>JASAUF010000374.1:3407500-9136809 GCA_030180095.1 Magnolia changhungtana | reverse complement strand
ATCTTGTAGCCAATCAAATTGGAAAAGGAATCCTTTCAAAATAACAAACGGTATTAGTGTGTACAAGTTTTGAGTGGGAATAGAACATACAACAGAGACTGGGCGAATGACGGGTTTTAGAGATCTAGGCCACTCATTGGGTAGCTATACCGTGATCATGACATGACCAAAAATAACTCTAGTCTGCTGTTTAGGTAGACAAATCTCGAGTAAGAAAAAATTGGCCGTTAGATGACGTCCAAAGTCCATATTCAACATGCATGGGCAGCATACTTGTGTGCACCACCCTAGCTTTTGCTGCATGTAATTTTCAAAGTAAACCCTACTTGATGAATAGCACGGATCTCTAACACTATACATGCGTGTCAATCTAATACGTGTTTTGCCCCCCTCAATTGATGCTTACCCGTTAGTGTAAAACACATGCTAACCAAATGCCTGTATTGTTCGATTATTTGGTTGAATCAAATAGACTATTAAAAAATCGAGATAAAAAAAAATATAAATTTTGAGATAGATGACTTATAGAGTTGAGTCAAAGCGTGACGTGAGTCACTCGGCTTGAAATCGAATTTGCTCCCATTGGACAACGTCCCAAGTGCAACAAGTTTCCAGAGCAATCGACTTCCATGATACAACGACTATGATCCGGTTCCAGAGGTGCACTCACTGTATGCAGGCTCAAACCACTTGCAGTTTAACCCAAAAGTGTTAAGTTAACTCAGTGACGAACTCAGCAACCAAAACTGGTAAACCGAAAGATAAAGAGAGTTTTCACAATAGAAGAAAATATTTTTCGTAGTTTTGAAACTAGAACAGAAGTCCTTATATAAACTCTGAAGTGATGCTTTAAGTACCCTTTTAAAAAGGTTTTTAAAAGGTTTAGTCTGTTGGGTTTAAACCTAACAGGTGCGACTATCCGAACAGTCACATCTCTCTGGTTTAAAATGAAAAACGAAAAGGGACAAGTGTGAGTACACTCTCGCATAAATAAAGTCCCACGAGTACCTATACACACCCACACCTGTCCCGTCCCGTCACGCACGCGGACACGGACTCGGCTCGACGCGCACGTGTGTGGTCAATGGCATAGATAAGAGCTATTAGCATAGCCCTCCCACATTACCAAATTCACATGCGAATGGAGCTCAAGCTCCAAGACAAAAAGCCTATCTTATATACAAGAAGATTTTCTTTAGTAAATCCAATTTAGAACAAAACCTACAACTCAAAAGCACCAAAATTTTCAAATGTGGAGGGAAATTAAAATATTTGAAATTCCAATTTTAACATAAATTTTAAAACAAAATACAGCATTTAATGCATGCAGAAAGGAATTTGGAAGTCAGAATTGTGCAGAATGATTTTAAAAAATAATGCCAAATAGACCCCTACTTAAAACTAGTGCTGGTGAGTATGGTTAATGAATATATATTAATGTTATTTATAATGATTATTTCTCACTGCTCTCATCAAATTTCCCTTGCAAAACTGGTGCTGATTAGGTGAGACCCTGTACTCACCCAGTACAATGCAGCCCTTACCATAGGGCCCACCTTGATGTATGTATTCTGCATCCGTTTTTCCATATCATTTTACGCTGCATTATCTAAAAATGAAGAAGATCCAATCAGGTGAACCACACCATAGGAAACAGTGGTTATTGTTATTGACCATTAGGGGGCCACAAAAGTTTTGGATCAAGTTGATAATTTTTTTTTCCCCTTCATCCATGCTTATGTGACCTTGTCAACCATTTGGATGGAAAATAAACACTAATGAAACATTAAGGTGGGCCCTAAGAAGTTTTTAGTGGTAGGGGGTTCAATCACCACTGTTTCCAATGATATGGTCCACCTGATAATTGGAGCTACTTTATTTTTAGGATAATATCCTAACATGGTATGTAAAAACAGATGGACAGCGTGGATAAAGAATAGATATATCAAGGTGGGCCCCATGCTAAATGCCGCACCTTCTTGGGTGAGGTCAGGGACTCACTTAACCCGCTCTCTTGTAAAACACTGTTTCCTTTCTCACAATTTAATGCAAAAATAATATTAAGAGAAACGCTGTTTTCTTCTCCATGCTTTTCATGAACAGCCCTTGTGTATTTGCAACTGCGCACGCAGATGCCCGAAATACAAGCATCCCACACGTCAATCTGGCTTACATCAACCAGATCTAGGATGATTCACCAGGGCAGGGGCGTAGGTGATCAGGAGGCATGCATGCAGATGATGCTTTATTAGCACCGTGAATTTGGGGGGATTTCAAATTCCCTAGTTGTTGGGCAGCATAAAGTAACTGGGGGTTTCAAATCTCCTAAAATAGGGGGTTTCTAATCTACAATAAGAGCTTGGATCACACCTAAAATCCTTTCAATAGTTGCATGTGTAAGGTGTGTGTCACCATACTATTATTCTATTGGGCTCATGGCCCACTAATGATATCCAAAAATAATTAGATTATCAATTGCATCACTATAATTACTTTAACATCATGATCAACACCGTCCAAACATTGTCCATGTAAATCAATGGCTAAAAATAGTTGGTTAATCACTCGGACATGATCTTGTGCTTGTGGCCCAACCGAGACTTGGAATTTCATCATTTTATGGCAAACCATATATTTCAGCAGGCTTATTACAACCATTGTGTCAAACATTACATATGTCACTAATTAGATATATTAAAGTTGATTTAGTAATTAAATTCAAACCCTATTTATGCATAGCTATTTTTTGATTAAAGTTGATTCACAATCCAAGTGCCAAACACAATAGGAGGATTTCAAATCCAGGGGTTCCAAATCCATGCTCCCAAACAGGCCCGGTATCCCTTTTTAGACGTGTAGCCCACCCAATAAGTATACCAGATTTTCAAAACGACCAGCCTTTGATGTTGGACATGCTCAATAAGCATACTGGCTGTGTGGTGCACTTGTGTTTGGAACTTGCAACTGAGTAGCTATAATTAGCACTGCTATGAAATGCATTTTGTCCCATGCAATTACAAGATGTAGCACCGAACAAGGTATTCAACAACACTAAAGGTCAGCTCATGTACCATTTTGTTACTGGCTGTAACCACGTAATGGTAGAACTTTTGTTTTTCTTTTAAGAAAAATGAAAAAAGTTATTTAAAGTTTTTAAGAGAAAAAAAAAGGATTTCAAAGATGTATTCTGTTTTTTTGCTTTGAACATTTTTAGGATGGTGTAACGGATTATTCTTTGATAAAAAAGTTGTCACCCGTCACCTGATGATTTTATTAACCTAAGGGCCTGTTTGGGAGCCTAGATTTGGAACCTGCTGTGTTTGGCACCCTGGTTTCAGAATCCCCTGTAATCCAAAGTAACTATGTATAATATATTTACAGGGGTTTGAATTTAATTACTAAATCAACTTTAATATCTCTAATTAGTGTACGTATGTATGTAATGTTTGACACAATGGTTGTAATAAGCTCGTTGAAATGTAAACTTTGCCCCAAAATGATGAAATTATAATTCTCAAATGGGCCACAAGCACAAGATCACATCAGAGTGACTAACCAACAAATTTTAACCGTTGACTTACATGGACAATGTTTGGACAGTACAGATCATTATGCTAAAGTAATTATAGTGATGCAACTGGTAATATAATTGTCTTGGGATATTATCAGTGGGTCATATGCCCAATAGATTAATAGTTGAGTGACACACATGTTACACATGCAACTCTTGGAAGGATTTTAGATGTAATCTAAGCTTTCACCTTGAATTTCAAACTTCCTATTTGAGGGGATTTGAAACCCCCAATTACTTTATGGTGCTAAACGTAGTAGGGATTTGGAATCCCCTCAAATCCCCCCAAATCCATGGTGCCAAACAACCCCTAAGAGCCTTAAATTGATTTTAAAACACTTATATTTATTTTTTTTAATATTTAATAGGAAATTAAAAAAATGTACTTAATTATTATTAAATTTATATTCTAATACTTTTTTTCATGATTTCAATAAACTACCTTATTAATCTAAGTAATTATCATTCCACTATCTTTTGTTAGATTTCTTTAATGGTTGATCAGCTTTACCATGTGAGTAAATGGTCAGGGGCTCAAGTAGACCTAACCATGATGTTTATGTAAAATATACCTTGACTACCAGATGCATCACCCCATGTAGGTACAGGTCTAAAAATCAGCCCCATTTATGATTTAGTTGGATTAGAATGCTAAAAACATTGTATAGAATAACGCTTACCCTCCAAACAATTTTACTTGGTGTGACCTACTTGAATCAAGAATGGGATTAATTGTTGGCTCTCAAGCCTAAATCATTTAATAGTCTAAGTGAATTTTATATAATTATCATGGTGGGCCTTATAAAAATCAAGGGTATACATCTCTCCTAGATGTTTCCTTTGGTGTGGCCCACTGGAATCACAAGTCAACCTGTTTTATTACTTGGGCCTAACATGGGATTACACATATATGGTCAAAGTAGATTTTACATCCACATGGGCACCACCAAAAATCAAGGGGGTGTCCCTCTCCCATCTGTTAAAAGGAAGGGGGAGAGAGATTAAAAAAGAATTTCATAAGATGCCCTACCAGGATTTTTTACGGGGCCCACTGTGGTGTGTATTGGAGATCCACTCCAACGGTTAGATATATAATCCCATGTTAGGCCTAAATCCAAAACATTAGGTTGACAAGTGATTCAGGTGGGCCACACTAAAGGAAATAATTAGGAGAGAGATGGCCACCATTGATTTTTACAGGGCCAACTGTAATGCTCATTTAAAATCCACTCCAAGCATAAGATGCCACACTAAAATATAAGCTTGGGGCCCAAAACTCAGGCCTATCAATGGTTCAAGTGAGCCACACTAAGGAAAACTGTTTTGAGTGTGAGCATTGTCCTGTACACTATTTCCAATCTTGTGGTCTACCTGGGATGAGCCTGATTTTTGGGCCTCAGACCTAAACATGGGATGACACACCTGGTTGTTAGAGTAGATTTCACACAGCCAACCCGAGTTGTCGTTGAAAATTCTAAGGAATGATAATTAATTAGATTAATCATATTTTAGAAAGGTACTAGAATGTAATATATATATATATATATATATATATATATATATATATATATATATATAAAATTCTTTATTTAATATTAATGATTCAATATAAATAAAATTATATGAGCATAAATCTAATGATAAAACACTTATATATTTATAGAATCATTTAACTATAGGTCAATAAAATTTCATTGCAAGATGTCTGAGAAATTTTTTTAAGCAAACGACTAAAAATTTTGTCACCAATATTCTCCAAAAAATTACCCGAAATTACCAAAAATACTAAATATATATTTTTTTTTTTAATGATGAAAAGCACTGATTTAGTGTATGCGTGAGTAAATTTAAACTCCTATGTATATTTAAACAATCTACTATCTAAATATTATATATATATATATATATATATATATTAAATTGCTAGAAATTAAATAAAAACTAATAAAAATACAAAAGAAAATTGAAAATTTATACAAACATGACCAAATTGAACATAAATATTACAAGATTTGGTCTATCAGATAATATAATTTTAAATCAATAAATTTGCAACAAGAACAGATCAGAAAACTTACCAGTACCATAAAAGAAGAAACTGGAAAAGGTCGTGAATCCCTTGTTTGAAAAGCGCCCAATGCAGTTTGGGATCAAAGGAGCATTTCCTCCAACATAGGGATGACTGAAACTCATCCAGATCCAGTGACAGTGGAAGGTCCTTAAGGAGGGGTTAAAGGTCCAGCTAGTATTGAACCAGTTCATGAAAACCTTGGACAAAATTACCGCAACAAATCTCTTTATGATGATTGTCAAGTGCATGGCCTGAAGACAAAGCTGCAAAGATCTTTAAGATGCTTCTCAAGTACAGGCCTGAAGACAAAGCCACAGAGAAAAAAACATCCGCTGAAGAAGAGGGCTCAAGCCGAGGCTGAGGGAGGGGAAGACTATTTAGTTCAAGAAGCCTAAGTATGGCTCAATCATTTTACATACCTTCTTGAACAAAACCAAGCACAATATGTAGTTATTGTTGATGAAGTGGACCGTCAAACTTATCCTTAGTAGATCAACGGGCCAGCCTGGGTTTGGTCTTGGCCCGGTTTTGAACTATTTTGGGCTGGGCAGTCGGGCCGGCCTTATTCAAAATTTCGATTTTGCATGCCCAACCCCGGCCTATTGACTGCACTAGTCGTTAGGTTGCCTGCTTTGTGCCGGAAGATGCAGATTCCTTAATGCATTATGAAGGAAAAGGAATGCTTGGGAGCTTTTGTTCATAAGAAAAGTGCAGCCACGTTGTGTCTGACCACTACGAAAAATGAGGTCAAACTGGAATTCAGCATGATCTTAGAGGCTATCAAGGCCAACTTCAATGACAAGTACGAGGAGTATATGAGGAAATGGGGAGGAATGATCATGGGATTCAAACGGCAGGCCAAAACCAACACCAAGGAGAAGCTGCTGGCTAAGGAAGTTGCCCAGAGGCTTTCACTCTCCCACAAACTCCATTCCCCTTTGATTTTGTTTCAAGATATCCTTTAGTAGCCATTATCATGTGTTAGCCTTAGCTGCCTTTTGTTTTTTATAAATGGGAAAATATCTTTTTTCTTATTCAAAACTTTTTTAGAATCTAGGATAAGAAGTTATCACTCCCCCTATTTTTGTTTCTCTTGTAAAATAAAATAAAATAAAAACCATTATTTTTTCTTTTTTTTTTTCAAATTTGTCATGATCTTCAAATTTTCAAAAACTATTTAAATCTTGTGTTCTAGTAAAAATGGTTAATAATGTCCCAATTTTTTATTTTTTTAAAAGGTAAAATTTTTGAGGAGATACGAAAAAAGAATTGAAAAATAGCCCACCAAGAAATTAAACTTACATATACGTGATGGCCAATAGTGGTTAGGCAACATTATAATGAACCGTTATGACCCTGTAATGGATATGGCCCATCTCATTCCCCTTACACAATGACTGTTAAGGCTGTTATGAAACAAAATTTTTTTTTAACATCTTGGAATTGAGTTAGTAGAAGATTATGACTAGGGCTGAAAATGGGTTTGGCTCAGGTTGGCCATAACTCAGCCCAAATCCCTTAACCACTGGTCCTAATTGACCTGAAATGTCAGTGGCCCTACTCTCTAGCCCTATAAGGAAAAGATTCAAGTGGTCAAAGGTTTTTAATCAATCAAATGTATGAAGTTTTTGAGATATACTCCATCAAAAATAAATCTTATGTATAAATGGTTTGGATAATTTGAAACACAACTTAGATCCAATGATCATCTTTAAACTACATATGTATGTCAAATGCGAACAATTAACAAGTGCCTCAAAAAAACAATATAACGGTGGCCTGCTTGATGAGTGGATTTGGCCAATGAGCCCTGCATTCATCATTGCCCCGCTCTGGCCTCACCCATGAATCAGGCCTAGATTTTAGGGCCAAAGGCCTGGCCTCAGGCCAAGTTTAGGGACCAAAGACGTCACCCTATAGGCCCCTAATTATAACCTGATTGGCAATACCACAAAAATAATATTATTTCCATGAACCTGTTCCTATATCTTTTGGGGGTTTCCGTACATGTTGTGTGCCTATGGTTGCCACCACAACTTGAGTTGGCTGCTGTGAGGCCAACGTAAAATGTACATCAGATCTATCATGCCCATGTGCCCTTTTGTGTTAGGCCACATGGCCAACAATCAGTCCAGGGGAAACTTATACATGTGATGCCACAAATAAATCTTTCTACACTGTTTGTAGAATCCATTACGTTGGATTTGTTCTTTATTCAATATCAAGGAGTTCTTTCAAGAGATGCATTCGTGCGGTTGCTCCTAGTGCATTCGTGCGGTTGCTCCTAGTGACCGATTGTGAGTTTTGTTTTTTTTTTTCCTTTTGTTTGATTTGCACTGATATTTTGAAGGTCCTTTCTTGTGAAATGCACAAAATAACCCATCTTCGAAAGAAGAACCCGACCCTCCGATTATTGGTTGATCACCTCACCCTCCGATTATTGGTTGATCATTATAAACTTTTGTAAGTGGCTAAGTAAGAGATCGATCTTCTCAGAATTTGGTCATACGTGTTCATATTAGAATATATCCTCTTATTTTGGCACTTGGGGTCAAAGTTAATCAATTTTGATCGAGTCATTATATCAATTTTGGTATGCTCCTAGAATAGAAAACAAGTCAACAAACCAACACTAATTAAGTACAACTCCTTTACAACGTAAGGATTTTACAAGCATATAAACGACCTATTAGGAGTAGCAAGGACAGGCAATGAAGGGCACAAAAAATCAGGTCATTCAAAATACAAGTGGGCCACTCCATGTGAATTTAGAAGTCATTGGCATGATTTTACAGTGTTCCCTCTACTGTGGCCTAACTGAGTTTTGGATCAACCTTATTTTTAGTTTCAGCATAAAGGGGAGAACATGATGGACACGGAGGCTAGGGCCCACAAAAGCCCGGTCCCACAACAAGTACTTCTTTATACATCAATACTTACTAATTGAAGTTCCGCATCCCGGTCCATAAATAAATCATGGTATTTGCATTTAAGTACCTCATTGATTCAAGTACATTATATCCCCATCAGTTTTGTCAGATATGTCTAATGCTTGTAACCTTAGGTTGCAAAATTATTAAAGAGTAATGATCTAGTTTGTTGTGTATGGAAACCTTCCCATGCATATAGTTACATTTGGACTTCTTAGCATTTACATTACTTAGATGAGCCGTCCATTAGGTCCAGTCCCCGCTTCTTCTGCTACTTGTAAGATCTTTATAAGGTGGGCCTTATTGATCAACGGTGGGGATTGTTCTAAAGGTTGGATATGTAATCGGGTAAACCATTGGGCCCCACTGCATTGTGATATATCCAGAGATTTGTGCAAGGGGTGGAATGCTATAACTGTGATACACACACAGTATTTTAGAACAATTAGGATGACCGAGCATTTGGAGCCTTGGGGATATGAGTTTTGATGGGTTACAAACTCTTCATCCCTCTAACCTATGTTAACAAGGCTGGGTCCCCAATCCTATACCATGTCAGAAAGATAATCCCATTATATCTTCTTTAAGGAGGTGCTAAGAAAAGGAAGATCCCAGCATCCAAATTCTATTACCCGAATTCTACAGCAATGGGGTCTCATAGGTAAGCCGTCTAACTCTTCTGATCTCCATGTCCGATACACAGCAAGGTCCTTCGGGAATTCCGCATTAAGAAAATCTAACAGTTGGTATCAGAGACACTATGCATAGGTGTGGATGATCAAATACAGCAAACCCAGTGATTGGGATTTTGAATTCGATCCTCAAATCGAGATCAGCTAGGGACTTCGAGTCTCAAATCCCAAATTGGGAATTTCAGGTGCTGATCCCCAATTCCAGTTATTATTTTAGGAAATTCATCCCATATCCGAATTAGAGATTTCCAATTCGAATCCCATATCCGAATTAGGGATTTCCAATTCGAATCCCATATCAGAATTAGAGATTTCCAATTCGAATCCCATATCAGAATTAGAGATTTCCAATTCGAATCCCATATCCGAATTAGCGATTTCCAATTCGAAATCTAGAATTAGGGATTTCCAATTCGAAATCTAGAATTAGGGATTTCCGATTCAAATCCCATATCAGATATTGGGGATTTCAGATTCGCATTCCCAAATCCAGTGATTAGGGTTTCTACACCCAAATACAAAATTTCCAGCATAGGGTTCTCTATATACCCTTACCTGTGTCTTTAGTAGAGATAGCCATGGATGACTCTATCCACCACCAGCGTTGTGAATATCCTCCATTCATGGCCGTTAAACTCGTCGTATAACCATCTTCTTCATCACTAATCGTTCGCAGCCACATCCTCTAGCCGCGGCAGCCATTGTTGTAGCTGGAGATATGTATTATCCATTCGAACATAATGCTGAACCCACTCCTTTGGATTTGGGGAAGATGCCAGTATCGAACACTTCCGATCGGCCATGAGCTTCAGCGGCGGAGAGAATTTCGCTTCTTCTATTTTTTCCTTCTCTTTCTCTGCAACAGTAACCTCCCTTCTTATACAGGCGGGTATTGCGGACCCGATTAAAGGATACTCGGATCTACTGGACCCGCAATACGTCACAGGTTACGGAACCGATTAACATGGATTCGGGTCTGCGGTCAGGCTTCGTGACCTGGACTTCTGTTCTCTATGGGCCTGAACTCCTTTTGGGCCCACTAATCCTAAGTTTATATCACTCCATGTCATTCCCAATTTTGAGATACATTTTCATATCTAGGCCATCTATTTGTTCACTATGAACTTATTATGCTCATTACACGTCTTGATAATGCTAAGTTTTGATTCGGCCCAATTATAAGCCCATTATCCATCTTTTGAGAGTTGATATAGACCATTAGATTATATGGAGCAAAAGTATCCGACTGTTTCTCTAAAAGGTTCCTATATTTTTTAATGATCAATACCAATCACCTTGTGGGCCGTATCAGACTAATTTAGATATAACCTGTTGAGGGCAGGATTATAATCGCAATCCTAAGTCCGTATTCGTAGAATTGGATTCAGTTGTGTTAGCCACCACAGTGACCTCAATCGGTGAAAATTATACAAGTACAGACTTGTGAAATTGGGATTAAGAGGATTGCATGTAGTCGCGTTCACGTTTCATACAGATGGTGACAAAAACACAAACGATCACCGTTTGGCAGAAAAATGAACAGGTGAAGTAAATGGTGCTAGTAATGTAAAGTTGAAATACTCATCCTACCCACAGGTATTGAGTGTCTCAGATTTACATAATTAGCATTGCTTAGCTTCATGTTCAGGAGAGTCACTTACATGCTATCATTACCTCCCACAAGAGGAATGATGATGATGATGTAACCGATTCTCACCAAGGTTAGATGGTTTGGCCCATCTTCATCCTAGATAATTTAGTTGATACCCCTCTTAACAGCAGAATTGATAAGTTTTGCCTGATTTTTGTTACTATTCATAAAATGTTTTATGAAATAATGCACTAATGTGAGTATATATCTCTTTTATTTCAGTATCTATTTCAATTCAAGCATACCATGTTCCTGCCCTAACTGGATCTATGTAAGGCCCATATCCTAGTCTGTACTATTCCGTAAACTTCCGCGATCCTCCCCATCGAATTTCGGCAACCCACGACTTGTAATAAGCATTTGCGTGCAACCCTGAGTTGCATCTCATAATCTGAGTCAGCTCAACTTGAAACTTGTACCATTGCGACCGCACCTTCGCCACGGTTCCAACGCCACATCTTGCGCATCGATATGATACCCAGGCTAGGAGTTCTGAGCCCATGTATATTTAAAGAAATGCCACGCGTTGTGAATTTCGAGAGAATCTCTACAACCCATCACATCAATCAATCAAGTACTAGTCAAGTACACAACTCATGCCTCTCTCATCCCTTTTTTACCAATAAAGACAAGCAACCCATATCCCATGCCACCTCATCCCCCATAAGTCAACTCTCTCTTACACACACTCATTCCTCTCTTACACTACCCATTTCTCTCATCCCATTTTTCTTACACAACCCCACTCCTCTCTCATTTTACTTCATTCTTTACCATTTCCCAAGCAACCATGAGAGAAGACTCCTAAGGAGAGAAAATAAGCTAAGTGTGTGACCCACTTCCTACCCAAAATCCCTCATCCTAGCCTTTCAATTCTCATCCTCCACCATTAAAGAGAGAGCTAAGAAGTTTGGCATTCCATAAAACTAAGAAGATCCAACGGTGGGTGATTTGTAGGTTAGATTTTGTTTTGATGATGGACCAAGTGGGGCCTACCGATTGATGGTATGGATCCTATTGGAACCCATCTTGATGTATGCTTTGTATCATGTATTGAGAGATCCATAGTGGCGGGGCCCCTCCATCACACGATTCTCAATATCTCTCTCTCTTTCTCTCTATCTCTCTCTTTTATCCCCTGTTTGATGGCCCACCCAATGAATGTATGTATTTTTATCCATGCTGTCCACACGTGGGACCACCATGATTTATATATCCACATGTGTGGACCACCTATTTATGTATTGTATCCGCCGTCAGCCCAAGAAGAAGGGCGGTCCGGAGATGCAAGACACAAATATCAGCTTCATCCTAATACAGGTGGGCCACATGTGTGGGACCCACCTAATATATATGTTATATCCACACCACTGTCCAAGGACGTGGACCCCACAGGAAGCAGATTAGCTGGAGTACCGCATCCTAACTATATAGATGATGTATTGAAGTCAGTAGGTGGGCCCTGATCATGATCATGAGGGATGTGTTATATCCTAACCGTTCATCTAGGGACCCACGAGCAGCAATATAGCTGCTGTAATAAGCGTAGCAGATCTGTGGGTCCCGCACGATGTATGTGTTGCATTTATACCGTCCAACCATAGATGGAACCCACCTTTAATGTATATGTTTTACATCCAAACTGTTAAATCCAGACCGTCCGTCCACCATCTGGATGAGCAACCCATAGCTGCTAGAGGGACGTCAGCAAGGTTAGTGGATTTGATCTGAGGTATGGTTATATCCATAACCGTCCATCCATTTCAACGCACGTGTGGGCCCACCCACATGTGTTGCATGTGTGGGATGGGACCCACCTTGTTGTATGTATTTTATATTCACACCGTCCATCTAGATGGTGCGGTGTGGGGTGCTGTAACGTCCCTCAAATTTTACTGTGAATTTCAACTTCATATTGGACCAATCACTCCGCACTCCAACACCATAATCAAACCTACACTAATACTAAATGAGATTCTATTCTCCTTTAAACACACCTTAAGATCTTTGACTAAATACAGTAAATGGAAACTAACAACCCATTTGAAATGACCAACCCTTATTAGGATAAATCTACAAGTAGTACCCCTTACAAGGACAGAAATTGACTGATCTCCAGTCCAGACCAGGTAATAGACCTAGTAGTGGTAAGGTACGGCTCAGATTTCACCACATTTCACGGGTGTGTGCACAAACATGGTGCACCCGCCTCACACCACACATTTATATCGGATCAATCAGTGGTTGACCCGATAGTAACCGAAAAAGCAAGAGAAATTCAAATTTCTCTCTCGCGTAACGCTACTCTAAATCTGACCGTCCGTTAATGATGCACACCGTCACCGTCCGAATACGAAAGCACGATCCAGACCGTCTATCTGATAGGTTGGGCCCCATCAACCCTAACCTTGCCTAGTCTCATGATTGAAAACCGCACACGAATGCACGAACGGTGACCGGTTGAGAGTTATGCACGGTGGACACTGACGAAAGAAGTATAACCACGCATGCCATCCCTCTGGTTGATCCGACCGTTGGGAGTCATCGGATGAAGGCCACATACGCCTAGGAAAGCCCCGTCAGCCCTACTGTTTCCGGAAATGTACCCCTACCCATCGAAAGGCGGAAAAATCCTTTCCACTCTTGGCAATGATCGATCTCAACCATCTATCGCCCTCTGGAAGCTTCGACCGAGCAAATTTAGGGCATTGAGATTAGGGTTGCTTGATATCTCGTAGCTAATCGAGATATTCCCGAGATTTTAGGCGAGACGCAGCCACAATTAGAACCGACCTCAGCTTAACAAATGTATTAATCAACAGTCTCCTTGCACCGTCGGATGGACCCCATAAGCCTAATGGACCCCATCTGGACCCTCTGAACGGCCCCGATCGTTGAAACACTCGTCCAACCCAAAAATGCCATGATCAGAGACCCATCTTCCCCATTCGGTCGAGAAAAATCGCATCACGTGGTTGCGATCATTTCTTTGATCTAAAACGTCCATCATGTGGCCCACCCTATATTATATCCGTTAAAAGTTAGTTATGGGGCCCAGACACAAGATCAGATGCTAGGAAAGCTTCTGATGATGATGGCTCTCGGATTTTTGTGATGATTTACACATTAACCACCATGTTTAGCTGTAAAAGCATCTAGAAATAGCGTGGCTATAAATAGCCATGTAGTTAGGGCAGATTCTAAGGCAGAGAAAGATAAAATAGCAAGAGAGAATAACAAGTGAGAGAGAGAAGCTGTGGAGCGCAGCCGAGTGAGTTGCATGCCACTATAGCAACTCGACTCAGCTTGAGTCACTTAGTTCTAGGAGAAAGCTTAGAGAGGAGGGAGAATAGAAGGGGGGAAGTAGGAGTCGTGGGTGAGATCTGAGAGGGAGTGGTTGATAGAACCCATTTTCAGTAACTATTTCAGCTCATTTTGTGTTAGCTGAATCACTCTCCGAATTAACGTCCAGCTGCGACATTTACTGGTGTGGTCGGTTGTCCCGAGCCTTCTGTCAACAACCGAGGATTGTCTCGAATCGGGTAACCTTCAACGCTCCTTCCTTTGCTGCTGATAAACACCTCAGTTTGGGCTGACTTGACTCACTGTCGCCTTAACTTAGTCATGGGTTAAGTGACTCGGTCCCATTCCAGCACTCTTCCAATGGGCAAAACCCGATCTGCCTCCATGGCAGTGGTCGGTTTTCCTCCTGGAGCTGGGACTGGCATTGAGAGTCGTGCTTTGGTTCACCAGTTGTAGAAGGTTGCAGTGCCATTTGCATGGTGGCTGTACCGAGTCAGCGACTCAGGCTTGGTTTGGGAGATAAAAGCTCGACTCAGTTAAGCCTAGGTGGTGGTTCTCACAGATGAGCTTGAACCCAGCCATGGGTGTCACAGGTTCACTCATTTAGGGGTTGACCCGGGCACTTTTCACAACTGAGTCAACTCAATGTACTTTATCAGGCTAACTCAGTCAGTTTTTCAGCTGAGTTAAGCTGACTCCAGCCAGTTGAGATTGATTTTGAGAAGTGTCAGGTTCAATAGATCCACGATCTAACCCCGTGGTTTACAAAGCCTTTGAAACAAGCTCAACGAGTCATCGGTTGAGGACCCCAAGCGAGTCAACTCCAATCTCGGTACTGAGTCAACTCAACCAATTTTCTAACTGTGTATAGTTGATTTAAATCATCTGTTGAAGAACTGAGAGGCATAGGATTGGTAGATTTTCAATCTCACCCTGTGGTTAGTGAAACTTTTGGGACTACTCAACCCATTGCGGATTGAATGTCCCAACTGAGTCAACTCAGTCCGGACTCACTAGTGTTTATGACAATTCCTTCAGGTTCAATCAATAACTATTTTACCTTAGAAGGCACTCCTACTTGCAATCAGTTCAATCAAGTAAGTAAAGGTCTAATTTCATATAGCTAATAGATTATTGGAATTAGAAGATTAATTATACATTTGCTGGGAATGTTAGGATCCTTATACCCACATCCCACGACAAGAAGGACTTCCAATCTAGGTGAGGGATATCCCCCATAGCTTCTTCATTGTATTGAATTCTAAGATAGTGTTAAGCTTGAAATTGTAGAAATATTAATTGTGCATGTGTTAGTCTTGCTTCCTTTGAATTAATTTCACTAACCATATGGAAATATTCATATCTTATTGTTCTTGTAGAAATTCACATCATACTCTTGGTCCCATATCTAGACTTTCTTAGTTATATGTACATTCCATTAAGTATGTTAAGAAGTAGTAAATCTTGCTTCTATCTAAATAGTAAATTCACTCCATAATTCATTTCATATGCTAGAACCATTTTTTATTTGAAGCTAATGTGCATGATCAAGTCTTGAACTAGTATGCCATTCCTTTCATTCTTAATTGGTTATATCGAGAATGAGTTAATATGCAAATGTCTAATTACTTGATTTCTATGTGTGACAAACATGTGATTAGGACTTGGTATTGTACTCTCCAGGTCATGTTAGTAATAGTCCAACTTGGAGTTACATTCTACCAAATAACGACATATGACTTGATGTTCCCATCTATTCTTAAAGTTATAGGTTGAGGCCTAAGTGTGGAATGCCACCTTTGGTGGGATGTCGTGAGAACTTGATATGATATACTACATTTATGGGTCTCAGTTGAACCTTGATCATGTCTGTGAGAATAATCTTGTAAATTCTATTGAATGTACGTAAGTATCATAATGCATGACATTTACGCATGACATGTGAGCTTTTCCGAGTGCTTAATGTAAGCCACATTCTGCTCAATTTTTTGTTAAATCAGTTGAATGACCAGAGTTGCGCATTTAAGTCACTTTGGGCACTCTTATTTTACATGAGACTATTCCGGGATCAGACACACCTCGGGCGTATCCCGTGTATTATTTCAGGAGTCAGGTCATCCTTGGGCGCACTCACCTTCATGGCCTTTTCCAGGTAGTTTATCTACCTTGGGTGGTCTTTTATTTTAACAGCTGGATGTGCATAACCAGATCTGTGACTTGAACATACATTCATACATTCATGCATATGCATATGTAGTTGTATTGTCCTATGAATCAAATATGAATTGTTAACCTATTTTGGAATGATGTGTTATGGTTGAATCTATGAGGGAAATTCTCACTGAGTTTTCACTCACCCAATCGTGCAATTGCACCAAATAGACATAGGTATGATAGAGGAAGACGACACCTATGGCGACACCCCTGGTGTAGCTGATGAGGAGTATGGAGAGGAAGGACAGTATGATGACCTGGTTGATCCGATAGAGCTCCAATGATGATATAGGAATTATCTACTTTTATGCTTTTAGACATTATCTTAGTTTTGTTTGCTTTGAGATTTGTAATTAAAAATCCCATGCTGTGGGATCTTGTTTTACTCCTTCACTTTTATTCATGTATGTTGAACTCCTTTGGTTAGTTTATACTATGGTTATACCTTGTTGCTATGAATTGTGTTGGTAGTTAGTTGAATGGTAGTTTTATTTTATGACGTAACCCTTGGGTTCTCATACTCGAGCGACCGTCCTCAGGTTATGAGAATCAGGGTTCTCGTACTCGAGCGACCGTTCATCTATGTGGGCCACACCAGTTGATTAGCTGCTGATGATGTCAGCAAGGTCCGTGGACCCCACATTGATGTATGTATCTTATATCCACACCGTCCCAATCCCTGGACGGTGGGAGCGGACTAGTTGGTCTACCACACACCAACTATATAGTTGTTGTACATGTCAGCAAGCTTTGTGGGTCCCACCCACTATCCAAACCGTCCATCTGTATGGACTGCAACAAGTTTTGTGGGTCCCGTATGATGTATGTACGTCCATCCCCGCTAGCAGATCTACCTATCAAGTGGACCACATTGCAACAATCAGTGGAGGATTGAATGTCTACCATTGAAACCCATTTGGGGTCAGAAGTTTTGGATCGATATAAAATTTTTTTTCCTCTTAATTCAGGTCTTTGAGACCTTATGAACAGATTAGATGGAAAATCAATGTTATGGTGGGCCCTGTGATTGTTAGCAGTGAAAGTCATTAACTCCACTGCTAGTTGTAGTATGGTCCGGATGATCTTTCGATATGATTCACTTTTTTGGGAATGTATGATGCCCATGTATATGAGGCCCACTTGATGTATATGAGGCCCATGTGATGCAGCCCACTTGATATATATGAGGTTCATTGGTGCGGCCCATGTTATGTGGGTCACTTGATGTATATGAGGCCCATTAGTGCGGCCCACTTGATGTATATGAGGCCCATTGTGATGTATTTGAGGCCCATGGGTTGAGGCCCAATGTGATGTATATAAGGACCATGAGTGAGGCCCAATGAGACGTATGTGGAGCCTTTGTGTGGGGCCGAATATATGTATATGAGGTCCATTGCGATATGTGATTTCACCATGATGTATGTAATGATGTTTATGGCGGGTCATGCCTTAGGAGCAATGATGGTTTGACGTCCACATTGTAAGAGCAATGTATGTAACTCTCCCTAGGGCCCATTGTTAGGCTCATACTTGTTATGTGTAGGTCGTCTAGGCCCATCTTCATTATGAAGATAGTTCATTACCATATAACATGCTTAGTATAAGTCCATGATTCATGCCCATACATATCATATGTATGCTTGATATGAGGAGTGACTGATCATAGCATATGTCATTGGGCGGATTATTTATAGGACTCACTGATAAGAGTTGCCCACATGAGCGCGCGATACGCGCAGAATTGTTACATGACTGGACAGTGTGATTCATGCATCTCGTATTTGTGTAACATGATCACTGTACGCCCTAGTGACATCAGGGCCGTGGCCTCCACAGGCACATCGTGGATGGTCGGAATGGATACCGAAAATATTGGCTCTAGCACTGTGGGCACATAGGATGTCCTTGGGTGAAAGTCCAGGAATCTTTTTGGTACAAGGAGATGCTCCAATGTCTAGACTGAGTGGATACATGAGCGCACGCGTGCCAAATACTAGTAGGTTGCGTCTCCCACCGTATCATGGTCGGTTGGAAGGGGGTGTGGCTTTATCTGCCCGAGTGAGCGGGTTGTAAGCTAGGTTGAGTTTGACTAGCTCGCAAATGGGTTCGCTATCGACGATCCGGGTAGGTATTGGCAGACTACTAGTTAGGCGAATAGTGTGGTCTCTTTCACTCACTGGACTGTGCGGCTAGGGAGGTGGCAGTCAGTGTGGAGTGTACTGACCACGGTGATATCCCAGAGGGGAACTGTATTGATATATGTACTTGGTGAGGACTGACATGCTTGAGTTGCATCTTGCATATGACATTTGGCTACGTAGGCCTCGCATCGCATGGCCTTGGTGTAAGGTCCACCCCCACAGCACATGATATTGTCCGCTTTGCAGAAGCTCACGGCTTTAAAACGCGTCATGTCTGTTAAGGAAGGAACCCAACATATAACCACCACAACTCCAGACAACTCTTCCGATGTGGGACAAGTTACGCTTCTGATCAACTGCACAAGAGCTCGCCCAACACACGAGTTGCCCCACACTGGGGCCCGCCCACATGTGTGCCCGCCCACATGAAGCAGTGACCGGGGCGTCACATTATCCCCCACCGAGGGCAGAGCCGTCCTCGGCTCTGATACCATTTGTAAGGCCCACCTCCACAGCACATGATATTGTCCACTTTGCCGAAGCTCACGGCTTTAAAATGCGTCATGTCTGTTAAGGAAGGAACCCAACATATAACCACCACAACTCCAGACAACTCTTTCGATGTGGGACAAGTTACGCTACAGTCAACTGCAACAGTAGCTCGCCCAACACAGTAGCCTGCCAGCCACATCTAGGGGCCCGCCCACATGTGTGCTCGCCCACATGTGCCCACCCACATGAAGCAGTGACCGAGGCGTCACACTTGGTCTAACCGATAGCATTCATACCTTGCATCATATAGCCGTGATACAGTTGATAGTATTCATAGACTTACCAACATATTTCTGCATTACTCTGATATTACATACTTGGCACTTACCTTGCATGCACACTTACACCACCCTCTAAGCTTTTCGTAAGCTTATGTACGACCATTGCGTGCAAGTGATGTTGGTCCGCAACAGCACTGAGGCAGAAGCATGTAGCTGAGCTTTTGAAGTTCCGATATCTATATTTGTATTTTCCTTTCCGCATTGTACTCAAAATTTCTAATATAGTGGATATGTGGTGATGTTGTTTTGTGATTTGGTTATGCTTATGGTTATGCTCCATTACAAAAAAAAAATCATATTGAAAATCCTCCTTGTAGGATCCCAGGATCGGAATTTGGCATATGGGTGTCAGGAGCCGAGAATGGGGCACTACGGAGGTTGTTGGTGTCGGATTCAGAGATTGGAAATTCTGTGAGCCCGGTTTCCGAATTTGGGGCATGACAATCTAATTATATTCATTGGAATGAATCAATTGAAATTGTCTTGGGTTGCTTACAATTAGACCTTGCCTTGGTAAAACCAGAACCTCCAAGGCCATTTAATGATGCCGTTGAATCAGAGGTTGACCGTTACGAAGCTTGGTCTAGATCTAATGAAATGTGCCTCAAAATTATAAAGTATTCAGTTTCTGAGTCCATGAGAGGTGCCATGCATAATGTAGATAAGGCCAAAGTTTTCCTAACCAAAATGGGGAACCAATTCAAGAAATCGGATAAAGCCGAAGTGGGTTTTCTCCTGAATAAATTAACATGCTCAACCTACAACGGAAAAAGAAATATTCATGAATACATTATAGAGCAGATCGAAGTCGTATCTAAAATCTGTTCTCCAGGCCTAGAAATTACTGATGACCAATTGGTTCACTTGGTCATGAACAACCTACCTCCTCAATACAGTATGTTCCTAGTGAACTATAATACTTTAAAAGACAAGTGGACATTGGATGAATATAAATATGGTGACCTTAGGACAAGGACATGGACATGGGCATAAAGGGAAACGAAAAATGAACCAAGGTTCTAATAATGGATCCTCAAGTCCTCCGACAGGAAATCAGGAAAACCAACCTGAGAATGGATCGAGCCGCAGGCAGGCTAAAGGTAATAATTACTTCTTTTATAAGAAGTCGGGCTATCAAAAGAAAGACTGCGTAAAGTATAAGAAATGACTCATAAAGAATGGTAATAATTTTATTATAGTCTGTTTTGAATCTAATCTAACTGATGTGTCGGTGAATTCTTGTTGGATAGATTCAGGAACTACTATTCACATATGTACTTTTATGCAGGACTTACTACAGACTGGGCCACCAACTGACGTAGAGCACTTAATATACACATACAATGGTGTTAAAGTCGACGTAGAGGCAATTAGAGTCTATAGGCCTAGGTTAGAGTCTGGTTATTTATTAGATTTGGAAGAAACATTTTGTGTGCCTTCTATAAGGTGTAATTTAATCTCTATTTCTCGTTTGGATAAATTGAGATGTTCATTTCAATTTAAGAATAAATGATTCAGTATTTACTTTAATTCGATTAAAGTTGGCACCGGCTCTATAGTGAACAACCTATATCAGTTGTTAATGTCTTGTATGGAAATAAAACAGGATCTAAACGTAGACTAGACTATGAGAATTCCTCCATGTTATGGCACAGGCGATTGTGTCATATATCTCGTGAGAGATTGGACAGGCTTATGCGAGAAGGGATTCTTCATTCTCTAAACTTCTCTAACTATAAAGTGTGCATTGATTGCATAAAAGAAAAATAAACTAGAACCAGAAAGAAAGGTGCAACAAAGAATATAGAACTCTTCGAGGTAATACATACAGACATTTTTGGACCATTTCCTATAGCTTCCTAGAGTAGACACAAATATTTTATTACCTTTATAGATGACTACTTTTGTTTTGGGTACCTCTACCTTATCAGTGAAAAATCAGATGTCGTGGATGCTTTAAAAAATATATAAGGTCGAAGTTGAAAATCAACTTGATAAAAGGATTAAAGTTGTCAGATCGGACCGTGGTGGCGAATACTATGGTAGATATAACAAATCAAGTCACAATCCAAGGACATTCGCTAGATACCTACAAAATTGTGGCATTGTCGCCCAATACACTATGTCTGGTACTCCAGAGCAAAATGATGTGGCTGAAAGGCGTAATCGCACCCTTATGGATATGGCGTGAAGCATGATTAGCAATTCGACATTGTCAGAATCTCTGTAGGGTGATGTGATCAAAAGCCGCAGTTCATATCCTTAACAGGGTCTCCAACAAAGCAGTAAGCAAAACCCCATTTGAATTGTAGAATGGGAGAAAACTAAGTCTCCGATATCTACATGTTTGGGGATGTCCTGCTGAAGCCAAAATTTATAACCTACATGAAAGGAAGCTCGATCGTAGAACCATAAGTTATTTCTTTATTGGATACCCAGAAATTTCAAAAGGTCATCGATTCTACTATCCTTCTGTAATGCCCTGAAAATCGGGGGTCGAGTAGGAGCCCAACTCCTGAGTTTTAACGCATCACTTATGCAACATAGCAAATGATAATTAAATGTTGTCCGTATTAGTACATGAAACATGGATGAGATTATATCAAAACAGCATATCACCCTTCAAAGACAAGTGAAATTTCAAGTGGAAGACTGTGATAGATATATAAAATATATAAACTATGGTAAGTCTCCAGAGTGTGATAATGTTACTAGGTTAAACAATTATATGTACAATTTTAAAATATACAAAAGGTGTAATGTCATCTAGTCAACATCCCAAAAATTCTCGTCGATCAGGACACGGCTTACATGAACCCGCCTGAAAACTGCATGTAAGAGAATGCATCCTCATCATCCTCGAAGTTTGGCTCCGCCTTGTAGGCATCACCTCCACCTGTAACTAAGACAGGGTTTGGTTGGTGTGTATAACACCGTCCCGTAACGTGAGAGTGAGTGATCAACTTAGTGGAACTATAAAGCAAAGGTTAACATGTTATCAATTCAGTCAAGCAATAATGATAAGGCAATACAACAAGTATTCCTAAGTACTCTGGTTAATGCAAGAATGATATGTATAAATGATGCATGCCCTTGCCTACACTCCCTTTGTGATCTTCATCTCACGGTCGCGTATGTCAGTCACTTCCTCAGTGCTCTACCCAATGCCAAACGACACATGCAATGCGGTGCATGAGCGTGTTACCAAGTTCTTATTAGTCCTTTTCATACAGCAGGATTGAGAAATTAAGGTACCTCCCTTATATTATTTCCTAAACTATGATCCATTCTAGGGTCGTCAGTTCTAGTAAATCCCATACGATGTTGCAATTCTAGGTCACTGCAAAGGGCTCATCACCTCGATGCAATGTAAGCCTAGTTATACTCTAGTTGCTACGGAAAGGCTCGTCGCCTCTACGTAGGCTCAGAGTATGCTCGAGGTCACTACGAAGGACTCGTCACCTTATCAGTGTAGGCCGACAGCTCGAATACAGTGTCCCATACCACCGTATTCAGCTCACGAGGCTGTGTTGTTCACTGGACACTACGGGGAGGCTCGTCGCCCTAGAGTAGGCCGACAGCTCAACCACGGTGTCTCATACCACCATGTCCGGCTCATGAGTCTTAGCGGATTGAGGTACCAAGGTTAACGGAGTTTTCATTGGTGACTTTGGTACCTTAGGTTCATGCAGTAGCATCCATACATGGTGAACATACATCGGGTCAATCGGGTTACTTAACGAGCTCGACTGGTATGAACGCACCTCAATTTAATCGATGTGAAGTGCGTAAGCACTTCATGTGGCCTAACCACTATTGACAACCAAGGTACGACTTGGATTCATCAAACACGTCCTGTGTGGCAAAACAACTTCAGCCACCAAATCAAAGTCTATTATCGATTGCCTGGACTATACCTTAGTCCCAAACATTCAATTATAACAAGTAACCATATGAGAAAGGCAAAGTAGTAATGAATCAATAATTCAAATCATACAATCATTAAGCATTTTATGGAATACAACTTAAATATGAATTTGCACATATGCATTCCATGCCTAAATAGATACTATAGTATAAATTACATGGAGAAAATTATACACATAATTAAGGTAGATCTCAACGCTCATACAAAATACAATTAACTAACTACTAGTTCATTTAGACATTCTTACAAACACTTAGTCTACACATTTCAACTTACATGACGTATGTTGGTTATAATATGTATTAGGGCAAAAACCTTTCGCCAAGGAGTTATCACAGATACAACAAGCATATATGTACGACAAATAATCATGTCATCTGCGAATCCAAAAACCATACGTATTCAATTATTTCAACAAATAAATAGAATACGCTATACTTGACAAAGTTCATACGTATTCGTAAAGCGAAACAAACATCACGTTTTACATGTGAAATGGCACCCACATCAGTAATAAATCATTAACTGACATTGAAAGTCTTGAAAACCATAACCTAAACGTATATAGTCCGCACCTTACGCTGGTAAACAAGTAACAAACTCAGTTTGTATACCGAGTCTTTGTCTGCGGTATAACGACAATCTACAATATGAAATAGGTTAGCTATTTCATCACTTACACTATTTGAAACCCCAACATAGATTAGGGTTAGGTTTTCTTACCTAAGAACGAAGTCGGAATCACCGGGAAAGCGATTTAGATGTGGTGGTTATGTACGTGGAGTGTCAGGGAAGAATCCTAGAAGCAAATGCCAACTCTCTCTCTCTCTTACTTTCTCTCTCTTTTTTCTTCTAGGGTTAGGAATTCGTATGGAATGAGAGAGGGGTGGGTTTAAGCCCTTATATAGGCCCAGAATTGACCGGAATGGTCCTAGGGCCATGGTATACTTAGGTTATAGCCAAATGGAGTCTGTTTCGATCCAACGGAGCAATTATGGAGGCCCCTTTTCTATGTGCGGTCAGACTTAAGCTCCCTAGCATTGGATCTAGGTCGAGTTATATTTTCGATCCAATCGGATTTACAGATCGACCGTGATGGACCAATTTCAGTTCAATGGTCACCGTCACTCGATCAGGGCCACAAGTACACTGACATGTGTATGAAATTTTCCCTGATCCAAGGGTGTATTTGGGTCAAATTCTTATGGTCTGAATCCTTATATTTGGCCTGCAAGTGAACGACTCAATTTACTTAAATCTAAGCATGTTTCCTGAAGATATTTGCGTTTCTCACACACTTTGCTCCAGGCTCAAGTTGTGCGTTTCTGGATACAGACAGGACTTGATTTTCGAGATGGTTGTCAAGCCCAATAAGGTGGTCATAACAGTATAGTTTCACTATAATCGGAATTTCGACGCACGATCCAGGTCTGATACGAAGTTTCATGATGCTTCCGAGAGCAACTGGGTTTTGAGATTGATCCTAGATTATAGGGTAATGTAGCGCTAACTGTTCTACTCGTTTGGGTCTTACAGATTGTATTTAAAGTGATTAGTGTTAATTTCATAGGTAATATAGTTTAGCACTTAGTTAATCCTCATCTAATTTCTAAAGGTTTCGGTCCTGGGTGATTTCTGTCTGAGGTGGTACTCGGGTCTTTGTACGGATTTTTTTGACATGTTACAATCTACCCCCCTTAAAGAAAAATTTTATCCTCGAAATTAGTACCTTTTCGTACTCCTCAAGAATCTAAGGGTAGTTCTTATGGACCTCGGCTTCAGTTTCCCAAGTAGCCTCTTCTTCAATGTGATGCGTCCACAATACCTTCATAAGTGGGATAACCTTGCTATGCAATACCTACTCATTCCTATCAAGTATCTATGTCGGTCACAATACATATGTAGCGTCCTCACTCAACTGTACCTACTCCCATTTGATAATGTGGGAAGGATCGGGAACGTATTTCTTCAGCATGGATACATGAAATACGTTGTGTATGCCTACGAGTGGCGTGGGCAGAGTAAGGTGATAGGCCACCACACCCACTCGGTCCAGTATCTAGAATGACCCAATAAATCTCGGTGTAAGCTTCCCTTTCTTGCCAAACTGAAGCACTCCCTTCATCAGGGAAACTTTCAAGAATACATGGTCCCCGACCTCGAACTCTAGCGGTCGTCGCCTCGTATCGGCGTAACTCTTCTGTCTGCTCTGTGCTCTCAGAAGCCGACGCCTGATAATGTCGATCTTCTCTAAAGTCGCCTGAACTAACTCTGGGCCAATCAAGCTCTTCTTACTAACCTCTGCCCAGCAGTGCGGTGCCCTACACGGACGCCCATATAGTGCCTCGTAAAGAGCCATGTCAATACTCACCTGGAAGCTGTTATTATAGGCGAACTGTGCATAAGAAAGACAGTCATCTTAACTGTCCTTAAAATCTAACACGTAGGCTCGCAACATATCCTCTAATATCTGATTTACCCGTTCCGTCTGCCCGTTAGTCTGTGGGTGAAACGCGGTACTGAACTTCAATTTCACACCCATGGCTTTTTGGATACGAGTCCAGAAGATAGATGTGAATCGCATATCTCGATCAGACACGATCTCCAGGGAAACTCCATGTAGACGTACAATCTCCTTGATATACAACTTGGCCAACTCGTCTGTAGAGTTCGAAACTCTGATAGAGAGAAAATGAGCCAATTTCGTCAACCGGTATATGATCACCCAAATGGAATTATGACCCTTCCTCGTCTTCGGTAGCCCAGAGATGAAATCCATAGAGATGAAGTCCCACTTCCATTCAGCAATGGGCATGGGCTGAAACAGTCCTGGAGATTGGCGATGTTCGGCCTTGACCTGCTGACACGTGAGACAGCGTAATACATACTCTGTTATGTGGGCCTTCATGTTGTTCCACCAATACGACCTTTTCATGTCGCGATACATTTTCGTACTGCCAGGATGCATTGCCATCCTTGAATTGTGAGCAGCCTCGAGAACTTCCTTTCTCAAGTTAGGAAGATTTGGGACACATATGCGGCCACGGTAACGTAAGTCTCTATCCGCACCAACTCTCCACTCAACGCCCTCATCGCCACTAGTATGCTTTTGAAGCTCAGACAATCGTCAATCGTCCTTCTGGGCTTCAATGATCCTATCATCAATAAGTGGCCACACACGAATGTGCGCGACGCTTTCGAATGACTCCTCTACAGTGAGGAGAAGTGGGAGAGAGTTGTTGTTTGTCACTGGGATTCATTCCCGCCACTCCATGTGCTGAATCACCTCTCCCGTGTCGCTACACCAATGAATCTAAATCCATTTTTAGGTAAAAAATCTTAACCCTAATCTGCTTTAGGAATCTAGATAGGTAAAATTGTGGCATAGCTAACCTATTTCATGCTATAGGTTGCCGTTGTGTCATAGACAAAGGCGTAGGATTCAAACTGAGTTCGGTACGAGTATACTCACAAAAAGTGTGGACTATAAACGTTTAGATTATGGTTTTCAAGGCTTTCAATGTCAGTTAATGATTTATGACTGACTTGATTGCTATCACATGTGCTTAGATACGATGTTTCTATGTATTATAGATATATATGAACTATGTTGAATATAATGCATTCCATTTGTTTGTTGAAATGTCTAAATGAATATGGAATTATGATTTGTTCTTGCCATTTCCATGCTTATTAATTGAGAATGCGTGTGACAACTCCTTTGTGAAAGGATTTGTCATAATATATGTTATGGCTAATTTATTACATGTATGTTAAAATGTATAACCTAAGTGTTTGATAAAATGTTTGAATGAGTAAGTGTTTGATAAATTATATTTTATAAGGGTGTTGAAATAAGATTCTCAACTACCTTAGCTGTAGGTATAGATTCATTCATGTAACCTAAATCCAATTATGTGATTTATGTATGAAATGCATATGTATGATGTCATGTTCACTATATGTTATATAAAGTGCTCAAATGATTGCAATGCTTAAATTATTTGTTCAATACTGTTATGACTATCATATGTGAATGTTATTGCTTTGGAGTATGATTGGGACTATGACGTAGTCCAAGCAATCGGTAACGACTTCCGATCGAGTGGCTGAATCAGTTTTGTCACCACGGGCACGTTCGATGAATTCGAGTCATATGGTGATTATTGATAATAGTTCGATTAAGTTAGCGTGCGCTCTTACTAATTGAACTTGTCAAGTAACCTAGTTAGCCTAATGTGTGTTTACCATGTATGGCCGTAACTACTTGAATCTAAGGTACCACTTACCTGTGTAAAGCCCATTTAGCCTTAGTACCACGATCCACTAAGACTCATGAGCTGGGCATAGTGGAGTATGAGACACCGTGGTTGAGTTGTCGGCCTACGCTAGGGTGACGAGCCTCCCCGTAGTGACCAGTGAGCAATACAAACTCGTGAATCGAATGTGGTGGTGTATGGGACACCTTATTTGAGCTGTCGGCCTACGCTAAGGTGACGAGCCTTCCTGTAGTGACCTTGAGTATAAAATAGGCATACGATCGGGTGACGAGCCCCTCGTAGTGACCTCGAGTATGAATTAAGACTATGCTAAGGTGGCGAGCCTCCCGTAATGACTTATAGTGTGAACTCGCAAACTTACCTATCATATGTGATTAACTAGGATTGACGACTGTAGATGGAATATTGTTTGGGTTAATGATATAAAGGGTGATACCTTATCTTCTCAAACCTGCTGTATGAATAAGTCTAAGTAAGAACTTGGCTAACACGACCATGCACCGCATTACATGTGCCTTTAGCGTGGGTGTTGAGCACAGTGGGAGTTTAGCATGCGCGACCGTGAGATGATGTCACAGAGGGAGTGCAAGCGAACACATGCATCATTAATACAAACCATTTTTACATTAACAAGAGTATTTAGGACATGATTGTTATACTGCTTTATCATTACTGCTTGATTGATTTGATAACATATTAACCTTTGCCTTAGCTCCACTGAGTTGATCACTCACTCCCACTCTGGGACGGTGTTTTAAAATATCTACCAGACTCTGTTGTAGCTGCAGATGATAGTGAGGCTTACGAGATGGAGCCTGTCTTCTACGACGACGAGGAGTTCTTCTACTTATAACTCTCTAGCGGGTCTATATAGACCTGGAGTTGCATCACTGGGGCTACATGGATGTAGATTAAATGACATTACTCTTTATCATTTTGTATATTTTGGAACTATACATGTAATTATTTGGCCTGGTGACATGATCATACTCTGGGGTTCATACCCACTTATACACTTTCTATATCTATCACAATCTTCCACTAAGTTAATTTAATTACTTTTGGAGTATGATATGTTGATTTAGTATAATCCCATTCATGTTCAAATGCACTAACCTGGACAACACTTAATCATCATTATCTATGTTGCATAAGTGATGCGACGGATCTCGAGAGTTGCGCCTTTGCTCGACCCTCAAAATTCAAGGCGTTACAAGTTGGTATCAGAGCATGATTTGAATTAAACTGGACCTAGGTTATGTTAACACGATGCACACTGACGTACTTTGACTTAGGAGGGGGTGGTGAAACGTAGAAACAGTTGTAGGATTCCAAGTTCTGCCGATGGGCGAAACTGACCGTTGAAATTGGATCCATAGGCATCTATGATCATGCGAGATGATCCCAAATTCTTTTCCAGACCATCCATCGACAGGTTTAGATGATGATTCGGTGTATTCTACACTCAAATAATCAAAAAACGTGATGACATCGCCCCTTCCACACCAAACAGACTCGGGGGCCTAAACCACATAAAACAGTAGGACCCAAGGTGGGTCCCACACATTTCCGGCACCTTGGGAGGGGTATGCCATTGCCCCTAGGGTGATCCATCACCCAGAGGTCCAGCAGACCGTGATAACATCGCCCCTACCACAATGCATCGCGATCCGGTTCGACCAGGCCTGTCGGGCCACAGAGGGTCGGTTGGGCCGATGGGTGTACATGCCTGTGGGGCCCATGAAATCGTGTGGGGGCCCCTATACACCCCCCCCCCCCCCATTTGCTTCATTTCTTCCTTTTACACCCCTCCAAGCTTTCCAAACCTTTAAAATTCTCATCTTTTTCTCTCAAATCTCCCCTCTATTCCCATGTCTTCTCTTCTTCTTCACTACATACCCACCCTCCATCATACTCCTCAAATTCATCTCTTACAACTCCCCGTTTTCCCTATTTCCTACCTAGTTGAGCACAAAGTCTATACTTTTGTGTCTCATAACTCTTAAACCTCACAATCTACTCTACTCCCAAGTTTTTTTTATCGACTCCCATGTCTCTTTTTGAGCTTGTGGCTACAATTTTCTCTCTCTCCACACTTCTTTCCCTCATAGGAAAGAGGAGAGCTTCCACAAATGAAGCTGGGCCTAGCTGCCCAACTCGTCCAAGAAGGAAATTGGGCGCTGAAGTAAGTATAAACGCCGCACGAGAGCAGATAACGAAGCAGGACCTCGATCCCCAAGTTCCGCTCGAGAGAGCCCTACAGCCGAGCATCGCACATGATAGATTCCAGGGTCATAGAGTTCTCTATGAAGCCCACGTGGAAGAGAAGTTGTTTGGGCTTTATCTGATAATGGACCTCCTGGTGGACGCCGGATGGGGTCCCATATTTGAGAGCAAGTCTCATGCTTGTGAGAGCACTGTTCAAGCCTTCTACGCCCATATACAGGACCCATCGCTAGAGCTTCTACAGTTCATTATTTCTGTGGGAAGGCGGGAAGCCACAATTGATGTTGGTGTGATAGCTCGGATCATGGACATGGAGCACGGTGAGGTTCATGCTAGTGAGAACAACCTCAAGAGTGCGCGTGAAAGAGATTGTCGCACGCGATTTCCTTGCGGTCGACTGATCCATTGGAGTCGAGGCAACTGTCTCCTAGCAACAAAGATGACTTATGACTTCCGCCTACTCCACATATTCACATACAATGTGTACCCAAGGTGGAGCAATCGCACTGAATGCATGGGTTTGATGGTGGACTTCCTATACAGAGCTGGCCAGAGAAACAAGCTATGCCTACCTACATTTGTCCTACTACAGATAGTTCAGACTACTTGCTCTCTTAGGACTGATCTTTCACTCCCATTTGACAGACTCATATGCAAGCTCGCTCGTGAGTTCGGCTATAAGCTTACCGATGAGCTTGTGCCGATCCACTTCATCAATGACACCACACTTAACAACATGCGTATTGGGCCACGACCGTGTCGAGACCGTCGCAATGAGTATGGTGATGAGATAGAGGAAGAAAGTGAAGAGGAAGAGGGAAGCGAGGATGAGGAAGGTGAGGAAGAAAACGAAGAGGAAGGAGGGAGTAATGAAGAAGGTAATGGTGATGAGGAAGAGCAGGAAGAGGAAGAAGAGGAGGCCTTAGACTCTGATGAGGGTTCTCCTCCTGCTACCCATGAGCACCACCCTGATCGGGCTGCTATAGAAGCCCGTTTGGCCTAGATTGAGGAGGGCCAAGTCGCCCTGTAACAGGAGGTCAAAGAGACCTGGGCTGAACTTGAAGAGAATATGGCCTTCATGAAACAGAAATTTAAGAAGGTGTCTCGCACCTTGAAGGCTCTCCTGTGCTACATGCAGGACAAGGGTGCCCCTCCTCCATTACCAGATTCGAACGACTAGTCATATGTTTAGTCGTCTTTTAGTTTGCTTTGTTGTTAGTCTTCTTTTGTACTAGCCCTTGTAGGCTTGGGTGGTTGTTAGTATGTTTTAGTGGTTAAAGATTTGTTTAAATTAGCTCACATGCATCTTCTGTCATGATCCATGTAAGACTATACCTCATGTATTGTGACAATTTTGGTTAAATGAAATGCATGAAGTAAGGGTTGCTCGATAGACTTAGGAAGCAGAACAGTACTCGTTAACCTGATTGTTACCCCGCTATGTCATTATGATATCATTCTCCGTATGGATTGGCTCACTAAGATGAAGGCATGAAGATCTCATTTAATAAAGTTGTTTGATGAATTTGATATAAAGTCAATTTCTACTTCTCTCTAAGTATGCGCATTCTATTTTGAGCAAGTATAACTACAGTCATGTCTCATTGGAGACATTTTGAAAGCTTTAGGACCTCTTAAGGATAGGCACACATCATCACACTACGTGTGTAATCCTTATACCACACTTCCTAGTTCCTAATATATGTCATTAAGACAGATAGTATCAATGATCGCGCTTAGCCTTACTTCGCTTAGATTAAATATTGTGATGATCACCGCAATCCAATACTAGTAGTCTTGATGGACCAGATTGTAATAGCATTACTTGTATTATCCGATAATTGCATTGGTTAACCATTTTGGATGTTTTCTCAAAATCAAAACAAATTTTTTAAAAATTAATCATTGGCATTGATCAATATGGCCCAAGTGGGAGAACATAAGCTCTTTATAAGGTGGGCCTTATTGATCAACGGTCTGGATTGTACTAAAGGTTGAATATGTAATCAGGCAAACCAGTCGACTCCATTGGATTGTGATATATCTTAAGATTTGTGTAAGGGGTGGAATGTTATAACTGTGATACGCACACAATATTTTAGAACAACTAGGATGACTGAGCGTGTGGAGCCTTGGGGAGAAGAATTTTGATTGGTTACAAACTCTTCATCCCTCTAACCTATATTAACAAGGTCGGGTCCCCAATCCTACACCACGTCAAAAAGATAATCTCATTATATCTTCTCTACGGAGGTGCTAAGGAAAGGAAGATCCCAACATCTGAATTCTGTTATCCGGCATTCGAATTCTACAACAATGGGATCTTAGATAGGTAAGCCATCTAACTCTTCTAATCTCCATGTTTGATGCACAGCAAGGTCCTTCGGGAATTCCGCATTAAGAAAATCTAACACTAATGGCTAAAAATCACAGCAACCATGTGGTTCTTAACATCTAAGGACTAGATCTATCTTCCATGAATAATCTTCTACACCGATTTTGTATGATATTATGTTTACTGTTTGGTCCATTTAATCCTTATGAGTTTCCAAGGCAACCACGCTAGCTGGATGTAACAGGAATGCGGGTAGTTGATGTAAAAGCCAATGAGTCCAAATGAAACTATGTTCATGGAAGGTTTCCATACACTTAGCCAACTAGATCATTACTCATTGTCTGAAAGGAACCTCCAACCATAAGATAATGAGTCTCCCTACTCTTGAAACATAGATTGTATATGTGATATGTAAGTATAAATAAAACTGCGCAATGACATCCGATATAAACAGGACATTATCGCAAAATCAAAGTGATCAGATAATCTTGGCAGCTAATTACATGAACATTGTGTGTTAATTTTGCAACGGTCATCTCGAAATCCATCAATCAAATAGGTAGAGTCGTAACTTCCGGTGAAGAGATTCTCATTATTTAAGCCGGTACATGTATGCCACCTTTGTACCACACCTCTACCATGGCTATGGTGCTACTGTATCCATGGCATCTGCCTCAAATTCAAATTGCCCAAATATTGGGACCCACTATTAATGGATTATATTCCTGAGATGAAATTAATTAGATAATCCTTGCCATTTGATTAGTGGATTTTTTTTAAACCTCTGATATTTGTACCCCCAAATGTTGAAATATGGTTTGGATGTCATTAAGAGTTTTGGTGTGTTGGAATGGTTTATACACACACACACGAGTCATGCTCACGTATGCACCTATGCACGTGCGCACCTTTGCACACATGTCATGGGTGTTTAATTCGAACGGTCTATGTGATGTGGAATCCCATGAAACCCTAATGGACAAATTTTCACCCTGATCTAAAATTTTGGTGGGCCATAGCAAAGAGAAATGCAAATCAAGGGAGGAAACTATTTTCATTTTTTCATGGCCCACCAGAGTTTCAGATCAAAGTAAAAAAATTGGGCCCAGGGTGTTTCATGAGGTGTTGCTTCACGTAGATTGTTTAGATTTTGGAGTCAAATAACGTATGATGGGTTCTCAAAAAAGTTCGCACGAGTTTCGTGCAAACTGGTGCAGAGATGAACATTCCGCTCTGTGTGTGTGTGTGTGTGTGTGTGTGTGTGTGTATATATATATATATATATATATATATATATGGGAAATCATACTATGCGGTCGAGTGTATGCAATGTTACTGCGAGGTCAAGTCGTGTCTTCTCACCAGCCGTTGAATAAGAGTTTGTAAAGTTCACGGTGTAGATACCTCCCTGGTAATAAGGAAGTAAAGATGGAAAAATCGGCTGTTGTTTTACCCAATTGCGACTTCTATGGATGCAGAAGCAGATTGTGTGGTGTGCCCACAACCTTAGTGATGTGTTGACCTAAACATGGTAAGTGGCCTCACCACGATGTATGTGTTATATCCAAACCGTCTATCCATTTGGAGAGATAATTTTAGGGCATGAGCCCAAAAATGAGGCAGATTCAAAGGTTAGGTGAACCAATACCATAGAAAATAGCAGGGACAATATGTCTACTGTTGAAACCTTCTTAAGATGCACCATGATGTTTATTTTCCATCCAACCTGTTCACAAGGTCAAACAGACCTAGATGAAGGTAAAAATGAATATGAGGTTGATCCAAAACTTCTGATGCCCCTAAAATGTTTCAATAGTAGGCATTAAATCCCCAACGTTTTCTATGTTGTGGTTCACTTGAGCTTTGGATCTACCTCAATTTTTGTATCATCCTCTAAAATGATCTTGAAAAATGGATGGATGGCGTGGATATAACACTTACATTATGTTGGGCCCACATAACTTAGTGACATAAACACTCCGCCAAGTCTGATTGTGGCGCACCACGCAATCCACTTCTGAGTTCTGACTGGACAACATGTCGTTCCTATAATGCATAGCTAAGCTTCTAGCCGGAGGAAGGTGGTGGAGACCACAGTGATGTATATGAGAAATCCACTATGTTATCATGCTAGGACGTGTGCCCAAAACAAAGTAGATCCAAAACTCAAGTGGGCCTCACAATAATAGGGAAATGTCTACCGTTGAAACCTCCCAGGGGTTGACAGTGATGCTTATATGCCATCCATTCCGTTCACAAGGTCGTTTCTACCAGGATGAACAGGAAACTCGAAAATATCAGCCTGATCCAAAACTTCTGTATCCCTGTGAATGTTCAATGTTGGACGTTCATTGTTTACTGTCATGCGGCCCACAATTGAGTTTTGTATCTTCTAACATAACTTGGCAATTAGATGAATGGTATGGATTTACATCACGGTGGCCACAACTAGGCTGCCTGAGCCAATTCGTGTCCCACTGCTAGTATCTGGCTGTCTCCATGCAAATATCTCTTGTTTGAGAACGGTCGTGGATTGCCCTTAGTGTATTTAATGTCCATTAATTAGATGGCTAAATATGCTAGATAAGTATCATTTTAATATATAATTAATCCAAAACAGGACCCACAATATGGATGGTCTGGATGTATAATCCTCACCGTTTCCCTCCATTTAGGTCTTTTTGTAACGCCCCAAATTTCGAGGGTCGAGCAAAGGCCCAACTCTCGAGATCCGTCGTATCACTTATGCAACATAGATAATGATGATTAAATGTTGTTCAGTTTAGTGCATTAAAACATGAATGTGATTATACTAAATCAACATATCATACTTCAGAGACAATTAAATTAAGCAAGCGGAAGACTGAAAGATATATAAAGCACATAAGTGGTTGTAAGTCCCCAGAGTATGAACGTGTTACCAGGTTAAATAATTACATGTATAACTTCAAAATGTACAAAATGATAAAGTGTAATGTCATCTAATCCATATCCCTGTAGCTCCGATGATGCAACTCCAGATCTACATAGACCCGCCAGAGACTTGCAGATAGGAGAACTCCTCCTCGTTGTCATAGAAGGCAGGCTATAAGACCCGTATCCTAGACCGTACCGTTCCGTAGGTTCCCGCGGTCTTTCCGGTCGAATTCCGGTAACCTTCGACCCTTAACCGGTGTTGCGCGTGACCTTGATTCACACATCGTTAATCTGATTCGACTCAACCCGAGACTTGTGCCATTGCGACAGCACCGTCGCCGTGGTTCCGATGCCGCGACTTGCCCGCTGAGGCGATACTCTGGCCAGGAGATGTGGGCCAGCGTTTGGTGCGAGGAAAACGCCCCGCATTGTGAAACCCAAGAGAATCTCAACGAGATGTCACATCAATCATCCATCAATCAATCCCATCATGTCAAGTACACATCACCTCACACTCTTCCCCAAGCAAGCCCTAAAAGTTAAAAAGTTCTTACAAAACCCATTCCTTTCTTACATCTTTTACCCCAAAAGTCAAAAAGAGCCTCTTACACCCATCACCACCACATCCATCACACCACATCCATCACCCATCTCTCCCTTTACAAGTCTCTCTCTCTCTCCTTTTTTTTTAAAAGCACTTTCCAAGCAACCCAAACCCTCTACACGTCCAAGCCTCTCCCACCTCTCCCAAGCAACAAGTGTGGCCCACCTTTCCTACCATCTCATCTCCCATCTTAACCATCCAAATCTTATCTCCTTCATTGGAATCAAACCTAAGGAGCTAAGGAAGCCTTTGGTGCAAGAAGAAGGCGGTGGGTGATTTTTGAATTTTTGTTTTCATCCATTTGTTTGATGTAAGGGCCACATGTAGTGGGACCCGCCTTGATGTAGGTTTTGTATTTAAGAGGGGCCCATAGTGGCGAGGCCCCTCCATCCGCGCCGATGTCTCTTTTTCTCTCTTCCTCTCTTTTTCTATGATGATGGCCCACTTATGATGAGTGTATTTTTACCCAGGCCATCCAAATAGTGGGCCACCTTGCCCTTTTGTTTTTGGTGTGGGCCATCCAAATTGTGGGCCACCTGGATATGGGGGGAAACACAAATAGCTGCTTGATCCAAAAGTCAAGTGGGCCACGTCCTTGTGGGGCCCACCATGATGCGTGTGCCATACCCACCTTGTCCAGCGTCCAGGGACGCTGGACGTGTGTAGAATGAAGGGTGGACTGCTAGGAGTGGCTAACAGTGGTGTGAACTGATGGTGGGACCATAGGACCCTCTCCCATCCTCCACCCCTCCAATGGACCACACCATGATGTATGTGCTATATCCAAACCATCCACTGTTCTGGCCAGTGGGCCATGTCTGTGTTGGACCCACTTCCACGCCCAAATCCCTTGCTCACTGACAGATTGAGTGGGGATACATCGTTTCAACGGTGGGCTCCCATAGCTCACGTGGTAGACTATGAAAGATACCTTGTTTCACACTGAGGTCTTGGCATCTACCCCTGGTGGCGGTGGCTGACAGGTGGTTCACCCAGATGTGGGGTCCATGGGACCATCTATGCCGCCCATCCCTTGTGGTGGGCCACACCGTACCACGTGTGTGATCTCCACCGTCCCTGGACAGTGGGACCCACCCCTGGCAGCATCGTGATGTGTGTACGGTCCAGGCCTTAGATGGCTTCTGACGGTGAGATATAATATATATTATATTATATTATATATATAATATATTATATTATATGATATATATAATATCTTATTTTATATAATATATATATATATATTATATAGTGTATACGAGGTTATGGTGGGCCCTACGTGGGACCCACCTTTGTTGGTGAGATAAGAAAAAGATAGAAAAAGAAAAGGAAAAAAAAGAGGCGAAAGATGGCTACTCTCTCTCACTCTCTCTCTATCTGATGCTTTCTCTCTCTCTAACTCTCTCTCTCTCTCTCTCTCTCTCTGACGCTTTCTCTCTCTCTCTAACTCTCTCTCCCTCTGATGCTCTCTCTCTCTAACTCTCTCTCTCACTCTCTCTTCTCTGACTCTTTCTCTCTCTAGCTCTCTCAATATCTCTCTCTATCTTTCTTTATCCTTCTTTTCACATCCAGAGACCTGTGGGTCCCACCATGATGCACATGTGATCCGATGGCGGGACCCACCCTAGATGTATGTGTTTTATCCCTCTGGCATGGGCTCGATGATGTATGTGCTCTATCAACACCGTCCGCTATTTGAATGGCGGGGCCCACCATTATGCATGTGTTGCATTCATACCATCAACCATTTATAAGATCATTTTATGGCATAGGAAAATGGGCGAAACAGATTTAAAGTGCGAGTGGGCCCCACCATTTAAATAGTAGACCGTGACATCCACCGTTCGAAAAACTTCTATGGGCCGCCATAGTCCCCAATGTGTTTTGACTTTATTTATTTCTTTGTTAACTTATGAATAGGTCGGATCTCAAAAATATATGAGGGTGGGCCCGATTTGATATACCTGAGGCCCATTAGACTCGACCAATTTGATTTGGCCCAAATGATTCGGCCCATTCGACTCGGCCCATTCGATCGGCCCATATTAGGAGGCCCATTTGATGTATTTGCGGCCGTGGTTGAGGCCCATTTTGATATATATATATATATATATATATATATATATATATATATATATATAAGGCCCATGTTATGAGGCCCATTTTGATGTATCCAAGGCCCATGGGTCGAGGCCCGACTGGGGTGTTCTTAGGGTCCATTGCAATTTGTGATTTCCCCATGGCTTGTGTGTTGATATTAGGCAGGCCATGCCTTGGGAGCAATGTTGGTTTGACGTCCACATTGAAGAATAATGTTGGTTAAATGTCTGCATTATGACTCTCCCTAGGGCCCATTATTAGGCCCATACTTGTAGGCCGTCTAGGCCCATCTTCGTTATGAACAGCATCCATTACCGTATAACACGTTAATATAATTCCATGATCCATGATCATACGCATCATATGTATACTTGATATGAGAAGTGACTGATCATAGCATATGCCTTCGGGCAGATTGTTCAGGGGCTCCCAGTTAGGCGGTGTTGCCCCACATGAGCGCATGATAAGCGTAGGATTTGCCGCATGACTGGATAGTGTGATTCATACATTCGCATCGTGTGATATGGTTACTATACGCCTTAGCGACATCAGGGCCGTAGCCACCACAGGCATATCGTGGTTGGCAGGATTGAATACCAGAAATCTTGTTCTACATGGGGTGCCATAGATATCCCTGGGAAAGTCTCTAAACCCTTATGGTACCAAGAGGTTGCTCCAACGTCTAGACCAAGTGGGTGCATGAGCGCCGAGGGCCGATTACCAGACGGCTGCGCTTTCCACTGTGTCGTGGTCGGTTGAAGGGGGTGCGGCCTTACCTGCCCGAGAGGAGGGGGCAATGCTAGGCTGAGTCTGACCAGCTCGAGGAATGGGTCCGTTATCGACGAGCCGAGTCCGATATTAGCAGGCAGGTAGTGAGGTCTCTTCCACTTACCTTATTGCACGCGATGGGGCGGCAATCTGGTTTAGAGTGTACTAGACCCCGGTGATATCCCAGATTTTGAGTTGTACTGATATGTGGACTTAGATGAGGATTTGTATGCTTGAGTTACATTTTGCATCGCATGGCCTTGGTCTGGCCGACATTATTCATACCCTGCATCGCATAGCCTTGGTACGGCTAACGGTATTCATGGACTCGTCAGCATGTTCCGCATTACTCTGATACTTCATAATTGCATTACTACCTTGCGCACACACTTTCACCACCCTCTAAGCTTTCTATAAGCTTATGCATGACCGTTATGTGCAGGTGAAGCGAGGACGCAGTAGCGCTAAGGCAGGAGCGCAGAGCAGATCTTTTTAGAGTTTTTTGTCCATTCTCATTGTATTTCCCTTTATGCTCATTGTACTTGTAAAGTTTTTGATCATAGTGGAAATGTGATGGAGTTTTTGGTTGTTGTTTGTGGGTTATGCCTTTGGTTATGCTTATTACGAACTAAACCAATGTTGAAAATCCTCCTTGTAGCATCCTAGGATCGGAACCTGGCGTATGGGCACTAGGAGCCGAGATTGGGGTTCTACAGAGGCTGTCGGCACCGGATTCGGCGATCGAGAATTTTGTGAGCCCGGTTTTCGAGTTTGGGGTGTGACACAGGCTCCGTCTCGTAAGCCTCGCTGTCATCTGAAACTACAACAAAATCTGGTTGATGTTTTAAAACACCATCCCAGAGTGGGAGTGAGTGATCAACTCAGTGGAGCTATAAGGCAAAGGTTAACATGTTATCAATTCAGTCAAGTAGTAATGATAAAGCAGTACAACAATCATGTCCTAAGTACTCTTGTTAATGCAAGAATGGTATGCGACAATGATGTATACCCTCGCCTATACTCCCTCAGCGACATCATCTCAGGATCGCGTATGCAACACTCCTGGTAAACGTGCATGATCGTGTTAACCAAGTTTTTATTTAAGCTTACTCATACAGCAGATTTGGGAAGCTAAGGTACCTCTATTATATCATTACCCAAATAATGAGATGATAGGCAAGTTCAGGTCACTACGGGAGGCTCGTCACCATCGGTGTAAGCCTGTTTATACTTGTTACTATGGAAAGGCTTGTCACCTTAACATAGTCTTAGTGTATACTTGAGGCCACTACGAGAAGCTCGTCACCTGCTCGTAGGCCGACAACTCAAATACAGTGTCCCATACCACCATATTCGGCTCACAAGTTTGGGTTGCTCACTGGTCACTACGGGGATGCTCGTCACCCTAGTGTAGGCTAATAGCTCGACCACGGTGTCCCATACCACCATGCCCAACTCATGAGTTTTAGCGGATCGTGGTACCAAGGTTATACGGGCTTCATTGGTAAGTGGTACCTTAGATTCAAGCAGTTACGTCCATACATGGTAAACACACATTTAGGTCAATCGGGTTACTTGACAAGTTCGACTGGTATGAGCGTATGCTGAATTAGTCGACATGGAGTGCGTAAGTACTCCACGTTGTATAACCACTGTCGATAAATCATCGTACGACTCGGATTCCTCGAACGTATCTAATGTGGCGAATCTAGTTTGACCACTCAACCTGGATCCATTGCTGATTGCCTGGATTACGTAGTAGTTCCAATCACACTTAAGTGCACTAAGTAATCACATGTGATAGTCAAAACAACATTTAGCAAACCATTTAAAGATAAATCTCATTCGAGCATTTTAACGAACACATAGTGAGCATATTACCATACATATGTATTTCATTCACAAATCACGTAGTAGTAAGATAGTTTACATGAAAGAATTTATACACATAGATAAGGTAGTTAAGAATCCTATCTCAACTCCCTTAATAATTACAATTCAACAAACAATTACTCATTTAGGCATTTTATCAAACACTTAGCCTACACACTACTACATACATACCCTAACTTAGTTATAGCTTATATTATAGCAAATCCTTTCACAAAGGAGTTGTTATACATACAACAAACATGTATTCACGATTAATAGTCATGGCAAGTATAAATCCAAATTCCATATTCATTCAAACATTTCAACAAACACATGGACTGCATTAAAGTAAACATAGTTCATATATATGTGTAACACACGGAAACCATCATATCTAAGCACATGTGACAGCAATCAAGTCAGTCATAAATCATTACTGATATTGAAAGCCTTAAAAACTAAAATCTAAATGTTTATAGTCTGTGCCTTCCGTCGGTAGACTCGTATCGAACTCAGTTTGACACTACATCTTCGTCTAGACACAACAACAACCTATAGTATGAAATAGGTTAGCTATTTCACCATGTACTCTATTTGGATACCCAACACAGATTAGGGTTAGGATTTCTTATCCAAAAATTGATTCGGATTCGACGGTGTAGCGACACGGGAGGGATGATGCGGCCCGTGGAGTGGTGGGAACGAATCCCAGCAACTATCTCTCACTCTCTCTCTCTCTCTCTTCACCTCACTTTCTCCCTCTCTTTTCTCTCTTCTCTCTCATAGGGTTTAGGAAATTTGTATGGAATGAGAGAGGGGTGGGTTTAGGGCTTTATATAGGCCCAAAAGTGATGTGAATGGCCCTAGGGCCATGGTATACTTAGGTTATAGCCAAAAGTCACCTGTTTTGGGGCAACGAAGCTCATCTGGAGGTCCATTACCTACATACGGTCTGGGGGAAGTCCCTTGACGATAGATTTATGTCAGGTTAAGATTTTAGTCCAATCGGATTAGTGGATCGACCGTAGAGGACCAGTTTCAGTTCAAGGGTCATCATTTCTCGATCAGGGCCACAAGTACACCGACCTGTGTAGGGAAATTTTCCTGATCCAAGGGTGTAGTTGGGTCAGATTTTGACGGTTTGAAACCTTAAATTTGGCCTGCAAGTGAACGGCCTAATTCACTTAAAGCTGAGTTCATTTTCGAAAGATATTCGCGTTTCTCACACACTTCGCTCTGGGCTCAAGTTGTGCGTTTTGGGATATTATTTGGATTTGATTTCCGACATGGTTGTCAAGCCCAGTAAGGCAGTCATAACCTTATAGTTTCGCGATAATCGAAATTTTGACACGCGGTCCAGGTCCGAAATGGAGTTTCAAGCTGCTTCCAAGAGTAACTGGGTTTTGAGATTGATCCTGGGTTTTTAGGTAATGTAGAGTTAGCGATTCTATTGGTTTCGGGTCATGTAGTTCGTATAGAAAGCAGTTCAAGCTAATCTACTAATTAATTTAGTTTAGTACCTAATTAATTTTTGTCTAATTTCTAAAGGATTTGGTCCTTAATGATTTCTGCCTGAGGTAGTACTCGGGTCTTGGTACAGATTTTTTCGAGACATTACACTTTTTGACCTTATCAATAGGTTGGATGAAAAATAAACATTATAGTGGGCCATAGAAGTTTTTAATGATAGGAGTTCAGTCACCATTTTTTACTAATCTGTGGTCTACCTAAGTTTTGGATCTGCTTAATTTTTGGGATGACATCCTAAAATGGGCTGGAAAGATGGATGAACGGCATGGATATGCAAAAATTCATCAAGGTGGGCCCCACAGTAAGGGTAACACCCACAAAGAATCCACTCCCAGCTTCTGTATCTTCTTCCTGGAAGTTGATTGCGTGGTGTGCACAACACCACTGACTTCGGCCGTAAGTTCACGCTAGCAAGTTCTGTGGGCCCCACCCCGCTGCATGTTCTATATCCACACCGTCCATCCATTTGGTGGGATCATTTTAGAGGATGAACTTAAAAATTAGTCATATCTAAAGCTTAGGTAGACCACACCACATACAGCAGTGAGAATGTCACCCACTGTTAAAAACTTCTAAGAGCCTACTTGATGTTGTTTTTTTTATTATTATTATTTGTAATCCAACCATTTCATAAGGTCACAGAGCCTGGAATGAAGGGGCAAAACAAATATCAGCTTGATCCAAAACTTCTGAAAGCCCTAAGAAGTTTTCAATGATAGCAATTAATCCCCACTGCTTTCTTTAGTGCAGTCCATTTGAACATTGAATCTGTCTCACTTTTAAGCTCATGACCTAAAATGATCTACCCAAATGAATGGACGATTTGGATATAACGCATACATCATTATGGGGCCACATAACTTCATAACGTCAACACACCCCAAGGACACCACGCAATCTGCTTCTTTTCCTCCTTGCAAATATGTATTCAACACGATTCGTCCTCACCGTAAAATTGCATATGATCGACCGCATAGTACCATTTCCCATATATATATATATGGAAAAAGTTCTATGCGGTCAAGCTCATGGGAACTACCCATGAGGTCGAGCTATGTGGGCCCCACCGGGATGTGTGTCGAACATCAACACCGTGCATTTGATGGGTCCCCTTTAAATTATGGGATATCCCAAAAATCAACTGTATGCGGAGCTTAGGTGGGCCATACCATCTACAATCATGTGAAGCATGCTTAAAACATATAAAAGTACTTGGCGGGCCCACCTGAAATTTGGATGCATCTGAAACTTAGTCCGACCCCTCATCCAAGTGGGACACACATAATGGATGGGCTGGATTTGTGAACCATATCTCGGTGGGCCCAACAAATTATTATGAATATTTTAATGGAGAGTAACCCCTCTCAACTTTTGTATGTTGTGTGGCCCACAAAAGTCATGGATTGACTTGATTTTTAAGCCCTAAGCCCACCATGGAATGGTGCATCTGACGGATGGGGTAGATGGTCGACACCCATCACGATGGGGCCCACACAGCTCGATCTCATGAGAAGTTCCCATGAGCTTGACAACATAGAACATTTTCCATATATATATATATATATATATATATTATATATATATATATATATATGAAGATGCAACAGCCTCTCGAAGAAGCTTAATGTGATAGGAAGCTAGTTAGGGTCACTATCATGCTGTGAGAAATCCACACCGTCTATCTGTTTTTCCATGTCACGTTAGGGCATGAGACAAAAAGCGGGGCAAATCCGAAAATCATGTGGGCTTCATGACAGGAAATAGTGAGGAATGGATGCCTGCTGTTGAACATTGGTGGGGTTACAGAAGTTTTGGATTGAGCTAATATTTTTGTATTTTCAGTTGATCCCAGTAGGAATGACCCTATGAACAGTATGGATGGCATATAAGAATAACGGTGGACCTTAGGAAGGTTTCAACAGTAGACATTTACCTACTTGCATTTTCTTGTTGTGTTGCCCAATTGAATGATAGATATACCTCATTATTTTTCCAACGTCCTAACATGACCAGAAAAAATGAATGGACGCGATGGATTTTTCACAAACATTATAATGGGCCCACCTATCTTTGTGTAGATAAAAATCCCTTCCCACACAATCCAGACGACAGGCTGTCTGTGTGGGGAATATATTAGGCATGGCTCAGGCCTGACCCAAGACGATGTGGCCCTTATTATAGGCCCATTATAGGCCCACATTGATGTATAAATTTTATATCCACTCCACATCTATTTCTATAGATCATTTTAGGATATGATTCAGAACCTGAAGCATATCCAATTCTATAGTGAACCAAACCATAGTAAAAGGTTGTGATTGACAATTAATGGGCCAATTATATTTTGGATTTGGATGAAGCTATATATATATATATATATATACATATATATATATATATGGGAAAAGGTACTATGTGCTCGACCTTAAGATAAGCTCCCGTGAGGTCGAGCTTAATTTCATGGTAGATAAGAACAAGTTAATGTTTGCTTTATGTTAAAAGTGATAAATTTCATGCTAGGATCGCTCAATTTAATGTTTGCCCAGCTTATTTCCATGGTACATAAGGTCAATTTAATGTTTCACTCGGATAAATATCATATTAGGATCGGTCAATTTAATGTTTGCCTAGCTTAATTTCATGGTAGGTAGCGTCACAAAATTAAACAAACTAATAATGCTTCCCTCGGTCAATGGCATGATAGATAGCGTCACTAAATTAAACAAGCACCACTCATTTTTCATTTATTAAAGACGAAGGTCCTTCATTATTTAATCGAGTTTTGTCATATAGCATGGTTCCATTGATTTACGATTCACTGATAATGTGTCATTGTATTGGTTTTCAGATAATGGCTGCAAGAATCATCTGCTCTTTTGGCAAGGAGTTAGAATTTGAAAACAAGTGATATTCGTACACAGGTGGAACATCAAAACAAATGACACTACGTCTCGAGACTACGTACGAAGAGCTTCGATCTAAAATTTACAAGATTATTAAGAGCAGACCAGAAGATTATGATATTAGGATGAAAGTATTGAATCCTTGCACTAACGAATCAGTGCCTCCAATCGAAATCGAAGATGACGATGACGTCAAAGAGTTCTTGTCTTACCAGTTTGAGCATTCGAAAAAATTTATCACGTTAGTCATCGAAACCAACACATCGATACCACAACATATGTGGATAGTGTGGCTAAGGAGTATGGCGTGGAGTTCAAACACAATCCTTCTCCATTACAAGTGGTAGCAAGCAATGATCTATTACCTGAGCCGCCGCAAACAGTAAACTTCGTGACTGGGCAAGTCAGTGGTGTAGTTGACATTAACAGTAATTATGAATACAAGACACCGCTGTTAGCATCAATAACAAATCTGCCATCATCATCCACTATCCCATCTGTGCGTGTAAGCTACATTCTGCTTCGAGACCTCCCCGAAACATCAAACCTCATGACTCGTCAAGTTCTCGCACCATTTGATATGATGCACTCACCAATGCAAAAATACTGGAATATACTGATTTGTTATGTGAACCGACCGATATAGCTAAAGGAAAAACGTTTAAGGACAAGAGTCGGTGCCAGTATGTTTTGACTCAATTTGCAATTCGGAATAATTTCCAGTATAGAGTACTATACTCAAATTCGACCAGATTTATCATGGTGTGCTTCGAAGATGCATGTAAATGGAGGGTTCATGCAGCTCGGGTGAATGATACGGGTATATTCAAAATACGGACTTATACATCAAAACATACGTGCGGCATGGCATGGATAAAGAGCGATCATTGGCAAGCCAGCAGTAAGCTAGCGTGTGATCTGGTTATTAGCCGCATTGAATAATGCCTAGGGTTAAGGCCACGTGACATTATCTTCGCCATGCAAGAGAAATATAATATTCGTATCAGTTATTGGAAGACATGGAAAGCTAGGGAGCTTGCAATTAATCATGTGATGGGTTCTTACGAAGACTCCTACAATAAACTCCCTTTGTATTTGCATGAGTTGAGGAGGGCGAACCCAGGGACAGTAACTGTCGTTTCTGTAAACCAACAGACTTGGAGGTTTGAGAGATATTTTCTAGCTCTCGACCAATGCATTTAAAGTTTTCAAAAATCATTGCAGAGGGTATTGACTATTGTCAGGACACACTTAAAGGGCAAATATAAGGGTATGCTATTCATCGCCACGGCCTTAGATGGGGACAATCATATATTTCCACTTGCGTTTGACATCGGGGAATCAGAGAACAGCAGTAGTTGGAATTGGTTCCTTGCCTACCTTAACAATGTGTTAGGGTCTGTGGAGGGTCTTATCATTATTCCGACCGACATAAAGGTCTAATGAAAGAGGTTCCCCAAGTCTTCCCGTGTGCAATCCATGGGTATTGTGCGTACCACATCTACAGAAACTTGGTGGACACTTTTAAGGACAAGTCGTTGGAGATGTATTACTGGGATGGCTGTGAAGACTTGCAGGAGGGTCGAATTTGAAAAAGTAATGCATGATATCGAAATGGCCAATCCCCCAGTACATGCATGGCTGACAAAATTTGGGTATGAGAGATGGGCATCTTTGCACTTTTCAGGAAGAAGATTCAACTTGGTCATGACGAACATTTCTGAGTGCGTTAATGCCTTTTTTAAAGAAGCACGAGAATACCCCGTTACGAAATTGATAAAGGCTGTAATATTTACAGGAATTGTTTTACAAGAGACAAGAATTTGCGACATCAATTGTGGGTCCATTGACACCATGGGCGGAGAAACAGTTAAAGGATATCGTGCAAAAGGCGCGAGATGTTCGCTGCCATGCTATTTCTCGAGATGAGTACTATGTCGTTGGAGATTATAACGATACGGTGAAACTCAGTGAGTTTTCATGTACATGTCGTGAGTTTGGCGTGAAGGGGTACCCTTACATGTATGTCCCGTCAGCCTGCATAAACTATAATCTGGATCACTACTTATACTGCTCCCCATTCTACACGGCGCATAATTACCTGGCCACGTATAGTGAATCGGTGTATCCAGTACGTGATAATAGAGAGTGGAAAATTTCAGTGGGGATGAAGGAGTATTGTGCGCAGATTAAACCCCCAAGACAGAGGAGGTCAGCTGGGAGACCCAAAAAGCTTAGAATTCCATCACATGGAGAGGAATCGAAAACAGTAAAGTGTGGGCGATGCAAACAAACCAGGCATAATCGCCGGTCGTGCAAGTTTCTGATATCCGGTGTATAGCATATCGTGTAATTTATGTAATTTTTGTACTTTGTATGATACATACTATTGAAAGTTATATATTGCTCCTAGTTGATCTTCATGTATAACATATCCTGTAAAAATGCACCAACTGTCAGCCCTATCTATACATGCATTCCAAAATGCCCCCTTGTATTGTAAAAAGAAATTATCCACCATATTACGTGCATAATAAGGGTGACATCTAGATAATCAATACCGCGTGTGCAGATACATCAGGAGTCACAAGAATAAGATCTTTTGACTTGCAGAACTCATTTCCAACCCTGGTTCTATAGCTCTACAACTTTCTAGAATGGATCTCCCGCACATTCAGGTTCAACTCGTAAAGAAGGTTAGCAACCAGTCTTGTGATCATTGTAGTAGTACAAAAGACAAGAACTTGCAATTAACTTCTATTGGTATAAACCAGAGGTTGCGGATCGAAGAATCATGGCAAGAGGAGTAAATTTGATTTCGGTAACTGTAACCAAGCAAGAACAGATCATTATTCCAATTAGAAGATTTCTTACACTCTTATTAGCTAGGGATTCCACAAACCGATTGCATGTACTTAATTGAAATTTCAAATAAACTCTTTAGTTCTCATCGATGGCCAACCACACCTTTCCACCCATTTTCCGATGCCTATTTGTCCGAATGTGAAGATGCAGGCACTGTAACCATCAAAGGCAAATTTGATCATTGGCTCTACTTTGAGACTCAAAAAAAAAAAAAAAAAAACAATTCATCTAAAAGTTTTCAAGAACGAATCCAACTTCACAATTTCACTTTGAGAAGTAATTGGGAAATTGCATTTGTGACACAAGAGAAATGGAAATTATCTAGCATACTGACAGATTCTCCATCTTTTGCTTGCACTTTGACAGATTCTCTATCTTTTGCTTGTAAAACAATTTATTCATCAATATTTTTTTTGGTGTATTTGTTTTATAATTTATTCACTAATTTATGGAGGGTTATGTAGTCCTCATATACTATCAAAAAGCTGCAGAAATCGAGAGTGCAGCTCCTTCCCTGTGCCAAGAGACTTGTAATGGTTAAGGGAAGATCTTTCCCTCTTCCCCAAATATATACCATGGTATTTATTAGGACATGAAAGGGTATCAGATCACATAGATGACAATGTGAATGGTTTTTCTACTTGTCCAACTGTACAAGCAAAAATCAGTAGTGAAAACTTTGCTGCTAGCACTTCAGCTTTCTCTCACTTGGCTGGCTTTCCCACTCCTATTTCATTGTCATTTATACCTGATAGCAGGAGATCATGTTCGCTCTGGCCTCCATCAAAGGTATCAGGAGGCGTTTCGCCAACATCGTATGCAAAGAGGCTGACTGAGTTTGAACAAGAGGGTTAGTGAATTAACGGCGGCAGAACTGGAGAACCTCACATGATTGCTGTCAACCCCCACCAGTTTAAAATTCCAGACTAGTTTTTAAACAGGAAGAAGGATTATAAGGATGGGAGGTATTCTCAGGTTGTCTCAAATTCACTGGATAAGAAGTTAAGAGATGATTTGGTGCGACTGAAGAAGATCAGGAACCAGCGTGGTCTGGTAAGTTCAATTTAATGCGCAATTTCATCCTAAGATCGCTCAATTTAATGTTTGCCCAGCTTAATTTTGTGGTAGATAAGATAAGGTCAATTTAATGTTTGCCTTGATATATTTCATGCTAGGATCACTCGATTTAATGTTTTCCCAGCTTAAATTTATGATAGATAAGATAAAGTCAATTTAATATTTGCCTTAATAAATTTCATGCTAGGATCACTCAATTTAATTTTTGCCCCGCTCAATATCATGCTATGCCCTCTCAATTAAATGCTCACTCGATTTAATGCTTGCCCCGCTGATATTCTAGTTTGCCCCGGTGATTTTGTAGTTTGCCCCACTGATTTTGCAGTTTCCCCCACTTATTTTTGTAGTTTGCCACGCTGATTTTCTAGTTTGCCTCGCCGATTTTCTAGTTTGCCCCGCCGATTTTTCAGTTTGCCCCGCCGATTTTCCAGTTTGCCCCGCTGATTTTCCAGGTTGCCCCACTGATTTTGTAGTTTCCCCCGCTTATTTTGTAGTTTCCCCTGCTGATTTTCCAGTTTCCCTTGCTGATTTTCTAGTTTGTCCTGCCGATTTTTTAGTTTGCCTCACTGATTTTGTAGTTCGCCCTGCTGATTTTCCACTTTTCCCCGCTGATATTCTAGTTTGCCCCGCCGATTTTCCAGTTTGCCCCGCTGACTTTCCAGTTTACCCCGCTGAGTTTCTAGTCTACCCCGCTAATCTTCTAGTTTGCCCTACTCAATTTCATGTTTGCCTCGCTCAATTTCTAGTTTACCGGGCGTCTAATCTGAACGGAGTCAATGTGATGCGGCATATCGAGAAATCCGAAGGACCAATTTTCCCTATGATCTAAAACTCTGATGGGCCATAACAAAGTGAATTTACAAGTCGAAGGAGGAAACTATTTTCTTTTTACATGGCCCATTAGATTTTTGGATCAAAGTAAAAGTTGGGCCTGGGATTTCATGGGGAGTTACGTCACGTGGATTGTTCAGATTTTGGACTCACATTGTAAGACCCGTATCCTAGTTCGTACTGTTCCGATGAATCCTGTGATCATTTCCGTCGAAGTCCGGCAATCCGCGACTGATAATCGATGTTACGATCGATCGTAAGTCGTATCCTTTAGATTCGAGTCGGTTTAATCCGAGACCTGTACCATTGCGACCGCACCGTCGCCGCGATCCCAACGCCGCGACTCACGCACCGATCCGATACCCTGACCAGAAGATGTGAGTCGGTGTTTATTTCGAAGAAACGCCGCGCTTTTACGATCCCGAGAGAATCTCTACAACATGTCAAATCAATCCAATCAATTAAATCAATCCCATCAATCAATCAATCACATCAATCAATCCATCACTTCATGTCAAGTACAAAGCACCCATGCTTTCTTTTTCCACAAGTAAAGCCACCACCAAAAGTCAACCAATCCATCCCTTCACCCATCACTCACATCCATCACTCACCTCACATCACTCTCTCTCCTTATCTCTCTCTTTCTCTACACTATTTTCCAAGCAACACCAAGAGCAAAGAGAGCTCCCACGTCCAAGCCTTCCATGGAAAAAATGACCTTGTGTGGCCCACCTTTCCCTTCCCAAAACCTCTCATCCTAGCCCTTGATTTCCCATCTCCACCGTCAAAGAGGAGCACAAGAAGGTTGGCGTTCCAACGGACCGAAGAAGATCGACGGTGGGTGTTTCCATAGGCTAGATTTCATAAATTTTGTGATGGGCCAAGTGAGGCCTACCGATCAATGGTATGGGTCTCACTTGGGACCCTATGATGTGGCCAATGGCCCACTTTGATTATCATTTGATGTACGATTAGATGCAAGGGAGGACCCATAGTGTCGGGGTCCCTCCATCACACGTGTGTCCCACTCTTTTCCTCTCTCCCTCTCTCTTTACATTTTTCTTTCCTTGTGATGATATAGTTGTGTGGCCCACTTGGATGGACCCCACAAAGGAGCATGCATTGGAATCCAAACCATCTAAAGGTGGGGCCTACTTTACATACGTATGGTGACCACACCACCTCACCATGTGGTGGCCCATCTACAAAGGGCCCACCCTAAAGGCACTGCATGCCCACACAAAAAAAAAAAAAAGAGAGAGAAGAAGAGTCCAGGGACTCTCTGACGTGAAAAGGAAAACACAAATATTGGCTTAGATTTACAAGCCATTGGGGTGACCCACTTGCATAGGACCCACCTTGATGTTTGCATCCAATCCAAGCCGTCCATTCCACTCTTCATATTGTTTGAGGCGTTGAGCCAAAAGATTTTGCCGATCGGAATTTCTAGTGGGCCATGGCATGGGAAACAGTCTCCTTGCCATTGAAAACCCCCCTGTTGATCCCGTACCCTTGATATATGCCCAATATTGGGCTCGTTGTGATTGTTGAACGCTGTATGAAACAATGGACGGGGTGGATTCATCAGATTTGGATCCAACATATGGAAAACCACAAAATCTCTGATTAAAAAATAATAATAATAATAACAAGAAGAATTGCTTCTTCTTCTTCGACAGAAGGACGCTAGGCGTCTGCGTCATTCGGGCGGCGACGGGCGGCAACCCCCGGCCGCCGTGTGGCCCCACCATGATGTATATTTTGTATCCACACCTCCCATTTGGTGGGCCACTGCCTGACGTGGCCCCCCTCCAAAAATCAGGCCAATCTAGATCTCGGGTGGCCCACATCATAGGAAACAGTGGGAATTGAACTCTACCGTCGAAACCCTTTCTGGGTCCACAGAAGTTTCAGATCAAGCTGAAATTTGTTTTTCCTCTTCTTTCAGGTCTGTGTGACCTTATGAACGGAGTGGATGGAAGATAAACGCTATGGTGGGCCCCACACGGGACCCACAGTGATGTATGTATTTCTCCTCCACCGTCCGCCTGGACGGTGGAGCCCACCATGATATATGTGTTGTATTCCCACCGTCTAGGGGACGGTGGGTGCGGCAGTGTGTGTGTGCCCTGTGTGTGTATGTGTGTGTATGCGTGTGTGTGCGGGTGTGTGTATGTGTGTGTATATATATAATATAATATTATATTATATATATTGTATATAGCATTTGGTGGGCTTTCACGGGCCCCACCGTTTGGATATAACTCATACCTCATGATGGACCTACATAACTTGGTGATGTCAACACACCAGCCAATCCGCTTCCTTCGCACACATGATGAAATTGGATTGCGTACTGAATTACTCAGTACGCTTTTATCATTCTAAGTAGATTCTGTTGGGACCACCGTAAATATATGTGGTTTATCCATGCCGTCCATTTATTTTTTCATCTCATTTCAAGGGTTGAGCTCAAAATTGAAGCATATTCAAAGCTCAAGTGGACCATACCACACGAAACAATGGAAATAATGATTTCCACCATCGAAACTTTTCTAGGGCCCACAATAATATTTACTTGTCATCCAACCTGTTCATTAGATCACACAGATATGGATGAAGAGAAAATACAAATATTAGCTTGATACATAACTTCTATGGCCCCCAAGTATTTTTCAATGGTATTCATTTAATTTGCACTGTTTCTGTGATGTGGTCCACTTAAGGTTTGGATATACTTTATTTTTGGTCTCAAGCCCTAAAATTATCTATTAAAATAGATGTACGAAGTGGATAGAGTACATAGATCACAATGGGCCCCACTGCAGGCAACGACAATGATGGTGGACCGATTGGTGTGATCCAACGACTTTTATTCGAATGCGAATAAATGTTGCGTGCGTTCATGCTTCGTGTGGTGTGGTCCACTTGAGCATCCGATGTGCCTCATTTTTGGGCTCATGCACTAAAATAATCTGTCCAAAAATATGGACGGGGTGGATAAAACATATAGATCACAGTGGGCCCCAAAGAGGCAGCACTAGAACCGTCCATCTCTAGCTGGGTCCGGTGAAATCAAATTGCGTACTGAGTTACAGAGTAGGCTTTTATCATGTTGAGCAAAACTATGTGTCTCGTTTATCCACGCCGTCCATCCATTTTTCCAGTTCATTTTATGGGTTGAACCCAAAATTGAAGCATATCCAAAGTTCAAGTGGAACATACCACAGGAAATAATGTAAATTAAATGTTCGCCTTTGAAAAGTTCTTCTGGCCAGAGAAGTTTTGGCTCAAGCCGATATTTGTGTTCATTCATGTCTGTGTAATCTTATCTAGTAAATTGGATGAACGGAGTGGATAAAATGGGTAAATTATAGTGGGCCCGATAGAGTTTACTCAGTACGGTAAGCGTACTTGGCTACTCACTATGTAATAAGCTTCCGTCCTGATAAGGGTGGTACCCATGCATCCAGGGGACACGGATTGCCTTCTGAGGTAGCGTCACCAGATGACTACTACCGGGTACTCTGGCCTCACCATGATGTACGTGTTTAATCCATGCCATCATTCATTTTGAATGCTTATTTTAATGCGTGACCTAAAAATGAGGTATATCCAAATCTCAAATGGACCACACCACAAGAAACAATGGTGATTTAACGCTCACTGTTAAAAACTTCTTAATGGCCACAAGTTTTGGATGAAATTGTTTTTTTTTTTTTCATCATCCAAGTCTTTCGACCTAACGAATGTATTGAATGGAAAATAAACCCTACAAAGGGACCCTAGGAAGTTTTTAACGATGGGTGTTTAATTAACACCGTTTTCTCAGGTGCGATCCATTTGAGATTTGGATCTACTTTTTTTTTTTTTTTTTTTTTTACTAATGTTCAAAAATGATCTGAAAAATTAGATGAACGGCACGGATAAAACACATACATCATGATCGGCCCGTAAAGCACCGTCCAATAGTTACCTAACTTCGTACATCATGCCATTCCTGTGAGCGCGAGAGTCTCGGCGCGAGTCATAATTTTCGAGACTCTCTTATTCTCAATACCGTTGAATCCCAGCCGTGGGTGTAATCTAACAGCTCACATGAATGCTCGCATGAAGGCTCCATGCGGCCTTGTGCGCAGGAGACCGGGACTTATATATATATATATATATATATATATATATATATATATATATATATATATATATATATATATATATATATATATATATATAAACACTAAACTTTCTTCATATTTGTAAGCAAGTGTTTCTTTTAAGTATAATTGTAAGAAATAAAATAATCCATTGTGAAATCTCTCTCATGTTTATTTGAAATGAAATTACAATGACATCTGGTCCTTTGATTCAAATTAACGGCATCTAAACGGGTTGAACTTAAGGTATGGTCCAAGAGTTGGACTTGAGAGTGACTCTACGGTAGAAAAGGCTAAGGCCATGCATTTACAGGACAAGACTGCATGCCCACCAGAATGGGTTAGATGAAAAATGAAACACCATGGTGGACGCTACATACAAACCTTCCGTTAGTGTCCCCTCCAACTTTTCACCGTGATGTGGCCTACTTGATTTGTGAATTGGACCTAGAACCTAACATAGAAGGATGCACCCAATGGCCGGAGTGGATGCCCCCTACAGAGCTGGGGTGTTTTAAACACGGCCTACAACAGGTGTTGTTAAGGATTCTGGTCCTTAACCATACCCGTCGTTTGCAAAACTCTGCTTGAAATTTCTACTTTTGAGAAATTAAAACTCGTATTGTTGATTGAGCATTTATAATTTCGAAATATAGGAAAAAAGAATCATTTTTAGAGAAATTGAATTAAACAAAATTTTCTGAAAGAAACATTTCATTCAATAAAAAAAACTTTTAAAAGTGATTGAAAAGAAGAATTTTTAATGCAAAATTCTGCTAGTAATGTGATTTTCTGCATGCATTTTCAGATTAAAATTATATTACTGCCATTTTTTATGTTTTTGTACAACAACATAGAGAATCAAGAATTATGGAGCCCACGTTGTATGTGTCTCACATCCAACCCATCCAATGGATGCAAACCAACACAATTAATAGGCCAACAAAAAATACAATCGATCCAATCATAAGGTGAGTCAATTCATAAAAAATAATACCATTCAAAAATACTCCAATTCAAGTGTAATCCATCTAATGATCTGATTGGCCCATGTTTTGTTTGTGTCATCATCATGGAGGATTGCATAGGGGTGGATGTTACACGCAGGCCTCACCCTCACGAGTATCAGATTTCATTACCTTTTAAAGAAAAAATATAAATAAATTCATTTTCATAGTTTCATCTCTCAAGAATCCCTTCCTTCTCCTTTCAAATCCTCCTGCATTACTTTTTAAAATCAAATTCCCTAGGAATTTTTGCCATACAAATGCCTTGAAACAATAGACATTTGCCGATTGAGTAAAATGTAATATTTTTTTTTTTAGTAAAAAACAAACCAATTTATACAAAGATTACTTGAAAAGGAAAGATTATATATACCATTTGATTACAGCGATATGCATTATTGCTCATACATATAGAAATTTTAATTATTTTAAGTAAAGTTTTCTAATTTAACATTCGTTATACATGATATATAATCTCTCACACAGTCTATTTTTTAAAAAATAAAAATAAAAATAAAAATTCCAAACTATATTATAGCCGAACTTTTCACTCTCCCAATTTTTGATGTTTTTATTATTATTATTTTTTTCAAAATTTTACCGTCTTTTTAACAATCTAGATCGAATTAAGCACAAACATTTCCCAGACCAATTTTCTTCTAGCATGTTATTTTGCTAAATATGTCATAGTTCAGTAGAGTTCATAAGGAAATATATTGTTTCATACAAAGCTGGAGTTTCGTTATTCAACACAAGGAACTTAAAATAAGAAGCACATGCAGACTTCACTATATATTTCTTCTAAGTGAGGCCCAGTTCAGTACTTGGTACAATCCGATGTGGGGATGTCATCATCACCGTCTGATTCAACTCCTACGACTTTCTTGCAATGATCGGTGACGAAACGGAAGAAGTGGCAGGGATCATCAGCATGGATAGAGAGTATAATGCTCCAGCATGTCTTCCCAATGCTTATAACTCTCCTACAGCATGCATCAGTTACATCGACTTTCTTCTTATCAATCGAGAAATACACTTGTTTGGCGCACTCATAACTTAATCCGTTCACCGGATTGTACAGGCAATTCTCCGCAGGCCCTGGCGGCTGTGCGATGTAATACTCATCTTCTGGGGGAGGAGCCACATCTGCAAAAGCTGTCGGGACCCACACAGCAGTGAAGGCGATGAATAAGATCGCCATTGATGCTGTCCGATCCATCAACTTGGCCTCAGTGAACGTGTGTTTATTTATCTCGACTCTTACTCTTTTATAGTAGTTGTTGGTTAGTGTTGTGTAGAGAGATGTACATTTATAAGCTTTTAATGGAAAGGTTGAAACGGTTTTGCTTTTCGAAACGATTCACATTAAAATGGATTTATGTCTTTTGCATGTACGTGCGTAATGGTTGAAAGGACGCTGATTTAATGTGAAAGCCTTTCACGTGAAGTTCCTGCGCTTGTGAGAAATCTACCTCGTCCATGCGATTTTTGAAATCATTTTAGGACATGGGGATAAAAATGAGTCAGATTGAATACTCAAGTGGACCAAAAAACGTGAGGATTGAACGTCCACGGTTGAAATATCCGTGGGGCTAAGAAGTTTTGAATCAGGCTAATATTTGTGTTTTCATATATATATATATATATATATAATAATAATGCATCACGCACAACTAGTTGGGACGCCCAACGAGTTATCAGAATTAATTCAAATTAATGTTTACGAATGATGCCCGAGCAAAAGATACTTTAAAGAGGAAAAGAAGTTATTGGCTTGGGATGGCCCCACCACGGTGTTCATGTAAAATCCACCTCAGCCATTAGCTAAGTTACCCAATGTTCCACACAGGGCCGTAAGTCAACCACATCAGTGGTTCAGATAGACCAGAGGATTAAAAACAATCTAAAAGGATTGCTTACCTTAAAACTGTTTCCCTTAGTATGACCCACTTGAATCATTTATGAGCCTTCATTTTAGCCATCAGGCTTAAAATTGTGTGGAATCCAATGGTTGGAATGGATTTCACATGCTCATCACGGTGAGTCCAGTAACAATCAAGGGTGGACGTCTCTCCCAACTGTTTCAATTAGTATGACCCACTTGAATCACATATTAGCCTGATTGGACCTTGCACAGGATTACACATCCAATGATCGGAGTAGATCTCGTGTTACCGTAGGCCCTGTGCAAATATAAATGATGGACCTTTTGGACGGTTGGTTCCCAATGTCGGACGTTCCCGAGATTGGTGGGGGAGTAGATCAGTGTTACCTTGTAACAAAGCAATGGGGTGATTACCTGACCGTGGGCCCACCTTCATGTATGCGCTGTATATCCACGCCATCCAATGGTTTTTACACATCATTCCAGTGTATGATCTTAAAAATGAAGGAGATCCGAATTTTAAGTGGATCACACCACAGAAAATAGTAGACATTGAATATCCACCATTAAAAACTTCCCAAGGCCTATCGTAATGTATTTTAGCCATCCAACCTATTGATAAGGTCACAGTGACATAGATAAAGGGAAACACAAATATCAGCTTGATCCAAAACTTTCATGGCCTCCATGAAATTTATAATGGTCAATCACCACTATTTACAGTGGTGCGGTCCACTTGAGATTTGAATCTACTTCATTTTTAGGACCATATCCTAAATTGATCTGGAAAAACTAATGGACGTCCGGATATACAACATATACATGAAGGTGGGCCTCACGATCAGTGAAACACCCACTATGGTGTGACCCGGGTTACACACAAGTGACGCAACACCCAGTTATACACCACTGGGTTTGCCCAGCGACACAACACCCAGGACGTATTGTGTTGACGTGGCATATTCTGTGGGCCCACCATGATGTGTGTATTATATCCACACCATTCATCCATTTTTTTCATATTATTTTAAGGCATAAACCCAAGAATGAGGTAGATCAAAGTTCAAGCGGACCACACCACGTAAAGCAGTTGGGACAATCACCCATCGTTCAAACCTTCCTACGGCTGACCATGATGTTTATTACCATCTTACCTATGGTCTAACGTCCAGCGATTACATAACGTCCAACATTTTATATGTATATGACATCCAATGCGTCTAAGGTGGATTACATGGTTTAACGTCAATGGATTAGACAATGCCAACATTAGGGATTAATTACCACCTTTAATTACGCTACTTCTCCGCCAGCAATGACGGGGATTAGCTACTGAAGTGATGTTCTGTAGGCCCATCATGATGTATGTGTTGTATCCACACCGTCCATCCATTTGGAGAGATCATTTATGGCATGAGACAAAGAATGAGGGAGATCGAAAGATCAAGTGGACCCCACCACAGAAAACAGTGGGGATTGAACGCATACCCTTGAAAACATCTTGAGGCCACAGAAGTTTTCAATCAAGCTGATATTTATGTTTTCCCTTGTTAAATGTCTTTTTTAACTTATAAACAAGTTGGATCTCAAATAAACATCATGGTGGGCCCTTTAAAGGTTTCAACAGTGGGTGTCATTGTTCCCACTGTTTTCTGTGGTGGGGTTCACTTGAGCTTTGGATCTACATCATTCTTTGACTCATCCCTTATAATGATCTCTCCAAATGGATGAATGGTGTGGATACAACTACGGGTGTACACGAACTGAGCTAGCTCGGTTAGCTCGCTAGACTGGACTCGAAAAAGTTCAATTCGACTCGGTTTGAAGCTAAGTTCGAGCTAAGTTGAGCTGCTTTTTTTAGCTCAAAAATGAGTTCGAGCTGGCCCCAGCTCGACTCGACTCAGATCGAATCTAGCTTGAATCAAACTCGGATCAAATCAGTTCGGTGACTCGGTTACTTTGATATTGATTTTGCTCACTCACTTTGATATTGATTTTGCTCACTAAGTGTTTGATGAAATGACTCAACCAAGTGTGGTTGGTGGCAAGGAAGGTATGTATATGAAACAAAAACCCTTTTTTTCTGGATTTTTATGTTGCTTGGAAGGTATTTGATAAAATATCTAAAAAACCTTTATTGCTATTTTACAGATAGTGGAATTTAAAGGTGCAGTCCAAGTGTTTGTGGAAATGCCTCACAAGCAAACTCAACTCGATCTTGGCTTAACTCGGCCAAACTGGCCCGAGTTGCTGACCGAACCAAGCCAAGCTGGCCAGTCAGGCTCAAGGACCGAGCCAAGCCGAGTTCGAGCTGAGGTCAGCTAGTGGCCAAGCTAAGTCAAGCTGAGGCCAACTCGACTCAGTTCGGCTCAATGTACACCCCTAGATACAACACATACATCATGGTGGGGCCCACAATAAGTGGTGACATCACTTCAGCAGCTAATCCGTGACCGCCAGCATTATGAGCATTAACTACCACCTTAAATTACGCCTAATAGTAGTGTGATGGAAACGGATACCACATAGACTCCCACTCCTTTTTTTTTTTTTTTTTTTACAGGCCTACCCTAACATGTATATGAGATTCAATCCGACCATTAGATGTATAATCAAGTAATAGGTTTAGTGCCAATAAATTAGGCTAACCCGTGATTCAGATGGGCCACACCAATGAGAATAATTAGGAGAGAGACATCCACCCTTGATTTTTACCGGGCCCTTCACAAAATTAATCTATTCCAACCATTAGATGTCACACCAAAATTAATCCTATATCCCAAAAATTAGGTTCATATTTGGAGGATGAACCATGAAAACATTTACTTTTTCTGTTTCTTTTTTCACGCACGCACACGGGACGGGGATTTCTCCATCTATGGATACTCGAACCCTTGACCAGGTGTTAACTCCTGAGAGTCTACCACCTAGTGGGATTTACTTACATTAATTAAGAAGAAAATTTTAATTAAATGCATAGCTAGTTGGACGAAAATGAAATATCCAACTTGTTGTGTGAGAGCATTACTCTACACACACAGATGTGGTTCACAAATCCAGCCCATCCATATTGTGTGTCCCATCCAAGTGGGGTCAGACCAAGTTTCAAACGCATCCAAATTTTAGGTGGGCCCCACCTATTGATTTTATATGTTTTAGGCATGTCTTCACATTATTTTAGATGGTATGGCCCACCTGAGTTCCTTATACGGCTGATTTTTGGGATATCCCATCATTTAAAGGGGACCCATCAAATGCACGGTGTTGATGTTCGACACACATCACAGTGGGGCCCACACAGCTCGACCTCATGAGAAGTTCCAATGAGCTCAGGTCTTCTTTCTGGAAGAAAGTGATTGGATAAATCCGGCGGTCATCAAATCTCGTATTATAATAAATGAGCGACCTCCATCAACATCCACAACACATCCGGAGCAGTGCTCAGTTGGGTCTAACACTTAGGCCAATCAAATGTAAGGTGGTCCAAGAAGACTGGATGTCAAAATTAAATAATAATAATAATAATAAATAATAAATATAAATAAATAAATAAAAACTTTTGGCCCATTATTTTCTTACATCTGGCCTATCTAAAAGTCGACCGGCATGAGTTACATTACGGGGTCATAACAGCTGTTACAGAAAATAGCCCATACCGCTGTTACAGGACCAATACAGTCATTCTTAATAAAAATTAAAGGACCGTAATAGTAACCATGGTGGCCATTACATCCACCGTTACTGTCATGGAATACCTTGGCAAGCATTTCGTAGACATGCCATGTTGTCACGTGCAATGACGTGTGGGTGTGGGGCTGGTAGACCTCTCCTGGAGTACTTGTAGTATATAGTCTAAGCAAGCCTTTTCGTTTGGTTGCACCAAATATCCTGATATTTCATGATTAATCAGCACAATTTGATATTTTGTGCAACCAAACACACCCATGAGCATCCATATGGGCCTCCAAGTGGATGTTTACGAAGCAAGGTGTCAAGCATGGCTTCAAAAATATGTAATGATGTCGAAAGTGTAGCAATTACATAAATTTAGTTCATAAATGCATAAGAGAGGTTTGCTAATCCCAAGCATGTAAAGCCAAAAGCCCTTGGAACAACCAAAACCGTTCATCAGGTGGGCCCCACCATGCAGACATCTACGAAAACTTGGCTTAGCCTTCCATTTTGTTTCACTTACTAAAGCCAACCTGATGATTGGACTGGCCTCATCTATTGGGTCTGGCCATCTAAATGATGGACAGTTAAGATGTTCCACATGCATGCCATGTTGGCATACATGGAGGCCTGAGGGGAATTGGGAAATTCAAGCATATAAAGAGCTTTGTAAGGGCACAAATGTGCAGTAAAGCTGGTATACACGCCATGAACCAGCATGGCACATCCATTCGATATCTTATCCATCCATCAGGTTGGTAAGAACTTGTACATATTTCCCAAAAATGAAATCAGGTCCACTCAGCATGTGGACCCCAGTATCAGAAATAGTTGGAAGGGTTAGAGAACTTCAGCCAAGTTTTCTAGAGCTGTATGTTTGTTTTGCAAACTGGCCCACATGACCAGTGGATCAATCTGATTCTTGGGCAAGGGCTCAACATAGTGGTGCCGTTCTGATGGATGGATTGGATCTAGGACCTACGGTGCCATGCTGGCACTTGTGGTGTGTACATGAGCTTTATTGCACATGCATGCGTGCTTAGCACATAAAAATAAAATACTGTTAAGTACCAAAATAAATGATAAACTGATACCTTTTCCTAGTAGCTAATTGTCAGTGTTTTTGTGTGTGTGCGCACGTGTACAGTGTACAACGTTGTCAGACATGGCAATTTTCTTCTGTTTTCAGTTGAAGGAGTGTCCTTGTTACATAATCATCACCTGGTTTGACAGATAAATATAGTATAAATCCTAGAGCAGTATTCATGTCATTGAATGAAAACAAATAAACACGTATCTTACATGATAGGAATACATTGGATGTGCATTCCCCCAGTAACTGACCATGTATGTTAGGGTGTAACCTACAGATATGTCGGACTTGAATTGGATTCTGTATGGTTCAAACCAATATCATTTCCATTGTAGTTTCATGTTTCATGAATTTGATACAGTAATATCCAATCAATCAGTGCGAGATATGGAGCTGTGGTCCAGAACCCAGATGTATTAGATCTGGTTACTACAGAATAATGGAAAATTGGGTGCTGCAAGTCAGGTAAGAAGACAACAAGAAAGAAAACAAAACAAACAACAAGAATGTAACAACCAACATAGTTACATAAAAATGCCCACCGCATGCTATTGTGAAACTTTCAGTGCATCCTGGATGCGTTGGATTAGCTTATCTGCAGTCAAAGCACCTTCCTGAAAATAAACCAGAGAGATGACGATAAAATAAGAACAGGAGAAATGGGAGTTCCTTTGCCTAAGGGTCACCCAAAGTAGGAAGATTTTGAAAAGAAGAATCTTTGACTTACAAAGCGATCGCAGACCTGCCCCTCTCTAAAAATAATGAATGTGGGTAGTGCCTCTATTCTGTATTTGTCGGCGATGCTTGGGTACTTCTCCGTATCAATTTTGACCACTTGGATCTTATCTTTCAATGAATTGCTGACTTCATTGAGAACAGGACCCATGAATTGGCATGGACCACACCTGCAAATGAGAGACTGGATGCTGTGATTTTGGGAAGGGCTGGCTAACATCCGGATTTATATAGGCACAAGGAAGACTCCGATAAAGGGGCAACTGAATTTTAAAGCGTTTTCAATTTCTGACTTGGTTCGTGCTTGAGCATCATAGGAGAGCATTTCAGCGTAAGACACGTTAGGTTTGATGTACAAGTCATATTTGCATTTTTGTTTTTCTTTCCTTTATATATATATATATATATATATATATATATATATATATATATATATATATATATATATATATATATATATCTGTTAGAGATGATGTGCAAGCCAACTAAGAGTTTTCCCTTTCTTTTTTCTTTCAGTAGCTAAACTTCTGTTGTTAGAGGTGATGTATGAGCCAACTATAATATTGTTTGTCTGTCAAGATAAATAAGGTAAGAGTCAATTGCAGGTTCCATCTTGGAAAGGTCATCCATCCACAGAAAAGAGGACGTGTTTGAGAAGCTAAGGCATTGAATCAAATCAAGACAGTGGTAAATGTTAACTAACAATAAATCCCATGGATCAAAACATCAGAATGTATTGTATCATATCAGGAATATATGGCAATAGATTGACCAGGCAATATGATAACAGCATCTGTTTCAAGATGTGAATGTATCAGAAAGTATCCCTCATATCAGTTTGTATTGTTGATACAGTCTGATACGCATGGTATCAGAATGTACAAATCTATACATTCCTCCCGGATAATTTTAATGGAATAAAATATTATACCAATTACCAATATTGGAAAGTATAGTATCGTATCAGGGATGTATCACAATAAATTCATATGGTGATATGGTATGTTCAGAGAGAATTTGAACCTTGAGGAACAAATTCACTTAATGTCTGTCGCTGCTGCTGTTGCTGCCGTTGGTAGTTAATAATGTGTGGTCACGCCAATGTTGGATTATTTTTCTTTTCATTTAATTTCTTGCGTGTGGCCATTAAAACAGATGATTATGATAAATGCATAGATCACAACATCCATGGTTACACATGGAGATAACTCGTAGGACCATGGATAATCAAAAGACTTCATATATATATATATATATATATATATATATATATATATATATATATATATATATATATATATATATATATATATATATATATGCTCACTTGGGAACCGGTTCTCATGAGAACTTTTTGAGAACTCGTCTCACATGGGGCCCAACTTGTACCCTAATCCAAAACTTTGGTGGGCCATGGCAAAAGGAAATAGATTCCTCCCTTGATTTGCCTCTCTTTCCTATGGCCCACAAGAATTTTGGATCAGGTTAAAAGTTGGGCCTTGGGGGGTTCATGGGGTGCCACATCACATGGACCGTTCAGATTTTGTGCCCATGACACGTGTGAAGGTGCCCGTGTAGGTGAGCATTATTCGCTCACATGCTTCTTAGGTGAGCATCTGTGCACACCTTTGCACACATGTCATGGGCACAAAATCCAATTTGTCCACGTGATGTGGCACCTCATGAAACCAACCCCCCCCCCCCCCCCCTCTCTCTCTCTCTCTCTCTCTCTCTCTCTCTCTCTCTCACACACACACACATTGAAAACTATGATGATATTCCATTAAAAAGGCCAAAGCCAAAAATTACAAATATACACAAAAAACATCTAAACATGCCCACCCAAGGGCTTGGAAAAGAAGCATAGAGATCTACGCTTTCGCCCATTCCTTAACAAAGAGAATAGCCCTCTAGAAGACATCTATTGCTCCTCTCTTCTTATACCTAAAGCATCGCTCATTTCTTTCCCACCATAGAGCCCAAAAAATTGCTAACAAACTTAATCTCCACCTCCTTTTCCCCAGTTTCCCTAGCCCCCCACCAGGCACCATGCCAAGAAGCAAGAAGATCTTCTATGTAATTGGGGAATACCCATAGGACCCCAAAAGAGTGAAGAACAATACTCCCCACCTCCCTAGCGAAGGAGCAATGAATAAAGAGATGATTCATAGTTCCGCATATTTGAAGCACATCAAACAAATATTTGGAAGGACCATCTTCCTCTTGCAAAGATTGTCAATTGTAAGTAATTTATTCCTCCCTACTAGCCATCCAAAAGCTGCCACCTTCAAAGGAGCACCATACCACCAAAGATGTTCTGTAGAAGATACCCCGACATTCTCCTCATTTTCAATCAGAAACTAATAAAGGGAACCAACAGAGAAGTAGCCGGACTTAGCTTTTAACCACTTCAAAGAACCCGCATTTGATAGCACTAGGGAAATTTTCTTAGTACCTGAAGCAGATGAATCAATTCTTCAATCTCCTCATCAACACGATTTCTTCTAAAGATAGGGGTCCAAGATGCTTCCTCACCGCTCATTGAAAAGTAATTGCCCCTAAAGATGGAAACGTATCCTCAAACTTGCTTCTCCAACCTATCTATCCTCCCAAAATTTAATTCTATCACCATCCCCCAAATTAAACCTATACCCTCCCACACATTATCTTTTAGGGACGCTACTGATTTCCACAAATAAGAAGATCAATATAGAGAAGATGCCTTTGTCCACCACCCCCCTTCTTCGTCCCATACTTTCTAGACATGACCTCCCTCCACTTTGCTTCCCTCTCCACCCCAAACCTCTAAGCCCATTTTCCTAACAAAGTGAAATTTATCTCCTCTAGCTTCCTCAACCCCACACCTCCTTTATCCTTCTGAGTACAAACTTCATCCCATTTCAAAAGATGGAATTTATATTTCTCATCCAACCCTTCCCACAAGAGAGACATGAAGTAAACCGGAAGGTTTGACAAAGAAGCCTGAATCATAACCATTCTCCCACCCATTGATAAGTACCTAGACTTCCACTTGGACATCTTCCTATCGCATCGCTCAATATCTGTTCCACATATTTTGTCGTTCTCCCTATGCATAATGGTAATCCCAAATAAGTTGTAGGGAAAGAGGCTTCCCGACAACTGAACACATCCGCAAAGACCTAATTTTCTTCCTTGAAAATGTCTACCCCTAAAATCTCCCTTTTGAAAATGTTGACCTTCAAACCGGATACGACCTCAAAAGTAAGTATTATGGACCTGTCAAATAACCACTTGCTCTAATAGCTCGAGCCCTTAGATGATGGTGTATCAATGTATATCAAAGAAATTTAACTCCCCCACACGTGAGGGGTGGAACTCCGCACGGGAACATACTTGGGCAAGGGTGGAGGGACACTCACTCACACCATAAACAATTGCCCCATGTGGGAGAATATATTACGGAGGCATATTTGCTACTCCCAGGATTTGAACACATGACCTTCCGCTCTGATACCATGTCAAACAACCACTTGCTCTAAAAGCTCGAGCCACTAGAGAAAGTGGTTGTTTGACATGGTATCAAAGCGGAATGTCATGTGCTTAAATCCCGAGAATAACAAATATGCCTTTGTAATATATTCTCCCACAGGGAACCATTGTTTATGGTATGAGTGAGTGTCCCTCCTGCCTTGCCCAAGTATGTTCCCATGTGGAGTTCCACCCCGAATGTGCAGAGAAGTGTTAAAAGTTCCTTGATATACATTGATACACCATCATCTAACGGCTTGAGCTTTTAAAGCAAGCGGATATTTGACATGGTATTAAAGTGAAAGGTCTTGTATTTGAATCCGGGGAGCAGAAAATATGCTTTCCTAATATATTCTTCCAAGAGGGGATGTTTATGGTGTGAGTTGTGAGTGTCCCCTCATCTGGGTGTGAGTAGCGAGTGCCCATCCACCCTTGCCGAGTATGTTCACATGCAGAGTTCCACCCTGCACGTGCAGGGGAGTGTAAAAGTTCCTTGATATACATTGATACACCATCATCTACTGGCTCTAGCTTTTAGAGCACACGGTCATTTGACATGGTATCAAAGTGGAAGGTCTTGTGTTTGAATCTCGGAAGTAGCAAATAGGCATCCATAATATATTCTCCCACAAGGGCCCACTTATGATGCGAGTTGTGATTGTCCCCCCAGCTGGGTGTGAGTTGTGAGTGTCCCTCTACCCTTGCCCGGTATGTTCCCATGTGGCGTTCCACCCCACACATGTGGCGGAGTGTCAAAGTCCCTTGATATACATTGATATGACATCCTCTAATGGCTCGAGCTTTTAGAGAAAGTGGTTGTTTGACCAAAAAAATTGAACATAGAAGTCATCCACCTTACACAGTAAGAGAGTATCGTCTGCATACTGGATAAGCGAAACCTGAAAATCTAAATTGTCCGCCCCAAACCCTCTTACAAAACCAATCTGAACACCCTTATCAATCATTTTACTAAGCCTTCATTATTATCACAAAGAGAAATGGAGATAAAGGGTCGCCTTGTTGAAGCCCCCGAGAAGCGGCAAAAAAACCCCTTCGATGATCCGTTTACCGATATGGAGAATTTAGCCGATCTCACACATTCCTGAATCGAAGAGGGTCATTTTGGTCCACATTCCAATCTGCCCAATATATAGTCTAGAAATGACCAATCCACATGATTATATGCCTTCTTAATATCAAGCTTGCACACTAAGCCTACCTCCCCTTTTCTAAACCAAGAGACGACACATTCGTTGGCTAATAGAGAGCAATCAACTAGCTACCTACCATCAACAAAAGCCCTTTGAGACTCCGAGAACACTTCCCAGCACCTACCAAAATCTGGAAGCTAGAATCTTTGCTAATATCTTGTATGGACCACCTAGAAGACTAATAGGATGGAAATCTTTCAAACATTCAGCTCTTTCCTTTTTAGGAATCATCGCTATAAATGTAGCCCCTAGTTTTGTCACCATAAAGCCTTTATTATAAAATTCTTGCAAAAAGTCTAACACATCACCCTACACACATTCCCAAAATTTCTGATAAAAAGCTAGAGGAAATCCATTTGGCCTCGAAGATATATCACTGCCTAATTCTCCCACTGCTTTCTTAATTTCTTCTTTAGAAAAAGCTTGTTCCAAAGAATCCACCTCATCTGACGATATTGAATGAAAATGCAAATTATCAAGAGCCGGCCTATTTCTCCTAATCCTTAGACAGAAGGTCTTTATAAGATTGCACCATGTTTTCACAAATCTTTGATTTCTCCTCAATCATTTCCCCATCTACCAATAACGATGTGATCTTATTTGTTTGCACACTAGCATTAGCCACCGCATGAAAGAACTTGGTGTTTCTATTCCCTGCTTTCAAGTTTCAACCATGTCGCCCTAGACCTTTGCTGCCATTTTATCTCTTCTTCTCGCAGCATGGCATTGTATTTAGCACTATACACCTCCCTCAACACTTTATCCTCCTCCGATAGATCCTCTCTCTTCTTTTATATCTAGCCTTTGAATCTCTTGAAGGAGAATGGACTTTTCCTCCTTTCGAGCATTCATATGCTCTTTTTTCCATTCCCCAACCTTTTGTTTAAGCAACTTTAATTTTTGAAATAGGAATAACCTGCTCCCCCTTGAATTGAGAAGGATGACCACCATTCCACAATCTTTTCCAAAAAAAACCTTCTATTTCTAACCATGCTAGCTCAAACTGAAATGGTCGCTGCCCCCAGTCTTCCACATCCACATCCACCTCCAACAAAAGAGGGCAGTGGTCTGAAAAAGGTCTAGGCAGCCCTCTTTGATAATTAACAAGTATTTCTCTACCCATTCCGAAGAGATAAGAAACCTATCTAGCCTGGACTTGATTGGTGATGCTTGCCCATTTAACCATGTAAATTTAGCGCCTCCCATCAGAAGGTCTAACATCTCATTCTTCGAGATCCATTCAGAAAAGCCTTTCATACTTGTTGAAATCCAGCATCCATTTGACTTTTCATGAAGTCTAACTACATCGAAATCTCCTCCAACACACCACAGCACATCCCATCTATTTCAACATGAGTCTAACTCTGCCCAGAAGTTGTCTCGTTGTTTCGGTTTGCACAGTTCACAAACTGATGAGAAGCACAACATAAATTCAGATCCCCTTTCTTTTAGTAGCATTGACACCAGCAATTACCTATCCAACTGCCCTCTTTACTCCACATCGTTGAATTCCATATCATTAAAATACCTCCCGCTGTTCCAACCACATCTGCTGCTAGCCACTCTTTTTGTTTACCCCACCAAATGGAGTCAATCAACCCTTGGTCTGTCTCTTTCAACTTACTTTCCTGAATTGCTGCCATCTGAATTTTATGTCTTTTACACATACCTAGAATTTCTGATGCTACTAGTGTTATTGGTATCGCTATCAGTGTCATCGGTATCACTGAGCTGGACATAAGGATAATATTGGCGTGATATTTCGATAATATCAGGGATACTCCAAACAATGGATCAGATACCCCTAAATCAATGAACCAGGAATTTTGAGAGACACGATTGGAAGATGCAGATGTACGTCACTGCTCTCCTAGAATAACAGTAGTGGTAGATACTTTAAGGGCTATTTGTTATTAATGATCGCTAATGACTTTATCTCTTAGATCATAATCAAAACTTCTGACTGAATTGCCAGTTTGTTGCACCCCCTTAAAGAAAGTCATATTGGCTCTTAGTTTTGTCCAAAACTCTTTGGGGTGAAGATTTGGATTCAATATCCAACATTGTCTCTAACATGCCTTCTTTTTCCACGGTGCATCTTAATTTGTTTTTTTTTTATCAAGGTAACCTTTACCAGATCCCTGCCCTTTGAATGCTTGCCAAAGCAGATCTTTCCAAGATAATGGAACTCTTCCCACTCAAGGTTGCCCATCTACAAGCCTCCCCTCAAATGCAGTTATAGACAGATTCTGAGGGTCAGGATTCCCTACCAAGAACCAATACCCACTAAAGCTCAAAGTGTGGATGAAGTCCTACCAAAAACCTTAATATCTACAACTGCTCCCATCTGTTTCTTGATTTATTTCTAGTTTAGGGAGATACCTTGACAATGACATGGTTCCTCCCATTTTTTATAAAGGCCACCAAAATATTCCTCAACAGTACTTTCTCCCTGTTGAAGATTGTCAATCCCAGCATGAAGTTAGTATATATGGGTCAAATCACCTCTTTGAGAATATGTTTTAGCTACTATATGCCATATCTCTTTCATTGTCCTTAAATAAAGTAACCCACATCAGATGCTGGGTTGCATTGACCATAGCAACCAGGACACGACCATCAGGTCTTTACTTTCCCAGTCATCATAGGATGGATCATCAATTTTCAGTTCTCTCTTGTTTCCAGTAGTATATTCTAGCTCCTGTGAACATTTTCACGTACTGAGACCATTCTACATAATTTGTACCATCAAATTTAATTGTAGTGATCATAAGTTCAAAATGATCTTTGTCCTATTGCAATCTAGATCTTTTGATTCACTCCCATATGTTGGCTCGTCATTAAAAGATAACCACAATTAATATGAATTGAAATGTTGATCCTTCTTACCAGCTTGTTAAGCCTTATGGGTGGACTAGGGGGACTGGTTGGGTCTTCTAGTCAATCTGGAGGACTGGTTGGACCTACTGGCCAGACTGTTGTGATGTGTGGAGGGTTGTGTGCATCTGTTGTGCTGCCCGATGGTGTTTGAGGGCCCTATTGATGGGCATGGAGAGCTACCAGTGGATTGACATGGACTTTTTCGAAAGCGGAAGCATAAACTTTTTCAAAAGCAATTTTATCATTAGTAGGACCTACTTCCCATCTAGATGATATCAAATTTCTAAAATGCGGAAACCAAGGGTTAACACCATACCTTTTAATTGGATTCTTTGTCATCTATCCGACCGATGCCGATCCTTCAAAGTAGGTCTCTCGTTGATCTATCTCCAAAGAAAGGATCCCTTGAAAGCCTTCTCACACCCGCACTATAGCTATAGGCGTGAAAGAAGCAGAGTTGTCCACTAAGGTGGACCACATGTGTGATGGAGAGAGGAGGAGAGTCTTTGTTCTCTTTTCTTATTTTCTTTATTTTCTCTCTTCTCTCTAGGAGACGACTCTAACTGTGGATTGGGGAAGGGGTATACCTTGCATTCTATGGCAATCCCTTTTGGGGATAGGATATATAGGAGTTTGGGGTTCTAAAGGAGTACCACCATATGGTGGTCCTCACCCCTACGAAATTCAGTATGGGCTAAATCAAAGTCTGTGATCCAGGCATCCAGCCTATTTGTGTACCCCAATTGACACAAATCCTTCCACTATGGTGTCAATCCTTGACCCAAAATTGAACAATTGAAACCATTCGAGAAACCTTTTGAAAACATCTAAGAGTGTTGACCAGCTTTAAAACACTTGATGGACGGTCTGATGGAAAAGATCTATCTACAACTAAGTCTCAGGAAGACTAGTGTAGCCCATGTTGGTGCATGTAAGGCTTCCATCGCATCCTAATATGTATTCCAAACAACAACACCAGTATGTTGACCAATGTAATCTCAAAAAGTGTGTCAAGGCCCGCGAGAGTAGGACCATGAAGTCCTTACAAGACCTTAGGTCTAAGGATTATTGAAAGCTAGCGCACGATCAATTTAATGCAATCCGTGCATGATGGCCTCCAGGTTAGGAGACTTGATGAGATCCTTCAATGCAAATGTCCAATCGAGCCTAGTACATGTGCTCATAAGAAAGTGAATAGTCCCACTCCCATATGGTGAAGGGCACCGCCAACAAGATGCCCAATTGTAAAGACTAATCCATCCTAACTCATTGTTGATTCCTTGTCACACAAGATAACCACAAAACTAATCCCGGGTCACCCAAACCCGATAAAGTTGTTATGGAAATTTAGGGTACTCGAGAACCGTGGTGTCACAACTCTCCCTTAGTCATGATGACTGTCGTGTCCACTTAATTCTTTACCCATTTACCCACAAGAGACCCCTATAACCGACTAAACATATTTAATGCATAAGTTTCACACACAATTAATGATGAAAAAAAGGAAGTATATTTCACTCATCCAAGTGGTCACAAATAAACCAAATCGATCAACATATAGCATTGGCCTTTCGTGGCACACATCTAAATTCTAAAATGATGCACTTTTGGTGAGGCATGACAATGATTGAGATCATCCTATGAAGATGATGAGTTATCTGCACCCTTCTTTCATCGTCATCTTAGGACCATAACATAGAATACAAAGAGGCCTGTGGACTCCCAAAACAAGAAAAGAAAACAACGAAAAAGTGAAGAGGAGGAAGAAAAGATAGAAAGGGAGGAAAGAGGAAGCTTGAACACACGGCTCTGATACCATGAAGTTAGGAAGAATATGAGAGAAAAGAAGACATAGGAGTAAGAAAGGAGGAGAGTTTGATAATTCTTTCTACAGTTCCAAACACATTTATTTATAATCCCCGACATATAAAAGATATGAGCATTACATTAATAGAGAATAAATCTAAATATCCCAAGAGATCATAAAATATCCTCTAAGATATGTTTTAGATAACTCCTTACATATGGTACAATGCAAGTACATTGAAGGTTGTGTACTCTTAACATATTTAAATAGGTAGGTGGGTGTAACCTGTATGAGAAGAATGGCTGATTAGCAAAGAGTTAGTGAATGGGCTATATTCAATGTACATTTGTAACATGAGCACTAGAAATTTCAAAAAGTAAGAAAATTTTAAAAATTAATAACACTTACAAATATGAAGTTTAGAATTTTAAGAAAAAATAGAAGACAAACTTGGTCATGGCATCCAGACAAACCGAAACTATGTCAGGGAGGATATAAACCTAACCATCCAATTTGCGCCAGTTAAATAGTGTATTATTTGTTGTCAGTGCATCCATTTTATATGAGATGGCTACGATCATATGATGGGGAAACTATTGGGCATGGCCCATCTCTGGATGGGCAAGACTAAATCAATGGCTTATATTAGGGAAGGGACCTCACGTGTACCATTGCTAAGTCGAGTTCAAAGGCCATTTCTCACAACCATCATATAATACCTTACATGCATATCTCCATAATGTGAGCAGTTTTGGATGATTTTGCCCCCGCATTTAGTTTTTAAGAGGGTCCTCGATCTTAAGATTTGAAAGGATGTAGGAGGGATTTTCAATATAGATTGGGGTATTTGGAGCATTTTAAAAATGTGGGCCATCGACCAAGGTTATTTTTGTCATTTCAAGAAGGCCTCTAGTGCCTACTTTCTTTCTTCATGATTCTCTACGCTGATTTTCTATCTCCCAATCTCCTTCCTCTCTGCACATGTAAGGCATGTGGCATTCAAAATCAGTTACATAGCAGCCATAACAATAACGATCATAACTGTTATGCGTTACGGGGTAGAAACGGCTGTTATAGAAAAAATAGGCCGTAAAGGCCCCATAACAGACCGTAGTGGTCCCATAATAGTCCTATAACAGTTTTTCAAAAAAATAAAAAAGGGCCATAACGGCCGACACATGAGTCGTAATGGCCGATACGGGGGCCATAATGGCCGTTACAGCCCATATCATAACGGTATTGGTGGTGGCCGTTACAGCCACTGTTACTGTTATGGAACACCTTGGGCACGTGCCACGGCCCGGATATAGATAATTATAGAGGAAATATACTATGTTCAATCAATTTCTTCAACCCACAAATTGTACACAACGGACCCACCTTTTTATGATATAATTGTCAATATGGTGAATCATCCAAGTGGACCAAGTTAAGAAACCACAAAAATCTACCCATCATATGACCATAATCATCCAAGTGGAACCCTGTTAAATGTATATCATGGATTGTAATTATCCATTTCATCAAATGGATAGGACCATATGATGGTGAAGATATTGAGCATGCCCCATTGTTGTGACAGGCCCACCAAATCAACAGCCTCTATCATCAAAAGGTGGACCTCACCTGTACCATATCTATGCCAAATAGAATCATTTCTCTCATTTAGCATATCCCATAGGGCCTCATAACCTATTATGTCATGCTCGACTGAAGAAAGCAACATCATTTTGATCAGTCATCGACAACTAACAAATGGGCCCCATCTTTACATTATCCCAATCATTCCTTTGGCAGTCACCATCGTAGGATGGTCTCTGCAGGAAAACATACCCCATTTAATGATCTAAACCATCCAGTTGGTAGTTGGCACATGGACTGTTAAAGATGATTCAGATAATGGTTAAAATTTAACTAGTATAGGTCCACTAGGAGGACAGTCATCTAACAAGGGAGAATTTCAGAACATGTCTCATCCAAGGTACCCAACACACACCCAAAAAAAGAAAATGAAGAAAAAGAAAACATATTTTTTCTTTGGCCAAACAACTTACATGTAGAACTTAATGATTTCCTCAGCCATGATGGGGAGCTACACAAGGTAGCACACAGACGGTTGATTTGATGGACCCCACCTAGGAGATCTACACTATAATCAAAGTTATTGGATGATCCCCAAAATCCAAAATCCAAACTCCAAAGCAGGGGTTCTTGTAGACTTCTTTAGGAAAAGTTTTTGGACCATCAATAAGAATTGCTTTATCAAATGAGTTCCACATCCAATTCCTACTTTTTAGTATGTTATTCCCAGAGGCGTATCAAAATAATTGCCTGGATTCAGCAACTGGTGGATGTGAGGACATATTCCTCACACACCAAAATGTGTGCACACGGTGTATGCGCATGTGCATGTGCATGTGCTTGTGTGGATCGCACAACCTCATTGCGCACTAAGGGAATCATTTGGCTGTGTCGAAGAGAGTTTGCAAGTGGAAGTCCATATCCATGGATCTTTAAATCCTATATAAGAATTTTGTGCTTGGATGATGCCCACAGATCTTGAGATATTATGTTTGGATGTCAGTTTCTGGGAGTCGATGTGTTTTCCCTTTTCTTTTTCTTTTCTTTTTCTTTTTTTTTTTCTTTTTTTTTTTTTTTGAAAGGTGAAAGATAATTTGCACCTAGAAATGTTCATAATTGAGAATTTAAGTGTTCCATAGGAGCATATATTGAAGAGGTATGCTATGGCATATACCAATGTAGCACCCATGCACGAGATCCAAGCCACATACTAGGTGGGTCCTAAAATGTGAACATTCTCTCCTGAAATCCAGGCCATGGATCATTGTGTTGCATTTGCTCTAGTAAGGATGCACTAGGGAACAGGGAGCAGAGCAATTTTTGGTGTATTCTTTCTTCCATGAATATAAGCATTCCAATATTTGGGATGCAACCCTGAATATTCAATTTTCGTGGAAACGCTTGTCCAATGGAAGCCCCTCAGCATAATACTAAAGGCATCCAAAGCCAGGGAGACTTCACTATCCATGACCACCTTTGTCTGAAGTTAAGGTTTCCACACATCCAAACAACCATAGTGGATAGAAACCTTCCCATCCTCCTAGCTACACTGGTACATGTGGGCATCCGTATCATCAATCTGGACAGTCCATTCAGTTCAACCCACTTTTCATAGGCCACTTTCAGAATGCCAATATGCTGACTCTAACATTCTATGGATTGGCCCTTTTCTATATAACTACCCATTTTTACAAGCCATTGATCAGATGGTTACCTTCATCTAACTAAATTTAATGGTGCCACCAAAAAGATGATGGAGATTAATAACTGGATCTATTTTATAAATGATCTGGGACACCCATTTTTTTCGGTTGATGATCAAATTGGTAGGATCATCCAATCCATGTGGTTTTTCAAAGTGGCTTGCAAGGAGGGTCTTGGATGAAATGGCCATGGGAGATGCATGGGAGATCCATGGGATTTTCCATATTGATGATTCGGACTGCCTACAAATTCAAAATGCAACTAGGAGCATGGGAGCACTAGGCACAGTTGAGCATTCTACCATGTTTGCAATTGATCACATATGGTTCAAGTAGGATAACTATTCTAGCCTTACAATACAACCGACAACAGTCACATCAGTCAATAAAACAAAAGAGCTACTAACCATGTTGCATAAAAGTCGACTAATACAGGCTTGTCAGAATTTGCCAGCATTTCATCAAATGAAGAAAATTTTTGCTTCTTTGCTTCAACCTACAGAAAATGGACCAAAATAAAGGATTATATTCAAAAAACTATTTCAACTCAATAGATCAGTCATATCTTGTATTGATGTTTTATAGAGATGAAAAAACCAAAGAACAATAGAATATAAACATGAAAACGAAGTGAAATCCCTATTCCTACTCATTCAAATTAAATATCTCTATAAACTAAAACCTGCATCTCATATAAAATGTTCACAATAAAAACAAAGAACATAAAAGAAAAATCCAAAGATCAAGAGAGAAAATCACCCATATAAATGACATCTGTGGGTTTCTGAAGCAGAATGCAAAAATCACCAACAATATATGAGGACAACTGAGCAGAATGCTGAAGCAATTAGATAATTTGCAAATATTGTTCCCTGAGATTACTTAAGTTCCTCGTAATGATAGGGGCTTGCAGACCACTCATAAACAAGCAGTCCACTTTACGGATGTAAGTAGCTTAATGCAGTTCAAAAATGATGTCTCCTACTCGGAGTCTCTAGCCCTCCGTTCCTTAGGTATAGAACCACGCTGCGCTAGGGTTTCCTATACATTGTTGACTAAATGCATCAGACCACTAAGATATCCAATGAAGCTCAATGTTGATAGGTCGTCAAGCGGAAACTTGGCCCCTAGGGAAGGGGGAGAATGCTATATGGATTGGAATAGAAACTGTAAAATAGTGGAAAGAGAGATGGAATAGAGAAGAAGAAAGAGTGAGAAGAGGATAAGCTAAGGTTTGGGTCCACACCCAGCCTCTCTTTTATATTATGTTAGTTTCATAATTACAAAAATGCTATTTATAACAGAAAGCAAAAATCCCTCTTATGTCCTAGATCAAAATGACCCATCTAATTGCGCTCATGTAGGCCCATGTCACATTCATTAAAACTCCCCCTCAAGCTGGAGCATAGATATTACCTATGCCAAGCTTGGAATATATATGTGTAGCTGACGCAGGACATGAAATTCAGATATGATGTGCAAGATTTCAGATTTAAGATCACATAGTTCATAAACAATTACACAAATTCCACATCTCACACAAAAGTCCAAATATTCAATTAAGGGGAATCTGTGGGTCCAGGCCTACACACGTTAGAGCTGGATCAATAAAAATTATGAATCAAACAATACTCAAAGGGAAATAGAAATCATCCACACATGCATAACAATCAATCCCTAATCTAAGGAATTCACCAATTTCAAATCAAGGAACCCTAGGGTGAGAAAAGAGATAGAAATAGGGGATTTAGGGCAATCTAAGGTTAGGGTTTATAAAATTAGGGATGAAAAAAGGAAAACAAGAGAAAAACCTGACCCAGAAATAGCTCCCGCATGCAGACGGTGGCCCTGGGCTGACGCACGAGCGATGGAGGCCCGCCTTCCAAAATCGGCTTCTTGGCCCTGGTCGGCTAGGCTGTGGCTACAAAACCTCTAAATTTCACGTCGATCCAGGCTATAGTTTGGGCATGGTGCTCCGTCGAAGTTTCAGCCCTCCTGCAGGGCGAGATTCTGAAAACTAGCTGTGGAGGGATGAATAGCTACAAAACAAACGGATTAGACGCGAAGATGGTTGTGAGAAGGATGAAATAAGATGGAGGGGCGGATAGGGATAAACGTGGCTTCGCACCACGGTAGTTAACCCTTCGAAAAGGGAGGGCTTCGCACTCAATTAGGCTTTACAACTAAGAGAGTAGGAAAACGCAGAATTTTTATTAATCTTCAATGAATCAAAAGAACTACAAGGGGTGCCTATTTATAAGAAAAAATCCTATATCCCTAAACTTACGCCATGTGCGCAATCTCTTACTTGGTGATGAAGTAAACTAAAATAAAAACCAAACAAAGAAATCGAAAGCATTCATGATATTCTAAATAATAACAATAAGCAAAACCTAAAATATGAAATCAATCCGACTAGTGGGCCATGATCATGAGATCCCATGATGGGCTTTTTTTGACTATCGGGTCCACTCTTTAAATCAAAACTCCGTCTTCTAACTAGGAAGCCCTCCCTGGACGTCGTCACTGAGCCAGATCGACGGTGGGGCCCTTCTTCATACGTATGTGCGTAGGGGGCGGTGTGCGTGTGCGTGTGCGCGTGATGTCTCCATCAATTCTCCCCGGCTGCGAAGATTTCGCCACTAGCGAAATAAAACTCTTGAACCGCTCCAGGATGTCAGGATCAAGTCTCTAAAGCTACTCCTCAATGAGCCACGTGCTGTCTGAAGCTGTGGGTGACTTCCATTTAACCAGGTACTTCTGAGACCCGTCGTCCGACGTTGAAACTATTTGATGGTCCAGGATATCCCCTATTTCTTCTCTAGGTGTGTAAAGGCTAGGTATGGGAGGTAGAGGCTGGGAAGAAAGGTCGGGAAGAGTAGGTATGTGAGGTAGAGGCTGGGAAAATGAGCCGGGACGGGTAAGTATAAGACGTAGAGGCTGAAAAAATACATCGGGACAGGTAGGTATGGGACGCAGAGGCTAGAAAAATGGGTTAAGAAAGGTAGGTATAAGAGGTAGAGGTTGGAAAAATGGGTCAGGATGGGTAGGTATGGGACGTAGAAGCTGGGAAAATGGGTCGGGAAGGGTAGGTATGGGATGTAGAGGCTAGGAAAATGGGTCGAGATGGGTAGGTATGGGACGCAGAGGCGGGGAAGATGGGTCGGGAGGGGGCCATGGATCAAGGGAATGGTTTGGGGAATCAGAATGGTTAGACGAAAGTCGGACAATGCATCAATGACTGCTTAAAATGCAACTAGATCTTCCACATTGAATATGGAACTAATTCCCATGGAGGGTGGAAGATTTGCCACATATGCATTGAGACTGTTTCGTTTTATTATTTTGAAGGGTCCAGCGCTACGCGTGTGTAACTTACGAACGGCCCCCGAAGGATACCGCTCGAGCCTGATGCGGACCATCACAGAGTCTCTTATATTGAATTCCGTGAAATATTTATGCTGGTCTGCAGAAAATTTGTAATGTTCATTACTAGTAGTGATCTTCTGCCTGATTTCTTGATGCCATGAATGAATGTGATGTACAAAAGACTTTGCAGGCTCTGACGGCCTATGGGACAATGACACAGGGACAAGATGAATAGTTTCTCAGGTTTATAACCAGTAACGACTTCATAAGGACTGAAACCTGTGGACCTATCAACAGAACTATTAAACGCAAACTCGACTGTAGGTATTACGGTGTCCCATATTCTGGTGTGCTCTATATCCCTCCTAGGGGGAGACTCGTATGGTAGATCATCAGGAAAGACATCACGTAACTCATCCACTACCGGAATGGCCTCAGTGGGTAACTCTACACTAGCCTCTGGTGCACTCTCTCCAGCCACAAGGCCGCACATGTTGTTCCCCTCAAAATAATGTTCTTGATGTCCCTCATGGGGTGGGGGTACGGGTGCACGCCCATGACTGATTCCTTGGCCACCTCCATTCATTGGTCTATCCTCCTGGCCACCTGCCTGAGATTGACCATCTTCCCTAATGGTGGGGTTTGTCCTGAGGGAGGCCTCTATTTGGTCAAGGCGTTGATCTGTCTTGTTCCAAGCGCTTACCCCAACACTCGATCTGCTGGGACAGCTTATTTAGTGACTCTAGCAGTTGTTCCATGTTTAGTGTAGGGCTCTAGCCAAAACCATGACCCGTACGTGTGGGCGTACAACTTGCAAATCCACCTAAGGACTTTCTACGACGACTATATGGGTCTAAATGATCCTATGAGACTTTATATGAGGGAAACTATGCAGTGCTACTAAAATCCAGCAATATAGTTGTCAAAATAAAGGAATAACAGAAAGTTACAGCAATGTAAATTGCTAACTTCCTGCTAACAGAAATTTCAGCAACTAAAATCAGGGACTATGGACTCCTAAAAGCTACATATGATTAACTGAATGCATGAGGGACTCAAACAAACTAACCCTAAACATGTAATGTATTCCTCTATAAGAACCCTAAGCTCTGATACCAAATTTGATGCAGGACATGAAATTCAGATATGATGTGCAAGATTTCAGATTTAAGATCACATAGTTCATAAATAATTACACAAATTCCACATCCCACACAAAAGTCCAAATATTCAATTAAGGGGAATCTATGTGGGTCTAGGCCTACACACGTTAGGGCTGGATCGATAAAAATTATGAACCAAACAATACTCAAAGGGAAATAGAAATCATCCACACATGCATGACAATCAATCCCTAATCCAAGGAATTCACCAATTTCAAATCAAGGAACCCTAGGGTGAGAAAAGAGATAGAAATAGGGGATTTAGGGCAATCTAGGGTTAGGGTTTATAAAATTAGGGATGAAAAGAGGAAAAAAAGAGAAAAACCTGACCTGAAAATAGCTCCCGCATGCAGACCATGCCCTGGGGTTAACGCACGTGCGCAGATGGGCTGGCCGCACATGCGATGGAAGCCCGCCTTCCAAAATCGGCTTCTTGGCCCTGGTTGGCCAGGCTGTGGTTGCAAAACCTCCAAATTTCACGTCGATCCAGGCTATGGTCTAGGTGTGGTGCTCCGTCGAAGTTTCAGCCCTCCTGCAGGGCAAGATTCTGAAAACTAGCTGTGGAGGGATGAATAGCTGCAAAACAAACGGATTATGTGCGAAGATGGTTGTGGGAAGGATGAAATAAGATGAAGGGGCGGATGAGGATAAACGTGGCTTCGCACCACGGTAGTTAACCCTTCGAAAATGGAGGGCTTCGCACCCAATTAGGCTTTACAACTCCGAGAGTAGGAAAACGCAGAATTTTTATTAATCTTCAATGAATCAAAAGAACTACAAGAGGTGCCTATTTATAGGGAAAATCCTATACCCCTAAACTCGCGCCATGTGCGCGACCTCTTACTTGGCGATGAAGTAAACTAAAATAAAAACCAAACAAAGAAATCGAAAGCGTTCATGATATTCTAAATAATAACGATAAGCAAAACCTAAAATATGAAATCAATCCGACTAGTGGACCACGATCATGAGATCCCATGATGGGCTTTTCTTAACTATCGGGCCCATTCTTTGAATCAAAACTCCATCTTCTAACTAGGAAGCCCCCCCCAAACGTCGTCATCGAGCCAGATCGACGGTGGGGCCCTTCTTCGTACGTACGTGCGTAGGGGGCGGCGTGCATGCGCGTGTGCGCGTGATATCCCCATCAGTAGAACAAAGATCCTTGGTGAACACATCAACAAGTTGGTCCTACAATAGAACATATGGTGTAGAGATTTCGCCATTGGAAACCTTCTCACGTATAAAGTGACAGTCAACTTCAATGTATGTAGTTCTTTCATGATAGACTGGATTGTTTGATATGCGTGAAGCAACCTGATTGTCACAAAATAACTACATAGGTAGGTGCATTGTAAATCCCATTAATTACAACAATTTCTTGATTCACATCAACACACAGGAGGTATGAGCCATTGCTCTGTACTTTGCTTCGGCACTTGATCGGGCCACCACACTCTACTTCTTGCTCTTCCATGTGACTAGATTTCCTCCTACAAATGTACAGTATTCAATAGTAGATCGTCTATCTGCTAATGAACCTGCCCAATCTACATTTCAATATACTATGACCTGAAGATGACCATTCCATTTATACAAAATTCCTTTACCTAGTCCTCTTTTGAGGTAACACAGAATTTGAATAGATGCTTCCATGTGAGATACTATTGGAGAACTCATGAATTGGTTTACCAAGCTCACTGCATAGGATATGTCTGGTCGAATAATAGTTAAGTAAATAAGTTTTCTAATCAATCTTTTATACATCCTCGGATCCTCCATCACTTCTCCTTGATCACTTACAAGCTTGTGGTTAAGATCCATTAGAGTGTCAATTGGCTTAATCCTAAGAAGACCCATCTCCATGAATAAATCCAAAACATATTTCCGTTGAGATAAATTAACTCCTTTGGATCAGGCTACTTCTATAACAAGGAAGTATCGAAGATAACCCGGAACTTTTATGGCAAGATGTTTTTTAAGGTGCTTCTTTATTTCTTCAATCCCCTTGTTGTTGCTTCCAGTAACAAGAATATCATCCGCATATACTACCAAGCACAATTAAACCTAAGATAACTTTTCGTACAAAAACAAAATGATCAACATGACTTCAAATAATGCCATAGTTTAATACAACATTGGTAAACTTGTCAAACCATGGACGTGGAGACTATTTTAAACCATAAATTGCCTTTCACAATTCACACACTTTGTCAGACACCCCATGAGCAACAAATCTGAAAAGTTGCTCCAGATAAACTTCCTTTATAAGATCACCATGAAAGCATGCATTTTTTTACATCAAGTTGGAAGAGGGGTCAAACATGATTAACAACTACAAATAATATAACTTGAATGGAATTCAACTTGGCCATAAGAGAGAAGGTTTCACTGTAATCAACACTAAGTGTTTTAGTGTACCCCCTAGCGACTAAGCGAGCCTTTAACCATTCAATAGTACCATTAGGATAAAAATTGATTTTGAAAACCCATTTGCAACCCACAACACGTTTACCATTCGGAAGAGTGGTAAGTTCCCAAGTGTCATTCCGATGAAATGCATCCATCTCTTCCCCCATAGCTTACTTCCACCTACTACATAATAGAGCTCCCTCATATGACTTGGGATCAGTATTTTAAATATCAACGATGTCAGCCAATATATCCCATGATATATCATGTATCCCACCTGTGTGATCCGAAACACACAAGTAGTGGGATATATCCCACATGTTCGATCTAGCGAGAATTTTTTTTATTTTCGATCCTTTTTCTGTAAATTATGTTAAATCAGTGTCAAATTGTTACAAATCCATGGAGCTTCGATTTCGAGATTTGGAGGAGAAGGACCGAGTTGCGGAAAATTGAAAAAAATCAAAATTTCCCAATTTCTCGCAAATTGGTTGCAATCTTTGTGTCCAAACATATAATCAAACATGTATGTAACCTAATCTAGTGATTCTTCTTTTGCTTTTGAATGTATTGCTTGAGTTTCCACACATCTTCTTACATTTCTAAATTAAATGAATATACTTGCATCAATTCAGTTAGACTACACGTAGATTAGGACCTTATACAAAGAAAACCTATTATGTGCACTTATTTTTTGTAATGTTTTGATTTGTAAGTGTGTAATGATGTCTTTTTTAACAATCACTGAAATTTTCTTGAAAAATTCGACCAATTTCCAATGTTTCCCCATGTGTCCAACAACAGCGATACATTACGCGATACAACCAATATATCTCATGCGATAACTGACACGTATCCGTATCCCAAGGATGTGATACGTAACGCGATACTAATATGTCAAACACTGCTTGGGATCAAAGTGAGAAGGCAAGGATATGGCAAAGTTGCGAACACATCTATTATGGCATCTGATTTAACTACTCGAGGATCAAACTTATCATGGCCAGACTCCAACCGATAGACAAAACAAACATATCTAAAAACTTTATGAGGAAAAGGAAACAGTGGAGTATCTGGAAACAAAACTTGATGAGGTGGTTGACCCTTTAAAACAAATGAAGCCATCTGATTTATCAAAAACATATTGTGAGTATTGCATTACTTTGAAAACTCTTATAAATATTTATGTAAATTAAGAGAGCACAAATTATCTCAAGAAGGTGACAATTTTTCCATTCTGTAGCCCCATTTTGTTGTGGGGGTGTGTGTGTGTGCATGATGTCTAATGTAGGATTTCTATTTAAGAAAATAATAATAATAATAATAATAATAATAATAATAAAAGCTTAGGACATGTACTCATTGACATTATCAAACTGAAACACAGATACTTTCGAATTAAACTGATTTTGTACTTCCATGTGTAAGGTCTTAAAAATAGAAAATAATTCAGATTTATCTTTCATTAAATAAAGTCATGTTATTCTCAAACAATCATCAACAAATGTAACAAAATACTTGAACCCAAACCTAGTAAATAATCTAACTAAACCTCAAATATTTGAATGAACTAAATGACACTTCCCAACACGAGGTGAAAAAGTAGCACGATGATACTTACTCAACTCATACACATCATACTCTAGACATGACATCGACGACAAGAAATGACACACTTAAGAATCATCAATGATGAATGACTGAGACAGTAGTGCCACTAATAAGTTGAGAAGTCTTTTTTATGTTGTTACGCTCACAATATCACGATCAAGATAGTACAGCCTGTTGTGCTCATGTCCTCCACCAATCTTTCTCTTCATCTTTAGGTTCTAGAAAATACAATGTGAATGATAGAAAGTGATATAACAGTTAAGGGACCTGGTAAGTTTGCAACTAGACAAAATGCTTAAAAGAAGTTTTAGAACAAATAAAGAAGAAGATAATGAAAGAGAGGGACTTGTATAAATGGTACCCATTCCATATACTTTGGATTGGGTACCTTCTGCCAAAATGACAAAAGGGCCTGTTAATGAGCCATCAATAGATGAAAACATACTAGACTGACCTGTCATATGGTCGAACGCTCAAGAGTCAACCACCGATGGGGTATGAGACTTGGATCTTAAATAAGCTATATTTAAGATCACAAATGTAGCCATATGGATGGAAGTGGCAACAGAAATAGTAGGAACAAACTAATTTTGTAGACTATTTAGCAACTTAGAATATTCTTCTTGAGTTAGAGTAACCATCTCACCATTCATATGTGTCAGTAGAGCAGTAGATAAGAATTATCTAAAGGAGGTCCACTACTCCGACCAGTATGGGAAGCTTAATTAGCCCATCCAGGCTTCCCATGGAGGTCCCAGCATTTTTTAACAGAATGATTGGAAAGCCCACAATTAGAGGAGTACACGAGTCGAGCCAAGCCGAGCTTTGCCCAGATCGTGCTCGGCTCGGCTCGGCCTTCGAGCTTAGAACAGCAGCTCGTGCTCGGCTCGTCCGAGTTCGAGCCGAGTTCGAGCAGATTTCGAGTCGAGTTCGAGCAGATTTCAGGCTTCCATCTGGATTTTGGATCATTAAAAATACGGTAAATCATCAATTTAAAAGCAAGGGGCGACCGGGCTTGCGGCTTACCGTCGATCGGACTCCGACTGGCGAGTTGCGGAAGGGGCAGAGGCAGGGGCGACCGGACAGTCGATGTGGCACACCGGACAGAGAGAGGGGGAAGGAAATGGGGAAATGGGGAAGGGTTAGGGTATTTTTTGAAGGGGAAGGGAAATGGAGCATGCGGCGTGCAGGTAGGGTATTTTTTTTGAAGGGGGTAAAGTAAATTAGGTTTTTTTTTTAAAGGGTATATATATACACTACACCAAGTCGAGCTGAGTTAAAACAAGTCGAGCCGAGTTCGAGTCAAGTTGAGTCAAGCAGGGGCAAGCTCAAGCTCGGCTCGAATACGTTTCGAGCACCAAAAACAGCTCGACTCGGTTCGAACTCAACTTCGATCCGAGTCAAGTCAAGCTTTTTCAAGCGAGCTATTGAGCTTACTCTGCTCGTGTACAGCTCTACCCATAATGCATGTACTTCTTAGTCAGCGGCCTACGTCACAACCACCTCTCATGTCATGATGACCATCTCTTCCACAATGGTTGCCACTGCGACCCCATCTAGAGAACAATGCTAGAACTAAGCTATCATTGGCTTCACTTGTAAAGCCCAAAGATATATGTCGGAGGCGAACATACACCTTGTTTAGAGATGGCACATCTTTGCCACCCAAAATTTGTGCACGAACTGATTCATATTCACGTTTCAATCTAGATAAGAACTTGGCCACTCAGAACACTTCACGTTGTTGACGTTTTTTTTCCAAATTCATAGTGGGAGGTTGGAACACATTTAATTCCTCCCACATTCATTTTAAGTTTTGAATAATATTCACTCAGAAATTTATCTCCTTGTTGAAATCCAAATATCTCTTCAAACACTTGGCACGTACAAGAGATGTTTTTGTTAAACGAATACATCTATCATAATGCATCCTACACTCCCTTTACAGTATCCAAAACCATTATCTTAGCACTAATGGATGATTCCACACTATTCCATGGTAATGTCATAGCAATATCTTAGCACTAATGGATGATTTCACACTTTATAAGGGAGTTTCTTTGGAAAGGAGCTTGCGAAGGTAAGAAGTTCCATTTGCTTAGATGGGATGAGGTTTGTAAGAAGGGTGTCCCGTATCCGTTACGATACGGGGGTATCGGCCGATAGGTATCAGTAACGGCCGTGACCGTTACGCGATACGGGGCCGTAACGGTCACCCCCCCGATTCTGTAGCCGTAACGGCCGTTACAGGGAGTAACGGCTGTTATTGCCCCGTAACGGTTGTTACGGGGCGTAACGGCCAAATAATGGCCTTTTTTTTGTTTTTTAAGGTATGTTTTTTTACTTTCTTTGAAACTTCTTCTTCTAAACTCTTCCTAAATCATTCTATTGCCATTTTTGACCACTCTTAGCTTTGATATTACGAATAAAACAACTTATATTAAGGATTTTCTTGATTCGAAGCTTTGTGGGCCATTTTCCAGAAATTCCTCAAAAATAGGTATTTATACTTTTTATTCAATGTTTTGTTGTTTTAATGGTAGAATATGATGTGTTAATCATAATAGAAGATACTAATGTCCATTTTACAAATTGTCGTTATCATTTTATATTTTTTTTATAAATTTTTTTTCTATTTACAAACTATTTTCGGCTTCTTCTTTTTTTTAATTCGAAAATTTATTTTTTATTGAATGTTTTGATGTTTTAATGGTAAAATATGATGTGTTAATCATAGTAGAACATGTTAATGTTCATTTTACAGATTGTTATTGTCATTTTATATTTTTTTATGAATTATGAAAAATAATGGCAAACACCTACACATGTAAGATATTTTCATATTACATTCATTCTAATATATCTATCATTGATAGTAGATAATTAGAAAATTAAACATATAAGTTTTGCAATCAAATCCAGGTTGTCTGATTCATAAATTCATTAGACAGTCCGATACAACTTCTCACTAAAGAGTGAACCGTTACACCACCATAAACATGTTCCAATTTATAAATGAATGCATATTTGGAATGCTTAGAATATTCTGAATTTAATCCATATTTTTTTGGCAAAAAAAAAAATTTGCACCGTTATGAGCTGTTACGCCCCCGTATCCGTATCGGTATCGGTATCGGAGGGCACCATTACACCAACCGATACCGATACGGGATACCTTGTTTGTAAGCCGTATAAGGATGGCGGAGCTAGTATAAAACCACTAACAGTTGTGAATTCCACTTTGCTAGGGAAATGGATCTGGAGATTCGAGAGAGAGAGGAGCAGGTTGTGGAGGGAGTTGATCACACATAGTTTCGAGAACTACGAGGGAAGGTGGTACACCAAGCACTCATCTCTATATTCTGCTATTTGGAAGGCAATGGCGTCTATTGAATTGATGCAGGACAATTAACCACTTGCTCTAAAAGCTCGAACTGTTAGAGTATGGCAAATTAATCCATTTATCTCATAGCCCAGGCCCCACATCTCATGGGTTTTAGGACCTCGGCCGAACCCCTTTCGTGGGCCTCAAATCACATGGGCCGCCCACCCCGAGTGTGTCCCCGCATCCCACGGGCTACCCCACTCAAGCCCGGTGTGAAATGCACATTAATCACCCCTGCTGAGGAGTCTCGAACACGAGACCTCCTCAGTGGGCCGCACCCACCCCGAGTATGCCCCTGCATCCCACAAGCGACCCCACTCGAGCCCAGTATGAAAATGCCCCTGCATTAATCACCCCCGGTGAGGAGTCTCGAACCCGAGACCTCCCTCTCCGATACCAATTTGATGCAGGACAATTAACCACTTGCTCTAAAAGCTCGAACTGTTAGAGTATGGCGAATTAATCCCTTTATCTCATAGCCCAGGCCCCACATCTCATGAGTTTTAGGACCTCGGCCGAACCCCTTTTGTGGGCCCCAAATCACATGGGCCACCCACCCTGAGTGTGTCCCCGCATCCCACGGGTTACCCCACTCAAGCCCGGTGTGAAATGCGCATTAATCACCCCTGGTGAGGAGTCTCGAACACAAGACCTCCTCTATAGGCCGCACCCACCCCGAGTGTGCCCCTGCATCCCACAAGCGACCCCACTCAAGCCCAATGTGAAAATGCCCCTGCATTATGAATCCATGGTTCGACAGGGTATTGCATTCTAAGTGGTAAATGGTCGACGGGTTCACTTCTGGGAGGATGTGTGCTGTGGAGACCGATCGCTAGCAAACCAATTTCCTAGCATCACTCGCATAGCCACTGACCAATCTATTCTGGTGGCAAATTTCTTTTCCTAGTCTGAGGGTTCGGTAGTGTGGCTCCGCCTTGTCACAAAAGTATCTTGGAAAGTGAAGAAGGTAATCTCATTCAACTCTTGAGGACCCTTTCAAAAGTCATTTTAGCCGACCAAGAGGACTCCTCAATGATCAGGGTTAAGAGTTCCAATGGCCTATTTTCAGTAAAGTTGCCAGTCTGCTCAATTGAGGCTTCTAACCCCAGCTCTTTGGCGCCTTCGTATCACTAATGGTCGTACGGGGCACCTCCTCATATCTCTGCCTTTGTGTGGTTCGTGGGAAGGAAAAGGATCCTCAGCATTGATAATCTGCAAAGAAGGGCCTTTATCCTCCCTAACATATGTCTAATGTGTATGGAGGACGGAGAGTCAATTGATCACCTTTTCATTCATTGCTCCTTCGCGGCGAAGGCGTGGAGTCATTTTCTTACCGTGTCCAGTATGCCATGGGTAATGCAGATGAAAATGACAAGATTGCCCCTCATAATCCATCGCAGATGAAAATGACAAGATTGCCCCTCATAATCCATCCATCCATCCGTTCGTCCATTCGTCCATCCATCCATCCATGGATATATATCCTCTGAATTTGGACCACTCAAACCTCCATCTTTAATTAATATCTCTTTAGAAACCCTAAGTGCTGCTGTTGCCTTTTATTTTTCATAGCTTCTAACAAATTTCTAGTATTTTTAGGGTTTTTCATACATTTTCTCGGGACTTCTTGATTTCCTTCCCCGATTTCTCACTATGTTGTTTTTTTCCATTGGTTTGTAGATGGCATCCATTTCCTTTGATTTGAGGCCTTGATATGGATTTTCCTTGGATCTATGCTTCTGTTTTCTTTTCTTTCTTTCTTTTTTTCAATGTAGATTTTGGTTCTTTTTGGATTAGGTTTTAGATTCGATCCAATATCTTTCTATTCTTTAGGGTTTTCTATTGCTTTCACAAATTTTTGTGTTTCCGGTCTTAAATTCCTCCATTTCTCTTCTTGCTTTTTCAAACTTTAAAAACAAATCGCCTTTTGTAGGTTTTGTATTTATATTTGTATTGAGTAGACCATGTTGGTAATCTCATTGTAATATTTGGAATTCCACAAATTAATTCAATCTCCTACTTTTGGCTTCTTTTTTGCACTAAATCAATCTAGATGATAACCTAGTGGGCCGCATCTACAATTTCCCCAGACTGAAAAAAAAGCACTCCAAATGAATGAACCTAATTGTCCAAGTGGCTAATGGTTAACATCCAACGAACAGGTCTATTAATTGGATCATTAGTACTGTTCAAGCAGGATAACTTTTGTACTACATGCCATCTAACATGGGGCCAACCAGATAAATGATTCTATTGGTTAAGGTTTCTTTCTTATTGTTCTTTGCATGGCAATGATGGAAATTGGATCATCGAATAGCTGACGTTTTTGCCAGTAATCAATCTTATGCTTGGACCAACTGGAAGAATGTTTCTGATGTTGATAGCAGGCCCTATGTATGAACCGACAAACTACAATTTGGGACAAAACATTTTAACTGTAAATGTGGCACTCATGCTCAATGATCAGGACCATTGATTTGCTAGCCATCATATAGATGGGCCACAGGGATCATAGATGTCATTTTGCTCGAAATACAAGGTAAGATGGGCCCCCAGATGGTCCGATCTTGGGTCATACAAAAAGTCACAGTGGAAAATAACTTGATATCGATGGCACCTGTGTCAGTCACTGCCCACAAATCCTTTGGCCATATCCAGTTTGGTTCCAAGGACATATTCCCAAGCACTCTGTGGCTGCTTGGGTTGCTCTCCATAAAAAGCTAAAGACAAAGGATCTTCTTATGAGCTTAAACATTGTAAATGAAGACCATAGCTGGCTTTGTTCTCATGGTTCATAATCCTCCAACCATCTTTTCTCAAACTGCGAATTTAATAAATGAATCTATGACAAGGGTAAGTTCAAAATTTCATGTCAATCTGCCAGCTTCAGGATCGCCAATCAGTATGCTTTACAATTTTATTGCTGCCATTCCCCATTCAGACACTGTTGTGTTTCTTTGTAAGCTCTGCTTTCCTGTGTTTCTTTGTAAGCTCTGCTTTCCTACTACTGGTTGACACTCAAGGAATGAAAGAAACACCTGAATATTTAAAGGGAAAGCCAGATCAAAGGGAATCATTTATCAGATTCTCTCTGAGGAATTTTGGTCCCATTTTACCTTCATGAACAAGCCCACATTTTTCTACAAGTCACCGCATCCATCTCAGCTGCATGGAACCTCCCTACCGGTCAAGTCTACTACACTGCAAACCCATTTTGACTCCCTTACCCAGCTGAACCATCTTTGATGGCCCATTGTGTGCCTCCTGTTGAATAATGAAAGCCTTGATATCCTCTGTTGTAGGCCAAATGATGCCATCCACTAGGGCACCGATGCCGATCCAACGCACAAGAAAGGGAAAAAAAAAAAGAAAAAAAAAAGACACAAGCATGAAGTACAGAGAAAAAGAAAGATTGTTTTGATTGAAAATGGTGGTAACAATATAGGCAGATGGCTTGCTGATTCACTCACCCAAGGTTGGGGACTCGCTCAAATACAAGACTCACTCACTCTAAAAAATTATCAAAAGATCTCACAAAAAGGGAAAAATACACTACTGATTATTTTCCACTTACAAAATGATATTTATGGGGGGGGCGTTAGAGAGAGAGAGAGAGAGAGAGAGAGAGAGAGAGAGAGAGAGAGAGAGAGAATGGGTGGGACTAGGGAGAGAGAGGAGCCTTAAATGGGAAGGGGCCTAAGGTGACTGTTAGGCAAGGTGTTCCGTAACAGTAACGGTGGCCGTAATGGCCACCACCGTTACCTTTACGATACGAGGCATAACGGCTATTACGGCCTCGTAACAGCCGTTATAGTCTCTCTTTTTTATTTATTTTTTATTTATTGAAAAAAAACCCAAAAATCCTGTATTTGCCTTGTAATGTTGATTAAAAAGTATGAAAAATATGTATATGTCTTGTAATAGACCATTACGGGGCTATTGCGGCCTTTATAGGGGATGTAACGTGTCGTTAACGGCAATTATGGGTCATTTTTTTTCCATAACGGCTGTTACGGCCATTACGACCCCGTAATGTGTAACAGTTGCCACCGTTACCTTTATGTAACGGCCTTTACAGCCTTGTAACGGCCTTTACGGCACACCATGCTGTTAGGGCCCCTCTCCTAAGGTACGCCAATCTTCCCCTCATCAAAAGAACTCGTCCTCGAGTTCGCATCATCAACATCTTCGTGAAATTTAAAAAGATCCGCCACATTAAAAGTAAGTGAAATATCTAAGCCTTCCAGTAGCTCGATCCAATACACATTATCATTGATTTTCTTCAACACCTGACATTGGGCCAACTTCCTTTGGGTTCAACTTGTTGTAGGTGCCGATTGGGAATCGGTCCTTGCACAAGTACACCATAACCAAATCGCCTTCCACAAACACCACGGAACGCGTGTGCTGGCATCCACTTTATATTTTTTATAGTTCTCTTTCACTCTCTTCCAAAAATGACAGAAATTTTCAAGCTTGGTCCGAAGTTATAGACCTCAGTACACCATGCAAGTTAACAACATGTGCAACATCTATAGTCTTCTAGCAAGCAATTAAATGACCCATCTTGGAGAAATGATTCCCAACAACAAAGATGGAATCCATACCTTGTTGGGTTCTACGAAGCCGAAACACAAAGTCTATGCTAATATCAACACAAGAAAACATAGGAATCATCAATGGCATGTAGAGTCTTCTATTTTGTATGTGTCCCTTGGAAGCTTGACAAATTCCACATCTCTCCACGTATTGCACCATGTCCCGTCATAAATTTGGCCAAAAATATTTTCCCACCACTATGGCTATCGTCTTGTCATGACTAAAGTGATCACTAAGCCCACTGCTACAAAGCTCCACAATAATAACTTGTCGAAGTAAACAATTTGGAACACATAATTGGACCCCCTTGAAGGGGACTCTATCATGCAAAACATAGCCATCCTTCCAAAATGTGTAAGTATTATTTTCTCCATCATGTTTGGACTTCATATTATATTGTCATGGCCTTCCCAACAACAAATGGCATGCACCAATGGGTAGCACGTCACAACATACTTTATCTTTATATCTTTTTCCAATAGTAAGAGAAACGAGACATCCGTTAGAAATGCTTACCTTATTAACCCTTTTGAACTATGATATCTTGTAAGGCTTGGGATGCACCTCCACTTTCAAATGAAACTTGTCCATCATCCTTTTAGAGACCAAATTCTCAACACTCCCACTATTTATGATGACATTGAATACCTTCCTACCACATGTACACCATGTATGGAACATACTAGTCCATAACCAATCATCTTCAGGTGCCAAGGAGTGGCAAAAACTTTACAGATAACAAGACTTTCACCTTCATTCAGTCCGGTCATATCATCGAACACTTCATGAGCATCTCCGTCATAAATCGGCTCACCATCATCAAATTTCCATGTGGTCTTCATTGACATTCACTTCACCTTTATTTGGTCTAGTTTCACACACTTCATGGGCATCTTCATCATAAATCGGCTCATTATCATCAAATTCTATATAGTATTTGTTCACTTCACCTTCATTTAGTCTGATCATTTCATCAAACACCTCATGGGTATCTTCATCACAAATCGGAATACTTGTAGAGGCTTGTGCAATCCCATCTTCGCAAAACTTCCTCCATTATGCATTGTAAATTGTTGTTAGCAAATGCCTCAATTATTCAATTTCTTAACAAAAGTGGACATTTTGAATTGCAACCGTCCATTCGGCTCAGTTTTCTATTCCTCATAACATAAGAAATCAAGCTTGATCCAAGAACCAAACTTTCTCTAATACAAAATAATGTCGATCCAACACACAAGAAAAAAAAAAAGGGCACGAGCAAGAAGTGGAGAGAGAAATGAAGATTGTTTTGATTGAAAATAGTGGGAGCAATATAAGGTAGATGGCATGGGGATTCACTCACCCAATGTTGAGGATTCACTCACCCATATACAAGATCTCAATTCTCAAATATGATCAAAAGATCTCACAAACAAAGAAAAAATACACTATTGATTCTTCTCCACTTATAAAATGATATTTATAAAGAGAGAGGGAGAGGGGGAAATAGTGTGAGGGTGGGTGGGAGAGAGTGGAACATTAAATGGGGAGGGGCCCAAGGTGACCGTTGGAGGCTTGGAGCCTCTCTCTTAAGCTACATCAAGCACCCTCTTCTTTACCAAAAGCAATGTTTTTTTTTAAGAGCAATGAATTTATTTATCAAAAGGCTACTAAATAAAAGCCAACACAACAAAGAATACAAAAAGTCATGTTGTTCTTAAAAACTCCTTAAAATGCCATATTTTGAGTCATTCAAAGGATGAACGTTAAAGGCTATCAATCACTAAATCTTGAAGTGCAGAGCAGCAACAATGTGCAGGCAATTCAAGATTATAACTTGTCAACTTGAGGCTTCCGCATGTATGCCAAACAAGTCAGCCTCCTTCTCAAAAAGCTCCACTATTAGTCCTTAAGCTTCACTTCCTATTCTCATTGGGAGAGAATGCTCAAGATCAGATGATGCAGCCCTTGGTACACCAAAAAACACCAAATCATACTCAAGTGTGGCTTTGAATATACCAATACTCACTTGGGCCTCTCATGCAATGTTCCTCTCTCTCCCACCCACCCTATTTAATCCCCTCCCTCTCTCTATAAATATATGTTTGTAAGTAGAGAAAAGGCACTAGTCTATTTTTCTCTTTTTGTGAGATCTTTGATATCCTTGAGAGTGAGTGAATCCTCTTGTATTTGGGTGAGTAAGTCCATAACCTATCTATAGTATATTGTCACCTCCATTTTCAATCAAAGCAATTAATCTTCATTCTTCGTCTCTACTTCTTGCTTATGTACTTTTCTTTTCTTTTCTTTTTTCCTTTAAAAAAAAAAAATGTTGGATTGGCATCATCTGGTATCAGAGCAAGTTCGGTTCTTGGATTGGGCTTAATTTCTAATGACAAGAGGAAGAGGAAACCGGACCAAATGGATGACTTCAATTCAAGATGTCCACCTTCGCGGAGAAATTGTAAAATCGAGGCATGCCAACAACAATCTACAATGCATGATGGAGGAGGTTTTGTGAAGACTTCACACACACAAGCCTTCACAAGTATTCCAATTTATGATGAACATGCTCGTGAAGTGTTTGATGAAATGATTGGACCAAATAAAGTTGAAGGAAGACAACATGAAATTTAATGATGATGAGGCAATTTATGACAATTATACCTATGAAGATTTTGATAAAATAACTATACGAAATAAAGGTAAAGTGAATGAAGACAACATGGAATTTGATGATGATAAGTTGATTTATGACGAAGATGCCTATGAAGTGTTTTAATAAAATGACTGGACCAAATGAAGGTAAAGTGAACAAAGACTACATGAAATTCAATGATGATGAGCCGATTTATGACAAAGATGCTCATGAAGTACTTGATGAAATGACCAGATCGAATAAAGGTGAAAATCTTGTTATTCATGAAGTTTTGGCCACTCCTTGAGCACCCGAAGACCATTGGCTACGTCTTTTGCATGGAGAAAAGTTATACGTCAACCTCAATAAATACTTATTCATTGTTAACAAAATAGTTTTTTTGGCCTATATTATCTCATCCCAAGGCATTAAAGTAGATGAAGAGAAGATCAAAGCAAGTGTGGAGTGGTCAACCCCAGAATCGGTTACTAAAGTGTGATGCTTTCATGGCCTAACAATATTCTACCAACGGTCCATGAGTACAAGGCAATGTGCCTACACTAAATATCTTTTCTAGTGGAAGAAAAGGCCTCGATACAAAGATATTTGGATCAACGATGAGGAGTTGTTACGGGATCTCAATGGAAGAATGTGGGAAAGAATTACCAAGCTGAACTCGAGGACAAGTTCTTTTATGGGAAAGAGATTGATGCAACCCTTGGTACACCAAAAAGCACAATATCATACTTAAGTGTAGCTTTCAAGATACCAATGGTCACCTTGGGCCCCTCTCCATTCAATGCTCCTCTCTCTCCCACGGTCCCACCCACCCCATTTAATCTCCCTCCCTCTCTCTATAAATATAGTTTTATAAGTGGAGAAAAGGCACTAGTCTATTTTCCCTTTTTGTGATATCTATAATCATCCTTAAGAATGAGTGAATCCTCTTGTATTTGGGTGAGTGAATCCTCTTGTATTTGGTTGAGTAAATCCTCAACATTGGGTGAGTGAATCCCCAAGCTATCTATAGTGTATTGTCATCTCCATTTTCAATCACAACAATTAATCATCCTTTTTTTTTCTCTACTTCTTGCTTGTGTCCTTTTCTTTTCTTTTTCTTTTTTCTTCTCTTTTATTTTTTTGTTGGATCAGCATCATCAGAGGCATTCCCTTCTTTGTTTGTTCCTTTCAATTTATAACCCAATCAAATATCATATGGTTCTTATGAATCCTAGCCTAAGATGTGGACTTTAAGTTTCTTGACCCAACTTGTGAGCTAGTTTCTTCTTCTTCTTCTTCTTTCCTAGTCTATTGTTGTGCATTTTTACTGCATGTATCTGGGGCTTTCGCCCTCTTTGGTTGGTGAGTGGCGACTAAAATTATCCTTGCCTTTAAAAATAAAAATAACAAATAAAGCATGGTCTCTAATGAGCCACGTTATTCATTACTTCTAGTCCACTTCAATTTAGACCATTTAATTAAGAAAATATTAAAATTTTAATGTAGTACAATTATACAAGTCAACCTAAAAGGCAAGAAGAGATTAGTTCGATCTCCACCATTGCAGCTGTAAAGTGTATCTAATGTTACTGATCTATGTCAAAATTCTTGTAACTTGTAGATCAAATTGTGAAAGAAGAAAATATTAGGAGAGATGCATGGAATAATCTATAGAATCTAACCAATATCATGGGATGCAAGTCGAGGTTTATTCCATCTTATGTAGGTCTTCCGTTATGCATGGGTAATCCTCCTAAGGGATTTCAAGTTTGAAAAGGGACATCTTTGTTTGACTGAAGAAAACCTCCTTAAAACAACCCAACCATTAGTCTTTACTAGTTATTTCTTATTCTCAAGGGTCATTTCGGATGGTAGAATATCATGTTATTTTCTCCCAACAAAGCACATAGTCCCTGTTTGGGATCAAGGAAATGAGAATGGGTTGGTAAATCCTTGAACTTGTCAAATTCATGGATTTGATTTCACAAATTCCAAAGTCCACTATTTGGGAATCCAACTACAAATCCATAGATTTGGGGAGCATTTATTACATGGTAGAGAATTTATTATAAAGGAATTACTTCTTTTTTTCTTCTAAAAATTCTCTCATTTTTAGGATTTGATAAGTCTTCTCTCATTTACGGAGGTGTAGATTTGGGACATCCACAGATTTGGCAAATCCCCAACAAAAACAAAGTGGAAATTTCAAATCCACAGATTTCACAAATCCTGCCCCAAATCCCTCACACCAAACGGCCCCTCAAAGCATTTTCCAAATACTTTTTGGTGCATTACTACAGTATTTGAGGAAAGCTTCCCCAAAAGCCGTGATAGTATAATATTTGGGGTTAGCACTGCACATTATCTCCTTGAAATAAACAGTGGGGCAGGAATACTATGTATTCCCATTCAGTCTAAATGGACCCATCACCATCCATTTGCAGACCACTAATCAGACGGCCGCGACTGTCCAATACGATAATCACCTGCAGCTTCTCCCATCATCTGCAGGCCCCACCAAATAAACCATCCTGATCACCAGAAAGCCAGGATCCGCTTGTACAGAACAGTGGCCCAAACCAGAAGAAGAAGAAGAAGCCAGGAATTCAACTGAATATTGACGCTGCATTTGGACCACTGTAAAAATATCACCAAGATTTTGAAAATTCCGCAAATCTTGGCAAAATATCAAATTAACATTGCGATATTTTCAAAATCTAAGAATTTCCTATTTTCTCACGATTTTATTGTAAGATTATCATTAAATTATCAGTACTTTTAGTTAAGTTGTGATAATTATTGCAATATGTGTGTGCAGTTTTGAAATTATTTATTAATTATACTAAACACTTTTAAATTTATATTTTTAGCGGAATTTTCTCAATAATATCCCAAGAAATATTCCAAAAATAAAATATCACAAAATAACTCTCAGCCTGAGGAATGGCCGAGAATAAGATTTTGTCACCATGTTGGATGCACAAGTGAATTGGAATGTAATCATTCAGTTTCATTAATGGAAAATGGCAAAAAAAGCAAATGATGTAGCTCTCAGATTGCAGTTCCGTTTCTTCCAATTCCAACTTGAAAGTAAAGTAATTGCGATTTTGAGCCGAAACACTCAATATTTCCGTACTTCATTTTTATCAGATTAATTATTGCAATTCGAGTAGATAGTGCATCCAAACGCACCCTGAATGCTTTCTCAAAGAAGAAAAAAAAAAAAAAACAATCAATCATAGAAGAGATGACTTACACGAGGAAGAATCCGACGAGGCCGAGTAAAGGACAAGGACTTGCGGTTTCCAAACGGAAGGCGCCGAAACGGGGCGAATCGCAGCGACGTCAACGGAGAGAGCTTGGAGAATTGGAAAGCAGTCTGACGGTCCAGATTGAAGGATGAGATGGTCGACGTTGTTAGGGAAATTGCCATTGCTGCAGTCTTCCCGCGAGCTGTGCGAGGAAATCAGGACGAGGACGGTGTGAAAGGGAAGAAATGAAAAGAACAGACGAGAAATGGGAAAGGCTTTGGTCAGTCCATCACATACCGTAAGGAATTAGAAGAATCGGCCGGCCCCCACGTGTTTAGCCTGTACATGTGTTTCTAATCTTATAAGTGAGGCCACTGATAATCCGTGCCATTAGTCTTACACAGTGGGTGGAATGTGCCTGAAAAATCTTCTGACAGGTGGAGTTTATGGCAATGGATGGGGTTGATATGGTGAAGGAAGAACGTCAAGAAAATGTTTGGTAGCAGCGAATGTTCTGTCCGAGATTGTCCTGGTTGTGTCCGTCGGTTTGTCTGACTTGGCTAATTATTCTCGTCTGTTTGTTTTGAAGTAGTGAATTGCGGGTGCTCTCTTGCACATGCCATGCAAGGTCCTGAAATACATACAACCCTTATTTGTATCCCCTTTGTTAGGAGAGGAGTAGAGAGAAATGGAGGAAAGCAGGAAGAGTAGAAAATGAGGAGCAAGAGGTCAATAGCGTTCAAGGTGGGTGTGGTCTCTCCTCTTCCTCTTTTTCTTTTCATTTCTGTTCTTTTTTTTCTTTTTTTCTTTTTTTTTTGCATTTGGAGTTCATTTTCGGGCTCAAAACTATTGTGTGGGCCCACATTACCGATCAAATGAGAGCCCACCATAATACTAATAGTTTTGCTCCAATGATGACCTCTAACTAGATCGTCCCAGGGTATAAGTGGCCCCGGATTACGATCTATGGATTAGATCGTCCCAAGGACAAGCCAAAATGGACAGACTCTGGTGCACACTATCTCTCTCTGAATACCTTCGGTATTTCTGATGATTCCATGCGAGAGAGATCACATCCCCTTTTATAGGAATGGAAGGAGAGATCGGATGAGATAGGATGAAACCATATCATCCGATCAAATCCCTATCTCCTATCATATTTTAAATTCAAAGTTGAATTTGAAATCTTAACCGAATGGAAAAGGCCGGAAGAAGCCTAAACATGTGGGACCCACCCACTAGTGATTGCTCACCAGTGGGCCCCACTAGCCTACTCCAACATCTCTCACTCAATCACATTGTGGGATAAGCACAAAAATTTGTACATTTAACTCACCTAGTAACAATCAATGACCAAACATCGCGATCAAAAGAATTAGAGGCGTGGGACCAGCTGGATCACCATAATCTTCTCACAAGTGCTTAAATACTAAGTGACCACCTAACTAGTACTCAATAACCCAAGCTTTGCAATGTCTGTCCTAGTCCGCATGACCACACCGAATGGAGTTGACTCCCGACCTGGAGTACTCGGCCAACATACGCATTTATCTAACTTATCGAGTTATTCCGAAAACTTTATTTTTCACAAACTTCGACTAAAACCAATTTAAAGCAATACTTATATATATATATATATATGTTTTTTAAGAAAAAATATTGTTTGCAAAAATCTAATAAAAATAACTCGATACTGCCAGCGGATAAGTCTTCAAGTGTGTATTTATAGTTCTAGAAACTTGGTATAGCTGTCATGGGATCTTCCCAACGCAGATGTATAATTTGGAATTAATCAAACTGCTTTCCTAGCGTAACTGAGTCTGGCCAATCAAGGACCTTTCATCATAGTACACTAAAGTAGCAACACTAAATCTCATCCTCATATACACAAGAGGAGGGTAGCTAAGGACACAAAGAGTCATGTACGGGACTGGCTACTCGCACGTTGCAATAATTAGATCGAATCAAAACAATCTGTAGGTAAAAGGTCCCAGCACGTGGCTACAATTCACGTCGTAAAGTAGACAATACTAGGTGAATGTCGGGTCTACAATACGCAGGTCATTCTACATGAGGTACGACTCATCTCATAACCTCATAACCTAGGTATAAATTCAGGCCATAACATTTGATCGCAGGTAACGGAATGGTGCGATTATGCTATTCGACTCTTTCAGTCTCATCTTCAATCTAAAAGATTGTAGATGGATACGACTCACTCATATCCTCATCCTTTATTATTCACAATAAAGGGAAGTTCATACCTCAATGTATAAACATGGCTCCAAATGTACCTCTCTTGTACATTCAAGGTTGGTCGACCTGTGTGAGTGGGTGACTGGCTTGTTGACAAAAATAGAAATCCTACGTGACTTTAAGGTAAATGTTAATGATCTACTTGCCTAGTTTATATTAGAGTTCAATACTGAATAAATGGAATGCGTTATTCATTAATGAAAGATCAAAGGTACTACAAAAACAAGTACATCAGTCAAGCTTTCCTCAATCTCATCTGCCTGACGTGAACCTGAAATAGATCTCTAGCTATAGGTTTCGTCCTGGGATCAACCATCATCTTGAATGTAGCTGAGGGCGACCCTCTTATCTCTCACTTAATCACGAACGTAATGATATTTGATCTCAATGTGCTTAGATTTCTAATGGTGTTTAGGGTCATTTGCCAAGTCAATGGCAGAAGTATTGTCTATCTTCAACGATATAGGCTGACGAACACTCGGTACAACACCCAGACTCAATAGAAATCTGTGAACCCATACATACTCCTGAACTACAGCACAATATGCAATGTACTCGGCCTCCATAGATGAAAGACCTGTAGATGTATGTTTCTTACTCGACTATGAGATAGCTCCTCCTCCGACTAAGAATATATACCATGAAGTAGACTTTCCTTCGTCGGCGTCATTACCCTAAGCAACATCAGAATATCCTTTAAACTCAAGGCTTGTGCTTTCATAACACAACATTAAGTCTTTTGTTCCTCTGAGATAGCGGAATATACGTTTGACGGCTTGCCAATGAGACTGTCTCGGGTTATTCTGATAACGGCTGACTATGCTAACTGCATAGCTAATATCCGGTCTGGTGCAAAGCATAGCATACATTAAGCTCCCTACTGTACTTACATAAGGTGCTGAGGACATAGCCAATTTCTCGGCTTCAGTCTGGGGACACGATTTTCTGTCTAGCTTGGTAGCTTTATCCATAGGGATTTCAACAGCTTTTGAATTTTCCATCCTAAACCGCTCTAAGATCTTTTGTATATAGGTTGCTTGAGACAAGCTTAAAAATTTCTTAGCGCGATCCTTGATAATTTTTACCCCAAAAATAAAGTTGGCTTCACGAGGTCTTTCATCTCAAAGTTCGAGAATAACCAATCTTTAGTCAATATCAATAATTGCATGTCATTACCAGCTAATAGGATATCGTCTACATATAAAGATAGTATCAGAAAAGATCTTCCAAACCGTTTTAGGTATACACAATGATCTTCTTCACTTATCGTGAATCCAAAAGTGGTGATGGTCAAGTGGAACCTCATGTACAACTGTCTTGAAGATTGCTAAAGCCCATAGATAAATTTGAACAACTTACAGACTTTCTTTAGATGCTTTTTGTCCACATAACCCATGGGTTGTTGTATATATATCTCTTCATCCGAATGATGGTTTAGATTTATACATGTAACGTGTACATCAGAATATACATGTAACGTGTTGTACAAAAATGTACAACATGTACATATCATTATTCAACAGATGTACATATTAGATGTATATTTTAGAATATACATGTGACGTGTTATATCATAACAATAGATGTACAGTAAACGTGTTGTAGTATATAAACATTGTAAATATAACATGTACCATATCAAATTCTGATGTAGATCTATATCCAGTAAACATTATATATCCAGTAAATGTGTACTGCTATGAAAACGTGTACAACTATGAGTACACATGTAACGTTTGAAATAGCGGTGAAGACCGCTTGAGTTGAAGTCGGAATATGCCAATATGTCCTAGAGGGGGGTGAATAGGACTTTTTAAATATTTATGAGTTATTTAAAAATCCTATCACTCTAATCCTATCATGTATGTAACTTTCAGGATTACTCAAATGTAACTCTACTGGCTTCTAAGCCAAGTAAAGGATCCAATCACAAACTAATCAGATATAGCAATATGCAACTTAGTCTATGTTGGATGTAACTGTGTGTGTGTGTGATGTGATCAGATATATGAATATAAATGCATTGTCATGAATCACACATAGAGAAGGTAATCACAAACACAATCATTTTATAGTAGTTTGAAAATAAGTCTACTCCACTCCCGGCTGTCACACTTAACCCTTGAGTGTACCGGATTTCACTAAGGAGGTTTCCCAGGGTTCACCTTAAACCTAAGGTTTTAAATCAGGTTCACCTTCAACCCTTACAAAGAGGTTTCTACGCGGTTCACCTCAAACCCAAGGTTTTGCTCGGTTCACCTCAAACCTAGAGTTTTGCTGGTTCACTCCTAACCAGATGTTTATGCTCTCCATAGAGCAAGGGTCCACACAACACACCCGAATTTTAGACCACACAGGTCAAGGACCTACCAGTTTATGCCCTACACAAGAGCAAGGGTCCACTCTATGCACCCACAACGTACACTCCCGCCGGAGGCCTCCTACGAGGGCTTCAAAGGGTGAGAACCACTTAAGACCCAATCCTATAAAGGAATGATCACAAGTGTCCTCTTGGACTCTAGATACTTACAGATAAGTTGATGAGTCCCGTTAAGCACAACGCCGAAGATCTCCTCCTCCTTGTTGACGAAGAGTCTTCTGCTCCCTTGATCCGTAACACAAAAGATATATCAAGACTAGGCTTGAGGTTAGGTCAAGGTAGAGATGGAATCCTACTCTCTAAAGATTTTCCTATAAGGGAGGTAGAGTAGTTTCACTCTTATGCATTCAAGGCATCCCGACATAATAATTTGCCATTAAGGTAGTAACTGAAGGATCCTTGAACGGGGAAGTTCATTCCCCAATCCACTCTATTGAATATCAATGATGAGGGTGGATTGGAGAATGAACTCCCTTGAGAGAAAGGGCTTTAGGTATAGGATATAAGTTGAAACACTCAAAAGCTCTCTCTTCTTTCTCTCACAGCAATAAAAGACAAGTCCACTATAAATAGGCAAAAAGTTCCAATGGATATAAAACGGTCACATTTATGACAAAGTTCGATATCATCGAGCAGGTTCGATATCATCGAGCATATACTCTCGATAGCATCAATGGTCTGCTCGATGACTCGGACTCGATGTCATACACTTTTGAAACTCTTTGCCAATTGGTCGATGAATCGAAGATATTGTCGATGTCATCGGATTTCAAACTTCGATTCCATCGATGACGGGTTCGATCCATCGACACTTGAAAAATGAGAGAGACTTGACTTTGAGATATTTCAGGTTTTCATGAATGATCGGGGGAACCATCGAGGTCATCGGAATTTGAATGTCGATGACATCGAGATCAAAGTCAAGGCATCAATAAATCTAGCTGATTTATCTTTGAACTTGCTGGACAAATTATGTCTTCGTTCGATACAATCGATCTGGTGTCGATATCATCAATATTTAAATATCGATTAAATCGAAAGGCTCCCGATCATAGTTAAAAATAACCTGAAATAATTGCTGTAAGAAATGCGCGCCCACTGTCGATATCATCGATGGACCTCCGATCTTATCGATACTTGATTTTAGATCAAATCGGACGGTCATCGATATATCGAAGGAATTTGAGATTTTTCATTAAAAAATTGGGGCGCCGAAAATCCGCCTGTCGATCTTATCGAGCCACTCTCGATGGTCTCGAGTTTTGAATATCGATGATATCGATATATGTATCGATACATCGATAATTCGTCCAGATAAGTTGTGAAGTTGCTGGACATATTTAGTGCTTTTATCAAATCGATAGGTGTATCGATATATCGATAAATTTGTCCAGATGAATATTTAGTTGTTGGACATTTTGGTCCTCTTGTCGATAATATCGTTAAGGTATCGAGAACATCGATAGTGTAGGTCGATCATATCGAGGGTGCTTCGATAAAATCGACAAAGCGAGAAAAACTTAGAGATTTTTCTATTTTGCAAAAAGTTTTCTCACCATAAAACCCTAAGATGTCTATCTTGTTTTAAGGGTTTTAATCACCTGGTGTTTTGGGATATGGGATGTGAGGCTATGATTTACCTATTGCGAGTTTCCACACATCCGGTTGAGGCAGACGCTTGATATAATCTTCCTATTGAGTTCTACAGCCAGTCTGACTCACCACACACGTAACTTGACAAACCAGGGCACTGGTAGGTGCACTTTCAACGTTACTGTACATCATTCTAATTGTACACGTTAACATGATTACACATGTAACGTTACTGTACACATGGGCATGATTACACGTCACTGTAACATAGAACGTTAAGCATGTGATTTATATCAATGCGATTACAGCAACACGTTAGCTGTATACAGCCAACTATATCACACGTGGCCTGCAGTTGAGATGCCAACATGTTATAATTAAGCCATATTTCATGTATGTACATCTCAACTATATCTCATGTATATTTCATATACATCTCAGTTATATCTCAACACGTGAACAAATCATGTATTGAATGCATGTAGGAAACACGTCAGTTATATTTCAGCAACATGTCATGTTTGGTAACATAGCTAGTTATAGTGTTATAGTGCATGTAGGCAACGTATTATAAGGCAACATGTCAGAAATGGATACTAGGCCACCACACGTTAACATATTGTTGTTTTCATATCACACGTGATGTACATCACACGTTTTCACGTGGTGTATATCACACAACTCATATGTACATCATACGGATCAGATCCACGTGATCAGATTCTACGGATACGAATTAGGTTCATATCCATAACTTGTGGATATAAGGCCACCACACGTTAATATATTGTTGTTTAAACATGATATGTTAACGTGAAACACGTCACCAGTAGAAGATGTATGGTGAAACACGTCACTAGCAGATTATGCATACTCATCATACATGGATTTGATGGTATACATGAGTGCAATAGACATGTGGTCTACTTGCACATCATATTACATGTACAACAATGTGAAAACGTGTTGCACCATATCACATGTACATCTTATCAGTCATTGTACTTAAAAACATGTGATACATGTAATGTTGCCTACATGCAATACATGCCCTATATCAGATATACTTGTAACGGTGCCTAACCACTGTGGGGCCAATCACATGATGATTTAAATGGTGGGCCATAATTCCAATCCTAAAGGAAAAGATGAGCCACTTACCTTTTTAGATGATAATAATCGGAGATCCGCCGTTGATTGCTCTGATACCACTGTTGGGAAGCGCGGAAGGTGAGCCCTCAAGATCTGACGGTCTACACGAGTTTTGGAACCCTCACAAAGCAGAAGATAAATGCTCCAACGGCCCTCCTATCTACTACTGGAGCAGATGGATCTATTCACACCTCTAATCCTACGGTATAAGTGGCCCCGGATTGCGATCTATGGATTAGATCGTCCTAAGGACAAGCCAAAATGGACAGACTCTGGTACACACTATCTCTCTCTGTAGACCCTCGGTATTTCTGATGATTCCATGCGAGAGAGAGCGCATCCCTTTTTATAGGAATGGAAGGAGAGATCAGATGAGATAGAATGAAACCATATAATCCGGTCAAATCCCTATCTCCTATCATATTTCAAATTCAAAGTTGAATTTGAAATCTCAACCAAATCGAAAAGGCCAGAAGAAGCCTAAACATGTGGGACCCACCCACTAGTGATTGCTCACCAGTGGGCCTCACTGGCCTACGTCCAATAGAATGATCAGACATGTAGAATATTTGGTACCAATAATGCATGTGCACAAAACATTACGTTCGCATGTGTGGTTCAATGCTCTCGTGGCACTCTTAAGTAACAGTGCTCTTCTTCTTTCTTTTTTTTTTTTTAAGTTATGGTGCTCCCTGCATTAAATCATGTTGTGCAGTATGTTTTGAATTATACTAATCTACCATGCAAAGAAGTCTTGTTTTAGCTGGACCGAAGTCATTTTTGTTCGACTGAAAATTGGGTGGTTTTCTCATATAACATGATGTAAAGATTTGCATGTTTTCCATTCAACTGAAAAGTACAGTCAATTTTATTTGGTTAGATCGAAGGTTACATCCAGTTCAACCAAACAAGTTATGTAAATTAGTGCAAATCAGGGTATTTAAATTTGATTACAATTAGGGCTTATTAATACGAGTGTTTTCTCTCTAACATCAAGGGTTTTGAGAGGTCAGAGGATTATAAATGCTTGTAAGGGCTTGAGAAGAGATTTTCTTAAGGGGCAAGAGTTTTTCTAAGTACACATTGCAAAGAGAGATCTGGTTTCATTTGTAATAAAAAAAAAATAAAATGAGTGATGTAATCTTTAAGGCTTTGATTATAGTGGATTTATGTCGCTTTATGTCATAGTTTTTTCCAAAAGGATTTTCCACGTTAATTTTTTTTTGTGTTTATAGGATTGCTTTGGTTGGTTATTGTTTATTCGATTGTTCAATCTTCGTTGAACGTGCTTTCGCAAAGTGTATAGATTAACAGTGATATTAGATATGAATTTCTAATAACTAGGGTCGTTTTGGTTTTGTTGAGGGCTCAAAATTTCATCAAAGTGGTATTAAAGCGTCAGGTTTAAGGGTGTTCGAGAATTCAGTGAAGATGTCAGGGTCAAAGTTTGATATATGAAAATTTGATGGGAAGAACAATTTCAATTTGTTGTAGTAGAAGATTAATGATATTTTAGTATCAGAACGGTTAAATAAGGCAATGTTGGAGACAAAGCTAAAGAAGATGTCGGATAATAACTAGAGCAAACTCAGAGAGAAGGCTATAAGCACCATACACGTCCATCGGATGAAGTTGTAACACCCCAGATTTCGTAACCTGAGTTTAATACTCATTTTTTTAAATTTTGAATGTTAACCTTTAATGATAACCCACATTTGACAATATATTTTTTAAGTGAGCACCATAAGAGAAGAAAAACAAATAATGCATAAAGGGAATGTCCAAATATACATTCGAAATATCCAACTGGTTGCCTAAAAGGCTTATACAATCCAAACAAAATACATTAATGAAACAACTTAACAATAAAAGAAAACTAAAATATAGCTGGTTTTAAACTGCTAGACCATTCAACTCCTTGAGCTCCACGCCAATGCCAACCTGTACATCATCTTCCATATCATCATAACAGTTAAGAAATATATTTTTTTAAGTCTATATTAACCGATTCACAATGACCATCATAATAATAAGACAATTTTATAATGACAGACGTATATCATTTTAAATAATGCATGTTCTTTTTTAAATGCATGGATGCATACACATACTCACAGACTTGGGAATGCACACCCAGTTGGTGAATTGGTCGCCCAAGGAAAATTAGTCACCCGAAAAAGTACTCAAAGGTATGTCCAAGGAGAACTATCCACCCAGAAAATACCATGCAACAAGGACACCCAATGCAAAATAACCTACCAGAAAAGTACTTTAAGATATGCACAAGGAGAACTAAGTACCCAGAAAAGTCCATGCAATGAGGACAACTCATAATGGTTCAAATACACGCGATGATAACTTATAATCATCTACTAAATACTCTACAGTATAACCCATAATGACCCGAGAAACCTTGTGTCTTATATCGACCACTTGGTAAAGTCTGCATGACATGAATGCATGATTAGCTCAACCATTATTAGTTCGATTTACAAACAATCATATTAAGGAAGCTCAAGATCACTATGGGGGTGCGTTACCTAACATAGGCCGACAACTCGAGCATAGTCTCCTATAACACTATGCCCGACTCATGAGACTTCAACAAATAGGATGTTAATAGTAACTTTTACAACTAGTGGCCTATTATGTCGTGCCATGAAATTCGAGTATAGAGTGTGCACCTTCAGACCCGAGTTTCGAGTTGTAACTCGTACACAAAGTGTACTAATTTCATTCCATTATACAATTATTCAGAGATAAAATTAATATTCATTTCTAAATTCCAACTAGGTCCATTCACAATCATTTACACAATGATTTAATTATTAACATTTGTCCATTCTCAACATCCATAAACTTTCAATCAATATAAATTTGTCCATCAGTCAATACAACTTATCATTGAATACTTGTTATTCAATTAAATAAAATCAATCAAATGCTTAAATTTTTACAACTAATTAGATTATCCTAACATATAAAATTCCAATAAAATAATTAGGAATGGTCCAAATGCGGCTAGTTCCTCTTCTGATAGGCGCGTCTACGTCTCACGTGTATCATGCACCAATTCAACCACAACTTCTTGTTCCTCCACCAACTCATCAGCTAATTGCTAATCTGTACAGTTTTACATCAATAAAGAGTAAGCTGACTAGGCCTAGTGAGAATTTCGATATGGTTCTTTATATCAAATTATAATAGAATGTCAATAATCATATACAATATAATTTTTTAAAAAAATGCAAATGCAATGCATTAATGCATCAAGTGGGAATCCGTTCACTTGTTTGAGTTGGAAACTCGTCAACCCGCATCTACCCCTTGGCAAACTTCTACCATTTGGTAGGTATAGGTAAGGCCCGCATCTATTTCTTGAGTAGGCTTTCACTAGTATAGTGAGCTTCTGGTAACGATTCTACCAAGATACCATCCAGGGAGATCTCTTAGGAATTCCTCACGTGTTGTGCATGCAATTATAGATGTACTAAGTAATCATGAATTATGTATTGCATAGATTATTTCAATTAATTATCACATTTGAATCAATATAGTCTAACACATTAATCAAATTATATCATTATTATTATATTAATACAGAAATCACACAGTCATCTAAATCAACTAAGAGTACATGAAAATTAAATCCTGACAATTATACAACATTTCAAACAATCCATCTATTTTAACTTGATGGATGAGAAACACATCGGGATCACTCACCTTGATGCAGCGGAGATGATTCCGTGAACTAACAGTTTGAATTGAATTAGAACTTCCTAAAATCACATAAATAAGAATTTTCTTTAATCTTATGATTACACATAATGAATAAAACGTATGATTCACTATCTATTATTTCTTCATATCGATGTTGCCCATCCAATGGTCCAATCAGTCTAGAATTTAAGATTTAAATTTATTTTAATCTTAAGGAACTAATGAATGGTAATGATTTAATCACACATTTCATATTATATCATATAATTCTTTGTGCCAAGTTGTATCTTGCGCAGATAATTACTTTTCTGGTATTTATTCAATTTCGTTAGATTAAGGAAGAAAATTGATAAATATATGATCAATACAATCCATTAAGGTGTCGAATTGGTCTGATTCTTAAAAATATTACATAATTAATTCTTATAACACCCATGAACAGTATAGATCATACTGATCGATGTCCATTATAGAAAAAATCTCACATTCTACACATTAGCCTTAAAGTCATGTGTATACCTTAAAATCTCACATTCTACATATTAACCTTAAAGTCATGTGCATACCTTTTCAAATGAATGAATTAAACCCACACAATAGATGTTTGATTGATCCAATCCATCCAATGTGTAGATCATGCCAAATTAAGTATTGCATAAATAAAATAAAATAAAATACTAACCTGAATAAGTGAATTATAAAAATCCTCATTCCCACTTTTCATTTCGTATTTTTTTTTCTACGAGTTTTTTTTTTGTTCTTTTAGTTTTGATAGGACTCTCGCTCTCTTACATTCCCTTTTTAAGAAAGAAGGTTCGTTGGAAGACCACGAGATATGATGAAAGTTTTGAATAGAGAGGGATAAGATGAAAGATGATAAGATCGATGGATCTCTTTCCCACTCAAAATTAAAATTAAAAATTTTAAATTTAAATTTTATTAACAAAAATTATAGGCATTACATATCATGATACAAAAAATAGGACTTACCATCGTAAGTTTATAAACAAATAGTTCATCAAAGCTACATTGGGCAAAAATCTCATTCAAAGACATGAAAAAAATGGGTTAACCCAAATGTCACAAAGGCATAAATGGATACACAAGATGATAAATATACAATAAAATTTTATTTAATCCATTACATAAATGGCTACTAGTTCAAGAAATATCTAATTATACCATTAAATAATTTCCAAGTAGTAAATCAAGCCAATAAATTCAACATATATCATCAATAACAAATACACATGTAAAGTAATTATCTTAAATTAGAATAGAGATTTAAAAAAAAAAAAAAATCCATAACATATTAAAATATTTGACTTTCAATTTAAACATTAATCATATATAAAGAATTATCCAAATAGAAATTTGCATTTATCATTTGTTTCATTGAATACTATATTAAGCATATAATAATGACAAATTAACTAAATTAACTATCATAATGTTAAAAAGCTTGAAGGGTAATCCTCACATTCAAGTCATGATGTGATCTAATGCTGAAAAGATGCGAATCGAGCTTGGGATTGGAACCTAACAAGAATTCCCAACATTGAATAATTAGGATTTAAATAATCCAAGACTTGTTCAAATTATTGGAACATGGAACTAGATTGTATAAGATGTAGTCCAATGAGATGATTTTGGAAAACCTAATTTGTTACATTAAATCAAGAGGTAAAAGTCCATTTAAACTTAATTACTCTCTAATTGGAACTCAATGAGAGGTTTGGTATATCAACTCACCTCAATTCAATTGACCCGATTCCGAACACAGACCAATTCAAATTTCGACTAGATGAATCTAAACATAGTTCTTAGAAATTCCATTCATACATATAATTATAAGATTTAAAATCATTAATCTAGACTGAACTCTAATTAAGTTTAAATAGAAAGTACTTAAGGAAATGACTCACTTAGATGTTTGACCAGGCTTGCTTGGACTCGACTAGGCTTCAACTCAATTTAAACCGAGTCTTTTGAACTTGATCACTAAGTTGCTTAGACAACTGACCCAAAATGATTTAGCGGTCGAATTTCAATCGATATAAACTTAACAAAACTTACTAAGTCAATCTGAGACACGCCCGAACACACAAAATCGGCAAGACCTGACTCGGTGGTAAACCAAGTTCCTCTTAGAGATTGTTGAAAAAATACAGCCCATGAACATCCTTTTGAAGAGGTCAGATTTGAAGTGGGTCCCAACTCAAGCCTCTTTTTAAAGCCCAAACTTGGTGAACTGACTGAGTTAACCCAACAATCACATGGGGACAAACCGAATCACTTAATTCGAACCAACCGTCCAACTTGCTGGATCTACCTGACTTTCAACAGCCACTCGGATTCTTACCCAACCCAACAAAGCATCTATGAGTCAACGGGAGTTACTCGGCTCGAGTCGCCCGAGACTCGGTAGATGCAACACCACATGGCCGAGTCGAACTCAACTCAACAGCCTTTCTTCCTACTTCTCTTCTCTTTCTCTCTACTCAGCTAGATAGGGTCTAGACTCAGCTCAAACTCAAGCCTAAACCTATGACTCGAACCAAGGCAACCGACGTAGAGTAGCAAGGAAGAACGACACACACCCTCTCTCTCTCTATATATATATTTTCTATTTTTGGAAAGTTCACCCTAAAAAATAGTCTTTTATTGGCCTTATTAATCTTATTCTTAAGAGTTCGAGCTAACTAATCCCTGGATTAGTTACGCCTAGTTGAAGCTAAACTCGAGCACAACATAATGATATTTCCTTAAATTCAGACTTGATCTGTCCAAAACATCTTGCATGACACTAATCTAACCACACAGATAGATTCCTAATGCTATGGGCCATCATATGAACGTTTTATATCAAAGAACGGGGTCCATCACGTGGTGATGGGATTTTCGGTTAAATGGGGAAGTTAATCCCACTGTTAATGGAAGATTGACTATGAATGGTAAATCTTATAATCCAAAGCATCTAAATGGCATGATTGGGTTAGAGAAAATAGTAGGACCCACATTTTGAACAAATATTAATGATATCTCTGAGATGCATGAGATATATGGCTACAGATGATATTTTCGAACTCGCGAGATCTTATGCCAGATCTCCTAATCTGACGTAGAGGGCATCCATATGCCCTAGATCTGACACACGAGAAGCACTGAGAAGGTTTCTAGAAATGGATGAGTAGCTAGGATTGTGATAGCGCACAAATAGGAAAAGATTCTTTTCGCACGCACCTCTATCTTTACTAGATAAGCCCTAATTCGAAGGGTTGTGATTGTTGAAAATGGAGGGTTAAGATGGCGTAAAGAACCCCTACTCAGATTGCCAGCTTAACAACGAAACAATTTTCGATTTCCAGAACAAAATTACAGACACACATTGTTTGTGATTATGATTGTGCTTATACATGTGTGCTCCTATGTGTGAAACAATCGGGGTTTGGTCGGAATCCCTGCTTACACACAATGAACAGTTTAGATTATCTAGGTCGATCGTGATGGTGGGTCACATCAAGAGAAACAGACAATGTCCGTTCGAATTCTACTCGAGCGGGAAAGAGAGAGAAGATGTCTCAAATTTGGCATCATCAAGTCAACTCCCAATTTGAGTGGATTTCCGGTTTGGTGCATTGTCGGTGCACTACCCCTAATGCACACATGCATAGGGTATGGGGCCCATAGTGATATTTTTGATAAATCTACTCTATTCATCAAATTCTACGGGTCCTATTAGGACACCCATCTAGAGATGAGGCAAATCCTAAGCTCATATAGGTCACATTTTCTAAATTTATGTTTATCCAGTGACCTATAAAGATCTGATAGCCAGATCATTTCATAAAATGAATTATTTGAGGATCTAGGGTTCTAAGACTAATTACACAGAATCTAACTAGTGATCTTAAATTGAATAGCCAATCTAGTACATTTAAGTGAGGATTTTGTTTGACCAAACATCATGGACTAATGGATGATGGATCAGACGGTCCAAATTAGCCTTCAAATATACTTTAATGATAGTGAGAGTCCACTAATGATCATAAGAATGATCAAGACACTCAGGAGTAAGAAATTGTCGATGCAGGTGGAGCTAGTTGAGTCAATTACTGAAAATGAAATTCAACAGGAGTAAGAAAGTGAGCAAAACAACCATTATGATACTTAGGAAAGTATAACCAGGAACATGGAGAAAAGAACCATTAGAGCCCAAGTGCAGTATGGGTTCAAGAACATAGTTTCTTTTGCATTGTTCATAAAGAATGAAGATCCCTTTACCTTTCAAGAGGCAAAATTTGGAAAGGATGACAACAAGTGGATGTCGGCTATCACGGAGTAGATGAAATCTCTACATAGGAATAAGACATGGGAGTTAATGAAACTTCCTAAAGGTTAGAGGGCTATGAATTGCAAATAGGTGTTTAGGACAAAAAGAAGCATTAACAAAAAGGGAGGGAGGAAAATTCAAGGCACAACTTGTAGTAAATGAGTACCCACAGAGGGAAGGAATATATTATAATGAGATTTTCTCTCTAGTCATGAAACATACGTCAATCAGGGTGTTCCTGGCAATGGTAGCGAAATCCAATTTAGAATTGAAGTACCTTGATGTAGAGACAACATTCCTTCATAAAAACTTGGAGGAAGTCATTTACATGAGGCAACCTGAAGTCTTCAAGGAGTTTGGTAAGGAAGGCCACATGTGTAGGTTGAAGAAGTCATTGTATGGGCTAAGACAGTTTTATGAGGCAGTGGTACAAATAGTTAGATTCGTATAAGGTGGAGATTAGGTATATGAGATATAAGTACGATTGTTGCGTATATTATAGGGTGCTTGAGGATAGGTCATACATTCTATTGATGCTTTACATTGATAATATGTTGATTGCTGCAAAGGAGAAAAAGGAGATACTCTTACTTAAGTCTCTATTAAGTAAGGACATGAAGGATTTGGGCATTACGAAGAAGATCATAGGCATGGATGTATATAGAAACAGAGAGTCTGAGAAGCTATGGATTTCTGAAAAGCAATATGTACAGAAGGTGGTAGAAAAGTTTCACATGGATGGTACTAAGCCAATTAGCATGCCTCTAGCAAGTTACTTTAAGTTGTTAGCTAGGTCGTGTCTAAGTACATAAGAGGAGATTCAGATATGTCACGGGTGTTGTACGCTAGTGTAGTGGGGAGTCTCATGTATACAATGGTTTGTACAAGGCTGAATATCTCACAGGTAGTTAGTGTGCTTAACAGATATATGACAAATATATGAAAAAGTATTAGAATGATGTCAAGTGAATTCGAAGGTATCTCGGGGGAGAGTAGACACTAGAATAATATTTGGTGGACATGAAACTTTACGTGGAGTTATGGGCTACATAGATTTAGATTATGCAGGTGATCTAGACAACACGGGTCCACTATAATATATGTTTCCACATTACCAAGCAGACCGACATGTTGAAGATCTACACTATAGTCTATGATAGCGTTGTTTACAATTGATGCGGAATATATGGCTACAATGAAGGCGTCAAAAGAAGCATTATGGTTGAAAGGTCTAATAAGATAACTCTGATTGAAGCATGAGATGATTTAGTTACATTGTAACAGTCAAAGTGTTATCTGTCTAATAATAAAATCAGGTATCGTATGAGAACCAAGTACATCAATGTGAGGTTCCACAAGATACGGGAGCCCATTACTTTTGAGAGAGATTCTTTTTCAGGAGATTCACACTGACGAGAATGTCATGGACATATTAATGAAGCTATGGACCATAAGGAAGTTTAAGCATTGCTTGAGCTTGATCAATCTCTCCAGCTATTGATGAGATTGGGTATCCTTGCATTGGGGTGCAAATGGAGCTAGTTCCAGGTCGGGATCGAATGAGTAAGTTACACTCAAGGTGGATGTTGCGTGGGAGGTCTTCAAGTTAGGTGACTATAGAATACAAGTCAAGGTGGAAATTATTGTGCATGATGCCTTGGATTCTACCAATTTGTTGTGCAGAGAAGTCCTGTTTCAATTCGACTTACGTCACTTTCAGTTTGACAAAAAATTGGGTGGTTTCTTGGGTTGCATGCTGTGAAGATTTGCATGTTTTCGGTTTGATTGAAAAGTGGAGTCAGTTTGGTTCGGTTTGACCGAAGGTTACATCTAGTCCGACAGAACAAGTTATGCATATTAATGTAAATCAAAGTATTTAAGTCTAGTTTCGATAATGACTTGTTAATACGAGTGTTTTCTTTCCAAAGGAAAGGGTTTTGCAAGGTGAGAGGGTTCTAAGTGATTGTAAGGGCTTGGTAATGAATTTTCTCAATGTGCAGGGTTTTCTTAGGTGCGCATTGTAAGGAGAGATCGAGTTTCATCTATAATTGAAGAAGGTGAGTTATCTGATCTCTAAGGCTTTGATTATAGTGGATTTCTATCATTTTGTGTTGTAGTTTTTTTTTTTCAAAAACGTTTTCCACGTTAAATAATTTGTGTTTATGTATTGCTTTGATTGGTTATTGTTTTTTCGATTGTTCTATATTCATTTAACGTGTTTTCGTAAAGTGCACAAATTAACAGTAATATTATATTCGAATTTCTAATATTTAGGGTTAATCTGGGTTTGTTGAGGGCTCAAAAATTTAACAGATCATTTAACAATCCCACTGATCAACATGTCCATTAGGTCCAAGACTCATTTCAAGGGCTATCATGTGAAAATCACACTGATTTGATGTAACGACCTCTCAAAATTTACCGTAAATTTCAACTTCTAATAGGACCAATCACCCCATGCTCCAACACTATGATATCACCTACACCCAGTAGCAAAATCCCAATATCAGGAAAGATTCTATCTTACTTTAAATGCACCTTAAGATTTCTAACATGATGTCAAAAATAGAAACCGACAGCCCAATTGAAATGATCAACCCTCATCAAGGATAAATTTGCAACTAGGCCCCCTTACAAGGATGGAGATAGATGGATCTTTAGTCCAGGACAGTTAATAAACCTAGTACAAGGAACGTACGTCTCAAATTCCACTCACTAACGACCAGGAACCACAAAAAGCTACAAATAAGGATCTTAAACTCTTAAAAAGGGTAAATACTTAAGTACTCGAACTTAACCATTTTAATCTATAGCCAGTAGGGAGCCTTTTAAGACCAATGGACGGTGTTGATCAGCTTGAATCATGACATGGACCCTGCATTTAACCTGTGCATGTGCACAGATGAGGTGCACATGACGTGCATGAGACCACCGCATCGGGTCAAAGGAGCTTTGACCCGATGAAAGCCAAAAATCCTAAAAATTTTCAAATGGACTCCCGCCCAACGCTGTTTCAAACGGGGCCATCCGTTTGACAACAAAAACGGACGTTTTTCCGAATACAGAAACCTAATCCAGACCGTCCATCCGATAGGTGGGGTCCAGTTGACCCTAACCACATTTAGAACCACCATTGAAAACCACTTATGCCGGCCCCATCAACGATCAATTAAGACAATACGGGCAAAGGTCGCTGACGGGGAGAGTACATCCACGTCCGCCGCTGCTCTGGCAGATCCAACCATTGGGAGTCGTCGGATGGGTGCCACGTACGTAGGAAGATCCTACTCAGCCCTACTGCTTTCCTGAAATGTACCCCAACCCGGAAAGCGGAAAGAATCCTTCCCACATTTAGCAACTCCCAATCTCAGCCATCACTCGTCCTCTGGAAGCTTCTACCGAGCAAATCCAGGGCGTTGAGATTAGGTTTTGTAAAAATCTCGTAAGAGAAGTGATATTTTGGCGAGATACCACACCATCACGAGACACCGCCTCTCCCTGATTAGTGTCATAACCAACGGCCCACACTCACTGTTGGGTGGGCCATACATGCCCCCTGGTCATCATCCAAACCATTTGGGCACATTAGATTAGCAGATCATTCGGCCATTGCAAAATTGCCATGATCGTCGGGTCATCCTCCTCGATCCGACTGCTGCAACGGATTTTGATATGGTGATCTTTTCTCAAATCCAAGACGATCATTATGTGGCCTATCCCACCTAAAACTCACCGGAGCATGTTATTTGGGCCCTTACAAATGTTCAGTGACTTGAGGAAATCCTGACGGCGAGTTCTCTCGGCGGCTGGGTGTTAACAGCATGCTAATCTCTAAGATTAGCCTTAGAAAGACCCAGAAATGGTCGCGACTATAAATAGCCTGATATTAGGGTGAATCCCAAGGTATGAAGGAGGAAAGAAATAGTAAAGGTGAGATAGAGGGAGTTTTGTCGCCGCTGGAGCGAGTTGCATGCCCTGTTGCAACCCGACTCAGTGCATAACCCGTCTGCAATAAAGAAAGTAGTGCGTGGGAGGTGAGATTTAGAGGGAAGGTGAAAGAATAGAGAGAAGATTGAAAGGGAGAAATCAGGGCATCTGAGAGGGTAAGCAGCAACTGGAATGAGTCTCCAGTCACTGTTCAGCTCAGCTACGTCAATCGGTAACCCAAAATCAGGTCTGGGCATCGGGTTCTAACTCCGGCGGACTCGGAGAGATGCCTGCTGCAATCAGACCTCCTGTCAGCACCCAAACACCACCCCTAGTCTGGTAAACATCCGCACCTGCTCTCTGTTATTAGCAGATCTCACCCACCGGGCCGATTGGCTTCACAATCGGCTCAACTCGGTTGCGAGTTAAGTAACCCAGTACTGTTCCAGCGTGAAGAACCCGATCTGCCTTCATGGCAGTGGTCAATTTTCTTGGATTTGGGACTGGCACTATGAGTTGAGCTCTATTTCGCCAGAAATAGTGAGTAGTGGTGCCGTTTGCACTCAAGTCACAACTGAGTCAGCGACTCAGGTTCGGTTTGGGAGGTAAAAATCCTAACTCGGTTAGGCCTAAGTAGCGGTTCACCCCAGTTAAGCTTGAACCCGGCCATGGGCATTACAGATCTGCCCATTGGGGGGCTGACCCGATCATCTTATACAACTGAGTCAACTCTGTACTCAGTGGGTCGATCTGATCAGTTCCTGACTGAGTTTAGCTGACTCCAATCATTTGTAGATGATTTGAGAAGCCTAGAGCTCTATGGATCTTTAATCTAACTCGGTTGTTAGCAATACTCTTGAAGCAAACTCAAGTAGTTATTAGTTGAGAACCCCAACTGAGTTAACTCGGTCGTGACTCACTGATAACTTGTAACAGATTATTCAAGTGAAACCAACAACTGATTTCCTTATAAGGCACTTCTATCTCCAACTTGTCCAATCAAGTAAGTAGAAATCAAAGTTCATCTAATTAGTAGACTAATTGCAAGATTAGAAGATTGATCATATACTCACTTAAAATTTATGATCGATACATCCACCCCATAAGAATGTCTCAAATCAAGGGGAGCATTCACTCAAGGTGAGGGATATTGTAAGACCCCATCCATTCCATATAATTTTCTATGCATATGTGCATGATGAACGACGCCCTTAGTCAGACCTGGATTGGCCGAGCATAGTGCACACCCGACTGATTGGAACCTCAAGACCTCGAAACCTATTTCATATCGATCGCCCCGTCGCTGCGATCGTGGAGGTACAACCCGTGCGTCTGTATGGTACTCCGTTAGTGAGATACGCTGTGAAGAATAATTAGTGTATTATGTGCGCAAGGAGTCGTGTACTCCATTGCACACATGTGCACAACACATACCATGCACACATGCACATGCCACACATGGGTGAGAGAATCTCTACCCATGTGTGTGTGATGTCACACACCCATACCTCCCATCTCTCATGTGCTCCCTAAAGTCAACACCTCTCCATTCCATACCTTATGTATGACATCATCACACCATGCCATCCCATGCTCCTTTAATTCACCATTAATTACAAATCATGAATTAATTGTCATAATCCTAGCCTAAGCTAATATTAAACACATTAGCGTAACTTAACCAAATTTTTATCAACTTCTCTACAAATACCCCTCCATCCCTTAGCATTTCCCCATTTTCTACACATGGAGAGAGAGAGAGAGAGAGAGAGAGAGAGAGAGAGAGTGAGTGAGTGAGTGATCTTGGTGGGCCATCAACCCCATCCCTTCCATCCATCTCAACCATCCATCTAATTCATCAAGGTGAGTACACCCCCTCCACTCTTATGGTTTGTTTTCTTTCTTGATTATTCGGATGATTAATTGTGGTGATGATGTGATGATGATGATAATGATAATGATGATGTAGGACCCATTGATGGTAGGGCCCATTGTGATATTTAGTTACACACATATAGATGATGGGGTGAAACAAATATCAGCTTAATTGATCTAAAGCTTGTGTGGGACCCACTAGCCGTTGGCCCACCGTGATATAAACTAACCATCATACATGGGCATATGGTCACAAGGATGTGGATGAAGAGAAAACATAGTTATCAGCTTGGTCAGTAAAACATGGCCTCACTAGTTATCCAACCGTCCAAGCATTGGCCCATTGGGCCGGCCAATCACACAGACACCCATGCACACAAGTGCACAAATATATTAAAAATAAATAAATGTTGGACGCTGATTGCTGCCATAGTCCTGGGGACGTTGCAGCAAGCAGCATCCCTGCTGCTTGGGACCAAGAGAGGGCAGGGCTGTGGGCCCACAATAGGCCCCACCCTTGATGTATGTATCTGATCCACACCGTCCATCCTATTTTTCAGCTCATTTAAGGCATTGAGCCAAAAACTGAAACCAATCCAAATCTCTGGTAGGCCACACCATCAAAAATACTATTTTAATAGTGATAATCTGTTAGGGCCTGCTGTAATGTTTCTGTACGTCAAAATATATCGAATATTGGGCTTATTGAAACTACCACGAGCCCGGGAATCTTATATACGGAGTTGATTTTCCTGATGTGGGCCCCACCTACAAAATACTACGAAATAAAATAATAATAATAAAAAATCAATAGCATTGATTGCGCCGTTGCCATCGCTCGTCATCGTCGGCGTCAAGACAAGCGGCGTCCTTTTCTTCTTGGACGCTGGAGGAAAGTGGGCCCCACCATTGGTCCCACCATGATGCATGTTGAGCATCTACACCGTGCATTTCATGGGTCCCCTTTAGGAAGTTGGATACCCTAAAAATCAGCCATACACGGAACTCAGATGGCCCACACCATAAAAAAAATAATAATAATAAATAAATAGGAAGCTGGATCAATCTGATCATGTGGTATGTATTATATCCAAACCGTTCATCCATTTGGTGAGCTTGTCTTAAGGCTTGAGAAGAAAAATAAGATAGATCTAACTATCAAGTGGGCCACACTACAAAAGCAATAGGGGATTGAATGTCTACTATTGAAACCCTTTTTGGGTCATAGAAGTTTTGGACCAATATGAAATTTTCTTTTCCCCTTAATTCAGGTCTTTATGACCTTATGAATAGATTGGATGGAAAATAAACATTAAGGTGGGCCCTGTAAATTGGTTAACGGTGAAATCATTGTCTCCACTACTGTTTGTGGTGAGGTCCAGATAATCTTTGGATATGATTCATTTTGTATAATGCTATAAAATGATCTCTAAAAATAAGAAAAAAATAAATATAAAAATAAAAATAGATGAACTGTGTATATGTAATACATACATCACTTTGGGACCCATGTAACTTTGATCTCCTTGAACCGTTCATACAACTCGGAGCTCAAGTATATAAAGCACTTGTGGGGTCCACTAAAATTTTGGATGCATTTGAAACTTGGACTAACCCGTCAACTAAGTGGTACACACATAATAGATGGGCTGGATTTGTGATCCACGCCTCAATGGCCCAACAAGTAATCATGAATGTTTTAATGGAGGGTAATCCTCTCAATTTTTGTGTGTGGTATGGCCCACATGTGCCACGGATTGACTTGATTTTAAGCCCCAGGCCCACCATGGATTGGTGGCCCATTAATTATGCAAATTGGATTGATATGTGAATGGTCCGGATCTTTCTTAGAATTTTTATATATTGATGGTGTACAATCATGTGACCATGTAGTGCGTGGACAACCTACAATTGATGTAAGTATGATGAATGCATAACCCCATGAGCTCCACCGCATAGAACTCATGTGAATTCCATTGATGTGTGGGCCTAAGAATGTTAATGCTCATTTTCAGTAAATGTCATGTGACCCTAGCAGTAGTAGCCTTGTTTGGGCCAACCATTGGCCCTCTTCAGCAAGAGTTTGTGATCTACATGTATTAAATGTATGTTATATTGAATCATGTGAAATTGTGTTATGCGTATAGCCCTTCACCACTTGGTATGTGATATACGTTGTATTATGTTGCTGCCTTAGATTACCTAATTATATAACGAGTGCACAGCCTTTCACCACTTGACACTTTGGTTAGAGTGTGGCCCTAAGTAGTAGGATCATATGACATGTGTTTAAACCCATAAACGTGTTCAATTATAACAAATATGTAGACTTTAGTGGTGTGAGGATGTGATGCACGTGTTTGGCCCCTTAATCATGTGGGCATGTGACGTATGTAAGGCCACCTAATCATATGTAATTGTGGAGTATACGTAGTCTTCTAACCTTATGAATGTGAAATACGCACAAGGCAACCTAACCGTATGAAATCAAGTGGCATTGATGGCCATCCAACAACGTAGGTTTGTGCTAATTGATATAGACATCGCCACTTGAATCACGTATGACCAAGTTGTACACTAGACTGAATGTGATGTAGGGTTATGTTATCCAAGCTAATGCTATCAAAATCCTGGATTCTATGTGATGTGATCTCTAAACCGTAAATGGTATGATGAAATGTGGCCCTTGGCCCTTAACCATGTGACACCAAATATGAGTCATTAACTATGTGACCGGTGAACTGGTTATAATATAAGACTTATCATAATTGGTGTAGCCTTGTATTCGTATGTAGGATTATGATTGCTCAATTATGTTTGGAAATTTTAAAACGTGGACACTAGATCATGATAGTAATCGTATACATACTAAACTATATGAAATTGTGGTACTGGCCGCCTGACTTTGTGAAAGTTTAAGTAAAGCGGTTGCCCCATTAGTGCGGCCCATTGATGCAGTCCACTTGATGAGTATGAGGCCCATTAGTGCGGCCCATTGATGTAGTCCACTTGATGAGTATGAGGCCCATTTGTGTGTGGCCCATTGATGTGGCCCACTTGATGTATATTAGGCCCATCGTGATGTATATTAGGCCCATGTGCAGGGCCCACCTATTGTATATTTATGGCCCATTAGCGAGGCCCATTGTAATGTAATTCCGGCCCATATGTCGTAGCCCATTGTGATGTATTTGGGGCCTTTGGGTCGTGGCCCATGGTGATGTATATTAGGCTCGTATGAGTGGCCCATTGTGATATATTTCCGGTCCATATGATGAGGCCCATTGTGATGTATTTCCAGCCCATTTGGTAAGGCCCAATGTGATGCATATGTGGCCCTTTTGACGAGGCCTGACGTGGTGTATATGTGGCCCTTGAGTGAGGCCCATTGTGGTGTATATTAGGCCTCTGTGTGGGGTCATGGGTCCTCTATGATGTTTGGCTCTATGTGGACCACTCCTTGGGGGCAATGATGGTTAAATGTCCACATTGATGGGCAATGTTGGTTAAATGTCCACATTGTTGAGGTCAATTGTCGATGCTGGTTATTGATACCGATTATGAGTATGTGACTGCATAGCATCATGATACAGGCCCATACGCATCATCTGCATGTTTATTATGAGATGTGGTTGACCATTGCATATGTCATTGGGCAGATTATTATGAGACTTCTTGATAGGCGAAGGTTATCTCACATGAGCATATGGTATGTGCAGGATTGATGCATGACTGGATTGTATGACTCATGCATCTTGCATTGTGTGCCCTAGCGACATCAGGGTCGTAGCCTCCACAGGCATATTGTGGATGGCCAGACGGGACACCAAAAATTTGTTCTAGCATTGGGCTGACATAGATGGCCCTGGGTGAAAATCTCTAAACCCTCTTGGTACCAGATGATGCCCCAATGTCGAGACCGAGTGGATACATGAGCGCTCAAGTGCCGAATACCAGGAGGCCGTGTCTCCCACTGTGTCATGGTCGATTGGGAGGGAATGTGGCCTTACCTGCCCGAGGGTAGGGGGCATAGCTAGGATGGGTTTGAACAGCTCGTGAATGGGTTCGCTATTGACGTGCCGGATAGGTATTGGCTCACTACTGGTCAGACAGATAGTGAGGTCTCTTCCACTTGCATGGTCATGCGTCAGTGGGCGGCTATTTGCATGTAGAGTGTACTAGACCCCGGTGATGATCCCAGAGAGGAACTGTATTGATATGTGGACTTATTAAGTAGGAATTGCATACTTATTCATTCATTCATTCACTATCCACTTAGGCTGATTGTGCGAAACTATTTGTTACGTGTACCTTCGCATGGCCAGGATTTCAGTTGGGCGCGCGACTAACCTGAGATCAGGAGTTTACCACATTAAGTCTGACTATCCAAATTAGGTATGACACTGGTTTGGATAGAAGCCCCTTGTGATGGACCTCATAGCCTGTGATACTACATACTATCATCCCAACTTCACACTTTAGCATGGTTATTCCATTCACACCACATATTGCATTACATGCACGACATATGACATTTTGGGTTACTGTGTTTCTACATTTATATGGTCTAGATACGGCTGACGGTATTCGTAAACTCATCAAGAATTGTATATTGCATTGCGTCCTCGGCATCTGATATTTGACTCTTTATGACTCCTCATTTGCATAGTTGATCTGTATTGTGTACTCTGATATTGAATGACTCATGGACTTGTTAGTATTTTCTCTTACTCTGATATCGTATGATTTATGATCTTACAAGTATTTCCGATATTGTATGATCATGGCATGACAATATGATGATGATGATGTGATTATGGATGCGTGTAATACGGTTATGGCTGTGGTATAGGAGAAATGAAAAAATGACTTGGTGATGTTGATAACATTGACTCGGAGTATTACTATAATGCATGTGTTGCATTGACATTAGCATCGGCATTGTACCTTACGTACTATACGCCTTTCATCATACATGATTTCTTTATGGCATATTTATCTTGCTTGCATGTAGGACACACTGCACACACATGTGTACTCACTAGGCTTTTTGCCTAAGCTTCCAATTTCCCATTTTTTTCAGGGTATGAGTAACTTGGAAGACTTAGCTTTCTCGATGCATTGTATCTATTTTTCGAATTGGCAATGTTGACATTGTATACCTTTTGAAAAGCATTGTACTTGTAACCATCAAGACTTATAATGGAGAGTGTTTCTTGGTATTTTGATCATGGATCTTCATGCTCAAGTATTATTATGTAAAAAAAAAAATTCAATCAAAAATCTTCCTTGTGGTGCACCGAACTCAGGACTTGGTGTAAGGAAGTCGAATGCCGGATTCGGGGCATCACGGAAGCTATTCGTCCCCGGATTTGGGGCGTGACAGATATCCCACATGGCCTCCTCATTTCATTGATTTCCAAATTAGCTTAAGCTTAAAAGTACGAAAATGATATAATCATGTGAATGTTATTGTGGTTTCTTTAAATCTTAAATTCATATTAACAATCATTTAGGATTGTCTTAGATCTGGCTATTTTAATTAATCTTATGAGAATTGTGTCGTGCTCTTTATATCATACTTAGCATTACCTTGTTATATGTACACCTTCACTAATTGTGTTAAGAAGTAATAAATCTTGTCTCCATTAAATGATAAGTTTACTTCATAATGCATTTTACATGTTAGAGTCTGAACCTATAGTGTTTAGAGTCTTTGAATGACATACTATTTCTTTCAATCCTAATTAGTTATGTTGAATGTGAGTGATATGTTAATCACCCAAGTCCTATATGATCATGGGGTGATTTGGACTTAATTGTGCATACTCCAAGCTACTTTTGTAACTGTAAATGTTGAGGCATGATTCTACTAGTAATCACAATTATGATGATACCTAGACTCACCCTCAAGTCACATAACGAACCTTAGGTGTGGAATGCCAACCATTGTGAGAGATAGAATAAACTTGTCTCAATGTTAAATTTCTTGATATGCCACACCTATGGGTCCCTTTTGACTTAGTGGAAGTAAAATATTTATACTTAGCCCTTGCTGAATAATTGGTAGCCTATTATAGACCACAAGCCTTGACCATAATTATGAGAATAACCTTATGCATGAGTATCATGGTGCATGACATCCATATATGACATGTGAGCTTTTTCGAGTTCTCACTGTAAGCCACACCCTGTTTAAATTTCTGAAGCTATTATCCTTTCAGTTTTACTCACGGGTCATGTGCATTTGGGTCACTTTGGGCGCTCTTTCTTTCATGAGGCTTTTTCGGGATTAGACACTCCTCGGGTGTACCCTGTGTATTTTTTCAGGAGATATCCTTAGGTGCACTCACCTACATGGTCTTTTTCGGGTGGCTAGTTCTCCTTGGGCGTATCTTTAAATATTCTTTCGGGTGACTAGTTCTCCTTTGGTGACTCCTTTATTTTGACAGTTGGATGTGCATCCCCAGATCTGTGACTTGGGCATACATTCATACATCCATACATGTACATTCAAGTTTATACTATCATCATTATTGTTGAGGGTCAAATATTACATATTAAACCCCATTTATTACTTAATTTTGTGAACATGATACTATTTAATGCCCTGTTTTAATTGTGTTTGTGATGCAAGGTGTATTTAGGAGCCCAGACTGAAAAATGGTACTAAAAGCGTGGATTTGATGCTTTGAAGTCACCAAGGCAAGGGATGGACTTTAGGGGACCGAGATCGAATAATTTACATACCAGAGATCCAAGAAAATCCCGCCACTCACGTTAAACGGGCCTAAAAATCGTACAGAATGCAAGATCACATGGTTCCTACCATCTGTTCAACTCAAAACTTTATATCTGACTGAGGACCCTAACTTAACCATCCACGTCAAATTTCAGTCATTAGATCCTTGTGAAAGTGGCCCAACGGACAGATCAGCCCCATAAACTAAAGATTCAGGCCCACCTGATATCTGGATATGCTTGAATTTGGGTCTCAACCCCTAAATGGGGCAACAAAATGAATGGATGGATTGGATTTTGCAAGACCATCACGGTGGACCCCACCTGAGATGGTGTGTGTACCATGCACATGGGACTCGAGGTGCACCACACTGCAGGACGAGTTAAACCAACGTTTGACCCGTCTCTCCTGCAGAAACGGCAACTGCCGTTTTTCTCCGCATAAATCGGTTCGCGTGGGCCCATTTGCGGAAGCCGGTGGGCCATCATCATGGCCCACATGACAGATCCACACTGTTCATCATGAAGACGGATCAAATTCATCTAAACCCCAGTGATCTCATGCTAAACCTAAGCCGAGATCTGTCCGAAATAAGCTTCCGCAATAACGTCAAGAAACCACCACGGTTTTGAGTTCTGTTGCGTAAGAAACTGAAAGAGGGCCACTGGAATTTGATCCGAACTGTTCATGAGTGTTTAGACGCTCGGCCGACCGTATCATGTTAGCAGGCGGAAAGAAATATTTTCAGAAGAAATAAGTTTCCTGTTTTCTTCAAAGAAATTGCAAAACGCGGCTGTGCGAAAAGGATCGTCCGCTGGGAACTGTTGTGGAACCATGGTGGCGATCAGACCACTGATCCGGAACGTCCACAAGCAGAAGAAGTGGGTCCCCACCCCATCCAAGAAACTAGATCAGAAGGCCGGGACAAACCGCTGTCCAAAGGTTGATCCAACGCAAATCGGTTTCCAAGGTTGCCGCGCCAAAACTGGACTGTGAAAGAGATTTTCTTGCGCACGCGGCTGTTGCTGCGAAAGCTCTCCACAGCCACCGACTTCTCCCAGCCGACCGCCTCACGCAGCTTATAAAAGAAAGAGACGAGAGAGAGAGAGAGGACCCAAAATCTTGGACGGCTGTACAAGAGAGAAAGATAGTAGTGTCTTTTTTTTTTTTTTTTTTTTTTTTGTTTAAGGGATCCAGCCCATTCATGTTGGGTTAAACCTCTTAACTAAGGCTAAGAGGTGAAGCTTGTGGCGTGATGGGGTTGATCTTACGGCTTGGATGCATGTGATGAACTATATTTGATTCTAGTTAGATGAAAGAATGCTTTAGTTTTTAATGGTTTATTGTGACTTACATTACAGTAGATCTGCGATGGCTTAAGTATTTCCTTTTCCTTTCTTGTGATTATGAAGTCAGGACGCCCTATTGTTCACCATCGCCCCTTGGACATGGTGGAATGATAGAACTCTTCTTGACATTCATACATTACTCAGATTGGCTGTGAATTGGTTTAATTCTGGTGTTTGCTTTGTCTCATGGGCATGGTTTTGTGATGGAATCCATTCTAATTTACACCCGTCTGATATCTTGAAAACTAGATTAAATGAAGTTCAGAATTGATTTTCAGGTTATATCTTCCAACTGGATGAAGATGGGACTCGAAGTCTAGTTAAGTTCCTGAATCGACCATAGATCTCTCTGATCTCTACAAGTGGATCCTCTGAATCTCTAGTTTCCTACCTCTGAATTCCTTAAGTTTTAGATTAGTATTTCACCATTATTCCCTCTTACTCACTCGATTTAGATTTTATCTTATTGTAGTTCTAGTTCTGATTATTTTCAGGTTACGTACAAGTTTCAGTCCCTGTGGATTCGATCTCGGTCTCATCGAGTTTATTACTACATCACAACCCTATACTTGGGGTGTGAACAATTATGATTGAATATGATTGATTTAAACTGTTTGAGATGACATGATATGCATGAATCCTTGAGGGAAATTCCCACTGAGTTTTCACTCACCCAATAGTGCGGTTGCACCAAATAGATATAGGGTATGATGGAGGAAGATGACGTTTATGATGGGATCTCTAGTGCAGCTGATGAGGAGTATGGAAAAGAAGGACAGTATGCTGATACGGTTGAGCTGTTAGAGCTCAACTGATGATGTAGGATTTATCTATTTTCTCGTTTTAGACATTAGCTTCATGTTGCTTATTTGAAATTATAATTAAAAATCCCCTGTTGTAGGATCTTGCTTTACTTCTCACTTTTGTTCGCGTATGTTGAGCTCCTTTTATTAGTTTATACAGCAGTTATATCTTGTTGTTATGAATTGTGTCGGTAATTAGCTGAGTGATAATTTTATTTCATGACATAACCCTCATGATCTAGTACTCAAACGATTGTCCTTGGGATATGAGAATCAGGGTGTTACATTTGATGATCCAATCCACCTTAATTTGACCTTATTATTTTAGCCATCCTTCTTGTACGCCATCTATTGTATATTAAGGATTGCCTTAAAAAAGTAATCCCTTAGAGCATATAAAAAAATCTACAATGGATCCTATATATATATATATATATATATATATATATATATATATATATATATATATATATATATATATATATATATATGTGGGGAGATGGTCACCTGCGCACCTTTTCACGTGAGCACCAATGAGCACCTTTGAACACGTGTCATGTGCATAAAATCTGAGCGGTCCAAGTGATGCCGCCATTAAATGCCATAGGCTAATTTTCAGCCTGATACAAAACTCTGGTGGGCCATGGCAAAAGGAAACAGTTTCCTCCCTTGATTTGCATTTCTCTTTGCTATGGTTCACCGGAGTCATGGATCAGGCTGAAAATTGGGCCTATGGCATTTCAAGGGGTGCGTCATCACTTGGACCGTTCGGATTTTGTGCACATGACACGTGTTCAAAGGTGCTCATTGGTGCTCACGTGAAAAGGTGCGCAGGTGACCATCTCCTCTATATATATATATATATATATATATATATATATATATATATATATATATATATATATATATATATATATGATGTTGACTATTAATATTAAATGCTATTGATGACATGGTTGTTATTATCGGATTAGCATAAACTTTGCAGGGCATTGAACCTAGTGAATGATCTGCATCAATAGATCGAAATGTCTATCAACTAGTAAACTGTAACTTTTAGTGCGGCGGGAGCATGGTATGTACATGTATACGTCTGTGTTTGAGAGACAGAGGAGGTCTCCAGTCCAATAAGTTGGACCATAAGTTACGGTCCACTTAGTGAATAACTTCCACATTTCATGTGCATACAACATCCAACTAATCTAATTGGCTGGCCCCATCCCGAGGATCACCTTGTGGAAAAATTAGCCATGTCCACTTATTGAATGGGCCACACTTGTATTGGCTATTTACCAATGGACATTGTTTTCTATGGTGTGGACAACCTAACGAGTAAATGGGGCTGACTTTTGCATAAGGTGATTATCATGGTGGGCCTAAGCTATAAAAGGTGGCATGTCGCGTGTACTAAATAGGTTGGAAGTTATCGGCTAGGTGGACCTGAGAAATCTCTCCATGTGCGTGTGGAAAATGCTCTCAGATTTACCTTACTTTTTAGTCATAGTGAGGTCGAACCCATGACCAACCGTGATGAGTAAGGGACATCAACCCCATCCATTGGATGCGTCTCCCCATTTTAGAATTCCCTAAAAATCTCATGCTTCCTGGACATTCTAAGAATTGCTAGCCTCTTCCGGTGGTTAGAGCTGTACACGAACTGAGTTAGCTCGACTCGACTCGACTCAAAAAAGCTCAATTCAACTCGGTTCAAAACTGAGTTCGAGCCAAGTTGAACTGATTTTTTGAGCTCAAAAAAATTTCAAACCGAGTTCGAGCTTGCCCAAGCTCGACTTGACTTAGATCAAACCCCAACTCGAATTGAACTCAGATTGAACTAGTTTGGTGACTCGGTTATTTTGATATTGATGTTGCACACCGAGTGTTTGATGAAATGACTCAACAAAGTGTCGTCTGGTGGCGAGAAAGGTATGGATATTAGGGCTGAAAGTCGAGTGGGTTGGTGCTCAACCCTTGCCCAACCCAAGGTTCCTATACCTCAACCCTGACCCAATCCAACCCAACCTGGCATTAGTAATTCTCAACCCAAGCCCAACCCAAGTAGGCTCGGTCAGGTTGATCGGGTTGATATATGCTGATATTTTCATTATTACATTAGTCTATTATATTTTCAATACTATCTTATTTTATTTTTTGTACCATGATTTTATTAATTATATATGTAGTTATTTATAGTAAAGAACGTCACTTTTTCTAAACAAACAAGTTAAAATATAAAACTACGACTTTTGCCTTTAAAAGTCATATTATGCAGCACGCAATCTATTTGAGAGAGAGAAATCTGGCATATCTTGTTAGCTTGAGTCAAAAAAAATGACGTAGACCAATAAAATCGACGACACCAGAATTTCTTGTGCCTTCGACAACACAGCCGATCCACACTCAATTATAATTTATAAGTTACTTAATATTGATCAGTTTCGGGTTAGGTTGTGCAACCCGAGCCCGACCCAAGTTTTATTGGGTTGGTGTTTGTATAGCCCAAGCTCGAGACGGAAACCAATACATCCTGCCCGAGCCCAACCCAAGGTCGGGTCGGTCAAGGGTTAGTCGAGTTGAACCCGCCAAACTTTCAGCCTTAATGGATATGAAACAAATACCCTTGTATCTTGATTTTGATGTTGCCTATTGAGTATTTAATAAAAATACTTGGAAACTGCTGATTCTGATTTATATACCGTGAGAAATTGAAGGTGCACTCTATGTGTTTGTGAAAATGCCGCATAGGTGAACTCGGCTTGATCTTGGCTAGAACTTGGCTCGAGTTACTGACTGAACCGAGCCAAGCCAAGTCAAGTTGTGCCAAGCTCGACTCGGTTTGACTCGTGTACACCTTTAAATTGATGGTTGTGCACTTCTTAAAAATAGTGGTAACTCGGCCTCCTCATATGTGAACAATTATCCATTCCAGACAATCCAAATCGTGGGTCTCATTGTGGATGAGGCATATATCGGAATCTATACTGATCAAGCAATCCTAACCACCCAATTAATCACTATCAAATAGATGACTGGAACTAAATTGTAAGTTGTCTAAATCTTAAGGGAAAATCAGATGACTAAGAGTTTTTTCCTACTGTACTCCTCACTTTTAAGCCACGTACCTTATTAAGCTATTCCAAACATACCTTCCAAGACTACTCCCCCACATTTATTGGACCAAAATGCCCCTACTTTATTAGAAATGTTATTTTGGAAAACTGAGGTTCCCTATGGCTACGGATTATAACCGTAGCCATTGAAATTGACCGCGAAGTGAATGGAATTGACCGCGAAGTGAAGGAAATTCACCGCAAAGTGAATGGAATTGGCTGCGAAGTGAAGGAAATTGACCACGAAGTGAATGAAATTCACCGTGAAGTGAATGGAATTGACCACGAAGTGAAAGAAATTCACCGTAAAGTGAAGGAAATTGACCGCGAAGTGAATGGAATTGACTGCGAAGTGAATGGAATTGACCGCGAAGTGAAGGAAATTCACCGCGAAGTAGACGAATTGAATGAAATTCACCGCAAAGTGAAGGAAATTCACCGCGAATTGAAGGGAATTGACTACGAAGTGAAGTACATTAGCTGTGAAGTGAAGGAATTTGACCGTGAAGTGAATGGAATTGACCGCGAAGTGAAGGAAATTCACCTCGAAGTGAATGGAAATGACCGTAAAGTGAATAAAATGAACCGCGAAGTGAATGGAATTGACTGCGAAGTGAAGGAAATTCACCATGAAGTGAAAGGAATTCACCGCGAAGTGAATGGAATTGACTGCGAAGTGAAGGGAATTCACAGCGAAGTGAATGGAATTGACTGCGAAGTAGTGGAAATTCACCGCGAATTGAAGGGAATTGACCACGAAGTGAAGTAAATTTACTGTGAAGTGAAGGAATTTGACAGTTAAGTGAAATTGACTGCGAAGTGAATGAAATTGACCGTGAAGTGAAGAAAATTCACTGCGAAGTGAATGAAGTGAATATGATTGACCGCGAAGTGAAGAAAATTCATCGCGAAGTGAAGGAAATTCACTGCAAAGTAAATGAAATTGATTGCGAAATAGATGAATTGAATAGAATTCACCGCGAATTGAAGGGAATTAACCGCTAAGTGAAGGAAATTCACCATGAAATGAAGGAAATTCACCACGAAGTAAAAGGAAATTCACTGCGAAGTGAATGTAATTGACCGCGAAGTGAACGGAATTCACCGCGAGGTGAACGAAATTGACCGCAAAGTGAGTGAAATTGACCGTGAAGTTTATTAGCCATCCAACGTGTTAATAAGGTCACACATACATGGATGAAGGCAAAGCACAATTATCAACTTGACCCAAAACTTTTGTGTCATTAAGTTCACTCACTTCGTGGTGAATTTCATTTACTTCGCAATGAAGTTCACTCACTTCACAGTGAATTTCAGTCACTTCATAGGAATGTTGATGAACGTTAATGAATTATATGATTAACTAGGCGGAATATTGATATTTCGTAGCCAAAATCCTTCCCCTTACCTTTGTTTAATCTATCCCACCCTGATAAGGCCGATGAAGGCCAATGATGGAAAGCACCATCTTGTAGCGAAACTCATCGCCAATTTCGACCCCGGGCACGCTTCCAAAGATTGGCTTGCTAATGTTCAGACACTTGTTCGCTTCCTTAATAAGCTTATTAGCAGCTAGGTTGATTCGCCTAACGACCTTCCATTGTCCACTCTTTGCTCCCCTTGTCACCGCAAATCAAATGAAATTCATCGTAAAGTGAGTGAAATTGACCGCGAAGTGAATAGAATTCACCGCGAAGTGAACGAAATTGGTGGCAAAGTGAGTGAAATTGATCGCGAAGTAAATGAAATTGACCGCAAAGTGAATGAAATTCACCACGAAAATAGTGAAGTTCACCGCGAAGTGAATGAAATTGACCGTGAAGTGAATGGAGTGAATGAAATTGACCGTGAACTGATTGAAATTGACTGCGAACTGATTGAAATTGACTGCGAAGTAAATAAGATTCACCATGAAATGAATGAAGTAAATGAAATTGAAGTCATCAGCCTCATGTAAAAAGTTATGATGGTCCGGATCATCTCCACTTCCTATCGGACCTTTTTTCAGTCCACCTCGACCATGGAACAGACAAAAGAGAGTCAGAATTGGTAAGAAGGGGAAGAATGGATTAAAAAAAAAAACTAGAGTAGACACAATCTGAGCGTGTTTACACGTGCAAGGAGATGGGAACTGCAGAGTCGCTTTACATCAGCCGTACATTGCTCGAGATGAAACGAAAGGTCTGCCCTAGCGTGCTTGCGTAGGCACGCAAAGAGCCTAACTTCTAATTTATCCCTTTGTGGAAAAACAAATCATTAGATCTACTCTGTTCATAAATTTCAAAATAAAATTTCGACCATTGATTCTGAAAATAAATCAATTAAAACATAAGTATATGATGTGTAGCCAACCCCAATTAGCAGGATTCATGTAACCAACCCCAATTAGATGGGATAATGTGTAGATGATGGTGGTGGTGAGAAGTTTTGCGATTTTTTATAGGCATCAAGGCATGTCATGGTTAAGGACACCGAAACCTTAAGACTCCAACCTTGGAGTTGCATGTCAAGAACACATTTCACCATGACTGTCTTCCATTAACCATATGGATTGCCATTCATTGCTTTAATAGATTACAGTTTCCTTAGCATGTTTGGGTGATCTTAATAAAAGGCTTACTAAAAATCATAAAACATGTCATTAGTTTTGTTGCAGGTGGAATGCATACGATCCCATTGACTCAAGATTTACAGGTGAGTAGCCAGACTCGCTATTGAAGTGACGTCACCAAGTTATGTGGGACCCACTATGATGTATGTGTTGTATCCACACCGTCCATCCATTTGTAAATATCATTTTAGGGCATAATGGAAAGAATGAGTTAAATACAAATCTCGAGTGGACCCCACCACAGAAAACAGTGCAGAGAGTGACACCCACCATTAAAAATTTCTTAGGGCCACGGAAGTTTTCGATCAAGCTGAAATTTGTTTTTTCCCTTCTTTCATGTCTGTCTTAATTTATAACTAGGTTGGATCTCAGATAAACATTATAGTAAACCTTAGGAAGGTTTCAACGGTGGGCGTCAATCTCCTCACTGTTTTGTGTGGTGGGGTCCACTCCAGAATTGGATCTGACTCATTATTTGTCTCATGCCCTAAAATGATCTCTAAAAATGGATGAATGATGTAGATGCAACATATACATCATTAGGCAGCGGCGGCACTACCGCGGGACCGGCGGTACTACCGAGCTGGCTGGACTGTCCGGGCGGCGGTGCCGCCCGCTGAATGGAAGCCGATTGGCTGATGTACCACACATCAGCTACGTAGTTGGTGTATTGGCGTCAGCAAGTTATGTGGGTCCAATCATGGGGTATGTGTTATATCCAAACCGTTCATCCATTTAGTGATCTCGTCATAGGGCTTGAGCCGAAAAATAAGACAGATCTAAATATAAAGTAGACCACACTTTGCAGTGGGTGATTGAACGTCTACATCTGAAACCCTTCTGGGGTCACAGAAGTTTCGGATAAATATGAAATTTGTTTTTCCTCTTTATACAGGTATTTGTGACCTTATGAACAGATTGGATAGAAAATAAACATTATAGTGGGCCCTACGAAATTTTTAACGCTGCTTGCGGTGTGGTCCAGTTGATCTTTGGATATGATATTTTTTTTTGGATAATGCTCTAAAATGATCCTGAAATATGGATGAACGTTGTGGATATAATAAATACATAACTGTGGCGCCACGTAACTTTGATCTCTTTCGAAGGAGCGTCGGCGCTCGTCTGCTTGTCTTCGCACATCAGCCAATCCGCTTCCGAAAGGAATGGAGGGGCATTTTGGTCCGGTAAAAGCGCGCCCGTACAGCAGGGATCAGTTTGGTAAGGTAAGTTTGGACGGGCGTAATAAAGTATTTGGCTTAAAAGTGAGATAAACGGTAGGAAAAAAGCTCGACTAATATTACCTTCTCGGTGCGATTTTTTGTCATGCACAACCGATTGTTGGTTTGGCACGATTTGTTGTACAACCATGCCACATTCGCTAAAAATGGTGCTAGCTGTAATAAATGGGTGAGTTCTTTAATACTCTGGAAATGTGTGATGGTTGATACATCCGGAGCCGTAGTCGTTCCCTGGACCACCGGATCATAGCCTCTTGAGTCTTGGAAACTTTTTTGCTAAATTTGAACCATGGGATAAGTTCCATTGTAACTGTCTGATGTAGAGTGGGTCACGGACAGTTTCATGGCCAAGATGGATCAAAAAAGGCCCGGTCGACGACAGAAGTGATCCGAACCGTTGGACCTTAGATCGGGCGTATCTCACAATCTGGAATAAGTTACCTGACGTAAAATATATGATTTTTGGGTAGAACGAGCTACTTTAGCCAGCCAACCCAGCTATGCCGAGTTGCGACACTCGAAATTGCGAAAAACCCCTGGATCGACAGTCATTTCCTGCTTTAATTTCATTTTTACTATAAATAGTAAGTTTTAATTTGATTATAACTCTTCATCCGTCAGGCTTTAGGAGTTGCGCCCAACGTGAAAAGAACTTAGAATAATTAGGAGAACGGTTTGGTGAAGCCAAATAGGACACTTACCATTTTTGGCCGAAAACCTTGCGCACTAGTAGACATCACGATCGTCTATAAATAGTACGTTTACTATATAAAGTCGTGGATTCTAGGAGTTTTAGTTGTAGTTTGATTCTGATTTCTTTCCCATTGCTTGGTACCCCAATTTAAAGGGTTGTGAACTCATTTTTAGTCATCAATTAATCAGTTTCGAATTTATTAGAATTTATTTATATTTTCCGCTTTCTTTCCTCGTGGATTCGAGAAGTCTCTGTGAGGAGTCCAGAGAAGCTCTGTGGATTTGGAGTATTTATCCTCATCACGTTCATCCCTGTGTCACTATCCTATAGATTTCCAAAAGATAAACAAGTGATTAGTTTTATATTTGATTTATGATCCATCTAAAGTGCAGTACACCATTTGCAATTTAGTTTTAATTTATTATATGTGGCACCTGTACAATACGGTGGTGCCTATGTATCGAAATCACACTAGGAAACTTGGACTGAGTATTAAAAAAAAAAAAAAAAAAAAAAATCTCTAATAAATGATCCATACGGACTAACATGAACCGAATCCGACCATTCATGCAAATGGTACATGCGGCACTTCAATATACATGAGAGGCCTATTGCACAGTTTATGTCATAATATGATAATGAAGCATGGATGTCTACTTCATTTTCATGGATGTCAAAGGTGAAAATAACAATGCAACCCTTGCTTTAATGCTACCATGATTTGGAGGGAAACGTTACCATGCAACACACAAGATAGAACACACTTGTGCCGGCCTGCGCATGTGATGGTTGCAGTAGTAATGTTCCCCTTCTTGCAATCAAGATTTTTTTTTAAAAAAGGCAACTTCCCAAGTAAGATCCTATCACACTGTTACAACATGAACGCTCAAAACCCCAACGAACATTGAAAGTCCAAAACCAACATTACAAATCTAGCTTCACACGGTAAGCAATTACCCGTCACTTGTCCATGTAAAGGCCAGAAGACCGATAGTAAGCGAGAAAAGGATTGTAATGCAGGCAAATCCCCAGATAGCCCATTTGGTAGAACTCTGGCGCTCTTGACCAGCTAGCTCGACCTCCTTCAAAAGCTCTCTCACCTGATCCATGTCCGAATCTTTTGCAGCTTTGATTAGTTGATCTTGGATCTTTTCAAGATGAACAAGCCTTTCCTTTTGAGATTCATCTTTTGCTGACCATATAAAGCCTGTCATCTTCCACAAGAGGATGCCAACATAGATGGCCACAACACAGTCAACACTGTAATGGTGCCGTTCACGTATCTCTCTCTGGCCGCTGTGCAGAACAAGCAGCCATATAAGAGCAGATGTCCAACCTCCATATGCTTCCTGCTCGCCACAGTTACCCAAACGTTAGCACTTCATTGAAACAATGGCTGACAAACAAAAGCACAAACATAGCATGCTAGCCCCATACTCTCCTCTACGCAAGGCACATGTCAGTAATCCGGTACTTAGGTAGGAGATTTCACATGTTGCGTAAGGTGGGTCCCAGAGTGCATATGACTTGACACAATCATGACTGTCCAAATCACAAGGTAGGCAATAATCTACGTTTTATCTGGACATCTTACAAGCATTTTCAAACCGTCCATTGTTTTCACAAAGAGGTGTTCCAACCATTGAGTGGACCAGACTGTCTTTTGCCCCAGGTCATTGGACGTGGGACACACCTTATCCAAAGTTCAGATGACCTACACATGTGCAAAGCTTGATATTACGGGTGTAGAGGTGTGTTGAGTATCTGTGAGGCTAGTAAACCTACATTATATTAAAACATTCAAAGGATGCAAGCACATACATAATACATGTACATGGGTAGACACCCATAGATTCAGAAGCCAAGTGATGCATGTGATAGTAACTAACAAAAACTTGACCACAATGAATCGCCTCAACATTCCTAGCTGCAGGCTGCCGCTTGTGTGTCGAAAAGGGGAAATTCTCTGTAAGTTTGTGATTGTTTTTCCTCCTAGCTGCAGGCTGCCGCTTGTGTGTCGAAAAGGGGAAATTCTCTGTAAGTTTGTGATTGTTTTTCCCCTCTTATTGGTTCAGTTCATGATTGATGAAGAAAAAGATCCTGAAAAGCCGAAAAGGTGGTGTGGAAATCTGAACTGTGCCACTAGGACAGGCGAAAATTATCAGGCATGATCTCTGGAACATGGAGTTCAGCTGCTTGTCACAGAATTGCTAATTCCTTAGTCCTATTGCCTCTGTGGCATTTGCAAAACAGCCCAACCCTACTTGGGTTAAGACTTTACTGAGTAGCAAACTAGGTGCTAGGCACGAGAATTTGGCTTAGAATGCAAGACAACACAAGAGTGAGCTTGCATTGGATAGATTGTTAATGGAGTTTGTGTTGAGTTCCAAGTGAGGTGAGATCATACATATGAAAATTTACCCTACGAAGCATACCACAACCCCTCATGTGGTTTTCCTATTCCCTGTTAGATCAAATCTGATGGCTCCTATTTTACCTGCACGAGAGAATGCTGTTTCCAAGAATTTCTAACCATGATTAGTTCAGATAAAGGAAATCTAATAATAATTAACTCTTCCCCTCTCAGCTGGACTCTCTCTCCCTCTTCTCCTCTTGTTAGGACTCTCTTCTTTCTCGGCTGGATCATCAATGTATTGCTCAATATAGGGCATTGAAAAGGAAATTTTCAACTTTCAACAGTTCACGTTCTTCTCGAGAAATCAATGGTCTGGTTCATGCTTTCAAGGTGAGCTTTTTGTTGTTTTTCTGGATCACAGACAAACTTCAATATGCCCAAAGGATGGACAGTTCTGATCATCCAATTGCCAAACTTCAATATGCCCAAAGGATGGACAGTTCTGATCATCCAATTGCCTCTAATGCATGCCCCTGTGCATGCGAGTGAGCATGTTGCAGAACTCATCTCTGCAGCATATGTGCCTAGTACATGGTGATACAGCCAGGTTCATTTTTGGTGGGCCCTGCAGTGGATGGGACATGGCCCCCCAAATTAGATTTTGATCATTCCACCATTTTGTCAATGGATATCTGTTTGTTGAATTCAATGGTTGATGTTTTTTCATTTAACCATCCACTTTACGAGCACCAATCAGACATGCATTCCGATGATGTAAGTTTTATGATCATTTCCCATCCAAAAGTGAGGTCCACTATTTGAGTGGTTACGATTGAGCTCCATGATTATAGCTGTTTTTTGGCTGAATGCATGCACATGGCTAGTTATACTCTGTACACTTATCAAATAACTCAATTGTGAAATGTAGTTTATATGAGCGGAGCTATGGTTAACTAATCCAAGCTGTTGGTAGGATGGGCCTCCGATGCAGGCATGCTCAGTGAATGAGATCATGCAAAGATATACCCTGCAGTACCACCCTCATGGGTCCCACAAGAGGATTTAAAGATTTTTTGCTTTTTGATTTAGGATTAGCATTTTCTTACCTATTATTTTTAGACATGCATAGACTTTAAGTAGGTTATCTAGGGTTTGAGTTTATATAGATTAAGAGATTATCCCCTCTTAAACCGATAAATAAATCTATCAAAAATTTATAAGCTTTTGTAGCTTTCTTTGAAGAGTTGAGTGAATCTCTCTTTGGCTGAGTACCTCCCAATAGTTATCTCATGTGCTTAAGTTAATATTTGTACTTGGCTTCAATGAACATCAACAACGTTTTCTTTCATTCCTTTTTCCCTTCCTACTTGCTTCAAATTTGGTATCAGAGAAAGTTCGACTCATGTGCCAAGAGGATGAGGAAATCATACTACATGCACAACATCGGTCCAAGATATTCATCCCTATGAAGAGGTGGAGGAGCTCAGGCAATCCAATAACAATTAGAATGCATGATGAAGTCTTCCATGGATTTCCGGAACAAGAATTTGGACAAGACAACAGCTATGAAGAACCTAATGAAGAAAACCCCTTCAACTCATCAAGTTCAACTCTTACCCCAATATCCCGGTCCCACAACAATCCACCAAGGCAATGGATCGTCTAGCCCATGCTCATTGGATGTTGCCAACTTCAACGGTAAACTCAATCCTAAAGCTTATGGTGATTGGATTGCTTCTTTGGAGACTTTTTTCTTAGTGAAAAGAATTAACGGAGGAAATGCAACAATACCAAGCTGTGAACAGAGAGGAAACCGACAGATCAACACATGGGCTAAAATCAACCACTAGATTTCTCTCAAACTTTGCACCACGAGTTTGATAATCTCCAACGAAAGAATGACCAGTGTGTGGCTAATTGTACCGAAGAATTTTGAAAGTTCTCAAGTTGGGTCATTCAAGAAACAAACGATCAACTAGATGCAAAGATATTTGAGTGGTTAAAGCTATCAATCTATGATCAGGTGTACATCACTAAAGTTATCTGGATGGGGCCTATCAAATGGCTCTAAAGGTCGAAGAGAAACTGAAACAGAGCTCCTTTGAGCAGTTTGATGAGTTTTCATGCGTTCAAACCTCTAAAGATAAGCAGACTACAAGTCAGTCTACCGAATGCCCAAACCCAGAAAATCGGAAAGGGAAAGTGAAATAGCCCCATGTGATAAAAACCCCAATGGTGATCAAACCAATGTATGCTTCGGATGTGGTGGAAGGGGACATTTAGCTTATTAGTGCCTTCTGTTGCTTCACTTGCAGTTGTCTTATCCTCTTCATCACCCTAAGCATCCAACAGTTCATGTTCTTGAGCACACGATGGGACAGGAATTAGGGAAAGTGAATGCAAAACTTGAGGATGTTACATACATGATCAAAAATTCAGACAGAGTGGCCCCACCATAGATCCAGACAGAGTGGTCCGGAGTGGCCCCACCATGGATGGGAGTCAGGATATTCCAAGAAAATCTCCAAATTGTAATATCATAACCCTTCAATCAATGGCCTACAAATTGACAATTAATGGGAAGATACAGCAACAGTCCACATCCTGTGGAGATAGTCCAAAGTTAAAAGTTGGGTTCTTCCAATGTGTGAAAGTTTAGAGCATCCCCATCCATGGTGGGGTGGGGTCAAAGCACTAGTCACGACCACCCATGTTGACCTGGCAAATATAGATTCCTATGCTGAGCACACAATATTTCCTTATAAACAAACATACATTCTATATTGCACAAGTTATAAATATCCACCGCAACAAGGTCATTTTTGAATAATTGATCACTTTTGCAATTCCTGAAAGATTATGCTGTTGTTGTTTTTTTTTTTTTTTTTTTTTTAAAAAAAATTTATTTAAGGAAAATCAATTGCAAACTGAAGAACAGGGATGAAGAAACAACAAAGCAGAAACTACCATTGGCTGGAGATGAGAATAGAAAAAGCATTAAAATAAAACATTGAAACAGAAAATGTGAGTAATCTTCCTTCTCAAAAAAAGAAAATGTGAGTAATCTTGGCCTTGCAGCAAGAATAAATGTCAAAGTCATACGCATTGTTCGAAATATCCCTAATATTATTGAAATATCCCGATATTATCTGTATCTCCAACCCGGCGATACTAATAACACTAGTACCGATACCGATAACATTGGCAGTATCAGAAATTCCGGGTATTGGTGATGAATCACTAAGTATCACCAATGTATCGATATGTCTAATATTTTCAACTGTGTGAATTCTAGGTGTCGCTTTTATTGCCGATGTCTCAATATCGCCAATGTATCACAAATATTTTTGATTGCATAAATTTCAGGTGTCGCTTGTATCACCAGTGTATTGGCAATATTTCGATAATATTGCCAATGTATTGACATTGCCAAAAATCTGTTTATTAAAAAATTCCATTAAATTTTTTTTTTTATGGTCACATGGTTGTATGCAATGTTCAATTTGTTGACAATAATATTGATAATATCACAATATTATTGTTAATAGAGGTGTACACGAGTCAAGTTAGCTCGTTAGCTCGCTTGGATTGACTTGGAAAAGCTCAACTCGACTCGGATCGAAACTGTGTTCGAGCCGAGTCTAGCCAGTTTTAATGAGCTCGAAACATTTCAAGTTGAGTCCGAGCTGGACCTAGCTCGACTCGGTATTGAGCTCGACTTGACTCGGTTCGACTCGGATCGATTTTTGAGTCGAGTATATATAGGTTTTTTTTATTATAAAAAAACCCTTACCCGTTCGCCCAACCCTAACCAGCGGCCAACACCCAACTCGTCTCGAGTCGACTCTCGTTCGCCCAAATCCTCTCGGTTGTCCGTTCGCCTAAATCCTCTCGGCCGTCCGTTCGCCCAAGTCCAAACCAAACTTCTCGTCGTTCTCCAGCGCCCGACAATTACTCTCCTTCCAATGTCTGTCCGAACAACCGACAACTGAAAGTGAGTCTCCTCTCTTCTCTCTCCATTTTTCTAGCGTCTGTCTGACGAGTAGTGTCCGTCCGATTAGCGGACCCCACGTGACCACTGGTCGAGTGGCTCTAGTACAGTCGGACGGTGGTTATGGCCAACTGGACGGTCCGACGTCTCAGACCCTGACCACTGGTGGCTCTTGTACAATCGGACGATCGGACAGTACCCATGACCTGACCACTAGCCCAATGGCTGTGGGCTGCGGCCCACTCGGACACCCGGACTGAGTCAAACAGACGTCTCAGACAGACATAGCAATGTGTGTGTGTGTGTGTGTGTGTGTGTGTGTGTGTGTGTGTGTGTGTGTATTATAGATTTATAAATAATATAATTGCTTATTTGATGAATGAATCATGGTCATGGATGATGGATGTATGGGATGGTTGGATTTGTGGATGGATGTAAGTGTATGGATTTATGGATGGATGTAAGTGTATGGATGATTTGGTTTTGATGATGGTTACATGTAAGTGTTAATTTGTTAATTAGCTAAGTTATGTTTTAGTTAAATTGTTTTTGTTAGATAGATGTAAGTTTTAATTTGTTAAATTATGAGATTGTGTTTCTTGGATAAATCATAGATGAAATTGTAACTGTAAGTGTTAATTTGTGAATTTATATTTGCTAAGTTGTTTTTTAGTTAAATTGCCTTTAATTTGTTAAATTGTGAGAATTGTGAATATGTGATATTGTTTTTGTTAGATAGATGTAAATGTTAATTTGTTAATTAGTTAAGTTGTTTTTTATATGTTATTATTAGATTGCTATTTGCGAGATTGGTTTTGTTGTATTTTTTTTGGATAGATTGTAAAGAATAAGGATAGATAATCAGTTACCCATTTAAGGATTTCTATGTCGTCAGACATGGATACAGTGTGTTCTTAGAGACATGGAAATTCTCAAATTGTCCCATTTTTAGACAGTTCAGGGTTAGATAAATTGTAATGTCTTCATTTATTCCAATTTAAATGCATATGTCTGTTCTGGTTTTCTCTCTCTTTTTTCTCTCTAGATATATTTTCTGCATTTATTTCCATCATCAAATGTCCACACTTTGTGTTGATGTTTGATATAAAAATCAAATACATGATAAATATATTCTGAAGAGATAAGGGGAGATGCTGCCAAAATTTTGGCGTGGCATTTAAATTGAAAAATGAAAGCATTACAATCTATCCAACCTTAAATGGGTGACTGATTTATACAGTTAGGCAAGTATGCTCGTCTAGGTATAGGTAACTAAGATAAACATTACATCTTGTAATTCTATAAAGCGGTGCAGTGAAGATTATAACATATCAAGAACTTTGTTTTATAGATGACTAGTGAAGAAGAAACCCCAAATACCCCCGGTGTGGGTGCATCAGCCACATCTCCTCTTATCGTAGAGGGAGACACGTCTTCAACTGTAGGTAAAGGAAAGAAGAAGATATCAACAGCGTGGGATGACTTTGAAGAAGTCACGGTTAATAGTGTGTTTACGATCAAGTGTGTTCATTGCAAGTCGCTATACAGTAAGATTCCAGAAGGATCAACGACACATTTAAATAGACATAGGCAAAACTGTTCTAAGAGACCAAGACTTTCACCTCCATGTCGACGATTGTTGTCATTTACCAAGTCTGAAGGGAACGACTCACAAGGCGTAGTATCCACTCATAAGTTTGATAAATAAAAGTTGAAAGAGTAGTATGCTAGATTAGTGATTCTCGAAGAAAAACCTTTTAGAATGATAAAATGTAAAGGGTTTAGGTCTTTCTGTCAATTCCTTAACCCTCGAGCTGAGAATGTTTTCCACGTTACTGTGCAAAGAGAGTGCATGAAGATGAAACTGAAAAAAGTTTTAGCTTCAGCATCCAGAATAAGTTTGATGTCTGATTTATGGACGGCATCCAATAAAAAAAGAAAGATACATTTCAGTAATCGCACATTACGTAGATAAAGATTAGAAACTTTGTAAGAGAATTTTGAACTTCCGCAATCTTCCTCCTCTACATACTGGTTTACTTATTTCAGCTTACATCTACAGTTGTTTATAAGATCGGAGCATTGAGGAGAAAATTTCAGCAATAACTTTAGACAATGCTTCAACAAATGACAATGTCATTTCATGTTTACATAGCTTGTTTGGGGCAACCAAAAATTTATTTTTTGATGAAAAAATATTCTAGGTCAGATGTTGTGCACATATTCTAAATTTGATTGTATAAGAAGGGCTGAAAATAATTGACCACACTGTAGAAAACATAAGAGAGTGAAATATATTAGGGGGTCACCGTCGAGACTGAGTGTATGGAATGACATTATCCAACGTTTGAATGTGTCATCTAAAAAATCGTTAAAGTTAGATGTGTAAACGTTGGAACTCGACTTATGAAACGTTAAATATGGCAATGGAATTACAGCTTGCATTTTCTGAATATACGGCGCGTGACAGAACTTATTCTTGGTTGCCGAGCACAAATGATTGGACCAAAGCAAAACAAGTTCACAACTTTCTCAAAGTTTTTTACGACTGCACGAAGATTTTTTCCAGGAATTAAGTATTCAACTGCGAATCCGTTTCTTCTGTCTCTTTGGAAGATTAAGGATGCTCTATAAAAAAATGTCAATGCGAGTCCAGATTTTATATGATAGATGATAGTTGGTATGTAGATGAAGTTTGAAAAATACTGTGACGAATGTCATTTGTTAATGTCCTTAGCAATTGCTCTTGATCTTCGTTGTAATATGGGCTTAGTCAAGTTTATTTTCATGAGGATTTATTCTGCTGAAAGAGCAGCAACGGAGACGTTCAGGGTTCGTCAAGCACTCGAAGATTTGTACAGTTCATATGAGAAGGTAGCGATACAAATGTTTCTATACCTGATAATGACAATGTGTTAAATGAATACATGTCTTACTTGGCACAAGAACAAATAGGAGTTCAGACTAAGGAATCAAAGCTAGAATTATACCTGAATGAGCCAATCATAATGCGATCCGACTTTGATGTTTTGGAATGATGGAAGACGAGGGTCAGTGAATCAAAATACCCTACATTATCTGTAATGGCATGAGACATATTATCAATACCAATTTCAACAGTGGCATCCGAATCCGCATATAGCACAGGGAGTAGGGTTGTGAGCAAGTATTAAAGCTCACTTTCATAGAAAACAGTTGAAACATTAATTTGTACAGAAGATTGGTTGCGTCTGATATGGGGAGGAGATGATATTAATGATGAGGATGATGAAGAGATTGAGATTCATGATGAGTCTCTATCTGCAACAACAACTACATGAAGGCTTTTATCAATTATTTTCTTTTTTTGTTGAAACTTGAATGCTATGTAATATTGTTTAACTTGAAACTTAAAAGTGGTGGAATGTGAGTCAGTAAGACTTTGATATTTATTTACTCACTATTGTTTATTTGCTTTTATTTTTTAATATTCATATTGTTTTTATTTTGTTCTTATATCAAGTTCAAATTATTTATCAACATTCTGATTTTTTTTATTAAAAATTGAGTGTAGATATGTCGTCATTTGACCCATCGATCAACATTTGGGACTACGCTTCCCTAGTTGAATCGCCACCAAGGTCTAGAAGAATAAAGATTGTGTGGTTTGTGTGGTGCAAAGTTTGTGAATAAGACTAATTGGTTTCAGTTATACTTGTCATGTTGATGTGGTGATGCAAAACCATGCCCCAATGCCCCTAAGGATGTCCAAATTCTTTTTCAGGCCTTTTTAGATTTGAATAGAAAACCTTCCACTCCATCCAAACTTTCTGGATCTAGTACATGAATAACTTCCATGGAAGATGCAGAGGAGGAAGCCAGATTAAAAGCTTTGGAGGAAGAACAATTCCAACTCGCCGTAAAACGCAGTATGGAAGAGGTTTCTAGACTTCAGCGATATCCTCAAAGACAATATGATGTTGAAGCAGGATTGAGTACGACGAGCATGAAAAAGAATAAGAGTAACAAATTCAAGTTCCTCACCCGTCTCGGTGAATTTTATACGGCGTTGGGTACTACATATAAATCTTCACATAAAGAAAGTTTGAAAAATCTAGTTCAAAGTATAAAAGAGCACGAAGGAAACATCTCTTCGCCTCTGACTTAGAGGAGGTGAACCAATATGTATATGAAAAATTAGATAATAGTTTGGATGGATTAGATGACGATGCAGAAAGTTATAATTATGTCCCAGGAAGGCACTCTTCCTATAGAGGTTGTTAGTTGTAATTTGTGAACAATGTAATTATTGAAGCTTTTTAATCTTAAATTATGCATTTTATATATTTTACTGTTTTGTTCAACTTTAAACTCGAATTTGATAATCGAATTCAAATTCAAATCAAACTCAATATATAACTCGAACTCGAACTCGACTCGAAACTCGAACTCGAACTCGGCTCAAAACTCGAACTCGAAACTTGGCTCGAAAACTCAAACTCGAAACTCGGCTCGAAAACTCAAACTCAAACTCAAACTAGACCGAGCTGCTGACCGATCCGAGCTGAGCTCGAGTTGAGGACTCAAGCTGGCCGAGTCGAGTCGAGCCGAGCTGGGCAAAGCTCGGCTTGGATCGACTTGTGTACACCTCTAATCGTTAAGGCAACATGGGTGTTATTGAGACCAAAATCTTTCATTTTCTTTTGAGTTGTCTACGATTTTTGGACGAAATATCGTGTATTGCCAATATTCTGAAATATCGATGGATGTTTGGATGGATGGGATGGTTGGACTAATTTCTTATGATAGCACATGGTTTTAGGTCCCCATTAAAGAAAAACTTATTATGTATGCATTCTTTTTATTTTTATTTTTACAATTTGCTGGTTCCTAAATGTACAAATGTGTATTTTAACATATCTTGAAGTTTCACTGAAAAATTCCACCGTTTTCCCCATGCTTCTCCACATTTTCGATTATTGGCGATATTGATATTGTTTCTATACCCCTACCCCCAGCCAACAAAACTTGTAGCGATACCAATACTTTGAACACCACACAAGGACTTGATCTGATGAAAAGCAAATGAATTGTGTCCATTACTATACTTTCGGTTTAGAACTAGCCTTGTAGTAATAATGCTATAACAAATAGAAAAACCAATTGTGCCCATTTCATGTTTCAACTAGCTGCTGCATGCCAACAGAATAAACTTGTACGCGGATTGGTGACTGGGTGCTCTTCCTCTAAATTATCATCATCTTCATCTTCTCCTTTTCTAATATCATATTAGAAGTTGAAGTGAAGGATTGCTGTGTGACAAGGTGTGAAGGCCTGGTGCTTCTCCAAGAATGGAAGCTTTTACTTTGTTACAAACCTCTTGAATAAATCTTAATGGTGGATAATCTGGAAAAGAAGAATTCCATGCTTCTTAGCATTTGCTTTATGTGCTGGGAAGACGAAGAAACTGAATCATCTTTTTCTACAATGCCATGTGGCAAGAGATATCTGAAGCCAGTTCTAGTCTCTATTGGGCATTGAGCTCATGCTTCAAGCATCTCTAGGTGAGATGATGGAGGAGAGGGGTGGACCTGTGGTCCTTTTCCTACGAAATTGACTGTGATGTGGAAAATGGTTACATTTGCTGTTATGTGGACCATTTGGAAAGAAATGAATAGGAGGATATTCGAAAACAAGATGGTGCCAATAGAAAGCATCAAAAGTTCAGTGAAGTACACTCTAGAGGAATCGGGCAATAGCAAGGGCCAAACTCAGGGATGTCTTGGAGGATTTCTTAGAGATTGGAGTGATGTAATTGGGTTTGAACCTGCAGCCCAATGGTAGATGGTGTGTTTCAACATTGATGTCTCAGCTCGAGCTTGGCTTACCGATTAAGAAAGGAAAAAAGAAATGGAGAGATGTAATAGTGGATGGGAGAAAGATTATTGATCCTGGATAAGTGGTATCTTGTCTAACAATGGAAGTGTTTGTTCTGCCTGGCTGTCATTCCGTCAATTTGTTGGGCCCGCTGTTATTTTGTATCTTGTATTCTAACATAACTGGACAGGTCACTCACTGTCTGGGTATCATGTATACTACTTCCACATCTATTCCATACAGGCACATGCACATGCACACACATACTTGTCACCACAGTAACTGAACTGAAAATCTAATTCCCTTTACATTAAAAAAGGAAGCAGATGTTATGTAAAGACTAGTGAAACAATTTAGACATACCGTCCATGCCATAGCAGTCAGAACAGCAACAAGCATGTGACCGCTGTACAGAAGGTCGTTGCAGCCACCACCAGCTTTCTTTAGCAGATTGTACCATGATGACCCTTCCGAAACAGTGGGCCTCAAAAAATCGATTAGGAAGCTCATTGATCCCCAGTCTGGCCGATACTCACCAGGGTACTCCCCAACATTCACTAAAAAACAAAAAGAAGACACAGAAGTCCCACTTTCTTTGAAATGCTTTTGCATGCTTATGTTGTCAAACTAATGAGACGACAAAACATTGTTGCCATGTTTGGATGTGCAATTGAACCAAATTGCAACATCTATCTAATCAAGAGAAAATTAACGAAAATCAATGATGTTTCATAGAATTCACAATCAGGAATTAGCCCTCAAACGGCAGTTAGATCACTTTCAGGTCCAACTTGAAATTACCATAATCGCAAATTGGAGTCCAATCCCTCGATATGAAAGCTAAAGAAATTAGATTTGACAAATTCTTCTTCATTAGACTAATTAGAGTTGAATTTGATAGTGCAACCAAAAGTGCCCTTATAAATAGGAAAAAAGGAGAGAAAAACTCAAGCATTTCCAATCATACATACCATAATGTCTATCACTCTGTATTATCTTATGGATTGCATCAAAGTCGGAAGCATAGGGCACATAATACTTTTGTGCCCAAGGATGAGGATGTGGGGGCACTCTAAAACGCGACGAAGCACACCAAGGCCGGGTGGATGGCAGAATTGTAGAAATAAATGATACAGCGCGAAGAAGACGGCCTATAGCCATGGTGAACATATACCTTGCACCAAGTCCAAGGCCAGGAGCTTTGACAGAGTTGAACAATACTGAGAAAGCCAGCATCAGAAACAACATCAGATAGTGGTGCAACCCAATAATACGCGCTCTTAATATTTCAACAACCACATGGGGAAGCTTCTCGTTCAAAGCTAGAAACAGCCACTGGCCAGTATCCGGAAGAGGAGGAGTTGATCTGTCAATATCAAGTGAAATGTAGCATTACCTAAACAATCACTTGAATGATATAGTGACATTTTGCTTACAGATTGCAAAATAGATAAAAGGAAATGAAGAAAACACCAAATTATTGCAATTGAGGCATGAGAAGAAGCTCCATTCATGGCAAATAACAAAAAGAAATCAGATCATATAAATGATAAATTGAAGAAGAAAGATAAGACATGAGAGACTCGCCAATCATCTACTATGGGAAAATAGATACAATGGAAATTACAACAATGCCCCCAATTACAAACAAAGAGGACAACTAATGTAAATGTAATATAATTATGCAATGAGAAACAAAACCATGCTAATACTCTTTGTCATACCACGAAAATGGTGCCTAGGCCCCTGACTCTGCTCTTGAGGTGTAACTTGGGGAATTTATATTTATATATTTTTTTATTTTTACGGCTGCTTCGGAAGTATCTCCCCTTAACAATGATATTATAACATCCAAAACAAGATATAACAATATCCAAAATATGATATGACATCACCCAAAATATATATCGGTTTAATTACATTGTTACATTCCCAAATAAAGACTAAGCGAAAGATGGAAATGTAATTTGCAATTCGTCCAGCTACCTTGGCTGGCTAATGTTCCCTGAAAGATTAAAATAACAACTGGGGTGAGCGTTATAAGCCTAGTGGGTACACATCTAATCACACCAAATGATAGAATCACAATGAGCATAATAATCAGGATTTACGACAAGATAAATACAAGTATCATCATACTAATCATCAATGAAGCGGGGCCATGAATGCAAATGCGTACGAGAGCTATCTCCACCACCTCCCAATACTGCCAATCAGAATGAACAACTGGTCATACCTGCTCAAGTGGCCCATCTCTTCTGCCAATGCCTGACCTCGTCAGTGGGTATCTGTGCACCATGCACACTCATCACCCGGCTCGCCGGTCTTGCCACTACTTGACCTCGTCACTGGGGTACCCATGTACTCGCTCCTGTTTTGTGTTAATGGCCTTCTTAAATACTATCTCATCACCTGGAGGTGCCCGTAGCTCCCTCAAGATTGTGAATATAGGGGAGGGGTTAGGCTGAGAAGGTTGCAGCTTTTGTCCCCCCCGGTCTCATCCTCACATTGATTTCGTAACCTTTTCCCCCTTGCAATTGTCATCTTCCTATCCAAATCCTTCCCTAACTCAATGTCCTCATCAATCAGCTGCGTAGGAACCCCAAACACCTCTAGTCTACATGAATCAAACACAACCTTCTTCTCCTTCTCCCTCATCACCTTTTAACCTTTGATTTCCTCTTGCACAAAGAGACGACAACATCCGCCCGCCCCACCTCCACCCCCCCCCCCCCCCCCCCCCCAAATGCAAGATCTATGATCAGACTAAAAAAACAAAGAAATAGAATGTAAATACAAAAAATTAATAATAATATTAATAACAAATTGATCTCCAAATCAAGTCGTGTTTAGTAGATCTAGGCATAAAATGATGATTTAAATGGATTTGACCAAGAACAAACAAAAAAGAAAAGGATCTTTTTTACCTTTTTCCGATTTTTTTAAAAGCCAACTCCAACACCTTCGATTCTTTAAATCCACTAAAACAAGCTGTTTTGATCCTTGAAATTGCTGAAAATGTCGCCGAAAATCACTCTAACATAGTATGTTAACGTTATTTCAAGCAAAGGATAAGAAATGAAAGAGAGAACGAAAAGGGGGGATAACGTCGTTTTGGGGGGCTTTTATACTCATATTGGTCTGACCGATATGGGTACCATATATCGGTCCTGATACGAGTCGATATAAACCAATACATGATGTAATTTCCATATCGAGCTGATATGACCCTGTATTGTGTATCGTATCAAGTAGACATAGATATGATACAGCCATATCAGCTAATACGATACCGATGTTTGTATCCATGGGTGAAGATACTCAAAGGTAAGTATGAGAAGATGCATCCAAGCATCTAGGACACGTCACATGTGGGTTTAGATGGACAACCCATTTTATATTAGATTTAGTCAAATTAGAGAGTGGGGTCGACAAGTCCAACTAAATGAGAGTGGGATCCAAAGGGCCAAAATGGGAGTGATGCCTAAATGCCGCATAGAAAGACTTGACGGAGAACCACTAGAGTTATCGACCCTCCAAACCCAAGCATTCAATCCCGAGGGCGCGAACCCGTGGTCATGGATGAGGCTCATCAAGTAGGAGAAATCTTTTCTCTTTTACTCAGTCAGATTCTTGTGGAATATCGAATATGCACTAAGCTTGGCAATAGGTGAGCCAAGGGCTGGTTCTAGCCTAGATTTTGAACTAGTTGGATCGAGCCTATTCAAATATTGGTTTTGCCCAACACAACGTAAGAAATGGGACCATCTCTCTCAATTACTAAGTTGAAACATCTACGGAGAAGGCTAACAAGAGAGGAACTTTCCCACACCAACAATCAATCCAAAGCCTAATCCTTGGCCCCACCCCAGAGGCCTAAATGATCTCTCTTAAAGGAAACCGCAATCTTCAACATTTCTTCCATAATCCAAAAGCCTATGTTGGGTAAAGGAACTGCAGAAACCACCTATGACCCTCAACCCCATATTTACCACAAATGACCTAGTTCCATAGGTGACCTTCCTCTTCTTCAAACCTCCACAACCATTTGCCAAGAAGAGCGACATTCAAGGATTTGAGTTCACTTACACCCAAGCCTCCATGCTCCTCACGATTGCACACGTCTTTCCAGTTGATTAGATGAGGCTTTCTTTATGCAAGACCAAGGCACAACATGTGCTACATTTTAACTTATTGCTGTTAGTTTTCAGGCTAAATGTCAAAGTCTACATTTACTAAGGGTGGCAAGAGGCCAGATAGCCCGCCTGACCTTGCTTTGGACCAGGCTTGGAGCCTTGGACCCACTAGCTTGGTCCATGGATAGGGCTTGGGCCTTGCATGCATGGCCTAATTAATTTTCGAGTTGGGCTTGGGTTCAATTCATTTTAGCCTGACTCGACTTGACTTGTTATCTATGTGTGTTATATCCTACAGATATGTCATTCTAATCCTTAGTTACGCAACCATCTACCTTGAATGCAAACCACTGGTTTCATTCCTCTAAATTTTTTATTTTCTGTGCATGTGTAGCCCCTATAATAAATGGATAGATTAAGAAAATTCAAGGGGGAAATAGGATTCTATCAATTTTTAGGTATGGTCAAATCGGGTCAGGCCTGAGCTTAACCAATTTTTTTCAGGTCGGGCTTGAGCCTACTATGCTAAGCCCATGTCGGGTTCAGGCCAAGCTTGGGCCTGCCCGGGCCCTTAAGGGTCGCATTCATTTTGAAAATTTGATTGTTATTCTCTGAAGATCGTTGGGATTGTTTGTTAGATCAAATTTTCTCCAACTATTTTCAGATCATTATAATATGACCAAATCTTTATAGGAGGGATTGTTGCTATCTTAAATAGATTAGATTGATTTAAAATCCATGATAGTTGGGGATCTTAACTAAAGAGTAAGGATTTTATCTTGCGTATTTAGAGTCTATCAAACAACCACTTTCTCTAAAAGCTTGAGCTATCAAAGGATGGTGTATCAATGTATATCAAGGGACTTTAACACTCCCCCGCACATGCAAGGTGGAACTCTACATAGGAACATACTGGGCAAGGGTGGAGGGACACACAACTCACACCCAGGTGGAGGGACATTCACAACTCACACCATAAATTGAGGCATATTTGTTGCTCCCAAGATTCGAACACTTGACCTTCCGCACTAATATCATATCAAACAACTACTTTCTCAAAAAGCTCAAGCCGTTAGAGGATGGTGTATCAATATATATCAAGGGACTAACAAAGTCTATAAAGGGGGTTGGTCTAGGAGGTAAGGCATTCTAATTTTTTAAGTTTACTGAGTTCTCAAGTATGTGTAAGAGAAGCTTTCAATTTCAATAAAGTTATTTCTCCCTCTTTCATGGTGTGTCATTATGGTTGTTACGTAAAGGTGGCGCTGGTAACTGTTACACGTTATGGGGTCATAATAGTTGTAACAAAGTAAAAAAAAAGAAAGAGGAGAAGACCCATAACAACAATTACAACCCCCGTAAAGGCTGTAACAGTCCATCACGGAGCCAATACAGGTTTTCAAGTTTTTTTTTTTTTTCAATTTAAGAGAGAGAGAGAGAGAGAGAGAGAGAGAGAGAGAGAGAGAGAGAGAGAGAGAGAGAGAGATCATAATAACTATTACAGCTGTATTGTAAAGGTAATGGTAGTGGCCGTTACAACAATCATTACCATTATGGAATACCTTGCCTAGTCTTTAATAAAATATTATTGTCGATGAACTTTTGTCTATTTCTTTATGACTGAGGTATAGAGATCTTATTGATTTGATAATCGAATTCAAAAAATTTTAATGCTTTCCAAAACTTGACATAAAAGGTCCCTTTGAATCTTTTCCAATTTACAGATAACGCCTATCAGATACTATAAAAGTGACCTGAAGTAAATAGGCATATGATCAATGAAATTTTACCCTTCTTGAGTGATAGCAACTCTTCCAACCTAACAATGTTGTTCCATTTTGTTCAACATTACATCCCAAAGATATGCTTGTTCGGCTTCCCCATGCACAATGGAAGACCCAGGCAGGAGGGAAGGCTACCCACCTTACAACAATTGGCCCTACCTAATGATGCCACTATAGGTTCACTTAATCGCACCCCCAACTATTCACTTATCCGACTATTAATTCACAGACAGGGAACCACCTCAAGGCACGTCAACATCTTTGAAGATTGTCAATCTGGCCCATTACTGCCTTGCAAAACAAAAGAGTATCATCTACAAATTGCTAGTGAGAAATGTGGAAATCCACCTACTGATCCTCAAAGTCGCTAATAAGCCTATTATACAAGTACGATCTATCTTGTTAAGAACTTCAGTTGTGCTTGTAAAGAGAAAAGGGGACAATAAATCGCCTCAACACCCTAGAGCTTCTGAAAAATCTATCATCAACAAATTGCTAGTGAGAAATGTGGAAATCCACCTCAACCGCAAAGACACTAATAAGCCTATAATACGAGTATGATCCGTCTTGCTAAGAACTTCAGCTATGCTCATAAAGAGAAAAGGGGACAACAAGTTACCTCAACACCCTCGAGCTTCTGAAAAATCCATTAGGGGATCCATTTAGCAACACTAGGTCCATTCACCAAAACTGAAAAGTGGGCCAAGCTGATACATATCTATTTGAGCCAAAACCATGTGACCCAATGTAGGATCTCGATCCTTTGTCACACCGTCCATGCACACACGTGTCCCAACCCACACCATTGATAGACCATACACTGCACCCTAGTGCACCCAGCAACCCCACCCGAGTGATTTTTCCCAGAAAACCTTGATACCTCTGTCATGTGAACCGCATCGTCGCTACGACGCCACAACAAAAACCATGTCAATCCGACATTTTACACCAAATTATCCAAGTCATGAAAGCTTGTGGATGAAGTACATAACATACAAGGATTCACATGCATCATCAATATCATGGCCATCATCCAACACTAGCATCATACATGCCCTAGGCATTAGGCTTCTATCATGCATGAGGTTATCCTTACGTTCACCAACATCATTTATTTATCATCATTCAGGCATAAAGTAAAACATGGTTATCTCAAGCATGAGATCATCGTGTCCATCAACGTGTGCATTATTAACACTTTGATATCAATATCATCTCCAATGTAACCAATATCAAGCAAAGCATAGTGATTATACACATCATTGTCATGAGTATCAACACGTGCATGATTATCAACAAGTATATCAACCTCATCATCCAGTGTAACGATTATCAAGTAAAGCATGGTGATCAACTAGCATATTTTGTCATCATATACATGTACATACTATCATCATCATTAACATGAAGATCACTTCCACTTCATGATTAACATAGGCAATGTCACAACTACCATAAACAACTAATTCATCATCAATGCATATGTCATCAATGTACCATCTATTAAATCATCACCATAATCGATATTAACCCTACCATAATCACCATCAATTAGATCATATCTATCATAACAACCAACAACTCGCCATCATCATTATCATGATATCACACGTATCATCATCTCGACCATTACTAGGTGCGTTCCACCTAGTGTGACTTCCATATTGACCTTGGACTACACGTAAGGCATGGAGTCGTATAGGTCAAGTGTGAGTCTCACGTGATGGACCACTAGGCCAACTCCAAGGGATAAACTTCCAACCACAAGGCCTTCAATGGTGTGTATACAACTTCACAACTAAGTGGAACCCACACACTCCACCATCAACTAGAAACAATGCACAATCTCAAACATAAGAACAACATGCTAACATCTTTCATGTCATGCATCATATTGGGCTCACTAGCCACATATACAAACAAACCAAGAAAAAGCGCAATTATCCAGTTTATGAATTCTAAAATAGGCATCGCTAAGTGTGGTCTACTTGACTAGAGGTAGTGTGTAAGGCACACTGACCACTAGGCAATAGGCTTGCCTAATGGGCTCAAGGAAAGTTACCATAGTGGGCTTCTCACTCCCCAACGATTTCTCTTAGTGTTGGGCTCACTTGGGCCTTGGTTTGCCTCATTTAGATGGGCCCAAGGCCATCCATACCTTAAGACAACAACTGGGCAGTAAGATAAGTCCCATACATATTTTACAAGTTATATAACACTCATTTACAAAACATACTAGGTCAGCCTCATTAGATGAAGGGAAGTGCACATACAAGACAGCCCACACTAAATGACCCACCTAAGGTTTTGGGCTCACCAGCACTAACGAGTTCTTTTCCATGGTTTAGATGCTGCATTAAATGCCCTGGGAAGGTGGTGGACCCCATTAATGTGGCCCACATGAATTTTATATCAAACAGACTTTTGGTATAGGGTTGGTTCTAGGCCATTTTAGAGTTAGATTCATGATCACGTGGGGCCCACATCTAGTGAAAGAAAATAGCCACCTGGTAGCTCTATGCATAGGCTTTACAAATTATAAGGCGGGCCTCATTGGTTGGGCGTGCACAATTTACGGTGATGACCCAAACATGGGTACTTAGAGAAACTATGCAGGAGACGTGTAGAATTAGTTTTGGCCCAAGTTTGAGTACGTCCCATGATCACAAGGGACCATCTTTCAGCATGTCATCAGGTGCCCTTGGTATTCCTATATATGGACTTCAAAAAATATAAGATGGGACCAACTGATTATATATACATAATATTTGGTATACGACCAAACATAGGTATTTTAATTTTCTGCATAGAGTTTTCTGCACAACCATGCCTGGCCCCATTTTTGGACCCACCCCCCGATCATGTGGGGTTTGACTTAACCCAAGTAAAATATTATTTATCTCATTGGTATAGGTTAAAGGTTCCAAGTAGTGGCCTACTCATATCTTCTGTGTGGGGTCCATTATAGAGGCCCAAATTTGGTACAAAATACAAAAATAATCACACAGTTTTTAGCAATGGGGTCTGTCACAACTTAGGGCCCACTTTCTAAACACTTGGGGATCATTCTTGACAAAAAGTTGGGACATTCCAACTCACTTATATAGGGATTAAACATCCTTCAAAGTGGGACCCTTAACGAAAGAGCGTGGGGCCCACCACAAGGTGTTAAAGAGGACTACATGCAATGCAGTTTAAGTACTTCGAAAAATTTCAGTAAATAGAAAAGGTGCAAAGGAAATAGATAGAATGGCAAGTGGGGCCCACATGCTGGCAAAGCATACACACGAGACACATCGATACACATGGCTGTCCAAATTGAATGAACTAATAAAGTACATAAATCAAAAGTAGCCCACTACCAAGTGGGTCCACAATAAGAGGATGAATGTTGTGAACAACATAAATACAATATAAAAGTAGCACATGAAATGTCTTGATCAAATCTCTATGATCAGACTCTTTGTTGGGAAATCCGAAACAATGGATGGTTTGAGAATACATCATTTAGGTTGTATATAGGTTTCCAACCATACAAAGCCTTGGATCCATCTGGACCACACATAACAATTCAACGTTTATCCTTAGGGCAGTATCTGTCAATCCAGAATTTTCTAAATTCTATCATGAAAGAATCTGACCATAGGGACTATACACATGATTATTAACTATCTTAAGTATGTTAAGAAAAAAATATCAAATACATCTGATAGTTGAAATCACGGATTTGGCCCACACAATATGTAGTCACAACAAGCTCTCAGATACATTTTTGTACAAGGCTAAGATCTCAGCCATCCGAACTCTGATCAAGGCGTAATATATACCATTGGAAAGCTACTTCGATTTTCTACAAAGCCAGTGGAATATATCTTTCTATTGTGTTTAATAAAGGGACAAAACATGGGTCATTTTTTTGGCAAATTGGAACCTTTTGTGTGCTGCTGGACAGGCAACGAAATTTGGTCCAGAGTTAGCTCATATTGTGGTCCATATTATTCTTAGGTTCTCAAACATCAGAATACAAACAGGTCTCCATAGGATTATTGCTTTGATACCAACTTCTGTCACGCCCCAAATCTGAAACCCAGGCCCTACTACTTCCCAAGTCCAGAACTTGAGTAGCGACAGCTTCCTTGCCACTTGCCGGAGTTGGTGAACGATTAGCGAACTTCCCAAACACCAAACCCAACCCATGGCGAGAGAGTTTTCTTCTTCTTCTTCTTCTTCTTCTTCTTCTTTTTTTTTTTAAGATCTCAGCCAACTGAACTTTGATCGAGGCATATTATATACCATTAGAAAGCTACTTCGATTTTCTACGAAGCCAATGGAATATATCTTTCTATTGGGTTTGATAAAGGGACAAAAAATTGGTTATTTTTTGGCAAATCGAAACCCTCTGTGTGCAGTTGGACAACAGTCAAGCAAAGTTAATGCCACGAATGATTGGACCATTGAATGACTATGAAATTTGGCCTAGAATTAGCTCATATTATGGTCCATATTATTCCCAAGTTTCAACTCAGATCTTAGCATAGTTGATTTTATACGATTTTTACAAGTTGCTGTCCAGATACAAAAACGGGATTACATGTGAGGGGTGTGGATATAATGTTCATCATGGTGGACCATACCGACATGGGCCACCTTGCTAACCACTATGGCCAGTAATATATGCACCCATGGGGCTCCACACCAGTGGGCCTCACACATCCAAAAAATTTAAAAAAGGAAGAAAGAGGATGGAAGGAGGGGTGTAGACTCACCTCAAATGGATGGATGGCTTGATGATGATATGTGGTCCACTCCCTCTAAGTTTGATGATGGGCCACACATTGGCCCCACCCTCTCTCTCTTAAAATCTCAAAATTTTCTAAGTATAACAAAAGTTTGAGTGTAAGAGAGCTCTTACTCATATATAGGGAATCAGAGGTTGAGATGACAAGATGATGTGACAACTTTATGGGGTCTTATTGGTGCTAAACGAGAGGTGGAAGGTGGTGTATGGTATGGGTAGTGGATGGATGATGCTAAGCATGCATTAATCAAGGTGAAAGAAATCTAGTCATGCATTGGTTAATGAATGGATAAGGATTGTAGGTTGTAAGTGATGCATGGTAGATGATAAAGTGAAGTGTTGTAATTGGTTATTTGTAACGATGTGACACAAAACAAGACATGCATTGGATGCATGTATAAAATGAGGTGGACATGGCCATGATTAGTTTCTAAGGCATGGGGAGAGGGCTAATGATGGATTTTGGAGTAGAATCCAATTTTCTCTTATAGTATATTGTATTATATGTGCTAACTCCTTATTTGTCATGTAATGATTATCTTATCTTGTGATAATTCTTATGTTCTAGAAAGTAGGCTTTAGGCTTACATGGGCTCAAGTCCAATGGGCCTAGTACAATAAAGGTTGCTCATGTTACAAGATATGCAATTTTGGTCGTGGATTTGATGGATCGTATCTTACTAACGGAGTGTCGGATTGACACACGGTTTGTCACATTGTTCATGCACACACGTGTCTCAACCCACACCATTGATAGACCATACACTGCACCCTAGTGCGCACCCAACAACCCCACCCGAGTGAATTTTCCCAGATGACCATGATACCTCTGTCATGTGGACCGCGTCATCGCTGTGGTCGCCACGTCGAAAATTGTGTCAATCCGATACTCCATTAGTGAGATACAACTCATCGAATCCACGGCCAAAATTGCGTATCTTGTAACATAAGCAACCTTAATTGTGTTAGGTCCATTAGACTTGAGCCTATGTGGGCCTAAAGCCCACTTTTTAGAACATATGAATTATCACAGGATAAGACAATCACTACATAATAAATAAGGAGCTAACATATATAAAACAATACACTATAAGACAAAATTGGATTCTACCCCAAAATCCATCATTAGCTCTCTCCCCATGCCTTAGAAACTAATTATGGCCTATGTTCACTTCATCCTATACATGCATCCAATGCATGTCTTGTTTTGTGCCATATCACTTCAAACAACCAATTGCAACACTCTACTTCATCATCCATCATGCATCACTTACAACCTACAATCCTTATCTATTAATTAGACGATGCATGACTAGATTTCTTCCACCTTGGCCAATGCATACTTAGCACTATCTGCCTCATCCATCCACTAACCATGCCATACACCACTTTCCACCTCTCTTTTAGTACCAATAAGACCCCATAAACTTGTCATATCATCTTGCCACCTCAACCCCCAATTCCCTACATAAGAGTAGGGGCGCTTTTACACTCATACTTTTCCTATACTTAGAAAATTCTGAGATTTTAAGAGAGAGGAAGAGTGGAGCCAAGGTGTGGCCCATCATCAAACCTAGAGGGAGTAGACCACACATCATCATCAAGCCATCCATCCATTTGAGGTGAGTCTACACCCCTCCTTCCATCCTCCTCATCCTCCTCTTTCTTCCTTTTTTAATTTTCTTGATGTGTGAGGCCCACTGGTGTGGAGCCCCATAAGTGCATATATTACTGGCCATAGTGGTCAACAAGGTGGCCCACGTCAGTATGGTCCACCATGATAAACATTATATCCACACCTTTCACATGTAATCCTTTTTTGTATCTGGAACAAGGTATCCCGTATCGGTATCGGTTGGCGTAACGGTGTCCTCTAAAACCGATACGGATACGGGGGCGTAACAGCGATACGGGGGCGTAATGGCCCGTAACGGCGCAAATTTTTTTTTTTTTGTCAAAAAAATATGAAAAAATATGGATTAAATCCGGAATATTCTAAGCATTTCAAATATGCATTCATTTATAAATTGGAACATATTTATAGTGGTGTAACGGTCCACTCTTTAGTGATAAGTTGTATCGGACTGTCTGATGAATTTATGAACCAGATAACCTAAATTTGACTACAAAATTCATATATTTAATTTTCTAACTATCTACTATCAATGATAGATATATTAGAATGAATGTAATATGAAAATATCTTACATTTAGGTGTTTGCAATTATTTTTGAAGGTCAAAATTCATGCATAAATAGAAAAAAAATATAAAATGGCACCCCAAATATGTAAAATACACATTAACATGTTCAACTATGATTATCACATCATATGGCATCATTAAAACAACAAAAGAATTATTAAAAAATGATTTTTTGAATTTAAAAAAAAAAGGCCAAAATAAATGCGTAAATAGAAAAAAATATTAAAAAAATATAAAATAGCACCCCAAATATGTAAAATGCACATTAACATGTTCGACTATGATTATCACATCAAATGGCATCATTAAAACAGCAAAAGAATTATTAAAAAATGATTTTTTGAATTTAAAAAAAAAGGCTAAAATAAATGCGTAAATAGAAAAAAATATTAAAAAAATATAAAATGACATCCCAAATATGTAAAATGCACATTAACATGTTCTACTATGATTATCACATCATATGGCATCATTAAAATAGCAAAAGAATCATTAAAAAATAATTTTTTGAATTTTCAAAAAAAGGGCTAAAATAAATGCGTAAATAGAAAAAAATATTTAAAAAATATAAAATGGCACCCCAAATATGTAAAATGCACATTAACATGTTCTATTATGATTATCACATCATATGGCATCATTAAAACAGCAAAAGAATTATTAAAAAATGATTTTTTAAATTTTCAAAAAAAGGGCTAAAATAAATGCGTAAATAGAAAAAAATATTTAAAAAATATAAAATAGCACCCCAAATATGTAAAATGCACATTAACATGTTCTACTATGATTAACACATCATATGGCATCATCAAAACAGCAAAATAATCATTAAAAAATGATTTTTTAAATTTTCAAAAAAAGGGCTAAAATAAATGCGTAAATAGAAAAAAATATTTAAAAAATATAAAATAGCACCCCAAATATGTAAAATGTACATTAACATGTTCTACTATGATTAACACATCATATGGCATCATTAAAACAGCAAAATAATTATTAAAAAATAATTTTTCGAAATTTCAAAAAAGGACTAAAATAAATGTGTAAATAAAAAAAATAAAAAAATGGATGGACCATAACCTATAACCTACAACATTAACTTATGGTGTGGTCCACCTGAAATTTGGATATTACTAATTTTTTGAATCTTGACCTAAAATAATGTGGCAAAATGGACAGACAATATAGAAAATATATATATATATATATATATATATATATATATATATATATATATATATATATATATCATGGTGGGGCTCACCTGGGTCAAATTGGATGGAAAATAAATGTTACCGTGCACCCTACTAATTGTTTAACCGTGAAAATCATTATTTCTGCTGCTATTTTTGGTGTGGTCCAGATGATCTCTGGATATAATTCATTTTTCGGGGGGTGCTTTAAAATGATCTCTGAAAATTGATGAACGGTGTAGATGTAATAAATACATCACTGTGGAGCCCATATAACTTTGATCTCCTTTGAACCGTTCGTACAACTTGGAGCTCGAGGAGTGTCAGCGATCGTCTTTGCGTGACACGTGCTACAGCAGCAGCTGCTGCAAATAAAAAGAAAAGAAAAGAAAAAAAAAAAGAATGCAGAGAAAACGAAAAGAAAAAAAAGAAGGAAAGAAAGAGAAAAGAAAGAAGACGGAAAGGGGGAAAGAAGAGATTGAGAGAGAGAGAGAGAGAGAGAGAGAGAGAGAGAGAGAGAAGAAGAAGAAGAAGAAGAAGAAGAAGTACCAAGTAGCAGAGTAGTGGCAACAAGCAATGTGTTGCTTTCGAGAAGAAGAAGAAGAAGAAGAAGAAAAAGAAAAGAAGAAGAAAAGAAAGGAAAAAAGGTATGTTTTTTTTTGTTTTTTTTTTTGTTTTTTTTTTTTTTTTTTCAGGGGCATGCTGTAGCCGTTCTGGTCCGTAACGACCGTTATGGCCTGTAACGGCCCCGTAACGGCCGTTACGGTCACAAAAATTTATAACGGCCGTTTTGACCCTGTATCGCGTAACGGGTCCCACCGTTACCGTTACGTATCGGCCGTAACCGATTTGGCACACCCTGATCTGGACAACAACTTGTAAAAATTATATAAAATCAACCATGCTAAGATCTAAGTTGAAACTTAGGAATATATGGACCACAATATGAATTAACTTTGGGCCAAATTTTGTAGTCATCCAACAGTCCAATCATCTGTGGCGTTAACTTTACTTGGTTGCTATCTAATAGCACATGGAGGGTTCCGATTTGCCAAAAAAAGACCCATTTTTTGTCCCTTTTATTAAACCCAATAGAAAGATATATTCCATTAACTTCGTAGGAAATCGAAGTAGCTTTCCAACGGTATATAATACACCTCGATCAGAGTTCAGATAGCTGAGATCTTAGCCTTGTATAAAATGTATAACTGCCTAATCAGATTAACCATTCAAAAAAAAAAAAAAAAAAAAAAATCCCCTACCATAAGCTGGGTTTAGCATTCAGGAAGTTCGCTAATCGTTCACCAAGTCCGGTGAGTGGCGAGGAAGTTGTCGCAACCCGAGGAAGTAGTAGGGCTTAGGTTCCGAATTTGGGGCATGACACCCAGCATATACCGATGGAAGCTCCAATCGACATGGTCATAAGACTTCTCCACATCTAGCTCACAAATAATGCTAGGTCTTGTCATTCTATGTCTAGAATCAATACATTTATGGGCTATTAAAGCCCCATTCAAACTCTTCCTTCCAAAGACGAATGCACCTTAGATTTCCAATATAATGCCCTCCAACCCTTTGCACAACCTCGAAGTAAGGAATTTGACAAGGATTTTATAGGGACTCCCGATCAAGCTAATGGGCCTAAAATGTTTCAAATGTTCCACTCGCCATCCTTACATATTAGAGCTATTACAATGCACCAATATCCTTATAAAGGCTTCCTCATTCATGAAACTCTGCCATAAAACCCATAATATCATATTTGACCAAAATGTCAAGAAAAAAGCCATAGGAAAACTATTTGGACTTGGGCTTTTAGTCACCATTAAGATTAGAGAGCACATTGGAATCTATTACTCCTTGAAGTTCTTTCCAACCACATGCTTCGACCATCATTAATACCTCCCCATCTAAAACATTAATACTACCCCAACCTACCCATCAAAAGAATAAAAGATGAACACGACATATGCCTACCCCACATCTTGTTGATTTAGACGGTAGCATTCTCAAGCTTGTTTTCCTTGAACTAGAAAAAACGACTTTTCAATAGCCACAAAATGCCTAACAAACAGCCACTTGTCTACAACTTCGAAGCCCCTAATATTCCAAGATCCAGCCTTTCTTGGGAGAGAATGCTAGCTTACCCTGTTATAACTTGTTTTGAATAAATATGAATCAATCCTCCTATCTTCCCTTTTATCACAGTTGAACAAAAGTGTGAGGTTTTAAAATTCTCTTTTGGGTTTGGAGTGAGATTTTCCTACCATCCTAGGAGAGTAAAAGCATCCTTTTCCCCAAATTTGAGCATAGAATCTTATGTTCCTTTCCTTGGCCTTCATAAGACAACCAAATTCCCCCATAATTACATAACAACATTATTGGGATTGGACTTGAATGTTGGAGGGCTCCCAAATCTTTTCCTGTATTTTTGTAGAGTTCACGGGATTGACCTCAACAGTGTTCTTTGCATATGATGACAATTCCAAAGAATCTTTGTCCTAGTCAAGCACGCACAGAAAACTCTTCACCTTATCTTGTTGGATCCAAGGTATGTGCATGTGTGCACATGTCCATCGGTACCTTCCTTAATTAATCTGACATGGGATGAACTCTTATTACAACTGCTGGTTGTTGGGGATTGTGTTGCGGAATCACACAGAGATGGATCTAGGATAGCAATCCAAGAGCACCAAGCAAAGACAAGAAAACACAAAGATTTAGTGTGCAAAGCCCTTTCGGGAAAAAACCACGGCACGAAGCGACAAATCTTCACTATGAAAGCAGAAATTACAAAGAGAAAGGACTTACCAGACTTGAGCAATCCTCAAATCTCTCCCTTGCTCCACCCTTTTAGAAACCCTAGAACCCTTTTAGAAAGCCTTAGAATCCATTAGAATACCTCCTAATCCCATTTATACTCATATATATAGTTGTAGAAAGGATCCCAAACAAAATCGGAAAGAATCCTAAACGAAATCGGAAACAAATCCCGCACTTTCGCAGTTTTGCGAAAAAATTTGCACATAATCCAATTACATTTAAGACATCAAATACAACACTGGCTACCTCTTCTTTGGAGAACTATTGAACAGATTTTGGATGAATGCTAGAGGTTCCCAATTACACTGTTTACAAAACCCCCAAATTCCCAATGCTGTCCTGACCCTTCATCAGACTCTCCATTGGTTGTCCATATCTCATCATCTTATGGTTTTCTAATACATCAAAGCCACAAAACCCATACACACCTCAGCCCCAAAAGATATCAGACTTCCCACATTTACTTTTAAATTTCTCAGCCAATCTCCCTTCCTCTAACTATGTTGTAGAGAAGCCTGAGGCCACTTCTTTCCATTGGAATTGGCCTCGATTATCAGATCCTGCTCTAGTGGACTGTTCAGGCCATCACATCTTATTGCGATGTCATTCCTATTGCCTAAACATTGGCCATCGGAAATAAAACCCCCAAAAAATATTTTCTTCCAATGCATAGGTTTCCTGGTCTCATTATCCACACCTTTTGCTTGGTGTTCAGAACCTTAAGAGATGTGTTTTAATAGAGCTTTCTTGCCATTTCTCTTATACAGAACTTGCATTTGATTCAAGGTGGGCAGGTTGATTTCAATGACTTGCTGACATCCAAGCCAACAGAAAGGTTTCCCACCCCCAAAGCTCCAAAGGAAATCTGAGACCTCATTGTCCATGTGAGCTTCGAATTGAGACCTCAAAATTTCTTCCATGCAGATCACCTCCCCAGGAAACGGGTAAATGAATAAGACCAAATTCTCGAAGAACATCTTTACCTCCGCCCTATTAGTAATGGCCCACTTGATCAGACACAGTCATAGACATCTGACATGCCCCATTGAGTTTGAACTGCTCCACATACGCATTTTAGCTGTCGAATTCAATGGCCACCAATTTGAGAGTTAGGATCATCCAATGATTGATGGCCTAAATTGATGTATATTAATGTCATCTACAGGGTGGATGATTTGTGACAATGTAGCTAATTGGGAAAACTCAATCGGCATTGCTGGCCCTCTTTGAATTAATTGCACTCCTATATCCCTACATAATCCAATAACACTAGCAAAACAATGAATCAAAAACTAAAAAGAACCCAAATCAAACAGCACCTCCAAACAAAATCCACCAAAGAAAGACAACAAAACAAGATTTAAAGAAATACAATTTCACATCGGCTTGCAATAGAGGGTTTCGCTGCACATACTGGTGCCAGTCGCGGCCGAGGACAGCGGTGACGGATCGAACAGACAGGGCTTCGAAGAGGAGAGCGGCGAGCATGAAGAGCATCGAGGCAATGAAAGGAATAGCGGAGTGAAGCTCCAAAGACCACTGCCTGTAAAAGGGGGCTCGGGCCACAGAGGCCAGAGCCAGGGTGGCCCAGAGCATCGGCTGTAGCCGCTCGTGCCAGGGTGGGGACACGTGGCGGAGATAGTCAATCGCCACGTATGAAATGGCGGCCAGGCCCAGACCGGCATTTTTGGGGAAGGAGGACCGTTGAAGCTGCTGCTGCGTCCTCCTGCCCATGTGTTTCTTCTCTTCTCTCGACTTGGGAGTTGGGAGGGAAGAAAGTTTCGGAGCCTCTTTCTTACACAACTTAGCAGAAAAGACGGGAGACCTTGTGTCGTCTCTGGTCTTTTCGTCCACTTTCTCTGTCTCAGCCGTCTAGAGTGATCCGGACCGTGAAACTAGTGGGCCGCACCTAAGGGTCGTTTGGATGTTGTAATATAGGGCTGTTTGGATACTGTTCGGATACCTGGATTTACCTGTACAGGCTGTAAATATAGTTATAATATGAAACCGGGTAAAAAGTCATATTTTAGGTCACAGGTATGGTCTTTATAGCTAAAAAAGGATTATATATTCTAAAATACACTCGTGATGTGTGGGCCCACCATAATGTGCATGGTAGATCCAATTTATTTATCATGTGTTTTCCTCGATGCTCTCTTATAACCCTAAAAAAAAAATAAAAAAATAGCTTGTTGATTATCAAATGAATTACACCGGGAAAGAACGGGACATCGACCATTAAAAACTTCAAAATTGCGTTTGGGGCCAACTATGATGGGTGGAGGACATCCAATCTGTTTGATGTGTCCATGCTTTAATGTCCAAATTGCATTTGGCCCACCATAATGTGCACGGTAGATTCAATTTATTTATCATGTGTTTCCCTTGATGCTTTCTTATAACCTTAAAAAAAAATAGCTTGTCGATTATCAAATGAATTACCCTCTATCAAATGAATTACCCTGGAAAGAAGGGACATCCACCATTAAAAACTTTCAAATTGCATTTGGGGCCAACTATGATGGGTGGAGGACATCCAATCTGTTTGATGTGTCCATGCTTTAATGCTCCCCTCCCAAAAATAATAATAATAATAATAATAATAATAAATAAATAAAAATAAAAAATAAAAAATCAAGTCCTCATGTAATTTGCAGATTTTGAAAGGTTTTACCATCCATGCTCTATAATATAAATACCTACTTTATCAATTTTAAATACTTTTTGGAGTTACCAAACACATAATCCATATTACCTATAAATAGATTATTACTTAAAAGCTAAATAGAATAGCATGTAATTCATTTATTCCTAAAACTCTTTACAAGTGTTTAGTGTTTATAACTAAAAACTTTATGGGCATCCAAACAACCCGTAAAATATCTACGTGAGATGTGTCGACGACCTAATCCAACTGCCATAGAGATAAGATGAATAAAAAAGTCATTGATGGGTAACCAATGGTCGAAATGGCCAGCCTACAACGTCCGTAATGGCCGATTACAGTTATCAAGACCAACGACGATTGATTGGTCACGGTTATGAGCCACATGTATATTATGAAAGGCCATGACTGCTTAGCAGCCTAATCACTCCATAACCACCTATAACTAAAATGGTAATGAAGCAGTTGCATAATCATGGATAAGTAAGAGAGAGAGTAGTGGAGTGGTTATATAAGCATCCGTAATTAAGAAAGTGGCGGAGTGATTACATAACCATCATATATCATATATAAATAAAACAAAACGGAGTTCTACAAGAGAGGGGGGCTAGAATCGACAAGATCCATTGCTTATTCGCAAGGTCGCTAGACAACTACACTACTACGTCCGCCACTATGCTAAATTCTACATGGCTATGTTGTTATACGAAAATCTATGTGACTGTACTGCTACGTCGTTACACTACATGTTACCACATCGTTAAGTTGTTATACGCTACGTTGTTATGTTGTTGCGCTGCTATACCAAATCAGCATACTACCACACTAGATCGCCATATTACGCCTGACAATCACTACTAATCATCAAGATGATTGTCATCCTCCATTGGATGACCATCCTACCATCAAGCTTAATTTCCACCAAGCAATGAAAGGATTGTCATTTTTAGTATCTGATTATTAATGCGATCACAGTAATTTATCAATAAAATTTCTTTTAACTTTTGGCGTATATCTTTTCTTTCTTTATTGTTCCATTATTGAACTATGGTCACAATCATGTAATACCGAAGTCCTTTCTGTTGAAAGGCAAAAATAATTCATTAAAAGGACGAACACTTCCCTTTACAACTCACCTACTTCTTTTACAAGTGGTTGAATATACAATTGTATTTCTAAGTTCTCCGTCATAGATAACCACCCATGGTCTCTATGTTTATCTCGACGCTTGTGGTCTTAGGCGTTCGGTTCGAATCGAGTCACATTTGGCTCTGGCTCTGGCTCTGGCTCGCCCATGCACTTAACAACCGAATTTTGAGTCAAATACCATTTTTGACACATTGGGTAAGACACACATGTGGCTTTTAGTTCGACAATATAACAATATGGTGAAAAAAACCATAATGGCCAAAATTTGTCACTTCATGTTGGCATAAGCTTAAATGACCACAATGGTCTATACGATCAAAAGGCGTCAAACCATGGTGCCCTTGGGAGGTAATTTGTCCTCAGAGCCGAACAATCTGGGCGTAACCTCTTATACATCTAGTTCCTCTAACAATGAGCCCCATTGCTCAAGAAAATAAAGTAGAGCGATCATGGAGAGTTGCCACATGGAACCACTAACACAAAAGATGCCATGTGGTAACAATATCTCAATGAAATCTTTACAGTTGTTAAAACTATAAAATCGGCCATTAAATCGGCCTATTGCAAACTAATGGCTAAAATGGTCGATTTTTGCGAACAACATTTGTAATTGCCAATTACAGTCGATATTGAATGACGATGGGCGATTGGTCGTGGTCATGGGCCACATATCACAAGTTCGAACCCGATCAGTAATAATTACCATGTACATGTGGTGAGATATAAGATGCCATGATCGCTCAGTTGCTCAACCGCTCCATAACCATCCATAACTAAAGAGAGCAGTGAAGCAGTTATATAACTACCCATAATTAAAAGAGTGATGAAATAGTTACATAACCACCCATAACTTAGAGGAAGTAAAGTGGTACAATCCACCACCCCTGGTTAGATGGGAATACGGGATAAACGTGATGGGATAACTACTCAAGTTTTCCAAAAGAAAAGCGAAAGTTAATGAATGACTCTAATTGAGTTCCTGACCACTTTAAATAGGAATATGACAATGGTAAGCTCAGAAACAAACTACAAGCCAAAAACTCCTAGAATTCGCGACGTTACATAACCATATCATATCATCTATAAATAAAGCTAAAAACAAAGTTTTACAGGGAATGAGGCTAGAATTAATGAGACCTAGTGTAACATTACTTATTCACGAGGTTACTAGGCAACTATACAACTACACTGCTACGTCAAATTCTATGTGACTACACCACTATGCTACTACGTCATTACACCAAATTCTACATGGCTACACTGCTACGTCATTACACTGGATATTGCTACCTCGTTAAGGTGCTTATAACACCCCACATTTTAGGGGTCAAGTACACACTCGGTCCTCGACATTCCAGGTGTTACTTTTATCTTCTGTAAGTGTGGTTCAATATCAAATTAAAATGACATCAAAACAATCGTATAGAACCAAATTGTGTATTATGTTTGAAAGTAAAATGGAACCACATTAGTCACACAAAATATTGATACAATCAACCAAACAAACAACATATTCCACTTAGCTAGGGACTCAATATACATGTAAAAAATATACTGAATGTTTAATAAGACTAAACAAATTCTTCAATGATAATAGAAAAGCATAAGCATATCGATACTAGGCCTACTCGTAAAATTTTTGGAAGAATAACACTTCCTCCATTAGATTCGCATCCACTAGATCCGCATAAGCCTCATATAAGACTGCAACTTCAATGGCACCTGCATCAATGACATTTGGGTGGTGTTTTAAAACACCATTCTGAGAGAAAGTGAGTGATCAAATAAGTATTACCATTCCCCCAAGTTCCTCACAATATTAACACAATCAAGAACAAGTATTGAAAGAACAACATAGTACATAATTTCATATTCTAGTCAATTAAATGCATGTATGTTATGATATACGAATGCATGTCTTAGGAAAGAATCGACAATGACATGGCTCATCACCAAAATCACCCACAAAATCATATAACCGACAGTAACATTTCTCATCACCAATGTTGCTCGCAATGCACATAGAACTGGCAAAATGTGGCTCATCACCAACATTACTCACAAATGCCATGATATGCATACTTTAACTAAACTTTTTATTAATTTATTTACAACTAGCTGTATTAAGGAATGCCGAATACTAAAATTATACCACGATTCAAATAAATAGGATCATGTGATTCATTGCCCATGTCCCTTAATCTAAATTAGGGCTCATCACCCGAATATCAAATATGAATAATCAATATAAATGTACAGGTTCGTCATCCAAAAATCTAATTAACATGGTAAGGGTTCATCACCTAAGATTAAATACAAATAATTAATCCAAAGTTATGGGCTCGTCACCCAAGGACTTAATCAATGCAGTAAGGATTCGTCACCTAAGATCAAATAAGAAAATGGTGAGCTCGTCACCTCTATTAAAGCTCACTGGACACTATGGGGGGCTCATCACCAAGCATATGCCGATAACTCGGACATAGTGTCCTATACTATTATGCTCGACCTATAAGCCTTTGTTTACATGATTGTATTATTTACCAATGGTTATAATTAGCTGTATTATTCACTAATGGTTATAATTAGCCATTGCAAACAAAGAAAATTGTGGTATCTTAGATTTAACAAGGTATTTAGCAATGAAAAAATAATTAAATGACCAACTCTGGATGGTACCTATCCAGTGGAAAAAAAAAAAGGGAACTTCAAGAAAATTGACATTAGTTGTAAAATAACTCGTGTAGCCCTAACTACTATTGGTTGACCGTGTTATGCCTCGATCGACCGAATAAGCCTATGAAGGCCATTCGAAAGATAGATAGTTCACTATTCAAACAAATTTTAGAGCTTGATCCATAACAATCCATATATATATATATATATATATATATATATATATATATATATATATATATATATATATATATATATATATATATATATATATATATATATGGAAAAGGTACTATGTGCTCGAGCTCACGATAAGCTCCCATGAGGTCGAGCTGTGTGGGCCCCACCGTAATGCGTGTCGACCATCAACACCGTGCATTTGATGGGTCCCCTTTAAATTATGGGATATCTCAAAAATCAGCCATATATGGAACTCAGGTGGGCCATACCATCTAAAATAATGTGAAGACATGCCAGAAACATATAAAAACACTTGGTGGGGCCCACCTGAAATTTGCATGCATCTAAAACTTGGTCTGAACCCTCATCCAAGTGGGACACACATAATGGATGGGTTGGATTTGCAAAGCACATCTCGGTGGGCCCAAAAAATGATTATAAATGTTTTAATGGTGCACGGCCCCTCTCAACTTCTGTATATGGTGTGGCCCACACAATTAACGTATTGACTTGATTTTTGAGACCTAGGCCCATGATGGAATGGTGCATCTGACTGATGGGGTAGATGTTCAAAACACATCACGGTGGGGCCCACACAGCTCGACCTCATGGGACGTTCCCATCAGCTCAAGCGCATAGTACCTTTTCCCATATATATATGTATATATGTGGTTAATTTAGGAAAGCTAAACCTTTCATAAATCTTAAACCTTAGGTGCAGTCAGATTTAGAAATCTCCTCCAAAGGTGAGGACTATTCCTTCTAAGTTTATATATATATATATATATATATATATATATATATATATATATATATATATATATATATATATATATATGTGGTTAATTTAGGAAAGCTAAACCTTTCATAAATCTTAAACCTTAGGTACAGTCAGATTTAGAAATCTCCTCCAAAGGTGAGGACTATTCCTTCTAAGTTTTCCTCTATTAGCTCTTGACAGTTACAATAAGCGATTTCTTAGTTTTGATGGAATTGTCTATGCTACAAATGCTAGAATTGCTCTATTATTATAATCCTTATGTTAATTTCTGATTAGTTGATAATATGTTTGATAAAATATTTGATTTATATGAAATCAAGAAATTGAAATTCATTTGTGTTACTTATTGTGATAGATTTGCCTAGACTAATAATCAAGTGTTTGTGAATAAACCTAATTGCCATATCTTGATAATTGTGTATATTGATATGTGCTTATGATAATGTAAATGATAATACACACACACACACACACACAATTATCAAGATATGGCAATTAGGTTTATTCACAAACACTTGATTATTAGTCTAGGCAAATCTATCACAACAAGTAACACAAATGAATTTCAATTTCTTGATTTCATATAAATCAAATATTTTATCAAACATATTATCAACTAATCAGAAATTAACATAAGGATTATAATAATAGAGCAATTCTAGCATTTGTAGCATAGACAATTCCATCAAAACTAAGAAATCGCTTACTGTAACTGTCAAGAGCTAATAGAGGAAAACTTAGAAGGAATAGTCCTCACCTTTGGAGGAGATTTCTAAATCTGACTGCACCTAAGGTTTAAGATTTATGAAAGGTTTAGCTTTCCTAAACCAATTTTAAAGAAATTTCAATTAAAAATAGGGAAATAACGAATTAACTCAATTGTAATGTATGGTGAAGATTTACCTTCAATTTTAGGTAGGAGTTGATTACCCGGAGAATTAGGCAACTTTATGGTGGATTTACAACATTTCCCCCCTCCATTAACAAAATCCCCAAATTCTTGCCATCTCTCTCTCTCTCTCTCTCTCTACACTCTATAACCTTGCTAATTAGGAAAAATTCGTATGGAAAAGGAACTATTTAAAAAAGCTATTTATAGTCATATTTAGAGATCTGGCTGCCCTAGAAATGAGGCTAATGGTTTATTAATATAATAGTTGATTGATTTTGGCTTTTAGGGCCCATATTGGAGTGCACAGGTCAATTTAAGCCATGAATGGGTCACTTTAGGTGGTGATCTATGCAAGGCTCTGCTTGTCTCACAATTTAGACATGCTTATCGATGGAAACAGTTAGAGATCAATTTAATGGTTGTCGATCGTCGATCAGGGTCGTGGCTATAGGGATATTCATAAAACAGTAGTTAAGGTTAATATTCTTGATTTGATCGCGAATTAATGATCTGAATGTCTCAATATTGAATAAATCTAAATTAGTATAACTAACTTTCCTTTTAGAAATATCTACAAAACTTCCATTCTTTACTAGGGTTCTTTACCCATTCTCATGTGCTCCTTTGCAGCTCCAAGTTGAATGATTCGGCATACGGTCTCAACCATCCAATCTATGTGGCACATCAAACCCATTAAGACAAATGCTTTTCTATAGCTTCGAGGTCAATGACCCACTAACGAACAGTCTAGAGCTTGTTTAGTTAATTTAACAATTTCTGAGGTATTTATGAAGTGGGGTTTCTTACGTATGAAGGTTAGGGTTTGGATGATCTAAGTTTATCATTTGGTCTTCACAAGATTAGCAAAAATGGTGAATTGGCCTCGATTATTCTAAACCATTGATTCTTAAGTCATAAGGGTAATTCAATCAATTCGGGTTATGTACATAGAATAGTCTAGATCTAATATGTTAGTTATGACAATTTTAGGTGGATCTTCATTAAACTATAATCATTCTGATTAATTGACAGTGGATTACTTAGATCTTGGCCCTCGAAGGATAGATCACTGGATTAGGCCCAAGATTTAGGTGATCGTGCCTTTGCATTGGCCTTTTAAGGGTAGTTAATTGAATTTGTATGGTTATGTAGTGGTAATAATTGTGTATATGATAGGATCAAGTATAGTAAAATATACGAGGTGTTATAATCTCCCTCATGATGAAATAAATTTGTCCTCAAAATTTTACATGTTCATAGTTTTCGAGTATATGAGGGTAGTTCTTACGAACTTCGACCTCGGTATCCCACATAGCTTCTTCTACTGTATCGTGTGACCATAACACCTTAACTAGTGGGATGACTTTGCTGTGAAGCACTTTCTCCTTTTTATCGTGGATGCGAGTCAGCTGTAGAACATAGGTGGCATCTAAAAGTGCCCTTTGTTTGTCAATCTACATGAAAGTTGAGTCCTAGAGTCAAGTGAGCCCCATATGAATAATACAAAACTAAAGACTCACTAAGTTGAAGAAGTTCGAGTGCGCTATATAGGTATATTAAGCCTCACTTCCCTAACCAAACCCTATCAAGTAAAAGCCCCACTTAAAATGGTCTAAACTTGCCCAAAACCACGTTTGCAAAACCCTTGGTAAGTTTAGATTTATAGTTAATTTAAAGTTTGTGGAGAATGAATCAATTGGAAAAAATTCATGTTATGTCGATTGCAATTGAAGTGCAATCGAGACACCTTCAATGGCATTGAACACCTGTTCGATGACATTGAAAAAAAGGCCAAACAGTCCAGCAAGTAAGCTATGAAAATCCTGGATATCTTTGATGGCATCGAAACTTAAGTTTCAATGGCATCGAAGGAAGTTTGATGACATCGAACCCACTTCGATGAAATCGATATATGGCCATCTATCTCCAGTAAGCTTTAAAAAAACTCTAATATTTTCAATGGCATTGAAGTAAGTTATCGATGGCATCGAAGTAAGTTATCGATGACATTGAAGACGGTTCGATAACATCGATATTTGGACCAGTTTGTCTAGCAAGCTTTCAAGGAAAATCTTATAATTCTTGATGGCATCGAAGACCTTTCAATGACATTAAAATTCAAATTTTGATGGTATTAAAAGTTTGATCAATGACATCGAGATATTGACAAATCTGTCCAGAGAGTTTTCACAGGCAAATCAAGTTATTCTCGATGGCATTGAACTGTAATTGATGACATCTTCGTTGACATTGAAAGACTGTTCGATGACATAAAAATAATACTTAAATTGTCTAACAACCAAAGTATATTTTTCAAGGAAAATATTGATGGCATCGAGCCATCTTTGGATGACATCGAAGGTCCCTTCAATGGCATCTAAAGATGATCGATGACATCAAACAAAATCTGTCCAACACCTATTTGAAAAATCTTGGAACAGGAAGTCGATGGCACCGAAGAAGGTTCGATGGAATCGAAGGGAACTTCGATGGTATCGAAGACCCTTCGATGGCATCGACGATGACAGATTTCTACCTATTTTTTTACCATTGGGATTTTACTCTATATATCACTTAGAGTTGCTTCTTGGCTTTTTGAGCGAGCATTGAAGAGAGCTTTGAGACAATGATTGCTATAGTTAAGACCTTTACTCTTAGCCCTTTTTCTTATAGGAGTTCATTATTTAATACATGGCTTAAAGTCATTTATTAGAACATTCATACCTTGGATTGAACTATGAAATCCAGCCTTCATTGGTCATCCATCAGTACTCTTTAATGGAAAATCATTATGCTAGGATCCTTAAATTCTTAGCTTTTGGGAATCTTCTCTAGCTCTTAAAGATTAATCATTAACTAGAGTTGATCAACCCAAACCCTAATCCAACAACCTCAGTACCCTTGATTAGAGCATATACAAGTTGTTGCAGTTCAAGGGAGCTGAAGACTCTTCATCAATAGGAAGATCTTCATTGACATGTGCTAAAATGTGGCTCACTTACTTACAAGTAAGTACTAGAGTCCATTGATTCCGAAGCCCTTTCCTTGTATAGGATTGGGATTTAAAGTTTGGTTCTACGACCTGGCTAAGACCTTTTGTAGGTCTTCGATGGAAAAATATGTGTAGAGTCCTTGTGTAGGATCCACTGCCTTGTGTAGGCACCTTAGGTTGTCTTGAGTAGGCACCTTAGAAAATCTTGTGTAGGTTATAAAGGTCTGTGGTTAACCTGATTTAAAACCATTGGATAGGGAAATCAGGTACACTCATGGGTTGAGTGCATCTGTCGGGAGTGGAGTATGCACATATCCGAACCACTATATATCATTGTGTTTGTGATGCATGCTTTTCTTTATGTGGTGTTGATTCATGATATGTTTAATTTCTACACACTACATGTTTGATGCAATGCAGCCTTTGTATATTTTACTATCCTAGCTTTTGATTTTGAATGCTTTTCTTTTAATCCTGTTTAATTAGAACTGAATAGTTAGTATTTGTTTTAAGAGGATTAAAGTTTAGAAAAGCCCTATTCACCCTCCTTTAGGACACTTGGACATAACTCCGTACTTCACTAGTAGCAGTTTACCCATAATTTCAGCATCATCATGCAACTCCACATATTTCCACTTGATAATGTGTGACAGATCAGGAACATCTTCAGCATCAATGTATGGAATGCATTATGTGCATTTGAGAGAGATGTTGGTAGTGCAAAGCGATACGCCACTATATTGATGTGATCCATGATTTGAAATGGAATTATGTAGTGTGGGGTTATCTTTCTTTTCTTGTCAAAATGCAACATTCACTTCATGGGAGGACCTTTAGGAGGACATGATCTCCCCCTGCAAACTCTAAATGTCTCATTCACGTATCGGTATAACTTTTGTGCTTACTCTGAGCCATCAATAGGCGACGCTTGATTATGTCAATCTTCTTGGATGTGAGTTGTACTAACTCCATTCTGATCAGGCTCTTCTCTCCAACTTCAGTCCAAGAGTGTGGAGCTCGACATGGGTGCCCGTATAAGGCTTTGTAAGGTGTCATGCCAAGGCTAGCTTGAAGTCAAGCGCACATGCCCTGAGCATTTCTTCTACAATCTAATTTACTCGTTCAGTTTGTCCGTTTTGTGTAAGGGTGGAAAGTGGTAATGTATTTTAGTGACGCACCCATAACTTTCAAAATTTGGGTCCAGATGATAGATGTGAATCAGGAGTCTTTATTTGAAATGATCTTATAAATGAAGCTTTTTATGTCCTATTGGGGGGGGGGGGGGGGGGTAATCAATATTAGAGAATAAAATCAGAACAACATTTAATATTGAAATATTGATTTCAATTGAGTCGTTAGACAACCTTATTTCATGACTTCCTCGATTTCAATATTTCAAGATAATAAATACAGGGAAAAGATTATTAATCACCACAAGATAAATAGAGTTATAGTGGTTCGGTGTTAACACACACTATTCCACTCCCAAAATTACTTCTCCACGTAATTTTGCCTTTCTAGTATAACTAAGGTTTTCACAGGCTTACCTCAATAACCTCTTACAGTTTGTGATTTTCATAGACTATCACAAATAACCTCAAGTGATTTTAACGAGCTTAACACTTCTCAACCCAATGAGATTATTCTGGGTAATCTTAATCAACACAAAGTAAAGGTAATTTATTGGAAGAAAACTATCTTTTTGAAGACGTGAGTCGAAGCAAAGATATCGGTGATGCCTTTGAAGATGAAGCTTCAGTAGATTTATCAATCCTTTTTTTTTTTTTTCTCAGATAAGGATAAATCAATGTATACACAACTAAGAAGGATCTAAGGATAAATAAATTTTTTAAAGAGAAAAACCTTAAAAGCTATAGATTCAATCCTTTATTCTCAAGTTGAGTATATGTCACTCTCTATTTGAATTTAACAAGGCTTAAGAAGATAATTGAATAAGCTACAATATAATATATGAATGATAATGCAAATAGCTTGAAAAGAAGAAGATTTTTCTCTTTTATTTCTTGGATTTTTTCTCTCTATTTTTCCTATTGTAAAATCGTCAGAAATGAGCTCTATTTATAGCATAAAGATTAGAGCTTCGGTCAGCCTAAGAATCCCTTTGGCTGGTCGGAGTTTCACGATTTTGTTTCAACGGCTAAATATTTTGTGGGATTTGATTTAAATTAATCTTTGGCTGGCTTGGGACATAATTTAGCTGGCTTGAAATTTATTTGGTTGGCGAGAGATAGGGTTCAGTTGGTCTAAGATTCATGAAAATCAAAATCACATATTGTTGGAAACTTAACCTAGGCTACTCTTAGGTTGACCCGAGATGGTTTGGCTGGCCGAAGACGGGGTTAGGCTAGCTGAACAACCCTGAAATTTAACATAATAACGCAATAAATTACAACTTAGAAAACCCACTAAGATATACTTTAAAACTAGGATCATTCCTAAGGTCTTCTTTACCTATAGGTTGGCATACAATTGGTTCTTCTTTTAAAATTCTTCTGAGCCTTCTGATCTTGATATGTTGAATTGCGCTCTAGTATTGAAATGTTGAATTGAGTTGAAGTTTCGTACAATATATATTTTTTCTATGAAATTGGACAATCTACTTGTGTGCCTATAACACTTACAGATTTACAATGGCACTTCATGTAATCACACAATTTCCTTGATGTACAACTTGGCTAGGTCATCAACGAAGGTGGTCACGTAAACATGTAGGAAATGAGCCGATTTAGTCAGTTGGTTGACAATTACCCAAATTCAATCGTGACCTTTTTTCATCTTTACCAGCCTTGAAATAAAATCCATATAAATGTAATCCCAGTTCCACTTGGCAATAAGCATAGGCTACAAGAGACTTGGTGGTCTACGATGCTCAGCCTTGACCTATTGACAGGTGAGGCATCTAAAGACAGTCCGCGATCTCACTCTTCATATTATCCCACCAGTAAGTGCGCTTCATGTCTTGGTATATCTTAGTACTTTCCGGGTGGATTGCTAATTTGGAGCGATGAACTTCATCTAGGACTTCTTCTTTAACTCATGAATGCTTGGTACGCACAGTCATCCGTGAAAGCACAGACCATCATAAACACCAATTCTCCATTCTGAGTCTTCTTCTTGGGTTCCCTTTCTTTTATTTTCTTTAAGAGTTCTTCTTGTTCTTGTGCCGCAATGATTCGACCATCGATTATTGGTTTGAGACGGATGTGGGCTATTCTCTGATAGGGCTCTTCTATCCTCATCTTTAACTCAAAGTCTTATATGAATTCCAACATATTTCATTCTCTCAACATAAATGACACCACAAATTCATGAACTTTCTTTCTACTTAAGGTGTTTGCCACCAAATTTGCCCTATTAAGGTGGTAGGACATCTCGAAATTGAAATCTTTCAACGTCTTCATCCAACGGTGTTGACGCATGTTTAAATTCCACTAGGTGAAAATGTACTTCAAGCTCTTGTGGTTGCAGTAGAGCTTGAATTCTTTAACATACAGATAATGTCTCCATAGCTTGAGGGCAAATATCACTGCCGCCAACTCAAGAACATGAGTGGGGTAGTTCTCTTCATGCTTCCTTAACTATCGGGAGGCAAACACAGTCGCTCTTTCTCTTTGCATGAGTACACATCTTAATACAACATGTGACATGTCAGTATATATCACGTATTTAACTCCTTCCTCTAATAACAAAAGTACATGTGTGAATGTTTGCTTGATTTTTAACTCTTGAAATACTTTCTTTGTTTCTTCATTCCATATGAATTTAATGTCTTTGTGGGTTAGCTAGGAAAGTGGTCAAGTCATCTTTGAGAACCCTTCAATGAATCGCCTATAGTAATCGACCAATTCAAGGAAGTGTCTCACTTTAGTGACTGAGGTGGGTTTCTCCCAATTCTACACAACTGCAACTTTTGCGTGATTTATCGTAATGCTTTAATGAGTGATGACATGTTTGGGGAATTTCACATCTTTCCAAAAATTGCATTTCCTAAACTAGGGGAGCAATTGGTGTTGCCTAAACATATTGAGGACTGCTTATAGATGTTCTTTGTGCCTCTTGGAATATATTAGAATGTCATCAATGAATATGATAATAAATTTGTATAAATATGGCCTAAACACCATGTTCATGAGATCTATGAACACTGCAAGAGCATTGGTGAGTCCAAAAGGCATCTTGAGAAATTTATAGTACTTAAAATTCATCTTAAACGCAGTCTTTGCCACATCTTCCTTCTTGATCTTCATCTAATGGTACCCAGATTGTAAATCTATTTTAGAGAAATACTAGGCACCCTATAGTTTGTCGAATAGATCATCGATCCTTGGCAATGGGTACTTGTTCTTTATCATGATCTGGTTTAGCTTGCGGTAGTTGATACAGAGTCATAAAGATCCATCTTTCTTCCTTACAAATAGCATTGGGGCACCCCATGGTGATACACTAGGCTGTATAAAATCATGGTCCAAAAGTTTGTCAATTTAAAATCTTAACTCCTCCATTTCATACGGAGGCATTCGGTATGCGCTAGTGCGATTGGTGTCACACCATGCACAAGATCAATGGTGAAATCAATCTCTTGTTGTGGAGGTAGTTTAGGTATTGCCCTAAATACATCTTCAAATTCTCGCACTAATAGTGTATCAGATAATGTTAGCTAACTGACCTTGATAGGGAATGTGAAAGGAGTCTCACTAGGTTCTTATATAGTGATAGTCTAGGTGTCACAATCTATTTTGGCCTTCATAGTGGTTAGCCAATCCATACCCATGATAACATCATAATGGTATATATTGGCTACAGTCAAGTTGATTTGCACTTATCTACTTCCCAAAATAATAGGACATTGAGGGTAAGACTTGGTAGCGTCGGAATAAATTTCTGTAGCCGATACTAATATTGCTAATCTAAGTATAGGAGTGGTATCCAAATTCATCGATTTTACGAGAGAATAAGAAATGAAAGAAGTCATAGCCCCGGTGTTAATTAGAATGAACATAGGAATACCATAGATATAAATGGTACCTTCAAACACTCACGGGACATGATCGACTGTATATGGTGCTTAGTCATCAATGCATGAACCCGAGCCTACTATACTTGATTAGCTGTAGGGGCGACTGACTTCTATGGAGGACAACCTAATTGCATTGGAGGAGTGGTGATCGTGCATGGTTGGAGCATAAAAATTGATTAAAGGGAGTAGGCGAAGAAAGAAGATTGAAGAAATAGATTGAAAGAAGCCAAGTTGCGCGGCCGAATTCAAATTGCGTGAGACCGTGCAACTCATCATAGTTGCATGGGTCCGGGCAACTTATCATTGAGAATTTGTGTTGAAGAATGAAAATGATGCTAAGTGGGCCCCATGGCACAAGATTTAAGGATTCACATGTATGAAAGCCTATAAATACCACCTTCTCCCCTTTATTTGAGGGATCGAATTTCTCAAAAGACTGGTACCTTTGACAGATATTGAAGAGAGAAGAGAGGGAGAGAGCAAGGCAGGGCTGTGCAACTCATATTGAGTTGCGCGGGCCCGCGCAACTCCTCGGTCTGCGCAACTCATTGTTGAGTTGCCCGGATAGCTAAAGGACAACATTTATCTATTATTTTGAGGAGTTTTCTTTAAGATACTTCAATATCTCTTTATATTATTCATGAAGATGTATATGTGAAAGAAGACCCACATAACTCTTCTCCTATGGAGGCTCGAATGATATGAGCCGAAATGCTATCGAAATTTACATTTGAATCCATTCAATACTTGTACTTTTAATCATGAAAACATTATCTTGGAATAAAGGATAAGATGGTGTATATGAATTCAGAATAAATGAAATGTGATGATTATTCTCTTCATTTATTTTCTTTGTTATTATTAAGTGAGATAATTCCCAAATCAAATACCATTCATTTGTTGTCGAAACAAAATGACGACTCTACTAGGGACCATTTATCTTACTTGATACTAACTTAGAAACAATACAGAGAATATTATCATAGTTTGGCGTCTTATGGACACCAAAATGGTGACTCTTAACAGGAACATCCTCCCTTTCATCTCTAAAATAAGGTACATAATTAAATACTGATTGACATCATTTTAGTACCTTTGATAGAATTACAATACGATACATACGTTCAAGCTACAATCGATGGCACCATTACAAGTAAAACAATCTTTTACTTCTCGTCGACGGGATTTGTAATAGAATATGCCCATGATCAATCTTCGATTTACGAGAAACAGTCTGTGTTGATCAAAAATAAAAAAATCTCAAGCCATGACTGGAGTCATAACTGTCTCACAATTAGCACAGAAAAAAAGTAATGACTGGATAGTTGTGTCACACAGAAGGCCAAGAACCAGGAACACCGTAACTGTTAGGGCGAGTTTATCACCACAAAAAAAAAAAAAATCAAAGGACCGATAACACGGAATGTAGTTAGAAAGAATCCTGAACTTGATCCTCCAACCTTATACCCGGGAAAATCAGTTCCTTCATTAACGTCGCAGGACTTTCCAGCTTTGTCTGTGGGTAACACTCGATGGACAAGAAAGGAAAAAAGGCAAATCACCTATGAGAAGCATATCAGTCTTTGTATTACCCCAAAATGCATCTCCACAGGTCGTGTCACAATCATCTGAATTTACGGAAGCATAGGAGAACCAAATGGAACTCCTCTGTCTCATTAAGCCCCATCATGCCAAGGTGTTCCTACTCTACTCTAATGATTGATTTGTCAAAAAGTGGAGAAGCTACCATATATATGACAGGAACAAGTCAAGGTCCACCGCAGAAGATCGCATAACCGAGATGGCACAAGCTCAAAGAACACTGATGGAAGAATGCAGGAATCTCCGAGAAGCTTTACCGACTCTGGCACATAACATGGCTCAGATTGTAGCTCCTCCAATGATGGCTACCACAAATGAACATGAACGACAACCCGGGGGCTCACAGCCATCGAGAGCTGGATCACATGGATCCGCTCCTGCAATAAGAGTGATAACTCAAGAAGAAGTACTATTAGTAGTTGCAGAGGCTGTCAGAACTGAAAGAGAGTGGAAGAATGTCGGACGATTCCGTTACGGGACACCTTACCTAAGAGAGGTGGAGGATGTACCTTTCCCAGCTAACTTCAAGTACCTAGATTTCTAGAAATTCAATGGGGATGGATCTCTAGATGAACACCTCATGCACTTCATTATAGCAATGGGTAACTTCTCTATTGTCTCGTAGTACTGCTTGTGATTATTTGGCTCTTCGCTGACAGGGAAAGCATTCCGATGGTACTCTAGTTTAGCGCCAAAATCGATACGAACATGGGAAGAAATGCAGGATGCCTTTATGTCAAATTTCTTTTTGTCAGATCACGACGTTAGCATTATGGAACTAGATTCTGTATGACAAAGAGAAGGCGAACCTATAGAAAAGTTTATAGATAGATGGAAGACATTGGGAGCTTCGTGCAAAAAATTACCCAGGGAGAAAGAACAAGTGAAAATGTGCTTAAATTCTATGGAGATTGGAATTGCATTTGGTCTCACCAGTGTTGACATAAGAACCTTTCGTAATCTGGCTACGAAAGCTCATGCATTGGAACTAATGACTAAGAAAATGCTAGTATTTCATTACAAAATAGGCAGGAGAGGACATGTTAGGCTGATGGCAAATGTTTTGGACAGAGAAAAGAAGAATGATATTCCTCATGACAGAAAAAGAACAGAGAAAAGAGAAGAGTCAGATCGTTATAGAGGCAGATTCAATGATAAGAGGCCAAGATCCCTTAATTCCCATGAAGGATTCACGTTTGAGAAGGAAGATGTCACCCCCATGATGAAACAATTACTAAGTATAGGGACAATAGAGTTACCCCCGTCCAAATGGCCTGAAGAAGCAGAAATGATGAAAGAAAGAAATTTTTGCCATTATCATCATTTGTTGGGACAACCCACGGAAAATTACTTTTCACTGAAATTCATAATTCAGAAGATGATAAGCAGGGGTGAGATTATAATAGGAAAAGAGAAAGAAAGAAGCAAAAAAGTGTCGATAAACATGATCTCTGGCTGAGAGATTATATATGAGAAAAAGGGAGGGCTGAGGAAGAAGAAAAATTGGCACAAATACTAATAATTTTGTAGAAGGAATGGGTAAAGCTGTAGTGATCATATTACGCTCAGGAAAAAGAGTAACAAGTCCTCTCTAAAAATAAAAAGCTAAAGTGGTACGGGAAAGAATATCCGGGATACACATCGATAACAATAGAAAAGAAGAAAAGAATGAAGTTGAAAAAGTAACTTATGATGTGATAAGCCATCTGAAAGGTATACCAGCTTTTGTGAGACTTGTGTCCTAGATTGTATCGTTCCGTAGGCTTCCGCGGTCCTTTCAGTTGAATTCCGGTGACCTGTGACACGTAGATTGCATTTGCACGCGACCTTGAGTGTCATCCTGTAATTCCAAATCGGCTTGACCTAAGACCTATGTCATTGCGACTGCATCGTCACTGCCATTCCAACACTGTGTCTCGTGCGCCAATCCGACGGGTAGATCAAAAGATGTACCATTTATAATATTTAAGCCATTAATTGATGTGGGGTCTACTTTGAAGGGGTGCACACGTTTACCTAAGTGGACCCATCTTAGGAGCACCATTTCCCATGAGAGCTTTAGTCAACTTTCTCTTACAAGTCATTATGAGGTTCTCTTCCCTATGCTCTTACAACCCATTATTACCCTCTTACAAACCCATCCTTTCACTCTCTCTCATCTCTCTACTCTCTCTCTCTCTCTATCTCTCTCTTCTTCTTCTTCATTTTTCCTCCCCTAGCAAGAGAGAGCTCCCAACGTCCATGAGAGCTCTCCATTTCCAACCCTTTGAAAGCTCTCCACCCCCAAATCCAACCCTCTAAAATCAATCCCGACCATTGAATCTTGTTCCCTTGTAGCTCTAGATCACATTGGTGGAAGAAGATGTCCAAGATCTAAGGTGGGTGCTACTCTCTCTCTCTCTCTCTTTTTTTTTTTTTTTTTAAAATTTTTGTGTGATGTGTGGCCCACTTGGTTGGATCCTACTTTAATGTATGTTTTATCCATACCATCCATCATTTGGTGACCCACCGAGTAGGCCCCACCTCGAATGTATGCGTTACACCCAATCGTCAAGCGTCCAGGGATGCTGGACATGTAATGAAAACACAAATATTAGCTTGACTGGCAAGCTTTTGGGCGAGCCACTTATACAGGCCCCACCTTGATGCATATTGTAAATCCAAGCTGTCCATTTTGTTCCTCAGATCATTTTAGGCGTTGAGTCGAAAAATGAAGTCAATCCGAGGTTCTGGCGGGCCATAGCATAGTAAATGATGGTTTTCACCATTGAAATCTCCCCTGGTATTTCTATGCACTGAAAATTACTCAATATTAGGCTTGTTTGGCTTGTCTTAAACCATGGGACGCAATGGCTGGGTTGGATTCACTTGGAGCGGGCCTCACATAGGAAAAACCCTAGGATTTCGAGTTTTTCAAAGTAGTTGCTGCTGCTGTCAAAGAAAGGACGCTAGGTGTCCAGGCGTGTAGGAGGGCGAGCCAGGGCCCCACGGCCCTAGCCATGGGCCCCACCATGATGTGTGTTATGTATCCACTTCGTCCATTCTGTGGGCCCTTAGGGCAGCGGGTCACCCTCCAAAAATCAGGCCCATCCAAAGCTCAGGTGCCCCACATCACAGGAAACAGTGGGGTTGACCCTCTGCATTGAAACCCTTTTTGGGTCCACAGAAGTTTTTGATCAACATGAAATTTGTTTTCCCTCTCCATTTGGGTTTGCGTGACCTTATGGACAAATTGGATGGCATATAAGCATTATGGTAGGCCCCACGTGGGACCCATAATGATGTCTGTGTTCCATTCTCACCGTCCACTGACGGTGGACGGTGAACCCCCCCATGGTGTATGTGTTCTATCCACACTGTCCAGGGGACGGTGTGTGCGCATGCGTGTGTGCGTGTGTGTGTGCGTGTGTGTGTTTGTGCGTGTGTGTGCGTGTGTGTATGTGTGTGTGTGTATATATATATATATAATAGTATATTATGTATAATATTGTATATATATATATATACTGTATATAAATTATATATTATATACAGGATGGTGGGCCTTTAGTGGACCCCACCCTTGATGCATGTGTTGCATCCAATCTGTCCAGCCACTTTGAAAGCTCATTTTATGGCATGGGCTAAAGAATGAGACATATCTATAGTTCAAGTAGACCCCACCCTCGAAAATAACGGAGACAGTGACTTTCACCATTCAAAATTTCTAAGGGGCCACAGTATTTCCTTACTAAGCTGATATGTGTTCCCACTTCATCTATCCCTATGTTAGTTTATAAATAGGTTGGATCTCTAATACATTAAGGTGGGACACACCTTGATGTATTTGTGGCTCGTTGCTTAGGCTCACCTTAATATATACATGGGACCCCTGTGATCAGGCCATCTTGATTTATTTGTGGCCGTCCATTGAGGCCCACCTTGGTACATGTATGAGGCCCACCTTTGTGAAAGAGGCTTGGCTGGTGTATGTTTACACCAGCTATATTGATGTTGTTTATAATATAATAACATATTATATTATTACATAATATATATATTGTCGGTGTATATCTTGTGAGCCATCACGTGGGTTCCACCTCGATTTATGTATCTGATCTGCACTGTCCAGAGGTACTGGATGGTGGTAGCCACCTTGAGATGTGTTTTATCAACACCGTCCAACCCATGGATGGTAGATGCGGATTAACTAGAGTACTTCACACCCGCTTGATAGCTAAGAAATTGATTTTAGCAGGTTCCGCGGAGCCCACTTGATTTATGTAGTGTATTCCACGCCACTCATCTATTTTACATCCATGACTGTCCATTAGTGCAACCCATTGATGTAGCCCACTTGATGCATAATTGGCCCATTGATTCGGCCCATTTGAATTGGCCCACTTGATCCGACCCATTGATTCGGCCCATTTGAATTGGCCCATTTGACCCGGCCCATTTGAATCGGCCTATTTGATTGGCCCGCTCGTGTCGGCCCATTTGATTGATTTAGCCCATATGATTGATTCAGCACACTTTGATATATATGAGGCCCATGTGATTAGGCCCATCCTGATGTAATTGTGGCCCATGTTATGAGGCCCACTTTGATATGCTTGTGACCCATCTGTGAGGCCTATCTTGATATATTTATGGGGCCCATTAGTGCGGCCCATTGATGCAGCCCACTTGTTATATATGGGGCCCATTGGTGTAGCCCAATGACGCAACTCACTGTGATATGTATGTTATCTAGGTTGTTCTTTGGCTGGACCGCTGGTAGGCCCATCTGAGATGAATAGGCCCACTTGTTGCTTACGTAAGGCCCACCTGTTGTGTATGTAGCCATTATACGAGGCCCATTGTAATGTATTCGAGGCCTATAGGCAAGGCCCATTATGATGTATTCGTGGCCTAAGGGTAAGACCCATTGTGATGTATATTAGGACCACAGGTTATGACCCAATGTGATGTATTCGAGGCTCATGGACGAGGCTCGTTGAGATGTATTTAAGGCCCATTGTGACATGTTCGTGGCCTACGGGTAAGGCCTACTGAGATATATTTTTGGCCCATATGTCGTGGTCCATTGTAATGCGTATAAGGCCCATGTAACGCGACCCGTTGTGGTGTACATTTGGCCCTTGAGCGAGGTCTATAGTGATGCATATTAGGCCCTTGTGTGAGACCGTGGGCCCATTGTATGTTTGGCCCCATGTGGGCCACTCCTTGGGAGTAATGTTGGTTAAAGGTCCACGTTGATGGGCAATGATAGTTAAACGTCCACATTATGACCTTCCTTTGGGCCCATTCTCGTCATTCTCTAATGAGTTAACCCAAACGAATGGGCCCCCATTGATATTGCTTAGACCATCATCGGTCGTCCATCTATGGACCCCGCCTTGTGTCGTGACCGATTGCCGATTCCGTTTAACGTGGCCTATTTACTGATTCAGATTATCGTGGCCTATTTGATGTATATGAGTCCAAGTATCGAGGCCGATTCCAAGTGTTGATTTCGATTGTTAAGGTCGATTTTGACTGCCGAGGCCGATTGTCAAGACCTATATGATACATACGCGACTCGTAGTGAGGCGTATTGAGATGTATTTATGGCTTACAGGTAAGGCCCGTTGTGATGTATTCGTGGCCTATGGGCAAGGCCCATTGTGATATGTATTAGGCCCATGATGCACAACCCTTTGATGTATTCGGGACCCATGTGTAGGGTCCACATGACATGTATTTGAGGCCCATGAGCAGGGCTCACCTGTTGTGTATATGTGACCCTTAAGTAAGGCCCATGGTGTTGTATATTAGGTCCTTGTGTGAGGCTATGGGTCCACTATATGTTTAGCTCTATGTGGCCATTACTTGGGGGCAATGTTGGTTAAATGTCCACATTGTCGAGGTCGATTGTTGATGCCAGTTATTGATACCGATTATGAGTATGTGACAGCATAGCATCATAATACATGCTCATACGCATCATCTGTATGTTTGTTATGAGATGTGATTGACCATTGCATATGCCATAGGGCAGGTTGTTCATAGGGCTCCCTGATAGGCATAGTTGCCCCACATGAGAGCATGACATGCACAGGATTGATGCATGATTGGACTGTGTGACTCATACATCTCGCATTTGTGTGACATGACCACCATACGCCCTAGCGACATTAGGGCCGTAGCCTCCACAGGTATTTCGTGGATGGCCAGATGGGACACCGAAAATCTGTTCTACATGGGGTGCTATAGATATCTTTAAGTGAAAGTCCTAGAACCCTCTTGGTTCCAGAGGTTGCTCCAACATCTTGACCGAGTGGATGCATGAGCGCATGAGGGCCGTATATAATTAGGCCGCGTCTCCCACTGTGTCGTGGTCGGTTGGAAGGGGGTACGACCTTACCTGCCCGAGAGGAGGGGGCAATGCTAGGTTGAGTCTGACCAGCTTGAGGAATGGGTCCGTTATCGATGAGTCGGGCCCGATATTGGTAAGCGGATAGTGAGGTCTATTTCACTCACCTTGTTGCATGCGATGGGGCGACAATCTAGTTTGAAGTGTAATAGACCCTGGTGATGATCCCAGAGATGAACCGTACTGATATGTGGACTTATTAAGTAGGATTTGCACACTCATTCATTCACTATCTACTCGGGCTGGTGGTGCATAACTATTTGTTATGTGAACTTTAGCAATGGCCAGGATTTCGGTTGGGGCGCGTGACTAACCTGAGATCAAGAGTTTACCACATTGAGTCTAATTATCCAAATTTAGGTATGGGACTGGTTTGGATAGAAGTCCCTTGTGATGGACCCCATAGCCTGCGATACTACGTACTATCATCCTGACTTCACTCTAACTTGGTCATTTCATTCACACTGCATATTGCACTGCATCATCGGCATCTGACATTTGGCTTACTGTCTTCGTATTTCATAACTGATCTACATTGCTTCATCAGTACATGATATTGTTTCTATTATATTTTTGCATGGATAAGACTGATGGTATTTATGGGCCTATTAACATCTTTTCGCATTACTCAGATACCGTATGATTTATGAATTTGTCAGTATTTTCGCTTACTCGGATTACTCTAATATTGCTTACTTGGCACTTACCTTGTGCACATACTTTCACCACTCACTGAGCTTTCTATAAGCTTATGCACGATAGATGCGTGTAGGTGATGTTAGGTTATAGCAACACTAAGCTTGGAGCATGCAACGGTCTTTTGGAGCTTGATTTTTGATTTATGTATTTTCCTTTCAGCATTATACTCAAATGATTATATTAGTGGATATGTGATGATGATGTTGCCTTTGTGAATTGGGTAATCTTGTGGTTATGCTTACTATGAGTTAAATGTACATTAAAAAATCCTCCTTGTAGGATCCCAGGATTGAAATCTGGCATATAGTCGCTAGGAGCCGAGAATGGGGTATTAAGGAGGCTGTCGGCACCAGATTCGGCGATCGGGATTCCAGTAAATCCGATTTTCGGATTTGGGGCATAACAACTTGATTAGCACTACAGTTATCAAAAGATTGTAGACACACTTTGAGTCAGGCCTTATTCGATAATGAGGTCAGAAAAGCATTACTCATAGAGATGGGAGGCACAGAGCAAGAGATATAAAGCAGTTGCATGCCTGTCATTTCCTTCTCCAACGATGATTTGACTTGTGATAGGGAGCATAACAGGCCATTAATGATCATGGGTCATATTCATGGTACACAGGTTAAGCGAATAATGTTGGATAATGGATCAACAGTGAACCTGTTGCCATTAACAATGCTGAATAAACTCAGATATCATCGTTCACATTTACGCCCTAGTGGAATGATGATACAGGGTTTCAACCAGGATGGGCAACGTGCGCTAGGGAAGATTACATTAACTCTAGAGATAAGCGAGTTAATGACAAATGTCATTTGTCATGTCATCAATGTGGTGACGACATATAACCTCCTGTTGTGTAGGCCATGGATGCATCAGTATGGTATCATACCATCCACCCTACACCAATGCTTCAAGTATTATAAAGACGGAGTTCAGTACAAGGTAACAGCTGATGTAAGATCATATACAGAAGTAGAAGCTTTCTTTGCAAATGCCAGTTACTATGATGGATTCACAATAGAAGATAAGGAGAAGAATGGTGAGGAAAAAACCTCAAGAAGTAATACACAGAGATATATAGAGAAAGAAGCCACAAAAATGGAATTGTCTGGGAAAGTGAACATGAAAAAGAAGTTTTATTTCGTGCCAAAACACTTGAGACAACCGGTACAGCTTTCATTAACATTATTATTACCTGAGCAACTGGAGATTCTACAGTCGAATAATACAGTACCATTGCCATATGCTGAAAGGAACAAGCCGTTTCCGGCTATCCCAAAAAGATTTCACGTCAAATCCAGTTTAAAGTATCCCGAGCCGATCGACTTTTATGCCCATTCGGAAATGAAAGTAGAAGAAAGAGCTGATAAAAGTATAAGTTGTGAAAAACTAACATTTGAAGATCTTAAGAGATATAGTCTAGCTAGTAGAAAAGTTATGAAGAACATGTGTTTTGACTACAAAGAACCAATTGGCTTGAACTATGGAAAAGGAATCCAGATTCCAATCGAAGTAAATGAGAAAAAGCGAGAGAAATTCCGCTGATTGGGGGCAGAATCTTCAGCAAATATGTTCGCAGTTGATTCGGTAGAAGAAATAGATTCTGAAATAATTAAGCATCAATACGGTCGTGGTTGATTCGGTAGAAGAAACAGATTCTGAAATAATCAAGCATCTTGAAACAGCTCCAAAATAGATGGAAGATGGGGGACAGCAGACAATTGACAGTTTGTGAGAAGTAAATCTAGGCACGGAAGAAGAACTACAGAATACATTTATACATGTCAGTTTGCCCGAACAAGAAATAGATCAATATATCAAACTCTTGAAAGAAAACAAGGATGTATTCGCCTGGACATACACAGAAATGCCAGGACTGGAACCATTAGTAGTAATGCACCAACTAAATATCTCTAAAGATAAAAGGCCAATCAAACAAGCACAAAGGTGATTCCATCCATATCTAATTCCCCTGATAGAAATAAACTGATAAAGGTTGAATTCATCAAAGAAGTCAAATATCCTAAATGGATATCAAATGTTATCCTGGTGAAAAAGAAAAGCGGACAAATCAGGGTATGTGTTGATTTCAGAGATTTAAATGAGGCTTGCCCAAGAGACGACTTCTCATTACTAATAACCGAGCTATTAATTGACAGTACGATGAAATACATTGTTATGTCCTTCATGGATGGTTATGCCGGGTATAACCAGATAAAAATGGCTCCAGAAGATGAAGAAGCCACGACATTCAGAACTTCAATGAGAATTTATTGCTACAAAGTTATGCCATTCGGTCTCAAGAATGCTGGCGTAACATATCAAAGAGCAATGCAGAACATCTTTTAAGATATAATGCATAAGCATGTTGAATGTTATGTAGATGATTTGGTAGTCAGATCAAATGACCATGAGGAACATCGCAAATATCTGATTTCAGTCTTCCGTCGGCTCAGAAAGAAACAGTTAAAGATGAATCTGGCTAAATGTGCTTTTGGTGTATTATCAGGAAAATTCCTCGGCTTTATTATCAGACATAAAGGAATTGAAATCGACCCAGGGAAAGTTAAAGCTATTCAAGAAATTCCATAGCAAAAAACAGTAAAAGAATTAAAAATTTTGCAAGGAAAGTTAGCATATATTCGTCGTTTTATCTCTAACCTAGCCGGAAGATGTCAGCCATTTTCTCACTTAATGAAGAAAGGAATAGAATTTGTATGGGACAAGTCATGTCAGAATGTGTTTGATTCAATCAAAGAATTGTTGAAACAACCTCCAGTATTAACAGCTCCTGTGAAAGGTAAACCACTTATTCTATACATATCTCCAGTTGAGAATTCACTAGGAGCTCTACTAGCACAGGCAAATGAGCATGGGAAGGAAATCACGCTTTATTATTTGAGTCAAACTCTGATAGGTGCAGAATGCAACTATTCGCCAATCGAGAAAGTATGCTTGGAATTAATATTTGTAGTGCAAAAAGTAAGACATTATTGCCTTTCTCATGATATAATTCTAATCTCGCGAGCGGATCCCATAAAATTCTTGATGACCAGGCCAATGTTATCAGGAAGATTGGCCAAATGGATGCTAATGCTTTTAGAATACACAATTACTTATGAGCTGCCAAAAGTAGTAAAAGGACAGGCAGTGGCAGATTTCTTGCTAGCTCATCCCGTAACAAACAGTGAAATAATCAGTGATGATTTCCCAGATGAACAAGTGATGATGATTGAATCGCCAAACTCATGACAAATGTGCTTTGATGGTGCTTCTTGATTGTCAGGAACAGGTGCTGGAATGATATTCATCAGTCCTCAGGGTAATTTACTACCTTACTCTTTCACGTTGGGTACTGCGTGTACCAATAATGAAGCTGAATATGAAGCTCTTATCATTGGAATGGAGATAGCTCAAGAAATGAAAATAAAAGCACTGCAGATTTTTGGGGACTCCAAGTTGGTTTTAAACCACTTGACAACCAAGTTCGAAATAAGAAAACAAGAACTCCTGCCGTACTGTCGACGAGCACAACAATTACTAGAGCAATTCCATGATGTTGAAATTAAACATATACCGCGATGCAAGAATGCAAGGGCAGATACTTTAGTTAGCCTGACAGTAGCTTTATCCTGTCTAGATCGAAGTCCCCTTCAAGTAATAATAGAAGAAAGAAGATTTTTACTAGATTTTTACTATCATCTAAAATCATTAGTGAAGCCGTTGAAGCAGTTCCTGTATCATGTTTGGAGGTTACAACAGACGATTGGCACCCGCCTTTTGTGGATTTCCTCAAATACGATATTCTGCTAGAGGACCCAGCACAAAGGTTACGGATCAAGCAGAGATCAAAGAAATTCATTATGTGTAGCGAAGTGTTATACAAAAGATCTTATAACGAAATGCTATTACAGTGTTTAAGTGGTCCAATGGGAAAGATTAGTCATAAAATCACCAATTTGGGACCCACCTGATCTTTGGATATGCCTCAACTTTCGGCTCAACCCTTGAATTGGATAGATAAAAGGAATGGATGGAGTGGATTGATCAAGAATATTATTGTGGGGCCCACACGCATGTTGCAAGTGCACCATAGGGGTGTGCTCGATATGCACCATACGCAGGCGTTGGTTAAAGTCAGTTTGGCCTGACTTTTCAAAATAGAGAGGGAGACTCTCTCTCCTCTCTCGCGGATGGTCATCCACTGGGTCTAGTGGTGGCCCACCACGATCATCTAAATGATGATTCGAGACGTTCATTGTGTCCACGAGGGGACGCTGACCAAAACCTCGTGTTCTTGTGCAACCATGCACAAAAATAAGCTTGCAACGATAGGAGAAGGCAACACCACGTTAATCAACACTATGGCCCACCAAGAACTCAGATCCAGCTCAATTCTTAAACAATGGCCTAAACTGATCCCACAAGGCCAATGAAGAACTCTGATCTCCTTGAAAATCGCTGTGAGTGGGCCCCACAGGGTTTAGCGTGGGTTAACATGTGTAAGTAATGCACGTCTGAGAATTCTGAAAATTTCGGGAAGATCTAGCCCACTACCTCTGATCGATTGGCCGATCTGAACCGTTTAAATGGAGCCCAGGCCAAAGCTGACCCCAGCCATGGAGAAAATCCGGAGCTGAGATGTTTAGCCGTCCCAAAAACTTGTTCCACATGCACGTGGTTTGCAGTTTCGTTGCGCACATGGTTTGTGGTTTCGCTGTTGCTGCGTAAACTTCACCCTTACGCACTCCTAGCCACTGACCTACAACGCCTATAAAGGAGAGGGAGAACACATGAGAAGGGGATCATCCTTGGACATGGGAAGCAAAGGTGAGAGAAAGAGAGAGAGACGTGGGCCGACTGAGTTTTCCTCTTCCTCTTCTTCAGTTTTCTTTATTTTCCTTGATTTTTTTTTTGAGTTATAGCTTGATCATATCCATGATGAGCTAAACCTCTTAGCTAGGGCTAAAAGGTGAAGCTTGTAGACTGACAGGTTGTTTTCTATGCTTTGATTCATGTTTTAGTTAAACTATCTTTGATTCTAGTTTGATTATAAGGAATGCTTTTAGTTTTTAATGGTTTGTTGTGACTTAAATTACAATGGATCTGTGATAGATTTAAGCATGTTCTTTGCATTATTGTGATTATGAAATTAGGAACCCTGTTGTTCACCATTGCCCCTTGGACATGGTTAGATGATGAAATCTTCTAATCTTCATAATTATCTCAGAGTATTTGTGGATTGGTAAATTCTATTGTTTGCTTTGTCTCATGGACATGGTTTTGTAATGGAATCAATGCTAGTTCTCATACCTCTCATCTATTAAGGACTAGATTAAAGGAAGTTCAGATTTGATTTTTAAAAAGATATCTTCCAATTAGATGAAGATAGGACTTTGATTCCAGTTGTGTTCTTGAATCAAGCATAGATCTCCCTGATCTCTACAAGTGGATCCTTAGAAACCCTAGTTTCCCACCTTTGAATTTTACAAGTTTTAGTTAAGTAGTTTATAATTATTCTCTTATATTCTCCTAATTTAGATTACGTCTTCTAGTTCTAGTTTTAGTTGCTCTCAGAAAACACATAAGTTCAGTCCCCGTGGATTCGACCTCGGTCATAGCAAGATTATTACTACATCGCGACCCTGCACTTGGGGTTGTGAACAAGTTTTTGTGGGAGATTAGGTTGAGGCTAGGGTGAACTAGCCTCCATTAGCTTATCAAGGCATGATTCAAGCTCTTCTAGTAATTTTCTCATATCCGCAAAAGAGTCCGTGTCACTCCAAAGTGGCTCCTTTTAGATCGATTCTAGTTGGATTTCAAAGGTAGAAGATCCAAGACAATATTAAACTATAACAAGTTGTTGGTTTATCTTCCCAATTTTGATGTTTCCACCGATCATAGTTATATGGATCATAGGTGGAAAAATCTGATGGTTATTGATATATATTATCACACATAATATAATCATGCATTGTTTTCTTCTTGTCTGATGGGTGATAATAATTCTCCCTCACATAGTTATGATAACCTCAACACTCACTTACTGTCTTCTTAATCTATGGGGTGTAAGTATTCTCCTGCATATGATCACGTAAAGACTTCTTAACCAGTGGAGCATTATATTCCGGTCGGTTCTCGATGATGGTTTCAGAAAAATTTTGAGACTTAGGTTGATTTCTATCATAATCATCATACTTGCCTCCCCAATATCTCTTATCCATCTCAGCATACTGATGTACCCACTCTTGCATGGTGAAACCCTAGCTCTGAATCTAATCCTAAAAATAAAAGAAAAATCCCACATCAATATGGAAGTAAATAGAGGAGAAGTTAGATAGAAGTTACCAGATTGGAGGAGATTTATGTTAGGATCCTGCAAAAGAAAACAAAATAAGTCAGTTTTTAAAAACAGAAATTCTAAAATTAGAAAGTTTCTAAAAACAAAAATAGGAGTTAAATTCTAAAAAGGAAAGTTTTAAAAAAATTAGTTTCTAAAACAAATTAGGAAAGTTTCTAAACCTAGAAAATAGAAGCTAAGTTAGTTTCTAGATTAATTTAAAAAACCCTAATCCTAAAAAAAATAGAAATTGAAAAAACCCTAATCTTAAGCTAATTCCAAAACTAGCTAATCTCAGAAAAATGCAACCGTTAGTCCCCGGCAACAGCGCTAAAAACTTGTTCACAACCCCAAGTGTAGAGCTCATATGGTGGCCTCAACTGGGTGGTTTCAAATTCTAGAGTCATATCGAGCAACTCGTCCCTCTCTCGAATCATATCATCATTCAATTCAGGGGAGTGGTCCAAACATGTCTCACAAGAGTTAGAAGGGTTGGTTGTAAGTGGCTCATCCTCCATATTTAAATTGGACATGTAAGATGAGTGGAGTAGATTCTTATGACAGATCACTTCATGTATTTCTTGATCACCAACCTAGACTAAACTTGAGATTGATTCTAAGGAAATTTGGGTTGAACATTCATGATCGTCATCCCAATACTCATCATCTTCCAATTCAGTGCAGTACACACTAGGGATGGGATTGCTTTCCTCACATTCTATTCCTAAATCAGGTTGAGGTTCGAATAAACTAACCTCTTCCTCATCATTAAAATCAGGTGTGTCATGTGAGGGAAGTGTCTCAATATCATTATATTCGAAAATCAACAATGTCTCTTGATTATTCATTTGGACCGTCATCGAGATCGACTCTTTGAGAAATTGAACCATATACTCATTAATATAATCCAATTCTTCATTCCAAATTCTAGAGTTCTTTAAAAGCGAGTTAGGATCACTTTTCTCATATTGTGTTTCTGGACTGAGTCGTGGCTGGGACGAACGAGCCTCCAATGTCTTATCAATGCACAATGCAAGTGCTTCTATCGTTCTACTGATGTCAGCAAAATCATATATGTTACCTCGAAGTGACTCATCTTGGATCGTTTCTGATTGGGTTTCAAAGGTAGAGGACCCAAGAGAATGTTCATTAGGGTGTATTGCTGGTTCATCTTTCCAACGTTGATGTTTCCACTGATCATAAGTAGGGAGTTGGGAATGAAGAATTGGATTGGGTTGAGGCTGGGGTGAAGTAGCCTCCATTAGCATATCAAGGCGTGATTCAAGCTCTTCTAGTAATTTTCTCATGTCCGCAGAAGAGTCTGTGTCACTTTGAAGTGGCTCCTTTTGGATCGATTATTGTTGGGTTTCAAAGGTAGAAGATCTAAGAGAATAATCATTATAACAAGTTATTGGTTCATCTTCTCAATTTTGATGTTTTCACCGATCATAGTCATTCGGATCATAGGTGGGAAAATCTGATGGTTGTTGATATATATTATCACCCATCAGATAAGAAGTAAATAATGCGTGATTATATTATTTGTGATAATATATATTAACAACCATAAGATTTTCCCACCTATGATCCGTATGACTATGATCGGTGGAAACATCAAAATTAGGAAGATGAACTAACAACTTGTTATAATAATTATTCTCTTGGATCTTCTACCTTTGAAATCCAACCATAATCGATCCAAGAGGAGCCACTTTAGAGTGACACTGACTCTTCTACGAACATGGGAAAATTACTAGAAGAGCTTGAATCATGCCTTGATAGGCTAATGGAGGCTACTTCACCCCAGCCTCAACCCAATCCAATTCTTCATTCCCAACTCCTACTTATGATTAGTGGAAACATTAATGTTAGGGAGATGAACCAGCAATACACCTTAATGAACATTCTCTTGGGTCCTCTACCTTTGAAACCTAATCAGAAACAATCTAAGAGGAGTCACTTCAGGGTAACATATATGATTTTGCTCACATCAGTAGAACGATAGAAGCACTTACATTGCGCATTGATAAGACATTGGAGGCTTGTTGTCCTAACCACAACTCAATCCAGAAATACAATATGAGAAAAGTGATCCCAACTTGCTTTTGAAGAACTCTGGAATTTGGAAAGAAGAAATGGATTATGTTAATGAGCATATGGTTCAATTTTTCGAAGAGTCGATCTCGATAACGGTCCAAATGAATAATCAAGAGACACTGTTGGTTTTCAAATATAATGATATTGACACACTTTACTCACATGACACACCTGATTTTAATGATGAGGAAGGGGTTAGTTTATTCGAACCTCAACCTAATTTAGGAATAGAATGTGAGGAAAGCAATCCCATCCCAAATGTGTATTACATTGAATTGGAAGATGATGAGTATTGGGATGATGATCATGAATGTTCAGCCTAAATTCCCCTGGAATCAATCTCAAGTTTGGTCCAGGTCAATGATCAAGAAGTACACGAAGTGATCGGTCATAAAAATCTACTCTACTCATCTGACATATCCGATTTAAATATGGAGGATGAGCCACTTACAACCGACCCTTCTAACTCTTGTGAGACATGTTTGGACCACTCCCCTGAATTGAATGAAGATATGATTCGGGAGAGGGACGAATTGCTCGATATGACTCTGAAATTTGAAACCGCCCAGTTGAGGCCACCATCTAAGCTATACATTTGGGGTTGTGAACAAGGATTCACTTGTAGCTATCAAGATGCTACCTTACTTGATTTAAGGAACACAATTGGAATTGGAGTCTTATCCTATCCAATTGGAAGATAAAACAATTTAAATCAAATCTGAACTTTTCATTGACCTAATTCTCAATGGAGGAGAATTGTGATGATTAGAAGGGATTCCATCACCCTACCATACTTAGAAGATGATGGTGAACAACAAGATTTACCAATCTCACAATCTTAAAACAGGAAAAGAAGATATCCAAAGCTATCACAACATTTATTGTAATTTGAGTCACAATAAATCATAGAAAACAGAAAACATTCCTTTAATATCAAACTAGAAATCAATGAGGTCCAATAAGAACAAGAATCAAAGCAAGATAATCATCCAAACATGATATAAGCTTCATCTCTTAGCCTGGCTAAGAGGTTTAGCCACTCATAGACATGATTGAAACTAAATCTCTTAAATAAAGCATGAAAAATAAACTAGGGAAGAAAAAAAACTCTTTGGCTGCTGCTCCACCATTGTGTATGCTCCTTGAGACCTTTCCACAAACCCTAGAAGATGCTTTGGAGCATCGTAAGGAGTCCTATTTATAGTTGTAGAACTCTAATTTTTGCACCGAGTTGGAAAAATTTAGAAACCGCCTCAAATGTACGCACTCTACGCAATTTCTCAAAATAAATTTAGAGTTTAAACCACCTCAAATTTACACACTCTGCGCAGTTTCTCAAAATAAACTTAGAGTTTAAACCGCCTCAAATTTACGCACTCTGTACAGTTTCCTAAAATAGACTCGGAGTTTTAAAATATGCTTTTTTAGGACAATTTCAAGAATATGTTTATTTTCAAGACAATTTCAGGATTCATTTTCTTTACTTCAAATCTTTGATTCTCTTCATTCTTCACTTGGTTTTCTTGGATCCTTGGCATGTGAATTCTTCACTAATGACTTTCAAATCTCCAAATCTTCATTTAGTAATATTTTGAGCATAAATCTTCCTTTTGGCATCAATTTTATCTTAAGCTCTTGAAATCACCTCGCACATGAAAACATGCATAATTAAATCGATTAAGTACTATCATGTTTATAAAACTAGGTATAAATAGGGAGAAATATGCAATATTTCACATTCAACACACCCCAACCAGCATTTGCTAGTCTGGAGCAAAATATGCGTGAAGAAATCTTCAATATTCATTGTTCAAATCACTTTCAGAAAACAATTATTTGTGCAATCAAGTATGAATTAGTACAATATAAAGAAGCGAGAGTGCAATTTTGAAAACCTAGAGCCGAATCACATGAACAATCAATCAAAAAGTTTCTTTATCAATAATTTAAAAGCATAAGTTCATATATCAAAAGTTTTTCAATGTGCTTAGTGAATTCTATTTACTTTCCATAACATACTACTATTTCATAATGTTAGCCATGCTCATCACCTCAAGTTTTATTGAATAATCAAGTACTAATTCCGAACTTATCACTTTTTCCTTCTTTTTTCAGTTTTTGATTTTATATCGATAGTCCCTTTTATTTATTCATTATTTTTAGACTTTTCATTCCTTTTTAGTCTTTTCATCATATATGACCTTTTTGTCGATCTCTCTGTTTTTTAACTAGTTCTTTTCATCTTTTTAAGGTGGATACAATTCTCCAGACTTAATTCTCAATATCTATCAATGATATACATACTAACAATGAGAAATTCTAGTATAATTCACAGAAAGCAATTTGAATGTGGCGTGTGACTTAGATTAACATGATATTCAAACTTCTTCTTAATCAATTAAGTGCAAGAATCTAGATGATAGTCTAATCGGTTGATCAAACTTGAACAATTTAAAGTTCAATCTTCATCTTATCATGATACTCAAAGCATTTTAATTTCATAAATTATCATTTCCCAAACATGTTTTTAACTTGAAAATTTGAAAATTTTTACAATTTTTGCTTAAAACTAAGAAAACACTGATTAGTTTATCTAATCTACACCCCCAACCTAAAACCTACATTGTCCTCAATGTAAAAGATATGAGCATGCAATGCACATGAGACAACGAAAAGAAATGGGAAGTGATGGGAAGATAATACCTGAAGGAGAATTGAAGCTTTTCCAAAGTTCTTAACATGTAAATGGGTTAACATGAAGACTAAACAAATTAAAATCAAACTATCCTAATTATAAATCCTATGAAAGCAATAAACCTAACTACACCTCCATCAGACTAGAAGGTCAATCCTAGTATATAGGACAGTTAGAGGCATTGACATGTCCTTTGAATCAAACTTCTCAACAAATGGCTTGAGATGATGTCCATTTACTTTAAAAACATTGCCATTTGTTTGATTCTTTATCTCGACAACCCCACGAGGATAAATAGTAGTAACAATGAAAGGGCTAGTCCAATGAGGTCGAAGTTTTCATGGAAAAAGATGTAACTGAGAATTGTATAGAAGGACTTTTTGGCCAGATGTGAATGATTTCTTAAGGATGTTTCGATTATGAAACACCTTTATCCTGTCTTTGTAAATTCTTGATTTCTTGTATGCATCATTCTGAATTTCTTAAAGTTTATTCAATTGAAGTTTGTGTAGCGAGCTAGCGTTATCCATGTAACGCCCTGTAAATCGGGGGTCGAGCAAAGCTCAACTCCCGAGTTCCAACGCATTACTTATGCAACATAGATAATGATGTTTAAATATTGTCCATATTAGTGCATTAAACATGAGTGAGATTATACTAAATCAGCATATCATACTCCAGAGATAATTAATTAAGCAAGCGGAAGACTAAGATAGGTATATAAAGCATATAAGTGTTTCTCAATTCCCAGAGTATGAGTATGTTACCAGGCTGAATATATATACATGTATTGATCCAAAATTTACAAAATATGAAAATGTAAATGTCTAACGAATCCTTATAGTCCCCGTAACCCTGTCGATCAGCACATGGTCTACATAGATCCGCCTGATAGCTGAACATAGGAGAATTCCTCCTCCCTGCCTATGAAATCCAAATCATCAGCGTAGACACCGTCGCCACCTGTATCTACAATAAAGTCTGGTTGGTATTTTAAAACACCATCCCAGTGGAAATGAGTAGCTAATTCAGTGGAACTATAATGAAAAGGTTAACATGTTATCAATTCAGTCAAGAAGTAATGATAAAGCAATACATCAAATAATCCTAGCTACTCTAATTAATGTAGGGATGATATGCTGTAATGATGCTTGCCCTCGCCTGCACTCCCTTTGCGACATCATCTCACGGTCGCGTATGCAACACTCCTGCTGTGCTCAACTCCAATGCCAAAGGCACATGCAAAACGGTGCATGTGCATGATTAGCCAAGTTCTTAATTAGACTTATTCATACAGCAGATTCGAGAAGCTAAGGTACCTCCCTTTATATCATTTACCCAAATAATGATCCATTTAGGGTCTTCAATCCTAGCTTGTCACATACGATAGGCAAGTTCAGGTCACTACGGAGAGGCTCGTTACCTCAGCATAGGCCTATTTTATACTCGAGGTTACTCCACCGACGCCCTACCAACTGGCAGTCTATTTTTAAAGGGTTGTTACTAACCCGACTGGGGACTATAGCCAGGCTGTGCCGGGGTAGGCCTCGTTTATACTCGAGGTCACTACGGGAAGGCTTGTCAACTTAGCGTAGGTTGACAACTCGAATATAGTGTCCTATACCACCGTATTCAGCTTACGAGTTTGGGTTGCTCACTGGTCACTATAGGGAGGCTCGTCACCCCAGCGCAGGCTGACAGCTCTACCATGTGTCCCATACCACCATGTCCGGCTCATGAGTCTTAGCAGATTGTGGTACCATGGTTGAAACGGGCTTTACATTTGTAAGTGGTACCTTAGATTCAAGCAGTAGCATCCATACATGGTAAACACATAATAGGCCAATCGGTTTATTAAACAAGTTCGATTGGTATAAGCGTATGCTGAATTAATTGACATGGTACCACTGTCGATGATCATCGTACAACTCGAATTCACTGAACGCATCAAATGTGGCGAGATTAATTTAGCCCCCAAACAGGAATTGTTACCAATTGCCTGGACTATGTAGTAGTTCCAATCATACTTAAATGAAGCATGTGGAAACATGTGATAATCGTATAGGAATTTAACAAACAATCTAAGTATAACACTCATTTGAACATTTTATTAATAGATTGAACATGCTACTGAACATTTCAATTCATCCATAAATTACATAGTTGAAATTAAGATTATATGAAGGAAATTATATATATAGATAAGGTAATTGAGAATTCTATCTCAACACCCTTATTAAATACAATTCAATAAACACTATCTCCTTCAGACATGTTATCAAACACATAGAACATGTTATTATACATAAATCATGTAGTTGAAATTAAGACTACATGAAGGAAATTATATATCTAGATAAGATAGTTGAGAATCCCATCTCAACTCCCTTAATAAATACAATTCATTGGACAATTTCTCATTCAGACATTTTATCAAACACTTAGACTACACACTACCACATATATGAACTAAATTAGTTATAACATATATTATGACAAATCCTTTCATAAAGGAGTTGTCATACATACAACAATCATGTATTCTACGTTAATAGTCATGACAAGTACAAATCATGATTTCATATTCATTCAAACATTTCAACAAACACATGAATACATCATATATTCACATAGTCCACACACATGTATAAATTATCGAATACATCATAACTAAGATCATATAGCAGCAATCAAGTTAGACATAAATCATTAACTGACATTGAAATCCTTCAAAACCATAACCTAAGTATTTATAGTCCGCACCTTTCGTCGGTACACCCGTTACGAACTCGGTTCGTACACTATGTCTCCATCTACAGCACAACGGCTACCTAAATCACGAAGCGGGTTAACTATTATGTCGATTACTCTATTCGAATTCCTAAAACAGATTAAGGTTAGGATTTCTTACCCAAAAATGGAGTTGAAATCGACAATGTAGTGATGTGGAAGGGTGAATCGAGGCGTGGAGTAGCAGAACAAAAGGACGACAGCAAACTCCAAGGATCTCCCTTCGATCTCCACTCCTTTCTCTCCTTCTCTCTCTTCTTTCTCCTAGGGTTTGGAGAAAATTTGTATGTGAGAGAAAAGGGGTGAGTTAAGGGCTATTTATAAGCCCAGAACTGATGTCAATGGCCCCAAGGCCATGATATACTTAGGATATAGCCAAAAGGTGGTTGTTTCGGCCAAACGGAGCTCATCTGGAGTTCCATTGCTGGCATACAGTCTGCAGGAAGTTTCCTGACAATGGATCTACGCCAGGCTAAGATTTTGGTCTGATCAGATTAATGGATCGACCGTGTAGGACCTGTTTTAGTTCAACGGTCATCGTCACACGATCAGGGCCACAAATACACTGACATGTGTAGGAAAATTTCCCTGATCCAAGGGTGTAGTTGGGTTAGAATCTAACGGTCTGAAACCTTAAATTTAGCCTGTAAGTGAATGACCCTATTCACTTAAATATGAGTTCATTTTCTAAGTATATTTTCATTTCTCACACACTTTACTCAGGGCTCTAGTTATGCGTTTCTGGATACATTCGGGCTCAATTCCTGCGATGGTTTTTAAGCCTAGTAAGGTGGTCATAACCACATAGTTTTGTGGTTATCGGACTTTCGACATATGGCCCAGGTCTGATATAGATTTTCAATGTGTTCCTGGGAGCAACTGGGTTTTGGGACTGATCCTAGGTTTCTAGGTAATGTTGGGTTAGCGATTCTAATGGTTTTAGGTCTTACAGTTCGTATAGAAAGTGGTTCAAGCAAATTTCACTAATTATTTAGTTTAGCACTTAATTAATTTTTCATCTAATTTCTACATAATTTGACCCTTAGTGATATCTGCCTGAGCTGGTACTCGGGTCTTTGTATGAATTTTTCCGGGACGGTACAGTCCAAGTTAAAATGTAGATTTTTGATAGCCCAGTAGGTTTTATGTGTCGCACCCCAAACTCGAAAATTGGGCTCACAAAATGCCCGATCGCCGAATCCGGTGCCGACAGCCTCCATAGTACCCCATTCTCGGCTCTCGGCACCCATATACCAGGTTCTGATCCTGAGATCCTACAAGGAGGATTTTCAATAAGAATTTGATTTTTAATAAGCATAACTATAAGCATAACCTATGAACGATAATGAGAACACCATTATAAAAATCAACTATGATCAAAACTTGAGTACAATGTGGAAGGAAAATACAATATCAATAACAGAAGCTCCAGAAAAAATGTGCGCTCTTCAATTTTAATGCTACTGTCAGCTACGACTGCGCCCTGGCATCACCTGTATGCATCTATTATGCATAAACTTATAGAAAGCTTAGAGTAATGCGAAAATTGTGTGCGTAAGGTAACAATGAAAGAATGAAATATTAGAGTAATGCGAAAATGCTGGTAAGTCCATGAATGCCATCAGCCGTACCAAGGCTATGCGATGTAAGGCATGAATGCTATCAGCCATACCAAGGCCATGCGATGCAATGCATGAATAATGTCGACCATACCAAGGCCGCACGATGTGAGGCCTATGTGGTCGAATGTCATATGTCAGATGTAATGCATGCATGTCGTCCTCATTTGAATCCACATAACCATACAACTCATCGCTGAAAAATCAAATATTAGTACAAATCTCACACTGGATAATCACCGGGGTCTAGTACACTCTACACTAGCTTGCCGCCCCTATCCAAGCACACAACTGGGTAAGTGAAAGAGACCTCACTATCCGCCTGCCAATATCGGGCCCGGCTCGTCGATAGTGGACCCATTCCTCAAGTTGGTCAAACTCAACCTAAATATTATCCCCTCGCTCAAGTGGGTAAGGCCACACCCCCTTCCAACTGACCACGACACAGTGGGAGACGCGGCCTACTGGTATACGGCCCTTGTACGCTCATGTATCCACTCGGTTTCGACGCTGGAGTCATCCTCTAGTACCATCGGGTTTAGGAATTTTCACCCAAAGACATCTATGGAGCCCCGATGCTAGTAATAGTATTTTCAGTGTCCAATCCTGTCATCCACGATGTGCTTGTGGAGGCTATGGCCCTGATGTCAATAGGGCGTACGGAAATCATATCACACAAATCCGAGATGCATGAATCATACTATCCAGTCATGCAACAATCCTACGTGTACCGTGCACTCATATGAGTAACTTCTCTTATCAGGGAGTCCCATAATAATCCGCCCAATGACATATGCTATGATCAATCACTCCTTATATCAAGCATACATATGATGTCCATGGGCATGGATCGTGAAACTATACTAAGCATGTTATATAATGATGATGTATTTTCTTCATATCAAGGATGGGCTTAGACGACCTACTCATATCAAGAATGAGCCTAACGATCATGGGGGCCCAACGGTTTGGGGGTAGCCCACTAAGGGGAGGTGAGAATGGGCCTAACTATGGGCCCTAGGGAGAGTTATAATGTGGACTTTTAACTATTATTGCTCTTACAATGTAGACATCAAACCATCATTACTCCCAAGGCATGGCCCATCATAAACATTATTACATATATCATGGTGGAATCACACATCACATCGATCCTCATATACATTGATTTGGGCCTCACAAAAGGGCCTCACATACATTGCATTGGGCTGCACTCATGGGCCTCATATACATCACATTGGGCCTCATACAAGGGCCTCATTTACGTCGCATTAGGCCACATCCCATGGGCCTCAAATATATCACAATGGGCCACGTCCATGGGCCTCTCATACATCACATCGGGCCTCATCATCTAGGCCTCACATACATCACACTGGGCCTCACTCATGGGCCTCATATACATTACATCGGGCCTCATTATAAGGGTCACAAATACATCCCATTAGGCTTCACTCAAGGGCCCATGGGCTAGGCACAAGGGATGGATAGTGAGTGCAACACTTACATCATAGTGGGCTTAATGGGGCAGCCCATATAGTCTAAAAAATAAGTGGACAACATGCTCAATGTACACAACAAAGTGGGCCTCATAGGTCTGCCCAAAGGTCCAGAAAATGGATGGACATGGTGCTTACAATATATACATCAAGGTGGGCCTGTTGCACTATAAAATGGGCCTAATAGGGCAGCCCATAATCCAGGAAAAATGGATGGGCAGCCTGGATATACAACGCATTCATCAGGGTAGGTCGCTGCCTTGGATGGTGTAATTGTATAACACATATATCGTGGTGGCCCACGTCCCATGGATGGCTTAGATTAAACATGTACAACATGGTGGGTCCCACATCCAGCCCGTTTGGACGAACGGTGCAGATATACAACACATACTACAAGGTGAGATCCACTCGTCTAACAATACGGACGGCGTGGTTGGAATACATATCTCAAGGTGGACCCCACCCATCAAATGGATGGACAGCGTGAATGTACAGATACATCATGGCTAACCTCTCACAGCGGCACCGTTTATATGGACGGCTTGGAGAATAAATACATCACGTGGTGGGGTCCACATCCTCAAGTGGATAGATGATTTGGATATAAAATATGTACTTCAAGGTGGGTCCACCCCCACACGTGCCACACATGTGGGGTGGGCCCATGTCCAAAACAGATGGACGGTGTGTATAAAACACATACATCATGGTAACCGATAAAGCTTGCTGACTTCAATTGCAATAGCTATATGCTACTAGGCTACTGCCCAGCAGCCTAATAGATGGACGGTACAGATTAGGTGGGTCCACACGAGTGGACACCACATACCATCAAGGCAGGCCCCATGGCTGATGACTAGCGTGGATAAAACACATACATCACGCGGCCTCATGGCCTAGACGATGTGGGTTTTACATGTACAGCATGGTGGGTCCCACCGTCCAGCAAGTGGATGGTGGATGGATTGGGTGAAATGCATGCATCATAAGTGGGTCCACAAGGGTGGGACCCCTTGTGGACCCACCAGCTGTGGATCAGTTGATATTTGTATTTTCCCTCACCTAAGCCAGCCCGAAAACAGGCAACAAGTGGGCTCCATTTGCAGGACGTCTAGAAAATCTGGATAGTCCAGATTTTGATCACATCGGGTGGGCCACACACATATATCATCATCATCATCAAAAGAAAATGAGAGAGAGAGAGAGAGAGAGAGAGAGTGGCAAGATGGAGGGACCCAACCACTATGGGCCCCTCTTTGTTTATAACACATACATCAAAATGGGTCCCATCATAAGTGGGCCCTCAAATGAAAATCAACGGTGGATATCCTAAAATCACCCATTGATTGCTTCTTTAGCTACTTAGACTCTTTAGCTCCTAGGATTTCTCTTTGATGGTGGATGATGAAGATTGAAGGGTGGAGATGGGAGTTTTGGGGTAGGAAGTGGACCACACACTAGGCTCTCTTTGGGAAGCTTGGACGTCCACTCTCTCTTGATTGTTTGGAAGATGGTAGAAAGAAATGAGACAGAGGAGAAGGTGTTGTAAGAGAGAGGTGATGGGTGTAAGGAAGGGATGGGTGGAGAGAGAGAGAGAGAGTTGACTTTGGATGAGAGAGGTATGGGTTGTCATGCCTCGTTGGTGAGAGAGGGATGAGTTAGGTATGGGTTGTACTTTGATTGATTGATGTACTGTTGGGTAGAGATTCTCTCAAAATTCACAAATGCATGACGTTTTCCTTGAAATAAACGTAGGCCCATAACTCCTGGCCTAGGTATCGCATCGGCGCGTGAGACGCAGCATTGAAACTGTGAAGACAGCACGGTCGCTAGGGTATAAGTCTTGGGTCGGGTTGAGTCGACTCGGGTTGATAGGGTGTGACTCAAGGTCGCTCGTAAATGCTATATACGCGTCACGGGTTGCCGGAATTCGACCGAAAGGATTGAGGGATCTTAAGGAATGTTACAGACTAGGTTACGAGTCTTATATTATGTTCCAACTCTACAGGCAGGTAGCACGCTTTCCCATAGACGAGTCTAAAGGGAGACATTTCAATGGGGGTCTTAAAAGCTATACGATAATCCCATGAAGCATCGGTCAAGTAGACTGACCAATCCTTACGGTTAGGGTTAACCATTTTTTTTCAGAATTTGCTTAATTTTACTATCGAAAATCTTAGCTTGCTCGCTTATCTACGGGTGGTATGGAGTGCTCACCTTATGAGAGATGCCATATTTCTTCATCAAGTTCTCAAATGACCTATTTCAAAATTGTGAACCTCTATCACTAATGATGGCCCGAGGCATTCTGAACCGAAAAAAGGAAGTTTTCTTTTAAGAATCTAATCACTGTTTTGTGATCATTATTCCGGCACGGATTGCTTCAACCCACTTAGTGACATAGTTTACTGCTAATAAAATGTAAATATTTCCAAAGGATTGGGGGAATGGCCCCATGAAATCGATGCCCCAGCAATCGAATGCTTCAATGATAAGAATTAGGTTTAGCGGCATCATATCTCTATGGAACAATCCTTCCAATTTCTGACAACGCTCACAATCTTTTCAAAACTTATGAGTATCTTTGAACATAGTGGGCCAGTAAAACCCACATTGCAGAATTTTGGTTGTGGTCTTTTTAGTAGAAAAGTAACCACCACAGGCCTGAGAGTGATAAAAGGAGATGACACTTTGATGTTCATTGTTTGGCACACATCTCCTTAGAATTTGGTCTGGGCAATATTTATAGAAATAAGGATCATCCCAGAAGAACTTGCGTACCTCGGTGAAGAATTTCTTCTTATCTTACGCAATCCAATATGTCGGTGTAAAACCTATGGAAAGATAATTTGCAATGTCAGCAAACCAAGTTAATTGGGAAAGTTTAAATAATTGTTCGTCAGGAAATATGTCATTTATCAGTGTCAGTTCAAGGGAATTAGGAAGATCAAGCTTAAAGAGATGATCAGCCACTACGTTCTTTACTCCCTTTTTATCTCGTATGTCTATGTCAAACTCTTGGAGTAGAAGGATCCAACTTATCAAGCGGGGATTGACATCATTCTTAGAAAGAAGGTACTTTAGCGCCGCATGATCAGTGTAAATGATGATTTTGGATCTGATCAAGTAGGACCTAAATTTGTCCAAAGCGAACACTACGACTAAGAGTTCCTTCTCCATAATAGAGTAGTTCACTTAGGCCGAATTTTGAGTTCTACTTGTATAATGAATCACATAGGGCTTCTTCTCTTTCTTTGGCCTAACACCGCCCTAATAGCATAGTCAAACACATCGTACATAATCTGAAAAGGTATGTTCCAGTCGGGTGACTGCATGATAGGAGCAGTAGTTAACATGCCCTTGAACTTAAAAAAAGCCCTCTGGCATTCCTCACGCTACTCGAATGGTGTATCCTTTTGAAGTAGATTACATAAGGGACAAGAGAGATGACTAAAGTCCTTTATGAATCCTCTGTAAAATTCGACGTGTCCTAAGGAGGATCGCACATCACGTATACTCTTGGGTAGAGGTAGGTTAAAGATAAGATCAATTTTTGCCTTGTCCACCGGAATTCCTTTAGATGAAATTATATGTCCAAGAACAATTTCTTTGAGAACTATGAAATGACACTTCTCCCAATTCAGAACCAAATTCTTCTCCTCGCATCGCCTTAGCACATTTTAAAGATTTTTCAGACACTCGCTGAAGGATGGACCAAAGACAAAGAAGTCGTTCATGAATACCTCTAAATATTGCCCTACCATGTCAGAAAAAATACTCAATATGCATTGTTGAAAACTGGCGGGGGCATTACACAGTCCGAATAACATCTTTTGGTAATCAAAGGTGCCAAATGAACATGTGAACATTGTCTTTTCTTGATCTTCAAGGGGTATATCTATCTAGTTGTAGCCCGAATATCCATCAAAGAAGCAATAATAAGATTGACAAGATAGCCTTTTCAAAATTTGATCAATGAAGGACAAAGGAAAGTGGACCTTCCTTGTGACGGTATTCAACTTCTTGTAATCAATGCACATTCTCCAACCAGTAGTAACTCTAGTTGACATGAGTTTATTATCGGCATTAGCTACGATGGTGATTTCGGACTTCTTAGAAACCACCTAAGTTAGACTCACTCATTGACTGTCGGATATAGGGTATATGATACCCATATCCAACAACTTAAGTACATCAGCCTTAACCACTTCTTTCATATTTAGATTGAGTCGACGTTGTGGTTGTTGGGAGGTTTTTGCATTATCCTTAAAAAGAATGCGGTGAGTACAAATCAAAGGATTAATTCCCTTGAGGTCCGCAATCGACCATCCAATGCTCTTTTATGCTCAATGAGAGTAGAAATAAGTATAATCTCTTATTCCTTCTCAAGGTGGGAAGAGATCACCACCGAGTATGTCTCGTCTTGACCTAAGTAGACATATTTAAGATCAACAGGCAAAGGTTTTAGGTCAAGCTTCGGTGCTTTGAGGCTTGACGGTAGAGGCACTACATCGGTTTGGGGTAATTTCTCAAATTGTGGCCTCCTCTGGTTAACTTCAAGTACTGTCATAGCATCAAGTAAGGCATCCATCTCCTTAATCATGTCACCATCTAAATCAGGGGAGTGGGTCAGGCATGTCTCTAGAGTGTCAAAGGATAGAGTCAGGAGTGCTTTATCTTTTACGAAAGGATCGATCATGTTAATGTCGTGGGTATCGTCATCACCTCTGGTTGTTTGTTCATGTTGAAAAAGATGTTAAGCTCCAATGTCATATTTCTGAAAGATAAATTCATAATTCGATTCCTACAATTAATGATAATATTTGATGTAGCAAGGAATGAGCAACCAAGAATAACGGTAATTTGAGTGCTTACATCTATGATGGGTTGAGTATCCAGGATAATAAAATCTACTGGATAGTAGAATTTATCAACATAGACCAACATATCCTCAATCATCCCTCTCGGTAAACGAATTGAGCGATTGGCAAGTTGTAATGTGGTCTGTGTGGGTTTTAATTCACCTACACCCAATTGTTAATAAACCGATTAAGGGATCAGATTTACACTTGCCCCTGAGTGAAGAAGTGCATACTCAATCTGGTAGTTCCCAATTACACAAGTGATGGTTGGGCTACCAGGATCTTTGCATTTTTGTGGTACATCTTACTTGAGGATGACACTCACTTTTTTTGTTAAAAAGATTTTCTTTTGTATGTTTTGTCGTCTTTTGGTCGTACATAAATCTTTCAAAAATTTGGCATATGAAGGGATTTGTTTAATGAAAACTAGTAAAGGGATGTTGACCTTCACTTGCTTAAGCACCTTTAGAATATCTTAAGAGTTATAGAGAGATTTTGGTGCAATTAACCGTAGAGGAAATGACACAATTGGCTTAGTTTGAGGTTCCAGTTCTAGCCTGTGTGGATCATTACTAGGTCTATCATTCTCATCTATTTTTGGGTCCTTAGGCTTTTCAGCCCTCATCGTAATGGATTTGTTAATTGTCTTCCCACTCCTAAGAGTGGTGATAGACTTCGCTTGCTCCATCTGTTTTGAAGAGCTTGGGTCACTGATTTCATACTGCAGTTTTGGGTTGGGTAGAGGCTGAGCCGAAAGGATCCCTTTCTCCCTAATCGAATTTTTTATTTTAAGTCCTTGTATGGCCTTTGTAAGGTTTTGAAAGGCTTGCAGCATACCCTAATTAAAAAGCTCTTGGTTTTATATATGTTTTAAAAGTGGATCCTCTTGAGGTTTCCTTTGATTTAGAAATTTGTTAAGGATCCTTTGAGGAGTTGTCGTTTGTCCATTCCTCTAACTGAAGTTTAGATGGTTCCTCCAGCTTGAGTTATATGTATTTGAGGTGGGTCCATTGAAAGTTTTTGCTAGTTATTTACGGCATTTGATTGCTTATTCAATATCTGATTCCTCCAGCTTGAATTCCCCATTACACATCATCTCCACAAATTGGCGCATGAGTGAGGTCAATCCCTTATAAAAAAGAGCTTGTTATACACCATGTTTCGTAGCCATGTTATGGACATGAATTTATGAGATCCTTAAATCGCTCCCAACATTGGAAGAAGGTTTCATCCTCTTTTTGCACAAAATTCATGATTGCTTTCCTTAAGGTAATTGTTTTATGATAAGGGAAGAACTTTTTAAGGAACTCCATTGTCATCTTAGCCCACATGCCAATGGACCTTAGGCTTAAGGAATGTAACCATGACTTAGCCTTTTCTTTCAAAGAGAAAGGAAACAATTTCAATCTAACTATGTCCTTAGACATGTTTGGGAAGTGTAATGTAAATATGATTTCATCGAACTCTTTCATATGCAAGTATGGGCTTTCAGATTCTAGTCCATGAAACTTAGGGAGGAGTTGAATTACTCCTGGTTTAATATCCACAGTTCCTACATTCAATGGAAATATCATGCAGGAAGGTGTATTCACCCCTGCCGATTGTAAATAATCTCGTAGAGTATAAAGCGGGGGTACATTCTGCACCTCATTTTAATCTTGAACTTCCTCAACTGGAGGTTGAGGTTGATTTGCGGCCATCACTTCTATTGACTCAGAGGGTCTCAAGTGGTGTCTAATCCTGTGATGGATAGGCAACCCTTCGACTAATCCTCCTTCACTTAAGAGACATCAAGTGTTGTCATGAACCCACTTGGGCAAGAAACACTTGTAGCCCTCAAGCAACTAAACAAACTAAACCTAAGAAAAATAAAATTAAAACCTACAGCAAACAAGAAATCTAGAAAAGAAAGAGAATTGGAAAGAGGTTACCGGATTGGAGTAGCTATGTTAGGATCCTACAAAAAAGAAAATAATGTTAGTTTCTAAAAATAATTTCAGAAAAAATCCTAACCTAAAAATAAAGCAGAAATTAACCCTAATCTTAACATAATTTCAAAACTAATTAATCTCAGAAAAATGTAGCCGTAGTCCCTGGCAACGGCGCCAAAAAGTTACTCACAACCCCAAGTGTAGGGTCGCGATGTAGTAATAACTCGGTAAGACCAAGGTCGAATCCATAGGGACTAAACTTATACGTATTCTGAAAATAACTAGAACTAGAACTGAAAAAAGATCTAAATTGTAATTTGAATAATTAAGATTAATAGTGAATAATGTTGATTAAGACTTTGAATTTAAAGGTGGGAACTAGGGTACCAAGGATCCACTTATAACTATCAAGATGCTACCTTACTTGATTCAAGGAACACAATTGGAATTAGAGTCCTATCCTATCCAATTGGAAGATAAAATAATTTAAATCAAATCTGAACTTTTTATTGACCTAATTCCCAATAAAGGAGAATTTTGGTGATTGGAAGGGATTCCATCACCCTACCATGCCCAGGAGATGATGGTGAACAACATGATTTACTAATATCACAATCTCAAAACAGGAAAAGAAGATATCCAAAGTTATCACAACATCTATTGTAATTTGAGTCACAATAAATCATAGAAAACTGAAAATGTTCCTTTAATATCAAACTAGAAATTAATGAGGTCCAATAAGAACAAGAATCAAAGCAAGATAATCATCCAAACACACTACAAGCTTCACCTCTTAGCCCCATCTAAGAGGTTTAGTCAACCATAGACATGATTGAAACTAAATCTCTTAAACAAAGCATGAAAAATAAAGTAAGGAAGAAAAAACTCTTTGGCGGTTGCTGCATGCTTGTGTATGCTCGTTGAGACCTTTCTAAACCCTAGAAGATGCTTTGAAGCATCTTAGGGAGTTATTTATAGTTGTGGAATTCCAACTTTTGCACTGAGTTGGAAAATTTTAGAAACCGCCTCAAATTTACGCACTCTGCGCAATTTTTTAAAATAGACTCAGACTTTAAACTGCCTCAAATTTACGCACTTTGCGCAGTTTCTCAAAATAACTAAGAGTTTCAGAATATGCTTTTTCATGACAATTTCAGGAATATGTTTGTTTTCAGCACAATTTCAGGATTCATTTTCTTCACTTTAAATCTTTGATTCTCTTCATTCTTCACTTATTTTTCTTGGATCTTTAGCCTATGAATTCTTCATTAATGACTTTCAAATCTTCATTTAGTAATGTTTTAGCATAAATCTTCATTTTGGCATCAATTTCACCTTAAGCTCTCGAAATCACCTCGCACATGATCAAAACATGCATAATTAAATCGATTAAACACTATCATATTTACAAAACCAAGGTATAAATAGGGGGAATATGCAATATTTCATACTCAACAGAGTGCTAGCATCAATGATGTCCTATGTATCCAAAATAATAAAATCAACTGGGTAGTAGAATATATCGACTTAGACTAGCACATCCTCTATTATCCCTCTCGGTATACGAATTGAACGATCAACAAGTTAAAGTGTGGTTCTGGTGGGTTTTAATTAACCTAGGCCAAGTTGTTTGTAACGAGTTTGGGATCAGATTCACACTTGCCCCTAAATCAAAAAGTGCATGTTCAATCCGGTGATCCCCAACCATGCATGAGATGGTTGGTCTACTGGGATTTGTGTATTCTGGGGTACATCTTGTTTGAGGATGACACTCACTTTCTTTGTCAAATTTTTTTTTTGGAGGCTTTGTCATCTCTTGGCCGTACATAAATATTTCAGGAACTTGGCATAAGATGGGATTTGTTTTATAGCACCCAATAAAGGGATATTGATTTTCATTTGTTTTAGAACCTCTAAGATATTTTGAGTGTTTGACATAGGTTTTGGTGAGATCAACCTTTGTGGAAATGGAGTGAACGGCTTGTATTATTTTTTCGGTTCTTTCTCATGTGTAGTGTTGATAAGCTCATCATTCCTCTAAGATTCTTCCAAGTCCTTAGGCTTCTCAACCCTTATCGGGATGTTCTTGTCAATTATTTTCCCACTTCTAAGAGTGGTGGTAGACTTTGCTTGCTCTACATGGTAGTTCGAAGAGCTTGGGTCACTTATTTCGCATTGTGGTTTTACGTTAGGTAAAGGTTAGCTTGGAAGAGTCCCTTTCTCCCTAACAGTAAGTTATGACTAAATTATTTAAATGGATGAGATAAACACTCCTAAGATGTTTTAATATTCTGGAGTGATTGCAACGTATTTTGATTAAATTGCTCTTGATTCTGAATAAAATTTTAAATCATATTCTCTTGAGGTCTTTTCTGATTTAATGGATTGAGATTGAAGGAAGAGCCCCTTAAAGATTTCTATATGTATTAGTCGTTTTCTTATTCCTCCAACTGAAGTTTGGGTGGTTCCGTCAACTAGAATTATATATGTTTGAGATGGGAGTGCTGAATGACCTTTGATAATTGTTCATGGCATTGGATTGCTCATGTAACAACTCCTGAAACATAAGAATTGTTGTACACTCCTATGTCAAGTGTATGTTGCTAGTACAAATACCACAAACAACTTCAACAGTCTCATTGGATTTGACTGTTTCTGCTCTTTTTAATTCCATGGCCTTGACATATCTTGTGAGATTAGTCACCATGGCATTAACGTCCTCCTCCTCCCTTAAGACCTAAATTTCTCCATTCTCTTCGTATTAAGCTGTTTTGGGGTTAGTGGGCTTAGATGAAGTATCCCATGACTACATGTTTTTAGCAAGTATGTCAAAATAATCCCACATGTCGTCAGGATCTTTGTTCATAAACTCCCCATTGCACATCATCTCTAAGAATTGGTGCATGGGCAAAGTCAGTCCAGCATAGAAAAAACTTATGACCTGCAAATTTCGTATCTATAATGTGGGCAAGAATTTAGAAGATCCTTAAATATTTTCCAGCATTAGAAGAAGGTTTCTTCTTCTTTCTGCGAAAAATTCATGATCACCCTCTTTAGGGTGTTGGTTTTATGAACTACAAAGAACTTTTTAAGGAACTTCCACGTTATCTCAGCCCATTTTCCGATTGATTTTGGTCTCAAGGAGTGAAGCCATGACTTGACTTTCTCCTTCAAAGAGAAAGGGAACAACTTTAACCTTAAGGTGTCATCAAATACGTTGTGGAAGTGTAGAGTCATTATAATCTCATCGAACTCTTTAAGATGTAGATATGGACTCCAAGAATCTAGTCTATGAAACTTCGCAATTAGTTGGATCACTCCCAGCCTGAAATCCACGTTTCCTATATTATGTGGAAAGACCATGTAATAAGGTGTACTCGTCCTCGCTAGTTGCAAATAATCACGTAATATTCTCGGTGGAGGACCATTGTGCACATCGTTATAATCTTATTGTTCCTCAATAGGATGATGATGTTGATTTTCAACTATATTTTTTTCCAACCTAGAAGGTCTTTGGAATTGTCTAATTTGGTAATGGATAGGCAAACCTTCAACTAATTATCCTTCACTTAAGAGACGTAGAGTGTTTTCATGAACCCACTTGAGCATGAAATACTCTCAGACCTAATTCTAAACTAAACCTACTTCTAATAAAAAAAATAAAGAATCTAAAATACTCAAATAAGTGGGTTGGAAGGATATTACCTGATTGAAGATTTTAGGTTAGATTTTACAAAATAGAAGAAACATTGTTAGTATATAAAAAGATTCAGAAAACCTCAATCTACAAATGTGGGAAAAAAAAGTTAAACGTAATTATACATTAATTCTAATATTAATGTATTTTAGAAAAATGCAGCCAAAGTCCCCATTAACGGTGCAAAAAAATTGATCGAACCCAAAGGTTGACAACCCCAAGTGTAGGGCTGCGATGTAGTAATAACTCGGTGAGATCGAGGTCGTACCCACAAGGACTTGCAATTGTATAATTTCTAGAATACTTTAGAACTATAACTGAAGTAGCTAATGAAATTTGCTTTAAGGAGTAATTGTGAAGAACTTATCCAAGATAAAACACTAGAGTGATAAGGATCCACTTGTAACTATATCTTAATGTTAATCCACTTAATTCAATTATATAAATCAACTGGAATTGAAGTCCTATCATATTCAGCTAGATAATAGAGCAGTTAAATCATCATTCATAAACTTAAAACATATTTGAACTTCTATTGAATTGGTTCCCACATCATGCACCAAAGTATTGATAGTAGGGAATTTAAAGCATTTATTGTGCCCGTAGCCTATGATAAATCAATGAATTTTACATATCAATCCCTTACAAAATAGATAAGAGATTATTGTTAGCTTTCCTAAGCATCTAATATGCCCAAAGTTAATAGTGGATAAAACTAAACTAAAGATATATCTTTATTCAAACAAAATATCAATGAATTATTAAACATTTAAATAAAATACTTGAATTAAAGTAAACTAAGCATTAAGAATAACTACAAACTTCAACTCTTATCCCTATATAAGAGATTAGCCTATCAAAGACATAAATGAAATAAAACTCCCACTACCAAAAAAAATGAGCAATGGCTACGAATAAAAACTGTAGCTATTGGCTTATAACTATGGTTTATATCCATAGTGGATCTATAGCCATTGGTACTGTAGCCATTGTTATCGAAGCAATGGCTATGGATAAAAGCCTTAGCTATTTGTATACAGCTATGGACTATAGCCCTAGTGGAAAGCAATTAGATTCGTAGCCATTTATATAAGGGAAGCAACAAGTGCAGACTAAATCCGTAACCATTTTCTTTAAAAAAAAAAAAAAAAAGATCTACCAATTTCAATCCTACAGTCATGCATCTAATTCATGTCCGTATTTCATATCAGAACCTTTTACCTTAAAATCATTACTTGCATCTAATTTAAAATTAGAATTTGTATTTCTAGCCTTCTTTAATGTGAAATCATCACTCGTAAAGCTTCTTCTCATAAGTAGTGTTACCTTAATAGAGGGAAAAAGAGATGAAAAAGTAATTCTGTATGAAAGCATGAAAGACTAGGAAACTAAAACAATAGTGGCCAATATATCCATCACCATACAACAGTTAGCTCTAAAGAAACAATGGAATTAAATTCCCACCATTGGAACCTTCTCAGGGACCTATTTGGCTGAAAATTCGGTTGTGAGCGCATGTGTATAGTGTCGGGCGTGCCTGAGCCTTTAACAACTCGATCCAAACCAAACACCTAGACCCCAAGCACAGAGATAGGTAGAGGGACTAAACGGACGCCTATGATCGAGAATTGAAGCAGTTCATCATCTATTTAACTACTTGTATGTGCAATTAAATGATTTGCGAAGAGGAGGGTTCATCCTTCTAATGAGTTCTTTTTGCCTTTCGGATGAAATGACTTTTTCTCATCGTGATGACAAAGATGATCCAATACACATACAACATGTGAGTAAAAGGAACTCAATTGAATTGATAAAATAAAAGAGAACTTACAAAAGATAATTCCTTTACAATTTAATGTCTACAGCATAAATGGCTTGGTCTTATATCTAAGTCTTCCTTGGTCCAAAGATTAGGGCATGGATGAAGGAAATTACATTACTAAAAAGAGAAAAAATACAAGGGTCTTCCTTGTGATCTAATGCTCATGTAGATGGAAGGGAATTACACTACTCCTAGTCTAAGTTTGGCCAGCATAACAACATAAACGGATGGAATTACACTACTTGTCATGCCCCTAAATTTGAAACTATAATTGGGACTATCCCTAGCCTCGAGTTTAGAGCTATGACTAAGGTTAAAGAAAAAGGTAAACATTCACACCACATAATCCACATCCAAACCATATGTATAGAAATAAAAACTAACGAAATTTAAACTTAACCCAAAATCATCATCCCACATGTCAATATCCAAGGCAAACAAAATAAATAACTAAATCTAATGGTGTTTGATTTCAAGACCATCTAAAGAAAGTGATCCACACTATCGATCTCGTCTAGCCAACTTCAAAGCATCTCGACTTGCTCCTTAGTCTATGTTTTTTCCATCAATGAAGAGTATGTGCAAAATTCCCCAACAAATGGTTTTGAATACAAGAAATAGCAAGAGTTTTGTAAATATAGAGATTTAAGAAAAATACTTGAAAATGAATGTAATATGCATGATGTATCACAATTCAGAGTATGGTTAATCAATTTAATAACAGGACCAGTTCCATTCTGATTGGTCAATTCTCACTCATCACTCAATTCACTCATCATCACTCATCACTCATCACTTAGCATAAATCATCACTCATATTCACTCATCTCTAGTTAGACAGACATGTGCCTTCATCCTGGCCACACTGAATTCTACAAATGAGTCAATTCATTCATAGGGATTCAATCCCAATGGACACGCAGTCCTTTCACTCAATATTTTATTCACTCATAACATACTTCATAGTCACTAATTTAAATTAGAGAAGAAATGAGTCACCACTATTTTACATTCTGTACAAAACTCACAGTTTTTTAGAGAAGAAAAAAACGGTAAACATAGCTTTGGAAAGGGGAGGGCTCTATGAGCCCCACCATGATGGATATGTTTCATCCACGCCGTCCATCCATTTCTTAACACTATTTTGAGATCGATCCCAAAATATGAGCCCAAAATACGTCTCAGATAGACCACAAAATGAGAAAATGTTAGACGGTTGGACGTCCACCATTCAAAACGGATTACTGACTTTCGGCGACGGCTTTTAGTCGTCGGAAATGACGACATATTTTAGCCGTAGCCAAAACTACCCCAAGTCCGTCGGCTTTGCCCATTTTTTTGGTAGTGTTTCACTCATAAACCTCATCATCACTCGTGAAAATCACTCATAAACATGTCCTCACCATCATCACTCATAAATCAAACCTCAACATCCCTTCGTGTATCACTCATAACCTTACAATCACTCTAGAAATTCACTCTTGGCATGCCTTACAGTCACTCAAGAATAATCCTCACTTTCACTCATATAGTTTCCTCTCTGTAGTGTTATAATAATGAATGAAAACAGTATTCTAGAAATAACTCATTTTTCCTAGAACTTTCTAAATATAAAATCTTTTTAAAAGTAACATGTTTCTCACTAACTTATCCAAATATAAACACTTACAAAAATAGTTCATAATAACTTTTCAAATATAAACAAAATTTAAAAATAAAATGGATAGACTGATTAATTTGAGTCAAGGAAATATAAATATCTTAGATTCAGAACCAATTACTAAAATATTTCCACAAACATATAGGGTATGCCCATCAAGTCCTTTGGGTACACCTCTCAATTAGTTTCCTTTTTGGCTTCCTTTTGGTTATCAGATGTCTTAGGGTTCTTAATTACGTGATCTTGGCCCTTCATACTAATTCAGAAAACTTACCATAAATAAACCTTCCTAATTGAAAATTTATCCTAAGTTACTATCATATAGATGATGTTCTTAGTTCTCCCTTCAAGTCTTTTAACCTAGCCTACACTCACTTAAGTGCATCAATGGACCATGGGTGTGACCCTAAGGGTAATTTATTATAACTTATATATATATATATGTTTTTTATTTAATCACACGTATGTACCATTCACGAATTTGGTTCACCTAGGTTTAGTTATAGAATTCGAGGTCCAAGTCTAACTTCCAAGGTCAAAACTATTCACCTAAGATTCAAACCCACATAAGTCTCACTCAAGGGTTCTAGGTCAACACCTTGGGCCGATAGTGGGCCTTGTTTCCAGGTGGCCCATATTCAAAATGTCTTGGTTCAACTAGTCCCTTTAGATGAAATGATTAATAAAGTAATTAGAATTCTTCCTAAGTTCACCATAAACCCAAATGTTGAATTTCTAAGCCCAAAAGTGGTAACTTACATTCAATCATCCTTATATTGCAAATATAAGAGTATCTGTTTAATTGTATGGTTAATCACAATAGAATACATGGTTGAGATTATGGAAACATTGGTGGATCCCCATCAGTTAGTAAAGTCCATTAGGCCCATCATCGACATGGGCCCAAAATATTACTTTTGGTGTATTGGGCTTGACATAGGCCCACTGGGCTTTAACAAAGTCCCACTAGTTGAAGTTTTATCTTCCCTTTATTTTCAAATTTCTCCCATATAATAGGTCCCACCTTAATGTCCCATGATCAGGGCAATCATACTAGTACAAATATTATATACTAAGTTTAATTCACAAGGACTAAACTTGCCACAAAGCCCAATTATACTAAAATTCATATCTTGGCCCAAAATTATGGATTCGTGGTCTTCAAGGGATAACATCAGGCCCATAAAATGATTTTCTAGCGACTTTGAAGATCAGGCCCCAAAAATAATGTTTAAATCGTTTGGGCCAATTTGCTGTCATACATGCAAAGGGTTTGGGATATTTCCCACTTCTACGGTCTAAGATGGCACTTTTTGGCCCATGTGCTAAATTATTGGCCATGATGATGGATTTACTAAGATGCCAATCAGATCTGTTATCAGCCCCAAAAATACATATGGACCTGATTTTTAAGTAAAGATAGCCATATAAGTGCATATACAAGGTTATGTTCATGTAATCATAATTTTAGTAAGGAGAAGGTTGGACTATAGATTTTTGGTGAAAATGAGGGTCTGTAGTGGGGCCACGTCCTCCAAATCCCATGGCCACAAGGCCTCTTCAATGGCCATAAGTCGGGCACCAAACTTGGCCCGAACCGGTTTTAAGATCGGTCCCATTGCATGTACATGTGGAACCGTAGGCGTCCACCTGGACAGCGTGGGACCCACTCACGGTCCATCTTAGGGCCATTCTCCCTGCCCAAAAACTGAAGATAGTGGTCCTACATTCAACTCCCATCATAATCCAAAAATCTCAATGCATCGAGGAAAACAATTCTTACTTTAAGCCATTCAACAAGATATGTGCAATGATCAAGATAGAGCCTGCAACATGGCTGAATCAAAGGTCTCCAAAAGTGCTTATGGTGGGCCCCACAATACTCCAAAAAATCATGGACTATTTTGGAACCGTGATCCCTAACACTCACTACAACAAAAACGGGCTTATACGGCATTTGCGCCTCTCTTTCAGCAGCGCTATGTAAGACCTAAGCGACAAATATCTTAGCCTATATAATTTAAAAAAAAAAAAAAAAACCGGCCCCAGCGCGACTCTCTCCTATTTCCTACCTCTCTCTCTCTCTCTCTCTCTCTCTCTCTCCGCAAACCTAGCTCCTGGACCCCGCGCCTCTCTCTCCCTCTCCCGATCTCTCTCTCCCTCTCTCGATCTCTCTCCCTCTCCCGATCTCTCTCCCTCACTTGCATCATCTTCAGATCTCGCGCCTCTCTCTCCCTCTCCTGATCTCTCTCCCTCACTTGCATCATCTTCAGATCTCGCGCCCCTCTCTCCCTCTCCTGATCTCTCTCTCTCTCTCTCTCTCTCTCATCTCCAGATCTGGTGTGGCCAGCAGCCCCTGCCCTTCATCTCTTCCCTGGTCAGGTACTCTCTTGTTTCCTAGGGTTTTGGATCTATTTTCTCGCACTTTGTAAGGTATTTTGACTGGTTATGGTGGGGATTTACTAGATCTAGAACTAGGATTTGGATTTCGAAAATTATTTTTTTAATTATTCATTTGATTGAGATTTCCCTAAATTCTGTTAATTGAATTCATGTGATTGTTTCTTACATTTGTTGGGACCAAACGATCAATCTCTCCTCTTGATTTTCTTTTCCTATGTTGCCGATGGCACTTGACCGACTCGATTTGAATTTTGCGTGTTCCGCCCATTCATGCTAACAGAGTCGAGGGTTTATTAAAGGATTCTTTAGGTGGCTTTTTATGATGACATGATTTTGCAATTTTTCCTGTTTGTAGGAAATTGCAAATGTGGACACTGTTGCTTTTGTCATGTGTTACTATCAGTTTTGCTTCATAGCTCCATGCAGTGTATTTCCAAGAACAGGGGTTTCATACTTTCCTTATGCTTGCCCCTGTTCTTTTGTTGGAGACCCAGGTTTTTTCGTTGTGTCATTGGTTGATTATATGAATGCAGCTAGTATGGCCCACTAGATCAACAACTTGGATCACCAAAAACTACACCTTTTGTGGGTCCTAGCAAATTTCTCGGACGTTCTTCCTCAATGCTGATTATATGGTAGTTGGGCTTCTGAATCCAGATCTTCTAACCAGTGGGCCCATTGCCATTCTAGGACCTTTCCACTTTAGGCCTTAAATTGATGGGAAATAAACAATTTCTTATTTTGAAATTGTTGTTTTAAATTGATGGGAAATAAACAATTTAAGATTGTCTATCCCCATTACCTGCATCACCTGTATCGTACCAATGTTTGGAATTGCAACAATTAAGATTGTCTGGTGGAGAAAGTTTTTTTTTATAACAACATTAATGGTCAACCTCCCTATAAACATTAAAAAATGGTCACAAAAACTATTAACACATGCACATGCACTTCCAATTTTTTGATAATGGCTGCATTCTTCCTCTACAAACACATCCTTCATTCTGCTACATTGATAATTGGCTTGGCTTGGCCTAGCAAAGTTGAGTGCTTTTCAATTTTCTTTTTCATCTTTCTGGACATTACTGGATGATTCTGATAGGCGTAAAAGTCTTTATTCCGAAAACCTTGCTAAGCCCACGTGTGCCTCTATTTGTGGCTCGAATGTTTGGCGACATACCATTTGTGGATCGATGCGGCTGAAATGTGTGAATGACCTGGCGTGAAAAATAAGGCCACCAACTCATCGTGAGTCAGCACATTTATGAAGACAAGGGACAATTTAGAAAAAATGAGCCACCTCTCCACATGTGCCTCATTGACACGTGTGGGCATGTGTACTTGGTGCATGTGGGCTTAGAAGAATTCTTATGTATATGGTGGCCATATCTAACTTCTCTATGCTTGGATATTCAACTGCTCGATGGGTCATTATCTTAGGTATATTCTTCAGAACATACATTTGACAAAGGAGAAGAACAAAGTGTTTGTGCGAGTTTGTTCTTTTCTGGCAACATGGTCCAATTGTTGGGACAAAGATGTTAACAAGTATTGAAAACATTTGCCTAATACACCTGGAAGTGCACAAAAGGATCCAAATCGATTTCTTTTTGGAAATATCAAGAAAGAAACTTGAATTGAGTTTAGATCGTTCTTCTTTCATCGCCGAACATGAAATTTCAGCAAATGCATTTGCTGCATGTTTTAATGAAACCTGTGGATCTGCTGTCAATTGTGAGCCCAACACGCCTTATAAACCTCAGACATTCAATTCTAAGGTAGGTTTCTCTAGAATTTCCACACAATCATGGACTTATTCTTCGCATTTTGTCGAATAACCTAGATATATCTGGAAATAAGATGGGATTACTTGGTTTTGCACCATTTCTTAACTGGGGATGACTTACTAATCGAGTGATCCTCGCTATCCAATTGGTGGCCTCAAATGAAGAGTTACAAGAGAATGGTCACTGTCCAAATTGTAAGCCTGATACCAAATTGTCAAGATACATAGTGGGGCACATGATTTGGATGGTTGGTATTGACTTGCACATGCACCGCATGTATGTTGGATGAGTCACCACCATTTAGAAAATGGCTGGAGATAACGCATAGTTGTCTAGTCCTCTAAAGTTAAATGGCACATCATATGGTTGTCTTTGTCTAGCAGCTTGAGGATTCAGTTTAAGAGTTTCTTCATGCAATCAACTGATAATTGCCCCATGCAATCTCTTATGTTTTGTAGGAAAAGAAGAATCTAGGCGGGCCATGTAATACAAACATTTAAAGGTTATCTTCTATTTGCAGTTAAATTCGTCTCAAGTACAAGAAGGTGAGATCTGTCCTAATGTGCCTTTTTTTTTTCTTCTGTTTAAAATTTCACAATGCAGGGTATAGCAATGTTCGAAAGAGATATGACAGGATATGGACTTGGGAGGTGGTGAATATTTTTTTACAAAGAGTCTCAAGGAAACCAGAAATTACCATTATATCTTGATTGAGAACATTTTAATGTATTTACCACCGTCGGTCATTGTGGATTTCATATATCAACAAACATCTGTTTCATCACACGCCTTTGTGTAACTGACTTTTTTATCGAATCATATACACGGAACTATCTTTTTGGATGGTCAAGAGAAGCTTGAGAAGTTATCTAGGTTTTTACACAATCCCGCTCATCTCATCTCATCATGTCCTCAAGAGGAAGGTATTATCTTGTTCTGCCTAAGGTTTCCTTTGCGTATTAATAATGAGTTACTATATGATTGGGTTGAAGGAAACAAATTTATTTATATGATTGGGTTGAAGGAGACAATAATTTTTTTATTTTTATTTTTTTTTTGTAATGGTACAAGTGGGACTCACCTTGTGGGGGACTAAGTTGTTGCTTTATTAATAAAATAGGTTTGACGAGTTTTGAAGTACTGATCTGCCCACTAGATACTCCCTGTAATATCACATCACTGTAATATCGTCCATTTCTAATTGAACAATATAATTGAAAGTGGTGGCCACCAATATCCACGCTGCATGTACAACATTGTAGCTATCTGTGTGGGGCCTTGGTTTAATCATTATAGTTTCAACACTAATAGTTGCTCTGAGGGAGCATTTTTAACTTTTGGGCAATGCTCATGTGTCTTCTTGTTTGTAGTTTTTGGTGCTATCTCAACGGCTCTTTAATGAAGCTTGTTGTTATGTTTCAAAAAAAAAAAAAGGATGGAAAAGGTTTAAGAATTGCTCTTGGAAGGCCATGTTCCTACTGTAATTTAGTTTTAGCTCTACAAAGCATTGCCTAAAATAAAAGCCACTGTGGGCTTCTATCCTTCAATCCTTCAGCTCATGGGAGTGAATTTGGTGGTTCTATGCTTGTCATGAGCAGAGGAGTTATGTTGGGCATATCCTATCAAATTCCATGGTTTTAAGTTCTAGTGCAGAATTGTAGGCCAGTAACAACCCTAAGGATCTGTTTTGATTTTGACTGATTCATAGAGTTTGGTTGTGGCCCCATAAATTATTTGCATGGGCTGCCGAGATGTCGGACACTCTTTCAGTGATTCATGCGTTGCAATATCTTTTTGTTTCTCGAATTGATGCGTGGAGTCGATTTTGTTTTAACTGGGTTTACTGGTTCCTCTGTTTTTGTTTTTTTTTCATGCTTCTTCACCGGGTACTTCTGTATGTAATAAGTGATGAAATTTGGACAAAATTCTCATCATCCGATATGTAACCGAAGTTGAATTTTGGAAGTATTGCATTTATGTAGAGCAATAGATGACTATTCCCAGGGATCTTATAGGGTTATATTCCTTTTTCCTTCTCATTGCATCTATCAGTTGGCATTGATGTTTTGTTTGGAGCTGAACCTTTCGATTGTCTTGCATTAGTGTGGATCGATACTTGATGCAAAAGAGGAAAGTCCATAATAATGATATAAATGATTGAGTGATTGAACTGATATTTGGAATAAAATGTCTCCATTCCATGCTAAGGCTTCCTTATCAAAAGCCAATTTGTAAAAATACGAGAATTGTTATTCAGTATCAAGATCTTATGTACAATTTTTTTATTTTATTTTTTATTATTATTTTTTTTTATCATTCTTTGCAGTGCAGTTTGAATGGGATAGCTATCCAAAATAGAACTTTTTTGAATTTTTGCTCATTGTACTATTCCATTATCCATTTATTTCTAATCCCCTCCTCTATGAACTTGTGCACATTTGATGTAACCAGACCGTCCAAAGGTATAGACTGCTCATTGTCAAAATTAATTTCTATAGTTCATTTTCCATTGGATCACTCTTCTTTTTTTCTGAAAGATCCAATGGATCACTCTTTTTTTTTTTTTTTTTTTTTTTTTTTTTCTCGAAAGATCGAATGGATCAACTCATTCTCTTCCTTTTTATTGAAACCGTGACTTTTTCCTTCTCACTATTGAAATCGTATGTCATATCCGGGAAACTCGAAATTTGTTATGTCGTGGATCGATGTAACTAGCCAAGCAAAAGCACTACTGATTCAGTTATAATACAGTAGAAGGTTCTACACACATGATCTTGACTTTTCTTGTTTGTGAACTATCGTTATTTTACATTACTTTCATTTCATTGGTGTCATGTTCAAGTGTCAAGGCAATTTTATATGCTCCAAAGATGAGATGCATCAGGTTTTTCTGTTTATTACTGTTATTAGGTGGGAAGGCGAAAATCACCGCAAATGAGAAGGGTAAGCCGTGTTGCACGGAAAGCCCCAAGTTTTAGTGGTCCACTAATGCTTTCAAACCGAGCTTCTGCAAACAGTTTATCCTTTTGACTGTGAGGGCCCAACATGCCTTATCTACTTAAAGTGCCTCTTGTTCTTGTTCTTGTGCAGGAACTTGTTCTTGTTTTTGTTCTTTTGTTTGTTGAGGGCCCAACATGCTTTTTCTACTTAACGCTTATTGGTGTTTGTAGGAACTTTCTTCATAACATGTCATTTGCCACTAACATATGGGTGGAAGCACCGTTGGTTGTGGATGCTTTTACTCAGTTTTCTATTATTCATTGTAATACAATCATGCCTCAATGTTCGAATGACAAAGCCCAATCTTCTAGATTCTTTTGATTTTCTTTAGTGGCTTTGTAGTTATGGGATTGATTTCTTGTCTTTGTCTGTTTTCATTCTTAATAATTTAACGTTTTCTTCAAAAGAAATGCATCAAATTATGAAGCTGACTTATTGATCTGCATTCCTGCCAATCTACAGGAGCTGGAAAGGGAGAGGACTGCTATGTCAGATTTGAAAAGGGCTGCCCATGTTGATTTATTAGACATCAAAACGGAGATTTTTCCCTTCATTTCTTAGGTAATGTGATGAAGAACTTTGGAAAGGGATTAGTTTCATTCAGTTCTGAAAAACTTGAACTATCAGTAAAGAAAAATTCAAATCATACAAGCCTTTTGAAGACATGACCTTTGCTGTGCATTAGCTCTGCCATCACCATACATATCGTGTTAAGCTGTCAATTGTACCCTTCCTTTTTGATCTTTCTATTCTATGTTATTCAATTCCCTGGGCCTTGATGACCAAAAAAAGGTTGAGAGAAGAAAAAGAAACCCTTCGTAGTTTACACAAATAATAGTCGTCTCCATTTACATCTGCTTTGTGCATCCTTCTTGGTGGTCTGCATCTGTTGAACATAAATGTGAAACTTGTTTGCATGGTACAACTGCACACATTCTAAAGTGCAGGCTGTGCAGCTGATTCGTTGGCAATGTTTGATCACTTTGTTTAGGTCATATGTATACTAAACCTACTTTAGCTAACATTGGCTTATTGTGGCAGAATGCTACTCAGAAAAGCCATAAGGTGTTCATGCACGTACCTTCAGAAATTGTTGCTCATGAAGTCGAGGAAATTGGTATGCTTGTTCTTTGCATGAAAACTGGAATTTCTGGACAGGCCTGCTTTGCAATTTTCATTGAGTCTAGGTTCTGAACAAAAATCTGATTTAGCATGTATGATTCATTTGATTTTGTTACTTAACCCTCCATTCCCAATCTGTATAGATGCACAGTTATGCAACCCAGTATATGAATGACATATTGGCACGTATTATAATAGATTGCTTTGTTTTCCTGTAGGAGTGGAACATGGACATTGGATAAACAATAGTTGTTAGCCAAAAGCAGGCCATTAATTTCTCTATAACTGCTTCCATGTAATGTAATTGCATCCATTGCATACATTGGATGTTTTGTTTCTTCATCCAGTGGCATTATGTCATCCAATGTAACACTATTCCAATGAAAAACAGTCGTTATTTTGTGCACCTGATGTTTTATGTTTTCCCAATTTACCCACTTTTTGCTTTCGCATGGCCTTTTTTGTCAAACATTGGAGTGCCCAAGTATTCATCTGAATAATAGTACCATTCAAATACTCCTCTGCGTAGAATATGCTGAGACATCTTTTCTCCTTAAAAGTATTTCCAGGCGAGATCCTAGCCATATGGGTTCTAAATCAGTTGAAGATTTGCTAGAAGCTTCAATATGATTTCATTTTTCAGGATTTCACTTGGATGACTTGGAGCTATGAAATTCAGAGGTCAAGCAACCAACGACCTCAGCAGTTGAAAGTGTGCATAAGCAACCTTTTGTAATTTGTAAGTAATTGTCATATAATTTTAACTCATTTATGTGCATCCTATTCTCAACAAATATCCTTAATGACAAGCAATGAATATCTTATTTGAACTACTACTGTAATCTGTTATTTGTGATGGGTAAGCTGAACTTTATATCCATCTTATTTTAATGTCATGTTTTAGTGTTTAATGGAAAATTTTGATGGATATGCCGAACTTTTATCTGCACTTCACTCACTAGGGGATGGGATTCATTCACTTGCATTTCTTATTTTAATGTCATATTTTAGTGTTTAATCGAAATTTTTGATGGGTAAGCTGAACTTTTATTTTGAAAGAAGAAACAATGAAGAATACAACAAAGAGCAGGGGCAACACCCCAAACACATACTGTCACACCCTGTAAACACCCTGTCACACCCCAAGATTCCGATGCCGCATATTTCTCAAGGCTTCACACTCGGCCATGAAACTCCTGGAAGCTCCTCGTCATTGAAGATTGAAAACTTTAACTGCAACAACTGTTTCATCCCGATCTGTGAGAAGGTTTGTCAGAATTAGTTTCCACTTTCTTTCTTTCATTTTCATTCTTCTATATTATCATCATATTCCATGTAAGCTTGATATTGATATAATGAAAATGTCTTAATCATTTGATATTCAAGTAACCAAAATTATGCAGTTGTTTCTCCACAGATGGGAAAGCAGGTGCTTGAAACAACACTTATAGTTTAGGAGCTTTGTGCCAGCCCACACACGCATCTTCACACTTACAGTTTGACATGTGGTTTCATGTGCCATTGTGGCCCAGGTGGTGGACTCAAGACCTTAGCTTAGATGTTGAACCAAGATGTTAATTTAAAAACCTAGAACAATTTCTCATTTCTTTTGGCTCCAAAGAGTTCCCCGACTAGAATCTGGCCTCCAAGAGCTTGTACACCAATGCCCAAGTGATCCTGAGTGTTCATCTGGTAGTCCTAGCTGCTGCATGAAGGCAATATGACGTTAGAAGATTTCCTCACCCCAACTGAGATGAAAGATGGACTCACAAACCTTGCTAGAGTCAAAGAGTTGATTGCTGTTATGCAGAGGCAGAGAGAAAATATTATGAAGAATGTAGGTAATGCATCCTAACAATGGTCAATTGTAGCAAGTACCTTATCGCCAATGAGAGAGAATGGTTGCCTTAATCATTTTCTTCACTTAGACGGGCATAGGTTTCTCAACCAATGGCTCCAAGTGCAAGTGGTGGCACAAGTGACAGCTTCTGTGGAAGAATCAATCAAGTGCAAAGGTTAGGAGCACTTGAGAAGCCGCTTCTTGATGAGAGCTTCAGGAATTGTGGAAACTGTCAAACATCTCCTTGGTAGGCAATAGGAGCTGAAGAGAGGGCAAGAACTTTGTTTGATAGATGAATTTGTTTTTATTTATTGTAATAAATATATATCTTTTAATTGTCTAGTAATATAAATTTTGTTTCATATTCAGTTATATTTGTATTGCATCATTTTTATGTTTCCAATATTTAAAAAATACAGGTTTTGATTGAATTATAAAAAAAAAAATTACTGGGCCAGGGCCTCTCAAATCCATAGAAAAGATACTAGCGGCGCTTCTGTAGAAATGTTGCGGCGCTTTTTCGTGAGAAAAAGTGTCCAGAGACCAGGTATAGCGGTGCTCGATGTGACATTAAGCGCAGCAAAATGTTGTTTTTCTTGGCGCTTATACAAGCGCCACTAAAAGTATAGTAGCGCCGCGGAAGCTTTTAGCGACATACGCGGCGCTTTGTGGGGTTTCTTTCGGCGCTTGCTAAAAATCCAAGTTGTTGTAGTGACTAAATAACCCAAAAAGTGGGTCCCACATAGATTCTCATATGGCCCACCATTCCAAACATTATTTTGATGTCATTGATCGTAGCGATTGAAAGAAACTAGAGATCTTTGCAAGGTTGGTCCTTTGGGATAATTCTCCCATTCAAACATTTCTGATGGCTTAGATCGAGCTATATCCATCCAAAAACATATTTTTACGGAGATCAGCACTTTAGAATACTTTCATGTAAAAAAATAAACAAGGTACTTCGAGGTTTTCACTACAAAACAAAGAGAAAAGATATAACCCACTTGTTTGGATAGTTAGGATGCCTTAGGTATATGCCGGGCCCCATGTGATGGATGAAGTGGATTTGTCCACGCCCCACCTCTTTCTCACTTTTCTTTCCCTTCTCTCTCTCCCTCTTTTCTTTTCATGCCTTGTAATGACAAGGTGTATTTCACTAAATTGAGAGAGAATATGATTTTTTTTTTTTGGATAGATTTGGCGAATTTATCATTAAAACCTAGAGCTCCTTTGCCACTTGAGCTACTTAAATCTTTTTAAATTAAAACACAATTCAATTAATATATACTCTAATTAACAAGATATTAAGAAAAAAATAAATAAATGAAAGATGATGTGGCAAAGATTGAACGTCCAACCTCTACCATGGCTATACTAACCACCAATCACAAGCTCAAAGGTATGAATGTACTAAAGTTACATCAATTAAAACTATATTCCATAGATTTTATATAATTTCCATATTATGTCACATGATCTCATCCACATCTAGCTCAGAGGGCCATAACCAAACATAATCTAATTATTCTACCATGAATATATATGTGTGACCCACGTGATCAAGAGTTATGAGTCCACATACCTAAGGTCATACTTGTGGATTCATTTATGGTAACATGCTAACTTTACAAGCTACAACTAAGCAAATTTAGATAATCAAATAACATCAGAGCTAACGAGTCCAAAAATAGCAGGTTCACTAAATAGAAAGTTTATTCTAGGGAGGTGAAGTAAAAAATAGCAGTTGCACTAAGAAAATATGATTATGACATTTTTGTCAAGAATATCAAATGATAAAATTCACAGTTTCTAAATGTAACAGATATCCATATGTAGTAGGTATCCAAATATAACAAGTATCCAAAAATTGCCTTATAGTTCAACTTTCTACTCATCCAACTTTTGATTTTTCCATTGACGTCTTTCACACTCTTTTCACTTTTTTCTTTTATGTGCATTATTTTTCTCTTTCATGGATACATCAATAGGTAGCCCTTTTTGACAACAACTATTTTTTTATAGCCATGTATTACCTCTCTCTCTCTCTCTCTCTCTCTCTCTCTCTCTCTCTCTCTCTCCTTCAATTCTTCTTATTAAACATGATGGACAAATTCCCAAGTTTGGTTCCTACCATTCTCAATAATCATCAAGTTAACAATTCAGTATTAACTAAAACTTTAATGTGTAAGCTAGATGTGATATGTGAATTATATGGCTCAATCAATGTTTAAAAACTTTTAATTAAACATTATAACTTCATACTTTACTTTAAAATCTATCAAATAACTAAAATTCAAGTTTAAAAAATATTTAACATTGACATCTTATCCTTCTAATCTATGAAGTATTTTAACATACTTAACTTCATAGAAAATTTTAGAACTTTTAAGATCAAAAACATAAAATTTCAGCACAAATCTGAAGAATTTTCAAAGGAAACCCTATCTCCAACCTAAATTCTACATTGTCCTTAATGTATAGACATATGTAATAAGAGTAATATTGAGAGCAATGAAAATAAAGAGGAGTAGATGAAAAGTACCTAGAAGGCGACAAACAAATAAGCAAGTGCAATCTTCCTATCAAAAAATATATCAACAACTAAACTAAACTAAGTAAAGCAGAATAATCCTAAGAAAGCAATAAATTCTTAATCCTAAATTAGGAAAGCAAGGAAAAATTAATAATTCATGATAGATGTTTTCCTCCTTTGTCCAGTATCTCAATAAATTTCTCAACATGCTTTTAAAAAAGATCCTTCAAAAGCCCATTTTGCAATAGGCTTAAATGTCCTGGAGCATAGATGTTCAGAGAAATTTATGAATCTCAGTATAAAATCATCTTTTAATCCCCCAAGGTATCCAAAGTGGATAATATTCACTAGTGGTAGAAAAAATTTTAATGTTAGTACACCATGGTGAATCAAAGACTACAATTAGGTGAAATTCTAAAAAAATCTCATTAGGTAATATAGTTTCTACAAATTCCAAAGTTTCAGACTTTGGTTCAAATTTCAACTCCTCCACCTTTAATGGTAAACAATCTAGATTTGTGGAAGGAGAGATTTCAGAATATGATTCCCTTGATCAATATCACTACCGAGGTATTGTCTTGCAAGGCATTCATTATGTCTTTTATCATATTATCTTTAGAATCCTTAAAGTGTGCCAAGCAAACTTCTAAAAAGTCGGGACATTCAGTTGAAAGAGACTCATTCTCCATATTGAGGTCAAGTGTGTCATGTGGGTAAAGTACATCACTATGTTTAAAAAGTACCAATGCTTCTTGATCATGAACCTGTACTGTAATTGAGATCGACTCTTGGGAAAACTGAACTGTAAACTTATGATCATAATCCAACTCCTTATTCTCAAATTCAGTATACTCCACAAGTGAGTTAGGATCACTCTCCTCGCATTGCGTTTCTAGATTTGTCTGAGGCTGGGATAAAGTAGTCTCTTCCTCATCAATAGGGTGTGACTGAATTTCTTAAATAAAGGATTCAAGCAACTCTAATGATGTTCTAATATCTGCGAATGATTGCAAGATGTGTTGGTTAAATCATTCTTAAACATCAATGAATTTCGGAAATGAATCCTCTTAAATTGTTTCTAGGTCAATCTCATAAGTACTGGATCCAAGGGAATAATCTTTAGAATCTATTGTTGGTTCACTTCTCCAGTTTAAACTTTGATGGTTCCAACAATTTAAATCATATGGGTCATATGTGGGAGTATTTGATGGGTGTTAGTAAGCATTATCACCCATAATATAATCACGCATTGTTTTCTTAATTGGTGGATGATAACTATTTTCCCTCATATAATCACATATTGATTTTTTAATCAGCGGATCATAATTGTTGTCCCTCCTATATTCACACAGTGATTTCTTAACCGGTGGGTCCTCATATCCCTGTCGGTTCTCAATCATAGTTCCAGCAAATTTACGAGACATGGGTTGTTTCTTAACATAATCATCTGACAACCCTACAACTAATCTCTCTTCTCTTAGAAGTTGATTAGAGTAGTCACGTGTCCACTCTTACATGGACATGATGAAGCTCTAAAAAAATTCTATAGAATAAAACGCTAAAAAAAAACAAGTAAATAGAGTATAGGAGGATGTTACCAGAAGTAAAGAAGTAAATTGAAAATCCTATAAAACCAAAGCAATCAAACCATGTTAGTAATGTTTATAGAAAATTTACGTTAGACCCTAGAAACAAAATTCTGAAAATTAGAAAATCATAAAAAAAATAAAAAAAACGTAAGCTAGAAAAATTCAAAAAACTAGAAAAATCTAAAATAAAAACAGAATTTAAACCCAGAAAACCTAAACGTAATTATGTTCAACGCCACTCCCCAATAAAGGTGCCAAAAACTTATTCACGAACCCAAACTCCAAAGCCGTGATACAGTAATAATTCAGTGAGACTGAGGTCGAATCTAAATGGAATGGGGAATACAGCCTAGAACTAATTTAAGCCTAATGTTTTTTCTGGATTTTTAATCCAGCGAGATAAAAAGGGTTTTAAACAAGAAGAAAAAGGACTAAGGATCCAGAAATTCACTTATAGCAATCAAAATATCTATTTTATTGATTTAACGATTATAATTCAATTGGAATCGAAGTCCTATCCTATCCAATTAAAACATAAAATAGTTAAATCATCATTCATATACTTTAAAGCAGATTTGAATTTCAATGAATTGGTTCCCTTATAAAGCCTCAATGTATTGATCGCAGGGAATTCAATGCATTTATCATGCCCGCAGTTAATGATAGATCAAAAGATTTTATAGATCAAACAATTGCAAAACATGTAAGATAATATCAATAGTTTTCCTAAGCATCCAATGTACCTGAAGTCGACAATGTATTAAAGTAAACTGAAAATACTTCTTCATTCAAACTAAAAATCAATGAATTGTTCAACATGAAAACTAAATAACTTGAATTAAAGCAAAATAAATATTAAAAAGAACTACAAGTATCATCCATTAGCCAAAAGATAAGAGATTAGCCAACCATAGACATGATTGAACTAGAACTCTTAAAGAAAAACATAAAAACTAACTAAAGCCGAATGATTAGAAGACTCTACAAAAGCTCCACAACTCTTTGCTCTACTCCTTCTATCCTAATTCGTGCTTAGAAGGTCCTAAAATATCCATTTATATAGGCTTTGATTGTGTCAACTTTGAATTGACTTAGAATTTAAGCACTTTTGTTATGCTTCCATCGCACTGAAGTCGCCTTTGGTCGCATCGAATTTTCCTTTGGTCGCACCGAATTACACTTGAAAAATCTATTTGTTAAGTGTCAAATATTGCATACTTTTCCCTAGTTATTCCTTGGTTTTATAAACATGATAGTGCTTAATCAATCTAATTTTGAGTGTTTTCATGTCCGACGTGATTTCGAGAGCTTAAGGTGAAATTGATGCCAAAAGGAAGATTTATACTCAAAAGATTACTAAATAAAGATTTTGAGATTTAAAGGTCATTAATGAATAATTCACATGCCAAAGATTTAAGGAAACCAAGTGTGGAATGAAGAAATCGAAGGTTTGAAGTGAAGAAAAGGAATCCTGAAAATTGGCTTGAAAAAACATTTTTGGAATTCTGAGTTTAAAATAGAAAAGTCCTGAAACAGACTTTCGGTCCAACCAAAATTCAATTTTGATCTAACCGAAATCGAGCAAAACAATCTAGCGAGAAATAGAATTTTCAACCTTAATTTGGTCCGACCGAAATCACGCAAAATTGTCCAGCGAGAAAGTACGATTTTCAGCCTTAATTTGGTTCAACCGAAGCGTAAGTTTTTACTCAAATTTGAGGCGATTTCAAAGTCGGTCCAAGCAAATACTATAAATATGGATCTCTTAATTGTTTCTAGTACGAATTAAGGTTAAAAGAGTAAAGCAAATTGTTGGAGAACTTCAATGAGTCCTTTTTTCCTCAATTTTCTTCTTCTAGTTAGTTTTTATGTCTTTTTAAGAGTTTTCGTTTCAATCATGTCTTTGATTGGCTAATCTCTTAGCTAAGGCTAAGAGGTGAATGTTGTAGCATGTTGGGGATGTTTATCTTGCTTTGATTCTTGTTTATGTTGAACTTCATTAATTCCTAGTTTGAATTTAAGGAATATTTTTAGTTTTCCATGGTTTATTGTGACTCAAATTACAATAAACGATGCGATAGCTTTGAATATCTTCTTTTTTGTTTTCAGATTGTGAGATTGGTGAAATCCATGATTCACCATCATCTCCTGGGTATAGTGGATGGTTGAATTCCCTTCCAATCATCATGATACTCCTTCATGTGTGAACTAATTTAATGAGAAGATCAAATTATGCTTTAATTGCTTATCTTCCAAGTGGATAGGATATGACTTCGATTCCAGTTGTGTTTATTGAATCAAGTAAGGTAAATCTTAATAGCTACAAGTAGATCCTTGATGCTCTAGTTTCCTTCTTTAATTGATATTTTATTCACAATTATTCTTAACTATTCCAGATTTCAATTTAGATCTTTTTCTAGTTATAGTTCTAATTATTTTCAGAATACATATAAGTTTAGTCCCTGTGGATTCAACCTCAGTCTCACCAAGTTATTGCTACATCATAACTTGCACTTGGGGTTGTGAACACTATGCAAAATCTGTCTACCTTAGATCCCACCTAAGATGTCTTAGGTGGGACTGAAGTTAGCTTCGGTCGCATCGAAGGTTGAGCCGAATTAATTCTAAAATCATAATTTCTTGGTGGACTGTTTTGTACACTTTTGGCCAAACCGAATTGACTTTAGGTGGGACCAAATAGTCTGTTTTTTTTTTCTGTTAGACTTATGATTTTGCCAGTCTTTTCTCTCTCCTTCGCACTTGGTTTTCTTAGATATTTAGGATATAAATTCTTCATTAATGACTTCCAAATTTCCAATTCTTTACTATCTTCTTTTAAGCTTTAAATTCATCATTTTAAGCGTATATTCATCTTTAGGTCCAAAACTACATCACATGATGACAACATACATAACTCTATTAGATTAACACTTAAATGCCAGGAAAGCTAATGTAATTAAAGAGATAAATATGCAATATGTAGGTCTTAACAAGAGTCTATCTGATTGAGGTTAAGACTCTTTCTACTCTTACCATCTAGCTCCTATGGGGTTCACTTGGAGCTTCTAACTCTTGTGGAGCTTTACTCATTGGTTCTCTACTAAGAGTTTGGAAGTCATTATCCTTTAACTTTAAGGATAGTGACTTCTCAAAGAACTCAATGTCTCTTAATTTTATTATAGTATTAAACTCTAGGCGTAGGATTTTATGTAAGGCTCGTATCCTAGTACCGTACCATTCCACTAACTTTCACGATCCTCCACGTCAAATTTCGATAACCCATAACTTGTAGACAACGTTTGCGCGCCACCTTAAGTCACATCCCGAAGATCTGAGTTGACTCAGCTCGAAACTTGTACCCTAGTGACCGCGTCGTCGCCGCAGTTCTAATGCCGCATCTTGTGCACCAATGTGATACCTGGGTTAGGAGTTGTGGGCCCGCATATATCTCGAGGAAACGCCGTGTAACACCCTGAAAATCGGGGGTCGAGTATGAACTCAACTCCCGAGTTCCAACGCATCACTTATGCAACATACACAATGATGGTTAAATGTTGTCTGAGTTAGCGCAATAAACATGAATGAGATTATACCAAAGCAGTAATTTATACTCCAGTTCAATTGTATAAGGGCAAGCGGAAGACTGAAATTTTATATTCAAAATATGTAAAGTATCAAAATTTTGTGAACTTCAGAGTATGCGTACTAACTGAGTACCAATATACACGTATTGTTTCTAAGTCAAAAATCAAAATACAATCCTCAAAAGAGGCCACTGTAAGTCCAGCGATGCGGCCAAATGGCCTAAGCATAGCCGTCAGTCTTGCATAAAGGAGAACTCCTCCCGATCCTCCTCATAGTCGAGCTCCGGCTCCAACAGAGGCGCCATCTACACTGCGACAGAGTCGGTGGGTGTTGCAAACACCGATCCGTAACGTGGGAGTGAGTAGCTAACTCGGTGGAACAATAAGGCATAGGTTAACATGTTATCAAATCAATCAACGTGATGTAATGATAACGCAGTACAAATCAAACATTTCTAATTACTCTTGTTAAGTGCAAAAATGATATGACATGATGCTGTATGCCCTTGCCAAACCACCCTCAAGCGATATCATCTTACGTTCGCGAATGCTAACTCCCTCAGTGCGCCACATCTACAAAGCACATGCGGTGCGATGATGCTCATGATTACCAAGTTTTTATTAATCCATTTCAACCAAAGAAGGTGTTGGGAAACTAAGGTACCTCCCTTGTATCATTCCCAAACATGATCCATTCTAGGGTCGTCAATCCTAGCTAATCTCATACGATATTATGGTTTGAGAAGCGTAGTGAAGGCATCGCAAAGGGCTCGTCACCCATCGGTAGCGGATACGGATCTCACCGTATGCGGCTCAATTCTTGGCCGTCAGCTCAAGTACATATCTCACCATACCGGCTCAATCACTAGCCGCCGGCTCAAGTACAGGTCTCACCGTGCTCGGCTCAACTCATACTCTAGATTACTTTGTGAAAGACTCGTCGCCAATCACGGTACACTTGGAGTACACTCGAAGATACTACGGAGGACTCGTCGCCAAAGACGAGCACGAGTCTCACCGTACTCGGCTCTCGCCAAGTATCGACAGCTCGAATATAGTGTCCCAAACCACCATAATCGGCTCACGAGTTTGGTTGCGCAATGGTCACTACGGGGAGGCACATGACCCCAGCGTAGGCCGACAGCTCGACCACGGTGTCCCATACCACCATGCCCGGCTCATGCGTCTTAGCGGATCGAGGTACCATGGTTAACGGGGTTGCCACTGGTAAGTTTGGTACCCTAGGTTCAAGCAGTAGCGACCAAACATGGTGAACATACATATACACATATCGGTTTGCTTGACGGGCCTGACTAGCTCGAGCGCACCACAAGTTGAGCGATATGGAGCGCAAAAGCACTCCGTGTGGCCAACCACTATCGCCAACCGAAGTACGACTCGGGTTCGCCAGACACGTCCATCGTGGCGATATGAATCTCGGCCACAATAGTAAGTCTGGTACCGAATGTGTGGACTATAGGCATAGTCCCAAACTCAATCAGTTGTAGAGCATAAAGTAAAGCATGAAGTAAAGCATGTATTATAAAGCATGAAGTATAGCATATTATAAGGCATGTTGTAAAGCATGTTGTAAAGCATGTTATAAAGCACTAAACACATAGGGATACAAATACTTAGAGTTCATAGGTGAGTGGTTAGAGTGAACAACCACGTGGAGAGTGTCATATGTGACTCTAAGGTAGCGGAGAATCCCATCTCAGCACCTAACTAAGGTTCTAACACTTAAGCACTTACACTCGCAAGTGATTTCACCAACACTTGGAATACACTACTTCAACATACATGACGTATGCTAGAGAAGTGTACACTAGGGTTGTCCCTTTACTAAACTAGTATTTTATACATATACATCATATTCATACAACAATTAAACATAGCAATCACATCAGCAAACTTTATACGTATAGGGTACTTCCACGTATACCCAATTTCGACATACATAGTGTTTACAAAGGAAGATAGATTTCGTGATTCCTTTCGCCAAGCTAGTATTTTAATCACGTATGGTATAATCATACATTAAATAAATATGTCAAACATTATTCCAAAAGAACTACGTATACGGTATTTCTACAACACGTAATTTTAACATACGAGCGCATTTACAAGTAAACATATATTTTGGCGATTCCTTTCGCCAAACTAGTAATTTATTCATATGTTATATAATTATACATTAAATAAACATGTCAAGCATTTATCCAAAAAAATACGTATACGGTATTTCTACGTATACCTAGAATATGTGAAATTCCATATTTCACACCGCTAATCAAAACAGAGAAACGGAAAGCACTTTGTACATGTGCAATTGCAAGCGGATCATGAATCTACCATTATCGACATTGAAAGCGTTGAAAACCTTAACTTATACACTTAAAGTCCTCACCTTTGCCTTTGGAAACGGAACAATCGGCAGAAGGGTGATGGATCTTCCGTCTGGGCGATTTCTAGCCTAAAGAGCGGAATCGGTTAGTCGGTATACATCCCACCTCGATTCCACCACAAATCGGACCTAGGGTTAGGTTTTCTTACCTTCAAATGAGCTGGATACAGCCGGAATTCACTTAGAACGGAGCGGTGAAGGCCGTGTGGTGAGCCAATGCGGTGGAGGAAGATCGTGCAACGATCTCCAAGTTCTTCTCTCTCTTTTCTCTCTCTTCCTCTAGGGTTTCTTGCAAAATTCGTATGGCTGTGAGAGGGGCTGTTCTAAGCCCCTTTTATAGCCTCAAACATTACGAAAATAGACTCGGGTTCATGGGGTGTCTTGCTATATAGGATTTTCGACGCTTTTCCACTTTTCAAAAGGGAAGTTACGGTAGCCCTCTTTGAACCAAACGTCGACTTAAGCTCACCATCGATGGATCTACGTGGGATTACGTTTTGACTCATTCGGATCGCGGATCGCACGTGGCGGACCACTTTCGATTCGACGGTCGGTGGGCCACGATCGAAATTCCAAGTACATGTAAATGTTCTGAAATTTTTCTTAATCCGAGGGTGTAATTTGGTCGATTCGACGGTCGGTTGCTTATCTTGACGCGTCAACGAACGATGCGAGATCACTATTCCGGATATTTATTTTGGCTTATGAATAGTGTTTTTCACACTACCTCGCTCCGATTCGAAACGAATGGCCGTGGAACATTGGATAAGGCTGATTTTGAGATGACTGTTAAGCCCGGTGGGGCGGTCCTAGTTCCTTAGCTTCGGGTTAATCGGACTCCCGATGTGCGATCTAGACCTAATCGAAGTTTCGTTTCATTCCCGAGAGCGAGACGGGAAATGAGTTTGGTTCTAAACTTTAGGGTAACCTAAGCGTCACTTGTTCTCCGCAAGTTTTGGGTCTTGCGGATCGTATTTAAAGCGATCTAACGGATTTCATAGCTAATTGAGTTTAGTACTTAGTTAACTTTGTTAAATTTCTAAAGGATTTAATCTTACGTGATTTACTCGGTCGGTGGTACTCGACCCAATGTACTGAAATTTTCGGTCGTTACAATCTACCCCCTTAAACAAAAAATTTTGTCCTCGAAATTTATACCTGTTCGTACTCCTCGAGAATCTGAGGGTAGTTCTTCCTGACCTCGGCCTCAGTCTCCCAAGTAGCTTCCTCCTCAGAATGATGTGTCCAAAGTACCTTCACAAGTGGGATGACCTTGCTACGCAGTACCTGCTCCTTCCTCGTCAGGATGCGCGTCGGCGCAACTCATATGTAGCATCCTCGCTCAACTGTACCTGCTCCCATCTGATAATATGCGAAGGATCAGGAACGTACTTCTTCAGCATAGATACATGAAATACGTTATGTACGGAAGCAAGCGGTGTAGGCAAGGCGAGACGATAAGCCACATTACCCACTCGATCCAGTATCTGAAATGGACCGATAAATCTCAGTGTGAGTTTCCCCTTCTTCCCAAACCGAAGGACTCCCTTCATAGGGAAAACCCGAAGGAACACATGATCACCGACCTCGAACTCCAGCGGTCGCCGCCTCGTATCGGCGTAACTCTTACTGCTCGCTTTCTGCTGCCGTGAGTAATCGACGCGATAATGTCTACCTTCTCTGTAGTCGCTGAACACCAACTCCGGGCCAATCAGACTACGCTCTCCAACCTCTGCCCAACAGTGCGGTGCCCTACAAGGTCGACCATATAGAGCCTCATATGGCGCCATGCCAATAGTCGCCTGGAAGCTATTGTTGTAGGCGAACTCTGCGTACGGAAGACAGTCATCCCAACTGTCTTTGAAGTCCAACACACATGCTCGTAGCATATCCTCCAGAATCTGATTCACTCGCTCTGTCTGCCCATCAGTCTGAGGATGAAACGCTGTACTGAACTTCAACTTCACACCCATCGCCTCCTGGATATGAGTCCAGAAGATGGATGTGAACCGCGTGTCTCTGTCCGACACAATCTCTAAAGGAACTCCGTGCAGACGGACGATCTCCCTGATATACAACCTAGCCAGCTCATCTGCAGAGTTTGTAACTCTGATAGGGAGGAAATGGGCCGATTTGGTCAACCGGTCCACAATCACCCAAATGGAATCGTGCCCCTTCCTCGTCTTCGGCAACCCTGATATGAAGTCCATGGAGATGAAGTCCCACTTCCACTCCGCTATAGGCATGGGCTGAAGCAGTCCCGGAGGTCGGCGATGTTACCCTTGACCTGGCTGGCAGTCAGACATCGAGACACAAACTCAGCAATGTGGGCCTTCATGTTGTCCCACCAATACGTCCGTCTCATATCCTGGTACATCTTCGTGCTACCGGATGCATCGCATAACTTCGAATATATGGGCGGACTCGAGAAGCTCACGTCTCAAGTCGGGCACATCTGGAACACATAGGCGGCCACGAAATCGTAAACCCCATCACAACCAACTCTCCACTCGGAGTCCACGGCGCGCTAGCTCGCTTTGCTCGAAGCTCGAGACAGTAGTATATCGCCCTCCCCGGGCCTCAACAATCTGTCGTCAATAAGTGGTCGCACCCGACGTGCGCAACACACTCAAATGGCTCCTCGACGGTGAGTCTCTGCTCGAAGTCCCGCACAAACTCTACCATATCCCACTCGGCTATCATCGGCGGTGCGCAAATGCTATCGCCTTCTTGCGGCTCAACGCGTCGGCCCTGAGTTCGCCTTGCCGGGATGGTAGGAAACCTCGAACTTGAAGTCCTTCAGGTCTCCATCCATCATCGTGCCTCATATTCAAATCTCATTTGCGTGAATATGTATTTAAGGCTCTTGTGGTCGCAGAAAAGCTCGAACTCCTCACCATAGAGGTAATGTCTCCGAGCTTCAATGCAAAGATGACACCGCCAACTCCAGGTCATGTGTGGGTAATTCTCCTCGTGCTTCCTTAATTGTCTCGAGGCATACGATATCACCCTATCTTTACTCGCATCAACACACAACCCAAACCAACGTGAGACGCGTCGTCAGTATACACCGTGTATTTCACCCCTTGCTCTCGGCAATACTAGCACGGGGCGGACGTCAACTTGTCCTTGACTCCTTAAAGCCGCCTCGCCTTCTCATTCCAGGCGAACTTCGTCCTTCCGAGTCGGTGAGACAATGGCAGGGATCTTCGAGAAATCCCGAATGAAACGTCGTAGTACCCGGCCGAGCCAAGGAAACTCCTCACCTCGAAGAATCGATTGGTCCAATTTCTGCTGCGCCATCTGAACCGCAGACTACCTTAGCAAGGTCCATGATATCCCATCCTTGGACACTACATGTCCCAGGAACTTAACTTCCTCCTGCCAGAAGTCGCACTTCTTGTATTGCGCAAACAACTGGTTCTTCTTCAGTGTCTCCAATACCGCTCGCAGGTGCTCCTCGTGCTCCTCCCGACTCGTGGAGTATATCAAGATGTCATCGATAAAGACGATGACGAATCGGTAAAGGAAGGGCCGAAATACCCGGTTCATCAGATCCATGAACACGGCTGGTGCGTTCGTCAGACCAAACGACATCACTAAGAACTCGTAGTGCCCAAAGCACGTCCTGAAGGCTGTCTTCTGCACGTCCTCCTCTCTCACGCGCAGCTGGTGGTACCCTGACTGAAGGTCAATCTTCGAGAAATACTTCGCCCCCCTCAACTGATCGAATGATCATCAATCCTGGGCAAAGGATACTTGTTCTTCACCGTGACTGGTTCAACCTACGGTAATCAATACACAACCGTAGGGACCCGTCCTTCTTATTCACGAACAACACAGTGCTCCCCAAGGAGACACACTAGGCCGAATAAAACCCTTCTCTACAAGTCCGTCAACTGCATTTCCAGCAGCTCCTCCATCTCACATGGAGGCATACGATAAGTCGGCAACGAGATGGGCGTCGCACCAGGCGTAAGATCTATCGTAAAATCAATCTCACGCCGAGGAGGTAAACCAGGGATAGTCTCAAACACGCCTGCAAACTCTCGAACCACCGGCGTACCATCTATGGTCGGACCATCAATCGGCACAAGTAAAGCAGCATAACAATCAACGCGGCAGGGTAAACTGACCTGCACTGGAAACGTGAAAGCTGTGCCGTCAGGTCCATAGGCAGTCACGATCCGAGTATCGCAATCTACTTCCGCCCTCATCCTGGTGAGCCAATCCATGCCAAGGATAACGTCGTAGTGCCATAGCGGAGCAACAATGAGGTCGACGAGCACTGTGTTTGCTACCCAAAACTATGGCACAACCTCGCATAATCGTGTGACCGTCGAGAAGGCCCCAGTAGCCATAATGAGTCTCGTTCCCTTAGTGGGAACAGTATGCAGAGATAGGCGTTTCACCGCCCCATAAGAAATAATAGAAGTGGTGGACCCAGTGTCCACCAATAAAGAGACGGGAGTGTCGTGAATAAAAGCCGTACCCTCGAAAGCCGTCGAGCCGAAACCGACGTCTCGGTGCCTCAGCCACGAGAGTATGAACGCGAGCTTTCTGCCGCTAGCGATTCGGTCGAGGAGCCAAGGGTCGCCGTGGCGGCCCGAAGGACCAGTACAGGGAGGTCGGAAAGAAGGATGTGCGGGAACGGTGCGTAGCGGCGGAGCCGATATGGCTGTGGATAAGGGCGACCCACCCTCGTGGTGGCGCAAAGCCGCTAGCCCTCATGCGCGAGAAGCGCTCTCGGCAGGTGTCCAGGTTTCCCGCAAAACGTGCGGTCACCAACGGGCGTCTCATAGGAATAGCGCGGCTGCGGCCAGGGGGGAATCGGCACCGAGGCCTCTTGCCTAAAATAGGCCCTCGGTAAATCTGCCGCGGTCTCGCAACCATAGTACCACGTGATCTCGGCTAAACGGTCCACATCCCGCTCGGCCGTCATAGACATGTGGACCAACGCCGCATATGTAGGAATACGTGGCAAAGATATCCTCGACCGAATCTCCGGCGTAAACCCAAGGAGAAACGACGCATCCGCATCTCGCTCGTCTACTAGTATAGTCGGGACAAAGCGGCCCAACTCGGTGAAGCGGTGCTCGTACTGTAATAGTCATGCCTCCCCGCCCGAGGCGCGAAACTCGTCCTCCCGCTCATGTCGGTAAGTCGGCGGTAGTATTTTCATGGAACCGAACTCGAACTCCTCCCGAGTCCATACGTAGTCCGCCGCGGGCACCGCAACACACTGTCCCACCATAAACTAGCCTCCCTCTCAAACATAAAGGCGGCTAGCTCTACCTGCTCTGCCTCTGAGCAATGCAGCATCCAAAGCATCTTCGAGATGCGGTCTAACCAGAACTCCGCCTCCTCGGGTCTGTGAGAACCCATAAATGAGGGAGGCCTCAAGCGCTGGAATCGCTCGAGTAGACCGCGTGTACCGACCTCTCCAGTAGGAGGCATCATGGGTGAAGGCAGAGGCACATCCACGCACTGAGCAGGAGGCTCAGGGTGCCCGGCAGGACAAGCAGGAGTCGTAGGTGGAGTCGCACTACCACCATGTGACAAGGCCTCAGCGATAATGGCCATAAGTGCCGAGGCTGCTGCTTCTTCTTCAGATCTCGTGCTGCTGATGCATCATCAACATCAGCTGCTCAAATCTATCCGTCGGCGGAGCAGCCTGGGAGTCATGCTGCGCAGAAGATGATGGCCGAAACTGCTCACGGACCGGGGGCGTGTATGGTGGCAACCCACCGGCAGGACCAGTAGGGGGCTGATCAGAACCCAACCCACGATCCGCAGGACCACTACTACTAGAAGGTGTCTGGTCCATAGAGCCAGTCAGACGGAGATGTGCGGTGCTCCGCGTATACTGTCGCGGCATGCCCTATACAACACAGGGTACAGCATTTGTGAGATACAGCATAACACGCATCATAAAGCACTTTAAGCATTCCACACATAATCAAACAAAAGAGGCTATATGCTTTTCATTTACTCAAAATTGTCATAATACATGGACTACAGAGTTTACATGAATCATGACGGAAATCACATTATATCCAATACATCCACACATCAAACACTAAACATTCTACTACCTAATATATCATCTGAACGAAAACACAAACCGCCTATCGCGGTAACCAAAGCAAACACAACATACAACAATATGGATGACTAAGCATCCGAAGTAGGCGGTGGAGGAGGAGCATTCTTATCCCGCGCACACGCCAGGATGATGGCCTTCAACGTACGGACATCTTCTTGAAATTCTTCTTCATGTAGGCTTCATTCTCTTCAAGTTTGGTTCGAACTTGACCAATCTCACCGAACTTGTCCAATCTCGGCCGAACTTGTCCAACCTCTTTAGCAGTGGCGGCTTGCCTCTCTCTCCTCAAGATGGGCAAATCGTGCATCGATAAATCTCGATCCACACCCCGCTCCCGAGCCGCAGGGGTGAACTCTCCTCTCGTGTCCCGAGCCTCGGGTTCTTCTTCCCGTATGTCATCACCGCGCTCCTCATCACTCTCGGTCCCGGAGGTCAACACTCTCCTCGCCGGCGCTATCCGACTCATCTCCAGGACTCGTCGAGTCGGGCTTGCCGTTGTTGGGGCCGATCTTCATATTCCCGAGTGTCGCTTCATTTATGACTCGGACCGGTGCAAGATCCTCCATATTCAATCTGTAGCCTACATCACGAGCCATCCTGCAGATCAGTCGGCCAAATGGGAGCGAAAGATCGTTCCTGGCAGAACGAACAACATTAACTATCTGGGATAGGATGAATGTGGGCAGGCATATGTTGTCCCAGCGTCCCATCTTGTACAGAAAGTCTACCATCACCCTAGTACATTCCGTGCGGTTACCCCACCGTGGGTATACATTGTATGTGAAGATGTGATGGAGCAAATGGAAGTCTTCAGACATCTTTGTCGCCGCAATACAATTTCCTCGCTTCCAAGTAACCCGGCGACCACAGAGAAATCGCGTGCGGCGATCCCTTTCCCGCGCAGTTCTAGAGAAGTGATCACTAGGATGCACTTGACCAAGCGGAATCTTCGTGATTCGAGACACCTCATCCACAGTGATTGTGCGCCTTATGCCCCTCACAGAGACAGTAAACTGAAGAGGCTCTACTGATGAGTCCACAATGTGAGCGTAGAAAGCGCGGACCGTATTCTCACACGCGGGAGACTCGCCTTCAAAAATATAATTCCACCCGATATCCACCAAGTGGTCCATCATTGGGTGTAGGCCAAACATCCTTTCATCTACATGAGCTTCAAATACAACCTTACGGCCCGCGAAGCGCCCATATTCCATGCCTATTGGATAAGCATTTCTGGCGGGGTGGTCAGGATCCAGGTCTCGCTTCGACCTAAACTCCCGCACGGTGCTTGTGCCGGCCCCAACGTCGGATCTTCTTCGGGTATGGGCTGGCCTACTTGGGCCGGCGTCATCGGCCGCGGTTTTCCTCTTTCCCATGAAAGATAGGATGGAGGAAAGGGAGAAAATGGTGGCCACCACACCAAGGAGGGCCATGGAAATTTTCCAAAATGGGAAATAAAGGGCTGACCTCTTTTATCTTTCAAAATCAGTAACCCAATAGGTGTGGAAGAAGCTCAAGAGGTAGGAAATGAAGAAGAAACAAGAAGAAAATGGGATGGGTTAGTAGATTACCCGATTTTGAGCTCCAAGGATGGGTATGAGAGCTCCAACTTGTGAAAATGGGGAAAGGGAGATGCTAGGGCTGTTGTGGGAGGTAGGGGTGTGTGAGTTATGGAAGGAAATGGAGGGATTGAAGGTTTAGAGGGATGGGTTTTCAGCAAAAATCGGAATGGGAGTGGAGGTGCTTGAAAAGAGGGGAAATGGGAGAAATGGGTGTTTCAGTCCTTTAAAATCTAATCAAATGCCAAAATGGCACGTGCCATGGGGTAGGGGGGACTGAACCGACCAATCCCACGTTTTAAAACTCACCGAAAAAAGCCCAGGCGACAGGGGCGCGGTCCGGCACGGTGCATGCGGTGGCGCCATGATCGGGCTTGCTTGTCGAATCAGCAGCCATGTCCGCCCTGTTCGCCACGCTCCCAGGGTGCCAAATGCACCCTGGCTTGGTCCAAAACGTTAACGGATTAGTCGTGGGGGCCCACGGACTCAGTTTTGTGCCAAAACGGTTAGTTCCGGCAAAGTTCTGATATAATCTGGGTTTTCCTGATTTTTAACGACTCATTTTGGTAGATTGTGACCTGGACACGTCAATAGACGGTCTAGGAGTGACTTGGGGTCCATAAGTGTGGTTGGGATCGAGTACGCACTCGATCAAACTGTCCGTGTGCAGCGAACTTCGCCGAAATGAAATCGGGGACCCTAAGACATTCTTTATATTTTGCGCACCCTCCTAAGTTGTGACACGTCAGCGTACGTAGTGGGGACATAACTCAGGTCCGGTTTAATCAAAATCATGCTTTGATACCAACTTGTAACACCCTGAAAATCGGGGGTCGAGTATGAACTCAACTCCCGAGTTCCAACGCATCACTTATGCAACAAACACAATGATGGTTAAATGTTGTCTGAGTTAGCGCAATAAACATGAATGAGATTATACCAAAGCAGTAATTCATACTCCAGTTCAATTGTATAAGGGCAAGCGGAAGACTGAAATTTTATATTCAAAATATGTAAAGTATCAAAATTTTGTGAACTTCAGAGTATGCGTACTAACTGAGTACCAATATACACGTATTGTTTCTAAGTCAAAAATCAAAATACAATCCTCAAAAGAGGCCTCAGAAGTCCCGCGATGCAAGGCCTAAAGCATAGCCGTCAGTACGCATAAAGGAGAACTCCTCCTGATCCTCCTCATAGTCGAGCTCCCGGCTCCCGAACAGAGGCGCCATCTACACTGCGACAGTAGTCCGGTGGGTGTTGCAAACACCGTCCCGTAACGTGGGAGTGAGTAGCTAACTCAATGGAACAATAAGGCATAGGTTAACATGTTATCAAATCAATCAAGCAGGAATGATAACGCAATACAAATCAAACATTTCTAATTACTCTTGTTAAGTGCAAAAATGATATGACATGATGCTGTATGCCCTTGCCAAACCACCCTCAAGCGACATCATCTTACGTTCGCGAATGCTAACTCCCTCAGTGCGCCACATCTACAAAGCACATGCGGTGCGATGATGCTCATGATTACCAAGTTTTTATTAATCAATTTCAACCAAGGTGTTGGGAAACTAAGGTACCTCCCTAGTATCATTCCCAAACATGATCCATTCTAGGGTCGTCAATCCTAGCTAATCTCATACGATATTATGGTTTGAGAAGCGTAGTGAAGGCATCGCAAAGGGCTCGTCACCCATCAGCGCGGATACAGATCTCACCGTATGAGGCTCAATTGCTGGCCGTCAGCTCAAGTACATATCTCACCATACTGCTCAATCACTAGCCGTCACCAAGTACAAGGTCTCACCGTACTCGGCTCAACTCATACTCTAGTTACTGTGAAAGACTCGTCGCCAATCACAGACACTTGGAGTATACTCGAAGATACTACGGAGGACTCGTCGCCCGTCAGCACGAGCACAGGTCTCACCGTACTCGGCTCTCGCCGTAAGTATCGACAGCTCGAATATAGTGTCCCATACCACCATAATCGGCTCACGAGTTTGGTTACGCAATGGTCACTACGGGGAGGCACATGACCCCAGCGTAGGCCGACAGCTCGACCACGGTGTCCCATACCACCATGCCCGGCTCATGCGTCTTAGCGGATCGAGGTACCATGGTTAACGGGGTTGCCACTGGTAAGTTTGGTACCCTAGGTTCAAGCAGTAGCGACCAAACATGGTGAACATACATATACACATATCGGTTTGCTTGACGGGCACGACTAGCTCGAGCGCACCACAAGTTGAGCGATATGGAGCGCAGTGCACTCCGTGTGGCCAACCACTATCGCCAACCGAAGTACGACTTCGGGTTCGCCCGGACACGTCCATCGTGGCGATATGAATCTCGCCACAACAAGTAAGTCCGGTACCGAATGTGTGGACTATAGGCATAGTCCCAAACTCAATCAGTTGTAGAGCATAAAGTAAAGCATGAAGTAAAGCATGTATTATAAAGCATGAAGTATAGCATATTATAAGGCATGTTGTAAAGCATGTTGTAAAGCATGTTATAAAGCACTAAACACATAGGGATACAAATACTTAGAGTTCATAGGTGAGTGGTTAGAGTGAACAACCACGTGGAGAGTGTCATATGTGACTCTAAGGTAGCGGAGAATCCCATCTCAAAGACCTAACTAAGGTTCTAACACTTAAGCACTTACACTCGCAGTGATTTCACCAACACTTGGAATACACTACTTCAACATACATGACGTATGCTAGAGAAGTGTACACTAGGGTTGTCCCTTTACTAAACTAGTATTTTATACATATACATCATATTCATACAAAGAATTAAACATAGCAATCACATCAGCAAATTTTATACGTATAGGGTACTTCCACGTATACCCAATTTCGACATACATAGTGTTTACAAAGGAAGATAGATTTCGGCGATTCCTTTCGCCAAGCTAGTATTTTAATCACGTATGGTATAATCATACATTAAATAAATATGTCAAACATTATTCCAAAAGAACTACGTATACGGTATTTCTACAACACGTAATTTTAACATACGGCGCATTTACAAGTAAACATATATTTTGGCGATTCCTTTCGCCAAACTAGTAATTTATTCATATGTTATATAATTATACATTAAATAAACATGTCAAGCATTTATCCAAAAAAAATACGTATACGGTATTTCTACGTATACCTAGAATATGTGAAATTCCATATTTCACACCGCTAATCAAAACAGGAAACGGAAAGCACTTTGTACATGTGCAATTGCAAGCAGATCATGAATCTACCATTATCTGACATTGAAAGCGTTGAAAACCTTAACTTATACACTTAAAGTCCTCACCTTTGCCTTTGGAAACGGAACGAATCAGCAAGGGTGATGGATCTTCCGTCTACGGGCGATTTCTAGCCTAAAGAGCGGAATCGGTTAGTCGGTATACATCCCACCTCGATTCCACCACAAATCAGACCTAGGGTTAGGTTTTCTTACCTTCAAATGAGCTGGATACCGCCGGAATTCACTTAGAACGGAGCGGTGAAGGCCGTGTGGTGAGCCAATGCGAGGTGGAGGAAGATCGGCAACGATCTCCAAGTTCTTCTCTCTCTTTTCTCTCTCTTCCTCTAGGGTTTCTTGCAAAATTCGTATGGCTGTGAGAGGGGCTGTTCTAAGCCCCTTTTATAGCCTCAAACATTACGAAAATAGACTCGGGTTCATGGGGTGTCTTTATATAGGATTTTCGACGCTTTTCCAAATTCAAAAGGAAGTTCGTAGCCCTCTTTGAACCAAACGTCGACTTAAGCTCACCATCGATGGATCTACGTGGGATTACGTTTTTGACTCATTCGATACGCAGATCGCACGTGGCGGACCACTTTCGGCCGACGGTCATGGGCACGATCGAAATTCCAAGTACATGTAAATGTTCTGAAATTTTTCTTAATCCGAGGGTATAATTTGGTCCGATTCTCGACGGCCAGTTGCTTAATACCGACGCGTCACAACGAACGATGCGATCACTATTCCGATATTTATTTTGGCTTATGAATAGTGTTTTTCACACTACCTCGCTCCGATTCGAAACGAATGGCCGTGGAACATCGGATAAGGCTGATTTTTGAGATGACTGTTAAGCCCAGTGGGGCGGTCCTAGTTCCTTAGCTTTGGGTTAATCGGACTCCCGATGTGCGATCTAGACCTAATACGAAGTTTCGTTTCATTCCCGAGAGCAGACGGAAATGAGTTTGGTTCTAAACTTTAGGGTAACCTAATACTTGTTCGCAAGTTTTGGGTCTTGCATAGATCGTATTTAAAGCGATCCTAACGATTTCATAGCTAATTGAGTTTAGTACTTAGTTAACTTTGTTAAATTTCTAAAGGATTTAATCCTACGTGATTTCTGGTCGAGGTGGTACTCGACCCAATGTACGGAAATTTTCAGGTCGTTACACGCCGCTTATTATGAATACTGAGAGATTCTAGAGAATCTCTACCATCCTTTCACATCATTAGTCAAGTATACAACCCATCACAACCCATTCCTTTCTTTTCCCCCAAGACAAGCAACCCATCCCCCAAAGTCAACTATCATGACTCTTCTCTTACACAACCCATACTTCCCCATCATTTCCTTACACAACCCATCTCTCTTTCAATCCATCACATCCTCTTTCTCTCTCATTTTCTCTACCATTCACAAGCAACCAAAGAAGAGAACATCCAAGGAGTTCTAAGGAGAGAAAGAACCTAAGCGCCAAACCCATCTGTCCCTACCCTTAATCTCACAATCCAACCCTTCAATCTTCATCTCCACCCTTAAAGAAGAAGCTTAGGAGCTAGGGATTCCAAGGAGCCAGGAAGAAGACCAATCGGTGGGTGATCTTAGGTTTAGATCTTGATTTTGATGCATGGGAGAAGTGGGGCCTACTGGTTAATGTTAGAGATCCCATTTTGGACCCAAGGTGTGGCCAATGGTTCACCAAGATACATATGTTTATTCCATGATGGGGCCATTCTCCATGTACCCCACCATGATGTTTATTTTGATAGTTAACATGTAGAGGTCATCTAGACCCTTAATTTTTGTGGTGGGGATGGTATCGCCACCTTGATTTGCTGACTTAAGGGCCCACATGTTTGCGGCTTATCTTGATGTATGTATTGTAAAGATGTAAGGGGAGCTCATCGTGGCGGAGCTCCTCTCCTCCACACGTCTCTCTCTCTCTCTCTCTCTCTCTCTCTCTCTCTCTCTCCCCTTCTTGTTGTGGACCTCTCTCTCCTTTCCCAGTTGTGGACCACCTTAATGGATGGGTTTTATCCACACTGTCTAGATTGTAAGACAACGCCGCTGTCCACCATTGAGCCCACCTTGTTGCCTATTTTCAGGAAGGAATGTTTGAAGGGGAAAACACAAATACCTGCTTGATCCTGATGATGATGGGCTGCCACGTGGATACTACCATTATATATGTATGTCATCCCACCGTCCAGCAAGCAGGCCAGCCTGTTGTCCATCTTCCAGCCTGCATGACCGGTCAGTCATGCGGGGATGGTTGAAGGGAAGTTGCAGCTATCAGTTTGATGTTTATGAGTGGGGTGGCCCACTGATGTGGACCCCAGCTTGATGTATGTAGTATATCCCCACCATCCATCTTCAGACCATCCAGTTGAAGAGATTATTTTAGGACATGAGCAGACCTAACAGCCAGGCTGGACAGGCCTAACAGATTCAACCTTATGTGGAGCACGCTATTGAATAGCCATACTTCCAGCGTGTTCTCTAATGCTGTGGGGCCCACTGTAGGCTCCCATCTTGATGTATAATGTATCCACATCATCCAGCCTATGAGGCTATTTCAGACCGTCCATTTGCTGGACAGATCCAGCAGGTAACTAGGCTCACTATGATGTGTTTGATGAACCGCCCAGGCCCACTTGATGGGTAGATGTGTGGGTGCCCCCCCCCCTCATGTGGACCCCACCTCGTTGTATGTTATATCTACATTGTCCATCTAGAGAGATCATTTCAGGATAGGGCCCAAGAGACTGGCCAGAGTTGTTATCTAGCAGTGTACAGTAGGCCCACTAAGATGTCTCTGATTTTCCATGCCAGGCCCACTTGGGTGAGTGGGTAGTTGGGGTTAGCCCAACCCCTGGGTGGCCCACATGCCAGTGGGACCCATCGTGATGTGTTCCACCCATCCGTCCAGTTGCTGGATCGCCTAGCAAGGCTGGTCGGCCAGCACGCTACCGGGCCTACTATGATTTTTATATCCACGCTGCCCATTTATTTTCAGGGCCCACCTTGTCAGGGCCCACCACCCCATCTGGTGGATCGTCCCCAGGTGGGGCCAACCTTCGATATATGTTTCACCCAGACCATCCATCTGCTTAGCGGCAGTAGGGGATGGATGCCGGTGGGCTGGCCGTCCATGGTGGCCCACCTTGCTGAATGCGTTGTGTATCTGCAATAGCCACCTTGCGGTGTGTATTATCTAGCCGTTGGACCCACTATGATGTATGTGTTACACACACTTTCCATCCCTTTTCTCAGGGCCGTGGGCCCCGTCACCTTGTAGGGCCCAACATGGTGTGCGTATGTTAGGTTGGGGCATCCCACCATGGGGCTGCCTAATGAGGCCCACCTTATTGTATGTGCTATATACATGTTGTCCATCTGTTTTATAGGCCATGGGCCACCCTATGAGGCCCACCATGTTGTGTGCGATGTGTACACACTGTCCACCCATTTTATGGACCATGGGCTGTATTGCGAGGCCCAGCATGATGTGTGTATTGTATGCACACTATTCATCCATTTTCCCATGCCTTTGGACTTCTACAGGGCCCAGCATGATGTATAGTTTATACATACGTCGTCCATCCATTTCTCTAGATATTCTAAGGGCCATGGGCCCGGAGCAAAGTGATTAAATGTCCACCATTGTAAATCTCCCTAGGGCGCATTATAAGGTCACTTTCCATCTCTCCCTATTGGGCTTAACCATACCGTTGGGCCCCCATTGATGCTAGTGCTTTCCATTACACCTTGTAGGATTATCCAACTTTGAAGCCCACCTTGTGTGCTTACTAGGCCTCCATAGGGAAGCCTAGTTTATTGTATGATAGAGAGGGTGAGGAAGCCCTCTTGTTGTATATCTATTAGACTCACCCGTGAGGCCCATTCTTGATGTAAGTATGTCATCTAGGCCATCCATTGTTGGTAGGAGAATGCATCATCACCCCATACCATAGATGGAAGAATATGTGATATCAGATTTGGTATATCCACTGGGTGGAGACTACCTTAATGTATGGGTCAAATCCACCATCCTTTCAGGGGACCCCCGACTTGGGATATATGGTATATTAGTACCGTGGGAGGCTAATGATAGTGTAACATGGGACATACCACATGGACTCCTATAGATGTAGAAGGGGCATGTCGTTTAACTCCTACTCTTTATATGTGTTATACTGGTTAAGGCCGATTGTGGTCTATTATTGTCTGCTATATATCTGAGGACATGCTTAGTATAACATCATGGCATATGTCATACGCATCGTTTATTTGCATGTTGTGAGGAATGATTGGTCATAGCATTTTTCATTGAGCTGAGACATTTAGGGGACTCCTTGTGAGATGGAGTTATCCCACATGATCGCATGGTACACGCATGACTAGATGATATGATTTATGCATCTCACATTTTGTGTGACATGATCACTTTGCGCCCTAGCGACATCAGGGCTGTGGCCTCCATAGGCATATCGTGGATGACCAGATGGGATACCAGAAGTGTTCGGTTCTAGCATATGGGCATTTAGTATGTCCGTGGGTGAAAGTCCCTAAACCCCTTGGTACCAGGGATGCTCTAACATGAAGACTGGGTGGATAACATGAGCTCGCGAGTGCTGAATACTAATAGGCGGCGTCTCCCACTGATCGTAGTCGGTTGGAAGGAGGTGTGGCCTTATCCGCCCAATGGTAGGGGGCTGTAAGCTAGGCTAGGCTGAGTTTGACCAGCTCATAAATGGGTCCGCTATCGATGAGCCGGGTAGGTATTGGCTACTACTGGCCAGGAGGGTAGTGAGGTCTTTTCTACTCACTTGGTTGTCCTGCTAATGAGGCGGCAGCCAGTGTGTAGTGTTCTAGACCCTGGTGATATCTCAGAGATGAGTTGTACTGGAATGTGACTGCTGAGTAGAAGTTGTGTACTCAGCGTTTGATTCATTCATTCACTATCCACTCAGACTGGTGGTGTGCAACTAAATCATTGTGTACCTTCATAATGGCTAAGATTTCGGTTGGGTACGCGACCAACCTGAGATCAAGAGTTTTGCCACATTGGGTCTAGTTATCCAAATTTAGGTATGGGACTAGTTTGGATAGAAGTCCCTTGTGATGAACTCCATAGCTTGCAATACTATGTACTATCATCCCGACTACACACTCCAGCTTTGCCATTGCATATAGCATTGCATCCTCAACATATGACATTTGTTTACTATGTTTCTATATTTCATAGCCTAGATTGGTATTTATGGTCTTATCAGTATTTTTGCTTACTCTGATATTGTTTGCTTGGCACATGCATTGCGCACACACTCACCACCCTCTGAACTTCTTAATTAGTAAGCTTATGCATGACCGTTGCGTGTAGGTGACGTTAAGTCGCAACAACATTGAGATAGGAGCTTGTAGCAGATCACTTTGGAGATTTTGTTATTTATGTATTTCCCTTTCAGTACTGTATTAGTGGATATGGGGTGATGATGTTGTTCTTATGATTTGGGTATACTTATGGTTATGCTTCTTTACAAAAAAAATCATATTGAAAATCCTCGTAAGATCACAGGATTGGAATCTGGCATATGGGCACTGAGAGCCAAAAATGGGATACTACGGAGGCTGTCAGCACTGGATTCGTCAATCGAGAATTTTGTGAGTTCAGTTCTTGATTTCTAGGTCTAATAGTTTATATGCTTTGTTATTTGGTGCATACCCTACGAAGGCGCACTTGATAACTCTAGGTCCTAACTTAGTTCTTTTGGGATAAGGAGTTCTATAATAAGCAATACACCCCACACTTTAAGATACCCTATGTTAAGTTTTATAACTTTCATGTCTCATATGATGATGTTTTATTTTTCTTAGAAGGAATTCTATTTAGAATATGACATGTTGCAAGTAGTGCTTCACCCCATAGATTTAATGACAACTTTGCTTGTATTATCATTAGCTTGACCATCTCTATTAACGTTTTATTCTTCATTTCTTCTACACCATTTTGTTATGGTATGTATGGTGCAGTACATTAGTTTATTAATTCATGTTCTTCACAAAAGTTGGAGAATTCATTCGAGAAGTATTCTTCCCCCCTTTATTACTGCGAAGAATTTTTATTTTCTTATTTACTTGATTTTCTACTTCTGCTTTATATATTTTGAATATATTTAGCTCTTTATCTTTGCTCTTTAATAGGAATATATACACGTATCTAGAGTAATCGTCAATAAAGTTATAAAGTACCTTCTACCTTCACGAGTAAGAATGATGTTTAACTCATTGATATCACCGTGCACAAGATCCAATACTTGAGATGATCTCTTCACACTTAGAAACAATTTCTTTCTCATTGTTAGATCATATACACACTTCATATTTATCAGTCTCATTATCTATGTATGAGATTAGACTATTCTTAGTCATGAATTTTAATGTATTATACCCTGTGTACTAATCTTCCGCCATAGTGTAATAGATTCACCCATACACGCGAAAGTGCTACTTCCATTTAATAAAAACTTAACTATTCTGTTACAAGCATATCTATTTCGGACAAAATTTTCATTCATTGAAAGAATCTGTTCGCCTGACTCATACACTACCTGTATTCCAAGATTTCTTAGATCTTTAGAAACTAAGTTTCACCTCATGTCTGGGACGTGCAACAAATTAGTCATAATCATATTCTTTCCAGAGGTAAACACTAGTTTCATAGTTCCTTTACCCACAACCTTCAATCAGACTTCATTACCCATTTGGACTTCTTAACTATTGGTTATATTCATATAGGTTTTGAAAGATGATCTATTGTAGCAGACATGTACGGTGGCTGAAGTATCATACCACCAACCGGGAACTTTATCTTGGACTGTGTTAACCTCAGTGATCATTGCTATTATATCAACCTCTACTACACTTACTTCTTTATTTGATTTGTGATATCGGCAAAGTCGAGCATAATGCTTGGTTTTTCCACAGACATGGTAAGGGCCTTTGAAATCTCTGTTCTTCTTCTGTGTTTTCTTGAATTTTTCTTTATTAGGCTTTAAGGAATCTTCCTTCACAGGATTCTTACTATGGGTGTTTTCTACTGCATATACTTTGGACGAGGAGTTCCCATTTTTAGATTTGTTATCGCAGTTGTGGAACTCTTACTCAATTTGCAAATGTTTTTGTATTTGTTTTAGTGTGTAGTCCTTAGTCTTATGCAACAACTTCTTCCTATAGTTTTTCTATATCAGGGGCAATTTTGCGATAATAACCTCGACTTGGAATGATTTAGGAAGATAATTTTTAGTAGCCTTGATTTTATTCATAATTAGCTGAAATTCTTGAATTTGGGATACCAACGGTTTATTATCTACCATGTTATAGTCGAAGTACTCGGCTATCAGGAATTTTTTTGTACTTTTTTCTTCAGCTTTGTATTTAAACTCTAGGGTAGTCCAAATTTGTTTTACAGATGAAGTTTTTGTGTACAGATCATACATTCTGTCAAAGAGTGCATTCAATATGTGTCCACAACACAGGAGTTCATCTTCAGGTCATTTGTTGCGTGTAACAATCTATTTAAGTGTGTCCTCGTTAGTTGTTTCAATCAACGACTACAGATTTAGATCTAAGATGTAGTAGATCTTTAAGGCCCTTAGGAGAATTTTTAATTTGTCTTACCATCTTGTAAAATTGGTTCCACTACCAAAAAAAGGGGCAAAGGATTCAGACCACGTTACTTTTTTTCTACGGATATAAACCTTAGCTATGATTGTTATGGTTTTAATCTATAGCTAAAAAGTTAATACACCATTAATAATTAATAGTGTTGTAAGGGGCTCTATGAAGCCTAAAAAAAACCTATATATTCTATCTAAGCCGTCTATATATTTATAAATATTATTTTAGAGGATGAAAAAAAATCAGCTATATCTAAGGCTCAAGTGGACTACACGGTAGGAAACATTGATATTAAATTAATGTTGCTTCTTATGGTGTGGTCTACTTAGGCCTTCAATATACCTAAAATTTGGTGTCCTAAATTAAAATAATTTATTAAAATTATGGATCGGAATGGATTAATGAAATACATCATGGTGGGCCCCCCAGATCCCTTGATCGCACCTTCTACGTCCGTCCGTCAGTAAACCCCCAAATTTGGGCACGCACTCAAAATAGAGCCGCACCCAAAAATGTGTATTTCATACACACACACACACACACACACACTCTCTCTCTCTCTCTCTCTCTCTCTCTCTCTCTCTCTCCGTTCCCTAACCAAAGCTTTGGGAAAGCTCTTCTTTCCCTAATCCTCTCTCCCTCCCGATCTCTGCTCCATCTCTCTCATTCTCCTCCCTCTCTCTCCAATGCATCAGCCGTGAATGCCCTCTTCTCTCTCTCTCTCTCTCCATTGCAGCAGCCATGAATCTCCTGCCCAAAGAAACACACATCATGAAGCTCCTCTCCATAGGTTTGATATCTTCTTCTATTTGTATCTCTTTTCCTGTCTTTCAGATTTGATATACGCTAACTGTTTGATGAAATGGCATGCTATCTGTTTGTTGAAATGGCATGCTATCTGTTTGTTGAAATGACATTCATGTTATCTGGTGCTGCATACAGTAATTATAAGCGCTAGTACAATTTTTTCAATATAAAAGATCCAAAAGATTGACAAGTAAACATCATATCAGAAATAGTAGTTATCATGAGGAAATCTAGTTCAACCCGAAAACAAAAACTAGCCAGTCACTTACTAGAGTACCAAACACCCTTGGGCCAAATGGGTTGTAGCAGCAGGTGGTGGCACTGGAGGCTGAAATCGGGTTTCATTCCCATCTACAATATCATCATCCTCCACCTCAAGAGCTTCTACGAAGCCTACAGCTTCCAAGACATAAGCCTTAACTTCATGGAACCTCTCTTCAGAGAGAGACACCCCTGCAAGAAGCCTCCATGCATAATCCTCAGATGCTTCCTCATAGTCTTTCTTCCTCTTCAAAACCACGTGCCCACTGATTTCCCACACAACAGGGTTTACTTGGGTGTCCAACAGCTCTTGACTCACTTCTCCAAGGGCTTGCTTCTCTGCGTAACACTGGTCATATGTTCGACAAAACACAAATCATATGTGTTAGTTAGGTCGGTTTCATTTGCTAATTCCACAATTGAAACCATTGATAGAAAACCAAAGATCTTTTAAAACCTAAAATTCAATTTCCTGAAAGCAGATATGTACATTGATCAACCATGAATCTTGCATAAATTAAACAATCCATGATTGGGACTTGAGGAAAAGTTAAGGTGTATTGTTGTCTCTAGTCAAATCATTAATTTTGTTTGAGGTAAATTTGTGTTTGGATTGTTGTTTGTTGTAGTTTGATACAAGATAGGTGTTTATTACCTATGAGTTTCTGAGGATGTTGCGGCGTCTTCTCAGCCATGGACTTCAAGCATCTTATTATTGTTGAGCGTTAGTAATCTCTTTTAGCCATGTAGTGGTGTCGTGGTTATAATTGAAGACAGTTGTATAGCCTTCTTGACCTTAGGTAGTAAGGATCCTTGGAGTCTTTGTCCCCAATGTTGATCATTTTAATTCTTTCCATTAAGTCTTGCATGATATGCTTGATACAAACCCATGAACATGCGATGCTAGAGGTCGACCCCACATGTGTCAAAATGGCATGTATGTCCAACATATGAGCCTGGTACCAGGTTTGGCACTACATATACATGAACATGCCTTGAACCTTTTTTTTTTTTTAGAAATAAAAAACAAGTTAATATCCTTCACCATCATGTCTTAAACCACACTTAAAATTTCTAAAATATAAAAACCAATAAAGAAAAGCTTATGCCATAGAGACCAAAATCCCAAATAACTTGGACGCATCTCAACTTTCTAATAGTTTCAATGAATCTGATTTGGCAACAAAAAGTCGCAGACATCATTGATCAAAATTACATAAACAAATTAGGCCTTGATGCCTTGAATGTTGTCTTAAGCTTCCTAGTTGGTGGCCTAACCTTCTTGAACACCAACGGGAACTTGATTTTGGAATCATGAAATTGCTTGGTATTCTCTCTCTTGCAAAGCGAGTCAGGTATGGTAGCAATCTTGATGATTTGAATGCAAGGAGACCTTACCCTGTCGCGAGAAGCCATCTCATCATACATCTGCTCAACAACATCATTAAGAGTGGTGTCCCGATATTCCTTGTACATATTGTGGTAACCAGTTCTGCTCTGGTACCGCAACCAAATTCCGTAGTTCTCAACAATGGTGGGATTCCTCTCAAAAATCTCATCGATGGCAAGCACTTCCCCGATACTGATGAAACATGCCTTGTACCTAAATCCAGGTTGGTCCCAACCCTCAATATGGGCAATCCATCAAATGGGTCCATCCTTGATTGCTCCTCTCTCTCTAAAAAAAAATCACTTTTGATTAGATGATCTTAACTATCCAATCAATGGCTAAGGAAATTAATGGTTTATATTGTTCATACTACAAACAGTCCATTAATCTAGACATTCCATGATGTGGGTCCTGAGCTTGATTGCCCATTCATTTTTCCATATCATCGCGGTTCATGAGCCCAAAAATGAATGGGCATTCAATAATCATTGTTTCATCTTATGTAATCCACATAAGATTTGGATATTCCATTTTTCGGTCTCATGCCCTAACATGATGTAGAAAAATGGATGAATGGCATGGATGAAACACATACATCATGTGGTGACCCACACAACACCGTTAGTAGTTAATCTAGGTCCCTCATGATATGCTTATGAAAAGTTAAAGCTATTCAAAGACTAAACTCCAATGATAGTCATATATGTATGTGTTTAGAATTAGATCCGTGAATGGGTGAAAAATAATAATATATATATATATATATATATTTTTGTAAGGTGCAGGTTCAAAATGAACCCCTTGATTAATCAGGATTTGGCTATAATAGATAGGGAGTAGATGACACTAAGTTTTCCGAACCCTTGTTTTATTTCTGGAATCAGAAGCTTTGTGAAGTTTGCATGAGAACACCTTCCTGGTAGAGAAACCATTCTTTGTCCATGCGCCACTTGTAGATGTTTACGATTACTGGTTTCTTATGATGATTTGGAAATACATCTAATAAAAAATGGATTCGACCCAGGCTATAGGGTTTGGGACATGCATGGTGAGCATGTATCACCTAAACGTACTGAATATGCATCAAGTTCCCAACAGTACCACAATGTCCTGAACTTAAATAAGGTTCACAATGCGATTGTTCAAGAACTTGGTAGTAATAACCTAGATGAAGTTGTATAGGATGAGCCGAATGTGACCCCTGTAGTCGAAGGCGTCTTTGGGGAAAATGAAACTGAAGAGTTTGAAGAAAATCTACGAGACACAATGACTGAGCTATACTCAGGGGCATAAGATTTTACTGTGCTGACTTTTATTGTACAACTTTTCAAATTAAAGGTGAATCATGGATGGAGCGAAAAAAGCTTTACAGAGCTCCTTCAACTACTAAAGAAGGTGTTACCTTCCGGTAATAAAGCCCCTATTAATACCTACCAAGCGAAGAAGATCATTACAAAGTTGGGTCTTGATTATGTGAAGATCCATGCTTGTTGAAATAACTGTATCTTGTACTGGAAAGAGAATGAGATGAAAATCAGTTGTCCAACTTGTAAAGCTCCTAGGTTTAAGATAGAAATGAATGTTGAGAGAAAACAATCTCGAGTATCTGCCAAGGTGTTAAGGTATTTTTCATTAACACCAAGGCTACAAAGAATGTTCAGTGTGCCATGGTTAGCAAAAGAAATGTCCTGGCACTCAATCAGAAAATTGCAACATGAAAAGATGGAGCATATGGCCGATTCTATTGCATGGAAGAATCTCGATGAGAAGTATATGGATTTTTCAGTTCAGCCTCACAATGTTCGATTGGGCCTGGCTACAGATGGGTTTAACCCATTCGGTGCTTTGACTACAGCTTATAGTTCATGGTCCGTTATGTGTGAGATGTACAACCTTCCACCAAAGCTTTGCATGAAACCTCAGTTTACTATGTTAACTTTGCTCATTGAGGGACCACAACAACTAGGAAAGGATATTGATATTTATTTGCGGCCATTGATTGATGAATTGCAAGACTTATGACATAAAGGGATCACGACGCTCGACACATACCATGAAAACAAATTCAAGATGCATGCTATTTTGCTCTGGACAATTCATGACTTTCCAGCATATGGTAATGTTTCTGGTTGTAGGACTAAGGGTAAGTATAGTTGTCCTGTATGTAGTCCCAACATAGATTCCTTGTGACTCCAATATGGAAAGAAACATGTTTATATGGATCACAGACGATGGTTGCCAATGTTAGACAAAGCAAGGAAGGACACAAGTGCTGGCACATTCATTAAGAAGGTGGAGATATGATGACAACCCATTCGTATGGACGGGATTGAGGTCGAAAGACAGACTGCGAACCTGAATATGCAATGGGGGAAGACTGAGAAGAGGAATATGAGGGGTATTGATGAAGGCCGACAAGATCTAACGGGTCATGTTGAATCACCATGGTTCTTCAAATGGTCTATATTATTTGATCTGGAGTATTGAAAAGATATTCCAGTGTGTCACAACCTTGATGTTATGCATGTCGAGAAAAATATATGTGAAATCCTTATCACCTTGTTGTTGAATACACTTGGCAAGACCAAGGATGATGCTAATCCGTGCAAGGACCTAGAACGGTTGGAAATTAAGAAGTGTCTATGGCTAAAAAAGAACAATGGCAAGATGATTCAGAAACAATGTCCTTTTTGTTTAAGAAAAGAAGAGAAAAAGCTTTTCATCTAGACTTTGCATGACCTACGTATTCCAATCAGTTTTAGTGCGAATTGGAAGACCATCATAAAGGGAGATTGCGTGGATTTAAATGTGAAAGTGCCCTGGTTTGTTAATTAGCGTGAGCGTTAAGTCAGTTCGTTTATAGAGCCTGATAGGAAGATTAATTCAAGCATCTGCCTCAACCGGATGTGTGAAAGCCTGCCACAGGTAAATCTGAGCTTCACATCCCTTGTCCCAAATCACCAGGTATATTAAAACCCTTAAAAATAACCTAGAATAATATAGGGTTTTTAGGTAAGAAAATGTTTTTCAAAATAGGAAAATTCTCTAAGTTTTCTTGCCCTGTCGATTGTATCAATACATATCTCGATATGATCGACCTGCTCTGTAGAGTCCTTGATTCTCCATCGATACCATCGAAAAGAGGACCAAATATGTCCACCAACCTCATAACATATCTGGACAAATTATTGATGTATCAATACACCTATTGGTATCATCGATATTCAAAATCTCAAGTCTATCGAAGTCGACTCAATATCATCGACAGGCAGATTTCTGGCGCCCCTGTTTTTTAAAGAAAATTTCAAATTCCTTCGTTATATTGATGCTTCTTTCAATGTGATCTGAAATCAAATATTGATAAGATCGGAAGTCCATTGATGATATCGATCGAGGGCGCGCATTTCTTCCAACAAATATTTCAGGTCGGTTTTAACTTTGATCGGGGGCCATTTGAGGAAATTGATATTCATACATCGATGATATCGAGGCTGAGTCTATTGGATCGAGTCTGGACACAATCTGTCCAGCGACCTTATTGGTAAATCTATAGGATTTATCGATCCTATCGACACTGCCTTCAATATCATCGATATGCAAATTTCGATGACATCGGCTAACTCTCGATTATTTCTTAAAAACTTGGAATATTTTAAGTCTAGTCTCTCTTATTTTTTAAATGTTAAGGAATCGATCCTCATATCGATGAAATCGAAGTTCGAAATTCGATGACATCGACACAAGTATCAATGCCCTCGACCAGCTGGCAAAAGGTTTCAAAAGCGTATGACATTGAGTTTGTGTTATCGAGAAGACTATAGATGTTATCGAGAGTATACGCTCGATGATATCGAACTCTGTCATAAATGTGACCATTTTATATCCGTTGGTACCTTTTTGCCTATTTAAAGAGAGACTTGTCTTTATAGCTGGGAGAGAAAGTAGAGAGAGCTTTTGAGTGTTTAACCTTAGATCATATACCCAAAGCCCTTTCTCTAAAGGTAGTTCATCCTCCAATCCACCCTCACCATTGATATTCAATAGAGTGGATTGGGGAATGAACTTCGGCATTCAAGGATCCTCTAACTACTACCTTAATAGCAAATCATTAAGCTGGGATTCCTTGAATGCTTAGATGATTGAAACCACTCTATCTTCCTTATAGGAAAACCTTTAGAGAGTTGGATTCCATCATAACCTTAACCCAACCCGTCACTATATATCGGTACATCTTTTGTGTTGTGGATCAAGGGAGAAGAAGACTCTTCACAACAAGGAGGAGATCTTCGGCATTGTGTTAATCGGGATTCATCAACTTATTTGTAAGTATCTAGAGTCCAAGAGGACACTTGTGATCATTCCTTTGTAGGATTGGGTCTTAAGTGGTTCTAACCCTTTGAAGTCCTCAAGGAGGCCTCCGACGGGAGTGTACATGGTGGGTACATTGTGTGGACCCCTACTCTGTGGAGAGCATAAACATCTGGTTGAAAGTGAACTAGCAAAACCTTAGGTTTGAGGTGAACCGTGTGAAACCTCGGGTTTGAGGTGAACCATGTAGAAACCTCCGATAGGGTTTTATGGAAGATCCTTGGCCAGTATGCCTAAAAGTGGGTGCGTAGTGTGGACCCTTACTCTGTGGAGAGCATAAACATTTGGTTTAAGGTAAACCAGCAAAACTTTAGGTTTGAGGTGAACTGTGTGAAACCTCGGGTTTGAGGTGAACCATGTAGAAACCTCTGGTAGGGTCTTATGGAAGATCATTGGCCAGTGTGCCTAAAAGTGGGTGCGTTGTGTTGACCCTTGCTCGTGAGAGCATAAACAGTCAGCCTCAGTGTAGGTTGTAAAGGTTGAAGGTGAACCTGATTTAAAACCTTAGGTTTGAGGTGAACCACTGTGAAACCTCCTTAGTGAAATCCGGTACACTCAAGGGTGGGTTGAGTGCGGTTACCGGGAGTGGAGTAGACAAGTCGTCGAACCACTATAAAAATGATTGTGTTTGATATTGCTATTCTTTTGATTGCATGATTTACTTTAATATTTGCATATCTGAATATCTGAGATCACACCTCACACACTTACACAGTCATATCCATCATAAACTAGTTTGCATATTGTTTATCTTTTAAACAGTTTGTGATTGGATCCTCTACCAGGCTTGGAAGCCAATAGAGTTATTTTTGAGTAATCCTAATATGTGCCTATTGCTAGGATTAGTGTAATAGGATTTTAAATAAATCATAAAAACTTTCAAAAAGTCCTATTCACCCCCCTCTAGGACATATTGGCATATCCTGACTTCAACTAAAGTAGTCTTCACCGCAATTTTAAAATGGAATGAAGTCTCATTCTTACCATGTGTTGATGCAATATTTGCTCTCAGTTCTCATCCAGCATGCATTCAGGGATAGGAAGGTCATTCATCCTATAATTACAAGCTTTTGCACCTTCTTTAATGCCTTATGCTCGACAACAGTTGACCTTCAAACGCTCCTCACTCTAAAGAGGGCTATGGCTAGGACGTTATGTCAGCTTGAGATTATATGCCCTCCATCTATATTTGTCATGATGATGCATTGATCCACTTAGCATACGAGGCTCACATATGTGGTCATGTATACCATCAATGGATGTATCCATTCGAAAGGTACGCTATGAGTTTAGTAAGAATAATCCAGCTTAACATCTATGGTTGTATGTATTTGTAACGTATCATTATTTTTGTCAAGTTCATGAAGACATTCAAGGCCTATGTCCATAACAAGACGCGACCTGAGGATTACATTGCAGAACAATATATCTAAGAGGAGACAATTATCTATTGCAACCAATATAGAGGAAAATAAAAAATAAGCCTCTTAGAAAAATTAGAAAAACGGTTTGATGGAGTCATTCCAAGACTACAAAAGTTGCAAGATGTCGTTGATGACGATAATAATGATGATGATGTTGGTCCAATAGGTTTAGGTCAAAGTGTTATCCTAGTGGGTATCGAATGACAAAAGGCTCGTACATGGGTACTAAAGAGTCATCCCAGCTATGATGTGTGGGAAGGGTATGCACAATTAGCTCATTTGTATATATCTTCTTTACTTTATGCGATTTCAATATAGCAATGGTATCAAATAACGGGTAGGAAGCACAAAGATTTCTTGCAGCGATGCTACAGGAGGACCAAGAGGGTGCCTAGTGAGGATGAATTCATACCTTGGTTGAAGAGGCAACTAGAGTTTAGCGAATCTAACGATAAAGAATTTAAAGATATAGTGAGAGGACCTCTAGCTTTTTGTACTCAATACAATAAATATTGCATTAATGGTTTTCTCTTTGTCACTAAGGACTATGAGGAGAATAAAATGAACTAGAATAGTGGGATTATGACAGAGGGTATGACCACCTTCCGATCTAGTGCTAAGGATATGAATACAGTGAATGAAAATCAACCTTACTATGGAGTCCTTCGTAGAATTATCCAATTGGAGTATAAAACAGGGTACAAGTCCATCCTAAATGAAAATCAACCTTATGAAGGACTCCGTAGTACTATACTCCAATTAGATAATTCTACGAAGGACTCCGTAGTAAGGTTGATTTTCATTCAGACAAATTGGGTGATTGGGTGAAGGTGTCGGATCATGGTGTTTCTTTTGATGGTGAAGTGAATCTGAGATTAGTAAATTTGTCCAGTCTTTACAGTTCAGACAAATTGGGTGACGAGCCGTTCATTCTTGTAAAGTATTCCATGCAAGTTTTCTACTCCAGAGATCCAAAAAAATCCTGAATGACATGTGGTATTGGAGGTTCCAAAAAAGATTTTTATCGAAGAAGAGACGTGCCATCTATCGGAACGATTTAAGGGTGTAACTGATGCCGATGCAAGACCTAATCTCACTTCATTAGCAATTGTTTATGAGTTGATATTCAATGAACCTGAAGACATCAGTGTTGTAGTCGAGAAAATAAAGAAAAGAAAGCAATCAAGGAGAATCTCTTAAATTGTTTATATTTTTTAAGCATCTAACAAAATGATATTTATTGGAGGAAATCTAATCAAGGTATGGATAATGTAGTGAATTGTTTGTACTTTATCTGTTATCTAAATTATTGTATTAATCATTAGTGTTTTTAATTTAATTTAATTTAATTTATTTATATTAGTGAATAAACAGGCACATGCATTCATAACCAGAGGCATTGGGTGTGCACTCGACCGAGATTACAGATGCGAGAAAGACCAAAGGTAATATGATAGTTCTCCTTAATTAGATATGTAAATTTCAATTTTCTTATATATTAGCAGTAATCCACGATGTGTATATATAACTATTATTCTTTTTATGTTGTTGTACCAGCCTCTTCTTCTTCATCTAGAAAGAGAGGTTTTGCTAGGGGTGCTTTTATACATGAGCAACCTGATAGGAAAAAAGTTTTAAAGACGAATGAATTCGGGCAACCGAATGAGGATTGTCCTGAACAAAAGCAATTTGCATCACATATCGGTATCCTCACCCATAATCATATCTCGATCATATATCAGGACTTTTGCCAGGTGCCTCATGTACACATTCAAATGATCATAGAGTTATTGTCACGGGCTTATGAGTTTGAGGGTCAAAGTTCGGATGCGAGTCTTACATACGTAACAAAACGCATCAAGGAAACATGGCAGAATTATAAGTAAAGGTTGACTGCAAAATATATTAAAGACAAGGATCCTGCAGTTGTGAGAGATAGTCCTGTCCCCTCCCCCCTCCCCCCAAGTATCCCTATAGAGAATTGGTTAGTCTTTGTGAATCAACATAGCACTGAGGAATTCAAGAGAGTAAGCGAATGGAATAAAGTCCATCGGTCCAAGCTAAAAGGACCTGTGTGTCTTGGGAGGAACAGTATGGCCGTTATTCACCATTAGATGGTATGTATTATTTATTTATAAATATAGGTATTATAGTTTAATATTGAATTTACTTTCAAATTATCACTTATCTAACTCCATTAATATGTAATGTGCCAAAGGCGAAGGAGAGGAATCTTATCTCTGATGCCAAGATAGGTAGAGGTGATGTTTACTTAAGAGCCCATATAAGCAAGGATAAAGTTGTCCAGTATCCTGACCTTGTTGTAAGTACATCCCCTTCTACCACTAACCAATACCTTTATGAGATGCCAGTATATAACTTTAAATTATTTTACATTCATTTGTATTTTATCACAGGAAAAATTAGATGAGCTTTATTCTAGCAATCCTTCTTCTAAGATTACTGGCGTTGACGATGCCCTTACACAAGTAATAATAAAATTTAAAAATTACAGTGAGATTCATGGTAATTATGAATTTTCTAATAACTTGATTTGCAATGTTTTACCGGTGCTTAGTTTTGACAATAGAGGGCGAATGTGGGGTCTAGGTTGCTCAATAACCAAAATAGGACTAAAGATGTCAGCCCATGCCTGTTCAAAGGTAGATAATTTGATGAAAGAAAGAGACAGCCTAGTGCAGGAGATATCTGATATAAAGAAATCATTGGCCGAGTTGAAGGCCTGGATGGATATGTAGAAACACGCACAACCTACTCAAAACCTCTCATCACCAACACTCGCTAGATCTGCTCAGGCATCGTCGATACGTAAGTGTAAATTTGCTACTGTATTGAACTTACAATTATTTTATAAATGATAACAATACCAATGTCAATTTATATGTGTACATGTAGCCGGATATTATATATATCAGTAAGAGATGCTACTTGCTTGGTTGGGGAAATCATGATGTAGTTGTTCGTGGTCAAGTACACGAAGTTAATCCAAATGCTGTTGTCCATTGCGAACAATTAGAGGAGTGAGCTTTCGTTATTATCCTGACTGAGATTATACATCCTGATACTCGTTTGTGGAAAGAAGATGGGTTCACATCTACACTTGAAGAGGCCGGTCTGGGATCATTCGTGTAATGGGGGAAGGAATCTTTGAGATTTCGATAGTTTGAACAAATTTAGTACTCTATAATTGAACTTGGTGTGGATGATTTTTTTACTTACTTTATATGATGTTGTAATTTGGCACTTTATAGTTCAACATATTGATGGTTTTTCAAGTTACTCTATATGTTGTTTGGTTTTGTTTTTGTTATTTTGAATGAATTTTGTACTCTATATTTAAACGTATTAGACTTCATTTGGTCGTCACAAACCAAATGGAGCCTAAGCTCCTTTTTAACTCCGTCAATGCAACTTCTTGCATTGCCGGTCCCAAGCCCGGGTAAAGGAGGAGGGAGAATGGGCATTAAGGTAAGTTATGTACTTTTCATTCATTTTTTGAGAGGTATTTTTAAAATACTTGATGGTTAATTTCAAGAGTTTTTCGGCTTCTTCTACTATTGTTTGAGGACCTCAAAGGCCCAACTAACTTGAGATTTTTATATGCGGGCTGATGTATTTTTAGCTCCACAGATCAATGTTGCTACTACAAGGTTCAATATTGAAATGGTAAAGTTTTTAACTATTTATTTTATCTTTGTTTTTTCTTGTTCTTCATAAATAATTTGATGTCTTAGCCTCTTGTCATTACCAACTAGTCTTGTCACTATTTCAACAAAGAGACATGAACCTTTTCAACTAAGGGAGATGTGACTCTTCAACAAAGAGACATGAACCTTTTCAACTAAGGGACATGTGACTCTTCAACAAAGAGACGTGAACCTTTTCACAAAAGTGCATTAATTCAACATCTTCCCAACATCTAATTTCAAGTGATAAAAACAACTCAACGATCATGGAAGATCTTGTTTCGGTCTTCTTACCAGAAGGATCAGCTGCTACAAGAGTTGTCAAGACCAATAACACACTAAGGATTGCCATATCAGACAAAAGTGGGTTCCACGAGTTCTTGTTCGAGGGAGATGATGTACCAACAACGGCCGATATCAATCTGAATCCTACCCCCAAACCAATTATCAGGTCTCCTATATTCCATATGAAACTGACCATGAAGATGAACATAGATACTATGACGAACTAATTTACAAACTACACCTCAAGGTAAGATTATTTCATCACAAACTTTTGAATTTGATTGAGAGTAGAAATTCCAAAATATTAAATTATTTTTCTCATGATTGCACATCCAAACATGACATAAAATTATTTTTCTCCATCTCTACCTAACCCTAGAAAGTGATAACAGGAGTATGATGGGGTCATAGGAGATATAACAATTACAGGCAATAGATCCAAGTTTGTTGATTTTACACAACCATATATGATGAATGGTATTTCAATGGTGGTGTCGATTGAGGACGACAATGACATGAAGAGTCTTTGGTGGTTCTTAAAGCCGATGACGACCCAAATGTGACTGGCTACGATTGCTCTTTTCATGTTGAAGGGGATTCTTGTTTATATTTTTGAGCATCGAAACCAAGGAATGCCTTCAAAACAAATGGGGAAAATCCTCGCCGTCACCTTTGACACATATTTGCCTCGACTGAAAGTATGTACTCAATTTTTCTTAGTGTGATTGTGTGCAGATCCGAGTCATTTGTTTGGTGGGTCACACCATTTATCATGGACAGAAAATTAGGTCACTTTGGTCAGTGGCTGGGCCATACATGTATGAAAAAAATTTAAAAATTAAAAAAATGATCAGATGGATAGAAAGCTTGACTAGATGTTGATGTTTAGTGTGCAGTTGTGGCCCACTTCATGATTAGACAGACCTAAATTTCAAGCCATGACACGTCATGTGGATCCCAGCTGATAATTGGTTTGGGGGTAGGATTCAGATGTCTACATATCCAACCAACCATGTCAACTCAGCTTGTTGACAATTGAGCCGAGTTGCTAGGAAATTTTGTCCTGAATGTGATCGATCTTGACTCGAGAGGACTCACGTTGTTTCCGTGAAGTGGGTTTCTTTCTTTCTTTGTAATTTGGTTTTTATAAGAAGACAGGGGCAGTTGTAAATGCTAAATATTGTGCTCTGATTTTGTTCCTTTGGGGTCTTGTTTGGGTTTTTTTTTTTTTTTTTTTTTAATTGTTCCAGCTAAGCGGGTTTCTTTGTTCCTTTGGAATTTGTTGAATAATAGGTTTATAAGATGAAATCGACAATTCAAATTGCTGTTTTTTTTTCATTGAATTCGCAATTAGATTATGTTTTAAATTTTTTATTTGTAGTTTTGAAATGGCTTTATGTCAAACAGAATGAATCAAATTCCCAATTGGGTTTTGAATTTTTACTAGTTGGGTTGCTTCTTTGTGTTTGATCTGATTAAAATATTCAACAGCTTTTAATTTGACTTTTACGAGTTTAAAATTTGACTGGATTGGCCTGATTTTTCTGTCATAGCACATGATGCATCTTTGGGTTCATTTGATCAATGCCCTGGCCCCTAGGTCGCTCACCCATCACATTGCTGTTCAAAATCCTACTTAGTGGGTAGTCATTGCTGGGGTTTTTTCGGTTATTCATTTTACATTATGCACATCTAATCTTCATGTGCCACCTCAATATTGTGTTTTTCGCATTCTTAGGGTGCCGTTTAAGACATTAATAAAATATTTTTTGTATCTTACAGTATGTTGAAGTGATAACACCTATGGAGAAGCAAAGGCGGTTGGAACATATCCTGCGGTCCCAAAAACCAAGTTCCAAGGTAATCATTTTCTACTCAACCAAGAGGATGTGTGACCAATTGGCCCACAGCATCACTCATTAGTTTAGGGCTGCTGCTATCCATGGTGACAAATCTCAGGGTGACAGGGATTGGGTGTTAAACCAGTTCCACACAGGGAAGTCTCCTATTCTTATCGCTACTGATGTGGCTGCACGAGGACTGGACATAAAGGACATCAGGTATTGAACAACTCCACCTAGCATCTGCACACTTTGCTCAGTTGACATAGCTTGAAGAACTCGTATTTGACAGTTCCAGTTAAGCCAACGTGTAGCCATCTGGCACTTGTTTCTTTCAGATATCGAAGCCGTGAACCGAGATGGCCTCCACCATGTAATAGCCTGAACCACTGGTAACTTATTTGAACTAACATTTTTTAAACATGAGCAGCCTTGAGGCAGCTCATTGATGTGGTGGGCCCCACCCGATATGCATATAGGATGAACCACATGCAACACATGTAGAGATGCATGCAGGCTTAAAACAGCTCTCATAGCATATTGTTTCAGGCCTTTCCTGTGATGGTATTGACAGATGTTAATCCCTTCTGTCTTTACTATAGGGTGGTTATCAACTATGACTTCCCTACAGGAATTGAGGACTATGTTCATAAAAACGAAAGGACTGGGAGGGCAGGTGCCACCAAAGTGGCATATACCTTCTTCTGTGATCAGGATGCAAAGTATGCACGAGATCAAGGTTCTATAGGGTGCGGGCCAACAAGTTCCTTCAGAGGTACGTGACATGGCTATACGTGGTGGGGGAGGTAGGCATTGTAGCCGATGGGGTTCAAGGTCCAATGGTCGTGATCGAAGCCGTGGCGGCAGAGATGATTCCAACCATGGTGGCAAGGGTGGGCGGGGCCCTCCCCCATCTTCAAGCAGGCCAGAGAGAGGCCGTGGTGGGTGGGGACAGGATGACCGTGAGCCTCGAGATAGGTATGATGTTTGGTCCACTCGACTAGCATGATAACGTTCATGCAATTCTTATTGGAGCTGAACAGGGGGTACCAAGATGCTTGTGTGGGCCCCGATTTCAGGACAATCAGGTTGCACCAAGAAGTGACATTTTTCTTTCATAGAATTATATTTGAATGGATTGAAACAAATACTGGCTTGAAGATCATCCATGTGAACATTTGCATCAAATGATGACAGGTATCGGGATGGGCATGATATGGATGTATGTGGGAGACCTGAATTTTCTTGCACATGAGGGCACGCCTTAGTTGTAATTCTTATGATAGGTTGAGCAAAGTGAAGTATTATTTATTTAGAAATGTGAATGTGGGATGTATTGTATGATTTGATTGCTATTTGTAATAAATGCATCGTTTTTTTTTTCTTGATTGCATTTTATGTACTATTCCTATAAGCATTAAGCTTAAATGAGTTATCAATCACAACAGGTTCTTGCAATGGAAACAGACACCACTATCTCAATTTTTTAAAAAATAGCTACGAATTTTTGTCGTAGTTATTGTTCTAAAAACCATAGCTATTGCTAACTATAACATATTGTTACCATTCCACTTTTAGCTACTGATATTATCCGTAGCACTAGGTACATTTCGCTACAAAAATTACAGCTACTTCTTTTTTTCGTAGCTACTGATATCTACTGCTACGGATCTAATCTGTAGCCGTAGGTATATTTCGCTACAGAAAGTATAGCTACGACCTTTATGCGTAGCTATTGGTATCTATTACTATGGATTTAATTTGTAGGTGTAGCTACCTTTTGCTACAGACAATATAACTATGGCTTTTGTTTGTAGCTACTGATATCTATTGCTACTGATATAATCCGTAGCAATAGGTTTTTTGACCTTTAGCTACCTCACCAATAGCGACGGACCTGTGACGGACTAGATCCGTAGCAAAAGGTCTTTAGCTATGGATTTTAGTCGTAGCATATGCCCATTTTTCTTGTAGTGTTCTGTCGAATCGATTAAGATGAACCAGATCATGTTTCATCAACTTGATGGACGATACGTGTTTGGTTTTCATAGTAACAATGGTTTAAGATTGTTAAAGCAAATTATAATTTTAGAATTTTTATAAATAATAAAGAAACTGAAATGTTAAGGATAGGTTGAAGCACGTGTGATCACGCTGTCCTTAAAGCATTATTTGCGCTTTATCAAAATGATTGAGACTGCTGATAGGTTGCATGCAAATAGTTTCTACAATACAACAAGCCTGTATGTGGTTCTGCATTCAATAAGCACGAAGAACCACGAATGGAACTTTGTGTACACAATTTTATTTGGAAGATAAAACAAAATAAAATCCCAAATCAGAGAGAAGATTAGAAAATTGTAACTAGTGTAGACTATTTCTCTGGTCTATTTCTTGAGAACTGCTAGCTAAGGTTCGTAATGAACCTTACTAACTAAATCAGAAGTCACTAGAATTTTTTCTTGTTCGATCATATGTAAGTGTGATTCGAGTGGTTGGTGATGCTCCAATGAATCACCCATGCACTGTTTATATAGGCCAAGATTGCTTCCCATTTTGGTCCAAGGTCATAACTCCATATGACCGTTTATGGCTGTTGGTGAGAAATTAGCTGTTATTTGCCTGTTTCTTACCGTGATGCATGTGGGACAACCAACTGTTGCATGTCAGCCATTAAGACTCATTGGCTAGCCGTTTTATGACTGTTGACGTAGCCACATGTAACGGTTTCTGCATGGTCTGGTTTAATATCGCATCTACAGTTACACCTCTCTCAAACGGCTAGTTTTCTGCCTCTATAAAAGACTGATTGGTCTCATTCAGAGTACTAGCCCACAACACTCCAACCACTTGACCTAAAGCCCCTGTCTCACCAGTTTGCATAAAGTCAGGAGGGAGCGACCCATCCGCGACACAATGCGCACGTACGAAGTGTTGCGCAGCACACCAACAACTCTAGTGAACCGAGATCCAATCTCTGGTCTCACCCACAAACGATAAACAAGAAGAAATATAATCTAGAAGTAGAATCAAAACATACCAACAAACCACAAGACAATATACGTGAAAAAACCCCAAACAAGGGCAAAAACCACAGGTGCAAACTTCCACTATGAAGAAAAATGAGATTACAATCAATATACTAACCTTCTTGATGCTCCCATGCATAGAGATAACCTTTTTTCTCTTTGGATGTATATAAAAAAAACCTTTTACATACACTTTAGAATACCCTAAAACAGCCCTAGGGACCCCTATTTATAGTTTAGGCAACTTCCTTTCATACCTCTGCGAAAACCGCCTCAAACTTACGCAGTCCTCACTAAATCTACGTAGAATCTGTATAACCTTGACTAGACGAGAGAGGTCCTTGACCGGTCATGTGGGTCACTTGACTGGTTAAGTGGGTCACTCGACTGGTCGAGCACCACGGACCAAAAATAAATTTTGCACACTGGACTTTGAGTCAAGCGAACCCTCAACTGGTCAAGCAACACTGTCTAGATATGGCTCCACATCTCAACAATCTCCCAATTGGAGACACATCACTATAAACCTTCGTCTTCTACATCCAGAGTGCACCACCTCTCTGTCTTCAAGCTTGATGACCAATCAAAGCTGAATAGAGCTTCAGCTTCTCTTGTGTGACCGCCTTGGTCACCATATTTGTAGGATTCTCACTTATATGGATCTTCTCTAGAGCAATCGATCCACCTTCCAGTAATGAATGTATGAAGTGATATCTGATGTCAATATACTTGGTACTTGAATGAAAGTCTAAATTCTTAGCTAAGTATATTGCACTCTGACGGTCATTGTATAGCTTGCTTCTTTCTCAACTCTTCCATAAAACCTTGCATCCACACCATCTCCTTGCACACTTCTGTAACTGCAATATATTCTGCTTTCATTGTACTGATGGATACTATCTTTTGTGGCCCAACTGACTGTAGCACTACCCAGAGTAAAGACATACCCTGTAGTACTTCTTCTGCTGTTGATATCTCCTGCCAAATCTGAATCTATGTAGCCTTATAGCTTGACTTCTGATCCTCCATAACACAACCCTATATCCACAGTACCTACTAGGTATCTAAGGATCCACTTTACAGCTTCCTAATGTTCCTTCCTGGGGTTGTTCATAAACCTGCTAACAACTCCCACTACTTGAGCAAATCTGGTCTTGTGCTCACCATAGCATACATGAGACTCCCAATAGCTGACGCGTATGGGACTTTAGCCATGTAGTCTCGCTCCTCCTGCGTCTTTATACCTTGCTCCTTAGAAAGCTTGAAGTGGTTGGCTAATGGAGCGCTAACCGGCTTAGCACCTCCCATATTGAATCAATCAAGTACCTTGGCAATGTACTCTGCTTGTGATAAAACCAGTTTCTTATTTTCTCTGTCACGCTTTATCCTCATGCCTAGGATTTGTTTTGTAGCTCCTAAATCCTTCTTGGAAAATTCTCTAGACAGTTGTCTTTTAAGATCTGAGATGTCCTTCATGCTTGATCCGGCTACAAGCATATCATCTACGTACAGAAGAAAAAGATGTACGATGTATCAAACTTCTTCAAATAGCAACAGTGGTCTGCATGTCATCTCCTAAAACCGTTTCCTGACATGAAACTGTTGAACTTCTTGTACCACTGCCTCGGGGCTTGCTTAGGCCATATAGACTCTTCTTCAGTCTACACACCTTGTTCTCCTTTCCTGGTGACATGTATCCTGTCGGCTGATGCATATATATATATATATCTTTTTTAAGGTCCCCATGAAGAAAGGCTATCTTAACATCTAGTTACTTTAGATACAAGTCCTTTATAGCTACTACATTCATGACCATACGAATCTTAGACATTTTCACCACTGGTGAATATATTTCAGTGAAGTCAATACCTACCTTTTGTTAGAACCCTTTCACAACTAATCTAGCCTTGTACCGTTTCGAACCATTGTGCTCCTCCTTCAGTCTATAAACCCACTTATTACGAAGAGCTTTCTTACCCTTAGGTAGAGTGATGTCACGCCCCAGACTCGGTAACCGGACTCACAAGGAACCCGATGGCCGGTTCTGACCGCAACAGCCTCCGTAGTACCCCATTCTCGGCTCCTGAGGTAGGTTCCGATCCTGGGATCCTACAAGGAGAATTTTCATAACAGTATAATCATTACCAATACGAGCATACCCAAGATCACATCAAGTACATCTGGAAGCAACAAAGGATACATATCACAAAATTCACTAAGAATTTGAATTTTTACAAGCTTACATCAGGTCCGAAAGGACATACATAAGATAATTGGAAAAGAGAGAAAAGAGTCAAGAACACTGAGTCCTCAAGCTCAACTCTACTCCACGCTCTGGCCGCTACTGACGCCTCCCTAGGATCTCCCCGCACGCATCAATCGTGCATAAATAGTAAAGCTTAGAGGGTGGTGAAAATGGGTGATAATAGTGCTCGAGAGAAGATAGAGAATGCGAGAGGAGTCATGATCAATACCAATACCACTAGCCTTACCAAGGCTATCATGAATGCAAGAAACTATACCAAGGCAAGACGATAATGCAGAAGCCATACCAAGGCTATATAATGCAATGAGTATCAGTAATGCAATGAGTAATCAATGCCATGAGTACGTAATGCGATGAGCAATCAGTAATGCAATGAGTAATCGTAATGCAATATGAGGCTTACACACCGATGCAAATGCAATGCGAAGTAATGTTAGTGCTCATATCCAATCCACACATCAAATACATTTCCATCATAAGGAAATCACCGGGTCCATTACACCATGGATGATCACGCTCTACGCACTCGATGTATCAAACGAGCATAAGAGACCTCACTACACTGCCTGCTGACAGCCAATCACCAGCAAGGCCTAAAGGTAGCGAACCCATTCACGAGTTGTCGACTCACCACTTAATGCCCCCTTACATCAAAGCAGTAAGGCCACACCCTATCCAACCGACTACACGACAGTGGGAGTCGCGACCCTAACGGTATAAGGCCCTCATGCACTCATATATACCACCCGGTCACGCCATTGGAGCAGATCCTGGTACCATGGAAGTTTTGGGAATTTCACCCATGGGCATCCTATGCACCCGGTATGCTCAAGTAACATTTCCGGTGTCCAAACATGGCCATCCATGATGTATCTGTGGAGGCTACAACCCTGATGAAGCAAGGGCAATAATGCTCATATGCTATGTAATGTCAGATGCATGAATCACACAATCAACCATGCATCAATCCCAAGCATCCAACGTGCTCAAGAGGGGATACTACGTCCCTCGGGGAAGGTATCATGCAATGCCCAATATGACCACACACACAGTGTCAACCAAGCATACAATGATGCACATGGTCATGAGGATGAATTTAATCACACTATAGGGCGATACATAATATATATTACATTCCTCCTATCCAAGAAGGAACCAAGACCAGGTACTTGACAATATCCTTAAGGAATCCAACTTCTAGTGGGGGCCCATTTACCTGGGGTAGCCCACGAACTAAGTATACAAACTACGGGTCTAAGTAATGTGGAAATGAGCCTAACAAGAGTCTAAGATGAGTATTTAATCACATTTAGATACAATCGGTCCTAGAGGGGTCCATAATGGGGACATTTAACCACCATTCCCCAAAAGCATCTCAACCACGAACTATATGGATACAAGGCCGAAGGCCCTATATTCAAGATAAGAACACAGGTAACCACATACATACATTCCTCATAATAGGCCATAAAAAGGTACAATACTACTTTTAACAACATGGGCCCCAAGAGAGAAATTAAGGCCCAAGGCTTAATTCCCAAAGGCCATAGAATCCATGCATTAAGTTGGACTTGGTGGGCAGCCTGCATACACAATATACGACCCAAAATAAGTTTAAGTTTGGATGATGAAATGGGCCCAACTACATCAGCCCAATAACTAGCGATTTAAGTGGGCAACTAAGAGCCCAATACCATCCTTACCTCAGCCCACAAGTCCATCAAAATGGTGGAAGTCAGCCCAATATATGGTTGGGCCTTTCTGGGATGTCCCATCCCACTCTAGGCCCATGGGATGCCCCAAAAGTCTGATCTAAGATGGGGTCCTCATGTGATCACTAAAGGTGACCCAAAAGAATGTACTGATTAAGCCCAAAGATTATAAGAAAACCCAAGAGTGCAACACGTACACAAGTTCTCAATATGGTGGGTCCCATGTCTAATAAAGTTTCAACCATAACAATGTACATTTGAGGCCCCTTGATAAATGTTCGGCCCACTCAGCTTCTTGGGCCTGCTAAAGCCTAGAAATTAGTCAAATAAGTGAGAATGATCTCATGAAGGCCAACTATACTCACTGGGGGACCCCACCAGATGGAGAGTGTGTATATATCATGAAAAGATCAAGTGGGCTTGCTACCGGATTGTGAGGCCAGCAGCAACCCAAGGCAAAGAGTGCTTCCATAATCGGGTGATCCAAGGCTTGAACGGCCTGGACCAATCATGCGTTAAGGTAGGTTCCACATACATACACATTGAGCCTCAAACAAATGGCCTAGGGTCTATGGTGGGCCTTTAACCATCCATAGAGAAACTTATGGGCCTACCTTAGGATCACCCAGGAGGACATCCAACCTTAACTGGTTTCCAAGAGGTAGCCCGCCAGTACTCGAACATGAACTAAGGCCCAAGGCCTAAGGCAAATCCATGGCCTAGTGGGCTTATACTCAAAGCCCAACACTTAGGTAGCATGGTGGGCCCTTAAGAAAGGTTTGGGCCCAACCATAGAGGTCATAAATCCATATATTGTGGTGGGTTTCATGGGCAGCCCAGTAATTCATTTACATGGGCAAGTTTCACATTTAACACAAGGGAGTTGGGCCTCACTTTTGGCTCAAGTACAGGGTCAGTTTAGTGGGCAGCCAAGGGCCCAACCTCTTGTGTAGTATTGCCCCTAAGCCCATCACAATAGATAGGAGATTATAGGCCTAAGATCAATGGGCCTATCCAAAAGAACTAAGTCCACAAGGCATACTTGCCAACACAAACATGCATATAATATATCACATAATGGGCCCAAAAGAAATGGCCCAAACAAAAGTCATCCAATTCATACATTATGGTGGACTTGAAGGTAGCCTGTAAACCTAAGAATACACATGGGCAAGGCCTATACTGACAGTGTGGGCCTTGCCACACCAGCCCAAAGATTTAGCAAAGTCCTCCACAATATACATTTATGTGGGCCTTGCAAGTCAGCCCACAATTAAGCACTTCATGAGGGCATCAAGGCTAATAAATGCACATGATCAACTTGTAGACGGCCCATCAGGCCCATGAATCAATAAGGTCAGCCCTTGCACAATCTTGGGCTCAAGGGATAGGTTTCCAGTCCATAGGGCCTATAAAACTATCAAAAATTCTGGTTAAGGCTAACCCACAACCACCACAAAGGTGGGCCTCAAGAGGGCACTCATTAAGCCCAAAATGTCTAACGAAGGAGGGCAAAGAGTGTGTGCAACACTCCCTTAAATCTGGTGGGCCGCCACGGCTCCAAAAGATCAACTATGCACAAATTTGGGCCCCTTACTGGAATTCCAGCCCACCCACTTCCTGGGCCTGCTGGAGTCCAGAAATTTATTTAATTTAAATGGGTTACTGACCCATGGTGACCCACACATATCACAGTGGGTCCCACTAGATAAGAAGGGGGATATACAACACTTACTTTAAGTGGGCCATGCCATTAGAATGTAGGCCCATTAGCCCAAGGTAGGGGCATGCCATGGTGGTTAGTCATTTGGGCCTGGGTATTTGGCCTAAAACTGACCCAATTTACAGGCCATACCACGGTCAGTTCAGGGGCCTGATGGCCCTAAAAATTTGCAAGATTGTCCTTCCATATGTGGACCACAACCCCACAAAATTTCAGAACTTTTGGACATCTAGAAATAATTTAATTAATTTGAATAAAACAAGCTGTCCAGAAAATCGGACTGGCCTGGACGTCCCAACGTGGTGGGCCAGTCCGGGCCTTGCAACGGTGTGCACAGGGGTCCATTAGACCTGAAATTTGGTAGGTAGGTTCTACCATAAGTTTACTACCTCTTTGTAAATTTTTATAATTTTTTGATACTCAGAAGTATTTTAATTAATTTAAAGAATACAATCTATCCAGGGTGAAATATTGCTGGAATATAACTGTCCTGAATTTGGGCCATCAAATGGGTGGGTTCTGGGCCTCCAAAATTCTTGAAATTTAGACCCAAGGTCTCTCATCAAGCCCAAAATAAGGTGGGACCAAGAAATATGGCCAACCTTCTGAGAAAATATTTTTTTTAAAATTTATTTTTATGGAACTATACTGCTGAACTGCATAGCAGAAATTTCTGGCAGCCCACTATATTAGCCCACCCGTTTGGATGCCCAAATGGGGTCCATTGGCACTAAAATTTTTCAGATAGGCCCTACCATGGGTGGGACACCTCTCTGAAAAATTTTAAAATTTTTGGGATAGTAAAAGTATTTTATTTAACTCCTACAATTTATGGACAGCAATGTATTTCAAAAACATTCTGCTGCTGAAACAATGCTGCTTCCCCTGATTTGTGCACCCCATTAGAGTGGGCCCAAGTCTGCCAAAATGTAGGACCAACATCCCTACACAAGTATACAACAAGGTGGGGTCCACAAAGGTGGCCCACTATTTCAGAAACAGACTGATAATTATGTTTGTACAGCAAACACAGTTGCTAGACAGTCCAGAAATCTGGACTATCCACCCTCCTTGGCCCACTCTTTTGGGTGATCAAACAGGGACGGATGATGGTGAAATTTGGGGAACATCTAGGTGAGATCCCCACCTTTAAGAGGTATATGTCAAATGGAACCAAACACCCCACCAATCATCCCCAAAACTGAGCTTAAGACAGCTAAAAAATTTGTCCAGATGGCTTTTGGACAGCAACATAATACTGAATTAAAATAATTATAATCACTATAAAAAGAGGAAATCAATCCATGGAAATTGTGGTATGGACCACCCCAGTGGGCCCAACAAACATCCAGACCATACCCCCTCTATAAAACCCATTGCATGTGCCCAAAATGGAGCAAATAGAGTGCCAATATCCAAGGAATGGACAGCCATGGGCGTCCACTTTGCTTGGACGGTTTGGATATTCCGAGGCCACTAAGTGGGCCACACACATCAGAAAATCAAGAATAGAATAATGGAAAATAAAAATAATCCAGCCACAAGAGAGGAAAATGACATGCATTAAAGGAAAATGCCTTGATGGGGTCCATGGAGAATGGCCCCATCCATGGATCATGCATGCAAGGAAAAAGGGCCATTGGCCTCAACCATGGAGACATGAGGGACCTCCATCACCACTTTATGGGTCCCACAAGCTCCTAAGAAAGAAATGAAGAAGGATCTAAGAGCACCCACCTAGATCAACCTTGAAACTTACATCACCATCATCTAGAGGCTCCAAGCAACATGGATCAATGGCTAAGATCAAGTAAGAAGGGGTAGATGAGGAGGTATGTTAGGGAGAAGGGGCTGGAGAAAATGGAGGAATTGCTGGCCATGGAGAGAATGAGGAGGGAGAGAGATAAGGAGATAGAGAGAGAGAGAGAGAGAAAAATCATTTGTTTGTAAGAAAAGAAATAATTACCTATGAGAGGAGAAAACAAGGTTGTAGGGTAGAGTAGGCTTTTGGGTGGTGTGTGTGGGGTGGGTAGTATTTATTCCATGGGAATTGTAGTGTGTGTGGGTGGTGTGCATGGGAAATTGTGCCAAAAGGAGTGGGGTCCACATGCATTTGTACAAAAAGTGGGCCACATGATGAAATGCTCATAACTTGAGATGTACACATCGGATTAACACATGGGACATGGTGTTAGAATCGCGGCGCCGATACGGATAAGATGGCAAGGGTCTTAAGTCAATCCAAGTCGGGTTTATATGACCGAACTCAAGGATGATGCAAACACTATCGGAGGGTCACGGGTCACCGAAATTTGATCGGTAGGACCGCGGGACCAAAATGAACGAAATGCACACTTTTGTACACACATGCACACATGAGAACTCAGGTCGGGTCTCACAAGTGACTAGCTCCCACGTACAATTGGATTCAAGAGAATCCATCTCATCATCTATGGCCTTCTCCCACTTAACCCGTGTATCTAACTATAATGTCTCTTTAAAATATTTTGGTTCACCATTATCTGTCAGTAATAGATAATGTAAGGAGGGTGAGTATCGGACCTTGGGTCTCCTCTCCTGAGTAAACCTTATCACAACTGGTGTCTATGGCTCTACCTCATTATGCTCCTGTGCATGCTTATCCTGTGGCACTGTAACACCCATGTTTGGTAACTCTTCCAAATTCTACGAATTCTTTCTCATCGGCCTTATCTCTGTTTCGCTGTACACTGTCCTTATGCATCATTTTTCATTGAAGACTACGTGTAACACCCTGATTCTCATTACTCGAGGACGATCGCTCGAGTATGAGAACCCGAGGGTTATGTCATGAAATAAAATTATTATTCATCTAATTACCGACACATTTCATAACATCGAAATATAACCACTGTATAAACTAATAAAAGGAGTTCAACATACGTGAATAGAAGTAAAGAAGTAAATCAAGATCCCACAGCAGGGGATTTTTAATTACAATTCTCAAACTAAGCAAAATAAAGATAATGTCTGAAAGCATGAAAGTAAATAGGTCCTATATCCTCAGTTGAGCTCCAACGGCTCAACCGTATCAACATACTATCCTTCCTCTCTGTACTCCTCATCAGCTGCGCCAAGAGTCCCATCATAGGCACACCTTCCTCTATCATACCTGTATCTATTTGGTGCAATCACACTATTGGGTGAGTGAAAACTCAGTGGAAATTTTCCGTAAGGATTCATGCATACTGTATCATTCCAAAACAGATTAAACCAAACGTAATCATTTATATTGAGGATAATGTGAACTTAAATGCAAATGTATGGATGTATGAATTTTTGCTCAAGATACAGATCTGGGGATGCACATCCAGCTGTCAAAATAAAGGGGTTGCCCAAGGAGAACTAGCCACCCGGAAAAATACTCAAAGGTACACCGAAGGAGAACTAGTCACCCGAAAAAATACTCAAAGGTACACCAAAGGAGAACTAGCCACCTGAAAAAGACAGTGCAGGTGAGTGCGCCTAAGGATAACTCCTGAAAAAATACACGGGGTACGCCTGAGGAGTGTCTAATCTTGGAAAAGCCTCATGAAAAGAAAGAGCGCCCAAAGTGACCCAAATGCACATGACTTGTGAGTAAAACTGAAATGATAATACCTTCAAAATTTTACACAGGGTGTGGCTTACAATGAGCACTCGAAAAAGCTCACATGTCATGTGTGGATGTCATGCACCATGATACTTATGCATAAGATGGTTCTCATAACCATGGTCAAGGCTTATGGTCTTTTAATAGGATATCAATTATTCAACAAGAGCTTATTATGAATATTTTACTTCCGCTAAGTCAAAAAGGGGGACCATAAATGTGGCATATCAAGAATTTTAAATTTGAGACAAGTTTATTCTACATCTCATAATGGGTGACATTCCACACTTAGGGTTCGTTATATGATTTGAAAATGAATTGAAGTATCATCATACTTGTAGTTACTAATAGAACTATGCCTCAACATTTACAATTTCTAAAATAACTTAGAGCATGCACAACTAAGTCCTAATCGTCAAATTATTATATGGGACTTGGGTAATTAGGCATTAGCATATTACTCACATGCAACATTACTAATTAGAATTGAAGGAAATAATGTACTATTCTAAGACTTTATACACCATAGATTCAGATTAAAATGACTCTAGCATATAAAATGAGTTATGGAGTAAACTTACAATTCAAATGGAGACAAGATTTACTACTTCTTAATACAGTTGGTGAAAGTGTACATATAACAAGGTAATTCTAAATATGGCATAAAGAGTATGATACAATTCTTATAAGATGGATTAAAACAGCCAGATTCAACACAATCCTACATGATTGTTAAATATCAATTTCAGATTTAAGGAAGCAATGTTAATATTCACATAGCTGTACCATCTTCATACTTTTAAACTTAAACTAATTTAGAAATCAGTGAAATGAGGAAGCCATGTGGGATATCCCTCACCTAGATTGAGAGTTCCTTTAGTTTTGAGATGTCTGAATGAGATGGATGTAGAGATCCTAAAATTCAAGTGAATATATGATTAATCTTCTAATCTTACAATTAGTCTACTAATTAGATGAACCTTAGTTTCTACTTACTTGATTAGACAAGTTGGAGGAAGAAGTGCCTTATCAGTTGCTGGTTGTACCCGAATAATCTGTTACAAGTCATCAGTGAGTCACGATCGGGTTAACTCGGTTGGGGTTCTCAACTAATAACTAGTTGAGTTTGTTTCAAGAGTCTTGTTAACAACCAAGTAAGATTAAAGATCCATAGAGCCCTAGGCTTCTCAAATCATATACAGATTATTGGAGTCAGCCAAACTTAGTCAGGAAACTGGCTGGATTAGCCCACCACTGAGTATAGAGTTGACTCAGTTGTATAACTACTGAGTTTACTCACACATAAGTTGAATGTGAAACTAATCAAATGACTGAGTTTGATTTTTATACCTGGGCAGAGACTATCTTCTATTTTTTATGAGATTGCAGCCCGAACACGCTCTCTACGACAACTGACTGGATTTATAAATCTGGTTTTGAAGGCGGTCATTGAGTCAACACGTTAACAGGCCATTTGGAGTGTTGTTTTGTAGGGACTAGTTAAATGTCATACCTGTTTTAGGGAATGGTCCTTATTACTAGTGTAGGGAGGATAGGGCGGATCTCAGGACGAGTTTAATCGGGCTAGGATGTTGATTTTGGGAACCTAACTAGGTTTGTGAACTCGTCTAGTGCCTCAGAGACTTAGCACTGAGTTAATCGGGTTGGATTAGGTTCAGTCTGATGGCAATTGAACCGAATCAATCCCAAGATCGAACAGACAGTAGGTCGAAGGAGCTTTCTCCTTCCGACACCTGCACTCCCTCAGAAACGGACAATTTAGACCCGCTCGGCCTACTATCTGGTGTGGCTGAGTCGAGTTGCAACAGAAACCTGCAACTCAAACAAGAGCCGATTCACTTTCTTCCTCTTTCACTCTCATTCTCCACTCTCACACCCTTCCACGATCAACACTCATCAATGAACGACCTAAACTGAGTCGAGTTGCTACTAGGCCTGCAACTCACCTTAACAGCGCTAAGACTCTCTCTCTCTCTCTTACTACTCTCCCTATTTTCTTCTATTCCTATCTTATCTGGTCATGGGATTCGCCCTAAGAACCCAGATATTCATAGTTGTTTCCACTTCTGGGTCTTTCTACTGCTAATCATGAGGATTAGCAAGCTATTAACTCAAACGGTTGGGAAACCCATTATCAGGGTCCCACATAATCGCTGATTGTATGCACGTGCCCAAACAACATCCTCTGATAAGTTTTAGGTGAGATGGGCCACATGATAGACGTCTTGGATTGGAGAATGGGTTGTCCTATCAAGATCCGTTGCTGACAGTCAGATCAGGGAAAATGACCTAGTGATCATGGCAATTTTGTAATGGCCGTCTGATCTGTGAATCAGGTACATCCAAATGGTTTGGATGACGCCCAGGAGGCATGCATGGCCCACCCAATGGTGAACAAGGACCATTGATTACGACGCTGATCCAGGGAAGGCGGTGACTCATGCAGATGAAGCATCTCGCTAAAATCTCAGCTCTCCTAACGAGATTTCAAACCGCCTTAACAGGGACCACAAGGATGCGCTCTAACGAACCTTCCAGAAGTCGAAGAAGGGTGGAGATTGTTCCTACCCAAAATGAAAATTTTTCTTCCGCCTTTCGCTATGTAGGGATCCATTTCTGGAAATTGTAGGGTTGATGCGGATTTTCTTCACGTACCTGGCCTCCGTTTGTCCATTTCCAACGGTCGGATTGGTCAGAGGTTTGGCAGATGTGGATATTGTTTCCCCGTCAGCATCTTACTTGTGCGTTGCTTGTTAGGTTGCTGATAGAGGTGACACGAGTGGTTTTCAATAGGTAATCTCGTCATAATCATGGTCGGTGGGACCCCACAAATCATATGGATGGTTTGGATTTGGCTATTATATTCGAAAAGTGGTCATTTGCACCGTCAAATGGATGGCCAGCTTTAAATTAGTGATGGACGAGAGTGTAACCCCCTGAAAATCGAGGGTCGAGCATAGGCCCAACTCCCGAGTTCCAACACATCACTTATGCAACATAAATAATGATGATTAAATGTTGTCTGTATTAGTGCATTAAACGTGAATGAGATTATACCAAATCAGCATATCATACTCCAGAGACAAGTGGATTTCGCAAGCGGAAGACTGTAATAGATGTATAAGATATATGAATTGTAGTAACTCTCCGAAGTGTGATCATGTTACCAAGTTAAATATATACATGTATACTCCCAAAATGTACAAAATGAATATACATGTGTGCTCCAAAATACAATTATAACGAGTGTAATGATATCTAGTCAGCATCCCTGTAAGCCCTGTCGATCAGAACATGGTCTACATAGACCCGCCTGATAGCTGCATGTAGGAGAATTTCTCCTCGTCATCGTAGAAGTCTGGCTCGGCCTCATACATCGTGCTAGAATCTGCATCTAAGACAGAGTCTGGTTGGTGTTTAAAACACCGTCCTAGAACGTGGGAGTGAGTGATCAACTTAGTGGAGCTATAAGGTAAAGGTTAACATGTTATCAATTCAATCAAGCAGTAATGATAAAGCAATATAACCAAACATCCTTAAGTACTCTAGTTAATGTAAACATGATATGTATTAATGATGCATGTCCTCGCCTGCACTCCCTCTGCGATCTTCCTCTTATGGTCGCGGCATGTACCCCTTCCTCTATGCTCAACACCAACGCCAAAGGCACATGCAATGCGTTGCATGAGCGTGATTACCGAGTTCTTATTAGACCTTTTCATATAGTAGGATTGGGAAGCTAAGGCACCTCCCTTTATATCATAACCCAAACATTGATCCATCTAGGGTCGTCAATCCTAGTAGTCACATACAATAGATGTTTTCTCGGTTGCTACAGAGAGGCTCGTCATTGTCAGCGTGGCCCTGGTTTATACTCTAGTTTACTACAGAAAGACTTGTCACCTCAACGTAGGTCCTAGTGTATACTCGAGGTCACTACGGGCTCGTCACCTGATCATAGGCCGATAGCTCGAATACAGTGTCCCATACCACCGTATTTGGATCATGAGTCTGGGTTGCTCACTAGACACTACAGGGAGGCTCGTCGCCCTAGCGTAGGCCGACAGCACGACCACGGTATCCCAAACCACCATGCCTGGCTCATGAGTCTTAGCGAATCGAGGTACTAAGGTTAAACGGTTTTATACTGGTAAGTTGGTACCTTAGATTCAAATAGTAGTGTCCATACATGGTGAACATACATCAGGTGAACCGGGTTGCTTAACAAGTTCGACTGTACGAGCATACATCGAACCGATCGACATGGAGCGCGCAAGCACACCGCCTGGCCTAACCACTGCCGATAAGTAGCGTACAACTCGGATTCATCGGGCGTGTCTATCGTGGTTAAGTAGTTCAACCACTGTTCATAGACAATTACGGATTGCTTAGACTACATCGTAGCTCCAATCACATTCCAAACAATAACATTCACATATAGTAATCTAAAACAGCATGTGACAACTAAAATCAGATATAAATCTTACTTGAGCAATTTAACAAACACAAACTACACATATTATCATACATAGACATTTCATCCACATAGCACATAGTAGTAAGATAGGTTATATAAAGGATACTATAAGCATAGTTAAGGGAATTGAGAATCCTATCTCAATACCCTTATTACATGCATTTGAACAAGCATTTTCACATTCAGGCATTTTGTCGAACACTTAAGCTACACATATCATATACATGTAGTAAGATAGTTATAACAGGTATTATAGCAAATTCCTTTACAAAGGGTTCACCATACATACAACAATCGTGAATTCTCAGTCAATAAACATGACAAGTATACATCACAATTCCATACTCATTCACACATTTCAATAGACACATGGAATATATTATAAATCAATATAGTTCATATATATACATAATGCATGGAAACCTTCGTATCTAAGCACATATGATAGCAATCAAGCCAGTCATAAATCATTACTGATATTGAAAGCCTTGAAAACCATAACCTAAACATTTATAGTCCGCACCTTACACCAGTAGATACGTAACAAACTCAGTTCGTTCTCTAACTCATCGTCTATGACATAACTACAACATACAGTATGAAATAGATTAGTTATTTCATCCTTTACTCTACTTGAAACCCTAAAATAGGTTAGGGTTAGGATTTCTTACACAAAAATGGAACTAGAATCGCTGGTATAGCGATACGGTAATAGTGATATGATACGTAGAGCGGTAGGGAAGAATCTCTGCAGCAAACCCTAGTTTTCCCTCACACTTTCTCTCTCTTTCCTTCTCTTTATTTTCTCTTCTCTCCCCTGGGGTTTCAAATTCGTATGGAATGAGAGAGAGAGAGAGAGGGTTTAAGGCCTCTTTATAAGCCCAGGACTAATGGAAATGGCCCCAGGGCCAAGGTATACTTAGGTTATAGCCAGTTTCGGTCCAACGGATCGCATCTGGAGGCCCCTTTTTTGCATGCGGTCGAACTTAAGCTCCCTGACATTGGATCTATGCCAGGTTAAGTTTTCAGTCCGAGCGGATTTATGGATCAACCGTGGTGGACCAGTTTCAGTTTAACAGTCATTGTCGCTAGATCAAGGCCATGAGTACATGGACCTGTGCTGGGAAATTTCTTTGATCTGAGGATGTATTTGGGTCAGATTCTGACAGTTTGAAACCTTAGATTTGGGCTGCAAGTGAATGGCCCAAATCACTTAAATTTGAGTTCATTTTCTAAAGGTATTCACGTTTCTTATACACTTCACTCCGTGTTCAAGTTGTACATTTCTAGATACTATTTAGAGTTGATTTCCAAGGTGGTTGTCAAGTCCAGTAAGGCGGTCCTAACCGTATGGTTTCACAGTAATTGGACTTTCAACGCGTGGTTCAGGTCCGATACGGAGTTTCAAGGTGCTCCTAAGAGCAACCGGGTTTAGAGATTGGTCCTAGGTTTCAAGGTAACATAGCGTTAATGATTCTACAAGTTTTGGGTCTTGCAGATCGTATTTAAAGTGATCTAAGCTAATTTCACAGATAATCTCATTTAGAACTTAGTTAGTTTCGTTTGATTTCTAAAAGAATTGGTCCTAAGTGATTTCTGCCTGAGGTGGTACTCGGGTCTTTGTACAGATTTTTTCGAGACGTTACAGGGAGTTTTTATTATTTAAAATTTAAAAGTTCCTAGTTTTCTGTAACACCCAGGATTTTTGCCAACCTGGAGTTAGACATCCTTAGGCAATGGGTCGATCATAACACCTTATTAACTTCTCAGAACTCAATCCCAAAGTCTCAAATCAACTTTTCAACCCATTTTCTTAATAATCTCACCTTTCACCACCTTGTCCTTCAAATTTTTCTTAGTACTTTCATATTAGACACTAATCCTAAAGTTTAAATGATGAAGAACAATACTTAAACTAAAACTTACTGTAAATGGTAAATACATAAATAAAATAGGATTTTGACCATTAACATTTTAGAATATCATGAAATAAATAGATTATTTGGATAGAATAACTTCTCCTACCCTAAAATCATATATTGCATGTCGCGTAACTCATTCCATATTGAAAAATACACCTGTTTCAAAATATCAGGTGACGAAATCACATCAAACGGACTCGGGGGGCCAAACGACACAAATCGGGGGGACCCGAGGTGGGTCCAGGACATTTTTGGTACCCCGAGGGGGATGCCATCACCCCAGGGTCCAGCAAGTGGCGATAACATCGCCGGATTGGCGAGGCCTCGCCGGCCAGCGGGCCATAGTGAGTCGGGCGGCCCGTTTTCTGCCCTATTTTCTGCAATATTCATCCGACTTAAAAAATTCATATCTCCCTCATTATAACTCATATAAAAATAAGTGAAAAATATAATAAAAATTTTACTGTAGTTAAATATAGGTTGTTGTGACAACTGTCCGAAAATCATTAGTTTGGACAACTACTGCTTCTACAATTTTTAGAATTTTTCTACAGCATGAAATCTAATGAAATTTAGTAGAGGCGAAGTAGACTTGATGATGAACTACTAGAAAAATAATTAAAATAATATACAAATTAAAAGTGCCAGAAAGGGATGTAGAACTGCCATAGGACCTTATTCTGTCATAATTATGGCATGATTTAGTTAAGTACTAAACTAAATAATCTACAAAATTACCTTGAATCATTTTTAATACGAATTGCAAGACCTAAAACTTGTAGAATCATTGACGCTACATTACCCTGAAACTTAGGACCAATCTCTAAACCCGTTTGCTCTCGGGAACACCTTGAAACTTCATATTGGACCTGGATCACGCGTCGAAAGTCCGTTGACTACGAAGCTATACACTTATGACCGCCTTACTGGGCTTGATGATCATCTCAGAAGTCAAGTCCTAATAATACCTAAAAACACACAACCTGAGCACGGAGCGAAGTGTGTGAGAAACACGAATACCTTTCGAAAATGAACTCAGATTTTAGTGAATTGAGTCATTCGCTTGCAGGCCAAATATAAGGATTCAAACCATCAGAATCTGACCCAATTACACCCTCGGATCAGGGAAAATTTTCAACACATGTCAATGTACATGTGGTCGTGATCGAGTGTCGGTGACCGTTGAACTGAAACTAGTCCACCACGGTCGATCCACAAATCTGATCGGACCAAAAACTTAACTCAACCTAGATCTAATGCCAAGGAGCTTAAGTCTGACTGCATGCAAAAAAGGGGCCTGCAGAAGTGCTCCGTTGGATCGAAACAGTCACAATTTGGTTATAACCTAAGTATGCCATGGCCCTGGGGCCATTCCCATCATTTCTGGGCTTATATAAGGACCTAAAACCCTCTCTCTCATTCCATACGAATTTGAAAAACCTGTGAGAGAGAAGAGAGAAAAGGGAAGGAAAGAGAGAAAAAGTGAGAGAGAGAGGGTCGATGTTTCTTCCTGGGATTCAATCTCATCACTCCACGTGCTTAACCACCGCACCTGTATCGCTTTTTCGGTGATTCCAACTCTGTACTTGGGTAAGAAATCCTAACCCTAATCTGTTTTAGAGTTTCAAATAGTGTAAAGGGTGAAATAGCTAACCTATTTCATGCTATAGGTTGCCGTTGTGCCATAGACGAGAACTTAGTATTTAAACTGAGTTCGTTACGAGTTTACCGGCGAAAGGTGCAGACTATAAATGTTTAGGTTATGGTTTTTAAGGCTTTCAATGTCAGTAATGGTTTATGATTGACTTAATTGTTATCACCCATGCTTAGGTGCGATGTTTTCCCTATATCACGTGTATATGTAAATTATGATGATTTTAAATGCATTCTATGTGTTTGTTGAAATGTCTGAATAAATATGGAATTATGATTTGTGCTTAACATGATTATTGAACACGCATGCATGATTGTTGTACGTATGGCAACTCCCATGTGGAAGGGTTTTCTATGATATATGTTTTAACTAATTTTATTACATGTATATGATATCTGTAGTCAAAGTGTTTGACAATATGCCTGAATGAGAAAATGCTTGGTGAATTGTATTTAATAAGGGTGTTGAGATAAGATTCTCAATCACCTTATCTATAGTTATAGTTTCCCTTATGTAACCTATCTTGCTCTATGTGATTGGTGGATGGAATGCCTATGTAAGATAACATGTGTACTATGTGTTTGTTATAAAGTTCAAATGAGATGTATATTGAATTTGGTTGTCACATGCTGTTTGACTATCATATGTGAATGGTATTGTTATGGAATGTGATTGGGGCTACGGTGTAGTCCAGGCAATCAGTAAAGGATTTACGGTCGGTGGCTGAACTGTTTTTCCACGATGGATACATTCGAGGAATCTGAGTCGTACGTCGTTTGTCGACAGTGGCTAGGCCATGAGGAGTGCATGTGCGTTCCATGTTAATTAATTCAACGTACGCTCGTACTAGTCGAGATTGTCAAGTAACCCGATGAGCCCGATGTATGTTCACCATATATGGACGCTACTTCTTGAACCTAAGGTACTAAACTTACCAGTGAAAAGCCCGTTTAACCTTGGTACCATGATCAGTTAAGACTCATGAGCCAGGCATGGTGGTATGGGACACCGTCGTCGAGTTGTCGGCATACACTGGGGCGACGAGCCTCCCCGTAGTGACCAGTGAATAACACTGCCTCGTGAGCTAAATACGGTGGTATAGGACACTATATTTGAGCTGTCGACCTACACTGATTAGGTGACGAACCCTTTGTAGTAACCTCGAGCATACTCTGAGACTGCGTTGAGGGGACGAGCCTTTCCGTAGCAACTAAAGTATAAACTAGGCCTACACTAATCAGGTAACGAGCCCTTTGTAGTGACCTAGAACCGCAACATTATATGATATTTACTAGGACTGACGACTTGTTGAGGGTCAAATATTGCATATTAGACCCAGTTATTACCTGAATTTATGAACATAACATTGTTTAATGACCTATTCTAATCGTGTTTATGCTGCAGGGTGAATTTAGGAGCCTGGAATAAAAAAAGGGTACTAAAAGTATGGATTTAATGCTCTAAAATAACCAAGGCAAGGAATGAACCCCAGGGGACCAAGATCGAGGAATTTACACACCAGAGATCCGAAGAAATTAAATCGTTCACATTAAAGAGGCCTAAAAAGTGTCCTGAATGCAAGATCACAGGGTTCCCACCATCCGTTTGGCTTGAGACTTCATATAAAGCCTGAGGACCCTAAATTAATCGTACACGTCAAATTTCAACCCTTGGATCGCTGTGGAAGTAGGCCAACGGATAGATCAGCCCATGAATCTCTAATTTGAGGCTCACCTGACATAAGGATATGCTTCGATTTTGGTCTCAACCCTTTGAGAGAGATGAGAAGGCAGATGAACGGAGCAGATTCCTAATGAACATTACAGTGGACCCCACCTGAGTGGCGTGTGCACCATGCAACAAGTGCACGCGACGTGCACTGCAACCAAACTCAGGTCAAAACGACTTTGACCCGAGTGAGAATTCAAAAACGGCAATTGTCATTGTCATGCGAACAGAGGCTGTGGACGGACGCAGATGGCCCACCATTCAAGATTCGTTGTCCAATCTGGACCGTCCATTCGAAGCTCAAGGACCCTTTGACCTAGGACTAGAGGAGGAAATTTGAAGAGGGTCGTGCAAATGGTGTCCTTATGATCAAACGTAAGACGGACGACTTAAATAAAAATCAGGTGGGCCACATCAAGGGTGATCCAAAACCATACGTTTCCATCCGAAATTCCAAGTAGAGTTTAGTGGACGGCATGGATTTCTCAAAACGACAGCGAAGTGGGCCCTACCAACGCACAGCACAAGAAGATCTGCAGCCCTGTTTCAGCGTCCGGTAAACTCAGAGATTCCGATGTGTTGTGGCCCACTAAGTTGTTTTGATTGTAGAATCTATCCCGTCCATCTTGTATAGGGGTCAAAAATGTCCAAGGTGACTTTTTTTTTTTTTAAGGCCGTTTATGGATTCCACGCACATTAGCAAAAGGCGGAAGTTCTGCTTCTCACATATCATGCGCGCACGGAAATTTCCTCTTCTCCACCATGCAAGCACTGTCTTTCACATCTATAAAAGGGAGAGAAGGGATTAGAAGGATCTTGGCTCGGTTGGAACGTGCAGGAGGGAGAGTAGAGAGTTGTTTTCTTTTTATTTTATTTTATTTGTTTAAGGGATTTAGCCCATTCATGTTGGGCTGAACCTCTTAGTTAGGGCTAAGAGGTGAAGCCTGTAGTGTGATGGGATTGGTTTTATTGCTTTGATTCATATTACTTGGACTTTCTTTGGTTATAGTTTGATTAATAGAAATGCTTTCAGTTTTTAATGGTTTGTTGTGACTTAAATTACAATGGATCTGTGATAGCTTTGAGCCTGTTCTTAGCATTATAGGGTTGGTGAATTTGGGAACCCTGTTGTTCACCATTGTCTCCTGGGCATGGTTAGATGATGAAATCCTTCCTAACATTCATACATCTGTCTGATTAGTTGTTGATTGGTTTAATTCTATTGTTTACTTTGTCTCATAGGCATGGTTTTGTGATGGAACCTATTCTAACTTACGTCCTTCTTATCTCTTGAAAACTAGATCAAAAGACGTTCAGATTTGATTTTCAGGTTATATCTTCCAACTGGATGAAGATGAGACTCTAAGTCTAGTTGAGTTCTTGAATCAAGTATAAGATCTCCCTGATCTCTACAAGTGGATCCTTGGCACCTTAGTTTCCTACCTTTGATTTTCACAAGTTTTAGAATAATATTTCACCATTATTCCCTTATATTCTTTTAGTTTAGATTTCATCTTATTCTAGTTCTAGATCTATTTAATTTCAGATTACGTACAGGTTTCAGTCCCTGTGGATTCGACCTCAGTCTTACCAAGATTATTACTACATCACAACCCTATACTTGGGAAGTGAACACGACCCTAGAATGGATCATTTTTTTGGAAAATGATATAAGAGAGGTACCTTAGCTTCCCAATCTTGCTGTATGAAAAGGTCTAATAAGAACTCGGTAATCACGTCCATGCACCGCATTGCATGTGCCTTTGGCGTTGGAGTTAAGCACTGTGGAAGGGGTACATGCGGCGACCGTGAGATGAAGTTTGTAGAGGGAGTGCAGCCGAGGGCATACATCATTAATGCATATCATCCTTGCATTAACCAGAGTACTTAGGAATGCTTGATTGTATTGCTTTATCATTACTGCGTGATTGAATTAATAACATGTTAACATTTACTTTATAGCTCCACTGAGTTGATCACTCACTCCCACGTTTCGGGACGGTGTTTTAAACACCAACTAGACCCTATTTTAGTTTCAAATGATGGCGATGCTTACGAAGCGGAGCCAAACTTTTATTATGATGAGGGTGGTTTCTCCTATATGCAGCTATCAGGTAGGTCTATGTAGACCATGTTCTGATCGACGAGGTTACAGGAATGCTGATTAGATGTAACGCCATGAAAATGGGGGGTCGAGCAAAGCTCAGCTCCTGAGTTCTAACGCATCACTTATGCAACATAGATAATGATGATTATGATGAGTGCATTGAAACATGAATGGGATTAGGCCGAAACAGCATATCATACTCCAGAGACAGTTAAATTATGCTAGCAGAAGACTGTGATAGATTTATAACATATATAAACTGTTGTAAGTCTATAGAGTGTGAACATGTTACCAGGTTAAATACATCAATGTATACTCTAAAATAATGGACAAAATGAATATACAAGGGTGTTCCAAAAGAGCAAACTAAAGTGTAATGGCATCTACTCAGCAACCCTGTAACTCTGTCGATCAGAAGATGGTCTACATAGACCCGCCTAATAGCTGTATAAGGAGAAACCCTCCTCATCATCATAAAAATCTGGCTCCGCTTCGCAAGCATCGCCATCATTTGAAACTCAAACAGGGTTTGGTTGGTGTGTACAACACCGTCCTGTAACGTGGGAGTGAGTGATCAACTCAGTGGAACAATAAAGCATAGGTTAGCATGTTATCAATTCAATCAAGCAGTAATGATAAAGTAGTAAATCACACATCCCTAAGTACTCTTGTTAATGCAAGAATGCTATGAATGTATGATACATGCCCTTGCCTACACTCCCTCAGCGACTTCCTCTCACGTTCGCGCATAAACAACACTGCCTCAGTACTTGACCTGCTACGCCTGAACGCACCCGTAATGCAATGCATATATATGATTACCAAGTTCTTATTAGTCCTTTTCATAAGCAGGGTTGGGAAACTAAGGTACTTACCTTATATCATTTCCTAAATGATAATCCATTCTAGGGTCGTTAGTCCTAGTAAATCTCATACGATGTTACAGTTTTAGGACGCTGTAATGGGCTCATTGCCAAATCATTACGGGCCTAGTTTATACTCTAGATGCTACAGAAGGATTGTCGCCTCCTCGTAGACTCAGAGTATGCTCGAGGTCACTACAAAGGGCACGTCTAGGGCTGTCAGGGCTGTTGCACGGAATTGTTACACCACTCCCCCATCACCCATCACGGCTTCGTCCTCAAAACATTATAGGCTAACAGCTCGAATACAGTGTCCCATACCACCGTATTCGGCTCATGAGTTTGGATTGCTCACTGGTCACTACGGGGAGGCTCGTCGTCCCAACGTAGGCCAACAGCTCGACCACAGTGTCCCATACCACCATGTCCGGCTCATGAATCTTAGCGGATCGAGGTACCAAGGTTAACGGGATTCAACTGGTGAGTTTGGTACCTTAGGTTCAAGCAGTATCATCCATAAATGGTGAACATACATTGGCACATCGGGTTACTTGACGGGCTCAACTAGTACGAGCGCACCCAAAGTTGATCGACATGAAGTGCATAAGCTCTCCGTGTGGCCTAACCATTGCCAACATCGTTAGTATGACTCAGGTTCGTCAAACACATCCTACGTGGTGGATGAATCTCAGCCACGAACTCAAAGCCTATTACTGATTGCCTGGACTATAGCCCCAATTACACTCAATCCTTAACTAAAAAACATGTGGAGTAATCAAAGCAGAATTAACAAAGTAACTCAAACATGTTAACAAGCATGTTATAAAGCATAATGTAAGGAGGAAATATAAACACATACATTTTATGAGTAAACGATTAAATTAAACAACTCGCATGGAGGAAATCATACACATCTCTAAGGTAGTTGAGAATCCTATCTCAACACCTACCAGAAGCACTATCATCTAAGTACTTACTCTTACAAGCATTTTTACAAACACTTAGAATACACTTATTAACATACATAACTCATATTGGCCAAAACATGTATTAGGACGAATTCTTTCGTCGATTAAGTATTACATATATAACTAGCATATTCACACAGTAATTAATCATGGCAACCACATTTTCATATTTTGTACGTATACGGTATTTTCTACAAATACGAGGAATACAGTATATTCAATCTAAATAACGTATAACTGAAAAATGAAACGGACATCACTTTATGCATGTAAAATAACACCTAAATCATGAATCTATCATTATCCGGCATTGAAAGCATTGAAAACCATAACCTATACGTCTATAGTCCACACCTTATGCCGTAGAAGCGAGTAACAGACTCAATTTAAACACCAAGTCTTTATCAACGTTAGAACGGTAACCTATGACATGAAATAGGTTAGCTATTTCATCACTTACACTAGTTGAATCTCTAGAACTGATTAGGGTTAGGATTTCTTACCCGAAAATGGAATCAGAATCACTGGAAGAGCGATACGGTAGTGATGGATAGGCACGTAGAATAGCAGGGATCAATTCCCAAGAGTGACTCCAACTTCTCTCTCACTTTCTCTGTCTTTCCTCACTTCTCTCTCCTAGGGTTATCCAAATTCGTATGGGATGAGAGAGTGAGGGCTTAAGCCCTTATATAGGCCCAAAACTGATGGGAATGGCCCCAGGGCCAAGGTATACTTATGTTATGTCCAAAGAGCGTCTGTTTCAACTCAACGGAGCATTTTCGGAGCCCCCCTTGAGCCAAAGGTCAGACTTAAGCTCACTGACCTTGGATCTAGGTCGAGTTAAGTTTTTGTTCCAGTCGGGTACCCAGATCACACGTGGCGGACCAGTTTCAGTTCAACGGTCACCAAAACTCGATCAGGGTTACAAGTACGGTGCCATGTGTATGAAATCTTCCCTGATCCAAGGGTGTATTTTGGTTAGGTTCTAACGGTCTGATTGCTTATATCAGGCCCGCAAGCGATAAGTCTCAGATTACTTAAATTAGATTTAATTTCTAAAGGAAACCATGTTTTCTCACACTCTTCGCTCCGGGCTCAATTGAATGGCTTCGAGACACTATCTGGACTTGATTTCTGAGATGGTTGTTAAGCCCAGTAAGGCGGTCCTAATTATATAATTTCGTATTATTCGGACTTTCGATGTGCAGTCCAGATTCGATACGGAGTTTCAATGTGCTCCCGAGAGCAATTAGGTAATGAGATTGATCCTAGATTTCGGGGTAACCTAGCGCCAATGATTCTACAAGTTTTGAGTCTTGCAAATTGTATTTAAAGTGATTTAGGTAGATTTTATAGCTAATCTAGTTTAGCACTTAGTTAAACTTGTCTAATTTCTAAGGGATTTGAGGTTTGAGAGGTTCAAAAGGGGTTAGGATTTACCCCTTGCCTAAGGACATCTAACTCCATGTTGACAAAAATCTGGGGCGTTACATTAGATGCCATTACACTTGTTATTTTACACCTTTGGTACACCCATATATATTCATTTTGTTCATTTTTTGGAGTATACATGTATTGGAGTATACATGTATACATTTAACCTGGTAACATGTCCACACTCTGGAGACTTACAACAGTTTATATATTTTATATATCTATCACAGTCTTCCGCTTGTGTAATTTAACTGTCTCTGGAGTATAATATGCTGATTTGGTATAAACCCATTCATGTTTAGTGCACTAATATGGACAACATTCAATCATCATTACCTATGTTGCATAATTGATGCGTTGGAACTCGGGATCTAAGCTTCTACTCAACTCCCGATTTTCAGGGCATTACATTTTCATCGAGTCAACAATTGTTTGACCTAATGGTGAGTCTCGTGCACGGTGTAAGTGCACAATCTGTGATCACGCACCCATCAAAAGTGGGCTCCATGACCTGATCTAGGGCGATTAGCACCGACCAATGGCCTTGGGGAATCACTATTCACCCACGGTTGGTGTTTTGGAGATTCTCGATTTCTTTATGGATGAGATATAAGTCTTCAGGTTCTCCAATGGGGTTTATAAATCGTCCTGGACTGAAGATTAGCCCATTTCCACTCTTATAAAGGCTTGCACTAGGTGATTTAGTGTTGATAATCTCAGTTAAACTGTTAGTTCTCATTTCGTTGTGTTAGTTAGTAATATAGGGGAAATGTTTAAAGTAATATGGGGTTTTTCTCATGACTAGATTCTGTTTTATGTTTGTTCATAGTGTCGTAAAGTGGGGTGGTTTATCCTATTTTTCAAGTTAATATTTATGATAAAAATTGAGAGTCGTTACAACATATTTGCTTCTGATGATTTTCTGGTTCTCTGTATCCCAAAAATGGTAGCCAAAATCATACTGCTCGTAGCCTATATACGTGAACTTCCTGAACTTCGCATCCAGCTTTTTTATGTGCTCTACATCAATGTGAACATATGAAGTGTAACCAAACACTTTGAGATGTGCAAGGTTCACTTCTTTGCCAATCAACGTTTCTTCTAGTAGCCCATCATCTAATGGTGCTGAGAGACTTATATTGATGAGATATGCGGCAGTATTCACAGCATCTCCCCAGAACGTCTTGGAAAATCCTGCATGTAACATCATGCTCCTAGCACACTTAAGGATGGTCCTTTTAATGCGCTCAGCCACACCATTCTGTTGCGGTGTCTCTGGAATCATTTTCTAATGTTTGATTCCATTTGCTGCACAATACTCCTCAAACCTCTTATCACGGTACTCTCCCCCATTATCTGATCTAAGATATTTTACTGTTTTATCTGTCTCATTTTCTACATTACTTTTCACTTCTTAAATATATCAAATACATTAGATTTATGCTTTAAGAAATAGACTCATAGTTTTCTACTAGTATCATTAATAAAAGAAACAAAATAACGTGAGCCACTAAGAGATGATACATGTGCCAGTCCAAACATATCAGTGTGTATAAGCTCCAACAGATGTGTCTTTGGAGCGTGTCCTATTTTCTTGAAACTTACCATCTTCTGCTTGCCATACACGCAGTCCTCGCATAATTCCAAGTCAATAGACTTCAGTCTTGGTAGCTTTCCTTTTGACAATAGCACGTTCATCCCTTTGTCACTCATATATCCCAACCTCCGATGCCATAACTGCCCATTCACTCTGTTGATGTGACTGCGAGTGAACTATACAATTCGAAAGTCATGTACAAAGTACATTCCTTCTTACCTCGAGATATCACTAAAGCACCTTTTGTGATCTTTCAAAAATCACTAGTGACTATCATCATATATCCGGTATCGGCCAACTACCTCACTGAGATCAAATTTTGTTTCAAACTTAGTACATTTCTGACATCCTTCAATTTTAAAGCCATTCCGTCTTTCTGACTTATATGAACATCTCGCTTTCCAACAATACCACACGGCTCATCATCACCCAGGTATACTCTCTTGAAGTCACCTGACATATAATCACGCAGAACTTCCTTACACGAAGTGACATGAAACGAAGCACCCGAGTCTATGACCCAAGACTCATTCCTTGCATCAAGAGATAAGATCAATGCCTCTGTGTCACTCTCCTCAGATAGATTCACTGAATCCTTCTCACCTTGAGAACTTCCTTCTAGTTTCTTAAGCGCCCTGCAATCACGTTTCATGTGTCCCTTCTTCCCGTAATGCCAACACCCGTCTTTATCTTTCGGTCCCTTGGACTTCTTCCTCAACTTAGAACGTCCATGTTTATTGCCCCCTTTATTTAGCAATCTTCATCTTCCATCAACGTTTAGAGCATTCTCTGAATCTCCTGAAACTCCCAATGTCTTTCTTCTAAATTCTTCGCTAAGAATTAGACCGACTACATCATCGAATTTCAGTTTTGTCGACCTTGAAGAATTGCTCATGGCAATCACCAAACCATCCCAACTGTCTGGCAAACTGGACAAGATCAATAACGCCCTGACCTCGTCTTAAAAAACAATGCTAACGGATTCCAACTGGCTCGTGACTATATTGAACTTGTTTAGATGTTCAGCCACACTCCCACCATCTGACATCTTCATGTTGAATAGCCATTTCATAAGATGAACCTTTTTAGATGCTGAGGTTTCTCATACATTGTAGCTAGGACATACATTAATTATTTTGTGGTTTTCACCTTGGAATATTGAAGGCGACGCTCTTAGACAGAGAGTCAGATCATTCCTAAAGTCTTCCGATCCAATAAAAACCATTCATCATCTGTCATCTTCTCTGGTTTCTTCTCGTTTCCTTCTAGAGGAATATAAATGTCCTTCTGATAGAGATAATCCTCCATCTACATCTTCCAGAAGGCAAAGTTTGAACCATTAAACTTCTAAATTCTAATCTTTCCTTCTTTCGTCATTGCTCCTACTTGAACTAAACCAATAGCTTTGATACTAGTTGTTGTGCAGCATGCTAACAATGCTAGTAAACCGAGACCCAATCTCTAGTCTCACCCACAAACGATAAATAAGAAGAAATATAATCTAGAAGTAGAATCAAAGCATACCAACAACCACAAGACAAAATATACGTGGAAAAATCCTAAACAAGGGTAAAAAACCATGGGTGCAAACTTCCACTATGAAGAAAAATGAGATTACAATAAATATAGTAACCTTCTCGATGCTCCCATGCACAAAGATAGCCCTTTTCTCTTTGAATGTATATAAAAAACCTTTTGCATACACCTTAGAATACCCTAGAATAGCCCTAAGGACCCCTATTTATAGTTTAGGCAACTTCCTTTCACACATTTGCGAAAATCGCCTCAAATTTACACAGTCCACAGCAAATTCGCGTAGAATCTGCCTAACCTTGACTAGTCGAGAGAGATCCTCGACCAGTCGAGCATGGGCCTCGACTGGTCGAGCACCACGGACCAAAAAAAAATTTTGCACACTAGACTTTGAGTCGAGCGAACCCTCGATTGGTCGAGCAGCCCACTTGACTAGTTGAACAGCACTATACAGATGTGGCTCCACATTTTAGCACAAAGTATAAAGTTCACCACTAGCGCCTTTATAGCCACACTGCATCACATGCCCATGCCCTCGTACCGAGCCCAAACTCAAGCCTGAGACCATGCGAAGTACGCCACTAGCGCCTCTATAGCCACACTGCCTCATATGCCCATACCCACACTCTCGCAAAGAGTCCGAGCCCAAGTGTGTGCACTAGAATAAGTAAGTCCAAGTACTCCACGGATCTACCGAGCAAATAATGAGGTACTCCATATCTTATATATAAACACAATATTTTCTTCTCTCCTTTTTAATACGAGACTATTCCTAAAACACAAAAACCCAAGTTTTTCAAACAAACAATTTATTTTTAAAAAAATATAGATATATAATTTTTATATAAAATAATTTTTAATCAATATTTTCACAACACCTCTATTGTTCCCCTCCATTTGGTCCACCTAACTTATGGATTAAAAGGGATTATAGAACCAGATCAATCATGAAGTGGCACATCTAGTGTATCGATTGCATGACACTCAAACATTATGGTGGCCCCCACAAAGCTCAAATGTACGGTAATCTAGGTATATAGAGTCTGGATCCTCTGTTATTCGGTAAACAGGGATTCCCTGATTGCCTAATCCTCATTGGTCCACGTCACCACTCAAGAAAAAAACTAAAAGAAAAAATCAGACTCTAAACCATTATGAAAAAAACCAAAGGAAAAAAATAGAAAAAGAAAATGGGAAGAAAAAAGCCAAGATCCAGACTCCGCTCGTTGCTTCTACATCCCTCCTCTCTATACTTCTTCACATCTCTCTCAGATTCACACAGGTGAAGTATTTCTCTCTCTCTCTCTCTCTCTCTCTCAATCTCTCTCAATATTAATGCCGATTTTGGAATTTAGAAGTTTGTTGTTTGTAGATTCCCGATTTGAATGTGGACCCCGAATTGGGTTTTTTTATTTTACAAATTGGGGATTTAGGGATTTAAGGATTTGGGGGATTTGAAGACTTTTAAAATTGGGGATTTTCTGATTTTACAAATTGGAGATTTGGGAATTTTAGGAATTTGGGATTTTAGGATTAAAGAAAATAAGTTTTTAATCTCCACACCAGTCCTAATTATGATAATGAAATGGAAATCTCATAAATATGATTCTTCATTTGTGAAATGATGGGTCTTTTTGGGGTGGAGTTATTGAAGGGGTCGTTAGCACACTAATTTGGTAAATGTCAGAAGGATCCGTGCCACTCATCAGGTGTGGGCCATGATGCATATGCACTGGTGTGGAGATCAATAAGATCCATTCATCAGGTGGTCCGGTCCGCATGTAAATATAGAATGTTGAGCTTCTTATACTTGTGTGGCCCATCTGATAATTGAATGGGCCTGATATTTTGTTGTGGGCATTTTAGCGATGGGACCCACCTTACAAATGGCTAGTGAATCATCCTAAAATTTCTCATTAGTATTCTCAATACTACTGTTGGGGATGCAAATGGACTGGATTGTTCAGGCCCAGTTTGATTTCGTCCTGATTTGGGTTTGAGCCTACAGGCCTGATAATTGATTGATCCTGGCCTGACCTTGATTCAACAGGCCCTACAGGATGGCTGTATAGTATGGCCCAGTCAAATCTAACGCTAAAATGAGAACTATACAATTTTTGAGATCTAACAAGAAAATTAGATAAAGAGTCATAGTAAAAAAAAAAAAGAAGAAGATGAGAATTGTCACAAAATGCACGCTTTTCATAGACCTCAAAAATCTTATTGGGGTTTGTTTATGTTTGCTCTAAGATCCCTATTTTATAGAGTTGATAGACCCCATTTGCAGTGTATAATGTCTAGCTTTCAACTTCTGATTGTGAAATGACCCTCTTTGATTTGACAATGGAAAAGAAGAAGCCATCTTGTTTAGATGTTTGAAGCATTAGTTGCAGTTTTTATATCAGATAATATTGTACTGACATGAATCTAGATTCATTTCATCAGGAAGCTTTTAGTCAATATCTGCATATGCATGAATTGTTTAACTGGGTACATCAACTCTAAATTTGGAGAGCATTGAACACTCTACTTGCTTGGATGTGTTTACACAAAAACATAAGATTCCTAAGAATCTGAAGATGACTAAGTAACCTTATGGCTTTTACTTTCGTAAGAACAATTGAATGTGTTTCAGGACTTTCTGCATGTCCACTGCATCCTTTTATAATAATCACTATTACATTAATGTTTTTTAACTTTTTGCATGTTTTGTGTTTGTAGGTAGTACATGGACTATTTCACGCATTTGTTGGAGTATATAGTATCTTTTTTCATGCGGACAGAACCCTTGCAAGACCTGGATAGAAATTTTCAAAAGGTTCTCATTTTGTCTCTTAAAAGTGCTTGGATTATTTCTATACACTTTATCTTGCTTACTAATATGGTGAAAATTTATGTATTTGCATAGTCTAAAACTGATTATGGACATAATTGCCAAGAAATGCAGCATGCAACATGCATTTTTTCTTCATTGCCTAAAATTGTTCAAGAGTGTCTGCCAAGGCATGGTGCTGAATTCATTGCAGCACCCCCATTTTATGATTATACCCATCCAAAATATGGTATTCTCAATCTTGCCACAAAGCTTCCTAAGGGTTGCTTGAAGCCTAACCTAGGACCCAAAACATACATTGCATATGGATCCTACAAAGAGCTTGGGAGAGGTGATTCAGTGATGAAACTGCATTGTGATGTCTGACGTGGTATGTATATTCTCAATCCTCTAGACTTCTAACTTCATTTACTGTTGCACAACTCACTCACTCTGTGTGTGTGTGTGTGTGTGTTTTGTTTTGCTAAACTAATGTAGTTTGTGTATATCTTTAGTTTGCCTTTGTAGTCCACAATCAGTTTCCATCTGGCACAATTTCACTTATTCAATGGCTCTCCGTATTCCTTAAACTTGTTTACCTCATTCCTTGTTACTCATCGATATTGGATTATATGCAGACATCCATAGTTTTCCACCTATTGTCAGGCTAGTGACATTGCTTACTATTTGGTAGTTATTCCAGGACTGCTACTGTTGGCTTTAGAGTAATGTGCGCTTGGATCAAACCATAGTTCAAGAATCTAGTTACTTCATAGTCAATAGCTGGCCTCAGTATTTTGAAAATATGGCAACATTTTCCGTGAATTTTCATGGCTCAAACTTGCTGCCATGAGGATTGAGGGTTTTGATTACCTCGACTGGGATAGGGGATAGTGTTTAAGGGCAATTTTTTTCTCATATCCAGTTGCATTGGGGTTGATCTTATCATGTGTTGCTAGATCTTTTACCATCATCTATTCATTAGTTTCTTTTATTGATGAATCATTGAAGGCTATTATCGAATCTATCATTTTTAGATGAGTTGATATATCAGGGCATGTACTAGCAATGGTAAGAGACAACATTTATATTTCTTTTTTTTTTAGATAGACATTAGCTACGGATATTAACTGTAGCTTTTAATTAGGAAACCGTAACAAGTGCTTAATTCTGTTTATAGCTACGGATCTAGTCCAACTTTTAGCTACAAATTTTCAGACCTATAGCTAAGGTATCTTGCTACGGACTAAAAACGTAGTTATTGGTATTTTAGCCATAGTACCACTCGGTAAGGCATGTTGGTGCATATTCTTGCAATGAAGTTAAGAATCAAATTGATATCAAACCTTATGGACCAAAAGACAGTTCTTGTGAGCAAGTAAAAATAATATTGGCCGACATTATCTATAATCTCAGCAATGCTAAGAACATTAGTTGAAACATTGCTTGAAAATTGCACTAGTCAGTTGATATGTCATCCAACCCATTCAACAGGTTCATCTCATCAGGATGAATGGAAACAGCGAAACTCAAACCATTCCTAATCTTGGATAGGAAAAAGAGTGAATATCTATGTTTTTGGCGTGATTTTACGTGGATACCTAAAGTATGTCCCACCTGAGTTATGGATCTGGACGATTCTTTGTGTGTAAAGTGAAAATAAGGGGCCCACTAGATTAGCAGTTTATATTCATTATGGGTGTGCCCCACGTGGTGTAAGACCCGTATCCTAGACCGTACCGTTCCGTAGACTTCCGCGGTCTTCTTAGTTGAATTCCGGCAACCTTGACCCTTAACCGATAGTTGCGCACGACCTCGATTCATACGTCGTCAACCCGAGTCGACCCAAACCTAAGACTAGTACCTTAGCGACCGCGCCGTCGCCGCGGTTCCGATGCTACGTCTCGCACACCAAGGCGATACCCTGGCCAGAAGATGTGGGCCCGCGTTCAGTTCGAGAATAACGTCGCGCGTTGCAAATACCGAGGGAATCTCTACGACACATCACATCAACCCATCAATCAAAGTACACATCACACTCCATCACTCACCCATCCCCAAGTACAACTACCCCTCCCCTAAAGTCAACTCTTTCTTACACAAGTACACATCACTCACTCACACCCATCACACCCATCTCTCTCTCTCTTACACCTCTCTCTCTCATCTCTCTCTCTCTCTCTCTCTCACTCTCCCAAGCAACCCATGGGAGTCCATCGTCCAAGCTCCATGAGATAAGCTTGGCATGGCCCACTCCCTACCACCCAATCCCACTCTCTAAAACTAATCTCGACCGTCGGATCTCAACCATTGGACCTCTAGAATGCATTGGCGAAAGAAGGAAGTAGAGATCTAAAGGTGGGTGCTCTTTTTCTCTCTTTCTCCCTCCTTCCTTTATTTTGTGGCCCACTCGATTAGTTAGGTGATGTCCAACCGTCCATCAAATGGGCCCATGGCCGTCCAAGCCATGTGGGCCCTACCTTTTAGGTGATGGGAAAACACCAATATCATATTGATCTTAATCAAGTGGGCCACATCCATGTGGGACCCACCTTGATTTACTTCATCTGTGAAGTGTAAACAGACCGTGGGAAGGCTCACAGCCTCTGGACGCGAAGACAAAAAACAAAAGAAAGAAATGTCAGTTTGATTCAAAGTTTTGGGTGGGCTGCTCACGCAGGCCCCACCTTGATGTAAGAACATAATCCACGCCATTCACCCTGTTTCTCAGCCTATTTTAGGCGTTGAACCAGAAAAATGAAGTTAATCCGAGTATCTGGTGGGCCGCATCTTGAAAACAAACGGGGGTTCTTTACCATTAAAATTCACCTGATGTTCGTATACACCAAATACCTCAGATATTAGGCTTGCTTAACTGGTCTTGAGCCATAGGAGCGAGTGAACGGAGTGGATTTAAATGATGCGGACCCCACCTATCAAAATCCGTAAAAAAAAACAGATTATCAAAAAAAAAAAAAAACCAAACCATCAAGGCAGCGCCTGCTGCTGACGGACAGAGGACGCCAGCGGCGTCCTGCTGCTCATGACGCTGGGACCGTTGGGTCCCAGCCGTGGGCCCCACCGTGATGTGTGAGAACATCGATACCGTGCATTTGATGGTCCTGCTGGGAAGTGGGTCCCCTCTCAAAAATCAGGTACATTTGAAACTCAGGTGGCCCACGTCAAGGGGAACAGTTGGATTGAATGACTGCCATTGAAACCTTTTTGTGGTTAACAGAAGTGTTGGATCATTATGAAATTTGTTTTTCCTCTTTACTCAGGTCCCTGTGACCTTATTAACAGATTGGATGGTGAATAAACCTCATGGTGGGCCCTACGTGGGACCCACCTCGGTCGTTGTCAAGCAGCAACCGCTGCCATCTGCTGCTGCAAGTGCAGCAGCAGCATGTGATGCATGTGCTATCCACGGTGTAAACACACGCCGTCCATTAGTTGGTGGGCCACATGTGTGGACCCCACCAAGATGCATGTGATTTATACCACCCTGTCCATCTGTGGACCCCACCATGATGAGTGTGTGAGATCCACACCGTCCATGTTGGGACGGTGAGACCCACTTGATACACGTGCCTTATATCCACCGTGTCCATTTGTGTGGGACGGTGGTATATCTCACCTACTGTACATATATATATATATATATATATATATATATATATATATATATATATATATATATATATATATATATATATATAGTGGTATATCTCACCTGTTGCATATATAATAATAATATAAATATAATAATAATTATATAACATAATAATATATATGTTTGTGGTGGGCCCCACATGGGAATCCACCTTGGTGGATGTATTTTAGATCCACACCATTCAGGAAGGGCTAGACGGTGCTGGACAATGTTTGGGTGGCGCTGTGGCTAAACTGTGATGTATTTGTCCCATCCACACCGTCCAGATGGTGCTGGACGATGCTGGACAATGTTGGATGGTGTTGTCCAAGATTTGGACGGTGCAAATTTACATGGAAAATGTTTGGACGGTACTGTTTTACATGGACAATGCTTGGATGGTGCTGAACATCATACGCATGTTGCACTTGCGACTATTGAAATGACTTTTAGAAATAGTCCAACTCTCACCCACATCATAGTGGGACCCATCGTGATATATATGTTGTACATTCATGCCGTCCATTCATGTGGCCCCCACATAATGTACGTGTTGTATCTACTCCGTCCATCTATTTTGACGTGGGCCACGCCTCGATGTATCTATTGTATCCACATCGTCCATCCCTAGACGTGGGGCCCCTTGGCGATGTATCTGCCGCACTGTCCAGCATGGGACAGTGGACCTACCATGATGTACGTGTTTATTTGATGCGGCCCACTTGTTGTATTTGTGACCCACGTGCCGAGGCCCATCGTTATGTATTTGTGGCCCGTTTAGTGAGGCCCATTGATGCGGCCTAACTATGAGGCCCATCATGATGTATTTTTGGCCCATATGCAGGGCCCATCTATTTGTATTTTGGTCAATGTGACATAGCCCACTTGCTTTGTATTCTGAGGCCCATGTGATAGGGTCACCTTGTAATGTGTTGTTCGCATCGTCCATTCACGTGGCCCCCACGTGATGTACGTGTTTTATCTAAGTTGTCCATTGATGGGCCCATTTGGAATGAGCAGGGCCCAACCCATTGAGATGTATATTGAGGTCCATGGGTCGTAGCCCATTATGATGTATCTGAGGACCATGGGTCGTGGCCCATGGTGATATATATTAGGCTTGTATATTCAGCTCATTGTGATGTATATTAGACCTTTGTATGAGGCCGTGGGTCCACTGTATGTTTGGCCCTATGTAGGCCACTCCTTGGGAGCAATGTTGGATAGATATCCACATTGATGGGCAATGATGATTGGATGCCTACAGTGTGACCCTCCATTAGGCCTTGTTAGGCCCATTCTCATCATTCCCTTAGTGGGTTAATCCAAATAAGTGGACCTCATTCACCATGAACGGATGGCTCCGTGTTACCGGATTTAATATACCCACAGCCGAGGGCCGATCTTTAGATTATGGTTGATCGGTTGTTCATCTATGGACCCCGCCCTGTTTATGTGCTGGTTGTCGATATCGATTATCGATACCGATCATTGGTTCCGATTGTCGTGACCGATTGCCGACTTCGATCGACGTAACCGATTTACCGATTCTGATTATCGATCGATTTCGATTGTCGTGATCGATTGCCGACTTCGATCGACATGACCAATTTGCCGATTCTGATTATTGATCTATCCCGATGGTTATGACCGATTTGCCGATTCTGATTATCGATCGATTCCGATTGTCGTGACCGATTGCCGACTTCGATCGACGTGACCGATTTGCCGATTCCGATTATTGACCGATCCCAATTGCTGTGGCCAATTGCTGATTCCGATGAACTTGGCTGATTTGCTGATTTCGATTGACGAGGCCGATTATGGATGTCGATGCCGATTGTTGACTCCGACTCCGATTGTCGAGGCCAATTCTGACTCTGATTATCGAGGCCGATTCTGATTTGTCAACCGATTGTCGAGGCCGAGTATCGAGGCCGAATTCGAGTGTCGATCCCAATTATTGAGGTCGACCTCGATTGTCGAGGCTGATTTCGATTGCCAAGGCCAATTATTGTGACCTATATGATGAACATGCGACCCGTAGTTGAGGCCATTTGTGACACGTATTAGGCCCATGATGCATGGCCCAGTTGATGTATTCAAGACCCATGTGTAGGCCCCAAATGTCATGTATTTGAGGCTCATGGGCAAGGCCCATTGTGATGTATTCATGGCCCATGGGTAAGGCCCATTGTGATGTATTCATGGCCTATGGGCAAGGCCCATTGTGATATGTATTAGACCCATGAGCAAGGTCCGCCTATTGTGTATATGTGGCCCTTGAGTAAGGCCCATTGTGTTGTATACTAGGCCTTTGTGCGAGGCCGTGGGCCCATTATATGTTTGGCTCTATGTGGTCATTCCTTGGGAGCAATGTTGGTTGAATGTCCACATTATCGAGGCCGATGGTTGATGCCAGTTATTGATACCGATTATGTGTATGTGACAGCATAGCATCATAATACATGCCCATACGCATCATCTGCATGTTTGTTATGAGATGTGATTGATCATTCCATATGTCATAGGGCAGGTTGTTCATAGGGCTCCCCGATAGGCGGAGTTGCCCCATATGAGAGCATGGCATGCACAGGATTGATGCATGACTGGATTGTTTGACTCATGCATCTTGCATTGTGTGTTATGATTACTGTACGCCCTAGCGACATCAGGGTTGTAGCCTCCACAGGTATTTCGTGGATGGCCAGATGGGACACCGGAAATCTGTTCTACATGGGGTGCTATAGATATCCCTGGGTGAAAGTCCCTAAACCCTCTTGGTTCCAGAGGTTGCTCCAACGTCTAGACCGAGTGGATGCATGAGCGCGTGAGGGCCACATACCGTTAGGCCGCGTCTCCCACTGTGTCGTGGTCGGTTGGAAGGGGGTACGGCCTTACTTGCCCGAGAGGAGGGGGCAATGCTAGACTGAGTCTGACCAGCTCGAGAAATGGGTCCGCTATCGACGAGTCGGGCCCGATATTGGCAAGCGGATAGTGAGGTCTCTTCCACTCACCTTGTTGCGCGCGATGGGGCGGCAATCTGGTTTGGAGTGTAATAGACCCCGGTGATGATCCCGAGAGAACCGTGCATGATATGTGGACTTATTGAGTAGGAGTTGCATGCTCATTCATTCATTCATTCACTACCCACTCGGGCTGGTGGTGCGTAACTAATTGTTGTGTACCTTCGTTATGGCAAGGATTTTGGTTGGGCTCGCGACTAACCTGAGATCAGGAGTTTATCACATTGAGTTTGACTATCCAAATTTAGGTATGGGACTGGTTTGGATAGAAGTCCCTTGTGATGAACCCCGTAGCCTGCGATACTACGTACTACCATCCCGACTTTACACTCCAGCATGGTTATTTCATTCGCATCACATATTGCATTACATCCACAAGGCATATGACATTTTGGGTTGCTATGTTTCGTACTTATATGGCCTGGAGACTTAGTAAGATTTGTATATTGCATTGTATCTTCTTCTGTGATCGATATTTGACTCTTTATGACTCCTTATTGCATATCTGTTCCACATTGTGTATTCTAATATTGATTGACTTATGGACTTGTCCGTATTTCCACTTACTCTGTTATTATATAATTCATGATCTTGTTAGTGATTCTGCTTATTCCGATATTGTACGATTTATGAATTATCAGTATTTTCAGTACTGTATGATGATGGCATTGTGTTGAATACTTGACACTTACCTTGTGCACACACTTACACCACCCTCTAAGCTTTCTATAAGCTTATGCACGATAGATGCGTGCAGGTGATGTTAGGTTGCAGCAGTATTGAGCTTGGAGCGTGCAGTAGTCTTCTGAAGCTTGATTTTCGATTTATGTATTTCCCTTTCAGCATTGTCCTCAAATAATTATTAGTGGATATGTGATGATGATGTTGCCTTTGTGAATTGGGTAATCTTATGGTTATGCTTATTTTGAGTTAAATGTATATTGAAAAAAAAAATTCCTCCTTGTAGGATCCCAGGATCGGAATCTGGCGTATGGACGCTAGGAGCCGAGAATGGGGTACTACGGAGGCTGTCGGCATTAGATTCGGTGATAGGGATTCCAGTGAACCCGATTTCCGGATTTGGGGTGTGACACGTGGCTTGAACATATGGGTAATTACAATTCGAGAAATTAGTCTTCAGTAATAAGGATGAAAGTGGTCCAGGATAGCCAATTGCCTATGCTCAGTGTGCATTGGGTTGAATCTAGGCTCAGCCTAAGCTAGCCCATGGGGGCATTTTCAGAACATATGATTGTTGGGGATGGGGCCTAGGCTTGAGCCTGCCAAAAGGCATGATCTTCTCTGCCTGACTTTGCCTGGGTAGCTTAGGTGTGCATGATCCCATCATTAGGTAGATGGGCCTAGAGAAGTTTCACTTTGGAGAGTGTATACATGATCCCATCATTTTTAACCAATGACTGATTCAATTAGGAAACTTTCCATAGCAGAACTCATAACCCATATAACCACACTATCAAGCTTTTGTACATGAATTTACTGATTAATGCATGCATTTATCTTGGCCACAAAATTGGGACAAATAGAAATACAAGTTATCTCAGATGTTTCTGAGATATTTTAACAATGTTTATCGTAATAAGAATAGAAAATCTTGTCCAGAAGCAACAAAGAATCTTTATAGTCATAAATGTTGAAATGGTTCAAGAGTAATCAAGATAAGTTGGTTCCAGTACTTGGCCATTCGGATGAGTTTTTAGTTTATCCTTAACTATGTAATGTCTATAAATTAGTCTATACAACTACATTCTTAATCATGTTATGTTTTCTCAAGTTTCTCTTGTTCCCTGATTTGCTATAATTCTATTTTTTCCTCATTCTTACCATTTCTGGTGCAGGGTGTTGACCTAAGAATCAAGATGGTGGTTTGGCCTTTCCTATTTAAGAGTGTAAGATTTTTCAACCTTTAGACTTTTACTGCATGTTTGCTTTTAATTAGTTGGGTTTCCGGTGGTGCTATGTAGCTTATAATTTTCTACTATCATTTCGAATTATCTGCCATAGATTTTATTGTATGTCAAGAGTAAGATTTTTAATTATGTTGTTGGTAAACTTTTCACTTTGAAGATTCACATGGAACCTCTCCATGGTTTAATACCTTTGCAATCAGATTGTACATGCAGATGCTCTATTCTAAGAAACCAATTTGGGATAAAGAGAAAAGGCTAGAATTTTAACTATTATATTTTGTTGGATAGTTCTAATATAAGACAAAATAGTCTTGTCCAATCAAAAGATTATAGAGGCTTTGATTGCAAGTAAAGATGTCATCAAAGCATGGTTGTAAGATATAATTGCAGGCGGGAGAGATATCATTCATGAGAGTAGAATTCAAAGAAGGAAAATGTTGTCATGCGGCTGAGTGTAAAAATAAATAGAACAATTCCCTAACAGAATTACATTATTTAGAATGCATGAGTTCATGCGTTCTTGCACGTGCAAGTTATGACAAAAAAATCTGGATTGCATGTGGTTATACTACTGAAGAAGTCTTCCGAGTCAAAGCCTAAACAATTTGGGATATAAGATTTTCCACTTTGTTATGAAAATGTTGTGCATTAGTAATGTATGATTTCCATTATTGGCTGGTATTAACGGGATGGTTGTTCATTAGTTTGACAGGTTTCCTTTGTTTGTGCAGCTAAGACTTAAATAGTAGCTAACCATCCATTTTATAGGCAATTTGTTGGATGGTTAGAATATTTGATTTGTATGTTTTTAAAGTGTGGTCCAAGTTGACTGATTGGATCATGAAAAAGCTGAGCATAAAACTGTGTATATATATATATATATATATAAACAAAAAAGAAATTTATTTATTTATTTATTTATTTTTTAATGAGGGATTTACTTGGGTATGTTTGGAAGTTCTAGTTTTGGGTATGTTTGGAAGTTTCCACATTTATATTGAGCAGAATGGCATTTTTCCCAATACGGAAGCTTGCTGCACTTAGCTAACTTACCATTTGGAGCTGGTTCGATGTGCTTTATCCATTCTATTCAATGCAAAATATGGTCTCTACACTTCCCTAAAAAAGCCAATTTCAAATGCAATGTGATGCTGTTTAAATGAGCTGTGAATTATATTTTCACCCTTTTCAAAACTGGTACTTGATCGCATTCACAACCATAAACATTGTAAAAATGTAGAAACACTTCTACAAAACTTCATTATAGATGGTAGGCAATAAATCAGAAGCATCTTCGGTCTGTGAGTTTTGAAACTTCTATATCACGGCTGCTAAAAGGACTATCTTATTCTATTTTTATTTTTATTTTTTTTTAATCTATGAAACTAATTTTTATATTGGTTCCAGTACTTGGCCAGGCTATTTTAGATGTTACAACTCCAAACAAAACATAGTTCATTTACATGTCAACCATTTTAAACTCTCTCTCTGCCTTAAAAAAAATGCTTAAAGGTCATCAGAAGGGCTAGAAAGGGTTGTTCACTTGCCAAGGATGAGGCCTTAGTTATGAATGATAGACAAAACAGGACATGTAAAGCTGATACCAAATGGTTGAGTTGTTGATGTTTTTATTTTCACTAATGTTTTCATTTCCATTCAAATTGAAAATAAGTAATTTGATTGGGAATAGGAATTTATTCTTTTTGTTTATTTTGCTGAAATGGATTTCTTTGATTTGTTAGAATTCTTCAGAAAGTTGAGTATATCAGAATTGGGCAGTAAAGATACTGAATATTTTGTTCAATTCAGTGAAATGTGTATTTTTTGTTTTTTTTCACTTCAAAGCCTTTTTTATTAGGTTTAGCTGATGCAAAGTAAAATTCTATGATCTACAGGGACTTAAAAATTGACTTAAATGCTTTGAGAAGACCTTTGTTGTCAAGTTCCCAGCATGTTCAATTGCGGCGAAATGACACATTGATCAAAGCACAACAATTCTGGATGTGCAAGGAGTGCTATGTGTAGATTTTGCTTCTTCTTCTTTTTTTTTTTCCTTTTTTTTTCATTTATTCAAGGGAAATTGTCATGAAAACCTCATTCAAATCTGAAGCAATTGCTTCTTCGTCTAAATGAGGTTCAGCAAGAAATCTTCTATACTCTTAAAACTCAAAACTTATTTGCTATCATTGAAGCTTTTGTGTGCATAATTTTTTGAGGCAATCGCATATAACCTGTAGGGTTAAATTCATGAACTGTTGGAAGAATTTAAACCTTTTGGTTGCATTTGGATGCATATGTGAATTGAATTGCGAACATCAATGAATTAAGAGGAAGTAACTAAAATTCAATGAGTCATTAACCCTCATCACATTATGGTCCTTTCAACTGCAACTTGAAAGTAATGTACTTGCTATTTGGAGCCCACACCCTCAATCCAATATATTTGTAGGCATTTCACACCCATGGTAAGAGCTATCTGATCAATGGTCCGGGTCAACGAATCATAGGTAGCAGCTGTACCAACTGGACATATCAACAAATTGTACACATGCATGCACATGAGATTTCCTTTTTTTGTATCAATAATGATGGAGGTCTCAAGTGCAACCAGTTAGACTATGAGTTATGGTCCACCTGGTGGAGAAGTTTGAAGCATTCTTGTGTGTGTAACATCCAACCTATCCAATGGTTTGACCCCATCATTTGGACCACCTTGTGTAAAAATCTGCCACATACTTTATTTAGTGGACCACACTTGTAATTTATTATTTATCAATGACTACACATTTTTTTCATAGTTTGGTCCTCTTGATGAGTAGATAGGGCTGACTTCTGCATTAGGTAATCCTCATTAGAAGGGTTGGATTTCACACACACTTAATAGGTTAAAAGTTATCTATTGGGTGAATCGTATCTTACGGTCAAATCAGTGTGACTTGAGACCTCATATTGACGATGTACCCTATATCAAGCATGTCTGACCATGTTTCTTGGCACTAGTTGTCTTATTGTAAGCTTATGAATATGTTGTAGAGATGGCTCCAAAGGAAAAAAGAGGAAGACCTGAAAGTAAGTCAAGAATGATGTCTGTTATAAAGAAGAAGAAGCAAACCCTAATGAAAAAGGCTGATGAGCTATCAATCTTATGTGGGGTCGAAGCCTGTGTAACTTTGGAAAAAAGTGAGTGCGATGTTTGGTCAAGCACGCCCGACACCCTTTCCATGCTTAAGCGATATAGGAACTAAAGACAGAAGACAAAACAAGCGGAAGGTCGATCTCACAGATGTCATGAGATAGAGAATAGATGAGGTAAAGAAGAAATTGGAGATTCAGAGGAACAAGAATTTGGAACTTGAGTTACAGAACAAACTGTCGAAGTTCAAAAATCTTAGTGCTGATGGCTTACCTCTGCAAAGTCTCTAAGAAAATCTTAGCTTAATAAATAAGACCTTGGAGAAGGTTCGTGAGCAGATTTCGACACTACGTAAGGTTGTTATAGGTTCAGTTCCTCAAGCATATGACACCCTATGTAGCTCATTGCCATCTTCAGATCCACAAAATATACAGTTGGACTACCCTCAATCTTTCAACCCTCAATCATGCCTTTTTTAGCTCTCAGACATTCATTTCCTTTTCCCAAGAGAATACCCTCATAATCCTTTGAACTCGATGACTTCTACCCAAAACAGCTACATCAGTGACATTTCTAGCTTCTCGTCCCTTGCTAGTCTTCCCAATTATGAGAGTGGTCTTCCTAATTATGAGAGTGGTCTTCCCAATTATGATGCACTCCCATTTGTTGTCCCTTCTCTTGAGGATGCTGAGGCGGTACCATTTTATTTTCCACCCTGTGACTTCCAATACCTTTCCCCCATCAGCAGGTCGGCCAGAATCCCATTCTCTCCTAATTTACCTCGATGATGATTTTCATCACGAGTCTTCTTTTTCCCCTTCTACTCAGCACATGGATTCATATTTCTCCACTCCTTTTTCTTTGGAGAATTTTGTCAGTCTAGGAAATGGTTTTAGGCATGGTTTTTATTAAGCCCATCGCCCCAAGTCCATAGAGGAGGGGGGTACACAAGTCCACTATCGAGCAAGGCTTTGTTCAATGCACAGATCGCAACATAGGAGCAAGGCTCCATTTAATGTGCGGCCAAGGGTTTAATGTCAGTCTCCCGAAGAAGAGGCAGATTTTGGTGTCTTGAAGGAACAGAAGTCCTCTTAGATAAAAAGGGGTCGGGGATACTTATAAACCCTCATTCCCTATTTTGCACACGGCTGTCTATGATAAAAAAAATTGTCCTGGGTGAATATGTCAAGCGTTGGTGCACTACCATCCTATTGATAATTGGCCAGTGCTACCTCTTGGGCTTCCATGGTCCATACTCCAACTGGTTTAGGGCGTGGAAATAGCTTTCAGTGTTTTGCCTTAAGAATTCAAAGAAGTGCCCAGGTTGTGCTCGCCACGGAGGCAGTGTGCGGGTGCAATTGCCTGATACTTATATAAATTTAAGACCTGGCCTAATGGCTTTCATAAGTGCACGACAGATCACTTTTTTCAGGGATTTACCAGCTCTTTTTCAAAATTTATATGTGCTTTTTAAGGATTTGTTGACACTTTTTCAAGATTTACCAGGGACCAGTAGAAGCACTGGAAAAAGTAAAAGCCGTTGGCCGCTAGCAAAAGATTTAGCGATGCCCCATTTTTCGGTGTTTGTCTAACGACCACAATAACTTTCACCGGTGGTTTTTTTACTTTTACCGACATTTTTGACCACAGGTGAAGGTCATTTTTCTTGTAGTTCTACATAATGAGATTATACTTGAGCATGTGATATGGTAGTGTGACAGTGTGATGAGGTTATACTTGAGAATGCGAAACAATTGATAGACTATGTGATGAGATTACATTTGAGAATATGATATGAATGTGACAGTGTGATGATGTTATACTTGAGAATGTGATATAGCTGATGGACTATATGATAAAGTTACACTTGAGGATATGATTGGCTGTATGATAGTGTGAAGTAGTTCCACTTGAGAATGTGATATGGTTGATGGACTGCGTGATGAGGTGGCACTTGAGGATGTGATATGGTAGTGTGATAGTGCGATGAGGTTACACTTGAGAATGTGAAATAGTTGATGGACTATGTGATGATGTTGCACTTGAGGATGTGATATGATTGTGTGACAGTGTGATGTAATTGTTCCACTTGAGAATGTGATACGGTTGATGGACTTTGTGATGAGGTTGCACTTGAGGATGTGATATGCTTGTGTAATACTGTGATGTGGTTCTGGTTGAGAATGCAATACGGTCGTTTATTTTGGCAAAGATTATATGTTATTTTTATATATCCAGTTTTCAATCTTCATTCATTTAAATCCTTCAAAAGAAATAATGAAAAAGAAAGAAAATAGAAATTCTTAGGTCTTAAAGAAAAAGTAGCAGCTACCTAAGTAGATTCAAGTGACAAATTTTAGTTAAATGTAAGGTCATAGCACTTAGTAAATAAAAGTCATATTTAGATGTTCAATTGAATTATAACAATACAATGTAATAAAGTAAATAACGAAAGTAGGTTCTATTCCATTTATAGTTGATGTTATTGTGATTACTAAACAACAAAGTTGGAGCTAATAGTTAGCTCCATTCCATTCACATTCAAGGACTTACACCTTACTGTGGTTACTTACATGTTTAACTATCAAAATGGACTAGACTATGTAGCTTACCATTTTGCTGAGAACCATTTCATATTAACATCTTAACAAACATCACCCTCAGCTCGCATCAACTGCAATTCAACACCTAAGCATTAAGATGTGTTTGTAAATCCTCAAAAGTAAGCACCGACTAACATTAAGAGCCTTAAGAGCCTCCAAATAATCTCTAAACTTGTCACTTGCATGACTTCAACTTCCTTTGTCATTATCACATTTTAAAAGTGAAATTTCAATATGTGGATGACATTCAAATGCATCCATAAGTGGAATTTCAATATTTAATTTCATCAATTTTCAAAATTAGTGTATATGAATTCTTACAAACCCACAAAAGAAATAAGCCTCACCTATCATATAATGCACCTAAATAACACAAAATGTGCATGAATTCAAGCAGGCCCAAAAAATAAATAAATGGGGGTTCACCTTTCTCACTTATCGTATTATGCACTAAAAAGCACATAATGTACATGAACTAAGACAGACCCCCACAAAAAAGGACCTCACATATCGTATAATGCACATATATAATACAAAATATACATTTGATATAAACAGAGAAAAAATATAGCCATTCTGAGTTCTTGAAACATGCCAAAATCTGAGCATCCTTCAACTTGAACGATGATCCTTGGCATAATCGAATTACCCTCCTTAGGCACATGACGAAGGAGCTATTGTTACTTAAACTTCTTATTTGTACAAGCCCATCCACAACTAAATTGCCCTCCTATAACATATAATTCAAAATGAAGTTCACATTCATAAAGATTCCATTTATAACAACAAATCAATCCTAACTTAAAGCAATCCCTGCAAAAAAAAAAAAAAAAAAAAAAAAAAAGAAGAAGAAGAAGAAGAAAGAAAGCAACCCATATTTAAATTTAATTACACATTTAATCCACATTTTGTATATTTTGGTTATACACTTGGATGTGTATATATTTACATTATATATGAGAATGTGAAGAGGTTCGAAGACTAAGAGATGATAGGGTTTAAAGATAATGTGATTAGATTGCACTTGAAGATACGATATGCATTTTAAGAAAGTGTGATATAGTTACATTTAAGAGTGTAATGAAAATGAATGTGTGTGTGAGTTGGTTGCACTTAAGAATGTGATGCGGTTAGAGTATATATCTAAGTTAGAGTAATTGAAACCATGAATTAATAAGAAAAGATGCTTACTCTCATATATTCTAGAATCATATATGTCAATTGGAATTTACCTATGTAAATGCGTGCAAATAAATGCCACACACACCATGCCGAGTCTCAGTTTAACATTGGTTAGATGTTTAGGTCAATATCTTAACATGGTGTTATAATTCAATTGTGTCACTTTCGTTATTTACTTTATTGCATTGTATTGTTATAATTCAATTGAACATCTAAATATGGCCTTTTATTTATCAAGTGATATGACTCTACATTTAATTAAAATTTGTCACTTGAATCTATTTAGGTAGCTGCTACTTTTTCTTTAGGACTTAAGAATTTTTATTTTTTATTTCTTTTCAATTATTTCTTTTGAGAGATTTAAATGAATAAATATTGAAAATTGGATATATATATATATATATATATATTAATCTTTGTCAAAATAAACAACTCTATTACATTCTCAACCAAAACCACATCATAGTATCACACAAGCATATATCACATCCTCAAGTGTAACCTCATCACATAGTCCATCAATCGTATCACATTCTTAAGTGGAACAACCACATCACACTATCACACAATCATATTACATCCTCAAGTGCAACATCATCACATAGTCCATCAACTATTTCACATTCTCAAGTGTAACCTCATCGCACTATCATACTACCATATCACATCTTCAAGTGCAACATCACCACGTAGTCCATCAACCGTATCACATTCTCAAGTGGAATCACATCACATTGTCACACAACTATATCATATCCTCAAATGCAACATCATCACATAGTTCATCAACCGTATCATATTCCTAAGTGGATATACGTCATCACACTGTCACACAACTATATCATATCCTCAAGTACAACCTCATCACATAATTCATAAACTGTATTACATTTTTAAGTGGATATACTCACACTATCACACACAACCATATCATATCATTAAGTACAACCTCATCATATAATACATCAACCATATCATATTCTTAAGTGTAACCATATCACACTATCACCCAACCATATCATATCCTCAAGTGTAACCTTATATAATTCAACCTCTTCATATAGTTTATCAGCTGTATCACATTCTTCAGTGGAGCCACATCACTCTCACACAACCATATTATAAATCCTCAAGTACAATCTGATCACATAGTCTATCAACCGTATCACATTCTTAAGTGAAACCACTTCACATTGTCATACATTCATATCATATCCTCAAGTTTAACATTATCATATAGTCCTTCAACCATATGACATTATTCAATTTGGAACCACTTCACACTACCACACAACCATATCATATCCCAAAGTGCAACCTAATCAAATAGTTCATCAACCGTATCATATTCTCAAGTGTAACCACATCGTACCATCACACAACCATATTATATCCTCAAGTGCAACCTCATCACATAGTCCATCAACCGTATCACATTATCAAGTGGAACTACTTCACATTATCACACAACCATATCATATCCTCAAGTGCAACCTAATCACATAGTTCATCAACCGTATCATATTCTCAAGTATAACCTCATCGAACTATCACACTACCATATCACATCCTCAAGTGTAACCTTATCACGTAGTCCATCAACCACATCACGTTCTCAAGCATAACTACTTCGCACTATTATACAACCAATCATATCCTCAAGTGTAACTTCATCGTATGATCCATCAGCTATATCACATTCTCAAGTGTAACCTCATCACACTGTTACACTCATATCATATTCTCAAATGTAATCTCATCACATAGTCTATCAACTGTTTCACATTCTCAAATGTAACCTCATCACATTACACACTACCATATCACATGCTCAAGTACAATCTCATCACATAGCACTACAGGAAAAATGACCTTCACTGAATGCACCAATCAACTCGCCATACTATCTGCTCCACAAATCCTTACACTGAATGCACTGAAGCACCCAAAGCCCAAACAGACCATGAAGCAGAGGACTACTCTCAGAAGACTCCACTCAAATGAGATACCTGCCTTGCAGAGCCCTGAATAGCAGAAGAGATGGAACCAATTTTCCTAAAAATTAACAGAAACTAAGATAACACCCTAGCAAAGGACCCGCCACCCTCACATCCTAAATTAATGCCCGAAGGTCATGCCTTGCCAAGTAGTACTATAACTAAAATACTAATAGCTACAGTTTTAGCCCGTGACAAGATACCGTAGCTATATGTCTGAAAATGTCATGCCCCAGACTTGATAACCGGACTCACAAGGAGCCCGATGGCCAGTTCTAGCCGCAACAGCCTCCGTAGTACCCCATTCTTAGCTCCTGAGATAGGTTCCAATCCTGAAATCTTACAAAGAGGATTTCCTTACAACATAATCATTTCCAACACGACCATAACCAAGATCACAGCAAGTATATCTGAGAATAACAAAGGCACACATCACAAAATCTACTATAAATTTAAACTTTTACAGTCATCCATAATGTCCAAAAGGACATACATGAGATAAAAAGAAAAAAAAAGAAAGGTCAACAACACTGGAGTCCTCAAATGCTCAGCTCTACTCCACGCTCTGCTGCTACGACGCCTACCTAGAATCTCCTACACACATCAATCGTGCATAGCTTATAGAAGCTTAGAGGGTGGTGTAAGTGTGTGACAATGGTGCATAGAAGAATAATAGGAGATGCAAGAAGGGAAACATGCTCAATGAGAATATCACTAGCCTTACCAAGGCTTATTATAAATACGATGCGATGAGTGCTGGACGTCATACCAAGGCAATACATGAAGGAACTTACACAACCAATGCTAATGTGATGTAAGTAATGTCAGTGCTCATATCTAACTCATATGTTAAGTATATTTCCAATTATAAGGAAATCACCGGGGCCCATTACACTGCCGAATAACTGTCGCTCTATAAACCCCGCACAGTCAAACGAGCATAAGAGACCTCACTACCTGCCTGTGGACAGCCAATCACCAACAAGACCTGAAGGTAGTGGACTCATTTACGAGCTGGTCAGACTCAGCCTAGCAATGACTCCTCACACTAGGCAGGTAAGGCCATACCCCTATCTAACCGACTACACGATAGTGGGAGTCGTGGCCTAATGGTATAAGGCCCTCGTGCACTCATATATTCTACCCGATCACGGCGTTGGAGCAGATCCTTGGTACCATGGAAGTTTTGAGAATTTCACTCATGGGCATCCTATGCACTCGGTATGCTCAAGTAATATTTTCGGTGTCCATTCATATGACCATCTATGAATATCCCTGTGGAGGTGAGACCCTGATGAAGCAAGGGTGGTATCATCATGAAATGTTATGCCAATGCATGAGTTACACACAAGGATCATGCACTAGCTGCAGGCACACAATGTACACAAGGGGAGAAACTCCATCCTTCAATGATCACCATACAATGTAATCAATACAGATGATGCATATGGGTCATAATGATGTAAGTGTGCTACCTGTAGAATGTATTCCTCCGTCCTAAAGAGGGACAAGGTCTAGGTACATAGATAGGTACTAAGGAGAAGCGAAATCCTTTAGTGGGGGCCCAATATTTGGGATAACCAACAAGCTAGGAGAATCATAAAGCCTCAAGGAGGAGATGGGCCTAACAAGGTCTATGGTGGGCCTTCAACCACCTATAAGGGCCTTATGGGCCTACCTTAGGGCCACCAAGGAGGACATCTAACCTCAACTGGGTCCTAAAAGGTAACCTGCTACGTATGTAAAGAAAGGTCCAAGGCACAATCAATTCATGGCCTAGTGGGCCATACACTAAGCTCAATACATAGGCAACCTGGTGGACCCTTAGCAAGGTTAGGGCCCAACCATAAGGGTCATGGGTTCGTGGGCCTAATGGGCAACCTATTATCCTAATCATATGGAAATCCTTATTTTTAACATAAGTAAGTTGGGCCTCACATCTCGGCCCAAGTATGGATTTACTATAGTGGATAACCAAGGGCCCAACTACTTGAGTATTGGCCCATAAAACTCATCACAATGGCATGGTAAATATAGGATCCAAGGGTTCAATGGGCCTATCAAAATTTTTAGCCCAACTAAGGCTATAAGACCCATAATTAACCAGAAGACTAGCCCAAGAAGAATCCAATTTGGATGGGCATTTAATCATGCACTAATTAAGCCCAAAAATAAAATTAAGATGGTAAGATAACTGACTTAAATCCTCCTCAAATCTAGTGGGCCAAATTGCCTCAAAACAAACATTTATGGGGTGGCAACATTGGGCCCATTGCTAAATTTCCAGCCCACCCACTTTCTGGGTTTGTTGGCATCCAACAAATAAATTGATTTATAGTATTTATTTTCTAATGACCCACACACATCATTGTGGGTCCCACCAGATGAGAGGGGAATGCATAACATACACTAGAAGTGGGCCATGCTGTTAAAATATAGGCCTAGCAACAGCCTAAGGTAAGGGCGTCCCATGGTGTGTAGTTCTACGGGCTTGGGTATTTGGCCCAAAACTGAACTAAATTTGTAGGCCGTACCACGGTCAACTCGAAAGTCTGTCGGGTCTAAAATTTTGTAGGGTGACACTTCAATGGGTGGGCCATACCTCCACAAAATTTTAGAATTTTTGGATATTCCTAAGTATTTTAATTAAATTAAATGAAACAATCTTTTCAGAAAATTGGACTGACTTGGACGTCCCAATGTGGTGGGCCAGTTCGACCTTTGTCATGGTATACAAAGGGGTCCATTGGCCCTGAAATTTGGTAGCTGGGTCTTAACATGAGTGATCCACCTCTTTGTAAATTTTTATAATTTTTAAACACCTAAAAGTATTTTAATAAATTTCGAAATTCCAACCTGTCCAGGGTGGAATGTTGCTAGAACAGTGCAGAAAATCTAGATTGTCCACCTCACTTGGACCACACCTTTAAGACGCCAATGAAGGTCAGATGGGGCTGAAATTTAGGGGACATCAAGATGAGATTCCCACATTTCAGAAAAGTATATTTGATGGGTACAAAAGGTCTCCCAATCAGTCCCAAATTCAAGCCCAAGTCCAGCAAAATCATTCGAAATTTTTGGACAACAAAACATGTATGGGCCTATTAAGGAAAGGATTGGCCCATAAATTGGGTGTCATGGCTCACCCTAGTGGGCCCCACAATTGTTTAGAACAAACCTCCAAATTCTCACCCTTGCAAGAACATTTAAGGTGGCAAAAAGGGGCATCTAAACCATCGTGTAGGTTGAGTATAAATGTACCTTCCTTACTAGGATTTTCTGAGTAATTCAGGCCCACTAAGTGTACCACACATAATATCATCAGATTACAAAAGAAGGAAGGAGAAGGAAGAGTATCAGGCCATCAGGGGAGGGCTCCGCGACTATTGAGCCGTCCCCACACAATCATCACCACAAACAACATTACAAACACATGTACAACATAGATCTTGTGATGCATGGCCTAGATCCTTGAGACGAAGGGTTAGGATGTCAGCCCAGCCACATGTAAGGGTCTAGATGACCCATCATACTTAGGAAAATAGGAAAAATCCCCATGCAAGGGATCCATCAAGGGAGCCCATGCATGGTCTGGATGCACAAGATGGGCCAATCGGCCACATCCAAAGGGTTAGATGGGATCCCCATCATGGATTAGTGTGTCCCACTTGTTCCCTACGTGAAGAAACCAAAGAATTAAGAGAAGGAAGAGAGATTAGCATTTGTGGAAAATACCCACCTTGAATCTTCAAGCTATCACCAACACTAAGTACTCAAAGCTTCAAGCTTTAAGGTTCAATGGTCAATATGAGTTTGTGGTGGTTAGATGGAGGAAGAAAGGAAGGAGAAGTTGCTAAAAATTGGGAGAGGGAGGACTGGACATTCTACCATGGAAGAGGAAAATGAGAGAAATGAAGGAGGAGAGAGAGGAAGGGAGGGTTGTAGGAGAGTCATCATTGCTCTCTCTCCTTGATTAGAGAAAGCAATTATGACATATGGTGATACAAACAATATTTGCTAAGGTAGATTAGGTGTGGGTAGTGTTTATTCCATGTAAATTGTAGTATGTGTGGGTGGTGTGCATGGGATCTTGTGTCGTGAGAGTGGTCTATATACTTTTGTACAAATAGTAGGTCACATGATAAAATGCTCACAACTTTAGATCTATAAGTCAGATGAAAGCACAAGACACGTTGTTGAAACCGCAACGACGATACGAACAAGATGGCATAGGTCTAGGATCGACCCAAGTCGGGTCTACATGACCAGACTCAAGGATAACCACAAATACTATTTAAGGGTTGCGGGTCACCGAAATTTGATCGGTAGGACCGCGGGACCAAAATAAACGAGATATATACTCACACACACACATACACACATGCGAACTCGGGTTGGGTCTCACAAAAAATTCATAGCTAAAAGTTGGACTAGATCTGTAGCTATAGACATAATTAAGCACTTGCTACAATTTCCTAAATAAAAGCTACGATTAATAACCATAGCTAATGTCTATCTAAAAAAAAAGAAATATAAATGGTGTCTCTTATCATTGCTAGTACATGCCTTGATATATTAACTCATCTAAAAATGATAGACTCGATAATAACCTTTAATGATTCAACAATAAAAGAAACCAATGAATAGATGATGGTAAAAGATCTAGCAACACATGATAAGATCAACCCCAATGCAACTAGATATGAGAAAAAATGCCCTTAAACACTATCGCCTATCCCAGTCGAGGCAATCAAAACCCTCAATCCTCACAGCGGCAAGTTTGAGCCATGAAAATTCAAGGAGAATGTTGCTATATTTTCAAAATACTGAGGCCAGCTATTGATTATGAAGTAACTAGATTCTTGAACTATGGTTTGATCCAAGCGTACATTACTTTAAAGTTAATAGTAGCAGTCCTAGAATAACTATCAAACAGTAAGCAATGTCACTAGCATGACAATAGGTGGAAAACTATGAATGTCTGCATATAATCCAATAGTGATGAGTAACGAGGAATGAGGTAGACAAGTTTAAGGAATACGGAGAGCCATTGAACAAGTGAAATTGTGCCAGATGAAAAGTGATTGTGGACTACAAAGGCAAACTGAAGATATACACGAACTACATTATTTTAGCAAAATTAAAAACGCAGTAAATGAAGTTATAAGTCTACTGCAAAACAAAACACACAGTTATAAGTCTACAGAGAGAGAGAGAGAGAGAGAGAGAGAGAGAGAGAGAGAGAGAGAGAGAGAGAGAGAGAGAGAGAGAGTTGTGCAACGGTAAATGAAGTTATAAGTCTACGGGATTGACAATATACATACCACATTAGACATCACAATGCAATTTCGTCACTGAATCACCTCTCCCAGGCTCCTTGCAGGATCCATATGCAATGTATGTTTTGGGTCCTAGGTCAGGCTTCAACCAACCCCTAGGAAGCTTTGTGGTAAGATTGAGAATACCATATTTTGGATGGTTATAATCATAAAATGGGGCCGCTGCAATGAATTTAACACCATGCCTTGGCAGACACTCTTCAAATGAACAATTTTAGGCAATGAAGAAAAAACACATGTTGCATGCTGCATATCTTGGCAATTATGTCCATAATCAGTTTTAGACAATGCAAATACATAAATTTTCACCATATTAGCAAGCAAGATAAAGTGTATGGAAATAATCCAAGCACTTTCAAGAGACAGAATGAGAACCTTTTGAAAATTTCTATCCAGGTCTTGTAAGGGTTCTGTCCACATGAAAAAAGATACTAGATACTCCAACAAATGCACGAAATAGTCCATGTACCACCTGCAAACACAAAACATGCAATAAGTTGAAAAACATTAATGTAATAGTGATTATTATAAAAGGATGCAATGGACATGCAGAAAGTCCCTAAACACATTCAATTGTTCTTACGAAAGTAAAAGCCAGAATGTTACTTAGTCATCTTCAGATTCTTAGGAATCTTATGTGTTTGTGTAAACACATCCAAGTAAGTAGAGTGTTCAATGCTCTACAAATTTAGAGTTGATGTACCCAATTAAACAAGTCATGTATATGCAGATATTAACTAAAAGCTTCCTGATGAAATGAATCCAGATTCGTGTCAGTACAATATTATCTGATATAAAAACTGCAACTAATTTGTGGAATGCTTCAGACATCTAAAGAAGATGGCTTCTTCTTTTCCATTGCCAAATCAAAGAGGGTCATTTCACAATCAGAAGTTGAAACCCAGACACTATACACTGCAAATGGGGCCTGTCAACTTTATAAAATGGGACTGGAGATCCTAGAGAAAACATAAGCAAACCCCAATAAGATTTTGAGGTCTATGAAAGGCATGCATTTTGTGACAATTCTCATCTTTTTTTTTTCTTTTTCTTTTTTTTTTTCCTTTTTTACAACAATTCTTTATCTTATTTTCTTGTTAGATCTAAAAAATTGTACAGGTCTCATTTTAACATTAAATCTGACTGGGCCATACTATAAAACCATCCTGTAGGGCCTGTTGAATCAAGGTCAGGCCAAGATCAATCAGTTATCAGGCCTGTAGGCTCAAACCCAAATCAGGACGAAAGCAAATTGGGCCTGAACAATCTAGTCCATTTGCATCCCCAGTAGTAGTATTGAGAATACTAATGAGAAATTATAGGATGATTCACTAGCCATTTGTAAGGTGCGTCCCATGCAAAAATGCCCACAACAAAATATCAGGCCCATTCGATTATCAGATGGGCCACGCAAGTATAAGAAGCTCAACATTCTACATTTACATGCGGACCAGACCACCTGATGAATGGATCTTATTGATCTCCACACCAGTTTATATGCACCATGGCCCACACCCGACGAGTGGCACGGATCCTTCCAACATTTACCAAATTAGTGTGCAAACGACCCCTTCAATAACTCCACCCCAAAACGACCTATCATTTCATAAACGAAGAATTATATTTCTGAGATTTCCATTTCATTATCATAATTAGGACTGGTGTGGAGATTAAAAACTTATTTTCTTTAATCTTAAAATCCCAAATTTCTAAAATCCCCAAATCTCCAATTTGTAAAATCAGAAAATCCCCAATTTCAAAAGTCTTCGAATCCCCAAAATCCTAAAATCCCTAAATCCCTAATTTGTAAAAAAAAAAAAAAAACCCAATTCGGGGTCCACATTCAAATCTGTAAGCCCTAAAATCTCTAAATCCTGAAATAAGGGTCCACATTCAAATCGGGAATCTACAAACAACAAACTCCCAAATTTCAAAATCGGCATTCATATTGAGAGAGAGAGAGAGAGAGAGAGAGAGAGAGAGAGAGAGAGAGAGAGAGAAATACTTCACCTGTGTGAATCTGAGAGAGATGTGAAGAAGTATGGAGAGGAGGGACGTAAAAGCAATGAGTGGAGTTCGGATCTTGGCTTTTTTATTTCCTGTTTCCTTTTGTGTTTTTTTTTTTTCCTTTGGTTTTTTTCATAATGATTTGGCGCCCGACTTTTTCTTTTAGGTTTTTTTTTTTTTTTTTTAGTGGTGATGTGGACCAATGAGGATTAGGCAATCAGGGAATCTCTGTTTACCGAATAATAGAGGATCCGGACTCAGGTATATATTATCATACCACACGCAAAGTGAAAAGAGTAAGGGAATTTTCAATAGGGGTGCACATTGAACCGATAGAACTGTGGAACCAGACCGGAATCAACCAAATGGTCCGGTTTGGTCCAGTTGTAGAGTGCATCAGTTCTTGTTCTGGTTCTAAAAATTAAAGAACCGTTTAGTTCGGTTCAGTTCTGATATGGGGGTATGTAGAACCGAACTGAACCGTCATCTAAACCGTGGAACCGAACATGGAACCGAACCTAGAACCGTGAGTTTACAATATATTTTACTCATAATTTATGGTTTACAATGCACCTTTTGATTGTTTTCATAAATATATTTTTTCACACCATATTTAATATCTGAACTGTTCATGAAATGGATCACAAAGCGAATGGACATGGGCTAAATTATAAGATAGAATAAGCAATTGGGCTGGATGATAAAAAGCCCAGAACCGTGGAACCGATTCAGAACTGAACCAGTTTTCACGGTCCGTTTCCGGTTCGGTTCTAGGGTGCTAACGGTCCAGTTCTAGTTCCGAAAATCTTAGAACCGTAAGGAACTGTTCGGTTCTGGTTTCACCCTAGAACTTGACCAAACCTAACCATGTGCACTCCTAGTTTTCAATGAGCCGCATCTGCTGCTTTTCTACCTGAACCAAAAAATTATTGCTTAATAGTTTTGAACTATTTCTCCAAAACGGTTCGTTCTACCATTTAGGCAGCTTTTGACCAATGCAACATTCTTATTAAGCGGAAAATTAAAAGTATGGTCTCTTCAAAAGTGAATAAACATGGTCTCACCGGAAACGGATTGGCTACTCCCCTGACACCAGCCAATGGCTGTGGTTGGTGCTCTATGGGCCCCACCAGGATGTATATGTTTCATCCATGCCGTTCATCTATTTTTACAGATCATTTTACACCATGAGACCAAAACTGAGGTATATCCCAATCTCAAGTGGACCACATTACAGGAAACAGTGTTGAAAGAGCGTCGACCATTAAAAACATTTTGGGGCCATATAAAAGTTTTGGATCAAGCTGATTTTTGTTTTTTCCCTTCATCTGGGCCTGTATGACCTAATCAACACATTAGATGTCAAATAAACAGTACAGTGGGCCTTAGGAGGATTTTAATGGTGGATATCCAATCATTATTGTTTTCATGTGGTGTGGTCCACCTGAGATTTATATCCCTCTCATTTTTGAGATCAACCTATAAAATTATCTTTAAAAATGAATGAACGGAATGGATGAAACACATACATCATTGTGGGGCCCACAGAGCACCGACCATCAGCCACGGGGCTGGTGGCAGGGGGAGTAGCCAATCCGTTTCCGGTGTCATCCTATTCTCGGCCTTGCATGTTCTGTGCCGTGCCGTACAAGTTATTCCACCACCATTTTAAGAAAAATACAAACACTCCATCTGTTTCCCACCATGTGTTCACGTGAAGTTGAGGCAAATCCAACACTCGATTAGACTACAGTGCAAAAATCCGAGAAACTCTCAAAAAACCACCGTTGAAATAGGAAGGTCTCACCATGATGTTTGAGAGAAATCTACCCTGTTGACAAATTTAAGCATTTCATTTACATATGGTCAAAAGGCTGAGGTAGTTCCAGCACTAAAGTGGGCAAAAAATAAAATAAAAATGGACAGTTAAAAGCCATCATCCAACCATTTTTCTATGGGACCTACCTGTGTATTGGATCGGCTTCGATTTTGGGCCCATTTTCTAAAATTAGATAGCCAAACTAATGAATGGGTTGGATTTTTCAAAAGCATCAGGAAAGTGGGCCCCACCAAGACTAAGGGCTGCATGCTGGAGCGGATTAGGTGTGGCCCTGGCCTCACCTAAGCCCATACGGCCCTGACTGTGGGGCCCACCTTCTATGTATTTATTGTATATCCATGCAGTCCATCTATTTTTCCAACCCACTTTAGGACATAAATTAAAAAAAGGAAGCACATTTAATTCTCAAGTGGGCCACACGAAAGGAAACAATGGTGATTGAAAACACACCATTAAAACCTTCCTAGGGCTCATCATAATGCCCATTTTCTTGTTTATTTGCCATCCACATTATCACACAGGTTCATACAAAGGGAAAAAAAATATATATATCTACTTGATCCGTAACTTATGTAGCACATAAAAAATTTTTAACGGCCAAGCAACCCCATTTCCCATGGTATGGCCGACATGAGATCTAGATTTGCTTTATTTCCAGGCTCTTGCCTTAAAATGAGCTTTTAATTGATAGATGAGCAACTGATATATGCAAGGAGGATATACAGTACATATATCAAGGTGGGACTACAGTCAAGGGCCAGGTGGGCCAACGGGTACATGAAAACAACTGATGCCTGTTCCATCTCTGACTTTGTGTCAGATTTCGCTGAAAAATGATTGCCGTGATAGTGGCGTACCATGTTCTCCGAAAAGGTCTAGTCTTCCACCATTTTTCCACTATCATTTTATGACTTGGGCATTAAAATGATCATTATCCAAAGCACAGGTAGGCCAGGCCACGCAACACGAAACAGTGCATGCTGAAACCATGCCCTTTAGGGCGTGTTTGATTTTCCAATTATGGGAAAATTGTCCAGTGAATGATAATAAATATCTCTCTCCAAAATTGTTGCACGCTTTCTTGTAATTGAATCGATGGCTTACTTTTTTAATGTAAAAATGACAAATATTGTGAAATATTTGTGGGTCCCACCATGAAGCATATCATATATTTACAGTATCCTTCACCCACTATCTCAGATGAATTTATGATATAAGCCAAAAAATGAAGCATATTCAAAGCTCAAGTGGACCACGCAATAGAAAAATGTGAATTAACTACTTACCGTTAAAAACTTCTCGAAGCCATTGTTTATTTTAGTATGGGCCAATTGAGTGTTGGATCTAACTCATTTTTCTTCTCATATCTCACAATGTTATGATAAAATGGATGAATAGAATAAACATTTCATATACATTAAGATCGGGTCCTAAAATGGCCATCACTACTTTTGAATTGGTTTCAAGAAATAAAATTCCGGTTAATATTCAAACAAGTGAAACGGTAATAATCGAGCATTTTGAGGGTATTTACCTTTTCCTAGTGAAACAATAAAAATCAAACAGGCCCTTAAACTTTCATGGGGCTATAAAAATTTAGATCAGGCAAAAAAATATGGTCGTTATATTTAGTTCATTGTAAATCCTTTAGGAACAGCTGATAATGCTGTTTAGTTCATAAATCTGTCTGAATTTTTTGCCAACACTTTAAAATGAGCTGGTGAAAATGGTGGACAGTACACATTTGTAACAAGCATATTGTAGCTGGGTTTCTTTTTTTAGTATATTAAGAAAGGTTTACTGTGAAAAAGGAAATGGATAATTTTGACAGTATGAAAATAAGAAAATATTTTTGGTTAGAATATTTGCTCGTTGGTAGACCGCGAAGGGAAGCGATTTTCAGACTAGTGGATGTAATAATAGGCAATTTTTAAAAAGCTGAGCAGCCTTACTGGAAAAATGGCGATGAGAAAATCTCCCAAAGTCAGAAAAGAAAACCTCTTGTGCACCGGAGGGGTGTGATGGATGATACACCTGCACTTAAAAATTAATCTAAAATAAACTATTTGGAATAAAATTATTTCTATCTAAACTAGCTATCCAAACATCGGTCCTCTTTATATATATCATGATTTTTTTTATTTTTATTTTATATAGTTTTGTTTTAAAAGATTACTATATCATGTGATTATCAAATTGGTATACGTATTGGATGGTTAAAAAAATAAAAAATAAAAAAAAATCAAATTGTCTTCTGTCAGCAAACAAGCATCCAGCCATCAAAGGTTAGGATTGTTGAACTAATTTCATATTGCGACCGTGACTTTCAACAGTGTGGTGGACAATTTAGTCGGTTTAGGTTATGTTAATGTACGTCATATTTTCAGTTCGCAAGTGTATCTGCATCGAGGATCACATGCATCGAGATGAAACGCATCTGTCATAGAGCGTCACATCAACGTTCGCCCCACGGTAACGGCTGCGCAGTCTAGGTTGCGTGTGGGGTCTCCTCAATCCGCTCCCGTATCAAATACGACCGCTGAAAAGTGAGTCAATTATGCGGAAGCGTATTGGCTGGTGTATCACACACCAGCTACATAGCTGGCGGGACGGTGCGCGGATTAGCTACTGACAGTTTGAGCTGCGAGAGTCGCTACTAAAGTGATATCGTTAAGTTCCGTGGCCCCACCAAGATGTATGTTTTGTATCCACACCTTCCATCCACTTGAAAAGATCATTTTTAGGGCAATATCCAAAGAATGAGTTAAATCCAAAGCTCCAATGGATCCCAGTACAGAAAACAGTGGGGACAGTGAAACCATTAAAAACTTCTAAAGGTCACATAAGTTTTAGATCAAGCTGATATTTGTCTTTTCTATTATTTAATGTCTTTTTTAACTTGAACGGTTGGATTTCAAATAAACATTATGGTGGGCCTTAGGATAGTTTCAACGGTGGGAATCACTCTCCACGTTGTTTTCTGTAGTGGGGTCCACTACAGATTTTTATCTACCTCATTCTTTGAATCATGACTTAAAATGATATCTCAAAATGGATGGACGGTGTGGATATAACACATACATCATAGTGGGCCCCACAGAACTTGGTGACATCACTTCAGCAGCTGACTGGCTGCTCAACCTATCAGTATCTATCTAATCTGCGTCCGGTGGGAGGCGGATTAGCTACTGACAGCTTGAGTAGCGAGACTCGCTACTGAAGTGACGTTACCAAGTTTTGAAGGCTCCACCATGATGTATGTGTTGTATCCATACTATTCATCCATTCACAGATATCATTTTAGACTATGATCCACAGAATGAGGCAGATCCAAATTTGGAGTGGACCCTACCATAGAAAACAGCGAGATGAGTGACATGCACTGTTGAAATCCTTTTAAGGTGAAGTTTTTAATTGTGGGTGTCACTCTCCCCACCGTTTACTGTGGTGGGGTCTTCTCGAGCTTTGGATCTTTCTTTGAACCTTGCCTAATATAATCTCTCCAAATGGATGAACATTGTGGATACAAAACATACATCATGGTGGGGCCACAAAACGTGGTGACGTCACTTCAGTAGCGAGTCTCACTACTCAACCTGTCAGTTGCTAATCTACATCCATAGCTGTCGTAGACACTTGTCGTGCGCCGACGCTCCTCTAGCTGTGAGTTGTACGAACGGTTCAAAGGAGATTAAAGTTACATGGCCTCACGATGATGTATTTATTATATCCAAACCGTTCATACATTTTTTGAGATTATTTTAGAGCATTAGTCAAAAAAAAAATTTAATCACATCCAAAGTTCTAATGGACCGCAAAAAATAACAGCGGGGATAATGATTCTCACCGTTAGAAAATTCATAGGGCTCACCATATCGTTTATTTTCCATCCAATCTATTCATAAGGTCATAAATACCTAAATGAAGAGGAGAAACAAATTTCATATTGATCTGAACCTTCTGTGACCCCCAAAAGGGTTTCAATGGTAGATGTTCAATCCCCCACTGGCCTTTTGCAGTGTGGTCCACTTGATCTCTAAATCTCCCTAATTTTTCGTCTCAAGCCTTAAGACGGGCTTGCAAAATGGATGGACGGCTTGGATATAACACATACCTTGTGATGTGACCCACAAAACTAGCTGACATCAATACAACAACTATATAGCTAGTGTGAGGTACAACAGCCAACTCACTACACACCAGCTATATAGCTGCTGTAGGTACGTGTAGGACGAGCACTAACACTCCTCAAGCTCCAAGTTGTAGGAACGGTTCAAAGGAGATCAAAGTTACATGGCCCCACAATGATGTATTTATTATATCCATACCCTTCATCTATTTTTAGAGATCATTTTCGAATATTATTCAAATAATGAATCATATCCAAAGATCATCTGGACCACACCACAAATAGCAGCGGAGATAATGATTTTCACTGTTAAAAAATTCGTAGGGCCCACCATAACATTTATTTTCTATCCAATCTGTTCCTAAGCTCACGAAGACCTAAATGAAGATGAAAAACAAATTTCGTATTAATCCAAAACTTCTGTGACCCCAAAAAGGGTTTCAATGGTAGATATTCAATCCCCCACTGCTTTTTGCAGTGTGATCCACTTGATAGTTATATCTGTCTTATTTTTCGTCTCAAGCCTTAAGACGAGCTCTCTAAATGGATGGACGATTTGGATATAACACATACCTCACGATCAGACCTACAAAACTTGCTGACGTTAATACAACAGTTATATAGCTTGTGTGAGGTACACTAGCCAATCCTCTTTCCCAATTCACTACAAGAAAAATGTGCAAAGGCTATAGACCAGATCCATAGCAAAAGGGATTTTGCTACGGTTCTAGTCCGTATCACATCCGTCGTAATTGGTGGGGTAGCTAAAGGTCTAGCTACGGACAATATCCGTAGCAATAAATACAATTAGCTACGGATCTTTTCCGTAGCAATAGCGACAATTAGCTACGGATAATATCCGTAGCAATATACACCCATAGCTACGGATTATATCCGTAGCCATAGATACCAATAACTACGGATTATATCCGTAGCAATATACACCAATAGCTACGGATTATATCCGTAGCCATAGATACCAATAGCTACGGTATTTTCAGAACTACATACGGAAAGCTACGGATATAATCCGTAGCTATAGATACCAATAGCTACGGATATAATCTGTAGCAATAGATAGCAATAGCTACAGCAAAAAACCGTAGCTTTGCTACGGATTATATTTCGTAGCTATTTTCTCTGTTTCCATTGTAAGAACCTGTTATGATTGATAACTCATCTTAAGCTTAATGCAATCAGAGAAATAAAAAAGGATGCATTTATTACAATAGCAATCAAATCTATAATGCATCCTACATTCACATTTCTAAATAAACAATACTTCACTTTGCTCAACCTATCAAAAGAATTACAACTAAGGCGTGCCCTCATGCATTAAATAATGCTCACGCTTTTACAGAATTTTCTTTCTTCAGATGGTCAAGTTCAGCAAATACAGAAGATAGAGCTTCTTCTTTCTTTGAAACTGCATATGTAACTTCTGTAAATTTTGACACAAGATCACTTTCAAGTTTTAAAACCCCTTCACTTGAGAAAATGAATTTCATCATCCACTGACTTCTTTAGCTTGTTAGCCTGTATAAAACAACAATTGTAGACACAATCAAATAAGCATGCCTTTGTACACATCTCAAAAGGAAGAAAGACCAAAAAAAAAAAAGAGCTGGAAAAAAACAATTATATATAAAGAAATCAAAAATGTACCTACAAATCTTCTTAACTATAGCAAAATCCATAGGTTAGGTTATCGGTTATAAGTTATAGGTTAAGGTTTAGTTTATAGGTTTATGAAATCGGGTTCGGGTTCAGGATCGGGTTTAGGTTTGGGTTTTCAAGTTTAGGTTTAGGTTTAGGTTAGGGAGTTGAGATTAGGATTAGGTGTAGGTTTAGGTTTAGGTTTAGGGATTTGAGAATACATTTAGGTTAAGGTTTAGGGAATGAGAATAGGTTAAGGTTTAGGTTTAGGAAATTGGGTTCGGTTCGGATAGGGTTTAGGTTTGGGTTTTCAAGTTTAGGTTTAGGTTTAGGTTAGAGAGTTGAGATTAAGATTAGATGTAGGTTTAGGTTTAGGGATTTGAGAATACATTTAGATTAAGGTTTAGAGAATTGAGAATAGGTTAAGGTTTAGGTTTAGGAAATCGGGTTCGGGTTTAAGATCGGGTTTAGGTTTGGGTTTTCAAGTTTAGGTTTAGGTTTAGGTTAGAGAGTTGAGATTAGGATTAGGTGTAGGTTTAGGTTTAGGGATTTGAGAATACATTTAGGTTAAGGTTTAGGGAATTGAGAATAGGTTAAGGTTTAGGTTTAGGAAATCGGATTCGGGTTCGGGATCGAGTTTAGGTTTGAGTTTTCAAGTTTAGGTTTAGGTTTAGGTTAGGGAGTTGAGATTAGGATTAGATTTAGGTTTGGGTCATCAAACCTTTTCCCTGTCATCCAAACAATGCTCACGAGAATATCAACCTGATTAAAAAATGTTCAAGTGTATCAACCCATGCACCTTGGACCAGGTAAGTTAGCCGTCTATACACATACTGTGAATTATATATTACCATGTCCTCTATATATCAATGAAGATAAAAAAAAAAAAAAGCATTTTCCAATACAGAACAATTGCTTCTTTTTTCTTTTTTTTTTTTTTATTTTTTTTATAGGGGATATTAGACATACTTAGTGTTGCAGCATACATTCTATTGAAGTATCTGTCCATCTATTGAAGTTTATATGATGTGGGGTCGTGATCCAGATCAAATGGTTGGACTTGATTGTTTTCTGCTGTGAGAATTACTCGATCTGACTCTCAAAATCCTCAACAAGACAATCATGTTACCTCAGATCTGATATTTTGGCAATGGATCTATGCTCCCTACAACACCCTTGTGAAATCCAGTAGCCGAAACCTGATGTCCTTCTACATTCACCTCAAGAAGAGATGATATTCCTTGATTCTCAAATTCCAAGTAGAGAAACAACAGAAAATCGATCAAAATTGAAAAGATGAACAGAATGACAGTTCATCATATAAAATTGCAAGAAAAATGAAAAGAAGAAAATTCTAAAATCAATTCAGCTATAGAGAGATGACGAAAATACCTGGAATCATGAGAAGGAGATAAAAAATCCACTTTTATTGTATCTTTTACCTAAAGCAGAGAAAAAATCACTTCAAGTCAATGAGTCTATATCCAACTCGCTTGCTAGAAAATAAAGAACTTCAAGTGCTTAGTGGTTTGCATTGAAACTACACCCCAATAACTCGCTTGCTCACCCTTTGGGGTGTGCATCTGATAGTTGGCTTGGGGGTTAATATTGGGTGGAATCGTGCTTGCATGTGAGTGGTGTCAATGTTAGCCTTTGTCACGGCAAGTTCAGTAAAAGAGAGGGTTGATGTCCAGTGGACAACCAACTGTAGAACTTTTGCCAATATATCATTTGAAACCCAACCACGAATTGGAGAAAATTGAGATCATGATGATGACAGGAGACAAATTGTAGATACAGATGTGCACAGTCCCATCACAGATCCTACAGATATGGATTTTAGGGTACATTGCTTTGTTAAGTTACGTGTTTACATACCTGAAATTCGAAAGCTCGGCTGACAAGTTTAAGACAAAAGCTTACAAGGTGTTGAAGAGGTATAACACTGTGTTGCAACAAATGAGAATGCTGCATCACAAATCAATGCTTTCAAGTAAAAAAGAAAAATAAAAAAGCTGGAGATCAAACTGGTCACCCTGCAATTTCAACCACCAGCTTGAACTGTGATGTCATCCCCAGGTCCATAGATTTACGTGTTTAAATATGTAATTATGGTAAAACCTAACAGTTCATACGTGTTCAACTGTAGTTTGTACAACTTTGTAACGGTTCAACAGACAACTCATAATGGCCCAGATAGTTTTTGAGTTTCCAAGTGGTTTGGATAGAAAATAATTCAAGTATTCTTTAAGAAAAGTAATGATAACAAAGACCGAAGTTGGATTTTCTTTTTTTTTCTTTAAATTTGTTTTTGAGGATTTGATATTAGATTGTAATTGATTGTACTTGATTTGTCAATGTAGAGAGAAAGAACCCTTTTTGCCTCAGATACCCAAAAGCTACTTGAGAATCTTGTATGTGCCCAGTACATGAATTTGATGAAATGTATATATATATATTTTTTTGCAGACAACCATCAAATCACGTTTTTGTTTCTTGTAATGGGAAGGATGAATCTATCCACATCTCACATATAATGTTGGGCGTGGATGGTAAACAACTGGAAGAAGAACTGGTGGGTCTTCCATATTGATTAATTAAAAATGAAAGCATGAAGTAAAAAAATCTATCATGGCAAAGAGCAGGCTCTAGTAATGGAAGTAGCTTAATTCAAATCACAAGCATATGCATGTATTAAGTATGCATCTTACATATAGAGTCCTTCCGGTACTCCAACATCACCTTTTCCTTTACTTTCTTGAAGTCTACATGTGTTTCCTTCATACGACGCTCTCTTAAAGCAAGCAAACCAGCTTCAGTGCAGATAACTTTGATATCTGCTCCAGAGAACTCATCCTTAGTCATCACAAATTCTTCCAAGTTGACATCATCCGCCAATGTCATCCTTGATGTGTGTATCTGGAAAATTCGCCTCCTTGTTTTGATGTCTGGAAGAGGGAATTCAATTTTTCTATCAATTCGGCCATGCCAAAGCAAGGCAGGGTCAAGGCTCTCAATTCTGCTAGTAGCGAGAATCACTTTAACATCCCCTCTAGAATCAAAACCATCCAGCTAGTTCAGCAATTCCAACATTGTTCTCTGAATTTCACGCTCGCCTCAAGAATGGGCATCATACCTTTTCGTGCAAACTGCATCTATTTCATCGATGAACACTATTGATGGAGAAAGATCATCAGCAACTCTAAATAGCTCTCTGACTAATTTTGGGCCATCACCCAAGTATTTCGGATCAACTCACTACCAACAACTCGCAGAAAGTGGCCGATGTTGATTTTGCAACAGCCTTGGCAAGTAGGGTTTTGCCCATTCCAGGCTCTCCGTAGAGTATAACTCCCTTGGGAGGCTTAATACCAATGTCTTCATACAATTCAGGATGGGCAAGAGGAAGTTCCACTGCTTCTTTGATTTCTTGAATTTGGGGATCCAACCTACCAATGTCAGCATATGATTCCAATGGAGCCTTCTCGACCTTCATCACTAAAACCATGGGATCCACTTCATCTTGAAGAAGCCCAACAACAGAAAGAACCTTATTGTGCATGAGGATTGCGCACCCTGGCTCGAGCTGGTCCTTATCCACAAAGGACAGGATCCCAACGTAGTACTCGGGCCCCACCGACGACGACACGATAGTGTGGTTCTCATCGATGAGCTCCTCGAGGTTGCCGACGCTCATGGGGGAGCCACGGAGATCGTCGACCTTGGAGCGGTCCTCCTTGTTCTTCTCCTCCTGGGGTTTGAGGCGCTTCTGATTGGAGACAAATTCCTCCTCCATGAATAAGAAAGAAATTTATTTATTACTTTATTTTGCAGAGATGGAAGGATGACTATTAGGTTGTTTGATGAAGTACTGTCTAACAAGCTGGGACTGAATAACGAATCAGAGGTATTTAAAGACATTTACTTCCATGCATTGATCTAACACGCCTATATATGTAGTTAGTTTGGTACCCCATACTGCCCTCTCTCTCTCTTCTTATGTGTGGCTGGTATTTTAGCATACAGCAAATTCCATTTTCATTAATGCAAATTTTAAGAGATATTGGTTTTATAAGAGACCACAAAAGAGGAAGATAAGCCCACATCGTTTCCACCATAAAACTCATATGCACATTAGTGTGTATAACTCACAAGATTAGTCTTAGAAACTTGAAAGAAACATGAGAACTAAAAATAGTTTTTAGTGGGATGCATTTCTTCTAGGGATAGCATAGTACATTACAACATACCCTTGTATAACCGATTCCTATGAGTTCAAGAATGCCAGGTACTAAAGGAAGCCTATCGATTCCCTGCATTAGAAAGTAACATCTATCAGGAAAACTACATTTAGAATATAAAGAGGCGCTCTAATGCTTTCTTAGCACAACAAGTTATAAAAGTGTTCTTATGGGGACACTAACATAGGTCGATTCATTGATCTAGTCTGTTCATTAGGTCCAACTCATTTTTTGTGGGAAAAGATCGCATAATTCGACCAATACCCAACCATTTGATCAATGGCCTTTAATATGGACAGTCGACATCATTTACACAAAAATAGGCCTAATCAGTGTTGATCATCATTGTTGATTGCTTATGATTCATGTGTTGGACATCATATGATCAAAATCATCCATAGCTAGGAAAAAAGGATGGTTATATAAAATAAGGTCAAATCAAGGATTGATTGGATCATCCCATTTTAGTAGCCCATGAAAAAGTGTCATGGACTTAATGGACAGTTCAATTGATCACTGCTAACCACTGCAAGTAGAAGCACTTATAACTTATAGGGCTCTCTGCAAGCACTGAAGCATTTCTCTAAAAAATGAAATGAGAGGATTTAGATATGAACCCATACAAAAAATGAAATGTCACATGGACCATAAAATATATCACAAAATAAAAAGGTGGGACTGCTCACCTTTACTTGAAGTTCCTTCATTGGATGAGGTGTCAGTAAAGCTCGGATTGTGGTAACAATAGGCCCCTAACATGGAAGAAGGGAATATATGTAAGAATCTAGAAGCATTGTACAATACTTTTTCTTTCAAGAAAATGAAAGAGAAAGAAGGGATTTTGTAGTTCTTACCATTTGGGTAATCCTCTTATAGCACTAGTGCCCATGGACAACAAGTAGTCGCTCCAGAAACCACCTAGTGACAACAAGTAGTCACTAGGTGGTTGTTCTTGGCATTGTCATGGCCTCAGATTGATCTCAACATGCAAAAGAGAGTCAGCTCTTGGATTATTTTGTGTGTATTAACGTTGTATGTAAAATAAAATGGAAGACAAGGACACAACTCACCTTAACGCCCTTTTCCCTCCTCCCTTACCCAGGCTTGGGACCTGCAATGCAAGAAGTTGCATTGGCGGAGTTAAAAAAGGGCTTAAGCTCCATTTGGTTTGAGAAAAAATTATATTCATAAAGATTGATGTGATGACCAAATGGAGCCTAAGACTTATATGCAAATTTACTCACCAATCAACACAGGCTGGAATCATCGAGCTAATGCTTCATCCTTTTAAAAATGCATCTTGTGTTCATAAATAGAACTTGAAGGTTCCTGGTGCTTGCCGCCCTGCAATTGGATGAGCTCAAATGTATTGTGCAAATTTCAAAACAGAGTAATGGGTGTCTATAACTATGGACCCACATCTCATAGTTGTGAACTTTAATGTGAGTAAACATTGGTTGGATGGTCAAAACTGGCTGATCGATGATATCTAAACTACAATAAATAGAGCTACCATAAATAAAACAGAAGAGATTAAATTAAAGAGATTAAATGAGTTTAGATGTGCCCTCTATGATTAAACTAAGATAAAAATAAACCGTTTAAATGTGTCTAAGTCAATCCAAAAGTCTGAAACCATTTAGTTCCAAATAGTCAATAAAAAATCCTCCCATTTAGTCATCATCCATTTCTGTCTACAACCTATAAAAAATAACAAAAATAAATCAATTAGTATTCATGATCTCATACAATAAGAAAAGGAAAATGGTGGTATTAGCTCTCCAGATTCTTCTTTTACACACACCTTGAAAAATAACACTGACCTGTTGGCTTGTAAAGCTGAATAGTACCATCAATGCGGTGAATATCAGAAATGCTTTGAGTTGACTTCTGTGCTACTTGAAAGAGATCCATTCCATTTGAAATCTACTTTAGTGCATTTAGCAGCTGCTATGGAGTTGGGCCATTCAAATGAACTTATGGCATCTAGTTCGGTGAAGGATTATCCTCAAAGAGCATTGTCATGGTTTGCTGTTGGTTGGTACTAATATTGCATCAAGAAGTATGACCAATCACGGCGTCATTTCTGCAAGGCTACAAATCTGGATGCTACATTTGCACCTGCTTGGATAGGTTTTGGAAATGTTTATGTTGCCCAAGAAGAGGGTGATCAAGCAATGGCTGCCTTCCGCACTGCAGCTCGTTTGTTTCTTGGGTTCCATTTACCAAATTTATATATTGGAATGGAATACATGCAGACACATAGTTTTAAACTTGCTGGACAGTTTTTCATGCAGGAAAAGCAATTTGCCCTTCTGATCCACTTGTATATAATGAACTTGGCGTTGTTGCTTATCAATCTAAGGAGTGTCAAAAGGCTGTGCAGTGGTTTGAGAAAACTTTGGCTAACATTCCGTCATCATTAAGTGAAATGTGGGAACCAATATTGGTGAATCTTGCACACGCGTACAGGAAGTTAAAGATGTACATTGAGGCAATCTCATATTATGAGAAGGCACTTGCCCTTTCGACTAGAAGTTTGAGCACCTATGTAGGTCTAGCGTATACTTATCATTTGTAGGATAATTTCAATTCTGCAATTACATATTACCATAAGGCTTTGTGGTTGAAACCCGATGATCAGTTATGCACAGAGATGCTAACTTTGGCGCTTGTGGATGAATGCCGCAGTGGCACTGATCAGAAAAATGAAATCCGGCGTAGCTAACCCACAATAGTTAGTCTCATTTGTATTAGAATTTATGAAGTCACTTATATATTGCATACAATAGATGTCTAACGTCTATGAAGCCTTGATTACTCAACATTTTCTCTTTTGTAATATCTGAACAAGGAAAGTGTAATTTAATGTACAAGTTTATCAAAAAAAAAAAAAAGTTCTACTGCTTAAATAAAATAAAATAAAATAATAAGTAGGCTATTCTAATCATAAATTAGCACACAGGTGTATGCCAAATGTGGATTGTTGCCAATTCCTTTAATCATCCATCTTTTTTCTACATGAGACCCATTAGAGACCTTATTAACCTGATTTTTGGCTGCATGGAGGGGTCCACTTGATGAATGCCTCAAACTCATACACGTTGCTACACTTGCATGTATTGGGGGTAGGAGCCAAATTCCTACAAGGATTAACCCTGTCAAGGCTCTAAGATAATATACAGATAGATGACAAGCACAATATTATTTAGTTAAAGAAAGCATACATAGTTTTTCTATGGAATACCTGTGTATAATTACGTTAAGCGTGATTTTTTCTTTTTTTTTTTAACCTTTTTTTTTTTTTTTAACCAGCTGCATATTGATATGGACAAGTATACAATATGAAGTTTCAGGAGGGCCCAGCTAAACAGCAGGCCACTCCTATCATATGGAACTGAGTCAACTTGGCCGAGCCGTCTTGGTTTTGGTGGCAAGTAAAAGAAGTCAGTAGATGGAAATGTGACTGAAATAGAACAACTCAGGGCGAGTCAAACCATTTTCCATTTCCTGGTGGGTCTTACCCCAAAGGCACTATTTAACACCGCCATGTGATGCATGAATGATGTCTTTCTCTATCCCTTGTTGGATTGAGTTGTTATATGATGTTTGGTTAAGCAAAGCAAAAACATACAAGACTTGGGAGTTTGTTTCTAGAACACTTGAGCAGTCCATCAGCTTGGCCCAAACACCCAGCTGCCCTTAAGATCAGGCCACATGACTCACTAGGTGGGCCACATCTACCAAACCAATAGAAGCCCGAAAAACATTTGCCCAAAATTTTCTAAACTATTCATTTTTTTCTAACATTATGGCCTGCCTGATGAGTGAATGGCCTGATTTCAAGCATGGGGCATCTACATGGTGGGCTCCACCTGATGGGCACTGATCTCGCCGAGTGTACCACATTGGTGCATGTGGCGGTGTGTATTGAGTCAGTATCATTCAGTGTTGGATTTGCAAACCTCTCCACCTTGCGTAGAATCTTAAATCTATAGCTCTATGTTGATATCTTGTCTGATTTGTTTTCTTCACTTACAAGCAGAAATACATAAAATCAACAGAAAGAAGCCTTGGAAATGGATGAAGTTTGTAAAGAGTGGATGAACTTAAAGCAGCAATGAAAAAGCTCACAGCTGACTATCACGCAAAAGCCGATTCTGGAGGGCCTATTTGTTTATGAATCGTGGTTGAAGCATTTCTTCAAACATGTAGGGGGCCATGGACAACGGCGGACATGGCTACCGCTGCCATGGATGCTGCCCAATTTCTGGCCATCAAAAGAGAAAAATAGAGAGAAATAGAGAGTACCTTCAAGTGCCTTCTCAAATTTCTTCTATTCTCTTCACCGTTGATGACCATGGAATAAGGTTTGGACATTCAATATTTGAGAGAAAGAGAGAGAGATACCAAGGATGATGAGGGGATGACAGGAAGAAACCCTTTGTTTTTACCTAACGGGAAGAAACCTTCCGTCCACAAAGAGAGTGGCAGCGAGATGGGAAGAAACCCTCTGTTTTTACCTAACAAGAAGAAACCTTCTATCCACAAGGAGAGTGGCAACAAAATTAAGAGAGGGAGCACGAGACAGCGAGAGGGAGAGGGAGACGGTGAGGGAGCACAAAAGAGCGAGACCGAGGGATAGAGGGAGAGGGAGAGGGAGAGGGAGGTTTTTTTTTGGAGCGAGGGGGAGAGGGAGGGTTTAGGCGGCCGAATCATGTGAATCCAAAATTTCCATGACCGCCGATAGGGTTTCAATGGCAGGCGTTCAATCCTCCACTGCTTTGTACAGTGTGGTCCACTTGATTTTTTTTATCTGTCTTAATTTTTTATCTCAAGCCTTACGACGAGGTCACCAAGTGAACAGATGGTTTGGATATAACTCATACATCATGATGGGACCCACAGAACTTTGTGACGTTAACATACCAAATCACACGGACGGTGTGTGTGACAACAGCCAATCCGCTTCTAAGCTTGGGCTATTATTTTGACGGATATGTCTTATCCACGCAGTCCATTCATTTAGGCAACCATGGATAAGACATGAAATAAAAAATGAGGTAGATTGAAGGCCCAAGTCAACCACACCACTCCAAAATAACTTTCAACAATATGCCCATAATTTCTAGTGTTTACTATTGTGTGGTCCACTTAAGGCTTCAATATGCCTCCTTTTTTAGGCTCATACCCTAAAATACAATATCAAAACAGATGGATGGCTTAGATAAAACAAATACATTACGATAGGCCCCACAGAGACTCTTGTGAGACTGTCAGTGTATAAAAGTTAGATGATAGGTAGTAGCCTATAGCTACGGATTAAATCCGTAGCTATTTAGCTACAGATTAAAGCCGTAGCCATAGACCTCCATAGTCTGTAGCCTTTGCTCATTTTTTTGTAGTGATTTTGTGGAGCTGGCCTCATCCAAATACAATGGGGCCTAAACGTGGAGCATACCTTCATGTATGTACTGTATATCTACCCTATTTATCATTTTTGCCTGCTCATTTTAGGACATAGCCAAGAAATGAAGTACAAAATCTCAGGTGGATCAAACCAGAGGAAATAGTTGTGACTGAATACCCATGATTAAAACTTTCTGATGACCAACCCCACCATGATGTTTTTCAAATATCCAAGCTGTTGGTAATGTCGCAGGGACCTGCATATAGGGGAAAAAGCAAATATCAGATTGATCCAAAACTTTTGTGGCATAGAAGAAGTTTTTAATGGTCCATCACCACCTTTTCAAGTGGTGTGGTCCACTTGGATTTGGATCTAATTTATTTTTGGGCTCATGCCCTAAAATGAGCCTTTAAATGGATAGCGTGGATATACAATATATAAGTCAAGGTGAGACCCATGGTAAAGGCCACACTGAATTGGTTAAGGCGAGCACCTAATCTATCGTTGTGAAAATGGGTTATTAATTAAAATAACACTTAATTATGATGTCCTAGAGGTAATGATCTTAACATTTAAATTCATTATTATTTTAGCATCCTAGGCACTATTAGGCTTTTTCCAAGACAATAATGCCCTTCTGTCATTAGTGTCATCGTACAGTGGTAGCTTTTCGCATAAGTTGAGAGAGTCTTTTGAGAATGGAGGTGTGGGCCCTACTAAATAAATGATTGAGGTCAACCCTGGGTCAATCTGATTCGTTCACTTTAATCAGACAACCATAAACCCATAGTAAGATTCTTAAAAAAGTAATAATAATTACAGTATTCGTGACCCACAACTGCATGAGTATTATGCACTAATCCCGGACTGTTATTGTGAGACCCTTAACCTTAGTATCCATTTTATTCCGTTGGGTCCCGCGGTCCTACTGGTCGAATTCCGGTGACCCGCGACCTACGGTTTACATTTGCGATGACCCTTAAGTCCCATCATATAAACATGACCCGAATCAACCCGAAACTAGCGCCATAGCGACCGCATCGTCACCGTGGTTCCAACGCCGCGTCTCTTGCGGCAATACGAGTTGTATATCAAAAGATGTAGGTCGTGCTTGTTGTGGACCGTTGATTGTGTTTTGTGGGGCCCACATAGGGTGTACACATTTTTCTTTGCATGATATCATCCTATGTTTCATAATTGCGTAGCTAGCCTAGGCCATAGGTCCATAGCTAACATTTCATGAAGAGTTTTTTTCTCTAGGATACCACCTTTCCCTCTCTCCCATGGCAATCATGCCCTTTTCTCTATCTTAAGGTAGAAAAGTCTTAAATTTCTCTTCTCAAGTTGAGAAGAGCCATCATTTGCTTCTAGTTTTTAACAATTCATGATTACTCTCCCTAAAACCACCTATCCTAGCAACTTTCCTCTCATTTCTTCCCATCCTCTCTCCCTCATTTCTCATTTTCTCTCTAGCTAGAGGAGCTTGGATATCCCACCTTGCTCAGAAAATTCCAGCCCTTCCTCTCTCAAAAACCCCCTCATCCAACCCTCAACAATAGATCTCAACCATTGATCTTTGTGCATTGGAGCTTGAGAAGTCCATTGGTGGTAGAATCTTAGTGTTTTGAGAGGTGGGTGTTCTTGTAGCTTAGATTTTTAGATTTTCTTTATTTAAATATTATTCCTCTTCCTCATTTCATCTTTGGGAGCATGTGGGGCCCATCAAGTGATGGTGGAGGTCCCCATGTCTCCATGAGTGTGGCCAATGGCCCACCCCTTGCATGCATGATCTATGGATGGGACCATTCTCCATGGACCCCATTATGGTATTTTCCTTTAGGTTTAAGGCTTCTTGGGTCATCTAGACCCTTAATCCTTGATGGGGATGACATCCCCACCTTAGATCTTGATTAGTAGGGCGATGCATGCTTAGATCCATGTAACATTAATGATATAGTGGATATGTGTTTGTGTAATGAAGGAAAGGGCTTCAATATGGCGGAGCCCTTTCCTTGTGGTCGGATATCTATTTTTCCTTTATTCATCTCTTGATTCCTAATGTGTATAACACATTTTGTGGCCTGGAAATATCCAGACCGTCCAAGTAGAGTGGACGCCCATGGTTGTCCACTCTATGGACGTTGGTGTCCTATTTGCCCCATAATGGACACATGCAATGGGTTTTGAGAAGGGGGTTTGGTCTGGATATTTGTGGGGCCTGCTAAGGTGGACCATAACACAGATTTTATGGGGTATTTCCCCCTTTTCTTAATACTTATGCTCTGTTATTTCCAGATGAATATTGCTATCCAGAAAATTTTCTGGACTATTTCTGGTTGATCTTGGCATGGATTTTTGGATTGGTTGGAGGGATGTTTTTACCCCAATGATAGATCATGACTGTAGGTGTGGACCCCACCTAGATGTATAATAAGTTCCACCTGCATCTGACTCTGTTTGACCACCCAAAAGAGTGTCCCAATAGGGGTGGACAGTCTAGATTTTCTGGACTGTCCAGCCACCCTGCATGATGGAAAAGCATGAATATCAGTTTGATTTTGAAAACGGTGGGCCACTTTTTGTGGACCCCACCTTGTTGTATACATGTATAGGGAGGTTGGCCATATTTTTTCCAAATTTTTGGCAGCCTAGGACCCACTCCAATGGGGTGCTCAAATCAGGGATAACAATGTGTTCCTACTGTATTTTTTATTCTGGACCTTGCTGTCCATTTTTTGTTACATGTGTTTGGGTGTGATGGTGGCCTTCCCCTTCACCCATCTTGTGGCCCACCTTGTAGGGACCCACCTCAGGTGCATATGGGCCACCATACTTGCCAAATTTTAGGGTTTTCCAAGGCTAAGACAACAACACATGCTAGACGTCCAGCTAGGCTGAACGTCCAGCTAGGCTGAACGTCCAGCCATGGGTTGGCCGTCCACCCCACCTCAGGCCCACCATGATGTATGTTTTATCCAACCATTCACCCTAAGGTGTGGCCCACTTGGATGGGGACCATCCCCTGGTACGATGTCCTCAAGTGGGGCCCACCTTGGGCACCATGTAGGGGCTAACCATCCCACCCCTTGGGAACACAAGGAGGGTTGGCCATCCCTACCTTGTGGCTCACTTTGATGTATGTGTTTCACCAGGCCGTCCTCCCTGGTGTGGCCCATTGATGTGTGGACCACTCCCTGGAAAGATGTCCCCCTTTGGAGCCCACCTTGATGCATTTTTAGATGGTCGTCTAGGCCCTTGGGACCCTTAGGCCCACCTGGACGTCCAGCATGTTTTGTGTGTCATATTCACACCCTCCATCTGTTGGGGCCCACTATGATCATTAAGGGCCATTATGAGATTTATTTTCTCCCAAAATTTTCATGTGCTAGACCTTGGTAGGCCTAAGAAGCTGGGTGGGCTGAAAGTCCAGCAATGTACTACGGGGTGTATGATATATGTTGTGGGATATTTTAAGGATCGAGGCCCACCAAATGGAGAGTATTGGGTACACACATAATTAGTTTATTTCTGAGATATTTTTGGGCTTAATTAATGCCTTTTGAGGCCCATCCTTAGTTAAATATTGTGGGCCATCTATAAACCAGATTTTTTATGGTCCAATAGACCTAGACGGGGTGGAAGTCCACCATTGGGGCCCAGTATTGTGCAAGGGCTAATCTCCTTGTATTATGGGCCCAATGGGCTGCCTATAAGCCCAACTTGTATGATTGAACCTTGAATGCCCACATCTAGATCATAGTCATGGGCTGACTTACCCACCTTGAAGCATGTTAGATAGGCCTTGTTAAGTCTTGCGCCAATGTTGTGAGGTCCACATGGATGATTTAGGCCTTGGCCTTGTGTTTTTGGGCTTGTGGGCTGCCCATTAGATCCATTTAATGCGTGGGTTTGAGCCATTTGCCCATAATAATGTGTACCTTGGGCCATGACTTGCCCCCTTGGGCCCATGTTGTTGTATCTAGGCCTTGAGCCATTCTCATGGGGCCCATTATGTGTTGTAATGAGTATTTATTGCTGCCCATTGTATTTTCATGATGATATTTGGGCCTTGGGCCTTAATTTGGCTATTTTTCTTGTTGGGTCACCCTCTTAGGGATAATGGTGGTTAAATGTCCCCATTGTGGACCCCTGTAGGCCCATTGGTGGTTGAATGTCCACCTTAGGCCCATTTGTTAGGTTCATTCTCATCTACTGGTGGTCGAATGTCCACCTTAGACCTTGTTTGGGCCCATTCATACCCTTTAGGCCTGTCGTATTGTTTATTTAGACCTTGTGGGCTACCCCAAAGCATTGGGCCCCCATTAGTAGTATGTATCTTTCACATTTTGAGGAATTGTCTAAGTATCTAGACTTAATCTTGGTAAAAGGAGAGTACAACATTGTCACATGTCATACTTAGTTACCTTCATGATTCATCCATGTGCATCATATGTATGCTTGGAGCGTGGTATGATTGATCATGACTTATGCCGTTAGACAGATTATTTTATGGGACTCCCAAAGTTATGGAGTTACCCTACATGAGCGCTGGGTGCGCAGGACTGATGCATGGTTGATTGGCGTGATTCATACATCTTGCATTGGTATGACATAGATATCCGCCCTAGCTTCATCAGGGCCGTGACCTCCACAGGCATAACGTGGATGGCCAGATTTGGACACCGGAAATATTTTGAGCACTATGGGCACTTAGCATGTCCTTGGGTGAAAGTCCCAAAATATTCATGGTACCAGGAGACCCTCCAACATCTAGACCGAGTGGAAATATAAGCGTCGGTGCCTACACCTTGAGGCCATGTCTCCCATTGTAACGTGGTCGGTTGGAAAGGGTCCGCCTGAGTGAGAGGGCATTTAAGCTAGGTTAAGTTTGACCAGCTCGTAAATGAGTCCACTATCGTTGAGCTTTGTCGATGATTTGCTGTCCACAGGTGGGTAGTGAGGTCTCTTACCCTCTCTGGTCTGTGCGGCTAGGGAGGCGGCAGTCAGCATGTAGTGTATTTGACCCCAGTGATTTCCTCGAGAGGATTGTATTGATATGTGGGCTTGATATGAGGACTGACATGATTGCATCGCACCTTACATATAACATTTGGCTATATAGGCCTCTTATTGCATCGCCTTGGTATGGTGCTCGATACTCTTATGTTGCATTGCATAGCCTTGTGACAGCTGATAGCATTCATGCTTGATATAACATAGCCTTGGTATGGCTGATGGTATTGATGATATTCATGGTCTTGCTAGCATTTCTGCATACTCTAATATTGAACCATTGGCGCCTGTCCTGCACATACATACACCACCCTCTAAGCATTCTATAAGCTTATGCACGATTGATGTGTGCAGGTGATGCTAGGCAGTAGTAGGTGCTGGAGCAGGAGCTTGCCAAAGAGCTATTTCTTTTGGAGTTTTATCATCTATCATTGTATCTTTCTTTATTTCGAACCATGTATTGTAAAACAGTTTTAATTCTTTATGGATTTTGTAATACTGTTCTTGTAGTTATTTTATGTGGTTATGATGTTATGATCTTGGGTATGCTCGTTATGAATCAAACTTATGTTATAGAAATCTTCCTTGTAGATCCCAAGATTGGAACCTGGTGAATGGGCACCAGGAGCTGAGAATGGGGTGCTACGGAGGTTGTCGGTGCCAGAATCGGCGATCAGGAATCTTGTGAGTCCGGTCTCCGAGTCTGGGGCGTGACAATTACTACCTGTGTGGTCCACCCGTCATGAGTTATACACTAAAACTTCGTGTTGTAGCATGAAATTAAAATCCCTTTCATGTGGATGGCTTAGATCTATTACATAATGATTCAGTGGGCCTATGTTGGGTCTCATGTTGAGTTCAATAGGTGGGTCCCTTGTGAGGGAAAGGTCATTTGGCATTTTCACCTTTCTTTCTTTCTTTCTTGTTTTTCAGAAGGGGGACCACACCAAAAAGAGGGGACCACACAAAGCATATTCGACGGTTGGTAGTTGTACAGTCGGACATCTGACTCCTTGGCAATGATAACAAACCTCGACAAGCTCCAAAGAAGTTCCAGACGAAAAGAAGACGTTTTTTTTAATTATTATTTAATATCTCTGATCAAAATCTTAGACGTAACTCTAGCAAAGTTCTAGTTTAAAAAACGATTTTATTATTATTATTATTATTATTTTAATTCTCTGGTGATTACGGCGCCTAATAGTAAGTTTTTTGAAATGTTATTTTTGTGAAAGGGAGGAGGGTGTGGCGATTCCCTTTCTGGTTGTCTTTATTTATTTATTTTTATTGTTATCTAAATGGATGGAGTCTATGAAACATGGGGGGTGGTGATCGAGTTACTTTTTATTTTTATTTATTTTCTCATTCAAATGGTTGAAGCTTGTGATAGGGATGAGGGTTTTGTGGTTCTCTTTCTTGTTGTCTTTTATTTTTGTTATTTATTTTTTTGTTTTTTTTCCTCATTTGAATAGTTAGAGTTTGTGAAAGGGAGAGGAGGAGGATGTGATGTTTGTATGGATGGTGTATGCATGGTGAAGAGTGTGGTGGTCCTGTGTTCAACGTGTTCTTTTCGTAGAGTCTAGGCAGTGAGGATCTCTAAAAATATTTGTATATTTTTTATATGAACTATGGATTGCCGATATTAACTTTATATCGCAGATACACAACTTTTATTGGTGATCCACAATTTACATCTGTGATCCACAACTCATATCGGCAATCCACAATTCATATTATATTTAATAAATTATAGATACTTTCTCTAGATGAATTGGAATGATTACACTTAAATCTAACTTTTTATCTTTCATATATTATATAATTATCTTTTGATGTGAGAAAGCCTGATCATTACTTAGAATACCCCAATATAAAGGTCACTACCAACTATTTAGTAGATTTTTTAACTACTCTAAAGCATTTAGAAGAATTTAATTCGAGTATTTACTTGATTTTCATGAAGGAGAATGGAAGGCAAATGAACCATTGATCCATTTCTTAATGCAAAGGCACCTCGGTAACCTCTGATTTGACTTCTGTGATACGATTATGCAATTTAGAGAGATGGACTTTGCCTTGATTATGGGTTTTAAGTGAGAAAAATTAGAGGAACCTTTAAAGATCGGCCGAAGATAATTAAAAAGAGTCTTGGGGATCAATTATTCAAATATCAGTCTCATATTACGAATGCAGATTACTGAAGGCATTTCTTTCTTTGAGGGAGTATCAATAACGGGGTCGCCATAAAGTTGGCGATGTTGATATGTGAAGAGAACTTACTTGTTATTTCACCTAAAAAGAACAAGTGCATAGAACAGTATATATATTTTTAAAAAAATTTAGATGCATTTGATAATCATTTATGGGGGAGTATGGGGTATGAGATCTTAAAAGGAGAAGCAAATACTATGACTAAGAATCACTTTTCAAACTTTGACGACTTCCTCCGATGCTTATATACCCTACTAGTAATTTTTTTCCCTATGAATTCCTATAAAGTATTAAGCCATTATATTGTGCCTTAATTTAATATTTCTTGTTTCCCTTATTCAACATATTTGGGCATCTGAGATTTTCCCTAGTATATGTGCCCCGAAGGACTAGGCCACTAGACGTAATCCTATAATAATTCAACAATTTCTAAACTGGAAGGCGACTAAGGGGGTGAAATACAAGCGGATATCAAAAGGTTTCTACAAATATTGAAGTTGAAATCAACATCAAACTTGGTTTGTTCGTGTTATATTTCAATATTTCTGACATTACAAACATATTGTTGCAACTTAGGATTAACGGTGAACTCATCCCCACTATAAATGAGGAAAAAATTGTTGCTATTGAATAAGTTCAAGAAGTTATAGTAATGAGAGGAATAAGAGGACAAATAGGGAGAGGAAAGAGGTCGAGAAGAGAGAAGTGGTGAAGAAGAGGATGGGTACAAGGAAGATGGAGACGGAGGTGGAGACTAGTAAGAAAAGGAAGTAGGTTTCAAAAGAGACTCACTTGAGAATAATAAACTCCTGCTTGAATATGTTATCAGAAAAAAATTACACAGTATGAAAATAAGAATATTTGCCTGCGTAACGAATTAGAAATTTGATTATATAAGTTTATCATTGCACTTCTATTTGACTTGACTTACTGTCATACATCATTTTTGGTTTAAACGTTGAAAGATGAGCTATCAATGTCCTAGAGAGGGGGGAATAGAACTATACCAATTTCAAATATAAAAATGCAGAAATAATAATCTCAATCGCACAATGTAATGAAACTTCGTTTCCAATTAATTCAAAGGACAACCTTCACCTATTATTTTAGACAGGATAACCTTATTTCACGACATCCTTAAAATCAAACATTCAAAATAAAAAGAGACAATTAAATAAAATAATCACCACAAATGCACATGGGGTTATAGTAGTTCGGTGTTTAAATCCACACCTACTCCACTCCCAAAATTATTGACCTCGTAATTTTGGCTTTCACTATATTAAGGTTTTCATAAGTTCACCTTAACAAATTTTACAGTTCTCTTAATTTTCATGGGCTTACTACAATAAAATTCCCTTTTTTTATTTTCACGAGTTTACCACAAAAACATCCTCTTTGTGATTTTTACGAGCTTACCATAAATCAATCTAAATGAGATTTCTGGGCTATCTCAGAAAAATCCAAATATAGCAATAATAATAACAATACTTATATTCAGATGTTGATTTTAAGATATAGTCGAGACTTGGAGCAATGATCTTCTTTCTTGAGAGTCGATGAAGCAGTATGCTCAAACCAGAAAGAATATAGGGATCTAATGTATTTAAAGGAATAAAAACCCTAACTGTTGTAGATTCAATTCTCAAATTCTCAAGTAGAGTATATATTACTCTCTAATTGCATTTAACACTAACTTTAGAAAGGGAATTGAATAAGCTAAATAAAAATAATAATTACCACATAGATAGCTTGGGGAGTACCTGAGTTTCTCTTTAACTTGTAGAAGATTTATCATTGATTTTCGTTGTTGAAATGAATGAGAGAATGTCCCTATTTATAGCCAAATGATTTGAAAATTTGGTTAGCCTAAAAAAGGCTTTGGCTGACCAAATTCCAACGATTCTATTCCAACAACTATCGGATTGTGCGAGCTAAGATTTATCAAAAATTCGGTAGGCCCCAGTCAAAATTCGGCTGGACGAATCTCCAATTCGGTTGGCCGAATACAGGGTTTGGATGGCCAAATTCCTTTGAAAATCTGAGAATTCATTGGTGAAGACTGACCCGAAATAACTTCGAGCTGGCCGAACTCCCAGTTCGGTTGGCCGAACCCAAAGTTGGGCTGGCCGAATTTACGACAGTTTTTTCAAACTTTTCAATCTAAAATCTTAACTGAAACTGAAGTTGGGTTGGCCGAACTTCAATGAACTTACACTGTATTTTAAATATTTTAACCATTTTTTGAAACGACCTAACCTAAGGTCTTTTTAGGGTCATACAACCTGGTAGTTGGCATATAAAGATATCTTAAACTTGAAACCATGCCAATATCTTTAAGTCTTGAGATGTTGAGCTTATCTTGAGTTGATCTTCATGAGATGTCGTAGAGGACTGAAGTGTACTTGAGATTTAACCATTATTTTGTCTACAAAATTTGACAACTCCAAGTTGCTTCAAATAAAAGCACTTATAATCTCCCCCTTCGCCAATTCGTGACAATACACACACACACAAACACACACATTACATCATGCCATACAAACATACATTGAACATACACATCTCATGGACTCATTCATCAATTTGAAGCATTGGTTCAAAAATCATCTATACACCACTTGTAGATTTAAAAATCACATGTACAACACCTTTAGCTCCCCTTGAGAAATATACCAAGTTGTTTTCCATCCAAACATATTCACAAGATATATCCATGAAAATTTTCAATTTTCAATTTTATAAGCAAGCATCACATGCATCATCATGTATATTAGAACAAGCATCGCATCACATGTATCACATGTGTATAACATCACTTTCTCCCCCTTTTTGTCACAAGTTGACAAAGGAAGATGGAATGAAAAAGAGCATTATCAGATGGGCAAATGAATGAATCATAAATGAAATAAACTGAATTAACATATCATCATTAGAAATCTAAGTCAAGTGTAGCAAACAGTGTATCAAAGAGTGTATGAAAAAGTGTCGCATAAACCATCTAAGTATAAAGTTATTATAAACCATAATAAAGAAAATATCACTCGACTCAGAAGAGGATGCAGTAGGCATCTGATCAGGATCATTAATCTTCAAACTCCTATTAAATTAATGAAAGTGCTTTTTAATGTACTTCATATTCTTTTTCTAATTTTGAGCTAATGACTCTTGATATACATGCAAAGCATCCACCTTCTCCTCTAAAGCTAACAACCTCTCATGAAATTGAGAAGGCTGAGAGTCATAATTTGTAGCATCTTTTGATTCTTCCAAATCAATAAAAATATCATCCATATTAATGTTGCCTTCCTGTCTTTCTTCCTGATCACCTCGTTGTATGAAGAGGAGATAATCGCATCATATTAAGATTAGTAGAATTAAATGGCAATTCGGACTCCAGTGTTTCAATTGATTGGATTTGAACACGATATTGCAAAGAAAGGGAAGTTATAAGATGTGCGAATGGAAGTGAACCATGTCTAGGATGTAGTCTATACTGAATGATAATGAAACAAATCGAGGAAGGAAGACAAATACGAACACCAATGGCAACAACATGAATAACTCAAATCATGAAGGGAGTAAGCTTGGTCTTATTTCCTACCCTTAGATAAATGTTCGAAGTAAAAATTCGATGAAAGACGTGGTATTTAGGGAATAACCTACTAGTGGGTAGGGTGTTACTGGACCTCCATTCTGCATTGAAACCACATAACACACCGAAAATAGATTCTCTTTTTAAAATATTCATTTTATCAGAAAGAGTGGAAATTGGAATCCCATCTTCCACCATGTCTTTTTCCATCAACAAAGAGATGGTGAAAGGTGTTATGGTGACGATTTCTTCCAAATATTTAACTTTAAAAATTAATTCATCATATGCCTTGCACGATGGACCGGTAAACTGTCCCGCCCTATTGTAAGATTTTCTCTCATCCTATCTCAGATACGAATTCAACAAGACCATATTGAGCAATGTGGTTAACATTAACCAAACATTCTATGATGATGTTTCTTGTTCTAAAATCCTAAACATTTTCGGGGTTATCCTCCGATGCGTGTAGGGTCGACACATCACGTGGACCGGAACGAGATAAGGAACTACTTGTACTTTTCATATGTCACTTTTAGTTCTAGGTTCCATGCTTAGAATAACAATATATATATATATATATATATATATATATAGAGAGAGAGAGAGAGAGAGAGAGAGAGAGGGAGGGAGCAAGTAGATCAAATTTTGAGAAAAACACACCAAAAATGGATTTTTATATTCAAGAAAAATGATAAAATCAATATTCTAATGCAATTAGGAACTTAAATATAGAAAAAAAATGCTCAAAATCAACTTACAAGGAAGTTAGAAGAATGGGTTGGCTGAATGGAGCACTGACAGACCGAAGAAGAAGAAGTGGAAAATGAGGAAATGAGTTTTTTTTTTTTTTTTTTAAAGGAATTGACTCACGATTTGGCTAGCCCAAGTATCTACTTGGCTGGTCGAATAACTCGATTAGCACTAGGTTGGCCAAAAAATCCAATTCTCTCTCTCTCTCTTTTAAAAGATTATTTTATTTTTTCATTTTTCGATATCATGGACTTGTTCAATTGTTCGATATTATGGATGCTAAATGGGAGATCAGCTATGATGACTTTATAACTGGCTTCATGGAGGGGTTGAGATGGTTGTTCCATTTATGTTATAGGGGTAATAGTTTTTTAGAAGTCTGATGGATTTTTTAAATAGTAAGTAGGATCCCAAAATAGACTTCTGGTCATGAATGTGGGGTGTTTGTGATTAAATACATTGACTTCCTATGTAACAATTGGGAGATCGTATTCAACTTAGTAATATTCTTATGAAATGTTTCTCACTTTGATTCACTATTGCTTATTCATCGTTGTTACACCCTAGACTCGGTAACCGGACTCAAAAGGAACCCGATAGCCGGTTCTGACTGTAACAGCCTCTGTAGTACCCCATTCTTGGCTCTTGAGGCAGGTTCTGATCTCAGGATCGCACAAGGAGGATTTCTATAACCGAATAACCATTTCCGATACGAGCGTACCCAAGATGATAACAAGTAATATCTTAAAAATAACAAAGGAACACATCACAAAATCCACTATGAATTTGAACTTTTACAATTTTTTATAAGGTCCAAAAGGACATACATGAGATAAAGAAGGAAAGAGGAAAAAGTCAGCAACACTGGGATCCTCAAGCTCAACTCTAATTTAAGCTCTGCCACTACGATGCCTGCCTAGGATCACCTACACGCATCAATCGTGTATAAGCTTATAGAAGCTTAGAGGGTGGTGAAGGTATGTGATAATGGTACATAGAAGAATAGTAGGAGATGTAGGGAAATATGATCAATGGCAATGTCTTTAGCCTTATCAAGGCTTACCATAAATACCATGCAATGAGTACTAGGAGCCATACTAAGGATATGCATAAAGGGGCTTATACATCCGATGTGAATGCGATGCAAAGCGATGCCAGTGCTCATATCCAATCCACATATCAAGTACATTTCCAATCATAAGAAAATCACCGGGGTCCAGTACACTGTTGGATGACTGCCGCTCTACAGACTCGTACAGTCAAACGAGTGTAAGAGATCTCACTACCTGCCTGTGGACAACCAACCATCAGTAAGGCCTGACGGTAGCGGACCCATTCATGACTGGTCAGCCTTAGCCTAGCTATTGCCCTCTTTCTCTCAAGCGGGTAAGGCCACACCCCTACCCAACCGACTACTCAATAGTGGGAGTCGCGACCTAACAGTATAAGGCCCTCGTGTGCTCATAGTTTCCATTTGGTCACGGCGTTGGGGCAGATCTTTGGTACCATGGAAGTTTTAAGAATTTCACCCATGGGCATCCTATTCACCTGATATGCTTAAATATATTTCCGGTGTCCACATATACGGCCATCCACGAGTATCCCTCTGGAGGCAAGGCCCTGATGAAGCAAGGGTAGTATCATCATGTAATGTGATGCCAATGCATGGGTCCCACATACAAGTCATGCACTAGCTTCAGGCACTCAATGTGCACAAGGGGAGAAACTCCATCCCTCTATCATGTCAACCCAATGACTATACACAATGTAATCCATTCACGCAGATGATGCATATAGGTCATAATGGTGTAAGTACGCTACTCGGCGATGATGACGTAGAATATACTCCTCCTTCCTAAGGAGGGACAAGGTTTAGATACAAAGACATATACTCTAAGAAAAAGAGAAGACCTCTAGTGGGGGCCCAATACTTTGGGGTAGCCCACAAACTAAGAGAGTCATAAGGGCCAAAGGAAGAAATGGTCTTATTAGGGGTCCAAGGTGGGCCTTCAACTGCCTAGAAGGGCCCTATGGGCCTACCTTAGGGCCACCAAGGAGGACATCCAACTTCAACTGGGTCCCAAAAAGTAGCTTGCTAAGTACACGCATGTGAGGCAAGGCTCAAGGCCTAAACAATCCAGGCCTAGTGGGCGGTTCACAAGTCTCAATACTTAGGCAACATAGTGGGCCCTCAAGCAAGGTTTGGGCCTAACCAAAAAGATCATGAGTTCACTCATTGTGGTGGGCCTAATGGGCAGCCCATTATTCCAGCCATATGGGTAATTCTTATGTTTAAAACAAGTGAGTTGGGCCTCACATCTTGGCCCATGTATGGGGTTAATTTAATGGGCAGCCAAGGGCCTAACTACTTGAGTATTTGGCTCAAAAAACCCATCACAATAATGTATAAAATATAGGCCCAAAGTTCAGGGGTCCATTAAGAAAATTCTAGGACAATGGGCTTAGGAAGCCCAAGAAATAACTATAAATATTGGTCCACTATAACCTAATTGGAATGGGCCTTAACCATGTACTAATTAAGCCCAAAATCTAATTAAAAATGGGGCAAGATATGTGTAATAATATCTCTAAATGTGATGAAAAATTATAATTCAAAATCACCTAACAATGTATAGTGAAAACTGGGCCTTGCTGGAATTTCAGCCCACCCAAGTTCCTAGGCCTTCTAGGGTCCAACAAATGGGCTTACTGGATGAAATAAATATCCTAGGGTGGCCCATACATGATACAAAGGGTCTTACCTAAAAAAAAAAATTGCACAAAAATTATAAGGTAAGGATACACAACACATCAAGGTAGGCCTACAAGGAGGATGGATGACCAACCATTGCTGGACGTCCCAACCTAGGCATCCTAGCCTGGTGAACCGGTCTAGCCAGCGCCATGAATTGCAAAGGGATCTATTGACCCCGAAACTTAGTAAGTGGGTTATCATGGGTGAGCCACCTCTTTGTAAATTTTTAAAATTTTTGGAATAGCAGAAGTATTTTAATTAATTTAAAGAAAATAGACTGTCCATAAAAATCTGTTTGACCTGGACGTCCTAGCCCGGTGGGTCGGTCCAGCCCTTTCCACGGTGTGCACAGGGGTCCATTGGCCTAAAAAATTGGCAGGTAGGTCCTACCATGGGTGGGCCACTTCTTTATAAATTTTCATGATTTGTGGATTAGTATATGTATTTTAATTAATTCAAAGAATCTAAACTATCTAGCAAATCTGCTATGTGTAGAATTTTGATAGACCTTGATTTGGGCCTCCAATGGGGTGGATCAATGGCCTCAAAAAAATTGGAAAAAATAGGTTTTAATGTGGCCCACTGGTTAAAAAATTATAGACCAAATCCATGCCAAACAATTAGCTACAACAGACATTTCCAGCAATATGGATAGCAACATGTTGCTGTCCAAACTAGCCCAAACGATAAATAAAAGGGAAATAAATCACCATTTTCTCAAGGTGGGGTCTACCTAGATGGGTCACACAACTCTCAGACCCAAGCCCATTCCAAGATCATCCATAAAATCAAGGCCAAAGGCTGTCTAAAACATGCTAACAACATGGGGCAACAAAGTTGGGTGTGGGCGTCCAACCACTTGGGCCTGGTTACATGGCACATCAGGTGGGCCACACATACATTAGGTTTCTATAAAGACAAGAAAGAAAAGATGGAGAAGAACACAATTCGGCCATGAGGTAGGGCCCCGCTACTAATGGGCCCTCCCAAGATCAATCAAACACATAGATCTACATTGATTTGCACTTATAATCACAAAACCAACACATGCATGGTTCATATCTAAAATGGATGGTTGGGATGCCATCCCAACATGATCTTTAAGGTCTAGATGACCTTGAGATAGAGTGAATCATAAATCCATCATGATGGGGTTCATGGAGAATGGCCCCATCATGGAACATGACATGCATGTAAGATCGGCCAAAGGGCCACATCCATGGGATCAAATGGGATCCCCACCATGGATTGATGGGTCCCATATGATCCACACAAGAAGAAATAAGAAGATTAAAGGTAGAAAATAAATCAGTAAGAATAATAGTCACCCACTTGCAATCTAACTCCCAAACTTCTGCACAATGAAGCTCTTGGGGCAAGGAAGAGATTTTAATGGTGGAGATCTATTTTTAGTGGTGGGATTTGAGGGGTTTTTGGGTTTAGAGGGCTGGAGAAGAGAGAAAGAAATGGACGTTGGAGAGGGAGGAGTTGCTAGCCATGGAAGGAAAATGAGAGAGAGGGAAAGATAAGGAGAGAGAGGTCATGATGAGTTTGTAAGAGAGGCAATCATTGGCTAGGGAGGAGATTAAAATGTTGTAGGCTTTATACTAGGCTTGTTTAGTGTGTGTTAAGTGGGTGGTGTTTTCCATAAAATTGTGTGGTGTGTGTAGTCTGCATAGGGACTTATGCCAAGAAGATGGTCCACATATAATCCACTAAAGTGGGCCACATGATTAAGGGTCATATTATGTAATATTTATAACTTTTGATCCATAAATCGGATGGACGCACAAGACGCATCGTTGGAACTGCAATGATGATGTGAACAAGATGGCATAGGTCTCAGGTCGATCCAAGTTGAGTCAACGTGATCGGACTCAAGGATGATAGCAAACGCTATCCGAGGGTCGCGGGTCACGGGGATTTGACTGGTAAGACTGCGAGACCACAAGAAATGAAATGCCTACTCACGCACACACATGCACATGTAGGAACTCGGGTTGGGTCTTACAGTTGTATCTTGAATAATATGAACTTGGATATTAACATGCAGGACCAAATCTCTTATTTTAGAAAGGCATTATCTTTTGATTATCTTCAATAGTTTATAAAGACTGAAATATAAAGAACTGAACTAGTTGAAGCTGAAGATGTGAAAAGTGAAGTAGAAGTTATATATTCAAGGCCCCCCAATAGGATGAAAACCACTCATATATATATATATATATATATATATATATATATATGTATATATATATATATGTATATATATATATATATTCATTCCAAAAGAGGAAGACAAGAAACAATGATGTATAGTGCATTCACTTTCTATTCCACTATTTTTGGATTTTAACGGAAAATGTGCATAGCTGTTGTAATTACTAATTCATTAATTTAATTATTCTTTTATGATGGATGGATGTTGAAATGGATGTATGTTCTAATGGGTGAATGTGACAAATGCTGAGATAGAGGAATGCTGGAGTGGATGAATGATGTAAAGGATAACAATTGAGATGGTTGTTGTAATGGAGACATGTTGTAATGAACCAATATTGTAATAGAGGTATATTGTAATGGAGCAATATTGACTGTGGATCACTGATACTCACTAAGAATAGTTAATACTCACTAAGGGTCGTTGTTACTCACAGAGGATCACCAATATTCACTATGGATCACCAGTACTCATTGGGGATTCACAATGGATCTTTAGTACTATATGTTAGTCAACGATCAATAGTGAGTATCAACGATTCACAATGAATATTGACGATCCACAATAACTTAGAAGATTCTTCTATCTCATGCATTAAAAAATCTTAAAATATTTGAAGATATACCTTATTTCATAGTAAGAACTCTCAGAATCATTACACAACATCAGTGACTACATTTTTCATCCACTCAAGTAACCATCACCAAAATAATTAAAGGAATAACCTATAACTATAAAAATATTACATATATATAGTTATCTAATATCGTGACAATATACCATTGAGTTTTACAACCATAATTAACTATCATTCAAAATCTAATGAACTCTCATTACTCTTTTTAGACATTTTTTATTTAGATTCATACATTGAATCGGTAATCTCTTCATCGACCCAAACCCTTGCTACATGCCTTGCCATCCTACCGATCTCCCACCTTAACCTTGCCAACACAATCTCCATTTCTTTTAATGTATCATGTCTCATATTTAGTAAGTGTCGTTAGGGTATTGAAAGATCATACCTCCTTCAAATGGATGTTTATTCTTCTACCTTATATATCTAATGATCCCACTTAATCCTGGGTATGTCTATATGGTAGGAGTCACCGGGAGGTAGACGTTGGTTGGGCTATCGATGGCCACGACGGTTCAATGGTATTTTTACATGAGTTTGAGAACTATGAATGAGTTGGGGTGACGTTAGTTCCCAATACACATTATATATGTAGGAAGAGAGGAAAAGAGGTATTCGACTAACTAACATTGTGTATAGTTCGGCGAAATGAACGAACAATAATTTATCGTAGAATCTAATACTAGTTGTCCTTTCTAACAACCACTTTATATGTATAGGTTATTTCAGGTAGCTTAGCCCAACACTTCGACTAGTCATTATTTTATGTACGACTGGTCAATATCTGCATATTGGAACTATGATTACCTATGAGTTTTTTTTTAAAGTCTGGATTTGAAGCAAATCCACATGCATTCAATGAATATCGGCAATCCACAACGTGTATTGGCGACCCAAGTGTGTATCAATGATCTATAGTATTTATCGACGATCCACAATGTGTATCGGTGATTCATGGTGTTTATCAATGATCCAGAGTGTTTATCTACGATCCATAATGTCTATCAGCGATCTATAGTAAATGTTAATGATCTTCACTGTGTATCATCGATTCTTAGTGTATGAATGATCTACATTCCATGGAAAAAAGAAAAGAAAAAAGAAAGTGTGTTCATAGATAAAACATAAAAACAAAAATTTGGTTTGTTCATATATAAGACAAAATACATTATAAATTTGTCCATTTTGCACCCAATCATAACGAGAGGTCCAATCGGCTAACACCACAACATCAATTGAGAAATTTTCCCTATACGTAATTGTTTGGACCTCTCCATCTTCATAACGGGCAAGTATTCTCACAAGTAACATTTGTTACCTGGTTAAGAAATGTTCGGCATCTTCCATTAATTCGGCCCTTAATAGTGATACTTGTCAGGCTTCATGAATCTGAATTCTGACATCATGAAGATAACCTTCTAATTCTCTAATGCGGTATTCTCTTCTGATTTGACATTCTAATCTACCTTTGAGCATAGAGAGAAGACAAATTACTGGGAAATATGGTAAGCAATGCGAAAGGCATCTATGGTGATTTGGTCATTGTGAAGGTCTTCTCATGCTTGTCTAAGCTGTTCCTTAAGAACTTGATGAGAATAGGGTCGTTCTATTATCAGGATGTGAAACTGTCAGGCCTCTCAGAATGATGGAAGAATGGCTTGAACCATTCATAAAATGGTAGCCACTTCCTGCATAGAAGTGTCCGAATTTTTAAAGGGATGGAGTTCTTCAATATGTTCATCGATCTCTCCATCCCTACTTGTAAGACTCAAGGATAATAAATACAACTAAATAATAGAAGTCATCAAAGTAATGGCACGACGAGAAATTTTAGAATCTATAATCAAAGATGGTACTTTTTACAATAAAATTATAAACTTGGAAGGATGGGATTAAAGAGGGCTATGGTCTTAAAGCATATATATAGGTAGGAAAGAAGACACTGGAAACCGAAATGCAAATCAGTCATTAATTACACGAAGGAGGCTTGGTTTTTCATACTTGAAATTTACTTTCTCTAAGGGTGACACTGAAAGTTGATACCCATTAATTCACTACATAAAGGAGCTTGGTTCTCCATGCTTGAATTTTCCATTCTCAAAGGGTGACACCAAAAATTGATCCCCATTAATTCATTGCATGAAAGGGGCTTGGTTCTTCATTCTTGATTTTTCCTTTCTCAAAGTGTGACACTGAAAATTGATCCCCATTAATTCATTGCATGAATGCAACTTCATTTCCAAGCTTGATTTTTTCTTTCTTAAAGGGTGATACTGAAAATTGACCCCATTATTTCATTGCATAAAGGAGCTTGGTTTTCTATGGTTTTTTTTTCTTGGTGCTCAAATGGTACAGTAAATGCTAGTGCGCATCCACGATACGTGGTGGATCACCAATACACACGGTGGATCACCGATTGTAACCATGGATCATTGATACCCACATCATGTATTGGCAACCCATAGTTACTATCAGTGATCCACAATGTGTATCGATGCATAGTCTACATCGACAATCAAAGGAAGAAAATGCAAAGTGTAGTAACTGCATATACAAAAGGATGGTCATACAGTTACAAAACAAAAGACATCTTAATTTCCCACATTTCGCATTGATTCATATTGAGAGGTGCAGTTGGCCAAATCCATAACACTGTGATAATCATTCCATCTATAAAATTGTTTTCGAACTCTTCCTGATCATAGTGGGTAAGTAAACTCACATAGAGCTCTTGTCCTGACGTAGAGAAGGATGTGAGGTCAAGCACCATCTTCCTTAAGGGGATAACTATTCCAAATCCATGGAACCTCTCTGGACTCCTCACAAAGACTTCTCGACTCCACGAGGAAAAGAACAAGGAAAATAGAAAATAAATTCTATAAAATTTGAAATTGATTGATGTCTTATATGTATTTCTCTGCTACACCATTTATACTGAAAACCCAAAATTCATAATTACCAAAAATAACAAATTTCTAACTCTAATAAAAATCCCAATTCTAATAAAACTCTTCTAAAGCTTAATTCTAAAAATAAAATTCCAAATAAACTTTTGCTAGAAGAGTCCTAACATAATTACAAGTTATTTTTAAAAAGGAAGAAATTATAAAACTCTAAAAATAGAAAAATATAAAAAAATTCAGAATTACTAAAAAAAAGGAATATTTTTTCTAAAAATTCATTTTTGAGCTGAAAGTGTGTTTTGTGACAAAACGGATACATTCGACCAACTTTGTGGGTTGGTTCAACTCGGATGGCCCATTTTGGTAAAGATTGTTAGGTTGTTCACCCCATAACGATACCTGGATCGAAAGTTATAGTCAATTTACAGTCCACCTTCTTTTGACCCAACCATGCTGGGAACGTATCCATGACATTAGACCCCCCCCCCCCCTTGTAAAAAACTCGTCCTCGAGTTACTCAAGGGACTTGACTCATGATTCAGAGATAACTTCTAACTCTAATGCTTATTAGCCATTTTCTTATACTTGACATTAGGCTCTTGAGCTGACACAATACATGTACTCATGCTTTCCTTGACTTGACTAGTATCTTCTACCTTCGAGATCTTACATTCTTTTTAATATTGTGGGCAATTAGGCAAACTTTCCCCTGTGACAGGATTAATGTGGTTTTGTATATCTCATATGGGAGGCAATTTATTAGGGAGTTCATGGAGTACAGCCACTGCCTTAAACTCCTGCAACATTGGTTCCAAATCCTCTAGGATGTTCACAAGCTCTGCATTTTTTTCTTTTCAACTAATGCATATATATCACTCATTTTCTCAGATTGTTTAACAAATGCCTATTTAGTTACGATAGATTGTCCCTCTACTTTAGAAGTCTTGGGTTGGTTCTCCATTCCCACATGAGCCATATGTTTGCCACCGATGAATCTTGTGGCTTGTTGTAACTCTGTTTCGATGCGGTCATCCCTCGCTAATAAATAATGAGATTTCTCTGCATATTCCCTTACTGATCGATTATCCTGCCAATAATTTTGGTTTTGTTGAAATAATACCTGATCGTAAGCTCTAGGAAGGAATTGCATGTGCAACAACTATTACATCCACGACCAAGTGCGGACTGACGCCTTCATTTGTCTTGTCTGCTCGAGTTGAAGTTGTTCCCACCAAGTTAAAGTGTTCACCACCCCAAGTATAGGGTCGCGATGTAGTAATAATCTCGGTAAGATCGAGGTCGAATCCACAGGGACCTAACCTTGTACGTATTCTGAAAGTAACTAGACCTAGAACTAGAAGAAGATGTAATATAACTTAAGAAATTTTAAGGGAATAATGGTGATATCTTAATTAAAACTTGTAAAATTCAAGGATGGGAAACTAAGGTTTCCAAGGATCCACTTGTAGAGATCAGGGAGATCTACGCTTAATTCAAGAACACAATTGGATTTAAAGTCCTATCTTCATCCAGTTGGAAGATAATCCATTAAAACACAAATATGAACTTCCTTTTGATCTAGTTTTTAAGAGAATAAGAAGTATGAGAATTAGAATTGATTTCATCACAAAACCATGCCTATGAGATAAAGTAAATAACAGAATTTAGCCAATCCACATCCAATCTAAGGGACTTATGAACATTAGGAAGGGTTCCATCATCCAACCATGCCCAGGAGATGATGGTGAACAATAGGCCTCCTAAGTTCACAATCTTATAATAAAAAGAACATACTCAAAGCTATTACAGATCTACTGTAATTTAAGTCACAATAAACCATTAAAAACTAGAAGTATATCTTATAGTCAAACTAAATCAGAAGGAGTTCAACCAACAAGAAGCAAAGCATAGAAAATAACCCGTCTCGCTACAAGCTTCGCTTCTTAGCCCTAGCTAAGAGGTTTAGCTAATCACGGACATGATTAGACAAAAAATCTCTTTAAAAAAAATAAATAAAAGAATGAAGAAAAACAAGCAAACTCTTGTCTTGAACCAACTCTCCACACTTTCTCTTTCTTTCTTGCTCCTCACGTCCCAAAGATGTCTTCCCATGTTCTACTCCCTCTCTTTTATAAGCCCTAGGGGTAGCTGGAAGTCGCTGGAATCTCTTTACGCAGCTGGCAGTTGCAAAAATGTGATAGACCTGCGTTTGGATCGAGTTTCTGGATGGTACAGAGCCAAGAAGCCTGTTTTAGCTCCATGGTTAGGGTAAAAACCTCCCTCCGAAGGTTCTGAACGGTTTGGATTACCCATCCGACCACAAATAGTGACCCACAACTCCCCACAACGTCTACAAAAACTAGACGTGCGTAACCTATGAATTCTATTGCGTTGATGTGTTCGCTGGGCCCTAGAGTGATGTTTTCTAGAAAATCCTCCCCGCTCATTAGATTCTTGGCGAAATTTCGGTGGGAAAGGAGTGGTTTTGGTCGAGTTTTGGTGCGGTCCACTGTATCAAATCAACTCACCGTTCATCCTGTGTTATCTAGCGATCCATGTGTGTACGTGTGCATGGGCCGAAAGGCCATAATGGCGAGGGTCGTGTCCTCCCTCTAGAGCGGATGGATGGTCCAGATCATCAATATGGGAGATGGGTGGGGCCCACTGAGCGAAATCGGTCAGACACGCTAGAAGAAGGTCGGGTCAAAGGTGTTTGACCGGACCGGCGGTTTGGTGTGCGTCCAGCGCGTGTAACCTATGTACACGTACTGTATATGTGGGGTCCACTATAATGTAAATGAGAGATCCACCCCGTCCATGTGTTTTTTCACCCCATTTAAGGGGTTGCGACCAAAATTGAAGCATATCCAGATATCAGGTGGGCCCCATATCAAAGTTTTATAGGATGATCTGTCCGTTGGACCACTTTCACAAGGATCCAATGACTGAAATTCGACATGTACGGTTAATTTGGGGTTCTCAAGCTAGATATAAAGTTTCGAGCCGAACGGATGGTGAGAACCTTGTGATCTTGCATTCTGGACGATTTTCAGGCTGACTTGATTTTCTCGGATCTCTGGCATGTAAATTCTTCAATCTCAGTCCTCTGGGATCTGTCCCTTGCCTTGGTGATTTATGAGCGTTAAATCCATGCTTTTAGTACCCTTTTTCAGTTCGGGCTCCTAAATACACTTTGCAACACAAACATGATTAAAATAGGCCATTAAACAATATCATGTTCGTAAAATCAGGTAATAACTGGAGTCTAATATGCAATATTTGACCCTCAACACAATCCCCAACCAACATTTTGCTAATCCCGAGCAAAGTATGCGAAAAATAATTTAAGAATTACGGGACAATTTATATAAACCGGAGTAATTTTTGAACAACAATCCAGTCAATAGAATTCCAAGATTCATGAATGTTGGGCATTACTTTCTCTTGGACTCAAGCGCACGTTAAACTTCATATTCAAGTTCAAAGTAATAATCCATCAATTAGAAAAATTCTAAATATTGAGTTCCATGGGTGTATAGTGAAACTTAAACTTATCACAATCAAAGGCTCCATTCTTTATTTTCATGATAACATTGATAATCACAAGAGCATTCAGGATAACCATAAACTAAACTAAAACTTGCCTTACAGTTCAACTTTTCATTCTTCCAGCTTTTGATTTTTCCATCGATGACTCTCACATTATGTCGACCTTTTAAAGGTAAAGCCAAGGAGGGGAATCAAACCCTCACCTATAGGGAGCAAACCCATGGTGAAGACCATTCGTCCAACCCTTCCGAAGACAACTATTTTTTAGATAGGTATTAGTTTTTTTCTTTGAACATGATGGAAAAATTCCCTAGGTTGGCTCCTTCCATGTCTAGTAACTACCAGGTTAATAATTTAATATTAAACTAAAGCCTTAATGTGTAAGTCAGGTGTGACATGTGAAATCGTGACTCAATCAATATTTAAAACTTCTAATCATGGTTTAACAATTCGATTTAACTGTGAAATTTGAATCCAAGAGTCATAAATTACCAACATTACGTATCTTATACGTTTAAAACAAATATGGCCGTCAAAATCACTTTTGAAAGTGTCCTGGTTTGTCAATTAGCATGAGTGTTGAGTTAGCAAGACAAAGGAGCCCCATAGGAAGATCGTTCAAGCGTCTGCCTCAACAGGATGTGTGCCCGAACTCGTCAAAGGTAAACCTTAGCCTCACATCCCATGTCCCAAAACACCAGGTATATAAAACCCTTAAAAATGGTTAGAACATCATAGGGTTTAAGGTGAGAAAACTGTTTTGCAAAATCAGGAAAATCTCTAAGTTTTCTGCCTTTATCGATTTATCGATAATAGAACATCTTAGGGTTTAAGGTGAGAAAACTGTTTTACAAAATATGGAAAATCTCTAAGTTTTCTGCCTTTGTCGATTTATCGATACGTAGTTCGATGAAATCAAACCCTATTATCGATGGCCTCGAAACTCACTCGATGATATCGAATTGAGGACTTTAGATGTCTAGCAACTACAAAGAATTCTGGACTGAATTATCGATGAATCGATGGACTGTTCGATATCATCGAATTTTAAATCTCGAGTTCATCAAGACAGCTCAATAAAAATCAATATCTGGTCAGTTGTGCCCAATAGTCTGTCAAGGAAAATCATGTGATTTTTAATATATCGAAGAGAGCCTCGATATCTTCGAAATTCAAATCTCGATGATATTGACAACCCTTGAATGATATCGGATTGAGACACAAAACTATCTAGCAAGTTTTCAAGTAAAATATTTTAAGTATTGAGGATCACTCGATAAATCAATATTCAAATATCTATCATATCAAGACCAGGTCGATGTCATCGAAATATGACACAAACCATCTAGCAAGCTTATAGGAAAATTCCTTGGGAATATTGATGAATCGACACTGTCATCGATATCATCGATATTCAAATTTTGATGATATCGAGGGATGCTCAATCATATCAAATACCTATTATGTTTCGAAGGTAACTGCTTTAACATTTTCAAATGCCGAGGAATCGAACCTTATTTCAATGAAATCGGAGTTCGAAATCCGAAGACATCGAAGAGTGTTCGATTTCCTCGACCAGTTGACAAAAAGGTTCAAAAGCATTTGACAGATTGAGTTCATGTCATCGAGCGACCATTTGATGCTATCGAGAGTATACGCTCGATGATATCGAACTCTATAAAAAATATGGCTGTTTTATATCCGTTGGAACTTTTTGTCTATTTAATGAGAGCTTGCCTTTGGTGGTTTGTAGAGAAAATAGATAGAGCTTTTAAGTGTTTAAATTCAGATCATATATCCTAAGCCTTTTTCTCTCATAGGAGTTCATCCTCTAATCCACCCTCATCATTGATATTCAATAGAGTGGATTAGGGAATGAACTTTCGCATTCAATGATCTTGCAGCTACCATCTTAATGGCAAATCATTAAGCTGGGATACCTTGAATACATAGATGGTTGGAATCACTCTATTTCCAATATAGGAAAACATTTAATAGATTAGGATTCCAACATAACCTTGACCCAACTCGTCGCTATACATTGGAGCATCTTTTGTGTTGTGGTTCAAGGAACTGGAGATTCTTCGTCATCAACGGAGGAGATCTTCATCAGTATGTTAAATGGGGCTCATCTACTTATCTGTAAGTCATTAGAGTCCAGAGAACCTTTTGATCATTCCTTTTGTAGGATTGGGTCAAAGGTGCTTCTCACCCCTTTCAAGTCCTCATAGGAGGCCTCCGATGGGAGTCTACGTGGGGGTGCTATGTGTTGACCCTTGCTCTGTGGAGAGCATAAACCTAGGTCCTTGTGTAGGTCCTTGACCTATGTGGTGTAAAACCTGGGTGCTGTGTATTAACCCTTACTCATGGGAGCATAAACAGCTAGGTTCCCTGTGCGGATCCTTGGCTTGTGTGGCCTAAAATTTGGGTGTTGTGTGTTGACCCTTGCTCCTGTGTGGGGCATAAACTTGTGTCGTAGAGACACGTTAAAGTCAGCCTAGTATAGGTTGCACTGGTTTGAGGTGAACCTGATTTGAAACCTCCGTTAGTGAGATTCGGTACACTCAAGGGTTGAGTGCGTTAGCCGGAAGTGGAGTAGATGCGTAGTCGAACCACTATAAAAACAACTATGTTTGAGATTGCCATTTACTTCTACTGCTTGTGTGATTTCTCTAAATGTTCCCATAATGTATGCTTACATGATTACCTATAACTAATTAGAATCGCATCTCACACACAGTCACACCCATCATGAATTATGCTTCTTATCTGATTTATGTTTTGAATAGTTTTGTGATTGGATGCTCTATTTGGCTTGGAAGCCATTAGAGTTACTTTGAAGAAATCCTGATACTTGCATATTTATTCAGGATAGGGTTGATAGGTTTTTAAATGATCATAAAATATTAAAAAGTCCTATTCACCCCCTCTAGGACATCTTAGCATATTCATACTTCAACTAAAGCAGTCATTACTGCAATTTCAACTTTGAATTCACAAAATTTTTCAAAAAAAGTTTAAAAATTTTCAATTTTTGCTCAATACCAAGAAAACACTGATTAAGTAACCTAATCTCCCATCCCCAACTTAAAATTTACATTGTCCTCAATGTAAAAGATATACACATGCAATGCATGAGAGGCAATGAAAGTAAAGGAGAAGTGATGGAAAGACAGTACCTGGTGACAAAGTTATGCGGCTTTTTCCCAAAGAGATTTAACCGTGAAGGTGGCTCGACACGAGAGTTAATCCAACAAAAGCAAACCATCCTAAAACAACTGGAATGCAAACTAACCTAACAGCATAAAGCAGACTATCCTAGAATGATAAAAAGCAAACTACCCTAGTCCTATGAAAGCAATAAACCTATCTATACCTCCATCAGACTAGGAGATCAATCTTGGTAAATAGGATCATTCAAAGGCATGGACATGTCTTCTGAATCAAATTTCTCAACTAATGGCTTTAATCGATGTCCATCTACTTTAAACTCATTGCCATTGTTTGGATTCTGAATTTCGACAGCCCCATGAGGATAAACATTGATAATAGTGAAAGGGCCAGTCCAATGAGATTGGAGCTTACCCGGAAAGAGATGTAATCGAGAATAATACAAAAGGACTTTTTAACCTGGTGTGAATGATTTTTGATGAATATGTTGGTCTTGAAATGCCTTCATCCTGCCCTTGTAAATTCTTAAGATCTTATATGCATTGTTTCGGATTTCTTCAAGTTCATCCAGCTGAAGTTTGCGTAGCGAGCCAGCGTTGTCCAGATTGAAATTCAAATTTTTGATCGCTCAGTAAGCTCTATGTTCCAACTCCACATGCAAGTAACAAGTTTTCCCATAGACAAGTCTAAAGGGAAACATTCCAATAGGGATCTTACATGTAGTACGGTAAGCTCATAAAGCATCGGTCAATCGGATTGAACAATCCTTATGTGTTTGATCTCTCTATTGGAAATCTCAGTTTACCCACTTGTCTGTGGGTGGTATGGGGTGCTCACTTCATGAGAGATACCGTATTTCTTTATTAAACTCTTGAATGGTTTATTACAAAAGTGTGATCCCCCATCACTAGTAATGGCTTGAGGCGTTTCGAATAGGAAAATGATGTTTTCTTTTAAGAATTTAATGACCATGTGATGGTCATTGTTTCGGCATAGAATCACTTCGACCCATTTAGTGACAGTTTACTGCAAGCAAAATGTATAAATTTTCAAAGGATTGAGGGAATGGTCCCATGAAATCGATGCACCAACAATCAAATGCCTTTATGATAAGGATGAGATTCAAGGGAATCATATTTCGACGGGACAACGCTCCCAATTTTTGATAATGCACGCAAGCCTTACAAAACTCATGAGTGTCCCTGAACATAGTGGGCCAGTAAAAGCCACACTGTAGAATCTTGACCATGGTCTTTTTAGCAGAAAAGTGATCACCATAGACCTTTGAGTGACAGAAAGAGATGACACTCTGATGCTTATCGCCTGACACACATTTCCTTAAGATTTAGTATGGGTAATATTTAAACAAATACGGATCACCTTAAAAGAAGTTGTGCACCTCGGTGAAAAATTTCTTCTTATCTTGGACAGTCCAATGTGTCGGTATGAAACCTGTAGCAAGATAATTAGCAATATTAGTGAACCAAGGTGAATGGGAGACTCTAAACAATTGTCCATTAGGGAACATATCATTGATATGTGCCATCTTAAGGGAATCAAAGGGATTAAGGTAGGAAAGATGGTCAGCCACTACGTTCTCTACTCCCTTTTTATCCTTTATTTCTAAATCAAATTCTTAGAGTAGGAGGATTCATGTTATTAGGTGGGGCTTAACATCATTCTTAGCAAGAAGATACTTGAGCATCACATGATTTGTGTAAATGACGATCTTAGATCCGATCAAGTAGGACCGAAATTTGTCTAAAGCGAACACCACGGCTAAGAGTTCCTTTTCCATAGTCGAGTAGTTCACTTGGGCAAGATTTAGAGTCTTACTTGCATAATGAATAATGTAAGGCTTCTTTTCTTTTCTCTAGTATAGAACCACCTCAAGAGCATAGTCAGATGAGTCGCACATAATTTCAAAAGAAAGACTCTAGTCGGGTGGTTGTATGATAGGTGCAGTAATTAACATGCCTTAAAGCTTAGTGAAGGCTTCCTGGTATGGCTCAGTCCACTCATATGATGCATCCTTTTGAAGTAGATTACATAGAGGATGAGAGATGAGACTAAAGTTCTTTATGAATAGTCTGTAAAAGCCGGCGTGTCCTAAGAAGGATTGCACGTCTCGTATGTTCTTGGGTGGAGGTAAGTTAAAGATAAGATCGATTTTAGCCTTATCAACCTCGATTCCTTTGGACGAGATGATATGTCCAAGGACAATTCCCTTATGAACCATGAAATGACACTTCTCCCAATTAAGCACCAAATTCTTTTTTTCACATCTTTTCAGCACGCATTTGAGACTCTTTAAGCACTCGTTGAAAGACGGAACGAAGACAGAGAAATCGTCCATGAGAACCTCTAGATATTGCCCCACCATATCAGAAAAGATACTCATCATACATCGCTGAAAGGTGGCAAGGGCATTACACAGTCCGATTGGCATCCTTCAGTAAGCAAATGTGCTATAAGGACATGTAAACGTAGTCTTTTCCTGATCTTCAGGGGTTATTTCTATCTGATTATAGCCCGAATACCCGTCAAGAAAATAGTAATAGGAATGACCAGCTAACTTTTCCAAGATTTGATCAATAAAGGGCAAAGGAAAGTGGTCCTTTCTCGTAATGGTATTCAACTTCCTGTAGTCAATACACATTCTCTAACCAGTAGTAACTCTAGTTGGCACGAGTTCATTATTAGCATTGGCTACGATGGTGATTCTGGACTTCTTGGGAACCACCTGAGTTGGACTTTCCCATTGACTATCAGATATATGGTATATGATACCCACATCTAATAGTTTAAGAACCTCGGCTTTAACCACTTTCTTTATGTTTGGATTTAATCTACGTTGTGATTGCCAAGAGAGCTTCATATTGTCCTCGAGATAAATGTGATGAGTATAAACTGAAGGATCAATTCTCTTGAGGTCCGCAATCGTCCATCCAAGGGCTCCCTTATGCTCAATGAGAGTAGATATGAACATACTCTCATGTTCTTTCTCCAGGTGGGTAGAAATCACCACCCGGTATGTCTCATCTTGACCTAAATAAACATATTTCAAATCAGAGGGCAAAGATTTTAGGTCAAGCTTTGGTGGCTTAAGGTTAGACGGTAGAGACACTTCATCAGTCTGTGGCAACTCTTCAAATTGTGGCCTCCATCGGTTAACTTCAAGTATCGGCACAACATTGAGCATGACACACGTCTCCCTAATCATGTCATCATTAAAATCATGGGAGTGGGCTAGACACGTCTCTAGAGGGTCAGATGATAAGGTCAGAGGTGTCCTATATTCTGTGAAAGATTTAATTATGTTAATGTCATGGAAATCGTCATCAGCCTCTAACCGTTTACCTGTATTGAAAAATATGTTTGACTCCAACGTCATATTTCCGAAAGACATACTCATGACACCATTCCTGCAATTGCTAATTACGTTTAAAGTGGCAAGGAATGGGCGACTAAGAATGACAAGAATCTGAGTGCTCATGTTACTGATGGGTTCGGTATCTAGGATGATACAATCTACAGGGTAGTAGAATCTGTCAACTTAGACCAATACATCCTTAATTATCCCTCTCAGTACATGAACAGAGCGATCATCAAGTTGTAATGTGGTGAAGGTGGGTTTTAATTCACCCAATTCTAACTACTTGTACACCGAGTAGAGAATCAAATTGGCGCTCGCTCCTAAGTCAAGAAGTGTGTGCTCAATTCGATAGTTCCCAATTACACATGATATGATTGGGCTACCGGGATCTTTGAATTTCTACGGCACATCTTACTTTAGGATGACACTCACTTCTTAGTCAAGAAGATTTTCTTTTGAATATTTTACCATATTTTTGGTCATACACAAGTCTTTTAGAAATTTGACATATGAAGGTATTGGTTTTACGACATCAAGTAAAGAAATATTGACCTTCACTTGTTTCAACACCTCTAGAATATCCTGAGTGTTAGATAGAGGTTTTTGTGTAACCAACCGTTGGGAAAATGGAGCAACCGACTTCCCTTGAGGCTCTAATTTTAATTCTTGTGGAGCATGGCTAGATCCATCATCTTTGTCCTCTTCCAGTTCCTTAGGTTTTTCAGGCATAACTAGAATGATTTTGTTAATGATCTTCCCACTCCTGAGAGTGGTGATAAATTTAGCTTGCTCCATCTGATTTGAAGAGCTTGGGTCGCTAACTTCATATTGCGGTTTTAGATTGGGAAGAGGTTGAGCTGGGAGGCTCCCCTTATTCCTAATCGTATTTTTAGCCTTAAGTCCTTGTATTGCTTTTATAAGGTCTTGAAAGACTTGTAGCATATCTTGATTGAAAAGCACTTGCTTTTGAAAATGTTTTAGAACCAAGTCCTCTTGAGGTTTCTCTTATTGTAGAATTTGATTAAAGAAACCTTGAGGGGTAATAGTTTGTCCATTCATCCAACTGAAGTTTGGGTGATTTCTCCAAATAGGATTCTATGTATTGGAGGTAGGTCCATTGAAAGGTCTTTGATAATTGTTCACGACATTAGATTGCTCATTCAACACCCCTAGAAAGGTAGGTATTGTTGGACAATTTTCAGTTGCGTGAATGTTGCAATCACAGATACCGCAAGTAGTTTCACTAACCTTATCCTTCTTTAATTCCATGGCCTCGAATTTCCTTATGAGATTACTCACTTTAGAATTGATATCATCATCCTCTTTTAGGAGATACATTCCACCCCTCTCCTTAGATTAAGTCAGCCTAGATATGGTGCTTGATTTTGGGTATGTGTCCCATGATTGTCGTTTTCAAGTAGTCTCACACATCATCAACATTTTTATTCATGAATTCCCCATTACACATTATCTTAACCAATTGGCACATGTTGTCATGAACCCACTTGGGCATGAAACACTCGCAGACCTCAATTTAGATTCTAACCTAAACTTAAAAAGGAAGAAAAAAAATAGAAATCTAGAAATAAAGATAAAAGAGTTGGAAAGAAGTTACCAAATTCGAAGTTCCTAAGTTAAAAACCTACAAAACAAAACAAAATAAGTCAGTTTCTAAAAATAGAAAGTCTAAAGTTAGAAAGTTTCTAAAAACTAAATTAGAAAACTTCTAAAAACCTAAATTTAGAAAGTAAGTTCGTTTCTAAGAACCTAGAAATAGAAAGTTTCTAAAGATTAGAAAATAAGACCTAATCCTAAAATTAAAAAGGAAGAAAAATTAGAAAGAGATTACCAATTTAGAAAGCTTATATAAAGGTCCTACAAAACAGGAAAATTAGGTTAGTTTCTAGAAATCAAATAGAAAAACCTAAACCTAGAAAAACCCTAATCTTAACCTAATTCTAAAACTAGGTAATTCTAGAAAAACATAATCCTCAGTCCCCGGCAATGGCACCAAAAACTTGTTCCCCCAAGTATAGGGTCGTGATGTAGTAATAATCTCGGTAAGACCGAGGTCGAATCCACAGGGACTGAACCTTGTACGTATTCTGAAAGTAACTAGAACTAGAACTAGAAGAAGATGTAATCTAACTCAAGAAATTTTAAAGGAATAATGGTGAAATCTTAACTAAAACTTGTAAAATGCAAGGATGGGAAACTAGGGTTTCTAAGGATGCACTTGTAGAGATCAGGGAGATCTACACTTGATTCAAGAACATAACTGGATTTAGAGTCCTATCTTCATCCAGTTGGAAGATAATACATTAAAACACAAATATGAACTTCCTTTTGATCTAGTTTTCAAGAGATAAGAAGTATGAGAATTAGAATTGATTCCATCATAAAACCATGCCTATGAGACAAAGCAAACAACGAAATTTAGCCAATCCACATCCAATCTAAGGGAGTTATGAATGTTAGGAAGGGTTCCATCATCCAACCATGCCCTGGAGACGATGGTGAACAATAGAGCCTCTTAAGTTCACAATCTCATAATGAAAAGAACATACTCAAAGCTATTGCAGATCTACTGTAGTTTGAGTCATAATAAACCATTAAAAACAAAAAGTATATCTTACAATCAAACTAAATCAAAGGGAGTTCAACCAACAAGAATCACATCATAGAAAACAACCCATCCTGCTACAAGCTTCACCTCTTAGCCCTAGCTAAGAGGTTTAGCTAATCACGGACATTATTAGACAAAAAATCTCTTAAAAAATAATAAAGAATGAAGAAAAAGAAAGCAAACTCTTGTCTTGAACCAGCCCTCCACACTTTCTCTTTCTTTCTTACTCCTCATGTCCCAAAGATGCCTTCCCACGTTCTTCTCCCTCTCTTTTATAAGCCCCAGGGGAGGCTGGAAGTCGGTTCAATCTCTTTACGCAGCCAGCAGTCGCGAAAACGTGATAGACCTGCGTTTGGATCGAGTTTTTGGAAGGTACACGGCCAAGAAACCTATTTTGGCTCTATGGTTGGGGTACAAAACCCCCACTAAATGTTCTGAATGGTTTAGATCACCAATCCGACCACAAATAGTGGCCCACAACTCCCCGCAACGTCCGAAAAAACTGGACATGCGTAACCTACGAATTCTATTGCGCTGACGTGTTCGGTGGGACCCACAATGACATTTTCTAGAAAATCCACCCCGCTCATTAGATTCCTAGTAAAATTTCAGTTAAAAAGGAGTGGTTTTGGTCGAGTTTTGGTGTGGTCCATTGTATCAAATCAACTTGCCGTTCATCCTGCGTTATCTGGCGATCCATGTGTGTATGTGTGCATGGGGCAAAAAGGTCACCATAGTGAGGGTCGTGGCTCTAGAGTGGATGGACGGTCCAGATCACCGATATGGAAGATGGGTGGGGCCCATTGAGCGAAACCGGCCGGATAGCGTCCAGCCACTGGTTGTTATGCGAGAAGAAGGTTGGGTCAAAGGTGTTTGACAGGACTTGGTGGTCCGGTGAGGGTCCAACACGTGTACCCTACGTACATGCATTGTACATGTGGGGTCCATTGTGATGTAAATGAGAGATCCACTTCGTCCATTGTTTTGTCACCCCATTTAAGGGGTTGAGATCAAAATTGAAGCATATCCAGATATCAGGTGGGCCCTAGAAAAGAGTTTTGTGGGATGATCTGTTTGTTGGGCCACTTCCACAAGGATCCAATGGTTGAATTAATTCGACATGTATGGTTAATTTGGGGTTCTCAGGCTAGATATAAAGTTTCGAGCTGAACGGATGATGGGAATCCTATGATCTTGCATACTGGACAATTTTCAGGCCTCTTTAGTGTGAATGGCTTGATTTTCTCGGATCTCTGGCATGTAAATTCTTCGACCTCGGTCCCCTGGGGTCCGTCCCTTACCTTGGTGATTTATGAACATTAAATCCATGCTTTTTGTACCCTTTTTTTAGTTTGGGCTCTTAAATATACATTGCAACACAAACATGATTAAAATAGGCCATTAAACAGTATCATGTTTATAAAATCAGAAAATAACTGGGGTCTAATATGCAATGTTTGCCACCGATGAATCTTGTGGCTTGTTGTAACTCCGTTTCGACGCAGTCATCCCTCGCCGATAAATAATGGGATTTCTCTACATATTCCCTTACTGATCGGTTATCCTACCAATAATTTTGGTTTTGTTGAAATAATACCTGATCGTAATCTCTAGGAAAGAATTGCATGTGCAACAACTGCTACATCCGCAACCAAGTGCGGACTGACGCCTTCATTTGTCTTGTCTGTTCGAGTTGAAGTTGTTCCCACCAAGTTAAAGCTCTACCTGTCAACTTGTACACCACAAGTTTAACTTTCTTCTCTTTCACGATGTTCATGTAGTCAAAGAAATGTTCGACTTTAGGCAACCAATCAAGCAAGTCCTTGAAGTAGAGTTGGGCATTGAAACTAGGAAGATCACCCTTCATCTTGAATTCTTGATCCATTTGATTTATTAGATTAATGCCTCGTCTAGGATGTTGTGGAATCATATCGCTGGATCCCACCTTCTCAGGAGTGATCTTGTAGTTTACCACCGACACCATCCTACGACCAGCGTAATTACAAGTTTTAGTGCCTACTAGGGATGAATTACTGACATGACCACAAAAACGCTCTATGGCCCCCATTAGACGATCGATGGAACCCTGCAGCCCTTACATGACTTGCCGATCCTTTCGTTAAGAGGCTTCCATTCTTTCTAACAAACAACAAATCCTTATATCACCGTCCATACGAGTTTGGTCATACCTTCGTTATTTTCCATCGGCCTGAGGGGAGTCCTCGCTCTGATACCAAACTAATGCATGGATGAACATGATGAAGTCGATCACCGTCTTCCTCAAGGATAACTACTCCGAATTCACGGAGCTTCTTTGAACTCCTCGCTAAGACTTCTCGAATCCATGAGGAAAAAACAAAGAAAAATAGAAATAAATTTTATAAAATTCGTAAATTGATTGATGAATGTCTTATATGTCCCTGCTATACCATTAATATAATAAAAAAATGCAAAATTTGTAATTACCAAAATAGCAAATTTCTAACTGTAATAAAAATTCTAATTCTAGTAAAACTCTTCCAAAGCATAATTTCTAAAAATAAAAATTTCAAATAAACTTTTGCTAGAACAGTCCTATCATAATTACAAGTTATTTGTGAAAAGGAAGAAAATCTAAAATTATAAAATTAGAAAAATATTAAAAATTCAGAATTACTAAAAATAGTAATATTTTCCTAAAAATTCATTTTTAAATTGAAAGCGAGCATTTTCTGACGAAATGGACAAACACGACCCAGTTTTATGGGTCAGTTCACCTTGGATGGCCCATTTCAGTAAAGATTGATAGGTTGTGCGTCCCGTAACGAAACCCAGATCAAAAGTTATAGTCAATTTATGGTCAACCTCTTTTAGCCCAACCAAGCTAGGAACATATCTGTGACACGTTCTACATTATGCCCCCTGTTTAAGAGATCTTCAGACCTTTCCACTAATTCAGTTGAAAATAGTACTACACAACGAGCTTATTAGAGTACAAATATGACTTCATGAAGATGGCCTTCTGGTTTTGCAAGGCGGTCATCTCTTTTAATTTGACATCTCCATGCATCTGTGTATGACCGTAGCGAGCTATCAGACAATGGCATTTATGATGGCTTAGACATGGTTAATGTCTTCTCATAATTGTCTAAGTTGTTCTCGAAAAACTTGATAAGTATGAAGTCATTGTGTCATCATAATGTAAGATTGACGAGCCTCTGAGAATTCGGGAAGAATGGCTCGAACTAGTTGTAAAATGGCCACCAATTCTTGCACACGAGTATTTGTAGTCTCAAAGGGATATAGTTCTTTGAGATGTGCAGCAATCTCTCCGTCCCTTCCCGTAAGACTCGGATTCAGTAAATCTATCTAAAAAATAGAAATCACTAAAGTAATGACACCGCGAGTAGCAAAAAAAGTCATGGCAGAAGAGATTACTTTCTGTAGCAAGATTAGCAAGCTGAAATGATGGTATTAAAAAAAGGGTTGATGGTTAGAAAGTATATAATGCAAGTGAATAACAAGCATTTGTAAATTGCTGATACACATTGTGGATCACCAATAATTAATGTGGATCAGTGCTTATCGGCTACCCTCACTGCTTGGCCTTTTACACAAAAAAAAAAAAAAAAAAAAAAAAAAAATAGATGAAAAAACTTCCACTTTTCACATGGGACCGCTACACTCTCCACCATTCTTATAAACACCAAATCCTATTCCATTTCGGAAACTTCAACCATTCATACAAAAAAAAAAAAAAAAAAAAAAAAAAAAAAAAAAAAAAAAAAGAAAGAAAGACAAGAAAAAGCAAACAAAATAAAACCAACTTTGAAGGGAACGGAACACCACATCACTTAGGAGAGTGTGGTGTCCATCCATACGACTACCAACATTTGAAAAAGCTTCGATTATTGGCGTGGTCTACTCTAAAAGAAAAAGAAAACATTGAAGAAGACCATTGGCCTCCTGCAGCAAGGGTCTCACCTTTTGAACCAATCTCACACCGCAGCTCACCGGATTACCATTGAGAGCTTCGGATTTTTCTTGCCATCCCCTCCTGTAAAATGAAACCAAGAAAGAAGAAATAAGAAAAAGGGAAATGGAAATACAGAAAGTGCTGAGAGGGCTAAAACAATAGTAGCTTCGTATTACGATGTACACCTTTATGACATCATAATTTTAATTAATTTCCCAAGCTTTTATGGAAAGCAGATTAGGTGAGACCCGGGCCTCACGCGAGACGGCCGTGTAGCCTTTACCGTGGGGCCCATCTTACTGTATATATTACATATCCACGCCGTCCATCCACATTCCAGATCATTTTACGACATTATCGGAAAATTTAAACCGATCCAATTATCTGGTGGACCATACCATACGAGAGTACGGTGCACTTCTCTTTTGTAATCAATTACTCATCCTCCACTCACTATAAATACGTGAACCATCCTCACGAAGCCAACACCAACAGCTAACTCTTCTTGAAAAAGAAGCTGAATATGAAGATGGGCTCATCTGGCTCTGTCTTAGCTCTCCTCTTTCTAACTCTACTTCAATTTTGCCCACACCAGGGTTTGGCTGATCCTACGGATGGGTTCATCTCTCTTCCTCTTAAAAGCTCCAGCTTCGAAATTCAGAGGCCTTACAACTTGCCTGTAAGCGACCGATATAGCTTCACAAATGGTGTCCACAAGCTCTGGGTCTTGTCCACAGATGAGCCTCACAACCCCAACAGCAAGACCGCTCCTCGCACTGAAATTCGCATACGTGTATAGATCCTCAGCACTATTACTTTTCTGCTCTAAATTTGCTCTTTATTTTTTATTTTTAAAATTTTTTTTCTTAAGGTCGGATCCAATACAAAGGTTTTTTTCTTTAAGCTTAATGTACAAGCAATGTGTGGGGCCCACCGCTATTTTTCTCCTTGGTATCAAAAGACCAGGCCGATCTAAAGCTCAGGTGGGCCACACCATAGGGAAAAGTTGGAATGAGGACACTTACCATTAAAAACCTTCTATATTGCATGTGGGGCTCACTGTGTTATGCATGCTCCATCTTATCCATTCTGAAAATTCTTCCAATCAGGATGAATGGCCAACCAACAAATTAGGCCATTCCAAAACTCTGGTTGGCTACAACACGTGATTTTAGAGATTTCAGGCATTATCTTACTTGTGTAATCAGTCTTTATGTTTTGGATTGACCTGAATTGTTAGCCAAATGAGGATAGGACTGGATGCAAATGTATGTGTTGGGGCATGCCTTTAATTTTTCTTTCCTTTCTATCTAAAAGAAACTATATATAATTGGGGAATGATAAGGTCTACAAAACTATACCACAACTAGGTTGCTGTTCGGACTGTTTAAGAAGTGGGATTATAACCAAAAACATAGAATTGAAAGTCGCTTAGTCCACCGCAGAAAAACCACCGTAGAAGTAAGAAGTGTCGGAACCCTGATTATAATCTTGCATATGGGTTTATCTAGGCCCACTCAATAGCTTCAACACGGTAATCCAAAAACCCCATGACTTGAACACAAGCCAGTATGATATAGCCATCCCTCAGGGGCGTGGCATGGATCCATCAACATTGTATTTGCCGTTTTAGGATTTGCTTTGAATCTAATGTTTGGACCCTCAAGGCATTGACTAATATTGAATTTAGAAGGTCACCTAAAATATCTCAAATCTCCTTTTTTCTCGCTGAACCTTTAGGTCATAAGAATTTGTTATTAAAAATGAGTTATCACCTTTCTTCAACCCTTATTGCCCAACTAGAAAGAAGGCTGACATGTGTTAAGCATCACTATTACTATGAGACGTTAACAAGCCTCCCTGCCACTTAACAAAAATGGAAACTAATGTAAGTATGACATAGGCAAGCCATTACAATATTATCCTCTAACAATTACCAGGGACAAGTGACCATTAATTATTACCTTTTTCTAATCCCTACATTTTTTTTTTATTATTATTTAATTTTTAAAACTCAATTCTTATTCCAGGGATATGATTATTCTTCGGGGGTCTGGCAATTTGAAGGGTATGGATATGTGCCAAAGGGGACAACAGGTGTGAGCATCATGCAGATCTTTGGTGGCAGCAACCAGGCTACGACCATGATGATGAAGGTGTACGATGGTTCTCTCAGGTATTACAGCAAGACGGTCCTCGTCCCTGGCATTCATGATCGATGGTTCCGCCTAAATGTCATTCACGACGTTGGCGCCAAAAAAGTTAGCATTTTCGTTGATGGGGTTCAAAAATTAGTGGAGGATGATCATGGAGGAGAATCTCATTATTTCAAATTTGGTGTTTATGCTCAGGATGGCTCCTCCTCCTACATGGAGTCTCGTTGGAAGGATATAAAGGTCCTGAAAAAAACGTGATTATAACATGGATGCTTTTTACATTATATATGTATTATGGTGTGCTCAAAAATTTAAGTTTGGTTTATCTTGTTTTAGCCTATTGTAGTGAAATAAATCTTGTTCTGTAACGTACAAGGGGTTTATAGGAATTAGAGCTAATCTTCACCCTTCATGGCTTTGTTTGGACTCGTAGCTGGACTATCCTTGGGGAGCTCTGTTTCTTAATAAAATTCTTACTTTTTAAAAGAAAGCACACGAGGGCTTTATACTTTGTGGTCTTGTAGGTTGCTTGAAGTAGAATATTCATATGCATATATGGTTGGCTCAATTAATTAGTTATTTATTTATTTTTCTTAAGACTTTATATAAGCGGCCGGACAGGTATTCGGTACTGACCCGTCCAGTGCTGAGCTCGGCATTGGTCCGCGCTGTGTGGGCCTGCCATAATGTATGTATTTCATCCAAGCCAATCCATCCACTGTTCCATGTCATTTTAGGACATGAGCCCATAAATGAAGCATATCCAAATCTCCGGTGGACCATACCACAAGAAAAATTAGTGGTTGAACGCCCACCATTAGGAACTTCTTGGGTGACAACAGTTTTGGATTAAGCTGATTTTGTATTTATTTTTCATTCAGGTCTATGTAACCTAACCAATAAGTTGGATGTCAAATAAACATTACAGCGGGCCCTAGGAAGCTTTTAATGGTGGTCATTAAATCACAACTGTTTCCTGTGGTGTGGTCCACTTGAAATTTGGATCTGCCTCATTTTTGGGCTTATGCCCTAAAATTAGCTGAAAATGTGGATCGACAGCATGGATAAAACACTTATTTCATGGTGGTGCCTACAGAGCTTTTCCAGCCAGCAGCGAGCTCGATCCGTACTTTAGGGATCCCCACCAAAACCGACTACAGCGGACAGACCACTCGAAAGATGCGCCACACGTTAGATCACCCATGCACCAAGAATCTCCCGGGTGGAAAATCCTAAACCTTCAATTGGTGGCAAGCAAGTAGATGGCTAAGAAAGAAAATAGAGCAGTAGCCTACAGCCAACTGAAAAAGGATGCTTTTGATCGCAGGATTTTACTTCATGGGAGTTTTTTGTGCATGTGGCATCCATACTAGTTATATCAGTGGCTTTGGTCAGTGAACCACTGGAATCACATGTAAGGATTGAAAAACCCAGGAAAAATGGTACATTTGTTTTGGGTGGACACTGTTTAAATGTTTTATATTTGTGAGAGGCATAATAGGAACCCATGTCCATGATCTGTTGGGTCACACTGTCCATGGATGGAAGTTGCGAAAATATTCTTGATGGGACAATTTTATCTTTTAAAATTTTGGCTGGAGAATGTTGAGAAGTGGAGCCACATCTGGGACTGCACACCACTGGTCGTGGCCCCTGCTCGACCGGTCGTGGAGCCCACTCGACCAGTCGTGAACTGGCTCGACTCAAACTCTAGCGAGCATAGGTTTTTGGGTTCCAAGGTGCTCGACCGGTCGTGGCCCATTCTCGACCGGTCGAGGGGTCCTCTCGACCGGTTGTGCAGATTGCTCGACCAGTCGAGGTTATGCATATTAGTTTCCGAATTTGATATGGACTGCGGATTTTGGAGTTGCCTTTTGTAAGGGTGCGAAATGGAAGTTGCCAAAACTATAAATTATGGTCCTTAGGGCTATTCTAGGGTTAAGGTGAGTATTGGAAAGCAATAGAAAATATTTCTAAGGTGTGGGCAAGGGATTTCCTCTGTACTTTCAAGGGAGAGGTTAGTATATTGCTTTGTAATCTTCGTTATTGTTCATAGTGGAAGTTAGCATCCGTAGTTTTTTTTATCCTAGTTTGGGATTTTTTCACGTATATCTTGTATTGTGGTTTGTTTGGATTGCTTTGATCTATTTCTAGTTTATATTTCTTCTTGTTTATCTTTTGTGGGTGAGGCTTGAGATTGGATCTAGGCTCACAGCGTTGTTGGCGTGCTGCGCAACAACTGGTATCAGAGCTATTGGTTTAGTTCTATTGGGAGCGATGATGGAAGAAGGGAAAACTAGAATTGAGAAGTTTAATGGTTCAAACTTTGCCTTCTGGAAGATGCAGATGGAAGATTATCTGTATCAGAAGGACTTCTATATTCCTCTAGGAAGAAAAGAGAAGAAACAGAAAAGATGATAGATGATGAATGATTTTTACTGGATAGGAAGGCTTTAGGAACGATCCGACTCTCTTTATCTAAGAGCGTCGTCTTCAATATATCCAAGGTGAAAACTATAAAAGAATTAATGGAAGCCCTAACCACTATATATGAAAAACCCTTTGCGTCCAACAAGGTTCATCTTATGAAACAGCTATTCAACATGAAGATGTCAAATGGTGGGAGCGCAACTGAACATCTAAACGAGTTCAATACAGTCACGAGCCAGTTGGAATCCGTTGGCATTATTTTTGAGGATGAGGTCAGGGCGTTATTGATCTTATCCAATCTGCCAGACAGTTGGGATGGTTTGGTGATTGCTATGAGTAATTCTTTAGGGTCTACAAAGTTAAAATTTGATGATGTGACCGGTCTAATTCTCAGCGAAGAATCTAGAAGGAAGTCATGGAGAGTTTCAGGGGATTCAGGGAATGCTCTAAACGTTGAAGGAAGAGGAAGATAGTTGAATAAAGGAGGTAATAAACACGAGAATTCTAAGTTGAGGAAGAAGTCCAAGGGACCGAAAGACAAAGACGGGTGTTGGCATTGCAGCAAGAAGGGGCACATGAAACGTGATTACAGGGCGCTTAAGAAACAAGAAGGAAGCTCTCAAGGCGGGAAGGATTCAGTGAATTTATTTGAGGAGAGTGACACAGAGGCGTTGATATTGTCTCTTGATGCGAGGAATGAGTCTTGAGTTATAGACTCGGGTGCTTCGTTTCATGCCACTTCGTGTAAGAAAGTTCTGCGTGATTATGTGTCAGGTAACTTCGGGATAGTTTACCTGGGTGATGATGAGCCGTGTAGTATTGTTGGAAAAGGAGACGTTCATATAAATCAGAAAGACGGAACGATGCTGAAATTGAAGGATGTCAGACATGTACGGAGTTTGAGAAGGAATCTGATCTCAGTGGGGCAGATGACAGATACCGGTTATGTAACAACATTCACAAGTGATTCCTGGAAGATCATAAAAGGTGCCTTGGTGATATCTCGAGGTAAGAAGGAAGATACTTTATATGTGACTTAAGGATCGTATAGTTCACTCGGAGTCGCATCAACTGGAGTGAATGGGCAGTTATGGCATCAAAGGTGTAACACCCTAGATTTTTGCCAACCTAGAGTTAGATGTCCTTAGGCAAGGGGTAAATCTTAATCCCTTATGAACCTCTCAAACCTCAAATCCTTTAGGAATTAGATAAAGATTAGCTACGAAATCCACTTGAATCACTTTAAATACGATCCGCAAAATCCAAAATGTGTAGAATCATTGACGCTAGGTTACCCTAAAATCTAGGACCAATCCCATTACGTAGTTGCTCTCGGGAGCACATTGAAACTCCGTATCGGATCTGTACTGCACGTCGAAAGTCCGATTACTACGAAATTATATAACTACGACCGCCTTGCTGGGCTTGACATTCATCTCGGAAATCAAATCCAGATAGTGTCCTGGGGCTATTTGCTTGAGCCCGGAGTGAAGAGTGTGAGAAGCGTGAAAATAATTAGAAATAAATTCTGAATTTAAGTAATCTGAGACTTGTCGCTTACGGGCCAAATATAAGCAATCAGACCGTCAGAATCTGACCCAAATACACCTTCAGATCAGGGGAAATTTCATACACAAGTCAGTGTACTTGTAACCCTGATCGAGTTTTGGTGAGTGTTGAACTGAAACTGGTCTGCCACGTGTGATCTGGGAATCCGATTGGAATGAAAACTTAACTCGACCTGGATCCATAGTCAGTGAGCTTAAGTCTAACCTTTGGCTCAAGGGGGGCCTCTAGAAGTGCTCCGTTGAGATGAAACAGACCCACTTTGGCTATAACCTAAGCATACCTTGGCCCTGAGTCTAATTTGGAGTGTTTTAGGCCTTTATAAGGACCTTAAACCCTCTCTCATTCTCACCATATGAATTTGAGAAAACCTTAGGAGAGAGAAGAGAAGAAAGAGAGAGAAAGTGCGAGAGAAGTGAGAGATTCTTCTTGATACTCTACCTTACTATCCTACGTGCTTAACCATCACGATCTAATCACTTTTTCGGCGATTCTGACTTCATTTCTAGGTAAGAAAACCTGAACCCTAACCTGTTTTAGGATTTCTATTGGTACAAGTAGTGAAGTAGCTGACTTACCTTGTGTTATAGGTCATCGTATCGATGTTGACGAAAGCGTAGAGTTTCTGTTAAGTTCATTGCGTTTCTACGGCGTAAGGTGCAGACTTTAGACATATAGGTTAAGGTTTTCAAAGCTTTCAATGTCAGATAATGATAGATTTATGATCTTGGTGTTATTGTAAATGCACAATGCGATGTTCGTTTTGTGTTTCAGTTGCGTATGCAAATTATGACATATTGTGTATTCTGTATATTTGTAGAAAATACTGTATACGTACAAATTTTGAAAGTGTGTTTGGCATAATAAATTACTGTATGAACATGCTATATATGAGTGCAATACTTGGTGAAAGAATTCGCCCTAGTACTTGTTTTGGCTAATATACGTTATATATGTTAATAAGTGTATTCTAAGTGCTTGTGAAAATGCTTGTAAGAGTAAGTACTTAGATGATTGTACTTTAGGTAGGTATTGAAATAGGATTCTCAACTACCTTAGTGATGTGTATGATTTCCTTCATGTTAGTTGTTTAAGTTAATCGCTCACTTATGAAATGCATGTGTTGTACGTCCTGTTTATATTGTGCTTTATAACATGCTTGTTAACATGTTTGAATTACTTTGTTAATTCTGCTTTGACTATTATACATGCTTTCTAGTTACGACTTGAATGTGATTGGGGCTATGTGATAGTCCAGACAATCGGTAACAGGCTTAAAGTCCTGGCTGAGATTCATTTCGCCACGTAGGATGTGTTTGACGAACTCAAGTCATACTTCGGTTGGCGACAGTGGTTAGGCCACGCGAAGTGCTTATGCACTTCATGTTGTTTAGCTGGTTGTGTGCTCGTACTAGTTGAGCTCATCAAGTAACCCGATCTGTCTAATGTATGTTCACCATGTTTGGACGCTACTGCTTGAACTTAAGATACCAAACTTACTAGTGTAACCTCATTAAATTTGGTACCTCAATCCACTAAAACTCATGAGCCGGGCATGGTGGTGTGGGACACCGTGGTCGAGTTGTCAGCCTACGCTGGGGCAATGTGCCTCCCCGTAGTGACCAGTGAGCAACCCAGACTCGTGAGCCGAATACGGTGGTATGGGACACTGTATTTGAGCTGTTGGCTTACACTGATAAGGTGATGGGGGAGTGGTGTAATGATTACGTGTAACAGCCCTGATAACCCTTTGTAGTGACCTCGAGCATACTCTGAATTTGTGAAGAGGCGATGAGCCTTCCCGTAGTTAACAGAGTATAAACTAGGCCTGTATTGATAAGGTAATGGGGGAGCGGTGCAACGAGTGCATGTAACAGCCCTGACAGCCCTTTATAGCAACCTAAAACCGCATCATTATATGAGATTATCTAGGACTGACGACCCTAGAATGGATCAGTGTTTGAGAATAATATAAGGTAGGTACCTTAGTTTACCAATACTGTTGTATGAAAAGGACTAATAATAACTCGGTAATCACGCTCATAACATAGCACTGCATGTTCCTGGAAGATGTGGAGCACTAAGGGATGAACACATGCCGCAGACGTAAGATGGTGTTGCACGAGGGTGGTTTGACAAGGGCATGTATCATGACTGCATTCCATACTTGTATTAATAAGAGTATTTAGGAGTGTTTGATTGTACTGCTTTATCATTACTGCTTGACTGAATTGATAACATGTTAACGTATGCTCTATTGTTCCATTGAGTTGATCACTTACTCTCACGTTACGAGACAGTGTTTAAACACCAAATCAGACCCTGTTTGTGTTTTAGATAATGACGATGCTTGTGAAGCGGAACCAAATTTTTTATGATGATGAGGAGGGTTACTCCTTACACAGTTATTAGGTGGGTCTATGTAGACCATCTTCTGATCGACGGGGTTACAAGGTTGCTGATTAGATGCCATTAGACTTTAGTTTGCTCTTTGGAGCACCCTTGTATACTCATTTTGTCCATTTTTGGAGTATACATTGATATATTTAACCTGATAACATGTTCACACTCTAGAGACTTACAATAGTTTATATATATTATATATATCTATCACAGTTTTCGCTTGCATAATTTAATTATCTCTGGAGTATGATATGTTGTTTTGGCTTAATCCCATTCATCTTTAATGCACTCATACTTACAACATTCAATCATCATTCTTTATGTTGTATAAGTGATGCGTTGGAACTCAGGAGTTGAGTTTATGCTTAACCCCCGATTTTCAGGGCGTTACAAAAGGTTGGGACATATGAGTGAGAAAGGGATGAAAGTGCTATTGTCAAAAGGAAAGCTACCTGGGTTGAAGTTCATTAACTTAGAATTCTGCGAGGACTGTGTGTATGGTAAGCAGAAGAGGATAAGTTTCAAGAAGATAGAACGCGCTCCAAAGACGGATCTGTTAGAACTTGTACACACTGATGTGTGGGGATTGACATAAGTATTTTCTCTTGGTGGCTCACGTTATTTTGTTTTCTTTATTGATGATGCTAGTAAAAAACTGTGAGTCTATTTCTTAAAACATAAATCTGACGTATTTGATGTATTTAAGAAGTGGAAAGTTATGGTAGAAAACGAGATAGGTAAAACAGTAAAATGTTTTAGATCTGATAATGGGGGAGAATACTGTGATAAGAGATATGAGGAGTATTGTATAGAAAATGGAATCAAACATCAGAAAATGATTCCAGGGACACCACAACAGAATGGTGTGGCTGAGTACATTAACAGGACAATCCTTGAGCACGCCAGGAGCATGAGGTTACATGCAGGGTTGCCCAAGACCTTTTGGGCAGATGCTGTGAATACTGTCCTATATCTCATCAATAGAAGTCCCTCAGCATCATTGGATGGTGGGCTACCAGAAGAAATGTGGACTGGGAAAGAAGTGAACCTTGCACATTTCACAGTGTTCGGTTGCACTTCATATGTTCACATTGATACAGAGCACATAAATAAGCTGGATGCAAAGTCTAGGAGATGCACGTTTATAGGCTACAGGTAGCATGATTTTGGCTACATGTTTTGGGATGCAGAAAATAGAAAAATTATCAGAAGTAAGGACGTTGTCTTAAATGAAAAAGTGATGCATAAAGAAGTGTGCGAGAAAATAAGGTCGAGAAAAAGGAATTTGTAGAGTTGGAAGAGTTACTGGACACGGGTATTACAGCGCCACAGGATGATCATGCACAGGAGCATTATAAGGCAGAGCCACAGACACTAGTTGTGAGGAGGTCTACTCGGGAGAGGAGACTCATGGTCCAATACTCACCCTCCTTACATTATCTACTGCTGACAGATAATGGTGAACCAGAGTGTTTTGAAGAGGCATTATAGTTAGATACACGGGTTAAATGGGAGCAGGCTATGGATGATGAGATGGACTCTCTTGAGTCTAATCGTACATGGGAGCTAGTCACTTTACCTAATGGTAAGAAAGCTCTTCATAACAAGCGGGTTTACACACTTAAGGAGGAGCATGATGGTTCGAAACGGTACAAGGCTAGATTGGTTGTGAAAGGGTTTCAACAAAAGGCAGGTATCGATTTCACTGAAATATTTTTACCTGTGGTGAAAATGTCTACGATTCGTATGGTCTTGAGTATAGTGGCTACATAAGACTTACATCTAGAGTAGCTAGATGTTAAGACAACGTTTCTTCATGGAAACCTTGAAGAAGAGATATATATGCATCAACTGACAGGATACGTGGCACCAGGAAAGGAGAACAAGGTGTGTAGACTAAAAAAGATTCTATATGGCCTGAAGTAGGCCCCGAAGCAGTGGTACAAGAAGTTCGACAGTTTCATGTCGGAAAACGATTTTAGGAGATGTCATGTAGACCACTGTTGCTATTTGAAGAAGTTTGATACGTTGTATATTATCCTTCTTCTGTACGTTGATGATATGCTTGTGGTCGGTTCAAGCATGAAGGACATCTCAAATCTCAAAAGACAACTGTTTAGAGAATTTTTCATGAAGGATTTAGGAGAAGCAAAAGAAATCCTAGGCATGAGGATAAAGTGTGATAGGGAAAGCAAGAAACTGGTATTGTCACAGGTAGAGTACATAGCCAAGGTACTTGATCGATTCAATATGGGAGGTGTTAAGCCTGTTAGCACTCCATTAGCTAACCATTTCAAGCTATCTAAGGAGCAAGGTGCAAATACGTAGGAGGAACGGGACTACATGGCTAAAGTCCCATACGCGTCAGTTGTTGGGAGTCTCATGTATGCTATGGTGAGCATGAGGCCAGACATTGCTCAAGCAGTGGGAGTCGTTAGCAGGTTCATGAACAACCCCAGAAATGAACATTGGAAAGCTGTGAAGTGGATTCTCAGATACCTGGTAGGTACTAAGGATGTAAGGCTATGCTATGGTGGATCAGAAATCAAGCTACAGGGTTACGTGGATTCAGATTTGACAGGAGATATCGACAGCAGAAGAAACAATACAGGTTATGTCTTTACTTTAGGTAGTGCTGCAGTCAGTTGAGTCTCTTAGTTACAAAAGATAATATCTATCAGTACGACGAAAGCAGAATATGTTGCGGTTATAGAAGCGTTCAATAAGATGGTGTAGATGTAAGATTTTATGGAGGAGTTGGGTAAGAAGCAAGCAGATTGCAAGCTGTACAGTGACAGTCAGAGTGCACTACACTTGGCTAAGAATTCAGCCTTTCATTCAAGGACCAAGCATATTGCCATCAGATATCACTTCATGCGTTCGTTACTAGAAGATGGATTGATTGAGCTGGAGAAGATTCATACAAGTGAGAATCCTACGGATATGCTGATCAAGGCGGTCACATGGGAGAAGCTGAAGCTCTGTTAAGCTTTGATTGGCCTTCAGGCTTGAAGACTAGTCGTGGCCCCTGCTTAAATGGTCGTTGCCCCTGCTTGACTGGTCGTCGAGCCCACTCAACCGGTCGTGACCAGTTGTGAACTGGCTCAACTCAAAGTCTAGAGAGCATAGGTTTTTGGGTTCCGAGGTGCTCAACCGGTCGTGGCCCATTCTCGACCGGTCGAGGGGTCCTCTTGACTGGTCGTGCAGGCTACTCGACCAGTCGAGGTTACACAGATTGGTTTTCAAATTTGATACAGACTGCGGATTTTGGAGTCACCTTTCGTAAGGGTGTGAAAGGGAAGTTGCTAAAACTATAAATTGGGGTTCCTAGGACTATTCTAGGGTTAAGGTGAGCATTGAAAAGCAATAGGAAATAATTTTTAAGGTGTGGGCAAGGGATTTCCTCTGTATTTCCAAGGGAGAGGTTAGTATATTGCCTTGTAATCTTCGTTATTTTTCATAGTGGAAGTTTATATCCGTAGTTTTTTACTCTAGTTTGGGGTTTTTCCATGTATATCTTGTCTTGTGGTTTGTTTGGATTGCTGTGATCTGATTCTAGTTTATATTTCTTCTTGTTTATATTTGTGGGTGAGGCCTGAGATTGGATTTAGGCTCACTGCATTGTTGGCGTGCTGCGCAACAAAGAATGATACTTAATAAGAGGAATTCAACAATGGTCCATATTCAACTGAAAACTAGTTATAGATTAGTGGATTGATATCTGAGGTCTTGTTGGATCAGGTTAGAGGGTGCAGAAGCAGAACAATGATCACTGTGTAACTGGGTTACAATATTGTGAAAGTGGACCATCAAAGCCAAGTAAGATTCAACTGTGCAATGTGACAATATAGCATGGAGAATGATGATTGAGATGAATCAAGCAAAGTAGGGGAAAGGTACTTGGGTTAGGGTTTGCCTCTTTTCTCTCTTCACATATGCAAGTTCTTATATAGAAATGGGAGTGCTAGAGAAAAATGAAGTGAAATTTAAATGGAGGGTGTCATAGGTTCACAAGCCTATCTCACATAAGGACATTTCAAATGCAAGAGAATATGTTAAAAAAGGCATGCTTCATGCGCTTGTGCAGGAATTTGTAATCGTGCTCAGGGTGGCTGTTTTGCCATTCTTCTGAGATACGCAGGTCCACTGTGGTCTGGACCATTAGTAGGTGTGAGTGGGATTGGGCTTAGTGCACCTTGCCATGTGGCATCGTTGGCTTGAGCGTTAGTAGTTGAATTGCTCATACATGACATTTATTGTAATGATGCGTGGATGGATGAATTGCTCTTGATGGTCTTAAAGTAAGGGCTGTGAGGCTGCTGCTAAGGGCACAAGTCATCCACCTGAATAGAAGTCTGCCATCATCACATGACCTTGACCATTGAAATTGCGGGTCACTTGAAAATTAAGGGTGGAGATTACAGTATTTAAGATGAGGCTTGTATACATAATATTTCCTTGCATTATGAAAAAAAGAAAAAAAAAAAAAGAAAAAGCGCCCTTTTAACGAAACGGTAAGAGCATGCCACTTATATAATTTTATTGATGTGAAAAGTTTGATACAAACAGAAGGGGAGAAATAACTATAAAAAATAAACAATGTTCTCATTACCAACAATCACGCCTAACAACATCTTTGAAAAAACCTACCAAAGTACTGGCCAAAACCCTCGAACAAATTGTTTACACCTATCCTGGTACAATTTACGAGGACCAATAAAATGCCACCATATGTTGGCACCAAGTATGAATGTTAATGGTGGATGCAATCTTACTTACGCCTCGAGAATATCTTCCGACCCTACTTCTTTTGACGATACGTGACATATCATAATCAGAATGCCATCAAACCCTACATTTGTAGTTGAGAAAAGTGAAACACTACGAGAAGGACATATGGTCGACACACGAATGACATGTATAGTCCAGCATCGTGCTTGACAAGCTGTATAAAATTCCACAGAGATTAGAAATCTTTCACAATATAGATATATATGCTCAAGAAGGCTGTTTCACATAATCATACTATGAAGGTTTGAGAAGTGGATTCTTCCTATATTAGAAGGAAATCAAGGGATGCGATGAGGAATCCAAGTCCAACTAAGATACGATCCCGTGACCTACGAGGATAAAACGTGGACTAAAAAGAAACCTAATACGGTCACCACCCTTGTTATTCCATATAAGGAGCACTCGACGAAGTGATAGAGGTACGAAACTGAGCTATCACACATAGCTTCTTTCATAGTGCATTCCTCCACTTCTGTCCAACCTCACTGTAGCAAGTTTGGAGTTTAACATACCTTAGATCTCTATTATCCAGAGCCATCGCTGCAGTACGCTTAGGAGTAGTGTAAATATCCATAACCTCTCTCATTGGATCCCCGATCAACCAAATCCATACTTGGAAAATCACACTGGTCACATCTTGCTAGCCATTCGCCTCAATTATTTGTTCACACGCATGGTTGTAGGTATTTATCTTTTATTTTCATATGCTTATTTATTTTACTATTGCTCAGTGTACCAACTCAATTCCGAATTAATAAAATCGCCAATCCGTCCTTTATTTTAATTCTTTTTTTTATCCATTATTAATTTACTAAGAAAGATGGGGACTGTGATCACCGTTGAAAGAAAAGTATCTCAAGGCAAAAAATTTCCATTCGAAAGGACTAATCCTCCCTTTTCAAATTGCCTAATCATTATATATCGGTGGCTGGATAATTAGGTCAACCTTTATAGGTCTAATCCTATGTCTAATTTGGCGCATAAGATATCAAGCGTCCAATCAAACATGAGTTAAGTATGACTCTAACAAACTCGACATTATCTTAATCATACACGTTTGACCAAATATGTGCCGTTCGTTAACACGTATGGTCTCATGTTTGATTGAACTGCAACACTATTTTTTAGCATGCCCAGTGGGACAATGGAGTGTTATTTTCACCGTTTCTTAGTAAAACAAAATGGTAGCCAAGTTGAAAAAGGCCATTTATCCCCAAAGTTCTAGAAGAGAGATAAGATGAGAGATAACAAATTGAACATGTCGACGTGGATGCAAGATCCTCTTATCAGCCAACCCTTGGAGATGTTGTGAATCACGTCCTTAATATGTGAGGATATTTTTACAAATCGTAAAGGGCAGTAGGGCCCAAGCAAAGCCGTTCAACAAAATGGTCAAAAGCTTCTTCGAGAGACTTTCGACAACAATGAATATTTAACTTGCTAGTAGTTTCCTTGTGGAACATGAAGGAAAATGGCTGACTGAACTCCTTACAAGGATCATCCACACCTAAGTCCAAGGTTGTCCAACACCACATCCAGTGGCACAAGGAGAAATGGCCAAAACGACCAACAAAATAGAATTCACTAACCCTCGTATTCTTTATATACCTAGGAGGCAATTTCCCATTGACATCAATTATCTTATGGTGCAACTGCCCGTACCACTAATGTCATAAAATTACTACTTAGTGGCTAATTACCCAGGGGGGAAACCTCTGATGGCATCGATCTTTCAGTAAAGCTACTAGAGAGCTAAGATGCCCAATGGGCAACCTCCTATCCATTGGCCATTTAATATACAATTGCACTGAACTGAGGCTGAGGTTTCTATGGCCAATTTTTCTAGACTTCATTAGTTGCCTAATGAATCATCCAAGCAGTTTATTGCCTAGTTCAAGAGCACTAAAAATTAGTGCATTATGATTCTACCTAAGGCCAAATTCGCTAGACTTAGCTTAGACGACATAAACTTTGAGCTTCGTAAGAAGTTCAAAGGCATGTACTTCAATGAGTTGTTCGAGCTATCAACCAGGGCTACTCACTACAAATGGATCCTCTGTGAAGAGAATCACTGGATGAACTCATAACATGACATGTATTATCCTGACCCTAAATATGAGTTGGTCATCATAGAAGTGTTGGCCAAACGACGGTACGAATGTCTAGCCTTAAAATGTACAAATGTTCAAACCTTATAGCTATGAACCCTTGAAAGGGTATCCTCAAATCTTTAAGGCAATATTCTTTCAACATCTCCAAGGACAACGAGATCTTTGGCCTCATGTTGGAGGTCAGATTCATTAAAATTTTTGAATATTAGAAGATTCCGTTAGTTGAAGAACTGAAGAAAGGTGAATACTGTAAATGGCTTGGTTCCAAAACTCACTCCACCAAGAATTGTGTCATTTTCAGGAACATGGTATAAAAAGATCGATAAAAGCTTCTTGAACTTCCCTAAGAAAGAGGCCATGGGGATTGATTAAGACTCCTTCCTAAAATACCCAGTACCAACATCGCACATGGTGACATTAGGACGATCGTTAATTCCAAAGAAAAGTAGGGAATGGCAATACAATTACTAACATAGATACCTCCATTGCAGACAAGTCAATAAATGGTCGTTTGACCATCAACATCATCCAATGAAAAATGACTACTTCATAACCTACATGGGGTGATTCCCTGATGTTGTTTCGGCCAAGGGTAAAGTGGTCATAACACTCCTTACCATCTCAAGTGCACAATCATCTTCGGCATTTGGAGCACCATCCATCAGCCATCTCAATCAAATGAGAAAGGAAAGGCTCCGCTAGTAGATCAAGAACCGAGGAGTTTGGCTGTCAATAAAACTAACAAAAAGTCGACCAACAATAACCATGGATATAAATGTTATGACAATCCCAAGTGAAGGGCTGCGAAGTAGTATATACTCGGTAAGACCAAGGCCGATCGACAAGGGTTAGGAAGGACATTGCTTAAACAAGAAAGTTAATAGAATATGAAGGTTTCTCGTTAGGGAAAATTAGAAATTATGTAGAAAAATTAATTAACAAACAACTAAGGATTGAATTCTTCAATTCAAGTTGATCACTTAATTAATCAAGCCTTAATATCAATTCTTCAATTCAAGTTGCTCACTTAATTAGAATCGAATAAGGATTTATTTTAATAGGTAGATAATTCTATTAAATCAATAGATAATTCCTAATAAGATATATGAATTGTAATTAATCGATTTCTCATGAAGATTTAGGTAATTGATCGTATGAAATCCAAAGCATCTATTGTATCCAAAGTTAATAAGAGATCAAGGAATTTATAGATCAATACCTTCATCAAACTAATAATCAAACCAAAACAATCTCAATTCAACCATAAAATCCTTAACATTGAATTAAACACGAACTAACATTAAGAATATCTTAAAAGGTTCACCCCTTAGCCTTATCTAAGAGATTAGCCAAGTATAGCTATCATTTAAAATAAATATAAAGCCAAACTAAAACAGAAGGTTGAGGAAGAAGGAAGGTGTCGAAGAAGCTCCGCCCTATCTCTCTCTCTCTCTCTAAATCGTAACATATGTCTAATTCACATCCTAGAAGCCTCCTTAAATAGGAAATTTCCCATCGACTTAAGCACTTACACACTTGTGCACACTATCAATCGATCGACATTAATTGAAATCTTCGATCAATTGAAACACCATCCTCGAATGAATTGAAATAATCAAGAACTATCCAACAAGCAACTTCGAAGATTCGGTAATTCACGATAAATCGAACTCACTCTTTCGATCAATCGAAAGTGTCAAAAATAATCCAGAGAGTTTAACCATAAATCCTGATTTCCTCGATTCATCTCCTGATCGATCAACATCAATTGAAGGTTGCTTGATTGATTGAAGGTTTAATCGATTGATTGAAAATTATTGATTTCTTCACTTTAATTGCACTTGATCTTTGATCTTCCATCTAAGTACTTTTTTTCTTTGATCTTCAATGCTTTAAATCTTTGGTTGCTTTAAATTTAACTCCTTTTACACTATAAAACTTCATTTATAGTTCAATTTTTGTCTTAAACTTCAAATCTTTTTGCAAATAAAAAATGTTGATGCTGTTTTCTGGTCGATCCTGCCTCACCTCCTACTAGCTGGAGTACCTAGGATTTAATGGAAAACAAGAGAAGACATTGGGGGCGCCGGTTAAGGTTGGGAACACTCCGATGCATAAGTCATGATATGGACTCACAATAGGCATAATAGACCGGATAGTTATCATACCTTTTACTGTAGAGGAGGCCTTTATCTATAACCTTTGGTATCAAAGACATATATGGCAATGCCTCTTGGATGGTGATTGTGCATTATGGAAGAGATATTCTTTCGAATGCATTGTGTTTATCTCTCTGATATCTACGACAAAGATCTCGGGAAGATCTTCTTCAGATAAGATCTTTGAGTAGTTGGGATCTGAGGAGGTCTAGGTAGATGGCTGAGGCCAACCTTCAGGACGACTGGGTCAAGATCTTACAGACTGAGCTGAACTATCAGTTGTAGTTAAGAATGGTACAGACCGGGCTGAAGTGTTGATCGTGATCGAGGCTCTTCCTTGAGGCCGAGGTCAGTATTTGAGTCCGAAGTTGGTACTCGAGGCTGAGGTCGGCATCTGATGTTAAAATTGGTACCAAAGGCCAAGGTTGGTATTCAAGGTCAACCTCCAAGGTTGGTAACCGAGGTCGAGGTCGAAGCAATCCGTAGTCATCGATTCTACCTGGTCAACTCATCTATCTCGTACATCTGGTCAGTCCATTTTACCCATAACAAAAAATACATCTAATTAGACCAATTTAGCATTTGAATGTAAGGAAAAGTGATGCAAAACTGGGAATAAATATACAATATTTAACACTTAACGCACCTTAAACCAGCATTTTGCTAGTCTCAAGCAAAACATGTGAGAAGATTTTAAAATTCAATGCCAAAATTCATTTTAGGTGGACAAGTTTTGTATATTAATGTATCCTCAAAATGACCTAAATATAAAATTGTAAGGCACAAAGCTTTAGAACAATATCAATCTAAATTCCATCACACTTACCAATTAATCAATCATTAGTTTAAATAAGTAATTATCCAATGATAAATTTCAAACATTGAAAAGCACGGTGCTTAGTGAAATTCAAACTTTACACCAATGTAAAAGATGGTATGCAATAAAAGCAACATGAGAGTAACCAAAATGAAACAAGTAAAGGGTAGAGAGTAATTAAAACAACGAATATGCAAGTGCGTCGATTTCTCCAAATCGACAGAAAGATAAGCAAAATACCAAAAGTAAAACAGCTAGCTTACAAAAAAATAATTAACTAATGTAAAGAAAATGGATCTCAATTAGACTAAGAGATCAATCTTGGTAACTGGGATCTTTTAGAAGCATGGACTGTTCCTCTGAAATAAATGAAATTGCAGTGATGATCACTTTAATAAAAGTAGGAATAGGTCAAAGTGTGCTAGAGGGGGGTGAATAGGACTTTCTAAAATTTTATGATGATTTAAAATCCCATTATAAGAATTCTGATTTAACAAACAACTATCAAGATGAATTTAACTTAAATGGCTTCCAAGCCAAATAGAGGATCTAATCATAAGACTATTCAGTATTTAAACAATATGCAATCTTAGTCTATGATGAATGAACGATGTGACTGTGTGTGTGTGTGTGGGATGTGATTCTTATCAGTTCTAAATAATCATGTTGGCATGCTTTATGAGAACATTCAAAGTAAACACAATAGTAAGGCGAAAATATCAATCCTAGACACAACCGTTTATAGTGGTCCGGCTATGTGCCTACTCTACTTCCAGCGAACGCACTCAACCCTTAAGTGTACCGGATCTCGCTAAAGGAGGTTTTAAATCAGGTTCACCTCTAACCTTCACAACCTACACAAAGTCGACTCTAGGACCTACATAAGGAACCTAGGCATGTCTCCATGAGACACAAGTTTATGCCCCACATAGGAGCAAGGGTCAACACACAGCACCCGGGTTTTATGCTCTACACACAAGCAAAGGATCCACACAAGGAACTTGGGGTTTTAGGCCACATAGGCCAAGGATCTACAAAAGGACCCTAGAGTTTATGCCCTACACAAGAGCAAAGGTCAACACGCAGCACCTAAGTTTTAAGCTCTACACAAGAGCAAAGGATCCACACATGGTGTGAGACCCGTATCTTAGCTAGTACTATTCCATAGGCTTTCATATTCCTCCCGATTGAATTCCGGCAACCCTCGACCTGTAGCTGACGTTTGTGCACGATCCTAAGATAACTCTTGCAAACTGGAGTTGGCTTGACCCGAAACTTGTACCCTAGAGATCGCACCGTCACTGCGGTTCCAACGCTGCATCTCGCGTGCCGATGAGATACCCAGGACAGGAGATGTGGGCCCGCGTTCAATACGAAGAAATGTCGCACGTTGTAAATACTGAGAAAATCTCTATCACTCATCACATCAATCCATCAATCAAACGTCAAGTACATCACCCATCCCCAAGTATAACCACCCCTCCCCAAAGTCAACTCTCTCTCTTATAACCAAGTACACCCATCCATCACTTGCCATCCCTCTCTCCCATCACCTCTCTCTCTCTCATTCTCTAAGCAACCCACGTCCAAGCTAGCTTCCATGAGAGAGCTATGTGTGGCCCACCTTCTTACCACCCAATCCCCCCCTCCAAGCTTCATCTCAACCGTTAGATCACATTCTTTGGAGCTATAGAACGCGTTGATGGAAGAAGGAAGAAGAGATCAAAGGTGAGTGCTTTTTTAGGATTAGATTTGTATCATTTTACTTGGAATTGATGATTGAGGGCCCACATATGATGGGACCCGTCTTGATGTATGATTTATAGGAGGGGCCAATAGTGGCGGGGTCCCTCCGTTACTCTGATCTCTCTTCCTTTCTCTATTTCTCTCTTCCTCGCTCTCTCCGCCTCTTACAATTTTATGGACCCCACTATGATGTGTGCTTGATGCATCCCCACTGCCTATTTGTGTGGCCCACCATGCTACTGACAAGCGTGGGCGAAGGGGAAAACATAAATATCAGCTTGATTCGTGGAACCCCCCCATGTAACGTACATGTGAAATCCACACCGTCCCTGTGAGGGAACCACCATGATGTGGGTTTTGATCTACACTATCCATCTGTCTATTCGCCAGATCTTGGACGTGGGACCCCACCTGGATGAAAATGCTTCATCCAGACCATCCAAACGATGGGGCCTTACTGCGATGTATGTGCAGATCCTTACCGTCCAACAAATCTGGACGGGGGCCACACCCAGACGTATATGTTACATCCCGTCCATCCACTTGGATGTGTGCCAGCAGCTGTAGTTGCTGCTTTGACGCAGCAAGCTCTGTGGGTCCCACCAGCAGTTGACGTCACCAAGTTCTGTGGGGCCCACCTTGATGTATGAACCTTGCATCTAACCGTCCATCTCAAGGACGTGGGGCCCACCTTGTATGGCAACAGATTTGATGGTGTGCCGCACATCAGCCATACAGCTGCCGTGTTGCAGCATGTAGGGCCCAACTTATAAGACGTTTGGGTCTCATCCACATTGTCCAGCGTTCCTGGATGGTGGGGACCCACCTTGGATTATGTACTGTGTACCCACCCAACCATCTGTCCAGATGGCATGGGCCCCACTTATAATGTATGTTTTGTAACCACACCATCCGTCCCTGGACGGTGAGCGTGGGACCACCTTGGTTGTATGTATTGTATACCCACCGCCCATCCATTTTGGCCTGGCTCACCTCTACTGGATTTAATCCACACCGTCCGTCCAGATGATGGGCCATCATGTGGACCCATCTAGGAATCGAATTGGCTAGTATACCTCATACCAGCAGCTTGCTGCTATTGTACCACGTCAGCAAGTGGTGTGGGACCACCTCAATGTATGTGTTTCATCCCTACTGAGGGACCCACATGAGATGTAAGTGTTTTAACCCATCCGTCCATCTGTTCTGGACGGTGGGACACTACAGTGATGTATGAGTTGTATCTGCACACAGTCCATCCCATTTAGTGAGCTCATCCTAAGGCTTGAGACAAAAAAAGAGGCAGATTTATCAGTTAGACCACACTGTAGTAAACAGTGGAGGATTGAACGGCTACCCTTAAAACCCTTTTGGGAGCACAGAGGTTTTGGATCAGTATGAAATTTGTTTTTCCTCTTAATTTTGGTCCTTATGGCCTTACGAAAGATTGGATGGAAAGTAAATGTTATGGTGGCCCCGTGGGGTTTTAAAGGTGGAAATTATTATCTCCATTGTTATGTGTGGTATGGTCCAGATGGTTTTTCAATGGGATTTATTTTTGGGAAATGCTCTAAAATGACCTCTAATTGATGTGTGGGCCCCACCTTAATGTGATGGACGTTAGACCCATATGAGAGGCCCTTTATGATGTATATGAGGCCTACGTGATGAGGCCCATTTTGATGCATTTGAGGGCCAGGCAATGGATCCCATTCTGATGTATTTGGAGCCCATGGGTAGAGGCCCATTGTGATATATTTGAGGCCCATGGGTTATGGAGCCTATTATGATGTATATCGAGGCCCATGGGTCATAGTCCATTGTGATGGATTTGGGGTCCATGGGTTGTGGCCCATGGTTATGTATATTAGGCCCGTATGAGTGGCCCATTGTGATATATTTCTGGTCCATACGATAAGGCCCATTGTGATGCATTTCCGGCCCATTTAGTAAGGCCCAATGAGATGTATTTCCTGGCCCATATATTGCGGCCCATTTGACATATATAGGGCCCATGAATTACGGCCCATTGTGACGTACATGAGGTCCATGAGTAAGGCCCAAGGCGATGAATGTGTGGACCGTTGTAATCTGTGATTTCACTATAATATATGTAATGATGTTTATGTGGGACACTTCTTGGGGGCAATGTTGGTTAAATGTCTACATTGATGGGCAATGTTGGTTAAATGTCCACATTGTGACCATCCTTAAGCCGATTATCCAGGCCGATTCTGATTATTGAGGTCGATTCCGATTGTCGAGGTCGATTATCAATGCTGATTATGAGTATGTGACAATATAACATCATGATACATGCCCATACGCATCATTTGCATGTTTGTTATGAGATATGGTTGACCATTATATATCTCATTGGGTATGTTGTTATGAGACTCCCTGATAGGCGGAGATTATCTCACATGAGCATACGGTATGCATAGGATTGATGCATAACTGGATTGTATGACTCATGCATTGTGTGTTGTGATTACTATATGCTATAGCGACATTAGGGTCGTAGCCTCCACAGGCATATCGTGAATGGCCAGATAGGACACCAAAAATTTGTTACTAGCATCGTGGTGCCATAGATGACCCTGGATGAAAGTCGCTAAACCCTCTTCGTACAAGAGGACGCCCCAACGTCTAGACCAAGTGGATATATATGAGCGTATGAGGGCCGTATACCAGTAAGCCATGTCTCCCACTGTGTCATGGTTAGTTGGGAGGGGGTGTGACCTTACCCGCCTGAGTGAGGGGGCAATATCTAGGTTGAGGTTGACCAGCTTGAGGAATGGGTCTGCTATCGATGAGCATGGCCTAATATTGGCAGACGGACAGTGAGGACTCTTTCACTTACCTAGTTGTGCACTCGAATAGGGGTGGCAAGCTGGTGTAGAGTGTAATAGACACCAATGATGATCCCAGAGATGTACAGTACTGATATGTAAACCTATTGAGCAGGAGTTGCATACTCATTCATTCATTCATTCACTATCCACTTGAGCTAGTGGTGCACAACTATTTGTTACGTGTACCTTCGCAATGGCCAGGAATTCGGTTAGGGCGTGCGATTAACCTGAGATCATTAGTTTACCATATTGTGTTTGACTATCTAAATTTAGGTATGGGATTAGTTTGGATAGAATTCCCTTATGATGGACCCTATAGCCTGCGATACTACGTACTATCATCCGGACTTCACTCTAGCTTGGTCGTTTCATTCGCATCGCATATTGCATTACATCCGCGGCATATGACATTTAGGGTTGCTACGTTTTTACACTTATATGGCTTAGACGGACTTGATGGGATCTGCATATTGCATTGCATCCGTGGTATATGATATTTGGCTCATTATGATCTGCATTGCATACTCTGATATTATATGACTCATGGACTTACTAGTATATTTCCACTTACTCTAATATCGTACGATTGATGATCTTGTCAGCATTTTCAATTATTTCGATATTGTATGATTTATGACATCGTATTGCATACTTGGCACTTATCTTGTGCACACACTTTCACCTCTCTCTAAGATTTCTATAAGCTTATGCACGATAGATGTGTGCAGGTGACGTTAGGTTGTAACAGCGTTGAGCATGAAGCGGGCAGCGGTCTCATGGAGCTTTAATTTTGGCATGTGCATTTCCCTTTCAGCATTGTATTTAAATGTTTATATTAGTGGATATGTGATGATGATGTTGCCTTTGTGATTTCGGTATACTTGTGGTTATGCTTCTTACGAGATAAATGTACACTGGAAAATCCTACTTGTAGGATCCTAGGATTCGAATCTGGCGTATAGGTACTGGGAGCTGAGAATGGGGTACTATAGAGGCTATTGGCACCGCATTCGACAATCAAAAATTTTGTGAGTCCTATGTTCGAGTTTGGGGCGTGATAGAAGTTGGTATCAGAGCATAACTTGGGAATACCTGAAGATAACATCACGTATCTGCTGATAACTACCATTCTCTACATGATTGTTGAGAACTTAGAATGATTAGATCCCTGAGTTCGAATAACTTAGAGACTTTTGATATAACTCCCTACCATTGAGATGGTGAGGCTGCATAGTATTTCAGTCTCGATCAGAGGATCGGTGAGGTCATCATAGCGTTGATGAGGCATCTTGAGGGCGCGAGGTTCAGATTAGAGAGCGCTATTTGTTTATAAATTGATTATGCCTTGTATGGTATTGATTAGTATATGTATAAGTGGATACTTCCTCTTCCCTTGCTTTGGTCTACGTGATAGTAAATTTTGAGGATGAAATTTTTATTAGGAGGGGAAGATATGAGACCTGTATCCTAGCACGTACTGTTCCAAAGGCTTCTATAGTCCTCTCGGTTGAATTTCGGCAACCCTCGACCTGTACCCGATGTTTGCACACGATCCTAAGTCGAGTCCTGTAAACCGGAGTCGGCTTGACTTGGAACTTATACCCTAGCGACTGTGCCGTTGCTGTGGTTCCAACGCCGTATCTCGCACGCCAAGGCAATACCCAGGCCAGGAGATGTGGGCCAGCGTTCATTCTGAAGAAACGCCGCATGTTGTAAATATCGTCCCCAAGTACAACCACCCCTCTCTAAAGTCAAGTCTCTCTCTTATAACCAAGTACACCCATCCATCACTCACCATCCCTCTCTCCCATCACTTCTCTCCCATCACCTCTCTCTCTCTCTCTCATTCTCTCTCTCATTCTCCAAGCAACCCACGTCCAAGCTAGCTTCGATAAGAGAGCTAGGTATGACCCACCTTCATACCACCTAATCCCATCCTCCAAGCCTCATCTTAACCGTTGGATCACATTCTTTGGAGATATAGAAGCGTTGATGGAAGAAGGAAGAAGAGATCAAAGGTGGGTGCTTTTCTAGGATTAGATTTGTATCATTTTGCTTGGAATTGATGATTGAGGGCCCATATATGGTGGGATCCATCTTGATGAATGATTTATAGGAGGGGCCCATAGTGGCGGGGTCCCTCTGCTACTCTGATCTCTCTTCCTTTCTCTATTTCTCTCTCTCTCTCTTACTATTTTATGGACCCCATTATGATGTGTGCTTCATGCATCCCCACTGCCCATTTGTGTGGCCCACCATGCTACTGATAGGTGTGGGCGTGGGCGAAGGGGAAAACATAAATATCAGCTTGATTCATGGAACCCCCACCCCCCACGTAACGTACATGTGAAATCCACACCATCCTTGTGAGGGAACCACCATGATGTGGGTTTTGATCCACACTGTCCATCTGTCTGTCCAGATCTTGGACATGGGACCCCACCTGGATGAAACCGTCCAAACGATGGGGCTTTACTGTGACGTATGTGCAGATCCTCACCGTCCAGCAAATCTGGACGGTGGGCCACACGCAGACGTATATGTTACATCCCGTCCATCCACTTGGCTGTGTGCCAGCAGCTGCAGCTGTTGCTTTGACCCAGCAAGCTCCGTGGGACCCACTAGCAGTTGACATCACCAAGTTCTATGGACCCACCTTAATGTACGAACCTTACATCTAACCATCCATCTAAGGGATGTGGGGCCCACCTTGTATGGCAATGGATTTGATGGTCTGCTGCACACTAGCCATATAGCTGCCGTGTTGCAGCACATGGGGCCAACCTTGTATGATGTTTAGGTCTCATCCACACCGTCCAGCGTTCCTGGACAGTTAGGACCCACCTTAGAGTATGTATTGTGTACCCACTCCGACCATCTGTCTAGATGGCGGGGGCCCCACTTATAATGTAAATTTTGTAACCACACCGTCCGTCCCTAGACGGTGAGCATGGGACCACCTTGGTTGTATGTATTATATACCCATTGCCCATACATTTTCCCATGGCCTACCACTGTTAGATTTGATCCACACCATCCGTCCAGATGGTGGGCCACCATGTGGACCCATCTGGGAATCGAATTGGCTAGTATACCTCACACCAGCAACTTGCTACTGCTGTATCACGTCAGCAAGTGGTGTGGGACCACCTCAATGTACATGTTTCATCCCTGTTGAGGGACCCACGTAAGATGTAAGTGTTTTATCCCAACTGTCCATCTATTCTGGATGGTGGGACACTACAGTGATGTATGGGTTGTATCTGCGCACAGTCCATCCCATTTTGTGAGCTTGTCCTAAGGCTTGAGACAAAAAGAAAAGAGGCAAATCTATCAGCTGGACCACACTGTAGTAAATAGTTAAGGATTTATCGGCTACCCTTGAAACCCTTTTGGGAGCACAGAGGTTTTGGATCAATATGAAATTTGTTTTTCCCCTTAATTTAGGTCCTTGTGACCTTATGAAAGATTGGATGGAAAATAAATGTTATGGTGGCCCCGTGGGGTTTTAAAGGTGGAAATTATTATATCCACTGTTATGGGTGGTATGGTCCAAATGGTCTTTCGATTGGATTTATTTTTGGGAAATGCTCTTAAATGACCTCTAATTGATGTATAGGCCCCACCTTGATGTGATGGATGTTGGGCCCATATGAGAGGCCCTTTATGATGTATATGAGGCCTATGTGATGAGGCCCATTGTGATGCATTTGAGGGCCAGGCAATGAAGCCCATTGTAATGTATTTGGAGCCCATGGGTGGAGGCCTATTGTGATATATTCTAGGCCCATGGGTTATGGAGCCCATTATGATGTATATCGAGGCCCATGGGTCGTAGCCCATTGTGATGCATTTGAGGTCGACGGGTCATGACCTATGGTTATGTATATTAGGCTTGTATGAGTGGCCTATTGTGATATAATTTTGGCCCATACGATGAGGCCCATTGTGATGTATTTCCGGCCCATTTAGTAAGGCCCAATGAGATGTATTTTCTGGCCTATATATTGCGGCCCATTTAACATACATAGGGCCTATGTATTACGACCTATTGTGATGTACATGAGGTCCATGAGTGAGGCCCAAGGCGATGAATGTGTGATTTCACTATCATATATGTAATGATGTTTAATGATGTTTATGTGGGCCACTGCTTGGGGGCAATGTTGGTTAAATGTCCACATTGATGGGCAATGATGGTTAAATGTCCACATTAGGACCTTCCCTTAGGCTGATTACCGAGGCTGATTCTGATTATTGAGGCCGATTTCGATTGTCGTGGCCAATTATCGATGCCGTTTATGAGTATGTGACAGCATAACATCATGATACATGCCCATACGCATCATCTGCATGTTTGTTATGAGATGTGGTTGACCATTGCATATGTCATTAGGCATGTTGTTATGAGACTCCCTGATAGGCGGAGATTGTCTCACATGAGCATACGGTATGCGAAGGATTGACGCATGACTAGATTGTATGACTCATGCATTATGTGTTGTGATTACTGTACGCCCTAGCGATATCAGGGCTGTAGCCTCCACAGGCATATCATGGATGGCCAGATGGGATACCGAAAATTTGTTACTAGCATCGGGCCGCCATAGATGGCCATGGGTGAAAATTCTTAAACCTTCTTGCTACCAGTGGATGCCCCAACGTCTAGACCGAGTGGATATATATGATTGCATGAGGGCCATATACCAGTAGGCTGCGTCTCCCATTGTGTCGTGGTCGGTTGGAAGGGGGTGTGACCTTACCTGCCTGAGTAAGGGGGCAATATCTTAGTTGAGTTTGACTAGCTTGAGGAATGGGTCCGCTATCGATGAGTTAGGCCCGATATTGGTAGGCGGATAGTGAGGTCTCCTCCACTTATCCAGTTGTGCGCTCAGATAGGGGCGGCAAGAAGGAGTAGAGAGTAATAGACCCCAATGATGATCTCAAAGATGTACAGTACTGATATGTAGACCTATTGAGCAGGAGTTGCATACTCATTCATTCATTCATTCACTATCCACTCGGGCTGGTGGTGCGTAACTATTTATTACGTGTACCTTCACAATGGCCACGATTTCGGTTTGGGCGGTGATGAACCTGAGATCAGGAGTTTACCACATTATGTTTGACTATCCAAATTTAGGTAAGGGACTGGTTTGGGTAGAATTCTCTTGTGATGGACCCCATAGCCTGCGATACTATGTACTATCTTCCCGACTTCACTCCAGCTTGGTCGTTTCATTCGCATCGCATATTGCATTACATCCCGGCATATGTCATTTGGGTTGTTACATTTATGCACTTATATGGCTTAGACAGACTTGGCAAGATCTGCATATTGCATTGCATCGGTAGTAATGTATTTGGCCCATTATGATCTGCATTACGTACTCTGATATTATATGACTCATAGACTTACCAGTATATTGCCACTTACTCTGATAGTGTACGATTCATGATCTTGTTAGTATTTTCGCTTATTCCGATATTGTATGATCTATGACATCGTATTGCATACTTGGCACTTACCTTGTGCACACACTTTCACCTCTCTCTAAGCTTTCTATAAGCTTATGCATGATAGATGCGTGCAGGTTGCATTAGGTTGCAGCAGCGTTGAGCATAGAGTGGGCAGCAGTCTCCTGGAGCTTTGATTTTAACATATGTATTTCCCTTTTAGCATTGTATTCAAATGTTTATATTAGTGGATATGTGATGATAATGTTGCCTTTGTGATTTGGGTATATTTGTGGTTATGCTTCTTACGAGATAAATATACACTGGAAAATTCTGCTTGTTGGATCCAAGGATTGAAATCTGGCGTATAGGTGCTGGAAGCTGAGAATGGGGTACTACGGAGGCTGTCGGCACCGGATTCGGCAATCGAAAATTTTGTGAGTCCAATTTTCGAGTTTAGGGCGTGACACACTGAACGTAACTTTTAGGCCACACAGGCTAAGGACCTACACTAAGAACCTAAGTTTATGCTCTATAAGAGCAAGGGTTAACTCACAACACCCATATGTACCCTCCCGTCGGAGGCCTCGTATGAGGACTTGAAAGGAGTGAGAATCACCTGTGACCCAATCCTACATAAAGGAATGATCAGTAAGGTCTTTGGACTCAAATGATTTACAGATGAGTAGATGAACCCCATTAAGCAGGTTGATGAAGATCTCCTCCTTTGATGATAAAGAATCTTCGGCTCCCTTGAACCGCAACACTAATGATGCTCCGATGTATGGCGATGGGTTGGGTCAAGGTTATTTTGGTAATTACTCTATTAAATAATAATCATTAAAGTGACAGAGTAATTCCAAGATCTTAGGCATTCAAGAGATCTCAGCTCAATGATTTGCCATTAAGGTGGTAGCTAGAAGATCCTTGAATGCAGAAGTTCATTGACCAATCCACTCTATTGAATGTCAATGAAGAGGCTGGATTGAGGAATGAACTCCCATGAGAAAAAGGGCTTAGGTGAGATTGCTATGTAGTTACTCTCTCAAAGCTCTCTCTCTTCTTCTCAATGCAGCAACCAAGAACTAGCTCTCCTTAAATAGACAAAAAGTTCCAATGGTAATAAAGTGTCAGATTCTGATAGAGTTCGATATCATTGGGCCTGCTTCGATACCATCGAAAGTATACTTTTTATACTACCGAAGCAAGGTTTGATGATACAAATTCCATTGAAGTATATACCTGAAACTTTTTTCCGGAGGATCGATGTCATCGAGCTTGCGTCGATGTCATCGGAGTTTGAATTCCGATTTCATCGACAATATGTTCGATACATCGATCATTTCCACGTGATTTTCAAACGAGCTTGCTGGACAATCTTTGATCCATTTCGATGATATTGAGCATATATTGATTTCATCGATATTTAAAATACGATCATATCGAGACATCATCGATTCCTTGGTCATTTCTAGAGGATTTTCCTATTAAGCTCGCTGGACTAGTTTAGTCCGAATTCAATAACATCGGAGATCCCTCGTTATCATGAAAATTTGATTTTAGATGGAATCGAGGCTTGCTTCGAGTTATCGATAAATATGAGTTTTGCCTTATCAGCATGTTGGACACAAACTAGCCAGAATTCGATTATATCGAGCTGTCTTGATGTTATCGGTATTTGAATTTTGATGATATCGAAGAGTCCATCGATTCATCGAGAATGTTGTCCAGGATTAAGCTAGTTGCTGGACACAAGATGTCCTCAATTCGATGATATCAAGTACTTTCCGAAGACATTGATAACAGGTGTTCGATCACATTTATGTGATATTGATATATCGAGAAAGGTTGAAAACTTAAACATTTTATTGTTTTGCAAGATAAGTTTTCATACTCAAACACCTATGTTGTTCTACTCATTTAAAGGTTTTTATATACCTGGGTGTTTCTGGGACATGGGATGTGAGGCTTAATTTACCTTTGACGAGTTCGCAGCACACATCCAGTTGAGGCAGATGCTTGAATGATCTTCCTGTGGGGCTCACTTGACTTGCTGACTCAACACTCACGCTAATTGACAAACTAGGGCACTTTCAATCTCTCCCTTTGTCATTTAGGTAACAAAACACCTAATCACACCTAGAACAACATCCTAAATTGTGTGTACATGAACATTACAAAAATTTACAAATAGGCTATTTGAGTTCACACACAAGGTTGAAGCATTGAGTAGTAGCTGCTCCCCCTAACACCTGTACCACCATACATACATAGATATACCTAATTTTTCCTTATGGTGCGATTTATTCTCGCCCTTTTTGTCAGTCATTGGCAAAGGGCAATATTTATCAATATTAGTTGACTAAAGTTGAAGTATAAAAACATGGGAGAATCAAGGCAAGGGAGAGCTGAGATTTCTCAAAAGTAGATAACAGCATATAGTTAAAATGTTAGAAATCACCAACCAGCTTACAACCCCTATGGATATGCAATAATTATTAGAAAAGCAAGCACCATTTATACCATGCATTCCATAGATAAGTAGAATGAGATTCAGATAGATGATCAGTGAATAATGTGAGCAGATAGAATTCATAGAGAATAGACATCAAATATATATATTAACATTCAACCATTAAAATATCCAAAAGAAACTACCCAAGCTTGGCAATATTTAAGCATCCAAACCAAAACAAACCATCCAAATATCCAGCCTAACCATGGGCACATGAAAACAAAAAGTAGTTTCCTCATTCAGAGGACGAACAACCCCATAATACTTAAACCAACTACTGTTTATATAATCACAAGAAAATCATTCTATCCCCAAAAAGAATTTAACCACAGCGTCCCGATATGGCCACCCCCATACCAATCCTTCTTTCATCAACTAAGGCGCTCAAGTTTCTCCATCTGTCAGCAACTTAACTACTTGCTGTGTAGTATGCTGGAGTGCTTCAATTCTGTCCTCAATCCCTGTCAAACGCCTTTTGTAGTTGTGAAGATGCTCGTCAATACCAACCAGACCATTCAGCAGATGACGTTCAAGTTGGTGATCCTGGTGATTTTTTATTGACTCGGGACTGTGAAGCGGCATGCGATTAAATCCCCATGGCATTGGCGGATATGAGTGCTGATCATTCTTGACTCTAAGAGTCTGTGCAGGAGGACTATTCGATTGATAGGATGAAGTTAGGCACAACTGTTGTGCCTGCTGGACTGCATCTTGATTAAACCATACTTCGTGATGAATAACATTGGACGTTGCTGGTAGGCCCACATATTGAGTTAGCTTGCATATGAGCAAAGGGAATGGCAGTATATCACAATGTTCCCCTCTGATTATATGAGCTAGCTGTCCGAGAATAAGGGTTGGAAGGCACACTCGGACCTCTTGATAGACATCATATAGGAAATTGCGCACAAAGGGAGTAAGACAACTTTCCTTTACATCACATGGATACACATTAGTCCCAAAGATGCTGTAGAGAATTTTAAAGGAGGGTCCAAGGTGGCTGACATGAAGAGTGTTTTCATCATTCCTAGGAATTGTGATGCCATGACACGATGCGCGTGTTATCTTGCCCCATACTCCTAACCCATTTAGATTGCATTCCGTGACTGGGATTCGGGTTACTTCTAGGTTTAGGAGACGGCCAAGTATGATTGGAGTAATAAGTTTCGTGTGATGCATGAGCTCCAATCGAATACATGGGGGATTATCACAAACAATATGACAGCTGTTGAAAAACTAATGAATCAACTCAAATTGGTAGGGTCCACCAAGATTGAGTATATTTTGCCACCCTATTACTTCCATTAGGAGATCCACTTCGAATGGTTCGATTTCACTATTAAGAACAATGCACTTTGTTATTGTAACTTGTTCCCAATCCAACTGATTGGGATGAGACTGACTTGTTTCTGGTTGCTTATTCTTTAATTTGGATGATTTGGAATGAGTAAAATCCTTATCTTTGCCTTTCACCATGGTTTTTTTTTTTTTTTATTTTTATTTTTTTAGAAGAGGGTAGGAAGATAGATATAGATCAAAGAAAAACAACCGGAGAAGAGAGAGTAAGTTGGGAAAAAAAAATCATACGCTCGTTTCTCTTTTATAACAGAGGGTCGATGATATCGATATCCTTTCGATGGCATTAAACTCAGGCTCATAATGATATCGAAGACTGTATCGATGACCGTTGGAAAAGACCAACAAATATCGAGACTGATTAAATTTATAACCGTTGGAAGGGACAGACGGTTAAGACATTGTATTCCCGAGAGCCGTTGATGAGATCAATACTTGTTTGATTTCTTCGAGTATGTCAAAAAAATTGAAAATTGTCTCTCTTAACATACAGAACATGGTTAAAACATGAAGATATACCTATATAGTAAATGTTTAACCATACAAAAATAAGAGGACCATAGTCCTTAGATATGCCAATTCAGCTCATGTTTGACTTGACTTGTCATCAATTTGCACATAATCTAATTGATTTATGAAGATTGCTAAACCTGTTTGCATCTAGAGGTTTAGTTAGTATATCAACAAGTTGATTTTCTGTAAACACATAGTCCAACACTATGATCTTTTCTTCAACAAGTTCTCGGATAAAATGATGTCTAATGTCAATATGCTTCATTCGAGAATGTTGAACATGATTCTTTGAAATATTGATAGCACCAGTGTTGTCACAGAAGAGAGTCATTGTTGAATTCTCAATCCCATAATCCAGTGGCATCTGTTTCATCCATATGAGTTGAGCACAACAACTACCTGCAGCAATGTATTCGTCTTCGACAGTGGACAGGGATATCAAATTCTGTTTCTTGCTCTGCTAAGATACTAAACAATTTCCAATATAAAAATTGCTGCCACTAGTTGACTTGCGATCATATAAATTTCTAGCCCAATCGGCGTCTGAATATCTAGTAATGATGGTAGATGTTTCAAATGGATACCATAGACCGAAAGAGGTTGTTCCACCCACATACTTGATGATTCTTTTAACTACTATTGGATGAGATTCCTTGGAATTAGCCTGATATCATGCACATGCTCCTACGCTAAATGATATATCTGGACAATTTGTAGTTAGATATAATAGGCTTCCTATCATGCTTCGATACAGGTGTTGATCCACACATTTTCCATTTATATCTTTTGAGAGTTTGAGTGTGGTGCTCATGGGAGTATGATAGGTACGACCAAATTCAAGTCCAAATCTTTTTACTAAATCTTTTGCGTACTTGGTCTGACATACAAAGATCTCATTATGCAATTTCTTTACTTGTAGACCTAAGAAGAAGTTCAACTCACCAACCATACTCATTTCAAATTCAGATTTCATGAGATGGACGAAGTTATGAGTAGTATCTTCACATGTAGAACCAAAGACTATGTCATCTACATAGATCTGGGCAATGAGCAATGGATTCTTTATCTTTTGAATGAATAGTATTTTATCTACACTTCCTTTGTAGAATTTATGGTCTAGAAGAAATTGCGTCAAACGTTCATACCAAGTACGTGGTGCTTGTTTGAGACCATGAAGTGCTTTGCCCAATCCATAAACATGTTGAGGATACTTGGAGTCTGAAAATCCCATAGGTTGTTCCACATAGACTTCTTCATCAAGTACTCCATTGAGAAATGCACTTTTGACATCCATTTGAAATAGTTTAAATTTCAATGCACATGCAATTGACATGAGAATCCTAATTGACTCACGGCGAGCTACAAGAGCAAATGTTTCATCAAAGTCAATGCCTTCTATCTGTGAATATCCTTGAGCTACTAATCTTGCTTTATTCCTAATCACATTGCCAGATTCATCAGAATTATTCTTGAAGATGCATTTGGTTCTAATGATATTTGTCTTATGTGGTCTAGGAACCAATTGTCCTACCTCATTTGTTTGAAATTGTTGAAGTTCTTCTTGCATAGCATTTTTCCAATATTCATCTTGAAGAGCTTCTCAATATTCTTGGGCTCAATCTTTGTGGTAAAGTAGAAATGACTATAAATGCTTTCTATTTGACGTCGCCATCATTAGGATCTCTAATGATATGATTTAGAGGGTGATCCTTAATGATGGGCATGTTAGATGACGGTTGAGGTTCATTAGATGTGAAAGTTTTGTTATCTGATTTACCTAGAATGCATGAATCCACATCATCTTCTAATTTATTCAAGGGACTTTTTTCTTGATGAGGTTGATCATTAACTGCCACATTAACTGATTCTTGAATGGTGAGGGTCCTTAAATTGTATACTCTATAAGCACGACTATTCAAGGTGTACCCTAGAAAGATGCCTTCGTCACTTTTAGATTCAAACTTACCTAGGTGTTCTCTGTCTTTCAGAATATAACATTTACTACCAAAGACTCGGAAGTATTTCACACTAGGTTGTTTTCCGTACCATATCTCATATGGTGTTTTGTTCAAGCCTTCTCGTAGATACACTCTATTTATTATGTAGTAGGTTGTATTTACTACTTCAGCCCAGAAGCTTTTAGCCATATCCTTTCCATTCAGCATAACTGAGCCCATTTCCTACAGTACTCGATTCTTTCTTTCAACAACTCCATTTTGCTGAGGAGTTTTGGGAGTTGAGAATTCATGGCACATTCCTTTCTCATCACAATATTTTTGAAATCGTTCATTTTCAAATTTACTACCATGATCACTCCTGATACGATTTATGCAGTATCCTTTCTTATTTTGGAGTCGCTTTGCCATAACTACAAATTCATCAAAAGCATCAGATTTTTCTCGAAGAAAAGCGACCCAGGTAAATCTGGAGTAATCATCCACTACCACCAAGAAGTATCTTTTTCTGCCATGACTTTCAACTTTGGTGGGGCCCACTAGGTCCATGTGTAGCAAGTCCAACGGTTTTGATGTTGCTATGGTGGTTGTCTTTCTGTGTTCGACTTTTATCTGTTTAGCTTTAAGATAGTCACCACATACAATCTTTTCTTCCTTTCTAATCTTGGGAAGGCCTCTTACCAAATTTCTCGAACTTAACTTGGCTAAGTTTTGATAGCGAACATGTCCTAACATTAGGTGACATAATTTGGACTCACTTTTCACAACCATATTACATTTTGTGGACAATACATTTTCATTACTACTTTCAATTACATAGCAGTTGTCACTAGTGAGTAAACCTTTTATGATAGATTTTCCTGTTTGATCTAAGATTCTACACACATCTTTTGAAAAAGTGACCAAGTGTTCTTTATCACAGATTTGTGAGATACTAAGGTGATTATGTTTTAGACCTTCTACACAAAGAACATTTTTAATCTTGGGGAGTCCTGGTCCAACTATTGTTCCTTGCCCAATTATTTTGGCGGAGCTCTCATCTCCAAACGTGACTGACCCACCATCAAAATTTGAATACTCACAAAAGTGGGTTTTGTCATCGGTCATGTGTCTGGAGCATCCACTATTAAGGTATCATTTTGAACTATTACCGACTTTCAGAGCAGTATGGATTACTAGGCAATTGTTCTGACCTTTCGCACCCACTAGTCCCACACCATTAGCCATGATTCCAACATTAGTCAAAATCACTCTCTAGGACTTGAAACCCTTAAGAGAGACCCTCTCTGATACCAATTGAAATTGCGGTGATGACCGCTTTAGTAGAAGTAGGAATAGGTCAAAGTGTCCTAGAGGGGGGTGAATAGGACTTTAAAATTTTTTATGATAATTTAAAATCCCATTATCAGAATCCTGATTTAACAAACAATTATCAAGATGACCCCAATTTAACTCTAATGGCTTCCAAGCTAAATAGAGGATCCAATCATAAGACTATTCAATATTTAAACAGTATGCAATCTTAGCCTATGATGAATGAACGATGCGACTGTGTGTGTGGGGGGATGCGATTCTTATTAGTTCTAAACAATCATGTTGGCATGCTTTATGAGAACATTCAAAGTAAACACAAATAGTAAGGTGAAAATATCAATCCTAAACACAGTCGTTTATAGTGGTTCGGCTACGTGCCTACTCCACTTCCAACGGACACACTCAACCCATGAGTGTACCAAATCTCACTAAAGGAGGTTTTAAATCAGGTTCACCTCTAACCTTTACAACCTACAAAAGGTCGACTCTATGACCTACACAAGGAACCTAGGCATGTCTCCATGAGACACAAATTTATGCCCCACACAAGAGCAAGGGTCAACACGCAACACCTGGGTTTTATGCTCTACACATGAACAAAAGATCCATATAAGGAACCAGGGGTTTTAGGCCGCACAGGCCAAGGATCCACACAAAAATCCTAGAGTTTATGTCCTACACAAGAGCAAAGGTTAACACACAGCACCTAAGTTTTATGCTCTACACAAGAGCCAAGGATCCACACACGAAACCTAACTTTTAGACCATACAGGCCAAGGACCTACACTAAGGACCTAAGTTTATGTTATATAAGAGTAATGGTCAACACACAACACCTACACGTACTCTCCCGTCGGAGGCCTCCTATGAAGACTTGAAAGGGGTGAGAATCACCTGTGATCCAATCCTATACAAAGGAATGATTAGTAAGGTCTCTGGACTCTAATGACTTACAGATAAGTAGATGAGCCCCATTAAGCACGTTGATGAAGATCTCCTCCTTTGATGACGAAGAATCATCAACTCCCTTGAACCGCAACACTAATGATGCTCCGATGTATGGTGACGGGTTAGGTCAAGGTTATGTTGGTAATTACACTATTAAATGATAATTATTAAAGAGACAGAGTAATTCCAAGATCTTAGGCATTTAAGGGATCTCAGCTCAATGATTTGCCATTAAGGTGGTAATTGGAAGATCCTTGAATGCGGAAGTTCATTGACCAATCCACTCTATTGAATGTCAATGAAGAGGGTGGATTGAGGAATGAACTCCCATGAGAAAAAGGGCGTAGGTTAGATGATATGTAGTTACTCTCTCAAAGCTCTCTCTCTTTTCCTCAATGCAGCAACCAAGAACCAGCTCTCCTTAAATAGACAAAAAGTTCTAATAGTAATAAAGTGTCAGATTCTGACAGAGTTCGATATCATTGGGCCTGCTTTGATATCATTGAAAGTATACTTTTGATGCTACCGAAGCAAGGTTCGATGATACAAACTCCGTTGAAGTATATACCTGAAACTTTTTGCCAGAGGATCGATGTCGTCGAGCGTGCGTTGATGTCATCGGAGTTTGAATTCCGATTTCATCGACAATATGTTCGATACATCGATTATTTCCACATGATTTTTCAAAAGAGCATGCTGGACAATCCTCGATCCATTTCGATGATATCGAACATATATCGATTTCATCGATATTTAAAATATGATCATATCGAGGCATTATCAATTCCTCGATCATTTCCAGAGGATTTTCCTATTGAGCTCGCTGGACTAGTTTGGTTTGAATTCAATAGCATTGGAGGTCCCTCAATATCATCGAAATTTGATTTTGGATGGAATCGAGGCTCGCTTCTAGTTATCGATAAATATGAGTTTTACCTTATCAGCACGCTGGACGCAAACCAGCCAGAATTTGATTATATCGAGCTATCTTTATGTTATCGGTATTTGAATTTCGATGATATGGAGGAGTCCATCGATTCATTGAGAATGTTGTCCAGGATCAAGTTGGTTGCTGGACACAAGATGTCCTCAATTCGATGATATCGAATACTTTTTGAGGACATCGATAACAGGTGTTCGATCACATTGATGTGATATCGATATATCAAGAAAGGTTGAAAACTTAGACATTTTTCTGTTTCGTAAGATAAGTTTTCATACTCAAACACCTATGTTGTTCTACTCATTTTAAAATTTTTATATACCTGGGTGTTTTTGGGACATGGGATGTGAGGCTTAATTTACCTTTGATGAGTTCGTAGCACACATCCAGTTGAGGTAGATGCTTGAATGATCTTCCTGTGGGGCTCACTTGACTTGCTAACTCAACACTCACACTAATTGACAAACCAGGACACTTACAATAAAATTTTCCACAAATGACTTCAATATTTGTCGATTAACTTTAAACACATTACCATTCGAGGGATTTTCAATCTCAACAGCCTCATGTGGATAAACAATACTCTTTACAATGAAAGGGCCTGTACATTTTGATCTCAATTTGCCTGGAAATAGATGGAGTCGGGATTTGTATAAAAGAACTTTCTGTATGGCTCAAAAGATTTTATGAAATTATTCTTATCATGTAACACTTTCATTCTTTCCTTGTAAATTCTCAAATTATCTTATGCTTCATTCCAGATCTCTTCCAACTCAATAAGCTAAAGTTTACGTAGTGATTTAGTTTTATTAATGTTGAAATTGAACTTCTTTATAGCCCAGTGTGCTTTATGTTCCAGCTCCACAATCAAATTGCAAGCTTCCTATAGACAATTATATATGAAGACATTTCAATAGGGGTCTTTTGCAGTCCGGTAAGCTCATAATGAATCAGTCAGTCGAATAGACCAATTCTTACAATCTAGATTTACTATCTTTTCTAGAATGTGTTTAATTTTCTTGTTTGAAATTTTAGCTTGCCCACTTGTTTGTGGGTGATAAAGACTACTCACTTTATGTGTTATTCCATATTTCTTCATCAAATTTTCAAGTGGTTTATTATTAAAGTGAGAGCCTTCATCAGTAACGATGGCATGGGGAGTTCTAAATCTCGACAAAATATTTTCTTTCAGAAACTGTAGAACTATTTTATGATCATTGGTTCTACAAGGAATTTCCTACGCCCATTTTAAAACATAGTCAATAGCTAATATGATGTAAAGATATCCAAAAGATGCGAGAAATGGTCCCATGAAATTGATACCTCAATAGTAAAAAGTTCAACGATTAAGATCAGGTTTAAAGGCACCATATTTCTATATGAGATTCCTCCTAACTTTTGACAACACTTGCACACTTTATAAAACTCATGGGTGTCCTTAAACATGGTTAGCCAATAGAAACCATACTATAGAATTTTATCTGTAGTTTTCCTCACCAAAAAGTGTGCACCACATGCATGTGAATAACAAAAGGAGATGACACTGGGTTGTTCATAGTCAGGAATACATCTCCTTATGATTTGGTCTAGGTAATATTTGAATAAGTATGGATCATCTCAGAAAATATTATGTACCTTGGTGAAAAACTTCCTCTTATTTTATGGAGTCCAATGAATCGAAATTTTACCTGTCATAAGATAATCGACTATATCAGTGTACTAAGTTAATTGGGAGACTAAGAACAATTATTCATCAGGGAATGTATCTTTGATAGGCGTCGTCTCCATGGAATTAGTTAGCACAAGGCGAGACAATCAGTTTGCCACTACGTTCTTTACTCATTTCATATCTCTAATCTCCAAATCAAATTCTTGGAGTAGAAGGATCCATCTTAGCAAGCGGCACTTAATATCTTTCTTGGAAAGAAGATACTTGAGAGCCACATGGTCAATGAAAATTATAATTTTGGATCAAATCATTAAGACCTAAACTTGTCCAGTACAAAGACTATGACAAGGAGTTCCTTTTTCGTAGTGCAATAGTTAACTTGGGCACCATTTAGAATTCTACTCGCATAGTAAATTATGTAGGGCCTTTTGTCTTTCCTTTACTCCAAAACTGCCCCAACAGCATAGTCACTATCATCGCACATGAGTTTAAAAGGAATACTTCAATCGAATGGTTGCATTACTGGTGACGTTGTCAACATACCTCCGTAGTTAGCTCGGGTTGTCCGAGTTGGAACCACATAATGAAAGCCCCCACCAAAGCCTTCCAGGCATTCAACATTATCTGGCTTGGGGCCAGCCTCAGATGCTAGACGACCTCCTTAATGATGTGGTGGAGAGGGAGCCTCGGGTCACATTGCAGGGTAACCAGATACCACCACTTCACCTTCCCTGGGATCGCTTTGAATCTCGCCAAGTGTGGGAGCCGGGAGCACCATTGAGCTCAGAATGTGGTACTATGACCTAATCTACACTAGGTCAGATTCTCTCATATTTGACCCAATTGGGCTGACCTGCTCAGACTCCACGGAAAATGGGGTTGCTTCTTCCCTTACCGGAGCTGACTCTGCCTCAACTCCCATGGGTTGCTCGATGGAGGACTGAGCTGCAACCGTCGCCCTCAAAATAGGTGCAATCTCCCTGTCGCTCATCATCATGATTGGGGATGGTGGATTGCATAAAAGTCCTTCTGTCTAGTCCTAGTTCTCTGGCTCAAAATCACTCTGGAATGCTATAGGCTCACCCCGGATGTCTGAAAGATCATGCATTTGGCCAGAAAATAGAAACAACTAAAGAAATAAAGGAGAAGGTAAGAAGGAAGAAGACCACAGAGGATGCAAAGATCACCAGAGGAAAAGGATTATGAGTTACCAAAAATTGCCAAGACCGGTGGAAAGCAGAAGCAGAGAGAGGCAACGGAAGCAAATGGCTCCACGTCGCCAGGGCATCCCCCTTTTATAGGGAACCCGACCGCGCAACAATGACTGCTCCCATTTAATGTGGCAGCCAAAAAGACTCCTCGACTCCTGCGCTTGGCCATGTGGAGCCACCTCACTTGATGGGCGACTCGACTTCCCAGGAGACCTAATGCGTCCACGCCCCATAGGTTGGGAGACGAATAGGTGCCCTACCGTTGCATGTTACCTCGAACACGTCGTACCATGATTGTGTATCTAATCGATCCCCACGTATACTGCCTCACTCTGCATTAATGATAAGCAGGCTCAACACCCCACGAGCAAGATAGTCCAACCACGCCAAACTGACTTACTTCTCGAGCCCGCTGCACAGGTTCGGAGTTAGGGGCCTACTGTTATGGGTAAAAATGGATTGACCAAGGAGAATAGGTCGGCTTGGACATCTGTGCTTTGTCGCATGGTCGGTTAGTGCCGAGCATGACCAATAAGCTCCTCAACGGCTAGAAAATAACAATCCACTGCTGGGAAACCCACCGATTCCTCGAGCTTTTCCACAGTCTCATCCATTTCCAAGTTGTTGCTTAGATAATCTCTTGGTAAGAGCCCCTGAAGTATGACTTAGTACAGAGCAAGACTCTGAACTGCTACACTCAAGGAAGCCTTGCACCATGCGATAAGATGAAGAGGATGGTCATCTCCGATTTCGCCTATATTCTACTAAGGAAGGGAACCTGGTCTCGGTGCTCAGATGCGACATCCATGGGAAAGTCGTTAGGTTAGTGACCCACTCAATGTTAAAGGAAAACTCGACCTCAACTCACTAGAGAATCCAGGTCGATAAACTACTCGGGATAGCTATGTAAGCCCCTCGGATGCTCGACCTTGGCCTCCTACTACATGTTTCCTTTGATTCTGACTGCTCAGCTATTATCGAAGAGATCTGTCTGAGATCTCAGAAGATAACTGTAACATGTATCTGCCTGAGATCTCAGCCGAAGATCTTGGAAGATAATCGCGACATGCTTGAGATCTAATTCCCACTACAACACGCACCTACTGAAAATGGAGATTGCCTTCTATGCCACCACCCCTTTCAGTTATAAATAAGTGCATCTCCAATGGTGAAAGGTAGACACAAAAATCTCTCCCCAAAACCCTACATTCTACTGGACCTATCTTGCCTATCTGACTTTGGTATCAGAGGGTCCCTTACTGCAGCCAGGGTCTCCATCTGTCTTTTCTTGCATGTCTCAAGTGGTGTAAGGAGGACGTCCATATTTTTACATCAACAATTGATGTAATTGATTCTTTGGGTTTTCGATATCATTTATTTCTTTTTATCTTGTTTATATTTTTCTTAGTGATCTATTTCTTCTTTTTCTCTTTTGGATGGGATTTTTATCTTGTGATAACTAGAAATTATATTGTGGCTTGGGGAAAGATTAAAACATTCCAAGGATAGAAATTCATATTATTGAAGAGTACTTGGGGCATACGGATCTTCTTTTCTAAGTATGACACGTTGATTATTCATGGTTTAATAGTTATCTTGAGTAAAATTCAATCTAAGGTTATTGTAGATATAAGTCTTTCATTGTTGTTTACTTTTTTAAGATGATGTAGTGATTGTTTGATAGTCCTGGGTTTTGATTATAGTATTAGCTATTTTATTTACTTTCTTGATTATATGGTTCATGTGATTGAATAACCTCTCTGTTTTTTTTTTTTTTGGCAGGATGTACTGGGAATTATACTTGGAGGCGGAGCTGGTACCTACTTGTACTCGCTTCCCAAAAAGAGAGCCAAGTCTGTTGTTCTTTAGGAACCAACTATAGGTTGATCGTGCTTAGGTTGGTTCCTTTTCATTACGTCAAAATCATAGACTTGCGACAGACCAAATCCGTCATAAAACCAAATAAATGACGAATTTCGTCCGTCTCTGTTTACTAGGTCATTTTTTTTTCCGACAGATAAAATGCATGATTTAATCTGCAACGGATAAGGTTCGTCATAGATTATCAACAGATAAGATCCGTCACAAAAAATAAAAATAAAAATCCGTCGCTGAAATTCGAAAAAAACCACCTGAATTATTCTTCATTAAAAACATTCACGACAGATAAGGTCTGTCGCTAATATGAGGAGAGCGACAGACTCAAATCTGTCGTCCATTGTTAACTTGTTCAAAAATTACCGACAGATTTGGTCCATCGCTAAAATATCTGTGAATTAAAAAAAATGTTAGCTTTGTTTGTATTTTTGTTTAATCTTACACTTGATAGTCATTCAAAAAATAATTCACACGAGGATGAGATTGATCAATGATGCCAATCTTCATTCTCCTCTAGATTTCAAAGATGCATAGAAGTATATTTCAGAATGAGAGGACTAAAAAATAAGAGAGATGAATACAAATCTAATTCAAGCAACAAGTAATTCTAATTTATTAAAAAATAATCACTGAAATTAAACAAAGAAAACCCAACAGAAAAGAATCTAATATTCTTCTGAGCCATGATCTACCAAATCATTAAAAAGAAAGGAAAAATAAAAAATATTACTAAAAAATAAGAAAAACAAATCCTTCTGTAGTTAAAATCCATGATCTAGTAAATCATCCAATCTCAATCTCATCATTTCAATGGAAAAAGTACAATTCTAAGAGAAACCCGATGACCATTTCAAGAGTTCAACACTAATCTAATGCAAAAATCTCAAAACATACCTCTTCATGGAGTTTCTTGTTTTGGCCCTGTAGGATATCATTATCTACTTTAACAGCTTCAAATTGCCTTTTCAAAAGATCATAGTCCTCCAACTGTATATTGTTTGGTGGTTCCTTGAAGAATTTAACCAAGCTTTTATAGACTTTGAGGCAACAAAAATTCTTGTGAAAAGCATTTGGCTTGAGAACAATAAAAGAAACCATGAGACTTTTATTTAGGGGACAAAACAGGAAAGAACATATTTAAAATTTGAAAATTATGGTGAAAATGTGCAATTTCAAGAAGGGCAGTTTGTGTCATAGCATGTAAGCTGCTTCAATAAATCAAGTACTAATATCCACTTTGAAGCATCAAGATGCTCCTGACCATTTACAGAACCCAAAGGATTCTACTACTACCCTTTTCTAACTTTTTTTTTTTAAAGGAAATTACCTTCTTGTGTTGCTTCCTGTACATTGCAGTCCATGTAAGCTTGGATGGCTTCAGGCGGTTGTGAAAGTACCGCTTGCATTTTGAGTTGGAGAATAGGAACACCTACCAGAGATTCAGAATAACGTGTTTGGTAACAAGACAAATATAAAATACTAGGGTCACAAGATCTATCTTTCAGGATGCTTACTTGGGAATTAGCTCGTACAAATTGTTAGAGGCCTTGCACAAAACCTTAGGATCTAGTCCTTTAGAACAAACTAGAATTATGGATAATAAAGTAATAAAAATAATCACACCACACAAGATATTTTTACATGGAAAACCCTCGAAGAGGTAAAAACCACGGGACCTTGTCCAGATCAACAATCCACTATGAAGTAGAACGTTACAAACTTCTTCACTCACGCAGGAGTGGATAATTAATGAGAGATAAATAAAATGGAGAGATCTCACCGATCACGACGACATAGAAGCGCTGCGATATAGATTGCACAGTAGATAACCTCCACGAGCATAATCTACCTTCTATAAGCTTCCTCTCTCTCTTTTCCTCTCTCTCACCTTTGATAGCCCTAAACCCTTTAGCAAATCCCTTGTAAAGTATTAGGAAACCGTCTTGTCATGCCTAGAAAGCCCTAGGTGCCTCCTATTTATAGTTTTAGGAAACTCCTTTCTGCATCCCAGTTGTGAAAGGACTTGCGACACGAAATCAGCGTACGCGGAATGAATCTGCGTAACTATGACTGGTCTGACGAACCTATGACCGGTTGAGTGCCACCCATGACCGGTCGAGTACATCCTTCGACCGGTTGAGCACTTCGGAAACAAATAACCCAAAGTCGTTGGAGTTTGAGTCATGTTAGGGCTCGTCTTCCACGACTGGTTGTGCACAGCCTTCGACCGGTTGATGACAAGTCAAAAAAAACCCATCAAATCTCTCTTTTTGACCCAGGAGGGATCCACTTTCTTCAAGCCAGACAGGTTTCTACAAAACTCAAACTTACCCTTAAGCAAAGCCTTGGTCATCATGTCTGACTCATTATCGTTCGTGTGGACCTTCTCAAGCTGTAAAACCTTCTATTCCAAAGTATCCATGATCTAGTGATACCGAATCTCTATGTGCTTTAACTTAGAATGCTGATTTGGATTCTTACTCAATTGTATAGCACTTTGACTATCGCAATAGACAAACGTGCTCCTCCTGCTTCAGGCTAAGTTCCTGTAAGAACCTCTTCATCCAAAGCATCTCTTTACATGCCTCTGTGACTGCAATGTACTCGCCCTCTGTCATCGACAATGCTATGACCTTCTGTAGCTTACTCTAATGAGAAACCACTCCCCCTGCAAACGTGAACATGAACCTTGATGTAGACCTCTTGGAGTTTATGTCACTTACCATATCTGCATCTGTGTAACCCTCTAACACAGGTTTTCCATCATCATAGCATAAGCTCAACCTGGATGAGACTCTTAGATACCGCAATATCCACTTAACCGCTGCCCAATGTTCTTTACCAGGATTGACAAGATATCGGCTGACAACACTAACCGCATATGCTATGTCTGGGCATGTAGACACTATATCATATATCAAACTTCCTACCGCTGACGCGTAAGGTATCTTCTGCATCTCTTCCACCTCTGCCTTCATCTTGGGACACTGCCTGTCGCTCAATCCGAAGTGACCATCTAATGAAGTACTGACCGACTTCGTTGCATTCATATTGAACCGCTCTATAACTTTCTCAATATACCGTTCTTGTGACAGCCAGAGCTTCCTGCTGCTTCTGTCACTGGTTATCTCCATTCCTAGGATCTGTTTAATCGAGCCCAAGTCTTTCATCGCAAAAGACTTGCTCAACTCCTGTTTTAGTCTGTCGATCTTCTTGATGTCTTTTCCCATGATGAGCATGTCATCAACGTATAATAGCAGAACTAAGAAATCATTATCTGAGAACTTGCGCGTGAACACACAGTGGTCCGACTCCATTCTGTCATACCCATGTTGTAACATGAATGAATAGAACTTCTTGCACCATTACCGTGGAACTTGTTTTAGCCTATACAAGCTCTTCCTCAGCCTACACACCATATGCTCCTTGCCCTTAACTTTGAACCCATCTGATTGGTGCATGTAGATCTCTTCTTCCAGGTCACCATGAAGAAAGGCAGTTTTAACATCTAACTACTCTATCTCTAGGTCCATGCTAGCCACCAACCCAGGCAACACCCGTATGGATGTCATCTTCACCACTGGTGAGAATATCTTCTCGAAGTTTATGCCTTTCCTCTGACCAAACCCTTTCACCACAAGTCTGGCCTTGAACATCGTTTGTGAATTCTTCTGCTCAATCTTCTTTCCGAACACCCACTTGTTACTCAGAGCTTTCTTGCCCTTAGGCAGTTTCACCATATCATAGGTGTGGTTCTTATGCAAGGATTCCATCTCCTCTTGCATAGCTTTTAACCACTCCGCCTTATGCTTGTCGACTAGGGCCTCAAAATAATCTTCTGGTTCTCCCCCATCAGTCAGCATAATGTACTCATGTGGTGTAAGACCCGACCCAAGTTCCCATGTGTGCATGTGTGTGTGTAAGTATGCATCTTGTTCATCATGGTCTCGCGGTCCTACCGGTCAAATTCCGGCGACCCGTGACCCTCAGATTGTGTTTGCAGTCACCTTGAGTTCAGTCATGTAGACCCAACTTGGATCGACCCAAGACCTATTCCATCTCGTTCGTATCGTCGTTGCGGTTCCAACGACGCGTCTTGTGCGTCAATCCGACCTATGGATCAAAAGTTATGAGCATTTCATCATGTGGCCCACTTTTTGTACAAAAGCATGTGGACCACCTCCATGGCACAATTTCCCATGCACACCACACACACACACTACACTATTGCATGGAATAAACACTACCCACCCTAAACACTACCCATACCTAACCTACCCTAGCAACATTGTTATTGTCACCATAGGCTATGATTACTTCTCTTAAATAGTTTTTTTCTCTCTCTTCCCCTCTCATTTCCCTCCATTGCTGAAATTTCCAGCAACTTCTCTTCCTTCTCCCTCTCTTCTCCAGCCCCCTTACCCCCATCATACTCTCAATCCCTCCATTTGATCTAGATCTCCACCATTGAAATCCATTCTTTGCTCCAAGAGCTTCATGGAGTAGAAGTTTGGGAGTGAGATCACAAGTGGGTAACTATGATCTTGCTGATCTAGTTTTATATCTTTAAATCTTCTTATTTCTTTTGTATGGATCATATGGGGCCCACCAATCCATGGTGGAGACCCCATTTGACCCCATGGATGTGGCCTTTTGGCCCATCCTACATGCATGTCATGATCCATGATGGGGCCATTCTCCATGGACCCCATCATGATGTATGTAATGATCCACTCCATCTCAAGGTCATCTAGACCTAAGGATCATGTTGGGATGACATTTCAACCATCCATAGCAATTATAGATCATGCATGTAGTGATTTCATGTTGCATGTACAATCAATGTAGTTATATGGGTATGATTCTTTCTTGGGAGGGCCCATTAGTGGCGGGGCCCTACCCTATGGCCGGATTATGTTTCTTCTCCATATTTTCTTTCCTATGTTTATAGTAAATCTGATGTATGTGGGGCCCACTTGATGTGCCATGCAACTAGGCCCAAGTGGTTAGACATCCAAGCCCACCTTGTTGCCCCATATTGTTGGCATGTTTTGGACAGCCTTTGGGCTTGATTTTATGGATGATATTGGAAGAGGATTGGGTCTGAGAGTTGTGTGACCCATCTAGATGGACCCCACCCTGAGAAAATGCTGATTTATTTTCCTTTTAAATTATCTTTTGGGGTGGTTTGGACAGTAACATGTTGCTGTCCAAATCTGCCTGGACAGATTTTTGGGCCACTTTGGGGCCTGACTTATGGGTTTTTGGTGGGAATAATGAAACAAAATAATATGTGATTCTTGTAGCCTTATGACCCATCTACAACCATACCAAATTTCAGCCTCATCTGACCTTCATTGGGGTCCCAAAGGTGTGGTCCAAATGAGGTGGACAGTCTGGATTTTCTGCACTATTCCAGCAATATTCCACCCTGGACAGGTTGGAATTCCAAAAATTATTAAAATATTTTTGGGTGTCTAAAAATTATAAAATTTACAGGAAGGTGGTCCACTCATGGTGGGACCAACCTACAAAATTTTGGGGCCAATGGAAACCTGTACACACCATGGTGGTGGCTGGACTGGCCATTTACAATATGGTGTCCAGATCAGTCCGATTTTCAGGACAGATTGATTTCTTTAAATAAACTAAAATATTTTTAGGTGTCCATAAATTCTAAAATTTTGTGAAGTTGTGGTCCACCCATGTTGGGACCTACCTACCAACTTTCAGGGCCATTGGACCCCTGTGCACATCGTGGCGAGGACCGGACTGGCCCACCACATTGGGATGTCCAGGTCTGTCCGATTTTCTGGACAGACTATCTTGTTTAAATTAATTAAAATACTTAGGGATATCCAAAAATTCTGAAATTTTGTGAGGGTATGTCCTACCTATTGAAGTATCACTCTGAAAAATTTCAGCCCCAACTGACCCTGTTTGGGCATCCAAAAGAATGGGCCAAAATAGTTGGACTGCCAGATTTTTCTGCTGTGCAGTCCAGCAATGTGCCTTGATAAAAGCCATAATTCAAAAATATTTCCTCTGATGGTGGGCCACCTTTTGGGTTTTCTCTCATTGTATGCATAATGAGGGACCTTGGCCCTCAATTTCCAGAGTTTTAGAAGCCCGGGCCCATTCCAATGGAGTGCCCAAATTTAAGACAAGCAACATGTTATAATTATGTTTGGCCTTTGGGCTGAAATTTTGAGGAGTGGGGCCCAAGACATTGTGAAGAATCTTAGAGGTAATAATTTATACATTTAGTTCCTTAAATGTTGGGCCTAATAAATACACTTTTGAGGCCCACCACAGTTGAATTTAATTGGGTCCATGAATGTGGCTAGTTGTTGAACTCTTTGAGCCCAATTGGGCTGGAACTTTCTAGTAGGCCCATTGAACTCTTGGGCCATTTTTACCATACTATTGTGTTGGATTAGTGGGCCAGATTACACAAGTATATGGGCCCTTGATTGCCCACCAAATCAACTTTATACTTGGGCCGGGTTGTAGGCCCAACTTACTTGACTAAGAACATGACAATTACCCATGTGATTTGAGTAATGGGCTGCCCACTAGCCCACAACAATATATGGGATTAGTAGCCTTTATGTTGGGCCCTAACCTTTCCCTCCAATGGGCCCATAGTGGTATATATGGGTTGGGCTATGTGTGTTCCCCATGGACCCATGTTTTGGATAGGCCTTGGGCCGCCTTTCTGAAGCCCAACATGAATGTATGTGGTATGTAATGGTTGTCCATTTCTTATTTCTAATGTTGTGTGGGCCTTGGGCCTTGATCCGTAATCAATTAGAGATGGGCTACCTCTTGGGGACCAATTGTGGTTAGATGTCCACATTGGTGGCCCTAAGGTAGGCCCATGGGCTTCTATGGGTGGTTAAAGGCCCACCATAGACCCTTGCTAGGCTCGTTTCATCTATTTAGGCCCATATCATTGTTCTCCTTAGTCTCATGGGCTACCCTGTATATGGGCCCCACTAGAGGTTGTATTCCTTATGAGGAATTGGTTAAGTACCTAGACCCTTCATGGTTAGGTAGAGAGTTCATCTTCACCTCATTGGCACCCCCATTCATCTTCATGGCCCACTCCCATACGCATCATATGCATGCTTGGTTGAGGTATGATTGGCCGTGGTTATGTCATTGTGTAGGACATGTTGGTATCTCCCCGAGAGATGGATGCTTGGGATTGATGCATGGGTGATTGTGTGATTCATGCATTTGGCATTGCATAGCTTATGGATATCTGCCCTTACTTCATCAGGGCCTTACCTCCACAGGGGTATTCGTGGATGGTTGTATGTGTGGACACCGGAAATATTAGTTGAGCATACCGGGTGCATAGGATGCCCATGGGTGAAATTCCCAAAACTTCCATGGTACCAAGGATCTGCTCCAACGCCGTGACCGGGGGAATATATGAGCGCACGAGGGCCTTATACCATTAGGCCGCGTCTCCCACTGTCCGTGTAGTCGGTTGGATAGGGGTGTGGCCTTACCCACCCGATGTGAGGAGGCATTGCTAGTGAGTCCGACCACTCGTAAATGGGTCCGCTACCTTCGTGCCTTGTTGATTAGTCGTCCACAAAGCGGGTAGTGAGGTCTCTTACGCTCGTTTGACCGTGTGGGGTCCGTAGAGCGGCATCTTTCAGCGAGTGTAATGGACCCCTGATTTCCTTATGATTGGAAATGTACATGACTTGTGGTTTGGATATGAGCACCGACATTACTTGCATTGCATTAGCATTGGTTGTACAAGCCCCTTCATGCATTGCCTTGGCATGGCACCCAAGTACTCATTGCATCTTATTCATGATAAGCACAGGTAAGGCTAGTGATATCCTCATTGATCATGCTTCTCTCCTTGTATCTCCTACTACTCTTCTTGCACCATTATCACACACCTACACCACCCTCTAAGCTTCTATAAGCTTATGCACGATTGATGCGTGCGGGATACTCTAGGCGGCGACACGCCAGTAGAGAGCACGGAGTAGAGGCGAGCATTTGAGGACTCCAGGTGTTCTTTGACCTTTCTCTCTTTTCCTTTTATCTCATGTATGTCCTTTGGGCCTTATGGATGATTGTAAAAGTTCAAATTTATAGTGGATTTTGCGATGTGTGCCTTTGTTATTCTCAGATGTTCTTGCTATGATCTTGGGTATGCTCGTATTGGAATGATTATATGTTATAAAATCCTCCTTGTAGGATCCCAGATCGGAACCCGCCTCGGGAGCCGAGAATGGGGTACTATGGAGGTCTTCGCTGCGTTCGAACCTGGTCATCGGAATCCTTGTGAGTCCCATTCTTGAGTCCGGGGCGTGACAGAGTTGGTATCGAGCATAGCAAGTAATGCAGAATAACTCGAGATAACATCACATGTCCGCCAAGAACATAGGACAAGTAGTATCCCGAGATTCTTTTCTTCGCTCCGTATTGAGCCGATAATTATCTTGATTCCTTGCGACGTCATTATTTTGTAGACGATGACGCGTGGACGTGGCGCCGTGGTCGTGGCACCGTGGTCGTGGCGCCCGTGGTCGTGGTGCCCGTGGACGAGGCGCCCGAGGTACCCATCCTACTCGAGCACATCCTGCTCCCGTTGTTGATGATCCGATTCATGAGGTCCCGATCCGGCTCTGCTCCCCCGTTGAGCCCGTAGTGCCCGTACCTCCGGTTGCTCCGGTTCGCCACCTATTCCCTCTTCTCGGCCTTTGTTTCGGTTCTGAGGCTCCAGCATACTCGATTCCCCACCTATTCCCCCTCCTCGGTTCTTCATTACGGTTTCGGAGGCTCTGCTCCGACGGCCGTGCCCGTGCCTCTCCGCCCGAGGCGAGTGCGCCTCTTTTTCACCGACCTACCTATAGGAGCCGAGCATTTCCAAGGCACCGATGCGGTGGTTGCCACTGCTTTGCGACCACGTCGACCCGCCTACCACCGAGGTTTTCGGGCGGTCCTAACTTACCGCATGCTAGTGCGATAGCCCGAGAGTTCCGCCGACATGATCCCCGAGGTTTAGTGGTGATCCTGACCCTTCACGGTGAGGCTTGGCGCACTGAGGTTGCGAGGATTTTTGACACTATTCAGTGTCCTGCGGGCCAGAGAGTATCCCTTGCCACCTACCTTCTTCAGGGTGAGGCCCAACACTGGTGGTCATCCGTGTCCAGGATGGTCGGGGCTCAGTTCGTTTGGACATGGGAGGAGTTTGTGACCCGCTTCGACCAGAAGTTCTTCCCTGAGCATGTTCAGATCCAGCGGGCGATCGAGTTTGAGACCCTAGTGCAGGGCGATATGATCATCTCAGTGAGGCCCGTTTCTTGGCCTTGTCTAGATTTGCTCCTCATCTCACCAGCGATGAGAAGATGAGGGCCCGTCGTTTTGTGACCGGTTTACGTCCTGCCCTTCGCAGTCGTGTGGTGGGGCATTGCTTGGAGACGTTTGACCAGGTTGTGCATCGGGCACTAGTTTATGAGGAGGACTGGGCTATGACCCAGAGATCGAGAGAGCAGAGTTCCGGTGGAGACCTAAGAGGAGTGCACCAGCCAGGCCAGTTCTAGCGATCGTCGGCGAGAGGCGGAGGGGCGGATCGAGGGTATCGGCGGCTGCGGCGCCGGTCGAGCCTCTTCATCGTCATCGGCACGCCACCGGCTGCTTCATCTTCGACCCCTTTTCGGCATATGCTTCGGTTGTGGGCAGTGGACATCGGAGGCGTGAGTGTCCTCTCCCCATTCGGCGAAGACGGCCACCGCGGTGCCCCCTCCTCGTCCTCCTCGGCGAAGAAGAGAGCACGCTTCCACCGGCCACTCTGGGGTTCCTCCTCGACGACGAGCGGCCGGGCGAGACCACCTCGAGAACGACGGCGGCGAGAGACAAGAAGAAGACGGCGCGAAAGAAGAAGAACACCACCGGCCAGAGGGATATCCGTATGTTGTTCGATCTGGTCCAGGTGTGTGTAACGACCCGGCGGGGCTCGATCCAGACCCTCGGTCTTCCTGGTTTGCTTCCCTACCGGCTCGGGGCGTTTTATTCTACGCGACGGCGCCGAGCCGAGACCCGCATCATCGACCGGTGGAGTCGTTGAGGGTATTCTTCTTGTTTATGCTTGTGTTGCTCATGTTTTGTTTGATTCTGGTGCTTCCCATTCTTTTGTGGCCGAGCAGTTTTGCCGATCGACCGGTATTCCGTCGGAGACTGTGTCGAGGCCTTGACCGTTTCGACTCCCATGGGGAAGTCTATTGTGCTAACCCGTCGTTGTCCTTCTTGCCGGTGTTAGTGGGCGAGATGTTCCTCCCTGCCGATCTATTCATGATGCCGATGGCGAGGATTGATGTGATTCAGGTATGGACCGCTTGCGGAGTATCGTGCCATCTTGGACCGCGTGCGCAAGGACAGTCACGTTTCATATCCCGTGCTTGCCGAAATTCCGGGCCATTCGTCGCCGAGCCCGAGAGGAGAGCCGCTATCTAGTTTATTGGCTTCGGTCGTTGAGGATTCTATGGCGAGAGAGTATTGAGCAAACCGCCTTGTTTGTGAGTACCCTGGATGTGTTTCGGAGATACGGGTTTGCCGCCGCGTCGGCAGTGGAGTTCCGTTGATTTGGTGCCCTGTGCCGCACCTATCTCGAAGGCCCCCTACCGGGATGGCACCGTTAGAGTTGAGGGAACTGCGGGAGCAGTTAGATGAGCTCCGGAGTTAGGTTTTATTCGTCCCAGTAGCGGTTCGCCTTGGGGAGCCCCGGTATTATTTGTGAAGAAGAAGGATGGTTCGTTGCGACTCTGTGTAGATTATCGTGAGCTCAACAGAGTCACCATCAAGAATCGATACCCGCTCCCCCGTATTGATGATTTGTTTGATCAGTTGCAGGGTGCGCAGTATTTTTCGAAGATAGACTTGCGTTCCGGTTACCATCAGATTCGGGTCCGAGAGGAGGACATTCCGAAGACGGCTTTCCGAACACGCTATGGTCACTTTGAGTTTCTAGTCATGTCATTCGGACTGACCAACGCGCCCGCCGTATTCATGCAGCTGATGAACGAGGTTTTTCGGCCGTTCCTTGATCAGTTCGTGGTGGTATTCATTGATGATATTCTTGTATATTCGAGAACCCAAGAGGACCATGCTGAGCACTTGCGGATTGTGCTTGAGACCCTCCGTGCCCACCAGCTGTATGCGAAGCTGGAGAAGTGCGAGTTTTGGCAGGAGGAGATGAAGTTCCTCGGTCACGTAGTGACGAGGGAGGGTGTCGCTGTGGACCCCTCGAAGGTTGATGCAGTGCGTCAGTGGGGCCAGCCCACGAACGCGTCCGAGATTCGCAGCTTCCTTGGTCTAGCGGGATATTATCGACGGTTTATCGAGGGTTTCTCCCGTATTGCAGCACCGCTGACCCGGTTGACGCGGAAGGGCGTCGAGTTCGTCTGGAGTGACGCTTGTGAGAAGGCATTTACGGAGTTGAAGGATCGCCTCACGTCCGCTCCTGTTCTCACTCTTCCTGATGGGAGTGAGGGTTTTGTTGTTTTCACCGATGCCTCTAGAGTTGGCTTGGGTGCTGTACTGATGCGTGCATGGGAAGCCAGTGGCATATGCCTCGCGCCAGCTCAAGGTCCATGAGGTGAACTATCCCACTCATGATTTGGAGCTTGCAGCAGTTGTCTTCGCACTGAAGGTGTGGAGGCATTATCTATATGGGGTCAGGTTCGAGCTCTTCTCGGATCATAAGAGCTTGAAGTATCTATTTTCACAACTGAGTTGAACCTGCGACAGAGGCGATGGATGGAGTTGCTTGAAAGATTATGATTTTGACCTTCAGTACCACCGGGTAAGGCAAACGTGGTGGCGGATGCGCTCAGCCGTCACCACGAGGCTTGGTGGCACATATGATGGTTCGGCGATGGCGGATGCTCGAGGATGTTTCGAGTTTGACTTTGAGTTCGGTCTGCGGTCTTCCATTGTTCGGCTTTCGAGCTTATCGATCCAACCCTCTTTGGTGGCTAGGGTGATCGAAGCTCGCAGACGGACGGATGAGTCACTTGAGTACCGAGCGAGGCCGCATCCGTGGAGCGGTCGACCGGCGGTGGTTCGATGGTGGATTACGCTTCAGAGGCCGATTATGTGTCCCGAATGTGCCAGAGTTGCGTCGTGATCTGATGACCGAGGCACACCGATCGAGACTTACTATCCACCCGGGCTCCACGAAGATGTATCGTGATATGAGGAGGCGATGCCCGCGGGGGAATGAAGCGTCGGTTGCAAGTTTTGTGGCCGAGTGTGACACATGCCAGCGTGTCAAGGCCGATCATCGAGACCCCCGGTCCCTTGCAGCCGTTGAGCGTTCCAGAGTGGAAGTGGGAACACGTATCGATGGACTTCATCGCAGGTTTGCCGAGGACTCAGCGCGGTCACAATACTATCTGGGTTATCGTCGATCGTCTGACGAAGTCGGCTCATTTCATTCCTATGCGTGCTTCCTGGTCTATGGACCGGTTAGCGAGATATTCATTGAGGAGATAGTGAGACCGCACGGCGTCCCGCTTCGATCGTTTGCACCGAGACTCCGGTTACGTCTCGGTTTTGGAGGAGTTTCCGGCGGGCGTTGGGGGTCACTTTGCGCCTCGGCCAGACCGCTTATCATCCGCAGACGGATGGGCGACCGAAAGGGTCAACCAGATCCTTGAGGATATGCTCGAGCTTGTGTGATCGACTTTGCGGGTAGTTGGGATGAGCATATGCGCCTCGCGAGTTCGCCACAATAATAGTTATCGGCGACTATCGGCATGGCTCCTTTTGAGGCACTTTATGGTAGACCGTGCGAGATCTCCTAGTTGTTGGAACGAGGTTGGAGAGCGTCGTCTCTTAGGTCCCGAGCTTGTCTTTGCCGAGACGTCGAGGCTATTGATGTTATTAGGCAAAGGATGCGCACGGCTCGAGCCGGCGAAGAAGTTTTGCGATCGTCGGCGTCGACCCCTCGAGTTCGCGATCGGGGACATGGTATATCTCAAGGTCTCGCCTATGAAGGGTGTGGTACGCTTTGGTGTGAAGGGCAAGCTCGCCCCAAGATTTATTGGACCTTTTGAGATTACCAGCGCATAGGCGCTGTGGCCTATAGGCTTGCCTTACCTCCTGAGTTGTCCGCAATCCACGATGTATTCCATGTTTCTATGTTGCGAAATGTGGGTCGGACACTATTCCCGTGATTGATTGGCAGCCACTTGAGGTTCGTGAGGATGCTTCCTACATTGAGCAGCCAATTCGTATTCTCGATCGGAAGGAGCAAGTCCTCAGGACCAAGGTCATTCCCTTGGTGAAGGTGCAATGGGGTCATCATTCGGAGGCCGAGGCGTCTTGGGAACGCGAGGCCGAGATTAGAGAGCGTTATCCCCATTTGTTTGATGATTGATAGATATATGATTGTTTGTATTGCCTTCCTTGTATGATGATTGTTATATGATGGTGGTGTTTTATTTATTTTATTTTATTTCTTTTCTTTTCTCCTGGATTGGTCAATTTCGAGGACGAAATTTCTTTGTTGGTGGGGAGGATTGTAAGACCCGACCCAAGTTCCCATGTGTGCGTGTGTGTGTGTGAGTATGCATCTTGTTCATCATGGTCTCGCGGTCCTACCGGTCAAATTCCGGCGACCCGCGACCCTCGGATTGTGTTTACAGTCACCTTGAGTTCGGTCATGTAGACCCAACTCGGATCGACCCGAGACCTATGCCATCTCGTTCGTATCGTCGTTGCGGTTCCAACGACGCGTCTTGTGCGTCAATCCGACCTATGGATCAAAAGTTATGAGCATTTCATCATGTGGCCCACTTTTTGTACAAAAGCATGTGGACCACCTCCATGGCACAATTTCCCATGCACACCACACACACACTACACTATTGCATGGAATAAACACTACCCACCCTAAACACTACCCATACCTAACCTACCCTAGCAACATTGTTATTGTCACCATAGGCTATGATTACTTCTCTTAAATAGTTTTTTTCTCTCTCTTCCCCTCTCATTTCCCTCCATTGCTGAAATTTCCAGCAACTTCTCTTCCTTCTCCCTCTCTTCTCCAGCCCCCTTACCCCCATCATACTCTCAATCCCTCCATTTGATCTAGATCTCCACCATTGAAATCCATTCTTTGCTCCAAGAGTTTCATGGAGTAGAAGTTTGGGAGTGAGATCACAAGTGGGTAACTATGATCTTGCTGATCTAGTTTTATATCTTTAAATCTTCTTATTTCTTTTGTATGGATCATATGGGGCCCACCAATCCATGGTGGAGACCCCATTTGACCCCATGGATGTGGCCTTTTGGCCCATCCTACATGCATGTCATGATCCATGATGGGGCCATTCTCCATGGACCCCATCATGATGTATGTAATGATCCACTCCATCTCAAGGTCATCTAGACCTAAGGATCATGTTGGGATGACATTTCAACCATCCATAGCAATTATAGATCATGCATGTAGTGATTTCATGTTGCATGTACAATCAATGTAGTTATATGGGTATGATTCTTTCTTGGGAGGGCCCATTAGTGGCGGGGCCCTACCCTATGGCCGGATTATGTTTCTTCTCCATATTTTTTTTCCTATGTTTATAGTAAATCTGATGTATGTGGGGCCCACTTGATGTGCCATGCAACTAGGCCCAAGTGGTTAGACATCCAAGCCCACCTTGTTGCCCCATATTGTTGGCATGTTTTGGACAGCCTTTGGGCTTGATTTTATGGATGATATTGGAAGAGGATTGGGTCTGAGAGTTGTGTGACCCATCTAGATGGACCCCACTCTGAGAAAATGCTGATTTATTTTCCTTTTAAATTATCTTTTGGGGTGGTTTGGACAGTAACATGTTGCTGTCCAAATCTGCCTGGACAGATTTTGGGCCACTTTGGGGCCTGACTTATGGGTTTTTGGTGGGAATAATGAAACAAAATAATATGTGATTCTTGTAGCCTTATGACCCATCTACAACCATACCAAATTTCAGCCTCATCTGACCTTCATTGGGGTCCCAAAGGTGTGGTCCAAATGAGGTGGACAGTCTGGATTTTCTGCACTATTCCAGCAATATTCCACCCTGGACAGGTTGGAATTCCAAAAATTATTAAAATATTTTTGGGTGTCTAAAAATTATAAAAATTTACAGGAAGGTGTTCCACTCATGGTGGGACCAACCTACAAAATTTTGGGGCCAATGGAAACCTGTACACACCATGGTGGTGGCTGGACTGGCCATTTACAATATGGTGTCCAGATCAGTCCGATTTTCAGGACAGATTGATTTCTTTAAATAAACTAAAATATTTTTAGGTGTCCATAAATTCTAAAATTTTGTGAAGTTGTGGTCCACCCATGTTGGGACCTACCTACCAACTTTCAGGGCCATTGGACCCCTGTGCACATCGTGGCGAGGACCGGACTGGCCCACCACATTGGGATGTCCAGGTCTGTCCGATTTTCTGGACAGACTATCTTGTTTAAATTAATTAAAATACTTAGGGATATCCAAAAATTCTGAAATTTTGTGAGGGTATGTCCTACCTATTGAAGTATCACTCTGAAAAATTTCAGCCCCAACTGACCCTGTTTGGGCATCCAAAAGAATGGGCCAAAATAGTTGGACTGCCAGATTTTTCTGCTGTGCAGTCCAGCAATGTGCCTTGATAAAAGCCATAATTCAAAAATATTTCCTCTGATGGTGGGCCACCTTTTTGGGTTTTCTCTCATTGTATGCATAATGAGGGACCTTGGCCCTCAATTTCCAGAGTTTTAGAAGCCCCGGGCCCATTCCAATGGAGTGCCCAAATTTAAGACAGCAACATGTTATAATTATGTTTGGCCTTTGGGCTGAAATTTTGAGGAGTGGGGCCCAAAGACATTGTGAAGAATCTTAGAGGTAATAATTTATACATTTAGTTCCTTAAATGTTGGGCCTAATAAATACACTTTTGAGGCCCACCACAGTTGAATTTAATTGGGTCCATGAATGTGGCTAGTTGTTGAACTCTTTGAGCCCAATTGGGCCGGAACTTTCTAGTAGGCCCATTGAACTCTTGGGCCATTTTTACCATACTATTGTGTTGGATTAGTGGGCCAGATTACACAAGTATATGGGCCCTTGATTGCCCACCAAATCAACTTTATACTTGGGCCGGGTTGTAGGCCCAACTTACTTGACTAAGAACATGACAATTACCCATGTGATTTGAGTAATGGGCGCCCACTAGCCCACAACAATATATGGGATTAGTAGCCTTTATGTTGGGCCCTAACCTTTCCCCTGTGGGCCCATAGTGGTATATATGGGTTGGGCTATGTGTGTTCCCCATGGACCCATGTTTTGGATAGGCCTTGGGCCACCTTTCCGAAGCCCAACATGAATGTATGTGGTATGTAATGGTTGTCCATTTCTTATTTCTAATGTTGTGTGGGCCTTGGGCCTTGGGCCTTGATCCGTAATCAATTAGAGATGGGCTACCTCTTGGGGATCAATTGTGGTTAGATGTCCACATTGGTGGCCCTAAGGTAGGCCCATGGGCTTCTATGGGTGGTTAAAGGCCCACCATAGACCCTTGCTAGGCTCGTTTCATCTATTTAGGCCGATATCATTGTTCTCCTTAGTCTCATGGGCAACCCCAGGTATATGGGCCCCCACTAGAGGTTGTATTCCTTATGAGGAGTTGGTTAAGTACCTAGACCCTTCATGGTTAGGTAGAGAGTTCATCTTCACCTCATTGGCACCCCATTCAACTTCATGGCCCACTCCCATACGCATCATATGCATGCTTGGTTGAGGTATGATTGGCCGTGGTTATGTCATTGTGTAGGACATGTTGGTATCTCCCAGAGATGGATGCTTGGGATTGATGCATGGGTGATTGTGTGATTCATGCATTTGGCATTGCATAGCTTATGGATATCCGCCCTTACTTCATCAGGGCCTTACCTCCACAGGGGTATTCGTGGATGGTTGTATGTGTGGACACCGGAAATATTAGTTGAGCATACCGGGTGCATAGGATGCCCATGGGTGAAATTCCCAAAACTTCCATGGTACCAAGGATCTGCTCCAACGCCGTGACCGGGTGGAATATATGAGCGCACGAGGGCCTTATACCATTAGGCCGCGTCTCCCACTGTCGTGTAGTCGGTTGGATAGGGGTGTGGCCTTACCTGCCTGATGTGAGGAGGCATTGCTAGGCTGAGTCTGACCAGCTCGTAAATGGGTCCGCTACCTTCAGGCCTTGTTGGTGATTGGCTGTCCACAGGCGGGTAGTGAGGTCTCTTACGCTCGTTTGACTGTGCGGGGTTCTCAGAGCGCGAGTCTTTCAAAGCGGTGTAATGGACCCCTATGATTTCCTTATGATTGGAAATGTACATGACTTGTGGTTTGGATATGAGCACGACATTACTTGCATTGCATTAGCATTGGTTGTACAAGCCCCTTCATGCATTGCCTTGGCATGGCACCCAAGTACTCATTGCATCTTATTCATGATAAGCACAGGGTAAGGCTAGTGATATCCTCATTGATCATGCTTCTCTCCTTGTATCTCCTACTACTCTTCGTGCACCATTATCACACACCTACACCACCCTCTAAGCTTCTATAAACATGCACGATTGATGCGTGCGGGATACTCTAGCGAGCGACACGGCGGAGAGCACGGAGTAGAGCCGAGCATTTGAGGACTCAAAGTGTTGCGACCTTTCTCTCTTTTCCTTTTATCTCATGTATGTCCTTTGGGCCTTATGGATGATTGTAAAAGTTCAAATTTATAGTGGATTTTGCGATGTGTGCCTTTGTTATTCTCAGATGTTCTTGCTATGATCTTGGGTATGCTCGTATTGGAATGATTATACTGTTATAAAAATCCTCCTTGTAGGATCCCAGGATCGGAACCTGCCTCAGGAGCCGAGAATGGGGTACTATGGAGGCTGTTGCGTTCAGAACCGGTCATCGGAATCCTTGTGAGTCCGGTTACTGAGTCTGGGGCGTGACATGTGGTGAGTACCTCTTGGACGGCTGTCTGTCCCTAGATGACCTCCTTACTTGTGGCTCAACAGGTGGATTAAGTGGGGGCTGATCCCCTGGTCTATCTTCTGAAGGAACTCCCTCATCCTCTGCACCTTGCTGTACTCTCCCGTCATTAGGCGCCATGGGAGGAATAACTGGATCCATGTCCTCTAGCTCACCTGAACTAGGATGGTTCTTCTCTAGCTTACCAATGTCTTCTATACACTGATCTTCAAAGAAAACCACATCTATGCTCCTGACGAGCTTCCTCTCGGTCGAATCCCACAATCTGTAACTGAACTTTTCATCACCATACCCCAAGAACATACACTTCCTGATCTTCGTATCGAGCTTGGACTTCTCATCCTTTAGTACGTGAATGGATGCCCTGCATCCAAACACCCTAAGATGACTGTACGATGGATCATGTCCAGTCCACACCTTCTCAGGCACTTCTCCATTCAACGGGGCTGATGGAGACTTGTTTATCAAATACACTGCCATGTGCATTGCTTCTCCCTATTACATCTTGGGCAATTTCGCATGGGATAACATGCATCTGATTCTCTCTACAATGGTGCGATTCATTCGCTCAGATACACCATTATGCTGGGGGGTCTTAGGAACCGTCTGTCCATGCCGTATACCCTGGGACTTGCAGTACTCATGAAAGTCGCCAATGTATTCACCACCATTTTCAGTGCGGATGCACTTCAATGATCTAACTGTCTCTCTCTTGACCATAGCATGAAACAATTTAAACACACTAAAGACCTCGTCCTTGGATTTTGAAGCATAAACCCAAACCCTCCTAGATGCATCATCTATAAAAGTGACAAAATACAATGCCCCACCCAAGGTTTTTATCTTCATAGGACCACAAACATCAGAATAAACCAAATCTAATGCATGCACTTTATTAACATTGGAAGCAGATTTAATAAATGAAAACTCTATACTGTTTCCCTGATAAACAATCAAGACAAGTTTTAAGAGGTGTACCTGTCACGTCTGGAAGGAGCCGCTTCTTTGCTAATACCTGAAGCCTTTTTCACTCATGTGGCCTAGACGCCTGCGCCACATGTCAATAGTCGAATCTTCCGCACCATTCAACCCACCCTTACACATACTGGCACTTACCTTGTAACGGATGCAAAATTTTTTTCCTCTGGCTATGATCAACGAACCCTTGATGAGCTTTCATCGCCTACCAGCAAACCGGTTTTCATAGCCATCATCATCCAACCTTCCCGTCGACATCAAGTTGAGGCAAAGGTCTGGAATATGCCTCACATCCCTGAGAACCAATGTGCAGCCTGCATCGGTCTTTACACAAATATCACCGACTCTCACGATTTTTGATACGCCAGAATTTCCCATCTTCATAGTCCCATAGTCACCTAACTTATAGTTTGTTAAGAAGTCTCTGCGTGGAGTCGCATGAAAAGAAGCTCCCGAGTCTATCACCCAGTCGGTGTCCTGACTCATAGCCGTGAGACATACATCATGCTTTGCAGAAAGAATAACTACAACGTCGCCATCTAAAGCGACTGCAGTGGAATCTGATTAATCTTCCTTCCCTTTTCCTTTCTTGTCGTTCTTCTTACCACGACATTCATGCTTGTAGTGGCCCTTCTTGCCACAATTCTAGCAATCAACATCCTTTCTGTTACTCGACTTGCCTCTTAATTTATTTTGGGCCTTCCCGCCCTTCCTGTTCTTTCCTCTCCCCTGTTCCTGTGTCACAAGAGCCTCTTGCTAAGTAGACCCCTGAGACTTCCTCCTTGTCTCTTCATTGAAGAGACAACTAGTTACCTGTTCCATCGATATCTTTCCGTCTGGCGTAAAGTTACTTAGAGACACCACCAATGTCTCCCAACTGTCAGGCAATGAAATAAGCAAAAGTAAAGCCTGTAATTCATCATCCAGGACCATCTTCATAGAGGAGAGTTGGTTCACTATATTATTGACCTCATTCATGTGCTCGGCCACAAAACCACCATCCTTGAACTTGAGATTCACAAGCCGCCTTATCAAATTTTTTTTATTACAAACTTCTTTACTCACATAGGAGTGGATAAACAATAAGAGAAACAAAGAAAACAGAGAGATCTCACCGATTACGAGGACATAGAAGCGTTGAGATATAGATTACGCAGTAGATAACCTCCATGAGCATAATCTCCCTTCTATAAGTTTCATCTCTCTCTTTTCCTCTCTTTCTCACCTTTGATAGCCCTAAACCCTTTAGCAAATCTCTTGTAAAGCTTTAAGAAACCCTCTTGTCATGCCTAGAAAGCCCCAAGTACCTCCTATTTATAGTTTTAGGAAACTCCTTTCCGCATCCCAGTTACAAAAGGACTTGCGATACGAAATTCGCGCAAAATCGCGGAACGAGTCTGCGTAACTACGACTGGTCCTGACGAACCAACGACCAGTCGAGTACATCCTTCGACCAGTCAAGCACCCTAGAAACAAATAACCTAAAGTCGCAGGAGTTTGAGTCACGTCAGGGCTCGTCTTCCACGACTAGTTGTGAACAGCCTTTGACTAGTTGAGCAGGGCTCATGACTGGTCAACGATGGGTAAAAAAAAAAACCATCACAAATCTGATACCCTTTCTAGGGTATACTTCGCACCGCTATAACGACAAAGCTCTATCCTGAAAATTTCACAAGCTCAAATGAATATATATGACTAAGGTAACCATTGCCAATATAAAGGAGGCCTCAAACCATTAAAAACAAAAAGGAAAGGAAGGAGGAAAAAAGAGGCTTAGAGTAAGGCCCCTTTAAGTTCAACTTAAATATACTAAAAAAAATAGGAATGGCGAATGCTGTTTTTATCAGAATCCACAAGGTTAAAACAACTTGGACAAATTTATATTTTGACATATTAAGAAATGTAGATTATGTTAAAGTGGCATATGGCTATTTCATGAGAAAAAAGATGTAGCTTTAGACCCATGGAAGACTCGTAATGAATTTGGAAAACCCTTGATGATTGGGCTACTTTAAAGTGTTCCTAGAGATTTGCATAAATGCACCTTTTGCTTTCAATATTGTTAATAAGAAAGCTAATTACACACAAGTACCCATGGGGGCATAGCAAATAAGATATGTACCACTCATCTGCTCGGCCCCACTATATAAGCACCAGGGCCCACAAATTAGGCTGGTCAGATGATCCTATCTTTTTAATTAGAAGAGGGCCCAAAAATGTCTGGTGGTGATTTTTTTCCTCCAATAGAGCAGTTAGAATTGCCCAATTAGCCTGTTTTTAGCACATGGCCCTAGATTATGGGGCCGGGTAGATGAACAAGTCCAGATCTTCTACATATTTTCCATGCATGCCCATGGAAACAAATGCACCATAATGTGCTCAACAAGCTAGGTTCAGTTGACATTCCTATGTTGTAAATGCACAATGGAACTTTCAGCAGATTGCTTTCAGGCTTGAGAATGCAATAGATGCATGGGTAAAGGCATAAAGCAACATCTTTCAAAACACTATTTACACTTAGCTTTGATGGAAATTTCTGCAGTTAAAACTATGATTCCAACATACAAAATCTCTCCATTAGCTTTGATAAGCATTTACAAAAGATCCAATAGTTGATTCTAAGATTCAACAATTAAGCAACTTTACAAACATGCCAGATCAGTTCAGAAATGTAAACAGAAGAATAGAAATCTATCCATTGAAATAGGGTTTCCACCCTCCAAATACTTAAATCATTCCAGGCCTCCACCCCTCAAAACAAAACACAACAATGTTTCTTCTGAGCTAACCCATACAGATGAAAAGAAATAACCCATCTAATTCATTAAAAGGAGTCTTCACACCAAGATGAACCTAGTATTATCTACTACATACTAGTAACATACAACCAATATTGGGACACCATACCATAAGCTACAAAATTTCATGTCCCCCTAAACAAGGTATCCTCCATTGATATATATATATATATATATATATATATATATATATATTATAAGTTCTTTATTTTTATTTACATTCGCAAATACATTCATCATCCATCTAACTATTAACAACATTTATAAAAAAAAAAAAAAAAGATATCCAACCAACTCTTAAAAATAATTTACAATTTAACCTACTGGGAACCGTCATGCACAGTAATGTCTTACGGCAGAGCAGGTTCTGAGGAGTTACAAGTTGACCCTGACGACAACATATAAATGAAGCGATAAAGATATAAATGATTCAAGATTAATTTAACGTTTTGAGAACTTACATCCACCTCACTTTTATTGCCAAGTAGTCCTGATGAAAATGCATCCACACTACAAGAAGGGAAAAAAAATTTTTGTGGCTGCACCGATACGATCTAGTATGAACGGCTGTCTACATACCCAATGTTTGGAAGATTGGGATCAAGCCACTACGTAGTTCTTAATATTTAAATCAGAACATTTTACACATAAGCAGAGAAAAAATTAAAATAAATCATAATAGAAATATGTGTACCTTCTGTTACGCATAAGAAGATGAAAAGATGAAACAAATTACTAGATTAGTCAAGCAAAACTACTAAATAATTCAAGATAAAGATTAAGTCAAATAATATCTAAAACAACCTCAAACACAATCTACATGTCCTGACCAAATTTAAAAAGTATGTTCTTGACTTAAGAAAAGTTTTAACTAAACTCCTTTAATATTTTGGGATTTCACCAGAAATCAAGCAATTTCTTAGTATCCTGATGCATTAGCCAAGTAATGTACTTCATAAAACGAATGAAACAAGAGACCATTGACATTGTTATATATACCAAGGATAGTTGTATATTCAATTCAACTCACAGTATCTTCATATCTATCATATTCTCCAATGGAGGGAAGCCCACACTCAATCCCATAGGATATTGGACTAGAATTCTCTGTAAAAGTTGTAGCCCGCTTCAGGTGGAACGCACAGATCCATGAGGCCCGCTATAGTTTTTGGTAACATCTACTTCAAACATCATGTTCATCTTCTCATGTAAGAAATTAATACCTGAGAGATAAAAAAATATCATCTACTGCTTCTTGTGCATGAATATCAGTGGGGGTGTAAACTGTCGTATGTTATTCTAGTCTTGCAACTGAAATGGTATAAAAACAGTAGGAAACAATGGATTAAACATTTTGTTTGAGAACATGAACCAACATTTTGTCTGAGAACTACCTCAAGAATCTAGCCTATGTATTTGACATTATTCACATGCTGATTGACATCCAAAACATTCCATTGAGGCTGTGGGTTTAAAAGAGTAATTACAGATCATTGCTATAAACATAAACTATTGTGAATAAGAATGAATGCCAACTTTGACAAGCCAACCACAGACTTACAGTTAAGCCTCTTCAGATGTAATCTGCAGAGTTATCATTGAGCTTTGGCAGTTTTCGGCTGTCCTCATCCAAGATAGCAACATGCTTGATAAAATAAGGTTCTATTTCCCCTCTTAACTTCTTCGGGCATTTGGGACAATCTTCTAGTCTGTTTTTTCATCATCACCCAAACACTGCATTGTTACCATCGAAACTTAAAAAAACCACAAAACACAACAAACTCCAATTAGCTACTGGCCATAAAACTACAATTTGGATTTAAGCCAAAAAAAAAAAACAACTGCAAAAGTTAAAGAATCATGGGAAGATCAAACAAATTATAAAAATCCAATAAGAATTAGTGTTAGCATTGAAAATAGATCAATTACTAAGAGAGAGAGAGAGAGAGAGAGAGAGAGAGAGAGAACAAAGCATATAATTATATGACAGTAAAATGTGACTATGAAAATAAGTCATGAAAGTATTAGAAGCCGATAACTATCAGATATTAATAAATTTTGAAGGTCAATTCTTGTAGAAACCCATCAAGTAGTGAAGTAAACATTGAAACCATAATGACCTGCTGTAGATTGACTTTGGTTAGCTAATGTAGATCTTGTCTAACAAATCACTTCAATCCCTTGAGCCAAAATCAGTTTATCTATATACTCTTAGTACAAAGGGTATAGAAGCTAACTATCATATTGACAAGAAGTGGGGTTTACTGCCCACTCTTCAGCAGGAAAGGTCTGAGTTTGAAGATTGGATAAAATCAAATTTATGGTTATCCAAAATCCGCACTGAAACTCATATTTGAGAAATTGCAGGTGTTTTTCCCTACTCTGATATTAAGAGGAAATAAAGGATAAAACCCTATCAAGAGATGAAGAAGAAGGGGAAAGGAGAAGAGAAAAAAAAGGAAGAAAAAGAGAAGTTTTGGGCAAAAAACTAAGATGTTTGTGCTCCCTTTCTAATATATTTAAAAGCAACTTTAGAAAATTATAAATAAGTCTCTAATTATACCCATATTATAGCAAAACCCTTCTAACCACATTTCTCAACATATATCAAGGAATATTCATATTTGTGCACAAACAGAAAACAGAACAAATGTTAGACAAGTTAGAGAAATGTTTTATACAAGTCCAGGTGAAATAATTTGAGAACAGGGCAACAACATCATTATAAGTTCTTGAACATAGTAAATATCCTCATGAGGCTAAACCTTTGTAACAATACTACAAATGAAGCCAACTATTGCATTCATTAAAACAAAGAAAAATCATATAAAAAATCAAATGATTAAAGATGGACCATTTTTTTTTAGAAAATCTAAATAAAGGCTGGCTAATATAAATGCTGGTCAGGAGGTATTTTGGGAACCAAATGATATTTTATAGTGTAGGGCCCTTTTTTTTTGAAATATATTTGTGAAATGCAGAATGACAGTTTGACACTTGTGACATAATTGCTACAAAGAAGATTTATACAGTCTAATGATCTTTGGTTTGTAAGAATCTGTGGTCACTCGTCCACCTCACACATGGCACTCATGTAATGCCATCTATACCATCCAAATTTTAGGCACATTGTAGATGGAGTATGTTTAAGGAAATCTTAGCCATCCATTTAATGTCTATCAAATGGATGGTTAAAATAGTGAGTGGTGCATTTAAAATATATTTCACATTGCCATTCACCTATGTCATTTGTACTATCAGAGTAATCAACATTTCCAAAGAGGCTGGTTCTACAATAGGTCTTTATTAAATAAGCTTATTTTATGAGTTATTCTCCTCTCTATAAACATACAATAGGGAACAATGCAAAATCATGCCTAAAAAATCCTAAAATCACGTGATGTTGCCCACCTGAGTTTTGAAATAGCTGATTTTTAGGTGTCCCTTCATCTTGGTGGGGAAAGTCTAAAGAATGGATTGGATGACATATACACACCACTACCACGCCAAGCCTCTCAGCCCTACCTCCAACATCCTCCTCATATGCTGTAATGCCCTGGAAATCGGGGGTCGAGTAGTAACTCAACACCCGAGTTTCAAAACATCACTTATGCAACATAAATGCTTATGATTGAATGTTGTCTGTGTTAGTGCAATAATCATGAGTGGGATTATACCAAAACAGTAATTCATACTCCAGATCAAGTTATAAAACGCAAGCGGAAGACTGAAAGATGTATATAAATGTATATAAAGCTAGAAACGGTCACAATCGGTCTCCAGAGTATGAACACCTTACTGAGTCACCATATACATGTATTAGTTTCAAAAATCAAAATGCCAAAAAATGGTACAACTATCATGGTAAACCCTGTAGTCCCATCATCTGAATGGCCTAAGCGAAGCCTCTAGAGAACTGCATGTAGGAGAACTCATCCTGATCATCATAGTAATCAGGCTCAGCCTCCCGTGTCTCGTCGATACCTGCATCTAAGACAAAGTCTGGTGGGTGTCCAGAACACCTTCCCGTAACGTGGGAGTGAGTAGCTAACTCAGTGGAACAATAAAGCATAGGTTAACATGTTATCAATTCAGTCAAGTAGTAATGATAAAGCAGTACAATCAAACACTCCTAAATTATTCTTATTAATGCAAGTATGGAATGCAGACATGATGCATGCCCTTGCCAAACCTCCCTCGTGCGACACCATCTTACGTCGTAGCATGCGTTCATCCCTCAGTGCTCCACAATGTCAGGCACATGCAGTGATGTGTTATGTGCATGATTACCGAGTTGTTATAAGTCCTTTTCATACAGCAGTATTGGGAAACTAAGGTACCTCCCTTATATCATTCCCAAACAATGATCCATTCTAGGGTCATCAGTCCTAGATAATCTCATACGATGATGCGGTTCTAGGTCACTGTAAAGGGCTGTCAGGGCTGTTGCACGCACTCATTACACCGCTCCCCCATCACATTATCAATACAGGCCTAGTTTATACTCTGTTTACTACGGGAAGACTCGTCGTCTCACTGCAGATTTAAAGTATGTTCGAGGTCACTACAAAGGGCTGTCAGGGCTGTTACACGCAATCGTTATACCACTCCCCTATCATCTTATCAGTGTAGGTTGACAGCTTGAATACAGTGTCCCATACCACCATATTCGGCTCATGAGTCTGGGTTGCTCACTGGTCACTACGGGGAGGCACATCACCCCAGCGTAGGCTGACAGCTCGACCACAGTGTCCCATACTACTATGTCCGGCTCATGAGTCTTAACGGATCGAGGTACCAAGGTTAACAGGGTTACACTAGTAAGTTTGGTACCTTAGGTTCAAACAGTAGCATCCAAACATGGTGAACATACATTAGACAGATAGGGTTACTTGACGAGCTCAACTAGCACGAGGGCATAACCAGCTGAACGACATGAAGAGCATAAGCACTTCGCATGGCCTAACCACTGTCGCCGACTAAAGTACGACTCGGGTTTGTCAGACACATCCTACATGGCGAAGGAATCTCAACCACGAATTCAATCCCGTTACCGATTGTTTGGACTATAACATAGCCCCATTCACATTCAATCCTTAACTAGAAGCATGTAGAGTAAAGCAGAATAAACAAAATAATTCAAACCTGTTAACAAGTATGTTATAAAGCACACGGTAAACAGGAAATACAAACACATATATTTCATAAGTAAGCAATTAATTTGAACAACTTGCATGAAGGAAAATCATACACATCTCTAAGGTAGTTGAGAATCCTATCTCAACACCTATCTAAAGCACTATCATCTAAGTACTTACTCATACAAGCATTTTCACAAACACTTAGAATGCACTCATTTAACATACATAACGTATATTAGCCAAAACATGTATTTGGGCGAATCCTTTCGTCGAGTAAGTATCACACACACACACACATATATATATATAGCATGTAAATATAGTAATTTATCATGACAAACACACTTTTAAAATTTATACGTATACGGTATTTTCTACAAATATACCGAATACACTATACGCCATATATTGCATATGTAACTGAATCGCAAAACGAACATCGCATTGTGCATGTACAATAACACCCAGATCATGAATCTATCATTATCTGACATTGAAAGCTTTGAAAACCTTAACCTATACGTCTAAAGTCCACACCTTACACTGTAGAAGCGTAACGAACTTGACAGAATCTCTAAGTCTTCGTCGAGGTTGATATGACGACCTAAATCACGAGTTGAGTTAGCTATTTCGCTACATGTACTAATAGAAACCCTAAAATAGGTTAAGGTTAGGGTTTTCTTACCTAAAAATGAAGTCAGAATCGTCGGAGTAGCGATTAGATCTGGATGGTTAATTAAGCACGTATGATAGCAGGGTAGAGTATCAAGAAGATGCTCCCACTTTTCTCACACTTTCTCTCTTTTCTCTCTTCTCTCACCTAGGGTTTTCTCAAATTCATGTGGGATGAGACAGTGAGGATTTAAGGTCCTTATATAGGCTTAAAACTCACCAAATTAGACTCAAGGTCATGGTATACCTAGGTTATAGCCAAAGTGAGGTTGTTCCGTTTCAACGGATCACTTCTGGAGCCTCCCTTTGAGCCAAAGGTCGGACTTAAGCTCACTGACCTTGGATCTAGGTCAACTTAAGTTTTCGTTCCAGTCAGGTTTCTAGATCACACATGGTGGAGCAGTTTCAGTTCAACGGTCACCGAAACTCGATCAGGGTTACAAGTACACTGACTTGTGTATGAAATTTCCCCTTGTGTATGAAATTTTCCCTGATCCGAGGGTGTATTTGCGTCAGATTCTGATGGTCTGATTGCTCATATCAGGCCCGCAAGTGACAAGTCTCAGATTACTTAAATTAGGTTACATTTTTAAAGAAATCTTCGTTTCCTCACACTCCTCACTCCGGGCTTCAGCGAATAGTCCCGGGACACAATCTAGATTTGATTTCTGAGATGGTTGTCAAGCCCAACAAGGCAGTCCTAATTCTATAACCTCGTATTATTTGGACTTTCGATGTACTATTCAGATCTGATACGGAGTTTCGTGATGCTCCCTAGAGCAGCCGGGTAATGAGATTGATCCTAGATTTTTGGGTAATGTAGCGTCAACGATTTCACAAGTTTTGGGTCTTGCAGATCGTATTTAAAGTGATTAGTATGGATTTCGTATGTAATCTAGTTTAACACTAGTTAATCCCCATCCAATTTCTAAAGGATTTGGTCCTGAGTGATTTCTGCCTGAGGTAGTACTCGGGCCTTTGTACAGGATTTTTCGAGTCGTTACATATGCAGATGTAGTAGCCCCAGCCTCATAGCCAGCCGCCTCCACATTTACATCCCCTGCTCATGGTCTTGTGCAAGCCCTTCTTTACTTGTAACCCATTTATAAAATCAGCAACATATGTAGCCATCCTTGTTGAGGCATTTTATCAAACAGTTTTAACCACATAAATAAAACCCTAAATGGAGAAACGAGAGCAAAAACATAAGAAATGCAGCAAATGAGGCGATAAATTCTAAAATAATGACAGAAAGATCCCATTTCTTCACTAATAATCGAGATCCTCGGTTGAGAATCGGAGAAGATTTGCAAAACATAAGGAAATCAATAAAAAGAAAAGGAGAAATCGCTTACCTTTCCAAGTCCGTTGAGATAGCGAGAGAGAGAGAGAGAGAGAGAGAGAGAGAGAGAGAGAGAGAGAGAGAGAGAGAGAGAGAGAGAGAGAGAGAGAGATGCTAAGGCTTTGAAAATGGGATGATTGAGAGAGAGAGAGAGCGAGAGTGAGAGAGAGAGGGTTTTGGGCACAAAGAGGGAGACTCGGTTTGGCGTATAAAGAGAGAGAGAGAGAGGAGAGAGGGGGGGGGGGGGATATTGATTTGGGCGCACCTTTGTTTTGAGCGCACGCCCAATTATTTTGGGCGTGGATTGGGTACCTACGTGGGACCCACCATGATGTATATGGTTTATCCATTCCGTCCATTCATTTTTATAAATACGTTTAGGGAATGATCCAAAAAATGAGCTATATTGAAGGCCTAAGTGGACCGCACCATAGGAATCATGTGTGATTTAATCTTTATTGTTTCCTACCGTGTGGTCCACTTGAGCCTTTGATATACCTCATTTTATGAGATGATATACTAAAATTATATTTCAAAACAGATGGATAGATTAGATAGAACACATATATTGAGGCAGATCCAAACTTCGAGTGGACCCCACCACAGAAAATAGTGGAGGATGGAACGCATACCATTGAAAACTTTTTTGGACCATAGAAGTTTTTGATCAAGCTATTATTTATGTTTTCCCTTACTCCATGTCTTTATTAACTTATAAACAGGTTGGATATCAAATAAACATCACGGTGCGCCCTAAGAAGGTTTCAACGGTGGGTTTGACTATCCCACTCTTTTCTATGGTGGGGTCCACTTAAACTTTAGATCTTCCCCCATCAGTTGGATGCACCATTCCACGGTGGCCACGGGCTTAAAAATAAATTTAATCCATGACTTAGGTGGGCCACACCACATAATATAGTTGAGAGGGTTACTCTCCCATTAAAACATTCATAATCATATATTGGGCCCACCTAGATATGATTCACAGATCCAGCCCATTTATTATATGTGTCCCACTTGGATGAGGGGTCAGACCAAGTTTCAGCTGCATCCAAAACTAATGTGGGCCCCACTAAGTGCTTATATATATATATATATTTTTATGATGTTTGTATATAGTTTTAGATGCTGTGGTCCACCTGAGTTTCGTATACGGCTGATTTTTGGGATATCCCATAACTTAAAGCGGACACATCAAATGCACAGTGTTGATATTCTACACATATCATGATGAGGCATAACACACATCATAATGGGGCATACACAGCTCGACCCCATGGGAAGTTCCCATGAGGAGGACCTTATAGTACCAATTCCCTATTTAGGTAACTACTTCATGGGTGTTACACTTCCCATGTAGAGCGCACTTAATATATTTTGATTTTTTTTTCAATAATCACAATTTTATTTTAAAATTTTTTTAATTTTATTTTTCAAAATGTCAATTTTTTTTTGACAAAATCTTAATTTCTTCAAAATGTATTTAGTAATTTAGTAAAAAATCTTAATTTTTTTCACAGATAAATATCAATGTCGTTTTAAAAATCTCTTTTTTTTTTTTTTTTTCAAAATGTTCATTTTTTAATCTTAATTTCTTTTTTTAAAACTTTTCACAAAATGTTATTTTTGTTATAAAACTTTTCAATTTCTTTTCCAAAATACAAAATACAAAATCTAAATTTTTATTTTCAAAATCTTTATTTTTCCCTCTTTTTTTTTTTTTCTTTTTTTTTTTTTTTTTTTTTGTCAAACTTAACAATTTATTCAAAATTCTCAAATTTTCAAGATACCATTTTTTTTTTCAAAAGCACCATTTTGTTTTCAACTTTCAATTTTCTTTTACTAAATGATAATTTTTTGTCAAAATCTCAGTGTTTTTCAAAATCACTTTTTTCTTTTTATCAAAATCTTAATTTTTCTCAAATATTTTCAAATTTTTTTTTTTTTCAAAATCACAATTTTTTTTTACTAAATTTTCCTATTCAAAATGTTAGATTTTTTTGTCAAAATATCAAAATTTTAGTCTCATTTTACCTTCAAATTTTCAATTCTTTTGAGCTTCTCCATTTTCTTTTTTAAAACACAAAATCTCAATTTCTTTATCAAAATATTTTCTTTTTTCAAAGTTGTAAAATTTTCACAATTTATTTAATATTTTTAATTTTCATTTTCAAAATATCATTTTTTAAATCCGTTTTTTTCCTCAATTGAGGTATATTTAAAGCTCAAGTGGACTATACCACATGAAACCGTGGGAATAATGATTTCCATCGTTAAAACCTTTCTATGGCCCACAGTGATGTTTATTTGTCATCCAACCTATTCATAATATCATAGACATGGATGAAGCGAAAACGCAACTATCAGATTGTTCTAAAACTTTTGTGGCCCACACGAAAATTTCAATGGTAGATGTTCAATTCACACTATTTCTGGTGGTGTGGTCCATTGGAGCTTTGGATATGCTTTATTTTTTGGGATAAAGACCTCAACTTATCTCCTAAAATGTATGGACAGAGTGGATAAAATGCATGAATGGGTGTGGGATCCACAGAGTTTGCTCAGTACATACTGAGTTACTCATTATGCAATCTGCTTCCCTCCAAATGATACCCCTGACTGGACGGATTAGTCTGGGTAGGGCTCTGTGGGGCCCACCATGATGTAAGTGTTTTATCCACATCGTTCATCGTTTTTCTCAATTCATTTTAAGGTATGAGCAAAAAAATGAGGCAGGTAAAGGGCTCTAGTGGACCACACTAAAGGAAGTTGTAGTGATAATGACACCCACCGTTGAAACCTTTCTAAGGGCTAGCATGATGTTTTTTTTTTTACCCTCCAACCTATTCATAAGGTCATGTAAACGTGGATGAATTGAAAACACCGGTATCAACTTCATCTGAAACTTCTCCAGCTCCCAAGAAGTTTTTAATGGTGGACGTTCAATCCCCACTTTGTAGTCCACTTAAGCCTTCGACTTGCCCCATTTTTTGGTTGATATCTTAAAATGATCCAAGAAAATCATTGAACGATATGGCGAAAGTCAATCAATGACATAGGTGGGCCACACCACATAATATAGTGGAGAGGGGTTTCCTTAAAGCATTCATAATCATATATTGGGCCCACCTAATTGCGATTCATAGATCCAACCCATTCATTATGCGTGTCCCACTTGGATGAGGGGTCAGACCAAGTTTCAGCCGCATCCAAAACTCATCTGGGCCCACCAAGTGCTTTTATGTTTTTTAGGATGTCTTCACATAGTTTTAGATGGTATGGCCCACCTGAGTTTCATATACGGATGATTTTTGAGATATCTCATAACCTAAAGGGGATACATCAAATGCATAGTGTTGATGTTCGACACACATCATGATGGGGCCCACAAAACTTACTAACATCAATTCTTAGGTTTTCACAAGCTTAGGTTTTCACGAGGTCAGTAAGTTGGGTCACAATTTTGACCTGAATATTTGGCCCATTTTAGATGTCTGGTCCATTCACTCTATTTTACTGATCAATACCCTCAATTTGACTAGTTACTTCCCCCGATCAAGCAACATATGAGAAGGATATTGGGCATACAAGATTGATCAACAATTTAAGTGAAATTTGATTTAAACATCTACGTTATTTACTCTTCAATCTGGACTAATTAGATTGTCCAAAAATGGTTAAAGGTTCAATTAGTGGATGTGCCTAATAATTTAGCAAATTTATTTATTTATTTTACAGATAAATCTCAATTTCCATTTAAAAATCACTTTTTAAAAAAAAATATTTTTTTACTTTTAATTTTTATTTTAAAACTTTTAACAAAATATCATTTTTATTATCAAACATTTCAAAAACAAATAGAATACAAATTCTGAATTTTTATTTTCAAAATCTCTAAAATTTTCTAAAAATTCAAAAATGCCTATTTTTTTCTTCAAAAGCATCATTTTGTTTTCAACTTTTCAATTTTCTTTCTAAAAATTATATATATATATATACTTTTTTCAAAATCTCCAGTGTTTTTATAAATAACCTTTTCTTTTAATTTCAAATTTTGAACATTTTACTTTATTTTTCAAAATACAAACTCTCATTTTCTTTTTCAAAATGTTTTCATTTTTCAACATTGTGAAAATTTTCACATTGTTTAAAATGTTTTTAATTTTCTTTTTCAGGATATTATTTTTTTCTCAAAATCAAATTCTTTTTTTTCAAATTTATCAACTTTATTCAATGTTCGTTTTTTTTTTTCCACACAAAATAGATTTTAATTTTTTCAAAATCTCATTTTTTTCTCAAACGTTGTTAAAATTTTTAAACTTCTCAATATTCTTTTTCATGTGGTATTACAAATCATTTAAATATTAGTTTAAAATTTTTTTTTTTAAATAAAATTTCCACTCATTTGATATAAAAACAAAATAAATTTTTTTTTTCGCATTCAATCAATTGTTAAAAAATAATCTTATATACAAATATGTACAATTAAACCATTGAAATTATATCAAAAAACAATTATTAGACTACATAAAAACATAATTTTCCACCATATTAAAAAAAATTGAAAAAAAATAAATGTTTAAGGAAAAAGTCCTTTTACAACGGACCATGATCCGTCGTAAAAACAACTAAAAACCATTGCGAATTGCTATTTTGGGTAGGAATTTGCAGCTGATCATATTCCGTCACAAAATCAAATTTTACGACGGATTTAGTCCGTCGCCATTTTACGACGAACAATAGTTCGTCATAAATCTGATTTTAGCTACAAATTTTGGTTCGTCGCAAAATTCTACGACTTGAACTACGGATTTTCGAGAAGGACAGGATTGGCGACGAACTTTTTCCATTAGTGATGGATTAAATTCGTCGTTAAACCAAGTGATTTTGGCGCAGTGTTTCTTTCTTATGATGCAGGCACTTTGCTAGTATATTGTTGAAAAAAAGTACTTCATTAGCACCTAACAGGATTCTCAAGTCTAAGCAACAAGATTCATCACCACGTATTCTTTCTACATGCAAGGAAATATGTGTGGCTAACTTACAAAGAAGTTTATGACATGGTTATAAAAGTTGGGCTTTCCATCTCCAGTTGTGGAGTCGAACAGGCAAGTTTACCCTTAATATGAGATAATCCATTCTAATTCCATGGTTGCATGTGCACAGATGAAAACAATGGATCTTTTATCATGTGTTGATTTCATATCTACCTTTGCGTCTATCTCATTATTGGGAGGTCTTTTATGCATGGTTTTACGACTTAGATTAGTCCAATATGACTCATCCGAGTCGACTCGGACGTGATAACACCTGATTTATCCAATCTGATGCCATAGGTCACCCTTGACTTGGGTGAGTTGGCATACTTGGGTGAGTCCTGACTCTACTTAGGATTAAATGAATTGATCTGAGTCGCTGAGTCTTTAAGTTTTAACCATGCTTCTATGTGAGTTTTTTTTTTCAAATTAAATTTGATTTCTAGTTGTTATCTTTGTTTTGGTTCAAATTAAATTTGATTTCTAGCCGTTATCTTTATTTTAGCTTGATTAGGAATGGGCATATCCTTTGTTGTTACCATTTAGGTTTGAGTCTTGTGATGCATGCAGACTCCATCTAACTTATAGATTTCCTTTTAAAATTGTTCATTTATAAGGAGGACGTTGTGGTATTTATGGTGCCAACTGTGACGCCCCAGTCACTACTCCAATGTGGGCGGGCGTGATGTGGACGGGGCTGGGTGCTTGGGCGAGCTACCGCTGGGCGAGCTACTGTTGCAGTTGACTATGGATAGAACTCTGTCCCACATCGCTTGGGCAGTCATTCGAAGTCCTGGCTATATGTGGTAAGACCCTACCCCAGGTAGCCTGAAGAACCGTGAAATCTCCTGATGGACTTAGTGACAACCCACATGAGATAGAACCGGATTTGCGAAATAAGCCGATTGTTCCATTCCCCCATCGGTTGATTCACTACCAGAAAACTGGGCAAAGGGTACGGATAAAAGCCGTAGCTAAAGATCTGTGACTACGGTTTTAGTCCGTAGCACGACTGTTGTCGTAGGTGCCGTAGCAATAGGTCAAAAACTTATTGCTACGGATTTAATCTGTAGCTATAGATTACAATAGCTACAGATATAATCTATAGCAACCATTTCTATAGACAAAAGTACCTACAGCTACGGATAGTATTTGTAGGTAAAAGTAGTGCTGGATCCGTAGCAATATGCCGAATTTAATAATAGCTACAATTGTCAGATTACTAGCTACGGTCAATATCCGTTGCTATTGCCTACATTTAAAAAAAAATTATAATCATTCATTTATTCAATTACAATCATTCATTCAATAATGAATCAATTACAATCCTTCATTCAATCAATTACAATTACAATTACAATAATGCTGAAAATAGAAATCTTGGTGGGTCTATGTGCACTTGCATATGGCCAGGTGCATCCTTCATCCACCATAGATAGAAAATGGATGCGAGTATCAGTAGTCCACTTGCACATCCGACATCTATACCGATAACTTCTCCTGCGCATCTTTTGTAATTATTCGAGGGCGAACCACCATTAGAGGACTCTGCAACATAAAAACAAAGAATCAGTCAATTGAAGAAGGATGAAAACTAAATGCAAGGAAAACATAGAATTCCCCTGATGTAAACTGAATTAATGCTTTAAACAGCGTTCCCACAAATTTTGTTTACAGTCAAGCGGTCCAAAGTGGATCAGGGTCACTACCGATCTGGTTTTAAATGGATCATGGTTCTTTTTTTCTTATTTCTTATTTTTTTTTACCCATTTAAAATTCAAGTTAGTCAGAGGTCACAATGTTAGACCTGAATTTTTTTTTTTAAAGGGTCATGTCGGGTCTCATGTGATAATTTAAATTGGATTAGGTTCAGTTAAGATGGGTGCATCAACACAAATTAATCAATCCAAATTATGGGACTCAAATATAGATATGTAATAATACCAAAATCATTTTAGTTGAAAAATCCTAACCCCAGATTCATGGATGCTTGCTGAAATCATATTGGTCCTAACATACTATAAATCAACATATTGCAAATGATAAGTTGAAATTCTTTAAATACCTAATGATGAAATCAATAGTTTTCCCAGTATATCACATGAAGGAATGAAATAATATACACGAATGGTTAAGTCCAGATTGCCCTAAACTGGAACAAATCCAAAACCTAACCAAATACAGGGTCCCAAGACAAGAGGGTATCCAAACCCAACCAGATCTGGTTTAAACACAGTACCTGGAACTGAAAGAAACAACCCAGGCACAACCACTTCATGTGGGTCCAGGTATGAATACACTTGGACCTGACTTGAAACCAACCTGTTGACAGCCTTACTTGAGAGTGAGGGGAATGAGGAAAGCATTCTAAATCATGGTCCATAAAGAAGTGGCACAAACTGGTTGGGAATCCTTTTGTCCAGAATATCAGAGGCTAAAAAAGGTTTAGATGACGACAAGGCAGCTCTATTTGAGGCATTGCTGAAAAGGCTTTTTCGACTTGGCTTTTACCAAGCTATTTTCTATAAAAACTTATTCATTTCACATTGGCTAGTATATGGAAAAATGAGATTTTAATCTACTTAGGGGTCATATGATGTCTACTGAAGGACTTATGTTCTCCATTCCTCAAGTTCTTTGTAATAGTTATTCAATTGCACCATCCCAATTCCAATGCCGAATGACATGAAACAAATGAATCAAAATCTCAAATTTTCAGATCCAATCGCCACCCAAACATACCAAGAAGTTGATATGAGTTGCTAGTCCCCAATACTTGAGAATACCTAAGTCATAAGCTCTTGCAGTTGTCTTCCATATCATAACTACCTAAATAAAACAAATTGGAGTGTTAGGAGAAAACAAGATTCTGGTTAGAATAATTGAAGAAAACTCACATGAATTAAAGACTACCAAGATAAACAGTAGAAACAAAATAATGAAATCCATGGGGCTTGTACATGATCAAGCTCAAGACACTTCCTGGTAGGACGACAAAAACCTATATAAAAGTAATAATAATTAATTACTACTTACTTGCTTGGCTAAGTTTTTCATTTTTCTTCTGATTTTTTTTTTCAGAATTTTCCAATGGGATTCTTGATCCACACATGATTGAGATCTTGACTGCTCATTGGGTGGAGCCACAATTTAGATGTGTTGGCCCAAAACTCGAGTTTATGGGCTAATCATGTGCTCCTCATGTGTAAACAAGAATAAACAGTTAAGAAAACTTGATTCATAGCACATTTGATGTATACATGTGTTCCACCAGATAGCAGGTCCATTTTACAAATTCAAAGTTGGCATGGAAAACATGACTGTTTCTATGGTGGAGAATCATGAACTGCAGAGTCTTATGCATAGCGGTTAAATTGCGGACCTATGATGGATATAACATGGCCTAACAATCATTTAATTGAGAAAATAGACAAAGGGCCTCTATTTTAGAGAAAACCCAAATCAAAGCACTTGAAAATAAAAATTTAAAAATAAAATAAACCTTTGTTTTGCAGCCTTCTTTTGTAATAATCCAAAAACCAAAAAGAAGAAGAAGAAGAAGCAAAAATCCAAATCAAAATGATTCTTTACTAACAAGTTATTTTTAAAAAAATACATTTGAGGCCTTTGATTGCTAGCTAATTAGACAAAAAACTAAATCCAAACTATAAACAAAAAATATTTAGGACTGCTACCTATGCAACATGTAGATCCACTTCCAAGAAAAAGATCCAAACATGTTAGTAAGAAACAACTATTCATCAATATCATGTAATTGAAATGTTGCAAGCTCAGTGAATGACAAAATTCTTACTTGCGCCCATATTGGTAATAACACAAACTCCTCTTTCCATAGCCAAAGGTAGGAGTAAAGACATCCAATTTGAAATTACACAAGCATTGGAAAGCGGGATTGAAGAAACCAAAGGACATTTTGTCAGAGTGAAGATCCCACATATGTGGGCCCACATTGATGCATGTGTTTTATCCATGCCATACATCCATATGGGGAAAATAAAAGTTGTCCAAATGTTCAGATTCAAGAGAGAGGTGTGTAAAAATCAAATGCCAATATAATTTAATTAACAGACATATACAAGTTATAACAAAGGCAAATGAAAAATGATCAATGGAGATAATAAGCATATAGACCAAATTCAACATTTTGAAACTCATAATGGCAAAGAAAATTAAGCTTCAAAGGTTTAAAGGGATATTGCCTCCCAATTGTCTCAAGTTCCTTCTGGCATTTCCCATTCAAATTGTCAAATATTGTAATGACTAAATGGTCGACATGTCCAAGATCTGCAGGTCCACGAATAGTCTCTCACCAATGCAAATATAAGTTATATAGCTACAAGATATTCACTACATGAAGCCTAGCCTATGCTCCACCCTAACATTACTTGAGCCAAGGTTTAGCTACGATCTAATTCAATTGGCATGCCGAATTTTAAAAAACTAAGTCATGCATAAAAAAATAATAAAATAAAATCAAAGACAACTTGATAAGGCAAAGAACTCAAATTGCAAAGGCATGAAACAAAGATACCTCCAATTTAATCATGTGCCGAAAGGCATGAAACAAAGATACCTGTAATTCAATCATGTGCCCAAAGGCATGAAATAAAGATACCTATAATTTCTTGTAATGGTTGGAAGCATGCTTGCGAGAGTAAGCAACATCAGTAGAGATCCAAGAGTTCCTTTAAAAAGAAATTAAAACGAGAACTTCACCTGTAGTGGCAAAAGAACCAAAAAAATTGATTTTTGCTACACCTTTAGTGGAGACAACTGTAGATGTTGAAGTAGAAGAACCTGCAAAAGAATCACATAAAAAAATTGCACAATCACAACAACATGGGTACATTCGAAAATCGAGTAGGCAATCCACAGTTAAGGCCATCAACCTCAATGTGAGACCCAACCTGAGTTCGTGCGTGTGTGTGTGAGTATACATCTCATTCATCTTGGTCTTGCGGTCCTACCGGTCGAATTCTGGGTACCCATGACCATCGGATAGTGTTTACGGTCATCCTTAAGTCCGATCACGTAGACCCGACTTGGATTGAGCCGAAACCTGTGCCATCTTGTTCGCATCGCCATTGTGGTTTCGATACCGCGTCTTGTGCATCCATCCGACGTGTAAATCATAAGATGTAGGCAATTCAATTCTAGCCCTTGATAATGATCATGTGGCCCACCTAGTGAGGAGAGTACATTTTTTAAGGTGGCCCACTTCCTTTTTGATGTAATTTTCAACAAATACCACACACACTACCTAAAGTTCCATCTCACACATCACTTACCCTTAAACACCACCAACATGCCTACTAACCTATTGAACCTACAACTTTAGTTGTAACTCCCTACTTGCAATCATCTCCCCTCTCTAACCAAGGTAAGAAAGCAATGATTGCTTTACTTAATAGGATTTTCTCCTATTTTTTGGAAGCATGTAGGACCTACTAATCCATGGAGGTCCTACATAGTTTCTAGGATGAAGGCCATGGGCCTAGATCCTACTCATTTCCTTCCATGGTGGGCCATTCTTCGTGGACCCACCATAATGCCTTCTCCTTTATTCTTGCATCTTATAGGCCACCTAGGCCTTTGCATGCATGAAGGGAGGGTGTCCTTATCCTCCAGCAAATTATCTTGATGCATAATAGCTTGTATGTAAGTGTATACATAGTGGATGGTGGGCATGGACATCTAGTCAAAGTGGGCTTAGACTTCCCATTGGGCCTTCTATCCATATAATTTATAGTTGATATGCCTTTTTGGGGAATGGTGGTTAAATGTCTCCATTATGGACCCCTTTTAAGAGTGATTGGATATTCATCTTAGACTCTTGCTAGGCTCATTTCTATATTACTTAGACCCGTAGCTTGTATACTTAGTCTCGTGGGCTACCCCAGGTAAATGGGCCCACACTAGAAGTTGGATTTTCTTAAGGATATTGTCTAAGTACCTAGTCATGGTTCCTTCTTGGATAGGAGGAATATGACATACATTGTATATCGCCATATAATATGATTAAATTCATCCTTATAACCATGTACATCATTGTATGCTTGGTGGACACTGTGTGTGTATGGTCATATTGTGTCATTGGGCATTGCATGTTACCTTATCTGAGGGACGTAGTACTCCCTCTTGAACATGTTGGATACTTGGAATTGATGCATGGTTGATTGTGTGATTCATGCATTTGGCATTGCATAGCATATGGACAATTATTGCCCTTACTTCATTAGGGCTGTAGCCTCCACAGTTACATCGTGGATGGTCAGGATTGGACACCCAAAATGTTACTTGAGCATATTGGGTGCATAGGATGCCCATGAGTGAAATTCTCAAAACTTCTATGGTACCAAGGATTTTCTCCAACGCCGTGACCGAGTGAAAACTATGAGCACACGAGGGCCTTACTTAGGCTGCGACTCCCACTGTTATGTAGTCGGTTGGTTAGGGGTGTGGCCTTACTTGCCTGATATAAGGAGGCATTGCTAGGCTGAGTCTGATTAGCTCGTGAATGGGTCCACTACCTTCAGGCCTTACTGGTAATTGGCTGTCCGCAGGCAGGGTAGTAAGGACTCTTATACTCATTTGACTGTGCAGGGTCTGTAGAGCGGCAGTCATCCAGTAGTGTAATGGACCCTGATTATTTCCTTATGATGGAAATGTACTTGATATGTGGATTGGATATGAGCACTGCCATTACTTCACATTGCATTGCATCGGTTGTATAAGTCTCATATTGCATCGCCTTGGCATGGTGCCCAGTACCTATTGCATTACAGTACTCATTGCATCATATAGCCTTGGTATGACTTCCTACTTTATTATACTAAGTTGGTATAGCTTCTTGCGTTCTTGACAGCCTTGGTAAGGCTAGTGGTGTTGGCCTTGATCATGTTTCCTTCCTGTATCTCCTATTATTTTTCTGTACACTATTATCACACACTTACACCACCTCTAAGCTTCTATAAGCTTATGCATAATTGATGCATGCAAGAGATCCTTAGTAGGTGTTGTAGTGGCAGAGTTTAGATTAGAGATGAGCTTGAGGACCTAGTGTTGTAGACTTCCCTTCTTTCTTCTATTATCTTATGTATGTCCTTTTGGACATTATGTAAGCTTGTAAAAGTTCAAATTCATAGTAGATTTTGTGATGTGTGCGTTTGTTATTATCAAATTTACTTGTGTGATCTTGGGTATGCTCGTATTGGAAATGATTATATTGTTATGGAAATCCTCCTTGTAGGATCCCAGGATCGGAACCTGCCTCAGGAGCTGAGAATGAGGTACTACGGAGGCTGTTACGGTTAGAACCGGCCATTGGATTCCTTATGAGTCCGGTTACCGAGTCTGGGGCATGACAAGAGTTGGTATCAGAGCATAGCAAGTAATTTTGGAATAACTTGGGATAGTATCACATATCTGTTGCGAGCTTAGGACAAATAGTGTCCCGAGTGCATTTCCCTCGTTTAGTTTGAGCCTTCAAGTATTCTAATTCCTAACTGTCCATCACCTTTGTTCTTTCTGTAGACCATGCCATCTAGTTAAGGTTCCCATGATTGGGATGCCCACGGCAGTGGTGCCCATGGGCATGATTCTCATTCCGCTCCAGCGGTCCAAGTGACTTTTGCTCCACCATCTGAGATTCCTGTTTTCACTCTGGAGCCTACCATACCTATTTTAGAGGCTCCCTCTGTACCTGTGCCTCCGCCAGAGGCCAGTGCTACCCTCGCTTACCTGAAGATTCCTATAGGAGCTGAGTAACTCTAGCAGTTGATGCAAGTCATCGTTGATGTTCTTCAGACCCATCGACTCGTTCTTGAGAACCCCTGACAGGTAGAACAGGAGCGTACAAGCTCCCTTTTGTGAGATTCGACTTTGCAGTGAACTTCGTTAGCAGTATTTCTACTTCAGGGCGAGGCCGAGTGGACCAGTTCGCAAAGGGGTCATGATCAGAGGAGAAGCCGGAAGAGGTAAGCCCTCTCTAGCAGCTCCCAGCAGCATCGACAGTGGCAGAGGTGCATAACCTATCGAGCTGCCAGAGCATCAACATCACATATAGTGGCTTCTTTATCATCATCAGCACTGCCGGCCGCTTAATCTTCTGGCCCCTTTTTCAGAGTTTGCTTCGGTTGTGGGCAGGCGGGACACCGTAGGCGCGAGTGTCCCCATCAGCAGTATGGACCTTCGCAGCGACCGTAGTAAAAGCAGAGACTGCAGATGCAGAAGAGATAGACACCTCCCTAGCCACCTCAGGCTTGATTTTGCGCGACTCAGCAGGACTCTTAGTTATTAGGGGAGTTGTTATGGGTATTCTCTTTGTCTCCATATGTAAGTCTTGTGTTTTGGTACATCGTACCCTTTTTGTATCCAAGGGCTTTTGTTCACTCAGATTGCTATTAGAGTCTGTCGTAAAGGATTGTGAGTATCGATAGTTTTGGAAAGATCGTTGTGTTAGGTCGATGATATTATCGTGTTCAATTTTGGATGATGAGATGTTCTTATCCGCTGAATACTTTTGCATTGCCAATGTCGGGCTTGTTTTATTGTCAAGGCAGTATTCCTGGTTAGGGATGGTAGGCCAGATTGCTAGTTTTTGTAGCCAAGTGTGATACTTGCCAGCGTGTCAAGGTCGATCATCTGAGACCCCCCTAGTCCCTCGCAGTCGTTGAGTGTTCTAAAGTGGAAGTGGGAGCATGTATCGATGGATTTCATCGCAGGTTTGCTGAGATTAGGAAGTGTTATCCCCATTTGTTCGATGATTGATTGCTTGTATTACTTGTGTTGCCTTCTCTTGATTGACGATTGATGTATATGATGATGATTATGCATTTCATTGTCTCAATTTTATCAATTTTGAGGATGAAATTTCTTTATTGGTGGGGAGGATTGTGAGACTCGACCTGAGTTTGCATGTGTGTGTGTGAGTATGCATCTCGTTCATCTTAGTCCCACGGTCCTACTGGTCTAATTCCGGCAACCCGTGACCATCAGATAGTGTTTGCGGTCATCCTTAAGTCCGGTCACGTAGACCCGACTCGCATTGAGTTGAAATCTATGTCATCTTATTCGCATCACCATTGAGGTTCCGATGCCACGTCTTGTGCATCCATTCGACGTGTAAATCATAAGATGTAGGCAATTCAATTCTAGCTCTTGATAGTGATAATGTGGCCTACCTAGTGAGGAGAGTACATTTTTAAGGTTGCTACTCCTTTTTTGGTGCAATTTCCAACAAATACCACACACTACCTAGAGTTCCATCTCACACACCACCTACCCTTAAACACCACCAACATACCTACTAACCTATTAAACCTACAACTTTGGTTGTAACTCCCTACTTGCAATCATCTCCCCTCTCTAAGGTAAGAAAGCAATGATTGCTTTGCTTAAAAAGATTTTCTCCTCTTTTTTCCTCATTTTCTCCTCTCTCTACCATTGTTAGAACCTCTAGAACATCTTACCTTACTGAAAATTTCAGCTACATTTCTTCCATCTCCCTCCTCATCTAACCCTCCACTTCTCATCTTGACCCTTCATCCATGGTCCTTGAAGCCAAAGGATTTCAATACATTAAGAACTTTGAAGATCCAAGCAAGGTGGGTGCTCTCCTTAGCTTCTTCTCTCTTTCTTCGCTTTTCTTTCTTTTCCTTACATGCATGGAAGCATGTAGGACCCACCAATCTATGGTGGAGGTCATGCATGTTCTGAGGATGAAGGTCATGGGCCTAGATACTACTCATTTCCTTCCATGGTGGGCCATTCTCCATGGACCCACCATGATACCTTCTCCTTTATTCTTGCATCTCATAGGCCACCTAGGCCTTTGCATGCATGAAGGAAGGGTGCCCCTACCCTCCAGCCAATTATCTTATGCATAATATCTTACATGTAAGTATATACATAGTAAATGGTGTGGATTGTGGAGTAGAAGGTCCATTAGTGGCGGGACCATCCACTAATGGCCGTTTTACTTCTTCCTTCTCCCTTTCTCTCTATTTTTCTCATGTGTACTCTGATGATGTGTGGCTCACCAAGGAGAGGTCAACAACATCTCAGACCCTCAGCTAAATGGGAAGTCCAAGTCCACTTTGACTAGATGTCCAAGCCCACCATGCATTCATGGTTTGGGTGGCCTCCAAAATGGCTTTTTCATGGAGGTCGGAGTAATCATCTGGGTCTGAAATTTTTTTAACCCATAAAGGTGGACCCCACATATTGAATCAGGGCCATAAACCCTTTGATTAATTTATATGGGATGAAGTATGGACAACATATGTTGCTATCCATATTTTAGGCCCAGTTTGAGCATGACTTTTGAGCTAATGTTTGGATCTGTTTGCATGTCTTTTTTTCCCAAATTTCTTTAGAATTTTTCTAAAGTGTGGATCCCACTTTGATGTGGAATGGGGCCTACATCATTTCCCCCATGCTTGAGGACTATGGGATGGGCCAAAGTAGGCTGACTATCCAGAAATTTCTGGATAGTCCAACAATATTGCATGTTAGAAATGCTCATTTTTCATCTTGATTTGGGAGTAAGTGGGCCACTCCAGTGGACCTCACTTTCTGTCCATATGTGGGACCATCAAACCCACCAATTTTCCAGTAATTTGGGCAAGTATAGGCCCACCCCATGTGGTGCCAAAATGGGACAACAGTATTTTCTGCACCCACAAAGTTTTTTCTGATATTCATTGTTGACTATAATTTGTATGAATTAAATAAAATACTTATACTACCTCAAAAATTCTAAAATTTTTCAGAGAGGTGTACCACCCATGTTAGGACCTACCTGAAAAATTTTAGGGCCAATGGATCCCATTTGGGCTTCCAAAAGGGTGGCCCAATATAGTGGGATGCCAGAAATTTCTGTTGTGCAGTCCAGTAGCATAGTTCCATAAAAACCAATTTTTTAAAAATATTTTCTCAGAAGGTGGGCCATATTTCTAGGTTCCACCTTGTTGTAGACTTGATGAGGGACCTTGGACCCAAATTTTAGGAATTTTGGAGGCCCAAAACCCACCCATTTGGATGGCCCAAATTCAGGACAGTTATTTCTAGCAACATTTTACATTGGATAGATTGTAACTCCGGAATTTATCAAAATTCTTTTGAGTATCTAAAAATTATAAAACTTTATAAGGATGTGTTCCGCCTATAGTAGGACCCACCTACAAATTTTTGGGGCCAATGGACACCTATGTACACTGTGGCAAGCTTCGGAATGGCCGACCACGTTGGGACGTTTACGTCAGTCCGATTTTTTGGACAAACTGTTTTATAAAAGTAAATTAAAATACTTCTAGTTATCTAAATATCACAAAATTTCATAGAGTTGTGGTCTACCTATGGAAGGACCACCCTACAAATGTTCAGGGCTATTGGGCCCCTGTACTGACCGTGGTACGGCCTGCAATTTGGATCAGTTATGGGTCAAATACCCAGGCCCGTAGGACAACCCACCATGGGGCGCCCCTACCTTGGGCTGTTGGGCCTACATTCTAATAGGATGGCCCACTTGAAGTAAGTGTTGTATATCCCCCTTCTTATCTAGTGGGACCCACTGTGATATGTGTGGGTCACCATGGGTCAGTAACCCATTTAAATTAAATAAATTTCTAAACTCCAGTAGGCCCAGGAAATGGGTGGGCTAGAATTCCAGTAAAGGCCCAAATTTGCTATATAGTTGATCTTTTGGAGCCGTGGTGGCCTACGAGATTTAAGGAAGTGTTGCACAATTCTTTGCCCTCCTTCCTTAGACATTTTGGGCTTAATGATTGCCTGCTTGAGACTCACCTTTGTGGTGGTTTTTTAGGCTAGCCTTAACCAGAATTTTTGATAGTTTTATAGGGCTCAATGGGCTGGGAACTTCTTTCTTGAGCCCAAGATTGTACAAGGGTTGACCTTATTGATTTACGGGCCCAATAGGCTGCCTATAAACTGATCATGTGTATTAATGGGCCTTGATGCCCTCATAAAGTGTTTAATTGTGGCCTGACTTGCAAGGCCCACATTGATGCATATTGTGGAGGGCCTTGCTAAGCCTTTGGGCTGATGTTGTAAGGTTCACACCGTCGGTTTAGGCCTTGTCCATGTGTATTATTGGGTTTATGGGCTGCTCTCTAAGTCCATAATGCATGAATTAGGTAGCTCTTATTTTTGGGCCATTTCCTTAGGGCCTATTATGTGATATAATGTATATGGCCGCTCTCTTTGTGATGGTAATTAGGCCTTGTGGACTAAGTCCTTTTAGATTGGCCCATTGATCTTGGGCCTATACTCTCCTATCTATTGTGATGGGCTTAGGGGCAATGACACACAAGAAGTTGGGCCCTTGGCTGCCCACTAAATTGACCTTGTACTTGGGCCAAAGGTGAGGCCCAACTCGCTTGTGTTAAATGTAAATGAACTACTAGGCTGCCCATGAAGCCCACCACAATATGTGGAATTATGACCTTTGTAGTTGGGCCCAAACATTACTTGAGGGTCCACTATATTGCCTATGAGTTGGACTTAGTGTATGGCCCAATAGGCCATGCATTGCTTAGGCTTTAGACCTTACATTATATGAGTAGTGGCGGGCTACCTCTTGGAAACTAGTTGAGGTTGGATGTCCTCTTGGGTGATCCTAAGGTAGGCCCATAGGTTCCTCTATAGATGGTTAAAGGCCTACCATAGACCCTAGGCCATTTATTTAAGGCTCAATGTACATGTATGTGGAACCTACCTTAACGCATGTTTGGTCCAGGCTGTCAAAGCCTTGGATCGCCCATTTATGCCTTGGATTGCTGCTGGAGTCACAATCCAGTAGCAGGCCCACTTGATCTTTTCATGATATATACACACTCTTCATCTGGTGGGGTTTCCCCCAGTGAGTATAGTTGGCCTTCATGAGATTATTTCCACATAGTTAACTAATTTCTAGACCTTAGCAGATCCAGGAAGTCAAGCGGGCTAAAAGTTTATCAAAGGGCCTTAAATATACAGTTTTATGGTCAAACTTTATCTGGCTGTGGGGCCCACCATATTGAGAACTTGTGTACGTGTTACATGCTTATGTTTTCTTATAATCTCGGGCTTAATCAGTACATTCTTTTGGGTCACCTTTAGTAATCACATGAGGACCCCATCTTAGATCAGATTTTTGGGGCATCCCATGGGCCTAGAGTGGGTTGGGATGTCCCAGCTTGGCCCAACCATATATTGGGCCGACTTCTACCATTTTGATAGACTTGTGGGCTGAGATAAGGATAGTATTGGGCCCTTGGTTGCCCACTTAAATTGCTAGTTATTAGGCTGATGTAATTAGGCCCTGTTCATCCAAACTAAAACTTTTTTTTGGGCCATACATTGTGTACGTGGGTTGCCGACCAAGTCTAACTCAATGCATGGATTCTATGGTCATTGGGAATTGAGCCTTGTGCCTTAATTCCCCTCTTGGGGCCCATGTTTTTTTAAAAGTGGTATTATATCTTTTTATGGCTTATTATGAGGAATATATGTACATGGTTACCCTTATCTTAAATGTAGGTCCGAGGCCTTCTATCCATATAATTCATAGTTGATATGCCTTTTTGGGGAATGGTGGTTAAATATCCCCATTATGGACCCCTTTAGGCCCGATTGTATTTAAGAGTGATTGGATACTCATCTTAGATTCTTGCTAGGTTCATTTCTATATTACTTAGACCTGTAGCTTGTATACTTAGTCTCGTGGGCTACCCCAGGTAAATGGGACCCCACTAGAAGTTGGATTTTCTTAAGGATATTGTCTAAGTACCTAGTCTTGGTTCCTTCTTGGATAGGAGGAATGTAATATACATTGTATATCGCCATATAATATGATTAAATTTATCCTCATAACCTTGTACATCATTGTATGCTTGGTGGACACTGTGTGTATATGGTCATATTGTGTCATTGGGCATTGCATATTACCTTATCTGAGAGGCGTAATACTCCCTCTTGAACACGTTAGATACTTGGAATTGATGCATGGTTGATTGTGTGATTCATGCATTTGGCATTGCATAACATATGGACAATTATCACCCTTACATCATCAGGGCTGTAGCCTCCACAGTTACAACGTGGATGGCCAGGATTGGACACTGGAAATGTTACTTGAGCATATCGGGTGCATAGGATACCCATGGGTGAAATTTTCAAAACTTCCATGGTACCAAGGATCTGCTTCAACGCCGTGACCGAGTGGAAACTATGAGCGCACAATGGCCTTATACCATTAGGCCGCGACTCCCACTATTGTGTAGTCGGTTGGATAGGGGTATGGCCTTACTCACCTAATGTAAGGATGCATTGTTAGGTTGAGCCTGACTAGCTCATGAATGGGTCCGCTACCTTCAAGCCTTGCTGGTAATTGGTTGTCCAAAGGTAGGGTAGTGAGGTCTCTTATGCTTGTTTGACTGTGCGGGGTCTGTAGAGCAGCAGTCATCTAGCAGTGTAATGGACCCCGGTGATTTCCTTATGATGGAAATGTACTTGATATGTGGATTGAATATGATCACTGACATTACTTCACATTGCATTGCATCAGTTGTATAAGTCTCATATTGTATCACCTTGGCATGACGCCCAGTACCCCTTGCATTACAGTACTCATTGCTTAATATAGCCTTGGTATGGCTTCCTGTATTATTGTACTACCTTGGTATAGCTTCTTGCGTTCTCGACAGCCTTGCTAAGGCTGGTGGTGTTGGCCTTGATCATGTTTCCTTCCTGTATCTCCTATTATTCTTCTATGCACTATTATCACACACTTACACCACCCATTAAGCTTTTATAAGCTTATGCACGTTTAATGCGTGCTGGAGATCCTTAGTAGGTGTGTTTCGACAAGAAAACAAATGTATTTAATTTGGGAAAATTATCTTATTCAGACATAACAAGAGAAAATATAAGAACAATCATCACACTTTATTGATTTTGAGTTCATTTACATCCTCTAATGTCCCTTGATTCTAAGATAGATAAATTAAACTATCTTTAATCAAATATAAATTTCGACAGCATAACGGCAATGCTTTCAATCATCTACTAGAACTTAGGAGGAATTGATGCGTTGATCAACAATCTTTAGAGAAATGGAAATTTCGGTAGTATTCCAACGTTATTTCGATCATCTCCTGAGTCTTAGGAGGAATACGCATTCCTATCGATGATTCTTCCTTTCTTCTTGAACAGGAAGAACTTGAAGACTTCAGTCATTTCAGCAGCATAACAGCCCATTGCTGTTACAGACTGCAGGGCAGTCTGATTGCGCGGTCCCGCGCAAACCCTATCGTTTGCGCGGGTCCGCGCAACCTGCAGGAGCCCAATGCTCCTACCTTCGATCTTCTTCTTCACTCTTCTTTCGCTCTGAAATCTTCGAACCCCTTTTTAGAGAGAGAGCGGGGTATTTATAGGCATTTCGCAGGTGTAAAACTCCAATTTGGGCAATGTGGGACAAAATAACTCGCAATCATTTCTGTGCCACTATTACATGCTTTGCACAGACACGCGCAAACGATATACTTTGTGCCGTCCCGCACAAACGATATGCTTTGTGCGGACCCGCACAAAGTGTTCTCAGAACTATTTCTTTGTTCCTTTCTTCCAACTTTTTCCTAAATGCCTTGATCTTTCCCTACTCTAATTCTTCTCTTATTTTTATGCCTCAACGGATGCCCCCTTGATCTGTTCCTTATTTTCTAGAAAATCAAAGAAAAGGATCAAACAATTCCCTCCTTTAGGGTTTATGCGGTCCCGCGCAAAGCCAATCTAAGTACCGTACTCGTTCATGAGCCCTATAAATTGCCCAGCTACTTCATCATTTGTACAAACCCTTTGATGGACTGTGACCTATGAACTTAAGGCCGTGAAAAGTCCAAGAGAACTCTAGAGAGTTATAAAGACCATCACATAAGACCAACAAGTGCTCCACTACTCAAGAGCTTAAACTATGTGTGCGCGCGCTCCACTACTCATGAGTTTAAACTGTGTGGCAGAGTTTGGATTTGAGCTGAGCTTGAGGACCCAATGTTACAGACTTCCCTTCTTTCTTCTATTATCTTATGTATGTCCTTTTGGACCTTATGTAAGCTTGTAAAAGTTTAAATTCATATTGGATTTTGTGATGTTTGCCTTTGTTATTATCAAATTTACTTGCTGTGATCTTGGGTATGCTCGTATTGGAAATGATTATATTGTTATAGAAATCCTCCTTCTAGGATCGCAGGATCGAAACCAGCCTCAGGAGCCGAGAATGGGGTACTACAGAGGCTGTTACGGCTAGAACCGACCAACGGGTTCCATGTGAGTCTGGTTATTGAGTCTAGGGCGTGACGCTCTAGAAGTAAATAAGTGGCTAAAGGAGTAGAATGGCAATAAAGTATCAATTACACAAGGGAAGCCACTTTATACCAATTTTTTCCACAAATAAGAAAAAACAAAAAACATGAAAGATTTCACCATGATTACACAGAAAATTCAAAATAAGGTGAACATTTGAAATTGCGAGTTGGAGACCAATACGATTCACAAAGGCCATATATTAACCAATTCAGGGGAAAAAATAATTGAAACTTCATAAATAAAAAATATTGGCGGGCTTTTAGGGGCATAACCATAACAATGACATGGAAAGAAAAATGTCCAAAACATTGAAATGGCCTAAGAAGGATAAGAACATATGGAATTGCACTAGCAGCAGATTGTTGCAATGAGTATCTACAAGAGAAACAATTACAAAAATTATTTACCTTTATGAGGAAACGAAAACCAATTTCCTCACTCTTGGCTTTCCCAAAAAAGGGGAGTTGTCAAATCAGAGGAAATCAGTCCTTTCCTCCATTGAATCCCATTTTCCACCAATGTAAACATCCACTAGGAAAAAAAAAACATGAGACATTAATATAAAGTAGCATGCCATAAATGATTCATGTCAAACAACAAAAGTTTTTAACTTAACATGTCAATAATTCAATAGCAGAAAGTTACAAAAAAAATCTTCATAGATCAGGAAGAATATATATATTTACAGAAGCTAGAAACACACAGATAGATAGATATATGCATTAATTTTCATATGCCAATAAAAAATTAAAACAATTGCTTGTTTCTCTTCATGAGCACACCATTAATTACTAGGTTTCCTTGCATATCATTAAAAAGTGGCCATTCATCCACTACAGAGAACTATCGTAGCCTCTCTTAAAAACCTTTAGAAGACCAAAATAGATCAAATGTCATAGGCATCCATCACATATCTGAAATTACGGCAATGACCGCTTTAGTTGAAGTAGGAATATGCCAATATGTCTTAGAGGGGGGTGAATAGGAGTTTTTAAAATTTTTGTGGTTATTTAAAATCCTATCAAACCTGTCCTGAGAAAATATGCATGAATCAGGATTTCTTCAAAGTAACTCTAATAGCTTCTAAGCCAAATAGAGGATCCAATCATAATGCTATTTGATAGATGAATAAGATACAACCCACATCGATCTCATCAAAATTCAAATCACGATGATATCGATACAGACTCGATACGATCGAATCAGGACAAAACTGTACGAGCAAACTTGAAAAGGTAAATCTTATGTGAATAATCGAGGAATCAATATTGGCACGACATGATCGTAATTCGAAAATTGATTAAATCGATATGGGATTGATATCATCGAATTAAGTCAAAAAATGTCCAGCAAGCTTTCTTAAAATATTCATTGAAAGGATTGATAAATCGAAACCACTGTCGATGACATCAGAATTCAAAATTTGATATCATCGACGCATGTTCGATGCCATCAATCTTCAGTCAAAAAGTTCTGAGTACGTGCTTTAGTCAAGTTTGCATCATCGAACCCTGGGTCGATGGAATCAAAAGTATACGTTCAATAACATCGAGTCAGGACTGATGACATCGAACTTAGTCAGACTTGACATATTTATTACCATTGGCACTTTTTGCCTTTATATAGGAAGCTTGCTTAGTGAAAAAAACAGAGAGAACCTTGAGAGAGTTGTGCATATTATTTACCCTAGGCTTTTTTTTTTCATGGAAGTCCATCCTTCAATCCACTCTCATCATTGATATTGAAAAGAGTAGATTGAGGAATGAACTTCCCCATTCAAGGATCATCTAGCTACTACCTTAATGGCAAATCATTAAGCTGGGATACCTTGAATGCTTGGAATCACTTCTCTAAAATAGGAAAACATTTAATAGAGTAGGATTCCAACATAACCTTAACCCAACCCGTTGCCTTTATTAGAACATCATCAAGTGTTGTGGATCAAGGGAGCTGAAGAATCTTGACCATCAAGGAGAAGATCTTTATCAACATGCTTAATGGGGCTCACCTACTTATCTGTAAGTCACCAGTTCGATGACATCGAAGGCAGTTCGATGACATTGATATTTTTGGAGATTTCTAAAGAAATTCAGTGGAACATTCTGGACACTTTTTCTATTAATCGAACTACTTTTGATGACATCGAATATCTATTCGATGACATCAAAGTTATGTTCGATGACATCGAAGATTTACGCAGTGCGAAAGGGTGCGACTTTCAAATTCAATTCAAACTAGGATTATACCTTCCATGCCATCAAAAACTGTTCGATGACGGTGTTACGCATTGTGCATAAATTTGAGTTGGTTTCTAAAGTCGGCTGAACAAAGCCTATATATTTGAGTTTTTCAAGGAGTTCTAAACATGAATTAGGGTTCAAGGAGTAGAGCAAAGGGTGGAGTAGCTTCCCAAAGAGTTTTTCTTCTTCCTTAGTTATTTTTAATCTTTTGTTTAAGAGTTTTATTCTTAATCATATCTATGGTTAACTAAACCTCTTAGCTAGAGCTAAGAGGTGAAGCTTGTAGTTTGTTTGGATGTTTATCTTACTTTGATTCAAGTTTATGTTGAACTTTATTGATTTCTAGTTTGATTAACGGAATATTTTTAGTTTTCTATGGTTTTTTGTGACTCAAATTACAGTAGATGCTGGGAGAGCTTTGAATATCTTCTTACATTTTAAGTTTTAAGATTTGTAAAATTTCACCATTGTCTCCTAGGCATGGTGGATGGTTGAATTCCCTTCTGATCATCACAATGGTTCTTCATGTGGGAACTAATTCAATGAAAAGTTCAAGATTGTTTTAACTATTCCATCTTCCAACTGGATAGGATAGGACTTCGATTCTAGTTGTGTTTATTGAATCAAGTAAGGTAGCATCTTAACAACTGCAAGTGGATCCTTGGTGCTCTAGTTCCTCCTTTGATTGATAATTTATTTACAATTATTCTCAATTTTAGTTTAGATCTTATTCAAATTCTTCTTCTAGTTTATTTTTCAGAATACGTACAAGTTTAGTCCCTGTGGATTTAACCTCGGTCTCACCGAGTTATTACTAGATTGTAACCCTGCACTTGGGGTTATGAACTAAGAGAAAGCTTAGTGAAAAGATATGGTAGGAAGAAGCACAAAAGCTCCCCTCAACCTAGGTCTGCAGATCCTAGTGAGAGTGGTCATCAGGTATTAGAAAATTTTTGAAATTCAAAATCAATACTAAAATATCCTTCATTTTCCTGCCTCCTTTTCTTTACTTTAACTGGCCTAATTGTTCTGTTATTTTAGAATTTTCTTTTTTGGGGAGAGTAGCATGCAATTGCATATGTAGAAGGAGATATATACTATGGAGCAAAGGCTACAATAAATATCTGGCAACCATGGATTGTTGGTTTCTATTAGAAGTTGGGTCTTAATTAACATGGATTTTTAGTGTCACTCATTAATTATTTTTTTTTAATGAAAAATGACAGAGTGATGCTTATCAAGACACATGCTACTGCAACCTCCTATGCTCAGGTTTCATTCAAATAGTGAAATAGCAATGGGGGCTATCATCTTCCTAGCCTCAGGTTATCATGGTTCCGAATATGATATCATTATACTTGTCTGGAAGGTAAAATGGTAATAATGGTGATTGGGGCATCTTCTTTTATTATGGTGGGCCTAGTAAAAATTTCAAATGCCCTTGGAAATATCCTAATTCCCCTGTCTTTTCTCACTCTCTCTGTTCCATTCCATGTAATCCTAAGGGTTATTTTTGCCACATACTCATTTTCTCCTGTTTAGGGGTTTTGACTACTCGTTTTTATTTTTTTGATTTTTTTTTTCAATTTACTTTCTACTCTCTACATAAGAGGTTGGATAGAAGTCAAGTTTCTTTAGCCAAGAGAAACAGGCTCATGTCTTCTATATATGTAATTTGTTTGCCTTCTCCCTTCTTGGGTTGGTTTATTCAATTATATATTAATGGATGGGCGGAATTTCAGTGTTGGGTGTTTTGAGCATATGGGCTTGGATTTTGCTATTGGCTATCTAAGTTTTTTGTGTTTTTGGATGCTCGGTTCAATTGCATATCAATTTATTAAGATCAGTATGTAATTTGGAGTTTTTTATTTTATTTTTATTATTTTTTTAACACTAAGTAGTATGACCTTTTTTTTCAACCTATGCCTCGCTTTGTTCATTTCAGAAAATCAACTCCTTTACATTCGGGCACCCCTTTACGTAAAATAGGGGTCTTATCATGGAAAACAACAAAAAACTGCACAAGGACACAAAACGGGATCACACAATCTTAATTGATTCCAAACCAACCTTATCGAGAAAGATAATACCTTTAACCTATTGAGGAAGCTCAGATTGCTTTTTGAACAAAGAATAAGACTGGGAAGCGCTTCCTAAACGGGTCATAAAATCCACAGGCGAGTTCCTTTCCCTCAGGACATGCATAAAATTGGTTCGACCTCTCGTCTTTAGTTGATTTATCCTATATAACCACGACTTCCATTTCCAACCTGGCTTAGCCACCCCATTAAGCATATCTACAACCAGTCGCGAATTCGATTCGATAATGATTTGAGATAGACCCCTTTACAAACTAAGGGATAGGTCGTCATGCATCGCTCGTAGCTCAGCAACGGTGTTAGAACCGACACCATAACTAGTTGAAAATGCAAAAATGAAATCACTATTCTCCCCTCTACAAATCCCACCCCGCCAGATCTTCCTGGATTTCCTCTGGCTGATTTGTCTACATTAATTTTATCCCATCCAGATGAGGGTCTCTCCCATTTAATCACCAAGGCTCGATCGCAAGTTCTTGTGTTAAGAGGCGAAACATTGATCCCCATCCGATAAGACCATTCGGACCCAGGCACACTTACTTCACCGCCTGAGTCATTGAGTAGCGCAATCCACTGCCTGATTTTGGCAATTACTCTAGCGCAGGATACTGAAGAACTATCAAAGATTGTTGTATTACGTGCTTTCCATATCTCCCAAATGATTATACATGGAGAAAGCATGTGGCTTATTGATTTTTTCTACTTGTTAGATATCGTCGTCCACCACTGAGTTAACCTTTCTTAAATCAAGTTTGCATCCATTACATCAATCTCAATCAATCTGCCAACTGCCAACCACACATGCTGAGCTAATCTACTAGCAACGAACAGATGAAACAGAGTTTCCTAGGCGTAGGACTGAGAATCTTGTAGGGTGTAACAAACACATCTGGATGCTAACTGAACTCCTCGTGATTGAACCTCACTATCCACCGTGACCGCTTTTTGTAACACTTTCCAGACAAGAAGAAAGATTTTGGGTGAAAGTTTAGCTTGCCATACCCATTTTGACCAGCTCCGACCTGGACTTGGGACCCGGCTCATAATCCAGGCTAATTTGACTGAGAACTCCCCTGATGGAGTGAAAGGCCATATATGAAGGTCAGGGTCCTCTGAGATACAAAACCCAACCTGAAACACATTATCAATTATGCTCTGAGGTAAGAAAAGCAACACAACTAAGGGGGGAGAGGACCAAGCGGTCCAAGCACCTGACAAACCCGAAGGTCCTTTAAACCGTCTGACACCTTTGCTTCAGCCAGATGATCAATAGGGCCCAGACCAGTCCAATTCTCCTTCCAGAAATTGCATCTTCCTGCTCCAATCTGCCATCGAAAATGGGATTGAACCATAGGAATGAGCTTCATGATTTGCTTCCACGGAGGATAAGAGATCCATCTTGAGCTGTCTGACACACTTGAAGACAAATCCTGATGATACTTAACTATCATGAAAGATTTTCAAACATTCCCCTCTTTCCCAAATTTGATTGTCCATGTCATTGTAAGCCGAAAGGCTTTCATAATGTTAATAAGCTTTCTAAAACCAATTCCCCCTTCTTCCTTAAGCATAGCCATCAACTTCCAATTCTTCCAATGACACTTTTGCTTCCCTTCTGTCCAGCCCCAGAAAAAATTCTCCATCTACCTCTCAATTGAATTCAACACTTGAGAAGGAATATGGACAGCCATCATAGAATGGACCGGTACACTTGATAGCACGTTCTTCACCAGGACCACTCTCCTGACCTGAGATAAAATTTGGGCCTTCCACCCGTTAATATGCCCCACTACTCTATCAATAAGAGGATTAAAAGTACTAGATTTTAGCCTTCCTTCAGCCATAAGAACACCTAGATAAGTGAAGGCTGATGATGATTTTCCAATACCGAGGATTGCCTCGATTGATCTGATTCTAGCACTTGGAAGCTTCTTAGAACAGTAAAAAGAACATTTTTGCAGATTTATATTTTGGCCTGAGGAAGCTTGGAAGGAGTCTAGGAATCTCTTAATCGCTTAGAGCGAGGTTTTGCTCCCATTTGTGAAAATTGGCATATAGTCAGCATATAGCAAATGCGATATCATTGGGCACCCTCTTCTGAGCACAAATGGTCGGCAAACCTATTGGTTTATTAGGCGTTTAAAGCCCCTGCTGAAAGAATCAACAAACTTGGGGAGATTGGATCTCCCTGCCTCAAACCCCTTGAAGATTTAAAAAAACCTACCATCTCTCCATTTAAAAGAACAGAAAACCAACGATTCGCACAACATTTTTCTACCATCTTTATCCAAGGCCTACTGAATCCAAACCAATTTAAAACCTGAATCAGAAAGTCTCAATTTACCTTGTCGTAAGTTTTATCCATATCTGACTTCAAGACAATATTCCCACCGCGAACTGGCCTATTCAATTCCCTGAACAGTTCATGTGATAAAGCAATATTCTCTATTATCGATCGGCCTTAAACAAATGCCCCCTGCTCTGGCGATATCAACAATGGAAGAATCTGAGTAAGCCTGGAAGTAACGATCTTGGAGAAAATTTTATGAAAATAGTTGCATAAACTGATTGGACAAAAATCTGAGAACCGCTTAGGAGAAGCTGACTTCGGGATTAAGTAAATGGTTGAAGAAGTGACTGACCTGGGAAGATTTCCTCCTTGAAAGAAAAAGGAGACTGCCTTATGTATGTCCTGACCCAACACATCCCAGCAGGACATAAAAAAACCGGCTGAGAAACCATCTGTCCTAGCTGCATTGTCTATTGGAATGGATAGAACCGCCAAGTGGACCTCCAACATTGTGGGGATAGCCATTAAGATCTCATTATGGGCCTGAGTGACGATCTGAGGAATGCACAGAAGCAGGCCCTGCTCTGGCTGACATGGATCTGCACTGAAAATCTACTAAAAATGGGCCACTGCTGCGTCTTTCAAATCAGCTTAGTCGTTCATGGTTTGTCCTGACTCAAGTTTCACCTTATGGATGATGGCTCTTCTTTATCTCTCCATAACCGTAGCATGAAAGAACTTCATATTTTTGTCCCCCTCCGTTAGCCAATCCACCCTGGATTTTGCTTCCGGTATATTTCCTACATAAGCTCTAGAGAAGCTAACCTGGCTGAGATTGAGTTAAGTTTTTGCTGTAAATTGACGGACTGATCAGTCGAACCTGATGTAGCCTGAATCTGATCCTCTAGCTCCACCATGATGCACTCCGCCGACTTTATCTGCTAAAAAATGTTACCAAACACTCCTTGTTCCAAATTTTCAGATCATGTTTCACTTGTTTAAGTTTAAAAAGCACATTATATATTGGGTGAGTAGACTCCACCTTATTCCAAGCTGACTTGACCACCCTAAAGAAAGTTTCATGTTGGGTCCACATTCGTTCAAAGTAGAATGGTTTCAGACCACCATTGGATGGCTCTAGGAAGCTTAATAGAAGCGGAGCATGGCCCCATTGAATGCAAGGAAGATGGGAGACTTGGAACTGAGGGAATAATGTGGATCATCTCACGTTGATGAGGACCTGATCGAGCCTCGCCCATACACGGGAAGCACCCACCTGATTATTACTCCAGGTGAACCTATTACCAGAAAAACTCGCATCTAGTAGGCCCGCAGAATTAATTACATAAACAAATTTAGTAGAGGAAACTCTGTCTACAGCCCTACGACTTCTTCTTTCTGAGTCATCAACTATTGCATTAAAATCCCCACAGACTACCCAAGGGCCTTGCACCAAGGATGATAGGGAAAATAGGTCTGACCAGAGAGATCTCCTCAATATCCTTGCACACCTGGCATAGACAAAGGTTATATATAATTGACAGGAATAATTATGCACTGATGCCACAATCGATAAACATTGGTCAAATTTATACACAACCGAGCAAGAAATAAGGGTCGAGAAAAAGATCCATATTTTTCCTCTCTCATCACAATTAGAGCAAGATGGCTGAAAATCCAACGAGAGGATAGTTCTAACTCTCTTCTTATCACCAAGCATTGGTTTAAGCAGCACCATAATCTAGGGATCATGATTTCTAATTATCCTTTTAGCAGTCCTTAACGCCCGTTGATTGCTTATTCCACAAACATTCCACACAATGATCTTATCCATCTGTCACACATCCATTATTCACGGCCCTTCTCTTTAACCTGCGAAGTCTTGAACCCCAATTTCCTTTGGCATATAGGATTTCATGTCTTCTTATCTTCTTCGATGTTCTCTCCATATCATTCATCTTTTGTCCCTCTTGCGACCCTTGATCAGCCATCTCCTGGTTCCGGATATCTCACTCGAAATCTTCCCCCAAATCTTTATCATGTTCATGTTCCTGCTCCACACACTGATTGGCCAGCGGGCTCCAATAATCAATGTCCAGGTTCACATTTGTCTGGTTACCTGTTCTGATTACAGATGAAAAATATGGGGAGAGATCAACCTCCAGTTCAGCTCTGTCCTTCACACTCATCCTTCATGCAGATTCTTTATTCCGAGCTGAATTCGTACAACATCTAAGCTTAGCCCTGCTATCTCCATTCACACTAACTTCAGCCCTGTTTCTCATAGAACCTTAGCTAAACAAAGGTGGATAGTTCTCCTTTCCACTAGTAGACAATAGCTCGGTTAGGTGCACCTGATGTTGCAAATATTTTCCCGTGTTCAGAGGTGAGTTTCCAACTGATACTAATCTCACGTTCCTTACCTGATGACGAACCACGCTATTTGTATAAGGGATTATCATATCCATATGGCTCACCCTTGGATTTATGTTCTATTCGGGCAGGGTGTATGACTGCATTCCACACACCATACCTGCTTCACCCTGAGATACAATTACCTGACTTGGATTAAGTACTGCTCAGATTGGCAGCTGATAGTCCTGGATTCTATCATGTTGGCTCTAAGAGAGCTAGTCCTCTTTCGACATACTAGTCGTTCCTGAAATTCATTCAATTCTAACTGCCAGAGGAAAAGGGTCAGGCGGTCCGAGCTACAACACATTATCAAACTTATCACCTGCACTTGTACAAACATCTGGCGGGCATTGAGTCTCTCTGCTACCACCTTCCTCCGTAATAACCTTTTGACAAGTATCTGGTGGGCATTGAGACTCTTCACTTCCCCTTTCCTCCATATTAACGTTTACACAAACACCTGACTGGTTACCCGTAGCACCGTCTCGTTTCTCTCCTGCCTCTGTTGTAGCCTTTCCATAAACATCTGCCAGGTAGCCTAAACAACCGTGAAATCTCCTGATAACCCATTCTTTGGTGACAACCCACATGAGATAGAACCGGATTCGTGAAATAAGCCGATTGTTCCATTCCCCCATCAGTTAATTCACTACCAGAAAACTATGCAAAGGGTACAGATAATAGCTGTAGCTAAAGACCTGTGACTACGATTTTAGTCCATAGCACGACCGTTGTCGTAGGTGCCATAGTAATAGGTCTAAAACTTATTGCTACGGATTTAATCTGTAGCCATGGTTTACAACAGCTACATATATAATCCATAACAACCATTTCTGTAGCCAAAAGTATCTACAGCTACGGATAGTATTTGTAGCTAAAAGTAGTGTGGGATCCATAGCAATATGTCAAATTTAATAACAGCTACGGTTGTCAGATTACCAGCTACGGTCAATATTTGTAGCTATTGCCTACATTTAAAAAAATTTATAATCATTCATTCATTCAATTACAATAATTCATTCATTCATTCAATTCATAAAACTTTTCAGCCCTCGCCAAAATAGTTTTGTCAATTGTTTTTCCACTTCTAAGAGTGGTGATAGACTTAGCTTGTTCCACATGTTGATTGGAAGAGCTCGGGTCACTAATTTCACATTGCAATTTTTTATTGTGGAGGGGTTGGGCTGGAAAAGTCCATTTCTCTCCAATTGCAAAGTGCAACTCAATCCTTTGTTTAGCCTCTGTGTAAGACCTGTATCCTAACCCGTACTGTTCCGTAGGCTTCCGCAGTTCTCTCGGTCGAATTCCGGCGACCCGTGAAGCATAGACAGTATTTGCGCGCAACCCTAGTCATATCCCATATTTCAGAGTCGGATCGACCCGAGACTTGTACCCTAGCAAACGCGCCGTCACTGCAGTTCCGATGCCGCGTCTCATGCGCCGAGGCGATACCCGGGACAGGAGATGTTGGCCCGCGTTCAGTTCCAGGAAAATACTGCGCATTTGCAAACCCAAGGCAATCTTTCAAATCAATCACATCATATCCCATCAATCAAATACACATCAATCACATCACATGTCAAGTACAAGTAACCCTAGGTCAACTCTCCCTCTCTCCACCCATACCTAGTCAAGTACACCCATCACTCCATCACTCACTCACACCCATCACACCCATCTCTCTCTCTCTCACTCTCTCTCTCTTACACATCTCTCTCTCATCTCTCTCTCATTCTCCCAAGCAACCCCATGAGAGTCCATCATCTAAGCTCCATGAGAGAAGCTTGGCATGGCCCACTCCCTACCACACAATCCCACCCTCTAAAATCAATCTCTACTATTGAATCGCACCCTTTGGAGCTCTAGGGTGTGTTGATGAAAGAAGAAGTCCAAGAAGAAGCTTAGGTGGGTGATTTATGGTTTGGATTTGAAGATTTAAGGGCCCGCATGTGGTGAGACCCATCTTGATGTATGCGTTGTTTACGGAGGGCCCATAGTGGTGGGGTATCTCCTCTCCATCTCACCGGTCTCTCTCTCTCTCTCCCTCTCCTTCTCCATTTTTCCTTTTGATCCATGGCCCACCTGATGTTGGTAGATTTCATCCACACCATCTGTCCTTTTGGACATGACCCACTTGATGCGTGGGAGGAATCCACACTGTCCGTTCACTTACCGGACGTGATGGACGGTGGAAACCCCACACCATTGAATGGGTTTTATCTAGGTCGTCCAAGGCATGGACGTGTGGACCCACTTGGATGGATGTGTTCATATCGTCCATTATTCCAGACGTGGCGGTGGACCCCACCTATGATGTACATATCCCAGTGGTCCGTACGTGGGACCCACCCAAAGTATGTGTTGTATCCACCGTCCAACAGCTGGATGGTGGTACACACCGCTAATGTATGTTGTTTATATCCATGCACACATCTGTTTTGACTTGTGGGCCCACCCCACGCGTGTGTGCAGGTGGGACCCACCTTGATTAATGTGTTTTATATTCACGACTGTCCAGTTGTATGTACGGTGGGACCCACTGATGTGAATGCATTATCCACCGTCCATTCATATGGATGGTGGAGCCCCTTTAATTTATGTGTTTCGTCCCTGCCATATGTGTAGGGTCCACCATGATATATGTGATATTTACACCATCCATTGTCTGAACGGTGGACTCCTAATGTGCTGCTGCTGCTGCATGTGCGGCAGCAGGCATGGCCACACGTGTGTGTGGAGTCCATCCACACCATCCGTATTTGGGGGCCAGCACAATGTATGGTTTCATCTGCACCGTCCTTGGTTAGGACGGTTGATCCCTACCATTTGATGTATTGTATCCAAGCCGTCCTTCTGACAGTGCTGCCGTCAGCCATGATATGTGTGTTTTATTCCACACCGTCCAGATAAGCTGGACGGTGGAGTGTGCATGATGTATGTATCCACACGTGGGACCCACCTTGATTTCTTCCAGACCGTCCAAACCAGGGACGGTGGATCCCAAGTAGCTAGTGCTGCTATTCGAAATCAGCCAGTTTTGTGGGTCTGATCACAAGAATGTGTTAAATCCACACCGTACGTGGGATGGTGTGACCACCGTGATTCATGTATTTTATTCCCACCATCCATCTGGACGGTGGGGACCACAGTGATGTGTTTGTTATATATACATTGTTCGTCCATTTTACTGATGGTGGGGCCTACCTTGATGGTGTCTGCACCGTCCATCTGTGCAAGACCCACCTTGAATATGGGTTATTCACGCCGTCGTCCATTTTTCTGGGGTGGGGCCTGCTAGGAAGTATTTGATCCTCACCGTCGAACAATCTGGGACAGTGGGATCCACCCTGATATATGTGCTGTATATCTAGCTGGAGGGGCCCATTTGTGATGTATAAGGCCCATTTGCTATGTGTACAAGGCTCACCTGGTGCAAATGAGGCCCATGCATTGAGGCCCTTTGTAACGTACATAAAGCCCATGTTTGAGACCCATGTCTAAGGCCCGTAGTGCTGTATATGCGACCCGTGTGTGGAGCCCATAATGATGTATGTGCGGCCCAGATATAAGGCCCAATGTGAAGTATTCGAGGCCCATGGGCGAGGCCCAATGTGATGTATTTGAGGCCCTTAGGCGAGGCCCAATGTGATGTATTTGAGGCCCATGGGCGAGGCCCAATGTGATGTATTCGAGGCCCAAGTGAGGCCCAATGTGATGTATATGAGGCCTTTGTGATGAAGCTCATTGTGATGCATTTGAGGGCCAGGCGATGGAGCTCATTGTGATGTATTTCAGACCCATGTGAAAGGCCCATCGTGATGTGTATTAAGCTCTTGAGTGAGGCCCATGGTGTTGTATATCAAGCCCTTTGTGAGGCCATGGGTCCACTATATGTTAGGCTCTATGTGGGCCACCCCTTAGGGAAATGTTGGTTAAATGTCCACATTATCGAGGTCGATTGTCGATGACGATTATTGAGGTCAGTTATTGATTCCGATTATGAGCATATGACAGCATACATCATAATACATACCCATACGCAACATCTGTATGTTTGATATGAAATGTGATTGACCATTGCATATATCATAGGGCCGGTTGTTCATGGGACTCCCTGATAGGCGGAGTTACCCCACATGAGCGCACGATATACGTAGGATTGATGCATGATTGGACTATGTGACTCATGCATCTCGCATTTGTGTGACATGACCACCGTACGCCCTAGCGACTTCAGGGTCGTAGCCTCCATAGGTATTTCGTGGATGGCTAGATGAGACACTGAAAATCTGTTATACATGGGGTGCTATAGATATCACTAGGTAAAAGTCCCTAAACCCTCTTGGTTCCAGAGGTTGCTCTAACGTCTTGACCGAGTGGATGCATGAGCGCATGAGGTTCGTATACCATTAGGTCGTGTCTCCCACTGTGTCGTGGTCGGTTGAAAGGGGGTACGGCCTTACCTGCCCGAGAGGAGGGTGTAATGCTAGGTTGAGTCTGACCAGCTTGATGAATGGGTCCGTTATCGATGAGCCGGGCCCGATATTGGCAGACAAATAGTAAGGTCTCTTTCACTCACCTTGTTGCCCGCGATGGGACGACAATCTGGTTTAGAGTGTAATAGACCCCTGTGATTTTTCAGAGAGGAACCGTACTGATATATGGACTTATTGAGTAGGAGTTGCATACTCATACATTCATTTCATTCACTATCCACTCGAGCTGGTGGTGCACAACTAATTGTTGTGTACCTTCGCATGGCCAGGATTTTGGTTAGGCGAGCGACTAACCTGAGATCAGGAGTCTACCACATTGGGTCTGACTATCAAAATTTAGGTATGAGACTGGTTTGGATAGAAGTACTTTGTGATAGACCCCGTAACTTGCGATACTACGTACTATCATCCCGACTTCACACTTCAGCTTGGTCATTTCATTCACATCGCATATTTCATTGCATCCTCAACACATAGTATTTGTCTTACTGTCTCCGCATTACATAGCTAATCTACCTTGCTTCATCAGTATATGATATTGGTTTATTACATTTTTGCATCACATAACCTGGTTAAGGCTGATGATATTTATGGGCCTATCAGCATGTCTTCGCATTACTCTGATATCGTATGATTTATGAACTTGCCAGTATTTCTAATATTATATTAATTATGGGCTTGTTAATATTTCTGCTTACTCTTATTACTCTGATATTGCTTACTTAGTACTTGCCTTGTTCACACACTTTCACCACCCACTAAGATTTCTATAAGCTTAAGCACGATAGATGCGTGTAGGTGGCATTACGTAACAGCAACATCGAGCTTGGAGCATGCAACGGTCTTCTGGAGCTTAATTTTTTATTTATGTATTTCCCTTTCAGCATTATAATTAAATGATTATATTAATAGATATATAATGATGATGTTGCCTTTGTGATTCGGGTAATCTTAGGGTTATGGTTATTATGAGATAAATGTACGTTGGAAAATCATCCTTGTAGGATCCCAGGATCGGAATCTAGCATATGTAAGTTGGGAGCCTAGAATGGGGTACTAGGGAGGCTGTCAGCACCAGATTCGGCGATCAGGAATTTTGTAAGCCCGATTTCTGAGTTTGGTTCGTGACAGAAGTTGGTATCAGAGCATAACTTGGGAATACCTGTAGATAACATCACATATCTGCCGATAGCTACCATGCACTCTATGATTGTTGAGAACTTAGAATGATTAGATCCCCGAATTCAAATAACTTAGAGATTTTCTGATATAGCTCCCTACCGTTGAGATCGTGAGGCTACAAAGCATTCCAATTTTGATCGTCTCTAATCCAGGATCTGAGGTTTAATAAGGGTCACCATTCTTTTGATGAGGGGCCTTGGGAGCGCGAGGTTGAGATTCGTGGGCATTATCCCCATCTCTTAGATGTTTGATTATTTTGGTATGGTGTGTTCTGATTATATCTATAGTGATAGCGTTTCCCTCCCTTTGTGATTTTTGTATTGGTTTTATTGTGGTTTAAATTTCGACGATGAAATTTTTATTAAGAGGGGAGAGTTGTAAGACCCTTATCCTAGCCCGTACTGTTCCGTAGGCTTCTATGATCCTCCCGGTCGAATTCCAGCGACCCGCAATGCGTAGACAATATTTGCGTGCAACCCTGAGTCATATCCCATATTTCAGAGTCAGATCGACCTAAGACTTGTACTAAGACTTGTACCCTAGCGATTCCGCCGTCACTGCGGTTCCGATGCCGCGTCTCACATGACGAGGCGATACCCAGGCTAGGAGATGTGGGCCTACATTCAGTTCGAGGAAAACACCATGCATTTGCAAACCTAAGATAATCTTTCAAATCAATCACATCACATCCTATCAATCAAGTACACATCAATCACTCCACTTGTCAAGTACTAGCAACCCTAAGTCAACTCTCCCTCTCTCCACCCATACCTAGTCAAGTACACCCATCACTCCATCACTCACTCAAACCCATCACACCCATATCTCTCTCTCTCTCTCTCTCACTCTCTCTCTTACACCTCTATCTCTCATCACTCTCTCATTCTCCCAAGCAATCCCATAAGAGTCCATGTCCAAGCTCTATGAGAGAAGTTGGCATGGCCCACTCCCTATCACCCAATCTCACCCTCTAAAATCAATCTATACTGTTGAATCGCACCCTTTGGAGCTCTAGGGTGTGTTGATGAAAGAAGAAGTCCAAGAAGAAGCTTAGGTGGGAGATTTATGGTTTGGATTTGATGATTTGAGGGCCCACATGTGGTGGGACCCATCTTGATGTATGTGTTGTTTAGGGAGGGCCCACATGTGGTGGGACCCATCTTGATGTATGTGTTGTTTAGGGAGGGCCCATAGTGGTGGGGTATCTCCTCTCCATCTCACCGGTCTCTCTCTCTCCTTCTCCTTCTCCATTTTTCCTTTTGATGCATGGCCCACCTGACGTTGGTAGATTTCATCAACACCGTCTGTCCTTTTGGACGTGACCCACCTGATGCGTTGGAGGAATCCACATCGTCCGTCCACTTGCCGGACGTGATGGATGGTGGAAACCCCCCACCATTGAATGAGTTTTATCTAGGCCGTCCAAGACATGATGTGTGGACCCACCTGGATGGATGTGTTCACATCTTCCATCTCTCCAGACGTGGCGATGGACCCCACATATGATGTACATATCCCAGGGGTCTGTACGTGGGACCTACCTAAAGTATGTATTGTATCCACTGTCCAACAACTAGACGGTGGTACACACCATTAATGTATGTGGTTTATATCCATGCCACCATCTATTTTGACATGTGGGCAGGTGGGACCCACCTTGATTAATGTGTTTTATATTCACCACTGTCCAGTTGTATGTACGGTGGGACCCACTGATGTGAATGCATTATCCATCGTCCATTCATTTGGACGGTGGAGCCCCTTTAATTTATGTGTTTCATCTCTGCCACGTGTGTAGGGACCACCATGATAAATGTGATATCTACACCGTCCATTGTCTGGATGGTGGACTCCTAATGTGTTACTGCTACACGTGCAGTAGCAGGCATGGCCACATGTGTGTGTGGAGTTCATCCACACCATTCGTATTTGGGGGCCAACACGATGTATGGTTTCATGTACACCGTCCCTGGTTGGGATGGTGGATCCCTACCATTTGATGTATTGTATCCAAGCCGTCCTTCTGACAGTGCTGCCATCAGCCATGATATGTGTGTTTTATTCCACATCGTCCAAATAGGCTGGACGGTGGAGTGTGCATGATGTATGTATCCACACATGGGACCCACCTTGATTTCATTCAGACCGTCTAAACCAGGGATGATGGGTCCCATGCAGCTAGTGCTACTATTTAACATTAACCAGTTCTATGGGTCTGATCATAAGTATGTGTTATATCCACACCGTACGTGGGATGGTGTGACCCACTATGATTCGTGTATTTTATTCCCACCGTCCATCTGGACGGTGGGGACCATAGTGATGTGTTTGTTATATCTACACTGTTCGTCCATTTTACTGATGGTGGGGCCCACCTTGATGGTGTCTGCACCGTCCATCCGTGTAGGACCCACCTTGAATATGTGTTATTCACGTCGTCCGTCCATTTTTTTGGGGTGGGGCTTACTGTGAAGTGTTTGATCCTCACCGTCCAGCAATCCGGGACAGTGGGATCCACCATGATATATCTGTTATAAATCTATCTGGAGGGGCCCATTTGTGATGTATAAGGCCCACCTGCTATGTGTTCAGGGCCCACCTAATGTAAATGAGGCATGTGCAATGAGGCCCTTTGTAACGTACATAAAGCATATGCTTGAGACCCATGTCTAAGGCACATAGTCTTGTATATGCGGCCCGTGTATGGGGTCCATAGTGATGTATATGCGGCCCAGATATGAGGCCCAATGTGATGTATTTAAGGCCCATGGGCGAGGCCCAATGTGATGTATTTGAGGGCCATGGGCGAGGCCCAATGTGATGTATTTAAGGCCTGTGGGCCAGGCCCAATGTGATGTATTCGTGGCCCATGAACAAGGCCCAATGTAATGTATATGAGGCCTATGTGATGAGGCCCATTCTGATGCATCTGAGGGCTAGGTGATGGAGCCCATTGTGATGTATGTTAAGCCCATGTGAAAGGCCCATCGCGATGTGTATTAAGCTCTTGAGTGAGGCCCATGGTGTTGTATATCAGGTCCTTTGTGAGGCCATGGGTCCATTGTATGTTAGGCTCTATGTGGGCCACCCCTTGGGGGCAATGTTGGTTAAATGTCCACATTGTCGAGCCCGATTGTCGATTACAATTATTGAGGCCGGTTATTGATACCGATTATGAGTATGTGACAGCATAACATCATGATACATGCCCATACGCATCATATGCATGTTTGTTATGAGATGTGATTGATCATTGCATATTCCATAGGGCAGGTTGTTCATGGGGATCCGTGATAGGCGGAGTTGCCCCATAAAAGAGCACGGTATGCGCAGAATTGATGCATGATTGGACTATGTGACTCAGGCATCTCACGTTTGTGTGACATAACCATTGTATGCCTTAGCGACATCAGGGTCATAGCCTTCATAGGTATTTCGTGGATAGTCAGATGGGACACCAAAAATCTATTCTACATAGGGTGCTATAGATATCCCTGGGTGAAAGTCTCTAAACCCTCTTGGTTCCAGAGGTTGCTTCAACATCTAGACTAAGTAGATGCATGAGCACATGAGGGCCGTATACCATTAGGCCACCTCTCCCACTATGTCATGGTCGGTTGGAAGGAGGTACGACCTTACTTTTCTGAGAGGAGGGGCAATGCTAGGCTGAGTCTGACCAACTCGAGGAATGGGTCTAGGGCGACAATCTAGTTCAGAGTGTAATAGACCCCGATTATTTTTTAGAGAGGAACTGTACTAATATGTGGACTTATTAAGTAGGAGTTGCATACTCATATATTCATTTCATTCACTATCCACTCCGGTTGGTGGTGCGCAACTAATTGTTGTGTACCTTCGCATGGCCAGGATTTTGGTTGGGCATGTGACTAACCTGAGATCAGGAGTCTACCACATTCGGTCTGACTATCTAAATTTAGGTATGAGAGTGGTTTGGATAGAAGTCGTTTGTGATAGACCCCGTAGCTTACAATATTACGTACTATCATCCCGACTTCACACTTCAACTTGGTCATTTCATTTACATTGCATATTGCATTGCATCCTCAACACAGTATTTGGCTTACTGTCTCCGCATTGCATAGCTAATCTACATTGCTTCATTAGTATATGATATTATTTTATTATATTTTTACATCACATAGCCTGGATAAGGCTGATGGTATTTATAGGCCTATCAGCATGTCTTCGCATTACTTTGATATCGTATGATTTATGAACTTACCAGTATTGTTTATATTGTATGATTTATTGGCTTGTTAGTATTCCGCTTACTCTAATTACTCTGATATTGCTTACTTAGTGCTTACCTTGTGCACACACTTTCACCACTCACTAAGCTTTCTATAAGCTTATGCATGATAGATGCATGCAAGTGGCATTAGGTAACAGTAGGGTTGAGCTTAGAGCGTGCAGCGATCTTCTGGAGCTTGATTTTTGATTTATGTATTTCCCGTTCAGCATTGTACTCAAATGATTATATTAGTGAATATGTGATGATGATGTTGCCTTTGTGATTCGGGTAATCTTGTGATTATGCTTATTACGAGATAAATGTACATTGGAAAATCCTCCTTGTATGATCCCAAGATCGAAATCTGGAGTATGTACGCTGGGAGCCGAGAATGGGGTACTACAGAGGTTGTCAGCACCGGATTCGGAGATCGAGAATTTTATGAGCCCGGTTTCTGAGTTTGGGGTGTGACACTCTATAAGGTCTTTTAATAATTAGAGTGTACTTTGTTGTACTCGGGTTTGTGTGGAATTTTAAACTGGTTCCTCTTGAGGTTTCCTTTGATTCAATAATTAGGTAGGGATTCCCTGAGGAGTGGTAGTTTCACCGTTCCTCTAACTGAAGTTTGGATGAATCCTCCAACTAAAATTATATGTATTTGAGGTGGGTCCTCTAAAACGCCATTGGTAATTGTTCACGATATTCGATTGCTCATTCAATATCTTTTGAAAAGCAGGAATTGTTGGGCAATTTTTAGTTGTATGTATGTTGCAAACATAAATACCACAAATAACTTCTGTAGCCTTATCCTTCTTAAGTTTCATGGCCTCGACTTTTCTTATGAGGTTGGTCACTATTGCATTTATATCATCTTCCTCTTTTAAAACATAAATTCCTCTCCTTTCCTTTAATTGAGTAGGCTTAGAAGTGGTGGGTCTTGGGGAGGTATCCCATGATTACGCATTTTTAGCAAGTTTATCAAAATAATCCCACTCATCATTGGTTTCCTTGCTTATGAATTCCCCATTACACATCATCTCCATAAATTGGCACATGGGCGAGGTCAATCCTTCATAGAAAAAGCTTGTTATCCACCATGTTTCGTAGCCATGTTGTGGACATGAATTTATGAGATCCTTATATCGCTCCCAACATTGGAAGGTGTCTTCCTCTTTTTGCGCAAAAGTTATGATTACTTTTCTTAAGGTATTTGTTTTATGGGAAGGGAAGAACTTTTTAAGGAACTCCCTTGTCATGTCAGCCCATGTGCTAATGGACCGTGGTCTTAAGGAATGCAGCCATGACTTAGCCTTTTCTTTCAAGGCTAAAGGGAATAATTTCAGTCTAACTATGTCCTCGAACACATTTTGAAAGTGTAGTGTGGATATTATCTTATCGAATTCTTTCATATGCAAGTATGGACTTTCAGACTCTAGTCCATAAAACTTAGGAAGGAGTTGAATTACTCCCGGTTTAACATCCACAGTTCCTACATTCAATGGGAATATCATGCAGGAAGGTGTACTCACCCCCACCGGTTGTAAATAATCACATAGAGTACGAGGTAGGGCTGCGTGATGCACCTCATTCTCATTATGGACTTCCTCAACTATGTGTTGAGGTTAATGTACAGCCATAACTTCTAGCGACTCATAGGATCTTAAGTGGTGTCTAATCCGGTGATGGATAGGCAACCCTTCAACTAATTCTCCTTCACTCAAGAGATGGAAAGTGTTGTCACGAACCCACTTGAGCATGAAACACTCGTAGCCCTCAAATACTAAACAACTAACAACTAAGAAAAAGAAAACTAAAGTAAATAAGAAATCTAGAAAGATAAGAGAGAATTCGAGAGAGGTTACCGGATTGGAGATTCTATGTTAGTATTCTACAAAACAGAAACCAAAGTTAGTTTCTAAAAATAAATAAATTCAGAGAATCCTAACGTAAAGAAAAAAATTTAACCTTAATCCTTAATTAATTTCAATAGTAATTAATTTTAGAAAAATGAAGCCATAGTCCCCGGCAACAGCGCCAAAAACTTATTCATAACCCCAAATGCAAGGTCGCAATGTAGAAATAACTCTGTGAGACTGAGGTCAAATCTACGGGGACTAAAGTTGTACATATTATGAAAATAACTAAAAGTAGAACTAGAACAAGATTAAAATAAAAATCTAGAATAAAAGAGGGTAATTGTGAATAAGATATCAATAATCAAAAGGAAACTAGAGTGCCAAGGATCCACTTGTAGCTATCAAGATGTTATCTCACTTGATTCAATAAACACAATTGGAATTGGAGTCCTATCCTATCCAATTGGAAGATGAAGCAATTAACCAAACTTGAACTTTTCATTGAACTAATCCTCACATGAAGGAGTATTGTGATGATTTGAAGGGAATTCATGCATCCACCATTCCTATGAGACAATGGTGAATCACAAGTTTTACCAATCTCACACTCTCAAAACAGAAAAGAAGATATTCAAAGCTATCAAAGCATCTATTGTAATTTGAGTCACAATAAATCATAGAAAACTCGAAATATTCCTTAAATTCAAACTAAAAATTAATGAAGTTTAACATAAACAAGAATCAAAGCAAGATAATCATCCCAACACACTACAAGCCCTCGCTAAGAGGTTTAGTTAACCATAGACATGATTAAAACTAAAACCCTTAAAGAAAACATTAAAAATAAATTAAGAAAGAAGAAAAACTCTTGGGAGGTTGTTCTACCTTTTAGTTATGCTCCTTAAAACCTAATTCATATTTAGAACTCGTTAAAGAACTCATATTTATAGCCTTTGTCTACCATCTTTGGAAACCTCCTAAAATTTACGCACTGTGTAACACCTTTGATGTCATCGAACAACCTTTGATGTCATTGAACATGATCAAATCCAGAAGCCTCACCTCTTTGCACTGTGTAACACCTTTCGTACTGCGTAACTCTTCATGTCATCAAACAAACCTTTGATGTCATCGAACAGACTTCGATGCCATTGAACGGTGTTCGTGTGATCAAAAAAGTGTCTAGATTGTTCCATCAGGTTGCTCAAGAAATCTCCAAAAATCTCGATGGCATCGAACTGCCTTCGATGTCATCGAATAAGTTTTCAAACAATCGAATAGGGCTTTGATGTAATAAAAAAATGCATCTAATTTCTCCAGCAACTTAACTTAATTTTCATGTAATTATTCAATGTCATCAAGCCGTGTTCGATATCATTGAACACTTACTTCAATGTCATCGACCATTGGTTAAGTCATAGACAGTGAAGTTCAAATTCTCTGAATTTTTGCACTTTGTACTTTCGACTTCCTTTCTTCTCCACTTGGTTTTCTTGAATGTTGGACCCTTGAAATCTTCAATGTAAGGCCCGTACCTAGTCCGTACCATCCCTTAGATTTCCATGATCATCCCTGTCGAATTTCAGCAACCCACGACCTGTAGTCGACATTTGCGCGCAACCCTGAGATGCACCCTGTCAACCCAAGTCGACTCGACCCGAGACTTGTACCCTTATAAGTTGTCGGGGTTCCAATGTCGTGTCTCACACTCCGATGCAATACCCAGGCCAAGAGTCGTGGGCCCGCATTTATTTCAAGAAAATGCCGCACGTTGTAAATCCCAAGAAAAGAATCTCTACCATCCATCACATCAATTAATCAATCACAAATTAAGTACAACTCATCCCTCTCTTACCAACATAGTATGACACCCCTCTCTCTCCCATTCCCAAAGTCAACTAAGCCCATACCCTCCTTACAACACCCATTCCTCCCATCCCATCTCCCTTACAATTCATATTCTCTCTCATTCTCTACCCATTCCAAGAGAGAGGACCGTCCTAGCTCTAAGGAGAGTAAGGAACCAAGTGTAGCCCACTTCCTACCCCAAGATCTCACCATCCAACCCTTCAAATCTCATCATCCTCCATCAAATAGGAAGCTTAGGAGCTCGGGAGATCAAGGAGCCTAGAAGAAGTGTAATCGGTAGGTATTCATAGTATTAGATCATGATTTTGATTTAGGGCCCACATGATTTGGGACCCATCTTGTTGTATGTGTTGTATATGGCCCACCTAGGGGAGCTCATAGTGGCGGAGCTCCCCCACCTCACGACTCTCTCTCTCTCTCTCTCTCTCTCTCTCTCTCTCTCTCTCCTTCTCTCTTCCCTATTTGTGGCCCACCATGATTCAAGTATTTTGTCTACACTGTCCATGATCGGGCCCACCTTCTGACGTCTAATGAACCGCCCCACCCTGGCGCTTCTATTTTGGACGGCCCCTGATGAGGGGGATCACAAATATTAACTTTATCCTGGTAGGCCCCACACGTGTGGCACCTTAATGAATGTATTTTGTATCTAGGCTGTCCATCTGCTGATAGCCAGCAGCTATAGCTGCTGTAATGACGTCAACAAGTTCTGTGGCCTAATTATGAGGCATGTGTTATCTCCCAATCGTCCATCCATTCGCTGGACGGTGGAACCCACACTGCATGTGTGGGACCTCCACCGTCCAGCTGGGATGTGGATGCCTACATTGATGTATGTATTTTATATCTGTACTGTCCAGAGTGCTGGACGGTACTGTTGTGTGGGGTCGACCGTGATATATGGGTCTCCTCCACACCGTCTGTTTGCTGGACGGGTGGGGCCCACCTTGATGTATTATTTCATCCAGTCATCCATCTGTGGGACCCACTGATGGTCTGTTTTATCCACACCATCCATAGGCAGGGATGGGTGGGGCCCACCTTCATGTATATATTCTATATCTGCACCATCCATTTGGAAGGATCAGTGGGCCTCTTGATGCATGTATTCTATATCTAGCTGTCCATCTGTTGCTGGACGTGGGCCCTACCTTGATGTATATCTACACCGTCCATGGGACGTGGGGTCCACCATGATGTGTATTGTATTAAGGCCCATCTTGCATGCCCACCTTGAGGTATATGATGTGCATGTGGCCCATCTATTTTACTGAATTATGGGCCGCCTCATGAAGCTCGATGTGATGTATTTGTGGCTCATATGATGAGGCCCATTATGATGCATATGTGGACTATGACGAGGCCCATTATGATGTATATGTGGCCCATGAGTGAGGCCTAATGTGATGCATATGTGACCCATAAGTGAGGCCCATCATGATGTATATTAGGCCCTTTGTGTGAGGCCCATTATGTTGTGTATTAGCCCTTGTGTGAGGCCATAGGCCCACTATATTTGGCTCTATGTGGGCCACTCCTTGGGAGCAATGTTGGTTCAATGTCCACATTGATGGGAAATGATGGTTAAATGTCCATATTGTGACCTTCCCTTAAGCCGTTGTTGGGCCTATTCTCATCATTCTCTAAGTGGGTTGACCCTAATCATTGGGCCCCATTTGTATGATCCATCATTCACATTAGGCTATCCTAAGATGTTGGGCCCCCATTGGTTGTTAGTAGGATTATTTCTTTGACCTTGGAGCCCAACTTGTATATATATTGGGTCCTATAGGGAAGTCCAGTTTATTGCACGATAGAAAGGGTAAGGAAGCCCACTTATTGTACTTATACTCGGCTTTGCCCTCAGTGGGGGATATTGTGACGCTCCATCACTATTGCACACGTGGGTGGGCACACATGGGCGAACACTAATGTGGGCAGGATCTAAGGGCATGGGCGACCTACCAGTGGTTGGCAGGCTACTGTGCACACATTAAAGGCAGAACTTTATCCCACTGGCACACATGGGCGAACACTAATGTGGGCAGGATCTAAGGGCCTGGGCGAGCTACCAGTGGTTGGTAGGCTACTGTGCACACATTAAAGGCAGAACTTTATCCCATATCGAAAGCATCATTCGATGTTGTGGTGGCTATAACTTGGATTCATTCCTTAACTGTCGTGATACATTTTAAATCAGTGAACTTCAACAAAGCAGTCTATATCACCCATTTCTGTAGATGAAAGGATATGCAATATCAGATTTGGTGTATCCACTATTTAGAGCCTATCTTGATATTTGGACTAGATCCGCCGTCCTTCTGTGGACCCCCATCATTCGTATGCATGTTGTGAGGGATGATTGATTAAAGCATGTGCCATTGGGCTAAGATGTTTATGGGACTCCTTGTGAGACGGAGTTGCCCCCACATGGTCACACGATACACACAGGTTTGATGCATGACTTAGATATGGCTGACGGTATCCGTGGACTCGTCAGGATTTGCATATTGCATTGCATCCTCAGTATATGATATTTGGCTTACTATGTCTCTGCATTACATAACTGATCTACATTGCTTCCTCAGTTATTTGATATTGGCTTATTATGATTTTGCATTGCATAGCCTGGATAAGGCTAATGATATTTATGGACTTACCATCATGTTTCCACATTACTCTGATATTACATACTTGACACTTACCTTGCGCACACACTTACACCACCCTCCAAGCTTTCTATAAGCTCATGCACAATAGATGCATGCAGGTGGCGTTAGGTCGTAGCAGCGTTGAGCTTGGACCTTGCAGCTGTCTTCTGGAGCTTTGATTATCGATATATGTATTTCCCCTTCAGCACTGTAATCAACTGTTTATATTAGTGGATACGTGATGATGATGTTGCCTTTGTGATTTGGGTAAACTTGTGGTTATGCTTGTCTACAAAGAAATTCATATTAAAAATCCTCCTTCTAGGATCCCAGGATCGAAATCTGGCGTATGAGAGCTGGAAGCTGATAATGGGGTAATATGGAGGCTGTCGGTGCCAGATTCAGTGATCGAGAATTCTGTGTGCCCAGTTTTTTAGTTTGGGGCATGACATTCAATCTTGGTCTTTTAGGATTTATCTCTTGGCTTGGTGATTCCTGAGCATCAAATTCATGCTTTTAACATACTTTTCAATCCAAGCTCTTAAACTCACCTCGCAATACAAACATGTATAAAATATACCCATTAAGCATTATCATGTTCATAAAACCAAGATATAAATAGGGAAAAATATGCAATATTTAACACTCAGCACCATCCTCCTCAGAGTCGGAGTGAACTAGGTTTATTTATTTATCTTTGCTTAGATCTGTACTAAAAAATATTCTGATGGTTTACTTGGAAATTTTCATGGCTTGTATCAATATTTTTTACACTGTCCTATATAGTGTTATTTATCTTGATGTTCTATTTTAGATGACTGGATTATTTTTTACTGTCCTATAAAGCGTTCTTTCATTTGATGCAAATATTCCCTAATATTCTTGAGATTTTACGTTGGACTGATAATTTTTTTTATTGATGTTTCATTTGTTCTTCGTTTGTCAACTTGTGACAAAAAGCGGGAGAAATTAATGTGTGTGCGGGGCTGTGTGTGCGTGGAATGATTATGGACTTGGTGTGCTATGCTATGATTATGGAATTATTGTGCTACATATTTTGTGCACAGTATATGTGTATTTCTCAAGGGGAGCTACATGTTATTGATTGATGCATCAGTTGAACATAGTTGGTTACGAGGATTGTTTATTAAATTTACATAGGGCAACTGCAACATTATTGAATCTTCTGAAGTTATTGTGATTATGAGTATGTATGAATGTATTGTGTATGTTGTGTGTTTTGTCACAAAATTAACAAAGGGGGAGATTGTAAGTGCTTATATGTTTAGCACACATTGATTGTCAAATTTCATAAAATAAAACTATTTCAAGTCGGATCGCAAGTATGGAATCACAACTACTCTACAAGTCTGAATATCAGCTCAATATCGGCTTATAATCAACTCAAAATCGGCATATTGTCTCACGTAGTCGTCGCCCGATTTCAAGACAAGATCAAGTCAAAAATCAAGACAAGTTGTCCCATGTATTTGCTAAAACACGGGTGGTATAATCCTAGAAAGGGGTTTTATTGTGGTGATCTTGTGAAAATCACAAGGAACTGTATTAAGTTGTTAAGATGAACCTGTGAAAACCTTATTATAGTGAAAGCCAAAATTACAAGGGTAGGAATTTTGGGAGTGGAGTAGATGTGGTTGTTTGAAGCATTAAACCACTATAACTCCTTGTGCATCTACGGTGAATGTTTATTTCCTTTTAGTGGTGATTGTTATTTATTTTTTGTGGTGAATGCTGTGATTATTTCATATTCATTTGCTAGTTTGAAAGATTAATTTTAAAGACATTTTTGAAATAAGGTTGTCTTGCCTAATATTTTAGGTGGAGGTTATCCTATGAATTATTTAGAATCAAGGTTTCAATACTTATGCAATTTAGATTTTGTATTCTTTATTTATTTTGCTTTTATTTCAATTATTTGGCATTGTCCTATCTCCCCTCTAAGACATCGCTACCTATCCTTTTCAGAGGGGAAGTTGGGCTAGCCCCTATTTAATTTAGGACATGTTTGCTTGGGTGGGCCTGATCAAAATGGTTAGGATAGGCCATCGATTTTGTTTCGAGCCTCGTTGAAAGGCAACAATTGGAAATGGGTGCCTTGTCAATGTTTACTTGCTTTCAAACATAACATTTTGATAGACTAAACACTTGATTCTTTTGGATATAAAAAATATAGTGATGAGCTTGAATTCTTCACCCAAATGGACCCTTGAATGATGAGAAAAACTTTGATACTTTGTTAAGGTTTAATGGATGATGCGTGGGCACTTGTATGTTACTTTAAAATTGCATACATTGTGGAGAGATGGAGAGGGAGAGGGAGAGGGGGAGGGGGGAGAGAGAGAGAGAGAGAGAGAGAGAGAGAGAGAGAGAGAGAGAGAGAGAGAGAGAGAGAGATGGGGCAGCATGATCAGGTGGTGAGGAATGCAGAGAAGCTGGTGGAGAGGGTCATAAAAGGGAATGATGCATCATATGATGCTGCACACGCTTTCAGAGTTAGAGATCTCGCTCTCTCCTTAACTCACAAGGAAGGTCTTCCTTCTTCTCCTCATTCCATGTTCATATAAGACCACAAATATGTGAGGGAGCATTCTGAGGAAGCAATGATGGTTGAGAGGTTACTTGAGGAGGAGGGGTTAGAAGAGAGCTTAAAAGAGAAGATATTGAGGATTATAAAGGGAATGGGTTTCAAAGATGAACTTGCATGTACTAAATTAGGTGATTTTCCCATATAGTTTGGGGTTCTTCAAGATGATGACTGACTTGATGCAATTGGGGTTATTGGAATTGCTCAATGTTTTACATTTGGTGGAAGTAGGAACCGAGTATTGCGCGATCCTCAAATTCAACCGTGATTGAATTTATCGAAGGAACATAATATGAAGAAAGATGAGAAGCACACCATTGTGAATCATTTCCATGAGAAGCTTCTGAAGCTGAAGGATTTGATGAAAACATAGGCTGGTAAAAGAAGGGCAGAGAAAAGGCACAATTTCATGTAGGATTTCTTAATAGAATTCTATGAAGAATGGGATGGAAGAGTGTAAATTAGGTAAAATTCCTTTCTGCATAAGTACATCTCTGATATTTCCATTACTTTTCTTTGATGAAACATAGAAGGAATTGCATTCTTACATGGGTTTATTATATTCGAAATTAAAGAGAGAACAGTAATGGGTACCTGATAGGATATGTACCTGATGCACTTTATCTACCAAATAAATATCTGGGAATTACTATAAAAAAATTGCATACGTGGTGTAAAGATAATTAATGGTTGTTACCACCTTTCTAGCCTTTCCCTTGTTTATTTCATTTTTCTTTCTCTGGTACATTGGCATCTATGATATGTTACCCATAGAAGCTTTTGTTGCACTCTAAAAGATCTATGATATGTTACCCATACATTGATCACTCGTATATGTTTCTTAAAGTAATATCAAATGATGTGTTCATTACCTTTGCTCCTGTGAGTAAATATCGTTTACTGGATTTTAGATATTTTTAAAAAGAATAATATTTTTATGTTATTTTCTTTTTTCTTTTTATTTTTCTGCCAGTGACAATTGTAAAAAATTTGGTGACCAAGGAAAATATTACTATGTCAAGTCTTTTTAAGTTGGCAGAATGGATTAATGCAACTTGATGTAAAGAAGTGTTGGGAGTTGTCTTGTTGAAGATATTTGTAGGGATTGTTTATATCTACTTGAAATATTGCCCAACTCTCCATTGCAGATTGCAAACGAGAACCATCATGAAACACCCTTTCACAACTAAATTTTCTCTGCTTGTATGATTAAATTTTGAATTCGTCTAAGACACAACAGTAATAAATGCTAGTTGTTTTCATCCCTTGCATGTTGTGTTGAAGCTTGCATCGTTTTTGTACAGTTTACGGGAAAGTTGAATATATGAACTACCACTCGGTGTGCTTACACGTTCTTTCATATTCTATTAGAAGGTTTTATATCTTTTTTCGTTAAAAAAATAAAAGATATCACCTTTTTTTTTTCTTACATTCTATTTTATATTTCCTCTTTTTCTTATGAAGTTTGTAGCTGAAAGATCCATTCTCAGTTGCATTTTTCCAATTGTTTTGTAGTGCAGGTTTGATCCTTGCATCATGGTTTCTTTCCCTTGGGTGAAATATCAATTTAATTTCCCTTTGCATTTAATCAGTGTTGAAAACCTTCTCCTTAAAGATTCTTTGAATGATATTTTATACTCTCATTTTAGGGTAAAGAATGTTGAGGTGTTATGCATGGGGCTTGTTTTAGTTGTGGTGTTCATGGTCGTCATGCCACTTCTTAGAGCATATAGCAACATATTGCTTTAGATAGTGCCTCCTAGCATATCACCCTCAACTTTTAGTAAGTGCTTTAGGCATGTATATTTCCTCTCCCTAATCCACTTCTTCCAGTAATTATTTAATCAATTTTTTTCCACTCTTAATTTAATTATGACATTAACACTACGCCAAAATCGTGAATTTGTGACGGACTAAATCCGTCGTAAAACTAAATAAAGGACGGATTTTGTCCATCGTTGGTCCGTCGCAGTTTACTGGGTAATCTTTTTTGTTTTTTTTTTTTTTTTTTTTTTGCAAAATAAAAAATCTGTCGCTGAAATTCAAAGAAAACCACTCAAATTATTCGTCATTAAAAATATTGGCGATGGATAAGGTCCGTCGCTAATATGAGGAGAGCGACGGACCTCAAATCTATCATCCATTGTCAACTTGTTCAGAAATTAGCGACGGATTTGGTCCATCGCTAAAATAGCTGCGAATTAAAAAAAATTTTGTCAGATTTGTTTGTGTGTGTATATATATATTTGAATCTTACACCTTATAGTCATTCAAAAACTAATTCACAAGATTGTTTAATAATATCATAATTAATCAAGGATTAAACATGTGCGTGCATGTTTCACCCATTTAAAATTCATCAAGACAACATAATCAGCACAATACTAATAAAATAGTGAACAGTCTATTTAATGTTTTCAAACTATAAATGCACATGAATGTCCATCTTTCATGCTACAAATGTTTATAACAATATAACTTTCCATGCAACCACATAGCCTGATATAGCCAAACGGGCAAAACCAAAAATAGCATGGTAGAAGACAAGAAAACAACCAAAAATAGCTCTCTGTTTCAGAATTAATACACCAAATATTATAAAAAGGAATATAACCCATGTAAACATGGTAGCTTTATGGCTTAACCAAATGCCCCCGGGCATTTTGATGTTCACTTTTCCAGCTACCAAAAAGCAATGCAATACTATAGCCATAGCATTATTAGGAGAAAAGGGGCATGTACCTGCAGCGGCAGCAGTAGTGTCAGCCATTAGTGCAGATGCCGGGGGCGCCATGTCAAAACTACTAATTCACTCGCTTCAATAAGCAAGTCAGCTGCAAATTGCATTGATAGCTATGTAAGGAAATCCAGAACAAGAATGTCTACTTGTGAGCAACATAATAGAGCAAATAGGTAAAACACAAATAGCAAGTTCCATTAAGCATAAGCAAATAGGCAACAAAAATGAAAGCAGACAAGCATTAGAGGTGCCACACAAAACTCCAAGACAGTTTAGGTACAGCTACACTAGTCACAAAAATCTGAAAGCATACTACTGTCAGAAAGTCCAGTTCCACCGGCCCACCCATTAGGTAGTTCGTCGGTTGGTTGATCTGGATTTGTTGACTCAATCACTAATCTTTTGAATTATGGGGTTGAAACTATTTACCAAATTGTACTTGATGCACGCAGGATAAGGCTTCATTAAATCAAAATCAGGTACTAGTGGTTTTCATCTATTCGGGCATTGGATACTGATTGGAACCAATTATGAAAAACCAGTGCTAATGACTTGTTCTAGCATCTCAATTCCAGCATCTAACCAATGAAGCTTGTTGTATAGGACCATCCGTTTTAAATGAAATGTGTGTCCTTAAAGCAAACTCAGGTTATTTGTGGGGGTCGATTCTCCACTGTAGAGATGAATCCATGCAGAAATTCCAAATCCCATGGACAAATGCATGCACAGAGGAATTCAACAGTACCTTATTCAAAGAATGCTCATACTCATCAAGGAGGAAAGGTCACATGATCCACCCATACAAAGCTTGTTTTCTTCTGCTTCTTTCTTGCCAACTTTACCTTTCGGTGTCTTTCTCTGAGAATTTTATTCTAAAATGGAATACAATGCCATTTTGACATCCTTAAGCAGCTGTCCAGTGTAAAGTTGAAACTGCCCCTTCCTAACAATCACTACAACAAATGGCATTTTTACCGACGCTCGAAAGCACCGCTAAAATCCCCCAAAAGCGCTGCCAATTGTAATAGTGACTCTAACCAAGCGCCGATTAATGGGTATGTCGGGAAAAGTATTGGCGGCGCTAGGTGAGTTTTAGTGGCGCTTGTCTGAGCGGCAATAATTATAGTTTTTAGCGACGCGAATAAGCGCCGCTAAAAGTCAATCCGAGCGCCGACAAAATTGGTTTCTGAACACTTTTTCTCATGAAAAAGCGCCGTAAGTTTTCTACACAAGCACCGGTAAAACCTTTGTATAGATTTGAAATGCCCTGGCATTCCAGTAGTAATTTATTATTATTATATATATAATTCAATCGAAACCTGTACTTTTTAAATATTTGAAACATAAAAATGATGTTACATAAATAAAACTGAATATTAAACAATATTTATATTACTAGACAATAAAAAATATATATAATATTTATTACAATAAATTGAAAATGGTTTTGAATATAAATAAATAAATAAAAACAAATCCATCCATTTGCCTCTCCTGGACTTTCAAGCTCCTGTCTAGATGTACGGCACTGAAAACTAGGAGGACCTTCCATCCACATGGAATTGAATAATCTGGACCACAGAAATTTAGTTTCTTAATACAAACTGTGGGAACATTATAATAAATGTGCTCTTACATGCATGATTCTATAAACATATATACAAAAAAGGTCCACCATAAGTGGATGGTGTACCTTTAAATCTGACATCCTTGAGGGCCTTTTGGTGCACAAACTTAACTATGTTCCCACATCTGAAAGCTTCATTAATGACCTTCAATTAAAAAAACATTAAAAATTATGCACATCATTGGAAACAGGCTAGAAAGTGAGAAAAATAATAATAAAAAAAACAAGGAGGACAGAGAGAAAAAGCAATAAACAAAAGTGTTAATCTAGCATGTGTGTTTTGCACCATGCTACAATACAAGCAGATCTATGGATCTAGATAGCCAGTGAAGAAGCAATTCTCTTTTCATCTTTATAATCTCAGAACAAAGGAAGTCAAGGAATGATGGAACAAATATCATGTATGTGAAGAACGCCCCATGGTATATTAGATTTCAGGTTCTGTGCCACACATTACTAAATCAGATTTCTAATTTCCTGCTCCCTCAATCTCATGTATGTGAAGAACACCCCCATGGTATGATCTTAACCAGTGGCATATGCACAAGGCAGCTCATGTACATGTCAGACATCTGCCAACGTGGTTACTTATGGAGAGCAGCACATGCTTTCTCCACACCGCCAAATCGAGATGTAGGTTGACTTCAGCAAATACTTTGAGCCAATTGTGTAATCAAAAGAATCTAACAAGTATCTCTACTACCAAAAAGAACAAAATAAATAAATAAACATATATTGGAGTAGTAGGAACATTGTATCAAAGAAATTGAATGGTCAAGAGAAAAAACGATACTATGATTTGGGACATGAAATCTCTTTCCATTACTTCGGGTGCCTCTGCAACATTCGTAAACCTCGCTTAGAAGAAATTGGTACAGAAAGAGAAAACAAATTACAAGTGTAATCATGAAGGGGACCTTGCAATTACAAACATGCAGAAACCATTAATACAAGCCAAAAGTTCACCAATTTCAATTGGGTTTTGCTCATGTTAGAAGCAGTAAAGGAGTTAACCAAATCAACAAAAAGATGATACCAAACAAAATGCCAGCAATTCTCAAAAGAAACTGAAAGTTTCAATTCATTTTCAACAATCCAGAAACTTGTTGGGTTGAAACTACTAATATTCCAAGTAAATCATCAACTTGGAATGTTTTGCTAGCTTTTTAAATAGGTCAACTCAGTCAAGCTCAGGCCGTAAGTTTTTTGAACAATGTACAAAAGAAAATCTACACAGCAATATGCCATGACTACAACACTTCTTGTTTGAATATCATACCTTTAAAATTTCTATTGAACAACTTGTCAGTGGTGTGGAAATGCTTATATCCTTCCAGCCCATCTGTCTCTTCTAATTCTGAATTATCTCTCTTTGTTCACAAAAAGGGCAGGCTGTTATTATAGAAAAATATGGCTCAGCTGGATACAATGTTAGTGATGATATACATGGATCAAGAAGGAAAACTTGCACTTACATATCTTATCAAATTCTGTGAAGGATCGTCCCTGAAACAGTCATTGTTCCTCTTGCCATTAATGATCTCTAGCAGTAAGACCCCAAAGATAAAGACATCTGATTTCACTGAGAAAAGCCCATCCATTGCATGGGCCAGGATGACAATCTCCAAGGTTGAAGGCAGTTTGTACAAATGAAAATATATAAAAAGCAGGCTCAGATAAAAATTAAAATACCCAAATAACCATCCCTCTAAGGTATGAATTACAAACCCTCCATATGGCTATGAAGAATATGAAGGAATAGATCCATAGCCGTTCTCCCCACCTTCATTTAAAGAAAAAACGAAAGGAGATGAGTTACCTAAGCAGGGAAAGATGTTGCATTTTTGAATGCATGAACCTTCATTTAAAGTAAAAATAAAAATAAAAATAAAAAATGATATAAGTAACTGAGGGAAGACACTGCATTTTGAATGCATGAAATGATTCAGCCCAAACCTAACTTTAGAAATGAAATTGCAAAATGGATGGACATGGACTATATGCAATAAATACATCAAGGTGAGCTCCATGAGCTCCATGGTCAGGGCCGTACCGTATTTGGTGAGGCCGGTGCACCTTGTCCACCCTCCATTTCACACGGTATACCGTACTAACCTTTTCGGTTGGTAGAAGTGGGATGCACAGCTGAGTGATTGAGACCATTAGTGCGTTGTGAACGGACGTGGATGGCAAATGTACCAAACATCTTCCAATGTTCATTTAAAAATCAGATTAAGCACATGTGGGCCATAACTCCACTGAATAAAGACCATTGTTATAATTGGGTTTTCGGCCTTTCAGTTCTAAAGTTTGACCAGACTGAGTTGATAAAAACTTGCCTATAATTAAAGGAAGACATGGAGAAGAAAGTAAGATGACAGGAGAAGAAACATACTTGTTAAGTCCGAAGAAGAAGACAGAATAAAGTCCCCAAGAGGACTAAATGTAGTTGAATAAACAGGCCCAGCATGACCCAAAAGTCCCCAACATTTCTGCTGTTGGCAAGTCCGAACAAGCCTTTTGCTTGGATTAAACATTACACTAGACCTTGTCCGGTGAAAGGTTGTGTATGGTGATATCCATTGCCACTTGTCCTACAAAGATTGTTAAGAGCCACAATAACTCAAACAACCTAATCAGGATACAGTCCAATAAATTAAAAAGATGCAGAAATGGAGTTTTAAGAAAATTCAGTATATACCGAAGAGTAACAGTTCTAGGGCGGTATCGATGGGGCTTCTTCACTCCACCAGTAGTTGGGGCAGACTTACAGGCAGCTTAACATTTAAATTAAAAAAATAAAATTTGTTAGATCCATCTTGTTCTCCTATTCCCATGTTAGACACCATGAACTAAATCATACTGAAATTACCCAAGTTTAGATAAATAGAAACCTCAAAACCATTTTAAAATAATGCAACCAATTCTTTCTACATCAGTTGAATCTAATGCCCCAACCAAAAGTCTGACCTAAAGAAAACTAATGTGAGAGAGTTAAAATAACAGAAGGAAATGAAAATGAAATGGAAATGCATGGAATAGCTCTACAGATACCTGATACCAGCGACCTTTTGTTCCAACATACAATACCCATTCCTTCATCGACATATGAAAACAAAAGAACATCAAGAAAATAACATCTCACATGCATGCTACTAAGCAAACCGCTCACAACAACTTAGTAAAAGCTGTGAACTACCTAACATAAATTAACTCAAGAAATGAATCCCATCCCCTAGTGAGTGAAGTGCAGATAAAAGTTCAGCATATCCATCAAAATTTTCCATTAAACACTAAAACATGACGTTAAAATAAAATGGATATAAAGTTCAGCTTACCCATCACGAATAACATATTACAGTAGTAGTTCAAATAAGATATTCATTGCTTGTCATTAAGGATATTTGTTGAGAATAGGATGCACATAAATGAGTTAAAATTATATGACAATTATTTACAAATTATGACAATTACTTACAAATTACAAAAGGTTGCTTATGCACACTTTCAACTGCTGAGGTCCTTGGTTGCTCGACCTCTGAATTTTGTAGCTCCAAGTCATGCAAGTGAAATCCTGAAAAATGAAATTATATCGAAGCTTCTAGCAAATCTTCAACTAATATAGAACCCATATGGCTAGGATCTCATCGGGAAGGACTTTTAAGGAGAAAAGATATCTTAACATATTCTATGCAGAGGAGTATTTGAATGGTACCATTATTCAAATAAATACTTGGGCACTCCAATGTTTGACATCCAATCACCACATCAGGTGAGCGCTCCAATGTTAAGTCCATAAGGATCACAATCTACCAGGTAATAGGCAGGTAGGCACAATTTTTCAATGAGAAGCTGCAAAAAGCTGATAGGAAAATGTGTGTTTGTAACAGATCATAAAACATATATTACAGGCTAGTCGGTTCTAAAGTTTGACCAGACTGAGTTGATAAAAACTTGCCTATAATGAAAGGAAGACATGGCACCAAGCTCATGTTCCAACTGCTGCATGGCAGCAAGGTTCTGCCTAATCCTTGCATCAAGTCTACAAATCTGCAGGAATTTTAGTTTACTACAACTGAATATCAGAAAAATATTGAAAGAAAAAATCATCATAAAACAGCAGGGTACAGGAAGCAATGATATGGAGAACATCTGAACAAGATGCCAATAACTGCATCAGGGTCATGTAGAGGTTTGCATATAACATCAAAATGTCCAGCACTAGATATTTGGTGATCTGCAAACTCTAACTGTAACCCAACAAAGACATTTTCCCCAACTAATTAACCAAGAGATCTCTTTAGGTGTATAGAGCCTATCAACCAAATAAATTGTAAAACTGTCAACGCCAGTCTGTGCCAATTATAAGCAGTGTATGACATCAAAGAAGTAGACATATTGGAAGTTCTTCTTACCATTTCCTGTAGTAAGAAATAAAATGTCTCCTGTTGTGTTCCAAGCAATCTCGTTTACCTGACCACAAAGCATTTTGTGTCTAAGTAGCAACTAACTTGGAAATAATGAATATCAATGAGTTCAAAAGACAGGACTTATCCTTGAAAGGCAATGGTAGCTCTGGATTGCAATCATGTATGGCTTAACAAGAAGCAGATGACCAACCTGAAACCCACAAAGAAGGAATACTTAACCAAAATAAATATGAACACAGCCTAAACCTGGTAATACATCTAGCAATAAGAGGGAGAAACAAATGATTCCAAATGCAAAATTGATCAAATCCAAACACTCTGCATCAGAAATCACAAGCACACACCTTCCGCATTATGTCCACAACACGAGTATGGTCCACACGGAGTGTCAGCACATTGAGAAAATCATTAACAAGGTCAGATACTCCTGCAAGTAAAACTGCACTGCCTTGTAGTAAAGCTCGACATTTGTAACTTTAACAACAACATTTTTTAACTGCATGTACATGTGAATGGATAATTTCTGCATGAAAGTATTTCGAAATCAAATGAATGGATGCTACTCACGATTAAGATTTTCAGATAGAGGTATGGGAAAGGCATCGTAAAAAAATACCTTCTTAAAAGAAAACCTCTCTTTTTAAAGACACCAGGTAGTCTCGATGGCATGGTATAGTTCCAGACATTAAACTGTAGCAAGAAGATGATATCTCCATTACTCTAACGGTATTTAGATACCATAAAAAAGAAAGAAAATACAACATCTTTGATCAAATAATAGTAGTCATGAGTCCAATTTCCAGATTTAATACCAGAAGTGTATGATAGGGTCTTGATGAATTAGAAAGTGAATAGTTTCAAATAATAGTAGTCATGAGTCCAATTTACAGATATAATATCCAACTTTTACCCTTTTCACAACATTGTATGAAGGAACGTGGTTTGGTATCCTCATGCTTCCCTCACAAGCAATATTAGAGAGACAGAGAACATGAAAGAAACAAAGCCAAGTGATAGTCAAATAGGAAAATGAAAAGAGAATGTAACCAGTTAATAATAGAAACATGCCCATGCTGAAGAAATCGTACAGATGAGATGGAATTGAACTTTCAAAAATCAAATACAACAGACGGTTCCATTCAGGAAAAGATCTGAGAGTACAAAGAGAGAAACATAATAGCTAAGAAGTCATTTCAAGGCAGAAGCAAACTCACTTTAGTGGCTGACCGAGCAATTGCCTGAACAACAGTTTCCTTAATGAGAAAATGCACAACATCTTCCATCATCTGCCAATAAAATGTAAATCTAATCCAGTTAAAATGAAATGAGGACGTGCGTGCTAGACAATCACGATATAAGAAAATCAGAACAAGATAAGCATCAAAGCAAGATAAGCATTTTTCTATCACTGTACAAATGGATCCTATCTGATTCACAGCTCAGATCTCCCACAACCCACATAAATTTTATAAAAAGATTTAAGATACCTACCGGAAGCATGTGAATTGTGTAACCTCCATCCCATCCATCAAAATTTCCTAGCCCAATCCCCAAGCCCCAGGAACCTATTAACATTTCCGAAAAAAAAAAAACAGAGAGAAGGATGATAACCGAGTTTTCTAATAAGAACCGTTAACTATGCCAAAATTTCCATACCAACAAAGAGAAGGATGGTACTCTTAAGCTTACAGTTATTATCTAATGTAATAAGAGTACATGATACAATTCAAGTGAACTAGCAATCTGGAGTTCTTAGAAGTTGAAAATCTTGAGAAAACAACAAATGGATTGGCCAGAACGGTTATAAATAAAAAAATCCTCAATTTCAAAAGTCCTCAAATCCCCAACTACTTAGGGATTGGAAAAGACAAATCCCTAATGAGGAATCTGACAATACAAATCCCTAAAACGGGATTCGACAATGCAAATCCCCAACTAGGGATTCGACAATACACATCCCCAATTAGGGATTTCTTATACAAATCCCTAATAAGAGATTCGACAATGCATATCCCTAATTAGGTATTAGAAATTGCAAAAAGCAATAACGAGAAGGGAAAAACCTTACATCATACCTGAGAATCCGAGATTCACGAGCGACGAAGGCGAATGCAGAGAGAGCTAGGGGTCGAGGAGAGAGGAGAGAGAGAGGGCTAGGGTTTTGAGGGAGAGAGAGAGAGAGAGAGAGAGAGAGAGCAAAAGGAGATCAGGGAGAGGGAGAGAGAGAGGGAGAGGCGGAGAGAGAGAGAGAGAGAGAGAGAGAGAGAGAGATGGAGAGGGAGAGCGAGCAGAGAGGGAGAGGCGAGAGAGATCGAGAGAGGGAAAGGCAGAGCGAGAGGGAGAGTAAGTGCGCGGAGAGGGAGAGGCAGGGAGAGATCGAGGGAGAGAGAGAGTCGGGATGGAGAGAGAGAGAGCGTTGGGAGGGGAGAAAAAAGGAAAAGGTTTTTGGTACGTACGATATTTATACCCGATCACCGACTGACGCCTAATCTTAATTAGCGCCGCTAAACCAGCAACTCACATTGTCGGCTAAGCCGGCTTTTGTTGTAGTGAATAGTCACCATCGAGCTTCTAGACTTCATTAGTTCTTCAAGTTCCTAAAATGGATCCATTTTCAGGTTTTATTGCTGGTGAAGTAAACACGAATTCATCAATGAAGGCATGTAAGAAGATAAATTGTTTTGAAGATGAATCAAGTTCTTATTCCATCATTTGCTATATGCCCTACTTTGTTAGCTACTACACTTGTAAGCTTCATCTTCTAAATTATGTTAGAGATGGACAACACATGATGTGTCTGTCATGATGATTCTGAAAAAAAAAAAAACAAAACAAAACAACATGTCTGTGTGTGTAATGATGCTAAAAAAAAATGTACAATTATTTAAAATTTACTTCGTTTATGCAAATATTTACAATAATGTATAGATACAACTACTACATATGTGTTGCTAAAATACAAGACCGAGGACAAATCAGGGTTTTTTTTTTCTTGCTAGAATTGTCAAGGTGTGTCCAATAGTGTCAGATTAGAAAAGAGAGTGTCCTCGTTATGTAAATCCGAGGAAAATATGGTTATTTCATGAGAAAAAACATGTAGCTTTAGACCTATGGAAGACTCATAATGAATTTGGAAAACCCCTGACGATTGGGCTACTTTAAAGTGTTCCTAGAGATTTGCAGAAATGCACCTTTTGCTTTCAATATTGTAAATAAGAAAGCCAATTACACACAAGTACCCATGGGGGCATAGCAAATAAGATAACTACCACTCATCTGCCCGGCCACACTATATATGCAGCAAAGCCCACAAATTAGGCTGGTCATACGATCCTAACTTTTCAATCAGAAGAGGGCCAAAAAATGTTTGTTGGTGATTTTTTTCCTCCAATAGAGCAGTTAGAATTGCCCAATTAGCCTATTTTTAGCCCATGGCCTTAGATTGTGGGGTCGGGTAGATGTGTAAGTCCACATCTTCTACATATTTTTCATGCATCCCCATGGAAACAAATGCACCGTAATGTGCTCAACAAGCCATGTTAAGTTGACATTCCTATCCTGTAACTGCACAATGGAACTTTCAGCAGATTGCTTTCAGGCTTGAAAATGCAATAGATGAAAGTGCCCTGGTTTGTCAATTAGTGTGAGTGTTGAGTCAGCTAGATTGCAGAGCCTAATAGGAAGATCAATTCAAGCGTCTGTCTCAACCAGGATGTGTGCAAGCTCGCCACAGGTAAATCTAAGCCTCACATCCCTTGTCCTAAAACACTAGGTAAATTAAACCCTTAAAACAAATTAGAATATCATAGGGTTTTTAAGGTAAGAAAACATTTTCAAAAATCAGAAAATTCTCTAAGTTTTCTTGCTTTGTCGATTTTATCGATATACATCTCAATATGATAGACCTGTGCTGTCGAGTCCTCGATGCTCCATCGATACCATCGAAAAGAGGACCAAATATGTCCAGCAACCTCATACATATCTGGATAAAATTATCAATGTATCGATACACCTATCGATATCATCGATATTCAAATCTCGAGTCCATCGAAGGTGACTCAATAATATTGACAGGCAGATCTTCGGCGCCCCTATTTTTTCTTAAGAATATCATATATGCATCGATATATCGAAGCCTTCTCGATACTATCGAAATTCGAATCTCGTTGATATCGGAAGGCACTTGATGATATTGGTCTTGGGCACCAAGTTCTTCCAGCAAAATATTTCAGGATTGTTTATCTATGATCGGGGGTCACTCGATAAAATCGATATTCAAATATCGATGATATCAGTACCAGGTCGATTGCATCAAACAAGGACATAAACTGTCCAGCAAGCTTAATGAAAAATCCATTGGATTTATCGATGCCTCGACACTGATATCGATATCATCGATATTCAAATTCCGATGATCTCGAAGGTCCCTCGATCATTGTTGTAAACCTGAAATATTTTACAGCAAGTTTCTCTCATTTTCAAGTGTTGATGAATCGAGCCTCTCCTCTATGAAATCGGAGTTCAAAATCCGATGACATCAACAAGTATTTCATTTTCATTGACCAGCTGGCAAAAGGTTTTCAAAAGCGTATGAATTTGAGTTTGTGCCATCGAGCGGACCATTGATGCTATCGAGAGTATATGCTCGATAATATCAAACCCGTTCGATGATATCTGTCACGCCCCAAAACCCCGAAATTGGATTCACAGGAATCCCGATCGCCAAATCTGGTGCCGACAGCCTCTGTAGTACCCCATTCTCGGCTCTTAGCGTCCATACGCCAGATTCCGATCCTGGGATCCTACAAGGAGGATTTTTTTGTACATTTAACTCGTAATAAGTATAACCACAAGTATACCCAAATCACAGAGGCAACATCATCATCACATTTCCACTAATATAAACATTTGAATATAATGCTGAAAGGGAAATACATATGTAAAAATTAAGGCCCCAGAAGTCAGCTACATGCTCCAAGCTCCACGCTGCAGCAACCTAACATCACCTGCAAGCATCTATCGTTTATAAGCTTATAGAAAGCTTAGAGGGTGGTGTAAGTGTTGTAAGGGTTATGGTCTCATACTCCTTTGGTTGTCAAATTTTGTTATGTCAAAACATCTATCTATGTCTTGTGCTGGTATGATGATAGACACTGCTTAAATACTTCAAAATGCTACAAGTTGAAGCTCAAGATGTTAAAGTTCAAAAAGCTACAAGATGAAGCTCAAAATGTCAAAGCTCAACCTGATATTGTTCAAGACTTCAAGCCTGATATTGGTTCAAACAATCTACATTCGTTGAATGGTTGAAGTTCAATGTCCATACGTCATATTTCAGGTTTGAATGACCTTAGGTTGACCCTTTAAGTAGGTCATTTTGGATACATAAAACAAATGTTTATTCTACATGAGCTTGGTCGCTCCAAGACCGGTCCTAGCTCTTGTTCGACCATCCTAGCATTGGTTCGACTAGTCCAAGAAATTCCACGACCAGTCCTAATTAGTTGAAGATTTTTCGGATTTTTGGAACGCCCACGACCGATCGGGAGGTCCTTCGACCGGTCGTAGGTTGGCTTCGACTGTCCACGATCGGTCGTGGAGCTACGACCGAAAATCCAAGAACCTATTTCATGGTCCTACGACCCGGTCGTAGGTGACCCACGACCGGTCGTAGGTGTCCCACGACCCGGTCGTAGGGTACACACGACCATCGTGGAACGGCTTTCAAAGATCGCGCTCAATTTTTTCAAAAATTGTTAGAGCTACGACCGATCCTAGGTTTCTAAGACCGGTCGTAGGAACGATTTTTCTTCTATAAATTGAACACGAAATTCGAGTTTTACATCCGAACTCCATTCCTTTCAAGAATTTTCAAGTAATCACTCGAGATAAGTCCGTGTTTATTTTAAGCTAAATTGTGCTTATTTAATATTCCTTTTTGCTAGCTTATTTAATTTGATTTTGTTTCTCTATTCCAATCTTATTTGAAAAGAGGAATTATATTATTCCTTCTTCTTGGAATCAAAATCAAATATAGCTACGCCCAACAAGTCAAAATCTAAAATCTATTAGAATTTAGAACCTTATGAATGTGAGTATTGGAAATTGAACTTTGATATTCAATCATCTACTCCGATTGGTTCTACCTTTTGCTAAAGGAGAAATCCAGGTATTTTTACAATTCTGTAAAATTCTTTTATGTTTGGTTTTGTTTGAGGTAAAGCCAGAAAAATCTCATTGTATTGGTTTTGTTTGAGATTGAGCCAGAAAAATCTCATTGTATTGGTTGTCTGAGGAAAACCAGAAAACTCAGAAAAAGGGGTTTTGAATTGTGTAAGCCCAAGTGAAAAGACACAATTGTAAAGGCTTTTGGTGAACTCGAGAAAACCTATTTGATAGTGAACGCTAATATCCCCGTGTGAGGATATTAGAGTGGAGTAGCATTTTGTGTGTCATTGAAAAAGCAACAGGTGTACACACAAAGCGAACCACTATAACTCTTTGTCTTGTGGATTGAATGCTTGCTTAATTTTTATATATTTTATCATTCGATTGTGTGGAATGTACAAGTGGATGTGAATGTTGTAACTATTTACATTTTCAAGCAAGTGTGGGGATTGTTGTAATAATTTAGATCTTTACTTCTGCATTTATTTTCAATTCCTTGTTATTTTATTTACTTATATTAACATTGAGTTCTTGATTCAAAAGAGGTTCTAGAAATAAGGTTGTCCTACCATAAGCCCTTGTTTATTATGGTGTAAGGTTGTCCTTAGAACTGAATTTGTATCAATCTCTCAATAATTATTTATCAAGGTGATTTATATTTAGCATTGTGAATTGATTCATTATTGTAAGAGTATTGATTTACTTTAGTTCCGCTGATTTATTTTTAAATTTGGCATAGTCCTATTCACCCCCCCCCTCTAGGACATATAGCTTGGCCTTTTCAAGTGGTATCAGAGCCTAATAGCTCATTTCTTGTTACTTTTTATTTGGATTTATTTCCTGAGCTAACGATCTAAGCTATTTAAAAAGATGTCAAATTTTGATAGCCTTTCAGTTACTAGGCCTCCACCTTTTGATGGCTCCAACTATGCCTATTGGAAAGCCAGAATGAGAATCTTCCTCAGATCAATGGATGAAAGTGTGTGGCTAGCCACAAAGGATCGAATGGAATCCTCCTACCATGGAAGTAACTGTGTTGATGGTTCAAAATCTATGAAAATTACACCATATTTCCAATGGACCACTCTTCGAAAAAATGAGAGTAGTGCTAATGCTAAAGCACTAAATGCAATCACTTGCGCACTATCACCTAGGATGAGTTCAAAAGAATCATATCTGTGATACTTCATAGAAAGCAAGCCTGGGATATTTTAGAAATGACACACGAAGGTACAACAATTGTCAAGAAATCTAAAGTCCAACTCCTCACAACAAAATTTGAAGAAATTCATATGGAGGAAAATGAAATGTTCATGGACTTTTACACTAGATTGAATGACATTGTAAACTCTATGTGGGTCTTGGTGAAAAGATCTCGAGAAAGTAAAGTGTGTGCAAAAATACTACGCTCTCTTCCCGAATCGGTTCAATTCAAAGGTAACCGCAATCCAGAACTTCGTGATACGGACAATATGAAGGTAGAAGAATTAGTTGGTTCTTTGCAAACCTATGAATTAAGTTTTAAAGCTCCTAAAGGTAAGTCTATTGCTTTGAAGTCATCTAAAAGTATTACTCAAGAAAATTCAGATTCGAAAAAGTCCAAGATGATATGGCCCTTTTGGCGAAAAAAGTTTTATAAAATTTTTAAAAGTAAGAAAAGAGTCGACTTTCAAAAGGCAAATGAAAAGAAACGTTCTAAACCTAAGTCTAAAACTTGGAAATCATTGAAAGATAGTCAATGTTACAAGCGTCAAGAATATGGGCATTTAGCAAACAAATGTCCTAAAAAGGACAGATCCAAAAGGAAGGGTATGTTGGCTACTTGGGATGAATCGTCGATTCTCAAGCCTCTTCAATCGAAAATTCAGAAAGTCGAGCGGCAAAGGAACTTAAGGCCCTTATGACTCTAGCCAAGTTTACCTTTTCAGATCACGATGATTCAACAAGTGAAGAAAATTTGGATAGTGATCATGAAAATGATGAAGATCTACAAGATGCTTACAATGCCTTATATAAAGAAAGTTGTAAAATTGCTATCAAACTTAAACTTCAAAAAGAAAAGTTCTTTAAACTTAAAGAATGTTTTGAAACCCTTGTTTTAGAAAAATCTCAAATTTCAGATTGTTTTGAAAAATCAAAGTGTGATTTAGAATACAAAACCTCCTAATTGAAAATTTGAAATCAAAATGAGAAACTTAAAAATGAAGTATCCTCTCTTCGAGTTTGAAGGACACATGGAGATATGCCCAAGGTGATCCAAAATTAGAAAAATTATTATCCCATTAAAAAAATGTGGTGATCGATCCGGTTGGGCTTTGACAAAAACACATCTCCTAAACAGAAGAATGCTCCTTCCATTTTGTGAAAGGAGAGACTTCTAACTCAAAAGGAAAAGGTACTAATCAAGTTTTTCTAAAAATACAAAAACCTTTCAAAAACACAAAAGCGGCTATATAAATTTTAAAAATCAGTTCGAAACCCGCTAGTGAAAAAATTATTGATTTACTTAAGGAGCTATTAAAATCTAACTCAGAGGTCACTCTAATAACTATAAACAAAAGAAGACCAATTATTCTCCTAAACCCAAAACAAGATCTTGAAATGGGTTCCCAAGGTTACTTGTTTGGTTGCTCACACTTTGCTTTCAAAGCTACAAGCCATTCAAAATGGTACCTTGACAGTGGATGCTCGGACATATGACGACAAAGCTCTATTCACGATCTTAAAGATATGACTGATGGGTCACCACATTTGTGATGGTAGCAATCGCAAGATAATTGGCAAAGGTACGGTCCAACTCTATAACCTTCCCTTATTTAAAAATGTGTTATATGTTGAGGGTTTAAAACACAACTTGTTGAGCATATCTCAAATATGCGATAACAACCATAATGTTAAATTTTCTAATCAAGGTTGTGAAATTATAAATGAAAAGGGTTATGTAATATTAACTCGGTCGCAGAACTTCAAAACTGCTATATAGTAAGCAATGGTAGCTCATCTAATCAAACGTGCTACATGGTCCATACCGATGAGACAGATTTATGGCATAAACGCCTTGGACATGTACACTACCGAAATTTATCTGATTGAGCAAAAGTGAACTAATAAAGGTCTACCTAAAATGCAAAAAGTAGACAAGATTTGTGGTGAATGCCAGGTATGGTAAACAAACAAGGAGCTCTCACAAAAGGTGAACTCCAATAACACCACAAGACCACTCGAGCTTCTCCATATGGATCTTATAGGACCAACAAGAACGGAAAGTCGAGGTGGCAAAAAGTACATCTTAGTTATTGTAGATGATTATACAAGATACACTTGGGTTTCATTCTTAAAAGATAAATCGAAACCCTTGATGAAGTGAAAAAGATTATAAAACAGATTCAAACCGAAAAATGTTCACAAGTCAAAGAAAATCCGTAGTGATCATGGATCCGAATTGAAAATAGCGGTTTGAGAAATTTTGTAGCGATCGTGGGAATATCGCATGAATTCTCTCGCACCTAAAACTCCTCAACAAAATGGAATTGTCGAGAGGAAAAATAGAGTGCTTCAAGAAATGGGAAGTGTTATGTTAAATAGCATGAAGCTACCTAGGAAAATGCAAATTTGAAGTTGAATACGACTGCTACATTATTAACCGTGTTTATATTTGTAAATCTAATAATAAAACGGCTTATGAAATGTGGTTTGAGAAAAAAAGCCTTCATCAAATATTTTCGAATTTTTGGCAAAGAAGTGCTATATTTTGCGTGGCCGTGAAAATTTGGGAAAATTCGACACTAAAAGTGATGAAGGGATCTTTTTAGGTTATTCTTTAAACAGTCGTGCTTATCGTGTTGAACAACAGACCGGTGTGATTCAAGAGTCAATAAATGTTGTGATTGACGATCTTTTGAAGACACTGTCCCTAGTTTAGATAATGATGAAGTTCTTATACTTGAAAAACAAGAAACTTCATTAAGTGAAACTAATCTGAATTAAGGGATTTGTTAAAGATCATCCAACCTCTCAAATACTTGGAAACCCTCTCACTTGGTGTGCGCACTCGTAGACAATTAGAGGACATATGTAACTACGTATGCTTTACATCCCAGTTGAACCTACTAACGTAAAAGAAGCACTTTCGATGAAAATTGGATTCTTGCGATGCAAGAAGAACTTAATCAGTTGTCGAAATGATGTCGGCAACTTGTTCCTAGACCTAAAGATAAACATATTATTGGAACAAAATGGATTTTCAAAAACAAATCGATGAGCTTGGAAATATTATTCGAAATAAAGCAAGACTAGTTGTACAGGGGATATACACAAATCGAAGGTATTGACTATAATGAAACATTTGCCCTCAGTAGCTCGTCTTGAATCAATCGACTTTTATCTCCATTGCATGTTTTAAGAAAATTAAAATTTATCAAATGGATGTTAAGAGTGCCTTTCTGAATGGTGATCTACATGAAGAGGTATATGTTGAACAACCTACAGGGTTTGAAGATCCTAAATTTACTGATCATGTGTATCGTCTTAAGAAAGCTCTCTATGGTCTGAAACAAGCTCCCAGAGCATGGTACAAAAAATTGACTAAATTTTTACTAAGTCATAACTTTCAGATGGGGTGTGTTGATAAGACACTCTTTGTTAAGAAATATAACGATGATATTCTAATGGTTCAAATATATGTTGACGATATATATTTATGGATCAACTTTGTACTAACATGACCGTTGAGTTTGCAGATTTGATGAAGTCTAAATTCGAAATGAGCATGGTTGGAGAATTAAACTATTTCCTAGGATTGCAAGTAAAACAACAACCTGATGGAATATTTATTTCACAAACCAAATATGCTCAGAGTTTAATTAAAAAATTTGGATTTGAGAAAGGTAAAAATTTTGATACTCCAATGAGTACAACTGTAAGACTCTCAAAAGACTCTACAGGTAATGATGTGGATCCTAAATTGTATCGTAGTTTGATTGGTAGTTTACTTTATCTAACTGCTAGTAGACCAGATATTGCTTTGAGTGTTGGTATTTGTGCTCGTTATCAATCAAATCCTAAAGAATCTCACTTAATCTTCTTTGTTAAGCGGATTATGCGATATGTCGCAAGTTCTACTAAATTGGGTCTCTGGTATCCACATGAGACTAATGTTCAATTAGCCGGGTACGCAGATGCTGACTGGGCTGGAAACATTGATGATAGGAAATCAACCAGTGGTGGTTGTTTCTACATTGGAAATTGTCTTGTTTCTTGGTTAGCAAGAAGCAAAGTTCTATATCGCTATCAATCTGAGGTTTGAATACATTCTTCTTCACGAAATGCATGTACTCAACTTGTTTGGATGAAACGAATGTTAAGCGATTATGGAATTACTCAAGATTCTATGATTTTATTTTGTGATAATTCCAAAGTTGCAATAAATATCTCTAAAAATCGATTCGGATTCACGTACTAAGCATATTGACATTAGATTTCATTACATTCGTGAATTAGTGGAAGAAAAATTAATAAATTTGGATTACATTCCAACCGAGATTCAACTTGCGGACATTTTCACTAAACCGCTTGACAAAAGCCGGTTTAATAAATTAAAATTTGATCTCGGTATGTGCAATTTAAATTGAGTTTGCATGATTTTGTGTATCATAAGTTTAATGTTTTATTTGCTTAAACTTGAAATTATTTTAAAAAAAATAATAAAAGAAAAAAATTGCAAATTTTTTGTCATACTCGACCTGTCGTGAGAATACACGACCGGTCGTGCCACGACCGGTCAAACACGTACCGACATTGGCAATCAGTAAAGCACGGATTTCACTTAAAATTGGGGATTTTAGTCTTCTTCTTCATTTCTTCATTTCTTTCCAACCGTCCTAGCTACGGCTGCCCCAACCCATCTTCATTGTTTTTTCAAGGTTAGTGATTCTTTTACATTTTTCTTGTAGATTCTTACTATTAGTGCTTCAAAACTTATGTTTGTGGAATCTATTTGATCATTGATTACAGGATTTGGGGTTTTTCTCTTGAAAAATCTGATTCTATCTAAATCTCATTTCTTCTATCTTGCATCTTGTTGTTCCCTTGAAATCTTTGTTTGAAAATGGATCCTAGAGGTAAAAAGAAAACTACTCGAGGTCCATCTTCTTTCTAGATCAACTTCTATTGTTCAACGTCATCTTCGTTCTCCTGAAAATGATCCTACTGATGCTCGAGATTTGCGTGTATGCGTAATGTAATTGTTGAACGTCATGTTAATGTCAATCACATTGCTTCTTTTGGTATTCCTTCTTTGTTGGAATCGTGGGATGGGATAACATCTTACATTGGGGTGGAGCCGCATACCGTCCATTGCCCAATCCATGTTTGCATGTATCTGCGATTTTTCTCTTGAGAATTTAACTTTTAAAGTTGACACTCAAGAAGGTTTGTTTGTTGTAGATCGACATTTGATTGCAGATATTATGGAAATACCTATCAATGATGAAAGCATTCCATTAATATTTTACATGATAGTCTCTAATCCGAACGACGAATGCTTACTAGAGATTTATGTAATATGGATGTTCATTGGACTCATAAAGGTCATGTACTTCCTCAAGGTATTTGTTACCTGCATACAGTACTTCATAAGATATTCATTTCAAATCTTTATCCACGTTCGAGTAACAAACCGAACTCACTTCTTTTATGGTTCGTGTTTTGCATTCTGTTGTCTCTCGGTGTTAATATATGCCTCCCTTTTTTAATCATCATTCCATTATTCTCACGTCACCATCCTGGACATAGTGATATACCCTTTGGTTATTTATTGACTAGGTTAGCAAATCATATGCTCATAGCCATGCCTACTAGAGAAAAACCCATCCACCATCTCCTTTTAATAACTCCAATCTTAATAAGATGACTTTAGATTTGGCTAGAGGCCAAGTGGATGTCAGCCGAGTGGTGGTGAAGCGGTAATGCTTGAAGCTAGTGATCTTCCCGAGGACGTGAATATGGATGACTTATTTGAAGAACTTGAGTCTGGACTCTACTGATGATCCCGATTTTCACCTTTCCGATTTTGATGAAAGGTTGAATTCTCTTCAAGAGCAGGTGGCTCAAATTCGTGTTACTCAAGACACACAATTTTCTTATATGCGTAAATATATGAGGCGAATTGCTAAGGGATTACACAAAATTGATCCATCTAATCCTGCACCTTCTTCTGGTTCTGACTGAATTTTTTTTGGTCTGTAATATTTACTGATATTAGCTTGCATCTCTAACTTTTTTGTTGGTTATGGACTATTTTTTTTTGCTTCAACTCCAAATTGGGTATGCACATTAACTGCTTTTCTTCCTTTGTCATTTTGTGTCAAAAAGGGGGAGAAGTTTGGTGAATGTTATTGAATGATTATTGATTTTGTTGTGCTATCACTCAGGGGGAGTCCTATTACTCAGGGGGAGTTAAACTTCTTCTCAAGAGTTATGGGAATTGCTTATCATGTCTATACATTGCTTATCATCTTTGCTTATCATCTGTGCATCTGTGCTTGCTTTGTACTTCTTTTATGTCTATTGGAAGTATTATTACTTGGTGTGGTGTTTTGTCACAAATTTGACAAAGGGGGAGATTGTAAGGGTTATGGTCTCATACTCCTTTGGTTGTCAAATTTTGTTATGTCAAAACATCTATCTGTGTCTTGTGCTGGTATGATGATAGACACTGCTTAAATACTTCAAAAAGCTACAAGTTGAAGCTCAAGATGTTAAAGTTCAAAAAGCTACAAGATGAAGCTCAAGATGTCAAAGCTCAAGCTGATATTGTTCAAGACTTCAAGCCTGATATTGGTTCAAACAATCTACATTCGTTGAATGGTTGAAGTTCAATGTCCATACGTCATATTTCAGGTTTGAATGACCTTAGGTTGACCCTTTAAGTAGGTCATTTTGGATACATAAAACAAATATTTATTCTACATGAGCTTGGTCTGCTCCAAGACCAGTCCTAGCTCTTGTTCGACCAGTCCTAGCATTGGTTCGACTAGTCCAAGAAATTCCACGACCAGTCCTAATTAGTTGAAGATTTTCGGATTTTTGGAACGCCCACGACCAGTCCTGGAGGTCCTTCGACCGGTCGTAGTTTGGCTTCGACTGTCCACGATCGGGTCGTGGAGCTACGATCGAAAATCCAAGAACCTATTTCATGGTCCTACGACCGGGCGTAGGTGACCCACGACCGGTCGTAGGTGTCCCACGACCGGTCGTAGGGTACACCACGACCCGGTCGTGGAACGGCTTTCAAAGATCGCGCTCAATTTTTTCAAAAATTGTTAGAGCTACGACCATCCTAGGTTTCTAAGACCAAATCGTAGGAACGATTTTTTCTTCTATAAATTGAACACGAAATTCAGAGTTTTTACATCCGAACTCCATTCCTTTCAAGAATTTTCAAGTAATCACTCGAGATAAGTCAGTGTTTATTTTAAGCTAAATTGTGCTTATTTAATATTCCTTTTTGCTAGCTTATTTAATTTGATTTTGTTTCTCTATTCCAATCTTATTTGAAAAGAGGAATTATATTATTCCTTCTTCTTGGAATCAAAATCAAATATAGCTACGCCCAACAAGTCAAAATCTAAAATCTATTAGAATTTAGAACCTTATGAATGTGAGTATTGGAAATTGAACTTTGATATTCAATCATCTACTCCGATTGGTTCTACCGGGCTGCTAAAGGAGAAATCCAGGTATTTTTACAATTCTGTAAAATTCTTTTATGTTTGGTTTTGTTTGAGGTAAAGCCAGAAAAATCTCATTGTATTGGTTTTGTTTGAGATTGAGCTGTTTTAAAAATCTCATTGTATTGGTTGTCTGAGGAAAACCAAAACTCGAAAAGGGTTTTGAATTGTGTAAGCCCAAGTGAAAAAGACACAATTGTAAAGGCTTTTGGTGAACCCGAGAAAACCTATTTGATAGTGAACGCTAATATCCCCGTGAGGATATTAGGAGTGGAGTAGCATTTTGTGTGGTCATTGTTGAAAAAGCAGTTGGTGTACACACAGGCGAACCACTATAACTCTTTGTCTTGTGGATTGAATGCTTGCTTAATTTTTATATATTTTATCATTCGATTATGTGGAATGTACAAGTGGATGTGAATGTTGTAACTATTTACATTTTCAAGCAAGTGTGGGGATTGTTGTAATAATTTAGATCTTTACTTCTGCATTTATTTTCAATTCCTTGTTATTTTATTTACTTATATTAACATTGAGTTCTTGATTCAAAAGAGGTTCTAGAAATAAGGTTGTCCTACCATAAGCCCTTGTTTATTATGGTGTAAGGTTGTCCTTAGAACTGAATTTGTATCAATTTCTCAATAATTATTTATCAAGGTGATTTATATTTAGCATTGTGAATTGATTCATTATTGTAAGAGTATTGATTTACTTTAGTTCCGCTAATTTATTTTTAAATTTGGCATAGTCCTATTCACCCCCCCCCTCTAGGACATATAGCTTGGCCTTTTCAAGTGTGTGCACAAGGTAAGTGCCAAATATTCAATACAATGTCATAATCATATAATACCAGAAATACTGGTAATCCATAAATCGTACAATATCATAATAAGCAAAAATACTGACAAGGTCATAAATCATATGATAACAGATTAAGCGGAAATATTGACAAGTCCATAAGTCATACAATATCAGAGTATGCAATCTAGATCAACTATGTACATGAGGAGTCATAGATCAGTAATTAACAGATGTCAAGGGTGCAATGCAATATACAATTCCTGATGAGTTCACAAATACGTCAGCTGTATCTAGACCGTATAAATTCAAAAACAAAATAACCCAAAAGGCTTTATGCCGCGGATGTCATGCAATGTGCGGTGTGAATGGAATGACCATGTTGGAGTGTGAAGTCAGGATGATAGTACATAGTATCACAGACTACGGGGTCTAACACAAGGGACTTCTATCCAAACCAGTCTCATACCTAAATTTGGATAGTTAGACTTAATGTGGTAAACTCCTGATCTCAGGTTAGTCCTGCGCTCCAACCAAAATCCTGGCTATTGCGAAGGTACACGTAACACATAGTTACACATCACCAGCCCAAGTGGATAATGAATGAATGAATGAGTGAGTATACAACTCCTGCTCAATAAATCCACATATCATTATTATTCATCTCTAGGATCATCATCGGGGTTTAATACACTCCAAATGGCACTGCCACTCTCCTAGCAGCACAGTCCAAGTAAGCGTAAGAAACCTCACTATCCTCCTAGCCAATAGTCTGCCAATACCTATTCGACACGTCGATAGTAGACCCATTCACGAGTTGGTCAAACTCAGCCTAGTAATGCCCCTACGCTTGGGCGGGTAAGGCCACACCCCCTCCCAACCGACCATGATACAGTGGGAGACGCAATCTCCTGGTATTCGGCACTCGGGCACTCATGTATCCACTCAGTCTCGACATTGGGGCATCCTCTGGTACCAAGAGGGTTTTAGGGATTTACTCCCAGGGCCATCTATAGTAGCCCGATGCTAGAACAAATTTTCGGTGCCTCATCTAACCATCTATGATATGCCTATGGAGGCTACGGCCTTGATGTCATTAGGGCATACAATAATTATAATGCAAGATGCATGAATCATACAATCCAGTCATGCATCAATCTTGCGCATACCGTGCATTCATGTGAGATAACCTCTGCCTATCAGGGAGTCTCATAACAACATACCCAATGACATATGCAATGATCAACCACATCTCATAACAAATATGCAGATGATGCGTATGGGGCATGTATCATGATGCTATGCTATCATATACTCACAATCAGTATAATAATCGGCATCGACAATCGACCTCGACAATGTGGACATTTAACCAACATTGCCCCCGAGGAATGACCCTCATAGATCCTAACATATAGTGGACCCATGACCTCACACAAGAGCCACATATACAGCACCATGGGCCTCACTCAAGAGCTTAATACACATCACGATGGGCCTTTCACATGGGCCTAACATACATCACAATGGGCTCCATCGCCTAGCCCTCAAATACACTATAATGGGCCTCATACAATCATAATGGGCCATGTCACATGGGTCTGATACGCATCACATGGGCTACATCACATGGCTATATACATCGGATGGGCCACGTCCCATGGGCCCCAAATACATCACAATGGACCACAACTCGTGGGCCCCGAATACATCACAATGGACCTCTCACACGGGTCCATTATGCATCACATCAAGGTGGGCCTCAATGGATGGCTATAGACACGTCACATTGGGCCTCATATATATCAAGTGGGTCGCATCACATGGGCCAGATATATATCACAATGGGCCTCTAACACAGGTCACATATACCTCACAATGGGCCTCTAACGCGGTCCTAATATACATCACAATGGGCTCCATAGCCTTATATACATTACATTGGGCCTCGACAATCTGACTCGGCCAAGATACTCGACCTTGACAATCGAAATCGACCTATACAATCGGCCTCGACAAATCAGAATCGGCCTTGATACTAGGCCTCGACAATCAGAATCGGCAAATCGATCACGTTAATCAAAATCGACATCGGCCACGACAATTGAGATCGATCGATAATCAAAATCGGTAAATCGGTCATGTCAATCGGAATCGGCATCGGTCATGACAATCAAAATCGACTGATAATCAGTCGAAATCGGCATCGGTCATGAAAATCAGAATCGACTGATAATCAGAATTGGCAAATCGGTCACGTTAATTGGAATCAATCAATAATCAGAATCAGCAAATTGATCATGTCAATCGGAATCGATCGATAATCAGAATCGGCCAATCGGTCACGTCAATTAAAATCGATCGATAATCAGAATCAGTAAATCGGTCGCGTCAATCAGAATCGGCCTTGACAAATCAGAATTGGCCTCGATACTTAGCTTTGACAATCGGAATCAGCAAATTGGTCATGTCAATCAGAATCAGCAAACGGTCACGCCAATCAGAATCGGCAAATCGGTCACGATAATCGAAATCGGCAAATCGATCACGTCAATCAGAATCGATCGATAATCAGAATCAGCAAATCGATCGCGTCAATCGGAATAGGCAATCGGTCATGATAAACAACCTCGATCGCTAATCGGCAATCGGCCACGACAATCGGAATCGGTCAATAATCGGAATCGACAAATCGGTCACGGTAATGGTTTTAATAATCAACAGATAAAACAAAGCGAGGTCCATAAATGATCAGCCGATCAACCATAGTATAAAGATCAGCACTCGGCCGTGGTTATATCAAATCCGATAGCACGGAGCCATCCATTTACGGTGAATGGGGCCCACTTATTTGGGTTAACCCACTAAGGGAATGATGAGAATGGGCCTAACGAGGCCTAAGGGAAGGTCACAATGTGGACATCCAACCATCATTGCCCATCAATATGGACATCTAACCAACATTGCTCTCAAGGAGTGACCTATATAGGGCCAAACATATAGTGGGCCCATGGCCTCAAGTACAATCACGATGGGCCTCATTTACGTCACATAGGCCTCGTCATATTGGGCCAACATACATCTCATCGGGCCTCGAATACGCAATAGGTGGGCCTCACAACTTGGTCTCGACTATATCATAACGGGCCTCGCCCATGGGCCTCATCACTAGGCCTCATATGTCAAGTGAGCCACATCACATGGGCCGCATTATATGGGCCGCACCATCGGGCTTCATGTATATCAAATAAGCCACACCAGTGGACTTCATATATATAAAGTTGGGCCCACCCTTATGTATTTACGACCCGACCTATTCATAAGATAACATAGAGATAAATGGAGTGAAAACAATATCAGCTTGCTTAATTGGAAACTACCATGGCCCTTAAAAGTTGAACAGCAGATGTCACAGTCCACTATTTAAATGGTGGGGTCCACTTGAACCTTAGATCTAACCCATTCTTTTGCTCACGTCATAAAATGATATTTCAAATGGTTGGACGGTTTATATACAACACATGCATCATGGTGGGTTGCATAATTAGATGGCGTGGATGAATCAAGTGGGACCCACACATCTTGCTACCGTGTACAGCAGTAATGGGGCAACTATATAGCTATCGTACATGTAGCTACTACTGCTAAAAGAGTGGCAGAGGTGGGTCCCACGTAGGGCCCATCACAACAAGTAATATAATATTATATTGTATTATAGTATACTATATAACATATTATATTATATATTATATTAATATAGTATAATATATTAATATTATATATATAAATAATTAAAAACGTCCAGGCCCTGGACGGCCTGGACGGTCACAACCGTTCATGGGAGGCCCTACACGTGGGGTGGGTCCCACCGTCCAGGGACGGTGGAGGTCCCACACGCACCCACTCCAAATGGATGGACAGCGTGGTTGGGTCCTTTGGACCCGGATGCAAAGGAATAACAAATATCATATTGATACAAAACTTCTATGACCCAGGAAAGGTTTCAATGGCAGACGTCCAACACAACACTGTTTACTGTGACGTGGGCCACCTGAGCTACGTATACGGTTGATTTTTAGAGGGCTCACTGACCTAAGGGGCCCCATCAAAATGAACGGTGTTGATGTTCCTAAACATCACGATGGGGCCGACGGTTGGGACCCATGGTCCCTGCCTTTCTCACCCATCATGCAGCAGTCCAGAAGTACAGCATGACACTGCGTGGCATCCTCTGGTCGCTGTAGCAGTGCCTGCTGCTGCTATTTATTATTATTTTTAAAAAAAATGTATTTTAGGGTTTTTCGCATGTTGGGCCCGCATCAAGTGAATCCACTCCATCCATTACATTCCATGGCTCGAGACAATCCGAACGAGCTCAATATTTGGAGTATTTTAGGTGTATAGAAACATTAGGGTGGATTTCAATGATAGACTATACTATTTTTTATGGTTTGGCTCGCTAGAAAATCGGATTCACTTCATTTTTCGACTCAACGCCTAAAATTATCTGGAGAATGGAATGGATGGCTTGGATTAAATTAATGCATCAAGGTGGGGCTTGTATGAATGGCCCACCTAAAAATCTAAAAGAAAACCCACTGACGTTATATATATATATATATATATATATATATATATATATATATATATATATATATATATTGGTTAGCTTATCAGTACACACCCATGTCAGTACAGACACTCCATGTTAGCCAGCTCCACGTCCAGCGCCTAGGGACGCTGGACGGCATGGATAAACACATTATCATGGTGGGTCTCACATGTACGTGGCCCACACTTTATCAAGGTGGGTCCCACGTGAACGTGGCCTACCTAATGGGTCTAATATTTGTGTTTTCTCATCATCCATAAGGTAGGGTCCACAGGACTTGGATGGTTTGGATAAGACATACATCAAGGTGGGGTCCATCCAAGTCGGCCACACATCACACAAAAATGAAAAAGAGAGAGAGAGAGAGAAGCACCCACCTTAGATCTTGGACTTCTTCTTCCACTAATGTGATCTAGAGCTCTAAGGGAACAAGATTCAATGGTTGGGATTGATTTCGGAGGGTTGGAATTGGGGCGGAGAGCTTACAAAGGGTTGGAAATGGAGAGCTCTCATGGACGTCCGAAGCTCTCTCTTGTTAGGAAATAAGAAAGAAAGAGGGAGGGAAAGAGATAAGAGAGAGAGAAAGGAGAAATGAATGCTTTTCTAGCTAGGCAATCATGAGTTGTAAGGGAAGCATGGGCTAAGGTTATTATGAGTTGTAAGAGCATGCCTAGGGCTATGGGCTAGGGGTTATAGCTAGGGTGATATCACCCTTAGGGTGACATCATCCTCATGATGATGGTTACTAGGGAAATGTGCAATCTAGATAGGTGGGTCCCGTAATGTGCAGTCGACAACCATTATCATGCGCGGTCCACAACTTCTGATCTAAGCATCGGATTGGCGCATGAGACGCGGCATTGGAACCGCGGTGACAATGCGGCCATGACGGTATAAGTTTCGAGTCGAGCTAACTCAGATATACTGGACGCGACTCAAGATCACGATCAATTGCCGATAACAGATCGTGGGTCGCTGGATTTCGATAGAGAGGACCACGGAAGCCTATGGAACTATACAGTATAGGATACGGGTCTTACAATATTGAACTCTATCATAAATGTGACCATTTTATATCCATTGGAACCTTTTGCCTATTCAAAGAGAGCTTGTCTATTGATGCTGGTAGAGAAAGAAGAGAGTGCTTTTGAGTGTTTAACCTTAAATCTTATACCTAAAGCCCTTTCTATCAGGGAAGTTCATCCTCTAATCCACCCTCATCATTAATATTCAATAGAGTGGATTGGGGAATGAACTTCTGCATTCAAGGATCCTCCAGCTACTACCTTAATGGCAAATCATTAAGCTAGGATACCTTGAATGCATAGATAATTGAAATTGCTCTATCTTCCTTATAGGAAAATATTTTGAGAGTAGGATTTCATCGTAACCTTGACCCAACCCGTCGCCATGTACTGGTACATCATAAGAGTTGTGGATTAAGGAAGTCGAAGACTCTTCGTCAACAAAGGAGGAGATCTTGGTCAACGTGCTGAATGGGCTCATCTGCTTATCTGTAAGTTATTAGAGTCCATAGGACACTTGTGATCATTCCTTTTTAGGATTGGGTCTTAGGTGTTTCTCACCGTTGCAAGCCCTCGTAGACGGCCTTCGGCGGGAGTGTACGTGGTGGGTGCGTTGTGTGGACCTGCTCTGTGGAGAGCATAAACATCCAGTTGAAGTGAACCTATCTAAAACCTTAGTTTAGAGGTGATCCGAGTGAAACCTTGGGTTTGAGGTAAACCGCATAAAACCTCAGTTAAGATCTTATAGATGATCATTGGCCAGTGTGTCTAAAAGTGGGTGCATTGTGTTGACCCTTACTCGTGAGAGAATAAACAGTCAGCCTCAGTGTAAGTTGTAAAGGTTGAAGGTGAACCTGATTTAAAACCTTAGGTTTGAGGTGAACCGCTGTGAAACGTCCTTAGTGAAAATCGGCACACTCAAGGGTTGAGTGCATCTGCCTAGAGTGGAGTAGACTGATCGTCAAACCACTATAAAAATGACTATGTTTGAGATTGTCATTCTTCTATGTGTGTGATTTACTTTAATATTTTCATATCTGAATATCTGAGATCACACCTCACACACATACACAGTCATATCCATCATAAACTACTTTGCATATTGTTCACTTCTTAAATAGTTTGTGATTGAATCCTCTACCGGGCTTGGAAGCCAGTAGAGTTACTTTTGAGTAATCCTATAATATGCTTGTTGTTAGGATTAGTGTAACAGGATTTTAAATAAATCATAAAAACTTTAAAAGGTCCTATTCACCCCTCTCTAGGACATATTGGCATATTCCTACTTCAACTAAAGCAGTCTTCACCGCAATTTCAATAGATGCATGGGTAAAGGCGTAAAGCAACATCTTTCAAGAAACAATTTACCCTTAGCTTTGATGGAAATTTCTGCAGTTAAAACTAAGATTCCAACACACATAATCTCTCCATTACCTTTGATAAGTAATGTCAAACCATGATCTTCAATCTTTAACATTCCAAGCAAAATGTAGCATTTACAAAAGATCCAACAATTGATTTTGAGATTCAACAATTAATCAACTTTACAAACATGTCAGATCTGTGCAGATATGTAAACAAAAGTATAGAAATCTATCCATTGAAATAGGGTTTCCACCCTCCAAATACTTAAATCATTTCAGGCCTCCACCCCTCAAAACAAAACACAACAATGTTTCTTCTGAGCGAACCCATACAGATGAAAAGAAACAACCCATCTAATTCATTCAAAGGAGTCTTCACACCAAGATGAACCTAGTATTCTCTACTACATACTAGTAACATACAACCAATATTGGGGCGCCATACCATAAGTTACAAAATTTCATGTCCCCCTAAACAAGGTATCCTCCACACACACACACATATATATATATATATTATAAGTTCGTTATTATTATTTACCTTCACAAATACATTCACCATCCATCCAACTATTAACAACATTTATAAAAAATAAAAGATATCCAACCAACTCTTAATAATAATTTGCAACTTAACCTACTGGGAACTGTCATGCACTGTAATATCTCACGGCAGAGCGGGTTCTAAGGAGTTGCAAGTTAACCCTGACGACAGCATATAAATAAAGCGATAAAGATATAAATGATTCAAGATTAATTTAAGGTTTCGAGAACTTACATCCACCTCACTCTTACTGCCAAGTAGTCCTGATGAAAATGCATCCACACTATAAGAAGGGGAAAAAAAAATTTGTGGTTACATCGATACGGTCTAGTATGAACGGCTACCTACGTACCCAATGTTCGAAAGATTGGGATCAAGCCACTACATAATTCTTAATATTTAAATCAAAACATTTTACACATAAGCAGAGAAAAATCAAAACAAATCATAATAGAAATATGCGTACCTTCTGTTACGCATAAGAAGATGAAAAAATGAAACAAATCACTAGATTGGTCAAGTAAAACTACTAAATAATTTAAGATAAAGATTTAGTCAAATAATATCCGAAATAACCTCAAGCACAATCTACATGTCCTAACCAAATTTAAAAAGTATGTTCTTGACTTAAGAAAAGCTTTAAGTAAACTCCTTTAAGTAAAATTAGGCTATGGCTGACTAATTCCTATATCAAACCATTTCTAGGATGCATGTAAGTGTTAACAAAAAGTTCCAATTCCCAAATATTACAAAGTTATTAATGGGCTTAAAATACCAAGCTAGCCCTTAATGGGCTTGAAATGCCTCTAGGATTTTGTGTTCAGAACATCTCTCGGGATGGTGAAGATTGGCAAATTTGGGATCCTAATCCTAACTGAAATAGTTACAAAGCTGTCATTTCAGAATATTTATGGTAGTAACAAGCCTGACTCAAGTTTTAGACCTTGTTTAGTTTAGTTTAGTTTTATTAATATTATTATCAATTTTAAAAGGTAGTTTCATGGCAAGCTGATTCAAATGATTAATTATCTCATTGATCTGATCTTCTAACTACCTGATTCATTTACATCAATGGTATGGCTAAAGTGAAAAATAATCAAATTCATCCAGAAACCGTAAGAGGAAAAAAAATATCACATTAAACTCACTTGATCAATGAGGAGCTCCCAGTTTGATTAGCCTTAGCAATGACCAGTGTTTACTTACCTGGAATGGACCAAACTGTTGGATTGGTTGGGATCGAAACTCATCACTAAAACAGGATGGGTTTTGGTTAAGACGGAAACTCCTCAGTGAAACGGGTCAGTTCGCTAAAAACACAAGTCAACCAATTTATTAAGAACATGAAAGTTCACCAGTCAAAGCTAAAACACAACTTGCATTTGTAAGCCAAACATGCTAGAAGAATAATATTGCTAGTTGTTACTAAATAATTTTATTTATAGCAGATTCCTGGGCCAGAATAGGTCAGGAAGTCAAAACATATGTTAGGAAGTTAATAACCAGGCAACACGTGAACAACAGATTGATGTTTAACAGCAACATCAGCTATAACTTGTAAATGCATTAGGTATATAAAAAGTAAGTAATGATGACAAAAAGACGAAAAGCAACAACTGGTTAAAGTTCATACAATGTGTAACATCTTGCAGGCCCTAAACCCGTGATTTGAGTAGCGAAATGAAAGATGATGCATTTAGTTACAAATAAAAACTCAATTCTAAAAATATTAAGTAAGACACTAACTGTCACTGAAGGTTTACCAAGACTGAACATTCACCATAAGACCAGCAAACCTATTTTTGCTCTTTCTGATTTCTTGGGCATTAGATCTATCGAAAGGGTCAACAGAAATCCTCCCGCTTGAACTGGAAAATGCAACTGGTAAATATACAGAAAACAAAAGAATGGTTTATCCCAACATCAAACCTTCATGTTTATACAAAAGAATGGTTTATCCCAATACTAAAACTTCATGCTTATTCGGCAGTTTAAGATGTCAAAAAGTCTATTCTCTATAGAAGATAGCAATATCTCCAGTGTAAAAGAACCTAATTAATAAAATTCAACAAAATCCAGTGTAAAAGAACCTAAGCAATATTGTCTTGATTGATGATCTATGTCTGATCCAGAGTTTGATGAGATGAATAGCCAGATATATATTATGGGGCCCAAGGAATCAAACAAATGGTCCTTGAATTCATAGGATTTATTTATTTAAATTAATTTATAGGGTTAGATTTAGTCCGTATTGGTTCAACATGTTTCCCATTGGTATTTCGTCACTTTTTGGTGGGCCACTCTCTCGACATAACAATATTAGAACGTCATGAAATTGGTCACTATCGAGCCAGCTTCAGAATGATCCCATGATCATATAATTCTGATATAGTTTAAGTGTGGTACAACCAGTTTAAGATAAGCCTATATGTTTGTAGTGAGATTCAAAGGCATTTTGGTCATTTCTTATTGTATTAGGTTTATTCTTTAGTTGCTAAGGATAACTGCCTCTTTGGCTTTGTGTGTGACAGCCTATTGTGGTTATTTTTAATAAATTTTGTGTTTAGAGGTTTCTTGGGTTTAGAATGTGTTGATTCCCTTTTAGCATGTTTTGCGTCTGGTTAAAACAGAGGAGATTGATTGATAAGTAATTTCAACCAGTGGGTTGGTGGGAATCATTTCCACAACGACTTAATCTTCGGAGACTGTTCTACAATATTTCTAGCTCAATGTTTTAAATAGTGGTAGCATGATGCTTGCGCTCAGCCCTCTATATCGTGTAGCGTAAATACGTAGTACACGATACTTCTATTTTTTAATTTAAAAATAGGACATATATAATAAATAGTGAAAAAAAAGGAAAAAAATATAAAAATGCCAAAAAGATTATTCATTTTATCAATTCTAGGCATGTTAAAAAAAGTCATTAGTTATCATTTATCAAAAGTCAATCCACATATATAAGCCAAATCAAATAATTATCACATCAACAACTTCCTAAGCAAACCACTTTAATTAATAATGTCTAATTGAAATCACAAGTCACAATTATGAAAAGAAATAAAAATATAATAGGTTAAAAGTATCAAGTATAATATAAGTGTCACATTCCTCAACATTAGAAACAAAGAAAACGTGAAAAAAATAATTAAAAAATAAAATAGTAAAAAATATACATTGTAGCTTACACTACGGACGCTACATGCTACATAGTTGTAGCATAGCTACAACCCCTATAGTGTACGCTATAGGGGAATTACGCTATTTGGGACGCTACGTAGTGCTATGGCCACACTACGTTATGTAACGTATGCTTCTGCTACGCTATGGGCACTATTTGAAACACTGTTCTAGCTAAAGATTTCAAAAGAAGATGGATCCAGATCAATCCATCACGTACCCATTTGCATTAACAATGCATTGTTTTAACTCAACATGGTGAAAAAAATGTCCATATTCAGACCACTGTTGGAATGGCTATCATAATCTCATAATTTGGATTTTTGTGCTCAGAAGTCCTATCCACATGATGGCCCACCAAATCTATGATCCTGATCAATGCACAAAAGTGTCACCCGTGTGGAGTTTTTTTTTTTGGTTGGTATTAACATAACGAAATTCCAGGAAGCATGGGAGTCATAGAAAACATTTCTTATACATCTTTGTGGAAAATGGGAAACAAAATTCCTCCTTTGACTTCTTGAATACAATCACCAACAAATGCATATTAAAAAGGTAGAAAAAAAATATCCAAAAGAAAAGGAAAATGTAGTTGTCTCATTAAGATTGCTAAATTATGCTCTCATGTAAAGCACACAAAGTGGCGGACCAATCGACTCGCCCGACCTAAATTCTGATTTCACAAGAAAATTGCCATGTCACAAGTAGACAATCAACTTGGCTGCATTATTTTTTTTTTCCAAAAGCAACTTAGCTGCATTTTAACGAAACTGGAAACCAAAAGGATTGGTTTCTTCATTGGGCTTGAGTTTTTCAACATCAAACATAGAGCTTGTGAGTCAATTACACTTGGGACATTATGTGCAGGAGTGAATGATAATGAAAAAGGGGAGAGAAAAATGTCCTGACAATAGCATAGTCATTCATAAAAGCTAATGCATGTGTACATGTTCATGCACTTTTCTATGCATATGCATTTGAACAGAATATTCAGTCTGTCTAAATTCCTAAACATTAATTCGCAAAGACCCATGTTAACAAAACAGTTAATATGTTAGATAGGAAAGAAAGGCCTTATGTAAACAAGGAAAAAGAGGTTATCGAATCCATGCACCATACATGATGTTATGTGTTAGCTACCACAGAAACTGGATGTAGGTGGACCCGAATGGATTGGCAATCATAATAAAAATATTACTAGTTGGACACTCTTAGCTGTCCAACTGCCCACCTACAAATGAGTGGTAGAAAAAAATTGGTGGAAATGGACAGCACTCCTTACGAAATAGTTCAATTGGATAGGTATAGATTCATCTCATTTAGGAAATTTTAGGATATGATCCATCCATGGTGGGTCCATGAGATGAACAGTCCAGATTAAGGACTGGTATGACCTCTCCAATTAAAGTTATTACACCATATAAGGAAATTAGTGTACTGCATAGGTTTCATTTCGCCCATAAGAAAGTGGCACAATAGGAGACAAAAAAAATAAAAAAAAAATACGTAACTTAGGGGGTGTTTGGGAACATGGAAACCCTGGAAATGAAATTGCTTTCCGTGGAAACCCGCTTTTTCTCCATTTGCAATTTCACTGATTCTTAACAATGTGAAGTAATGTGCCCTAAAATCCCCAAATCCCTAAATTAGGGTCCACATTGAATTAGGAATCCATAAATTGCTAAATCCCCAAATCCCTAAATTGGTTTTGAGATTGAGAGAGATTGAGAGAGAGAGAGAGATACCTCATGGTCGTGAATGAGCTAGCCTTCAACCGAGCTTCAGAGAGAGAGAGAGAGAGAGAGAGAGAGAGAGAGAGAGAGAGGGTGCATGTAACGCCCTGAAAATCGGGGGTCGAGTATGAACTCAACTCCCGAGTTCCAACGCATCACTTATGCAACATACACAATGATGGTTAAATGTTGTCTGAGTTAGCGCAATACACATGAATGAGATTATACCAAAGCAGTAATTCATACTCCAGATCAGTTGTATAAAAGCAAGCGGAAGATTGAACTGTATATATATGTATGTGAAGAAACAAAATAAATGATTCATTATCCAGAGTATGAATCCTTCTGAGTCACAATATACACGTCTGTCTATATAAACAAAATGTCAAAATACTAGGTACAATCTCTGTAAGTCCCATCAGTCCCGGCAGCCTAGTCGAAGCCGCCAGCGAACTGCATATACGAGAACTCCTCCTGGTCCTCGTCGTAATCGGGCTCCGCCTCCCGTAGAATACCCGATCGCTTATACTCGAGACAGCAGTCCGGTTGGTGTGCGCAACACCGTCCCGTAACGTGGGAGTGAGTAGCTAACTCGGTGTATAGGTTATCATGTTACCAATACAAATAAGCAAGAATGATAAAACAAGAAATCAAACACTCCTAGTTACTCGTTAATGCAAGTATGAATGCGGTATGATGGATGCCCTCACCACACCCTCCCTCATGCGACACCATCTCACGTTCGCGCATGCTTTCATCCCTCGGTGCTCCACATCTTCCGTGCACATGCAATGCATGATGAGCATGATTACGAGTTTTTATTAGTCCATTTCAAACAAATGAGGATTGGGAAACTACGGTATCTCCCTTGTATCATATCCAAACATGATCCAATCTAGGGTCGTCACTCTAGTTAATATCGACGATGGTGTGTTTTCTAGGTCACCGAGGGCCGCTGTGCCAGTCATTACGCACAAAGGTTGCACCACTCCCCCATCACCCCTTAAACGATTCATCACGATACAACTATACGTAAACAGGCCTAGTTCATATTCTATATGTCGCGGCGAACCCTAAGGCACGCCGCAACTTAGTATGCTCGCGGTCACTACAAAGGGTCTGCCAGTGGCACACACAAAGACACCACTCCCCATCACCTTATCGGTAGGCCGACAACACGAATATAGTGTCCCATACCACCATAATCGGCTCACGAGTTGAGTTGCTCACCGGTCACTACGGGGAGGCACGTAGCCCCAGAGGGGCCGACAACACCACGGTGTCCCATACCACCATGCCCGGCTCATGAGTCTTAGCGGATCGAGGTACCATGGTTAACGGGATTTTCACCGGTAAGTTTGGTACCCTAGGTTCAAGCATTAGCGACCAAACATGGTGAACATACATAAACACATCGGTTTGCTTGACGAGCACGACTATCTCGAGCGCACCACAAGTTGAGCGATATGGAGCGCAGTGCACTGGGTGGCCAACCACTATCGCCAACCGAAGTACGACTCGGGTTCGCTGACACGTCCGTTGTGGCGATATGAACTCACCCACAACCGTAAATTGGTATCGCATGTTTGGACTATAGGCATAGTCCCAAACTCAATCAGGCCAGAAGCATGAAGTAAAGCATAAGGCAAAGCATGTATTACAAAGCATGAAATAAAGCATGTTATAAGGCATGTTGTAAAGCATGTTGTAAAGCATGTTATCAAGCATGTTATAAAGCATGTTATAAAGCACTATACACACAGAGATACAAATACCTAGAGTTCATAGGTGAGTGGTTAGAGTGATCAACCACATGGAGAGTGTCATATGTGACACTAAGGTAACCGAGAATCCCATCTCAAAGATCTACCTAAGATTCTAACACTTAAGCACTTACACTCACAAGTGATTCCACCAACACTTGAATGCAATAGTTCAACATACATGACGTATGCTAGGGAAGTGTGTACTAGGGTTGTCCCTTTACCGAGCTAGTATTTTATACATATACATCCTATTCATACAGCAAATAAACATAGCAAACACATCAGCAAATTTTATACGTATAGGGTACTTTCACGTATACCCACTTTCGACATACATAGTGTTTACAAAGGAACATAGGTTTCGCGATTCCTTTCGCCAAGCTAGTATTTTAATCATGTATTGTATAATCATACATTAAATACATATGTCAAACATTATTCCAAAAGAAATACGTATACGGTATTTCTACAATACGTATTTTCAACATACGGCACATTTACAAAGGAACATATATTTTGGCAATCTCTTTCGCCAAACTAGTATTTTATTCATATGTTATATAATTAAACATTAAATAAACATGTCAAACAATTATCCAAAAAAAATACGTATACGGTATTTCTACGTATACCTAGAATATGTGAAATTCCATATTTCACACCGCTAATCAAAACAGGAAACTATTTGTACATGTGCAATTGCAAGCGATCATGAATCTACCATTATCCGACATTGAAAGCGTTGAAAACCGTAACTTATAAGCTTAAAGTCCTCACCTTTGCCTTTGAAACGGAATAAATCAAAGAAGGGTGATGGATCTTCCGTCTACGGCCGATTTCTAGCCTAGAGAGCGGAATCGGTTAGTCGGTATACACCCTACCTCAATTCCACCTCAAATCAGACCTAGGGTTAGGTTTTCTTACCTTCAAATGAGGCGGAAAACATCGGGAGAACGCCGAGAACAAGGCGGTGTAGGCCGTGTAGCAATCCAAAGTGTAGCAGTGGAGGAAGATCGTATCTCCAAGTCCTTCTCTCTTTTTCTCTCTCTCTCTAGGTTTCCACCAAAATTCGTATGGCTGTGAGAGGGGCTGCTCTAAGCTCCTTTTATAGCCTCAAACCTTACGGAAATAGACTTAGGTTCATGGGGTACCGCCATATAAGATTTTCTTTCGCTTTTCCACTGAAGGGGAGTTCTCGTAGCCCTCTTTGAACCAAACGTCGACTTAAGCTCACCACCAATGGATCTACGTGGGATTACGTTTTTGACTCATTCGGATACGTAGATCGCACGTGGCGGACCACTTTCGCCCGACGGTCGGTGGGCCACGATCGAAATTCCAGTACATGTAAATGTTCCTAAAATTTTTCTTAATCCGAGGGTGTAATTTGGTCCGATTCTCGACGGTCAGTAGCTTAATATTGACGCCAACGAACGATGCCGATCACTATTCCGATATTTATTTCGGCTTGTGAATAGTGTTTTTCACACTACCTCGCTCCGATGCTTGAATGGCCGTGGAATATCGGATAAGGCTGATTTTTGAGATGATTGTTAAGCCCAGTGGGGCGGTCCTAGTTCCTTAACTTTGGGTTAATCGGAATCCCGAGGTGCGATCTAGACCTAATACGAAGTTTCGTTTTATTCCCGAGAGCAGACGGGGAATGAATTTGGTTCTAAACTTTAGGGTAACCTAGCGTCAATGATTCTACAAGTTTTGGGTCTTGCAGATCGTATTTAAAGCGATCCTAACGGATTTCATATCTAATTGAGTTTAGTACTTAGTTAACTTTGTTAAATTTCTAAAGGATTTAATCCTATGTGATTTCTGGTCGAGGTGGTACTCAACCCAATGTACGGAATTTTTCAGGTCGTTACAGTGCAAGAGAGACAGAGAGAGAGGGTGCGAGAGAGACAGGAGACGTTGAAATAATTAGGGCAGTCGTTATAGACGCCCTATGTAACACCCCATACTTTCCAGTGCTCGAGTGTTACTGTGTAACTAAATTTAGTATAAATACAAGCCCAACTTAGGTAAACACTAACGTGCATTCTAGTCTAAATCCGACCGTTTAAAAGTAGGCCCAATCCATACATCAAGCTATTTATCCGTCGATTCCCAAGACAGGACCATCACGCCATTGAAGAGACCTTCCTTAGGATCACCACCTCATTGATGGACAAATCAAACTGTCCATTTCGAACATTAGTTCTTGGGTCACCAAACCCACTGTTCAATCTTAAGGTATACCATACACTTGTAGTAGGACTCCTCGGAGGAACCATGGATCAATCATCACTCGCTAGATGCACCGTTTTATTAAGCCACATCACTCAAGATGGAAGGCCGTCACATAACCAGATAACCCAAGGCATAGCAAGACTACATCGACTCGCTAACCGGTCTTTAAGACTTAACTAGAAAACCTTATCTAGATGTTTATTGGGGGCCCTATGACATTATAGAAACAGGTTTATTTGAGTTAGGAGTTATCTGCCCATAGGATTGATCAAAACCAACAATTTAAAATCAATCAAATCCTTGATGTTCAAAATATATATAATCTACTATTAAAAACTATAATAGTAATAATAATAACAATAATGATAATAATAATAATAATATGAAATTCTGAGACAGATGCTCATAATAACCTGAACCACAATAGCAAATTAGAGGGAAATAAAATAAGAAACTATATATGTGATAGAGATAATATGTAATAATAATATTCAATGTTCTAAAGGCATATTGGGTCATCTATTCCCTAACTCAGCCGTAGATTCGTAACTAAGTGGTCCCTAAGACCATTTTAATCTCTGATATTTAATTTCAGGGTGATCCAACCATTTGATCAATGAAAATACACCACTAGAACTAGGAATTGAAGAGTATGGCCCACTTAAGCATTGGATCTGATGCATCTCTAGTCAAGATGTCCCAATGAAGCCACGAAGCATAATGGACGGAGTGGTTCACTAAAACCCTCACGGTGGGCCCCATAATGGGGTGTACATACACCATGTTCGGTGTGAACACTGCACGCCGGATCGCTGAAACTGTCAAAATAGCGCCTACCCGCATTTCCTAAAATAGAGCCTCTCCGGCTCGTTCTCATTTGAAACAGACACCGTCCGTGCATAGCCCATGGCTCACCAATTAGAGCCCACTTCCATGATCTGATCCGACCATCGTGTTCACGTCGAGAGGCTGACCAAAACCCCAGCTATTTCATGCAAAGAGGTACACGTGTGTGACCACAAATCCAGTCTCAGATGGACTATAGAAGACCATGTTTCCAAAAGTGGAAACTGTCTCCCTGCGCCATGCTGGCGATCCGCATGATGTTGAAGCCGCACATCTTAGTCGTTCACCCCAATGTCATCCCGACCGCCTGTTCATTGCTCACGTGCTAGGGGTTGTTTGTGAAAAACTGATGCCCAAAACCAGCAGCATGCTAGCTGTTTCAAGGAAACCAGGTGTCGGGATTTAATCCCAGCCTTCCACTGCCCATCCAACAGTTCCGGAGTGGTGGGTGTGTGAATAAGAGGGAGTGGATTAAGAAATGGGAGCTCACCCTCCATTATTACAGTCGCCCAAGAAAACCATCCGTCTCCTTTGTTCTAGCAAACCCACTAACCTAAACCCCTACAGGCTTCATGAAAGCTTATCCACAAGCTTCGTAGGGTTCATACGGAGCATCTGAAGGAAGTAGATTAAAGGATGTGGTGGTGTTTTCAAATCCACCATTAATGGCGGTCTCCTCCTCTATCATGGCTAGTGCATTTTCTGGGCACGTTCAACCATGGCGTTGAGTCCAGAGATGGCTGGGCTCTGCTGTAGGGAAAACAGAAAGGATAGAGGAAGAAACGAAGAGAGAAAGAAGAAAAGACGAAGAAGGAGGAAAGGAAGAAGAAAAAGATGGGGTGTGGGGCTGCCTCGTTGCCTCCTTGCTGATTCAGACCGAGTAGAGATTGGATCGGGTCGGGCTGGGCATCCAGCTACTATTGTTGAACCTCCAACAAAAGGAAGGACAGAAGGAGAGGAGAAGGCAGGGATGGTCGGGGCGAGCTTAGGAGCTCAACCCGCTACCGGGTTAGCTCACAGACTCAGCGCGAGTCACTGACTCACTTGGGGTTACTAGAACCCAGTCGAATCAAGGCTGATGTGAGAATCGATCCTAGTTTACATGTGCGCATGCATGTGTGTGAGTATGCATTCTGTTCATTTTGGTCCCGCGGTCCTACCAGTCAAATTCTGGCAACCAGCGACCCTCAGGTAATGTTTGCAGTCATCCTTAAGTTTTGTCACGTAGACCCAACTCAGATTGACCCGAGACCTATGCCATTGCTCTACCTCGTCGCCACGATTCCAACGCCGCGTCCCGTGCATTAATTCGAAATGTACATCTCAAGTTTTGAGTATTGATCGATATGGGCCATTGATTGCATGATTGGTGGACTCCATCATGGGTTGCACATTTTTCCATGCCATCATTTCACCTTAGTTTGAGATTTCTAGAAAGGCTATTACCCTAAGCCTTGTTAATATCACCATAGGCCACCATCATTGCCTAGGAGAGAGAGAGAGCTCATCATTACAAGTCTAAAAAGTCTCTCTCTCTCTCTCTCTTTCCCTCTCATCTCTCTCTCTCTACTCTTCTTCCCTACCCACTTCCTGAAAGTGCACCTGCTAGTGCCCTTGTTTGTCAAGTTACGTGTGTGGTGAGTCAGACTGGCTACATAACTTGATAAGAAGATTATTTCAAGCATCTCCCTCAACCGGATGTATGGAAGCTCGCAATAAGTAAATCATAGCCTCACATCCCATGTCCCAAAACACCAGGTGATTAAAACCCTTAAAACAAGATAGACATCTTAGGATTTTTGAGGTGAGAAAACTTTTTCAAAATAGGAAAATCTCTATGTTTTTCTCGCCTTGTCGATCTTATCGAAACATCCTCGATATGATTGACCTGTTTTGTCGATGTCCTCGAAACCTTAACGATATTATCGATGAGAGGACCAAAAGTGTCCAGCAACTAAATATTCAACTGGGCGGATTTATCGATGTATCGATCCACATATCGATATCATCGATATAAGTACAAATATGTCTAGTAACTTCATAACATATCTGGATGAATTATCGATGTATCAATACACCTATCGATATCATCGATATTCAAATCTCGAGTCCATCGAGAGTGGCTCGATAAGATCAAAAAACAGTTTTCTAGCTCCCCTGTTTTTTAATGAAAATCTCAAATTCCTTCGATATATCGATGACTGTCCGATATGATCTGAATTCAAATATTGATATGATCAGAGGTCCATCGATGATATCGATGGTGGGCGTGCATTTCTTACAACAAATATTTCAGGTTGTTTTTAACTATGATCGGGGGCCCTTCGATAGAATCGATATTCAAATATCGATGATATCACCACCAGGTCGATTGCATCGAACAAGGACACAAATCATCCAGCAAGCTTAAAGACAAATCTGCTAGATTTATCAATGCATCGACTCTGATCTCGATATCATAGACATTTAAATTCTGATGATCTCGACGATTCCCCCGATCATTCACGAAATCTTGAAATATTTCAAAGTCAAGTCTCTCTCATTTTTTAAATGTCGATGGATCGATCTTGTCCTCGATAGAATCAGAGTTGAAAATCCGATGACATCGACCATGGTCTCGATTCATCGACCAATTAGCAAGAAGTTTCAAAAGCGTATGACATCGAGTCCGAGTCATCGAGCAGACCATCGATGCTATCGAGAGTATACGCTCGATGATATCGAACCTGCTCGATGATATCAAACTCTGTCATAAATGTGACCATTTTATATCCATTGGAGCTTTTTGCCTATATATAGAGGACTTGTTTTTTGTTGTTGTAAGAGAGAAAAGAGAGAGCTTTTGTGTGTTTCAACTTACATCTTATACCCTAAGCCCTTTCTCTCATGGGAGTTCATCCTCCGATCCACCCTCATCATTGATATTCAATAGAGTGGATTGGGGAATGAACTTCTGCATTTAAGGATCCTTCAGCTACTACCTTAATGGCAAATCATTAAGCTGGGATGCCTTGAATGCATAAGATTGGAACTAATCTACCTTCCTTATAGGTAAAACTTTAGAAAGTAGGATTTCATCTTAACCTTGACCCAATCCTAAGCCTAGTCTAGGTATATCTTTTGTGTTGCGGATCAAGGAAGCAGAAGACTCTTTGTCAACAAGGAGGAGGAGATCTTCGGCATTGTGCTTAATGAGACTCATCAACTTATCTGTAAGTATTTAGAGTCTAAGAGGACACTTACGATCATTCCTTTATAGGATTGAGTCTTAAGTGGTTCTCACCCTTTAAAGTCCTCAAGGAGGCCTTCGGCGGGAGTGTATGTGGTGGTGGGTGTGTTGTGTGGACCCTTGCTCTATGGAGAGCATAAACATCTTGTTAGGAGTGAACCAGTAAAACTCCCGGGTGCGTTGTGTAGACCCTTTCTCTATGGAGAGAATAAACATCTGGTTAGGAGTGAACAAGTAAAACTCCAGGGTTAGAGGTGAACCGAGTAGAAACCTCCGTATAAAAGTTGAAGGTGAACCTGATTTAAAACCTTAGGTTTGAGGTGAACCCTGGGAAACCTCCTTAGTGAAATCCGATACACTCAAGGGTTTAGTGGAGCAACCGGGAGTGGAGTAGACTTTTCGTCGAACCACTATAAAATGACTGCGTTTGTCATTGCTTTTCTATATGTGTGATTCATTACAATGCATTCATATTCATATATCCGATCACATCTTACACACATACACAGTCACATCCAACATAGACTAAGTTGCATATTGTTATATCTTGATTAGTTTGTGATTGGATCCTCTACTTGGCTTGGAAGCTAGTAGAGTTATATTTGAGTAATCCTGAAAATTGCATACATGATAGGATTAGAGTGATATGATTTTTAATATAACTTATAAATCTTTAAAAAGTCCTATTCACCCCCCTCTAGGAGATATTGGCATATTCTGACTTCAACTCAAGCAGTCTTCACCGCTATTTTAATTGGTATCAAAGCGGGTCTCTTTAAGGGCTTCACTGCCTAGAGAGTGATCTTGGCTGAAGTTGGAAATATGGCCAAAGGAGAGGGCTCATAGTCACCAGGCCTCCAGTATTTGACGGCTCAAATTATGCATACTGGAAGGCTCAGATGCACTACTTTCTGAGATCTTTAGATCACGACGTTTGGGATATAGTTGAAAGCGGATATGTGCCACTAACTGAACAAATCGTACTTGACAATGGCACAACAATCACAAAGCCCAAACCCAAAGAAAAGTGGACAGCATTTGATAAAGAAAGGCAAACATCAGAAACCAAGGCTATGATTGCTATCTACTGTGCCGTGTCCCAGGATATATTCAATCAGATAAGTATGTGTGGGACATCTAAAGAAGCATGGGATCTATTGGAAACAACCCATGAAGGCACAAGTACTGTGAAGAGGTCCAAACTTCAATTATTGACCTCACAGTTCGAAAGTCTCAGAATGGAAGAGCATGAGACATTTATGGAGTTCTTTATAAAGCTGAATATTATTTGCAACTCCATGGGTGGATTGGGAGAGAAAGTTCCGGTACCGAAAATTTGTAAGAAAATTCTAAGATCCCTACCGGAACGATTTAATCCCAAGGTAACAACAATAGAGGAGTGTAGGAATATAGACGAGATGAAAGTAGAAGAACTAGTAGGTTCCCTACAAACTTTTGAACTACACTTCACTCAATCCCAAAAACCAAAAAACACTGTCCTAAAAACTTCAAAGAAAATAACTCATGAGGACAGTGAAAGTGAAAGAGAGGATGATGATGAGGAAGTGGCCTTGCTGGCACAAAAATTCAGGAGATTCTTTCAAAAGAATCGCAGCCGTCCCTCTAGAGGGAGAAAGGTGGATAACAAACTCTCTGCAGGAAAATTTGGCAAAAAGACCAAAGAACCACAATGCTACGCCTGTCGAGAGTATGGACACTTATCTACCGAATGCCCAAACAGAAAACCAAGGGCAAGGCAATGGCTGCCACGTGGGATGATACAGATGAGTCAAATTCAGAATCTAGTGACTCAGAAAGCAATGAAGATAAAAAATCATTGAAAATTCTCATGGTCTCCACTGCTTCGATCATTCCCACTGAATCTGAGAACGAAAAAGAATAGTAAGACACATAATCATTTCCATCCGATAATGAAGAAAGAGAAGAAGATGAACAAAACAAGTTACAAGATGCTTATAATCAGCTTTATATTCATGGCATCAACATTCTTAAAAGACTTGGTATATCTGAGAACAAAAAGGAAATGCTGCAAAAAGAATTGAATAAAACTCTAGATATCAATACACATTTAATCAATGATTTACTGCAATATCACTCAGATAATGATAGACTCGAACAAGTCAATACTCTTCTTAAAAACGAGTCTGAAAAACTAAACAAATAGGTTGAGTAATTAAAAGATAAAAATATGCTTCTTCAAAATGAAAATCATACATTTCTGTTTGATTTAGAAGAATCCAAGAAGATAGCTAAGATAAACTACAAGTTTTCCCAAAGTGGCGAAAAGCTGGAAAAACTGTTAGGAATGGGAAGACCTAGAAAGGATAAAAGCGGGCTTGGATATGAAAAACATAAATCAAAGACTAAAAATGCAGCTCCCAAAAATGAAAAATCTGCCGCTTCTAGAAGTAAAATCAAAACAACTCTAGTATTTCATTTGTGTGGTGATTCAGGTCATTATAAATTTGAATGCATAACACCAAAGAGGACTCAACCCAACTCTGGTCAGAAACATGGAAATTTATTAACCAGAGAAACACAAAAAGTCAAAAGTCTTCTTGGGAATGTAGATAGAAATGCCTGTGCATCACCACCCAAATTGGTTAACAAAAGTAAATGGATAAGAAAGTAGTTCAGATCATGTTTCAAGATCTGAACATGTGATAAAATGAGATTTTTTTTTTGTTTGAGCTTGCAATGATAAATCTAAGGTCCCTTACCTCAATCTCTGGTATATAAACATTTTATATGTTTATAATTTTGTTGTGTACAGTGATTATACATAATTTTGCCAAGTATACCGTTGTTTCATAGAAATATTAAGAGCATACTTGAAGGATTGCCTGAAAAATACAGAATCATTCATCAGCGATTGGACTATTGATAGGACATTTGCAATTAAATCGGCAGAGGGTCGATATTATCAATGATTCCTTAGAATACGGATTGATAGGTAGCTAAGAATGATATCGAAGACAAACTCAATGGTATCGATAAGCAATCTCTCGATATTATCGAAACAACGATCGATCATATTAAAAGATACCACCCGATAAAAGCGAGTGAAACGAAAAAGGGGGTCATTTTTTTTCAAAGGGTTTCACTGTCACCCTCTCTGTTTGATTCTCTCGACCGAATCAGTTGGAGCCACGTCGGATTGCTAACATCATTCCATAAATCAGGTAATACCCTTCTAACACGTCAAGAGTCCATTCTCTGTTGGGTATTTGTCGTTTTGTCATTTTTTTATCACTTTCCCAAATTGTTTAATACTCTATCTGTCACATGGGTAAAGACAAAGGTGTGGCATCCGGTCAGGGGGAGTCTGAAATAGCGGTGAAGACCGCTTGAGTAGAAGTTGGAATATGCCAATATGTCATAGAGGGGGGTGAATAGGACTTTTTAAAGATTTATGAATTGTTTAAAAATCCTATAATACTAATCCTATTATGTATGCAATTTTTCAGGATTACTCAAATATAACTCTACTGGCTTCCAAGCCAAGTAGAGGATCCAATCATAAACTAATCAAGATATATCAATATACACCTTAGTCTATGTTGGATGTGACTGTGTGTGTGTGTGAGAGATGTGTTCAGATATATGAATATAAATGCATTGTCATGAATCACACATATAGAAAAGCAATCACAAACAGAGTCATTTTTATAGTGGTTCGACTACTTGTCTACTCCACTCCGGGCTGTCGCACTCAACCCTTGAGTGTACCGGATTTCACTAGGAGGTTTCCTAGGGTTCACCTCAAATCTAAAGTTTTAAATCAGGTTCACCTTCAACCTTTACAGAGGTTTTACGCAGTTCACCTCAAACCCAGAGTTTTACTGGTTCACTCCTAACCAGATGTTTATGCTCTCCATAGAGCAAGGGTCCACACAACGCACCCGAATTTTAGACTACACAAGTCAAGGACCTACACAAGGATGTAACGATTTATGCCCTACACAAGAGCAAGGGTCCACACTAAGCACCCACTACGTACACTCCCGCCGGAGGCCTCCTACGAGGACTTCAAAGGGTGAGAACCACTTAAGACCAAGACCTAGAAAGGAATGATCACAAGTGTCCTCTTGGACTCTAGATACTTACAGATAAGTTGATGAGTCCCGTTAAGCACAACATCGAAGATCTCCTCCTTCTTGTTGACGAAGAGTCTTCTGCTCCCTTGATCGGCAACGCAAGATGATATATCAATACTTGGCTTCGGGTTGGGTTAAGGGTGAGATGGAATCCTAGTCTCTAAAGATTTTTCTATAAGGAAGATAGAGTAGATCGTCTCTTATGCATACAAGGCATCCCAGCATAAAGATTTACCATTAAGGTAATAGCTGGAGGATCCTTGAATGCGAAAGTTCATTCCCCAATCCACTCTATTGAATATCGATGGTGAGGGTAGATTGGAGGATGAACTCCCTTGAGAGAAAGGGCTTTAGGTATAGAATATAAGTTAAAACACTCAAAAGCTCTCTCTACTTTCTCTCACAGCAACAAAAGACAAGTCCTCTATAAATAGGCAAAAAGTTCCAACGAATATAAAATTGTCACATTTATGACAGATTTTGATATCATCGAGCAGGTTCGATATCATAGAGCATATACTCTCGATGGCATCAATGGTTTGCTCGATGACTCAGACTCGATGTCATGCACTTTTGAAACTCTTTGCCAATTGGTCGATGAATCAAGGCTATTGTTGATGTCATCAGATTTCGAACTCCGATTCCATCGATGACAGGTTTGATCCATTGACGCATGAAAATTGAGAGAGACTTGACTTTGAGATATTTCAGGTTTTCATGAATGATCGGGGGAACCGTCGAGGTCATCGGAATTTGAATGTCGATGATATCGAGATCAGAGTCGAGGTATCGATAAATCCAGCTAATTTATCTTTGAACTTACTGGACAGTTTATGGCTTTGTTTGATGCAATCGATCTGGTGTCGATATCATCGATATTTGAATATCGATTAGATCGAAGGGCCCCCGATCATAGTTAAAAAACAACGTGAAATAACTATTGTAAGAAATGCGCACCCACTGTCGATATCATCGATCAACCTTCGATCTTATCGATATTTAAATTTAGATCATATCGGATGGTAATCGATATATTGAAGGAATTTGAGATTTTCATTAAAAAATAGGGGCGCCAGAAATCTGCCTGTCGATCTTATCGAGCCACTCTCGATTGTCTCGAGATTTGAATATCGATGATATCAATATGTGTATCGATACATCGATAATTCGCCTAGATATATTATGAAGTTGCTGGACATATTTGTGCTTATATCGATGATATCGATAGGTGTATCGATACATTGATAAATCCATCCAGATGAATATTTACTTGCTGGACACTTTTGGTCTTCTTATCGATAATATCATTAAGGTATCGAGGACATCAACAGTGCAGGTCGATCATATCGAGGGTGCAGATGAATATTTAGTGCTGGACACTTTTAGTTGCTTGAAATGATCTTCCTATCAAGTTCTGCAGCCATTCTGACTCACCATACACATAACTTTACAAACCAGGGCACTAGTCGGTGCACTTTCAATCTCCCCCTTTGTCAATTACGTGATAACATACCCACAACACCCTAGAACACTTCTAGACACACCCTAAATTGTGTGTACATGTATTTACACAATTTTACAATTTTTTCTATCCCATGTACACATTTTAGAAGTATCCGCTCCCCCTTGGTTCAAAAACTCCCCTTTTCTTGATGCAGCTGCTCCCCCTAACACCTGCAACACATTAGATATACAATTTTCTGCTCGGGGTGTTTTGAACTGTTCTCTCCCTTTTTGTCAGTCATTGGCAAAGGTATAGCAAGTGATATTGACTGAAGAGTAAAGAACGAGAGAGAACATGCATACAAGAAACAGATGAGTAATGATCAAAAGATTATAAGAAGTCATCTGTGGTCAGAACAGGTGTGTGCATATCAGTTTAAGGAAAGCAGTGATAACAGTAAATCATTTAAGCATTAAACACATTATATGCATTCCATTAGACAAACTAGGGGAAGAAAATATAACATTAATGATAAGCATTCTATTCAGCCAATGAAAAACCAAAACTGCTCCAGACGACAGTAAATCCCAAACTAATAATTGTTTTAGACAGGCACAAAAGAAACTGCTCCACACAGCAGTAAATCAAGAACAAACAAGCCCATATATGGGCACCCAACAACATCCATCGACATTAGCCCATCTGTGGGCATATATAACCCCAAAAAAAATGCATATCCTAGAGGGCTGTCATACACACCAGTGACAACGAAGAACATCCAAAAAGATACTGATGTTCACACGTGGAGATAAAAGTAAAGTGTGTATGATAGCATGCATGACCCGGCCTTACGAAGTAGAGTGAGATGGCATCGTGTCATCCCGTCGGCACGTCAGCAGATCCACCAGTTGTTGTATAGACTGCTGTACTTTTTGGACGACATTCTCTAGGACTGTTAACTGCTCATGGACAGAGTGAATATCTCTCTAGATTGCCCCGATTCTGTCCATTTTGAATAACTTTGCATGTCCGGGTATTGACGTAGATGGGGCTGGATCGGGTCAAGATGATTCATCACCAGTCCTCTCAATTTCCTCCCAACAAGGATCACCAACACCTTCAGCTCCATATCCTTGAATGCCTTCTTCCTTGTACTCGTGGTACTCCAGGTCCATTTTTTGAATGTTTTTTGCATTAAAGACATGAACAGGAAGTATAGGATCAGTGGTAGGTGGAAAACCAATTCTTTGACAGATCTTGTTTATGATCCATGGATATGGCAAATGCAGATCTCTGGATGTATGTATTGCATTTACCAACAGGTTGACGATCAGTGTTGGAAAGCAAACCTTTGTCCCTATTGCAACAGAGTATACAATCATGACCATAAGACCCGTGAGATCAGATCGATTTGTACTCCTTGGATACAGATTTGTAGCGAAGATCCCATGCATAACCTGAAAGCGGGGTTCCATGTACCTAGATTTTAAGGCGTTCCCTTGGTACCAGGGAATATCTCTATTATTGCACAGGTACTTGGTTACAATGGAATGAACCTCAGGAAGATCGACATCAAGCTCGGAAAGTCCTTCTGGTGCCATCTGTACATTGAGTATGTCAGCTAGTGTGGCAGGGGTGATGAACGCATCATCACCATCCAGAGAGACCATAAACGAAGGAGGATCAGATACCGGAGAGTGACACGCAGCAAGGAAATTGCGCGTTTGCTCGAGTTAACAAGGCCCTCTGAAATCTAGGATGGGTAGCCAACCAACTACAGCGAATAAGGGTTCTAAATTGTATGGTGCTAAACAAACCTTGTCCACTTTTCTCTCATGGATCAGCTTCCGACCGGTGTATTTTGCTGGATGTGAGGGCTGCCTTGCCAGAGGAGGAGGAGGTGCTGGAGAATCGGTTTGGGACCCACCTCGTGAAGTCTGTGATCTTTGACGCGTGGGGATCCCACTTTCTGGGGCCCTCGCTCTTTCTCTAGATGTGAAAACTTTTTGTCGGGTAGTTCTTGAAGATTCCCCCTGTCCTGACGCTATCCCTTTGTTTTTTCCCATATAAACAAAACAAGAGTTTGGGAAACACGACAAACACTTGACAAAATCAAAAATACCTAAAGGAGAAATTAGGCTTTTGTAGTATAGAAGGGTATTACCCGATTTGTGAAGGGATTTCGGTTAGTCCATTGTGGCTCCTAGTAATTTGGTTGAGTGTATCGAGCACAGAAAATGACCGATAGACACAAAACTAATCCCTTTTTTGCCCCGAAGACTTTTATCGGCGCCTTCTGTCGATAAGATCGATCATTGTTTTGATAATATCAAGAGGTTGCTTATCGATACCATCGAGTCTGTCTTCGATATCAATTTTTGGCCACCAGTCAATCCGTATTCTAAGGAGTCGATGATAATATCGACCCCCAACCAATTACTCGAGAATGTCATATCAATACTCATATCGACGATGAAGATTTTCAATTTTCAGCATACAACCAATCCGCCAAGTATAATTTTAGAATTTCTATAAATCAATAGTATACCATTCAAAATTTCTATACACACCAAAATTATAAACATATGTATGTTTATACACAAAAATTTGAGGTCAAGAACCTCAGATGTATCATTTAAGGCTTAACAGAATTTACATCATTTTAGCAAATATCCAGGTCAGATGCATGACTTGGACATGTCCTTCTACGCTTGGAATTTCAGGGTATGTGGAGATTAGTCATAAGACAATTTTGTTTTTCTTTTTCTACCCACTTTGAAATAAACTTCTTTCTCCTGTCTTGCATCTTAGGTGCTGATAGATGAGTGTTTTATCTAGATGGACTCTTGACATTCATGTTTCTCTGATCGGTTTGAATTTTCCAATGTGATTTTGTCCAGAGTTATGTGAAGTCCGTCTAGGTGTTAGGCATTCAACCTCATAATGGCCCGTATCACCACATAAATGACATACTGGAGAGATTCTTACATTGCTTCCGGAAGCAGCCGATGATTTAGTTGTTGGTGCTGCGTTTCCTGTTTTCTTCTTAGTTTTCTAATACCCTAGGCCACTCTTGTCTTTTTCGAGCCTTCCCATCCCTAATATCCTTTCAAGCTTTTCACCACTCTGAGAAAATTTATAGTTTATTTCAGCAAATTTTCTAGATTTCTCTAAGTCATAGCTGAGTGTGTGATTCTCATTCTTGAGATGCCAATTTTCATCTTCTAACAATTCAATTTGTTTGGTAAGTTTAGATGATTCAGTTTTTAGGAATAGGTTGATTCTTTCCAACCTGCCATTGTCTACATAATATTGTTGTAGATCATTAATCAGGTGTGAATTGGTCTCCAGTGTTTTATCCAGATCTTTTTGTAATAGTACCTTTTTGTTTTTCGAGATTCCAAGTCTCTTGAGAATGTTGATGCTATGAGTATAAACTTGATTGTAAGCATCTTGCAACTTATCTTTTTCTATTTCTTCTTCATTTTCAGTTTCTTTATCATCAGATTGAGATGATTCCATGGCTTGCTGTTCTTTTTCATTCTCAGATTCAGTAGGAATGATCGAAGCAGTGGAGACTATGTGAATTTTCAATGATTTTTTATCTTCATTGCTTTCTGAGTCACTAGATTCTGAATTTGACTCTTCTGTGTCATCCCAAGTGGCGGCCATTACTTTCCCTTTGGTTTTTCTGTTTGGGCATTTGGTAGATAGGTGTCCATACCCTTGACAGGTGTAGCATTGTGGTTCTTTGGTCTTTTTACCAAATTTGCCTGCAAAGGGTTTGTTATCCACCTTTCTACCTCTAGAGGGACGACTGCGATTCTTTTGAAAGAATCTTCTGAATCTTTGTGCCAGCAAAGCCACTTCCTCATCAGCATCCTCTCTTTCGCTTTCACTATCCTCATGAGTTGTTTTCTTTGAAGTTTATAGGACAGTGTTTTTGGATTTTTGGGATTGAGTGAAGTGTAGTTCAAAAGTTTGTAGGGAACCTACCAGTTCTACTTTCATATCATCAATGTTCCTACACTCCTTAATTGTTGTTACCTTGGGATTAAACCGTTTCAGCAATGATCTTAGTATTTTCCTGCAGATTTTAGGAACCGGAACTTTTTCTCCCAATCCACCCATGGAGTTGCAAATAATGTTCAACTTGGTGAAAAACTCCATAAATGTCTCATGCTCTTCCATTCTGAGACTTTCGAACTATGAAGTCAGGAGTTGAAGTTTGGATCGCTTCACAGTGCTTGTGCCTTCATGGGTTGTTTCCAGGAGATCCCATACTTCTTTAGATGTCCCACACATGCTTATTTAATTGAAGATATCTTGGTACACAGCACAGTAGATGGCGTTCATAGCTTCAGCATCAGAAGTCCGTTTATCTTTATCAGACACCGTCCACATCTCTTTAGATTTGGGTTTTGTGATAGTTGCGCCACTATCTAGTACAACTTGATCTGTTGGTGGCACATATCCATTTTTAACTAAATCCCAAACGTCATGATCCAAAGATCTCAGGAAGTAGTGCATCCTAGCCTTCCAGTATACATAATTTGATCCATCAAATACTGGAGGTCTAGTGATCGATGAGCCCTCTCCTTTGGTCATATTCCCAACTTTAGTCAAGATCACTCTCTAGGCGGTGAAGCCGTTAAAGAGAGACCTGCTCTGATACCAATTAAAATAGTGGTGAAGACCGCTTGAGTAGAAGTTGGAATATGCCAATACGTCATAGAAGGGGGGTGAATAGGACTTTTTAAAGATTTTTGAGTTGCTTAAAAATCCTATCACACTAATCCTATTGTGTATGCAATTTTTCAGGATTACTCAAATGTAACTCTACTGGCTTTCAAGCCAAGTAGAGGATCTAATCACAAAATAATCAAGATATATCAATATGCACCTTAGTCTATGTTGGATGTGACTTTGTGTGTGTGTGAGATATATTCAGATATATGAATATGAATGCATTGTCATGAATCACATATATAGAAAAGCAATCACAAACATAGTCATTTTTATAGTGGTTCGACTACTTGTCTACTCCACTCCCGGCTGTCGCATTCAACCCTTGAGTGTATCGAATTTCACTAGGAGGTTTCCTAGGGTTCACCTCAAACCTAAGGTTTTAAATCGGGTTCACCTTCAACCTTTACAGAGGTTTTACGCGGTTCACCTCAAACCCAGAGTTTTACTGGTTCACTCCTAACCAGATGTTTATGCTCTCCATAGAGCAAGGGTCCACACAACGCACCCGGATTTTAGACCACATAGGTCAAGGACCTACACACGAACCTAACGGTTTATGTCATACACAAGACCAAGGGTCCACACTATGCACCCACTATGTACATTACCGCCGGAGGCCTCCTACGAGAGCTTCAAAGGGTAAGAACCACTTAAGACCAAGACCTAGACAGGAATGATCACAAGTGTCCTCTTGGACTCGAGATACTTACAGATAAGTTGATGAGTCTCGTTAAGCACAACGCCGAAGATCTCCTCCTTTATGTTGATAAAGAGTCCTCTGCTCCCTTGATCCACAACGCAAGATGATATACCAATGCTTGGCTTCGGGTTGGGTTAGGGGTGAGATGGAATCCTACTCTCTAAAAATTTTCTTTTAAGGAAGATAGAGTAGATCCTCTCTTATGCATACAAGGCATCCCAGCATAAAGATTTACCATTAAGGTAATAGCTGGAGGATCCTTGAATGCGGAAGTTCATTCCCCAATCCACTCTATTGAATATCAATGGTGAGGGTGGATTGGAGGATGAATTCCTTTAAGAGAAAGGGCTTTAGGTATAGGATATAAGTTAAAACACTCAAAATCTCTCTCTACTTTCTCTCACAGCAACAAAAGACAAGTCCTCTATAAATAGGCAAAAAGTTCCAATGGATATAAAACGTTCACATATATGACAGAGTTCGATATCATCGAGCAGGTTCAATATCATCGAGCATATACTCTTGATGACATCGATGGTCTACTCGATGACTCGGACTCGATGTCATGCGCTTTTGAAACTCTTTGCCAATTGGTCAATGAATCGAGGCTATTGTTGATGTCATCAGATTTCGAACTCCGATTCCATCGATGACAGGTTTGATCCATCGACAAATGAAAATTGAGAGAGACTTGACTTTGAGATATTTCAGGTTTTCATGAATGATCGGGGGAACCGTCGAGGTCATCGGAATTTGAATGTCGATGACATCGAGATTAGAGTCAAGGTATCAATAAATCCAGCTGATTTATCTTTGAACTTGCTGGACAGTTTATGGCTTTGTTCGATGCAATCGATCTGGTGTCGATATCCTCGATATTTGAATATCGATTAGATCGAAGGGCCCCCAATCATAGTTAAAAAACAACCTGAAATAACTGTTGTAAGAAATGCGTGCCCACTGTCGATATCATCGATTGACCTCCGAACTTATCGATACTTGAATTTAGATCATATCGGACGGTCATCGATATATCAAAGAAATTTGAGATTTTCATTAAAAAACAGGGGCGCCGAAAATCTGTCTGTCAATCTTATCGAGCCACTCTCGATGGTCTTGAGATTTGAATATCAATGATATCGATGTGTATCGATACATCGATAATTCGTCCAGATATATTGTGAAGTTGCTGGACATATTTGTGCTTATATCGATGATATCGATAGGTGTATCGATACATCGATAAATCCTTTTCGATGAATATTTAGTTGCTGGACACTTTTGTTCCTCTTATCGATAATATCGTTAAGGTATCGAGGGCATCGACAGTGCAGGTCGATCATATCAAGGGTGCTTCGATAGAATCGACAGGGCGAGAAAAACTTAGAGATTTTCCTATTTTGTAAAAAGTTTTCTCACCATAAAACCCTAAGATGTCTATCTTGTTTTAAGGGTTTTAATCACCTAGTGTTTTGGGACATGGGATGTGAGCTATGATTTACCTGTTACGAGCTTCCACACATCTGGTTGAGGCAGACGCTTGAAATGATCTTCCTATCGAGTTCTGCAGCCAGTCTGACTCACCATACACATAACTTGACAAACCTGGGCACTAGCAGGTGTACTTTCAGAGTCTTCAGGGCTACTGCAGTTGGTTAGCTGCCCAGCCTAGATTTCAGAGGGCCTTATCAACTCGAACAAACACACAACTTCCTTACAGCGTGTCACTCTCCGGTATCGGATCCTCCTCCGTTCATGATCTCTCTAGATGGTGACGATGCATTCATCACTCCTGCCACACTGGCTGACATTCTCAATCTACAAATGGCACCAGAAGGCCTTCCCGACTTAGATCTCAATCTTCTTGAGGTCCGTTCCATTGTAACCGGGTACCTGTGCAATAATAGAGATATTCCCTAGCACCAGGGGAACGCCTTAAAATCTAGGTACATGGAACCCCGCTTTCGGGTTGTGCATGGGATCTTTGCTACAAATCTGTATCCAAGGAGTACAAATTGATCCGATCTCACGAGTCTTATGGTCATGATAGTATACTCTGTAGGGAATGAGACAAAGGTTTGCCTTCCAACACTTCTTGTCAATCAGTTGGTAAATGCAATACATACATTCAGAGATCTGCATTTGCCATATCCATGGATCATAAGCAGGATATGCTAAAGAATTTGTTTTCCATCTACCACTAATCCCATACTTCTAGTTCAAGTCTTTAATACAAAGAACATTCGAAAAATGGACCTGGAGTACCACAAGTACAAAGAAGAAGGCATTTAAGGAGGTGAAACTGAAGGTGTTGATGACCCTCGCAGAAAGGAAACTGAGATGGCTGGAGATGAATTCTTTAGACCCGATCCAGCCCCATCTACTAGACATGCCAAATGATACAAGTTGGATAAGATCGGGACGATTCAGTGGGACGTTCACGCAATACAAGAATAACTTACAGTCTTAGAGCGGGTCATCCATAATGTACAACAGTTTGTATAACAACTGGTAGATCTGATGACTTGTCGATGGGACGATACGGGTCCATCCCACTCAGCTCCATGATGATGTTCACTACACACTATCACATACACTCCACTCATAATTCTGCATATATTAGTATCTCTTTGAATATTCTATGCCTATCTGAGTGTGTGTGTGATAACTAACTAGTCCGGTACATTTGTTTAAAAGTGTATATGTCCATGGTTGGACTGAACGTTTTTTTTTTAAAAACTGGTTGATTACTGTTGTTTGTGGCAGTAAGTGTGGATATTTTGGTTTCATTTTGAATATGGTTGTGTATGATTCATATCTTTAATGCCATATTTTTGTTTTCTTTAAGCTCCCCTGGTCTATCAAAATTTCTGATATGGAATGCATATGACTTTATTGCTTATTTTATTTGCATTCATATCTTCTGAAAATGATGCATGTTTTAAAATGATTTCATCTATATACATCTATCCGATTGGTTCTCCCATGAAATTCACTCTTCAGTCAATATCACTTGCTATACCTTTACCAATGACTGACAAAAAGGGGAGAACAGTTCAAAACACCTTGAGCGGAAAATTGTATATCTAATGTTGTTGCAGGTGTGAGGGAGAGCAGCTGCACCAAGAAAGGGGGAGTTTTGAAGTAAGGGAGAGTAGATACTTCTAGAATTTGTACATGGGGTAAAAAAATTTGTAAAATTATGTAAATGCATGTACACACAATTTAGGGTATGTCTAGAAGTGTTTTAGGGTGTTTTAGGTATTTTTTCACGTCATTGAAAAAGGGGGAGATTAAAAGTGCACCTGTTAGTGCCCTTGTTTGTCAAGTTACGTGTGTGGTGAGTCAGACTAGCTACAGAACTTGATAGGAAGATTATTTCAAGTGTCTGCCTCAACCGGATGTGTGGAAGCTCACAATAGGTAAATCATAGCCTCACATCCCATGTCCCAAAACACCAGGTGATTAAAACCCTTAAAACAAGATAGACATCTTAGGGTTTTTGAGGTGAGAAAACTTTTTCAAAATAGGAAAATCTCTATGTTTTTCTCGCCATGTCGATATTATTGAAACACCCTCGATATGATCGACCTGTTCTGTCAATGTCCTCGATACCTTAACAATATTATCGATGAGAGGACCAAAAGTGTCCAGCAACTAAATATTCATCTGGACGGATTTATCGATGTATCGATACACATATCGATATCATCGATATAATTACAAATATTTCTAGCAACTTCATAACATATCTGGACGAATTATCGATGTATCGATACACCTATCGATATCATCGATATTCAAATCTCGAGTCCATCGAGAGTGGCTCGATAAGATCGACAAACAATTTTTTGGCGCCCCTGTTTTTTAATGAAAATCTCAAATTCCTTCGATATATCGATAACCGTCAAATATGATCTGAATTCAAATATCGATATGATCGGAGGTCCATCGATGATATCGATGGTGGGCACACGTTTCTTACAGCAGATATTTCAGATTGTTTTAAACTATGATCGGGGGCCCTTCGATAAAATCGATATTCAAATATCGATGATATCGGCACCAGGTCGATTGCATCAAACAAGGACACAAATCATCTAGAAAGCTTAAAGACAAATCTGCTGGATATATCGACTCTGATCTCGATATTATCGACATTCAAATTCCGATGATTTCGACGGTTTCCCCGATCATTCATGAAATCCTAAAATATTTCAAAGTCAAGTCTCTCTCATTTTTTAAATGTCGATGGATCGATCCTGTCCTCGATAGAATCAGATTTCGAAATCCGATGACATCGACCATGGTCTCGATTCATCGACCAATTACAAAGAAGTTTCAAAAGCGTATGACATTGAGTCTGAGTCATCGAGCTATCGAGAGTATACGCTCGATGATATCGAACTCTGTCATAAATATGACCGTTTTATATCCATTGGAACTTTTTACCTGTATATAGAGGACTTGTCTTTTGTTGCTGTAAGAGAGAAAAGAGAGAGCTTTTGTGTGTTTCAACTTACATCTTATACCCTAAGCCCTTTCTCTCGATGGAGTTCATCCTCCAATCCACCCTCATCATTGATATTCAATATAGTGGATTGGGGAATGAACTTCTGCATTAAAGGATCCTTCAGCTACTACCTTAATGGAAAATCATTAAGCTGGGATGCCTTGAATGCATAAGATTGGATCTACTCTACCTTCCTTATAGGTAAACCTTTAGAGAGTAAGATTCCATCTTAACCTTGACCCAACCCTAAGCCTAGTCTTGGTATATCTTTTGTGTTGCGGATCAAGAAAGTAGAAGACTCTTCGTCAACAAGGAGGAGGAAATCTTTGGCTTTGTGCTTAACGAGACTCATCAACTTATTTATAAGTATCTAGAGTCCAAGAGGACACTTGCGATCATTCCTTTCTATGATTGGGTCTTAAGTGGTTCTCACCCTTTGAAGTCCTCAAAGAGGCCTCCGGCGGGAGTGTACGTGGTGGGTGCGTTGTGTGGACCCTTGCTCTATAGAGAGCATAAACATATGGTTAGGAGTGAACCAGTAAAACTCCCGGGTGCGTTTTGTGGACCCTTGCTCTATAGAGAGCATAAACATTTGGTAGGTGTGAACCAGTAAAACTCCAAGGTTAGAGATGAACCGAGTAGAAACCTCTGTGTAAAGGTTGAAGGTGAACCTAATTTAAAACCTTAGGTTTGAGGTGAACCCTGGGAAACCTCCTTGGTGAAATCCGGTACACTCAAGGGTTAAGTATGGCAGCCGGGAGTGGAGTAGACTTATCGTCGAACCACTTTAAAATGATTGTGTTTGTGATTGCTTTTCTATATGTGTGATTCATGACAATGCATTCATATTCATATATCTGATCATATCTTACACACATACATAGTCACATCCAACATAGACTAAGTTATATATTGCTATATCTTGATTAGTTTGTGATTGGATCCTCTACCAAGCTTAGAAGCTAGTAGAGTTACATTTGAGTAATCCTAAAAATTGCATACATGATAGGATTAGAGTGATAGGATTTTTAATATAACTCATAAATCTTTAAAAAGTCCTATTCACCCTCCTCTAGGAGATATTGGCATATTTCGACTTCAACTCAAGCGGTCTTCACCGCTATTTCACTTCCCTCCATTTCTCCAGCCCATCTTCCCTCCATTCCAGCCCCTTCTCCTTCTTTTTCCTCTCAATCACCCCATTGAAAACCCATCTCATCCATTTATCTTGGTTCCTTGGAGCATTTGGAGCTTGGTGATCCAAGTTTGGTGAAGATCCTTAGGTGGGTGCTTCCTTATGTGGTAAATTTAATTTCTATAGTGGAGATTTTATTTTTTTTAATTCATGAGAGGAGTGTAGGACCCACCTATCAATGGTGGAGATCACACACGTCCTTGTAGGTGTGGCTGAATAGCCCACCTCATGCATGCATGTCTCATGCATGAGGCTTTCCTTTATGGACTCCATCATGGTGGATCCTTGGATTTCCTTGCATGATGAGGTTATCTAAACCTTAGGATCATGGTGGGAATGGCATCCCCACTATCCATTTTAATTTTTAGTCATGCATGTATGAGATTCATAGGGTTGATGTATATTGGTGTATGACGTGTGGTTGGATTTTCTTGGGAGGGCTCAATAGTGGTGGAGCCCATCCCTTATAGCCGAATTTTTTTTCTTTTTCTCCTCAAATCTATCCTTCATTTCTGATGTGTGTGGCCCACTTAGGGCCCCTGGAATATCCAGATCGTCCAAGCAAGGTGGACGCCCATAGTTGTCCATTCCTTGGACGTTGATACCCTATTTACTCCTATTTGGATGCATGAAATGGATTTTTGGGAAGGGGTTTTATCTGGAAGTTTGTGGGGCCCACGAAGGTGGACCACAACACTAATCTTGTAGGGTATTTCCCCCTTTAATTAGTGGTTATTATCAGTTATTTCAAGACACACCTTGCTGTCCAGAAAATTTCTGGACTATTTTTGGGTTGTTTTTGACATAATTTATGGACTGATTTGGAGGATGTTTTGCCTCCATTAATTGATTATTTTTGGAGGTGTGGACCCCACCTAGAAGCATGTTAAGTTTCACCTTCATTTGTCCCTGTTTGATCACCCAAAAGGGTGGGCCAAGGAGGGTGGACTGTCCAGATTTTTCTTGACTGTCCAGCCACACTATTTGCTAGAAAAACATAAATATCAGCTTGATTTTGAAATGGTGGGCCACCTTTGTGGACCCCACCTTACTGTACACATGTATAGGAAGTTTGGCCTTGCATTTTCCCAAATTTTGACAGACTTGTGCCCACTCTAATGGGGTGCACAAGTCAGGGGCAGCAGCAATTGTTTCATCAGCAGAGATTTTATTTTTTTAAATACCTTGCCGTCAACAAATTGCAGGAGTTAAATAAAATACTTTTACTATCCCAAAAATTCTAAAATTTTGTAGAGAGGTGTCTCACCCATGGTAAGACCTACCTGTAAAATTTTGGGGCCAATGGATCCCATTTGGGAATCCAAAAGTGTAGGCCAATATAGAGGGCTTCCAGAAATTTCTGTTGTGCAGCCCAATAGCATGGTTCTATAAAAATAAATTTTTAAAAAAATATTCCCACCTTATTTTAGACTTGATGAGGGATCTTAAGTCCATATTTTAGGAATTTTGGAGGCCCAGAACCCACCCATTTAGATGGCCCAAATTCAGGACAGTTATTTCCAGCAACATTTCACCTTGAACAGATTGTAACTCCGAAATTTATTAAAATACTTCTGAGTAACCAAAAAGTATAAAAATTATAGGGAGGTTTCCACCCATATTAGGACCCACCTAAAAAATTTTGGGGCCAATGGATACCTGTGCACACCGTGGCAAGGGCCGGACTAACCCACCACGTTGGGACGTCCAAGTCAGTCTGATTTTCTGTACAGTCTGTTACATTTAAATTAATTAAAATATTTTTAGGTTTCCAAAAATCCTAAAATTTTGTGAAAGTGTGGTCCACCTATGTAAGTGTCATCCTACAAAATTTCAGTCCCAATGGACATTCAAGCTAACCGTGGTTTGTCCTGCAAATTGGGTCAGTTTTGAGCCAAATACCAAGGCCCGTAGGACTGTCCACCATGGGACGCCCCTACCTTGGGCTGCTGGGCCTGCATTCCAACGGCATGGCCCACTTAAATATATGTGTTGTATATTTCCCCTCTCATCCGATGGGACCCACAGTGATGTGTGTGGGCCATCAGAGAAATAAATATACTATAAATAAATTTTATTAAATTTTCATCAAGCCCAGATAGTGGGTGAGTTGGAATTTCAGTATTTGGCCTAAGGTTGCTACCCACAGATGTATGTTTTAGGGCAGCATGGCCCACCATATTTGGGGACATTATTACACATATCTTACCGTATCTTTATTAGATTCTTGGTCTTAATTACTACACTCTTAAGGCCCACCTTAAATAGAACAATATTCATAGTTGGCTCTTGGGTTTCCTAGGCCTAATGTCATGAACTTACTTGATAGACCCCTGACCTTTGGGCCTATATTTAATACACTATTGTGATGAGTTTTATGGTCTAAAATACTCAAGTAGTTGGGCCCTGGCTTACCCATTAAAGTAAACCATACTTAGGCCGAGATGTGAGGCCTAACTTACTTGTTTTAAACATAAGGATCACCCGTATGTTGGAATAATGGACTGCCCATTAAGCCTAGCACAATGAGTGGACTCATGATCTTTATGGTTGGGCCCAACCTTGCTTGAGGGCCCACCATATTGCCTATGCGTTGGGCTTTGAGTATCAGCCCACTAGGCCATGGATTGCCTTAGGCCTTGGGCCTTACTTCATGTTCGAGTAGTGGCGGGCTACATCTTGGGAACTAGTTGAGGTTAGATGTTCTCCTAGGTGATCCTAAGGTAGGCCCATGGGTTTCTCTATGAATGGTTAAAGGCCCACAATAGACCCTGTGCCATTTGTTTAAGGCTCAATGTGTATATATGTGGAGCCTACCTTAACGCATGTTTGGTCCAGGCCATCCAAGCCTTAGATCGCCCGATCATGGAGGCACTCTCTGCCTTGGGTTTCTGCTGGATTCACAATCCAGTAGCAGACCCACTTAATCTTTTCTTGATGTATACACACTCTCCATCTAGTGGGATCTCCCAGTGAGTATAGTTGGCCTTCATGAGATTATTTCCACATAGTTAACTAATTTTTGGACCTTAGTAGGTCTAGGAAGTCAAACGGGCCAAAAGTTTATCAAAGGACCTTAAATGAACAATTTTATGGTTGAAACTTTATTTGGCTATGGGACCCACCATATTGAGAACTTGTGTACGTGTTGCATGCTTGTATTTTCTTATAATCTTTAGGCTTAATCAGTGCTTTCTTTTGGGTTACCTTTAGTAATCACATAAGGACCCCATCTTAGATCAGATTTTTGGGGCATCCTATGGGTCCAAAGTGGGTTGGGACGTCCCAGCTTGGCCCATCCATATATTAGGCTGACTTCCACCATTTTGATGGACTTGTGGGTTGAGATAAGGATAGTATTCGGCCCTTGGTTGCCCACTTAAATTGCTAGTTATTGGGCTGATGTAGTGAAGCCCATTTCATCCAAACTTAAACTATTTTTAGGCCACATATTGTGTTTGCAGGCTACTCACCAAGTCCAACTTAATGCATAGATTCTATGGCTATTGGAAATTGAGCCTTGGGCTTTAATTTCCCTCTTGGGGTCCATGTTGTTAAAAGTGGTATTATATCTTTTTATGGCCTATTATGAGGAATATATGTATGTGGTTACCTTTATTTTTATCTTAAATGTAGGCCTTGGGCCTTTAATCCATATAGTTCATGGTTGATATGCCTTTTTAGGGAATGGTTGTTAAATGTCCCCACTATGGTCCCCTCCAGGCCCGGCTGTAATTAAGAGTGATTGGACACTCATCTTAGACTCTTGCTAGACTTATTTTTACATTACTTAGACCCGTAGCTTGTATACTTATTCTCGTGGGCTACCCCGGGTAAATGAGCCCCCACTAGAAGTTGGATTTCCTTAAGGATATTATCCAAGTACCTAGTCTTGGTTCCTTCTTGGATAGGAGGAATGTAATATACATTGTATATCACCATATAGTATGATTAAATTCATCCTCATAACCATGTACATCATTGTATGCTTGGTTGACACTATATATGTGTAGTCATATTGTGTCATTGGGCATTGCATGTTACCTTCTCTAAGGGACGTCATACTCCCTCTTGAGCATGTTGGATACTTGGAATTGATACATGGTTGATTGTGTGATTCATGCATCTGGCATTGCATAACATGTGAGCATTATCACTCTTGCTTCATCAGGGTCGTAGCCTCCACAGATACATCGTGGATGACCATGTTTGGACACCGGAAATGTTCTTGACCATTCCAAGTGCATACGATGCCCATGGGTGAAAATTTCAAAACTTCCATGGTACCAAGGATCTGCTCCAATGACATGATCGGGTGGAATATATGAGAGCAAGAGGGCCTTATACTATTAGGCCGCGACTCCTACTGTCGTGTAGTCGATTGGATTGTGGTGTGACGTTACTCGCCTGATGTAGGCATTGCTAGGCTGAGTCTGACCAACTCGTGAGTGGGTCCGCTACCTTTAGGCCTTACTGCTGATTAGCTATCAGCAGGCAGGGTAGTGAGGTCTCTTACGCTCATTTGTCTGCGTGGGGTCTGTAGAGCGGCAATCATCTAGCAGTGTAATAGACCCCGGTGATTTCCTTATGATGGAAATGTACTTGATTGTGGATTAGATATAAACACTGACATTACTTTGCATTGCATTTACATCGGCTATGTAAGCCTCACATTACATCGCCTTGGCATGGCACCCAGTACTCATTGCATTATAGTACTCATTGCATTATATAGTCTCGGTATGGTTTCCCGCATTATTATAGTACCTTAGTATAACTTCTTGCGTTCATGATAGCCTTGGTAAGGCTGGTGGTGTTGGCTTTGATCATGTTTCCTTCCTGTATCTCATATTATTCTTCTGTGCACTATTATCACATACTTACACACCTTCTAAGCATCTATAAGCTTATGCACGATTGATGCGAGCAGGAGATCCTAGGCAGGCGTCGTAGCAGCAGAGCATAGAGTAGAGCTGAGCTTTAGGACTCCAGTGTTGCTGACTCTTTTCTCTCTTTTCCCATTATCTTATGTATGTCCTTTCGAACCTGATGTAAGCTTGTAAAAGTTCAAATTCTTAATGGATTTTGTGATGTGTATCCTTTGTTATTTTCAGATGTACTTGTTATGATATTGGGTATGCTCGTATTGGAATGATTATATTGTTATGAAAATCCTCCTTGTAAGATCCCAAGATCGGAACCTGCCTCTGGAGCCGAGCATGGGGATTAGGGAGGCTGTTGCGGCCAGAACCAGCCATTGGGTTCCTTGTGAGTCCAGTTACCAGGGGTTGGTATTAGAGCATAGTAAGTAATTTTGGAATAACTTAAGATAGTATCACATATCTGCTGCGAGCTTAGGACAAGTGGTGTCCCGAGTGCATTTCCCTCGTTCCGTTTGAGCCTTCAAAGATTCTAATTCCTAGGTGTCCATCACCTTTGTTCTTTTTGTAGACTATGTCGTCTAGTTAAGGTGCACATGATTATGACGCCCGTGGCCGTGGTGCCCATGGACATGGTTCTCATTCTGCTCCACCGATTTGAGTGACTTTTGCTCTACCATCGGAGATTCATGTTTCCCCTTTGGAGCCTGTCGTACTTATTCATGAGGCTCCTGCCGCATCTGTGCCTCCGTCAGAGGCCAACGCTACCCCTACTTATCTGACAATCCTTGTAGGAGCTGAGCATCTGCAGCAGTTAATGCAGGTCATTACTGAAGTTCTTCAAACCCGTCAGCCCGTTCCTGAGATGCTCAGATAGGGAGAACAGGAGCATGCGAGTCCCCTTTTGCGAGACTCGACTCAGCAGTAAGCTCCATTGGCGATATTTCTACTTCAGGGTAAGGCCGAGTGGACCAGTTCACAAAGGGATCGTGATCAGGGGAGAGGTTAGAAGAGGTAGGCCCCCTCTAGTAACTCTTGGCAGCATCAACAGCGGTAGAGGCGAGTAGCCTATCAACTAGCCAGAGTATCAGCATCACATGTAGTAGCTTCTTCATCATCATCAGCACTACCGGCCCCTTTTCCTGTGTTTACTTCAGTTGTGGACAGGTCGGGCATCGGAGGCATGAGTGCCCTCTCCCCTTGCAGTAGCGACAGTGGCTCCCACCACCAAGACCCCGACAGCAGTAGAGACCGCAGATGCAGAGGAGACAGACACCTCCCCAGCCACCTCAGGCTTAATTTTGCGTGACTCAGCAGGACCCTTAGTTATTAGGGGAGTCGTTATGGGTATTCTCCTTGTCTCCGTATGTAAGTCTTGTGTTTTGGTGCATTGCACCCTTTTTGTATCCAAGGGCTTTTGTTCACTCAGATTTCTATTAGAGTCTGCCATTAAGGATTGTCAGTATCGACATTTTTGGGAAGATCGTTGTGTTAGATCGATGATATTATCATATTCCGTTTTGGTTGGTGAGATGTTCTTGTCCACTGAATAGTTTTCTATTGCCAATGTTGAGCTTATTGGCTTGTTTTATTGTTAAGGCAGTATTTCTTGTTAGGGATGGTAGGCCAGATTGTGAGTTTTGTGGCCAAGTGTGACACATGCCAGCATGTCAAGGCAATCATCAGAGACCCCCTGGTCCCTTGCAGCCGTTGAGCGTTCCAGAGTGAAAGTGGGAGCACGTATCGATGGATCTCATCGCCGGTTTGCCAAGGACTCAGCACGGTCACGATACCATCTAGGTTTTCGTCGATCGTCTGACGAAGTTAGCTCATTTCATTCCAGTGCGTGCTTCCTGGTCGATGGACCGGCTTGCAGAGGTGTTCATTGAGGAGATAGTGAGACTACACGGCATCCTAGTTTTGATCTTTTTAGATCGAGACTCTAGATTTACGTCATTCCCTTGGTAAAGGTGCAATGTGGTCATCATTCGGAGGCCGAAGCGTCTTGGGAACCCGAAAGCGAGATTAGAGAGCGTTATCCCCAATTGTTTGATGATTGATTGCTTGTATTGCTTTTTCTTTTGATTGGTGATGATTGAGATATATATATATATATATATATATGATGATGTTTATGTATTCTTATTGCCCGGATTTGTCAATTTTGAGGATGAAATTTCTTTGTTGGTGGGGAGGATTGTGAGACCCGACCCTAGTTTACATGTGTGCATGCGTGTGTGTGAGTATGCATTCCGTTCATTTTGGTCTCGTAGTCCTACCGGTCAAATTCTGGCGACTCGCAACCCTCGGGTAATGTTTGTAGTCATCCTTAAGTTTGGTCACATAGACCCAAATCTGATTGACCTGAAACCTATGCCATTACGTCCGCCTCGTCGCCGCGATTCCAACGCCATGTCCCGTGCGTTAATTCATTATGTACATCTTAAGTTATGAGCATTGATCGATATGGGCCATTGATTGCATGATTGGTGGACCCCACTATGGGTTACACATTTTCCCATGCCATTATTTCACCCTAGGCTGAGATTTCTAGAAAGACTATTACCCTAAGCCTTGTTAATATCACCATAGGCCACCATCATTGCCTAGGAGAGAGAGAGCTCATCATTACAAGTCTTAAAAGTCTCACTCTCTCTCTTTCCCTCTCATTTTTCTCTCTCTACTCTTCTTCCCTAGCAACTTCCCTCCATTTCTCCAGTCCATCTTCCCTCCATTCTAGCCCCTTCTGCTCCTTTTTCCTCTCAATCACCCCATTGAAAACCCATCTCATCCATCTATCTTGGTTCCTTGGAGCATTTGGAGCTTGGTGATCCAAGTTTGGTGAAGATCCTTAGGTGGGTGCTTCCTTATGTAGTAAATCTGATTTTTATAGTGGAGATATCTTTTTTCTTTTATTCATGAGGGAAGTGTAGGACCCACCAATCAATGGTGGAGATCCCACACGTCCTCATAGGTATGGCCGAACGACCCACCTCATGCATGCATGTCCCATGCATGAGGCTTTCCATTATGGACCCCATCATGATGGATCCTTGGATTTTCTTGCATGATGAGGTCATCTAGACCTTAGGATCATGGTGGGAATGGCATCCACACCGTCAATTTTAATTTTTAGTCATGCATGTATGAGATTCATAGGGTATATCTATATTGGTGTATGATGTGTGGTTGGCTCAATAGTGGCTGAGCCCTTCCCTTATAGCCAGATTTTTTTCCTTTTCCTCTTAAATATATCCTTCATTTCTGATGTGTGTGGCCCACTTAGGGGCCCTAGAATATCCAGACCGTCAAAGCAAGGTGGACATCCATGGTTGTTCATTCCTTGGACGTTGACACCCTATTTACTCCTATTTGGATGCATGCAATGGGTTTTTGTAAAGGGATTTTGTCTAGAAGTTTGTGGGGCCCACTGAGGTGGACCACAACACTAATCTTGTAGGGTATTTCCCCCTTTAATCAGTGGTTATGATTAGTTATTTCAAGACATACCTTGTTGTCCAGAAAATTTCTGGGCTGTTTTTGGGTTATTTTTGACATAGTTTATGGACTTATTTGGAGGATGTTTTACCTCTATTAATTCATTATTTCTGGAGGTGTGGACCTTACCTAGAAGCATGTTAAGTTTCACCTTCATTTGTCCCTGTTTGATCACCCAAAAGGGTTGGCCAAGGAGGGTGGACGGTCCAGATTTTTCAGGACTGTCCAGCCACACTGTTTGCTGGAAAAACATAAATATCAGCATGATTTTGAAATGGTGGGCCAACTTTGTGGACCCCACCTTGCTGTATACTTGTATAGGAGGGTTGACGTTACATTTTCCCAAATTTTGACAGACTTGGGCCCACTCTAATGGGGTGCACAAGTCAGGGGCAGCAACATTGTTTCAGTAGCAGATTGTTTTTTAAATACCTTGCTGTCAACAAATTGTAGGAGTTAAATAAAATACTTTTACTATCCTAAAAATTCTAAAATTTTTTAGAGAGGTGTCTCACCCATGGTAGGACCTACCTGCAAAATTTTAGTACCAATGGACCCCAATTGGGCATCCAAAAGTGTGGGCCAATATAGAGGGCTTCCAGAAATTTCTGTTGTGCAATCCAGCAACATAATTCCATAATAATAAATTTTTAAAAAATATTTTCTCTAAAGGTGGGCATATTTCTAGGTCCCACATTGTTATAGACTTGATGAGGGACCTTGGGTCCAAATTTAAGGAATTTTGGAGGCCCAGAACCCACCCATTTGGTTGGCCCAAATTTAGGATAGTTATTTCCAGCAACATTTCACCTTGGACAGATTGTAACTCCGAAATTTATTAAAATACTTATGAGTATGAAAAAATTATGAAAATTACAGGGAGGTGTCCCACCCATAGTAGGACTCACCTAAAAAATTTTAGGGCCAATGGACACCTGTGCCCACCGTGGATAGGGCCTGATTGGCCCACCACGTTGGGACGTCCAGGTCAGTCTAATTTTTTGTACAGTTTGTTTCATTTAAATTAATTAAAATAATTTTAGGGGTCTAAAAATCCTAAAATTTTGTGGGGCGTGACCCACCTATGGAAGTATCATCCTACAAAATGTTAAACCCAACGGATATTCAAGCTGACCGTGGTGCATCCTGCAAATTGGGTCAGTTTTTGGCCAAATACCCAAGCCCGTAGGACTACCCACCATAGGACGCTCCTACCTTAGGCTACTGGGCCTGCATTCTAACAACATGACCCACTAAAATATATGTGTTGTATTTTTCCCCTCTCATCTGGTGGGGCACACAGTGACATGTGTGAGGCATCAGAGAAATAAATATAGTATAAATAAATTTTATTGAATTTCCAGCAAGCCCAGATAGTGGGTGGCCTGGAATTTCTGCATTTGACCCAAGGTTGCTACCCACAAATATATGTTTTAGGGCAGCATGGCCTACCATATTTGGGGACATTATTACATATATCTTGCCCTATCCTGATTAAATTTTTAGTCTTAATTAGTACACTCTTAAGGCCCACCTTAAATGGGTTTTATTAGAACAATATTCATAGTTGGCTGTTGGGTTTCCTAGGCCTAATATCTTGAACTTCCTTGATAGACCCCTGACCTTTGGGTCTATATTTAATACACTATTGTGATGGGTTTTATGGTCCAAAATACTCAGGCAGTTGTGCCCTTGCTTGCCCATTAAAGTAAATCATAATTAGGCCGAGATGTGAGGCCCAACTTACTTGTTTGAAAAATAAAGATCACCCATATGTTGGAATAATGGGCTGCCCATTAGGCTCACCACAATGAGTGGACTCATGATCTTTATAGTTGGGCCTAACCTTGCTTGAGGGCCCACCATATTACCTATGCGTTGGGCTTTGAGTATCAGCCCACTAGGCCATGGATTGCCTTAGGCCTTGGGCCTTAGTTCATATTCGAGTAGTGGCGGGCTATATCTTGGGAACCAGTTGAGGTTAGATGTCCTCCTGGGTGATCCTAAGGTAGGCTCATGGGTTTCTCTATGAATGGTTAAAGGCTCACAATAGACCCTGGGCCATTTGTTTAAGGCTCAATGTGTATATATATGGAACCTACCTTAACGCATGTTTAGTCCAGGCCATCCAAGCCTTAGATCGCCCGATCATGGAGGCACTCTCTGCCTTGGGTTTCTACTGGATTCATAATCCAGTAGCAGACCCACTTGATCTTTTCTTGATGTATACACACTCTCCATCTAGTGGGATCCCCTAGTGAGTATAGTTGGCCTTTATGAGATTATTTCCACATAGTTAACTAATTTTTGGACATTAGTAGGTCCAGGAAGTCAAACGGCCCAAAAGTTTATCAAAAGACCTTAAATGAATAATTTTATGGTTAAAACTTTATTTGGTTATGGGACCCACCGTATCTAGAACTTGTGTATGTGTTGAATGCTTATGTTTTCTTATAATCTTTGGGCTTAATCAGTGCATCTTTTGGGTCACCTTTAGTGATCACATGAGTTCCCCATCTTAGATCAGATTTTTGGAGCATCCCTTGGTCCAAGAGTGGTTGGGATGTCCCAGCTTGGCCCAGCCATATATTGGGCCGACTTCCACCATTTTGATGGACTTGTGGGTTGAGATAAGGATAGTATTGGGCCCTTGGTTGCCCACTTAAATTGCTAGTTATTGGCCTGATGTAGTGGGGCCCATTTCGTCCAAACTTAAACTTATTTTTGGGCCGTAAATTGTGTTCGTGGGCAGCTCACCAAGTCCAACTTAATGCATAGATTCTATGGCCATTGGGAATTAAGACTTGGGCTTTAATTTCCCTCTTGGGGCCCATGTTGTTAAAAGTGGTATTATATCTTTTTATGTCCTATTATGAAGAATATATGTATGTGGTTACCTTTATTTTTATCTTAAATATAGGCCTTGGGCATTCTATCCATATAGTTTATGGTTGATATGCCTTTTTGGGGAATTGTGGTTAAATGTCCCCATTATGGTCTCCTCTAGGCCCGGTTGTAATTAAGAGTGATTGGATACTCATCTTAGACTCTTGCTAGGCTCATTTCTACATTACTTAGACCCGTAGATTGTGTACTTAGTCTCGTGGGCTACCCTACGTAAATGGGCCTCCACTAGAAGTTGGATTTCCTTAAGGATATTGTCTAAGTGTCTAGTCTTGGTTCCTTCTTGGATAGGAGGAATGTAATATACATTGTATATCGCCATATAGTATGATTAAATTTATCCTCATAACCATGTATATCATTGTATGCTTGGTTGACACTGTGTGTGTGTGGTCATATTGTGTCATTGGGCATTGCATTTTACCTTCTCTGAGGGACGTAGTACTCCCTCTTGAGCATGTTAGATACTTGGAATTGATGCATGGTTGATTATGTGATTCATGCATCTGGCGTTGCATAATATGTTAGCATTATCGCCTTTGCTACATCAGGGTTGTAGCCTCCACAGACACATCGTAGATGACCATGTTTAGACACCAGAAATGTTACTTGAGCATATCGAGTGCATAAGATGCCCATAAGTGAAATTCTCAAAACTTCCATGGTACTAAGGATTTGCTCCAACGTCGTGACCGAGTGGAATATATGAGCCATGAGGGCCTTATACCGTTAGGCTGTGACTCCCACTGTCATGTAGTTAGTTGGATAGGGTTATGGCCTTAATCACCTGATGTAAGGAGGCATTACTAGGCTAAGTCTGACCAACTCGTGAATGGGTCTGCTACCTTCAGGCCTTACTGGTGATTGGCTATCCACAGGTAGGGTAGTGAGATCTCTTACGCTCGTTTGACTATGTGGGGTCTATAGAGTGGCAGTCATCCAGCAGTGTAATGGACCTCGATGATTTCCTTATGATGGAAATGTACTTGATATGTGAATTGGATATGAGCATTGGCATTACTTCGTATTACATTTGCATCGGCTGTGTAAGCCTCACATTGCATCGCCTTGGCATGACGCCCAGTACTCATTGCATTATATAGCCTTAGTATATTTTTTCGCATTATTGTAGTACCTTGGTATAGCTTCTTGCATTCATGATAGTCTTGGTAAGGCTGGTGGTGTTGGCTTTGATCATGTTTCCTTCCTGTATCTCCTATTATTCTTCTGTGCACTATTATCACATACTTAGACCACCCTCTAAGCTTCTATAAGCTTATGCAAGATTGATACGTGTAGAGATCCTAGGTAGGTGTCATAGCAACAGAGCGTGGAGTAGAATTGAACTTGAGGACTCCAGTGTTACTGACTCTTTTCTCTCTTTTCCCATTATCTTATGTATGTCGTTTCGAACCTGATGTAAGCTTGTGTATATCCTTTGTTATTTCTAGATGTACTTGCTGTGATCCTGGGTATGCTCGTATTGGAATGATTATACTATCATGAAAATCCTTCTTGTAGGATCCCAGGATCGGAACCTGCCTCAGGAGCTGAGAATGGGGTACTTCGGAGGTTGTTGCGGCCAGAACCGGCCATTGGGTTCCTTGGGAGTCCGGTTACCGAGTCTAGGGCGTGACAGCTGAGCAGGCCAGACCCACCAACAATAAAGAAGAAAGGAAGAAAAGATAAAGAAGAGGGAGAAGGAAAGAAAGAGAAAGAAAGAAGAAGAGGGCAGAGTTGAGCCGAGTTAACTCATTGAGTCATCCTGCTCACCCATTTGCTAGATAGAGTCCAGGAGCTGCTAGACCTCTCTACATAAGAAGGAGAAAGATAGAGTGGGAGGAGAGATAGTGAAGGAGAGAGAGAGTAAGGTGAGTGGTTAAGTGGAGCCGAGTCAACTCAACTCAAACCGAGTTGACACAAGTAAATGGTCTCCTTCTAGGCTACACTTGTTTCGCAATATTGATATCAATATCGTCATTTCTATCATTATTAGGATCACTAATAGTAGAAATGCATAGCCATTAGTAAATGATTTATAGTTAACATAGACAAGAAAATAAAATATATCATCATTAAATGTTAGTGTATTGTTTTGTCATCCTTAAATAGTATCATGATAGCAGGGCATAATATTATTTACCATTATAATGATTATTACTAACATGTTGCACTAATATTAGTTAATATAAATGAAAACATCATTAATGATACTTGCATGAGTATACATCACTTGAAAATATTACCTTTAATAATATCATCTTATTTCAATTGTAATACAAATTATTACCATGATGAGCTGATATTAATTATACCATTAATGTTAGTACTTATGCTATATGTGTTAAATTAACATGGTAACTAGTTTTACACCAACATTCAAATCTTAAAATCTAACTTGGACCTAAACTCGAGGACGAAATCTTAGACCTAGGTAATCTAAACCCTAGTTCAATGCTTTAAACATAAATGGTGTGTTGGGTTTGGATCTAGGTATAGAATTTAATATCGAAATATTTAGATATGAACCTATGAACTATCACTATTAACATATTAGCTAATATAAACACTAATGCTAATAGTTATCCTGTAATTATTAAGATTTAGTTTTAACTAATACAGTAAGCAAAGTTCAAATCCTATAATTTAAATTTAAAATTAAACCCTAAGAGGAAATCCTAATTATACAGTAAAAATCCTTTGATAAATAATTCAAATCCTAGGCCATGATCTCAAACCTAGGTAGTGCGTAGAACTTGGACCTAATTGTACAAGTTCATGATTTGTGGTAGGATACAATTCTAAGGGCGCAAGCACATAGCAACACTAGAAGGCGATTCAAAGTATAAGGTGATGATTCTTCCCCTTGAGCTTTCCATTTTTCCATTAGCATAAGTGATAGTTTTATTTTAACTTTGCATTGTTAATTGATATCTTGCCTTGTGAGTACCTATGCTAATTGTTAAAATTAATATGCTAGACAACATCTTTAATAATTATCCTGCATATTTTTCTCATACTTGTGAATTACTTGTGAATTACTTGTGGTTTGCCTATGGAACTTAAACTGGTACATTAGTGGGAAACCCCCACCCATAAATGTATACCCATACTTGGGATGTAACCTGACTGGTTGTGATTGTAATGAACCTTCGTCTTAGTGGTTATTGAGTGGTGGTCTAGATGGATTATTAATATGGGCCTACCATCTAGGGTTGTTGTATCTAAGGGGTTTTCAAGGATGGTCTTTATCACATGGCTTTGATACTTACCCTATGTGGTTTATTTTAATATCTGCCCTAGGTGGCTTGTCTTGATATAGCCCTATGTGGCTTTGGTTTGGTATTTGTCCTATATGTGTTTGATGTTTTATTTTGTGCAACCACATGATGGTAAACCCCATATACTGAAGATGATTGGCCACTAGTTGATTGAGATCCATTAAACATCCTAAGGTGGTAGCCTCATGAGCCAGGGATGGTGGAATGGGACACTATGCCTGAGCTGTCGGCCTACGCTGGGCTCTGAGTTCCCTGTAGTGACCTTTGAGCTTATTAAACCTGCTGGTTGTAAATGGACTAATAACGGTTGGGCTAATTATGTATTTTCATAACATATGATCTTTTCAGAGTGATTAAATTCTCCTTGGGCGATCTATGGTTTTTTTCAGGTGATTAAATTCCCCTTAGGCGATCTATGTTTTATGGTCTTTTCTGGGTGATTAACTTCTCCTTGGACAATTTATATATTATGGTCTTTTTCGAATAGCTGGTTTTCCTCAGGCATACCTTTGTGTATTTTTTCAAGTGACTAGTTCTCTTAGGGCAACCCTTTATTTTGACAGTGGGATGTGTATCCCGAAGTCGATGATGCATTCACGCATCCATGCATTTAATAAGACTGTATCATGTATTGTTTTGTATGTCTTGCCATATTTTTTTTATAACTATGCTTACCTAATGCAATGGTGTGTAATCTTGAGGGGAGTTCACACTAAGTTAGTCACTCATCTATCAAATAAATATAATCGTATAGGTAGCATAGGTGGCTTAAGTAATTTACAGGTTTAGACTGATAAGAAGCTAGGTACAAGTGCTAGAGATGCATGACTATATCGTCAAGAGAAGCTGCGCGATCTTGCAACTTATGTTTAAATGCATTTTTTTTATACTTCTCATGTATTAAATTTTGTAATTCTTGTAGTTGTTTCATCGAGAGATTGGTTTGTATAAGTCATTATGGGCAGCTAATTGTATATCTTAAAAGTAAATAAAGACTTTCCTTTATGTTGATTTGTTCATCCTACACTCATCTGTTAACTTTGATAAAAGTAAAATATTATATATTGAATTTGACCTTCCTTTAAGGTTAACACTCGGGTTTTTGGGAAACGGATCATGTACTCGGGTCCTGAAAAGTCAGGATGTTACACCCTAATTCCCTCTGATGTCACCAAGTTATGTGGGCCCCACTATAATGTATGTGTTATATCCACACCGTCCATCCATTTTGAGATATCATTTCAAGTAATGAGCCAAAGAATGAGGCAGATAAAAATATGTAGTGGACCCCACCACAGAAAACAACGAGGAGAGTGATTCCCACCATTGAAACTATCCTAAGGCCCATCATTATGGTTATTTGAAATCCAACCTGTTCAAAAGTTTTTTTTTTTTAAAAGACATGAAAGAAGGGAAAACAAAAATATCAACCTGATCTAAAACTTTTGTGGCCTTTAGAAGTTTTTAATGGTGGGCGTCACTGTCCCACTGTTTTATGTGTTGTGGTCCACTGGAGCTTTGGATTTAACTCATTCTTTGGATATTGCCCTAAAATGATCTTTCCAAATGGCTGTAAGGTGTGGATAGAAAATATACATCATGGTGGGGCCCACGGAACTTGCTGACGTCACTTCAGTAGCTAGTCTCGTTACTCTCCCTGACACCAGCCTTGTGGCTAGTGGTCGGTGCTATGGGCCCCACCATGATGTATGTATTTCATCCATTACGTTCATCCATTTTTAAAGATCATTTTAGGGATTTATTCTAAAAATGAGAGCAATATAAATCTCAGGTGGACCACACCACATGAAAACAATAGTGATTGGATATCCATCATTAAAATCCTCCTAGGGCCCACTGTACTGTTTATTTGACATCCAATCTATTTATTAGGTCATACAGGCCGAGATGAAGGGGGAAAACAAAAATCATCTCAATCCAAAACTTTTATGGCCCCCAAAATGTTTTTAATGGTTGATGTTCATTTAACATCGTTTCCAGTAATGTGGTCCATTTCAGATTAGGATATACCTCATTTTTTTGTCTCATAGTGTAAGATGATCTTTAAAAATAGATGGACGACATGGATGAAACACATACATCATGGTGGGGCCCACAGAGCACCGACCACCAGCTATTGGCTAGTGTTAGGGGGGAGTAGCCAATCTGTTCCCCTTATTTGTGGTGTGGTCCACTTAATTTTTGGATATGATTCATTTTTTGGATAATTCTCTAAAATGATCATGAAAAATGGATGAATGGTGTGGGTTGATCCCAAATTTTCTGTAAATCCAAAACTTAAGTGTGGAATAATGATTTCCACCGTTGATACCTTCCTTGGCCCCACAATAATTTTTATTTTCCATCCAACCTATACATAATATCAAAAAGATATGAATGAAGAGAAAACACAAACATCAGCTTAATCCAAAACTTTTATGGCCTCCAAGAATTTTTCAATGGTAGAGGTTCAATCACACTATTTCCTGTAGTCTGGTCCACTTGAGCTTTGGATATGCTTCCTTTTTGTTCTTTAGACCTCAAATTATCTGTTAACATGGATGAACAGAGTGAATAAAATAAATAAATAAATAATGGCGGACCCCACAGAGTTTACTCTGGTAAGGGTAATGAGTAACTCACCTAAATGTAGTGGAGATGGGTTTCCTTAAAACATTCGTAATCACATATTGGGCCTGCCTAAATGTGATTCACATATCCAATCCACTCATTATGTGTGTCCCACTTGGATGAGGGGTCAGACCAAGTTTCAGCCGCATCCAAAACTCATGTGGGCTCCACCATGTGCTTTTATATTTTTAGGATGTCTTCACATGGTTTTAGATGGTATGGCCCACCTGAGTTTCGTATACAGATGATTTTTGAGATATCTCATAACCAAAAGGGCACACACCAAATGCACGGTGTTGATGTTCAACACACATCATGATGGGGCCCATAAAACTTACTAACATCAATTCTTAGGTTCTCACGAGTTCAATAAGTTGGGTCACAATATTGACCAGAATATTTGGTCCATTTTACATGTCTGGTCCATTCACTTTATTTTACTGATCAATACCCTCAATTTGACTAGTTACTCGCCCCGATCAGGCTACATATGAGAAAGATATTGAGCATACAAGATTGATCAACAATTTGAGTAAAATTTCAATTAAACATATGAAGTTATTTACTCTTCAATATGGACTAATTAGATTGTCCAAAAACGGTTAAAGGTTCAATTAGTGGATGCGCCTAATTATTTAGTAAAAAATATTTTTTTTCATAGATAAATTTCAATTTCCATTTAAAAATAACATTTTTTTCAAAATGTATATTTTTATTACTCTTAATTTTTCTTTGAAAACTTCTAACAAAATATCATTTTTATTATAAAATATTCATAAAAAAATACAAATTCTGAATTTTTATTTTCAAAATCACAAAAAATTTCTCAAATTTTATTTTATTTTTCTCAAAAATTTCTAAATGCCAATTTTTTTGTTTTCCTTCAAGAGTATCAATTTATTTTCAACTTTTCAATTTTCTTTTTTAAAATGATATATATATTTTTCCAAAATCTCAGTGTTTTTATAAATAACTTTTTCTTTTAATTTCAAATTTTGAACATTTTCAATTATTTTTCAAAATCACAAATTTTTTGAACTTCTTTTTTTTTTCATTTCAAAATGTTTGTTTTTTTGTTAAAGTATCGATTTTTTACTATCATTTATTTTAAAATTTTCAATTCTTTCGAACTTCTCCATTTAAAAAAAAAAAAAGCATTTTTATCAAACTTCTCAATTTTATTTTAGTTTTCAAAATACAAACTCTCATTTTCTTTTTCAAAATATTTTCATTTTCCAACATAGTCAAAATTTTCACAATTTTAAGAATCTTTTTAATTTTCCTTTTCAGGATATTATTTTTTTCTCGAAATCAAATTCTTTTTTTCAAAATTATCAACTTTATTCGATATACCTTTTTTTCCCACAAAATAATTTTTTATTAAATCACGATTATTATTTTTTTTTCTTTTCAAAATCTCATTTTTTTCTCAAACATTGTTAAATTTTTTAAACTTCTCTATATTTTTTTTCATGTGATATTACAAATCATTTAAATATTAGTTTTAAATTAAAAAATAATAATAATTTCCACTTATTTGATATAAATACTTTTTTTTTTTTTTTGCATTCAATCAATTGTTAAAAAATAATCTTAGATACAAATATGTTCAATTAAACCACTAAAATTCTATTAAAAAATAATTCTTAGACTACAAAAAAACATAAATTTCTACCATATTCTAAACAAATGAAAAAAAATAAATGTTTTAAGGAAAAAGTACTTTTACGATGGACCATGATCCGTCGCAAAAGTAACTAAAAATCGTCGCGAATTGCTATTTTGGGCGGGAATTTGCAAATCATATTTGGTTGCAAAATCAAATTTTGCGACAGGTTTAATCCGTCACCATTTTACGATAGACTAAAATCTGTCGTAAATTAGATTTTAGCGATGGATTTTGGTCCGTCGCAAAATTCCGCGACTTCTGAACTACGGATTTTCGAGATAGACGGGATTGGTGATTGACTTTTTCCGTTAGTGACGGATTAAATCAGTCGTTAAGTTCACAATTTTGGCGTAGTGTAAAATTTGTTATGGCTAGATAGCTACCCTTGAGGATGTTTCTGATATTGCACAAGCTCGATTTTGGGAATTGGTACCTGGTCATGTTGGGTCGCTCTCGATACAAGTAAAGAGCAATCTTTCCTTTTTTTGACATATATTGAACTGTCTTCGCTTGTTGCTACTCAGACCTCCATCTATGAATCCTGTACATCCATCTAGTTAATTCTGGATATTACATTCACATAGAATCCTGATGTATGGTGGACGACCCACAATAAGGATAGCCTATTAATTGCATTGTATGAATCTTGACTTGGAGCAATTATAATAAGGTAGCCAAATTCAATTGCGGGTGTTGAGAATCGTGTTAGTCGGTGAAAATGGGTAGAAGTGGATCAATTTGTGATAAAGTAAAAATGCCAAAATAGGGATGGCTTGTAGGGTATTCTTGTCACTCACGAGCCTTAAGAAAGGTAGGTTTTGCTAGTTGGAGTCATTGAGCTTACTCTCCTATATGTGAAAAGTAAAAAAATGAACTTCTCTCTGCAGTTCAAGGTTTGGGGGATTTAGTGCTCCTAGAGTCTAAGATTTTTGTTGTGCAACTGTGGCAAATAAGATTCCTAAGACCTTTAGAAGGGGAAATGGACACTCCCCAATAGATGCATTATGTGCAAAAGTTTCTCACGTGCAATGAGGCCTGGTATATTTGGTCTTGCTCTTCTCTATTCATCATGTGCGATGAGGCCCAATGTATTTGACCTAGCTTTTCTCATCTACTCTAAATTTAGCGTGTCTTTTTACGATTAGTATACAATCTCATGGACGGTTGGAACAATGTTCCCTTCAAGATATGATGCAACAAATTATGGAGAATGCTCCCCCTTGAAATCATGTGGGTATCTGTAAGGAAATAAATAAAAGAACTTCTAATGATAAGTTGTCATTCTTATAACATCATAATGGATTTTAGAGGAATATTAGTTTTTGACATTCTTTACAAGTGAAAGTAGGTAATTGGCAATTCCCATTGTCCACCTATCTTGAAAGTCTCCTTCGAGGTGTTCGAAAATGCTGATGGATGTTTCCTGGGGAATCTAGTGGCTCCTAATATTTGGGGAATACTAAAGATGATAGGGAGAAGTTAAGCTAACCCTTTGGGGTTAGTTGGGCTTCAAACATGGTTTTAAAACATGTTTACAATATGGTTGTATCAGCCATATTGGTCGTAGGTGTACCAAAAAATTCTAAAAATTCTCAACAACTTAGGACTGGTCGTGGAATTTCTTGGATAGGTCGAGTCAATGCCAGGACTGGTCTTAGAACAGACCAAAAACCTATTAAAGATATAATTATGTATCCGAAATGACCTACTCTAAGGTCAACCTAATGGTCATTCAAACCTAAAACATGTCATATGGACATTGAACTTCAACCATTCAATGAATGCAGACATTTGAACCTTATCAAGCTTGAGATCTTGAACTTGTTGTAGCTTTAATCTTAAAATCTTCATCAGCTTGAAAACTACTTCATGCGTTGCTTTTGAGTCTTGAAGTTGTTTCTTGAGTCTTGAATTTCAACATTGTAGCTTTGAACATTGATAGGATGATGAAGTACACTTTGTATTTCTTGAAGACATCCAATGTCATGAAGTGTTGATGCAGTGTCTTGAACACATATAAATCACCATACAAACACAAGACACAGATATATGTTTTGACACATCAAAATTTAACAACCAAAGGAGCATGAGACCATAACACTTACAAACTCCCCCTTTGTCAAATTTGTGACAAGACACCCAAATAATAATACTTCCAATAAGAATAAGAGAGATACAAGCACAATAGGTTCAATATTGAATCATGCACCAGTTATATAGACATCATAAGCAACATCCAGCTTACTCCCTCTGAGTAACAGCACATCCAAACTACTCTACAAACCCATAATCATAATCATTAAATCCAGCCAAAACTTCACCAAACTTCTCCCCCTTTTTTACACAAAATGACAAAGGAAGAAAAAACAAGGGCAAGCTAAGGTTAAGGAAAGTAGGAGATGGAATATAGATGTAAGAGATAAAAAGTTCGAAGTGCATAATTCAACAAAAGTCAGTCAAGCAAACATAGTGTAGCTATAAAGCAAAGTAAAATACCAGTTATTACAGACCAAATGTAAAATTATCAGTCAGAACCAGAAGAGGGAGCAGGATTAGATGGATCACTTTTGTGTAAATCCCTAGCAACACGCCTCATATATTTGCGTAAATAAGAAAATTGAGTGTCTTGGGTAGCACGAATTTGAGCCACTTGTTCCTGAAGAGAATTCAACCTTTCATCAAAATCAGAAGGCTGAAAGTCAGGATCATCAGCGGAGTCTGACTCAAGGTTTTCAAATATATCATCCATATTTATGTCTGCAGGAAGATCACCAGCTTCATCTGCATTCCCTGCTTCAACACCACTGCTACCAACATCCACTTGGCCATGAGCCAATTCTAAATTCATCTTGTTAATATTGGAATTATTAAAAGGGAGATGATAGATGGGTTTCTCTCTAACATCATAGCCACAAACATATGATTGGCTAACATAGTCATCAAATAACCAAAGGGAATATCCCTATGACATGGATGGAGATGAAACTGAATAATGGAGTGACAAATTAACGAAGGCAGACAGATTTTTATACCAGAGATGACAAAATGCAAAACACGAACCATGAATGCAGTGAGTTCAGTTTTATTACCAGAACGGGGATATAGATTTGAGATGAAAATCCTGTAAAACACTCTGTGTCTTGGTAACAAATACCTTAAAGGAAGTGCATTACCTTTATAAGTCCAGTGAATATCCAAATTACATATCCTTAGTAAGCATTTGTCTTTCAAATTCTAAGATTTAATCAGATAATATATGAATCGAAATGCCCTCATCATTGATAGGGATTTCCATAAGGTGAGCTATCAAATGGTGATCCACAGTAAATAAGCCTTCTTGAGTATCAATTTTAAAAGTTAAATTCTCAAGAAAAAAATCACAGATACATGCAACCATGGATTGGGCAATGGACTGGTATGTAGCTCCACCCCAATGTAAGATGTTATCCCATCCCACAGATTGCAACAGAGGAAGGATACCAATTGAAGCAATGTAATTAACATTAACAAGATGCTCAACTATAACATTGCACATACACAAATCCCGAGCATCTGATGTATCATTTTCAGGAGATCGAAGATGACGTTGCGTAATAGATACTGATCGAGATGAAGAGGGACCACGGGTAGTTTTCTTTTTACCCCTAGCATCCATTTTCAAAGGAGGAATCAAGGAAACTACAAGATTCAAGAAAGAAGAAGTGGGGTTTTGATACAACAGATTTTTAAGAGAAAACCCCAAACTTGCAATGAAAGAGCAAATAGATTCTACAAGAGTGAAATTTGAAGCACTAATAACAAGAATCTACAAGGAAATAGCAAAAAAACCACTAACCTTGAAGTATCATGAAGGTGGGTTCGACCGGTCGAGGCTAGGCTCGTTGGTGAGACAAAAGGAAATGAAGAAGAAGAGCCAAAACCCCAAAATAAAGTGAATTCACAAGTTTCACGACCGGTCGTGGATGTGCTGGACTGATCAAAGCAAGACCGGTTGTGTACACTCACGGACCGAGTCGAAATCTGAAACCAAAATTTGTAATTTTTCAAATGATTTCAAAATTTAAGCAAATAAGCCATCAAATATATGTACATTATGATACACAAAAGCATGCAAATTCAATTTAAATTGCATATACTAAGATCAAACTTTAATTTATTAAACCTATTTTTGTCGACCGGTTTAGTGAAAATGTCCATAAGTTGAATCTCGGTTGGAATGTATTCCAAAGATATTAATTTTTCTTTCACTAATTCATGAATGAAATGAAATCTAATGTCAATATGCTTAGTACGTGAATGCTAAACTGGATTTTTTGAGATATTTATTGCACTGGAATTATCACAATACAAAATCATAGAATCCTATGTAATTCCATAATCCCTTAACATGTGTTTCATCGAAACAAGCTGAGTACATGCATTTTCAGCTACAATGTATTCAGCCTCAACTGTTGATAGCGATATAGAACTTTGCTTCTTGCTAAACCAAGAAAGAAGATAATTTCTGATGTAGAAACAACCACCACTAGTTAATTTCCTGTCATCAATGTTTCCAGCCCAGTCAGCATCTGAGTACTCGGCTAATTGAACAGTAGTCTCATGAGGATACCAGGGACCTAGTTTAGCAGAACTTGCGACATATCGCATAATCCGCTTAACAACAGTTAAGTGAGATTCTTTAGGATTTGACTGATAACGAGCACAAATACCAACACTCAAAGCGATATCTGGTCTACTTGTAGTCAAGTAAAGCAAACTACCAATCAAACTACAATACAATTTAGGATCCACATCTTTACCTGTAGAGTCTTTTGGGAGTCTCAAAGTTATACTCATAGGAGTATCAAAATTTTTACCATTCTCGAATCCAAACTTCTTAATTAAGTTCAGAGCATATTTGGTTCGAGAGATAAAAATTCCATCAGGTTGTTGTTTCACTTGCAACCCTAGGAAATAATTTAACTCCCCAACCATGCTCATTTTGAACTTAGATTTCATTAAATCTGCAAACTCAACAGTCATGTTAGTACAGGTTGATCCATAAATAATATCATCAACATATATTTGAACCATTAGAATATCATCGTTATGTTTCTTAACAAAGAGCGTCTTATCAACACTTCCCATCTGAAAATTATGACCTAGTAAAAACTTAGTCAATTTTTCGTACCATGCTTTGGGAGCTTGTTTCAGACCATAGAGAGCCTTTTTAAGACGATACACATGATCGGTAAACTTAGGGTCTTCAAACCCTGTAGGTTGTTCAACATACACCTCTTCATGTAAATCACTATTCAAAAAGGCACTCTTTACATCCATTTGGTAAATTTTAATTTTCCTAAAGTAAGCAATGGAAATAAAAAGTCTGATTGATTCAAGACGAGCTACAGGGGCAAAGGTTTCATCATAGTCAATACCTTCAATTTGTGTGTACCCCTGTACAACTAGCCTTGCTTTATTTCGAATAATATTTTCAAGTTCATTAGACTTGTTTTTAAAAATCCATTTTGTTCCAATAATATGTTTATCTTTAGGTCTAGGAACAAGGTACCAGACATCATTTCTGACAAACTGATTAAGTTCTTCCTGCATCGCAACTGTCCAGTTTTCATCAGAAAGTGCTTCTTTCACGTTAACCGGTTCTATCTGGGATGTAAAGCATACGTAGTTACATATGTCCTCTAATTGTCTACGAGTGCGCACACCAGTGAGAGGGTTTCTAAGTATTTGAGAAGTTGGATGATCTTTAACAGTCCTTAATTCAGAATTAGTTTCACTTGATGAAGTTTCTGGTTTTTCAAGTATAAGAACTTCATCATTATCTGAACTAGGGGCAGGTGTATTCAAATGATCGTCAATTACAACATTTATTGACTCTTGAATCACACCGGTCCTGTTGTTCAGAACACGATATGCTGCATTTGTTTAAAGAATATCCTAAAAAGATCCCTTCATCACTTTTAGTGTTGAACTTTCCCAAATTTTCACGGTCACGCAAAATATAGCACTTGCTACCAAAAACTTGAAAGTATTTGACAGAAGGCTTTTTCTCAAACCACATTTCATAAGCCGTTTTATTATTAGATTTACAAATATAAACACGGTTAATAATGTAGCAGGCGGTATTCACTGCTTCAGCCCAGAGATTCCTGAGAAGCTTCATGATATTTAACATAACATTTCCCATTTCTTGAAGCACTCTATTTTTCCTCTCAACAATTCAATTTTGTTAAGGAGTCTTAGGTACAGAGAATTCATGCGATATTCACTGATCGCTATAGAATTTCTCAAAACTACTATTTTCAAACTCGGATCCATGATTACTACGGATCTTACTAACTTGAGAACATTTTTCAGTTTGGATCCGTTTTATAATATTTTACACTTCGTCAAGGGTTTCTGATTTGTCCCTCAAGAATGAAACCCAAGTGTATCTTGTATAATCATCTACAATAACCAAGATGTATTTTTTGCCACCTCGACTTTCCGTTCTCGTTGGTCCTATAAGATCCATGTGGAGAAGCTCGAGTGGTCTTGTGGTGGTATTGGAGTTCACCTTTTTGTGAGAGCTCCTAGTTTGTTTACCATACTGGCATTCACCACAAATCTTATCTACTTTTGCATCTTAGGTAGACCTCTAATTAGTTCTCCTTTGCTCAATCTGTATAACTTTCGGTAGTGTACATGTCTGAGGCGTTTATGCCATAATTATGTCTCATTGGTATGGACCATGTAGCATATTTGGTTAGATGAGCTACAATCACTTACTATGTAGCACTTTTCAGAAGTTCTGTGACTAGTTAATATTACAGAACCCTTTTTGTTTATAATTTCACAACCTTGATTAGAAAATTTAACACTATGGTTGTTATCGCATATTTGAGATATGCTTAACAGGTTGTGTTTTAAATCCTCAACATATAAAACATCTTTAAATAAGGGAAGGTTATAGAGTTAAACCGTACCTTTGCCAATTATCTTGCAGTTGCTACCATCACCAAATGTGACTGACCCATCAGTCATATCTTTAAGATCTGTGAATAGAGCCTTGTCGCCTGTCATATGTCTGGAGCATCCACTATCTAGGTACCATTTTGAATGGCTTGAAGCTTTGAAAGCAATGTGAGCAGCCAAACAGGCAACCTTAGGAACCCATTTTAGAACTATTTTAGGTTTAGGAGTATAGTTGATCTTCCTTTGTTTATAGTTGTAAGAGTGACCTAGTGAGTAAGATTTTAAGAGCTCCTTTAGTAAATCCAATATATTTTCAGCTAGTGGGTTTCTGATCTGATTTTTAAAATTTATATAGTTGTGTTTAGGCTTTTGAAAAGTTTTTGTATTTTTAGAAAAAGCTTGACTAGTACCTTTTCCTTTTGAGTTAGAAGTCTCTCCTTTCACAAAGTTGGGAGGAGTATTCTTTTGTTTAGGAGATGTATCATAGCCCAACCCGGATCGATTACCACATTTTCTTGATCCGGATAATAATTTTTCTAATTTTAGATCACCTTGGGCATATCTCCATGTGTCCTTCAAACTCAGAAGAGAAGATACTTCATTTTTAAGTTTCTCATTTTCAGATTTCAAATCTTCAATCAGGGAGGTTTTGAATTCCAAATCACACTTTGATTTTTTAAAACAATCTGAAATTTGGGATTTTTCTAAAACAAGAGTTTCAAAACATTCTTTGAGTTTAAAAAACTTTTCTTTTTGAAGTTTAAGTTTGACAGCAATTTTACAACTTTCTTTATATAAGGCATTATAAGCATCTTGAAGATCTTCTTCATTTTCATGATCACTATCCAAATTTTCTTCAATTGTTGAATCATCATGATCTGAAAAAGTAAACTTGGCTAGAGTCATAAGGGCTTTAACTTCACTGCCCGACTTGGTTTCAGAATTTTCTGATTCAGAAGATGCTTCAGAATCAGACGATTCATCCCAAGTAGCCAACATACCCTTCCTTCTAGGTCTGTCCTTTTTAGGACATTTGTTTGCTAAATGCTCATATTCTTAGCAGTTGTAACATTGATTATCTTTCAAAGACTTCCAAGTTTTGGACTTAGGTCTAGATCATTTCTTTTCATTTGCCTTTTGAAAGTCGACCATTTTCTTGCTTTTGAAAATTTTATAAAACTTTTTCGCCAAAAGAGCCATATCATCTTCAGAATTTTCTAAATCTGAGTTTTCTTGAAAAATACCTTTAGATGATTTCAAAGCTATAGATTTACCTTTAGGAGCTTTAAAATTTAATTCATAGGTTTGTAAAGAACTAACTAGTTCTTCTACCCTCATATTATCCGTATCACAAAGTTCCTGGATCACGGTTACTTTAGAATTGAACCATTCAGGAAGTGAGCATAGTATCTTTGCACACACTTTACTTTCTGGAATTTTATCGCTAAGACCCCACACTGAGTTTACAATGTCATTTAGTCTAGTGTAAAAGTCCATAAACATTTCATTTTCCTCCATATGAATTTCTTCAAATTTAGTTGTGAGGAGTTGGACTTTAGACTTTTTGACAATTGATGTACCCTCGTGTGTCATTTCTAGTATATCCTAGGCTTGCTTTGTAGTATCACTGGATATAATTTTTTTAAACTCATCCGGTGATAGTGCGCAAGTGATTGCATTTAGTGCTTTAGCATTGGCACTATACTCACTTTTTTGAAGGGTAGTCCATAAATACTAAGCAGGTATAGACACAGTTTTTGAACCGCCAGATTCAGTTACTTCAATGGTAGGAGGGTTCCATTCGGTCACTGTAGCTCACCGCACACTCTTATCCATTGATTTGAGGGAGGTCCTCATTCTAGCATTCCAATAGGCATAGTTGGAGCCATCAAATGGCGGAGGCTTGGTGACTGAAAGGCTATCAAAATTTGACATCTTTTTATATAGCTTAGATTGTTAGCTCAGGAAATAAATCCAAATAAAAAGCAATAAGAACGAGCTATTAGGCTTTGATACCACTTGAAAAGGCCAAGCTATATGTCTTAGAGGGGGAGGGGGTGAATAGGACTATGCCGAATTAAAATAAAATCAACGGAATAAAATAAATTAATAGCCTTACAATTATAAATCAATTCACAATGCTGAAATCAAATCACCTTAATAAATAAGTATTGAGAGATTGATACAAATTCAGTTCTAAGGACAACCTTACACCATAATAAATAAGGGCTTATGGTAGGACAACCTTATTTCTAGAACGTCTTTTGGATCAAGAACTCAATTTTAATAGAAATAAATGAATAGCAAAGAATTGAAATTAAATGCAGAAATATATATCTAATTTATTACAACAATCCCCAAACTTGCTTGAAATGTAAATTGTTACAACATTCACATCCACATGTACATTCCACACAATTAAATGATAAAAGATATGAAAATTAAGCAAGCATTCAATACACAAGATAAAACGTTATAGTGGTTCGCCTGTGTGTACACTAACTGTCTTTCAACAGCCACACAAAATGCTACTCCACTCCTAATATCCTCACACAGGGGATATTACCGTTCACTATCAAATAGGTTTTCACAGGTTCACCCAAAACCTTTACAATTGTGTCTTTTTCACTTGGGCTTACACAATTCAAAAACCCCTCTTTTCTGAGTTTTCTGGCTCTCCTCAAATAACCAATACAATGAGATTTTTCTGGCTTAACCTCAAACAAAACCAAAAGAAATGAAATTTTATAGAATTGTAAAATACCTGGATTTCTCCTTTCCATAGCAGCCCGGTAGAACCAATCGGAGTAGATGATTAAATGTCAAAGTTCAATTTCCAATACTCACTTTAATATGGTTGTAAGTTCTAATAGATTTTAGATTTTAACCAGTTGGGCGTAGGTATATTTGATTTTGATTCCAAGAAGAAGGAATAAGGTAATTCCTCTTTTCAAATAAGATTGGAATATAGAAACAAAATCAAATTAAATAAGCTAGCAAAAAGAGAAAGAAATTATGCACAAAATAGCTTAAAAACAAACACAAACTTATCTCAAAGTGGAGCCTTGAAAATATTATGAATTCAATGAAAAACTCTGAAATTCGTGTTCAATTTATAAAAGCAGAAATCGCATCTACGACTGGTCTTAGGAACCTTCGACTGGTCGTAGCTCTAACGGATATTTGAAATAAGGAGCGTGATTTTTGAAAGTTGTTCCACGACTGGTCTTAAGGAACCTATGACCGGTCGTGGGTCACCTACGACTGGTCGTAGGACCATAGAATTGCTTGCTGGACTTTAAGTCGTAGACTTACGACTGGTCGAGATCGAGTCGAAGTCACTCCTATGACTGGTCGAAGGACCACCAGGACTGGTCGTAGGTGTACTAAAAAACTCTGAAAATTCTCAACAACTTAGGACTGGTCGTGGAATTTGTTGGATTGGTCAAGTCAATGTCAGGACTGGTCGAACAGGGGTTAGAACTGGTCTTAGAACAGACCAAAAACCTATTAAAGATATATTTGAGTTATGTATTTGAAATGACCTACTCTAAGGTCAACCTAATGGTCATTCAAACCTAAAACATGTCGTATGGACATTATACTTCAACCATTCAACGAATGTAGACATTTGAACCTTATCAAGCTTGAGATCTTGAACTTGTTGTAGCTTTAATCTTAAAATCTTCATTGGCTTGAAAACTACTTCATGCATTGCTCTTGAATCTTGAAGTTGTTTCTTGAGTCTTGAACTTCAACATTGTAGCTTTGAACATTGATAGAATGATGAAGTACACTTTGTATTTCTTGAAGACATCCAATGTCATGAAGTGTTGATGCAGTGTCTTGAACACATATAAATCACCATACAAACACAAGACATAGATAGATGTTTTGACACATCAAAATTTGACAACCAAAGGAGCATGAGACCATAGCACTTACAGGGTCTTCCGCCACTCATCATCTACCAAGTACGGCACAAATCTAGACAGCGCTACAAAATAAACCACATACTGAGCCAACATCATATCCCCCCTGCACCAGAGTCTCGAACTCTAGCGCACACTGTCGTCGAATGTGGTCAGGAAAATACTATCCATCAAATCGGTCTATGAAATCCTCCTATATACAGATGAAATCAAGCCCTACAACATGGGTAACAGAGGTCCACTAGTGCTCGACTTCACCCTGGAGAAGAAATACAATTAACTGGACCCGCCACTGGGTCGTACATCCCATCATATCAAAAATCTTCTCCACCTAGGAGCGCCATCTCATGGCTACCGTTGGGTCTGGCTCGCCCTGGAAGCACGAAGGATCGAGCTATCAAAAGTCTTAAAGAAGGGCGCTCACGTACTCCTGCTTTGCCTAGGTTGGCGTAACAGAGGGGTGCTTGCCCTGTCCTTGAAGGGCAGCTGTCATAGCCTGCAACATATTCTGTAATTGTGAGTCACTCAAGGGTACGGTTGGATCTGCACTGGTCTCAGGTAGAGAGCGGCATCCTCAGGCAAAGGAGTAGGAATCTTCGGTGATGGAGTGGGAGTCGCAGGAGGTTGAGTGGGAGTCGCTCTCCTAGGTGGCATGTCTTATAGGAAAGAACAAAGGTGCCTATCAACCTTGAGAACTCTCAAAGGCATGTACGTTAAGGGTCTATAACAGAAAATTGCTAAGTTATTCAAATGCGGGACCTAATTATTCTAAGCTCATAGCAAACATGTGATGTTGTTCTAAGTTATTCATAAGTTATGCTTTAATACCAACTTCTATCACGCCCTAAACTCAGAAACTAGGCTCACAAAATTCTCGATCGCCGAATCTGGCACCTGCAGCCTCCTTAGTACCCCATTCTCGGCTCTCAGCACCCATATACCAGGTTTTGATCTTAGGATCCTACAAGGAGAAATTTTAACATGAATTTGATTCGCAATAAGCATAACTATAAGCATAACCCATAAACAACAACCAACAACATCATCATAAATCCACTAAGATAAAAAAAAAACATTGAGTATAATGCATAAGGGAAATACAATATCGATAATCAAAAGCTCCAGAAGTTGGCTGTACACTCCAATCTCAATGCTGCTATGATGTCCTAGCGTCACTTGCACGCATCAATTGTGTATAAATTTATAAAAAGCTTGGAGGGTGGTGAAAGTATGCGCACGGTAGAAATGCAAGTATGTAATATCAGAGTACTGTGAAAATGCTGGTAAGTCCATGAATGCCATCAATCGTACCAAGGCTATGCGATGCAAGACATGAATGCTATCGATCATGCCAAGGTCATACAATGCGAGGCATGAATGCTATCGGCCATACCAAGGCTATGCGATGCAAGGCCTACAAGACCAATGTCATATATGAGGTGCAACTCAAGCATACCAAATCTCATATGAATCCTCATATCAATACAGTTTATCTCTAGAATATATATATCACCGGGGTCAAGTACATTATACACCATATCACCACCCACTAGATGCGCAACCATGTAAGTGGAAGAGACATCACTATCCACCTACCAATATCGGCCCGACCCGTAAATAGTGGACCCATTTACGAGCTGGTCAGGCTCAGCATAGCATTGCCCCTACCCTCGAGCGAATAAGGCCACACCCCTTCCAACCGACCATGACAAAATGGGAGACATGGCCTACTGGTATATAGCCCTCGTCTGCTCATGTATCCACTCGGTCTCGACGTTGGAGTCATCCTCTGGTACCATCGAATTTAGAGATTTTCATCTAGGGACATATATGATGCCCTGATGCTAGTAACAATATTTTCGATGTCCAATCTTTTTATTCATGATATACTTGTGGAGGCTATGACCCTGATGTCACTAGGGCATATAGAAATCATATCATGCAAATGCGAGATGCATGAATGATACTATCTAGTCATGCAGTAATCTTGCCCGTACAATGCGCTCATGTGGGCAACTACTCGTATTAGGGAGTCTCATAGTAATTGTCCAATGGCATGTGCTATGATCAATCACTCCTCGTATCAAACATACATATGATGTGCATGAGCATGGACTGTGAAGCTATACTAAGCATGTTTTAAGATGATAATGTACTCTCTTCATATCAAGGATGGGCTTAGACGACCTACTCATATCAATAATGGGCCTAACGATCATGGGGGACCAATAGTTTAGGTTAGCTCACTAAGGGGAGGTGAGAATGGATCTAATAATGGGCCCTAGGTAGAGTTACAATGTGGACATTTAACCATCGTTGTTCTTACAATGTGGACATTAAAACATCATTGCTCATAAGGCATGGCCCATCATAAACATCATTACAAACATCATGGTGGAATCACACATCACATCGGTCCTCATATACATCACTTTGGGCCTCACACAAGGGCCTCACATAAATTGCATTGGGCCTCACACATGGGCCTCACATGCATCACATTAGGCCTCATACAAGGGTCTCATATACATCGTATTGGGCCACATCCCATAGGCCTCAAACATATCACAATGGGCCACGTCCCATGGGCCTCGAATACATCATAATGGGCCACATCCATGGGCCTTTCATACATCACATTGAGCCTCATCATATGAGCCTCACATACATCATATTGGGCCTCACCAAATGGACCACAAATACATCATATTAGGGTGGGCCCTACACATTCCAAATGGGCCCACCAAATGAATAGCATGGGTGTACAACACCTACATTAAGTGGACCACATCAATGGGCTTCATAGACATCAAGTGGGACCCATCGTCCAAGTTGGACTATCTACACTATTCATCTATTTTTAGAGATCATTTTAGAGTATTACCCAAATAAGGAACCATATTGAAATATCATCTAGACCATTCCACAAATTGCAGTGGAGATAATGCTTTTCACCATTAACAATTCACAGGCCCACGAAAACATTTATTTTCCAATCTATTCATAAGGTCACAAAGACCTGATTTAAGAGGAAAACAAATTCCATATTGATCCGGAACTTCTGGAACCCCAAACGGGTTTCAATGGTAGGCGTTCAACCCTCCACTGGGTTTTGCAATGTGGTCCATCTAATATATAGATCTCTCTTATCTTTAGTCTCAAGCCTTAAGATGAGCTTGTCCAACAGATGGACGGTTTGGATCTAACACAACTCATGATTAGGCCCACACTTGCTGACATCACTATAGCAGCTATATAGCTGGTGTGACCTAGCAGATGGACGGTGTGCATACATATGCGGACCCGTAGAACTATTGGGGGCGAGGGGGGCACGCAGATGGACGATTTGGATGTAACACATACATCATGCGGTGGGTCCCATCTAGATGGACGAACAGCGTATGATGAAATAAATGCATCATGTGAGACACACAAAACCTGCTGACGTCAATACATCAGCTATATAGATGATGTAAAGTACACCAACCAATCAGCTTCCCATCAGGTGGGTCCCATGTGGGCCCCCCTAGATATACATATATGCATATATCATATATATATATATTATTTTTAAAAAAGAAAACAACGTCCAGCGTCCAACATCCAACGTGCTACATGGCGTGGACACGGACATTAACAAAGTGGGATCTACGTGCTTGATGTAACATGTCGTCAAGGTGGGCCCCACGTCCACTGGGCCATACGTGCTGCTATGTAACATGAATGTAATACATATATCACAGTGTGGCTGGTCAGACGGACAGCCTGGATCATACATCACAATGGGGTCCACAAGACATGGGAAAGAGAGAGAGAGAGAGAGAGAGAGAGAGAGAGAATCTTGTGATTGAGGGAACTCTGCCACTTTGAGCCCTCCTAGGATTACAATACATACATCTAAATGGGTCCCAAATAGGATCTATACCATCAATCGGTAGGCCCCACTTGGTCCATCACAAAAATCACAATCTAATCCTACAAACACCCACCGATTGTCTTCTTCTTTAGCTACTTAGACTCGTTAGCTCCTAAGCTTCTTCTTTAAGGGTGGATGATGAAGATTGAAGCGTTAGATGGTGAGATGTGGGTTAGGAGGTGGGCCTTGATCTTTTCTCTTCTTAGAGCTTTTCTCTCATGGACGCTTGAGAAATGGTAGAGAGAATGAGAGAGGGATGGAGTGAAATAGTGTTGTAAGAAGGATGGGATAAGATGGATGGGTGGTGTAGAGAGGGATGGGTGGAGAGAGAGAGAGAGAGAGAGTTAACTTTAGGGATGGGAGAGAAATGGGTGCCATGCTTTATTGGTAAGAGCAGGATGGGTTGCTTACTTGACTTATGATTGATTGATTAATGTAATGGGTTGTAGAGATTCTCTTGAAATTTGCAATGCGCAGCGTTTTCTTCGAAATAAATGCAGGCCCACAACTCATGGCCTGGGTATCGTATCGGTGCGCAAGACATGATGTTGGAACCGCTGTGAAGGCGCGGTTGCAAGGGTACACGTCTCGGGTTGAGTCAACTCAGATATACGGGATGTGACTTAGGGTCATACACAAACGCTAATTAAAGGTCGCAGTTTGCCGAAATTTGATGGGGAGGATCGCGGATGTCTAAGGAACGGTACAAACTAGGATACGGGCCTTACAGTGCCTTGATGGCATCACATGGGTTTCACTATAATGTCATTGGCTTCACATTTCCCCTATAAGTAAGGATTCTTACCTTTTCTATTTTAATTTATTATTTATACAAAACTATATTTATTTAAGATCATCTTGTCATTTCATTGTAACGGATATGGGCCCTTGAGAGAGTACTAACCCTTCGAGAATGTATCATTTCATACGTTCCCTCCTAAATTTCAAGATTCATACAATATCGAGGATGGAAGGGTTGAAGGTATATGGAAATTCATCAAAATACTAAAGAGTGAAGGTGTAAGTCAATTTTTATAAATCCAAGTGGTCACTCATTGAAATATATGTTTCTGTACATGAACATGAAGGATGTTCTCTTACAGACTAAGATAGTTCTTATCTTATAACCCACCATTGAGGAGTTGGAGACGGGTGCCATTTATTTGGTCCATGATAGATCTAACGAAAGATGTCATAAAAGTATTCTTTTATGTTGATATTTTATATTTACTTTGACATGTTACATATTTGATACATACATTGCTTCATTTTGTAGGGCATTAAAGATGACGATGATGATGAAGATATGGAAGAGAGAGAGAGAGAGAGAGAGAGGGACAGGGAGAGGGAGAAGAAGGGGGAGAGGAATAAAGTGGTGATGAGGGAGAGGGAGAGAGTGGGATTGCAATTCACAGGAGAGTCGAGGGAGGATAGGGAGGAGCTAAGGTGGAGAGGCTTCAGTTGGAGAGAGATTGGGAAAAGTTGAAGCAAAAGGAAAAATATATCGATGAAAGGGAACACATGCTAAAAGAGAGAGAAGAATCGATGGAGAGGGAGAGAGAACTAATACTCAAGGAGATGGAACTAGTGCTAAAAGAGAAAGAAGCCTTGAGGTTAGTGAAGAAAGAGTTGAATGAAAGGGCGGTTTTGAAGATGGAGAGGAAAATGCTAATGAGGGAGAAGGAAGAATTGAGGATCAAGAATGAGGTATTGAAGAAGGAGAAGGAAGAGTTGAATAAGTGTAGAAAAATCTCATCTTTCAGATTGTTTTGGAAAATACAAATGTGATCTAGATTTCAAAACCACCCTTATTGAAAATTTGAAATCTGAAAATGATAAATTAAACTTGAAGTCTCTTCCCTTTTAAGTTTAAAGGATATATGGAGGTATGCCAAAGGTGATCCTAAATTAGAAAAACTTTTAACTGGATCAAGAAAATGTGGTGACCGATCCGGTTTGGGCTATGACAAAAATATTCCTCCTAAACAGAAGAATACTCCTCTCAAGTTTGTAAAAGGAGAATCCTCTAACTCAAAAGAGAAAAGTTTAAGTTAAAAGTTTTCTAAAAATGTTAAAACTTTTCAATCTTTCAAAACTAGAGGTAACCATATCAATTACAAAAATCCAAACCAAAACCTTTTAGCTGAAAAAATAGTTGATTTGCTTAAGGAGCTCTTAAAATCCAACTCAGTGGGTCACTCGTACAAAAATTACAAATACAAGAAGACCAACTATACTCCTAAACATAAAACAGTAATGAAATGGGTTCCAAAAGTTACATGCTTGGTTGCCCACACTGCTTTCGAAGTGGTACCTAGACAGTGGATGCTCAAGGCATATGACTAGTGATAATGGTTTATTCACTAATCTCAAAGACATGACTGATGGTTCAGTCACATTTGGTGATGGAAGCAACTGCAAGATTATGGGCCAAGGTACGATTCAACTTTATAACCTTCCTTTGTTCAAAAATGTTTTATATGTTGAAGGCCTAAAATATAACTTACTTAATTAGCATATCTCAAATATGCGATAATAACCATAGTGTGAGATTTTCTAATCAAAGTTGTGAGATTCTAAATAACAAGGGTTCGGTAATATTAACTGGATGTAGAACGTCTGAAAACTGCTATATTGTAAGTGAATCCAACTCAACTAGTCAATCTTATTACATGGTCCATACAAACGAGACTGATTTATGTCATAAACGTCTTGGACATGTACACTACCGAAATTTATATAGGTTAAGCAAATGAGAACTTATAAGAGGTCTACCCAAACTTCAAAAATTAGATAAAATATGTGGCGAATGCTAGATTAGCAAATAAACAAGGAACTCACAGAAAAAAGGTGAACTCCAATGCCACATTAAGACCACTCGAGCTTCTCCATATGGATCTGATAGGACCTACCAGGATGGAGAGTCGAGGTGGCAAAAGATATATCTTGATAATTGTAGATGATTTTACTAGATATACATGGGTAGTCTTCTTAAGGGACAAATATGAAACCCTTGAATTAGGAAGAAAAGTTATCAAACGGATTTAAATTGAAAAAGGTTCTCAAATCAGTTAGATTCGTAGTGATCATTGATCTGAATTTAAGAATAACAGTTTTAAGAAGTTCTGTAGTGACCAGGGAATATTACATGAATTCTCAGCCCCCCAAACTCCACAACAAGATAGTATAGTTGAAAGGAAAAATAGAGTGCTTCAAGAAATGGTTAATGTCATGTTTAATAACATGAAGCACTCTAAGAATCTTTGGGCTGAAGCTGTCGATACAGCTTGTTATATCATTAATTGGGTTTACAGTTGTAAAGGGAATAATAAAACGGCTTGTGAAATGTGGTTCAATAAAAAGCCTACTGTTGGTAGCAAGTGATATATCTTACGAGATTGTGTAAATCTGGGAAAGTTTGATACGAAGAGTAATGAAGGGATCTTTTTAGGATATTCTTTAAACAGTCGAGCTTATAAGGTTCTTAACAAAACGACCGGTGTGATTCAAGAGTCCATTAATGTGGTCATTGATGATCGCTTAAATACACCAGTCTCAAGTCCAGATAATGATGAAGTTCTTGTAATTGATAAACCTGATACTCCATCTAATCAGACTAATTCTAAATTAAAGACTGTTAACGATCATCCAAATACACAGATTCTTGGAATCCCTCTCACTGGTGTTTGTACCCGTAAACAACTTGAGAATATATGTAATTTTGTATGTTTTACGTCCCAGATAGAACCATCTAACGTAAAAGAAGCTCTTGCTAATGAAAACTTGATAGTTGCTATGTAAGAAGAACTTAATCAATTTGTTCGAAATGATGTCTAGTATCTTGTTCCTAGACCTAAAGATAAACATATTATCGGAACAAAGTAGATTTTTAAAAATAAGTCGGACGAGCTTAGGAATATTATTCGAAACAAGGCAAGATTAGTTGTATAAGGGTACACTTAAATTGAAAGTATCGATTATCATGAAACCTTTGCCCCAGTTGCTCGTCTTGAATCAATCAGACTTTTTGCATGCTTTAAAAAGTTTAAAAATTTTCAAATTGACGTAAAGAGTGCCTTTTTAAATGGCGATTTACATGAAGAAGTATATGTTAAACAACCTACAGGGTTTGAAGACCTTAAGTTTACTGATCGTATATACCGTCTCAAAAAAGCTCTCTATGGTCTAAAACAAGCTCCCAGAGCATGGTAAGAGAAATTGATTAAGGTTTTACTCACTCATAACTTTCAAATGGGAAGAGTTGATAAAACATTGTTTGTTAAGAAAAATAACAAAGATATCTTAATGGTTCAAATCTATGTTGATGATATTATTTATGGATCTACTTGTACTAACATGACTATTGTGTTTGCAGAGTTGATGAAATCTCAGTTTAAAATGAGCATGGTTAGGGAATTGAATTATTTCCTTGGGTTACAAGTAAAACAACGACCTGATGGAATGTTCATCTCTCAATCTAAATATGCTATGAATTTAATTAAGAGATTTGGATTTGTAAATGCTAGAAATTTTGATACTCCTATGAGTACAACTTTGAAACTCTTAAAAGATTCTGCAGGTAAAAATGTGGATCCGAAATTATATCGGAGTATGATTGGTAGTTTACTGTATTTAATTGCTAGTAGACCTGATATTGCTTTAAGTGTTGGTATTTGTGCTAGATATCAGTCTGATCCTAAAGAATCTCATTTAATTGTTGTTAAACGAATTATGCGATATATCGCAAGTACTGTTAATCTCGGTCTCTAGTATCCTCATGACACTAGTTTTCAATTAGCTGGGTTTTCGGATGCTGACTAGGCTGGTAATCTTGATGATAGAAAATCTGCCAGTAGTGGTTGTTTTTATATTGGAAATTGTTTAGTTTCTTGGCTTATTAAGAAACAAAGTTCTATATCACTTTCAACTGCTGAAGCTGAATATATTGTAGCTGGTAATGCGTGTACACAACTTGTTTAGATGAATCATATGCTAAGTGATTATGGAATTAAACAAGATCCTATGTTATTATATTGTGATAATACCAATGCCATAAATATTTCAAAAAATCCAATTCAGCATTCTCATACTAAGCACATTGACATTAGATTTCATTATATTCGTGAATTAGTAGAAGAAAAAGTTATATCTTTGGATTATATCCCTACCGAGAATCAATGTGCTGACATTTTCACTAAACCGTGCGACAAAAGCAGTTTAAGAAAATGAAATTTGATATTAGCATGTGCATTCTAAAATGATTATTTATACCTATTTGTATCATATTGTATATATTTGTTAGGTTAAATTTCAATTTTTGTGAAATATGCATGAAATTAGATTTTTTGGTGGTATTCGACCAGTCGAGGATTTCCTCGACCTATCGTGGCACGACTGGTCGAAGCCAACCCACGATCAGTCGTAGATCGCGATGATTGACTTCAAGGTTTTTATTACCCAAATACAGAGTTCTTCACAAGATCTTTGTGTCTAACTTGTATCCTCGATCTGGTAATAAATCCAAATTGACGTCCTTTATGGTTCGTGTTCTTCATGCTATTGCCAGAGGTGCTCATATTTGTTTACCATTCTTCATTTGTCACCACATTATTCAATTTCGACTTCATCCAGGTCATAGTGACATTCCTTTTGTTTATTTGATGACTGTGTTGGCTACGCATATATTAGTCGACATGCCTATTGAAGAAGCCCCTATCCATCATCTGATATTTAATAATTCTAACCTTAATAAGATGAAGCTGACTATGCTTCCTAGTCAAGGTGATGGTAATATTGGTGGTGAAGTTGGACATGAGGAAGAAGCTACTGATCTTCCTCCTGATGATATTAACATGGATGATATTTTTGAAGAACTTAATTCTGATTTTGCAAATGACCCTGATTATGAACCATCTGAATTTGATGCGCATTTGCATGGATTGGAAGAGAATGTTGAAAATATGAATGTTAAGATTGATAACATGAATGTTGCCCATGATTTACAGTTCAAGTATATGCGCAAATATCTTAGGAGCTTGAACAAGGGCATGCATCAACTTGATAATTCCATCCCTGCTCCTTCATCTAGGTCAGATTAGTTCATTTTGTTTTACTGGACTATAGTAACTTTATTTCTCTACTCTCTCACTGTTCGTGAGCTTGTTGCTACTTTTAACTTATCTCTGTTTATGGATTATAATTCTTGATAATCCTTTTTTTTTCTCATATATTCTATCTTTTTGTTCATTGCTATATTTTTATTCCTTTGTCCTACTGTGATAAAAAGGGGGAGAATGGATGTACGTTATACTTAGAGGGAGTATGTGTATGTGCAGAGGTTATATGTTGAATTGATTTACAGGAGGTGGAATATATGTTGAATTGATTTGCAAGTTCATGTTTTTATGAATATGTGCCGGTTGATATGAACTGGTGCATGATTCATTAACCAGATATTCTGTTTTATAAAATATATCTTATAAGTGTGTTTTGTCACTAATTCGATAAAGTGGGAGATTGTAAGTGCTATAGTTGATAGCTTCACTATATTGTCAAATTTGTGGTGCGAAAGACACTATATGTATCTTGTTATGAAGCTTGCATATGTGAAGAGAAAAGCTCTATACATGATATGTCAAGTCAAGATAAAAGTCTCACAAGATCTGCTTCGATAGTCAAGACTCGAGGATGTGAGAATGTTCGACTTAGTTTAAGACAAGTATAATTCAAGATCTTAAGAAGCTTTCAAGTTCAAGTTATACAAAGATCTCAAGCTTCATTATGCTCAAGGTCATTCAACTAAATTTTAATGTCCTTACTTCACTATTAAGGTATGTTTGATCTTAGGTTGACCTTTAGGGTAGGTCATTTCGGATACATAATCCATATGTTTTATATAATGAGTTTGGTCTGTTCTAAGACTAGTCCTGGATTTTGTTCGACTAGTCCTAGCACTGCTTCAACCTGTCCTAGAATTGCCTGGACCAGTCATAAGTTTGTTGTAAAAATTTGAAATTTTTTATTAAGCTTCGACCAATCCTAGGGTCTGTTCGACTAGTCGTATGAACAGTGTCGACTACTTCTTCGATCTGTCGTAGACCTACAACTCAAACTACAGTGTTGAAATTCCATTAGCTTCGACTAGTCCTGAGCAACCTTCGACCAGTCGAAGGTGTCCTTTGACCAGTCGTAGACTACCTATGACTAGTCGTAAAACTGTCTTATCTTATCACGCTCGAATTTTCAAATTTTTGTTGGTCCTATGACTAGTCATAGCGTCTTCTAGACCAGTCGAAGACGTGATTTCCTCACCTATAAATAGAACACGAATCTCAGAAAATTATCTACTACTCAAGCAATTTTAATCCGGCCTTCTGAGAGATAAATTTGTGCTCCATTTAAGCTAAGTGTGCATATTTAATATTTTCTTCCTTTAGCTTTTTAAATTGATTTTGTTTCTTGTATTCCAATCTAATCTGAAAAGAGGAAGTGTTGCTTTCCTTTTTTTGGAATCAAAATCAATTAAAGCTAGCCCATTTGTTTTAATTTAAAATCTATTAGAACTTAGAACCATTATATAGTGAGTATTGGACATTGAACTTTGATCCGACTTGGTTCTTCCGGGCTACTACAACAATGAAGAAAAACAAGTATTTTATATTTTGTGTAATTCACTTTATTTGGTTTTATTTGAGGTTAAGACAAAAAAAAAATCTCAAAGTTGTTGGTTATCTGAGGAAAGCCTTAAAACTCAAAAGTAAAGGCTTTTGAATTGTGTAAGCCCTTTGAAAAGACATAATTGTGAAGGTTTTAGGTGAACCTGTGAAACCTATTTTGATAGTGAACGCTGATATCTCCTATGTGAGGATATTAGAGGTGGAGTAGCAAGCTGTGTGGCTATTGTTTAATAGTTGGTGAACACACAGGCAAACCACTATATATCGGTGTGTTTTGTGATTTAAATGTTCTTTTAATTTCTATATCTTTAATCATTCAGATTTGTGGAATGTATATGTGGATGTGAACGTTGTAATATTTACATTTCAAGCAAAGTGGGGAATGTTGTAGTAGTTGAGAATTTATTTCTTGTTATTTCCTTTATTTCCTTTTTGTTTGAGTTTTGATATTCAATTTGTTCTAGTAAGGTTGTCCTGCCATAAACCCTTGGTTTTTATGGTGCAAAGGTTGTCCTTAGAACAACATTAGTATCAAGCTCTTTATTTTGAGGTTGCTTTACATTCCTGTATTGTGGTTTATTTTATTTTGTTGGCTATCCTATTTCTTATTTTCTGCTGTTATATTTTAATTGGCATAGTCCTATTCACCCCCCCTCTAGGACATATAGCTTGGCCTTTTCAAGTGGTATTAGAGAGCCTAATAGCTCGCTCTTAATTATTATTCTATGACTTATTTCCTGAGCTAACGATCTAAGCTATATAAAGAAGATGTCAAATTTTAATAGCCTTTTAGCCACTAGGCCTCCTCCTTTTGATGGCACCAACTATGCATATTGGAAAGCCAGGATGAGGATCTTCCTCAAATCCATTGATGAAAATGTGTAGCTTGCCACAGTGAATGAATGGACCCCTCCTACCACTGAGGTAATTGGAATTGATGGTTTAAAATCAGTGAGAGTAACACCTTATTTTTAATGGACCATACTTCAGAAAAATGAGAATAGTGCAAATACAATCACTTGCGCACTATCACCGGGTGAATTCTAAAGAATTATATCTTGTGATTCTGCAAAACAAGCTTGGGATATATTGGAAATGACACACGAGGGTACTTCAATTGTCAAGAAATCTAAAATACAAATCCTCAGAACTAAATTTAAGGAAATACGTATGGAAGAAAATGAAATGTTCATGGACTTCTATACTAGATTGAATGACATTGTAAACTCTATGTGGGGTCTAGGCGACAAAATCCCTGAAAGCAAGATATGTGCTAAAATACTATGCTCACTTCCTGAACGGTTCAACTCTAAAGTAACCGCAATCCAGAAACTTCGTGATATGGATAATATGAGGGTAGAAGAGTTGGTTGGGTCTTTACAAACCTATGAGTTAACTTTTAAAGCTCCAAAAGGTAAATCAATGGCCCTTAAGTCTTATAAATGTATTTCTTAAGAAAATTCTAATTTTGAAAATTCCGAAGACGATATGGCTCTTTTAGCGAAAAAGTTTTACAAGATTTTTGAAAGTAAAAAAGAAAGTTGATTTTCAAAAATCAAATGATAAGAAAAGATCTAAATCTTAGAAATCTTTGAAAGATAGTCAATGTTACAACTGCTAAGAATATGGGCATCTAGCAAACAAATGTCCTAAAAAGGACAAACCTAAAAAGAAAGGAATGTTGGTTACTTGGGATGAATCTTCTGGCACTGAAGCCTCTTCTGAATCAGAAGATTCTGAAAACGAGTCGGGCAATGAAGTTATGGCCCTTATGACTCTAACCAAGTTCACTTTTTCAGATCATGATGATTCAACCAGTGAAGAAAATCTGAATAGTGGTCATGATAATGAAGAAGATCTTCAAGATGCTTATAATGCTCTATATAAGGAAAGTTGTAAAATTGCCATAAAACTAAAACTTCAAAAAGAAAGCTTTTCAGGGCTTAGAGAAAGATTTGAGTAGCTTGTTTTAGAAAAATCTCATCTTTCAGATTGTTTTGAAAAATGCAAATGTGATCTAGATTTCAAAACCACCCTTATTGAAAATTTGAAATCTGAAAATGATAAACTTAAACTTGAAGTCTCTTCCCTTTTGAGTTTAAAAGATACATGGACGTATGCCCAAGGTGATCCTAAATTAGAAAAGCTTTTAACTGAATCAAGAAAATGTGGCGACCAATCCGATTTGGGCTACGATAAAAATATTCCTCCTAAAAAGAAGAATACTCCTCCCAAGTTTGTAAAAGGAGAGTCCTCTAACTCGAAAGAGAAAAGTTCAAGTTAAAAGTTTTTTTAAAATGTTAAAACTTTTCAATCTTTCAAAACTAGAGGTAACCATATCAATTACAAAAATCAAAACCAAAACCTTTTAGCTGAAAAAATAGTTGATTTGCTTAAGGAGCTCTTAAAATCTAACTCAGTGGGTCACTCGTATAAAAATTACAAATACAAGAAGACCAACTATACTCCTAAACCCAAAACAGTAATGAAATGAATTCCTAAAGTTACTTGCTTGGTTGCCCACACTGCTTTCAAAGCTACAAGCCATTCGAAGTGGTACCTCGACAGTGGATGCTCAAGGCATATGACTGGTGATAAAGGTTTATTCAATGATCTCAAAGACATGACTGATGGCTCAATCACATTTGATGATGGAAGCAACTGCAAGATTATAGGCCAAGGTATGATTCAACTTCATAACCTTCCTTTGTTCAAAAATGTTTTATATGTTGAAGGCCTAAAACATAACTTACTTAGCATATCTCAAATATGCGATAATAACCATAGTGTGAGATTTTCTAATCAAAGTTGTAAGATTCTAAACAATAAGGGTTCGGTAATATTAACTGGACGTAGAACGTCTGAAAAATGCTATATTATAAGAAATCCAGCTCGACTAGTCAATCTTGTTACATGGTCCATACTGACGAGACTGATTTATAGCATAAACGTCTTAGACATGTACATTGAACAAATGAGAACTTTTGAGAGGTCTACCCAAACTTTAAAAATTAGATAAAATATGTGGCAAATGCCAGATTGATAAACAAATAAGGAACTCACACAAAAAGGTGAACTCCAATGCCACATCAAGACCACTCGAGCTTCTCCATATGGATTTAATAGGACCTACCAGGACAGAGAGTAGAGGTGGCAAAAGATATATCTTGGTAATTATAGATGATTTTACTAGATATACATGGGTAGTCTTCTTAAGGGATAAATCCGAAACCCTTAACGAAGGAAGAAAAGTTCTCAAAAGGATTCAAACTGAAAAGAGTTCTCAAATCAGTAAGATTCGTAGTGATCATGGACCTGAATTTAAGAATAGCAGTTTTAAGAAGTTCTGTAGTGACCAGGGAATATTACATGAATTCTCGGCCCCCAAAACTCCACAATAAAATGGTATAGTTGAAAGAAAAAATAGAGCGTTTCAAGAAATGGCTAATGTTATGTTGAATAGCATGAGGCTCTCTAAGTCTCTTTGGGCTAAAGCTGTCAGTATAGCTTGTTATATCATTAACAGGGTTTACACTTGTAAAGGGAATAATAAAATGGCTAATGAAATGTGGTTCGATAAAAAGCCTACTATCAAATACTTTTGAGTTTTTGGCAGCAAGTGTTATATCTTACGAGATCGTGAAAATCTGGGAAAGTTTGATACGAAGAGTAATGAAGGGATCTTTTTTCGATATTCTTTAAACAGTCAAGCTTATAGGGTTCTTAACAAAAGGACCGGTGTGATTCAAGAGTCCATTAATGTGGTCATTAATGATCGCTTAAATACACCAGTCTCGAGTCCAGATAATGATGAAGTTCTTGTAATTGATAAACCTTATACTTCATCTAATCAGACTAATTCTGAATTAAAGACTGTTAAAGATCATCCAACTACACAGATTCTTGGAAACCCTCTCACTGGTGTTCGTACCCGTAAACAACTTGAGGATATATGTAATTTTGAATGTTTTACATCCCAGATAGAACCATCTAATGTAAATGAAGCTCTTGCTGATGAAAACTGGATAGTCGCTATGCAATAAGGACTTAATCAATTTGATCAAAATGATGTCTGGTATCTTGTTCCTAGACCTAAAGATAAATATATTATCAGAACAAAGTGGATTTTTAAAAATAAGTCTGACGAGTTTGGGAATATTATTCGAAACAAGGCAAGATTCACTACAAGAAAAGCCACTTTTACCAACGAAAATTTTCGTAGGCAAAAGTCTAATTTTCGAAGGCAAAAAGTTTTACCCGCGAAAATTTTCGTTGGCAAATTCCTTGCTAAATGTCAGAGGGGGAAACCATTTACCCATGAAAAAAAAAATTTCGTTGGTAAAGGCAAGACTTTTTCCGACGAAATATTTCGTAGGCAAAACATTTTACCAACTCTAATTTTCGTTGGAAAAAATATTGACAAAACTTTTTACCTACGAATAATTTAGTAGGTAAAAATATTTACAGGACTTTTTAGCTACCAAAAATTTCGTAGCTAAAAATATTTAAAGATTTTTTACCTACGAATATTTTACTAGCTAAAAATATTTAAAACACTTTTTACCTACCAACAATTTCGTAGCTAAAAATATTTAAACACTTTTTACCTACCAACAATTTCATAGCTAAAAATATTTACAAGACTTTTTACCTACAAATATTTTCGTAACTAAAAATATTGAAAACACTTTTTACCTACCAATAGTTTCGTAGCTAAAAGGTATTTACAAGACATTTACCCACAAATATATTCATAGGTAAACAGTACTTAGAAAACTTTTACCTACCACTATTTTCGTAGGTAAAAATATTTACCAAACATTTTCTTGCGAATGATATCATAGGTAAAAATACTTACAAAATGTTTAGCTACGAATACTTTCGTAGGGAAAAACATGGATGGTACTTTTAACTACGAAAATTTTCATAGGTAAAAACTTGGATGAGACTTTTACCTACGAAAATTTTCGTATGTAAAAACTTGGATGAGACTTTTACCTACGAAAATATTCGTAGGTAAAAACTTCGATGAGACTTTAACCTACGAAAATTTTCGTAGGTAAAATTATTATATTTTTTTCCCCACACAAAATTCTTGATATGCACCTAATATACACCTATTAAAGTATATTTCTTGATATACACCTGTTATGTAATATATTTCATCATATTCACATTCACATCCATTTAACTCCAAGGTACATAAATAAATCCATCTAAACATAAACTACATCATGCATAAAATACATATAAATTTAACATTGTAAATAAAATACAAAAAATTCAATTAGGTGCGGCGGTGCGGATAATACGCCCTCCTCGCTACTCATGCACTGCTTGTACCGCTTGTGTAATAAGGAGCGGTACTCCTTGAACCGCTCTTTGATCATGTCGTCGACGACAAAGAAAATGTGTGGAACACTCAAATCCAATTCAAAATTATCCTGCAATTTCATAAATAATAAATTAAGGCAATAAACTTATTAAGAAAATAACTTAACCGTAAATGAACTTTTATCAAATAAATTAGAATTTATAAGTATAGGTTAAGGTTAAGGTTAAGGTTAAGGTTAAAAGGTAAAGGTTTAGGTTTAAGTTTAGGTTTAGGTTATAGGTTATAGCTTATAGCTTATAGCTTCAGGGAATTGAGAATAGGTTAAGGTTTAAGTTAACGAAATCGGGTTCGGGTTCAGGATCGGGTATAGGTTTGGGTTTTCATGTTTAGGTTAGGGAGTTGAGATCAGGATTAGGTGTAGGTTTAGGTTTAGGGATTTGAGAATACATTTAGGTTTTAAGTTTATGGTGTAGGTTTAATTTTTAGTTTATAGGTTTAGGTTTAGGTTAAGGTTAGGTTATAGGTTATAAGTTTAGGTTATAGCTTATAGGTTATAGGTTAAGGTTTAGGATATAGGTTTTCATTTAGGTATGTTATAGGTTTTGGTTTATGTTTAGGTTTAGATTTTAGGTTTAGGTTAAAGTTATAGGTTTAGGTTATAGGTTTTGGTTAGGTTTAGGTTAAGGTTATAGGTTATAGGTTATAGCTTTAGGGAAGTAAGAATAGGTTAAGGTTTAGGTTTAGGAAATTGGGTTCAGGTTCGGGATCAGGTTTAAGTTTCGGTTTTCAAGTTTAGGCTTAGGTTTAGGTTAGGGAGTTGAGATTAGGATTAGGTATAGGTGTAGGTTTAGGTTTAGGATTTAAGAACACATTTAGGTTTTAGGTTTAGGTTTAGGTTTAGGTTTTAGGTTTAGGTTATAAGTTATAGCCGTAGGGAACTGAGAATAGGTTAAGGTTTAGGTTTAGGAAATCGGGTTCGTGTTCGAGATGGGGTTTAGGGTTGGGTTATCAAGTTTAGGTTTAGGTTTAGGTTAAGGAGTTGAGAATAGGATTAGGTGTGGGTTTAGGTTAAGGGATTTGAGAACACATTTAGGTTTTAGGTTTAGGTTTAGGTTATAGGTAGGTTATAGGTTATAGTTATAAGGAATTGAGAATCGGTTATGGTTTAGGTTTAGAAAATCGGGTTCGGGTTCGGGATCGGGTTTTGGTTTTGGTTTTCAAATTTAGGTTTAGGTTTAGGTTAGGGAGTTGAGATTAGCATTAGGTGTACCTTTAGGATTAGGGATTAGAGAAAACATTTAGGTTTTAGGTTTAGGTTCAGGTTTAGGTTATAGGTTATAGCTGTAGGAAATTGAGAATAGGTTAAGGTTTAGGTTTAGTAAATCGGGTTCGGGTTGGGGATTGGGTTTTGCTTTGGGTTTTCAAGTTTAGGTTTAGTTTTAGGTTTAGGGAGTTGAGATTAGCATTAGGTGTAGGTTTAGGATTAGGGATTGGAGAACACATTTAGGTTTTAGGTTTATGTTATATGTTTAGGTTATAGGTAGGTTATAGGTTATAGTCAGTAGGGAATTGAGAATAGGTTAAGGTTTAGTTTTAGAAATCGGGTTCGGGTTCGGGATCGGGTTTTGTTTTGGGTTTTCAAGTTTAGGTTTAGGTTTAGGTTAGGGAGTTGAGATTAGCATTAGGTGTAGGTTTAGGTTTAGGGATTTGAGAACACGTTTAGGTTTTAGGTTTAGGAAATGGTTTAGGTTTTAGGTTTAGGTTTTAGGTTATAGTTGTAGGGAATTGAGAATCGGTTATGGTTTAGGTTTAAGAAATCGGGTTCGGGTTTAGGATCGGGTTTTGGTTTGGGTTTTCAAGTTTAGGTTTAGGTTTAGGTTAGGGAGATGAGATTAGCATTAGGTGTTGGTTTAGGATTAGGGATTTGAGAACACATTTAGGTTTTAGGTTTAGGTTTAGGTTTAGGTTTGTTTAGGTTTAAGGTTATAGCTATAGGGAATTGAGAATCGGTTATGGTTTAGGTTTAGGAAATCGGGTTCGGGTTCGGGATATGGTTTTGGCTTGGGTTTTCAGTTTAGGTTTAGGTTTAGGTTAGGGAGATGAGATTAGCATGAGGTATAGGTTTAGGATTAGGGATTGGAGAACACATTTAAGTTTTAGGTTTACGTTTAGGTTTTGGTTATAGGTTATAACTAGGGGAATTGAGAATAGGTTAAGGTTTAGGTTTAGAAATCGGGTTCGGGTTCGGGATTGGGTTTTGGTTTGGGTTTTCAAGTTTAGGTTTAGGCTTAGCTTAGGGAGTTGAGATTAGGATTAGGTGTAGGTTTAGGTTTAGGGATTTGAGAACACATTTAGGTTTTAGGTTTAGGTTTACGTTTTAGGTTTAGGTTAATGATAGGTTATAGGTTATAACTGTAGGGAATTGGGAATAGGTTATGGTTTAGGTTTAGGAAATCGGGTTTGGGTTCGGGATCGGGTTTTAGTTTGGGTTTTCAAGTTTAGGTTTAGGTTTAGGTTAGGGAGTTGAGATTAGGATTAGGTGTAGGTTTAGGTTTAGCGATTTGAGAACACATTTCAGTTTTAAGTTTAGGTTTAGGTTTAAGTTTTAGGTTTAGGTTATAGGTTATAGCTATAGGGAATTGAGAATCGGTTATGGTTTAGGTTTAAGAAATCGGGTTCGGGTTTGGGATTGGGTTTTGGTTTGGGTTTTCAAGTTTAGGTTTAGGTTTAGCTTAGGGAGTTGAGAATAGGATTAGGTGTAGGTTTAGGTTTAGGGATTTGAGAACACATTTAGGTTTAGGTTTTAGGTTTAGGTTAATGATAAGTTATATGTTATAGCTGTAGGGAATTGAGAATAGGTTATGGTTCGGGTTTAGGAAATCGGGTTCGGGTTCGGATCGGGTTTAGGTTTGGGTTTTCAAGTTTAGGTTTAGGTTTAGGTTAGGGAGTTGAGATTAAGATTAGGTGTAAGTTTAGGTTTAGGGATTTGAGAACACATTTAGGTTTTAGGTTTAGGTTTAGGTTTAGGTTTTAGGTTTAGGTTATTGGTTATAGTGTAAGGAATTGAGAATCGGTTATGGTTTAGGTTTAGGAAATCGGGTTCGGGTTCGGGATTGGGTTTTGATTTGGGTTTTCAAGTTTAGGTTTAGGTTTAGGTTAGGGATTTGAGATTAGGATTAGGTGTAGGTTTCGGTTTAGGGATTTGAGAACACATTGAGGTTTTAGGTTTAGGAAATGGTTTAGGTTTTAGGTTAAGGTTATAGGTAGGTTATAGGTTATAGCTATAGGAATTGAGAATAGGTTAAGGTTTAGGTTTAGAAATCGGGTTCGGGTTCGGGATCGGGTTTAAGTTTGGGTTTTCAAGTTTAGGTTTAGATTTAGGTTAGGGAATTGAGAATAGGATTAGGTGTAGGTTTAAGTTTAGGGATTTGAGAACATATTTAGGTTTTAGGTTTAGGTTTAGGTTTTAGGTTTTAGGTTTAGGTTATAGGTTATAGTGTGAGGGAATTGAGAATAGGTTAAGGTTTAGGTTTAGGAAATCGGGTTTGGGATTGGGTTTTGGTTTGGGTTTTCAAGTTTAGGTTTAGGTTTCGGTTAGGGAGTTGAGATTAGGATTAGGTATAGGTTTAGGTTTAGGATTTGTAAACACATTTAGGTTTAGGTTTATGTTTTAGGTTAAGGTTATAGGTAGGTTATAGGTTATAGCTATAGGAATTGATAATAGGTTAAGGTTTAGGTTTAGGAAATCGAGTTCGGGTTCGGGATCGGGTTTAGGTTTGGGTTTTCAAGTTTAGGTTTAGGTCAAGGAGTTGAGATTAGGATTAAGTGTAGGTTTGGGTTTAAGGATTTGAGAATACATTTAGGTTTTAAGTTTAGGTTTAGGTTAAAGGTTTAGGAAAGGTTATATGTTTAGATTATAGGTTATGGGTTATAGGTTATAACTTTAGGGAATTGAGAATGGGTTATGGTTTAGGTTTAGAAATCGGGCTCGGTTCGGGATTGGGTTTAAGTTTGGGTTTCCATGTTTAGGTTTAGGTTTAGGTTTAGGTTAGGAGTTGTGGTTAGGATTAGGTGTAGGTTTAGGTTTAGGGAATTGAGTTAGGTTATATGTTTTGGGATTTGGGAATAGTTTTAGGTTATAAGTATAGGTTTAGGTTAGGTTATAGGTTAAGGTTTAGGGATTTGAGTTTGGGTTATAGGATTAGGTTAAGGTTATGGTTTAGGTTTAGGTTATAGGTTTTGGGATTTGAGAATGGATTAGGGTTTAGGTTATAGGTTTTGGTTTTGGTTTTGTTTTAGGTTATAGGTTTAGGTTATAGGTTTTTGGATTTGAGAATGGGTTCGGGTTTAGGTCATAGGTTTTAGTTTTGGTTTAGGTTATAGGTTTTGATTTAGGCTATAGGTTTAGGAAAGGTTATGTTTAGGTTATAGGTTTTGGGATTTGAGAATAGTTTTAGGTTATAAGTATAGGTTTAGGTTAGGTTATAGGTTAAGGTTTAGAATACGAGCTTAGGTTATAGGATTAGGTTTAAGTTTAGGTTTAGGGATTTGAGTTTAGGTTATAGGTTTAGGTTTAGGTTTAGGTTTGGGTTTTGGGATTCGAGAATGGGTTCTTTAGGTTATAGGTTTTGGTTTCAGTTTAGGTTATAGGTTTTGGGATTTGATAATGGGTTCGGGTTTAGATTATAGGTTTTGGTTTTGGTTTAAGTTTTAGGTTTTGATTTAGGTTATAGGTTATAGGTTTATGTTAAGGTTTAGGTTTATGTTAAGGTTTAGGTTTAGGTTTAGGTTTAGGTTATAGGTTTAGGTTTTGGGATTTGAGAATGAGTTCGAGGTTTAGATTATAGGTTTTGGTTCTAGTTTAGGTTGTAGGTTTTGGTTTAGGTTATAAGTTATAGGTTTAGGTTAAGGTTCGGGTTTAGGTTATAGGTTTTGGGATTTGAGAATGCGTTCGTGTTTAGGTTATAGGTTTTGGTTTTGGTTTAGGTTATAGGTTTTGGGATTTGAGAATGGGTTCGGGTTTAGGTTATAGGTTTTGGTTTTAGTTTAGGTTATAGGTTTTTAGATTTGAGAATGGGTTATAGTTTAAGTTTAGAAATCGGGTTCGGGTTTGGGATTGGGTTTAAGTTTGAGTTTTCAAGTTTAGGTTTAGGTTTAGGTTAGGGAGTTGAGATTAGGATTAGGTGTAGGTTTAGCTTTAGGGAATTGAGTTTAGGTTTTATGTTTAGGTTATAGGTTATAGCTTATAGCTTATAGCTTCAAGGAATTGAGAATGGGTTAAGGTTTAAGTTAACGAAATCGGGTTCGGGTTCAGGATCGGGTATAGGTTTGGGTTTTCATGTTTAGGTTAGGGAGTTGAGATCAGGATTAGGTGTAGGTTTAGGTTTAGGGATTTGAGAATACATTTAGGTTTTAAGTTTAGGTGTAGGTTTAATTTTTAGTTTATAGGTTTAGGTTAGGTTTAGGTTTAGGTTAAGGTTAGGTTATAGGTTATAAGTTTAGGTTATAGCTTATAGGTTATAGGTTAAGGTTTAGGATATAGGTTTTCATTTAGGTATGTTATAGGTTTTGGTTTATGTTTAGGTTTAGATTTTAGGTTTAGGTTAAAGTTATAGGTTTAGGTTATAGGTTTTGGTTAGGTTTAGGTTAAGGTTATAGGTTATAGGTTATAGCTTTAGGAAGTAAGAATAGGTTAAGGTTTAGGTTTAGGAAATTGGGTTCGGGTTCGGGATCGGGTTTAAGTTTCGGTTTTCAAGTTTAGGCTTAGGTTTAGGTTAGGGAGTTGAGATTAGGATTAGGTATAGGTGTAGGTTTAGGTTTAGTGATTTAAGAACACATTTAGGTTTAGGTTTAGGTTTTAGGTTTAGGTTATAGGTTATAGCTGTAGGGAACTGAGAATAGGTTAAGGTTTAGGTTTAGGAAATCGGGTTCGGGTTCGAGATGGGGTTTAGGTTTGGGTTATCAAGTTTAGGTTTAGGTTTAGGTTAAGGAGTTGAGAATAGGATTAGGTGTGGGTTTAGGTTAAGGGATTTGAGAACACATTTAGGTTTTAGGTTTAGGTTTAGGTTATAGGTAGGTTATAGGTTATAGCTATAAGGAATTGAGAATCGGTTATGGTTTAGGTTTAGAAAATCGGGTTCGGGTTCGGGATCGGGTTTTGGTTTTGGTTTTCAAATTTAGGTTTAGGTTTAGGTTAGGTTAGAGTTGAGATTAGCATTAGGTGTACCTTTAGGATTAGGGATTAGAGAAAACATTTAGGTTTTAGGTTTAGGTTCGGAGTTTAGGTTATAGGTTATAGTGTAGGAAATTGAGAATAGGTTAAGGTTTAGGTTTAGTAAATCGGGTTCGGGTTGGGGATTGGGTTTTGCTTTGGGTTTTCAAGTTTAGGTTTAGCTTTAGGTTTAGGGAGTTGAGATTAGCATTAGGTGTAGGTTTAGGATTAGGGATTGGAGAACACATTTAGGTTTTAGGTTTATGTTATATGTTTAGGTTATAGGTAGGTTATAGGTTATAGTGTAGGGAATTGAGAATAGGTTAAGGTTTAGTTTTAGAAATCGGGTTCGGGTTCGGGATCGGGTTTTGTTTGGGTTTTCAAGTTTAGGTTTAGGTTTAGGTTAGGGAGTTGAGATTAGCATTAGGTGTAGGTTTAGGTTTAGGGATTTGAGAACACGTTTAGGTTTTAGGTTTAGAAATGGTTTAGGTTTTAGGTTTAGGTTTTAGGTTATAGTTGTAGGGAATGAGAATCGGTTATGGTTTAGGTTTAAGAAATCGGGTTCGGGTTTAGGATCGGGTTTTGGTTTGGGTTTTCAAGTTTAGGTTTAGGTTTAGGTTAGGGAGATGAGATTAGCATTAGGTGTTGGTTTAGGATTAGGGATTTGAGAATACATTTAGGTTTTAGGTTTAGGTTTAGGTTTTAGGTTTAGGTTTAAGGTTATAGCTATAGGGAATTGAGAATCGGTTATGGTTTAGGTTTAGGAAATCGGGTTCGGGTTCGGGATATGGTTTTGGCTTGGGTTTTCAGTTTAGGTTTAGGTTTAGGTTAGGGAGATGAGATTAGCATGAGGTATAGGTTTAGGATTAGGGATTGGAGAACACATTTAAGTTTTAGGTTTACGTTTAGGTTTTGGTTATAGGTTATAACTGTAGGGAATTGAGAATAGGTTAAGGTTTAGGTTTAGCAAATCGGGTTCGGGTTCGGGATTGGGTTTTGGTTTGGGTTTTCAAGTTTAGGTTTAGGCTTAGCTTAGGGAGTTGAGATTAGGATTAGGTGTAGGTTTAGGTTTAGGGATTTGAGAACACATTTAGGTTTTAGGTTTAGGTTTACGTTTTAGGTTTAGGTTAATGATAGGTTATAGGTTATAACTGTAGGGAATTGGGAATAGGTTATGGTTTAGGTTTAGGAAATCGGGTTTGGGTTCGGGATCGGGTTTTAGTTTGGGTTTTCAAGTTTAGGTTTAGGTTTAGGTTAGGGAGTTGAGATTAGGATTAGGTGTAGGTTTAGGTTTAGCGATTTGAGAACACATTTCGGTTTAAGTTTAGGTTTAGGTTTAAGTTTTAGGTTTAGGTTATAGGTTATAGCTATAGGGAATTGAGAATCGGTTATGGTTTAGGTTTAAGAAATCGGGTTCGGGTTTGGGATTGGGTTTTGGTTTGGGTTTTCAAGTTTAGGTTTAGGTTTAGCTTAGGGAGTTGAGAATAGGATTAGGTGTAGGTTTAGGTTTAGGGATTTGAGAACACATTTAGGTTTAGGTTTTAGGTTTAGGTTAATGATAGGTTATATGTTATAGTTTGTAGAATTGAGAATAGGTTATGGTTCGGAGTTTAGGAAATCGGGTTCGGGTTCGGGATCGGGTTTAGGTTTGGGTTTTCAAGTTTAGGTTTAGGTTTAGGTTAGGGAGTTGAGATTAAGATTAGGTGTAAGTTTAGGTTTAGGGATTTGAGAACACATTTAGGTTTTAGGTTTAGGTTTAGGTTTAGGTTTTAGGTTTAGGTTATTGGTTATAGCTGTAAGGAATTGAGAATCGGTTATGGTTTAGGTTTAGGAAATCGGGTTCGGGTTCGGGATTGGGTTTTGATTTGGGTTTTCAAGTTTAGGTTTAGGTTTAGGTTAGGGATTTGAGATTAGGATTAGGTGTAGGTTTCGGTTTAGGGATTTGAGAACACATTGAGGTTTTAGGTTTAGGAAATGGTTTAGGTTTTAGGTTAAGGTTATAGGTAGGTTATAGGTTATAGCTATAGGGAATTGAGAATAGGTTAAGGTTTAGGTTTAGGAAATCGGGTTCAGGTTCGGGATCGGGTTTAAGTTTGGGTTTTCAAGTTTAGGTTTAGATTTAGGTTAGGGAATTGAGAATAGGATTAGGTGTAGGTTTAGGTTTAGGGATTTGAGAACATATTTAGGTTTTAGGTTTAGGTTTAGGTTTTAGGTTTTAGGTTTAGGTTTTAGGTTATAGTGTAGGGAATTGAGAATAAGGTTAAGGTTTAGGTTTAGGAAATCGGGTTTGGGATTGGGTTTTGGTTTGGGTTTTCAAGTTTAGGTTTAGGTTTCGGTTAGGGAGTTGAGATTAGGATTAGGTGTAGGTTTAGGTTTAGGGATTTGTAAACACATTTAGGTTTTAGGTTTAGGTTTTAGGTTAAGGTTATAGGTAGGTTATAGGTTATAGCTATAGGGAATTGATAATAGGTTAAGGTTTAGGTTTAGGAAATCGAGTTCGGGTTCGGGATCGGGTTTAGGTTTGGGTTTTCAAGTTTAGGTTTAGGTCAAGGAGTTGAGATTAGGATTAAGTGTAGGTTTGGGTTTAAGGATTTGAGAATACATTTAGGTTTTAAGTTTAGGTTTAGGTTAAAGGTTTAGGGAAAGGTTATAGGTTTAGATTATAGGTTATGGGTTATAGGTTATAACTTTAGGGAATTGAGAATGGGTTATGGTTTAGGTTTAGAAATCGGGCTCGGGTTCGGGATTGGGTTTAAGTTTGGGTTTCCATGTTTAGGTTTAGGTTTAGGTTTAGGTTAGGGAGTTGTGGTTAGGATTAGGTGTAGGTTTAGGTTTAGGGAATTGAGTTAGGTTATATGTTTTGGGATTTGGGAATAGTTTTAGGTTATAAGTATAGGTTTAGGTTAGGTTATAGGTTAAGGTTTAGGGATTTGAGTTTGGGTTATAGGATTAGGTTAAGGTTATGGTTTAGGTTTAGGTTATAGGTTTTGGGATTTGAGAATGGATTCGGGTTTAGGTTATAGGTTTTGGTTTTGGTTTTGTTTTAGGTTATAGGTTTAGGTTATAGGTTTTGGATTTGAGAATGGGTTCGGGTTTAGGTCATAGGTTTTAGTTTTGGTTTAGGTTATAGGTTTTGATTTAGGTTATAGGTTTAGGGAAAGGTTATGTTTAGGTTATAGGTTTTGGGATTTGAGAATAGTTTTAGGTTATAAGTATAGGTTTAGGTTAGGTTATAGGTTAAGGTTTAGGAATACGAGCTTAGGTTATAGGATTAGGTTTAAGTTTAGGTTTAGGGATTTGAGTTTAGGTTATAGGTTTAGGTTTAGGTTTAGGTTTGGGTTTTGGGATTCGAGAATGGGTTCTTTAGGTTATAGGTTTTGGTTTCGGTTTAGGTTATAGGTTTTGGGATTTGATAATGGGTTCGGGTTTAGATTATAGGTTTTGGTTTTGGTTTAAGTTTTAGGTTTTGATTTAGGTTATAGGTTATAGGTTTATGTTAAGGTTTAGGTTTATGTTAAGGTTTAGGTTTAGGTTTAGGTTTAGGTTATAGGTTTAGGTTTTGGGATTTGAGAATGAGTTCGGTTTAGATTATAGGTTTTGGTTCTAGTTTAGGTTGTAGGTTTTGGTTTAGGTTATAAGTTATAGGTTTAGGTTAAGGTTCGAGGTTTAGGTTATAGGTTTTGGGATTTGAGAATGCGTTCGGGTTTAAGTTATAGGCTTTGGTTTTGGTTTAGGTTATAGGTTTTGGGATTTGAGAATGGGTTCGGGTTTAGGTTATAGGTTTTGGTTTTTTGTTTAGGTTATAGGTTTTTAGATTTGAGAATGGGTTATAGTTTAAGTTTAGGAAATCGGGTTCGAGTTTGGGATTGGGTTTAAGTTTGAGTTTTCAAGTTTAGGTTTAGGTTTAGGTTAGGGAGTTGAGATTAGGATTAGGTGTAGGTTTAGCTTTAGGGAATCGAGTTTAGGTTTTATGTTTAGGGAAAGATTAGGTTTAGGTTATAGGTTTTGAGATTTGTGAATAGTTTTAGGTTATAAGTATAGGTTTAGGTTAGATTATAAGTTAAGGTTTAGGGATTTGAGTTTACGTTATAAGATTAGGTTAAGGTTTTGGTTTAGGTTATAGGTTATAGGATTTGAGAATGGGTTCAGGTTTAGGTTATAGGTTTTGATTTAGGTTTAGGTTATAGGTTTTGGTTTAGGTTATAGGTTATAGGTTATAGGTTTTGGTTATAGGTTATAGGATTTGAGAATGGGTTTGGGTGTGGTCCCTGCAAATACAAATATAAACACGGCCTGTCCAAATGGCCAGGCCCTTCCAATGCCGTCCATAGAAAATGGACAGCTTCATCATAGTCATAACAGTGGTTCCCACCTTCCAGGGACCCCCGCTCATCCGGATAGCTCTGACGCACATCCGGGTCTGCTCCATTAATTTCGAGCAAATACATAAACACGGCCTGTCCAAATGGCCAGGCCCCTCCAATGCCGTCCATAGGAAATTGATAACTTCATCATGGTCATAATAGCGGTTCCCACCTTCCAGGGACCCCCGCTCTTCTGAATAGCTTCGACGCACATCCGGGTCTGCTCAATCAATTTCGAGCAAATATAGAAATACGGCCTGTCCAAATGGCCAGGCCACTCCAATCATGTGCATTCTTGACAAGAGACGTACCAGATGCTTGAATTTGAAATATGCAGCTCCAATCCTTACACATGCAACATCCACCTGAAAGAATGTATATAACTGTCATGCTTGCGTAATCAATACAGGAATCTACAAGTAAAACCATAAAACCAGAGATACTTCAGGATCTCTTATTGAGCAACCTAGACCCCACATTCGCCCTCTATGTTTGCATTTTAGTACATGAAATCTATGCCGGACCTATCTAATAGCAATTAGGAGCACTCTTAACTCTTAAACCGATGTGAAAGCACTGGAGCATGTCTCTATAGGAAAAAAGAACTAATTGCATTTAGTGCAGCGAATCCTACGTGGATGGCATGGGGCCCGTCAAAATCAACTTTAGACTAAATCACAATCATGTGGGATTCCCTAACAAAATAAACAATTATTGATGTCGTTCATGATGGATCTTGCTCGTGGGCTGAAAATTACAGGCTAACCTGTACTTGTGCTGAATTAGGAACTCTTTCTGCTTGGTAGAACATTGAACATTTCCTTTTTTTCCAACTTCACATAAACAATCTCCCATGGCAATCCTCTTTCGGCTTGGAGCTACCTCAGCTCTCCCTGCAAGTGTTTATGACTGTGAATTCACTACTGATCAAGACTACCAACCAGTTCTAGTATACACCTTCATATCTGACTTGGAATTTGGATTCAACAGCTTGCAGCTTGATCACCAAAATCATGGCACCAAGCCAACTCGGGTCAAGGCAACAATGGTTGGACGCTTGAGATTGAAAGTGATCACATTTGAATCACTGGATGTAAGAGCCTTAAAACATTTAAATCTATTTCTTGGATCCTCATATCTTAGAAGCACTGACACACACACACACATGTTTATATACAATACACACACTCACACACAAAAGGATCACCTAGTGCAATAATCAACCCCATATAATCAGGTGTACTATCTCATAGAAAACAATGTCTCACCATTGATAAATAGAAAAACACAAGTGTGACCTATTTTAGCATAAGGCAATCCTCATGGTGGGATCAACCTATTGAAACAGAATGGATATTGCACACACATGAAGGATTGGAAGTTATCTGCTGGGTGGACCATAAATTGTGGTTCAACTGGTTGTACTTGAGATGACCTACATGCGTGCACACAGATCCAAACAGCATCAGAAAATACATCACCCGGTTTTTCCTCTTTGCGGGGGCTTATCCGACAATGCAATAGATAAAGCCTCATCCATTCTTTTTCGGTCCAAACGGGAATGGCTTGGTTGGTCCTTATTGTTTATATTAAAGCTGCTTCAAGACGAAGAGTTGAATGCATAGGGAAGAACGAGGAATGCCACTATGTATTAATGGGTTCACTCATCCAATGTGGAGAACGATTTCTATATTTTATTTAACACAGGAAAGATTGAACCCTCTATATTTATCAACAGTATGCATGCAGGATTTGTAATAACAACATTTATTATTTCATATATAAATAATGATATCAATTTGTATATATAAATATATTGCACATTAGGAGTATGTATTGAAGCGGCCCTTATGATCCTACTAGCATCCCACATGTGGGAGGAAGAACAGTCCAGGTAACCTTTTGTTAAGTAAAGCTAGGACTTGAACTGCGGTGCCCAAGGTTGTGAGACGGCCAACCTATAGAAGTCCAGGTTAGGGGTTGGGTTGTTGGCTCAATTGGGAAGTGCTCAATGCCTCAAAACTTAAGGTTGATAACCCCATCTCAGCTCTCTAAAACAGGTTCTCTTTTTTCCTTCCCTCCCTCCCTCCCTCCCTCTATACACTTTAAGGTAACAGAGATCAACTAAAATCACTTCAAGGCTGCAGCATCGAGCTCCATCCAAACATCATATTCTAATTAATCTATGCAAGTCTTAATTTGTCAAGACATTGGAAAGAATAGTCCTCTAAACAACACTGGCATCTATCAAACACAAATTTTCCTTAAAATAGTTAGTATCCAAGCTATGCCACTGATCCTTGATCAGTTTTTATGATTTTTTTAATCAAGTACATGCATTGTATGATTAACTTTAGAAATGAAAATTAGCACATCAATGAACCACAGAGCATGGTATTAAAAAATGGTGATGCAATGGCTGTAATAGCCGTTGCATAACAGTAAAACTAGTGCACGTTATGCAATACAGGGCATAATGCCTGATTGAAAAAAAAGAGGCCTGGAACGGGCTGATACGGGCCAATACTTCCTTTTAAAAAAATCTCGACCATTACAGGGCTGTAACGGCCATTACGACCCATATCATAACAGCCATACAGCTGGCCATTACGGCTACCATTACCATTATTGATACCTTGCCGTGGAGTATAAATTTCTAAAAAAAAAAAAAAAGAAACAGAGAGTACTACACACAATTCCAAAATAAACAAATGCATTCGCAATATTCTTATTCTAATCACTTGCACATATAATTGCAACTTGAATTTTATCTGGCATGCACAAGAATATTAACTTGAAACAAACTACTATAAAACTAGAAAGCACTTTCACATACCCGAAAGTAGCTTTAAGAAAATTGCCCCCATCATTGTCCGAGGTTTAGCTGTAAGTTAAGAAGGCAATGTTGTTAATGATATGGAGGTTTCATAGGTGCACGCATGCGTGTGAAGCTAGGAAAATACTAACCATCTTGGAGATCAAGCATTTGAATGAGCATGAATGTGATGTTCACACCAGCTACAGCAAATGGGTACTCCCACATAGCTCGATCCTTCCTGCTTCTAGAGAAGATCCTAGAAGGATTTCTGCAAAGGGAAAAAAAGAAAAATGAAAAAGAAGTGCAGATTCTTTACTCACGAATCTGAATATAATAAGTAATCTATGCAACCATATATATAATATTAGATGATAATGACCATATACAAATAAATACAAATATATATATATATATATATATATATATATATATATATATATATATATATATATATATATATATATATATATATATCATGTACCATATGGTAAAGAAGCTTTCTTTTTCTTTTGTGTATGAAACTAAATAATCAATAAGTACCAAACATAGAGGGTTCTTTTTTCTTCTTTTTTTTTTTTGGAAAGTTATAAATATAAGATGAATTCAACCTTTTCTAAAACTAATCACTAAAGAATGTCCTTATATACTATAGTAAGGAGAATACATCTGGTTAGATATTAACATAAAAACGCTCAAGGAAACAACAAAGATTCTCCAGTCTGATTTATAATTTAAAATAAATAAATAAAAAACCTTTCAAGCTACATGTTCTACTGCTAAAATGCACCAGAGAAGACTGTACCAGTTGGACCCATAATCAGACCGAACGACCCACAAAAATGGGTTGAGGTCTCGTCCAGGTTTTAAAACATTGAACTCAGTGAAAGATTTTTTTTTTTCGGTCTTACAATCTTTAGAAGATATAGTTAAAATAGTATCAACTACACAAATAAAACATACACCAAGAGATGGAAAAAAGGAAGAATTAAGCCACTGGTTAAAATTGAAATTCATAAAAAAATAAAATAAAAATCTTGACATATAGACTATATCTATCAATTTCTTGACCAAAATATAAAAAGACAATTCAAGCACATCCCACATCTGATTATGTGCATGCATCCCAGTTCTAATAGAACAGTGGTCTGCTTTTTATTGATAAATTATTATTCTACTAACATTTATGCATGCGCCCTTCATGCTTAACTGAGTGAGTGGCTCGCCCTAAAGATACAGCAGCTATCCCTCAAGTACAATTTGACATGTGATGATAGTAGATTTCACCTTCTACATCCTAAGAAAACAATCATCTCATCCTATTTTGCATGTCAAACGGATCAATATTGTATCGACTCTATTGACCTAATTTATGCTTCTTCTTTCTTTGTTTTTTAATCCAAATTTGGTGGATTGGGGTGGACTCTTTTTAACATATTTCTTTCACTTTGAGATCTACTAAAAGGAGAAATGAACAAGTACTTTCAAGGAATGAATAATAAGTTCTTCTAGTGTTTTGTCTTTTCCATTTTTTTCCTTTTTTGTTTCTCTTCTCTCTAAGTTTCCATTTTTTTTCTACCCTTTTTATTTTAATATGAAAAGTCCATGGTTTAGCGCCAGGACAAGAAACAACTATCTTGATCCATGTTGGAAATGTATGATTTTCACTCAACAAGATCGACAAAAATAGTGTTAATGAAGAGACTCCAAAACCCCAAAACTACACACCATAAACATGCACTAACTGGAAGTACAACAATACAAATGTAAATGATAAACCTTACCATGTAAAACTAGGAATAAAATTGGAGGATTTCCATTAGTTGGAAGTTGAGGAACAAATTCCTCTGGAACTTTACTGCACATATTCCAGAGAAAGTGTATCTGTAATTTATATAAACTGTGATAGAATAAAACATTTGTATTTACTGCTCAAACAGACACTTTGATGCAAGCTAGCATAGGTTACCTTAGGGCTTCAACACCCAATATCTGCTCACGTGGAATCCATCCATCAACATTCATTAGATCTAACCAGTGTCCAATGATATCCAAGCAAATACCAATATCCCAGTGCCTTCTCAAGATAGAGAGTCCAGAACACATGCACATATGCATAATCCAGGCATTTGATAAGAATATGGCATTAACAATGAAACCAGTTCATGCAATAACAGGTGCATGAATCGTTCTTAAAGATCATCTATGTGCTTGGCATAGGGTATGAGAACTGAGAAAACATTGAACTCCACTAGGGGCATTTTGCTTTTCTACCCTGTCAGGGAAACAATTGGAGAATGGAATTTCTTTAGGGCCTTCTCCAACAGTTGTTTCACTTCATTATTTAGCATCCAAACACCCTTTTGGATTAAAAGAAATTTCAAAAACAAAACAAAAAAACTCAAGGATTTACCCACCACACAAATTGTCCCTAGAGGCTTCATTGTTTGTATATCTTATACATGCAGCTTGTAGTTTGAGCCAATTGATATCAGAGTGGGTTTGTTCTTTGTAATGCAAGCTACTTCTTAAAAGCTATATGTATTAAATAATATACTTTCAAAAATTGTGAAGAATGTTTGCAAGAATGAATGGTTTTGAACCCAATACAAGGAATTCTCTCGGTCTCATACACGCGTGGGGTTGCAACAAATGGGCTCCACTAGGGGTTACCACGGAACAAGTGAGTTAAGGCAATGCACACAATGCTGAGAGGAATGCTAAGGCAATGCACACAACAGTGCCAGGTTGGCATGCGCCATACAATGAATGGCAGTGGCCTGATTTTTAAGCCAGAACATAACAACGCTAGGCCCCATCTGATGAATGGCAGTGATCTCTAATAGTGCCAAGTTAGCATGTGCCAGGAATTGCTTGGCTTCTTCAATTTGCCCATGCAGAAATTGCATTAGTGCCTCTTACTTGCTCAGTTACACACACACACACACAAAATAATAAAAAAAAAAAAACAAAGATAGACAGACAAGAAGACATGGAAAATAAAAAACAGGAAAAGCAAATTCTGTATCTTTCTATTTGATCAGTGACAACCAAAAAAAAAAAAAGAAGAGGAATTTGTTGTAAATTAAACATCCCAAAAATTACAATTCACTTAATTCCTCTAATTTGAAAAATATATATATGTGATAAAATGCCAATAAAAAATTTTAAAAATTAAAATTAAAAAAAAAAATTTCTTCCAACGTCCTCTTTCACCATCCACTAAAATTCACTGATATCCTCCATTTTTTTAAAATTACCTTCACAAAGCCTCTTTTTCAAAAAAAAAAAAAAACAAGAAGAAGAAGAAGAGCCCACTACAGAAGACAGCGATCCCACAGTATCCTATTTTCATTGTATTTCTCGCATTAACCGGTCCGCCAGGGATGTAGCAGTTGCGCCTATTAGCAAATCGTTTGGAGGAGAAGAAGAAGAAGAAGAAGATCCAAACGACGAAAAAGAAAACCACGAAATTGCATGAATGAAGCGTCCCTAAATCCCTAAATCCCCAAATCCCTAAATCCCTAAATCCCCAAATCGTTTTAATCGATATTGAGATTGAGAGAGATTGAGAGAGATTGAGAGAGAGAGAGAGAGATACCTGTTTGAGTTGGAGCCCCGATCACGGTCAACTGAGCTTTAGAGGATGCGTGGAGAGAGGGCGGTGGAGAGACGGCGCGGTGCGAGAGATGGAGAGATGGAGAGCAGAGAGAGAGAGAGAGAGAGGAGAGGGCGCGGTGGAGAGAGGGCACGGGCGGGAGAGGGGTGGGGTGGAGAGAGGCGCGGTGGAGAGAGGGGCGGGGTGGAGAGAGGACCGAGAGAGAGAGAGAGGACAGAGAGCGAGAGTGAGAGAGGTCAGAGAGCGAGAGAGACTAAGTCTCTCTCACAAGCGGGATACACTCACGTGGTCGGTGCTTTGTGGGCCCCACCATGATGTATGTGTTTCATCCCTGCCGTCCATCTATTTTTCCCTTTCATTTTATGGTACGAGATAAAAAATGAGGTATATCCCAATCTCAACTAGACCACATTATAGGAAATAGTGTTGAATGAGTGTCGACCATTAAAAACCTTTTGGGGGCCATATAAAGTTTTGGATCAATCTGATATGTTTTTTTCCCTTCATTTGGGCCTGTATGACCTAATCAACAGATTGGATGTCAAATAGAAAGTACAGTGGGCCTTGGGAGGGTTTTAATGGTGGATATCCAATCACTATGGTTTTCATGTGGTGTGGTCCACCTGAGATTTATATCCCTCTCATTTTTGGCGTCAAGCCCTAATATGATTTGTAAAAATGGATGGATGACATGGATAAAACACATACACCATGGTGGGACCCATAAAGCACCGACCAACATCCGCCAAGTTTTGTGGGCCCCAATATGATGTATTTGCTATATCCACACCGTCCATCCATTTTGAGATATCATTTTACGTCATGAGCCAAAGAATGAGGCAGATAAAAATCTGTAATGGACCCCACAATAGAAATCTCTGGTGCACCACACCACATGAAATCAATAGTAATTAGATATCCATCATTAAAATCCTCCTAAGGCTTACTGTATTGTTTATTTGACATCCAATATGTTGATTAGGTCATACAGTGCCAGATGAAGGGAAAAAACAAAAATCAACTTGGATGAATGGTACAGGTCATAATATAGATGTTTTGGATGGTACATGCCATAATATTGACAGTTTGAATGGCCTAGATTATAAAATAGACTGTATGAATGGTACAGGTCATAATATAAATGTTTTGGATGGACTATATCATAATATCAATAGTTTGGATGGTCTCAATCATAATATCCACAGATTATAGTTTAGATCATAAAATCGATGGTTTGGATTGTCTTGATCATAATATCAATTTTCCGGATGGTCTAGACCAAAATATTGATGGTTTGAATGGTCCGGATCATACAATCAATGGTCTAGATGGTTTGGATCACATTATTGATGGTCAAGATGTTTGGATCATAACACCCATGGTTTCAATGGCCTAAATCATAATATCAATTGTGCTCTGGATCATAATATTCATGGTCAAGATGATTTTGGTAATAGCATCAACAATCTAGATGGTATGGATAATTATATTGATTATCAGAACGGTCTATATCATAATATCCATGGTGGTTTAGTTGATCTGGATCGTATAATATCGATGATCTAGATAATGGTATTGACGATCATCCATTACGAAACTCAGGTGGGCCATACCATCTAAAACTATGTGAAGACATCTAAAATTTTTATCTTCACATAGTTTTAGATGGTATGGCCCACCCGAAGCCAAATAACTGATGATTTTTAGATATCTCATAAGCTAAAGGGGAGACATCAAATGCACGGTGTTGATGTTCGACACACATCATGATGGGCCCATTTTACATGTCTAGTCCATTCACTCTATTCTACTGATCAATACCCTCAATTTGATCAGTTACTCACCTCGATCATACTGCATATGAGAAAGATATTGGGCAAACAAGATTGATCAACAATTTGAGTGAATTTTGATTTAAACATCTGAAGTTATTTACTCTTCAATCTGGACGGATCAGATTGTCCAAAAACGGATAAAGGTTGTTCATAATATCAAAAATATATGAATGAATAGAAAACACAAACATCAGCTTGATCCTAAACTTTTATAGCCTCCAAGAAATTTTAAATGGTATAGGTTCAATCACACTATTTCCTGTGGTGTGGTCCACTTGAGCTTTGGATATGCTTCCTTTTTGTTCTTTAGACCTCAAATTATTTGTTAACATAGATGAATGGAGTGGATAAAATAAATAAATAATGGTGGACCCCACGAAGTTTACTCTGGTAAAGGTAACAAGCAAATGTGATTCATATATTGGGCCTGCCTAAATGTGATTCACATATCCAACCCACTCATTATGTGTGTCCCACTTGGATGAGGGGTCAGACCAAGTTTCAACCACACCCAAAACTCATGTGGGCCCCACCAAGTGCTTTTATATTTTTTAGGATGTCTTCACATAGTTTTAAATGCGATGGCCCACTTGAGTTTCGTTTATCGATGATTTTTGAGATATCTCATAACCTAAAGAGGAGACATCAAATCCACGGTGTTGATGTTCGACAGACATCATGATTAGGCCCACAAAACTTACTAACATCAATTCTTAGGTTCTCACGAGGTCAGTAAGTTGGGTCACAATTTTAACCAGAATATCTGGCCCATTTTACATGTCTGGTGCATTCACTCTATTTTACTGATCAATACTCTCAATTTGACTAGTTACTTGCCTCAATCAGGCTACATATGAGAAAGATATTGGGCATACAAGATTGATCAACAATTTCAGCGAAATTTGATTTAAACATCTGAAGTTATTTACTCTTTCATTTAAACTAATTAGATTGTCCAAAAACAATTAAAGGTTCAATTAGTGGATGTGCCTAATAATTTAGTAAATTTATTTTTCACAAATAAATTTAACATTTTTTTTCCAAAAGGTATATTTTTTTACTCTTTTAAATAAATATCATTTTTATTATAAAATATTTCAAAAATATTTAAAATACAAATTTTGAATTTTTATTTGCAAAATCTCAAAAATTTTCTCATATTTTAATTTTTTCTCAAAAATTTCAAAATGCCAATTTTTCTCTTCAAAAGCATTATTTTGTTCTCAAAATTTTTCTTAAACATATTTAAAATTTCTAAACTTTTCAATATTCTTTTTCATGTGATATTACAAATTATTTAAATATTACCTTTATATATATATATATATATATATATATATATATATATATATATATAATTTCATTCATATGATATAAAAACTATATATATATATAGGTTATAGAAAAAAAATTTAAAAATTAAAACATTTTTACATTGTTACCGACGGTTTTTAGCCGTCGAAAAAAAGATTTAGGAAAGATACTTTTACCGACGACAATTTTCGTCGGTAAAAGTCTTACCGCCACCGTTTCCATCACCGCGCGAAAATTTGTTTTTCGATTTTTTGGTAAAAAATTCAAAAGATCCTTTAGCTACGAATATTTTCATAGGTAAAGATGGGTTTTACCTACGAAATTAGAATTCGTAGTTGAAAGTATGAAAAATTCAAAAGACCCTTCAGCTACGAGTAATTTCGTTGGTTATTGTGAAAATTTCAAAAGACCCTTCAGCTACGAATAGTTTCGTAGGTAAAGATTGGTTTTACCTACGAAATTATATTTCGTAGGTAAAAGTAAGGTTTTCAATTTTTTTGATTCAAACACCCCTTCAGCTACGAGTAGTTTCATAGGTAAAGATGATTTTTACTTAAGAAGTTAAAGATGGGTTTTACCTACGAAATTATATTTCGTAGGTAAAAGTAAAGTTCTCCATTTTTTAGTTTTTTTTTTTTTAAATTAAAAACACCCTTTAGCTACGAATATATTTGTAGGTAAAGATGGCTTTTAGCTACGAAATTCTATTTCGTAGGTAAAAGTAAATTCAAAACTTTTTGAAATTCAAATGACCCTTTAGCTACGAATATTTTCGTAGGTAAATATGGGTTTTACCTACGAAATTTGATTTTGTAGGTAAAAGTAAATTCAAAATTGAAAAGACCCTTTAGTTACGAATATTTTCGTAGGTAAAAATGGGTTTTAACTACGAAATCCAATTTCGTAGGTAAAAGCAAATTCTAAAACACATTTTCGCTTTTTTGGTGTGGGTGAAATTTTGAAATGACCCTTTAGCTACGAATATTTTCGTAGGTAAAAATGGATTTTACCTATGAAATGTTTCGTAGGTAAAAGGAAGTTTTCGATTTTTGGTTTGGTTAAAAAATTCAAAAGACCCTTTCGCTGCGAATATTTTCGTAGGTAAATAATGGTTTTACCTACAAAATTTAATTTCGTACGTAAAAGTAACTTTTTGGATTCTTTATTGTTTTGAATTTTTCAAAACACCACTTAGCTATGAATATTTTCGTAGGTAAATATGGGTTTTACCTACGAAATTAGATTTCGTAGGTAAAAGTATAGTTTTCGATCTTGTGTATGATGAAAAAGTCAAAAGACCCTTTACCTACGAAAATTTTCGTAGGTAAAGATGACTTTTACCTATGAAACTAAATTTCGTCGGTAAAAGTAGGCTTTTACCTAGGAAAATAATTTTCATCGGTATAAGTCATCTTTACCTAAAAAAAAAATTTTCGTAGGTAAAAACCATATTTCTTGTAGTGATTAGTTGTACAGGGGTACACTCAAATTGAAGGTATTGATTATGATGAAACCTTTGCCCCAATTGTTCGTCTTAAATCAATCAGACTTTTTATATCCATTGCATGCTTTTAAAAGTTTAAAAATTTTCAAATGGACGTAATGAGTGCCTTTTTAAATGGCAATTTACATGAAGAAGTATATGTTAAACAACCTACATGGTTTGAAGACCCTAAGTTTAATGATCATGTATACTGTCTCAAAAAAGCTCTTATGGTCTAAAACAAGCTCCCAGAGAATGGTACAAGAAATTGATTAAGTTTTTACTCAGTCATAACTTTCAAATGGGAAGTGTTGATAAAACATTGTTTGTTAAGAAAAAGAGCGAAGATATCTTAATGGTTCAAATCTACGTTGATGATATTATTTATGGATCTACCAGTACTAACATGACTATTGAGTTTGCAGAGTTGATGAAATCTCAGTTTAAAATGAGCATGGTTGGGGAATTGAATTATTTCCTTAGGTTACAAGTAAAATAACGACCTGATGGAATGTTCATCTCTCAATCTAAATATGTTATGAATTTAATTAAGAGATTTGGATTTGAGAATGGTAGGAATTTTGATACTCCTATGAGTACAACCTTGAAACTCTCAAAAGATTCCGCAGGTAAAAATTTGGATCCAAAATTATATCAAAGTATGATTAATAGTTTACTATATTTAACTGCTAGTAGACCTGATATTGCTTTAAGTGTTAGTATTGGTGCTAAATATCAGTCTGATCCTAAAGAATCTCATTTAACTACTGTTAAACAAATTATGCGATATGTCGTAAGTACTATTAATCTTAGTCTCTGGTATCCTCATGACACTAGTGTTCAATTAGCTGGGTATTCGGATGCTGACTGGGCTGGTAATCTTGATGATAGAAAATCTACCAGTGGTAGTCGTTTTTATATTGGAAACTGTTTAGTTTCTTGGCTTAGCAAGAAACAAAGTTCTATATCACTTTCAACTGTTGAAGCTAAATATATTGTAGTTGGTAATGCGTGTACAAAACTTGTTTAGATGAATCATATTGTAACACTCCGGATTTTTTGCCAACCTGGGATTAGACGTCCTTAGGCAATGGATCAATCCTAATACAGGTTTAACTTCTTAAACGCTCAATTAAAGCCTCAAATCTCTTTTCAAACCATTTTCTTCACAAATCCCACCATTCACTACCTTGTGCTTTCAATTTCTCAAAGCACCTTCACCCTAGACACTATTAGTATAACTTGGATCACTTTAGATACAAACTGCAAAGGACTAAATACTACCTCAGACGGAAATCACTTAGGATTAAATCCTTTAGAAATTTGACAAAGTTAACTAAGTGCTAAACTAGATTAGCCATGAAATCCATTTGAATCGCTTTAAATACGATCTGCAAGACCCAAAACTTGTAGAATCATTGACGCTAGGTTACCCAAAAATCTAGGATCAAACTCATTACCCTGCTGCTCTCGGGAGCATCTCGAAACTCCGTATTCGATCTGGGACCGCACATCGGGAGTCCGAACAATACGAGTTAAGGACTTAGGACCGCCTCGGCCGGGCTTGACAACCATCTCGGAAATCAAATTCAGCCGATGTCCCACGGCTGTTCGCTTGAGTCCGGAGTGAGAGTGTGTGAAAAACACTATTCCCTTTACAAAATAAATATCTGGAATAGTGATCGCACCATTGGCTTAGCATCGACGATGCAAGCAAACAGACCGTCGAAATCGACTAAATTACACCTCGGATTAAGAAAAATTTCAGGAACATTTACATGTGCTTGGAATTTCGGATTGTGGCCCACTGACCGTTGAACTGAAAGTGGTCCGCCACGTGCGATCTGGGAATCCGATCGAGTCGAAAACGTAATCCCACATAGATCCATGTGTGGTGAGCTTAAGGGGGGCCACCAGAAATACTCTTTTGAGCTGGAACATCACCGAAATGCTTATAATAGCAGTAACCCTTGAACTTGAGTCTATTTTGGGAAGGTTTTAGGCTATAAAAGGACCTTAAACCCTCTCCCATTCTAGCCATACGAATTTAGATTTGAGAGAGAGAAAAGAGAGAGGAAGTGAGGGAGATGTGGGAGGAACTCCCTGCTGCTGTTCCCTGCCGCTATTCGGGCTCCACCGCCTGATTCTCATCGCTTTCCCGGTGATTCCGGCGTCGTTTCTAGGTAAGAAACCCTAACCCTAATCTGTTTTAGGGTTGTATAGGTTGTAGGTTATAAAATAGCTAACCTGTTTCATTCTTTAGGGTGTCAAACTCCCGTATACGGAACCTTAGCAAACCTATCAACTCCGTTACGATTCTACGACACAAGGTGAGGACTTTAGGTGTATAGGTTGCGGTTTTCAACGCTTTCAATGTCAGATAATGATAGATTCATGATCTGCATGCAATTGCACATGTACAAAGTGCTTTCTGTTTTCTGTTTCGATTAGAATTGTAGAATTTGGAATTTCACATACTCTAGGTATTCGTACAAAATACCGTATACGTATTTTTTATGGAAATGTGTTTGACATGTTTAATTGTCGTATGGATATATGATGTATGGATAAAATACTCATTTGGCGAAAGGGTTCGCCTAAATACATGTTTACTAATATACACCATGTATGTAGAAATACGGTATTGTAAGAAGTACCGTATACGTGTATATTTTAGCGATGTGTTTGTCATGATTAATTGTTGTATAAATATATTATGTGCGTATAAATTAATTGCTTGGCGAAAAGAATCGCCGTATTACAAGTTCCCTTGTAAACACTATGTATGTTGAAATTGGGTATCCTAGAAAATACCCTATACGTATAAAATTTGCTGATGTAATTGTCATGATTATTTGCTGTATGAATATGATGTATACATATAAAATACTAGTTTGGTAAAGGGACAACCCTAGTGCACTTTCCTCTAACATACGTCATGTATGTTGAAATAGTGCATTCCAAGTGTTGGTGAAATTGCTTGTGAGTGTAAGTGCTTAAGTGTTAGAACCTTAGGTAGGTGTTGAGATGGGATTCTCAACTACCTTAGAGTCACATATGATACCCTTCATGTGGTTATTTACTCTAACCACTCACCTATGAAATATATGTATTTGTATCCCTATTTGTATAGTGCTTTACAACATGCTTTTGAACATGCTTTGTAACTTGTTTTATTAACATGCTTTATGACATGCTTTATAACATGATTGCTAGCGTTCCTGAATTTCCTTGTTTATCATACTGTACTTCACATGTTATGGTTAGGAATTGATTGAGCTTGGGACTATGTCCATAGTCCAGCATCCGATCCCAGACGACTTGGAATTGTGGTTGAGATTCGTTTCGCCACACATGATGTGTTGGCGAACCCGTGTCGTACTTCGGTTGGCGATAGTGGTTGGCCACACGAGGTGCTTCTGCGCTTCATATCGCCCAACTTGTTGTGCGCTCGAGCCAGCCGAACACTTCAAGTAACCCGTGTGTCTTATGTATGTTCACCATGTTTGGTCGCTAATGTTTGAACCTAGGGTACCAAACTTACCAGTGAAATCCCTTTTAACCATGGTACCTCGATCCGCTAAGACTCATGAGCCGGGCATGGTGGTATGGGACACCGTGGTCAAGCTGTCGGCCTACGCTGGGGCCATGTGCCTCCCCGTAGTGACCAGTGAGCAACCAAACTCATGAGCCAATTATGGTGGTATGGGACACTATATTCGAGCTGTCGATACTTACGGCGAGAGCCGAGTACGGTGAGACCTGTACTCGTCTTGTGACGGCGACGAGTCCTCCGTAGTATCTTGAGTATACTCCAAGGTCCGTGATTGGCGACGAGTCTTTCACAAAGAATCGGAGTATGAGTTGAGCCGAGTACGGTGAGACGTATTCGAGCCGACGGCTAGTGATTGAGCCGAGTACGATGAGACCATACTCGAGTGACGGTCGCAATTGAGCCGCATACGGTGAGATCTGTATCCGTGCTGACGGGTGACGAGCCCTTTGTGATGCCTTCGCTACGCCTCTCAAACCATAATATCGTATGAGATTAACTAGGACTGACGACCATATAATGGATCATGTTTGTGAATGATACAAGGGAGGTACCTTAGTTTCCCAATACTGCTGTTTGAAATGGACTAATAATAACTCGGTAATCATGATCATCATCGCACCGCATGTGCTTAGTAGATGTGGCGCACTGAGGGAGTTAAGCATTCACGAACGTAAGATGATGTCGCATGAGGGTGGTTTGGCAAGGGCATACAGCATTATGTCATTTCATTCTCGCACTTAATAAGAGTAGTTAGAATTGTTTGATTTGTACTGCTTTATCATTACTGCTTGATTGAATTGATAACATGTTAACATATGCTTTACTGTTCCACTGAGTTGATCACTCACTCCCACGTTACGGGACAGTGTTGTACACATTAACCAGATTTGTTGAATTTCAGATGATGGCGATGCTTATGAAGCAGAGCCGGACTACTTCTATGGTGATGAGGAGGAGTTCTCCTATCATGTAACTCTCTGACGGGTCTCTGAAGACCTGGTACTGCATTGACGGGGCTATGGTACTTGGGATAGAAGATATTACACTTACACATTTTGTATATTTTAGAATTGTACTTGTAATTATTTAACCTAGTAATGTTATCACACTCTGGAGACTCATCACAGTTTATATATTTTATCTATCTATCATCGTCTTCCGCTTGCAATTTAACTGTCTCTAGAGTATGATATGTTGTTTTGGCTTAATCTCACTCATGTTCAATGCACGAATACAGTCAACATTCAATCATCATCCATTTTGTTGCATAAGTGATGTTCTGGAACTCGGGAGTTGAGTTTATGCTCGACCCCCGATTTTCAGGGCGTTACACATATGCTAAGTGATTATGAAATTAAATAGGATCCTATGTTATTATATTGTGATAATACCGGTGCAATAAATATTTCAAAAAATCCAATTCAGTATTCTCGTACTAAGCACATTAACATTAGATTTCATTATATTCGTGAATTAGTAGAAGAAAAAGTTATATATTTGGATTATATCCCTACCGAGAATCAATGTGCTGACATTTTCACTAAACCGCTCGACAAAAGCAGGTTTAACAAAATAAAATTTGATCTTGGCATGCACATTCTAAAATGATTATTTATACCTATTTGTATCGTATTGTATATATTTGTTAGGTTAAATTTCATTTTTTATGAAATATGCATGAAATCAGATTTTTTGGTGGTATTCGACTAGTCGAGGATTTCCTCGACCTATCGTGGCACGACCGGTCGAAGCCAACCCACAGCCAATCGTAAATCGTGGTGAATGACTGTTTTTGTTACCCAAATACAGAGTTCTTTACAAGATCTTTGTGTCTAACTTGTTTCCTCGATCTGGTAATAAATTCGAATTGACGTCCTTCATAGTTTGTGTTCTTCATGCTATTGCTAGAGGTGCTCATATTTGTTTACCATCTTCATTTGTCACCACATTATTCAATTTCGACTCCATTCAGGTCATAGTGACATTCATTTTGCTTATTTGATGACTGTGTTGGCTATGCATATGTTAGTCGACATGCCTATTGAAGAAGCCCCTATCCATCATCTGATATTTAATAATTCTAACCTTAATAAGATGAAGTTGACTATGCTTCCTGGTCAAGGTGATGGTAATGTTGGTGGTGAAGCTGGACATGAGGAAGAAGCTGCTGATCTTCCTACTGATGATATTAACATGGATGATATTTTTGAAGAACTTGATTCTAATTTTTTAAATGACTCTGACTATAAATCATCTGAATTTGATGCGCGTTTGCGTGGATTGGAAGAGAATGTTGAAAATATGAATGTTAAGATTGATAACATGAATGTTGCCCATGATTTACAGTTCAAGTATATGCGCAAATATCTTAGGAGCTTGAACAAGGGCATTCATCAACTTGATAATTTCATCCCTGCTCCTTCATCTGGGTCAGATTAGTTTATTTTGTTTTACTGGACTATAATAACTTTATTTCTCTACTCTCTCGCTGTTCGTGAGTTTGTTGCTACTTTTGACTTATCTCTGTTTATGGATTATAAGTTTTGGTTATCCTTTTTTTTTTCTCATATATTCTATCTTTTTGTTCATTGCTATATTTTGCTTCCTTTGTCCTATTGTGACAAAAAGGGGAAGAATAGATGGTTAATGGATGTACGTTATACTCAGGGGGAGTATGTGTATGTGAAGAGGTTATATGTTGAATTGATTTACAGGAGGTGGAATATATGTTGAATTGATTTGCAGGTTCATGCTTTTATGAATATGTGCCGGTTGATATGAACCGGTGCATGATTCGTTAACCAGATATTTAGTTTTATAAAATATATCTTATAAGTGTGTTTTGTCACTAATTTGACAAATGGGGAGATTGTAAGTGCTATAGTTGATAGCTTCACTATATTGTCAAATTTGTGGTGCCAAAGACATTGTATGTATCTTGTTATGAAGCTTACATATGTGAAGAGCAAAGCTCTATATATGATATGTCAAGTCAAGATCAAAGTCTCACAAGATCAGCTTCGATAGTCAAGCAATGTTCACAAGTCAAGACTCGAGGATGTGAGAATGTTCGACTTAGTTCAAGACAAGTATAATTCAAGATCTCAAGAAGCTTTCAAGTTCAAGCTATACCAAGATCTCAAGCTTCATTATGCTTAAGGTCATTCAGCTAAATTTCAATGTCCTTACTTCACTATTAAGGTATGTTTGACCTTAAGTTGACCTTTAGAGTAGGTCATTTCGGATACATAATCCATATGTTTTATATAATGAGTTTGGTCTGTTCTAAGACTAGTCCTGGACTTTGTTCGACTAGTCTTAGCACTGCTTCGACCTGTCCTAGAATTGCCTGGTCCAGTCGTAAGTTTGTTGCAAAAATTTAAAAATTTTTGTTAAGCTTCGACCAGTCCTGGGGTCTATTTGACTAGTCGTATGAACAGTGTCGACCGCTTCTTTGACCTGTCGTAGACTTACGACTCAAACTAAAGTGTTGAAATTCCACTAGCTTCGACTAGTCCTGAGTAACCTTCGACCAGTCGTAGACTACCTACGACTAGTCGTGAAACTACCTTATCTTATTGCGCTCAAATTTTCAAATTTTCGTTGGTCCTACGACTAGTCATAAAGTCTTCTAGACCAGTCGAAGGCATGATTTCCTCACCTGTAAATAGAGCACGAATCTCAGAAAATTATATACTACTCAAGCAATTTTTATCCGGCCTTCTGAGAGATAAATTTGTGCTCCATTTAAGCTAAGTGTGCATATTTAATATTTTCTTCCTTTAGCTTTTTAAATTGATTTTGTTTCCTGTATTCCAATCTAATTTAAAAAGAGGAAGTGTTGTTTTCTTTTTTCTGGAATCAAAATCAATTAAAGTTAGCCCATTTGTTTTAATTTAAAAGCTATTAGAACTTATAACCATTATATAGTAAGTATTAGACATTGAACTTTGATCCGACTTGGTTCTTTCAGGTTACTACAACAAAGAAGAAAAATAAGTATTTTACATTTTGTGTAATTTACTTTATTTGGTTTTATTTGAGGTTAAGCCAGAAAAATCTCAAAGTTGTTGGTTATCTGAGGAGAGCTAGAAAACTCAGAAGGGTTTTTGAATTGTGTAAGCCCTTTAAAAAGACAAAATTGTGAAGGTTTTAGGTAAACCTGTGAAACCTATTTTGATAGTGAACGCTGATATCCCCTGTGTGAGGATATTAAGAGTGGAGTAGCAAGTTGTGTGGCTATTGTTTAATAATTGGTGAACACACAGGTGAACCGCTATATATCGATGTGTTTTGTGATTTGAATGTTTTTTTAATTTCTATATCTTTAATCATTCAGATTTGTGGAATGTATATATGGATGTGAATGTTGTAATATTTACATTTCAATAAAAGTGGGGAATGTTGTAATAGTTTATAATTTATTTCTTGTTATTTCCTTTATTTCCTTTATTTCCTTTTTGTTTGAGTTTTGATATTCAATTTGTTTTAGTAAGGTTGTCCTGCCATAAACCCTTGGTTTTTATGGTGCAAAGGTTGTCCTTAGAACAACATTAGTATCAAGCTCTTTATTTTGAGGTTGCTTTACATTAGAACAACATTAGTATCAAGCTCTTTATTTTGAGGGTGCTTTACATTCCTGTATTGTGGTTTGTTTTATTTTGTTGACTATCCTATTTCTTATTTTCTGTTGTTATATTTTAATTTGGCACAGTCCTATTCACCCCCCTCCTCCCCTCTAAGACATATAGCTTGGCCTTTTCACATTCTAGCCTTCCAGTATGCATAATTTTATCCATAAAAAACTGGAGGTCTAGAAACTAATGAGCCCTCTCCTTTGGCCATATTCCCAACTTCAGTCAAGATCACTCTCTAGGCGGTGAAGCCCTTAAAGAGAGACCTTCTCTGATACCAATTGAAATTGCAGTAAAAACCATTCTAGTTGAAGTAGGAATATGTCAATATGTCCTAGAGGCAGGTGAATAGGATTTTTTTAATAATTTTATAACAATTTAAAATCCTATCACTCTAATCTATATAACAAGCATATATTAGGATTACTCAAAAGCAACTCTACTGGCTTCCAAGCCTGGTAGAGGATCCAATCACAAACTATTTGAGAGATGAACAATATGCAAACTAGTTTATGATGGATATGATTGTGCGTGTGTGTGAGGTGTGATCTCAAATAATCAGATATGAAAGTATTTAAGGAAATCACATGAGCAAATGAAAGACAATAACAATCTCAAACATAGTCATTTTTATAGTGGTTCGACTACTTGTCTACTCCACTCCCGGTAATCGCACTCAACCCTTGAGTGTACCAGATTTCACTAAGGAGGTTTCACACGGTTCACCCCAAACCCAAGGTTTTAAATCAGGTTCACCTTTAACCTTTACAACCTACACCTAGGCTTACTATTTATGCTCCCACGAGCAAGGGTCAACACATAGCACTCGATTTTAGGCACACTGACCAAGGATCCATATAAGCAATCTCACTGTTTATACTCTCACAAGTAAGGGTCAACACAACGCACCCACTTTTAGGCACACTTGCCAAAGATCTTCCACAAGACCTTGACTATTTATGCTCTCATGAGCAAAGGTCAATACAACGCACCCACTTTTAGGCACATTGGCCAAGGATCTTCCACAAGACTCTAACTGTTTATGCTCTCCATAGAGCAAGGGTCAACACAACACACCCGCTACGTACACTCTTGCCAGAGGCCTCTTAGAGGACTTGCAAGGGGTGAGAACCACCTTAGACCCAATCCTATAAATTAATGATCACAAGGGTCCTCTAGACTCTATGACTTACAGATAAGTAGATGAGCCCCATTCAGCACGTTGTCGAAGATCTTCCTCCTTTGTTAGCGAAGAATCTTCTACTTCCTTGAATTGCAACTCAAAAGATGTACCAATGCATGGTGACGGGTTGGGTTAAGGTTGTGATGGAATCTTACTCTCCTAAATGTTTTCTTATAAGGAAGATAGAGCGATTCCAATCATCTATGCATTCAGGGCATCCCAGCTCAATGATTTTTCACTAAGATGGTAGCTGGAGGATCCTTGAATGTGGAAGTTCATTCCCCAATCCACTCTATTGATTGTCAATGATGAGGGTGGATTGGAGGATGAACTTTCATGAGAGAAAGGGCTTTGGGTATATGATCTAAGGTTAAACACTCAAAAACACTCTCTTCTTTCTCTACCAGCAACCAACGACAAGCTTCTATATATAGGCAAAAGGTTCCAAGGGATATAAAACGGTCGCATTTATAACAGAGTTTGATATCATCGAGTAGGGTCAATATCATCGAGCATATACTTTCGATTGCATCGACTGGCCACTTAATGATACAAACTCAAATGTCATACGCTTTTAAAACCTTTTGCCAGCTGGTCGAGGGAATCGAGACAGGTGTCAATATCATCGGATTTCGACTCCAATAGTATCGACACAAGGTTCGATTGCTCGACATTTGAAAACGAGAGAGACTTGCTTTAAAATATTTCAGGATAACAGATATGATCGTGGTACACTCGATATCATCGGAATTTGAATACCGATGATATCGATGATAGTGTTGATGCATCGATAAATCCAAATGATTTTTCAGTATTGCTGGACAGATTATGTCCATTCTCGATGTCATCGATACAGTCTCGATATCATCAATATTTGAATATCGATTCTATCGAGTGACCCTCGATACAAGATAAAAACTACTTGAAAATATCTACTGGAAAACTGTGTCCAAGACCGATATCATCGAAGGCCTTCCGATATCATCAATTTTTGAATTTCGATGATATCGAGGAGTACTTCAATATATCGAAGGTCTTCATGATTTTCTTTAGATAAACAGGGATAAAAGCTCTGCTGTCAATTTTATCGAGTCAACTTCGATAGACTCAAGTTTCAAATGTCGATGATATCGATAGGGGTATCGAGACATCGATAATTCCATCTAGATGAATATGTGGTTGCTGGACATCTTTGGTCCTCACTTCGATGGTATCGATTGATCATGGAGGACATCGACAACACTGCTCAATGATATCGGATAGTCTGTCGATAAGTCGACAGACGTAGAAAACTTAGAGATTTTCTGAATTTGTAAAAAAAGTTTTCTAACCCAAAAACCCTATGATATTCTAACCAATTTTAAGGGATTTATTCACCTGGTGTTTTGGGACATGGAATGTGAGGCTTAGATTTACCTGTGGTGAGTTCGAGCACACATCCGGTTGAGGCAGACGGTTGATTGATCTTCCTATGGAGATTTTCTGTCTTGCCAACTCAACACCAACACTAATTGACAAACTAGGACACTTTCAAAATTCGTGTTCAAGAAGAAGAATTAGAGTGCATTGATGTGAAACATGTTCTTTGGAGAAAAGCCTACAAGATTTCACGTTTATCAATGTGTCCACGTCCTCTCAGAAAATGAATGCAGGTAGCCTTGAGTAGAATGGAACATGGAAGATGTAATGTGATAGTAGGATGGAGATTCTATGGAGATTTAATGAAGAAAATGGGTGAAAAGAAGGAATAGGGATGATATTGATGAGTTCGGACGTGTATTTGGGTGTAAGGGAGAGAATGGAGTGAAATTGATAAAGCAGGGGCATTTTTTGACCTATGAAAAGTTGTCCGTACAACAAGGAAGTATTCTTGGAAGGTAAGAATAAGTGGGCTTTGTAAGGTGTTTGGCCCATAAGTGGGTCGTACAATAGGAAAAACTCTACATATATTACCAGGAATGCTCACATGCGGACTAGTTCTCCCGAGAACTCGTGAGAACTTTTGAGAGCTCATTTTTCATGATATTAGTGTAAGATCTGAACCGTCCACGTCAAGCATAACCCCATGAAACCAATAAAGCCCTACTTTTTATCTAATTCAAGACTTTGGTGGGCCATGGTGAAAAAATAATGACAAATAAAGGGAGGAAATTGTTTCATTTTTCTATAGCCCAATAAAGTTTCTAATCAGGTTAAAAGTTGAGTCTTTAAATTTTTCATGGGGTGCTTCATCACGTGAACAGTTCGGATCTTGTACTCATAGCATAGGAGATGAGTTTTAAAAAAAGTTCTCATGAGTCGTTGGGAGAAATGGTGAGAAGGTGAGCATTCCTTCTTATATTATAAAGAGATTTTGACCGTACTGGCCTTCAAGTTTGGTCAAATTACCTTGAAATCTACTACATTCCAGATATCTCAAGAGTGGCCTTCTGACATCTTGTAGATATTGTTTTAGATAAAAATGCCCCTATCCTTGGTTCAGAAGTCGTACATTCCTAGAAGTTACCTTCTGTTTCAACTCCCAAGAAAGTGACGGATCAACTACACCCTCGGGCACCAGCTAATGACTGGTGCTCGACGATCTATGGGCCCAGCCACCATGTGTGTGTTTCATCCATGCCGTCCATATATTTTTGGAGATCGTTTTATGGTATGAGTCCAAAAACGAGGTATACCCCAATCTCAAGCGGACAACATTATAGGAAACAGTGCTGAATGACCGTCGTAGACCATTAAAAATGTTCTAGAGGCCATAAAAGTTTTCGATCAAGCTTATCTTTGTTTCTTCCCTTCATCTGTGTCTGTACCTCCTAATCAACAGATTAGATGTCAAATAAATGTATTGTGGGCCCTAAGAGGATTTTAATGGTGGAAATCCAATCACTACTGTTTTCCTGTGTTGTGGTCCACCCTAGATTTATATCCCTCTCATTTTTCAGGATGAAGCCCTAAAATGATCTATAAAAACAGATGAACGGAATGGATGAAATACATACATCATGGTTGGGCCCACAGAGCACCGAACACCAGCCCCATGGCGTGGACGGAAGCATTTATGAGCTTGTGAAGGGCCAAATGTCACCTTTATGCACCTTTTACAGACCTTCTTCTTCTTCTTCTTTCGTTTTCCTTGAAAAGTGAAGATCCAGGGCCAACTGCTAGAGAGGGACGTTGTTTCTCCTTGTCGTCTCTCATCTGAAAGCCTCTTCAACTACGAGGTTGGTATTTTAATTTATTATAGGCATTTGCCAAGGTAAAGGAAGATCAGAGTCGAGAAGCTGAGGGTTCTGGTTGTCACGTGAAAAGGAGCTTACTATAGGGAACACCTTGATCAAACCTCCACCATTGATAGTAGAAAACCACGAATTTATGTTTTCAAACCTCGACCACTAATAGTGACAACCACGACCTTTCAATGATTCAAAACCACGACCCAAACGAAGGGTTGTGGTTCACATGCACACTGGATCTTGGTTGTCATATTATAAGGATCGTGCTTTTCACATGCACATGAGTCGTGGTTATCATGTTACATGGGTCGTTGTTGGCAGATGTTATGGGTCGTGGTCATCACGGTATATGGATCGTGGCTGCTAGCTGTTATGGATCATGGTTGTCATGTAAAATGGGTCGTGGTTTTCATCTTACATGGGTCGTGGTTGTCAACTGTTATGGGTCATGCTTGTCACAGAATATGGATCGTGGTTGACACCACGATCCATGCTAGATACAACAACGATCCATTGTTCTTCATTATCATGACCCAATGTGTATGACAACCATGATCCATTGTGCATTTGAACCACACCCCATTTTTCATGACAATGGGGACCAGTATCCCTTCGTACTGGCCTCGATTCATGGTCTTATCTCTCAGATATTCCGAGGGTGGCCTTCTGACAACCTTTATATATAAAACCTTTCGAATAAAAATGTCCCTTGTCCTTGGATCAGTAGTTGTACATTTTCAGAGTATAGAAGAAGTTACCTGTTTTGAACAATTCTGAGAATGTGACGTGGACCGAGGCATTTTTTGAGCAATGGATTGTGGTTTCATCTAGAGTGGGTTGTGGTTGACAAGCTCGATTCAACATGGATGACAACCATGATCCAATATGCATGTGAACCACAAGATCACAGGACAGGTTCGTGGTTATCATACACTCTGGGTTGTGGTTCCCAACTAGGATCTATTATGAATGATAAATCCACGACCCTTTTAGTGGATCGTGGTTGTCAGTCACACAGGTTGTGGTTACCTTCTTGTCATCCACAATGGGTCGTGGTTCACCAACCCCATGGCATGGACGGAAGCATTTATGAGCTTGTGAAGGGCCAAATGTCGCCTTTATTAACCTTTTACAGACCTTCTTCTTCTTCTTCTTCTTCATTTTCCTAGAAAAGTGAAGATCCACAACCCATATAATGTAACAACCATGACCCATATAACATAAGAACCACGACCATAATTACAATACACAATGAAGAACAATTCTCTTCGACGGGCACCCAGCGAGCTGAAAAACTCTGTTGAGAATGTGTTGTTTAAGCCTGACCTTCTCAACAGAGTTTTTTAGCTCGCTGGGTGCCCGTCGAAGAGAACCGTTCTTCATAGTGTATTGTAATTATGAAAGTGGTTATCATGTTATATGGGTCATGGTTGTTACGTTATATAGGTCATGGTTTCCCATGGAATCATGGTTTTTCAGCTCACCGGGTGCTCGATGGATGCCCATTGTAGAGAACTGTTCGTTTTCCATGGACTCGTGGTTTTACAGTTTATATTCAGGTTCAAAGAAGACATTCTCAACAGAGTTTCTCAGCTCACTGGGTGCCTATCGAAGAGAACTAGTCTTCATAGTGTATTGTAATTATGGAAGTGGTTGTCATGTTATATGGACTATGGTTGTTACGTTATATGGGTCTTGGTTTCCCATGGAGTCGTGGTTTTTTAGCTCGCTGGGTGCTCGATGGGTGCCCGTTGAAGAGAACTGTTCGTTTCCCATGGACTCATGGTTTTTCAGTTTATGTTTATGCTCAAAGAAGACATTCTCGAGAGAGTTTTTCAGCTCGTTGGGTCCCTGTTGAAGAGAATTGTTCTTCATATTGTATTGTAATTATGATCGTGGTTGTCATGTTATTTGGATTGTGTTTGTAATGTTATATGGGTCATGGTTTCCCATGGAGTCATGGTTTTTATGTTATATGGGTCATGGTTGTTATGGATCCTTGTTCTCATTTGATATAGGTCGTGGTCGTCATGTTATAAGGATCGTGCATTTCACTGACCCGTGTAGGGCCCAACTCATCTGGCAGATAACCTTGTATCGTGGTTGGTAGGTTATACGGGTTGTGGTTGTCACAGTATATGGATCATGGCCGCTAGTTGTTATGGATCGTGGTTGTCATATTATATGGGTCATGGTTTTTATGTTATGCAGATCATGGTTGTCAACTAATTTGGGTCGTGGTTTGTCCCATGGCTAGTGACGAGGGGAGTAGCCAATCCGTTTTCCACCAATTCACGATCCAACATGTATAACAAGCACAATCCGACGTAGATAACAACCACGGTCCAATGTGCACGTGAACCATGATCACAAGACAAGGTCGTGGTTGTCATATACACTGGATCGTGGTTCCCAACCACAATCCATTGTGGATGACAAATACAACCCATTGTTCGTCATATCCAAGAGAAACGGTGTTCCTAGCATAGAAAAACTAATAGTCGCATTGCATCCTAATCACATTAACCATTGGTTCACCAACCTATAAGAGAAGTACTATGGCGTGACTTGCATTAAATTGGTGACTACATGGGATAAACATACATAAGATTCTTATCGTCCATCAGATGAAACGATCTATTTACACCGTGGATACTAAATTCCATTCAAATATATATCTTAAATGGACCATAACGTAGAGATGACTATTGATAGACTGTAGGAGTAGGAAATGCAGGCTATATGGGTTATGGTTGTCATGATATATGGGTCGTGGTTCTCTTGTGATATGGATCGTGGTTGTAATGTGGCAAAGGATGCAGTTGATATGGGTCGTGGTTGTCATGATATATGGGTCCTGGTTTAATGAATATTTGATCATACCCTCATTGCTTTCACTCCCTTTCATTGCACCATTGATAGTAGAAAACTACGACTTCACATTTTCAAACCTTGACCACTGTCATGTTATATGGATCATGCTTTTCAAATGCACATGAGTCGTGGTTATCATGTTACATGGGTCATGGTTGTCATGGATCCTTGTTCACATCTGATATGGGTTGTGGTCGTCATGTTATAAGGATCGTGCCTTTCACTGCCCCGTGCAGGGCCCAACTTGTCTAGTCTATTAGTGATTATCCTCACATTCCATAGCTTCTTCCAGACTTTAACTCCACCATCAAGAATATGGAATAACCACCTCAGTCCGCCCGTTACTTACGCGACAACCAGCTCATTTTTCTCTTTCCAATCAGTATGCATGCTATCATATAAAGTGACATCTTTCTTCTTTGGATAAACAACTGCTATAAACTAGTATTGCTGCCTCGCGTCGAGAGGGATGTATAACTATCAAGCACAAGAAATACGACAAGAGTTAAACTCATGTCTTTCTATCATTGATAAAATCAATTAAGTCCATATACATGTGGAAGTAATTAAGATCTCACCACTTCATATTTCCATAGAGGTTTACCATCACCGACGACTATATCTATAAGATTTTCATTCAACTTAACAGACTTCACGACCTGTCGATCCTTATGGTTCCCAGCTCCATAAGTGCGCAACAAGTCAAGTTGAACTTCCATGATTTGTTGTTGTGTTGAGATATTGGATAGTGTTAGAAACATAAATAATTAATGGTGTTTTAAAGAAAACTATGGTCGTGGTTTTCACATTATCATAAATAGTGATGGGACAAATGCGCAATTCGGTCTACCTTGCGATCGATTTTCATGACGGGATGATAGATAGTTCAGGTATAGATCGATGGCCTACGTAATGAGGAAAATGTGTGATATAATATTCATACATTGATATTAAATAAATAAAGAGAAAGGTTAGAAACTTACCTCATCGTCGACCTACAAATTTAAGTCATAGATGTTTTTCAACCACTGATACTCATCTGAATCTCTAACAACTCTCAACTCATTGTCTTCAGCATTAGTTAGAGCTTGGTGGGGATCCACTAACCCCTGACGACTCTCCTTCACGGGAGAATAAGATGGAGCCGTGTATGGAGAGGACAGAAATTTAGAGGCCAAAATATTGCGTTGTGGCCTAGGTACATCCACATCAGGAGTAGCTTCCACCCCAGTCGTAGCTCCTATACCCATTAGTTGTCCTCTCCCTTCCTCACTCAATTGCGAAGTACCGATGTTGAGCTGTAATAAAATTGCATATTATCTATGCAATTCATAACATACTGTCTATTTAAAAATTTAAACAAATGCAATTTCATGTACAATTTTCTTATTAAATTCATCTATAAGCAGGTTCATCTCCTTTCTTAACAAAGCATTGTTCTCCTTTTGCTGCACAATCTCTGCTTCGACTATTTGCATCAAAGGATTTTGTCCTGTAACACAAAAGCATAATATTTTTGTGTTTCAACACATCATGTAGGGGAGTGAGGTTGTCATCCATATATAGTCGTGGATCGTGTTTGTCATCCATATAAGATCGTGGTTCACATATGGACCCTAGATTGTGGTTGTTGTCCATATAGGGTCATGGTTAACATATGGACAGAATCCACGATCCATTAGGAATGTGAACCATGACCCTACAAATGGAACGTTGTTGTCATCCATATTGAGTTGTGGTTCACAACCATGTACCATCGTGGATGAACAACAACCCAGTGTGGAAGAAAACAACGATCCTCCATGGATGATAACCACAATCCATGGTTCCTAGTAAGACACAGGCGAAGGATCATGGTTGTCAATGACTGTGGATTGTGGTTCACATCCACGATATACTTTGGTTGATAACCACGACCAATTATCAATAACAATGATCTAATGTTAATAGTGACCACGATCCTTGTGTGGATCGTCGTTGTCATCCAAATTCGGTCGTGCATCAACTACGACCCCACTATGTATAAAACCACGACCCTTTATGGATGGCAACCAAGATCCATTGTGGATAATAACGACCCATAAATATACCTTTGATGCATCGAACTCTACTCTTAGCTACTAATCCTCTCCCTTATTCCTGCATTCTCACGTCTGAGAGGGCTTGTCGAAATATTGTCTTGAAATAAAATCATATATTATTTATGTATCAACCAGATGAATGGTCGTGCTTGTCACCTATCACCCATATTTAATCGTGGTTATCATCCACATCGGGTCGTGCAAAACCATAGCCTAATGTACATTATACCCACGACCCATTATGAATAATAACTACGATCCTCGTCTGGATTGGGCATAACCACGACCCATATAACATGACTACCATGATCCACTGTGGATGATAATCACGATCCATTGTGGAAGATAATCACAACCAAATAAGGACCAAAATAAATTAAAATTCATATACCTTTGAAGCCTTGAAATCCTCTAGTATCTGCTTCATGTGCTCCCACAGTGCAGCATTGTCATCTTTAAGATGGGTCAACCTAGTTTCAAAATTAGTGAGCTAGCTCATCCCAGCTTTAACAGTTGAGCTGCTGGTGTTAAGCCCCAAACCCAGAAATTGGGCTCACAAAATTCCCAATCACCGAACCCAGTGCCGATAGCCTCCGTAGTACCCCATTCTCGGCTCCTAGTGCCTATACGCCAGATTTCGATCCTGGGATCCTATAAGGAGGATTTTCCAACGTACATTTGTCTCATTATAAGCATAACCACAAGTATACCCAAATCACAAGAATAATATCATCACCACGTATCCACTAATATAAATATTTGAATCCAATGCTGAAAGGGAAATACATATATCCAAACCAAAGCTTCAGAAGACAGTTGCATACGCCAAGCTCAATGCTGCTGCAACCTAACGCCACCTGCACGCATCTATCATACATAAGCTTATAGAAAGCTTAGTGGGTGGTGAAAGTGTGTGCACAAGGTAAGTGCCAAGTAAGCAATACAGAGCAATCAGAGTAAGTGGAAATACTGACAAGCTCATAAATCATACAATATCAGAATAATGTGAAATCATGCTGATAGACCCATAAATACCATCAGCCTTATCCAGGCTATGCGATGCGAAAATATAATAGGCCAATCATCATATATCAAGGAAATAATGTAGATCAGGTATGTAATGAAGAGACATAGTAAGCCAAATATCAGATACCGAGTCCACGAATATCATCAACCTTAAGTAGATTATGCAATACAGAAGCGCATAGTAATCCAAATACTATGTGCTAAGGATGCAATGCAATATGTGATGTGAATGAAATGACCAAACTGGAGTGTGAAGTCGGGGTGGTAATACGTAGTATCGCAGGCTACGGGGTCCATCACAAGGGACTTCTATCCAAACCAGTCCCATACCTAAATTTGGATAGTCAGACTTAATGTGGTAAACTCCTGATCTCAGGTTAGTCGCGCGCCCCAACTGAAATCATGACTATTGGGAATGTACATGTAACACATAGTTGCACACCACTAGCCCAAGTGAATAGTGAATGAATGAATAAATGAATGAGTATGCAACTCCTGCTCAATAAGTCCACATATCTGTACAGTTCATCTCTGGGATCATCACCGGGGTCCAGTACACTCTACATGCAAATCTTCGACCACTAATGCGCGACCATGCGAGTGGAAGAGACCTCACTATCCGCCTAACCAATAGTCAGCCAATATCCACCGGACATGTCGATAACGGACCCATTCACGAGCTGGTCAAACTTAGCCTATCTATGCCCCCTACCCTCGGGTGGGTAAGGCCACACTTCCTCCCAACCGATCATGACATGGTGGGAGGCACGACATCCTGGTATTCGGCCCTCATGCACTCATATATATCCACTCGGTCTAAACATTGGAGCGTCTCCTGGCCATGAAGGTTTAGGAATTTTTACCCAGGGACTTCTATGACGCCCGTATGCTAGAACCAAATATTTTTAGTGTCCCATCTGGCCATCCATGATATGCCTATAGAGGCTATGGCCCTGATATTGCTAGGTCGTATAGTAGTCACAACACACAATGCAAGACGCATGAGTCATCCAATCTAGTCATGTATCAATCTTGTGCATACCGTGCGCTCATGTGAGATAACCTCCGCCTATCAGAGAGTCTCATAACAACCTACCCAATGACATATGCAATGCTTAACCACATCTCACAAAAAACATGTAAATAATGCATATGGGCATGTATCATGATGCTATGCTGTCACATACTCATAATCGGTATCAATAACCGGCATCAATAATCGGCCTCGACAATGTGGACATTTAACCAACAATGCCCCCAAGGAATGGCCCACATAGAGCCAAACATATAATCGGCCCATAGCCTCACACAAAGGCCTAATATACAACACAATTGGCCTTACTCAAGGGCCACATATACACAACAGGTGGGCCCTGCACATGGGTCTCATATGCATCAAATGGGACATGTATCTGGGCCTCGAATACATTAAAAGGGTCATGCATCATGGGCCTAATACATATCACAATGGGCCTTGCCCATAGGCCACGAATACATCACAATGGGCCTCGCCCATGGGCCATGAATATATCACAATGGGCCTCAACTACGGGTTGCATATACGTCATATAGGTCTCAACAATCGGCCTTAGTAATCAAAATCGGCCTCGATAATCGAAATCGGCCTCAACAATCGGAATCGACACTCGGAATCGGCCTCGATACTCAGCCTCGACAATCGAAATCGGCCTCAACAATCGGAATCGACACTCGGAATCGGCCTCGATACTCAGCCTCGACAATCGGAATCGGCCTATACAATCGGCCTCGACAATCAGAATCGGCCTCGATACTTGGCCTCGCCAATCGAAATCGACCTATACAATCGGCCTCGACAAATCAGAATCGGCCTCTATATGTGGCCTTGACAATCGGAATCGGCTTATACAATCAGCCTCGACAAATCAGAATTGGCTTCGACAAATCAGAATTGGCCTCGACAATCGGAATCTGCCTATACAATCAACCTCGACAAATCAGAATTGGCCTCGAGAATCAGAATTAGCATATACAATTGGCCTCGACAAATCGAAATCGGCCTCGACAATCAAAATCGGAATCAGCCTCAACAATCAGAATCGGTATCGACAATCGAAATCGACCTCGATAATTGGAATTGGTATCGACAATTGAAATCAACCTCTACAATCGGAATCGGCCTCAATAATCAGAATCGGCCTCGATAATTGGAATTGGCCTCGACACAAGGTAGGGTCCATAGATGGACGGCCAATGATGGATCAAGCAATATTGATGGGGCCCAATAATTTAGGTTAACCCACTAGAGAATGATGAGAGTGGGCCTAACTAGGTTTAAGGGAAGGTCATAATGTGGACCTTTAACCATCATTGCCCATTAATGTGGTCATTTAACCAATATTACTCCCAAGAAGTGGCCCACATAGGGCTGAACATACAGTGGGCCTAGGACCTCACACAAGGGCCTAATGTACATCACGATGGGCCGAATACACGGGCCTAATATACATTACCATGGGCCACGACCCATGGTCCTCAAATACATCATAATTGGCTACGACCCATAGGCCTCAACATACATCATAATGGGTCGTAACCCAAAGGCCTCAATACACATCAAGTGGGCCGCATCAATAGCCGCACCAATGGTCCTCATATACAACGAGTGGGTCGTATTAATGGGCCGCACCAATGGTCCTCATATACATAACAGGTGGGCCCTGCACATGGGTCTCATATGCATCAAATGGGCCACGTATCTGGGACTCGAATACATCGAAAGGGTCACACGTCATGGGCCTAATACATATTACAATGGGCCTTATCCATAGGCCACGAATACATCACAATGGGCCTTGCCCATAGGCCTATGAAATGCATACAGCATGGTGGGGGTTGTCTATGGCAGTACCATCCAAACAGCCTAGCACCGTCTAGCACATCTAGACTGTGTGAAAGAAATAAATATATCACAGTGTGGCCCACATGACACCGTCCACAGATGGATGATGCAGATACAAAATACATACATCATGTAGGAATCCCACGTCCCTCGACAGATGGGCATAATGGATGTAGAATAAATTTCTTAAGGTGGGCCCCACATGGTGTTGAGGGTCAAATATTGCATATCAGACCCCAATTACTGCCTGGTTTTACGAACATGACACTGCTTAACGGTTCATTTTAATCGTGTTTGTGATGCAAGGTGAATCTAGGAGCGTGGACTGGAAAAGATGTTAAAAGCATGGATTTAATGCTCGGGCATCACCAAGGCATTGGAGGTCCCAGATTGAGGATTCACACATCGAAGATCAGAGAAATTCCAGCCACTCACCTTAAACAGGCCTGAAAGACGTCCAGAATGTAAGATCACAAGGTTCCTACCATCCGATCAGCTCAAACCCTTATACAAGGCCTGAGGACTCCAAATTATTTGTACATGTCGAATTTCAGCCAGTGGATCCCTTTGAAAGTGGTCCAACGGACAGATCAGCCCATAAACCATTGATTTTGGGCCCATTTGATTTCTAGATATACTTTAAATTTGGGTTCGACCCATTAAATGAGGTGATAAAATGTATGGATGGAGTGGATCTTTCAGAAACATCACCGTGGACCCCACCTGAGTCAGGGTGTGCATGGAGCACAAGTGCACCAAATGTGCAACTGCGTTGCCTTACAAATCAGGCTACTCCCGTGACCAAGTCAAAAGCGGCAACTGCCTTTTTTTTTTTTTTACTCAACAGTGGAGCGGAGCTCATTTGCTGAAGCCAGTGGGCCATTATCATGGACCATCTGTCCGATCCAAATCGTTCATCAGGCAGCCCAAACGAAACCATCTTAAGTATGATCTATTTAACGTGAGAACACACTCTAAGGAGGATGAGATTTCTTGCTAAAAGGATACTCTTTACTGAGTTACAAACTGAAGAGCGTTCATTTGAGCATTGATCTGCCCCACCATGTGTAACTATTCAAGGAATCCAAACTGTCTATCGTGTAGGCAGGTCAAATCCACACTAGAAATTACTGATCTGGACCATTTAAAACGAAGTATGGACAGTCCAATCTTACCCAAGAAGACCGAAAGAAAAGTGTAAAAACAGGGAGTCAGTTTCGCTGTGCTATAACTCGAGTCTCACGTCTGCAATGTTGTGCACTATCGACATGATCGGGCCACTGATTTAGTGGGCCAAGGATCAGCAGAACAAAGATCAGGGACACTCAAAGGATAAATCCAAAATAGCCAAGGGTTGATACCAATTTGTTTATGAAGTGAGGGTCAATGAAGCTGATTAAATGATTAACGATGCACCAAGCATAAGATTTGGAGGACGATCAAGGGCGTCCATCTGATGGGTCAATAACAAGGAGTTCTGCCCCAATACATTGATCAGAACATATCACACAGTAGGGCCGTGTTGATGAGTGAATCTAGTTGCGCCAGATGCTTTCGCTACGCAGACTTACGCAGGAGTTTCTCTCGGCCGTGTAAACAAATTTTGCAGCAGCTTTACTCGCAATGCCTCTTGTCTAAACCGACTCTAGTCACCGACTAGAATTGACTATAAAGGAAAGGTGGAATGTGAGAGAGAGGGGAGGATAGTTTTTTTTTTCCTTTTTCTTTTTCTTTTTATTTTGCTTCTTGTTTAAGAGTTAGCCGCATCATGGTAGGCTAAACCTCTTAGCTAGGGCTAAGAGGTGAAGCTTGTAGCGTGATGGGGTGATTCTACTGATTGGATTCATGTTTATGAATTGATGTTGATTTTAGATTGATTAATAGGAATGTATCCAGTTTTTAATGGTTTGTTGTGACTGAAATTATAATAGATCTGCGATAACTTGGAGCATGTTCTTTCATTATAGGGATTATGAATTTAGGAAGCCCTATTGTTCACCATTGTCTCCTAGGCATGGTTGGATGATGGAACTTTTCCTGACATTCATACATCTCTCTGATTGGTTGTGGATTAGTTTAATTCTATTGTTTGCTTTGTCTCATGGGCATGTTTTTGTGATGGAATCCATTCTAATAATTACAACCGTCTTATCTCTTGAAAACTAGATCAACAAAAGTTCAAATTCAATTTTAGTGATATATCTTCCAATTGGATGAAGATGGGACTCGAAGTCCAGTTGAGTTCATGAATCGACTGTAGATCTCCCTGATCTCTACAAGTGGATCCTCTGAATCCCTAGTTCCCTACCTTTGAATTTTACATATTTTAGTTTACTATTTCACCATTATTCCTCAAATTCACCTGATTTAGATTTTATCTTATTCTAGTTCTAGTTCTGGTTATTTTCATATAACGTACAGATTTCAGTCCCTGTGAATTCGACCTCAGTCTCATCCAGTTTATTACTACATCACAACTCTATACTTGGGGAGTGAACAAGTTTTTGGCGCCATTGTTGGGGATTGACAGTTACATTTTCTGAGATTAACTAGTTTGAGGATTAGTTTAAGATTAGGAGTTTTCTAATTTTAGGTTAGAATAGTTTTTTTTTTTTTTTAATTTCTAGAAACTAACCTGTTTCCTGTTTCGTAGGAGCCTAACATAAACTTCTAATTTGGTAATCCCTTTCTAATTTCTCTACTTTTTCTATTTTTAGAATTAGGATTTTAGTTTTAGAAATTTTTTTATTTTAGGGTTCCTTTTTAGAAACTAACTTTCTATTTTTAGAACTTTTCTATTTATATGCTTTCATTTATTTTAGATTTTTTTTCCTTTTTAGAAACTAACATTACTTTCTATTTTAGGATTAGAATTTCTAATTTAGAACTTTCTAACTTTAGGTTTAGAACTTTCCTCTATTGTTTTTAGAAACCAGGTTAGTTATTTTCCTTTTTAGAAAGTCTTCCTAATTTTAGAAACTAACTCATTTTTCCTTTAATTTTAGAAACTTTCTAATTCTAGGTTTAGGAAACTTTCCTTTTTTTAGAAACTAACTTTGTATTTCCATCTTAGAATTTTCTAACTTTAGAATTTCTATTTTTAGGAACTAATCTCTTTTGGTTTCTTTTGCAAGATCTTAACATAGGAACTTCTTAATTGGTACCTTCCTTCTAACTTCTCCTCCTCTTACTTTCCATACTGCTATAGGATCTTTTCTTTTGTTTTTCTTATGATTAGATTCAGAGTTCGGGTTTCACCATGTATATGCGCAAGTGGGAACGTCAATAAGCTGAGATAGCTTTTGAGCATACGAAAAGTGTGAAGGGATGTATGATGATTATGATAGAAATCAACCTATGTCTCAGAATTTTCCTGAAAGAATCATCGAGAACCAAATAGAGTATAACGCTCCATCGGTTAAGAAGTCCTTATGCGATCACATGCAAGAGAACAATTACACCCCATGGATTAACAAAACAGTACGTGAGTATTGGGGTTATCATAATTATGGGAGTGAGGACTATTATCACCCATCAGATAAGAAGAAAATAATGCGCAATTATATTATGAGTGATAATAGGTATTACCAACGATCAGATTCTCTCACCTATGATCCATATGACTATAACCAGTGGAAACATCAATGTTGGGAAGATGAACCAGCAATACACCTTAGTGAACATTTTCTTGGATCTTCTACCTTTGAAACTCAATCAGAAACGACCCAAGAGGAGATACTTCAGGGCGACATATATGATTTTCGGGCCTTAGAAAAACAATAAAAGCACTCGCATTGCGCATTGATCAGGCATTGGAGGCTCGTTCGTCCCGGTTACAACTCAATCTAGAAACACAATGCGAGGAAAGTGATCTTAACTCGCTTGTGGAAGAAGCTAAAATTACGAATGAAGAGTTGGAGTCCATTAATGATCATATGGTTTAATTTTCTGATGAGTCGATCTCGATGACTGTCCAAAGGAATGATCAAGAGACGTGGGTGTCTTTCAAATATAATGATAATGACACACTTCACTCACATGACGCACATGATTACACTGATGAGGTAGAGGTTAGTTTATTCGAACCTCAACCCAATCTAGGAATAGAATGTGAGGAATGCAATCCCATCCCAAGTGCACACTACACGGAACTTAATGATGATGAGTATTGCGATTCAATCTCAAGTGTGGCCCTTGCCAATGATCAAAAGGTTCAGGAAGTTGTCAACCATAATGATCTACTCCACCTGTCTGACATGACTGATTTGAATGTGGAGAATGAACCAATTTCAACTAACCCTTCTAACCCTTGTGATGCATGTTTGGACCATTGCCCTGAATTGAATGATGATATAATTCGGGTGATGGACGATTTACTTGATATGACTCTGGAATTTGAAACTACCCAGTTGAGGCCACAATCTGAGCTACACACTTTAGACGATTCAATGCCTCCACTGAGAAGCTTCAATGGCTAGAGTCTTCACATCAATTCTTCGCGTATTGTTTGTCCATCTGTCTGTGAAGGGCAAGAGCAAGCGAGCATGCGTCCATCCATTTCAAATGATGATGGAATCCTTGGACAAATCATTACAGACTTCGATGCAGGAGACGAGTCACTCTCAGTTGATTGTCCCAACCCTTTGACTACATGCGTGGCACACTTTGTGGATTCTAACGACCTCATGATACATGAAATAGTAGATACCTCACAAGACAGTACCTCGGTAGTTGTTACTAACTGAGAGAACCGTCATTCTGAAGCCCCTCCTTCCCCAGACCCTGAATGTTTACCACTAAAGGAAGAGGAGCTAAAAATTGAACCGAAGTCTGGAACTTCGGAATGCATTGAGACTACATTACTTCCTGAAATTTTTTCTAAATTTTATCTACTCGTAGTCTCTTATTCACAATGCGATACTAACTTTGAGACTTTTTCTGACACAGGTGAATCATATATACTTTGGATACCTCAGGTGAATTAACGATAAATTTTTGCTGAGGTACATAAGTTTCTCTGGACATTCACACTCCAGGGAATCCAAGCCTATTGCAAAAAGGGCTTTTGGATGATCCTGTTAAGAAACCTACTAAGAAATTTATCAAGATACTGGCCAGAAAAAGAACCTTGTGGCATGAATGAGTAGTTTTTCCCCCGCTTTCATAGGACTAGGTTAGTTTACTTTCCCGTTGTTAGGATAGTTTGCTTTACTCTTGTGCTGACCCGCTCTCACACTTCGATCTCTTTAGTAAAAGCTTCTTGATTCCTTTATCCAGGTACTATCTTCCCATCATGTTTTATTTACTTTCGTTGTCACATATGCATTGCATGTTCATATCTTTTACATTGAGGACAATGTAGATTTGAGGTTGGAGGTGGAAGATTAGGTTACCTAATCAGTATTTTCTTGGTCTTGAACGAAATTTTTGAAAATTTTTCAAAATTTTCTGGACTTTCTTGTGAATTCGAAGTGATTTGAAGGCTATCTTTGATTCCGAATTATAAGATACGTAATATTGGATTTATGACTCTTGGATTCAGTTATCTATCAGATTTCACAAAAGTTTTAAACATTGATTGAGTCATGATTTCACATGCCACATCTCGCTTACACATTGAGGTTTCAGTTCGATATTAAAGGATTAACTTGGTGATCACTAAGCTTGAAAGGAACCAACCTAAGAAATTGAAAGGATTGGGCGAATGGTCTTCACCACAGGTTTGCTCCCTATAGGTGCGAATTCGATTCCCCAAGTTTGATATTTGGAAAGGGTTAGGTGTACGGTCTTCACCATAGGTTTGCTCCCTATATGTGCAGATTCGATTCCCCTCCTTCGTGTTACTAGTAAAAAGTTGATATAGTGTGAAAAATCATCAAAAGCTGGAAGAATGGGGCAAGTTTAGTTTAGATTTTGGTTGTCCTGAATGCTTTTGTTGAGTACTAATGACATTATGAAATAGAGAAGTGAACCTTAATGATAAGCAGAGATTTCATTATACACTCATGGTACTCAATGTTTAGAATTGTTCTAATTAATGCATAAATACTTTAAAGTTGATTATGAAATTTACTGTGCACTTGAATCTAGGAGGAAGTAATGCCCAACATTCATGCATTTTAGAATTCTCATATCTAGATTATTTTTAAAAAATCACTCAAGTTCATAGAAATTGTCCTATAATTCTCAACTTATTTTTCGCATACTTTGCTCGGGAAAAGCAAAATGCTGGTTGGGGGTTGTGTTGAGGGTCAAATATTGCATATTAAACCCCAATTACTGCCTGGGTTTACGAACATGACACTGATTAATGGTTCATTTTAATCGTGTTTGTGATGCAAGGTGAATCTAGTAGCGTGGACTGGAAAAGATGTTAAAAGCATGGATTTAACGCTCAGGCATCACCAAGGCATTGGACGGGACTCCATGGGACCAAGATTGAGGATTCACACGTTCGAGATCATAAAAATTCCAGCCACTCACCTTAAACAGGCCCGAAAGACGTCCAGAATGTAAGATCACAGGGTTCCCACCATCCGATCGGCTTAAATCTTTATACAGGGCCCGAGGACTCCAAATTAACCGTACACGTCGAATTTTAGCAAGCGGATCCCTCTGGAAGTGGCCCAACAGATAGATCAGCACATAAACCATTGATTTTGGGCCCATTTGATTTCTAGATATACTTTAAATTTGGGTTCGACCCATCAAATGAGGTGATAAAATGTATGGATGGAGTGGATCTTTTAGAAACATCACCGTGGACCCCACCTGAGTCAGGGTGTGCATGGTGCACAAGTGCACCAGATGTGCACGGCAACTGCGTTGCCTTCCAAATCAGGCTAGTCCCGTGACCAAGTCAAACACGGCAACTGCCGTTTTGGTTTTTTTTTCCCAACAATGGAGCAGAGCCCGTTTGCGGAAGTCAGTGGGCCATTATCATGGACCATCTGTCCGATCCAAACCGTCCATCAGGTAGCCCGGACGAAACCGTCCTGGGTATGATCTATTTAATGTGAGAACACACTCTAAGGAGGATGAGATTTTTGGCTGAAAGGAGCCTCTTTACTGCGTTACAAATTGAAGAGCGTTCGTTTGAGCATTGATCTGGCCCACCATGTGTAACTATTCAAGGAATCTAAACCATCTATCGTGTAGGCAGGTCAAATCCACACTACAAATTGCGGATCTGGACCATTTAAAATGAAGCAATGAACAGTCCAATCTTACCCAAGAAGACAGAAAGAAAAGCGTAAAAACAGGGAGTCGGTTTCGTTGTGCTATAACCCGAGTCTCACGTCTACAATGTTGTGCACTATCGGCATGATCGGGCCACCGATTTAGCGGGTCAGGGGTCTGCAGAACAAAGATCAGGGACACTCAAAGGATAAATCCAAAATAGCCAAGGGTCGGTGCTAATTTGTTTATGAAGTGAGGGTCAATGAAGCTGATTAAATGATAAATGATGCACCAAGCATAAGATTTGGAGGACGATCAAGGGCATCCATCTGATGGGTCAGTAACAAGGAGTTCTCCCCCAATACACTGATCAGAACAGATCACATTACAGGGTCGTGCTGATGAGTGAATTTGGTTACGCCAGATGCTTTCGCTGCGCAGACTTACGCAGGAGTTTCTCTCCATGGACTCGTATGCTCCGTTCCTACAATTTTGATGGATGTTGATTAAGAATGAATGGTTGGGATGGGAGATGAGAGGGTGGGAAGGTGGGCCACACTTGTTGTTTTGGGAGAGCTTGGGGAGTTGGGCATTGGAAGCTCTCTTGGGAGTTTGGGGGGTTGCTTGGAGAATGAGAGAGAGAGATGTGATGGATTGATAAGAGATGAAGTGATGGGTGTTGTAAGAAAGGGATGGGTGGAAAGAGAGAGAGAGAGAGAGAGAGAGAGAGAGAGAGAGAGATAGAGAGTTCACTTTGGGAATGGGGAAGGGATGGGTTGCTTGTACTTGTGGTATGGTGTGTACTTGATTGATTGATTGATTGATTGATTGATGGGATAGGTCATAGAGATTCTCTCAAAATTCATGCAGGGGGGGTTTCTCCTTGAATTGAATGCAGGCCCATATCTTCTGGCCTGGGTATCGCCTCAGTGTGTGAGACGCGGTATCGGAACCGCGGCGACGGCGCAGTCGCAAGGATACAAGTATTGGGTTGAGCTGACTCTGATATACGGGACACGACTCAAGATCACGCACAAGCGTTGGATATAGGTCGAGGGTTGCCAGAATTCAATCGAAAGGGTCATGGAAGCCTACGAAACAGTACAGGCTAGGACACGTGTCTTATAGCTCTCCTCTCCTGATAAAAATTTCATCCTCGAAATTTAAATACAACACAACTAATACAGAGTTCACCAGGGTGGGAAATCCTATCGTTATAATCAGAACACAACATATCGACATCATCAAACACCCAAGAGATGGGGATAACGCCGACGAATCTCAGCCTCACGCTCCCAAAATGCCTCATCAACGCTATGATGACACCACTAATCCTTAGATCCGAAATGATCGAAGGTGGAATACTATGTAGCCTAACAATCTCAACGATATGGAGCTATAACAGAAAATCTCTAAGTTATTCGAACTCAAGGATCTAACATTCTAAGTTCTCAACAATCACAGAGTGCAGGGTAGCTATCAGTAGATATGTGATGTTATCTTCAAGTATTCCCAAGTTATGATCTGATACCAACTTCTGTCATGCCCTAAACCCGGAAATCAGGCTCACAAAATTCCCGATCACCAAATTCAGTGCCAACAACCTCCATAGTACCCCATTCTCGGCTCCCAATGCCTATACACTAGATTCCGATCCTGGGATCCTACAAAGAGGATTTTCCAACGTACGTTTGTCTCATTAGAAGCATAACCACAAGTATACCCAAATCACAAGAAAAATATCATCACTACATATCCACTAATATAAACATTTGAATGCAATGCTGAAAGGGAAATACATATATCCAAACCAAAGCTCCAAAAGACAGTTGCATGCTCCAAGCTCAATGCTGCTGCAACCTAAAGCCACCTGTATGCATCTATCATGCATAAGCTTATAGAAAGTATAATGGGTGTAAAAGTGTGTGCACAAGGTAAGTGTCAAGTAAGCAATATCAGAGTAATCAAAGTAAGCGAAAATACTGACAAGCCCATAAATCATACAATATCAGAATAATGCGAAATCATGCTGATAGGGCCATAAATACCATCGACCTTATCTAGGCTATGTGATGCGAAAATATAAAGGCCAATCATCATATACTGAGCAAACAATGTACATCAGTTATGCAATGTGGAGACATAGTAAGCCAAATATCAGATCCACGAATATCGTCAACCATAAGTAAATTATGTAATACAGAAGCACAATAATCCAAATGCTATGTGCTGAGGATGCAATGCAATATGTGATGTGAATGAAATGACCAAACTGGAGTGTGAAGTCGGGGTGATAGTACGTAGTATCGTAGGCTACGTGGTACACCACAAGGGACTTCTATCCAAACCAGTCCCATACCTAAATTTGGATAGTTAGACTCAATGTGGTAAACTCTTAATCTCAGGTTAGTCGTGCGCCCCAACCGAAATCATGGCCATTATGAAGGTACACGTAACAAATAGTTACGCACCACCAGCCCGAGTGAATAGTGAATGAATGAATGAGTATGCAACTCTTGCTCAATAAGTCCATATATCTGTATAGTTCATCTCTGGGATCATCACTTGGGTCTAGTACACTCTACACACAAATCTCCGCCCATTGATGCGCGATGATGCAAGTGGAAGAGACCTCACTATTCACCTAGACAGTAGTCAACCAATATCCACTCGACATGTCGATAGCTGACCCATTCATAAGCCAGTCAAACTCAGCCTAGCTATGCCCCCTACCCTCGGGCGGGTAAGGCCACACCCCCTCCCAACCGACCACGACATAGTGGGAGAAACGGCATCCTGGTATTCGGCTCTTATGCGCTCATATATATCCACTCGGTCTTGGCATTGGGGCGTCTCCTGGCTAAGGAGGTTAAGGGATTTTCACCCAGGGACATTTGCCCATATGCTAAAACTAAATATTTTCGGTGTCCCATCTGGTCATCCACGATATGCCTGTGGAGGCTATGGCCCTGATATCGCTAGGGCGTACAGTAGTCACAACACATAATGCAAGATGCATGAGTCATACAATCCAGTCATGCATCAATCCTGCGCATACCATGCACTCATGTGAGATAACCTCCGCCTATCAGGGAGTCTCATAACAACCTACCCAATGACATATGCAATGGTCAACCACATCTCATAACAAACATGCAGATGATGCGTATGGGCATGTATCATGATGTTATGCTGTCACATACTCATAATCGGTATTAATAACTAGCATCAACAATCGGCCTCGATAACGTGGACATTTAACCAACATTGCCCCCAAGGAATGGCCCACATAGAGCCAAACATATAATCAGCCCATAGCCTCACACAAAGGCCTAATATACAACACAATAGGCCTTACTTAAGGGCCACATATACACAACAGGTGGGCCCTGCACATGGGTCTCATATGCATCAAATGGGACACGTATCTGGGCCTCGAATGCATTAAAAGGGTCATGCATCATGGGCCTAATACATATCACAATGGGCCTTACCCATAGGCCACGAATACATCACAATGGGCCTTGCCCATGGGCCATGAATACATCACAATGGGCCTCAACTACGAGTTGCATATATGTCATGTAGGTCTCAACAATCAGCCTTGACAATCAAAATCGGCCTCGATATTCAAAATCGGCCTCAACAATCGGAATCGACACTCGAAATCGGCCTCAATACGTGGCCTCGACAATCGAAAATGACCTATACAATCGGCCTCGACAATCGAAATCTGTAACACCCTGAAATCGGGGCTCAAGCATAAACTCAACTCCCGAGTTCCAATGCATCACTTATGCAACATAAAGAATGATGATTGAATGTTGCTCGTATTAGTGCATTAAAGATGAATGAGATTAAGCCAAAACAACATATCATACTCCAGAGACAGTTAAATTATGCAAGCGGAAGACTGTGATAGATATATAAAATATATATAAACTATTATAAGTCTCCAGAGTGTGAACATATTACCAGGTTAAATTATCAATGTATACTACAAAAATGGACAAAATGAATATACAAGGGTGCTCCAAAAGAGCAAACTAAAGTGTAATGGCATCTAATCAACAACCTTATGACTCCATCGATCAAAAGATGATCTACATAGACCCACCCGATAGCTGTGTAAGGAGAAACCCTCATTATCATAAAAAAATCCGGCTCTGCTTCGCGAGCATCGCCATCATCTGAAATTCAAACAGGGTCTGGTTTGGTGTTTAAACACCGTCCCGTAATGTGGGAGTGAGTGATCAACTCAGTAGAACAATAGAGCATAGGTTAACATGTTATCAATTCGGTCAAGTAGTAATGATAAATCAGTACAATCAAACACTCCTAAATACTCTTATTAATGTAAGTATGGAATGCAGTCATGATGCATGCCCTTGCCAAACCACCCTCGTGCGACACCATCTTATGTCCGCGGCATGCGTTCATCCCTCAGTGGTCCACATCTTCCAGGCACATGCAGTGCTACGTTATGAGCATGATTACCGAGTTATTACTAGTCCTTCTCATACAGCAATATTGAAAAACTAAGGTACCTCCCTTATATCATTCCCAAACAATGATCCATTCTAGGGTCGTCAGTCCAAGATAATCTCATACGATGATGCAGTTCTGGGTCGGTGTAAAGGGTTGCCAGGGCTATTACACATACTCGTTGCACCGCTCCCTCATCACCTTATCAATACAGGCCTAGTTTATACTTTGTTTACTGCGGGAAGGCTTGTCGCCTCTCCGCAGATTCAGAGTATGCTCGAGGTCATTACATAGGGCTGTCAAGGCTGTTACACGCAATCATTACACCACTCCCCCATCACCTTATCAGTGTAGGCCGACAGCTCAAATACAGTGTCTCATACCACCATATTTGGCTCACGAGTTTGAGTTGCTCACTGGTCACTATGGGGAGGCACATCGCCCCAGCATAGGCCGACAGCTCGACCACGGTGTCCCATACCACCATGTCCAGCTCATGAGTCTTAGCGGTCGAGGTACTAAGGTTAACGGGGTTACAATGGTAAGTTTGGTACCTTAGGTTCAAGCAGTAGTGTCCAAACATGGTGAACATACATTAGACAGATCGGGTTACTTGACGAGCTCGACTAGCACGAGTGCACAACCAGCTGAACGACATGAAGTGCATAAGCACTTCGCATGGCCTAACCACTGTCGCCAACCGAAGTACGACTCGGGTTCGTCAAACACATCCTACGTGGCGAAGGAATCTCAACCACGAACTCAAGTCTGTTACCGATCGCCTGGACTATAACATAGCCCCAATCATATTCAATCCTTAACCAGAAGCATGTAGAGTAAAGCAGAATAAACAAAATAATTCAAACATGTTAACAAGTATGTTATTAAGCACAAGGCAAGCAGGAAATACAAAAACATATGTTTCATAAGTAAGCAATTAAATTAAACAACTTGCATGGAGGAAATCATATACATCTCTAAGTTAGTTGAGAATCCTATATTAACACCTACATAAAGCACAATCATCTAAGTACTTACTCTTACAAACATTTTCACAAACACTTAGAACACACTTATTAACATACATAACGTATATTAGCAAAAACATGCATTAGGGCGAATCCTTTCGCCGAGTAAGTATTACACTCATATCTAGCATGTACATACAGTAATTTATCATGGCAAACACACTTTCAAAATTTGTACGTATATGGTATTTTCTACAAATATATAGAATACACTATACGCCATAATTTGCATCGTAACTGACTCGCAAAACGAACATCGCATTGTACATGTGAAATAGCATCTAGATCATGAATCTCTCATTATCTGACATTGAAAGCTTTGAAAACCATAACCTATACGTCTAAAGTCCGCACTTTACGCAGTAGAAATGTAACGAATTTGGTAGAAATGCTAAGTCTTCTTCAACGAAGCTATATCAACCTATAGCATGAATTATGTCAGCTATTTCGCAACCTACAACCTTTGAAACCCTAGAACAAGTTAGGGTTAGAGTTTCCTTACCTAAGAATGATGTCAGAATCGCCAGAAGAGCGACTACATAGTGATGGTTAAGCACGTATGATGGTAGGATAGAGCACTAGGATCCTTCACCCATTCTCCCACACTTTCTCTCTCTTTACTCTCTTTCTCTCTCCTAGGGTTTTCTCAAATTCGTATGGGATGAGAGAGTGAGGGTTTAAGGTCCTTATATAGGCCCAGAACTCATGGAAATAGACTTAGGACCAAGGTATACTTAGGTTATGTCCAAAGGGAGACTATTCCATCTCAATGGAGCACTTCTGGAATCCTCCCTTGAGCCAAAGGTCGGACTTAAGCTCACAGACATTGGATCTAGGTCGAGTTACGTTTTCGGTCCGATCGGATTTACAGATCGCCCGTGGCAGACTAGTTTCAGTTCAACGATCACCGGAACTCGATCAGGGCCACAAGTACACTGACCCGTGTATGAAATTTTTCCTGATCCGAAGGTGTATTTGGGTCAGATTCTGATGGTCTGATTGCTTATACCATGTCCACAAGCGACAAGTCTCAGATTACTTAAATTTGGAATTTATTTCTAATTAATTTCACGTTTCTCACTCCGGGCTCAAGCGAATAGCCCCAAGACACTATCTAGATTTGATTTTCGAGATGATTGTCAAGCCTAGCAAGGCGGTCCTAATTCTATAACTTTGTATTATTCAGACTTTCGATGTGCGGTCCAGATCTGATACGGAGTTTCATGATGCTCCCGAGAGCAGCCGGGTAATGAGATTGATCCTAGCTTATTGGGTAATGTAGCGTCAATGATTCTACAAGTTTTGGGTCTTGCAGATTGTATTTAAAGTGGATCAAGCGAATTTCGTAGCTAATCTAGTTTAGCACTTAGTTACTTTTGGAGGATAAGGTCGTGAAAGGTGAGATTTTGAGGAAAATGGTTTTGAAAAGGGATTTAAGACTTTTGAATTGAGTGTTTGAGAAGTTAATCAGGTTTTAGGATCGACCCAGTGCCTAAGGACGTCTAACTCCAGGTTGGCAAAAATCTACGGTGTTACAGAATCGGCCTCGACAAATCAGAATCGGCCTATACAATCAGCCTCAACAAATCGAAATCGGCCTCAATAATTAAAATTGGACTTGAAAATCGAAATCAAAATCAGCCTCAACAATCAGAATCGGTATCGACAATTGAAATCGGCCTCGATAATCGAAATTGGTATCGACAATCGAAAATCAGCCTCGACAATCGGAATCAACCTCGACAATCGGAATCGGCTTCGATAATTGGAATCAGCATCGATAATCGGAATCAGCATCAATAATCAGAATCGGCCTCAATGATCGAAATCGGCCTCGACGCAAGGCAAGGTCCATAGATGGACGACCGATGATGGATCAAGCAATATCGATTAGGCCCAATAATTTGGGTTAACCTATTAGAGAATGATGAGAATGGGCCTAACTATGCTTAAGGGAAGGTCATAATGTAGACTTTTAATCATCATTGCCCATCAATGAGGACATTTAACCAACATTGCTCCCAAGAAGTAGCCCACATAAGGCCGAAAATACAGCTGGCCCACCACCTGACATAAGGGTCTAATGTACGTCACGATGGGCCGAATACATAGGCCTAATATACATCACCATGGGCCCCAACCCATGGTCCTCAAATACATCATAATGGGCTACGACCCATAGGCCTCAACATACATCATAATTGGCCGTAACCCATAGCCCTAAATATACATCAAGTGGGCTGCATCAATGGCCGCACCAATGGTCCTCATATACAACAAGTGGGTCATATTAATGGGCCGCACCAATGGTCCTCATACACATAACAGGTGGGCCCTGCACATGGGTCTCATATGCATCAAATGGGCCACGTATATGGGCCCCGAATACATCAAAAGGGCCACACGTCATGGGCCTAATACATATTACAATGGGCCTTATCCATAGGCCATAAATACATCACAATGCGCCTTGCCCATGGCCTATGAAATGCATACAACGTGGTGGGGGTCGTCCATGGTAGTATCATCTAAACAGCCCAGCACCGTCTAGCACATCTAGATGGTGTGGATGAAATAAATATATCACAGTGTGGCCCACATGGCACCATCCACAGATGGATGATGCAGATACAAAATACATACATCATGTAGGAATCCCACGTCCCTGGACAGATGGACAGAATGGATATAGAATAAATTTATCAAGGTGGGCCCCACATGACACATGGCCCACGGCTGCCAAAATATTCATGCCTGCACCCTGATGATTTCTTAAAATGGATGGGATGGATGTGAGACACATACATCAAGGTGGGGCATGTGGGCCGCCCCACACATCCACCCATCAGGCGAACATGGGCGCTAAAATACATACACCATAGTGGGGCCTGCTGCCACTGGATCTATCCATTTTTGGACTCATGGAACTAGAATGATCTCCCCAATTGGATGATGTGGACACAACACACATACATTAAGATGGGGCCCACATCAGTGGGTGGTGCAGATACAACACATTCAGCAAGGCGGGCCCTATGATCTGGACGATCTGGGTGACCCCCACATTCTAAAAAAATGGTGGGTGGTGCGGCTATATTACATATACATCAAGGTGGGTCCCATGTACGTGGCCCACCATATGGTATTAGTAATATAATATATATTATATAATATTTTATATATATATATATATATATTACACAACAGCAGCAGGCTGCCCAAACTCACCGTCCAGATTTATTTGGACGATGCAGATAGTATGTTGAAGGTGGGTCTCATGTAGGAGTGGTCCACCATTGCATGATGTAATATAAATATTATATTATAAAATAATATATATTATATATAAATATATACACGTGTGCGTGTGAGAGGGTGGGAGTATCAGCGTCCAGACGTCCTGATAAACAAGTCCATCATGGTAGGCCCCACATGAATGGATAGTCTGGACGGAAAATATCCATCAGAGTGGGGCCGATGAACTCGTCAAATGGATGGACGGTCTGGATTATATGCAGCAAGGTGGGCTCCCACATAGATGTGGCCCCACCATAATATACAAATATAAAATATTAATATAATTTTAATATAATATAAAAATATTATATTATATAGTATCATCCAGTCCAGTGTCCAGCAGCAGGGACGCTAGACGGTCTGGATGCTTCATCCACTACAAGACAATGTACTTTTAGCGGCGGTCAAAACCGCCGCTAAAGGCCCCCTAAACCGCCAGTACTATTATTTAGCGGCCCTAGTCAAGCGCCGCGGGAGGGGTATGTCGCTAAATGTTTTAGCGGCGCTAAGGTGTTTTAGAGGCGCTTGTACGAGTGCCGTTGTATCTATAACCTTTGGCGGCGCGCATTTGGGTTCAATGATGCTTTTTGAAGCGCCATAGCGGTCTCAGAGGAAGCCCAAAAAGTAAAATATACAACAAAATCCGATACAAGCGCCGCTAACTATGGTAGATTACGAGGGTCCCGCAATTTTTTTATATTATTATATATAATTCTATTAAAACCTGCATTTTTTTAAATATTTAAAACAAAAAATGTTGCAATATAATGAAAACTGAATATTACACAATAAATTGAAAATGGTCTTGAATTATAAATAAATAAATAATCAAACAAATTCTCTATATGGCATACTCCTAGCACGAGTGGCGTCAAAAGGCTGAAGTGCTTGTAAGCCTAAATTTAGGCGCAATTGATTAAAATCCTGCACACATGGTAAAAAAAAAAAGAAGTCAAAGAAATCTTTCATGTATATACTCTCAAAAGGGGAATTCAAAAGAGCACCATAACCTATCTGTTGATTCTCTAACCATTATGTGCAGAAGGGAATGGCCCAATGTGAAGTATTTCATGTATATACTTGCAATTTATATCACAAGTCAAATGCTTTAAGAACATAAGCAGGCCACCCTTGAAGAACAGTGATTGTTGGATGGTGAATGCCACCTAGATTGTATTAAGCCTAAAATTCACCACAATGAAATGATCCACATCACATAATTAAGAGCATGGAAACATATGGCTAGACCAAACCCAATCTAGCCTATTTTGCGGATCTCGCTCATAGGATCAGGATCAACCAATCAATTCAACATAAAGTGGGTCCTCTTACCCAACAATGTACAACGTTAAAGGTGGGGCCCACCTCCAATGCCAAATGATGCACTAGGCACTTCTTCGAGTTTGATACATGAGTTACAATCATTAAAAAGTGAAACCTCTAAATTTCCAATTCTAACAACATGCGGTCATGCATATTCAAGTCATCCCAATTTATTATCAAAGTGTTCAAAATTGCTATCTACCAGTAGAAGGAAACATAGTAAATATTCACCAATGAAAAAATTCGGAATCCCAACATTTTTATGCAACGTGGTTACCTTCATGAGTATCTCATAAACATCATCTACAACTAACGGAGCCATACGATCTTTCATTGAAATGACAATACATCTCTTTGATTACTAGATCATCCAATTCCTAGGTTTTTTTAAATAATAAAATAAAAAAAATTCAAGCAAAACAACAAAAGAAAAGTTAAATCAACAAACACTCACGTCTCGAAAAACAATTTCTTCGTGCTCTTATGCATTTGAAACAACAATTCTCGCAGAGTTGAATGAAAATTCAAAAAAGAATCGTGCAAATAAAACCAAGCGCTTCTCTCCAATCTCCAAATCCACAAAACAATAAGAAGGAAAACCTATAGAGGCATAATCGGGGTGGTTTGCAAATCATAGTACCGCAGCTCAAGGCAAGCAAGTTCGTCAAGACTCAAGGCGATGGTGATGACAGCCCTTGTACATTCTAGCACATACCTTCTAAGCCACAAGTACAGGATCGCAGTGATCGAGGCTGAGGCCATAGCTCAGCTTCTTCAGACGAGTGGTGATCTTATCAAAGTGGACGGTTTCTTGACGGCTGTCTCACTTCACCACATAATCTTCAGATCTCTGGGAAAATATATAGGGTTTGGTGATGAGGAATTTCATCGAATAGGTGGTGAATGGAAGGAGAAATATAAAGAGAGGGGTATATGATAGACAGAAAGAGACGGTTTCCATGTGATCGGCTTCCCATCATGCAAGCAACATCTTCCATACAAGTGGTTACAATGATTCGATCCACCGCACTGCCTTTGGAAGGAAGTCTCAAGCAACTTCTCCCACTTCTTCTTGTCTTTGCTCCAAACGTCGTCAAGCACCAGGAAGAATTTCTTTACCTGCAACATACGACATAGGCGATCCTGCAACAGGTCCAAGTCTAATGACTTGCAACCGGTTCCAAGATGACTCTATTATTGATTTCGTAATTCGTTTCACATCGTAATCTTCTGAAACACAAACCCACAATGCTAAAATCACAGGTTATAATTTGCATGTTTTGTTTATGAAGTTAGATTTTAAACAATCATGACTTTCAGGTGAATAACATCAATCACCAAATAACCAATCATGATTTCCTAAAAATTGAGCAAATGTTGAAAGATAAAGCTATCAGAAATATATCACTCAGAAAGTAACTTACCCGTATTGTCCATTATAAGATCCAAAGCAAAGTATTCCACGAAGAACTGTGTATTGTGTCTCATTGCCTGGCCATAAAGCGTGGCAATAAAGCATGACCAGTTCGATCAATACATGCACAATGATAGGCCCCCACCTTCAAGTGCAACATAGAAGACGGTATAAATCAAGAAATGTTACAGATAACTCGTGAAACTAACTACCCCTATAACAAAGTTGAGTATGTGAACTTTGACCACCAAAAGCACGCTGATATATTTTCCCTTCTTCAGTTCGGGAAAATGGCAACCCATAATTTTCAAGCTCTATGACAGCTTTTGGTGCCTCTCTACACATATCTTGGATAGCATCTTGATCACATAACACAACAACATTCCACTTTAAGAACAGACATAAAACATTAAGAGGGCATACAAATTAGCCACCATAAAGGGAAAAAAAAAACACACAAAAAATAAAAATCACACTCTCATGACTCCTTCGCCTGTTAACAAGTGGAAAATGTAGAGATGCTCCATTAAGTTTGATTCAAATTACATAACATGTAATAACAATTGTAGTTAAGTAAATACTTAGAAGGCAAAGAATGTGCAGAAGATGTTTATGAAAAGACAATATAAGAGTACATGATATGGTAAAATATTTCTTACCCAAGATTAGGAAGAAAGAAAGAAAAGAAAGAAACAAGAACTGATGCAAGGATAAAAAAAAAAAAAGATTTCTCAGTGTAACTCAAATAACAAAGGACTTCTAGAACATGCCATGTAAGTGAATGCCAAAGTTGGAAATTTCTATCACTTGAATGTATTACCTAACCAATCGCCTCCTTTGACAAGTGGTATGCCACCTCCAATCATCTTCACATATATTTCCTAAGGTTTGCATTTATACCTCCTCGCATTCTAGCACAAATTAAAATGCATTCCCATCAAGATCTAGATTCTAAAAGTTGATATACTCGAGGCGCCTCTCTGAAGGAAGAAAGATACACCTAATACTAATTAACTAATCTTCGTAATAACCTAACATGATTATTCTCGCAAAATATAATATGGTAATAGAATGGAATAATTTTCTTCTTAGCTCATTCTTTTGGGTGCATGATATTGCAAGCTAGTTTCAATCTCCATAAATCATTAAAAAGACAAATAATCAATCATTTACACAGCAGAGATGGGGTCAATAGGTGAATGGCAACATGACAGATCTGCACAAAGGTCCCATGCAAACCTCTGGATATGCATTTTTCAGTGAAGCACTCATGAGCAGTTTGACATTTAAAAAAAAAAAAAAAATTTGAAACATTTGACATAAATTATTTACATGAGCATAAAAATGAGGTATATACCATCATACGATTTTATTTATTTTTTGAAAGAACTGAATATTGTTAAAGCCCAAAGGGCAAAAGAAAAGCACAACAAAAGACAAAATGATGGGATCTACCATCATTTGATATTAACCAATTATCGTTATGCTATAAATCAGTCATAAGCATGATGGTAAAAAATGATAATAAATCAAGGAAATACATTTTGGTTTAGATAACTCACCTGCTGCAACTTGTGGTGCCATACCATCTTTCCGCTAGCATGTCACATGTGTAGGACATCCATATATTACACTAGTTTTGGTACCTATCCGTTTATCCCCAAGAGCAACAACCTGCATAATTTGTAACCACATTTTAAATGCCTATGTGAGGTTCCTTGATGAAGCCCCTGAGCTTGTGAAGATTACCCAAGTGTCATGCGGGGAGTACCACTCGGCAGCCATATCAGAAAGTGGCGAGGTGTACGTGATCTGAAAGGACATTGATAGCTGGAGATTCTACTATTGAGAAACATGTGGATTTTCCGCATTACACAAATAACATTTTTGAAGATTTTAGAAAGATCTTCTAGTAAAAACATCCCAGTTGGTGGATGAGTGAATACAAAGGAAAAGGAGTGCATCGATCTCACCACCAGTGTTTTACATCAGTTTCTTATGTATAGTTAACCCACTGACATCATACTTTTCTGATACCTCTTTTTTTCCCCCCTTTTGTCATACCCAATTGATGAACATAGAGGAACCACTCACTGGCATGCATCTGAGGTTAGAGTCGTTCCATCAATCTAATTTTCAGAATTTAGTTAATGTATGCCACATGTACAATTTCTACGTGCACTGTATCAAGTATCCCACGTCACCGAGTATCATGTAACTGCAAGAGCTTGCTAACAAACAATACCATCTTTGGCAAGCCACTTTGCAATTCACCCGGATCGAAAATAGAAGAGAACAAAATCCAGATCATCATAGCCGCAAAAACAACATTTGAATTTGAAATACTATGCCCAACTCTAACATATAAATTGAAAATGAACAGGACATTTCATCAAACACGTGTTGTACACCTTAAACATTCACAACAATAAACCATAAAAGTGATTTTAGGAAACCCTAATCCTTTTCCCATTATTTAGGAAATCCCTAATTCCAATATTGTATCCTCCGATAATCTGGATTTAATCTCAAAATAAAAACCTAGATATCTATTTGAGAGAAATGAGTACTGTAAGAGATGAAGGGCATCTTGGTCGCAGTCCAGATGATGCAGCAGAGAGAGAGAGAGAGAGATAGGCGGATGGAGAGAGAGGCGCGAGATCCGGAGATCGGGAGAGGGAGATAGAGTGTGAGATAGCTTCATCCCTAGCAAATGATCAGTGGGTTTTTTTTTTTTATTATATACGGTAATACATCCGTGGTAGCCAAATACCAAGAGGAACCTAAAGTATATATATATTATGTTGTATATCCCTATCATGGGACCACGTGGTACCGTATATATATATATATATTATATTATATTATATTATATTATATATATCATACATATATTATAAAAAATATATAAAAAAAGGGGGTTAGGTCCATCGTGGGGATCTCCACCGTCCCAACAGTGGGTGGTGTGGACTTCCACCTACAATAGGATGGGCCACACCGCCTGATGGACAGTTTATGTATAACACATATTTGTGGGGCCCACTTCATCATGATAGATAGAGAGAGAGGGAGAAAAGTGTGAAAGGGGAGGGACCCCGCCACTAATGGGCCCTCCCTTATATAATGCATACATTATGTGGGTCCCACAACAAGTGGACCCTTAAAATCGAAAACAACAGTAGATCACCCACCTATCGGCCTTCTTCCTTAGCTCCCTGGACTCGTATGCTCCGTGCCTACAATTTTGATGGGTGTTGATGAAGAATGAATGGTTGAGATGTGAGAAGAGAGGGTGGGAAGTGGGCCACACTTTTTTTTTTGGGAGAGCTTAGGGAGTTGGACGTTGGAAGCTCTCTTGGGAGTTTGGGAGGTTGCTTGGAGAATGAGAGAGAGAGAGAGAGAGAGGTAATGGATTGATAAGAGATGGAGTGATGGGTGTTGTAGGAAAGGGATGGGTGAGAGAGAGGAGAGAGAGAGAGAGAGAGAGGAGAGAGAGAGAGTTCACTTTGGGAATGAGGAAGGGATGGGTTGCTTGTACTTGTGGTATGGTGTGTACTTGATTGATTGATGAGATAGGTCGTAGAGATTCTCTCAAAATTCAGACGCGCAGCGTTTCTCCTTGAACTGAATGCGGGACCACATCTTCTAGCCTAGGTATCGCCTTAACACGCGAGACGCGGTATTGGAACCACGGCGATAGCGCGGTCGCAGGGATATAAGTCTCAAGTCGAGCTGACTCAAATATACGGGACACGACTCAGGATCACGCGCAAACGTTGGATACAGGTCGAGGGTTGCCAGAATTTGATCAGAAGGGCCGTGGAAGCCTACGGAACAGTACAAGTTAGGACACGGGTCTTACGGTTGGCCTATCATAAAATCATATATTAGAAAACATTACATTCATAGTGAATTGTTAACTATTAAACTAAAGGAAAATCACGTACATATTTTGTATGTATATCCTCTATCGTCCACACTGGGTCATGTATCAACCACGACCCATTGTGGATGACAACCACGACCAATTACACATGATAACAACCATCTAACATTGACAAAAGCCACGACCCCTGGTGGAACATATACCTATATTGCTTGGATCTCCGCTCCAAGCTGCTTCATTTGCTCCTGAAGTGAAGCATTCTCTCTTCGAAGAGGGCTCATTGAATGGACATTGTCCTGTAATAAAAACATATATTATTTATGAATTTTAATATCTTTTTAAAGGAATTCAACCATCATGATTATCGACCAAATTGGGTCGTGTGTAAAAATCATGATCCACTATGAATAATAATCACGATCCACAGTTCATACAAACAACGACCCTAGTTTGGATCATGGTTTTCATCTACCTTAGGTCGTGATTCATCCACGACCTAGCGTATATGACAACCACGACCCAATGTGGATGATAACAACGATTCATCACTGGATCATATCCACAACCCAAAAAGGGACAAAACCATGACCAAATAAGATTCATGATAGATTCAATTTCATATACCTTTATTGCCTTGATCTCCTCTTTAAGTTGCCTCACCTGCTCCTGCAGTGAAGCATTATCTCCTCTTAGAGGGCTTATCGAAGGGACATTGTCATGTAATAAAATCATATATTAGAAATGAAATCGAATGTCTTTTTCAAATGAAATCAACCATGACCCTTCTTGGTTGTGAACCACGACCCATTGTTGGTGACAACTACGATCCAGAAAATGGTCGGGGTTATAACAAGGCCCCAAAAAGGGACACAAAAATGACCAAATAAGATTCAGGATAAATTCAAATGCATATACCTTCATTGATTGGATCTCCTCCCTAAGTGCCTTCACATGCTCTTGTAGTGAAGCATTCTCTCCTTTTAGAGGGCTCATCGAAGGAACTTTATCTTGTAATAAAATTATATATTATTATGTATTTTGATATGTCTTTATTAGCAAACTCAAGAAAAGGGTCGTAATTATTATGGCCTTTCCTGGTTGTGAACCACGACCCATAGTGGAAGACAACTACGATCAAGAAACGGGTCGTGGTTATTACGACCAATGGAGCGTGGTTGTCATCATATTGGGTCGTGAGTGAAAATCACGATCCTTTTAATTGAAAATAATGATCCACTATGTATGGTAACCATGATCCATCATTCATAGAAACCACAACCTATTTTTCATAGTAACTACAATCCACGGCTAGATCATGGTTTCCATCAATGTTAGGTCGTGCATCCACCACGAACCATTGTGGATGATAACTATGATCCATTGTTCATTTACCTTCGTTGCCTGAAACTCATCTATTAACTGCTTCATCTGCTCCCGCAGTGAAGCATTGTCATCTTTGAGATGGCTCATCCCATCTTCAAAACGCTTGAGATGGATCATCTCATCATCAACAGTTGTTGTTGTTGTTGTGTTGTTGGCCTGTATTAAAATCATATATTATATTAGAAGACGGTACATTCACAATGACCTATTAACAAATAAATCAAAGCAATTTCACATATATATTTTGTGTTAATATTATCTCTCATTAACTTCACTTCTTCACAGATAGAAGCATTCTCCTCCTTGAGTTGCTTTATTTCTCCTCGAAACTCATTAATCTGCTTCACTTCATCCTTTATTCCTCCCACTTCAGTGGTAATGGTCTCAATCCTTGATTAAATTTATTCATCACGGATCTTAATTTTTTATTATCGCTAAATATCTTACTAACAAGGGTCTCGAGGGAGGCTTTAAGATCAGCCTCAAGTTTATTTTTTATTTCCTCGAGAGAGGCTTTAAGATCAGCCTCAATTTTATTTTTTTTATTTCCTCCACGTCCTATTGATTTTAATCCATCTTGGGTGTTGCCCACGGAGCCCTGTCCTTTCTATAAGTTTCATCAATTATACTCTTAAAAACCTCAGTCTCTGCTTCTTTGACCGTTGGTCGAAGCTTTGGAGCTAGCACCACTTGCAGGAGAAAAATTGGTTTATTAATTATACACATACTGCATAATTAAATTACACTACTAAATAAATAACTCTTACTGGTACAACTATGAAGATTTTGGAGATGGGAGGATATTTACATACTTTATGGGGATCCTAATTTAGTATTTGAGGAATCCTTGAAGGCAGTCTGCTACCGGCTGTAAATGTTATTTTATCTAACTCCTAGATTTGTCAAATTTTGTAGTGCCAAAACCTCTTAGAATTTGTATCTTGTGTAACTCAACTTTATATCATCCTTGCCTACATTCAAAAAGTTCAAATTCAAGATCAAGCATCTCAAATTCAAGTTCAAGAAGTTCAAGTACAAGAATAAGATATTCAAGCAAAACTTCAAGTATTAGATCAAGTTTTCAAGCTTGAACTATGTCAAGACAGTGTGCATTATTTAAAAAATACATGCTCAACTTCAAAGTACTTTAAGATGACAAACTTCAAAGTACTTCAAGATGACAAGCTTTAAAGTACTTCAAGATAAACTATCAACCAAAGCGAATGATGTTTCAATGTTCAATCTTCACCGATAAGGTATGAATGACCCTAGATTGACCATATGTTAGGTCATATTGATTGCATACTTAAATTGAGTCATTATATAATTTTATAGGCTTTTTCTTGGCTAGTCCATGTCTATGTTCGACTAGTCCAAGTACTGGCTCCACCAGTCCAAGAATTCCCTCGACCAGTCCAAGGTTTGTTACTAATTTTCAGGATTTTCTATTGGACCCTCGACTAGTCTGAGAGATTGTTCGACCAATTGAGTAGGCTCGACTCAAAGTCCAACAACCATTCTTGGTCCCACTTGACCAGTCGAGTGCAGGGCTCGACCAGTCGAGGAACGGTCTTATCTTATCGTGCCCGAAATATTTAAAATTTTATTGGTCCATCGACCAGTCGAGCTGACCACTGGGCCAGTCGAGTGAATAGTATTTGTGCATATAAATTGAGCACGAATTTTAGAGTTTGGTAATTCATTCAAGTAAAATCAAGACACCACTCTGAGAGACAAGTTTGTGATATTCTTAAGCTATATTGTGTTCATTTAATATTCCCTTTAATTTAGCTTTTTATATTTGATTTTGAATTCTCTATTCCAATCTTAATTGAAGAAGGGATTTAAGTTTTTCCCTTTCTTGAGATCAAAATCAAATCAAGCTAGCCCGAGGTGATTTAATCTAAAAATCATTTAGAACTTAGAACCCTTTCATAAGTGAGTGTGGACATTGAACATCTACATTGAACATCTACTCCGAATTGGTTCTACCGGGCTTCATCAAAGGAGAATATCCAGATAAGTATATTTATGTTTTTGTAAATCTCTTTTTGGTTTTTTAGGTTGTACCAGAAAAATCTCTCTTTCATTTTTGGTTTGTCAGACGTGATCCACAAAATCTCAGAGTGTGGAGTTTTTGAATTGTTTAAGCCCACTTGAAAGACACAATTGTGAAGATTTTGGGTGAACCTTGAAAAGCCTATTATATAGTGAACGCCAATATCTCGAGGGTGAGGATATTGGGAGTGGAGTAGTTGTGTGGCTATTTTTTTAACAGTTGGTATACACAAAAGTGACCCACTATAATTTCTGGTGTTGTGGTGGATGTTTGATTATGGCTTTGTGTGAATGTTGTAATTTCTCTTTAAGCCTTTGTGGAGAATGATTGTAATTTATTTTCTGCACATGTGGTGAATGTTGTAATAACAGTAAATATTTATTTCTATTTTATTCTTTATTCCTCTGTATTTGTTTGAGATTTTGATTCACACACCGTTCTAGAAATCAGGTTGTCCTACCATAAGCCATTGGTTTTAGGTATAAGGTTGTCCTTAGAACAACATTTGTATCAACCTCTCAATACTTATACATTTGAGGTTGTTATTCATTTCTGCTATTTAAATTGATAAGTGCTATCTTTATTTATTTCTTTCTTATTCCGCAATTAAGATTTTAATTTGCCATAGTCCTATTCACCCCCCCCCTCTAGGACTCTTTGCTGGCCTTTTCAATGGCTCGATTTATTTTATGTTATTTGGATTAATTTCCTAAACTAATCGATCTGAGCTTTTTAAGATGTCAAATTTTGATAGCCTTTCAGTCAGTAGGCCTCCACCATTTGATCGCTCCAATTATGCTTATTAGAAAGCCAGAATGAGGATTTTTTTAAAAAATCCATGGATGAGAGCGTGTGGCAAGCCATAGTGACCAATTGGACCCCCTACCACTGAAGTGACTGGTACTGATGGTATAAAACTGTAAAAGTCTCACCTTACTTTTCTTGGAACGCTCTTCGGAAAAGTGAGAGTAGTGCCAATCACTGGATGAATTTAAGAGAATTATATCCTATGATACTGCAAAGCAAGCCTAGGATATTTTGGAAATGATACACGAGGGTACAACAATTGTCAAGAAATCTAAAGTTCAAATCCTCACAACTAAATTTGAGGAAATACGTATGGAAGAAAGTGAAACTTTCATGGACTTTTATACAAGATTGATTGACATTGTCAACTCTATGTGGGGTTTTGGTGATAGGATCCCAGAAAGTAAAGTCTGTGCAATGATACTGCGTTTATTACCTGAACGGTTCAATTCAAAAGTGACTGCGATCGAGGAACTTCATGATACAGATAATATGAGGGTTGAAGAACTGGTTGGTTCTTTAAAAACCTACGAGTTAAACTTTAAAGCTCTTAAAAGTAAGTCCATCGCCCTTAAGTCTTCTAAAATTATTTCTCATGAAAATACTAATAATTCTGATTTAGAAACTTCTGAAGATAATATGGCTCTTTTAGCTAAAAAGTTTTACAAGATTTTTAAAAGCAAAAAGAGGCTTGATTTGCAAAAACCTATTAAAAGGAAAAGACCTAGATCTAAAAGTTGAAAATCTTTAAAAGACAGCCAATACTACAACTGCCATGGATATGGGCATCTAACAAACAAATGTCTTGAGAAGGACAAGTCTAAAAAGAAAGGTATATTGGCTACATGGGATGAATCTTCCTGCTCTGAAGTCTCTTCTGAGTCAGAAGATTCTGAAACTGAGTTGGCTAATGATGTCATGTTTTGAACAAGAAACAAAAGCATTCGATTTGGGAGATTATCTTATTCAAATGTAACAGAGAAATAGTTCATAAAGAATAATCATCATATTATTAATTACTGAGTTCATTTACATCCTCGGGTATCCCTTGATTCTAAGATAGATTATTTAGAATACAGAAATTGACAAAATTCAAATGTCTAGGCCGGATGTCAAATTCAGCAGCACTTCGACTCGTAATTTGATAATCCTTTAAGAGGAATATTGTGTGGATCCGATCAGTTGATTTCTCTCCTTCAAGCTTAGACAGAAGAGGATTCGGAGCCTGATCATTTCGACAGCATTTTAGCTTGATCACCATTGTAGACTGCATGGCAGTCTAGTTACGTGGACCCGCACAACCATCATGGTTTGTGTGGGTCCGCATAAACCACATGCTTCTCTTTAGTCCTACCTTCGGTCTTGTAACACCCTGAAAATCAGGGGGTCAAGCAAAAGCTCAACTCTCGAGTTCCAATGCATCACTTATGTAACATAGATAATGATAGTTGAATGTTGTCTATATTAACACATTAAACATGAATGGGATTACACTAAATCAGCATATTTTAGTCCAAAGACAATTAAATTACGGAAGCGGAAGACTGTAATAAGTATATAGATCATACAAGTGATTGTAAGTCCCCAGAGTATGAACATGATACCAGGTTAAATAATTACATATTTGGTTCCAAAATATACAAAGTGATAAAGTATAATGTCGTCTAATCTATATCCCTATAGCCCCGGTGACATAACTCTAGGTCTACATAAACCCACCAGAGAGTTGCAAATAGGAGAACTCCTCGTTATCATAGAAGTCAGGCTCCGCCTCGTAGGCCTCGACATCACTTGAAACTACAGCAGAGTCTGGTTTATGTTTTAAAACACCGTCCCAGAGTAGGAGTGAGTGATCAACTCAGTAGAGCTATAAGGCAAAGGTTAACATGTTATCAATTCAGTCAAGTAGTAATGATAAAGTAGTACAACAATCATGTCCTAAGTACTCTTGTTAATACAAGAATGATATGCCACAATGATGTATGCCCTTGCCTGTACTCCTTCAGTGACATCATCTCACGATTGCATATGCAACACTCTCGATAAACATGCGCTTCCTCACCAAAGCACATGTAATGCGGTGTATGATCGTGTTAGCCAAGTTCTTATTTAGGCTTATTCATACAACAGATTGGGAAGTTAAGGCACCTCCCTTTATATCATTTACCCAAACAATGATCCATCTAGGGTCATCAATCCTAATTAATCTCATATGATAGTAGTTATAGGTCACTACAGAGAGGCTCGTCACCTCAACACATGCTTAGTTTATACTTGAGGTCACTATGGAAAGGCTCGCCACCTTAACGTAGTCCTAGTGCATACTCAAGGTCACTATCAGAAGCTCGTCACCTGACTATAGGCCGACAGCTCGAATACAGTGTCCCATACCACCATATTTGGCTCACGAGTTTGGTTCACTCATTGGATAATATGGGGAGGCTTGTCACCCCAGCGTAGGCCGACAGATCGACCACGGTGTCCCATGCCACCATGACCGGCTCATGAGTCTTAGCGGATCGAGGTACCAAGGTTAAACGGGCGTTATAATTATAAGTTGGTACCTTAGATTCAAGCAGTAGCGTCCATACATGGTGAACATACATTAGGCCAATTGGGTTACTTGACAGCTCGACTAGTATGAGTGTATGGAGTGCATAAGCATTCCGCATGGCCTAACCACTGTCGACAAGCAACATACGACCCGGATTCATCGAACGTGTCTTATGTGGCGTAATGACCTCGGTCACTAATTTGGGAATCATTACCGATTTCCTGGACTACATCGTAGCCCCAATCACATCCAAACACAATAGGCATTCATGTGTGATAGTCACACAGCATGTGACAGCCAATTCAAATATAAATCTTATTTGAGCATTTCAACAAACACATAGTGCACATGTTATGGTACATAGGCATTTCATTCATAAATCACACAGTAGTACGATAGGTTACATAAAGGAAACTGTAGCTATAGATAAAGTTCTTGAGAATCCTATCTCAACACTCTCATTAAATACACCTCAACAAACATTTTTCCCATTCAGGCATTTTATCAAACACTTAGACTACACATATCAATATACATATAATAAATTAATTATAACGTATATTATAGAAAATCCTTTTACAAGGGAGTTGCCACACGTACAACAATCATATATTCTCAATCCATAATTATGGCAAACACAAATCATAATTTCACATTCATTCAAACATTTCAACAAACACAGAATGCATTAAAATCAACATAGTACACACGTATATATGTAATATATGTAAAACATTGTATCTAAGCACATGTGATAGCAATAAAGTCAGTTATAAATCATTAACTGACAATGAAAGCCTTGAAAACCATAACCTAAATGTTTATTGTCTACACCTTCCGTCGGTAAACTATAATTGAACTCAGTTTGAACACTAAGTCTTCGTCTACGGCACAACGACAACCTATAACATGAAATATGTTAGCTATTTCACTATTTACTCTATTTGGATCCCTAAAATAGATTAGGGTTAGGATTTCTTACCCAAGCATATAGTCAAAATCGTCGGTATAGCGATGTAGGTAGGATAATTCAGCACGTGGAGGGACGGGATCGAATCCCAGTAACTATCTCTCACTCTCTCTCACTTCTCCTCACCTTTTTCTTCTCTTTTCTCTCTTCTCTCCTAGGGTTTAGGAATTTCGTATGGAATGAGAGAGGGGTGGGTAAAGGCCCTTATATAGGCCCATAACTGGTGTAAATGGCCCCAGGGCCATGATATACTTAGGTTATAGCTAAAGAGTGGCTGTTTCGGTCCAACGGAGCCCATCTGGAGGCCCATTTTTTGCATACGGTCTGGGGAATGTTCCTTAATAATGGATCTATGTCAGGTTAAGTTTTCGGTCATTTTTTAAAGATATTCATGTTTCTCACGCACTTCTCTCCGGGCTCAAGTTATGCATTTCTGGATACTATTTGGACTTGATTTTCGAGATGGTTGTCAAGACCAGTAAGGTGGTTATAACTATATAGTTTCGCGTTAATCGGACTTTCGACGCACAGTCTACATCTGAAATGGAGTTTCAAGCTGCTCCCGAGAGCAACTGGGTTTTGAGATTGATCCTATGTTTCCAGGTAATGTAACGTTAGCGATTCTACTAGTTTTGGATCTTGTAGTTCGTATAGAAAGAAGTTCAAGCTAATCTATCGATTAATTCAGTTTAACACAATTAATTTTCATCTAATTACTAAAGGATTTGGTCCTGAGTGATTTCTACCTAGGGTGATGCTCGGGTCTTTGTACGGATTTTTCATGACGTTACAATCTTCTCTGTTACTCTGCACTTCTTCAAAAAATCTTCAATCCTCCAAATGAGGGGGAGAAGGGGTATTTATAGGCCTCCGCACGTGTGAAATCTCGATCTCAGTGCTAAGGGACCCACCTTTCATTACTTCAGATCATTTATGGACAGTAAGTCCAGAAACCAGCTGCATGACCCTGCGCAACTGAGTTATTGGTTACGTGGACCCACGCAACCAATATGGTTTGCGCGAACCCTCGCAAACTCTCCAAAGGACACTTGTTCTTCTTCTTTTTCTATTTCCTTCCACTTTTCACCTTTCAATCTTCTTTTCTTCAATTCTTTCTTATCTTTTTTTATGCCTCGACAGATGCCCCCTTGATCCTTTCTTTATTTTCTAAAAAAAATCAAAGAAAAAAGGATCAATTTTCACCCTGAAATGGTTTGCGCGGACCCATGCAACTAAGGCCCGTGTACCATACTCGGCCATGTGCACTATAAATACCCCAGACTTCACTCACTCTGCACTTTGCTTCAGTACGCAAGAAACCTCTGCTTCACCGATTCTCCCCTGCGCCACCATTTTTAGTTGCGTGACCCGCGCAACAGATCTTCTGTTCGCGTAAGGGTTTTGATAGTTGCACTGCCCCGCGCAAGAGATTTTGATTGTCCGAGTCCGCGCAATCCAGGACTTAGAAAATTTTCCTAGTTTTTTATCCTTTCTCTAGGACTTAAAAAATTCTTAACCCTTCTTCCCCATGGCTCGTATCAGACGAACCTTTCACGCTATAGACCCACCGACTGAGCAACCTTCTCACTAAGATTTTTCAGACCCATCTCCTTTTCGTCCTTTCCCTTCCTCAGATCAACCATCGCCAAAGCATTCAAAAACCACCACCCACCATCCTTCTTCTTTTAAGGAGGCTGTGCTCCCAACCTTCAATTTTATTGACCGTATTTCCTCATTGCCCTCTCTCATTCATCGAGCAATCTCAATGGGAGATATAGAATGACCTCCTAAGCACGGTCGTGAATATGATTGGGATGAGTGGCTAAAATCAACCACTCACATTCATACTGACAGCCAGAGACCCCCTATTCGAGAAGATACACCTCCTACTTCTCATTTAAAGAAAACTCGCAATAACAAAGCCAAGGAGTTTGAAGAGAAAATCAAGGAGAATAATAAGAAGAAGCTCCAAAACTCATGGGAATCAGTCAGAGTGATCGAATGCATTATGAAATTTGATAATCCACACTCTGAAGGTATGACCGTGATTACCCTTAGTCTACATCGCCATCAGTCCATGCTTGATTGCGAGCCAAGAGATCACTTGGATGGAGAGAAGCTGATGTACACCTCCTCTTGGTCATCAAGAGAACCACATATTCTCGAGGGGATCTTGCTAGCGCATAAGCCGCAACAATGGAACGGTGAAGTCTACTCGATGATTTTCCTCACCCCTTTTCACAACCCTCACAACCTCTTCACAACATACTTCTATGAAACAGTCCAGTAATGTTTCTGAGATCATGATCAACTTTAGGGACCTGAAGAGTTCCGAACGAGGGGTCTCCTAATTCCGCACCATTATTACTCAGACTGGGTGGAAGCCATCTTACAAAAACACGTAGGGATGCTTGCCAAGATAAGCTTGTATAAAGCTATAGAAGCCACGTCCCAGCATTTCTACAAAGAGCCGACTGTGATAAAAGGCTTCCTCAGTTATTGGTCTCCCACCACCAACTCCTTTCATTTGCCAGTGGGTGAGATGAGCATCACACTCTGGGATATCCATCAAATAGCGGACCTTCCACTGATAGGAAAATTTTACAATGAATTTGTCCCATCTAATAAGGAATTGGCATTTATTTCTTCACTCGACCACAAGCCTTCCATCTCCGAAACCACCATCGAACTCTTCAGAGAAATGGCAAAATTTCCAAACATTCACAAGATTTCTCCTCTGCAATAGCTTGTACATTTCTCTAGAGCCCTAAGGTATTTTTAAGTCCAGGAATCAATTTTTTTTTTTTTAATTATACGTTTCCTCACACTCACATTTTACTTTTTTTTTTGAAGATTCTGCGAGTGTCAGTCTCGAGAGCTAATGGAGCTTCGTAACAACATCAAAGAGAGAGTAGAGTACAGCTTATATGGGGAGCTCACGGCCTTCTTATCTTATTGGCTAAGCATTGTAGTACTTCCAAGTTTAAAATGGGCAGATGTTATTCGCCCTATAGTCTTTGTCGTTGCTGGCGCTTTGGTAGAAGGCCACAAGTATTCACTCGCACCTCCAGTGTTATTCTCTATTTATAGAGCCCTTGGGAAACTATCCACTCATGTCAAGAACCCTACCATTGGAGCTTCCTTAGCGCACATTCCATGGCATTATATCACTAGCTAGATGGGGGTCTATTTTCCTTGGACTTTTGAAGCATCGAAGAAGGCATACGTTTATCCTTCACACCTTCCACTCTGGTTCTTTCAGCGAAGGGCCATGGCAAAAAGATCATACAGTTGGGTAGCCAACAAGATTCGAGGCACTGATTAAGTTGATTTCTTTCAGTTTTGTCTCTACAGCTACATTGAAGATACCAACATGGTAGACACCTTGGCACTCACTGAAGGAGAAAGGGCATTCTTTCTCTCCATACATTCTTGCAGTCTGCCACTGCGGGAAGGAACGGAGTCTTGGAGAGAACCATACTATCTGAGTCTCTTTGCCCGTCAGTTCAGCTTCGATCAAGCTGTTCTAGAAAACTGCGGATTGGTCATTAGGAGAATGCGTTGCTATGGTACTTGTCCTATAAATTAGGCCATGGTTTGGAAACAGCTCTAAGCGGTCGTGTTGATTCCACTTTCATAAGTCTAGGCTGTAATCGCATAGTTCGTGCTTCTTATAGCTGGATGCGGTGATGGGACCACCAATCATACTTGGTCAACAATCGTTTGCCAGTAGATGCACCCATCTAGCTTTCCCTGCCTAGGCGAAGAGGTAGAAAGCTCGAAGACCGAATTGGCTATATACCAGAGAAGAGTCGCACACCTTTTCACGGTAAGATTTACAGAAAAATATCTTTAGAAGATCCAATCCGCGAAAAGAAAGCCATCAATACTTTGAAAGGCTGGATTGCTCATGGAATCATGAAGGAATTTGAACAAGTCCCTCGTGACTTTGTTGGCCGGGTTACCAATGATGCCAAAGGAACGTCTTCCCCCATTCCGACAGACACTGTTACAGCTCAAGACGAACCGACTCCTCCTTCACAACCTACTCCTCTTAGCCCATCATCTCCCATGATTAGGTCTCGAACACGCTTACAAGCATCGCTGTCCATTCCTTAAGAAAGAAGTAGACCAACCTCTACATCCCCTTCAATCCTAGTTAAAAGAGAATCTCAACCAGAAGGTAGTCGAGCTCCTCCATCAAAAGGGAAACAAGTCATGATTGAAGAAGACGTAGGGGATAGAAGTTCAGCTTCTTCATCAGAGGGCACCGCTTCTGCCGAATATGAAGATGATGAAGATGATGAAAATGGTGAAAATAATTGTAAGACACGTATCCTAGTCCGTACCATACCATAGGCTTCCGCAGTCCTCCCGGTCGAATTCTAACAACCCTCGACCTGTATCTGACATTTGCATCCAATCTTAAGCCGAGTCCTACATACCGAAGTCGGCTTGACCCGAAACTTATACCTCAGCGACCGTACCGTCGCTGCGGTTCCAACGTCGTGACTCGCGCACCGATCCAATACCCAGGATAGAAGATACGAGCCCACTCTCATTCTAAAGAAATGCCACACGTTGCAAATTCTGAGAGAATCTCTATAACCTATCCCATCAATTAATCAATCAATTAATCAATGTCAAGTACAAGTTAAATATACACCATATCACAAGTATAAGCAACCTATCTCTCTCCCATTCCCAAAGTTAACTCTCTCTCTCCCTACCCATCCCTCTTTTTCCAAATTTAAAATAAATCGTTACCTCTCCATCCCCTTTCCTTACAACACCCATTCCACCCATCTCATATCAATCCATCACCTTTCTTTCTCTTTTATTCTTCCAACTTCCATGAGAGCTTCCACCATCCAAGCTCTCTCTCCCAAGTGTGGCCCATTTTCCCTCTCTCTCTCTCTCACCTCCCATCTCAACCATCAAAGCCTCATCATCTTCCGTTGAGATCGAAGCTAAGGCAATTACCTTTTCAAGGAGCTAAAGAAGGAGGCCAATAGGTGGTTGATCTACCGTTGTTTTGCATTTGAGGGCCCACTTTTAGGTCAGACCCATTGTTATGTATGTGTTATAATCATAAGGGACCCATAATGGTGGGGTCCCTCCATCATCGTTTCTCTCTCTCTCTCTCTCTCTCTCTCTCTCTCTCTCTCTTATGATGGTGTGGATCCCATATGTTATATCTACTGTCCATCGAAGATCGAGACGGTGTGGCCCACCTTATTGTAGGTGACGATCCACACCATCCACTGTTTGGATGGACCTAATACCCCCCCCCTTTATATTTTGTATAATATATATGATATAAATAATACATATAATATAAGATATAAATTATAAAAAAAAATCCAGACCGTCTAGCGTCCCTGCTGCTGGACGTTGGCTGGATGATATATATAATATATTATATATATAAAACATGTGGGACCCACCTGAATGGATTTGGATGGCATATACATAGCAGATGGGCCACATATGTGGGACCCACCTGACGAACAGTTTTGATGGTATATATATCGGGTGGGCCAGTTTCATGTGGGATCCGCTTACATGGGACGTTGATTGGTTGGTGCGTCTCACAACAGCTAATTAACTACTGTGTTGATGTCACCAAGCTCTATGGACCTTGCCATATATGTGTTTCATCCCCACCGTCCATCTGGACGGTTCTGAGGACCCTACTGTGATGTAAAGGTCTTATCCACACCTTCCACACCACAGGACGGTGGGACCCCCACATACAGTTGTTGTACGTGCAGCAGCAACGGCATGGGCCACCCGGTGATGTATATATTGTGTCTACACCATTCATCTAATGGATGGCCTAGCTTCAGCAGCAGTAATTAAAGTCAGCAAATTCTGTGGGGCCCACTGATATATGTGTTACGTCTAAACCATCCATCCATTTGGCACACTCATCTCAAGGCTTGAGACTAAAAAACTAAGACGAATCCAGTTACCAGATGGACCACACTACAGAAAACAGTGGATTGAATTCCCACCATTGAAATCCCTTTTGGGATTACAGAAGTTTTGAACCAATATGATAATTGTCTTTCCTCTAAATCCAGGTCTTTGTGACCCTATGAACAGACTGGATGGGAAATAAACCCTATGGTGGGGCCCAATGGAATTTAACGGTGGAAATCTTTATCACCACTATTATTTGTGGTATGGTACAGATGATCCTTTGGATATGAATTTTTAAATAATGTTTTAAAATGATCTCTAACAATGGATGAAGGGTATAGTTGGTATGACCCATTGGTATGACCTATTTGATGTATTTTGGGCCCACTTGATAACACCCGATATGATGTATTTTAGGCCCACATGATGCGGCTCATTTATGTATATGAGCCCATTGGAGCAGCCCACTTGACTCGGCCCATTCGATTCGGCCAAATTGACTCGGCCCAATTGACTCGGCCCATTGATTCGACCCATTTGAATTGGCCCATTTGAATCGGCCTATTTGACTCGGCCTAATTGATTCGACCCATTTATACCGGCCTATTTGATTCGGCTCGTTTGATCTGCCCATTTGATTCGGCCCGTTTGATCGGCCCATTTGATTCCGCCCATTTGATGTATATTAGGCCCTTGTGCTAGGCTGTGGGCCCCTATCCAATTGGGCCTATGAGCGTCATTCCTTGGGAGTAATGTTGGTTAAAGGTCCACATTGATGGGCAATGATGGTTGGACGTTGACATTGTGACCTTCCCTTGAGCCTTTCCAGGCCCATTCTCATCATTCTCTAGTGGATTAACCCAAACACTTGGGCCCCATTGATTTTTAATTGATCCATCATCGGTCATCCATTTATGGACCCCGCCTTACGTCGAGGTTGATTATCGATACTGATTATCGGTGCCGATTGCCAATACCGATACTACTGTCAATTATTAGTTTGTGACAACATAACATTATGATACATGCCCATGCGCATCATCTGTATGTTTGTTATGTGATGTGATTGGCCATTGCATATGCCATAGTGTAGGTGGTTTATGGGACTCCCTGATAGGTAGAATTATCTCACAAGAGCGCACGGTATACGAATGATTGATGCATGATTAGGGTTTGTGATTCATACACTCTGCATTTATGTGATTGTGATTACTATATGCCCTAGCGACATCAGGGTCGTAGCCTCCACAGGTATATCATGGATGGCCGAATTGGATACCGAAAATACTGTTTCTATCATCGAGGCACATAGATGTCCTTGGGTGAAAATCCCTAAACCAGATGGTACCAGAGGATGACTCCAACATCGGGACCAAGTGGATACATGAGCGCACGAGAGCCGAATACCAGGATATCACGTCTTTCACTATATCGTGGTCAGTTGGAAAGAGGTGTGGCCTTACCCGCCTGAGTGTAGGGAGAATTGCTAGGCTGAGTTTGATCAGATCGTGAATGGGTCCGCTATCGATGTGTCGAATAGGTATTGGTAGACTATTGGCCAGGCGGATAGTGAGGTTTCTTGCGATCACTTGGACTGCGTGCCTGAGAAAGGAGCAGTGCCATTTGGAGTGTACTAAACCCCATGATTATCTAGAATGAGAACTATATTGATATTTGATGCTCTAGTGATGAGCTGCATTGATTTGTGGATTGGCATGCTTGAGTCGCATCTCACATCGCATGGTCTTGATATGGTCGATAGCATTCATATCTTGTATCACATAGCCTTGGTACGACTGATTGCATTCATGTACCCATCAGCATGATTCTGCATTACTCTGACATTGCATTCTGAGCATGTTCACATTACGCACACACTTACACCACCCTCTAAGCTTTCTATAAGCTTATGGACGATTGATGCGAGCAGGTAGCGCTAGGACGCTGCAACAACATTGAGATTAGAGCGTGCAGCGGACTTCAGGAGCTTTTTTATTTTCGATATTGTATTTCTTTTTGTGCATTGTACCTATTGTATCATAAAAGTTTTTTATCATGGTGGATTTGTAATGATGTTGTTGGTTGTTGTTTGTAGATTATGCTTATGGTTATGCTTATTATGAATCAAAATCATATTTGAAATCCTCCTTGTAGAATCCCAGGATCGGAACCTGGTGTATGGGTAGTGGGAGCTGAGAATGGGGTACTATGGAGGCTATCAACGCCGAATTCGGTGATCGTGAATTTTGTGAGCCCGGTTTCCGAGTTTGGGGCGTGACAATAATGATGATAATTTTCAAGAAGGAGAAGTCGATATAGATGGCGAGGAGGATGTCGTTGCAGAAAGTGCTGACAAAGAATACCCTCCACCAAATTCTGAAACTCTTCCTGGTGTTAGTATTCCTGTAAAATTTCCTGCAGTAATAGAGGAGGAAGAAGATGAGCCTTTATATTATGGGGAGTATGGATATTCACCAAGTAAGGAATTCACTCTCTTCTCTCTCTCTCATATATATATATATATATATATATATATATATATATATATATATATATATATATATATATATTATGGGGAGTATGGATATTCTTTCATGTCTTTTTTTTATGCCTCAACATGTTAAAGCCCTAATGATTCTAGCCGAGTTCACTTTCTTAGATAATGATGATTCAACCAGTGAAGAAAATCTACATGAAAATGAAGAAGACCTTTAAGATGCTTATGATGCCCTATACAGGGAAAGTTGCAAAATTGTTGTAAAGTTAAAACTTCATAAAGAAAAGTTTTCAAAACTAAAAGAGAATTTCAATAATCTAGTCTTAGAAAAATCACACTTTTCATATTTGTTTGAAAAAACTAAGTTCGACTTAGATTTCAAAACGTCCCAAGTTAAAAACTTAAAATCTAAAAATAAAAGGCTAAAACTAGAAGTTTATTTGCTTTTGAGTTTAAAAGACACATGAAGGTACGCCCAAGGTGTTCTTAAATTAGAAAATGTGATGGTAACAACTGCAGAATTGTTGGCCAAGGTACTGTTCAACACTTTAACCTCCATCTATTTGAGAATGTTTTATATGTAGAAGGGTTAAAACATAATTTATTAAACATCCCTCAAATATGCGATAATAATCATAGTGTAAAATTTACCATCCAAGGGTGTGAAATTTTAAATAAGAATGGTTCAGTAATATTAACTGGTCGCAAAACTTCTGAGAACTACTATATTGTTAGTGATTCAAGCTCATTTAAGCTATCGTGTTACATGGTCGAAACCGATGAAACCGAATTATGACATAAGTGCCTAGGACATGTACACTACTGCAACTTGTATAGATTGAGCAAAAGAGAATTGGTAAGAGATCTACCCAAAATATAGAAAGTGAATAAAATATGTAGCGAGTGCCAGATTGGTAAACAAACCAGGAGAGATTACGAAAAGGTGAACTCCAAAGGCACATCTAAACCACTCAAACTTCTCCATATGGACCTCATTGGACGAACTAGAACGGAGAGTCGAGGTGGCAAGAAGTATATTCTGGTGATTGTATATGACTTTAGCGGATATACTTGGGTAGTCTTCTTAAGAGGGAAATCAGAAACTCTCGATGAAGTAAAAAAGAGTACTTAAACATATCCAAACTGAAATAGAATCCCAAGTCACTAAGATTCGTAGTGATCATGTGTAAGACCCGTATCCTAGTCTCTACTGTTCCATCGACTCCCACGATCCTTCTGGTCGAATTCCGGCAATCCTCGACCTAAAGCCAACGTTACGCACGATCCTAAGACGAGACTTGCATGCCAAAGTTGGCTCGACCCAAAACCTATATCTTGGCGATCGCGCCATCGCCACGGTTCCAATGCCGCGACTCACGCATCAACCCGATACCCAGGCTAGAAGATATCGGCTCGCATTCAGTTAGAGGAAAAATGTCGCGCGTTGCAATCCCTAGAAAATCTATCACATCAATCACTTCACTTGTCAAAGTACACACATTAATCTATCCCATCCCTAAGTACAAAAGCAACCCTTAAAAGTCAACTTTATCCCTTACCCAAGTACACCCATCCATCCCTCTCTTCCATCACTCCTCTCCCATCACCCCTCTCTCCCTCTCATTTTCTCTCTCCATTTTCAAACAACACCCCATGAGAGCACCCAACGTCCATGGCTCCATGAGAGGAGCTAGTGTGGCCCACCTTTCTATCTCTCATATCCACCCTTCGAAACTAATCTCAACCGTTGAAATTCTTTACTTGGAGCTCTAAGACCTATTGGAGGAAGGAGGAGTCGATTTAGTGGTGGGTGCTTCTCTCTCTCTCTCTCTTCATTTTTCTCTATCTGATGTGGCCGTGTCCCTCTCTCTTTCATGTTTTATATGCGATGATGTCTTACCCACACATCCATCCATTTGGTGGCCCATCTGAGTAAGGCCCACCCTAATTTGTGTTGTACCCAAAGCTGTCCAGCGTCCTGGACGCTGGGCGTTGCTGGGATGAAAATAAAATATCAGCTTGATTAGAAACTTGGGGAGGGTCACTCATATAGGCCCCACTGTGATGTATGAATTCAATCTACACCGTCCCTCTCATTTCCCAACTCATTTTAGGCGTTGAGCCGAAAAACAAGGCCAATCTGATTACATGGTGGGCCATTTCATGGAAAATAGTTATTTCTACCATTAAAATTTCCTTTGATATTTTTATATGTCAAAATACCTTGAATATTGGGCTCATTTAGTCTGTCATGAGCTGTAGGATCTAATGATTGGGAAGGATCCTTCTGATGTGGGCCCCGCCTAGGAAAAACCTCAATAATGCAATAAAAAAAAAAAAACAAATACGGCAGCAGACGCTGCTGCCGCTAGAGGACGTCCAGGCGCAGCGTCCTGCTGCATTGTGGTACACGGGCTGGGACGGTGGGCTCCACGTGTAGGCCCCACCGTGATGTGTTTTGCACATCAACACCGTGCATATTGATGGTGCCCTTAGGGCTGTGATCCTTCAAAAATATCAGCCATATAAGGTTCTCAGGTGGTCCACATCACAGGGGACTGGGATTGCACGTCTGCCGTTGAAACCCTTCCGAGAGTTCACAGAAGTTTTAGATCATTGCGAATTTGTTTCTTTTTCCTCTTTTCATGGGTCCCTGTGACCGTAACAACATGTTAGATTGAAAATAAAATTATGGTGGGCTCCACGTGGGACCCACCAAACTCATGATCTTATCAACCGTCCACCCATTCATAGATGGGACGGGCAAGAGCCCCGATTAGCCACTTTGATATACATGTTTACATCCAGGTCGTCCAGGCCTGGATCTGGATGACTGGACGATGTCCTTTTCAAAAAAAAAAAGGTTTTATATATTACATAATATAATATACGTATTATGTGTACAAGGGATGGTGGATCCCACGTGGGAAACCACCTTGCTGTAGTGTATATTATATAATATAATATACATATTATATTATTATATTATGTATATAAGAAATGGTGGGCCCCACGTGGGAAAGCACCTTGCTGTATTATTATATATATTATTATATAATAGATAATATGGTGGGTCTGGTGTGCAGGATACGGCCCCACATGATGCGTGTGTTGTATCGTTACCGTCCATCTGAGCGTGGACGTGGGGCCACCGTGATACGTGGGTTTTGCCACACCCGTCCAGTGGGACCCACTATAGATGTATGCGTTTTACCCATCTGTCCATCTGGCCGGTGGCAGCAGAGGCCCACCACTGATGGATGTGCTGCATCTAGCCGTCCATCCATTTGACTAGCCTATCTCAAGGCTTAAAACTAAAATAAAACAGATCCAGTATCAAGGGGACCACACTACAGACAACAGTGGTGTTGAACATCTACCATTAGGACCCCATTTCGGGTCACAGAAGTTTTGTATTAATATGATATTTGTTTCTTGCCCCTGTCCAGGTCTTTGTGACCTTATGAACTGACCGGATGGGAAATAAATGTTATGGTGGGCCTTCTGAATTTTTTTACCGTGGGAATCATTATCACCACTGCTATTTGTGGTATGGTCCAGATGATCTTTTAATCCGATTCATTGTTAGGATAATGCTCTAAAATGATCTCTAGCTATAAATGAATAGTATGGTTGGTTTGGGCCCATTCAACTCAGCCCATTTGACTCGGCTCATTTGACTTGGACCATTTGATTTGACTCATTTAATTCGACCCATATTGATGTTTATGCGACACAGATATGAGGCCCATTATGACGTATTTGTGGCCGTTGTTGAGGCCCATTTTGATTTATATGAGGCCTATCATAATTTATTTCGACCTATGTGGCAGGGCCCACCTGCCTTGTATCTGAGACACATAAGATGGGGCCCACCTGTTTGAATCGCAGGCCCATGGGTTGAGGCCCATTGTGATATATTTGGGACCCATGGGTCGAGGCCTATTGAGATGTATTTAGGGCCTATGAGTTAAGTCCAATTGAGATATATTTGAGGCCCATGTGTAGGGCCCACCTATTGTGTGTTTGAAGCCCATGGGTTGTGGCCCATTGTGATGTGTTCGAGGCCCATAGGTGAGGCCCATTGTGATATATATGTTCCTTGTGTGAGGCTGTGGGCCCACTGTACATTTGGCTTTATGTGGGCTACTCCTTGGGAACAATGTTGGTTAAATGACCACATTGATGGCAATGATGGTTGAATGCCCACATTGTGACCTTCCCTTAAGCTTGGTTAGGCCCATTCTCATCATCCTCTTGTGGGTTACCCCAAATGATTTGGCCCCATTATATTGTTTGATCCCTCATCAATTGTCCATCTATGGACCCAGCCTTGTTATGTGTTGGTTGTCGGTGCCGATTATCGATGCAGATTATCGGTGCCAATTGTCGATGCAAATTATCTGTTCCGATCGTGGCCGATTATCGATTGACGTGGCCGATTGCCGATTCTGCTTGTCGTGGCCAATTGACCGATTACCGATCGAGGCCGATTATCGTGACCGATTACCGATCGAGGCCGATTATCATGACCGATTACCGATCGTGGCCGATTATCGATTGACATGGTTGATTGCTGATTGAGGCCGATTGACCGATTGCCGATCGAGGCCGATTATTGTGACCGACTACCGATCGTGGCCGATTATCGATTGACGTGGCCGATTGCCGATTCTTCTTGTCATGGCCGATTGACCGACTACCGATCGAGGCCGATTATCATGACTGATTACCGATCGTGACCGATTGTCGATTGATGTGACCGATTGCCGATTCTGTTTGTCGTGGCCGATTGACCGATTATCGATCGAGGTCGATTATCGTGGCCGATTGTCGATTCTGATTATCGTGGTTGATTGCCGATTCCGATTGTCGAGGCCCAATGTGATGTATATGCGGCCCGTATTTGAGGCCCGTTGTGATGTGTATTCAACCCGTGTTTAAGGCCCAATGTGGTGTATATGAGGCCCATTGTGATGCATTTGAGGGCTAGGCGATGGAACCCACTGTGATGTATTTGTGGCCTATGGGCAAGGCCCATTGGGATATGTATTAGGCCCATGATGCATGGCCCATTTGATATATTTGAGACCCATGTGTGGGGCCCACATGTCATGTATTTGAGGCCCATGAGCAGGGCCCACCTATTGTGTATAGGTGGCCTGTGAGTAAGGACCACTATGTTGAATATTAGGCCTTTGTGTGAGGCCGTGGGCCCATTGCATGTTAGGCTCTATGTGGGCCATTCCTTAGGGGCAATGTTGGTTAAATGTCCACATTATCGAGGCCGATTGTCGGTGCCGGTTATTGATACCGATTATGAGTAGGTGATAGCATAGCATCATGATACATGCCCATACGCATTATCTGCATGTTTGTTATGAGATGTGGTTGATCATTGCATATGTCATTGAGCGTGTTGTTATGAGACTCCCTGATAGGCGGAGGTCATCTCACAGAGCATAATTGATGAATGGCTTGGATGTTGCACGTGTAAGTGTGTGCATATGTCATTGATGCATGCTGGATTGTATGACTCATGCATCTTGCATTGTGTGCTGTGATTACTATACGCCCTAGCGACATCAGGGCTGTAGCCTCCACAGGCATATCGTGGATGGCCAGAGGGGACACCGAAAATATTTAGTTCTAGCATATGGGCGCCATAGATGTCCCTGGGTGAAAATCCCTAAACCTCCGTGGCCAGGAGAAGCCCCAATGTCGAGACCGAGTGGATACATGAGCTCCCGAGTGCCGAATACCAGGAGGCCGCGTCTCCCACTGTGTCGTGGTCGGTTGGAAGGGGGTGTGGCCTTACCCGCCCGAGTGCAGGGGGCATTGCTAGGCTGAGTCTGACCAGCTCGAGGAATGGGTCCGCTATCGACGTGCCGGATAGGTATTGGCAGACTATTGACTAGGCGGATAGTGAGGTTTCTTACGCTCACTTGGACTGTGCGGCTGGGAGAGCGGCAGTGCCATTTGGAGTGTACTAAACCTCGATAATGATCCCAGAGACGAACTGTACTGATATGTGGACTTATTGAGTAGGAGTTGCATGCTCATTCATTCACTCATTCACTATCCACTCGGGCTGGTGGTGCGCAACTAATTGTTATGTGCCTTCGTTATGGCAAGGATTTCGATTGGGGCGCGCGACTAACCTGAGATCGAGAGTTTACCACACGGAGTCTGACTATCCAAATTTAGGTATGGGACTGGTTTGGATAGAAGGCCCTTGTGATGGACCCCATAGTTTGCGATACTATGTACTATCATCCCGACTTCACACTCCAGCATGGTCATTCCATTCGCACCGCATAGTGCATTACATCTACTGCATATGACATTCCGGGTTACTATGTTTATGCATTTATACGGTCTAGATATGACTGACGGTATTCATGCACTCATCAGGAATTGCGTACTGCATCGCATCTTTCACATCTGATGTTTGGCTCTTTATGACTCCTCATTTGCATAGATGTTCTATAATGCGTATTCTGATATTGATTGACTCATGGACTTGTCTGTATTTTTGCTTACTCTGTTATCGTATGATTTATGACCTTGTTAATAATGTTGTTTACTCGGATAATTCATGCTATTGTCAGTATTTCTGCTTATTTCTGATATTGTATGATTTATGGGCTTGTTAGTATTCCCGCTTACTTCTGATTACTCTGATATTGCTTACTTGGCACTTACCTTGTGCACACACTTACACCACCCTTTAAGCTTTCTATAAGCTTATGTACGATAGATGCGTGTAGGTGATATTAGGTTGCAGCATTGTTGAGCTTGGAGCGTACAGCGGTCTTCTGAAGCTTGATTTTTATTTATGTATTTCTTTCCAGCACTGTACTCAACTGATTATATTAGTGGATATGTGATGATGATGTTGCCTTTGTGAAATGGGTAATCTTGTGGTTATGCTTATTGCGAGTTAAATGTACAAAAAAAAAAAATCCTCCTTGTAGGATCCTAGGATTGGAATCTGGCGTATGGGTGCTAGGAGCCGAGAATAGGGTACTACGGAGGCTGTCAGCACCGGATTCAGCGATCTGGATTCCTGTGAATCCGATTTCTAGGTTTGGGGCGTGACATCATGGTTCTGAGTTTGAAAATAGCAGTTTTGAGAAATTTTACAGTGATCAAGGAATATGTAACGACTCGAAAAATCCCGTACAATGGCTAGAGTACCACCTCAGGCAGAAATCACTCAGGACCAAATCCTTTAGAAATTAGACGAGGATTAACTAGTGTTAAACTAGATTACATACGAAATCTGCACTAATCACTTTAAATACGATCTGCAAGATCCAAAACTTGCAGAATCGTTGACGCTGCATTACCCAAAAATCTAGGATCAAACTCATTACCCGGCTACTCTCGGGAGCATTATGAAACTCCGTATCAGATCTGGAACGCACATCGAAAGTTCGAATAATGCGAGGTTATAGAATTAGGACCACCATGCTGGGCTTGACAACCATCTCGGAAGTCAAAACCAGATAGTGTCCTAGGGCTATTCGCTTTAGCCCGGAGCGAGGAGTGTGAGAAAACATGGTTTTCTTTTGAAATTAAATCTAATTTAAGTAATCTGAGACTTATTGCTTGCGGGCCAATTATAAGCAATCAGACCGTCGGAATCTGACCCAAATACACCCTCGGATCAGGGAACATTTTCCATACATGTCCGTGTACTTGTAACCCTGATCGAGTTTCAGTGACCATTGAACTGAAACTGGTCCGTCACATGTGATCTCGGAACCCGACTGGAGCAAAAACTTAACTCAACCTAGATCCAAGGTCAGTGAGCTTAAGTCCGACCTTTAGCTTGAGGGGGGCTCCAGAAGTGCTCCGTTGAGACGGAACAGTTCGTATTTGGACATAACCTAAGCATACCATGGCCCTGAGTCTATTTTCGTGAGTTATAGGCCTATATAAGGACCTTAAACCCTCACTCTCTCATCCCATACAAATTTGAGAAAACCCTAGGTGAGAGAGAGAGAGTAAAGAGAGAAAGTGTGGGAGAAAGATCCTGTTGCCCTAACTTGCTACCATACGTGCTTAGCCACCACCGTCTAATCATTATTCCGGCGATTCTATCTTCGTTCTTAGGTAAGAAAACCCTAACCCTAACTTGTTCTAGGGTTTCAACTATTACAAGTAGCGAGATAGCTGACTTAATTCATGCTATAGGTTGTTGTGCGGCTGTAGACGAAGACTTAGAGATTCTATCGACTTCGTTATGCTTCTATGGTGTAAGGTGCGAACTTTAGACGTATAAGTTATGGTTTTCAAGGCCTTCAATGTCGGTTAATGATTTATTCTTGTTATGGGTGCTATTTCATATGCAAAATGCGTCGTCCGTTTCATGTTACAATTATATATGATCTGTGTAATATAGTGTATTCTATGTATGTGTTGAAATATTTGAATACGTTTGGAATTTGGATTTGTACTTAACATATTTATTTATCATGAATATATGCTTAATACATGTGTAACAACTCCTTAGCGAAAGGACTTGCCCTAAAATCACATCACGACAAATACACACTATATGTGATAAAGTGTGTAACCCAAGTGTTTGTGAAAATGCTTAAATGAATATGGAACCCGGATTCGTGCATGCTATGATCATCCGTCGTGGGTATATGCATGTGGTTTACGGGGCAACTCCCTAGTGAAAGGAGTTAACCTCATATATGTGTAAACCACATACATCATGTATGTAGTCTAAGTGTTTGTAAAAATGTCTGAATGTGCTAAGTATTACTAATAGTAGTTTTATATGAGTGCTGAGATATGAATCTCGGTTACCTTAATTATGTATATGATTTCCTCCATGTACGATACATTATGATGTATGTTTTATTCGTGTAATGAATGTGTGTGCAAATCCTGTTTGTGTTACATTTCTCAACATGCTCACATGCTTGTACGAATTGAATTATTTGTTCATTACCGTTTTGACTGTCTCTTATGATTACCTATTGGAATGAAGTGAAAGTGGGGCTATGATATAGTCCAGGCAATCGGTAACAGGCTTGAGTTTGTGGCTGAGATTTATTCACTACTTAGGATGGGTTCGACGAACTCGAGTCATACTAAAGTTGTCGGCAGTGGTTAGGCCACACGGAGTGTTTGCGCACTTCATGTCGCTCAACTCAATGTGCGCTCGTACTAGTCGAGCTCGTCAAGTAACCCGATCTACCGATGTTTGTTCACCATGTATGGACGCCTCTATTTGAACCTAAGGTACCCAACTCACCAGTGAATCCCGCTTAACCTTGGTACCTTGATCTGGTAAGACTCATGAGCCGGACATGGTGGTGTGGGACACCGTGGTCGAGCTGTCGACCTACGCTGGGGTGATGTGCCTCCCCGTAGTGACCTATGATCAACCCAGACTCGTGAGCTGAATACGGTGGTATGGGACACTGTATTCAATCCATTGGCCTACACTGATTTGGTGATGGGGGAGTGGTGCAATGATTTCGTGTAACAGCCATGGCAGCCCTTTGTAGTGACCTCGAGCGTACTCTGAGCCTACGGAGAGGCGACGACCCTTCTGTAGCAACGAGAGTACAACTAGGCCTATACTGATTTGATGATTAGCCATGTAGGGTGATGCGAGAGTGGTGTAACGAGTACGTGTAACAGCCCTGGCAGCCCTTTGCAGCGACCTAGACCGCACCATCGTATGAGATTAGCTAGAATTGACGACCCTAAAATGGATCATTGTTTGGGAATGCTATAAGGGAGGTACCATATTTCCCAACACTGCTATATGAAAAGGACTAATAACAACTCGATAAACACTCTCATAACATAGCACTGCATGTGCCCTGGGTTGAAGAGCACTGAGGGATGAAAGCATGCCGCGGACGTAAGATGGTGTCGCACAAGGGAGTATAGGCGAGGGCATGCATCATGACTACATTCCATACTTACATTAATAAGAGTATTTATGAGTGTTTGATTGTACTGCTTTATCATTACTGCTTGACTGAATTGATAACATGTTAACCTATGCTTTATCGTTCCACTGAGTTAGTTACTCACTCCCACGTTATAGGATGGTGTTGTACACACCAACCAGACCCTGTCTTAGATGCAGGTGTTGACGAGACGCAGGAGGCTGTGCCTGACTACTACGATGATCAGGACGAGTTCTCCTACATACAGTTCTCTGGAGGCTTTGCTTAGGCCATTCATATGACGGGGCTACAGGGTTTACTATTATAGTTGTACCACTTTTTTTGGAATTTTGATTTTAAAACTAATACATGTATATGATGACTCAGTAAGGTGTTCATACTCTGGAGACCGATTGTAACCGTTTCTGGCTTTATATACATTTATGTACATCTTTCAGTCTTCCGCTTGCATTTTATAACTTGATCTGAAGTATGAATTACTATTTTGGTATAATCCTACTCATGATTAATATACTAACACAGACAACATTTAATCATAAGCATTTATGTTGCATAAGTAATGTTTTGGAACTCGGGTGTTGAGCTGCTACTTGACCCCCGATTTTCAGGGCGTTACAAGTTGGTATCGGATCATGATTTGGATTAAACTGGACCTGGGTTATGGTCACATGATGTATGCTGTCACCTTTCGACTTAGGTGGGTGCGAGAAAAACATAGAAACAGTCATAGGTATCCCGATTTTGCCAATTGGCGAAGTTCACTAAAAACGGTCACCGAGATCGGGTCCATACTCATCCATGATCGTATGAGTCGACCCCAAACTACTTCTACACTGTCAAACGACGAGTATAGATCATAAATCACCCCATCCCAACCCTTATGAATATACAGATACAGCTATGCATCAGAAACCACCCGAAAGGACCCGAAATGAAGCAAATCGGAGTCGGGGGCCTACCCAGACCATTCCAGAGGGACCCAGGGTGGGCCCCATACTTTTTTGTGGCCTAGGGGGCACGAGGGCCTCGCCAACTTGTCCAAGGAGTGGCGAGGGCCTCGCCGAGTTAGCTAGGCCTCGCCGGTTAGCGGGCTCGGCCTGGCGGGCCGATGATGTTTGGGGGCTAGGGTAACCCCCTGGTGTGTGGGCTGTCAACTAAACCACCCCCAAACACACCCCTCCTTCACAAAACACATCTCCAAGCTCTCCCTTTCCCTCAAAGTTTCTATTTTCTCTCTCAAACCTCCCCTTCGATCACCCAATCTATCATTTTCTGTCACAACCCACTCACATCCATCGTTTACAGCAATACCTACCCCTCTTCCCTCTCCGTTTTCTCTCATTTAAGCTCTTACATCCCTCATTTGTGGCTCAAAATCGTGTAAGCTCTCTAACTCATCCCATCTATTCACTTCCCTTCTTTAATCCCTGTCATTTGGGCCTTTACAACCTCTGTTGAGGCTCAAATCTGTGGAGAACTAAATACTTCAGCCCCTATTCCCCCTTATCTTCACTTTCCATGGCCCTCTTTGAGTTCATTGCGGCTATTTTCTCGATTTTCACCGTCCTTTCTCTCATGGGAAAGAGAAAGGGGGCCGTGGATGAGGCCAGGCCTAGTCGCCCTGCGCATTCAAGGAGGTCAAGAGGCGCCGCCGCGAGCACAAGCGTCAATCGGGAGTTTCGGACGAAGCGGGATCTTAATCCCCAGACTCTTACTGAAAGGGTTCCGTTGGTGGAGCTGTCTCATGGAGTTTATGAGGGTTGTGGCATCATTTTTAAAGCTCAGGTGGATGGGCGGCTCTTTGGGGAATATCCATTATTCGAGTTCCTGGAAGGGACCTATTGGGTTCCACTATTTGATGGCGGGTATCGCGCCAATGCGAGCACTGTCCGAGCTTTTTATGCTAACATTCATGAGGCTACGCTTGAACCCTTGTAGTTCCAGATCCCATGTGGAAGGGATCGGTTGGCCACAGTTGATGTCAGATTGATATCTCGGCTTCTGAATGTGCCCTATGGTGAGGTGCATGCTAGCGAGCTGAATCTGAGGAGTGCACATGAAAGGGATCGTTGCACATGTTTCCTTGTGCTGACTGGTCCAGTGGCAGCCAAACAAAAGTCTTCTAGTGACCAATATGTCTAACGACTTCCGTTTGCTCCATCACATCTTCACTTTCAATGTCTACCCTAGGTGGACCAATCGCAGTGAGTGTACGCGCCTCATGGTAGATTTCCTATATTAAGTGGGGTGGAGAGCAAACCTATGTATGCCTACGTTCGTGTTGCAACAGATAATTAATACTACACGCTCTACTATAAGGACTGATTCGCTCCCCTTCGGCCGACTCATATGCAAGATTGTACGTGAGTTTGGCTATAGTCTTGGGTTGGTTTCATCACATCAACGAGACTACCCTCAACTAGATGGAGATCGGGTTACGGCAACGCCAGGCTCGACTTGAGGAGAGCGATGATGAGACGGAGAGTGAGGAAGAAGATGGAGCTGAGATAGAAGAGGAGAAACATGAAGAAGAAGAAGAGGAAGAGGAAGCCCAAGACACAGAGGAGAGCTCACTACCTGCGGCACCAGAGCAGGATGCTGATCAAGCTGCTAGGGATGCTCGTATAGCCCGACTTGAGGAAGGTCAGGCTGTCATACGTCAAGACATTATAAATCTTTGGGGCCTCATGAAACATTAGTATAAGAAGTTGACTCGCACCTTGAAGTCTATTTTGTGCTGCTTACAGGATAAGGGTTCCCCTCCTCTATCGCCATACTCAGATGCTTAGTCATCCATGCCGGCATCTTGCAGCTTGTTTTGGTTACTGCTTTAAGATATGTTTGTGTTTTCATGTTTATAGGCCTAGTAGTGCAGTAGTGGTAACTTGTTTTAATTGTTTGAGACTTTGGTTTTATTAGCTAATATGCATCTTCTGTCATGATTCATGTAACTCTATATTCCATGTATTGTGGTAATTTTGGTAAATGAAATGCATGCAGCCTCTTTTGTTATGAAGTGTGTAGAATGCTTAAGTGATTGTGTATTATGTTGCTATACTTCATGTTACATGCGTTGCACCCTATGTTGTATAGGGCATGCCACGGAAATATACAAGAAGCATGACACACCTCACACTCACTGATACGATGGACCAAGCTCCTTTCCACAGAGATGGTCGTACGGACCCTAGTTTAGGCCCGGATCGTGAAACTATACTGCGTCTCAGCCTTCCACTGGTCCTACAACTAGACTACCACCTTATACACCACCCGTTCTCGAGCAGAACCGTGCATCTTCCTTGACGCAGTACGTGCCTCATCCTCCCCACCTACTGATAGGTTTGAGCAGATGATGATGTTGATGCAATAGCAGCACCAGCAGCTCTTGGCCACTATTACAGAGGCCTTATCTGAGGGTGGGAGTGCGACTCCACCTTCACCATCTGTACGTCCTGCTGAGACTACAGAGCCTTCTGCTTAGGCTGAGGATGTGCCTTCGCCTGCACCTGCTTCATACCTTGCGGGGAATTTGGGTACTAGTGGCCTTCTCGAGCGATTCCAACGCTTGAGGCCTCCTACTTTTATGGGTTCTCACAGATCCGAGGAGGCTGAATATTGGCTAGACTGCATCTCCAAGATGCTACGGATGCTGCATTGTACCGAGTTAGAGCAGGTAGAGTTGGCCACCTTTATGTTTGAGGAGGTCAGTATGTGGTGGGATAGTGTCCTATGGACAGTCGCAGTTGGCTACGTATGGACTTGGGCATCTTTCGAGTTTCATTTCCACGAAAAGTACTACCCTCAGACCTACCAACATGAGAGGGAGAATGAGTTCTTGTGCCTCAGGCAGGGAGGCATGACAGTTACTGAGAATGAGCATCGATTTACTGAGTTGGGCAGATATGTCCCTACGATACTCGCTGACGAGCAGATGCAGATACGACATTTTTCTGAGGGCTTGCGACCTGACATTCGGTCGAAGATGTGTTGTGTCAGCATACCCTCCTATGCCGAGCTAGTACATATGTCTATACGGGCAGAGCAGGATGTAGAGCGATTGACACACTCTCATGGCCCTATGGTTACTAGGCCACGACCAGATATCAAGAGCAGGTCATTCCTCAGCAAGAGGCCTCGTATTGACTCTTCTCCCAGGATTGCAACGCCAGTAGTTCCGATGAGGCGTCCAGGTGTGACCTGTTCTTACTGCGGGAAACCGGGTCATCCTGTAGAGAATTGCTTTGCATGGATGAGAGACAACAGGTTTTCACCACTGCAGAGGATTGATCGTTCTCGCCCTTAGGCTTTATCGGATCTACCACTACGGACAGCACCTACATATCCATCCTTCAGAGCACCTGCACCTCATTTTAGGCTACTACAGCGACCTATGGTGCCTCAGCCTAACCGACCTCAGCAGGCACGCATTCATGCACTTACAGCGAAAGAGCCAGAGACAGCACCTTCAACACCTATGGCCTTCAAGGTCACTGCACACGTCCAAGGTATTCCTATCTTCTTATTGGTGGACACAGGGTCCACTACCTCTATGATCTCATGCACGGCAGTCAAGCGACTGGGTTTGGATACTGCTCCTATGAAGGGAGTGAGGGTCATCACTGCCACAGGGACTTTCTCTGATGTTATTAGTATGTGTGAGGGTTGCCCGATTGACTTAGGTGGCAGAATGATACTAGTTGACCTGATCATCGTCTCCCTAGTTCACTACAATGTCATTTTCGGTATAGACTGGCTCACTGAGATGCAAGCAGAGCTCAATTGCGAGACTAGGATGGTTACAACTCACGGACCGGAGGGCACGGCTTTTACTTTCCCTGTTCAGGTCAGTCACATTTCTCGATTGAGATGTTACTCTTCTTCACTGAAGAATATTGATGGTCCGACGCTTGTCGATACGCCTATAATTCAGAATTTTGTGGATGTGTTTGAAATGATTCCTGGTTTGCCTCCTCAGTGTGAGATCGACTTCACCATTGATCTTACGCCTGGTGCGACACCCATTTTATTACCGATGTATCGCATGTCTCCATGCGAGATGGAGGAATTGAGGAAACAGATTGATGGACTAGTAGAGAAGGGCTTCATACGACCCAGTGTGTCTCCTTGGGGAGTACCCGTGTTGTTTGTCAAGAAGAAAGACGGGTCGTTACGGTTATATATTGATTACCGCAGGTTGAACCAGTTGATCGTGAAGAACAAATATCCTTTACCTAGGATAGACGACCTGTTTGATTAGTTGAAGGGGGTAAAGTATTTTTTGAAGATCGATTTACAGTCAGGATATTATTAGTTGCGCGTCAGGGATGAAGACGTGCAGAAGACGGCTTTCAGGACTTGTTTTGGGCATTACGAGTTCCTTGTGATGTCGTTCGGTCTTATGAACGCACCGGTCGTGTTCATGGACTTGATGAACCGGGTATTTCGGCTATTTCTATACCTATTCGTCATCGTATTTATAGATGACATCCTGATATACTCCACGAGTCGGGAAGAGCACGAGGAATACTTATAGGCAGTCCTAGGTACTCTGAGGAAGAACTAGTTATTCGCGCAGCATAAAAAATGTGACTTCTGGCAGGAGGAAGTCAAGTTCCTGGGACATGTGGAGTCAAAGGAAGGGATAGCAGTGGACCTGGCTAAGGTAGCCGTAGCTCAGTTACTGAGGTGAGGAGTTTTCTGGGCCTGACAGGCTATTATCGACGATTCATCCGGGACATCTAGAAGATAGCCAGACGGTTGTCACAGTTGACGCGAAAGGATCTGAACTTCGCCTGGAATGAGAAGGCAGAAGCAGCTTTTCAAGATCTGAAGGACAGACTGATGTCCGCCCATGTGCTAGTATTACCAAAATAAGAGGTTAAGTACACTATATACACTAACGCGTCTCACGTTGGTTTGGGTTGTGTCCTTATGTAGAAGGACAGGTTGATTGCGTATGCCTCGAGACAATTAAGGAAGCACGAGGAGAATTAACCTACGTACGACCTTGAGTTAGCAACGGTCATATTCGCATTGAAACTCTGGAGACATTAACTCTACAGAGAGGAGTTCGAGCCTTTCTGGGACCACAAGAGCCTTAAGTATATATTCACTCAGCGGGACTTGAATATGAGGCAGCGCCGATGGATGGAGACCTTGAAGAACTTCAAGTTCGAGGTTTCCTACCATCCTAGCAAGGCTAACCTTGTGGCAGACGCATTAAGTTGCAAGAAGGCTATAGCATTTGCGACTCCGCTGATGATAGCAGAGTGGGATATGTTGGAGTTCGTGTGGGACTTCGAGTAAAAACTCATAGTGGAGGAGCCATTCGAGAGTGTCGCACACGTTCGGGTGCGGCCAGTTATTGATGACCGGATTATCGAGGCCCAGAAGGGTGACGAGTGGTTGTCTGAGCTTCGAGAGCAAGCTAGCGATGATGTGGACTCCGAGTGGTGAGTTGGCACAAATGAAGGCCTACGACACCGTGGCCGCCTGTGCATCCCAGATATTCAGGACTTGAGACAGGAGCTTCTCGAGACTGCCCATAGATCGAAGCTTGCGATGCATCCTGGTAGGATGAAGATGTATCAGGATATGAAGCGGTCATATTGGTGGGACAATATGACGGTTCATATAGCAGAGTATGTTTCCCGTTGTCTCACGTATCAGCAGGTCAAGGCCGAGCATCGCGGACCTCCTGGACTCCTTCAGCCCATGCCCATAGCTGAATGGAAGTGGGACTTCATCTCTATGGACTTTATCTCGGGGCTACCGAAGATGAGAAAGGGTTATGACTCTATTTGGGTGATCGTGGACCGGTTGACCAAATCGGCTCATTTTCTCCCTATCAGAGTGACGAAATCTGCAGACGACTTGGCTAGGTTGTACATTAAAGAAATAATGCATCTGCATGGAGTTCCCTTAGAGATCATGTCGGACCGCGACACGTGATTCACGTCTATCTTCTAGACTTGTATCCAGGAAGCGATGGGTGTGAAGTTGAAGTTCAGTATCGCGTTTCACCCTCAGACTAACGGGCAGACAAAGCGGGTGAATCAGATTTTAAAAGATATGGTGTGGGCTTGTGTTTTGGACTTTAAGGACAGTTGAGATGACTACCTCCCGTACGCAGAGTTCGCCTACAACAACAGTTTTCAGGCAAGTATTGGCATGGCTCCTTACGAGGCCTTGTATGGGCGCCCTTGCAGAGCACCTCATTGCTGGGTAGAGGGTGGCGAGCGCAGTTTGGTTGGCCCAGAATTAGTACAGGCGACCTTAGCGAAGATCGACATTATCAGGCATCGACTCCTGACGGCCCAGAGCAGATAGAAGAGTTATGCCGATACGAGGCGGTGGCCACTTGAGTTTGAGGTTGGAGATCATGTGTAACGCCCTGAAAATCGGGGGTCGAGCATAAACTCAACTCCCGAGTTCCAACGCATCACTTATGCAACAAAATGAATGATGATTGAATGTTGACTGTATTATAGTGAACATGAGTGAGATTAAGCCAAAACAGCATATCATACTCCAGAGATAGTTAAATTTGCAAGCGGAAGACTGATAGATAGATAAAATATATAAACTGTGGTGAGTCTCCAGAGTGTGATAACGTTACCAGGTTAAATAATTACAATCCTAAAATATACCAAATGTGTAAGGTCCTCTAGTCAGTATCCCAGAAAGTCCCGTCGATCAGGACACAGCTCACGGGAACCTGCCTGAACAACATAAAGGAGGAATCCTCCTCATCCTCATAAAGTCCGGCTCCGCTTCGCAGCATCACCATCATCTAAAACTCGAACAAGTCTGGTTAGTGTATACAACATCGTCCCGTAATGTGGGAGTGAATGATCAACTCAGTGGATAACATGTTATCAAAACAGTCAAGCAGTAATGATAAAGCAGTACAATCAAATAATCCTAACTACTCTTATTTAATGCAAGTATGAAATGACATGATGAATGCCCTTGCCAAACCACCCTTATGCGACAACATCTTACGTTCGCAACATGCGTTCATCCCTCAGTGCTCCACATCTACCAGGCACATGCAGTGCGATGATGAGAATGATTACCGAGTAGTTATTAGTCCATTTTAAACAGCAGGATTGGAAAACTAAGGTACCTCCCTTGTATCATTCCCAAACATGATCCATTCTAGGGTCGTCAATCATAGATAATCTCATATGATAGTATATTTCTAGGTCACTGCAAAGGCTGTCAGGGCCGTTATGCACAAAGGTTACACCACTCCCCCATCACCTCTTTAACGGTTTATCACTAAGCTGATACAGGCCTAGTTCATACTCTATACACTGCGGCAAAACTCGTCGCCTCACCGCAAATTCAGAGTATACTCGAGGTCACTACAAAGGGCTATCAGGGCTGTTACACGCATTCGTTGCACACTCCCCCATCACCTTATCAATGTATGCCGATAGCACGAATATAGTGTCCCATACCACCATAATCGGCTCACGAGTCTGGTTGCTCACTGGTCACTACGGGGATGCACATGGCCCCAGTGTAGGCTGACAGCTCTACCACGGTGTCCCATACCACCATGCCCGGCTCATGAGTCTTAAAGGATCGAGGTACCATGGTTAACGGGATTTCACTGGTAAGTTTAATACCCTAGGTTCAAGCAGTAGCGTCCAAACATGGTGAACATACATAAGACAGATCGGGTTACTTGACGAGCTCGGCTAGCTCAAGCGCACAACGAGTTGAACGATATGAAATGCATAAGCACTTCGTGTGGCCAGCCACTATCGCCAACCAAAGTACGACTTGGGTTCGATGAACACATCTCTCATGGCGACTGAATCTCAACCACAAACTCAATTTCATTGCCGATTTCCTGGACTATACAATAGCCCCAATCACATTCAATTGCAGATAGGTAAAGCAGTAATGGATCAAGATTCAAATCATATAATCAAAGTCTGATAACATCCGCTTAGGGCTTCCAAGGCTGTTGCATGCACCCGTTACACCACTCCCCCATCACCCTTCACAACACTTATGGAATACAATACAAACATGAATTTAAACATATGCATTACACAGATAAAATCATACAAGCAGTTAGGCATGTTATGAAGTACAACATAAGCATGAGTTTGTACATATTCAATTCCTAATCACACAGATATCTAAAGAAATCATACACATAGTTAAAGAAGTTGAGAATCATATCTTAACACCCTTATACGTTACAATTTACTAATTACTACTCATTCAGACATTTCACAAATACTTATTAGAATACACTATTTTCACATACATAGTGTATATTAGCAAAACATATATTAGGGCGAGTCCTTTCGCCAAACAAGTATTTTATCCATATATAATATATTCATACAACAAATAATCATGGCAAACACATTTCCAAAATTTATACGTATACGGTACTTTCTACAAATACCTAGAGTATGTAAAATTCCATATTCTTCATCTTTAATCAAAATAGAAAACAGACAGCACTTTGTACATGTGCAATTGCATGCAGATCATGAATCTATCATTATCTGACATTGAAAGCATTGAAAACTGTAACCTATACACCTAAAGTCTGCACCTTTTGTCGTAAAATCGTAACGAATTCAATAGGTTTGCTAAGCTTTCGTATTCGGCAGTTTGGTAACCTATAGAATGAAATAGGTTAGCTATTTTATAACCTACAACTATCAAAACCCCAAAACAGATTAGGGTTAGGGTTTCTTACCTAGAAATGATGCCGGAATCGCCGGAAAAGCGACTAGATAGGGGTGGTTATGCTTACATAACGGCAGGGAAGCATGACAGGGAGATCCTCCCACAACTCCCACACTTTCTCTCTCTTTTCTCTCTTCTCAATCTCAAATTCATATGACTATGAGAGAGAGGGTTCTAAGGTCCTTATATAGCCTAAAAACTCACTAAAATAGACTTATGGTCAAGGTACACTTAAGTTATAACCAAAGCGACACTTTTCCAGCTCAAATGAGCACTTCTGGCTGCCCCCCTTGAGCCAAAGGTTGGACTTAAGCTCACAGACGATGGATCTAGGTGGAGTTAAGTTTTTGTTCCAGTCAGATTTCCAGATCACGCGTGGCGGACCAGTTTCAATTCAACGGTCAGTGGATCTCGATCGGAGATTCCGAGTACATGGATATGTTTGGGGAAATATCTCTGATCCAAGGATGTAATTTGGTCTGATTCTGACGGTCAGGTTACTTAATACTGACCCGCAAGCGACAAGTCTCAGATTTCATAAATTTGTATTTTATTTTTAATTAAGTTTACATTTCTCACACTCCTCACTCTGGGCTCAAGCAAATAGCGCTAGGACACTGTTTGGATTTGATTTCTGAGATGGTTGTCAAGCTCAGTAAGGCGGTCCTAATTCCTTAACTTCATGTTATTTGGACTTCCGACGTGTGGTCCAGATCTAATACGGAGTTTCGGGATGCTCCCGAGAGCAGTCGAGTAATGAGATTGATCCTAAATTTTAGGGTAATCTAGCGTCAATAATTCTACAAGTTTTGAGTCTTGCAGATCGTATTTAAAGTGATTGAAATGGATTTCAAGGCTAATCTAGTTTAACACTTAGTTAACTTTGTCTCATTTCTAAAGGATTTAATCCTATAAGATTTCTGTCTGAGGTGGTACTTAGTCCTTTGTAGTTTGTATATAAAGTGATCCAAGTTATACTACTTAGCTAGTTTAAGATAGTGTCTAAGGTGAAGGTACTTAGAAAAATTGAAAGATCAAAGTGGTGAAAGGTAGGATTTGTGAAGGAAATGGGTTCAAAAGCGGTTTTAGACTTTGGGATTGAGTTCTGACGAGTTAATAAGGTGTTAGGATTGACCCATTGCCTAAGGATGTCTAATTCCAGGTTGACAAAAATCCAGGATGTTACAATCTACCCCCCTTAAAATAAAATTTCGTCCCTGAAATTGCCTAAGGGTAATAAGGAAAGATTTACTTATTTCCTTTTACTAAGTTTTATTGATTTCGAGTTTCTACGTGTAGTAGGGTAGTAGGGTATATACTAGCCTGGTTCATTTTAGCCTACCCCCTTTAAAACTTATTTCTTTATCCATTTCTCATACCCTGATGGTTTGCTACAATTTATTTCTTTACCTATTTGGAGTCTTGACGACAATCCCCAATTATTTAGAGTAAGATAGCTGTTTTAATTGTTTGACCAACACGGAGAGACGTTTATAGTGGGCTTAATCCCGATACATCGATCATCTACCAGGCCAGGGTAGAAAACTCATCATATCCCTTCCGAATCCTGGTGGATCCTGGTCTTCTGCTCGTCAGCAGAGGGTCCATTGGTAGTCGCCTAGGATTGAGAATTGGGTCAAGCTGCGAATGTTTCACTGTTGTATATTTCAGTAACTCCGTAGACCGATCACTCTAAAAACGTAGGGAATGTCCATCATTGAAAGGCTCAAATTGTCTATTTCTAAGGTTGCCCTTTAGGTCTTACTCTAAGAGAGCCCTCGTTATTATCTATGTCCAAGGAAATGGTGAATCAAAACTTACTAGATCATCCTAAAACGGTTTCTCATAGTAGAACTTGCTAGGGCTTCTATAATGTTCGTATTCAACGAGCACAATTTCGATCCTGGGCCAGTGGGGCAAGGGTCCACCACGCTTCCGCTGCGCCACCCAGATCAAAGAGGTGTATTGATTTATCCTAGCTACATCTATCGGTCTCTGGCATTCTCTAATTTAACCGGTAGTCTAGTCTTAATTTAGGAGTAGTGGAAATCCATAGGTGTAGTCCAAAGTCTATGCTCATACACTAGATGATTTTATAGCCTTTTTAATATAAGAAATTGTCTTATCGCTTAGGGTCAAAGTTGTCTGATCAGAATTAGGTTGCCTGAACTTGAATTTAACTACGCTTGAGCACCTCACAGATGCCCATACCAACTACGAAGGTCCTAGGGTTCACGTTATTAAATTATTGACTTTCCCATACTACGAGGTCTTTCGAAATCTAGGAGCACCACTCTAAGTCCAAAACTCTAAGGGCCTATTATCTTAAATGGGACTGCATTACTAATCCCACTTCGGAATTGGGAATGACATGTTTGGTAGGAGGGTGGGTGGGATAAAAATTAATTTTATAGGCTTTGGAAAATGAGCCTAGTATTAGAAAATGTGAGATGGGATTTTCAAATCCCAGGATAATGAATTTCCAAGTGTAATTTGAAAGGAAAAGACGGGATTTACGTTTACCTGCATATATTCCAAACATAGTATCGAAAACCATGGGATAAACCCAATCTAGGGACCATACCTTACATATACATTTATTGTTACCTGTACAATTCTATCCACCTTAAACTCACCTAATGCAATTTGGCGGAACGGGCCCTAAACGTTCTCAAACCTCTAAAACATTCTACCAACTACTACACCTATCAACATGAAAATATAACCACCCTAAGACAGTAGCCCATGCAAACTACAAGACAACATATGGATAGCTAGACATCTGAGAAGATGGTCGTACCAAGCTCGGATAGAGCCATGGAAAAGTGAATGAAAAGTGATGGAGAGAGAGGGAAAGGGCCGGAGGTTTGGTTCTCCACGAACTACCATCCCAATAGGTGTTGAAGAGGTCCAAATGACAGGGAATGAAGAAGGAACAAGGGAGAAATGGAATGGGTTAGAAGGTTACACAATTTTGAGCTTCAAATGGGGGTGTGGGAGCTCAAATGTGAAAGAAAGGGGAAGGGTAGAAAGGTAAGGTTACTGTGATCGATGGATGTGGGTGGGTTATGGTCGAAAATGAAGGATGAGACGATTGAAAGGGAGTTTTGAGAGAGGGGACAGCAAGTTGGAGGGTGTTTGAGAGAGAGGGGGCAAAACAGACGGGAAAAAGGGGCCCCCACAAAATGTGGTAGGCACCACAGGTGCCTAGGGGTTGGGCCGACCATGACCAGCACAGGCCCGACTAGCCCGGCCCATCCTGACCGCGGTCGACTGCGGTGACTGCGATCCCGCCGCAGTCTGCTTTGCCCGGCGTACTGCCGCCGTGGTTGGGTGGTGTTCCCCAACCTCCCAAGGTGCCAAATGCACCTTGGTTCTACCCTGGGTCCATATAGATTTAAGTGGGGAGGCCCACGACTCCATTCTGTTCCAGATCAGGTGGTTTCGAGAAATTTCTGATCTAGACTGACCTTTACTAATTTTTAACGACTGGAATTAGGTGGATTGTGATCTAGACTTGTCAATAGATGGCCTAAGAATGTTTTAAGGTTGACCCGTGCGACCAGGGTTGAGTACAGACTCGATTTCGGTGTCCATTTTCAATGAACTTTGCCGTTGGATGAAATTGGGATACCTAAGACTGTTTCTATATTATTCTCGTACCCTCCTAAGACAGAGTGCGTCAGAGTACATCGTGCTACCATAACCCAGGCCCAGTTTACTCTAAATCATGCTCTGATACCATCTTGTAACGCCCTGAAAATCGAGGGTCGAGCATAAACTCAACTCCCGAGTTCCAACCCATCACTTATGCAACAAAATGAATGATGATTGAATGTTGACCGTAATAGAGTAGTGAACATGAGTGAGATTAAACCAAAACAGCATATTATACTCCTGAGACAGTTAAATTTGCAAGCGAAAGACTGTGATAGATAGATAAAATATATAAACTGTGGTGAGTCTCCAGAGTGTGATAATGTTACCAGGTTAAATAATTACAATCCTAAAATATACCAAATGTGTAAGGTCCTCTAGTCAATATCCCAGAAAGCCCCATCGATCAGGACACGGCTCACAGGAACCTGCCTGAACAACGTAAAGGAGGAATCCTCCTCATCCTCATAAAGTTCGGCTCTACTTCACAGCATCGCCATCATCTGAAACTCAAATAAGTATGGTTGGTGTGTACAACACCGTCCCGTAACGTGGGAGTGAGTGATCAACTCAGTGGAACAATAAAGCATAGGTTAACATGTTATCAAAACAGTCAAGAACTAATGATAAAGCAGTATAATCAAATAATCCTAACTACTCTTATTTAATGCAAGTATTAAATGACATGATGAATGCCCTTGCCAAACCACCCTTATGCGACACCATCTTACGTTCGCGACATGCGTTTATCCCTCAGTGCTCCACATCTACTAGGCACATGCAGTGCGATGATGAGCATGATTACCGAGTAGTTATTAGTCCATTTCAAACAACAGGATTGGGAAACTAAGGTACCTCCCTTGTATCATTCCCAAACATGATCCATTATAGGGTCGTCAATCCTAGATAATCTCATACGATAGTATATTTTTAGGTCGCTGCAAAGGCTGCCAGGGCCATTACGCACAAAGGTTACACCACTCCCCATCACCTCTTTAACGGTTTATCACTAAGCTGATACAGGCCTAGTTCATACTATACACACTGTGGCAAAACTCGTCGCCTCACCGCAAATTCAGAGTATACTCGAGGTCACTACAAAGGGCTATCAGGGCTGTTACATGCATTCGTTGCACCACTCCCCCATCACCTTATCAATGTAGGCCGACAGCACGAATATAGTGTCCCATACCACCATAATCGGCTCATGAGTCTGGTTGCTCACTGGTCACTACGGGGATGCACATGGCCCCAGTGTAGGCCGACAGCTAGACCACGGTGTCCCATACCACCATGCCCTGCTCATGAGTCTTAGCGGATCGAGGTACCATGGTTAACGGGATTTCACTGGTAAGTTTGGTACCCTAGGTTCAAGCAGTAGCGTCCAAACATGGTGAACATATATAAGACAGATCGGGTTACTTGACAAGATTGGCTAGCTCGATCGCACAACGAGTTGAACGATATGAAGTGCATAAGCACCTCGTGTAGCCAGCCACTATCGCCAATCGAAGTACGACTCGGGTTCGATGAACACATTTCTTGTGGCGACTGAATCTCAACCACAAACTCAGTTTCATTGCCGATTTCCTGGACTATACAATAGCCCCAATCATATTCAATTGCAGATAGGTAAAGCAGTAATGGATCAAGATTCAAATCATACAATCAAAGTCTGATAACATCCGCTTAGGGCTGCCAGGGCTATTGCACGCACTCGTTACACCACTCCCCCATCACCCTTCACAGCACTTATGGAATATAACACAAACATGAATTTAAACATATGCATTATCTCACGCCCTAAACTCAGAGACCGGACTCACAAATTTTTCGATCACCGAATCCGTCGACGACAGCCTCCGTAGTACCCCATTCTCGGCTCCCGGTACCCATATACCAGGTTCCGATCCTGGGATGCTACAAGGAGGATTTCTAATAATCAATTTGATTCGTAATGAGCATAACCACAAGCATAACCCACGAATAATAACCACAAGAACACCATCACAAAATCCATTATGATTAAAAACTTTGAGTACAAGGCATATGAAGGGAAATACAAGATAATGATAATAGCAGAAACTCCAAAAGCTCGGCTGCACGCTCCAACTATGGCGAGATTACGGCTGCGTCCTCGCGTCACCTGCACGCATCAATCGTGCATAAGCTTATAGAAAGCTTAGAAGCTGGTGTAAGTGTGTGCGCAATATGAGCGTGCTCAAAATGCAAGGTCAGAGTAATGCGGAAACATGCAGATGAGTACATAAATGCAGTCAGCCGTACCAAGGCTATGCGGTGCAAGGTATGAATACTATCGGCCATGTCAAGGCCATGCGATGCAAATGCAAGTCAAGCATGCCAATCTACCTCCACATATAAATACAGCTCCTCACTAGAGCATCGAATCAGTATGGTTCTCAGTCTGGATAATCACCGGAGTTTAATACACTCCAAATGGCACTGCCGCTCTCCCAGCCACACAGTCCAAGCGAGGTTAAGAAACCTCACTATCCGCCTAGCCAATAGTTTGTCAATACCTATCCGGCACGTCGATAGCGAACCCTATTCACGAGCTGGTCAGACTCAGCCTAGTATTGCCCCTACCCTTGGGCGAGTAAGGCCACACTCCTTTTCAACTGACCACGACACAGTGGGAGACGCGGCCTCCTAGTGTTCGGCCCTCAAGTGCTTATAAATCCACTCGGTCTCGACGTTGGAGTCATCCTCTGATACTATTGGGTTTAAGGATTTTCACCCGGGGACATCTATGACGCTCGTATGCTAGAACCAAAACATTTTCGGTATCCAATCTAGCCACCCACGATGTGTCTGTGGAGGCTATGGCCCTAATGTTGCTAGGACTTACAACAACTACGATCACACAATATAAGTGCATGAGTCACACTACCAGTCATACAACAGTCCTGCGCATAACATGTACTCATGTAGGGCAACTCCACCTATTGAGGAGCCTATAAACAGTCTGTCCGAAGGCATATGCTATGATCAGACACTCCTCATCTCAAGCATACATATGATGCGTATGATCATGAATCATGGGGCTGTGCTAAACATGTTATAAAGTAATAAACTATCCTCTCAATGAAGATGGGCCTAGATAGCCTACATGAAATAGAAATGGGCCTGTCAGAGGCCTTAGGGAGAGTTATAATGTGGACATCTAACCAACATTGCTTGTACAATATGGACGTCAAACCAACATTGTTCCCAAGGCTCGGCTCGCCTCAAATACCATTAAATAAATCTTGGTGGAATCATACATTGCAATGTGCCTTAGGTACCTCCCATGGGGCCCCAAATACATCAAATGGGCGATATCTCATAGGCCTTATACTCATCAAGTGGGCCACCTCAATGAACCTCACCAATGGGCCTTAGGTACATTGTAATGGGGCATCATCCATGGGCCTAAGAATGCGTTAAAATGAGCCAAATCATATAAGCTCTATGTGTATCAAATGGGCCTAATCACATAGGCCTTATACATATCAAAGTGGGCCTCAATAATGGGCCTAAAAATACAACAAGATGGGCCTAAACACATAAGCCCATATGCATCCAAGTGGGCCTCATGTGAAGCCCACCATAATGTTTATTTTCAATCCAACCTTCTCATAAGATCTCATGGGCCTAGGGTAGGGCCCACTGAAATGTTTATTTTCATCTAATCTATTCAAAAGGTCACGGAACCAGGGGCCCACTAGAATGTTTTTTTTATTTTTTTTTATCCAATCTGTTCATAAGGTCCCGTGGACCAAGTGGGGCCCACCGTAATATTTATTTTCCACCCAACCTATTAATAGGTCATATAGACCTGGGGCGCCCACCGTGAAGTTTATACGCCATCCAACTGTTCACAGGGCCACACGGCCAGAGAGGGTCCACCGTGATGTTTGTTTGCCACCAAGCTGTTAATAAGGTCACCTGGCCAGGGAGGGCCCACCATATTATTTATTTTCTACCCAACCTGTTCATGAGGTCACGTTCAAGGGGCCCACTGAAATGTGGTTCACAAATCCAATTCACCCATTAGGTGTGTCCCACTTGGTGGTCCGGACAGTTTCGACCACATGGGCGGCCCCACCAAATGAATTTATATGTTTAGGCATGTCTTCTCATGATTTTAGAGGGTATGGCCCACCTGAATTCCGTATATGGCTGATTTTTTTGGGGCGGACCCCTGTTAGAAGGGGGCCCCACGATGGACGGTGTTGATGCTCGAAACGCATCATGATGAGGCCCACAATTGGGCCGTGGGGACCAGCCCTGGCCGCCCGCCCGCCAGCACGCAAGCAGCGCCTGTGTGCGCTCTGACAATGGCAGCACTGCTGCCTTCTTTCTTTCTCTCCCTTTTTTTTGTGTTTTGAGGCATTTCACCTGTGGGGCACGCATCAGCAAAATCCAACCTGTCCATTGCATGAGCTCCATAAAATTAAGGGTCCATATCAAGTTTCAGGAGGGTCCAAGCTCCTGGTGGACCCTAGCAATCCTTTTTCCCGAGTTTCAATGAAAACACTAGTATTCTTAATGCTACGACCCACTAAATGATTAGATCAGCCTCATTTTTGGGCTCAACGCCTACAATGATGCAAGGGTTGGGATGGACGGCCTGGATCATGCACAAACATCAAGGTGGGGCCTATATAGGCAGCCCACCCCAAAAACATTCCTCTCCTTTTTCCTTTGCTTAAGGTACACACCGTGTCAGTACACACATTCCATATTAACCCAACCCGTCTAGCATCCAGGGATGCTGGACGGCATGGATAAACACTCTAGGGTGGTGGGTCCCACATACACGTGGTCCACTCATCAAGGTGGGTCCCACATGAACATGGCCCACCTGATATTTATGTTTTCCTTCCATCTGGGCCCGCTAATGGGCTGGATGGCGTAGATCCAACCCATTCGTACGATGGGTCCCACATAAAAAAATTATGTGATTCATAGTGGGCCACACTGATCCCTTCATCACCATCACCATTCAAAGAAAGAGAGAAGGAGAGAGAGAGAGAGAGAGAGAAACGGTGATCATAGAGGGACCATGCCACTATGGGCCCCTCGTGAATATATCACATACATCAAAATGGGTACCACCAATAAGTGAGCCCTTAAATCATGCAATCAATGGTAAAAATCAAAGATCACCCACCTTATTGGCCTTTTCCTTGCTCATTAAGCCTCCTTAGCTCCTTTGCTTGGGTTTTAACGGTGGCAGATGATGGATCAACGGTTGAGATGGGAGATGAGAGTATAGGGGAAAGTGGGCCACACTTGGAGTTTTTTTTTGGGAGAGGGAGAGAGCTTGGAATGTATGGAATTTTTGTTGCTTGGAGAGGTTTGAGAAAAATGAAGGAGAGAGAGAAGTGATGGAGATATGGATGGAAGGGATGGGTGGAGTGGTGTTGTAATTAATGTGGTATGGGTTTGTTTGATTTCTTTGTAAAAGAGGAATGGTGATGGAAGAGAGAGAATGGATTTTTGAAAAAAGAGGGATGGATTGTTGTACTTGACTTGATGTGTGATGTAAACCTGATTGATGGGATTGATTGACGGGACATCTTATAGAGATTCTCTCATAATTCGCAACATGTGGTGTTTTCTTTGAATTGAACGCGGGCCTACATTTTCCACCCTGGGTATCAGTTCGGTGCGCAAGTCGCGGCGTTGGAACCGCAACGACGGCGCGGTCGCCAAGGTACGAGTTTCTGATCGAGCCGCCTTCGATAGGCAGGACTCGGCTTAAGATCGCACGCAACGTCGAATACGAGTCGAGAATTGCCGAAATTCGACGGGAAGGACCGCGAAAGCCTACGGAATAGTACGGACTAGGGTACAGGTCTTACACATTACACAGATAAAATCATGTAATCAATTGAGCATGTTATGAAGTACAACATAAGCATGAGTTTGTACATATTCAATTCCTAATCACACAGATATCTAAAGAAATCATACACATAGTTAAAGAAGTTAAGAATCATATCTCAACACCCTTATACATTACAATTTACTAACTATAACTCATTCAGACATTTCACAAACACTTAGAATACACTATTTTCACATACATAGTGTATATTAGCAAAACATATATTAGGGCGAGTCCTTTCGCCAAACAAGTATTTTATCCATATATAATATATTCATACAACAAATAATCATGGCAAACACATTTTCAAAATTTATACGTATACGGTACTTTCTACAAATACCTAGAGTATGTAAAATTCCATATTCTTCATCTTTAATTGAAACAGAAAACAGACAGCACTTTGTACATGTGCAATTGCATGCAGATCATGAATCTATCATTATCTGACATTGAAAGCGTTGAAAACCGTAACCTATACACCTAAAGTCTGCACCTTTTGTCGTAGAATCGTAACAAATTCAATAAGTTTGCTAAGGTTTCGTATTCGGCAGTTTGGTAACCTATATAATGAAATAGGTTAGCTATTTCATAACCTACAACTGTCAAAACCCCAAAACAGATTAGGGTTAGGGTTTCTTACCTAGAAATGACGCCGGAATCGCCGGAAAAGTGACTAGATAGGGGTGGTTGTGCTTGCATAATGGCAGGGAAGCATGGCAGGGAGATCCTCCCACAACTCCCGCACTTTCTCTCTCTTTTCTCTCTTCTCAATCTCAAATTCCTAGATAGGGGTGGTTGTGCTTGCATAGCGCTGGGACACTGTTTGGATTTGATTTTTGAGATGGTTGTCAAGCCCAGCAAGGCGGTCCTAATTCCTTAACTTCATGTTATTCGGACTTCCGACGTGCGGTCCAGATCTGATACGGAGTTTCGGAATGCTCCCGAGAGTAGCCGGGTAATGAGATTGATCCTAGATTTTTGGGTAATCTAGCGTCAATAATTCTACAAGTTTTGGGTCTTGCAGATCATATTTAAAGCGATTCAAATGGATTTCATGGCTAATCTAGGTTAGCACTTAGTTAACTTTGTCTCATTTCTAAAGGATTTAATCCTATAAGATTTCTGTCTGAGGTGGTACTTAGTCCTTTGTAGTTTGTATATAAAGTGATCCAAGTTATACTACTTAGCTAGTTTAAGATAGTGTCTAGGGTGAAGGTACTTAGAAAAATTGAAAGATCAAGGTGGTGAAAGGTAGGATTTGTGAAGGAAATGGGTTCAAAAGCAGTTTTAGACTTTGGGATTGAGTTCTGACGAGTTAATAAGGTGTTAGGATCGACCCATTGCCTAAGGACGTCTAATTTCAGGTTTGCAAAAATCTGGGATGTTACATCATGTATTCCTCAGAGTTTCCCCTATGAAAGGAGTCCTTCGGTTTGGGAAGAAGGGGAAGCTTACGCTGCGGTTCATTAGCCCATTTTAGATATTTGATCAAGTGGGAGCGGTGGCATATTGTCTCGCTTTGCCCACACCTCTCGTGGGCGTGCACAACGTATTTCATGTATCTATACTGAAGAAATACATCCTTGATCCTTCACACATCATCCACTGGGAGCAGGTGCAGTTGAGCGAGGATACTACATATGTACTGCGTCCGACGGGTATCCTAGACAGGAAGGAGCAGGTGTTGCATAGTAAGGTGATTCCACTCGTGAAGGTACTGTATACACATCATTTAGAGGAGGAAGCTACCTGTGAGACAGAAGCCGAGGTCAGAAAGAACTACCCTCAGCTTCTCGAGGAGTACGAAAAGGTACTAATTTTGAGGATGAAATTTTTCTTTAAGGGGGGTAGATTGTAACGACTCGAAAAATCTCGTGCAATGGCCCGAGTACCACCTCAGGCAGAAATCACTCATGACCAAATCCTTTAAAAATTAGACGAGGATTAACCAGTGTTAAACTAGATTACATACAAAATCTGTACTAATCAATTTAAATACGATCTGTAAGACCTAAAACTTATAGAATCGTTGACGCTACATTACCCAAAAATCTAGGATCAAACTCATTACCCAGCTACTCTCGGGAGCATCACGAAACTCTGTATCAGATCTGGACCACACATCGAAAGTTTGAATAATGCGAGGTTATAGAATTAGGACTGCCTTGCTGGGCTTGACAACCATCTCGGAAGTTAAAATTAGATAGTGTCCTAGGGCTATTCGCTTGAGCCCAGAGCGAGGAGTGTGAGAAAACATTGTTTTCTTTAGAAATTAAATCTAATTTAAGTAATCTGAGACTTGTCACTTGCTGGCCAAATATAACCAATCAGACCATTGGAATCTAACCCAAATACACCCTTGGATCAGGGAACATTTCTCATACATGTTCATGTATTTATAACCCTGATCGAGTTTCAGTGACCGTTGAACTGAAACTGCTCCGCCACGTGTGATTTGGAAACCTGATTGGAATGAAAACTTAACTCGACCTAGATCCAAGGTCAGTGAGCTTAAGTCCGACCTTTGGCTCAAGGGGGGGCTCCAGAAGTGCTCTGTTGAGACAGAACAATCTGTATTTGGACATAACCTAAGTATACCATGGCCCTAAGTCTATTTCCGTAATTTATGGGCCTATATAAAGACCTTAAACCCTCACTCTCTCATCCCATACGAATTTGAGAAAACCCTAGGTGAGAGAGAGAGTAAAGAGAGAAAGTGTGGGAGAAGTGGGAGAAAGATCCTATTGCTCTAACTTGCTACCATACGTGCTTAGCCACCACTGTCTATTCGTTATTCCGGCGATTTTGTCTTCGTTCTTAGGTAAGAAAACCCTAACCCGAACTTGTTCTAGGGTTTCAACTGTTACAAGTAGCGAGATAGCTAACTTAATTCATGCTATAGGTTGTTGTGCCACCGTAGACAAAGACTTAGAGATTCTATCAACTTCGTTATGCTTCTACAGTGTAAGGTGCGGACTTTAGACATATAGGTTATGGTTTTCAAGGCCTTCAATGTATTTTAATGATTTATTCTTGTTATGGGTGCTATTTCACATGCAAAATGCGTCGTCCGTTTCATTTTTCAGTTATATATGATCTATGTGTATTATAGTGTATTCTATGTATGTGTTGAAATATTTGAATACATTTGGAATTTGGATTTGTGCTTAACATGTTTATTTGTCGTGAATATATGCTTAATACATGTGCGACAACTTCTTAGTGAAAGGACTTGCCCTAAAATCACGTCATGGCAAATACACACTAATGTGATAAAGTGTGTAACCCAAGTGTTTATGGAAATGCTTAAATGAATATGGAACCTGGATTCGTACACGCCATGATCATCCGTCGTGGGTATATGCATGTGGTTTACGGGGCAACTCCCTAGTGAAAGGAGTTGACCTCATATATGTGTAAACCACATACATCATGTATGATGATATATGTAGTCTAAGTGTTTGTAGAAATGTCTAAATGTGCTAAGTATTACTAATAGTAGTTTTGTATGAGGGCTGAGATATGAATCTCGGTTACCTTAATTATGTATATGATTTCCTCCATGTACTATACATTATCATGTCTGTTTTATTCATGTAATGAATGTGTGTGCAAATCATGTTTGTGTTAAATTTCTCAACATGCTCACATGCTTGTACGAATTGAATTATTTGTTCATTACTGTTTTGACTCTCTTATAATTACCTGTTGGAATGAAGTGAAAGTGGGGCTATTATATAGTCTAGGAAATTAGTAATAGGCTTGAGTTTGTGGCTGAAATTTATTCGCTACTTATGATGGGTTTGACGAAGTCGTACTAAAGTTGTCGGCAGTGGTTAGGCCACACAGAGTGTTTGCGCACTTCATGTCACTCAACTCAATGTGCGCTCGTGCTTAGTCGAGCTCGTCAAGTAACCCGATTTGCCAATGTATGTTCACCATGTATGGATGCCTCTGTTTAAACCTAAGGTACCCAACTCACCAGTAAATCCCGCTTAACCTTGGTACCTTGATCCGCTAAGACTCATGAGCCGGGCATGGTGGCATGGGACCCCGTGGTCGAGCTGTCGGCCTACTCTGGGGTGATATGTGACCAGTGAGCAACCCAGACTTGTGAGCCGAATACGGTGGTATGGGACACTATATTCAAGTTGTTGGCCTACATTGATTTGGTGATGGGGGAGTGGTGTAACAATTTCATGTAACTGCCCTGGCAGCCTTTGTAGTGACCTCGAGCGTACTCTGAGCCTACGTAGAGGCGACGACCCTTCCGTAGCAACGAGAGTACAACTAGGCCTGTACTGATTTGATGATTAGGTATATAGGGTGATGGGGGAGTGGTGTAACGAGTGCGTTAACAGCCCTGACAGCCCTTTGCAGTGACCTAGAACTGCACCATCATATGAGATTATCTAGAACTGATGACCTTAGATTGGATCATTGTTTGGGAATGATATAAGGGAGGTACCTTAGTTTTCCAACACTGTTGTATGAAAAGGACTAATAACAACTCGATAATCACTCTCATAACATAGCACTGCATGTGCCCCGAGTTGAAGAGCACTAAGGGATGAAACCATGACGCGGACGTAAGATGGTGTCGCACAAGGGAGTGTAGGCAAGGGCATGCATCATGACTGCATTCCATACTTACATTAATAAGAGTATTTAAGAGTGTTTGATTGTACTGCTTGACTGAATTGATAACATGTTAACCTATGCTTTATCATTCCACTGAGTTAGCTACTCACTCCCATATTACGGGACGGTGTTGTACACATCAACCAGACCCTGTCTTAGATGCAAATGTTGACGAGACGCAGGAGGCTGTGCCTGATTATTACGATGATCAGGATGAGTTCTCCTACATGCAGTTCTCTAGAGGCTTCGATTAGGCCATTCAGATGACGCGGCTACAGGGTTTACTATTATAGTTATACCACTTTTTTTGGCATTTTGATTTTGAAACTGATACATGTATATGATGACTTAGTAAGGTATTCATACTTTGGAGACCGATTGTGACCGTTTCTGGCTTTATATATTTATGTACAACTTTCAGTCTTCCGCTTGCATTTTATAACTTGATCTGGAGTATGAATTACTATTTTGGTATAATCTCACTCATGATTAATGCAATAACATAGACAACATTCAATGATAAGCATTTATGTTGCATAAGTAATGTTTTGGAACTCGGGTGTTGAGCTGCTACTCGACCCCCGATTTTCAGGGCGTTACAGAATATCACATGAATATTCTGCACCCAAAACACCAAAACAAAATGGTGCAGTAGAAAGGAAAAATAGAGTGCTTCAAGAAATGGCAAATGTAATGCTAAATAGTATGAAGCTTCCGAAGAATCTTTGGGCTGAAGCCATAAATACTGCTTGTTATATAATTAACCACGTTTATACTAGAAAATCAAATAGCAAAACTGCTTATGAAATGTGGTTTGATAAGAAGCTTGCTGTCAAGTACTTTCGAGTTTTCGACAGCAAGTACTACATCTTATGTGACCGAGAAAATCTGGGTAAATTTGACACCAAAAGTGATTAAGGGATTTTTTAGGGTATGCTCTACATAGTTAAGCGTATCAGGTTATTAACAAGAGAACCGATGTAATTCAAGAGTCCATTAATGTGGTTATAGATGATCACTTAAATACACCTGTCTCAAATTCAGAAAATGATGAAGTTCTTTATTGTATGGCCCACCAGACCATGGATTGCTTGCGCCTTGGACTTTATTGTTCCTATAGGTGGTTGAAGGTCCACTTTGGGCCCTTGATTTAGACCATTTCTTCCTTGGGATTATGACTCTCTTTGTATGTGGGCTATCCCAAAGTATTGGGCCCCCACTGGAAGACTTCTATTTTTCTTAAACTATAAGTCTATGTATTAAGACCTTGTTCCCCCTTGGGAAGGAGGAATATATTCTATAGGTAGTACACTTACATCATTGTGACTCATATGCATCATTTATGTGAATTAATTGCATTGTGTGGTGGTCATTGAGGGATGGAGTTTCTTCCCTTATGCACATTGAGTGCTTGAAGCTAGTGCACGATATATATGTGTGACTTATGCATTGACATCACATTTCATGATAATACCGCCTTTGCTTCACAAGGGTCTTGCCTCCATAGGGATATTTATGGATGGTCGTATGTGTGGATACTAGAAATATTACTTGAGCATACCGGGTGCATAGGATGCCCATGGATGAAATTCTCAAAACTTCCATGGTACCAAGGATCTGCCCTAACGCCGTGACAGAGTGGAAACTATGAGCGGACGAGGGCCTTATACCGTTAGGTCGCGACTTCCACTGTCGTGTAGTCGATTTGGTAAGGATGTGGCCTTATCCGTCGGTGAGGGAGGGCATTACTAGGTTGAGTCTGACCAACTCGTGAAATGGGTCCGCTGCCATCGAGCCTTTTTGGTGATTGGCTATCCACAAGTAGGTAGTAAGGTCTCTTATGCTCGTTTGACTGTACGGGTCTGTAGAGCAGCAGTCATTCCTCAGTGTAATGGACCCGGGTGATTTCCTTATGATTGGAAATGTACTTGATATGTGGATTGGTTATGAGCACTGGCATTACTCTACATCGCATCGCATCGGCTGCATAAGCCCCTTCATGCATTACCTTAGCATGGCACCCAATATCATTGCATCGTATTCATAATAAGCCTTAGTAAGGCTAGTGATATTGTTATTAAGCATGTTTACCTTCTTGTACCTCCTTCTATTCTTCTGTGCACCATTGTCACACAGTTTCACCACCCTCTAAGCTTCTGTAAGCTTATGCACGATTGATGCGTGCAAGAGATCCTAGGCAGGCGTTGTAGTGGCAGAGCGTGGAGTAGAGTTGAGTTTGAGGACCCAAGTGTTGCAGACCTTCCTTTCCTTCTTCTATTATCTTATGTATGTCCTTTTGGACTTTATGAAAGCTTGTAAAAGTTCAAATTCTTATTGGATTTTGTGATGTGTATCTTGTTATTCTCAGATATACTTGTTGTGATCTTGGGTATGCTCGTATTGAAAATGATTATATTATTATAAAAATCCTCCTTGTAGGATCCCAGGATCAGAACCTGCCTCAGGAGCCGAGAATGGGTTACTACGAAGGCTGTTGCAACCAGAACTAGCCATGAGATTCCTTGTGAGTCTAGTTACCGAGTCTGGGGCGTGACAGGAGTTGGTATCAGAGCATAACAAGTAATTCTGGAATAACTCGGGATAATATCGCATGTTTGCTAAGCGTATAGGACAAGTAGTGTCCCGAGACCCTTCCTTTCGCTTTGTATTGAGGCTATAATTATCCTGATTCCTTACATCGTCGTTGTTTTGTAGACGATGTTGCGTAGACATGACACTCATGGCATGGCACCCGTGGTCATGGTGTCAGTGGTCGAGGTGCTCGAAATACCCGTTCTACTTGAGCACATCCTGCTCCCGTTATTGAGGATCCGATTTATGAGGTCCCGATCCAGCCTGTTCCTCCTATAGCGCTTATTCTTCCAGTTGAGCATGTAGCGTCCGCTCCTTCAGTTACTCCAGTTCCCCCACTGATTCCCCCTCATCAACCTGTTGTTCCGATTGCAAAGGCTCCTATTCCGTGGGCTACACCCGTACCTCCACCCGAGGTGAGTGCCGCTCCTGCCTTTCCAACAGTCCCTATAGGAGCCGAGCATTTTCAATTGCTGATGCAGCTTGTTACCACCACATTACAGACCCGTCAGTTTACTACCACCAAGGTTTCTGGACAGTTCGACTTGCCGCGTGCGAGCGCGATATCTCAAGAGTAAAGTCAGCATGATCCCCCGAGGTTTAGTGGTCACCCTGACCCTTCTGCCGCTGAGGTGTGATACACTCAGATTGCGAGGATTTTTAACACTATGCAGTGTCCTATGGATTAGAGAGTTTTCCTTATGACCTATCTTCTTCACGGTGAAACCCGTCATTGGTGGTCGTTCATATTCAGGATGGCCGGGCCTTAGTTTGTTTGGACATAGGAGGAGTTCGTGGTCCGTTTCAACCAGAAATTCTTCCCGAGCATGTTCAGATTCACTGGGCGATCGAGTTTGAGACCCTGGTTCAGGATGATTTGTCAGTATCGCAGTATGAGGCCCGTTTCTTGGCCTTGTCTAGATTTGCTCCTCATCTCACCAGTGATGAGAAGATGAGGGCTAGTCATTTTGTGACAGCTTCCATCCTGCCCTTCGCAGTCGTGCGGTACGGCATTGTTTAGAGACGTTCGACCAGGTCATGCATCGGGCACTGATTTATGAGAAGGACTGTACTATGACCCAGAGATCGAGAGAGCAGAGTTCCGGTGGAGACCGGAAGAGGAGAGCACCAGCCGGTACTTCCAAACAACACCATCAGCAGAGATGGAGGGGCGAGCGCAGTTTCGGCGGCCACACTGTTCGGGAGAACTTCTTCATCATTAGCAAAGACCGCCACCGCTTCATCTTCCGACCCCTTTTCCGGTGTTTGCTTCAGTTGTGGATAGGTCCGGCATCGGAGGCGTGATTTCCCTCTCCCCATACAGCAGTGGAGGCCACCACAGTTGCCTCCTCGTCCTCCTCAACAGTAGCAGCGAGTGCAGCTTCCAGCCGCCGCTCCTAGGGTTCCTCCTCAGCAGCAGAGGCAGCCTAGTAGACCTCCCCAACAGAGACAGTAACAACAACATTAGTAAAGGGGATATCCATATGTTCAGTCCTTGGGTCAGGTTTATATTACAACCCAGCAGGTAAAGACTCAGGACCCACAGTCTTCCATCTTGCTTCCCCTACCATCTCAGGACCGATTTTATCCCATGCAGTAGGCGCCAGGCCAAGACCCGCAATCATCGACCAGTGGAGTCGTCGAGGGTATTCTTCTCATTTATACCCGTATTGCTCATGTTTTATTTGATTCTGGTGCCTCCCATTCTTTTGTGGCCAAGCAATTTTACTGATCGACCTTTATTCCGTCAGAGCCCGTGTCTGAGGCCTTGGCCATTTCGACTCTCATGGGGAAGTCCGTTGTGTTGACCCGTCGCTGCCCTTCTTGCCCAGTGTTAGTGGGCGAGATGTTTCTTCTCGCCGATCTACTCGTGATGCCGATGTCAGGCTTTGATGTGATTCTGGTCATGGACTGGCTTGCAAAGTATTGTGTCGTCTTAGACTGTGTCATGAGGATGGTTACGTTTCAAATTCTAGGCTTGCCAGTATTCCAATTTGTCGCTAAGCCCATAGGAGAGCCGTTATCTAGTTTCTTAACTTCTGTCATCGAGGATTCTGTGGCAGGGTGTATTGAGCAACTGCTAGTTGTTTATGAGTACCCGGATGTGTTCCAGGAGATCCCAAGTTTACCGCCACGTCGGCAGGTGGAGTTTCAGATTGATCTGGTGCCCGGTACCGTGCCTATCTCGAAGGCCCCCTACCGAATGGCACCGTTGGAGTTAAGGAAACGGCAGGAGTAGTTAGATGAGCTCCAATAGTTAGGTATCATTCATCCTAACAGTTCACCTTGGGGAGCCCCGATATTATTTGTGAAGAAGAAGGATGGATCATTGTGACTCCGTGTGGACTATCGTGAGCTCACAGAGTCACTATCAAGAACCGATACCCGCTTCCTCGTATTGATGATCTGTTTGACCAGTTGCATGGTGCACTGTATTTTTCTAAGATAGACTTCTGATCTGGTTACCATCAGATTCAGGTCAGAGAAGAGGACATTCTGAAGACGGCTTTTCAGACACGTTATGGTCACTTCGAGTTTTTGGTCGTGTCGTTCGGACTGACTAATACGCCCGTCATATTCATGCAGCTGATAAATAAGGTCTTCCGGCCGTTGTTCGATCAGTTCATGGTGGTATTCATTGGTGATATTATTGTATATTTGAGGACTCGGGAGGATCATGTTGAGCACTTGCAGATTGTGCTGGAGACCCTCCGTGCCCACAAGCTGATGCGAAGCTGGAGAAGTGCGAGTTTTATCATGAGGGGGTAAAGTTCCTCGGTCACGTGGTGACAAGGGAGGGTGTCATTGTGGACCTCTCAAAGGTTGATGTAGTGCATCAGTGGGGCCAGTCCACGAACGCGTCTGAGATCCACAGCTTCCTTGGTCTAGCGGGATATTACTAACAATTTATCGAGGGTTTCTCCCGTATTGCAGCACCGCTGTCCCAGTTGACGAGGAAGGGCATCGAGCTTGTCTGGAGTGATGCTTACGAGGAGGCATTTACGGAGTTGAAGGACCGCCTCACGTCAGCTCCTGTTCTCACTCTTCCAGATGGGAGTGAGGGTTTTGATTTTTCACTGATGCCTCTAGAGTTGGCTTGGGTGTGTACTGATGCATCACGGGAAGTCAATGGCGTATGCCTCATGCCAGCTCAAGGTCCATGAGATGAACTACCCCACCCATGATTTGGAGTTTACAGTGATCGTCTTCGCATTGAAGGTGTTGATGCATTATCTATATGGGGTCAGGTTCGAGCTCTTCTCGGATCACAAGAGCTTGAATAATCTATTTTTGCAGTCCGAGTTGAACATGCGTCAGAGGCGATGGATGGAGCTGTTGAAGGACTATGATTTTGATCTTCAGTGCCACCCAAGTGAGGCAAACATGGTGGTGGATGTGCTCAGCCGTCAGCCACCAGGCCTGGTGGCTCAGATGATGGCGCGAGAGTGGCAGATGCTCGAAGATATTTCAAAGTATAACTTTGAGTTCAGTCTGCGGACTTCCATTGTTCAGCTTTCAAGCTGGTCGATTCAACCCTCTTTGGTGGCTAGGGTGATCGAGGCTTAGCAGACGGACCAGTCACTTCAGGAGTACCGAGTAGAGGCCGCATCCGTGGAGCAATCAGACTAGCAGATTGGTTCCGATGGTGGATAACGCTTCAGAGGCCGATCGTGTGTCCCGGACATGTCAGAGTTGCGTCATGATCTGACGACTGATACACACCGATTGAGACTTACTATTTACATGGGCTCCACGAAGATGTATCATGATATGAGGAGGTAGTATTTTTGGTAGGGGATGAAGCGCCATATTGTTAGTTTTGTGGCCGAGTGTGACACATGTCAACATGTCATGGCCAATCATCAAAGACCCCTTGGTTCATTGTAGCCGTTGAGCGTTCTAGAGTGGAAGTGGGAGCACCTATCGATGGACTTCATCGTAGGGTTGTCAAAGACTCAGCGTGGTCACGATACCATATGGGTTATTGTCGATTGTCTGAGGATGTCGGCTCATTTCATTCTAGTGCGTGCATCCTGGTCTATGGACCGGCTCGCAAAGGTGTTCATTGAGGAGATAGTGAGACTGCACGGCGTCCCAGTTTCAATCGTTTCAGACTGAGACTCCATATTCACGTCTTAGTTTTGGCGGAGTTTCCAACAGTTGCTGGCGGTCACTTTGCGTCTCAGCACCGCTTATCAACCTCAAACGGATGGGTATACCGAAAGGGTCATCCAGATCCTTGAGGATATGCTCAGGGCTTGTGTGATCGACTTTGCAAACAATTGGGATAAGCATATGCGCCTCGCTGAGTTCACGTACAACAACAACTATCAGACGACTATCGGCATGGCGCCTTTTGAGGCACTTTATGGCAGACCATGCAAATCTCATAGTTATTAGACCGAGGTAGGAGAGCATCGTCTTTTAGGTCCTGAGCTTGTGCTGCAGATGTTTAAGGCTATTAATGTTATCAGGCAGAGGATGCGCACAACTCAAAGCCAGCAGAAGAGTTTTGCTGATCGTCGGCATCGACCTCTCGAGTTCGCAGTCGAGGACATGGTATATCTCAAGGTCTCGCCTATGAAAGGCGTGGTTCGCTTTGGTGTGAAGGGCAAGCTCGCCCCGAGATTTATTGGACCTTTTCAGATTACCGAGCGCTTGGACACTGTGGCATATAGGCTTGCTTTCCCTCTTGAGTTTTCTGCGATCCACGACGTATTCCATGTTTCTATGTTGTGAAAATGTGGGTCAAACACTATTCACATGATTGATTGGTAGCCACTCAAGGTCCTTGAGGATGCTTCCTACAATGAGCAGCCGATTCGTATTCTTGATCGAAAGGAGCAGATCATCAGGACCATGGTCATTCCCTTGGTGAAGGTGTAATGGGGTCATCATTCGGAGGCCGAGGCATCTTGGGAAAAAGAGGCCAAGATTAGAGAGGGTTATCCCCATTTGTTCGATGATTGATTACTTATATTACCTTCTCTTGTGATTAATGATTGATATATATTTATATGATGATGTTTATGTATTTTTGTTGTTCCGATTTTATTAATTTCGAGGACGAAATTTCTTTATTAGTGGGGAGGATTGTGAGACCCGACCTAAGTTCCCATGTGTACCTGAGTGTGTATGAGTATGCATTTCATTCATCTTGGTCCGGCGGTCCTACTGGTCGAATTTCGGAGACCCTCGACCTACGATTTACATTTGCGATGATCCTTAAGTTCCATCATATAAACTCGACCCGAATCGACTCGAAACTAGTGTCATAGCGACCATATCATCGTCGTGGTTCTAACGCCATGTCTCGTGCAACAATCCGAGTTGTAGATCATGAGTTGTGGGTCGTGCTCATTCTGGGTCAGATCGTGATTGTGGGGCCAACCTAGGTTTCATCACCCTAGCCATCATAAGGTAGGTGGAGTAGGATAGGTTCCTAGCCTACTTAGCTAGCTAGCAATCATGAGTCCTCTTACCAAAGAGGGCTCCTTTTTCCATTTTCCATACAAAAGCCACTTTCCCTCTTACCTATATCTAAAATTTTCAGAATTTCTCTTCTCTAGGGAGAGAGAGAGAGAGAGAGAGAGAGAGAGAGAGAGAGAGCCCATTTCCTAGAAAAGTAATCATTACTTTGGCTAAAACCCTCCCTTGCTAGCCTTTCACATCATTTCTCTCCTCTCCCTCTCATTTCTCTCTACTCTCTTCTCTCTCTTCTCCTAACAACATTGCAATATTCCAGCCCCTCATCTCCCATTTCTCTCCCCATCCAATGATCAAAACCTCATCTCACCCCTTCATCTTGCTTCCTTGGACCCTTAGAAGCTTGGAGTGGAGTTTTGGATAGAGATCTTAAGGTGGGTGCTCTTCTTAGCTTCTTCTCCCTTTCATCTCTTTTCTTTCTTTTCCTTGCATACATGGAAGCATGTAGGACCCACCAATCCATAGTGGAGGTCCTACATGGTTCCTAGGATGAAGGCCATAGGCCTAGATCTTACTTTCTTCTTCCATGATGGGCCATTCTCCATGGACCCACCATGATGTACTTCCTCTTCATTCTAGCATCTCCTAGGCCATTTAGGCCTTTGCATGCATAGTGGGGAAAGGTATCCCACCCTCCAGCAACTTTTTTTATTATGTATAGTGGCTTGCATGTAACATATGTACATAGTGGATGGCGTGGATTGTGGTGTGGAAGGTCCATTAGTAAGGGAACCTTCCACCAATGGCCGGATCACTATCCTACTCTCTCCCTTTCTCTCCTTTTTATTCTATTTTATCTCTGATGATGTGTGGCCCACTAAGAAGGTCAGCAACATCTCAGATCCATCAGGGAGATGTGACATCCAAGCCCACCTTGTTGGACGTCCAGGCCCACCATGCATGCATGAGTTGGGTGGCCTTCAAACTTGATTTTTTATAGAGATTTTAATACACTAATGGATCTAAAATTTTGCTAACCCATCAAGGTGGACCCCACTTGATGGATCAAGGCAATAAACAATTAGATTTATTTATTTGGGCTGAAATATGGACAGCATATGTTTCTGTCTAGATTTCACGTCCAATTGGAGCATGACTTTTGAGTCAATATTTGGATATGTTTACGTGCCCTTTTCTCCCAAATTTCCTTGGGGATTTTGTAGTACATGGACCTCACTTTGATGTGGAATGGGGCCCACACCATTTCTCCCATGATTGAGGCCCATGGGATGGGCCAAAGTGGGCCAACTGTCCAGAAATTTCTGGACAGTTTAGCAACACTGTAAGTTGGAAATGAGCATTTTTATCTGAGTTTATGGAATAGTGGGCCACCCCAGTGGATCCCACTTATTTTCCAAATATAGTGCCACCTTTTTCCCAATTTTTCAAGGGTTTGGGTCGGTCCAGGCCCACCCCATGTGGTCCCATACATAGGAATAGTTATAATTCCAGCAACATTTCACCCACGACAGACTGTAATTCTGAATTTAATTAAAATATTTCTGGGTATCAAAAAATTCTAAAAATTTACATGGAGGTGTTCTACCCATGTTAGGACCCACTTACTAAATTTTAGAGTCAACGAACCACCATACACACCATGGAAAGGGCTAGACCAGCCCACCACATTGGGACGTCGAGGATGACTAGAATTTTTGGGCACACTATTGTCCGTAAATAAATTAAAATACTTCTGAGTATCCAAAAATCATGAAATTTTGTGAAAGTGTGTCCCACCCATGGAAGTACTAACCTACAAATTTTTAGGGCCAACGGGCCCATGTATTGTCCGTAGTGCGGCCTGGAGTAGCCCACTAAGCTGGGGCATCCAGCCTTGGGTGAATAGGATGCCCATGGATGAAATTTCTAAAACTTCCATGGAACCAAGGATCTGCCCCAATGCCATGATCGAGTGGAAACTATAAGTGCATGAGGGCCTTATACCGTTAGGCTATGACTCCCATTGTCGGTTGGGTAGGGATGTGGCCTTATCCGCCTGTGAGGGAGGGCATTACTAGGCTGAGTCTGACCAGCTCGTGAAATAGGTCTGCTGTCGTCGAACCTTGTTAGTGATTGGCTGTCCACAGGCAGGTAGTGAGGTCTCTTACGCTCATTTGACTGTGAGGGTTAGTAGAGCGGCAGTCATTCCGCAGTGTAATGGACCCTGGTAATTTCCTTATGATTGGAAATGTACTTGATATGTGATTAGTTATGAGCACTGGCATTACTCTACATCGCATTCACATCGGCTGTATAAGCCCCTTCATGCATTGCCTTGGCATGGCGCCTAGTACTTATTGCATCATATTCATGATAAGCCTTGGTAAGGCTAGTGATATTGTTATTAAGCATGTTTCCCTTCTTGCACCTCATTTTATTCTTCTGTGCACCATTGTCACACACTTTCACCACCCTTTAAGCTTCTATAAGCTTATGCACTATTGATGCGAGCAGGAGATCCTAGGCAGGCGTCGTAGCGGCAGAGCGTGGAGTAGAGTTGAGTTTGAGGACCCAAGTATTGCAGACCTTCCTTTCCTTCTTCTGTTATCTTATGTATGTCCTTTTAAACCTTATGAAAGCTTATAAAAGTTCAAATTCTTAGTGGATTTTGTGGTGTGTGCCTTGTTATTCTCAGATATACTTGCGGTGATCTTGGGTATGCTCATATTGGAAATGATTATATTATTATAAAAATCCTCCTTTTAGGATCCTAGGATGGGAACTTGCCTCAGGAACCTAGAATGGGGTACTACGGAAGTTGTTGCGGCCAGAACTGACCATCAGGTTCCTTGTGAGTTTGGTTACCGAGTCTAGGGCGTGACATGGACCCTGAATGGAATGATGTATAGGTCGTGGTTGTCATGTTGCGTGCGTCGTGGTGGACATGATACACGGGTCGTGGTTCATAGTTGTAATGGATCGTGGTTATCATCCATATTGGATCGTCGTTGACAATCACGACCCTATGTGAAAGCATGACCCACATAACATGAAAACCATGATCCATATACGATGACAACAATGACCAGATGTTAAGTACACTATTTAATCTTTGGATCATGGTTCAAATGCACAATGGTTCGTGATTGTCTTCGAATGCACAACGGTTCATGATTGTCATCCACATTGGATCGTCGTTGACAAGCACGACCCACATAACATGGAAATCACGATCCATATTAAAAAGGCCAAGCTAAACATCCTAGAGGAGGGGAGTGAATAGGAGTATGACAAAATAAAAAATAAATGCGAAATATAAAGATAGATAACATAATAAAAAAAGAAAGAAGCACAAGTAAATAGCAATCTCAAATGCACTAGTCTTGAGAGGATGATACAAACTTAGTTCTAAAGATAACCTAACACCAAAAACCAAAGGCCTATTGTAGGACAACCTTACTAGAACGTTTGTAAGTATTAAAAACCGAAACAAATAAAGAGGTAAAGAAAATAAACTAAGTTATCACAACGTTCACCACAAGTGCATAAAATAAATTTACCCCATTCACCACAAATGCTTAAAGTAAATTACAACATTCACACACATAAGCAAATTCACTCATCCACCATAACTCCATGAATTATAGTGGTTCATTTGTGTGTACACCAACTGTTAGAAAAACAGCCACACAACTACTCCACTCCCAATATCCACACCCACGGGATATTAGCTTTTACTATGAAAAAGGTTTTCCAAAGTTTACTTTAAAACCTTCACAATTGTGTCTTTAGTTGGGCTTACACAATTACAAAAACCCCATACTCTGAGATTTTCTGGATTACCTCAAACAAAACCGAAAACGAGATTTTCCTGACACAACCTCACAAACCAAAAAATATATACAAAATGTAAGTAGTACTTATCTGGAAATTCTCCTTCTGAAGAAGCCCAATAGAACCAATTCGATGTAGACGAAGATGTTCAATGATCGATCTCACAGATAAAAAGGTTCCAGTTCTAAATAATTTCTAATTAAATCAACTTGGGCTACCTCGATTTAATTTTGATCTCAAGAAAGGGTATAACACAAATCCCTTCTTAATATAAGATTGAAACGAAGATCACGAAATCAAATTATAAAAGCTAATAAAAAGAATCTAAAATGAGCACAATATAGCTTAATAAATTCACAAACTTATCTCTTAGAGTGGTGTCTTGATTTAGCTTAGAATGAATGAATAAACTCTAAAATTTGTGCTCTATTTATAGGTGAAAATATTATTTACTCGACTAGTCAAAAGGTCGGTTCGACTAGTCGAAAGACCAACTACATCTCAAAATTTCTGGTGTGATAAGATAAGATCGTTACTCGACTAGTTGAGTAGCCTACTCGACTGGTCAAGTAATGAACTCGACTGGTCGAGTGGGACCAGAAAAGCTTACTAGACTTTGAGTCGAGCACTGCGCGACCGGTCGAGCACTGTTCACTCGACTAGTCGAGTAGTCTCCAGGACTGGTCGAGGGTTCAACAGAAAATTCCAAAAAATTGCAACAAACCTCTCTTAGACTGGTCGAGCCAGTACTTGGACTAGTCAAACAAGGACTAAGACTAGTCAAGAAAATGACCTATAAACATATAAAATGACCCACATAAAATATGCAATGAATATGACTCAACCTAAGGTCAATCTAGGGTCATTCATACCTTGTTTGTGAGTTGGAACAATTGAAACATCATTTGCTTTAAAACCTTGATTTCTTGTGATACGTGAAGCTTGAGTTCGATCTCTTAAACTCGAGCTTAAGTTATGCTTGAGTTCTTGAGTCTTTAGCGTATAGTATTTAAACTTCAAACTTTAACTTGAGTTCTTGAGCATTAGTTCTTGAGTTTGAGCTTGAAACCATGAACTTCAACATCTTCTCTTCAACTTGAAAGTTTAGGCAAGTTCGACGAAGATGCAGACAACTGTAAAATGCATGAACTTGATCAATTCAATTCAAAGCATGATACGAATTCTAAATGATTTGGCACAACAAAATTTGACAAATCTTTAAGTGCTAGATTTACACTATAACATTTACAATCTCCCGCTTTGTCAAATTTGTGACAAAACCAAATAAAGAATCATGCACCATATGAGCAACAAATGATCAACAGTTTGTCTCCCCCTTATTCCATGACTCACCCTCAATCCAAGAGAGGTGATTTGCAGAACCTGTAAAAAATAAATAAAATAAAATAAAATCATACATCCCTACATTTCATATTCCACAATTTCTCTCCCTTTTTGTCACAATATGACAAAGGAAAGACATATAAAGATAAGAGATGTAAATGAAATAAGAGAGGAAAGAGCATCACCATGACAATCATAATATCAACTTAAGGCATAATATCATGTCCACATAGTAAGAAGCAAAAGTATAAGTCTAAGAATTATCCAAACACACAAATAATAGAAAGAGTTAATACATGTCCAGAATAAAATAAAAGGCTAGTCAGATCTAGTTGATGGAGCAGGAATAGATGGATCTATCTGATGTAGTCCCTTGTTAATGCGCCTAAGGTATTTGCACATATATTTAAATTGATTTTCCTGGGACACATGCAGACCTTCCACCTTTTCCTCTAGGGATCTCATACACTCATTAAAATTAGATGGTTGAAAATCTGGATCAGCCGCATAATCTGATTCTATATCATCAAACAAGTCATCCATATTAACATCATCAGGAGGCAAAGCATCTTCCACTCCAGTTTCTTCAGCAACTCCTTCAGCACCCCCATCAACTTAGCCAAGAGCCAACCTCAGATCTCTTCTTATTTCTACCTTCTATAGCATAAAGAATACAAGAAATACAAGTAATGCAAGAAAGGAAAGATGGGTATTAAGGAAATAAAAAATTTTGCTAGAAACCCCAATAAACCACCAAAAACCTTGAAAGAAACTAAGAAATCAAGGAAATAGAAGTGCAAAGAACCTAAATCCACAAGGAAAATGAAAAAAATGCATTAACCAAGAAGGAATCGAAGGTGGGTTCGACCAGTTGTGGTAGGGCTGGTTGGGGAAGATGAAAAAGGAAGAAAAAGTGTTTTTTACACAATAAAAAGCCCCAAAACTGAGCAACTCGACTGGTCAGTACATAGTCGACCAATCGTGGCACGACCGGTCGAGTGTGTACTCGACTGGTCGTGCACCTCATAAATTTTGCATTTTTTAAAATCTTTTATATTAAAAATTTGTAAAAATAAAAATAAAAACATGTAATATAGTACAAATAAACATAAGCAATTCAGATCATATTGCACATACTCATATCCAATTTTAATTTAGCAAACTTGTTTCTGTCAAGCGGTTTTGTAAAAATGTATGCAAATTGATTTTCAGTCTGAATATAATCCAAAGAAATAATCTTATCTTCTACTAATTCATGAATATAATGATATCTAATGTCAATATGCTTAGTTCATGAATATTGAATTGGATTTCTAGAAATGTTAATTGCGCTAGAATTGTCGCAATACAACACTATAGAATCTTGCGCAAATCCGTAATCACTTAGCATCCTCTTCATCCACACAAGCTGGGTGCATGCATTACCGGCTGCAATATACTCAGCCTTAGCTGTGAAAAGTGATACAAAACTCTATTTCTTACTATGCCATAAAACTAGACACTTCCTAACATAAAAACATCCAACGCTGGTAGACTTGCAGTCATTAATATTACCAGCCCAATCAGCATCCGAATAACTGATTAATTGAATATTATTATCATGAAGATACCAAAGGCCGAGTTTGGACGAACTTGCGACATATCTAAAAATGTGCTTCATAGCAATCAGGTGGGACTCTTTAGGGTCCGATTGATATCTAGCACAAATTCCTACGGTGAATGCAATATCAGGTCGGCACACAGTTCAATATAATAAACTACCTATCATGTTGTTATACAACTTAGGATCTACACTTTTACCTGTCGAATCCTCAGAAAGTTTAAGTGTCGTACTCATAGGAGTATCAAAATTTTTACCACTCTTAAAACCAAACTTTTTCACCAAGTTTAGAGCGTATTTGGTTTAAGAGATAAAGAACCCATCAGCAAGCTGTTTTACTTACAAACCTAAGAAATAGTTCAGTTCTCTAACCATGCTCATTTCAAATTTGGACTTCATTAAATCTGCAAACTCAATAATCATGTTTGAATAGGTATATCCATACATAATGTCATCAACATATATCTGTACTATCAGTATGTGATCATTGTGTTTCTTTAGAAAAAGTGGTTTATCAACACTCCCCATTATAAAGTTATGCCTTAGTAAAAACTTAGTCAATTTCTCGTACCATGACCTGGGAGTTTGTTTTAATCTATAGAGTGCCTTTTTCAGGCGATAAACATGATCATTATGTTTAGGGTCTTCAAAACCAGTAGGTTGTTCTACATATACTTCCTCATATAGATCATCGTTCAAGAAATCACTCTTAACATCCACTTGATAAATTTTGCATTTTTTGTAACAAACAATGGATATAAACAGTCTGATAGATTCAAGACGAGCTACTTGGGCAAAAGTTTCATCATAATCAATATCTTCTATCTGAGTGTACGCTTGTATAACCAGTCTAACCTTATTTCTTATAATATTACCAAGTTCATTAGACTTATTTTTAAAACTCCATTTAGTTCCAATAATGTGCTTATCATTAGGTCTAGGAACTAAGTACCATACATCATTCTTTACGAATTGATTAAGTTCATCTTGCATAGCCACTATCTAGTTTTCATCGGCAAGTGCTTCTTTTACATTGGCTAGCTCAATCTGGGATGTGAAGCACACATAATTACAAATGTTTTCTAATTGTTTATGAGTGCACACACCAGTGAGAGGGTTCCCAAGTATTTGATCAGTTGGATGGTCTTTAACTAACCACAATTCAGTGTCATTTTGACTAGATAAAAAGTCTAGTTTATCAAATAAAGAGACTTCATCATCTTCTGAACTTTAGACAGGTGTATTCAGGTGATCATTTATAACTACATTAATGGACTCCTGAATTACACCAGTCCACTTCTTGAGAACATGATACACTCAACTATTTAACACATATCATAGGAAAATAACCTCGTCACTCTTAGTGTCAAATTTTCCCAGATTTTCCTTGTCACGTAGAATATAGTATTTGACTATTGGTTTCTTATCGAACTATAGTTCATATGCAGTCTTATTATTTGACTTTCTAGTATAAATACGGTTAATAATATAACAAGTCATGTTCACCACTTTAACCCAAAGATTTTTAGGAAGTTTCATGCTGTTTAACATCATATTATCCATTTCTTGTAGCACACGATTTTTTCTTTCAACAACCCCATTTTGTTGAGGTATCTTAGGAGCAGAAAATTCATGCAATATACCATGATCGCTACAGAACTTCTCAAAATTGCTATTGTCAAATTCAGAACCATGATCACTATGGATTTTAGAGACACGTGATTCCTTCTTTGTTCGAATACGCTTGAGTACCCTTTTCACTTCATCAAGAGTTTCAAATTTCTCTCTTATGAAAACTACTGATGTATACCTGGTAAAATCATCTACTATTACTAGAATCTATTTCTTACCGCCTCGACTCTCCATTTTAGAAGGTCCAACAAGATCCATGTGGAGGAGTTCAAGGGGTTTGGATGTGGCACTGAAGTTCACTTTCTTGTGAGCACTCCTAGTTTTTTTTTTTTTCCAATCTGACATTCCTACAAATTTTATCCATTTTCTTTAACTTGGGTAGACCTCTTATTACTTCACCTTTACTCAGTCTATAAAGATTATGGTAGTGTACATGTCCTAGGCGTTCATGCCATAGTTCAGTCTCATTAGTTTGGACCATGTAACACGATAACTTAGACGAGCTTGAATCATTGACTATATAGCAATTCTCAGATGTTCTGCGATTAGTTAATATTACAGAACCGTTCTCATTAGAAATCTCACACCCTTGGTTGGTGAATTTGACGCTATGTTTATTATCATAAATTTGAGAAATGCTTAAGAGATTATGCTTAAGGCCCTCTACAAACAAAACATTTTCAAATGGAGGAATATTAAAGAGTTGAACCGTACCTTGGCGAATAATCATGTAGTTGCTACCATCACTGAATGTGACTGAGCCATTAACCATATCTTTAAGATTAGTGAATAGATCTATGTCACTTATCATGTGTCTAAAATAACCACTGTCTAGGTACCACTTTGATAGACTTGAAGCCTTGAAAGCGGTGTGAGGAACCAGATAAGCAACCTTAGGGACCCATTTCATTATAGTTTTGGGTTTCGTAGCATAGTTAGTTTTTCTATGCTTGTAGTTGTTATATATTCTACCATTCGAGTTAGATTTTAAAAGCTCCTTGAGTAAATCTACAATTTTCTCAGCTAAGGGGTTATGATTCTGATTTCTATAATTGATATGGTTGCTTTTAAGTTTCATAGCCTGAAAAGTTTTAGGATTTTTGAAACTATTTTGATTCAGACTTTTCCCTTTTGAGTTAGAAGACTCCCCTTTAACAAATTTAGGTGAAGTGGACTTACTTTTAGGAGGTGTATTCTTATCGTAGCCCAGACCAGATCTATCACCACATTTCCATAATACGGTTAGTAGTCGTTCTAGTTTAGGATCACCCTAGGCATACCTCCAAGTATCCTTCAAACTCAAGAGAGAAGAGACTTCTAGTTTTAGTTTTTCATTTTCTAATTTAAGGTTTTCAACTTGGGATGTTTTGAAATCTAAATCACACTTAGCTTTTTCAAAACAATCAGAAAAATATGATTTTTCTAAAACTAAGTTATCAAAATTTTCTTTTAACTTTAAAAACTTTTCCTTTTGAAGTTTTAGTTTTATAGCTATCTTACAACTTTCCCTGTATAGGGCATCATAGGCATCTTGTAAATACTCATTATTTTCAGGATCACTTCTCAAATTTTCATCACAAGTTGAATCACAACTGTCTGAGTAAGTGACTTTGGCTAGAGTCATTAAGGCTTTAACCTCATTAGCAGACATGGGTTCAGAATCTTCTGACTCAAAAGGGGCTTCAGAGCAAGACGATTCATCCCATGTAGCCAACATGCCTTTCTTTTTAGATTTGTCCCCCTTTGGACCTTTGTTTGTCAGATGCCCGTATTCATGGTAGTTAAAACATTGGCTGTCTTTAATAGATTTTCAAGTTTTAGATCTAGTCCTTTTCTTTTTAGAAGGTTTTTGAAAATCTACCTTCTTTTTGCTTTTAAAATTTGTATAAAACTTCTTATCAAATAGTGCCATATAATCTTCAGAATTTTCACAATCAGAATTACTAGCCTTATCATGAGAAATATTTTTAGAAGACTTAAGGGCTATAGACTTACCTTTAGGAGCCTTAAAATTTAACTCGTAGGTTTGTAAAGAACCAACAAGCTCTTCAACCCTCATATTATTCGTATCATGAAGTTCCTGAATGGCAGTGAGTTTAGAATTGAACCAATTAGGTAATGAGCGCAATATCTTTACACAGACTTTGCTTTCTAGGATGCAATCACCATGACCCCACATAGAGTTTGACTATGTCATTTAACTTAGTATAGAATTTCATGAAAGTTTCACTTTCTTCCATATGTATCTCCTCAAACCGAGTAGTGAGAATTTGAAGTTTGGATTTCTTCACTATAGTCATACCCTCATGTGTTATTTCTAGAATGTCTCAGGCTCACTTTGTAGTATCACAAGATACAATTCTTTTGAATTCATCCGGTAATAGTGCGCAAGCAATTGCATTTAAAACCTTTGCATTGGTACTACTCTCATTTTTTGAAGTGCGGTCCATGAAAAATAAGGTGTAACTTTTACAGATTTAGTTCTATCAGTGCTTAGAACTTCAGTTGTGGGTGGGTTCCATCTAGTCACTGTGGCTTGCCACATGCTCTCATCTATAAACCTTAAAAAGATCCTCATTCTGGCTTTCCAATAGGCATAATTGGAGCCATCAAAAGGTGGAGGCCTAGTAATTGAGAGACTATCAAAATTTGACATCACATAGCTTAGATAATTATCTCCAAAAGCGAATCCAAATATAAAAGAGCTATTAGGCTCTAATACCACTTGAAAAGGCCGAGGTAAACGTCCTAGAGGGGGGTGAATAGGACTATGCAAAAATAAAAAATAAATGCGGAATATAAAGATAGATAGCACAATCAAAAAGGAAAGAATCACAAGTAAATAGCAACCTCAAATGCACTAGTCTTGAGAGGTTCATATAAACTTAGTTTTAAGGACAACTTAACACCAAAAACCAAAGGCTTATAACAGGACAACCTTACCAGAACGTTTGTAAGTATAAAAAACTTAAACCAATAAATAGGCAAAGAAAATAAACTAAGTTATTACAACATTCACCACAAGTGCATAAAATAAATTTACCCCATTCACCACAAATGCTCAAAGTAAATTACAACATTCACACTCATAAGCACATTCACTCATCCACCACAACTCTAGGAATTATAGTGGTTCGTTTGTGTGTACACTAACTGTCAGAAAAATAGCCACACAACTATTCCACTCCCAATATCCACACCCACGGGATATTGGCTTTCACTATGAAAAATGTTTTCCAAGGTTCACCTTAAAACCTTCACAATTGTGTCTTTAGTTAGGTTTACACAATTATAAAAACCCCACACTCTGAGATTTTATAGATTACCTTAAACAAAACTAAAAATGAAATTTCCTGGCACAACCTCACAAACCAAAAAAGATATACAAAATGTAAATAGTACTTATCTAGAAATTCTCCTTCTGAAGAAGCCCGGTAGAACCAATTCGATGTAGACGAAGATGTTTAATGTCCAGTCTCACAGATGAAAAGGTTCTAGTTCTAAATGATTTTTAATTAAATCAACCTGGGCTAGCTTGATTTGATTTTGATCTCAAGAAAGGGTAAAACACAAATCCCTTCTTAATATAAGATTGGAATGAAAATCACAAAATCAAATTACAAAAGCTAATAAAAAGAATCTAAAATGAACACAATGTAGCTTAATAAATTCACAAACGTATCTCTCAGAGTGGTATCTTGATTTAGCTTAGAATGAATGAATAAACTCTTAAATTCGTGCTCTATTTATAGGTGAAAATAATGTTCAGTCGATTGGTCTAAGGGTCAGTTCGAATGGTCGAAGGACCAATCACATTTCAAAATTTCTGGCGCGATAAGATAAGATCGTTACTCGACTGGTTGACTTGCCTGCTTGACTGGTCAAGTAATGCACTCAACTGGTCGAGTGGGACCAGAAAAGCTTGCTAGACTTTAAGTTGAGCACTACACGACTAGTCGAGCACTGTTCACTTGACTGGTCAGTAGTCTCTATGACTGGTCGAGAGTCCAATAGAAAATTCAGAAAAATTGTAACAAACTTTGGACTGGTCGAGAAAACTCTTAGACTAATCAAGCCAGTATTTGGACTAGTCGAATAAGGACTAGGACTAGTCGAGAAAATAACCTATAAACATATGAAATGACCTACATAAAATATGTAATGAATATGACTCAACCTATGGTCAATCTAGGGTCATCCATACCTTGTTTGTGAGTTAGAACAATTGAAACATCATTTACTTTAGAACCTTAATTTCTTGTGATACATGAAGCTTGAGTTTGATCTCTTGAACTTGAGCATGAGTTACACTTGAGTTCTTGAGTCTTTAGCATACAATATTTGAACTTCAAACTTAAACTTGAGTTCTTTGGCCTTAGTTCTTGAATTTGAGCTTGAAACCATGAACTTCAACATCTTCTCTTCAACTTGAAAATTTAGGCAAGTTCGACGAAGATGCAGACAACTTTCAAATGCACGAAACTTATCAATTCAACTCAAAGCATGATACAAATTATAAATGGTTTGACACAACAAAAGTCGACAACTCTTCGAGTGCTACATTTACACTATAGCATTTACACATATATCATGATAACCACGACTAGATGTTAAGTACACGATTTAATCTTTGGGTCATGGTTCAAATGCACAACAGTTCGTGATTATCATCCACATTGGACTGTCGTTGACAACCACGACCCTATGTGAAAGCACGGCCCACATATCATGAAAACCACGATTCGTGAATCATGACAACCACGACCAGATGTTAAGTACACGATTTAATCTTTCGGTCATGGTTCAAATTCACAACAATTTGTGATTGTCATCCACATTGGATCGTGGTTAACTTGCTGATCAGTTCATGTTAACATGCAGAGCAGTTCATGAATCAATAAGTATTTTACAGTTCACAAGGCCAAAATGCTCATTATTGTGATTACATTACATTATCACAAATAGTAGAAAAAAAATTAAAGTAATAAGTCATCATCATCCTCAACCTACAGGGACGAAAGTACATCAACGCCGATTGTGACCTATTCATTTGCATCTCGAGTATCTGGGTGTTCGCCTATCTTCTCCCTGGGATGTAATTCGAACCTTTTTCATCATCCAGCAAATCTTCTTATTTTTGGAGGCTTCATATTCTTACATAAAACCTTCACTTCGTCTGGAATGTTCCATGTGCCTTGTCAAGCACTGGGTAAACTGGCTCTTAATATGTTTTACGTTATATTTCATTGGAGTAGAATGGAGAGTAGTACTTGCACATATCAAGTTGATACTTATCATAGGCCACTATCACATGAACATAAGGCAACAACATTGAACCAAGCTCACCACACATAAACCTCAAGTTATATGGATCGTTGTTGCCTATTATAAAAAAATTCAGTCAAAAATGTCCCTTAGATCATGGTTAACAACCACGATCCAATGTTTGTGAAAACCCCAACCCGATTTCTAGGTCGTGGTTGTCATACACAATAGGTGGTGATTCCCAACCACGATCCAGTGTGGATAACAACCACAACCCATCCTTTATCATAACCATGACCATCCACCTATTATTTTGAACCGTTGTGGTCCATCAGATTTAAATATTTTGATCATTCTTTGGACATTTGACTTCCCTAATGTTACTAAGAAAATGTATGGATCGGATTAGACAAAATGCAATTCGAATAGGTGAGGGTTTCCTAATGGAAAATGACCATTTTCCCATACGGGGAATGTATTGGGAAAAGGAAAATGTCTGCTTCCCCATAGGAGGAATGTAATGTAATGGATTTTCCAATGGAAAATGACTGTTTTCCCATACGGGGAATGTATCTATTTATCAGACCTTCTTCTAGGCATTTACTACGGATAGGAAAGATCAAACTAGAGAACGAGAGGGTTTTTGTTATCAAGTGAAGGGATCTTACTGTAGGGCAAACCTTGATCAAACCTCCACCATTAATAGTTGAAAACCACGACTTCACGATTTCAAACTTTCCACCCTCCAAGAAATCAAATCTCAGCCATTTACAGTGACAAACACGACCCATCGTTTATGACAACCACAATCCTTCACGTTGTCAAAACACGACCCAGACAAAGGGTCGTTGTTAACAGTTTTTATGTATTGTGGTTTTCATGTAAAATGGATCGTGGTTGTCAAATTTACATGGGTCGTGGTGTTAGTTGCTATCGGTCGTGGATGTCATGTTATATCGATCGTAGTTGTCATGTTATATAGATCGTTATTGTCATGTTACAAAATCTCAAGTTCTTTTGTAGAGCTTTCACGTCAGCCTGGAACCTTGAAGAAGCCATTACATACATGTCCGCTGACTCCGAGTAGGTGCTCAATCACAACACGGCTAAACTTTCATGACAAGATGTCTCTCATCAACTCAAGCATATGACTTTGTCCAAGTTCTACTGTAGAGCTTTAACATCAGCCTAGAGCCCAGAAGAAGCCATTACACTCCTCGTCAGCCGACTCCAAGTAGGTGCTCATCGATAACATGACTAAAATACACAAGAATGACTCAGAATATAAGGTCGGCTTGGACAGAGACAAGCCCTATAATCATGTTTAAGACTTGACTCCAGTAATACACGTATGGAGTGATATCTGGCGCACGATCTCATCATAACCGCTAACTTCAGCGTAGAGATCATAGTTGATATTATATATGGGTCATTATTATCATTATATATGGGTCGTGGTTGTAACGTTATTGTCATTATATATGGGTCGTTATTATCAATATAATGGGTCGCGGTTCATAGATGTAATGGATCGTGGTTGTCATCCATATTGGATCGTTGTTGATAACCATGACCCTATGTGAAATCATGACCCATATAACATGACAACCACAATCCATATATCTTGACAACCACGACCCATTGTTAAGTACACGATTTTCTCTTTGGGTCGTGGTTTAAATGCACAATGGTTCGTGATTATCATACACATTGGGTCATGGTTAACATGTTACATGGGTCGTGATTGTCATTATATATGGACCCTAAATGTAATGTTGTATAAGTCGTGGTTATTATGATACATGGACCCTAGATGTAATGATATATGGGTCGTGGTTGTTGTGTTATTTGGGCCGTGGTTGTCGTGAAGCATTGATCGTGGTTGTCAATTGATATAGGTTTGTGGTTGTCATGATATACGGGTTGTGGTTGTCGTGTTGCGTGGGTCATGGTTTGCAGTTATAATGGATCGTGGTTGTCATTCATATTAGATCATTGTTGATAACCACAACCCTATGTGAATGCACGACCCATATAACGTGACAACCATGATCCATATATCCTGATAACCACGACACATTGTTCAGTACACGATTTCCTATTTGGATCATGGTTCGTGATTATCATCCACATTGGGTCGTGGTTAACATGCACAATGGTTCATAAATCAATTAGTATATTACAGTTCACAAGGTCAAAATGTTCATTGTTGTGATTACGTTACATTATTACAAACAGTAGAAAAAAAAAAAAAACAAAGCAATAAGTCATCATCAGCCTTAACCTGTAGGGACGAAAGTGCATCGACGCTGATTGTTGCATCTCGAGCATCTGGGTGTTGGCCTATCTTCTCCCTGGGATGTAATTTGAATATTTTTCGATCTTCCATCAGATCTGCTCGTTTCTAGAAGCTTCATATTCTCACATAAAACCTTCACTTCATTTGGGATGTTCCATTGTGTCTTGTCAAGCACTAAGTAAACTGACTCTTGGTATGTTTTATAGTATATTTCATTAGAGTAGAATGGAGAGCAATATTTGTACATATCAAGCTGATACTTATCACAGGCCGCTATGTAAGGCCCCAAACATTTCGATACTTGTGTATTGAAAGTTCTCGAGCGTTAATAAGAAGTTAACATAATATGTACATGCATACGATAGAAATCTAACTATCTTAGCCTTACATCCTCGCCCTAACATAAATCTAACCTATAATAATGACTTCCAAGCAATAGAATAAACCATCTGGCCGTTGATTTCAAGATAAGACCATCCATCACGTGATTTGATGTAAGTATTTTTCCTTAAATGACGTTACGAATTACTCCCTATCCATAATAATTTAGATAGACGTTATTTTGTAAGAATTTCTTAGAAACATGCCTTTAACCATGTGGATCCATTAGATTTCCCAAAACTCATGATCAGCATTAATTATGAAATTGCCACTAACTTAGACCCCTGAATTCTAGATCATATGATTCATGTTATCTGTTTAAGATGAAATTTTATACCATGCTTAATTATCATAAATTAATCGTAAACGTCGAATTTCAACCCTTGGATCATAGTAAACTAGCTACTTGACCCCTACATCCGTCTGTATACTTATCAGATCAAGATTCTGATCTGTTCACCTTGTTCACCTCATATGAATATGCTTAATCCACCATTAGAACTACAATCTGAGGAATTTACACATGTGAACAAGTCACTCAAATATAACGGTGTGCATGTTCTACCCCTAATTACTCCAGAAACCCGTTTTATGTCCATCCATTTACAAAACTAATAGTTCAATCACCTAAATGCATGACTAAAATACCAACCATCGGGTCTTTATATTTTTAGCATGTCATCTGACCCTCCATCGTATTTGGATCCTCCAAATGGGCCATCAAAACATTATGATAATTCAGTCATTATGAAGATCTCAGGTTATAGGTCCAAACCACCGGAAAACATGACAATTAGATGTGTACAAATGCTATTTTGGAATTGTGAAGTGTGTTAGCCATTGAAAAGGTATCTTGATCGTCTTTAATCAATCAAGGCTCAAACTTGATTGATAGAAAGAGCAAGAAGAAAAAAGAGGAATGTCCGACAAATTTCAAGACATTCGGATGAGGCACGTCGACGTAACAGATGTCGGAAGTTGCTTGAGAAATGGATGGCAAGATTGTAAATATTCAATGTCATTACATACCACCGTTGAAGCTAAATAGTACCGTGCGGCCCACCCGATTAACATATTTGTTCCATCTTTAGACCCTTATCCTAACAAGGCATGTTAAACGCAATGAAAAGAGTGGATCATACAACTACAAATAGTAAAGTGGACTTCACACAAAAGAACTCAATTCATGTTAAATTCCAAATTGTCACAGCAAGCTACGTCTCTAGTGCATGAGGTTTAACAGGTGAGTGTTGGTTGCTACTTGGACACACTGTAATGGGTGAGTGTTGGTTGCTACTTAGACACACTGTAACGCCTACTCAACTAACTAAATTGCCTCATATCTGACCCCGTGTCCTAAGATAGCGATATAAAAGTGGTGAACAGTGTGGATCTTCCGGAAGTCAATCACAAATGGACCCCACCTATTTCGAAACAACCATCCCATATAGCAATCATCGCACGTGGTAACATAGGCAGTGAAAATGTTGCTGCAAAGGATTCATCCCATCTTCCACCTCTGATGTGGGTCGTCCTATCGTCGGATCTACCCCAGATTTTAGCCCATGGCATAACGTCACCCCATAAAGCTGATGAACGGAGTGGATTTCTTATCGAACATCACAGTGGACCTCACAATACACTGCAAAAGACCCTGCATCCGAATGATGAAGAAAAGGCGCGTTGTCGTCTTTCACTCCAACACAATTACGTTGTGCGGAAAGACACTTCTCAGAGACCTTTCGATAAAACCCATCCACACCATCGATTCTAAGGGCCAGAGATTGTCGGACGGCAAATCCAGAACGTCCACTGGAGTGGATCTAATGAATCAGGGCCATAATTCAAACCCCCACTAAAACAAAGCAAGATACAAGCAAAGAAGATCGAAAGTTAGTGTCGGTCATGGTGATTTAGTCTGGTCGATCAGGACCGTTTCTCAATGGCCATCCAGGGACTACAACAAAAAGATGAAACCAAAACTATCAATGGTTGTCCGCACTCCACGCTAGTCTAGAATATGCCGCACACCTCTAGGTACATACGCACATCCCTGTACAAGTAGAGTTGCATAAGATAAATCCAGAAACACATAATCAAATATAAAAACCCATCTCCACGCCATGTGGAAATCCCAATAGAATAGAGAGAGAAATTAAGAGATTGAAGTCGGTGGAGAAAGATGAAGGCCGGTCCAAGCTCTACCAATGGGTCAGACCTTAACCTTTTTCTCATTTTTTTTTTCCTTTCATCCTTTTCCTTCTTAAGGTTTCCCATGCAGTAGGGCCATCACCCCCGACCGAGTCAACTCAGTGGTGGGATGGGCCTAGGCATAGTAAATCATAGGGTGTTATGCACCACTTGAATCATTTAAATCTAATATCTTTTAATATATCAAACCTAATTAAAAGCTCAATTTAAAAGCAGGTAAATTAGATTAGGACCTGGCCATAGGAAATATTTCTAAAGGATCAATAGGCTAAGGTGAGGGTATCCTTTGAGCTTACATTAATTTAAGCCATTAAATTTATTCTGCTTTTATACGTGCCTTCGTGAATTTGATCTTGCCTTTACATGTATTCCTTTTACATATCACTTTGAAACTTTCATGATATTATATGTTCACCATCAATCATTGGCTTCTTTTATGCCTTTTATGATATGAATTATCCTACCTTTTCATGCCTTTAAGGATGTGACTTATCCTGTCCTTCATATTTATATGTTTTCTAAGAATTATCCTATTAATTGATTTGGTTAATATCATTACATCTATTGGCCCTTTTGGGATTATGACATGATGTCAAATACAAGTGATTTCTTTGAATTTATGTGAGGCCATGGATACAAGCCTTGCCCCTGCCTCGTCTCTTTATTTGAGTTGGCCCTGCCACTCGTCTCTATATTAAGTTGGCTATTACCACTCTCCTTATTATTAAGTTGACCATTGTCATTCTTCTTTATTATATTGGCCATTGTCGCTTTTGTTGAGTTGACATTGTCACTCTTCTCTTTATTATGTTGGCCTTGTGTCGTCTATCTTTACGGTTTGGGCTTGTGTCTTGCAATTCCAGAACTTCCAAATTTCAGTTAATATTCTTTATGATTCAGATTTAGTTATATTCTCTATAAGTGCAAGTGATGTGTAAGATGTATCACAACTAGTGATTCAAATATTCTATCATGGACATAATGTGCTCTAGGTAGAGAACCTCTTGGGGCACGTAAGTCCTTGAGCCTTCGGGTAGTGGTGCACATTTCGATGTGGGTAATTCTCTAATGTAGTCCACATCACCCTGAGATTGGATGTCGCAAATAGTCGCTCCATGAACAATCGTGTCGTGTAATTCACTTAGCTCATGTGTTATGCGCTATGAGGACCCCTCGTAAATCCATGGTAGTGCTGGCTATGCCAGCAAATATCCGTAGTTATGGGATGCCGGTCGAGCCGGTTATCTATAAATCGTAATCCACATTATGATAGTCACTATGTATGATGAGCCCCACATACTTTGCTAAGCATGCATCTGAAAAGGCCAAGCTATATATGTCCTAGAGGGGGGGGTGAATAGGACTATGCCAAATTTAAAATAAAATCAGCAGAAATAAAGTAAACCAATATCCTTACAATATGAATCAATTCACAATGCTAAATTTTAAATCACCTTGATAAATAAGTATTGAGAGATTGATACAAATTCAGTTCTAAGGACAACCTTACACCATAATAAACAAGGGCTTATGGTAGGACAACCTTATTTCTAGAACCTCTTTTGGATCAAGGACTCAATTTTAATATAAGTAAATGAAATAGCAAGGAATTGAAATTAAATGCAGAAGTATAGATCTAAATTATTACAACAATCCCCACACTTGCTTGAAATGTAAATAGTTACAACATTCACATCCACTTGTACATTCCACACAATCGAATGATAAAAGATATGAAAATTAAGCAAGCATTCAATCCACAAGGCAAAGAGTTATAGTGGTTCACCTGTGTGTACACCAACTGTCTTTCAACAGCCACACAGAAAGCTACTCCACTCCTAATATCCTCACACAGGGGATATTAGCGTTCACTATGAAATAGGTTTTCACAGGTTCACCAAAAACCTTTACAATTGTGTCTTTTTCACTTGGGCTTACACAATTCAAAAACCCTCTTTTAAATTTTCTGGTTTTCCTCAGACAACCAATACAATGAGATTTTTTCTCGCTCAACCTCAAACAAAACCAAGACAATGAGATTTTTCTCGGCTTAACCTCAAACAAAACCAAAAGTAAATAAATTTTACAGAAATTGTAAAATACCGGATTTCTCCTTTTCTTAGCGGCCCGGTAGAACCAATCGGAGTAGATGATTGAATGTCAAAGTTCAATTTCTAATACTCACAATCATAAGGTTCTAAATTCTAATAGATTTTAGATTTAACTTGTTGGGCGTAGCTATATTTGATTTTGATTCCAAGAAGAAGGAATAAGATAATTCCTCTTTTCAAATAAGATTGGAATATAGAAACAAAATCAAATTAAATAAGCTAGCAAAAAGGAATATTAAATAAGCACAATATAGCTTAAAATAAACACAGACTTATCTCAGAGTGATCACTTGAAAATTCTTGAATTGAATAGAGTTGAAGTGTGAAAACTCGAATTTCGTGTTCAATTTATAGAAGCAAAATCGTTCCTACGACTGGTCTTAGAAACCTTCGATGGTTGTAGCTCTAACATTTTTGAAAAATTAAGCGATCTTTCAAAGTCGTTCCACGACTGGTCGTGAGTATCCTACGACTGGTCGTGGGTCACCTACGACTGGTCGTAGATCCTTACGACTGGTCGTAGGACCATAGATTATGTTGCTGGACTTTGAGTCGTAGCTCCACGACTGGTCATGGACGAGTCGAAGCCACACCTACGACCGGTCGAAGGACCTCTAGGACTGGTCGTGGGCGTACCAAAAATTCCAAAAAATCTTCAACTACTTAAGACTGGTCGTGGAATTTCTTGGACTAGTCGAACCAATGCCGGGACTCGGTCGAACAAGAGCTAGGGCTAGTCGTAGAATAGACCAAACTTATGTAAAATAAATATTTGATTTATGTATCCAAAGTGACCTACTTAAAGGGTCAACCTAAGGTCATTCAAACCTGAATCATGTCGTATGGACATTGAACTTCAACCATTCAATGAATGTAGATTGTTTGAACCATATCAGGCTTGAGATCTTGAACTTGTTGTAGCTTCAAACTTGAGATCTTCATCAGCATAACAACTACTTCATGCATTGCTTATTAGTCTTGAAGTCATGAGTTGTTTCTTAAGACTTGAACATCAACATTGTAGCTTCTTGAGACTTCAACATGTAGCTTCTTGAACTTCAATATGTAGCTTCTTGAAAAGTTCAACTTGTAGCTTCTTGAAGTGTTTATGCAGTGTCTTGAATTCATATAAATCATCATACAAGCACAGGACACAGATAGATGTTTTGACACATCACAATTTGACAACCAAAAAAGTATGAGACCATAACACTTACAATCTCCCCCTTTGTCAAATTTGTGACAAAACACCCAAGTAATAATACTTCCAATAGACATAACAGAAGTACAAACACAACAGGTTCACAATAGAGAAGCATGCACAGTTATATAGATATGATAAGTAATAACTAGCATCATTCTCCCATAACTACCCCTGAGAAGCTTAACTCCCCCTGAGTAATAGCCTGAGTAATAGGAGCACATCATAAAGATTAAATTCAAAAGCTCAAATAAATCAAAAGCCTCCAAAACTTCTTCTCCCCCTTTTTTGACACAAAATGACAAAGGAAGAAGAGCATCAATAATAAAGAAAATAGGAGTTGATTCAAGAAAGCATAGTACATAATTCAAAAAGTCAGTAAGCATGAAAAGTTCAGTAAAAATATTACAGACACATCAAATATTTAGTCAGAACCAGAAGAGGGTGCAGGATTAGAAGGATCAATTTTATGTAAACCCTTAGCAATCCGCCTCATATATTTGCGTAAATATGAAAATTGCGTGTCTTGGGTAACACGAATTTGAGCCACCTGCTCTTGAAGGGAATTCAATCTTTCATCAAAATCAGAAGGCTGAAAATCAGGATCATCAGCCGAGTCTGATTCAAGTTCTTCAAATAAATCATCCATATTCACGTCTTCAGGAAGATCACTAGCTTGAGCATTTCCTGCTTCAGCACCACTCTGCTACTAGCATCCACTTGGCCATCAGCCAATTCTAAATTCATCTTGTTAAGATTGGAATTATTAAAAGGGAGATGATGGATGAGTTTTTCTCTAGTAGGCATAGCTACGAGCATATGATTTGCCAGCATAGTCAATAAATAACCAAAGGGTATATCACTATGTCCAGGATGGTGACGAGACAAAATAATGGAATGACAAATTAAAGAGGGTAGACATATTTTTGCACCAGAGACTACAGAATGCAAAACACGAACCATGAAAGCAGTGAGTTCGGTTTTATTACCAGAACGTGGATAAAGATTTGAGATGAATATCCTATGAAGTACTACGTAATCTGGGTAACAAATACCTTGAGGGAAGTACATGACCTTTATGAGTCCAATGAACATCCAAATTACATAAATCTCTAGTAAACATTTTTCGTTCAGATTCGAGAGACTATCATGTAAAATATGAATTGGAATGCTCTCATCATTGACAGGTATTTCCATAATGTCAGCAATCAAATGTCGATCCACTAAAAATAATCCTTCTTGAGTATCAACTTTAAAAGTTAAATCCTCAAGAGAAAAATCACAGATACATGCAAACATGGATTGGGCAATGGACTGGTATGCAACTCCACCCCAATGTAAGATGTTATCCCATCCCACAGATTCCAACAGAGGAGGGATACCAAATGAAGCAATGTGATTAATACTAACAGGACGCTCAACAATAACATTGCGCATACGCAAATCCCGAGCATCAGAAGGATCATTTTCGGGAGAGCGAAGATGACGTTGTACAATAGAAGCTGATCTAGAAGAAGATGGACCTCGAGTAGTTTTCTTTTTACCTCTAGCATCCATTTTCATAGAAGGATTTCAAGGAAACAACAAGTTGGAAGAAATGGGGTTTAAATAAAATAGATTTTTCAAGAAAAAACCTCAAACTTGCAATGAACGACCAAATAGATTCCACAAGAATGAGATTTGAAACACTAATAGCAAGAATCTGCAAAAGAACCACTAACCTTGAAGTACTATGAAGGTGGGTTCGATCGGTCGTATCTAGAACCGTTGGAGAGTAAAAAAGAAATGAAGAAGAAGAGTCAAAATCCCCAAAATAAAGTGAAATCCCGAGTTTCACGACTGGTCGTGTAAGTGTTCGACCGGTCGTAGCACGACCGGTCGTGTACACTCACGACTGGTCGAGTACGACTCAAAATTTGCAAAATTTTTAAATAATTTTCAAATTCAAGCAAATAAAACATCATAGTTATGTACATTATGATACACCAAATCATGTAAATTCAATTTAAATTGCACATACCAAGATCAAATTTTAATTTATTAAACCTGCTTTTGTCAAGCGGTTTAGTGAAAATGTCCGCAAGTTGAGTCTCGGTTGGAATGTAATCCAAATATATTAATTTTTCTTCCACTAATTCACGAATGTAATGAAATCTAATGTCAATATGCTTAGTACGTGAATGCTGAACTGGATTTTTAGAGATATTTATTGCACTGGAATTATCACAAAATAAAATCATAGAATCCTGAGTGATTCCATAATCGCTTAACATTCGTTTCATCCAAACAAGTTGAGTACATGCATTTCCAGCAGCAATGTATTCACCTCAAATTTGTTGATAGCGATATAGAACTTTGCTTCTTGCTAAACCAAGAAACAAGACAATTTCCAATGTAGAAACAACCACCACTGGTTAATTTCTTATCATCAATGTTTCCACCAAGTCGATCATCTGCATGCTATTAATTGAACATTAGTCTCATGTGGATACCGAGAGACCCAGCTTTAGTAGAACTTGTGACATATCGCATAATCCGCTTTAATGCGAGCTTAAGTGAGATTCTTTAGGATTTGATTGATAACGAGCACAAATACCAACACTCAAAGCAATATCCGGTCTACTAGCAAATCGATAAAGCAAACTACCAATCAAACTACGATACAATTTAGGATCCACATCATTACTGTAGAGTCTTTTGAGAGTCTCAAAGTTGTACTCATAGGAGTATCAAAATTTTTACCTTTCTCAAATCCAAATTTCTTAATTAAACTCTGAGCATATTTGGTTTGAGAGATAAAAATTCCATCAGGTTGTTGTTTTACTTGCAACCCTAGAAAATAGGTTAATTCTCCAACCATGCTCATTTCAATTTAGACTTCATCAAATCTTAAAACTCAACAAATCATGTTAGTACAGGTTGATCCATAAATAATATCGTCAACATATATTTGAACCATTAGAATATCATCGTTATGTTTCTTAACAAAGAGCGTCTTATCAACACACCCCATCTGAAAATTATGACTCAGTAAAAACTTAGTCAGTTTTTCGTACCATGCTCTGGGAGCTTGTTTCAACCATAGAGAGCCTTCTTAAGATGATACACATGATCGGTAAATTTAGGATCTTCAAACCACAGGTTGTTCAACATATACCTCTTCATGTAAATCACCATTCAGAAAGGCACTCTTTACATCCATTTGGTAAATTTTAATCTTCCTAAAACATGCAATGAAGATAAAAAGTCTGATTGATTCAAGACGAGCTACAGGAGCAAATGTTTCATTATAGTCAATACCTTCAATTTGTGTATACCCTGTACAACTAGTCTTGCTTTATTTCAATAATATTTCCAAGTTCATCGATTTATTTTTGAAAATCCATTTTGTTCCAATAATATGTTTATCTTTAGGTCTAGGAACAAGGTGCGGACATCATTTCGACAAACTGATTAAGTTCTTCTTGCATCGCAAGAATCCGATTTTCATCCGAAAGTGCTTCTTTACATTAACCTGGTTCAATCTGGGATGTAAAGCATACGTAGTTACATATGTCCTCTAATTGTCTACGAGTGCGCACACCGGTGAGAGGGGTTTCCAAGTATTTGAGAAGTTGGATGATCTTTAACAGGTCCTTAATTCTGATTAGTTTCACTTGATGAAATTTCTTGTTTTTCAAGTATAAGAACTTCATCATTATTCGAACTAGGGACAGTGTATTCAAAAGATCGTCAATCACAACATTTATTGACTCTTGAATCACACCGGTCTGTTGTTCGAACACGATATGCACGACATTTGTTTAAAGAATATCCTAAAAGATCCCTTCATCACTTTTAGTGTCGAACTTTCCCAAATTTTCACGGTCACGCAAAATATAGCACTTCTTTGCCAAAAACTCGAAAGTATTTGACAAAGGCTTTTTCTCAAACCACATTTCATAAGCCGTTTTATTATTAGATTTACAAATATAAACACGGTTAATAATAATGTAGCAGTCACTTTCTGAGAGAGATTCTAGGAGCTTCATGCTATTTAACATAACATTTCCCATTTCTTGAAGCACTCTATTCTTCCTCTCGACAATTCCATTTTGTTGAGGAGTTTTAGGTGCGAGAATTCATGCGATATTCCATGATCGCTACGAAATTTCTCAAAACCGCTATTTTCGAATTCGGATCCATGATCACTACGGATCTTGCTGACTTGAGAACATTTTTCAGTTTGAATCCGTTTTATAATCTTTTTCACTTCATCAAGGGTTTCTGATTTATCTTTCAAGAATGAAACCCAAGTGTATCTTGTATAATCATATACAATAACTAAGATGTACTTTTTGCCACCTCGACTTTCCGTTCTTGTTGGTCCTATAAGATCCATGTGGAGCAGCTCGAGTGGTCTTGTGGTGATATTGAAGTTCACCTTTTTGTGAGAGCTCCTAGTTTGTTTACTATACTAGCATTCACCACAAATCTTGTCTACTTTTTGCATCTTAGGTAGTCCTCTAATTAGTTGACTTTTGCTCAATCTGTATAAATTTCGGTAGTGTATATGTCCAAGGCGTTTATGCCATAATTCCGTTTCATCGGTATGGACCATGTAGCACGTTTGTTCAGATGAGCTACCATTGCTTACTATATAGTGTTGAGGGTCGAATATTGCATATCAGACCCCAGTTATTTCCTAGAGTTATGAACATTATACTGTTTAATGGTCTAATTTAGGCGTGTTTGTGATGCAGGGCGTATTTATGAACTTGGATTGAAATAGGACGCTAAAAGCGTGGATTTACGCTCAGAATTCACCAAACCAATGGACAGGACCCCAGGGGACCAAGATCACTTGATCTGCATGCCAGAGATTCGAGAAAATTAAGCTGTTCACGTTAAAGAGGCCTGAAATTGATCCAGAATGCAAGATCATGGAATTCCCACCATCCATTCGGCTCGAAATTTCATACAGGGCTTGAGGACCATAAATGAACCGTACATGTTGAATTTCAGCTCCCGGATCGCTGCGGAAGAGGCCCGACGGACAGATCAGCCCTTAATCCATCAATTTTGGGCCCACATGACATCTGGATATGATTCAAATTTGGTCTCAACCCCTAGAATAGGGTGGAAAAACGGATGGACGGAGCAGATCTTCCACATACAACATAGTGGACCCCACATTGCATGATGCATGTGCACCATTGAAATAACACGTGCGCCACACCGGATTCGGAGCCGGTCAACACGGGCGCTGACCCGCATCGCCTTCAACAGATAGAAACAGCGTCCGACGCTGTTTGAATTTTCACTGGCTTGTGGGGCCCACTCATCCTCTATTCGGATGATCTGAACCGTCCATGGAGTTAAGAGGGTGGCCACGCATCTCACCTAGGTGTCCTCTTTTTACCATGCGACCTATTAGAAGATCCTGGCCGTTGAAAGCAGGATGGACGGTGAGTTCAAATCTCTGGTGGATCACATCTAAATCAAACTAATCTGGGCATTCCCAACCGTTTTTTCCTCCTCTATGCAATGGACGGAGTAGATTGTTGAAATACTTATCAAAGTGGGACCCACCATTGTCAGCGGAAGGTGATTCGCGTCCGCGTAAAGGACGGCCGCTGGCCGTTTTTGCGTCGGATTATGGGCCCCGTACGTCACCCATGCGGCCGACCCGAGCCGTCCATCGTGTAGAGGGCGTCAAGAACTACAAAACCATGTTAATATTCCTCTCCCATGCGTACACACGTGCGCGGTACAGAGGCCACAAACAGGCGGTCTTGTGACGTTCAAAACTGAGTTTTTTTTTAGATTTCTTCTGTGGGCCGTGCAAATGGACCTTCAAAACCACCCATTCTTGACTGAAATTTCATCCTGAATCCAATGGATGGGGTGGATTTTCCAGAAAATACCTCTGTGGGGCCCACCGATCACGGCTGCAAAAATTTGTACTCCGAGTCCTTCTATGACTCTGCCACCGATTCCAGCCATCCAGTAGCTATAAAAGGGGAGTTTTGGACGTGGGAAAGCCATTCAGAGCCAGGGAATTCGAGATTCAGAGCTAGGGAATTCGAGATCCAGAGCCAGGGAGAGAAGAGAGAGAGAAAGGAGTAGAGTTGTATTTTTTCTTTCCTTCTTTGCTTTTAATTTATTTATTTTATTTTGAGAGATTTAGTCCACTCATGTGTGGCTAAACCTCTTAGCTAGGGCTAAGAGGTGAAGCTTGTAGTGTGATGGGAACTCTTTGCTTGCCTTTTGTTTAGACTGATCTGATATTGATTTGGGTTTAATTAAGGGAATGTTTTCAGTCTTTAATGGTCTGTTGTGACTGAAATTACAATGGGTCTGCAATGGCTTTGAGCATGTTCTTTTCCTTTTATGTTTATGACGTCAGGAAGCCCTGTTGTTCATCATCGTCTCCTGGGCATGGTTGGATGTCGGTACCCTTCCTAACCTTCATACATTGATTGGTTGGTAATTAGTTTAATTCTGTTGTTTGCTATGTCTCTTGGGCATGGTTTGGTGATGGAATCCATTCTAATTCATATACCTTTCATCTTTTCAAAACTACATCAAAGGAAGTTCAGTTGATTTTCATGAATCAAGTGTAGTTCTCCCTGATCTCTACAAGTGGATCCTCTGAATCCCTAGTTTTCCACTTCTGAATTCTTTTAAATTTTAGTTTAATTATTTCACCATTATTCCTCAAATCATAATTGGTTTACACTTCATCTTAGCCTAGTTCTAGATCTGGTTATTTTCAGATAACGTACAGGTTTCAGTCCCTTGGGATTCGACCTCGGTCTTACCGAGTTTATTACTACATCACAACCCTATACTTGGGGAGTGAACAAGTTTTTGGCGCCGTTGCCGGGGACTGACGGCTACGATTTTCTGAAATTAATTGGATTTAGAGTTAGTTTAAGATTAGGATTTTACTTTTTAATTTTGATTCATAGAACTAACTTATTTTCTATTCTGTAGGTTGTTAAGATAGAACTTCTAATTTGGTAAACTCTTTCTGATTTTCTAGAATTTCTAACTCTTTAGATTTGATTTGCTTTAGAAATTTCTTCTATTTAGAAACTAACTTATTTTGTTTTGTTTTGCAGGACTTTAGCTTAGGGACTTCAAGTTGGTAATCTCCTTCCAACTTTCTCTTTCTTTCTAGATTTTCATTTTCTTTCTTAGGATTAGGTTTAGAATTTGATTGAGGGCTGCGAGTGTTTCATGCCCAAGTGGGCCCGTGACGACACTCGACGTCTCTTGACTGAAGGAGGGTTAGTTGAGGGGTTGACTGTCCATCGCAGGATTAGACACCGCTCGAATTCCCCTGAGTTAATTGAGGTTATGGCTGAAAATCAACCTCAAGCACTACCTCAACAGATGGATGAGGAAGTACATGATGAGAATGAGGTGCTTCAAGCACCCCCGCCTCGTACCTTACGAGATTATTTACAACCGGCGGGAGTGAGCACGCCCTCATGCATGATTTTTCCTGAAAACACAGGACATATGGACATCAAGCCAGGAGTTATCCAACTCCTTCCTAAATTCCATGGGCTTGAATCAGAAAGTCCATACTTACATTTGAAAGAGTTCGATGAGATTATAGCCACCTTATACTTTCCCAATGTATCCGAGGATACAATCGTTTGAAACTCTTTCCTTTTTCCTTGAAAGAGAAGGCTAAGACGTGGTTACATTCACAAGCGTCCTAGATCAATTAGCACATGGAATGATTTGCGAGAGAAATTCATAAAGAAAATTTTCCCACACCATAAAACAATTACCCTCAGAAAGCAATCATGAACTTCGCCCAAAAGGAAGATGAAACATTCTACCAATGTTGGGAAAGGTTCAAGGATCTTGTCAGTTCATGCCCACAACACGGTTTTGAAATGTGGCGCATTACAAATTTTTTCTATGATGGACTGACATCTTCCATGCGCCAACTGGTCGAGACAATGTGTAATGGTGAATTCATGAATAAAGAGGTCGACGAGGTATGGGATTACCTCGATAGACTTGCCGAGAATGCACAATCATGGGACCATTACCCAAAATCAAACACCACGCCTAGGCCAACTCAATCTAAGGAGAAAGGTGGAGTATATCTCCTGAAAGAAGAAGACGATGTAAATTTTAAAGTGACTAATCTCACTCGAAGAGTCGAGGCCATGGAAGGAAAGAAGGATAAGGTTAGTGAAATTGTTTGCGGCATCTGTGATTGCAACATTCACACAACTGAAAATTGTCCTACTATATCTGCCTTTCGAAAAGTGTTGAATGAGCAAGCTAATGCCGTAAATAACTATCAAAGACCTTTTAATGGATCTACCTCCAATACATACAATCCTGGTTGGAGAAATCATCCAAATTTTAGTTGGAGGAATGGACAAACTGCTACCCCTCAAAGTTTCTTCAATCAAAATCCAAATCAGGGGAAACCTCAAGAAGAACCGGTTCAAAATCCCATACAAGAGCTGACTCAGGCAGTGCGTGGACTTATAGACTTTATGCAAAAAAATAGATTCACGTATGACGGTTATAGAAAAGGGGATGCTTCCTGCACAACCGCTCCCCAATCCTAAACCGCAATACGAGATAAATGATCCCAGCTCTTCAAATCAAATGGGGCACGCTAAATCCATCACCACTCTTAGGAGTGGGAGGATCATTGATAAAACCTTTCCGGTTAGGCCCGAAAAGCCTCAAGAACCAGACGAGGACAATAATGATGGATCTAATGATGTCCCACAAAATTTAGAACCTAACTTCTTGAGAAGCCACTTGCTCGTTCCCCAACGGTTGGTTGCACCAAAACGTCTTTCTAACTCTCATGATATTCTGGAGGTGTTGAAACAAGTGAAAGTCAACATCCCTCTACTTGATGTCGTAAAACAGGTTCCTCTATATGCAAAATTTCTGAAAGACTTATGCACGACCAAAAGACGGCAAAGCATTCAAAAGAAGATCTTCTTGACTGAGAAAGTGAGTGCCATCCTGAAGCAAGACGTGCCGCAGAAATTCAAGGATCCTGGTAGCCCAACCATATCATGTGTAATCGGGAACCATCGAATTGATCACGCACTTCTTGACTTGGGAGCGAGCGTCAATCTGATCCCCTACTCGGTATATAAACAGTTAGGATTGGGTGAGTTAAAACCTACCCTAACTACACTACAACTTGCCGATCGAACTGTTCATGTACTAAGAGGGATTATTGAGGATGTGTTAGTCCAAGTCGATAGATTTTACTACCCTGTAGATTTTATCGTCCTGGACACTGAACCCATCAACAACATGAGCACTCAGATTCCCATCATTCTTGGTCGCCCATTCCTTGCCACGTCAAATGCAATCATCAATTGCAGGAATGGTGTCATGACTATGTCTTTTGGAAATTTGACATTGGAGTCAAACATCTTTTTCAATAACGGCGGACACGTTGCAGGGATGATGATGTCCACGACATTTACATGATCGATACTTTCGTGGAAGATAGGACACCCCTTACCTTATCCTCTGATCCTCTAGAGACGTGCTTGGCCCACTCCCATGAGTTTGATGATGATATGATTAGGGAGACGTGTGCCTTGCTTGATACTGCACCGGTACTTGAAGTTAACCGGTGGAGGCCACAATTTGAAGAATTGCCACAAACTGATGTAGTGCCTCTACCGTCTAACCTCAAGGCACCGAAGCTTGACCTAAAACCTTTGCCCTCTGATTTGAAATATGCCTATTTAGGTCAAGATGAGACATACCCGTGGTGATCTCTGCCCACCTGGAGAAAGAACAGGAGAGTATGCTCATATCTACTCTCATTGAGCATAAAAGAGCCCTAGGATGGACGATAGCGGACCTCAAAGGAATCGATCCCTCGATTTGTACTCACCACATATATCTTGAGGAAAATGCAAAGACTGCTCGGCAACCACAACGTAGACTAAATCCAAACATGAAGGAAGTGGTTAAGGCCGAGGTTCTTAAACTATTGGATGTGGGTATCATATACCCTATATCTGATAGTCAATGGGTGAGTCCAACTCAGGTGGTTCCTAAGAAGTCCAGAATCACTATCGTAGCCAATGCTAATAATGAACTCGTGCCAACCGAGTCACTATTGGTTGGAGAATGTGCATTGACTACGTGAAAGTTGAATACCGTCACAAGGAAGGATCACTTTCCTCCGCCCTTCATCGATCAAATCTTGGAAAGGCTAGTCGGTCATTCCTATTCTTGTTTTCTTGACGGTATTCGGGCTACAATCAGATTGAAATTGCCCCGAGGACCAGAAAAGACCACATTTACATGTCCCTATGGCACCTTTGCTTATCGAAGGATGCCATTTGGATTATGTAATGCCCCTGCCACCTTTCAGCGATGTATGTTGAGTATCTTTTTTGATATGGTGGGGCAATATCTTGAGGTCTTCATGGACGATTTCTCTGTCTATGGTTCATCTTTCAGCAAGTGCTTGGAAAGTCTTAAATGTGTGCTGAAAAGATGTGAAGAAAAGAATTTGGTACTTAATTGGGAGAAGTGTCATTTCATGGTTCATAAGGAAATTGTCCTTGGACATATCATCTCGTCCAAGGGAATTGAGGTAGATAAGGCAAAAATCGATCTTATCTCTAACCTACCTCCACCTAAGAACATCAGGGACGTGCGATCCTTCTTAGGACACGCAGATTTTACGCGATTCATAAAGGACTTTAGTCTTCTCTCTCGTCCTTTATGTAATCTTCTTCAAAAGGATGTTCCATACGAGTGGACTGAGCAATGCCAGGAAGCTTTCACCAAGCTTAAAGGCATGTTAACCACTGCACCCATCATGCAGCCACCTGACTGGAGCCTTCCTTTTGAGCTTATGTGCGACGCCTCTGATTATGCTCTTGGAGCGGTTCTAGGCCAGAGAAAAGATAAGAGGCCCTACTCATCCATTACGCGAGTAGGACTTTAAATCCTGCCCAAGTAAACTACTCGACTACAGAGAAGGAACTCTTAGCCGTAGTGTTCTCCTTGGACAAATTTAGGTCCTACTTGATCGGATCTAAGATCATTATCTATACAGATCATGCGGCACTGAAGTATCTTCTTTCTAAGAATGATTCTAAGCCTCGCTTGATACGATGGATCCTTCTACTCCAAGAATTTGATTTGGAAATAAAAGATAAAAAGGGAGTAGAGAACGTAGTGGCCGATCACCTTTCTCGCCTTAATACCTCTGATTCCCTTGAGACGACACATATGAATGACATGTTCCCTGATGAACAACTGTTCAGAGTCTCCCATTCACCTTGGTTCGCTGATATTGCTATTTATCTTGCTACAGGTTCCATACCGACACATTGATCAAAAGATAAGAAGAAATTTTTCACTGAGGTACTCAAATTCTTCTGGGATGATCCATACTTGTTTAAATATTGCCCAGACCAAATCTTGAGGAGATGTGTACCAGACGATGAGCATCAGAGTGTCATCTCCTTCTGTCACTCACAGGCGTGTGGTGGTCACTTTTCTGCAAAAAAGACCACGGCCAAGATTCTGCAGTGTGGCTTCTATTGGCCCACTATGTTTAGGGACACTCATGAGTTTTACAAAGCTTGTGAGCGTTGTCAGAAATTGGGAGCATTGTCCCGTCGAAATATGATGCCCTTAAATCCTATTCTTATCATAGAGGCATTTGATTGCTGGGGCATCGATTTCATGGAACCATTCCCCCAATCTTTTGGGAATTTATATATTTTGCTTGTCGTAGACTATGTCACTAAATGGGTCGAAGCGATTCCGTGTCGAACTAATGACCATCGCACGGTCATTAAATTCCTGAAAGAAAACATCATTTCCCGATTCGGAACACCTCGAGCCATCATTAGTGATGGGGGCTCACACTTTTGTAATAGACCATTTGAGAGTTTAATGAAGAAATACGGTATCTCTCATAAGGTGAGCACCCCATACCATCCACAGACAAGTGGGCAAGTTGAGATTTCCAATAGGGAGATCAAACACATTTTGGAGAAAACGGTTAACCCTGACCGTAAGGATTGGTCAATTCGATTGACCGATGCCTTATGGGCGTACCGTACTGCTTTTAAAACTCCTATTGGAATGTCTCCCTTTAGACTCGTCTATGGGAAGGCTTGCCACTTACCTGTGGAGTTGGAACATAGAGCCTATTGGGCGATCAAAAATCTAAGTTTCAATCTGAACAACGCTGGCTCGCTATGCAAACTTCAGTTGAATGAACTTGAAGAAATCCGGAACGACGCATACGAGAACTCGAGAATTTACAAGGACAGGATGAAGGCGTTTCATGACCAACATATTTTACGAAAATCATTCACGCCAGGCCAGAAAGTCCTTTTGTATAATTCTCGATTACATCTCTTTCCGGGTAAGCTTCGATCTCGTTGGACCGGCCCTTACATTGTTGTTACTGCATATCCTCATGGGGCCGTCGAGATAAGAGATCCCGACAATGGTAAGGAATTTAAAGTAAATGGACATCGATTAAAACCATTTGTCGAGAAATTTGATTCAGAGGACATGTCCATGCCTCTGACTGATCCTGTTTACCAGGAATGATCTCCTAGTCTGATGGAGGTATAGGTAGGTTTATCGCTTTAATAGGACTAGGGTAGACTAGTTGCTTTGGTCTGGCTGAAGACGTTAAACTTAGCGCTCCTGCGAGGCAACCCAGCTTTTCCATTTATTTCATTTTCCTAGATAGTTCAATGTTTGTGGGTAACATTACTGCAAACCCTCACGAGACTACAACTCGTCCACTAGGGGCAACCTAGGGGTTTAAAGGCTTGTTGCATGCGCTAAATGCAATCGAGAGCACCTGCAAAAGTGGTATAGGTAGGATTTTATTTTTTGTTATTTTTGTTCTGCTTTCTCTTTTGTGCTGAACGGATTCCATGCTGCGATCTCTTGGAAAGTCTCTCACAATTCATCATTCAGGTACTATCTTCCCATCACTTCTCTTTTACTTTCGTTGTCCCATGTGCATTCCATGCTCATATCTTTTACATTGAGGACAATGTAGCTTTTAGGTTGGGGGTGGGAGATTAGGTAACCTAATCAGTGTTTTTCTAGGTCTTGAGCAAAAATTGTGAAAAATTTTTAAATTTTTTCTGAAAATTCTTGTGAATTTAAAGTGATTTTTGACGACCATCTTGGATTTATAATGTTAAGATACGTATTGTTGGTAATTCATGACTTTTGGATTCAGTTATCTGTAGATTTCATAGTTAAGTTTGAATTGTTAATCCATGATTAGAAGTTGTAAACATTAATTGAGTCATGATTTCACATACCACATCTCACCTACACATTGAGATTTCAGTTTGATATTGAATGATTTACTTGGTAAACATTGAGCATGAAAGAAACCAGCCTAAGAGATTTAGCCATCAGGGTAAATAAAAAAAAAAAAAAAAGAATTACACCATGGGTTTGCTCCCTATAGGTGTGGATTTGATTTTTTATGATTAACAGTTAGACAGAGCTGAGCGACTAGTTTCACCATAGGTCTGCTCCCTATAAGTGAAAATTTGATTCCCATCTTGATTAAAAAAAAAAAAAAAAAAAAAAAAAAACTAGAAAATAAAAGAATGATCTGTGAGGCAAAGTACTAGTTTAGGTGATGGCTGTTATGAATTTTCTGATTGATTACTAAAGATATCATGAAATCGACAATTTGATCTCTTAATGATGATAGGCCGAGATTACACTATACACCCATGGAACTCAATGTTGAGAATTTTTCTGATAGACGGATTAATACGTTGAACTTGACTATGAAGTTTACGGTGCACTGGAGTACAGGAGAAAGTAATGCCCAACATTCATGAATCTTAAATTTCTCGTATCTAAATCATTTTTCAAAATATCACTCGGTTCCATAGAAACTGCCCTATAATTCTCAATTTATTTTTCGCATACCTTGCTCGGGACTAGCAAAATGCTGGTTGGGGGTTGTGTTGAGGGTCGAATATTGCATATCAGACCCCAGTTATTTCCTAGAGTTATGAACATTATACTGTTTAATGGTCTAATTTAGGTGTGTTTGTGATGCAGGGCGTATTTATGAACTTGGATTGAAATAGGACGCTAAAAGCGTGGATTTACGCTCAGAATTCACCAAACCAATGGACGGGACCCCAGGGGACCAAGATCACTTGATCTACATGCCAGAGATTTGAGAAAATCAAGCTGTTCACGTTAAAGAGGCCTGAAATTGATCCAGAATGCAAGATCATGGAATTCCCACCATCCATTCGGCTCGAAATTTCATACAGGGCTTAAGGACCATAAATGAACCGTACATGTTGAATTTCAGCTCCTGGATCGTCGGAAGAGGCCCGACGACAGATCAGCCCTTAATCCATCAATTTTGGGCCCACATGACATCTGGATATGATTCAAATTTGGTCTCAACCCCTAGAATAGGGTGGAAAAATGGATGGACGGAGCAGATCTTCCACATACAACATAGTGGACCCCACATTGCATGATGCATGTGCACCATTGAAATAACACGTGCGCCACACCGGATTCGGAGCCGGTCAACACGGGCGCTGACCCGCATCGCCTTCAACAGATAGAAACAGCGTCCGACGCTGTTTGAATTTTCACTGGCTTGTGGGGCCCACTCATCCTCTATTCGGATGATTTGAACCATCCATGGAGTTAAGAGGGTGGCCACGCATCTCACCTAGGTGTCCTCTTCTTACCATGCGACCTATTAGAAGATCCTGGCCGTTGAAAGCAGGATGGACGGTGAGTTCAAATCTCTAGTGGATCACATATAAATCTGTAACGCCCTGAAAATCGGGGGTCGAGCATAAACTCAACTCCCGAGTTCCAGAACATCACTTATGCAACAAAATGAATGATGATTGAATGTTGACTGTATTCGTGCATTGAACATGAGTGAGATTAAGCCAAAACAGCATATCATACTCCAGAGACAGTTAATTTTGCAAGCGAAAGACTATGATAGATAGATAAAATATATAAACTATGATGAGTCTCCAGAGTGTGATAACATTACCAGGTTAAATAAATACAAGTACAGTTCTAAAATATACCAAATGTGTAAGTTTAATGTCTTCTATCCCCAGGTACCACGGCCCAGACAATACAAGGTACTGGTCTTCGAGAGACGTCGAGAGGGTTACATGATAGGAGAACTCCTCCTCATCACCATAGAAGTAGTCCGCTCGCTTCATAAGCATTGCCATCATCTCGAAATTCAACAAATACTGTTTTGGTGTGTACAACACCGTCCCGTAACGTGGGAGTGAGTAGCTAACTCGGTGGAACAATAAAGCATAGGTTAACATGTTATCGATGCGATCAAGCAAGAATGATAAAGCGATAAATCAAGCACTCCTAGTTACTCGATTAATGCAAGTATGAATGCGGGTATGATGGATGCCCTCACCGACATACTCCCTCATGCGACACCATCTCACGTTCGCGACATGCTTACATCCCACAAAGGTGCTCCACATCTTCCAGGGCACATGCGATGCATGATGAGCATAATTACCGAGTTTTTTTATTAGTCCATTTCAAACAAATAGGATTGGGAAACTAAGGTACCTCCCTTGTATCATTCCCAAACATGATCCATTCTAGGGTCGTCAATCTCTAGTTAATATCGACGATAGTGTGTTTTCTAGGTCACTGCGAGAGGTCGTCGAGAACATTACGCACAAAGGTTGCACCACTTCCCCATCACCCCTTAAACGATTCATCACTATCGAAACAGCCTAGTTCATACTCTATATATATCGCGGTGAACCCTAAGGCGCACTCGCGACTTGAATATGCTCGCGGTCACTACAAAGGGTCGCTGTGGTACATTACGCACAAAGGTTGCACCACTCCCCCATCACCTTATCAATGTAGGCCGACAGCGCGAATATAGTGTCCCATACCACCATAATCGGCTCACGAGTTAAGTTGCTCACTGGTCACTACGGGGAGGCACGTAGCCCCAGCGTAGGCCGACAGCTCGACCACGGTGTCCCATACCACCATGCCCGGCTCATGAGTCTTAGCGGATCGAGGTACCATGGTTAAAAGGGTTTTCACTGGTAAGTTTGGTACCCAGGTTCAAGCAGTAGCGACCAAACATGGTGAACATACATTAGACAAATCGGGTTACATGACGAGCTCGGCTAGCTCGAGCGCCCAACAAGTTGAGCGACATGAAGTGCATAAGCACTTCGCGTGGCCAACCACTATCGCCAACCGAAGTACGACTCGAGTTCGTCGAACACATCTCACGTGGTGACATGAAACTCAACCACGATCTCCAATCTAAGTCCGATTGTCTGGACTATAATCATAGCCCCAAGCACAATCAATTATCATCCATAGCATGTGGAGTAAAGCATGATAGACAAAGTAATTCAAGCATGATAAATAAAGTAATTCAAACATGCTAGTAGGCATGTTATAAGCATATGATAAAGCATGATATAAAGCATGTTGTAAAACACTACATTAATAGGAATACAAACACATGTATTGTAAGTAAGTGGTTTAAGTGATCAACCTCATGGAGGTAATCATACACGTCGCTAGGGTAGTTGAGAATCCAATCTCAACACCCTCCTAAGGCATCAACATTCAAACACTTGCTCACACAAGCAGTTTCACAAACACTTAAGTACACTAGTACAACATACATGGTGTATGTTAGCAAAACATGCATTAGGGCTATCCTTTAGCCAAGTGAGTATTTTATCCATGTATAATATATTACTACAACAAATAATCATGATAAATACATCTCCAAAATTTATACGTATACAGTATTTTCTAGAATACGCATTTTCAACATACATAGTGTATACAAGCAAACATGTATTACGGCGATTCCCTTCGCCAAGAAAATATTTTATACGCACATAATATATTTATATGACAATTAATCATGACAAACACATCGCTAAAATATACATGTATACGGTACTTCTTACAATACCGTATTTCTACATACATAGTGTTTATTAGTAAACATGTATTTAGGCGAATCCTTTCGCCAAATAAGTATTTTATCCATACGTCATATATCCATACGACAATTAAACATGTCAAACACATTTCCATAAAAAATACGTATACGGTATTTTATACGAATACCTAAAGTATGTGAAATTCCAAATTCTACAATTCTAATCGAAACAGAAAACGGAAAGCACTTTGTACATGTGCAATTGCATGCAGATCATGAATCTACCATTATCTGACATTGAAAGCATTGAAAACCACAACCTATACACCTAAAGTCCTCACCTTGTGTCGTAGAATCGTAACGGAGTTGATAGGTTCGCTAAGCTTCCGTATACGGGAGTTTGGCAACCTATGGAACGAAATACGTTAGCTATTTCATAACCTACAACCTAAACAACCCTAAAACAGATTAGGGTTAGGGTTTCTTACCTAGAAACGACGCCGGAATCGCCGGGAAAGAGATGAGAATCAAGCGGTGGAGCCCGAATAGCGGTAGGGAACAGCAGCAGGGAATTCCTCCCACATCTCCCTCACTTTCTCTCTCTTTTCCCTCTCTCAAATCCAAATTCGTATGGCTGGAATGGGAGAGGGTTTAAGGTCCTTTTATAGCCTAAAATATTCCCAAAATAGACTCAGGTTCAAGGGTTACTGCTAATATAGGATATTCGTCACTTTTCCAGCTCAAAAGAGAGGTTCTGGTAGCCCTCCTTGAGCCAAACGTCAGACTTAAGCTCACCACCTATGGATCTATGTGGGATTACGTTTTCGACTCGATCGGATTCCCAGATCGCACGTGGCAGACCACTTCAGTTCAACGGTCAGTGGGCCACGATCAGAAATTCCAAGTACATGTAAATGTTCCTGAAATTTTTCTTAATCCGAGGGTGTAATTTGGTCGAATTCTGATGGTCAGGTTGCTTAATACTGACGCGCAAGCGAAAGGTGCCAGATCACTATTCTTGATATTTATTTTGGAATGGGAATAGTGTTTTTCACACACCCTCGCTCCGAATTGAAACGAATGGCCGTGGGACATCGGCTGGACCTGATTTTAGAGATGATTGTCAAGCCCAGTGAGGCGGTCCTAAGTCCTTAACCTCGTATTATTCGGACTCCCGATGTGTGGTCTAGATCAGATACGGAATTTTTACGTGCTCCCGAGAGCAGCCGGGTAATGAGATTGATCTTAGATTTTAGGGTAACCTAGCGTCAATGATTCTATAAGTTTTGGGTCTTGCAGATCATATTTAAAGCGATTCGAACAGATTTCGTAGCTAATCTAGTTTAGCACTTAGTTACTTTGTCTCATTTCTAAAGGATTTAGTCCTATAAGATTTCTGTCTAAGGTGGTACTTAGTCCTTTGTAGTTTGTGTATAAAGTGATCCAAGTTATACTACTTAGCTAGTTTAAGATAGTGTCTAGGGTGAAAGTTCTTAGAAAAATTGAAAAAATAAGGCAGTGAAGGGTGGGATTTATGAAGGAAATGGGTTAAGGAGCGATTTTAGACTATGAGATTTAGTTCTGACAAGTTAATGAGGTGTTAGGATCGACCCATTGCCTAAGGACGTCTAATCCCAGGTTGGTAAAAATTCGGGGTGTTACAAAATCAAACTAATATGGGCATTCCCAACCGTTTTTTCCTCCTCTATGCAATGGACGGAGTAGATTGTTGAAATACTTATCAAAGTGGGACCCACCATTGTCAGCGGAAGGTGATTCGCGTCCGCGTAAAGGACGGCCGCTAGCCGTTTTTGCGTCGGATTATGGGCCCCGTACGTCACCCATGCGGCCGATCCGAGCCGTCCATCATGTAGAGGGCGTCAAGAACTACAAAACCATGTTGATATTCCTCTCCCATGCGTACACACGTGCGCGGTACAGAGGCCACAAACAGGCGGTCTTGTGATGTTCAAAACTAAGTTTTTTTGAGATTTCTTCTATGGGCCGTGCAAATGGACCTTCAAAACCACCCATTCTTGACTGAAATTTTGTCTTGAATCCAATGGACGGGGTGGATTTTCCAGAAAACACCTCTGTGGGGCCCACCGATCACGGCTGCGAAAATTTGTACTCCGAGTCCTTCTATGACTCTGCCACCGATTCCAGCCATCCAGCAGCTATAAAAGGGGAGTTTTGGACGTGGGAAAGCCATTCAGAGCCAGGGAATTCGAGATTCAAAGCCAGGGAATTCGAGATCCAGAGCCAGGGAGAGAAGAGAGAGAGAAAGGAGTAGAGTTGTATTTTTTCTTTCCTTCTTTGCTTTTAATTTATTTATTTTATTTTGAGAGATTTAGTCCACTCATGTGTGGCTAAACCTCTTAGCTAGGGCTAAGAGGTGAAGCTTGTAGTGTGATGGGAACTCTTTGCTTGCCTTTTGTTTAGGCGATCTGATATTGATTTGGGTTTAATTAAGGGAATGTTTTCGGTCTTTAATGGTGCATTGTGACCGAAATTACAATGGAGTGCAATGGCTTTGAGCATGTTCTTTTCCTTTTATGTTTATGACGTCAGGAAGCCCTTTGTTCATCATCGTCTCCTAGGCATGGTTGGATGTCGGTACCCTTCCTAACCTTCATACATTGATTGGTTGGTAATTAGTTTAATTCTGTTGTTTGCTATGTCTCTTGGGCATGGTTTGGTGATGGAATCCATTCTAATTCATATACCTTTCATCTTTTCAAAACTACATCAAAGGAAGTTCAGTTGATTTTCATGAATCAAGTGTAGTTCTCCCTGATCTCTACAAGTGGATCCTCTGAATCCCTAGTTTTCCACTTCTGAATTCTTTTAAATTTTAGTTTAATTATTTCACCATTATTCCTCAAATCATAATTGGTTTACACTTCATCTTAGCCTAGTTCTAGATCTGGTTATTACTACATCACAACCCTATACTTGGGGAGTGAACATATAGCAGTTTTCAGAAGTTCTGCGACCAGTTAATATTACAGAACCCTTTTCATTTATAATTTCACAACCTTGATTAGAAAATTTAACATTATGGTTGTTATCGCATATTTGAGATATGCTCAACAAGTTGTGTTTTAAACCCTCAACATATAAAACATTTTTAAATAAGGGAAGGTTATAGAGTTGAACCGTACCTTATCCAATTATCTTGCAGTTGCTACCATCACCAAATGTGACTGACCCATCAGTCATATCTTTAAGATCGGTGAATAGTGCTTTGTCGCCTGTCATATGTCTGGAGCATCCACTGTCTAGGTACCATTTCGAATGGCTTGTAGCTTTGAAAGCAGTGTGAGCAACCAAACAGGCAACCTTAGGAACCCATTTCAGTACTGTTTTGGGTTTAGGAGAATAATTGGTCTTCTTTTGTTTATAGTTGTAAGAGTGACCTACTGAGTTAGATTTTAATAGCTCCTTAAGTAAATCAACAATTTTTTCAGCTAGTGGGTTTCGAATCTGATTTTTGAAATTTATATAGCTGCTTTTGTGTTTTTGAAAAGTTTTTGTATTTTTAGAAAAAACTTGACTGGTACCTTTTCCTTTTGAGTTAGAAGTCTCTCCTTTCACAAAATTGGAAGGAGTATTCTTCTGTTTAGGAGATGTGTTTTTATCATAGCCCAACCCGGATCGATCGCCACATTTTCTTGATCCGGATAATAATTTTTCTAATTTTGGATCACCTTGGGCATATCTCCATGTGTCCTTCAAACTCAGAAGAGAAGATACTTCATTTTTAAGTTTCTCATTTTCAGATTTCAAATTTTCAATTAGGGAGGTTTTGAATTCTATATCACACTTTGATTTTTCACAACAATCTGAAATTTGAGATTTTTCTAAAACAAGGGTTTCAAAACATTCTTTAAGTTTAAAAAACTTTTCTTTTTGAAGTTTAAGTTTGACAGCAATTTTACAACTTTCCTTATATAAGGCATTGTAAGCATCTTGAAGATCTTCATCATTTTCATGATCACTATCCAAATTTTCTTCACTTGTTGAATCATCGTGATCTGAAAAAGTAAACTTGGCTAGAGTCATAAGGGCCTTAAGTTCACCGCTGCGACTCGGTTTATGAATTTTCTGATTCGAAGAGGCTTCAAATCAGACGATTCATCCCAAGTAGCCAACATACCCTTCCTTTTGGATCTGTCCTTTTAGGACATTTGTTTGCTAAATGCCCATATTCTTGATGGTTGTAACATTGACTATCTTTCAATGACTTCCAAGTTTTAGACTTAGGTTTAGAACGTTTCTTTTCATTTGCCTTTTGAAAGTCGACTCTTTTCTTACTTTTGAAAATCTTATAAAACTTTTTCGCCAAAGGGCCATATCATCTTCGAGACTTTTCGAATCTGAATTTTCTTGAGTAATACTTTTAGATGACTTCAAAGCAATAGATTTACCTTTAGGAGCTTTAAAACTTAATTCATAGGTTTGTAAAGAACCAACTAATTCTTCTACCTTCATATTATCCGTATCACGAAGTTCCTGGATTGCGGTTACCTTAGAATTGAACCGTTCAGGAAGAGAGCGTAGTATTTTTGCACACACTTTACTTTCTGGGATCTTATCGCCAAGACCCCACATTGAGTTTACAATGTCATTCAATCTAGTATAAAAGTCCATAAACATTTCATTTTCCTCCATATGAATTTCTTCAAATTTAGTTGTGAGGAGTTGGACTTTAGATTTCTTGACAATTGATGTACCTTCGTGTGTCATTTCTAAAATATCCCAGGCTTGCTTTGCAATATCACAGGATATGATTCTTTTGAACTCATCCGGTGATAGTGCGCAAGTGATTGCATTTAGTGCTTTAGCATTAGCACTACTCTCATTTTTCTGAAGTGTGGTCCATTGGTAATACGGTGTAATTTTCATAGATTTTGAACCATCAACACCAGCACTTCCATGATAGGAGGATTCCATTCATCCACGTGGCTTGCCACACACTTTCATCCATTGATTTGAGGAAGATCCTCATTCGCTTTCCAATAGGCATAGTTGGAACCATCAAAGGGTGGAGGCCTAGTAACCGAAAGGCTATCAAAATTTGACATCTTTTTAAATAGCTTAGATCGTTAGCTCAGGAAATAAATCCAAATAAAAGCAACAAGAATGAGCTATTAGGCTTTGATACCACTTGAAAAGGCCAAGCTATATATGTCCCAGAGGGGGGGGGAATAGGACTATGCCAAATTTAAAATAAAATCAGTGAAAATAAAGTAAACCAATATCCTTACAATATGAATCAATTCACAATGCTAAATTTTAAATCACCTTGATAAATAAGTATTGAGAGATTGATACAAATTCGATTCTAAGGACAACCTTACACCATAATAAACAAGGGCTTATGGTAGGACAACCTTATTTCTAGAACCTCTTTTGGATCAAGGACTCAATTTTAATATAAGTAAATGAAATAGCAAGGAATTGAAATTAAATGCAGAAGTATAGATCTAAATTATTACAACAATCCCCACACTTGCTTGAAATGTAAATAGTTACAACATTCACATCCACTTGTACATTCCACACAATCGAATGATAAAAGATATGAAAATTAAGCAAGCATTCAATCCACAAGGCAAAGAGTTATAGTGGTTCGCCTGTGTGTACACCAACTGTCTTTCAACAGCCACACAGAAAGCTACTCCACTCCTAATATCCTCACACAGGGGATATTAGCGTTCACTATGAAATAGGTTTTCACAGGTTCACCAAAAACCTTTACAATTGTGTCTTTTTCACTTGGGCTTACACAATTCAAAAACCCCTCTTTTCTGAGTTTTCTGGTTTTCCTCAGACAACCAATACAATGAGATTTTTCTGGCTCAACCTCAAACAAAACCAGTACAATGAGATTTTTCTGGCTTAACCTCAAACAAAACCAAAAGTAAATAAATTTTACAAAATTGTAAAATATCTGGATTTCTCCTTTTCTTAGCAGCCCAGTAGAACCAATCGAAGTAGATGATTGAATGTCAAAGTTCAATTTCTAATACTCACAATCATAAGGTTTTAAATTCTAATAGATTTTAGATTTAACTTGTTGGGCATAGCTATATTTGATTTTGATTCCAAGAAGAAGGAATAAGATAATTCCTCTTTTCAAATAAGATTGGAATATAGAAACAAAATCAAATTAAATAAGCTAGCAAAAAGGAATATTAAATAAGCACAATGTAGCTTAAAATAAACACAGACTTATCTCAGAGTGATCACTTGAAAATTCTTGAATTGAATAGAGTTGAAGTGTGAAAACTCTGAATTTCGTGTTCAATTTATAGAAGCAAAAATCGTTCCTACGACTGGTCTTAGAAACCTTCGACTGGTCGTAGCTCTAATAGATTTTTGAAAAATTAAGCGCGATCTTTCAAAGTCGTTCCATGACTGGTCGTGAGTATCCTACGACTGGTCGTGGGTCACCTACGACTGGTCGTAGATCCTTACGACTGGTCGTAGGACCATAGATTATGTTGCTGGAATTTGAGTCGTAGCTCCACGACTGGTCGTGGACAAGTCGAAGCCACACCTACGACCGGTCGAAGGACCTCCAGGACTGGTCGTGGGCGTACCAAAAATTCTGAAAAATCTTCAACTACTTAAGACTGGTCGTGGAATTTCTTGGACTAGTCGAACCAATGCCAGGACTGGTCGAACAAGAGCTAGGACTGGTCGTAGAATAGACCAAACTTATGTAAAATAAATATTTGATTTATGTATCCAAAGTGACCTACTTAAAGGGTCAACCTAAGGTCATTCAAACCCGAATCACGTCGTATGGACATTGAACTTCAGCCATTCAATGAATGTAGATTGTTTGAACCATATCAGGCTTGAGATCTTGAACTTGTTGTAGCTTCAAACTTGAGATCTTCATCAGCATAACAACTACTTCATGCATTGCTTATTAGTCTTGAAGTCATGAGTTGTTTCTTAAGACTTGAACATCAACATTGTAGCTTCTTGAGACTTCAACATGTAGCTTCTTGAACTTCAATATGTAGCTTCTTGAAAAGTTCAACTTGTAGCTTCTTGAAGTGTTTATGCAGTGTCTTGAATTCATATAAATCATCATACAAGCACAGGACACAGATAGATGTTTTGACACATCACAATTTGACAACCAAAGAAGCATGGACCATAACACTTACAGCATCGCATATAGGTTGTTCGTGCATGCTGATACCCTCGTGTTAGTGGAGCACGAGACATATTAGACCCTTACTTTACCTGTTATGTATCTCTTGAATTATTGTTAATCTTAAAGAATAACCTTCACTATGAGTAGGGCATTGACCCTCTCCCAACTGTATAGATGATGCAGGTGATGAATAGATTAAAGACATAAAGGACTACTTCCCTATAGAAGATTATCTTAAAAGACTAAGAAGAGAGTTTTACTATTTAATTTTATACTTCCGTTGTGAATTCTGATGTTGTAATAAACCTCTCATTATGAGGCCTTGATTATTCATTTTACTCTGACGATATATAATCAATATAGTTAATTTTATTCTTGTAAATGTTACCTTCATGAATGTATCTGGACCCAAATGGAAAAAAAATAGGGTGCAATTTCAGAGCATCTAGTTGTACATTATTAACACCCGATTTCCTCGGGCACGAGTACATACTCTGGCCGTAAAAATTCGGGATGTTACACGCTATCACATGAATACAAGGCAGCTACATTAAACCAAACTCACCTCACGTACACTTCATTCTTCTTAGTTTCACTATATCGCCCATTCCCCATGCTGTTACTTGGAACTCATCTGCTGAAATCGCGATACATTGTGTCTTTCGCACTTCCGAGTGATAAAGTTTGGTCTGAGTGATAAAGTTCGGTCATTCTTTTTTCTGCCATAGGAGTCAAAATTTCCTTACAAGCCAAGGCCTCGTCTCGTCGACGGAGGATGAAATCTTAAATTTTACTCCTTATCGTTTCAATAAGTTTTGTGACGGGGTACTCTCGTGCATCTACGAACAATGCATTCACGCTTTTGACGATGTTGGTGGTTACAATGTTATATCTCATGCCAGAAAAGAAAACAGATGTCCATCTTTACCATTAAGGAACTGATATGCTGTGGGACTCAATATTTGAATGCATAGCATCATCTCCCAAAACGTGGATATCCGGTATGTCTTAATAGCACCCCAAAAGTATTCCCTCACAGAATCATACAAACACACTTGCTTCATGTTTTTAAGAGTATGATGAGCACAATATTCATGGATCGCGTATGGAAAAATGTTAGGGACTTCACTGACCAACCTTTTGTGATGATATGATACTCTAACTAGTCCTGGAAGAATCCCGATTGCATTGGATAAATTTCCAAGGAACCACCTCCAATTACTATTGTTCTCAGATTCTCCAATCCCATATGCCACAGGGAGGATGTGATTATTTTCATCCAATGCAATAACCATGTAAAGAACACCCTTGTACCTTCCTATTAAATGTGCCAATTCAACACACAAGACCCTCCGAATATACAAACGTAGGCTTCTAATGACTATCCAATTGCAATAAAGCATCTTTCAAAACTATTTGTTTCGTCATTCACCTGTAACTTTGTCACCGTCCCTAAATTGGCATTTCTCAACTCGTAAAGATAAGCCGGAAGATCATTATAAGAACCCTCATAAGATCCCAAGACTTGTTCCATTGCAATCTCTTAACCTCTTCATGCTTTCTTGTACCTGATCTCAACCCCATACATCTCACTCATTCGATATTGAATTTCTTTTAATGTGTAAGTCAGTCCTGAACTCATACGATCAATGCCAAATTCACTACTTATCAAACTGGTGGCTTAGCGATGATCTCTTCCCTTCCTCTTCGAGGTTACTATATCACGACCGTCATCCACGATCGTTGAGTCAGGGTAGCTTATCGCCTCAAATGACATGTTACATGTATGCTTCGAGTTGTAAGTCTTTAACTTGAACATCCCTATGTCATCCAACTTTGAAGCATGCAGCCTCCAACTACAATTTTCTATAATGCACCCAACCGTATATCTCAGCTTGTTAGACTTCAAGACCTTATACTGGAATTTATAGCACATCGCATATTTACATAGAAAATGTTGTAATCGGCCTTTGTCCTTGAACCCTTGCCCTACAAATATTTCGATTGGATCTTCCACAAATTTCGGATATCTTTGATGATCTAAATTGACAAAAGTTTCATTAGAAGAAGCGAAGATAGTATACAATGATCTAGGAATATCTTTATTTTCTTCATACACCGGTATGGGTAAATTTAAGTTTATAGGCTGCGGATTGACCTACACGGATGGATCAAAAGACGCATCATTGACGAATGAAATTTGTTGATTGCAGTGGTCAGTTATTCCTTCAAATTGATCGTTAATTGAAGGGCCGCATATATCACAACCATCGAGTCCTCGATCATGATATCAATCATTACTTGATGTGTCAGGTATATCACAGTCATCATTCCCTAGATCATGATGTGTATCGTTACATGACGAGCCGCATGTATCACAATCGTTAAGTCCTCGATTGTGAAATATATCATTACTTGAAGGGTTGGGTATATCAGAATCATCGACTATCCGATCATTGCTTGAAGGCTGCAAATGAAGAGACGATAGGTTCAAATGTAAAGTATAATCTATGCAATTATCCTCAACGAGAGGACAACGCCTCACTTTCTCTACATACAATGGTATTTGTGTTGGAGGAGACTATCCACATAATAACATATATGCTTCGAGATCTTCATCATCTTTGATTCTATGTGGATGGAGGAATCCCGTAGTGCATCACCGTACACAACTTTAATCGAATTCATCCGATGTAGTCTTCGTAATCTAATGCATTTTATCTAGGAGCTACCGATATGTAATATCATCACTCACGACAAATCCTTTTAAGTTTCCACCATTGTAGGTAAACATTCTCTTGTCATATACACTCTCTCCATCATAATAGCATAATATAGGCTTATGACCCATACTCTTCTAATATTAGTTAATATGTGAAAAAATTGAATGGGGACAAGTTGTCAAAAATGAAGGATACTGGTTGTCATCTGTAAAGGATCATGGTTATCATCCGCATTGGATCGTGGTTGTCATCCACAATGGGTCATGGTTAACGACAACCACAAACCACTCGAAGGGTCGTGGTTTTCATCCAAAATGGGTCGTGGTTGGTGAATCACGACATGTTGTGGATGACAAGAAGGCAACCACGACCTGTGTGACTAACAACAACGATCCACTGGAAGGGTCGTGGATATGGTGAACAATGGGTCGTGGTTATCATCCATAATAGATCATGGTTGAGAACCACCACCTAGTGTGTATGACAACCACGACCCTGTCCTGTGATCTCATGGTTCACATGCATATTGGATAGTTATTGCCATCCACGTTGGATTGAGCTTGTCGACCACGACCCACTCTAGATGAAACCACGATTCATTGCTTAAAAAGGCCTCTGTCCACGTCACCATTCTCGAGATTGTTCAAAACAAGTAACTTCTTCTGCACTTTGAAAACGTACAACTACTGATCTAAGGACAAGGGACATTTTCGCCTGAAACATTTTATATATAAAAGTTGTCAGAAGGCCACCGTTGAAATATTTGAGAGGTAGGACCATGAATTGAGGCTAGTACGAGGGGATACTAGTCCCCATTGTCATGGAAAATGGGGCGTGGTTCAAATGTACACTAGAACGTGGTTGTCATACACGTTGGGTCGTGATAATGAAGAACAATGTATCATTGTTTTATCCAGTGTGAATTGTGGTGTCAACCACGATCCATATTCCATGACAAGCATGACCCATAACAACTGACAACCACGACCTGTGTAAGATGAAAACCATGACCTATTTTACATGACAATCACGATCCATAACAACTGGCAGCCACGATCCATATACCGTAATGACCACGACCCATAATGTCACGCCCCTAACTCGGAAACCGGGCTCACTAAATTCTCCTTTACCGAATCAGGCGCCGATAGCCTCTATAGTGTCCCATTCTCGGCTTCCAGCACCCATACGCTAGATTCTGATCCTATGATCATACAAGGAGGATTTTCAAACATAAATTTATCTCATAAGAAGCATAACCACAGGTTTACCTAAATCACAAAGGCAACATCATCATCACGTATCCACTAATATAAATAGTTGAATACAATGCTGAAAGGGAAATACATATATCGAAAATCAAAGCTCCAGAAGACATGCTCCAAGCTCAAAGCTGCTACGACCTAACGCCACTTGCACGTATCTATCGTGCATAAGCTTATAGAAAGCTTAGAGGGTGGTGTAAGTGTGTGTGCAAGGTAAGTGCCAAGTATGCAATATAACAACAATGTAAAAACATGCCAGTAAGTCCATAATTACCATCAACCTTATCCAAGCTATGCGATGCAAAAACATAATAAGCCAGTATCACATACTGAGAAAACAATGTATATCAGCTATGCAATGGGGAGACATAGTAAGCCAAATATCATATACTGAGAATGCAATGCAATATGCAAATCCTGATGAGTCCACAAATACCGTCAGGATTATCTAGGCCATATAAATGCAGAAACATAGCAACCCAAAATGCCATATGCCCCTAGATGCAGTATGCGGTGTGAATGTAATGACCAAGTTGGAGTGTGAAGTTAGGATGATAATACGTAGTATCGCAGGCTATGGGGTCCATCACAAGGGACTTCTATCCAAACCAGTCTCATACCTAAATTTGGATAGACGAACTTAATGTGATAAACTCCTGATCTCAGTTTAGTCGCCCACCTCAACTGAAATCCTAGCCATTGCGAAGGTACACAACAATTAGTTGCACACCACCAGCCCGAGTAGATAATGAATGAATGAGTAAAATGTTGGGTATGAGACTCCTGCTCAATAAGTCCATATATCAATACCGTACATCTCTGGGATCATCACCAGGATCTAGTACACTCGACGCCACCCGCCACCCTATCAAGCGCAGAACTGGGTAAGTGGAAGAGACCTCATTATCTGCTTGCCAGCAGTTCACCAATGCCTACCTGGCTCATCGATAGAGGACCCATTTATGAGCTGGTCAGACTCAGTCTAGCATTATCTATCCCTCAAGCAGGTAAGGCCACACCCCTCCCAACCGACCACGACACAGTGGGAGACGCGACCTACTAGTATTCGACACTCGAGCGCTCATGTATCCACTCGGTCTAGACATTGGGGCTCCTCTAATACCAAGAGGGTTTAGGGACTTTCACACAGGGACATCTATGACACCCCATGTAGAAAAGATTTCTAGCATATCACAAAATGTGAGTTGTATGAGTCATACTATCTAGTCATGCATCAAACCTGGGCATACCTAGTATGGGGCAACTCCACCTATCAGGGAGTCCCATAAACAACCTATCTAATGGCATATGCAATGGTCAACCACATCTCATATCAAACATACAGATGATTCGTATGGGCATGTAACATGATGCTATACATAATTATCGAACATAATAATGATTGATCTTATATAATCACAATGGGCATCTCACATCGCAATGGGTCTCATCTAGTCACAACTGGTCTCATACAATCACAGTGGGCCATTCACATCACATTAGGCCTCATACATTCAAACAAGCCTCATACCATAACAACACAATGGTCCTCACACATCATAATGGGCCTCATACATACACAATAGGCCTCATACCACCACATGGGGCCTTACATGGTCACGATGGGCTTCATACAATTACAATGGGCCTCACTCTGTTACAATGGGCCTCAAGTAATCACAATGGGCCTCACATGGTCACGATGGGCCTCATATAATCACAATGTTATGCTAACACATACTCAGTGCATATACCAACATAGTCGTAATCGATGATCGGCTTAAATATATGGCAGGGTCCATAGAAGGAGAGCAGATCTAATTTATAATATGAGGATCGGTCCTCGACAGTGAATATACTAAATCAGATAACACGGATCCCTCCATCTACGGTGATGTTATACTATCCTCATATCAAGGTTAGGCCTAGGTGGCCTACCCATATCCTTAAAGATCTAGAGTGAGTTTCTTTCGCCATACTATCATATGGCCCGCTAGATGCCATAAGGGGCCTAAATAAGTCCTAGATGGACTGCAAGATTAAAAAGAAATAATCTTACGAGTAACTAATGAGGGCCCAACGTTATGGGTTAACCCAATATGAATAGGTGGTTCATACAAACATCAATGGGACACAATGATTAGGGTCAACCCACTTAAAGAATGATGGGAATAGGCCTAACGAAGGCCTAAGGGAAGGTCACAATGTAGACATTTAACCAACATTGCTCCCAAAGAGTGGCCCACATAGAGTCAAACGTATAGTGGGCCCATGGCCTCACACAAGGGCCTAATATACATCACAATGGGCCTCACATACATCACAACAGGCCTCATCATATTGGCCTCACATACATCATATTGGGTCGCATCACACGGGCCTAATATACATCACAATGTACCGCTCACACGGGCTTCATATACAACACGTCGGGCCTCACTCATGGGCCATAATTACATCACATTGGGCCTCATCATATGCCACACAAATAACATATTGGTCCTAATGGGGCTGCCCACGATTTAGTAAAATGGAATGACAACATGCATAACATATACATCAAGGGGGGCCTTACTGGTCAGCCCCTACAGTCCAGAAAAATAGATGGATGGTGTCCTTATTGTCATGCCCCAAACCTGGAAATCAGATTTACAGGAATCCCGATCACCGAATCCAGTGCCGACAGCCTTCATAGTACCCCATTCTCGGCTCCTAGCGTCCATATGCCAGATTTCAATCCTGGGATCCTATAAGGAGGGTTTTAAACATGATTTGATTCGTAATAAGCATAACCACAAGATTACCTAATTCACAAAGGCAACATCATCATCACATATCCACTAATATAAACATTTGAATACAATGCTAAAAAGGAAATACATATGTCAAAATCAAAGCTCCATAAGTTAGCTACATGCTCCAAGCTCCACGCTGTTGCAACCTAACATCATCTGTATGCATCTATCGTGCATAAGCTTATAGAAAGCTTAGAGGGTGGTGAACGTGTGTGTACAAGGTAAGTGTCAAGTATTCAATACAGTGCCATAATCATACAATATCAGAGTACGTGATACAGATCAACTATACAAATGAAGAGTCATAAAGAGTCAAATATCAGATGTCGAGGATGCAATACAATATACAATTCCTAATGAGTTCACGAATACTGTCAGCCGTATCTAGACCATATAAATGCAGAAACACAATAACCCAAAATGTCATATGCTACGGATGTAATGCAATATGTGGTGCGAATGGGATGACCATGATGGAGTGTGAAGTTGGGATGATAGTACATAGTATCGCAAGCTATGGGATCCATCACAAGGGACTTCTATCTGAACCAGTCCCATACCTAAATTTGGATAGTCAGACTCAATGTGGTAAACTCCTGATCTCAAGTTAGTCGCGCGCCCCAACCGAAATCTTGGTCATTGCATAGGTACACGTAACAATAGATGCGCACCACCAGCCTGAGTGGGTAGTGAATGAATAAATGCATGCATATGCAACTCCTACTCAATAAGTCCACATATCAGTACAATTCATCTCTGGAATCATCACCGGGGTCTATTACACTCTACGTCAGCTTGCCGGACCTGTCCGAGCGCATAACTGGGTAAGTAGAAGAGACTTCACTATCCGCCTGCCAATGTCGGGCTCGGCTCGTCGATAGCAGACTCATTCCTCAAGCTGGTCAGACTCAACCTAGATATTGCCCCCTCACTCAGGCGGGTAAGGTCACACCCCCTCCCAACTGACCACGATACAGTGGAAGACGTGACCTCCTGGTATTCGGCCCTCATGCGCTCATATATATCCACTTAGTCTCGACGTTGGGGTGTCTCCTAGCCACGAAAGTTTAGAAATTTTCACCCAGGGAATCTATGGTGCCCGTATACTAGAACTAAACATTTCTGGTGTCCCATCTGGCCATCCACGATATGCCTGTGGAGGCTATGGCCTTGATGTCGTTAGGGCATACAGTAATCTTAATCACACAGATGCAAAGTGCATGAGTCATACAATCTAGTCATGCATCAATCCTGCACATACCGTGTGCTCATGTGAGATAACCTCCGCCTATCAGGGAGTCTCATAACAACCTGCCCAATGATATATGCAATGGTCAACCACATCTCATAACAAACATGTAAATGATGCGTATGGGCATGTATCATGATATTATGCTGTCACATACTCATAATTGGTATCAATAATCGGCATCGACAATCAACCTCGACAATGTGGACCTTTAACCAACATTGCCCCCAAGGAATGGCCCACATAGAGCCTTACATATAGTGGACCCATGGCCTCACACAAGTGTTAAATATACAACACCATGGGCCTCACTCAAGAGCTTAATATACATCACGATGGGCCTTTCACATGAGCCTAACATACATTACAATGGGCTCCATCGCCTAGCCCTTAAATGCATCACAATGGGCCTCATCGTATAGGCCTCATATACATCACATTGGGCCTCAAACACGGGCTGAATGCACATCATAATGGTACTCGAATACGGGCCACATATACATCACATTGGGCCTCGGTAATCGACCTCAATAATCGAAATCAACCTCAACAATAGGAATCGGCCTCGACAATCGGAATCGACATATACAATCAGCCTCAACCAATCGGAATAGGCCTCGATACTCGGCCTCGATAATCGAAATCGGCCTATACAATCAGCCTCGACAATCGAAATTGGCCTCAATATTCAGCCTCGACAATCGAAATTAGCCTCAATATTCGGTCTCGACAATTGGAATAGGCCTATACAATCGACCTCAACATTCGAAATCGGCCACAACAATCGGAATCGATCAATAATCAAAATCAGTAAATCGGTCACATCAATCGAAATCGGCAAATCGATCATGTCAATCAGAATCGGCAATCGGTCATGATAATCGGAATCGATCAATAATCAAAATCGGCAAATTCGTCACGTCAATCGGAGTCAGCAATCGGTCACAATAATCAGGCTCAATCGTTAATCGACAATCGGCCACGACAATCGGAATCGATCGATAATCGAAATCAGTAAATCAGTCACGTCAATCGAAATCAGCAAATCATTCACGTCAATCAGAATCGGTAATCGGTTATGACAATCGAAATCGATCGATAATCAGAATCGAGAAATCGGTCACATCAATCAGAGTCGGCAATCAGTCACGATAATCGTCCTCGATCGCTAATCGACAATTGGCCACAACAATCGGAATCGATTGATAATTGAAATCAGTAAATCGGTCACGTCAATTAGAACGGCAATCGGCCACAACAATTGGCCTCGACAATCGGGACCGATAATCAACATCGATAATCAGCACTGATGATCAACATCAATAATCGGCACCAACAACTAGCATATATAAACAAAGCGGGGCCCCATAAATGGACAACTAATCAACCATAATGTAAAGATCGGCTTTCGGCCGTGGTTACATCAAATCTGATAGCACGGAGCCATCCGTCTATGACGAATGGGCCCAACTTATTTGGGTTAACCCACGAAGAGAACGGGCCTAACAAGGCCTAAAGGAAGGTCACAATGAGGACATCTAACCATCATTACCCATCAATGTGGACATCTAACCAACATTGCTCTCAAGGAGTGACCTACATAAGACCAAACATATGGTGGGCCCATGGCCTCACAAACAATCACGATGGGCCTCATTTACGTCACATCGGCCTCATCATATGGGCCAACATACATCACATCGGGCCTCAAATACACAACAGGTGGGCCTTGCACCTAGGCCTCAAATGTATCATATGAGCCTTATTGCATGGGCCTCAATACTATGCCTCATATATCGAGTGAGTCTCATTACATGGGCTTAACAATACAAACGGGTGGGCCCTGCCCATGGACCAAAATACATCATGATGGGTCGCACCAATGGGCTTCATGTATATCAATCAGGCCACACCAATGGGCCTTATCTATATCAAATCAAGTCGCACAAATGGGCCCCATATGTATCAAGTGGACTGCGTCGACAGGCCGCACCAATGGGCCTTATATACACAACAAGTGGGCCCTGCACAAGTGCCTCAAGTACATAACGTGTGGGCCCTACACATGGGTCTCATATGCATCGAATGGGCCACACGACATGGGCCTAATACATATCACAATGGACCTTGCCAAATGGGTCGGAAAATACACTACAATGGGCCACGCCCATGGGCCTCAGTACGCAATAGGTGGGCCGCATCAATGGGCCGCAATAATGGGCCTCAAATATGCAATATATGGCCTCAAGTTCATCTAATCGGTCTCTCCGTTCTAGGTGAACTATCTACACCATACATCAATTTTTAGAGATCACTTACCTAAAAATGAATCATAACAAAAGGTCATCTGGACCACTACAAATAATATCAGAGATAATGATTTTCACCCTTAAAATTACCAAGGCCCACCATAGCGTTTACTTTCCATCAAATCTGTTCATATGGTCACAAGGACCTAGTTGAGGGGAAAAACAAATATCATTTTGATCCAAAGCCGTTGTGGTCATTTAAAGGATTTCAATGTCAATCTCCACTGCTTTGCAACGTGGTCCACCTAATAGACAGTGTAGATATAGAATACTTACATCAATGGCGTGGACCACCATCCAGCTGTCTGGACGGTAGGGATACAGCACATATATCATGGTGGCCCACCGTTCAGCCATCTGGACGGCGTGGTCTTCAACATATACATCATGGCATGGCCCACGGAACCTGCTGCCATAAATACAGCAGCCATACATCTGGGGTCCCATCGTCCAGATGGACGGTTAGGATATAGCATATACCCCAAGATCGGTCCACAGCAGGTGGCGTCCAATGGACGGTTGGGGATAAAAAATCAGACCCATGGTCTGATGCTGACGTTAGTACAGCAACTATATAGCTGCTGTACACCAACCACTCTCTGACCAAGCATGTGGGTCCCACGTGGGACCCACAGATACATATATTATATATATTTAATATACGATTATTATTATCATCATTTTTATTTTTTTATTTTATCTTTTATTTGTTTTTTTTTTAATTTCCAGCCCCTGAACGTCCAAGTGACGGACGGCATGGACCGCCATGTGGGACCCACGTACGGATGGTTTGATCTAACATATACATCATAGGTGGGGTATACGTGGAAGTGGCCCACCCAAATATGCTATAATATAATATATTATATTATATTATATATATAACATATATTATATATATTATATACATTATATAGTATATATATTCAAGGTCATTCCAGCGTCCAGAGAGAGTCTGGTGGACGCTGGACAGTTGGGTCCCACGGTCAGCAAGGTGGGTCCACGTGGTGTGGCCCGCCAGAAATTTTGATGGATGTTGTTGTTTTGCGTAGACGGTGCACGTACAACACGTATAAATGGTGGGGTCCACACCAATGGGCTACTCCACTGATCAAGCTTATATTTGTATTTTCCCTTAATCCAGGACAGCGGGTTGAGGCCCCAATAAATGGACGGTCTAGATCAAGTGGGCCACATATCATCACAAGAGGGAGAAGAAAGAGAAGAGAGAGAGAGAAGGAGAGGGAGATCGGTGGTGATGGAGGGGAGGGACCCTACCATTATGAGCCCTCCCTATATAATACATACATTAAGATGGGTCCCAAATATGTAGGCCCTTAGATCACAAAATCAAACATAAAATCGCCCACCATAGGATCTTCTTCTTTAGCTCATTGAACTCCTTAGCTCCTAAGCTCCTTCTTTAAGGGTGGATGATGAAATTTGAAAGGTGAAGATGGGAGATGAGAGGGGTAGAAGGTGGGCCACACATGGCTCTCTAATCTCTTTGGAAGCCATGGACGTTGGCTCTCTTGGGAGTTGCTTGAATGAGGTGAAGAGAGAAGTGAAAGAGTGATGAGAGTTGTAAGGAAGGATGACATGGAGTGTATGGGTGAGGGATGTGGCTACTTGACTTTTTGGGCATGAGATGAGATGGGGGTATGGGTAGCATTGCCTTGTTGGCATTAAAGGTATGGAAAAGGTAAGGTCTTGGTTGACTTGGTGGAAAGAGGGGGTATGGATAGAGATTTCATTCTCTCAACCAGGAATCTTCCTGGAAATGGCACACACGCTGCTCGCGGTGTTTCCTCTATTTATTCTCAAGCCCACAACTCCTGGCCTAGGTATCGCACCGGTATCCGAGACGCGGCATCTGAACCGCAGCGACGGCGTGATCGTTAGAGTACAAGTCTCGGGTTGAGCCAACTCTGGAATACAGGATACGACTCAGGGATGCGCGCAAATGCCAATAACAGATTACAGGTCGCCGTAATTCGACTGGGAGGACTGTGGAAGCTTACAGAACGGTACGGGCTAGGATACGGGCCTTACACTTACAATACACATATGAAGGTGGGGTCCCACAAATCTGCACGATGTAGATAAAATGCATCATAGTGGGGTCCACATCTGTTGGGCAACATGGATAAAATACATCACAGAGGACCTACTGCCACTAGACCCATGGATGAAACACATTAGGTGGACCCCATTGCCGCTGGATAGCGCAAATAGAATATATACATTATGGTGGGGTCCGCATCCAGAAAATGGACGGACGGAGCAGCTGAAACACGTACAGCATGGTGGGCCCATGTCCAGAAATGGTCGGACGGTGTGGCTATAGAATACATACAAACATGGTGGGCCCACATCCAAGAAATGAACGGTTTGGATGTGACACAGACGTCATGATAAGACCCATTGCTTGCTGACGTCAGGCAACAGCCTTAGGAGGGTTGTCTCCATCGTCCAGACCGCTAGACGGTGTAGATAACCACTTACATCACGGTGGGTCCATCAGACGAACAGTGTAAGATGAAATACATGCATCATGTGGGACCCACAAAATCTATTGACGTCAATACATCAGCTATACTGCTGGTGGGACCCACGGAGCTTGCTGACGTCAACTATATCAGGTGAGAGGGCTATTAGCTCACCGTCTAAATGATGGATGGCTGAGATATAACACATATCTCATGGTGCGACCCACAAACCATCCAGGGACGGATGGCCTGGATAATCAGATACATCACGATGGAGACCGACCATCCCTACCATGGACGGTGTGGATATAACACTACATCATGGTGGTGGGGTCCACATCCCCAGACAGACGGTCTGGATGATTAGACCCCATTGTTGATGTTAATACGCCAGCTAATATAGCTGGTGTGCGGTAGACCAGCCAATCCACTTCCAGGTAAGTGGGTCCGACGTGGGGCCCACCATATAATATATAATATATATTATGTGTGTGTATGTATGTACTTAGGTGGGTCACATTGTCCAGGAGACTGGACGGTTTGGAGTGAGGGATGCCAGCCAATCAACTTCCATCTCACCATCCACAGATGGACGGTGAGGATAAAAAATATATATATCAGGGTGGGTCCACGTCAGCATGGCCCACCAAAGTTCTGAATCAAGTTAATATTTATTTTTCCCTACCATCCAGACGGTCAGCAGTCTAGATGGTTCTGCTGTTGTTGAACTGTCTTGATTTGCTAGATTTGTCCAGCTCTAAGGACCTGAAATAATAAGGAAAATTATATGGACGATAAATGTAATGCCCTGAAAATCGAGGGTCGAGTAGCAGCTCAACACCCGAGTTCCAAAATATCACTTATACAACATAAATGCTTATAATTGAATGTTGTATGTGTTAGTGCATTAATCATGAGTGGGATTATACCAAAACAGTAATTCATACTCCAGATCAAGTTATAAAATGTAATCGGAAGACTGAAAGATGTACATAAATGTATATAAAGCCAGAAACGGTTACAATCGGTCTTCAGAGTATGAACACCTTACCGAGTCATCATATACATGTATTAGTTTCAAAATCAAAATGTCAAAAAAAAAAGTGGTACAACTATAATAGTAAACCCTGTAGCCCTGTCATCTGAATGGCCTAAGCGAAGCCTCCAGAGAACTGCATGTAGGAGAACTCGTCCTGATCATCGTAGTAGTCAGGCACAACCTCATGCGTCTTGTCAACACCTGCATCTAAGACAGGGTCTAGTTGGTATGTACAACACTGTCCCGCAACATGGGAGTAGTTAACTCATTGGAACGATAAAGCATAGGTTAACATGTTATCAATTCAGTCAAGCAGTAATGATAAAGCAGTACAATCAAACACTCCTAAATACTTTTATTAATGCAAGTATGGAATGCAGTCATGATGTATTCCCTCGCCTACACTCCCTCGTGCGACACCATCTTACGTCAACAGCATGCTTTCATCCCTCAGTGCTCTTCAACCCGGGGCACATGCAGTGATATGTTATGAGAGTGATTACTGAGTTGTTATTAGTCCTTTTCATACAGCAGTGTTGGGAAACTAAGGTACCTCCCTTATATCATTCCTGGGGTCGTCAGTCCTAGATAATCTTATACGATGGTGTGTTTCTAAGTCGCTGCAAAGGGCTACCAAGGCTATTATACACACTCGTTACACCACTCCCCCATCACCCTACATGGCTAATCATCAAATCAGTACAAGCCTAGTTGTACTCTCGTTGCTACGGAAGGGTCGTCGCCTCTACGTAGGCTCAGAATACGCTCGAGGTCACTACAAAGGGCTGTTAGGGCTATTACACGGAATCGTTGCACAAATCCCCCATCACCAAATCAGTGTAGGCCGACAGCTCAAAATCAGTGTCCCATACCACCGTATTCGGCTCACGAGTCTGGGTTGCTCACTGGTCACTACGGGGAGGCACATCGCCCCAGCATAGGCCGACAGCTCGACCACGGTGTCCCATACCACCATGTCCGACTCGTGAGTCTCAGTGGATCAAGGTACCAAGGTTAAGCGGGATTCACTGGTGAGTTGGGTACCTTAGGTTTAAATAGAGGCATCTATACATGGTGAACATACATCGGCAGATTGGGTTACTTGACGAGCTCGACTAGCATGAACACACATTGAGTTGAGAGACATGAAGTGCGCAAACACTCCGTGTGGCCTAACCACTGCCGACAACTTTAGTACGACTCGGGTTCGTCCATCTTAAGTGGCCAATAAATCTCAGCCACGAACTCAAGCCTGTTACCGATTGCTTGGACTATATCATAGCATCACTTACACTTCATTCCAATAGGTAATCATAAGAGACAGTTAAAGCAGTAATGAACAAATGATTCAATTCGTACAAGCATGTGAGTATATTAAGAAATGTAACACAAACATGATTTGCACACACATTCATTACATGAATAAAACATACATCATAATGTATTGTACATGGAGGAAATCATATACATAATTAAGGTAACTGAGATTCATATCTCAGCCCTCATACAAAACTACTATTAGTAATACTTAGCACATTCAGACATTTCTACAAATACTTAGACTATATACATCATCATACATGATGTATGTGGTTTACACATATATGAGGTCAACTCCTTTCACTAGGGAGTTGCCCCGTAAACCACATGCATATACCCCCGACGGATGATCATGGCGTGCACGAATCCGGGTTCTATATTCATTTAAGCATTTCCACAAACACTTAGGCTACACACTTTATCACATATAGTGTGTATTTGCTGTGACATGATTTTAGGGCAAGTCCTTTCACTAAGAAGTTCTCGCACATGTATTAAGTATATATTGACAACAAATAAACATGTTAAGAACAAATCTAAATTCCAAACATATTCAAATATTTCAACACATACATAGAATACACTATATTACACATAGATCATATATAACTGAAACATGAAACAGACGACGCATTTTGCATGTGAAATAGCACCCATAACAAGAATAAATCATTAACGGACATTGAAAGCCTTGAAAACTATAACCTATATGTCTAAAGTCTGCACCTTACACCGTAGAAGCGTAACAAAGTCGATAAAATCTCTAAGTCTTCGTCTATGGCGGCACAACAACCTATAACATGAATTAAGTCAGCTATCTCGCTACTTGTTATAGTTGAAACCCTAGAACAAGTTAGGATTAGGGTTTTCTTACCTAAGAACGAAGACAGAATCGCCGGAATAATGATTAGACGGTGGTGGCTAAGCACGTATGGTAGCAAGTTAGAGCAACATGATCTTTCTCCCACTTCTCCCACACTTTCTCTCTTTACTCTCTCTCTCACCTAGGGTTCTCTCAAATTCGTATGGGATGAGAGAGTGAGGGTTTAAGGTCCTTATATAGGCCCAGAACTCATGGAAATAGACTCAGGGCCATGGTATAATTAGGTTATGTCCAAATACAGACTGTTCCGTCTCAACGGAGCACTTTTGGAGGCCCCCCTTGAGCCAAAGGTTGGACCTAAGCTCACTGACCATGGATCTAGGTTGAGTTAAGTTTTCATTCCAGTCGGGTTCCTAGATTACACATAGCGGACCAATTTCAGTTCAACGATCACTGAAACTCGATCAGGTTACAAGTACACGGACATGTATGGAATATGTTCCCTTATCTGAAGGTGTATTTGTGTCAGATTCCGATGGTCTGATTGCTTATATTTGGCCCACAAGAGACAAGTCTCAGATTACTTAAATTAGATTTAATTTCTAAAGAAAAGCATGTTTTCTCACACTCCTCGATCCGAGCTCAAGCGAATAGCCCTGGGACACTATATATTTTTGACTTCTGAGATAGTTGTCAAGCCCAGCAAGGCGGTCCTAATTCTATAACCTCGCATTATTCGAACTTTCGATGTGCCATCCAGATCTGATACGGAGTTTCGTGATGCTCCCAAGAGCAGTCGGATAATGAGATTGATCCTAGATTTTTTGGGTAATGTAGCGTCAATGATTCCACGAGTTTTAAGTCTTACAGATTGTATTTAAAGTGATTAGTGTGGATTTCGTATGTAATCTAGTTTAAAACTAGTTAATCCTCGTCTAATTTCTAAAGGATGTGGTCCTGAGTGATTTCTACCTGAGGTGGTACTCGGGCCTTTGTACAGGATTTTTCAAGTCGTTACAATCTACCCCCCTTAAAGAAAAATTTCATCCTCGAAATTAGTACCTTTTTGTACTCCTCGAGAAGCTGAGAGTAGTTCTTTCTGACCTCAGCTTCTATCTCTCAGGTAGCTTCCTCCTCTGTATGATGAGTCCACAATACCTTCACGAGTGGAATCACCTTACTGCGCAACACCTGCTCCTTCCTGTCTAGGATACACGTCGGACACAGTACATACGTAGCATCATCGCTCAACTGCACCTGCTCCCAATAGATGATATGTGAAGGATCAAGGATGTATTTCTTCAGCATAGATACATGAAATACGTTGTGCAAGCCCGCGAGTAGTGTGGCCAAAGCGAGACGATATGCTACAACTCCCACTCGATCAAATATCTGAAATGGGCTAATGAACCACGGCGTAAGCTTCCCCTTCTTCCCAAACCAAAGGACTCCCTTCATAGGGGAACTCTGAGGAATACATGATCTTCAACCTCAAACTCAAGTGGTTGCCACCTCGTATCAGCATAACTCTTCTGTCTACTCTGGGCCGTCAGGAGTCGACGCCTGATAATGTCGATCTTTACTGAGGTCGCCTGTACTAATTCTGGGCAACCAAACTGTGCTCGCAACCCTCTACCCAGCAATGCCGTGCTCTGCAAGGGTGCCCATACAAGGCCTCGTAAGGAGTCATTGTTAGTGCTATGATTTCATATCCCTTTGGTTGTCAAATTTTGTAGTGCCAAAACCTATATGTCTTGTACTTCTTGTGTTTCTTGTTTGTGACTACACACTGCTTCAAGACAAGATCATGAATGAAGAATGTTTTCAAGACAAGATCATAAATGAAGAATGTTTGCAAGACATGTAATGGATGAAGTCTACAAGAATAGAAGACTTCAAGTTTGCTTCTAACAAATTCAAGATTAGAAGACTTCATTAAGACAAGTCAAGAAAGTACCAAAGCCGTCAACTCGATTCAAGCTTCTCCTTCAAGATCATCTGAGAATACAGACCTTCAAGACTTCAATGTTCATCTCACTTCAAGGTTTGTTTGACCTTAGATTGACCTTAGGTTGGTTTGTATGATAGGTCATTTTTGATACATAATCCGAATATTTTAATATGCTTGTTATGACTGTTCTAAGATCAGTCCTAGAAATCTTAAGACCAGTCCTAGCTTTACTTCGACTAGCCTTAGGTTTCTCAAGACCAGTCCTAGGTTATTACAGATTTTCAGATTTTCCTGGTTGTCCTTCGACCAGTCCTGGACTTGCTTCGACCAGTCCTGGGAAGTTCTACGACTCATCCTTCGACCAGTCGTAGTCCTACAACTCGAACTCCAGCGACCTATCTAGGGTCCTACGACCAGTCGTAGGTGACACACGACCAATCGTAGGTGGTCCATGACTGGTCGTAGGCTACCTAAGACCAGTCGTGAGAACAGCTAATCTACTCCCGAGGAAATCTTTCAAAATCTTTGAAGCTGCGACCGGTCCTAGGGATCCTAAGACCAGTCGAAGATGGGATTTTTTAGGCTATAAATAATGCACGAATTTTAGAGTTTATTCATTCCATTCCATTCAATTCAAGCGATTTAAGGCTATACTCTGAGATAAGTTGTGTTATTTTTAAAGCTATTGTGCATATTTAATATTCCTTTTGTTAGCATTATTCTATTGTGATTCTGATCCACATTCCAATCTCATTTAGAAAAGAGGAATTTGTGATATTCCTTCTTCTGGGATCAAAATCAAATAGACCTTGCTCTTCTTGATTTAATCTAAAATTAATTAGACATAGAACCTTTCTTTAAGTGAGTATTGAACATTGAACGACATATCATACATCTACTCCGATTGGTTCTACTGGGCTACTTCAAAAGGAGATCCAGGTATTTTACTTTGTAATTTACTTTCTCTGGTTTTGTTTGAGATTTGCCAGAAAAATCTCATTGTATTGGTTATCTAAGGAGACCCAGAAAACTCAGATTGTGGGGGTTTTTGGATTGTGTAAGCTCGAGATAAAAAGACACAATTGTGAAGGTTTTGGGTGAACCTGTGAAAACCTATTTTTGAGAGTGCATGCTAATATCCCCTGTGTGAGGATATTAGGAGTGGAGTAGCATTCTGTGTGGCTGTTGGCTAACAGTTGGTGAACACACAGGCGAACCACTATATATCGTTGTGTTGTGGATGTGCTTGATTTCTTTATTAATTTATTCCTTCAGTATTGAGGATTGCTTTTGTGGATAAATGTTGTAATTTTCATTTCAAGCAAGTGTGGTTGAATGGTGTAATAACTTAGGATTTATTTTTGTAAGTTATTCTTGATTTATTTTCTATATCATTTGTAATTGCTAGATTGTTCTAGAAATAAGGTTGTCCTACCATAAGCCAATGGTTTTTGGTGTAAGGTTGTCCTTAGAACTGATTTAGTATCATTCTCATATTTCATGTGCTTTGAGATTGTTATTATTTCAGCATTGTTATCTATATCTTTTATTATTCCGCTGTTTTAAGTTTTATTTGGCATTGCCCTATTCACCCCCCCTCTAGGGCATATAGCTAGCCCCTTTTAAGTGGTATCAAAGCCAAATAGCTCGTGCTTATTGCTTATTTATTGGATTTATTTCCTGAGCTAACGATCTAAGCTATATTAAGATGTCAAATTTTGATAGCCTATTTGTCAGTAGGCCACCACCCTTTAATGGCACAAACTATGCCTATTGGAAAGCAAGGATGAGAATCTTTCTCAAATCCATGGATGAAAGTGTGTGGCTGGCCACAGTGAATGGATGGAAACTACTTATCATTGAAGTAACTGATGAAGATGGTTCAAAATCAATGAAAGTAATATCTTATGCCCTTTGGACCACACTTCAGAAAAGTGAGAGTAGTGTCAATGCAAAAGCACTAAATGCAATTACTTGTACAATGTCACCAGATGAATTCAAAAGAATTATCTCGTGTGAAAATGCTAAACAAGCATGAGATCTCTTAGAAATGACACACGAGGGTACATCTATTGTCAAGAAATCTAAAGTCTAACTCCTCACAACTAAATTTGAAGAAATTCATATGGAGGAGAATGAAATGTTTATGGACTTCTACACTAGATTGAATGACATTGTAAACTCAATGTGGGGTCTCGGTGATAAAATCCTAGAAAGTAAAGTGTGTGCAAAGATACTACGCTCACTTCCTGAACGTTTCAATTTAAAAGTAACTGCGATTCAGGAACTTCGTGATACGGATAACATGAGGGTTGAGGAACTTGTTGGTTCTTTACAGACCTACGAATTGAACTTTAAAGCTCCAAAAGGAAAATCAATTGCTCTCAAATCATCTAAAAATATTCCACAAGAGAGCACTTCATACTTTGAAAATTTCGAAGATGATATGGCACTTTTTGTAAAAAGGTTTTATAAAATTTTCAAAAATAAGAAAAAAGTAGATGTTCAAAAATCAAACAATAAGAGACAATCTAAACCTAGCGCTCAAAAATCCTTGAAAGATAGTCAATGTTACAACTGTCAAGAGTATGGGCACTTGGCTAACAAATGTCCTAAAAAGGACAAATCAAAAAGGAAGAGTATGTTGGCTACTTGGGATGAATCATCTGATTCGGAATCCTCTTTGAAATCAGAAAATTCTGAAAACGAGTCGGGAGATGATATTAAAGCCCTTATGACTCTAGCCAAAGTCACTTTTTCAGATTATGATGAAGTAACTAGCAAAGAGAATTTGAATAGTGATTGCGATAATGAAGAAGATCTTCATGATGCATACAATGCCCTTTATAAGGAGAGTTGTAAATTTGCTGTCAAGCTTAAATTACAAAAGGAAAAATTTTCTAAACTTAAAGAAGATTATGAGTCTCTTGTTTTAGAAAAATCTCATATTTCTGATTTTTTTGAAAAGACCAAATGTGATTTAAAAATCAAAACCTCCCAAGTTGATGATTTGAAATCCGAGAACGAGAAACTCAAAAATGAAGTAGCTTCTCTTTTGAGTTTGAAAGACACTTGGAGATATGCCCAAGGTGATCCTAAATTAGAAAAATTGTTATCCGGATCAAGAAAATGTGGTGATAGATCCGGGTTAGGCTATGACAAGAATACTTCTCCTAAACAAAAGAATACTGCTCCTAAGTTTGTGAAAGGAGAGTCTTCGAACTCAAAAGTAAAGAATACTTATCAAGGTTTTTCAAAAAATTCGAGGATCCTTCAAAAACCTAAAAATAGCCATACCAACTTCAATCTTCAAAACCGAAATCCTTTGGTTAAAAAGATTATTGATCTTCTCAAGGAGCTATTGAAATTTAACTCTATAGGTCATTCGTATAACAACAAACAGAAAAAGTCCAACTACACTCCTAAACCCAAAACAGTACTGAAATGGGTTCCTAAAGTTGGCTGCTTGGTTGCCCACACTGCTTTCAAAGCTACAAGCCATTCAAAGTGGTACCTAAACAGTGGTTGCTCCAGGCATATGACAGGCGACAAAGCTTTATTCACCGATCTAAAAGATAGGACTGATGGGTCAGTCACTTTTGGTGATGGAAGCAATTGTAAAATCATTGGCCAAGGTACGGTTCAGCTTTATAACCTTCCTTTATTTGAAAATATTTTATATGTTAAGAGCTTGAAACACAACCTACTGAGTATATCTTAGATATGCAACAACAACCATAATGTAAAGTTTTCTAATCAAGGTTGTGAGATTATTAATAAAGAGGGTTCTGTTATATTAACTGGTCGCAGAACTTCTGAAAACTACTACATCGTTAGTGATGCTAGCTCATCTACTCAATCGTGTTACATGGTCCATACTGATGAGACTGAATTATGGCATAAACAACTTAGACATGTACACTACCGAAACTTGTTTAGATTGAGCAAAAGAGAACTTATAAGAGGTCTACCCAAATTACAAAAAGTAGACAAAATATGTGGTGAATGCCAGTTAAGCAAACAGATTAGGAGCTCTCACAAGAAAGTGAACTCCAATACCACATCTAGACCTCTCGACCTTCTCCACATGGATCTCATTGGACCAACCAGAACGGAGAGTCGAGGTGGCAAAAAATACATCTTGGTTATCGTAGATGACTTTACTAGATTCACTTGGGTATCATTCTTAAAAGACAAATCTGAAACCCTAGATAAAGTAAAGAAGATCATCAAACGAATCCAAAATAAAAAAATTTCTCAAGTTTATAAGATCCGTAGTGATCATGGATCTGAATTCGAAAATAATAGTTTTGAGAAATTCTGTAGTGATCAGGGAATATCACATGAATTCTCTGCGCCCAAAACTCCTCAACAAAATGGTATAGTTGAGAGAAAAAATAGAGTGCTTCAGGATATGGCTAATGTCTTGTTAAATAGTATGAAGCTCTCCAAAAATCTTTGGGCTGAAGCAATTAATACTGCCTGCTACATTATTAATCGTGTGTATACTAGTAAATTTGAAAATAAGACTGCTTATGAGTCATGGTTCGAAAAGAAATCTACTGTCAAATACTTTCGAATTTTTGGCAGTAAGTGTTACATTTTACGAGATCGTGAAAATTTGGGAAAATTTGATACGAAGAGTGATGAAGGTATTTTCCTTGGATATTCCTTAAACAGTCGAGCCTATAGGGTTCTAAATAAAAGAACAGGTGTGATTCAAGAGTCTATCAATATGGTCATTGATGATCATTTGAATACACTTGCTCTGAGTTCAGATGATGATGAAATTCTTATAATCAACAATCAAGATACCTCTTCATCTCAATCTGAACCTAGGACTGTCAAAGATCATCCAACTAATCAAATCCTTAGAAACCCTCTCACTGGAGTTCGTACACGCAAACAACTTGAAAACATATATAATTATGTTTGTTTTACATCCTAAATAGAACCGGTTAGTATAAAAGAAGCTCTTTCTGACGAAAATTGGATAGTAGCTATGCAGGATGAACTTAATCAATTTGTTCATAATGATGTCTGGTATCTTGTTCATAGACCTAAAGATAAACACATTATTGGAACAAAATGGATCTTTAAAAACAAGTCTGATGAACTTGAAAATATTACACGAAACAAGGCTAGACTAGTTGTACAAGGGTACACTCAGATTGAAGGCATCGATTACAATGAAACCTTTGCTCCAGTTGCTCGCCTTGAATCTATCAGACTTTTTATTTCCATCGCTTGCTTTAGAAAGTTTAAAATTTATCAGATGAATGTAAAGAGTGCCTTCTTAAATGGTGATTTACATGAAGAAGTTTATGCAGAACAACCTACAGGGTTTGAAGACCCCAAGCTTTCTGATCATGTATTTCATCTCAAAAAGGCCCTCTATGGTCTGAAACAAGCACCCAGGGCATGGTATGAAAAATTGACTAAATTCTTACTTAGTCATAGTTTTCAAGTGGGAAGTGTCGATAAGACGCTATTTGTTAAGAAACATAATAATGAGATTTTAATGGTTGAAATCTATGTAGACGATATTATTTATGGATCAACTTATTCTAACATGTCTATTGAGTTTGCAGAGTTGATGAAATCAAGATTCGAAATGAGCATGGTTGGTGAACTAAATTACTTCCTAGGTTACAAGTGAAACAACAACCTGATGGAATCTTCATTTCTCAAACCAAGTATGCTACAAACTTGGTTAAAAGGTTTAGATTTGAGAACGGTAAAAATTTTGATACTCCTATGAGTACAACCTTGAGACTCTCAAAAGACTCTACATGTAAAGATGTAGATCCTAAGCTATATCGTAGTATGATTGGTAGTTTATTATCTAACTGCTAGTAGACCTGATAATCGCTTTTAGCGTTGTTATTTGTGCGAGATATCAATCTAATCCTAAAGATTCACATCTCACTGCTGTCAAACGGATTATTAGATATATCGCAAGTACAACTAATTTGGGTCTTTGGTATCCTTTTGATACTAATGTTAAATTAGCTGGGTATTCAGATGTTGATTAAATTTGGTAATATTGATGATAGAAAATCAACCAGTGGTGGTTGTTTTTACATTGAAAACTGTTTGGTTTCTTGGTTTAGCAAGAAGCAAAGCTCAATATTGCTTTCCACTGCTAAGGCTAATTATATCACAGCAGGATATGCATGTACTCAACTCGTATGGATGAAACACATGTTAAGCGATTATGGAATTAATCAAGATTCAATGATCTTACATTGTGATAATTCCAGTGCTATCAATATTTCCAAAAATCCAATTCAGCATTCGCGTACTAAGCATATTGACATTAGGTATCATTTCAGTCATGAATTAGTTGAAGAAAAAGCTCTCTTTGGAATATATATCAACTGATGTCCAACTTGCTGATATATTTACTAAACCGCTCGACAAAAGCAGGTTTACTAAAATGAAATTTGATCTTAGTATGTGCATTTTAAATTGAATATACTTGTTTACATGTATCATAGTGTACTAAATTTTAAATTTTTATATGTATAAATTTCAATTTTTGCGTAAAAATATTTATTCTTGTCGATGCCCGACTGGCCCTTGCCATACTCGACCGGTCCTGACTAGACCGATCGTAGATTGCACTCGACCGGTCGTGGAGATCATGAGCATCTTATAATTTGGGGAAAATCACTTTGTTCTTCATTTCCTCTTCTTCATTCGACGAGTCATGGCTCGACCAGTCTTGAGAGTTCGTGATTTTCTTCAAGATAAGTTGTTTTTCTTCATTTTTATTGAAGATTTATGCTTTGATTTGCTTATTCCATAAGCTAGATCTCGTCTTTTGTTGATTTTTTAGGGTTTCCTCTCTAAAATTTCTGATCTAGAGAAACCCACCACTTCTAGTGGTCTTTGTGCTTGCTCCTTGGTAAATCTTGTTGAAAATGGATGTTAGAGGGAAAAAGAAAACATCCCGTGGTCCATCTTCATCTAGATCTACATCTATAACAAAACGGCACCTTCGATCACCCGAAGATGATCCCAATGATGTATGTGATTTACATAGCCGTAAAGTTATTGTTGAGCGTCCTGTAAGTCTCAATCACATTGAACAATTTGGGATTGCCCCGCTCCTTGAATCTGTTGGCTGGGGTAACATTTTGTTTTGGGGTGGGCCCGCATACCAGTCCATTGCACAATCTATGGTTACATGTATCTCTGATTTTTCTCTTGATAATTTAACATTCTCAATTACTACTAGAGAAGGGAAATTTCTAATAGATCGACACTTGATATCAGGTATTATGGATATACCTGTCAAGGATGAAGGTATTCCGATTCATACATTATATGACAAACCATCTGAATCGGAAAAACAAATGTTGACAAGAGATTTATGTAATATGGAAGTACAATGGACGCACAAAGGAAATGCGCTCCCCTCAAAATTTTTAGTACCCAAATACAGAGTTTTGCACCGGATCTTCATCTCAAACGTGTATCCTCGGTCCGGCAATAAAACCGAGTTGACTGCTTTCATGGTTCGGGTTTTGCACTCTGTTATGTCCGGCATCGTTGTCTGTTTACCTTCTTTGATATGTCATTTTATCATTCAGTTTTGTCTTCATCCAGGTCATAGTGATATTCCATTTGGTTATCTTATGACTTGTTTAGCCACAAATATGCTTGTTGCTTTACCTGAGAATGAGGCACCAATTTATCATCTTTCATTCAATAATACTAATTTAAATAAGATGAAGTTGGATTTGCTTCCTGATCAATTTTATGAAGGTGGTGGTGAAGGTGCTGAAGCAGAAAATGAAGGGGAAGCTGCTGATCTTCCTCCACAGGCTGATATAAATATGGATGATATATTTGAAGACATTGAAACTGACTCTCAAAATGATCCTGATTATGATCCCTCTTCTTGTTATGATGCACGTCTAAGTGCATTGGAGGAGAAGGCTGATAACCTGAGTGTAGCCCATGATATGCAATTTAAATATATGCGAAAATATCTTTGTCGCATTAATAGGGGCTTACTTCAGATTGATCCTACCATCCCTGCTCCTTCATCTGGATCTGATTAGGTGGATTATCCTTTTTATTTGAATATGATGGATTCTGTATTATTATTATGGTTGATGACTTTGGTTATATGTTTGGTTTTATTGTATATCCTTTATTTGGATTGATGACATTGAAGTGTTGTACTAATTTGATAATTAATCTTGACTCTTCATATGGTGTTCTCTTCTCTCCTTTGGCCTTCCCTTATCATTTTGTGACAAAAAGGGGGAGTAGTATGGAAAGAGGGAGAAAGGGAGAGAGTGAGTAATTGAATATGGTTGATTGTGATTGCTTCTACTTATTTAGGGGGAGTAGAGTATTTTTTATGGCTCATGGCTCATGATTCTTTCTTCATTTTACTCTTATATTAATAAATATGTTTTGTCACAAATTTGACAAAGGGGGAGATTATTAGTGCTATGATTACATATCCCTTTGGTTGTCAAATTTTGTAGTGCCAAAACCTATATGTCTTATACTTCTTGTGTTTCTTATTTGTGACTACACACTGCTTCAAGACAAGATCATGAATGAAGAATGTTTTCAAGACAAGATCATAAATGAAGAATGTTTGCAAGACATATCATGGTTGAAGTCTACAAGAATAAAAGACTTCAAGTTTGCTTCTAACAAATTCAAGATTAGAAGACTTCATCAAGACAAGTCAAGAAAGTACCAAAGCTGTCAACTCGATTCAAGCTTCTCCTTCATGATCATCTGAAAATACAGACCTTCAAGACTTCAATGTTCATCTCACTTCAAGGTTTGTTTGACCTTAGATTGACCTTAGGTTGGTTTGTATGATAGGTCATTTTGGATACATAATCCGAATATTTTAATATACTTGTTATGACTGTTCTAAGATCAATCCTAGAAATTTTAAGACCAGTCCTAGCTTTGCTTCGACCAGCCTTAGGTTTCTCAGGACCAGTCCTTAGGTTTCTCAGGACCAGTCCTAGGTTGTTACAGATTTTTGGATTTTCCTGGTTGTCCTTCGATCAGTCCTGGACTTGCTTCGACCAGTCCTAGGAAGTTCTACGACTCATCCTTCGACCGGTCGTAGTCCTACGACTCGAACTCTAGCGACCTATCTAGGGTCCTACGACTAGTCGTAGGTGACACACGACCAGTCGTAGGTGGTCCAGGACCGGTCGTAGGTTACCTAAGACCAGTCGTGAGAACAGCTAATCTAATCCCACGAAAATCTTTCAAAATCTTTGAAGCTACGACCGGTCCTAGGGATCCTAAGACCAGTCGAAGATGGAATTTTTAGGCTATAAATAATGCATGAATTTCAGAGTTTATTCATTCCATTCCATTCAATTCAAGCGATTTAAGGCTATACTTTGAGATAAGTTGTGATTATTTTTTAAGCTATTGTGCATATTTAATATTCCTTTTGTTAGCATTATTCTATTGTGATTCTGATCCACATTCCAATCTCATTTAGAAAAGAGGAATTTGTGATATTCCTTCTTCTGGGATCAAAATCAAATAGACCTTGCTCTTCTTAATTTAATCTAAAATCAATTAGACATAGAACCTTTCTTTAAGTGAGTATTGAACATTGAACGACGTATCATACATCTACTCCGATTGGTTCTACTGGGCTACTTCAAAAGGAAATCCAGGTATTTTACTTTGTAATTTACTTTCTCTGGTTTTATTTGAGATTTGCCAGAAAAATCTCATTATATTGGTTATCTGAGGAGAGCCAGAAAACTCAGATTGTGGGGGTTTTTGGATTGTATAAGCCCGAGATAAAAAGTCACAATTGTGAAGGTTTTGGGTGAACCTGTGAAAACCTATTTTTGAGAGTGCTTGCTAATATCTCCTGTGTAAGGATATTAGGAGTGGAGTAGCATTCTGTGTGGCTGTTGGCTAATAGTTGGTGAACACACAAGCGAACCACTATATATCATTGTGTTGTGGATGTGCTTGATTTCTTTATTCATTTATTCCTTCAGTATTGAGGATTGCTTTTGTGGATGAATGTTGTAATTTTCATTTCAAGTACGTGTGGTTGAATGGTATAATAACTTAGGATTTATTTCTATAAGTTATTCTTGATTTATTTTCCATATCATTTGTGATTGCTAGATTGTTCTAGAAATAAGGTTGTCCTACCATAAGCAATTGGTTTTTGGTGTCAGGTTGTCCTTAGAACTGATTTAGTATCATTCTCATATTTCATGTGCTTTGAGATTGTTATTATTTCAGCATTGTTATTAATATCTTTTATTATTCCGCTGTTTTAAGTTTTATTTGGCATTGCCCTATTCACCCTCCCCCCCTCTAGGGCATATAGCTAGGCCCTTTCAGTCATGCCAATACTTGCCTGAAAACTGTTGTTGTAGGCGAACTCTGCGTACAGGAGGCAGTCATCCTAACTATCCTTGATGTCTAAAATACAAGCATGTAGCATATCTTCTAAAATCTGATTCACCGGCTCTGTCTACCTATCGGTCTGAGGGTGAAACGCAGTACTGAACTTCAACTTCACACTCATTGCTTCCTGGATACGAGTCCAGAAAATAGACGTGAATCGCGTGTCGCGGTCTGACACGATCTCCAAGGGAACTTCATGCAGATGCACTATTTCTTTGATGTACAACCTAGCTAAGTCGTTTGCAGAGTTCGTCACTCTAATAGGGAGAAAATGAACCAATTTGGTCAACCGTTCCACGATCACCCAAATAGAGTCATAACCCATTCTCGTCTTCGATAGCCTTGAGATGAAGTCCATAGAGATGAAGTCCCTCTTCCATTCAGCTATGGGCATGGGCTAAAGGAGGCTAAGAGGTCGGCAATGCTCGGCCTTGACCAGCTAACACGTGAGACAACGGGAAACATACCCTGCTATATGAACCTTCATATTGTCCTACCAATATGACTGCTTCATATCCTGATACATCTTCGTGCTACCAGGATGCATCACAAGCTTCGATCTATAGGCAATCTCGAGAAGCTCCTGTCTCAAGTCCTGAATATTTGGGACGCATAGGCGGCCACAATATCGTAGGCCCCCATCTGCGCCAACTCTCCACTTAGAGTCCACATCATCGCTAGTTTGTTCTCGAAGCTCAGACAACCGCTCATTGCCCTTCTAGGCCTCGATAATCCAGTCATCAATAAGTGGCCGCACCTGAACGTGTACGACACTCTCGAATGGCTCTCCACTGTGAGTTTCTACTTGAAGTCCCGCACAAACTCCAACATATCCCACTCTGCTATCATCAGCAGAGCCACAAATGTTATAGCCTTCTTGCGACTCAACGCGTCTACCACAAGGTTAGCCTTGCCAGGATGGTATGAAATCTCGAACTTGAAGTCCTTCAAGGTCTCCATCCATCGGCACTGCCTCATATTCAAGTCCCACTGAGTGAATATATACTTAAGGCTCTTGTGGTCACAGAAAAGCTCGAACTCCTCTCCGTAGAGCTAATGTCTCCAGAGATTCAATGCGAATATAACCGCTGCTAACTCAAGGTCATGCGTAGGGTAATTCTCCTCGTGCTTCTTTAATTGTCTCGAGGCATACCCAATCACCCTATCCTTCTGCATAAGGACACAACCCAAACAAACGCAAGATGCGTCAGTATATATAGTGTACTTAACCCCTTGCTCTGGCAATACTAGCACAAGGGCGGACGTTAGTCTGTCCTTCAGCTCCTGAAAAGCTACTTCCGTCTTCTCATTCCAGGCGAACTTCAGATCCTTTCGTGTCAACTGTGACAACAGCCTGGCTATCTTCGAGAAGTCCTGGATGAATTGTCGGTAATAATCTGCCAGGCCCAGAAAACTCCTCACCTCAGTAACTGAACCAGGCTGCTTCCAATCTTGAACTGCGACTACCTTAGCCAGGTCCACTATTATCCCTTCCTTGGACACTACATGTCCCAAGAACTTGACTTCCTCCTGCCAAAAGTCACATTTCTTATACTGCGCAAATAACTGGTTCTTCCTCAGAGTATCTAGGACTGCCTGTAAGTGTTCCTCGTGCTCTTCCCGACTCGTGGAGTATATCAGGATGTCATTTATAAATACGATGATGAATCGGTATAGAAATAGGTGAAATACCCGGTTCATCAAGTCCATGAACACGGCCGGTGCGTTCGTAAGACTGAATGACATCACAAGGAACTCCTAATACCCAAAACAGGTCCTGAAAGCCGTATTCTACACGTCTTCATCCCTGACGCGTAACTGATGATACCTTAACTGTAAATCGATCTTCGAAAAATACCTTGCCCACTTCAACTGATCAAACAGGTCGTCTATCCTGGGCAAAGGATATTTGTTCTTCATGGTCAACTGGTTCAACCTGCGGTAATCAATACATAACCGTAGCGACCCGTCTTTCTTTTTGACAAACAACACAGGTGCTCCCCAAGGAGATACACTGGGTCGTATAAAGCCCTTCTCTACCAATCCGTCAATCTGTTTCCTCAATTCCTCCATTTCACATGGAGGCATGCGATACATTGGTAATGAAATGGGTGTCGCACCAGGCGTAAGATCAATGGTGAAGTCGATCTCACGCCGAGGAGGCAAACCAGGAATCATCTCAAACACATCTGCAAAATTCTGAACTATGGGCATATCCACAAGCGTCGGACCATCAATATTCTTCAGTAAAAAAGCGTAACATCTCAATCGAGAAACGTGACTGACATGAACAGGGAAAGTAAAAGCCGTGCCCTCCGGTCCGTGGGCTATAACCATCCTAGTCTCGTAATCAATCTCTGCTCGCATCTCAATGAGCCAGTCTATACCGAAAATGACATTGTAATGAACTAGGGGGGATGATGATCAGGTCAACTAGTATCATTCTGCCACCTAAGTCTATCAGACAGCCTTCACACATACTAGTAACATCAGGGAAAGTCCCTGTGGCAGTGATGACCCTCACTCCCTTCGTAAGAGCAGTATCTAAACCCAGTCGCTTGACTGTTGTGCATGAGATCATAGAGATAGTAGACCCTGTGTCCACCAATAAGAAGACAGGAATACCTTGGACGTGTGCAGTAACCTTGAAGGCCATAGGTGCTGAAGGTGTTGTCTTTGGTTCCTCTGCTGTAAGTGCATGAATGCGTTCCTGCTGAGGTTGGTTGGGCTGAGGCACCATAGGTCGCTGTGGCGGCCTAAAACGAGGTGCAGGTGGTCTAAAGGATGGATGTGCAGGTGCTGTCCGTATTGGTGGACCCGATAAAGCCTGAGGGCGAGAACGATCAATCCTCTGAGGTGGTGAAAACCCATTGTCTCTTATCCTTGCAAAGCAACTCTCTGCAGGGTGACCCGGTTTCCCACAGTAATAACAAGTCACACCTGGACACCCCATCGGAACTACTGACACCGCAATCCTGGGAGGAGAGTCAATACGAGGCCTCTTGCCAAGGAATGTCCTGCTCTAGATATTTGGTCATGGCCTAGTAACCATAGGGCCATGAGAGCGTGTCAGTCGTTCTACATCCTGTTTTGCCTGCATAGACATATGTACCAGTTCAGCATAGGAGGGTATGCTGACACAACACATCTTCGATCGAATGTCAGGTCGCAAGCTCTCAGAAAAATGTCGTATTCGTATCTTCTCGTCAGCAAGTATCGTAGGGACGTATCTGCCCAACTTAGTAAATCGATGCTCGTACTCGGTAATTGTCATGCCTCCCTACATGAGGTGCGCAACACGAACGTAGGCACACACAGGTTCGCTCTCTGCCCCACTTGATACAGGAAATCTACCATGAGGCACGTACACTCACTGCGACTGCTCCACCTAGGGTAGACGTTAAACGTGAAGATGTGATGGAGCGAACGGAAGTCGTTAGACATATTGGTCACTAGAAGACTTTTGTTCGGCTGCCACTGGACCAATCGGCCATAAAAGAAATGTGTGTGGCGATCCCTTTCACGTGCACTCCTCAGATTCAAATCACTAGCGTGCACCTCGCCAAGGGTCACATTCAGAAGCCGATATATCAATCTGACATCAACTGTGGCCAACCGATCCCTTCCACATGGGATCTGAAACTGCAAGGGTTCAAGCGTAGGCTCGTGAATGTTGGCATAAAAAGCTCGGACAGTGCTCGCATTGGCGCGAGACCCGCCATCAAATAGTGGACCCCAAAGGGCCCCTTCTAGGAACTCGAACAACGGATATTCCCCAAAGAGCCGCCCATCCACCTGAGCTTCAAAAAGAACCCTAAGGTCCTCATAAACTCCATGAGACAGCTCCACCAATAGAGTCCTTCTAGCAGGAGCCCGGGGATCAAGATCCTGCTTCATTCGAGACTCTCGATTGGTGCTTGTGCTTGCGGCGGCGCCTCTCGGCCTCCTTGAACGCTAAGGTGACTAGGCCCGGCCTCATCCACGGCCCCCTTTCTCTTTTCCATGAGAGAAAGGACAGTAGAAATCGAGAAAATGGCTGCAATGAACTCAAAGAGGGCCATAGAAAGTAAAGATAAGGGGGAATAGGGGTTGAAGTTTTTGGTTCTCCATGAATTTGAGCCTCAACAGAGGTTGTAAAGGCCCAAAGGCAGGGATTAAAGAAGGAAAGTGAAGAGATAGGATGAGTTAGAGAGCTTACACAATTTTGAGCCACAAATGAGGGATGTAAGAGCTCGAATGAGAGAAAATGGAGAGGGTAAAGGGGTAGGTATTACTGTAAACGATGGAGGTGAGTGGGTTGTGATAGAAAATGACGGATTGGGTGATTGAAGGGGGGTTTGAGAGAGAAAACAGAAACTTTGAGGGAAAGGGAGAGCTTGGAGGTGTGTTTTGTGAAGGAGGGGTGTGTTTGGGGGTGTTTTAGTCGATGACCCACACACCAGGGGGTTACCCTAACCCCCAAACATCATTGGCCAGAGCGGCCCGCCCGGCCAGGCCCGTTGACCGGCGAGGCCTCTCCAACTCGGCAAGGCCCTCGCCACTCCCTGGACAAGTTGGTGAGGTATCGGCATTTCAGTGAGGCCCTCCTGCCCCCTAGGCCCCAAAAAGTATGGGGCCCACCCTAGGTCCCTCTGAAATGGTGTGGGTAGGCCCCTGACTCCGATTTGCTTCGTTACGGGTCCTTTCGGGTGGTTTCTGATGCACAGCTGTATCTGTACATTCCTAAGGGCTAGGATGGGGTGATTTGTAATGTACACTCATCGTTTGATGGTCTAGAAGTAGTTTGGGGTCGACTCATGCGATCATGGATGAGTATGGACCCGATCTCAGTGACCATTTTCAGCGAACTTCACTAATTGGCGAAATCGGGATACCTATAACTGTTTCTACATTTTTCTCGCACCCACCTAAGTCAAAAGGCGACAACGTACATCGTGTGACCATAACCCAGGTCCAGTTTAATCCAAATCATGCTCTGATACTAACTTATAATGCCCTGAAAATCGGGGGTCGAGTAGCAGCTCAACACCCGAGTTCCAAAACATCACTTATACAACATAAATGCTTATAATTGAATGTTGTCTATGTTAGTGCATTACTCATGAGTGGGATTATACCAAAACAATAATTTATACTCCAAATCAAGTTATAAAACGCAAGTGGAAGACTGAAAGATGTACATAAATGTATATAACACCAGAAACGGTCACAATCGGTCTCCAGAGTATGAACACCTTACTGAGTCATCATATACGTGTATTAGTTTCAAAATCAAAATGCCAAAAAAAGTGGTACAACTATAATAGTAAACCCTGTAGCCCCCATCATCTAAATGGCCTAAGTGAAGCCTCTAGAGAACTGCATGTAGGAGAACTCATCCTGATCATTGTAGTAGTCAGGCACTGCCTCCTGCGTCTCGTCAACACCTACATCTAAGACAGGGTCTGGTTGGTGTGTACAACACCGTCCCGCAACATGGGAATGAGTAGCTAACTCAGTGGAATGATAAAGCATAGGTTAACATGTTATCAATTCAATCAAGCAGTAATGATAAAGCAGTACAATCAAACACTCCTAAATACTCTTATTAATGTAAGTATGGAATGCAGTCATGATGCATGCCCTCGCCTACACTCCCTCGTGCGACACCATCTTACGTCCGCGACATGATTTCATCCCTCAGTGCTCTTTAACCCGGGGCACACGCAGTGCTATGTTATGAGAGTGATTACCGAGTTGTTATTAGTCGTTTTCATACAGCAGTGTTGGGAAACTAAGGTACCTCCCTTATATCATTCCCAAATAATGATCCATCCTAGGGTCGTCAGTCCTAGATAATCTAATACGATGGTGCATTTCTAGGTCGCTGCAAAGGGCTGCTAGGGCTGTTACACGCACTTGTTACACCACTGCCCCATCACCCTACATGGCTAATCATCAAATCAGTACAGGCCTAGTTGTACTCTCTTGCTACAGAAGGGTCGTCGCCTCTACGTAGGCTCAGAGTACACTCGAGGTCACTACAAAGGGCTGTCAGGGCTGTTACATTAAATCGTTGCACCACTCCCCCATCACCAAATCAGTGTAGGCCGATAGCTCGAATACAGTGTCCCATACCAACGTATTCTGCTCACGAGTCTGGGTTGCTCACTGGTCACTACGGGAAGGCACATCGCTCCAGCGTAAGCCAATAACTGAATCACGGTGTCCCATACCACCATGCCCGGCTCATGAGTCTTAGCGGATCAAGGTACTAAGGTTAAGCGGGATTCATTGGTGAGTTGGGTACCTTAGGTTCAAACAAAGGCGTCCATACATGGGGAACATATATTGGTAGATCGGGTTACTTGACGAGATCGACTAGCACGAGCGCACTTTGAGTTGAGCGACATGAAGTGTACAAGCACTCCGTGTGGCCTAACCACTGCCGACAACTTTAATACGACTCGGGTTTGTCAAACCCATCTTAAGTGGCGAATAAATCTCAGCCATGAACTCAAGCCTATTACCGATTGCCTGGACTATATCATAGCCCCACTTTCACTTCATTGCAATAGGTAATCATAAGAGACTGTCAAAACAGTAATGAACAAATAATTCAATTCGTACAAGCATGTGAGTATGTTGAGAAATGTAACACAAACATGATTTGCACACACATTCATTACACGAATAAAACAGACATCATAATATATCGTACATGGAGGAAATCATATACATAATTAAGGTAACCGGGATTCATATCTCAGCCCTCATACAAAACTACTATTAGTAATACTTAGCACATTCAGACATTTCTACAAACACTTAGACTGCATACATCATCATACATGATGTATGTGGTTTACACATATATGAGGTCAACTCCTTTCACTAGGGAGTTGCCCCGTAAACCACATGCATATACCCACGTCGGATGATCATGGCGTGCACGAATCCGGGTTCCATATTCATTTAAGCATTTCCACAAACACTTGGGCTACACACTTTATCACGTCGGACTTGCCCTTTCGCTAAGGAGTTGTCGCACATCTATTAAGCATATATTCACGACAAATAAACATGTTAAGAACAAATCCAAATTCCAAATGTATTCAAATATTTCAACACATACATAGAATACACTATATTACACATAGATCATATATAACTGAAACATGAAACGGACAATGCATTTTGCATGTGAAATAGCACCCATAATAAGAATAAATCATTAACAGACATTAAAAGCCTTGAAAACCATAACATATACGTCTAAAGTCTGCACCTTACACCGTAGAAGCATAACGAAGTCGATAGAATCTCTAAGTCTTCGTCTATGTCGGTACAACAACCTATAGCATGAATTAAGTCAGCTATCTCGCTACTTGTAACAGTTTGAACCCTAGTACAAGTTAGGGTTAGGGTTTTCTTACCTAAGAAAGAAGTCAGAATCACCAAAATAACGATTAGACGGTGGTGGCTAAGCACGTATGGTAGCAAGTTAGAGCAACAGGATCTTTCTCCCACTTCTCCTACACTTTCTCTCTCTTTACTGTCCCTCTCACCTAGGGTTCTCTCAAATTCGTATGGGATGAGAGAGTGAGGGTTTAAGGTCCTTATAAAGGCCCAGAACTCACGAAATAGACTCAGGGTCATGGTATACTTAGGTTATGTCCAAATACGGACTGTTTCGTCTCAACGGAGCACTTCTGGAGCCCCCCTTGAGCCAAAGGTTGGACTTAAGCTCACTGACTTTGGATCTAGGTCGAGTTAAGTTTTAGTTCCAGTCAAGTTCCCAGATCACACGTGGCGGACCAGTTTCAGTTTAACGGTCACTGAAACTCGATCAGGGTTACAAGTACACGGACATGTATGGGAAATGTTCCCTGATCCGAAGGTGTATTTGGGTCAAATTCCGACGGTCTAATTACTTATATTTGGCCCGCAAGCGACAAGTCTTAGATTACTTAAATTAGATTTAATTTCTAAAGAAAACTATGTTTTCTCACACTCCTCACTCCGGGCTCAAGCGAATAGCCCTAGAACACTATCTAGTTTTGACTTCAAAGATGGTTATCAAGCCCAGCAAGGCAGTCCTAATTCTATAATCTCGCATTATTCAGACTTTCGATATGCAGTCCAGATCTGATACGGAGTTTCATGATGCTCCTGAGAGTAGCTGGGTAATGAGATTGATCCTAGATTTTTGGGTAATGTAGCGTCAACGATTCCACAAGTTTTGGGTCTTGCAGATCCTATTTAAAGTGATTAGTGCGGATTTCTTATGTAATCTAGTTTAACACTAGTTAATCCTCGTCTAATTTCTAAAGGATTTGGTCCTAAGTGATTTCTGCCTAAGGTGGTACTCGGGCCTTTGTACGGGATTTTTCGAGTCGTTACAGTGAAGATATAAGGTACATAAATTAAGGTGGGGTCCACGCCAACGTGGACCACCCATTAAAATAGGCTGATATGCGTGTTTTGACTTTAACGGTAGGGCCTGCTACTGAATAATAGCCTGTCCAGCAGAGGGTGGCTCGCCTGCCCCAAAATGATCTGAAAAATTGGATGGACGGCGTTGATACAATACATCATGGTGGGGTCCACATCAGCGTGGCCCACTAGCATAGAAGCAGGCTGATATTTATGTTTTTCCTTCAATCAGGACTATCCAAACAGACCGCCAGGTGGGCCCACTTGGTGGACGGCATGGATAAAATGCATTTATCATGGTGGGCCACAAAATATGGAACAGGGAAAGAGTGAGAGAGAGAGAGAGTACATGAGATGGGGGATCTCCGCCATTATGAGCTCCCCTAGGTGTGCCATAAACAATCCATACAACAAGATGGGTCCCAAATGGGATCCATACCATCATCCGGTAGGCCCCACTTGGTTCATCACAAAAATTGCAATCTAACCCTACAAAACACCTACCGATTTTGCTCTTTCTTGGCACCTTAGAATGCTAAGCTCCTAATATTTCTCTTTGATGGTGGAATATGAAGATTGAAGGGTGGAGATGAGAGATCTTGGGGTAAGGAGTGGGCCACACATGGCTCTTCTCATGGAGAGCTTAGACGTTTCTCCTCTCCTTAGGTTGCTTGGGAGTGAAGAGAGAAATGAGAGAGAGAGAGTGATGGACGGGAGAGAGGGATGGATCTGATGGGTGAGTGATGGGTTTAAGCGATGGGTGTACTTGAGAAGTAAGGTTGTGTTGACTTTTAGGTTAGAGAGATATGGGTGTTGTACTTGATTGATTGATGGGATTGATTTGACATTTGGTAGAGATTCTCTTGCATGGAGTTTCTTCAAAATATTCGCGGGTCCACAACTCCTAGCATGGGTATCGCATCGACGCATGAGTCACGGCGTTGGAACCGTGATGACGGCAATGTCGCAAGGATACAAGTCTCAGGTCGAGTCGACTCAGATTTACCGGACGTGACTCAGGGTCACGTGTAAATGCTATGTACATGTCGCGGGTTGCCAAAATTTGACCGGGAGAACCGCGAGTGTACGGAACAGTACGATCTAGGATACGGGTCTTATAGCTCTCCCCTCCTAATAAAAATTTTATTCTCGAAATTTAATTCACAACACAACCAATACAAAGTTCACCAAGGGAGGGAAAACCTATCATTATAGATATAACCAGAATACAACATACTAACATAATCAAACACCTAAGAGATGGGGATAACGCCCACGAATCTCAGCGTCATGCTCCCAAGACGCCTCATCAACACTATGATGACCTCACTAATCCTCAGATCCCGTTCAGAAACGATCGAGACTGGAATACTATGCAACCTCACAATCTCAACTGTAGGGAGCTATATTAGAAAGTCTCTAAGTCATTCAAACTTAGGGATCTAATTATTCTGAGTTCTCAACAATCATAGAGTGTATGGTAGCTATCAACAGATATGTGATGTTATCCTCAGGTATTATCAAGTTATGCTCTGATACCAACTTCTATCACATCCCAAACTCTGAAACTGGGCTCATAAAATTCTCTATTGCTGAATCTGGCTCTAACAGCCTCCGTAGTGCCCCATTCCCGGCTTCCTGTACTCATACACCGGATTCCGATCCTGGGATCTTACAAGGAGGATTTTCAAACGTACATTTATCTTGTAAGAAGCATAACCACAAGTCTACCCAAATCACAAAGGCAACATCATCATCACATATCTACTAATATAAACAGTTGAATATAGTGCTAAAAGGGATATATATATATATATAATTAAAGCTCCAAAAGACAGCTGCACGCTCCAAGGTCAATATTGTTGCGACCTAATGACACCTTCACGCATTTATCGTGCATAAGCTTATAGAAAGCTTAGAGGATGGTGTAGTTGTGTGTAAGGTAAGTGTCAAGTATGCAATATCAGAGCAATGCGGAAATATGTTAGTAAGTCCATAATTACCATCAGCCTTATCCAGGCTATGCGATGCAAAAAACATAATAAGCCAATTTCACATACTGTGGAAGCAATGTAGATCAGCTATGCAATGCGGAGACATAAGCCAAATATCATATACTGAAAATGCAATGCAATGCAATATGAAAATCCTAATGAGTCCACAAATATCATCAAGATCATCTAAGCCATATAAATACAGAAACATAGCAACCTAAATGTCATATACCATAGATGTAGTATGCGATGTGAATGTAATGACCAAGCTAGAGTGCGAAGTCAGGATGATAGTATGTAGTATCACAAGCTATGGGGTCCATCACAAGGGATTCCTATCCAAACCAGTCCCATACCTAAATTTGGACAGCCAGACTCATTGTATTAAACTCCTGATCTCAGGTTAGTCGCGCATCCCAACCAAAATCATGGCCATTACGAAGGTAAAAAATATTTAGTTGCGCACCACCAGCCCGAGTGGATAGTGAATGAATGAATGAATGAATGAGTAAAATGCTGGGTATGCGACTCCTACTCAATAAGCCCATATATCAGTACCGTACATCTCTGGTATCATCACCGGGGTTTAGTACACTCGATGCCACCTGCCGCCCCATTAAGCGCACAACTGCGTAAGTGAAAAAGACTTCACTATTCACCTGCCCGCAGTATACCAATGCCTACCCAGCTCGTCGATAGCGGACCAATTTATGAGTTGGTCAGATTTAGCCTAACATCACCTACTCCCTCAGGAGGGTAAGGCCACACCTCCTTCCAACCGACCATGACACAGTGGAAGATGCGGCCTACTGGTATTCGGCACTTGGGCGCTCATGTATCTACTTGGTCTGGACGTTGGGGCGTCCTCTGGTACCAAGAGGGTTTAGGGACATTCACCCAGAGACATCTATGATGCTTCATGTAGAAAAGATTTTCGGTGTCTCATCTAGCCATCCACGATATGCATGCGGAGGTTACGGCCCTGATGTCGCTAGGTCGTACAGTGGTCATATAACAAAATGCAATATGTATAATTCATATCATTCAGTCATGCATCAAACCTGCGCATACTGCGTGCTCAAATGGGGCAACTCCGCCTATCAGGGAGTCCCATAAACAACCTGCCCAATGGCATATGCAATGGTCAACCGCATCACATATCAAACATACAGATGATGCGTATGGGCATGTAAGATGATGCTATGCATGATTATCGAACATAATAATTATTGATCTTACACATCACATGGGCCTCTCACATCGCAATGGGTCTCATACAATCATAATGGGCCTCTCACGTCACAATGGGCCTCATACATTCCCAATAAGCCTCATACCATCACAACACAATGGTCCTCACATATCATAATGGGCCTTGTGCATACACAATAAGCCTTATACCATCACAATGGGCCTTACATGGTCACAATAAGCTTCATACAATCACAATAGGCCTCACACAGTTACAATGGGCCTTAGGTAATCACAATGGGCCTCACATGGTCATGATAGGCCTCATATAATCACAATGTTATGCTAACACATACTCAGTGCATATATCAACATAGAAGAAGAGCAGATTTAATCCATAATATGAGGATTGGTCCTTGACAGTGAATATACCAAATTAGATAACATGGATCCCTCCATCTATGGTGATGTTGTATTATCCTCATATCAAGGTTGGGCCTAGATGGCCTACCTATATCCCTAACGATCCGGAGCGGGCTTCTTTCGTCATACTATCATATGGCCCGCTAGATGCCCTAGGGGGCCCAAATAAATCCTAGATGGACTCCAAGATTAAAATGAAATAATCCTACAAGCAACCAATCGGGGCCCAACGTTATGAGCTAACCCAATATGAATAGGTGGGTCATGCAAACATCAATGGGGCCCAATGATTAGGGTCAACCAACTTAAAGAATGATGGGAATAGGCATAACAAAGGCCTAAGGGAAGGTCACAATGTGAACATTTAACCATCATTGCCCATTAATGTGGACATTTAATCAATATCACTCCGAAGGAGTGGCCCACATAGAGTCCAACGTATAGTGGGCCCATGGCCTCACACAAGGGCCTAATATACATCACCATGCGCCTCACATACATCACATCAGGCCTCATCATATGAGCCTCACATACATCATATCGAACCTCATCATATGGGCCTCACATACATCATATTGGGCCCAATCACATGGGCCTAATATACATTACAATGGGCTGCTCACACGGGCTTCATATATAACACGTTGGGCCTCACTCATGGGTTTCATATACAACACGTCGGGCCTCACTCATGGGCCATAATTACATCACATTGGGCCATATTCGTAGGCCACACAAATATCATAATGGGCCTAATGGGGCAGCCCAAGATTTAGTAAAATGGAATGGCAACATGCATAACATATACATCAAGGTGGGCCTTACGGGTCAGCCCCTATAGTCCAGAAAAATGGATGGATGGTGTCCTTACGATACACATATCAAGGTGGGGTCCCACAAATCTGGACGATGTAGATAAAATGCATCACGGCAGGGTCCACATCTGTTGGGTAGCATGGATAAAATACATCACAATGGACCTACTACCACTGGACCGCATGGATGAAACACATTGGGTGGACCCCATTGCCGCTGGACAGTGCAGATAGAATAAAAACATTATGGTCGGGTTGGCATCCATAAAATGGACGGACGACACGGCTGAAACGCATACATCATGGTGGGCCGACGTCTAGGAAATGGACGGATGGTGTGGTTATAGAATACATACAAACAAGGTGGGCCCACATCCAAGAAATGAATGGTCTGGATGTGACACAGACCTAATGATCAGACCCATTGCTTACTGACGTCAGACAACAGTCTTAGGAGGGTGGTCCCCACCATCCAGACCATTGAACGGTGTAAATAAACACTTACATCATGGTGGGTCCGTCAGACGAACGGTGTAAGATGAAATACATGCATCATGTGGGACCCACAAAATCTACTGACGTCAATACATCAGTTATATTGCTGGTGGGACCCACAGAGCTTGCTGATGTCATCTATAGTTGCTAGGAGGGCTGCTGGCCCACTGTCCAGATGATGGACGGCTGGGATATAACACATATCTCATGGTGCGACCCACGGGACCGTCCAGGGATGGATGGCCTGGATAATCAGATACATCACAGTGGAGACCCACCATCCCTACCATGGACAGTGTGTATATAACACTACATCATGGTGGTGGGGTCCACATCCCTAAATGGACAGTCTGGATGATCAAACCCCATTACTGACGTCAATACACCAGCTAATATAGCTAGGTAGGTGGGTCCCATGTGGGGCTCACCCCATAATATTTTATATATATATATATATATATATATATATATATATATATATACACACACACACACACACACACACACACACACACGCTTAGGTGGGTCACACCGTCCAGGGAGTGAGGGATGCCGGCCGATCAACTTCCATCTCACCGTCTATAGATGGATGATGAGGATCAAAAAATAATATATCAGGGTGGGTCCACGTTAGAGTGGCCCACCAAAGTTCTGAATCAAGCTGGTATTTATTTTTCCCAGCCATCTAGATGGTCAACAGTCTGAATGGTTCTGATGCTGTTGGACGGTCCTAGTTTGCTGGATCTGTCTAGCTCTAAGGACCTGAAATGATCAAGAAAATTGTATGGACGGTGAAGATATAAGGTACATAAATTAAGGTGAGGTCCACGCCAACGTGGACCACCCATTAAAACAGGCTGATATGCGTGTTTTGGCTTCAACAGTAAGGCCTGCTGTTGGACAGCAAGCTGTCCAGCAGAGGGTGGCTCGCCTGCCCCAAAATGATCTGAAAAACTGGATGGATGGCGTTGATACAATACATCGTGGTGGGGTCCACATCAGCGTGGCCCACCAACCTAGATGCAAGCTGATATTTATGTTTTTCCTACAATCAGGTCCCTCCAAACGGACCGCTGGGTGGGCCCACTCGATGAATGGCATGGATAAAATACATTCATCATGGTGGGCCGCAAAATATGGAAGAGAGAGATAGAGAGAGAGAACGTTAGACGGGGGAGCTCCGCCACTATAAGCTCCCCTAGGTGGGCCATATACAATACATACAACAAGATGGGTCTCAAATGGGATCCATACCATCATCCGGTAGGCCCCACTTGGTTCATCATAAAAATTGCAATCTAACCCTACAAAACACCCACCGATTTCGCTCCTTCTTGGCTCCTTGGAATGCTAAGCTCCTAATCTTTCTCTTTGATGGTGGAAGATGAAGATTGAAGGGTGGAGATGGGAGATCTTGAGGTAGGGAGTGGGCCACATATGGCTCTTCTCATGGAGAGCTTGGACATTTCTCCTCTCCTTGGGTTGCTTGGGAGTGAAGAGAGAAATATGAGAGAGAGAGAGAGAGAGTGATGAATGGGAGAGAGGGATGGGTGTGATGGGTGTACTTGAGAGGTAAGGTTGTATTGACTTTTGGGTGAGAGAAATATGGGTGTTGTACTTGATTGATTGATGAGATTGATTTGACATTTGGTAGTGATTCTCTTGCACAACGTTTCTTTGAAATATTCACGGGCCCACAACTCCTGGCCCGGGTATCTCAACGACGCGCAGTCGCGGCATTGGAACTGCGGCGACGGCGCGGTTGCAAGGGTACAAGTCTCGGGTCGAGTCGACTCAGATTTAGGGAACGTGACTCAGGGTCGTGAGCAAATGATATCTACGCGTCGCGGGTCACCAGAATTCGACCGGGAGGACTGCAGGAGTCTACGGAACAGTACGGTTTAGGATACGGGTCTTATATATAACATCTGCCAACAATGACCCATGTAACATGATAACCACGACTCATGTGCATGTGAAAAGCATGGTCCTTATAACATGACAACCAAGATCCAGAGTGCATGTAAACCATCACCCATCGTCTGGGTCATGGTTTTGAATCATTGAAGGGTCGTAGTTGTCACTGTCAGTGGTCAAGGTTTGAAAACATAAAGTCGTGGTTTTCTACTATCAATGGTGGAGGTTTGATCAAGGTGTGCCCTACTGTAAGCTCCCTTTCACGTGACAACCAGAACCCTCAGCTTCTCGACTCTGATCTTCCTTTACCCTAGCAAATGCCTACAGTAAAATAAAATACCAATCTCGTAGTAGAAGAGGGTTTCAGATGAGAGAAACAACAAGGAGAAACAACATCCCTCTCTGGCAGTTGGTTCCTTGATATTCACTTTTCTAGGAAAATGAAAGAAGAAGAAGAAGAAGAAGAAGAAGAAGAAGAAGAAGAAGAAGGTCTATAAAAGGTGAATAAAGGAAACATTTGGCCCTTCACAAGCTCATAAATGCTTTCGTCCACGCCATGGGGCTGGTGTTCTGTGCTTTCTGGGCCCAACCATGATGTAAGTGTTTCATCCATTCCGTTCATCTGTTTTTACAGATCATTTTAGGGCTTCATCCCCAAAAAAATGAGAGGGATATAAATCTAGGGTGGACCACAACACAGGAAAATAATAGTGATTGGATTTTCACTATTAAAATCCTCCTAGGGCCCATTGTACAGTTTATTTGACATCCAATTTGTTGATTAGGGCGTACAGACACAGATGAAGGGAAGAAACAAAGATCAGCTTGATCCAGAACTTTTATGCCCCCAAAAGTTTTTAATGGTCTACAACGGTCATTCAACATTGTTTCCTATAATGTTGTCCGCTTGAGATTGGGGTATACCTCGTTTTTGGACTCATACCATAAAATGATCTCAAAAAATATATGGACGGCATGGATGAAACACATACATGGTGGTGGGGTCCATAGACTGCCAAACACAGCCATTGGTTAGTGCCCGGGGGAGTAGCCAATCCGTCACTTTCTCCGGAGTTGAAACAGAAGGTAACTTCTACTTCACTCTAGGACCGTAAAACTTCTAAACCAAGGACAAAAGCATTTTCGTCCGAAACAATATTCAAAAGATGTAGAAGGCCACTTTTGGGATATTTGGAATGTCATAGATTTTGAGGTAATTTGACTAAACATCGAGGCCAGTACGGTCAAAATCCTTATTATAAATGCGTAAAGCAAGATTACAACGTCCAACACATCTATCACTCTTCTTGCGGAAGAAGAAAAAGATGGAGATGAGATCCTTTAGTTCTCTCTTAGCTCTCCACTGCCTAGTTCTACTTCAATTTTGCACCCACAGAGCTATGGGTTGGGGGCCCACTGATCCAACGGATGGGTTTGTCTCTCTTCCTCTCAACAGCTCAAACTTGTACGTTCAAAGACCATACGACTTGCTCCTAAGCGATCGGTATAGCTTCATCGATGGTGTCCACAGGCTCTGGGTTTTCGCCACAGACAAGCCTCACACCCCCACAAGCAAGACTGCCCCCCGTACCGAGATTCGCATACGTGTACACAATCTTAAGCATTTTAAACTCCTGTTCTCTATATTTGCTTTCTTTTCTCTGTTCCTCTTTATTTTCTTTCTGCCCAAAAGAAACTAACCAAACATAAAACGATGAAAAATTAAAAATTAAAAAAATTAAAAAAATTAAAAAAATTAAAAATTAAAAATAAAATAAAAAAGACGAAGAAGAAGAAGAAGCATAGCATCAAACATAAAATGGAGAACGATAAGGTGCAGGGCACTTTACCACTAGTATGGCGCCGTGCGGACGGTCTAGACTCTAGGTATAGTGGGATTATAACCCAAAAATTGCATTGGAAGTAGGTTGGTTGGTTCAAGCTCACAGCTCAATAGTAGACCAGGCGTGTTTCAACAATAAGTCTCATGTCCGACTATGATTTTGATCTCTTCAGAACTACAATTAGTGCATTTGATCTCTCAAGTTTCTGGTCTTTATTATTATTATTTTTTTGCCGGGGGGGGGGAGGGAATCCGTCCGGCCAGGGCTATGTGGGGCCCAGCGTGATGTAAATGTTTTATCCACGCCGTTAATCATTTTTCGCATATCATTTCAAGGTATGAGCCAAAACATTAAGTAGGTTCACAGCTCCAGTGGACCACACCAAAGGAAGCTACAGTGATAATGACACTCACCTTTGAAACCTTTCTAAGAGCCACCGTGATGATTTTTTACCATACAACCTATTCATAAGGTCATGTAGACGTGGATGAAGCGAAAAAACAACTATCGGCTTGATCTGAAACTTCTCCAGCTCCCAAGAAGTTTTTAATGGTGGACGTTCAATCCCAAATTTGTGGTCCACTTAAGACTTTTTCCTGTCTATATTTTTAGTTCACATCTTAAAATGATCTTCGAAAAACGATTAACGGCGTGGATAAAACATTTACATTACGCTGGGCCCCACATAGCCCTGCCCGGACGGATTACCGTCCGGGCGGTGGTAGGACGCAATCCGCGTCCGGGGGGTTATCTTTACCTTTCGAAAAAAAAAAAAAACAGAGAGAGAGAGAGAGAAAAGAAAAGAAAAAGGAAAGAAGTGTCTCAGGTCCAAGCCCGGCCAGCTTTACCTATTAAAAGAAAGTTGGTGGACGTCTAATCCACGGCAGAAATGAAATGTAGAAGATGGTTCAAATTCAACATCTAATTGACGGAAGACATGAAAAGTTGAAGACTGACCAAATTCAACCGAAATATGTCGGTTAATCACATGTCAAGATCGATTGTAAAATAACACATCTGCAGGGGAATAGTCTCCCCTCAAAAAGGGGCATGAAGCTCCTGTGTTATAAAAATAATAATAATAATAATTGTAAAACAATTATAATTTCAACAAATCTACCACCACTTTCTATTTTTTTCACACCTCGAGTAACTTTGTTAAAATGAGAAATCTGGTGTACAAACATTCAGGTGGCTCTACAAAAATAGAGGCCTCACAAATCTACAGCAACTTACAATACACAACTAGTTACTAATGCCAACTAATACCCTCTTGATCATCTTCTTCTTCTTATTGTCTTTTTTCACAAACAACCTACGGATGACATCATTCCGTTGCATCCACCATGTGATCACAATGAGAAAGGGTGGCCATTCATGCGGATGACATTTCAATGGTAGTCTCCCCACACTAGTAAACTCATCACGTGCTTACAGCATCTGTTTCATCATCTTCTGCCTTTTATTATCTCCTGTTGTGGAATTGAAGCCATTCCTGCGACCAGACTATGAAAGACAGACAAATGAGAAAAAAATTTACAATTGATCTATGCATCATGCATAGAGTGACGACCCAACTAACCTGATTTATGAGCCACTGCTAATCCAAAGCATTTCCCCCACTATCAATGGCCGGCCTACACCCTGATCCATAGCTCAAGTGGTGGACTGAGTGAAAGATACCTTGTTTCAAGTCTTGGTATCAATCCCTAACGGGGGTGGCCAACAGTGAAGCGTCAACTGACAGTGGGGTGTACTAACAAGCTGACAAAAAAAAAAAATAATAAAGGCCGGCCTGGACGTTCAACAAATGTTCCACGCTGACCAGACAAATCTGAAATCCTGCGAGTAGTCCCCTTACAAATAGAAGGGTCGACCATTAGCAGAGGAGGTCGGTGTAGGACCTACTAGGAAGGTGGTGGCCCCCACCATCAACATTATTGACCGTGATCAAACATTGATGAATAGTGTATAAACTGTACGATGAATATTTACACTATTTGCTTAAGCATTGTGATGTAGAGCCAGGCGCATACACTTTCATAGGAAAGATGGACTAGAAAAGTTCAGATTGAAGGCGAAAATGATTCGGACTGTCAAAACCTTAAAACAGTAATATCTCACAAATTGGGATAAGTTTTTTGACATATTATATGTGATTTTGGGTAGGACAAGCTACTTAAGCCAAACTATGCGGGGTTGCTCATGCTGGATTTGCCTGATTCCATCATATTGATGGTGAGACAAATTGGAAACTGACTATTTTTGGCCAAAAACCATGAAGTATAGTAGGAATGGAGGCTGTCTATATATAGTTAGTTTACTATTTATATTAAGTCACGTTTTTAGGGTTTTTGAGTTGGAGTCTTATTCTAAAATTTCATTCTAGGTTTGGGCTCATTATTTAAAGAGTTGTAATTTTTATTTTTATTTTAATATCATCAATCAAATTATTTCGAATTTATTAGAAATTATTTCTACTTTTATCCCTCGTAAATTCGAGAAAGCTCTATGGAGTTCAGAGAGCTTCGTGGATTCAGAGTAGATATCCATTAAGGAAGACAGTGATCAACCTCATCATATCCCTCCCTACGTCACATTGCCGCGCCAAAGATATTACACACATAATATATTTTACAAACCCAGACCGGCCACACATATCAATGAATTAATAATTCATAACTTACGCGACTAATGACACAAAACGTCAGATCCCTTTTCTTAATTGACCAAAATGCTAAATTTTACATAATGTCACCTCGAGCAAATGAAGGATAGCAGTTCATCCAATCGCTAATTTTTAATAGGATTGATTTGGCCCACCGCCCATCCAATTGGATCCTTTTCAGTTCCTCCACATTACTATAAACTCAACCATTCATAGCATCCATCGCCAAATTTTACATCCCATTTCCATCTCTTCTTCTTTTGCTGCTGTTGCTTCATCAAGATTAAGATTAAGTTAAGGGAAGGACATGAGTTATATGTTTCCCATACCATTTGCAGCCGTCGCCCTTCCATGCATCATGGTGCATTGGGGTTGGTCTCTAATGACTCCACGTATGAGTTTGTCCCGGTCCCACTCAATAGCTCCAACTTTAACATACAAACACCCTACGACCTACCAATTAGCGAGCATTACAGCTTTGCAGATTGAGTCCGCAGGCTGTGAGTCTTCTCTACCGACTAGCCTCTCTCTTGAACAAGTAACACGAGTCCTCACAGTGGGATTCATATATGAGTACAATTTCGTACCCTCAAATCTCTCACCATTACTTTTTCATTTTTTTGATCTTTACCTTATATTGCATTTGGTTATATTGTCACCACCATAACTTGTCAATGTTGTGGTATTCAAGAGCAGGAAACAAAATGACAGGAATCTGAATAATCATCCCTTGGGGGGCGGTTTGGATCTTTGAATTTGTCAACCTTAAATTCGGTAATCTAGGATGTGCTTCAAATTCAGTGATTGGAGCATCAAGGGATAGGCTAACATCAGGATTGATGAATCTGACTTACCTCAAGTTTCCAGAATTTAGGATTGACAATTCCTGTAGGTATTATTGCACATTCCAGCAAGGAAAGGTCACATCAATCATCTCCTGTGATTCCCACCATTAGATCTGGGCATTGAGTTGAGTCGGACCGAGCTAGGTCTAACTCAACTTGATCCAGTTTTGAAATAGGCCTGACCAGAACTCAATACCGAGTCCAGCATACCTGACTCGATCCGAGTCCGGTCTGGCCTGGACTGATCCGGACCGAGTCCGATCCGGTCAGAAGTACTGAGCTGGGTCGAGTTGGTAGCAAGTCGGATTGAGAGATGAGGGAGGGAGAGACCGTGAGAGTGGAGAGGAGAGAGAGGAGGAGGAGGAAGAGGGTGATGGTGGTGGGTGGTTGCCGGGCTTTGAAAATGAGGAGAATGAGGGAGGGAGAGAGAGAGAGAGAGAGAGACCAGGCTTGGAAGATGAGGAGGATTAGGGAGGGAGGGAGAGAGATATTTTGGGATCGGGTCGGCGTAGGGTGCAGCGCGTAGGGTTAGAGAGTCAGGTTTCGGATTGAGTTGGGTCTAATCAGCTCAAGTTTCGGGTCAAGTTACTAAGTAACTCGAACTCGACTTGGTTTGAGTTTGGATTGGGCGAAGCCTGCTCGGTTCGGACCATCTCACCCATTCGGTTTGGGTCGAGTCGGACGAGCCGAGTAAGCTGGATCGATTCGTCCAATGCCCACATCTTCCCACCATTACTGATATGAGACAGTAACAAGTCGTCACTACCACTTAACAAACATGGCAACTAATGTAAATATGACATAGGTAAGTCACTGCAATAACATTCGCTAGCGGTTACTACCTCTTCACAAGCCACCATTAATTAGCTTTTTCAAATCTGTCTCATTGCACTGATGTTTCCATTTCCTTGCTCAGGGTTATGATTATTCTTCCGGAGTCTGGCAATTCGAAGGGTATGGATTTGTGCCGAATGGGACATCGGGTGTGTGCATCATGCAGCTCTTTGGCGCAAGTGCCCAGGCCACCACAGCAGCGATGACGGTGCACAATAGTTCTCTCATGTACTACACGAACTCAGTCCTTATCCCTTTCATCTATGATAGATGGTTCCGTCTAAATGTTATCCACAGCGTGGGTGCAAAAATAGTTAGCATTTTCATCGATGGGGTTCTAAAGCTAACTGTGGATGATCATGGAGGGGCCTATCATTACTTCAAATGTGGTGTTTATGCACAGAGGGACCGTTCATACTACATGGAGTCTCGTTGGAAGGATATCAAGGTCCTGAAAAAATGTGACTAACATGCATGCTTGTGACATTATGTATTGTGGTGTGCTTAGGAACGTAAGGTTTGTTTGTTTTGTCTTAACTTAGTGCAATAAATCTTGTGTTGCAGCATACAAGGGGTTTATAGAAATTATGTTTGTTTATCCTTGTGGCTGGGCAATGCCTTGGGCAGCTCCATGTCTTGTTAATAAAGTTATTACCTACTAAAGAAGAGCAAACTATTCGAGGGCTGTATGCTTTGTGGTCATGCATCATGCTTGACCTTGTAAAATATACTTAGTTTGTTGAGTTTTTTTTTTTTCTTTTAAATTTATTTATTTATTTATTTTTTTTTAACACCGTGAACAAGTGGGTTAGGAGTGTACATGAACCGAGCTAGCTCGGTTGGCTCGCTCAACTCGACTTAGAAAAGCTCGATTCAATTTGGTTCGAAGCTGAGTTTGAGCCGAGTCGAGCTGATTTTTTGAGCTAGAAAATGAGCTCGAGCCAACTTCGAGCTGGCCCCAACTCGACTCGACTTGGATCAAACCCAGCTCAAATCGAACTCGGATTAAACCAGTTCGGTGACTCGATTACTTTGATATTGATGTTGCTCACCAAGTGTTTGATGAAATGACTCAAAGAAGTGTGGCTAGTGGCAAGGAAGGTATGTATATGAAACCAACACCATTTTTTCTCGATTTTTATGTTGCTTAGAAGGTGTTTGATAAAATACCTGTAAACCCATTGCTGTTATCCCAAATACAGTGAGATTTTGAAGGTGCAGTCCAAGTGTTTGTGAAAATGCCTCAATGACGAACTCTGCTCGATCTTGGCTCAAACTTAACTCGAGCTGGCCCGAGCTGCTGACTAAACCAAGCCGAGGTGGCTAGTCAGGCTCGAGGACCGAGTCGAACCGAGTTCGAGCTGAGTTCAGCTCGACTCGGTTCAACTTGATGTACACCCCTAAGTGGGGTCATGAGTTTTTTGGTTTTTTTAAGTTTTTCAGAAAGTTAGGAATACACCATCTCTAACTTTGTTGATGCAAAAAAGATAAGCACATTCATCTTATTCATTTTTTTTTTCTCCAGAAAAGATGATGTACACAAGTGAAGCCCATGATTCAATAGTAATACAAACCATTATGTGATTGGGCCACAACACCAAAATTATCTCCTATGTGGAATCATAAATCTTAAATTGTTTGCTAGCAAATAGACATGTAAGAAAGAAAATACAGCATTAGGCACATTCAAATGGAAAAGAGTAGTTTTGATTGCTGGGATTTCCCATTATGGGTGTTCTTTTCTTTTTTCTCATTTGGCATCCATAGTAGGGCACATCGTATCAATAGTTTGATCAATGATCCACTGATCTCATTTATACGATGAGGAGATGGGTTGACGGCTTCCTTCTATCATTCCAACTGATAAACTGGGTGATAAAGATCTTGTTGAGTTGGGCGAAGGAGCTGATTGACTCCGGCTTTAGCTACCTATACCACTTTCATACGGCTCCTAATAAGGTCAGGGAGAATGATCGGCACATTACTAGACTTGAAGTACTGTGTAGCTTCATCCAAGCTCTGAAGGATTCCAGATGCTTAGTTGAATCTCTGGCTCTAGAGTAGGGAGTAATTTGAGGCATCCGGAATCTCGGTGGAAGTTGAGATCTCATGATGTCATTGGTAAATGGCAATTCTATTTCCTCCAACATGGCTTCAATTGAGATTGAAACCCGAGCACGGTATGCTTGTTGAATCTCACCAAGTTATCCTCAAATATCCCTGAGATCGGCCTCCCACGGGACCTCATTCTCTACTATCACCTCGGGAGCTTTCCCACACTTTCTTTTTTCCAGCGTATGATGTAGGTCGGAGTCAATGAGCGCATCAGTTTCCATGGTGTGTGTGGGTGCATGGCTATGTTACCCTGGTCGCTACTTAAGTATGTGTAAGTTACCAGGTGCTTAAGGGGGTTAAGACAGTTTAGTTGCCACGCCTGGTTCTATTCCATGGTCGGGAGGTGGGTTTTGCCTCTCCAGTATTTGCATTATGCAGTTTATTTTGCCGGTTAGGGCCTCAACCTGGTTTTTCAAGGAGATGAGCTGACCTTCCTGATTGTAATACCTTTTCACAACCATCACAGTAGGAGAGTTGGTATGATGTTGTAAGGGTGGATTCTAAAGATCTACAGGCTACTCTTTCGGTACAGGCTAGGGGTTTTTGTAGTAATGGTGGCCAAGGTCTTCTTCCTCCCTTTAGCCATTGTAGGGCAAATGGAGTTATGACAAGCGAATTCGGAATGGCTTCACTATCGTTCCCACGGACAACGCAAAACTGTTGATGCTGAGATCTGGTCGTACATGCTAGATCATCATGTACCTGCAAAACCAAACGACAATGGGGGCCCTAGTTGTAGCCGTGACCCTCCTATGCCTGAGTAAGAATAAGAACACTCTGGGTCTAGTCGAATTAGAGTAATAATGCATACTTTCTATCATAGGTAGGGACCTTATTTATAGCCTTTTAAGACCTCTTCAGTATATGGTAATGAGTCTGTTATGTAGGTGCGTATCACACAAGGGATCTTCCCATGGGTAAATGGCGTTATCCTCGACGTGATTCTTGGCGAAGATCTCGTGGATGTAATCCTGCCCGTACAGGAAGGAGATAGCTCCTGGTGGTCGGCATCCTAGGAAATTGTAGTCAATAGCTGATGCCGACCTCTAAGTCGTATTGACCAAGATCCTGTAGACCGAGCTTAATTGTCGATCATGGTCAAGGCTGAGCTTTAGGGCCTCTAATCAGGGTCAGGTCAGTACTTATAGTCGTTCCTTAGTCGTGACAGTGAAATGTTGATAAGTGACTAAGGCCATCGCTTATGATTGGTGCTCGGGTTGGTTGCGGAGGTCGTGCTTGGTAGTCGAGGTCGATCTCTCACCCGATCTCTCATCTGAGTTGTTTGCCTTGTTGTTTTCATCAAATTCTCGTTATTTAGTCAGTCTAGTTTTATGCATAATAATATCAAACCTAGAAAGAAGTTTCAGAATCAAACTCTAAGTCAAAATCCTGAAAAAAAAAAACGTGACTTACTATAAATAATAAACTTATTAGTTATAGACGGTCATGATTCCTACTAGACTTCATGGTTTTTGGCCAAAAATAGTAAGCGTCCAATTAGCCCTAACCATGTTATTCTCCTAATTTTCTAACCCCTTTTCATTTTGGGCATGACTCCTTAAGCTCAAAGGATCAAGAGTTATGATGGAACTAAAACTTACTATAAATAGTAAAAACGTAATTAAAAAGGACTTTCGACTGTCAATATGATGGAATCTCATAAATCTGGCACAGGCAACTTACTATAAATAGTAAAAACGTAATTAAAAAGGACTTTTGACTGTCAATATGATGGAATCTCATAAATCTGGCATGGGCAACCTGGTGTAGCAGGGTTGGTTGGCTAAATTAGCTTCTCCATCCCCAAAATCATATAGAATGAGATTTCATCATATTGACGATCAAAATCACAACCAACAGTTAGGACGGCTGTGAGACTAATCGGGAGATTCAACCCCTGGGTTGCGGCTATCTTGGAGCCGATGATTAGGGAGGATCTCCATGTGGGAATTGGCCTTAAACTCGGTTTCCACTCCTCCTTATCCAATGTGGCAAAAGGAGGAAAATTTTGGGTTTTCATCAAAAACCAGTTCGATGTCACGGTTCTCTCATCTTCCAACCAAATAATTTCCTTGAATATTTCTCTGTAGGTCAATCTTCCTCCAATCCTCATGTCTATTGTGTATATAAGCTGCGGGAGAGTGTGTAACACCATGGTTCTCATAACCCGAGGATGGTCGTTCGAGTACGAAAACCCAAGGGTTATGTTATAAAGTGAACTAACATGCATCTAATAAGTAGCAAATCTCATAACAATCATGAAAGATAACTATTGAATAAACTAACAAGTGCAAAATCAAGGGAGTTCAATATATGTGAATGAAAACTAAAGGAAATCCCTCAGCAGGGGATTTTAATTACAACCCTTAAAATGTAAGCAAGAAATATAGTTTGAAATATGAAAGCAAGTAAATCCTAAGATATCAATTGAGCTCCAATAACTCAACTACATCGGCATAGAGGTCCTCCTCACTGAACTCCTCCTTAGCTATCCTTGGGGTCCCATCATACGGTTCTTCATCTGGCATCAAAACTACATATATGTGGTGCAACCGCACAATTGGATGAGTGAAAACTCAATGAGAATTTCCCATACAGATTCATGCATATCAAATCATTCCAATGTTGTTTAAACCAAGATATCTATTTCATAAAGAAAATAATGTACATATGCATGGAGGTAAGAATGTATGCTCAAGTCACAGATCTGGGGATGCACATCCAGCCGTCAAAAGAAAAGGCCATCCGCAGAAGATTGGCTACTTGGAAAAAGCCATATAGGTGAGTGCGCCCAAGGTTATATAATCTCCTAGAAAAATATTTAGGATACACCCGAGGAGGTTGTAATAACCTGGAAAAGCCTCGTATAAAGGGTGAGCGGCCCATAGTGGAGCAAATGCATATATTCTGATGATTTAATTTAAGTAGTGGAACTCTTAGCAAACATAGAAGAATGTGGCTTACATTGAGCACTCAGAAAAGCTCACATATCATGCGTGGATGTTATGAACTATGGTTTTCATATACCTTCCTTGGATTAATTTAACAAGAATGCTCTTCAAATTATAATCATAATCAAGTTTGATGGTTCTTAGCAAAGCTTAAACATCCAACCATGAATTCAACATGGATCTCTATAATTTCTTTAAACTCAAAAGAGGGCTCACCAAAGTGACATATAAATCTCAAGTGGAGTTATATCATTTAAATTATCTAAGAGCCCCTTCTATATTCCTTATAAAAGAGACATCACATATATATTCTTTATACCACTCATAATATAAAATGAAGTGAGATTTGTAAGGATGCCATTAGAAATATATCTATAATGTAGAGGTGACAAGAGTAATTTTAGTCCCATGGCAAATCAGTATTGAATATGAATGATAGGATTCAAAGCATATCTTTCTTCACTACTTAGAAACTAATTCTTGTTCACCATATTCTAAGATCTACCCATATATTAGAGTTAACTAAATTAGAAATTAAAGAGTGTAGAAGACAATGAAGGCAATTCTTCACTATGCAATTTATAGATAAATTAGTATGAAAATTTCTATTTCACATCATGACTAGTAGAGGTGTAACCATAGACACAAAATCATAAATGTGATGTGAAAATTATAAGACAACATTCTATACACATGGCTAGTAAATATAGAATTTGAGCAATAGGGATTAATAAGAGTTACTTCATGAATATCAACACAAACTACAAATAAGAGGAATGAAGTTAATACTTATAATTCTCTAAGATTCTTTACATTTGAGGTTTAAGCTAACATGGAAATTAGTGAATGAAAGAAGAGATGTGGGATATTCCTCACCTTGGGTGGGTATTTTCTCTGATTTGGAATGTTCTTATGAGGTGAGTGTAAGGATCCTAAAATTTAAGCAAGTATATGTTTAGACTTCAAATCCCAACTCACTTATAGCCTAATAGTTATATGAACCTTAACTTATACTCACTTGTTTGGACTTGTTGAAGGAAGGAGTGTCCTTCAAGGTAAGCAATTGCAGGTAGTACCTGGATAGAATGTTACAAGATATTAGTGAGTCACTACTAGGTTGACTCAGTTGGAATTGCTACCCAACAAGCTAGTTGAGTTCAAAGTTTGGGAAAAACTACTTATTGAAGTAACTGGTTATTGGTCCTTGGATCTATAGGGACACTTTAGATCTCTAGCAATGACCCCTAATACTTAGCCAAGGTTAGTTTAGATTTCAACCTAATTAGGGGACTGGGTGAGTCAACTCTCGACTGAGTTGAGAGAGTTTCTAAATGCAGGCAGCCGAGTTGAGTCTTATTCCTGAGTAGCGTCCGGTACAATTGGTGATGTAGAGTAGATTTGGACCGGTTTTGCTAAATCAAAGCTTCACCCTGCAATACCAAGTTTGGCTAAGTTTATAAGCAAATGACTCATTAACTGCTCAGAGTTAAAACTCGGTTTGGGTAGCAACCTGTTACCTGCCATAGCATGTTGATTGAGGATGTCTATGAGTAGGTTAGACCTTTTTGATCTACAACCGATAAATACGGCGGGAGCTGACTGAAAAGCGGACATAGGGTGGTTGCATCGACCCGATACGAACGCGACACGCCGCTTCTGTTGTTGATGATGGTGATCGATGGGTCTGGACAGAGTTCGGGTCTGCTTATCAAACCAAGTTTATGATCAGCGACCCGGTTAGGGAGTGGAGTTTGAAATTTTAGAGAAGATGAAAGTGCGGTGATGGCGGGCATTACCTATTGGCGAGAACAGGGCGTGTCTCAAGCGGTGAGTTGGTGTGGTGCTAACTTAGTTAGTTCGAACATGGATATGCTAGTAGCTTCTTTTCTTCCAAGCTTCCTTCTCCTCCAAACTACTTATTCCTCTGCAATAGAACGGGTCAGAACCTGGTTCTGACTTATCTTTTACAAGGACTGAGTCGAGTTTCGGTAGTAGCCTGTGACTCATTTCAGCGGCTAGTTTTCTCTCTCTCTATCTATTTCTCTCTTTCCTTTCTCACTTTACCTCGAACTTCATCTTAAAAATCAGGCTATTTATAGCCCTTATCAGCTTCTAGAGATTTCCGCGCCTAATCGTGGGATTAGTTGTATCATTAGCGGGAGAAGGATAGAGGAACTTGGTTTGAGGGCTTCTAAACTCTGATTTAACCATTGCATGGGTCCAGATAGTTATTCTTGATGTGTTTTTGGTGGGGTGGGCCACACATTGGACGAATTGGATGAGTGAAAGAGTTAGTTTTTAAGTAGGTGGTTCTTTTGGCCAGATTAGAGAAGATGACTCTTCAACCATGGTGTTTTCACGCTGACCAAGTGATCTAATGATTTGGGACGTTTAGACGGTCTAGATGACGTCCAAAAGGTTCATGGGTCCCTCTCAATGGTGAACAGGGACGTATGATCTTAATATTTTATTAAAGTTGGGATAATACGTACTACAACGGCATCTCATCAAAATCTCATTTTGATACGAGATTTTTGAGCAGCCCTAATCTCGACATCTTAGATGGCTTGAGAGAAGCTTCCTGATGATAGGGAAGGGTTGAGATCTCACCTACCATAAGCGGAAATTATTCCTTCCGCTCTTTGCTAAATAGGGAGTTATTTTCAAAAACCATAAGTGTGATTAGGATTGGCGTGGTGCGTGGGCAAGGTCTCGAACGTCTTGGGCAAACAGATCTACCAGAAGGTGATGGCGACGTGGATTTCTATATCCGGAGGGAGCTCTTGGTGCCACGCTGTTTGGAGTGGGTGATTGTGCATGTGCATGTGTATCGCCACGTGCAAATCGAGCATGGTTATGGACTGTGGGATCATCCGTCAAAGATGGACAGTTTGGATTTCCAATATGGTGCCTGATGGAGGGCCATCTCAAGTTAACGAACGGAAAACTTGAAAAGGCCGAGCTAAGAGTCCTAGAGGGGAGGGGGGGGGGGTGAATAGGACTATGCCAAATTAAAAAATTAAATACTGAATTAAAAAAAAATATAAATAAAGATAGCATTAAATAACCCACAAAGCATAAATAAATAACAACCTCAGATGTACAAGTATTGAGAGGTTGATACAGATGTCGTTCTAAGGACAACCTTACATTAAAAACCAACGGTTTATGGTAAGACAACCTGATTCCTAGAGAGGTCTGTGTATCAAAATCTCAAACCGATACAGAGGAATAAATAAATAAATAGTAAAGAAAATGAACTAAGCTATTACAACATTCCCATACTTACATAAAAGATTACAACATTCTCCATAAATGCTTAAAAAGAAATTACGATATTTACAGAAAGCCACAATCAATCGATCACCACAAGACTAGAAATTATAGTGGTTCGCTTGTGTGTACACCAACTGTTTAGAAAAACAGCCACAAAACTACTCCACTCCCAATATCCTCACACAGTGGATATTAACGTTCACTATGCAATAGGTTTTTCAAGGTTCACCTAAAATATTCACAATTGTGTCTTTCAAGTGGGCTTACACAATTCAAAAACCCCACACTCTGAGTTTTTTGGATCACCTCAGACAAACCAAAAAGAAAGAGATTTTTCCTGACACAATCTCAAAGAAACCAAAAACAGAAATTTAAAATACTTATCTGGATATTCTCATTTGATAATGCCGAGTAGAACCAATTTGGAGTAGATGTTCAACGTAGATGTTCAATGTCCACACTCACTTATGAAAAGGTTCTAAGTTCTAATTGATTTTTAGATTAAATCTCCTTAGGCTTGCTTGATTTGATTTTGATTTCAAGAAAGGGGAAAACTAAAATCCCTTATTCAAATAAGATTGGAATGTAGAATCTCAAAATCAAATGCAAAAAGCTAATTAAAGAGAATATTAAATGAGTACTAAATAGCTTAAGAATATCACAAACTTATCTCTCAGAGTGGTGCCTTGATTTTGCTTGTATTGAATGAAAAACTCTGAAAATCGTACTCTATTTATAAGTGCAGAAACTGTTCACTCGACTGGTCCAGAGGACAGCTCGACTGGTCGAAGGACCAACAAACTTTTGAAATTTCTGGCACAATGAGATAAGATCATTCCACAACTGGTCGAGTGGCTTCCATGACCGATCGAGTGGGTTGCCCAACCGGTCGAACCCTGCACTCGACTAGTCATGTGGGATCCAATTTAGTTGATGGACTTTGAGTCGAGCCTACTCGTTGGTCGAGCACTATTCACTTGATTGGTCAAGCAATCTCCAGGACTGGTCGAAGGTCCAACAAAAAATTTTGAAAATTAGTAAATAACCTTGAACTGGTCGAGGAATTTCTTAGACTGGTCGAGTCAGTACTAGGACTAGTCGAATATAGGGTAGGACTAGTCGAGAAACAGCCTATACATTTATATAGTGACCCAAGTTAAGTATGCAATCAAAATGACCTAACCTATGGTCAATCTAGGGTCTTACATACCTTATAAGTGACATTTGAACATTGAATCATCATTTGCTTTGGTTGATAGTTGATCTTGAAGTATATGAAGTTTGATATCTTCAAGTGCTTTGAAGCTTGAACTTGAAGTATTTTGAGGCTTGAACTTGAAGTTCTTTGAAGCTTGAATCTTGAAGTACTTGTGACTTGTATTTCACCTTGAGATTTGAGTTCCAAAGTAAAGCACATTGTCTTGTCATAGTTAAAGCTTTGAAACATTGAACTAACATTTGATGTTTGTACTTGAACTTGTATATCTCTTGATCTTGTATATGAAGTTCTTGAGGTGAAGACCATTGTTCTTGTACATGACTTACATGATCTTGAGTATGTAGATGAGCTACACAAGATACAGATTCCTAGAGGTTTCGGCACTACAAAATTTGACAATCATATGAGTTAAAAAACATAGCACTTACACAAGTTCGTTTGAACTCGTTTGTGGCTGGAAGGATGGGAGAATTCCCACCTATCTAATCTTTATCAGGTCAGACCCTGTTTGACCCGATACCCAGCCCCATGTACAACGGGTGTACACAGGTCTGTGTGCATGCATGGATAAAAAATGGGGCCTACGTGATGATCAGTGAAATTTGTACCATCAATTTGTCTAAGCAAGTTAATTATTTTTCTTTGGTTGAAGACCAACTGGATTAAAGGTTTAGATAGGTTTATTGGGTTGATTTATTATTAGCAAATGTTGGTGGTGTTAATTTTATTAATAAGTTAGAGTTTAGGAATTTCAAATATGAGTTGTTACAGAGTAGCTAGGAGACTGTTGTGGAGAGAAATGGTGGTTGTCAGCAAAACATTGCAGTGTCGGTGGGTGGTCGTAGTGATTTTAATGCAGTAATAGAAGGGTTAAAAAGATTAGAGAGAATAAGAGGTGTGGACCTGAGCTCGGTACAATTTACAGATGTAATTGTTAATGCAATGATCCTTGATGCGGGCTTCACGGGTAATAGGTTTACCTGGAGTAATAATCAGGCTGGTAATGCTAAATTGTGGGCAAGGCTGGACAGAGTCTTAATCAACGGAGATTGGGCCAACCTCTTTTGGCACTTCAGAGTGGAGCACCTGCCAAGGGTGAGTTCTGATCACTTCCCTCTTTTAATAGTTTTCTTGAGGTACTCTCCAATAATGTTAACTACTTTTAGATTCTAAAGGATATGGACCTTCCACGACTCCTTCCTGCAGGTCGTTAAAGTGGCCTGGGAGGGCCAGCCCTCCATGCAGCCTATGCTGAATTTTCAGCTAAAGCTGAGGAATGTTAAAAGGGCCTTAAAAAGATGGAATTTGGAGGTTTTTGGGAACGTCTTTTAGTAGGTCAGATTGGCAGAGAAGTCTGTGGAAGAAATAGAATGTGGGATGCAAGTTTCACAGGGATTGAACCTCTCCAATGATCTCTCATTAGTGAGGCAGCATTTGGCTAGGGCGAAACTAATGGAGGAGGTCTATCGGAAATAAAAGGTCAGGAATTCCTAGTTACATGAAGGGAATAGAAATATAAAATTCTTTCATGCTTCGGCACAAGATAGGATCAGGAGAGTGAAAATCAGTTCGGTTGTAGCAGATGGGGGAAATGTCATCTTAGACCACCAATCAATTAAAGAGGAAGCAGTCAACTTCTTTGAAGGGAATTTCTAGGAGGAAAGTTCCTCTCTAGATCCAGAGCTTCTATCTCCCATCCCTCAGCTGATCTCCTTTCATGACAATGAGGTTCTGCTGGCTCCGTCATCCCTCCAGGAGGTTCACTACGCCGTCTGTGCATTACCGAAGGATGGGGCTTCAGGCCCAGATGGTTTTTCGAGGGGGTTCTACGCTTCTTGTTGGCATATTATTGATTAGGATCATCCTAGGGCAACAATGTTTTTATTTGAAGGTGGTGCTCTCTTAAGGGCCTTCACTTCCTTGCTTATCTGCCTAATCCCAAAGTCCACGGCCTTGTCTTCCTTCGTTGACTACAGGCCTATCAGCCTATGCAATTGCATTTATAAGATCTTTTCTAAGATACTTGCGACCAAGCTAAGCAATGTGTTACCTAACATTATTTCAACTAAGTAGGGAGCGTTCACTCGGGGTTGCTCTATAGTGGAGAATATTGTTCTTGCAAAGGAAATGCTCAGGGAGATTAACGAAAGGTTGGGGGGGGGGGGGGGGGGGACAGTGCTTAAGATTGATATGAAGAAGACTTACGACAGGGTAGATTGGAAGTTCTTAAAGTTGGTTCTGAACAGGTTTGGGTACAACAACAGATGGATTAACTTGATGAAAAATTGCTAGAACAATAGTTGGTTCTCAATCCTAGTGAATGGGGAGGCGGCATGATATTTTAAGTCATCAAGGGGCCTTTGCTAGGGTGACCCGTTGTTGCCAGGCCTATTCATCCTTACTGCAGAAGCCTTGAGTAGAGGGTTCAAGCATCTCGTGGAGGGGAGGGTCCTGTCAGCCATTCCAACTCAAGCAGGGATTCCCGATTATCTCGCACTTGTTGTTTGCAGACGACACTCTTCTCTTTCTTAATGGGGGGCGAGCGTCAATCCAGGGGGCGATATCCTTCCTCTGTTCCTTCCAAAATGCATCAGGTCAGAAAATTAACTTCAGCAAGAGTTCCTTCTTATGTTTGGATAAAATCCCTGATAGTAGAGTCAAAGTCATTGAGCACTTGTTGGGGTTTCCTAGAGCCAGGACTGGGATGAGATACTTAGGAGTGCTAATTAAGTCAGGTAAACTTAAGAAAGCTGACTTTCTCCTCTTGCAAGATAGGATACAAAGCAGAATTAATGGGTGGAATGTGAGGTTTTTGTCATAAGCAGGGAGAGTGACGTTGATTAAGCACATCCCGTGGAGCATACCAATTCATGTCCTCGCTGCGTCTGAAGTCCCTATTGGTGTGATAGAAGAGCTGGAGAGGAGGTTCTCCAATTTCCTATGGGGCTCAGCTGACGGGAAGCAGAAACTGCATTGGCTCAGCTAGAAGAATGTCTACAAGCTAAATAGTGAGGGTGGCCTGGGGATTGGAGCTTTGAAGGATGTTATAAAAGTCCTCAGGTTGAAGTTGGCTTGGGCAGCGAAATTTGGGAAGGGGATCAGCCAGTGGGTGGTGCTAATGAGGGCGAAACACCCTCTGGACTTTCTCCCAGCAGGCAGAGATCGGGCGTCACTTATCACCTCCCCTATTTGGAAAAGCATTAAAGCTCTTTTCCCTTTGCTTGAGGAGAACATTCAGTGGATGATAGACAGTGGGGATCAGAGTATGTGGGAGGATAATTGGTCTGGTCTGGGGCCGCTGACCCTCTAGGAAGATGCGCTGATCCCTGATTCTCTCCGTGGGGTGAGAATGAGGGACATGCTAGGTAAGGATGGTCATCTTCCTCCATCATCTACCTTCTCCTTTCTACTGCAACACGTGCTAGATTTCATCTTTCAGGGAGGCTTTGCAAGGTTAGATGAAGTAGACCAATGCTTTTGGCCCTTGACCCTTCTGGTCAGTTCATGGTGAAGTCTGCTTGGGACCTTTGTAAGTTCAGGGTTCAGCGTAGTAGTTGGGCGAAAGGTGTTTGGCAAGGGAAGCTCCCACCAAAGATTGCTATCTTCGTTTGGAGGTTACTGCAATGTGCAGTCGCAGTAGAGGTGAGAGTTCAAACCAAAGGTGTGAATCTGGCTTCTAAGTGCGTCTGTTACGAGGAAGAGGCAGCCCGCAGTCCAGAGGTGGAAACTCTCGACCATCTTTTCCTCCATGGTGTGTTGGCTACTAGTGTCTGGAAGCATTTTGGGGATAGGTTTGGGATCCCTGCTTTGCTGGCCCACTTGGTGGAAGCTAGGTTGAAGCAGTGGTGGATTGCTGATCCTGGAGGAAGTGACATCGTCCCTAGAAAGAGTGTTCCAAGCCTGATTCTCTTGGAGATCTAGAGGGCCAGGAATTCCATGAAGCTGGGCGGCAAGGCTAAATTGAGTGCTGCAACAGTCGCTCGGGTTAACTGGTGGCTAGCCTCTCTTTTTTTTGGGTGTGGCACATTCCCCATAGAGAGTTTGAGGTGGTGAGGTGGAATAAACCGCAGGTGGGCTGGGCAAAGCTTAATTTAGATGGTTCGGCACGAGGTAACCCAAGGCCATCAGGTGGAGGAGGGATTTGTAAAGACTCCTATGGGAACCTTATTTTTGCGTTCTCGGTGGGGTTCAATGTTGGAACAAGAAACAGGGCAGAATTGCGAGCAGTTTGGAAGGGGCTCTACATTTGCCTTGAGCCTGGGGCTTTTCAGGGTGGAGGTGGAGTCAGACTTGATATTTGTGATTGATCTCCTTAGGGGTAGCTCACACCCAAGTTGGATTTGGAAGCATTGGTTAATGAGAATTGGTGCTCTTATGAATAGAGGGTCGTTCTTCTTTCATCATAACCCGACGGAGGAGAATGCCTCAGCGGATGGCTTGGCTCACATTGGTAGCGGCTCTCAAGGGAAATCTGTTTATTGCGGACTGACTGATCTTCCGGTTCAGATCAGGGGGCTAATCATGTTAGTTAAAACATGGCTGGGTCCATTAGAAAGAGGTCCTAGGGGTTCTGTTGTTTTGTCTATTTAGGTGCTTAGTCATATGATAGGTGTCCCTACCGTTTCTAGGAGGGGTGCCCGAATTCTGTCCAGTCGTGTAAAGTTCTTTTCGTGAAATGAATATATTCACTTTGAAAAAAAAAAAAAAAAAAAAAAAAAAAAAAAAAAAAAAAGAGTTGGTCCCGTAGACATGACTGAAACAGCGCTCTAATCCACTTCCGGAAACCAAAGGGTTATCCTGGTTAGCGCGGGAAATCCTCGTTACCCTTTTATGGAGCTTAGTAAACACTGTTTAGTCCACTGTGAACGTATGTGGTTCATCCATCCAGCTCATTTTTAGAGTTGACAACAAAATTGAAACATAATCCCAAGTTACGTTCCTTGCTCATGCCTTACGGGTAGACTCACAAGCATTTTAAAACAAGGCGATGAGTTCGAGTATCCATGGCGGTGAAAATCCACTGGTGGCCCATAGAGTTTACCGTACACAATCTGCTTCCGATGAGCGGGACCACATGCTACAAAAGATCTGTTTGACAAGGTCAACAAATGCAGTATAAAAAAAAAAAAAAAAAAAAAAAAAAAAAAAAAAAAGTATGGACTCCCTAGGGAGCACCAAATATGGTCTATACAAGAGAACAAAAAGAAAAGACACCAGCTAACTTTTTTATTTTCCTCTAACCTTATGACGTCCCGCTTGATGCACAGCAAGGTCACACTCCCACAGAGGTCAACATCACCTGGGTAATACAAAGATCACGGGAACCCATCTACCATTCTACCAGCCAGGAGCATGCACCGCTATGTGTAATATTGTTGTACATGCCAGTTCAACCAGCATGTGTGGGATCGAAGCCGTTCATGACAGCCTCTCCATGTTGAATGTTGATGCCTTGGCCAAAAAGGAAAGGAAAAAAAAAAAAAAAAAAGAATAAGAAAGAAAGAAAAAGCCAATCTGCTTAACGCGTGGGCTATTTGCATGCAAGAGAAATGGACTCCTAGCAGAAGTTTACCAAGATCCATGTTCAATGGACGGCGTGTGGACTACCCGTTCCCAATTTCGATCAACCTGCTGTCAACACAGCTAGTCCCACATGATGAGTGGCTTGGATCCCTCACATGTTTGCGAAATTGGAGCATGTGAGCAGATAGTTGTATAAGAAAAGTGCACTTCTCATTTCCCAACAATTACTCACCCTACTATTATAAATGCACAAACCAACGTAACGATCCAACACCAACATCCAACTCTTCTATTACTCTTCTTTGAGGAGGAAGAAGAAGATGAAAATTAGTTCTAGTTCCCTTTTAGCTCTCCACTGCCTAGCTCTACTTCAATTTTGCACCCACAGAGCCATTGGTTGGGGGCCCACAGATCCGACAGATGGGTTTGTCTCTCTTCCTCTCAACAGCTCAAACTTGGAGATTCAAAGACCCTACGACTTGCCGGAAAGTGATCGATATAGCTTCATCGATGGTGTCCACAGGCTCTGGGTTTTCGCTACAGACAAGCCTCATGCCCTCACAAGCATGACTGCACCCCGTACTGAGATTCGCATACTCGTATACCATCTTAAATACTATGACTCTTCTATATTTGCTCTTCTTTTTTCTTTTCCTTTTTCTTTTCTTTCTGCCTAATAGAAACTAACCGAACTTTAAAACAGAGAATCATAAGCTGCAGGGCACTATACCACAAGTATGGTGCTGTGCAGACCGTCTAGACTTTAGATAATGGGATTATAACCCGAAAATTGCACTGTGAAGTAGGTAAATTGCTTGCCTCAAGCTCACAGCCCAACAGTAGACGAGGCGTGTTTCAACATTGAGTCTTGAGTCCGAGCCCAGCTTACCTATTAAAAGAAAGTTAGTGGACATCTAATCGACGGCAGAAATGAATTGTAGAAGACCGTTCAAATTCAACATCTAATTAACAGCAGAAATGAAAAGCAGAAGACCGTCCAAATTCGACCAAAATATATCCATTAATCAGAGGTCAAGATTGCAAAATAATTATGATGTCCACCAATCTACAGTGACTCACGATACAGAACTAGTTACCCATGCCAACTACTACCCACCTTCTTGTTTTTCCTTTTATTATTATTATTATTATTATTTTAAATTCTTAACAGCTACTAATGACGGACCATCTGATCATAATGAGAAATGGTGGCTATTCAAGCGGATGAGATTTCGATCACAGTCTGCCCTCATTAGTAAACTTTTCACGTGCTTGCCACAACTGTGTAATCATCTTCTCCCTCTTATGTATCTGTTGTGCAACCATGGAAGCACAAAGAGATGAATCAAGCAAAGTATTCCAATCATACAGTCAAGTTCAAACACAAACAAATTGAATTTTACATGGAAAAACCCTTGCATGAAAAAACCACGGCACAAAGCGACAATAATAAATTATGAAAGCAGAAAATTACAAGAAATAGAGATTACCAATTTGAACAAGTATCGAATCTGCTCCTCAAGTTCAAGCTATGGCCTTGAAACCCTTGGGAATAAATTTAGAAAACCTAGAACACCTCTATATACTCAAAAGTCCCGATTACACCTGATATATATAGCCCCATATAGTATCAAAATCGGAATAGGAAACAAATCACGCACTTACTCAATTCTGCACGCGCGCTGGATGGAACCTTCAATGGGACTTTGATGTCATCGATGATCTGTCGATGGAATCGAATACTTTCGATGACATCGAGTAAAATACCAAAACGTTACAACAATAAAAACATGAATTTTTAAAATTTTTCCGATGGCATCGAGCATCTATCGATGGTATCAACATCTACTCAATGGCATCGAGTAGTCTGTCGATGGCATCGACAGACCCTATTGTTTACAAATTTAAGACATTAACAATAATTTTCACCATGTCTTCAATTTTCATTCTACATAGCTTCATATTCTCTTCTCTAATTCCACCTTGCATCATAGCTCCACTATTGCTTCTCGTGTACATTTTGTTTTTCTTTTTCGCCTTTGCAAAGGCTAGAGAAGTTGCATAGAACTTAAACTTCTTTGTAGGAACCACTTTTGTAAGCATGTCAGTTGGATTCACACTCGTGTGAATTTTCTTTAATGTCACGCCTCCTTCCTCAAGTACCTTAATGTTCCACTCACTCATGTGGCCCACACTTGTATGCCACATACATGCAGACATAGAATCCACTACAAATGTTGCAATTCCAGCTATGAAGTGCTTCCGATCAATTTGTATTCTACTCCTCTATGCCTTCATGACTATGAGTATCCCATTTGAAACTTTAAAGACATGATTAAATCCGGTGAATTTACACTCAAATCCTTCAAGTGCTCTAAGAGATATCAAACTCTTCCTTAGCTCAGGAACGTGTCTCACCTCGATCAAAATACACTTCATGCCATCAAACATCTTGATGCGCATCGATCCAACACCAACTACTTTACAGGCATTATCATTACCCATAAAGACCTGACCACCATTACACTCACTGTAACTGGTGAACCAACTCCGATGAGGGGTCATGTGGTACAAATACCTCATATTCAAAATTCATTATTCATCAAAGTACCTGGATCTTGATGCGGTCAACACATCATTACCGTTCATTTCCTCACTTGATTCCTCTGTGCTGGCCTCCCTAAAAGAACCTCTGAATTATCTTTTCTTACCTTAGAATTTTGACAATTCTTCTTCATGTGCCTGGACATCCCACAATTCCAGTACTCAACTTGCCTTTACCAATGCCATTGGATTTGGACCTTGATTAAGAAAATCCACTGATCCATTTAGAATTCTTCCCCCGCGTAACTAGTGCATTTGTAGAGATACCCATGTCACCTATTTTCTTTCTCATTGCCTTCGACTGAAGGGCTGAGATAATGGTTTCAACGCTAATGGTCGATCTACCATTGCACAACGAGTCCTTGAATGACTCATACAAAGTCAGGAGAGAATTTAACAAGATGCATGCCTGATCCTCGTCTTTCATCATTCCCTCCACATCCAACAATTTACAAATTATCTTAGTGAAGTTACTAATGTGAGCCTTAACATCAGTCCCCTCCGATATCTTCATACTGAATAACTGAAGCTTCAAGCACAATCGATTATCAAGAGGTTTCTTTGCATATATATGTTTTAAATTTGCCTATGTACTTGCTGCGTTTTTCTCTCTCATGATTATAGAGGATCTCATCTATTAAGCCCAATTGGATAGATTTCTTGCTTTCTTATCTTTCCTATTCCATTCATCATCTATCATAGATTTCAATCGCTTTTCAAGGAGAGCATCGTCCAATCCTTGTTAAACTAGGAGACCGGTCATCTTAATCTTCTATAGTTCAAAATTATTTTTTCCAGAATATTTTTCAACATTGAACTTTATATTATAAGCCATTGATAGCCTTCAGGTTCAATCTGCTTCCAAATGTTATCTCTGATACCACTCATTAGAGAATTGTAGAAGTACACGGAGATGAATCAAGAAAATTATTTCAATCGCACAATCAAGTTCAAACACAAAGAAACTAAATTTTATGTGGAAAAACCCTTGTGGGAAAAAAACCACGACATAAAACAATAGTAATGCATTATGAAAGAAAAAAATTATAAGAAATATAGATTACCGATTCGAACAAGCCTCGAATCTACTCGTCAAGCCCAAGCTACACCCTTGAAAACTTTAGAAATCGATTTAAAAAACATAGAACCCCTCCCTATACTCCCAAGTCCCAATTACACATGATAAATATATCTTTATATAGTATCACAATCGGAATAGAAAACAAATCCCACACTTATGTAATTTTGCACGCTCTCTAGCACCTTCAATGGGACTTCGATGGCATCGACGATCTGTTGATGACATCAAATACCTTCGATAACATCATGTAAAACACCAAAACAATTTTCCTATGGCATCGACATCTGGTTGATGGCATCGAGTGGTCTATCGATGGCATTGACAGACCTTGTTGTTTATAGATTTAAGACATCAACAAAAGTCTCTTGTTGTAGAAATGAAGCCACTCCTTCAATCAGACTATAAAAGGCAAAAAAAAAAAAACTCGAAGTAAAGAAATTTACATTTGATGCATGCATCATGCATATGTGCATGATAGATGACCTAACTAAACTAATTTATGAGCCACGGAACATACAAAGCATGGTACACTATCAATGGCAACACTAGACATTAAACAAATGTTCCAGGAAAAAAAAATGTTCGAGAGTGATGAGAAGGATTTGAAATCCTGCGAGTAGTCCCCTTACAATTAGACAGGCCGATCATCAGCCGGGGAGGTGTAGGACCTCCAAAGAAGGTGGTGGCCCCCACCATTAACATATCGTGATGAAACATTGATGCATAGTATTTAAAGTGCATATACATTGATTATTTACTTTGTCTAATCATTCCCACGCTTAAGATATTAAACGCAACTCATTTTAAATAACCAAGACTGGCCACACGTATGAGTGAATTAATAATTAATAATTTATTTTACTAATGACCCGAGCGCCATCTCCCTGTTGCTTGATCAAAATGGCCAAAATTTACACAAGGTCACCTAAAACAAATGAAGGGTACTAGGTCATCACATTGCTAATTTTTAATAGGATTGATTTGGCCCACCGTCCCTCCATTTGGATCCTTTTCAGTACCTCCACATTACATATAAACCAAACCATGCATTCATGGCTTCCATGCCCAAATTTCACTGCGTCCCATTAACATCCCTTCTTCTTCTGCTATTGTTGCTTCTTCTTATAGAGTAAGTTAAGGGAAGGACATAATTTCTTTCTTTCCTTTAGCCTTTACTGCCATCGCCTTCTGTGCATCCATGGGTGCATTGGGTTGGGCCTCTAGTGACCCCACATACGGGTTTGTCCCTGTTCCACTCAATAACTCGAACTTTCACATCCAAAAACTACGACCCGCCCATTAGCGAGCATTATAGCTTCATAGATGGAGTCCACAGGCTGTTGGTCTTCTCTACCGACAAACCTCTCTCTCTCTCTCTCTCTCTCTCTCTCTCTCTCTCTCTCTCTCTCTCTCTATATATATATATATCTCTCTCTCTCTCTCTCTCTCTATCGAACAATTAATACAAATCCTCGCACTGAGATACTTATAATACGAGTAAACAATTTCATACCCTCAATGTCTCTCCATTTTTATTTTTATTTTTATTAATAGGTGGGAAGGAACCGCCTAGCATTAGTATTGAAAGGAAGCAGGAATTACAAGCTCATTCGAGCAGGCCCACAAAAAGATCGGACCACACCGATGCTATACAGACAAAGACGTGGAAGTCCCCTCCAAACTATACAAAAGAAGAGGCAATCCTGGACCCGAACTTTCCCTAGCCTTTGTTAACCCTTTACATTCCTAATAGCGCCAATACCTACATTAATCAAAGTTAGATGACCCTGAACGTGGGCCGGGAACTCCGACCTAGAAAGAAAAGTTCTCCATTAGTTCATTATTTGATCTTTACATTATAATGCATTCGATTATATTAATACTACTATAGCTTGTCAATGTTGTGGTATTCAAGAGATAGAAAAATAATCTCTATCCTAATCTAGTGATGTGTTCAAATTCAGCGGTGGGGTTTTCTAATATCAGGATTGATGACTCTTACTTCAGATCTCCAAAATTAAGGATTGACAACTCCTGAAGAAGGGAATTATTGCACATTACAACTAGGAAAGGTCACATCAATTGTCTACTGTGATTAGCATACTACTAATATGAGAGGGTATCAAGTCGTCCTTACTGTAAACAAAAATGACAACTAATGTAATTATGACGTGGGCAACTATCATTGCAATAATATCCTCTAAAAATGTTACTAAGATACCCATCCCTTTTCACAAGAGACCATTAATTAACTTTTTCACTCTTTCTCATTGTACTGATTTTACAAATTTCTCACTCAGGGATATGATTATTCTTCTGGAGTCTGGCAATTTGAAGGGTATGGATTTGTTCCAAATGGGACAACTGGTGTGTGCATCATGCAGGTCTTTGGTGCAAGCACCCGTGCCACAACTGCAATGATGAGGGTGTACAATGGTTCTCTCATGTACTACAGGACCCCGATCATTGTCCCTTACATCTACGATCAATGGTTCCGCCTAAATGTTATCCATGATGTCGATACGAAAAAAGTTAGCATTTTCATCGATGGGATTCTAAAGTTAACAGCAGATGATCATGGAGGGGCCTCTCATTACTTCAAATGTGGTGTTTATGCACAGAATGACCGTTCCTACTACATGGAGTCTCGTTGGAAGGATATCAAGGTCCTAAAAAAATGTGACTAGCATGCGTACTTGGGACACGATGTACTATGGTGTGCTTAGGAACGTAGGTTTGGTTTGTCTTGCCTTAGCCTAGCGGTGCAATAAATCTTGTGTTGTACCATACAAAGGGGTTATAGAAATTATCTGGCCCTTGATGTCTTTGTTTGTCCTTGTATCTGGGCAATGCCTTAGCAGCCTGAAAAAAAAAATAAAAAAAAATAAATAAATAAATGCCTTAGCAGCCTGTGTTTGCTTGTTTTTCTTAATAAAATTCTTACCTACAAAATAAAAACAAATAATTTTGGGCATGTATACTTTGTAGTCTTGTACCATGCTTGCTCAACCTCGTACAATATGCTTCGTGTGCTCAGGCATTTTTTTGTTTCTTTACACAAGGAGGCCCACAATCAGTAGTACAGATCATTTATATGATGGGGCTGACAGTGGATGGACCATTTACAAAAATCTCCCATATGTATAATCATGAATCTTCAATTGTTAAACAGACATTAAGGAAAAAATTACAGCAACGGTCCATATTCAACTGGAAAAGGACAGTTTTGATGGTTAGAATTTCACATTATGGGATTTTTAATTTTTTAATTTTTTTCATTTGGCATCCATATTAGGGACCATCATATCAATGGGATGTTTTTTTTTTTTTTTTTTTTTTTTTTTTTTTTGTTCATTTGGCATCCATATTAAGAACCATCATATCAATGGTTTTGATCAGTGACTCCCTGTTCTCATTTATACATATCGAGATACATATCGAGATCAGGCACAAGGTGCATCATTTTCCGTCGACAGTTCTGATCCCATTTGCTTGCTGCGGGTATCCTGAGATCCAAGCAGTTCATCAAATTGTTCGCATCCCATTCCAGTAGATTGTTTTCATCTTTCTAGTGTGCAATTGATTAGTATGGGAACTTGAGTAGATTATTCTCACCTGTCTATTTTTAGCACAAATTGAGGCCCATTCAATAAATGAAATTTTCTGGACCTTTACACAGCTACCTTTATAGCAGGACCTACGTGATGAATGGCTATGACCTCTCAGATCTTCCTACCATGTTGAGCGCTCACATATGAACTGTTATAGTACAACCCTGACTGTTGCATGCTACAACTGTGTAATCATCTTCAATCTCCCTCTTATGTCTCCTGTTGTTGAAGTGAAGCCATTCCTGCAATCAGACTATGAAAGATAGACAGAGAACAAAAAAGGAAAAGAAATTTACATTTGATCCATGTATCATGCATATGTGCTTGATAGAAGACCTAACTAACCTGGGTGAAATTCAGTGATATCGGCGATCTTTAAACCTCAATTTTAGCCACATTTATCGAGAAGGAAATTCGGTAGCGGATGCTTTAGCCAGGATGGCTAGTGAGGGATGCCCAAATACGTTGTATAACTCTCATACTACCCTTCCAAGGCTTGTGCATGGTCTGATTGCCACTGATAATATTGGCATTGGGACAATTAGGGAACAACACCTGTAGCAGCAGTTTATTCCATGTTTTCGTTTCTTTTCCTTCTTTCTCAAATTTTGAGCAGCTTCAGTTATATGATGGGAGTGGTCGGATCCTTTTTGTTGGGACCCTCCTGAAAGGATGTATATTTTCTCATGGAATGAATTCAAACTGTTGAAAAAAAAAAAAAAGACCTAACTAACCTGATTTATGAGCCACGGAGCATATAAAGCATGGCCCACTATCAATGGCCTGACTGGATCAACCTCAAACAAATGTTCCACATTGATGACAAGGATTGAAATCCTGCAAAGTACTCCCCTTACAATTAGACAGGCCGATCATCAGCTGGTGAGGTGTAGGACTTCCAAAGAAGGTGGTGGCCCCCACCATCAACATCTCGTGATAAAACATTGATGAATAGTATTTAAACTGTACATTGAATATTTACTTTGTCTAATCATTTCCGCACTTAAGATATTAAACACAACTTATTTTACATATATAACCAAGACTGGCCACACGTGTGAGTGAATTAATAATAAATAATTTATTTTATTAATGACCCGAACGTCAGCTCACTGTTGCTTGATAGAAATGACCAAATTAATTTTACACAAGGTCACCTAAAACAAATGAACGCAGTAGTAGGTCATCACGTTGCTAATTTTTAATAGGACTGATTTAGCCCACCATCCCTCCATTTGGATCCTTTTCAGTACTTCCACATTACATATAAACCAAACCATGCATTCATGGCATCCGTACCAAAATTTTACCGCGTCCCATTTCCATCTCTTTTTCTCCTGCTATTGTTGCTTCTTCTTATAGAGTAAGTTAAGGGAAGGACATGAGTTCTATCTTTCCTTTAGCCTTTGCTGCCATCTCCCTTCTATGCATCCATGGGGCATTGGGTTGGGCCTCTAGTGACCCCACATACGGGTTTGTCTCTGTTCCACTCAATAGCTCGAACTTTCACATCCAAAAACCCTACGACCTGCAGATTAGTGATCGTTATAGCTTCATAGATGGAGTTCACAGGCTGTGGGTCTACTCTACTGACAAGCCTCTCTCTCGAGGAAGCAATACAAATCCTCGCAGTGAGATACTTATACGAGTAAACAATTTCATACCCTCAATCTCTCTCCATTATTATTTTTATTTATTTATTTTTATTTTTTAAAATAATAAGTGGGAAGGAAACACCTAGAATTATTATTGAAAGGAAATGGGAAGTACAAGCTCATTCGGGCGGGCCCACAAAAAGATCGGGCCACACCTATCATATACACCAATGCTATACAGACAGATATTTGACGTCCCCTCCAAACTATACAAAAGAAGAGGCAATCCTTGACCGAAACTCGCGCTAGCCTTTGTTATCCCTTTACCTTCCTAATAGCACCATTCCCGGCATTATCCAAGGCTAGAAGACGCCAAATGTGTTCCGGGAACTCCGAGATAAAATAATAATAATAATAATAATATATATATAAAAAGTTCTCCATTAGTTCATTACTTGATCTTTACATTATAACGCATTCGATTATATTGCTTTTTTTTTTTTTTTTTTTTTCAAAAGGTTGTATTATATTCAAGAGGCAAACTATACAAATGGGCTCCCTTACATAAAACAGGAGACCCTACTCCAGAACCGAAAAGATACTTACAACGAAGACCCGTAATTAGTCACGTCCCTCTAATTGAACCTAAACCAACTTTATCAAGAAGAAGCATACCTCTAACCTGGCGAGGCAGCTCAGGCTACTACTATAGCTTGTCAATGTTGTGGATCGGAATTCAAGAGATGAAACATAATGTTACAGATCTTAATAGTCATCCCTTGAGGAAAGTTTGGATTGTTGAAATTTTCAACCTTGCATTCGCTAATCTAGGGATATGCTTCAAATTCAGTGCTTGGACCCTCAAGGGGTTGGCTAATATCAGGATTGATGAGTCTGACCTCAAATCTACAAAATTAAGGATCGACAACTCCTGAAGAAGGGAATTGTTGCAGTACTTTACAACTAGGAAAGGTCACATCAATTGTTTCCTGTGATTAGCATACTACTAATATGAGACTAACAATTCATCCTTACCGTAAACAAAAACGACAACTAATGTAAACATGACGTGGACCACTCATTGCAATAATATCCTCTAAAATTGTTACTGAGATAGCCAACCCTTTTCACAAGAGACCATTAATTAGCTTTTTCAATCTTTCTCATTGTACTGATTTTACAAATTTCTCACTCAGGGATATAATTATTCTTCCGGAGTGTGGCAATTTGAAGGGTATGGATTTGTGCCGAATGGGACAACGGGTGTATGCATCATGCAGGTCTTTGGTGCAAGCACCCGCAACACGACCGCGATGATGAGGGTGTACAATGGTTCTCTCACATACTACAGGACCCCAATCATTGTCCCTTACATCTATGATCGATGGTTCCGTCTAAATGTCATCCACGATGTCGGTGCGAAAAAAGTTACCATTTTCATCGATGGGGTTCTAAAGTTAACAGTGGATGATCATGGAGGGACCTCTCATTACTTCAAATGTGGTGTTTATGAACAGAATGACCCTTCCTACTACATGGAGTCTCGTTGGAAGAATATCAAGGTCCTGAAAAAATGTGACTAACATACATGTGCTTGCGACATGATGTACTATAGTGTGCTTAGGAACGTAGGTTTGGTTCGTCTTGTCTTAGCTAGCCTACTCGTGCAATAAATCTTGCGTTGTACCATACAAGGGGGTTATAGAAACAATCTGGCCCTTGATGTCTTTGTTTGTCCTGGTAGCTGGACAATGCCCTGGCAGCCCTGGGTTTGCTTGTTTTTCTTAATAAAGTTCTTTACCTACTAAATAAAAAATAAATTATTTTGGGGCCGTATACTTTGTAGTCTTGTACCATGCTCGGGCTCGTACAATATGCTTAGTGTACTCAGGCATTTATTTTTCTCTACACAAGCGAAGCCCACGATTCACTAGTAGTACAGATCGTTTGTATGATGGGGCTGGCAGTGGATGGATCATTTACAAAAATCTTCAATATGCATAATCATTAATCTTCCATTGTTTGCTGGTATATATATATATTTTTTTTAATAGGAATTTTCTTTGATTTCTAAACGAGATTTCAAAAGCTATACAGCTGGCCCACCTATCGTACGAAGCTAAGGAAAACCGGGAGCAAAACAAATCAGCCCTCCCGCCGGTTGCCCAACCCAATTTTGTCTAAAAATAGAAAACCACGATTTTTTGGGGGAAGGTCTCCCATAATTGATCGGTAGAGGCAGTCCGCTTGACCGTCACTGCCCAATCTTGCCGGGCCATTCACAACAGAGTTAGCCTCCCTATGCATGTAGGTGATGAGCACATCCATATGGTGCATAAGGGACTCGATCCTAGCCCTCCAATATCACATGGAGGGATGACACCACTGAGCTTGATTAGAGAGGGATGACACCACTGAGCTTGAATTGCTCGCCACGTCCACCTTAGTGAAACCAAACCTCACACGCTGAGTAAGGCCATCCAGGATCGACCTAATCTCAGCCCGTGTATTGGAGCCATAGCCGTATCTAGTGGAGAAAGTAAAGAGGAACTCTCCTGAGCTATTTCTTCAGACTCCCCCTCCCCCGTATCTAGTGGAGAAAGTAAAGAGGAACTCTCCTGAGCTATTTCTTCAGACTCCCCCTCCCCCTAAAGGACCCGGGTGTTTCCTAGCACAAATCCGTCAACATTTATCTTGATCCATCCTTGCTGAGGTCTGGCCCATTTGACAACCTAAACTTTGGCCGGCTTGGTAGTTGGGACTTCGATTCCCAAAGCTCTGAGAGTTAGCACGATTGACAATTTAGAGACTTGGGCGGCGGCAAAAAGGGGCCAATCATTCTAAGCCAACGGTGGATATTTGAGATTACCTTGAAGGCACAAATCTCAGAACCTTCGAATTGGGCGATGTTAATTTCTAGCCTTCGACGGCTCCCAAAAGATGAAGGTGGGAATGATGCCATTAAGGGGAAAGCACTTGCCTGAGGACATAGATGTTGCCCACCAATTGTTGGCCCTTCCTACAGCTGTTGTAGGGGTAGGCCCACGCATGCTGAGAAGTCATCCAAAATAACCCTAGACTTGCATTGCCTTGTCACCTGAGGAGAAGACTTGGTTAATCGTTTCAATATAGCTAGGGCGAAGATGTTGAAGGATAGCGATCACATTTTGATATGATGGAGACACCTTCAGTTTGAATTCTAGCATCCACGGACTGCCTTGTGGATGATCTTCCAAGTTAGGAGGAGAGCTTAGGTGGGAGTTTAGCATGCCACACCCACTTCAACCAAGACTTCTTCTCGTCATGCGATCTAATGTGTTGCCAAGCTAGTTGTTCACAACCCCAAGTGTAGGGTCGCAATGTAGTAATAACTCAGTGAGACTGAGGTCGAATCCACATAAACTTAACTTGTACGTATTTCGAAAATAATTAGAACTAGAATTAAAATAATATCTAAGCTAAAATTTGGAATAGTTGAGAATAATTGTGAATAAACTATTAATTATAAAAGGGAACTAGAGCGCCAAAGATCCACTTGTAGTTATTAAGATGATACCTTACTTGATTCAACAAAACACAACTTGAATTGGAGTCCCATCCTATCCAATGAGATGATAAAACAATTGAAGCACAATCTAAACTTCTTATTGAAATAGTTCACACATTAAGAACCATTATGATGATTGGAAGGGAATTCAACCATCCACCATGTCCAAGAGACGATGGTGAATCATGAATTTTACCAATCTCAACAACATCAAAACATATAAGAACATATTCAAAGTCACCACAACATCTATTGTAATTTGAGTCACAATAAATAATTAAAAACTGAAAAATATTCCTTAATTCAAACAAAAAAATCAATGAAGTTCAACATAAGCATGAATCAAAGCAGGATTAACATCACAATAACTACAAGCTTCACCTCTTAGCCCTACATAAGAGGTTTAGTTAACCATAGACATGATTAAGACTAAAACCCTTAAACAAAATATGAAAAAAAATAAATTAAGAAAAAAGAAAAAATCTTAAGAGGTTGCTCGACCATTTTGCTCTGCTCCTTGAACCTTAATTCATCTTTAGAACTCCTTAAATAACCCAAATATATAGGCTTTGTTTGGCCGACTTTGGAAACCGCCTCTAATTTACACACTCTGCATAACGCTTTCGATGTCATCGAACATACTTCGATGCCATCGAAGGAAGAATCTCAGTTTGAATCGGATTTGAAAGTCGCGCCCTTTCGCATTGCATATATAAGTTGTTGATGCCAACGAGCGTCCCTTCAATGCCATCGAATAGATTCTCGATTCCATCGAACATGTCTTCGAGCCATCGAAAAAGTGTCCAGAATGTTCCAGTGAGTTGCTCCAATATTCTTCAAAAATCTCGATCCCATTGGACAATCATCGATGCCATCGAACTGAGTTTTGATGAATTGAACAGGTGGTCGATGCCATCGACAAATGTACCCAATTAGTTTAGCAACAAACTTGATTTTTATGTAAGTTTCGATGCAATCGATCAGGTCTTGATACCATTAAATACTTACTTCGATCTATCGACTTTCTTCCTTCTTCACTTGGTTTCCTTGAATCTTGGGGACTTGAGATCTTCAATATGGTCTCCTAAGATCCATCCCTTGCTTTGGTGATCTTCAAGCGTCAATTCCATGCTTTTAACACTCTTTTCTTTTCAAGATCTCAGATTCATCTCGCAAGACAAACATGCATAAAATATACCTATTAAGCATTATCATATTTAAAAAACCAAGATATAAACAGGGTTCTATCCAACTTTTGCTAATTCGTTGAAGGGCGGTCCTCATGTCTCAAAGCCAACTTGTCAGTCCGTGGTCTCATGGCAGAAATCACCTGCCGGTTGGGTGAAGGTTAATGTTGATGGGTCCTTTAGGGGGAACCCGGGTTTTGCAGGGGGTGACGGAGTATGCAGAAACGATAAAGGAGATTTCCTTTTTGGTTTCGCATTTGTTTATGGAGTGATGTCGAACATAGGAGCCGAGGTTCAGGCGGCTCATGATGGGCTTCTTCTGTGTGTTAAGAAAGGCTTTTCCAAAGTGGAGGTGGAGTCAGATTCTGAGTTAGTGATTAAGGTTTTTAATGAGGGTGCTAACATTGGTTGGAGATGGAAAGGCTGGAAAACTTTAACGGACAGGCTCCACCTCCTAGCTATGGTGGAGTTCAAGCACATTTTCAGGGAGGGTAACACAACGCTTGACGCTCTAGCTCGTGAGGGAAGTTTGTCCCAATCTCCTTTTTGCAGCTCCTGCAGGGTTGATCTGCCTCAACAGGCGAGAGGTCTCCTTTTCCTAGATAAGGTTGGACTAGGAGCGATCAGGGAGAGGAAGATCTAATTTTTTACTGTATTTGTGGTTTTTTTTTTCCCCTTTGGGCATAGATGTCCCAACTTTCTTACGATAGTTCTTCCATAGGTCCTTTTTTCCTGCGAAGTCCTGAATCAAACTGTAATTTTTCTCCAGAATGAAATATGTGACACGTTTTTGGAAAAAGAAAAAAATATATATATAAAAAGGGTGAAATATATAATATTTAACACTCAACACACCCCCCAACCAGCATTTTTCTAGTCCTAAGCAAAACATGCATGAATATATCCTCAATTGTCAATGTTCAAACCTCTTTCAAAAAATAATCTTTTGTGTAATCAAGTATGAATGAGTAGAATCATGACGTGAAAGTGGAACTTTGAAAACCTAGAGCCGAATCTCATAAGCGATCATTCAAATAGGTTCTTTATCGATCACTTAGGAGCATAAGTTCATATATCAAGTTTTATAATGTGCTCAGTGAATTCCAACTTACTTTCCATAAAAAATACTATCATTTCATAACGTTAGCCATGCTCATTACCTTAAGATTAATTGAATAATCAAGTACTGATTCCAAACTTATCCACTTTTTCTTCTTTTTCCAGTTTTTGATTTTATATCGACGGTCCCTTTTATTTATTTATTCTTTTTAGCCTTTTCATCTTCATTCTTTTCAGACTTTTCATTCTTTTCTAGTCTTTTCATCTTTCATTTTTTCTAGACTTTTCATTTTTTTCCAATCTTTTCATCATGCATGACCTTTTTATCGATCTTTTTATTTTTAACTGGTTCTTTTCATCTTTTTAAGGCATATAAAATTCTCCAGACTTAATTCTTAATATCTATCAATGATACATATGCTAACAATCAGAAATTCTAGCATTATTTACAGAAAAAAAAATTGAATGTGTCTTGTGATTTAGATCAACATGATATTTAAACTTCCTCTTAATCAATTAAATGAAAGAACTTAATGTTAGTGCACTCACCTTGCACTCTTGTTTGTTAATCACGTGATTCATTATGTAAAGTAGTCGGATGAGTCCTTGGAAAATGAAGACCGACGAAGCAACTGGAGCAGAAGCATCAAGCAACATTCACAAAGTAAAGAGAAGCTCCTATGATCCTGATGATCATAACCCAAATAGGAAACCCAACTGAGATCATCTATTCAAAGCCATTTTAAGTTCATATTTTCCATCCTTCTAGATTTGGATTTAGAGAATTCAAAAGTTGTTGAAAGAATTGTAGGACAAAAACTTAATAACAGGAAAATTTGTCCCACTTTCGGTTGGCGTAGGTGCCACAGAATGGCACCTTCGGTCCCACCGAAGTAATCTTCTGTGCGACCAAAAGTGACCAAAAGAAAGATAATTCGGTTCCACTGAGTTAATTTTCACATCGACTGCAACCAAAGACATCCATTGGTGCCATCGAAATGGACTAAAATCTTCCAGCAACTTCAGGACTTAATTCGGTGCCACCAAGAGATAATTCGGTCCCATCGATGACAGTTCGGTGTGACCGAAGGTTCCCTTAGTAGGATCAAAAAGTACCGTTATAGATCCGTTAGAACTTTTTCTCTATAAAATAAGCACCCAGAACTTTGTGAAAAGCATGGATTAAGGCATCCTAGAGTCTCTAGTGCATCACAAGCTTACCCTAACCCTTCTAGACTCTATCCATATGAGATTCATGTTCTTTTCATTGTGATTCATCATCTCAAAGAGCATTTAAAGCTCGAATTAATGAGAACATTATCTCAAGCCTTCATTAGAGTATTGGGACCAAATCGATTGGTATATTCTTAATCTCAATCATACTCTAATGCATCCATCAGTTGATCCCCTAGGAAATCCACTTGTCATCAAGTTATATGAGATTCAACCCACTCCCACTACCTTGTAAACCCTATATAGGAATATCATATACAAGAAAACCGATCATGAAGCTGAAACATCAGATCAACTATAGCATAGAGATTCGGGGAGAATTTGGGAGCTAATGAAAGCTTCACCAAGCAAAGATCAAGCAACCCACGAGCTACAAAGAGGAATCATTCGCTTACAAGTAAATATTAGAGTCCAAAGTGTTTGAAACCTATTACTTATGTAGGATTTTGTTTCAAAGTTTGTTTTTAGAAACTCACTAAGACCTTTCATAGGCCTCCGATGAGAGAATACGTCAAGTCCTTATGTAGGATTGGTTACCCTTGTGTAGGCATTTAAGGTTGCCTTGTGTAGGCTCCTTGTGTAGGGCCTTGGCCTGTGTCGCCTAAACTTAGGCCCTCGTGTAGGACATTGGCCTATGTGGCCTAAACCTAGGCCTTTGTGTAGGACATTGGCCTGTGTGGCCTAAACCAAGGCCCTTGTGTAGGACCTTGTCCTCTGTGGCCACCTTAGCCTATGTGGCCTAAACCTAGGCCCTTGTGTAGGACCTTGTCCTGTGTGGCTTAAACGTAGGTTCTTGTGTAGGACCCTTACTCTTGTGTAGGGCATAAATTGTTGAGTCCTTGTGTAGGGCTATAAAGGTTAATGGTGAACCTAATTTAAAACCATTCATAGTGAAATCTTGTACACTCTAGGAGAGAGTGAATCCACTAGGAGTGGAGTAGGCACGTAGCCGGACCACTATAAATGCTCGTGTTTAGAATTGTCATTTGCATATATGTTTAAATATGCTTATGTGTTTGAATGCTTAATTATATATGCATGTTTAGATGAATGCCTAGGATTGATAGGTACAATATTACATACACACATGTTCACTATGATATAGGCTAGTCACTTAATTTGCATATCTTGAGTAGCTTATGTGATTAGATCCTCTATTGGCTTGGAAGCCTTTAGAGTTATGTTGTCTTGCTTAATTTAAGTGCTAAGTACTTTGTGTTAGGCAATTAGGACTTTTAAATTGGCAAAATAATTGAAAAGTCCTATTCATCCCCCCTCTAAGATCTTCTCTTACATTCTGACTTCAGTACCAACGGTATAAACCACAATTTCAATTGGTATCAAAGCAGGTTTCTCTCTAGAAAAGTTTAACAACCTAGAGGTAGATCTTGATTGAAGTAGGAATTGTGGATAATGAGGAGATAGATGAACTGCTCAATGAGAAAGGAGAAGAAGAAGAAAAAAAAGAGTATACATGATGCTTATGATCAACTCTACATTCATAGCATTAGTATTCTTAAAAAAACTTGGCATTACAGAAAATAAAAACAAACAATTGAAAAAAGATCTAGATGAAACTTTAGGAATAAATACTCACTTGATAAATGATCTTCAGCAATATCATATTGATAATGACAAGCTTAAAAAGAACTTTAACATCCCTTAAGTCTGAAATACATAAACTAAACAAACAGATTGAACATTTAAAATCAGAAAATGAAGGACTTAAAACTGAAATTCACAAACTAAGATTAGAAACAGTAAAGTCAAAGTAATCTATTGAACTAAGTTACAAGTTCTCCCAAAGTAATGAAAAATTGAAAAAACTTCTTGGAATGGGAAGAAACTATAAGGATAAAAGAGGCATGGGCTATGAAATTGGAAAATCAAGCCCCGTTCCTACATCACCTGTGATTAAGAAAACTAATGCATCTGGAAGCAACACAAAAAATTCTCCAATCTTTCATTCTTGTGGAGACTTAGGACACTACAAATTTGAATGTCTTGCATCTTGTAGGTCTCACTCCACTTTCGGGTTGAACCATATAGGAAAATTCAAACTAACCCGAAAAATAATATAGAAAACAAAGAATCCTTCAAAGCATACACCAAATGAAGGAAGAAGATATCCTACTCCACCCAAAATTACTGAGAGGATGGAGGAATTGATAAATCAAGTAGCTCAACTGAATTGAAAAACTAAAGAATTGATGAAACAAGGAAATCTAGTTGAGTCACCCAAAAAATTCCAAAAGCCCCAAGGTGAAAATAAAGCAACATCTCCAAAAAGGACTGTCACTAAATGGGTTATAAAGAACAAAAATAATTGCCTTGTAATCCATACTGCACTTAAAGCAAGCAACAGTTCTAAGTGGTATCTTGATAGCGGATGCTCCAGACATATGATAGGTGACATGATTGAATCCACTTCTGTGATTACTCAGAATTTGATGGTGGGTCAGTCACATTTGGTGATGGGAGCTCCGCTGAGATTGTTGGAAAAGGGATAATAGTTGGGCCTTACTTGCCCAGAATTGAGGATGTTCTTTGTGTAGAAGGATTAAAACATAACCTATTAAGCATTTCCCAAATCTGTGACAAAGAACACTCGGTCACATTTTACCAAAATATGTGCAAGATCTGAGATCTCATTGGTAAACTTATCATGAAAGGTCTTCTTACAAGTGACAATTGCTATGTAATTGAAAGTAGTGGAGAAAATGTCCCATCCACAAAATGCCACATGGCCCTAAACAATGAATCAAAGCAGTGGCACCAAAGACTTGGGTATGTCCACTAACAGAATTTAGTTAAGCTAAGTTCAAAACATTTGGTGAGAGGTCTCCCTAAGATTAAGAAGAAAGAGAAGATTATGTGCGGTGATTGTCTCAAAGGCAAACAGATAAAGGCTGGACATAAAAAAGACAACCACCATAGCAACTTCCAAACTACTTAACTTATTGCACATGGATCTAGTGGGACCTACCAAACTTGAGAGCCATAGGAAAAAGAGATATTTTTTTAGTAGTAGTGGATGATTACTCCAAGTTTACTTGGGTCGCCTTTCTTTTGGAAAAATCTGATGCTTTTGATGAATTCCTGAAGATGGCAAAACGACTTTAAAACAAAAAAGGATATCGCATAAGTCATATTAGGAGTGATCATGGTGGGGAGTTTGAGAATGATCGATTCCAATAGTATTGTAATAAAAATGGAATCCGACCTGAATTCTCAGTAGCAAAAACACCACAATAGAACGGAGTGGTTGAAAGAAAGAACCGAGTATTGCAGGAGATGAGTTCAGTTATGCTAACTAGCAAAAGCATTACTAAGAGTTTCTGGGCCGAAGCCATAAATACCGCCTGCTACATAATTAATAAAGTATATCTTAAAGTAGGATTAAATAAAACTCCATGTGAACTATTGTGTGGTAAACAACCCAGTGCAATATATTTCCGTGTCTTTGGTAGTAAATGCTATATTCTTAAATGTCATGCCCCAAACCCAGAGATAGGACTCACAAGAACCCTGATCGCCGAATCCGGTGTCGATAGCCTCTGTAGTACCCCATTCTCGGTTCCCAGCACTTATACGCCAGATTCCAATTCTCAAGGTCGAGTATCGAGGCTGATTTCGATTGTCGAGGCCGATTGTATAGGCCGATTGTTGAGGCTGATTTCGATTCTGGTTGTTGAGGCCGATTCCGATTATCAATACCGATTATCGAGGCTGATTATCGAGGCCGATTTTAATTATTGATACCGATTTTGATTGCCGAGGCTGATTATTGAGGCTGATTCTGATTTCGATTGTTGAGTCCGATTTTGATTCCATTTGTCGAGGCCGATTCCGATTGTCGATACGGATTCCGTTTGTCGAGGCTAATTCCGGTTGTCGAGGTCAATTATATAGGTCGATTCCGATTGTTGAGGCCGAGTATTGAGGCCGATTTTGATTGTATAGGTTGATTTCAATTTCGATTGTCGAGGCCGATTGTTGAGGCCGATTCCGATTCTGGTTGTCGAGGCCGATTTTGATTATTGATACCGTTTTCGATTGTCGATATTGATTCCGATTATCGAGGCTGATTGTTAAGGATGATTCCAATTTCGATTGTCGAGGTTGATTATTGAAGCTGATTCCGATTGTTGATACCAATTTCGATTGTTGAGGCTGATTCCGATTGTCGAGGCCAATTGTTGAGGCTGATTTTAATTCCAAATTTTGAGGCCAATTCCGATCGTCGATACCGATTTTGATTGTCAAGGCTGATTCTAATTGTCGAGGTTGATTGTATAAGTCAATTTTGATTGTTGAGGCCGAGTATTAAGGCCGATTCCGGTTGTCAAGGCAGATTGTATAAGCTGATTCCGATTGTCGAGGCCGATTGTATAGATTGATTTCGATTGTCAAGGCCAAGAATCAAGGCCGATTTTGAGTGTCGATTCCGATTGTTGAGGCCAATTTTGATTATCGAGGCCGATTGTGAAGACCTATATGATGTATATGTGTAACGCCTTGGATTTTTTGCCAACCTAAGATTAGACGTCCTTAGGCAATAGGTCGATCCTAATACCTCATTAACTTGTCAGAACTGAATCCCAAAGTCTAAAGCCGCCTTTGAACTCATTTCCTTCACAAATCTCACCCTTCACCACCTTGATCTTCTAATTTTTTTTAAGAACTTTCACCCTAGACACTATCTTAAACTAGCTAAGTAGTATAACTTGGATCACTTTATATACAAACTACAAAGGCCTGGGTACCACCTCGACCAGAAATCACTTACGACTAAATCCTTTAGAAATGAGACAAAGTAACTAGGTGTGAAACCAGATTAGCTATGAAATCCGTTTGAATCGCTTTAAATGCGATCTGCAAGACCCAAAACTTGTAGAATCATTGACGCTAGGTTACCCTAAAACTTAGGATCAATCTCATTACCTAGCTGCTCACGGGAGCATCTCAAAACTTCGTATTAGGTCTAGACCGCACATCGGAAGTCCAAATAACTCGAAGTTAAGGAATTAGGACCACCTCATTGGGCTCGACAACCATCTCAAAAATCAAATCCAGACGATGTCCCACGGTCATTCGATCGCGTCCGGAGCGAGAGAGTGTGAAAACACTTGTTTTCTTTAAAAATAAATATCTTGAATAGTAATTTGACATCTCTCATTTGCGAATCAGTTTTAAGTAACCAGACCATCAGAATCTGACCAAATTACACCCTCGGATTAGGAAAAATTTCATACACATTTACATGTACTCGGAATCTCCGATTGAGATCCGCTGACCGTTGAACTGAAATTGGTTCGCCATGCGTGATCTGGAATCCCGACCGAAATGAAAACTTAATAGAACGTAGATCCAGCGTTAGTGAGCTTAAGTCCAACCTTTGGCTCAAGGAGGTCCGCCAGAAGTCCTCCGATTGGTAAAAACAGTCCGCTTTGGTTATAACATAAGTATACTTTGACCTGGAGTCTGTTTTGGAGAATTTTTAGGCTATATAAGGACCTTAAACTCTCTCCCATTCCAGCCATACGAATTTAGATTTGAGAGAGAGAAAAGAGAGAGAAAGTGAGGGAGATGTGGGAGGAACTCCTTGCTGCTGTTCCCTACCGCTATTACGGCTCCACTTGCTTTGATTCTCATCGCTTTCCGGCGATTCCGTCGTTTCTAGGTAAGAAACCCTAACCCTAATCTGTTTTAGGATTGTATAGGTTGTAGGTTATGAAATAGCTAACTGTTTCGTTCTTTAGGTTGCCAAACTCCGTATACGGAACCTTAGTGAACCTATCGACTCATTTACGATTCTACGACACAAGTGCGGACTTTAGGTGTATAGGTTATGGTTTTCAACGCTTTCAATGTCAGATAATGATAGATTCATGATCTGCATGCAATTGCACATGTATAAAGTGCTTTCCGTTTTCAGTTTCGACTAGATTTGTAGAATTTGGAATTTCACATACTCTAGGTATTCGTATAAAATACCGTATACGTATTTTTTTATGGAAATGTGTTTGACATGTTTATTTGTCGTATGGATATATGATGTATGGATAAAATACTTATTTGGCGAAAGGATTCGCCTAAATACATGTTTACTAATAAACACTATGTATGTAGAAATACGGTATTGTAAGAAGTACCGTATACCTGTATATTTTAGCGATGTGTTTGTCATGATTAATTGTCATATAAATATATTATGTGCGTATAAAATATTTGCTTGGCGAAAGGAATCGCCGTAATACATGTTTGCTTGTATACTCTATGTATGTTGAAAATGCGTATTTTAGAAAATACTGTATACGTATAGATTTTGGAGATGAATTTATCATGATTATTTGCTATAGTAATATATTATATATGGATAAAATATCCACTTGGCTAAGGGATAGCCCTAATACATGTTTTACTAACATACACCATGTATGTTGTAATAGTGTATTCTAAGTGTTTGTGAAAATGATTGAATGAGTACCGAATTCTCATTCGTACTCGTCATGACTAGTTGTCATGGATTCATGATTGTTGTATTGGCGATACCCCTTTTGACGAAAGGATTTGCCCTAAATCACGCCACGGCCAATATACACCACATATGCTAAAATGTGTGGCCCAAGTGTTTGTGGAAATGACTGAATGAATATGGAACTTGGATTCACCTTGCCATGAATTCCGTCGTGGGTGTACGCGTGTTATGATTGGGGCAACTCCCTAGGGAAAGCATTTGGCCTAATGCCTATGTGATCGACATATGTCATGTATGTTGATGTATGTTTGTTTAAGTGTTTCTTGGAATGTCTGAATGAGTAGTAGTTAGCAAATTATAATGTATAAGGGTGTTGAGATGTGATTCTCAACCTCTTTTAACTATGTGTATGATCTCCTTGGATTGTTGTGTGATTAGGAATTGAACATATATAAACTCATGCTTGTGTTGTGATTCATAACATGCTCAACTGCTTATGATTATAACTATGTAATGCATATGTTTAAATTTATATTTACGTTGTGTGATCCGTCATGGGTGATGGGGGAGCGGAGCAATGAGTGCGTCAATGTACCACAGCGACCCTAAACGGATAATACCATACCTTGATTGTATGAGTGGAATCTTGATCCATTACTGCTTTATCTATCTGCAAGTTATCATGCTTGGGCTATGATTATAGTCCAGACAATTGGTACCAGAATTGAATTCATAGCTGCGATTCATTTGCCACGTGAGATGTGTTCGACGAACCCGAGTCGTACTTCGGTTGGCGATAGTGGTTGGCTACGCGAAGTGCTTATGCACTTCATGTTGTTCAACTTGTTGTGCGCTCGAGCTAGTCGAGCTCGTCAAGTAACCCGATCTGTCTTATGTATGTTCACCATGTTGGTCGCTACTGCTTAAACCTAGGGTACCAAACTTACTAGTGAAATCCCTTTTAACCATGGTACCTCGATCCGCTAAGACTCATGAGCCGGGCATGGTGGTATGGGACACCGTGGTCGAGCTGTCGGCCTACGCTGGGGCCACGTGCCTCCTCGTAGTGACCAGTGAGCAACCAGACTCGTGAGCCGATTATGGTGGTATGAGACACTATATTCAAGCTGTCGATACTTACGGCGAGAGCCGAGTATGGTGAGACCTGTGCTCGTGCTGATGGGCGACGAGTCCTCCGTAGTATCTTCGAGTATACTCCAAGGGTCTGTGATTGGCGACGAGTCTTTCACAGCAACTAGAGTATGAGTTGAGCCGAGTACGGTGAGACCTGTACTCGAGCTGATGGCTAGTGATTGAGCCAAGTACGGTGAGACCTGTACTCGAGCTGATGGCCAGCAATTGAGCCGCATACGGTGAGATCTGTATCCGCGCTGATGGGTGACGAGCCCTTTGCGATGCCTTCGATATGCTTCTCGAACCATAATATCGTATGAGATTAACTAGGATTGATGACCCTAGAATGGATCATGTTTGGGAATGATACAAGGGAGGTACCTTAGTTTCCCAATACTGTTGTTTGAAATGGACTAATAATAACTCGGTAATCATGATTAGCATCGCACCGCATGTGCTTAGTAGATGTGGCGCACTGAGGGAGTTAAGCATTCGCGAACGTAAGATGATGTCGCATGAGGGTGGTTTGGCAAGGGCATACAGCATCATGTCATTTCATTCTCGCACTTAATAAGAGTAGTTAGAATTGTTTGATTTGTCTTGCTTTATCATTCTTGCTTGATTTGAATTGATAACATGTTAACCTATGCTTTATCGTTCCACTGAGTTGATCACTCACTCCCACGATACGGGATGGTGTTTCGAACACCCACCAGACTTTGTCTGATTGCAGATGGCGACGCTACTTCTAAGGCAGAGCCGGACTTCTATGACGATGAGAATGCTTCCTCGTATATGCCATTTTCTGGCGGCTTCGTGAGAGTCGTGCCTTGATTGTCGGGGCTACAGGGATGTTGACTAGATCACACTACATAACCTGTTATAATTTAAAATCATACTTGTAATTATTTAACCTGGTAACTTTATCACATTCTGGAGACCCACCACAGTTTATATATTTTATCTATCTATTACAGTCTTCCGCTTGTAAATTTAACTGTCTCTGGAGTATGATATGTTGTTTTGGCTTAATCTCACTCATGTTCAATGCACGAATATAGTCAACATTCAATCATCATTTATTTTGTTGCATAAGTGATGTTCTGGAACTCGAGAGTTGAGTTTATGCTCGACCCCCGATTTTCAGGGCGTTACATATGTGACCTGTGTTTGAGGCCCAATGTGATGCATATGCGGCCTATATTTGAGGCCCATCGTGATGTGTATTAAGCCCTTGTGTGAGGCCATGGGTCCACTATATATTAGGCTCTATGTGGGCCACTCCTTGGAGACAATGTTGGTTAAATGTCCACATTGTCAAGGCCGATTGTCAATGCTGATTGTCGGTACTGGTTATTGATACTGATTATGAGTATGTGATAGCATAGCATCACGATATATGCCCATACGCATCATTCGTATGTTTGTTATGAGATGTGGTTGACCATTGCATATGTTATTGGGCATGTTGTTATGAGACTCCCTAATAGGCAGAGATTGTCTCACATGAGTACACGGTATGCGTAGGATTGATGCATGACTGGATTGTATGACTCATGCATCTTGCATTGTGTGTTGTGATTACTATACGCCCTAGCGACATCAGGGTCGTAGCCTTCACAGGTATTTCATGGATGGCCAGATGAGACACTGAAAATCTGTTCTACATGGGGTGCTATAGATATCCCTGGGTGAAAGTCCATAAACCCTCTTGGTTCCAGAGGTTGATCGAACGTCTAGACCGAGTGGATGCATGAGCGCATGAGGGCTGAATACCATTAGGCCGCGTCTCCGACTATGTCATGGTTGGTTAGAAGGGGGTACGGCCTTACCTGCCCGAGAGGAGGGGGCAATGCTAGGCTGTGTCTGACCAGCTCGAGGAATGGGTCAACTATCGACGAGTAGGGCCCGATATTGGCAGACAGATAGTGAGGTCTCTTTCACTCACCTTGTAACGTGCGATGGAGCGACAATCTGGTTTGGAGTGTAATAGACCCTGGTGATTTTCCAAAGAGGAACCGTACTGATATGCGGACTTATTGAGTAGGAGTTACATACTCATGCATTCATTTCATTCACTATCCACTTGGGCTGGTGGTGTGTAACTAATTGTTGTGTTCCTTTGCATGGCCAAAATTTCGGTTGGGCGTGCGACTAACCGAAGATCAGGAGTTTACCACATTGAGTTTGACTATCCAAATTTAGGTATGAGATTGGCTTGGATAAAAGTCCCTTGTGATGGACCCCATAGCTTATGATACTATGTACTCTCATCCCGACTTCACACTCCAGCTTAGTCATTTCATTCGCATCATATATTGCATCGCAACCTCAGCACATAGCATTTGGCTTACTGTCTTCGGATTGCATAGTTGATCTGTATTGCTTCCTCAGTATACATCACATAGCATGGATAAGGTTGATGGCATTTATGGCCTATCAGCATATTTTTGCATTATTCTAATATTGTATGTTTTATGGGCCTGTCAGTATTTTCGCTTACTCTTATTCCTCTGATATTGCTTACTTGGCACTTACCTTGTGCACACACTTTCACCAGCCACTAAGCTTTCTATAAGCTTATGCACAATAGATGCATGCAGGTGGCGTTAGGTTGCAGCAGCATTGAGCTTGGAGCGTGCAGCGTACTTATAGAGCTTTAATTTTTGACATATGTATTTCCTTTTCAGCACTATATTTAACTATTTATATTAGTGGATATGTGATGATGATGTTGCCTTTATGATTTAGGTATACTTGTGGTTATGCTTATTACGAGATAAATGTACACTAAAAAATCCTCCTTGTAGGATCCCAGCATCGGAATCTGGCGTATAGGCGCTGAGAGCCGAGAATGGGGTACTGCGGAGGTTGTCGGCACCGGATTAGGTGATCGAGGTTCTTGTGAGTCCAATCTCTGGGTTTGGGGCGTGACATTAAAGAAAGAGAACAACTGGAAAAATTTGACTCTAAAAGCGATAGAGGTATTTTTGTAGGATATTCTACAAATAGTCGCGCTTATAGAGTTTACAATTTAAGGACACCAACTATTCAAGAATCTGTCAATGTGGTTTTTTTTTTTTTACGACAACTAAAACTTACTATTTATTGTAAAAATAAAATAAAAGGGATTGTCAATGTGGTTGTTGATGACCAACTACATGATGAAAACAAGTCCATAATAGGTAAATTTAAAAATAAATCCACCTCACCTCATGAACCTCAATTGTCGAATAACTTGCCCTTCATTAAGGATGATCACATCAATCAAATCATTGGAGATCTTAATGATGGTATAAAAACTTGATGTCAGCTTGAAGGTATTTCTAGTCATATGTGCTTCCCCTCAAAAATTGAGCCCAAGAATGTTATATAAGCTCTTCAAGATGAATTTTAGATTACGACTATGTAAGATGAGCTCCAATAGTTTGAAAGGAATGAGGTGTGGCAGCTAGTTCCCAAGCCACTTGAAACAAATATCATCGAAACCAAATGAATTTTCAAGAACAAGTCCGATGAATCCGGGATTGTAGTAAGGAATAAAGCAAGACCCGTGGCACAAGGCTACTCATAAATTGAAGGCATTGATTTTGATGAGACATTTGCCCCTGTAGCCTGCCTCGAGTCCATAAGAATTCTCATGTCTATTGTATGTGCATTGAAATTTAAATTATTCCAAATGGATGTAAAAAGAGCCTTTCTCAATGGTGTACTTGAGGAAGAAGTATACGTAGAACAACCAAAAGGATTTTTGGATCCAATGTATTCTCAACATGCATATAAATTGAGCAAAGCGCTTTATGGTCTAAAGCAAGCACCTCGAGCATGGTATGAGAGCTTGACGCAGTTTTTTTTTTTTTTCTAAACCACCATTTTTATAGGGGGTGTGTTGATAAAACACTTTTTATGCAAAAGATTAGGAATACTTTGCTCATTGACCAGATTTATGTGGATGATATAGTCTTTGGATCTACTTATGAAGATGTTGCTCATGAATATGCTGAATTAATGAAATTAGAATTTGAGATGAGCATGATAAGTGAGCTGAATTTCTTTATGGAACTACAAGTAAAACAAATGGTAAATGGAATATTTGTATGTCAGTCCAAATAAGCAAAAGATTTGATAAAAATATTTTGACTTGAATCTAGCCGCACTTATAATATTCCCATGAGCACCACTCTCAAACTTTTAAAGATGTCAATGGGAAGAGTGTGGACCAGCACTTGTACCGTAGTATGATAGGCAGCTTACTCTATCTAACCATGAGTCGGCCGGACATTACATTTAGCGTTGGTGCATGCGCTAGATTTCAAGTCGATCCTAAAGAATCACACCTATATGCGGTAAAGAGGTTATACAATTTGTGGCTGGGACTACTGACTTCAACTTATGGTATCCATTTGACACATCTACCATCATTGTTAGGTATTCAAATGCCGATTGGGTCGAGAACATCGATGATTGCAAGTCCACCAGTGGAGGCTATTTTTATATCAAAAATTGTTTTGTATCAAGGCATAGCAAAAATCAAAACTCCATCTCACTATCTACTGCTGAAGCCGAATAAATTACAGCCAGTAGTTGTTGTGCACAACTTCTGTGGATGAAGCAAATGTTGCTGGATTATGGCATTAAGTAATCTGCAATGACACTATTTTGTGACAATACAAGTGCCATTAATATTTTAAAAAATCTAGTTCAACAGTATAGAACAAAGTACATCGACATCCGATATCATTTTATATGTGAACTTGTTGAAGAAAACATTATCATGCTACAACAAGTGCTTACTAAGCAACAACTCGACAATATACTAACAAAACCACTAGATGCCTACAGATTTGGAGATCTCCAAAAATCTGTTGGAGTATGTGCTATTTAATATAACAGTCCGCTGATCTTAATTGTCATATTTGAGGATGTATAGCCTCAGTATTCTTTTGAATATATGTATATTCAATTTTGATTTTTGATGTTTACACTTGTTTTCTATTATTGTCTTTTAGATGTACAAAATACTTGAGATATATATTTGTACATCATTTGGAAATTCTTAGTACATTTTTTTTGGGACTTTCAGTCCGACTGACCTCTTTGGTCCCATTGAAATTGTGTAAGATTGACTATTTAAAACGATTCTCAAATCCAAATTCATTTGCCCTAACTTTTTGTCTGTTTTCCCCAAACGTCAACAGGAGGGTTTCCTACTGAACTCTACTGTTTCCAAGGTATTCTTTAGGTATTTTCCCTCCTCTTGACATTTCTTGATAGTTTGTTCTTCTTTTACTTGGTTCCTGTTGTTTTACTCCTCTCTTCTCAAATGGAGGATCAAGAATATACTCCTCCTAGTGAGAGCCGTACTAAGAAGAAACACGATAGGGGTGAATCCTCTGGAACAAAGACAAAACTATGTGCCCCAAAATGCGATCGAACTATTTGACAAAATCTTCGACCTTTCATTCCCCAAGACATTCCCTCTCCTCCTCCAAGTCCTATAATGGCTCGATTCGCTTTTAGAAAAATTATTTGTGGAAGGAACTTCGATTCTTCATGTCTTGAAGACTATAGTGTTTATGATATCCTTCATCATTGTGGTTAGGAACCAATTTTGTCTCTTGGAGGAGAAGTGGACGTAAACCTTGTTAAATCCTTCTTGTCTCACTGTGCCTAATCGGATGACCATGACACCCTTGCTATTGAAGTTAAATATAGTGGGAGAGTTTTCCATGTCACCCCTGCCAGGATTGCTTCCCTCATTAAAGTCTCTGTCTGCTTGGAACAATCCACTGAACTCGATATGTCTGTTGCTGTTAAACGAATTACTTGGACTAAATTTCTTTGCAATGGTCGGAACATTAAGTGGAGCAAAGGTAATGTTCTCTGAGCAATAGCGATGTCCAATGACTATCACATTCTTCATCTCATATTCGTCTCAAATGTTTATTCACCGTCGGGTAACTACACTGAACTCACCTGTTCATGGTTGAGACTCTCTATAAACTTGGAACGGGGGAGCCCATGTGTCTTCCAACAATGATCTTTGATCAAATTGTTTCTGCTTTCGAGTCGAATACCTCTAGAATACCTTTCGGACGGTTGCTTTGTCAGTTAACCAACGAGTTCGGCCTGGAGGGAAACAATGGTGAAACGATCACCGCACCATGATTCGCAGTAAACAGCCTTAAGAAGATGAAACTCTCATCTGGGCATGGGTCGAGTGATCAAGCTAAAGATGAAGAACCTCGCGACGATGCTCCTGAAGATGTTGCCGCTCCACAACCTTCACCTCCTGCACTTACGGCCTCTTCAGATAATATTCTCGCCTCTATCAGAGAGCAGCAAGGGCAGCTGATTGAGCGATAGTCCAGGTTGGAAAGAATAGTGCATTCTATACAGCGAACTATGCAGTGGATTGCTGCTCATTTGTCATGTCACCAGGATGATTCTGTGGATGCTAGGCCACCTAGCCCTTCTTAGTCTACTGATCTATACGAAGGTGTACCAGTGACTTCTGTTTGGATATTTTGGTCCTCACCCCAACACTTTTTTCCTTGGGTGATGCAGTGGTTTATAGACTAAACTAACATCTAAAGCCTGAGATTTTGTTGTTCCCTTCGGCTTTGAATTAATCTTATAATACTTTGTATTTTTTGATCTTTATGCCCCTAAGATATATTTTCTTTCACTGTTGATGATTCTACCTAATTTTGGAGCAACTATCTTTGATTAACAGCTATGGTTTAATGATGATTTATTTATTTATTTATTTATTTTGCTACTCTTAGAAATTATTCTCTTAACTGCCGTATTTCCTTCCTGACATGATGATATTGATTCTCATACTATTCACACACCTCTGTGATTTTTCCAAAATCTCTCTCTAAACTATGATTGAATACCATATCTCAGTTCTTATTGGATTCTTTTTCTGATTACCCTTTGCTAATGACTGACAAAAAGGGAGAGAACCATACATATTTGTATATCTTATGCTTGCAGGATGATCATGGAAGAACGTTAGGGGGAGCATTGCTACATTACTTGCTTTCAGTATTTTAGAGTTGTAAATTTTTATATTGACATGTAATTTTTTTATTAGCCATCATTGGTATGGACCATGACATTGTCCTAGGATAGGTTGTTTTTGTGACGTAATTGACAAAGGGGGAGATTGTTAATGCACTCACTTTGCATACTTATTTATCAATCACGTGACTCGTTGTGTCAAGTAGTTGGATGAGTACTTGGAAAATGAAGACCGACGATGCAACTGGAGTAGAAGCATCAAGCAACATTCACAAAGTAAAGAGAAGCTCCTATGATCCTGATGATCCTAACCCAAATAGGAAACCCTACTTAGATCATCTATTTAAAGACATTTTAAATTCATATTTTCCATCCTTCCAGATTTGGCTTTAGAGAGTTCAAAAGTTGTTAAAAGAATTGCAGGACAAAAGCTTAATAATAGGAAAATCTGTCCCTCTTTCGGTTGGAGTAGGTGCCACCGAATGGCACCTTCGGTCCCACTGAAGTAACCTTCGGTGCGACCGAAAGTGACCAAAATAGTGCAACAACATTTGATGATAATTTGGTTCCACCGAGTTAATTTTCGGTCCCACTGACTGCAACTAAAGACATCCATTGGTGCCACCGAAATGGACAAAAATCTTCCAGCAACTTTAACACTTTATCCGGTGCCATTGAGAGATAATTTGGTCCCATCGGCGACAGTTCGGTACATCTGAAGGTTCCCTTGGTAGGACCGAAAAGTAGCCGTTATAGATCCGTTAGAATTTTTTCTCTATAAAATAAGCACCCAGAACTTTATGAAAAGTATGGATTAAGGCATCCTAGAGTCCCTAGTGCATCACAAGATTACCCTAGCCCTTTTAGACATTATCCATATGAGATTCACGTTCTTTTCATTATGATTCATCATCTCAAAGAGCATTCAAAGTTTGAATTAATAAAGAACATGATCTCAAGCCTTCACTAGAGTATTGAGACCAAACCAATTAGTATATTCTTAGTCTTAATCATACTCTAGTACATCCATCAGTTGAATCCTCTAGGAAATCCACTTGTCATCAAGTTATAGGAGATTCAACCCACTCCCAGTACCTTGTACACCTTATATAGGAATATCATATACAAGGAAACCAATTGTGAAGCTGAAACATTAGATCAACCAGAACATCGAGATTGAGGGAGCATTTGGGAGTTGATTAAAGCTTCACCAAGCAAAGATCAAGTAACCCACAAGCTACAAAGAGGACTCATCCACTTACATGTAAGTATTAGAGTCCAAATTATTTAAAACCTATTCCTTGTGTAGGATTTGGTTTCAGATTTTGTTTTTAGAAAATCGCTAAGACCCCTCCGACCAGAGAATGTGTCAAGTCCTTGTGTAGGACTGGTTAGCCTTATGCAGTCTTTGCCTTGTGTAGGCATTTAAGGTTGCCTTGTGTAGGCTTATTGTTAGGCCCTTGTGTAGGACCTTGGCCTGTGTGGCCTAAACCTAGGCCCTTGTGTAGGACCTTGGCCTGTGTGGCCTAAACCTAGGTTCTTATGTAGGACCTTGCTCTTGTGTAGGGCATAAATTGTTGAGTCCTTGTGTAGGGCTGTAAAGGTTAATGATGAACCTAATTTAAAACCATTCATAGTGAAATCCGGTACACTCTAGGAGAGAGTGCGTCCGCTGGGAGTGGTGTAGGCACGTAGCCGAACCACTATAAATGCTCATGTTTGGAATTATCATTTGCGCATTTGTTTAAATATGCTTATATATTTGAATGCTTAATTATATATGTATGTTTAGATGAATGCCTAGGATTGATAGGTATAATATTCCATACACACATGTTCATTGTGCTATAGGTTAGTCACATAATTTGCATATCTTGAGTAGCCTATGTGATTGGATCCTTTGTTGGCTTGGAAGCCTTTAGATTTATGTTTCCTTACTTAATTTAAGTGCTAAGTAGTTTGTGTTAGGCAATTAAGACTTTTAAATTGCTAAAATAATTGAAAAGTCCTATTCACCCCCCTATAGGATCTTGTCTTACATTCTTACTTCTGTACCAGTGGTATAAACCGTAATTTAACTTAAGTAATAGTCCACTTAATTCATCAAACTCCAACAATTCAAAATTCAATTTCTATCTTATCATTATACTCAAAGCATTCTTAAATACACAAATTATCACATTCTAAATAGGTTTTTAATTTGAAAAATTGAAAATTTTCAAATTTTTTTGCTTTAGGACTAAGAAAACATTGATTAGTTTACCTAATCCATACTCCCCAATGAAAAATCTACATTGTTCTCAATGTAAAATATATACGCGTGTAATGCTTATGAGACAATGAAAAGAAATGAGAGGTGATGGGAAGGTAGTACCTGAAGAAGGAGAATTGAAGTTTTTTCAAAGCTCTTAACATGTAAATGTGTTTGCATAAAGACTAAATAACTGGAAGTTAAACTACCTAAATTTTAATTCCTATGAAAGTAATAAACCTCACTACACCTCTATCAGACTAGGAGGTCAACCCTGATACACAGGATCAATCAGAGGCATGGACATATCATCTGAATCAAACTTCTCAACGAATGGCTTCAGACGATATCCATTTACTTTGAAAACATTGTCATTCGTCAGATTCTCTATCTCGACAGCTCCATGAGGATAGACGTTCTTAACAGTGAGTGGACTGGTCCAACGAGAGTAAAGTTTACCCAAAAAAGATGTAACCGAGAATTGTACAGAAGGACTTTTTGACCGATCATGAAAGATTTCCAAAGGATATTCCGATCATTGAACACCTTCATCACATCCTTGTAGATTCTCGAGTTCTCGTATCCATCGTTTCGAATTTCCTTAAGTTAATTCAATTGAAGCTTACGTAGTGATCTAGCGTTGTCTAAGTTAAAGTTCAGATTTTTAATCACCCAATAAACTCTATGTTCTAATTCCACAGGAAAGTGGCAAGCTTTCCCATAGACGAGTTTAAAGGGAGACATTCCAATGGGGGTCTTAAAAGTTATACGGTAAGCCCATAAGGCATCGGTCAAATGTATTGACCAATCTTTACGGTTAGGGTTAATCGTTTTCTCCATAATTTGTTTAATCTCCCTATTGGAAATCATAGCTTGTTCGCTTGTCTGTGGGTGGTATGGAGTGCTTACTTTATGAGAGATGTCATATTTCTTTATTAAGTTCTTGAATGGCCTATTACAAAAGTGTGAACCTCCATCACTAATGATGGCCCAAGGCGTTCTAAACTGGGAAAGGATATTTTCTTTTAAAAATCTAATGACCATTTGATTATCATTATTCTGGCACAGGATTGCTTTAATCCACTTAGTGACATAGTCTACTACTAACAAAATATAAATATTTCCAAAGGATTGAAGGAATGACCCCATGAAACTGATGCTCCAGTAATCAAATGCTTCAATTATAAGAATGGGGTTTATTGGCATCATATATTTCAACGTGATAATCCTCCCAATTTCTAACAATGCTCATAAGTTTTGCAAAACTCATGAGTATCTCTGAATATAGTGGGCTAGTAAAAGCCACACTCTAGAATTTTGGCTGTGGTTTTTTAGTAGAAAAGTGACCACCACAGGCCTAAGAATGATAAAAGGAGATTACGCTTTGATGCTCATTATTTGGCACACATCTTCTTAGAATTTGGTCTGACAATATTTAAAAAAATAAGGATCATCTTAGAAAAACTTATGTATCTCGATAAAAAAATAATTTCTTATCTTGCGCAGTCTAACATGTCGGCGTAAAACCTGTGGCAAGATAATTCGCAATATCAGCAAACCAAGGTAATTCTGAGAGTTTAAATGATTGTTCGTTAAGGAACATATTGTTTATCGGTATCGGCTCAAGGGAATCGGGTAAATCAAGTCTAGAGATATGGTCATCCACTATGTTCTATACTCCTTTTTTGTCTTGTATTTCTATGTCAAACTCTGTAACGCCCTGAAAATCGGGGGTCGAGCAAAGCTCAGCTCACGAGTTCTAACGCATCACTTATGCAACATAGATAATGATGATTATGATGAGAGCATGGAAACATGAATGAGATTATACCAAAATAGTATATCATACTCCAGAGACAGTTAAATTGCAAGCAGAAGACTGTGATAGATGTATAGAAGATATATAATATGGTAAGTCTCCAGAGTGTGATAATGTTTCCAGGTTAATGAATTATAAGTACAATTTCAAAATATACCAAAGGTGTAGTGTCATCTAGTCAACATCCTTGTAACCCCGTCAATTAAGGCACGGCTCGCATGAAGCCGCCAGAAAATAATATATATGAGGAAGCATTCTCGTCGTCATAAAAGTCCGGTTTCGCCTCAGGAGTAGCGTCGCCATTTACAATCAGACAAAGTCTGGTGGGTGTTCGGAACACCGTCCCGTAACATGGGAGTGAGTGATCAACTCAGTGGAACAGTAAAGCATAGGTTAACATATTATCAAAATAGTCAAGCAGTAATGATAAAGCAGTACAATCAACAATCCTAAGTACTCTTGTTAATGCAAGTATGAAATGCTGTCATGATGCATGCCCTCGCCAACATACTCCCTCATGCGACACCATCTTACGTCCGCGACATGCTTTCATCCCTTAGTGCTCCACATCTTCTAGGCACATGCAGTGCAATATGAATATGATTATCGAGTTGTTATTAGTCCTTTTCATACAATAGTATTGGAAAACTAAGGTACCTCCCTTATATCATTCCTAAATAATGATCCATTCTAGGGTCGTCAGTCCTAGATACTCTCATACGATGATGCAGTTCTAGATCGCTGTAAAGGGCTGTCAGGGCTGTTATACGCACTTGTTGCACTGCTCCTCCATCACCTTATCAATACATGCCTAGTTTATACTCTATTTACTATGGGAAGGCTCGTCGCCTCACTGTAGATTCAGAGTATGCTTGAGGTCACTACACCGGGTACGGTCAGGGTTGTCAGGGCTATTACACCGAATCGTTACACCACTCCCCCATCACCCATCAAAAAAGTGTAGGCCGATAGCTCAAATAAAGTGTCCCATACCACCGTATTTAGCTCACGAATCTGGGTTGCTCACTGGTCACTACGGGGAGGCACATCGCCCCAGTGTAGGCCGACAGCTCGATCACAGTGTCCCACACCACCATGCCTAGCTCATGAGTCTTAGCAGATCGAGGTACCAAGGTTAACAGGGTTGCACTAGTAAGTTCGGTACCTTAGGTTCAAGTGGTAGCGTCCAAACATGGTGAACATACATTAGATAGATCGGGTTACTTGACGAGCTCGGCTAGCTCGAGCGCACGACAAGTTGAATGACATGAAGTGCATAAGCACTTCGCATGGCCAACCACTATCGCCAACCGAAGTACGACTCGGGTTCGTCGAACACATCTCACATGGCGAATGAATCTCAGTCACGAATTTAATCCCGTTACCGATTGCCTGGACTATACAATAGCCCCAATCACATTCAATTATGGAACAGTTAAAATAGTAATGGATCAAGATTTCAAATCATATAATCAAATATCCAATATTGTCTGCTTAGGGCTGCCAGGGCTATTGCATGGAATCGTTACACCACTCCCCCCTCACCCATCATGAATTTTATGGAATACAACTTAAACATATGAAGTAGTCAGAGAAGAATTAAATAAACAAGTAATTCAAACATATTAACAAGCATGTTATAAAACACAATGTAAACAGGAAATCCAAACACATACGTTTCATAAACCAGTAGTGATTAAACTAAACAACTTACATGAAGGAAATCATACACATCACTAAGGTAGTTGAGAATCCTATCTCAATACCTACTCAAGGCACTACTATATTAAGTACATATCTATACAAGCATTTTCACAAACACTTAGACTACCCATTCCAACATACCTATAATATATTAATTAAAACACAAGTCATAGAGAATCCTTTCACAAAGGATTACCATATGAACCACGATCATGCATTCATGACCAATAGTCATGGCAAGCATAAATCATAGTTCCATATTCATTTGAACATTTCTGCAAACACTTAGGCTACAACTAGTACGTACACGACGTATGTTAATATAACAGGTGTTAGGCTAATCCGTTCACCCAAAAGTTGATACACATGTATCTAGCATACCTAGACAGCAATTAATCATGGCAAGCATAAATCCATATTTCATACGTATACTGTATTTTCTACAAATATGAGGAATATAGTATATCTAACATAGTTAACGTATAACCGAAAAATGAAACGGACAACACTTTGTACATGTGTAATAGCATCCAGATCATGAATCTATCATTATCTAACATTAAAAGCGTTGAAAACCATAACCTATATGTCTAAAGTCCGCAGCTTTTGTCGGTAAACTTGGACCGAAACCAGTTTGAACACAACGCCTTTGTCTACGGCACAACGACAACCTACACTCTTAGAAATCCTAAAATAGCTTAGGGTTAGGTTTTCTTACCTACGAACGAAGCAGGAATCACCGGAAAAGTGATTAGATAGCGATGGTTAAACACGCATAACAGGGGGATGGAGTATCAGGAAGATGCTCCCACTTCTCTCACACTTTCTCTCTTTTTTCTCTCTTCTCTCTCCTAGGTTTTTCTCAAATTCGTATGGGATGAGAGAGTGAGGGCTTAAGGTCCTTATATAGGCCCAAAACTCACTAAATTAAACCCATGGCCAAGGTATACTTAGGTTATGTCCAAATACGAACAGTTCCGTCTCAACGGAGCACTTCTGGATGCCCCCCTTGAGCCAAAGGTCGGACTTAAACTCACAGACATTGGATCCAAGTCGAGTTACATTTTCGGCCTGATCGAATTTACAGATCTCCCGTGGTGGACCAGTTTCAGTTCAACGGTCACCGGAATTCGATCAGGGCCACAAGTATGCTGCCATGTGTATGAAATTTCTCTTGATCTGAGGGTGTATTTGGGTCAGATTCCGACGGTTTGATTGCTTATATTTGGCCCACAAGCAACAAGTCTCAGATTACTTAAAATTGAACTTTATTTCTAATTAATTTCATGTTTCTCAAACTTTTCACTCCGGGCTTAAGCGAATAGCACTCGGACACTATTTGGATTTGATTTTCGAGATGGTTGTCAAGCCCAGTAAGACAGTCCTAACTGTTTACTTCGCATTAATCAGACTTTCGACGTGCGGTCCAAATCTGATACGAAGTTTCATGATGCTCCCGAGAGCAACTGGGTAATGAGATTAATCCTAGATTTTAGGGTAACCTAGCGTCAATGATTCTACAAGTTTTGGGTCTTGCAGATCGTATTTAAAGTGATTAGTGCTAATTTCACAGGCACTCTAGTTTAGCACTAGCTAATTCTCACCTAATTTCTAAAGGATTTAGTCCTGCATGATTTCTGTCTGAGGTGGTACTTGGGCCTTTATAGTTTGTATATAAAGTGATCCAGGTTATTAATACTTAATTAAAACATACCCTAATTGCAACAGAAGAAGGTCCTAGGGTAGGAGAGGCTGATGTTCCATATAACCTATTCGTTTTGTGAGATTCCATAAGGGTAATGGTTAAAAGCCCATTTTATTTATGTATTTACTATTTACAGTAATGTATAGTTTAAGTATTGTTCTTCATCACCTAAACTTTTAAGATAGTGTCTAATGTGAAAGTACTTTGAAAAAAAATTAAAGAACAAGGTAGTGAAAGGTGAGATTTGTGAAGGAAATGGGTTCAGAAGTGATTTTAGACTTCGGGATTGAGTTCTGACAAGTTAATAAGGTGTTAGGATCGACCCATTGCCTAAGGACGTCTAATTCCAGGTTGGCAAAAATCCGGGATGTTACAAACTCTATCTTATCAAGCGAGGCTTAACATCTTTCTTAGAAAGGAGGTACTTCAGTACCATATGATCAGTGTAGATGATGATCTTGGATCCTATCAAGTAGGACCTAAATTTGTTCAAAGCGAACACTACGACTAGGAGTTCCTTCTTCGTAGTAGAGTAGTTTACTTGGGAAGAATTTAGAGTTTGACTTGTATAGTGAATCACATAGGGCTTTTTCTCTTTTCTCTGGCCTAACACCACCTGAATAGCATAGTCGTCGTACAAAATCATAAAAGGGATGCTCCAATCGGGTGGCTGCATGATAGGAGCAGTTGTCAACATAGTCTTGAACTTGGTGAAAGGTTCCTGGCATTGCTCTGTCCACTCGTTTGGTGTATCCTTTTGAAGTAGATTACATAAAGGATGAGAGAGATGACTAAAGTCCTTTACGAATTGTTTATAAAATCCGACGTGTCCTAAGAATGATCGCACGTCACGTATGCATTTGGGTGGAGGTAGGTTAGAGATAAGGTCAATTTTAGCCTTGTCCACCTCAATTCCCTTGGATGAAATTATATGTCCAAGCACTATTCCCTTGGGGACCATGAAGTGGCATCTCTCTCAATTCAAAACCAAATTCTTTTCCTCACATCGCTTCAACACATTTTAAAGATTTTCCTGACACTCGTTGAAGGATGGACCAAGAACAAAGAAATCATTCATGAAAACCTCTAAATAATGCCTCACAATGTCAGAAAATATGCTCAACATGCATCGTTGGAATATGGCGTGGGCATTACACAGTTAAAATGACATCCTTCGATAAATAAATGTGCCAAAGGGACATGTGAATGTAGTTTTCTTTTAATATTCAAGGGCTATCTCTATCTGGTTGTAGCCTGAATACCCATTAAGGAAGTAGTAGTAAGAGTGACCAACTAGCTTTTCCTTGGTCTAAACGGTATCCTCCCCGCGTCGCCTATCTCTGATCTCCTCCCCTAGCATATGCTAAATTACATCCGCCGGGGAGGTTTCTGCACCTCATATGGCCCAGATTCTTGTATATAGGCCCGGGACTCATCAGGCAGGTTCTCAGTGAAATCGGCTTAGAAGGTTGGCAGGTTAGAAGGGCAATGGAGGGGATGGGCCAAATGGGTGTGGCATGCAAAATTACCATCCAAAATCTATACGTTTGTTTGGAGACTGTTGCAGGGGGCCATCCCGGTTGATGGCCAGATTCAGAGGAAAGGAGTCTCCCTTGCTTCCAAATGTGTCTGCTGCGTTAAGGCCTAAGGCTTCTGCCCAAAAGCAGAGTCGCTGGAATACCTTTTTGTTCAGGGTACAATGGCCCAAGCGGTTTGGAAGCATTTAGCTCTCTCTTCAGTTTGGTCCTCCCTTATCAACAATCCGCTCCTCACCCCTCAGGGACCAAGAATTAGACACTGAGAGGCGTGGCCCCCTATTTCATTGAGTGTGAAATTTAGAAAGCAAGGAATGAGGCCCGCTTTGATTATAAGCCACCCCATGAATCAGCAGTGATGGAGCAGGTTAGGGGGTGGGTTAGGTGGGTTTCGAATGGATCCCACGCTTAAGATAGTTGGCATGGGAGTATGTTTCTGTCGCCTAGGGGTTTGAGAAACCGCCCCACTTCGCTCCCTGAAGCTGAAACTCCATAGTGAAGTGGGTCAAACCTAAGGAGGGTTGGTTTAAATTGAACGTCGATGGCTCCGTGAGAGGGAACCTGGGGTTGTCTAGTGGTGGTGGTTTATGTTAGGAGAGCAATGGTAATCTCACGTTTGCTTTTGCGGCTAGTTATGGGGAAGGAACAAACAACAGTGCAAAGCTCTATGCTGTCCACAATGGGTTGGCTCTTTATGTGAATCTAGGGCTTCATAAGTTAGAGGTCGAATCTGACTCACAATTAGTGGTCGATGCCCTCCACGGGCTGTCTCACCTTCCGTGGAACTTGTCCTACTGAATTACCAGAATTAGGCGACTGCAGAAGATAGCTTCCACTAGAATTTCCCACATTCATAGAGAAGGTAATGGGTTAGCCGATGGGCTAGCCCGTTTGGGAAGTAGGACTCAGGAAAACTTGGAATTCAGGGGCCTTGGGAATCTCCCATGAATCATCCAGGGTTAGGTAGTGCTAAATAAGGTACGGTTGTGTTCGATTAGGAAAACTAGGGAGGAGAAGGTGGCGTTTGCTATCCACCCGCCGATGTAAAGGAATATGATAGGATGTCACTGGTTGATTCAGTTTCAGTGGCTGCCTGAATTTGTCTAGTCTTGTATAGTTCTATTCAGGAATACAATTTCCAGGTTAAAATTTTTATTTTTATTTTTTAAAAGAGTGACCTAGCCTTTCTAAAATTTGATCAATGAAGGGTAAAGGAAAGTGGTCCTTGTGCCGGTATTCAACTTTCTGTAGTCAATGCACATTCTCCAACTAGTAGTAACTCTAGTTGGTATGAGTTCATTATCAGCATTGGCTACGATGGTGATTTCAGACTTCTTAAGAACCACCTTAGTTGGACTCACCCATTGACTATCGGATATAGGGTAAATGATACCCACATCCAATAACTTAAGCACCTCTCCTTTAACCACTTCCTTCATATTTAGATTTAGCCGACATTGTGGTTTTTGGGAGGTCTTTGTATTATCCTTGAGATGAATACGGTGAGTACAAAGTCAAAGGATTAATTTCCTTGAGGTCCGTAATCGACCATCTAATGGCTCCTTTATACTTGATGAGAGTATAAATAAGTATACTCTTTTGTTCTTTCTCAAGGTGGAAAGAAATCACCATTGGGTATGTCTCATCTTAACCTAAGTAGATATATTTAAGCATAGCGGGCAAAAGTTTCAGGTCAAGCTTCAGTACTTTGAGGTTAGACGGTAGAGGCACTACATTGGTTTGAGGCAAAGTTTCAAATTATGGCCTCCACTAGTTAACTTAAAGTATCGGTGCAACATCAAGTAAGGCATCCATCTCCCTAATCATGTCATCATCTAAACCAGGGGAGTGGACCAAGCACATCTCTAGAGGGTTAGAGTATAAAGTCAAAAGTTCTTCATCTTCCATGAAAGAATCAATCATGTTAATGTCATGGGTATCGTCAATATCCTCTAATTGTTTACTCATACTGAAAAAAATGTTAAGCTGCAATGTCATATTCCCAAAAGATAAATTCATTACTTCATTCCTACAATTAATTATGGCAGTTGATGTAGTTAGAAATGGGCGACCAATAATGATGAGAATTTGAGTGCTCACGTCCACGATGGATTGAGTATCTAGAATAATAAAATCTACTGGATAGTAGAATTTATCAACCTAGACCAACATATCCTCAATCATGCCTCTTGGTACATGTGCCGATCGATCGGCAAGTTGTAATGTGGTCCAAGTAGGTTTTAATTAACCTAGACCCAATTGTTCATAAACCGAGAAAGGGATCAAATTAATGCTCGCTCCTAAGTTAAGAAGTGTGTGCTCAATTTGGTGGTTCCTAATTACACAAGTGATGGTTGGGCTACCGGGATCTTTGTATTTTTGTGGTACATCTCACTTTAGGATGACACTCACTTTTTCTATCAAAAAGATTTTCTTTGGAATATTTTGCCGCCTTTTGGTAGTGTATAGATCTTTCTAATTTTTATCATATGAAGGGATTTGTTTAATGACATCTAGTAGAGGGATATTGAATTTCACCTGTTTAAGCACCTTAAGAATATCTAGAGAGTTAGTTAGAGGTTTTAGTGCAATCAACCACTGAGGGAATGATGCAATTGTCTTACACACTTCTTCTAGTTCTTCCTCTTGTGGAGCAATGCTAGGTCTATCATTCTTATCTTCTTCCGGATCCTTAGACTTTTAGCCCTCACTGGAATAAATTTATCAATCGTCTTTCCACTCCTAAGAGTGGTGATAGACTTTATTTTCTTCATTTAATTTGAAGAGCTTGAGTCACTAATTTCACATTACGATTTTAGATTGGGAAGAGGTTGGGTTGGAAGCATCCCTTTATCCCCAATTGTTAAGTGTGACTCAATCTTTTGTATGACCATAGTAACGTCTTGGAATACTTGTAATGTGCCTTGATTGAAGAGCCATTGATTTTAGATATGCTTAAGAACCAGAACTTCTCGAGGTTTCCTTTGATTGAGAATTTGAGTAAGGGCCTCTTGAGGGTTAGCCATTTGTCCATTCCTCCAACCTAAAGTTAGATGGTTCCTCCAACTGGAGTTGTATATATTCGAGGTGAGTCCGCTAAATAGGTGTTGGTAATTGTTTACGGCATTTGATTGATCATTCGGTATCTCTTGAAAAGCAGGAATAGAAGGACAATTTTCAGTTGTATGTATGTTGCAAGCACAAATACTACAAATAACTTCCGCAACCTTATCGGGTTTGATAGGTTGCTCCTTCTTAAGTTCCATGGCCTCGTCTTTCCTTGTGAGATTGGCCACTCTTCCTTCAAAACATAGATTCCTCCTTTATCCTTTTGGTTGAGTTGGCTTAGAAGTGGTGGGTCTTTGGGAGATATTCCATGATTGCACATTTTCAGCAAGTTTATCAAAGGAATCCCACGCTTCATCGACTTTATTATTCATGAATTCTCCATTACACATCATTTCTACAAATTGTCACATGGGTGAAGCTAATCCATCATAGAAAAAGCTTGTTATCCGCCATGTTTCGTAGCCATGTTGTGGACATGAATTTATGAGATCCTTATATCACTCCTAACATTGGAAGAATTCAGGTCTCATCCTCTTTTGTGTAAAATTCATGATTGCTTTCCTCAAGGTATTTGTTTTATGATACAAAAAGAACTTTTTAAGGAACTCCTTTATCATCTCAGTCCATATACCAATGGACCGTGGTCTTAAGGAATGCATCCAACTGGGTGTTGAGGTTGATGTGCAACCATCATTCTATTAACTTAAGAGGATCTCAGGTGGTGTCTAATTCGGTGATGGATATGCAACCTTTCAACTAATCCTCCTTCACTCAAGAGACGGAGAGTGTTATCATGAACTTACTTGGGCATGAAACACTCATAGTCTTTAAGTTCATAATCTAACCTAAGATTTAAAAGTTGAAAACTATAACAAACAAGAAGTGTGAAAATAAGAGAGAGTTGGAAAGAGGTTATCAGATTGGAGTTTCTATGTCAGGATCCTACAAAACAAAAAACAAAGTTAGTTCCTAAGCATAAATTCAGAGAAATCCTAACCTAAAGAACATAGCAAAAACTTAACCCTAATCCTAAACTAATTCCAATACTAATTAATACCAGAAAAAAGTAGTCGAAGTCCCTGGTAATGATGCCAAAAACTTGTTCACAACCCCAAGACTAGGGTCGCGATGTAGTAATAACTCGGTGAGACCGAAGTCGAATCCACATGGACTTAACTTGTACGTATTTTGAAAACAATTAGAACTAGAACTACAATAAGATCTAAACTAAAATCTAGAATAGTTGAGAATAATTGTAAATAAACTATTAATCATAAAAGGGATCAAGAGCACTAACAATCCACTTGTAGCTATTAAGATGCTACCGTACTTGATTCAACAAAACACAATTGGTATCGGAGTCCCATCCTATCCAATTGGAAGATTAAACAGTTGAAGCACAATCTGAACTTTTTATTGAAATAGTTTTCCATCTAACCTCATCATAAGGTCACACGGACTTGTATGAAGGGAAAACAAAAATATAAGTTTGTTTAGAGTCTTCTGTTGCCCCAAGAAGTTTTCAACAGTAGATGCTAAATTCCCACAGTTTCCTTTAGAGTGGCTCACTTGAGCCTTAGATCCGCCTCATTTCTGGTTTCTTGTCCTAAAGTGAGCTTGCAAAATGGATGGACGAGGTTAATTTCCTAGAAACATCATGGTGGGCCCTACCTAACATCCTAGCACCGGAAGATTTTGCAAAAGGTTTTATCCGAAAATTCGGACACTCCCAGTAACGAAAGCCAATTACATGGTGTGCCACATACCACCGACCCGATGTCACTAAGTTATGTGGGGCCCACCATGATGTAGGTATTATATAAAAAACGTCCATCCATTTCGCGAGATCATTTTAGTGCATGAGACAAAAAAAGCTGCAGATCTAAATCTCAAGTGGATCACACCACAAGAAAACTGGTGATTGTACACTCACCATTAAAAACTTATTAAGACCCGCAGTAATGCCTATTTACCTTCCAAAGTGTTGATTAGGTCACACAGACTTGGATGAAGGAAAAACACAAATATCAGCGTAATGAGAGCCTTCTAAGAGGCCAAGAAGATTTCAATAGTAGAAGTTTTTAATGGTCAATTACCATTGTTTCCTGTATTATGGTGCACTTGAGATTTGGATTTGATTACCTCACATCTTCAAACAGGAGACGGGCAAATGTGTCAAGTAACAGATTTCAAACATCTAAGACAGGTTGTTTCAGACTCCTCACTTAATTTTTAGACTTTGGCATTTTTTTTTTCAGACAGTTACCAAACAGGTTTTTGAATTTCAGATTTAAGCTTCACACTTCAAATAGGCCCTGAGAGTGATCCATTGATCTAGTAAGTTATGTTACGCAACTACATTCGATATAAACCTACAGTAAGATCATCTACAACTATTGGCATCGAGATGAGCAGATTAAATTTGGTATACGAGGAAGTGGCACAAGTGCAATTGGCTGGCCTCTCCACTTTAGAACCAAATGCTTTAGCGGGAATTCGTACGAGTGGTTTGCTTATAATACCTACCCACGTATTGCATTAAGAAACGTTTAGTTGTTGAATCTGATTATCCAAACCGGTTATTTGATGGGTCTCACTTTGTACCATGGATACAATAAATAAAAGCTCCCATGTTGGGTCGTTTCAAACCTTTTATAATTTCGCCCTTTAGATTTGAATGTGGACGTCCATCCAAATGACATGAAATAACCTTTTTATAACCAAAGAGTTTAAAAACATTTAAGCAAGAGTTGTTTTGGCGTCGCTCATTCTGGGAACCTTATCACGTTAACGGTCTGTCTGGTTCATGAAAAGAATCCAAATCCAACAGCTAAAGCTTCAGTCGTAATAAGGTAGTCACAGGACCTCAGTACAATATGGTGGCATGTTTCCACCAGCCGATTTCATCTTAAATGATCATATAAAAAATTACTGACCTGCGTTGGGGCCACTCAAATTTGTACACGGACTTTTAGCGGCGCTTACATGTTTAAAAGTGTCCAGGAAGCCTTTTTACCGGCACTTGGATAGACCTGTCGCGAAAGACTCTGCATCTAGCGGCGCTCAGAGAAGCGCCGCCATATTCACTTAGCGCCGCCACGGTCGGTTAGCTAGTTTTTAGGAGGTAAGGTCCATTATCTTGTATTGTATGAACTGTTCATCTTTGGACTTAATGCACCCAGGCCTTCACAAGGAGCATTTGTTGAATGAATGATTTGATATGAAGATGATCATTTTATTGGTCATATTCAAATCCAAGATTCAAAGGTCAAGATTACCAATGATGCATGATTACAAAACCATATATAGCATCTATACTGTAGTTAGGAGACATGAATGGTTCAAGTCATTCCAAGAATGCAATCTAAGGGTGGAACCTGCCACCATACCATACAGTGGTATGGGGGCACGAATCCTATCAAAGCCTTCCAAACCTATATTTGGACTAGGGATGGCAATGGCTGTCCACGAGTCAAGTGGCCCAACCTGTTTCTCATGCAGGTTCGGGCCAAGCTAAATGGTAGTAGGTTAGGCTAGGGGTAGAAATATTGCCCATTTTAGGTAAATGAGTTGGGCTAGGGGTAGAAATATTGCCCATTTTAAGTAAATGAGTTGGGCTCAGTTTTAACTCAATGCAACCTTTATATTTTTTTATTTTCCTACCCAACCTGACTGTTGGGCCAAATGACCAAACCAGAGCCAGCCCAAAACCCAAAACGAATTTATAGACCACAAGTATAGAGACATCTACATGATGTACGCAGGTTTTTATGTATTACCTCTAGCCCCATGTTACATCCCCCAGGTGTGATAATGCTAGGTTGGGTCCCACCTGGCCTGGGCATGATAAATTTTATGTGGGCAAGTTGGCCGACAGGGTAATGGGATGGGGGCTGCTTTCGAGCTTGAATTACTGGGTCCGTTTAATAAATGGGTGGGGCTTGGACTGACTTTGACCCGTCCCGAACCTGACACATAGCCACCCGTACTCTATGTCCATTAATTAAAAGGTCACATCCTTGAATCACGGGTTGCAGCGTTGTCTGGTTATGTCACATCTTTGGATCACGTGTTTCGGGCCGAAGACGTAGACACAGTTGCGGCGTTGTCTGGTTATGTCACATGTGGACTCGTAGCTGCTCCTTTTGTCATCTTCCGTTTGTTTGTTTTGAGTCGGTATATTTTGGTACTTTTCTAGCCCACTGGATCGGAGGTGCTCATGGCATCAAGGAATGCTTACTGCAGCTGCACGGCTACAAGGAACAAAGTCACGCGCACTGAGCATGTGCTACAGTTGCCCGCATGTACCAGATCTTGCCTGTTCATTAAGTGGACACGTACGGCATGTTTGGTCAGTAAAATTGAATGGCATTGAATTGTATTAGATGGGATTAACATTATTATTGTATAATGATTGCATGTATGGAAATACCATGGCATCCTAGCCACCCGATTCATGTGGGATAAAAATTTTGTAAGGAAAAAACACTGAATTAAACAAAATCATATTTGCCAGACCATATAATTATAATCAATAGACTAACTTCACAATGGATGCCATTCACTTGTACACATATGTAACCAACATGTCACGTGTAAACACTGTATATAGATGAACAGCATGAATAAACACATGCATGTGACCAAATGGACAGCATGACCCACATGTCTAGTGGAGTTCAAAATTCATGGAAATCCTGCATGAGACTGAATACAATTCTATGGAACTAAATACAATTCTGTCCCAGCTAATCCAAACCTTTCCTATTCTCTCCAAATGATGGGCGGAATTGCACGGGGCAAATGCAATTCTAATCCACCTAATTCTATCTAGTACCCTGTGCCAAACGCCCCCTTAGGTAAAATATGTTCTAGTACAAGATACAAGCCAGTGTATGCTTTAAGGTGATCCGCAAGTGAACAGGGACAGCAATATAATGATAATCAATGGTTCACATGTGAACCGTCCAGATCTTCCACACATGAGCCACTTGAGCATATGTAGCGGGGATGACACTCTGAGCATCCTTCCATGAAACACGTGATGGGACACACTGACGTCGCACCGTTTTGTCTCAGGCAACCTATCCAGTGGACCTCAATGTGGGAGGACATGGCCTGAAGTATCAGTCACGCACTTATCCAACTGCCCTGAAGAGACAACATTGTTTGGATTCTTAGGCTTTGGCTTCATCTAAGACTTGCCAGATTTTTTTATAAGTATATAATATTTTATTGAAACCTAATCAATTTAGTTAATCAACGGTTAATCCGGCATTGTTACATTTGTCGAGTTATATGCAGATATTAAATTGTTATTTTTTGTTGAACTTCTTTAATGCAAATATATTGAGGGACCGTTTGGCATTGCATGCATCTAGGCGTAGTTGAATAACACTAATTAATATCTTTAAATCATTTATTGAGTATCACTGATTAAAAATAGACATGTTTGAAAAAAACAAATGAGAGAGAAAAAAAAAATCCTACTCACGAATCAAAGTAGAACCCATTTTGACAAAATAGGTACCCACAATAAACAAAAACTTTCCACATATCAGAGGTTAGGATTTTTTGTATATGAGAAAAAAGTGCCCATTTCAAAAATAATAATAATAATAATAATAATAATAATAATAATAATAATAATAATCATCATCAAATTAAAAGTTAGGCCCACAAATCAGAGGTTATGATTGTTCAGACAATCAGGTTGTGCTTGATCATAGAAGAACTTTCATCAATAAATAGAAATCATAAGAAAAAAAATTGATCTACGGTGAGTTTTTCCGGCCTTATAGGGTTTCCACCAGCAACCTAGGGGTTATGCCTGGCAATCCCTCTTCAGGGGTGTTGGCCAAGTAATCCCGCTTCAAGGTATCTAGGGTTTCTTTGTGTGTTGGTTCCCTTAGCTCATTAGGGACCAACTTGTGAGGGAATCACCTCCACCCGATGAATTACGGAAGGTCGAGTATATGCAAATGGCATAGATCTCGATCTCATTTTACTAATAAGTGTGTTGTTTTCAGGAACCTCATCTAGGACCAGATTGACCGTGGATTGTTGAAGTTCCTGGAAAAAAGAAAAAGAAGTAATGTTGATTGACACTGATCCATTCCCGGCTAGCATGGAGGTGAACACGGTTACTGCCAATCTGAGAGATCATCCGAAACCAAGGATTGATCTCAACTCAGATAATCTACTAGGAACGACTAGCTGACCCACGTGAAGGTGACGCTGGATTCCCCACTATCAAGTCGATCGTTCGGTCGACAGTTGAAGGAGGCATTAAGGTTCTCAATTCTGCAACCGGTGTGCTCGGAAAATCCCTCCTTGGTCGAGACACCCTCCTCGGAAGATGGGTGACAATCGCAACTTCAGTCGAGATTGTTATTGGCCAAAGCAGTTGGCTCTAATCATCGGTCACGATGGTGACCACCCCTTGACAAGGATAGTTAAGCCTCCTACTACGCGAGCAGGAGTATGGAAGCTAGTCACTCACCCAAAGTTTTTGGCAGTACTAGAAGCATTGATGAGAACTCAGAAAAGCATATAGTAGAGGCAGAGGGTCATGGCGAAAAAGGAAATGGAGAGGAAAGAAACACCTCCTCGACCAAAACCCAGATTGCCCCACCCATTTAAAAAAATCCCCATGCTCGATGAACAGGTGGCAGTAAATGCGGTCAAAGCTATGATACCAGCTGCGAAGCAAGAAGAACAAGATCCTCTTGATAACATAGCTGAGTTCGAAAATCACAAAGAAGAAGACAATGTCGGCAACTTATTAGATTACCTCAACGAGGATTGTTTCTCGATAGGAGAATGGGTACCCAACGAATTCTCATCGACACCAAACGCTATAAAGACTTCTCCAATATCAATTTCTCGATCGATCCCATGACCGATCAGCACCCTAGTCAGGTTGAAGAAACTGAATCTGAGACAGTAGGGGGCAAGGTTTGAGTTGTAGAGTTGTGTTTGGTTCGTTGTCGCCGGTGACTTTCCATTGTAACATGGTTGTCACATTACCATCCAGCTTTCAGGCAAGGCCAACTCAACCAAACACAATGTCTCGGGATGTAGAAGAACACACTCCCCCAGTAATTATACAACACGCCTCTTTTACCTTTGAAGAAAGCAAAGAAAGTGAAATCAAAGTTGATAAAACATCACATGTCGGCATGGTAACTGTCACAACTGACGGTGTATTCGAAAGAGTGATTATAGATAGACTCACTAGAGACATGACATAACATCTTAAGCCGTTATATATATCAGCCCATTTAGATAGATGTCTTGTCACCAAAATTTTGATAGATAATAGGGCCGTAGTGAATCTGTTACCAAAGAGAATGATGGCTAAACTTGAAAAAACTACTGTTGACCTGATTTCATTAGAAGTAACCGTTAGTAACTTTGTCGTCCATGTCACTAGCACACATGGTGTATTACCGGTCGATTTGACTGTGGGCACCAAGATTATTTTAACACCTTTGTAGTAGACACTTCGTCTAGCTACAACGCGCTGTCTCATAGTGGACCCTAGGAAGGTTTCAATGGTAGTCATTCAATTCCCACTGCTTTTTATTATGCGGTCCGCTTGAGCCTTGGATGTTCCTCATATTTTAGGCTCATGCTCTAGAATAATTGTTCACAACCCCAAGTGTAGTGTCGCAATGTAGTAATAACTCGGTGAGACCGAGGTCGAATCCACAGGGACTAAACTTGTACGTATTTTGAAAATAACTAAAACTAGAACTAGAAAAAGATCTAAACCTAAATTTGGAATAGTTGAGAGTAATTGTGAATGATGTTGATTAAAACTATCAATTGGAAGGTAGGAACTAGGGTTCTAAGGTTCCACTTGTAGTTACCAGGATGCTACCTTGATTCAAGAAATGCAATTGGAATTAGAGTCCCATCTTATCCAATTAAAAGATGAAGCAATTAAACGAAATCTAAACTTTTCATTGAGCTACTCCTCAATGAAGGAGTATTGTGATGATTGGAAGGGATTTCATCATCCTACCACGCTCGGGAGATGATGGTAAATAACATGATTTACCAATCTCACAATCTCAAAACAAGAAATAAGATATTCAAACTCATCACAACATCTATTGTAATTTGAGTCACAATAAATCATAGAAAATTGTAAATATTCCTTAAAATCAAAGTAGAAATCAATGAGGTTCAACTAGAATAATAATCAAAACAAGAAAATCATCCCAACATGCTACAAGCTTCACCTTTTAGCTATAGCTAAGAGGTTTAGCCAACCATAGACTTGTTGGATCTAAAACCCTAAAAGAAAGTATTAAAAATAAATAAAGAAGGAAGAAAAACTCTTGGCAGGCTGCTCCACCATTTGGCTTTGCTTCTTAAAACCTAATTCATGTTTAGAACTCCTCGAAGAACCCATATTTATTGCCTTTGTCTGATCGTCTTTGAAACTGCCTCAAATTTATGCACTTTGCATAACACCTTCGATGTCATCGAACAATCTTCAATGTCATCGAGCGTAACTTGAATCCGAAAGTTGCGTCTTTCTGCATTGTGCAATGCCTTTCGCACTGCGTAACTCTTCATGTCATTAAAGATACATTCGATATCATCGAACTACTTTCGATGTCGTTGAAGGGTGTTCGAGTATTCAAGAATGTGTCCCGAGTGTTCCAGTGAGTTCTTCAAAAAATCCATAAAAGTTTTGATGTCATCGAACTGGTCTTCGATGTCATTGAACTAGTCTTCAAGCAATCGAACTTAGCTTCGATGTCATCGAGAAATGTGTCCAATTTGTCCAGCAACAAAACTCGATTTTCATGTAATTCTTCAATGTCATCGATCGTTGGTTGATGTCATCGAACGCTGGCTTCAATGTCATCAACCGGTGGTCGATGACATAGACAGTGAAGTTCAGATTCTCTGAATTTCTGCACTTTGCACTTTGGACTTCCTTCTCCACTTGGTTTCCTTGAATCTTGGGATCTTGAAAATCTTCAATCTTGGTTTCCTAAGATCCATCCCTTGCTTCGTTGATTCTTCAGCATCAAATCCATGCTTTTAACATTCTTTTCAATCCAAGATCTCAGATTCACCTTGCAATACAAACATGTATAAAATATACATATTAAGCATTATCATGTTTGGAAAACCAAGATATAAACAGGGGAAATATGCAATATTTGACACTCAACACACGCCCAACCGGTATTTTGCTAGTCCCGAGTAAAACATGCGTGACCTAATCTTTAATTCTCATTGTTCAAACCTCTTTCAGAAAATAATCTTTTATGCAAACAAGTATGAATGAGCAGAATCTAAAGAAGCGAGAATGAAAATTTAAAAACTTAGAGCCGAATCACACCGGCAATCATTCAAATAGGTTCTTTCTCAATCACTTGCAATCATAAGTTCATATATCAAGTTTTTCTAATGTGCTCTGTGAATTCCAACTTACTTTCCATAAAAATACTATCGTTTCATAATGATAGTCATGCTTTTCACCTCATGATTGATTAAATAATCAAGTACTGATTCCGAACTTATCCCCCCCCCTCGTTTTTTTTTCTAGTTTTTAATTTTATATCGACGGTCACTTTTATTTATTCATTTTTTTCAGTCTTTTCATCTTCATACTTTTCATTCTTTTCCAATCTTTTCATCATATATGACTTTTTTTTTTATCGATCTCTCTGTTTTTTAACTAGTTCTTTTCATTTTTTAAGGTGGATGGAATTCTCCAGAATCAATTCTCAACATCTATCAATGATTCACATACTAACAATAAAAAATTCTAGCACAATTCACAGAAAAAAGATTGAATGTCTTGTGATGTAGATCAACATGATATTCAAACTTCCTCTTAATTAATTAAATGAAAGAACTTAAGTGATAGTCTAATTAGTTGATCAAACTCCAACAATTCAAAATTCAATCTCTATCTTATCATCGTACTCAAGGCATTCTTAATTACTCAAACTTTTGTTTTCCAAATAGTTCTTTTACTTGAGAAATTGAAAATTTTCAAAAAAAAAAATACTCCAAGACTAAGAAAACACTGATTAGTTTACCTAATCCACACCCCAATCTAAAATCTACATTATCCTCAATGTAAAAGATATGAGCATAAAATGCACATGAGGCAAAAAAAAAAGAAAGGAGAAGTGATGGAAAGGTAATACCTGAACAAGGAGAATTAAAGTTTTTCCAAAGTTCTCAAAATCAAATGGGTTAGCATGAAGACTAAACAAACTACCTTAATCCTAAATACTATGAAAGCAATAGACCTAACTACACCTCCATCAGACTAGGAGGTTAATCCTGATACACAAGATCAATCAGAGGTATGGATATGTCCTCTGAATCGAACTTCTCAACAAATGGCTTGAGACGATGTCCGTTTACCTTGAAAACATCGCCATTCGTTATATTCTTTATCTCGACGGCCCCATGAGGATAGATGTTTGTAACAGTGAAAGGGTCGTTCCAACGAGATCTAAGTTTACCCAAAAAAATATGTAACGAAGAATTATACAAAAGGACTTTTTAATTGGTTTTGAATGATTTTCGAAGCATGTTCTGGTCATGAAACACCTTCATCCTTTTTATGTAAATTCTCGATTTCTCGTATGCATCATTCCAAATTTCTTCGAGTTCATTCAATTGAAGCTTGCGTAGCAAGCTGACGTTGTCTAACTTAAAATTTATATTTTTGATGGCCCAATAGGCTCTATGTTCCAACTCTATAAGCAAGTGGCAAGCTTTTCCATACACAAGTCCAAAGGGAGACATCCCAATGGGGGTCTTAAAAATTGTACGGTAAGCCCATAAAGCATCGGTCAAGTGCATTAACCAATCTTTATGGTCAGAGTTAACCATTTTTTTTTTTAGAATTTGATTAATTTTCCTGTTAGAAATCTTGGCTTGCCCACTTGTCTACAGGTGGTATGGAGTGCTTAGTTTATGAAAGATGTCAAATTTCTTCATTAAGTTCTCAAATGGCTTATTATAAAAGTGTAACCCTCCATCACCAATGACAACTCGAAGTGTTCCGAATCAGGAAAGGATATTTTCTTTTAAGAATCGAATGACCGTTTTATGATCATTATTCCAGCACGGGATTGCTTCGACTGACTTAATGACATAGTCTACTGCCAATAATATATAGATGTTTCCAAAGGATTGGGGGAATGGTCCAAATGAAATTGATGCCCCAACAATCGAATGCTTCAATAATTAGAATGAGGTTTAGAGGCATCATATTTCTACAGGACAATCTTTTCAACTTCTAACAACTCTCAAAAGCTTTGTAAAACTCATGAGTATCTTTGAACATAGTGGGCCAATAAAAGCCGCACTACAAAATTTTGGCCATGATCTTTTTACTAGCAAAGTGACCACCACGGGCCTGAGAGTGACAAAAGGAGATAAAGCTTTGATGTTCATTTTCTGGAACACATCTCCTTTGAATTTGGTCTAGGTAATATTTAAACGGATATGGATCGTCCCAAAAAAACTTATGTACCTCGACAAAGAATTTTTTCTTATCTTACGCAGTCTAATATGTTGGCATGAAACCTGTGGCAAGATAATTTGCAATATCAACAAACAAAGATAATTGGGAGAGTTTAAACAATTGTTCGTTAGGGAACATGTCGTTTATCAATGTCGGTTCAAGGGAATCAGGAAGATCAAGCCTAGAGAGATGGTCAGCCACTACATTTTTTACTCTTTTTTGTCTCGTATTTTTATGTCGAACTCTTAGAGTACGAGGATCCATCTTATCAAACGCGGCTTAACATCATTCTTAGAAAGAAGGTACTTCAGCACTGCATGATCAGTGTAAATGATGATCTTGGATCCGATCAAATAAGACCTAAATTTGTCCAAAGCAAACAATACGGTTAGGAGTTCCTACTCCGTAGTAGAGTATTTACTTAGGCGGAATTTAGAGTTCTACTTACATAGTGAATTACATATGGCTTCTTCTCTTTTCTCTGGCCTAACACTGTCCCAATAGCATAGTTAGACGCATCACACATAATTTCAAAAGGTATGCTCTAATCAAGTGGTTGCATGATAGGTGCAGTAGTTAAGATGCTCTTGAGCTTAGTGAAAGCTTCTTAGCATTGTTCAGTCCACTCGTATGGTACATTCTTTTGAAGTAGATTGCATAAAGGACTAGAGAGATGACTAAAGTCCTTTATGAATCATTTATAGAATCCGGTGTGTCCTAGGAAGGATCACCAGTCACGTACGCTCTTGGATGGAGGTAGGTTAGAGATAAGATCAATTTTTTCCTTGTCTACCTCAATTCCCTTAAACGAGATTATATGTCAAAGCACTATCCCATTGGGAACCATGAAATGACATTTTTCCTAATTTAGAACAAAATTATTTTCTTCACATCGCTTCAGCACATTTTTAAGATTTTCAAAACACTCACTAAAGGATAGACCAAAAATAAAGAAGTCTTCTATGAAGACCTCTAAATATTATCCCACCATGTCAGAAAATATACTCAATATGCATCGCTGAAAGGTGCTGGGGGCATTACATCACTACCAAAAAACTGGGCAAAGCCAACGGACTGGGGGTGTTTTTGGCTACGACTAAAATCCGTCGGCATCACCGATGGCTAAAATCCGTCAGCAAAACCCAATTATCCGTCACCCTCTCACATGTTTTGAATGGTCGACGTCCAACCGTCTGATGCTTTCTCAGTTTATGGTCTATCCCAGATTTAATTAGGGCTAAGTTTTGGGGATCGATCCCAAAATGATGTGTAGAAATGGATGTATGGAGTGGATGAAACATATCCATCATGGTGAGGCCCATAGAGCCCTCCCGTTTCTAAAGCTTTGTTTACCGTTTTATTGTTCTACAAAAAATCTGTGAGTTTTGTACGGAATGTAAAATAGTGGTGACTCATTCATCAAAATAGTGGCAATGATATAAAGTTATCCCGACCATTGAAATAATCTGTCTAGTTGTAGATGTTTAATATTTATAATTTTCTTATATAATACAATCTTAACCATTTAGAAAATGGTCCCTCTTGCATGTACGATTGTTAACAGAGTTTTTGTTATAAACAGTGGTAAACGCACATTGTTTTGTATTTTAAAAATTTATATTATTCAGAAAAGGATTTGTAAAATAATGAGCGCATTTCCTCTCTTTTCACATTTTTAACTTCTTCCTTCGAGCGGCGTGGCGTCTTCTTCCTTCGAGTGGCACTTGGAGATGGCCATTGAGCTGACCCCCACCACCAGGATCCTAGTCCCCTACATCTTTATTGTTGTGATGCGGAAGAGAGCGTTAGTGAAGAATCCAATCCTGGCTATCATGATTGTTGTGAAATGGTAGAGATGGGTCTTTACATTGTCGAGTGCCGAGAGGATGGCGAGCGTCCTTTGTCCTTGAGACATTGCTAATCAATCTCGGCTGTCCGATTGTCTTAACGAGCTGGGCCAAATGGGTGTCGAAGATTGTGTGTTGGAGATGAAAAGGTGGTGTTGGAAGGGTGTTTTGCATAACAGAAATTGCAGTTAGAGGTGATAGGGTGTGTTTGGGTGTTGGTTTCCATTTTATCTAGATTGCATCTAGGAGAGGTGGATAATTCCACACGTGTGTTGGAGCTGTAGGTGCATTTGTCTAACTATTACACATTTGTGAGATCTTAGCTTTCAATCAGGTGATCTACACTGTTTAGATGTTCTCAGTGATTATTTATTTATTTACTTATCATTTTCTCAGTGTTTGCCTCAATCAATGAAATTATTTTGAGTATTGGTGATATTATTGGCCATGTTAATATATGTTCTTATATCCCCTTGTCATCGATGCATATACAATGACCAATCATTGTCTGAGATTCAAATCTCACCAATTGTACATGTGGGGCCTTGTTATAGACTGTACTTATGGTGGGCCCCATTGTGATATGGGATTCTAACCATCTGCTTTGGCCCCTCTTAAAAGTTGAACATGACTATAGTTGGGTAGTTTAGATCATCCTATTCAAACCATCTGGTCTGGCCTCTTAAAAGTGGAACATGACTATAATTGGGTAGTTCAGATCATCCACTACGTGAATTTATAGGGTGTGGACCATCCCATGATAGACCTCATGAAAAGATTGTGTCAGACACACTGTTCTCTATATCTGACTTTAAAATCATACAGAGTGAACTCTTCCTCATTACCTTGATGGCTCATCTGATCTGGTCCCGATAGTGGATGATTCATGGCCCAAAAATCACATTAATGACTATTCACATATGTGGGGAAGCGGATTGCATCCTGTCCTCGCCTGGACAGACTCAGTCAGGCAGGGGCCTGGGGTAGATCCCTGACTGTGGGGCCCACCTTGATATATGTACCTTACAACCAGGCACTCCATCCAATTTCCCAGCTCATTTTAGGACATGATCCCAAAGATGAAGTAAATCCAAATCTTAGGTGGACCACACCATAGGAAACAGTGGTGATCGAATACCCACCATGAAAAACTTCTTGGGGCCACTAAAATTTTTATTTACCATCTAACTCATTGATAAGGTCACAAAGTTTTGGATGAAGGGACCACACAAATATCGTTTTGATCCAAAACTTTTGTGGCCCATAAGAAGTTTTTAATGGTCAATCATAACTGTTTCCTGTGATGTGTTCCAACAGATATTTGGATACACTTCCTTTTCGGAATCATGCCTTAAAATAATTTGTCAAAACGGATGAAGGTGTGGATGTAAGGCACATAAATCACAGTGAGCCCCATAGGATATTGTCTTGTTTTGGGAATCGTTCCCATTTCAGTTAAAATTCCAAAAGCATTTCTGTTTGCAGCTATAAAACCATATTTTGTTTAAAATCTTCCTGAAGAGAGTGTCAATGCATTTTAATCATATAACTCTTTTTTAAAAAAAAAAATTTACACAAGTACACACCCCCACAAACTTAGCCATAGTGGGATTTTACCACCTGTGGGCACTCGAACCCTTGACCGGGTGTTGAAACTCCTGATGTTATTCTGAACGCGTAGAACATAAGCATGAGATAAAAAAAAAACCATCCATTTCATGCTCCCAATGGTAATTGAACTATGATAAAAATAAAAAATATATATAAGGTTTTTTTTTTTTTTTTTTTTTTTTTATTTTTTATAAATAACATTTAGATTGTTCTCACTAGTTACTTGGTGAACACCTGATAAAAACTAGCTTTACTAAGTGATAGAAGGCTCAAAATTTTCTGTAAACACTATGTATGCCATTTAAGTTACATGTCTAGCTATTTGGCATGTGGGGATCACCATGGTATTTGTATGACATCTTGCCTATATGCTAAGGTTCTCCCACTATGAAAATGGGATGCCCGAAAAATCAGGTGGATCCAACTATCAAGTGGGGTACACAATAGAAAACAACAAACAACCACCCTAAAAGCACTACATTCATACAGGGGACATTTAATGGTTGAATTGAGTTGATTTTTGAGCTTCATGGTCGGATAACCCAATGCAGTTGTGCCTTAGAAAACTAATAATATTAGACCTAAATTAATAAGCAATATGCATTTACCTTTTGAATTAATCTTTTTGGAACATGTTTATAAGTGTTTAAGAGTATAACCTCTAATGCTCTTGGTTTTCTCTTTAAAGATGAATGGAGGAATATTCTATAGGAGTTATTTTTTAACCACTTGTATTATTTTGTTTTTCTATTTTTTTTTATAATGTTTCTCTAAATGATTTATGAATTCTTAATGCAAGTAGTAAAAGCTTTCACAATTTGTTTGCAAGTTCATTGTTAGAGGCTTAGAGATGCCCTTTCTGTGACTTGATATTGGTTTTTCTTTTTACAATTTATCATTTTTAACTATTTTTTGGCTTTATCAACCTATTCAAGGTTTCAGAGTATTACATCCTATTTTTGTTTGAGGCCTTTTGTTTTAAGGTGTCTAAGATGTAGTGATTTTTTTTTTTTTCAGGGGTTGTCGGCTGGATTGCTTAGGCAAGCTACATACATAACAACACAACTTGGGTCATTTAGGTGAAACTCTTGCACATGAAGTATAAATATGTTAGACTGTGTATGATGTTTTTGAGATAAATATGTTTTCTGTACTTATTTATAGTTATGCTTCAAAAATTGACTGTTGAAATAATTGATTGTGTTTCACTATAACCCATTTCTTCTTAGATGTTCCGTCATGATACAATTACAATTAGTATTTATGCCTAAAAGTGCCCTGGTTTGTCAATTAGCGTGAGCATTGAGTTAGCTAGACAGAGGAGTCCCATAGGAAAATTGATCAAGCATCTGTCTTAACCGGATGTGTGCCAGAACTCACCACAAGTAAATATTAGCCTCACATCCCATGTCCCAAAACACCAGGTACTTAAATCCCTTAAAATTGAATAGAACACCCTAAGTTTTTGTGGTTAGAAAACTTTTCCAAACTTCAGGAAAAATCTTTAAGTTTTCTACCTTTGTCAATTTATCGATACATGGTTCAATGAAATCGAACATTGTTATCGTTGTCCTTGAAGCTCACTCGATATTATTGAAATGAGGATATAAGATGTCCAACAACCACAAAGATCTCTGGACAAAATTATCGATGTATCGATAGATGGTTCGATATCATCAAAATTTGAATCTCGAGTCCAATGAGTAGACTCGATAAAATCGACATCAGGTTTGGTGTGTCCAAAGTTCTGCCAAGGCAAATCATGTAATCTTCCATATATCGAAGAGCTCCTTGATATCCTTGAAATTCAAATTTTGATGATATCGGATTGGACACACATTTTTCCAGCAAAGTTTTTCAGCTTGTTTTTTCTCAAATCGAGGGTCACTCGATAAAATTGATATTCAAATATCTATCATATCGAAGCATGGTCGATGTCATCGAAAGAGGACAGAAACTGTCCAACAAGTTCATAAGAAAATTCCTTGGCATTATCGATGAATCGACACCTCCCTCGATATCATCGATATTCAAATTCCGATGATATCGAGTGATGCTCGATCATATCTTTTACTTGAAATATTTTCAAAGGCAAGTGCTCTCACATTTTCAAATGTTTAGGAATCGAACGGGGCCTTAGTACGATTGTGTTTTGACTTTTATGAACAGAAGCACATGTACCACACACCAGCTATATAGCTGGTGTATTGACATCAACAAGTTCCGTGGGTACCATCATGAGGTATGTATTATATCTAAACCGTCCATCCATATATAGTTGGTGTATTGACATCAACGAGTTCTGTGGGTCCCATCATGAGGTATGTATTATATCCAACCGTCTATCCATTTGGCCAGATCATCTTAAGGATTGAGACGAAAAATAAGACAAATCTAGATATCAACTGGACCACATTGAAAAAAGCGGTGGGTAATTGAACGCCTACCATTAAAACCCTTTTGGGGTCACAAAATTTTTGGATCAATATGATATTTGTTTTTATTCTTCATCCAGGTCTTTTTGACCTTATGATGATATTGGATGGAAAATAAAAGTTATGGTGGGTCCTACGAATGTTTTAACGGTGAAAATCATTATCCCCTCTTTTATTTGTGTGTGGTCAGTTAAGCTTTGGATATGATATATATATATATATATATATATATATATATATATATATATTGGATTATGCTCTAAAATAATCTTGAAAAATGGATGAAGGGTGTGGATATGATAAATACATCATTGTGGGCCCATACAACTTTGATCTCCTTTAAACCGTTTGTACAACTCGAGCTCGAGTAGCATTAGTGCTTGTCTTCGCACGAGTACATACAACAACTATATAGTTGGTGTGTGGTACACCAGCCAATCCGCTACTCCATCGTACAAGCAAACATCAGATTATTGAATATGTTCTCATCAGATTATGAACACTTATAGTGATTCCAAGTGTTCTTAGGATGAAATAAATAATTATTAACTTTTAGGGCTATAAGCCAAATAACTACTCTGGTTTGCTCCAACTTGATAAATAATCATAATCTTTATCCATTGATAAATAACAAAACATAATTAATTATTCATTTACAGGGATATAAGCTACAATAAATTCAATGGTTCACTCCCACCTGAGATAGGGACTTTGCCAAGTTTGGAGCACTTGTAAGTTTTGTTATTTATTTATTTATTTATTCTTATTTGGAAGTGCCATGGATATGTTTGGAATTTTTAATTTTCCAACCAACTTCATAGTTATTAATAAGCATAATTTTTTATTTTCTTCTTTTTCTTTTTAAGAAGGTTTAAGTCCTAGTTAGACAATAAGTTAGTGTCTACCCAATGAATTATTTCCATCTCATCATGTCTTTATAACATCCAACCTTACTAAGAGGTTGGCTGGAGGATCGCTTTGTACGAAAATCATTCCCATTGATTCATTAGGTGTGCTAGTCAAAAACAATTTTTAGCATTGGTAATAACAAAATCTAATTAGTTATTTAGTTTTAAAAATATTAAAGCTACAATATGTTCAGAGGTTACCGACAACAGTTAATTTTGGCCTTTTTTTGTGGTTACTTCTATTTAATTATTTTTATGTAGCAATGCCATATGCTGTTTTTGGAATTTTGAATTTGCCAACCAACTTAGTAGTGGTTATTATACAGTGATTTATTTTTTTTCCTTTTCTTTTCAAGTAGGTTTCAAGTTCACCTAGTTAGACCATAAGTTACTATCATGTCCTAATGACATCCAATCCTCCTAATAGGTGAGGATTGCCTTGCATGAAAATCATTATCATCCACTCACTAGGTGGGCCAGACTGTAATAATAAATTTTAACAATTGATAAATAACAAAATATAATCAATTAACTTTTTTATGAAATGATTTTTTTAAAAAACTTTAGTCTTGGTGATCTAGTAGCTCCAGAATTTATAGCATTGTTCGTGGGCATCCAAAGGTGATATTTCTAGAAGCACGATATGTTTATTCGATTGTCTTAATTCTAGATCCTACTTCCATCAATATGATTCACTCACTCTACTAGAAATTATGCATCGGTGTTTTATCAGCATTCTTTGAAATGCATAGCTAGACGAACTAAGAGTGCCAATTTCTACACAGTTACGATCATATTCACGGTTGTGACAATTTTGAAAGCTGAATGTCTTATATCACATGAGAGAATTACACAGACTGCAGCAAGAACTGTGATAACTATTTGATTCCATTTGAACATTTATATGATAAATTGGTTCGGTATGCCATGCATGCGTTTTTCTATTATGTAGATTTACTTTCTCAAATAGCTTGGTTCGTTCAGGGCTTTGGAGAAATGGGTATATCTAGAAATGAATGTGTTGATCAACGCACACATTCATTTCTAGATATACCCGTTTCTCCAAAGCCCTGAACGAATTAACCTATTTGAGAAGGTATCTACATAATAGAAAAGAAAGAAATATATCAACCAAATTCAATGGATAATATATTACATTTCAATTTTCTTTTAAATTATTGAGAATCGCCGACGGCTATAAACCGTCGAAAATGCCGACAGTTTTGACCGTCGCCCTTACCGTCGGAAATGTCAACGGTTTTAGCCATCGCCCTTAACATCGAAAACGCCGACGGTTTTAGCCATCGCCCTTACCATCGGCCACGCAGACGGTTTTAGTCGTCGAATATGCCGATGGAAAGGCAATTGCCAAAACTGTCAGCAACGCCGACGGTTTTAATCCATCGGCGAGCAACGCCGATGCACCCTTTGCCGACGGACCTTACAACGGTTAAAATTCGTCAAGGAAGGTCTTTGCCGACGGTTTTTAACTGTCGGCGTTGCCCTATTTTCTGGTAGTGCATGGTCTTAATGGCATCCTCCGGTTTGCAAAGGTGCCAAAGGGACGTGAATGTTGTATTTTCTTAATTTTCAAGGGTTCTCTATTTTATTGTAGCCCGAATACACGTCAAGGAAATAGTAGTAACGGTGACCATCTAGCCTTTCCAAATTTTGATCAATGAAGGGCAAAGGAAAGTGGTCCTTCCTTGTGACAGTATTCAACTTCTTGTAGTCAATGCACATTCTCCAACTAGTAGTGACTCTAGTTGGCACGAGTTTATTGTCAACATTGGCTACACTACCAAAAAAAGGGGCAAAGGATACAGACCACATTAGTTTTTTGCTACAGATATAAACCTTAACTATAGTTGCTACGGTTGTAATTCGTAGCTAAAAAGTTGACACATCATTAATAATTAATGGTGTTGTAAGGGGCTCTATGAGGCCTAGAAAAAAAACTATATGTTCTATCTAAGCCGTCTATATATTTAGAAATATTACTTTAGAGGATGAAAAAAAATCAGCTAGATCAAAGGCTCACGTGGACCACACGGTAGGAAACATGGATATTAAATTACAGTTGGTTCTTATGATGTGGTCCACTTGGGCCTTTAATACACCTGAAATTTGGTATCATAAGTTATAATAATTTATTAAAATTATGCATCAAAATGGATAAACCAAATACATCATGGTGGGCCCCATGGAGCCTTGTCCGGACCGTCTTCGTCCGTCCGTGAGAAGACGCCCAAAATTTGGGCGTCACTCAAAATAGAGCCACGCCCAATGATGGGTATTTCACTCTCTCTCTCAGTTCCCTAATCAGAGCATTCCTAAAGATCCTTTCCCTAATCCTCTCTCTCCCTCCCGATCTCTACTCCATCTCTCTCATTCTCCTCCCACTCTCTCCAATGCATCAGCCGTGAAGAACACAGGCCGTGTACACCCTATTCTCTCTCTCTCTCTCTCACTCTCTCTCTATTCATTGCAGTAGCTGTGAATCTCCTACCCAAAGAAACACACGCAGTGAAGCTCCTCTCCATAGGTTTGATATCTTCTTCTATTTGTATCTCTTTTCCTGTCTTTTAGATATGATATACACTAACCGTTTGATGAAATGGCATGCTATTTATTTATTGAAGTGACTGGATGAGTTTTTTTTAATCTTCTGTAATTTTAGATACATGTTAAAGGCCTGTTCACTAATAGCTTCTCTTTGAATAGGTAACGAAATTCATGCTCGGTCGATCCACATTAGGTCCTATCTTAATGTGTTTGTCGTAAATGCTTTGACTGACATGTATGCAAAATGTGGATGCTTGAACCCCTATTTTGTGATCCTAACCCTTGAACGTTAGCCCCTTTTTTTTGCAAGCTTCCTTTATTTACAAGCCACATCTCAGATAGAAACCAGCAAGAAACAAAGTGTTTTTCTTTATAATCAATAAATATCCAAAGCAAAGCCTACCAAATAAATCAATTGCACCAATTTGTTTCCCCACTTGATCTTGATTGTCTCATTTCGTGCAATTTATCAGCACCCACCCATAGACAACCCCGCACACACAGAAACACACACAAAATGTTCTCATAAGGTCAACCTCAGTGTAACTCACACCAAGGTCAAGCGCTGTAGGCCCCACCGTGATATATATATTTGGTGTGTAAGCCATCTGGTTGCTCCCCTCTTAAAAAAGGGAATGTCCTAAAAATCAGCTAGATCTATTTCCAATCCAGAATAAATATGCCTGAGCAGTTGGGAATAGAATTTTCAGGCATTAGCTACAATGATATCAACTAAATGAATCATGTGGCATAGAAAAGAATCACTATTGCATGAAACATCAAACTGCCTAAGTGGAAAATTCACAAATGAGAAAAGCCTTAGCCAAGGAGAAACCTCCATCACATAAAGAAATCATAATCTAACTAATTATTTTGGAAATGGCCTTCTAAGCATTTATGTTGGGAATCAAAACATGGATTAGAAACCATAGGGAGAAAACATAGATTCTGGAAGTTCCATATGCATTTACTTTCTAAAATAGTTTTCATAGAAGGAAAACATATACTGCATTTTTTATATGGAAACGGGTGTTTTTACAGAAACTTTTTAGGAACCTATCATCCAGATCATCCAAGGAGAAGCGGATGATCAGAAACAAAATACCAACAACAGTCTATGTTCATATACATGTGGCCCACTTGTCATGTTAATGATTGATGGCCCCTGCCTGATAAATGGCCTAGATCTTGCACAAGTGCTTCATGTCTCACATCTGATGCAAACCACATCTTAAAATTGTCTTAGCATCTCTCAATTTTTCACATAAACTTCAACCATGATACTTATTAATTACAAGTCCAAATTGAAACCAATGTAATTGCAATCTTCATTACAAGTCCAAATTGAAACCATGATAAATCAGGTTGGGTTAGGTACTTCATCGTGCATCCTTCTCCTTGTGGGGCACACCTAGTGAATGTCTTGGATGACATATACACATGATACTAAGCTCCATTGACACTATGATATGTTTTTGAGGTGGGTCATCCTCCCTCATTGTTCCCTTTGTTGTGGCTCACCTGAGTTTGTGTTTGGCCTGATTTTATTTTTTTTTAATTTTTAAAAAATCAGTTTCTTTATATTGAAATCCATAAGTGAAACACAAGAAAGTGAATGGGCCATGAGCAAATATATTTGGGTTTGGAAGATCCTAGCCTCCAATCAAAGTCTAATTCTAATAGGAAGATTTGAAGACATGGTACATTATTCGCAAGGCTGAAAAGATGGACCACCGATAGTTACATTATACCATATTGACATTTTATAAAATGCTTTTTTTTTTTTGGAAACATTGACATCCAAACAACATTAGGAGGTCATTTGGATTGGGGACATATAGATAATTAGGCATTTCAATAACCATGCATTGCAAATTGCTGAGAATTATCCTTACAATGTTTGGTTGGTCCCAACCCCCAATATGGGCAATCCATCAAATGGGTCCATCCTTGATTGCCCCTCTCTCTCAAAAAAATCACTTTTGACTAGATGATCTTAACTATCCAATCAATGGCTAAGGAAATTGATGGTTTATATTGTTCATACTACAAACAATCCATTAATCTAAACATTTCATGATGTGGGTCCTGAGCTTGATTGTCCATTCATTTTTCCATATCATCGTAAGTCATGAGCCTAAAAATGAATGGGCGTTCAATAATCATTGTTTCATCTTATGTAATCCACATAAGATTTAGATCTTCCTTTTTCTAGTCTCATGCCCTAACATGATGTAGAAAAATGGATGAATGGCATTGATGAAACACATACATCATGTGGTGACCCACACAGAACTGTCAGTAGGCAATCCAGGTCCCTCGTGATATGCCCAGGAAAAGTTAAAGCTATTCAAAGATTAAACTCCAATGATAGTCATAGATACATGTGTTTAGAATTAGATCCGTTAATGGATGAAAATAATAAAAAAAAATTTGGTAAGGTGCAGGCTTAAAATGAACCCCTTGGTTAATCAGCATCCGGCTATAATAGATAGAGAGTGGATGACACCAAGTTTTCCTAACCCTCATTTTATTTATGGAATCAGAAGCTTTTTGAAGTTTGCACGAGAACACCTTCATGGTTGAGAAACCATTCTTTGTCCATGTGCCACTTGCAGATGTTTATGATTACCAATTTCTTATGATGATTTGGAAATACATCTAATGAAAAATGGATTTGACCCAAGCTATAGGGTTTAGGACTGTTAGTGTTATGATTTCATATCCCTTTGGTTGTCAAATTTTGTAGTGTCAAAACCTATATGTCTTGTACTTCTTGTGTTTCTTGTTTGTGACTACACACTGCTTCAAGACAAGATCATGAATGAAGAATGTTTTCAAGACAAGATCATAAATGAAGAATGTTTGCAAGACATGTCATGAATGAAGTCTACAAGAATAGAAGACTCCAAGTTTGCTTCTATCAAGTTCAAGATTAGAAGACTTCATCAAGACAAGTCAAGAATGTACCAAGCTCGAGAAAGACCATCAACTCGACTCAAGCTTCTACTTTAAGATCATCTGAGAATACAGACCTTCAAGACTTCAATGTCCATCTCACTTCAAGGTTTGTTTGACCTTAGATTGACCTTAGGTTGGTCTGTATGATAGGTCATTCTGGATACATAATCCGAATATTTTAATTTACTTAGTGTGACTGTTCTAAGACCAGTCCTAGCTTTGCTTCAACCAGTCTTAGGTTTCTCAGGACCAGTCCTAGGTTGTTACAGATTTTCGAATTTTCTTGGTTGTCCTTTGACCAGTCCTGGACTTTCTTCGACCAGTCCTGGGAAGTCCTACGACTCATCCTTCGACCGGTCATAGTTCTACGACTCGAACTCCAGCGACTTATCTCAAGTCCCACGACCAGTCGTAGGTGTCTCACGACCAGTCATAGGTGGTCCACGACTGGTCGTAGGCTACCTAAGACCAGTCGTGAGAATAGCAAATCTAATCCCGCAGAAATCTTTCAAAATTTTTGACGTTACGACCAGTCCTAGGATTCTAAGACCAGTCGAAGATGGGATTTTTGAGGCTATAAATAATGCACGAATTTCAGAGTTTATTCATTCCATTCCATTCAATTCAAGCGATTTAAGGCTATAGTCTGAGATAAGTTGTGATTATTTTTTAAGCTATTGTGCATATTTAATATTCCTTTTGTTAGCATTTTTCTATTGTGATTTTGATCCATATTCCAATCTTATTTAGAAAAGAGGAATTTGTGATATTCCTTCTTCTAAGATCAAAATCAAATAGACCTTGCTCTTCTTGATTTAATCTAAAATCAATTAGACATAGAACCATTTTTTATGTGAGTATTGGACATTGAACGACGTATCATTCATCTACTCTGATTGGTTCTACTGGGCTACTTCAAAAGGAGATCTAGGTATTTTACTTTGTAATTTACTTTCTCTGGTTTTGTTTGAGATTTGTTAGAAAAATCTCATTGTTTTGGTTATCTGAGGAGAGCCAGAAAACTCAGATTGTGGAGGTTTTTGGATTGCGTAAGCCCGAGATAAAAAGACACAATTGTGAAGGTTTTGAGTGAACCTGTGAAAACTTATTTTGATAGTGCATGCTAATATCTCCTGTGTGAGGATATTAGGAGTGGATTAGCATTTTGTGTGGTTGTTGGCTAACAGTTGGTGAACACACAGGCGAACCACTATATATCGTTGTGTTGTGGATGTGCTTGATTTCTTTATTCATTTATTCCTTTATTATTGTGGATTGCTTTTGTGGATGAATGTTGTAATTTTCATTTCAAGCAAGTGTGGTTGAATGGTGTAATAACTTAGGATTTATTTCTTTAAGTTATTCTTGATTCATTTTCCATATCATTTGTGTTTTCTAGATCGTTCTAGAAATAAGGTTGTCCTACCATAAGCCATTGGTTTTTGGTGTAAGGTTGTCCATAGAACTGATTTAGTATCATTCTCATATTTCATGGGCTTTGAGATTGTTATTATTTCAGCATTGTTATTTATATCTTTTATTATTCCGTTGTTTTAACTTTTATTTGGCATTGCCCTATTCACCCCCCCCCACCCCCCTCTAGGGCATATAGCTTAGCCCTTTCAGGGACATGCCTAATAGCCTGCATTTTTGCCAACTTGGGATTAGACGTCCTTAGGCAATGAGTCAATCCTAACACAGTTTAACTTCTTAAACGCTCAATTAAAGTCTCAAATCGTTCCTTAAATCATTTTCTTCACAAATCCCACCCTTCACTACCTTGTGCAAAAGCACTAAATGCTTTCAATTTTTCAAAGCACCTTCGCCTCTTCTAGAAATGACACTATCTTAAACTAGCTAAGTAGTATAACTTGGATCACTTTATATACAAACTACAATGGACTAAGTTCCACCTTCCAGACGAAAATCACTTAGGATTAATTTAGAAATTTGACAAAGTGAACTAGGTGTTAAACTAGATTAGCCATGAAATCCATTTGAATCGCTTTAAATACGATCCGTTTTGAAAATAAGACCCAAAACTTGCGTAACAAGTGACGCAAGGTTACCCTAAAGTTTAAGAGAACCAAACTCATTTCCCGTCTTAATCTCTCTTCTGAATGAAACGAAACTTCAGATTAGGTCTAGATCGCACATCGGATGAGTCCGATTAACACGAAGCTAAGGAACTAGGACCGCCCATAAGGGCTTAACAATCATCTCAAAATCAAACTCCATCCGATGTCCCACGGTCATTCGTTTCGAATCGGAGCGAGGTAGTGTGAAAAACACTATTCATATCCAAAAAATAAATATCCGGAATAGTGATCCGCATCCTTCGTTGACGCGTCAAAGTATTAAGCAACTCGACCGTTTTTCGAAATCGAGACCAAATTACACCCTCGGATTAAGAAAAATTTCGAACATTTACATGTACTTGGAATTTAACGATCGTCATTCATATAACAATAACAGGCCCACTACGACCGTCGAATCCAAAATGAAAGTGGACCGCCACGTGCGATCTGGGATATCCGAATGAGTCAAAACGTAAGCCCACGTAGATCCATCGATGGTGAGCTTAAGTCCGACGTTTGTTCCCTTAAGGAGGAGGGCCACCCATCGAGGTAACTTCCTTTTCAGTGGTAAAGTTTTCTAATCAAAGAGCGAAAAAGAAGGTCCTATATTAGCATTACCCCTTGAACCTCGAGTCTATTTTCTCGTGTTAATGTTTTTGGCTATAAAAGGGCCTTAGAGCACCTCTCTCACAGCCATACGAATTTGAGTTTTGGGAGAGAGAAAAGAGAGAAAAGAGAGAGAAGGACTTGGAGATCGTGAACTCCAATTCTAGATCTTCCTCCACCTCGCATTGGCTCACCACACGGCCTTCACCGCTCCGTTCTAAGTGATTTCCTAGATTCATGTATCCAAATCCATTTGGAGGTAAGAAACCCTAACCCTAGGTCTAATTCAAGGTAGAATCGTCGTGGGTTGTGTAAAAGCTAACCGATTTCATGCTCTTTAGGCTAAAATCTCCAACGTATAGTTGAAAGAAAAATATGAAGCTCTTTTACCCTTGGCTAATTTGTTGGAATTCCAAAGGCAAAGGTGAGGACTTTAAGTGTATAAGTTACTCGGTTTTCAACTAGCTTTCAATGTCGATAATGGTAGATTCATGATCTCGCTTGTAAATGCACATGTACAAAGTGCTTTCCGTTTTACTCGTTTCGATTAACGTTGTAGAAATTGGAATTTCACATACTCTAGGTATACGTAAAAAACATACCGTATATCGTGGTCATATTTTTGGATAAATGCTTGACATGTTTATTTAATGTATAATTATATAATATATGAATAAAATACTAGTTGGGCGAAAAGGAATCAACTTGAAAATACATGTTCACTTGTAAATACGACGTATGTTGAAATTTACGTATTGTAGAAACACCAATTTGTTTGTATAATGTATTTCTTTTGGAATAATGTTTGACATACTTATTTAATATATGATTATACAATATATGAATAAATACTAGTTTGGCATCGAAAAGGATTCGCTCTAAATACATGTTTACTAACAAACACTATGTATGTAGAAATACGGATTGTACGAGCTTAAATGGCGTATACATGTATATTTTAGCGATGTGTTTGTCATGATTAATTGTCGTATAAATATATTATGTGCGTATAAAATATTTACTTAGTCATAGTTTTCAAGTGGGAAATGTCGATAAGACGCTATTTGTTAAGAAACATAATAATGAGATTTTAATGGTTCAAATCTATATAGGAATCGCCATGTAATACATGTTTGCTTGTATACTACTATGTATGTTGAAAATGCGTATTCTAGAAAATACTGTATACGTGATAAAGTTTGGTGATGCATTTATCATGATTATTTGTTGTAGTAATATATTATACATGAGTAAAATACTCACTTGGCTAAAGGATAGCCCTAATATATGTTTTGCTTGGTAACATACACCATGTATGTTGTAATAGTGTATTCTAAGTGTTTGTGAAAATGACTTAGAATGAGTATAGAATTCTCATTCGTGCTTTCGCCATGACTAATTGTCATGGATTCATGATTGTTGTATTGGATGATACCCTTTGACGAAAGGATTTTCCTAAATCACGCCACTACAATATACACCATATATGCTAAAATGTGTGGCCCAAGTGTTTGTGGGAATGAATCAAGAATGAATATGGAACTTGGATTCTGCTGCCATGACTATCCGTCGTGGGTGTACGCATGTTATGATTGGGGCAACTCCCTTAGTGAAAGGATTTGGCCTAATGCCATGTGATCGACATATGTCATGTATGTCGATGTATGTTGTTTAAGTGTTTTAAATTGAAATGTCCGAATGAGTAGTAGTTAGCAAAGTGTAATGTATAAGGGTGTTGAGATATGATTCTCAACCTCTTTTAATTATGTGTATGATCTCCTCGAATTGTTGTGTAATTAGGAATTGAACATGTATAAACTCATGCTTGTGTTGTGATTCATAACATGCTCAATCTTCTTTTTATGATTTTAACTATGTAATGCATATGCTTAAATTTATATTTACGTTGTATGATCCGTTCATGGGTGATGGGGAGCGAGCAACGAAAAGGCATCGGTCCATCTTCATCTAGATCTGCATCTAAACGGAAAATACCATACCTTGATTGTATGAGTGAAATTATTGATTCACTCTAAGTCTCGGTCGTTTTATCTATCTCCTTGCACTTGATTGTGTTTGGGGCTATGATTATAGTCCGCATTAATCGGTACTTTAATTCTCAATTCGTGGTTGCGATTTATTTGCCACGTGAGATGTGTTCGACAAACCCGAGTCGTACTTATGCAATATGGCGATAGTGGTTAGGCCACGCGAAATGTGCTTATGCACTTCATGTCGTTCAACTTGTTGTGCGCCGAGCCAGCCGAGCCGTCGCTAAGTAACCCGATTTGTCTAATGTATGTTCACCATGTTTGATCGCCATTTTATCATTCGCTGAACCTCAGGGTACCAAACTTACTTTGGTTATCTTATGACTTGTTTAAATCCCTTTTAACCATGGTACCTCGATCCGCTAAGACGATGAGCCGGGCATGGTGGTATGGGACACCGTGTCGTCGAGCCGCTAATCTTCCCTCCACGCCGGGATGATCATGTGCCTCCCAAAATGATAGTGACCATTGCGCAACCAACCTCGTGAGCCGATTATGGTGGTATGGGACACTATATTCGAGTATCTTCGTCGATACTTTACATCGGCGAGAGCCGAGCTACGCACGTGAGACCCGTGTTATCCTTTTTATTTTTATGGACGAGTCCTCCGTAGTATCTTCGAGTATACTCCAAGTGTGTACTAATGATTGGCGACGAGTCTTCTTCACAAACCTTCCCTTGTCATTTTGTGAACTAGTAGTATGAGGGGTTGAGCCGAGCACGGTGAGACCACGTACTGAGCCTACTCACTTGGGGGAGTAGCTCATGACGGCTAGTGATTGGGCCAAATTTAACAAAGGTGGAGACCTATGTTTCACTTGAGCCGACGGCCAAAGCCTATGTCTTGTACTTCTTGTGTTGAGCCGCATACGCTTCAAGAGATCTGAATGATCCGCGCCGACGGGTGACGAGCCCTTCTACAAGAATGCGATGCCTTCACTACGCTTCTCAAACCATAACATCGTATGAGATTAACTAGGATTGACGACCCTAGAATGGATCATGTTTGGGAATGATACAAGGGAGGTACCTTAGTTTCCCAATACCGCCGTTTTCGAAATGGACTAATAAAAACTTGGTAATCATGAGCATCATCGCACCGCATGTGCTTTGTAGATGTGGCGCACCGAGGGAGTTAGCATTCGCGAACGTAAGATGATGTCGCTTGAGGGTGGTTTGGCAAGGGCATACATAGATCATGTCATTTCATTTTTGCACTTAACAAGAGTAGTTAGAAACGTTTGATTTGTACTACATGCTTTATCATTACCGCTGATTGAATTGATAACATGTGTGATTATTTTTTAAGTAACCTATGCTTTTGTTAGCATTTTTCTATTGAGTTGATCACTCACTCCCACGTTACGGGACGGTGTTGTACACAATCCAACCTGATTTGTTAAATTTCGATTATGGCGATGCTTATGAAGCATTGGTTGAAACGACATATCATTCATCTACTCCGACTACTTCTATGGTGATGAGGAGGAGTTCTCCTATCATGTAACTCTCGACGGTTTTGTCTCAAGAAAAATCTGGTACCGTATTGACGGGCTATGGTATTTGGGATAGGAGACATTACACTTCCTCACATTTGGTACATTTTAGAACCGCACTTGTATTTATTTAACCACTAATGTTATCACACTGGAGACTCATCATAAGTTATATATTTCATCTATTTATCACAAGCAAGTCTTCCGCTTGCAAATTTAACTGTTATCTCGAGTATGATATCATTTGTTTTGGCTTAATCTCACTCATGTTCAATGCACGAATACAGTTAACATTCAATCATCATTCATTTTGTTGCATAAGTGATGTTCTGGAACTCGGGAGTTGAGTTTATGTTCGACCCCCGATTTTCAGGGCGTTACACATGCATGGTGAGCATGTATCACCTAAGTGTACTGAATATGCATCAAGTTCCCAATAGTACCACAATGTCCTGAACTCAAATGAGGTTCACAACGCGATCACTCTAGAACTCGGTGGTAATAACCTAGATGAAGTTGTACAGGATGAGTCGAATGTGACCCCTATAGTCGAAGGCGTCTTTGGGGAAAATGACACTGATGAGTTTGAAGAAAATCTACGAGACGCAATGACTGAGCAATACCCAGGGGCCCAAGATTTCAACATGCTGACTTTTATTATACAACTTTTTAAATTAAAGGTGAACCATGGATGGAGTGAAAAAAGCTTTACAGAGCTCCTTCAACTACTAAAGAAGGTGTTACCTATCGGTAATAAGGCCCCTACTAATACCTACCAATTGAAGAAGATTATTATAAAGTTGGGTCTTGATTATGTGAAGATTCATGCTTGTCCAAATGACTGTATCTTGTATAGGAAAGAGAACAAGATGAAAACTAGTTGTCCAACTTGTAAAGCTTCTAGGTACAAAATAGAAATGGATGTTGAGAAAAAACAATCTTGAGTACCTGTCAAGGTGTTAAGGTATTTTTCATTAACACCAAGGCTATAAAGAATGTTCAGTGTGTCATGATTAGCAAAAGAAATGTCCTGACACTCAACCAGAAAATTGCAACATAAAAAGATGGAGCATCCGGCTGATTCCATTGCATGGAAGAATCTCGATGAGAAGTATCTGGATTTTTCAGCTGAGCCTCACAATGTTCGATTGGGTCTGGCTACAAATGGGTTTAACCCATTCGGTGCTTTAACTACAGCTTATAGTTCATGGCCCGTTATATGTGTGACGTATAACCTTTCACCAAAGGTTTGCATGAAACCTCAGTTTACTATTTGACTTTGCTCATTGAGGGACCACAACAACTAGGAAAGGATATTAATGTTTATTTACGACCATTGATTGATGAATTGCAAGACTTATGGCAGTAAGGGGTTATGACTCTCGACGTATACCATGAAAAAAAATTCAACATGCGTGCCGTTTTGCTCTAGACAATCCACGACTTTCCAGCATATGATAATATTTCTGGTTGTAGGTCCAAGGGTAAGTATGGTTGTCCTGTATGTGGTCCCAACACAGATTCCTTACAACTCCAATATGGAAAGAAATATGTTTATATGGGCCACAGATGATGGTTGCTAATGTTAGACCAGGCAAGGAAGGACACAAGTGCTAACACATTCAATAAGAAGGTGGAGATACGATGACAACCCATTCGTCTGGATAGGATTGAGGTTGAAAGACAAACTACGAACCTAAATATGTAATGGGGGAAGATTGGGTAGAGGAATATGAGGGGTATTGATGGAGGCTGACAAGAGCTAACAGGTGATGTTGAATCACCGTGGTTCTTCAAACTGTCTATATTATTTAATTTGGAGTATTGAAAAGATATTCCAGTGCGTCACAACCTTGATGTTTTGTATGTCGAGAAAATATATGTGAAATCCTTATCGCCTTATTGTTGAACACACCTAGCAAGACCAAGGATGATGTTAATGCACGTAGGGACCTGAAACGGTTGGGAATTAAGAAGCGTCTATGGCTAAAAAAGAATAATGATAAGATGATTCAGAAACAAGGTCCTTCTTGTTTAGGAAAAGAAGAGAAAAAGCTTTTCATCCAGACTTTGCATGACCTGCGTGTTCCAATTAGTTTTAGTACGAATTGGAAGACCATCATAAAGGGAGATTGCGTGAATTTAAAGGGAATGAGGTCTCATTCTTACCATGCGTTGATAGAACATTTTCTCCTAGTTCTCATCCAGCATGCATTCAGGGATAGGAAGGTCATTCGTCATATAATTACAAGCTTTCGCACCTTCTTTAATGCCTTGTGCTCGACAACAGTAGACCTTCAAACGCTCCTCACTTTTGAGAGGGGTATGGCTAGGACGTTATGTCAGCTTGAGATTATATGCCCTCCATCTATATTTGTCGTGATGATGCATCTGTCGATCCACTTGGCTTATGAGGCTTGCATATGTGGTCCTGTATACTATTAATGGATGTATCCTTTCGAAAGGTACGCTATGAGCAATTAGTATGAATAATCCGGCTTAACATCTACGGTTGCATGTATTTGTAATGTATCATTATCTTTATCAGGTTCGTGAAGAATTCAAGGCCTATGCCTGTAACAAGACGTGACCCGAGGGTTGCATTGCAGAACAATATATCCAAGAGGAGACAATTATATATTGCAACCAATACAGAGGAAAACAAAAAATAAGCCTCTTGGAAAAACTGGAAAAATGGTTTGATGGAGTCATTCCCGGACTATAAAAGTTGCAAGATGTTGTTGATGACGACCCTCATGATGACGATGTTAGTTCAATAAGTTCGGGTCAAAGTGTTATCCTAGTGGGTATCGAATACGAACAAGCTTGTACATGGGTACTGAAGAGTCATCCCAGCTATGATGTGTGGGAAGGGTATGCACAATTAGCTCATTTGTATATATCTTCTTTACTTTATGCGATTTTAATATAACAATGGTATCAAATAATGCATAGGAAGCACAAAGATTTCTTTCAGCGATGCTACAGGAGGACCAACAGAGTGCTTAGCGAGGATGAATTCATACCTTAGTTGAAGAGGCAACCAGAGTTTAGCAAATATAACGATAAAGAATTTAAAGATATAGTGAGAGGACCTCTAGCTTTTTGTACTCAATACAATAAGTATTGTATTAATGGTTTTTTCTTCGTCACTAAGGACTATGAGGAGAATAAAATGAACCAAAACAGTGGGGTTATGATAGAGGGTATGACCACCTTCCGATCTAGTGCTAAGGATATGAATACAGTGGATGAAAATCAACCTTACTATGGAGTCCTTTGTAGAATTATCCAATTTGAGTACGGAATATGATACAAGCCCGTCCTATTTAAGTGTGATTGGATGAAGGTGATGCATCATAGTGTTTCTTTTGATGTCGAAACGAATTTGAGATTAATAAATTTGTCCAGTCTTTATAGTTCAGACAAATTGGGTGACGACCGTTCATTCTTGTAGAGCATGCCACGCAAGTTTTCTACTCCAGAGATCCAAAAAATCCTGAATGGCATGTGGTATTGGAGGTTTCAAAAAAGATTTATATCAAAGAAGAGATGTGCCATCTATCGGAACAATTTAAGGATGTAACTGATGCCAATGCAGGACCTAATCTCACCTCATTAGCATTTGTTGATGAGTTGGTATTCAATGAACCTGAAAACATCAATGTTGTAGTCGAGAAAACGAAGAAAAGAAAGCGACCAAGGAGAATCTATTGACTTGTTTATATTTTCTAAGCATGTAACAAAATGATATTTATTGGTAGAAATCTAATCAAGGTATGGATAATGTAGTGAATTTTTTGTACTTTATCTGTTATCTAAATTATTATATTAATCATTAGTATTTTTATTTTATTTTATTTTATTATATTTTAATTTATTTTATTTATTTTAGTGAATAAACAGGCATATGGATTCAAAACCAGAGGCATTGGGTGTGAACTTGACCGATACTATAGATGCGAGCAAGACCGATACTACTGTTATTCTTTTTATGTTGTTGTGCAAGCTTCTTCTTCTTCGTTTAGAAAGAGGTCCTACTAAAGGTGCTTTTTTACATGAGAAACCTGATAGGAAAAAAGTCCTAAAGACAAATGAATTCGGGCAACCGAATGAGGATTTTCCTGAATAAAAGCAATTTGCATTGCATATCGGTATCCTCACCCGTAATCATATCATGATCATATACCAGGACTTTCGCCAGGTGCCTCATGTATACATTCAAATGATCATAGAGTCATTGTCACGGGCGTATGAGTTTGAGGGACAAAGTTGGGATGCAAGTGTTACGTACGTAACAAACCGCATCAAGGAAACATGGAGGAATTACAAGAAAAGGTTGACAGCAAAATATATTAAAGACAATGATCCTACAGTTGTGAGAGATAGTCCTGCCTCCCCAGGTATTCTTATGGATGATTGGTTGGTCTTCGTGAATCAACATAGCATTGAGGAATTCAAGAGAGCAAGCGAAAGGAATAAAGTCAATTGGTCTAAGCTAAAAGGAGATTCATGGTAATTATGAATTATCTAATAACTTTATTTGCAATGTTTTACAGTTGGTTGGTTCTGACAGTAGAGGGCGAATGTGGGGTCTAGGTTGCTCAATAACCAAGACAGGACTGAAGATGTCAGCCCCTGCCGTTCAAAGGTAGAGAATTTGATAAAGGAAAGAGAGAGCCTAGTGCAAAAGATATCTAATATAAAGAAATCATTGGCCGAGATGAAGGCCTGGATGGAGATGCAGCAACACGCACATTCTACTCAAAACTTCTCATCACCAACACTTGCTAAATCTGCTCAGGCATCGTCGGTATGCAAGTGTAACTTTGCTACTGTATTGAACTTACAATTATTTTATAAATGATAACAATACCAATGTGATTTTATATGTGTACATGTAGCCGGATATTATATATATTGGTAAGAGATGCGACTTGCTTGGTTGGGGAAATCGTGATGTAGTTGCTCGTGGTCGAGTACATGAAGTTAATCTAAATGCTGTTGTCCATTGCGAACCATTGTAGGAGAGAGCTTTTGTTATTATCCTGACTGAGATTATACATCCTAACACTCGTTTGTGGAAAGAAGATGGGTTCACATCTACACTTGGAGAGGCCGGTCCAAGATCATTTGCGCAATGGGGGAAGGAATCTTTGAGATTTTGATAATTTGAACAAATTTAGTACTCTATAATTGAACTTGGTGTGGATGATTTTTTTAGTTACTTTATATGATGTTTCCCTTGTTTTTTCCTTAATTTTGGACTAATTTGCCACTTTATAGTTCAACATATTGATGGTCTGCATATTTTTTCTAGTTACTCTATATGTTATTTGGTTTGGTTTTTGTAATTTTGAATGAATTTTGTACTCTATATTTAAACATAATTAGCCTCCATTTGGTCGTCACAAACCAAATGGAGCCTAAGCCCCTTTTTTAACTCTGCCAATGCAACTCCTTGCATTGCCAGTCCCAAGCCCGGGTAAAGGAGGAGGGAGAATGGGCATCAAGGTGAGTTTTGTACTTTTCATTCATTTTCATTGCCGGTCCCAAGCCCAACTAGCTTAAGATTTTTATATGTAGGCTGATCTATTTTTAGCCCCACAGATCAATGTTGCCACTACAAGGTTCAATATTGAAATGGTAAAGTTTTTAACTATTTATTTTATCTTTATTTTTTTTTCTTGTTCTTCATAAATAATTTGATGTCTTAGCCTCCTATCATTACCAGCTAGTCTTGTCACTATTTGTACATATGTCATCTCATGAGTCTTACTTTTTGTAATTTTCTTACCCCTGTAGTGATTATCAGAAGCAATGGGCCATCATTGAAAGATTACCCTTGTAGTGAGTCCAATCAAGGTATGTATAATACATGGTTTTAGTTCATGGTAAATGGTACCTTTTATTGTGGATCACCCCTGGACCAAAGACCTAGTACCTTTTGTTGTTGTAAGTTCCTAATTAGTTTGTTTCTGCATTTACGTCGGACTTATCCGGATGTTGAGCGGGGGTCCCTGGAAGGTGGGAACCACTGTTATGACTATGATGAAGCTGTCCATTTCCTATGGACAACAATATGGGTGGCCGAGCCATTTGGACAGGCCCGTGTTTATGTATTATGTCGAAATTAATGAAGCAGATCCGGATATGTGTTGGAGCAATCTGGACGTTGAGCGGGAGTCCCTAGAAGGTGGGAACCGCTGATATTTATTTTTTCCTTCACCACTGTCTATTTGATCATATGAACAGGTTACTTTTAACCTTACCGCAAGTTGGCACTTTCGGTATCATCCAACCTATTCACAAGATCATGTTGCTTGCTCTCTTGAATTCCTCAGTGATATGTTGATTCACGAAGACCAACCAATCCTCCATAGGGATACCTTAGCACTTTCCATGAGCTCTCCCATCCATTGATGGGCTCATGTTGATTGACACATTTGTCAATTTTGTGAGATATGATTGGAAAATGACATAGGGTGTACGTGTACCTGGATGCTACTTTAATAGAAAATAACAATGTTACCAGCTAAACACATTCACATTTTGACATATTATCTGTGATATTTCTACATGTGTGTTTATCTTACATGCTTCATTCACTTGTCTGTACGCATATTCTATAAATAGCTGAACTCATTAGTGAGATGACATTGTCCTCTAGAAACTGAAAGATGAAACCATATGTTTGAACTGAGGGCTAGATTAATCCTCTTTTCTCCCTAACTAATTATCAAATATTCTGGACCATATGAACCAGCTTTAAGTCCGAATCAAACTAGGTTCTGCATTTTGGAGTTTCTTAAATACGTTTTACATGCAACTTCTTCTGGAAATATTTTACAGATATAAAATGCGGCCAATACATTGTTTGAGGATGCCTGTTGGCACTTCATTTTTGCTCCTGAAATCATGAGTCCAATGCATCAATCAATCTAAACTTCCCATCAGTAACTAAGTATGACTTTTGAAGTTCTTGAGTTGCGCATTTGATGTTTCAACAGGCCATGTATGCCTTCCTCATCTTCTTCTGAATGCCCATTCAACTAGTAGAGGAATGTTGAGAAACTTAGAATATCCATTTTCTCTTCATAAACAAGCTGAAAGCAGCTATTAATTCCTAATTTCTCCATCTATTGTTCTTTTGTAGTAAGGAGCTCATGAACCTAAGACTCTTAGCAATGGAATGTCCTAACTTGATCTTCCACTTTGCCATATAGTCTGTCTTGCCATTTATAAGTTGGTATGTTTGCACACAGCTACAATGCTATGGGATGAGGTTGAAGCTTCTAACATTCATCGTGTTTTTGTCCAGTTTCCATGTTCTAGGAACATAAGGATTTGGATATGGTAAAACTACTTCATAGTTTGGAAGCTAAGCTACAAATCCATGGATTTGGAGAGCATTTATGGCAATGACAAAGAATTTATAGCATTTGCTGCAAGAGAATAAGTTGTATTGCTTTTAAGAGAGTATTATTTTGTGGATTTGCCAAATCTCGCAAGTCCTCACAAATTTGAAATCTGTAGATTTCACAAATCCCCCAAACAGCATCTTAGTGAATTTCAGCGAACATAGATTCCTACCTAGGTGGGTGGTGGTACTTAGAATGATGTGGAGGTTACTCTTAACCTTACCGCAAGTCAGATCTTGAGATATTTATCTTTTCCCTTCATCACTTAAGTATCTGATTATATATACATCTTTGATAACATTTGTTGGCTTGGGTAGAGGCCATTGAAGAAGTGGGCATTTTATGTAATAGTTTGAGGTTCAGTTTTCCATAAAGACCTGTAATGTAGTACTTTTAACCTTGAGTTTCACATGCATATGCTAACAGCCCTAAATTCTTTTAGTTTTAGTTCTTCATTGAACTCATTTATCTAAAATTGAAGAGCATACCAATTACTTCACCTAAAGATAATTCACAACTGTTGATTTAAATTCTGAACCATGCAACTATAATACTATCTTCCCGAAAAGAAAAGAAAAGAAAAGAAAAACTATGTGACTGTAAAACTTCTTTCAATATTTTTGTTTGCTTTCCTGACCATCCTTTGTACTCACTTTGCTATCCAGTAATACATGGAGCTCCCATACTATGAATGCAATTAATAAACAAGGTCTTTTATTTTGATGCGAGTTTAGAAAACAGTGTAAAATGTTTTTTGCCTCTTGATATTTTATGACTATCTTTCAGGTGCGCATGAGTGGAAACTGAAGAATAATTTATTTTTGTGAGAAATGATTGGCGATTTTCTCACTAATTTTTCAATCTATTTTGTAGATGGACTTGATTTGGGAGGACCTTGGTCAAAAAATAAAGGAACTTCTAGAGATTGGAAAGTCAGGAGTTGTTGCTTCTGCCTTAGCTGCCCGTGAACGGCTTCATACACATGTACACGAGGTTTTCACCCCCTCTCTCTGTGTTTGTACGCGCACTCGTGCATGTGTTTATAATTTAATGCTTCATAGATTGTAACTCTGTACATCTGATGGAAGCTATGTTTTTGAGGTTGCTGGAGTAAGTAATGGCAGACGATCAAGTTTAAACTACTTTGATTGCTATTTTTCTATAATTTTCCAAAAGATGATTTCTTAAATGGTTTCTCTTCAAAATCATAATGCTTTTACATCTGCCCACGTGAAGGACTTTCAATGTGGAGGTTGGGGTCAATATGCTTTTCCATACCTTCCTTTTTTTTCCTTTTCTTTTTTCTTTTTGATTACTCTTCAATTTCAGATAAATGAGTTCAATGAAGAACTAAAACTAAAAGAATTTAGGGCGGTTAGCATATGCATGTGAAACTCAAGGTTAAAAGTACTACATTACAAGTCTTCAATCACATCAGGTTCTTGCAATGGAAACAGGCATCATTATTATAATTTTTTTAATTTTTTTAAAATAGCGACGAATTTTAGCCGTAGCTATTGTTCTGAAAACCGTAGCAATTGTTAACATCAGCATATTGCTACGAATTTCATTCCACTTTTAGCTACTGATATTATCCGTAGCCGTAGGTACATTTTTCTACAGAAATTATAGCTACTACTTTTTTCCATAACTAGTGATATCTATTGCTGCGGATGTAATCTGTAGCCATAGGTATATTTCGCTACAGAAATTATAGCTACGGCCTTTATCCGTATCTATTGATATCTATTGTTACGCATTTAATTTGTAGGCGTAGTTATATTTCACTACAGAAATTATAGCTACGGCTTTTGTTCGTAGCTATTGATCTCTATTGCTACGGATATAATCCGTAGCTATTGGTTTTTGACCTTTAGCTATACCATCAATAGCTACGGACATGCTGCGGACTAGATCCTTAGCAAAAGGCCTTTAGCTACGATTTTTATCCGTAGCCTTTGCCCCTTGTTCTGGTAGTGCTACGATGGTGATTCCAGACTTCTTAGGAACCACCTGAGTTGGACTCACCCAATGACTATCGGATATAGGGGATATTATACTGACATCCAACAACTTAAGTACCATAGCCTTAACCACTTCCTTCATGTTTGGATTTAATTGACATTGTGATTGAAGGGAGGTTTTCACATTATCCTCAAGATGGTAGAGGCACTACATTTGTTTGGGGCAATTTCTCAAATTGTAGCCTCCACCAGTTAGCTTTAAGTACAGGCATAGTATCAAGTAAGGCATCCATCTCCTTAATCATGTCATCATCTAAATCAGGGGAGTGGGCTAAGTACGTCTCTAGAGTGTTAGAGTATAGAGTCAAAAGTGCTCTATCTTTCATGAAAGAATTGATCATATTAATGTCATGGGAATCGTCATCATTCTCTAGCTGTTTGTTCATATTGAAAAAGACGTTGAGCTCCAGTGTCATATTTTTGAAAGATAAATTCATAATTTCATTCCTATAATTAATGATGGCATTTGATGTAACAAGGAATGAGCGACCAAGATTGAAGGGAATTTGAGTGCTCACATCAATGATGGGTTGAGTATCCAAGACAATAAAATCTACTGGATAGTAGAATTTATCAACTTGGACCAAGACATCCTCAATTGTCTCTCTCAGTATATGTCACGCCCCAAACCCGAAAATCGGATGCACAAGAATCTCGATCGCCGAGTCTAGTGCCGACAGCCTCTGTAGTACCCCACTATCGACTCCTAGCGTCCATACGCCAGATTTCGATCCTGTGATCCTATAAGGAGGATTTTTTTTTTATATACATTTAACTTGTAATAAGCATAACCACAAGATTACCCAATTCACAAAGGCAACATCATCATCATTACATATCCACTAATATAATCATTTGAGTACAATGCTGAAAAAGAAATACATAAGTCGAAAATCAAGCTCCAAAAGACCATTGCACGCTCCAAACTCAACACTGCTGCAACCTAACATCACTTGCACGCATCTATCGTGCATAAGCTTATAGAAAGTTTAAAGGGTGGTGTAATTGTGTGAACAAGGTAAGTGTCAAGTATTCAACGCAATATTATAATCATACAATATCGAAATAGGCATAAGGTCATGAATCATATATTATCAAAGTAAGAGAAAATACTGACAAGTCCATGAATCAAGCACATATCGAATCACGCACGCAATGAGGAATACATATCGTAATACATGATCATCACTATTCAAATGAGGAGTCATAAAGAGCCAAATATCAGATGCCGTATCTAACCATATAAATGTAGAAACACAGGTAACCCAAAATGCCATATGCCGTGAATGTAATGCAATATGCAGTGCAAATGGAATGACCATGCTGGAGTATGAAGTCGGGATGATAGTACGTAGTATCGTAAGCTATGGGGTCCACAAGGGACTTCTATCTGGACTTAATATGCTCGGCCTAAAGTTGAGGAAACTTTGACCCTAAATAATTTCACTCTAATTCTTTCACGGTCTTCGTAGTAAATATTATTAATAAATGTGTATATTAAGCAAAACTGCCAGAAATGTTACAATCTGCTATAAGAAAATTCGCTGAAATTCAAGAGCATTACCAAGTGTATAATATGCAATAGATTAAGGAAAATCTTTGGGCCTAGTCAAACCAGTCCCATACCTAAATTTTGATAGTCGGACTCAATGTGGTAAACTCCTGATCTCAGGTTAATCATGCGCCCCAACCGAAATCCTAGCCATTGCGAAGGTACACGTAACAAATAGTTGCGCACCACCAGCCCGAGTGGATAGTGAATGAATGAATGAATGAATGAGCATGCAACTCCTACTTGATAAGTCCACATATCAGTACGGTTCCTCTCTCGAATCATCACCAGGGTCTATTACACTCCAAATGGCACTGCCGCTCTCCCAGCCGCACAGTCCAAGTGAGCGTAAGAAACCTCACTATCCGCCTGGCCAATAGTCTGCCAATACCTATCCGGCACGTCGATAGTGGACTCATTCCTCAAGCTGGTCAGACTCAGCCTAGCAATGCCCCCTACGCTCAGGCGGGTAAGGCCACACCCCCTCCCAACCGACCACGACATAGTGGGAGACGTGACCTCCTGGTATTTGGCTCTCGGGCGCTCATGTCTCCACTCGGTCTCGACGTTGGGGCATCTTCTGGCCCGGAGGTTTAGGAATTTTCACCCAGGGACATCTATGGTGCCCGTATGCTAGAACCAAACATTTTCGGTCTCATCTAGTCATCCACGATATGCCTGTGGAGGCTATGGCCTCGATGTCACTAGGGCGTACAGTAATCATAATGTAAGATGCATGAGTCATATAATCCAGTCATGCATCAATCCCGCTCATACCGTGCGCTCATATGAGACAATCTCCGCCTATCAAGGAATCTCATAACAGTCTATCCAATGATATATGTAATGGTCAACTACATCTCATAACAAACATGTAGATGATGCGTGTGGGCATGAATCATGATACTATGCAGTCACACACTCATAATCAGTATCAATAATCCGGCATCGACAATCGACCTCGACAATGTGGACATTTAACTAACATTATTCCCAAGGAACAACCCACAAAGATCCTAACATATAGTGGACTCATGGCCTCACACAAGGGCCAAATATATAATACTATGGGTCTCACTCAAGAGCTTAATATACATCACAATGGGCCTTTCTCATAGGCCTAACATACATCACAATGGGCTCGATCTCCTGGCCCTCAAACGCATCACAATAGGCCTCATCACCTAGGCCCTAATATACATCACATTGGGCCTCAAATACGGTCCATATACATCATATTGGGCCCCTACAATTGGAATTGGCAATCGGCTATGACAAATCAGAGTTGGTAATCAGCCTTGATCGATAATCGGCAATCAGTCACAACAAATTAGAATCGATAATCAGCCTTGATCAATAATCTGCAATCGGCCACGACAAATCAGAATCGGTAATCGGCCTCGATCGATAATCGACAATCGGTCACGACGAATCAAAATCGGTAATCAGCTTTGATCGATAATCAACAATCGGTCACGACAAATCAGGATCGGTAATCGGCCTTGATCAATAATCGGTAATTGGCCACGACAAATCAGAATCGGTAATCGGCCTCGATCGATAATTGATAATCGGTCACGACGAATCAAAATCTGTAATCGGCCTTGATCGTTAATCAACAATCGGCCATGACAAATCAGGATCAGTAATTGGCCTCGATCGATAATCAACAATCGGCCATGATGAATTAAAATTAGTAAATTGGTCATGATAATCGTGATCGATCATTAATCAGAGTCAGCAAATCGGTCACGTCAATCGGAGTCAGTAATCGATCAGGACAATCGGGATCAATCGATAATCAGGGTCAGAAAATCGATCACGTTAATTGGAATCGGCCTAACAAAGGGCCTAAGGGAAGGTCACAATGTGGATATTTAACCATCCCCACACATCAATGGGGACATTTAACCATCATTGCTCCCAAGGAGTGGCCCACATAGGGTCGAACATACAGTGGGCCCGCGGCCTCATACAAGGGTTTAATATTCATCACAATGAGCCGAATACATGGGCCTAATATACATCACCATGGACCACGACCCATGGTCCTCAGATACATCATAATGGGCTACGACCCATGGACTTCAATATACCTCAAGTGGACCGCATTGATGGGTCTCATATACATAACAGGTGGGCCCTGTACATGAACCTCAAATATACAGTATACGGGCCTTGTACATGGGTCTCATATACATCTAATGGGCCACTACACATCAAGTGGGTTGCATCAATGGGCCGCACTAATGGGCCTCATACACATCAAGTGGGTTGCATCAATGGGCCGCACTAATGGGCCTCATACACATCACAGTCGACCCACACAAAAGCCTCGCATACTTCTCATTAGGCCTCATATACGTCAAATGGGCCGTATCATGTAGGCCGCCCCAATTGGCCAAGCATGCATCAAATGGGCTAACATCAAAGGGGTTGAATCCAATGGACCGAATCAATGGGCCGAGTCAAATGAGCTGAGAATATCACAATGAGCCTTACCTATGGGCCTCAAATACATCACATTGGGCCTCGCCCATGGGCCTTGTACATATCAAGTGGGCCGCATCAATGGACCGCATATTCATAACAAGTGGGCTCTACTCATGGGTCTCAGGTACATGACATATGGGCCCTACACATGGGCCAGGGCCACGTATCTGGGTCTCGAATACATCAAATGGGCCACGCGTTATGGGCCTAATACACATCACAATGGGCCTCGTGTACAGCAAGTCGGGCCTCGATATATAGGCTTCAAACACAAAACAGGTGGCATTGCACATGGGCCAAAAATGTAACATGATGGGCCTCATGGATGGGCCGCACTAATGGGCCTTACACATTAAGTGAGTCGCACACATACCCATAGAATGAATCGTATCGAGAGGTCATCTGGACTATACTACAACTAGCAATGGAGATAATGATTTTCACCATTAAAATCCTATAGGGTCTACCACAGAAAACAGTGAGAGCAGCCACACCCACCGTTAAATCATTTATAGGATCCACCGTGTTTGTATTTTGAGATTCAACTTATTCGTCAGTTAATCACAGAGATAGATGAAGTGAAAACAAAGTATCAGCTTGATTGGAAGTACCGTGGCCCTGAAAATTTATTTATTTTTTAAACGGTGGGTGCCGTTGTCCCCACTATTTTGAATGGAGGGTCTACCTAGATGGACCACCCTACTCAAAAGATCAAGCGGTATTGAGACCCCTATCAAATAGGCCTGCTGGTGGGTGGTCTTCCTAGCCGTTGGGTCTGCCCAATCAGGTGGCCCTACATGATCAGAAGATGGATGGCGAGGATGTACTACATACATCAAAGTGGACCCATGCCCATCAGCTGGATGGAGTAGATGAGATCCAAGCATCACGATGCATCCCACATAGCACCTGTCCAGATTTGGATGGTATGAATACAACACTACATCATGGTGGGCCCGGAACTTGCTCACATGATACAACAGCAACAAGATGTTAGCTGCTGGCCCACTAATGAAAATAGATGAATGGTGGGGATGCAAAACTGATGAACGGCGCGGAGGTAAAATACATATATCACGCGAGGTCGCATGGGTGGCCGTGCGGTTACAACCCACACAACAAGTGGGATCCACGTCCAACTAGACGGTTGTGATCTAACACATACATCTTGGCATGGCCCACACAATCTACACGGCCTGGATTCTAGGCACGTGCACCACATGTGGGACCATCTGAACGTCAGATCTGTCTTATTCTCCTGCACCGCCAGAATAGGTGGATGGCGTGAATAAGGTCACATGCATCAGGTGGGCCGCACGATCATCAAGAGAGAGGGAAAGAGAGAGAGAGAGAGAGAGAGAGAGAGAGAGAGAGAGAGAGAGAGAGAGAGAGTACATACATCATGGCGTGGTCCCACAGGATCGTCCAACCTGTCCAGCACTGTCCAGATTGTCTGGACGGTGTGGATGAAACAAATACATCATAGTGTAGCCCCACAGTAGGTGGTCGGCTAGGATGGGAGCTCCATGTGGGACCCACCATCCTAACTGCTGGATGGTGGAGTCACGCAAGGTGATCAAGGTGGGTTCACACAATCTGGATGGTCCAGATCATCATATATATGTTAGGGGGGCCCACCAGCAGATGACGGTGTGGATAACATCGGCAAGGAGGGTCCCACGTGCTGCATTCAGCACGGACAAAGTGGATATAACTTGCATGCATCATGGTGGTAGGGTCCACGTGACTTGCTGGAGTCCAAGGCAGCAGCAACTGCCTGCTGCATGGGACCCGCTGTCCAGATGGACAACCTGGATCTAAACACATCCAAGGTGAGTCCGCAATGGACGAGCGGTGTGGATTTTTTGCATACATCTCAGTGGTCCCCATCGTCCTGAACACTGGACGGTGTGGATGAAAGACACATGCATCAAGGTAGGGGTCCCATGGACCTGCTGACGGACGGTTCGGGTAAAAAAAACATTCCTCATGGTGGGGTCCACCATCCCAGTCAGTGGATGGCTGGATAAAATACATGCATCAAGTGGTCCACCATCAGATGGACGGCCTAGAGAATAATACCTCAGGTGGGTCTCACTATCCAAATTTGCTAGATGGTGAGGATTCCCCACATACTCCAAGGTGGGCTCCACCATGATGGATGATGTGGATGCATATATCAGGTGGGCCATCAAACAAAAACAACACAAAACAAAAAAAAGAGGGAGAGAGATAGAGATCGGAGTAGCGGAGGGACCCTGCCACTATGGGTCCCTCTTCGATACAACACATACATCAAGATGGGTCCCACCTATGTGGGCACTTAAATCACAAATCAAGTAATAGAATCACCCATAAACAAAGAAGATTCACCACCTTAGATTTCTCCTTCCTTCTCCCGTCAATGCATGCTAGAGCTCCAATTGAACAATTTCAACGGTCGGGATCAAACTTGGATGGTGGAGATGGGAGATAGGAAAGTGGGCCACACAAGCTCTCCCATGGAAGCTTGCTTGGACGTGAGATGCTTGCTTAGAGAATGAGAGAGAATGAGAGAGAGAGAGAGAGACGATGGGAGAGGAGTGATGGGAGAGAGATGGTGAGGTGATGGGAAAGTTGACTTTAGGTAAGGGTGATGTAAGAGGGGGATGGGTGCTTGTACTTGACTTGATGGGATGGAGTACTTGACTTATGACATGATTGATGGGATATTCTCTTGGGATTGCAAAGCGCGGCGTTTTCCTCGAACTGAACGTAGCCCACATCTCCTAGCCTGGGTATCGCATCGGCGTGCAAGATGCGGTATCGGAACCGAAGCGATGGCGCAATCGCATTAGTATAAGTCTCGGGTCGAGCCGACTTAGACTGACAGGATCTGTCTCAAAATCGTGCGTAGACGCTAGTTAACAGATCGCGAGTCACCGAAATTCGGCCGAAATGACCGCGGAAGCCTATGGAATAGTACGGGCTAGGATGCGGGTCTTACAGTACATGAACCAATTGATCAGCAAGTTGTAATGTGGTCCGAGTGGGTTTTAATTAATCTATACCCAGTTGTTCATAAACCGAGAAAGGGATCAGATTTACACTTACTCCTAAGTCAAGAAGTGCATGCTCAATCCGGTGGTTCCCAATTATACAAGTGACGGTTGGGCTACCAGGATCCTTACTTTTTTATGGCACATGTTGATTGAGGATTGCACTCTCTTTTCTGTCAAAAAGATTTTCTTTTCTATGTTTTGTCGTCTTTTGGTAATGCATACATCTTTTGGAAATTTAGCATATCAAGAGATTTGTTTCACATCATCCAACAGAGATATGCTGACTTTCACTTGTTTTAACACCTCTATAAATCTTGTGAGTTACCTAGAGGTTTTGGTGTTATCAATGGTTGGGAGAATGCTGCAATCATCTTACTCACTTTTTCCAGTTCTTCTTCATGTGGGGCATTGCTAGGTCTATCATTCTCAATTCCTTTCAGGTCCTTAAGCTTTTTAGCCCTCACCGAAATGGTTTTTTCAATAATCTTCCCACTCCTAAGAGTGGTGATAGACTTAGCCTTCTCCATCTGATTTGAAAAGCTTGAGTCACTAATTTCACATTGTGGTTTTAGATTGGGAAGGGGTTGGGTTGGAAGCATCCCTTTCTCCCAACCTACTAAGCATGACTCAATCCTTTGAATGGATGATGCAAACATTCTGATTGTTGTTTTGAGATCATAAAATGCTTGTACCGTATTTTGGTTGAATAGCTCTTGGCTTTGCATTAATTTTTGAATTGTATCCTCTTGAGGCCTCTTTTGATTTAAAAATTGATTAAGGGCCTCTTGTGGGTTAGCCGTTTGTCCATTCCTCCAATTTAAATTTGTCCGCCAAATTTCAGAGCCATGATGTGGACAAGAATTCGTGGGATCTTTGAACCTTTCCCAGCATTGGAAGGTCTCATCCTCTTTGTGGGTGAAGTTCATGATTACCTTCCTTATAGTGTTAGTTTTATGAAATGAGAAAAACTTTTAAAGAAATTCTCAAGTCATCTCGGCCCATGTGCCAATAGATCATGGCTTTAAGGAGTGCATCCATGTCTTAGCTTTCACCTTCAATGAGAATGGAAACAATTTAAGTCGCACTATATCTTCAAACACGTTTGAAAAGTGTAATGTGTTCACAAAAGTATAGGGTCGCGATGTAGTAATACTGTCGGTGAGACCGAGGTCGAATCCATAGGGACTAATCTAGTGTGTATTCTAAGGGTAATTAGTAGAGCTGGGCATCAGTCCATATCAGATTGGATTGGGTAAAACTCGATCCGATCTGAAATCTTAATGGCCTGACCCGAACTTGATCCGATCCGGGACTGAGTCCGGGCCACCTGACTTGGACCGATCTGAAATGTGCATTGCCTAATCTGATCCAAGTCCTACTCGGTCAGGAAAGATGAGTCAGATCGGAATGGGCATAATTCAGATTGGTCCATATTTAAATTTTACAGTAAAAATCCTTAAAATTTTCAAACTACATGAATCTACAATCCACTACACTAGAATCCCTAAAATTCATATACTCCATTGTCCTAAAATCCACAAAACAAAATTCTTAAAATCCTCAAAATCATAACCATAAAAACCCTATTTTTGTGGCCATAAAACCTCCAAAATTATAAGCATAATAACCCCAAATCTATGGCCCTAAAACTCCCAAAATTGAAAGCTCTAACTCTCCAATTTCTGCACTTGAGAGATTGAGAGATATAGAGAGAATGGGAGAGAGATACCTGATGGTGCGTGAGAGCTTTGAGAGAGCTTTGACAGCGTGGATTTAAAAATACATCATGGTGGGCTAGAGAGCTTTGACGCTAGCTAGCTGGCTGATGCATGGTCACCTTCCAAATCGCTGGCATTACACACATCGGCATAGGATGTGGGGGTTGGAGCTTAGAGAGAGAGAGAGAGAGAGAGATCGAGTAGTTTTTAGGTTTAGGGTAAAAAACCTAAAATGCATATATACACACACACACACACACACACACACACACTACCAGATTCCGAATCGGGTCGGTTCAGATCCATTCGGATCGGATCGGTCCGGAACCATGACAATCCGAACTCAATCTGAATGAATTTCATATCTGAACTACCCAACTCGATCCTGGCCAATCCAGGCCATCGGTTCGGTTCGGATCAGGTCGGATCGGGTCTGATCCACTAGATCGGATCTGTTTTGCCCAGCTCTAGTAATTAGGATCATGACTAGGAGAAGATCTAACCTAAATAAGGAAAATTGATGAGGTAATTGTGAAGTGTATGTTTAAGAACTTAAGAAAATTAAAGGTGGGAACTAGGGTTCAGGGATCCACTTATAGTAATTGGGAAGCTACCTTGCTTGATTCAATAGATCCATCTGGAATCGGAGTCCTATCTTATCCAATTGAACAAAGGAGAGATTTGTCAGAACTCCAAATTTCCATTGACCTAATTCTCAATGGATGAAAGTTGTGAGGATTGGAAGTGATTCCATCACCTAACCATGCCCAGGAGACAATGCAAAACAACAAGATATACTGATCCCACAACCAACATAGGAGAATTGTGAGAATTAGAAGGGATTCCGTCACCCATCCATGCCCAAGGGACAATAAAGAACAACAGGATGTACTAACTTTACAATCTCCAAGCAGAAGAAGAAGATACTTCAATCTATTGCAGATCCATTGTAATTTCAGTCATAACAAACAATTAAATGCTAAAAGTATTCCATAAATATCAAACTAGAATCAAAGGAGTTTAAATAAACATGAATCAAAATAAAGTAAACATCCCAACCACGCTACAAGCTTTATCCCTTAGCCCTAGCTAAGGGATCTAGCCAACTATAGACATGATAGGATCTATAACCCTAAAAGAAAGCATGAAAACCAAGAAGAAGGGAAGAAGAACTCTTGGGAATCAGTTCCACCCTTTTGTTCTACATCTCCAAACCCTAGATTATGCCTAGGGATGCCTTGAAGAGTCCTATATATAGCTGAGCAACACCTCCTTATGCACCTCTTTGAAAAAATCCGGAACCTTCCTCAAATTTACATAGTTTGTGTAACTCTGCGTAACTTCGCGTGATCTGTTCGATGACATAGAATAGGCTTCGATGCCATCGAAGGTGTATTTTTTATGTGCTTTTTTTCATGCTTTTGTAGCTTTATTTGGACTCTATAACCTTCCATGTCATCGAACCTACCTTCAATGTCATCGAACATTGTTCGAGGAATCAATAATGTATTCAAAATAGTCCATAGAGTTATTCTAATTTCTTCAATAAATTCAATGTCATCGAAGAGACCTTCGATGTCATCAAGCAGATCTTTAGTGTTATCGAGTGATCGAAAATGGTGCACAATGTATCCATCGAGTTTTGCCGACATTCCACAGAAAATTCGATGTCATCGAGCAAAGCTTCGAGTCATCGAGCAAGTTCTCGAGTCATCGAAAAATGTCTTCAATTTATCTAGCCACTAACTCAATTTTCTTTCATAAATTCAATGTCATCGACTCATGTTCGATGTCATCTAACGTGTCCTCAGTATCATCGAATGGTGCTCGATGACACAATCAATGTGTATTTTGCATTTGTTCTTTCGGCTTCGTTCCTTCTCCGCTTGGTTTTCTTGAATCTTGGGACCTTAAAATCTTCAATCTTTATCTCCTAAGATCCATTCTTCGCCTTAGTGATCTTTGAGCGTCAAATCCATGCTTTTAGCACATTTTTCAATCTAAGCTCTGAAATTCACCTTGCAACACAAACATGAGTAAATAAGACATTAAGCAGTATGATGTTCATAAAACCAAGATATAAATGGGGTCTAATATGCAATATTTGATCCTCAACACAATCCCCAACCAGCATTTTGCTAGTCCCGAGCAAGGTATATAAAAGATGAATGAGTGGAATTAAGATATGAAAGTGAGATTTTGAAAACCTATAATCTAATCATAGAAGAAACGCATCAAATAAGTCCTTTGTCTATTAAATTGAGGCATAATTTATATATCAAGTTTTTCAATATGCCTAGTGAAAGTCAATTTACATCCTGTACAAATACTATAAATTCGTCTTGTTAGTTATGCTCATAACTTCAATATCAGTTTGAAACTCAAGTACTGATTCCGAACTTATCCCATTTTCCTTCTTTTTTCATTTTTTTATATTGATGATCAGTTCTTATTCATTCTTTTCATTCCTTTCATTCTTTTTCATGACCTCTTTGTCAATCTCCTATTTTTTAACTGGTTCTTTTCTTCTTTTATGGTGAGTAAAATTCTCCAGACTTTATTCTCACCATCTATCAATGATTCACATACTAACAATCAGACTTCCAGTATATCTTACAAAAGATAAATTGAATGTGTCTTGTGATTTAACATGATATTCAAACTTTCTCTTAATCAATTGAGCGCAAGTACTTAGGTGATAAATTACTTAGATGATTAGACTCTAGTAATTCAAAATTCAATCTCATGCTTAAGGCATTCTTAAGTACATAATTCATCGCTTCCCAAACAGATTTTAGCTTAAAACATTGAAAATTTTCAAAAAGTTTGCTCAAAACTGAGAAAACATTGATTAGGTTACCTAATCCCTCATTCCCAACAAAAAAAATCTACATTATTCTCAATGTAAAAGAATTAAGCATGCAATGCAAAAGAGGCAATGAAAAGAAAAGGGAAGTGATGGAAAGGTAATACTTAAAGAAGGAATTCTGAGGCTTTTCCAATAATCTTAGTGTGAAGATAGGTTAACATAAAACAAAACTCAACAGAGTATAAGCAAACTATCATAGTCCTATGAAAGCGATAAACCTACCTATACCTCCATCAGACTAGGAGATCAATCCTGGTGCACAGGATCACTTAGAGGTATGAACATGTCCTCTGAATCAAATTCTAAACAAGTGGCTTTAATCGATGTCCATTTACCTTAAATTCATTGTCATTGTTCGGATTCTTTATCTTAACAGCCCCATGAGGATAAACATTGATAATAGTGAAGGAGCTGGTCCAACGAGATCGAATTTTGCCCAGAAAGAGATGTAACCGAGAATTGTATAAGAGGACATCTGACCTGGTGTGAATGATTTCTGAATAATGTGTTGGTCATGAAATACCTTCATCATGTCCTTATAAATTATGGAGTTATCCTACACATCATTCTGAATTTCTTCAAGTTTATTTAACTAAAGTTCGCGTAGCGAGCTAACGTTGTCTAGATTGAAATTCAAATTTTTAATAGGCCAGAGGCTCCATGTTCCAATTCCATAGGCAAATGGAAAGCCTTCCCATAGACAAGTCTAAAGGGAGACATTCCAATAGGGGTCTTAAATGCAGTACGGTAAACCCATAAGGCATCGGTCAAGCGAATTGACCAATCCTTATGGTCAGGGTTAACCGTTTTCTCCAAAATGTGTTTAATTTTCCTATTGGAAATCTCAGCTTGCCCACTTGTTTGTGCATCGTATGGAGTGCTCACTTTGTAGGAGATGTTATATTTGTTCATTAAGTTCGAAAATGGCCTATTATAGAAATGTGAACCTCCATCACTAATGATAGCTCGAGGTGTTCCGAACCGGGAAAAGATGTTCTCTTTTAAGAATTTAATGACTATTTGATGATCATTGTTCCAGCACGGGTCCGCTTTAACCTATTTAGTGACATAGTCTACGACTAGGAAAATATATAAATTTCCAAAAGATTGGGGGAATGGTCCTACAAAATCGATGCCCCAGCAATCGAATGCTTCAATAATGAGAATAGGGTTCAAAGGCATCATATTTCGACTGGATAATGCTCCAAATTTCTGACAACGCTTATAACTTTTGCAAAACTCATTAGTGTTATTGAACATAATGGAACAGTAAAAGCTACATTGCAAAATTTTGGCCGTGGTCTTTTTGGCAGAAAAGTGACCACCACGAGCCTGCGAATGACAGAAGGAGATGACACTTTGGTGTTCATTGTCTGGCACACATCTTAAGATTTGATCTAGACAATATTTAAATAGATATGGATCATCCCAGAAGAATTTGCGTACCTCGCTCGGTAAAGAACTTTTTCATATCTTGCACAGTCCAATGTGTTGGTGTGAAACCTGTAGCAAGATAATTAGTGATATCCGCAAACCAAGGTGAATGGAAGACTTTAAACAATTGTTCGTTAGGGAACATGTCATTTATATGTGTCATCTTAAGGGAATCAGAGAGATTAAGGCAGGAAAGATGGTCAGCCACTACTTTCTCTACTCTGTTTTTATCTTTTATTTCCAAATCGAATTCCTAGAGTAAGAGGATCCATCTTATCAGGTGGGGCTTAGCATCATTCTTATAAAGAAGATACTTGAGTGCCACATGATCTGTGTAAATGACGATCTTAAATCTGATTAAGTAAGACCTAAATTTGTCCAAAGCGAACACTATGTCTAAGAGTTCCTTTTTTGTAGTAGAGTAGTTCACCTAGACAAGATTTAGAGTTCTACTTGCGTAATGAATAACGTAGGGCCTCTGTTCTTTCCTTTGGCCTAAAACTGCCCCAAGAGCATACTTGGATGCGTCACACATAAGTTCAAAAGGAAGGCTCTAGTGGGGTGGCTGCTGCATAATAGGTGCGGTGGTTAACATGCACTTGAGCTTAGTAAAAGTTTCATGACATTGCTCAGTCCACTCGTATAAGATATTCTTTTGAAGTAGATTGCATAAAGGACGAGAGAGGTGATTAAAGTCCTTTATGAATCTCCTGTAAAATCCACCATGTCCTAAAAAGGATTGCATGTCTCGTATGTTCTTGGGTGGAGTTAAGTTAGAGATAAGATCAATCTTAGCCTTATCTACCTCAATTCCTTTAAACGAGATGATATGTCCAAGGACAATCCCCTTGTGAACCATGAAATGACACTTCTCCCAATTTAGTACCAAATTCTTTTCCTCACTTTGTTTCAGGACAATTTTTAAATTTCTAAGCATTCGTTGAAGGATAGACCAAAAATTGAGAAATCATCCATGAAGACCTCTAAATATTGCCCCACCATATTAGAAAAAAATATTAAACATATATTGCTGAAAGGTGGCGGGGGCATTACAGTCCAAATGGCATCCTTCAATAAGCAAAGGTGTCAAAAGGACATGTGAACATAGTCTTTTCTTAGTCTTCAAGGGCTATCTTGATCTGATTATAGCCCGAATATCCGTTAAGGAAACATTAATAGGATGACCAGCTAGGCTTTCCAAAATTTGATCAATGAAGGGTAAAGGAAAATGGTCCTTCCTCGTGACGATATTCAACTTCCTGTAGTCAATGCACATTCTCCAACCAGTAGTGACTCCAGTTGGCACGAGTTCATTGTCATCATTGGCTACGATGGTGATTCCAGAATACTTAGGAACCACCTGAGTTGGACTCACCCATTGACTATCGGATATAGGATATATGATACCCACATCCAATAGTATATGAACGTTGACCTTAACCACTTCCTTCATGTTTGGATTTAATCTACGTTGTGGTTACCAGGAGGTCTTCGCATTATTCTCTAGATAAATGTGGTGAGTATAATCAAAGAGTCAATTCCCTTGAGGTCCGCAATCGACCATCTAAAGGCTCCATTATGCTCAATGGGAGTATAAATGAGCATACTCTCCTGTTCTTGCTCGAGGTGGGAAGAAATCACCACCAGGAATGTCTAATCTTTACTTAAATATACATATTTCAAATCAAGCTTTGGTGCCTTGAGGTTAGATGGTAGAGGTGCTACATCAGTTTGGTGCAATTCTTCAAATTGTGGCCTCCACTGGTTAACTTCAAGTACCGGCACAGTATTAAGCATGACCCCCATCTCCCTTAGTCATATCATCGTCTAAATCATGGGAAAGGGCTAGGCACGTCTCTAAAGGGTCAGATGACAAGGTCATCAGAGTTCTATCCTCCATGAAAGAATCAATCAGGTTAACATAATGCGCACCATCATCATCTTTTACTTGTTTACCCATATTGAAAAAGATATTCAACTCCAGTGTCATATTTCCAAAAGACAAACTCACGACTCCATTCCTGCAATTAATGATTGCATTTGTTATGGTAGGGAATGGGCAACCAAGAATGATAGGAATTTGAGTGCTCATGTCCATGACGAGTTGAGTATTTAGGATGATAAAATCTACCAGGCAGTAGAATTTGTCAACCTCGACTAACACATTCTTAATTATCCCTCTCGGTACACGAATTGAGTGATCGACAAGCTATAATGTGGTTTGGGTAGGTTTTAATTCACCCAAACCTAATTGTTCATAGACCGAGTAAGGAATCAGATTTATGGTCACTCCTAAGTCACGAAATGCGTGCCCTATGCGGTAATTCCTAATTACACAAGCAATTGTTGGGCTACTGAGATCTTTGTATTTATGTGGCACGTCTTGCTTTAGGATGACATTGACTTTTTTAGTTAAGAAGATTTTCTTTTGAATATTTTGCCGTCTTTTAGTCATACATAAGTGTTTTAAAATTTTAGCATATATAGGTATTTGTTTAACCGCATCCAGTAAAGGAATATTGACCTTCACTTATTTTAACGCCTTTAAAATATCCTGAGAGTTAGAGAGAGATTTTGGTGCAATTAACCATTGGAGGAATGGTGCAATCAGCTTGCTTTGGAGTTCCGGTTCTAACTCTCTTGGAGTGTTACTAGGTCTATCAGTTTCATCTACTTTTGAGTCCTTAGACTTTTCAGCCTTTACTAGAATAGATTTGTCAATTATCTTCCCACTCCTAAGAGTAGTGATAGACTTAGCTTGCTCCATTTTATTTGAAAAGCTTGGATCACTTAATTCGTATTGTGGTTTAGGATTGGGGAAAGGTTGGGCCGGAAGAATGCCTTTTTCCCCAATTGAATTTTTTGTCTCACGCCCTTGTATGGCCTTTGAAAGGTCTTGAAGGGTTTGCAATATACTCTGATTGATAAGCTCTTAGTTTTGAATATGTTTCCAGATTGGATCCTCTTGAGGTTTCCCTTAATTCAAGAATTGGTTAGGGATTCTTTGAGAAGTAGTAGTTTGTCCATTCCTCCAACTAAAGTTCAGATGATTTCTCCAACTAGGATTATATGTGTTAGAGATGGGTTCACTGAAAGGTCTTTGGTAGTTGTTCACGACATTCTAGTGCTCATTCAGTGCCTCTTGAAAAGTAGGTATCGTTGGGCAATTTTCAGTTGTATGGATGTTACAAGCATAAATACCACAAATAACTTCTTTAGCCTTATCCTTCTTAAGTTCCATGGCTGGCTCTTGAAAAGCAGGTATCATTGGGCAATTTTCAGTTGTATGGATGTTGCAAGCACGAATACCGCAAATAAGTTCCTTAGCCTTATCCTTCTTAAGTTCCATAGCCTTGACTTTCCTTGCGAGACTGCCCACTTCAGCATTTTCATCATCATCCTCTTTCAGCAAGTACATCCCACCTCTCTCCCTTGCTTGAGTAAGCTTAGATGTGATGCTAGATTTTGGGGGGATGTCCCATGAGTGTGTAGTTTCAGCAAGTTTATTAAAGTAATCCCACACCTCATCAACATTTTGTTCATGAACTCCCCATTGCACATCGTCTCGACGAATTGGTGCATGAAAGATGTCAGTCCATCGTGAAAGAAACTTGTTATGCACAACATTTTAAAATCGTGTTGTAGGCATGAACTGACGAGATCCTTGAACCGTTCCTAACAATGGAAGAATGTTTCCTTTTCCTTTTGGGCAAAGTTTATGATCGACTTCCTGATGGTATTTGTCTTATGATATGGAAAGAATTTTTTTATGAACTCCATCATGTCATTCCATGTGTTAATCGATCGTAGACGTAGTGAGTGCAACCATGTCTTAGCTCTTTCTTTTAAGGAAAAAGGAAAGAGTTTCAGCCTGACCGTGTCCTCAGACATGTTAGGAAAATATAAAGTGGCTATAATCTCATCAAACTCTCAAGTGTAGATATGGACTTTCATATTCAAGTCCAATGAACTTTGGAAGGAGTTGGATCACTCTTGGCTTGATATCCATGTTTCTTGTCTTTTTTGGAAAAACCATACAGGAAGGTGTGCTCACCCCCGCCAGTTGTAAATAATCTCATAAAGTATGAGGCGGGGGTGTTTGATGCACCTCATTCTAATCCTGGACTTCCTTAACCCAAGGTTGAGGTTGTCTTCCTGGTTGATTGACCAGTTGATTAGTAGACATCACTTCAATTGACTCTGAGGAGCTTAGGTAGTGTTTAACCCTGTGATAGATAAATAACCCCTCGACTAATCCTCCTCTACTCAAAAGATATCGAGTGTTGTCACAGACATGAAACACTCTCAACCCTCAATTTCAGACTCTTACCTAACCCTTAAAAAAAAGCCTAGAGGGATAAGAATTCTGGAAAAAGAAAGGAAGAGAATTAAAAAGAAGTTAGAAAATTGAAAGTTCCTAATTTAAGATCCTGTAAAACAAAATAAAAGAAATCGGTTTATAAAAATAGAAATTCTAAAATTAGAAAGTTTCTAAAAACAAAAATAGAAAGATGAGTTAGTTTCTAAAATTTTTTTTCCTACAATTAGAAAGTTTCTAAAAACAGAAAACAAACCGTAATATAGAAATAGAAAGAAAGAAAAATTAAAAAGCGATTACCAAATTAGAAGTTTCTATATTTGGATCTTACAAAACAGGAAAGTTAAGATAGTTTCTAAAAAAAATATATAGAGAAACTCTAATCCTAAAAATAGAATGTAAATAAATCCTAATCTTAACCTATTTCTAAAACTAATCAATCTCAGAATAACATAGCCGTTAATCCCCAACAACGGCGTCAAAAACTTGTTCACCGCCCCAAGTGTTGGGTTGTGATGTAGTAATAATCTCGGTGAGACCGAGGTCGAATCCAAAGGGACTAATCTTATGTGTATTCTGAGGGTAATTAGGAACAGGAGTAGGAGAAGATCTAACCTAAATAAAGAAAATTAAGGAGGTAATTGTGAAGTGTTTGTTTAAGAACTTAGAAAATTAAAGGTGGGAACTAGGATTTTTAAGGATCCATGCACTTGTAGCAATTGGGAAGCTACCTTGCTTGATTCAATAGATCCATTTGGAATCAGAGTCATAACTTATCCAATTGAACAAAGGAGAGATTTGTCAGATCTCTGAACTTTCATTGACCTAATTCTCAATGGTTGAAAGTTGTGAGGATTGGAAGTGATTCCATCATCTAACCATGCCTAGGAGATAATGGTAAACAACAAGATATACCAATCCTGCAACCAACATAGGAGAATTGTGAGAATTAGAAGGGATTTTGTAACCCATCCATGCCTAAGGGACAATGGAGAACAACAAGATGTAGTAACTTCATAATTTCCAAACAGAAGAAGAAGATACTTCAACCTATTACAGATCCATTGTAATTTCAGTCACGATAAACCATTAAACACTAAAAATATTCCTTAAATATCAAACTAGAATCAAAGGAGTTCAAATAAACATGAATTAAAACAAAGTAAACATCCCAACCACGCTACAAACTTCACCTCTTAGCCCTAGTTAAGGGATCTAGCCAACCATAGACATGATAGGATCTATAACCCTAAAAGAAAGCATGAAAACTAAGAAGAAGAGAAGAAGAACTCTTGGGAGTAGCTCTGCCCTTTTGTTCTACTTCTTCAAACCCTATATTATGTCTAGGGATGCCTTGGGGACTCCTATTTATAGTTGATCAACACCTCCTTTCACACCTCTTTGGAAAAATCCAAAACCTTCCTCAAATTTACGCAGTCTACTTAACTCTGCCTAACTTCGCGCGATCTGTTTGATGACATCGAATAGGCTTCAATGCCATCGAAGGTGTATTTTATATGTTCTTTTTCCATGCTTTTATAGCTTTATTCGTACTCTGTAATCTTCTATGTCATCGAACCTACCTTCGATGTCATTGAAGAGGCCTTCGATGTCATCAAACATTGTTCGAGGAATTGATAATGTGTCCAAAATAGTCTAGAGAGTTATTCCAATTTCTTCAATGAATTCGATGTCATCAAAGAGACCTTCAATGTCATTGAGCAGATCTTTGATGTCATCAAGGAGTGCTTCGAGTAATAAAAAATGGTGCCTAATGTGTCCAGCGAGTTTTACCAAAATTTCATAGAAAATTCGATGTCATCGAGCAAGTCTTCGATGTCATCGAACAAGTTATCGAGTCGTCAAAAAATGTCTTCAATTTTTCCAGCGACCAACTCGATTTTCTTTCATAAATTCGATGTCATCGACCCGTGTTCGATGTTATCGAACGTGTCCTTGATGTAATTGAATGGTGCTCGATGACACAGTTAATGTGTATTCTGCACTTTGTTCTTTCGGCTTCTTTCTTTTTCCACTTGGTTTTCTTGAATCTTGGGACCTTAAAATCTTCAATCTTTGTCTCCTAAGATCTATTATTTGCCTTGGTGATATTTGAGCATCAAATCCATGCTTTTAGCAACTTTTTCAATCCAAGCTCTCAAATTCACCTTGCAACGCAAACATGAGTAAAATAGGACATTAAGCAATATCATGTTCTTAAAACCAATATATAAATGGGGTCCAATATGCAATATTTGACCCTCAACACAATAAGGTGACTACCTTATTAAATTTTTGATGTGTAAGTATGGACTTTCATATTCTAGTCCATGAAATTTAGGAAGTAGTTGTATCATTCCAGGTTTAACATACACGGTTCCTGCATTTAATGGGAATATCATGCAAGAAGGTGTACTCACCCCCGCCGGTTATAAATAATCTTGTAGAGTACGAGGCGGGGTGCATGATGAAACCTCATTTTAATCTTGAACTTCATCAACTGGATGTTAAGGTTGATTTGCATCTATAACTTCAATTAATCTAGGTGATCTCAAGTGGTGTCTAATCCCGTGATAGATAGGCAACCCTTTGACTAATCCTCCTTCATTCAAGAGATGGAGGGTGTTATCACAAACCCACTTGGGCATGAAACTCTCACTACTAGAAAAAGGGGCAAAGGCTATGGATACAAATCCTAGCTAAAGAGATATAGCTACGGTTATCGTCCATAACATGTCCGTAGTCGTAGCTACCGTAGCCATAGGTCTAAAAGCTATAGCTATGGATTTACTTTGTAGCCATATATTCCAATAGCTACGGATATAATCCGTAGTCATATTTTCTATAGCGAAATGTCACTACTAAAAAAATGATCAATGACTATGGACTATGATAACTTTTGCCTACGGATATAGACCGTAGCTATTTTGCTACGACTTAAATCCGTAGCTAAAAATAATTGAACCGTAGCTAAAAGCTAACACCACCACTCATGCCTACAACCTTATATGGCTCCATAAGGGACTCTACGAGACACATTAAAATATGTGTGCTCCATCTAAGACGTCAACTCATTTTGAAAGAGCATTTTTGGGCAAGAGCCCAAAAAAGGAAGTAGTTCGAAGGCTCAAGTGGACCACATGGTAAGAAACTATAGAGATTAAATACCTACCAATGGTCGATGGTGTGGTTCAAGTTGACCTTCGAGTTTCCTATATTTTGGGGTCAATCCATATAAAACAATTAAAAAAATTAATGGACGGATTAGATATATGAAATGTATCATGATGGATCCCATAAAGCCGCCCTTAAGAGGGTCGTTTGTCCATGACCGTCAAAATTGTATGAAGTGGATGTGCGGTAAATGGCTACGGACCATGGGTTTTAACTACAAATTAAAACCGTAGCCAGGCCGTACAAGGTAAAAATGCAGAAACTCTTCCTGCACTGCCCTTTTTCTTTCCCCCCCTTGCACGAACCTTTCATCTCCCTCCACTCCAAACCCATTTTACATCCATCTCTCTCTCTCTCTCTCTCTCTCTCTCTCTCTCTCTCTCTCTCTCTCGATCTCCCACGTCTCACGAACTCTCTCTCTCTCTCCCCCTCTCACGAACCCTCTTCTCTCTCTCCATCTCTCTCTCTCTCTCTCTCAATCTCGAAAGACTTCCCTCTCGATGCCATAATCCACGTCCATTTTAGGAATGCAAGAATGATTTTCTTCTTCTTTTTTTTCTCTCTTTTGAATATTTATATTCTTTGTCTTTTTTTTTTTTTGTGGAATCGGATTGGGTTTTTTTTTAATATTTTATTTTAATTTTATTTTAGGTTTTTTTTTACTCTTATGAATGATATAGATGTTTTAATGACTCTCTTTTCGCCCTTCATTTTTCGTGAAAATCCTCTCCCTCCCTCTCTCGTTAGTCCTTGCATCAATGGCATCCGTCTCTGCGACTGCCATTCAGTTTGGATCTTCATTACAACAAGCAAATTGGAGTCAGGTAGCTGGAAGGATTTCCAGTTTGAGGTTGGTCTCTGTTGGCAGGGTGAAGAACGTTAGCTTCCCATCTCTACGGACCTCCCGATTCCAGATCTTTTGTGCGGCCAAAAAGGAGATGAGGCAGAGTAATGATCCTCATGTGTATAAGGAACCCGATTATAAGTAATATTGGGAAGAACATTCTTCTTAACTCAGTAGTAATTCTCCATAAATTGATTTTGATTAGTTATCTTCCCTGGACTTGTGTACAATACCTAAAGCAGGAATGTAAAGTTGAGGGTAATGCCTACTGAGGTGTTTCCTGGCTGATTTCTATTTGCAATCACATACTCACTTTCCCCATTATGTTCATGTTATATCTACAATGTTCATCCTTTTTTTTTTCATATGAATATGGGGTATGAACCCAAAATGGAAATCTGATCCAAATCATGTGTGGACCACATGACAGGAAAGAGTGGTAACTGAATGCCCACCATTAAAAAGTAAAATCCTCTTTAGGGCTAGAAAAAGGGGTGCTGCTTCCATGGATCCCTTGACTGATGTAGCTTACATTAATGCCCTCCATCCAACTATAGTGTTTGGTTTTGAGATGGTTGGGCGTTTGTGGTAATATTTCACCTTTTGGCACTTCTTCAATAAAAGTGCATTTACCTTTTTAAAAAAATCTATGATCTTTTGGTGGGTTGTTCAAAAGCTAGAGTTGAGGGGGTTATCCATGGTGTTGGCATTTAGTGATTGGGATTCAATTGCGTATGGAGAATTAGTGCAATGAGCTTCTTCTTCTTCTTCTTTTTTCCTGGAGGAAAATTTTTTGGCTTTGAATCCATGGATTTGTGGAGTTGGGAATTGGCCAAATCCATGGAGAGATTCTTAAATGGGTTGGGGTTGTCCATGTAAAGGGTTTGTGGATCTTAAATTGTTTTTTTTTTCCATGTCATTTTGTTGTATGGACGCGCACTCCTTTCCAATCCGAAGTATCAATTATTTGGCAAATTCTTCCTTATGGTATAATGTGGGGGCTATGGAGAGAAATTCTAGAATCCTCGAGGGAAAGACTTTGTAAATTGGCTCTGTAATTTAATTGATTTCCTCAATGATCAAAACTAAGAGTTTAGAAGGGGTTTGGTTAATTTGCCAAATAATACCTTCTTTGGAGAAACAAACTCCATAGTTTGTGGTGGGGAATTTTTTACCAAATCCAAATCCATGGGGAATGTCTTAAATGGGGTTGGGGCTGCCTTCATGGGTTGTAAACTATTTTAGGGTCTTAAATGTGTCCATTTTCCATGTCATTGCTAGATGGACATGACATCTTTTCCAATCCCAAGACTCAATTATTTGGCCATGGTATAATGTGAGGGTTTTTTTTAGAGGAATTCTAGAATTGTTGGGGAAAGACTTTATAGGGTGGCTCTATAATTTAATTGATTTCCTCTATGTTTTTTGGATGGATTGTTCAACAACTAGAGTCGAGGGGGTGTTATCCATGGCACTGTCATTCATTGATGGGGATTCAATTGTATTTGGAGATTTGATGGGTAATGAGCTGTTTTTCGTAGCCCTATGGGAGTTGTTTACACATTTATGAATAAAAATAAAAATAAAAATAAAAATCTATTGCTACAGTATTGGTAATGATACAGTGTAGTAGTCCCTCAATCATTATCCTACCTTAATGCCCTTTTACTCAAGAATATATATAGTGAATCTAGAGGTGAGTGGATGTGTAAGAAATGGCAGAATTTTTGGAGTAAATATCGTTGGCCTTGTTTTGTTGGCCTTGAATTGGTTTTGTTTTGTTGAATATTTCAATTGACTTAATAAGGTGGTTATATCCTACAAATTATTTCATGTTTTGAATGTATGGTGATGAGATGCAAGCTTGCCAAAGTACTGCCAAATGCAAAACCTCATAGATTAAATCATTTAACTTCTTAATGCAACTTATGTGTCTGGAGAAATTGGTTTTTCTGTTGATAAATACATGTATGTGGTTCATGAATATGGAGGAGAGTATAGTTAGAAGAATCTGGCTTCTTAATGCAGTCACACCGAAGATTTTCTCCAAGGCTAATGGTATTTTACATTAAGAAGTAATTTGATAATTCTAATGGAAACCAAAATCACTAGGTTGCCACATCTTTGAGAGCTCAATGACCCAAAGGTATTATTGTAGCCATTGAGTTAGCCTTTTTACTAGTTAATGTTATTTTTCACATAAATGTTCATTGGATAACATTTGTTGATTTACTTTTTACTTTCTGTAAGTAATTGAGTTTTTTTTTTCTTTTTCTTTCTTTTTTACTTTTTTAAGTGTAAATACTTTTTGATGCTTTAGTGTGGTAATATAGAATTTTTTAAAGGATTTGATGCATCTTTGTTTTCTTTATACTCCATTTGGCTGATTAATTTGAGTTTCTGTAAAACGTAAAAAGAAAGAGCATTAGTCATATAAATTCTTTAGTCTTGCAGAACTGATGAGGAGTCAAGCTTTGTAAAACCTGATGTTAGTTATCATACTGAGATGCCTGTTTCAAGAGTTGATAGTGAGCAGCTTAAGTGTTCTTAGCAGCCATTACTTGACAACAACTTCATAACTATTTTCTCAGCTTTGCCTCCTAGCTTCACTGAACTATTGATTGGCTATTTGACTTAACATGAGAACAATGGTAAGATATACAAATTATATTTACATGTTAGAATTTGGCATATTGAATCTACAGGTGTACGCAGTGTTCAATAACTTATCATGGCTTGACTTGTAACCGGACTGAGCTAACTGTTGTTGTTGGTACACTTGGAGCCTAGTAATACCGAGCTCACTCAATCATGTTCCAAATCCATCTGCATGTTTTTCATTAACAACAGTCCATGGAAAACCTTCATTTGAATAATTCTGATATTGAAACAACATTCTCTTCTGGGTAATCCTTTTGGAAGACTTCCCATCAACAATTTCTTTAACTGAGATTTATGAATATTGCAGAGCCACCAAAGGTGCCTGAAGAAATTGATATGATGTCCCAAGTCATGGTAATTTTTTTTAAACATTAACTAATTTCTTTAGTATGACATTCTCTCTGTTTGTGTAGTTTTTAAATTTTGAACTTTTTTTTTTTGTTGCAGAGATGCATATCGGATTCTTCTTTTCCTGGTATGTGAATTTCTTCCATTACTAGTTCTCAGCTTCTTCCTTTCATGCATATCAGATTCTTTTTTTCATGGTTTAAGAGTTTTGTGGCACGATTCCACATATTTATCTTTCTATTTGTTATTTTATCATTACTGTTGGTTGTTGCTTCATGGTAGATTTGTAGTCAATGTCTAGTATGCAGCCTGAAATTCGGGGGAAAAAACTTTGAAAAGATTCCTTTGTGTGTAACTATTAAAAAAAGATTCCTTTGCATATGAGATAAAAACAGAGAGGGGCTCCACTTCATCCAGTGTAGCAAGGTTCATGAAAGTGAAAATACTAGACATTGAACATTAGAGAAGTAAACTTGCTTTAAAGGGCCTTCTCTTGTAAATGGTTAGTTGAAATTTAGATCCTATGTGAATGGTTGGGGCTACTAAGTATGTTGCGAGGAGAGTTTGGTATGGAGAAAACATTCGCCATCATATAATATTCTTCTGGAAAGCTGATGGAAAGAATTATAATGATTTTCTACAACTAATTTTTCCAACCTGCATTTCCCACCCCTGAACATTTCCCAAGGAAGCCCTGAGAAGTGAATGAGATGTTCTATGGCATCTCCCATCAACATCTGCCTCATCAGATGATTGTTAAGCCCAACTTCTTTACCTTCTGAGTCTTTATTAGAACAGTCATAACCATGACAAATTGGAAAGCCATCCTTGGTAATTTCTCATTTCCATTGTATTATGATCCTATCATTATTATTTTGTGCACATTGGCTTGTCTTATGGACACCTTGTGATCTTTTCCATGATGCAGGGTTGCAGACAAGGACTGGGGAGCTGATTTTAGGAAGCTGTCTGCTGGTGCAACTCTTGTTAGCCTTACTTTATGGCTTGACCATATGAAGGCAAGTCTTCTTTCACTAGCTACATCACTAAGCTTTATTTATTGTCAAGGAAACCAGTGGTGGATGATGAAATGATAAATTTTTGCATGTCAGTTAGAATCCCACACCTTAAGTGGTGACTGCCATACCAGTAGCAGGCAACTAAAAAACACCCAGCTAAATAAATGGGACTAAGATTAACCTTACCATTAAGGTACATGCCAGCAGGTTCATCCACCATTCAAGCCAAAATAGTCCTCCAGCCAGAAGTTCTTCCCCCCCCCCCCCCCCCCCCCCCCCAAAGCAAAACCAAACCAATGTTTCAATAATAAAGAAAATTCTCTTGACACTTAGACAACCCGTCTTAGATTATTTTGTCACATGACAAACAACACCCTCTAACAGAAATCTGAAATTTTCTCAGTAAAAGAAGAGTAATAATAGCACACGCTGGCGCTTCAAAACTACCAAAACTGTCTCAGTCATGATTTTCCACAGTTACCCTGAAGTTGGGAGGGGAAAGCAAATAGACGAGGAAAATTAAATGAGAAAATATGCAAAAACCCAACTCAATCTCATGTTGTTACTCCCATGCTCATGCCTTTCAATTATCAGTTGCCTCTCCATTCTCATTTTTCTCAGCCCTGCAACCCAAAAGAAATCGGCAACTGCAACTCAGCAACATATCAGTTGTTTAGATGTGCCAATCTATTAAAAAATGAAAACACAAAAGAAGTTTTGAGTACTTCCTGATAGCTACTTGTTGAAACAGTTCACAATAGAAAGCTGAGGTGCATAATTAGTTTAGAGGATATTCCACAGTGGGATGTCAGAGTTCTCAAAACTACAACTAAGAGAACTGAAATTCACCATAATCCATGGGCCACAATTTGTGTTATAATACATTCATGTCTCTGATGCCCCACTGAGTTTGTACATGTTGGTGTTCATAGACAGAATAAAAGATCATAGACTTGTGAAGGAAATGTTAAGGCCCTTTTCGTCAAAGGCCTGAAAATGAGTTCATCCCATTTTAGTTAACAATAATTATGTATTACAGGTCCTGATCTTTAATACATAATCACTGTTAATAAAAAAGAAATAAACTCATTTTTAGGTATCTACCAAATAGGGCCCACACAAGAATTAACAGGAAACGTATCTGAGCTTAGAATAGGCAATTTGTAACTTTTTTTTCCAAAGAAAAAAAAAGTGGAGGATTTTAGATTTGTATTTGAAAGAATAGCATATTCCAAGAGACTCCCAGGGTAATTTTGAGTAGAATAAGTAGAGTTCCTGTAGCTTCTTCTTTTTTGTGCCTATCATGAAAATCTCATTGTACTTGTATCATTCTAATAGATCTTTTATGTAATGGTATCTTTATTTGCGAATAGGCTCTTTTGTTAATAATGGTTATGAAACTTGACTAGAAGTCAATGTAGGTTTTCTTGTACTACCATTTATGAATATTTAGTTTGAACCTAGAGTTATCAGCTTTAGTTAAATTGTGTTTCTATCTTGAAAGATTCTTGTTTGTGTCTTGATGATTTCCTGCTGCTTTTCTGGATATATTTGGATTAGTCTTGACATGTGAAACATTTACTTGTTTTTTAAAGTTGTGGACTGGGGGAGCTTAAAAAACCTAAAAAGTTGGGAATTGGGAGCTTAAAAAACTTAAAAGTCAGGACTTGGGAGCTTATGGAAATGATCAAAATTAAAATAACATTTGATCCCTTCAGTTGAGATCAGGGCTAAAGTTGGGAATTTAAGAGGGTCCAGTGTCTCATTATTTTCATGATTCATCTACCACCACTATACTAATTTCAATGTGATATTTAGTCTTTCTTCATGAACTGGAAGTGGGTATTTGGAATTATAGTTTTTTTTTTTTTTTTTTCCGACAGAGATTTGAATTTTAGATGGATTGCTCTTTCCTTGTGAATTTGATTTTCTTCTAATATCTTTCTTACTGTAGATGGGGTGTTAAGAAGCCTCAAATCATGGAAAATTCTATCACGATCTTGTCGAATGCAAGTTTGGGATGGCCATGTTCAGTCTCGGTAAGATCATTGATATGCTCATTCGACGTGAGGGGTGTCATCAAGAAATATGACAGCCCTGAACAAAGTAAGTTTGCTTATTCTATGTACTTGCTATGAATTTTTTAAATCTATATATGCTTTCTCATCACCGTGCCTTCTTTTCTTGCAGTTCTTGAAGAATTCTATCATTTAAGACTTGATTTCTATGTAAAGAGAAAGGTGAGCTTTGATCTAGGCCCCACATTTTTTCACACGCCAATCGGCAGCACAAAAATTGAAACCCGATTGGCGTGTTTAGACGTACACGCCAATCGGCAGTACAACAATTGAAACCCGAAATGGGTGGATTGCTAGTTACCATTTTTTTCCCATCTTAAAGATTTCATTCATCTCAATACATGTTATCTTTTTCTCTCCGTAGGACATGTTTCCGAGGAGGCAAAACCCAAAGGCAAGGGAGCTCCGAAGAAGGCTCCTGTTAGAAAGGTGTACTTGCAAATCCTGAAACTTCTTATTTCCCAAGTATCTCCCTATTTTTGTGGACTTCTCATTGCCTTTTTGGTTCGGGTCTTTCAATAGAAAATGCCGACTGCCGTTGATAGTGAAGAGGAAGATGATGAGGTGCTCGAGCTGAAAGAATGGCTGACAGCGTATAACATTGATTCTCCTTCAAATCAAACAGGTATATGATCATCCATGTACAGTAAGCTTTCAGATCAAAGCGAAGCTGAGAATAGGGTGTTAGTTGATGGCAAATCGATAACCAGAAAATGCACATCCATGGAGTTTTTGCTTGCGATTGTTGAGAAGCTATTTAGCTGCGAGAAGGCATTGGATCTTGCTGTTAATGAGAACTTTAAATAGACATATAACTATTATGTTGGCATTGTACTTTTGTGAATGGAAAAGAATGATTGTGTTTGATTGAATGAATGAATGATTGTGTTTAATTGAATGAATGAATGATTTAGCGATGAAGTATTTATCTATATTAGCTTATATGAGTTATCAGGGTGTACTATGGTAAGAGTTGCCATTACTATTTAAATTTTTTATTAACAATAGGCATTAGCTACGACTATTAACCATAGCCATTTGTTAAAAATTGTAGCTCTTGCTAATTTTAGCTTTTTGCTACGGTTCTCATTCTACTTTTAGCTACAGATATAATCCGTAACTGTATATAATTTTAAGCTACCGACAATATTGCTACGGATTTAATCCGCTATATATAATTTTAAGCTACCGACAATATTGTTACGGATTTAATCCGTACCTATAGTTTAATAGCTACAGCTATTAACTATAGCCTTTTATCTGAAAACTGTAGATGTTGCTAATTTAAGCCTATTGCTACGATTCTTGCTCAACTTTTAGATACAAATATAATCTATAGCCGTAAATACTTTAGCACTACAGAAGCAACTGCTACGGATTTAATCCGTATCCATTGTTTATATAGCTACTGATTTAATCCGTAGCCATAGCTTTTAGACCTATGGCTACGACACCAATGACTACGGTCGTGCTACGGACTTTAACCGTAGCCAGAGACCTTTAGCTATGGTTTTTATCTGTAGCCTTTGACTAGTTTTCTGGTAGTGTGTACATATAGCTGCAGATAATATTCGTAGCTAAAAGTAGAACGAAATCTGTAGCCATATGCTGGAGTTAGAAATAATTATGACATTCGAAAATAAGGCTACGGTCAATATCCATATTTAATTCCATAAAAAAAAGTTTTATAATTATGGTCTCTTACCATTGCTAGTACATGCCCTGAATCACACCCATCTTCCACAGATACCTAGATGAAACAAGTTATGCTCACCTTATACTACGAAAGACCCGGAGTAGGAAATATGTGAGGCAGAGTATGATCCATGAGACAACAGAAAGAATAAATGAAAATCCAGCAAAACCTTCATTGCCACCATACTTTGAAGTCTTTCCCATTTTTAGAAAGACATCGCTCATATTATGAAAAGCCAAAACAACAAAAGCAACATGAGTAAATCTGCAAGAAGAGGCAGATATAAAATGTTAGGAAATTTGGGTAGTCTTGCTGCTTATGCATTGAGGAACAAATAATCACACACCACTAGTAACAATATGCAATTGAATATATTTAATATTTGTGTCGGTTCTATTCATGAGGACCTAAAAATGAGATCAAATGAGCGCATCATCATCATGGGCCTACAACAGTCCATTATCCCTATGGAATGGACATCAATCAATACTAGGATATACACGTTGAATTTCTTGAAAAATAGGGGTAAAAATACCTTTTTACAAAGATAACTAATGAAATCGTTTGCCGTTTATTAGTCACGGCCAAACAAGACACTTTTACTTAATTTGTTTTGGAAAAGAGTTTAAAAGCTAACTATGTTTTACAATAAAATAAGTGCCCGAATGTTAATTAGTTTTTTTTTTTTTCTTTTTTTCCTCTCTGTTTTTTTTTTTTTTTTTTGTTTTGTTTTTTGGTTTTTTTAGTTTTTTTGTTATGTCAGTGAAAACTGTTGATCTTAAAAGTATGGATTGTTGGGCAGACAACAACCAACGGTCACAACCTAGCACCAAAAATAAGCTTATCAGCATGTACTTGTCAGCTTATTAGGTGGGTCATGCACATTGTAAGGTACCGATTGAACTATCTCACCCCAAACATTAAGTGAGGAGAGTTTGATGCAGATGAAATGGACGCTAATTGCATGTAGAATTCCAGGAAGGACAACCAATGATATAAAGAACTATTGGAATTCTCACTTGAGTAAAAGGTTTACTTCAATAATAACCTGGAGACTGCAAAAGCTAGCCATGCCAGAGTCCTAAAGGCGCAGCCTAGGATACTCTCCAAGAGTTTGATTAGTCCTGAGAGCTCGGCAAGCCATTGTTGGCTCCAGACATTGATGTAATACGATGGGAAAGTTTTGTTCTAAAAGGGAAGAGAGAATGGGCCCTTGGGCAATGGAGATGCAATGGGAGAGCTATTACTCTACAATGGAGATTCTTTAGGAATAAGAGTTGAAGATAGCACTTTCGTGGAAGACATTCAAGAATGGGATGACTCGATTTTGGACCCAAGCCTTTAGGGGCAATTAGAAGGCAATTATTTGGTTGACAATTAAAATCAATTCATACCTACTAATATTAGAGCTCATTTGAGATCTATTATTTAAAAAAAATAATAAAATAAAATAAAATAAGAAGAAGATGGATTGGATCATCCAAGCAGTGTGATTTTTGCATTGTAACCTATGAAATATGTTCTTGATTTAATTGACAGTTCAAATCAATCTATTAGATTGAAGTTTGACAAACAACAATTGTATTCCAAATAACAATTGTAGGTCAATCATCAACTGATAATATGCACATGCAATGAACAATCAGTTTTATGTGAATTGTAAAGTTTGACAAAGAGCATCATCATTGTCCACCATTGTCCATTAGCACTCCCCTCAAGTCCTACCTATAATCAGCAAAACCTCGTTGCTTATTCCAGGGCCTTCCCGATAGCATCTAACCACCATTGTTCATTAGCATTCCCCTCAAGTACTACCCACAATCAGCAAAACAATCAATATTTGTAACTAATTTATAAGAAGACAAGGACCCTTTTTTTTTTTACTTTTTTCTTTCTTTTTTTGGAATGATGGGAGAAACAACGGATTTTTAAATCTCACCTTTTCTATTGCTTGTGCAGGAGAACAAATAACTAGGAAGAAGTAGAGTAATTGTCGACATTTCAAATAACTAGTGAAAGATGATAGTAGAAAGGACAAGTAAAAGTAACCAAACACCCCAAATCATAAACCATGAAATTGCATAAACTGGTAACAAGGACAAATTATCTTAGATGCAACAAAATCACATGTACAATCTTAGATGCCCCGAACAAAATGGCATTTTCATATGGAGTTCCAGCTGCACAAGATGGAATGAGGCAGTGCAAGTTGTACTGGTTTCAATCTCCAAGTGATCCAAAACCATTATTTCAACTATGGTTACACAGACTTAAAGCAACATAGCATGAAAAAACTTCATCATGGAGACTTAATGATCTAAGGTGCAAAGACAAGCTGGGCACATACAGCTACTACATTTTCATCAACAACCATCCATCATCCGCAAAACCATTCACAGCATTATTGCCAAAAAGTTCTCTATTGTAGCTTAATGAGTAATCACATCCAGTAGTTGTGATTAATCTTAGGAATGAGTACTGAAAACATATGCATAATAGACTAGCCTCCAGTAGTTGTGAACTCGTGATTAATCTTAGGAACGAGTAATGAAAACCTATGCATAATAGAATATCCAATACAGGACTCTTACCTTGATAAGAATGCATGACTCGGCTATTCTTTTTTGCTTCAGCAAGATTCTAAGGCAAAAAGAGAAAGAAATCCATAATGTGGCAAAGCCCCAAATTCCACAATTTTGAATGATTGAAGAAAGTATAACACAATCAGGCAACACTCATATGCAAGTTGAAGTTTTATGGAATATTTCACACTGTTAAAAATGAAAGGTTGATAAGAAAAATTGATAACATTAAATTAGGAAACATAGGCTAGAATTCTTGGTGAAGGGGATTTTGGAAGTCTTCCTTGTATGATTGTGTTACGACTCAAAGGAGTATTTGTAGTAAGAAAGGCAAGCAATCAACCAACATTGCAAGGCTTGGAGCCAGAGATTACAGAAAGCCCAATGTACCAAAACAAATACAATACCAAACAATTGAAAAGCAAAAGGCATGGACATGAACAAAATACCAGAATGACCATCCACTCCAATGGGCCCTTCAGCCTCAGCCGTCAGCTCTCATTAGCTCCATCCATGACTTGAACCTGTTGGACTCAAGTTCCAGGCCAACCTGCAAATGCCTGAACCTATAAAGGTCGTTTTCATCATTGTATAACAAAAAAAATAAAAAAAATGGAGAAGTTGTGAGATCTTACCTTGTTATTATGTAAGACAGAAGCCTCTTGAGTAAAAAGGATAGCCATGACTCCTCAGATTTTACCTAACATAAGAAAAGTATAGTTTCAATGGCCAAATTGTTGCATGACATGCTCTAAGAAGCAATCACCAATGAACCTGTTGCATCCAAAGTTGCTCGAATTGTTACAACACGGCCATCCATCATGTCACTGGGACTGACAACATCCGGACTTGCTCAAGCCTATTTGAAGCCAAGACATGATAACAGATGAGGAGAAAATCAGTAAATAGGTGAGATTCTGCCTAACCTTGACATGGCCAAAGCCTGGCCCATAACCATCCCTAAATGATTATCCAGTCAATTTACTTTCGTTCAACATAAATATAGTAATGAGCCTATTGGAAAAGAATTTTGAACACAATTCAAAAACATTGAAGAAGCATGCAACAACAATACCTAAAACTATTCTTACCATGGGAACTACAATATCTTCCTTCCGAGTACTGCTAAAAAATGTGTAGGATAGCATTCCAATGCTTTGTGTAGGTCTAAAGGAAAAGAAAGATATCCAAAATTTTGAAATTGATTCCATGCATGCACACATTTATGCTCCAGATAACTAAACTGCATCAAAATGTGATTAACCATTGCCTTGATAGCCAAGTTGCATCAAAATGTGATCAACTAAAAAGGAAGCCAATAATTAGAAAAGCTTGACTTTTTAACTCAAATTGTCAAGATTCAAGAATCACACTTCATTGGTCATGGCCTCTTTAAAGTACACAATCTCATCATTTGCTAAACATGACATTCCATAAAAGAGCTCCACCTAGGTATTCACAATAATCCTCCACTATGGCACATTAATGCATGGATATGGAGTAAAGAGATGGAATTAAAGTGGCAATGGTTGCCTCTCCAACCTGCAAGTCCTCCCAAAATAGACTAACTCAATCTGACATGTAATGAAGACCATTCTTCTGGTTTTTTTAATAGAAAAACTACCATTCCTCATTATTACAAAACAAAAAAAGAAAAAGGTAAAAATGTCTAATGACTACATCATGAGATATTACTCACTTTAGTAACCTAAGTGGATTTTAAGTCACACATACTTCAATATCCACGCTTGTTTGAAAGTTAACTCAATAGGCCTTCAAATGTGACTGTTTTTGTGTCATTTCAACGTTGTTCAATGCCTTGAAGATATGCACCAAAAAAGTGACAAAAATATGAAAGAGAAATTGAATAGATAATTTATAACTCAATTATTTGGCAGAGTTGTTATATTTCTAGCTTCTTCTAAAGTTCCTAATTAAAAGAAAAAGAAATTCAGTTGCAACTACTTCCTCATTTTAAAATATAATACTCCTCTAGACATAGAGCCAACCCAACAAGAAAGCACTATCCTGTAATATAAAAATGAGCTGAAAACAAATCATTAGAACCATGAAAATATCCTATCAAGAAAACAAGTATAATTTTTTCAATATCAATAAGATAAAGGAACATGTTGAAACAATCAATGCTCAATAATGTTTGCATCTTTTTCATGCATGTATGCAAAACAAAAAGCTTTATAGGACATCCAACATCATGTCATATTCATGAATTCCCATATCAAAGTCAGTGGAATAAATAAATAAATTCCTTGATAAATTAGTAGTTGCGGAATGGATAATTTTAAGATACAAGGCCTAACACATAGTCAACCAACATATCCCTATTAGTAACTACTCAATAGATACAAGTTGCGGTGGAAATTTGAGAACTCGCAAATAAATCCAGTGTCATGGTTAGGGAGATAAAGTATGGCATTGGAAATGGAAATAGAACAAAATGTGCATAAAACTAGAGATTAAAGTTGAAACCCAAGCATACCTTGGAACTATGAAATAACTGTGGAAGGCAAGAAGCATGTCTCAAGGAATGAGTCATATCCGACCAACGAGCACCCAAATAAATAAGCCCATTCAGCCAGGTCTGGAGTCATCAGTAACAATGCACTTATGGAATGTATAACGTCTCGAAAAAATTGGTACAAAGACCTGAGTACCACTTCAGGCAGAAATCACTAAGGGTCAAATTATGTAGAAATTAGACGAAAATTAATTAAGTACTAAATTGAATTAATTAGTAGATTAGCTTGAACTGCTTTCTATGCGAACTGCAACCCAAAACTAGTAAAATTGCTAACTCTACATTACCTAAAAACCTAGGAGAAATCTCAAAACCCAGTTGCTCGCGGGAGCACATTGAAACTTCGTATAGGACTTGGACCACGCGTCGAAAGTACGATAACCGCGAAACTATATGGTTATGACGGCCTTACTGGGCTTGACAACTAGCGTGGGAATCAAGTCTAAATAGTATCCAGAAACACAACTTAAGCCCGAAGTAAAGTGTGTGAGAAACGCGAATATCTTTAAAAAATGAACTCAAACTTAAGTGATTTGGGCCATTCACTTGTAGGTCAAATTTAAGGTTTCAGACCGTCAGATTCTGACCCAACTAAACCCTTGGATCAGGAAAATTTTCCTACACATGTCAGTGTACTTGTGGCCCTGATCGAGTGACGATAGCCGTTGAACTGAAACTGGTCCTCCATAGTCGATCCACAAATCCGATCGAACCGAAATCTTAACCTAACATAGATCCATTATCAGGGAACCTTCTCCATACCGTGTGCAGGTAATGGACATCCAGATGAGCTCTGTTGGCTCGAAACAGCCAACTCTTGGCTATAACCTAAGTATATCATGGCGTTGGGGCCATTGACATCACTTTTGGGCCTATTTAAAGCCCTAAACCCACCCCTCTCTCATTCCATACGAATTTCCTAAAACCCTATGAGAGAGAAGAGAGAAAAGAGGAGGAAAGAGTGAGGAGAAGAGAGAGATAGTGAGAGATAGTTGCTGGGATTCATTCCCACCACACCACATACCGAATCATCCCTCCCTTTTCATTACACCATCAAATCTGAATCCATTTTTGGGTAAGAAATCCTAACCCTAATATGTTTTAGGAATTCGAATAAAGAAAACAGTGAAATAGCTAACCTATTTCATGATTTAGGTAGCCATTGTGCCGTAGACAAAGGCGTAGTGTACGAACCAAGTTCGTAATCGGTGTATCGGTGAACTGTGCAGACTATAAAAGTTTAGGTTATGGTTTTCAAGGCTTTCAATGTTAGTTAATGATTTATGACTGACTTGATTGTTGTCACATGTACTTAGATGCGATGTTTTCCCTGTATTATACATATATATGGATTACGTTGAATATAATGCATTCCATGTGTTTATTGAAATGTTTGAATGAATATGAAATTATGATTTGTGCTCGCCATTATTATTGATTGAGAATACATGCTTGTTGTACATGTGACAACTCCTTTGTGAAAGGATTTGCTATATTATATGTTATAACTAATTTATTACATGTATGTTGGTATGTGTAGTCTAAGTGTTTGATAAAATGTCTAAATGAGAAATTGTTTAATGAAATACATTTATTAAAGGTGTTGAGATGAGATTCTCAATCACCTTAGTTGTATGAATAGATCCCTTCATGTAATTTAAATTCGGCTACGTGATTCATGTATGATATTATGTTGGCTATGTGTTTTATAAAATGCTAAAATAATTGCAATGGCTGAATTGTTTGTTCCATGCTGTTTTGACTATCACATATGAATGCCTATTGTATTTGAGTATGATTGGGACTAATACGTAGTCCAGGCAATCGGTAACGGTTTACGATCAGTGGCCGAATTAGTTTCGCCACAACGGATACGTTCGATGAATCCGAGTTGTACGATGATTAGCGACAGTGGTTAGGCCACGAGGAGTGCGTATGCACTCCATGTTGATTAATTCAACGTGTGCTCGTACCAATCGAACTTATCAAATAACCCGATTGGCCTAGTGTGTGTGTACTATGTATGGATGTTATTGCTTGAAACTAAGGTACCAGTTACAAATGTAAAGTCTGTTTCAATCTTGGTACCATGATCCACTAAGACTCATGAGCTGGGCATGGTGGTATGGGATACCGTGGTTGAGCTATATGCCTACGCTGGGGTGATGAGCCCCCTATAGTGTCCATTGAGCAACCCAAACTTGTGAGCCGAATACGGTGGTATGGGACACTGTATTTGAGCTGTCAGCCTACGCTAAGGTGACAAGCCTTTCCGTGGTAACCTCGAGTATAAATTAGGGCTACATTGAGGTGACGAGCCTCTTCGTAGTGACCTGAACTTGCTTATCCACTACTTTTCAATCAAGGGTGATGTTGCCCTATAACTTGCCTATCGTATGTAATTAACTAGGATTGACGACCCTAGATGGATCATTGTTTGGGTAAATGATATAAAGGGAGGTACCTTAGCTTCCTGAATCTGCTGTATGAATAAGCCTAAGAACTTGGATAACACAATCATGCCATGCATTGCATGTGCTTTGGCGAGGATGCGCGCGTTTAGCGGGAGTGTTGCATGCATGATTGTGAGATGATGTCACTGAGGGAGTACAGGCGAGGGCATGCATCATTATAACATATCATTCTTGCATTAATAAGAGTACTTAGGACATGATTGTTGTACTGCTTTATTATTACTGCTTGATTGAATTGATAACATGTTAACCTTTACCTTATAGCTCCACTGACTTGATCACTCACTCCCACTCTGGGACGGTACTTTAAAACACTAACCAGACCCTATTTTAGTTTTAGATGATGGTGAGGCTTACGAGGCAGAGCCCGACTTTTATGATGATGAGGAGTTCTCCTACATGCAACTCTCTGGCGGGTCTATGTAGACCTGGAGTTGCGTCGATAGGGTTACAGGGATATGGATTAGATGTCATTACATTGTATTATTTTGTAAATTTGGAACTATACATGTAATTATTTAACCTGGGGACATGTTCATACTCTAGGGACTTACAACCACTTATATGCTTTATATATTTATCACAGTCTTCCACTTGCATAATCTAATTGTCTCTGGAGTATAATATTCTGATTTAGTGTAATCACATTCATGTTTAATGCACTAATATGGACAACATTTAATCATTATTATTTATGTTGCATAAGTGATGCAATGGATCTTGGGAGTTGAGCCTTTGCTCGACCCTCAAAATTTGGGGCGTTACAAGTTGGTATCAAAGTATGATTTTGGATTAAACTGGACCTGGGTTATGTTAACACGATGCACACTGATATACTTTGACTTAGGAGGGGGCAATGAAACGTTGAAACAGTCGTAGGATTCTAAGTTTCACCGACGAGTGAAACTGATCGTTGAAATTGGACCTGTATGCATCTGTGATCATGCGAGATGATCCCAATTCCCTTCCAGACCATCAATCGATGGGTTTAGACAATAATTTGGCATATTTCGCACTCAATTGACTTGAAAAGTGTGAATATGCACGAGATGTACCCCGAAAATGTCCCAAGCGGGCGTAGGGACCCAAACCGCATGAAACAGTGGGACCTAAGGTGGGCGACATACATTTCTGGCACCCCAGGAGTGGGATGCCATCGGCCATGGGGCGAGCATCACCCAGAGGTCCAGTGGATCGTGATGGCATCCCGCTTACCGGGAGGCCTCCCGGTCCAGGTCCAGTGGGCCGACCATGTACACACATGTGAGGGCCATGAAATCATGTGGGGCCCTTTATTTCTTCCCTTTTTTCTTCATTTCATCCCCACCTAACTTCTAAACCCTTCCAACCCCTCCAAAACCTTAATTTTTCACCTCAAATCCCCCCTTCATTCTCATATCTTCTTCTTCTTCTTCACTTCATACCCATCTCCACCATCTTCCTCAAAAACCCATCTTCTAAAACCACCCATCTCCATCATTCTCCTTATTTGAGCATAAATCCTACACCTTTTGTATCTCATAACACACAAGCCTCACAATCTACCCTATTCCCAAGCTTTACCAATTTCTATGGCTTTTTTTGAGCTAGTGGCTGCGATCTTTTCCCTCTCCACACTTATTTTCCTCATGGAAAAGAAGTGGGCTTCCACTGATGAAGTTAGCCTAGCCGCCCAACCCGTCCAGAGAAGAAATCGGGTGTCAAAGCAAGTACAAGTGCCACACGAGAGCAGTGGATGAAGCGGGATCTCAATCCCCGAGTTCTACTCGAAAGGGACCTACCGTCGGGCATCGCACATGGTAGGTTCCAGTGTCGTAGAGTTATCTGTGAAGCACACATGGATGAGAAGCTATTTAGGTTATATCTGGTGATGGACCTCCTGTTGAACACCAGATGGGGTCCCATATTTAAAGGTAAGTCACATGCGTGTGAGAGCACTATCCGAGCCTTCTACGCCTACATACGGGATCCGCTACTAGAGCCTCTATAGTTCACTATCCCTGTGGGAAGGCAGAAAGCCACAGTTGATGTTGGTGTGATAGCTCGGATTATGGGGATGAAGCGTGGTGAGGTTCATATTAGTGAGAAGAATCTCAGGAGTGCGCGTGAAAGAGATCGCCGCACACAATTTCTTTGCGGTCGATTGACCCATTGGAATCGAAGCAACTGCCTCCCATCGACCAAGATGACTCTTGACTTCCGCCTACTCCACCATATATTCACACACAATGCGTATCATAGGTGTAGCAATCGCTCTGAATGCACGCATTTGATGGTGGACTTCCTATTTAGAGCTGGGCGAGGAGACAAGGTGTGCCTGCCTACATACATCTTACTACAGATAGTACAGACCGCATGCTCTATTAGGGGAGATGTTACACCCCCATTCGACAAACTCATATGAAAGCTTGCTCGTGATTCAGCTACCGACTTGACTCAGAGTTTGTGCTGATCCACTTCATCAATGACACTACGCTTAACAACATGGGTATTAGGCCACGACAACGCTAAGCCCGTCTTGATGAGTATGGCGATGAGATAGAGGAAGAAAGTGAAGAGGATGAGGGGAGTGAAGTTAAAGAAGGCGAGGAAGGAAGTGATGAAGAGGGTAGTGATGATGAAGAGCAGGGATAGGAAGAAGAGGAGGCCCAAGACTCTGATGAGGGCTCTTCACCCGCTACACATGAGCACCACCGTGATCGGGCTACTTTAGAAGCCCACTTGGCTCAGATTGAGGAGGGTCAAGTCGTCCTAAGACAAGAGGTTAGAGAGACCCGAGCTAAGCTTGAAGAGAGTCAGGCCTACATGAAGTAGAGATTTAAGAAGGTGTCTCGCACCTTGAAGGCTCTCATGTGCTGTATGCAAGACAAGGGTGCTCCTCCTCCATCACCAAGTCAGACGACTAGTCATGTGTTGTAGTCGTCTTTGGATTTTCTTTGTTTTCTTACTTTTTATGTGATAACGTTAACAGGCTTGGTAGTATGATAGAGTAGTTGGTGTGTTTTAGTGTTTAAGGCTTCGTTTGAATTAGCTCACATGCATCTTCTGTCATGATCCATGTAAGACTGCATCTCATGTATTATAAAAATTTTGGTTAAATGAAATGCATGAAGCTCCTTTTGTTATGGAATGTGTAGAATGCTCGATAAGTTGAGTATTACTATGCTAATCTTACACATGTTGCACCCTATGTTGTGTATAGGGAATGCCTCCGAAAGCTACTTAGAACACTACACGTCTATCACTTGGCGGATCGTTTGACGGGGCACCTCCCCTAAGCGATAGCCACATGGACCCCAGCTTGGAACCTGACATGACACGATGCCGGATTCACAGCTGGCCACTGACCCCACTAATGGGCCAACACCTTCTGCACCACCAGTTCCCAAACAGAACCGTGCGTCTACCTCGACGCCACACATGCCTCAGGCAACTTCTCCTCTTGATAGGTTGGAGTAGATGATGCTCCTTATGTAGCGGTTGAAGAAGATTTGGACCACCATAGCAGGGGCCCTTGCCCAGAATATGAACGTGGTTCCGCTTACACCACCTGTGCACCCTGATGGAAACATGAGTACCAGCGGCCTATTTAAGCGATTTCAGCGCTCCCGACCTCCCACGTTTACGAGTACTCACAGACCCGATGAGGCCAAATATTGGCTTGACCTCATCTCTAAGATGCTGAAGTCGCTGCACTGCACTTAGGCAGAGTAGGTTGAACTGGTTACATATATGTTTGAGAAGGAAGCGAGTCTTTGGTGGGATAGCATCCTTCGGACCGTTCCCAAGGGTTACGTGTGGACATGGGATGCTTTTGAGGCCCACTTCCAAGGGAAGTATTTCCCCCTCACCTACCTTAATGAAAAGGAGGGAGAGTTCCTTCACCTCCGTCAGGGAGGAATGACCATGGCCGAGTATGAGAACAAGTTCACAGAGTTGGCTAGATACGTCCTTTGATCTTAGTGAACGAGCCGATGAAGATGCAGCGATTCTCCAATGGTCTATGGCCTGATATCCGTACAAAGATGTGTTGCACTAGCATACCCAACTATGCTAAGCTAATGAGCATGTCTCTGCGAGCTGAGCAGGATGGGGACATTCTATCCCATACACGTGTACCCATGGGTCCTAGGCCTTGACCAGATTTGCTGAGTAGGCCATTCCTCAGCAAGAGGCCACGTGCAGACTCGCCTCCCAGACTTATGGCTCCACCAGCCCAATTGAGGCGATCAGATCTATGGTGCACTTATTGTAAGAGGTTGGGCCATAAAGATACTTACTGCTTCACCAAGATGAGGGATAACGACTTCTCGCCACCTTAGAAGATCAATCGCCAGTTTCCTCATGCTATCTCAGCTCTACCTTTACGTTCAGTACCACCGGCACAGCCTTTCTATAGGCTTAACGTACCTCGTAGTAGGCCGCCTCAATGACCTATGGTACTACAGTCAAATTGTCCTCAACAAGCTCATATGCATTCACTTACAGCTGAGGCATCCGAGACAGAATTACAACACCATTGACTTTTAAAGTCATAACACATATCCAAGGTACATTAGTCTTCTTATTGGTAGACACCGAGTCCACTATTTCGATAATATCATGCACAGCAGTTAAGTGACTAGCACTGGAAACTACTCCTATGGTTGAGTTGAGATTCCTTACTGCCACAAGGACCTCCTCAGACACTACCAAGATTTGTAAGGGTTGCTTGATAGACTTAGTGAGCAGAACAGTACTCATTGACCTGATTATTGCCCCGTTGTGCCATTACGACATCATCCTCGGCATGAATTGGCTTATTGACATGAGGTAGAGATCAATTGTGAGACTAGAGTGGTGACAGCCCATGGTCCTGAGGGCACGATGTTTACTTTCCTAGTTCAGGTTAGTTGGTACTATCGCGTTAGTTGTTACGCTTCCTTGTTAGAGAATGTTGATGGTTTGACACTTGGGAACATGCCAGTAGTTCAAGATTTCGAGGACGTGTTCAGAAAGATACCTGGATTACCTCATCAGCGCGAGATCAATTTTAGCATCGACCTAGTGCCTAGTGCGACACTTATATCTCTACCGATGTATCGCATGCCTCCATGTGAGATGGAGGAACTGAGGAGACAGATCGATGGTTTGTTGGATGCAGGCTTCATATGACCGAGCGTATCTCCTTGGGGAGCGCCCGTGTTATTTGTGAAGAAGAAGGACAGATCGCTGCGATTGTGTATTGATTATCGCAGGTTGAACCAAGTGACAGTGAAGAACAAGTATCCTTTGCCCAGGATAGATGATCTGTTTGATCAGTTGAAAGGGGCACAATATTTCACTAAGATCGACTTGCAGCGAGGGTATCATTAGTTGCGCATCAGAGATAAGGACTGCAGAAAGCAGTGTTTAGAACCAGCTTTGGGCACTACAAATTCCTTGTGATGTCGTTTGGACTCACAAATAGACCAGCTGTATTCATGGACCTGATGAACAGGGTGTTTCGGCCGTATCTGTACCGATTCGTCATCATATTTATAGATGACATCCTGATATACTCCAAGAGTCGGAAGGATCACGAGGAGCACCTGCGAGCAATCTTTGATACTCTCAGGAAGAACCAGTTGTTTGCCCAGTACAAGAAGTGTGACTTCTGGAAATAAGAAGTCAAGTTCCTGGGACACGTGATGTCCAAGGAAGGGATAGTTGTGGACCTCGCTAAGGTGACCGTAGTTCAGGACTGGGAGCAGCCCGGTTCGGTTACTGAAGCGAGGAGTTTCTTCAGCCTGGAAGGTTACTATCGTTGATTCATTAGAAATTTTTCCAAGATAGTCAGACCGTTGTCTCAGCTCACTCAGAAGGATATTAAGTTTGCCTAGAATGAGAAGGCAGAAACAGCCTTTCAGGAACTGAAGGACAAGTTGACATCCACACCCATGCTATTATTGTCAGAGCAGGGGGTCAAATATATGATATACATCGACACATCTCGTGTTGGTTTGGGATGTGTTCTGATGGAGAAGGACAGAGTGATTGCTTATGCATCACGACAGTTGAGGAAGCACGAGGAAAACTACCCTACGCACAACCTGGAGCTAGCGGTCGTCATCTTTGCATTAAAGCTCTGAAGACATTACTTCTACAGAGAGGAGTTCGAGCTCTTTTGTGACCATAAGAGCCTCAAGTACATATTCATGCAGAGGGACCTGAATATGAGGTAACGATGATGGATGGAAACCTTGAAAGACTTCAAGTTTGAGGTCTCCTACCATATTGGCAAGGCTAACTTTGTGGCAGACGCGTTGAGCTGCAAGAAGACGATAGCATTTGCAACTCCGCTGATGATAGAGGAATGAAACATGGTCGAATTTGTATGAGATTTTGAGCAGAAGTTTACAGTAAAGGATCCGTTCGAGAGCGTCGCACATATTTGTGTATAGCCACTTATCGATGACCAAATCATTGTGGCTTAGAAGGAAGATGAAAGGTTAGTAGAGTTGAGAAAGTGAGCTAGTGATGATGAAGACTCTGAATGGAGTTAGTTCGGATGGGAGTTTACGTTATCCTGGCCGCCTATGCATTCCAAATCTTCATGAATTGAGAAAGAAAGTTCTCAAAATTGCTCACAAATCGAAGATGGCAATACATCCTAGTAGTACGAAGATGTATCGAGATATGAAGCATTTGTACTGGTGGGACAACATGAAGTCCCACATAACAGACTATGTATCCCGTTTTCTTACGTGCCAGTAGGTCAAGGCCGAATATCGCCAACCTCCTGGTGTACTTAAGCCCATGCTCATAGCTGAATGGAAATGAGATTTCATCTCTATGGATTTCATTTCAGGGATACCGAAGACAAGGAAGGGACATGAGTCCATTTGGGTGATTATGGATCGATTGACGAAATCAGCTCATTTCCTCCCGATTAGAGTCTCAAACTCAGCAGACGATTTGGCCAGGCTGTAAATTAAGAAGATAGTATGTCTGCATGGAGTACCTATGGAGATCGTGTCGGACCGAGACACGCGATTCACATCTATCTTTTAGACTCGTATCCATGAAGCAATGGGTGTGAAACTGAAGTTCAGTACCATGTTCTACCCACGGATGGATGGGCAAACGGAATGGGTGAATCAGGTGTTAGAAGATATGCTGCGAGCTTGTATGCTTGATTTCAAAGATAGTTGGGATGACTATCTTTCTTATGCTGAGTTCACTTATAACAACAGCGTCTAGGCGAGTATTGGCATGGCCCCCTGCGAAGCACTGCATGGGCGTCCGTGTAGAGCAGCGCATTGTTGGGCAGAGGATGGCGAGAAGAATTTGATTGGCCCAGAGTTAGTGTGGGCGACCTTAGAGAAGATTGACATTATCAGGCATCGACTTCTTGCAGTACAGAGTAAATAGAAGAGTTACACCGATACTAGACGGCGACCGTTAGAGTTTGAGGTTGGGGACCATGTGTTTCTTAAGGTTTCTCCCATGAAGGGAGTCCTTCGATTTGGCAAGAAGGGGAAACTCACACCATGATTTATTAGTCCATTCCAGATTCTAGACCGAGTGGGTATGGTAGCGTACCGCCTTGCTTTGCCCACACCACTCATAGGCATAGATAATGTATTTCACGTGTCGATGTTGAAGAAGCACGTTTCTGATCCTTCCCACATTATCAAATGGGAGTAGGTATAGTTGAGTGAAGATGCTGCTTATGTACTGCAACTGAGGCGTATTTTAGACAGGAACGAATAGGTATTACGCAGTAAGGTTATCCCGCTTGTGAAGGTACTGTGGACACACCACACTAAGGAAGAGGCTACTTGGGAAACAGAAGCCAATGTTCGTAAAACTACCCTCAGATTCTTGAGGAGTACGAAAAGGTACTAATTTCAAGGACGAGATTTTTCTTTAAGGGAGGTAGATTGTAACGTCTCGGAAAAATACATACAAAGACCCGAGTACCACTTCAGGCAGAAATCACTAAAGGTAAAAGTATGTAGAAATTAGACAAAAATTAATTACGTACTAAATTGAATTAATTAGTAGATTAGCTTGAACTGCTTTCTATGCGAACTGCAAGACTCAAAACCTGTAGAATCACTAACTTTACATTACCTAAAAACCTAGGAGAAATCTCAAAACCCAATTGCTCGTGGGAGTACATTGAAACTTCGTATTGGACTTGGACAGCGCGTTGAAAGTCTGATAATCGCGAAACTATACGGTTATGACCGCCTTACTGGGCTTGACAACCATCGTGGGAATCGAGTCCAAATAGTATCCAGAAATGCACAACTTGAGCCCGGAGAGAAGTGTGTGAGAAACACGAATATCTTTAAAAAATGAACTCAAACTTAAGTGATTTGGGCCGTTCACTTGTAGGCTAAATTTAATATTTCAGACCGTCAGATTCTGACCCAACTACACCCTTGGATCAGGAAAATTTCCTTACACATGTCAGTATACTTGTGGCCCTGATCAAGTGACGATAGCCGTTAAACTGAAACTGGTCCTCCATGGTCGATCCACAGATCTGATCGGACCGAAATCTTAACCTGACATAAATCCATTGTCAGGGAACTTTCTCTTAACTGTGTGCAGGTAATGGAGCTCCAAATGAGCTCTGTTGGCTCGAAACAGCCACCTCTTGGCTATAACCTAATTATATCAAGGCCCTGGGGCCATTGATATCACTTCTGGGCCTATCTAAAGCCCTAAACTCACCCCTCTCTCATTCCATACGAATTTCCTAAAACCTTAGGAGAGAGAAGAGAGAAAAGAAGAGGAAAGAGTGAGGAGAAGAGAGAGAGAGAGAGAGAGTGAGAGATAATTGCTAGTATTCATTCCCACTACTCCACGTGTCGAATCATCTCTCCCATATCGCTACACCATCGAATCCGAATCCGTTTTTGGGTAAGAAATCCTAACCCTAATATGTTTTAGGAATTCGAATAGAGGAAACAGTGAAATAGCTAACCTATTTTATGATTTAGGTAGTAGTTGTGCTGCAGACAAAGGCGTAGTGTACGAACCAAGTTTGTAATCGGCGTATCGGTGAAAGGTGTAGACTATAAACTTTTAGGTTATGGTTTTTAAGGATTTCAATGTCAGTTAATGATTTATGACTAACTTAATTGTTGTCACATGTACTTAGATGCGATGTTTTTCGTGTATTATACATATATATGGACTATGTTGAATATAATGCATTCCATGTGTTTGTTGAAATGTTTGAATGAATATGAAATTATGATTTGTGCTTGCATGATTATTGATTGAGAATACATGCTTGTTGTACATGCAACAACTCCTTTGTGAAAGGATTTGCTATATTAGATGTTATAACTAATTTATTACATGTATGTTGGTATGTGTAGTCTAAGTGTTTGATAAAATATCTGAATGAGAAATTGTTTAATGAAATGCATTTATTAAAAGTGTTGAGATGAGATTCTCAATCACCTTAGCTGTATGAATAGATCCCTTCATGTAATTTAAATTCGGCTACATGATTCATGTATGAAATGTATATGTATGATATTATGTTCGCTATGTGTTTTATAAAATGCTAAAATAATTGCAATGCCTGAATTGTTTGTTCTATGTTGTTTTTACTATCACATATGAATGTCTATTTTATTTGAGTATGATTGGGACTAATACGTACTCCAGGCAATCGGTAACGGTTTACGATAAGTGGCCGAACTAATTTCGCCACAACGGATACGTTCGATGAATTCGAGTTGTACGGTGATTAGCGGCAGTGGTTAGGCCACGAGGACTGCATATGCACTCCATGTCGATTAATTCAACGTGCGCTTGTACCAATCGAACATTTCAAATAACCCAATTGGCCTATTGTATGTTTACCATGTATGGACACTACTGCTTGAATCTAAGGTATCACTTATCATTGTAAAGCCTGTTTCAACCTTGGTACCATGATCCACTACGACTCATGAGCCAGGTATGGTGGTATGGGACACCGTGATCGCGCTGTCAGCATATGCTGGGGTGACGAGCCTCCTCGTAGTGTCCATTGAACAACCCAAACTCGTGAGCCGAATATGGTGGTATGGGACATTATATTCGAGCTATCGGCCTATGCTCAGGTGACGAGCCTTTCCGTAGTGACCTCGAGTATAAACTAGGTCTACGCTGAGGTGACGAGCCTCGTCGTAGTGACCCCTATCCACTGCTTTTCAATTAGGGGTGATGTTACCCTATAACTTGCCCATCGTATGTGATTAACTAGGATTGACGACCCTAGATGGATCATTATTTGGGTAAATGATATAAAGGGAGGTACCTTAGCTTCCTGAATCTGTTGCACGAATAAGCCTAAATAAGAACTTGGCTAACACGATCATGTCATGCATTACATGTGCTTTAGCTAGGAAGCGCACATTTAGTAGGAGTGTTACATGCGTGAGCGTGAGATGATGTCGATGTGAGAGTGCAGGCGAGGGCATGCATCATTATAGCATATTATTATTGCATTAACAAGAGTACTTAGGACATGATTATTGAACTGCTTTATCATTACTGCTTGATTAAATTGATAACATGTTAACCTTTGACTAACCTTTGCCTTATAGCTTCACTGAGTTGATCACTCACTCCCACTCTGGGACGGTGCTTTAAAACACCAACCATACCCTGTTTTAGTTTCAGATGACGGCAAGGCTTACGAGGCGGAGCCCAATTTTTATGATGACGAGGAGTTCTCCTACATACGACTCTCTGGCGAGTCTATGTAGACCTGGAGTTGCGTCGACGGGGTTACAGGGATACAGATTAGATGTCATTACATTGTATCATTTTATAAATTTTGTAACTATATATGTAATTATTTACTTGGTAACATGTTCATACTCTGGAGACTTACAACCACATATATGCTTTATATATTTATCATTGTCTTCCGCTTGCGTAATCTAATTGTCTTTGGAGTATGATATGCTGATTTATTGTAATCCCATTCATGTTTAATGCACTAATACAGACAACATTTAATCATCATTATCTATGTTGCATAAGTGATGCAACGAATCTTAGGAGTTGAGCCTTTGCTCGACCCTCAAAATTTGGGGCGTTACAGAATGTTATGTCGATGATTTGGTCATCAGATCAGATGAAGATGAAGAACACCAAGAACATTGTTCACAACCCTAAGTGTAGGGTCGCGATGTAGTAATAATCTCGATGAGGCTAAGGTCGAATCCATAGGGACTAATCTCGTGTGTTTTCTGAAAGCAACTAGAACTACAACTAAAAGAAGATGTAAACCTAAATCAGGAAAGTAGGGAGTAATTGTGAGAAATTTAATTAAAAAAACTTGAGAAATTCAAAGGTGGGAACTCGGTCCAAGGATCCACTTGTAGAGATTAGGGAGATCTACGTTTAATTCACAAACACAACTGGAATCAGAGTCTCATCTTATTCAATTAGAAGATATCTCAGTAAAATCAAATCGGAACTTCCTTTGACCTAATTCTCAATGGATGAGAGGTGTGAGAACTGGAAGTGATTCCATCACAAAACCATGCCCAGGAGATAATGGCTCACAACAGGATTTACCAATCCCACAATCAATCTAAGAGAATTGTGAAAGCTAGGGAGGATTCCATCATCCAACCATGCCCAAGGGACGATGGTGAAAAATAGAAATACCTAGATTCACAATCCCAACATATGAAAAGAACATACTCAAAGCTATTGCAGATCTATTATAATTTGAGTCACAACAAACCATTAAAAACTAAAAGTATTCCTTATAAGCAAATTAGAATAAAAGAGAGTTCAATATAAACATGAATCAAGGCAATAAAAATATTCCATCACGTTACAAGCTTCACCTCTTAGCCCTAGATAAGTGGTTTAGACAACCATAAACATGATTGAACTAGAATCTCTTAATAAAAGCATAAAAATAATTAAGAAAAATGGAAGAAAAACTCTTGGTGACAACTTCTCCACGATTTTACTCCACTCCTCAAACCTTAGATGATGCCTAGAGACTCCTATTTATAGTTTTGTAGTACCTCCTTTCGCACGAACTTGGAAAAATCTAGAAACCACTTCAAATTTACGCAGCTTCGATATTATCTAAGGGTCTTTGATATGTCCTTCGATATTATTAACAGGTCTTCGATAGTATCGAAGATCGGTCCAGAATGTCAAGCAAATTTGGCCAAAAAATCCTGAATTTCTCGATATTATCTACAGGTCTTTGATATGTCCCTTTGATATTATCCACAAGTTTTTGATCTTATCAAAAGCCATTATGACAGTTTTTCAAAATTAGACTTTTCTTGCTTCGGAATCTATTTTCAGGACGATTTTTAGGCTTCCTTATGTTCAATTCAATTCTTCGATTCTCTTCCTTCATCACTTCGTTTCTTTGGATCTTTGGCATGTGAATTCTTTAATCTTAGTCTCCTAAGATTTATCACTTGACTTGGTGATTCCTGAGCATTAAATCCACGCTTTTGGCACTGTTTTTAATCTTAGCTCTTAAATTCACCTTGCAAGACAAACATGAGTAAAATAGAACATTAAACATTATCATTTTCATAAAATCAAGATATAAATGGGGTCCAATATGCAATATTTGACCCTCAACACAACCCCAACCAGTATTTTGCTAGTCTCGATCAAAGTATGCGAAAGATGAACCTTAATGCGCAATGTTCAAGCCTTGTTAAGAAAACGTTCTTTTATGTAATCAAGTATGAATGAGTAGACTCAAGATGAGAAATGAGATTTTGAAAACCTAGAGTTAAACCACATAAGCAATTGATCAATCAAGTTCTTTATTCGATAGGTTAGAGCATAGTTCGCATATCAAGTTTTTCAACATGCTCAGCGAAAGTACTATCTTTTCATAATGTTAGCCATGCTCATCACTTCAAGATTGGTTAAAAACATAAGCATTGATTCCGAACTTATCTCATTTTCATTCTTTTTCCAGTTTTTGATTTTATATCGACGGTCATTTGTATTCATTCAGTCTTCTTCAGACATTACATCGTTTTCAAAGACATTTTTCATTCCCCTTAAAGGTGTTGTCCTTCTTCATTCTTTTTCAGACTTTGCATTATTTTTACATTCTTTTCCAATCTTTTTCACCACACATGACCTTTTTGTCAATCTCCTAATTTTTTAACTGGTTTTTTCTTCTTTTAAGGTGGATAAAATTCTCTAGACTCGGTTCTCGATATCTTTCAATGATTATCATACTAACAATCAGGAAATCTAGTACTATTTACCGAAAACAATTTGAATAACATAATTTGCAAACTTACTCTTAATCAATTGAATGTAAGAACCATAAGTGATAGGTTACTTAGTTGTTCCAACTCCAACAATTTCAAATTTCAATTTTTATCCTATCATCATACTCAAAACAGTCTTAAACACACAGCTTATTGCTTTCCAAACAAATAAACATTGAAAAATTTTCAAAAATTTTGCAAAATTTACTCGAAACTAAGAAAATACTAATTAATTTACCTAATCTCCCATCCCCAACCTAAAATCTACATTGTCCTCAATGTAAAAGATATAAGCATGATTTATAAAAGAGATAATGTAATTGAAAGAGAAGAGATGAAAGGATATTACCTGATGAAGGAATTTTGAAGCTTTTTCTAAAGGAACTCAGTGTGAAGGTGAGTTAGCACAAGAATTTAACAACCGAAAAGCAAACTATCCTAAACAGCGTAAAGTCGACTATCCTAGAACGATGGAAAATAAACTATCCTAGAACAAATGGAAAGCAACAACCTAACTACACCTCCATTAGACTAGGAGGTTAATCGTGGTAAACAGGATCATTCAGAGGTATGGACATGTCCTCTAAATCAAATTTTTCAACAAATGACTTTAAACGATGTCCATTCTCTTTGAATTCATTGCCATTGCTTGGATTCTTTATCTCGATGGCCCCATGAAGATAGACATTAGTAACAGTGAAAGGATTGGTCTGACAAGATCAGAGTTTGCTCGGAAAGAGATGAAACCAAGAATTTTGGAAGAGGACTTTCTGACCTAGTGTAAATGATTTTCGAAGAATGTGTTGGTCATGAAACACTTTCATCCTGTCCTTGTAAATTCTCGAGTTCTTGTATGCATCATTCTAGATTTCTTCGAGTTCATTCAATTGGAGTTTGTGTAGTGAGACAACGTTGTCCAGATTGAAATTCAATTTTTTAATCAGCCAGTAGGCCCTATGATCTAACTCCACAGGCACGTGGCAAGTCTTCCCATAGATAAATCTAAAGGGAGAATTTCAATAGGGGTCTTAAATGTGGTACGGTAAGCCCATAAGGCATCCGTCAATCTGATTGACCAATCCTTACAGTCAGGGTTAACCGTATTTTCTAAGATGTATTTAATTTTCCTATTGAAAATCTCATCTCTCACTTTATGGGAGATGTCATATTTCTTCATTAAATTCGCAAATGGCCTATTACAAAAATATGAGCCCCCATCACTAATGATGGCTCGAGGCATTCCGAACCGAGAAAAGATGTTCTCTTTTAAGAATTTAATGACTGTTTGATGGTCATTGTTCTGGCATGGAATCGCTTCGACCCATTTAGTGATATAGTCTGCAACGAGCAAAATATATAAATTTAAAAGATTGGGGGAATGGTCCCATGAAATCAATGCCCCAACAATCAAATGCTTTGATGATCAGAATGGGGTTCAACGACATCATATTTCAATGGGACAATTCTCCCAATTTCTGACAACGCTCATAAGATTTCCAAAACTCATGAGTGTCCCTGAAAATAGTGGGCCAGTAAAAACCACACTGCAGAATTTTGGCCGTAGTCTTTTTAGCAGAAAAGTGACTACCACATGCCTGAGAGTGATAAAAGGAGATGACACTTTTAGTGTTCATTGTCTGGCACACATCTCCATAAGATTTGGTCTAGGAAATATTTAAACAAGTACGGATCATTTCAGAAGAACTTACGAACCTCGACGAAGAATTTTTTCTTATCTTGCACAGTTCAATGTGTTGGCGTGAAACCTATAGCAAGATAATTAGCAATATCAGCAAACCAAGGTGAATGGGAGACTTCGAACAATTATTTGTCAGGGAACATGCCATTTATGTGTCGTCTCAAGGGAATTAGGGAGATCAAGGTGGGAAAGATGGTCAGCCACTACGATCTCTACTCCCTTTTTATCTTTTATTTTTAAACTAAATTCTTGGAGTAGGAGGATCCATCTAATTAGGCGGGGCTTAGCATCATTCTTAGAAAGAAGATACTTGAGTGCCGCATGATCTGTGTAAATGACAATCTTGGATCTGATCAAGTAGGACCTAAACTTGTCTAAAGCAAACACTACAGCTAAGAGTTCTTTTTCCGTAGTCAAGTAGCTCACTTGGGCAAGATTTAGGGTTCTACTTGCGTAATGAATAACTTAGGGCTTCTTTTATTTTATCTAGCCTAAAACCGCCCCAAGAGCATAGTCAAACGCATTGCACATAAGTTCAAAAGGAAGGCTCTAGTCGGGTGGCTGCATGGTAGGTGCAGTGGTTAACATGGACTTAAGCTTAGTAAAAGCTTCCTGGCATTGCTCAGTCCACTCGTATGGTGCATCATTTTGAAGTAGATTACACAGAGGACGAGAGAGGTGACTAAAGTCCTTTATGAATCTTTTGTAAAACCCGGCATGTCCTAGAAAGGATTGCATGTCTCGTATGTTCTTGGGTGTAGGTTGGTTAGAGATAAGATCAATTTTAGCCTTATCTACCTCAATTCCCTTGGAAGAGATAATGTGTCTAAGGACAATTTCCTTACGAACCATGAAGTGGCACTTCTCCCAATTCAGTATCAAGTTCTTTTCCTCACATCGCTTCAGCACATTTTTAAAATTTTCCAAGCATTCGCTGAAGGATGGACCAAAGACCAAGAAATTGTCCATGAAGACCTCTAAATATTGCCCCACCATGTCAGAAAAAATACTCATCATGCATCGCTAGAAGGTGGCGGGGGCATTACACAGTCTGAATGACATCCTTTAGTAAATAAAGGTGCCAAAGGGACATGTCAACGTGGTCTTTTCTTAGTCCTCAAGGGCTACCTTAATCTGATTGTAGCCCGAATATCGATCAAGGAAACAGTAATAAGAATGACCAGCTAGCCTTTCCAAATTTTGATCAATGAAGAGCGAAAGGAAGTGGTCCTTCCTCGTGACGGTTCAGCTTCTTGTAGTCAATGCACATTCTCCAATCAGTAATAACTCTAGTTGGCACAAGTTCATTGTTGACATTGGCTACGATGGTGATTCTGAACTTCTTAAGAACTACCTGAGTTGGACTCACCCATTGGCTATCGAATATTGGGTATATGATACCCACATCCAGTAGCTTAAGAACCTCGGCCTTAACCACTTCATGTTTCGATTTAGTCTACGTTGTGGTTGTCATGAGGTCTTCACATTATTCTCTAAATGAATGAAGTACAAATCAAAGGGTCAATTCCCTTGAGGTCCGCAATCAACCATTCAAGGGCTCCTTTGTACTTAATGAGAGTAGAGATGAGCATACTCTCTTGTTCTTGCTCAAGGTGGGAAGAAATCACCACCGAGTATGCCTCATCATGACCTAAATAGACATATTTTAAATCAGAGGGCAAAGGTTTTAGGTCAAGCTTCGGTGCCTTGAGGTTAGACGGTAGAGGCACTACATCGGTTTAGGGCAATTTTTCAAATTGTGGCCTCCACCCGTTAACTACAAGTACCGGCACATCATCAAGCATGACACCTGTCTCCCTAATCATATCATCATCTAAATCATGGTAGTGGGCCTAGCACATCTCTAGAGGGTCAGAGGATAAGGTCAAAAGTGATCTATCTTCCACGAAAGAATCAATCAGGTTAATATCATGGAAATCGTCTTCATCCTCTAACTGTCTGCCCGTATTGAAAAGATGTTAACTCCAATGTCATATTTCTAAAAGTCATACTCATGACTCCATTCCTGCAATTGCTGATTGCGTTTGAAGTGGCAAAGAATGGGCAACTAAGAATGACGAGAATTTGAGTTCTCATGTTACTGATGGGTTGCATATCCAGGACGATAAAATATACTGTGTAGTAGAATCTGTCAACCTAAACCAACACATCTTCAAATACCCCTCTCGGTACATGAACTGAACGATCAACAAGTTGTAATGTGGTTAGGGTGGGTTTTAATTCACCCAAACCTAGTTGTTTGTAGACCGAGTAAGGAATTAGATTTATACTCGCTCCTAAATCAAGAGGTGCGTACTCAATACGGTAATTCCCGATTACATAAGCGACAGTTGGGCTACCAGGATCTTTGTATTTCTGCGGCCCATCTTGCTTTAGGATGACACTCACTTTTTCAGTTAAAATGATTTTCATTTAAATATTTTGCCATCTTTTGGTCGTACACAAGTCTTTCAGAAATTTGACTTATAAAGGTATTTGTTTAACTGTGTCCAGTAGAGGGATGTTGACCTTCACTTGTTTTAACACCTCTAAAATGTCCTGAGAGTTAAAGAGAGATTTTGGTGCAACCAACCGTAGGGGAAATGAAGCAATTGGCTTGTCTTAAAGTTCTAGTTCTAATTCCTGTGGGGCAATGCTAGGTCTATCATCGTTGTCCTTTTTTAGGTCCTTAGGCTTTTCAGTCCTCACCGGAATAGTTTTGTCAATGGTCTTCCCACTCCTAAGAGTGGTGATAGATTTAGCTTGCTCCATCTGATTTGAAGAGCTAGGATCACTTATCTCATATTGCGGTTTGGGATTGGGGAGAGGTTGAGTAGGAAGCATCCCATTTCCCCAATTGCTAAGTGTGACTCTATCGTTTGAACAGACAACGCAAGCATTCCAATCATTGATCTGATATCCTGGATTGCTTGTGCCGAATTTTGATTAATTAGCTCTTGGTCTTGAATATGTTTTAGAACCGGATCTGTCACGCACCAAACACGAAATTCAGACTCACACAATTCTTGATCGCCAAATCCAGCACCGACAGCCTCCATAGTGTCCCATTCTTGGCCCCCGGCATCCATATGTCAAATTCCGATCCTAGGACCATACAAGGAGGATTTTTAATATGATTTTTTTGTAAAGGAACATAAGCACAAGTATAACCAAGTTATAAAAAAACATCACCACATATCCACTATAATAAATCATTTAAGTACAATGCGGAAAGGGAATTTCAAGGATAGTCAAAAGCTCCAAGATAATCTTCCAGACGCTCTTGCCTCAGTGCTGTTGCGATCCAACGTCACTTGCATGCAACGGTCATACATAAGCTTATAGAAAGCTTAGAGGGTGGTGTAAGTGTGTGCGCAAGGTAAGTGCCAAATATGCAATATTAAAGTAATGTGAAAACATGCTGGTAAGTCCATGAATGTTATCAGTAGTACCAAGGCTATGCGATGCAAGGCATGAATACTATCGGTCACACCAAGGCCATGCGATGTAAGGCATGAATGTTATCGGTCATACCGAGGCCATATGATGCGAGGTCTACGCAGCCAAATGTCACATACGAGATGCAATGCAAGCATGCCAGTCCTCATTTGGATCCACATATCAATACAGCTCATCTCTGGGATATCACCGAGGTCTAGTATATTCCAAACCAGATTGCTGCCCCATCTCGCACAACAAGGTAAGTGAAAGAGAACTCACTATCCATCTGCCAATATCGTGCCCGACTTGTCAATAGCAGACCCATTCCTCGAGCTGGTCAAACTCATCCTAACTTCACACCCCCTTCCAACCGACCAAGACACAGTGGGAAGCGCGACCTCTTGGTATTCATCGCTTGGCGTTCATGCATCCACTCGATCTAGATGTTGGAGCAACTTCCTGGTACTATAAGGGTTTAGGAAATTTCACCTAGGGACATCTATCGCACTCTATGTAGAGAAATAATTTCGGTGCCCAATCCTGCCATCCACGATATGCCTGTGGAGGCTACGACCCTGATGTCGCTAGGGCGTGTAGTAGTCAAGTCACATAATGTAAGATGCATGAATCACACTATCCAATCATGCAGCAATCCTTCGCGTACCACGAGCTCAAGTAGGCAACTCCTCCTATCAAGGAGTCCCATAATAATCCGCCCAATGACATGTGTTATGATTAATCACTGCTCATATCAAGCATACATATGATACATATGGGTATGGATCATGTAGCTATACTAAGTATGTTATATGATGATGATGTACTCTCCTTATATCAAGGATGGGCCTAGACGGCCTACTCATATCAAGAATGGGCCTAACAATTATGGGGGCCCAACGGTTTGGGTTAGCCCACTAAAGGAAGATGAGAATGGGCCTAACAATGGGCCTTAAGGAAGGGTTACAATGCGAACATTTAACCATCATTGCTCCTAAGGCATAGCCCATTTAGAACCAACTAGGAAGATAAATGGGCATTATAAACATCATTACATACATCATGTTGAAATCACACATCACAATGGGCCTCATATACATCACATTGGGCCTCACATAAAGGCTTCATATACATCACATTGGGCCTCATACAAGGGCCTCACATACATCACGTTGGGCCTCACTCATGGGCTTCATATACATCACATTGGGCCTCACTTATGGGCTTCATATACATCACATTGGGCCTCACTCATTAGCCTCATATACATCACAATGGACTATAAATACATCACATTGGGCCTCATCAAATGGGCCACAAATGCGTCACATTGGGCCTCACACATGGGTCATATATACAGCACATCAGGCCTCATATACAACATAATGGGCCATATCCCATGGGCCTTAAATACAACAAATTGGACCTCACACAAGGGCCTATGCGTTAGGCACAAGGGATGGGTAGTATTGAGTGCATCACATACAACATAGTGGGCTTGATGGGGCAACCCGTAATCTAGGAAAAATGGATAAGCAGCTTGGATACATCATACATCACGGCGGGCCACACAAATGGACGACATAAATATACAATACATACATCATGGCAGGGCCCCACTACCGGACGACTTGGATATACAACGTACACATCATGGTGCCCTACTGGACGTCCAGCCATAGATGGACGGTTTGGATCATACACGTACATCACGTGGGGCCCACGTCCCATGTGGACGGTGTAGATATGAAACACATACATCATAGCTGGTCCCACCATCCAACAGGCTCGACGGTGTGGATTAAAATACATAAATTAAGGTACGACCCCAAATCACCATCTAGAAACGGATGGCTAGGATACACAACACATCTCAAGGTGGGCCCCAACCGTCTAGAGTGCTGGACAGTGGGAATATGACCCATACATCACGGCTGGCCCCACAACACCATCCAAAGATGGACGATGTGGGCACATAATACATACATCAAGGTAGGGCCCCACCCCACATGTGCAGCATGTGTGGGTGGGTCCCGCCATCTAAAAAGGGACAGGCAACATGGCTATAACGCATACTACATGATCAGACCTAGAACTTGCTGACGTCAAACAAATGGATGGTCTAGATATAACACATGCCTCATGATCAGACCCTCTTATTAACGTCAATCTAGCAGCCATTTAGCTGCGTGGGACCCACCGTCCAAGGTATGGACGGTCATCCAGGTAGGCCACTGGCCCTGCTGTCCTGGCCTAACGGATGGCATGGATAGCAAATATGTTAGGTGGATCCACACATGCGTGGCCCATCGTCCGACCAAGCTTATAGTTGTGTTTTCCCCATCATCCAGACGGTCCATCTGGATGGTTAGTCTAGCAGGGTGGACAACAAGATCGTCCCACCTGCTGGACAGTCCGGATCGCCCCTAAGTGGGCTAGCAAAACAGGAAAAGAAAAGGAGAGAGAGAGAGAGAGAGAGAGAGAGAGAGAGAGAGAGACGCAATGGAGGGGAGGGGCTTCGCCACTATGAGGCTTCCCTAGGTGGGCCATGAAAATACAATACATACATCAAAATGGGTCTTAAACATGCGAGTCCTAAACCATAAAAATCAATGGTGGAGATCCCTTTCCACCATAAAATATAAGGTCTAGATAACCTTTCCATAAATTGGAAAATAAACATCATGATGGGTTCTATGGAGAATGGCCCCATCATGGGATGATCATATGAATCATGGTGGGCCATTGGCCACACTTAGGGTCCAAAGTGATATCCATACCATCGATCGGTAGGCCCCACTTGGCCCATCATCAAAATACAATCTAATCCTACAAAAACACCCACCGATTGTTAATCTGCTAGGCTCCTTGGAATGCTAGGCTCCTTGTATTCAACTTTGATGGAGGATGATGGAGATTGAAGGGTTAGGATGAAAGATGAGGAGGTAGGAAGCGGGCCACACTTAGCTCTCTTGGAAGAGCTTGGACGATCACTCTCTTGGTTGCTTGGAAAATGGTGGAGAGAATGAGAGGGAGATAAGGTGTGATGGGATAAAAGGGATGGTGTGTGTGTAAGAAAGGGATGGGTGACAATTGACTTTTGGATAAGAGAGGGATGGGTGCCATGCCTTATTGGTAAGAGAGGGATGGACTAGGTATGGGTTGTGATAAGATGTACTTGACTTGTGATTGATTGATTGATGTGATGGATTAGGTAAAGATTCTCTTGGGATTTGCAACACGTGACATTTTCCTCAAAATATGTGCGTACCCATAATTCCTAGCCTAGGTATCGCACCCATGTGCTAGACGCAGCGTTAGAACTGCGGTGACAGCACGATTATAATGGTAAAAGTTTCGGGTCAAGTCAACTCTGATCTACGGGATGCGACTTAGGGTCACGCATAAATGTCAATTATAAGTCGTGGGTTGCTGGAATTCGACGGGGAAGATCGCCGGAGTCTACAGAACGGTACAGTCTAGGATACGGGCCTTACAACTCTCCCCTCCTAATAAAAATTTTAATCTCGAAATTTACACTATCATGCAACTAGACATAACTCATAAGAGAAGAGAAAACATAGCATTAACACATAAAATTAGAGACAGCGCACAAGGTACAATATATAATCAAACATCGAAGAGATGGGGATAACGCTCACGAATCTCAGCCTCGTGCTCCCAGGACGCCTCATCCACACTATGATGACCGTACTAAACCCTCACCAAGGGAATGACCTTGGTCCGGAGGGCCTTTTCCTTCCGATCAAGGATACGAACTAACTGCTCAATATAAGAAGCATCCTCAAGAACCTCCAAAGGCTGTCAATCTATCATACAAAAGATGTCTGACCCACACTTCCTCAACATAAAGACATGAAAAATATTGTGGACACCAGACAACTGAGGTGGTAAGGCAATCTTATAGACCACGACGCCAACGCACCCAGTGATCTTGAAAGGTCCTATGAATCTCAGGGCAAGCTTGCCCTTCACTCCAAAAGAAACTACACCCTTCATGGGTAAGACCTGGAGATATAAATGGTCTCCAATGGCAAACTCCAAAGGACGACGCCGACGATTAGAAAAACTCTCCTACCGACTCTGAGTTGTGTGTATCCTCTGCTTGATGATATCAATAGCTCTAACATTTGTTGCACGAGATTGGGACATAGGAGACGCTGCTCCCCAACCTCGGCCCAATAACTCGGAGAACTGCACGGTCTGCCATATACTGCCTCAAAAGGAGTCATGCCAATGGTCGCTTGATAGCTGTTGTTGTATGCAAACTCAGCCAATCGTAGATGCTCATCCCAGCTACCCGTGAAGTCAATCACACAAGCTCGGAGCATATCCTCAAGGATTTGGTTGACTCACTTGGTCTACCCATCAGTCTGTGGATTATACGCGGCGCTAAGTTGCAAAACATACCCCATTGCCTTTTAAAAGTTTATCCAAAACTGATATGTGAACCTTGGGTCTTGGTCAGAAACGATCAAAACTAGAATGTCATGCAGTCTCACAATCTCTTCGATGAATAATCTAGCAAGCCGGTCTAAAGGCCAGGTCGCACGAGTTGCAAGAAAATGTGTCGACGTCATTAGACGATCAACAAAAACCTAGATGGTGTTATGAACGCCCTGAGTCCTCATCAAACCAATAATAAAATCTATAGATACGTGCTCCCACTTCCACGTCGGGACGCTTAACGGCTGTCATGGACCCGGGGGTCTCTAATGATCGGCCTTGACACGTTGGCACGTGTCACACTCATCCACAAAACTGGTAAACTGGCACTTCATCTAGTCCCAAAAATATTACCTCCTCATGTCACGATACATCTTTGTGGAGCCTGGGCGGATAGTAAATCTCGATCGTTTTGCTTTGGTCATCAGATCCCTGCGCAACTCTAAAACGTCCGGGACACATGTAACAACCCGAATCTTCAGGACCCGAGTACACGACCCGTGTCCCAAAAACCTGAGTGTTAACCTTAAAGGATGGTCAGATTTAATATTTTTCTTTTATCAGAGTAAGCAAATGAGCGTAGTGTGGACAAGTAAGCATAAAGGAAAATTTTATTATCATTCAAATATACAAGAAGCTGCCCATAATGACTTATATAAACCAATGTCTCAGAATTCAATAAGTACAAGATTTATAAGGTTCAATACATGAAGAATAGCAGAAAACACATAAATATAAGCTGCAAGATCGCACAGCTCCTCCAGGCAAATACAGTCATGCACCCCTGATGATCCTACCCTGCTCCTCATCAAGTCTAAACATGCATATCGCTAAAGCCACCTGTACTACCTATACGGTTGTATATTTGATGGATGAGTGGCCAACTCAGTGTGAATTCCCCTCAAGATTACACACCGCCGCATTAGGTAAGCATAGTTATAAAACATCCAGACAATCAAAACAGAGTAAATGCGGTCTTTTTAAATGCATGGATGCGTGAATGCAATCATCGCCCGGGATGCTCATCCGTGCGGACAAGGGCCGTCACCCATGCAATCATCGAACCTGGAAATATCAACCGGTCGAATCATCGAACCTGGGAAATATCAACCGGTCGGAACGTGCCATGTATGCATGATTAGCCAAGTCATTATTAGTCCATTTACAATCACCAATTTAGATAAGCTCAAAGGTCACTACGGGAGCACATGGCCGAACGAGGCGGCAGAAGCCGACTGGGCATAGATCCCATGACTACCATCCCAGACTCATGAGGCTACCATCTTAGGATGTTTAATGGAAACCCATCGACTAGTGGCCAATCATATTACAGTGTATGGGGCTTACCATCACATGGTTGTACAGTGTGAAACATCAAACCCATATAGGAAAAATATCAAATAAAACCACGTAGGGCGAATATCAAAATATGCCACATAGGGCGAATATCAAAACCATACGATGAAAACCATCCTTAAAAAAAATCGTTGGGTACAACAACCCTGGATGGTAGGCCCACATCAATGATCCACCTAGATCACCACCCAATAACCACCAAGTCAAAGGTCCATTACGATCACAACTAGTCAAGTTACATCCCCAAGTATGGGTGTACATTCATATGCTGGGAATCTCCCACTAATGTACCAGCTTTAAAGTCTATAAGCAATACACGATAATTCACAAGCATGAACAAATATACAGGGATGAACATTAAGCAGGCAACATAGCAATTCAATTTCTACCAGCTAACACATGTGATTATAAGAGAGAGATATCATTTATGAATTTAAATAAAAACTATAACTTAAGCTAATGAGAAGATGGAAAGCTCAAGGGGAAGAATCATCACCTTATACTTTGAACTGCCCACATTGTCGCTAGGACGCCCTTAGAGTCGAACCCTAACATGAATCGTAAGATCGTATGGTTAGATCAAAGTTCTACAAACTATCTATGGCCAAGATTATAATCTAAGGTTTGGATCACTTAAGTTTAGGGTTTCACCCTATAGTCTAGGTCTAGGCTTAGGTCTTGGGATTTGAACTTCTAGCTAATGGATAATTAATTGAAATGTTAATTTAATAATTATAAGATATTTATTAACATCAATGTTGCGGCTAATGTTAGCTAATGTAGCAATGATAATTTTCATGATTAGTATAATCTACTATCCATAATGATTATTTAGGATAAAATATATAATAATTCCATTTATTAATTGCAATTTGTTTATAATAACTAGATCTAGCATGATGACCTACTAATGGCTAACCATGGCTAATAATATTACTAGTTTTATGGTAATGATATAATTAATATTAATTAATGTGATGTTAAAAATCATTGTAATGAACAGAAATAGTATGTTCTAACGTCAATAATAATATTTTAAGAATGACGAATAAAATACTAATATTTTAATGATAATAACAATTTATATATCAATTAATATAAGTCTGGACAATTTCTAACAAGTTATTCATATCTAACGAGAAACTCTAAAAATGCTAATAATAGTAACAATGACAGTTGAAATAATACCAAACCGGACAGAAAGTGTGGCTCACCTAGTCGACTCAGTTCGAGTCGAGTTGACTCGGTAGCAACACACCACCCCACCTATCTCTTTCTTCTTCTTCTTCTTCTCTCTCTCTCTCCCTCTTTTCTCAGCAATGCCCGAACCAGGCCCAACTCGACCTGACTTGGTCCAGTGAGTCGACGACTCACCTGACTCAGTAGCGAGTCGGTTTGATCCGACCTCTTCTTCCATTTCTTCTTGATTCCCCCTCTTCTCTACTCACTTTCTCTTTCTCTGGCCATCATGCTGGACTAACCAGGGTCTGGACTCGGCTCCACCCAGCGGCCAGCAGACTGACTTGGTCCCAAGCCGAGTCGACTCATGGTTTCTTCCTCTTCCTTCTCCCTCTTCTTGCTCTCACTTCCTTCTTTGCTTAGACCCCTACACCCGGTAGGGTTCTTTGATCGAATCTCGCCCCATCTCGGCCTCGGTGGAGCGAACCGGCAAATCGGCCTCGGCCCGAGTCGCGGAAAGGATGCGGTAGATGCAAAGAAATGGCCGCATCTTCTTCCTCCGTTTTTCCCTTTTCTTTTCTTTCTCTTTCCTTTCTATCTCTTCCCCTACTTCTCTTTCTAGTTCACCGGGAAATTCCAAAGAGGATCGGATCGAGTCGGGCGATACTCAAGACCCGACCCAGTGACTTGGCCCTGGTTTGGGTTCTTTAGTAATGGCGGACGCTCCCACTCTCTCCTTCCCGTTTCTTCTCCCTTCCTTCCTTTTCTTTCTTTATCGCTTTCTTTCCCTCAGTCTCTCCCTCTGTTCCTCCTCATGTGATGGAACATCCAGCAATGGACGTCCAGCAGGCTTAACTCGACAGTGGATCGGGTCGAGGTGGCGTGGTGCACAGCCGCACTTTCCTCCTTCTTTCTTCTTCTTCCTTCTTCGTTTCTTTCTCTCTTTCTTTCTTTCTTTTTCTTTTCAGACACGTCCCACAAGCTTGGACGAGACCAAAACCAGCAGCAACCGACTGCTTCTTGGTGGAGAAGAAGACCGCCATTAATGGCAGATCTCGAGCGGAGGCTCCTTCCTCCGATCCAGCTTCTGTAGATGATTCAGATGGGCTCCATGGAGCTTTTAGACGACTGAAATCGAAGCTCAAGGAAGTTGGGAGGGGTTAGCTCGGTGGGTTTGCAAGGAGACGGAAACGACTGCCCTCCCTCACACATTCTCTTTATAAAGAGGAAACCTAGCATGGAGGGCTGGGATTGGTTTGAAATGGACGGTCGGGATGAGAGGAGTTGCTCTCACGCGGATCGCTGAGCTGGACGTAAGACAGGTTTCCATTTTCGGTATTTTTGTGTTTTTGGGCTGTTTTGCTCTGGTTCTCGTGTGCCCACACGTGCAATGAAATCAGTTCTGTTAGTTGGGTTTTGGTCGAGCCTGCCCCATAAATCGGATAGACGGTTTGGATCATGAAGATGGGTCCCACTGGTGGGCCACCATCAAAGCAAACGGACGTCAATCCGTTCGGCAACAACACGAAGAGAGAGAGAGAAATCTCTATTAATGGAAATAGCGGGTCACCCGTTGTCGACCGTAGCAACTTGGTCTAGTGTACACGGTGCACTACCCCGGTGTACATGCACGATGTGTGGGGCCTATTGCGATGCTCGAGGAGAATCTACTCCGTCCATTTTGTTTTATAGTCTAATTGGGCCATCTAGACCGGAGATGAGATAGATCCAATGCTTAGGTGGGCCGTACTAACAAAACCGAGGTCTTTAAGTGTCGGTTACATCGATCTAATGGTGATCACCCTAAACCGAACGTCAACGGTTAAAATGGTCTAAGGGACTATTTAAGCTAAGACTCAATGGTCATATTATGGATGTATGGCCTGTCTTGATTTTATAACACTAAATATTATGTTATACTATTTTTAATAATATTATTTACTATTATCATTATTATTATTATTATTATTATTATTATTATTATTTTCATTATTATTATTATTATTCTAAGTTGTTTATCATCGATTGTGATTTCGACTATCAATGGTTAAAATATCTTACAGGTGTCCAAGCACACCATCATATGCTTTTATTCAAATAATATATAAATTTTAATATTAATATATTATCATATATGTGCTATGGATCACATGTTTATTAGTATATAATTCACAATATGTAACATCAATATATATTTAATTAAAATCATCTTAGTATTGATTAGTGTTGTTAAGTCATATAAAATCTTATTAAAATATCTAATAAATTTAGTACTCATATTCATAGAAGATATTTAGTACTACATCAGTACTTATAATTTATTCATACATTGTAAAATTATTACTCATTATAATATTGTTTTCGTAATATTTTGTGTATGATAGTTATATACATATCATTTTAATATGAAACTTTAAAATTTACAAAATATATAAATAACATTTCATGATACATATATTTAGGTTGTATTATCTCTCTTCTTTTTTTTTTTTTATTCTTATTGAATTAAATTAAACGGTAACACTTTAGTCATCGAAAGTACGGGTGTTACAATCTACCCCTAATGTAAATCTCGTCCAGATTTGTTATGTGCATCTCTAAACGTTAACTTTACAAATAGTAATTTCATTCTAATAGCGTACTCTATTTCTCATTTGCAAAATCCCGTCCTGGACTGTTAACAAGGCATATTTAAATGTACCACATACCTTAAGAATCTAGCATACTAATTCTACTAATCATTGGAAACTGTTCTAGCACTAACTAACTCTAAAGATTTACTTAAAGGTCTATCTACATCAAATATCCTATCGCATTTACTAAGAGTTGGGCAACCACCAATGATAATACTCTACATTTCTCTTTATTTTCTTTTACTTCTAATGATAGTCCCTAGCTGTCCAAAGTGTATTACCAAATTTATTTATTTATTATTATTATTATTATTATTATTATTTTTTCAACGCTTCAAGGTAACACGAATAGATGGCCATAGTAGGTTTGAGCCCGATACATCCATCCTTTGCCTACGTAAAACGAGGATTTCTGTATCAGTCCCTAATCCTGGTGAATTTCGATCTTCTGCCTGATCAGGGCATTGAGATCATTGGAATCCGCTAGGATATGGGGTTCGGATCAAACCGAGTACACATCGCATACATATGATTGCATCAGTCCATGATCCCGATTATTCTAGACTCATGGGAAGATCCTGTAATCATCTAATAAGAGTGCCCGAAATCTATGTGAATAGACGTGAGCGACCATTACGCTTCCAGCGCGCACTCTGATTGTCAAAACACAAAACCTTAGGACCAAGGTTTCTACATGAAATCCAAGTTAATTTTTTTTTTTTTTTTTTTTGTTAAATTTATCTAAGATCTTAAATATGGTCTTGATATGCTCAGCCTAAGGTTGAATAAAGTCTTACCCAAAATCCCATTACTTCACCTCTAATTACTAAAATCTTACCCAAAATCCCATTACTTCACCTCTAATTAATTCCATGTACTAGAATTTGTAGGAAACATCGATTCTAAGTAAAGAGGTGTGTTAAGGAATTCAAATTACATTTCCCATTGCAATTTTTTTTGTTTAGGGAGTGTTTATGTCCAACCTAATGTACAACATGGCGTGTAAGGAATCGTTTATGAAATCTAAGTTTGCTTCAAATGCTAAATATTGTGACGCCATTATTTCTAACTAACGAAATTCCTAAAAGAATTCAAAATTTGGGCCTCTAAGAATTATATTTTGGGAGTTAAGTTTGGGGAATGTTTTCACTTGGTCTTATGTACGTTGCAATGGTATTCGTCCACCCACAATATTTAGGTTTAGTTTCCAAGTTTAAGCAGCTACCCTGATATTTTATAATGGGGAACTAAGTTTTGTTTCTAACTTCAAATGACCAACTTAAAATGTTCAAGGGACTTAAGTTTCATTCATAGGTCCTATAATTACCCAAACGATTCTCTAGGGAACCTAACATTTGAGCTTCTATATCCTCATTTCCTTCCTGTTTTGAGGGATTTCTAAGTAAGTTAAAGTCCAAAGGTTTAACTAAAAATTTCGAGGAAGCCTAAAGTTCAAATGACTAAATCTGAAATCTTCAAGGGGAAACTAGGAGCATTTCTAAGTTTCACAATCGTACAAACAAGTCTACATTGAGCTTATAATATCAAGTTTTCCACATCCTCAATTTCTCCTAGCTACAAGGAGATTTCACCTAAGTTCAAATAGTTTTTCTAATAATTTCTAAGGGGACCTAGGTTTTGAATTTCTACGTTCTCAAATTGTTCTTCGCTCAAATGGAATTTTATATTGCCATCCAAGCCACTTCTAAGGGAACCTAAGTTTGGGGTTTCTATATTCACAATCATTCTTCTAAGTCTAGGGGAAATTTTCCTAAGTTTAAATTTCTAGTTTCATAACATCTAAATTTGAGACATTTAAGGCTTGTATAAGATCATTTCCCAAGGTCAAGTTGTCCAAACTATGCTCTGATACCAACTGTAACAACCAATCTTCAGGACCCGAGTACACGACCCGTGTCCCAAAAACCTGAGTGTTAACCTTAAAGGATGGTCAGATTTAATATTTTTCTTTTATCAGAGTAAGCAAATGAGCGTAGTGTGGACAAGTAAGCATAAAGGAAAATTTTATTATCATTCAAATATACAAGAAGCTGCCCATAATGACTTATATAAACCAATGTCTCAGAATTCAATAAGTACAAGATTTATAAGGTTCAATACATGAAGAATAGCAGAAACACATAAATATAAGTCACTAGATCGCATGCTCCTCCAGGCAAATACAAATGCCATGCACCCCGATGATCCTACCGCTCCTCATCAAGTCTGAACATGCATATCACTAAAGCCACTTGCTATACTACCTATACGGTTATATATTTGATGGATGAGTGGCCAACTCAGTGTGAATTTCCCTCAAGATTACACACCGCCGCATTAGGTAAGCATAGTTATAAAACATCCAGACAATCAAAACAGAGTAAATGCAGTCTTTTTAAATGCATGGATGCGTGAATGCAATCATCGCCCCGGGGATGCTCATCCGTGCGGACAGTGGGCCGTCACCCATGCAATCATCGAACCTGGGAAACATCAACCAGTCGGAATCATCGAACCTGGGAAATATCAACCAGTCGGAACGTGCCATGTATGCATGATTAGCCAAGTCATTATTAGTCCATTTACAATCAGCCAATTTAGATAAGCTCAAAGGTCACTACGGGGAGCACATGGCCCAGCGTAGGCCGACAGCTCGGGCATAGTATCCCATGACTACCATCCCCGGCTCATGAGGCTACCATCTTAGGATGTTTAATGGAAACCCATCGACTAGTGGCCAATCATATTACAGTGTATGGGGCTTACCATCACATGGTTGTACAGTGTGAAACATCAAACCCATATAGGAAAAATATCAAATAAAACCACGTAGGGCGAATATCAAAATATGCCACATAGGGCGAATATCAAAACCATACGATGAAAACCATCCTTAAAAAAAATCGTTGGGTACAACAACCCTGGATGGTAGGCCCACATCAATGATCCACCTAGATCACCACCCAATAACCACCAAGTCAAAGGTCCACTACGATCACAACTAGTCAAGTTACATCCCCAAGTATGGGTGTACATTCATATGCGGGAATCTCCCACTAATGTACCAGTTTAAAGTCTATAAGCAATACACAGATAATTCGCAAGCATGAACAAATATACAGGATGAACATTAAGCAGGCAACATAGCAATTCAATTTCCACCAGCTAACACATGTGATTATAAGAGAGAGATATCATTTATGAATTTAAATAAAAACTATAACTTAAGCTAATGAGAAGATGGAAAGCTCAAGGGGAAGAATCATCACCTTATACTTTGAACTGCCCACATTGTCGCTAGGACGCCCTTAGAGTCGAACCCTAACATGAATCGTAAGATCGTATGGTTAGATCAAAGTTCTACAAACTATCTATGGCCAAGATTATAATCTAAGGTTTGGATCACTTAAGTTTAGGGTTTCACCCTATAGTCTAGGTCTAAGCTTAGGTCTTGGGATTTGAACTTCTAGCTAATGGATAATTAATTGAAATGTTAATTTAATAATTATAAGATATTTATTAACATCAATGTTGCGGCTAATGTTAGCTAATGTAGCAATGATAATTTTCATGATTAGTATAATCTACTATCCATAATGATTATTTAGGATAAAATATATAATAATTCCATTTATTAATTGCAATTTGTTTATAATAACTAGATCTAGCATGATGACCTACTAATGGCTAACCATGGCTAATAATATTACTAGTTTTATGGTAATGATATAATTAATATTAATTAATGTGATGCTAAAAATCATTGTAATGAACAGAAATAGTATGTTCTAACGTCAATAATAATATTTTAAGAATGACGAATAAAATACTAATATTTTAATGATAATAACAATTTATATATCAATTAATATAAGTCTGGACAATTTCTAACGGTTATTCATATCTAACTGAGAAACTCTAAAAATGCTAATAATAGTAACAATGACAGTTGAAATAATACCAAACCGGACAGAAAGTGTGGCTCACCTAGTCGACTCAGTTCGAGTCGAGTTGACTCGGTAGCAACACACCACCCCACCTATCTCTTTCTTCTTCTTCTTCTTCTCTCTCTCTCCTCTTTTCTCAGCAATGCCCGAACCAGGCCCAACTCGACCTGACTTGGTCCAGTGAGTCGACGACTCACCTGACTCGAAAGAGTTAGTCGGTTGATCCGACCTCTTCTTCCATTTCTTCTTGATTCCCCCTCTTCTCTACTCACTTTCTCTTTCTCCGGCCATCATGTCGGACTAACCAGTGGTCCGGACTCGGCCCACCCAAATGCCGCCAGATCGACTTGGTCCCAAGCCGAGTCGACTCATGGTTTCTTCCTCTTCCTTCTCCCTCTTCTTGCTCTCACTTCCTTCTTTGCTAGACCCCTACACCCGCAGGGGTTCTTTGATCGACCTCGCCCATCTCGGGCCTCGGTGGAGCGAGTGACCCTTCACCCGGCCCGAGTCGCGGGTGGTGCGGTAGATGCAACAAGAAATGCATCTTCTTCCTCCGTTTTTCCCTTTTCTTTTCTTTCTCTTTCCTTTCTATCTCTTCCCCTACTTCTCTTTCTAGTTCACCGGGAAATTCCAAGAAGGATCTGGATCGAGTCGGGGATCGACATCAAGACCCGACCCACCGACTTGGCCTGGCTTGGGTTGTTTAAAGCCGTAATGGCGGACGCTCCCACTCTCTCCTTCCCGTTTCTTCTCCCTTCCTTCCTTTTCTTTCTTTATCGCTTTCTTTCCCTCAGTCTCTCCCTCTGTTCCTCCTCATGTGATGGAACATCCGGCAATGGACGTCCAGCAGGCTTAACTCGACAGTGGATCGGGTCGAGGTGGCGTGGTGCACACCGCACTTTCCTCCTTCTTTCTTCTTCTTCCTTCTTCTTCGTTTCTTTCTCTCTTTCTTTCTTTCTTTTTCTTTTCAGACACGTCCCACAAGCTTGGACGAGACCAAAACCAGCAGCAACCGACTGCTTCTTGGTGGAGAAGAAGACCGCCATTAATGGCAGATCTCGAGCGGAGGCTCCTTCCTCCGATCCAGCTTCTGTAGATGATTCGGATGGGCTCCATGGAGCTTTTAGACGACTGAAATCGAAGCTCAAGGAAGTTGGGAGGGGTTAGCTCGGTGGGTTTGCAAGGAGACGGAAACGACTGCCCTCCCTCACACATTCTCTTTATAAAGAGGAAACCTAGCATGGAGGGCTGGGATTGGTTTGAAATGGACGGTCGGGATGAGAGGAGTTGCTCTCACGCGGATCGCTGAGCTGGACGTAAGACAGGTTTCCATTTTCGGTATTTTTGTGTTTTGGGCTGTTTTGCTCGGTTCTCGTGTGCCCACACGTGCAATGAAATCAGTTCTGTTAGTTGGGTTTTGGTCGAGCCTGCCCCATAAATCGGATAGACGGTTTGGATCATGAAGATGGGTCCCACTGGTGGGCCACCATCAAAGCAAACGGACGTCAATCCGTTCGCTGGCAACACGAAGAGAGAGAGAGAAATCTCTATTAATGGAAATAGCGGGTGGTCACCTGTTGTCGACCGAGGGCTTGGCTAGTGTACAGCTGGTGCACTACCCCAGTGTACATGCAATGATGTGTGGGGCCTATTGCGATGCTCGAGGAGAATCTACTCCGTCCATTTTGTTTTATAGTCTAATTGGGCCGTCTAGGCCGGAGATGAGATAGATCCAATGCTTAAGTGGGCCGTACTAACAAAACCGAGGTCTTTAAGTGTCGGTTACATCGATCTAATGGTCTGATCACCCTAAACCGAACGTCAACGGTTAAAATGGTCTAAGGGACTATTTAAGCTAAGACTCAATGGTCATATTATGGATGTATGGCTCTTGATTTTATAACACTAAATATTATGTTATACTATTTTTAATAATATTATTTACTATTATCATTATTATTATTATTATTATTATTATTATTATTTTCATTATTATTATTATTATTCTAAGTTGTTTATCATCGATTGTGATTTCGACTATCAATGGTTAAAATATCTTACAGGTGTCCAAGCACACCATCATATGCTTTTATTCAAATAATATATAAATTTTAATATTAATATATTATCATATATGTGTTATGGATCACATGTTTATTAGTATATAATTCACAATATGTAACATCAATATATATTTAATTAAAATCATCTTAGTATTGATTAGTGTTGTTAAGTCATATAAAATCTTATTAAAATATCTAATAAATTTAGTACTCATATTCATAGAAGATATTTAGTACTACATCAGTATTATAATTTATTCATACATTGTAAAATTATTACTCATTATAATATTGTTTTCGTAATATTTTGTGTATGATAGTTATATACATATCATTTTAATATGAAACTTTAAAATTTACAAAATATATAAATAGCATTTCATGATACATATATTTAGGTTGTATTATCTCTCTCTTTTTTTTTTTGTATTCTTATTGAATTAAATTAAACGGTAACACTCGAGTACTGGAAAGTACGGGGTGTTACAATCTACCCCCCTTAACAGAAATCTCGTCCCGAGATTTGTTATGTGCATCTCTAAACGTTAACTTTACAAATAGTAATTTCATTCTAATAGCGTACTCTATTTCTCATTTGCAAAATCCCGTCCTGCACTGTTAACAAGGCATATTTAAATGTACCACATACCTTAAGAATCTAGCATACTAATTCTACTAATCATTGGAAACTGTTCTAGCACTAACTAACTCTAAAGATTTACTTAAAGGTCTATCTACATCAAATATCCTATCGCATTTACTAAGAGTTGGGCAACCACCAATGATAATACTCTACATTTCTCTTTATTTTCTTTTACTTCTAATGATAGTCCCTAGCTGTCCAAAGTGTATTACCAAATTTATTTATTTATTATTATTATTATTATTATTATTATTATTATTTTCAGCGTTCAAGGTAACACGAATAGATGGCCATAGTAGGTTTGAGCCCGATACATCCATCCTTTGCCTACGTAAAACAGAGGATTTCCTGTATCAGTCCCTAATCCTGGTGAATTTCGATCTTCTGCCTGATCAGGGCATTGAGATCATTGGAATCCGCTAGGATATGGGGTTCGGATCAAACCGAGTACACATCGCATACATATGATTGCATCAGTCCATGATCCCGATTATTCTAGACTCATGGGAAGATCCTGTAATCATCTAATAAGAGTGCCCGAAATCTATGTGAATAGACGTGAGCGACCATTACGCTTCCAGCGCGCACTCTGATTGTCAAAACACAAAACCTTAGGACCAAGGTTTCTACATGAAATCCAAGTTAAATTTTTTTTTTTTTTTTTTTTTTTTTTTGTTAAATTTATCTAAGATCTTAAATATGGTCTTGATATGCTCAGCCTAAGGTTGAATAAAGTCTTACCCAAAATCCCATTACTTCACCTCTAATTACTAAAATCTTACCCAAAATCCCATTACTTCACCTCTAATTAATTCCATGTACTAGAATTTGTAGGAAACATCGATTCTAAGTAAAGAGGTGTGTTAAGGAATTCAAATTACATTTCCCATTGCAATTTTTTTTGTTTAGGGAGTGTTTATGTCCAACCTAATGTACAACATGGCGTGTAAGGAATCGTTTATGAAATCTAAGTTTGCTTCAAATGCTAAATATTGTGACGCCATTATTTCTAACTAACGAAATTCCTAAAAGAATTCAAAATTTGGGCCTCTAAGAATTATATTTTGGGAGTTAAGTTTGGGGAATGTTTTCACTTGGTCTTATGTACGTTGCAATGGTATTCGTCCACCCACAATATTTAGGTTTAGTTTCCAAGTTTAAGCAGCTACCCTGATATTTTATAATGGGGAACTAAGTTTTGTTTCTAACTTCAAATGACCAACTTAAAATGTTCAAGGGACTTAAGTTTCATTCATAGGTCCTATAATTACCCAAACGATTCTCTAGGGAACCTAACATTTGAGCTTCTATATCCTCATTTCCTTCCTGTTTTGAGGGATTTCTAAGTAAGTTAAAGTCCAAAGGTTTAACTAAAAATTTCGAGGAAGCCTAAAGTTCAAATGACTAAATCTGAAATCTTCAAGGGGAAACTAGGAGCATTTCTAAGTTTCACAATCGTACAAACAAGTCTACATTGAGCTTATAATATCAAGTTTTCCACATCCTCAATTTCTCCTAGCTACAAGGAGATTTCACCTAAGTTCAAATAGTTTTTCTAATAATTTCTAAGGGGACCTAGGTTTTGAATTTCTACGTTCTCAAATTGTTCTTCGCTCAAATGGAATTTTATATTGCCATCCAAGCCACTTCTAAGGGAACCTAAGTTTGGGGTTTCTATATTCACAATCATTCTTCTAAGTCTAGGGGAAATTTTCCTAAGTTTAAATTTCTAGTTTCATAACATCTAAATTTGAGACATTTAAGGCTTGTATAAGATCATTTCCCAAGGTCAAGTTGTCCAAACTATGCTCTGATACCAACTGTAACAACCCGAATCTTCAGGACCCGAGTACACGACCCGTGTCCCAAAAACCTGAGTGTTAACCTTAAAGGATGGTCAGATTTAATATTTTTCTTTTATCAGAGTAAGCAAATGAGCGTAGTGTGGACAAGTAAGCATAAAGGAAAATTTTATTATCATTCAAATATACAAGAAGCTGCCCATAATGACTTATATAAACCAATGTCTCAGAATTCAATAAGTACAAGATTTATAAGGTTCAATACATGAAGAATAGCAGAAAACACATAAATATAAGCTGCAAGATCGCACAGCTCCTCCAGGCAAATACAGTCATGCACCCCGATGATCCTACCTGCTCCTCATCAAGTCTGAACATGCATATCACTAAAGCCACCTGTACTACCTGTACGGTTGTATATTTGATGGATGAGTGGCCAACTCAGTGTGAATTCCCCTCAAGATTACACACCGCCGCATTAGGTAAGCATAGTTATAAAACATCCAGACAATCAAAACAGAGTAAATGCAGTCTTTTTAAATGCATGGATGCGTGAATGCAATCATCGCCCCGGGGATGCTCATCCGTGCGGACAGTGGGCCGTCACCCATGCAATCATCGAACACAGGAAATATCAACCAGTCGAATCATCGAACCTGGGAAATATCAACCAGTCGGAACGTGCCATGTATGCATGATTAGCCAAGTCATTATTAGTCCATTTACAATCAGCCAATTTAGATAAGCTCAAAGGTCACTACGGGGAGCACATGGCCCAACAGAGGCGTGATGTACTGCAGGCATAGTATCCCATGACTACCATCCCAGAAGCTCATGAGGCTACCATCTTAGGATGTTTAATGGAAACCCATCGACTAGTGGCCAATCATATTACAGTGTATGGGGCTTACCATCACATGGTTGTACAGTGTGAAACATCAAACCCATATAGGAAAAATATCAAATAAAACCACGTAGGGCGAATATCAAAATATGCCACATAGGGCGAATATCAAAACCATACGATGAAAACCATCCTTAAAAAAAATCGTTGGGTACAACAACCCTGGATGGTAGGCCCACATCAATGATCCACCTAGATCACCACCCAATAACCACCAAGTCAAAGGTCCACTACGATCACAACTAGTCAAGTTACATCCCCAAGTATGGGTGTACATTCATATGCGGGAATCTCCCACTAATGTACCAGTTTAAAGTCTATAAGCAATACACAGATAATCCGCAAGCATGAACAAATATACAGGATGAACATTAAGCAGGCAACATAGCAATTCAATTTCCACCAGCTAACACATGTGATTATAAGAGAGAGATATCATTTATGAATTTAAATAAAAACTATAACTTAAGCTAATGAGAAGATGGAAAGCTCAAGGGGAAGAATCATCACCTTATACTTTGAACTGCCCACATTGTCGCTAGGACGCCCTTAGAGTCGAACCCTAACATGAATCGTAAGATCGTATGGTTAGATCAAAGTTCTACAAACTATCTATGGCCAAGATTATAATCTAAGGTTTGGATCACTTAAGTTTAGGGTTTCACCCTATAGTCTAGGTCTAAGCTTAGGTCTTGGGATTTGAACTTCTAGCTAATGGATAATTAATTGAAATGTTAATTTAATAATTATAAGATATTTATTAACATCAATGTCATGCTAATGTTAGCTAATGTAGCAATGATAATTTTCATGATTAGTATAATCTACTATCCATAATGATTATTTAGGATAAAATATATAATAATTCCATTTATTAATTGCAATTTGTTTATAATAACTAGATCTAGCATGATGACCTACTAATGGCTAACCATGGCTAATAATATTACTAGTTTTATGGTAATGATATAATTAATATTAATTAATGTGATGTTAAAAATCATTGTAATGAACAGAAATAGTATGTTCTAACGTCAATAATAATATTTTAAGAATGACGAATAAAATACTAATATTTTAATGATAATAACAATTTATATATCAATTAATATAAGTCTGGACAATTTCTAACGGTTATTCATATCTAATCGAGAAACTCTAAAAATGCTAATAATAGTAACAATGACAGCTTGAAATAATACCAAACCTATTTAAAGTGTGGCTCACCTAGTCGACTCGGTTCGAGTCGAGTTGACTCAAGTAGCAACACACCACCCCACCTATCTCTTTCTTCTTCTTCTTCTTCTTCTCTCTCTCTCTCCCTCTTTTCTCAGCAATGCCCGAACCAGGCCCAACTCGACCTGACTTGGTCCAGTGAGTCGACGACTCACCTGACTCAGTAGCGAGTCGGTTTGATCCGACCTCTTCTTCCATTTCTTCTTGATTCCCCCTCTTCTCTACTCACTTTCTCTTTCTCTCGCCATCATGCTGGACTAACCAGGGTCTGGACTCGGCTCCACCCAGCGGCCAGCAGACTGACTTGGTCCCAAGCCGAGTCGACTCATGGTTTCTTCCTCTTCCTTCTCCCTCTTCTTGCTCTCACTTCCTTCTTTGCTTAGACCCCACACCAGCAGGGTTGCTGGATCGAATCTCGCCCCATCTCGGCCTCGGTGTGAGCGAGCACCGCTCGCCTCGGCCGAGTCGCAGGTGGTGCGGTAGATGCAACAAAGAACCGCATCTTCTTCCTCCGTTTTTCCCTTTTCTTTTCTTTCTCTTTCCTTTCTATCTCTTCCCCACTTCTCTTTCTAGTTCACCGGGAAATTCCAAGAAGGATCGGACGAGTCGGGGTCGATACTCAAAGACCCGACCCACCGACTTGGCCGGTTGGGTTCTTTTTACCGTAATGGCGACGCTCCCACTCTCTCCTTCCCGTTTCTTCTCCCTTCCTTCCTTTTCTTTCTTTATCGCTTTCTTTCCCTCAGTCTCTCCCTCTGTTCCTCCTCATGTGATGGAACATCCGGCAATGGACGTCCAGCAGGCTTAACTCGACAGTGGATCGGGTCGAGGTGGCGTGGTGCACAGCCGCACTTTCCTCCTTCTTTCTTCTTCTTCCTTCTTCGTTTCTTTCTCTCTTTCTTTCTTTCTTTTCTTTTTCGTACACGTCCCACAAGCTTGGACGAGACCAAAACCAGGAGCAACCGACTGCTTCTTGGTGGAGAAGAAGACCGCCATTAATGGCAGATCTCGAGCGGAGGCTCCTTCCTCCGATCCAGCTTCTGTGGATGATTCGGATGGGCTCCATGGAGCTTTTAGACGACTGAAATCGAAGCTCAAGGAAGTTGGGAGGGGTTAGCTCGGTGGGTTTGCAAGGAGACGGAAACGACTGCCCTCCCTCACACATTCTCTTTATAAAGAGGAAACCTAGCATGGAGGGCTGGGATTGGTTTGAAATGGACGGTCGGGATGAGAGGAGTTGCTCTCACGCGGATCGCTGAGCTGGACGTAAGACAGGTTTCCATTTTCGGTATTTTTGTGTTTTTGGGCTGTTTTGCTCTGGTTCTCGTGTGCCCACACGTGCAATGAAATCAGTTCTGTTAGTTGGGTTTTGGTCGAGCCTGCCCCATAAATCGGATAGACGGTTTGGATCATGAAGATGGGTCCCACTGGGTAATACCATCAAAGCAAATCGGACGTCAATCCGTTCGGCCTTAACACGAAGAGAGAGAGAAATCTCTCTATTAATGGAAATAGCGGGTCACCCGTCGACCGAGGGCTTGGCTAGTGTACAAATGGGTGCACTACCCTCAGGTGTACATGCAATGTATGTGTGGGGCCTATTACGATGCTCGAGGAGAATCTACTCCGTCCATTTTGTTTTGTAGTCTAATTGGGCCATCTAGACCGGAGATGAGATAGATCCAATGCTTAGGTGGGCCGTACTAACAAAACTGAGGTCTTTAAGTGTCGGTTACATCGATCTAATGGTCGGATCACCCTAAAACTGAACGTCAACGGTTAAAATGGTCTAAGGGACTATTTAAGCTAAGACTCAATGGTCATATTATGGATGTATGGCCTGTCTTGATTTTATAACACTAAATATTATGTTATACTATTTTTAATAATATTATTTACTATTATCATTATTATTATTATTATTATTATTATTATTATTATTTTCATTATTATTATTATTATTCTAAGTTGTTTATCATCGATTGTGATTTCGACTATCAATGGTTAAAATATCTTACAGGTGTCCAAGCACACCATCATATGCTTTTATTCAAATAATATATAAATTTTAATATTAATATATTATCATATATGTGCTATGGACCACATGTTTATTAGTATATAATTCACAATATGTAACATCAATATATATTTAATTAAAATCATCTTAGTATTGATTAGTGTTGTTAAGTCATATAAAATCTTATTAAAATATCTAATAAATTTAGTACTCATATTCATAGAAGATATTTAGTACTACATCAGTACTTATAATTTATTCATACATTGTAAAATTATTACTCATTATAATATTGTTTTCGTAATATTTTGTGTATGATAGTTATATACATATCATTTTAATATGAAACTTTAAAATTTACAAAATATATAAATAACATTTCATGATACATATATTTAGGTTGTATTATCTCTCTCTTTTTTTTTGTATTCTTATTGAATTAAATTAAACGGTAACACTCGAGTACTGGAAAGTACGGGGTGTTACAACACACAATCGACCTTTGAAATGATGTCCACCATTAGAACCAATCTGCCAATCTGACTGCATCTCGGATGCGGCCTCTACTCGGTAACCCTGTAACAACTCATTTGCTTGCTAAGCCTCGATCACCCTTGCGACAAGAGAGGGTTAAATCAACATGCTCAATAACTGAACAATAGTAGACTGCAAACCAAACTTGAAGTCATACTCTACTATATCCTCGAACATCCTCCACTCCTGGACCATCATATGCACCACCAGGCCTCATGGCTGATGGCTAAGAGCATCCGTCACCACATTCGCCTTGCTAGGGTAGTACTGAAGATCGAAATCGTAGTCCTTCAGGTGCTCCATCCAACGCCTTTGCCTCATGTTCAACTCAGATTGTGTAAAGAGATACTTCAAGTTCTTATGGTCAGAGAAGAGCTTGAACTTAATCCCATAAAAATAGTCCCACCACACCTTTAGTGCGAAGACAACGACAACTAACTCTAGATCATGCGTGAGGTAGTTCTGTTCATGGATCGGTAAAAACTACGAATCCTTCACTCCCAGAGGGAAAAGTGAGGACAGGTACGGACGTCAAACGGTCCTTTAGCTCTGCGAATGCCTGCTCACGTGCGTTTCTCCAAACTAACTCAGCGCCCTTTCTGGTCAACTTGGTCAATGAGGCTGCAATATGGGAGAATCCTTCAATAAAAAGTCGGTAGTAGCCCGCCAAACCAAGGAAACTGCAAATCTCGGACGTATTCGTGTGCTGGCCTCACTGACGCACGGCATCAATCTTCGAGGGGTCCACTACGATGCCCTCCCTCATCACCACGTGACTGAGAAACTTCACATCCTCCTGCCAGAACTGACAATTCTACAGCTTCGCATAGAGCTAATGTGCATGGAGGGTCTGTAAATTAATCTCTAGATGCTGCTCATGCTCCTCATGGTTCCTCGAATATATCAGAATGTTATCGATGAATACCACAACAAACTGATCGAGATTTGGACGAAAGACCTCCTTCATCAACTACATGAATATAGCAGGCGCATTGGTCAGTCCGAAGGAAATGACCTGGAACTCAAAATGACCATAGCGTGTCCTGAATGTTGTCTTCAGGATGTCCTCCTCTCGGACCCGAATCTGATGATAGTCAGACTGCAGGTCAATCTACGAAAAGAACTGTGTACCCTGCAGCTGATCAAATAAATCATTTATCCTCAGAAGCGGGTAGTTATTCTTGATCGTGACCTAACTGAGCTTCAGATAATCCACACAGAGCCTTAACGAGCCATCCTTCTTCTTCACGACGAGTACCGGCACTCCCTACAGCGAACTCCTTGGATGGATAAAGCCTAACTCGTGCAACTCGTCCAACTTCTTTTACAATTCCCACAACTCTAATGGTGTCATATTATATGAGGCTTTCGAAATAGGCGCGGTACTAAGCACGAGATCAATCTAAAACTCGGTGTGCTGGTGGGGCGGTAATCTAGGAATCTCCTAGAACACATCGGGAAAACCACAAATGACGAGCAGTTGGTAAATACATAAGGCATCGGGCTCCTTAACGGTGCATGACATGAGATAAGAAAGCTGCTCTCTTCTAGGCTCTACTATAAACTGGAATTGTGGCATGCCAGGTATACAGAACGTGACTATCCTCGCAGAGCAATCTAATATGGCATGATACTCGGCAAGCCAATCAATGCCCAGGATGACATCAAACTTGGACATCGGCAACACGAACAGATTAACAGGTAAAAAGATATCCCCAACCAGAATGGGGCAAGACGAGCAAATCGGCTCATCACTGCAGTCTTCCCCAAGGGCGTCGATACCGACAAACCCTCACGAGAAGATTCTAATGGCAAACAAAGGAATGCAATGCACCAGAATTAAATAATACACATGCTATGCATGCAAAAACAGGGGGGTACCCTTGACGACCCCTCTCTATGATTGAGGGTCCTGCTGGGCGTCGTAAAATCTGCACTAGGACTACTAGGGAGGTGCATGTCCCCTCTGAGATCCCTTCTGCCACTGCTACCACTACAATGGCCCATATTGCTGCCTCAGCTGTCGTTGGGGCCTTGGCGGTTGAGGTGGTTGTGGTCGCTGCTGCTGCAGTGGAGGCTATTGTGGTGCTCTTAGCTACTGTTGTTGAGGGTGGGGACACTTCCAGATATAGTACCCCGTCTCACCGTACCCAAAACAGACACCAATGAACTGCCTCGGAGGTGGTACTGGAGGTGCTGCTAGCGTTAGGAAGGCTGGGCTGGCTGTGCGACTCTACTATGGTCGATGCTGCAGGGAGCCACCGGAGGGGGCCTGCCTCTTTCAGTCTCTCCTCTGATCACGGTCACTCTACACACCAGCCCACTCAGCCTCGTAGATCTGGGCCCTCCATACTACCTCCTCGAAAGTCAGGAGCTCATGCCCAACGACATGGCCTCAGAGACCATAACGTAGGTCATTCTCAAAACGGTGGGCCTTCCACCCCTCATCATCTACCACGTACGGTGTATAACTGGACAGTGTTACAAAATGAGCCATATACTGAGCCACCATCATATCCCCCTGCACTAGAGTTTCGAACTCTAGCGCACGCTGTCGTCAAATGTGGTCGAGGAAATACTGCCAGTCAAATTGGTCCACGAAATCCTCCCCTGTCCAAACGAAATCAGGCCCTATAGCACAAGCGATGGAGGTCCACCAATGCTCGGCCTCACCCTCAAGTACATACACTGCTAATGGGACCTGTTGCTATGTCGTACATCTCATATCTCGAACATCTTCTCCACTCTGGAGCACCACCTCTCTGATGTGGTATGATCAGGCCCTCCCTGGAATTATGGGGGATCGAGCCGAAGAAAATCTCGCAATAGGGCGCTTGCACGCTCTTGATCCGCCCGGTCTTGGGTCTCAACAGAGCGCTTGCCCTGCCCATGGAGGGCAGTTGTCACAGTCTAGAGCATCTGCTGTAATAACCCAAATAAATCTTGATCGTCGAATTTTAACCATCGATCGACACACCCAATTAGTCCTATGTGACCATCGATCTACATGATCAACTGGTTCAATCTCAACCACTAATTTGGACATATCCGATCCAACTGTTCATTAACTAATAAATCCATCCAACAATACAACCATCAAACCATCCATCTACCCGATCACACATGAACTCATCCAAACGTACATTTATCCATCCATCTATCCATACATCCATTCGTCCATCTATGTATACATCAATCTGCCCATCCATTTATGCACTGTTGAGTACATCACAACCACACACATGCACCAAACACATCATGCACATCCATTCATCTAATCCATACATCCATCCATCCATCTATTATACATTGATCCATCCATCCATCTACATCATCCATGTACCATCAAACACATCCCAACCACACACATGCACCAAACACATCATGCACACATACCTTTCACATGTGGCATACATACATCAAATACATCACATGCATCACATGCACACATGTGATACACACATGGCACACGTTTAGTGCATAATAAGTGCATTGAATGAAAGCAATGTGGAACACGTGCTTTGAATGGCAAAACAAAAGCAAAACTTAAAAATGTTAAGAGATTAAAGGCTCTCTTTCACACATGCCACATGTGTGAAAGGAGCATATAAAAAGGGGAGGCATGAGAGAGATCATGCATCGTGAAGTCGTGAAATGTGGAAGTGGGACGTGAGGTGAGGTGAGAGAGAGAGAGAAAAGGAAGAGGTTGCTGTACATTACGTTGGAAAGAGAGGGAGAGAGAGAAGAGAGAGTAAAAGGAAGAAAGAAAAGAGGAGAGAGAAAAAGGAAGAGAGAGGAAGAAAAAAAAAATATATTTTTTTTTAAGAAAAAGTTGAGTTTTTCTCTCACTTGATATTTTTATTTATTTATTTATCTTATAATAAATTCCACTTTATTTCCTTTTATTTTTATTATTATGCAAATAATTCAATAATGGTGCATTTTCTCTTATTGATTTATTCATTTGATTCATAGTTGTTGTGTTTATTTAACATGATTTCAAGCCTTGAATCAATTTTAAATTTAGATTATTATTTGCCCATGCATCAATAATTCTTTTATTATTATTATTTTTTATCAGAATTTAAAGCATTTTTTAGAAACTTCAAGTTCAATATACTTTTCCAGACTATCAGATCGAATCTGATAGATTGCATTGCATAAATATATTTTTACATAGAACTTTAAATCAAGTACAAACAATCTACAATGATTAGAAACAATTTGTCCTTAGAAATATTTTGCTTGTGAAATAGTAAAATTATATATACTTCGAACAGTTTTTTTTTGGAACACCAGAAAATAGGTGGGGCGATCAAGTCCTCTGGGTTGAAAATCCTTAAAGCGTAAATAGGTGGGACGATCAAGACCCTTGGGTTGAAAGTCCCAGAAACCCAACTGGTACCTTTTGAACCTCTACCGTACCATTTGAGTGGGTGAGCATGTCAGGATTGCAAAAGGTTCCCACTGCCAGGTTCGGTAGGGTAGTAGTCTGACTAGCTAATGTACAAATGGGTCCCTCACTAAGTGTCCTTTGGATGGGTGAGCATGTCATGCGAAAGGTTCCCATTGCCAGGCTAGGTGTTGTATTGGCGCGGGTGTTGGCCAACCGGTGTAAACTGGCCCTGGTGTTAAAAAGAATAAACCGCACATGTTATTATGGAGTATAACATATGTTATTTCATTCATTTATTTTTCTTTGAATTTACATTGAAATATTTTGTTTATTAAATCTCCTCATTTTTTATTTTGCCTAAATAGGTATTGTATCTTTTAATACTTTTATTCATGTTATATGAGGTTATTTTGAAACCTATGTTGAGATTACTCACTAGGCTTCACAGCTTACCCTGTTGGGATTTTAAAATTTCAGGATCGGGATCACATGGAGGAGCTTAAAGAGATTTCTTTTATTTATTTTTGTTTCTTTATCATTTTCAAAATAAGTGTAATGAACATTTAGTATGACAACATTACGATGACATGTGTTTGATGGTAATCTTGAATAGTCGGAACATGAACATTTTTCTTCTTTAAATAAATGTTTAATTATTCAATTTTTTGATTGTTATATTTTACGAATGAGATCATTTTGTCAATATATGTGTGGATTATTAAATGTAAACATACAAAACATAAGTCATGCCTGTGGGTACGGAATCAGGGTCGGATATACCCAGGTGCCGGATTTTGGGGCGTGACATCTGCTGCAACTGATTGGTGCTACTGGTACATTAGGGGCTACGCTAGTCTCGGACGGGGGCGTAAGATCTGAAGGAGTATCCGGTGGTCGAATGGGAACTGCAGGTAGTGGAGAGGGAATCTCCGGCAGTGGAAAGGGGGCCGCTCGGGTCGCTCAGGTGCCTCGGGTGCCTTGCCTAGGTGTCATGGTCTACAGAAAAGAACAAAGGTGCTTATCAGCCTTGAGAACTCTCGAAGGCACATACGTTAGGGGTTTATATCAGAAAATCGCTAAGTTATTCAGGATCGGGACCTATTCATTCTAAGTTCATATCAGATATGTGATGTGATCCTCAGGTATTCCCAAGTTATGCTCTGATACCAACTTCTGTCATGCCCCAAACTCAAAAACCAGGCTCACAGAATTCTCGATCCCCGAATCCAGTGCTGACAGCCTCCATAGTGCCCTATTATTGGCCCCCGACACCCATATGCCAAATTCCGATCGTGGGACCCTATGAGGAGGATTTTTAAAAAGAATTTTTTATTTTATTTTTTTGTAAAGGAACATAACCACAAGCATAACCAAGTCATAAAACAACATCACCACATATCCACTATAATAAATCATTTGAGTACAATGCGAAAAGGAAATTATAAGGATAGTCAAAAGCTTCAAGATAATCTTCAACACGCTCCTGCCTCAGCGCTGCTGCAATCCAATGTCACCTGCACACAACAGTCGTGCATAAGCTTAGAAAGCTTAGAGGGTGGTGTAAGTGTGTGCGAAAGATAAGTGCCAAATATGCAATATCAGAGTAATGCGAAAATATGCTGGTAAGTCCATGAATGCTATCAGTCGTACTAAGTCTATGCGATGCAAGGCATGAATGCTATCGGCCATACTGAGGCCATACGATGCAAGGCATGAATGCTATCAGCCACACTAATGCCATACGATGCGAGGCCTACATAGCCAAATGTCATGTGCGAGATACAACGTAAGCATGCTAGTCCTCATTTGTATCCACATATCAATACAACTCATCTCTAGAATATCACTGGGGTCTAGTACACTCTAAACCAGATTGTCACCTCATCACGCTCAACAAGGTGAGTGGAGGAGACGTCACTATCCGCCTGTCAATATCAAGCCCGACTCATCGATAGCGAACTTATTCCTCTAACTGGTCAAACTTAGCCTACCTTTTCCCCCTCCTCTAGGCAGGTAAGGCTGCACCCCCTTCCAACCAACCACGACACAATGGGAAGCGTGGCCTCCTTGTATTTGTCACTTGACGCTCATACATCCACTCAGTCTAGACGTTGGAGCAACATCCTGGTACCATAAGGGTTTAGGAAATTTCACCCAGGGACATCTATCGCACCCCATGTAGAGAGATTTTTGATGTCCAATCCTGTCATCCACGATATGCCTGTGGAGTCTACAGCCCTGATGTCACTAGAGCGTGTAGTAGTCATGTCACACAATGCGAGATGCATGAATCACACTATCTAATCATGTAGCAATCCTACGCATACTGTGTGTTCATGTGGGTAACTCCTCCTATCAGGGAGTCCCATAATAATCTGCCCGGTGGCATGTGCTATGATCAATCACTGCTCATATCAAGCAAACATATGATGCGCATGGGCATGGATCGTGAAGCTATACTAAACATGTTATATTATGATGATGTACTCTCCACATATCAAGGATGGGCTTAGACGGCCTACTCATATCAAGAATGAGCTTAACAATTATGGGGGCCCAATGGTTTGGGTTAGCCCACTAAGTGAAAATGGGCCTAACAATGGGCCTTAGGGAGGGTTATAATGCGGACATTTAGCCATCATTGCTCTTACAATGTGGACATTAAACTATCATTGCTCCCAAGGCATGACCCATTTAGAACTAACTAGGAAGATGAATGGGCATCATAAACATCATTACATATATCATGGGGGAATCACACATCACAATGGGCCTCTATACATCACATTGGGCCTCACTTATGGGCCTCATATACATCACATTGGGCCTCACTCATGGGCCTCATAAACATCATAATGGGTCATAAATACATCACATTGGGCCTCATCATACGGGTCACAAATGCATCACATTGGGCCTCACACATGGGTCACATATACATCACATCGGGCCTCATCATATAGGCTTCATATATAACATAATGGGCCATATCCTATGGGCCTTAAATACATCATATTGGACCTCATACAAAGGCCATGGGTTAGGCACAAGGGATGGGTAGTGAATGCATCACATACAACATAGTGGGCTTGCAACCCATAATCCAGGAAAATGGATGAGCTAGCAGCCTGGGTACATCATACATCATGACGGGCAACACAAATGGACGACATAAAATACAATACATACATCACGGCAGGGCCCCACTGTCAGATGACCTGGATATACAACACACACATCATGGTGCCCTACTGGACGTCCAACCATAAATGGATAGTTTGGATTGTACACGTACATCACGTGGGGCCCACGTCCCATGTGGACGGTGTAGATATGAAACGCATACATCATAGCTGGTCCCACCGTCCAACAGGCTGGACGATGTGGATTACAATACATAAATCAAGGTAGGGCCCCAAATCAACATCAAGGGACGGATGACTAGGATACACAACACATCTTAAGGTGGGCCTCACCTGTCAAGAGTGCTGGACGATGTGGATATGACCCATACATCACGAATGGCCCCACAACAATGTCCAGAGATGGACAGTGTGGGCATAAAATACATACATCAAGGTAGGGCCCCACCCACACATGCAGCATGTGTGGGTGGGTCCCACCATCCAGAAAAGGGACAGGCAGCATGGGTATAATGCATACTACATGATCAAACCCAGAACTTGCTGACGTCAAATAGATGGATGGTCTAGATATAATACATGCCTCATAATCAGACCCTCTTGCTGATGTCAATCCAGCAGCTATTTAGCTGTGTGATACCCAATGTCCAATGTCTGGACGATGATCCAGATGTGCCACTGGCCCTGCTGGCCTGAACAGATGGATGGCATGGATATCATATATGTCAGGTGGGTCCACACATGCATGGCCCACCATTCGACCAAGCTGATATTTGTGTTTTCCCCATCATTCAGATGGTCCATCTGGATAGTCTGTCTAGCAGGGTGGACAACAAGGTCGTCTCACCTGTTGGATGGTCCTAATCGCCCCTAGGTGGTCCAGCAAAATAGGAAAAGAAGAGAGAGAGAGAGAGAGAGAGAGAGAGAGAGAGAGAGAGAGAGACGCCCAATGGAGGGAAGGGGCTCCGCCACTATAAACCCTCCTTAGGTGGGCCATGAAAATACAATACATATATCAAAATGAGTCCCAAATCATGTGGGCACTAAACCATAAAAATTAACAGTGGAGATCCCTTTCCACCATAAAATGTAAGGTTTAGATGACCTTTCCATAAATGGGAAATAAACATCATGATGGGGTCCATGGAGACGGGCCCCATCATGGGATGATCATATGAATCATGGTGGGCCATCGACCACACTTAGGGTCCAAAGTGAGATCCATACCATCAATCAGTAGTCCCCGGTTGGTCCATCATCAAAATATAATCTAATCCAAAAGAAAAACACCCATCGATTGCTAATATGCTAGGCTCCTTGGATTCAACTTTGATGGAGGATGATGATAGAGATTGAAAGGCTAGGATGAGAGATGAGGGGGTAGGAAGCGGGCCTCACTTGGCTCTCTTAGAAGAGCTTAGACAATCACTCTCTTGGTTGCTTGGAAAATGGTGGAGAGAATGAGAGGGAGGGAAGGTGTGATGGGATGAAAGGGATGGTGTGTGTGTGTGTGTAAGATGGGGATGGGTGAGAGTTGACTTTTAGATGAGAGAGGGATGGGTGTCATGCCTTGTTGATAAGAGAGGGATGGGCTAGGTATGAATTGTGATGAGATGTACTTGACTTGTGATTAATTGATTGATGTGATGGATTGGGTAGATATTCTCTCGAGATTTGCAATGCGCGGTATTTTTCCTCGAAATATGCGCGAGCCAACAACTCCCGACTTGGGTATCTCATTGGTGTGCAAGACACAGCATTGGAACCGCGATGATGGCGTGGTTGCAATGGTACAAGTTTTAGGTCTAGTCGACTCTGATCTATGGGATGCGACTTAGGGTCGCACTCATAAATGTTGATTATAGGTCACGGTTGCCAGAATTCGACAGGGAGGATTGTGAGAGTCTACGGAATGATACAGTTTAGGATACGAGCCTTACAGGATCCTCTTGAGGTTTCTCTTGATTTGGAATTTAATTAAAGAAACCTTGAGGGGTAGTGGTTTGTCCATTCCTCCAACTGAAGTTTGGATTATTTCTCCCATCAGGATTGTATGTATTGGAGGTAGGTCCATTGAAAGGTCTTTGGTAATTATTCACGGAATTAGATTACTCATTCAACTCCTCTTGAAAGGCAGGTATTGTTGGATAATTTTCAGTTGTGTGAATGTTGCAAGCACAAATACTACAAACCGTTTCCTTAACCTTATCCTTCTTTAGTTTCATGGCCTCAAATTTCTTTATGAGATTAGACACTTTAGCATTGATATCATCATCCTCTTTCAGAAGGTATAATCCACCTCTCTCCTTTGATTGAGTGGGCCTAGAAGTGGTGCTTGATTTTGGGTAAGTGTCCCATGATTGTGCTTTTTCAGCAAGTGTGTCCAAGTAGTCCTATACATCATCGACATTTTTATTCATAAATTCCCCATTGCACATTATCTCAACCAATTGGAGCATGGAAAATGTCAGTCCATCATTAAAAAAAGTGTGTAATGTGCCACGTTTAAAATCCGTGTTGAAGGCATAAACTGACATGATCCTTGAACCACTCCCAACATTGGAAGAATGTTTTATCCTCCTTTAGGGCAAAGTTCATGATTGACTTTCTAAGGGTGTTCGTTTTATGATGTGGAAAAAATTTCTTTATAAACTCTCTTATCATGTCATTCCATGTGCCAATAGATCTGGAACGTAGTGAATGCAACCATGTCTTAGCTTTCTCTTTCAAAGAAAAGGGAAAAAGTTTCAATCTGACTGTGTCCTCAGACACGTTAGGAAAATATAAAGGGGCTATGATCTCATCAAACTTTTTGAAGTGCAAATATGGACTTTCATATTCAAGTCCATGGAATTTTGGAAGGAGTTGGATCACCCCTAGCTTAATATTTATGTGTCCCATATTTTTCTAAAAAAACCATGCATGAGGGCGTGCTCACCCCCGCCGGTTGTAAATAATCTCACAAAGTACGAGGCAGGGGTGATTGATGCACCTCAATCTCATCCCAGACTTCCTCTACCTTAGGTTGAGGTTGTCTTCCCGGTTGATTGGCAGCCATAACCTCAATTAACTCTGAGGATCTCGAGTGGTGTCTAATCCTGTGATGGATAGATAACCCCTCAACCAATCCTCCTTCACTCAAAAGACGTCGAGTGTTGTCATGGACCCACTTGTGCATGAAATACTCTCAGCCCTTAATTTCTGATTCTAACTTAAACCTAAAAGAGAGAAAGGAAATAGAAATCTAGAAATAAAAAGAGAGAGGGAATTGAAAAAAAGTTACCAAATTAGAAGTTCCTAATTAAAATCTTGTAAAACAAAACAAAACAAGTCAGTTTCTAAAAACAGAAATTCTAAAATTACAAAGTTCCTAAAAATAAAAATAGAAAGTAAACTAGTTTCTAAAAAAAAAAAAAAAAGGAAAGTTGTTAAAAATAGAAAATATAATTTTTCTAAAAACTGATTAGAAAAGTTCTAAACCTAGAATTAGAAAGTAAGTTAGTTTCTAAAAATAAAAGAAATCCTAGAATTAGAAAGTTTTTAAAAACAGAAAACAAACCCTAATCTAAAAATAGAAACAATAGAAAAACCCTAATCTTAACCTAATTCTAAAACTAGCTAATCTCGGAAAAGCGTAACCGTTAATCCCCAGCAACGGTGCTAAAAACTTGTTCGCAACCCCAAGTGTAGGGTCGCAATGTAGTAATAATCTCGGTGAGACCGAGGTCGAATCCACAGGGACAAATCTCGTGTGTTTTCTGAAAGCAACTAGAACTAGAACTAAAAGAAGATATAAACCTAAATCAAGAAAGTAGGGAGTAATTGTTATAAATTTAATGAAAAACTTAAGAAATTCAAATGTGGGAACTAGGGTTTCCAAGGATCCACTTGTAGAGATCAGAGAGATCTATACTTGATTCACGAACACAACTGGAATCAGAGTCACATCTTATCTAATTGAAAAATATCTCAGTAAAATCAAATTTGAACTTCCTTTGACCTAATTCTCAATGGATGAGAGGTGTAAGAACTGGAAGTGATTCCATCACAAAACCATGCCCAGGAGACAATGGCTCACAACAGGATTTACCAATCCCACAATCAATCTGAGAGAATTGTGAAAGTTAGGGAGGATTCCATCATCCAACCATGCCCAAGGGACAATGATGAACAACAAGATTTCTTAGATTCACAATCCCAAAACATGAAAAAAATATACTCAAAGCTATCGCAAATCCATTGTAATTTGAGTCAAAACAAACCATTAAAATCTAAATGTATTCCTTATAATCAAACTAGAATCAATGAGAGTTCAATATAAACATGAATTAAGGCAATAGAAACATCCCATCACGCTACAAGCTTCACCTCTTAGCCGTAGCTAAGAGCTTTAACCAACCATGGACATGATTTAACTAGAATCTCTTAATAAAAGCATAAAAATAACTAAGGAAAAGGGAAGAAAAACTCTTGGTGACGGCTTCTTCATACTTTTACTTCACTCCTCAAACCCTAGAAGATCCCTAGGAGTGCCCTAAAGACTCTTATGTATAGTTTTGTAACACCTCCCTTCGCACCGACTTGGAAAACTCTAGAAACCAACTCAAATTTATGCAGCTTTGATATTATTTAAGGGTCTTCGATATGTCCTTCGATATGCCCTTCAATATTATCGACAGGCCTTCGATAGTATTAAAGATCGGTCCAAAATGTCCAACGAGTTTGGCTAAAAAATTCTGAATTTCTCAATATTATCTACAGGTCTTCGATATGTCCCTTCGATTTTATCTACAGGTTTTTAATATTATTGAAGGCCATTCTTACAGTTTTCCAGAATTAAACTTTTCTAGCCCTAGAATATATTTTCAGGACGATTTTCAAGCTTATTTATCTTCACCTTAATTCTTCGATTCTCTTCCTTCATCACTTACTTTCCTTGGATCTTTGGCATGTGAATTTTTCAATCTTGGTCTCCTAAGATCCATCCCTTGACTTGGTGATTCTTGAGTATTAAATCCACATTTTTGGCACTGTTTTCAATCTAAGCTCTTAAATTCACCTTGTAACACAAACATGAGTAAAATAAAACATTAAGCATTATCATGTTCATAAAATCAAGATATAAATGGGGTCCGATATGCAATACTTGACCCTCAACAAACATTTGACCTCGGTCTTTCACTGTCTTAGAAAGAAGCAGGTAAAGATGAATCCAGCTAAATGCACATTTGATGTCTCATCAGGAAAATTCCTTGGTTTCATTATCAGACATCGAGGAATCAAAATTAACTTAAGGAAAGTCAAAGCTATCCAGAATATGCCGTCGTTAAAAACATCGAAAGAGTTAAATAGCTTGCAAGGAAAGTTAGCATACATTCATCGCTTTATTTCTAACTTAACTAAAAGATGTCAGCCATTCGCCCATTTAATGAAGAAAGGAACAGAATTAGTATAGGAATAGTCATGTCAGAATGCATTTGACTTTATTAAGGAGTTACTGAAGCAGCCTTCAGTATTAGCAGCCCCTGTGAAAGGAAAACCCCTCATCTTATATATCTCTACAGCTGAGAAATCTCTAGGAGCTCTATTAGTGCAAGTGAATGAGCAAGGAAAAGAAATTGCGCTCTACTATCTAAGTCAGACTCTTATAGGTGCAGAATGTAATTATTCGCTTACTGAGAAAGTGTACTTGGCGCTAATATTTACAGTATAAAAATTAAGACATTAATGTCTTTCTCATAATATAATCCTAATTTCACGAGCGGATCCCATAAAGTTCTTAATGACAAGACCGATGTTATCAGGAAGATTGGCCAAATGGATGCTGTTACTTTCAAAATAAACAATCACTTATGAGCCAACGAAAGCAGTAAAAGGACAAGCAGTGGCAGATTTCTTGGCATCTCATCCTGTAGCAGACAGTGAAATGATCAGTGATGATTTCCCAGATGAACAAGTAATGATGATTGAATTGCCTAATTTGTGGCAAATGCACTTTGACAGTGCCTCCAGATCTTCATGAGCAAGTGCCAGAGTGATATGTATTAGGCCCCAAGGTGATCTATTGCCATATTCCTTTACATTAAGCATGACATGTACCAATAATGAAGCTGAGTATAAAGCTCTTATTATAGGAATGGAAATAACATAAGAGATAAAAATAAAGGTGCTGCAAATTTTTAGAGACTATAAGTTGGTCATAAACCAACTAACAACTGAGTTCAAAATAAGAAAGCAAGAACTCCTACCATACTGTTGGCGAGCATAACAATTGTTAGAACAATACCATAATGTTGAAATCAAGCACATACCGTGATGTGAAAATGCAAGGGAAGACGCTTTAACTAGCTTGGCCATAACTTTATCCTGTCGTGATCGAAGTCCCCTTTAAGTAACGATTGAAGAAAGAAGATTCTTACCATCGTCTGAAGTCATCAATGAAGCTGCTGAAGCACTTCTTGTATCATGTTTAAATATCACTACAGACGATTAGCGCCAGCCTTTTGTAGATTATGTCAAATATGACATACTGCCAGAAGACCTAGCACAGAAGACACAAATTAAACAGAGATTAAAGAAATTCATCATATGCAGTGAAGTGCTATACAAAAAATCCTATAATGAAATGTTGTTATGGTGTCTAAATACAGAAGAAGCGAATCAAGTATTGTAAGAAGCCCATTCTGGAGAATACGGAGCACATCAAACTAATCAAAATTTATTCCATTGAGTGCATTGAATGGGATATTACTGGCCCACAATGTTCAAAGACGTGATTGATTATGAGAAACGATGTCATGAGTGTCGGGTACATGGCGATGTCATACATGTTCCCCCTGAAGAATTACATCAATGGGTAGCTTCCTGGCCCTTCGCAGCCTGGAGACTTGATGTCATCGGTCCTATAAATCTGCCTTCTTCTAAAGGACGACAATATATCCCGCCAGCGATAGATTATTTCTCCAAATGGACTGAAGCGATCACACTGCGAAATGTCAAAGAGAATGACGTCGTAAATTTTATCCGACATACGATAATATATCACCATGGCATTCCAAAATAAAATCATCACTGATAATGGTACCCCTTTTAAGAATAGGGGTATGGAGAAATTATGCCAGAAATTTAGCATTCATCACTCATTTTCAACACCCTACTATTCGCCAGTCAACGGATTAACAGAGGCATTCAATAAGACGATTGTGAAAATACTGAAGAAAATCGTCATAGGAAATGAGCATGATTGGGATGAAAAATTACAAAAAGCTCCATGGGCTTACAGAACTACTCATCATACTTTGACAAAAGCTATGCCGTATTCACTATTTTACGGTGTCGAAACTATCATCCCCATCGAAACACAAGTCATGTCACTTAGAATAACAGTACATCAATCACTGATAGATGATGAAAATGCAAAAATATGGTTGACCGAGTTAGATTTACTCGACGAAAAATGGTTAGCAGCTCAGCAGCAATTAGAACAATATTAGGCAAGAATTTCCACTGCCTTTGATAAAAAGTCAAATATCGCTCCTTCAAGAAAGGTGATCTGTTGCAAATGTTGAAAAGACCTATAGTGGTCACTCGCAAAACAGGGGGCAAATTTGATCCCAAATGGGATAGTCCATATGTAATAACAAAAGTATACTCGAACGGATCCTACTGAGTTGTAAATCAGAATGGGCGAGGCATCGGTATATGTGTCAATGCTCACTTCATCAAAATATGTTATCCTTAAAAATCGCTGTAATTTTGATTTTGAAAATTATCAGTATAATATTACCCAATCAAAAGGGTGAAAGACAAGCAAAATGATGAAAAAGCCTCAAAAGGCAATGCCATGTATTCTTCTCCATACATGAATGAATAAAAGGCATATTCTCAGGCATATCAAGTTCAAGCATATTAAATTAATCACCAATTATCGCCAAACACAAATGAATATCATCAAATTAATCACCGATTATTGCTAAGTGCCAATGACTATCGCCAAATCAATATTATCGTCATCGCTAATCACTGAATATTATCTCAAAAACTATTTTATTGAAATTGATATCACCGCCAAGTTGATACACTATTCTAATTATAAATATCATTGGAAATATTTATCAATAATAGCGATATATTATTTATCGATTTATCATTTAAGGCGACGGGGTGCGCCTATATGGCCAACCTTGCATAAGTCCTACAATAGCGATGGCAATTTATTACTTACGGCAGTGGAGTTCGCCTATATGGCCAACCACACATAAGACCTATCATGATCGGTGATAATTCAAATATTATATGAGCAGTAGTGAGAAGCTAGTGGCCCTAAAAAAGCCCGCGAAGGCCATCACATGTTTAGACCCATGTGGGCAGTAGAGTGCGCCTATACGGCCAACCACACATAAGACCAATGCCGTCTATACAGTTTCTGACGGTGTCACAGAGGATGGTGAGGGAAAATGCCCTCCCGTGAATGGGTTCGACCTGACAAACGAATAAAAAACTGGCTGCATTGTGTGCTCCTTAGCTCGTTCATAGATAGGTCAACCTTACATAAGACCCCCCCAGATTCCTGGTATGATTTTAGTAGAAACTCATGGGGATGGGCCTCTAAAATGAGTTACCCTCTCATTGATGGACTGGCAGCCTTAGATTTGGTACCCCTAAGCTAGCCTTGTGAGCCCCGTGAACTCTAGAGAGTTACTACGACCAACCCTATGAGTAAAACTTACCGAGTTCACTAACCCGGTAGCTTCATTGGGTCCCTTTGATGGATCGCGATTTGTGAACTCCCCGGATGCAATGGTTCAACGAACTCATAAGAGTTACAGAGACCATTCACGTAAGACCCGACTCCAATGACTTAAGAGTTTGAAAAACTGTGATTGCTCCAACTACTCAAGAGCTTAAACTGTGTGTGAAATTAAATGAGATTGAAAACTAGCTCCACCCATTGAAAAGAATACCACATAGGTGACATTATACTAACAATCAAGAATGAGTTATTACTTGAGTATATGTTGAAAATCGCATATATTATTAAATCATGCCTGCAAACATCAATAAAGTAAACATCATGCAAACATATGTATAGTCATTTCTCATACATTTACAAAATCTTTGAATTATCAAAATTCATTCACAATATATCAAAGTATAAGCGTGAAATTACATTATATGCAAATGAGAATTCCACAAGTCTTCCAATATGCCCAATGCTATCAAATATTTTTACAGATCTTCCTTCAATTGAACTTGAGCTGCAATATGCTTCGATTCAGCTTTAAGAATAAATTTAGCATGATCAGGGGCATTAGCTAACTCCTTCTCCAAAGATGCAATGACGTCATCACTTTTTATCATTTTAGTCTTTTCAAGAATAACAAAACGAGCATTAACTTTTATTTCCTCCTTGATCTTACTTATGTTCAAGTCCTCCTCTCGTTCTCTGGTTTCAAGTTGAGAAATTTGTTCTTTCAAAAGAACAATCTGACCATGGATAGCTATCCTATTATTGTTTGAAACCTTCAATCTTTCTTAAAGAGATTGGTGTTTATTATCATAGCCTGAAATGATAGAAGCAATACGAGAAATTTTCTCTTTAAAAGATGCTAATTGTTTCTCACATTCCAAAATCTCTGGAGCAACAACTATACTCTACATAGACTTCAGATTATTCACTGAATTATGAAACCACAACAAAGAATCACGCAACGGATTAATGTCAATCTTCACCATTCTTGTAGTGTTATCCAGAGCTTCTACTGCAATGTCTAAGTTTGACCACTGGTCAAAATCCTTGAACATACACACAGCAACTAATAAGTCGCCTTTCATCAGGACTAGTGCGTAAGCAGGGACCTTTTCCAAAGATAATAAATCTGAAACAATGGCGACTGAAATTAAGCTTGTAGAACTACTCAATGCAAGATTAGCTGTAAGATTATTTATATAAAAAAAAGATAGGAAAACACGAATCAAAATGAAGTTTATAAAGACATATGTATACATATGAGACAAAAATATGCCAAAATAAGTATACCTGTAGCAGGAATGGGTATAACCAGAGGTTGTGCTTCTTCGACATGCGAAGGATCAAGAAACGGTCTTCATCATGTCGGCAAAAGACGGAGCCCTTGCATTGGCACTCGAGTCAATAGTGGCTGGAGTAGTCACATTAGCTGGTTTTGTTGGAAAATTTATTTCACGAGCTATGATCTTCGAATGAACCAGAGGAGTTAAAGAAGACCTCACTTGATTGGATTCTATTTCCACAGGAAGATCATCACCCAAGAGTTCATCTACTATATAAGTCATGACAGGAATACCTTAAGCAAAAGAAGTGTTAACTCCTGGAATGAAAAATATTTCCTATAAGAGAGACAAACGATTGGAGCTAAAAGATATGTATAACTTCTCACCCAGCAAATAACTGTATTCTCCATGATCTACAAGTTATTCATCTTCTTCAATTGTTACTAGAATTATTGAGGGGACCTGGATATCAGGTTGAACGTCAGGCTGAACATTCGATTAAATTGTCGACTGAAGTTCCTTATCAACTAAAACACCTTCAATGATAACATTATCATTCTCGCCAATGTCAACTTCACCCTCCTCTAGGCCATTATCTTCACCAGCCCGTTCATCAATATTCACTTCATCCTCTCCGGTATCATCTCCTTTGGAAGAGCTACTATCTGTTGATGATGTCTCCGTCTCTTCTCCTAATTTTGCCTCTCCTTCTTCTAGAGAAGAAACACATGCTTCCAACTCTTCAAATATTACTTGTTTTCCTTTCAAAGGAGAAGTTGTCTTATCAGTTGTCTCTTGCATTTATAAAGTTAGGACAACTGGAGAAATAGTCTTTTCATTCTGTCTAGAGGGAGGAGTTTAAGAACGTGTGCGAGATCGAGTCATCGGGGGAGATGGACTTGGACGAACGGTCCAAGGAATAGGTGATGAAGTCAAGGGATTAGTACCATCCTGTATATTCTCTTCTACTCTATGAGCAGGGGAAGAAGATGTTTTAGCAATATCATCAATAACTTTATAAGAACGCCCTCAAGATACTTTCTTAAAATCCATGATAGTCCCGAAAGCAATCTATCCTTCTAAAGTATTAACATCATTTATCTAACAGATTGGCTCTTCTAGCGATACCTTTCTACGAATCTGACCTGGGAAAGGAGCGCGACTCTTTTCAACCATATAACCAATTCCTTGTTCAAATTTTTGTCCTTTAAGTTTTGGAGGAGGGATCCATATCGGATGGTCTACTGGCAAACATTGATGAACTAAATGGAACTGATGAGTCCACCATCTTGTCCAAATATAAGATGCGCGAACTAAATGATTGCAACCAGGACTCACAAAGTTATACTCAACACGACCACCTAGCAATTGCTTCTAGACCATGGCCCATTTATATGGACCCACACCATAGCTCCACATTCTCCTGGTAACGAAACCACAATCTTCAGGTACTACTTGATCGAAGCCAAATTGTCTAGCAAATCATCTCGGATAATAGGGCTCTCTCCATAATTACGTTCCCTCTCTAAGTGGGAGACTACAAGATCGAATCGAAAGGTAAAATGCCTACTCTCCTAATGTAAGTGACTTAGTATTCACCATATCAGTATCTTCTATATATCTATTTAAACAAAATTGGAAGAAGTCGATGGTGTCAGTCACCAAAATTTTATGAATTACCCAGTCATACGTCCTCTTAATCATCTTTCTCTTCTGAAAAAACCATAAAGGAAGGTGTGAAGGATTAACATATGCTTTTTTGGTACATTGAAGGTCCAAGGGAAGTAAATACCCAGCCATCCAGTGAGATAGTGCCAGGGAACATAAGTGGAAGATGCCCCAATAACAGGACTCTTCACATGAGTCCTTACTTCTCCAAGAGCCTTGTAAATAGAGCATAGCACATGAGGAGAAAGTGAATATTTATCACCCTTCGTCATAGCTCCAGCGACAACAAATAATGTTGGTCGTATGGTTAACCCATTTCAAACTTGAAAGAACAACTATGCTTAGCCAGTAGGCTAAGAAGGCTACAAGTTCACAGTAAATACTATATTTTGGGCGATCCCTCATTCTTTCACGCAAGGCTATCAGATCCTTAGACTGAAAATTACAAAATCTATAGAAAATATGATGAAAATAATAAGAATATAATAAGTATGTATGCAATGAGAAGTGATTTATTCAAGGTTTAAATTTACTGAAGCCCTCTCGACAAATGAGCAAGCCACTGTAGAGGAGAAATCTTATGGATATCTGGGAACTTAGACATCTCTTTGAAAAGCTCGGTGGTTGTTTCTGAAATAGAAGTCTTTCAAGCAGATGAAGGAGAAAAGTATGTGAGCTCTTCATTTGTGGGCACGTATTTGTTAAAGAATTTTCTTGTCAATGGAAGAACGAAAATTCGATGAATGTCCCAAAGCGTGATGCTTACTTCGCCAGTTAGAAGATGAAATGAATTGCTGACAGGACACCAATAGTTGAGAAAACCCTTAAGGAGCATGGTGTCCTTGCAAAAGTATTCCGATGACTTCTATTGCGTCATATAGGTCGATCTTTTTTAGTGTCACGACATGTTTCGCCAGAATTACTTTCGCCCATTCCGAATAATGAGTACAAGGAGAGAGAATACTGCGGGTCCTGAATTCTTCATTTCACCAGATAGATTTACGATCTCTGAATCGTTGTTGAACAGTCTTGTAAAAATGGGTTGGAAATAAAGTGTGAGGATTGTGAGAAGGAACGAGAAATTTCATTGAATGGACGTCACCTATCCTTTACTTCTATCCTTTAGCGAACAAAGTTCCTTCTAATATGCACGATTCTTTCAATACCCAGTTTGCAGTAAACCTCAATCTCTCTCTTCCCATCTGATGAGAGGGTTCACTGTTGATGATAGATTGATGGTGGTTAAGATTCAATGGGATAATAACCATTCCTTCTCTGAATGGATTATTGAATTTCATGATGCCTTGTTTGAGCCAGATCATCTACCAGGAATTCTGGAGTTTCTTCTTACTGTGCTCCCTTGTCTTCTCTTGAAATTCCTTGGCCTTATTGTGGCATTGCTTTTTCTTCGACGATGAAGGAGGTGGAGTATCTTCCCTCGTAGGCGGTCTTTGGCTATCAGTTTGGAGATAAGTCGTTGATTTTACACACTCTTCCCAATTAAAGTCACGACCATGGCGAGGTGGTCTTTCAATATCCCCTATTGCTTTCACTCTATCAATTGGAGAAGATAGCGCATTAATGCTATCAACAAAATCAAAGGTTGGGAGAACAGGTTCTTTAATGTATGCGGGACATTTGCTGGTGGTCTCAAATCTCCTGTTTTGGCTCTCTAGCTATGGAGAGGGGGAAGATTCAGCTAATTGAGAAGAAGTTGGATTTGACAATTCAGTATGGGAAGGTTTGGAAGTAGGAGGTTCTATCAAGCGATATGTTCTTTTCGTACGAGCCATTTTAAGACAGTTAATAAGTATTAAAGATTCGTTGAAAGGGTTTTCTGAAGAAACAGAGAAAAGTCTCAAAAGACTTAAGAAACTCAAGGGTGAGAGAAAAACTTCAAACTTAGAAATTTTGGTGAAGACTGGTTGCGCGGCTGCGCGCAATGCAAATTAGTTGCGCGGGACCGAACAGAAGAAAAGGACATCGCGCAGACGAAAAATCGTTGCGCGAAAATTACGCGCAATAAAAAGACTTTGCTTGGAAAATCGTCGGAGAACCAAAGGTTCAACGAAAATGAAGGAAATAAAGAAATGAAGGTCGAGTCTGCTATTTATAGAGAAAATGGGTGTTGCGCGGAGATTGCGGCAACAACTAATGAAAATTGATGGATTATGATTGATCGTATTTATTTGTTTAACAGAGAAATAAACAACAAATAAAGGATCAACGGGGCATCTTTTGAGGCATAAAAATGAAGATTGAAGAGTAAATTAGAAAAAAGATCAGAGAAAAGAAGAATGAATGAGAAACAAAGGAAGGAGATCACTGTGTTGCATGTATCCAAGGAAAGCATTTTAGTTGTGCGGGACTGCGCAACACTAATATTGGTTACACGGACTCGCACAACATTATTTGGGTCACAAAGTGAGAATGATTTAGATATGATGTGAAGTGGGCCCCATGGCACAAAGATCGAGGGTTCGCATGTGTGGAGGCCTATAAATACCCCACTCCCCCTCTCATTTGAGGACAATAGCAATGAAGAAGATTATAGCTCAAGAGAAGACGCCAAAGGTACTTCGGAGAAGAAGAAGAAAGAGAAAAAGATTGGATCTTATCCATTGCGTAGGACCCGCACAACAATATGTTGTTACGCGGACCCGCGCAACAACGGGTTGCTCGGGGATTGTCACAAAAGTCCAAACTCTGTTGAAATCGTTGGAATATATGAGTGTGTTGGAGCATAAAAAATTATTACGAAGAAGATTAGTTACGCGGGTCGCAGAACCAAGAAGAATGGTTGTGTGGGTCGCGAAACCGAGAAGAATGGTTACGCGGATCACGGAAGCAAGAAGATAAGTTGCGCGGGTCACGGAATCAAGAAGAGTCGTTGCGAGGGACACGGAAGTAAGAAGATAAGTTGCGCGGGTCGCGGAAGCAAGAAGACGGGTTCCCCTTATCGCGCAATCAATACGACACATTCCGCAGGTCGGTATACCAAAAAAGTTAGTTGCGTGGACCGCACAATTAAGGAATCAACTGACACAAGAATTGAGGATTGGCACATGTGTGGGGCCTATAAATACCCTGCTCCTCTCATTTAGGGGATTGAAGATTTTAGGAAACTGGAACGGAGCAATTGAAGGTGGAGAGCATAGGCAGCAATCAGTTGCACGGACGGCGCAACGTTGTTATAGGTTGCGCGGACCACACAACAATGTTATCAGTTGCACCGACCGCGCAACTAGTGTATTAATTGCGCGGGTCGCATAACTTGGTCAAGTGTCCAACTTTATACGGAGGTCGAAATACTGCTGGATCTTCAAGCTTCCTTCTTTGAAGAGAGAGATCAGTTGATGAATTCAACATTCCTCCTAAGTGTTGGGAGATGACTGAAAAAGCTGCCGGAGTACTGCTGAAATTTCTATCTCTAGGGAGATTGGATGATCAATTTAGCAATTCCTCCTAAGTATCTAGGAGATGACTGAAATGGCGCTGGAATGCTGCCGAAATTTATATTGGACTATGACAGTTGCACTTAGGATAATTCTTCTATTCTAAATGATTCATCTTAGAATCAAGGGATATAAAAAGGATGTAAATGAACTCAATATCAATGAAAATATGATGATTGTTCTAAATACTCTTCTTGTTTTGTTTAAATAAGATCAGTTCCCAAATCAAACACATTCGTTTCCTTGTCGAAACAAAATGGCGACTCCACTAGGGAATAATATCTTATTTTAGCATTAACATTAAGATGATTAGGAACTCTCACCATAGTTTGGCGTCTTTATGACGCCAAAATGGTGACTCTCAGTGGGAACATCCTCCCCTTCATCTGTAAGGTAGATCATCTTATCCTTTAAATACTGACTATAAATGTGTTTCACTATTGAAGGTGTCCAAATCCTATTAAAAATTACAATCAATGGTAATTCCTGCAAGAGAAGTAAGCTTTCATTTTACATCAACCGAGTTCGTGGTAGAATATACGCCGGATCAAGCTCCCGCATACATGAATCGGTTTCCCACAAACGAAAGCAACATGATTCAAACGACAACTGGAGTCGTATCTGCTTCGCCCCAACCATCATATGGTGACAAAGGATGGACCGTTGTAATGTCCCACAAGACAAAGGCGCAGAATGCAAAAAATGCTTGAACAAATCTGCCTTCGCCGAGAGTAAGAGGGCCTGTAACACGCAACATAGTCAGGAAGCATCCTAAACTCGCTCCACCTGCAATATACCCCGAACGAGTAATTCCACAGGTCACATTGCATGACTTTTCGGCTTTAGTTGCCGGCCCAGTGACAAGATGGACGAAAGAGCAGAAAGGCAAAGCATTAATGGCAGTTTCACCAATGTCCATGTCTCCTCAAACAAGTTCGCCGATGTCCGTATCACCCCAATTGATTGATGACTCCAAGAGTGTAGAGAAGTCAAATGAAACCCCATATTCTCACCTCTTTGTAAGTCCTGTTATGTCTGCATACTCTCGCCTTACTCCAACTACAGCTTCATCAAAGAGTGGTGAAGCTACGGTATATGTGACTGAGACAAATTAAAATAATATATCGACTATGGAGGATCGTATCAATGAGATGGCAGAAGCACAAAGAATGCTAATAGAGGAGTGCAGACACCTCAGAGAGGCCTTGGCAACCCTTGCACATAGTGTAGCTCAGATGGCGGCTCCACCAATGATAGGTACGGTGAATGGGCAGGAAAATCGGCCCGAAGGCTCTCATCCACAAGGGGAAGGATCAAGAGGGTCCGTTCCCGCCACGAGAACCATAACACAAGATGATATAAGACAAGTCGTTGAAGAAACTGTGAGAATAGAAAGAGAGTATGAAAATACTAGCCGTTTCAGATATCGTACGCCATATCCAAGAGAAGTGGAGGATGTTCCATTCCTGACCAACTTCAAACATCTAGATTTTTAGAAGTTTAAGGGGGAAGGCTCACCGGAAGAGCATCTGATGCACTTCATTACCAGTGTGGGGAATTTTTCTATGATACCGCAGTACTGCTTGAGATTTTTTAGGTCATCATTAACGCACAAAGCATTTCGGTGGTATTCTAGCCTAATTCCAGGGTCGATACGAACTTTGGAGCAAATGCAGGACGCATTTACGTCAAATTTTTTCTCCTCAGAACATGATGTTAGTATTATAGAATTGGCCTCCATACAACAAAGAGAAGGAGAACTGGTAGGAAAATTCATAGACAGATGGAAAACATTGGGAGCCTCGTGCAGACAGTTACCAGAAGAAAAGGAATAGGTCAAAATGTGTCTGAATTCTATGGAAACGGGAATCGCATTTGGACTCACCAGCGCCGACATCAGAACGTTTCATGATCTAACCACCAAGGCTTATGCTTTGGAATTAATGACTCATAAAATGCCAGCATTCCATCACGAGACAACTAGGAGAGTGCCTGGCAGAATGAATGTGAATGTTGTCGATCGCGATAAGAAGAGCAAATATGCAAGGGACTCAAGGGACAAAAGGCCATAACGAAAAGAGGGATGGAATCAGTCAAGAAATAGATATGACGGAAAAGACCCAGAATGCTTAACTCTCATGAAGGGTTTGACTTCGATAAAGAAGATGTTGTCCTCATGATGAAACAGCTGCTAAAAGCTAACACGATAGAATTTCCAGAACCCAAGCGCCCCGAAGATGTGACAAAAACCAGAGAAAGGGAATTTTGCCGTTATCATCGCCTGGTAGGACACCCGATGGAGAATTGCTATACGTTAAAGTGGATAATACAACGGATGATAAACAAGGGTGAAATAATAACCGATGAAGGAAAAGAGAAGAACATGAGGGCGGCAGTAAATATGCTCATGATCCGGGAAAAGGCCCGAGCAATGAAAGAGAAAGAAGATCAAAAGATAACAAAGAAAGTAACAGTTATTACATTACGATCGGGAAAGAAAACGACAAGCCCTGTGAAGAAAAAGTCAAGGATCATAAGGAAAGAAGTCGTCGCGAAGCAGAATAATGACAATGAAAATGATCATATAGGGGTGAAAGAGCGAAGGTAACATATGACGTAGTTAGTCATTTAAAGGGAATACCGGCACGGCTAAGCATCTATGACGCACTCAAGTTATCGGAGGAGTTTCAACTAAGTCTGATCCAAGCATTGTCAGATCACAATGTTAGAGAGACTCTGCTGACAGAAATGAAACATGAAAGACACAATGAACAAGCAGATTGTCTACCAGTCATCTCATTCTCCGATGATGATTTGATTGGCAAGATGGAACACAACAGGCCACTAATGATAGAAGGTCATATCTGTGGGAAAAGGGTAAAACAGATTATGATAGATAATAGGTCTGCAATAAACCTTTTGCCACTCTCAATGGTAAGCAAATTAGGTTATCGCCGTTCTGATCTGCGCCCTAGTGGAATGATGATATAGGGTTTCAATCAAGATGAATAGCGCACACTGGGTAAGATTACGGTGATGCTAGAAGTAGGAGAATTAACTACTAATGTCGTATGTCATGTTATAAACGCCGTGACAACGTACAATCTTCTCTTGGAAGGCCGTGGATACATCAGTAGAGTATCATACCCTCTACTTTGCACCAATGCTTCAAATACTGTAAAGATGGAATACAGTGTAAGGTGATGGCTGATGCAAAACCATATACAGAGGCTGAGTCTTTCTTTGCGGATGCAAGCTATTACAGAGGGTTTACTACAGAAGTGAGAGATAATGATGAAAATAGAACTCTAGAAGATATTCAAGTAAACAATATCCGAGAAGAAAGGGAAGAATCCTCTAGGACCGCAGAAGTAAAGAAGAAGTTCTATTTCGTACCAAAGCGTCTGAGACAACCAGGGCAACCACCACTAACTTTGTTATCACCAGAACAGCTGAGAATTTTGCAATCTAATTATACACTGTCGCTGCCAAATGTTGAAAGGTGTAAGCTATTTTCAGCCGCTCCGAGAAGATTCTAAGTCAAGGCTAACGTAAAACACCCTGAGCCAATAGAATTCTATGCTGTAGTGAAAACAGAACCAAGAGAAGAAATCAAGAGTAATGTATATCACGGTAGGTTGACACCACAAAATCTGGAAAAATATAGTTCAGTGAGTAATAAAATCATGAGAAACATGGGTTTTGATTGTAAAGAACCCACTAGGTTGAATCAAGGGAAGGGAATGCAAATCCCTCTTGGAATTGATCAAGGAAAGCGGAGGAAATTTCAAGGACTAGGGACAGAATCATCAGTAAACATGACTGTAGCCGCGTAAGTATCAGAAGAGGACCCTGAAGCGATCAAGTATCATGAAACGGCACTGAGGCAAATGGAAGACGGGGGGCAACCAACAATAGACAGTTTGTGAGAAATAAACTTGGGTATAAAAGAAGAACCGAGGAACACATTTTTCAGTGTTGGTCTTTCTGAACAGGAAGCTGGGAAATACATCCAACTTCTCAAAGAAAATAAAGACATCTTCACTTGGACTTATGCAGAGATGCCAGGTTTAGAACCATCCGTAGTAATGCACCGATTAAATGTCTCCAAAGAGAAAAGGTCAGTTAAGCAAGTGCAAAGATGATTCTATCCAGACTTAGTTCCATTGATTGCGGAAGAGGGTAACAAGCTAATAAAAGTCGGGTTCATCAGAGAAGTCAAATATCCTAGATGGATACTGAATATTGTCCCTATGAAAAAGAAAAATGGACAAGTCAAGAGTGTGCATTGACTTCAGGGATCTGAACGAGGCCTATCCGAAAGATGATTTTTCACTCCCGATAATAGAGTTGTTGATTAATAGTACGACTCACTATGCTATTATGTCCTTCATGGATGGCTACACAGGGTATAATCAGATTAGAATGACACCTGAAGATGAGGAAGCAATAGCATTCAGAACGCTGCTTGGAATTTATTACTATAAGGTTATGCCATTCGGTCTTAAAAATGTAGGAGCAACATATCAAAGGGCAATGCAAAATATCTTCCAAGACATGATGCATAAACACATAGAGTGTTACGTAGATGACTTGGCAGTCAGGTCGTGAGATCATCAGAAGCATTGTAAACACTTGACATCAGTCTTCCACCGATTGAGAAAGAAGCAGTTAAAAATGAATCCAGCTAAATGTGCATTCGGGGTGTCTTCGGGTAAATTTCTTGGTTTCGTTATATGACATAGGGGCATCAAGATCGACCCCGAGAAAGTTAAAGCCATTTAAAATATGCCTGCACCAACAACACTGAAAGAATTGAAAAGCTTACAAGGAAAGTTGGCATACATTCGCCATTTTATTTCAAATTTGGTAGGAAGATGTCAGTTGTTCTCGCATTTAATGAAAAAAGATATAGAGTTCGTATGAGACCAAGCCTGCCAGAATGCATTTGATTCGATAAAGGAATCTATTTGAAACAACCTTGATCGACACTCCAATAAAAGTAAAGCCACTTATTTTATATATATCTGCAGCTGAAAATTCTTTGGGTGCTTTGTTGGCTCAGGTAAATGAAGCTAAGAAAGAGACTGCTCTTTATTATCTAAGTCGAATGTTGGTAGGTACGGAATGCAATTATTCCCCAATCGAGAAGGAATGCTTGGCGCTAATATTCGCAGTACAAAAACTAAGACATTATTGTCTCTCCCATGAGATAAATTTAATCTCAAGAGCAGATCCGATAAAGTTTCTAATGATAAGACCACTATTGTCGAGAAGATTGGCCAAATGGATGTTGTTGCTTTCAAAATATACTATTACATATGAATCGACAAAAGCAGTAAAAGGACAAGCAGTGGCGGATTTTCTTGTAGCACACCTTGTAGCAGAACATGAGACCATCAACGACGACTTTCCGGATGAACAAGTGATGCTGACTGAACCGCAAAGCCCATGGCAGATATATTTTGATGGTGTTGCTCGAATGTCAGGAGCGGGGGCAGGAGTGATATTCATTACTCCTTAAGCTGATTTGTTACCTTACTCCTTTGCATTGGGCACTACATGCATGAATAACGAGGCCGAATACAAAGCCCTCATTATTGGGATGGAAATAACTCAATGGATGGAGATAAAGATGCTACATATTTTCAGAGACTCTAAATTGATTATAAGCCAATTGACGACTGAATTCGAGGTAAGAAAACAAGAACTAGTGCCTTATTGTCGAAAAGCACAGAAGTTACTAGAACAGTTCTGCCATGTAGAAATCAAGCATATACCACGGTCTGAAAATGCAAAAGCGGATGCTTTGGCTAGTTTGGTAGCAGCCCTGTCCTACCCTAATCGAAGTCCTCTCCAGGTAACTATTGAAGAAAGAAGGTTTCTACCGTCTTCAGAGGTCATTGAGGAAGTCATTGATACGCTTCCGATATCATGTTTAGAAATAACGACAAATGATTGACGTCAGCCTTTCATTGATTATCTCAAATATAATATTCTGCCAGAAGATCAAGTACAGAAGCAGCAAATCAAGCAGTGGTCAAACAGATTCATCATATGCAGCGCAGTATTGTATAGAAAATCTTACAATGAAGTGCTACTACATTGTTTAGACAAAAAAGAAGCAAGCCAAACATTACAGGAAACACACTCGGGTGAATGCAGAGCACATCAGGCTGGCCGAAACCTATTCCACATAATACATCATATGGGTTATTATTGGCCCACAATGTTCAAAGACGCAATAGATTATGCAAAACAGTGCCATGAATGTTAAATTCATGGAGACGTTATACACATTCCTCCAGAAAATCTACATCAGTCTGTCGCCTCTTAGCCCTTCTCTGCTTGGGGACTAAACGTAATTAGTCCTATAAATCCACCATCATCCAAAGGAAAGTAGTATATCCTGGCAACAAACGATTATTTCTCGAAATAGACTGAAGCAGTTGCTTTGCATAATGTTAAAGAAAAGGATGTGGTTAATTTCATCCGACACGCTATAATATACCGCCATGGTATTCCAAAGAAAATCGTTACAAATAACGGCACCCCCTTCAAAAATAGAGGCATGAAAAAGTTATGTCAGAAATTCAACATTCGGCATTCGTTCTCAACACCTTACTATCCACTAGCTAATGGATTAACATAGGCATTTAATAAAATGATAGTCAAAATATTGAAAAAAATGGTGACAGGAAATAAACGTGACTGGGATGACAAATTGCAAGAAGCATTATGGGCATACAGAACTACTCATCGTACGACAACAAAAGTAACACCATATTCATTGGTATATGGCGTATAAGCAGTCATCCCAATCGAAATGCAAGCAGCATTGCTCAGAGTGGCAGTGCATCAGTCCATAACAGATGATGAAAATGCAAAAATAAGACTCAAAGAGCTAGATTTGCTGGATGAGAAACGCCTGGCAGCCTAGCAGCGATTGCAATCATATCAGGCCAAAATATCGGCTGTTTTCGATAAGTGACTTCAATACCGCTCTTTCAAAAAGGGAGATATGGTGCTAATATTGAAAAGACCTATAGTGGTCACCCGCCGAACAGGGGGCAAGTTCGAGCCTAAATGGGATGGGCCATATATAAAAAAGGAAGTGTACTCCAATGGGGCGTACAGAGTTGTAAATCAAGATGGACAAGGTATCGATATACCAGTCAATGCTCGCTTTATCAAAAGATATCATCCCTGAAAAAGTTCTAACCAGCATATTATTAGCATAATATTTCAATTTTGATCCAGAATATTATCAGCATAATGATTCTACATTAAAAGGGGGCAAGAATATATAGCATCAAATGAATAAAGAGGCTATTCGCGAGCATATCAAGGCTATGTGTCCATAATCATTATTATCAAGCGAGCTCTGCAAAACTCTGCTGAAATTGATAGTGTCGCCAAGCTGGTATATTACAAACAACACAGATGGATACCCTTGGAGATATTAGCAAATGTGATGACGTATCAATCTCAGCCAGAGATGGATATCATTCTCGCAACAATGACGATTACATTTCCTATTATCTGTTAAAACATTCCAAGGCAGTCTAGCCAAGCTCTGAAAGGGCCGAATCCTAAAAGGGCCAAATCCTAAAAAGGGTCAAATCCTAAAAGGGGGCAAATCCCAAAAAGAGTCAAATCCTAAAAAAGGATCAAGCTCTAAAAGAGCTATAAGCTCTAAAAGGATCAAGCTCTAAAAGGACCAGGAGTTCTAAGAGAGCCAGCTACACATAAGACCTATTAAGATCGCCATTCGGGTAGCGGCGAGAAGCCAGTAGCCCTAAAAAGCCCGTGAAGGCCATCTTACGCATACCCATTCGGGCAGCCGACGAAGCCAGCGACCAAAAGCCTAAAAAGCTTAAAGTCCCCAATCGCCAGTCACGCGTAACCCTCATGCCATCTGTATAGCTTTCCGACAGCGTCACGGGGAATGGAGGAAAGTGCCCTCTCGTGAATGGGCTCGACCTTACAGACGAAGAAAATAAGGGCTGCAGTGTGAGCTTTAGATAGGCCAACCATGCATAAGACCCTCCAGATCTACGGTTTGATTCCAGTACTAACTCATGAGGAAGGACTTAAACCTACTCATTGACGGACTAGCGGCCCTAAGTTTGGTACCCCAAAGGTAGCATTAAGAGCTCTATAAACTCTAGAGAGTTAACGCAGACAACTCTGTGCGTAAAACCAACCGAGTTCACCGCCCCGGTAGCTTCACTGGGCCCCTCTAATGGATCGTGGTTTGTGAACTCCCTAGGCAGTGAGAAGTCCAGTGAACTCTTAAGAGTTACAGAGACCATTATGTGAGACCCAGCTCCACTACTCAAGAGCTTAAATTGTGTGTGCTCCACTACTCAAGAGCTTAAACTGTGTGTGCTCCACTACTCACGAGCTTAAACTGTGTGTGGCTAACTAAACTAAAACCTAGTATCGCCAATTAAGATAAGGATCATCTAGGAAATCCTTACTAACAGAACATAAGAGGATATATATATATATATATATCTATAGATATAATAAAATAGCAAAATAAAATAAAAGAGCATAATATATCATAAGCACATTAGTCAAAATATCACATACAAAGCATCATCCTCTGAATGTCATAAGTTATTTACAATTTTGAAAGCATGAACAAGTAGCAAAATATATCAAAGTTATGCATTTTACAATTCTTCTGTGATACCTAATGCTGCCAAGCATTGTTGCAAAATATCCTGAAAACTAACCTGAGCAGCAGCATGCTCCAATCGAGCATTCGAAATCAACCGGGCAGTATCCGAAGCATCAGCTAGCTTTTCTTCCAAAGAAATGATCAGCTTTTCATTCTTCACCAGTTCAAATCTCTTAGAGTCTACAGAATGACAGCTACATTCTATCTTTTCCTGGACTCTTTCAATAACACATACCTTCGAAGTCATCGAACTACCTTCGATGTCATCAAAGGTGTTCGAGTAATTGAGAATGTGTCCAGAGTGTTCCAGCGAGTTGCTCCAAAAATCTACAAAATTTTCGATGTCATCGAACTGGTCTTTGTGCAATCGAACATGGCTAAGATGTCATCGAGAAATGCATCCAATTTTTCCAGTAACAAAACTCGATTTTCATGTAATTCTTCGATGTCATCGACCGATGGTCAATGACATAGACAGTGAAGTTCAGATTCTATGAATTTCTGCATTTTACACTTTCAACTTCCTTCCTTCTCCACTTAGTTTCCTTGAATCTTGGAGTCTTAAAATCTTCAACCTTGGTCTCCTAAGATCCATCCCTTGCTTTGGTAATTCTTGAGCATCAAATCCATGCTTTTAACATTCTTTTCAATCTAAGATCTCAAATTCACCTCGCAATACAAACATGTATAAAATATACCCATTAAGCATTATCATGTTTATAAAACCAAGATATAAACAGGGGAACTATGCAATATTTGACACTCAACAATGATCTTGGAAAAGTTGATGGATGGTGTGGATTTAACACATAAATTATGGTGATGCCAGAGAAGTTCTACAAGTGACAAGTTAAGTTGTGAGCTATTTTGAAAAGAGAATCTATTTGGCAACGTGCCTAGGATAAATTTGGAAGCAATATTCTTTTCTTTTGAGGGATCCACAAAGTGCATTGCATATTCACCATTAAGTCAGACCTCCCTCACCGAAAAAAATCTTGAAAAAAATGGAGTGCTTTCCAAGTTCAGCTTTAAAAACATCACTTAACCTATAGCACGTTTTGATTCCATGATTTTTTCCCGTGTTAACAAACATACACTTAGTTTCAGCCCAGGAATTAAATTTTTGAGTGCCCATCTGAACAGTGGCTTATATCACATGTTGGCATGTGGTAGAGAGGTATACTTTCAAGTGTGCTTGTAAAGTCCACTTAGTGAGTAGATTTTTTATTTTATTTTTTTACTTGGTCAATAGACTTGCCAGTGTCACTACATCAAAATCATGAATTTTCCATGGAAAAAAATAGCATGGTTTAACGACAGACTTCATTTGTTGCTAATGGAAAATGTCTGTCGCTAATTGCTGTTACAAGTGGTGGGATTTAACGAAGAACTTAATCCATCGCTAAAATGAGATTTATGATAGATTTGGTCCATCACAAGGATTTAGATCGTCGCAAATTAAGATTTTGCAATAGATTTTGGTCCGTCACAATATACCAAACCAACATGTAACATTTAGTGACATATTTTATTTTCTTTTCCAACGGATCATGATCCGTCGTAAATTGACATTTGCCTCCACCAATTTTATTTTATTTTTATTTTTATTTTGTAGAATATGGTGGAAATTTGTGTTTTATTATAGTCTATGAAGTGTTTTCTAAAAGAATTTCAGTGGTTTAATTGTATTTATTTGTATCTAAGATTATCACTGTACCAATTAACCAAATGCATCGATTTTATTTTTTTATCAATTGAGTGGAAATTTTTAATTTTTAATTTTTGGCTTTAAAACTGATATTTAAATGCTTTGCAATATCACATGAAAAATCCCACTCTACATCCGAAGTATTTTATTAGAAATGGAGATTTTAAAAAATGAAGTTAAAAAAAAATTGAGATAAAAAAACAGGATTTCTTTAAATAATTGAAATTTTTAAAAAGAAAATTGAGAAAATAAAAAAATTTATGATTTTGAAAAAAAAAATAGTTAGGGGGTTTTTTTAAAAATACCAATGTTTGAGAAAATTTGAGATATTGAAAAGAAAAATGAAGAAGAAGTTTGAATAAAGTTGATAATTTCAATAAAAAATGGATTTTGAAATAATTGATATTTTGAAAATGAAAATTAAAAAGATTAAAAAAATTGTGAAAAATTTCAAAACTTTTGAAAAAATATATATATTTTTTGAAAAAGAAATTGAGATTTTGTATTTTGAAAAAAAAAATTGATAAGTTCGTTAAGAATTGACAAGTTCAAAGAAAAATATTTTTAAAAGGGAAATGGAGAAGTTCGAAAGAACAAAAAAAAGAAAATGAGATTAAAATTCGATATTTTGACAAAAAAAATTAACATTTCGTAAAAGAAAATTCATAAGTTTTTTATTTAAAAAAAATTTGATTTTGAAAAAAAAATTGAAAATGTTCGAGAAAAATTGAGATTTTGAAAAACAAAAAATAGATAACACCAAGATTTCGACAAAAAAAAAAAAAAAATTGTCATTTTGAAAAAGAAAATTGAAAAGTTGAAAAAAAAATGGTGCTTTTGAAAAAAAAGAATTGGCATGTTGAATTTTTTGAGAAGTTTGAATAAATTGTTATGTTTGAAAATGAAAAATGAGATTTTGAAAAAAAAAAATCAGAATTTGTATTTTTAAAAAATGAAAAGCTTGATAACAAAAATGAGATTTTGTTAAAAATTTTGAAAAAAAAAATATAAGATTAAAAAAATGGACATTTTGACAAAAATTGACATTTTGCAAAAGGAAATTAAGTGGTTAAAAATTTAATAATGATTAAAAAAATGAGATTTAAAAAATATTGAGTTTCTAACTTTTAGTTAAAATTTTGACAAAATTAATAAGTTTAAAAAATTGTGTGATTTTGAAAAAAAAAAGTTCAAAAGTTTGGAAAAAATGACAATGTTTGAAAATTTTGAGATTTAAAAAAATGAGATTTTGAAAAAATTATTTGGGAAGTTTTAAAAAATTGTGATTTTGAAAAACAAATTAATATATTTTGAAAAAGGAAATATTTCAAAAAAATTGAGATTTTGAAAATCATGAGATAGATCGAAAGTAGTTTAACGATCGATCGAAAGTGGTTTGACATTCGTTGTTCCATTCCTTAGGCGAATTCTTCCGAAGGAGCATGAATATCGGCTCATAGATAGGAGTGAACTATGTGATGAAGTGGCTGATGTAGTGAATTTTGTCGAGGAAGCCACATATTTCTTTTTCTATCTTTAGAGGTGGCATCTTGATGATGGCCCTTGTCTTTGTTTCATCAACACTAATTCCTTCCTCACTATGGATGAAGTTGAGAAGTTTGCCACTAGTTGCCCCGAAGACACATTTTTTAGGGTTAAGTCGGGGTTTGTACTTTTCTAACATGTCGAAGAGCTACTTCAGGTCTTCAAAGTGTTCTTCAATCGTGCGAGAATTGACGATCATGTCATGAATGCAAACTTCCATTTCTTTGTCTAACATATCATGGAACAAGGTTGTCATCACTTGCTAGTATGTAGTTCCTACGTTCCTTAAACCGAACGGCATAACACTGTAGTAAATGTTCCCCATGGCGTGATAAATGAAGTCTTCTCGTGATCTTCGACGACCATCTTGATTTGATTGTAGCTTGAGAAATCATCCATGAAGGAGAATATCTTGTTCCTTATAGTGTTGTCAACCAGAGTGTTGATGTATGGCAGGGGGAAGTCATCTTTAGGACTGGCTTTGTTATCTCAGAAGTCAATGCACATCAGGACCTTACCATCCTTCTTTGGTACTAATACGATGTTAGCAAGCCATTCCAGATAGTTAGAAACTACCGAGAATCCTATGTTGTGTTGTTTGATGACTTTGTCGCGAACTTTCAGGGCCCATTCTGGCTTCATTCTTCTGAGCTTCTGTTTTACTGACTTCATTTCTGGCTTTGTTAGAAGATGGTGTATAATAAGTTCTCCATCGATCCACAGCATGTTTTCCTAGGAGAACATGAAGATGGACAGTCTTGGAGTCCAAAATTCTACCACTCTACTTGTATTCTGGAGGAAAGGATTTCCTAATGCGTACTTCTCTAAGGACTTTGAGAGTCCCCAAATTTAGTAGCTCGAAGTCATCGACTACGAAATTTTCTTTGGTTTCAAAATTTTTTAGGAGATCCCTAAGTATAGGAGTTGGGTCATCATCTTCCCCACTCTGAACTTCGTCCAAACGCATGAGTTTAAAGTCTAACTTGATGTCAAAATTATATGTATTGGCTTGGAATGCATGTGGCACTTCAGAAATTGAAATGTCCTTTGATTTTTGGAAATTTTGAGAAATTGAAATGCTGGATGATTTTGGAAGATTTTTTACTTTTTCAATTTTGGGTTCCAAGGGACCTTGAGCAGGTAGGCATTGTAAACCATGACTAATCTTAACATGGCTCGGGGTGTCAAATGTTGTTTAAATTGGCTCTTTTTTTTTGGAGAACGGTGCCCTTAAATGGCTCACCGGCTAAGTCGATGGTTAGGAGAGTAGTTATCTAATTGAGACCCCATGTTTCCTCCCCTAAACAGGCGGGGGTCGATGCATTGAACGGAGGATCATGGTTTGGCCTGATGACCATGATTTTCCCTTGGTCGGGTTCAAGATCCGAGCTGTACTCAGTCCCTCTTAAGTCACTTACTATGCATTGGATCTCTTCTTGCTCCGCCGTCAGGTATTGCTATGCGATTTGCACATCGAACCAATTCAGGGCTGGCCACTTCCCATTCTTGGTCCAATGGATTAGATTATCATGGCCATGACTGGATGATGAATGCGGTGTAAGCATGTCATGCCTCTAATTGATTGTTAAAACTGAGACAGGTAAGGTGTGTGATTGATTGTTGAAGTTGAGACAGACAGGGTGTGCCCCTAGTTGTTTGAAGCTGAGAATGGTAGGGTGTGCCCTTGGTTGGTTGAAGCTGAAATGACAGTGTGTGTGCTGAGGGTCAAATATTGCATATTATCCCCCATTTATATCTAGGTTTTATGAACATGATGATGCTTAATGTTCTATTTTACTCATGTTTGTGTTGCAAGGTGAATTTAAAAGCTTGGAGTGAAAAGAATGTTAAAAGCATGGATTCAGTGCTCAAGAAATGTCAAGGCATAGATGGATCTTTGGAGACCAAGATTTAAGATTTCAAGACCCAAGATCCAAGAAAATCAAGTGGAGAAGAAAGGAAGTCAAAAAAAAAGTACGAAAATTCAATTCATTGTCTACATCATCGACCACTGTTCGATGACATCGAAGATAGCTCTTGATGACATTGACCACAGCTCGACGACATCGAATTTTAACATGAAAATCGAGATGGTCGCTGGACATATTGGATGCAGTTTTCCATTTACTCGAAGCCTCCCTCGATGACATTAAGAGTTGGTTGATGACATCGAACTTGGCTCGATCGCATCGAATTTATAAAGAATTATAAAGCAACTCGCTGAACTGTTTTGGACACTTTTTCAATTTCATGAGGACCGATTCGATGACTCAAAGGAATTTTTTATGACATCGAAGGACAGTTCGATGACATAGAGACTTACATAGTGCGAAATGAAAAAAGGTGCGGCTTTTAGATTCAAACCCCATCGATGACATTGATGGTCGTTCGATGTTATCGAACAGGTTGCGCAATGTTTACACGGACTGTGTAAATTTGATCCGATTTTGCGATTTTATGGAACTTTGCATATAAATATGGGTTTCTTAAGTTTTTCTAGGATATCTAGGGTTTGGAGGAGCAGAACAAAGTGGTGGAGACGTCTCTCAAGCGTTTCTTCTTCTCTTCTTCTTATTTTTTAATGCTTTCTTCTAAAGTTTTGAATCCAATCATGCTATGTCTAAGGGGTGAAGCTTGTAGCATGATTGGGATGTTCTTCTAGTTTGGTTTTTGTTATTGTTGAACTCCTTTGATTCTACTTTCATATTTAAAGAATACTTTTAGTTTTTAATGGTTTGTTGTGACTCAAATTACAATAAATCTGCAATAGCTTGAAGTATCTTCTTTTCCTGCTATGAGACTGTGAAGTTAGTAAATTTTGTTGTCCACCATCATTTCTTAGGCATGGTTGGGTGATGGAATCACTTCTAACCCTCACAATTCTCCTATTTGGTTGTTGGATTGGTATATCCTATTGTTTGCCATAGTCTCCTAGGCATGGTTAAATGATGAAATCACTTCTAATCCCTATAACTTTTATCCACTGAGAATTAGATTAATGGAAGTTCATATCTGAGTTTATTGATATATCTTCCAATTTGATAAGGTAGGACTCCAATTCCAATTGAGTTCCATGAATCAAATAAGGAAATATCCCAATAGTTGCAAGTGGATCCTTGGAAACCCTAGTTCCTTATATTCCAAATTTAGGTTTAGATCTTCTTCTAATTCTGATTCTAATTACTTTCAGAATACACACGAGATTAGTCTCTATGGATTCGACTTTAGTCTTACCAAGATTATTATTACATCGCGACCCTACACTTGGGGTTGTGAAAAGTGTTCCCCTGGTTAGTTGAAGCTAAGACTGGTATGCGCCCCTGGTTGATTGATGTTGAGACTGATAGGGTGCGCCCCTGGTTGATTGAATATGAGACTAGTAGGGTGTGCCCCTGGTTCATTGAAGATAAGGCTAGCAGGGTGTGCCACTGGTTGGTTGAAGCTGAGATTGGCAGGGTATGCCCCAGTTTGCTTGAAGTTGAGACTGGCAGGGTATGCCCCTGGTTGATTAAAGTTGAGACTAGTAGGGTGTGCCCTTGGTTGGTTGAAGCTGAGACTGTGATGACAGGTATCAAGGTGTCTTAAAATCCGTTGAAGTGTTGCACTTGATCCGACTCTTGGTCCAACGTTTTTTTATTTTTTTAGCACATGTAGTTCCTTCCCTAATGGCCCAAGGATTGTTTCCCACCAGATAGGGGGCCATAGAGCATCACTGTGGCATAAAGGGGTACCTTCGGGCAGTGCGGTTGATATCTCCTCCTTGCGGGGAGTCCCAAGTCTGACGAAGTTGATAGGGGTGCATCAGAACTCCTTTTTTCCATTGGGATTAGGCTTGTATAACGGTCCCCACTTCCTCTTATTGTAGATTGTCTCGATAGCTCTTACACTGGGGTGATTCTCTGCACGGTACTTAAACCTTTATCGCTTAGCCAACGAGAAGACATACTCTACACTCATTGGTAACAGATTGACTTAGCATGGTATCACAGCTCCACACAAGGAAGGAGGCTTGGGTGTCAGAAATCTTAAGGAAGTCATCCATGCTCTCAAGATGAAATTGGCGTGGGCAATGAAATGGGGGGATCCGGTAGTGCCATGGGCGACTCTGATGTGGGCTAAGCATCATGCTAATTTAGATATAACTGGAGTGAACAGAGTATCCAAGAACGCTTCCCAGCTATGGAAGAAAATTCGTGAGTTGCTATCATTTATCGATGCTAATGTTCAATGGGAAATCGAAAATGGGGACCTAAATGTGTGGATGTCAAATTACACTGGTATGGGCCCTCTACGTAGCATCACAATCAGGCTAATCCCGAAGTCCCTACTTTCTATAAAGATTAAAGATGTTCTTAGGCCTGGTGGCCCCCTCCCACCATCCTTCATCTCTCGTCCTTACCCCAGGAAGCCATTGATTCTATATTCCAAGGAGGCTTCGCTAATTCGGATAACAATCCTTCCTGTTTTTGGCCGCATGCCAACTCCGGTGTTTTCTCTTTGAAATCGGCCTAGTCCATTTGTAGACAAAGGAGACCTCCTTTGTGTTAGCCCAAATGGACTTGGCTCAAGGAACTTCCTCCCAAGATTTTCCCTCTTCGCCTAGAGACTCCTTTAGGGTGCGGTCCTAGTGGACCTGAGAATCCTATCCAAAGGGGTCACTTAGCTTTTAGATATAATTGTTGTACAGATGGATATTCAGGTAGGCTTGCTATCGAATCCCTCCCTCACCTGTTCATCCAGGGCCACCACGCTACTTCTATCTGGCGGTACTTCAACTTCGTGTTGGGAATCCCTCTCCTTCCGCATCTCTCCGTGGAAGGTAAGATCTTATAGTGGCGTCATGCCTTGGCCCCTAGTTGCGCTCCATCCCGTATTCGCAAGCTCCTCCCCATCCTTATCCTTTGGGAAATCTGGAAAGCCAAGAACGAAGCTCGGTTTGATAATAAACCAATGAAGGCCTCATCCTTCATTGATTGCATCAGGTATAGCATTTCCAGACTGCTTGGAAATCAAATCTCCTTATCCCTCCAGTAGCCCCTGGCTTGGGAATCTCTGGGGATCTCGATCCAGCCCTATCTTAACTTCCAACATGAAATCATCAGGTGGGTTAAATCGGCCACGGCATGGGTTAAATTGAATGTAGACGACTCGACAAGAGGTAACCCGGGGTTCTCTGGTTGAGGAGGTATTTGTAGGTTGGACAATGAAAACCTCATCTTCACCTTCTCTATTGGCTACGACATGGGTTCTAACAACAAAGCCGAGCTCCTTGCAATTCATGATGGGATTGCGAAATGTCTCGATATGGGGCTACGCCAGATCGAGATTGAATCAGACTCTAAGCTTGTGATTGACCTCCTCACAGGAAAATCTAGCGATTCCTGGCATTAGAGACATTGAATCTCCAGGATCGAGAGGATGAAGCATAAAGGTTCCTTTGTGTTCAGGCTGATTAGGAGAGAAGGAAATGGCCCGACGGATGGCATGGCTCGGCTTGGTAATAGCTGTCAGTCAACCAACTTCGTCTATCAGATGAGGGACCTCCCAGCTCAGATTCGCGGTATGCTCGTGCTGGATAAAGTCAGGCTTGGGTCCATTAAGACATTCCTCCTTATATCCTAGTTCTCTCTTTTCTTCCATTTGTCTTTTGCCGGGCCACTTGGTGTATGTGTATTTTGTGAGTGGTTGCTCCCACAATAGGCATCCCCATTTACTTTTGTCTTCTCAGGGTGCTTGAACTATCCATATCCTGTAAATTTTCCTCCTGATAATGAAAGTTTCCCTCTTTAAAAAAAAAAAATAGATTGACCATTAAATTCATAATTTTAATTTCGAAATTGTGGTAAGGGATGCCTTTCTCCAATTGTTGGATGTCGATGATTAGAACTTCTATCTCTAGGGTATCGTAGTCAATTCGAATGACAAGCTCTGGTTCAGCCTGGATAGAGATTATCTTATTGTTAAGGATATGCTTCACCCATTTATGGAGAGTGGAAGGGATAACTCCAACTTTGTGAAAACATGGCCTTCCCAGCAGCATGTCGAAGGCTGCAGGTATATCTAAGACTTGGAAGTGATAATCAAGATGTCTAGACCGATTTTCACATCGATGTCCACTTCTCCTTCCACTGTTCGGTGAGAATTGTCGAAGGCTTTGACGCTCATGTCACTTGGCTAGAAGGATGATGGCTCGATCCCGAGGTGGAATGATGTTTGGAGTGGGCATACATTTAGACTTGAGCCATTGTCAATGAGGACCAGTGGGGCTCGTAAGTTCTTATATCGTAGACCGATATTGAGAGACCTTCCAAGATCTCATCCGTCAGGAGGAAACTCATTGTCCGTGAAGGTGATTACTCGGGTGTGAGGAGTTTCCCGATCATTAGAGTGATCATTTCTGGTGGAGTATTTGAGGTGATGTGAGCACCATTTAATGTCTTAGAAAATAACTCCAGGTGCGTCCTCGAGGTGTATAGTTCTTCCCATACAGATAACTGTGATGGGATCGTCTAGAGTTGCGCTGTTGCTTCAGGTGTTGTCACTTATGCTAGCTTTGACAAGGCACTTTGGACTTCTCATGGTTACCACGTTCGTCGAGGCTGAGGCTCTTCACTTTGTTACACTTCGGATAGTTCCAAGGAACTGCCTTATAGCACGGAGGCTCCTCCTCAAACGTTTCTTGTTGAGTTGGTGTCGCAGGGCTGATCACGGTCTCTTTCTCTCATGGACCCTTGCATGTAAGACTACTCTATTGCCTGTGCTAGATTGAATATAATGAGGTTCATCTTCATCAATGATTTGATGGTTGTGGCCTGATTGCACTTATGGTCAGAGGCTTCCATGGGATGAAGAAAGGTCTTCCCTCCATTACCGGTGCCTATCGAGGGATCCTCCCATCATGCGTAACTGATGTGGCATGCAGAAAGGTGCCCTTAGTGGCCTATCAGTGATTGCTCGTGTTGGTCCTTATAGGATGACTGACTCGTATGCTGAGGGTGGTCCTAAGATGACTGAATTGAAGTTGGAGGGTGTGTCTTCTAATACCACTAGCTCATATGGTTGATAAGGAGTGCTCCTTACTTGGAGGATTACTGGCTCTGTGGCTGGGAGAGGTGTTTGGGGTGCCCCTTGCAAGACCAATGGTGTATTTGAGTGGTCTCTTGATATGACATGGATAGATCATAGAGGAATTAAGAAGCAATCGATGCTTACCTTCTCGAGGATGTTGATTACTGGACCTCATGATGAGTTGGGGTCTAATGGATGTCATGGTAGAGGATTCTGAAGGATATTTGTGGGAGTCGTTGGTGCAGTCCTAGGGGTTGAGATGGAGATCTTTCAACTGTCGATAAGATCTTAGATTGCATGCCTCAAAGAGAAGTATCTTTCATTGAATGACACCGGCCTTGGTGGAACTCGCAGTACTCATTCTCATTGTAGTTCACCGGTTAATGATTTGAAGGTGGTATGGGTTATAAGGGAGTGAGGAGTTGTTTCCACACCAACATTATCATGATCTGGTTGTACATTTGTGTGAGTAGAGTGAATCATCTAAACTCCCTGTTCACCGATCGATTTTGATGGGGATACTTGACATTCCTCCTGAATTGTTGTTGTTGTTGTTGTTGTTGTTGCAGTGGTTATTGTAAATGCTATGGTTTCTAGCTCCTATAATTTTTAAATTTTGTAGTGCTAAAACCTTTCTTGGAATCTGTGTATTGTGTAGCCCATCTACATCATGAAGTCTGTGCATCTCTCAAGGACAAGGGTCTTTAGTTCAAAATCTTTAAAGGCAAGATTACTTGTTCATGTTCATGTACAACATCAATTGTGAATTCAAGCTTTCAAGCTTCAAGAGTTCAAGATTTTCAAAGCTTCGTACAAGTTAAGGCAACGTTCCTAGATTTTGATACTCAAGTTCAAGCTTCAACGTTAGTCAATTTCAAGCTTCAAGCGACTCAAGTTCAACCTTCGTCCTATGATAAGATCTCAAGCTTTGTGAACTTCAAAGAACGACTATCAACTGAAGAAAAAGAAGTTTCAATGTTCATACATCATGTATAAGGTATGAATGACCCTAGATTGACCATAGGGTAGGTCATTTTGATTACAGAATTCAATTAGATCATTTTATAAGTGAATAGACTATTTCTTGACTAGTCTTGGACTCTGTTCGACTAGTCCTAGCACTGGCTCGACCAGTCCTAAGTTTGTTACAAATTTTTGGAAGTTTTTGTTAAGCCTCGATCAGTCTTGGAGACTGCTCGACCGGTCGTGTGAACAGTGATCGACTCATTCTCGACTAGTCCTGCAGCCTCGACTCAAAGTCCAACAACTAAATCTGGTTTCACACGACCAATCGTGGAGGTCCCTCGACCAGTCATGTAGGACCTACGACCAGTAGTGGAACGGCTTTCTCTTATCGCGCTCAAAATTTTAAAAATCTGCTGGTCCTACGACCAGTCGTGGTGTCCTCAGGACCAGTCGTGAATGGGATTTCTTCACTTATAAATAAAGCACGAATTTTAGAGTTTTTTATTCAATTCAAGCTAAATCAAAACACCATTCCGCGAGATAATTTAGTGATATTTTTAAGCTATATTGTGCTCATTTAATATTCTCTTTTATTGGCTTTTTTGCATTTGATTTTGAATTTCCACATTCCAATTTTATTTGAATAAGGGATTGAAGTATTTCCATTTCTTGGAATCAAAATAAAATCAAGCTAGCCCAAGGTGCTTTAAATCTAAAATCAATTTAGAACCTAGAACCATTTCATAAGTGAGTTTGGACATTGAACTTCTACGTTGAACTTCTACTCCAATTTGGTTCTTCCAGGCTTCATAAAAAAGAGAATATCCAAGTATTTTACATTATTGTAAATTTTTGTATTTTGGTTTCATTGAGATTGTGACAGAAAAATCTCTCTATTTTGGTTTGTCTGAGATGATCTAGAAAACTCAGAGTGTGGGGTTTTTGAATTGTGTAAGCCCACTTGAAAGTCACAATTGTGAGGGTTTTGGGTGAACCTGGAAAAATCTATTTTCATAGTGAACACTAATATCCATTATGTGAGGATATTAGGAGTGGAGTAGTTGTGCGGCTGTTTTTCTAAACAGTTGGTATACATACAAGCGAACCACTATAATTTTTGGTCTTGTGGATTGATTGTTTATTTCTTTTTGTGGATGATTGTAATTTCCCTTTTTGCATTGTGGAGAATGTTTTAATTTCGTTTATGCAAGTGTAAAGAATGTTGTAATAGCGTAGATTTCTTTCCTTGGTATTTATTTCTTTATTCCTCTGTATCAATTTGAGTTTTTGATACACAGACCGTTCTGGCTAAGGTTGTCCTACCATAAACCCTTGGTTTTTATGGTGTAAGGTTGTCCTTAGAACAACATCTGTATCAACCTCTCAATACTCGTTCATTTGAGGTTGTCTTTAAATTCAGCATTGTGGGATTGTCTATTGTTATCTATATTTAATTTATTTAAATTTCACTGTTATTTTTTAATTTGGCATAGTCCTATTCACCACCCCCCCCCCCCTCTAGGACATATAGCTTGGCCTTTTCAAGTGGTATTAAAGCTTAATAGCTCGTTTTAATTGTTATTACTTTTTGGATTAATTTCCTGAGCTAATCGATCTGAGCTTTGTAAAATGTCAAATTTTGATAGCCTATCAGTCACTAGGCCTCCACCACTTGATGGTTCCAATTATGCCCATTAGAAAGTCAGGATGAGAATTTTCTTAAAATCCATATATGAGAGCGTGTGGAAGCCACAGTGACTAACTGGACCCCTCCTACCACTGAAATAACTGGCATCGATGGATCCAAAATTATGAGAGTTACACCTTACTTCTCTTGGACCACACTTCAGAAAAGTAAGAGTAGTGCCAATGCAAAAGCACTAAATGCAATCACTTGCGCACTATCACCAGATGAATTCAAAAGAATTATATCCTGTGATACTGCAAAGTAAGCCTGGGATATTTTAGAAATGACACACGAGGGAACATCAATTGTCAAGAAATCAAAAGTTCAAATCCTCACAACCAAATTTGAGGAAATACATATGGAGGAAAGTGAAACTTTCATGGACTTTTATACTAAATTAAATGATATTGTTATTTCTGTATGGGGTCTCAGTGATAAAATCCCAAAAAGTAAAGTCTATGCAATGATACTATGCTCACTACCTGAACGGTTCAATTCAAAGGTAACTACAATCCAGGAACTTCGTGATACGGACAATATGAGGGTAGAAGAATTAGTTGAGTCATTACAGACTTGTGAGTTAAACTTTAAATCTCCTTGAGGTAAATCCATCACCCTTAAATCTTCTAAATGTATTTCTCAAGAAATCAATAATTCTGATTTAGAAAATTCTAAAGATGATATGGCCCTTTTAGCTAAAAAGTTTTATAAGATTTTCAAAAGTAAAAAGAAGGTTGATTTTCAAAAATCTAATGATAAGAAAAGATCTAAATCTAAAACTTAAAAATCTTTAAAAGATAGTTAATATTACAACTGCCATGAATATGGGCATTTAGCGAACAAGTGTCCTAAAAAGGACAAACCTAAAAAGAAAGGTATGTTGGCTACTTGGGATGAATCTTCTAGCACTAAAGCCTCTTCTGAATTAGAAGATTCTAAAACTGAGTCGAGTAATGAAGTCAAAGCCCTTATGACTCTAGCCAAGTTCACTTTTTCAAATCATGATGATTCAACAAGTGAAGAAAATCTGAATAGTGATTATGAAAATGAAGAAGATCTTCAAGATGCTTATAATGTCCTATATAAGAAAAGTTGTAAAATTGCCATTAAACTTAAATTTCAGAAAGAGAGGTTTTCAAAACTTAAAGAAAACTTTGATTCTCTTGTTTTAGAAAAATCTCACATTTCAGATTGTTTTGAAAAAATTAAATGCGATTTAGATTTCAAAACCTCCCTTATTGAAAATTTAAAATCTGAAAATGAAAAACTAAAACTTGAAGTCTCTTCACTTTTGAGTTTAAAGGACACATGGAGGTATGCCCAAGGTGATCCTAAGTTTGAAAAACTATTATTCAAATCCAGAAAATGTGGCGACCGATCCAGTTTGGGATATGACAAAAATATTCCTCCCAAACATAAGAATACTCCTCCTAAGTTTGTGAAAGGAGAGTCTTCAAACTCAAAAGGAAAAGTATAAATCAAAAGTTTCCTATAAATGTTAAAACTTTTCAATCCTTAAAACCTAAAAGTAATAATATCAACTATAAAAATTAGAATCATAATCCTTTAGCTGAGAAAATTATTGATTTACTTAAGGAGCTCTTAAAATCTAACTCAAAGGGTTGGTCTTATATCAACTGCAAATGCAAAAAGACCAACTATACTCCTAAACCCAAAACTGCAATGAAATGGGTTCCTAAGGTTACTTACTTGGTTGCCCACATGTCTTTCAAAGCTTCAAGCCATTCAAAGTGGTACCTAGATAGTGGATGCTTCAAGCATATGACTGGTGATAAAGGTCTGTTCACCAATCTTAAAGACGTGACTGATGGTTCCATCACATTTGGTGATAGTAGCAACTGCGGGATTATTGGTCAAGGTACGATTCAACTTTCTAACCTCCCTTTATTTGAGAATGTTTTATATGTAGAAGGTTTAAAACACAACTTATTAAGCATTTCTTAAATATGCGATAAAAATTATAGCGTAAAATTTTCTAACCTAGGGTGTGAAATTTTAAATAAAAATGGTTCTTAATATTAACTGGTCGTAGAACTTCTGAAAACTTCTATATTGTAAGTGACTCTATCTCATCTAATTTTTCGTGTTACATGGTCCATTCCGATGAGACCAAGTTATGGCATAAACGCCTTGGACATGTACGCTACTGTATCTTATATAGATTGAGCAAAAGAGAGTAAGTAAGAGGCCTACCCAAAATATAAAAAATAGATAAAATATATGGCGAATACCAGATTGGCAAGCAAACTAGGAGTTCTCACAAAAAAGTGGACTCCAATGCCACATCTAAACTGCTTGAACTCCTCTATATGGATCTTATTGAACCAATTAGAATGGAGAGTCGAGGTGGCAAAAAGTATATTCTAGTAATCGTTGATGACTTTACCAGATATACATGGGTAGTCTTCTTAAGAGATAAATCAGAAACTATCACTGAAGTTAAAAGAGTACTTAGACGTATCCAAACTAAAAAAAAAAAAAAGACTTAAGTCTGTAAGATCCGTAGCGATCATGGATCAAAATTTGAGAATAGCGGTTTTGAGAAGTTTTACAGTGATTAGGGAATATCACATGAATTCTATGCGCCCAAAACACCACAATAAAATGGTATAGTAGAAAGAAAAAATAGAGTGCTTCAAGAAATAGCAAATGTAATGTTAAACAGTATGAAGCTTCGTAAAAATCTTTGGGCCGAAGCCATAAATACTACATGTTATATAATTAACTGTGTTTATACTAGAAAATTAAATGGTAAAACGGCTTATGAAATTTTGTTTGATAAGAAGCCTACTATCAAATACTTTCGAGTTTTTGGCAGCAAGTGCTACATTTTATGTGACCGAGAAAATCTGGGTAAGTTTGACACCAAAAGTGATAAAGGGGTATTTTTAGGGTATGCTCTGAATAGTCGAGCATATCGGGTTCTTAATAAGAGAACCGTTGTAATTCAAGAATCTATTAATATGGTTATTGATGATCACTTGAATACACCTATCTCAAGCTCAGATAATGATGTACTTCTAATTGATAAATTAGATTCTTCATCAAGTCAAAATAACTCTGAACTGAGAATTGTTGAAGACTATCCAACTAATCAAATTCTTGAAAACCCTCTCACTGGTATACACACTCGTAGACAACTAGAAGATGTGTGTGTAACTACATTTACTTTACATCTCAGATAAAACCGACTAACGTAAAAGAAGCTCTTATTGACGAAAATTGGATAGTTGCGATGCAAGAAGAGCTTAATCAATTTGTTAGAAATAATGTTTGGTACTTAGTTCCTAGGCTAAAAGATAAACATAGTATCGAAACTAAGTGGATTTTTAAAAATAAGTCTGATGAACTTGGTAATATAATTAGAAACGAGGCTAAACTAGTTGTACAAGGGTATACTCAAATTGAAGGCATTGATTATGATGAAACCTTTGCCCTAGTAGCTCGTCTTGAATCAATCAGACTATTTATATCCATTGCTTGCTTTAGAAAATTCAAAATTTATCAAATGGGAGTGGTTTTTTAAATGACGATTTGCATGAAGAAGTGTATGTTGAACAACCAACAGGTTTTGAAGACCCTAAGAATACTGATCATGTTTATCACCTAAAAAAGCTTCTTTATAGTTTAAAACAAGCTCCCAGGGCATGGTATGAAAAATTGACTAAGTTTTTACTAAGTTATAACTTTATAATGGGAAGTGTTAATAAGACTTTGTTTGTAAAGAAACATAATGATCACATTTTAATAGTACAAATTTATGTTAATGATATTATTTATGGATCTACCAGTACTAAAATGATTGTTGAGTTTGCAGTTATTATGAAATCTAAATTCAAAATGAGCATGGTTGGGGAATTGAATTATTTCATAGGGTTGCAAGTTAGACAGCAACCTAAGGGTTTCTTTATTTCTCAAACCAAATATGATCTGAACTTAGTTAAAAAGTTCAGATTTGAGAATGGAAAATTTTTTGATACTCCTATTAGTACGACTCTAAAACTCTCAAAGGACTCTACATGTAAGAAAGTGGATCCTAAATTATATCGTAGTATGATAGGTAGTTTGCTGTATTTAACTGTGAGTCGACCTGATATTGCATTTAGCGTAGGTATTTACACTATATATTAATCTAAGTCACATTTAACTGTTGTTAAGTGGATTATATGATATGTTGCAAGTTCAGCTAATCTGGGTCTTTGGTATCCACATGATACTAGTGTTCAATTAGCTGGTTACACTGATGCTGATTGGGCTGGTAACGTTGATGATAGGAAATTAACCAGTGGTGGTTGTTTCTATGTTGGGAACTATTTAATTTCTTGGCAGAGTAAGAAACAAACTTTTATATCATTCACTACTATTGAGGCTGAATACATTATAGCAGGTAATGCATGAACTCAGCTTGTATGGATGAAAAGAATGTTAAGCAATTACGGAATTGTATAAGACTCTATGGTTTTATATTGTGATAATTCCAGTGTAATTAATATATCTAAAAATCCAATCCAGCATTCACGAACCAAGCACATTGATATTAGATATCACTACATTCGTGAGTTAGTGGAAGAAAAGGCAATTACTTTGGAATACATTCCGACCGAGACTCAACTTGCTGACATTTTCACGAAACCACTCGACAAAGCAGGTTTTCTAAATTGAAATTTGATCTTGGTATGTGCAATTTTAATTTATTATTCATGCATTTCTATATTATAATGTATATACTTATTAGTTTGAATGTTTAAATTTCAAATTTTAATGAAAAATGCACATTTTTTTACTGTGCATGACCAGTCGAGTACATACTCGACCAGTCATGGCACGACTGGTCGAGCATGTAGTTGACTGGTCATGTAGCACGGGTTTGATGTTTATTTGGGGGAAAAATATTTTTTTCTTCATTTAGGTTTCTACTCCAACGGGTCCTAGCTCGACTGGTCGAACCCATCTCCATTATTCTTCAAGGTTAGTGATTTATTTCGATTTTCCTTATAGATTCAAATTCATATCACTTCTTTTTCCTATTTGGAGTGATTTATTTCTTGTTTCATTGAGGTTTTTGGGGTTTTCTTCTCCAAAATCTGATTTTGAGAAAATCCACTCTATTTCTTTTATAACCTTTTGATTCCTTGATTTTCTAGTTGCAAATGAAAGGTAGAGGCAAAAAGAAAAGTTCTCGTGGTCTTTCAACATCTCGATCGACACCTATCATAAGGCGCCACCTTTGGTCACCCGAAGATGATCCCTCCTATGTGCGGGATTTAAGGTTGAGTAATGTTATAATTGAACGACCTGTTCATATTGAACATCTTGCTCCATTTGAAATCCTTCCTCTTCCCTAATCTGTAGGATAGGCTAACATTCTACATTGGGGTGGGCCGGCATACCGGTCTATTACACAATTTATGTATGCATGTATTTCTGATTTTTCAACTGAAAATTTAACTTTTATTATAACAACTAGAGAAGGTCCATTTGAAGTAAACCGTCATTTGATTTCTGCCCTAATGGACATACCTGTCAATGATGAAGGTATTCTAATTAACAATCTAGTAGCTAAACCATCTGTATCAAAAAAATGTATGCTTACTAGAGTATTATGCAATATAGATGCACAATGGAGTCAAAATGGGAATGCGCTTGCTTCAAAGTATTTGTTACTCAGATACAGGGTCCTTTACAAGAAATTTATTTTAAATCTTTATCCACGTTCTGGTAACAATACTGAACTCACCTCTTTCATGGTTCGGATTCTTCATTCCATCATCTCTGGTACATCTGTATGTATTCCTTCTTTAATCTGTTATTCCATCATACAATTTCGTCTCCATCCTGGACACAGTGATATCCCTTTTGCATATCTTATGACTGTGTTAGCTACCCATATGTGAGTGGTTATGCCTATTGGAGAGGCTCCCATTCAACACCTTATTTTCAACAACTCAAATATAAACAAGATGAATTTGAGGTTGGCCGCAGGCCAAGTCAATGTAGGTGCTGGTGGAAATGATGCCACAAATGAAGAAGAATGTGGTGATTTACCTCTAGATGACATTAACATGGACGATATCTTTGATAAGATTGAATCAAATTCTAAGGCTGACCCTAATTATCAGCCTTCTGATTTCGCTGAGAGGTTGAATACTCTTGAGGAACAGCTGGCTCAAATTTGTGTAACCCAGGATTCACAATTTGCTTATATGCGTAAATATATGAGGCGCATTAATAAGGGTTTACATCAGATTGATCCATCTATTCTTGGTCCCTCCTCAAGATCTGATTAGTTTTTTTTTAATCTTGGTTTGTAATAACTTTAATGATACTTGGATTTCTTTTGTCTTATGAGGTTATACTTGAATTCACTTGGTTGTACTTGGTTGAACTTGGTTAATTATGTTTGAATATGACTTTCTTATGGATTTAATATGTTGTCTATCTTCTTCAGTTATTCCTCAATACTCTTCTTATTATTCCTTTTTTATCTAATTCCACTTCTATTTCCTGATTCCTTCCTTTGCCATATTGTGACAAAAGGGGGGAGAATTTTGGCATGCTTAATATATGGTGATTGTGGTATATTGGTATATGGCATGTGGATTAATTATGGATGAATTGATTGTGAATGATTCTATTTTGGTGAAGGGGAGTTAAGTAAGGAGGAATATTGTTGGAGGAAGTGATGAATTGATGCGAATTGATGCTTTATTTTTAACCGGTGCATGATTCTGTAACTAGGTTGTAACTAGTTTATATTGATAATTGGTGCATGATTCTTTACGCATATAATGTTTATGTTATTATGAAGTGTGTTTTGTCACAAATTTGACAAAGGGGGAGATTGTAAGTGCTATGGTTTCTAGATCTTATAATTATTAAATTTTGTAGTGCTAAAACCTCTCTTAGAATCTGTGTCTTGTGTAGCTCATCTACATAATGAAGTCTGTGCATCTCTCAAGGACAAGGGTCTTTAGTTCAAAATCTTCAAAAGCAAGATTACTTGTTCATGTTCATGTACAACACCAATTGTGAATTCAAGCTTTCAAGCTTCAAGAGTTCAAGATTTTCAAAGCTTTGTACAAGTTACGACAACATTCCTAGATTTTGATACTCAAGTTCAAGCTTTAACGTTAGTCAATTTCAAGCTTCAAGAGACTCAAGTTCAAGCTTCATCCTATGACAAGATGTCAAGCTTTGCGAACTTCAAAGAACAACTATCAATTGAAGAAAAAGAAGTTTCAATGTTCATACATCATGTATAAGGTATGAATGACCCTAGATTGACCATATGGTAGGTCGTTTTGAATACATAATTCAATTAGATCATTTTATAAGTGAATAGACTATTTCTTGACTAGTCTTGGACTCTGTTCGACTAGTCCTAACATTGGCTCGACCAGTCCAAGAAATTCCTCAACCAGTCCTAAGTTTGTTACAAATTTTCAGAATTTTTTGTTAAGCCTTGACCAGTCTTGGAGATTACTCGACTGGTCATGTGAACAGTGCTCAACTCATTCTCGACCAGTCCTATAGCCTTAATTCAAAGTCCAACAACTAAATCTGGTTTCACATGACCAGTCATGGACAGGTTACGACCAGTTGTGGAGGTCCCTCGACCGGTCGTGCAGGGCCTACGACCAGTCATGGAACAACTTTCTCTTATCGAGCTCAAAATTTCAAAATTTTGTTGGTCCTACGACCAGTCGTGGTGTCCTCAGGACTAGTCGTGAACCCGATTTATTCACTTATAAATAGAGAACGAATTTTAGAGTTTTTTTTATTCAATTCAAGCTAAATCAATATGCCACTCTGAGAGATAAGTTAGTGATATTTTAAAGCTATATTATGCTCATTTAATATTCTCTTTTATTAGCTTCCTTTGCATTTGATTTTGAATTTTCGCATTCCAATTTTATTTGAAAGAGGGATTGAAGTATTCCCATTTCTTGGAATCAAAATCAAATCAAGCTAGCCCAAGGTGCTTTAAATCTAAAATTAATTTAGAACCTACAACCATTTCATAAGTGAGTTTGGACATTGAACTTTTAGGTTGAACTTCTACTCCGATTTGGTTCTTCCGGGCTTCATAAAAAAGAGAATATCCAAGTATTTTACATTATTGTAAATTTCTGTATTTTAGTTTCATTGAGATTATGCCAAAAAAATCTCTCTGTTTTGGTTTGTCTGAGGTGATCTAGAAAACTCAGAGTGTGGGATTTTTGAATTGTGTAAGCCCACTTGAAAGACACAATTGTGATTTGGGTGAACATGGAAAAACCTATTTTTATAGTGAACGCTAATATCCACTGTGTGAGGATATTAGGAGTGAAGTAGTTGTGTGGCTGTTTTTCTAAACAATTGGTGTACACATAAGTGAACCACAATAATTTCTGGTCTTGTGGATTGATTGTTTATTTTTTATTTTGTGGATGATTGTAATTTCCCTTTTTGCATTGTGGAGAATATTGTAAGTTCTTTTATGCAAGTGTGGAGAATGTTGAAATAGCGTAGATTTCTTTCCTTGCTATTTATTTCTTTATTCCTCTATATCAGTTTGAGTTTTTGATACACAAACCGTTCTAGTAAGGTTGTCCTGCCATAAACCCTTGGTTTTTATTGTGTAAGGTTGTCCTTAGAACAACATTTGTATCAACCTCTCAATACTCGTTCATTTGAGTTTGTCTTTAAATTCAACATTGTGGGCTTGTCTATTGCTATCTGTATTTAATTTATTTAAATTCTACTATTATTTTTTAATTTGGCATAGTCCTATCCCCCCCCCCCCCCCCTCTAGGACATATAGCTCAACCTTTTCAGTTATGGTTGTGGATTTTGCTGCAGTAGTGGCGGTGGTTGATACCTCTGTTGTTGATGTTAAGGATGGTACTATTGGTGCTGTTGCCGCCCCTCTTGAGGTGCATACTGGGTGCCCTGAGTTGTAGCGATTATGTTGGCTTCTACTGCGCGATGGGCATCACCGTTGATGTTTTCATTCCTGTTTCCTATGGGATTCCTTCGACCTTGTTCCATTTGGCCGGAGGCCTGATGATGCCACGGGGAGATTGCTCCTGTGTGTATTCCGGCTTCCACTTGCTATCCAGCATGGATGAGTTGAATGAAGTTCGCATAGGGAAGCAATATTAGATATCCAGAGATGCCCAGATTTATTAGATGGATGATCATGGAGATTTTCCTCATGTCATCTATTAAAGTGCACATCCCGATGGCCATTGCTCGCCACTGCCCTACATATGCTTATAATGTTTCGTTGCCATTCTGTCTCGAGACTGCCATGTCTACTCTTTTGTGAGCCATGTCGAGGTTGTATGCAAACCTGTCGACAAATGCTTGCGAGAGTTTTTCCCAAGTCTTGATCCAGTTACAATCTAGGGAAGTGTACTAGTCCAAAGCATTGCCTTTTAGAGATTTTTGGAATAGCCGGATGACAGCTCCTTTTTTTGACATTGCATTCAATTCTCCATAAAATGCCTTAAGATGTGTTGTAGGACATCTGTTATCGTTGTACCTTTTGAGTTTTAGTACCTCAAAATTCTGAGGGACCTATGCATCTAGAAAGGGACACAAGTCCCTGAATTTCATTGAGGGGAGTTCGACCCCATGCTCTCTCTAAAGCTGATTTTGCATGGTTTAAAGTTGCTCCCATAACTCTTCTATTTCTACACGGCTCGTTTGAGGGATCGAAGTCTCTTGCGGTAAGGATCATTCTGCTTCTTCAGCATATTAATGGATTTCTTCAATCCTCTAGCTCCCATTAGGGGGAGCTTGTTGAAATGTAACTAAATTCCTGTGTGTGGAGAATTGAACAACACTCTCGGTTGGGGGAGGCTGAGATACTGGGAAGTGTCCCCTTGTTTGGTATTCACCACATTCTACTAATCAAACTAGTCTTGATATTGACCCCAATTGTGGGGCATTCTCCAATGTTGCTCTAGGGCTTCTGGTCGGGGAAGCTGCTACTTGAAACTTATTTGAAATCCCTATTACGGGATGTGATGAAATTTAACTGGAGATCCTATTTGTGGGATCAGTTTGGAACTAAACTGAAAATTGACTGGAAGTCCTGGTTTCAGGACTAGTTTGAAGTTGTGAAGGAAATTGATGGGACGCTTCGGCTGCGAAGTTGTCTTGAAATTGACGGGAGACCTTGTTTGTAGGATCAGTTTGAAACTGAGCTAGAAATTGATTGGAAGTCCCGGCTATGGGATTAGTTTCTAACTAAGCTGAAAATTGATGGGATGCCTCAGCTGCAAAGCTATCCTGAAATTGACTGGGGATCCTATTTGCAGGATTGGTTTGAAATTGATTAGAGGCCTCGGTTGTAAGGCTGTTATGAAATTGATTGGGAATCTCGGTTGCAGGATTGTTCTAAGATTGACTCCATGCTGTAGGAGGGTATTGAAAGAAGTGTCCCCTGGTTTAGGGCTACGCTGGCTGTTGTTGGTGGTCATGTGTGGAGTCTGATGGTTGTGCTTGATTGAACTGGAGGCTGGAAAGAGCGATGATTGTTGTTGTTGAACTGGACCAACTTGGTTATTGGCTACGACCATTTACTCTTACATGAATTGCTGGGAACATGTCTTGCATTGCTTTCATGCCTTGTGCCAATTCCTGGAAGCAAGCTATTACTACAGTTTCTGCCTGTTATGGCTGTGCAGGCTAAACTTCTACAAGATCGAGAGTGTGGAATGGTTGAACATATTCCTCATGATGATCCATCACTACTTGAGATCTACTACGGATTATGTTGAGATAAGAGAGACTTTTTTTAGGTCTCCTGACTCTTAGGGGTGCAATTTTTATTCATTTTAATATGATGTTGATGTAGATGCAAATGTGTGTGAACTGGCATTCTTCAGGCATCCTTAAGATCTTGCTTTTCAAGTCGGGTCGCGACTAGTTTGGCTAGTTACTCCCCCATAGAGTTGCCATTCTATGGATGCTTGAGGGTGGATTCCTTGGGCGTATAGGGGATCTACTCTCTTTTTTTCTACTTTGTTGCCTCGCTCGAGGGCTATTATGATGGGAGTAAAATGATATATTTAACTAGAGTCAACACTAACCAATTACTATGATTTTATAGTCGTTTAGAGCCCATAGAAATGTTTAAGATTGAGAATCCAAATATCCTTAACATTAAGGACTCGTAAGTTTACGTTCCACAGATTCCAAGTAAGGGACCACGGTTATAGAGAGGAAAGGTGTTAGGCACCCACTCTACCTGTACGGATGTACAATCTTTACTTAACAACATCTGACTAATTTCTAAAGAAGAAGGGTAGTTTTCACGTGTTTAAAATGTAATGTGATGCAATGATACTAGTGATTGGTAGACACGAATTTCTAATGGGCAGGATCCGACTATATCAGTAAACCATAGAGCATACGTTCGAAACAGTCAAGTGCAAGGTTCACATATGTCTATATGGATTTTTGATGCTGTGTTGATGCTTGTGATAAAATGACGGCCAACCAGCTAAGGTTTCTGGTGGAGCTGTTGTGATTATATTGGTAGGTCTCTGAGCATATGCCTGTTAGTCAACTACGATGGAAAATGATGAAATGCAATGTATGCGTTAAAATTATGGCTAACTGGCTAAGGTTTCTAATGGGTAAGATCCGATTATTTCGGCAAGCCACAGAGTATATGCCCGCCAATCAGATATTTAAAAATGATGAAGATGCATTATGATGCTGATATATATACGACACATGGGGGGGTTAAGAAGAGAATGAATGTTGCATGATGTTGATGTACTAATTTGATGAAACTAACAGAGGCTTGAATGGTTGGATGAATGATAGTGTCACAAGGCTAGGTTGAGTGACTCAGATTTAAGCTTGGGTGGCTTAGGAGGCTTGGACTCTGGCTAAGCTACACTAGACTAAGATTGGGCTCTCTCTCTCTCTCTCTCTCTCTCACTCTTACTCTCCTTGGTGGAGGAATGGACTAGGATCTACTAGATGTAGTGGGACGCTATATCTGAATTCCTAATGCTATAAATGAGAAGGGAAGAGGGGTATGTATAGTCTTCAACCCAGGTTTTCATGTAATTAATTACTTGTGATAACAAGGGCAAAATGTAGTTGAATGGCTGGGATTGGAGATTGCCACATGGAATCATATCATGGGTTGGATGAGGTCGTAAAAAGGTAATTTTAGGTTAGGAGATGGGCATCGGAGTAAATACACCTCAACTGCATACTTAAGGCTCGAAAAATGAGAAACCCACATGCTTGAGGGACGCTACCTGAAAGAGGGGGAGTTTTACATAGCCGACGGCATCCTGTCTATTTCCGGTCGCCACATGGACTCCCTGATTTGGAAGGTAGCATTCTCCAAGTGTGTGGAGGCTCTACTATGAGGGTTGTTTCCTTGAGGTTTCAACCATTTCTTTTATTGGGCTTGATTTCGAGCTTGGCTTCGGGCTTGGTTTTAGGTCTGACTAGGTGAGTTGATTGGGTTATGGGTTTTTTCTTTTAAGAAAGGGATTTTCGTTGATCAACGGTTGGGACAGGCTATACAATTCGAGAGGGCCAATAACAAAAAGGGAACGACCTTCCTATCATATGGGCAAAGAACAAGATAGGAGGGGGAGGAGCGTTAGGATTGACGTAGGGTGCCAAGACCTACGTTGTCCAAGAACAAGAGGCCCTTGATGTGGCTAGGAAGATCAACTCAGCTCATGAAAATTTTGTTGGACTGGGCCACGCTGCCCAGACGGGCCAGACCGTCCACCACAGAGTTGGCTTCCCTTGGTGTATGGATAATTTTGAGTTGAAGGGCGTGGGCGAGATAGGAGACTCTTGTCTTCTAGTACCAGATTGGCCAGGAGAAAGAAGTAGACTGTGCGAGGGCTTTCCCCACGATCAAGGAGTTGCTAGCCAGAATAATGTTGGAGTACCCTAACTGATGCGCCAACGAAAGGGCGTCGAGAGCTGCTCTCGATTTCACCCTAATGTTAGTGTCAGTCCCATAGCCATGGGCAAATCCAAAGATGAAATTACCCTCCTCATCTCTCCCAACACCCCCTCCACCCGAGGGGCCCGGGTTGCCTCATGCAGACCCATCCACGTTCAGCTTGATCCATCCTGGAGGGGGCCTGCACCACTTGACAATGGATATCTTTGGTTGACGCAATTGAGGAGTTGGAAGGTTGCAGCCATTGGTCATGAAAACCACCGATCTAATTGGATTATGGGGTTGGGTAGGCTGACTGGGAGAGTTAACTCCGTGAGTTGACTCAAGGTTCTAGGGTTTTACGTTCCTAGGATTTAGGGTTGGGCTAACTGGGTTGACTGGGTTGAATGAGTTGAGTTTAGGGTTCAGGACTGGGTTCCTAGGGTTTAGGCTTCTAGAATTGAGGTTTAGGATCGGGGTGCAGTTATCCATCCATCTATTCAAACTCTATCAGCTTATCAACCTAGGGTGAGGTGTCTACACACTTGAAATTTTGATCTGATTGAGTTTTGGTAACACATCCTAAAATGGACTTTAGAAACTGATGGCATGGATATACAACATATAGTTAGGGTGGGGTCCATGGTAAGGGTAGCACCCAGTAAGGTGTTACCTGGGTATCACCTAATCTGCTCCCACTTGATAGGGAGTGGGTTGGGTGCAACACCGGCCTCACCCAACACGATGTTGCCCCAACTGTGGGGCCCACTTTGATGGGTTTAATATATCCATGTTGTTCACCCATTTACATAGATCATTTTGGGTTTGAGACAAAAAATGAAGCAGATCTGAATTACATGTTTACCACACTAAAAGAAATATTGATGATTAAACACTTACCATTAAAAAACTTATTAGTACTGGGTTCACATCTTCAGGGAGAAAGGTAAGTTTGTTTTCGCTTTCGCCATCGGCTAAGGGATGGGTTCCAACAACTCTGCAGAGATAAGAGCCATTTGGGATGGGCTAGTCATGTGCTTTCAGAAGGGTTGAGAAAGGTGCAGGTGGAATCAGATTCCAAATTGATTGTAAATCTTTTGAATGATAGGATAAAAGGGGCCGTAAAATCGGGCTACTGGTTGTCCCTTATCCACAAGATCAAGTGTAGAGGGCTAATTACCTTTGTCCACATCTTTAGGGAGGGGAATGCCATGGGGAATGGATTGGCAAAACTGGGGAGAATTCACCAGTCCTTCTCCTCATTCTCAGATCACTCGGATATTCCTATTCGTATTCAGGGCCTGGCTCTCCCAAACAGAGTAGGGCTGGGATCCATCAGACTCTACCCAGGTAGCTCATAAGGTACAATGAAGCAGTGTGGTAGGCCGACTATTGTTTCACCTCTGGCTTCAGTCCCCTTCAGTCCCCTTCAGCCCCATTTTGCGGTTTTTGTGTGGGTAGCTTTCTGTGATGGGCTGGTAGCAGTTTTACGTTGGGAGGTAAGAGCGGGTTAAGTATGGGGTGAAATCTGCAGGCTGGTTGATTTATGGTCGTTTGGAGTTGTGCCCTGCTTAGAGTTTGGTAGCTTGTTGATGCCCAGTTTCAGTTGCTTCATTAGTTGTTGCTCCCTCTTCTCAAGGCCCTCCATTTCTTTTAATTCTTTTCTTTATTTCCAATTTAGCCTTCTGTAGGAGTTCTATATGATAGGCGGGTTCGAAAGCTTTTTGTTGGGGCCCACCTGAATGGCTATATATCTAAGTTTTCAAATTTATAAAATTCAGGTAGTATGAGTCCACCTTTCCTTGAAAAAAAAAACTTATTAGGGCCCTCTGTACTGCTTATTTCCCATCCAACCTGTTGACAAAGTCGCGCAGTCCTAGATGAAGATAAAAGACTAGCATGAGCTTTATCAAAAACTTTAGTGGTCTACAGGAAGTTTTTAATGCTCAATCACTACTCTTTCCTACAGTGTGCTACTCTTGAGATTTGAATCTAATTCATTGTTTGTTTCATACACTATAACAATTTGGAAAAATGGATGAACGCATGACTTGGATGTACTACATATACATTATGATGACTTCCAAGGTCAGGGCCGCATGGTGCTCTGTGAGGTGGGGCCTCACCAAATCGGCTCCCTACTTAGGGAAATTGACCGTACTCGCCTCAATGTTTAGGCAAATTACCTATAACACTACAACACTCCATATATTCCCTAAAGGGCCTTCTGATAACTTTTAGAGTTTGTTTCAGACGAAAATGCTCTTGACCTTGGTTCAATAGTTGCACGGTTTTCTAGGGACTAAGAAGTTACGTAGTATTTAATGCCTGTAAAGTGATGTGTACGGAAACCTTTTTGCACGTGGGCAAGGACTAAACTCATGGGGCCCATATTGATGTATGTGTATAATCCATGTTGTCCATCCTTTTTGTCGTATCATTTTAGGGCCAAGGTCTAAATATCACCCTGATCCAAAGCTCGTGTGGGTCACATAATAGAAAATAATGGTGACAATGGAACTCGTTGTTGAAACTTTCCAGGCTCACCGTGATGTTTGTTAGAAGTGGACACTGCCCAAGTCAGGACTTTTGGGGCCCACGCCGAGCTGGCCGACAAGATGGACGGAACGGATCTCCCCATTGTTGGCCTCAGACTATTGTACCAATGGCTATCCTTTCATTTGGTAGTAAAGGAAGTGAACATGTAATAACCACAACCTGGAAAAACTACGGCCCATGACAACCATGATCCATATAACATGAGAACTATGACCCTTACTACATTACAATCACGACCCTTACCACATTACAACCACGACCCAGGTATGGGTCGTGGTTGCCATGTTATATGGGTCGTGGTTTTCATGAGGAAAGGGTCGTGGTTGTCATGAGGTAGGAGTGTGGTTGGCCCATTTTTCTTTCTTTCCCAGTGTAAGTTGCGCACGAGAGAGGAAATCGGATTGAGTACTCGGTTGGGCCCACCTTAAATGTATGTGGTCTATCCACGCCATCCATCCATTTTTTCATCTAATTTAAGGGGTTGAGCCCAAAATTGAAGCATATTCAAAGATCAATTGGAGTATACCATGACATTAATTTGTAGCCTTCGATCCATTTACACTACCAAAAATGGATCCTAGTTATCATGTTATATGGGTCGTGGTTGTTATATAGGTCGTAGTTATCATGGGTCGTGGTTGTCATGTTATATGGGTCATGGTTGTCATGTTATATAGGTCGTGGTTGTTATGTGGTATGGGTCGTAATTATCATGGGTTGTGGTTATCATGTTATATGGGTCATAATTGTCATGTTAAATGGGTTGTAGTTATCATATTATATGGGTCATGGTTCTCATGTGATATGAGTCATAATTGTCATATTATATGGCTCGCGGTTGTTATGTTGTCAGATCTGTCTTATTTTTCATATCTAGCCTTAAGACGAACTCACCAAATGGATGAACGGTTTAGATATAACATATACCTCATGATCAGACACTCATAACTTGTTGACTTCAATACAACAGCTATATAGCCGGTGTGAGGTACACCAGCCAATCCACTTCCCCTAATCCACGTCCGTATCCGGGACGGAAACGGATTGACTACTCCCCGCTACTAACATCCCCGTGGTTGGTGGTCGGTGATCTGTGGGCCCACTATGATGTATGTGTTACATCCATTCCGTTCATCCATTTTTAATATTATTTTAGAGTTTTATACTAAAAATGAGAGGGATATAAATCTCAAGTGGACCACACCACAGGAAAACAATGGTAATTGGATAACCACTACCCATGATAACTACTACCCATATAACATGATAACTGCGACCCATATAACATGACAACTACGATCCATATAACTACAACCCATATAACAGGATAATTGTGACCCAAATAACAGGACAACTGCGACTGCAACCCATACAACAGGATGACTGCAACCCATATAACAGGACAACTGCGATCCATACAACTGCGAACCATATAACAGGACAATTGCGACCAAAATAACTGGACAACAGCGACCGCGACCCATATAACAAGATAACTACGGCCCATATAACAAGACAACTGTGATCCATACAACTGAGACCCATATAACATGAAAACTAGGATCCATACAACTATGGCCCATTTGAGTTGTGGTTTACATGGGTCATAGTTGCCATGCTATATGGGTCGTGGTTGTCATGTTGTATGGATCGTTGTTTTCAACGTGTTCAATTTCTTTTATATCAAACTATTGGTATCATAGCTAAAGGCCCAAAATGGGGTGATCTAATCCATCCACCTTGTCGTTCAGCTCGGCGTGGGCCCAAAATGTCCTAACTTGGGCAATGTCCACTTCTAACAAACATCACAGTGAGCTTAGAAACTTTCAACAGTCACCATTATTTTTTATTATGTGGGCCACACGAGCATTGGATTGAGCTGATATTTGGGCCCTAGTCCTAAAATGACATGACAAGAAGGATGGGCAGCATGGATGAAACACATACATGGTAGTGTGTTGTAGTTGTCATGTTGTATGGGTCGTGGTTCTCATGTTATATGAGTCATGATTGTCGTATTATATGGGTTGTGGGTGTCATTGTCACCATTATAACATGGGTGTCGTGGTTGTCATGTTTTATGGGTCGTGGTGGTCATGTTATATGGGTCGTGGTTGTGATGTGTACGAAACCTTTTTTTGCGCATGGGCAAGGACCAAACTCGTGGGGCCCACATTGATATATGTGTATAATCCATGTTGCCCATCCTTCTTGTCGTGTCATTTTAGGCCCACAGCGAGCATGCCGACAAGGTGGACAGAACTGATCACCCCATTGTGGGCCTTAGGCTATTGTACCAATCTCTATCCTTTCATTTGGTAGTAAAGGAAGTGAACATGTAACAACCGCGACCCATATCACATGAGAACCACGACCCATATAACATGATAACTACGACCCACGACAACCATGACCCATAACAACTATGACCCTTACCACATAGCACTGACCACCAGCCATGGGTGCGGAGTGCTACTTTAAGGTTGAGTATCCTGACTCGCTACTCAACCTGAGCGAATTGAAAGGTTGAGTATCCAAACTTGCTACTCAACCTGTCCGTATCTAATTGGGAACGAATTGGCTACTCCCCTTCCACCTTTCTGAGCTATAGTTGAGCTGGGGTAGGACAAAATCCACGGAAGCGAATTGGCTAGTGTACCTTATACCAGCTACATGATGGTCGCGGATTAGATACATCGCTAGAATTGATGTCACCAAGCTTTGTGGACCCCACCATGATGCATGTGTTGTATCCATACCGTCCATCCATTTGGAGAGATAGTTTTATGGCAGTAGAAAAATAATGAGATATATCTAAAGTTCAAGTGGACCCCACCATAGAAAATAGTGGGGACAGTGACATCCACCGTTCAAAACTTCTTAGGGGCCACAGAAGCTTCCGATCAAGCTTATATTTTTATTTTCACTTCGTCTATGTTAACGTATGAATAGGTTGGATTTAAAAAATAAATCATAGTGGGCCCTGTAAATGTTTCAACGGTGGGTGAACTGATCCCACGGTTTTCTGTGGTGTGGTCCATATGATCTTTAGATATGATTCATTTTTTAGATGATGCTCTAAAATGATCTCTAAAAATATATGAACGTTGTAGATATAATAAATACATCAGTGTGGGGCCACGTAGCTTTGATATACTTTGAACCGGTCGTATAACTCGAAGCTCGAGGAGCGTTAGTGCACGACACATACCTACAACAGTAGGGCCAGGAAGCAGATTGCATACTGAATAATTCAGTATGCTAAGCGTGCTGAGTAAACTTTGTGGGGTGCACCGTGATTTACATATTTTATTTGCTTTGTCCATTCATTTTAACATATAATTTGAGGGCTTGATCTAAAAAATGAAGTATATCCAAATCTCAAGTGGACCTCACCATCGAAAACAGTGTGAATTGAAATTCTATCATTGAAAATTTCGTGGGGCCCATAGAAGCTTTGGACCAATCTGATATTTGTGGTTTCCCTTCATCCATTTCTTTATGATCTTACGAACAAGTTGGATGACAAATAAACGTCATTATGGTCCTTAGAAATGTTTCAACCGTGGAAGTCATTATTCCCACCATTTCCTGTGGTGTGGTCCACTTGAGCTTTGGGCATAATTATATTTTGGACCCAACCACTAAAATGATCTAGAAAAATAGATGGGCGGCGTGGATAACCTATATACATTTATAGTAGGCTTAACTGAGTTTACTCAGTATGATAAAAGCGTACTGAGTAACTCAGTACGCAATCCGATTTCGTAGGGACGCCGGGGATCACGGATTTCCTGTGAAAGTCTTTCACCATGTTCTTGCGCTGGGAACCTAGGTGGGGCCCACCGTGATGTTTGTGAAAAATCCACTCCATCCATCCATTTTGTGAGATCATTTTAGTATGCTAGAACAAAAGTGAGAAAGATCCACAACTTAAGTGGATCGTGGTAAAGGAAAAGGTAGTTAGGGAATTCCTACCGTTGAAACCTCCCTGGAGTTTATAGTAATGTTTACATGCCATCCATACCGTTCATAAAGTCATTCCTATTGGGATGAACGGTAAACACAAAAATAAACATGATTCAAGACTTCTGTGGCCTCATGAATATTTCAACTGTGGCGTTCAATTCTCACGTATTCGGCCCACTTGAGCATTCGGTCCGGTTCATTTTTACCGTTATGTCCTAAAATGAACTCATAAAATGGATGGACAGAGTGGATTTCTCATAAACATCATAGTGGGCCCCACCTGAGTTCCCAACAGGAACTTCCTGCGAAATTCGCGTCCGACGCCAGGTTGGAAGCGGAATGCGTACTGAGTAACTCAGTACCATAAGCGTACTGACTAAATTGTATGAGGTCCACCATGATTTATGTATTTTATCCACTCCATCCATTGATTTTAAAAGATAATTTTAGGGCTACAGCATAAAAATGAAGTATATAAAAACCTCAAGCGGACCACACCATAGGAAACAATGTGAATTGAACATCTACCAGCTTTGAAATTTTCTCAGGGGCTACGGAAGTGTTGGATCAAGCTTACATTTATTTTTTTCACTTCATCCATGTCCTTATGATCATATTAAGAGGATTGAAGAGAAATAAACATCACTGTGAGCCCTAAAAAGTTTTCAACGGTGGAAATATTTATTCCAACTATTTCCTATGGTAAGGTCCACTTGATCTTTGCGTATGATTGAATTTTGGGTTCAACGGCTAAAATAAGATGGAAAAATGGATGGACGATGTGGATAGACCACATACATTCACGATGGTACACTAGCTAATCCGCTTCCGCTTCCAACACGGATTAGAAGTTACTCGACTTACGGGTAACTGTAGGAGTCTTCGAGGAGTCCAGGTTCTCAAGACCTCGGGAAGGCTATTTTAGTAAGTCACATTACTTCACTTACGCATTCCAATATATGTAGAGATGAATGGTTTTATTGGGCCCATTGTGATGTATATATTTTATCCATGCCGTCCATTCATTTTGAAAGATCATTTTAAGGAATGAGCCAAAAAGAGGCATATCAAAGGCTCATGTGGACCACACCATAGAAAGCGGTGAAATTGAAAACCTATCATTGAAAACCATTTAGGGCATAAATTTTTTAAATGTAACTCCTTTTTTAGCCGATGACATTAAATAAAATTATAAATCCAATGAACAGATTGGATTCGACACATAAATCACGACAGGACCCACGATCCTTATAACATGACAACATCGAACCTTACTACGTTATAACCACGAACCACACATGCCACACGTAATAATAACTACAATCCATATAACATAAAAACCATGACCTATATCAACCACGACCCACATAACATGACAACCACGACCCATATAACATAATAACTACGACCCGGATGACAACCACGACCTATATCAACCACGACCCACATAACATGACAACCACGACCCATATAACATAATAACTATGACCCGTGATAACTACAACCCAGATGATAAACATGACCCATATAACTACGACCCATATAACATGACAACCACAACCTATATCAACCACAACTCATATAAAATGACAATCATGACCCATATAACATGATAACTACGACCCGTAACAACTGCCACCTGGATGACAACCACGACCCATAAAACATGACAACCACGACGTATATAACATGATAACCATGACCCATAAAACATGACAACCACGACGTATATAACATGATAACCACGACCCATGACAATCACGACCCATATAACATGACAACCACGACCCAAATAACTTGTCAACTACGACCCATGACAACCACGACCCATATAATATGACAAGCTCGACCCTTGCTACATGACAACAACGATCCATTCGAAGGGTCGTGGTTCACATGCATAATGGATCGTGGTTTCATCCACAAAGGGTCGCGGTTGATATTTGACCATACCCCTAAAATGACCCAACGAAAAGGATGGGAGGCATGGATTATTCACATACATCAATGTGGGCCCATTTGGGTCGTGGTTTGCATGAGTCGTAGTTGTCATGTTGCATGGTTCGTGGTTTGCAACATGTTCACTTTCTTTTCTACCAAACCATCAGTACCATAGCTTAAGGAACACAATGGGGTGATATGATCCATCCACCTTATCAGCTAGCTCGTTGTAGACCCAAAAAGTCCTGATTTGGGCAGTATCCACTTCTAACAAGCATCAATGTGAACCTAGAAAGTTTCTATAGTCACCATTATTCTCTATTTTGTGTCCCACATGAGCACCGGATCAGGCTGATATCTGGGCCCTGCCCCTAAAATGACACGACAAAAAGGATGGATGACATAAATTGTACACATTCATCAATGTGGGCCCATATGGGTCATTGTTTGCATGGGTTGTAGTTTTCATATAACATGACAACCACGACCCATATAACATGACAACTGCGACCCATATAATATGACAATCACGACTCATCACATAAGAACCACGACCCATATAATATGATAACTACGACCCATTTAACATGACAACCACAACCCATGACAACTACGACCCTTACCACATAACAACCACGACCCATATAACATGACAACCACGACCCATATAACATGACAACCACGACCCATGATAACTATGACCTATATAACATAACAACCATAACCCATATAACATGACAACTACCACCCATGACAACCACGATCCTTTTTTGGAAGTGTAAATGGATCGAAGGCTACAAATTAAGGTCATGGTATACTCCAATTAATCTTTGGATATGCTTCAATTTTGGGCTCAACCCCTGAAATTAGATAGAAAAATGAAAAGATGACGTGGATAGACCACATACATTTAAGGTAGGCTCAACCGAGTACTCAATCTGATTTCCTCTCTCGCGCGCAACTTACACTGGGAAAGAAAGAAAAACGGGTCAACCACACTCCTACCTCATGAAAACCACGACCCTTTCCTCATGAAAACCACGACCCATATAATATGGCAACCACGACCCATACTTGTGTCATAGTTGTAATGTGGTAAGGGTCATGATTGTAATGTAGTAAGGGTTGTAGTTCTCATGTTATATGGGTCGTGGTTGTCATGGGTCGTAGTTTTCCCAGGTCGCGGTTGTTACATGTTCACTTCATTGACTACCAAATGAAAGGATAGCCATTGGTACAATAGTCTGAGGCCAACAATGTGGAGATCCGTTCCGTCCATCTTGTCGGCCAGCTCGGTGTGGGCCCAAAAAGTCATGACTTGGGCAGTGTCCACTTCTAATAAAAACCACGGTGAGCTTGGAAAGTTTCAACAACGGGTTCCATTGTCACCATTATTTTCTATTATGTGACCCACATGAGCTCTAGATCAGGCTGATATTTAGGCCCTAGGTCTGAAATGATATGGTAAAAAGGATGGACAACATGGGTTATACACATACATCAATATATGGGCCCCACGAGTTTAGTCCTTGCCCACACGCAAAAAGGGTTCCGTACACATCACTTTATTGGCATTAAATATTACGTAACTTCTTGTTCCCTAGAAAATCATGCAACTACCGAACCAATGTGAGGGGTATTTTCGTCTGAAACAAACTCCAAAAGCTGTCACAAGGCTCTTTAAGGAATATATAGAGTGTTGGGGTGTTCTAGGTAATTTGCCCAAACTTTGAGGCCAGTACTGCCAATTTCCCCTATTTAACACCGTCATCAAAAGCAGGAAAGGAGATTCACAAAAATAAGTATGGTTTCCCAAGGGAGCACCAAACATGCACTATACAAAAGAGCAAGAGGAAAAGACACTTTCTAGCCTCATGATCCCCGCTGGATGAACAGAACTAGGTCACACTCCCACAGGCGTCAACTTCAGCTCGGTAATCACAGGTACGTGTTTTGTTGTACATGCCAGGCCCACGTGTATGTGTGAGATTCAAGCGGTTCAACGGACGGTCCTCTCCATGTCGTTCCCTTGGCAAAAAATAAAATAAAAAAAGAAGCCAATCTGTCTAACGCATGGGCTACGTGCATGCAAGAGAAATAGACTAATGAAAGAAGTTGAGCAAGATCCATGTTCAATCGACGGTGTGTGGACTATGAGGTCCCCATTTCCACCCAACGCTGTCAACAAAGCTTAGTCCCGCATGATGAGTGGCTTGGATCCCTTACATGTGTGCCAAATTGACACATGTGAACGGAGCGTAGCAAAAAAGTGCACTTCTCATTTCCCGCCAATCACTTACCCTGCATCTGTTATAAATGCATAAAGCTCTGTAACGAATCCAACACTAATAACATCCAACTCTTCTATCACTCTTCTTGAGGAAGAAGAAGATGAAGATGAGTTACTCTAGTTCTCTCTTCGCTCTCCACTGCTTAGTTCTACTACAAATTTGCACCCACAGAGCCATGGGTTGGGGGCCCACCGATCCGACGGACGGGTTTGTCTCTCTTCCTCTCAACAGCTCAAGCTTCCTCATTCTAAAACCCTATGACTTGCTCGTAAGCGATCGATATAGCTTCATCGATGGTGTCCACAGGCTTTGGGTTTTCGCCACAGACAAGCCTCATGCCCTCACAAGCATCACTGCTCCTCGTACTGAGATTCGAGTACCCGTATACAATCTTAAGCACTATAACTCCCATGCTCTATATTTGCTCTTATTTTTTTGTTTTCCTTTTTTACTTTTTCCTTTGTGCCCAAAAGAAACTAACCAAACAAAAAACGGAGAATGATAAGAAGCAGGGCACTATACCACATGTATGGTGCTTTGCGGGCGGTTCTAGATTCTACAGAGTAGTATTATAATCTGAAAATTGCACCGGAAGTAGTTTGGGTGGTTCAAGCTTATAGCTCAATAGTAGAAAAGGCGTGTTTCAACATAGAGTCTCAGGTCCGGGATCAGCTTACCTATTGAAAATAGTAAAAGAGAAAAAAAAAAAAAAAAAAAGTAAGCTGTGGACGTCTAATCGATGGTAGAAATGAAACGTGGAAGATGGTTCAAATTCAACATCTAATTGACGGCAGAAATGGAAAGTAGAAGACTGTCTAAATTGAGCAACGGTGAAATAGCTTTCAGAAAATGGGGGAGCAGGAGCGAGAGCGAGAGCACCCTTGGGAGCGGGAGCGAGAGTGCCCTTGGGAAACTGTAAACCCTAGGCGTACGGAAACCTCCCTTCACAGTGTTAGCTGTCAACCTCACCTTTGACACCTCTGAAACAGACCTATTTCAGATTTTTGGCAGATATGGAGAGATAACAAATATATACATCCCACGAGATCCGATTCAGAGAAAATCTCGTGGGTTCGCCTTAATTAGCTTTTGCTATGAACAGGAAGCGCTCGACGCCGCCCAATGCCTCCATGGTAGAAGAATGGATGGGCGTATTGTGACATTGGCTTGGGCAAAAGATCAGAGGAAGCATGTCCGTTTGATTAGGGGAACTTCCCCTCAACCGATTCCGCCTACAGCGCCTCAGCAATCTTTCTCGGAGGCGCTCTGAAGCCATCCCGTTCCTGGCAAGCCGTCTAAGTAGAGAGAAGATGCCCTTGTTCTTGGGAGTCACGCGGTCCCCTTCACTGTAGAGGCTGACATCAGGGAAGTTGAAAAATTGCTGGGTACCCTATTAGCGGCTCTCATTACCTCTTGTGATAAGGAGGTATCCGTCTTGAAGCTAATTGATTCTCTCTGTAAGTCTGACTTCTCAGCATCCTCAATCGATGTCACTAGGGTAGCTCCGCGGAAGTTCCTCCTCAAATTCCAATCTAGGCAGGAGTTGGAGGCGTTTGCATCAGACCATGCTCTTCATCGACAGATGGATATATCGGATGTCTGTTCCTGGTACGCCCAAGCTACCTCCTTAATTAAAGGGATTTGGATTTGGCTGGTTGAAATACCACCCCATGCCTGGTTTCCAAGTGCCATTGAAGAGCTAGCTAAAACGTACAGGGAGGTGCTGGAAATCGATAAGATGACAACTCTGGGTACTTTTTAGGCTTTTGCCAGAGTGAAAATCATATCGTCTCTGGGTTGTGCGAAGGTTAATGGTCTAATATTTCCTATCGTAGGCTATTTGGAGAAACCTGATTTCCAGGGGATCAATATTTCCCCGTCTGGTGAGCAGATTAGAGATAAGGAATCCACCAGAGAATGGGTGGAAAAGTCATTCTACAAACATAAAACCCACCTATCTCTCTGCCTGCCAACTGTCTGTGAAAATGCCAAAGAAACAACCCACTCCTCCGATCAGAATCCTACATCCAACGCGCCCCCCGGCGCACACACACACACACATTAATCGAAGTAGCTCCTTCTGACTGGCCCTACTGTTTGTGAAAATGTCGAAGAGACAATCCAATTCTCTAAACAGGCTCATACATCCAACAATTCCATCCCCCAACACCCGGAGCAGCTCCTTCTGACTGGCCCAATCTACTTAGAACCGCCCTCCCTGCAGTTGGGGGCTAGTGATACAGATCCCATACTTCCAGACTTGAATAGCCTCCCCTATTATCATTCCTCATCATAATTATATCCCCCACCATTCGCTTTCTGACCCGTCTTAAGTCAGTAATGCCCAACCCATCGATAGCCTGTCTCGCTCGCCTGATCGCCCTAGGCTAAATCCCATCCAGGTCCTGGAGGCCTCTACTCTCAACAGTCCTCTCCAAGTTCATTTCCCCTCGATTACCGGTGGTAGCGATCTGTTGGTTCCTGATGGTGGAAATGCCTTTTCCTGCCTTCGAGAAACAAACAGATATGTGGATCATGCAGCTTTGCAATCTTAAGATATTCATGTTGGAAGGAAGGAAGATACCAAATCTCGTAAGCATAGAGAATTCTGCAGTCTACTCGCTGAGGATGGGAGTTAGGCCCCTACCAGTGTCAATATCAGACGGGGGAATCAGATGATTTACACTCAAGATGTTTTGCCTACCAGTGCCTCCTCGCCTACTTTCCCACAGGATGAGACTGTGAGGTGGTCTACTTTAAAAAGGTGGTGTGACCAAGTGGCCACATGGAAGGCACGGTCAGCTAGGTGCTCTCCGATTTGCTGGCATTCTCATCCTCAGATCTTGCCTAGAACCATTGTGTCAACTTAGTGAATTGTCTAGCCGCTGAGAATGGTGCGGCTTACCTCTTTTAACCAGGAGGAAGAGGGTTGTGCAACTGAACCCACAAGAAGTCTTGAGGTTGATCTCTCCCCATACTTTGGCTTGGAAAACAGAGCAAACAACAATTCAACGTCCAATGGACAAGTCCAGCTGACACAATTTGATCCGCTGACAATTCCCAATCGTGATCTAGCGGAATCACGAAATCACAAGATACATCAGAGCTCTTGCTCTCAGCTAAACGCCTCTGTCAGGCCTATCGATGATCCCAAGGGTAGGATCACTCCCAGTAACAGGCCTACAAAAGGCAACAGAAGTAATGCGTCCAACAGGAAGGTGGCTAAACTGATTGAAGAAGGAGAGAGGTTTTGCAAACTTCGACATTTGAAGAGGAGGGTCGTTAATTTAGGGTGTGTTACTGATGGGTAGCGCCATAATCTGGAATGCTCGTGGGCTAGGCAATCAGCCTACCATCAGAACCCTAAAGAAACTGATAAGGAAGTTCAATCCACTGCTCATTGCTATCCTGGAGCCGATGACCAGAGAGGAGCGAAGAGTGGCCATTGGCCTGAAACTGGGTTTTCATTCCTCTATGTCGAATGGAGATGACGGGGGTAAAATCTGAGTTTTCTACCACAACCAAATCAATGCGACGGTGCTCTCTAAATCGTCTCAAATGCTTTCTTTACTTCTTTCCATTCAATATTGCAATTTCCCTATTTTACTGTCCATTATATATGTTAAATGGTCATATATTCTCAGAAGGTCCCTATGGTTAGATATAGCAAATCTTAGCAGGAATATCATAGGACCATGGGCTGCTGGAGGGGATTTTAATGCAATCTCTGTAGCAAGCGAGAGACGAGGCAACAACGTGGCAGGAAGGCTTAGTATGATAGATTTTGCTTCTGCCATTCAGAGCACGGGGCTGCTGGACGCAGGGTTCGTTGGGAACAACTACACGTGGAGTAACAATAAGACGGGGAATGACAGAATTTGGGCTAAGTTGGATAGTGTCCTCATGAATGATAGCTGGGCGGAGGCTTTCCCTTCTTTCCGGATTGAGCACCTTCCCTGTGTCAACTCAAACCATGTGCCTTTACTGCTTCCCTCCTCAGCAGGTGTCCCCCATCCGCCCTTTTTGCTTCCTCCATATGTGGACACTCCATGACTCCTTCCAGCAGGTAGTCAAGAAGGCTTGGGAGGGAATGTGCTCCATTCACCCCATGATAAATGTACAGTTGAAGCAGAAAAAGACCAAGCAGTTACTGAAAGTTTAGAATAAAGAGGTTTTTGGTAATATCTTCCTCCAGATCAAGGTAGCTAAGATGGATCTCGATCAGTTGGAAAGTAGAATGCAGAACTCCGGGTTGGAGGATCTATTTCAAGGGAGCCTAACTACCAGGAGAAAGCTGGCCCGCTTGGAACTGATGGAGGAAATCTTTTGGAAATAAAAAGCTAGGAATGCTTGGCTGGCCAAAGGGGACAGGAATACAAAACATTTTCATGCCTCTGCACGTGAGAGAGTCAGGCGAAGTACGATCACCTCGATTAAGGATGATAGTGGAGCGGTGTTCACATGACAGTCCCAAATCAAGGATGCTGCAGTCTAGCAGTTTTAAAGACTGTTCCAGGCGGAGCCTACTGCTCAACCCAACCCTTTTCTTGTGGCCATCCCTCGAATCCTCTCCTTGGAAGACAACGATGGCCTACTTGCTACTCCATCCTTTCAAAAAATGCAGATTGTAGCTTTTGACATCCCTAAGGATGGAGCATCGGGCCCAGATGGTTTTTCTTCCTCATTCTTCATTGAGTGCTGGCCCATGGTGGGAGCAGATATCCATAAAGCAACCTGCTCACTGTTCTCAGGAGAAGCGATCCCTAGAGCCTTCACTGCCTCAATGATATGCCTTATTCCAAAGTCCTCGGCCACCACTAAATTTATTGATTACCGTCCAATTAGCTTATGTAATGTGATATATAAAATCCTGGCTTCGAGGCTAAGCAAGGTCCTGCCTAAGCTGATCTCTTTGGAACAAGGAGCTTTCGTCAAAGGAAGGTCTATCATCGACAATATTGCGATATCGTTGGAGGCAATGAGAAACCTGAACAGGAAAATTAGGGGTGGCAATATCATTCTTAAACTGGAATTGGAAAAAGCTTATGACAGAATCGATTGGAACTTCCTTAAGCAGGTATTGCTTCGATTCGGATTAAGTGACAGATGGGTTGCATTGATGGAAGCTTGTTGGGGCAACACTTGGTTCTCGGTTCTGATTAACGGGGAGGCGACGGGTTTCTTCAAATCCTCTAGAGGATTGTGCCAGGGGGACCCTCGCTCCCCTGGGTTCTTCATCCTTGCAATGGAAGCTTTTTCCAGGTCTTTCAAATAGCTGATTATCAGAGGTTGGTGCAAGCTGTTCAATCTTCAGAGAGGATGTCCGCTCCTCTCTCATCTGCTGTTTGTAGATGACACCCTTTTGTTTGTGAATGGTAGCTAGGAATCGTTGAAAGTGGTTAAGGGATTTCTGACCTCCTTCCAAGAAGTCTCTGGCCAGAGAATTAACAACGCCAAGAGTGGCTTCATTGGTTTCAAGGGTTTAACAACAGCTATGATCATAAATACTGAGCGCATTCTGGGCTTCTCTAGAGCTAGATCAGGTGTTCTTTACCTTGGAGTTCCTCTTTACAAGGGCAGAATCACCTCAGCTATGTTTCAGACTCTCATGGACAAGATAAACAACAGGATTAGTGGGTGGAACACTCATTTTTTGTCTCAAGTTGGTAGGCTTACCCTCATTAAGCATGTGTTAGGAAGTATCCCCCTCCACACCATGGTAGCCACGAAGATGCCAAGCCAGGTTGTAGCCAATATGGAACGTAGCTTTGCTCATTTTTTTTGGGGTTGGGCTCACGAAAAAAAAGAAATGCCATTGGATTGCCTGGAGCAAGATTTCAAGGCTGATTAAAGAAGGGGGCCTAGGTGTTAGAAAGTTGAAAGATGTGTTATCCGCCCTTCACATGAAGATGGCCTGGAATGTGAAGTATGGAGATCAGGAGGGCCCTTGGGTGGCCTACATGTGAGCCAAACATCGGGGAGATTTGGAGGATGAGCATGAGGTCAGATTGTCCAACCAGGCCTCTTCGTTTTGGAAAGATATCAGAAATGTATTTCCAACTATCACCAGGAATGTCCAATGGCAGGTGGGATCGGGCGCGTTAAACTTATGGACCGCAAACTGGACTGGCCTCGGCCTGCTCCAGCAATTAACTGTCAGCCCCATCCCGACTTCACTGCAGTCCCTTCAGGTCAGAGACTTCATCGGGCCTACTGGTCCCTTGCCTCCCTCCTCTGTGGTTTTATACCTACCCCAGGAAACTCTAAATTTCATATTCCAGGGAGGTTTGGTATTGTTGATGAAAGCCCAAAGGTGTTCTGGCCACATGATCTGTCTAGCTTGTTTTCGACGAAATCAGCTTAACAACTTTTATAAGACCCGGCTCCGGGTAGGTGGTGATACAATTGGATCTGGTATAGCAAAATGCCTCCTATGATGTCCCTGTTTGTTTGAAGGTTGTTGCAGGGGGCGGTTCTAGTCGATGAAAGGGTACAGACTAAAGGCGTTCAGTTAGCGTCCATTTGCTCATGTTGTACTGATGTGAACATCTCTAGACCACATCAGGACTCCATACACCACCTTTTCCTTTTTGGGCAGATTGCTAGACAGATCTGGCACCACTTTGCAGTGCTTTGTGGGGTCTCCCTCCTCCAACACCCTTCTGTGGAAGATAGGTTGGCGCAATGGAAACATGTAGAGGCTCACGGTTCGGTGGTGGCCCCCATCAGGAAAGTCATCCCAATCCTTATTCTTTAGGAGTTATGGCGAATAATGAATGGGGGGAGGGAGGATAACCGTCCTATGTCTGCTTTTCCTTCCATAGCTAGGATAAAATGGTGGGTTATACGCATTTTGGAGGATCAAGAGGACTGCCTCAAGGAGCTAAGCGTGGCAGGTTCGGTTAATTGGTCCCAGCCCACACAGGTTTGTAAAAGGCAAATGGTCTCTTAGGCAAAGCCGCCTTCGAGGTGGGCGAAACTCAATGTGGACAGTTTGGCGCGTGGTAACCTAGGTCTTTCTGGAGGAGGAGGAGTTTGCAGGAGGGATGATGGCAGCTTTGTCTTTGCTTTCTCGTTCGCCTATGGGGTGGGATCAAACAATAGAGTGGAGCTTCGTGTTATACATGATGGTATTGTCCTCTGCTTAAAACGAGGTTTTTCTCGAATTATAGTTGAAACCGATTCCAGGGTGGCGGCGGGCCTCCTGTCTGGGAACTCCGCTACCCCTTGGAAATGGAAACCTTGGGTTTCTAAGATAAAGAACCTGGGCTGGATAGCCTCTTTTGTCTTCTCGGTAATTCCCAGGGAAGGTAATGGCCTAGCTGATGGCATGGCTAGGGAGGCTAGTGGGGCTCAGGCATCAGCTGTGCTCTCTCATTTTGGGGATCTCCCTCCCTGAGTTCGCAGCCTCCTGTTTCTAGATAAGGTCGGCATAGGTGCTATTAGATATACCTATGTGAAGTTGTAAAGATTTTGTCCTCTGTTTTGTTTGTTTTGTGAAGTTGTAAAGATTTTGTCCTCTGTTTTGTCTATTTGGTGGTCTCCTATGACTACTTTTACAATAGGCGGCCCTGGTTTTTTATACCAGGACCGCCCAAAGATCCTTCGTTGTAAAGTTCCTTTTGTTAATGGAATTATAGGTTTTGTCCAAAAAAAAAAAAAAAAAAAACTGTCTAAATTCAACAAAAATATATATATTTATTAAGGGGAGGCCAAGATTGTAAAATAATTATGATTTCCACCAATCTACAGCGACTCACAATACACAACTAGTTACCCATGCCAACTACTACCAGCCTTGTTGTTGTTTTTAATTCTCTCTTTCCTTTATTATTGTTATTATTATTATTATTATTATTATTATTATTATTATTATTTTCAATTCCTTTTATTACAAGGTACTAATTACATCTGTGGTATCCAATTTGATCACAATGGGAAATGGAGTCTATTCATGCGATGATTTCAATCATAGACTCCCCACATGGTAAACTCGTCACGTGGGTGCTACATCAATGTCATCATCTTCTCCCTTCTATGTCTTCAGTTGTAGAAGTGAAGCCATTATTGCAGTCAGACTATGGAAGCTGCATAGACAGAACAAAAAAAAAGAAAAAAAAGAAAAGAATTTTACATTTGATGTATGTATCATGCATATGAGCTTGATTGATGATCAAACTAGCCTGAATAATTAGTCAGGCCTATCATTAGCGAGGAAGGTATATGACCTGTGAAGAAGGTGGTGGCCCCATCATCAACATCATTGAACGTGATCAAACATTGGTAAATAGTATTTTAAGTACTGTACACTGAATAATTACACTTTTTCTAACCGTTGCCGCGCACGCATTACTTGTTTTACATAACTAAGAACGGCCTCATTCTACATAACTAAGACTGGCCACATGTATCAATGAATTAATAAAAAATTCACAACTTATTTTAGGTCACCTAAAGCAAATAAAGGGTAGTAGGACATCTCGTGGCTAATTTTTAATAGGATTGATTTTCCCCACTGTCCATCCAGTGGGATCCCCTTCAGTCCCCCCCACATTACATATAAACATAACCATTCATGGCATCCACGCCAAAATTTCTCTCTAGTGTCCCATTTCCATCTCTTCTTCTTCTTCTTCTTCTATTGCTTGTTCTCGAAGAGTTTTTAAGGGAAGGGCCTGAGTTCTTTTTTTTCTAGCCTTTGCGGCCACCGCCCTCCTATGCATCATGGTGAAATGGGTTGGGCCTTTAATGATCCCGTGTTTGGGTTTATCCCGGTCCCACTCAATAGCTCGAACTTTGACATTGAAAAACCCTACAACCTGCCCATTAGCGAGCATGGGTCTTCTCTACCGACCAGCCTCTCTCCCAAACTAGTAATACAACTTCCCACAGTGACAGTTGTATATGAGTAAACAATTTCAAACCCATCATCTCTCTCCATTAGTTTTTCATTATTTGAACCTGGTTTGTCTTTTTTTTTTTTTTTTTTTTTGTATTCTTTGTTGTGGAAAAGTATGATAGTTGAGGGCAATTTGTTTTCACCACACACACCCAAAAATCTGTATAGAAGTTTTGCCATCTGATAAAGTTACAGGTGGTGAGCTCCCACGTCTGTTAAAAAATAAATAAATTTTATTACCATTTTAGTTATCAATGTTGTGGTATTCAAAAGCAGGAAATAAAATGATAGAGATCTGGGCAGTAATCACTCAAGGACAGTCTGGATCCTTGAATTTGTCAACCTTTGATTCCCTGATCTAGGGACGTGCTTCAAATTCATTGTTTGAAGCCTCAAGGAATTGGCTAGTATCAGGATTGATGAGTCTGACTTACCTCAAATCTCCAAAATTAAGGATTGACAACTCTGAAAAAGGCATTGTTGCACATTCCAGCCAGGAAAGGTCGCATCAATTCTCCTGTGATTAGCACCACTAGTCTTTCTCACTAAACAAATATGGCAACTAATGTAAATATGACATAAGCAGGTCATTGCAATAATCTCATCTCACAGTTATTACTTCTGCAAAAGAGACCATTAATTATTATTATTTTTTAATGTCTAAATGCGCTGACTTTACCAGTTCCTCACTCAGGGTAATTATTCTTCTGGAGTCTGGCAATTTGAAGGGTATGGATTTGTGCCGAATGGGACATCGGGTGTGTGCATCATGCAGATCCATGGTGCAAGCACCCATGCCACGACTGCGATGGTGAGGGTGTACAATGGTTCTCTCACATACTACCAGAGTCCGGTTCTCGTCCCTTACATCTACGATAGATGGTTCCGCCTAAATGTCATCCATGATGTAGGCAGGAAAAAAGTTAGCATTTTCATTGATGGGGTTCTAAAGTTAACAGTGGATGATCATGGAGCGGCCTCTCATAACTTCCATTGTGGTGTTTATGCACAGAATGACCGATCCTACTACATGGAGTCTCGTTGGAAGGATATCAAGGTCCTGAAAAAGATGTGACTAACATGCAAGCTTGTGACCTCATGTATTACGGTGTTCTTAGGAATGTAAGTTTGGTCTGTCTTGTCTTAGCTTCTTAGTCCAATAAATCGTGTTGTACCAGAAAACTGAACCCCGTCTTGTCTTAGCTTCTTATTCCAATAAATCTGGGCAGCTAAAAAAAAAAAAAAAAAAAAAATTCAAACGGAAATTGTATTCATAAAAAATAAAAAATAAAAAAAAAAAAAAAAAACATTACAGGACTAGACAATTCAGGCAGCCACTGGATCTGAACCAAGCAGCGGCAGCCTATCATATCCATTTACATCGTCAGGCGGAAAGCGAACGCCTCCTTCCCCCCTAGCTTTTCTAATCGAGCCCAGCCCTACCTTATCGAGCACGACCAGCCCCGGATGATCTGGGGCAGATCCCCGAGGACCCTAAATTCCCGGTTTTTCCTGAATCCTACTTCCCAAGCAGGCTAGCCAATTAGCCAGCCTGTTACCTTCTCTAAGAATGTGGGCAATTCTAGTGCAAGCTATCTTCTGCAGCCGCCTAATTCTGGCAAGCCAGTAGAGGAATTCCACAGAAGTTGTGACCGCCCGTTGAAGGCGTCGACCACCAATTTCAAGTTAGATTCAACCTCCACCTTATGTAGCCCTAGATTCACACAATGGGCAAGCCCATCATGGACAGCTTCTTGTTTGCTTGTTTTCTTAATATATAAGGTTCTCGCCTACTACAGAAAAATAAATTATTTGAAGGCCGTATGCTTTGTGGTCTTGTACCACAGTCAACCTCATAGAATATGCTTAGTTTGATGGGGCTGTTTTTTTTCTTTTCCACACCACAAGCAGAGCCCAACGATTCAGTAGTAGTATAGAACCTTTGTATGATGGGGCCCACACTGGATAGCCCAAGCACCAAAAATCTCCCATGCGTAGAATCATGAAACTTTTTTTTCCTTGTTTTCAGTGCCTAATAAAAGTGCTAAAATAGCAAAAAATGACGGACCAAGTCCATCGTAAAATTTTGTTAACAACAGACCATCCACCTCGTCAAATTTCGTTGCCGTAAAACAAACGACGGATAGGGTTCGTCGAAAAAAACAACGGATTATATCCGTCGTAAACTTCAAAAGCCCATCATACAAAAAACCTTCAAGCGATGAACAAAGTCCATCATTCTAACATTTTACAACGGATCATATCCGTTGCTACTCTTTGCATAGGTGACAGACCGAAATCCGTCAATGGTTTCAAACCAACTACATATTTAGTACCGTTAAAATTTCTGCCACAAATTGTTGCATTCGTTAGTTTTTGAATCTATTGCACCTGATAAAATATCTATACATATCAAATTCACAATATGAAGACATATAACAATTCAAATGCATGGATTGTAAAAGCTCAAAGAATATATATACAAATGAAAATCAAAAGATAATGCAAAGAAAGCACATCTGAGTTAATTTATGCTTTTCACTTGGGCAGTCCATTGTTAAAAATTATGTGAAAAAAAAAAAAAAAAAAAAAACTTTACATTTGTTGCTTTTCTAACATGTTAGTATATCTATACACATCAAAATCGTAATATGAAGGCATACATGACCATTCAAACGCATGGATTGAAAAAACTCATAGAATATCTATACATGTCAAAATCATAATATAAAGACAAGAAAATGCCCTCTTGAACAAAGGTTATGATCCTGCAATCGATTTGCAACTTTTAAACCATGCCCACATATTAGGTGCAGAAGCAAGATTAAGATTCATGCATCAAATCATTCCTAATATTTTGCTTTAAGGAAATGTGAGAGCGTTGCTCATCTTGCGAGGAAAAAAAATTGTGGCTTTACCAATATGGTCTAGTACAAACGGCTTCCTCTGTACCTAAACAGGTAGTTTGAGATCAAGCCATTACGTAGTTCTTTTAATATTGAAATTAGAATATTTTAATTTAAAAAAAAAAAGCAAACCAAAAAGTTAAAATGAAGAAAAAAAATAACTTATGTTACCTTATGTTACGTATAAGCAGATGAAAAGTCAAAACAAATCACAGTAAAAATGTGTAAATTAGTCAAACAAAACCACTAAATAATCAAAAACAACATTAGAGTCAAACAATATCCAAAATTAAGTCAAACACAATACAAAATTACTATAAATTTAAAGTTTGTTCAGTAATTGATAAAAGTTTAACTTGACAACGTAAATATTCATGTTTTTGTCAACACTTTAGGCCAAACAAGAACTTCTTCCACATTGCAATCTACAAGTGTCCTATCACTGACATCACCAAACACGTCCGTACCTAGAACTTGGACAACATTTAATATAACCTTGACACATTCTAGAGGGATGCTCACATTATTTCTAACCATCTGCCCATGTGCAACAACTTGACCACGATTATCTGTCAAACGACCAATTTGTTCCATTCATGGTGTTGGAACCGAGTCTTCTCGACGACTCGACGCCCCGCCGAATCGAAGATGGCCCTATACAACAAATAATTTATTATTTTCATGGAGTAAATTATTCTACAATTGTCTTTAAAAAAAAATGAAAATTTATGTAAATTTTGTCACAGAAAATGCAATATCTGAGATGTAGCAATGCTAGGGGAGCACTGCATAGGTTGAACTTGACCGAGAAATTATTGCTGAAGTTCAACCATACGTTTTTCAAACATACTCATTTGCTCAGCTATCTTATTTGTGATCTCCTGTTTGAATTCATCCACCAATGCTTTCACTTGAGCAATTATATTTTTCTCAGCTCTAATTTCATCTATGTAAGGGGTGGAAGAAATAATAGTAGTCTTTGAAATATTGCCCATTCCCCCTAACATGTCCCCTTCTATCAACACCACAAACCTTAAGTATAATCCATCATGAATAGCAATGCATGCATATTGCTAAAAAAAAAAAAAGGTATGAAAAAATGAGCATTTAAAAGTGAAGATGAATGAAAAACCTATGCAATTGGGTCGTGGTTTATATCCCTGTGTATACTAGCTGGGTCGGCAGCAACAATCTCTCTTATTCTTTTAGTTGTGACACTCAGCTCTTGTGTGGGGCAAGATCCATCAGATCTACTATGGGTGGCCACAAACAATTCTATCTTGATAATGGCAATATATGGTTTTTCCTTTTTCTACATTTTATAAAGGACAATCATGTTAATATGATTCTATATTCTTAAATTCATTTGAAAGAAAAAGAGCATATATATTAAAATCTTAACAATGACCCTGTCATCCTAGCAGATCCCCATCTACCACTCATATAAGGGATCTTCATCTCTTTTTTAGAAGCCTTTTCCATTTCATGACAACTCTTAGCCTATTTCTGTGGATTCATAATCAATGAATCTGTCACATTCCTCTTTTTTCACACCTTTGGGATAATTCCTTTTTTTGTTATACATCATTATCATACTTATTGTAATTTTATCGCAAAAGGTGCTTCTTGTCCTTTCATGTGCTATTTTTCTTCTTGAGTATATTCTTTTTCTTTTCTTTTCTTTTCTTTATTTTTTTTCAAAAGAACAAAGCAAAATCTAGCCTATGATTCACACACACACACACACACACACACACGGATATATATATATATATATATATATATATATATATATATATATATATATATATATATATATATATCGATATCGGAGACATCAGACTTTCGGGTTGCCCATGGAGCAACCTATCGTAAGGAAAACTATACATGATCCACCTCCCTAATGGCACCTAGCCTAACTTTGTCTAAAACCACCATCCCCCGGATTTCATGAGGGAGGTCCCGCATAGCCTTGTAGAGCCGATTTCCTCTATCCCGTGTCGTCATCTGTCATTGGCCCTCCCTCTCTCTTGATATGGGTAAAATGAAAGAATCCCATCATGTCGAGGTTAAAGATGTGGGCCGCCCAATGCATCCATTTCCAGGCCCGAGTATATTCTCTTTGTACTTCTCCTCAACGTCATATAAGTCCTATGTATTTCATTATATAGAGCAATTAGTCATAATAATTGGATTTTAAAAATTAGAAAGTAAAATTCATATATTTCAATGCTTACCGTAATGACATTCCAAACATTGATCATTCTTAATTGCACTAGGTATATGGTGTCAATCTTTGTATATAAGTGGACATGTGTCTTGCCCACATACCCTAAAAATGTGGAGAATTGAGATGTGTTATCTCCAACATATAACCCAAGAATATTGAATTCAACATGGTTCCTCAGGACAGAGAATAAACCTCCACAAAAGTTCCTTCTTTTGCGCTGACAAGCTTCCCTCCCATAGGGCCAGATCTATCGAAAGATTACTGGGCATTGCGAAATCGTCAGCCCCTCTATTTTATCTTGGAGTTCCTATGGCGTCTGGTAGGCTGAAATGCAGCATGTTTCTCCCTCTCATCGGTAGAATTGATAACCGCATCAGGGGCTTGCAGTCCAGATGTCTATCTCAGGCTGGGAGAGTGGTTCTGGTAAAACATGTGCTAGGGAGCATCCCGGTCCACTCCTTAGCTGCAGCTCACCTGCCCACTCAGATTTCAAAGTCCATGGAAACTCGCATGGCCAATTTCTTCTGGGGTTGGTCGGATGGAAAGAAGAAGTTGCACTGGCATAACTGGAATTTGCTTGCCCTTGCTAAGGATGAAGGGGGCCTGCGTATGAGGAAATTTTCAGATGTAATGAAGGCATTCGGCCTGAAGATGGCTTGGGAGATAAAATTCAGGAAAAAGGATAGTCTTTGAAGTCCTTTTATGACAACTAAATACGGCCTTGACCTATCTAACGCGGGTTCCCCCCACTCGTCCAGTCCCGCCTCCCCGTTATGGAAGAGAATCAGAAGTTATTTCTCGGTCATCGAGTCCCAGGTGCAGTAAAAACTTAGATTGGGTCATTACAATCTCTGGTGTGATAACTGAACCGGGTTGGGCCCTATTCAACACCTAGTTTCTTTCCCAATTCCTGACACATTGCTACCACTAAAGGTCTCTCAATTTCTAGATGCAAACGGTCCTCACCCCCCCTTGGCGGTTTTAAACATACTCCCTCAGGATGTGCTTGACTTCATTTTCCAAGCAGGATTTTTTTCAACTGAGGGTCCAAATTCCCCTTTCTGGCCCTTATCCCCATCCCGCATTTTCTCAAGGAATTCGTTGATCCCCTTCACGTGGAAGGCTTGGGCTAAGGTGCCTCTCTACGACCAAGGATTTCGCTCTTCACGTGGAAGGTTTTACAGGGTGCTGTTCCAGTGGACGGTGATGTCCAGTCCAAAGGGGTCCACTTGACCTCTAAGTGTGTTTGTTGTGGGACTGATGCGAACCAGTCTCACTTGGTGGAGTCCCTTCACCATCTCCTCATTGGCAGCAAGTTGGCACAGGACGTTTGGACTCGGTTCGGGCAAATACTTGATATCTTTATTATGTCAGCTCTCTTTATAGAGTCTTGCCTCTCCTAGTGGTGGAGTGCTCCCTCTCATGGTATGCGGCAATCCTCAGTTCAGAAGTTAGCTCCCTGCCTCATCATTTGGGAATTGTGGAAGGCCAGAAATGCCACTGTCTTTGAAGGTAAGCCTGCTTCTACACACTCCCTGTCCTACTGGGTTGGCTGGTGGATAACTCACATCAGCAATCGCAAATCGGCTCCCTACTCGTCGGCCTCTTCTAGGGTGATGTCGCAGTCCTTGTTGTTTTCTTCGACACTTTTCTACGACATATATTTCTCCTCCCAAACAGCTATCAGTGGTTAAGTGGTTGAAGCCAAACTCGGGGTGGGTGAAGATAAATGCAGATGCTTCTTCTAGAGGGAACCCAAGGAGCTCCGGCGGTGGTGATATCTACAAAGGTGATAGAGGCGATTTTATCTTTGTGTTTGTTGCAGGATATGGGGTTGGTTCGAACACCATAGAGGAGCTTCGGGCCATCCATAGTGGACTCTCCCTTTGTCTTTATTCAGGGTTCTCAAATGTGACTGTTGAATCAGATTCCCAGCTGGCCATCGATGTTTTGAATGGTTTAGTGCATTCGGGCTGGAAATGGGCCTATTGGATCCTCAGGATTAATGGATTAAAGCGATTGGGCCAGGTGCATTTCGTTCACATCTTTAGGGAGGGTAACGCCCCAGCGGATGCCATGGCCCATTTGGGGAGTGCTGGTCAATCAACCGTATGATTTGCACAATATTCTGCCCTCCCTTTTAATTTCTTATATATATATATATATATATATATATATATATATATATATATATATATGTAAGTCCAATATGAAGAGTTAAATAAGTTTACAAGAGTACAACCTTTGGTCCTTACTTTTGGATCAGTGGTAGACCCTGCAAGTTTCAATGCTAAGATCATGGGTTTAGGTTTAGATCAAGTTGATCTTTGTATTTTTCCTTCATCCAAGTTAGTTAACCTTATCATCGGGTAGGATGGAAAATAAACATTAAAGATTTGCTTAAAGTATGCAGCTATTAACTTCTGTATGCCAAAGGATCCTTACTCTTGCTCTGGTGGTAGACTCTAAGGAGTTTCAACACCCGGTCAAGGGTTCGAGTATCCATAGGTGATGAAATCCCACTACGGCATGATTGTGTGGGGGTGTATGTGCGTGTGTAAAAAAAAAAAACTTTTGTATACTAAAGTATGCAGCTATTAACTTTAATAACACCAGCACAAAACCAACCTTTGATGCTAAGGTATGCAACTATTAACTTCAAAGTCAATTTTCAGTTTGGATGAAAGTCCCTCATTATTCGGTGGAGTGAATTATCAACATGCACTCGGGACATTTCCTGTTTATTGAATTGAAGGATTGCAACTCAGTTCAAGCAAGCATCCAAATGCACCCAGCTGTCTATACCTATCTTTACTTATTTGGTATTTATTGGTTGAGGAAGATTCTATAGCTTGCTTCTTTAAGGCTCATCTCCAAATTCTGGTAAGTCTTTCCGACAAAGAAAAAGGAAAGAGTGAGGCCATAAAGTTTATTGTTTTCATGGAAGATATAGAAGCAAATATGAGTAAATCTTTTTCAATGGTTTGGTGTCTTCTATCCTAGCAATTCTCATGTGGGTTCATTAGGTGCAGAGGGATCTCATGCCAGCACATGGGTGCATGCTCCCCATCACACAAGTCTCAAGGCTCATCAGCCAACTTATTTTAGTTGCTTTTATTAAATGAGTTTAAGATGGTGAAAGAAAGAGAGTTTATGATGGTGTAGTTTAATTCTTAACAAGAGGAATGTTGATTTACAGCTTTCCACTTAGAATGTCTATGCGGCTCCCTCCACATGTGTTGATCTACCAAATCAATAGTTGCAATCACCAGATATTTTACCTCATGTACTGTATGGAAGTAGTTGCATAGAACTTCTATGACAGGACCTACTAGCATTCCTCCACTTCTATTTGGAAATGGGGATTCAGCCATGTAGAAACATGCTTTGCATGAGAAAAAGAGGCTGACAAAGAATGAGTGGGTGGTTTATAAATGAACTTTCTTCTCATGAGATTTTTTATTTTTTATTTTTATGTTTTCATTACAAAAGATTAGTTATCCCTATGAGAATTTACATTATTTTCACTTGTCTTTCTATCTGTTTAGGAAAATAAAGTTTGTTAACTTTTATTAGGCTAATCTCATAGTTAGTATGATTATAAGAAAACTAATTCCATAGTTAGGCCAACCAAACAACACAACAACATTAAGAAAACTTGTTGGTGTAGAGGGATGCCCCCCACATGCTGAGGCCCAAATGACTAAAAAGGAGGGACCTCTTCTAGTCAGTTATAACGCAGTCGATGAGTAGAACCATAGATCTCCCCCCCCCCCCCCCAAATCTCAGTTGTAGGATCCAGGGGATGTGGGAATACTTCAGGGATTCAATCAGTTATATGTTCACATGGCTCTGCTTTCAAGTGAAACTAACCCATCCCACGTTCCACCTACACGACCAGCATCTCTCAGTAAAACCTGTCAACGAATTAGTAGGCAGAATGAGTGGGTGTATGAAATCCAGCCCCAGCTCAGATCCAAATCGGTTGGGTGCTCCCCTACGAGATGGTCAGAGAGTAGCGAAGATAGGGAAGATTATTCTCCATGAAACTCCCCAAAATCCATTATCCTGAATTCCTTGGAATCAAGGTCCCCAGAGGCACTAAAGTCATTGGATAAGAGGATAAATGACCACGTGTCGATCTGGAAGTGGTTCTTTCCCCTTTTTTCTATGCAGTAACATCTAATGGGAAACATAAGGATGGGAATAACACAGTTGCAAGGGCAAAGACTGACAATACAGTTACAGAAACAGCCAAGCAGATTGTGGGAATGCAGTTAAATATCAATGAGCGCCCAAATATCCAGCGACAAGCACAACCCAAAGCAACAGTCACAACTTCCACTCAGCCAAGAAACCATAGGGACCAACAAGACTACCCCATGAAAAGGACCCACAGTAGGATAGGACGTGCTCCTCCTCGGGAAAAAAAATCGAGGATTACATCAGGGGCAACTAGGATCAAAGGTTATGGAGACTAGAGAGAAGGGCCATGAATTCTGGCTGTGTGACCGATGAGTAGTTTCCTAATTTGGAATGCCCGGGGTGTGGGTAATAGACCAACCATTTCAACCTCAAAGCATAATCCGTGGTTCGTAGCCATCCTTGAATCGATGCTTCCATTAATCCTCCCTATCCAATGGAGAAGTGGGAGGAAAGATATGGGTGTTCTACAGCAGCCCCCCTCAGATTATCGATGTTGACCGCTACTAATCAAATGCTTATTCTCACTGTCTCTTTCCCAAAATTTTAGGCTCCTTTCCAGGTGTCTATAGTGTACACTAAATGTGTCGGGAGCTTAAGAAGGGAGCTTTGGGAGGACATGGCAGTTTTGTCCAGATTGACAGCTGGCCCATGGGCCCTGTATGGTGACTTCAACATGGTGATTGAAGCCTCAGAGAGAAGAAGCGGCATGAACTTCGATCAAGCTAGCGTCGAGGATTTCGCTGAGGTGATCAACACAATCGGGTTGATTGATGCGGGCTTTGCAGGCAACCGATTTACATGGTGTAATAATCAGTCGGGTAATGCGAGAGTTTTGGCTAGGCTGGACACGGTGCTTCTAAACGCTGACTAGGTGAGAGCCTTCTCACGATTTCATGTCAAGCACCTACCCCGTGCTTCCTCGGATCATGCATCACTGCTTCTTCAATTCCCAAATTAGTTCATCAGCTCCTCTGCAAAGCCTTTAAGATTACAGAGAATGTGGATGCAACACGAGACTTTTCGAAGGTAGTTAAAGATGCTTGGGAGGGTGAGGTCTCTCTGTAGCCGCTACTGAACATTCAGCTAAAGCTTAAGAAGGTTAAATCAACCCTTGAGTATTGTAATAAGTTTTTTTATGATGTTTTCGAGCAGGTGAAGCGGGCAGAGCAAGTCCTGGAGGAGATTGACGTCAGGCTACAACAAGTTTCAGGCATGACAGGGCCAGATATTGGTTTTCAGCAGGAATATGTCGTGGCGAGACAAAATCTATCCAAGGTCGAACTCATGGCTGAGATCTTCTGGAAACAAAAGTCTAAGAATAACTGGCTGGCTGAGGGTGATAGGAACACTAAGTTCTTTCGTGCCTTAGAAAAAAATAATCAGAGAAGGAATGAAATCAGGGCGATTGAGCTGGAATCTGGTGTCGATCTTGTTGAGCCTACCCATATCAAACCTAAAGCGGTTAGGTAGTTTCAGGACATCTTCAAGGATGAAGATTGGTCTCCCTCTCCCTTCTCGCAGTCCATTCTCGCAACTATCCCACGGATAATCTCTTCTTCAGATAATGATTAGCTGATTGCCCCCCCTTCCCAGCAGGAGGTGCATCAGGTAGTTCTCTCCCTCCATATTGACGACGCTGCTGGCCCTGACGGTTTCTCAGGTGTGTTTTTCATGGGATGTTAGAATATCTTAGGCCAGGACCTTCACAAGGCAGTGGTGCACCTCCTTGACGGCGGGAAAATTCCTAGGGCAGTTACTAGGTCTCTTATTCGTCTAATACCAAAATCCTTGGTCCCAAAGAGGCTCACCGATTTTTGGCCCATCAGTTGATGTAATCGTTTGTACAAAAAATTTGCTAATATAATAGTGACTAGGCCGAGTTGTCTTCTGCCTTCTTTGATCTCGCTTGAGGAAGAAGCCTTCATCCAAGGCCACAATATAGTGGAGAATATTGCGCCAGCCCAGGAAACCATTAGAGACATTAACAGAAAAGTTCGTGGTGGTAATATCTTGCTTAAGCTAGATAAGGAAAAAGCATACAACAGAGTTGATTGGGATTTCCTGAAGAGAGTGTTGGAGTATTTCGGTTTCAGCAATTCTTGGATTCGCCTGGTTGAAAAATGTTGTCTCAATTGTTGGTTCTCCATTCTAATTAATAAAGAGGCTTCGGGTTTCTTCAAATCATTTAGTGGGCTGCAGCAAGGCGATCCTCTTTCCCCTAGGCTGTTCATAATTGATGCGGAAGTACTCAGCTGAGGGGTTAAGTTGCTGGTAGAACAAGGTTGTTGCAATCCTTTCAAGCTATGTCAAGGCAGCCCGGTAGTCTCCCATCTTCTATATGCAAATGATACGCTACTTTTCTTCAATGAAGGAGTTTCCTCGCTGCATACAGGCAAGGCCTTCCTTTAATCATATCACGAGTCATTTGGCCAGAAAGTGAACATCCTGAAGAGTTCCTTTCTATGCTCCGGCATGCTTTTGCCATCTAGAGTCAGGACTATTGAGAACACATTAGGGATTGTCAAATCCATCTCCTACCCCATTTACCTGGGTGTTCCGCTGTGCATGGGCAGGGTGAAAAGGGCCCTGTTTTAGCCCCTGGTGGACAGGGTAGTGGCGCAGATCACTGGTTGGAAGGCGAGAGTTCTCTCGTATGTGGGTCAAGCTATCTTAGTGCAACACATTCTAGGGAGCATCCCCGTTCACATTATGGATGCTACTCAGATCCCAGCTACTGTGATTGAGGATTTAGAAATGCATTTTGCCAACATTTTTTGGGGTTGGGATGACGGCAAGCACAACTTTCACTTGTCGAATTGGAAGACATTTCCATTCCTAAACGAGAAGGTGGCTAAGGGATCAGAAGATTGAAAGAGGTAATGAAAGCACTTCGGCTCAAAATGGCATTGACAGTCGAATATGGTAGAAATGTTAGCCTATGGAGCGATTGCATGAGAGCAAAGTATGTTCAGGACGTTAATCTCATCGCCGCAGGGAGTGCCTCTGCCCATCCCTCTCCTTTGTGGAAGAGCATTAGGGTCCTTTTGCCAATGATAGACTCTCTTGTGCAAAGTCCCGTGGGGTAGGGGCTAGGCAATCTATGGTCTTCAAATTGGTTAGGGCTGGGTCATCTCGATAGCTTTCTGGATAGCCCTATCCCGCCAGCAATGCGAGCTATGAATATACGAGACTTCATTCGACTAGATGGCCCTCTTTCTCCTTCCTCCATCTTCTCATATCTTCCGTAGGAGGTCCTTGATTTTCTGTTTTGGGGTGGTTTCTTCTTACCGGATCAAGATGAAGAGAGCTTTTGGCCGTTCGAACCGTCTACATCCTTCTCAGTTAGATTGGCTTGGGAGCTCAGTACAGAAATCGGCCAAAGAAAAGGTTGGGTGAAGTGGGTATGGCACACAAAAGTGCCACCGAAGTTGTCCAAATTCTTGTGGAGGTTGCTGCATAAAGGTATTTTGGTGAAAACTTCGGTCCAAGCAAAAGGGGACCAACTTTCCTCTTCTTGTGTTTACTGCGTGGGTAACATGTCCACTCGTCCTGAGTGTGAGTCCCTCGACCATTTTGGGGCCATTTTCAACATCCTCTCATGACCTCTTAGTCGATTATCGGCAAGTTGACGCAGTGGCGGCTGCCCTCCACTCAGCAAAGTCGTTCCCCATCCTTGCAAGGGCTAACCCCTGTTTTATCCTCTGTGAGATCTAGCTCCCCAGAAATGCTACCAAGTTTGATGGTACCACTCCTCAGGCTTCTGCAATTATCGCCCATGTGAAATGAAGGCTTTCTTCAGTGTATAATGTTATGGGAGCTTCCAAGAGACATCCTATGACTGAGCAGTTGATGCTTATGAATCTGGTCATCCCGGTTTGCAGCTTGGCTAGTATATTTTTTGAGAATAGTGAAGTGGAGAAGACCTCGATCAAGTTAGATAAAGTTAAATGTTGATGGCTCCGCAAATGGTAACCCAGGTAAATCCGATGGTGGTGGCATTCGCAGAGGGGATAACGGGGCTTTTATTTTTTCTTTCTCGGTGGGATATGGAGTGGGGTTGAACTCCACGGCTGAACTCTGTGTTGTTTACAATGGATTGGCCCTATGTATGTAGCTGGGGTTTCCATTGATTGAAATCGAATCGAACTCCATGATGGTGTATTGAGGGTCAAATATTGCATATTATCCCCCATTTATATCTTGGTTTTATGAACATGACAATGCTTAATGTTCTATTTTACTCATGTTTGTATTGCAAGGTGAATTTAAGAGCTTAAATTGAAAAGGGTGCTAAAAATATGGATTTGATACTCAAGAATCACCAAGGCAAGGGATGAATCCAAGATTGAAAAATTCACATGCTAAAGATCCAAGAAAACTAAGTGAGGAAAGAAGAGAATCAAATATTTGAAGTGAAGAAAATGAATCCTAAAAACAAACATATTCCTAAAAGTGTCTTGAAGAAGCATATTCTGAAACTCTGGGTCATTTTGTGAAATTTCGCAAGTGAAGTCTATTTTAGGAAATTGCATAAATTTGAGGCAATGTTTAGAGTTTTCCAACTAAGTGCAAAAGTTGGAGTTCCACAACTATAAATAGGACTCCTTAGGATGTTCTTAGGCATCTTATAGGGTTTGTGGAGTGGAGCAAAAGCATGGAGAAGTCATGGCCAAGAGTTTTTCTTCCATTTTCTTAGTTGTTTTTATGCTTTTCATAAGAGATTCTAGTTCAATCATGTCTATGGTTGGCTAAACCTCTTAGCTTGGGGTAAGATGTAAGAACGATATCCTAGTCCGTACTGTTCCGTCGACTCCCGCGATCCTTCCCGTCGAATTTTGCTAACCTACGACCTATAATCGACGTTTGTGCGTGACCCTAAGTCGTATCCTATAGATTTGAGTCGGCTTAATCCGAGACTTATACCATTGCGACCACATAGTCATCGCGGTTCCGACACTGTGTCTTGTGCACCGATTCGATACCCTGGCCAGAAGATGTGGGCCGGCGTTTATTTCGAAGAAACACTGTGCATTTGCAATCCTAAGATAATCTCTACAACATGTCCCATCAATCAATTACTCAATCAATCAATCAATCACCTCATGTTAAGTACACAACCCATACTTTCTTTCTCCACAAGTCAAGCAACCCCAAAAGTCAACCAATTTCTCACCTCACCCATCACTCACATCTCTCTTACAACCACCACACCTCTCTCTCTTTCTTAACACAAAAAAGTCCAAGCAAGCAAGAGAGGTGCACGTCCATGCATTCCAAGAGAGAAAAGTGACTTTGTGTGGCTCACCTTTCCCATCCCAAAAACCTTCATCCTAGCCATTCAACTCTCATCACCCTCCATCAAAGTGAAGCACAAGGAGACTAGCGTTCCAACGGACCAAGAAGATAAAACAGTGGGTGCTCTATTAGGCCAAATTTTTTTTTTATAAAGGACCAAGTGAGGCCTACCGATTGATGGTATGGATCTAACTTTGGACCCTAGGTGTGGCCGCTGGCCCACCTTGATCCACATGATCATTCCATATGGGGCCATTCTCCATGGACCCCATTGTGATGTTTATTTTCTTTACATGGCTAGAGGTCATCTAGACCTTCCATTTTGGTGGAGAAGGAATCTCCACCGTTGATCTTTGATTTAATGGGACCACGTGTTATGGGACCCACTTGATGTATGATTGAATGCAAAGGAGGGCCAATAGTGTTGGGGTCCCTCCATCACACGTCTCTCTCTCTCTCTCTCTCTCTCTCTCTCCCTCTCTCTTTCATTTTTTTTCTTGTTGTATGTGATTATGTGGCCGTGTGGCCCACCCGGATGGACCCCACCATAAGGCATGTATTTCATCCAAGTCATCTATAGGTGGGGCCCACTTTATAAGTGTTGTATCCACACCACCCATTATTTGGTGGCCCATATGGGCAGCCCACTTGAAATGCACAACCATCCAACGTCCCTGGACGCTGGACGTTGAATGAAAAACACAAATATTAGCTTGGTGTAAAGCATTTAGGGTGGGCCACTCGTGTAGGCCCCACCTTGATGCATGAATGTAATCCATGTCGTTCATCCTATTCTTCAGATTATTTGAGGCTTTGAGCCGAAAAATGAAGTTGAACCGATTTTCTGATGGGTCATAACATAGCAAACAGCGTTTTTACCGTTAAAATACCCCCTGCCATTTCTATACCCTAAAATATATTGAATATTGGGCTTGTTTGGCTTATCTTGAGATATGGGGACTAGTGGGCGGGGTGGATTCTTTCGATGCAGGCTCCACACACGAAAAACCACGAAAACACGCTTTTTTCAAAATAATAATAATAAATAAGGTAGTAGGCACTGCTGCGCCTGCTGCGTTGACGTCTGACGCTGGATAGGCACGAACCCACGGTCCCAGCCGTGGGCCCCACCAGGAGGTGTGTTCAACATCCACACTGTACATTTGGATGGCCCCTTCTTGAAGTGGGCCCCCTCCAAAAATCAGCCATATTCATGGCTCAGGTGGCCCACATCATAGGAAACAGCAGTGATTGAACGACTGTCATTGAATCCTTTTGGGTTAACACAGAAGTTTTGGGTCAATATGATATTTATTTTTCCTATTCATCCAGGGTCGTGCGACCTTATCAACTGATTGGATGGAAAACAAACGTTATGGTGGGCCCCACATGGGACCCACAAGGATGTATGTGTTTTATTCACATCGTCCAGGCGGACGATGGAACCCACCACGTTGTATGTGTTGTATACATACCGTCCACCCATTCTCTGTAGAGACGGTGGGTCCCACTACTGTTGACTTCAGCAAGGTTTGTGAGACCCACGTATGATGTATACCACACCGTTCATATCACTAGACGGTGGGACCCACCATGATGGATGTGTTGCATCCAAGCCATCTAACCACTTAAAAGCTCATTTTAAAGCTTGAGTTAAAAAATGAGACAGATCTAGGATTAGGTGGACCACACTATAGAAAACAGTGGGTTTGAACCTCCATCATTAAAGCCCCTTTCAGGTCAGTGTGACCTCATGATCAGATTGGATGGGAAATAAATGTAATCATGGGCCTTGGGAATTTTAATGGTGGAAATCATCATCACCACCTATATTTGGGTGTAACCCATTTGATATGCATATGGCCCATGTGATTAGGTCCATTTTGATGTATTATAAGGCCTATGGGTTATAGCCCATTGCAATGTACATAAGGCCCATTGGTGCGGCCCATTGATGTGGCCCACTTGATGAATATCCTTGGGTACTAAGAGATGCTCCAATGTCTAGACCGAGTGGATATACGAGTGCCCGAGTGCCGATTACCAGTAATCTGTGTCTCCTACTATGTCGTAGTCCGTTGGAAGGGGGTGTGGCCTTATCCGCCCGAGTGAGGGGGCTATAAGCTAGGCTGAGTTTGACCAGCTCACAAATGAGTCAGCTATCAACGAGCTGGGTAGGTATTGGCAGACTACTGGTTAGGTGGATAGTGCGGTCTCTTCCACTTGCTTGGCTGTGCAGCTAGGGAGGAGGTAGTCGGTGTGAAGTGTATTAGACCCCATTGATATTTAGAGAGGAACTGTATTAATATGTGTACTTGATGAGGACTGACATGCTTGCTTTACATCTCGCATATGACATTTGGCTACATATGCCTCCCATCGGATGGCCTTGGTATGGCCGATAGCATTCATGCCTTGCATCATATAGCTTTAGTACAACTGATAGCTTCATGGACTTACCGCATTTCGCATTACTCTGATATTGTGCACTTGGCGCTTCCCTTGCGCACACACTTATACCACCCTCTAAGCTTTTGTAAGCTTATAAGAGACCGTTGCGTGCAGGTGTCGTTGGATTGTAGCAGCGCTGAGGGAGGAGTGCGTGTCAGATTATTTTGGAGTTTTTGATCACCTTGTGTTTCCCTTTTCGCATTGTACTTAAAGTTTTTGATATAGTGGATTTGTGGTGATGTTGTTTTGTGACTTAGTTATGCTCCATTACAAAAAAGAATCATACTGAAAATCCTCCTTGTAGGATCCCAGGATTGAAATCTGGCATGTGAGTGCCGGAATCTGAGAATAGGGTACTACGGAGGCTGTCGTCACTGGATTCGGTGATCGAGAATTTTATGAGCCTATTTTCTGAGTTTAGGGCATGATAGAAGTTAGTATCAGTGCATAACTTAGGAATACCTGAGATCACATCACATATCTACTATGAACTTAAAATAAATAGGTTCCGAGTTTGAATAACTTAGTGATTTTCTGACAAAGACCCTTAACGTTTATGCCTTCGAGAATTCTCATGGCTGATCGGCCATTGTTCCTTCCTATAGGACATGCCGCCTAAAAGAGTGACCTGAGCGAATCCCGCTCCACCACCTACGACTCTCGCTTTACCACCTGTGATTCTCGCTCCACCACTAGATATTCTTACTTTCCAGCCCGAGGATGTCACTCCTCTACCTGAGACTGGTGTGGATCCGACCGTACTTATGAGTGTCGCCCAGCTTCAGCAGATGCTACAGGCGATGACCGTTATTCTTTAGGGGACAGAGCAGGCATCCCACTATTACACTAGTCGAGGTAAAGCAGGAGCGTACGAGCGCCCTTCTCAAGGACTTCCGTCAGTACGATCCCCCACATTTCTAGAGCGAGCCAGACCCTACTGCAGTAGAGATATGGTGCTCCGAGGTGGAGAAGATATTTGACACCATGAGATGTATGACCCAGCAGCGAGCCCCATTAGCCATATTTCTTTTCCAGGGTGAGGCTCAACATTGGTGGGCATCTGTAGCCCGATCGGTAATAGTCACTTTCGAGTGGACCTAGGAGGACTTTATAGACTGGTTTGACCGAAAGTTCTTTCCCGAGCATGTGCGATAGCAGCACGCACTAGAGTTTGAGACTCTGGTCTAGGGAGACATGACGGTGTCCCAGTATGAGGTACATTTCATTGCGCTGTTGAGATTCGTGACATACCTTTTTTATGATGAGGGGGGGAAGGTCCGCCGTTTTGAGAATAGTTTGCGTCCTGCCCTCGGGAGTCGTATGATCGGACACATGCTTCTGACGTTTGAGCAGATCGTAGAGAGGGCCCAGATCTATGAGTCAGATTAGGTCGGTTTGCAAAGAGCCCGTGACCAGAGGGGAGATTAGAAGAGGAAGGCATCCTCTGGTAGTTCTCACCAGTAGTATCATCGTTCACAGCAGTGACGCATGACCCACCCAGCATTCCGAGTACTAGCAGTACCCCCAGCACCACCTTTGGGACCGTTTACAAGTACTTGCTTTGGGTGTGGTAGGACAAGACATCGTATGCATGAGTGTCCCCATCCACGGCAGCAGCCGAGGACATCGCATCAGCCTCCACGACAGCCACCACAATATTAGTAGTGACCACAGCACCAGCCTCCAGGGCCTCCTCCATAGCAGCAGAGGTAACAGACCAGGTCGTCACAACTGCAGCAGCATCAGTAGAGGCCTCAGAGGGGGCCTGCACCTCCCCAGCAGGCCCAGGGTAGATTTTATGCCGCCCGGCAGGACCCTCAGTCATTAGGAGGAGTCGTCGAGGGTACTGTCCCTGTTTCCGTATGCATTGCACATGTATTATTTGACTCTGGTGCATTGCATTCCTTTGTGGCTAATGATTTCTGCCGATCGACCGGTTTGCCGATGGAGTTTGCCCGTGAGGGTTTGTCATTATTGACGCCCTTGGGGAAGATCTAGTATTAGACCGATTTTGCACATCTTGCCCTGTTCTGGTTAGGGATATCTTTTTGCCTGCTAATTTGTTCGTATTACTGATGTCTGAATTTGATGTTATCTTGGGCATGGATTGGCTCACCGAGTACCATGCCCTATTAGACTACTCCGCGAGGACAGTCACGTTCTATATACCCGGCATGCCAGAGTTCCAGTTTGTTGCCGAACCCAGAAGAGTACAACTTTCCTGCCTATTATCATGTGCCGTTGAGGAGCCAGCTACCTTGACTATTAACCAGCTGCCGGTAGTTTGTAGTTTTCCCGATGTGTTCTAGGAGATTCCGGGGTTACCACCTCGTCAGTACACTGAGTTCTAAATTGATCTTATGCTTGGTACCGCGCCTATTTCGAAGGCCCCATATCGTATGGCACCGTTGAAATTATGAGAACTGCAGAAGCAGTTGGACTAGTTGAACGAGTTAGGCTTCATCCGTCCGAGCATTCACCGTGGAGAGCACCAGTACTCTTCGTGAAGAAGAAGGATGGCTCGGTGAGGCTTTGTGTAGATTACCGCGAGCTTAACAAGATCACGATCAAGAATAAGTACCCACTCCCGAGGATCAATGATTTGTTTGATCAGCTGGAGGAGGCGCAGTTCTTTTCAAAGATAGACTTGCGGTCCAGTAATTATCAGGTTTGGGTCCGAGATGAGGACATCCCGAAGACAGCCTTTAGGATGCGTTATGGTCATTTTGAGTTTCAGGTCATGTCCTTTGGACTGACCAATGCACTCGCAGTATTCATGGAGTTGTGATGTTCATTAACGACATTCTGATATATTCGAGGACCTGTGAGGAGCATGAGCAGCATATGGAGATCACATTACAAACCCTCCTTGCACACCAGCTTTACATGAAGCTAGAGAAGTACGAGTTCTAGCAGGAGGAGGTGAAGTTCCTCGGTCATGTGGTGACGAGGCAGGGTGTCGCAGTGGAGCCCTCGAAGATCGATGTCATGCGCCAGTGGGGCCATCCCACGAACGCATCCGACATCAGTAGTTTTCTTAGTTTGGCGGGCTACTACCGACGTTTTATTGAGGGATTCTCTTGCATTGCAGTCCCGTTGACCAGGTTGACCCGGAAGGGTGTCGAGTTCGTGTGGAGCGACGCTTATGAGAAGGCATTTATGGAGCTAAAAGACCACCTCACGTTCGCTCCCGTCCTCACTCTTCCCTCTGGGAGTGATGGATTTGTTATATTTACCGATGCCTCGTGAGTTGTCTTAGGTGTTGTCCTAATGTAGCACGGGAAGCCGGTGGCTTATGCGTCTTGCCAGCTTAAGGTCTATAAGCCGAACTACCCCACGCATGATTTGGAGCTGGTAGCAGTTGTCTTCACCTTGAAGGTGTGGAGGCACTATCTCTGTGGGGAGAGGTTCAAGCTCTTCTCCGACCACAAGAGCTTGAAGTATCTGTTCTCTCAGTCTAAGCTGAATATGAGGCAAAGGCGTTGGATGGAGCTCCTGAAAGACTATGATTTTGATCTCCAGTACCACCCGGGTAAGGTGAACGTGGTGGCAGATGCCCTCAGCCATTAGCCACGAGGCCTAGTGACACACATGATGATTTAGGAGTGGAGGATGCTCGAGGATATAGCAGAGTACGACTTCGAGTTTGATCGGTAATCTTCTATCGTCCAGTTATCGAGCCTGTCGATTCAACCCTCTCTTGTTGTAAGGGTAATCGAGGCTCAGCAGGCAAATGAGTCGTTATAGGATTACCAAGTAAAGGCAGCATCTGAGAGTCAGACGAATTGACAGATTGGTTCTAATGTTGGACTTCGCTTTAGAGGCCGATTATGTGCCCTGGATGTTCCTGAGTTGCACCGAGATCTTATAACCGAGGCACATCGATCACAGTTCTCTATCCACCCTGGCTCGAAGAAGATGTATTGCGATATGAGGCATCAGTATTTTTGGTCGGGGATGAAGTGCTGATAGCCAGTTTTGTGGCCGAGTGCGATACATGTCATCATGTCAAAGCCGATTATCAGAGACCATCTGGTTTATTGCAGCCGTTAAGTATCCCGATGTGGAAGTGGGAACACATATCTACTAATTTTGTCATGGGTTTGCCGAGGACACAGTACGGTCATGATGCTATCTGGGATGTTGTGGACTGTCTGATGAAGTTGACACATTTTCTTGTGATTCGTAAGACTTGGCATACGGACCGGCATGCCAAGATGTTTGTTGATGAGATCGTGAGACTACACGGTGTTCCTGTCTCGATCGTTTCAGACCGAGACCCGAGGTTCATGTCTCAATTTTGGAGGACCTTCCAGAGAGCGATGGGATCTGATTTGCAGCTCAGCACCACGTATCATCCGCAGACTGATGGAAAAATCGAGAGGGTTAACCAGATCCTTGAGGATATGCTTCGGGCCTACGCGATTGATTTCTCGGGTAGCTGGGACGAGCACCTGGGAGTGGCTGAGTTCGCGTACAACAACAGCTATCAGGCGACCCTTGGCATGACTCCTTTTAACACATTATATGGCAAACCGTGTAGATTTCTGAGTTGTTGGATCGAGATTGGAGAGTGACGTCTCCTAGTTATCGAGCTTGTGCAACAGACGTCAGAGGCTATCGACATCATCAGGCAGAGGATGCGCACAACTCAGAGCCGGCAAAAAAGTTTTGCTGATCGTCGACGTCGTCCCTTGGAGTTTCCATTAGGGACCATGTGTATCTCAAGGTCTCGCCCATGAAGGGTGTGGTTCATTTTGGAGTGAAGGGCACGCTTGCCCCGAGATTTATAGGACCTTTTGGGATCATTGGGCACGTTGGTGCCGTGACATATCAGCTTGCCTTGCCATCTTAGTTGTCTGGTGTCCACAACATTTTTCGCGTTTCTATGTTGAGGAAGTGTGGGTCAGAATCGTTCCCGTTATTGATTGACAGCCGTTGGAGGTTCATGAGGACGATTCTTACATTGTGAAGCCAGTTCGTATCCTCGATTGGAAGGAGCAGGTCCTCCAGACCAAGGTCATTCTCTTGGTGAAGGTACAGTGGGGCCATCATAGTGTAGATGAGGCGTCTTGGGACTGCAAGGCAAAGATTCGAGAACGATATCTCCATCTTTTCGATGTTTAATTATATGTTGTGTTGTATTTTGATCATATATGATGTTATGTTTCCTATTTCCTTATGAGTTACGGTTAGCTGCGATGGTAGTGCAAATTTTAAGGATGAAATTTTTATTAGGCGGGGAGAGCTGTAAGACCCGTATCTTAGTCCGTACTATTTCGTAAACTCTCGCGATCCTTCCCATCGAAATTTGGTAACCTACGACCTATAATCGACGTTTGCATGCGACCCTAAGTCGTATCCTGTAGATTTGAGTTCGCTTAATCCGAGACTTGTACCATTACGACTGCACCATCGCCACGTCTTCCGCACCGATCCGATACCCTAGCTAAAAGATGTGGGCCGACGTTTATTTCAAAGAAACACCACGCATTTGCAATTCCAAGAGAATCTCTACAACATGTCCCATCAATCAATCACTCAATCGATCAATTAATTACCTCATGTCAAGTACACAACCCATGCTTTCTTTCTCCACAAGTCAAGCAACCCCGAAAGTTAACCAATCTCTCACCTCACCCGTCACTCACCTCACATCCATCACTCACCTCACATCCTTCACTCACATCTCTCTTACAACCACTACACCACTCTCTCTTTCTCAACAAAAAAAAGTCCAAGCAAGTAAGAGAGGTGCAAGTCCATGTATTACAAACAAGAAAAGTGACTTTATGTGGCCCACCTTTCCCATCCCAAAAACCTACATCCTAGCCATTCAACTCTGATTGCCCTCCATCAAAGTGAAGCACAATGAGACTGGCGTTCCAACGGACCAAGAAGATTAAACAGTGGTTGCTCTATTAGGCCTAAATTTCTTTTTTTATATATAAAGGGCCAAGTGAGGCCTACCGATTGATGGTATGGATCTGACTTTGGACCCTAGGTGTGGCCAATGGCCCACCTTGATCCACATGATCATTCCATGATGGGGCCATTCTCCATGGACCCCATCATGATGTTTATTTTCTTTGCATGGCTAGAGGTCATCTAGACCTTCCATTTTGTTGGAGAAGGAACTCCACCGTTGATCTTTGATTTGATGGGCCCACGTGTTATGAGACCCACTGATGTATGATTGATTGCAAAGGAGCGCCCATAATGTCGGGGTCCCTCCATCACACACGTGTCTCTCTCTGTCTCTCCCTCTCTCTTTCATTTTTTTTTTCTTGTTGTATGTGATGATGTGGCTGTGTGGCCCACTCGGATGGACCCCGCCATAAGGTATGTATTTTATCCAAGTCATTTATAGGTGGGGCCCACTTTATAAGTGTTGTATCCACACCACCCATCATTTGGTGGCCCACGTGGGCAGCCCACTTGAAATGCACAATCGTCCAGCGTCCCTGGACGTGGGACATTGAATGGAAAACACAAATATTAGCTTGGTGTAAAGCATTTAGGGTGAGCCACTCGTGTAGGCCCCACCTTGATGCATGAATGTAATCCATGTCGTTCTTCCTATTCTTCAGATTATTTGAGGCATTGAGCCGAAAAATGAAACTGATCAGATTTTCTGATGGGCCATAGCATAACAAACAACGTTTTTACCGTTGAAATACCCCATGTCATTTCTATACCCCAAAATATATTGAATATTGGGCTTGTTTGGCTTGTCTTGAGCTATGGGGACCAGTGAGCGGGGTGGATTCTTTCGATGCCGGTCCCACACACGAAAAACTGTGAAAACACACTTTTTTTAAAAAAAATAATAATAAAATAAATAAGGCAATAGGCGATGCTGCGTTGACGTCTGACGCTGGATAGGCAGGGACCCACAGTCCCAGCTGTGGGTCCCACCAGGAGGTGTGTTCAACATCCACGCCGTACATTTGGAGGACCCCTTCTTGAAGTGGTCCCCCTCAAAATATTAGCCATATTCATGGCTCAGGTGGCCCACATCATAGGAAACAATGGTGATTGAACGGCTGTCATTAGACCCTTTTGGGTTAACACAGAAGTTTTAGGTCAATATGAAATTTATTTTTCCTATTCATCCAGGTCCGTGCGACCTTATCAACTGATTGGATGGAAAACAAACGTTATGGTGGGCCCCACGTGGGACCCACAAGGATGTATGTGTTTTATTTACACCGTCCAGGCGGACGGTGGAACCCACCACGTTGTATGTGTTGTATGTATGCCATCCACCCATTCTCTGTAGAGATGGTGGGTCCCATAACTGTTGACTTTAACAAGGTTTGTGGGACCCACGTATGATGTATACCACACCGTTCATATCACTGGATGGTGGGACCCACCATGATGCATGTGTTGCATCCAAGCCATCTAACCACTTAAAAGCTCATTTTAAAGCTTGAGTTAAAAAATGAGACAGATCTAGGATTAGATGGACCACACTATAGAAAACAGTGGGTTTGAACCTCCACCATTAAAGCCCCTTTTAGGTCAGTGTGACCTCATGATCAGATTAGATGGGAAATAAATGTTATCATGGGCCTTGGGAATTTTAATGGTGGAAATCGTCATCACCATCTATATTTGGGTGTAGCCCATTTGATATGAATATGGCCCATGTGATTAGGCCCATTTTGATGTATTATGAGGCCCATGGGTTATGGCCCATTGCAATGTACATAAGGCCTATTAATGCGGCCCATTGATGTGGCCCAGTTGATGAATATAAGGCTCATGAGATAAGGCCCATTTGATATATTTAAGACCCAATGGGATGTACTTAATGTCCATTGCAATGTGTGATTCAACCATGGTCTATGTAATGGTATTTATAGGGGGTTATGCCTTGGGAGCAATGATGGTTTGAGGCCCACATTGTAAGTATAATGTTGGTTAAATGTCCACATTATGACTCTCCCTAGGGCCCATTGATAGGCCTATACTTGTTACGTGTAGGCCGTCTAGGCCCATCTTCGTTGTGAGGATAGTTCATCACTTTATAACATATTTAGTATAATTTCATGCCTCATGCGTCATATGTATGCTTGATATGAGTAGTGACTGATCATAGCATATGCCATTGGGCAGATTACTTATAGGACTCATTGATAGAAGTTAACCACAAGAGCGCATGGTACACGCGAGATTACTGCATGACTGACGATGTGACTCATGCATTTCGCATTGTATGTCGTGATCAATGCACGCCCTAGCTACATCACGGCCATGGCCTCCACAGGCACATCGTGGATGGTCATATCAGATATCGAAAATATTAGCTCTAGCATTGTGGGCACTTAGGATGTCCTTGGGTGAAAATTCCAGAGCCTTTTTGGTACTAGGAAATGCTCCAACGTCTAGACCGAGTGGATACACGAGCACCCGAGTGCCGAATACCAGTAGGCCGTGTCTCCCACTGTGTCATGGTCAGTTAGAAGGAAGTGTGGCCTTATCTGCCTGAGTGAGGGGGCTATAAGCTAGGCTGAGTTTGACCAACTTACAAATGAGTCCGCTATCGATGTGCCGGGTAGGTATTGGCAGACTACTGGTCTGACGGATAGTATGGTCTCTTTCACTTACTTGGCTATGCAGCTAGGAAGGAAGCAATCAATGTGAAGTGTATTAGACCCCAGTGATATCTAGAGAGGAACTGTACTGATATGTGTACTTGATAAGAACTAGCATGTTTGCTTTACATCTCGCATATGACATTTGGCTACATAGGCCTCACATCGCATGGCCTTGGTATGGCCGATAGCATTCATGCCTTGCATCATATAGCTTTGGTATAGCTGATAGCATTCATGGACTTACCGCATATTTTTGCATTACTCTGATATTGTACACTTGGCGCTTGCCTTGCGCCCACACTTACACTACCTAATAAGCTTTTGTAAGCTTATGCATGACCGTTGCGTGCAGGTGTCGTTGGATCGCAACAGCGCTGAGGCAGGAGCACGTGTTGAATTATTTTAGAGTTTTTGATCACCTTATAATTTCCTTTCTGCATTGTACTTAAAGTTTTTGATACAGTGGATATATGGTGATGTTGTTTTATAACTTGGTTATGCTCCATTACAAAAAAATAAATTTCATACTGAAAATCCTCCTTATAGGATCCTAGGATCGGAATCTGTCATGTGAGTGTTAGAATCCTAGAATTGGGCACTACGGAGGCTGTTGACGCTGGATTCGGCGATCGAAAATTTTGTGAGCCTATTTTTCGAGTTTGGGGCGTGACATAAGAGGTGAAGCTTGTAGCGTGTTGGGATGTTTTCTATTGCTTTGATTCATGTTTAAGTTGAACTATCTTTGATTCTAGTTTGATTATAAGAAATACTTTCAGTTTTAAATTGTTTGTTGTGACTCAAATTACAATAGATCTGCGATAGCTTTGAGTATGTTCTTTTCATGTATGGAGATTATGAAACTAGGAAATCCCGTTCTTCACCATCGTCCCATGGGCATGGTTGGGTGATGGAATCCTTCTAATCTTCATGATTCTCTTATGATTGGTTGTGGGATTGGTAAATCCTGTTGTTTGCCTTGTCTCATGGGAATGGTTTTGTGATGAAATCACTTCCAGTTCTCACACCTCTCATCCACTGAGAATTAGGTCAAAGGAAGTTCAGATTTGATTTTACTGAGATATCTTCCAATTCAATAAGATGGGACTCTGATTCCAGTTGGGTTATTGAATCAAGCATAGATCTCCCTGATCTCTACAAGTGGATCCTTGGAAACCCTAGTTCCTACCTTTAAACTCTTAAATTTTAATTACTTTAATTATAATTACTTTCTCAATTACTTTAGAATTAAATTCACATCTTCTTCTAGTTTTAGTTTTAGTTACTTTCAGAATATGTTCAAGTTTCATTCCTTGTGGATTCGACCTCGGTCTCACCGAGATTATTACTACATCGCGACCCTACACTTGCGGATGTGAACAATAGTAGAAAGAAAGAACCGGGTATTGTAGGAAATGGGCTTAGTTGCGCTTAATAGCAAGAACATGGACAAAAGCTTTTGGGTCGAAGCTGTCAATACCGCCTGCTAAATAATTAATAGAGTGTATCTAAGAGCTGGATTAAATAAAAGCCCCGCATGAGTTGTGGTATGGGAAGCAACCTAGTGTGAAATACTTTCGTGTCTTCGGTAGCAAATGTTACATTCTCAAAGACATAGAGCATCTAGGGAAGTTTGACTCTAAAAGTGACGATGGCATTTTCCTTGGATATTCTGTAAACAGTCGTGCTTATAGAGTATATAATTTTAGGACTCTTACTATACAAGAATCTATCAATGTGGTTATTGATGGCTAACTATAAGATAAAAATAGTCCTTCGACTGATACAGAGGATGATGTTGATTCATGCATAATAGGTAAATTTGATAACAAATCCATCTCTTCTAATGACCCTTAGCCATTGAACAACACTCAACTTATTAAGGATCATCCTCTCAATCAAATAATTGGAGATCCTAATGATGGTGTGAAAACTCAATGTTAACTAGAGGGTATTAATAGTCATCTTTGCTTTACCTTAAAGATTGAGCCCAAAAATGTCTTAAAAGCTCTCCAAGATGAATACTGGATGACAGCTATGCAAGATGAGCTACAATAGTATATGAGATATGAGGTATGTCAACTAGTTCCCCGACCATTTGATACAAATATCATCAGAACCAAATGGATCTTCAAGAACAAATTCGATGAATCTGGGAATGTGGTGGAAAATAAGGCAAGACTTGTGGCTCAAGGACATTCACAATTAGAGGGCATCGACTTTGATGAAACTTTTTCCCTAGTAGCGCGTCTTAAGTTTATAAGGATTCCCATGTTTATTACTTGTGCTCTAAAATTCAAATTGTTTCAAATGGATGTGAAAAGTGCTTTTCTAAATGTTGTACTTGAGGAAGAAGTGTATGTTGAACAACCGAAGGGATTCTTAGATCCTAAGTTCCCTCATCATGTATATCTATTGAGCAAAGCACTTTATGGTTTGAAACAGGCTCCCCGTGCATGGTATGAGCATATGACACAATTTTTGTTAGACCACTATTTTTGTCGGGGGAGTGTTGATAAAACACTATTTACACAGAAGACAAAGAACTACCTACTCACCAGATTTATGTGGATGATACAGTCATTAAATCTACTTGTGAAGATGTTGTTCATAATTTTGCTAACTTGATGAAATCCGAATTTGAAATGAGCATGGTTGGTGAGATGAATTTCTTCCTGGGTTTACAAGTGAAACAAATGCATAATGAGATATTTGTATGTCAGTCCAAATATGCAAAAGATCTAGTCAAAAGATTTGGACTTGAATTTGGACGTATCTATCTTACTCCTATGAGCACCACTCTCAAGCTTTCCAAAGATGTAAATAGCAAGAGCGTGGATCAACACTTGTATCGTAGCATGATAGGTAGCTTATTGTACCTAACCGCAAGTCGGCAAGACATAGCTTTTAGCATTGGTGCATGTGCATGATTTCAAGCTGATCCTAAAGAGTCGCATTTATCTGTGGTTAAAAGAATTATCAAGTATGTGGTTGGGACTACCACATTTGGCCTATGGTACCCGTTCGATACATCTACTATCATTGTCGGATATTCTGATGCCAATTGGGCTGGAAATATTGATGATCGCAAGTTAACCAATGGTGGGTGTTTTTATATCAGGAATTGGCTTCTATCGTGGCAAAGCAAAAAACAAAACTCCATATCTTTGTCCACTGCTGAAGCTGAATACATAGCAGCCAGTATTTGTTGTGCAGAACTTCTTTGGATGAAACAAATGTTCACTACCAAAAAAATCACCAAAGCTGATGGCCGTGTATAGGGTTCACCAACGACTCTTAGCAGTCTGCGAATCACAATAAACCGTCAGTAAAAATAATATTTTTTAATGGTTGATATTCAGTCACTATTGTATTCCTTTGATGTGGTCCACCTGAAATTTAGATCTCGATCATTTTTTGAATCAAGCCTTAAAATGATATTGAAAAATAGATGGACGATGTGGATAAAAATCATATATCATGGTGGGGCCATAGAGCACCAGCCACTAGCCACCTGGCTAGTAGCCAGCATCAGGTAACAAGGAAGTCGATTGGCCGGTGCACCACACACTACGGATTGACTAATGTGGGGATGTGTCTTGCCAAGAGCGTTGCCGCCTCCACATTGTATGAATGTTCAAATGAGATTAAAGTTACATGGCCCCAAAAATGATATATTTATTATATCCACACCGTTCATCCAATTTTCGAGAACACAGCTTAGGCCACAATCCCAAAAATGATTCATCTCCAAATTTTAAGTGGACCACACCACATAGTAGTAGGACTGATTCTCACCATTAAAACATTTGTAAGGCCCACCATACCATTTATTTTCCATCTAATCTGTCCATAAGGTCACATAGATCGGGATGAAGAGGAAAAACAAATATCATATTGATCAAAAACTTATGTGACCCCCAAAAAGGGTTTCAATGGTAGATGTTCAATACCCCATTGCTTTTTGCAGTGTGGTCCACTGGATATTTGGATCTGTCTTAATTTTGTTAACTTTAAGCTCTGCCACTAGCTCACCAAATGGTAGGATGACTGGGATATAAGACATACCTTGTGATGGAACCCACAGAACTTAGTGACATTAACACACAATTGGTTATGTGTGGCACACTAACCAATGCACCTGCAATCCAAAAATGGATTGGCTATACCCCAGTGGTGGCTACTGGTCAGTGCTCTGCAAGCCCCACTATGAAGTGTCTTTTATCCATGCTGTCCATCCATTTTTATAGATCATTTTAGGGATTTATCCCAAAAATAAAGGGATATAAATATCAGGTGGACCACACTATAGGATAACAATAGTGATTGAATATCCACCATTAAGATCCTCCTAAGGCCTACTGTATTGTTTATTTGACATCCAATCTATTGATTAGGTTATACATACCTAAATGAAGGGAGAAAATACCCAGATCCATAGCTCAACTGGTAGACTAAGTGGAGATACCTTGTTTTAACACTTGAAGTCTTGGTATCGATCTCTGGTGGGGGTGGCTAACATGGAGTGTGTGTACTGACATGGGTGTGTACTAACAAGCTAACCCAAAAAAAAATAAAAAAAAATGAAGGGAGAAAACAAAAATCGCTTGATACAAAACTTTTACAGCCTATAAAGTTTTAATGGTCAACGTTCAATCAACATTGTTTCCTGTAATGTGGTCCACTTAAGATTGGGATATATCTTATTTTTGGGCTCATACCATATAATTATTTAGAAAAATATATGAACAGAATGGATGAAACACATACACCATGGTGGGTCCCACATAGCACCGACCACTAGCTAGTGGCAGGGGAGTATCCATTCTGTTTCCCTTGCAATCTGGACCCATTCTCAGATTTCTTGCAAAAGCATTTCCAAGTTCATGCGCTTAGATCTTGGTGAGGCCCACCGTGATGTTTGTGAGAAATTCATCCTGTACGTCTATTTCATGAGATCATTTTAGGACATTAGGCCAAAAATGAGCCAAATTCAATACTAATGTGGGCCGAAAATGTGAGGATTGAACTTCCACACTTGAAATATTCATGGGCCATTCAAGTTTTGAATCAGGCTAATATTTATATTTTCAGTTCATCCCAGTAGGAATAACATTATGAACAATATGGATGGCCGGTAAACATCACAGTCGACCCCATGGAGGTTTCAACGGTAGTAATTTCACTACCCACATTTTCCTTTAGTGTGGCCCACTTGAGTCTTGGATCTTGATCACTTTTGGTCTCATGTTCTAAAATGATCTCAAAAAATGGACGGACGGGTGGATTTCTCAAAAATATCATGGTGGGCCCCACCTAGGTTTCCAGCGAGGAGCTTAGTGTGAAAGGCTGTTGCAGGAAATTTTGTCCCTCATTACCGTCAGTCCAATACCCGAAAGAGGATTGCATATCTGTGGGGTCCACCATAATTTATATATTTTATATACTACTTCCATCAATTTTAGCAGATAATTTTAGGGCTTGAACCCAAAAATGAAGTATATCCAAATCTCAAATGGACCAATCATGTCTATGGTTAGCTAAATCTCTTAGCTAGGGCTAAGAGGTGAAGCTTGTAGCATGATGAGATGTTTTTATTGATTTGATTCAAGTTTAGATTAAACTCCATGGATTCTAATTTGATATTTAAGGTATACTTTCAGTTTGTAATGGTTTATTGTGACTCAAATTATAGTAGATCTGCAATAGCTTTGAGTATCTTCTTTTCCTGATTTGAGATTGTGAAATTAGTAAGTCCTGTTGTTCACCATCGTCCCTTGGGCATGGTAGGGTGATGAAATCCTTCCTAATCTTCACAATTCTCTTGCTTTGAGATTATGGGATTGGTAAATCCTATTGTTTGCCATTGTCTCCTGGACATGGTTTGGTGATGGAATCCATGTCAATTATCATAGTTCTCCTTCATTAAGAATTAGGTCAATGAAAGTTTAGATTTGGTTTTATTGATATATTTTTCAATTGGATAGGATAGGACTCCAACTCTAATTGTGTTACTTGAATCAAGCAAGAGGGCTCCCTAATCACTACAAGTGGATCCTTGGCACCCTAGTTTTCACCATTGAATTCTCAGTTTTAATCACTTTAATCACAATTACTCTATCAATCACTTTAAAATTAGTTTTTCGTTTTCTCCTAGTTTTGATTTTAGTTGCTTTCATATTACACACGAGATTAGTCCCTGTGGATTTGACCTCGGTCCCACCGAGATTATTACTGCATAGCAACCCTACACTTGGGGTTGTGAACAAGTTTTTAGAGCCGTTGCCAAGGATTAACAGTTGCATTTTTCTGAGATAACTAGTTTGGAATTAGGTTAAGATTAGGATTTGTTTACTTTCCATTTTTAAGTTGGGATTTTTTAAAATTATTTTTAGAAAGTAATTTTCCTTCTAATTCTAGGTTTAGAAACTTTCCGAATTTGTTTGTAAAAACTTTCTTAATTTATTTTTAGAAACTTTCCTTTTTTTTGTTTTTAGAAATTAGGTTGTTTTTTTTAGAAACTTTCCTAATTTCTTTTTAAAAACTTTCCTAATTTGTTTATAAAAACTTTCCCTTTTCATTTTTAGAAACTAGGTTGCTTTTTTAGAAACTTTCCTGATTTGTTTTTAGAAACTTTCCCAATTTGTTTTTAAAAACTAGCTCAACTTTCTATTTCTATTTTTAGAAACTACTTTACTTTCCTTTTTCTTTTACAGGATCCTAACATAGAACCTTCTAATTTGGTAACCTCTTTCTAATTCTCTCTATTTTTATTTCTAGATTTCTTATTATTGTAGGAATTTCTTTTATTTTATTTTAGGATTAGGTTTAGGATTAGGGTTTCATCATGTATATGTAAGAGTGGGAACGTTAGTACGTTGAGATAGCTAAAAGATATTGGGAAGGGATGTATGATGATTATGATATGAAACAGCCTATGTCTCAATTATTTTTTTGAAAATATCATCAAGAATCAACAGGAATACAATGCACCACCAGTTAAGAAGTCCTTACGCGATCATATGTGGGAGAATAATTACAACCCACGGATTAAGAAAATAGTACGTAATTGTTGGGGTCATTGTGATTATGGGAGTGGGAACTATTATTACCCATTAGACAATAAAACAATGCGTGATTATATTTTGGGTGATAATATGTACCAACAACCATCAAACTCTACCACTTATGACCCGTATGACTATGATCAGTGGAAACATCAGCACTGGAGAGATGCACCAATAAAGGATTATAGTGAACATTCTCTTGGATCACCTACCTTTGAAATCCAACCAGAAGCAATCCAAGAGGATTCACTTCGGAAACTCATGGATGCATAAGAGAAATTTAATCAATATCTCATGCAATCATTCGTAGCCATTGAAAAATCTATTGAATTGATTAAATCAACCAGGCTAGAAAGTCAGTCACACCTCAATGAGGAGGAAGAAGCTAGGTTATCCCAGCCTTAACCCAATCCAGAAACACAATGTGAGGAGAGTGATCCTAACTCGCTTGTGGAAGATACTAAAATTGAGAATAAGGAGTTAGATTCTGTTAATGAGCATACGATTCAATTCCCTGAAGAGTTGATCATAATGACTGTCTAAAGGAATGATCAAGAGATAGTGTTAGTTTTTAAATATAGTGATACTGACACACTTGGTTTCAATAAGGAGGAAGAGGCTAGTTTATTCGAGCCTCAACTCAACCTAGAAAAATAGTGTGAGGTAAGTGATCTCATCCCACTTGTGAACTATACTAAATTGGACGATAATAAGTATTGGTATGAGAATCATGAGTTTACAGCCCAAGATTCACTGGAATCGACTTCAATTATGGTTCAGGAAAGTGATCACGAGGTACAGGAAGTTATACTCCACCTATATGACATGGTTGATTTAATTGAGGAAGAGTCTCTTCCAGGTGAATCGCAGGACTCTTTTGAGTCATGTTTGGCCACTCCACTGATTTAGATTATAACATGATTAGGGAGATGGACGAGTTAATTGATATGACTCTGGAATTTGGAACCACCCAGTTAAGGCCACCATTTGAACCGTCAACCCTTGACGATATAGTACCTCTACCGAGTAGAATCAATGAACAAAGTCTTCACATCAATGAGCCTACTGATCAACAATCTGCCTATGTAGGGTAGGGTGAGATGTATCTGGTGACAATTAACTCTCACCATGGTGAAGAGCAAGAGAGCATGTTTCCCGCTATTCTAAGAGAAGATGAAGGAATCATTGGGCATATTATCACAGACCTCAATGTAGAAAATAAGCCTCTCTTAACTAATTATCTCAACTCTCTGAAACATTGCTTAGCATATTTTACAGATTCAAATGATCCCATGATAAAAGAAATAATGGAACCCTAATTCTAAATCCCCTCATTCCTCAGATCTTGAAAGTTCACTGAAAGGACGAGCTATAGATGTCCGACAAGGGGGGTGAATAGGACAATGCTAAATAATTTGATATAATGTGGAATAATGAATCAATTAAACATAATATTGCAAAGTATTGAATCCTTGATCCTAAATAGTTCGTAGGACAACCATACACCTAAAAGATTTAGGTAGGACAACCTTATTTCACGACGTCTTTGAAATCAAAGTATCAAACTAATTTGCAAAGAGTAAGAAAATCACAATAACACAAATAATCAAATTCAATCACCACAATACATAAAAGAGTTATATTGGTTCAGTGCCTCAATGCAACCTACTTCACTCCCAAAATTACTACTCTCACAATTTTGGCTTTCACTATTTCAAGGTTTTCCAAGGTTACCTTAACAACCTTATACAGTTATTGCTATTTTTACGGGCTATCACAATCAAACCCACTTTGTGATTTTACAGGGTCACCCCAAACAAACCCACTAAAATTTCTAGGCTATCTCAGAAAAACCCAAATCTGAAGTAATTAAACAGTACTTATCTTCGATTTGGCGAGTCGAAGTCGTAGTTGTATCTTGAGTGTAGCGATCTTCTTCTTGGGATATTGATGAAGCCGATGTATAAGTTCAACCCAAAAAGATGCAAAGGTATCTAATAGATTTTTAATGAAATGAATGAAACTCTAATGCTACAGATTTGATTCTCCTTATTCTTAAAGTAGAGTATGGATTACTCTTGTCAAAACAATTTAATCTAACTTTGAAAAGGAGAATAGAATAAGCTAATAATAAAATATGAATTACAACATAAATAAATTAAAGAAGTTTGAAGGATCTTTCTCTATAACAAAATAAAAGAATATAAATTTTCGTAATTTAGAATGTAAGAGAAAGCCTCTATTTATAGCCACAAATCTATGTAGTTCAGTTGGCCCAAGATTCAGTTTGGCTGGCCGAACTCCAAAGATTACATTCCAATCAGAATCTAGAAATCATGGGATAAAATCTTTCAAAACTTCAACTTGCCTAAGCCCAGGTTCTGCTTGCCAAACACCTAGTTTGGCTGGCCTAAGCTCAAGTTTGGATGGCCTAAATGGCCTGGATTTTGAAATTGTTCCATTACTGGAAACTTGACCGAACCCCCTTGGTTTGGTCGAACTTAGGTTCAGCAAGCCGAATCCCACCTTGGTTTGGCCGAACCTACCGCAAGAAAAGATCTTATGAGATCTGAATTTTGTCCGAATTTTGCATGGTTGATCCAAATAGTTCCGCTGGCTGAACTGGACATCGGGCTGGCCTAACAAGTGTGTAATTAACATAAAATGTGATTCAAGATATGCATGAGTGAAATACACCTAACCTATGGTCCAATTAAGTTTATACCACCTGTAGGTTGACTCATACGAAGTGTGCTGAACTTCGAACCATGAATGATCTTACTTTGAAATGTTGAATCTTCTTTTTAGGTATTTGATCGAGTTGATAGCTTGTCTTCAGTCGAGCTTGCGATTGTAACCGGACTACAAAATTTAACAAACTAATATGTGCTTTAATTATAAGCACTTACATTTAACATTAAGGGAGGAGGAGCTAAAAGTTGAACTGAAGTTTGAAACTTCAAAATATGTTGAGACTATATCACCTACTGAGAATTTCTCTGAATTTTATCTACTTGCAGTCTCTGATTTACCATATTGCTCTAACTTAGAAAATTTGTCTGTCACAGGTGAATCATATATACTTTTGATATGATTTTTTGTGGCCAATAAATTTCTTTGGAAAATCATGCTCCAGGGTGTAACATCCTGAATTTTTGCCAACCTGGAATTAGACGTCCTTAGGTAATGGGTCACTCCTGACACCTTATTAACCTGTCAGAACTCAAATCCCAAAGTCTAAAAATGCTTTTGAACCCATTTCCTTCACAAATCCCACCCTTCACCACCTTGTCCATTCAATCCTTCTAAGTACTTTCACCCTAGACACTATCTTAAACTAGCTAAGTAGTATAACTTGGATCACTTTCTATACAAACTACAAAGGACTAAGTACCACCTCAGACAGAAATCTTACAGGACTAAATCCCTTAGAAATTTGACAATGTTAACTAAGTGCTAAACTAGATTAGCTATGGAATATGCTAGAATCTCTTCAAATACGATCTGTAAGACCCAAAACTTGTAGAATCATTGACGTTAGGTTACCCTAAAATCTCGGATCAAACTCATTACCCCACTGCCCTCGGGAGCACGTTGAAATTCCGTATCAGATCTGGACAGCACGTCGGAAGTCTGAATAATACAAGGTCAAAGACTTAGGACCGCCTCGCTGGGCTTGACAACCATCTCGGAAATCAAATTCAGCCAGTGTCCCACGGCTGTTCGCATGAGTCCGGAGCGAGAGAGTGTGAAAACACTTATTTTCTTTACAAAATAAATATCTCAAATAGTAATCTGAGACTTGTTACTTGCGGGTCAGTATTAAACAACCTGACCGTCAGAATCTGACCCAAATAAACCCTCGGATCAGGAAAAATTTCATAAACATATCCATGTACTTAGAATTTCTGATCGAGATCTACTGACTGTTGAACTGAAACTGGTCCGCCACGCGTGATCTGAGAATCCGACTGAAACAAAAACTTAACTTCACCTTGATCTGATGTGTGTGAGCTTAAGTCTGACCTTTGGCTCAAGGAGGCCCACCAGAAGTCCTCCGTTGAGCTGAAAGGGACCCGTTTTGGTTATAACCTAAGTATACCTTGACCTGAAGTCTAATTTAGTGACTTTTTAGGCTATATAAGGACGTTAAAACCCTCTCTCATTCAGCGATGTGAATTTGTGAGAGAAGAGAAAAAAGAGAGAGAAAGTGCGGGAGATGTGGGAGGATCTCCATACCATGCTTCCCTGCTGCTATACATGTTCAACCACCTCGTTCTTGTCGCTTTCCCGGCGATTCAAGCTCCATTTTTAGGTAAGAAACCCTAACCCTAATCTGATTTGGGGTGTTGATAGTTGTAGGTTATAAAATAGCTAACCTATTTCGTTCTATAGGTTGTCAAACTACCGTATATGAAAGCTTAGAAAATCCATCGGCTCCGTTACGATTTTACGACAAAAGGTGAGGACTTTAAGTGTATAGGTTATGGTTTTCAACGCTTTCAATGTTAGATAATGATAGATTCATGATCTGCATGCAATTGTACATGTACAAAGTGGCGTCTATTTTCCATTTCGATTAAAGATGTAGAATATGGAATTTTACATATTTTAGGTATTCGTAGAAAATACTATATACGTATATATTTTGGAAATGTGTTTGACATGATTATTTGTTGTATAAATATATGATATATGGATAAAATAATTATTTGGCGAAAGGATTCCCCCTAATACATGTTTTGCTAATATGCACTATGTATGTAGAAATAGTGTATTGTAGAAAGTACCGTATATGTATATAATTTGGAAATGTGTTTGTCATGATTATTTGTTGTATGAATATATCATATATGTGTGTAAAATACTTGCTTGGCGAAAGGACTCGCCCTAAAATATGTTTTGCTAATATACACTATGTATGTGAAAATAATGTATTCTAAGTATTTGTGAAAATGACTGAATGAGTATAGAATTCTCATTTGTGCTCAGCATGACTAATTGTCATGGATATATGATTGTTGTATTGGCGATACCCCCTTTGACCAAAAGATTTTCCCTAAATCACGCCACGGCCAATATACACTATATATGCTAAAATGTGTAGCCTAAGTGTTTGTGGAAATGACTGAATGAACATGGAACTTGGATTCCTGCTTGCCGTGACTATCCGTCATGCGTGCACGCGTGTTATAATTAGGGCAACTCCCTAGTGGAAGGATTTGGCCTTATACCTATGTGATCAACATACGTCATGTATGTTGATGTCTGTAGTCTAAGTGTTTGCTGAAATGACTAAGTAATTATGGATTTATGATTTATGTCTGCCAAATGTATTGAATGTAAGAACATAATTGATGTGTATGCGACAACTCCTTGCTATAAGGATTTGTCCTAATCTATGTTGAAATCAACATACGTCATGTACGTTGGAGTGGTGTAGTTTAAGTGTTTGATAAAATGCCTGTGTAAGAAATTGTGTGATGAACAAAATTTAATAGAGATGTTGAGATAGGATTCTCAACTACCTTAGTGATGTGTATGATTTCCTTCATGTAAGTTATTTAGTTTAATCGCTTACTGTTTTATGAAACGTATGTGTTTAGATTTCCTGTTTGCATTGTGTTTTATAACATGCTTGTTAATATGTTTGAATTACTTATTTATTTAATTATGCTCTGATTTCTTCATATATTAAGTTGTATTCCATAAAATCCGTGAAGGGTGATGGGGGAGTGGTGCAACGTTTCCTAGCAACAGCCCTGGTAGCCCTAAGCGGACAATATTGGATATTTGATTGTATAATTTCAAATCTTGATCCATTACTGCCTTAACTGTTCTGTAATTGATTGGGTTTGGGGCTATGATTATAGTCCAGGCAATCGGTACCAAAATTAAATTCGTAGCTGAGATTCATTTGCCACGTAGGATGTGTCTGATGAACCCGAATCGTACTTCGGTTAACGACAGTGGTTAGGCCACGTGAAGTGCTTATGCGCTTCATGTCGTTCAACTTGTTGTGCGCTCGAGCTAGTCGAGCTCGTTAAGCAACCTGATTTGTATTATGTATGTTCACCATGTTTGGACGCATCTGTTTAAACCTAGGGTACCAAACTTACCAGTGAAATCCCGTTAACCATGGTACCTCGATTCGCTAAGACTCATGGTCGGGCAAGGTGGTATGGAACACCGTGGTCGAGCTGTCGGCCTACGCTGGGGCCACGTGCCTCCCCTTAGTGACCAGTGAGCAACCAGACTGGTGAGCCGAATACGGTGGTATGGGACACTGTATTCGAGCTGTCGACACCTACGACGAGAGCCGAATACGATGAGACCTGTATTCGTGCTGATGGGTGACGAGCCCTTCGTAGTGTCTTCGAGTATATTCTGAAGTCTATGATTGACGATGAGCCCTTCGCAGCAACTAGAGTATGAGTTGAGCCGAGTACGGTGAAAACTGTATTCGAGCTGACGGCCAGCAATTGAGCCGAGTATGGTGAGACCTGTATTTGAGCTGATGGCCAGAAATTGAGCCGCATACGGTGAGATCTGTATCCGTACTGATGAGTGACGAGCCCTTTGCGATGCCTTCGCGATGCCTCTCGAACTATAATATCGTATGAGATTGTCTAAGTTTGACGACCCTAGAATGGATCATGTTTGGGATTGATACAAGGGAGGTACCTTAGTTTCCTAATACTGCTGTTTAAAATAGACTAATAACAACTCGGTAATCATGCTCATCATGTATTGCATGTGCGTGGAAGATATGAAGCACCGAGGAATGCAAGCATACCGTGAACGTAAGATGGTGTCGCATGAGGGAGTGTGTGGTGAGGGCATCCATCATGACTGCATTCATACTTGCATTAATAAGAGTAGTTAGGATTGTTTGATTATACTGCTTTATCAATACTGCTTGACTAAATTGATAACATGTTAACCTATGCTTTATTGTTCCACTGAGTTAGCTACTCACTCCCACATTACGGGACAGTGTTCTGAATACCCACCAGACATTGTCTGATTGCAGATGGTGATTATACTTTTGGGGCGGAGCTGAACTTTTATGACGACGGGAATGCCTTCTCGTGTATGCTATTTTCTGATGACTTCATGTGGGCCGTGTCTTGATCGATGGGATTACAGAGATGTCTAGATGACACTACACCTTTGGTATAATTTGAAACTGTACTTGTAATTCATTAACATGGTAACCTTATCACACTCTGGAGACTTACTATAGTTTATATATTTTATCAGTCTTCCGCTTACAATTTAACTGTCTCTGGAGTATGATATGCTGTTTTGGCTTAATCTTAATCATGTTCAATGCACTAATACAGACAACATTCAATCATCATTCATTTTGTTGCATAAGTGATGCGCTGGAACTCGGGAGTTGAGTTTATGCTCGACCATCGATTTTCAGAGTGTTACAAGATGGTATTAGAGTATGATTTGGATTAAACCGGACCTGGGTTATGGTCACACGATGCACTCTGATGCATTCTGACTTAGGAGGGAGAGACGGAATGTAGAAACCGACTTAGGATTTTCCAAATTCACTGAACGGCGAAACCGACCGAAATCGACCGCCGAGATTGGGCCTGTACACACCCATGATCATGCAAAACGATCCCGAATCACTTCTAGGCCGTCAGTAGACGGGTTTGAGTCGTTCCCTAGAAACTAATGTCCTTAGGTTGTGGGTTAACCACAACACCTTACACTTCATCTCAAAGCCTAAAACCCCTTTTATCCAATTCCCTCAAATTTTCTCCGTTCACCACCTCATTCTTCAACTTTTTCTAAGTCCTTTCATACTAGACATAAATACTAACGTATAAAGGATGGAGAATAATACTTAAACAAAAATATACTATAAATAGTAAATATATGTAGAAATTGGACTTTTGACCATTCAAATTTTGGAATCTGACTAAATAAATGGGTTATTCGGATGGATTAGCTCCTCCTACCCCCAAAATCATATGTTATACGTCACATAAAATCATTCCATTTTGCAATTTGGCCTTGGTACGACTCAAAACGGAGTCGGGGGCCTATCCACACTATTCCAATGGGACCCAGGGTTTTTTGGGGCCTAGGGGGCAGGAGGGTCTCGCCCATGGGGCGGGCCCTCGAGTTCTGGACCATTGGTCGGTGAGGCCTCGCCAGATTTTGGGTTGGGCCGGGCCCGCGGCTTGGACCGATGGTATTTGGGGGTTGTGGGACCCCCCTGATGTGTGTCCCGTCCATTGAAACCCCCCTATGACACACTTCCTTCACAAACCTCCCCTCCAAGATCTCTTTTCCCCCTATTCTTGCTATTTTCTCTTCAAAATCACCACTCCACTCATCCCATTTCCCATTTTTGGTCATAACCCACCCACATCCATTGATCACAGCAACCCTACCTTCCTACCCTTTCCCTTTCTTTCACATTTGAGCTCCCACACCCCATTTGAAGTTCAAAAAATGTGTAAGTTCCCTAACCCATCCTACCTTTCCATTTTTTATCTTCAATCACAGTCTTTTAGGCCTTTACAATCCCTGTTGTGGCTCAAGTCCATGGAGAACCAAACCTCCAGCCCTTTCCCTCTCTCTCCATCACTTTTTATTCACTTTTCCATGGCTCTATCCGAGCTTGGTACGGCCATCTTCTCAGATGTCTAGCTATCTATATGTTGTCTTGTAGTTTGCATGGGCTACTGTCTTAGGGTGGTTATGTTTTCATGTTGATAGGTTTAGTAGTTGGTAGAATGTTTTAGATGTTTGAGGACGTTTAGGGCCCGTTCGGCTAAATTGTATTAGATGAGTTTACGGTGAATAGAATTATAAAGGTAATAATAAATGTATGTATAGGGTATGCTCCCTAGATTGGGTGTATCCAATGTTTTCCAATACCATGTTTTGAGCGTATGCAATTAAGAGTAAATCCCAGAATTTTCCTTTCCAAGTACACTTAGAGATTCATGATCATGGGATTTGGAATTCCCTATTCACACTTTCCAACACAAGGCTCATTTTCCAAAGCTTATAAAATTAATCCCCTCCCACCCTCCTACCAAACATGCCACTCCAAATCTCGAAGTGGGATTAGCAATACAGTCCCATTTAATACAACTTAAAGTGATAAAGTCCCTTGATATACATTAACCCACTACACTCTGACAGTTTAAGCTTTTAGAGTAAATGGTTGTTTGACAAATAGGCCCTTAGAGTTTTAGACCTAGATCAGTGCTCCTAGATTTCGACAGACCTGACCGTATAGGAAATCCAACAAACTAATAGTGTGAACTGTAGGAACCTCTTAGCTGGTATGAGCATGTGTGAAGTGCTCGAGAGTAGTTAAATTTAAGTCTGTACAACTCAATTCCAATCAGACAACCTTGAACCTAGGTGATAAAACCCTTCCTTCAATTAGAAATGATGTGAAATCATCTAGGGTATAAGCATAGACTTTGGACTACACCTATGGATCCACTACTCCTAAATTAAGACTAGACTCCTAGTTACATTAGAGAATGCCAGAGACCGATAGATGTAGATAGGTCAAATTAATACACCTCTTTGATCTAGGTGGCGCAGCGAAAGCGTGATGGACCCTACCCCACTAGCCCAGGATCGAAACTGTGCTCCTTGAATACGAACATAATAGAAGCCCTAGGAAGTTCTACTATGAGAAACCGTTTTAGGATTATCTAGTAAGATTTGATTCACCATTTCCTTGGACATAGATAATAACGAGGACTCTCTTAGACTAAGACCAAAAGGGCAACCTTAAAAATAGGACATTTGAACTTTTCAATGATGGACATTCCCTATGTTTTTAGAGTGATCGGACTACGGAGTTACTGAAGTATACAACTGCAAAACATTCACGGCTTGACCCAATTCTCAATCATGGGTAACTACCAATGGACTCACTGCTTGGCCGAGCAGAAGATCAGGATCCATCAGGATTCAGAAGGGATACGATGAGCTTTCTACCCTAGCCCGGTAGGTGATCGATGTATCAGGATCAAGCCCATTATACCCATCTCTCCATGTTGGTCAAACATTGAAAATAACTATCTTACTCTAAATTGTTGGGAATTATCGTCAAGACTCCAAATAGGGAAAGAAATCCATTGTAACAAACCATCAAGATATGAGAAATGGATAAAGAAATAAGTTTTAAGGGGGGTAGACTAAGATGAACCAGGCTAGTATATACCCTACCATGCGTAGAAACTTGCAATCAATAAGTCTTAGGCAAATGAAATAATAGAATTCTTCTTTATTACCCTTAGGCAGTTTCGGGGACAAAATTTTGTTTTAAGAGGGGTAGATTATAATATCCCGGATTTTTGTCAACCTGGAATTAGACGTCCTTAGGCAATGGGTCGCTCCTGACACCTTATTAACCTATCAGAACTCAAATCCCAAAGTCTAAAAATGCTTTTGAACCCATTTCCTTCACAAATCCCACCCTTCACCACCTTGTCCTTTCAATCCTTCTAAGTACTTTCACCCTGGACACTATCTTAAACTAGCTAAGTAGTATAACTTGGATTACTTTATATACAAATTACAAAGGACTAAGTACCACCTCAGACAGAAATCTTACAGGACTAAATCCTTTAGAAATTTGACAAAGTTAACTAGGCGCTAAACTAGATTAGCCATGAAATCTGCTAGAATCGCTTTAAATACGATCTATAAGACCCAAAACTTATAGAATCATTGACGCTAGGTTACCCTAAAATCTCGGATCAAACTCATTACCCAACTGCCCTCGGGAGCACGTTGAAATTCCGTATCAGATCTGGACGGCACGTCGGAAGTCCGAATAATACGAGGTCAAGGACTTAGGACCGCCTCGCTGGGCTTGACAACCATCTTGGAAATCAAATCCAGCTAGTGTCCCATGGCTGTTCGCATGAGTCCGGAGCGAGAGAGTGTGAAAACACTTGTTTTCTTTACCAAATAAATATCTCAAATAGTAATCTGAGACTTGTTACTTGGGGGTCAGTATTAAGCAACCTGACCGTCAGAATCTGACCCAAATACACCCTTGGATCAGGAAAAATTTCATAATCATATCCATGTACTTAGAATTTCTGATCGAGATCCACTGACCGTTGAACTGAAACTGGTCTGCCACGTGTGATCTGGGAATCTGATTGAAACAAAAACTTAACTTCACCTTGATCCGGTGTCTATGAGCTTGTCTGACCTTTGGCTCAAGGAGGCCCGCCAGAAGTCCTCCGTTGAGTTGAAAGGGACCCGTTTTGGTTATAACCTAAGTATACCTTGACCTAAAGTCTAATTTAGTGACTTTTTAGGCTATATAAGGACCTCAAAACCCTCTCTCATTCAACCATATGAATTTGTGAGAGAAGAGAGAAAAGAGAGAGAAAGTATGGGAGATGTGGGAGGATCTCCCTGCCATTCTTCCCTGCTGCTATACGTGTTTAAACACCTCATTATTGTCACTTTTGCGATGATTCCAGCTCCGTTTTTAAGTAAGAAACCCTAACCCTAATCTGATTTGGAGTGTTGATAGTTGTAGGTTATGAAATAGCTAACCTATTTCATTCTATAGGTTGCCAAACTACCGTATATGAAAGCTTAGCAAATCCATCGACTCTGTTATGATTCTACGACAAAAGGTGAGGACTTTAAGTGTATAGGTTACGGTTTTCAATGCTTTCAATGTTAGATAATGATAGATTCATGATCTACATGCAATTGCACATGTACAAAGTGCCGTCTGTTTTCCATTTCGATTAAAGATGTAGAATATGGAATTTTACATATTCTAGGTATTCGTAGAAAATACAGTATACGTATATATTTTGGAAATGTGTTTGACATGATTATTTGTTGTATGAATATATGATATATGGATAAAATACTTATTTGGCAAAAGGATTCGCCCTAATACATGTTTTGCTAATATACACTATGTATGTAGAAATAGTGTATTGTAGAAAGTACCGTATACGTATATATTTTGGAAATGTGTTAATCATGATTATTTTCTATATGAATATATCATATGTGCGTAAAATACTTGTTTGGCGAAAGGACTCGCCCTAAAATATGTTTTGCTAATATACACTATGTATGTGAAAATAGTGTATTTTAAGTGTTTGTGAAAATGACTGAATGAGTATAGAATTCTCATTCATGCTCGCCATGACTAATTGTCATGGATATATGATTGTTGTATTGGCGATACCCCCTTTGACGAAAGGATTTGCCCTAAATCACGCCACGGCCAATATACATTATATATACTAAAATGTGTAGCCCAAGTGTTTGTGGAAATGACTGAATGAACATGGAACTTAGATTCCTGCTTGCCATGACTATCCGTCGTGGGTGCACGTGTGTTATAATTCGGGCAACTCCCTAGTGAAAGGATTTGACCTTATACCCATGTGATCAACATACGTCATGTATGTTGATGTGTGTAGTCTAAGTGTTTGCTGAAATGACTAAGTAATTATGGATTTATGATTTATGCCTGCCATATGTATTGAATATAAGAACATGATTGATGTGTATACGACAACTCCTTGCTATAAGGATTTGTCCTAATCTATGTTGAAATCAACATACGCCATGTATGTTGGAGTGGTGTAGTTTAAGTGTTTGATAAAATGCCTGTGTAAGAAATTGTATGACGAACAAAATTTAATAGAGATGTTGAGATAGGATTCTCAACTACCTTAGTGATGTGTATGATTTCCTTCATGTAAGTTATTTAGTTTAATCGCTTACTGTTTTATGAAACGTATATGTTTGGATTTCCTATTTGCATTGTGTTTTATAACATGCTTATTAATATGTTTGAATTACTTGTTTATTTAATTCTACTCTGATTTCTTCACATGTTAAGTTGTATTCCATAAAATCCGTGAAGGGTGATGGGGGAGTGGTGCAACGTTTCCTAGCAACAGCCCTGGCAGACCTAAGTGGATAATATTGGATATTTGATTGTATAATTTGAAATCTTGATCCATTACTGCTTTAACTGTTCTGTAATTGATTGGGTTTAGGGCTATGATTATAGTCCAGGCAATCGGTACTGGGATTGAATTCGTGGCTGAGATTCATTTGCCACGTAGGATGTGTCTGACGAACCGGAGTCGTACTTCGGTTGGCGGCAGTGGTTAGGCCACGCGAAGTGCTTATGCGCTTCATGTCGTTCAACTTGTTGTGCGCTCGAGCTAGTCGAGCTCGTCAAGCAACCCGATTTGTCTTATGTATGTTCACCATGTTTGGACGCCTCTGTTTGAACCTAGGGTACCAAACTTACCAGTGAAATCCCGTTAACCATGGTACCTCGATCCGCTAAGACTCATGAGCCGGGCATGGTGGTATGGGACACCGTGGTCGAGCTGTCGGCCTACGCTGGGGCCACGTGCCTCCCCGTAGTGACCAGTGAGCAACCAGACTCGTGAGTCGAATACGGTGGTATGGGACACTGTATTCGAGCTGTCGACACCTACGGCGAGAGCTGAATACGGTGAGACCTGTATTCGTGCTGACGGGCGATGAGCCCTTCGTAGTGTCTTCGAGTATACTCTGAAGTCTGTGATTGGCGATGAGCCCTTCGCAGCAACTAGAGCATGAGTTGAGCCGAGTACGGTGAGACCTGTATTCGAGCTGACGGCCAGCGATTGAGCCAAGTACGGTGAGACCTGTATTTGATCTGACGGCCAGCAATTGAGCCGCATACAGTGAGATCTATATCTGTACTAACGAGTGACGAGCCCTTTGCGATGCCTTCGCGATGCCTCTCAAAGTATAATATCGTATGAGATTGTCTAGGTTTGACGACCCTATAATGGATCATGTTTGGGATTGATACAAGGGAGGTACCTTAGTTTTCTAATACTGCTGTTTGAAATGGACTAATAACAACTTGGTAATCATGCTCATCATGCATTGCATGTGCCTGGAAGATGTGAGCACTGCGGAATGAAGCATGCCGCGAGCGTAAGATGGTGTTGCACGAGGGAGTGTGTGGTGAGGGCATCCATTATGACTGCATTCATACTTGCATTAATAAGAGTAGTTAGGAGTGTTTGATTATACTGCTTGACTGAATTGATAACATGTTAACCTATGCTTTATTGTTCCACTGAGTTAGCTACTCACTCCCACGTTACGGGACGGTGTTCCGAACACCCACCAGACATTGTCTGATTGTGGATGGCGACGCTACTTTTGGGGCAGAGCCGAACTTTTGTGATGATGAGGATGCCTTCTCGTATATGCTATTTTCTGACGGCTTCATGTGGGCCGTGTCTTGATCGACGGGATTACAGAGATGTCTAGATGACACTATACCTTTGGTATAATTTGAAACTATACTTGTAATTTATAACCTGGTAATCTTATCACACTCTAGAGACTTACTATAGTTTATATATTTTATTAGTCTTCCGCTTACAATTTAACTGTCTCTGGAGTATGATATGCTGTTTTGGCTTAATCTTAATCATGTTCAATGCACTAATATAGACAACATTCAATCATCATTCATTTTGTTGCATAAGTGATGCGCTAAAACTCGGGAGTTGAGTTTATGCTCGACCCCCGATTTTCAGGGCGTTACACAGGGCATCTAAGCCTATTGCAAAAAAAGCTTTTGGATGATCTTGTTAAGAAACCTACTGAGAAATTTATCAAGATACTGGCCGGAGGAGGAACCTTGTGGGATGACTTACTAGCTTTTCCCTGTTTTCCTAGTTAGGTTTATTGCTTTCAAAGAATTTAGGGTTAGGATAGTTTACTTTTCGCCGTTTAGGATAGGTTGCTTTTTGTTTTTTCAGAAAGTCTTCTTTTTGATGGTTTGATTCTTATGGTAACCCATCTTCACATTAATATATTTTGGAAAAAAAAACCTCAGAATTCCTTCTTCAGGTACTACCTTTCCACCACTTCCCTTTTATTTTCGTTCCTCTTTACATTAAATTCTTATCTCTTTTACATTGAGAACATTGTAGATTCTAGGTTGGGGTGTGGATTAGGCAGGGTAATCAGTTGTTTTCTTAGTCTTTGTGCGAAATTGTGAAAATTTGAGAAAATTTTATGAAAATTTGGCAAATTTAAGTAATCTCGAAGTTAATCCATAAATTATAATTACAAGATACTTAATGTTGATGCCTTGTGTCTCTTGGATTTTAGTCACTTGGGTGATCTGAAAATTAAGTTAAGTCATTGATCATCGATTAGAAGTTTTAAACATTGATAGATGGTGAGAATCGAGTCTGGAGAATTTTATCCACCCCAAAAGATGAAAAGAACCAGTTAAAAAATAGGAGATTGACAAAAAAAGTCATGTATTATGAAAAAAAGGAATAAAAATAATGAAAAGATTGAAAAAGAAAGCAAAAATAAAGAATGATCGTCAATATAAAATAAAAAACTAGAAAAAGAAGGAGAAGGGGAAAAGTTCAGAATCAGTACTTTTGAATTTCAAACTGATCATGAAGTGATGATCATAGCAAACATGATGAATTGATAGTATTCGTAAGGGAAGTAAGTTGACTTTCAATGAGCACGTTGAAAAAATTGATATGCAAATTATGCTTCAATATAATGGACAAAGAACTTATTTAATTGGTTGCTTATCTGATTGGGTTATAAGTTTTTAAAATTTCAATGTCATATCTTATTTCTACCCATTCATACTTGAGTGCATAAAAGATTATTTTTTGAAAGAGGTTTTAGACATTGAGCATTGATGTTTATTTCACGCATACTTTGAAAGTGCCCTGGTTTGTCAATTAGAGTGAGTGTTGAGTCAGTCAGACTGCGGAGCCTTATAGGAAGATCAATTCAAGCGTCAGCCTCAATCGGATGTGTACAAGCTCGCCACAAGTAAATATAGCCTCACATCCCTTGTCCCAAAACACCAGGTATATAAAAACCTTAAAACAAACTAGAGCATCATAGGGTTCTTAAGTTAAGAAAACTTTTTACAAAATAGGAAAATTCTTTATGTTTTCTTGCTTTGTCGATTTTATCGATACACATCTCGATATGATCGACCTGTGCTGTTGTTGTCCTCGATACCTAAATGATATCATCGGAATGAGAACAAAAGTGTCCAGCAACCACATATATATCTGGACGGATTTATCAATGTATCGATATACCTATCGATATCATCGATATTTGAATCTCGAGTCCATCGAAGGTGACTCGATAATATCGACAGGCAGATCCCTGGCGCCACTGTTTTTTCTTAAGAATATCATATATGCATAGATATATCGAAGCCTCCTCGATACCATCGAAGTTCAAATCTCAATGATACCAGAAGGCTCTCAATGATATCGGTCTTGGGCATCAAGTTCTCAAAGCAAAATATTTCAGGGTGGTTTATCCATGATCGGGGGTCACTCGATAGAATCGATATTCAAATATCGATAATATCGGTATGGTTTCGATGACATCGAACAAGGACAGAAACTGTCCAACAAACTTAAACGAAAATCCTCTGGATTTATCGATGCATCGACACCGTATCGATATCATCGACATTCAAATTCCGATGATCTCGATGGTCCCTCGATCATTCTTAAAAACCTGAAATATTTTATAGCAAGTCTCTCTCATTACTCAAATATCGATGAATCAACACTAGGATCGATAGAATCGGAGTTCAAAATTTGATGACATCGACACCTGTTTCGATTCCATCGACCAGCTGGCAAGAGGTTTCAAAAGCATATGACATTTAAGTTTGTGTCATCGAGCGGACCAATGATGCGATCGAGAGTATAAGCTCGATGATATCGAACCCGCTCGATGATATCGAACTCTGTCATAAATGTGACCATTTTATATCCGTTGGAACCTTTTGCCTATATATATAGAGGACTTGTTTATTATTGCTGGTAGAGAAAGAAGAGACTGCTTTTGTGTGTTTTACCTTAAACTATATACCTAAAGCCCTTTCTCTTAGGGAAGTTCATCCTCCAATGCACCCTCATCATTAACATTCAATAGAGTGGATTGGGGAATGAACTTTCGCATTTAAGGATCCTCCAACTACTACCTTAAATGGAAAATCATTAAGCTAGGATTCCTTAAATGCATAATCAGAATCACTCAATCTTTCTTACAGGAAAACACTTTATAGAGTAGGATTCCGTCTTAACCTTGACCCAACCCGAAGTCTCGCATTGGTATATCATTTGTATTGCGGATCAAGGAAGCCGAAGATTCTTCATCAACAAGGAGGAGATCTTCGTCAACGTGCTGAATGGGACTCATCCACTTATTTGTAAGTTATTGGAGTCCAGAGGACACTTGTAATCATTCCTTTTTAGGATCGGGTCTTAGGTGTTTCTCACCCTTGCAAGCCCTCGTAGGAGGCCTCCGGCGGGAGTGTACGTAGTGGGTATGTAGTATTGACCCTTGCTCTGTAAAGAGCATAAACTTCCGGTTGAAGGTGAACCTATCTAAAACCTTAGGTTCGTGGTGATCCGAGTGAAACCTCCATTAGGGTCTTATGGAAGATCCTTGGCTAGTGTGCCTAAAAGTGGGTGCGTTGTGTTGACCCTTGCTCGTGAGAGCATAAACAATCAGCCTCAGTGTAGGTTGTAAAGGTTGAAGGTGAGCCTGATTTAAAACCTTAGGTTTAAGGTGAACCGCTATGAAACCTCCTTCGTGAAATCTGGTACACTCAAGGGTTGAGTGGGTTACCGGGAGTGGAGTAGATAAATAGTCAAACCACTATAAAAATGTTTGTGTTTGAGATTGCTATTCTTCTGTTTGTGTGATTGACTTTAATATTTTCATATTTGAATATCTGTGATCACACCTCACACACATACACAAACATATCCACCATAAACTAGTTTGCATATTGTTCACTTTTTAAATAGTTTGTGATTGGATCCTCTACCGTGCTTGGAAGCCAGTAGAGTTAAGGGTAATCCTAATATGTGCTTATTGTTAAGTTAGTGTAATAGGATTGCAAATAAACCATAAAAACTTTAAAAAGTCCTATTCACCCCCCCCCCTCCTAGGACATATTGGCATATTCCTACTTCAACTAAAGCGGTCTTCACCGCTATTTGAATTGGTATCAGAGCGGGTCTCTCTTTAAGGGCTTCACTGCCTAGAGAGTGATCTTGAGTGAAGTTGGGAATATGGCCAAAGGAGAGGGCTCATCAGTCACTAGACCTCCAGTATTTGATGGATCAAATTATGCATACTAGAAGGCTAGGATGCACTACTTTCTGAGATCTTTAGATCACGATGTTTGGGATATAGTTGAAAGTGGATAATAGTGGCACAACCATCACAAAACCCAAACCCAAAGAGAAGTAGACGATGTTCGATAAAAAAAGACAAATTCTGAAGCTAAAGATATGAACGCCATCTACTATACCATGTCCCAAGATATTTTCAATCAAATAAGTATGTGTGGGACATCCAAAGAAGTATGGGATCTACTGGAAACAACCCATGAAGGCACAAGTACTGTGAAGAGATATAAACTTCAACTCCTGACTTCACAGTTTGAAAGTCTCATAATGGAAGAGCATGAGACCTTTATGGAGTTTTTTACTAAGTCGAATATCATTTGCAACTCCATGGGTGGATTGGGAGAAAAAGTTCCAGTTCAAAAAATCTGTAGGAAAATACTTAGATCACTGCCGGAACGGTTTAATCCCAAAGTAACAACCATTGAAGAGTGTAGGAATATTGATGAAATGAAAGTAGAAGAACTGGTAGGTTCCCTACAAACTTTTGAACTACATTTCAAACAAATCCCTAAATCCAAAACAACTGTCTTAAAAACCTCAAAGAAAGCAACAAATGAGGACAGTAAAAGTGAAAAAGTTAATGAAGATGAGGAAGTGGCTTTGCTGGCACAAAGATTCAGGAAATTCTTTCAAAAGAATCATGGTCGTCCTACTAGAGGAAGAAAGATGGACAATAGACCTTCTACAAGCAAATTTGGTAAAAAGACCAAAGAACCACAATGTTATGCCTGTTAGAAATATGGACATCTGTCTACTGAATGCCCAAACAGAAAAGCTAAGGGCAACGATGGCTGCCACATGGGATGATATAAAAGAGTCAAACTCAGAATCCAGTGACTCAGAGAGCGATGGTGACCAAAAATCCTTGAAAATTCTTATGGTCTCCACCACTCCAATCATTCCCATTGAAACTGAAAATGAGAAGGAACCACAAGCCACTGAATCATTTCCATCAGATAATGAGGAAACAGAAAAAGAAGAAGAGGAAGAACAAAATAAGCAACACGATGCTTACAATCAACTTTATATCCATAGCATCAAAGTGTTTAAAAGACTTGGAATATCTGAGAACAAAAAGGAATTGCTGCAAAAAGATTTGGATAAAATTCTAGAAATTAATACACATTTAATCAATGATTTACAGCAATGTCACTCGAATAATGATAAACTCAAGAGAATTAACTCCTTCCTTAAAACCGAGTCCGAAAAACTAAACAAACAGGTTGAGCAATTAAAAGACAAAAATATGCTCCTTGAAAATAAAAATCACACACTCCTGTTTGATCTAGAAGAGTCCAGAAGAATTGCCAAGCTAAACTATAAGTTTTCCCAAAATGGTGAGAAGTTAGAAAGACTTTTAGGTATGGGAACATCTGAAAAAGACAAAAATGGCTTAGGATATGAACAAGCTAAAGCACAAACTGGATATGGAGCACAAATAGAAAAATCTAGTGCTGCCAAATGAAATACAAGAACTAACAGGATGAATGAACCATTAAAGCAAGTGGGTGAATCAAATGAGAAAGCTAAAACTACCACAACAAAAAATTTGTTACAAAATGGGTAACTAAAGAAAAGAAAAATTGCCTGGCTACTCACACAAATCTTTTGACAGGCAAGAATACTAAGTGGTACTTAGACAATGGTTGCTCAAGACATGTCACAGGTGACAAATCCCTTCTTTCAAACTATACAGATCTTTATAATGGGATAGTCACCTACGGAGAAGGAACCACCGCCAAAGTAATTAGACAAGGATTCATAAGAGGAATTAATTCGCTCAAAAATGAGAATGCTTTCTGCATAAAAGGATTGGCACATAATATACTAAGCATATCTCAAATTTGTAATAACAAGCATGTGGTTACATTCAACAAAGATGAATGCGAAATCTTAGACCTATCAAGAAAAACAGTTATGAAGTGTTGTCACACAAATAACCACTGCTATGTCACTAAGGGCAAAGATAGGGCTGATTCATATACCTAGGATTATCGAGCATGCAAAGACATGTCTAGGTCTTGCATCGAGATCTGGATATTTGCTGAAACGATGCAATTTTGCTGAGCTCTCAATATTATATCTGAGGTTCCTCACCTTAATCCTTTTGTTTATAAGTGTTGGGTTGTACAAAACTTGTACAAAATTTTATTGTGTATACTAATCAACTCAAAGATATAATTCATTACACAAGAAAGTTTGTCGAAATGAAGAAAAACTGAAAAATATATATACCTTTGATATGTCCATCGATAGGTCACATGGATTCTCGATTAAATCGATAAAGGTCGATACCATCGACATCTCTTCGGAAGTTGAAAATGTTATCGAAGTCAACTTCGATAAAATTGAATAAAGCATCTCGATAACATCAGAACATTGGTCGATAACATTGAAGATCACCGCCTGATAAAAGGCTGATGAGCGGGAAAAATTACTGTTTACGGCTACTGGTCGTACTTTTTTTTCCTACTCATTTTTTTTGGTCTGCTTGCTCGGAGCCTCGTCGGAAGATCCCAAACACCAAACGGAGCAAGGAAGATGGTTAAAGGCAAATGTAAGGATCTCTCTTCCAAGGATGAGAAAGGGAAAAATGTTAGATCACCTCAAAACAAATCTGATTGGGAACAAGTTGCCATCGTCGATCGTATTGTTCTCAATAGTGTGGTTGAGCCCTATGGGGTAGATCTCTTATTAGAGACTATTGGCTGTCAGAATATGCTTAACATGGGCGGTCCATACCAGTTTGAAATGATTCAGCAGTTCTTCAACTGTTGCCACGTTGTTCGAGATTTTCCACCATGTATTCATATGGAATTCATGCAATACACCAAACAAATTACTCCAACAATCCTTGGTCGTGTTCTAAACATTGGTGTGACTCAGATCCCAGTCACAGGTAGAAGTCTAAATGAATTAGGAAGGTGGGGGGAAATTACTCGAGCACTGTGTCAGGGTGCAACAATTCCTAGAAATGATGACAATGTCCTTTCAGTAAAACATCTAGAAATCTTGTTCAAAATTCTCCACAGTATCCTCAGTACAAATGTCGACACTGACCTGAGTCCCTTTGTACTCAATGTCTTGTATGATGTATATCAAGAGGTCCTGTGTGTCTGCGAACTCTTATTCTGGATCAACTGATTAGGGTAGTCAAGGGAAACCATCTTGAAATATTTTTATTTTCGTCCCTTATCTGCAAGCTCACACACTGGGTAGCACTGCCGGAAATAGCAGACAAGGTATATCCTGAAGTATGGTTCGGCTATGATGCAGCTCAACAAGTATATGCCTCAATCTCATCTCATACTAAGAATCCTCCACCGGTTGGAGAGAGCAGTCAATAGCCAAATGAAGAAACACCTTGGGGAGCTAATTAGACACCCCTCTGTAGTCCTAGTTCTGTCACTAATCGTTGACGTCATATACTTGAACGTCAACTACTAAACAGTCTCACTGGAATTAACGAGCGGCTTCATAACTATGAACAACGATTGTCAGGGATAGAGGACAAGATGGAAGCTCTCCAGGTGCAACAGATTCTGGAGCTGCTAACAACTGGCGAATCTACTATACTTTAAAAAGACGACAGCTTTGGAGGATAAGTGTGTCATGTCATAAACTTTGTGATCGGTTTTTGAAAAATTCTCCTTATTCCTTAAGTGGCACACTCTAGCGTCTGATCATTTTATATATATATACCCATGAGTGGATTTACTACTGATTTTTTTGCCCTTAAATGGGCTTCGTGATTTTATTTTTTTTTTGTTGGGATAACTGTTAGTTTACTTCTGTCTGGGGAGGTATATGTTTTGGATATTTTATATATGGTCGAATGTAATTCTCATCTTTATTGCCATAATTCGGGTCTCAGATCCCCTGGTTTATCTGATATGGAATGCATGTGATGTCTCTTAATGATTATCCTATCTACTATATCACTGCTCTATCTAATTTTTTATGCATATATACCTACTGCAAATGATGTTAGTTCATCAATTGTTAAAACATTTTACATCTATCTGTTCTATGCATATTCCTCTGGATGTCGGTTCTCCCACGTTATTTTAACTTCAGTCAATATCAATTGTTATATCTTTGTCAATGACTGACAAAAAGGGAGAGAACAGTCTAAAAACCTCGAATGGAAAATTGTATATCTACTTGAATGGTGTTGCAGGTGCTAGGGGGAGCAGCTGCACCAAGATAAGGGGAGTTTGAACTCAGGGGGAGCAAATACTAGGTTGTGTACATGTCTTCACTAGAAATTGTAAAATTGTGTAAAATACATGTACACACAATTTAGGATGTGTTTGTCTAGATACTGTTCTAGGGTGTTTTGGTATTTTGTCACGTAATTGACAAATGGGGATATTGAAAGTGCCCTGGTTTGTCAATTAGCATGAGTGTTGAGTCAGTCAGACTGTAGAGCCTCATAAGAAGATCAATTCAAGTGTCAGTCTCAACCGGATGTGTGCAAGCTCACCATAAGTAAATATAGCCTCACATCCCTTATCTCAAAACACCATGTATATAAAACCCGTAAAACAAATGAGAACATCATAGGGTTTTTAAGTTAAGAAAATCTTTTTCAAAATAGAAAAATTCTCTATGTTTTCTCGCTTTGTCGATTTTATCAATACACATCTCGATATGATCGACCTGTGCTGTCGATGTCCTCGATACCTAAACGATATCATCGAAATGAGGACAAAAGTGTCTAGCAACCACATATATATCTGGACGGATTTATTGATGTATCGATATACCTATCAATATCATCGATATTTAAATCTCTAGTCCGTCGAAGGTGACTTGATAATATCGACAGGCAGATCCCCGGTGCCCCTGTTTTTTCTTAAGAATCTCATATATGAATCGATATATCGAAGCCTCCTCGATACCATCGAAGTTCAAATCTCGATGATATCGGTCTTGGGCGTCAAGTTCTTTCAGCAAAATATTTCAGGGTGGTTTATCTATGATCGAGGGTCACTCGATAGAATCGATATTCAAATATCAATGATATCGATATGTTTTCGATGACATCGAACAAGGACAGAAACTGTCTAGCAAACTTAAATAAAAATCCCCTGTATTTATCGATGCATCGACACCATATCGATATCATCGACATTCAAATTTCGATGATCTCGACTGTCCCTCGATCATTCTTGAAAACCTGAAATATTTTATAACAAGTCTCTCTCATTATTTAAATGTTGATGAATCAACACTAATATCGATAAAATCGGAGTTTAAAATCCGATGACATCGATACTTTTTTCGATTCCATCGACCAGCTGGCAAGAGATTTCAAAAGCGTATGACATTTGAGTTTGTGTCATCGAGCGGACCATTTATGTCATCGAGAGTATACGCTCGATGATATTGAACCCGCTCAATGATATCGAACTCTATCATAAATGTGACTGTTTTATATCCGTTGGAACCTTTTTCCTATATATATATATATATATATATATATATTATATATATATATAGGACTTGTCTATTATTGCTAGTAGAGAAAGAAGAGAGTGCTTTTGTGTGTTTTACCTTAGATCATGTACCTAAAACCCTTTCTCTCAAGGAAGTTCATCCTCCAATCCACCCTCATTATTGATATTAAATAGAGTGGATTGGGGAATGAACTGCCGCATTCAAGGATCCTCCATCTACTACCTTAAATGACAAATCATTAAGATAGGATGCCTTGAATGCATAATTGGAATCACTCTATCTTCCTTATAGGAAAACACTTTATAGAGTAGGATTCCATCTTAACCTTGACCCAACCCAAAGTCTCGCATTGGTACATCATTTGTATTGCGGATTAAGGAAGCTGAAGATTCTTCATCAACAAGGAGGAGATCTTCGTCAACGTGCTGAATGGGACTCATCCACTTATTTGTAAGTTATTAGAGTCCAAAGGACACTTGTGATCATTCCTTTTTAGGATTGGGTCTTAAGTGTTTCTCACCCTTGCAAACCCTCGTAGGAGGCCTCTGGCGGGAGTGTATGTGGTGGGTATGTAGTGTTGACCCTTGCTCTGTGGAGAGTATAAACTTCCAGTTAAAGGTGAACCTGTCTAAAACCTTAGGTTCGAGGTGATCCAAGTGAAACCTCCATTAGGGTCTTATGGAAGATCCTTGGTGTCACGACCCAGACTCGTAACCGGAATCACAAGGAACCTGATGGCCGGTTCTGGCCGTAACAGCCTCCATAGTACCCCCATTCTTGGCTCCTGAGGTAGGTTCTGATCCTGGGATCATACAAGGAGGATTTTTTATAACAATATAATTATTACCAATACGAGCATACCCAAGATCACAGCAAGAACATCTGAGAATAACAAAGGCACACATCACAAAATCCACTATAAATTTAAACTCTTACAGTCATTTATAAGGTCCAAAAGGACATACATGAGATAAAAGGAAAAGAGAGAAAGGTTAGCAACACTAAAGTCCTCAAACGCTCAGCTCTACTCAACGATCTGCTACTACGACGCCTGCTTAGAGTCTCCTGCACGAATCAATCGTGCATAAGCTTAAAGAAGCTTAGAGGGTGGTGTAGGTATGTGATAATGGTGCATAGAAGAGTAGTAGGAGATACAAGGAGAGAAGCATGATCAATGAGGATCACTAGCCTTACCCGGGCTTATCATGAATAAGATGCAATGAGTACTAGGTGTCATACTAAGGCAATGCATGAAAGGGCTTGTATAGCCAATGTTAATGCGATGCAAGTAATGCCAGTGCTCATATCCAAACCACAAGTTAAGTACATTTCCAAACATAAGGAAATCACCGGAGTCCATTACACTGCTGAATGACTACCGCTCTACAGACCCCGCATAGTCAAACGAGCGTAAAAGACCTCACTACCTGCCTATGGACAATCAATCACTAACAAGGCCTGATGGTAGCGGACCCATTCACGAGCTGGTCAGACTCTGCCTAGTAATGCCCTCTTACATTAGGCGAGTAAGGCCACACCTCTATCCAACCGACTATACGACAGTGGGAGTCGCGGCCTAACGGTATAAGGCTCTCGTGCACTCATGTATTCCACCTGGTCACGGAGTTAGAGCAGATCCTTGATACCATGAAAGTTTTAGAAATTTTACCCATGGGCATCCTATGCACCCGGTATGCTCAACTAATATTTCCAGTGTCCACACATACGGTCATCCACGAATACGCATGTGGAGGCAAGGCCCTGATGAAGTAAGGGCGGATATCCACAAGTTATGCAATGCTAGATGCATGAATCACACAATCACCCATACATCAATCCCAAGCATCCATCTCTCGGGGAGATACCAACATGTCCTACACAATGGCACAACCATGGCTAATCATACCTCAACCAAGCATGCATATAATGCATATGGGAGTGGGCCATGAAGATGAATAGGGGTGCCAATGAGGTGAAGATGAACTCTCTACCTCACCATAAAGGGTCTAGGTACTTAACCAATTCCTCATAAGGAATACAACCTCTAGTGGGGACTCATTTACCTGGGGTAGCCTACGAGACTAAGCATATAAGCTACAGGCCTAAATAATATAGAAATGGGCCTAGCAAGAGATTAAGGTGGGCATTCAACCACACTTAGAGGGGTCCATAATGGAGACATTTAACTACTATTTTCTCAAGGCATAACCACCCATAATCCATATAGCTATAAGGCCCAAGGCACCCATCCAAACCACATACATAATCCCCGCATAAAACTATAAGAAAAAGGGTCCAATACTACCTTCAACAACATAGGTACAAGGCCCAAGTCCCAATGGCCATAGGGCTCATACATTCAGTTGAACTTAATGGGCACCTCATGAGCACAAAAAAATATGGCTTAAAAATAAGTTTAAGTTGGGTGAAATGGGCCCCACTACATCAGCCCAATAACTAGCAATCTAAGTGGGCAACCATGGGCCTAATACCATCTTTATCTCAGCTCATAAGTCCATCAAAATGGTGGAAGTTAGCCCAACATATGGCTAGGCCAAGCTAGGACGTTCCAGCTCAATCTGGGCCCACTAGGAAGTCCCAAAATCTGGTTTATATTCGGGTCCCACAAATGATCATCAATGGAGACCCAAAAATCTGTCCAGATAGTTCTGGATAGCAACATATGACTGAAAATAAATAAATATAAACACTATTTAAAAGGGGATTTAATCCAAAAAAATCATGGTATGGACTACTCCAGTGGGTCCCACAAACATCCAGACCCTTCCTATTACAAAATACCCCTTGCATATGCCCCATATAGGTAGATAAGGGGGCTCTAATGTTTAAGGGTGGACTGTCATGGACGTCCCCCCACCATGGATGGTCTGGATATTTTTGGTTCACAAGGTGGGCCACACACTCATGATCAGCTGGTTATCAACAAAGGAAAAAAAATAAGGATTCGGCCACAAGGGAAGGGTCTCCGCCACATTGAGGCCCTTCCCCTCATCATCCATGCACACACATTCCACTATCACAAGATATACAAGATCTACATGATCACAGGATTTCTACTTGAGACCTATGGTGGAGATGCAATCTCCACCAAGGATCAAGGGTCTAGATGACCCAAAGATCCCTGATCAAGGAAGGAAAATTCATGTAGGGGTCCATGAAGAATGGCCCCTTGCATGGAACATGCATGCAAGTAAGATGGGTTATGAGCCTCATCCATGAAATCTTGGGGGCCACCACCATCATTTGATGGGCCCCACAAGCTTTAACATGAAAAAAAAGGAAGAATAAGTATGAAATTGAAGAAATCTAAATTTTGGAATTACATGCACACCCACCTACAAGATCTTCAAGCAAACACCTCCAAGATAGTCTTCAAGCTCCAAGGAAAGAGGTTTAATAGTCAAGATGTTATACTAAGGGCTAGATTATGGGGTAGAAGGGAGGATGAAGGGCTAAAAATGGTTGGAAAATTGCTGGAGAAGAAGAGAAGAGAGAGGGAGAGAAAGAGAGAGAGAGAGAGAGAGAGAGAGAGAGAGAGAGATGAGGGAGGGGAGAGAGGAATGAGATGCATTTGATAGCAAGAAGGGAGTTTTATTCAAAGTAATGATTACATTTATTAGAAAAGAGGATGTGGTGGTCTCTCTCTCTCCCTAGAGAAGAGAAATTTTAGAAAATTCCAGATTGGTAAAGAGAAATTGCATGGGGAAGAAAAAAATCTCATGATGACTTCTAGAAAAGAGAAAAGGAAAGAGTCATGATGAGTTTCGAGAAGGGAGTCCATTATTGCTAGACTAGGCCATATGACATCATGGAAATGGTGATGTGATCCCCATTGGCAAGCGTATACATGGGGAAACGTGCAAATCACGTGTCTCCCACCAAAAATGTGATCAATGGTCCAAATGATGGGCGGCCCATAACTTATGATCGACATGTCGGATTTTCACACGAGACGCATTGTTGGAACCGCGATAACGATGGGGTCACAATGGCGTAGGTCTCGGGTCAATCTGATTCGGGTCTAGGTGATCAAACTCAAGGGTGACCGTAAACACTATTCGAAGGTCACGGGTCACCGAAATTTGACTGGCAGGATCGCGGGACCAAAATGAACGAAATGCATACTTACACATGCACACATGCGAACTTGGGTCAGGTCTCACACTTGGCATACGTTGTGTTGACCCTTACTCGTGAGAGCATAAATAGTCAGCCTCAGTGTAGGTTGTAAAGGTTGAAGGTGAACCTGATTTAAAACCTTAGGTTTAAGGTGAACCGCTATAAAACCTCCTTAGTGAAATCCGGTACACTCAAGGGTTGAGTGCGGTTACCGGGATTGGAATAGATAAGTAGTCAAACCACTATAAAAATGACTGTGTTTGTGATTCTATTCTTCTGTTTGTGTGATTGACTTTAATATTTTCATATCTGAATATCTGTGGTCACACCTCACACACATACACTGTCATATCCACCATAAACTAGTTTGCATATTGTTCACTTTTTAAATAGTTTGTGATTGGATGATCTACCGTGCTTGGAAGCCAGTAGAGTTATTTGAGAGTAATCCTAATATGTACTTATTGTTAGGATTAGTGTAGTAGGATTTCAAATAAACCATAAAAACTTTAAAAAGTCCTATTTACCCCCCCCCCCCTTTAGGACATATTGGCATTTTCTACTTTAACTAAAGCAGTCTTCACCGCTATTTCATACTTTGCTTAGGACTAGCAAAATGTTGGGTGGGGATTGCGTTGAGGGTCAAATATTGCATATTATCCCCCATTTATATCTTGGTTTTATGAACATGATGCTGCTTAATGTCTTGTTTTACTCATGTTTGTGTTGTAAGGTAAATTTAAGATCTTAGATTGGAAAAGGTGCTAAAAGCATGAATTTGATGCTAAAAAATCACCAAGGTAGAGAATGGATCTTAGGAGGTAAAGATTGAAGATTTCAAGGTCCAAAGATTCAAGAAAACCAAGTGGAGAAGGAACGAAGTCAAAAGAACAATTGCAGAATTCGCATTAACTATGTCATTGATCACCATTCGATGACATCAAACATGGGTCGGTGACATCGAATTTATAAAAGAAAATCGAATTGGTTGCTAGACAAATTGAAGACGTTTTTCGATGACTCGAGGATTTGTTCGATGACTCGAAGCCTCTCTTGATGACATCGAATTCAATTCGATGACATTAAATTTTTTTGCGGAATTGCAACAAAACTTGTTGGACACATTGGGCACCATGTATGACACTCGAAGGCTTCCTTGATAATATTGAAGACCTGCTCGATGAAATTGAAGGCCTCTTCAATGACATCGAATTTATTGAAGAAATTGGATTAACTCTCTGGACTCTTTTGAACTCCTTGAACAACCTTTAATGACATAGAAGGTTAAAGAATCTGAATGAAACTACAAAAGCACAGAAAAAACATGTATAAAAGGCACCTTCGATGACATCGAATGCAGTTTGATGTCATCAAATAAATTGCGTGAAGTTACATAGAGTTACGCAGAGTGTGTAAATTTGAGTTAGTTTCTAGATTTTTCCAAGGAGGTGCAAAAGGAGGTGTTGCACAACTATAAATAAGAGTCCCCAGGGCATCCCTGGGCATCTATCTAGGGTTTGGAGGAGCAAAGCACAAGGGCAGAGAGCCGTCACCAAGTGTTTTTCTTCTTTCTTCCTTAGCATTTCATGCTTTCTTCTAGGGTTTTAGATCCAATCATGTCTATCGTTGGCTAAAGCTCTTAACTAGGGCTAAGAGGTGAAGCTTGTAGTGTGATGAGATATTTCTATTACTTTGATTCATGTTTATGTTGAACTTACTTTGTTTCTAGATTGATATTCAAGGAATACTTTCAGTTCTTAATGGATGGTCTATTGTGCCTCAAATTATAATAGATCTACAATAGCTTTGAGTATGCTCTTTTCATGTTTGAGGTTATGAAATTAGGAAATTTTGTTGTTCACCATCGTCCCTTGGGCATGGTTGGGTGATGGAATCCCTTTTAATCTTCACAATTCTCCTATGTGTGATTGTGGAATTGGTATATCTTGTTGTTTGTCTTAGTCTACTAGGCATGGCAAGGTGATGGAATCACTTCCAATTCTCACAACTTTCATCCGTTGAGAATTAGATCAATAGAACTTCAGATTTGATCTAAATTGTTATATCTTCCAATTGTGGATCCTTGGAAACCTTAGTTCCCACATTTGAATTTCTTAAGTTTTTAATAAAAACTTTCATAATTACTCCTTTTAATTCCATATTTAGATTTGCATCTTCCTCTAGTTTTACTTGTAGTTTCTCTCAGAATACTCATGAGATTAGTCCATGTGGATTCGACCTCAATCTCATCGAGATTATTACTACATCGTAACCCTACACTTGGAGTTGTGAACAATTCGGCTCTGGTTTTCAAATTTTCACTCTAGCTTCTTTGAATTATGTTCATTCATACTTATTTGCACAAAAGATTATTTTCTGAAAAAGGTTTGAGCATTGAGAATTGAAGATTCTTTCATGCATGTTTTGCTCGAGACTAGTAAAATGCTGGTTAGGGGGTATGTTGAGTGTCAAATATTTCATTTCCCCCCTTATTTATATCTTAATTTTACGAACATGATAACGCTTAATGGGTATATTTTATATATGACATGATAACACTTAATGGGTATATTTTATACATATTTGTATTGTGAGGTGAGTTTAAGAGCTTAGATTGAAAAGAATGTTAAAAGCATGGATTTAATACTCAAGAATCACCGAAGTAAGGAATGCAACTAGGAGGCCAAGATTGAAAATTTCAAGACCCCAAGATCCAAGGAAACCAAGTGGAGAAGGAAGGAAGTCAAAGTCCAAAGTGCAGAAATTCACACTATCTATGTCATCGAAGGTTGTTCGATGACATCGAAGCCAGTCCTCGATAACATCGAAGGAAATTCAATGACATCAAAGAATTATAGAAAATCAAGTTTGATTGTTGGACAAATTAGATGCACTTCTCGATGACAGTGAGGCCCTATTTGATTGTTCGAAGACCTGTTTGATGACATCGAAGGCAGTTTAATGACATCAAACTTTTTACAGATTTTTAGAGCAACTCGTTGGAACACTTTGGACACATTCTCGATGGATCGAACACCGTTTGATGACATTGAAGGCAATTCGATGACATGAAAAGTTATGCAGTGCGAAAGGTGTTACGCGGTGTGAGAAGGCATGACTTTCGAATTCAAATTACGTTCGATGACATCGAAGGTGTTATACATAGTTACGTAGACTGCGTAAATGTGAGACATTTTTCCAAAATTAGATGGATATGGCTATAAATATATGTTTTCTTATGAGTTCTAAATATGAATTGGGTTTTAAGAAGCATAACAAAATGGTGGAGTAGCCTCCCAAGAGTTTTTCTTCTTTCCTTTTCTATTTTTAATGCTTTCTTTTGTGGTTTTAGATCCAATCATGTTTATGGTTGGCTAAACCTCTTAGCTAGAGTTAAGTGATGAAGCTTGTTGCGTGTTTGGGATGATTTTCTTACTTTAATTCTTATTCTTCTGGAAGCTTATTGATTTTTAGTTTGATATTAAAGGAATATTTTTAGTTTTCTATGATTTATTGTGACTTAAATTACAATAGATGTTATAATAGCTTTGAATATCTTCTTTTCCTGTTTTGAGATTGTGAGATTGGTAAATCTTGTTGTTCACCATCGTCTCCTAAGCATGGTAGGGTGATGAAATCCCTTCCAATCATCAGAATACTCCTTCATGTGTGGCTGGGTTAATGAAAAGTTCAGAGATTTGGTTTGATTGCTTTATCTTCCAATTGGATAGGACAGGACTTTGATTCCAATTATGTTTTTGGAATCAAGTTAGCATCCTAATAGTTATAAGTGGATCCTTGGCACCCTAGTTCCCTTTTGATTATTGAAATCCTATTCACAATTACTCTCTTATATTCTAGATTTAGATTTAGATTTAGATTTAGATCTTCTTCTAGTTCTACTTCTAGTTATTTTTAGAATACGTACAAGATTAGTCCATGTGGATTCGACCTCGGTCTCACCGAGATTATTACTACATCGTGACCTACACTTAGGGTTGTGAATAGTTGGCCACTCATCCTTTGAACATATAACCATACAGGTAGTGTTGGTGGTTTAAATGATACTCATGTTCAAGTTGGTGAGGACCATGGTACAAATACTAAGGATGCGTGGTTGTATCTGCTCGAGAGTTATTATGTGATCTTACAATTCAAGACTACTTACAATTTATCTTATTTCATATGTTAAATTGTTCATTCCTATATTTGTTAATAATGAGACATCGGTTTGTATAAGCCTTATGAGCAGCCACTCATATATTCTGAATATGTATGCAAGTTTCCTTTATGCTTGACTTATTTTTCTTCCGCTAAACTGCTAACTCTGAAATATATATATATATATATATATATATATATATATATATATATATATATATATATATATGGAATTTGACTATCTTTAAAGATTAATACTCGGATTTTTAAAAAAATTAATCGTATACTTGGGTTTCAAAAATTAGAGCGTTACACCGGTGGAGGCCAAGCTTTGTAAAATTACCCCTTATTGATTCAAAACTCTACCATCTATCATCAAGTCACCGAAGCTTGACCTACAACCATTGCTATATGAGATTAAATATATTTATTTAGGTTAAGGAGACACATATCTGTTGAGAGTCAAATATTACATATTATTCCCCATTTATTACTTGGTTTTATGAACATGATAATGCTTAATGTATATTTTAATCATGTTTGTGTTTCAAGGTGAATTTAAGAGCTTAGATTGAAAATAATGCTAAAAGCATGGATTTAACGCTCAAGAATCACCAATGCCAAGGATGGATCTTATGAGACCAAGAATGAAGAATTCACATACTAAAGATCCAAGAAAACCAAGTGAGGAATGAAGAGCACTGAAGACTTGAAGTAAAAAAATATGAACCCTAAAAATCAGCATACTTCGACTAGTCCAAGCCCATCTTTGACTAGTTGAGGGCTCCTACTCGACTAGTTGAAGATTCCTCGACTCAAGCTCTAATGAAAAAATCCTCTAAATTCATGTTATCCTCAACCAGTTAAAGGAGATCCTTGACTAGTCGAAGATGATCCTCGACTAGTCATGGGTTACGCAAATGTTGAGCAGACAGCGTAAATCTGTGGCAGTTTTTAGAATTTTCCAACTCGGTATGAAAGGATGTGAGCACAAATATAAATAGAAGTCCCCAGGGCATCCCTAGGCATCTTCTAAGGTTTGAGAAGTGGAGCAAAAGCGTGGAGAAGCCATCGCCAAGAGTTTTCCTTCCTTTTCCTTAGTTGTTTTTATGTTTTTCTGAAGAGATTTTAGTTCAATCATGTATATGGTTGCTAAACCTCTTAGCTAGGGCTAAGAGGTGAAGCTTGTAGGGTGATGAGATATTTTCTATTGCTTTGATTCATGTTTATCTTAAACTCTCTTTGTTTATAATTTGATTCTTAAGGAATACTTTCAGTTTTTAATGGTTTATTGTGACTTAAATTACAGTAGATCTACAATAACATTGAGTATCTTCTTTTCATGTATTAAGATTGTGAAATTAGGAAATCCTCTTGTTCACCTTTGTCCCATGGGCATGGTTGGGTAACAAAATCCCTTCTAATCTTCATAATTCTCCCATGTCGGTTGTGAATTGGTATATCCTATTGTGAGCCATTATCTCCTGGGCATGGTTTTGTGATGGAATCACTTTCAGTTCTCACACCTCTCACACTATGCCAAAACAGCGAAAAAAGGACGGTCCAAAACCGTCTCAAATGACCAAAAAGGACGGTCAAGGACCGTCACATCGGCCATCAAATTTTGACGTGTCTTATTACTTAAAGGACGGTCAAAAACCGTCATTCTTATTGACGAAAAAAGGACGGTCATGGACCGTCCTTAAAAAGGACGGTTATGGACTATCCTTAAAAATGACTATCATGGACCGTCTCTTATGAGCCTTCAAAGGACAATCATGGACCGTCCTTTAAAAGGATTGCCATGAACCGTCCCTTATGAGCCTTCAAAGGACGGTTATGGACCGTCCTTTAAAAGGACGGTCTTGCACCGTCCTTTAAAAGGACTGCTTTGGGTCGTCTCTTATGACCCTAAAGGATATTTTCAAATTTGACCTGTTACAATATATTTCATCATATTCTTCCTGATATACACCTGTTATATGATATATTTCATCGTATTCTTCTTGATATACACCTGTTATACAATATATTTCATCATATTCACAGTCACATCCATTTAAACCCAAACTATGTAAATCCATCCAAACATAAACTACATCCATCCAAACACAAACAATCTTATCCACATTACAGTCATCCAAGCATAAGACATAAGTTTAACATCACAAGTAAAAAAAAATAAAAATCAGCAACAATTTTCTTTTTGCGTCTTTCATCTAATAAAAAAATATTGGACCAACAAAACATTATAATTCAGAATCATAAAGAATTGCAGAAACTTCTTCCAAAAAAGTGGGCACTTTTTTAAAATAAAACTGATCATTAAAATAAAACTAATACGAGCAAATAATGCAAAAAAGTGTTTCAATTAATAGAAACAACAATAAAAATTAAAGCTTTGTAAAAAGGGGCATGTGTTAAAAGGGATACATTCTTGTTTGTTGTCATGTGATTAGGCTACATTATTACAGCAATCGTGTTCGGGTTCGGGATCGGGTTTAGGTTTGGGTTTTCAAGTTTAGGTTTAGGTTAGGGAGTTGAGAGTAAGATTAGGTGTAGGTCTAAGTTTAGGGATTTGAGAATAAATTTAGGTTTTAGGTTTAGGTTTAGGTTTAGGTTTAGGTTTTAGGTTTAGGTTTAGGTTTTAGGTTTTTAGGTTAAGGTTAGGTAATAGGTTATGGGTTTAGGATAGAGGTTATAGGTTAAGGTTTAGGTTATAGGTTTTGGTTTAGGTTTAGGTTAAGGTTTAGGTTACAAGTTTATAGGTATATATGTTATAGCCTTAGGGAATTGAGAATAGGTTAAGGTTAAGGTTATGGGTTAAGGTTTAGGTTAAGGTTAGGTTATAGCTTTAGGGAATTGAGAATAGGTTAAGGTTAAGGTTTAGGTTTAGGTTCGGGTTCGGGATCGGGTTTAGGTTTGGGTTTTCAAGTTTAGGTTTAATTTTGGTTAGAGTTGAGATTAGATTAGGTTTAGGTTTTAAGGATTTGAGAATACATTTTGGTTTTAGGTTTAGGTTTAGGTTTTAGGCTTTGGTTTAGGTTATAAGTCCAGGTTATAGGTTTAGGTTTAGGTTAGGTTATAGGTTAAGGTTTAGAGAATTGAGAATAGGCTAAGGTTTAAGTTTAGGCAATCGGGTTCTGGTTTGAGATCGGGTTTAGGTTTGGGTTTTCAAGTTTAGGTTTAGGTTAGGGAGTTGAGATTAGGATTAGGTGTAGGTTTAAGTTTAGGGATTTGAGAATACATTTAGGTTATAGGTTTAGGTTTTAGGTTATAGGTTAAGGTTAGGTTATAGGATATAAGTTTAGGTTATAGGTTTTAGGTTTAGGTTAGGTTATAGGTTTTAGGTTAAGGTTTAGGGAATTGAGAATAGGTTAAGGTTTAGGTTTAGGAAATCGGGTTCGGGTTCGGATCGGGTTTAGGTTTGGGTTTTCAAGTTTAGGTTTAGGTTTAGGTTAGGGAGTTGAGATTAGGATTAGGTGTAGGTTTAGGTTTAGGGATTTGAGAATATATTTAGGTTATAGGTTTAGGTTTAGGTTTTAGGTTATTGGTTAATGTTTAGGTTTAGGTTTTAGGTTTAGGTTAAGGTTAGGTTATAGTTTATAAGTTTAGGTTATAGGCTATAGGTTAAGGTTTTAGGTCATAGGTTTTGGTTTTATGGTTATAGGTTTAGGTTTAGGTTTAGGTTAAGGTTATAAGCTCTAGGTTTAGAGAATTGAGAATATGTTAATGTTTAGGTTTAGGAAATCGGGTTCGGGTTCGAGTTCGGGATTGGGTTTAGGTTTGAGTTTTCAAGTTTAGGTTTAGGTTTAGGTTTGGGTTAGGGAGTTGAGATTAGAATTAGGTGTAGGTTTAGGCTTAGGGATTTGAGAATACATTTAAGTTTTAGGTCATAGGTTTAGGTTATAGGTTTAGGTTTAAGTTAGGTTAAAGGTTAAGGTTTAGGGAATTGAGATTAGGTTAAGGTTTAGGTTTAGGAAATCGGGTTCGGGTTCAGGATCGGGTTTAGGTTTGAGCTTTCAAGTTAGGTTTAGGTTTAGGTTAGGGAGTTGAGATTAGGATTAGGTGTAGGTTTAGGTTTAGGTTTAGGGATTTGAGAATAGGTTAAGGTTTAGGTTTAGGAATTCGGGTTCGGGTTCGTTGGTTCGGGATCGGGTTTTTAGTTTAGGTTTGGGTTTTAAGTTTAGGTTTAGGTTTAGGGATTCGAGAATAGGTTAAGGTTTAGGTTTAGGAATTCAGGTTCGGGTTCAAGATCGGGTTTTAGGTTTGGGTTTTCAAGTTTAGGTTTAGGAGTTGAGTTTAGGATTAGGTGTAGGTTTAGGTTTAGAGATTTAATAATACATTTAGGTTTTAGGTCATAGGTTTTGGTTTAGGTTAAGGTTATAGGTTTAGGCTTAGGTTTAGGTTATAAGCTATAGGTTTAGGGAATGAGAACAGGTTAAGGTTTAGGTTTAGGAAATCGGGTTCGGGTTTGGGATTGGGTTTTGGTTTGGGTTTTCAAGTTTAGGTTTAGGTTTAGGTTAGGAGTTGAGATTGGGATTAGGTGTAGGTTTAGGTTTAGGGACTTGAGAATACATTTATGTTTTAGGTTTAGGTTTAGGTTTAGATTTTAGGTTAAGGTTTAGGTTTTAGGTTTAGGTTATAGGTTATAGGTTAAGGTTTTAGGTCATAGGTTTTGGTTTAGGTTAAGGTTATAGGTTTAGGTTTAGGTTTAAGTTTAGGTTTAGGTTAAGGTTATAAGCTATAGGTTTAGGGAATTGAGAATAGGTTAAGGTTTAGGTTTAGGAAATCGGGTTCGGGTTCGGGATTGGGTTTAGGTTTGGGTTTTCCAGTTTAGGTTTGGGTTTAGGTTAGGGAGTTGAGATTAGGATTAGGTGTAGGTTTAGGTTTAGGTTTAGGGATTTGGGAATAGGTTAAGGTTTAGGTTTAAGAATTTGGGTTCGAGTTCGGGATCGGGTTTAGGTTTGGGTTTTCAAGTTTAGGTTTAGGTTTAGGTTAAGGAGTTTATATTAGGATTAGGTGTAGGTTTAGGTTTAGGGATTCGAGAATAGGTTAAGGTTTAGGTTTAGGAATTTATGGTTCGGGTTCCTGGATCGGGTTTTAGGTTTGGGTTTTCAAGTTTAGGTTTAGGGAGTTGAGATTAGGATTAGGTGTAGGTTTAAGTTTAGAGATTTGATAATACATTTTTGTTTTAGGTCATATGTTTTGGTTTAGGTTAAGGTTATAGGTTTAGGTTTAGGTTAGGTTATAAGCTATAGGTTTAGGGAATTGAGAATAGGTTAAGGTTTAGGTTTAGGAAATCGGGTTCGGCCAGGGATTAGGTTTAGGTTTGGGTTTTCAAGTTTAGGTTTAGGTTTAGGTTAGGGCGTTGAGATTAGGATTAGGTGTAGGTTTAGGTTTGGGGATTTGAGAATACATTTAAGTTTTAGGCTTAGGTTTAGGTTTAGATTTTAGGTTAAGGTTTAGGTTTTAGGTTTAGGTTATAGGTTATAGGTTAAGGTTTTAGGCCATAGGTTTTGGTTTAGGTTAAGGTTATAGGTTTGAGTTTAGGTTTAGGTTAATGTTATAAGCTATAGGTTTAGGGAATTGAGAATAGGTTAAGGTTTAGGTATAAGAAATCGGGTTCGTGTTTGGGATTGGGTTTAGGATTGGGTTTTCCAGTTTAAGTTTAGGTTTAGGTTAGGAGTTGAGATTAAGATTAGGTGTAGGTTTAGGTTTAGGGATTTGAAAATACATTTAGGTTTTAGGTTTAGGTTTAGCTTTAGGTTAAGGTTTATGTTTAGGTTAAGGTTTAGGTTATCGGGTTTAGGTTCGGATCGGGTTTAGGTTCGGGATTTTAGGTTTGGATTTTCAAGTTTAGGTTTAAGTTTAGGTTAGGGAGTTGAGATTAGGATTAGGTGTAGGTTTAGGTTTAAGAATTTGATAATACAATTAGGTTTTAGGTTTATGTTTAGGTTTTAGGCTTAGGTTTAGGTTATAGGTTTAGGTTATAAGTGATAGGTTTTGGTTTAGGTTTAGTTTGGTTATAGGTTAAGGTTTAGGGAATTGTGAATAGGTTAAGGTTTAGGTTTAGGAAATCGGGTTCGGGATCGGGTTTAGGTTTGGGTTTTCAAGTTTAGGTTTAAGTTTAGGTTAGGGAGTTGAGATTAGGATTAGGTGTAGGTTTTGGTTTAAGAATTTGAGAATACATTTAGGTTTTAGGTTTAGGTTTAGGTTTTAGGCTTAGGTTTAGGTTATAGGTTTAGGTTTAGGTTATAAGTGATAGGTTTAGGTTTAGGTTTAGGTTATAGGTTAAGGTTTAGGGAATTGAGAATAGGTTAAGGTTTAGGTTTAGGAAATCAGGTTCAGGTTCGGGATCGGGTTTTAGGTTTGTGTTTTCAAGTTTAGGTTTAAGTGTAGGTTAGAGAGTTGAGATTAGGATTAGGTGTAGGTTTAGGTTTAAGAATTTGAGAATACATTTAGGTTATAGTTTATAGTTTATTTAGGTTATAGGTTAGGTTTAGGTTATAAGTGATAGGTTTAGGTTTAGGTTAGGTTATCGGTTAAGGTTTAATGAATTGAGAATAGGTTAAGGTTTAGGTTTAGGAAATCGTGTTCGGGTTCGAATCGGGTTTAGGTTTGGGTTTTCAAGTTTAGGTTTAGGCTTAGGTTAGGGTGTTTAGATTAGGATTAGGTGTAGGTTTAGGTTTAGGGATTTAAGAATACATTTAGGTTTTAGGTTTAGGTTTAGGTTTTAGGTTATAGGTTAAGGTTTAGGTTTTAGGTTCGGGTTAAGGTTAGGTTATAGGTTATAAGTTTAGGTTATAGGTTATAGGTTAAGGTTTTAGGTCATAGGTTTTGGTTTAGGTTAAGGTTATAGGTTTAGGTTAGGTTAGGTTTAGGTTTAGGTTATAAGCTATAGGTTTAGGGAATTGGGTAAAGGTTTAGGTTTAAGAAATCGGGTTCGTGTTCGGGATCGGGTTTAGGTTTGTGTTTTCAAGTTTAGGTTCAAGTTTAGGTTAAGGAGTTGAGATTAGGATTAGGTGTAGGTTTAGGTTTAGGGATTTGAGAATACATTTAGGTTTTAGGTTTAGGTTTAGGTTTAGGTTAAGGTTTAGGTTTAGGTTTTGGTTATAAGCTATAGGTTTAGGGAATTGAGTTAAGGTTTAGGTTTAGGAAATCGGGTTCGGTGTTCTGGGATCGGGTTTAGGTTTGGGTTTTCAAGTTTAGGTTTAGGTTTAGGTTAAGGAGTTGAGATTAGGAGTAGGTGTAGGTTTAGGTTTAGGCATTTGATAATACATTTAGGTTTTAGGTTTAGGTCTAGGTTTTATGTTATAGGTTAAGGTTTAGGTTTTAGGTTTAGGTTAAGGTTAGGTTTTGGGTTATAAGTTTAGGTTATAGGATATAGGTTAAGGTTTTAGGTCATATGTTTTGGTTTAGGTTTAGGTTATAGGTTTAGGTTATAAGCTATAGGTTTAGGGAATTAGAATAGGTTAAGGTTTTGGTTTAGGAAATCGGGTTCGGTTCGGAGTTTAGGTTTGGGTTTTCAAGTTTAGGTTTAGGTTTAGGTTAAGGAGTTGAGATTAGGATTAGGTGTAGGTTTAGACTTAGGAATTTGAGAATATATTTAGGTTTAGGTTTATGTTTGGGTTTTAGGTTATAGGTTAAGGTTTAGGTTTTAGGTTTAGGTTTAGGTTAGGTTATAGGTTATAAGTTTAGGTTATAGCTTTAGAAAATTGAGAATAGGTTTAGGTTATAGGTTTAGGGTGTGGTTTAGGTTAAGGGTGTGGTCCCTACAAATACAGATATAAACACGGCCTGTCCAAATGGTCAGGCCCCTCCAACGTTGTCCATAAAATGCACAGCTTCATCATGGTCATAACAGCGGTTCTCACCTTTCATGGACATCCGCTCATCCGGATAGCTCCGACGCATCCAGGTCTGCTCCATTAATTTTGAGCAAATATATAAACACGGCCTGTCAAATGGCTAGGCCCCTCCAATGCTGTCCATAGAAAATGGATAGCTTTATCATAGTCATAACAGCAGTTCCCACCTTCCAGAGACCCCCGCTCAACATTCGGATAGCTCCGACGCACATCCGGGTCTACTCATTTAAATAAAATGGATTATCAAAATCATTTAAATAAAATCAGGTACAATCAACAATCTGACCTGGAGGATTCTGTTAGTATTGTTGACGGCACCTTGAACCTTGTTTAAATCCAGGTTGCAATCTGTGGCCACTAATGTTATTTGTCTTTTTGTGAAGTTGGCGACGATTTCTACATCAAACCCGGCGAAAGCAGCCCTAATGATAAAGAACATTTCTTTCCATGAATTCATTATCTCTCTCTCTCTCTTTTAATTTTTTAACTTTCCATTACAATAATAACTACCTGAAATCATGGCATTTTCTCAAGATAGAAGTCCAATCCATCCCAACTTGTGCACCTGTTAGGACAAGTAATTCAAATAACATCCTGCAACACATTTAAATGCCTAATCAGTCTCACTTCAGTCTTATATATTGAATGCCTAATGTACAGTCTCTTTAATTGGTACAAACCATACCTGAATTGTTGTACACATCATTTGATTTCTAACCTCCCCAGGGCGTAGATTGATCAGATTAAATGGGCTGCTTCATTGCTTACTTCTTTTTCATCAACATTTACACCTAGACATTTATTGCTTACTTCTTTTTCACTAGAAATAATGCTTACCAAATGGACGAAATCATACACATCTATTACGACATCTAGATTTGATGCCACCTAGCAAAAAGAAGAAAGAAGGTGATTCATATTTATGCTTATGAAACAAATTCTAATAGTTTACATAGCTAGGTTATTAAACTAATAAATTCTACGAAAAATAGCAAGTGCCAAGACCTATGGCATAAAAAAATAATCGTTGCATGGATTAACAATCAAACAACAATGGTAAAGGGAAGAAAACTAACTTCTTTCTTACTCCACATAATCTAGTTGGGGCGTCGTATTAGTTCATGTAAGACCTGCGGACACCACATGAATATAAATTAGTTCATGTAAAACCTGAGGACACCACATGCATATAAATACAAACATTAAAATATGAAAAACATTAAAATCAATCAACGTGCATCAGTTAACTAGAAAAATCCCCTAATTACCTTAGTTCCAATCAAAACACCTGAAAACAAGTACCCGACATCCTGAACTCCCATTGATTTTCATCAAATAAACACAAACTTCAAAAACTAATAAACATAAAAGTATCTACATGACCACTCCATTCTTCAGATAATCCAAGTATGAAGAACATCTTGGTCAATACATATGCATCAAATTTCTTGAGAACATCCCAAGTTCCCTTTATTTGGTCCCAAAAAAAATAAAAAACCCCAGAAACAAGTACCCATCATCCTAAATTCCCATCAATTAATACAACATGATCACATAAACTTCAAAAACTGCCAAATGCAAAAGTACCCACATGAGCTTCGCTTACATGTAACATAAATGATGTGTACAACACTCCATTAATTTTGTCAAGTCCAAACAACACTAAAATCAATCAACTAGCATCAAATAACTTGAAAGTGCCCCCAAATTCCATTGGTTTCAGTCCAAGAACACCCAAAAGCAACTACTGATCATCAAAAACTCCCATTAATTCACATCAAGTAATCCCACAAATTTTAAGAATTGATAAATGCAAAAGCACCCACACGAGATTCCATCTAAACCACAAAAAATTATAATAAATTTGCATAACACTTCATTTTTCAACAAATATGCATCAAACTGCTTAAGAACACCCCAAATTTCATTGGTTTTTCATTCCAAAACAATTGAAAGCAGCCCACACATCATCCTAAAGTCACATTGATTTTCACCAAATCAAAGAAAGTTCAAAAGGAGAGATACCCATACGAGATTTCCTTCTTGACAATAGAAAATTTATTACAGTAGAATCCAAATGGATTCACATCAAATGATTACACAGACTTGAAGAACTGATAAATGCAAAAGCACTCAAATGCGATTCTGTTACATATAATAGAAAAAACCCACATAATACTCCTTTTTTAAACTAATCCAAATTTGATGAACATCGAAATCGAAAAATATGCATAAAATTGCTTCAAAACATCCTAAATTTCACTGATTTTCCAAAAAGGAAAAAAAAAAACAACTACACATCTACTAAAATTAAATTGATTTTCACCAAAAAAACTCAAAGAAACTTCAAAAACAGATATACCCATGTGAGATTCCCTTCTGTAAATAGAAAATTAATTGCAACAAAATCCAAACAGATTCACGTGGGTGTAAAAAAATTTATATATAAAAAAAACTAGCCAAACCGTACTAAATTCTCATTGATTTTCACCAAATAATAAATAAATTTTAAAAAGAGGCACGCCCATATGAGAGTATAAGAGAAAAATAATCTACAATAGAATCCAAACCGATTCAAATCTAAATTACCACAAATAACCACACAGACTTCAAGAACTAACAAATGCAAAAGCACCCCACATGAGATTCCATAAAATATAACATTAAAAATAAACAATAGTAAACAAAATCTCTAAGACTGCCACATGAACTGCTACAGCTTCATGGAATGAAACTAATCTTGATGATGGAGTTCTAGGATTGCATTTAACTCAATTTAACATTACTTATGATAAAACTTTTTTTTTTGGAGAATTAATACAAGAAATATCAAGAAAACGTACCTCACACCAATCCAAGCAGTTAGTAGCTTTAACTAACTTCATATCATTCCCATGATTGCTATTGTTCCTTTCAAGCAAAGGACCAAAAAAATACCAAAGGATCCCAGCTTAAATCAAATTTATCATGAAGCACATTGCGTACTACAACAGGCTGGCCCTTAATCTAATGCTGCTGAAAATGTTTAAGATCTTCACCCAGAGGATCCTTTACACTAGGACAATATAAATAGTTATCATAAGACTCCTCTCTAGCAACGACTTCTCGCAACTTCCCATCAAGTCCCATTGCTTGATCATGCATGCCGACACAAAAGGGATAGTAGGAAGAAGCATCTAACATTTTAGGAAAGTCATAACTACAAGCTATTTCTTAACAGAGAGAGCATTGTTCCCAAAACAGGCCTGCCACCATGAACATAAGCTTTCCCTTTATTTATGTAGTTGAATGTAACTGCTCCAATGCCTCCAGGTAGGCTTCCTCCACGTATCTCATGACAACTTAGGCAAAGGTCAAAGGAACAATTTGAGCAGCTTCTATGGAAATCCACGATGGAAGCTTTGTAGTTGTTACTGCTCAAATATACACAATACATCAGTGCAACACCTAAAAGCCAATGGAACTCTTTGTTATTGAAGGAAAACCTTTATGGGCATATTTAACTTACCAGTACAGTTTCTCATCATAGTCACATTCCACCTGATGAGGCTGATTAGAAGATGGTTTTTCCCCTCCTATAATAAAAATCCATCAGAGGAGAGACATGGTTTAAAGGCAATTTATTAAAAATAATAATTAATAATAATAAAAGGCAGGAACATCATGCACCTACCCTATAGCTTTGCCTCTATTTCCAGCTCAATTCTCTGTTCCTGATTGATTTATTTCAGTATGGGAGGAAGGATGCAAATCAAATAATGGGCATGTAGAATTTTGTCAATCTTGACCCCTTGCAGGACCCTCAAAGAGATGGAATATCAGTAGGCAAGTTGTTGATACTACCAAAAAAGAAAACAAAAAAAGGGAGGCAAGGCAGCAGATGGAGAATGCCGCATTAAGCAGGTTCCCATTTTCATGCTTTTTCAACCCCAAATCCATAGTAAGACAACAATAGGTAATACATATTCTTATCTCACTATCATTTTAATGCATCTACCTATAAATAGAAATAAAAAAATGAAAGAATTAGTATTTAATAAAGACGAAGTACTAGTTCCAATGAAGCAAAAACATGCCAATAAACTGTTCAGATACCGGCAAATCATAACTAGATTCTGACAAGAAAAGAAAAAATGCAAGCAGGCCGTAGAAAAAATTTTTAGTGCAGAGGCACCATAATTTACCCCACAAAAAGAGACATCACCAAAATCGGAAGAGAGAAAAATGCAGAAAAGTCTTCTCAAGAGAACATACAAAAATAGGGTAGATTAATCTTTAAAAAGTTGTATGAAGGTTCTGTCCTTTTTCATTACTTGCCATAATATTACAATAACAGAGGCTTTCCATGAAACTTAAAAAAAAAAAAAAAAAAAAAAAAAAAAAGAAGAAGAATTTTTTTGGGACAGTTCACTGAATGGGACCTTTTATGCTTTTAAACTATCATTTTTGCACCTTTTATGAATGGTATAATGTTTGCACTGAATTGACTTTTTTTGGGACTGTTAAAAACACAAGCCTGTTACCTGATATAAAACAATAATAACCAGGAATGGAACATACCTTATGAATAGTTCTTATGTTTGCTCCACCTTTACCCATCACTTTACCCACTGCATGGGCCACGATGACAATCTCCAGGGTTGAAGGAAGTCTATACAAATGAAAATATACAAATAGCAGGCTTAGATAAAAATTAAAATACTCAAATAACCAGCCTAAAGCAGAGGCAAAACTCTAAGATATGAAATACAAACCCTCCATATAGCTTTGAAGAATATGAAGGAATAGATCTATAGTCATTCTCCCCAACCTTCATTTAAAGAAAAAACAAAAGGAGATGAGTACAAGACTTCTTTAATACAATGGAATATCAGAGAAGTGAAAAGAAGAATGAAGAAAATGTAAACTTCTTTGTCCTTCTGCATATGCCAATTCAGTGTCCTTCCTGCTTTTGTATTTCCTTTTCAAATAACACAAAACAGCCAGAAACATAGATCATAAATCAGAGAAATGAAGGGAAGAAAATGTAAGGAAATAAAAACTTTCAGTATGAATTTTAAACTATACCAGTCAACTCCAAAGTTAATTTCTTATGCTATAATTCTATCGTCCTTAACACTACCATTATTATTTTTGGATTGGATTTTGCAGGGTGCAGGCCAGAGTTTCAGCAGATTATAATTAATGAAGGCTTTTTCATGATAACTAAATCCAAAGCCCAAGGTAAAAACCTTGATTTCTTGATTTTAAGTAATATTTTTTTTCTATCTAAAACAAAATGTAAAGAAATTAGGGAAAGTTAAGAACAGAATCGATCACCTACAACAAATGTATTTTTCCAGCTAAGTTTATAGCATGAGCTAAAAGACCCCAATTCCATCATGATATTTCTAATTTATATCCACAATGTCCATCCATTTTTCCAACTCAGTTCATAGTATGAGCCAAAAGATGAGTCAAATCCAAATCTTAACTAACAATTTGAATCCAAGGTCATATTTCAATGATCCAAGCTGTTCATATAATGGACCTGTTTGTAGCTGTGGGATATTTAAAAAAAAAAAAAATCATTTACAATGGGATTTTTAACTCGTTAATCATTTAAATAATTTTGTTTTGGTTATGGACTCCAACAATTTGAATCATATATGATACCACTCTTATAAAAACATAAATGGACAATCCACCCTAAAATACCACGCCACAAGAATCAGTGAAAATGACAATATTCACTCTCTAGAAACATTTCCAGGACCCACGGTGAAGTTTGCTTATCATCCAAACCATTCATATTATCACAAAGACATGAATAAAGGAAAACACGCATATTAGCTTGATCCAAAACATCTAGGGCCCACTGGAAGTTTTTCAACGGTAGAGGATCACTTCACACTGTTACCTGTGGTGTGGTCCACTTGAGCTTTGAATATGCTTCATTTTGGGCTCAAGCCATAAAATTATCTCGTAAAATGGATGGACAAGGATGATAAAATACATAAATCAAGGTGGACCCCACAGAGATTACTCAGTACACAATTCGATTCCCATACAAAACTCTTGTGGCCCGCATGAAGTTCTCATTGGTGGGGATTCAATCTCCACTGTTTCCTGTAGTGCAATGGGCTTCATTTTCAGGGCCATTACCTAAAATGGGCTGGCAAAACAGAGATGGCATGGATATACAACACATACATCAAGGTGGACCACATGAAACAGTGGAGATAGAAATCCCCAAATCCCTAAATTCCTAAATCCCCAAATCTGTAAATCCCCAAATCCCTAAATCCCCAAATCCGTAAATCCCTAAATCCACAAATCCCCAAATCCCTAAATCTCCAAATCCGTAAATCCCCAAATCGTTTCAATCGGTATTGAGATTGACAGAGATTGAGAGAGAGAGATACCTGTTTGAGTTGGAGCCCCGATCACGGTCCACCGAGAGAGACAGAGAGAGAGGATGCGTGAGAGAGAGAGCACCGAGAGAGACAGAGAGAGACAGAGGCAGAGAGAGAGGACCGAGAGAGAGAGAAAGAGAGAGAGAGAGAGAGAGGGTGCGCGAGAAAGAGACAGAGGAGAGAGTGAGGTTAAGAGAGAGGGAGAGAGGGTTTGGGTTTTGGGAGGGGCGGGCACGCAAGAGAGATTTTTGGGGTTGTTGGAGATGCGCGCGCGAGAGGTATTTGGGGGGTGATGTTCGGTGGTCTGTGGGCCCCACCATGATATATGTGTTTCATCCAATCCGTTCATCCATTTTTAAAGATCATTTTAGGCCTTCATACTAAAAATAAGAGGGATATAAATCTTGGGTGGGCCACACCACAGGAAAACAATAGTGATTGGATATCCATCATTTAAATCCTCCTAAGGCCCACTGTACTGTTTATCTGACATCCAATCTGTGATTAGGTCATAAAGGCCTAGATGAAGGGAAACAAACAACGATCAGTTTGATCCAATACTTGTGTGGCTTCCAAAAAGTTTTTAATGGTCGACATTCATTCAACACTTTTTCCTGTAATGTGGTCCAATTGAGATTGAAATATAACTCATTTTTTTTGTAATATCATAAAATGATCTATAAAAATAGATGGATGGCATGGATGAAACACATACATCATGGTGGGAACCACGGACCACCGAACACAAAAGTTGAGAGGGGCTACCCTCCATTAAAATATTCATAATTATTTTTTGGGCCCACAGAGATGTGGTTCACAAATCTAGCCCATCCATTATGTGTGTGCCACTTGGATGAGGGATCATACCAAGTTTCAGACGCATCCAAATTTTAGGTGGGGCCCCACCAAATACTTTTATATGTTTTAGGCATGTCTTCACATGATTTTACATGGTATGGCCCACCGGAGTTCTGTATACGGCCGATTTTTGGGATATCCCATAATTTAAAGGGGACCCATCAAATGCACGGTGTTGATTTTCGACACATGTCATTATGGGGCCCACACAGGTTGACCTCATGGGCATATATATATATATATATATATATATATATATATGGGAAAAGGTACCATGCGCTCGAGCTGATTTTAACGCCCCATGAGGTCGAGCTGTGTGGGCCCCACCTTGATGCGTTTCAAACATCTACCCCATCAGTCAGATGTACCATTCCATCGTGGGCCTAGGTCTCAAAAATCAAGTCAATCCATGACTTGTGTGGGCCACACCACATATAGAAGTGGGGAGGGGCCGTGCACCATTAAAACATTCATAACCATTTTTGAGGGCCCACCGAGATGTGGTTTGCAAATCCAGCCCATCCATTATGTGTGTCCCACTTGAATGAGGGTTCAGACCAAGTTTCAGGCGTAAGCAAAACTCAGGTGGGCCCCATCAAGTGCTTTTATATGTTTTAACGGTGTCTACACATAATTTTAGATGGTATGGCCCACCTGAGTTCCATATATGGCTGATTTTTGGGATATACCATAATTTAAAGGGTACCCATCAAATGCACGGTGTTGATGGTCGAAACACATCACAGTGGGGCCCACACAGCTCGACTTCACGGGAGCTTATCGTCAGCTCGAGCGCATTGTACCTTTTCCCTATATATATATTATTTAAAAAATATAAAAACTTACGATGTATTTGTTATATCCACACTATCTATCCATTTTGAGATATCATTTTAAGTCACAAGCCTAAGAATGAGACAGATAAAAATTTGTAGTAGACCCCACCATAGAAAACAACGGGAGGGTGATTCCCATAGTTGAAACTATCCTAAGGCCCATCGTAATGTTTATTTGAAATCCAACTGGTTTAAAAGTATTAAAAAAAATGGTCGTGGGGCCATACATCATGGTGTGCCCGCAGTAATGTTTGTCATCCAACATGTTCATTATATTAAAAAGATATGAATGAAGGGAAAACACAAACATCAGCTTGATCCAAAACTTCTATTAAATGCACAATGTTGATGTTCGACACACATCATGATGGGCCCTACAAAACTTACTAACATTAATTCTTAGAGTCTCAAGGTGTCAATAAGTTGGGTCACAATTTTGACTAGAATATTTGACCCGTTTTACATGTCTGGTCTATTCACTTTATTTTACCGATCATTACCCTTAATTTGACTAGTTACTCACCCCAATCATGCTACATATGAGAAAGATATTGGGTAAACAAGATTGATCAACAATTTGAGTGAATTTTGATTTAAACATCTGAAGTTATTTACTCTTCAATCTGGACTGATCAGATTGTCCAAAAATAGTTAAAGGTTGTTCATAATATCAAAAATATATGAATGAATAGAAAACACAAACATCAGTTTGATCCAAAACTTTTATGGCCTCCAAGAAATTTTAAAGGGTAGAGGTTCAATCACACTATTTCCTGTGGGGTGGTCCACTTGAGCTTTAGATATGCTTCATTTTTGTTCTTTAGACCTCAAATTATCTGTTAACATGGATGAATGGAGTGGATAAAATAAATAAATAACAGTGGACCCCACAGAGTTTACTCTGGTAAGGATAACGAGTAACTCACCTAAATGTAGTAGAGAAGGGTTTCCTTAAAACATTTATAATCATATATTGGGTCTGCCTAAATGTGATTCACATATCCAACCCACTCATTATGTGTGTCCCACTTGGATGAGGGGTCAGACCAAGTTTCAACCGCATCCATGTGTGTATTAACTTATAAACAGGTTGGATCTCAAATAAACATCGCGGCGGACCAAGAAGGTTTCAATAGTGGGCGTGTCACTATCCCACTCTTTTCTATGGTGTGGGTCCACTTGAACTTTGGATCTACCTCATCAGTCAGATGCACCATTCCATGGTAGGCCACGAGCTTAAAAATAAAGTCAATCCATGACTTGGGTGGGCCACACATAGTTTTAGATGTTATGGCCCACCTGAGTTTCGTATATGACTGATTTTTAGACTTAAAGGGGACACATCAAATGCATGGTGTTGATGTTCTACATACATTATGGTGGGACGCACACAGATTAACCTCATGGGAAGTTCCCATGAGGTGACCTTATAGTACCATTTCACTATTTTAGACAACTCCTTCATGGGTGTTACTCTAACCGTGTAGGGCCCACCTTGATATATTTTATGTATATCGACATCATCCATATATTTTTTCATCATATTTTAGGATATGATTTCAAATTATAAGAACTAAATAATCTTAGGTGGGCCATACCAATCAAAACAATACGATGAATAACCATTAAAAACCTTTTGAAGGCCACAAAAGTTTTGGATCAATTTGATCTTTGTAGTTTACCTTCATCTAGATCTTCTTTACATTATCAACAAGTTAGATTGCAAATAAAGATTACAAAAACCTTACAATGGGCTCTTTATAAATTTTAATGGCGAGGTACTATACTATCATTCTTTCTAGTGGTGTGGTCCTCTTAAGATTTAAATCTACACAATTTTTTTTATACCCGGCCCAAAATGGGTTGGAGAAACGTATGGGCGGCAAGGATATACAACACATCATCAAAATCTAACTTTTGTTATCTAAGTACTTTTCAATTTTTATTATCAAAATACAAAATCTAGTTTTCTTTTTCTTTTTTAAAATATATTTTTTTACAATTTGACAATTTTTCACAATTTTGTTTAATTTTTTAAATTTTCTTTTTCAAAATATCATTTTTTTTAATCAAAATCTCACTTTTGTTATCTCACTTTTCAATTTTTCTTGTCAAAATACAAAATCTAGTTTTCTTTTTTGAAAAATATATTTTTTTTACAATTTGTCAATTTTTTCACATTTTTTTAAAATTTTTTAAATTTTATTTTTCAAAATATCATTTTTTTAATCTCACTTTTGTTATCTAAATTTTCAATGTTTCTTGTCAAAATACAAAATCTAGTTTTCTTTTTAAAAAAATATATTTTTTTACAATTTGTCAATTTTTTCACAAATTTGTTTAACTTCTTATTTTTTTTTAAAAAAAAAAATATCATTTTTTAAAATCTCACTTTTGTTATATATAACTTTTCAAATTTTCTTGTCAAAATACAAAATCTAGTTTTCTTTTTCAAAAAATATATTTTTTTTCAATTTGTCAAAATTTTCACAATTTTGTTTAATTTTTTAAATTTTCTTTTTCAAAATATCATTTTTCTAATCGAAATCTTGTTATATAACTTTTAAATTTTTCTTGTCAGAATACAAAGTATAATTTTCTTTTTTAAAAAATATATATTTTTACAATTTGTCAAATTTTTCACAATTTTGTTTAATTTTTTATATTTTCTTTTTCAAAATATTTTTTTTTTTATCGAAATGTTTTTTTTTTCAAAATTATTAACATTATTCAAAGTTCTTAATTTCTTTTTTCAAAATCTAGATTATTATAAAATCATAGTTTTTTTTTTTTTTTTCAAAATCTAAAATTTTCTTAAACGTTGTTAATTAATTTTCTAAACTTCTCAATTATTTATTTTTTGAAATTCATAATTTTTTTTTTGTTGTGAAGTGTTGACCATTAGAGACGGTTTAGGACCGTCTCTAATGCAGACGGTGGTCTCCATTGACCGCTATAAGACGGTTAAAGACCGTCTCTAATTAAGACGGTCTTTGATAGTCTGAAATTAAGATGGCTAATGACCGTCTCTAATTGAGATGGTCGTTGACCGTCACAGATTACCAGTAAAAGATGGCCAACGACAGTCTCTAATTGAAACGGTCTTTGATAGTCTCATATTAACAATAAGAGACGGCCAATGACCGTCTCTAATACGAATAGTCTTTAACCGTCTCAAATGGCCGCATATAAGACGGTCAGAGACCGTCTTTTTTCTGCAATTAACGACGGTTTTTTACCGTCTTAAATGATTTGTGGACATTCAATATTTTAAGACTATTAAGGACGGTCAAGAGCCGTCTAAAAGTTTAAAGACGGTTTTTGGTCGTCTTTAAAGCGTCCTTAAACCAAGCAATTTTAGAGATGGTTCAGAATCATCTCTAAATCCGTCATTTTTTTCCATTTTTCACAGTGTCATCCTTTGAGAATTAGGTCAAAGGAAGTTCATATTTGGTTTTACTGAGATATCTTCCAATTGGATAAGATGAGACTCTGATTCTGGTTGTGTCCTTGAATCAAGCATAGATCTCCCTGATCTCTACAAGTCGATCCTTATAAACCCTAGTTACGACCTTTGTATTTGTTAGTTTTAAACATTTTAATCACAATTACTCTCTCAATTAATTCATATTTAGATTCACATCTTCTTCTAGTTCTAGTACTACTTACTTTCATAATACACACGCGATTAATCCCTATGGATTCGACCTTGGTTTCACCGAGATTATTACTACATCGTGACCCTAAGTTGGGGTTGTAACAAGTTTTTGGCGCCGTTGCCTGGGACTAACGGTTGCATATTTTTTTAGATTAACTAGTTTTAAAATTAGTTTAAGATTAAGGTTTTTCAACTTTCTATTTTTAGGATTAGGGTTTTCTGAATTATTTTAGAAATTCTAAGATTGTTTTTTTTTTTTAATAATGATAATAATTCCTCTTTGTATTTCTATTTTTAGAAATTTTCTAATTTTAGAATTTTTGTTTTTAGAAACTGACTTGTTTTGTTTTGTGTTGTTGGATCTTAATTTAGGAACTTCTAATTTGGTAACTTCTTTCTAATTTCCTCTCTTTCTATTTCTAAAATTCTATTTCTCTTCTTTCTTTTAGGTTTAGGTTGGAATCTGAAATTAAGGGCTGAGAGTGTTTCATGCCCAAGTGGGTTTGTGACAACACTCAACGTCTTTTGAGTGAAGGAGGATTGGTTGAGGAGTTATCTATCCATTACAGGATTAGATACCAGTTGAGATCCTCAGAGTCAATTGAAGTGATGGCTGTCAATCAACCAGTCAATCAACCGGGAAGGCAACCTCAACCTCGGGTTGAGGAAGTCTACGATGAGAATGAGGTGCATCAAGCACCCCTGCCTCATACTTTGCAAGATTATTTATAATCGGCGGGTCTGAGCATGCTCTCATGCATGGTTTTTCTAAAAAATATAGGACATATGGACATCAAGCCAGGAGTGATCCAACTCCTTTCAAAATTCCATGGGCTTGAATATGAAAATCCATATTTACACTTGAAAGAGTATGATTGGATAATAACCACTTTATATTTTCCTAATGTGTCTGATGACACGGTCTGGCAGAAACTCTTTCCCTTTTCTTTGAAAGAGAAAACTAAGACGTGGTTGCATTCACTATGTCCTCGATCCATTGGTAGATGAAATGATATAACAAGGGAGTTCATAAAGAAAATTTTTCACATGCCATAAAACGAACACCCTCAGAAAGTCAATCATGAACTTTGCCCAAAAGGAAAATGAAACATTCTTTCAATATTGGGAGCGGTTCAAGGATCTTGTCAGTTCATGCCCACAACACGATTTTGAAATGTGGCGCATTAAACACTTTTTCTATAATGGACTGACATCTTCCATGTGCCAATTGGTCGAGACAATGTGCAATGGGGAATTCATGAATAAAAACGTCGATGATGTCTGGGATTATTTGGACAGACATGACAAAAATGTACAATCATAGGATGTCTCCCCAAAATCGAGCACCACCTCTTGGCCCACTCAATCAAAGGAGAGGGGCGGATTATACCTTCTGAAAGAGGATGGTGATATCAATGTTAAAGTGTCTAATCTCATAAGGAAATTCGAGGCTATGGAAGTAAAGAAGGATAAGGCTAAGAAACAGTTTGCTATATTTGTGCTTGCAACGTTCACACAACTGAAAATTGTCCTACAATACTTGCCTTTCAAGAGGTGTTGAATGAGCAATCTAATGCTGTGAACAATTACCAAAGACCTTTCAATGGACATATCTCCAATACATACAATCCTAATTGGAGAAATTATCCAAAATTCAGTTGGAGGAATGGACAAACTGCCACCCCTCAAGGTTTCTTCAATCAAATTCCAAATCAAGGGAAACTTCAAGAGGATTTGCCTCAAAAACATATTCGAGACCAAGAGCTACTCAACTAAGATATCAGATCAACATTGGGAATGGTTGCGTCATCTATTCAAAGGATAGCATCGCACTTAATAATCGGAGGAAAGGGGATGCTTCCTACTCAAACTCTCCCCAATCCCAAACTGCAATATGAGATAAGTGATCTAAGCCCTTCAAATCAGATGGAACATGATAAATCTATCACCACTCTTAGGAGTGGGAAGACCATTGATAAAACTATTTCGGTTAGGGCTGAAAAGCCTAAGGACCTGTAAGAGGACAACAATGATAGACCTAGTACTGCTCCATAAGAATTAGAACCGAAACTTCAAGGCAAGCCAATGACTCCATTTCCCCAACGGTTGGTTGCACAAAAACCTCTCACTAACTTTCAGGACATTCTAGAGGTGCTGAAACAAGTGAAGGTCAACATCCCTCTACCAGATGCGGTTAAACAAATACCTTATATGCCAAATTTCTAAAAGACTTATATACGACCAAAATAAGGCAAACTATTTAAAAGAAAATATTTTTAACTAAAAAAGTGAGTGTCATCCTAAAGTAAGATATGCCACATAAATACAAAGATCCCAGTAGCCCAACCGTCGCTTGTGTAATTAGAAATTACCACATTAAGCAAACACTTCTTGATTTAGGAGCGAGCGTAAATCTGATTCCATATTCAGTCTACGAACAACTAGGTCTTGGTGAATTAAACCCATCTGGACCACATTACAACTTGTTGATCGCTTAGTTCGGGTACTGAGAGGGATAATTGAGGATATGTTGGTCTAAGTTGATAAATTCTACTACCCGTTAGAATTTATCATTCTAGATACTCAACCCATCGTAGACATGAGCACTCAAATTTCAATCATTCTTGGTTGCCCATTCCTTGCTACATCAAATGCAATCATTAATTGCAAGAATAGAGTCATGAGTTTGTCTTTTAGAAATATGACATTGGAGTTGAATATCTTTTTCAATATGGGCAAACAGTTAGAGGAAGATGATGATTTCCACGACATTAACATGATTGACTCTTTCGTGGAAGATAGAATATTTCTGACCTTATCTTCTAACCCTCTAGAGACATGCCTGACCCACTCCCATAATTTTGACGATGACATGATTAGGGAGATGGGGACCATGCTGATATTGTGCCGGTACTTGAAGTTAACCAGTGGAGGCCACAATTCGAAGAATTGCCCCAAACTAATGTAGTGCCTCTACCATCTAAACTCAAGGCACCAAAGCTTAACCTAAAACCTTTGCTCTCTGAATTGAAATATGTTTATTTTGGTCAAGATGAGACATACCCAGTGATGATTTATTCCCACCTTAAGCAAGAAAAGGAGAGTATGCTCATCTCTACTCTCATTGAGTACAAAGAAGCCCTTGGATGGTCGATTGCGAACCTCAAGGGAATTGACCCTTTGATTTGTACTCACCGCATTTATCTTGAGGATAATGCGAAGACCTCGTGACAACCACAACGTAGACTAAATCCAAACATGAAGGAAGTGGTTAAGGCTGAGGTTCTTAAGCTTTTGGATGTAAGTATCATATACCTAATATAAGATAGCCAATGGGTGAGTCCAACTCAGGTGGTTTCCAAAAAGTCTGGAATCACCTTCATAGCCAATGCCAATAATGAACTCATGTGTTCACTACCCCAAGTATAGGGTTGCGATGTAGTAATAATCTCGGTAAGACCAAGGTCGAATCCATAGGGACTAAACCCTATACGCAATATGAAAGTAACCAGAACTAGAACTAGACGAAGATGTAATTTAAATCAAAGAATTTTAAGAGAAATATGGGTGAAATATTAGACTAAAATTTGTAAAATTCAAATGTGGGAAACTAGGGTTTCCAAGGATCCACTTGTAGAGATCAGGGATATTTATGCTTGATTTATAAACACATCTGAAATTAAAGTCCCATCTTCATCCAGTTAGATGATATATCATTAAAATCTGAATCTGAACTTCCTTTGATCTAGTTTTCAAGAGATGAGAGGTATAAGAATTAGAATTGATTCCATCACAAAACCATGCCCATGAGACAAAACAAACAATATAATTTAACCAATCCACAACTAATCTGAAAGAGTTATGAACATTAGGAAGGATTCCATCATCTAACTATGCTCAAGAGACGATGGTGAACAACAGGATTTCCTAAGATCATAATCTCAAAAGGAGAAGAGCATACTCAAAGCTATCGCAGATCTATTGTAATTTAAGTCACAAAAAACCATTAAAAACTGTAAGTATTTCTATAATCAAACTAGAATTAAAATCAATTCAGTTTAAACATGAATTAACGCATAAAAGTGACCCATCACACTACAAGCTTCACCTCTTAGCCCTTGCTAAGAGGTTTAACCTGACATGATCATGCTAAAACTAGGAAAAACATGAAAGGGAAAAGAAGAAAAATAAAGAATGAAGGAAGAAGGAAGAAACCGACATCTCCACACTTTCTCTCTCTCTCTCTCTCTCTCTCTCTCTCTCTCTCTCCTTTGCTCCCATGTCCTAAAAGATGCTCCCACTCTCTCTTCTCTTCTCCTTTTTATAGCCAAGGGATGTCGGTGATGTTGGTGAAATCTCGTGTTTACGCAGCAAGGACGGACTGCACAAGAAACACGGAAGTAGCTGTGTTTGGCGTGGATTTTCAGGACGATGAACATCCAAAGTTAGAATTTAACTTCTTGGTTAGGGTCGTGGACCCCTTCTTGATCTATTGGACGGTCCAGATCATCGAAACGATCATTTCCAAGCTTATACAATGGCCCACAGAGGTCGGGTGCATCTGGACCTCCGTTTTTAGAAAGTTGTTGTGCTGAGATGCTCGGTGGGCCCCACAGTGATGTTTTCGGAGAGATCCACCCCGTTCATTGGATTCCTAGCGAGATTTTAATTGAAAATGAGTGGTTTTGATCGAGTTTGGTGTGACCCACTATATCAAATCTTCCCGTTGTTCATCCTACATTTTGCGGCGATCCACGTGTGCAAATGTGCATGGGGCCAAAAGATTAACATGGGTACGGTCGGCCTCACATCGTGGATCGAGTGGTCCATCCAGATCCTTCATTCGGGCCCCGATGGTGGGCCACAACATCCCTCAAGCGGACCAGCGTCCGCACACTGGTCTTTCCGCAGGAGAAGAGTCGGGTCAGCCCATCTTTGAGCGGGCTGACCGTCTGGTGTGTTGCGGTTGCGGACGTGCTATGTATACGCACGTCGCGTGTAGGGTCCACTGTGATGCGTGTGAGAAATCCACTCCGTCCATCCATTTTTCCACCTCGTTTAAGGGGTTGAGACCAAAATTAAAGTATATCCAGATATCAGGTGGGCCCTAGAGCAGTGTTTTATGGGCTGATTTGTTCGTTGGGCCACTTTCACAAGGATCCAATGTCTGCAATTTGACGTGTACGGTTAATTTAGGGTCCTCAAGTGAAACACCCCGTACTTTCCAATATTTGAGTGTTACCATGCAAATTAATTTAAAATAGATATATATATATATATACATATATAAATAATGTAACCTAAATTTATACACTATAAAATGTACATATTTTTCATGATAAAATGAAACGTATGTATTTAACATATATAAGACATTATCAAAATAATATTATATTAAATAAACATAACGAATAATGATTTCACAACATAAAATCAAAAATTGAATAATAATGCAGCGTCGAATATTTTTTTAATATATAAGTATGTATACAAAAATCATTAGATAATTTAATGGAATAATATATTATTTAACAATATTATCAAATACAAATATAATTTTTATTGAATACGATATTGTACAATCTTTAATTCATTTATACATATAATACGATATTGTATATTATGAATTATGTATATTAATGAATGTGTGAACAACAACATGTAATTAGTAATATGTTAATGTTAAAATTTTATTTATATATATATATATATATGAATGAGATTTTAAATATTGTAATTGTAAGTAATATACAAAGATAATAAAAAAATTTGTATTAATATTAGTCTCTGGGTAGTCACTCATTATAAAAGACATAAAAATGGCCAATAGGACCCTTTCAACCGTTGACGTTCGATCTCGAGAAGATCTTACCATCGGATCATCACAAGAGACTCAAAAATCCATGTTCAATTAATATGGCCAACTTAGACCTTGGACACGCTTAATCTTTAGTCAGGGGACCTATTTAGACCCCTAGAACCAAATGGGTAGTGTGGATTAGTCACAAACATCACGGTGGACACCACGACATGGTGCGTGCACTCAGGGCATGTACACCTGCCATGCACTGAGCCAAGAGGCTCAGTCAGGCCCTACTTACCCGCTGTCTCTCTAAAAAGAGAGATTTCTCTCTCCCTCTCTGGTTTACACAGCGTGTCCATCCGTTTGGATGGGTGGCCCACCATTTGGCCCCATTGAGATTATCTGAACCGTCCATCTGATAGAGGACAGACGTTAGACCAAAACCCCTAAGTTTCATGCTATTTCACGCGTGTACATGCACACGATCATCGCCGCAAGTTAGCCCCAAAAAACACAAAAATACAAAAAATGGAAACTACTCCCTTCCTTTCTCCAGCCAGCTGGCACAATCCATGTAAGGATCCCTCCCCCAATCCTAGCCGTCCATCCTAAGCATTCTCAGCCCTCCATGTGTTGCAAGCAGTTTAGCTACAAAACTGAGACGACCGCTAATTTCATTTTTACCGGCTGTATTTGGAGTCGTTACACAACAATGTGATCCAGGACTTTTGTTTACAATCTAATGACTTAGGATTGTTAGAGGGACTCTATACAAGAGCCAGGGATCGAGTGCAGCAGAGGTCCTCACCGGCTCTTTCACGTTTGCACGAAAACCAACTGTTTTTCTCGTCCTCCGAACCCACCGCCCAAACCATTACCAAGCTTTGAAAAAGCTTATCAACGAGCTCCGAGACATCCATTCGAATCATCCCATGTTACCGGAATGAAGAAGGAAGCCTTCATTGGAAATTTGCCATTAATGGCGTTTATCTTCTCCATTGCTCAAACAGAGCCAGACTCGATTCGGGCACAATGTTCTCAAGCTGGATCGTGTTGATGGATTCGGCTAGAAGAGAAAAGAGGGTAAGAAGAAGTATAAAGAGAAAGAGAGGGGATGCACTGTCGCACTCAGACCGAGCTGAGCTTGGGTCGAGTCAGGACGAGCTTGGCCCACATTGCTGGGAGCCCAGCAGAAGCAGGAAGAAAGAGAAGGAAATTAGAGAAAGAAAATAGAGAAAAGGAGAAGAAAAAGTGGGGAGAAAAGAGAAGGAGAAGAAGAAGGGAGAGAGAAAGAGAAATGGGAATGAGAGTGTGTTTCTACTCCAGCTTGAACTGAGTCGAGGCTGAACCGAGTCAGGCTAGGTGTCCAGTTGTCACGCCCCGAAATCTGGCACCTGGGTATATCCGACCTTGATTCCGTACCCGCGGGCATGACTTATGTTTTGTATGTTTACATTTAATAATCCACACATATATTGACAAAATGATCTCATTCATAAAATATAACAATCCAAAAATTGAATAATTAAACGTTTATTTAAAGAAGAAAAATGTTCATGTTCCGACTATTCAAGATTATCATCAAACACATGTCATCGTAATGTTGTCATACTAAATGTTCATTACACTTATTTTGAAAATGATAAAGAAACAAAAATAAATAAAAGAAATCTCTTTAAGCTCCTCCATGTGATCTCGATCCTGAAATTTTAAAATCCCAACAGGGTAAGCTGCGAAGCCTAGTGAGTAATCTCAACATAGGGTTCAAAATAACCTCATATAACATGAATAAAAATATTAAAAGATACAATACCTATTTAGGCAAAACAACAAATGAGGAGATTTAATAAATAAAATATTTCAATGTAAATTCAAAAAAAATGAATGAATGAAATCAACATATGTTATACTCCATAATAACATGTGCGTTTTATTCCTTTTAACCCCAGGGCCAGTTTACACCGGTTGGCCAACACCCGCGCTAATACAACACCTAGCCTGGCAATGGGAACCTTTCGCATGACATGCTCACCCATCCAAAGGGCACTTGGTGAGGGACCCATTTGTACGTTAGCTGGTCAGACAACTACCCTACCGAACCTGGCAGTGGGAACCTTTTGCAATCCTGACATGCTCACCCACTCAAAGGGTACGGTAGAGGTTCCAAAAGGTACCAGTTGGGTTTCTGAGACTTTCAACCCAAGGGTCTTGATCGCCCCACCTATTTACGCTTTAAGGATTTTCAACCCAGATGACTTGATCGCCCCACCTATTTTCTGGTGTTCCAAAAAACTGTTCGAAGTATATATAATTTCACTATTTCATGAGCAAAATATTTCTAAGGACAAATTGTTTCTAATCATTGTAGATTGTTTGTACATGATTTAAAGTTCTATGTAAAAATATATTTATGCAATGCAATCCATCAGATCTGATCTGATAGTCTGGAAAAGTATATTGAACTTGAAGTTTCTAAAAAATGCTTTAAATTCTGATAAAAAATAATAATAATAAAAGAATTATTGATGCATGGGCAAATAATAATCTAAATTTAAAATTGATTCAAGGCTTGAAATCGTGTTAAATAAACACAACAACTATGAATCAAATGTATAAATCAATAAGCGAAAATGCACCATTATTGAATTATTTGCATAATAATAAAAATAGAAGGAAACAAGTGGAATTTATTATAAGATAAATAAATAAATAAAAATATCAAGTGAGAGAAAAAATCAACTTTTTCTTAAAAAAATATTTTATTTTATTATTTTTTTTCTTCCTCTCTCGTCCTTTTTCTCTCTCCTCTTTTCTTTCTTCCTTTTTCTCTCTTCTCTCTCTCCCTCTCTTTCCAACGTAATGTCCAGCAACCCCTTTTATCTCTCTCACTCTCTCACCTCACCTCACGTCCCACTTCCACATTTCACGACTTCACAATGCATGATCTCTCTCATGCCTCCCCTTTTTATAAGCTCCATTCACACATGTGGCATGTGTGAAAGAGGGCCTTTAATCTCTTAACGTTTTTAAGTTTTGCTTTTGTTTTGCCATTCAAAGCACGTGTTCCACGTTGCTTTCATTCAATGCACTTGTTATGCACTAAACGTGTGCCATGTGTGTACCACATGTGTGCATGTGATGCATGTGATGTATTTGATGTATTATGCCACGTGTGAAAGGTATGTGTGCATGATGTGTTTGGTGCATGTGTGTGGTTGTAATGTACTCAACGGTGCATAAATGGATGGAGAGATTGATGTATACATAGATGGACGAATGGATGTATGGATAGATGGATGGATAAATGTACGTTTGGATGAGTTCATGTGTGATCGGGTGGATGGACAGTTTGATGGTTGTATTGTTTGATGGATTTATTAGTTAATGAACAGTTGGATCGGATATGTCCAAATCAATGGTTGAGATTGAACCAGTTGATCATGTAGATCGATGGTCACATAGGACTAATTGGGTATGTCGATCGATGGTTAAAATTCGACGGTCAAGATTTATTTGGGTTATTACACCAGTTGCTGCTAGACCTCCAACACAGGGTAGTGAGAGAGTGAAATCAGGGAGGAGGAAGAAAATAGATAGAGAGAGAGAGGAGAGGGGTGAGTCGCGAGTCGCTGTCGAGTCAACTCGCTGACTCGAGTCGAGTTGCCAACTCATTTGGGGGCCTAGTCCAGTACGATAATGCTGGAGTTTTCAAGCTAACAAAAAAAAAAAGAGAGAAATAAGAGAGAAGGGGGAAGGAAAGGAAATGAAGAAAGGAAGAGGAGAGAGTGGGAAGAAGCCAAGTCAACTCGACTCGACAAGGTGCGTCCACATTTACTTCCCAGATTTAATTTATTCAAATTATCATTGTTACTACTATTACCATTTTTAGATTATTAGAATTAGATATGATTGACTATTAGTAAATTATTTATTCAGGTATTAGTTGATGCATATAAAAATTATCATTATTAAAATATTAAAATTTTACCTTGTCATTCTTAAAATATTATTACTAATGCTATAACACACTATCTATTTTCATTAGAATGACTATTAGTGTTATGATTGGCTAAATGTTAAGTATATTGTTAATATTAATAATTTTTTTGGAATCATTAATATTATTATTCGTCATGTGTTGTATTAGATAATTTAATATAATGGTAGTCATGGTTAATATCCCTAAAATTAATAACCAAATTCACTTGATTAATTTTATTCATTTATTCTTTCCATTGATAGTATCATAAACCACACAAAATAGGGTTAAAAAACCACAACCAAAACCTAAAAAATCTAGCCTAAGCCTAAACCCTAGGGTGAAACCCTAAACCTAAGTGATCCAAACCCTAGGCTACAATCTCAACCATAAAGAGTATGTAGAACTTGATCTAACCATACAATTTCATAATTCATGATAGGACATGATTCTAAGGGCTCAAGCACTTAACGACATTAAAAGGGAATTCGAGGTATAAGGTAATGATTCTTCCCCTTAAGTTTCTCATTTCCAAATTGGGTTCAATTATAGTCTTTATCAAATGTTAAAATTGTTAATTCATAGCATGCGATCTCTTACATGATTTATATCTGATTTATGGTTGACAATTGTGAAACACGATTGCATGCGATGGTTGCTTACATGATAGTTCTCATTTTACTTTATAGTTCACATCATGACCCGTTGTGATTATTATGTTTAACATATGCCTGTCATGCTATAGTGGTATATTTTCACATGAATTGTTGTAAGTCACTATGGATTTATATTCACTACACTTATTAGTGGGTAAGCCCTCTTGTGTATGTGAACCCATACTTAGGGTGTAACATGATGGAGTGTGGAATGGAATGGACCCTCGCTTGTAGGTTATGTGGGACATGAAATATTAATGTGGGATTTACCATCCATAGGTTATACGGTTTGAATGGCTTGACATGACCTCTTTAGCCTCTCTGATTTACTCTTACCTGACCCTTTGCCGACTTGATTAATATTACAAGCATTCTTTTACCGTTGTGATTTAACATCTGTCCCACATTTTGATGATTTCCTCACGTGCCCTTGAAGGCCTATACCATGTGATGAAAATCCCTACTAATTGAATTTGATTGGCCACTGATCGATGAGTTCCATTAAGCATCCTAGGGTGGGAGAATCTCATGAGCTGAGGATAGTGGTCATAGGATATTATGCCTGAGCTGTTGGCCTACGCTGGGTGACGAGCGCCCCATAGTGACCATTGAGTTACCTAAATTGGCTGACTGTAACTGGATTAATAACGGTTCGTTAATCTTGCATTCATAGCATATTGGCGATAACGGGTGGCTAATTCTGGATGTTGTAACACATGCCCTAAAGTTGTTGGGGTATCGTTTGCTAGCTCTCAGACCATCAACTATCGACCCCTGTTCTGACTAGATGATCATTCCCAGGTCGAGATTGTATGGGTGACGAGATCATGCATGGGTGATGAGCCCAAGTCCGGCTGGATGTGCATCCCCAGGTCGAGATTGTATGGGTGACGAGCCCAAGTCTGGCTGGATGTGCATCCCCAGGTCGATGTGCATTCATACATCCATGCATATAAAAAGACTGCATCATGTATTGTTTTGATTACCTTGTCATTTTAATTATGCTTAACTAAGGCGACAATATGTAATCTTGAGAGAAATTCACACTGAGTTGGCCACTCATCCATCAAATATACAATCGTACAGGAAGCACAGGTGGCTTAAGTGATACGCAGGTTCAAACTGCTGAGGAGTCGTCTTGGCTGTCAAGGATGCATGGCTATATTGCCAAGAGGAGCTGTGCGATCTTGTGGCTCAGATTTTACATACATTTTGTTATCTCACTTGTATAAATTGTGAAATTTATGTATTTGTTATTTCAGAGACATTGATTTGTATAAGTCATTATGGGCAATCTCTTATATATTCCAAATGTAATAGTAATCTTTCCTTATGATTGATTTGTCCATTCTACGCTTATCTGCTAACTCTGATAAAAGAAAAAATATATATATATTATGGAATTTAGTTCTCTATAGGTTAACACTCAGGTTTTTGGGAAATGGGTCATGTACTCGGGTCTTGAAAACACGGGGTGTTATATCAGGCCATATATCAAGTTTCGAGCTAAACGGATGGTGGGAACCCTGTGATCTTGCATTCAGGACACTTTTCAGGCCTTTTTAACTTCAAACACTTGGTTTTCTCGAATCTTTGTCGTGTGAATTTTTCGATCTCTGTCCCTTAAGATCCGTCCATTGTCTTGGAGATTTGTGAGCATCAAATCCGTGCTTTTAACACCCTTTTTCAGTCCAAGCTCTTAAATTCACCTTGCAATAAAAACATGATTAAAATAAGACGTTAAATAGTATCATGTTTGTAAAATCAGGTAACAACTGGGGTTTAATATGCAATATTTGGCCCTCAACATTGTGCCAACTAGGATCACTACTGGTTGGAGAATGTTTATTGACTATAAGAAGTTGAATATCGTCACAAGGAAGGACCACTTTCCTTTGCCCTTTATCGATCAAATTTTGGAAAGGCTAGCTGGTCACTCTTACTGTTGCTTGTTTGATGGTTATTCGGGCTACTATCAGATCGAGATAGCACTTGAAGATCAGGAAAAGACCGCATTTACATGTCCTTACGACACCTTTGCTTACCGAAGGATGCCATACGAGCTATGTAATGTCCCCACCACTTTTCAGCTATGCATGATGAGTTTTTTTAACATGGTGAGGAATATTTAGAGGTCTTCATGGATGACTTCTCGGTCTTTGGTCCATCCTTCAGTGAATGTTTGGAAATTTTGAAAAATATGTTAAAGCAATGCGAGGAAAAGAACTTGGTCCTGAATTGGGAAAAGTGTCACTTTATGGTTCGTAAGGAAATTATCCTTGGACACATCATCTCGTCCAAGGAAATTGAGGTAGATAAGGCTAAAATTGATCTCATGTCTAACCTACCTCCACCCAAGAACATACGAGATGTGCGATCCTTCCTAAGACACGCTGGCTTTCACAAAAGATTCCTAAAAGACTATAGTAACCTCTCTTGTCCTCTATGTAATCTACTTCAAAAGGATGCACCATACGAGTGGACCAAGCAATGCCAAGAAGCTTTTACTAAGCTCAAGGACATGTTAACCATTGCACCTATAATTTAGCCACTCAACTGGAACCTTCCTTTTAAACTTATGTGTGACGCATATGACTATGCTCCTGGGGCGATTTTAGGCCAGAGAAAAGAAAAGAAGCCCTATGTTATTCATTACGTAAGTAGAACTCCAAATCCCACCCAAGTGAACTACTCTACTACCGAAAGGAACTCTTAGCTATGGTGTTTGCTTTAGACAAATTTAGGTTCTACTTGATCGGAACCAAGATCATCATTTACACAGATCATGTGATGCTCAAGTATCATATTTCCAAGAATGATACCAAGCCCCACCTGATAAGATGGATCCTCTTACTCCAAGAATTTGATTTGGAAATAAATGATAAAAAGGGAGTAGAAAACGTAGTGGCTGACCCTCTTTCCCATCTTGATCTCTCTGATTTCCTTGAGACGACACATATAAATGATATGTTCCCTGACGAACAATTGTTCAAAGTCTCCCATTCACCTTGGTTCGCTAATATTGCTAATTATCTTACCACAGGTTTCACGCTGACACATTGGACTACAGGAGATAAGAAAAAATTCTTCGTCGAAGTTCGTAAGTTCTTCTGAGATGATCCATATTTATTTAAATATTGCCCAGACCAAATCTTAAGGAGATGTGTGCCAGACAATGAACACCAAAGTGTCATCTCCTTCTATCACTCTCAGGCATGTGGTGGTCACTTTTATGCTAAAAGACCACAACCAAGATTCTACAGTGTAGCTTTTACTTGCCCACTATGTTCAGGGACACTCATGAGTTTTTAAAAGCTTATGAGTGTTGTTAGAAATTGGGAGCATTGTCCTGTCGAAACATGATGCCTTTGAACCTCATTCTGATCATTGAAGCATTTAATTGTTGGGGCATCAATTTCATGGGACCATTCCCCTAGTCCTTTGGGAATCTATACATTCTGCTAGCAGTAGACTATGTCACTAAATGGGTCGAAGTGATTTCATGCCAGAACAATGACCATCAAACAGTCATTAAATTCTTAAAAGAGAACATCCTTTCGCGGTTCGGAATGCCTCGAACCATCATTAGTGATGGGGGCTCACATTTTTGTAATAGGCCATTTGCGAACTTAATGAAGAAATATGGCATCTTTCACAAGGTAAACACTACATACCACCCACAAATAAATGGGTAAGCTAAATTTCCAATAGGGAAATTAAACACATCTTGGAAAAGACAGTTAACCCTGACTGTAAGGATTGGTCAATCCGATTGACCGATGTCTATGGGCTTACTGTACCGTATTTAAGACCCCTATTGGATTGTCTCCCTTTAGATTTGTCTATGGGAAGGCTTGTCACTTGCCTGTGGAGCTGGAACATAGAGCCTACTGAGCGATCAAAAAATTGAATTTCAATCTAGATAACGCTGGCTCGCTACATAAACTTTAGTTGAATGAACTCAAAGAAATCTGAAATGATACATACGAGAACTTGCGAATTTATAAGGACAGGATGAAGGTGTTTCATGACCAACACATTCTTCAAAAATCATTCACACCAGGTCAGAAAGTCCTCTTGTATAATTTTTGGTTACATCTCTTTCTAGGAAAACTCTAATCTCATTGGACCGACTCCTTCACTATTACTAATGTTTATCCTCATGGGGCTGTTGAGATAAAGAATCTGAATAATGGAAATGAATTTAAAGTAAAAGGACATTGATTAAAGACATTTGTTGAGAAATTTAATTCAGAGGACATGTCCATACCTCTGATTGATCCTATTTACTAGGATTGACCTCCTAGTCTGACGGAGGTATAGTTATGTTTATTGCTTTCATAGAATTTATGACTAGGATAGTTTACTTCCACTGTTTTAGGATAGTTTGCTTTCTGTTTGTTTAGGATAGTTTGTTTTTTGGCTGTTTAATTCTTGTGCTAATCTACCTTCACGCTGAGATTCTTTGGAAAAAGCCCTCAAAATTCCTTCATCAGGTACTCTCTTTCTATCACTTCTTCTTCGATTACGTTGTTTCTTTTGCAAATCATGTTCAACTAATCTCGAAATGATGAGTATGAAAACATTATGAAAAGATAGTATTTTCATTGAACACATTGAATAACTTAATATGCGAACTATGCTCTAACTTAATGGATGAAGAACTTATTTGATTGATTTCTTATGTGATTCGCCTCAAGGTTTTCAAAATCTCACTTTCTCATCTTGAGTCTACTCATTCATACCTAATTACACGAAAGTTTGTTTTCTAAAAAGGTTTGAACATTGCGCATTAAAGTTCATTTTTTGCATACTTTGCTCGGGACTAGCAAAATGTTGGTTGGGGATTGTGTTGAGGGTCTAATATTACATATTATCCCCCATTTATTACTTGGTTTTATGAACATGATAATGCTTAATATTCTATTTTAATCATGTTTGTGTTGCAAGGTGAATTTTGGAGCTTCGATTGAAAAGGATACTAAAAGCATGGATTTAACACTCAAGAATCACCAAAGCTAAGGATAGATCTTATGAGTCCAAGAATGAAGAATTCAAATGTCAAAGATCCGAAAACCAAGTGAGGAATGAAGAGCATTGAAGACTTGAAGTAAAAAAAAATGACCCTTAAAAATCAGCATACTTCGACTAGTCCAAGCCCATCTTCAACTAGACGAGGGCTCCTGCTTAACTAGTCGAAGATTCCTCGACTCAAACTCCAATGAAAAAATCCTCTAAATTCATGTCATCCTTGACCATTCAAAGGAGATCCTTGATCAGTCGAAGGTGACCCTCGACCAGTCGAAGGCTGTCCTCGACCAGTCGAGGGTTACGCAGATGTTGCGTGGACTGTGTAAATTTGAGGCGATTTCCAGAAATTTTCAACTTAGTGCAAAAGGATGTGATGCACAGCTATAAATAGAAGTCCCCAAGGTATCCCTAGGCATCTTTTAGGGTTTGAGGAGTGGAGCAAAAGCATGGAGAAGCCGTCGCCAAGATTTTTTTTTTTCATTTTCCTTAGTTGTTTTTATGCTTTTCTGAAGAGATTTTAGTTCAATCATGTATATGGTTGGCTAAACCTCTTAGCTAGGGCTAAGAGGTGAAGCTTGTAGGGTGATGAGATATTTTCTATTGCTTTGACTCATGTTTATCTTAAACTCTCTTTGATTCTAATTTGATTCTTAAGGAATGCTTAAAGTTTTAATGGTTTATTGTAACTCAAATTACAGTAGATGTGCAATAGTTTTGAGTATCTTCTTTTCATGTATTAAGATTGTGAAATTAGAAAATCCTCTTGTTCACCATCGTCCCATTAGCATGGTTGGGTAACGGAATCCCTTTTAATCTTCATAATTCTCCCATGTTGGTTGTGCATTGGTATATCTTATTGTGAGCCATTGTCTCCTAGGCATGGTTTTGTGATGGAATCACTTCTAGTTCTCACACCTCTCATCCATTGAGAATTAGGTTTTACTAAGATATCTTCCAATTGGATAAGATGGAACTCTGATTCCAGTTGTCCTTGAATCAAGCATAGATCTCCCTGATCTCTTCAAGTGGATCCTTAGAAACCCTAGTTACCACCTTTGAATTTGTTAGTTTTAATCACTTTAATCACAATTACTCTCTTAAGTAATTCAGATTTAGATTTACATCTTCTTCTACTTCTAGTTCTAGTTACTTTCTGAATACACACAAGATTAGTCCCCGTGGATTCGACTTCGGTCTTACTGAGATTATTACTACATCATGACCTTACACTTGAGGTTGTGAACAATATCCAGTGGTGATTTTCTTCCACTTGGATGATGAGCAAAAGGCCAAGCTGATTGCTACTCTTAAGAATCATACACTACGCCAAAACAGCGAAAAAAGGACGGTCTAAAACCGTCTCAAATGACCAAAAAGGATGGTCATGGACCGTCACATAGGCAGTCAAATTTTGACGTGTCCTATTACTTAAAGGACGGTTGAAAACCGTCATTTTTATTAACAAAAAAAAGACGGTTATGGACTGTCCTAAAAAAGGACGGTCATGGACCGTCCTTAAAATGGACTGTCATAGACCGTCTCTTATGAGCCCAAAGAGGACGGCCATGGATCGTCCTTTACAAGGACTGTCATGGACTGTCCTTAAAAAAGACCGTCATGAACCGTCTCTTATGGGCCTTCAAAGGACGGTCATGGACCGTCCTTTTAAAGGACTGTCATGGACCATCTCGTTTGAGCCTTCAAAGGACGGTTATAGACCGTCCTTTATAAGGACGGTCATGAACCATCCTTTTAAAGGACTGCTATAGGCCGTCTCTTATGACCCTTGAAGGACCAAATTTGACCTAGTCTTCTTCCTGATATACACCTGTTATACAATATATTTCATCACATTCACATTCACATTCATTACCCAAACTACGTAAATCCATCCAAACACACAATCTTCCTAATATTCACCTGTTATACAATATATTTCATCGCACTCACATTCACATCCATCAATCCATCCAAACACACAATCTTCCTGATATACACCTGTTATACAATATATTTTATCACATTCACATCCATATAAACCCAAACTACATAAATCCATCCAAACACACAATCTTCCTGATATACACCTGTTATACAATATATTTCATCACATTCACATTCACATTCACATTCACATTCACATCCATCTAAAACCCAAACTACATAAATCCATCCAAACATAAACTACATCCATCCAAACACAAACAATCTTATTCACATTACATTCATCCACGCATAATACATATAAATAAGTTTAGGTTTAGGTTAGGTTATAAGCTATAGGTTTAGGGAATTGAGAATAGATTTAGGTTTAGGAAATCGGGTTCGGGTTCGGGTTCGGGATTGGGTTCAAGCTTGGGTTTTCAAGTTTAGGTTTAGGTTTAGGTTAGGGAGTTGAGATTAGGATTAGGTGTAGGTGTAGGTTTAGGGATTTGAGAATAGGTTAAGGTTTAAGTTTAAGAATTCGGGTTTGGGTTCGGGATTGGGTTTAGGTTTGGGTTTTCAAGTTTAGGTTTAGGTTTAGGTTTAGGTTGGGGAGTTTAGATTAGGATTAGGTTTAGGTTTAGAGATTTGAGAATAGGTTAAGGTTTAGGTTTAGGAAATCGGGTTCGGGTTCGGGATCGGAGTTTAGGTTTGGGTTTTCAAGTTTAGGTTTAGGTTTAGGTTATGGAGTTGAGATTAGGATTAGGTGTAAGTGTAGGTTTAGGGATTTGAGAATATATTTAGGTTATAGGTTATAGGTTCAGGTTTAAGTTTAGGTTAAGGTTAAGGTTTAGGTTTAGGTTATAAGCTATAGGTTTAGGGAATTGAGAATAGGTTAAGGTTTAGGTTTAGGAAATCGGGTTCAGGTTCGAGATCGGGTTTAGGTTTGGGTTTTCAAGTTTAGGTTTAAGTTTAGGTTAGGGAGTTAAGATTAGGATTAGGTGTAGGTTTTGGTTTAAGGATTTGAGAATACATTTAGGTTTTAGGTCATAGGTTTAGGTTTTAGGCTTAGGTTTAGGTTTAGGTTAGGTTATAGGTTAAGGTTTAGGAAATTGAGAATAGGTTAAGGTTTAGGTTTAGAAATCGGGTTCGTTCGGGTTCGGGTTCGGGATCGGGTTAGGTATGGGTTTTCAAGTTTAGGTTTAGGTTTACGTTAGGGAGTTGAGATTAGGATTAGGTGTAGGTTTAGGTTTAGAGATTTGAGAATACATTTAGGTTTTAGGCCATAGGTTTTGGTTTAGGTTAAGGTTATAGGTTTAGGTTTAGGTTAAGGTTTAGGTTTAGGTTATAAGCTATAGGTTTAGGGAATTGAGAATAGGTTAAGGTATACGTTTAGGAAATCGGGTTCGGGTTCGGGATCGCGTTTAGGTTTGGGTTTTCAAGTTTAGGTTTAGGTTTAGGTTAGGGAGTTGAGATTAGGATTAAGTGTAGGTTTAGGTTTAGAGATTTGAGAGTACATTTAGGTATTAGGCTTAGGTTTAGGTTTTAGGTTTAGGTTGAGGTTTAGGTTTAGGTTAGGTTTAGGTTTAGGTTTAGGGAATTGAGAATAGGTTAAGGTTTAGGTTTAGGAAATCGAGTTCGTGTTCGGGATTGGGTTTAAGTTTGGGTTTTCAAGTTTAGGTTTAGGTTTAGGTTAGGGAGTTGAGATTAGGATTAGGTGTAGGTTTAGCTTTAGGAAATTGAGTTTAGGTTATAGGTTTTAAGATTTGGGAATAGTTTTAGGTTATAAGTATAGGTTTAGGTTAGGTTATAGGTTATAGGTTAAGGTTTAGGGATTTATTTTAGGTTATAGGATTAGGTTAAGGTTTAGGTTTAGGTTATAGGTTTTGGATTTGAGAATGGGTTTGGGTTTAGGTTATAGGTTTTGGTTTTGGTTTAGGTTATATGTTTTGATTTAGGTTATAGGTTATAGGTTTAGGTTAATTATAGGTTCTTGGATTTGAGAATGGGTTCGGGTTTAGGTCATACGTTTTGGATTTGAGAATGGGTTATGGTTTAGGTTTAGGAAATCGGGTTCATATTCAAGATTAGGTTTAAGTTTTGGTTATACGTTTTTAGATTTGAGAATGGGTTATGGTCTAGGCTTAGGAAATCGGGGTCATGTTCGGGATTGGGTTTAAGTTTTGGTTTTCAAGTTTAGGTTTAGGTTAGGGAGTCGAGATTAGGATTAGGTGTAGGTTTAGCTTTATAAAATTTAGTTTAGGTTATAGGTTTAGGGAAAGGTTAGGTTTAAGTTATAGGTTTTGGGATTTAGGAATAGTTTTAGGTTATAAGTATAGGTTTAGGTTAGGTTATAGGTTATAGGTTAAGGTTTAGGGATTTGATTTTAGGTTATAGGATTAGGTTAAGGTTTAGTTTTAGCTTATAGGTTTTCTAATTTGAGAATGGGTTTGGGTTTAGGTTATAGGTTTGGGTTTTGGTTTAGGTTATATGTTTTGATTTAGGTTATAGGTTATAGGTTTAGGTTAATTATAGGTTCTTGGATTTGAGAATGGGTTTGGGTTTAGGTTATAGATTTTGGATTTGAGAATGGGTTATGGTTTAGGTTTAGAAATTGGGTTCATGTTCAAGATTGGGTTTAATTTTTGGTTAAGGTTTTTGGATTTGAGAATGGGTTATGGTTTAGGTTTAGGAAATCGGGTTCATGTTCGGGATTGGGTTTAAGTTTTAGTTTTCAAGTTTAGGTTTAGGTTTAGGTTAGGGAGTCGAGATTAGGATTAGGTGTAGGTTTAGCTTTAGGGAATTGAGTTTAGGTTATAAGTTTAGGGAAAGGTTAAGTTTAATTTATAGGTTTTGGGATTTGGGAATAGTTTTAGGTTATAAGTATAGGTTTAGGTTAGGTTATAGGTTATAGGTTAAGGTTTAGGGATTTGATTTTAGGTTATAGGATTAGGTTAAGGTTTAGGTTTAGGTTTAAGTTATAGGTTTTGGGATTTGAGAATGGGTTTAGGTTTAGGTTATAGGTTTTGGTTTGGTTTTGGTTATATGTTTTGATTTAGGTTATAGGTTATAGGTTTAGGTTAATTATAGGTTCTTGGATTTGAGAATGGGTTCGAGTTTAGGTTATAGGTTTTGGATTTGAGAATGGGTTATGGTTTAGGTTTAGGAAATCGGGTTCATGTTTAGGATTAGGTGTAAGTTTTGGTTATAGGTTTTGGATTTGAGAATGGGTTATGGTTTAGGTTTAGGAAATCGGGTTCATGTTCGGGATTGGGTTTAAGTTTTGGTTTTCAAGTTTAGGTTTAGGTTTAGGTTAGGGAGTTGAGATTAGGATTAGGTGTAGGTTTAGCTTTAGGGAATTGAGTTTAGGTTATAGGTTTAGGGAAAGGTTAGGTTTAGGTTATAGGTTTTGGGATTTGGAATAGTTTTAGGTTATAAGTAAAGGTTTTGGGATTGGAGAATGGGTTCGGGTTTAGGTTTATGTTATAGGTTTTGGTTTAGGTTTAGGTTTAGGTTATAGGTTTTGGATTTGAGAATGGGTTCGAGTTCGAGTTATAGGTTTTGGTTTTGGTTTAGGTTATAGGTTTTGGGATTTGATAATGGGTTTAGGTTTAGGTTATAGGTTTTGGTTTTGGTTTAGGTTATAGGTTATATAGCTTTTAGTTTTAGTTTTGGTTATAGGTTATAGGTTTTGGTTTATGTTTAGGTTAAGGTTTAGGTTTAGGTTATAGGTTTTGGAATTTGAGAATGGGTTCGGGTTTAGATTATACGTTTTGGTTTTGGTTTTGGTTATAAGTATTGATTTAGGTTATAGTTATAGGTTTAGGTTTAGGTTATAGGTTTTGGATTTGAGAATGGGTTCGGGTTTAGGTTATAGGTTTTGGTTTTGGTTTAGGTTATAGGTTTTACTTTTGGTTATAGGTTTTGGGATTTGAGAATGGGTTTGGGTTTAGGTTATAGGTTTTGGTTTTGGTTTTGGTTATAGGTTTTGGTTTAGGTTTAGGATAAGGTTTACGTTTAAGTTATAGGTTTTGGATTTGAGAATGGGTTCGGGTTTAGGTTATAGGTTTTGGTTTAGGTTTAGGTTTAGATAAGGTTTAGGTTTAGGTTATAGGTTATTGGATTTGAGAATGGGTTCGGGTTTAGGTTATAGGTTTTGGTTTTGTTTAGGTTATAGGTTTTGGGATTTGAAGAATGAGTTCGGCTTTTTAGGATATAGCTTTTGGTTTAGGTTATAGATTTTTTATTTGAGAATGGGTTCTGGTTTAGGTTATAGGTTTTGGTTTTGGTTTAGGTTATAGGTTTTGGGATTTGAGAATGGGTTCGGGTTTAGGTTATAGGTTTTGGTTTAGGTTTAGGTTATAGGTTTTGGTTTTGGTTTAGGTTTTGGGATTTGAGAATGGGTGCGGGTTTAGGTTATAGGTTTTGGTTAAGGTTTAGGATTTGGGATTTGAGAGTGGGTTCGGGTTTAGGTTATAGGTTTTGGTTTTGGCTTAGGTTATAGGTCTTGGTTTTGGTTTAGGTTAAGGTTTAGGTTTAGGTTATATGTTTTGGGATTTGAGAATGGGTTCGGGTTTAAGTTATTGGTTTCGAGATTTGAGAATGGGTTCGGGTTTAGGTTATAGGTTTTGGTTTTGGTTTAAGTTATAGGTTTTACGATGTGAGAATGGGTTCGGGTTTAGGTTATAGGTTATGGTTTTGGTTTAGGTTTTAGGTTTTGGTTTATGTTTAGGTTAAGGTTTAGGTTTAGATTATAAGTTTTGGGATTTGAGAATGGGTTCGGGTTTAGGTTATAGGTTTTGTTTTGCTTTAGGTTATAGGTTTTGGTTTAGGTTTAGGTTTAGGTATATTTAGGTTATTGGTTTTGGGATTTGAGAATGGGTTCGGGTTTAGGTTATAAGTTTTGGTTAAGGTTTAGGTTTTTGGATTTGAGAATGGGTTCGGGTTTAGGTTATAGGTTTTAGTTTAGGTTTAGGTTATAGGTTTTGGGATTTGAGAATGGGTTCGGGTTTAGGTTATAGGTTTTGGTTTTGGTTTAGGTTATAGGTTTTGGGATTTGAGAATGGGTTCGGGTTTTAGGTTTTGGTTTTGATTTAGGTTTAGGTTATAGATTTTTGGATTTGAGAATGGGTTCGTGTTTAGCTTATAGGTTTTGGTTTTGGTTTAGGTTATAGGTTTTGGGATTTGAGAATGGGTTCGGGTTTAGGTTATAGGTTTTGGTTTAGGTTTTGGTTTGGTTTAGGTTTTGGGATTTGAGAATGGGTTTGGGTTTAGGTTATAGGTTTTGGTTAAGGTTTAGGTTTTGGGATTTGAGAATGGGTTCGGGTTTAGGTTATAGGTTTTAGTTTTGGTTTAGGTTATCGGTCTTGGTTTTGGTTTAGGTTAAGGTTTTAGGATATGAGAATGGGTTCGGGTTTAGGTTATAGGTTATGGTTTTGGTTTAGGTTATAGGTTTTAGTTTATGTTTAGGTTAAGGTTTAGGTTTAGATTATAAGTTTTGGGATTTGAGAATGGGTTTAGGTTATAGTTTAGGTTATAGGTTTTGGGATTTAAGAATGGGTTCGGGTTTAGGTTATAGGTTTTGGTTTTGGTTTAGGTTATAGGTATTGATTTAGGTTATAGGTTATAGGTTTAGGTTATATGTTTAGGTTTAGGTTATAGGTTTTTGGATTTGAGAATGGGTTCGGGTTTAGGTAATAGGTTTTGGTTTTGGTTTAGGTTAGAGGTTATAGGTTTTGGTTTTGGTTTAGGTTAAGGTTTAGGTTTAGGTTATAGGTTGGGGATTGGGTTTAAGTTTGGGTTTTCAAGTTTAGGTTTAGGTTTAGGTTAGGGAGTTGAGATTAGGATTAGGTGTAGGTTTAGCTTTAGGGATTTAGGAATACATTTAGGTTTTAGGTTTAGGTTTAGGTTATAAGTTATAGGTTATAGGTTTAGGTTTAGGTTAAGGTTATAAGTTATAGGTTTAGAAATTGAGAATAGGTTAAGGTTTAGGTTTAGGAAATCGGGTTCGGGTTCGGGATCGGGTTTTGGTTTGCATTTTCAAGTTTAGGTTTAGTTTAGGGAGTTGAGATTATTATTAGGTGTAGGTTTAGGTTTAGGGATTTGAGAATACATTTAGGTTTTAGGTCATAGGTTTAGGTTTTAGGCTTAGGTTTAGGTTTAGGTTTAGGTTAGGTTATAGGTTAAGGTTTAGGGTTTAGGGTTTAGGGTAGGTATATAGGTTTAGGAAATCGGGTTCGGGTTTAGGTATGGGTTTTCAAGTTTAGGTTTAGGTTTACGTTAGGGAGTTGAGATTTGGATTAGGTATAGGTTTAGGTTTAGAGATTTGAGAATACATTTAGGTTTTAGGTCATAGGATTAGGTTTTAGGCTTAGGTTTAGGTTTAGGTTTAGGTTAGGTTATAGGTTAAGGTTTAGGAAATTGAGAATAGGTTAAGGTTTAGGTAATTGAGAATAGGTTAAGGTTTAGGTTTAGGAAATCGGGTTCGGGTTCGGGATCGGGTTTAGGTATGGGTTTTCAAGTTTAGGTTTAGGTTTACGTTAGGGAGTTGAGATTAGGATTAGGTGTAGGTTTAGGTTTAGAGATTTGAGAATACATTTAGGTTTTAGGTCATAGGTTTTGGTTTAGGTTAAGGTTATAGGTTTAGGTTTAGGTTTCGAAATGGGTTCGGGTTCGGGATCGGGTTTAGGTTTGGGTTTTCAAGTTTAGGTTTAGGTTTAGGTTAGGGAATTGAGATTAGGATTAGGTGTAGGTTTATGTTTAGGGAATTGAGAATAGGTTAAGGTTTAGGTTTAGGAAATTGAGTTTGGGTTCGGGTTTGTGTATGGATTTAGGTTTGGGTTTTCAAGTTTAGGTTTAGGTTTAAGAGTAGATGGTGTAGGTTTAGGTTTAGGGATTCTCTAGTATTATTTACTATTGAACCTAGTATTATCTACTACATATTAGTAACATACAACCAATATTGGGGCACCATACCATAAGCTACAAGAATTTCATGTCCCCCTAAACAAGGTATCCTCCATTAATAACATATATATATATATTATAAGTTTTTTATTTTCATTTACATTCCAAATACATTCATCATCCATCCAAAAAAATTTAAACAAGTACTGTCAATCTATCTTATCTTACCGACCGCCTTATGTTTCTTTTCACCTTTGTAGCTCTCATATTTGTTGCAGCTGCTAGTTCACCATCAGTAATCTCCCTAACCAAATCTTTGTACAGTCCCTCCATTTGAAGTAGTGGCTGAAGTTACAAGGAGTAGGACTAATTAGTCTTTTCATGTTTTGAAAAAAAATCAAATTCTTTATTTTTTGCTGCAAGTCTACTTATAATTATCATTGGAGCTTAATCTATTTATAATGAAAATCTTAAATATCACCTGATAGTGCTCCTTTGATAAATGTCCTGTTTAGAACAAATAATTTGTTTTATCATAAATGTCCTGTTTGGAACAAATAATTTATTTTATACATACATGTTAGAAAACAATGTTACTGTCAGCAATGTAACAAATATCATTCAGATTTTAAAATATTGTAAGAAATACATTTGTGGGCTGAATTTATTTGCGGGCTTGAGAGTTAGATTAGAGTGAATATACCTTTCAGAAAGAGGATCCAAAGGTTTATGCTGACTCAAATTGATGTTGGCCATGAGATGGTTGAGGAATTAGTTACTTGCATATTACCAACAAGAATTGAAAATAAAACCAAGCCATGAATTAGTTACTTGTATTATTTTACTAAAAGCATTGAAAAGATTAACTAATTTTGATTGAAAATAGAAAAATGTAATAAATCATTGAAAACATTTATTGACTTTAATGTAGTGAAAAATAATTTGTAATGTAAGCTACATAGCATGTAGCCTAGTCTTTGTAGCGAATAGCATATGCAAATTATCATGTTGCGTAGGCTACACAACTCAAGCTATTTTCATGAGCTACGTAGCGATAAGGCTAAGCTACACTACATAGCGTAAGCTACATGCTACATAGTTGTTCAAGGATTTGTTGCACAAGCACTTTCTGTATTTTAATATACAGAAAGTTTCTGGAATTTTGATGTGAATACTGATATTGCAAAATACTTGTTTGGTAATACGTAAAGCAGGTCATCAGTCATGCATCAACAATGTGTAAGGAGAACATCTTCAGTCACACTTTATCGGACTATCAAATACTGTTCATGAATTATGATTGGCTGTCTTAGAAGTTTAATATAGTTCTTTCTCAGCCTAGTTTGCCATTTGGTTATGTCGATAGAAGTGGAGTATCTAAACACTCAATTCCTATTTTTACAGCAAATATAGGTATGAGCAGCAAAAGAAGAAAAGGGGGCAACAGAAACAAAGTGTTGGTGAATATCGTATGGATATGAAGGAGCTCAAAATGGGGTAGGATTTGTTTATTTTCATTTTTGTATGTCATTTGATCCTTTGTAGCTAGTTTTGTTTTGTACTTGACTAGTCTCCTTGTTGCTAATAAAAAGGTAAAAAGAAAAAAGGAAGAAAAAATGAAAAGAAAAGGAGAAAGTTTAGACTACTACACCCATTTTTCACCATCTCTTTAGGGCCTGTTTCAATTGAAGGTAAACTAGGGGAATGCAAGTGAAAGGAAAAACATAAACATAAGTGGGAGGTAAACTGACACCAATGCTAGGGTAAGTAAATCCTTTGCACCTGTTTGTTTTGCTAAGAAGAAGTCTCGGAAAATGCTTTAAAAAAAATTATTATATGCATTTGCAACTGTTTGGATTGCAATCCCACAAAGGAAAATCTTTTTCCCTCCAAAATTACCATTTGAAACATCACATCAGAGGCAAACTCTTTCCCTCTATTTGTCTTTTTGAAAAAAAAAAAAGGTGTACTCCCTTGTCGATAAGGGAAAAGAAAATGCAAACACTTTCTTTGCATGATCATCCCTCAACTTCCCAAACAGTTGCAAATCACTTGTCGATACAAACTGGTTGCATTCCCCTGTTTGCATTCACAGGCTATAAAGGTGGTGACTCATCGGCCATCAACATGGCCTCATTGTCAATGGAGCATGTCCCAAGAATAAATTGATTGGAAACCCTTTACCATATGACATTGCCCATTGAATTTAGACCACTGACCATTTTCTTCATAGTGGTCTGTTTGATGATTGTAAATTGGATTCTTCATGTCGCCTGTTTTCAATGTGGCTTGACTGTACTCCATCCACAACCAGGTCAATGATTTCGACAGTGTGGGTTGACATACATTTATGCCATATGTATGGTGGATAAATTACCACCATTTATGTCTATAATCACAAACCATTGAAAAGCGTACCTTCACAAATCTTTCTACTTCTTCGCACCTGTATTCTTCTTTATCAGCATTGAATTATTAACCCCTTTTTAGAGATTTGGATTAATGTGCTAGAAAATGTTTTTGATAGATTAGCCTGAAGTCTAAACCCTTGACCTTAATGTTATATCCTTGAGGCGTAGCCAATTTGGTGAAGGCACTTCATTGTGCTAAAGAAATGGTTAAGACTTTGCTTTGCATTTCCACAACTATATTAAGTGGGTAGTGGTGACACATCCAGAATACATGTGGTATACATGCATGTCAATCCAGACTGTCAGAGACTCCAATTTGTTTGTGGATGGAGCATATATCTCAGAAATTGTACTGATTAGACAATCTGAAACATTTCTTTTGCATTTTAAATTTGCACCATTGTCGTTTTTTCTTTCTAACCATTTATTTGTTAGGATTGTTGGATTGATCTGCATGCATGCCACATGCACATTAGATAGGTCAGGAAGGATGTAGGACAGATGTCTAAAAGCTGTAAAATGAAGAGTGATTTGTTGGTTGAAGAATTGTGGATGGAAAGAGAAAAGAAGAAAAAAATGATGGATTTGGAATCTCTCCTCAATCTAGAAGGATCACTTTAAGCAAAGGATTGTTACGCTCCTAGGAAAATCCCTCACATCTTTTCCAATGAAAAAGAACTAATCCTACTCATTCATTAATTCTAATTATAGCCATCTATTTTAATAAAATAATTGATAGTGAAACGTCCCTAACAAGTAACAACCATTTTGTAAATCAGTCATAACTCACTCATTTCCATCCATGGCTTGGTTGAGGAATTAGTTACTTGTATATTGCACACGTCCATCCATTTTTCCAGCTAAGTTTATAGCATAGGCCAAAAGACCCCAATTCCATCATGATGTATCTAATTTATATTCACAATGTCCATCCAATTTTCCAGCTAGGTCTATAGCATGAGCCAAAAGACCCCAATCCCATCATGATGTATCTAATTTATATCCACAATGTCCATCCATTTTTCCAGCTCAGTTCATAGCATGAGCCAAAAGATGAGTCAAATCCAAATCTTAACTGACAATTTGAATCTAAGGTCATATTTCAATGATCCAAGCTGTTCATATAATGGACCTGTTTGTAGCTGTGGGATATATTTTTTTTTAAAAAATCATTTACAATGGAATTTTTAACTTATTAATCATTTAAATCATTTTGTTTTGGTTATGGACTCCAACAATTTAAATCATATATGATACCACTTTTATAAAAACATACATGGACAATCCACCCTAAAATCCCACGCCACAAGAATCAGTCAAAATGACAATATTCACTCTCTATAAACATTTCCAGGACCTACGGTGAAGTTTGCTTATCATCCAAACCATTCATATTATCACAAAGACATGAATAAAGGAAAACACGCATATCAGCTTGATCCAAAACATCTAGAGCCCACAGGAAGTTTTTCTATGTCAGAGGATCACTTCACACTGTTACCTGTGGTGTGGTCCACTTGAGCTTTGAATATACTTCATTTTTGGGCTTAAGCCATAAAATTATCTCGTAAAATGGATGGACAGTGATGATAAAATACATAAATCACGGTGGACCCCATAGAGATTACTCAGTACACAATCCAATTCCCATACAAAACTCTCTGTGGCCTGCAGGAAGTTCTCATTGGTGGGGATTCAATCTCCACTGTTTCCTGTAGTGCAATGGGCTTCATTTTCAGGGCCATTACCTAAAATGGGCTGGCAAAACAGAGATGGCATGGATAAACAACACATACATCAAGGTGGACCGCATGAAACAGTGGAGATAGAAATCCTCAAATCCCCAAATCTGTAAATCCCCAAATTCGTAAATCCCCAAATCCCTAAATCCCCAAATCCCTAAATCCTCAAATCCCCAAATCCCCAAATCTACAAATCCCTAAATCCCCAAATCCCTAAATCCCCAAATTGTTTCAATCGGTATTGAGATTGATAGAGATTGAGAGAGAGAGAGATACCTGTTTGAGTTGGAGCCCCGATCAGTGTCCACCGAGAGAGACAGAGAGAGGATACGCGAGAGAGAGAGCACTGAAAGACAGAGAGAGAGGGACCGAGAGAGAGAGAGGGTGTGCGAGAGTGAGAGACAGAGAGGTATAGAGTGAGGTTGAGAGAGAGGGAGAGAGGGTTTGGGTTTGGGAAGGGCGGGCGGGCACGCGAGAGAAATTTTGGGGTGGTTTTTGGAGTTGTGGGAGATGGCGCGGGGGAGTTAGGTTTTGGGGTAGAACGGATCGGCTACTCCCGCTGACACCAGCCCCATGGCTGGTGTTCGGTGGGCTGTGGGCCCCACCATGATGTATGTGTTTCATTCGATCCGTTCATCCATTTTTAAATATAATTTTAAAACTTAGTTTTAAAAATAAAGGGGATATAAATCTTAGGTGGACCACACCACAGGAAAACAATAGTGATTGGATATCCATCATTTAAATCCTCCTAAGACCCACTGTACTGTTTATCTGACATCCAATCTTTGATTAGGTCATCAAGGCCCAGGTGAAGGGAAAAAATAAAGATCAGCTTGATCCAATACTTTTATGGCTCCCAAAAAGTTTTTAATGGTCGACATTCATTCAACACTTTTTCCTGTAATGTGGTCCACTTGAGATTGGGATATAACTCATTTTTTTTTTGTAATATCATAAAATGATCTATAAAAATAGATGGACGGCATGGATGAAACACATACATCATGGTGGGGCCTACAGACCACCGAACACAAAAGTTGAGAGGGGTTACCCTCCATTAAAACATTCATAATTATTTTTTGGGCCCACAGAGATGTGGTTCACAAATCTAGCCCATCCATTATGTGTGTGCCACTTGGATGAGGGGTCATACCAAGTTTCAGATGCATCCAAATTTCAGGTGGGGCCCCACCAAGTGCTTTTATATGTTTTAGGCATGTCTTCACATGACTTTAGATGGTATGGCCCACCGGAGTTCTGTATACGGCTGATTTTTGGGATATCCCATAATTTAAAGAGGACCCATCAAATGCATGGTGCTGATTTTTGACACACGTCATGGTGGGGCCCACATAGCTCGACCTCATAGGGAGTTCCCATGAGCTCAACGAATAGAACCTTTTCTATATATATAATAGTTAAAAAATATAAAAACTTATGTATTTGTTAAATCCACACCGTCCATCCATTTTGAGATATCATTTTAAATCACGAGCCAAAGAATGAGACAGATAAAAATCTGTAGTAGACCCTACCATAAAAAACAACGGGATGGTGATTCCCACCATTGAAACTCTCCTAAGGCCCATCATAATGTTTATTTGAAATCCAACTGGTTCCAAAGTTTTTAAAAAAAATGGTCGTAGGGCCATACATTATGGTGGGCCCACAGTAATGTTTGTCATCCAACATGTTCATAATATCAAAAAGATATGAATGAAGAGAAAACACAAACATCAGCTTAATCCAAAACTTCTATTAAATGCACAGTGTTGATGTTCGACACACATCATGATGGCCCCTACAAAACTTACATTAATTCTTAAAGTTTCAGGTTGTCGATAAGTTGGGTCACAATTTTGACTAGAATATTTGACCCATTTTACATGTCTGGTCCATTCACTTTATTTTACTGATCATTGCCCTCAATTTGACTAGTTACTAACCTCGATCATGTTACATGTGAAAAAGATATTGGGCAAACAAGATTGATCAACAATTTGAGTGAATTTTGATTTAAACATCTGAAGTTATTCACTCTTCAATCTGGACTGATCAGATTGTCCAAAAACAGTTAAAGGTTGTTCATAATATCAAAAATATATGAATGAATAGAAAACACAAACATCAGCTTGATCCAAAACTTCTATGGCCTCCAAGAAATTTTAAATGGCAGAGGTTCAATCACACTATTTCCTATGGTGTGGTCCACTTGAGCTTTGGATATGCTTCCTTTTTGTTCTTTAGACCTCAAATTATCTGTTAACATAGATGAATGGAGTTGATAAAATAAATAAATAACAGTGGACCCCACAGAGTTTACTCTGGTAAGGATAACAAGTAACTCACTTAAATGCAGTAGAGAAGGGTTTCCTTAAAACATTCATAATCATATATTGGGTCTGCCTAAATGTGATTCACATATCCAACCCACTCATTATGTGTGTCCCACTTGGATGAGGGGTCAGACCAAGTTTCAACCGCATCAATGTCTATATTAAATTATAAACAGGTTGGATCTGAAATAAACATCGCGGCGGACCCTAAGAAGGTTTCAATAGTGGGTGTCATTATCCCACTCTTTTCTATGGTGTGGGTCCACTTGAACTTTGGATCTGCCCCATCAGTCAGATGCACCATTCCATGGTAGCCCACGAGCTTAAAAATAAAGTCAATCCATGACTTGGGTGGGCCACACATAGTTTTAGATGTTATGGCCCACCTGAGCTTCATATATGACTGATTTTTGGACTTAAAGGGGACACATCAAATGCATGGTATTGATGTTGTACACACATCATGGTGGGGTGCACACAGATTAACCTCATGGGAAGTTCCCATGAGGTGACCTTATAGTACCATTTCATTATTTTAGGTAACTCCTTCATGGGTGTTACTCTAACCGTGTAGGGCCCATCTTGATAAATTTTATGTATATTGACATTGTCCATATATTTTTTCATCATATTTTAGGATGTGATTTCAAATCATAAGAACTAAATAATCTTAGGTGGGTCATACCAATCAAAACAATATGATGAATAACCATTAAAAGCCTTTTGAAGGCCACAAAAGTTTTGGATCAATTTGATCTTTGTAGTTTACCTTCATCTAGATCTTCTTACATTATCAACAAGTTGGATTGCAGATAAACGTTACTAAAACCTTACGATGGGCTCTTTATAATTTTTAACGGCGAGGTATTATACTATCATTCTTCTCAATGGTGTGATCCACTTAAGATTTAAATCTACACAATTTTTTATACCCCGCCCAAAAATGGGTTGGAGAAATGTATAGGCGGCAAGGATATACAATACATCATCAAAATCTAACTTTTGTTATCTAAGTACTTTCCAATTTTTCTTGTCAGAATACAAAATCTAGTTTTCTTTTTTTAAAAATATATTTTTTTACAAATTGACAATTTTTTCACAATTTTGTTTAATTTTTAAATTTTTATTTTTCAAAATATCATTTTTTTTAAATCGAAATCTCACTTTTATTATCTAACTTTTCAATTTTTCTTGACAAAATACAAAATCTAGTTTTCCTTTTTAAAAAATATATTTTTTTACAATTTGTCAATTTTTTCACAATTTTTTAAAAAATTTTAAAATTTTCTTTTTCAAAATATCATTTTTTTAAATCTCACTTTTGTTATCTAACTTTTCAATTTTTCTTGTCAAAATACAAAATCTAGTTTTCCTTTTTAAAATATATATATTTTTTACAATTTGTCAATTTTTTCACAATTTTTTTAATTTCTTAAAATTTCTTTTTAAAAATATCATTTTTTAAATCTCACTTTTGTTTTCTATAACTTTTCAAATTTTCTTGTCAAAATACAAAATCTAGTTTTCTTTTTCAAAAATATATTTTTTTTTCAATTTGTCAAAATTTTCACAATTTTGTTTAATTTTAAAATTTTTCTTTTTCAAAATATCATTTTTTTATCGAAATCTTGTAATATAACTTTTAAATTTTTCTTGTCAAAATACAAAATCTAATTTTCTTTTTTAAAAAATATATTTTTTTACAATTTGTCAATTTTTTCACAATTTTGTTTAATTTTTTATATTTTTTTTCAAAATATTATTTTTTTAATCAAAATAGATGGACATCATGGATTAAACACATACATCATGGTGGGGCTCATATAGCACCAACCACAAGCCATTGGATGGTGTCAGGGGGAATAGCTAATTTGTTCCCCTTATTTGTGGTGTGGTTCATTTAATTAATCTTTGGATATGAATCATTTTTTAGATAGTTCTCTAAAATGATCTCGAAAAATGGATGAACAGTGTGGGTTGATCCCAAATTTTCATTATTTTTGGACTTGTGGGGCTCACCATTATGTATGTTAATTATCCACTCTATCCATTAATTTTAACGGCTCATTTTTAGGGTTGATCCAAGAAATGAGTCAAATCAAAGCTGTAGGTGGACCACACTACATACTAATGTTATAAATTTATTTTTCATTATTTCTTATGGTGTGGTCCACTTAGACTTTTAATATTTTCTACTTTTTGAGCTCATGCACTGAAATAATATTTCAAAATTTATGGACGGCTTAGATAAAACAAATATATTGAAATAGGCCCCATGGAGCCCCTTAAGCATCGTCAGTCTCTAATAAGATTCTATAAGGAGGTACGTTTTAGAGCTTAAAAATAAAGTCGATCCATGACTTGGGTGGGCCACACCACATACTATAGTTGAAAGGGTTACCCTCCCATTAAAACATTCATAATCATTTATTGGGCCCACCTAGATGTGCTTCATAGATCCAGCCCATTCATTATGTGCGTCCCACTTGGATGAGGAGTTAGACCAAGTTTCATACACATCCAAAATTCATGTGGGCCCCACCAAATGCTTTTATATGTTTTAGGGATGTCTTCACATAGTTTTAGATGCTATGACCCACCTAAGTTTCGTATACGACTGATTTTTGGACTTAAAGGGGACATATCAAATGCATGGTGTTGATGTTCTACACACATCATGGTGGGGCGCACACAAATTAACCTTATGGGAAGTTCCCATGAGGTGACCTTATAGTACCATTTCACTATTTAGGTAACTCCTTCACGAGTGTTACTCTAACCATGTAGGGCCCACCTTAATATATTTTATGTATATCGACATCGTCCATATATTTTTCCATCATATTTTAGGATGTGATTTCAAATCATAAGAACTCAATAATCTCAGGTGGCCCATATCAATCAAAACAATGATGAATAACTATTAAAAACCTTTTGAAGGCCATAAAAGTTTTGGATCAATTTGATCTTTGTAGTTTACCTTCATCTAGATCTTCTTTACATTATCAATAGGTTGGATTACAAATAAACATTACTAAAACTTTACGATGGGCTCTTTATAATTTTTAATTGTGAGGTACTATATTATCATTCTTTCTAGTGGTGTGGTCCACTTAAGATTTAAATCTACATAATTTTTTATACCCGCCCCAAAAATGGGTTGGAGAAACATAGGGGCGGTAAGGATATATAGCAAATCATCCAAATCTCACTTTTGTTATCTAACTTCTCAATTTTTCTTGTCAAAATACAAAATCTTTCTTTTTTAAAATATATATTTTTTTACAATTTGTCAATTTTTTTCACAATTTTGTTTCATTTTTAAAATTTTCTTTTTCAAAATCTCACTTTTGTTATATAACATTTCAATTTTTCTTGTCAAAATACAAAATCTAGTTTTCTTTTTTAAAAAATATATTTTTTTTTTACAATTTATTAATTTTTTCACAATTTTTTAAAAAATTTTAAAATTTTCTTTTTCAAAATATCATTTTTTTAAATCTCACTTTTGTTATATAACTTTTTAATTTTTCTCGTCAAAATACAAAATCTATTTTTCTTTTTTTAAAAATATATTTTTTTTTACAATTTGTCAATTTTTTCATGAATTTGTTTAATTTTATAAATTTTATTTTTCAAAATATCATTTTTTTAATCAAAATCTTGTTATATAACTTTTTAATTTTTCTTGTCAAAATACAAAATCTATTTTTCTTTTTTTACAAATATATATATTTTTTACAATTTGTCAATTTTTTCACAATTTTGTTTAATTTTATAAATTTTCTTTTTCAAAATATCAATTTTTTATCGAAATCTTCTTTTCTTTTTTTTTTTTCAAAATTATCAACATTATTCAAAGTTCTTAATTTTATTTTTTTTCAAAATCTAGATTTTTATAAAATAACATTTTTTTTTCAAAATCTAAATTTTTTTCTTAAACATTGTTAATTATTTTTCTAAGCTTTTAAACTTTTTTTTTTTGAAATTCATAAATTTTTTTGTTTTGAAATTGTTACCTAAGCATTAGAGACAGTTTACGACCGTCTCTAATTCAGACGGTCTTTGACAGTCTCAAATGACCACTATAAGACGGGTAAGGACCGTCTCTAATAGAGACGATCTTTGACAGTCTCAAATGGAGACAGCTAAGGACCGTCTCTAATACAGACTATTTTTAACAGTCTTACATTACAAGAAAAGACGGCCAATGACCGTCTCTAATTGAGATGGTCCTTGACAGTCTCAGATTGCTAGTAAGAGACGGCCACCGTCTCTAATACGGACGGTCCTTGACCGTCTCAAATGGCTGCACATAAGACGGTCAGAAACTCTCTTATTCCAGACGGTCAATGGCCATCTTTTATCCTCATTTAACGACGGTTTTTGACCGTCTTAAATGATTTATGGATGTTCAAAATTTTAAGACAATATTAAGGACGGTTAAGGGCCGTCTAAAAGTTTAAAGACAGTTTACGACCGTCTCTAAAGCGTCTTTAAACCAAGCAATTTTAGAGACGGTCCAGAACCGTCTCTAAATCCGTCATTTTTTTCCATTTTTCACGTAGTGATAAGTGTCATATGATGGACTATTACAGATCTTAAGGGAATTGACCCCCTGATTTGCACTCACCAAATACACCTAGAGAAAAATGCCAAAATATCAAGACAACCACAACGCCAATTAAATCTGAACATGAGGGATGTGGTTAAGATTGATGTGTTGAAAATATTAGATGTGTATCATAAACCCTATATCTGATGTCCGTGGGTGAGCCCAACTTAGGTGGTACCCAAGAAGTCAAGAATTACCATTGTATCCAATGCCTACATTGAACTCGTGCTAACTATAGTTACAAATGGTTAGAGAATGTGCATTGACTATAAGAAGTTGAATATCATCACGAGGAAATACCACTTTTCCTTAACTTTCATTAATCAAAATTTGGAAAGATTGGCCGATCATTCCTATTATTGCTCCCTATATGAGTACTCAGGCTTCAATCGGATTGAGATAGTCCCTGAAGATTAGTAGAAGACCACATTCACATGCACTTTTTGTAAGTTCCCTATTTTGTCAATTAATATGAGTTATAAGTCATTGAGTCTAAAGAGCCGCATGGAAGACTGAAGACTGAAGACTCAAATATCATAAGCATCTAAGCATTGAAAAACCTAGGAAAAGATGAAGTGCCATGACCACTTCAAAACCCATACTTAATCCATGTACTTTTCCTTCTAACTAGCCTAAACCAAATAAGAAATTCCAATCCAATATGAGCTAGTAAATGGTCATGGGAAGAAAACTATTTAAAAAAAAAAAAAAAAAAAAAAAACTTCAGAAAAACAAACTATTTTTGATCCCATTGACCACCAATTGAGGGGTCTTCGATGGCATCGAAGACTACTCGATGGTGTCGAGCAGGTAGAGAAAAATGCCCAACAAGCTCAAGATTAAATCCTGGATTTTTCTAATGGCATTGAGGAACCTTTGATGGCATCGAAGGGACACCTCGATGGCATTGAAGACCACTCGATGACATCGAGTGGACACTTATAAAATATCCAACAAGCTCAAGTTAAAAATATGGATTTTTCCAATGGCATCGAAGGGACACCTCAATGGCATCGAAGACCACTTGATTACATCGACTGGATGCTTTAAACTATCCAATAAGCTTATGGAAAAAATTCCTAATTTTCTTGATGACATTGAAGGACCTTCAATGGCATCGAAGGGTTACCTCGATGGCATTAAAGACCACTCGATGGCATCGATTAGAGAACTTAAATTGTCCAACAATCATTCAAGATAAAATTAGATTTTCTCGATGGCATTAAAAGGGACTTCAATTCCATTGATGCAGAAATTTTTTTGCTTATTTTTTATTACTACAAATCCCTCTACTTAAACGAAAGGAGGGTTTCTTTGCAAATGAGTGAGTAATAGAGTAAGACTTGTGAGTGGGTGAAACCCTAGCTAAAAATCCTTCTCCTAGGCTCTTCGCTCATGGAGTTTATCATTTAATCCTTGTGTTAAAGAAATTCATTGAGCATTCAAAGCTCAGATTGAAGAATGAACTTTAACATTCATTAATGCTCTAACAACTATCTTTAATGGCAATTTCTTTGTGTTAGAAAAGCATTAAATGCCTATCCTTGGTAATCCTAACCATAACCATATCTAAAGAATCTAATAAGGACATCGTGTACACGCACGCCCTCACACCACCACCCCTACGCACTTACATATGCAGAAGGACCCACCATCGATCTGGCTTGATGACGATGTCCAGGGAAGACCTCCTAGTTAGAAGATAAGTTTTGGTTCAAAAAGTGGGCCAGATAGTCAAGAAAAGGCCATCATGGGATCTCATGATCGTGGCCCACTCGTCGGATTGATTTCATATTTTAGGTTTTGCTTATTGTTATTATTTAGAACATCGTGAACGCTTTAGATTTCTTTGTTTAATTTTTATTTTAGTTTACTTCATCGCCAAGTAATAGGTTGCGCACAAGGTGTGGGTTTTGGGGTATAGGGTTTCCCTATAAATAGGCATCCCTTATAGGTCTTTTCATTCATTGAAGTTAACAAAAATTCCTGCTTTAATGGAAGAATTCAAAAGTGGGTGCGAAACGTCCCTTTTCGAAGGGCAAACTACCGTGGTACGAAGCCACATCAATCCCGACTCACCCCCATCTTTCCTCATATCTCTTTTCATCTTCCACCATTATTTGTATTTCAAATTCGTCTTTGGTTGCACCAAATTTCTTCTTTGTAGTAGAATTCTGGATGTCGACCTTCTAGGAGGGCTGAAGCTTTAACGAAGCGCCACGCCCAGACCAAAACTCGGATCAACATCAGACTTGGGGGTTTTGCTGCCCAGGCCTGGCCGACCAAGGCCTAGGAGGCCTTTTTTGGGTTCAGCCTCCCTCCACACGTGCAGCCAGCCTCAGGCGCACATACGCCCGCACCTGGCTTGTTGTCCACACGTAGAGGCTATTTCGAGTTCAGGTTTTTCTTCTATTTCCTCTTTTTATACCTAATTTCATAAACACCAACCCTAGAACACATTATCCCTAATTGATTTGCCCCTTTTTCTCACTATAGGGTTCCTTGAATTGAAATTAGGGAATCCCTTGGATTAGGGACTGATTCTTATGCATGTGGGGTTGATTTCTATTTCCCTTTGAGTATTGTTTGGTTCATAATTTTAATTGATCCAGCCCTAACGTGTGTAGGCCTGGATCCACATAGATTCCCCTTTAATTGAATGTTTGGATTTTCATGTGGGATATGGAATTTGTGTGATTGTTTCTGAATTGGTGTGATCTAAGCCTGAAATCTTGCGTATCATATTTAATTTTCATGTCCTGCATCAGAATCATCATTAGCAAGTTAGGATTCACTCACTCTTAACCCACACCTCAGCATCTTCTAAGGCATATCATCATCAAGGTTGTGGTTTAAGGAAGCTAAATAATACGCTTTAATGATTCAGGAAGATCTCTATCAAAAGCACTTTAATGGGGCTCATTTACTTTAGGTATGAAATTTTATTTGAGTCCATTGTGTCCAGAAACCAATCCTTGTTTAGGATTAGGTTTCAAATTTGGAAATATGGAACTCATCAAGTCCTTGTGTAGGCCTCAGACTGGAGAGTGCGTTTATTGTTCTTGTGCAGGATTTAATGTTTGAGTTTGTGATCCAAACTCACCAAGACCTTGTGTAGGCCATCTATGGATGCAAATTGTGTAAACTTTGTGTAGGTTGTAAAGGTTTATTGTGAACCTAATTTAAAACCATTTGAATAGTGAAATCTGACATCATGTGTGGAGTAGGTATGTAGCTGAACCCCTATACATCATGTGAAATGGGCTAAATGTTTTATCCTTTTAGCTGTTGTATTTTGCTAAATAATATGAATAACTATTTTTATTACAACAAACATGTTTGATATCATGCCTTAATGATATTTTCACTATAGTAGAGTTGATAGATCACTTCTTCTTGTTTCTATAGATGTGTATGAGTAATTAGAAGTAAGTGAATATTTTCTATTTAGTTAAATATTTAAAAAGCCTTGTTCAACCACCCCCCCCCCTTTAGGACAATAATAATATATTCAAGCTTCGTTTGTAGTAGGAAGACCATAATTTTAGATCGAACCCAAGGGTTAACACAAGTTGAAACCGAGGTCGAATCCTCAGGAAATGGGGAGCCCAACATGGAACTAATGTAAAGTTAACGAATTGTTTGGGTTTTTAATCCAACGAATAGAAAATGAGTTTTAAAATAAATAATAAAAGACTAGGAATATACGAATCCTTTTCTAGCAATCAGAATATCTTATTTACTGTTTCAACTTATAACTCAATTGGAATCGAAGTCATTTCCTATCCAATCATAAAATAATTATGTTTAATCAATCATCAACACCAATCAAATATGATTTCAATTGAATGATTCTCTCATGAAGCATCCAGGTATCAATTATAGGGAATTAAGAGCATTTAAAGCACCCTTGGTGATGATAAATCAATCAATTATACAGATTGATTCATTCTCTAATTCATGCTAAGCAATTGGTAAATCAAAGTATACATTGTAACTGCAGTTCACAACAAATCTAGAAATCAATAATTCAATGACTTCAAAGTAAAATCTAAACCAATTTCAATCTACTATCATCATTCAAAGCATTATTATTAAATAAAATAAAATAAATATTGTAATTAAAATACAAGCTTCATCCCTTAGCCTTAGCTAAGAGATTAGCATAACATAGCTAACATCTAAGAATAAAAATAAAAGAAAAAACTAAAAAGACAAACTATAACTAAGGGATCAAAGAAGAATACGGCTCTGTGGAAGCTCCACTACCTGTTTGTCTCTCTCTGACGCCCTAATTCATGTCTAAAACAGTTTAAAACATCCATTTAAATAGAAAAAAATTGCACTGACTTAAAAGTTTTTTTACTTTGTTATACTTCAGACGCACCGAACATCGCTTCATTCATACTAAACTGGTCTCTCAGTTGCAACCGAATTTTTTCAATATTTATCTGAAGTCTTTGTCTCCCTTAGGTCGAATCGAACCCTCATTCGGTGAGAAAGAACGTGGATTCAATCAGGCCTAATAGTCAAATCGAATTAACTCTGAAAATCATGATTTCTTGTCAGATTATTTTAGACACTTTTGGTCAGACCGAACCAAGCTCAAGTGAGACTGAATAGTCTATTATTTTTGTTAATGGACCGTGTGATTTCTCAGTTTTTTCACCATCCTTTGTACTTAGGTTCTTTAGATCTTTGGCACTTGGAATCTTCAAATTCGTCCTTCAAATCTCCAATTCGTCATCACCTTCGAACTTGATTTCTTTTTAAGCTTTATTTCATCCTTTTAAGCATGTATTCATCTTTATCTTCCAAATTACTTAGCATGTAGAAAACATATTTTATTAGATCAAATTTAACACGAGCAATCGCAGGGGAGATTACCAACAAAAATACTAAACTCGTTTGGATCTAGTTTCTTTCTCACGACTTTAATCCATTATTGAGTGGAGTTCCGATCCCTCAAACGGTCCCTGCTCTGAGATTGAATATGCCCTGCTATCTTTGATTCGACTTGCGTCAAACTTGCGCCGGTGGTGATTCCCTCACAGGTTGGTCCCTCATAATCTAAGGGAACCAACACCCAAAGAAACCCTAGATAACCTGAAGCGGGATTACCTTGCCAACACCCCTGAAGAGAGATTGCCAGGCCTTAACTGGGTTATTGGCAAAAACCCTAGAGGGTTAGAAAAACTTACTGTAGATCAATTTTCTTATAATTTCTGTTTATTAATGAAAGTTCTTCTATTATCGAAGCACAACCTGACTGTCTGAACAATTACAACCTCTGATTTGCTGGCCTAACTTTTAATTTGATGATTTATTATTTTATTTTTTTGAAATGGGCATTTGTTTTTTATATACGAACAATCCTAACCTCTTATCTGTGGAAAGTTTTTGTTGATTGTGGGTATCTTTATTGTCAAAATGGGTTCTTCTTTGATTCGTGAGTAGGATTATTATTTTTTTTCTCATTTGTTTTTTCAAACATGTCTATTTTTAATCAGTGATACTCAATAAATGATTTAAAGATATTATTTATTGTTATTCAACAATGCATTTTCTAGATGCATGCAATGCCAAACGGGCCCTTATATATATATATATATATATATATATATATATATATATATATATATATATATATATATATATATATTTGCATTAAAGAAGTTCAACAAAAAATATTTATTTAGCATCTACATATAACTCGACAAATGCAACAATGCCAGATTAACCATTGATTAATTAAGTTGATTAGGTTTCAATAAAATATTCTATACGTATAAAAAAATCTGATAAGTCTTAGATGAAGCCAAAGCCTAAACAATGTTCTGTTTCTTTAGGGCAGTTGGATAAGTGCGTGACTGATATTTGGACCATGTCATCCCACATTGAGGCCCACTAGATAGGTTGTCTGAGACAAAACGGTGCGACCTCAGTGGGTCCTATCACGTGTTTAATGGAAGGAAGCTCAGGCTATCATCCCATACAAGCGCGCTACATATGCCCAAGTGGCTCATGTGTGGAAGATCTAGGCGGTTCACGTGTGAACCATTGATTATCATTTTATTGCTGTCCGCTTCCTGTTCACATATAGATCACCTTTTAAGAAAACACTGGCCTGTGTCTTGTACTAGAACATGTTTTAACTAAGTGTCCACTTGATGAACAGGCAAGATCTGGCACGCGCGGGCAACTGTGGCACATGCAGAGTGTGCGTGACTTTGTTCCTTGTAGCTGTGCAGCTGCGATAAGCATTCCTTGATGGGATGAGCATCTTCGAGCCAGCGGACTATAAAAGTACCAAAAAATACCGACTCAAACAAACAAACTGAAGATGACAAAAGAAGCAGTTACGAGTCCACATGTGACAAAACCGGACAACGCCGCAACTGTGTCCACGTTTTGGGCCCGAAACACATGATCGAAGGATGTGACATAACCAGAGAGCGCCGCAACAACCCGTGATCCGAGGATGTGACCTTTTAACTAATGGACATACGAGTAGGGGTGGCTATGGCGGTCAGGTTCGGAGAGGGTCAAAGTCAGTCCAAGCCCCACCCATTTATTAAAATGGCCAAGTAATTCAAGCTCGGAAGCGGCCTGCATCCCATTACCCTGTGGTTCAACCTGCCCACATAAAATTTATCATGCCCAAGCCGGACGGGACTGAAACCAGCATTATCGCACCTGGGTTTAAGAATGTAATATGGGGCGAGAGCTATGTCCAGCTCAGCCCAATTAGTGAATACATAAAAACGTACGTACATCATGTAGATGTCTCTATACTTGTGGCCTATAATTACGATTAATTTGGGTATTGGGCTGGCTATGGTTGGGTCATTTGGCCCGGTCCAGCTCTCTCATCTTAACAGTCAGGTTGGATAGGAAAATAAAATATATAAAGGTTGGGTAGGGTTAAACCTGAGCCCAACTCATTTACTTAAAATGGGCAATGTTTCTACCCCTATCCCAACCTATTACCATTTTGCTTGGCCCGAACCTGCATGAGAAACAGGTTGGACCAATTGACCTGTGGACAGCCATTGCCACCCCTCCTCCAAAATATACGTTTGCCGGAAGGCTTTGAGAGGATTCGTGTTTGGCCCAATGCCACAGTATGGTGGCAGGTTCCCACCCTTAGATTGCATCCTTGGAATGACCTGAACCATATTCATGTCTCCTAGCTACAGTATAGATGCTATATATGGTCTTATAATCATGCTTCATTGGTAATTATGACCTTTGAATCTTGGATTTGAATATGACCAAATAAAATGTTCATCTTCGTATCGAATCATTCATTCAACAAATGCTCCTTATGAATGCCTCGGTAGCATAAAAACATGAACAATTCAGATAATCATTTAAGATGCAATCGGCTGGTGGAAACATGCCACCATATGATACCGAGGTTCAGTGGCTACCTTATTACGACTGAGGCTTTAGCTGTTGGATTTGGATTCTTTTCATTGACCAGACAGACCGTTTACGTGATTTGGTTCCTCAAAATGACCGACGCCAAAACAGCTCTAGCTTGAATGTTTTTAAACTCTTTGGTTATAAAAAGGTTATTTGATGTCATTGTGATGTCTACATTCAAATCTAAAGAGTCAAATTATCAAAGGTTTGAAACGACCCAACATAGGAGCTTTTATTTATTGTATCCACAGTACAAAGTGAGACCCATCAAATAACCGGTTTGGATAATCGGAAGATAAATCAGATTCAACAGCTAAAGTCCCAACGTTTCTTAATGCAATACGTGGGTATGTATTATATGCAAACCTCTCTTAGGAATTCCTGCTAAAGCATTTGGTTCTAAAGTGGAGAGGCCTGCTAATTGCACTTGTGCTACTTCCTCGCATGATAAATTCAATTTGCTCGTCTTGATGCCAACAGGTGTAGATGATCTTACTGTAGGTTTATATCCAACGTAGTCGCGTAACATAACATACTAGATCAATGGATCACTCTCAGGGCATATTTGTTAAATCTGAAGTGCGAAGCATGAATCTGAAATTCGAAAACCCGTTTGGTAATTGTCTGAAAAAAATAAAATGCCGAAGTCTATAATTTAATTACGGAGTCTGAAACAACCTGTCTTAAAACATTTGCCCGTCTCCTGTTTGAAGACTTGAGGTAATCAGATCCAAATCTCAGGTGGACCATAATACAGGAAGCAGTGGTAATTGACCATTAAAAACTTCTACTATTGAAAACTTCTTGGCCCCATAGAAGGCTCTCATCAGACTGATATTTGTGATTTTCCTTCATCCAGGTCTGTGTGATGTAATCAATAGTTTGGATGGTAAATATGCATTACAGTGGGCTGTAGAAATTTTTTAATGGTGAGCGTTCAATCACTAGTTTTCTTGTGGTGTGGTCCACTTGAGATTTGGATCTACCGCTTTTTTGGTCTCATGCACTAAAATGATCTTGCAAGATGGATGGACATTTTTTTTGTTGGGATGCCTTGCACAAACCTTAGGATCTAGCCCTCCTGAAACAAACTAGAATTATGGATAATAAAGCAATGAAATAAATCAAAGCATCAATCACACACCACACAAGTTATTTTTACGTGGAAAACCCTCAAAGAAGTAAAAACCACAGGACCTCGTCCAGATCAACAATCCACTAAGAAGTAGAACGTTACAAAGTTCTTCACTCACGCAGGAGTGGATAAACAATAAGAGAAACAAAGAAAATGAAGAGATCTCACCGATTACGAGGACATAGAAGCGCTGAGATATATATTGCACAGTAGATAACCTCCACGAGCAGAACCTCTCTTCTATAAGCTTCATCTCTCTCTCTCTCTCTCTCTCTCTCTCTCTCTCTCTCTCTCTCTCTCTCTCTCACCTTTGATAGCCCTAAACCCTTTACCAAATCCCTTGTAAAGCTTTAGGAAACCTTCTTTTCGTACCTAGAAAGCCCTAGGTACCTTCTATTTAAAGTTTTAGGAAACTCCTTTCTGCATCCCAGTTGCGAAAGGACTTGCGACACGAAATCTGCGTAAAATCACAGAATGAATCTGCGTAACTACGACTGGTCGTGACGAACCTTCGACTGGTCGAGAGCCACCCACGACCGGTCGAGCACCTCCCACAACCGGTCGAGCACCCCGGAGAAAAATAGTCCAAAGTCGCTGGACTTTGAGTTATGCCACGGCTCGATTCCTACGATTAGCCGATACCAGCCTTCGACCGGTCGAGCAGGGCTCACGACCAGTAGATGACGGGTCCAAAAACCTAACCTATCATTTTTATATAACACATATGTCATGGAGGCCCCCACAAAACTTGGTGACATCAGGTCAATGGTATGTGGCACACCATGCAATCTACTTTCGTTACTGGTAGCGTTTGAATTTTAGGATAAAGCCTTTCCCCGAATCTTCCAGTGCTAGGATGTTATGTAGGGCCCATCGTGATGTTTGTAGTAAATTCACCCCGTCTATCCATTTTGCAAGCTCATTTTAGGACAAGAAACTAGAAATGAACAGATATAAGGCTTAAGTGGGCCACACTACAGTAAACAGTGAGAATTTAGAACCTACTATTGGAAACTTCTTGGGGCCACAGAAGGCTCTAAACAAGTTGATATTTTTGTTTTCCATTCATACAAGACTATGTAATATGACGAAGAGTTTAGATGGAAAATCAAACCCATAGTGGACCCTAGGAAGGTTCCAATGGTAGACATTCAATTCCCACTACATTTTGTTGTGTGGTCTGATTGAGCCTTGGATGTGCCTCATTTTTTGGGCTCGTGCTCTAGAATGATCTTGAAAAAGTTGATGGATGGTGTGGATTTAATACAAAAATCATGGTGGGACAAGAGAAGTTTTACAAGTGAAAAGTTAGGTTGTGAGCTATTCTGAAGAGAGAAAATCTCTTTGGCATGTGCCTAGGATAAATTTGGAAGCAATATTCTTTTTAAGGGATCCACGGAGTGCATTCTATATTCACCATTAAGCCAGACCTCTCTCACCGAAAAAATTCTGAAAAAATCATGGAGTGCCTTATATATTCACCGTTAGGCCAGACCTCTCTCACAATTTCTATATCAATTGAGTGGAAATTATTAATAAATTTTGTTTTGGCTTTAAAATTGATATTTAAATGGATTGCAATACACATGCAAAATCCCACTCTACATTTGTTGTAGTTTATTAGAAATCGAGATTTTAGAAAATGAAGTTCGAAAAAAAATTGAGGTTAAAAAAAAATAAAAAATCAATATTTTGTTAAATAATTGAAATTTTGAAAAACAAAATTGAGAATATTAAAAAATTTGTGATTGAAAGAAAAATCTCGATTATGTAAAAAGAAAAAAGTAAAAAAAAGTTTTAATAAAGTTGATCATTTTTTTTAAAAAAATTGATTTTAAAAAAATGATATTTTGAAAAGAAAATTGAAAAGATTAAAAAGATCTGTGAAATTTTTCAAAACATTGAAAAAAAATATATTTTTTGAAAAACAAATTGAGATTTTGTATTTTGAATTATTTTTTTTTCTCTGTAAAGTTCTATAAGAATTGACAAGTTCAAAAAAAATATTTTAAAAAAGAAAATGGAAAAGTTCGAAAGAATAGCAATTTTCAAGAAAAAATGAGATTAAAAATCAATAATTTGACAAAAAAAATTGACATTTTGAAAGAGAAACTTGAGAAGTTAAATAATTTATGATTTTTTTTAAAAAAAAATTGAAAATGTTTGAGAAAAATTGAGATTTTGAGAAACAAAAAATAGTTATTAAAAAAAAACACCACGATTTTGAGAAAAAAAAATTGTCATTTTGAAAAAGAATATTGAAAAGTTGAAAAAAAATAGTGCTTTTGAAAAAAATATATATATAAAAATTGGCATGTTGAAATTTTTAAGAAGTTTGAATAAATTGTCGAGTTTGAAAAAAAATATGTGATTTTGAAAAAAAAAATCAGAATTTGTATTTTGGAAAAAAAAATGAAAAAGTTTGATAAAAAAAGAAAAATAAAAGAGAGATTTTGTTAAAAATTTTGAAAAACTAAATTAAGATTTAAAAAAGGACATTTTGATAGAAAATTGACATTTTGAAAAAGAAAATTAAGTGGTTAAAAATTTTGATATTGATTAAAAAATAATGAGATTTAAAAAACACGCATTTTGACAAAATTTTAACAATTGAAAAAGAAGATTGGTAAGTTTTAAAAAAATGTGATTTTGAAAAAAAAAATTGGAAAAAAAAATGAAAAAATTTGAGATTTTGAGAAAAAAAAAGAATTTTGAAAAGTTTTAAAAAATTGTGATTTTGAAAAACAAAGTTATATAGTTTGAAAAAAAAAATAATATTGTTTTAGAAAAGTTGAGATTTGGAAAATCATGAGATATCTTTTGATATGATCGGCGGTTTTACATTCGTCGTTCCATTCCTTATGTGAATTCTTCTAAAGGAGCTTGAATATTAGCTCACAGATGGGAGTGAACTGTTCTATGAAGTGGCTGATGTACCGGATTTTACTATCTTTGTAGGTGGCATCTCAATGATGGCTCTTGTCTTTTTTTCATTGACCCTAATGCCTTCCTCACTAACTATGAAGCTAAGAAGTATGCCACCGGTTGCACCGAAGACACATTTTTTAGGGTTAAGTCGGAGTTCATACTTTTCTAACATGTCGAAGAGCTTCATCAGGTCTTCAAAGTGTCCTTCAATTGTGCGAGATTTAATGATCATTTCATCAACATATACTTTCATTCCTCATTGTTCATATCATGCAATAAGGTTGTCATCGCTCACTGGTATGTAGCTTGTAAGACCCGTATCCTAGTCCGTACTGTTCCATCGACTTCTGCGATCCTTCCCGTCGAATTTCAGCAACCTGCGACATATAATCAACATTTGTGATCGACCCTAAGTTGTGTCTTGTAGAATTGAGTTGGCTTAATCCAAGACTTGTACCATTGCGACCGCACTGACGCCACGACTCGTGCACCGATCCAATACCGTGACCAGAAGATGCGGGCCAACATTTATTTCGAAGAAAACACTGCGCAGTTACAATCCCAAGAGAATCTCTACAGCATGTCCCATCAATCAATCACTCAAATCAATCAATCAATCACTTCATGTCAAGTACACATCACCTTTCACTCCATCCCCAAGCAACCACCAAGTCAAATCTTTCTCACCCTCTCTCTTACACAGTATACATGTCAAGTACACATCACACATCACTCACCCTTTCACCCATCACACCCATCCCTCACTTCTCTTGCAACTCTCTCTCTCTCTCTCTTTCTCTCCACACTTTCCAAGCAACACTAAAGAGAGAAAAAAATGTGGACATCCATGGCTTTCCCAAGTGAGAAAAAAATGTGATGTATGTGGCTCACTCCCTATTCTAAAACCCATCATCCTAGCCATTCAAACCTCATCTTCCACCATCAAAGTGGAGGACAAGGAGACCGGCATTCCAACGGACCGAGAAGATTGAACGGTGGGTGCTCCTATAGGCTAGTTTTCATATTTTTATGATGGGCCAAGTGAGACCTACCGATCAATGGTGTGGACTTCACTTTGGACCCTAAGATATGGTTGATGGTCCACCTTGATCTTCATGATCATTCCATGATGGGGTCATTCTCCATGGACCCCATCATGATGTTTATTTTCTAGCTTAAAAATGGGTCATTTAAACCTTACATCTTGGTGGAGAAGGGATCTCTACCATTGATCTTTGATTTGGTGGGCCCAGATGCAATGGAACCCACTTGATGTATGATTGGATGCTTGAAACGGAGGACCCATAGTGTCGGGGTCCCTCTATCACACGTGTCCCTCTATCTCTCTCTCTCTCTCTCTCTCTCTCTCTCTCTCTCTCTCTCTCTCGCTCTCTTTTTATTTATTTATTTATTTATTTTTGTGTTCGATGAGGTGGCCATGTGGCCCACCCGGATGGACCCCACCATAAGGCATGTATTTGATCCAAGTCAATTGTAGGTGGGGCCCACTATATGTATGTGTTGTACCCACACCACCTACCATTTGGTGGGCCACCTAAACAGGGCCCACCTTCGTGCATGTGTTTTTCCCAAACCGTCCAGACGCTGGATGTGAACTCAGAAAACACAAATATTAGCTTGGTTCATAACCTTGTGGATGGGCCACTTATATAGGCCCCACACAGATGTATGAACCCAATCCACACCGTCCATCCCTTTCCTCAGACCATTTTAGGCGTTGAGCCGAAAATTGGGGCCGATCCAACTTTCTGGTGGGCCATAACATGGAAAACAATGTCTGTCACCGTTAAAAATCAACATGACGTTTCCACATGCCAAAATGTATTCAATATTGGGCTTGTTTGGCTTGTCTTGAGCCATAGAGGCCATTGGGCGGGGTGGATCCATCATACGCGGGCCCCACATGTGAAAAACTGCGAGAAAACATAATTTTCAACCGGTATATGCGGCCTTATCAACCGGTTGGATTGCAAATAAACATTGTGGTGGGCTCCACGTGGGACCCACAGTGATGTATGTGTTTCATTCTCACCGTCCACAGACGGTGGAAGGTGAAATCCCCCCTCCCACATGATTTATGTGTTCTATCCACACCGTCCAGGGGACGATGTGTGTGTGCGCGCGCGTGTGTGTGTATATATATATATATATATAATATACGTATTATATTGTATATATTATATATATTATATTTCATATATAAATATGATGGTGGGCCTTTATAGCACCCACCGTGATGCATGTGTTGTATCCAATCCATCCAACCATTTTGAAAGATAATCTTTTTTGGCATAATACGAAAAAAAAATGAGATAGATCTAGGATTAGGTGGACCACACTATAGAAAATAGTGGGTTTGACCGTCCACCATTAAGACCCATTTCAGGTCAGTGTGACCTTATGATCAGATTGGATGGGAAATAAATGTTATGGTGGGCCTTGAGAATTTAATGGTGGAAATCCTTCTTGCCACTATTATTTGGGGTGCGGTCTAGTTGATCTTTCGATATGATTCATTTGTATATATTATATATACTTTTTGATTCATTTGTGGCCATCCATTGGGGCCCACCTTGGTATATATATATATATATATATATATATATATATATATATATATATATATATATATAAGGCCCAAGTGATTAGGCCATCTTGTCATAATTATGGCCGTTGTTGAGGCCCACCTTAATGTGAATGTAAGGCCCACTCGATGTAATTGTGGCCCGTGGTTGAGGCTCACTTTGACATAAAAGGCCCATGTTACGAGACCCATTGTGATGTTTTCAAAGGCCCACGGGATATGGCCCATTGCAATGTACATAAGGCCCACTGATGCGGCCCACTTGATTTATGTAAGACCCATATGAGGCGGCCCATTTGATGTATATGAGGACTACGGGTCGAGGTCCATTGTAATGTGTGATTCTCCATGGTTTGTGTAATGATATTTTATGGTGGGCCATGCCTTGGGAGCAATGTTGGTTTGACGTCCACATTGTAAGAATAATGTTGGTTTAATGTCTGCATTATAAATCTCCCTAGGGCCCATTGATAGGCCCATACCAGTTATGTGTAGGTCGTCTAGGCCCATCTTCGGTGTAAGGATAGTTCATTACTTTATAACATGCTTAGTACACTTCCATGATTCATGCGCATATGCATCATATGAATGCTTGATATGAGAAATGTTTGATCATAACATAAGCCGTTGGGCTGAGACATTTACGGGACGCCTTATGAGACGGAGTACCCCACATGAGCGCGTGGTATGCGCGAGATTGCTGCATGACTGACGGTGTGACTTATACATTTCGCATTGTGTGTCGTAATTCACTGCACACCCTAGCGACATCAGGGTCGTGGCCTTCATAGACACATCATGGATGGTCGTATTGGATACCGAAAATATTGGCTCTAGCATTGTGGGAACTTAGGATGTCTTTGGGTGAAAATCCCAAAACCTTTTTGGTACCAGGGGATGCTCTAACATCTAGATCGAGCGAATACACGAGCGCCCGAGTACCGAATACAAGTAAACCGCGTCTCCCACTGTGTCGTGGTTAGTTGGAAGGAGGTGTGGCCTTATCCGCCTGAGTGAGGGGGCTATAAGCTTGGCTGAGTCTGATCAGCTCACAAATAAGTCCATTATCGACGAGCCGGGTAGGTATTGGTAATCTACTGGTCAGGTTGATAGTGTGGTCTCTTCCACTTGCTTGATTGTGCAACTAGGGAAGAGGCAATCAGTGTAAGGTGTATTAGACCCCAGTGATATCCAGAGAGGAACTGTACTAATATGTGTACTTGATAAGTACTGACATGCTTGTATTACATATCGGATATAACATTTGGCTACATAGGCCTCACATCGTATGGCCTTGGTATGGCCGATAGCATTCATGCCTTACATAACATAGCTTTGGTACAGCTGACAACATTCATGGACTTACTGCATATTTTCGCATTACTCTGATATTGTATACTTGACACTTCCCTTACGCACACACCTACACCACCTTCTAAGCTTTTGTAAACTTATGCACGACCATTGCGTGCAGGTGTCGTTGGGCAGCAGCAGCGTTGAGGTAGGAGCGCATACCAGATTGTTTTGGAGTTTTTTTATCACCTTGTATTTCCCTTTCCGCATTGCACTTAAAGTTTTTGATATAGTGGATATGTGGTGTTGTTGTTTTGTGACTTGGTTATGCTTGTGGTTATGCTTCATTAAAAAAAATTATACTAAAAATCCTCCTTGTAGGATCCCAAGATCTGAATCTGGCGTATGGGCGCTGGGAGCCGAGAATGGAGTACTACGGAGGTTGTTGGCGCCAGATTCGGCGATCGGGAATTTTGTGAGCTCGTTCCCTGAGTTTGGGACGTGACAGAAGTTGGTATCAAAGCATAACTTAGGAATACCTGAGATCACATCACATATCTGCTATGAACTTTGAATAGGTTTCGAGTCCGAATAGCTTCACAATTTTGCTGACATAGACCCTTAACGTTTATGCCTTCGAGAAATCTCAAGGCTGATAGGCCCTTGTTCCTTCATGTAGGACGTAATATCTAGAAGAGCGACTCGATCGAATCCCGCTCCACCACCTGCGACTCCCGCTCCACCACTTGTTACTCCCGCTTTATGACTTGCAACTCCCGCTCCACCACTCGATATTCCTACTTTTCAGCCCGAGGATACCACTCATTTACCTCAGACCAGTATGGATCTAACTGTACCTGTGAGTGTCACCTAAGTGCAGCAGATGCTTCAGGCGATGACTGCTATTCTTCAGGGGCAGAGTAGACATTCCACTGTTACACCAGCCGAGGTTGATCAGGAGCATGTGAGCACCCTTCTCAAGGACTTCTGACAGTACGATCTTCCGCATTTCCGAGGTGAGACGGGCCTTACTGCAAAAGAGATATAGTGCTCCGAGGTGGAGAAGATATTTGACACCATGAGATGTACGACCAAGCAACGAGTCACATTAGTTGTATTTCCTCTCCAGGGTGAGGCTCAACATTGGTGGGCATCTGTCGCTTGATCAGTAGCGGCTGATTTCGAGTGGACCTGGGAGGATTTTGTAGACCAGTTTGACTGGAAGTTCTTTCCCGAGCATGTACGACAGCAGTGCGCATTAGAGTTTGAGACTCTGGCCCAGGGAGACATGACTGTGTCCCAATATGAGGCTCGTTTTGTCGTGCTGTCAAGATTCACGACATACCTTATTGATGATGAGGGGCTGAAGGACCGCCATTTTGAGAACGGTTTACATCCTGCCCACAGGAGTTGTGTGATCGGACACATGCTTCCGACATTTAAGTAGATCGTAGAGAGGGCATAGATTTATGAGTCAGATTGGGCTAGTTTGCAGAGAGCCCATGACCTGAGGGGAGATCAGAAGAGGAAGGAACCCTCCAGTAGCTCCTAACCACAACAACATCGTTCATAGCAGCGATGCACGACCCGCCCAGCATTTCGAGCACCAGCAGTACCCCCAGCACCACATCTGGGACCGTTTACAGGTATTTGCTTTGGGTGCAGTAGGACATGACATCGCGTGCACGAGTGTCCCCATCCGCAGCAGCAGCAGCCGAGGGCACCGCATCCACCTCTGCGACAGCCACCACCGCATCAGCAGCCGAGGGCACTGTCACGCCCCAGACTCGGTAACCGGACTCACAAGGAACCCGATGGCCGGTTCTGGCCGCAACAGCCTCCGTAGTACCCCATTCTCGGCTCCTGAGGCAGGTTCCGATCCTGGGATCCTACAAGGAGGATTTTCATAACAGTATAATCATTACCAATACGAGCATACCCAAGATCACAGCAAGTACATCTGAAAGTAACAAAGGATACATATCACAAAATTCACTAAGAATTTGAACTTTTACAAGCTTACATCAGGTCCAAAAGGACATACATAAGATAATGGGAAAAGAGAGAAAAGAGTCAGCAACACTGGAGTCCTCAAGCTCAACTCTACTCCACGCTCTGCTGCTACGATGCCTGCCTAGGATCTCCTGCACGCATCAATCATGCATAAGCTTATAGAAAGCTTAGAGGGTGGTGAAAGTGGGTGATAATAGTGCTCAGAAGAAGATAGAGAATGCAGAAGGGAGTCATGATCAATACCAATACCACTAGCCTTACCAAGGCTATCATGAATGCAAGAAACTATACCAAGGCAGTACGATAATGCAGGAAGCCATACCAAGGCTATATAATGCAATGAGTACTATGATGCAATGAGTACTGTAATGCCATGAGTACTGTAATGCGATGAGCACTGTAATGCAATGAGTACTATAATACAATATGAGGCTTACACAGCCGATGCAAATGCAATGCGAAGTAATGTCAGTGCTCATATCCAATCCACATATCAAATACATTTCCATCATAAGAAAATCACCGGGTCCATTACCTTTGCTAGATGATCGCCGCTTGGCTGCACTCCCCCACAATCCAAACGAGCGTAAGAGACCTCACTACCCTACCCCATGCGACGACCAATCACCAAAGAAGGCACGAAAGTAGCGGACCCATTCACGAGCCAGGTCGGACTCACCTAGCAATGCCCCCTTACGTCAAAGCGGTAAGGCCACACCCCTATCCAACCGACTACACGACAGTGGGAGTCGCGGCCTAACGGTATAAGGCCCTCATGCGCTCATATATACCACCCGGTCACACCGTTGGAGCAGATCCTGGTACCACGGAAGTTTTGGGAATTTCACCCATGGGCATCCTATGCACCCGGTATGCTCAAGTAACATTTCCGGTGTCCAAACATGGCCATCCACGATGTATCTGTGGAGGCTATAACCCTGATGAAGCAAGGGCGATAATGCTCATATGCTATGCAATGTCAGATGCATGAATTACATAATCAACCATGCATCAATCCCAAGCATCCAACGTGCTCAAGAGGGGATACTACGTCCCTCGGAGAAGGTATCATGCAATGCCCAATATGACTACACACACAGTGTCAACCAAGCATATAATGATGCACATGGTCATGAGGATGAATTTAATCACACTATAGGGCGATACACAATGTATATTACATTCCTCCTATCCAAGAAGGAACCAAGACCAGGTACTTGACAATATCCTTAAAGAATCCAACTTCTAGTGGGGGCCCATTTACCTGGGGTAGCCCACGAACTAAGTATACAAGCTACGGGTCTAAGTAATGTGGAAATGAGCCTAACAAGAGTCTAAGATGAGTATCTAATCACATTTAGATACAATCGGGCCTAGAGGGATCCATAATGGGGACATTTAACCACCATTTTCCAAGAAGCATCTCAACCACGAACTATATGGATACAAGGCCCAAGGCCCTACATTCAAGATAAGAACACAGGTAACCACATACATACATTCCTCATAATAGGCCATAAAAAGATACAATACCACTTTTAACAACATGGGCCCCAAGAGAGAAATTAAGGCCCAAGGCTCAATTCCCAATGGCGATAGAATCCATGCATTAAGTTGGACTTGGTGGGCAGCCCGCATACACAATATATGGCCCAAAAATAAGTTTAAGCTTGGATGATGAAATGGGCCCAACTACATCAGCCCAATAACTACCAATTTAAGTGGACAACCAAGGGCCCAATACTATCCTTATATTAGCCCACAAGTCCATCAAAATGGTGGAAGCTGGCCCAACATATGATTGGGCTAAGCTGGGACATCCCAGCCCACTCTAAGCCTAAGGGATGTCCTACAAATCTGATATAAGATGGGGGTCCTCATGTGATCACTAAAGGTGACCCAAAAATGCATTTATTAAACCCAAAGATTATAAGAAAACATGAGCATGCAACATGCACACAAGTTCTCAATATGGTGGGTCCCATCCAATAAAGTTTCAACCATAACAATGTACATTTAAGGCCCCTTAATAAACGTTCGGCCTACTCTGCTTCCTGGGCTTGCGAAAGCCCAGAAATTAGTCAAATAAGTGGGAATGATCTCATGAAGGCCAACAATATTTATAGGGGGCCCCACCAGATGGAGGGTGTGTATACATCAAGAAAGATCAAGTGGGCCTGCTATTAGATTGTGAATCCAGTAGTAACCCAAGGCAGAGAGTGCCTCCATGATCGGGCGATCCAAGGCTTGGACAGCCTGGACCACATGCATTAAGTTAGGTTCCACATACATACACATTGAGCCTTAAACAAATGGCCTAGGTTCTATGGTGGGCCTTTAACTATCCATAGAGAAACCTATGGGCCTACCTTAGGATCACCCAGGAGGACATCTGTAACGCCCTAAAAATCGGGGGTCGAGTGTAACTCAACTCCCGAGTTCCAACGCATCACTTATGCAACATGTTTAATGATGTTTGAATGTTGTCTGTGTTAGAGCAGTAAACATGAATGAGATTATACCAAAGCAGTAATTCATACTCCAGATCAGTTGTATAAAAGCAAGCGGAAGACTGAACTGTATATATATGTATGTAGAGAAACAAAATAAACGATTCATTATCCAGAGTATGAATCCTTCTGAGTCACAATATACATGTCTGTTTATATAAACAAAATGTCAAAATAAACTAGATACAATCCCTGTAAATCCCATCAGTCCCGGCAGCCTAGTCGAAGCCACCAACGAACTGCATATACGAGAACTCTTCCTGGTCCTCGTCATAATCGGGCTCCGCCTTCAGAATAGTCTGATCGCCTAAACCTGAGACAGAGTCTGGTTAGTGTGCGCAACACCGTCCCGTAACGTGGGAGTGAGTAGCTAACTCAGTGGAACGATAAGACATAAGTTATCATGTTATCAATACGGTGAGAATGATAAAGCATAGAATCAAACACTCCTAGTTACTCTGATTAATGCAAGTATGAATGCAGGTATGATGGATGCCCTCACCGACATACTCCCTCATGCGACACCATCTCACGTTCGCGCATGCTTACATCCCACAGTGCTCCACATCTTCCAGGCACATGCGATGTATGATGAGCATGATTACCGAGTTTTTAATTAGTTCATTTCAAACAGCAGGATTGGGAAACTAAGGTACCTCCCTTATATCATTTCCAAACATGATCCAATCTAGGGTCGTCAGTCCTAGTTAATATCAGACGATGGTGTGTTTTCTAGGTCACTGCAGAGGCTGCCAGGGCTGTTACGCACAAAGGTTGCACCACTCCCCCATCACCCCTTAAACGATTCATCACGATACAACTATACAGAAACAGGCCTAGTTCATACTCTATATATCGCGGCGAACCCTAAGGCACGCTGCAACTTCAAAGTATACTCGCGGTCACTACAAAGGGCTGTCAGGGCTGTTACGCACAAAGGTTGCACCACTCCCCCATCACCTTATCAATGTAGGCCGACAGCGCGAATATAGTGTCCCATACCACCATAATCGTCTCACGAGTTGAGTTGCTCACTGGTCACTACGGGGAGGCACGTAGCCCCAGCGTAGGCCGACAGCTCGACCACGGTGTCCCATACCACCATGCCCGGCTCATGAGTCTTAGCGGATCGAGGTACCATGGTTAACGGGATTATCACTGGTAAGTTTGGTACCCTAGGTTCTAGCATTAGTGACCAAACATGGTGAACATACATAAGGCACATGGTTTACTTGACGTGTTCAGCTGGCTCGAGCGCACAACAAGTTGGGCGATATGAGGCGCAGAAGCACCTCGTGTGGCCAACCACTATCGCCAACCAAAGTACGACACGGGTTCACCAACACATCATGCGTGGCGGAACGAATCCCAACCACATCTTCAAGTCTGATACCGGATGCCTGGACTACGAACATAGTCCCAAGCTCAGTCAAATCCTAACCATAGCATATGAAATACGGCATGATAACATGGTAATTCAAGAACACTAGCAAGCATATTATAAAGCATAACATGAAGCATGTTAATAAACAAGTCACAAAGCATGTTCAAAAGCATGTTATAAAGCATTATGTAAATAGGGATACAAATACTTAAATTTCGTAGGCGAGTGGTTAGAGTGAACAACCACATGGAGAGTGTCATATGTGACTCTAAGGTAGCCGAGAATCCCATCTCAGCACCTACCTAAGATTCTAACACTTAAGCACTTACACTCACAAGTGAATTCACCAACACTTGGAATGCAATATTTCAACATACATGACGTATGCTAGGGAAGTGTGTACTAGGGTTGTCCCTTTACCAAACTAGTATTTTATACATATACATCATATTCATACAGCAATTAAACATGGCAATCACATCAACAAATTTTATACGTATAGGGTACTTCCACGTATACCCAATTTCAACATACATAGTGTTTACAAAGGAACATAGATTTCGGCGATTCCTTTCGCCAAGCTAGTATTTTAATTATGTATTGTATAATCATACATTAAATACATATGTCAAATATTATTCCAAAAGAAATACGTATACGGTATTTCTACAATACGTAATTTCGACATTCGGCGCATTTACAAGTAAACATATATTTTGGAGATTCCTTTCGCCAAACTAGTATTTTATTCATATGTTATATAATTATACATTAAATAAACATGTCAAGCATTTATCAAAAAAAAATACGTATACGGTATTTCTACGTATACCTAGAATATGTGAAATTCCATATTTCACACCGTTAATCAAAACAGGAAACGGAAAGCACTTTGTACATGTGCAATTGCAAGCAGATCATGAATCTACCATTATCTGACATTGAAAGCGTTGAAAACCGTAACTTATAAGCTTAAAGTCCTCACCTTTGCCTTTGGAAACGGAACGAATCAGCAAGGGGAATGGAACTTCCGTCTACGGGTGATTTCTAGCCTAAAGAGCGGAATCGGTAGTCGGTACATATCCTACATCGATCCCACCTCAAATCAGACCTAGGGTTAGGGTTTCTTACCTTCAAATGAGGTGGAATACGCCGGAAAAACGCCTAGAATAAGGCGGTGTAGGCCGTGCAACAAGCCAAAGCAGGAGGAGGGAAATCGGCAACAATCTCCAAGCCTTTCTCTCTCTTTTCTCTCTCTTCCTCTAGGGTTTCCTCTAAAATTCGTATGGCTGTGAGAGGGGCTGTTCTAAGCCCCTTTTATAGCCTCAAACATTACGAATTTAGACTTAGGTTCATGGGGTACTGCTTATATAGGATATTCGCCGCTTTTCCAGCTCAAAAGGGAAGTTCTGGTGGCCCTCCTTGAACCAAACGTCAGACTTAAGCTCACCATCGATGGATCTACGTGGGATTACGTTTTTGACTTGATCGGATTCCCAGATCGCACGTGGCGGACCACTTTCAGTTCGACGGTCAGTGGGCCACGATCAGAAATTCCAAGTACATGTAAATGTTCTTGAAATTTTTCTTAATCCGAGGGTGTAATTTGGTCGATTCTGACGGTCGGGTTGCTTAATACTGACGCGTCAACGAATGATGCCAGATCACTATTCCAGATATTTATTTTGGCATGTGAATAGTGTTTTTCACACTACCTCGCTCCGATTCGAAACGAATGACCGTGGGACATCGGATAAAGCTGATTTTTTAGATGATTGTTAAGTCCAAGTGGGCGGTCCTAGTTCCTTAGCTTCGGGTTAATCGGAATCCCGATGTGCGATCTAGACCTAATACTGAAGTTTCGTTTCATTCCCGAGAGCGGACGGGAAATGAGTTTGGTTCTAAACTTTAGGGTAACCTAGCGTCAATGATTCTGCGAACTTTTGGGTCTTACGGATCGTATTTAAAGCGATCCTAACGGATTTCATAGCTAATTGAGTTTAGTACTTAGTTAACTTTGTTAAATTTCTAAAGGATTTAATCCTACGTGATTTCACGGGTCGAGGTGGTACTCGACCCAATGTATGGAAATTTTCGGTCGTTACAATCTACCCCCTTAAACAAAAATTTCGTCCTCAAAATTTATACCTTTTCGTAGTCCTCGAGAATCGAGGTAGTTCTTCTGACCTCACCTCGGTCTCCCAGTGTAGCTTCTTCTTCGAATGATGTGTCCAAAGCACCTTCACAAGTGGGATGACCTTGCTACGCAATACATACTCCTTCCTGTCAGGATGCGCGTCGGGCGCAACTCATATGTAGCATCCTCGCTCAACTGTACCTGCTCCCATCTGATGATATGCGAAGGATCAGGAATGTACTTCTTCAGCATAGATACATGAAATACGTTGTGTACAGAAGCAAGTGGTGTAGGCAAAGCGAGACGATACGCCACATCACCCACTCGATCCAGTATCTGAAATGGACCAATAAACCTCGGTGTGAGTTTCCCCTTCTTCCCAAACCGAAGGACTCCCTTCATAGGGGAAACCCGAAGGAACACATGATCACCGACCTCGAACTCCAGCGGTCGCCGCCTCGTGTCGGCGTAACTCTTTCCGCTCGCCCTCTGCTATGAGTAATCGACGCGATAATGTCTACCTTCTGCGTGGTCGCCGAACCAACTCAGGCCAATCAAGCTACGCTCTCAACCTCGCCCAACAAGTGCGGTGCCTATAAGGTCGACCATATAGAGCCTCATATGGTGCCATGCCAATAGTCGCACGGAAGGCATTGTTGTAGGCGAACTCTGCGTACGAAAGACAGGTCATCCCAACGTCCTTGAAGTCCAACACACATGCTCGCGACATATCCTCCAGAATCCGATTCACCCGCTCCGTCGCCCATCGGTCGAGGATGAAACGCATGTCTTCGAACTTCAACTTCACACCCATTGCCTCCACGGATACGAGTCCGGAAGATGGATGTGAACCGCGTGTCTCGTCCGACACACGATCTCCAAAGGAACCCCGTGCAGACGGACGATCTCCACGATGTACAATCTAGCCGGCTCGTCGGAGTTCGTAACTCGATAGGGAGGAAATGGGCCGATTTGGTCAACCGGTCCACAATCACCCAAATGGAATCGTGCCCCTTCCTCGTCTTCGGCAACCCGATATGAAGTCCATGGAGATGAAGTCCCACTTCCACTCCGCTATAGGCATGGTGACGAAGCAACCGGAGGTCGGCGATGTTACTCACCTTGACTGCTGGCAGTCAGACATCGAGACACATACTCAGCAATGTGGGCCTTCATGTTATCCCACCAATACGTCCATCTCATATCCTGGTACATCTTCGTGCTACCAGGATGCATCGCAAACTTCGAATTATGGGCAGACTCGAGAAGCTCGCATCTCAAGTCAGGCACATCTGGAACACATAGGCGGCCACGAAATCGTAAACCCCCATCAGAACTAACTCTCCACTCGGAGTCCACGGCGTCGCTAGCCTGCTCTCGAAGCTCAGACAGTGTGTATCGCCCTCCTGGGCCTCAACAATCCTGTCGTCAATAAGTGGTCGCACCCGAACGTGTGCAACACACTCAAATGGCTCCTCGACAGTGAGTCTCTGCTCGAAGTCCCGCACAAACTCTACCATGTCCCACTCGGCTATCATCAGCGGTGCCGCAAATGCACGCCTTCTGCGGCTCAACGCGTCCGCCACAAGGTTCACCTTGCCAGGATGGTAGGAAACCTCAAACTTGAAGTCCTTCAGGTCTCCATCCATCGGCATACCGTCTCATATTCAAATCCCGCCGTATGAATATGTATTTAAGGCTCTTGTGGTCGCAGAAAAAACTCGAACTCCTCACCATAGAGGTAATGTCTCCCGAGCTTCAATGCAAAGATGACGGCCAAACTCCAGGTCATGTGTGGGGTAATTCTCCTCGTGCTTCCTTAATTGTCTCGAGGCATACGATATCACCCTATCCTTCTGCATCAGCACACAACCCAAACCAACGCGAGACGCGTCAGTATACACCGTGTATTTCACCCCTTGCTCAGGCAATACTAGCACAGGGGCGGACGTCAACTTGTCCTTCAGCTCCTTAAAAGTGCCTTCGCCTTCTCATTCCAGCGAACTTCAGGTCCTTCCGAGTCACCGAGACAATGGCACTGCGATCTTCGAAAATCCCGAATGAAACGTCTCAGTAGTACCCGGCCAGGGCTAAGGAAACTCCTCACCTCGAACCAATTCAGTCAGCCGCAATCTGAACCGCAGCCTACCTTAGCAAGGTCCACTTGCTATCCCATCCTTGGACACTACATGTCCCAGGAACTTGACTTCCTCCCGCGGAAGTCGCACTTCTTGTATTGCGCAAACAACCGGTTCTTCTTCGGTGTATCCAATACCGCTCATAGTGCTCCTCGTGCTCCTCCCGACTCGTGGAGTATATCAAGATGTCATCGATAAAGACGATGACGAATCGGTAGAGGAAAGGCCAGAAATACCCGGTTCATCGATCCATGAACACGGGCCGGCAGTGCGTTCGTCGGACCGAACGACATCACCAAGAACTCATAGTGGCCAAAGCACGTCCCCGAAGGCCGCTCTTACGCACGTCCTCCTCTCTCACGCGCAACCGGTGGTACCGACGGCGAAGGTCAATCTTCGAGAAATACTTCGCCCCCCTCAACTGATCGAACAGATCATCAATCCTGGGCAAGGGATACTTGTTCTTCACCGTGACCTGGTTCAACCTATGGTAATCAATACACAACCGTAGGGACCCGTCCTTCTTCTTCACAAACAACACAGGTGCTCCCCAAGGAGACACACTAGGCCGAATAAAACCTTTCTCTACAAGTCCATCAATCTGTCTCCGCAGCTCCTCCATCTCACATGGAGGCATACGATAGGTCGGCAACGAGATGGGCGTCGCACCAGGCGTAAGGTCAATCGTGAAATCAATCTCACGCCGAGGAGCTAAACCAGGGATAGTCTCAAACACGCCTGCAAAGTCTCGAACCACCGGCGTACTATCTACTGTCAGACCATCAATCGGCACAAGCAAAGCAGCATAACAATCAACTCGACAGGGCCAACTGACCTGCACCGGGAACGTGAAAGCTGCACCGTCAGGTCCATAGGCCGTCACGATTCGAGTATCGCAATCTACCTCCGCCCTCATCTTGGTGAGCCAATCCATACTAAGGATAACGTCGTAGTGCCATAGTGGAGCAACAATGAGGTCGACGAGCACTGTGCTGCTACCCAAAACTACCGAGCAACCCTCGCATAATCGTGTGACATCCGAACAGGTCCCGGTAGCCGTAGTGAGTCTCATTCCCTTAGTGGGAATCGTATGCAAAGATAGGCGTTTCACCGCCCCACAAGAAACAATAGAAGTGGTGGACCCAGTGTCTACCAACAAAGAAACAGGAGTGCCATGAATAAAAGTCGTACCCTCGAAGGCCGTCGGAGCTGAAACCGACGTCTCAGGTGCCTCAGCTACAAGAGTATGAACGCGAGCCTGCTGCTGGCGGTTCGGCTGAGGAGCCAAGGGTCGCTGTGGCGGCCTGAAGCGCGGCACAGGAGGTCGGAAGGAAGGATGTGCAGGAGCCGTCTGTAGCGGTGGAGCTGATATGGCCTGTGGGCGAGAACGGCCCAACATTTGTGGTGGAGAGAAACCACTGTCCTTCATCCGCGCGAAACAACTCCCGATAAGATGACCCTGTTTCCCGCAATACGTGCAGGTCACAACAGGGCGCCTCACCTGAGCCCCTGGCGCTGCGATCCTAGGAGGCCAGTCAACACGAGGCCTCTTGCCTAGGATAGGCCTGCTCTGCATCTCCTGTCGTGGCCTCGCAACCATAGCGCCACGTGATCGGGCCAACCGGTCCACATCCTGCTCTGTCGTCATAGACATGTCACTACGTGAAAAATGGAAAAAAATGACAGATTTAGAGACGGTTCTGGACCGTCTCTAAAATTGCTTGGTTTAAAGACGCTTTAGAGACGCAGTAGTGCCGTCTCTAAAATTAGGGACGGCTTCTGACCGTCCCTAATATTGTCTTTAAATGTTTTGCGTCCACAAATAATTTAAGACGGTTTTTAACCGTCTTATATAGGTCATCTGAGACGGTCAAAGACCATCCGTATTAGAGACGGTCGAAGACTGTCTTATATGCGGTCATCTGAGACGGCCACTGGCCGTCCGTATTAGAGACGGTCATTGGTCGTCTTTTACTTGTAATCTGAGACTGTCAAAGACCGTCTCTATTAGAGAACGGTCGTTAGCCGTCTTATTACCCTGTCAAAACCATCTCTATTAGAGACTCACAAAGACCGTCTCCATTAGAGATGTTATAGAAGCAGATCGCCTCTATTGAGATCGTCAATGACCGATCTCTATTAGAGATGTCAATGACCGTCTCTATTAGAGATCGTGATTGACCGTCTCTATTGAGACGGTCCTTAGCCGTCTTCTAGGACCGTGGAAGATCCGCAGCGTCAGTATTAGAGACGGTCTTTAACTGTCTCTAATGCTCGGTACTAGTTGAACTATTTGGTTTAGAAAAATAATTAACAATGTGATTTTATAAAATTCTACATTTTGAAAAAAAAAAAAAATTAAGAACTTTGAATAATGTTGATAACTTTGAAGAAAAAAAAAAAAGATTTCAATAAAAAAATGATATTTTGAAAAAAATATAAAAAAATAAAACAAAATTGTGAAAAAATTGACAAATTGTAAAAAATATATATTTTAAAAAAAAGAAAACTAGATTTTGTATTTTGACAAAAAAAATTAAAAAGTTATATAACAAGATTTCGATAAAAAAATGATATTTTGAAAAAGAAATTTTAAAAAATTAAACAAAATTGTGAAAATTTTGACAAATTGAAAAAAAAAAATAAAAATTTTTAAAAGAAAACTAGATTTTGCATTTTAACAAAAAAATTGAAAAGCTATATAACAAAAGTGATATTAAAAAAAATGATATTTTGAAAAAGAAAATTTAAGAAATTAAACAAAATTGTGAAAAAATTGATAAATTGTAAAAAAAATATATTTTTTAAAAAAGAAAACTAGATTTTTTATTTTGACAAGAAAATTTGAAAAGTCAGATAACAAAAGTGAGATTTTGATGATGTGTTGTATATCCTTGCCGCCCCTATGTTTTTCCAACCCATTTTTGGGTCGGGTATAAAAAATTGTGTAGATTTAAATCTTAAGTGGACCACACGACTCAAAAGAATGATAATATAGTACCTCGCCATTAAAAATTATAAAGAGCTCATCGTAAGGTTTTATTAATGTTTATTTGCAATCCAACTTGTTGATAATGTAAAGAATATCTAGATGAAGGTAAACTGCAAAGATCAAATTGATCCAAAACTTTTGTGGCCTTCAAAAGGTTTTTAATAGTTATTCATCATTGTTTTGATCGATATGGCCCACCTGAGATTATTGAGTTCTTGTGATTTGAAATCACATCCTAAAATATGATGGAAAAATATATGGATGGTGTCGATATACATAAAATATATCAAGGTGGGCCCTACACGGTTAGAGTAACACTCATGAAGGAGTTGCCTAAATAGTGAAATGGTACTATAAGGTCACACAGGAACTTCCCATGAGGTTAATCTGTGTGCGCCCCACCATGATGTGTGTAGAACATCAGCACCATGCATTTGATGTGTCCCCTTTAGGTCCAAATATCAGTCATATAAGAAACTCAGGTGGGCCATAGCATCTAAAACTATGCGAAGACATCCATAAAACATATAAAAGCATTTGGTGGGGCCCACATGAGTTTTGGATGTGTATGAAACTTGGTCGACTCCTCATCTAAGTGGGACACACATAATGAATGGGTTTGGATCTATGAACCACATCTAGGTGGGCCCAATAAATGATTATGAATGTTTTAATGGGAGGGTAACCCTCTCAACTATAGTATGTGGTGTGGCCCACCCAAATCATGGATTGACTTTATTTTTAAGCTCGTGGCCCACCATGGAATGGTGCATCTGATTACGGGGCAAATCCAAAGTTCAAGTGGACCCACCATAGAAAAGAGTGGGATAGTGACACCCACTATTGAAACCTTCTTAGGGCTCATCGCGATGTTTATTTGAGATCCAATCTGTTTATAAGTTAATACAGGCATGGATGCGGTTGAAACTTGGTCTGATTCCTCATCCAAGTGGGACACACATAATGAGTGGGTTGGATATGTGAATCACATTTACGTAGGGCCAATATATGATTATAAATGTTTTAAGGAAACCCTTCTCCATTACATTTAAGTGAGTTACTCGTTACCCTTACCAGAGTAAACTCTATGGGGTCCACCATTATTTATTTATTTTATCCACTCCATTCATCCATGTTAACAGATAATTTGACGTCTAAAGAACAAAAAGGAAGCATATCCAAAGCTCAAGTGGACCACACCACAGGAAATAGTGTGATTGAACCTCTACCATTTAAAATTTCTTGGAGGCCATAGAAGTTTTGGATTAAGCTGATGTTTGTGTTTTCTATTCATTTATATATTTTTGATATTATGAACAACCTTTAACCGTTTTTTGACAATCTGGTCAGTCCAGATTGAAGAGTAATAACTTCAGATGTTTAAATCAAAATTCACTTAAATTGTTGATCAATTTTGTTTGCCCAATATCTTTCTCATATGTAGCATGATTGGGGCGAGTAACCGTTTTTGGATGTTGGTCGGTGCTCTATGGGTCCCACCATGATGTATGTGTTTCATCTATGCCGTCCATCCATTTTTACAAATCATATTAGGCCCTGATATAAAAAATGAGAGGGATATAAATCTCAGGTGGACCACACCACATGAAAACAATAGTGATTGGATATCCACCATTAAAACCCTTCTAAGGCCCACTGTACTTTTTATTTGACATCCTATCTATTGATTAGGTCATACAGGCCCAGATGAAGGGGAAAAAACTATGCGAAGACATCCATAAAACATATAAAAGCATTTGGTGGGGCCCACATGAGTTTTGGATGTGTATGAAACTTGGTCTGACTCCTCATCCAAGTGGGACACACATAATGAATGGGCTGGATCTATGAACCACGTCTAGGTGGGCCCAATAAATGATTATGAATGTTTTAATGGGAGGATAACCCTCTCAACTATCAGTATGTGGTGTGGCCCACCCAAGTCATGGATTGACTTTATTTTTAAGCTCGTGGCCCACCATGGAATGGTGCATCTGACTGACGGGGCAAAGTTCAAGTGGACCCACCATAGAAAAGAGTGGGATAGTGACACCCACTATTGAAACCTTCTTAGGCCCGCCGCGATGTTTATTTGAGATCCAACCTGTTTATAAGTTAATACGGACATGGATGCGGTTGAAAATTGGTCCGACCCCTCATCCAAGTGGGACACACATAATGAGTGAGTTGGATATGTGATGAATCACATTTAGGCAGACCCAATATATGATTATGAATGTTTTACCGAAAATTTAGGATTAAAATACACTTTGTTCATTCATTTTTTGAGATCATTTTATATAAATATATAAAAAATGAATCATATTCAAAGATTAAATGGACCACACCACAAATAAGGGAACATATTGGCTACTCCCCCACCATCAAATGGTTGGTGGTTGGTGCGGTGTGGGCCCCACCATGATTTATGGCCTCACGACCATTTTTTATTTTTTTTTTTTAACTTTTAAACTAGTTGGATTTCAAATAAACATTACGATGGGCCTTGGGATAGTTTCAATGGTGGGAATCACCCTCCCGTTGTTTTTTGTGGTGGGGTCCCCTACAAATTTTTATCTGTCTCATTCTTTGGCTCGTGATATCTCAAAATGGATGGACGGTGTGGATATAACGAATATATCATAAGTTTTTATATTTTTAAATATATATATATATATATATATATATATATATATATAGAGAACTCCCCATGAGGTCTAGCTGTGTGGGCCCCGCCATGACTTAGTGTCGTAAATCAACACCGTGCATTTGATGGGTCCCCTTTAAATTATGGGATATCCCAAAATCAGCCATATCTGAACTTTGGTGGGCCATACCATCTAAAATCATGTGAAGACATGCCTAAAACATATAAAAGCACTTGGTGCGGCCCACCTGAAATTTGGATGCGTCTAAAACTTGGTATGACCCCTCATCCAAGTGGCACACACATAATGGATGGGCTAGATTTGTGAACCACATCTCTGTCTCAAGTGGATGATAAAAAAATGAATTATATCTCAATCTCAAGTGGACCATGTTACAGGAAATAGTGTCGAATGAATTTTGACCTTTAAAAATGTTTTGGGGGCCATAAAAGTTTTGGATCATGCTGATATTTATTTTTTCCTTCATTCGGTCTTTATGACCAAATTAACAGATTAGATGTCAAATAAACACTAGATCTGATGGGCCTCGGGAGGATTTTAATTGTGAATATTCATTCATTATTTTTGTCTGTGGTGTGGCCCACCTAGGATTTATATCCCTATCATTTTTTGTATCAAGCACTAAAATTATCTCAAAAATGGATGAATGGAATGGATGAAACATGTACATCATGGTGGGGCCCACAGAGCACCGACCACCGCCACCACCGTCCCGCCCAAATTTGGGCGCGGCCTCTGTTTGAGCGCCCCAAAATTGGTGGACGTGGGTCGGTGCTCTATGGGTCCCACCATGATGTATGTGTTTTATCCATGCCGTCCATTCATTTTAAAAATTAATATTAAGGATTGACACCAAAAATAAAAGGGATATAAATCTCAGGTGGACCACATCACATGAAAACAATAGTGATTGGATATCCACCATTAAAACCCTCCTAAGACCCACTGTACTTTTTATTTGACATCCAATCCGTTGATTAGGTCATACAGGCCCAGATGAAGGGAAAAAAAATTATCCCATTGATCCAAAACTTTATGTGGGGCTCAAAAGGTTTTTAACGGTCGACGCTCATTCAACACTGTTTCCTATAATGTGGTCCAGTTGAGATTGGGATGTACCTCGTTTTTTGCCTCATATCATAAAATGAAATTGAAAAATAGATGGACGGCAGTGATGAAACACAAACATTATGGTGGGGCCCGCAGAGCACCGACCACGTGGCAACGCGAGAGAGACTTAGTCTCACTCTCTCTCGCGCCCCTCTCACTCTCTCGCTGTCTCCTCTCCCTCTCGGCGCTATCTCGCTGTCTCCTCTCCCTCTCGGCCGCTGTCTTCTCTCTCTCGGCCCTCTCTCTCTCTGGTTTCTTCTCTCTCTCGGCCCTCTCTCTCTGGCTGTCTTCTCTCTCTCAGCCCCCTCTCTCTCCCGCTGTCTTCTCTCTCGCGCTGTCTTCTCTCTCTCGGCTCTCTCCACCGCCCTCTCCACCGCCTCTCTCCACCGCGCCCTCTCCAAAGCAAATCAGTCTCTCTCTCTCTCTCTCTCTCAATCTCTCTCAATCGCAAAACCGATTGAAACGATTTGGAGATTTAGGGATTTAAGGATTTGTGGATTTGGGGATTTAGGGATTTGGGGATTTAGGGATTTAAGGATTTGGGGATTTGGGGATTTAGGGATTTAGGGATTTGGGTTTAGGGATTTAAGGATTTGGGGATTTGGGGATTTAGGGATTTAGGGATTTGGGGATTTAGGGATTTGGGGATTTAGGGATTTAGGGATTTCATGAATTTTGCACCAAAATAGACTGATTAATCATGAAATTTCATGATATTCGGTGCAACTAAATGCAACCTTAATCAATATATAATAATTCATGATTGTTAATGACTTTTCATTTCATGATTTTCTTTTAGGTTGTGGTTGATTTAGGGATATCAAATATTAATATTGATTGAGGTTTATAATACTAATCTTCAATCTTTTACATTGGCAAAAGGTGTTTTTGAAAAATTTTAATTATTTGTATTTTTTTTTCTAAAATCTCAATTTTTTTTTTTTTTCAATCTCTTTAACTCTATTCTTCTTGCCATGATGAGTTGCCTTGCACCATACCCCCCATGACATGTATGTATGATGCATGTGGAAGTATGGCCATTAGCATGTAAAACTTCCCATTAGTGAATAATCATAGGCACATGAGATGGATGATATTAGTTGGGCCAACAGAGAATGAGACAGCCAAAGATGGACAACCCAACAAATTAGGTGACTTCCATCAATACTCCCATAAAAATTGCAACATCCCTTTCTGATGTTGCAACTCATACCCATCATTTCCATATCGTTGCCACCAACTACATATATATTCAAGATCATGTGATTGTTACCCGATCCACCATACCATCCCCATGCAATGCATGGACCGGATGTTTGTACATCTCCCTTTGATACTTTGGTTTCTACAAGTGGGACCCATGGTTCAATAATCCTAGAAAATGAGCATCCTAGAAAAAGTTGCTGATGGTCCACATTTCACGCGTGCCCCACTTCATGATCCAATGGCCCTGATTTTCTGATCAAGTGATTGACACAGTGGGCCACGTGATCGACAGCTCGAATATTATGTCAGCAATGTGGACCAGTTGTCATGAGTAGGGCTAAAAACAAAAAGTCAAACTCCACTTGTATGGTCGGATGAGCTTAATGGGACTTTAACTTGGGGTGGACAGTCAATATTGCTTGTTAGAAAAGTAATTTCACCTGCCCATTAGGAAAATGTGAAACAGTTTTTCATTTCTTCCTTTCTTTTTGGCCATGTACAAAAACTTTGTTGTCCTTGAATGGGAGTTATTTGATGCTCTGGCAGCATAGGATGCATGATATGCAGGCACTTAAAAGTTATACATGTAGCTCAAATTAAATCTTCTAAATTGTTTAATCCACTGTTCAATAAGTCACTGTTCATGAACAATGTCAATCTCTGATTCATATATACTTGTTTGTTCAATAAGTCACTGTTCATGAACAATCTCAACCTCTAATTCATATATACTTGTTTGGTGAGATTGGACCACTGGACATCTTTCATTTTTAGATGTCTAATAAATGTCCACCAATTTAATATTTAGATAATAAGCATTAATTTTAGTTCATGAAACATCCCAATGCATCTAAATTAGGATCACAATTTGAATAGCCTTATTGGAATTACTTGTGTTAAGAATATAATTTCTAAGCAATTGTATATGATCATCCTTCAAACTTTGGCAAAGTTTGAAAGTGTTTGTGTGTGGGAGTAGCTACGGCCAAGAGAACTGGGCTCAAAACCATTCAATGGTTGGTATTCCAGCCTTATTCTTTCTTGTATTGTGGCCTACTTTAAACCTTTGGAATTAGCAACATGAACAGCAAAACAAATGTGAGGAGCAAATGTCTAGCAGTCATTATGGTGGGTCACACAACTTTTTATTTGATGGTGATGTAAGATGTGCCACGATGTATTCTTAACATGGACGAGCCAAAAGAATTTTAAATTTGAGTGAAAGTAGTTTGTTAAAAGCTGGACCTAAATCCTACGCATACAACATGATGTAATTGGGACTTAGGCGTATCTAATTCAAAGAGATTTATTATAGATATGGAGAAACTATCATTTAAAGTGTCAACATAACCGTAATTTTTATTCGGACACTCGTCATGAAACGCATGACCTATCAATATTTATGTAACGATGCTTATGGAGTAAGTAGATCGCAGACGTATGTTTTATGAGAAACATTTGTCTTGAAAGTCAAAATTGAGATTTTAGAAGAAAAAATTACTACTTCAGTAATTTTCATTTTTTTTTCTTATATTCAGTCTTCCAAATTATTTTTCACTACATTAAAATCAATAAATGTTTTCAATGATTTATTACATTTTTCTATTTTCAATCAAAATTAGTTAATCTTTTCAATGCTTTTAGTAAAATAATACAAGTAACTAATTCATGGCTTGGTTTTATTTTCAATTCTCCTTGACATAATGCAAGTAACTAATTCCTCAACCATCTCATGGCCAATTTCAATTTGAGTCAGCATAAACCTTTGGATCCTCTTTTTGAAAGGTATATTCACTCTAATCCAACTCCCAAGCCCGCAAATAAATTCAGCCCACAAATGTATTTCTTGCAATATTTCAAAATCTGAATGATATTTGTTACATTATTACAAGAATATTGTTTTCTAATATGTGCCACCAAAAAATTTGTTTATATAAAAAAAATTTCCATTTGAATTTTTTTTTTGTATGGATGCATCATGCATGGTTTTATGATAAAACACATGTATGTATAAAACAAATTATTTGTTCCAAACAGGACATTTATCAAAGGAGCACTATCAGGTGATATTTAAGATTTTCATTATAAATAGATTAAGAGCCAATGATAATTATAAGTAGACTTGCAGCAAAAAATAAAGAATTTAATTTTTTTCAAAACATGGAAAGACTAATCAGTCCTACTTCTTGTAACTTCAGCCACTGCTTCAAATGGAGGGACTGCACAAAGATTTGGTTAGGGAGACTACTGATGGTGAACTAGCAGCTGCAACAAATATGAGAGCTACAAAGGTGAAAAGAAACATAAGGATGTCGGTAAGATAAGATAGATTGACAGTACTTGTTTCAATTTTCTTGGATGGATGATGAATGTATTTGGGAATGTAAATGAAAATAAAAAACTTATAATATATATATATATATATATGTTATCAATGGAGGATACCTTGTTTAGGGGGACATGAAATTCTTGTAGCTTATGGTATGGTGCCCCAATATTGGTTGTATGTCACTAGTATGTAGTAGATAATACTAGGTTCAATAGTAGATAATACTAGAGAATCCCTACACCTAATCCTAATCTACTCCTTAACCTAAACCTAAACTTGAAAACTCAAACCTAAATCCATACACAAACCCAAACCCGAACCCGATTTCCTAAACCTAAACCTTTACCTATTCTCAATTCCCTAAACCGTAACCTATAACCTATACTTATAACCTAAACCTAAACCTATAACCTCAACTCGCAAATCCGTAACCTAAACATAAAACCTAAACCTAAACCCAAACCCGATCCCGAACCCAAATCAATCCCTAAACCCTTAGCCTAAATCTAAAACCCAAACGTAAACCCGATCTCGAACCCGAACCTGATTTCCTATACCTAAACCTTAACGTATTCTCAAATCCCTAAACTTAAACCTACACCTAATCCTAATCTCAACTCCCTAACCTAAACCTAGAGATAAACTTAAAACCCAAACCTAAACCCGATTTCGAACCCGACTTTGAATTCTAAACGCTTAGCCTAAACTTAAAACCTAAACGTAAACCCGATCTCGAACCCGAACCCAATTTCCTATACCTAAACCTTAACGTATTCTCAAATCCCTAAACCTAAACCTACACCTAATTCTAATCTCAACTCCCTAAGCTAAACCTAAACCTAAACTTGAAAACCCAAAACTAAATCCGAACCCGAACCCAATCCCGATTTCCTAAACCTAAACTTATGACCTTAACCTAAACCTATTCTCAAATCCTAAAACCTAAACCTATAACCTATAACCTAAACCAAAACCTATAACCAAAACCAAAACCTATAACCTAAACCTAACCCATTCTCAAATCCCATAACATATAACCTAAACCTAAACCAAAACCAAAACCAAAACCTATAACCTAAACCCAAACCCAAACCCAAACCCAAACCCGAACCCGAATCCCTAAACCTTAACCTAAACATATAACCTATAACCTATAACTTAAGCCTATACCTAAACCTAAAACCTTACTTATAACCTAAAACTATTCTCAAATCCTTAAACCTTAGCCTATAACCTAACCGAAACCTACACTTATAACCTAAAACTATTCTCAAATCCCAAAACCTATAACCTAAACCCAAACCCGAACCCGAATTCCTAAACCTTAACCTAAACATATAACCTATAACCTATAACTTAAGCCTATACCTAAACCTAAAACCTTATAACCTAAAACTATTCTCAAATACCAAAACTTATAACCTAAACCCGAACTCGAACCCGAATTCCTAAACCTTAACCAAAACATATAACCTATAACCTATAACCTAAGCCTATAACTTAAACCAAAAGCTAAACCTATAACCTAATCCTAAACCTATAACCTAAACTCAAATCCCTAAACCTAAATCTACACCTAATTCTAATCTCAACTCCCTATCTTAAACCTAAACCTAAAATTGAAAACCCAAACCTAAACGCGATCCCGAACCCGAACCCAATTTCCTAAACCTATACCTTAACCTATTCTCAATTCCCTAAACCTATAGCTTATAACCTAAACCTAAACCTAAAACCTAAATGTATTCTCAAATCCCTAAACCTAAACCTACACCTAATCCTAATCTCAACTCCCTAACCTAAGCCTAAACCTAAACTTGAAAACCCAAACCTAAAACCCGATCCCGAACCCGATTTCCTAAACCTAAACCTTAACCTATTCTCAAATCCCTAAACTTAAACCTACACCTAATCCTAATCTAAACTCCCTAACCTAAACCTAAACCTAAACTTGAAAACCCAAACCTAAACCCAATCCCGAACCCGAATTCCTAAACATAAACCTACACCTAATCCTAATCTCGACTCCCTAACCTAAACTCCGAACCTAAACTTGAAAACCCAAACCTAAACCCTATCCCGAACCCGAACCCGATTTCCTAAACCTAAACCTTAACATATTCTCAATTCCTAAACTTATAGCTTATAAGACCTTAAAACCTTAACCTTAACGTAAACCTATAACCTTAAAACCAAAACCGTCCTAAAACCTAAACTTATAACCTATAACCTAACCTAAACCTTAACCAATACCTAAAACCTAAATGTATTCTCAAATCCCTAAACCTAAACCTACACCTAATCCTAATCTCAACTCCCTAACCTAAACCTAAATCCGATCCCGAACCCGAACCCGATTTCCTAAACCTAAACCTTAACCTATTCTCAATTCCCTAAACCTATAGCTTATAACTTAAACCTTAACCTAAACCTATAACCTTAACCTAAACCAAAACTTATGACCTAAAACCTAAATGTATTCTCAAATCTCTAAACCTAAACCTACACCTAATCCTAATCTCAACTCCTTAACCTAAACCTAAACCTAAACTTGAAAACCCAAACCTAAAACCCGATTCTGAACTCGAACCCGATTTCCTAAACCTAAACCTTAACCTATTCTCAAATCCCTAAACTTAAACCTACACCTAATCCTAATCTAAACTCTCTAACCTAAACCTAAACCTAAACTTGAAAACCCAAACCTAAACCCAATCCCGAACCCAAATTCCTAAACCTAAACCTACACCTAATCCTAATCTCGACTCCCAACCTAAACTCGAACCTAAACTTGAAAACCTAAACTCGATCCCAACCCGAACCCGATTTCCTAAACCTAAACCTTAACATATTCTCAATTCCCTAAACCTATAGCATATAAGACCTTAAAACCTTAACCTTAACCTAAACCTATAACCTTAAAACCAAAACCTATGTCCTAAAACCTAAACTTATAACCTATAACCTAACCTTAACCTAAACCTAAAACCTAAACCTTAACCAATACCTAAAACCTAAATGTATTCTCAAATCCCTAAACCTAAACCTACACCTAATCCTAATCTCAACTCCTAACCTAAACCTAAACCCGATCCAGAACCCGAACCCGATTTCCTAAACCTAAACCTTAACCTATTCTCAATTCCCTAAACCTATAGCTTATAACCTAAACCTTAACCTAAACCTATAACCTTAACCTAAACTAAAACTTATGACCTAAAACCTAAATGTATTCTCAAATCTCTAAACCTAAACCTACACCTAATCCTAATCTCAACTCCCTAACCTAAACCTAAACCTAAACTTGAAAACCCAAACCTAAAACCCGATCCCGAACCCAAACCCGATTTCCTAAACCTAAACCTTAACCTATTCTCAAATCCCTAAACTTAAACCTACACCTAATCCTAATCTAAACTCCCTAACCTAAACCTAAAACTAAACTTGAAAACCCAAACCTAAACCCAATCTCGAACCCGAATTCCTAAACCTAAACCTACACCTAATCCGACTCCCTAACCTAAACCTGAACCTAAACTTGAAAACCCAACCCTAAACCCGATCCCGAACCCGAACCCGATTTCCTAAACCTAAACCTTAACATATTCTCAATTCCCTAAACGTATAGCTTATAAGACCTTAAAACCTTAACCTAAACCTATAACCTTAAAACCAAAACCTATGTCCTAAAACCTAAACTTATAACCTATAACCTAACCTTAACCTAAACCTAAAACCTAAACCTTAACCAATACCTAAAACCTAAATGTATTCTCAAATCCCTAAACCTAAACCTACACCTAATCCTAATCTCAACTCCCTAACCTAAACCTAAATCCGATCCCGAACCCGAACCCGATTTCCTAAACCTAAACCTTAACCTATTCTCAATTCCCCCTAAACCTATAGCTTATAACCTAAACCTTAACCTAAACCTATAACCTTAACCTAAACCAAAACTTATGACCTAAAACTTAAATGCATTCTCAAATCTCTAAACCTAAACCTACACCTAATCCTAATCTCAACTCCCTAACCTAAACCTAAACTTGAAAACCCAAACCTAAACCCGATTCCGAACCCGAACCCGATTTCCTAAACCTAAACCTTAACCTATTCTCAAATCCCTAAACTTAAACTTACACCTAATCCTAATCTAAACTCTCTAACCTAAACCTAAACCTAAACTTGAAAACCCAAACCTAAACCCAATCCCGAACCCAAATTCCTAAACCTACACCTACACCTAATCCTAATCTCGACTCCCTAACCTAAACTCCGAACCTAAACTTGAAAACCTAAACCCGATCCTCAACCCGAACCCGATTTCCTAAACCTAAACCTTAACATATTCTCAATTCCCTAAACCTATAGCTTATAAGACCTTAAAACCTTAACCTTAACCTAAACCTATAACCTTAAAACCAAAACCTATGTCCTAAAACCTAAACTTATAACCTATAACCTAACCTTAACCAATACCTAAAACCTAAAAATAAACTTAAAACCTAAATGTATTCTTAAATCCCTAAACCTACACCTAATCCTAATCTCAACTCCCTAACCTAAACTTAAACCCGATCCCGAACCCGAACCCGATTTCCTAAACCTAAACCTAAACCTTAACCTATTCTCACCCCTAAACCTATAGCTTATAACCTAAACCTTAACCTAAACCTATAACCTTAACCTAAACCAAAACTTATGACCTAAAACCTAAATGTATTCTCAAATCTCTAAACCTAAACCTACACCTAATCCTAATCTCAACTCCCTAACCTAAACCTAAACCTAAACTTGAAAACCCAAACCTAAAACCCGATCCCGAACCCGAACCCGATTTCCTAAACCTAAACCTTAACCTATTCTCAAATCCCTAAACTTAAACCTACACCTAATCCTAATCTAAACTCCCTAACCTAAACCTAAACCTAAACTTGAAAACCCAAACCTAAACCCAATCCCGAACCCGAACCCGACCGAGATTCCTAAACCTAAACCTTAACCTATTTTCAAATCCCTAAACCTAAACCTACACCTAATCCTAATCTCGACTCCTAACCTAAACCCGAACCTTTTTTTCCTTTTTTTTTTTTTTTTACTAATGAAGTTAAACTTTATATGTATTATGCGTGGATGAATAATGTATTGTGGATAAGATTGTTTGTGTTTGGATGGATGTAGTTTATGTTTGGATGAATTTACGCGTTTGGGTTTAGATGGATGTGAATGTGAATGTGAATGTGATGAAACCGGTGTATATCATCTGTTTGGATGAAACAGTGAATGTGAATGAAACAGTGTGAATGAAACAGTGTATATTAGTCTTGTTTGGATGAAACAGATGTATATCATCTGTTTGGATGAAACAGTGAATGTGACCAAAAGTGTATGTCGATCTGTTTGGATGAAACAGTGTATATCGATTCTGTTTGGATGAAACAGTGTATGTCGATCTGTTTGGATGAAACAGTGTATATTAGTCTGTTTGGATGAAACAGAGTGTGAATGAAACAGTGTATATCGAGTCTGTTTGGATGAAACAGGTGAATGTGAATAAAACAAGTGTATATCAGTCCTGTTTGGATGAAACAAGTGAATGTGAATGTGATGGAACAGTTTGGATTTACGTATGTGAATGAAACATGTGTATATCGGTTCTGTTTGGATGAAACAGGTGAATGTGAATGAAACAGATGTATATCAGTCCTGTTTGGATGAAACAGGTGTATATCAGGTGTATGTCAGTCCTGTTTGGATGAAACATGTGTATATCAGGTGTATGTCAGTCCTGTTTGGATGAAACAGGTGTATATCAGTCCTGTTTGGATGAAATAGGTGTATGTGAATGAAACAGGTGTATATCAGTCCTGTTTGGATGAAACAGGTGAATGTGAATGAAACAGGTGTATATCATCTGTTTGGATGAAACAGTGAACGTGAATGTGATGAAACAGCTTAGATTTATGTATGTGAATGAAACAGTGTATATCATCTGCTTTGGATGAAACAGTGAATGTGAATGAAACAGTGTATATCATCTTGTTTGGATGAAACAGTGAATGTGAATGTGATGAAACAGCTTTGGATTTACGTAGTTTGTATAACAGTGTATATCGTGGAAGAATATTGTAACAGTCAAATTTAAAAATGTCCTTAAGGGTCATAAGAGACGGCTCAGTAGAGTCCTTTTAAAGGACGGTCCATGACCGTCCTTTTAACGGACGGTCCATAACCGTCCTTTTAAGGCTCATAAGAGACGGTCTATGACAGTCATTTTCAAGGACGGTCTATGACCGTCCGTTTAAAGGACGGTCCATGGCCGTCCTTTGAAGGCTCATAAGAGACCGTCCATGACGGTCCTTTTTAAGGACGGTCCATAACAGTCCTTTTAAAGGACGGTCTATGGCCAGTCCTTTTAGGATCATAAGAGATGGTCCATGACAAATCCATTTTAAGGACGGTCCATGACCGTCTTTTTAGACGGTCCATGGCCGTCTTTTTTTCACAATAAGAATGACGGTTTTCAACCGTCCTTTAAAAATAAGACACGTCAAAATTTGACGGCCTATGCGACGGTCCATGACCGTCCTTTTTGTCATTTGAGACGGTTTTGGACCGTCATTTTTCGCTTTTGGCGTAGTGTGTGAAACAAGATCTTTTCGCATATGTAGGTATAGTGAGGCGAAAGATATCTTCGACCGTATCTCCGGTCCGCAAGCCCAAAGAAAATCGACGCATCCGCATACGCTCGTCCACTAGTATAGTCGGACAAAGCGGCCCAACTCGTGAAACGGTGCTCGTACTCTGTGTCGTCATGCCTCCCGCCCGAGGCGCAAACTCATCCTCCCGCTCATGTCGATAAGTCGGCGGGTAGTATTTCTCATGGAACCGAACTCGAACGCCTCCCGTGTCTATACGTGATCTGGCTGCGACAGACCGCAACACACTGCTGTCCCACCATAAACTAGCCTCCCTCTCAAACATGAAGGCGGCCGGCTCTCACCGCACTCCGCCTCGAGCAAAGCGAAGATCCGAAGCATCTTAGAGATGCGGTCAAGCCAAAACTCTGCCTCCTCGGGCCTATGAGTGCCCATAAATGAAGGAGGCCTCAAGCGCTGAAATCGCTCGAGTAGACCGCGTGTGCCGACATCTCCAGTAGGAGGCACCACGGGTGAAGGCAGAGGCACATCCTCACACTGAGCAGGAGGCTCCGGGCCTCCGGCAAGACAAGCAGATGTCGCAGGTGGAGTCGCACTACCACCATGGGACAAGGCCTCAGCGATGGTGGTCATAAGCTGCTGTGGTGCTTGCGCTGCTTGTCAGATCCGTCCGCCGATGCATCATCAACATCAGCTGCTCAAATCTATCAGTCGGCGGAGCAGCCTGGGAGTCATGCTGCGCAGAAGATGACGGCCGAAACTGCTCACGGACCGGGGGCGTGTAAGGTGGCAATCCACCAGCAGGACCAGCAGGGGGCTGATCAGAACCTAACCCACGGTCCGCAGGACCGCTACTACCAGAAGGGGTCTGGTCCATAGAGCCAGTCAGACGGAGATGTGCCGTACGCCGCGTATACTGTCGCGGCATGCCCTATACAACACAGGGTACAGCATTGGTGAGATACAGCATAACTCACATCATAAAGCACTTTAAGCATTCCACACATAATCAAAACAAAAGGGGCTACATGCCTTTCATTTACCCAAAATTAGTCATAATACATGGATTACAGAGTTTACATGAACCATGACGGAAATCACATGATAGCCAATACATCTACTACATCAAACCCTAAACATGCTACTACCTAATACAACATCTGAACGAAAACACAAACCGCCTATCGCGGTAACCAAAGCAAACACAACATACAACAACATGGATGACTAAGCATCCGAAGTAGGCGGTGGAGGAGGAGCATTCTTATCCTGCGCACAGCACAGGATGGCCTTCAACGTACGGGACATCTTCTTGAAACTCTTCTTCATGTAGGCTTCATTCTCTTCAAGTTTGGTTCGAACTTGACCAATCTCAGCCCGAACTTGTCCAACCTCTTGCTGCAGGGCGGCTTGCCTCTCCTCAAGACGGCCCAATCGCGCATCAAAAGTATCTCGACCCACACCCTGCTCCTGAGCCGCAGGGGGTGAACTCTCCTCTATGTCCTGAGCCTCAGGTTCTTCTTCCTGTATGTCATCACTGCGCTCCTCATCACTCTCAGCCTGGAGGTCAACACTCTCCTCACCGACGCTATCCGACTCATCTTTAGACTCGTCGAGTCGGGCTTGCCGCTGTTGGGGGCCAATCTTCATATTCCTGAGTGTCGCTTCACTTATGACTCGGACCGGTGCAAGATCCTCCATATTCAATCTGTAGCCTACATCACGAGCCATCCTGCAGATCAGTCGGCCAAATGGGAGCGAAAGATCGTTCCTGGCAGAACGAACAACATTAACTATCTGGGATAGGATGAATGTAGGCAGGCATATGTTGTCCCAGCGTCCCATCTTGTACAGAAAGTCCACCATCACCCTAGTACATTCCGTGCGGTTACCCCACCGTGGGTATACATTGTATGTGAAGATGTGATGGAGCAAATGAAAGTCTTCGGACATCTTTGTCGCCGCAATACAATTTCCTCACTTCCAAGTAACCCGGCGACCACAGAGAAATCGCGTGCGACGATCCCTTTCCCGTGCACTTCTAGAGAAGTCATCACTAGGCTATACTTGACCAAGTGGGATCTTCGTGATTCGAGCCACTTCGTCCACAGTAATTGTGCGCCTTATGCCCCTCACAGAGACAGTAAATTGAAGAGGCTCCACTGATGAGTCTACAATGTGAGCGTAGAAAGCGCGGACCGTGTTCTCACATGCGGGAGACTCGCCTTCAAAAATATAATTCCACCCGATATCCACCAAGTGGTCCATCATCGGGTGTAGGCCAAACATCCTTTCATCCACATGAGCTTCAAACACGACCTTGCGGCCCGCGAAGCGCCCATATTCCATGCCTATCGGATAAGCATTTCTGGCGGGGTGGTTAGGATCCAGGTCTCTCTTCGACCTAAACTCCCGCACGGTGCTTGTGCCGGCCCCAACATCGGATCTTCTTCGGGTATGGGCTGGCCTACTTGGGCCGGCGTTATCGGCCGCGGTTTTCCTCTTTCCCATGAAGGATAGGATGGAGGAAATGGAGAAAATGGTGGCCACCACACCAAGGAGGGCCATGGAAAATTTCTAAAATGGGGAAACAAGGGGCTGATCTCTTTTATCTTCCACAATCAACAATCCAACAGGTGTGGAAGGAGCTCTAGAGGTAGGAAATGAAGAAGAAACAAGAAGAAAATGGAATGGGTTAGTAGATTACCCGATTTTGAGCTCCAAAGAGGGTTATGAGAGCTCCAACTTGTGAAAATGGGGAAAGGGAGAGGCTAGGGCTGTTGTGGGAGGTAGGGGTGTGTGAGTTATGGAAGGAAATGGAAGGATTGAAGGTTTGGAGGGATGGGTTTTCAGTAAAATCGGAAATGGAGGTGAGGGTGCTTGAAAAGGAAGGGAAATGGGAGAAAAGGGTACTCCAGCCCCTTAAATCCTAACCTAATGCCAAAATGGCACGTGCCATGGGGTAGAGGGGGTCTGGCCGACCAACCCCAAGCTCGGAACTTCGCCGGAAAGCTGACCGGAGCGCGGTCCGCCGCCGGTGCCGCGGTGGCACCGCGGTCGGGCTTGGCCGGAACCGCGTCGCCGCGGTCTGGCCCTGTTCGCCACACTCCCAGGGTGCCAAATGCACCCTGGCTTGGTCTAAAACCTTGTTGGATTTATCGTGGGGGCCCACGGACTCATTTCAGTTCCAGAACGGTCAGTTCCGGTAAGTTTCTGATCAAGTCTGATTTTTCCTGATTTTTAACGACTAACTTTTGGTGGATTGTGACCTGGACACGTCAATAGATGGTCTAGGAGTGACTTGGGATCCATAAATGTGGTCGGGATCGAGTACGCACTCGATCAAACTGTCCGTGTGCAGCGAACTTCGCCGAACGGTGAAATCGGGAGACCCTAAGACTGTTGCTATATTTTTACGCACCCTCCTAAGTTGTGACACGTCAGCGTATATAGTGGGGACATAACTCAGGTCCGGTTTAATCAAAATCATGCTCTGATACCAACTTGTAACGCCCTGAAAATCGGGGGTCGAGTGTAACTCAACTCCCGAGTTCCAACGCATCACTTATGCAACATGTTTAATGATGTTTGAATGTTGTCTGTGTTAGAGCAGTAAACATGAATGAGATTATACCAAAGCAGTAATTCATACTCCAGATCAGCTGTATAAAAGCAAGCGGAAGACTGAACTGTATATATATGTATGTAGAGAAACAAAATAAACGATTCATTATCCAGAGTATGAATCCTTCTGAGTCACAATATACATGTCTGTTTATATAAACAAAATGTCAAAATAAACTAGATACAATCCCTGTAAATCCCATCAGTCCCGGCAGCCTAGTCGAAGCCACCATGACTGCATATACGAGAACTCTTCCTGGTCCTCGTCATAATCGGGCTCCGCATCCGAGAAAAGTCCGATCGCTAAACTCAGGCAGTCTCAAGTTGGTGTGCGCAACACCGTCCCGTAATGTGGGAGTGAGTAGCTAACTCGGTGGAACGATAAGACATAAGTTATCATGTTATCAATACAAATCCAAGCAAGAATGATAAAGCGAAGAATCAAACACTCCTAGTTACTCGATTAATGCAAGTATGAATGCAGGTATGATGGATGCCCTCACCGACATACTCCGTCATGCGACACCATCTCACGTTCACGCATGCTTACATCCCACAGTGCTCTACATCTTCCAGGCACATGCGATGTATGATGAGCATGATTACCGAGTTTTTAATTAGTTCATTTCAAACTAACACAGGATTGGGAAACTAAGGTACCTCCCTTATATCATTTCAAACATGATCCAATCAAGGGTCGTCATCCTAGTTAATATCGACGATGGTGTGTTTTCTAGGTCATCGCAGAGGTCGCAGTGGTCATTATGCACAAAGGTTGCACCACTCCCCATCACCCCTTAAACGATTCATCACGATACAACTATACGAAACAGTGCCTAGTTCATACTCTATATATCGCGGCGAACCCTAAGGCACGCCGCAACTTCGAGAGTATGCTCGCGGTCACTACAAAGGGTTGCCGTGGCATTACGCACAAAGGTTGCACCACTCCCCATCACCTTATCAATGTAGGCCGACAAATAATATAGTGTCCCATACCACCATAATCGGCTCACGAGTTGAGTTGCTCACTTGGTCACTACGGGAGGCACGTAGCCCCAGCGTAGGCCGACAGCTCGACCACGGTGTCCCATACCACCATGCCCGGCTCATGAGTCTTAGCGAATCGAGGTACCATGGTTAACGGGATTATCACTGGTAAGTTTGGTACCCTAGGTTCTAGCATTAGTGACCAAACATGGTGAACATACATAAGGCACACGGTTTACTTGACGTGTTCGGCTGGCTCGAGCGCACAACAAGTTGGGCGATATGAGGCGCAGAAGCACCTCGTGTGGCCAACCACTATCGCCAACCAAAGTACGACACGGGTTCACCAACACATCATGCGTGGCAGAACGAATCCCAACCACATCTTCAAGTCTGATACCGGATGCCTGGACTACGAACATAGTCCCAAGCTCAGTCAAATCCTAACCATAGCATATGAAATACGGCATGATAACATGGTAATTCAAGAACACTAGCAAGCATATTATAAAGCATAACATGAAGCATGTTAATAAACAAGTCACAAAGCATGTTCAAAAGCATGTTATAAAGCATTATGTAAATAGGGATACAAATACTTAAATTTCGTAGCGAGTGGTTAGAGTGAACAACCACATGGAGAGTGTCATATGTGACTCTAAGGTAGTCGAGAATCCCATCTCAAGACCTACCTAAGATTCTAACACTTAAGCACTTACACTCACAAGTGAATTCACCAACACTTGGAATGCAATATTTCAACATACATGACGTATGCTAGGGAAGTGTGTACTAGGGTTGTCCCTTTACCAAACTAGTATTTTATACATATACATCATATTCATACAAAGAATTAAACATGGCAATCACATCAGCAAATTTTATACGTGCAGGGGTACTTCCACGTATACCCAATTTCAACATACATAGTGTTTACAAAGGAACATAGATTTCGGGCGATTCCTTTCGCCAAGCTAGTATTTTAATCATGTATTGTATAATCATACATTAAATACATATGTCAAATATTATTCCAAAAGAAATACGTATACGGTATTTCTACAATACGTAATTTCGACATACGGCGCATTTACAAGTAAACATATATTTTGGCGATTCCTTTCGCCAAACTAGTATTTTATTCATATGTTATATAATTATACATTAAATAAACATGTCAAGCATTTATCCGAAAAAATACGATATCGTATTTCTACGTATACCTAGAATATGTGAAATTCCATATTTCACACCGTTAATCAAAACAGAAACGGAAAGCACTTTGTACATGTGCAATTGCAAGCGATCATGAATCTACCATTATCTGACATTGAAAGCGTTGAAAACCGTAACTTATAAGCTTAAAGTCCTCACCTTTGCCTTTGGAAACGGAACGAATCAGCAAGGGTAATGGAACTTCCGTCTACGGGTGATTTCTAGCCTAAAGAGCGGAATCGGTTAGTCGGTACACATCCTACATCGATCCCACCTCAAATCAGACCTAGGGTTAGGGTTTCTTACCTTCAAATGAGGTGGAATACGCCGGGAAAATGCCTAGAATAAGGCGGTGTAGGCCGTGCAACAAGTCAAAGCAGGAGGAGGGAATTCGGCAACAATCTCCAAGCCTTTCTCTCTCTTTTCTCTCTCTTCCTCTAGGGTTTCCTCTAAAATTCATATGGCTGTGAGAGGGGCTGTTCTAAGCCCCTTTTATAGCCTCAAACATTACGAATTTAGACTTAGGTTCATGGGGTACTGCTTATATAGGATATTCGCCGCTTTTCCAGCTCAAAAGGGAAGTTCTGGTGGCCCTCCTTGAACCAAACGTCAGACTTAAGCTCACCATCGATGGATCTATGTGGGATTATGTTTTTGACTCGATCGGATTCCCAGATCACACGTGGCGGACCACTTTCAGGTCGACGGTTAGTGGGCCACGATCAGAAATTCCAAGTACATGTAAATGTTCCTGAAATTTTTCTTAATCCGAGGGTGTAATTTGGTCTGATTCTGACGGTCAGGTTGCTTAATACTGACGCGTCAACGAATGATGCCAGATCACTATTCCAGATATTTATTTTGGCATGTGAATAGTGTTTTTCACACTACCTCGCTCCGATTCGAAACGAATGACCGTGGGACATCGGATAAAGCTGATTTTTGAGATGATTGTTAAGTCCAGTGGGGCGGTCCTAGTTCCTTAGCTTCGGGTTAATCGGAATCCCGATGTGCGATCTAGACCTAATACGAAGTTTCGTTTCATTCCCGAGAGCAGACGGGAAATGAGTTTGGTTCTAAACTTTAGGGTAACCTAGCGTCAATGATTCTGCAACTTTTGGGTCTTGCAGATCGTATTTAAAGCGATCCTAACGGATTTCATAGCTAATTGAGTTTAGTACTTAGTTAACTTTGTTAAATTTCTAAAGGATTTAATCCTACGTGATTTCTGGTCGAGGTGGTACTCGACCCAATGTATGGAAATTTTCAGGTCGTTACAACATCCAACCTCAACTGGTTTCCAAGAGGTAGCCCGCCACTACTCATATAATGTAAGGTCTAAAGCCCAAGCAATGCATGGCCTAATGGGCCATACACCAAGCCCAACTCATAGGCCATATAGTGGGCCCTCAAGTAAGGTTTGGGCCTAACCACAAAGGTCATAAATCCATATATTGTGGTGGGTTTCATGGGCAGCCCAGTAATTCATTTACATGGGCAAGTTTCACATTTAACACAAGGGAGTTGGGCCTCACTTTTGGCCCAAGTACAGGGTCAGTTTAGTGGGCAGCCAAGGGCCCAACCTCTTGTGTATTATTGCCCCTAAGCCCATCACAATAGATAGGAGAGTATAGGCCCAAGATCAATGGGCCTATCCAAAAGAATTGAGTTCACAAGGCCTACTTGCTAACACAAACATGCATATAATATATCACATAATGGGCCCAAAAGAAATGACCCAAACAAAAGTCATCCAATTCATACATTATGGTGGACTTGAAGGCAGCCCGTAAGTCCAAGAATACACATAGGTAAGGCCTATACCAACAGGGTGGGCCTTGCCACATCAGCCCAAAGACTTAGCAAGGCCCTCCACAATATACATTTATGTGGGCCTTGCAAGTCAGCCCACAATTAAGCACTTCATGAGGGCATCAAAGCTAATAAATGTACATGATCAGCTTGTAGACGACCCATTGGGCCCATGAATCAATAAGGTCAGCCCTTGCACAATCTTGGGCTCAAGGGATAGGTTTCCAGCCCATAGGGCCTATAAAATTATCAAAAATTCTGGTTAAGGCTAACCCACAACCACCACAAAGGTGGGCCTCAAGAGGGCACTCATTAAGCCCAAAATGTCTAACGAAGGAGGGCAAAGAGTGTGTGCAACACTCCCTTAAATCTGGTGGGCCGCCACGGCTCCAAAAGATCAACTATGCACAAATTTGGGCCCCTTGCTGGAATTCCAGCCCACCCACTTCCTGGGCCTGTTGGAGTTCAGAAATTTATTTAATTTAAATGGGTTACTGACCCATGGTGACCCACACATATCATAGTGGGTCCCACCAGATAAGAAGGGGAATATACAACACTTACTTCAAGTGGGTCATGCCATTAGAATGCAGGCCTAGTAGCCCAAGGTAGGGGCATGCCATGGTGGTTAGTCATTTGGGCCTGGGTATTTGGCCCAAAACTAACCCAATTTACAGGCCATACCACGGTCAGTCCAGGGGCCTGATGGCCCTAAAAATTTGTAGGATTGTCCTTCCATAGGTGGACCACAACCCCACAAAATTTTAGAATTTTTGGACATCTATAAATAATTTAATTAATTTGAATAAAACAAGCTGTCCAGAAAATTGGACTGGCCTGGACGTCCCAACGTGGTGGGCCAGTCTGGGCCTTTCTACGGTATGTACAGGGGTACATTAGAGCTGAAATTTGGTAGATAGGTTCTACCATGAGTTTACTACCTCCCTGTAAATTTTCATAATTTTTGAATACTCATAAGTATTTTAATTAATTTAAAGAATACAATCTGTACAGGGTGAAATACTGCTGGAATATAACTGTCCTGAATTTGGGCCATCAAATGGGTGGGTTCTGGGCCTCCAAAATTCTTGAAATTTGGACCCAAGGTCCCTCATCAAGCCCACAACAAGGTGGGACCCAGAAATATGGCCCACCTTCAGAGAAAATATTTTTTTTTAATTTATTTTTATGGAACTATGCTGCTGAACTGCATAGCAGAAATTTTTGGCAGCCCACTATATTAGCCCACCTGTTTGGATGCCCAAATGGGGTCCATTGGCCCTAAAATTTTGCAGGTAGGGCCTACCATCGGTGGGACACCTCTCTATAAAATTTTAGAATTTTTCGGATAGTAAAAGTATTTTATTTAACTCCTACAATTTATGGACAGCAAGGTATTTCAAAAAAATTCTGCTGCTGAAACAATGCAGCTGCCCCTGATTTGTGCACCCCATTAGAGTGGACCCAGGTCTGCCAAATTTTAAGGAAATGTAGGACCAACATCCCTACACAAGTATACAACATGGTGGGGTCCACAAGGGTGGCCTACCATTTTAGATATAGACTGATAATTATGTTTGTACAACAAGCACAGTAGCTAGACAGTCCAGAAAATCTGGACTATCCACCCTCCTTGGCCCACTCTTTTGGGTGATCAAACAGGGACGGATGATGGTGAAATTTGGGGAACATCTAGGTGAGATCCCCACCTTTAAGAGGTATATATCAAATGGGACCAAACACCTCACCAATCATCCCCAAAACTGAGCTTAAGACAGCTCAAAAATCTGTCCAGATGGCTTTTGGACAGCAACATAATACTGAATTAAAATAATTATAATCACTATAAAAAGAGGAAATCAATCCATGGAAATTGTGGTATAGACCACCCTAGTGGGCCCAACAAACATCCAGACCATACCCCCTCCATAAAACCCATTACATGTGCCCAAAATGGAGCAAATAGAGTGCCAATGTCCAAGGAATGGACGGCCATGGGCGTCCACTTTGTTTGGACGGTCTGGATATTTTGAGGCCACTAAGTGGGCCACACACATCAGGAAATCAAGAATAGAATAATGAAAACTAAAAATAATCCAGCCACAAGAGGGGAAAATGACATGCATTAAAGGAAAATACCTTAATGGGGTCCATGGAGAATGGCCCCATCCATGGATCATGCATGCAAGGAAAAAGGGTCATTGGCCTCAACCATGGAGACATGAGGGACCTCCATCACCACTTGATGGGTCCCACAAGCTCCTAAAAAAGAAATGGAGAAGGATCTAAGAGCACCCACCTAGATCAACCTTGAAACTTACATCACCATCATCTAGAGGCTCCAAGCAACATGGATCAATGGCTAAGATCAAGTAAGAAGGGGTAGATGAGGAGGTATTTTAGGGAGAAGGGGCTGGAGAAAATGGAGGAATTGCTGGCCATGGAGAGAATGAGGAGGGAGAGAGATAAGGAGATAGAGAGAGAGAGAGAGAGAGAGAAAAATCATTTGTTTGTAAGAAAAGAAATAATTACCTATGGGAGGAGAAAACAAGGTTATAGGGTAGAGTAGGCTTTTGGGTGTGGTGTGTGGGGTGGGTAGTGTCTATTCCATAGAAATTGTGTAGTGTGTGTGGTGTGCATGGGAAATTGTGCCAAAAGGAGTGGGGTCCACATGCATTTATACAAAAAGTGGGCCACATGATGAAATACTCATAACTTGATATGTACACGTCGGATTAACGCATGAGACACGGCGTTAGAATCGCGGTGCCGATACGGACAAGATGACATGGGTCTCGGGTCAATCCGAGTCGGGTCTAGATGACCAAACTTAAGGATGACCACAACATAATCCAAGAGTCGCGAGTCACCGGGATTCGACCGGTAGGACCGTGGGACCAAAATGAACGAAATGCACACTTATGCACACACATGCACACATGAGAACTCAGGTCGGGTCTCACAAGCACCATATCAGCCTCCGCGACAGCCCCCACAGTAGCAGCGATGACCGCAGAACTAGCCTCCGGGACCTCCCCTACAGCAGCAGAGACCTCAGAGGGGACCTGCACCTCCCCAGCTGGCCTAGGGCAGATTTTATGCCATCCAGCAGGACCCTCAGTCATCAGGAGTTGTCGTCGATGATTCGTGTGACTTGGCCCCTGCACTGTCTTGCTAGATTTCTATAAATGATACGTCTTGGGAGTTAGAGCTTGAGATTCGTGGGTTTATCCCTATCTCATAGGTGTTTAATTATGATGATATGCTGAAATTGTGATGTTTTGATTATACATGATGTTAGGTTTCCTATTCCCTTATGAGTTACGTTTAGTTGCGATGGTGGTATAAATTTTGAGAATGAATTTTTTATTAAGTGAGGAGAGCTGTAAGACCCATATCCTAGTCTGTACTATTCCGTCGACTTCCGCGATCCTTCCCGTCGAATTTCGGTAACCTGCGACGTATAATCAATGTTTCCAATCGACCCTAACTCGTATCCTATAGAATTGAGTCGGCTTAATCCGAGACTTGTACCATTGCGACCGCACTGTCGTTGCAACTCGCGCACCGATCCAATACCCTGACTAGAAGATGTGGGCCGACGTTTATTTCAAAGAAAACACCACGGGGTTGCAATCCCAAGAGAATCTCTACAACATGTCCCATCAATCAATCACTCAAATCAATCAATTAATCACTTCATGTCAAGTACACATCACCTTTCACCCCATCCCTAAGCAACCACCAAGTCAACTCTTGTCACCCTCTCTCTTACATAACCATACATATTAAGTACACATCACACATCATTCACCCTTTCATCCATCACACCCATCCCTCACTTCTCTTACAACTCTCTCTCTCTCTCTCTCTCTCTCCACACTTTCCAAGAAACACCAAAGAGAGAAAAAAATGTGGACGTCCATGGCTTTCCTAAGTGAGAAAAAAATGCGATGTATGTGGCCCACTCCCTATTCCAAAACTCATCATCCTAGCCATTCAAACCTCATCTTCCACCATCAAAGTGGAACATAAGGAGACCGACGTTCCAACGGACCGAGAAGATCCAACAGTGGGTGCTCTTATAGGCTAGTTTTCATATTTTTATGATGGGCCAAGTGAGACCTACTGATCAATGGTGTGGATCTCACTTTGGACCCTAAGATGTAGCCAATGGCCCACCTTGATCTTCATGATCATTCCATGATGGGGCCATTCTCCATGGACCCCATCATGATGTTTATTTTCTTGCTTGAAAATGGGTCATCTAGACCTTACATCTTGGTGAAGAAGGGATCGCCACCATTGATCTTTGATTTGGTGGGCCCACATGCAATGGGACCCACTTGATGTATGATTAGATGCTTGAAATGGAGGACCCATAGTGCCGGGGTCCCTCCATCACGCATGTCCCTCTATCTCTCTCCCTCTCTTTTTATTTATTTATTTATTTATTTTTGTGTGTGATGAGGTGGCCATGTGGCCCACCCGGATGGACCCCACCATAAGGCATGTATTTGATCCAAGTTAATTGTAGGTGGGGCCCACTTTATGTATACATTGTACCCACACCAGCTACCATTTGGTGGGCCACCTAAACAAGGCCCACCTCCGTGCACTTGTTTTTCCCAAACCGTCCAGACGCTGGACGTGAACTGGGAAAACACAAATATTAGCTTGGTTCATAAACTTGTGGATGGGCCACTTGTATAGGCCCCACATGGATGTATGAACCTAATCCACACCATCCATCCCTTTCCTCAAACCATTTAGGTGTTGAGCCAAAAAATGGGGCCAATCCGACTTTCTGGTGGACCATAACATAGAAAACAGTGTCTGTCACCGTTAAAAATCCACATGATGTTTCCACATGCCAAAATATATTCAATATTGGACTCGTTTGGCTTGTCTTGAGCCATAGAGGCCATTGGGCGGGGTGGATCCATCATACGCGGGCCCCACATGCGAAAAACTGCAAGAAAACATAATTAAAAAAAAACAAAAATTACATGCACAGACGAGACGCCTTCTTTGTTAGAGGCGAAAGCGCGCCTTACTGCTATGGTGGATCTAGCAACGACCCACGGCCCAGCCGTGGGCCCCACCTTGATGTGTATATGTCATCCAATCCGTTCATTGAGTGGGCCCCTGCTTGAAGTGGGCCTCCTCCAAAGGTCAGACCCATCTGATGCTCAAGTAGCCCACATCACAGGAAACAGTGGGAATTTAACATCTGCCATTGGAACCCTTTTGGGTCAGCACAAAAGTTTTGAATCAATATGAAATTTATTTTTTCCATTCATCCAGGTACGTGCGGCCTTATCAACCGGTTGGATTGCAAATAAACATTATGGAGGGCCCCACGTGGGACCCACAGTGATGTATGTGTTTCATTCTCACCATCCATAGACGGTGGACAGTGAAATCACCCCTCCCACATGATTTATGTATTCTATCCACACCATCCAGGGGACAGTGTGTGTGTGTGTGTGTGCCTGTGTGTGGGTGCGTGCGTGCGTGTGTGTGTGTGTGTATACTATGTATTATATTGTATATATTATATATTTATATATATTATATTTCATATATAAATACGATGGTGGGCCTTTATGGCACCCACCATGATGCATGTGTTGTATCCAATCCATCCAACCATTTTGAAAGATAATCTTTTTGGCATAATACAAAGAAAAACTGAGATAGAACTAGGATTAGGTGGACCACACTATAGAAAATAGTGGGTTTGACCGTCCACCATTAAAACCCTTTCAGGTCAGTGTGACCTTATGATCAGATTGGATGGGAAATAAATGTTATGGTGGGCCTTAAGAATTTAATAGTGGAAATCCTTCTTGCCACTATTATTTGGGGTGCGGTCTAGTTGATCTTTCGATATAATTCATTTGTATATATTATATATACTTTTTGATTCACTTGTGGCAATCCATTAGGGCCCACCTTGGTATATATATAAGGCCCAAGTGATTAGGCCATCTTGTCATAATTATGGCCATTGTTGAGGCCCACCTTAATGTGAATGTAAGGCCCACTCGATGTAATTGTGGCCCATGGTTGAGGTTCACTTTGACATGTAAGGCCCATGTTACGAGACCCATTGTGTTGTTTTCAAAGGCCCATGGGATATGGCCCATTGCAATGTACATAAGGCCCATTGATGCGGCCCACTTGATTTATATAAGGCCCATATGAGGCGGCCCATTTGATGTATCTGAGGACTATAGGTCGAGGCCCAATGAGATGTATATAGGTCCATTGCAATGTGTGATTCCCCATGGTTTGTGTAATGATATTTTATGGCAGGCCATGCCTTGGGAGAAATGTTAGTTTGAAGTCCACATGGTAAGAATAATGTTAGTTTAATGTCTGTATTATAAATCTCCCTAGGGCCCATTGATAGGCCTATACTGGTTATGTGTAGGTCGTCTAGGACTATCTTCGGTGTAAAGATAGTTCATTACTTTATAACATGCTTAGTACACTTCCATGATTCATGCGCATACGCATCATATATATGCTTGATATGAGAAATGTTTGATCATAGCATAAGTCGTTGGGCTAAGACATTTACGGGACTCCTTATGAGAGGGAGTACCCTACATGAGCGCGTGGTATGCGCAAGATTGTTACATGACTGACGGTGTGACTCATACATTTCGCATTGTGTGTGGTGATTCACTGCACGCCCTAGCGACATCAGGGTCATGGCCTCCACAGACACATCGTGGATGGTCACTTCGGATACTGAAAATATTGGTTCTAGCATTGTAGGCACTTAGGATGTCCTTGGGTGAAAATCTCAGAACCTTTTTGGTACCAGGGGATGCTTCAATGTCTAGATCGAGTGGATACACGAGCGCCTGAGTGCTAAATACCAGTAGGCCGCGTCTCCCACTATGTCGTGGTCGGTTGGAAGGGGGTGTGGCCTTATCCGCTTGAGTGAGGGGGTTATAAGCTAGGTTGAGTTTATCAGCTCGTAAATGAGTCCGCTATCGACGAGCCGGGTAGGTATTGGCAGACTACTGGTAAGGTGAATAGTGTGGTCTCTTCCACTTGCCTGACTGTGTAGCTAGGGATGAGGCAGTCAGTGTGAGGTGTATTAGACCCCAGTGATATTCAGAGAGGAACTGTACTGATACGTGTACTTAATGATTACTGACATGCTTGTATTGCATCTCGCATATGACATTTGGCTACATAGGCCTCGCATCGCATGACCTTGGTATGGTTGATAACATTCATGCCTTACATAACATAGCTTTAGTACAGCTGACAACATTCATGGACTTATCGCATATTTCTTGTATACTTGGTACTTGTCTTACGCACACACCTACACCACCCTCTAAGCTTTTGTAAGCTTATGCACGACTGTTGTGTGCAGGTGTCGTTGGACAGCAGCAGCGCTGAGGCATGAGCGCGTACCAGATTATTTTGGAGTTTTTTTATCACCTTGTATTTCCCTTTCCGTATTGTACTTTAAGTTTTTGATATGTGGTGTTGTTGTTTTGTGACTTGGTTATGCTCCATTACAAAAAAAATTATACTGAAAATCCTACTTGTAGGATCCCATGATCGGAATCTGGCATATGGGCATTGCGAGCCGAGAATGGGGTACTACGGAGGCTGTTGGCACCAGATTCGGCAATCAGAAATTTTGTGAGCTCGTTCCCCAAGTTTGGGGCGTGACATAGCTCCTTCGTTCTTCAGAACAAACATCATAATGTTGTAGCAAAATGTTCCCCATCGCATGATAAATGAAGTCTTCTCGTAATCTTCAACATCCATCCTAATTTGATTGTAGCCTGAGAAATATCAAATAAGGAGAAGATCTTGTGCCCTATAGTGTTGTCGACCAGAGTGTCGATGTATGGCAGGGGGAAGTCATCTTTAGGACTGCCTTAATTGAGATCTCGGAAGTCAATGCACATCCAGACCTTGCCATCCTACTTTGGTACCGGTACGATGTTAATGAGCCATTCCGGATAGTTAAAGACTACTAAGAATCCTACATTGTGTTGTTTGATGACTTCGTAGTGAACTTTCAAGGCCCATTTTGGATTTAGTCTTCCGAGCTTATGTTTTACTGGCTTCATTTTTGGCTTTGTTGGAAAATGGTGTACAATGAGTTCTTCATCAATCATCGTCATGTCTTCGTAGGAGAACATGGAGTTGGACAGTTTTGGAGTAAGGAATTCTACCACTTTCCTTGTATTCCGGTGGCAAGGATTTCCAAATTCATACTTCCCAAGGGACTTCGGGGGTCTCCAAACTTATTAGCTCAAAGTCATTGGCTACGACATTGGCTTTGGTTTCAAACTTTTCAAGGAGATTGTTCACAACCCCAGCTGCAGGGTCGTGATGTAGTAATAATCTCGGTGAGACAGAGGTCGAATCCATGAGGACTAATCTTGTGTATCTATTCTAAAAGTAATTAGAATTAAAACTAAGAAAAGATCTAACCTAAATCAAGAAAGTAGAGAGTAATTGTAAAATGATGAGTTTAGAAACTTAAGAATTTAAAGGTAGGAAACTAGGGTTTCCAGGGATCCACTTGCAGCTATTAGGATGTTATCTTATTTGATTCAAGGCACTCAATTGAAATTAGAGTCCTATCCTATCCAATTTGAAGATATTCAATAAGATCCGATCTGAACTTCTATTGACCTAATTCTCAACGGATGAAAGTCGTGAGGATTGGAAGTGATTCCATCACCTGACCATGCCCAGGAGACAATTGTAGACAATAGGGTATACCGATCTAACAACCACCATGGGAGAATTGTGAAGGATAGAAAAGATTTCATCACTCAGCCATGCCCAAGGGACTATGGTGAACAACAGGATTTCTTATTTTCACAAACTCCGACCAAGTAAAAGAAGAGACTTCAAGCTATCGCAAATCCATTGTAATTTCAATCACAACAAACCATTGACACTAAAAGTATTCCTAAATATCAAACTAGAATAAAAGGAGTTCAACAATAACAAGAATTAAATAAGAAAAACATCCCAATCACGCAACAAGCTTCACCCCTTAGCCCTAGCTAAGGGATCTAGCCAACCATAGACATGATTGGATTAAAAACCCTTTAAGAAAGCATTAAGAAGGGAAGAAGAACTCTTGGGAAGCGGCTCCACCCTTTTTCTTTGCTCCTCCAGACCCTAGATATCCTAAAAAGTTCTGAGAAACTCCTATTTATAGATAAAGTTTCGCAAAATCGCAAAACCAGATCTAATTTATGCAGACTGCATAACGCCTTCGATGTCATCGAAGGGGTTTGAATCCGAACGTTGTGCCTTTTCATCTTTCGCACTGCGTAAGTCTCTGTGTCATCAAACTGTCCTTCGATGTCATCGAGCTAAGCATCGATCCATCGTACAGGTCTTCAATTAATCAAAAATGGGTCTAAAACAGTCCAACAAGCTGCTTCAATTTCTTCAATAAATTCAATGTCATCGAGCAGTCTTCGATGTCATTGAACACCTTCCTTTGAGTCATCAAACATGTCTTCAATAGATCGATGAAACCACCCAATATGTCCAGCAACCAACTCGATTTTTCCTCATACATTTGATGTCATCGACCATGTTTCGATGTCATTGAACAGATCATCGATGTCATTGAACGGTTCTCGATGACACAGTCTTTGTGATTTTTGCGCTTGTTCTTTCAACCTCCTTTCTTCTCCACTTGGTTTTCTTAGATCTTAAAGTCTTTAAATCTTTAATCTTGTTCTCCAAATATCCATTCTTTACTTTGGTGACTTTTAATCACTAAATCTAAGTTTTGAGCATTCTTTTTAATCCAAGCTCTTAAATTCACCTTGCAACACAAACACATGTAAAATATACCATTAAGAAATATTATGTTTGTAAACCCAAGAAATAAATGGGGGATAATATACAATATTTAACCCTGAATACAACCCCCAACCAATATTTTACTAGACCTGAGCAAAAAATGTTAAAATAAATCTTCAATCTCAAGTTTAAGAACTTTTTTCGGAAAACAATCTTTTGTGCAATCAAGTATGAATGAATAACATTAAGTGAGATAGTGAGATCTTTGAAAACTTAGAGCTAAATCCACTAGGCAATTAATCAAGTAGGTTCTATATCAATTAAATTAGAATGAAAGTTCAAATATCAAGGTTTCTAATGTGCTTGGCGACAATCAATTTACTTCTCAGAAGACTACTTTTGTTTCGTAATGTTAGCCATGTTCATCATCTTAAGATTAATTGAAAAGTCAAGTACTGATTCTAAACTTATCCTCTTTTTCATTCTTTTTTCCCAGTTTTTTTTTTTTTTTTTTAATTTTATATCGACTATCACTGTTATTTATTCCTTTTTTTTTCAAACATTACATCATTTTCAAAAACTTTTTTCATTCAGATGTTGTCATTTTTTTTATGACCTTTTTGTCGATCTCCTATTTTTTTAAACTGGTTTTTCATCTCTTAAGGTGGACAGAGTTCTCTAGACTAAATTCTCACTATCTAACAATGATCCACATACTAACTATTAGAAACTCAAGAACACTCCAATAAAGCAAATTGAACATGTCTCGTGATCTAGATTAACATGATATTTAAACTTATCCTTAATCAATTCGAACGTAAGAATTGTGAGTGATATTTTACCTAGATGATCAAGCTCGAACAATTTAACATATAGTCTCACTTCTCATCATACTCAAAGCATTCTTAAGTACACAATTTATTGCCCAAATAGACTTCAACTCAAAATATTGAGAAATTTTGCTCAAAACTGAGAAAAACACTAATTAGGTAACCTAATCCCTCACACCTCCCACACAAATCTACATTGTCCTCAATGTACAAGAAATAGGGATGTAATGCAAGTGAGGTAACGAAAAAAAATGGAATGGTGATGGAAAGATAGTACCTGGAGGAAAGAAGTTTGAAGCTTTTTCATGGATCTTTGCATAAAATGGGTCAGCATGAAACAAAACTCAACGAAGTATAAACAAACTATCCTAAAACAGTATAAAGCAAACTACCCTAGTCCTATGAAATCGATAAACATGTCCTCTAAATCAAATTTTTCAACAAATGGCTTTAATCGATGTCCATTTACTTTGAATTCATTGCCATTTTTCAGGTTCTTTTATCTCGACAACCCCATGAGGATATACCTTTGTAATAGTGAACGGGCCGGTCCATCGAGATCGAAGCTTTCCCAGAAGGAGATGTAACTGTGAATTATATAAGAGGACTTTTTGACCTAGCGTGAGTGATTTTCGAGGAATATGATGGTCATGAAACACTTTCATCCTGTCCTTGTAAATTCTTGAGTTCTCGAACGCATCATTCTGGATCTCCTCGAGTTCATTCAATTAAAGTTTGCGTAGCGAGCCAGCATTATCCAAGTCAAAGTTCAAATTCTTTATAGCACAGTAGGCTCTATGTTCCAGTTCCACAGGTAAGTGGCAAGCTTACCCATAGATGAGTCTACAGGGAGACATTCCAATGAGAGTTTTAAAGGCTATACGGTAAGCCCATAAAGCATCGGTCAAGCAGATTGACCAATCCTTACGGTCAGGGTTAACTATCTTTTTCAAGATATGTTTGATCTCTCTATTGAAAATCTCAGCTTGTCCACTTGTCTGTGGGTGGTATGAAGTGCTCACCTTGTGAGAGATGCCATGTTTCTTCATTAAGTTTGCAAATGGCCTATTACAAAAATGTGAACCTCCATCACTAATGATGGTTCGAGGCGTTTCAAACTGGGAAAGGATGTTCTCTTTTAAGAATTTAATGACCATCTGATGATCATTATTCCAGCATGGGATCACTTCGACCCATTTAGTGACATAGTCTACGGCTAATAGAATGTATAAATTTTCATGAGATTGGGGGAATGGTCCCATGAAATCGATGCCCCAACAATCAAATGCTTCAATGATTATAATGAGGTTTAAATACATCATATTTCTATGAGACAATGCTCCCAACTTCTGACAACACTCACAAGTTTTACAAAACTCATGATTTTCCTTGAACATAGTGGGCCAATAAAAGCCGCACTATAGGATTTTGGCCGTGGTCTTTTTGGTAAAAAAGTGACCACCACAGGCTTGAGTGTGATAGAAGGAGATGACACTTTAGTGTTCATTGTCTAACACACATCTCCTTAAAATCTGATCTGGGTAATATTTAAATAAATAAGGATCATCCCAGAAGAATTTGCACAGCTGAGTGAAAAATTTCTTCTTATCTTGCCCAGTCTAATGTGTCGGCATGAAACCTGTGGTAAGATAATTAGCAATGTCGGCGAACTAAGGTGATTGAGAGACTTTAAACAATCGCTCGTCAGGGAACATGTCGTTTATGGGTGTTGTCTCAAGGGAATCAGGGAGGTCAAGTCTAGAAAGATGGTCAGTCACTACATTTTTTACTCCCTTTTTATCTTTTATTTCTAAGTCAAATTCCTGGAGTAAGAAGATCCATCTTATCAAGCGGGGCTTAGCATCATTCTTAGAAAGAAGGTACTTGAGCGCCGCATGATCGATGTAGATAATGATCTTGGATCTGATCAAGTAAGATCTAAATTTGTCCAAAGCAAATACTACGGCCAAGAGTTCCTTTTCCGTAGTAGAGTAATTCACTTGGGAAGGATTTAGAGTTTTACTTGTGTAATAAATAATGTAGGGCTTCTTTTCTTTTCTTTGTCCTACAACTGCCCCAAGAGCATAGTCAGACGCGTCGCACATAAGTTCAAAAGGAAGGTTCCAATCGAGTGGCTACATGATAGGTGCAGCGGTTAAGATGCCCTTGAGCTTAGTAAAAGCTTCCTGGCTTTGCTCGGTCCACTCGTATGATGCATCCTTTTGAAGTAGATTACATAGAGGACGAGAGAGGTGACTAAAGTCCTTTATGAGTCTTTTATAAAACCGGTGACTCCTAGAAAGGATCACATGTCTCGTATGTTCTTGGGTGGAGGTAGGTTAAAGATAAGATCAATTTTAGTTTTATCTACCTCAATTCCCTTGGACGAAACGATATGTCCAAGGACAATTCCCTTACGAACCATAAAATGATACTTCTCCCAATTCAGTACCAACGTCTTTTCCTCACATCGCTTCAGCACATTTTTTAAAATTTTCAAGCACTCACTATAGGATGGACCAAAAGCAGAGAAATCGTCCATGAAGACCTCTAAATATTGCCCCGCCATGTCAGAAAAAATACTCATCATGCATCGCTGAAAAGTGGCGGGGGCATTACACAGTCCAAATGACATTCTTTGGTAAGTAAAGGTGCCAAAGGGACATGTGAATGTGGTCTTTTCCTGGTCTTTAAGGGCTATCTCTATCTAATTGTAGCTCAAATACCTGTTAAGGAAACAATAATAAGAATGACCAGCTAGCCTTTCCAAGATTTGATTAATGAAGGGCAAAGGAAAGTGGTCCTTCGTCATGAGGGTATTCAATTTCTTGTAGTCAATGCACATTCTCCAACCAGTAGTGACTCTAATTGGTACGAGTTCATTGTCAGCATTGGCTACGATGGTGATTCCGGACTTCTTAGGAACCACCTAAGTTGGAATCACCTATTGGCTATTGGATATAGGGTATATAATACCCACATCTAATAGCTTGAGAAACTTGGCCTTAACCATTTCCTTCATGTTTGGATTTAATCGACGTTGTGGTTGCTGGGAGGTCTTCTCATTATCCTCAATATGAATGCGATGAGTAAAAATTAAATGGTCAATTCCCTTGAGTTCCGCAATCGGCCATCCAAGGGCTCCCTTGTACTCAATGAGAGTAGAGATGAGCATACTCTCCCATTCTTGCTCAAGGTGGGAGGAAATCACCACCGGGTATGTCTCATCTTGACCTAAGTTGACATATTTCAAATCAGAAGGCAAAGCTTTTAGGTCAAGTTTCTATACCTTGAGATTAGACGGTAGAGGCACTACATCAGTGTCGGGCAATTCTTCGAATTGTGGCCTCCACCGATTAACTTCAAGTACTAGCAAAGTATCCAGCATGGTCCCCATCTCCCTAATCATGTCATCATCAAAATCATGGGAGTGGGTCAGGCACGTCTCTAGAGGATTAGAGGATAAGGTCAGAAGTGTTCTATCTTTCACGACAGAATCAATCAAGTTAAATCGTGGGCATCATCATCATCCTCTACCTGTTTGGTCGTATTGAAAAAGATATTCAACTCCAATGTCCTATTTCCAAAAGACAAACTCATGACTCCATTCTTGCAATTAATGATTGCATTTTATGTGGCAAGGAATGGGCAACCAAGAATGACAGGAATTTGAGTACTCATGTCTACGATGGGTTGAGTATCTAGGATGATAAAATCTACTAGGTAGTAGAATTTATCAACCTGGACCAACACATCCTCAATTATCCCTCTCGATATATGAACTAATCGATCAGCAAGTTGTAATGTTGTTCGGGTGTGTTTTAATTCACCCAAACCTAGTTGTTCGTAGACCGAGTAAGGAATCAGATTTACAATTGCTCCTAAGTCAAGAAGTGTGTGCTCAAATTCGATAGTTCCCAATTACATAAGTGACAGTTGAGCTACCAGGATCTTTGTATTTTTATGGCACATCTTTCTTTAGGATGACACTCACTTTTTTAGTTAAAAGGATTTTCTTTTAAATATTTTATCGTCTTTTGGTTGTACATAAGTCTTTCAGAAAATTTGTATATGAAGGTATTTGTTTTATGGCATCAAGTAGAGGAATATTAACATTCACTTATTTCAACACCTCTAGAATGTCCTGAGAGTTAGAGAGAGAGGTTTTGGAGTAATTGACTTGCCTTAAAATTCCGGTTCTAACTCTTGTGGGGCATGGCTAGATCTATCAACGTTGTCCACTTCTAGGTCCTTAGGCTTTTCAGCCCTAACTGGAATGGTTTTGTCAATGGTCTTCCCACTCCTAAGAGCGGTGATAGATTTAGCTTGCTCCATCTGATTTGAAGAGCTCAGGTTGCTAACTTCTTATTACGGCTTTGGATTAGGAAGAGATTGAGCTGGAAGGCTCCCTTTATTCCCAATTGCACTTTTAGTCTCAAGTCCTTGTATGGTCTTTGTCAGGTCTTCAAAGACTTGTAGCATGCCCTGATTGAAAAGCTCTTGATTTGAAGATGCTTTAAAACCAAACCCTCCAAAGGTTTCCCTTGATATGGAATTTGATTAGGGAATCCTTGAGGTGTAGCAGTTTGTCCGTTTCTCTGACTAAAGTTTGGATGATTTCTTTAGCTGGGATTGTACGTATTAGAGGTGGGCCAACTGAAAGGTCTTTGGTAATTACTTTCGGTATTAGATTGCTCATTCAGTACCTCTTGAAAAGCAGATAATGTTGGGCAATTTTCAGTTGTGTGAATGTTGCAAGCACAAATACTGTAAACAATTTCCTTGCCCTTATTCTTCTTTAATTCTATGGCCTCAATTTTTTTGGAGAGATTAACCACTTTAGCATTGATGTCATCGTCCTCTTTCAGGAGATACATTCCTCCCCCTCTCCTTGAATTGAGTTGGCCTAGACGTTGTGCTTGATTTTGGGGAGATGTCCCATGATTGTGTGTTTTCAGCAAGCTTATCAAAATAATCTCACACATCATTAACACGTTTATTCATGAATTCCCCATTACACATTATCTCGACTAATTGGAGCATGGAAGACGCTAGTCCATCATAAAAGAAACCGTGATGTGCCATGTTTCAAAACCATGTTATGGACATGAACTGACAAGATCCTTGAACCGTTCTCGACATTGGAAGAATGTTTTATCTTCTTTTTGGGAGAAGTTCATGATCGACTTTCTAAGGGTGTTCGTCTTATGGTACAGGAAATTTTCTTTATGACGTCCCTTGTCATGTCATTCCATCTACCAATAAATCAAGAACGTAGTGAATGCAACCACGTCTTAGCTTTCTCTTTCAAAGAAAAAGGAAAGAGTTTCTGCCTGACCGTGTCATCAGACACGTTAGGAAATATAAAGTGGCTATAATTTCATCAAACTCTTTTAAGTGTAGATATGGATTTTCAGATTAAGCCCATGAAATTTTGTAAGGAGTTGGATCACCCCTGGATTGATATCCATGTGTCCTGTATTTTTTGGAAAAATCATGCATGAGGGTGTACTCGCCCCCACTGGTTGTAAATAATCTCATAAAGTACTAAGCGGGGGTGCTTGATGCACCTCATTCTCATCCTGGACTTCCTCAATCTGAGGTTAAGGTTGTCTTCCTGGTTTATTGGCAGCCATCACTTTAATTAACTCTAAAGATCTTGAGTGTTGTCTAATCCTGTGATGGATGAATAAACCCTCAACTATTCCTCCTTCACTCAAAAGACGTTGAGTATTGTCACAGACCCACTTGGGCATAAAACACTCTCAACCCTCAAGTTCATACTCTAACCTAACCTAAAAGAAAGAAAGGAAATAGAAATCTATAAATAAAAAGAAAGAGGGAATTGGAAAGAAGTTACCAATTTAGAAGTTCCTAAATTAAGATCCTGCAAAATGAAACTAAATTTCTAAAATTAGAAAGTTCTAAAAATAAAGCAATCCTAGAATTAAAAAGTAAATTAGTTTCTAAAAATAGAAAATGAAAGTTCCTAAACCCAGAAATAGAAAGCTAAGTTATTTCTGTCACTTTCTCTCTCTTTCTCTCTCTGAAAACCAAATTCATATGGCTGCGCCATGAGAGAGGGTTTAAGTCCTTATATAGTCAAAACTTCACCATAGAAAGCTAAGTTAGTTTCTAAAATAATTCAAAAAAACCCTAACCTAAAAATAGAAAGTCGAAAAACCCTAATCTTAACAAAATTCTAAAAGTAATCAATCTTAAAAAAACACAGTCATTAATCCTCGGCAACGGCTCCAAAAACTCGTTCACAACCCTAAGTGCACGATGTAGTAATAATCTCGGTGAGACTGAGGTTAAATCTATGAGGACTAATCTTGTGTGTCTATTTTGAAACTAATTAGAATCAAAACTAGGAAAGGATCTAACCTAAATCAGGAAAGTAGAGAGTAATTGTGAGACGATGATTTTAGAAACTTAAGAATTTAAAGGTAGGAAACTAGGGTTTCCAGGGATCCACTTGCGGCTATTAGGATGTTTCCTTATTTAATTCAAGGCACTCAATTGGAATTGAAGTCCTATCCTATCCAATTGGAAGATATTCAATAAGATCCGATCTGAACTTCCATTGACCGAATTCTCAATGGATGAAAGTTGTGAGGATTGGAAGTGATTTCATCACCTAACCATGCCCAAGAGACAATGTTAGATAGCTGGGTATACCGATCCAACGACCACCATGGGAGAATTGTGAAGGATAGAAAAGATTCCATCACTTAGCCATGCACAAGGGACTATGGAGAATAACATGATTTTCTATTTTAACGAACTCTGAACAAGTAAAAGAAGATACTTCAAGCTATCGCAGATCCGTTGTAATTTCAATCACAACAAACTATTAAACACTAAAAGTATTTATTAAATATCAAACTAGAATTAAATGAGTTCAACAATAACAAGAATTAAACAAGAAAAACATCTCAATCACGCTACAAGCTTCAACCCTTAGCCCTAGCTAAGGGATCTAACCAACCATAGAATGATTAGATTAAAAACCTTAGAAGAAAGCATTAAAAACTAAGGAGAAGGGAAGAAAAACTCTTGGGAAGTGGCTCCGCCTTTTTGCTATGCTCCTCCAAACCCTAGATATCCTAAAACGTTCCGAGAAACCCCTATTTATAGGTAAAGTTTCGCAAAATCGCAAAACCAGAACTAATTTACACAGATTGTGCAACGCCTTCAATGTCATCGAACACCCTTCAATGTCATCAAAGGGGTTTGAATCCGGACGTCGCGCCTTTTATTCTTTCGCACAACGTAAGTCTCTGTGTAATCGAACCATCCTTTGATGTCATCGAGCGGGTCTTCGAGTCATCGAAAATGGGTCCAAAACAGTCTAGCGAGTTTCTTCAATAAATTCGATGTCATCGAGCAGTCTTCGATGTCATCGAGCACATTCCTTTGAGTCATCGAACATGTCGTCAATGGATCGATAAAAGCACCTAATATGTCTAGTAACCAACTTGATTTTCCCTCATAAATTCGATGTCATCAACCATGTTTCGATGTCATCAAACAGATCATCGATGTCATCGAATGGTTCTCGATAACACAGTCTTTGTGATTTCTGCATTTGTTCTTTCGACTTCCTTCTTTCTCTACATAGTTTTCTTAGATCTCGGAGTCTTGAAATATTTAATCTTGGTCTCCAAAGATCCATTCTTTGCTTTGGTGACTTTTGAGCACTAAATCCATGCTTTTAGCATTCTTTTTAATCCAAACTCTAAAATTCACCTTGCAACACAAACCCATGTAAAATATACCGTTAAGTAATATTATGTTTGTAAAACCAAGAAATAAATGTGGTATAATATGTAATATTTGACCCTCAACAGAGATCCTTAAGTACATGAGTCAGGTCATCATCTTCCCTACCCTGAACTTCGTCCAAACACATGAGTTTGAAGTCTAACTCAATGTCAAAATCATGTGTTAACTTGGAACTCATGTGGCACTTCAAACAAACCAGGCACATTTATGAATACAGGAATTAAAATATTCTATGTTTTTTGGAAATTTTGAGAAATTGAAATGCTAGATGATTTTTAAATATTTTTTACTTTTTTGGAATTTTGGGTTCTAAGGGACCCTGAGCAAGCAGGCATTGCAAACAGTGAATGATCTTAACATGGCTTAGGGAGTCAAATGTTGTTTAAATTGGCATTTTTTTTGGAGAGCAGTGCCTTAAAATGGCTCACCGACTGAGTCGATGGTTAGGAGAGTAGTTATCCAATTGAGACCCCGCGTTACCTACCCTGAAGAGGTGGGGGTCGATGCATTGAACGGAGGATCATAGTCTAGACTGATGACCATGATTTTCCCTTGGTCGGGTTCAAGATCTGAGCTATACTCAGTCCCTCTTGAGTCGCTTACCATACATTGGAGCTCTTCTTGCCCCACCGTCAGGTCTGCTATGGGATTTGTACATCGGACCGATTCAGGGATGACCACTTATTCGCCTTCTTAGTCCAACAGATTAGACCGTCGTGGCCATGATTGGATGATGGATGCGGTGCAGGTATGACATGCCCCTAGTTGATTGTCGAAGTTGAGAGAGGAAGGGTTCGCGATTGATTGTTGAAGCTGAGACAAGAAAGATGTGCCCCTAGTTGCTTGAAGTTGAGAATGGCAAGGCATGCCCCTGTTTAGTTGAAGTTGAGACTGCTAGGGTGTGCCCCTGGTTGATTGAAGCTAAGACTGCAAGGTGTGCCCTTGGTTTATTGAAGCTGAGACTAATAGGGTGTGCCCCTAGTTGATTGAAGATGAGTCTCGCAAGGTGTGCACCTAGTTGATTGAAGATGAGACTAACAGGGTGTGCCCTTAGTTGGTGAAAGCTGAGACTAGCAGGGTGCGCCGCTGGTTGGTTCAAGCTGAAACTGCCAGGGTTTGCTTTTGGTTGATTAAATCTAAGACTAGCAGGGTGTGCCTCTGCATGATTGAAGTTGAGACTGGCAGGGTGTGCCCCTAATTTATTAAAGATGAGACTATCAGCGTGTGCCCCTAGTTGTTTAAAGAAGAGACTAGCAGGGTGTACCTATGGTTGGTTGAAGATGAGACTAGTAAGGTGTGCCCCTTCTTGCTGGAAGCTTAGACTAGCAGGGTGTGCCCCTGGTTGGTTGATGCTGGGACTAGTAGGATATGCCCCTGGTTGATTGAAGCTGAGAATGGTAGGTTATGCCCTTGATTGGTTGAAGCTGATACTTGTAGGGCATGCCCATTGTTGATTAAAGCCGAGTTTGGCAGGGTGTGCCCCTGGTTGATTGAAGCTGAGGCTGGTAGAGTATGCCCTTGGTTGATTGAAGATGAGATTGTGATGATAGTATTAAGGCGTCTGAAATCCTTCGAAGTGTTGCACTTAATCCCACTCTTGATCTGAGGTTTCTTTATTTTCTAGAACATGTGGTTCCTTCCCTAATGGCCCAAGGATAGTTTCCCACTGGATAAGGGGCCATAGAGCATCACTATGGCATGGAGGGCTACCTTTGGGCGTTGTGGCTGATATCTCCTCGTTGTAGGGAGTCTCATTTTTGACAAAATTGATAGGCATGCATCAGAACTCCTTTTTTCCTCCATTTTTTTCCTTGGGATCAGGCTTGTATACTGTGAGGGTCAAATATTGCATATTGGACCCCATTTATTTCTTGGTTTTACAAACATAATATGGCTGCATGGTATATTTTACATGTGTTTGTGTTGCAAGCTAAATTTAGGGGCTTCGATTGATAAGAATTCTAAAAGTATGGATCTAGTGCTCAAAAGTCATCAAAGTAAAGAATGGATCTTTGGAGACAAATATTGAAGATTTCAATACTCCAAGATCTAAGAAAACCAAGTGGAGAAGGAAGGAAGTCGAAAGAACGAGCGCAGAAATCACAAATACTGTGTCATCGAGAACCGTTCAATGACATTGAAGATCTGTTCGATGACATTGAACACTGGTCGATGACATCGAATTTATGAGGAAAAATCGAGTTGCTTACTGGACATACTGGGTGCTTTTATCGATCTATCAAAGACATGTTCAATGACGCGAAGGAAGGTGCTCGATGACATTGAATTTATTGAAGAAATTGAAGCAACTCGCTGGACTATTTTGGACCCATTTTTTGATGACTCGAAGATTCGTTCGATGGATCGAAGCTTTGCTCGATGGCATCGAAGGACGGTTCGATGACACGGAGACTTATGAAGTGTGAAAGAAGAAAAGGCACGACTTTCAGATGTAAACATCTTCGATGATATCGAAGGTTGTTCGATGACATCGAAGGCGTTACATAGTTTGCGAAAATTAGATCCGATTTTAAGATTTTACGGAACTTTGCTTATAAAAAGGGGTTTCTAGGCACTTTTTAGGATATCTAGGGTTTGGAGGAGCAAAGTAAAAGGGCGAAGCTGCTTCCCAAGAGTTCTTCTTCCCTTCTCCTTAGTTTTTAATGCTTTCTTCTAGTTTTCAATCCAATCATGTCTATGGTTGGCTAGATCCCTTAGCTAGGGCTAAGGGGTGAAGTTTGTAGCGTGATTGGGATGTTTTTCTTGTTTAATTCTTGTTATTATTAAACTCATTTGATTTTAATTTGATATTTAAGGAATACTTTTAGTGTTTAATGGTTGTTGTGACTGAAATTACAATGGATCTGAAATAGCTTGAAGTATTTTCTTTTTCTATTTGGAGTTTTTGAAAATAGGAAATCCTGTTATTCTCCATTGTCCCTTGGGCATGGACGGGTGATGGAATCCCTTCTATCATTCACAATTCTCCCATGTTAGTTGTTGGATCAGTATACCCTGTTGTCCACCATTGTCTCTTGGGCATGGTTAGGTGACAAAATCACTTATAATCTTCACGACTTTCATCCGTTGAGGATTAGATCAATGGAAGTTCAGATATGAGTTTATTGAATATCTTCCAATTGGATAAGATAGGACTTAAATTCCAATTGAGTGCCTTGAATCGAATACGGAAACATCCTAATAGCTACAAAGTGGATCCCTGGAATCCCCAGTTTCCCACCTTTGAATTTCTTACATCTTTCATTAAACCTCTCATAATTACTCTCTACTTTCCTGATTTCTATTTCCTTCTTCTTTCCTTTTTTACGTTTAGGTTAGAACATGAAATTGAGGGCAAAGAGTGTTTCATGCCCAAGTGGGTCCATGACAACACTCTATATCTCTTGAGTGAAGGACGATTGGTTGAGGGGTTATCTATCCATCACAGGATTAGACACCACTTGAGATCCTCAGAATTAATTGAGGTTATGGTTGCAAATCAACCGGTCAATCAACCGGGAAGACAACCTCAGCCTGGGGTTGAGGAAGTCCAGGATGAGAATAAGGTGTATCCAGCCCCCTGCCTCATACTTTGTAAGACTATTTATGTCATGCCCCAAACTCAAAAATCGAGCTCAAAAAATTTCTGATCGCCGAATTTGGTGTCGACAGCCTCCATAGTACCCCATTCTCAGTTCCGGGCACCCATATTCCAAGTTCCAATCCTGGGATCCTATAAGGAGGATTTTTAACATGAATTTGATTCATAATAAGCATAACCATAAGCATAACCCATGAATAATAACCAAGACACCATCATAAAATCCATTATGATAAAAAACTTTAAGGAACAATGCGCATGAAGGAAAATACAAGGATAATAATAACAGAAACTCCTGAAGCTCGACTGCACACTCCTACTGCGACTAAGCTACGGCTGCGTCCTGGAGTCACCTACACAGATCAATCGTGCATAAGCTTATAGAAAGCTTAGGGGGTGGTGAGAGTGTGTGCGTAATATAAGCGTGCTCAGAATGCAATATCAGAGTAATGCGGAATCAATCATGCTGATAAGTCAATGAATACTTACAACCATACCAAGGTTATGCGATGTGAGGCATGAATGTTATCCGTCATACCAAGGCCATGCGATACAAGGCATGAATGCTATCAGCCATATCGAGGCCATGATGTCGGTCATACCAGGGCCATGCGATGCGAGATGCAACTTAAGCATACCAATCCTCATCCGAACCCACATCAATACAACCCATCACTATAACATCATATATCACTACAGTTTTTACTCTGGATAACTACTGGGTTTAGTACACTCTAAATGACACTGCCCCTTTCCCAGGCGCATAGTCCAAGTGAGCGTAAGAAACCTCACTATCCGCTTGGTCAATAGCCTGCCAATATTTATCCGGCACGTCGATAGCGAACCCATTTACGAGTCAGTCATACTCAGCCTAGCAATGCCTAAAAAGGTCGAGCTATATGTCTGAAAGGGGGGTGAATAGGACTATGATAAATTAAAAAATTAATAGTGGAATTTAAGTAAATATAATACAGATAGCAATAAACAAATCCACAATGCTGAATTTAAAGACAACCTTAAAAGAACGAGTATTGAGAGGTTGATACAAATATTGTTCTAAGGACAACCTTGCACCATAAAAACTAAGGGTTTATGGCAGGACAACCATATTAGAACGGTTTGTGTATCAAAAACTCAAACTGATACAGAGGGATAAAAAAATAAATAACAATGTAATGAAATCTAACAACATTCTCCACATTTGCACAAAAGAAATTACAACATTCTCCACAATGCAAAAAGGAAATTACAATCATCCACAAATAAATAAGCAATCAAACTATAAGACACAAAAAATTCCGCTTGTGTGTACACCAACTGTTTAGAAAAATAGCCACACAACTACTCCACTCCTAATATCCTCACACAGTGGATATTAACGTTCATTATGAAAATAGGTTTTTCCAGGTTCACCTAAAACCCTCACAATTGGGTCTTTCAAGTGAGCTTACACAATTCAAAAACCCCGCACTCTAAGTTTTCTGGATCATCTCAGACTAACGAAAAATAGAGATATTTCTGGCATAATCTCCAAAACCAAAACAGAGATTTTTCTGGCATAATCTCAAAAACCAAAACTGAAATTTACAACAATGTAAAATACCTGGATATTCTCCTTTTTGATGCAGCCCGGAAGAACCAAGTCGGAGTAGAATTTCAACGTAGAAGTTCAATGTCCAAACTCACTTATAAAATGGTTATAGTTTCTAAATTGATTTTAAATTAAATCTAGTTGGGCTAGCTCTATTTAATTTTGATTCCAAGAAAAGGGCAATCACAATCCCTTACTCAAATATAAATGGAATAAAGATTACAAAATCAAATATAGAAAAGCTAAATTAAGAGAATATTAAATGAGCACAATATAGCTTAAAAAGAACACTAACTTATCTCTTAGAGTGACGAATTGAATTAGCTTGAATTGAATGAAATACTCTGAAATTCATGCTCTATTTATAGGTGAAGAAATCGCGTTCACGACTGGTCCTGTGGACACTACGATTGCTCGTGGGACCAATAGATTTTTGAAATTTTGAGCACGATCGGATAAAGCCGTTCCACAACTGGTCGTAGGCCTTGTACGACCGGTCAAGGGACCTCCACGACTGGTCATGATATGTCCACGACTGGTTGTGTGGAACTAGATTTAGTTCCTAAACTTTGAGTCGTAGCTGCAGGACTGGTCGAGAATGAATCGAGCACTGTTCACACGATCGGTCGAGCAGTCTCTAGGACTGGTTGTGGCTTAATAAAAAATTTTAAAAATTTGCATCAACCTTAGGATTGGTCGTGGAATTTCTTAGACTAGTCGAGCCAGTGCTAGGACTAATCGAATAGAGTCCAAGACTAGTCGAGAAACAGTCTATTCACTTATAAAATGATCTAATTGAATTATGTATTCAAAATGACCTACCCTAAGGTCAATCTAAGGTCATTTATACTTTGTTAGTGATGTATGAACATTGAAACTTCTTTTCCTTCAGTTGATAGTTGATCTTTGAAGTTCACGAAGCTTGTGATCATTACATGATGAAGCTTGAACTTGAAACCTTTTGAATCTTCAATTTGAATCTTCAATTTGTAACTTTAAGAAGCTTGAACTTGAGTTTTAAAGAAAAAGACTTTATCTTGACTTGGAGCTTGATCTATGAATCTTGAAACATTGAACTCACACTTGTTGTTGTACTTGAACATGACCATGTAAAGTTATATTTCTCGTAGTAAAGATCTTTGTTCTTGAGTGATGCACAATCTTCATTATTTAGAAGTGCTGCACAAGATACAGATTACAAGAGATGTTTTGGCACTACAAAATTTAACAATATAGGAGCTAAAAATCATACCACTTACAATCTCCCCTTTTGTCAAATTTGTGACAAAACACACTCCATATAAACATAAGCATTATATGCACAAAGATTCATGCACCAGTTATCAATATAAACTAGTCAACCTGGTTAAAGAATCATGCACTAGTTATAAAAATGAAAGAAAGCATTTTGGTTGGCAATTGCTACTACTCTCCTTGACTCCTATCCCTCCATCCACAATCCACATGCCTTAAATCACAAACACCATATATCAAGCATGTCAAAATTCTTATCATCAAAATTCTCCCCCTTTTTGTCACAATATGACAAAGGAAGAACCCAATCCAAGAAACAAGATGTAGATAAACAAAGAAGAATAAGACGAGCAATGAGGAATAAAGAAGTAAGATATGAAAATTCACAAGCAAGTAAAGTTCAAGTATCAACAATCACCATCCAAGTTCAACCAAAGTCAATCCCACAAACTGAAAGGAAGCAAAGTATCATAAGAGTTATTACAATCCAAAATTAGAAAATACTAATCAGATCTTGAAGAGGGAGCAGGAATAGATAGATCAATCTGATGTAAACCCTTATTAATATGCCTCGCATATTTACCCATATAAGCAAATTGTAAATCCTAGGTTACACGAATCTAAGCCACCTGTTCTTCAAGAGAATGCAACCTCTCAGTAAAATCAGAAGGCTGGTAATCAGGGTTAGCCTTAGAATCTGATTTGATCTCATCAAAGATATCGTCCATGTTTTTATCATCTGCAAGTAAATCGCCTTCTTCTTCATTCACTGGTTCAGCTCCACCAACACCCACATTGACTTAACCATCAACTAATCTCAAATTCATTTTGTTTATATTTGAGTTGTTGAAAATAAGGCGTTGATATGAGTCTCTCTCACAGGCATAACCACTAACATATGGGTGGCCAACACAGTCATAAGATATACAAAAGGGATATCGCTGTGTCCAAAATGGAGACAGAATTGTATAATGGACAGGTAGATCAAAGAAGGAAGACAAATAGATGTACCAGAGATGATGGAATATAAAATCTGAACCATGAAAGAGGTGAGTTCGGTTTTGTTACCAAAACATGGATAAAGATTTGAAATAAATATCCTGTGAAGGACCCTTTATCTGGATAACAAATACTTTGAAGCAAGCGCATTCCCATTTTGACTCCATTGCGCATCTATATTGCATAATGCTCTAGTAAGTACACGTTTTTCTGATTCAGATGGTTTGGCTACTAGAGAGCTAATTGGAATACCTTCATCATTAACAGATATGTCCATTAGGCCTAAAATCAAATGTTGGTTTACTTCAAATGGACCTTCTCTAGTTGCTATAATAAAAGTTAAATTTTCAGTTGAAAAGTCAAAAATACATGCAAACATAGCCTACGCAATAGACCGATATGCCGGCCCACCCCAATGTAGAATGTTATCCCATCCTACAGATTAGAGAAGGGGAAGGAGTTCAAAAGGAGCATGTAAGACCCGTATCGTAGGTCGTACCGTTCTGTAGACTTCCGTGGTCCTCTCATCGAATTTCAGCAACCCGCATTCTGTTATAGGGGTTGCACACAACCCTGAGTCATGTCCCGTATTTTAGAGTCGTCTTGACCCGAGACTTGTACCCGTGCGACCACGCCGTCACCGCGGTTCTGATGTCGCGTCTCCACACCAACGCGATACCTTGACCAGGAGATGTGGGCCTGCATTCAGTTCGAGGAAAAATACCGCGCATTGCAAAACTCAAGAGAACATCATATCAAATCCCATTAATCCCATCAATCAAGTACACATCACCTCACATGTCAAAGTACAACCCCATCCCCAAGCAACCCCAATGTTAAACTTTCTCTTACACCCAAGTACAGCCATCACCCATCACCCATCTCTAACCCCATCTATCACCCATCCCTCTCTCTCTTACATCTCTCTCTCTCTCTCTCTCTCTCTCTCTCTCTCTCTTCCTCATTTCCTCCCAAGCAAGGATTCGTTCATGAGAGCTCCATGAGAGGGAGCTTTGTGTGGCCCACTCCTTATCTCCCATCTCCACCATCAAAGTGTGATCCCAACCGTTGAAATTGATCATTTGGAGCTCTAGCACGCATTGGCGGATGAAGAAAGGAGAAATCTAAGGTGGGTGCTTCTCTCTCTCCTTCCTTTATTTTGTGATCCACATGATGAGTGTATGTGATATCTAGACCACCCATCCGACGGACCACATGGTCGTCCAACATGGGGACTAACCCACCTTGCTACCATTTTGTTTGAAGGGTACAGATGATGGGAAAATACAAATATGTGGTGGACCCCAACATGGCCAGATGGGCCAACCCAGAACTTGTAGGAAGTTTGTTGTCCAGACCATCCAGCAAGGCCTGGACATTGCTGGGATAAAAACAAAGTTATTAGTTAATAAAAACGTGGGGCCCAAGTGTTGTTTAGATCATCCAGACCGTCCAGACACTAGGTCTGGACAGAGGGAAAACACGAATATTACCTTGATCCAAATCATGGTGACCCACCCACACTACGCCAAAACAGCGAAAAAAGGACGGTTGAAAACCGTCTCAAAAGCCCAAAAAGGACGGTCCTGGACCGTCGCAACGGCCGTCAAATTTTGACGTGTCGTATTTTTTAAAGGACGGCCATAAACCGTCTCTCAAAAGGACGGTCATGGACCGTCTCTAAAAAAGGACGGCCATAAACCGTCTCTAATGGTAACCCGCATTTTCCTGGAAAAGACTGTCGGTGACCGTCCGTAAAAAGGACGGTCCATGGCCGTCAATAATAAGGACGGCTATAGACCGTCCGTAAAAAGGACGGCCCATAGCCGTTAATAATAAGGACGGTTATAGACCGTCTCTTATCACCCATAAAAGGACGGTTATAGACGGTCTCTTATGGACCTAGTAAGGACGGTCATGAGCCGTCCTTTAAAAGGACGGTCGTGAGCCGTCCTTTAAAAGGACGGTCTTCATCCATCTCATATTTATATATGCACCTGATATACACCTATTAGACCATCATATTCTTCCTGATATACACCTGTTATATAACATATTTCATCATATTCACATTCACATCCATCTAAACCCAAACTATGTAAATTTATCCAAACAAAAGCTACATTCATCCAAACATAAACTACATCTATCCAAACACAAACAATATACACCTGTTACAATATCATGTTCTTCCTAATATACACTGTTACAACATCGTACTTTTAAATACACCTGTTATATAATATATTTCATCACATCCACATCCATCTAAACCCAAACTACATAAACAATCTTATCCACATTACATTCATTCATGCATAAATACGCTCACACCAACCCTGCAAAAAGATCATACAAAAATAAAGGAGAAAAAGACTTATCGGATCATCCTTTTGTTTATACAACCTCTCGAGGATCTGCACAACTTGAAAAAGATCTCTTATCGGCTCTGCCGATGCGGCTATCTGAGAACAACTTTAAAAGAGGCAAAAGAAAAAACACATCGACATTCAAAGTTCGACCACTTCAAAGAATCACAAACCTTGACATAAAGTTTAAGGCAACATTTTCGATATCTTGTTTATCGACTCTGGGATGACTGTCTCGGTTGGCAACATCACTGCGACACTATGCCCAACTCCATTTCGCAAACACGTTTAATCTTTCTGCAAAATCAGAAAATAAAATGCTTTAGTTGGAGATCGGGTTTATGTTTGGGTTTTCAAGTTAGGGTTTAGGTTTAGGTTAAGGGGTTGAGACTAGGATTAGGTGTAGGTTTAGGTTTAGGGATTTGAGAATACATTTAGTTTTAGGTTTCAGGTTATAGGTTAAGGTTTAGGTTAAGGTTTAGGTTAAGGTTAGGTTATAGGTTATAAGTTTAGGTTATAGGTTAAGGTTTTAAGTCATAGGTTTTGGTTTAGGTTATAGGTTATAGGTTAAGGTTTTAGGTCATAGGTTTTGGTTTAGGTTAAGGTTATAAGTGTAGGTTTAGGTTTAGGTTAAGGTTTTGGTTGAGGTTTAGGTTAAGGTTTAGCTTTAAGGAAATGAGAATAGGTAAGGTTTAGGTTTAGGAAATCGAGTTCGGGTTCGGGATCGGAGTTTAGGTTTGGGTTTTCAAGTAAGGGTTTAGGTTTTGGTTAGGGAGTTGAGATTAGGATTAGGTGTAGGTGTAGGTTTAGGGAATTGAGTATAGGTTAAGGTTTAGGTTTAGGAAATCGGGTTCGGGTTCGGGTTTGGGATTGGGTTTATGTTTGGGTTTTAGGTCATAGGTTTTGGTTTAGGTTAAGGTTATAGGTTTAGGTTTGGGTTTAGGGTTTAGAGTTTAGGGTTTGGTTAAGCTACGAGTTAAGGGAATTGAGAATAGGTAAAGGTTTAGGTTTAGGAAATCGGGTTCGGGTTTGGGATCGGGTTTCGGTTTGCATTTTCAAATTTAGGTTTATGTTTGGGTTAGGGAGTTGAGATTAGGATTAGATGTAGGTTTAGGTTTGGGGATTTGAGAATAGGTTAAGGTTTAGGTTTAGGTTTAGGTTTAGGTTTAGGGAATTGAGAATAGGTTAAGGTTTAGGTTTAGGGAATTGAGAATAGATTAAGGTTTAGGTTTAGAAATCAAGTTTGTGTTCGGGATCGGGTTTATGTTTGGGTTTTAGGTCATAGGTTTTGGTTTAGGTTAAGGTTATAGGTTTAGGTTTGGGTTTAGGTTAAGGTTTTGATTAAGGTTTAGGTTATAAGCTACAAGTTAAGGGAATTGAGAATAGGTAAAGGTTTAGGTTTAGGAAATCGGGTTCGGGTTCAGGATCGGGTTTTGGTTTGCATTTTCAAGTTTAGGTTTATGTTTAGGTTAGGGAGTTGAGATTAGGATTAGGTGTAGGTGTAGGTTTAGGGATTTTGAGAATAAGTTAAGGTTTAGGTTTAGGTTTAGGAATTGAATATAGGTTAAGGTTTAGGTTTAGGAGATCGGGTTCGGGTTCGGGATCGGGTTTATGTTTGGGTTTTAGGTCATAGGTTTTGGTTTGGTTAAGGCTATAGGTTTAGGTTTGGGTTTAGGTTAAGGTTTTGGTTAAAGTTTAGGTTATAAGCTACAGGTTAAGGGAATTGAGAATAGGTAAAGGTTTAGGTTTAGGAAATCGGGTTCGGGTTCGGGATCGGGTTTCGGTTTGCATTTTCAAGTTTAGGTTTATGTTTAGGTTAGGGAGTTGAGATTAGGATTAGATGTAGGTTTAGGTTTGGGTATTTGAGAATACATTTAGGTTTTAGGTTTAGGTTTAGGTTATAGGTTTAGGTTTAGGGAATTGAGAATAGGTTAAGGTTTAGGTTTAGGAAATCGAGTTTGTGTTCGGGATCGGGTTTATGTTTGGGTTTTAGGTCATAGGTTTTGGTTTAGGTTAAGGTTATAGGTTTAGGTTAAGGTTTTCGTTAAGGTTTAAGTTATAAGCTACGGGTTAAGGGAATTGAGAATAGGTAAAGGTTTAGGTTTAGGAAATCGGGTTCGGGTTCGGGTTTCGGTTTGCATTTTCAAGTTTAGGTTTATGTTTAGGTTAGGGAGTTGAGATTAGGATTAGATGTAGGTTTATGTTTGGAGATTTGAGAATACATTTAGGTTTTAGGTTTAGGTTTAGGTTATAGGTTTAGGTTTAGGAATTGAGAATAGGTTAAGGTTTAGGTTTAGGAAATCGCGTTTGTGTTCGGGATCGGGTTTATGTTTGTGTTTTAGGTCATAGGTTTTGGTTTAGGTTAAGGTTATAGGTTTAGGTTTGGGTTTAGGTTAAGGTTTTGATTAAGGTTTAGGTTATAAGCTACGAGTTAAGGGAATTGAGAATAGGTAAAGGTTTAGGTTTAAGAAATCGGGTTCGGGTTCGGGATCGGGTTTCGGTTTGCATTTTCAAGTTTAGGTTTATGTTTAGGTTAGGAGTTGAGATTAGGATTAGGTGTAGGTGTAGGTTTAGGGATTTGAGAATAGGTTAAGGTTTAGGTTTAGGTTTAGGTTTAGGTTTAGGGAATTGAGTATAGGTTAAGGTTTAGGTTTAGGAAATCGGGTTCGGGTTCGGGATCGGGTTTATGTTTGGGTTTTAGGTCATAGGTTTCGGTTTTGGTTAAGGTTATAGGTTTAGGTTTGGGTTTAGGTTAAGGTTTTGGTTAAAGTTTAGGTTATAAGCTACGGTAAAGGGAATGAGAATAGGTAAGGTTTAGGTTTAGAAATCGGGTTTGGTTCGGGATTGGGTTTTGGTTTGCATTTTCAAGTTTAGGTTTATGTTTAGGTTAGGGAGTTGAGATTAGGATCGATTAGATGTAGGTTTAGGTTTGGGGATTTGAGAATAGGTTAAGGTTTAGGTTTAGGTTTAGGGAATATAGTATAGGTTAAGGTTTAGGTTTAAGAAATCGGGCTCGGGTTCTGGATCGGGTTTATGTTTGGGTTTTAGGTTATAAGTTTTGGTTTTGGTTAAGGTTATAAGTTTAGGTTTGGGTTTAGGTAATTTTTGTTTAAGGTTTTGGTTATAAGCTACAGTTTAAGGGGAATTGAGAATAGGTAAAGGTTTAGGTTTAAGAAATCGGGTTCGGGTTCGGGAACGGGTTTCGGTTTGCATTTTCAAGTTTAGGTTTATGTTTAGGTTAGGGAGTTGAGATTAGGATTAGATGTAGGTTTAGGTTTGGGGATTTGAGAATACATTTAGGTTTTAGGTTTAGGTTTAGGTTATAGGTTTAGGTTTAGGAATTGAGAATAGGTTAAGGTTTAGGTTTAGGAAATCGAGTTTGTGTTCGGTATCGGGTTTATGTTTGGGTTTTAGGTCATAGGTTTTGGTTTAGGTTAAGGTTATAGGTTTAGGTTTGGGTTTAGGTTAAGGTTTTGGTTAAAGTTTAGGTTATAAGCTACAGGTAAAGGGAATTGAGAATAGGTAAAGGTTTAGGTTTAGGAAATCGGGTACGGGTTCGGGATTGGGTTTTGGTTTGCATTTTCAAGTTTAGGTTTATGTTTAGGTTAGGGAGTTGAGATTAGGATCGATTAGATGTAGGTTTAGGTTTGGGGATTTGAGAATAGGTTAAGGTTTAGGTTTAGGTTTAGGAATATAGTATAGGTTAAGGTTTAGGTTTAAGAAATCGGGCTCGGGTTCGGGATCGGGTTTATGTTTGGGTTTTAGGTCATAGGTTTTGGTTTTGGTTAAGGTTATAAGTTTAGGTTTGGGTTTAGGTAACGGTTTTGGTTAAGGTTTTGGTTATAAGCTACAGGTTAAGGGAATTGAGAATAGGTAAAGGTTTAGGTTTAAGAAATCGGGTTCGGGTTCGGGAACGGGTTTCGGTTTGCATTTTCAAGTTTAGGTTTATGTTTAGGTTAGGGAGTTGAGATTAGGATTAGATGTAGGTTTAGGTTTGGGGATTTGAGAATACATTTAGGTTTTAGGTTTAGGTTTAGGTTATAGGTTTAGGTTTAGGGAATTGAGAATAGGTTAAGGTTTAGGTTTAGGAAATCGAGTTTGTGTTCGGGATCGGGTTTATGTTTGGGTTTTAGGTCATAGGTTTTGGTTTAGGTTAAGGTTATAGGTTTAGGTTTGGGTTTAGGTTAAGGTTTTGGTTAAAGTTTAGGTTATAAGCTACGGGTAAAGGGTTGAGAATAGGTAAAGGTTTAGGTTTAGGAAATCGGGTTGGGTTCGGGATTGGGTTTTGGTTTGCATTTTCAAGTTTAGGTTTATGTTTAGGTTAGGGAGTTGAGATTAGGATCGATTAGATGTAGGTTTAGGTTTGGGGATTTGAGAATAGGTTAAGGTTTAGGTTTAGGTTTAGGAATATAGTATAGGTTAAGGTTTAGGTTTAAGAAATCGGGCTCGGGTTCGGGATCGGGTTTATGTTTGGGTTTTAGGTCATAGGTTTTGGTTTTGGTTAAGGTTATAAGTTTAGGTTTGGGTTTAGGTAACGGTTTTGGTTAAGGTTTTGGTTATAAGCTACAGGTTAAGGGAATTGAGAATAGGTAAAGGTTTAGGTTTAAGAAATCGGGTTCGGGTTCGGGAAACGGGTTTCGATTTGCATTTTCAAGTTTAGGTTTATGTTTAGGTTAGGGAGTTGAGATTAGGATTAGATGTAGGTTTAGGTTTGGGGATTTGAGAATACATTTAAGTTTTAGGTTTAGGTTTAGGTTTAGGAATTGAGAATAGGTTAAGGTTTAGGTTTAGAAATCAAGTTTGTGTTCGGGATCGGGTTTATGTTTGGGTTTTAGGTCATAGGTTTTGGTTTAGGTTAAGGTTATAGGTTTAGGTTTGGGTTTAGGTTAAGGTTTTGGTTAAAGTTTAGGTTATAAGCTACGAGTAAAGGGAATTGAGAATAGGTAAAGGTTTAGGTTTAGGAAATCGGGTTGGGTTCGGGATTGGGTTTTGGTTTTGCATTTTTTCAAGTTTAGGTTTATGTTTAGGTTAGGGAGTTGAGATTAGGATCGATTAGATGTAGGTTTAGGTTTGGGGATTTGAGAATAGGTTAAGGTTTAGGTTTAGGTTTAGGGAATATAGTATAGGTTAAGGTTTAGGTTTAAGAAATCGGGCTCGGGTTCGGGATCGGGTTTATGTTTGGGTTTTAGGTCATAGGTTTTGGTTTTGGTTGAGGTTATAAGTTTAGGTTTGGGTTTAGGTAACGGTTTTGGTTAAGGTTTTGGTTATAAGCTACAGGTTAAGGGAATTGAGAATAGGTAAAAGTTTAGGTTTAAGAAATCGGGTTCGGGTTCGGGAATGGGTTTCGGTTTGCATTTTCAAGTTTAGGTTTATGTTTAGGTTAGGGAGTTGAGATTAGGATTAGATGTAGGTTTAGGTTTGGGGATTTGAGAATACATTTAGGTTTTAGGTTTAGGTTTAGGGAATTGAGAAATAGGTTAAGGTTTAGGTTTAGGAAATCGAGTTTGTGTTCGGGATCGGGTTTATGTTTGCGTTTTAGGTCATAGGTTTTGGTTTAGGTTAAGGTTATATGTTTAGGTTTGGGTTTAGGTTAAGGTTTTGATTAAGGTTTAGGTTATAAGCTACAGGTTAAGGGAATTGAGAATAGGTAAAGGTTTAGGTTTAAGAAATTGGGTTCGGGTTCGGGATCGGGTTTGGTTTGCATTTTCAAGTTTAGGTTTATGTTTAGGTTAGGAAGTTGAGATTAGGATTAGGTGTTGGTGTAGGTGTAGGTTTAGGGATTTGAGAATAGGTTAAGGTTTAGGTTTGGGTTTAGGTTTAGGTTTAGGGAATTAGTATAGGTTAAGGTTTAGGTTTAGAAATCGGGTTCGGGTTCGGGATCGGGTTTATGTTTGGGTTTTAGGTCATAGGTTTTGGTTTTGGTTAAGGTTATAGGTTTAGGTTTGGGTTTAGGTAACGGTTTTGGTTAAGGTTTTGGTTATAAGCTACAGGTTAAGGGAATTGAGAATAGGTAAAGGTTTAGGTTTAGGAAATCGGGTTCGGGTTCGGGATCGGGTTTCGGTTTACATTTTCAAGTTTAGGTTTATGTTTAGGTTAGGGAGTTGAGATTAGGATTAGATGTAGGTTTAGGGTTGAGGATTTGAGAATAGGTTAAGGTTAAGGTTTAGGTTTAGGTTTAGGTTTAGGGAATTGAGTATAGGTTAAGGTTTAGGTTTAGAAATCGGGTTCGGGTTCGGGATCGGGTTTATGTTTGGGTTTTAGGTCATAGGTTTTGGTTTAGGTTAAGGTTATAGGTTTAGGTTTGGGTTTAGGTTAAGGTTTTGGTTAAAGTTTAGGTTATAAGCTACAAGTTAAGGGAATTGAGAATAGGTAAAGGTTTAGGTTTAGGAAATCGGGTTCGGGTTCGGGATCGGGTTTCGGTTTACATTTTCAAGTTTAGGTTTATGTTTAGGTTAGGAGTTGAGATTAGGATTAGATGTAGGTTTAGGTTTGGGGATTTGAGAATAGGTTAAGGTTAAGGTTTAGGTTTAGGTTTAGGTTTAGGTTTTAGGTTTAGGGAATTGAGTATAGGTTAAGGTTTAGGTTTAGGAAATCGGGTTCGGGTTCGGGATCGGGTTTATGTTTGGGTTTTAGGTCATAGGTTTTGGTTTAGGTTAAGGTTATAGGTTTAGGTTTGGGTTTAGGTTAAGGTTTTGGTTAAAGTTTAGGTTATAAGCTACAGGTTTAAGGGAATTGAGAATAGGTAAAGGTTTAGGTTTAGGAAATCGGGTTCGGGTTCGGAACGGGTTTCGGTTTGCATTTTCAAGTTTAGGTTTATGTTTAGGTTAGGGAGTTGAGATTAGGATTAGATGTAGGTTTAGGTTTGGGGATTTGAGAATACATTTAGGTTTAGGTTTAGGTTTAGGTTTAGGTTTAGGTTTAATTGAGAATAGGTTAAGGTTTAGGTTTAGGAAATTGAGTTTGTGTTCGGGATCGGGTTTATGTTTGGGTTTTGGGTCATAGGTTTTGGTTTAGGTTAAGGTTATAGGTTTAGGTTTGGGTTTAGGTTAAGGTTTTGATTAAGGTTTAGGTTATAAGCTACAGGTTAAGGGAATTGAGAATAGGTAAAGGTTTAGGTTTAAGAAATCGGGTTCGGGTTTGGGATCGGGTTTCGGCTTGCATTTTCAAGTTTAGGTTTATGTTTAGGTTAGGAAGTTGAGATTAGGATTAGGTGTAGGTGCAGGTGTAGGTTTAGGGATTTGAGAATAGGTTAAGGTTTAGGTTTGGGTTTAGGTTTAGGTTTAGGGAATTGAGTATAGGTTAAGGTTTAGGTTTAGGAAATCGGGTTCGGGTTCGGGATCGGGTTTATGTTTGGGTTTTAGGTCATAGGTTTTGGTTTTGGTTAAGGTTATAGGTTTAGGTTTGGGTTTAGGTAACGGTTTTGGTTAAGGTTTTGGTTATAAGCTACGAGTTAAGGGGTGAGAATAGGTAAAGGTTTAGGTTTAGGAAATCGGCGGGTTCGGGTTCGGGATCGGGTTTTGGTTTACATTTTCAAGTTTAGGTTTATGTTTAGGTTAGGGAGTTGAGATTAGGATTAGATGTAGGTTTAGGTTTGGGGATTTGAGAATAGGTTAAGGTTAAGGTTTAGGTTTAGGTTTAGGTTTAGGTTTAGGGAATTGAGTATAGGTTAAGGTTTAGGTTTAGGAAATCGGGTTCGGGTTCGGGATCGGGTTTATGTTTGGGTTTTAGGTCATAGGTTTTGGTTTTGGTTAAGGTTATAGGTTTAGGTTTGGGTTTAGGTTAAGGTTTTGGTTAAAGTTTAGGTTATAAGCTACGGTAAAGGGAATTGAGAATAGGTAAAGGTTTAGGTTTAGGAAATCGGGTTGCACGGTTCGGGATTGGGTTTTGGTTTGCATTTTCAAGTTTAGGTTTATGTTTAGGTTAGGGAGTTGAGATTAGGATCGATTAGATGTAGGTTTAGGTTTGGGGATTTGAGAATAGGTTAAGGTTTAGGTTTAGGTTTAGGAATATAGTATAGGTTAAGGTTTAGGTTTAAGAAAATCGGGCTCGGGTTCGGGATCGGGTTTATGTTTGGGTTTTAGGTCATAGGTTTTGGTTTTGGTTGAGGTTATAAGTTTAGGTTTGGGTTTAGGTAACGGTTTTGGTTAAGGTTTTGGTTATAAGCTACGAGTTAAGGGAATGAGAATAGGTAAAAGTTTAGGTTTAAGAAATCGGGTTCGGGTTCGGGAACGGGTTTCGGTTTGCATTTTCAAGTTTAGGTTTATGTTTAGGTTAGGGAGTTGAGATTAGGATTAGATGTAGGTTTAGGTTTGGGGATTTGAGAATACATTTAGGTTTTAGGTTTATGTTTAGGTTATAGGTTCGAGTTTAGGGAATTGAGAATAGGTTAAGGTTTAGGTTTAGAAAATCGAGTTTGTGTTCGGGATCGGGTTTATGTTTGCGTTTTAGGTCATAGGTTTTGGTTTAGGTTAAGGTTATATGTTTAGGTTTGGGTTTAGGTTAAGGTTTTGATTAAGGTTTAGGTTATAAGCTACGAGTTAAGGGAATGAGAATAGGTAAAGGTTTAGGTTTAGAAATGGGTTCGGGTTCGGGATCGGGTTTCGGTTTGCATTTTCAAGTTTAGGTTTATGTTTAGGTTAGGAAGTTGAGATTAGGATTAGGTGTTGGTGTAGGTGTAGGTTTAGGGATTTGAGAATAGGTTAAGGTTTAGGTTTAGGTTTTGGTTTAGGTTTAGGAAATTGAGTATAGGTTAAGGTCTAGGTTTAGGAAATCGGGTTCGGGTTCGGGATCGGGTTTATGTTTGGGTTTTAGGTCATAGGTTTTGGTTTTGGTTAAGGATATAGGTTATAGGTTTGGGTTTAGGTTTAAGGTTTTGGTTAAGGTTTTGGTTATAAGCTACGAGTTAAGGAATGAGAATAGGTAAAGGTTTAGGTTTAGAAATCGGGTTCGGGTTCGGGATCGGGTTTCGGTTTACATTTTCAAGTTTAGGTTTATATGTTTAGGTTTGGGAGTTGAGATTAGGATTAGATGTAGGTTTAGGGTTTGATTTGAGAATAGGTTAAGGTTAAGGTTTAGGTTTAGGTTTAGGTTTAGTTTAGGAATTGAGTATAGGTTAAGGTTTAGGTTTAGAAATCGGGTTCGGGTTCGGGATCGGGTTTATGTTTGGGTTTTAGGTCATAGGTTTTGGTTTTGGTTAAGGTTATAGGTTTAGGTTTGGGTTTAGGTTAAGGTTTTGGTTAAAGTTTAGGTTATAAGCTACGGTTTAGAGAATGAGAATAGGTAAGGTTTAGGTTTAGGAAATCGGGTTCGGGTTCGGGATCGGGTTTCGGTTTACATTTTCAAGTTTAGGTTTATGTTTAGGTTAGGGAGTTGAGATTAGGATTAGATGTAGGTTTAGGTTTGGGGATTTGAGAATAGGTTAAGGTTAAGGTTTAGGTTTAGGTTTAGGTTTAGGTTTAGGTTTAAGGAATTGAGTATAGGTTAAGGTTTAGGTTTAGGAAATCGGGTTCGGGTTCGGGATCGGGTTTATGTTTGGGTTTTAGGTCATAGGTTTTGGTTTTGGTTAAGGTTATAGGTTTAGGTTTGGGTTTAGGTTAAGGTTTTGGTTAAAGTTTAGGTTATAAGCTACAAGTTAAGGGAATTGAGAATAGGTAAAGGTTTAGGTTTAGGAAATCGGGTTCGGGTTCGGGAACGGGTTTCGGTTTGCATTTTCAAGTTTAGGTTTATGTTTAGGTTAGGGAGTTGAGATTAGGATTAGATGTAGGTTTAGGTTTGGGGATTTGAGAATACATTTAGGTTTTAGGTTTAGGTTTAGGTTTAGGGAATTGAGAATAGGTTAAGGTTTAGGTTTAGGAAATTGAGTTTGTGTTCGGGATCGGGTTTATGTTTGGGTTTTAGGTCATAGGTTTTGGTTTAGGTTAAGGTTATAGGTTTAGGTTTGGGTTTAGGTTAAGGTTTTGATTAAGGTTTAGGTTATAAGCTACGAGTTAAGGGAGTTGAGAATAGGTAAAGTTTAGGTTTAGAAATCGGGTTCGGGTTTGGGATCGGGTTTCGGTTGCATTTTCAAGTTTAGGTTTATGTTTAGGTTAGGAAGTTGAGATTAGGATTAGGTGTAGGTGCAGGTTTAGGTTTTAGGATTTGAGAATAGGTTAAGGTTTAGGTTTGGGTTTAGGTTTAGGTTTAGGGAATTGAGTATAGGTTAAGGTTTAGGTTTAGGAAATCGGGTTCGGGTTCGGGATCGGGTTTATGTTTGGGTTTTAGGTCATAGGTTTTGGTTTAGGTTAAGGTTATAGGTTTAGGTTTGGGTTTAGGTAAAGGTTTTGGTTAACGTTTTGGTTATAAGCTACAGGTTAAGGGCATTGAGAATAGGTAAAGGTTTAGGTTTAGGAAATCGTGTTCGGGTTCGGGATCGGGTTTCGGTTTACATTTTCAAGTTTAGGTTTATGTTTAGGTTAGGAGTTGAGATTAGGATTAGATGTAGGTTTAGGTTTGGAGATTTGAGAATAGGTTAAGGTTAAGGTTTAGGTTTAGGTTTAGGTTTAGGTTTAGTTTAGGAATTGAGTATAGGTTAAGGTTTAGGTTTAGGAAATCGGGTTCGGGTTCGGGATCGGGTTTATGTTTGGGTTTTAGGTCATAGGTTTTGGTTTTGGTTAAGGTTATAGGTTTAGGTTTGGGTTTAGGTTAAGGTTTTGGTTAGAGTTTAGGTTATAAGCTACGAGTTAAGGGAATTGAGAATAGGTAAAGGTTTAGGTTTAGGAAATCGGGTTCGGGTTCGGGATCGGGTTTCGGTTTGCATTTTCAAGTTTAGGTTTATGTTTAGGTTAGGGAGTTGAGATTAGGATTAGATGTAGGTTTAGGTTTGAGGATTTGAGAATACATTTAGGTTTTAGGTTTAGGTTTAGGTTATAGGTTTAGGTTTAGGGAATTGAGAATAGGTTAAGGTTTAGGTTTAGGAAGTGAGTATAGGTTAAGGTTTAGGTTTAGAAATCGGTTGGGTTTGGGATCGGGTTTATGTTTGGGTTTTAGGTCATAGGTTTTGGTTTTGGTTAAGGTTATAGGTTTAGGTTTGGGTTTAGGTTAAGGTTTAGGTTAAGGTTTTGGTTATAAGCTACGAGGTTTAAGGGAATTGAGAATAGGTAAAGGTTTAGGTTTAGGAAATCGGGTTCGGGTTCGGGATCGGGTTTATGTTTGCATTTTCAAGTTTAGGTTAATCTTTAGGTTAGGGAGTTGAGATTAGGATTAGGTGTAGGTGTCGGTTTAGGGATTTGAGAATAGGTTAGGTTGTAGGTTAAAGTTTAGGGTATTGAGTTTAGGTTATAGGTTAAGGTTTAGGTTGTAGTTATAGGTTTTGGGATGTGAGAATAGGTTTAGGTTATAGGTTAAGGGTGTGGTCCCCGCAAATACGATATAAACACGCAAATACGAGATATAAACATGGCTTTGTCCAAATGGCCGAGCCCTTCCAATCTTGTCCATAGGAAATGGACAACTTCATCATGGTCGGCGGTTCCCACCTTCCGGGGACCCCGCTCATCAGGATAGCTCAGACGCACATCCGGGCTTGCTCCATTATTTTCGAGCAAATACATAAATACGGCTGTCCAAATGGCCGGGCCCTTCCAATGTTGTCCATAGGAAATGACAGACTTCATCATGGTCAGCGGTTCCCACCTTCCAGGGACCCCCGCTCATCCGGATAGCTCCGATGCACATCCGGGCTTGCTCCATTATTTTCCAGCAAATACATAAATACGGCTTGTCCAAATGGCCAGGCCCTTCCAATGCTGTCCATAAGAAATGGACAGTTTCATCATGGTCAGCGGTTCCCACCTTCCGGGACCCCGCTCATCCGGATAGCTCCGACGCACATCCGGGCTTGCTCTATTATTTTCGAGCAAATACATTTAAAAACAACATAAATATATTTAAAAGCATCTGGATACCTGAGGAAGGCCTCCCATATTTGTATTGTTGGTTACTCATCCTTTTGTCTGCAAGCCACAATTGACCAACAACTTCTATCGCTACCTGTACTTTGAAACCAACAGAAATATAACTGGGCCTGTACTCTGAAACCAACACAAATATAACTGAGAAACAATATAAGGAATAAGAAAAAATGAATTTACCTGTACACATCATTAAATGTTTCCCTATAAGGAGGTGATATTATATCTTTGATAGCCACAACCTGTATGACAGAGAAAAATGCAACTGATAGTGTTAGAATTTAGAGAAAAAAGATTTGTGGTCGCACTTAGATATTTTAGTATATTATGAGCAGTTTGCTATGTACCCAAAAAGTCAGATTGGGATCAAGCCACTACGTAGTTCTTTTTAATTAACCAAGTTACTAAAGGTCATAAATTTCATATTTAACAAAGTATCATTAAACAAGTCGTCTCAAATCGTTTCTGGTTGGTGCATTTAAAAAAAAAAAGAACTAATACACAATCAATGTATATTCTTGTTACATCTCGTACTGCAACAAGAGACAATGTTCTATCAATACTTGATTACATTTGAAATTGAAATCCTTTAGTAACTTGGTTAATAAAAAACAAATGACAACAAGCCATAATTAATCAAAAGGATGCTGAAGATTAAATAAATAAAAAAGGCAACTTGATCAAAAAAGGATTTCAGTGAATAATCAAGTTTTCATCATACAAAATGTCCTAGAGTTCAAAAAGTCGAATGAAACTACCGAATATTCAAATTCTCATCAGGAATTTGGGCCAAACAACAATTTCACCCAATTGAATATCTTCAAATGTCCTGTCATCATTAAACAATTACATTTGTGCGAACATTGATATCATTTATTACAACTCGATGCATTCTGGAGGGATGCACAGTAGTATCGACACCATCAGCCCACTAGCAATTGTCCGACCACGGATATCTCTCAATTGGTAAATTTGTTCCATCGATGGAGTTGTTGCGAGTCTTCTCGAATACTTGAGGTTCACCAGATCGACGGTGGGCCTATAAATAAAATAATGGTTCCATGTAAATAATAATGCTACTTTTATCTTTAAAAATAATAATTATATCATTTGATCGTGGCAAATGCAGTACATGAGATGCAGCTGTATCAGGAGAGCGATGAAGTTGCTGGCTTTGATGAGCAATTTGTTGCCTAAGTTCAGCAAATTGTTGCTCAACAATCATACGAAATTCTTGCATTTGAGTCATTGATGCTTCAAATTTAGCCTCAATGGACATACGCATTCCTCTCGACCGAGCTTCTATGATGTAGGGGTGGCAACCTTCATAGTAGTCTTAGAAATACCCAAACCCATGCCCCTAACCCTACCTCTGCTATCACGACCACAAACCTAAACAATAATTTTTAAGTTTAGTAATGTGTGTATATTATTATTTAAAAAAAAAAAAAAAAAAACAAAACACCAACGACAATGTATGTAAAGTGAGTAGAAATGATGGAAAACCTGTGAAACTAGGTCATGGTCTAAATCCTTGTGCTTACTGGTAGGATCACTGCCAGCTATCGATAATATTCTTTCCTATTAGAATATAATTGTTACAATAAATCCGTATTAAAAACGATTACAAGCTTTGCATACAATATAATTGTTACAATTACAATTATAATTGTTATAATTGTACTTAAATAAAAAAAATGATTAAAAACTGAAAAATTATTCTCACCGCTATTTCAAGATGTGTTTGTGTTGGATAAGACCCATCAGGTCTGCTATGAGTGGCAACAAACAAGTCGGTCCTAGTGATGATAGTATTTGGATTTTCTTTTCGCTGTAATTATATAAGCAAATTAGTTAACAAGAATTTATATTCATCAATTAAATTGTCAAAAAATATAGTACAAATTACCATTTTCTCTAATGTCCTATGACACCTCGTCTTCCGGTCGTGTGAGGGCATTTCACACATTGCTCTGAAGTCTTTCCTTCTTACGAAGATTGATTAATAATTACATGGATTGTAGATTAATGAAAATGTCCCAATCCTCTTGCTTCACACCAATGGGACAATTTCTTCTTCTTTCTACATCATTATCAAATTTATCATATTCCTTTCCCGATTGTATTTCCATACCTTCCAAGCTTTGCATACTTTTCGAAAATGCATATTCTTTTAACTCATCATCGATGTCGTGCGTGGCCTATTTCATTAAATTAATAATCAAACAATCTTATTGAGTAAAATTAGAAATAAAATCAAGAACAAACATGCTCACCAAAACCATAGACCGGATATTATCTTTAATTGCACCAGGCACTTTCATGCGCCAATCAAAAATGAAATTGGACAAAGCATGTGTCTGCCAAGTTGCCCTAAAAATGTGTTAAAAGGCGCTGATGTTTCTCCAATGGTTGTTTATATTCATTTAATTCAACTCTCTTCCTTGTATTGCTTCCTTGGGCTGAAGCTGATGAACCACCAAAATCCGACATAATTCCTGCAATTTTATAAAACAAAACAATATCTCATTATTATGTAATTGGCATTCTATTAATATTTTGATAGCTAAAAAATTGTAACAATCATTACTAAATAGAATTCAACTCACTTTCAAACTGATTTGAATCTTATTAGTTTCTTTTCCGTTTCTTATGACGTGAGGTACTCGGCTCACTCTCTACCCATGATTTTTCGTGTACATCTTCTTCTTCATTTAAATCATCGATTAATGAAAGTGCTGAAGAACATACATTCCTTCTGGCCTCAAACTCAAGTGGATCTTCAAATGCATATGCATCTTTCGTCAATCTCTTAGGAGCGTCCAATACAACATGCCAGTCATCTCTAGTTGGATCCTTACGGTAGAAGACACGAAATTTGCACGAGATGCAAGAATAAACGGCTCATCGTCTTCCTTTAAGTTCCATCTAAACCTTCCTAGATTGACAAATATCAAATTTGTTTCGGGATCTATGAAACATCCATTCAATTTATCTTCAATATGCACCCAATCACAGGAGAAGAGTGCTACTCTGAAGTCGAAGTAGTTCAATTCAAGAATTTGTCTAATGATGCCATAATAAGTGACTTCTTCTTCTATAGGATTCTTATCCTGGCGCTTGCCACTGAAGCTAGTTAGCACTTTCATTGAGACTCCTTTTTTTGTGTTGTTTTGTTCATTTCGAAATTGATCTTAAAAACATATCCATTTATTGAGTAAGTATTATATGATATGCATTTGAAGTTAGGACCTTCGACAATTCTCTTAAATTGAGACATTTCTTGATTATGTAGTTGATGTCTTAACCAAGGAATGTACTCCATTGGTCTTCTATTTGATAGATTACCCTTTCGATTTTGTCCCGTCGTGTTTGGCCCTGGATGTATGTTTGGTACTTCCTATAAATTTCAAATCATAGCAATTATTTTTATATATATAACAATGTTTATTACCAAAGCTATTTAAAAATATAAAAAAGAATAATATACTTCATTAACTTACTCCTTCCATTGATGATTTTCAACGTGATGTTGCAAAAACCCATTTAACGTGCTTGTTGATATTGCCTTTGTAGTAAGATTATAAACTTTTCCTTTCTTATCATTCAGGAATCACCACATTTTCATCATCATTGAATATTTGTAGTCCTTGCTTATGACCTCCTATTGTATTATTAGGATAATATTCCATGCGGTACATCATAGATTCCTCTATAATTTAGCGTTCATATCTGACCCTACTGGGTAAGCTTGATTCATCACATACTTCTTATATGTTCTCATCATCTGTTAAATATTAAAATCGGTATTAATGAAAATATATAAGCTATTTTGAAAAAGTTAATAAATTAAAGCAGTTAAAGTTACCTCTCAAAAGGATACATCCATCGATATCGACAGTCCGCAAACTTGTGCCTCCTCCGCCAAGTTCACAACAAGGTGTGTCATAGAAGCAAAAACGATGGTGGAAAATACTTTTCGAAAACACATAATGTTTCCACTATTTTATTTTTCATTTCTTGAAGCTCCATACGATGAATTTCTTTAGAACATATGACGTTAAAGAATCTTGACAATTGTATAATGGCGTAGCAATGACTTTTCTTTCTTGAATGAATGCATCAATAATACGGGTGTAATCACTTCTTTGCATTAGAATGTGATAATCATGTGACTTAAGGCCCTTGAGGTGATAGTCATCCATCTTGATATGATGTTTCAGTTTGCACTATACCCTCTCGAAACTTTCAAATCACTCAAGGTTCGACAAATCAGTTCTCTTTCAGATCTGGATAATGTGAAAGGAGCCTTAGGCAATAATAACTTACCATTTTTTCCTCACGGCCAATATTTCGATCTTATCTTCATAGCCATAAGATCCTGACGGGCTTGTAAACCATCCTTAGACTTGTCCTTCATGTCCATGATTGTTGCAATAAGGTTCTCAGTAACATTTTTCTCGACATGCATCACATCCAAATTATGACGAATGGGCATATGCTCCCAATACGGCAATGTAAAGAAGATTGATCTCTTCGACCAAGCAGTAAGGTTAGACTCCTCATCCGTGGTCTTCTTCCTCTTATTTCCTATATGCTTTCCGAACTTGGTTTGTATATTATTCATTTTAACCAATACCTGTTCTCCAGACAAACGCTTTGGAGCACAGCCATTTTCATCATTCCCATTGAATCGAGATCTTTGGCTCCTAAAGATATGAGCTCTTGGGAGGAATCTTCATGTGACCCATATAAGAAAACTTCTTTCCATGTTTTAGCCAAGCAGTCGGTCTCCTCACTACAAACAGGACATGCATACTTTCCTCTGTCCTACACCCGAAAGATGTCCATAAAATTTGGAAAATCATGTATTGCCCATAATAAAATCGCCTTCATTGTAAACTTTGTTCTTCCCAAACGAGTCATATGTTATCGACCCTTTCCACAATTCATTTAATTCTTCAATTAATGGTTGTAAATATACGTCGATGTCATGCCCTGGACCATTTTTTCCGGGAATTAAAAGTGTTAACATAATAAATTCCTTCCGCATGCATAAATGAGGAGGAAGATTGTATGGAACAATCATAACAGGCCAGCAACTATATGAGATGCTCATATGCCCAAAGGGATTGAATCCGTCTGTTGCAAGTCCCAACCGAACGTTACGTGGATCCGCAGCAAAATCACTAAATTTTCTATCTACAAACTTCCACATTGAAGAATCCACAGGATGACGCATGTACGAGTCATTTTTAGCCCCCTTTGAATGCCACAACATATTCTCTGCAATCCATGATACGCTATAAAGTCTTTGTAACCTTGGTGTTAATGGGAAGTATCTTAGCACCTTCCATGGTACATGTGAGACTCTTGATCTTACAACACTATTCACTTTCCATCTGCTTGCTTTACATGTAGGACAACTTTCCTTATTAGCATGCTCCTTCCAATACAGAATACAATCATTACGGCATGCATGTATCACCTCATAGTTCATACCCAACGAACTGATCAATCTCTTTGCATTAGGTACTATCCGGCAAAGAGTTCTCGCTTACAAAAATCTTCTTGAGCAGTTGCAACAAAGTCGTAAAGCTATTATCTGACCACTGATATTTAGCCTTCATGCTCATCAACTCAACTGTCACTGACAACTTTGTATACTCACGTTTACACGATGGATATAGGGGTTGTACCGCATCCTCCCTTAATTTATTGTACTGAGTATCATTGTCTATGTCATCTTGAGGCTGACTACCATGTTCCTCATTGACCTCATTCATACATGCATCTAAGTCATCAGGTTGAACACGACCAAAAGCATCATTAACCAAATCAACCATTAAGGCAACAACTCTTCATTACAATCAATGGCGATGTACTAGGAGCCTTGGCATTGACACCCATATTGGGAAGTTGTTCTCCATGAAAAAACCAAGTTGTGTATGTCTGATCTATACCATTCATAATCAAATGCTCAGAAACTGTACGTAGTATTTTCTTCCCACGCACATTACGACATCTAGCACAAGGACAACTATACCAATCAATACCTCCCGAATTCCATTTAGTAAATATAATAAATGATTCAACGCCTTTAATGTATTCATCACTCAATATATCTTTTGTCATCCAATTCTTGCTCGGGGGTGTCAAATCCATATCTGATATCACGTACATGCAGCATATAAAAAGTGAGATACAATAAAAAATAGGCTTTTCATAAACTGTCAAAACATGCCACACGTGGTCACCAATCATAAAAAAATAAAGATCTATATATATCCGCAAATATATGCACATGATTAGGCGTAGGTTTTAGGTAATAGGCTACATCAAGTTATGAGTTTTTAAGTATTGACTCGCATATGTAGACTGAAATATGAAAGAGCAGTCTTACCATTCTTGCACTAAATGAAAATATGAAGTTTCAATCCACAAAAAGAAAGAGGTAATAATTGAAGTTATTTAGGAAACAAGAGCAGGAAAATGCAATAAACAATATGTTGTGGTCCACAACATAGAAAAAAAAAGTGGATATTGAAATATAAGCAAAAATATTGTTAGCATAATTGCCTTATTGTTAGCAAAAATAGAAGGGATGCTTTAGAATTTAAATGATTAAAAAATAACTCGACTAAAATAGAGTATATGGAGTGCATATTTAGTAACAATAGGAGTGAAAATGATAAATTAGTTAAGATTGCTGACATGTGTAACGAAGGCCTAGAATTGTACAAGTTAGGAGTGAGTTGGTGCAAGACAAAGGCTCTTTAAGCGCAATGGAAGGTTCAAAAGCATGTAGGTGAAGATTGTAAGAAATGAGTTGATGACCTCTGGTCTAACTTGATTACGTTTGAGATATATGTCTAAAATGACACCGATCAAGTGGAGCTTATGGTGGTGATTTTTTAGGGAATTCTAGGTTATGGGCTATACCACTGTTTTCATGTGATACGGTCCACCTGAGATTTGGACCTGCCTCATTTTTTTATATAAACAGTTCAAAATCATCAGCAAAATCAATAAATTATATCAGCCCCACATGATCCATCATTTCCTTCCATATCATGGGGAAATGATTATATGATTATTTCCTACTTACAACTACATGCTCTTACTATAAATTCCTTTTAGTTGTAAAGGGTTTGCATGTGAAGACATTACATGGGCAGTTTGGATGACTGTAATTGCCTGTAAACTGTTCTACATTCTGAGGGCTTTTAGAATCGGGAGCAGATTAGGACCCAAGAAGGTGTGGCCCTTACTGTAGGGGCCAGCCCACCTTGATGTTTGTGTAATGTTTATTTGCAATCCAATCTGTTGATAAGGTCACATAAACCTGGATGAAGGTAAAAAAAAAACAAATATCAGCTTTTTGCAAAACTTTTGGTGGCCCACAAGAAGTTTTTAATGGTCAATCACCACTGTTTCCTATGGTATGGTCCACCTGAGATTTGGATCTACTTTATTTTTGGCCTCCTGCCCTTAAAATGATATGGAAAAATGGATGGACGACGTGGAGATGGAATACATTTATCAAGGTGGGCCCCATGGTAAGGGCCACACATAATCAACTCCCTTTAGAATCCTAGCATTTTGCTGTGTTTTGTATTACAAGTCAACTCCCTTTAGAATCCTAGCGTTTTTCAAGTCAATTAATCCATGCACCTTGAATCATATTTGACATGTCCTTAAATGATGTTAGAATCACATAATCTTGGGTCTAAAAGAAGAAGAAGAGGAAGAAGCGGTGAGGCGCAAAAAGTTACCGCCTCAAAAGTGGAGAGAATTAGGTTTATTTTTTCTCTACAAAAGATTATTTATGTCAGACCAAAAAAATTCTTCTCATAACTACCCATTCTACAATTTGTTAAAAAGAAATAAATTTCTCTAAGGCCATGTTTGGATTCCTAGAATTTAAAAGGAAAAGTATGAAATTTCTCTAAGGCCATGTTTGTACATGAATCTGATAACGGTTCCTGCATATCATCTGTCACATCGAGGTAGAGTATAGAAGCCTCATCTTCAATTTTGGTACATACCACGCAGATGAAGTTCAAACCTATGTCTTTACCTGGATTTGGACCAGCTGGAGCATCGCTATTAGTTTGAAAAAATGAAAAAGAAAAAAAAAAAAGCCTATACTACCTGAGTAATGTGTGTGAGGCTTGTGTATATTTGCACAAAGTGTGAAGCTAAGCTGCGACAAGTTTGGGTGTGGAAGTGGTGAAGCATCTGTTTCGAAATGCTAGCAAGTATAAACTGCTAGGAAGCAGGAGTGGGAGTGCAAGTCAGAAGCACGATTCAAAAGTGGGAGTAACACCTAGGTAGAAGGATCATGCAACTAGTGTCCCGCGAGATTTTGCACACCTACATGAAGGCTTGTTACAACACTTCTTTTTCTCGATGGCTGGCTAGCTATCAAGATGACATCCTTTAATTCACAAGAGCGCTCTTCCTTCCATTTTTTTGGAGGATGGTTCAAAAGGAAGGAGAGAAGGAAAGGAAAGAGAGAGAGGGAGAAGGGAAAAAAAAAGAAAAGAAGAGAGGGAGAGTCTGTGTTGGAGGATGGTTCAACCAAGCAAAACCAGGTCCTCTTCCTTCCATTTTTTTTTCTTCATTTTCCTTACTTGGTGGCCACGTTTTGGGGCCAGAAGTTAGGCAGCAAATAAGGCTACAAAAGTCCCTTGCATGGGTGTCCGGTCTCGGCTGGAATTGGGCACAAAATTGACACGAAAATCGGGCCGGAAACACGCCAAATCCCGGCCGTTTAAATGGCTGAAAATGGTGCAGAAAGGTCCCTGTTTGAGCTCCGATTTAGACTGGAACAAGCTTCACAAACGGGCCGTGCAAGGTCTTGTTTCTCGGCCAGAAAAATAGCCGAAATGAAAATTGGTAATGCAATAGTTGATTTTTGGCCTTGAACGGCAGTGAAAGCGCTTGACACATCAATGGTGAAAGTTACTGGTTTTAACCTAAATGGTTCTTTCAAAACGAAATCACCAACAATTCACCTACAAGTAGTCCATGAAACAATGCCCGTGATGCACAAACACTGGTGAAAGATCAGTTGTAACGACCGATTTTTTCGCTCTAATGAATAGTGAAAATCTGACGTGAAAACAATTACCAAAATGCACTCAGAATGGCGGCCGATTTTCCAACTAAAAAACACTGTAAAATGCATGGATATAGAATAAATGACAGAAGTGGGTTGGCATCGTTTATTCACAAGACCAAAATCTAATAGTTCCATGCATTTCAAGATGGACTTGGAACCATTGTAACTTCAAGAACTGCTTCCCTCATCTCCTGTCTTAATTGAAGTACTTCAACCCATTGTTCAATTTGCAAAAAAAAAAAAAAAAAAAAAAAAAAAAAAAAATCAGCCTAAGTTTTCTTGCCCATCAACTTATTTCTAATATCATGGGGATCGACTTTATCTTTGACATAACATCTACATGGTGAGGCCCACACGATGAAACCTTTCTGGGCCCCACGTGATGTTTACTTACCATCCACTGTTCATAAGATCTTACTGAGACATGGATGAAAGGAAAACACAAATATAAGCTTGATAAAAAACTTTTAGATAGAGAATTATATGCCCTAGCAAGATGAGCGAATCGATAGGCAAAAAGACAAGTACAAAGAACAAGAAAGAGCTTCCTTGTATACAAGTGCAAGATCAATCTTCCCATTATATTCGATTTAGCAAATATACACCAAATAAAAAAAAAAAAAAAAAAAGCGAGTGTGATTCAGATCATCGATTCAAGCCTTCTTTGGGGATTTGGTTGCTTCATACTCTTTGCTTCAACACAATAACATTCGAATTGGAAATCCCCAAATTTCTAAATCCCCAAATCCCCAAGCCCTAAAATCCCCAAATCCCTAAATGAGGGTCCACATTCGAATTGGAAATCCACAAATTTCTAAATCCCTTATTTCATAAATCAACATTAGCTTGAGAGAGATTGAGAGGGAGAGAGAGAGAGAGAGAGAGAGAGATACCTCGCGTTCGTGAGCCTTGGACCACCGCTCGGCCAAACGAAATGGGGAGTCGAGATGGAGAGGGATTGAGAGAGATAGAGAGTCGAGATGGAGAGGGATTGAGAGAGATGGGGAGTCGAGCTGGAGAGAGAGAGAGAGGTGCGAGAGAAGATAGAGAGAAACGAGCGAGAGAGCTCTTTGGAGGGGCGCTGAGTGAAAAAAATGGCGCGAGTGGTTCGCGCTGGAATGAAATGTGGGCGCCCACTCGCGATGAAATGCGGCCCCACCCAGATGGCCGGTGCTCTGTGGGCCCCACGATGATGTATGTGTTTCATCCATTCCGTTCATCCATTTTTAAAGATCATTTTACTACTTGATCCTAAAAATGAGAGGGATATAAATCTCATGTGGATCACACCACATGAAAACAATAGTGATTGGATATCAATCATTAAAATCCTCTTATGGCCCACTATACTGTTTATTTGACATCCAATCTGTTAATTAGGTCATACAGACCAGATGAAGAGAAAAAACAAATATCAGCTTCATCCAAAACTTTAATCGAGTTGGGTCCGAACGAGTCGAGTTAGTCTGAGTCATCTCGTGCCCAACTCTACTACTTACTATAATAGCCTTATGTCAAATGTCTTAATTCATCAAATATCAGACATCATATCTTATCAACTACTAACTTTAACTCTAATATATGTGGCCAATATATTTATGCTGGTATGATAAATTTAAAAATATCTCAAAATATTTATTGAATATTATTATCCACTTGCATACATATGCAATGTTTTAAACACGATCCAGAATGCACGTTGGGACCAACCTGACCCGAAATTGACCACCAATGCGGGCCATTGCTTGTACTTCGAACAAAAAAAAAAAAAACCAGTGTAACCACTAGGTTATGCTAATTCTCTATTTTGTGTGGATCGCAAATGAAGCAGAATTACAACCTAAAACTGACCAGAACAGTTTTAAAAGATTACTTATGACCCAAAAAAAAAAAAAAAAAAAGATATCACACCTGCTTTCAAATCACTATTAATTTGTGCAGCATGCGACCCATATGCAACCTAAAACAGAACTACTTCACATGTCTTAACATGGATGTAGTCCATTTAATCTTTGGGTATGATTTATTTATGTATATATCTTTAGGCTCCAAAACTTTTATATCAAGATGAGATTTGTGTATCCATACCATTCATCCATTTTGTCGGCTCACGGAGCACATCCAAATTTTAGCGTACTGAGTGAACTCCATGAGGTAGACCATGATTTATGTATTTGATCCACTTCGTCCATCCATTTTATCAGATAAGTTTAGGACTTTATAACCCAAAAATTAAGCATATCCAACACTAAAATGGACCACATGACAAAAAACAAGTGTAAATTTATGGTTGAAAAATTCTTGGGGGCCACATAAGTTTTGGATCAAGCTTATTTTTATGTTTTCCATTCATCCATGTCCATACGATTTTATGAACATGTTGGATGACAAATAAACATTATTGGGAGGCCTAGTAGTAAAGTTTCAACGGTGGAAATCATTATTCTCACTGTTTCCTGTTGTATGATCCGCTTGATCTTTTGATATGCTTCAATTTTGGGTTCAACCCCTTAAATTATTTGAAAAAAACGGATGAACGACATGGATAGACTACATAAATTCACGGTGGGCACAACATACATTGATCGAAAACTTTTTAGGCCACGTCAAAAGAAAACAGTTTTATCCTTTGATTTTCATATCACTTTTCTATGACCCACCGGAGTTTTAGATTATAGTGAAAATTAGTCCGCGGGGTTTAATGGGATGTTTCATCGCATGAACCGTTTGGATTAGAATCCCATGACACGTGTGGAAAGGATCGCACGTGCGCACGTGCACAGGTGAGCATGCGTACGAGTAACACCTAATCCACTCCCGTTTTCAAAACAAAAAAGAAAAGGAGACATTGCGATCAAACCCTACCGTCTTGGGGAGGAGTACAGAGGGAGGGCGGTCGTTGCAAGCAGAGAGAGAGATTGCGGAGAGGGAGGGCGGTTGTTGCAGACGGAGAGAGAGAGATTGCAGAGAGGGAGGGCGGTCGTTGCAGATGGAGAGAGATTGCAGAGAGGGAGGGTGGCCGTTGCAGACGGAGAGAGTGCATTTCTCCATCTTCCCCTCAAATCCCCAAATCCCCAGTAACATTGAGATATCTCTCTCTCTCTCTCTCTCTCTCTCTCTCTCTCAATCTCACCCGAATGTTTATTTGCCATACAACCTCCAAACTTTTGAGGTCAATATTTCAAGTCTAACTCATTAATCAAGCGGCACTTTCTTTCTTATGATGTTTGCAGAAAATAATCAAAGACGACAAACTGTGAGAGAAGGGGCATGCACAACATCAAACATATGCTATGGCCAGGTATCAAAGAGGTAACCAATAACTGGTACTCTTTTTTTTTTCTTTTTCATTTATATCACCAAACGATGCAAATCATTTCTAAGATCTTGTTTTCTTATGCTCTTTTAAAGTTGCTTCAATGCTAAGGAATATGTTCTAATGCATATGTGATTAATGTCCCGAATCTCCCGATAAATCTATACTATGTCTGTTGATGTGATTGGTCCTACCATGTACGATTCCCTATTGATAAATCCATACACCTGTGATTAATTTTTCGCCTTTTTTTTCTTTTTTTTTTTTCATTTCTTAACTGAATAAGTAATGAAAATCTCAACTAATGGAGACGGAAATAAATCAACATATATTTTTTTCAATTTGTCAAATTTTTCACAATTTTGTTTAATTTCTTAATTTTTTTTTTCAAAATATCACTTTTGTTATATAACTTTTCAATTTTTCTTGTCAAAATGCAAAATCTAGTTTTATTTTTAAAAATATATTTTTTTCTAATTTCACAAAATTTTCACAATTTTGTTTAATTTTTAAAATTTTCTTTTTCAAAATATCATTTTTTTTTATCGAAATCTTGTTATATAACTTTTTAATTATTTTTGTCAAAATACGAAAACTAGTTTTCTTTTTTAAAAAATATATTTTTTACAATTTGTCAATTTTTTCACAATTCATTTAATTTCTTAAATTTTTTTTTTTAAATATCATTTTTTTAATGTCACTTTTGTTATATAACTTTTCAATTTTTCTTGTCAAAATGCAAAATCTAGTTTTCTTTTTTAAATAATTTTTTTTTTCAATTTGTCAAATTTTTCAGAATTTTGTTTAATTTTTAAAATTTTCTTTTTCAAAATATCATTTTTTTATAGAAATCTTGTTATATAACTTTTTAATTTTTTTTTGTCAAAATTCAAAATCTAGTTTTCTTTTTAAAAAAATATACAGTTTTTTACAATTTGTCAATTTTTTCACAATTTTGTTTAATTTTTTATATTTTCTTTTTCAAAATATCATTTTTTTAGTGAAATTTTTTTTTTTCAAAGTTATCAACATTATTCAAAGTTCTTAAATTTTTTTATCAAAATGTAGAATTTTATAAAATCCAAGTTTTTTTTAAAAAAATAAAAATTTGTAGGAGGTATTTGAGTAGACGGTCTTCAAGGTCATAAAAGACAGCTAAGGACCGTCTCTAATAGAGACGGTCATTGACAGTCTCTAACAGAGACGGTCATTGACAGTCTCTAATAGAGACGGTTTTTTAGCATGCAATAAGACGGCTAAGGACCGTCTCTAATAGAGACGGTCCTTGACAGTCTCATACACCAAGTAAAAGACGGCCAATGACCGTCTCTAATACAAACGGCCAATGACCGTCTCAGATGACTGAATATAGGACGGTTGAAGACCGTCTCTAATATGGACGGTCATTGACCGTCTCAGATGGCGTATATAAGACGGTCAGCGACCGTCTTATAATGTTTGCAGACAGAAAACATTTAAAGACAATATTAGGGACGGTCAGGAGCCGTCCCTAAATTTAGAGACGGTTTACGACTCTCTAAAGCGTCTTTAAACCAAGCAAATTTAGCGACGGTCCAGAACCGTCTCTAAATCTGTCATTTATTTCCATTTTTCACGTAGTGCCACGTGGCACCACCATGATGCCTGTGATCTACCCTCACCATCCATACGTTAAGGAAGGTGGGCCCCTAAGCCCTTGAGCCCCTGATGCCTGGACCTACATCCAACCGTCCGTTCAGGACACTGGACGGCTATCGTGCAAAAAAAATAAATATAATATGTATGTATAATAAATAAATATGTTAAATACATATAATATTTATAGTAGGGTGGGCCCTATATGGACCCACCTTAATGTAAATAGTTTATATCTACATCGTCCATTTGGATGGTGTTGTGTGACACGCACTGACATGTAGGTTTCACCCACACTGTCCATCTGAGGTGGGCCCCAACATGTGCACGGGATGTGTGGGGCCATTGTGATGTGTTGCATCCACCGTTCCGGATGGATGGTGGGATCCAACGAGATGAATGGCCGGTCCACACGATTGCTGGACAGTGGACCATGACCTGTTATGTGTGATTTATCAACAATGTCCATCCAGCATGTGGACACTATCATGGTGCATTGATCCAGACCGTCCGTTTGAAGGACGTCAAGCCTTCTGGACACTGGCACTCCCTCCCACACACACGTATATATATTTGAGATATATTATTAGATAATATAATATTTTATATTAAAATAGTATGTATGTTATGGTGGGCCACCCCCACGTGGGACCCACCAGATGTAAGTATTTTATCCCTTCTATCCACCGTCCAGCGGATTGGACGGTGGATAACCCACCATGATGTATGTTTTCATCTGCACCGTCCACCATCTAGGACGGTGGGACCCACCTCCATGTACGTTAAATCCACACCGTGCATCCACCATGATGCATGTGTTTCATCTTCACCGTCCACCTGCTGGGCCGCACCAGTCATCTAGCTGCTGTTTTTTTCATGACAGCAAGTTCTGATCATGAGGTGTGTGCCATACCCTAGCCGTCCATCTGTTTTGCTAAGCATGGATAACCCACCATGATGTATTTATAATCCACACTGTGCTGGATGGGTCTGTCCAATGTTTGGATAGTGCAGATTTAGATAGATGGTGCTGATTTACATGGACAATGTTTAGGCGGTGCCGTGGGCTCCACCGTGGGCTCCACCGTGATGTATTTGTTATCCATGCAGTCCATCTTATGCAATGTGGCCCACCTTGATACATGTATTCTATGTTTACACCATTCATTGCTAGGCAGTGTTATGTGGGGCCTAGCATTGATGCATGTATTGTATATCTTCGTCATCCGCCCCTTGGATTTGTGGCCTACCTTGAGGTACGTGTTGTATCCAAACCGTCTAGCCATCTAGATCACCTAGACCGTCTAGATCATGGGGCGTACCGTGATGTGTATTTGTGGCCCATTTGACAAAGCCCATTGTGATGTATTTGAGGCCCATGGGCGAGGCCCATTGTGATGTATTCGAGGCCCATGGGCGTGACTCATTGTGATTCGTTTGAGGCTCATGTATGAAGCCTAATGCGATATATAAGAGGCCCATGAATGGGGCCCAATGTGATGTATGTGTGGCCGAAATGTTGTGTATGAATCCCTAATGTGGGCCACTCCTTGGAAGCAATGTTGGTTAGATATCCACATTGATGAGCAATGATGGTTTAATGTCCACATTGTGACCTTCCCTTAGCCTCATTCGGCCAATTCCGATTGTCGTGACCGATTACCGACTCCGATCAGTGACCGATTTGCTGACTCAGATCATCGATCGATCCCGATTGTCGTGACCGATTCACCGATTCTGAATATCGATCGATTCCGATTGACGTGACCGATTTGTCGATTCTGAATATCGATCGATTCCGATTGACGTCACTGATTTGCCGATTTTAATTATCGATTGATTCTGATTCTCTTGACCGATTGCCGACTTCGATCGACGTGACTGATTTGCCGATTCTGATTATTGATCTATCCCGATGGTTGTGACCGATTTGCCGATTCTGATTATCGATCGATTCTGATTGTCGTGACCGATTGCCGACATCGATCGACGTGACCGATTTACCGATTCTGATTATTCTATCTCGATGGTTGTGACCGATTTGCCAATTCTGATTATCGATTGATTCTGATCGCCTTGACCGATTGTCGATTTTGATTGACGTGACTGATTTATCGATTCTGACTATCGATCAATACGATCGTCGTGACTGCTTTGCTGATTCTGATTACCTTAACCAATTACCGATTTCGATTAACGTGACCTATTTACCGATTCCGTCTATCGATTGGTGCAATTGTCGTGACCGATTTGTTAATTCTGATTACCTTGACCGATTGCCGATTTCGATTGACGTGACTAATTTGCGATGCTGATTATCGATCGATTCTGATTGCCTTGACCGATTGGCGATACTGATTGACGTGACCGATTTGCCGATTCTAACTATCGATTGGTGTTAATGTCGTGACCGATTTGCTGATTCTGATTATCTTGACCGCTTGCCGATTCTGACTGACGTGACCGATTTGCCGATTCTGATTGTCGATCGGTGCGATTGTCGTGACCGATTACCGATTCTGATTGACATGACTGATTGCCGATTTCGATTGACATGACCGATTTGCCGATTCCGATTATCGATCAATTTCGAATATCAAGGCCAATTCCGATGATTTCAATTTGTTAAGGCCGATTGTATATGTCGATTCTGATTGTTAAGGCTAAGTATTAAGGCGAATTCTGATCTGTCGAAGACCGAGTATCTAGGTCGATTCCGATTGTCGAAACCAAGTATCGAGGCTGATTTCGATTGTCGAGGCCGCGTATCGAAGCCGATTTAGATTGTCAATTCGATTGTTAAGGCTGAGGCCGATTGTCGTGACCTATATGATGTATATGCGACATGTAGTTGAGGCCCACTGTGATGTATTCGTAGCCAATGGACAAGGCCCATTGTGATATGTATTAGACTCATGATGCATGACCCATTTAATGTATTTGAGACCCATGTGTAGGGTCCGCATGTCATGTATTTAAAGCCCATGAGCAGGGCCCACCCATTGTGTATATATGGCCCTTAAGTAAGGCCCATTATGTTGTATATTAGGCCTTTGCGTGAGGCCGTGGGCCCATTATATGTTTGGCTTTGTGTGAGCTATTCCTTGGGGGCAATGTTGGTTAAATGTCCACATTATCGAGGCCAATTGTTGATACCGACTATTGATACCGATTATGAGTATGTGACTGCATAGCATCATGATACACGCCCATACGCATCATCTGCATATTTGTTATGAGATGTGGTTGACCATTGCATATGTCATTAGGCAGATTGCTATGAGACTTCTTGATAGGCAGAGGTTATCTCACATGAGTGCACGATATGCGCATGATTGATGCATGACTGGATTGTATGGCTCATGTATTTTGCATTATGTGCCCTAGCGACATCAGGGCTGTAGCCTCCACAGGCATATCGTGGATGGCCAGACGGGATACCGAAAATCTATTCTACATGGGGTACTATAGATATCCCTGGGTGAAAGTCCCTAAACCCTCTTGGTTAAAGAGGTTGCTCCAACATTTAGACCGAGTGGATGCATGAGTGCATGAGGGTCATATACTATTGGGCCGCGTCTCCCACTGTGTCGTGGTCGGTTGAAAGGAAGTACGGCCTTACCTGCCCGAGAGGAGGGGGCAATGCTAGGCTGAGTCTGACCAGCTCAAGGAATGGGTCCGCTATCGACGAGCCGGACCCGATATTGGTAGGCGGATAGTGAGGTCTATTCCACTCGCCTTGTTACGCGCGATGGGGCGGCAATCTAGTTTGGAGTGTAATAAACCCCGGTGATTTCCTAGAGAGGAACCGTACTGATATGTGGACTTATTGAGTAGGAATTGCATGCTCATTCATTCATTCAATATTCACTCGAGCTGGTGGTGTGCAACTAATTGTTGTGTACCTTCGTTATGGCAAGGATTTCGGTTGGGCGCACGACTAACCTGAGATCAGGAGTTTACCACGTTGAGTCTGACTATCCAAATTTAGGTATGGGACTGGTTTGGATAGAAGTCCCTTGTGGTGGACCCTGTAGCCTGCGATAATACATACTATCATCCCGACTTCACACTCTAGCATGGTCATTTCATTCATATAGCATATTGCATCACATCCGTAGCCATATGACATTTTGGGTTGCTATGTTTCTGTACTTATATGGCCTAGATAGACTTAGCAGGATTTGTATATTGCATTGCATCTTCGGCATCTGATGTTTGGCTCTTTATGACTCATTATTGCACAACTCTTCTATATTGTGTATTCTGATATTGATTGGCTTATGGACTTGTTCATACTTCCGCTTACTCTGTTATGGTATGATTTATGATCTTGTCAGTATTTCTGCGCACTCTAATAATTCATGATCTTGTCTGTATTTCTACTTATTCCGATAATGTACGATTTATGGATTACCAGTAATTTCGGTAATGTATGATGATGACATTGTATTGAATACTTGACACTCACTTTGTACACACATTTACACCACCCTTTAAGCTTTCTATAAGCTTATGCACGATAGATGCGTGCAGGTGGCGTTAGGTTGCAGCAGCATTGAGCTTGGAGCATGCAGCGGACCTCTGAAGCTTTAATTTTTGACATACGTATTTACCTTTTTGCATTGTATTCAAATGTTTATATTAGTGGATATGTGATGATGATGTTGCCTTTATGATTTGGGTATACTTGTGGTTATGTTTCTTACAAGGTAAATATACGTTGAAAATAAAATAAAATAAATAAATCCTCCTTGTAGGATCCCAGGATCGGAACCTGGCATATGAGTGCTGGGAGCCGAGAATAGGGTACTACGGAGGCTGTCGGCACCAAATTAGGCGATCAGGATTCCTGTAAATCCGATTTCCAGGTTTGGGGCGTGACAGAAGTTGGTATCAGAGCATAACTTTGGAATACCTGAGGATAACATCACATATCTGCTGATAGCTACCCTTCACTCTATGATTGTTGAGAACTTAGAATGGTTAGATCCACGAGTTCGAATGACTTAGAAACTTTCTGATATAGCTCCCTACTGTTGAGATTGTGAGGCTGCTTAGCGTTCCAGTTTCGATCGTTTCTGATCCAGGATCCGTGGTTCAGTGGGATCATCATAGTGCTGATGATGGCGTCTTGGGAGTAAGAGGCTGATATTCGTGGAGGTTATCCCCATTTCTTAGGTGTTTGATGATTATATCTATAGCAATAGGACTTCCCTCCCTTGTGAACTCTGTAATGATTGTGCTTTGACTTATATATTTAATGATATTTCCTCTTCCCTTGTCTGTTCTGTAAATTTCGAGGATGAAATTTTTATTAGGAGGGGAGAACTGTAAGATAGGTATTGTAGGTTGTACCGTTCTGTAGACTTCAGCGGTCCTCCCGTCGAATTCTAGCAACCCGCGTTCTGTTATTGGGGTTGAGCACAAACCTTAGTCATGTCCCGTATTTTAGAGTCGGCTTGACCTGAGACTTATACCCGTGCGACCGCGCCGTCCCCGTGGTTCCGATGCCGCGTCTCTCACACCAACGCGATACCCTGACCAGGAGATGTGGGCCTGCATTCAGTTCAAGGAAAAATACCGCGCATTGCAAAACCCAAAAGAACATCACATCAAATCCCATCAATCCCATCAATCAAGTACACATCACCTCACATGTCAAAGTACACCCCATCCCTAAGCAACCCCAAAGTCAAACTTTCTCTTACACCTAAGTACAACCATCACCCATCACCCATCTCTCACCCCATTCATCACCCATCCCTCTCTCTCTTACACTCTCTCTCTCTCTCTCTCTCTCTCTCTCTCTCTCTCTCTCTCTCTCTCTCTCCTCTCTTCCTCATTTCCTCATAAGCAAGGATTCGTTCATGAGAGCTCCATGAGAAGGAGCTTTGTGTGGCCCACTTCTTATCTCCCATCTCCACCATCCAAGTGTGATCCCAACCATTGAAATTGATCATTTGGAGCTCTAGCACGCATTGGCGGATGAAGGAAGGAGAAATCTAAGGTGGGTGCTTCTCTCTCTCCTTCCTTTATTTTGTGACCCACATGATGAGTTTATGTGATATCTAGACCGCCCATCCGATGGACCACATGGTTGTCCAACATGGGGACCAACCCACCATGCTACCATTTTGTTTGAAGGGTACAGATGATGGGAAAATACAAATATGTGGTGGACCCCAACATGGCCAGATGGGCCAACCTAGAACTTGCTGGAGGTTTGTTGTCCAGACCATCCAGCAAGGCCTGGACATTGCTGGGATAAAAATAAAGATATTAGTTAATAAAAACGTGGGGCCCACGTGTTAGTTAGATCATCCAGACCGTCCTGACACTGGGTCTGGATAGAGGGACAACACGAATATTACCTTGATCCAAATCATGGTGACCCACCCACGTGGCACCACCATGATGCCTGTGATCTACCCTCACCGTCCATACGTTAAGGAAGGTGGACCCTTGCGCCCCTGAGCCCCTGATGCATGGACCTACATCCAACCGTCCGTTCAGGACACTGGACGGCTATCGTGCAAAAAAAAAATAATAATAATATGTATGTATAATAAATAAATATGTTAAATACATATAATATTTATAGTAGGGTGGGCCCTATATGGACCCACCTTAATGTAAATAGTTTATATCTACACCGTCCATTTGGACGGTGTTGTGTGACACACACGGACGTGTAGGTTTCACCCACACCGTCCATCTGAGGTGGGCCCCAACATGTGCACGGGATGTGTGGGGCCATTGTGATATATGTGTTGCATCCACCGTCCCTGATGGACGGTGCGATCCAACGAAATGAATGGTCGGTCCACACGATTGCTGGACAGTGGACCATGACCTGTTATGTGCGATTTATCAACACCGTCCATCCAGCATGTGGACCCTATCATGGTGCATTGATCCAGACTGTCCGTTTGAGGGACGTCAAGCCTTCTGGACGCTGGCACTCCCTCCCACACACACACGTACATATATTTGAGATAGATTATTAGATAATATAATATTTTATATTAAAATAATATGTATGTTATGGTGGGCCACTCCCACGTGGGACCCACCGGATGTAAGTATTTTATCCCTTCTATCCACCGTCCAGCGGATTGGACGGTGGATAACCCACCATGATGTATGTTTTCATCCACACCGTCCACCATCTAGGACGGTGGGACCCACCTCCATGTACGTTAAATCCACACCGTTCATCCACCATGATGCATGTGTTTCATCTTCACCGTCCACCTGCTGGGCCGTACCAGTCATCTAGCTGCTGTTTTTTTCATGACAACAAGATCTGATCATGAGGTGTGTGCCATACCCTAGCCGTCCATCTGTTTTGCTAAGCATGGATAACCCACCATGATGTATTTATAATCCACACTGTGCTGGATGGGTCTGTCCAATGTTTGGACAGTGCAGATTTACATGGATGGTGCTGATTTACATGGACAATGTTTAGGTGGTGCCGTGGGCTCCACCGTGATGTATTTGTTATCCACGCAGTCCATCTTATGCAATGTAGCCTACCTTGATATATGTATTCTATGTTTACACCATTCATTGCTAGGCAGTGTTATCTGGGGCCTACCATTGATGCATGTATTGTATATCTTCATCATCCGCCCCTTGGATGTGTGGCCTACCTTGGGGTACGTGTTGTATCCAAACCGTCTAGCCATCTGGATCACCCAGACTGTCCAGATCATGGGGTGTACCTTGATGTGTATTTATGGCCCATTTGACAAAGCCCATTGTGATGTATTTGAGGCCCATGGGAGAGGCCCATTGTGATGTATTCGAGGCCATTGGACGTGACTCATTGTGATTTGTTTGAGGCCCATGTATAAAGCCTAACGTGACATATGAGAGGCCCATGAATGGGGCCCAACGTGATATATGTGTGGCCGAAATGTTGTGTATGAATCCCTGATGTGAGCCACTCCTTGGGAGCAATGTTGGTTAGATGTCCACATTGATAGGCAATGATGGTTTAATGTCCACATTGTGACCTTCCCTTAGCCTCATTTGGTCGATTCCAATTGTCATGACCGATTACCGACTTCGATCGGTGACTGATTTGCCGACTCTGATCATCGATCGATCTCGATTGTCGTGACTGATTCGTCGATTCTGAATATTGATCGATTCCGATTGACGTGACCGATTTGCCGATTCTGAATATCGATCGATTTCGATTGACATGACCGATTTGTCAATTCTGGTTATCGATCGATTCCGATTGTCGTGACCGATTGCTGACTTTGATCGACGTGACCGATTTGCCGATTCTAATTATTGATCTATCCCGATGGTTGTGACCGATTTGTCGATTCTGATTATCGATCATTCTGATTGTCGTGACCGATTGCCGACATTGATTGACATGACCGATTTTGCCGATTCTGATTATTCCATCTCGATGTTGTGACCGATTTGCCGATGATGATTATCGATCGATTCTGATTGCCTTGACCAATTGCCGATACTGATTGACGTGACCGATTTTCCAATTCTGACTATCGATTGGTGCTAATGTTATGACCGATTTGCTGATTCTGATTATCTTGACCGCTTGTCGATTCCGATTGACGTGACCGATTTGTCGATTCTGATTGTCGATCGATGCGATTGTCGTGACTGATTGATGATTCCGATTGACGTGACCGATTGCCGATTCCGATTGACATGACCGATTTGCCGATTCCGATTATCGACCAATTTCGAGTATCAAGGCCAATTCCGATGATTTCGATTTGTGAAGGCCGATTCTGATTGGTAAGGCTAAGTATTGAGGCCGATTTTGATCTGTCGAAGACCGAGTATCTAGGTCAATTCCGATTGTCGAAACCAAGTATCGAGGCTGATTCCAATTGTCGAGGCCGCGTATCGAGGCCGATTTCGAGTGTCAATTCGATTGTTGAGGCTGAGGCCGATTGTCGCGACCTATATGATGTATATGTGACCTGTAGTTGAGGTCCACTATGATGTATTCGTAGCCTATGGGCAAGGCCCATTGTGATATGTATTAGACCCATGATGCATGACCCATTTAATGTATTCGAGACCCATGTGTAGGGTCTGCATGTCATGTATTTAAAGCCCATGAGCAGGGCCCACCCGTTGTGTATATATGGCCCCATAAGTAAGGCCCATTGTGTTGTATATTAGGCCTTTGTGTGAGGTGGTGGGCCCATTATATGTTTGGCTTTATGTGAGCCATTCCTTAGGGGCAATGTTGGTTAAATGTCCACATTGTCGAGGCTGATTGTTGACACGGCTATTGATACCGATTATGAGTATGTAACTGCATAGCATCATGATACATGCCCATATACATCATCTGCATGTTTGTTATGAGATGTGGTTGACCATTGCATATGTCATTAGGCAGATTGTTATGAGACTTCCTGATAGGCAGAGGTTATCTCACATAAGCGCACGGTATGCATATGATTGATGCATGACTGGATTGTATGGCTCATGCATTTTACATTGTATGCCCTAGCAACATCAGGACCGTAGCCTCCACAGGCATATCGTGGATGGCCAGACGGGACACCGAAAATCTGTTCTACATGGGGTGTTATAGATATCCCTGGGTGAAAGTCCCTAAACCCTCTTGGTTCAAGAGGTTGCTCCAACATCTAGACTGAGTGAATGCATGAGTGCATGAGGGCCATATTTTATTGGGCCGCATCTCCTACTGTGTCGTGGTCGATTGGAAGGAGGTAGGGCCTTACCTGCCCAAGAGGAGGGGGCAATGCTAGGCTAAGTCTGACCAGCTCGAGGAATGGGTCCACTATCAACGAGCCGGGCCCGATATTAGTAGGTAGATAGTGAGGTCTCTTCCACTCAGCTTGTTGTGCGTGATGGGGTGGCAATCTGGTTTGGAGTGTAATAGACCCCGGTGATTTCCCATAGAGGAACCGTACTGATCTGTGGACTTATTGAGTAGGAATTGCATGTTCCTTCATTCATTCATTCACTATTCACTCGAGCTGGTGGTGCGCAACTAATTGTTGTGTACCTTCGTTATGACAAGGATTTCAGTTGGGCGCGCGACTAACCTGAGATTAGGATTTTATCACGTTGAGTCTGACTATCCAAATTTAGGTATGGGACTAGTTTAGATAGAAGTCCCTTCTGGTGGACCTCGTAGCCCGTGATACTACGTACTATCATCCCGACTTCACACTCCAGCATGGTCATTTCATTCGTATAGTATATTGCATCACATCCATAGGCATATGACATTTTGGGTTGCTATGTTATTGCACTTATATGGCCTAGACAGACTTAGCAAAATTTGTATATTGCATTGCATTTTCGGCATCTGATATTTGGCTCTTTATGACTCCTTATTGCACAACTCTTCTATATTGCGTATTCTGATATTGATTGGCTTGTGGACTTGTTCATACTTCCGCTTACTTTGTTATCATATGATTTATGATCTTGTCAGTATTTTTACGCACTCTGATAATTCATGATCTTGTCTGTATTTCTGCTTATTCCATTAATGTACGATTTATAGATTACCAGTAATTTCGGTATTGTATGATGATGACATTGTATTGAATACTTGACACTCACTTTATACACACACTTACACCACCCTCTAAGCTTTCTATAAGCTTATGCACGATAGATGCGTGCAGGTGGCGTTAGGTTGCAACATCATTGAGCTTGGAGCATGCAGCGGACCTTTGAAGCTTTAATTTTTGACATATGTATTTCCCTTTTTGCATTGTATTCAAATGCTTATATTAGTGGATATGTGATGATGATGTTGCCTTTATGATTTGGGTATACTTGTGGTTATGCTTCTTATGAGATAAATGTACGTTGAAAAATAAATAAATAAATCATCCTTGTAGGATCCCAGGATCGGAACCTGGCATATGAGCGCTGGGAGCCGAGAATAGGGTACTACGGAGACTGTCGGCACCAGATTAGGCGATCAGGATTCCTGTAAATTCGATTTTTCGGTTTGGGGCGTGGCAGAGCAATATGTTCAACATACACAGGTCGTTTAACTATAACATTGTGTAACCTTAAATCCCGCACATAAGAGGGATCATTTTCGGGTGACAGAAGGTGGCGCCTTGTGATAGGTATCGATCTAGATGCTGAAGTGCCACGGGAAGTTTTCTTTTTACCTCTACCTTCCATTTCCAACAAGGAATATAAGGAATCAAAAGGTTGTAAAAGAAGTAGAGTGGGTTTCTTCAAAATCAGATTTTAGAGAAGAAAACCCAAAAAACCTTAAGGAAACAAGAAATAAATCACTCCAAAGGTGAAAAAGAAGTTAAATGAACTTGAATCTAGAAGGAAAACAAAAATAATGGACTAACCTTAAAAAGTTAGGGAGATGGTTCGACCGGTTGTGCTAAGGCTTGTTGGAGAAGAAGCCCCAAATAGAAGAAAAATGGATTTTCCCCCAAATAAAGGTTAAACCCCCACTACACGACTGGTCGTGCACATACTCAACTGGTCATGCCACGACTGGTCGAGTATGTACTCGACTGGTTGTGCACAACAAAAAATATGCAATGTTCTTGAAATTTGAAATTCTAATCAATTAAAATGACAAATATAAACAATATGATACAAAGATGCATAAATAATCAATTCAAATTGTACATACCAAGATCAAATTTCAATTTATTAAACCTACTTTTGTCGAGCGGATTAGTGAAAATGTCAGCAAGTTGAGTCTCGGTCGGAATGTATTCTAAAGAAATTGTCTTTTCTTCCACTAATTTACGAATGTAGTGATATCTAATGTCAATATGCTTGGTTCATGAATGTTGGATTGGAATTTTAGATATATTGATTGTATTGGAATTATCATAATATAAAACTATAGAGTCATGTGCAATTTCGTAATCGCTTAACAATCTTTTCATCCATACAAGTTAAGTACATGCATTTCCTGCTGCAATGTATTCAGCCTCAGCAGTTGAGAGCGATACGGAACTTTATTTCTTACGTTGCCAAGAAACTAAACAGTTCCCAATATAGAAACAACCACCACTGGTTGATTTCTTATCATCAACGTTACTAGCCCAATTAGCATCAGTGTAACCAGCTAATTGAACACTAGTATCATGAGGATACCAAAGACCTAGAATAGCTGAACTTGCGACATATCGTATAATCCGCTTAACAACAATTAAATGTGACTCTTTAGGATCAGATTGATATCTAGCGCAAATCCCTACGCTAAATGTAATATCAGGTCGACTCGCAGTTAAATACAACAAACTACCTATCATACTGCGATACAATTTAGGATCTACTCTCTTGCCTATAGAGTCCTTTGAGAGTTTTAGAGACGTACTCATAGGAGTATCGAAATTCTTCCCATTCTCAAATTCAAACTTTTTAACTAAGTTCAAATCATATTTGGTTTGGAAAATAAAGAAACCTTCAGGTTGCTGTTTAACTTGCAACCCAAGAAAATAATTTAATTCTCCAACCATGCTCATTTTGAACTTAAATTTCATAAGATCCGTAAACTCAATAGTCATATTAGTACAGGTAGATCTATAAATAATATCAAAATGTGATCATTATGTTTCTTTACAAATAATGTCTTATTAACACTTCCCATTATAAAGTTATGACTTAATAAAAACTTAGTCAATTTTTCATACCATGCCCTAGGAGCTTGTTTTAAACCATAGAGAGCCTTTTTTAGGCAATAGACATGATCAGTATTCTTAGGGTCTTCAAAACCCATTAGTTGTTCAACATACACTTCTTCATGTAAATCACCATTTAAAAAAGCACTCTTTACATCCATTTGATACATTTTAAACTTTCTAAATCACGCAATGGAGATAAATAGTCTGATTGATTCAAGACGAGCTACTGGGGCAAAGGTCTCAGCATAATCGATTACTTCAATTTGAGTGTACCCTTGTATAACCAATCTAGCCTTGTTTCTGACAATATTACCAAGTTCATCAGACTTATTTTTAAAAATTCACTTAATTTCGATAATATGTTTATCTTTAGGTCTAGGAACTAAGTACCAAACATCATTTATAACAAATTGATTAAGCTCTTCTTGCATTGTAACTATCCATTTTTTGTCAGTAAGAGCTTCTTTTACGTTATCTGGTTCTATCTGAGATGTAAAACATACGTAATTACACATATCTTCTAGTTGTCTACTAGTGCGCACACCAATGAGAGGGTTTCGAAGAATTTGAATAGTTGGATGGTCTTTAACAGTTCTTAGTTCAGAGTTATTTTGACTTGATGAAGAATCTGGTTTATCAATTAGAAGTACTTCATCATTATCTGAACTAGAGATAGGTGTATTCAAGTGATCGTTAATAACCACATTAATTGGTTCTTGAATCACACCGGTCCTTTTATTAAGAACTCGATATGCTCGACTATTCAGAGCATACCTTAAAAATATCCCTTCATCTCTTTTTGTGTCAAACTTGCCGAGATTTTCTCGATCATGTAAAATGTAGCACTTGCTGCCAAAAACTCGAAAAGTATTTGATAGTAGGCTTCTTATCAAACCACATTTCATAAGCCATTTTACCATTAAATTTTCTAGTATAAACAAGATTAATTATATAACATGCGGTATTTACGGCTTCGGCCCAAATTTTTTTAGGGAGTTTCATACTGTTTAACATTACATTAGCCATTTCTTGAAGCACTCTATTTTTTCTTTCAACTATGCCATTTCGTTGTGGTGTTTTGGGCGTAGAGAATTCATGTGATATTCCCTGATCACTGCAAAATTTCTCAAAACCCCTATTCTCAAATTTAGATCCATGATCGCTACGAATATTACAGACTTGATTCTCTTTGTTAGTTTGGATACGTCTAAGTACCCTTTTAACTTCATCGAGAGTTTCTGATTTGTCTCTTAAGAAGACTACCCAAGTATATCTGGTAAAGTCATCAATGATTACCAGAATATACTTTTTACCACCTTGACTCTCCATTCTAGTTGGTCCAACTAGATTCATATGGAGGAGATTGAGCGGTTTAGATGTGGCATTGGAGTCTACCTTTTTGTGAGAGCTCCTAGTTTGCTTGCCAATCTGGTATTCGCCACATATTTTATCTATTTTTTGTATTTTAAGTAAGCCTCTTACTAAGTCTCTTTTGCTCAATCTGTATAAGCTGCGGTAGTGTACATGTCTAAGGCGTTTATGCCACAATTCGGTCTCACTGGTATGGACCATGTAACATGATAGATTAGACGAGCTTGACTCACTTACAATGTAGTAGTTTTCAGAAGTTCTATGACTAGTTAATATTATTGAACCATCTTTATTTAAAATTTCACACCTTAGGTTAGAAAATTTTATGCTATGATTTTTATCACATATCTGAGAAATGCTTAATAAGTTGTGTTTTAAACCTTCTACATATAAAACATTCTCAAATAAAGGGAGGTTAGAAAGTTAAACCGTACTTTGGCCAATAATCCTGCAGTTGCTACCATCACTAAATGTGACCGAACCATCATTCATGTCTTTAAGATTGGTGAAGAGACCTTTGTCACCAGTCATGTGCCTGGAGCAACCACTATCTAGGTACCACTTTGGATGGCTTGAAGCTTTGAAAGTCGTGTGAGCAACCAAGCAACCTTAGGAACCCACTTCATTACATTTTGGGTTTAGGAGTATAGTTGGTTTTCTTGTGTTTGTAGTTCATATAAGACCGACCCATTGAGTTAGATTTTAAGAGCTCCTTAAATAAATTAACAATTTTCTCAGCTAAAGGATTACGATTATGATTTTTATAGTTGATATGGTTGCTTTTAGGTTTAAAGGATTGAAAAGTTTTAGCATTTTTAGAAAAATTTTGATTTAAACTTTTCCCTTTTGAGTTTGAAGACTCTCCTTTCACAAACTTAGGCGGTATATTCTTATTTTTGGGAGGAATACTTTTATCGTAGCCCAAACCGGATCGGTCACCACATTTTCTGGATCCGGATAATAGTTTTTCTAACTTAGGATCACCTTGGCCATACCTCCACGTATCCTTTAAACTCAAAAGTGAAGAGACTTCAAGTTTTAGTTTTTCACTTTCAGATTTAAGATTTTCAACAAGGGAGGTTTTGAAATCTAAATCGCATTTAGTCTTTTCAAAACAATCTGAAATGTGGGATTTTTCTAAAACAAGAGTATCAAAATGTTCTTTAAGTTTTAAAAACTTTTCTTTCTGAAGTTTTAGTTTTACAGTAATTTTACAACTCTCCTTGTATAGGGCATTGTAAACATCTTGAGGATCTTCTTCATTTTCATGATTACTATTTAGATTTTCTTCACTAGTTGAATTATCATGGTCTGAAAAAGTGAACTTGGCTAGAGTCATAAGGGCTTTGACATCATTGCCCGACTCGGTTTCAGAATCTTCTAATTAAGAAGAGGCTTCAGAGCTAGAAGATTCATCCCAAGTAGCCAACATACCTTTCTTTTTAGGTTTGTCCTTTTTAGGACACTTGTTTGCTAAATGCCCATATTCATGGAAGTTGTAACATTGACTATCTTTTAAAGATTTTCAAGTTTTAGATTTAGATATTTTCTTATCATTAGATTTTCTAAAATCAGTCCTCTTTTTACTTTTAAAAATCTTATAAAACTTTTTAGCTAAAAGGGTCATATCATCTTTAGAATTTTCTGAATCAGAATTACTATTTTCTTGAAAAATACATTTAGAAGATTTAAGGGCAATGGATTTACCCTTAGGAGCTTTAAAGTTTAACTCATAAGTTTGTAAAAAAACCAACTAATTCTTCTACCCTCATATTATCTGTATCACGAAGTTCCTGGATCGCGGTCACCTTTGAATTTAACTGTTTAGGTAGTGACTGTAGTATCTTTGCACAAACTTTACTATCGAGGATTTTATCACTGAGACCCCACATAGAGTTGATAATATCATTCAATCTAATATAAAAGTCCATGAAAGTTTCACTTTCCTCCATATGTATTTCCTCGAATTTGGTTGTGAGGATTTGGACTTTAGATTTCTTGACGATTGTTGTTCCCTCGTGTGTCATTTCTAAAATATCCTAGGCTTGCTTTACAGTATCACAAGATATAATTCTTTTGAATTCATCTGGTGATAGTGCGCAAGTGATTGCATTTAGTGCTTTTGTATTGGTACTACCCTCACTTTTTTGAAGTGTGGTTCAAGAAAAATAAGGTGAGATTTTCATAGATTTGGATCTGTCGGTATCAGTTACTTCAGTGGTAGGAGGGGTCCATTTAGTCACTATGGCTTACCACATGCTCTCATCCTTGGATTTTAGGAAAATCCTCATTCTGGCTTTCCAATAGGCATAATTGGAGCCATCAAATAGTGGAGGCCTAGTGACTGAAAGACTATCAAAATTTAAAATCTCAAACAACTCAGATCGATTAGCTCAGGAAATTAATCCAAAAGAAATAACAGAAACGAGCTACTAGGCTTTGATACCACTTGAAAAGATCGAGAAATATGTCCTAGAGGGGGGGGGAATAGGACTATGCCAAATTGAAAAATTAACAGCAGAATTTAAGTAAATTAAATACAGATAGCAATAAACAAATCCACAATGCTGAATTTAAAGACAACCTAAAAAGAATGAGTATTGAGAGGTTGATACAAATGTTGTTCTAAGTGTTTCAAACAAGAAACATATGCATTCCGTTTGGAAATTTCCATTCATTTGATTGATTACCAAAAGAAGATAAGAAAAACAATAACTGTATTTGTATATTCTAGGTTCATCACACCCCTTTCTCCTTTGATTCCAAATAGAATACTCATGAATTATAATATACTATCAAGATTTAGCATTCAAATTATGTATGAAATATTAAAACATTATATTGAACACTGCACTAGAAGTCATTGTGCACTGTCAAAAGCCATTGTGTGTTGACTGAAGCCGTCGTGCACTGGAGGGAACTGTTGTACGCTGGAGGAAGCTATTGTGCATTGGCACCCCCATTGTGCACTGGTTTCCAAAGTGCGGTAACTCTTGTTGTGCGCTAGCACTCGTTATGTGCCAGCAGCGTTGTGCGCCGCAAAGCGCCTGTTCCGCATAATGGTTGCGGACTCTCCCTTTCTTCTCCTGCAAATTCTTCTCTCATCGCAATTGGGCTGCTAATGACCCCTTTAGAGGGGCCATGGGGTATATATAGCCTTCTCACATGTGCGAACATGCCACGTCATCATTGTGCGGTCCCCTTTGCACCAACCACCTTTTTGCAGATTCCATTGTGCAGGCGACTTGGTGCGGATTCCCTTGCGGGGGCGACTTGGTGCAGATTCCCTTATGCGCTATCCTTTTTGTGGAACTCGGTGTGCACTGTCCTTTTGTGTGGAATTTGGTGTGTGTTCCAATCATCTATGCACAATGATCATTTCTGCACAAACGAACACTTTTATCGCACAATGCTTGCTTTTACTGTACAACACTCTTTTTTACCGTCCTGTTTGCACACAATGCTTGTCTTCCTCTCTTTTTATACCTCAACAAATGCCCCCTTGATCATGCATTTTTATTTTTATACCTACAAAATAAACATGTAGGATCAATAACAATTCTTTTAAACACTTGTTTTGTTGATTTCCTTCATTATGCATATATTTTCTTCATTGTGCATTGGCCAATTTGCGCACAATGGATTTCGCACAACGCTTTTGCGCACAACCATTATCGCACAACATCTCTCCCCGCTGCCTATAAATATAGGACTCATTTTTATTTGCATCACTTTCCTCTCTGCTCTATACTATCTTTGCATCAAGTTTCTAACTTTGTGTGCTAACCTCATTGTGCGCCGCACAATAATTGTTCCACACAAAGCCCTTTTGCGCACGACAACCGTTCCTGTACTTAGTCAAAAACCCAGCACATAATAGGTAGCGCTCAATGACTTTCGCACAACACTTTTCTCTCAACACCATGCGCATTTCATTTTGCGTATATCAACTGTTCTGCACAACAATCCCGTGCACAACACCTCACGCACAACACCTCGCACACATCACCTTATGCACATCACCCTGCGCACAATACTTTGTGCACAGAGACTCATGCTTATAGATTTGGACTTTAAATTTATTTGTTCTTTCCTCTCAGTACTCTTCGATACTTTCATTTTAGCTTAACAAATTTTCTTCCTCCTGTATAGGTTTCAAATGGCTAGCTTGAAAAGACCTCTCGCTTCCCCAAGTATCGCGGGACCATCTGACCCACAATTTGCGGAAACCCATACTCAAAAAAGACCCCACTCCGGTGAGAACTACAGCTCCTTCTTCAAAGAGTCGACTCCTACCATTGTGAACTTTATTGATCGTATTCAACACTTGTCAAAGCATATCCACATGGCCATAATTATGAAAGAGATAGAAGAACCACCCCTCTTAGGACAAGAATCTGATTGGGATGATTGGTTGAGATGCATGACTAATTATCGTACTGATGACACTCGTACTCCTGCTGCAAAGGCTTCCCCTTCCCCGTCCGTTCCGAAATTACCAAGAGAGAAGAGCCAAGACGAAGCTTTCCAGGAGAAGATTCGAGAACATAACTGGAGACGCTTTCAGAATGCTTGGGATTCAGTCAAGCTGGTTACTGAAGCAATGAAATTTCGCAACCCGTACAAAGATGAGACTATCGCTCTTCCTCTACAACTTCAGCGTCATCGATCCATTCTTCAAAGCGAGCCGATAGACTATATGACATAGAACAAGCTTCTATATGTCTCTAATTGGGTGATCAAAGAGCCACAAATTCTCGAGGGCTATGTCATAGATAAAGGCTTAACCAAAAAGACTGGGCAAATACGATACATGCATTTCCTTACGCCGTGTTACGACCCTCACTCCTTGTATTATACCCATTTCTTCGAGACGATTCAACAACACTTTCGTCACCGTGACTCTTTGTGGGGGAAAGATGAATTCAGGACATGAGGTCTTTGGGCCGTTCGTCCATATTACAATGCCTAAAGCGATTTTCGAGAAACATAAAGACGTCCTTACTGTAGCAAGGTTGTATCATGCCATAGAAGCCACTTCAAATTTCTTTCAAAAAGATATGATAATCTATAAAGGCTTTCTGAAGTATTGGTCTTCTAGTACGAATTCTTTCCATCTTCCAGTAGGGGAAGTGAGTATTACTTTATGGGATTTATATAGGATGGCTGGCCTGCCCATCTCCGGATCCTTTATTGATGAATATATTCCTTTAAACCAAGATTTTGCCTATGTCGTGCCCAACAGAATGCCCAAAATTACAGCAACAACCATTGAGCTCTTTCGGGAAACATCTTACTTCGCTGATCTTCATAAGATTTTTCCCCTTCAATGACTAGCCCATTTTTCCCGCTACTTGGTGTAAGCATTTTAATATTCTCTTTCCCTTTCAAGCAATTCTTTTCTGTAAGCATGAATTGCTCACTGACCTTTTCTCCCCTTTCTCTTTCTCTCTCTTTTTTAGGTTCCCCGACAGTCACTATGCTGAGCTAAAAGCTCACCGTAAGAAAATAAGGGGCACGACCAAATTCACCCCTGAAACTGAACTAACTGCTTTTCTGGCCTACTGGTTAAGCTTAGTCGTTTCCCAGTTCAAAAAGTTCGGACTCTATTCGGCAGACTTTATTTGTAGCAGTGGGTGCGATGGCAGAAAGAAGAAAGAGATATTCTCTGGCTCCTCTTGTCTTATGTTCATTATACAAAGATTTTGGTCATGTCGTGGTGCATTGCTTAAGCTCGGCGCTAGGAGTTTCATCTACTTTCACTTTATGGCATTACTTCTCTCGATGGCTAGGCAACTATTTACCCTGGACATACAACGATCTAGAGAAGGCTTATGTTCATCCTGATCATCTGCCCTTGTGGCATTTTCTGAAACAGAAAATGATAAGGAGTACGAATGGATAGTGGATAAACTTGATAATATGAAATCCATCATCTTCTTTCCTTTTTACTTAGATTATCAGGCCAAAGACAGAGACGTGGAGGATAACCAAGCCTTGGACCCTATTAAAAGGACTTTCTTTCTCTGCATTCGTTCTTGCAGTCTTCCATTATGAGAAGGGCTAGAGTTCTGGTGAGAACCATATTACCTGAATTGATTCGCTAAACAGCTTAGGAATTATCAGGCCATGCCCCAAGCAAGTGAAGAAGTCACCAGAATGATGAGGAATTACGGAGTTGGTCCTTACAACTGGGCTCTGATATGGAAGCAACTCCTGACTAGAAATTTTGGCTCTCGATTCATCCTCCCAAGGTATAATCATAGAGTAACAGCTCCATATACCTGGATGCGATGGTGGAGCCATCATTACTATCTGGTACGCAATTGCTTCTCAGTGGATCGCCCTACCTGTGTTCCTCCCCCGCGTGTAAGGAATTACAAACTGGAACAAGGGATCAGATACTTTTAGGAGAAAGATCAAGCCACTGTCCCTAGGCAACTTCGTTTAAAAATTTGTGGAAGAGCCTATCAGAGAGATAAGGCCCCCGAACACTCTTGAAGGCTGGATTGCTTTTGGTTCCCCTTTGGACCTAATAAATCGGAAAGAAAGATTGGCCATCATAATGAATTTGAAATTCAAGGGGGTATTCTGCCTTCCCCTACTCCCATAGGGGAAAATCAACCTGCAATCCCTGCTCTTGCTATTCCTCTGGCTATAGTACATGTCCCTCCTGTAACCTCTCAACTTGTCGAACATGCAGCTGCCATGATTGTTCCTATCGTGGATCTCACAGAAATCGCAACCAATCGTTCTGCAGCCAGAACTTCTCCGGCTATACATCAAATTGTCATTACTACTTCTCCCATGACCAGCTCTCGTGCTAAGTCACTCTCTTACAGTTTTGGCACAACCAATTCCTTCACCCTCCCGAGGTGCACGTCTTCTTCTTGTGAAGACTACTTATAAAGGAAAACAAATCGTATCAGAGGAAGATAACTCATCAGAATATTCTACAAACACTGCAAGCGAAGATACATTGTCTCCCACAAGTCTTACTGATGAAGATGATACTTTGCTAGATGCAGATACTAATGCTGAGATAAATGTTGGAGAAGGGAGCGATGTTGAAGTTAGGTCTTCTCTTCCTGAGGCTCAAACTACTCATCCTAATACTTCCCATCATATTCCGGAGACTTCTCTAGATAATAAAGAATAACTTGATTATGGGGAATACGGTAGTTCTCCTAGTGTGAATATCTTTCTTTCTTTTAATGCTTCATATTCCCCTTGTATCGTGGATGTTGCTGAGATGATTGCTCATGGAACGTCAACTTCAAGGGATGCAGAGGCTCAACTATCCGATGTCCATGCATCGATGGGTAATGTACTTCTTCTTCTTGGTCCAGAAGAAACATTGTCATCAATCCCTCAAACATCTGATGCCCCCACTCAGATCAACGAATCCCCTGCTACACGCCCTTCTCCCATTCAGCAGGTAGCTCGGAACCTGGAATTTCTTTTCGATCCAGTTGATGTTCCCACTCCAATTACTCTTGACTCAAGCATCGTGGGAGCTCAGGAACTTTCTTTCAATGTCGTTATGACCACGAAAGTCCCTAGTTCTAAAGCACCCGTAACTCATTCTGTTCCAGTTATCTCCATTGTTGTTCCTATTCCAGGTATATTTTATTTTTATATCAGTATTGAATACGCATATGTGTTCTTTTGAACTTATATTCCCCTCTCGTCTTTTAGTTTCAGTCGTGACAACTCCCAGTAGATCTGAAGGATCCAACTCAATGACGACAGCCTTCTATAAATTCTCCTTGGAAAAGGTGCCTCGTCTTATGTTGGGGCTTTTCAAGAATACGATTTCTGTCATTGTTGGCGCTTTTAAAGATCCAACTCAATGGCCTTTTTTGGATAGTGCTCTAGCAGTTCTTGCTCACTCAGCTCGCTTAGCACATGTGGATGTTCAGCCTCTCTACACTTCCTTATCACAATTTTATGACTCCACGAAGAACTTAGAAGAAGCATGAAGTATCGTCATTGCTCTCGAGATTCTAAATCGTCGGAAGGAATTGGCGCTTCTTAAGGACAAGCTCTCTCAGGCGGATGATGTTCTTGCTAACTATAAACTGTTAGTCAATCTCCCTATGAGAAATTGAAGATTTTTAACAGAAATAAGGCAAACATTGGTGATCAAATTGCTTTTCTCGGGAGGGAGATTCTATCGCTTAAGAGTCAGTGGGAAGCGGAAGACGCAACTATTTGTCAGATCAAAGAGGAACTTGAAACAAGCAATCAATTAATTGATACCGTACAAGCTGAACGGATGAGGAGTGGAGAAGTTTCTGCTTCTTTGGAATCTGAACTAGTTGGTGCTCCTGATTTGGCCAGCATGATCCTTGAAGCTGAGCGCACAACTGTTGTAGCACAATCTCAATTGAAAGAAGAGTTGCAGCGTTACTTGGAGATTTTGAATATAACTGAAGATTTGTAGGCATTGTATGTAAAAATTCTTTTTGTGCTATGATGTATAAACAACTTGTAAAATTTTATCAGAGATATTTCAAGGTATTTTTCTCTTTCATAAACTTCTATCTCATAAATCATTTTAAGCATATTCATTTATGCAGTTATGTTGGCATGATATTTCATCGAAGCACTATTGACAAAATCACAACATATTATGATTGTCAGCATGGGATTCCCCTATGTGATTTATGTTTTAATAGGCAGTGCTAGATTTCAATTTAGTTAGATGGCCACACACAATTTAAGATCTTAAGTATTTGGAGCAATCACGGCCGTGAGTGGGATTTACGCACAGGGATAACCACAGTACCTCTCTAGAGTTCGCGGGGCTTTACCAGGCCACCTAAGGTACCAAATCTGAGGTCATCGGTCTATCAATGAGTAGGTTTATGCCCTTCCTAATAAGCTAATACCGAAATCAAATCGGGGATTTGGGTTTTCTTCGTCTGTGAGTTCGGACCCATTCCTGAGAGGGTATTTTCATCCTCGTCCATGACACTATCGGAGAGCTCACAAATGGCATTGGTCTCACGCATGACTAGTCGTTTTATGACTTTTTAGCCTTTTAGGGCTTTTAGTCGCTGACTCTATTCGCTGCCCACATGGGTATGCACATGATGGCCTTCACGGGCTTTTTAGGGCCACTGGCTTCTCACTGCTGCCCGAATGGCGAAAGTGATAGGTCTTATGCATAGTTGGCCATGTAAGGCTTAGCTAAGCTGCCTTAAGAAGTAAGCTACCATCGCTATCATCAACTTTATATGTGGTTGGATGCACAGTCCATTCCACTGCCAAAATTGATAAATCAATAATTGATATTCTGCCGCCATTGATGATGTCCCAAGAACATTCATATTATGTTTAACATAGTGTATCAGTTTGGTGATGATAACAATTTTGATAAAATAAGCATATGAGAGCGATTGATAACGACAGTGACAGTTGCTAATCTTGGTGATAATCATCGACGTTCGGCGAATTTGGTGATAATCATCGATGCTTGGCTATAATCATCGACGTTCGGCGAATCTTGGCGATAATCATCGACACTTGGCGATAATCAATGCTTGGTAGCAATCATCAATGCTTTGGCAACAAGGTTTGCACTTTTTATTCATTTTCATGAGAGGGAGTATATGACTTTGTCCTTCGTGGCTCTTTTGCTCATGAAGATAGAATATAAGGCTGTACCTATAAAGGCTAGTTCATCATTTCATCTTTTTATCCGTGATTACCCCCTTTTGATATAGAAGAATTATCTTGATAATCTTCTAAATCAAAATTTCTCTTACTGTCAGGAGTAATATCTCTTGATGAAGCGAGCATTGACCGGTATACTAATGCCTTGCCCGTCTTGATCTGTTACTCTGTACGATCCATTGGAGTAAACTTCATTTATTACATACGGTCTGTCCTATTTAGGGCCAAACTTTCCCCCTATTCTTCTAATGACTACTATCGGCCTTTTCAACATCAAAACTAAATCCCCTTTTCTGAAAGATCGGTGTTTAATCTTTTTATCGAAGGCAGCAAAAACTCTAGCTTGATATAATTGTAAGCGCTGTTGAGCTGCCAGCCTTTTTTCATCAAGCAAATCCAATTCTTTCAACTGTATCTTTGCATTTTCATCATCTATAATTGATTGATGCACTGCTACCCTTAGTAAAGCGACCTGTATCTCGAACGACATGACAACTTCCACACCATAAACCAATGAATACGAAGTAGCCTGTGTCATTGTATGATGTGTTGTTCTATAAGCCCATAGAGCTTCCTGCAGCTTTTCATCCTAACCACGCTTATTCCCACTCACCGTTTTCTTCAGTATTTTTATAATTGTCCTATTGAATGCTTCAGCCAGCCCATTGGTTGGTGGATAATAGGGTGTTAAGAACGACTAGTGAATCTCGAACTTCTGACATAACTTCTCCATCCCTTGTTCTTGAAAGGAGTGTCATTATCTGTAATGATTCTCTTTGGGATACTGTGGCGATATATTATTGCATGTCGAATGAAATTAACACCATCTTTCTCTTTAACTCTTCGTAGTACAAATGCTTCTGTCCATTTGGAGAAATAGTCCATTGCTGTTAATATATACTGTTTTCCTCTAGATGACGGTGGATTTATGAGGCAATGACATCAAGTCCCCACGTGGCAAATGGCCAGGAAATGGCTGACTGATGAAGGTCTTCAGGAGGTACATGTATGATGTCTCCATGGATTTGACACTCGTGGCACCATTTCGCGAGTTTATTGCATCTTTAAACATTGTCGGCCTGTAATATTCCATCCAGTGCACTTGGTAGAACAGATTCCTCCCGGCTTGATGTGCCCCGCATTCCTCAGAATGTGCCTCACATAGCACTTAGCTTGCCTCTTCTTTGTTTAGGCATCGCAATAACATTTTGTTATAAGATCTTTTGTATAATTCCTCATTACACAAAATGAATATTTTTACTTTTTGCTTAATTGGCAATTTTGCTTCTGGATCATCTGGCAGGATGTCCTATTTGAGATAATCGATGAAAGGCTAACGCCAATCATCTATTGTCACTTCTAAGCATGATACGGGTAGGGAATATGTTGTTTCACCAATCACCTCTGCAGAAGGCAACAATCTCCGTTCTTCGATTGTTGCTTGCAGGGGGCTTTGATCTGGGCAAGATAGCATCGTTGCTAGACTGGCTAAATCATCAGCCATTGTATTCTCATTTCGTGGTATATGCTTGACTTCAACGTTCAAAAATTTCTCCAATAAGTGTTACACTCATCGACAGTACGGCAGAAGTTCAGTTTCCCTGTCTCAAATTCCATCACCACCTGATTTATGACCAATTTAGAATCCCCGTAAATCTGCAGGTGTTTAATTCTTAGCTCACTGACTATCTCCATCCCGATGATAAGGGCATTATATTCGGCTTCATTATTCATACACGTCGTACCTAGCGTGAAGGAATAAGGCAACAAATCACCCTGTGGTGTAATGAATATTACTCTGGCACCTGCCCTTGTCTCCCGAGCCGTCCCATCAAAGAACATTTACCACGCTTCAGGTAATTCTATCATCATGACTTATTCGTCTGGAAATTCATCAAAAATAACTTCACAACTTGTCTCAGGATGAGCTGTTGAAAGTCTGCCACTGCTTGTCCTTTTACTATTTCGTCGGCTCGTACATGATCGCATACTCTGATAATAGTAACATCGACTCTGCTAACTTTCCTGACAACATCGACCTTGTCATCAAAAACTTAATGGGGTTTGCTCGAGATATCAAGGTTATGTCATGTGACGAATAATAATGTCTTAATTTCTGAATTGCAAACACTAGTGCCAGGGGTATCTTTTCGATAGGCATATAGTTGTATTCGGCACTGATCAATGTTCAACTTAAATAATAAAGTGCAACTTCTTTCCCATCTTCATTCACTTATGCTAGCAGGGCTCCTAGTGAATTCTCAACTACTGATATATACAAAATGAGGGGCCTTTCTTTCACGGGGGCTGTTAATACTGGAGGCTGTTTCAACAATTCTTTTATCAAATTAAAGGCATTCTATCAGGATTTATCCCATATGAATTCTGTTCCTTTCTTCATCTGATGAGAAAATAGCTGGCATCTTCCTGCTAGGTTCGAGATAAAGCGGCGGATATATGATAACTTGCCCTGCAAGTTTTTTAGCTCTTTCAACGTTTTCGGAAGAGACATATCTTGAATAGCTCTAACTTTCTCTAAATCTATTTCGATACCCTCGTGTCTCACCACGAAACTAAGGAATTTTCCTGATGATACTCCAAACGCACATTTAGCTGGGTTCATCTTCAAATGTTTCTTTCTGATTCGGTGGAAGACCGACGACAGATGTTCACGATGCTTCTCATGATGATTTGACCTGACCACCAAGTTGTTCACGTAACACTCAACATGCCTATACATCATGTCTTGGAATATGTTTTGCATAGCCCTCTGATATGTTGCTCTTGCATTCTTGAGAATGAACGACATGACCTTATAACAATATATCCCCAATGGAGTTCTGAAAGCTATCGCCTCCTCATCTTCAGGCGTCATTTATATTTGATTGTAGCCAGCATAGCCATCCATAAAGGACATGACAACATATTGCATGGTACTGTTAATTAACATTTTAGTTATCGGCAACAAAAAATCATCTTTTGGACATGCTTCATTTAAATCTTTAAAGTCGACACAAACCCTAATCTGCCCATTCTTTTTCTTTACTGGGACTATATCTGACATCCACTTAGGATATTTAACTTCTCTGATGAATCTCACCTTTATCAGTATGCTTATTTCTTCTTCTATCTTGGGAACCAGATCTGGGTGAAACCGTCTCTGTGTTTGCTTAATGGGTCTTTTGTCTTTAGAGATATTCAATCAATGCATCGCAACTGTCGGCTCTAGACCTTGCATTTCCACATACGATCAAGCAAAGACGTCTTTATTTTCCTTCAAGAGACTAACGTAATGACCAGCTTCTTCATCTGATAAACTAGCATTTATGAAAGTATTCCACTGTTCTTCATCTGTTCCCAAATTTATCTCTTTCAAACTGTCGATCGTCGGTTACCCCCCATCCTCCATTTTCTTTGGAGCTGTTTCTGGCTTGCTAATTATATCAAGGTCCGTTTATATTATTTGGTCGACCGTTACCATATTCATAAAGATTTTGCCCCCAGTCCTCGGAATTTCTCTCGCTTCCTTTGATTGGCCCCTACCGGAATTTGAATTCCTTTTCCATAATTTAAACCAACGGGTTCTTTGTGGTCAAAGCCCATTTTTTTCATGATTTTTAGGCTTATCAAACTATATCTTTCTAGCTCTTTAAGCATTAAGCTTCCATTCTCCACCCCACTGCTGACAGTTTCATCTTATTTTACATCAGATGGAGTATTGTTTCATCTTGTTTTACTTTAGATGGAGCATAAAACTCGATCGATTCTTGATGCCTTGCACTGGGTTTAACACAATACCTTTTCGGAATGAGGGGAAACGGCCTACTCCTCTCAGCATACGAGAGTGGTACTGTATAATTTGATTACAGATTCTCCAACTGTTCAGGTGATAGCAACATTAATGGCAGTTGACCTAGTTGTCGCAGATGCTTCGAGACAAAGTAGAACTTCTTCTTTGCTTTCTCTGTTATAGGCGATTTCGTTCCCTTTTCGTTCACTATTTCCATACAAGCATTTTCTTGGTTTTTGTTCTCATCATTCTCTTTCTCTTCCGTGCCGGCAAATGCGTTATAATAACTTACATCTGCGAAGAAAGCTTCAGCTTCTGTATATGGTCTCGCATCGGCTAACACTTTATGCTGTACCCCGTCTTTGCAGTATTTGAAACACTGGTGTAGGGTAGAAGGTATGATGCCATACTGATGCATCCACGGTCTTCCGAGGAGGAGATTATATGTAGTCACTGCATTTATAACATGGCAGACGACATTTGTAGTTAGCTCTCCTATCTCCAATGCTATCGTGATCTTTCCAAGAGCATGTTGTCCATCTTGATTAAAGCCTTGTATCATCATTCCACTAGGGCATAGGTTCGAGCGTCAATAACCGAATTTACTCTGCATTGTTAATGGCAACAGGTTCGTAATGGACCCTTTATCGAGCATTATCCATTTTACTTGTTTACCGTGAATATGGCCCATTATAATCAGCAGCCTATTATGTTTCTCATCACAGGTCAAGTCTTCATCGGAGAAGGAGATGACTGGCAAACAATCTTCTCGTTTCTTACTTTCTAATTCAGTCAGCAACACTTTCCTTATACTTTCATCAGATAATGCTTTAATTAGGCTTTGTTGGGAGTTTTCTGACAACTTCAGAGCATCGTAAACACTCAATCGGGCCGAAATGCCTTTCAAGTGACTTATAATGTCATAAGTCACTTTCCCTATCTCCTTTCTTTTTTCCTTTTCATCGCTGTTATTGTTGTTGTCATGACTCTTGATTGCTTCCATCTTTGTTTTTTCATTTTTCAAACTTGGTAGGCTAGCAATCTTTTTCCCTGATAGCAAGGTAGTTACAACAACTTTCCCTTTTTATTTTCTGATCATTCACCTTTGTTTTCTCCTGATGGTCTTCTCATAAGGTGAGTACATTTGTTGTGGCTCTTCTGTCCCTTTCTTTCTCTTTTCCAACTATTATTTTGCCCTTGTTTATCGTCCTTTGTATAATACACTTCAGTGTATAACAATTTTCTGTCGGATGCCCTACTAGGCGGTGATAATGATAGAAATCTCTTTCCTTTGTTTTAGATGCCTCTTCGGGACATTTTGATAATGGCAATTCAATTGTTCCAGCTTTTAGCAACTAACTCATTATGGGGAGTATGTCCTCCTTTTCGAATGCAAAACCCTCATGAGAATTCAATGATCGGGGTCTCTTATCGTAAAACCTCCCTCAAGGGCGACTCCACTCTTCTCTCCTTTCCGCCCATTTTCCTTTCACTTCCCTTGATTCTTAGTTCCTTTTTTCATGATCAACCACATTTGTGATAAACTTCTGAGGTCCCCTTTTAACCATTTCATAATTGAACGCCGACATCTTTCGAGTCATTAATTTTAGAGAATGCGCCTTTGTATCCAAGTCACGGAAAGTTCTGATGCCTACGCTGGTTAGAAAAAATGTAATTCCGGTTTCAATGGAGTTCAGGCACATTTTCACCTGTTCTTTCTCTTCTGGTAATTGTTTGGAAGAAGCCCCCAAGGTCTTCCATCTGTCTATAAATTTTTCCACTGGCTCTCCTTCTCTCTGTCGTACTGAAGCTAGTTCCATGATACTGACATCGCGTTCTGATGAGAAGAAATTTGACATGAACTTGTCTTGCATCTGCTCCCATGTTCTTATCAACCCGAGTGTTAGGCTAGCATACCACCTAAACGCTTTATTCGTTAGAGAAGACCCAAATAATCAGAGGCAGTTTTGGGGTACTATAGAGAAATTCCCCATGCTGGTGATGAAGTGCATCAGGTGTTCTTCTGGCGATCCATCCCCATTGAACTTCTAAAAGTCCAAATGTTAGAAATTGTTCAGGAAAGGGATATCCTCCACTTCTCTTAGGTATGGTGTCCGATATCTGAATCTTCTTGTACCCTCATGTTCTCTTTCCAACCTAACCACTTCTTCAACGAGTTGTTGTACTTCTTCCTATGTCATTATTCTCATCGTGGGAACAAACCCATGCGACCCAGTCCTCGGTGGATGCGACCCTTCGGGGTGTTGCTCTCTTTCATTCATATCGTCTGTTACTGGGGGTGTTGTCATTCGGGCAACATTGTGTGCGAGGGTTGTTAAGACTTCCCTGAGATTCCTTCATTCTTCCATCAGTGCTCTATGTGCTTCTACCATTTTGTTTACACTGTCTTCTGTAGTTGGCATATTTTCCTGATTTATTCCAGCCATGTGTACTGTGGCTTCTCCACTCTTTGATGAAGTTGTGGTCGGAGTGGGTTAAGAACACGTTGACGTGATAGGGCTCACAAAAAGAGGGGAGGATGGGGTTTCATTTGACTTCTTTGTGTGCCGTTGCTATTGATCGATCGGGGCAAAATAGACGCTGGTGAACCTACTAGCAGTGCTTTGTCCTTTTGTTCTTTCGTCCATCTGGATCTAGGGGTTGTTAAACATGGAGTCATGCGATGTCAATTGCAGAACTGTTCGCTTGGGGTATAGTGCAGGAGGGGCAAGTTCAGGATTTTTCTGGTAGCATTTCATGTTACTGGCCCCCTAAATCTTCTCAATGGCGAATTTATCCTTGTTACAGTTGTGTGCTAGGCCCTTGTCCTTCTGTGAGTGACGATGATCCATTCATCTTTTTCTCCTTGTGCCACTAGTGAAGCAGTCACGACCGTAATAGCCGCTCGTGATTCTATTTGCTTGTTTGTTACCGCTTTACCCTCACTAAGTCTGGCTTGTTTATTAGCATACTCAACAACAAATCCTGTCGTGGTAAAATAGAAAACTGTATTTCCTTGAATGACTACCATTGATTGGTTGGTTACAATATTCTTCTTCTCTTATCATTCATATTCACGAAGTGAATGAAAATTAGTAATTATATAAAATCGTATTCTATTTTAGAGATGAAAGGTAGGATGTTCCTGTTGAAAGGCGCCATTTTAGTGCCTTGAAGATGTCAAACAGTTGTGATTATCTCCCTTGTAATTCTTAGGTCAATATTTAAATGAATATGAAAAAGTCCTCAGCAGAGTCGTCATTTTGTTTTGAACAAGAAACAAATGCATTTCGTCTGAGAAATTACATTCATTTGATTGATTACCAAAAGAAGATAAGAAAGACAATCACTTTATTTATATATTATAGGTTCGTCACATCCCTTTTTCCTTTGATTCCAAATAGAATACTCATGAATTATAATATACAATCAAGATTTAGCACTCAAATTATGTATTAATGCATGAAACATTAAAACATAATATTGAACATTGCGCTAGAAGTCATTGTACACTGTCAAAAGCCATTGTGCACTGACAGAAGCCGTCGTGGGCTGGAGGGAACTGTTGTGTGCTGGAGGAAGCTATTGTGCACTGGCACCCCCATTGTGCGCTTGTTTCCATTGTGCACTAGCTCTTGTTGTGCGCTGGCACTCATTATGCACCAGCAGCATTGTGCACCGCACAACACCTGTTCCACACAATGGTTGCGGACTCTACCTTTCTTCTCCTGCAAATTCTTCTCTCATCGCGATTGGCTGCTAATGACCCCTTTAGAGGGGTCATGTGGTATATATAATCTTCTCACATGTGCGAACTTGCCATGTCGTCGTTGTGCGCTCCCCTTTGCGCTAACCACCTTTGTGCAGATTCCATTGCATGGGCGACTTGGTGCAGATTCCCTTGTGCGCTATCCTTAGTGCGGAACTCAATGCGCACTGTCCTTTGTATGAAATTCGGTGTGCGCTCCAATCATCTGTGCAAACGAATACTTTTACCGCACAATGCTTGCCTTTTTCGCACCACTCTTTTTTACCATCCTATTTACGCACAATGCTTTTTCTGCTATCTTCCTCTCTTTTTATGGCTCAACACTAAGGACAACCTTGCACCATAAAAACTAAGGGTTTATTGCAGGACAACCTTACTAGAACAGTTTGTGTATCAAAAACTCAAACTGATACAGAGGGATAAAAAATAAATAGCAATGGAATGAAATCTAAGCTATTACAACATTCTCCACATTTGCATAAAAGAAATTACAACATTCTCCACAATGTAAAAAGGAAATTACAATCATCCACATAAATAAATAAACAATCAAACCACAAGACATAAAGAATTATAGTGGTTCACTTGTGTGTTCACCAACTGTTTAGAAAAATAGCCATACAACTACTCCACTACTAATATCCTCACACAATGGATATTAGCGTTCACTATGAAAATAAGTTTTCCAGGTTCACCTAAAACCCTCACAATTGTGTCTTTCAAGTGGGCTTACACAATTCAAAAACCCCACACTCTAAGTTTTCTAGATCACCTCAGACAAACCAAAAATAAAGATTTTTCTGGCACAATCTCAAAAACCAAAACAGAGATTTTTCTGGCACAATCTCAAAAACCAAAATAGAAATTTACAACAATGTAAAATACCTGGATATTCTCCTTTTTTATGTAGCCCAGAAGAACCAAGTTAAAGTAGAATTTCAACATTAAAGTTTAATGTCCAAACTCACTTATGAAATGGTTCAAAGTTCTAAATTGATTTTAAATTAAATCCAGTTGGGGTAGCTCTATTTGGTTTTGATTCCAAGAAAGTGGCAATCACAATCCCTTCTTCAAATATGAATGGAATAAAAAATACAAAATCAAATATAAAAAATCTAAATTAAGAGAATATTAAATGAGCACAATATAGCTTAAAAAGAACACTAACTTATCTCTCAAAGTGATAAATTGAATGAAATACTCTGAAGTTCGTGCTCTATTTATAGGTGAAGAAATCGCATTCACGACTGGTCCTGTGGACACTACGATTGGTCGTAGGACCAACAAATTTTTAAAATTTTGAGTACGATCGGATAAAGTCGTTCCACGATTGGTCGTAGGCCTTGTACGACCGATCGCGGGACCTCCACGACCAGTCGTGACATATCTACAACTGGTCGTGTGGAACAAGATTTAGTTGTTGGACTTTGAGTCGTAGCTGCAAGGCTGGTCGAGAAGGAGTCGAGTACTGTTCACACGACCAGTCAAGCAGTCTCCAGGACTGGTGGTGGCTTAACAAAAAATTTTAAAAATTTGCAACAACCTTAGGACTAGTCGTGGAATTTCTTGGACTGGTTGAGCCAGTGTTAGGACTAGTTGGGAAACAGTGTATTCACTTATAAAATGGTGTAATTGAATTATGTATTCAAAATGACCTATCCTAAGGTTAATCTAAGGTCATTCATACCTTGTTAGTGATGTATGAACATTGAAACTTCTTTTCCTTCAGTTGATAGTTGATCTTTGAAGTTCACGAATCTTGTGATCATTACTTGATGAAGCTTGAACTTGAAACCTTTTGAAGCTTCAATTTGAATCTTGACTTTGTAACTTCGAGAAGCTTGAACTTGAGTTTCAAAGAAAAAGACTTTGTCTTGACTTGGAGCTTGATCTATGAATCTTGAAACATTGAACTCACACTTGTTGTTGTACTTGAACATGACCATGTAAACTTGCATTTCTTGTAGTAAAGATATTTGCCCTTGAGTAATGTACAGTCTTCATTATGTAGAAGTGTTATGCAAGATGGAGATTCTAAGAGAGGTTTTAAACTACAAAATTTGACAATATAGGAGCTAAAAATCAAAGCACTTACAATGCCCCCTACCCTCGGGCGGGTAAGGCTACACCCCCTTCTAACCGACCACGACATAGTGGGAGATGCAGCCTCCTCGTATTCGGCCCTCGTGCACTCATGTATCCACTCGGTCTCGATGTTAGTGCATCTTTTGGTACCATTAGGTTTAGGAATTTTCACCTAGGGACATCCATGGCGCCCCGATGCTAATAACAGTATTTTCAGTGTCCAATCCTCCCATCCACGATGTGCCTGTGAAGGCTACGACGCTGATGTCGCTAAGGCGTATAGTAATCACAACACACAATGTAAAATACATGAGTCATACAATCCAGTCATGTATCAATCATGCACATACCATGCGCTCATGTGAGACTATCTCCGCCTATCAGGGAGTCTCATAACAACCTACCCAATAGCATATGCAATGGTCAACCACATCTCATATCAAGCATACAGATGATGCGTATGGGCATGTATCATGATGTCTGCAAAGCATACTCGTAATCGGTGTTGATAACCAGAATCGATAATCAACATCGACAATCGGCCTCGATCATCGGCCTACATGCAAGGTGGGGTCCACAGATGAACAACCGATCTAAACCATAATATGAAGATCGAGCCTCGGTCATGGATATGCCATGCAACATCAATGAGGCCCAATAATTTAGGTTAACCAACTAATAAAATGATGAGAATGGGCCTATCAAGGCCTAAAGGATGGTTACAATGTGGACATTTAACCATCATTGCCCATCAATGTGGACATTTAACCAATACTGCTCCTAAGGAGTGGCCCACATAGAGCCACACGTATAGTGGGCCCATGACCTCACATAAGGGCCTAATATACATCATCATGGCCTCACTCATGGGCCTAATACACATCACGATGGGCCTCACTCATGGGCCACATATGCATCACATTGGGCCTCATATTCATCAAATGGGCCGCAATTCATGGGCCTTGAATACATCACAATGGGCCTCTCATACGGGTCCAATATCCATCACATCAAGGGGGGACTTAATGGATGGGCCACAAATACGTCAGGGTGGGCCTCATGGATGGGCCACCAATACATCAAGGTGGGCCCCATGGATGGGCCATAAATACATCAAGGTGGGCCTCATGGATGGGCCACAAATACATCAAGGTGGGCCGCATCACATGGGCTGCACCATCTATACCATTCATCTATTTAACGAATCATTTTAGAACATTTCCCAAAAATGAATCACGTGGAAGATCATCTAGACCATACCACAAATAACAGTGGAGCTAATGATTTCCACCCTTAAAATTTCCAAGGCCCACCATAACTTTAATTTTCCATCCAATCTGTTCATATGGTCACAAGGACCTGAATCAAGAGGAAAAATAAATATCATATTGATCCAGAACTTTTGTGATCCCTGATGATTTCAATGGTAGGAGTTCAATTCTCCACTATTTTCTGCAGTGTGGTCCACCTGATAGATTAACCTCATTTTTTTGGTCTTAGCCTCGTTTAGATGTAACATATACATCAAGGTGGCCTCACACCACCCATCCAAATGGTGGGTGCGGATATACAACACATACACCAAGGTGGGTATCACACAGCATCGTCTAGATGGATGGTGCAGAATATATACAGCAAGGTGGGTCCCACATGGGGCCCACCATGTATACATATGATACATATAATATAATATAATAATAATAATATATTTATTATTATATAATATCTTTCTTTAACTGTATATCCAGCAATCACCGTCTAGTGGACTGGATGGTGTGGACTGCCACACGTGCATCAGGCCCCACCATCCAAGACTTCATGGATGGTGTGGATAACACATCACAGTGGGCCCCACAGCTTGAGGTGGATGATTTAGATAAAACACATGCTCATGTGGTTTCCACGGGTGGGGCCTATGCTGCTGGGCAACATGGATAAAAGACATATATCACGGTGGGTCCCACAGCTATTGGGCAGTAGAGATAAAACACTTACATCACGGTGGATCCCACTGTCCTTGCTGGACGGTGTGGATGCCACACGTGTGGGGGAGGGTAGGCCCCACCTTCCTAGCCCCTGGACGGTGGATAGCATGCATGAAACACATACATCTAGTGGGGTCCACGTTAGCGTGGCCCACCATCCTTGGAGTAGACTAATATTTGTGTTTTCTCTCCATCCAGGCCAGTCCAAATGGATAGCAGGTGAAACCCGGACATGGCAGCGAGGTGGGTCCTGCTTGGACAGCGATGAGGTCCACCAAATGTATGGCATGGATAAGATACTTACATCATAGGTGGGCCATAGAGAGAGAGAGGGAGACATGTGAAGGAGAGGGACGCCGCCACTATGAGCCCTCCCTATACTCAATACAATGCGTACATCAAGTGGGTTCCACCACAAGTAGGCCCATAAATAGAAATGAATGGAGGGAATCTCAAGATCACCCACCAATTGGCCTTCTTCTTGGTCCCTTGACTTCCTTAGCTCCTATGCTCAGCCTTTGATGGTGGATGATGAAGTTTAGATAATGGAGATGAGAGTTTTTTTTGGTAGGGAAGTGGGCCATACCTAGCTTTCTCTTAGAATTTTTCTCTTATGGAGGCTTGGGATTTAGTGGAGAATGGGATGGGATGGAGTGATGTATGGGAGAGAGGGATGGTGTTGTAAGAAAGAGATGGGTAGAGAGAGAGAGAGAGAGTTGACTTTGGGAATGGGAGAGAGATGTGTAGGGTATGAATGTTGTAAGGGGAGTGATGGGATGTGTACTTGACTTGAGGTGATTGATTGATGTGACGGGTTGTAGAGATTCTCTCGAAATTCGTAACGTGCAGTGTTTTTCTCAAAATAAACATGGGTCCACAACTCCTGGTCTGGGTATCGCATCGGCGCGTGAGACGGGGAGTTAGAACCGCGATGATGGCGCGATCACTATAGTACAAGTTTTGAGTCGAGTCGACTCAAGTCTTCGATATGCGACCTAGGGTCATGTGCAAACGCTATCTACGCATCGCGGGTAACCAAAATTCGACCGGGAGAACCACAGAAGCCTATGGAATGGTATGGTCTAGGATACGTGTCTTGCAATTTACAATCAGCGGGAGTGAGCACGCCCTCATGTATGGTTTTTCCAGAGAATACGGGACAAATGCATATTAAGCCGGGGGTGATCTAACTCCTTTCAAAATTTCATTGACTTGAATATGAAAGTCCATATCTGCACTTAAAAGAGTTTGATGAGATCATGGCCACTTTGTATTTTCCTAACATGTCTGAGGACACGGTCAGACTGAAACTCTTTTCCTTTTCTTTGAAAGAGAAGCTTAAGACGTGGTTGCATTCATTATGTCCCCGATCTATTGACACATGGAATGACATGATAAGGGAATTCATAAAGAAAATTTTTCCACATCATAAAACGAACACCCTTAGAAAGTCAATCATGAACTTCACCCAAAGGGAGGATGAAACATTCTTCCAATGTTGGGAGCGGTTCAAGGATCGTGTCAGTTCATGCCCACAACATGGTTTTGAAACATGACACATTACACAGTTTTTCTATGATGGTCCAACTGAAAAGGCCTAGCTATATGTCCAAGGTGAATAGGACTATGCCAAATAAAACTTATAACAGCGGAATTAAAAAGAATATGAAAGCCAAAATAAATCACAATGCAGGAAAGTAAAATAACTTCAAAATTCAGATCTTGAGAGGTTGATACAAATGTTGTTCTAAGGACAACCTTACACCAAAAACCAGAGTTGATGGTAGGATAACCTTATTTCTAGAAAGATCTTTGTATCAAATCTCAAACCAAAGAGGAATACAAAAATAAACACAAACTGAACTGAAATAAATTGTAATCACAAATGTATTGTTCTAGGGACAACCATACACCATAAAAATGGCAGGGCAACCTTGCTGAAACAACTTTATAGGAAATTGAATATCAAGCTGATAAAGGAATAACAGAAAATTAATTCTAAACTATTACAAAATTCCCACAATGCTTGAATTAAATGATTACAACATTCACCACCATACATACATCCCACAAATAAATAATTAAAGATTAGAAATATAAATAATTCAACCACAACATAAGGGATTATAGTGGTTCGCCTGTGTGTTCACCAACTGTTAAACAACTGCCACACAGAATGCTACTCCACTCCTAATATCCTCACACAGGGGATATTAGCGTTCACTAATAAAATAGGTTTTCACGGGTTCACCCAAAACTTTTACAATTGTGTCTTTGTCTGTGGGCTTACACAATTAAAAAAAAACCCCACTTCTGAGTTTTCCTGGCTCTCCTCAGATAATCAATACAACAAGATTTTTCTAGCAAATCTTGAAAGAAAACAAAACATAAAGGAATTTACAATTAAATGTAAAATACCTGATTATCTCCTTCGTTGTAGCAGCCCGGTAGAACCAAGTCAGAGTAAATGATTGAATGTCCAAGTTCAATGTCCAGTACTCAATTACAATGGTTCTAGTTTTAATAGATTTTAAATTAAACTAAATAGGGCTTGCCTTAATTGATTTTGATTCCAAAGAAAGGGAATAACAATTCTTCTTATCAAATTAGATTGGAATAGCAGAAACAAAATTAATTAAATAAAGCTAAAGAAAGAGAATATTAAACAAGCACACTTAGCTTAGATGGAGCACAGAATTATCTTTTAGAAGTTTGACAAAGATTGGCCTGAATGGATTAATTAAGTCACTTCATTCTTCTGAGATTCGTGCTCTATTTATAGGTGAGCAGATCGCGTCTTCAACTTGTCTAGGGAGCTCTTCGACTAGTCGAAGAATTAACAGATTTGAAAAAAATCGGGCGAGATAAGCTTTGACCATTCTACAACTGGTCGAAGGTCTCCTTCGACTGGTTAAAGGTCTCTTTCGACTGGTCAAAGACCCTGTATTTAATCGCTAGACTTTGAGTCGAAGACATTCGATTGGTCGAAAATGCAGTCAACATTGTTCCTTCGACTGGTTGAACAGATTCCTAGACTAGTCGAAGGCTAACAAAAAATATCTGAATTTTGTAACAAACTCACGACTGATCGAGAAATTTCTTAGACAGGTCGAAAGCAAAGCTAAGACTAGTCAAAGAAAGCCTAGGACAAGTCTTCAAATTGCCCAAACTAATGTAACATAAACATATGACTTGTGTATCTAAAATGGCCTACTCCTAAGGTCAACCTAAGGTCAATCAAACCCCAATCATGAATTAAGGACATTGAAATATTAGGAACAAGTGACCTTGAATTTTAAAGCATTGAAGTCTTGATGTAATTCAATCTTGAAATCTTGATGTAGCTCAACCTTAAAAGTGTCTTGAGTTCTTTACGAACGACCTTATACACTTCTTGAAGTCTTGCATTCTTGAGACTTGTCTTGTGAGCAATACTTGCAGTCAAGGTTGATCTTTGTACTTGTAAGCTTTGCTTGTTGTGAGCTTTGCTTGTTCATGAATGTTGATCTTTGAGAGAGCTTCACTTATGCAAGTTATATAACAATGATTTTGGCACCACAAATTTGACAACCGACACAAGTGAATTTTAAGCATTGAAGTCTTGATGTAATTCAATCTTGAAATCTTGATGTAGCTCAACCTTGAAAGTGTCTTGAGTTCTTTACAAACGGCCTTATACACTTCTTGAAGTCTTGCATTCTTGAGACTTGTCTTGTGAGCAATACTTGCAGTCAAGGTTGATCTTTGTACTTGTAAGCTTTGCTTGTTGTGAGCTTTGCTTGTTCATGAATGTTGATCTTTGAGAGAGCTTCACTTATGCAGGTTATATAACAGTGATTTTGGCAACACAAATTTGACAACCGACAGGGGTATAAACTATAACACTTACAATCTCCCCCTTTGTCAAATTAGTGACAAAACACATAACTAAGATAAACATAAAGTAAAACAACTGGTTAAAGAATCATGAACCAGTTAATATCAACTGGCTTACCTACGAATCAATATTTAATATTCAACATTCAACATTCAACCAGTTCATTCAACTAGTTCAAACATACTCTCCCTGAGTAACATGACCAATGCTACTCTCACAATCACATCGTTAAGAACAAACCATTCTCCCCCTTTTTGTCACAATATGACAAAGGAAACAACAAGGAAGGAGAACTAAATAAAGGGATATATGAGAGTAAATATGAGGAGTTACGAGATTATAGCAGAAAACCAGATAGTATCCAACTCAAAATCAGCATAGTTTCACATTGAACAAATACCCAGCATAAAATAAAGATAGTATCCAACTCAAAATTAGTCAACCTAGTGCTAAGTTATAAAGTTATTACAGACCAGAAATCCCATATAAACTAATCAGAACTAAAATCAGATGACAGAGCAGGAATAGAGGGATCAAGTTGGTGCATGCATTTGTTCAATCGCCTAAGATATTTGCGCATGTACTTGAATTGTAAATCATGAGCAACCAACATGTTTTCCATCTTTACATTTATATTCTCAACTTTATCCTCCAATGCACTCAGACGTGCATCAACATCAGATGGTTCAAAATCTGGATCATTTGTTGAATCAGAATCCAGTTCTTCAAAAATGTCATCCATATTAATGTCATCACCAGCTTCTTCATGACCACCACCACCATCACCACCTTGTTCAGGAAGTAATTCCAGCTTCATCTTATTGATATTAGTATTGTTGAAAATCAGATGATGGATAGGTGCCTCATCAACTGGCATATCGACTAACATATGGGTAGCCAATCCAGTCATTAAATAAGCAAAATGAATGTCACTATGACCAGGATGGAGTCAAAACTGAAGAATGAAATGACAGATTAAGGATGGTAAACAAATCTAAGTACCGTTGGCAATAGCATGGAGAACACGAACCATAAACGAGGTCAAGTCAGTTTTATTACCCGAACGAGGAAACAGATTAGACACAAAGATTTTGTGGAGAACTCTGTATTTGGGTAACAAATACCTTGCAGGAAGCGCATTCTCTTTACGAGTCCAATGAACATCCATGTTGCACAAGTCTCTAGTGAGCATACGTTTTTCAGAAACTAAGGGTTTATCAGTCAAATTATGAATAGGAATACCCTTATCATTCACAGGAATGTCCATAAGGGCTAAAATTAAATGACGATCAATGTCAAAAGACCCTTCACTAGTAGATATTTTAAAAGTTAAATTATCCTATGAGAAAGCACTAATACATGCAAACATGGATTGGGCAATGGACCGATATGCTGGTCCACCCCAATGTAATAAGTTAACCTAACCTACAACTTCAAGCATAGGAAGTATGTCAAAAAGTGCAATATGATTAATATCAAGAGGATGTTCAACAATAACATTACGTGATCTAATGTCCGTAACGTAAGATAGATCATCATTGGGAATAAGAAGATGACTCTTAGTGATAATGGTCGATCTGGAGGAAGAAGAAGGACCACAGGAAGTAGTTTTTCTACCTCTAGAAGCCATTTACAACAACGATAACAAGTAAATAAGAAGTTGCAAAGGATTGAGAAGTGGGTTTACTCAAAACAGATTTTTCATAATCCAAACCCCAAATCTCAATGAAATTCAAAATAGAAAGCTTCAAGCTAGAAAAGAAAACAATCTAGACACAGATCTGTAAGAAAAACATATATAGAACACTAACCCTGAAGAATAAGAATAGTAGGTTCGACAAGTCGAAGCTCGGCTCCTTAAAAAAAACGGAATGAGGAAGAAAGTAAAATCTCCAAAATTTTAAGTGATTTTCGAGATCTACGACTGGTCGTGGGTATGACCGGTCGAAGGTCGACTGGTCGAGTATACTCACGACTGGTCGAAGAATGTACAAAAATTCATATTTCTTGCAAATTATACAAAAATTAGAATTCAACCTAGCAAATATATACACTATGATACAAGTAAGCATAAATAATCATTTTAAAATGCACATGCCAAGATCAAATTTCATCTTTTTGAACCTGCTTTTATTGAGAGGTTTTATGAAAATGTCAGCTTGTTGATCTTCGGTAGGAATATATTCCAGAGATATAACTTTTTCTTTTACTAATTCTCGAATATAATGAAATCTAATGTCAATGTACTTAGTACGAGAATGCTGAATAGGATTTTTTGAAATATTTATCGCACTGGAATTATCACAATGTAATAACATAAAATTCTGTTTAATTCCATAATCACTTAGCATTCATTGCATCCAAATAAGTTGTGTACATGCATTACCATCTACGATATACTCAGCTTTAGCTGTTGAAAGTGATATAGAATTTTGTTTCTTACTAAACCAGGAAACTAGACAATTTCCAATGTAAAAGCAACCACCACTGGTTGATTTTCTATCATCTAGATTACCAGCCCAGTCAGCATCCAAGTACCCAACTAATTGGACACTAGTCTCATGAGGATACCAGAGACCGAGATTTACAGTACTTGCGACATATCTAATAATCCGCTTGACAGCAATCAAGTGAGATTCTTTTGGATCAGATTGATATCTTACGCAAATACCAACACTTAGAGAAATATCAGGTCTACTAGCAGTTAAATATAACAAACTACCAATCATACTCCGATAAAGTTTTGAATCAATATTTTTACCATTAGAGTCTTTTGAGAGTTTCAGGGTAGTACTCATGGGAGTATCGAAATTCTTGCCATTCTCAAATCCAAATCTCTCGATTAAATTCAAAGCATACTTATATTGAGAAATGAATATTCCTTCAGGTTGTTGCTTTACTTGCAACCCAAGGAAATAAGTCAATTCCCCAACCATGCTCATTTCAAACTGTGATTTCATTAAATCTGCAAACTCAGTAGTCAAGTCAGTACAAGTTGATCCATAAATGATATCATCAACATAAATCTGTACCATTAAGATATAATCATTATGTTTTTTAACAAACAAAGTTTTATCAACAGATCCCATTTAAAAATTATGACTTAAAAGAAATTTTGTTAGTTTCTCATACTATGCCCTAGGTGCTTGTTTTAATCTATAAAGTGACTTTTTAAGCCGATACACATGATCAGTATTTTTGGGATCTTCAAAACCCATTGGTTGTTTAACATAGACTTCTTCATGTAAATCGTCATTTAGAAAAGCACTTTTCACATCCATTTGATAGATCTTTATCTTTCTAAAACATGTAATGGATATAAATAGTCTGATAGATTCAAGACGTGTTACTGGTGCAAAAGTTTCATCAAAATCAATTCCTTCAATTTGAGTATAACCTTGTACCACTAGTCTAGCCTTGTTTCTAATTATATTTCCACGCTCGTCAGACTTATTTTTGAAAATCCATTTTGTTCCAATGGTGTGTTTATCTTTAGGTCTTGGTACGAGATACCAAACATCATTTCTTATGAATTGGTTAAGTTCTTCTTGCATCGCAATAATCCAGTTCTCATTAGCAAGAGCTTCTTTTACGTTAGATGGTTCTATTTGAGATGTAAAACATACATAATTACATATATCCTCAAGTTGTCTACGGGTGCAAACACCGGTGAGAGGGTTTCCAAGAATTTGTGTGGTTGGATGATCTTTAACAGTCCTCAACTCAGAATCAGTCTGATTCGATGAAGTATCGAGTTTATCAATGATTAGAACTTCATCATTATTTGAATTAGGGATTGATGTGTTTAAGTAATCATCAATGACAACATTGATGGACTCTTAAATCACACCAGTTCTTTTGTTCAGAACCCTATAAGCTCGATTGTTTAAGGAATATCCTAGAAAAATTCCTTAATCACTCTTCGTATCGAATTTTTCCAAATTTTCAAGATCTCGTAAAATATAGCACTTGCTGCCAAAAACTCGAAAGTATTTGACAGTAAGCTTTTTATTGAACCACAATTTGTAAGCCGTTTTATTATTATCTTTGCTAGTGTAGACTCGGTTAATAATATAGCAAGCTGTGTTGACTGCTTCAGCCCAAAGATTTTTAGAGAGCTTCATGCTATTCAACATGACATTAGCCATTTCTTGAAGTACCCTATTCTTTCTTTCCACAATTCTTGTAGAGTTTTGGGAGCTGAGAATTCATGTAATATTCCTTGGTCGGTACAAAACTTCTCAAAATTGCTATTCTCAAATTCAGATCCATGATCACTACGAATCTTACTGATTTGAGAAGATTTTACAGTTTGAATCCATTTGAGAACTTTTCTTACTTCTTCAAGGTTCAGATTTATCCCTTAAGAAGACTACCCATGTGAATCTGATAAAGTCATTAATTATTACTAGGATATACTTTTTCCCACCATGACTTTCCGTTCTGGTAGGTCCTATTAGATCCATGTGGAGGAGTTCGAGTGGTCTTGATGTGGTATTTGAATTCACCTTTTTGTGTGAGTTTCTTGTTTGTTTGCCTATCTGGCACTCATCACATATTTTATCTAATTTCTGAAGTTTGGGTAAACCTCTTATAAGTTCTCGTTTGCTCAATCTATATAAATTTTGATAATGTACATGTCCAAGACGTTTGTGCCATAAATCTGTCTCGTCCGTATGGACCATGTAACATGTTTGATTAGATGATCTGGAGTCGCTAATAATATAGCAATTTTCAGACGTTCTACGTCCAGCTAATATTACAGAACCCTTATTGTTTAGTATCTCACAGCTTTGATTAGAGAACCGAACACTATGGTTATTATCACATATTTGAGATATGCTAAGCAAGTTATGTTTTAAGCCTTCAACATATAAAACGTTTTTAAACACAGGAAGATTAAAAAGTTGAACTGTACCTTGGCCTATAATCTTGCAGTTGCTACCATCACCAAATGTGACTGAACCATTAGTCATATCTTTTAGATCCGTGAATAAAGCTTTATCACCTGTCATATGCCTGGAGCATCCACTGTCTAGGTACCACTTTGAATGACCTCCTGCTTTGAAAGCAGTGTGAGTAACCAAGCAGGCAACTTTAAGAACCCATTTCATAATTGTTTTAGGTTTAGGAACATAGTTGTTCTTCTTTTATTTATAGTTGTAAGAATAACCTATAGAGTTAGATTTTAAGAGCTCCTTGAGTAAATCAACTATCTTTTCAGCTAGTGGATTTCGTTTCTGATTAATGTTGACATGGCTGCTTCTAGGTTTTTGAAGAGTTTTTGAATTTTTAGAAAAACTTTGATAAGTACTTCTCCCTTTTGAGTTTGAGGACTCTCCTTTCACAAACATAGGAGGAGTATACTTTTGTTTAGGAGATAAATTTTTATCATAGCCCAACCCGGATAGATCGCCACATTTTCTTGATCCGGATAAAAGTTTTTCTAACTTTGGATCACCTTGGGCATATTTCCATGTGTCCTTTAGACTCAGAAGAGAAGATACTTCATTTTTGAGTTTCTCAATTTCAGATTTCAAATCAACAATTAGGGAGTTTTTAAATTCCAAATCACATTTTGATTTTTCAAAACAATCTGAAATTTGTGATTTTTCTAAGAAAAGTGATTCAAAACATTCTTTGAGTTTAGAAAACTTTTCTTCTTGAAGGTTAAGTTTGACAACAATTTTACAACTTTCCTTATATAGAGCATTGTAAGTGTCTTGAAGATCATCTTTATTTTCACATTCACTACTCAGATATTCTTCACTTGTTGAGTCATTATCTGAAAATCTGAATTTAGCCAGAGTCATAAGAGATTTAACTTCATTGCCCGACTCAGTTTCAGAATCTTCTGATTCAGAAGAAGCTTCAGAATCAGATGATTCATCCCATGTAGCCAACATACCCTTCTTCTTGGGTTTGTCCTTTTTAGGACATCTATTTGCTAAGTGCCCATATTCTTGACAGTTGTAACATTGACTATCTTTCAAAGATTTTCGAGGTTTGGGTCTAAACTTCTTTTTATCATTCGATTTTTAAAAATCAACCATTTTCTTGCTTTTGAAAATCTTGTAAAATTTCTTAGCTAAAAGAGCCATATCATATTCTGAATTACATTTAGAGGATTTTAGTGTGATAGATTTACCTTTAAGAGCTTTAAAGTTTAACTCGTAGGTTTGTAAAGAACCAACTAGTTCTTCTACCCTCATATTATCCGTATCACAAAGTTCCTGGATCGCAGTTACTTTAGAATTGAACCGTTCAGGAAGTGAGCGTAATATCTTTGCACACACTTTACTTTTTGGGATTTTATCGCCAAGACCCCACATTGAGTTTACAATGTCATTCAATCTAGTGTAAAAGTCCATAAAAATTTCATTTTCCTCCATATGAATTTCTTCAAATTTGGTTGTGAGGAGTTGGACTTTAGATTTTTTGACAATTGTAGTACCCTCGTGTGTCATTTCTAATATATCCTAAGCTTGTTTTGCAGTATCACAGGAAATGATTCTTTTGAACTCATCCGGTGATAGCGCGCAAGTGATTGCATTTAGTGCTTTAGCATTTGCACTACTGTCACTTTTCTGAAGTGTGGTCCATTGGTAATATGGTGTGACTTTCATAGATTTTGAACCGTCAACCCCAGTAACTTTCATGATAGGAGGATTCCATTCAGTCACTGTGGCTTGCCACACACTCTCATCCATTGATTTGAGGAAGATCCTCATTCTGGCTTTCCAATAGGCATAGTTGGAGCCATCAAAGGGTGGAGGCATAATGACTGAAAGGCCATCAAAATTTGACATCTTAAATAGCATAAATCGTTAGCTCAGGAATTAAATCCAAGAATTAAAAAAGGGATATTAGGCTTTGATACCACTTGAAAAGGCCAAGCTATATGTCCTAGAGGGGGGGTGAATAGGACTATGCCAAATAAAACTTATAACAACGGAATTAAAAAGAATATGATAGCCAAAATAAATCACAATGCAAGAAACAACCTCAAAATTCAAATCTTGAGAGGTTGATACAAATGTTGTTCTAAGGACAACCTTACACCAAAAACCAGAGTTTATGGTAGGACAACCTTATTTCTAGAAAGATCTTTGTATCAAATCTCAAACCAAAGAGGAATACAGAAATAAACACAAACTGAACTGAAATAAATTGTAATCACAAATGTATTGTTCTAGAGACAGTCATACACTATAAAAATGGCAGGGCAACCTTGTTGGAACAACTTTAAAGGAAATTGAATATCAAGCTGATAAAGGAATAACAAAAAATTAATTCTAAACTATTACAAAATTCCCACAATGCTTGAATTAAATGATTACAACATTCACCACCATACATACATCCCACAAATAAATAATTAAAAATTAGAAATATAAGTCATTCATCCACAACACAAGGGATTATAGTGGTTCGCCTGTGTGTTCACCAACTGTTAAACAACAGCCACATAGAATGCTACTCCACTCCTAATATCCTCACACAGGGGATATTAGCGTTCACTAACAAAATAGTTTTTCACAGGTTCACCCAAAACCTTTACAATTGTGTCTTTATCTATGGGCTTACACAATAAAAAAAACCCCACTTCTGAGTTTTCCTGGCTCTCCTCAGATAACTAATACAACAAGATTTTTCTAGCAAATCTTGAAAGAAACCAAAACACAAAGGAATTTACAATTAAATGTAAAATACCTGATTATCTCCTTCGTGGCAGTAGCCCGGTATAATCAAGTCAGAGTAAATGATTGAATGTCCAAGTTCAATGTCCAGTACTTAATTACAATGGTTCTAGTTCTAATAGATTTTAAATTAAACCAAATAGGGCTTGCCTTAATTGATTTTGATTCTAAAGAAAGGGAATAATAATTCCTCTTATCAAATTAGATTGGGATAGCAGAAACAAAATCAATTAAATAAAGCTAAAGAAAGAGAATATTAAATAAGCACACTTAGCTTAGATGGAGCATAGAATTATCTTTCAGAAGTTTGACAAAGATTGGCTTGAATGGATTAATTAATTCACTTCATTCTTCTGAGATTCGTGCTCTATTTATAGGTGAACAGATCGCGTCTTTAACTGGTCTAGGGAGCTCTTCGACTAGTCAAAGAATTAACAGATTTGAAAAAAATCGGGCGCGATAAGCTTTGACCGTTCTGCGACTGGTCGAAGGTCTCCTTCGACTGGTCGAAGACGCTGTATTTAATCGCTAGAATTTGAGTCGATAACTTTCGACTGGTCGAAAATGCAGTCGACACTGTTCCTTCGACTGGTTGAACAGATTCCTGGACTAGTCAAAGGCTAACAGAAAATATCCAAAATTTGTAACAAACTCACGACTGATCAAGGAATTTCTTAAACTGGACGAAGCAAAGCTAAGACTAGTCGAAGAAAGCCTAGGACAAGTCTTTGAACTGCCTAAACTCATGTAACATAAACGTATGACTTATGTATCCAAAATGGCCTACTCCTAAGGTCAACCTAAGGTCAATCAAACCCCAATCGTGAAGTAAGGACATTGAAATATTAGGAACAAGTGACCTTGAAGTCTTGATGTAGTTCAATCTTGAAATCTTGATGTAGCTCAACCTTGAAAGTGTCTGGAGTTCTTTATGAACGGCCTTATACACTTCTTGAAGTCTTACATTCTTGAGACTTGTCTTATGAGCAATACTTACAGTCAAGGTTGATCTTTGTAGTTGTGAGCTTTGCTTGTTGTGAGCTTTGCTTGTTCATGAATGTTGATCTTTGAGAGAGCTTCACTTATGCAAGTTATATAACAGTGATTTTGACACCACAAATTTGACAACCGACAGGGGTATAAACTATAGCACTTACACCAACATCTTCCATGCTCCAATTGGTTGAGACAATGTGCACTAGGGAATTCATGAATAAAAATGTTGATGATGTGTGGGACTACTTGGATAGACTTACTGAAAATGCACAATCATGGAACACCTACCCAAAATTAAGCACCACTTCTAGGCCCACTCAATCAAAGGAAAGGGGCAGATTATACCTTCTGAAGGAGGAGGATGATATCAATGCTAAAGTGGATAATCTCATAAGAAAATTTGAGGCTATGAAACTAAAAGAGGATAAGGTTAAGGAAACTGTTTGCGGTATTTGTACTTCCAATGCTCACACAACTGAAAATTGTCTAACAATACCTTCCTTTCGAGAGGTACTGAATGAGGAATCCAATGTCATGAACAATTACCGAAGACCTTTCAATGGACCTACCTCCAATATAAACAATCTTAGTTGGAGAAATCATCTTAACTTCAGTCGGAAGATTGGACAAACTGCTACCACTCAACGTTTCTTCAATTAAATTCCAAATCAAGGGAAACCTCAAGAAGAACCGGTTTAAAATTCCACACAAATTCAGGAGCTTACTCAAGCAATACAAGAGCTTACAAAATTTATACAAAAGATGGATTCATGTGTTACGGTTATATAAAGGGGATGCTTCCTGCTCGACCTCTCCCCAATCCCAAACCAAAATATGAAATATGTGATCTAAGCTCTTCAAATCAAATAGAGCAAGCTAAGTCTATCATCACTCTTATGAGCGGGAAGATAATTGACAAATCTATTCCGGTAAGGGCTGAAAAGCCTAAGGACCCGGAAGAGGACAACAATGATAAACCTAGCACTGCTCCACAAGAATTGGAACTAGAACTTTAAGGCAAGTCGATTGCCCCATTTTCCCAACGGTTGGTTGCACCAAAATCTCTCTTTAACTCTCAGGACATTCTAGAGGTGCTTAAACAAGTGAAGGTTAACATCCCTCTACTAGATGCAGTTAAACAAACACCTTCATATGCCAAATTTTTGAAATACTTGTGTACGACTAAAAGACGGTAAAATATTCTAAAGAAAATCTTTTTAACTAAAAAAGTGAGTGTCATTCTAAAGAAAGATGTGCCACAGAAATACAAAAATCCCAGTAGCCCAACCGTCGCTTGTGTAATTGGGAACTACTGGATTGAGCATGCACATCTTGACTTAGGAGCGAGTGTAAATCTGATTCCTTATTCGGTCTACGAACAACTAGGTTTGGGTGAATTGAAACACACTCGAACTATATTACAACTTGCCGATCACTCTATTCGTGTACCGAGAGGGATAATCAAGGATGTGTTGGTCCAGGTTGACTGATTGTATTACCCGGTAGATTTTATCATCCTAGATACTCAACCCATCATGGACATGAGCACTCAAATTCCCATCATTCTTGGTTGCCCATTCTTTGCCACTTCAAACTTAATCATTAATTGTAGGAATTGAGTGATGAGCATGTCTTTCGGGAATATGACATTGACGTTGAATATTTTTTTCAACACATGGATACAGTTAGAGGATGAAGATAATTTTCACGATATTAACCTGATTGATTCTTTTGTGGAAGATAGAGCACTTCTGACCTTATCCTCTGACCCTCTAGAAACGTGCTTAGCCCACTCCCATGATTTAAATGATGATATGATTAGGGAGATGGGTGTCATGCTTAATACTGTGCCGGTACTTGAAGTTAACCGGCGGAGGCCACAATTTAAAAAATTGCTCCAAACTGATGTAATGCCTCTACCATCTAACCTCAAGGCATCGAAGCTTGACCTAAAACCTTTGCCCTCTGATTTAAAATATGTCTATTTAGGTCACGATGAGACATACTCGATGGTGATTTCTTCCCACCTCGAGCAAGAATAGGAGAGTATGCTCATCTCTACTTTCATTGAGCACAAAGGATCCCTTGGATGGTCGATTGTGAACCTTAAGGGAATTGACCCTTCGATTTATACTGATCGCATTCATCTAGAAGATAATGTGAAGACCTTGCAAAATCACAACATAGACTAAATCCAAACATGAAGGAAGTGGTGAAAGTAGAGGTTCTTAAACTATTGGATGTGGGTATCATGTACCCTATATCCGATATTCAATCGGTGAGTCCAACTCAGGTGGTTCCTAAGAAGTCCGGAATCACCATGTATCTAATGCCAACAATGAACTCGTCCCAACTACAGTTACTACTGGTTGGAGAATGTGAATTGACTACAGGAAGTTGAATAACGTCACTAGGAAGGACCACTTAACTTATGCATGATGCGTCTGACTATACTTTTGGGGCGGTTTTAGGCTAGAGAAAAGAAAAGAAGCCCTACATTATTCCTTATGCAAGTAGAACTCTATATCCTACTCAAGTAAACTACTTGACCACAAAAAAAGAACTCTTAGCTATAGTGTTCGCTTTGGACACATTTAGGTCCTACTTGATCGGATCCAAGATTGTCATTTACGCAGATCATACGATGCTCAAGTATCTTCTTTCTAAGAATGATGCCAAGCCTCGCCTGATTAGACGGATCCTCATGCTCCAAGAATTTGATTTAGAAATAAAAGATAAAAGGGGAGTAGAGAACGTAGTGGCTGACCATCTTTCTCACCTTGATCTCTCTGATGAAAGTGCCCTGGTTTGTCAAGTTACGTGAGTGTTGAGTCAGATTGTCTATAGAGCCTGATGGACAATCAATTCAAGCGTCTGCCTCAACCGAATGTGTGCAAGCTCGCCACGGGTAAACCTAAAGCCTCACATCCCATAACCCAAAACACGAGGTGAATAAAAACCTTAAAAATAAGTTAGAAATCATAGGGTTTTAAGGTGAGAAAACTTTTTTCAAAATAGGAAAATCTCTAAGTTTTTCTCACCTTATCAATTTTATTGGAACACCCTCGATATGATCGACCTGCTCTGTCGATGTCCTCAATACCTTAACGATATTATCGAAGTGGCGACAAAAAGTGTCCAGTAACTAAATATTCATCTAGATGGATTTGTCGATGTATCGATACACCTATCAATATCATCGATATAAGAACTAAAAATGTCTAGCAACTTCACAACATATCTAGACGAATTATCAATATATTGATATACCTATCGATATCATCGATATACAAATCTCGAGTCCATCGAAAATGGCTCGATAAGATCGACAGGCAGATTTTCAGCGGCCCTATTTTTTAATGAAAATCTCAAATTCCTTCGATATATCGATGCTCTTCCGATATGATCTGAAATCAAATATCAATAACATCAGAAGTCCATCAACGATATCGATCGTGGGAACACATTTCTTACAGCAGATATTTTAGGTTGTTTCTAACTATGATCGGGGGCCCTTCGATAGAATTGATATTCAAATATCGATGATATCGGCACCAGGTCGATTGTATCGAACAAGGTCATAAACCGTCCAGCAAGCTTAAAGACAAATCCGCTGGATTTATTGATGCCTCGACTCTAATCTCGATATCATCGACATTCAAATTCCGATAATCTCGATGGTTCCCCGGTCATTCATGAAATCCTAAATATTTCAAAGTCAAGTCTCTCTCATTTTTTAAGTGTCGATAGATCGAACCTGTCATCGATGGAATCGAGTTTGAAATCTGATGACATCGATAATAGTTTCAATTCATCGACTAATTGGCAAAAGTTTCAAAAGCGTATGACATTGAGTTTGAGTCATTGAGCAGACCATTGTTGCTATCGAGAGTATACGCTCGATGATATCGAACTCTTTCATAAATGTGACCATTTTATATCGTTGGAACTTTTTGCCTATATATAGAGGACTTATCTTTTATTGCTGTGAGAGAAAGAAGAGAGAGCTTTTGTGTGTTTCAACTTATATTTTATATCCACATCCCTTTCTCTCAAGGGAGTTCATACTCCAATCCACCCTCATCATTGACATTCAATAGAGTAGATTGGGGAATGAACTTCCGCATTCAAGGATCCTCCAGCTACTACCTTAATGGAAAATCATTAAGTCAGGATGCCTTGAATGCATAAGATTGGAATCGTTCTATCTTCCTGATAGGAAAATATTTTGAGAGTAGGATTCCATCTTCACCTTGACCTAACCCAAAGCTGAGTATTGGTACATCATTTTTTGTTGCGGATCAAGGGAGCAGAAGACTCTTCGTCAACAAGGAGGAGGAGATCTTTGGCATTGTGCTAAACAGGATTCATCAGCTTATTTATAAGTATCCAGAGTCCAAAAGGACACTTGTGATCATTCCTTTCTAGGATTGGGTCTTAAGTAGTTCTCACCCTTTGAAGTCCTTAAGGAGGCATCCAGTGGGAGTGTACGTGGTAGGTGCGTTGTGAGGACCCTTGCTCTGTGGAGAGCATAAACATCTGGTTAGGAGTGAACCAGTAAAACTCTGGTTGAGGTAAACCGCGTAAAACCTTGGGTTTGAGGTGAATTGGGTATAACCTTAGGGTTTGAGATCAACCGTGTAGAAACCTCCAGTAGGGTCTTATGGAAGATCCTTGGCCAGTGTGCCTAAAAGTGGGTGCGTTGTGTTGACCCTTGCTCATGAGTGCATAAATAGTCAGCCTGAGTGTAGGTTGTAAAGGTTGAAGGTGAACCTGATTTAAAACCTTAGGTTAGAGGTGAACCATTGTGAAACCTCCTTAGTGAAATCCAGTACACTCAAGGGTTGAGTGCAGTTACCGAGAGTGGAGTAAACTCATCATCGAACCACTATAGAAATGGTTGTGTTTTCGATTATTATTCTTATGATTGTGTGATTCGCTTTATTAATTTCATATCTGAATATTTGATCACACCACACACACCTAAATAGTCATATACATCATAAGCTAGCTTGCATATTGCTTATCTCTAAAATAGTTTGTGATTGGATCCTCTACCAGGCTTGGAAGCCAGTAGAGTTACATTTGAGTAATCCTGATAATTGCATGATCACAGGATTAGTGAAGTAACATTTTAACTAAATCATAAAAACTTTAAATAAGTCCTATTCACCTCCCTTTAAGACATATTTGCATATTCTTTCTTCAACTAGTGCGGTCTTTACTGCCATTTCAATTGGTATCAAAGCGGGTCAATCTTTAAGGGCTTCACCGCCTAGAGAGTGATCTTGACTGAAGTTGAAATATGGCCAAAGGAGAGGGCTCATCAGTCACTAGACCTCCAGTATTTGATGGCTCAAATTATGCATATTGGAAGGCTAGGATATACTACTTTCTAAGATCTTTGGATCATGACGTTTAGGACATAGTTGAAAGCGGATACGTGCCACCAACTGAACAAATCATACTTAATAGTGGCACAACAATCACAAAGCCCAAACCAAAAGAAAAGTGGACAACATTCGACAAATAAAGGCAAACATCTGAAGTCAAGGCTATGAATGTTATCTACTGTGTTGTGTCCAAGGATATATTCAATCAGATAAGTATTTGTGGGACATCCAAGGAAGCATGGGATTTGTTAGAAACAACCCATGAAGGCACAAGCACTGTGAAGCGATCCAAACTTCAATTCCTGACTTCACAGTTCGAAAGTCTCAGAATGAAAGAGCATGAGACATTTATGGAGTTTTTCACAAAGTTAAATATAATTAAACATTTATGGAGAGAAAGTTCTGGTATCGAAAATTTGTAGGAAAATTCTAAGATCCCTACCGGAACGATTTAATCCCAAGGTTACAACAATTAAGGAGTGTAGGAACATAGATGAAATGAAAGTATAAGAACTGGTAGGTTCCCTACAAACTTTTGAACTACACTTCAAACAATCCCAAAAATTTAAAAACACTGTCCTTAAAACTTCAAAGAAAACAATTCATGCGGACAGTGAAAGTGAAAAGGAAGATGAAGATGAAGAAGTGGCCTTGCTGGCACAAAAATTCAGAAGATTCTTTCAGAAGAATCATGACCGTCCTTCTAGAAGGAGAAAGGTGAACTATAAACCTTCTGCAGGAAAATTTGGTAAAAGAACCAAAGAACCACAATGCTACGCCTGTCACGAGTATGGACACCTGTCTACTGAATACCCAAATAAAAAAACTAAGGGCAAGGCTATGGCTACCACGTGGGATGATACTGAGGAGTCAAATTCAGAATCTAGTGACTCAGAAAGCGATGGAGATCAGAAATCATTGAAAATACCCATGGTCTCCACTGCTTCAATCATTCCCACTGAATCTGAGAACAAGAAAGAACAGCTAGTCACCGAATCATTTTCATCTGATAATGAGGAAACTGAAGAAGAAGAAAAGGACAAGCTACATGATGCTTACAATCAATTTTATATTCATAGCATCAATATCCTTAAAAGTCTCGGAATAGCGGAGAACAAAAGTAAGTTGCTGCAGAAAGATTTGGATAACACATTGGAAATCAACACATAATTAATAAATGATCTACAACAATATCATATGGATAATGATAGACTTGAACGAATTAATACCTTTCTTGAAAATGAGTCTGATAAACTGAACAAACAGGTTGAACAGCTAGAAAATAAGAATAGACTTCTTAGTAATGAAAATCATACACTCCTGTTTGATCTAGAAGAATCTAAGAAAATGGCCAAAATAAACTACAAGTTTTCCTAGAATGGTGACGAACTAGAAAAATCGTTGGGAATGGGAAGACCTATAAAGGATAAAAGCTACCTAGGATATGAAAATTTTAAGTCAAAGGCTAGAAATGCAGCACCTAGAACTGAAAAATTTGCTGCTTCTGGAAGTAAAATCAGAACAACTCCAGTATGTCATTTGTTTGGTGATTCAGGTCATTATAAGTTTGAATACATAACTCATAGGAGGACTTAACCTAACTCTGGTCAGAATCATGTTAACAAATTATTAACCAGAGAAATACAAAACTTCAGAAGTCCTCTTAGGAATATGGATAAAAGAAATACCCTTGCATCACCACCCAAATCAATTAACAAAGTAAAATGGGTAAGGAAGAATTAGTTTAGATCATGTATCAGAATCTGAACCAGTGCTAAAATGAGGAAATATTTTTGCTGAGCTTAAAATGATATATCTGAGGTACTTCACCTCCACTTTTTTTTTTGTATAAACATTCAAATGTTTATAATTTTGTTGTGTACAGTGTGTGTACATAATTTTTTCTGAGTATACTGTAGATAGAGATACAAAAAGTATACTTGAAGATCCGTTTGAATGCTGAAAACTGAAAATCTTAATCTTCGATATGACATTCTCAATTTATCGATAGAAGATTGATATTATCGATGCCTCTTTAGGATATGGATTGTCGAGTGGCTAAGAATGATATCGAAGACAGACTTGATAGAATCAATAAGCAACCTCTCGATATTATCGAAACAGTGGTCGATTACATCGACAGATGCCGCCCGATAAAAGTCAGTGAAACGAAAAAGGGGGTTATTTTCTCAAGGGTTTCACTGCCACCTTCTTTGCTCGATTCTCTCGACTAAATTAGTTGGAGCCATGTCAGATTACTCAAATCACTCCACGAAACTGGTAATACTTCTCTAAAACATCAAGAGTCCACCTTCTTTTGGGTATTTGTCATTTTTGTCAGTTTTTTTTTTGTCGTCTTTCTCAAATCGTTCAAGACTCTATCTGTCCACATGGGAAAGGACAGAGGGGTAGCATCCGGCCCTGGGGAATCTTCCATAGCCATCTGATAAAAGGTACTTGCCTCAAAAGGCAGGGCGAGGGCCCCAGAAAGTGGGATCCCCACACTGCAAAGAACAAGACAGACTCCACATGGTGGGTCCCAGACCGAATCTCTGGTACCACCTCCTTCAACTGGAGCAAGTTCACGACCGCCCAAATACATGGGCAGAAAGCTTATTCAAGAGAGAAGGGTAGACAGGGAGTGTCTCAAACCATACAAATTGGAACCCCTGTTTGCCGCAATAGGTTGGCTGCCCGTTCTGGACTTTGGTGGGCCATGCCAACTTGAAAGAACACGCAACTTCTTTGCTGCATATCATTCGCCGGTGGCTGACCCTCCTTCATTTATGGTATCTTTGGATGGTGATGACGTGTTGATCACGTCGGTTACAATAGCTGATACTATCGGACTCAGCATGGTCCCGGAAGGTATCCCAGAGATGAATCTTAATAACATGGACATTCGATCCAGGGTCACTCATTATCTCTACAAAGGTAGGGATATCCCCTGGCATTAAGGGAATGGATTAAAATCTAGGTATATGGATCCTAGATTTCAGATTCTGCAAGGTATCTTTGCTACTAACATCTATCCCAGAAGTACCAACCGGTCCGATCTCACCAGCCTTATGACCATGATCATGTACTTAGTTACCAAAGGGTCTAAGATCTACCTTCCAACTCTGGTAGTTTCTCAGTTGATAAACGCCATCCATACATCTATGGACCTCCATCTGTCGTACCCCTGGATTATTAGCATGATATGCAACAAAATCGGGTTCCCATCGACTACTTATCAGGTATTTCCACTCCAAGTTTTCAATAAAAGAAATGTCTGAAAAATGGATTTAGACTTTCACGTGTACAAGGAGAACCCTGAGGAAGAAATCCAGGCGGAAGAAGTTGAAGGAGAAGGTGGTGATCCCATGGAAGGGAGTGCAATGGCTGAAGAGGCACCTCCTGGACCCGATCCAGCTCTGTCCACGTCAACAGCTGGGTATGGTAAAAGGTTCAAGCTGGACAGGATTTGAGAGATTTAGAAGGACATCCACTTAGTTAAAGAAAGGCTTACAGTCCTAAAAAGGATGGTTCAAGGAGTGCAGAGCAGGGTACAACAGCTGGTAGATTTGATGACGTGTCGACGGTATGACACTGCACCATCACACTCTACACCATGATGATGGTCACTGCACACTATCACATACACTCCACTCATATTTCTACGTATGAATATTAGTATCTTTTTGAATATTCTACGTCTGTATGAGTGTATGTGATAACGAACCACTCTAGAGATTCTAACGTTTTTGTATATGTCTATGGAAGGATTTGTTTTCTTTTGTGTTTGGTTTGGTTGGGATAATTTTTAAGTCTACTGTTGTCTGTAGCAGTATATAGTTGGATATTTTGGTTTCCCTATGAATATGGCTAAGTAGCATTCATATCTTTAATGCCGTAATCAAGATTTAAGTTCCCCTGGTTTATCTAGTTTCTGATTTGGAATGAATGAGATGCCTTTGATGAATATTTTAGCTGTTATACAACTACTCTATCTTATCTAATATGCATTCTTGAATTCTAAAATTGATATCTGTTTGAACTAAGTTAATTATTATACATCAACTGTTCTGCCTCTACCTGATTGGTTCTCCTGAGTATTTCAAGCTTCAGTCAATATCACTTGATATATCTTTGTCAATGACTAACAAAAGGGGGGAGAACATTTACAAAACACCCCGATTAGATGTTGTTGTAGGTGTTAAGGGGAGCAGCTGCAATAAGCAAGGGGGAGTTGGAGTTCACAAGTCAGGGGGAGCAGCTACTGGTTGTGTACATGGGATAGAAATTATAAAATTGCGTAAAAGCATATACACACAATTTAGGGTGTGGTTGTATAGAGAGTTCTAGGGTATTTTGGAGATTTTGTCACGTAATTGACAAAGGGGGAGATTGAAAGTGCCCTGGTTTGTCAAGTTACGTGAGTGTTGAGTCAGATTGTCTATAGAGCCTGATAAGAAGATCAATTCAAGCATCTACCTCAACCGGATGTATGCAAGCTTGCCACAGATAAACCTAAAGCCTCACATCCCATAACCCAAAACACCAGATGAATAAAACCCTTAAAAATAAGTTAGAAATCATAGGGTTTTAAGGTGAGAAAACTTTTTTCAAAATAGAAAAATCTCTAAGTTTTTCTCTCCTTGTCGATTTTATCAGAACACCCTCGATATGATCGACCTGCTCTGTCGATGTCCTCGATACCTTAACGATATTATCGATGTGGGGACCAAAAGTGTCCAGTAACTAAATATTCATCTGGACGGATTTATCGATGTATCAATACACCTATCAATATCATCGAAATAAGAACTAAAAATGTCTAGTAACTTCACAACATATCTGGATGAATTATCGATGTATCGATACACCTATCGATATCATCGATATACAAATCTCGAGTCCATCGAAAATGGCTTTATAAGATTGATAGGCAGATTTTCGGCACCCCTGTTTTTTAATGGAAATCTTAAATTCTTTCGAGATATCGATGCTCTTCCGATATGATCTGAAATCATATATCGATAACATCGGAAGTCCATCGATGATATCGATCGTGGGCACGCTTTTCTTACAGCAGATATTTCAGGTTATTTTTAACTATGATCAAGGGCCCTTCGATAGAATCGATATTCAAATATCGATGATATCGGCACCAGGTCGATTGCATCGAATAAGGTCATAAACCGTTCAATAAGATTAAAGACAAATCCGCTAGATTTATTGATGCCTCGACTCTGATCTCGATATCATCGACATTCAAATTCCAATGATCTCGATAGTTCCCCGATCATTCATGAAATCCTAAAATATTTCATAGTCAAGTCTCTCTCATTTTTCAAGTGTCGATGGATCGAACCTGTCATCGATGGAATCGGAGTTCGAAATCCAATGACATCGACAATAATTTCGATTCATCGACTAATTGGCAACAGTTTCAAAAGCGTATGACATTGAGATCGAGTCATCGAGCAGACCATCGATGTAATCGAGACTATATGCTCGATGATATCGAACTTGCTCGATGATATAGAACCCTTTCATAAATGTGAGCGTTTTATATCCGTTGGAACTTTTTGCCTATATATAGAGGACTTGTCTTTTGTTGCTATGAGAGAAAGAAGACAGAGGTTTTGTGTGTTTTAACTTATATCTTATATCCGCATCCCTTTCTCTCAAGGGAGTTCATCTTCCAATCCACCCTCATCATTGACATTCAATAGAGTGGATTGGGGAATGAACTTCCGCATTCAAGGATCCTCCAACTACTACCTTAATGGCAAATCATTAAGCTGGGATGCCTTGAATGCATAAGATTGAAATCACTCTATCTTCCTAATAGAAAAATATTTTGAGAGTAGGGTTCCATCTTCACCTTGACCCAACCCAAAGCTGAGTATTAGTACATCATTTTATGTTGCGGATCAAGGGAGCAGAAGACACTTCATCAACAAGGAGGAGGAGATCTTTGACATTGTGCTAAACGGGACTCAGCAGCTTATTTGTAAGTATCTAGAGTCTGAGAGGATACTTGTGATCATTCATTCCTTTCTATGATTGGGTCTTAAGTGGTTCTCACCCTTTGAAGTCCTCAAGGAGGCCTCCAGCAAGAGTGGTGGGTGCGTTATGTGGACCCTTGCTCTGTGGAGAGCATAAACATCTGGTTAGGAGTGAACCAGTAAAACTCTGGGTTTGAGGTGAACCGCGTAAAATCTTGGGTTTGAGGTGAACTGGGTAAAACCTTTGGGTTTGAGGTCAACCATATAGAAATCTCCAGTAGGGTCTTTTGGAAGATCCTTGGTCAGTGTGCCTAAAAGTGGGTGCATTCTGTTAACCCTTACTCGTGAGAGCATAAACAGTCAGCCTGAGTGTAGGTTGTAAAGGTTGAAGGTGAACCTGATTTAAAACCTTAGGTTAGAGGTGAACCATTGTGAAACCTACCTAGTGAAATCTGGTACACTCAATGTTTGAGTGTGGTTACCGAGAGTGGACTAGACTCATCGTTGAACCACTATAAAAATGACTGTTATTGCGATTGTTATTCTTATGATTGTGTGATTTACTTTATTACTTTCATATCTGAACATTTGATCACACCACACACACCTACACAGTCATATTCATCATAAGTTAGCTTGTATACTGCTTATCTCTAAAATAGTTTGTGATTGGATCCTCTACCAAGCTTGGAAGCCAGTAGAGTTACATTTGAGTAATCCTGATAATTGCATGATCACAGGATTACTGAAGTAGGATTTTTAAATAAATCATAAAAACTTTAAAATGTCCTATTCACCTCCCCTCTATGACATATTGGCATATTCCTTTTTTCAACTAGTGCGGTCTTTACCGCCATTTCATCTGATTCCTTTGAGACGACATATATAAATGATATGTTCCCTGACGAACAATTGTTCAAAGTCTCCCACTCACCTTCGTTTGCTTATATTGCTAATTGTCTTCCCACAAGATTCACGCCGACATATTGGACTGCGTAAAATAAGAAAAAAATTCTTCGCCGAGGTTAGTTAGTTCTTCTAAGATGATCTATTTTTTTAAAATATTACTCGAGCCAAATCTTAAGGAGATGTGTGCCAGACAATGAACACCAAAGTGTCATCTCCTTCTGTTACTCTCAAACCTGTGGTGGTCACTTTTCTGCTAAAAAGGCCACAACCAATATTCTGCAGTGTGGCTTTTACTGGCGCACTATGTTCAGGGACACTCATGATTTTTTCAAATATTGTGAGCGTTGTCAAAAGTTCAGAGCATTATCTCATCGAAATATGATGCCTCTGAACCCTGTTTTGATTATTAAAGCATTTGATTGTTGGGGCATTGATTTCATGGGACCATTCCCCCAATCTTTTAGAAATTTATATATTTTGCTCGCCATAAACTATGTCACTAAATGGGTTGAAGCGATTCCATGTTAGAACAATGGCCATCAAACGGTCATTAAGTTTTTGAAAGAGAACATCCTTTCCCGATTCAGAACACCTCAAGCCATCATTAATAATGGGGGCTCTCATTTTTATAATAGGCCATTCACAAAATTAATGAAGAAATATGACATCTCTCATAAAGTGATCACTCCATACCACTCACAAACAGGTGGGCAAGCTGAGATTTCCAATAGGAAAATTAAACACATCTTGGAAAAGACAGTTAACCCTAACCATAAGGATTGGTTAATTCGATTGACCGATGCCTTATGGGCATACCGTACTGCATTTAAGACCCCTATTTGAATGTCCCTCTTTAGACTTGTCTATGAAAAGGTTTGCCACTAGCTTGTGGAGTTGGAACATAGAGCCTACTATGAAATTAAAAATCTGAACTTCAATTTAGACAACGCTGGCTCGCTACGCAAACTTCAGTTGAATGAACTCGAAGAAATCTGGAATGACAGGTACAAGAACTCGAGAATTTACAAGGACAGGATGAAAGTGTTTCATGGCCAACATATTCTTCAAAAATCACTCACAGGAGAGATCAAAAAGTCCTCTTGTATAATTCGCGGTTACATCTCTTTCCAGGAAAGCTCCGATCTCGATGGACCGGCCCGTTCTCTATTACAAAGGTATATCCTCATGGAGCTATCGAGATAAAGAATCCAGACAATGGCAATAAATTCAAAGTAAATGGACATTGATTAAAGCAATTTAATGAAAAATTTGATTCAGAGGACATGTCCATACCTCTGAGTGATCCTGTTTACTAGGATTGATCTCCTAGTCTGATGGACGTATAGGTGTGTTTATCGCTTTTATAGGACTAGGGTAGTTTGCTTTATACTATTTTAGGATAGTTTGCTTATATTTTGTTGAGTTTTATTTCATGCTAACCCATTTTTTGTCGAGATCCGTGGAAAAGCTTCAAACTTCTTTCCTCTAGGTACTATCTTTCCATCACCATTACCTTACTTTTCATTGCCTCACTTGCATTACATCCCTATTTCTTGTACATTGAGGATAATGTAGATTTTTGTAGAGGGTGTGGGGTAGTAGGTTACCTAATCAGTGTTTCTCTCAGTTTTGAGCAAAATTTTTGCAAAATTTTTCAATATTTTGAGTTGAACTCTGTTTAGAAAGCAACAAATTGTGTACTTAAGAATGCTTTGAGTACGATAAGAAGTGAGATTAGCTGTTTGAGCTTGATCATCCAAGTAAAATATCATTCACAGTTCTTACGTTCAAATTGATTAAGGATAAGTTCAAATATCATGTTAATATATATTGGAGGACATGTTCAATTTGCTTTATTGGAGTGAGCTTGAGTTTCTAATAGTTAGTATGTGGATCATTGTTAGATATTGGGAATTTAGACCGGAGAATTATGTCCACCTTAAGAGATGAAAAACCAGTTAAAAAATAGGAGATCGATAAAAAGGTCAAAAAAAGATGAAGAATGACAACATCTTTGAGGAGAACGAAAAATGTCTTTGAAAAGGATGTAATATCTGGAAAAAAAAAAAGGAATAAATAACAGTGACCATCGATATAAAATAAAAAAATGGGAAAAAGAATGAAAATGGGGGATAAGTTTAGAATCATTACTTGAGTTTTCAATTAATCGTGAGATGATGAACATGGCTAACATTAAGAAACAAAAGTAGTCTTCTCAGAAGTAAATTGATTGTCGTCAAGCACATTGGAAAACTTGATATTTGAACTTCCATTCTGATATAATTAATAATGAACCTACTTGATTAATTGCCTAGTTGATTAAGTTTTCAAAGATCCCACTATCTCATTTAATCTTACTCATTCATAATTGATTGCACAAAAGATTGTTTTCTGAGAAAGGTTTTGAACTTGAGATTGAAGATTATGTTGTGCATATTTTGCTTGGGATTAGTAAAATGCTGGTTGGGGGTTGTGTTGAGGGTCAAATATTGCATATTGGACCTTATTTATTTCTTGGTTTTACAAATATAATAGCTTAATGGTATATTTTACATGTGTTTGTGTTGCAAGGTGAATTTAAGGGCTTGGATTGAAAGAATGTTAAAAGCATGGATTTAGTGCTCAAAAGTCACGAAAGCAAAGAATGGATCTTTGGAGATAAAGATTGAAGATTTCAAGACTCCAAGATCCAAGAAAACCAAGTGGAGAAGGAAGGAAGTCGAAAGAACGAGTGTCGAAATCACAAGTACTGTGTTATTGAGAACTGTTCGATGACATTGAAGATCTGTTCGATGACATCGAATTTATGAGGAAAAATCGAGTTCATATGGTACATACTAGGTGCTTTTATCGATCAATCGAAGACATGTTCAATGACTCGAAGGAAGGTGCTCAATGACATCGAAGACTGCTCGTTGACATCGAATTTATTAAAGAAATTGAAGAAACTCACTAGACTGTTTTGGACCCATTTTCGATGACTCAAAGATTTGTTCGATAGATCAAAGCTTTGCTCGATGACATCGAAGGACGGTTCGATGACACAGAGACTTATGCAGTGCAAAGAAGAAAAGGCGCGACTTTCAAATTCAAACCTCTTCGATGACATCGAAGGCGTTACGCGATCTGCGTAAATTAGATCCAGTTTTATGATTTTCCAGATCTTTGCTTATAAATAGGGGTTTTTAGGCACTTTTTAAGATATCTAAGGTTTGGAGGAGCAGAAAGAGTGGAGCCGCTTCCCAAGAGTTCTTCTTCTCTTCTCCTTATTTTTTAATGCTTTCTTCTAGGGTTTTCAATCCAATCATGTTTATGGTTGGCTGGATCCCTTACCAAGGGCTAAGGGGTGAAGCTTGTAGCATGATTGGGATGTTTTTCTTGTTTGATTCTTGTTATTGTTGAACTCTTGTTATTCTAGTTTGATATTTAAGGAATACTTTTAGTGTTTAATGGTTTGTTGTGACTGAAATTACAATGGATTTACAATAGCTTGAAGTATTTTCTTTTTCTGTTTGGAGTTTGTGAAAATAGGAAATCGTGTTGTTCTTCATTGTCCCTTGGGCATGGACGGGTGATGGAATCCCTTTTATCCTTCACAATTTTCCCATGTTAGTTGTTGGATCAGTATACCATGTTATCTACCATTGTCTCTTGGGCATGGTTAGGTGAAGGAATCACTTCCAAACTTCACATTGTCATCCGTTGAGGATTAAATAAATGGAAGTTCAGATCTGAGTTTATTGAATATCTTTCGATTGGATAAGATAGGACTTTAATTCCAATTGAGTGCCTTGAATCGAATATGAAAACATCCTAATAGCTGTAAGTGGATCCCTGAAATCCCTAGTTTCCCACCTTTGAATTTCTTACGCCTTTCATTAAACCTCTCACAATTACTCTCTACTTTCCTGATTTAGGTTAGATCTTTTCCTAGTTTTGATTCTTTGTACTTTCAGAATAGACACACAAGTTTAGTCCTCGTGGATTCGACCTCGATCTCACCGCTATTATTACACATCGTAACCCTGCACTTGGGGTTGTGAACATATACTAGTCCCCACTCCCTCTTGTTGTAGGTTATCTCTATATCCCTTTCTCTGGAGTGATTCTTAGCATGGTACTTGAACCTTTATCGCTGAGCTAATGAGAAGACATACTCTGCGCTCATTAGTGATCGATTTATCATTGAATTCACTTTTTTAATTTCAAAACTGTGGTAAGGGATGTCTTTCTCTGATTGCTCAATGTCGATGATTGGAACGTCTAGCTCTAGAGTACTGTAGCATTTGGAATGATAAGATCTAGTTCAGCCATGATAGAGATTACCTTGTTGTCAAGGATATACTTCACCTGTTGATGGAGAACGGAAGGGATAGCTCCAACATTATGAAGCCATGGCCTTCCTAGCAACATGTTAAAGGATGCAGATATATCTATGACTTGGAAGTGATGATCGAGATGTCTGGAACTATTTGCACCTCTATGTCTGCTTCTCCTTCCACTAATCGGTAAGAATTGTCGAAGGCTCTGACGCTCATGTCGCTTGGCTGAAAGGATGATGGCATGATCTTGAGGTTGATTGTTGTCTGGAGTGGGCACACATTTAAACTTGAGCCATTATCGATGAGGACTAGCAGAACTAGTAAGTTCTTACATCTATTTCGACTAGAAATGAAAAGTATTTGATTTGGGTAATTATCTTACTTAATAATAAGAAAGAGAAAGAATGGAAAGAATAATAATCAAATTTATTCATTCGGAATTCATCCCATCATTTTGATTCTAAGATAAAAATTTTATAACTAAAAGTACAAGTGCTAAACGGATTAAAATATAAATTTTGGCAACATTATGGCTCATGTCATTCATATCTCCATAAGAGATGAGTTGCGCATATTTTTTTCACGCATGCATCTTCCTTCATTGACATAATAAAAGGATACTAGGAATCGTTGAAGAATTTTGGGATGGCCTGAGAAATTCTAAAAATATGACATAATGTTGCTTTATAAGTCATCCGCACAACTCCTCGATGAGTTACACGAGCCAAGGAGTTACGTGGGCCTGCGCAACTCACAAGGAGTCGCGCGGCTCTCCCTTCTTTCTTCTCTTTCTCCTCACTCTTCTCTCTTTAATACCTGTCAGAAGCATTGGTCTTCTGGAAATTCGATCCCTTGAATGAAGGGGTAGGGGCTATTTATAGGCTTTCGCACATGTGGGCCCTCGAATCTTGTGCTGTGGACCCCGCTTCGCATCATTTTGCAAATTTCAATCCAATTATCCCTTTGGAGAGTTGCGTGGGTCGGCGCAACTATAATGAGTTGCACGATCCCTCACAACTCGTTCCTAGCGTAACTTGATTCTTCTATATTTTCCTTCAGTTTCTTTTCCTCTTCACTTCCATTCTTTCTTCTTTAATCAATTTTCATGCCCTAACAATATCATGGAGCAATATTGAGAGGCCTTCCATCATCCCATCCGTCCGAAGGAAGCTCATTGTCTGTAAAGGTGATTTCTCGGGGTGTGAGGAGTTTCCTGATCATTAGTACGATCCTTTCTAGTGGATATCACTAATATTTGTGACGTTACTTACTAAGCTAGGTGTTGTACTGGTGCTTCAGGGATGATCACGGTCTCTTTCTTGTATGGAGCCCTTGCATGTAGGACCACTCCATTGCTTGTGCTGCATGGGATACAGTGAGGCTCGTCCTCATATATGATATGAGGGTTAGGTTGTGGCTTGATTGCACTTGTGTTCGTAGGCTATCATGGGATGAAGAAATGTCGGGGGATCCTCCTATTATGCCCTTGGTGATGTGGCATGCAGAAAGGTGCCCTTAGTGGCCTGTCGGTGATCACTCGTGCTACTCCTTGTAAGACGATCATCTTGTATGCTAAGGGTGCTTCTTCTAAGATGACTGGCTTGAAGTTGGAGGGTGTTCCTTCCAATACCACTGGATCATATGGCTGACAAGGAGTGCTCCTTCCTTGGAGGATTACAAGCTCTATTGCTGGGACAGGGGTCTAGGGTTCCCCTTACATGACTAGTGGTGCATTTGAGTGGTCTCCTGATATGACATGGATAGACCGTAGAGGAATGAAGATGTAATGCCCCGGATTTTTACCAACCTGGGATTAGACGTCCTTAGGCAATGGGTCGATCCTAATACCTCATTAACTTGTCAGAACTGAATCCCAGAGTCTAAAGCCGCCTTTGAACTCATTTCCTTCACAAATTTCACCCTTCATCACCTTGATCTTCCAATTTTTCTAAGAACTTTCACCCTAGACACTATCTTAAACTAGCTAAGTAGTATAACTTGGATCACTTTATATACAAACTACAAAGGCCTGAGTACCACCTCGACCAGAAATCACTTAGGACTAAATCCTTAGAAATGAGACAAAGTAACTAGGTGTGAAACTAGATTAGCTATAAAATCCGTTTGAATCGCTTTAAATACGATCTGCAAGACCCAAAACTTGTAGAATCATTGATGCTAGGTTACCCTAAAATCTAGGATCAATCTCATTACCCGGCTGCTCTCGGGAGCACATCGAAACTCAAGTGATCCGGATACATCGGAAGTCCGAATAACTCGAAGTTAAGGAATTAGGACCGCCTCACTGGGCTCGACAACCATCTCGGAAATCAAGTCCAGACAATGTCCCATGGCCATTCGATCATGTCCGGAGCGAGGGAGTGTGAAAACCACCATTTCCTTTACAAAATAAATATCTTGAATAGTGATCTGGCATCATTTGTTTACTCATTAAGCAACAGACCGTCGAGAATCTAACCAAATTACACCCTCGGATGGAAAAATTTCATACACATTTACATGTACTCGGAATCTCCGTCGAGATCCGTGACCGTTGAACTAAAACCCCGGTCCATTGATCTAGAATCCCAACCAAAATGAAAACTTAATAGAACGTAGATCCAGGCGTTAGTGAGCTTAAGTCCAACCTTTGGCTCAAGGAGGCCCGCCGAGGAGTCCTCAGTTGAGTAAAGCAGTCCGCTTTGGTTATAACATAAGTATACTTTGACCTGGAGTCTATTTTGGGGAATTCTTAGGCTATATAAGGACCTTAAACCCTCTCTCATGGCAGCTATACGAATTTGAGATTGAGAGAGAGAAAAGAGAGAGAAAGTGAGGGAGAAGTGGGAGCTTCTCCCTGCCGTACTTTCCTGCCGCTCCACGGGCTGCACCACCTCTTTCGAGACACTTTCCCGATGATATCGACTCCGTTTTAAGGTAATAAACCCTAAACCTAGACCTGTTTTGAGGTGTATAGGCTACAGGTTATGAAATAGCTAACCTGTTTCGTTCTCTAGGTTGCCAAACTCCTGTAAACGGAAGCTTAGCGAACCTATCAACTCCGTTACGATTCTACGACAAAAGGTACGGACTTTAGGTGTATAGGTTATGGTTTTCAATGCTTTCAATGTCAGATAATGGTAGATTCATGATTTGCATGCAATTGCACATGTACAAAGTGCTTTCCGTTTTCTGTTTCGATTAGAATTGTAGAATCTGGAATTTCACATACTCTAGGTATTCGTATAAAAAACCGTATACGTATTTTTTTGGAAATGTGTTTGACATGTTTATTTGTCGTATGGATATATGACGTATGGATGAAATACTTATTTGGCGAAAGGATTCGCCTAAATACATGTTTTACTAATACACACTATGTATGTAGAAATACTGTATTGTAAGGAGTGCCGTATACATGTATATTTTGGAAATGTGTTTGCCATGATTATTTGTTGTATGATTATATAATATATGGATAAATTACTTATTTGGTGAAAGGAATCGCCGTAATACATGTTTGCTTGTATACACTATGTATGTTGAAAATACGTATTCTAGAAAATACTGTATACGTATAAATATTGGGAGATGTATTTATCATGATTTTTTGCTGCAGTAATATATTATACATGGATAAAATACTCACTTGGCTAAAGGATAGCCCTAATACATGTTTTGCTAACATACACCATGTATGTTGTAACAGTGTATTCTAAGTGTTTGTGAAAATGATTGAATGAGTACCGAATTCTCATTCGTACTTGCCATGACTAATTGTCATGGATTCATGATTGTTGTATTGGCGATCCCCCTTTGACGAAAGGATTTGCCCTAAATCACGCTACGACCAATGTACACCATATATGCTAAAATGTGTGGCCCAAGTGTTTGTGGAAATGACTGAATGAATATGGAACTTGGATTCCTGCTTGCCATGACTATCCGTCGTGGGTGTATGCGTGTTACAATTGGGGCAACTCCCTAGTGAAAGGATTTGGCCTAATGCCTATGTGATCGACATATGTCATGTATGTTGATGTATGTTTGTTTAAGTGTTTATTGAAATGTCTGAATGAGTCGTAGTTAGCAAATTGTAATGTATAAGGGTATTGAGATATGATTCTCAACCTCTTTTAACTATGTGTATGATCTCCTTGGATTGTTGTGTGATTAGGAATTGAACATGTATAAACTCATGCTAGTGTTGTGATTCATAACATGCTCAACTGCTTTATGATTATAACTATGTAATGCATATGTTTAAATTTATATTTACGTTGTATGATCCGTCATGGGTGATGGGGGAGCGGAGCAATGAGTGCTGCAATGACCAGCGACCCTAAATGGATAATACCATACCTTGATAGTATGAGTTGAATCTTGATCCATTACTGCTTTATCTATCTGCAAGTTATCATGTTTGGGGCTATAATTGTAGTCCAGACAATCGGTACAATTGAATTCGTGGTGATTCATTTGCCACGTGAGATGTGTTCGACGAACCCGAGTCGTACTTCAGTTGGCGATAGTGGTTAGCCACGAGAAGTGCTTATGCATTTCATGTCGTTCAACTTGTTGTGCGCTCGAGCTAACCGAGGTCGTCAAGTAACCCGATCTGTCTAATGTATGTTCACCATGTTTGGACACTACTGCTTGAACCTAGGGTACCAAACTTACCAGTGAAATCCCTTTTAACCATGGTACCTCGATCCGCTAAGACTCATGAGCCGGGCATGGTGGTATGGGACACCGTGGTCGAGTGTCGGCCTCTGGCGGGGCCACGTGCCTCCCGTAGTGACCAAAGTGAGCAACCCGGACTCGTGAGCCGATTATGGTGGTATGGGACACTATATTCGAGATTCGATACTTACGGCGAGAGCCGAGTACGGTGAGACATGTGCTCGTGTTGATGGGCGACGAGTCCTCCGTAGTATTTTCGAGTATACTCCAAGGGTCTGTGATTGGCGACGAGTCTTTCACAGCAACTAGAGTATGAGTTGAGCAGAGTACGGTGAGACTGTCACTACTCGAGTGGCATAGTGATTGAGCCGAGTACGGTGAGACCGTTTCGTGCGGCCACGGCAATCATACGGTGAGATCTATATCCGCGTTGGGTGACGAGCCCTTTGCGACGCCTTCGCTATGCTTCTCGAACCATAATATCGTATGAGATTAACTAGGATTGACGACCCTAGAATGGATCATGTTTGGGAATGATACACCTTAGTTTCCCAATCTGCTTGTTTGAAATGGACTAATAATAACTCGGTAATCATGATCATCATCGCACCGCATGTGCTTAGTAGATGTGGCGCACTGAGGGAGCTAAGCATTCGCGAACATAAGATGATGTCGTATAAGGGTAGTTTGGCAAGGGCATACAGCATCATGTCATTTCATTCTTTCACTTAATAAGAGTAGTTAGAATTGTTTGATTTGTACTGCTTTATCATTACTGCTTGACTGAATTAATAACATGTTAACCTATGCTTTATTGTTCTACTGAGTTGATCACTCACTCCCACGATACTGGGACGGTGTTCGAACACCCACCGACTTTGTCGATTGCGGATATGGCGACGCTTCTCGAGGCGGAGCCGGACTTCTATGACGACGGGAATGCTATCTCGTATATCTTTTTTCGCGGCTTCGTGAGAGCGATACCTTGATTGTCGGGGCTACGAGGATGTTGACTAGATCATACTACACAACTTGGTATAATTTACTTGTAATTATTTAACCAACTTTATCACACTCGGAGACTCACCACTTGTTTATATACTTTATCTATCTATCACAGTCTTATTGTAAATTTAACTGTCTCGGAGTATGATATGTTGTTTTGGCTTAATCTCACTCATGTTCAATGCACAAATACAGTCAACATTCAATCATCATTCATTTTGTTGCATAAGTGATGTTCTGGAACTCGGGAGTTGAGTTTATGCTCGACCCCCGATTTTCAGGGCGTTACAGAAGAAGCGATCGATGCTTTCCTTCTCGAGGACGTTGATTACTAGACCTCGTGATGAGATGAGTCTGATGGATGTTGTGGTAGAGGATTCTCAAGGATATTTGTCCGAGTTGTTGGTGCAGTCCTAGGGGTTGAGATGATTACAAGCCTCAAAGAGAAGCATCTTTCTATCAAATGACCTCGGCCTTGGTGGAACTATAGTACTCATTCTCATTGTAGTTCATCACAAAGGATTTGGAGGTGGTATAGGTTGTAGGGGAATGAGGAGTTGTTTCTATACCAAAGTTATCATGATATACCTATACGTTTGTGTGAGTATAGTGAATCTCTTAAACTCCCTGTTCACTTGTCGATTTTAATGGGGGTACTAGAAATTTCCCATGAATTATTGTTACTGTTGTAGAGATTATGGTTGTGGATTTTTCGGTAGCGGTGGCGGTGGTTGATACCTCTATTGTTGATGCTGAGGACGGTACTGTTGGTGTTGTTGCCGCCCCTATTTAGTTGCATGTTGGGTTCCTTTAGCTGTAGGGATTATGTTGGCTTTTGTTGCACGATAGGAAGCACCGTTGCCATTTTCATTCCTATTTCTTATTGGTCTTCCTTCGACCTTGTTTCGTTTGGCTAGAGTTGCTTGATGATGCTAGGGGAGATTGTTCCTACGTGTATTCCCGCTTTCACTCACTCTCCAGCATGGATGAGTTGAGTGAAGTTCACATGGGGAAGTGAGATTAGATATCCAGAGATGCCCGGATTTGTTGGATGACCATGAAGATTTTCTCCTCGTCATTAATTAGAGTGTGCATCCTGGCGGCCATTGCTCGCCACCGTCTTACATATGCTGATAACGTTTCATTGCCCTTCTGTCTCAAAGCTCCCAAGTCTGCTCTTCTAGGAGTCATGTTAAGGTTGTAAGAAAACTTGTCGAAAAATGCTTGTAAGAGTTGTTCTCAAGTCTTAATCCAATTACAATCCAGGAAAGTGTATCAATCCAAAGCATCACCTTTTAGAGATTTTTGGAATAGCCGGAGGAGTGCTCCTTCAATTTCCACCACTGTATCCAATTCTCCACATAATACCTTAAGACATGATGTAGTACATTTGCTATCGTCGTACCTTTTGAATTTTGGTACCTCAAAATTATGAGGTACCTAGGTATCTGGAAAGGGACACAAGTCCCTGGATTTCATTGAGGGGAGATTAGCCCATTGCTCTCTCTGAAGATGATTCTGTATGGTTTGGAGCTGCTCCAATAACTCTTCTATTTATGCGTGGTTCGTTTGAGGGACCGACATGTCTTGCGACAAGGCTTGTTCCGCTTCTTCGGCATACTGATCGATTTCTTTGATCATATGGCTCCCATTAGGGGGAGCTTGTTGAGATGTAACTGAATTCCCATATGCAAGGAATTGAATAGCACTCTCGGTCGGGGGAGGCTAAGATACTGGAAAGTGACCCCCTTGTTAGCTATTTGCAAGGTTTTAATGATCAAACTAGTCTGGACACTGACCCCAATTGTGGGCATTCGCCAGTGCTGCTCTAAGACTTTCGATCAGGGAAGCTGCTTCTTGAAACTGATTTAAAATCCCTATTATGGAATGCCGTAAAATTTGGCTGAAGATCCTATTTGTATGATCAGTTTGAAACTGAACTAAAAATTAATTGGAAGTCCTAGTTGTGGGATAAGTTTGAAACTATGCAGGAAATTGATGGGACGCTTTGGTTATAAATTTATCTTGAAATTGACTGGAGACCCTGTTTACAAGATTGGTTTGAAATTGAGCTAGAAAATGACTAGAAGTCCCGATTGCGAGATTGGTCTCAAAGTGAGCTGAAAATTGATGGGACGCCTTGACTACGAAGCTATCTTGAAATTTACTGGGATCCTATTTGTAGGATTGGTTTGAAATTAATTGGAGGCCTCGGATATGAGACTGTTATGGAATTGACTGGGAATCCCAGTTGTAGGATTGTTATGAGATTGATTCCCTGGTCGAGGGTTATGTTAGCTGGTGTCGATGGTCCTATGTGGAGTCTAACAGTTGTGTTTGATTTGAACTAGAGGCTGGAAAGAGCTTGTAAACTGATTGTTGTTGTTAAACTGGACCAACTTGGTTGTTGGCTACGGTAACTTGCATTTGCATGAATTGTCGGAACATGTCTTACATTGATTTCATTCCTTGTGTTAATTCCTATATGCAGGCTATTGGCATAGCTTCTGCCGGTTGTGGCTGTACAGGATGAGCTTCTATGAGATCGAGAGCGTGGAAAAGTTGAACATTCTTCCTCATTATGATCCATTGCTGTCGAAGATCTAGTGTGGATTATGCTGAGATAAGATAGACTTTTTTTAGGGATCCAAACTCTTAGAGGCACAATTTGTTGTTCTTTTTAATATGAATGTTGGTGTGGATGCAGTTGCAATTTAATGTGCGAGAACTGATATTCCTCATGAATCCTTAAGATCTTGCTTTTCAAGTCGAGTCAGGACTAGTGCGGTTAGTTACTCCCCCATAGAGTCGCAATTCTATGGACATTAGACGGCAGATTCCCGAAGGGTATGGGAGATCTACTCTCTTTTTTTCTACTTGGTTGCCTCGCTTGAGGGCTTTTGTGATGGGGGTAAAAATGTTATAGTTGACCAGAGTTGCCACTAACCAATTATTATGATTCTACAATCAGTTAGAGCTCGTAAAAATTCTTAAGATTGAGAATCCAAAAATCCTTAACCCTAGGGTGGCTCATGAGTTTACGTTCCGGAGATTTCAAGTAAGGGACCATAGTTATAAAGAGGGAAGGTGTTAGGTACCTACTCTACCCGTTCGGATGTATGATCTTTACTTCACAAGATCTGACTAATTTATAAAGAATAATGGTAATTCTCACATGCAAAAAATGTAATGCGATGCAATGATACTAGTGATTGGTAGATTTGAATTTCTGATGGGAAGGATCCTACTATATTGGTAAGCCACAGAGCATACGTTCGAAATGTTCAAGTGCAAGGTACAAGTATGTATGTATGGATGCCTGATGCGGTATTGATGTTTATGATAAAACGATGGCCAACAGGCTAAGGTTTCTAGTGGACCTACATCGATTATATCGCCAGGTCTTAGAGCATACGCTTGCTAGTCAGATACGATGGAAAATGATAGAATGCAATGTATGTGTTAAAACGACGATTGACTGGCTAAGGTTTCTGATGCCAAGATCTGATTATATCGGCATGCCAGTCAGATGCGTGAAAACGATGAAGATGCACTATGATGTTGATGTATATATGAAGTAGTGGGGTTAAGAAGGGAATGAATGTTGCACGATGCTGATACATTGAATTGAAGAAACTGATAGATGCTTGAATGGTTAGATGAATGGCAGTGTTACAAGGCTAGGTTAAGTGGCTTAGATTTAAGCTTGGATGGCATAGGAGGCTTGGACTTTGGCTATGCTATACTAGACCAGGATTCGGCTCTCTCTCTCACTCTCACTTACTCTTATTATTTGTTAAGGGTCAAATATTGTATATTATCCCCCATTTATATCTTGGTTTTATTAACATGATAATGCTTAATGTTTTATTTTACTCATGTTTGTGTTGCAAGGTGAATTTAAGAACTTGGATTGACAAGGGTGCTAAAAGCATAGATTTAATGATTAAGAATCACCAAGGTAGGGGATGGATCTTAGAAGACCAAGATTGAAGAATTCACATGCCAAAGATACAAGAAAACCAAGTGATGAAGGAAGAGAATAAAAGATTTGAAGTGAAGAAAATGAATCCTAAAAATTGTCCTGAAACAGATCTGAGGCTAGAAAAGTCTAATTTTGGAAAACTGCCAGAATGGGCTTCGATATATCGAATACTATTAGATAATATCGAAGGACATATCGAAGAATGTATAGAAGAATGTATCGAAGATTGTTCGATAGTATCGAAGGACATATCGAACACACTTCGATAGAATCAAGAAATTCAGGATTTCAGGCCAAACTCGCTGGACATTTCTGGACCGATCTTCGATATATCAAAGACTGTTCGATAGTATCGAAGGACATATTAAAGACACTTCGATAGCATCAAAAGTGCGTAAATTTGAGGCGATTTCTAGATTTTTCCAAGTCGGTGCGAATGAAGGTGCTGCAAAACTATAAATAGGTGTCCCTATGACGTCCCTAAGCATCATCTAGGGTTTGGAGGAGTAAAGCACTAGGGTGGAGAGCTTTCGTCAAGGGTCTTTCTTCCTTTATTCCTTAGTTTTTCATGTTTTCTTCTAGGGTTTTAGTTTCAATCATGCTTATGGTTGGTTAAACCTCTTAGATAGGGCTAAGGGGTGAAGCTTGTAGCGTGATGGGATGTTTATATTGCTTTGATTCATGTTTATGTTCAACTTACTTTGATTCTAGTTTGATATTTAAAGGAATACTTTCAGTTCTTAATGGTTTATTATGACTCAAATTACAGTAGATCTGCAATAGCTTTGAGTATATTCTTTTCCTGATTTTGAGATTATGGGATTGGTAAATCCTGTTGTTAGCCATCATCTCATGGGCATGGTTTGGTGATGGAATCTCTTCCAATCATCATAATTCTCCTCCATTTAGAATTTGATAAAGGAAAGTTCAAATCGATCTTAATTGCTATATCTTCCAATTGTATAGGATAAGACTTCAATTCCAATTGTGTTACTTGAATCAAGTAATAGATTTCTCTAATCTCTACAAGTGGATCCTTGGAAACCTTAGTTCCCACCTTTAAATTCATTAATTTTAATCACTTTGATCACAATTACTCTCTCAATCACTTCAGAATTAGTTTTACATCTTTCTCTAGTTCTACTTCTAGTTTCTTTCAGAATACACACGAGATTAGTCCCCGTGGATTCGACCTCGGTCTTACCGAGATTATTACTACATCGCGACCCTACACTTGGGGTTGTGAACAAAATTTTGGCGCCGTTACCGGTGATTAACAGTTACGTTTTTCTGAGATTGAGTAGTTTTGGGATTAGGTTAAGATTAGGGTTTTTCTATTTTTTATTTTTAGGATTAGGATTTTTCTTAATTATTTTAGAAATTAACTTAGCTTTCTAATTTTAGGTTCCGAAACTTGCCTTTTCTATTTTTAAAAACTTCTAATTTGGTAATCTCTTTCGATTTCTGGGTTAGGGTTTATTTTCTGTTTTTAGAAACTTTCTAATTCTATGATTCTGTTTTTAGAAACTAATTTCTTTTGTTTTGTTTTACAGGATCTTAAATTAGGAACCTCCAATTTGGTAACTTCTTTCTAATTCTCTCTTTCTTTCTAATTCTAGATTTTCATTTCCCTTATTTCTTTTAGGTTTAGGTTAGAATATGAAATTGAGGGCTGAGAGTGTTTCATGCCCAAGTGGGTCCGTGACAACACTCGACGTCTTTTGAGTGAAGGAGGATTAGTTGAGGGGTTATCTATCCATCACACGATTAGACACCACTCAAGATCCTCAGAGTTAATTGAGGTTATGGCTGCAAATCAATCTGTGAATCAATCACAACCTCGTGTTGCGGAAGTCCGTGATGAGAATGAGGTGTACCATGAACCCCGCCTCATACTTTACAAGATTACTTACAACTGGCGGGGGTGAGCACCCCTTATTGTATGTTTTTTCCTGGAAACACAGGAAACATGGATATCAAGCCTGAAGTGATCCAACTCCTTCCAAAGTTCCTTGGACTTAAATTTGAAAGTCCATACCTGGACTTGCAAGAGTTTGATGAGGTTATAGCCACTTTATACTTTCCTAACGTGTCTAATAATATGATCAGGCTGAAACTCTTTCGTTTCTCCTTGAAAGAGAAAGCTAAGACATGGTTGCAGTCACTACATCCGCGATCTATTGGCACATGGAATAACATGATGAAGGAGTTCATAAAAAAATTATTTCCATACCATAAGATGAACACCATTAGGAACTCGATCATGAACTTCGCCAAAAGGAAGATGAAACATTCTTCCATTGTTGGGAGCAGTTCAAGGATCTCGTTAGTTCATGCCCACAACATGGGTTTGAAACGTGGCACATAACAACTTTCTTCCACGATGAACTGACATCTTCCATGCTCCAATTCATCGATACGATGTGCAATGGGGAATTCATGAGCAAGAATGTTGATGAGGTGTGGGATTACTTTGATGAACTCGTTGAAACCACACAATCATGGGAGATCACCCCAAAACCTAACACCACGTCTAAGCTTACTCAAGCAAGGGAGAGAGGTGGGACATACTCGCTGAAAGAGGATGATGATATAAATGCTAAAGTGGCCAGTCTCACAAGGAAGGTCGAGGCCATGGAACTTGAGAAGGATAAGGCTAAGGAAGTTGTTTACGGTATCTGTGCTTGCAACATACATGCAACTGAAAATTGCCCAACGATACCTGCTTTTCAAGAGGCACTGAACGAGCAATCGAATGTCGTAAACAACTACCAAAGACCTTTCAGTGGACCCATTTCTAACATATACAATCTTAGGTGGAGAAATCATCCAAACTTTAATTGGAGGAATGGACAAACTACTACTCCTCAAGGAATCCCTAACCAATTCTTGAATTGAGGGAGACCTCAAGATAATCCGGTCTGGAAACATATTCAAAACTAAGAGCTTATCACTCAAAGTATATTGCAAACCCTTCAAGACCTTTTAAAGGCCATACAAGGGAGTGAGATAAGAAATTCAATTGGGGAAAAAGGGATTCTTCCAACCCAACCTTTCCCCAATCCTAAACCGCAATATGAAATAAGTGATCTAAGCTCTTCAAATTAAATGGAGCAAACTAATTCTATCACCACTCTTAGGAGTGTGAAGATAATTGACAAATCTATTCCGGTAAGGGCTGGAAAGCCTAAGGACCTGAAAGAGGACAACAATGATAGACCTAGCACTGCTCCATAAGAATTGGAACCAAAACTTTAAGGCAAGCTGAGTGCCTCATTCCCCCAACGGTTAGTTGCACCAAAATCTCTTTCTAACTCTCAGGACATTTTAGAGGTGTTGAAACAAGTGAATGTCAATATTTCTTTATTGGATACGGCTAAACAAATACCTTCACATGCCAAATTTTTAAAAGACTTGTGTACAACAAAAAGACGGTAAAATATTCAAAAGAAAATATTTTTAACTGAAAAAGTGAGTGTCATCCTAAAGCAAGGCGTGCCACAAAAATACAAAGATCCCCATAGCCCAACCATTGCTTGTGTAATTGGAAATTACTGCATTGAGCATGCACTTCTTGACTTAGGAGCAAGCTTAAATCTGATTCCTTACTCGGTCTACGAACAACTAGGTTTGGGTGAATTGAAACTCACACGAACTATATTACAACTTGTCGATCGCTCAGTTCTTGTACTGAGAGGGATAATCCAGAATGTGTTGGTCTAGGTTGACAAATTATATTACCTGGTAGATTTTATCGTCCTGGATACTTAACTCATAAAGGACATGAGCACTCAAATTCCCGTCATTCTTGGTCACCCATTCCTTGCACTTCAAATGCAATCATTAATTACAGGAATGGAGTCATGAGTATGTTTTTCGGGAATATGACATTGGAGTTGAATATTTCTTTCAACACAGGCAAATAGTTAGAGGATGAAGACGATTCCTACGATATTAACCTAATTGATTCTTTCACAGAAGATAGAGCACTTCTGACCTTATCCTTTGACACTTTAGAGATGTGCTTGGCCCACTCCCATGATTTAGATGACAATATGATTAGGGAGATGGGTGCCATGCTTGATGATGTGCCTGTACTTGAAGTTAACCAGTGATGGCCGCAATTTGAAAAATTACCTTAAACTGATGTAGTGCCTCTATCGTTTAACCTCAAGGCACCGAAGCTTGACCTAAAACCTTTGTCCTCTAATTTAAAATATATCTATTTAGGTCAAGATGAGACATACCCGGTGGTGATTTCTTCTGACCTTGAGCAAGAACAGGATAGTATGCTCATCTCTACTCGCATTGAACACAAATGAGCCCTGGATGGTCGATTACGGACCTCAAGGGAATTAACCCTTTGATTTGTACTCACCACATTCATCTAGACGATAATGAGAAGACCACATGACAATTACAACGTAAACTAAATCTAAACATGAAGGAAGTGGTTAAGTCCAAGGTTCTTAAACTATTGGATGTGGGTATCATATACCCTATATCCGATAGTTGATGGGTAAGCCCAACTCAGGTGGTTCCTAAGAAGTCCAGAATTACCATCATAGCTAATGCCAACAATGGACTCATGCCAACTAGAGTTACTACTGGTTAGAGAATGTTCATTGACTATAGGAAGTTGAATACCATCACCAGGAAGGACCGCTTTCCTTTGCCCTTCATTGATCAAATTTTAGAAAGGTTAGCTGGTCATTCCTATTACTATTTCCTTGATGGATATTCGAGCTACAATCAGATCGAGATAGCCCTTGAAGATCAAGAAAAGACCACATTCACATGTCCTTTTGATACTTTTGCTTACCGAAGGATGCCATTCGGATTGTGTAATGCCCTCACCACTTTTGTAATGCCCCGTGTTTTAAGGACCCGAGTTAAAAACAACAAGGCATTCAAAACAATACATGATGCACTCTTTTTAGATGCATGGATGCGTGAATACACATCGATCTGGGGATGCTCATCTGGTCGGACTTGGGCTCGTCACCCATGCATAAGACTGGTCACCAGCATAGCATATCTCGTACAACATGGTACCAAGTCATCAAAATAGGCCGATAATCGATGGTCTGGGAGCTAGCAAAATGATACCCCACTAAGCCTAAGGGCATGTGCTACAACATCCAGAATTAGCTACCCGTCATCGCCAATATGCTATGAATACATGATTAGCCAAACCATTATTATCCTAATTACAACCAGCCAATTTAAGTAACTCAATGGTCACTACAAGGGGCTTGTCACCTAGCATAGGCCGACAACTCAGGCATAATGTCCCATGACCACCATCCCCGGCCCATGAGGTTTTTTCACCTTAGGATGTTTAACAGAACCTATTAAATAGTGGTCAATCAACTTTAATACAGAGGAAAATACCATCGCATGGTTGTATGCCATTGAATAGGGCAACGTTAAATCAGAGTGGTAAAGAGTTCACCCTAAGGCCATGTAAGCAAAAACATCCCATGAATAGTAAATCCACATCAATAATCCACACCAAAGCAACCACCAAGTCAAGGGTCTATTTTTACATAATAAGTCTCATTACACCCTAAGTGTGGGCTCAATACACAAGTGAAAATTTTCCACTAGTAGGTGTAGTGAAATAAGTTCCAAGCGACTTACAACGATTCATGTGGAAGCATACAATTATAGCATGACACACATATGTTAAGCATTTGATTTATAATAATTGTAACAGGTCATGGTATGAACTATCAATTGGACTTTAAATGAGAACTATCATATAAACATTTATCGCATGCAATCATGGTTCACAATTATCAACAAAAAATTTGACATAAGCCATGCCTTAAGAATTTATAACTAATGTAAGAGGTCGCATGCCGTGAGAAAACAATTGTGATTCTTAATAAAGATTATTACTTAAACTAATTTGAAAATGGAAAGCTTAAGGGGAAAACTCATCACCTTGGGAGTTGTTGTGCTTAGTGGCATCGTTTAGCATGTGTATCTTTTAAAGTGGAGTCCTAACTGCTCCCCCTATGATTTGAGCAAGGTGTTTGCTTAAGTTGGCTTAAAAGGGAATTGCCTATCTAGATAATGATATTATCATATCTTAGGCATCCGATTTTAACCTTGCAAGTCCTTAAGTGTGTATAAGGAGATAGCTTACTATGTTTAAAGCTGTCACAAAGAGATGATGGATCCAACACACTTGGCTAGAGATTTGGCTTGCCATCGTCTCTTAAGTGTTGCTGACCACACAAACACAGCCAGATTTACTTAATATGCTATGTATTTAATGGCCTACAACTACCCATTGGAATAATGAGCCTCATGAGGGGGGTTTACCTGAAGATTTAGGTCACATCAGGGGCTGAGAAGTTGGGTCCCCGATTCTAGAAGTTTTGCTGCTGCCTGAGTCGGGCCGAGTTAGTGCGACCGAGTCAGTCCAGATGAGTCGACTTAGCTGGGGTCGAATCAAACCCCCCAACCCTCTTCCTTCTTTCTTCCTTCTTCTCCTTTCCTTCCTTTACTCCTACCACTATCTCCCTCTCTCTGGATGATCAAAGGCGTGCTAGTCAGATCGGCCTGCCTGACTCGGTTAGTCAATAAACCCAGCGGCCACAACTTCCACACTACTTGGCCTAGGGCCCAGCCCACTGTTAGATCTACCCGGTACTCCCTCTCTCTCTCTCTATGTTCCTCTCTACCTAGTTGGGGCCACAAGCTCACCCTCACCCATCCTGACTCGAGCTCAGTCGAGCTGAGTCGAGGTGATGCGGTGTAATAGCCACACCCTCACGTTCTTCCTTCTTCCTTTTCCTTCCTCTCTCCTCCTTTTCATCCTTTTCTTCTTCAATCTGCACAGGTTGCTGTAGAGATGGCTCACCTAGTAATTGATTTGAGAAACAAGAACTGACGGCTGAGCTTTCGACAAGGAAGATGACCCACCATTAATGACAGATAATGAACATCTGGATTTTCCTTCAAAATGATGCCTAAAGACAATGTAAACAGGCCCATAAGAGCTTGGGATATCATCAAAATGAAGCTCAGAGGAGGTTTGGTTGGTGGTTTTAAAGGAGGAAGAAAATAGCTGGGGGAAAACTATTTTCGGTTTCTGGTTTTCTACCCAAAACCCTAGCCTCTATAAATGGAATGAACGGCTAAGATAACCCCCCCAAGGGATAATTGAGATGAAAGGATGCATGGGCATGCAGATTGCTGGTGTGGAAGAAAAACTGAGCTTTCTATTTTTGGGAAAATGGCAACATAAACAGCCCTCTAGCGCTGGTATTTATGAGTACATGGGCGCGATTCAGCAGGTGGACCAACCGTGGTTTTGTTCAGCCATGGACGCTTTATCAGATGGGCGGTTTGGATCCTCCAACTGGGATGAGATGGTGGGCCACATCTCAATCAAACACGGAGGGAGAAAAATAACCCATTTTAAATAGCTACAGGCGGGAGAATTCCAAATTTCGGACGAGCACTGGTCAGCGCTCGTCTAATTGTGCACCACCCCAGGTGCACACACACAATAAGTGTGGGGACCACGGTGATGTTTTAGTGGATCCACACCGTCCATTGTGCTCTATGGGTCTAAATGTGTCCCCTAACTAAAGATCAGGTATATATAAGTCCTTGGTGGGCCTCGTTTGATGATTTTGAGGCACAAAAAATATCTCATTGCAGTGGTCAGAGAATTTCATGATACAGGGTTGTATAATCTGTATTTTGGTAAAAATCCATGTCGGGGTATTTTGGTAAAAATCCATGTCAGGGTTATTTTAGTAAAAATCCATGTCAAGGGTATTTTGGCAAAAATCCATGTCGGGGGTATTTTGGTAAAAATCCATGTCAAGGTAGTTTAGGTATTTTGGTAAAAATCCATGTCCAGGGGTAGTTTAGGTATTTTGGTAAAAATCCATCTCCAGGGGTAGTTTAGGTATTTTGGTAAAAATCCACCTCCAGGGGTAGTTTAGGTATTTTGATAAAAGTCAGTGTCCAAGGGTAGTTTAAGTATTTTAGTAAAAGGGATTAGAAAGGGTATTTTGATAATAAAGCATGCACAGGTGTCATTTTAGTAAAGAGAGGTTGTACACCACCATTTAAGAGGGAGTTTGGTGGACACCATGGTTTAAGAGAGGAAGATATCTAAATGTGAAGGGATAAGTGGTGGTGATCACCACTTTCTAACAGTGGTGGGGCCTATAAATACCCCTCCCTGATTCGTTAGAGGGTTGGATTGGTTGAATTAGTTGGTGGGCTAGGAAATAATGAAGAAAAAGGAGAGAGAGGCAGGAAAGTGTTGTACGACCCGCGGATCGGCGGGAAGCTTTTGTGCGACCCGCAGAACGACAGGAAGCTGTTGAGCGACCCGCGCAATGGAAGGAAAGTGTTGTGTAACCCGTGGAACGACAGGAAGCTATTGAGTGACCTGCGCAATGGAAGGAAAGTGTTGTGCGACCTGTGCGACCCGCAGAACGACAGGAAGCTGTTGTGCAACCCGCGGAATGGCAGGAAGCTGTTGAGCGAACCGCGCAACGGAAGGAAAGTGTTATGTGACCCATGGAATGACAGGAAGCTGTTGAGCGATCCGCAGAATTGAAAGAAAGTGTTGTGCAACCCGCGGAATGGCAAGAAAGTGTTGTGCGACCCGCGCAATGGCCGGAAAGTGTTGTATGACCCGTACAACCCCATCTCATCGAAGACTGGTTGATTAGATCAACATTCCTCCTAAGTATCTAGGAGATGACCAAAATAGCGTCAAAGTGCTGCCGAAATTCCTCTCTCATTGGAGATTAGCTAATCAATTCAACAATTCCTCCTAAGTATCTAAGAGATGACCGAAATGGCGTCGGAATGCTACTGGAATTTCTATCAAGCCATCTTATCTGATTTTGATTGATTGTGCTTTGTTTTCAGAATCAAGGGAATCCGAGGATGTAAATGAACTCAGAACAAATGCGATCATTTTTCTCTCATTCTTTTTTTGTTATCATTGAATAAATCCCCTAAATTAAATACATTTGTTTTCTTGTTAAAACAAAATGGCGACTCTACTGGGGAATTATTATTCGATGGTAACTTAGAAAATATTTAGAGAACATTATCACTTTTTTGGCGTCTGTATAGACACCAAAATGGTGACTCTCAATAGGAATATCCTCCCCTTCATCTTTAAAAGCAAAGTACAATTTTATTTAAATAAAATAACTAACATTCAGTTATGAATGGCAGGTATACAGTAAAGACCTTTCTCCCGACTAACATGGTTGTCTATTCTCATCCAACGGATTTCCATAAAAGAAAGTATTAGAGAAGATTAAATCAGTTGTGATCAAGGACAGACAATGTCAGGGTTCAATTTGCCGAGTATAGATAATAGGTCAATCATGTGAAATGTTACGAGGCGCGGTTTTACCTCACTCACTAAGTTCATCCTCCTCGATTGCATCAGCAATACAGTTTTCACTTCCTCCTTTGATATCAAGTGTATAGAAAAGAGAGAATTTGCCAACAAATGTTGATCGGTTTGCATCAGATGAGCATGTTACTGAAGAAATCCCCAACTTTCCAATAGCAACCACCGTGAGCAACAGTAAATCCTGAGGAAAACCTTCAGATGAGAAGTTAGTTCGACTGAATCATACACTGCTCGCCGACAAGTAGACGAATTAATTAATGAATTAACGAATTCATTAACCAATAGAGAATCCAAGGGGCATCGCCACAACTTTCTTTAATAAAAGAGAAAAGAGTTAAGAGTAAATAGAAAGCATTAGAGAAAGCAAAGTTTATTGTGATCAAGAGCAGTGAATTTCGTATAATGGACGGACGATCCCTATTTCTCCTGTAGCTCAAGAAGATGAGGGAGGATGGAGGATTGTAACATCCAAAAGTCGAAAAGTTCGATCTGCTTCCGCAAGAAGCACCATCTCATCAAGTACTGGGTCAATTATACGAAGTGTCACGAGACACAGTCCTGCTTCGGTCATACAATCATCTCGTTCGAGAAAAACGGAAAGGCCCATCACTCTAAAAGGTCTTCTGATACCGTTAACTATAACTGTAAAAACATCCTCTACAGAATCATTGCGAGTTCAGAAAAACAAATGGAAGGTGACCGTAATCAGCGAATGTTCACTCACAACACCTCTTGTAAAAGATTTTACACAAACTCATGCATTGAGAATGCCACGATTTGAGTCAGTTAGTTCTTCAAAGAGACAGTACGCTGGTTTTAAATCAGATAATAGTTCATCTTCTTCAACAGAGATCGTCGGCGGCTGGCGCTAAGCTTCCTGCTTCAATATCAAGACAATCAAAGCATAAAGAAACAGAAAGCCCATTGATAGATATTAATCAGCCCGATTTGTTTTCGCTAGATGAGCATGTGGCTGAAGAAGTCCCAAATATTCTGACAGTGATTGTTGTGAATAACATTGAACCACAAGTAGAAAGACTACAACCGCAAGAGGTTAGATTTCAAAGACCGATGCCTAATATTACTCAGAATATAATGCAGGAAGAAATTCGGCAGATAGTTATCAAGTCTACTCATCTAGAGAATGAACAAAATCAGAATAAAAGGTTTCGAAATCAGACACTGTATCCCCTTAAAATAGAAGACATGCCATTTCCCGCCAATTTCAAACACCCGAATTTTCGGAGATTCATTGGGAACGGCTCACGAGAAGAACATATGATGCATTTCATAGCAAAGATGAAAATTTTCTCTAGAATTCCTCAATTTTGTCTACGATTATTCAGATCTTCTCTGACAGGAAGAGCTTTCAGATGGTATTCAGGTTTAATCCCAGGATCTATTCATACCTGGGAACAGATGCAGGATGCTTTTATGTCAAACTTTTTCTCTTCAGACCGAGAAGTTAGTTTGACCGAACTGGTCTCTATTCGCCAAGAAGAAAATGAATCAGTTGAAGAATTCATCAGTAGATGGAAGGACTTGGCAGCATCATGTCAACATCCTCAGTGGGAATCAAAACAAGTAGCACTATTTTTAGAAGGCATGAGACCAGAACTGGCATGCCACATGATTAGTAAAGATTAGAGAACATTTCGTAATTTTACTATGAAGGCTTATGCTCTTGAAAAGATGCTGGGAAGAGTGTCTACTTTTCAGTCAAAGTCAGCCCACATCACTCGAAAAGAAGAAATTAAAGAAGATTATTAGGATGTTGAAAAAGGCAGTGATGAAGAAGATAGAAATGGTCGTACAGTTATAATGACATATAAAAGGTCCAGGCAAAATAAAGATCATATGAAGTATTCGTTTGCAAGAAAAGATATACTTCCTATGCTGAATCAATTGTTGGCTATGAAGAGTATTAAATTACCTTGGCCAAGACACATCGAAGAAATCAAAAATACCGGAGGAATGGGCTATTGCCATTATCACCGTAAATTTGGACATCATAAGGAAAATTGTAATTCCCATAAGAAAAAGCTATAGACGATGATCGATAAGGGAGAAATTGCTATGGAAAGAGCATGGTAAAATGAGAAAAATGACAGAAATTCGATAAAGAAAATTCTGGGGGCATCTGCGTTAAAAGACGATAACATGCTTAGTATGGTAAATCGTCAGTAATTAACAATATTGAGCTATCATAGCTTGAATATTCAAAAGAAAAGAAGCAAGTGAGGCAAAAGATGTAAAGCCACGATAAAAAGCATATTCGTTGCAGATATGCATTGCGATACCTGCCAGTTCAGGAAATGACAGCTATTTTGATTTCGAAAGGTATCGGTATAATACTTCCAAAATCAAAAGGGGGCAAGACAAGTGAGTAAACAGGTAAGTAAGAAACTATGAAATGTGTTTCTCACCATAAAATGTATTTCTTTCGTATTTGAATAAAATGCAGGCTTTCAAGCATATTAAGTCATCACCAAAGCAAGACAGGTAAGTAAGAAACTATGAAATGTGTTTCTTACCATATAATGTTTTTCTTTTGTATTTGAATAAAATGCAGGCTTTCAAGCATATCAAGTCATTGCCAAATGTGAAGCATTCGCATGCGATGACAATCGCCAAATGAAAAGCCAATCGCCAAAATTAGCAACTATCGCTATCGCCATCAATCGCTTATCAAAAAATGTTATCATCGCTAAAAAATTACATTCTCAGAGCATATCAGCAGCGGCGAAATATCAATTATTGATTCTAAATGCATATCAGCAGCGACGAAATATCAATTATTGATTCTCAAAACATTATCAACAGCGGCGAAATATCAATTATTGATTCTCAGAACATTATCAGCAGTGGTGAAATATCAGCTATGGATTCACCATTCATGACAATGAAATAAGCTGTGGAATAAACCTACATGGTTAACCACACAAATCTTACGACGGCAATGGTAGCTAATCATTTAAGGCAGCCTAGCCAAGCCTATATGGCCAACTATGCATAAGACCTATAATCAATTAAGGCATCTTAGCCAAGCCTATATGGCTAACTATGCTTAAGACCTATTATTTAAAAAGCCTGAAATTGGCTAGCCTGAAATTGGCAGTCAACTATATTGCTCCTTGAGCCCATTGCCCGAAATCGGTGGTAAACTATAATTGCTCCTTGAGCCCATTGCCCGAAATCGGTGGTAAACTATAATTACTCCTTGAGCCCATTGGCCGAAATTGACGATAAACTATAACTGCTCCTTGAGCCCATTGCCTGAAATCGGCGGTAAACTATCAGGCTCCTTGAGCCCAGTGTCAAGTCCAGTTCAGTCGTCTGGCCGAGTCAAGTTCAGTCAAGTCAAGTCGTGTCTAGTTAAACTATGGACAGTCAAAGTACATTATCACCATTGCTCAAAAGCATCAAATATGCTCAAAAGCATCGATTATGTGTAGCATTCAAAATGCTGCTGATGGACATTTTAATTTAGATATGCTCAAATATGCAATTGCTTGATGAAAATTTTAAATATTAAGTAAACAATATATATGCAAAAATGCTTTTCTCTTGAATCAGGTTCAAATTACAGCGACAGTAAATGCCTTCAAGGTATTGGCAATTATCTATTCAAAAAGTTCAACTCTTCAAGGTCAATTAATATATTGACGAGAGCTATTTGGATATATTCTTTGGATTCGTTAAAAAGAGTAGCAAAAAATTATCCATCCTTCAGGAGTATCTACAGGCTTCACTTCGGAAATATTATCTTCTAAAGAAATCTTTATGTGAAGATTGACCAGGAAAGGGGACAGGATCTATGTCTCCAAAGCAATCTATGCCTTGGTCTTTAAAAGTAATCTATGCCTTGGTCTTCAAAGTAATCTATGCCTTGGTCTTTCTGATAATCTCTTATGCACGATGAAGGAATTCATATACCGAGAATTATGAAGTATGATTCAATGTGAACGTTCAAAAGTTGCTTCTATATTAAAGCTCAGTTATATGCCGATATTGTAACTTCTCACTATCCTAGTAATGATATCGCAAGATTCCAAGTACCAGATCTAATGAAGACAAAGAACAAGTGGAATCATCATCAGTAACTTCTATATCCTTTGGACAGTTATTAAATGAAAAATTGAAAAGAAGTCTTGTTTATTTTTCAGAATTAGTAAAGATCAAAGGAAAAGTCTATGAAGAAATATTAAGGAGCATAAACTAGAAAAGTCTCGACAAAAGACTTAGCAATTGAACCTTGGAGCTGGAAATGATATCTCCAAGAACATGATTTAATGAGCAAAAGAATGCAATGCGAAACACAATGACAAAGCTCAAAGATAAAATGATTAAATCATTATCATATTGCGAATATTTCAATCATCTTAAAAGAGAGAAGAAGTTTTCAATATAAATTTCAAAACTATCAATGCTTCATAAGGCTAAATTGAAAAAGTTGCAATGTCTTAAGATATTAATTTCGATTAATTTGGAAGGAAAGTTCATCATGAATGAAAAAGTTGTAATGTCTTAAGAACGGATTATGCAGATCGTGAATGAAGGAAACAATAAAAAAGGTTGCTGCGAATTAAAGGAAAGAACCACTGGAGTTGATCAAAGAGACCGTTGCAGCAGTAGCGATGTTGAAAGATAGCTCTCTGGTCAAGTTGCTCAAAGACAAAGTCGTCACAGCTATTACAGAGATGAGTTTCGACGAAAGAGAATCTCATCTTCTCTAGTGAAACATCCGCTTGACACTATTGGCTGGGGGCAATCAAGTCTTCTGTTCAAGCATAATCATCAAGTTTTCTGATTGAACGCAGTCATTCAAATCTTCTGTTCAAGCATAATCATCAAGTCTTCTATTCGAACGCAATCATTCAAATCTTCTGTTCAAGCATAATCATCAAGTCTTCTGTTCGAACGCAATCATTCAAATCTTCTGATCGAGCACAATCATCAAGTCTTTCGGTCGAGTGCTATTATCAAGTCTTCCGGTCGAGTGCAATCATTCTAGTCTTGAGCACAATCATTCAAGTCTTCCATTCAAGCGCAATCATCTAAGACTTCCATTCGAGCGTGATCATTTAAGTCTTCTGTTTGGAAGTGATCATTCAAGCCTTTCATGCGAACGTGAGCATTTAAATCTTCCGGCCAAGGGCGAGCATTCTAGTCTTCTGATCGAACGCAATCACTCGATCTTCTGATTAAATGAGATCATCCAGTCTTCCATGCAAGCATGATCATCTAGTCACTCTTCAGTTGTAGTTCATTCAAGTTATTCGAGCGGAGGAAGATCGATCCTCCATTTGATTTCAGGAATCAATGAAGGAAGGATTGAGGGGGCATCTGTTGAGGCACAAAAAATATCTCATTGCAGTGGTCAGAGAATTCCATGGTACAGGGTTGCATAATCTGTATTTTGGTAAAAATCCATGTCGGGGGTATTTTGGTAAAAATCCATGTCGTGGTATTTTGGTAAAAATTCATGTCAAGGGTATTTTGGTAAAAATCCATGTCGGGGGTATTTTGGTAAAAATCCATGTCAGGGGTAGTTTAGGTATTTTGGTAAAAATCCATGTCCAGGGGTAGTTTAGGTATTTTGGTAAAAATCCATCTCCTGGGGTAGTTTAGGTATTTTGTTAAAAATCCATCTCCAAGGTAGTTTAGGTATTTTGGTAAAAGTCTATCTCCAAGGGTAGTTTAGGTATTTCAGTAAAAGGAATTAGAAAGGGTATTTTGGTAATAAATCATGCACAGGTGTCATTTTAGTAATGAGAGGCTGTACACCACCATTTAAGAGGGAGTTTGGTGGACACCATGGTTTAAAAGAGGAAGATGTCCAAATGTGAAGGGATAAGTGGTGGTGATCACCACTTTCTAAGAGTGGTGGGGCCTATAAATACCCCTCCCTGATTCATTAGAAGGTTAGATCGGTTGAATCAATTGGTGGGCTAGGAAATAATGAAGAAGAAGGAGAGGCAAGAAAGTGTTGTGCGACCCGCGGAACGGCAGGAAGCTATTGTGTGACCCGCGAAACGGCAGAAAGCTGTTGAGCGACCCGCACAACGGAAGGAAAGTGTTGTGCGACCCGCAGAATGGCAGCAAGCTGTTGAGTGACCTGCGCGATGGAAGGAAAGTGTTATATGACCAGCGCAATGGAAGGAAAGTGTTGTACGACCTGTGGAACGGCAGGAAGCTGTTGTTCGACCCGCAGAACGACAGGAAGCTGTTGAGTGACCGCGTAATGGAAGGAAAGTGTTGTGTGACCGCGGAATGGCAGGAAGCTGTTGAACGACCCGCGGAACTGAAGGAAAGTGTTGTGCGACCTGCGGAATGGCATGAAAGAGTTATGCGACCCTCGCAACGGCCGGAAAGTGTTGTGCGACCCACACAATGGTTGTGTGAGGCGCACAACCCCATCTCATAGAAGACTGGTTGATTAGATCAACATTCCTCCTAAGTATCTAGGAGATGACCGAAATAGCGTCAGAGTGCTGTCGAAATTCCTATCTCATTGGAGATTAGCTGATCAATTCAGCAATTCCTCCTAAGTATCTAGGAGATTACCAAAATGGCGTTGGAATGCTGCTGAAATTTCTATTAGGCTATCTTATCTGATTTTAATTGATTGTGCTTTGTTTCCAGAATTAAGGGAATCCAAGAATGAAAATGAACTCAGAATAAATGTGATCAATGTTCTCTCATTCTTTTTTTATTATCATTGAATAAATCCTCCAAATCAAATACATTTGTTTTCTTGTCAAAACAGATGATTTGCCTTACATATGGTGATATCCGTCCATTCAACGGTCAGATCTTATCTAGATTTTATCATCAGTGATCCTTGGGGCTTCCCACCTAGTTTAGAGGAAGTATGATGGTTTACTTGCTTGTTTAGGATGTAATTAGCTCATATCATAAATCCATGGCTCTGTGGCCTGATGGACGGTGATTTTGATGATACAGAGCCCGACATTGAAAATGGATGGTTAGGTTTGTCTACTAAGGGGATTGAAACCCTAAAATATATGTCGTTGAAGTGGTGATGGATTATTTGAAGGCCACTTGGATGGGCCGCTTGTTCTATGAATGAAGGTCGTACTAGATCAATGGATTTAGCGAATTGGGTCTCATCTTTAAGTTGATTTGTGGTCAAGGCCTTCCATGGCCCACATTGAATGGTTTCGATGGCTTTAAGGACTGCCTAATTGCGGCCTAAAAGTTGATTTCATAACTCGTTAGTTGATTTAGGGAAAATCAAGTGTTAGATGGGTCAACAGCGCATTGTGAACCTAATGAACGATGGATCTTGTGATTCAGACTTCTAAACCTACAATGAATGTTTAGGTTGCTATAACCAGGAAATGAAAATCTTGAAAATAGGTTTCTTCTTTAATGTAGAGGTCCATCTAGAGCATAAATCAATTGGATGACTTGAACTATGGATGAAAAGTGTCATTGACGGTCAGATATTTCTGTTAATGAAATAAAAATCCTAAGAGTCCTTTTAATGATGTGATGGCCCTCACACGACAACGGATGGATAGCTTGGTATATGGATGAGGATTGTTCTCCACGACTGGATTTAGGCCAGAATGAACGTGGACGTTCACTTAAGTTATGCTTGTATTTACATTAAAATAGGTTACATCGTAACACTTGAGTACTAGAAAGTACGGGGTGTTATAACTTTTCAGTGATGCATGATGAGTATTTTTTTTTTACATGGTGGAGCAATATCTAGAGGTCTTCATGGACGATTACTTGGTTTTTGGTCCATCCTTCAGTGAATGCTTGAAAATTTTGAAAAATGTACTGAAGCAATGTGAAGAAAAGAACTTGGTACTGAATTGGGAGAAGTGCCACTTCATGGTTCGTAAGGAAATTGTCCTTGGACACATTATCTCGTCCAAGGGAATTGAGGCAGATAAGGCTAAAATTGATCTTATCTCTAACCTACCTCCACCCAAGAACATACGAGACGTGCGATCCTTTCTAGGACACGCTAGGTTTTAAAGAAGATTCACAAAGGACTTTAGTCACATCTCTCGTCTTTTATGTAATCTGTTTCAAAGGATGCACCATACGAGTGGACTAAGCAATGTCAGGAAGCTTTTACTAAGATCAAGGGAATGTTAACCACTGCACCATCATGCAGCCACCTGACTGGAGCCTTCCTTTTGAACTTATGTGCAACGTGTCTAACTATACGCTTGGACCAGTTTTAAGCCATAGAAAAGAAAAGAAGCCCTATGTTATTCATTATGCAAGTAGAATTCTAAATCCTAGCCAAGTGAATTATTCTACTACGAAAAAGGAACTCTTAGTTGTAGTGTTCACTTTGGACAGATTTAGGTCCTACTTTATTAGATCCAAGATTGTCATTTACACAGATCATGCGGTACTCAAGTATCTTCTTTCTAAGAATGATGTTAAGCCCCGCCTAATTAGATGGATCCTCCTACTTTAAGAATTTAATTTGGAAATAAAAGATAAAAATGGAATAGAGAACATAGTGGCTAATTATCTTTCTCGCCTTGATCTCTTTGATTCCCTTGAGATGATACATATAAATGACATGTTCCCTGACGAACAATTGTTCAAAGTCTCTCATTCACCTTGGTTTACTGATATTGCTAATTATCTTGCTATAGGTTTTACGCCGACACATTAGACTGGGCAAGATATCTTCGTCGAGGTTCGTAAGTTCTTCTGAGATGATCTATATTTGTTTAAATATTTTCCAGACCAAATCTTAAGGAAATGTGTGTCAGATAATGAACACCAAAGTGTCATCTCCTTTTGTCACTCTCAGGCTTATGGTGGTCACTTTTCTGCTAAAAAAATTACGACCAAGAATCTGCAGTGTAGCTTTTACTAGCCCACTATGTTCAGGGACACTCATGAGTTTTGCATAGCTTATGAGCATTGTCAGAAGTTAGGAGCATTGTCCTGTCGAAATATGATGCCTTTAAACCCCATTCTGATCATTGAAGCATTTGACTATTAGGGCATTGATTTCATCTGACCATTCCCATAATCTTTTAGAAATTTATACATTCTGCTAGCAGTAAACTATGTCACTAAATGGGTCGAAGCAATTCCATGCCAGAACAATGACCATCAAACAGTCATTAAGTTTTTAAAAGAGAACATCCTTTCCCAGTTCGGAACACCTCAAGCCATCATTAGTGATGGAGGCTCACATTTTTATAATAGGCCATTCGCGAACTTAATGAAAAAATATGGCATCTCTCACAAGGTGAGCACTCCATACCACACACAAATAAGTGGGCAAGCTGAGATTTTCAATGGGAAAATTAAACACATCTTAAAAAAGTCGGTTAACCCTAACCATTAGGATTAGTCAATCCGATTGACCGATGCCTTTTGGGCTTATCGTACCGCATTTAAGACCCCTATTGGAATGTCTCCCTTTAGACTTGTCTATGGGAAGGCTTGCCACTTGCCTGTGGAGTTGGAACATAGAGACTATTGGGCGATTAAAAATTTAAATTTCAATCTAGACAACGTTGACCTGCTATGTAAACTTTAATTGAATGAACTCGAAGAAATTCGGAATGATGCGTACGAGAACTCGAGAATTTACAAGGACATGATGAAGGTGTTTCATGACAAACATATTCTTCAGAAATCATTCACACCAGGTCAGAAAGTCCTTTTGTATAATTCTCGGTGACATCTTTTTCCGAGCAAACTCCAATCTCATTGGACCGATCCTTTCACTGTTATTAACGTCTATCCTCATGGGGCCGTCGAGATAAAGAATCCAAACAATGACAATACTTTTAAAGTAAATGGACATCATTTAAAGCCATTTGTTGAGAAATTTGATTCAGAGGACTTGTCAATACCTCTGAGTGATCCTTTTTACCAGGATTGACCTCCTCGTCTAACGGAGGTATAGTTAGGTTTATTGCTTTCATAGAATTTAAGGCTAAGATAGTTTGTTTTTCGCTGTTTTAGGATAGTTTACTTTCCATTTGTTTAGGATAGTTTTCTTTTTCACTTGTTTAATTCTTGTGTTAACCCACCTTCACACTGAGATCCTTTGAAAAAAGCCTCAAAATTCCTTCATCAGGTACTATCTTTCCATTACTTCTCCTTTAATTACGTTGTCTCTTTTATAAATTATGCTTATTTCTTTTACATTGAGGACAATGTAGATTTTAGGTTGGGGATGGGAGATTTGGAAAACTAATCAAGCTTTTTTTTTTTTTTCAATTTTTGAGCAAAATTTGCAAAATTTTTGAAAAATTTTCAATGTTTATCTATCTGGAAAGCAATAAGTCGTGTATTTAAGAATGTTTTGAGTATGATGATAAGATAAAGATTAAATTTTGAATTGTTGGAGTTTAATCATCTAAGTAATTTATCACCTAAGTACTTGCGCTCAATTGATTAAGAGGAAGTTTTAATATCATGTTAATCTAAATCACAAGACACGTTCAATTTACTTTCTGTGAATAGTATTAGATTTTCTGTTTGTTAGTATGAAGATCATTGAAATATATTGAAAATTGAAATATATTGAAAACTGAGTCTGGAGAATTTTATCCACCTTAAAAGAAGGAAAGAACAAGTTAAAAAATAGGAGATCAACAAAAAGGGTCATGTATGGTGAAAAGATTGAAAAAGAATTAAAAAAAATCTGAAAGAAAAGAGAAAAGACTAAAAAGACTAAATGAATATAAATGACCGTCGATATAAAATATAAAACTGGAAAAAGAATGAGAAGGGGATAAGTTCGGAATCAGTACTTGAGTTTTCAACCAATCTCGAAGTGATGAGCATGGCTAACATTATGAAAAGATAGTATTTTTTATGAGAAGTTGATTTTCACTAGCACGTTGAAAAACTTGATATGCAAACTATCCTCAGAATTAATGGATAAAGAACTTATCTGATTTATTGTTTTTATGATTCGGCTCTAGGTTTTCAAAATCTAACTTTCTCATCTTGAGTCTACTCATTCATAGTTGATTACACAAAAGATTGCTTTCTAAAAAAGGTTTGAACATTGCACATTAAAATTCATTTTTAGCATACTTTGCTCAGGACTAGCAAAATGCTAGTTGGGAATTGTGTTGAGGGTCAAATATTGCATATTATCCCCCATTTATATCTTGGTTTTATCAACATGATACTGCTTAATGTTCTATTTTACTCATGTTTGTGTTGCAAGGTGAATTTAAGAGCTTGGATTGAAAATGGTGCTAAAAGCATAGATTTAATATTCAAGAATCACCAAGGTGAAGGATAGATCTTATTAGACAAAGATTGAAGAATTCACATGCTAAAGATCCAAGGAAACCAAGTGATGAAGGAAGAGAATCGAAGATTTGAAGTGAATAAATGGAATCCTGAAAATTATCCTGAAAACAAATTCCGGGGCCAAAAAAGTCTAATTTTGAAAAACTTCCAGTGGCCTTCGATATATCGAAGACTGTTAGATAATATTGAAGGACATATTGAAGAACATATCGAAGACTGTTTGATAGTATTGAATGACATATCGAACACACTTCGATAGAATCGAGAAATTCAGGATTTCAGACCAAACTCGTTAGACATTTCTGGACCAATCTTCAATATATCGAAGACTGTTCGATAGTATCGAATGACATATCGAAGACACTTTGATAGCATCGAAACTACGTAAATTTGAGGTGGTTTCTAAATTTTTCCAAGTCGGTGCGAAATGAGGTTTTGTAAAACTATAAAGAGGAGTCACTGGGACATCCCTAAGCATCATCTAGGGTTTAGAGGAGCAAAGCACAAGGGTGGAGAGCCATCGTCAAAAGTTTTTTTTCCTTTATTCCTTAGTTTTTCATGTTTTCTTCTAGGGTTTTAGTTCCAATCATGCCTATGGTTGACTAAACCTCTTAGCTAGGGCTAAGGGGTGAATTTTATAGCGTGATGGGATGTTTCTATTGCTTTGATTTATGTTTATATTGAACTTACTTTGATTCTAGTTTGATATTTAAAGGAATACTTTCAGTTCTTAATGATTTATTGTGACTCAAATTACAGTAGATCTGCAATAGCATTATCTTCTTTTCCTGATTTTAAGATTATGGGATTGGTAAATCCTGTTGTTAGCCATCGTCTAATGGGCATGGTTTGGTGATGGAATCTCTTCCAATCATCACAATTCTCCTCCAATGAGAATTAGGTCAAGTAAGTTCAGATTTATCTTAATTGTCATATCTTCCAATTGGATAGGATAGGACTCCAATTGCAATTGTGTTACTTGAATCAAGTAATAAATTTCCCTGGTCTCTACAAGTGGATCCTTGGAAACCCTAGTTCACACCTTTAAATTCATTAGTTTTAATCACTTTAATCATAATTAATCTCTCAATCACTTTAAAATTAGTTTTACATCTTTCTCTAGTTCTACTTCTAATTTCTTTCAGAATACACACGAGATTATTCCCTGTTGATTCGACCTCGGTCTTACTGAGATTATTATTACATTGCGACCCTACACTTGGGGTTGTGAACACTATTCTTGTTAAAGGAATGGATTATGATCTACTAGATGTAGTGGGAGGCTACATCTAAATTTCTTTTACTTGAAATGAGAAGGGAAGTGGGCTATTTATAGTCTCCAACCCTAATTTTCTTGTAATTCTTAATGATAATAAGAGAAAATTGTAGTTGAATGGCTGGGATTGGAGATTACCACATGACATCATCTCATGCATTGGATGAGGTCGTAAAAGGATAATTTTGGGAAAGGAGATAGGCATTGGAGTAAATGCACCTCAACCGCACACTTAATTAAGGTTAGAAAAAGGACAAACCCACATACTTGAGGGATATAGCCTGAAAGAGGGGGAGTGCCATGTGGCCGACGACATCCTGGAAACCGTCGGTCACCACTTGGACTACTTGCTTTCGCAGGCAACATCCTCTAAGTGCGTGGAGGCTCTACTATGAGGGTTGCTACCTTGACATTTCAACCATTTCTCCGACTGGGCTTGGTTTCGGGCTTGGGTTCATACTTAGTTTTGGGATTGACTAGGTGATCTAACTTGGTTATTGGGTTGGGTAGCTTGACCAGGTGAGTTGACTCAATGTTCTAGGGTTTTGGGTTCCTAGGATTTAAGGTCAGGCTAACTGGGTTGAATGGACTAAGTTTAGGGTTCAGCACTGGGGTTCGTAGGATTTAGTCATCTAGGATTAGGGTTTAGGATTGGGTTGTGGTAGTCCATCCATCTCTTCAAACTCAATAAGTTTATTAACCAGGGGTGAGGTGTCTACACACTTGAAAAATTGATCTCATTGAGTTTTGGTAACACATCCTAAAATGGGCTTTAGAAATGGATGGCATGGTACACAACATATAGTCAGGGTGGGCCCCACGGTAAGGGCATCACCCAGTAAGCTGTTACCTGGGTATCACCTAATCTACTCCCACTTGATAGGGAGTGGGTTAGGTACAGCACTAGCCTCACCCACTACAATGCCGCCCTGACTATGAGGCCCACTTTTATGAGCGTAATATATCCATGTTGTCCACCCATTTACACGGATCATTTTGGATCCGAGACAAAAAATGAAACAGATCCAAATTACAGGTTGACCACAATATAGGAAATATTGGTGATTAAACACTTACCATTAAAAACTTATTTGGGCCCACAGACAATCCTCATGCCCTCCCGCAGTCCTAGATGAAGATAAAAGACTAGTATCAGCTTTATCGAAAACTTTTGTGGTCTATAGAAAGTTTTTAATGCTCAATCACTGCTCTTTCCTACAGTGTGGTACTATTGAGATTCGAATTTGATTCATTGTTCATCTCCTACACTATAACAATCTGGGAAAATGGATGAATGACTTGGATGTACTGCATATACATCAAGATGAGTTCCACGGTCAGGACCGCATCATGCTCCATAAGGCTGGGCCTCACCTAATCAGCTCCCACTTAACACGGCTAAAAAAAGCAGGAAAGAATCCATCTTCGATCCACTATTCCAATAATATAATGATAAAAATGTTCTTTTGGAGATGAATATATTTTTTTTTCAAAAGGAGAGGTCCCACCCCAATATCATTGGTAATACTAACAGAGGATGTACAACCAAACTTTCAGGTGGGCTCAACAAAAAACAACAGGCCTCAACTATCATATCACCTAACTAGCAATTAAAAGAGGAAAAGGAAAAAAGAAAGAAAGATCCAAACAACAATTGCCTCCTACTGCTAGGAATGCCACTCCTCCTGAACAATCGACTATGAATTATTTTTTTTAACACCAAATTCTCAACATCTAATCAAGCGGATGGCTACCAACCCCGTTCTATCTAACAGAGTTCGGCCTCTGATGAGACGGGGTAGAGAGGAGATATTGGTAAAGAGCCTTTTGGATTGCTGCTTACTACCAATCTTAGCCAAACTATCAGCCGAACCGTTGGCTTCGCGAAGAACGTGAGTCAGCGAAAAGGATCCTTTGTCTAATAAAGCACAAATTTTGATCAGCTAGTAAGTCCACTTCCAGGAGGGGGATGTATGATTCTATAGACTTTGGACAGCCCAGTTGGAATCTGATTCCACAATTACGTTATGAAACCTAAAATCAATGCAAAATTTGATACCATTGTGAATTGCCCATAATTTAGCAATGTTATTGGAGGCTTCTCCAAAACTATGAGCAAACGCAAAGAGCAGATGCCCGGAGTGATCACGACAGATCCCACCACCACCACCAGGACTGAGATTAGAGAGGGAGGAACCATCAACGTTCAATTTAGAATATCCCACGCACGGTCTTATCCACTTCACAATCATGAAATTGCAGGAGTGGCGAGGGGAGCGGTGAGAGCTAGTATCAGCAGGGCTCACCTGAGGCCAAGGGAAGAGGGAACCCAAAAATAAGGGAAAAATAGACATCATCCACCACTTTGCCTTTGAAATAATTCCAGTAGGGGAGGGTGTTCTGTTATCAAATCTAGATCCATTCCTCGCTTTCCATATCTCCCAAATAGCGAAAGCAGGAGCAATGCAAAAGGGAATTGGGATGACCTTACGAGGCAGGGGCCGAATCCACCACCAAAGAAGACACTGACGAATAGAGGGGTGGTGAAAAAGGGGAGTGCCGAACATGTTAGCAACACTAGACCACACATGGGAAGCCAACTCACCATGTAAGAACAGATGGGAGGTGGACTCAACTTACGGACCGTAGGTGGGATCAAGTGTGCAACAAATGCACCTGGAGGCTAGACAGACGCCCTTCTGTTGAATGAGAGAGTCGGTGGGAAGCGCATTATTCAACAACCACTGGATGAATAATGAGATCTTTGGGGGGGGGGGGTTGACGAGTGCCACACAAATTTATACTAGGGGAAAGTGTGCTCAACCTCACGAAGAATGTTCCAAGCAGGCTTTTAGAGATGAATATTGAATCGGATAATGATATGCCTGAAGTGGAAGGAGTATTTGGAGGCTTTGAACAAACTATTATGTCCAATATGCGAGAAGAAATTGCCGCCACACTTAAATATGCAATTCATTATTATTATTATTATTATTATTTATGAATAATGATATTTTAATTTTCTATTAAATACTTTAGTTTATTTAAATTAAATAGAATAATTTTATTTTTGTTTAATAAAAAATAATTTCGTTATATGTAAAACATTTTCAAATAGGAGATAGGGGCATATGTGTCAAATTAACATATTTCAGACATTTTAGATGTTTGTTAACAAACAGGTTGTTTCAAATTCAGTACTTAATTTTCAGACTTCATCCATAATTACCAAACAAGTTTTTTAACTTCAGATTTCATATTCAGGCTTCAGATTTCATATTCGGGCTTTATACTTCAAATTCAACAAACAGGGCTGACAAACGGGGCCTTAGGCCCGTATGGCCCCATTTGTTAAGTCTAAGGTCTAAAGACTGAATCTGAAATCTAAAGCTTGAATCTGAAATCTGAAGCCTAATCAACAGATTGGATGTCAAATACACAGTACATTAGGCCTTAGGAGAATTTTAATGGTGTATATGCAATCACTATTGTTTTCCTGTGGTGTGGTCTATCTTAGATTTATATTCCTCTCATTTTTAGTATCAATCCCTATAATGATCTTTAAAAATGGATGAAACACATATATCATGGTGGGCTCAAAGAAGTGCCCTATGTTAAAAGTCGAGACGTATATAAGCTAAGGAGAAAATCTCACTCCCAAATGACAATTTTGGATTACAAAAATAATAATCACGGAGCGCATTCTCCATTCCCCTTTAAGCTAGACTCCCATCATAAAAAAATTTCAATGCAAATGACTCTTATTTCGTAAAATTATCAACATAAAATGGTAGACCGTTATCTTACTTATGCGTTAACAAACACCACTAAATATGGAATATTTTTCAAATTCCACGTTAAGTACAGAAATTCAGTGGACCCTTGGTATGGTGTACCAAGGGAGCACCAAACATGCACTATACAAAAGATCAAGAGGAAAGGGCACTTTCTAACCTCATGATGTCCCGCTTGATGTACATAACCAGTTCACACTCCCACAGGCGTCAACTTCAGCTCGGTAACCACAAGTATGTGTTTTGTTGTACGTGCTAGGCCCATGTCCATGTGTGAGATTCAAGTGGTTCATCAGACGGTCCTCTCCATGTCGATCCCTTCTCCCCCCCCCCCCCCCAAAAAAAAAAAAATTATTAATAAATAAATAAATAAAATAAAAGCGAATCTGTGGAAATAGACCTATGAAAGAAGTTTTTTTTTTTTTAAATGAGACTTTCCATTGCAAGGAAAAGAAGGCCGAGAACGGCTTACAGCAGACTGCAATTCGAGGCGGGCCGGGACAAAAATGGGGGGCCCGCCCTATCGTAAGACTATACAACTTGAGCAAGAGCTTTACATAACTCGAAGATTCCCGAGGCCCATTTTGTCTAGGAAAAGGAGGCCACGAATCGGATGAGGGAGAGCTGTCCAAGAATGAAAATCTAGGTCCTGTTGACCCGCACTACCTAGACGGGCTAAGGCATCCGCCACGGAGTTAGCCTCTCTGGGGGTGTGGCACAGATGGGAGTCAACCGAGGAGGAAATGGCCTTGAATCTGGCTTTCCAGTACCAGAAGGACCAGCTGGAAAGCTTATTGTCGGACAGGGCCCGGATAGCAATGGTCGAATTAGACTCCACAAGGACCCTAGAAAAACCTGCCTGCACACATAAATGAAGGCCGTCCAGGATGGCTCTTATCTTTGCCGTTGTGTTGGAGCCCGAATCATATCCACGATGGAAAGTGAAAAGGAACTTGCCTTTGTGATCCCTTGCAACTCCACCACCTCCCGAAGGACCCGGGTTACCTCTAGCTGACCCATCGACATTTAGCTTGATCCAACCATCCAGTGGAGTGAGCCACTTCACCAACGAAACAGACGGAGAGAGGGCAAGAGGGCAGGGGGTGTTGGTGTAGTTTAGCAGCGAAGCCGTGGCAGAGTCCAAATTGGAAGGAGAAGGGAAAAGTCGGCTGGTCCTTTTAATCCAATAACAGATCCCCGAAATGATCTGCTGGAACGAGGCAGTTATATCTTCAAAACAACTGGCATTTCTGAATTTCCATAGTTCCCAAAAGATGAAAATTGGCAGCAGGCCAAGAAGGGGAAAGGGGGAAGTGGGACTCCGGGACGTACTCCACCAGGCGAGCGCCCTCCCGGGCGCTGAAGAAGAGGAGAGGGGAGGCCAATTGCAAGCTGATGCGAAGAATGCCCAAACCATGGAGGCTGCTCCACCCGTCGCAAACATATGGTCAGTTGATTTGACGTCTGGACTGGTTGTAGGAGAGCAGCAGTTGCAACGGGACGCCATAGAGACTCCCTTGGACTGGACTCTGGAATCAACCAGAATGGCCCTGTTTAAAATCTTCCAAGTAAGGAGGGAGAGTTTATGGGGAAGCTTGGGATGCTAGACCCATGTAGCCCAGGCTTTCCTGGAATCCGTCGATCTGAGGCAATGCCAAGCTGCACTCACCGACAGTTCACCAAACGAAGAAGGAAGCCAGATCCTCTTGTCCGCAACCGAGGAGGTGCAGATCCCTTCCCGACTTATGCGCTCAGCCACGAACTGGACCAAAAATAGGGAGGAAGCCACCCCGGCAAATACACTGGGGGGCCAATGTAATCGCTGACTAGCACCGAATGAGGGGGAGAAGGGGCTGTGGGGATTCTCCACTGACGAAGAGGGCCAATCGTCGACCAGTCGTCGTCCCAGAAACTAAGGTTCCCACGACCAACCAGCCAACGAGACTTGGCAAGCGCTGTTTGACAGAGACCGCTGATTTTCTTCCAGATAGGGGAGGCCTTGGAGACAGCTCTGGGAGGGGAGGGAGCCGTGGTTGGTGTGTGTAGACGATGACGAAGATCCGATTGATATTTGACCTGCAGAAATTTGCACCAACAGCTGTTATCTCCTCTGAATAGGACCGACCAGGCCTGCTTCAGGAGAAAGGCCCTCTTGACTGATTTGAGGTTGCGGATACCTAGGCCTCCTTCCAATTTCGGAAGGGATAAAGCAGCCCGGCTACTCTAATGACAGCGTTTTTTGGGGCCATCCCACCCCCAAAAAGAAATCAGCAAATAATTTGTCACAAGCCTCTAAAATATTGTGTGGCACATCCAGCGCTGCCAGGGTGTGGATTGGAATGCTACCGAGGACATGATTGATGAGGGTGAGGCGCCCGGCCTGGGAGAGAATATGCGTGTTCCAATTTTGAATTTTTGCCTGAAGTTTTTCCAGTAAGGGTTGGAAAACAGCTCGCTTGGGTTTTCCAAGGAAAATCGGCACTCCAAGGTATTGGAAAGGGGCAGCCTTCTTGGAGAAGCCGAGCATGACAGCCATGGTCCTGATCCTTGACGCCGAAATGAGGGAGGAAGGGATGAAGAAGCTTTTGGATTTGTTAATTCTTTGGCCTGATATTGCTTCATAGTCTGACAGGAATTGCTTGACCGTCCTTAAGGAAGACTTGGAACCGTTGGCAAACAGAATGGTGTTATCGGCGAAGAGGAGGTGGGAAACCAACGGACAATTTGCACGAGTCTGGAAAGGCTGACAGAAACCTCTGGCAACAAGTTGATGAAACCCGCGGCTAAGGGCCTCAGCCGCAAGGATAAAAAGGGCAGGGGAAATAGGGTCACCCTGCCTGAGGCCCCTCGAAGACTGGAAGAAACCAGATGATTCGCCATTAATAAGGACGGAGAACCAACAGCCCGACCAGCAACGTTCTACCATCGAGATCCAAGCTTGGCTGAAACCAAACTTGGTGAGGACCGATTTGAGAAAAGCCCAATTCAGTCGATCATAGGCTTTCTCCATATCTAATTTGATGAGGATGTTCCCACTCCGTACTTTCTTGTTGATGTCACGGAAGATTTCCTGGGCGAAAGCACAATTTTCCGCGATCGACCTGCCCTGCACAAAAGCACCTTGTTCCACAGACACCAGCTTAGGGAGGATTTTCCCTACCCTTACAGCTATTATCTTTGAGAAAATTTTATACAGACAGTTGCAGAAACTTATGGGCCTGAAGTCAGAGAAATTGGAAGGAGCACTTATCTTAAGTATAAGGCAAATGAGCGTGGCCAAGAGTGCTCTGGGTAAAGTGCCCCCGTTGAAGAAGAACGCGGCAGCGCTGTGCAGATCAGGGGATATAAGGTCCCAGCATTCCCTGTAGAATGCCCCTGTGAAGCCGTCCGACCCCGCTGCACCATCGGGGGGAATCGAAAAAACAGCCTCATGGAGTTCATCAAGGGATGGGGGCTGGAGCAGAAGAAGGTTATCATCAGAAGAGATTGAGGGTGGAATACAGCCGAGCATGTCCCTGAGGGGGGGAGGCGAGGTTTCGGCTTGCAGCATTTGTGAAGAACTCTATGGCTGCCTCTTTTGATCTCTAGCTGATCTGAAATTATATCCCCATTATGGCCTTTGATTTCGTGAATGACAGCTCTTCTAGCTCTACTCGTTACTACATTATGAAAAAATTTCGTGTTGCGGTCCCCTTCTAGCAGCCAGTGGGCTCTCGCTTTTTGTTTCCAAAAAATTTCTTCACAAAGTTCTAGGTTAGCAAGCCTAGCTGTGGCCTGATGGACTGTCTGGTGGGCTAGGGGGTCCAGAGAAGATTGGGCTACTGTTTCTGCTTGGTTGAGGGCTACCGTGGCCAAGTGGATGTTAGAGAAAATATTACCGAACACGCGCTTGTTCCAACTCTTCAAGGCTTGTTTCGTCTGTTTTAGTTTGTGGATGAGGACCTGCATTGGGTCACCCAAGACAGGAGAAGTCCAGGAATTTCTGATGAGATCTTGAAAGCCCTCATGGGAACACCACATTCGCTGAAATCTGAAGCTTCGGGGGCCTATGGCAAGAGGCGAGGGGAAGGAGAGCAACAAAGGGGAATGATCGGAGTTCAGCCTAGGCAGGATCTTCACAAGAAAAGAAGGAAAATTCTGAAGCCAGAGTTTATTGCAGCAGACCCTATCAAGCCTCGCCCAGACCCTGGGATGGCCTGTTTGGCTATTACACCAAGTGAACTTACTGCCCATAAAGGAGGCATTGGAGAGACTTGCATTGCTCAGGCCTTCGGCGAACTCTTCTGCACTCTGAGCGTAGAAAGAGGAAGAGGAAGAGCCCCGAAGTTCTTCAGGAGATAGAACTGCATTGAAGTCGCCACAGACGACCCACGGGATGGAACAGCCCATGCTTATGTTGGCAAGGTCCGACCACAGGTTTCTTCTCAGCATTCTCGAGCATTTGGCATACACCAAGGTGATGAGAACTCTGATGGAGGTATTGTGGAGGGCCACGTCCAAGGAAAGGCTCTGATAAGACGCTGAACTGACCTGAGTGAAAAGGAAAGAGGCTGAGAAGACCCAAATCTTCCCCCCTGGCCTACATTTGAGCAGGAAGAGTGGTATCCTAGTTTGAGACCCGTGCTTATTCGTTTCTCATCCCTCAACATGGGTTCCAAGATGGCCAGCATGGCTGGTTGGAACTCTCTGATGAGCCGTTTAATGGTCCTGATGGTGGGGAGATTGCCCACCCCGCGCGCATTCCACATGATAATTTTATCCATTAATCAACCTTGTAGAATTCTCGTTCTTACGTTTCAATACTCTGAGTCGCCCCAACCAGTGTGCTTTTGCTGAAAGATGGCTGCGCTTGGTCCTTCTTTTTACCGGACGAGGCCTGATCTTAGGAGCTCTCTTGCTAGTGACCGTGGAGGGAGTGATATGGGGCTGCTGGATGTGTTGGTCAGGTTGGAGGGAAGGAGGAATGGATTGGGATAGGCATAGACCTCTCCAAGCGCCCCTTATTGGAGCTTCTGCTGATGCCGGGGAGGAAGGACTTTGGGAAGTTGGTCTGAAATTGGAGCAGCCACCGGCAGGGCTGGTCACAGTGGGGGTATGATGCCTGGTGTTTGTGTCTACCAAGTGGGGTTGTAAGGCCCCGGATTTTTTCCAACCTGGGATTAGACGTCCTTAGGCAATGGGTCGATCCTAATACTTCATTAACTTGTCAGAACTGAATCCCAAAGTCTAAAGCCGCCTTTGAACCCATTTCATTCACAAATCTCACCCTTCACCACCTTGATCTTCCAATTTTTCTAAGAACTTTTACCCTAGACACTATCTTAAACTAGTTAAGTATCATAACTTGGATCACCTCATATACAAACTCCAAAGGCCTGAGTACCACCTCGACCAGAAATCACTTAGGACTAAATCCTTTAGAAATTTGACAAAGTGAACTAGGTGCTAAACTAGATTAGCCATGAAATCCATTTGAATCGCTTTAAATACGATCCGCAAGACCCAAAACTTGCATAATCATTGACGCTAGGTTATCCTAAAATCTAGGATCAATCTCATTACCCTACCGCTTCTCTGAGCATCTCAAAATTTCGTACTCGATCTGGGACCGCACATCGGAGTCCGAACAATACGGTTAAGGACTTAGGACCGCCTCGGGGCTTGACTATCATCTCAAAAATCAGTCCACCATGTCCCACGGCCATTCGTTTGGATCCTGAGCGAGGGTGTGTGAAAACACTATTCCCATTCCAAAATAAATATCCGGAATAGTGATCTGCACCATTCGCCATGATCGCATCGAAGTCACTGCACCGACATTCGAATCGACCAAATTACACCCTCGGATCAGAAAAAATTTCAGGAATATTTACATGTGCTTGGAATTTCGGATCGTGGCCCACTGACCGTTGAACTGAAAGTGGTCCGCCACATGCGATCTGGAAATCCGATCGAGTCGAAAACGTAATCCCACATTGATCCATGTGTGGTAAGCTTAAGTCTGACGTTTGGCTCAAGGAGGGCCACCAGAACCTCTCTTTTGAGCTGGAAAAGTGACGAAATACCTATATTAGCAGTAACCCTTGAACATGAGTCTATTTCGGTGAGTTTTGAGACTATATAAGGACCTTAAACCCTCTCCCATTCCAGCCATACGAATTTGGATTTGAGAGAGGGAAAAGAGAGAGAACGTGAGGGAGATGTGGGAGGAACTCCCTGCCGTACTTCCCTGCTCGCTCCACGGCCGCACCGCCTCCTTCCAGACGCTTTCCCAGGTGATACCGACTCTGTTTTAAGGTAATAAACCCTAACCCTAACCTGTTTGGGGGATTAGACAGTTGTAGGTTATGAAATAACTAACCTGTTTCGTTCTTTAGGCTGCCAAACTCCCGTATACGGAAGCTAGACGAACCTATCGATTCCGTTGCGATTATACGACAAAAGGTGAGGACTTTAGGTGTATAGGTTACGGTTTTCAATGCTTTCAATGTCAGATAATGGTAGATTCATGATCTGCATGCAATTGCACATGTACAAAGTGCTTTCCATTTTCTGTTTCGATTAAAATTGTAGAATTTGGAAATTCACATACTCTTGGTATTCGTATAAAATACCGTATACATATTTTTTTTAGAAATTTGTTTGACATGTTTATTTGACGTATGGATATATGACGTATGGATAAAATACTTATTTGGCGAAAGGATTCGCCTAAATACATGTTTACTAATAAAAACTATGTATGTAGAAATACGGTATTGTAAGAAGTACTGTATACATGTATATTTTAGTGATGTGTTTGTCATGATTAATTGTCGTATAAATATATTATGTGCGTATAAAACATTTGCTTAGCGAAGGGAATCGCCGTAATACATGTTTGCTTGTATACACTATGTATGTTGAAAATGCGTATTCTAGAAAATACTGTATACGTATAAATATTGGGAGATGAATTTATCATGATTATTTGTTGTAGTAATATATTATACATGGATAAAATACCCACTTGGCTAAGGGATAGCCCTAATACATGTTTTACTAACATACACCATGTATGTTGTAACAGTGTATTCTAAGTGTTTGTGAAAATGATTGAATGAGTACCGAATTCTCATTCGTACTCGCCATGACTAATTGTCATGGATTCATGATTGTTGTATTGGCGATACCCCTTTGACGAAAGGATTTGCCCTAAATCACGCCACGGCCAATAGACACCATATATGCTAAAATGTGTGGCCCAAGTGTTTGTGGAAATGACTGAATGAATATGGGACTTGGATTCCTGCTTGCCATGACTATCCGTCGTGGGTGTATGCGTGTTATGATTGGGGCAACTCCCTAGGGAAAGGATTTGGCCTAATGCCTATGTGATCGACATATGTCATGTATGTTGATGCATGTTTGTTTTAGTGTTTCTTGAAATGTCTGAATGAGTAGTAGTTAGCAAATTGTAATGTATAAGGGTATTGAGATATGATTCTCAGCCTCTTTTAACTATGTGTATGATCTCCTTGGATTACTGTGTGATTAGGAATTGAACATGTATAAACTCATGCTTGTGTTGTGATTCATAACATGCTCAACTGCTTTATGATTATAACTATGTAATGCATATGTTTAAATTTATATTTACGTTGTATGATCCGTCATGGGTGATGGGGGAGCGGTGCAACGAGTGTGTGCAATGTACCACAGCGACCTAAAACGATAATACCATACCTTGATTGTATGAGTTGAATCTTGATCCATTATGCTTTATCTATCTCGCAAGTTATCATGTTTGGGGCTATGATTATAGTCCACACAATCGGTACCAGAATTGAATTCGTGGTCGCGATCCATTTGCCACGTGAGATGTGTTCGACGAACCCGAGTCGTACTTCGGTTGGCGATAGTGGTTGGCCACGCGAAGTGCTTATGCACTTCATGTCGTTCAACTTGTTGTGCGCTAGAGCTAGTCGAGCTCGTCAAGTAACCCGATCTGTCTTATGTATGTTCACCATGTTTGATCGCTACTGCCTGAACCTAGGGTACCAAACTTACCAGTGAAATCCCTTTTAACCATGGTACCTCGATCAGCTAAGACTCATGAGCCGGGCATGGTGGTGTGGGATACCGTGGTCGAGCTGTCGGCCTACGTTGGGGCCACGTGCCTCCCCGTAGTGACCAGTGAGCAACCAAACTCGTGAGCCGATTATGGTGGTATGGGACACTATATTCGAGTCGTCGATACTACTTCGGCGAGAGCCGAGTACGGTGAGACCTGTGCTCGTGCTGACGGGCGACGAGTCCTCCGTAGTATCTTTGAGTATACTCCAAGAGTCTGTGATTGGCGACAAGTCTTTCACAGCAACTAGAGTATGAGTTGAGCCGAGTACGGTGAGACCTGTACTTGAGCTGACGGCTAGTGATTGAGCCGAGTACGGTGAGACCTGTACTCGAGCTGACGGTCAACAATTGAGCCGCATACGGTGAGATCTGTATCCGTGCTGACGGGTGACGAGCCCTTTGTGATGCCTTTGCTACGCCTCTCAAACCATAATATCGTATGAGATTAACTAGGACTGACGACCCTAGAATGGATCATGTTTGGGAATGATACAAGGGAGGTACCTTAGTTTCCAATACTGCTGTTTAAAATGGACTAATAATAACTCGGTAATCATGATCATCATCGCACCGCATGTGCTTAGTAGATGTGGCGCACTGAGGGAGTTAAGCATTCGCGAACGTAAGATGATGTCGCTGAGGGTGGTTTGGCAAGGGCATACATCATGTCATTTCATACTTGCATTTAATAAGAGTAGTTAGAATTGTTTGATTTGTACTGCTTTATCATTACTGCTTGATTGAATTGATAACATGTTAACCTATGCTTTATTGTTCCACTGAGTTGATCACTCACTCCCACGTTACGGGACGGTGTTTGCAACACCAACCAGATTTGTTGAGTTTCAGGTGATGGCGATGCTTGTGAAGCAGAGCCGGACTGCTTCTGTGATGATAGGAGGAGTTCTCCTATCTGTATCTCTCTGGTAGGTCAATGAAGACCTGATATTGTATTGACGGGGTTATGGTACATGGGATAGGAGGCATTACACTTCCTCACATTTGGTACATTTTAGAACTGCACTTGTATTTATTTAACCTGGTAATGTTATCACACTCTGGAGACTCATCATAAGTTATATATTTTATCTATCTATCACAGTCTTCCGCTTGCAAATTTAACTGTCTCTGGAGTATGATATGATGTTTTGGCTTAATCTCACTCATGTTCAATGCACGAATACAGTCAACATTCAATCATCATTCATTTTGTTGCATAAGTGATGTTCTGGAACTCGGGAGTTGAGTTTATGTTCGACCCCCGATTTTCAGGGCGTTACAGGGGTAGAGGCTGAATGCCGCAGGGAGAGACAGAAACATTCATGTCGGTTTGGGGAAGGCAAGGGGCCGAGGGCTTAAAATATGGAGAGAGGTCGATGGACAACAAACCTCCCCTGTCTGGAGGGACCCTCATCTGCATCGCATTCCAAGCCAAGATCCCCGGAGCATTTGGTTCTTCCTCAAATACCTCATTGATTTGGAGGGGACTATTGCCTTCGGAAAGAGTAGTTCGCGGTCCTGCATAAGGCTGAATCTTGGTTGGCCTGGGTTGGTGGGAGCATTCCTGATTTCTGGAATTCGGATTGTGCATTTGAGCTGAGTGGGGTGCTGTGGAGGGAAACATATCTCTCTGGTTGAAAGCGAGTTGTTCATGGTTTGGAGGAGTAATCCGTTGGGATGCAGAGGGCTGGGGTATAGGGAGAGTAGTCCCAATGGAAATATTGCAAGTTGGGGAGATGCAATCTTCTGAGGATTGGCTAACGTGACTAGGGCCAGTGGAGGATAGTGGGGTGATAGGAGCTCTATTGAATTCATCAGGTGGAGGGGCAGGGAAATGAAAAGCTTTTTCCACCCATTGTCTGGTGGTTTCATGGGGTTGGACTTGGCCATTGAGTTGTCTGGCTAAAGGGGGGCCTGCAGTGGGAGCTTCCGCTAGAGGGTCCAGGAATGGCCAGATGGTAAACATTTTCCCTGCCACTAATAGGCCTCTAGGGGACTGGATGCCAGAGCCCGGGTGGATTCTAACACGCACTCTAGCTGCAATTTGAACCAGGCCAAGCGTCGAGCACTTGTCAATTTCCAAAAGCTCCCCAAATGTGTTGCCCAAGCTTCTAAAAACTGATTCCATCCATGCGTGCGGCGGGATACCAAACACCTGAATCCATCTCCCATCATCCTCCCAAGACAAATTTGGCGGACCACACTTCTACTCTTGCAATGCCCATTGCATTGTGAAGCGTTTCGTCGGCGAAGAATGAGAGTAATTCCATCCTGGATTTGAAAGAGAGCAAAAAAGATTTGTGGCCAATACGTGAAATTTCTATGGCAGCCGAGACGTACTTGGAGTTCCTGAGGTGCTGGATGAGGCTGATGACTTGTACCCTGCTGTTAGAAGCATGTGCAACCGCCAAATCGTAGACTTGATTTTGAGGGCAACACTCATGTGTCGCTTTAACCACTAAGGGATGAGGGGGGGGGGGGGGGGAAGCTTCCTCTGTTTGTAGAGATTGTGGGGCGTTAGTGCAAACACCGAGATGCGAGTGTCCCAAGACACCGGTTGGGGGACTTGCGCACAGTCCGCTGTAGGAAGGGGGATGTCCGATCTCCGAATAGATGTAGTCTGGGTATTAGGTGGATGTGGAGGTGGTGGAGGAGGTTGATGATGTGAAGTTTGAACGCCGGTGTTGCGGGCCTTTGCCCATTGGACCACCCAGATGCGTCCGTCTACTCTTTGTCGTTCAGACGCCTATAGCAAGATCAAGGCGTCATCCTCATAGCAGAAGCGGATGAAGCCATATCCTCTCAATCGATGTTGCTACTGGTCCCAGGGAATGAAGGCATCTACAATCTTGCCGTATCGCCCAAAAATCCTTGCTAAATCCTCCCCAGAGGTGTCGAAAGAGAGATTACCTGCAAACAGGGTGAACGGATGTTTTCGTGAGGGTTTTGACCGTACTTGCTGCCATTCATCCGTGGTCATCTTCTCCATGGGGGCTCAGGCCTGATATCTGGGTTAGAACAACCCGGATTACGGTGACGTATGGTGAATAAGTGCTAGTGACCTATGAAAGAAGTTGGCCAAGATCCATGTTCAATCGATGGTGTGTGGACTATGAGGTCCCCATTTCCACACCCAACGCTGTCAACAAAGCTTAGTCCCGCGTGATGAGTGGCTTGGATCCCTTACATGTGTGCCAAATTGACAAATGTGAACGGACCGTAGCAAAAGAGTGCACTTCTCATTTCCCGCCAATTACTCACCTTACATCTATTATAAATGCATAAAGCTCTCTAACGAATCCAACACTAACATCCAACTCCTCTATCACTCTTCTCGAGGAAGAAGAAGATGAAGCTGAGTTCCTCTAGTTCTCTCTTCGCTCTCCACTGCTTAGTTCTACTACAATTTTGCACCCACAGAGCCATGGGTTGGGGGCCCACCGATCCGACGGACGGGTTTGTCTCTCTTCCTCTCAACAGCTCAAGCTTCCTCATTCTAAAACCCTATGACTTGCTCGTAAGCGATCGATATAGCTTCATCGATGGTGTCCACAGGCTTTGGGTTTTCGCCACAGACAAGCCTCATGCCCTCACAAGCATCACTGCTCCTCGTACTGAGATTCGAGTACCCGTATACAATCTTAAGCACCATAACTCCCATGCTCTATATTTGCACTTATTTTTTTGTTCTGCTTTTTTACTGTTTTTTTATTTGTTTATTTATTTTGTGCCCAAAACAAACTAACTTAAAGATGCAGCGCACTACGTAATCATGTATGGTGCTTTCTAATTGCGGTTCTAGATTCTACAGAGTAGAAAGTAGAAGACTGTCTAAATTCAACAAAAATATTTTTATTAATGGGAGGCCAAGATTGTAAAATAATTATGATTTCCACCAATCTACAGCGACTCACAATACACAACTAGTTACCCATGCCAACTACTACCAACCTTCTTGTTGTTGTTGTTTTTACTTCTTTTTTTTTTTTCTTTTTTTTTTTCAATTCCCTTTATTACAGGGTACTAATTACATCTGTTGTATCCAATCTGATCACAATGGGAAATGGCGTCTATTCATGCGATGATTAATCATAGACTCCCCACATGATAAACTCGTCACGTGCATGCTACATCAATGTCATCATCTCCTCCCTTTTATGTCTTCTGTTGTAGAAGTGAAGCCATTCTTGCAGTCAGACTATGGAAGCTGCATAGACAGAACAACCAAAAAGTCAAAAAAAAAAAAAAAAAGAATTTTACATTTGATCTATGTATCATGCATATGAGCTTGATTGATGATCAAACTAGCCTGAGTAATTAATCAGGCCTATCATTAGCGAGGAAGGTATATGACCTGTGAAGAAGGTGGTGGCCCCAACCATCAACATCATTGAACGTGATCAAACATTGGTGGATAGTATTTAAACTGTACACTGAATATTTACGCTATTTGTCTAACCATTGCTGCGCTTAAGATATTACACGCATTACTTATTTTACATAACTACGAACGGCCTTATTCTACATAACCAAGACTGGCCACATGTATCAATGAATTAATAAAAAAATTCATAACTTATTTTAGGTCACCTAAAACAAATAAAGGGTAGTAGGACATCGCCTGGCTAATTCTTAGTAGGATTGATTTTCCCCAGTGTCCATCCAGTGGGATCCTCTTCAGTCCCCCCACATTACATATAAACATAGCCATTCATGGCATCCGCGCCAAAATTTCTCTATAGTGCCCCATTTCCATCTCTTCTTCTTCCTCTTCTATTGCTTGTTCTCAAAGAGTAGTTAAGGGAAGGGTTGAGTTATTATTTATTTTTTTTAGCCTTTGCGGCCACCGCCATCTTATGCATCATGGTGCAATGGGTTGGGCCTTTAATGATCCCATGTTTGGGTTTATCCTGGCCCCACTTAATAGCTCGAACTTTGACATTGAAAAACCCTACAACCTGCCCATTAGTGAGCATGGGTCTTCTCTACCTACAAGCTTCTCTCCTAAAAAATTTTTTTTAAAAAAAAAAAGCTTCTCCCAAACAAGTAACACAAGTTCCCACAGTGAGAGTTATATATGAGTAAACAATTTCAAACCCTTCATCTCTTTCTATTTGTTTTTCATTATTTGAACCTGGTTTGTCTTTTTTGTGTTGTGTTGTGGAAAAGTATGATACTTGAGGGCTATTTGTTTTTGTGGTGCACACCCAAAAATCTGTATAGAAGTTTTGCCATCTAATAAAGTTGCAGGTGGTGGGCTCCCACCTCTGTTAAAAAAACAATAAAAAATGTTACCATTATAGTTGTCAACGTTGTGGTATTCAAAAGCATAAATAAAATGATAGAGATGTGGACAGAAGGGACAGTCTGGATCCTTGAATTTGTCAATCTTTGATTCCCTAATCTAGGGGCGTGCTTCAAATTCATTGTTTGAAGCCTCAAGGAATTGGCTAGTATCAGGATTGATGAATCTGACTTATCTCAAATCTCCAAAATTAAGGATTGACAACTCTGAAAAAGGCATTGCTGCACATTCCAGCCAGGAAAGGTCTCATCAATTCTCCTGTGATTAGCACCACTATTAATATGAGACGGCGACTAGTCTTTCTCACCAAACAAATATGGCAACTAATGTAAATATGACATAAGCAGGTTATTGCAATAATCTCATCAAACAGTTATTACCTCTGCACAAGAGACCATTACTTATTATTATTTTTTAATGTCTAAATGCACTGACTTTACCAGTTCCTCACTCAGGGTAATTATTCTTCTGGAGTCTGGCAATTCGAAGGGTATGGCTTTGTGCCGAATGGGACATCGGGTGTGTGCATCATGCAGATCTTTGGTGCAAGCACCCGTGCCACGACTGCGATGGTGAGGGTGTACAATGGTTCTCTCACATACTACCGGAGTCCGGTTCTTGTCCCATACATCTACGATAGATGGTTCCGCCTAAATGTTATCCATGATGTAGGCAGGAAAAAAGTTAGCATTTTCATTGATGGGGTTCCAAAGTTAACAGTGGATGATCATGGAGCGGCCTCTCATAACTTCCATTGTGGTGTTTATGCACAGAATGACAGATCCTACTACATGGAGTCTCGTTGGAAGGATATCAAGGTCCTGAAAAAGATGTGACTAACATGCAAGCTTGTGACCTTATGTATTATGGTGTGCTTAGGAATGTAAGTTTGGTCTGCCTTGTCTTAGCTTCTTAGTCCAATATGTTGGCTTTACAAAGCCTTAGAACCGTACATACCACAAAGATAGAAATGAACACCTTATGTATTGAATTGTTTTGCTACTTGTTTTTTACTTGCTATTTAGACCGATGTACAATGTGCCTTTTATAGGCTTTTGCGCCTACTATGAAATTACTACAATACCCTTAATAGACTCTTCCATTATTTAATATTCCCAGAAACTTACATTGGCCATTAATCTTCCAAAACAGCTCCTTTAGAGCTACAACTATTATGCATGGGGAGTTCAATGGTCACTGACTGTTGCTGGAAAATGCCAGTTTTAGTTTGCAACTCCAATACTCCTCTTCAAAGCAAAATAGGCTTCATTCCAAGCATTGATCTAAGTTTCTTGAATGTATCAGTCGGCAATGCTTTTGTGAAGATATCCGCCACTTGTTCAGTGGTATGACAATACTCTAGCTTCACTGATTTATATTTCACTTGATCTCTCAGGAAATGATACCTCATATCAATGTGTTTGCTCCTTCTATGTTGTATTGGATTTTTGGCAAGTTCGATTGCCGACTTGTTATCTACGTATATAACAATGGATTCCTCCTGTGGATGTTTTAGATCCTTTAGTAGGTTCTTCAACCATATCGCTTCACAAACTATGAACGATGCTTCCACATACTCTGCTTTACATGTGTACAAAGTGACCACACTTTGCTTCTTTGAGTTCCATGTGAAGGCAATTGACCTGAGATAGAATACATAGCCAGTTGTGCTTTTCCTTTCATCTTTGTCACCTCCCCAATCACTATCGAAGTATCCATATAGAATCGCCTCATCATCGTATGGATAAAAGAGACCAAATTCTATAGTTCCTTTGACATACCTGAGGATTATTTTTGCAGCAAGCCAGTGTGACTTTTTCGGGGCTTCCATGTACCTACTTAGAAGCCCAACACTGTGGACAATATCTGGCCTAGTGATTATTAGGTATCTGAGACTTCTAATCAAACTCCTAGATAGAGTCAAGTCAACATTTCTTTCTTCGCTATCTTTTGTGAGCTTCAGGCCCGTTGCTACAGGCGTATTTACGGCATTACAGTCGGTCATCATGAACTTTTCAAGAAGCTCCTTTGTGTACTTCTTCTATGATATATAAATGTCACCGACATGTTGTTTCACTTCGATGCCCAAGAAGAAGGACATCAATCCACCATCAGTCATCTCAAACTCATTAAACATTACCTGCTTGAATTCTTCAAACATCGTCTAGTTGTTTCCTGTGAACAGTAGATCATCAATATATATGCATGCTATGCGGATGTCGCTATGAGCATTTTCTTGATGTAGACAGCATGCTCATATAGACATTGGGAGAAGTCATTTTCTTAAAGATAGTTGTTACTCTGTGCATTCCAGGCATGTGGAGCTTGCTTCAACCTATAGAGAGCTTTCTTTAGTCGATACACTTTGTGTTCCTCCCCTTGCATGACAAAGCCTTCAGGTTGGTAAACATAGACTTTTTCTTTAAGTACTCCATTTAAGAATGCGGATTTTACATCCAATTGGTAAATCATCCAACTGTGATGAGCTGCAAGGGAGATAATCATCCTCATAGTGTCAAGACGAGCAACTGGGGCAAAAACTTCTTCATAGTCTACCTCATATTTCTGTTTGTAGCCCTTTGCTATGAGACTTACCTTATATCATTCTATCTTACCATCGACATTCTGCTTGATTTTATACACCCATTTGAGACCAATGGTTCTCTGGCCTTTAGGGAGTGAGATTAGCTTCCATGTGTGATTCTTCTCGATAGTATAGGTCTCTTCTTCCATAACATTTCTCCAACATTCTTTATTCACGGCCTCCTCGAATGTGAGAGGCTCATGGACAGCATACAGGCAGAGCAAATTCACTTCCTCAGTTTCTTCGTAAATGTCGTTGAGGCTTCTCATTTTGATAGGAGCCAAGGGTGAAGGAGAATTAGATAAAGATGTGATGGCTGAATTCTAATTTAATGAAGTACTTCCAGGGGAGATGGAACGTACTCCTAGACTTCTATGATCCGAAAGGGGGTGATGTGGGTGTCTGCTCCTGATTCACATGCTCTATTCTTCATATTCTTCGACCTCGACTTGATTTTCTTTGGTCGAATCTTCTTGGTTCCACTTTCAGGCTTCTTCCTCATAGAACACCACATCTCTACTTACCACCACCTTATTAGTTAGTGGGTTATAGAGTTTGTATGCATTTGATACTTCACTGTAGCTAATGAAGATTCACTTTTCACCACGATCATCAAGCTTTTTCCTTCTCGCTTCTGGAACTTGAGCTTAGGCGACACACCCAAAGATCTTAAGGTGCGTCACGCTCACCTTGTATCCACTCCATACTTCCTACGGTGTCTTGAATCTGACACTCTTGATCGGACACCTATTGAGCAGATAGGCCGTACATGCAACTGCCTCTGCCCAGAAATTCTTCGGTAGACTTTTATCCTTCAGCATGGTCCATGTCATGTCGAGAATGGTGCGATTTTTCTGTTCTGCAATTCCATTCTACTGTGGCGTGTAGGTTGCAGTGTGTTGTTGCTTGATTCCTTGATCCTTGCAATACTCTCAAAAGGCATTTGAGGTATACTCTCCACCTCTGTCAGATCTAAGGGTTTAAATTTTACGACCACTTTCTTTTTCAACAAGGACCTTAAAATTTTTTAAAATAGCAAATGCAGCAGACTTCTCTTTGATTACATACACCCACAATTTTCTACTGAAATTGTCAATGAAAGTAATAAAATATTTATTACCTCTAAGAGAGATTAGCTCTAATGGTCCACAGATGTCAGTGTGAACCAACTGCAACGGTTATCTTGCTCTTCGGGATACTCCACTCGGAAAGGAATTCCTTTGCTGTTTTCCAAGTGTGCATACCTCACACACTTGTTATGGAGCTTTAATGGTAGGCAAGCCATGTACCATGCTTGATGACGATAGAAGTTTCAGGTCATTGAAATTTAGATGGCCAAAGCGAAAATGCCATGTCTAAGAATTATTCTTTGTTTTTCCATAAAAAACACTTATCGAGTATTGTGTTTATATGGAATGGAAACATACGATTCTTCACCATCTGGACTTTCGTAATCAAATGTCCATACATATCTCTTATGGAAAGAGAAGAATTCTCCATGTGTATGACATACCCTTTTTCGAGAAGTTGTCCGATACTCAGTATATTACTTTTCATATTGGGCACGTAGTACACATTGGAGGTGTAGTTTGGAACACCATTTTTTTGAAAGATTTTGACTTTGCGTTTACCTTTTACTGTCATCTTTGACGAGTCATCGGTCACATCACCATGAACTCCTTCTGTGAGTTCCTCAAATAGGCCTTTGTTCCCGCATATATGATTGCTCGCACCTGTGTCGAGATACCATACATCTAGTCGATCACATCCTTTCTCTTGTGCAAGGAGCACTGTGGAGTCTTCCTGATCATGACTCGATGCTTCAACATAGTTGGATCGTTCATCGTGATCCACTAGCTTGCTCCAACAATCAGAGGTATAATGGCTGAATTTGTTGCAATTTCGACATTGAATATTTCTCATATTTCTACGACCGCGTACGGATCGACCTATACCATTCCCTCTTCCACGGAAACTGGTAAATTTCTGTTGATTTTGTGGATGGTTCAGATGATATTCACGTGCCCTTTCTCTTGCATTGGTGTTGGTGTCGTGACCTCCATGATTTGTATGACCACTATTTGGTCATTTAGAGTCAACTTAGACTCTAAGGCATGTTCTAATGTCGATGCGTTATTTTTCTTTCGTTGCTCATGCATTTGCAACGATCCCATCAACTCTTCGACGGACAAGATTTCCAAGTCCTTCGATTCTTCAAGGGCCACAATCACATGCTAGAATGTGGTTGTGAGAGATCGGAGTATTTTTTCTACTACCTGAATATCTTCAAATTTATCACCATTTCTTTTTAAATTGTTAACTATAACAAGCAATTTTGAAAAATAGTCTGAAATGGACTCACCGTCCTTCATATGTGCAACTTCGAACTTGACTCTAAGGGTTTGGAGTTAAACCCTCCTGACACGATCAACACCCTTGAATATGGTGTTGAGACTCTCCCATGCTTGCTTGCATGTCGTAGCTTCGGCAATTCGTTCAAAGGTGGAGTCATCCAACCCTTGATATATAAAAAATAAAGCGTTCTTGTCCTTTTTTCCTTTGATCTTTGAGAGTAGTCTTTTGTTCGGCAGAATAAGAGGCTTCTTACTCTGTTGTGGGTTCTACATACCCATCACTGATGATATCCCATAGATCTTGGGATCCGAACAAAGCCTTCATCTGGAATTTGTGGTTGGATCGAGGACGCCATTACTTCTTCACACCATGGATCAACAACAACGCCTTTTTCTTGACGTAAGCAGTGGAAACACCTTGATCACACGATCTGCACCTTCAAACTATACCTAGTCCCACAAGATCGTCTCGCTCTGATACCAAATTTGTTGGCTTTACAAAGCCTAAGAACAATAGGTTTTTTGGCTTTACAACGCCTTAGAACCGTACACACCACAAAGATAGAAATAAACACCTTTTGTATTGAATTGTTTTGCTACTTATTTTTACTTGCTATTTAAATGGATGTACAATGTGCCTTTTATAGGCTTTCACACCTATTGTGAAATGACTATAATACCCTTACTAGACTCTTTCATTATTTAATATCCTAGAAACTTACATTGGCCATTCATCTTCCAAAACAGCTCCTTTAGAGCTGCAGCTGTTATGCATGGGGAGTTCAATGGTCACCGGCTGTTGCTGGAAAATGCCAGTTTTAGTTTGCAACTCCAATACAATAAATCTTGTGTTGTACCATAAAATTAACCCCCGTCTTTCTCTGTCCTTGTAGCTGGTCAATGCCTTGGGCAGCTCTGTGTTTGCTTCTTCTACTTTTCACTTTTTTTCAAACGAAAATTGTATTCCTAAAAAAGAACTTTACAGGACTAGACAATTTGGGCAACCACTAGATCTGAACCAACCAGCAGTAGCATATCATATCCATTTACATTGTCAGGCGGAAAGTGAACACCTCCTTCCCCTCCCTAGCTTTTCTAATCGAGCCCAACCCTACCTTATCAAGCACAACTTGCCCCGGATGATTCAGTGGAGATCCCTGAGGACACTAAATTCCTGGTTTCCCTAAATCCTACTTCCCAAGTGGGCTAGCCCATCAGCCGACGCATTACCTTATCAAGATCAACTTGCCCCGGATGATTCAGTGGAGATCCCTGAGGACACTAAATTCCTGGTTTCCCTAAATCGTACTTCCCATGTGGGTAATTCTGGTGCAAGCTATCTTCTACAGCCGCCTGAGTTGTGACCGCCCATTGAAGGCGTCAAACACCAATTTTGAGTTAGATTCAACCTCCACCTTATGTAGCCCTAGATTCACACAAAGGGCTAGCCCATCATGGACAACTTCGTGTTTGCTTGTTTTCTTAATATATAAGGTTCTCAACTACTACAGAAAAATAAATTATTTAAAGGTTGTATGCTTTGTGGTCTTGTACCACGGTCGACCTCATAGAATATGCTTAGTTTAATGGGGCTATTTTTTTCTTTTCCACACCACAAGCAGGGCCCAATGATTCAATAGTAGTATCCTCCCCCTTCAGCGGCTGGGTGTTCTATCCATGGGGTTCAATTCTGGATAACGGAGATCAGCCCGCTTTTGCCCCTTCCTGCCTCCATGAATAGAAAATGTATCCTCCCCCTTCAGTGGCTGGGTGTTCTATCAAATCTTCCGAAGCCCCCCATGCTCAAAATCGTTAAATGGTCCAGGCCTCAAATGGGGTGGACGAAGCTGAATGTCGATGGCTCGGCCAGAGGGAACCCGGGCCCATCTATTGGGGGTGGGGTTGGGTGAGCTGCCAATGGTGACATCCTATTTATGATCGCTAAGGCATATGGGGTTGGATCGAACACAAGGGCCGAGATAAGGGCCATTTAGGATGGCCTGAGCCTTTGTGAGTCCTTGGGATGTCGGAAGATTGATGTGGCAAGCGACTCTAGCTCGGTTGTATAGATCCTCTCGAATCCTAATTCCTTCTCATGGAACTTATGGTATTGGAAAGTTAGAATTGAATCCATAAGGAAGTGTTTAAAGATTATCATCTCCCACACTCCTAAGGAGGCTAACTCTGCGGCTGATGGCTTGGCCTGCCTGGGGAGCGACGGCCAACATGATCTTCTGTTTAGTACTCTGTCGGCCCTTCCCTCACCCGTCAGGGGCCTTTTGTTTATAGACGGGGTAGGCCTAAGTAATATTCGAGTGATTTAGCATTCATGTTGTCGTATGTTTTTCCATATGATAGGGGGGTCCATCTCTTTTTGTCAGTTGGCCCACCTCGAATGTATTTGCCTGTACAGCCTTGGACCTTTGCCAGTGAATACATCTCTTATTGAAAAAAAAAATTGATTTAGTGGTAGTATAGACCACTTAGATGATGGGGCCCACACTAGATAGCCCATGCACCAAAAATCCCCCGTGTGTAGAATCTTAAATATTTTTTTCCTTATTTTCATTGCTGAATAAAAGTGCTAAAATGGTGAAAAAATGACAGACCAAGTCCATTGTAAAATTCTGTTAATAACGGACTTCTTGTCAAATTTCACAGTCGTAAAAGAAACGACGGATAGGGTTCGTCGAAAAAAATAATTATGAATTATATCCGTCATAAACTTTAAAAGCCCGTCATACAAAAAACCTTCAAGCAACAAACAAAGTCCGTCATTCTAAAATTTTACAACGGATCATATCCGTTGCTACTCTTTACATAGGCGATGGACCGAAATTCGTCAATGATTTAAAACCAGTGACATATTTAGTACATCATTAAAATTTCTACCACAAATTGTTGCATTCATTATTTTTTGAATCCGTTGCACCTGATAACATATCTATACATATCAAATTCATAATATGAAGACATATATGACAATTCAAATGCATTGATTGTAAAAGCTCAAAGAATATACATACAAATTAAAATCAAAAGATAATGAAAATAAAGCACATCTGAATCAATTTATGCTTTTCACTTAGGTAGTCTGTTGTTAAAATTTATGTAAAAAGAAAAAAGCTTTACATTTGTTGCTTTTCTAACATGTTAGCATATCTATACACATCAAAATCATAATATGAAGGCATACATGACCATTCAAATGCATGGATTGAAAAAACTCATAGAATATCTATACATGTCAAAATCATAATATAAAGATAAGAAGAAAATGCCCTCTTAAACAAATGTTATGATCCTGCAATCGATTTGCAACTTTTAAACCATGCCCACATATTATTTGCTGAAGCAAGATTGAGATTCATGCATCAAATCATTCCTAATATTTAGCTACAAGGAAATGTGAGAGAGTTGCTCATCTTGTGAGGAAAAAAATTCGTGGCTTTACTAATATGGTCTAGTACGAACGGCTTCCGCTATACCCAAATAGGTAGTCTGGGATCAAGCCACTATGTAGTTCTTTTAATATTGATATTAGAATATTTTAAATTTAAAATTAAAAAAATAAATAAAAAGCATAAGGCAAAACAAAAAGTCGAAATGAAGAAAAACAACTTATGTTACCTTATGTTACGCATAAGCAGATGAAAAATCGAAACAAATCACAGTAAAAATCTGTGTAAATTAGTCAAACAAACCTAGTAAATAATCCAAAACAACATTTTAGTCAAACAATATCCAAAATTAAGTCAAACATAATCTAAAATTACTATAAATTTAAAGTTTGTTCTATAATTAATAAAAGTTGAACTTAAAAGTGTAAATATTCATGTTTTTGTCAACACTTCAGGCAAAACGAGAACTTCTGCCACATTGCAATCTACAAGTGTCCTATCACTAACATCACCAAACACGTCCACACCTAGAACTTGAACAACAATTAATACAACCTTGACACATTGTAGAGGGATGCTCTCATTATCTCTAACCATCCACCCATGTGTAACAACTTGACCATGGTTATCTGTCAAATGACCAATTTGTTCCATTCGTGGAGTTGGAACCGAGTCTTCTCAATGACTCGACACCTCACCGAATCAAAGATGGCCCTATAGAAGAAATAATTTTATTATTTTCATGAAGTAAATTATTTTACATTTGTCTTAAAAAATGAAAATTTATGCAAATTTTGTCATAGAAAATGCGATATCTGAGATGTAACAATGCCAGGGGAGCATTGCATAGGTTGAACTTGACCAAGAAATTGTTGATGAAGTTCAACGATACGTTGTTCAAACATACTCATTTGCTTAGCTATCTTATTTGTTATCTCCGATTTGAATTCATCCACTAATGCTTTCACTTGAGCAATTATATTCTTCTTAGCTCTAATTTCATCTATGTAATGGGTGGAAGAAATAATAGTAGTCTTTGAAATATTGCCCAACCCCCTAACACGTCCCCTTCTATCATGACCACAAACCTTTAGTATAATCCATCATGAATAGCGATGCATGTATATTGGTAAGAAAAAGGGTACGAAAAACTGAGTATTTAAAAGTGATGATGAATGAAAAACCTATGCAACTGGGTCGTGGTTTATATCCTTGTGTATACTAGCTGGGTCACACGCAACTATCTCACTTATTCTTTCAGTTGCGACACTCAGCTCTTGTGAGGGGAAAGATCCATCAGATCTACTATGGGTGGCCACAAACAATTCTATCCTGATAATGGTAATATATGGATTTTCATTTTTCTACAATTTATAAAGGACAATCACATGTTAATGTGATTCTATATTCTTAAATTCATTTGAAAGAAAAAGAGCACATATAAAATCTTAACAATAACCTTGTCTTCCTAGTAGATCCCCATCTACCACTCGAATAAGGGATCTTCATCTCTTTTCTAGAAGCCTTTCCCATTTCACGACAACTCTTATCTTGTTCTGTGGATTCATAATCAATCAATCTGTCACATTCCTCTTTCTTCACACCTTTGGGACAATTTCTTTTTTGTTGTACATCATTATCATACTTATCGTAATTTTATCGCAAAAGGTGCTTCTTGTCCTTCCATGCGGTATTTTCCTTCTTGAGTATAATCTTTTTTTTTTTTTTTTAAAGAATAGGCTAAAATCTTGCCTGTGATACATACATACATACATACATACATACATACATATATACATATATATATACATATATATATATATATATATATATATATATATATATAAAGAACAGACAGGGAGCATACTTCGGGTTTCCCATGGAGCATCGAAAAAAAAAAACCTCAGGGCAACCTATCGTAAAGAAAATTATACATGATCCACCTCCCTAATGGCACCTAGCCCAACTTTGTCTAAAACCACCATCCCCCAGATTTCATGAGGGAGGTCCCGCATAGCCTTGTACGGTAGATTTCCTTGGAAGTTACTGCCCTCCCGTGCTAGGCCATCTGCTGGGCCATTCCCCTCTCTCTTGATATCGGTTAAACGAAAGGATCCCATCATGTCGAGGCTAGAGATGTAAGCCGCCCAGTGCATTTATTTCCAGCCTTGAGTATATTCTCTTTGTACTTCTCCTCAACTCATATAAGTCTTATGTATTTCATTGTATAGGGCAATCAATCACAATAATTACATTTTAAAAATTAAAAAGTAAAATTAATATATTTCAATGCTTACCGTAATGACATTCCAAACATCAATCATTCTTAATTGCACTAGGTATATGGTGTCAATATTTGTATATAAGTGGACAGTGTGTCTTGCCCACATACCCTAAAAATGAGGAGAAGTAAGATGCGCTATTATCACGCCCTAAACTCAGAAACCGAGCACCCAAACTTCCCGATCGCCGAATCTGGCTCCGACAGCCTCCGTAGTACCCCATTCTCGGCTCCTGGCACCCATACACCAGGTTCCAATCCTGGGATCTTACAAGGAGGATTTCTATAACATAAGTCTGTTTCATAATTAGCATAACCAAGATCATAACCCACAAATAATAACCACAAGAACATCACCACAAAATCCACTACGAATAAAAACTTTTACAATACAAGGCCCATAGAGGGAAGGTACAATGGCTATAATAAAACTCCAAAAGCTCCACAACACACTCCTGCTCCTGTTCAGCTACTGCCCAGCGTCACCTGAACGCATCAATCGTGCATAAGCTTATAGAAAGCTTAAAGGGTGGTGTAAGTGTGTGCAGGATGGGTGTCAAGTATGCAATATCAGAGTATGCGGAATATGTTGGCAAGGCCATGAATACTACCAACCGTAACAAGGTTATGCAATACAAGGTAGGAATGTCATCAGTCATCCCAAGGCTATGCTACACCAAGCATTAATGCTATCAACCATACCAGGGTTATGCGATGTGGGGCCTATATAGCCAAATGTCATATGAAATATGCAATGCGATCATGCCAGTCCTCATATCAAGTCCACATATCAGTACAATTCCTCTCTGGAAAATCACGGGGTTAAATACACTCTACACTGACTGCAGCGTTCCTAGTCGTGAAGCCCAGTGAGCGGAAGAGACCTCACTATCCGCCAGTAGTCTGCTAATACTTACCCGGCCCGTCGATAATGAATCCATTTGTGAGCTGATCAAATTTAGCCTAGCTTACAGCCCCCTCACTTGGGCGAGTAAGGCCATACGCCCTTCCAACCGACCACGACATAGTGGGAGATGCGGCCTAATAGGATTCGGCATCGACGCTCATGTTTTCACTCAGTCTAGACGTTAGAGCATCTTCTATTACCAAAAAGGTTCTAGGACTTTCACCCAAGGACATCCTACGTGCCCACAGTGCTAGAACCAAGCATTTCTAGTGTCCAAATCTGGCCATCCACGATGTGCCTGTAGAGACTACGACCGTGATATTGCTAGGGTGAATAATAACTGTGCCATGCAAATGCGAGATATATGAATCATACAAATCAACCATGCATCAGTCATGCACATACAACGCGCTCGTGTGGGGCAACTCCATCACTCAGGGGGTCCTATAAACAACCTGCCTAATGGCACATACCATAACTAATCACTCCTCATCCAAGCATACATATGATGTACATGGGAATGAATCATGAAGATGACTAAGAATAACATGCGATAATGTTGTGCTCTCCTCTTAGTAAGGTCGGGTCTAGGTACTTAGATGATTCTACATGGTATGGAAGAAGCATAACTAATAGTGGGGGCCCAACGGTTTGGGGTAACCCACAAAGTCTAGGTAAGCAATACTAAGGGCCTAATAGATGAGAATGGGCCTAGCAAAGGGCCTAGAGAGGTGACATTTAACCACCATTGTTCTCTAAAAGGCAACCGGACAAGGAATTTAGCTAAAAACAAGGACATGGCCTGGATACAACTAAGAAAAGAAAATGGGTCGCAATGCATAACATCTCATACCATATGATGGGCCTCAAGAAACGGCCCAAAGCCTACATACATCAACATGAGCTCAATGGGGCAAACCATGGCCTAAGTATCATCGACAACAAATACATGCATTATGATGGGCCTCATGGGCAGCCTATATGCCCAAATATATAAGGCATATCCAAGATTCGCCAAGATAGGCCTTACAATCCAGCCCAAGACTGGGTAATCGAGGGTCCAATTACATGCCACATATTAGCCCACCAGGTCCAGCCCAATAGGTAAGTAGCCCACACATAAAACTGGGCTTAAGGATGGACGTCCAATCCATCTGGGACTGCTGGACATCCAAAAATCTAGACTGTTTTGGTCCTAAAACAATCAGATAAATGGGGGGCCTCATAAGGCACAAATGGGGTCTAATAATCATAGGAAAATACCTACATAGAGTGAGTACACAACATCCTCAATCTGGTGGGACTCACAACATCACAACTTCCATCTACATACAAAATTTTTTTAAGGCCTTTGCTGGACATCCAGCCCACCCAACTTCCTGGGCCTGCTGGGGTCAGCAGATGGTAATTCTTAGTGAACATAAACTTGATAATGGCTCGTAATTATCATGTGGGTCCCACTAGATGGAAGGTGAGGTTACAACACATAAATCAAAGTGGGTCTGCTGTTGGACTGCAAGTCCAGCAGCACCCCAGAAGGGTCTGGGCGTCCCAATGGGGCCTGGACGGCTGGTGCCACTAATATCCAAGGTGGGCCCCATTTATAGACGTCCCACTAGGGGGTAGACCACATCCAAGTGGGCCACACAGAGGGGAGGATGGCATGGACAATACACATAATCAAGGTGGGCCACATGGGGGGAATGGCTAGCCCTTGTTGGACGTCAGCCCAGCTAGAATGTCCAACAGGTGGGCTGCTGGTCTAGTTACAGTAACCCCTAAAAATGGGTGGCCCAGATGGTCGACATACACCTAAGGTGGGTCCCAGCAAGGTGGGCTATAAAGAAAGTAAGGGGAAAAGCCATAAACACATACAAATAGGAAATAAAACTCTGAACAACAAGGTTTTTAAAATAAAATCTGCTGCTAGAATGTTGTTGTCCCCATCTTATACACCCAATGGAGTGAGCCCAGGCATGCCCAATTAAGAGAAAAATAGGTGGGTTATATGCACCCATGAATGAACAATAAGTGGGGTCCACATGAGTGGCCCACCATCCCAAAAATCAAGCTGATATCTATGTTTTCTCTTCATGCAGGATGCTGGACGGTCTAGAAACTTAGACCATCTAGCCCTCTTGGGCCTACTCCATGGGGCTCCAATCAAGGGTGGATGGAGCGGGTCTCATCATATATTAAGGTGGGGTCCACACCTCAGAGGAAAAAAAAAATCAGAGAAAAGAGCTATAAACAGGGCTTAAACTCCATACAAAAATCATCCAGCAATGGGCCAGAAATCTGCACAACATGTTGCTATCCATTCCAGCCCATAATATGGTTGATAGGGGGATTTATCTCAGATTCATCAAGGTGAGGTCCACCTAGATGGATCACACATACTCTAGACCCAAGTCCTATCCAAAAACAACAATATAATCAGGCATAATGGCCATCCAAACCATACAAACTACATTGGGTAGCAATGATGGGCCTGGACGTCGCTACAACTGGATGGTCTGGATGCATGTACACATCAGGTGGGCCACTGTAAGTGCTATGATCTCATGCTCATTTAGTTGTCAAATTTTGATGTGTCAAAACATCTATCTGTGTCTTATGTTTGTATGGTGATTTATATATGTTCAAGACACTGCATCAACACTTCATGACATTGGATGTCTTTAAGAAATACAAAGTGTACTTCATCATCCTATCAATGTTCGAAGCTACAATGTTGAAGCTCATGACTTAAGAAACAACTTCAAGACTCAAGAGCAGCACATGAAGTAGCTTTCAAGCTGATGAAGATTTTAAGATTAAAGCTACAACAAGTTCAAGATCTCAAGCTTGATAAGGTTCAAATGTCTACATTTATTGAATGGTTAAAGTTCAATGTCCATATGACATGATTCAGGTTTGAATGACCATTAGGTTGACCTTAGAGTAGGCCATTTCGGATACATAACTCAATTATATCTTTAATAGGTTTTTTGGTCTGTTCTAAGACCAATCCTAACCCATGTTCGACCAGTCCTGGCATTGACTCGACCAGTCCAAGAAATTCCATGACCAGTCCTAATTTGTTGAGAATTTTTAGAATTTTTTGGTACATCTACGACCAATCCTGGTGGTCCTTCGAACGGTCGTAGGAGTGACTTCGACTCGATCTTGACTAGTCGTAAGTCTACGACTTAAAGTCCATCAAGCAATTCTATGGCCCTACGACCAGTCGTAGAGAGCTACGACCAGTCGTAGGTGACCCACGACCGGTCGTACGTTCCCTAAGACCAGTCGTGGAACGACTTTAAAAAATCGCGCTCCTTATTTCAAATATCCGTTAGAGCTATGACCAGTCGAAGGTTCCTAAGACCAGTCGTAGATGTGATTTCTGCTTCTATAAATTGAACACGAATTTCAGAGTTTTTCATTCAATTTATAATATATTCAAGGCTCCACTCTAAGAGAAGTTTGTGTTTGTTTTTAAGCTATTTTGTGCATAATTACTTTCTCTTTTTGCTAGCTTATTTAATTTGATTTTATTTCTATAGCCCAATCTTATTTGAAAAGAGGAATTACCTTATTCGTTCTTCTTGGAATCAAAATCAAATATAGTTATGCCCAATTGGTTAAAATCTATTAGAACTTATAACCATATTAAAGTGAGTATTGAAAACTGAACTTTGACATTCAATCATCTACTTCGATTGGTTCTACCGGGCTGCTACAAAAAGGAGAAATTCAGGTATTTTACAATTCTAGAAAATTTCATTTCTTTTGGTTTTGTTTGAGGTTAAGTCAGAAAAATCTCATTGTATTGGTTATCTGAGGAGAGCCAGAAAACTCAGAAAAGAGGGGTTTTTGAATTGTGTAAGCCCAAGTGAAAAAGACACTATTGTAAAGGTTTTGGGTGAACCTGTGAAAACCTATTTGATAGTGAACGCTAATATCCCCTGTGTGAGGATATTAGGAGTGGAGTAACATTCTGTGTGGCTGTTGAAAGATAGTTGATGTACACACAGGCAAACCACTATAACTCTTTGTCTTGTGGATTGAATGCTTGCTTAATTTTCATATCTTTTATCATTCAATTGTGTGGAATGTACATGTGGATGTGAATGTTGTAACAATTTACATTTCAAGCAAGTGTGGGGATTGTTGTAATAAATTAGATCTATATTTCTGCATTTAATTTTAATTCTTTGATATTCATTTATTTCTATTAAAATTGAGTTCTTGATCCAAAAGATGTTCTAGAAATAAGGTTGTCCTACCATAAGCCCTTGTTTATTATGGCGTAAGGTTGTCCTTAGAACTGAATTTGTATCAATCTCTCAATACTTATTTATTAAGGTGATTTTATTTCAGCATTGTGAATGATTTATAATTGTAAGGCTATTGATTTATTTTATTCTGCTGACTTTATTATAATTTGGCATAGTCCTATGAAACCCCCCCCCCTCTAGGACATATAGCTTGGCCTTTTCAAGTGGTATCAGAGCTTAATAGCTCGTTCTTATTGCTTTTTATTTGGATTTATTTTCTGAGCTAACGATCTAAGCTATATAAAAAGATGTCAAATTTTGATAGCCTTTCAGTCACTAGGCCTCCATCATTTGATGGCTCCAACTATGCCTATTGGAAAGCCAAAATGAGGATCTTCCTTAAATAAATGGATGAGAGTGTACGGCTAGCCATAGTGACCGAATGGAAACCTCTTACCATTGACGTAACTGAATCTGATGGTTCAAAAACTGTGTCTGTACCTGCTTATTATTTATGGACCACCCTTCAGAAAAGTGAGTATAGTGGCAATGCTAAAGCACTAAATGCGATCACTTGCGCACTATCACCGGATGAGTTCAAAAGAATTATATCCTGTGATACTGTAAATCAAGCCTAGGATATACTAGAAATGACACACGAGGGTACATCAATTGTCAAAAAGTCTAAAATCCAACTCCTCACAACCAAATTTGAAGAAATTCATGTGGAGGAAAATGAAATGTTTATGGACTTTTACACTAGACTAAATGACATTGTAAACTTAACGTGTGTGCAAAGATACTACGCTCACTTCCTGAACGGTTCAATTCTAAAGTAACTGCGATCTAGGAACTTCGTGATACAAATAATATGAGGGTAGAAGAACTAGTTGGTTCTTTACAAACCTATGAATTAAATTTTAAAGCTCCTAAAGGTAAATCTATAGCTTTGAAATCATCTAAAGGTATTTCTCAAGAAAAATCATCTTTAGAAAATTCTGAAGATGATATGGTTCTTTTAGCGAAAAAGTTTTATAAAATTTTCAAAAGCAAGAAAAGGGTCGACTTTCAAAAGGTAACTGAAAAGAAACGATCTAAACCTAAGTCCAAAACTTGGAAGTCTATGAAAGATAGTCAATGTTACAACGGCCAAGAATATGGGCATTTAGCAAACAAATGCCCTAAAAAGGATAGACCCAGAAGGAAGGGTATGTTAGCTACTTGGGATGAATCGTCTGATTCTGAAGCAACTTCTGAATCAGAAAATTCTGAAACCGAGTCGGGCAGTGAAGTTAAAGCCCTTATGACTCTAGCCAAGTTTTCTTTTACAGATCACGATGATTCAACAAATGAAGAAAATTTGGATAGTGATCATGAAAATGAAGAAGATCTTCAAGATGCTTATAATGCCTTATATAAATAAAGTTGTAAAATTGCTGTCAAACTTAAACTTCAAAAAGAAAAGTTTTTTAAACTCAAAGAATGTTTTGAAACTCTTGTTTTAGAAAAATCCCAAATTTCAGATTGTTTTGAAAAATCAAAGTGTGATTTGGAATTCAAAACCTCCCTAATTGAAGATTTTAAATCTGAAAATGAGAAACTTAAAAATGAAGTATCTTCTCTTCTGAGTTTGAAGGACACATGGAGATATGCCCAAGGTGATCCAAAATTATAAAAATTATTATCCGGATCAAGAAAATGTGGTGATCGATCTGGGTTGGGCTATGATAAAAATACATCTCCTAAACAGAAGAATATTCCTCCCAACTTTGTGAAAGGAGAGACTTCTAACTCAAAAGGAAAAGGTTTTAGTCAAGTTTTTTTCTAAAAATACAAAAACTTTTCAAAAACCTAAAAGTAGCTATATAAATTTTAAAAATCAGATCAGAAACCCAGTAGCTGAAAAGATAATTGATTTACTAAAGGAGCTCTTAAAATCTCACTCAGAAGGTCACTCTTACAACTATAAATAAAAGAAGATCAACTATACTCCTAAACCCAAAACAGTTCTGAAACGGGTTCCTAAGGTTGCCTGTTTGGTTGCTCACACTGCTTTCAAAGCTTCAAGCCATTCAAAATGGTACTTAGATAGTGGATGCTCCAGACATATGACAGGCGACAAGGCTCTATTCACTGATCTTAAAGATATGACTGATGGGTTAGTCACATTTGGTGATGGTAGTAACTGCAAGATAATTGGCAAAAGGTACAGTTCAACTCTATAACCTTCCCTTATTTAAAGATGTTTTATATGTTGAGGGTTTAAAACAAAACCTGTTAAGCATATCTGAAATATGCAATAACAACCATAGTGTTAAATTTTATAATCAAGGTTGTGAAATTATAAACAAAAAGGGTTCTGTAATATTAACTGGTCGTAGAACTTCTGAAAACTGCTATATAGTAAGCGATGGTAGTTCATCTAACCAAATGTGCTACATGGTCCATACCAATGAGACAGAATTATGGCATAAACACCTCGGACATGTACACTACCGAAATTTATACAGATTAAGCAAAGGAGAACTAATTAGAGGCCTACCTAAGATGTAAAAAGTAGACAAGATTTGTGGTGAATGTCAGTATGGTAAACAAACTAGGAGCTCTCACAAAAAGGCGAACTCCAATACCACCACAAGACCACTCGAGCTTTTCCACATGGATCTTATAGGACCAACGAGAACAGAAAGTCGAGGTGGCAAGAAATACATCTTGGTTATCGTAGATGATTATACAAGATACACTTAGGTTTCATTCTTGAGGGATAAATCAGAAACCCTTGATGAAGTAAAAAAGATTATAAAACGGATCCAAACTGAAAAATGTTCTCAAGTTAGTAAGATCCGTAGTGATCATGGATCCGAGTTTGAAAATAGTAGTTTTGAGAAATTCTGTAGTGATCAGGGAATATCGCATGAATTCTCTGCACCTAAGACTCCTCAACAAAATGGAATTGTCTAGAGGAAAAATAGAGTGCTTCAAGAAATGGGAAATGTTATGTTAAATAGCATGAAGCTTCCTAGGAATCTCTGAGCTGAAGCAGTGAATACTGCCTGCTACATTATTAACCGTGTTTATATTTGCAAATCTAATGATAAAACGGCTTATGAAATGTGGTTTGAGAAAAAGCCTTCTGTTAAATACTTTCAAGTTTTTGGCAGTAAGTGCTACATTTTGCGTGACCGTGAAAATTTAGGAAAGTTCGACACTAAAAGTGATGAAGGGATCTTTTTAGGATATTCTTTAAACAGTCGTGCATATCGTGTTCTGAACAACAGGACCGGTGTGATTCAAGAGTGAATAAATGTTGTAATTGATGATCATTTGAATACACCTGCCCCTAGTTCAGATAATGATGAAGTTCTTATACTTGAAAAACCAGAAACTTCATCAAGTGAAACTAATTTTGAATTAAGGACTATTAAAGATCATTCAACTTCTCAAATACTTAGAAACCTTCTCACTGGTATGCGCACTCGTAGACAATTAGAGGACATATGTAACTACGTATGCTTTACATCCCAGATAGAACAGGTTAACGTGAAAGAAGCACTTTCTGATGAAAACTGGATAGTTGCAATGCAGGAAGAAATTAATCAGTTTGTCAGAAATGATGTCTGGTACACTGTTCCTAGACCTAAAGATAAACATATTATTGGAACAAAATGGATTTAAAAAATAAGTCTGATGAACTTGGAAATTTATTCGAAATAAAGCAAGGCTAGTTGTACAGGGGTACACACAAATTGAAGGTAGTGACTATGATGAAACCTTTGCCCCTGTAGCTCGTCTTAAATCGATCGGACTTTTTATTTCCATTGCTTGCATTAGAAAAATTAAAATTTACCAAATGGATGTAAAGAGTGCCTTTTTGAATGGTGATTTACATGAAGAGGTATATGTTGAACAACCTACAGGGTTTGAAGACCCTAAGTTTACTGATCATGTGTATCGTCTTAAAAAGGCTCTCTATGGTCTGAAACAAGCTCCCAGAGCATGGTACGAAAAACTGACTAAGTTTTTACTGTGTTATAATTTTCAGATGGGAAGTGTTAATAAGACGCTCTTTGTTAAGAAACATAATGATGATATTCTAATGATTCAAATATATGTTGATGATATTATTTATGGATCAACCTGTACTAACATGACTGTTGAGTTTGCAGATTTAATGAAATCTAAGTTTGAAATGAGCATGGTTGGGGAACTAAATTATTTCCTAGGGTTGCAAGTGAAACAATAACCTGATGGAATTTTTATCTCTCAAACCAAATATGTTATAAACTTAATTAAGAAGTTTGGATTTGAGAATGGTAAAAATTTTGATACTCCTATGAGTACAACTTTAAGACTCTCAAAAGAGTCTACAGGTAAAGACGTGGATCCTAAATTATATCGTAGTTTGATTGGTAGTTTGCTTTACTTAACTACAAGTAGACCAGATATTACTTTGAGTGTTGGTATTTGTGCTCGTTATCAGTCAAATCCTAAATAATCTCACTTAACTGCTGTTAAGCGGATTATGCGATATGTTGCAAGTTCTGCTAAACTGGGTCTCTGGTATCCTCATGAGACTAGTGTTCAATTAGCTGGGTACTGGGACTCGATCTTGGTGGTTTGAAACATTGATGATAGGAAATCAACCAATGGTGGTTGTTTCTATATCGAAAATTGTCTTGTTTCTTGGTTTAGCAAGAAGCAGAGTTCTATATCGCTATCAACAGCTGAGGCTAAATACGTTGCAGCTGGAAATGCATGTACTCAGCTTGTTTGGATGAAACGCATGTTAAGCGATTATGGAATTACACAGGATTCTATGATTTTGTATTGTGATAATTCCAGTGCAATAAATATCTCAAAAATCCGATTCAACATTCTCGTACTAAGCATATTGACATTAGATTTCATTTCATTCGTGAATTAGTAGAAGAAAAATTAATATCTTTGGAATACATTCCTACCGAGACTCAACTTGCGGACATTTTCACTAAACTGCTCGACAAAAGCAGGTTTAATAAATTAAAGTTTGATCTCGGTATATGCGATTTAAATTGAAGTTGCATGCTTTGGTGTATCATAATGTACATATATTTGATGGCTTATTTGCTTGAATTTTGAAATCATTTGAAAAATTGTAAATTTTGGTCGGTACTCGACCAGTCGTGAGAGTACATGACCAGTCTTGCTTCGACCGGTCAAGCACATCTACGAACGGTCGTGAAACTTATGTATTCACTTTATTTTGGGGTTTTGGCTCTTCTTCTTCATTTCCTTTTGTCTCACCAACGAGCCTAGCCTCGACCGGTCGAACCCACCTTCATGATACTTCAAGGTTAGTGGTTCTTTTATAATTTCCTTATAGATTCTTGTTATTAGTGCTTCAAATTTCACTCTTGTAGAATCTATTTGCTCTTTCATTGTAAGTTTGGAGTTTTCTCTTAAAAATCTGTTCTATCAAAACACTACTTCTTCTTTCTTGAATCTTGTAGTTTCCTTGATTCCTCCTTTGAAAATAGATGCCAGGGGTAAAAAGAAAACTACCCGTGGTCCCTCTTTATCTCAATCAGCATCTATTACGCAATGTCATCTTCGATCTCCCGAAAATGATCCATCAGATGCTTGGGATTTGCGTATGCGCAATGTTATAGTTGAGCATTTTGTTAATATTAATCACATTGCTCCATTTGGTATCCTTCCTCAGTTGCAATCTGTGGGATGGGATAACATCTTACATTGGGGTGGAGCTGCATACCAATCCATTGCCCAATCCATGGTTGCATGTATTTGTGATTTTTCTCTTGAGAATTTATCTTTTAAAATTGATACTCAAGAAGGCTTATTTACTGTGGATCACCATTTGATTGCTCACCTTATAGAAATTCTTATCAATGATGAGGGCATTCCGATTCATATATTATCTGAAAAAATCTCAGAATCTGAAAGACGAATGCTTACTATGGATTTATGTAATTTGGATGTTCACTGGACTCATAAAGGTAATGCACTTCCTTTAAGGTATTTGTTACCCAGACACAGAGTGCTTCATAGGATTTTCATCTCAAATCTATATCCGCATTCTGGTAATAAAACCGAACTCACTACATTCATGGTTCATATTTTGCATTCCGTCATCTCTGGTGTGAAAATCTGTTTGCCTTCGTTAATTTATCACTCCATTATTCAGTTTCATCTCCATCCAGGTCATAGGGATATTCCCTTTGGTTATCTGATGACTTGTTAGCCAATCATATGCTGGTAGCTATGCCTGTTAGAGAGAAACCCATTCATCATCTCCCTTTTAATAATTCCAATATTAACAAGATGAATTTAGAATTGGCTGATGGCCAAGTGGATGTTGGTAGCTTGATGGTCTGAAGCATGGAATGCAGATGAAGCTGGTGATCTTCCTGCAGACATAAATATGGATGATATTTTTGAAGACCTTGAGTCAGACTCAGCTAATGATCCTGACTTTCAGCCTTCTGATTTTGATGAGAGGTTGAATTCTCTTCAGGAACAGGTGGCTCAAATTCTTGTTACCCAAGACACTCAATTTTCTTATTTACGCAAATATATGAGGCATGTTGCTAGGGGTTTACATAAAAGTGATCCATTTAATCCTGCTCCCTCTTCTGGTTCTGAATGACAATTTTACGTTTGGTCTGTAATAACTGGTATTTAACTTTACTCTATGGCTGCACTATGTTTGCTTGACTGACTTTTGTTGAATTATGCACTATGCACTTCGAACTTTTTATCTCTTGCATCTATATTCCATCTCCTACCTTCCTTAACCCTAGCTTGCCCTTATTTTTTCTTGCTTTGTCATTTTGTGTCAAAAAGGGGGAGAAGTTTGGTGAAGTTATGACTGTATTTAATGATTATGATTATGGGATTGTAGAGTAGTTTGGATAAGCTGTTACTCAGGGGGAGTAAGCTGGATGTTGCTTACGAGAGTAAGCTGGATGTTGCTTATGATGTCTATATAACTGGTGCATGATTCACTATTGAACCTGTTGTGCTTGTATCTCTCTTATTCTTATTGGAAGTATTATTATTTGGGTGTTTTGTTACAAATTTTACAAAGGGGGAGATTGTAAGTGCTATGATCTCATACTCCTTTGGTTGTCAAATTTTGATGTGTCAAAACATCTATGTGTGTCTTATGTTTGTATGGTGATTTATATGTGTTTAAGACACTGCATCAACACTTCATGACATTGGATGTCTTCAAGAAATACAAAGTGTACTTCATCATCCTATCAATGTTCAAAGCTACAATGTTGAAGTTCAAGACTCAAGAAACAACTTCAAGACTCAAGAGCAACGCATGAAGTAGCTTTCAAGCTGATGAAGATTTTAAGATTAAAGCTACAACAAGTTCAAGATCTCAAGCTTGATAAGGTTCAAATGTCTACATTTGTTGAATGGTTGAAGTTCAATGTTCATACGACATGATTCAGGTTTAAATGACCATTAGGTTGACCTTAGAGTAGGTCATTTCGGATACATAACTCAATTATATCTTTAATAAGTTTTTGGTCTGTTCTAAGATCAGTTCTAGCCCCTGTTCGACCAGTCCTGGCATTGACTCGACCAGTCTAAGAAATTCCATGACCAGTCCTAAGTTGTTGAGAATTTTTGGAATTTTTTGGTACACCTACGACCAATCCTGGTGGTCCTTCGACCGGTCGTAGGAGTGACTTCAACTCGATCTCGACCAGTCGTAAGTCTACAACTTAAAGTTAGCAAGTAATTCTATGGCCCTATGACCAGTCGTAGAGAGCTACGACCAGTCGTAGGTGACCCACGACCGGTCGTAGGTTCCCTAAGACCAATCATGGAACGACTTTTAAAAATCGCGCTCCTTATTTTAAATATCCATTAGAGCTATGACCAGTCGAAGGTTCCTAAGACCAGTCATAGATGCGATTCTACTTCTATAAATTGAACACGAATTTCAGAGTTTTTCATTCAATTCATAATATATTCAAGGCTCCACTCTGAGATAAGTTTATGTTTATTTTTAAGCTATTTTGTGCATAATTGCTTTCTCTTTTTGCTAACTTATTTAATTTGAATCAAAATCAAATATAGCTACGCCCAACTGGTTAAAATCTAAAATCTATTAGAACTTATAACCATATTAAAGTAAGTATTGGAAATTGAACTTTGACATTCAATCATCTACTCTGATTGGTTCTACCTGGTTGGTACGAAAAGGAGAAATCCAGGTATTTTACAATTCTGTAAAATTTCATTTCTTTTGGTTTGGTTTGAGATTAAGCCAGAAAAATCTCATTGTATTGGTTATCTGAGGAGAGCCAGAAAACTCAGAAAAGAGGGGTTTTTGAATTGTGTAAGCCCAAGTGAAAAAGACACAATTGTAAAGGTTTTGGGTAAACCTGTGAAAACCTATTTGATAATGAATGCTAATATCCCCTGTGTGAGGATATTAGGAGTGGAGTAGCATTTTGTGTGGCTGTTGAAAGATAGTTGGTGTACACACTGGCAAACCACTATAACTCTTTGTCTTGTGGACTGAGTGCTTGCTTAATTTTCATATCTTTTATCATTCAATTGTGCCGAATGTACATGTTGATGTGAATGTTGTAACAATTTACATTTCAAGCAAGTGTGGGGATCGTTGTAATAAATTAGATCTATATTTCTACATTTAATTTCAATTCTTTGCTATTCATTTATTTATATTAAAATTGAGTTCTTGATCTAAAAGACGTTCTAGAAATAAGGTTGTCATACCATAAGCCCTTGTTTATTATGGTGTGATGTTGTCCTTAGAACTGAATTTGTATCAATCTCTTAATACTTATTTATTAAGGTGATTTGATTTCAGCATTGTGAATTGATTTATAATTGTAAGGTTATTGATTTATTTTATTCCGCTAACTTTATTTTAATTTGGCATAGTCCTATTCACCTCTACCCCCCCCCCCCCCAAGACATATAGCTTGGCCTTTTCAGCCACACACATTAGAAGAAAAATAAGAGAGAAAGAAAGAGGAGATCACGACCATAGGAAGGGCTCTGCCTCTATGAGCCCTTCAAAATCAATCACAAACATACATCAAGATAGCACATAGGTCCCATGCATGTATGGGCCCTACAAATAAAAATATATATATATATATATATATATATATATATATATCTAAGGTGGGGATACCATCCCCACCATGGATCTAGGGTCTAGATGACCCAACAAACTATAAATCAAGGGAAAAACATCATGATGGGGTCCATGGAAAATGGCCCCATCATGGCAACATGCATGCACAAAGTGGGCCATTAACCACACTCATGGAGTCATGTGGGATCTCCACCATTTATTGGTTGGTCGTACACACTCCCATGAAGGAAGGATGAAGATCTAATGAAGAAAACCAGAAAAATCTACTCTAAGATAACACCCACCTCAAAGCTCTTCCTTCTTCCTCTATCCTTGGGTTCTCTAACTCCAATGGAGTAGTTTCAATGATGGAGATGGGTGTAGGAGGGTTAGATTGATGTGAATCAAGGGAGAAAGGGGCTGGAGAAATGGAGGAGGGTTGGACATTCCAACCGCTCTATCAATGGAGGGAGAGGAGGAAATGAGGGAGAAAGAGAGGGAGATGGAGTGTTGTAGAAGTGCCATCATGGCAATGTAAGGTAATAATGGGTTTTGGTAAGAGAACCCATCATTGCTTTTTGGGAAGAAAACTAATCATGACTTGTAAGAGAGGGTAGGCTAAGTTAGGTCCCTAGGCTAGGATAGGGCTATATGCAATGATGACACTAGGGTGGGGTCTCCCACCTAGGAAACCGTGCACTTGCATAAAATGGGTCCCACATCATGATCAACAGTCCAAATATTGTGAGGGGTACATCTTTTGATTTACACCTTGGATTGGCACACGAGATGTGGTGTTGGAACCACGGCGATGATGCGGTCGCAAAGGCTTAGGTTTCGGGTTAAATCGATTCGGGTTTAAAAGGCAGAACTTAAGGATGATCGTAAATACTACCTACAAGTCGCGAGTCGTAGAAATTTGACTTAAAATACCGCGGGACCTAACGGAATGGAATGAATACTAGGTTATGAGTCTGACAGCTCTCCCCTCCAAACAAAAAAATTTATCCTCGAAATTTATTATAACTAAGACAAAACAAAGGAAGAAGACAAAACATCATCACATATATAACAATCAATACGAGGCAATACATGACACAATATAATCAATCACTGAACAACCAAATGAGGATAACGATCTCTAATCTTAGCTTCGTGCTCCCAAGACGCCTTTGCCTCATAATGATGACCCCACTGAACCTTCACTAGAGGAATGACCTTGATTCGAAGAACCTGCTCTTTCCGATCAAGGATGCGACTCGGCTGCTCAATATAAGAAGCATCCTCATGGACCTCAAGAGGCTGCCAATCAATCACAGGAATAATGTCTGACCCATACTTCCCCAACATCGAAACATGGAAAATGTTGTGGATACTAGATAACTCATAAGCTAAGGCGAGCCTATGCGCCCAGTGATCTCAAAAGGTCCTATGAATCTCAGGGCAAGCTTGCCCTTCGCTCCAAATCGAACCATGCCCTTCGTGGGTGAGACCTTGAGATACACCCTATCCCCAACTGCAAACTCCAGAGGATGGCGCCGACGATCAGCAAAACTCTTCTGCCAGCTCTAAGCTATGCGCATCCTCTGCCTGATGATGTCGATTACCTCTGATGATTGTTGTACAAGCTCGGGACTTAGGAGACGCCGCTCTCCAACCACGTTCCAATACTAGGAGATCTACACGATCTGCCATATAATGCCTCAAAAGGATCTATACTAATGGCCGCCTGATAGCTATTGTTATATGTGAATTCAGTCAATCTCAGGTGCTCGTCCCAGCTGCCTACGAAGTCAATCACCCAAGCTCTGAGCATATCCTCAAGAATCTAGTTGAACCTCTCGGTTACCCATTGGTCTACGGATGATACGTGTTGCTGAGTTGCAAAACTGACCCCATCGCTGACTGGAAGCTTCTCCAAAACTAAGATGTGAATCTCAGGTCTCAGTCAGAAATGATCGAAATCGGAATGCCATATAGTCTCACAATGTCCTCGATAAATATCCTTACAAGCCGATCAAATGTCCAGGTCGCACGAATTAGAATAAAATGCACCGACTTCATCAGATGATCAACGATAACCCAAATGGTGTCGTGACGGCGCTGAGTCCTCGACAAGCCCATGATGAAATTAGTGGATACGTGTTCCAACTTCCACAACGAAACGCTCAACGGCTGCAAGAGCCCAAGGGGCCTCTGGTGATTGGCCTTAACACGCTAGCTTGTGTCACACTTGGCCACAAAGCTCGCAATCTGGTGCTTTATCCCTGACTAGAAATACTGGCTCCTCATGTCACGATACATTTTTGTGGAGCCCGATTGGATAGTAAGTCGCGATTGGTGTGCCTTGGTCATCATATCTCTACGCAACTCTGACACCTTCAGAACACACAATCGGCCTCTGAAACGAAGTCCATCATCGGAACCAATCTGCCAATTTGACTGCTCCACGAATGGGGCCTCTGCTCGGTAACCCTGTAATGACTCGTCCGTCTGCTGAGCCTCGATTACCCTTACGATAAGAGAGAGTTGAATCGATAGGCTCGATAGCTGAATAATGGAAGACTGCAGACCAAACTCGAAGTCGTATTCTACTACATCCTCGAGCATCTTCCACTCCCGAACCATCATTTGTGCCACCAAATCTCATGGCTGACGGCTGAGCGCATTCACTATCACGTTCGCCTTGCCCGAGTGGTACTGAAGGTCAAAATCGTAGTCCTTCAGGAGCTCCATCCACCGCCTCTGTCTCATATTCAGCTTCGACTAAGAAAATAGATACTTCAGGCTCTTGTGGTCAGAGAAGAGCTCGAGCCTAACCCCATAAAGATAGTGCCTCTACACCTTCAGTACGAAGACAACTGCTGCCAACTCTAGATCATGCATGGGGTAGTTCAGCTCATGGTCCTTGAGCTGGCACGAAGCATAAGCCATTGGTTTACCATGCTACATCAGGATAGCACCCAATCCAACTCTTGAGGCATCAATAAAAACAACAAATCCATCACTCCCATAAGGAAGAGTGAGGACAGGAGTGGACGTGAGGCGGTCCTTAAGCTCTATAAATGCCTGCTCCCATGCATCACTCCAGATGAACTCAGCACCCTTCTGAGTCAACTTGGTTAGCGGTGGTGTAATGCAGGAGAATCTCTCGATAAATAGCTGATAATATCTCACCAGACCAAGAAAATTACAGATCTCGGATGTGTTCGTGGGTTGGCCCCACTGACGTACTACAACAATCTTTAAGGGGTCCACATGGACACCCTCCATCGTCACTACGTGACCGAGGAACTTCATCTCCTCCTACCAGAACTCGCATTTCTCCAGCTTTTCATAAAGCTGGTGGGCATGGAGGGTCTACAAAACAATCTTTAAATGCTGCTCGTGGTCCTCATGGGTCCTCGAATAGATCAGAATGTCATCGATGAAGGCCATAACAAACTAATCGAGGTAAGGCTAGAATACTTCGTTCATCAACTGTATAAAGATGACGGGTGCATTGATCATTCCAAAGGACATGATCAGAAACTCAAAATGACCATAGTGCGTCTGAAATGCTATCTTTGGGATGTCCTCCTCTCAGACACAAATCTGATGATAACCAGATCGTAGATTAATCTTCGAAAAGAACTGTATACCCTGGAGCTGATCAAATAAATCATCGAACCTCGGGAGAGGGTACTTGTTCTTGATCGTGACCTTGTTAAGCTCGCGATAATCCACGTAGAGCCTCAACAAGCAATCCTTTCACCTAACGAATCGAACTGGGGATCCCCATGGCGAATTGGTCAGACGGATAAAGCTTAACTCCAACAACTCATCCAACTACTCCTACAGTTCCTATAACTCTATCGGTGTCATATGATACGGGGCTTACAAGATAGGCGCGGTACCGGGCATAAGATCGATCCGGAACTCAATCTTCCAGTGCGGCGGCAATGTCAGAATCTCCTAAAACATGTCGGGGAAATCACAGACAATCAGCAACTGATCAATGCCCACAGCCACTGACTCTTCTACTGCACACGCCACAAACTAGACAACAACTCTCCTCTAGGCTTGACAACGAACTGAAACAACGGTAAGCTAGGTATACAGAACATGACTATCCTTGCGGAGTAGTCCAATATGCCGTGGTACTCGGCGAGCCAATCCATACCGAAGATAACATCATGACATCGACAACACAAACAAATCCACAGGTTAAAAGATATCCCCAATCAAAACGAGGCAAGACGAGCAAAATCAGCCCAATACTCCAGTCTTTCCTAAGGGAGTCGATACTGACAAAGCCTCCTGAGCGGACTCCATTGGTAGACCAGTCGATCAGCAGAACTCCTCGGCCATAAAAGAGTGAGATGCTCCATAATTAAACAACACATGTGCAATGCAAGTGAAAATAGGAAGAATACCCTCGACTACCCCTCCTAATGATTGAGGGTCCTGCTGAACGGCATAAAATCTACCCTGGGCTGGCGGGAGAGGTGTCTGTCCCCTCTACGGTCTCTGCTGCTACTGCTGCCACTGAGGTGGCCTAATCTGCTGCTTCTGCTGCTACGGGGGAGGCCTCGAAGGCTGGTGCTGTGGTCGCTTCTATTACTGCTGCTGCTACTGTGAAGGCTGATGTGGGGGCTGCTGTAGCGCCCTCGACTATTGCTACTACTGAGGATGGGGACACTCGTGCTTACGATATCCCGTCTTACCACAACCAAAGCAAACACCTATGTATGGTCCTAAAGATGATGTTAGATGCGCTGTGGTACTCGAAATCCTGGGCCAGCCGTACACGGACAGTGTTGCTGCTGACAGGATCTACCAGAGAGCTCCTTCCTCTTTCAGTCTCCTCCCTGGTCACGGGTCCTTAACTAGGTGGCCTAATAATCCTATAACGCCCTAGATTTTTGCCAACCTGGAGTTAGATGTCCTTAGATAAGGGGTAGATCCTAACCACTTATGAACCTCTTAAACCTCAAATCCTTTAGGAATTAGACAAAGTTAACTAAGTACTGAACTGGATTAGCTACGAAATCTGCACTAATCACTTTAAATACGATATGCAAGACCCAAAACTTGTAGAATCATTGATGCTTGGTTACCCTAAAATCTAGGATCAATCTCATTACCCAGCTACTCTCGGGAGCACATTGAAACTCCGTATCAGATCTAGACCGTACATTGAAAGTCTGAATAATACAAGGTTATAGGATTAAGACCGCCTTGTCGGGCTTGATAACCATCTCGGAAGTTAAAACCAGATAGTGTCCCTATTCGCTTGAGCCCGGAGTGAAGAGTGTGAGAAAAGTGAAATTAATTAGAAATAAATTCCAAATTTAAATAATCTGAGACTTGTCACTTGAGGGGCTGACATAAGCAATCAGACCATCAAAATCTGACCCAAATAAACCCTCGGAACAAGGGAAATTTTATACATATGGCAGTGTACTTGTAATCCTGATCGAGTTTCGGTGACCGTTGAATTGAAACTAGTCTGCCACGTGTGATCTGGAAACCCGATTGGAATGAAAACTTAACTCGACCTAGATCCATAGTCTGTGAGCTTAAGTTTGACATTTAGCTCAAGGGGGGGCTCCAGAAGTGTTCCGTCGAGACGGAACAATTTGTATTTGAACATAACCTAAGTATACCTTAGCCTTGGGTCTAATTTGGTGAGTTCTGGGCCTATATAAGGACCTTAAACCCTCACTCTCTCATTCCATACGAATTTGAGAAAACCTAGGAGAGAGAAGAGAGAAAAGAGAGAGAAAGTGTGAGAGTAGTGGGAGAATCTTCCTGATACTCTATCCCACTGCTATACGTGCTTAGCCATCACCTTCTAATCACTCTTCTGGCAATTCTGACATCATTCTTAGGTAAGGAAACTCTAACCCTAACTTGTTCTAGGGTTTCAAAGGTTGTAAGTTACGAAATAGCTAACTTATTTCTTACTATAGGTTGATATAGCATTGTTGAAGAAGACTTAGCATTTCTATCAAATTTGTTACGCTTCTACGGCATAAGGTGCGGACTTTAAACGTATAGGTTATGGTTTTCAAGGTTTTCAATGTCAGATAATGATATATTACTGATGTGGATGCTATTGCACATGTATAAAGTACTGTCCGTTTTGTTTTTCAGATATACGTTAACTATGTTAAATATACTGTATTCCTCATATTTGTAGAAAATACCGTATACGTATAAAATACGGATTTATGCTTACCATGATTAATTGTTGTCCATGTATGTTAGATGTATGTGTATCAATTTCTGGGTGAACGGATTAGCCTAATATATGTTATATCAACATACGTTGCATATGTTATTTTGTGTAGCCATACATTGCGTATGTTATATTGTGTAGCCTAAGTGTTTGTGAAAATGACCAAATGAGTATAGAATTCGCATTCGTGCTCGCCATGACTAAGTGTCATGGATATATGATTGTTGTATAGGTGATACCCCTTTGACGAAAGGATTTGCCCTAAATTACTCCCCGACTAATATACGTTATATCTGTTAAAGCGTGTAGTCCAGGCGTTTGTGGAAATGAATGAATGAATATGGAACTTGGATTCATGCTTACCATGACTATCCGTCGTGGATGCACACATGTTATAAATGGGGCAACTCCCCAGTGAAAGGATTTGGCCTACTACCTATGTGATCAACATACGTTAGGTATGTTGATGTTGTAATCTAAATGTTTGTTGAAGTGTCTGAATGAGTAGGTAGTTAGAAAATTGTAATGTATAAGGGTGTTGAGATATGTTTCTCAACTCCTTTAACTATGTGTATGCTTTCCTTCATGTACCGTATATTATAGTGTTTGTTTATCTATCTGATGCATATGTATCAATCTATGTTTAAGTTGTATTCCATAAAATGTAAAAAAATAAAGCCATGAAGGGTGATGGGGGAGTGGTGTAACGATTCCATGCAATAGCCCTGACAGCCTTAAAGCGGATAATATCGGACCTTTGATTGTATGATTTGTATGATTTGAAATCTTGATTCATTACTGCTTAAACTGTCTTCTAGGATATTTTATTGTAATTGAATGTGATTGGGGCTATTGTATAGTCCAGGCAATCGGTAATAGGCTTTGAATTCGTGGCTGAGATTTATTCGCCATGTAGGACGTGTATGACGAACCCGAGCCGTACTAGAGTTGTCGATAGTGGTTAGGCCACAAGGAGTGCTTACGCACTTCATGTCGATCCACTCGATGTGTGCTTGTGCAAGTCGAGCTCGTCAAGTAACCCGATTGACCCAATGTATGTTCACCATGTATGGACGCTACTGCTTGAACCTAAGGTACCAAACTTACCAGTAATAGCCTGTTAACTTTGGTACCTCGATCCGCTAAGACTCATGAGCCGGACATGATGGTACGAGACGCCGTGGTCGAGCCGTTGGCGTACACTAGGGTGATGAGCCTCTCCGTAGTGACCAGTGAGTAACCCAACTCGTGAGCCGAATACGGTGGTATGGGACACTGTATTCGAGCTGTCGGCCTACATTGTTAAGGTGATGGGGGAGCAGTGCAACAAGTGCGTATAACAGCCCTGACAGCCCTTTGTAGTGACCTCGAGCGTACTCTGAGTCTACGTGGAGGCGACGACCCTTCTATAGCAACAAGAGTATATCTAGGCCTATATTGATAAGGTGATGGGAGAGTGGTGCAACGAGTGGGTGTAACAGCCCTGGCAATGCTTTACAGTGACCTGAAACCGCATAATCGTATGAGATTATCTAGGACTGATGACCCTATAATGGATCATTGTTTGGGAATGATATAAGGAAGGTACCTTAGTTTCCCAATACTGCTGTATGAAAAGGACTAATAACAACTCGGTAATCACGCTCATAACATAGCACTACATGTGCCTGGAAGATGTGGAGCACTGAGGGATGAAAGTATGCCATGAACGTAAGATGGTGTCGTACGAGGGTGGTTTGGCAAGGGCATGCATCATGACTGCATTTCATACTCGCATTAATAAGAGTATTTAGGAGTATTTGATTGTACTGCTTTATCATTACTGCTTGACTGAATTAATAACATGTTAACCTATGCTCTATTGTTCCACTGAGTTGATCACTCGCTCCCACGTTATGGGATGGTATTTAAACACCAAACCAGACCCTATTTGAGTTTCAGATGATGGCGATGCTTGCGAAGCAGAGCCGAATTTTTTATGATGATGAGGAGGGTTTCTCCTTACACAGCTATCAGGTGGGTCTATGTAGACCATTTTCTGATCGACGGGGTTACAAGGTTGCTAATTAGATGTCATTACACTTTAGTTTGCTCTTTTGGAGCACCCTTATATATTCATTTTGTCCATTTTTGGAGTGTACATTGATATATTTAACCTGGTAACATGTTCACACTCTAGAGACTTACAATAGTTTATATATATTTTATATATCTATTACAGTCTTTCGCTTGCATAATTTAATTGTCTCTGGAGTATGATATGTTGTTTTGGCTTAATCTCATTCATCTTTAATTCACTAATACGAACAACATTCAATCATCATTCTTTATGTTGCATAAGTGATGCGTTGGAACTCGGGAGTTGAGTTTATGCTCGACCCCCGATTTTCAGGGCGTTACACATCCTCGTAGACCAAGGCCCTTTAAACAGCCTAATTAAATGTCGTAAGTAGGTGTTAGACCACACGACTCCTAAGAGCAGGACGCAAGCTGTTCAAGAAACGGTGGGCCTTCCGCCTCTCATCATCCACAAGATAAGTCATGAATCTGGACAATGCGACGAAACATGCCTCATACTGTGACATGATTATGTCCCCCTGGACAAGCGTCTCGAACTCCAATGCACGCTGCTGCTGAACATGCTCGGGGAAGAACTTCTGGTCGAACCGATCCATGAAGTCCTCCCAAGATCACATAAAATTTGGCCCGGCCACTAGGGAAACGGATGCCCACCAATGTTGAGCCTGAACCTAAAGAAGGAATACTGCTAACGGGACTCGCTGTTGAGTCATGCATTGCATGGTGTCGAAAATCTTCTCCACCTCGGAGTGTCATAACTCAGCTATTGTAGGGTCTGGCTCACCTCGAAAATACGGAGGATCATGCTGGCGGAAGTCTAGTAGAATAGCGCTCGCGCGCACCTACTCTACCTGCTTTGGAGTCTCCACTAGATGTCTACCTTACCCCTGGAGGGCGGCTGTGACAGCGTGCAACATCTGCTATAACTGCTCTGCTCCAACGGGTATGGTAGGGAATGTAGGGGTTGCTCTGGCCTCAAACGAAGGCACAAGAACTGCGGGGGCCTCTAGTATAGGTACAACAGGCTCAAGTGGGGGAACGGGGGAAAATGGAGGTGGAATGAGAACTTCGGGAATAGGATCCTCAATAGGTGGAGCGTGATGCGCTCGTGTCGCTCTGGTACCACTGTGCCTCTCATGTCTCGTCGAGGCGGCATGATCTATAGAAAGAACAAAGGCGTCCATCAGCCTTGAGAACAGAACCCTCGAAGGATCAGACGTTAGAGAACCAAATCAAAAGAGTACGCACTTGGGATAAAGAGTGTCCTAAGCTTAAAGCGGATATGTGATGTTGTCCTGAGTTATTCTCAGGTTATGATCTGATACCAACTCCTATCACACCCCAAACTCGAAAACCGAACTCACAAAATTTCTAATCGCCGAATCCAGCACCGATAACCTCCTTAGTACCCCATTCTCGGCTCCTGGCATCCATACAACAGATTCCGATCCTGAGATCCAACAAGGAGGATTTTTATAACATAAGTCTGTTTCATAATCAACATAACCAAGATCATAACCCATAAATAATAACCACAGGAACATCACTACAAAACCCACTAAGAATAAAAACTTTTATAATACAAGGCGCATAAAGGGAAAGGTACAATGGCTATAATAAAACTCCAAAAGCTCCACGACACACTCTTGCTCCTTCTCAGCTACTACCTGGCATCACCTGCATGTATCAATCGTGTATAAGCTTATAGAAAGCTTAGAGGGTAGTGTAAGTGTGTGCAAGATGAGCGCGAAGTATGCAATATCAGAGTATGCGGAATATGCTGGCAAGACCATAGATACTACCAATCGTAACATGGCTATGCAATACAAGGCAAGAATGCCATCATCCATCCCAAGGCTATGCTACACCAAGCATGAGTGCTATTAGCAATACCAGGGCTATGGGATGCGGGGCCTATATAGCCAAATGCTATATGCAATGCAATCATGTCAGTCCTCATATCAAATCCACATATCAATACAATTCCTCTTCGGGAAATCACCGGGGTCAAATACACTCCACACTGACTATCATGTCCCTAGCCACGCAGTCTAGTGAGCGGAAGAGACCTCACTATCGCCAGTAGTCTGGCAATACCTACCCGGCCAGTCGATAGCGGACCCATTTGTGAGCTGGTCAAACTCAGCCTAGCTTATAGCCCCCTCACTCAGGCGGGTAAGGACATTCCCCCTTCCAACCGACCATGACATAGGGGGAGACGCGGCCTAATGGGATTCGGCACCAACTCTCATGTTTCCACTCGATCTAGACGTTAGAGTATCTCCTAGTACTAAAAGGGTTCTGGGACTTTCACCCAAGGACATCCTACATGCCCACAGTGCTAGAACTAAGCATTTTCAGTGTCCAAATCTGGTCATCCATGATGTGCCTATGGAGGTTACGGCCCTAATGATGCTAGGATGAATAATAATCATGCGAAGCAAATGCGAGATGTATGATTCATACCAATCAACCATGCATCAGTCCTGCGCATACAACGTGCTCATGTGGGGCAACTCCATCACTCAGGGAGTCCCATAAACAACCTGCCCAATGGCACATACCATAACCAATCACTCCTCATCCAAGCATACATATGATGCACATGGGAATGAATAATGAAGATGACTAAGCATAATATGTGATGATGTTGTACTCTCCTCTTAGCAACATCGGGTACGTAGACGATTCTACATGGTATGGAAGAAGCATAACCAATAGTGGGGGCTCAATGGTTTGGGGTAACCCACAAAGTTTAGGTAAGCAATACTATGGGCCCAATAGATGAGAATAGGCCTAGCAAAGGGCCTAGAGAGGTTCACAATGTAGACATTTAACCACCATTGTTCTCTAGAAGGTTACCCAACAAAGAATCTAGCTAAAACCAAGGCTCATGGCCCAAATACAATTAAGAAAAGAAAATGGGTAGCAATGCATAGCATTTCATACCACATGATGGGCCTAAAGAAATGGCTTAAAGCCTACATACATCAACGTGAGCTCAATGGGGCTAACCATGGCCCAAGTATCATGGCTAACGAATGCATGCATTATGATGGGCCTCATAGGCAACCCATATGCCCAAATATATAGGTAAGGTACATCCAAGATTCGCCAAGATGGGCCTTACAATTCAGCCTAAGACTGGGCAATCAATGGTCCAATTACATGCAACATATCAGCCCACCAGGTCCAGCTCAATAGGTACGTAGCCCATACACAAAACTGGGCTTAAGGCTGGACATCCAATCCATCTGGGCCTGCTGGACGTCCAAAAATCTGGACTATTTTGGTCCTCAAACAATCAAATAAATGGTGGGCCTCACAAGGCACAAATGGGGTCTAATAATCATGGGAAAATACCTACATAGAGTGAGTACACAACACCCTCAATCTGGTGGGCCTCACAACATTACAACTTCCAGTTACATACAAAATTTTGTTAAGGCCTTTGCTGGACATCCAGCCCACCCAACTTCCCAGGCCTACCGAGGTCCAGTAGATGGTAATTCTTAGTGAACGTACACTTCATAATGGCCTGTAATTATCATAGTGGGTCCCACTAGATGGAAGGTGAGGTTACAACACATAAATCAAAGTGGGCCTGCTATTGGACTACAATTTCAACAGCACCCCAAAAGGGTCTGGGCGTCCCAATGGGGCTTGGACAGCTGGCCCCGAAAATATCCAAGGTGGGCCCCACTTGTGGACGTCCCACCAGGGGGTGGACCGCGACCAAGTGGGCCACACAGAGGGGAGGACGGCATGGATAATACACATAATCAATGTGGGGCACATGGGGGAATGGCCAGCCTCTGCTGGACATTAGCCCAGCTAGAATGTCCAGCAGGTGGACTGCTGGCCCAGCTATAGTAACCCCCAAAAATGGGCGGTCCAGATGGTCCACATACACCTGAGGTAGGTCCCAGCAAGGTGGGCCATAAATAAGGTAAGGGGAGAAGCCATAAACACATACAAATAAGAAATAAAACTCTAGACAACAAGGTTTTTAAAATAAAATATGTTGCTGGAATGTTTCTATCCCCATCTTGTACACCCAATGGAGTGGGCCCAAGCCTACCCAATCAAGGGGAAAATAGGTGGGTTACATGCACCCATGAATGAACAACAAGTGGGGTCCACATGAGTGGCCCACCATCTCAAAAATCAAGCTGATATGTATGTTTTCTCTTCATGCAGGACTGTTGGACGGTCCAAAAGCTTAGACCGTCTAGCCCTCTTGGGCTTGCTCTATGGGGCTCCAATCAAGGGTGGATGGAGCGGGTCTCATCATACATTAAGGTGGAGTCCACACCACAGATGAATACCCAAAAAAATCAGAGAAAAAAAGCTATAAACAGGGCTTAAACTCCATACAAAAATCATCCAGCAATGGGCTAGAAATCTGGACAGCAACATGTTGTTGTCCATTCCAAGCCATAATGTGGTTGATAGGGGGATTTATCTCGGATTCATCAAGGTGAGGTCCACCAAGATGGGTCACACATACTCTAGACCCAAGTCCCATCCAAAAACAACTATATAATCAGGCCTAATGGCCATCCAAACCATGCAAACTACATTGGGTAGTAATGATGGGCCCGGACTTCCAACAGCTTGGGCCTAGACGTCCTTACAACTGGATGGTCTGGATGCATGGACACATCTGGTGGGCCACACACATCAGAATAAAAATAAGAGTGAAAGAGAGAGCAGATCATGGCCACAGGAAGGGCTCCGCCACTATGAGCCCTTCAAAATCAATCACAAATATACATCAAGATAGCACATGGGTCCCATGCATGCATGGGCCCTACAATAAAAAATCTAAGGTGGGGATACCATCCCCACCATAGATCTAGGGTCTAGATGACCCAACAAACTATAAATCAAGGGAAAAACATCATGATAGGGTCCATGGAGAATGGCCCCAACATGGCAACATGCATGCACAAAGTGGGTCATTGGCCACACTCATGGAATCAAGTAGGATCTCCACCATTGATTGGTGGGTCCTACACACTCCCATGAAGGAAGGATGAAGATCTAAGGAAGAAAATCAGAAAAATCTACTCTAAGATAACTCCCACCTCAAAGCTCTTCCTTCTTCTTCTATCCTTGGGTTCTCTAGCTCTAATGGAGTAGTTTCAATGGTGTAGATGGGTGTAGGAGAGTTAGATTGATGGGAATAAAGAGAGAAAGGGGCTAGAGAAATGAGGGAGCATTGGATGTTCCAACCTCTCTAACAATGGAGGGAGAGGAGGAAATGAGAGAGAAAGAGAGTGAGATGGAGTGTTGTAGAAGTGCCATCATGGCAATGTAAGGTAATAATGGGTTTTGGTAAGAGAACCCATCATTGCTTTTTAGGAAGAAAACTCATCATGACTTGTAAGAGAGAGTAGGCTAGGCTAGGTCCCTAGACTAAGCTAGGGCTATATGCAATGATGACACTAGGGTGGGGTCTCCCACCTAGGAAAATGTGCACTAGCACAAAATGGATCCCACATCATGATTAACGGTCCAAATATTGCATGGGGTACATCTTTTGATCTACACCCTAGATTGGCGCACGAGACACGACGTTGGAACCACGGCGACGATGCTGTCGCAAAAGCATAGGTTTAAGGTCGAATCGGTTTGGGTTTTGAAACTTAGGGATGATCGCAAATGCTACCTACAGCTCTCAGGTCGCCGAAATTTGACCGGAAGGACTGCGGGACCTAACGGAATGGAATGAATACTAGATTATGGGTCTGACAGTTATCCCCAACAAATAACCTAAGATTATTGAATTCAACCTATTTCTTTATGTTTCTACCTAAGGTTAAAGTAGAAGGTCTTGCATGCGACATAATTCCTACAAAAGTTTTTTCAGATTATTAGTCATTTTAATTTCTTATATATATATATATATATATATATATATGTATTAGGGAAGTCCAATTTAAAGAGTTAAATAAGTGTACAAGAGTACAACCTTTGGTCCTTACTCATGGATCAGTGGTAGACCTTGTAAGTTTCAATGCTAAGGTCATGGGTTTGGGTTTAGATCAAGTTGATCTTTGTATTTTTCCTTCATCCAGGTTGGTTAACCTTATCATCGGGTAGGATGGAAAATAAACATTAAAGATTTGCTTATAGTATGTAGCTATTAAGTTCTGTATGACAAAAAAATCCTTACTCTTACTCCAGTGGTAGATTCTAGGAAGTTTCAACACCCGGTTAAGGGTTCGAGTATCCATAGGTGGTGAAATCCCACTACGGCATGATTGTGTGGGGGTGTGTGTGTGTGTGTTAAAAAAAAAAAAACTTTTGTATGCTAAAGTATGCAGCTATTAACTACAATAAAGCTAGCACAAAACCAACCTTTGATGCTAAAGTATGCAGCTATTAACTTCAAAAGTCAAATTTCAATTTGGATGAAAGTCCCTCATTATTCGGTGGAATGAATTATTAGCATGCACTTGGGACATTTCTTGTTTATTGAATTGAAGGATTGCAACTCAGTTCAAGCAAGCATCCAAATGCAGCCAGATGCCTGTACCTATCTTTGCTTATTTGGTATTTGTTGGTTGAGGAAGATTCCACCGCTTGCTTCTTTAAGGCTCATCTCCAAATTCTGACAAGTCTTTCCGACAAAGAAAAAGGAAAGAGTGAGGCCATAAAGTTTATTGTTTTCATAGAAGATATGGAAACAAATATGAGTAAATCCTTTTTAATGGTTTGGTGTCTTCTATCCTAGCAATTCTCATGTGGGTTCATTAGGTGCAAAGGGATCTCATGCCAGCACATGGGTGCATGCTCCCCATCACACAAGTCTCAAGGCTCATCAGCCGACTTATTTTAGTTGCTTTTATTAAATGAGTTTAAGATGGTGTAGTTTAATTCTTATCAAGGGGAATGCTGATTTGCAGCTTTCCACTTAGAATGTCTATGTAGCTCCCTCCACATGCGTTGGCCTACCAAATCAATAGTTGCAATCACCAGATATTTTTACCTCATGTACCGTATGGAAGGAGTTGCATAGAACTTCTACGACGGGAGTTACTAGCATTCCTCCACTTCTATTTGGAAATGGGGATTCAGCCATGCAGAAACATGCTTTACATGAGAAAAAGAGGCTGACAGAGAATGAGTGGGTGGTTTACAAATGAACTTTTTTCTCATGAGATTTTTTATTTTTATTTTATTTTTACGTTTTCATTACAAAAGATTAGTTATCCTTATGAGAATTTACATTATTTTCACTTGTCTTTATATTTGTTCAGGAATATAAAGTGTGTTAACTTTTATTAGGCTAATCTTAGGGTTAGTATGATTATATGAAAACTAATGCTATAGTTAGACCAACCAAACAACACAACAACACTAAGAAAACTTAGTGGTGTAGAGCGTTGCCCCCCACATGCTGAGGCCCAAATGACTCAAAAGGAGGGACCTCTTTTAGTCAGTTGTAATGCAGTCGATGAGCATAACCAGAAATCTGCCGGGCCCAATGATAGCATGGCCTCTACCCCCCAATCTTAGTTGCAGGATCTAGGGGATGTGGGAATACTTCAGGGATTTAATTAGTTATATGTTCACACGGCTCTGCTTTTAGGTGAAACTAACCCATCCCCCGTTCCACCTAAATGACAAGCATCTCTCAGTAAAACTTGTCAAGGGATTACTAGGCAGAATGAGTGGGTGTATGGAATCCAGCCCTAGCTCAGATCCAAATTGGTCCCTTATGAGATGGTCAGAGAGCAACGAAGACAAGGAAGATTCTTCTCCATGGAACTCTCCAAAATCCATTATCCCGAATTCCTTAGAATCAAGGTCCCCAGAGGCACCAAAGTCGTTGGATAAGAGGATAAATGACCATGTGGTCGACCTGGAAGTGAATCTCTCCCCTTTTTTTGTGTAGTGGCATCTAATGACTTTGGTGCCTCTGAAAAGGACCTATAAGAGGATAGAATGTGCTCCTCCACGAGGAAAAAAGTCAGGGATTATGTCGGGGGGCAATTAGGGTCAAAGGTTATGGAGACTAAAGAGAAGGGTCGTGAATTCTGGCAGCTTGACTGATGGGTAGTTTCCTAATCTGAAATGCCTGGGGTGTTAGTAATAGACCAACCATTTCAACAATGAAGAGACTCACCTCAAAGCATAATCCATAGTCCGTACCCATCCTTAAATTAATGCTCAGATAGGGTAAAAGGGTGGCAACTGGTTTGAAATTCGGCTTCCATTAATCCTCCCTCTCTAATGGAGAAGTGGGAGGAAAGATATGGGTGTTCTACAATAACCCCCTCAGATTATCGGTGTTGACCGCTACTAATCAAATGCTTACTCTCACTATCTATTTGCCAAATTTCCAAGCTCCTTTCCAGGTGTCTATAGTGTACGGTAAATGTGCTAAGAGCTTAAGAAGGGAGCTTTGGGAGGACATGACAGTTTTGTCCAGATTGACTACTGACGTATGGGCCCTATGTGGTGACTTCGACATGGTGATTGAAGCCTCAGAGAGAAGAAGTAATAGGAACTTCGATCAAGCTAGTGCCGAGGATTTCGCTGAGGCGATCAACACGGTCGGGTTGATTAATACGGGCTTTGCAGGCAACTGATTTACTTGGTACAATAATCAGTCAGGTAATGCGAGAGTTTGGGCTACGCTGGACATGGTGCTTCTAAACGCTGACTGGGTGAGTGCCTTCCCGCGATTTCACATCGAGCACCTACCATGTGCTTCCTCAGATCATGCGCCACTGCTTCTTCAATTCCCAAATTAGTTCATCAGCTCCTCTGTCAAGCCTTTAAGATTTTAGAGAATGTGGATGCAACACAAGTTGTTTTTGCAGGTAGTTAAAGACGCTTAAGAGGGTGAGGTCTCTCCGTAGCCACTATTGAACGTTCAGCTGAAGCTTAAGAAGGTTAAATCAACCCTAAAGTTTTGGAATAAGCAGGTTTTTGGTGACATTTTCAAGTGGGTGAAACATGCAAAGCAAGTCCTGGAGGAGATTGATGTCAGGCTGTAACAAGTTTCAGGCATGACAGGGCCAGACATTAGTTTTCAGCAGGAATATGTCGCAATGAGACAAATCTATCTAAGGTTGAACTCATGGTCGAGATCTTTTGGAAACAAAAGTCCAGGAACAAATGGCTGGCTGAGGGTGATAGGAACACTAAGTTCTTTCACACCATAGTAAAAAATAATCAGAGAAGGAATGAAATCAGGGCCATTGAGCTGGAATCTAGTGTCAATCTCTTTGAGCCTGCTGGTATCAAAACTAAAGTGGTCAAGTACTTTCAGGACATCTTCAAGGCTGAAGACCAGTCTCCCTCTCCATTATCGCAGTCCCTTCTCGCAGCTATCCCACGGATCATCTCTTCTTCAAATAATGATCAGATGATGGCCCCCCCTTCCCAGCAGGAGGTGTATTAGGCGGTTCTCTCCCTCCCTATTGATGGCGTTGTAGGCCCTGACGGTTTCTCAGGTGCATTTTTCATGGGATGTTGGAATATCTTAGGGTAGGACCTTCATAAGGCGGCGGTGCACCTCCTCTAGGGCAGGGAAATTCCAAGGGCAGTTAGTATGTCTCTTATTTGTCTAATCCTAAAATCCCCGGTCCTAAAGGGTCTCACCGATTTTTAGCCCATCAGTTTATGTAACCCTTTGTACAAAATTTTTGCTAAGATTCTCTTCTACCTGCTTTGATCTCACTTGAGCAAGGAGCCTTCATCTAAGGTCACAATATAGTAGAGAATATTGCGCTAACCTAGGAAACCATTAGAGACATTAACAAAAAAGTTCATGGCGGTAATATCTTGCTTAAGCTAGATATGGAAAAGGCATACGACAGAGTTCATTGGGATTTCCTGAAGAGAGTGTTGTAGTGTTTCGATTTTAGCAATTCTTAGATCCGCCTGGTTGAAAAATGTTGTGTCCATTGTTAGTTCTCCATTCTAATTAATGGAGAGGCTTAGGGTTTCTTCAAATCATCAAGAGGACTGCGGCAGGGTGATCATCTATCCCCTAGCCTGTTCATAACTGTTGTGGAAGTCCTCAGCTGAAGGGGTTAAGCTCCTAGTAGAACAAGGCTATTGTAAGCCTTTCAAGCAGCGTCGGGGCAACCCACTAGTCTCCCATCTTGTATATGCAAATGATAAGCTACTTTTCTTGAATGGAGGAGTTTCCTTGATGCATATAGTCAAGGCCTTCCTTTAATCATATCAAGAGTCATCTGGCTAGAAAGTGAACCTCCGCAAGAGCTCCTTCCTATGCTCCGACAAGCTTCCGCCATCCAGAGTTATGACTATTGAGAGTACATTGGGTATTGTCAAATCCATCTCCTGTCCCATTTACCTGACATTCCACTGTGCATGGGCAGGGTGAAAAGGGCCTTGTGTAATAGCCCACACCCACACTGTATGATATTGTCTGCTCTTGGTACAGTCCGCACGGTTTCGTTCTCGGGGTTTTCCCCAAAAGGCCTCATACAGTATAGGGTGACAACTCTACATATAACCACCACAACTTCAGACAACTCTTTCGATGTGGGACAAGTTACGCTATAGTCAACTGTAACAGTAGCTCGCCCAGGCCCTCAAGCCCCGCCCACATCGCGCCCGCCCACATTGAAGCAGTGACCGGGGCGTCACATTATCCCCCACCGAGGGCAGAGCCGTCCTCGGCTCTGATACCATTTGTAACAGCCCACACCCACACTGTATGATATTGTCCGCTCTGGGTACAGTCCGCACGGTTTTGTTCTTGGGGTTTCCCCCAAAAGGCCTCATACAGTATAGGGTGACAACTCCACATATAACCACCACAACTTCAGACAACTCTTCCAATGTGGGACAAATTACGCTACAGTCAACTACAACAGTAGCTCACCCAGCACGATAGCTCGCCCAGGCCCTCAAACCCTACCCACATCGTGCTCGCCCACATCGCACTCTCCCACATTGAAGTAGTGACCGAGGCATCACACCCTGTTTCAGCCCTTGGTGGACAGGGTGGTGGCACCCATCGCTAGTTGGAAGGAAAGGGTTCTCTCGCAGGCGGGTCGAGATACCTTGGTGCAACACGTTCTAGGGAGCATCCCCGTTCACAATATGTCTGCTACTCAGATCCTGGTTGCTATGATTGGGGATTTAGAAATTTATTTTGCCAACTATTTTTTAGGGTTAGGATGATGGCAAGCACAAGTTTTACTGGTCGAATTAGAAAGAGATTTCCATTCCTAAACGAGAAGGTGGGCTAGGGATCAGAAGGTTGAAAGAGGTGATGAAAGCACTTTGGCTCAAAATGGCGTGGATAGTCAAATATGGTAGAAATGTTAGCCTATGGAGTGATTGCATGAGACCAAAGTATGTTCAGGACGTCTATCCCGTCGCACAGGGAGTGCCTCTGCCCATCCCTCTCCTTTATGGAAGAGTATCAGGGCCCTTTTGCCAATGTTAAACTCTCTTGTGTAAAGTCGCATGGGGCAGGGGCTAGGCAATCTGTGGTCTTCAAATTAGTCAGGGCTAGGTCGTCTCAATAGCTTTCTGGATAGCCCTATCACACCAGTAATGTGAGTTATGAATATCTGAGACTTCATTGGACTGGATGGCCCTCTCCCTCCTTCCTCCATCTTCTCATATCTTCCCCGAGAGGTCCTTGATTTTCTATTTCAGGGTGGTTTCTTCTTACCGGATGAGGATGAAGAGAGCTTTTGGCCATTCCAATCGTCTGGATCCTTCTCAATCAAACTGGGTTGGGAGCTCAGTAGAGAGATCAGGCAAAGAAAAGGTTAGGCGAAGTGGGTATGGTACGCAAAAATTCCACCGAAGTTGCCCATATTCTTGTGGAGGTTGCTGCATAAAGGTATTCTGGTGTAAACTTCGATCCAAGCAAAAGGGGTCCAGCTTGCCTCCTCTTGTGTTTGCTACATGGGTAGCATGTCCACTCGTCCTAAGTGTGAGTCCCTCGATCACCTCTTTATCAATGGGATTCTTGTGTCTTTTGTTTGGGCCCATTTTGGGGCCATTTTCAATATCTCTATCCTGGCCTCTCAGTGGATTATCGGCAGGTTGACGCAGTGGTGGCAACCCTCCACTCAGTGAAGTCATTTCCTAGCCTTGCAAGGGCTGACCCCCTATTTTATCCTCTGTGAGATCTGGCTCGCCTGAAATGCTGCCAAGTTTGATGGTACCACTCCTCAGGCTTCTGCAGTTAACGTCCGTGCGAAAAGGAGGCGTTCTTCAGTGTATAATGTTATAAGAGCTTCTAGGAGACATCATATGACTGAGTCGTTGATGCTTACGGATCTTGGGCATCTCGGTTTACGGCTCGGCTAGTATATTTTGAAAGTTCCCTTATAAGTGCCCTTGTTTGTCAATTACTGTGAACGGGTGGTCGGACAGTCCGCAGGACATCAAAAGAAGATCAAGCTAAGTGTTTGCCTCAATCGGATGTATGGAAGATCGCCATAGGTAAATCATAGCCTCACATCCCATAACCCAATACACCAAGTGAATTAAACCCTTAAAACAAGATAGACATCTTAGGGTTTTTATGGTGAGAAAACTTTTTCAAAATAGGAAAATCTCTAAGTTTTTCTCGCCTTGTCGATTTTATCGAAGCACCCTCGATATGATCGATCTGTTCTGTCGATGTCTTCGATACCTTAATGATATTATCGAAAAGAGGACCAAAAGTGTCCAGCAACTAAATACTCATCTAGACGGATTTATCGATATATCGATACACCTATCGATATCATCGATAAAAGCATTAAACATGTCCAGTAACTTTATAACATATCTGGATGAATTATCGATGTATCAATACGCATATCAATACCATTGATATTCAAATCTCGAGACCATCGGGAGTGGCTCGATCAGATCGACAGGCAGACTTCTGACCTCCTGTTTTTTAATAAAAATCTCAAAATTCATCGATATATCGATGACCGTCCGATATGATCTGAAATCAAATATCGATAAGATTGGAGGTCTATCGATGATATCGATGGTGGGCGCGTATTTCTTACAGCAGTCATTTTAGGATGTTTTTAACTATGATCGGGGGCCCTTCGATTTAATCGATATTCAAATATCAATGATATCGACACCAGATTGATTGCATTGAACTAAGCCATAATCTGTAGAGTAAGTTCAAAGATAAATCTGCTGGAATTATCGATGCCTCGACTCAGATCTCGATATCATCGATATTCAAATTGCGATGACCTCGACAGTTCCCCCGATCATTCATGAAAACCTAAAATATTTTCAAAGTCAAGTCTCTCTCATTTTTCATGTGTCGAGGGATCGACCCAATCATCGATGGAATCAGAGTTTGAAATCCGATGACATCGTCAACTGTTTTGATTCATCAACCTATTGGCAAGGAGTTTCAAAAGCGTATGACATCGAGTCCGAGTCATCGAGTAGGCCATCGATGCTATCGAGAGTATACGCTCGATGATATCGAACCTACTCGATGATATTGAACTCTGTCATAAATGTGACAGTTTTATATCCATTGGAACTTCTTGCCTATATATAGAGGACTTGTTCTTTATTGCTGTAAGAGAGAAAAGAGAGAGCTTTTATGTGTTTTAACTTGCATTTTATACCTAAAGCCTTTCTCTTTAGGGAGTTTATCCTCTAATCCACCCTTACCATTGATATTAAATAGAGTGGATTGGGGAATGAACTTTCGCATTCAAGGATCCTCCAGCTACTATCTTAATGGCAAATCATTATGCTGGGATACCTTGAATGCATAAGAGAGGAGCCGCTCTATCTTCCTTATAGGAAAATCTTTAGAGAGTAGGATTCCATCTCACCCTTGACCCAACCCGAAGCCAAGCATTGGTATATCATCTTGTGTTGTGGATCTAGGGAGCTAAAGACTCTTCGTCAACAAGGAGGAGAAGATCTTTGGCGTTGTGCTTAACGGGACTCATCAACTTATCTGTAAGTATCCAGAGTCCAAAGGACACTTGTGATCATTCCTTCCTAGGTCTTGGTCCTAAGTGGTTCTCACCCTTTGAAGTCCTCGAGGAGGCCTCCGGCGGGAGTGTAAGTAGTGGGTGCACAGGGTGGACCATTGCTCTTGTGTAGGGCATAAATTGTTCGGTCCTTGTGTAGGTCTTTGACCTATGTGGTCTAAAATATGGGTGCGTCGTGTCGACCCTTGCTCTATGGAGAGCATAAACATCTGGTTAGGAGTGAACCAACAAGACTTTGGGTTTGATGTGAACCGCGTAAAACCTCTGTAAAGGTTGAAGGTGAACTTGATTTAAAACCTTAGGTTTGAGGTGAACCCTGAGAAACCTCCTTAGTGAAATCTGTTACACTCAAGGGTTAAGTGCGGCAGCCTGGAGTGGAGTAGACTTATCGTCAAACCACTATAAAATGACTGTGTCTGTGATTGCATTTCTATATATGTGATTCATGTCAATACATTCATATTCATATATCTGATCACATCCCACACACATGCACAGTCATATCCAACATAGACTAAGTTGCACATTGTTATATCTTGATTAGTTTGTGATTGGATCCTCTACTTGGCTTAAAAGCCAATAGAGTTACATTTGAGTAATCCTGATAATTGCATATCTATAAGGATTAGTGTAATAGGATTTTGAATAAACAGTAAAAACTTTTAAAATTCTTATTCACCCCCCTCTAGGACATATTGGCATATTCTGACTTCATCTCAAGCGGTCTTCACCGCTATTTCAATTAGTATCAGTGCATGTCTCTCTTTAAGGGCTTCACTGCCTAGAGAGTGATCTTGATTAAAGTTGGAATCATGTTAAAAAATGTCCAAGAGGGTGTAACCAACCAAAATAATTGTCTAGTAATCCATATAGCCCCGAAAGTCGAAAATAGTTCAGAGTGGTATATGGACAGTGGATGCTCCAGATACATGACTGGTGACCAAACACACTTTTGTGAATACTCAAACTTTGATGGGGGATCTATCACATTTGGTGATGGAAGTTCAGCCAAGATAGTTGGACAAGGAACTATAGCAGTACTAGGCCTTCCAAAGATCAAACATGTACTCTGTGTAGGTGGCCTGAAACATAATCTCCTGAGCATTTCCCAAATCCGTGACAAAGAACATCTTGTCACTTTTTCAAAGGATGTATGTAGAATTTTGGATCATACAGGAAAATCTCTCATAAAAGGTTTACGTACTAGTGATAATTGTTATGTCATTGAAAGTACGAGTGAGAAGGGGTTATCCACAAAGTGTAACATAGCTATGAAAAATGAATCCAAACTATGTCACCAAAGGTTGGGACATGTCCATTATCAAAATTTAGCAAAACTCAGTTCAAAGAATTTGGTAAGGGGACTTCCCAAGATTAGAAAAGAAGAAAATGTTGTCTGTGGAGAATGTCTAAAAGGAAAACAGATAAAGGTTGGACACAAGAAAATAACCTCCATAGCAACAACAAAACCTTTGGATCTGCTACATATGGATCTAGTTGGACCAACTAAAGTGGAAAGTCATGGGAAGAAAAGATATTTCCTGGTGATAGTAGATGACTACACCAGATTTACTTGGGTCGCATTTCTTCGAGAAAAATTAAATGCTTTTGAGGAATTTGTGACTCTGGCAAAATGACTCCAAAATGAAAAAGGATAGGGGATCAATCGCATCAGAAGTGATCATGGTGGGGAATTTGAAAATGAAAAATTTGAAAAATACTGCAATGAGAAAGGGATTCATCATGAATTCTCAGCCCCAAAAACCCCACAAAATGGAGTCGTTGAAAGAAAAAATCGAGTACTGCAGGAAATGGGGTCAGTTATGCTAAATGGAAAGGATATGGCTAAAAGTTTTTGGGCAGAAGCTGTCAACACTGCTTGCTACATCATAAATAGAGTATATCTTAGAGCAGGCCTAGACAAAACCCCATACGAACTATGGTATGGAAAATTGCCTAGCGTGAAATATTTTCAAGTCTTTGGTAGCAAATATTATATTTTGAGAGATAGAGATCACCTAGGAAAATTTAAGTCTAAAAGTGATGAAGGATTCTTCTTGGGGTATGTCATGAATAGTTGTGCGTACAGAGTATACAATCTAAGAACTCTCACTATTCAGGAATCAGTAAATGTGGTAATCGATGATCAACCTCATGAAGAAGAGGCACCTGTGAATGAATTAGAAGATGATGTAGATTCTTGCATACTGGAAAAACCTGAAAGCAAAATTTTATCACCTAGTGAACCTCAACCATCATCTGACATTCCCATTATAAAAGATCATCCTCGAGAGCAAATCATTGGAGATCCTAATGCTGGTGTAAGAACTCGATGACAAATAGAAAATGTCTATAGTCACTTCTACTTTACCTCAAAGATTGAGCCTAAGAACATTGTTGAAGCTCTTCAAGATGAACACTGGATAAATGCAATGCAAGAAGAACTTTAACAATTTCAAAGAAATGAGGAATGAAAATTAGTTCCCAGACCACTCGATACTAATGTCATTGGAACCAAATGGGTCTTTAAGAATAAATCTGATGAATCAAGAAATGTGATTAGGAACAAAGCAAGACTTGTAGCTCAAGAGTACTCACAGATAGAAGGCATTGATTTTGATGAGACATTTGCCCTTGTAGCTCGTCTAGAGTCCATCAGAATTCTTTTAGCTATTGCATGTGCATTAAAATTTAAACTATTTCAAATGGATGTTAAGAGTGCTTTTCTAAATGGAGATCTAACCGAAGAAGTTTATGTGGAACAACCCAAGGGGTTTTTAGATCCCAAGTGTCCTCAATACGTATATCGTCTAAACAAAGCTCTCTATGGTCTTAAACAAGCACCACGTGCTTAGTATGAGCGATTGACAAAAAAAATTTTGGACCATAAATTTTACAGAGGAAGTGTTGATAAAATTCTGTTTACCCAAAGAACAAAAGACTCACTGCTTATTGCACAAATTTATGTGGATGATATAGTCTTTAGTTCAACATGTGAAGATATCGCATATATATTTGCTGACCTCATGAAATCAGAATTTAGAATGAGTATGGTTGGTGAATTAAACTTCTTCTCAAGTTTGCAGGTCAAGCAGCTACATGATGGTATCTTTATTTGTCAAACCAAGTATGCAAATGAGTTGGTAAAAAGGTTTGGTCTTGAATTTGGTCGTTCCTATCACACTCCCATGAGCACCACACTCAAACTCTCCAAGATACAAATGGCAAGAGTGTGGATTAACATCTCACGGCTAGTCATCCCGACGTATCCTTTAGTGTGGGTGTATGTGCTCGATATCAAGCTGATCCTAAAGAATCCCACCTAATAGCCGTTACAAGGATAATTAACTACATTGCAGGAACTACCGGCTACGGTTTGTGGTATCCATTTGAAACATCCACGATCATCGCCGGGTACTCTGACGCCGTCTGGGCAGGAAATTTGGATGATCGAAAATCAACAAGCGGAGGGTGTTTCTATGTTGGAAACTGTCTGGTCTCCTGGCAGAGCAAGAAGTAAAATTCAATATCATTATCCACTGCCGAGGCTGAATACATTGCCGCAGGAAGTTGCTGTGCACAACTCCTTTGGATGAAACAGATGTTGTTGGACTATGGAATTGAACAACCTATGATGAGTCTTTTCTGTGATAACACAAGCGCAATCAATATTTCAAAGAATCCTGTTCAACATTCTCGGACTAAGCACATTGACATCCGTCATCATTTTATTCGAGAACTTGTTGAAAACAAGATTATTACATTAGATTATGTTTCCACAGAAAAGAAGCTCGCAGATATCCTCACAAAACCTCTTAATACAAGTAGGTTTAGTGACCTTCAGAAATCCATTGGTGTCTGCACTCACTAAGACAATATCCCAGTGAACTTGTGCCACAAAGGTAAATCTCTACACTGGGACATTCATGGTTATACAACAGTCACACGACTAAATTACCTATATTAACCATGTACATTTTTTTTAAGCCAAGTTAATTCTCGATGATATTTGAATGGTGTCAATAGTATTGAAACTTACATAAGCATGGTAAATTTTTGGACAACTGTTAGATTACTGGTGTCTGTAGCAGTATACCTTTTTTGGAAACATGGATTTAACTGCAATCTTGTGCAGTTCATTTTGGTGTTTTTATGGCTACATATCACTCTTATCTTTAATGCCATATTTTGATTTCCCCCTGGTTTATCAAGTCTCCGATTTGGAACGCATGAGAAGCCTTTAATGAATATTTCAATTGCTTTACAACTACTTTATCTTATCCTACATGCATTCATGACTTGTGAAAATGATTTTTGTTTCAAAATGATCTCATCCTTGTACATCTGTATCTGTTGGTTCTCCCATGAAATTCATTCTTCAGTCAATATCACTTACTGTACCTTTGTCAATGACTGACAAAAAGGGGGAGAACAGTTCCAAATACCCCGAGCAGAAAATTGTGTATCTATCTATGTTTATGCAGGTGTTAGGGGGAGCAGCTGCAAGAAAGGGGGAGTTTTGAAGTGAGGGGGAGCGGATATTTCTAGAATGTGTACATGGGTTAGAAAATATTGTAAAATTGTGTAAATGCATATACACACAATTTAGGGTGTGTTTAGAAGTATTATAGGGTGTTTTGGATATTTTGTCACGTAATTGACAAAGGGGGAGATTGAAAGTGTCCTTATAAGTGCCCTTGTTTGTCAATTATTGTGAACGGGTGCTCAGACAGTCTGCAGGACATCAAAAGAAGATCAAGCCGAGTGTCTGCCTCAATCGGATGTATGGAAGATCGCCATAGGTAAATCATAGCCTCATATCCCATAACCCAATACACCAGGTGAATTAAACCCTTAAAACAAGATAGACATCTTAGGGTTTTTATGGTGAGAAAACTTTTTCAAAATAGGAAAATCTCTAAGTTTTTCTCACCTTGTCGATTTTATCTCCCTCGATATGATCAACCTATTCTGTCGATGTAATGATATTATCGAAAAGAGGACCAAAAGTGTCCAGCAACTAAATACTCATCTGGAAGGATTTATCGATGTATCGATACACCTATCAATATTATCGATAAAAGCACTAAACATGTCCAGTAACTTCATAACATATCTGGACGAATTTTCAAATCTCGAGACCATCGTGATGGCTCGATAAGATCGACAGGAAGATTTTCGACGCCCCTGTTTTTTAATGAAAATCTCAAAATTCATCGATATATCGATAACCGTCAGATATGATCTGAAATCAAATATCGATAAGATTGGACGTCCATCGATGATATTGATGGTGGGCTCGCATTTCTTACAACAGTTATTTTAGGATGTTTTTAACTATGATCGGAGGCCCTTTGATTTAATCGATATTCAAATATCAATGATATCGACACTGGATCGATTGCTTCGAACTAAGTCATAATCTGTCTAGCAAGTTCAAAGATAAATCTGCTGGAATTATCGATGCCTCGACTCAGATCTCGATATCATCGACATTCAAATTCTGATGACCTCGATGGTTCCCCCGATCATTCATGAAAACATCAAGGTTAAAAATCTGATGACATCGACAACTGTTTCAATTCATTGACCTATTGGCAAGGAGTTTCAAAAGCGTATGACATCGAGTCCGAGTCATCGAGCAGACCATCGATGCTATCGAGAGTATATGATCGATGATATCGAACTTGCTCGATGATATCGAACTCTATCATAAATGTGACTGTTTTATATCCATTGGAACTTCTTGCCTATATATAGAGGACTTGTTCTTTGTTGCTGTAAGAGAAAAAAGAGAGAGCTTTTGTGTGTTTTAACTTGCATCTTATACCTAAAGTCTTTCTCTCTAGGGAGTTCATCCTCCAATCCACCCTTACCATTGATATTAAATAGAGTGGATTGGGGAATGAACTTCCGCATTCAAGGATCCTCTAGCTACTACCTTAATGGCAAATCATTATGCTGGGATGCCTTGAATGCATAAGAGAGGAACCACTCTATCTTCCTTATAGGAAAATCTTTAGAGAGTAGGATTTCATCTCACCCTTGACCCAACCAGAAGCCAAGCATTGGTATATCATCTCGTGTTATGGATCAAGGGAGCTGAAGACTCTTCGTCAACAAGGAGGAGAAGATCTTTGGCGTTGTGCTTAACGGGACTCATCAACTTATCTGTAAGTATCTAGAGTCTAGAGGACACTTGTGATCATTCGTTCCTAGGTCTTGGTCCTAAGTGGTTCTCACCCTTTAAAGTCCTCAAGGAGGCCTCCGGCGGGAGTGTACGTAGTGGGTGCACAGGGTGGACCCTTGCTCTTGTGTAGGGCATAAACTGTTAGGTCCTTGTGTAGGTCCTTGACCTGTGTGGTCTAAAATCTGGGTGTGTTGTGTGGACCCTTGCTCTATGGAGAGCATAAACATCTGGTTAGGAGTGAACTAGCAAAACTCTAGGTTTGAGGTGAACCACGTAAAACCACTATAAAGGTTGAAGGTGAACCTGATTTAAAACTTTAGGTTTGAGATGAACCCTAGGAAACCTCCTTAGTGAAATCCGGTATACTCAAGGGTTGAGTGTGGCAGTCAGGAGTGTAGTGGCTTATCGTCGAACCACTATAAAATGACTGTGTCTGTGATTGTTTTTCTATATGTGTGGTTCATGTCAATACATTCATATTCATATATCTGATCACATCCCACACACATACACAGTCATATCCAATATAGACTAAGTTGCATATTGTTATATCTTGATTAGTTTGTGATTGGATCCTCTACTTGGCTTGAAAGCCAATAGAGTTACATTTGAGTAATCCTGATAGTTGCATATCTATAAGGATTAGTGTAATAAGATTTTGAATAAACAGTAAAAACTTTTAAAATTCCTATTCACCCCCCCTCTAGGACATATTGGCATATTCCTACTTCATCTCAAGCGGTCTTCACCATTGTTTCATATTTTCTGAGATAGTGAAGTGTAGAAGACCTCAGTCAGGTTGGATCCAAAAACTTGTTCACTCCCCAAGTATAGGGTTGTGATGTAGTAATAACTCGGTAAGATCGAGGTCGAATCCCACGAGGACTGATCGTCACAATTCAAATCTGTGATCCTCCTTAACTAATTCAACAAATAATGGAGCAAATTACTAACACAAATTTATGGAAAATAACTATTGAGGATAGAGAAGAAAATTCAATAAGAGAAAGAGCACTAGGACTTTCGAATCCACCCCTAATTATCCTAACCCTTGTTTTGTCTGTTAATTCACTTTAATTTAGATTGATCCAACTTATCTAGAGAAAGCACAATCTGTGTCCTTAATCGACATACAGATTGTCTAATTCCTTCAAGCAATGCCATGAATAACATATCCCATGTCCAAATCGGGCATATGGAATATGCAAGATTCGAAAGCACCCTGTTTCTTCCTCTACAGGAACCTGTTCATGATCAGATACAAGCACCTAGAATAAGCATCCAGACCACATCCATCCATAGACTCTGATCAAGTTCATAGATGGAGAAGTATAGAATTTAAAGCAATCAAGCACACTAGGGAAAGAAACAAACCAATCTAATTAAAATAAAATCAACATAGAAAAAGAGGTGTTCAAATTAGGGGTTTCATCTCAAATTTAGTGAGAGATTAGTTACCCATAAAATCCATTAAACATATGGATAAATAAAATTCAATAACAAACATCAAACCAATTTCTCTCTTTCTTCTTTCTTCTTTTTCTTCTCTCCTTTGCTCTAGATCCGGAATTCTCCACTTTTTCCAATTTCGAATGCCTCTCCCACGTCCAAAACTTCCCTTTTATAGTGGCGGATGGTCGAATCGGAATCGTGTGCAGTCGTGAAGCGGACTCAAGTACAAATTTTCGCAGGCCGTGATCGGTGGGCCCCACGGAGGTGTTTTCTCGGAAAATCCACCCCGTCCATTGGATTCGGGACGAAATTTTAGTCAAGAATGGGTGGTTTTGAAGGTCCATTGGCGCGGCCCACGAAGAAATCTCGAAAAGATCAGTTTTGAACGTCGCCGAGCGGCCTGTTTGTGGCCTCTGTACCGCACACATGTGTACGCATGGGAGTGGAATATTAACATGGGTTTGTAGTGCTCGCGGCCCTCTACAAGATGGACGGCTCGGATCTTCCGGAAGGTTGACGAGCGGGGCCCACAATAATTCAGAAAATCGGCCAGCCGCCGTGCGTTACGCGGACGCCAACCGGCGCTGACGTGATGGTGGGTCCCACTTCGCAATGTCTTTGAGAAATCCACTCCGTTCATGAGATTCAGCTCAAAAATCAGTAAGAATTTACTGGTTTTGAGGTGGATTCGGTGCAGCCCACGTGATCTTTCGTCCCACCGTCCATCCTGCGTTTGTACGGCTAGGATCTGATATAATATTTTATTCCAATTTTTGCCACCTAGGCAATCGTAATGTATGCCATTTAGACCTGATGAACGGTCCTGATCACACATTTGGGTAATGTGTGGGGCCCACAATCGAAACCCAAATTGAGACAGGGAGACGCTGTTGCGTTCTCTCGTCTTGAGAAGAAGAGTCGGTCAGCAACGCTGACCGACTTTCAGATTTTTTTGATGCACGTCTTGTGCACATGTGCACTATACACATGCCACCCTAGGTGGGATCTACTGCAATGTGTACGAGCAATCCAATCCAACCATCTGTTTTGCCCCCTCAAATAATGTATTGCAACCAAATCTGAGGCATATCCAGAGACCAGGTGGGCCCCAAATTGAAGATTAATGGGCTGATCTGTCCGTTGGACCACTTTCCGAGATCCTCAATGGCTGAAATTTAATATGTACGGTTAATTTATGGCCCTCATCCCATGTATGAAGTTTTGAACTGATCGGATGGCGGGAACCATGTGATCTTGCATTCTGGACCCTTTTCGGGCCTCTTTAAACGTGAACGGCTTGATTTCTTCGGGTCCCTAGCATGTAAATTTTTCACCATTGGTTCTCTGGAGTCCATCCCATGCTCTGGAGACTTTGGATCATGAAATCCAAGCCTTTAACATCAATTTTCAATTAACGTTCCTGATTTCGTCCTGTAACGAAAATATAATTAAAATCAAGCATTAAACATTATCATGTATGTAAAATCAAGTAATTTACTAGGGTCTGATATGCAATATTCGACCCTGATCACAACCCCCAACCAGCATTTTGCTAGTCCCGAGCAAAACATGCGAAAAAATAATTTCAGAAATAAAGACAATTCCTGTAAACTCAAGTGACTTGTGAACAGATAGCTGAGATGTGAAAATTCTAAGATTCATGATCGGTGTGTGGAATTTTTCTCTTGGAATCAAGCTTACAGTAAACTTCATAATCAAGTTCAAAATATTAATCCATCAATTTGAGCATTCCTAAACATTGAGTTCCACGAGTGTAAAGTATAATCTCGACTTACAATCAGTAAGAGATCCAATTGTCAATTTCATGATAATTCGTGACAATCAAAACTTGAAACCAACACTTATCTCACAGATTAACTTTTCATGTTACCAGCTTTTAATTTTCTTTATGAGCAGTAACGCAAATGAGGGGAATCAAATTCTCACCTATAGGGAGCAAACCTATGGCGAAAACTTGTCGCCTAACTTTCATTTTTTTTTTTTTTTTTATGTCAACTATGGAGAATCAAATCTGCACCTATAGGGAGCAAACCTATGGTGAAGATTATGTGACTTAGCCTTTTAATTCTTCTTTTACTAAGTTAATCATTCAGTTATCGAACCGAAAACTTAATGTGTAAGCGAGATGTAATATGAGAAATCATGGCTCAATCAATGTTACAACTTCTAATCATGGATTAACAATTCAAAATTGACTGTGAAATCAAGCAGATGGCTGAATCCAAGAGTCATAAGTTTACCAACATCACATATCTTATAATGTTAAAACCACAACTATCCTTCAAAATCACTTAGAATTTAATAGAAATTCTAGAAAAAATTAAAAAAATTTCACAAATTTTGCTTAAGACTTCACAAATTTTGCTCAAGACCAAGAAAATACTGATTAGGTAACCTAATCTCCCACCCCCAACCTAAAATCTACATTGTCCTCAATGTAAAAGAAATAAGCATACAATGCATATGGGACAATTAAAATAAAAGAGGAATGAGAGAAAGATAGTACCTGGACGGAGAATCAAGAAGCTTTCTAAAAAAAATTAACAGAGAAAAAAAAAAAAATAACAAAAAGAAAACAAAAGAAGATCCTACCTATACCACTTTCGCAGGTGCTCTCGATTGCATTTAGCGTATGCAATAAGCCTTTAAACCCCTAGGTTACCCCTAGTGGACGAGTTGTAGTCTCGTGAGGGTTTGCAGTAATGTTACCCACAAACATTGATGGAACTCACTTGATTAACCGATCCCGGACAAGTGATGTGAGTTCCCATAAGCGGTGCTATCTCGCAAGGAGGTAATCGACACGTCGTCAAAAAATTTAAGAACTTCGCTCGCACGACTTCTTCCATATGAGGATCACGCTTCCTTTGTATTTCACGCGACATTTCCACGGCATGATCCATGCATATCGTGGGGCATACTCCCTGTATTTCCACTATCTTCCTTTCAATTGCTGCTTTATATGTTCTAAGAAAATTAAGCAGCCTGCTTGCCTTTGTCTTCTCGAGTTCGAAACCGTCTTTGTCGGAGGTGTCTCGGGAGGGATGAAGAGGTTCCACTTTCGCTCTCCATTTTTCGGTCTCCAAGATAGGAGTAGAGTCGAGCAAAGCATTGACTTCATGGATGGGACTATCGATGTCAAAGTCCATGCCGGCAGTGCTAAGCGGGTCTCAAGTGGATCTTCAAAAGATGTACTAAGGAGTCCCGCACAAGGCTCTCGATCATGTCCACTTCAAATATGTCATCCAAATCATGATTGTTGTCCTGCATTAAAAACATTGAGTTTAATATTCATGTTACCAAAGGACAATTTCATAACTCCATTCCTGCAATTGATAATAGCATTAGATGTGGCCAAAAATGGACGACCCAAGATGACTGGGATCTGACTGTGAAGATTCTGGACAGGCTGAGTATCTATGACTATGAAATCCACTGGAAAATAGAATTTATCAACCTGAATTAACACATCTTCAATAACACCCCGGGGCACTTTGACAGATCTATCAGCCAGTTGTAATGTTACCTTAGTCGGTTTCAACTCACCAAGTCCTAGCTGCTCATAAACCGAATAAGGTAACAAATTGACGCTCGCCCCTAAATCAAGTAATGCCTTCCCGATCTTATGATCTCCTATGCCGCAAGAAATGGTGGGAGCTCCTGGATCCCTAAATTTAGGAGGAGTGTTATGTTGAATCATGGAGCTGAGCTGCTCTGCAATGAAGACCTTCTTATGAACATTTTGCTTACGCTTTTGAGTGCATAAATCTTTCGAAACTTAGCGTAGCGAGGACTTGTTTAATAGCGTCAAGCAACGGGATGTTGACTTGCACTTTTTGAAACACATCCAAGATTTCATCAAAATTATTTCTTTTCTTTATTGGTGCCGACGTTCGGAAAAGGTGCTTTGGGCACGTACGGTGGCACATTAGTGACTCTGGAGAGTCGAGGGGCTCTTGGACTTTGGATGCATTGGTGTGTCCCTCTCGCTTCATCTTGATCTTCTGTTTTAGAATTTGAATCATCCCAGGCATCTCTATTCCGTTATCAATCTGCTTGCACCGACCTAAGGGTAATGATTGATTTGGCTTGCTCATGATATTGCCTTTGGTTGGAATTAGAGCCAATCTCATCTCGTCCCTTTGGGTTAGCCTCGGTTGGCTAGGGAACTTGCCCTTCTCTCTCTCACTCAATGTGGCGACTAGTTGACCCATTTGTATTTCCACTTAGCAATGGATTGTGCATTTGCATGTAAGCTTTCTTGGTTAGCCATGAAGGTTTGTTGGGTATCTTTTTGGAATTGAAGAGAACTCGCATGAAAAGATGAAGTGTATCCTCAAGAGATGGGTTCCTTGATTGTGTAGGCGGTTGTTGATATTGCGAATTTGTTGATCGCCAACTTGGAGGTGCGGTTGCATGGGAGGATTTCCGATGGTCCTCCTTGATGTGGTCCTTTTGCCCAAGAAAAATTTGGATGCCTAGCCCACCCCGGGTTGTATGTGTTTGAGTAAGGATCATTCCCGTGTTTTTGAAAAGTGTTCATAGCATGAACTTGTTCGAGAGAAGTTCTGGGATGCTTTGCCCCGGATGGACAAGACTCAAGCGGGACTAGAACATGTGGCACATGCCTCCACTTGAGCTGTTTGTGGAGGTCCATTATTTAATACCGAGCATCAACTTTCTTTGTCGTTATCAAGTTTGGCGCACAACTCGCACGACTCCTATCTCATATATACCACCTCTCTTTTGTGGTTGGGAACTTCTTTCACCTCTATCTGAATAGTCCCATTGCTGGGAGTTTTCACACAAGGTTTCAAAAAATTTCCATGCTTCGGTATCGCTTTTGGTCATGAAGGACCCTCCACTTGGTGGCATCAACCATGCGACGGTTCCTGGGTGTCAGACCGTCATAAAAGTATTGCACTTGTTGCCACTTCTCAAAACCATGGTGAGGACATTTAAGAAGCAAGTCCTTCCATCTTTCCCAACATTCATGAAAGTACTCGCCCTCTTTTTGTGTGAAGTTAGTAATTTCTCTACGGAGGGCATTGGTTTTGTGAACGGGGAAGAACTTATTTAAGAACTTCTTAGACAGTTGGTCCCATGTAGTGATAGTTCCAACTTCTAGAGAATTCAACCATGCTTTCGCCTTATCCTTCAAAGAAAAAGGAAACAGACGTAGGCGGATTGAATCGTCTGAGAAGTTTTGAAACTTAAAAGTGGAGCAAATGTCTAAGAATTCTTTCACATGATGATATGGATCCTCCTTGTCCAATCCATAAAAGGATGGCAAAGAATTGTATGATCAAGGTTTAAGTTCAAAGTGTGCTGCCGTAGTGGTTGGCAACACTATGCATGAAGGCGCATTAAATTGGACAGGAGCTGAATAATCTTTGAGAGCCTTAACTTCGGTCTCATTCGCCATTTCAACAGAATTGGTTCTCAATCTTTCACGCAGTGTTCTTTCTATTTCAGGATCAAACGGTGCTAGTTCTTTATCTAGAGATCTACGTCCTAGCATAAACTAAGTAACAACCTAAGAGAAAGAAAAGTAGAACTAGAAATTATGCTATTTAAAAAAAAAAACAAGTTAAAACTATGTAAGTGAGAATGGGAAGAAAGAACCCGAAAAAGGAGATGATTGGTGTTAAGAAGCTTCTCCTCACTTAGTAGCTTTCTTCCACAATTCCTGTAAACAAAAAAACAATTTTAGGTTTCCTAAAATAATGATAGAAAAATCCTAAGCAACGGTTAATTTCTAAAAATAAAATAAAATTAAATTAAAACTTTAACCTAAGTTAGTAAAATCATAAGCTATGAATTATGATAAGAGAGAATCCTAAATTCAATTTGGAACGAAACAGTCCCCGGCAACGGCGCCAAAAACTTGTTCACTCCCCAAGTATAGGGTTGTGATGTAGTAATAACTCGGTAAGATCGAGGTCGAATCCCACGAGGACTGATCGTCACAATTCAAATCTGTGATCCTCCTTAACTAATTCAACAAATAATGGAGCAAATTACTAACACAAATTTATGGAAAATAACTATTGAGGATAGGGAAGAAAATTCAATAAGAGAAAGAGCACTAGGACTTTCGAATCCACCCCTAATTATCCTAACCCTTGTTTTGTCTGTTAATTCACTTTAATTTAGATTGATCCAACTTATCTAGAGAAAGCACAATCTGTGTCCTTAATCGGGCATACAGATTGTCTAATTCCTTCAAGCAATGCCATGAATAACATATCCCATGTCCAAATCGGGCATATGGAATATGCTGATTCAAGAAAGCACCCCTGCTTTCTTCCTCTACAGAACCTGTTCATGATCGAGATACAAGCACCTAGAATAAGCATCCAGACCACATCCATCCATGACTCGATCAAGTTCATAGATGGAGAAGTATAGAATTTAAAGCAATCAAGCACACTAGGGAAAGAAACAAACCAATCTAATTAAAATAAAATCAACATAGAAAAAGAGGTGTTCAAATTAGGGTTTCATCTCAAATTTCTAGCCGAGAGATTAGTTACCCATAAAATCCATTAAACATATGGATAAATAAAATTCAATAACAAACATCAAACCAATTTCTCTCTTTCTTCTTTCTTCTTTTTCTTCTCTCCTTTGCTCTAGATCTGGAATTCTCCACTTTTTCCAATTTCTGAATGCCTCTCCCACGTCCAAAACTTCCCTTTTATAGCTGCTGGATGGCTGGAATCGGTGGCAGAGTCGTAGACGGACTCGAAGTACAAATTTTCGCAGCCGTGATCGGTGGGCCCCACAGAGGTGTTTTCTGGAAAATCCACCCCGTCCATTGGATTCAGGATGAAATTTTAGTCAAGAATGGGTGGTTTTGAAGGTCCATTGGCGCGCCCACGAAGAAATCTCGAAAAGATCGATTTTGAACGTCGCCGAGCGACTTTTGCTTCAGTGGCCTCATGCACCGCACACATGTGTACGCATGGGAGTGGAATATTAACATGGGTTTGTAGTGCTCGCGGCCCTCTACAAGATGGACGGCTCGGATCTTCCGGAAGGTTGACGAGCGGGGCCCACAATAATTCCGGAAAATCGGCCGCCGGCCGTGCGTTACGTGACGCCAACCGGCGGCCGACGTGATGGTGGGTCCCACTTCGCAATGTCTTTGAGAAATCCACTCCGTTCATGAGATTCACTCAAAAAAATCGAAGAATTTATGGTTTTGAGGTGGATTCTTGCAAAAATGGCCCACGTGATCTTTCGTCCCACCGTCCATCCTGCGTTTGTACGGCTAGGATCTGATATAATATTTTATTCCAATTTTTGCCACCTAGGCAATCGTAATGTATGCCATTTAGACCTGATGAACGGTCCTGATCACACATTTGGGTAATGTGTGGGGCCCACAATCGAAACCCAAATTGAGACAGGGAGACGCTGTTGCGTTCTCTCGTCTTGAGAAGAAGAGTCGGTCGAGCAACGCTGACCGACTTTCGATTTTTTTTGATGCACGTCTTGTGCACATGTGCACTATACACATGCCACCCTAGGTGGGATCTACTTTAATGTGTACGAGCAATCCAATCCAACCATCCGTTTTGCCCCCTCAAATAATGTATTGCAACCAAATCAAGCATATCCGAGAGACCGTGGTGGGCCCCAAATTGAAGATTAATGGGCTGATCTGTCCGTTGGACCACTTTTCGATATCTTCAATGGCTGAAATTTAATATGTACGGTTAATTTATGGCCCTCATCCCATGTATGAAGTTTTGAACTGATCGGATGGCGGGAACCATGTGATCTTGCATTCTGGACCCTTTTCGGGCCTCTTTAAACGTGAACGGCTTGATTTCTTCGGGTCCCTAGCATGTAAATTTTTCACCATTGGTTCTCTGGAGTCCATCCCATGCTCTGGAGACTTTGGATCATGAAATCCAAGCCTTTAACATCAATTTTCAATTAACGTTCCTAATTTCGTCCTGTAATGAAAATATAATTAAAATCCAGCATTAAACATTATCATGTATGTAAAATCAAGTAATTTACTAGGGTCTGATATGCAATATTCGACCCTGATCACAACCCCCAACCAGCATTTTGCTAGTCCCGAGCAAAACATGCGAAAAAATAATTTCAGAAATAAAGACAATTCCTGTAAACTCAAGTGACTTGTGAACAGATAGCTGAGATGTGAAAATTCTAAGATTCATGATTGGTGTGTGGAATTTTTCTCTTGGAATCAAGCTTACAGTAAACTTCATAATCAAGTTCAAAATATTAATCCATCAATTTGAGCATTCCTAAACATTGAGTTCCACGAGTGTAAAGTATAATCTCGACTTACAATCAGTAAGAGATCCAATTGTCAATTTCATGATAATTCGTGACAATCAAAACTTGAAACCAACACTTATCTCACAGATTAACTTTTCATGTTACCATCTTTTGATTTTCTTTATGAGCAAACTTGAATGCAAATGAGGGGAATCAAATTCTCACCTATAGGGAGCAAACCTATGGCGAAAACTTGTCGCCTAACTTTCATTTTTTTTTTTTTTTTTATGTCAACTATGGAGAATCAAATCACACCTATAGGGAGCAAACCTATGGTGAAGATTATGTGACTTAGCCTTTTAATTCTTCTTTTACTAAGTTAATCATTCAGTTATCGAACCGAAAACTTAATGTGTAAGCGAGATGTAATATGAGAAATCATGGCTCAATCAATGTTACAACTTCTAATCATGGATTAACAATTCAAAATTGACTGTGAAATCAAGCAGATGGCTGAATCCAAGAGTCATAAGTTTACCAACATCACATATCTTATAATGTTAAAACCACAACTATCCTTCAAAATCACTTAGAATTTAATAGAAATTCTAGAAAAAATTAAAAAAATTTCACAAATTTTGCTTAAGACTTCACAAATTTTGCTCAAGACCAAGAAAATACTGATTAGGTAACCTAATCTCCCACCCCCAACCTAAAATCTACATTGTCCTCAATGTAAAAGAAATAAGCATACAATGCATATGGGACAATTAAAATAAAAGAGGAATGAGAGAAAGATAGTACCTGGACGGAGAATCAAGAAGCTTTCTAAAAAAAATTAACAGAGAAAAAAAAATAACAAAAAAGAAAACAAAAGAAGATCCTACCTATACCACTTTCGCAGGTGCTCTCGATTGCATTTAGCGTATGCAATAAGCCTTTAAACCCCTAGGTTACCCCTAGTGGACGAGTTGTAGTCTCGTGAGGGTTTGCAGTAATGTTACCCACAAACATTGATGGAACTCACTTGATTAACCGATCCCAGACAAGTGATGTGAGTTCCCATAAGCGGTGCTATCTGCAAGGAGGTAACTGACACTGTCGTCAAAGAATTTAAGAACTTCTGCTCGCACGACTTCTTCCATATGAGGATCACGCTTCCTTTGTATTTCACGCGACATTTCCACGGCATGATCCATGCATATCGTGGGGCATACTCCCTGTATTTCCACTATCTTCCTTTCAATTGCTGCCTTATATGTTCTAAGAAAATTAAGCAGCCTGCTTGCCTTTGTCTTCTCAGAGTTCGAAACTGTGCTGTCAGGAGGTGTCTCAGAGGGATGAAGAGGTTCCACTTTCGCTCTCCATTTTTCGCCCAAGATAGGAGTAGAGTCGAGCAGTGCATTGACTTCATGGATGGGACTATCGATGTCAAAGTCCATGCCAGCTTGTGCTAAGCAGGTCTCAAGTGGATCTTCAAAAGATGTACGGAAGGAGTCCTGCACAAGGCTCTCGATCATGTCCACTTCAAATATGTCATCCAAATCATGGATTGTTTGTCTGCATTAAAAACATTGAGTTTAATATTCATGTTACCAAAGGACAATTTCATAACTCCATTCCTGCAATTGATAATAGCATTAGATGTGGCCAAAAATGGACGACCCAAGATGACTGGGATCTGACTGTGAAGATTCTGGACAGGCTGAGTATCTATGACTATGAAATCCACTGGAAAATAGAATTTATCAACCTGAATTAACACATCTTCAATAACACCCCGGGGCACTTTGACAGATCTATCAGCCAGTTGTAATGTTACCTTAGTCGGTTTCAACTCACCAAGTCCTAGTCTCATAAACCGAATAAGGTAACAAATTGACGCTCGCCCCTAAATCAAGTAATGCCTTCCCGATCTTATGATCTCCTATGCCGCAAGAAATGGTGGGAGCTCCTGGATCCCTAAATTTAGGAGGAGTGTTATGTTGAATCATGGAGCCGAGTCATTTCTCCGCAATGAAGACCTTCTTATGAACATTTTGCTTACGCTTTTGAGTGCATAAATCTTTCGAAACTTAGCGTAAGCGTGGACTTGTTTAATAGCGTCAAGCAACGGGATGTTGACTTGCACTTTTGAAACACATCCAAGATTTCATCAAAATTATTTCTTTTCTTTATTGGTGCCGACGTTCAGGAAAAGGTGCTTTGGGCACGTACGGTGGCACATTAGTGACTCTGGAGAGTCGAGGGCTCTTGGACTTTGGATGCATTGGTGTGTCCCTCTGCTTCATCTTGATCTTCTGTTTTAGAATTTGAATCATCCCCAGGCATCTCTATTCCGTTATCAATCTGCTTGCCTGACCTAAGGGTAATGATTGATTTGGCTTGCTCATGATATTGCCTTTGGTTGGAATTAGAGCCAATCTCATACTGTCCCTTTGGGTTAGCCTCGGTTGGCTAGGGAACTTGCCCTTCTCTCTCTCACTCAATGTGGCAGCTAGTTGACCCATTTGTATTTCCAGCTTAGCAATGGATTGTGCATTTGCATGTAAGCTTTGTCAGGTTAGCCAAGAAGGTTTGTTGGGTATCTTTTTGGAATTGAAGAGAACTCGCATGAAAAGATGAAGTGTATCCTCAAGAGATGGGTTCCTTGATTGTGTAGGCGCTTGTTGATATTGTGGAATTTGTTGATTAACTTGGAGGTGCGGTTGCATGGGAGGATTTCCAGATGGTCCTCCTTGATGTGGTCCTTTGCCCAAGAAAAATTTGGATGCCTAACCCACCTGGGTTGTATGTGTTTGAGTAAGGATCATTCCCAGTTTTGAAAAGTGTTCATAGCATGAACTTGTTCAGAGAGAAGTTCTGGGATGCTTTGCGCCCCAGATGGACAAGATCAAGGCGGACTAGAACATGTGGCACATGCCTCCACTTGAGCCGCTTTTTGTGGAGGTCCATTATTTAATACCGAGCATCAACTTTCTTTGTCGGTTATCAAGTTTGGCGCACAACTCGGCACGACTCCTATCTCATATATACCACCTCTCTTTTGTGGTTGGGAACTTCTTTCACCTCTATCTCGAATAGTCCCATTGGCTTTGGGAGTTTTCACACAAGGTTTCAAAAATTTCCATGCTTCGTATCGCTTTTGGTCATGAAGGACCCTCCACCGGTGGCATCAACCATGCGACGGTTCTGGGTGTGTCGACCGTCATAAAAGTATTGCACTTGTTGCCACTTCTCAAAACCATGGTGAGGACATTTAAGAAGCAAGTCCTTCCATCTTTCCCAACATTCATGAAAGTACTCACCCTCTTTTTGTGTGAAGTTAGTAATTTCTCTACGGAGGGCATTGGTTTTGTGAACGGGGAAGAACTTATTTAAGAACTTCTTAGACAGTTGGTCCCATGTAGTGATAGTTCCAACTTCTAGAGAATTCAACCATGCTTTCGCCTTATCCTTCAAAGAAAAGGAAACAGACGTAGGCGGATTGAATCGTCTGAGAAGTTTTGAAACTTAAAAGTGGAGCAAATGTCTAAGAATTCTTTCACATGATGATATGGATCCTCCTTGTCCAATCCATAAAAGGATGGCAAAGAATTGTATGATCCGCAGTTTAAGTTCAAAGTGTCTTTGCCGTAGTGGTTGGCAACACTATGCATGAAGGCGCATTAAATTGGACAGAGCTGAATAATCTTTGAGAGCCTTAACTTCGGTCTCATTCGCCATTTCAATGTAATTGGTTCTCAATCTTTCACGCAGTGTTCTTTCTATTTCAGATCAAACGGTGCTAGTTCTTTATCTAGAGATCTACGTCCTAGCATAAACTAAGTAACAACCTAAGAGAAAGAAAAGTAGAACTAGAAATTATGCTATTTAAAAAAAAAAACAAGTTAAAACTATGTAAGTGAGAATGGGAAGAAAGAACCCGAAAAAGGAGATGATTGGTGTTAAGAAGCTTCTCCTCACTTAGTAGCTTTCTTCCACAATTCCTGTAAACAAAAAAACAATTTTAGGTTTCCTAAAATAATGATAGAAAAATCCTAAGCAACGGTTAATTTCTAAAAATAAAATAAAATTAAATTAAAACTTTAACCTAAGTTAGTAAAATCCTAAGCTATGAATTATGATAAGAGAGAATCCTAAATTCAATTTGGAACGAAACTTGTCCCCGGCAACGGCGCCAAAAACTTGTTCACTCCCCAAGTATAGGGTTGTGATGTAGTAATAACTCGGTAAGATCGAGGTCGAATCCCACGAGGACTGATCGTCACAATTCAAATCTGTGATCCTCCTTAACTAATTCAACAAATAATGGAGCAAATTACTAACACAAATTTATGGAAAATAACTATTGAGGATAGAGAAGAAAATTCAATAAGAGAAAGAGCACTAGGACTTTCGAATCCACCCCTAATTATCCTAACCCTTGTTTTGTCTGTTAATTCACTTTAATTTAGATTGATCCAACTTATCTAGAGAAAGCACAATCTGTGTCCTTAATCGGGCATACAGATTGTCTAATTCCTTCAAGCAATGCCATGAATAACATATCCCATGTCCAAATCGGGCATATGGAATATGCAGATTCAAGAAAGCACCACTGCTTCTTCCTCTACAGAACCTGTTCATGATCGAGATACAAGCACACTAGAATAAGCATCCAGACCACATCCATCCATGACTCGATCAAGTTCATAGATGGAGAAGTATAGAATTTAAAGCAATCAAGCACACTAGGGAAAGAAACAAACCAATCTAATTAAAATAAAATCAACATAGAAAAAGAGGTGTTCAAATTAGGGGTTTCATCTCAAATTTCTAGTGAGAGATTAGTTACCCATAAAATCCATTAAACATATGGATAAATAAAATTCAATAACAAACATCAAACCAATTTCTCTCTTTCTTCTTTCTTCTTTTTCTTCTCTCCTTTGCTCTAGATATGGAATTCTTCACTTTTTCCAATTTCTGAATGCCTCTCCCACGTCCAAAACTTCCCTTTTATAGGCTATTTGGATGGTGGAATCGGTGTAAGTGAGTCGTGAACGGACTCGAAGTACAAATTTTCGCACTGCGTGATCGGTGGGCCCCACGAGGTGTTTTCTGGAAAATCCACCCCGTCCATTGGATTCGGACGAAATTTTAGTCAAGAATGGGTGGTTTTGAAGGTCCATTGGCGGCGCGGCCCACGAAGAAATCTCGAAAAGATCGGTTTTGAACGTCGCCGAAGCAAATTGCGTTTGTGGTTTGTGGCCTCTGTACCGCACACATGTGTACGCATGGGAGTGGAATATTAACATGGGTTTGTAGTGCTCGCGGCCCTCTACAAGATGGACGGCTCGGATCTTCCGGAAGGTTGACGAGCGGGGCCCACAATAATTGTAAAATCACCACGGCCGGTCGTGCGTTACGCGGACGCTAACCTATTGCCGACGTGATGGTGGGTCCCACTTCGCAATGTCTTTGAGAAATCCACTCCGTTCATGAGATTCAGCTCGAAAAATCAGTAAGAATTTACTGGTTTTGAGGTGGATTCGGTGCAGCCCACGTGATCTTTCGTCCCACCGTCCATCCTGCGTTTGTACGGCTAGGATCTGATATAATATTTTATTCCAATTTTTGCCACCTAGGCAATCGTAATGTATGCCATTTAGACCTGATGAACGGTCCTGATCACACATTTGGGTAATGTGTGGGGCCCACAATCGAAACCCAAATTGAGACAGGGAGACGCTGTTGCGTTCTCTCGTCTTGAGAAGAAGAGTCGGTCAGCAACGCTGACCGACTTTCGCATTTTTTGATGCACGTCTTGTGCACATGTGCACTATACACATGCCACCCTAGGTGGGATCTACTGCAATGTGTACGAGCAATCCAATCCAACCATCTGTTTTGCCCCCTCAAATAATGTATCAGCAACCAAATCTGAGGCATATCCAGAGACCAGGTGGGCCCCAAATTGAAGATTAATGGGCTGATCTGTCCGTTGGACCACTTTCCGAGATCCTCAATGGCTGAAATTTAATATGTACGGTTAATTTATGGCCCTCATCCCATGTATGAAGTTTTGAACTGATCGGATGGCGGGAACCATGTGATCTTGCATTCTGGACCCTTTTCGGGCCTCTTTAAACGTGAACAGCTTGATTTCTTCGGGTCCCTGGCATGTAAATTTTTCACCATTGGTTCTCTGGAGTCCATCCCATGCTCTGGAGACTTTGGATCATGAAATCCAAGCCTTTAACATCAATTTTCAATTAACGTTCCTGATTTCGTCCTGTAACGAAAATATAATTAAAATCAAGCATTAAACATTATCATGTATGTAAAATCAAGTAATTTACTAGGGTCTGATATGCAATATTCGACCCTGATCAAAAGTTAAATGTTGATGGCTCCACAAAGGGCAGCCCAGGTAAATTCGATGGTGGCGACATTCACAGAGGGGATAACTGGGCTTTTATTTTTGCTTTCTCAGTGGGGTATGGAGTGGGGTCGAATTGCATGGATAAACTCCATGTTGTTTACAATGGCTTGGCCCTATGTATGCAGCTGGGGTTCTCATTGATTGAAATCGAATTGGACTCCATGATGGTGGTGTCGATTTTAAATGGTACATCTAATCCGAATTGGCAATGGAGCTACTAGTTGCAGAGGATCGAAAGGTTAAGAAAGAAGGTTGTGGTGTCTTTTGTTCACATTCTCAGAGAAAGTAATAGGCCAATGGATGGGATGGCCCGTAGGGGATCAGAACTTTAAGACTTATTTTTCACTTCCTCGTCTGTTGACCTTCCCCTAGATATTAGGGGGTTGTTGTTCCTTGATAAAGTTGGGCTAGGCAATTTTAGGCAGGTCATTTATAGTGACCAGCAAGGGTCGGGTGGGTAGGTGCGTGTACATATTATGATAGGCTGTTCCAAGTTTTTTTTTTTTTTCCATTAGGTCTAGCCCGAATGGTGGGTGTGTTGTATAGTTCAATTTTGAATGAATATAGCTCACTTAAAAAAAATAAATAAATAAAATAAACACTAAAAGAAAAGCATTCTTGTGGTTTATTAAGTGGAATTATCGGTATCTTTGTGGTTTCTTTTTAAAGATTGGTTTTATTTTATTTTTTTATTGGTGTACTTGAGTGTGTCTAGGTATGGGATAATGATCCAATACAATGTAATTTTTTATTTTTTATTTTTTGAAAAACCTAAAGTCTAGTTGATTAGTATATTGTTGAACAAGTCCTTTAATGAATTTAATTGATATAGAGTTTTAAACATCAATTAAGTGCAGTTCACAATTCACATGACTCACAGTCCTTAACGACAACTTGAACCTGTAGTACTTAGCTTGATTATTACTCAAAAGTGTTACGAACTAAGCTTGTAGATCCCTGTCTACCCTAATATATTGTAACACCCCGCACCTCTAGTATAAGGGTGTTACCATTAAAATCCTTACTAGTTTAATTGTGAACCTAATTAATAGATGATTCTAACCTAAACCAAGATGGTGAGAACGACCTTCAACTGATCATCGAAACTACTCATCAACACTTGGACAAGCCACCACAACTTAAAAAGAAAAAAAGAAAAAAACTAAACAGAATGTCCGCTAGCCCCATGGGTAAACCTAACAACCAACCGTTGAATCCAATAGTAAACTACTTAAAGAGTAGATGTATCTGAGACTGGATAGATGACCTATATCGACGACCCTATAAATAAGTGGACGGGTGTCCAGGAGTACTCTTACGAAGTATGATGTACAAACAACATCATTAGGAGTGTTCAATACACAAAGTGGTTAGGCCTGAACACACCAATGACTTTGAGACCCCCTTGTGACCGGTGATACTTGAACCCAGAGTGATCTGACCCTCAGATCGGTAGAAAACCATAAATAAATGCTCCAATCACGACTTATTGGCCACCTAAGCATTGGATCATCCTGATCAATGGCCCGGCATCTTAGATGGGACTTCCTAGGAGAATGGACAGTGTGGATTACGTGATTTTATCGTGATGGGGCCCACACTAGAGTGCATATGTACCACATATGAAATGTACGCAGCACACCAGACTACTTAGGCGGTCAAACGAGTGCTGACCCGATGAATTCAAGAAAAGGGAATTTTCTCCCACATTTCCCGCCCAGGACGATTTCAAACCGACGGACGTCCGTCCTGATCGCATGGTGGCCCACTTTAAGACACCGTCCAAGTAATCTGAGCCGTTCATCGGATAAGGAGACCCCGAACGACCATATCCATGACAACAAACCTAGCCTATGCAAACGTGCATGTATACGAGCAAGGGCCAACTGGGAACGTACAGTAAGGTTTTCCCGAAAATAGAAGACTTTGGGACTACCACGAGGGTGATCCGCGCCAGACATCTCCTCTCCATCCCAACCATTCTTCTAAGCCACGATCCACGCCTTCCCTTTGGTGGAATGAGCAGGCACCCGACTGGGCAGTGAAAAGGCGTGGGAGACATTTTTTCTTAGGGAAAATCTCGCTAGCACGATCTAGGCCTCCCGCCACAACACATGGAGCAATCTCTACCGTCCCCTCTAGGGCAGTAATGACTCTGCTGAAGGGAGTTTCTCGCCTCACAAGAAAAACATGAGGGGCAGAAAATCTTGTGAGATGTATATAAACGACGATGATGAGTGGGAAAAGTGGGCCCCGCAGTGATCAGTGGCCCCATCTAACTCGTCCACACTGACCAGATCGCCTGTTTAGACTGTAGATAAAAATCGGGCATTAATGGCCACATCATCTTCCCCGTTAAGCCAAGGAACCCACTAGAATGGTGTGGGCCCCACTAGTTCATCCAGAGTGCTTTTCCAGTGGGCCAAGTGATGGAATCCATCCCTTGTGATGGAGGGGTGCACATGACCATTTATCTCGACTGTTGGATGAAGGGTTCGAGCGCACTCCACATCTATAAAAGGGAGGCGTCCGCCTCCGGATCTCTACTAAGCAATCAGGAGAAAAGAGAGGGAGAGAGAGAGAGAGAGAGAGAGAGAGAGAGAGAGAGAGAGAATAAGAAGGAAGAAAGGCGAGTGATCTCAATGCCACACTGCACTAAAGTCGACCCAGTCAGTTTAGGTCGAGTTGGGTCAGTTCAAACCAACGTCACCCTAGCAAGAGAGAAAGAAAGGTTAAGAGAGAAGGGCGGGTGAGTGTGCTGTTGCACTCCCATTTGAGTCCAAAATCGAGCTGGACCGAGTTCGCGGGACTCAGGTCGTGTTCGAGTCAAGCCCAGGCACGAGTGGACTCTGGTTGCGTGAAGAGGAGCTCACCAAGTCTCTCAAACTCAGACGAAGCTGAGTCCCTACCTTGTCGGTCGTGAACCATCCGTGCTGGCCATGAATAATCCATCTTGGCCTGTTCTTTTGGACGATACAGAGATTCCAACAGGGAGAAACTGGTCAGAGGGTAACGGTTTAATACCGAGTTAACACATCATGTGTAACGACTCGAAAAATCCCGTACAAAGACCCGGGTACCACCTCAGGCCGAAATCACTTAGGATCAAATCCTTTAGAAATTAGAAAAAGTTAACTAAGTGTTAAACTAGATCACATATGAAATCTGCACTAATCACTTTAAATACATCTGCAAGACCTAAAACTTGTAGAATCATTGATGATAGGTTACCCTAAAATCTAGGATCAATCTCATTACCTGGCTGCTCTCGGGAGCATCACAAAACTCTGTATCAGATCTAGACCGCACATCGAATGTCCGAATAATACGAGGTTATAGGGTTAAGATCGCCTTGCTGGGGTTGACAACCATCTCGGAAGTCAAAACCAGATAGTGTCCCTGGGCTATTCACTTGAGCTCGGAGCAATGAGTGTGAGAAAACATGGTTTTCTTTAGAAATGTAACCTAATTTAAGTAATCTGAGACTTGTCACTTGCGGGCCTAATATGAGCAATCAGACCGTCAGAATCTGACCCAAATATACCCTCGGATCAGGAGAAATTTTATACACAGGTCAGTGTACTTGTAATCTTGATCGAGTTTCAGTGACCAATGAACTGAAACTGGTCCGCCACATGTGATCTGGGAACCTGACTAGAACGAAAACTTAATTCGACCTAGATCCAAGGTCGGTGAGCTTAAGTCCAACCTTTGGCTCAATGGGGGGGACTCCGGAAATGCTTCGTTGAGCTGAAACAGATGCCCTCTGGACATAACTTAAGTATACCTTGGCCCTGGGGTCATTTCCATCAGTTTTAGGCCTATATAAGGACCTTAAACCCTCTCTCATTTCCACCATACGAATTTGAGAAAACCCTAGGAAAGAGAAGAGAAAAGAGAGAGAAAGTGTGAGAGAAGTGAGAGATTCTTCTTGATACTCTACCTTGCTATCCTACATGCTTAACCATCACGATCTAATCACTTTTCCGGTAATTCCGGCTTCATTTCTAGGTAAGAAAACCCTAACCCTAACTTGTTTTAGGGTTTTTATTGGTATAAGTAGTGAAGTAGCTGACTTACCTTATACTATAGGTCGTCGTATCGATGTTGATGAAAGCGTAGAGTTTCTATTAAGTTCGTTACATTTCTACTGTGTAAGGTGCGGACTTTAGACGTATAGGTTAAGGTTTTCAAAGCTTTCAATGTCAGATAATGATAGATTCATGATCTCCGTGTTATTTCACATGTAAAATGTGATATTTATTTTGCGATTCAGTTACGTATGCAAATTACGGTGTATAGTGTATTCTGTATATTTGTAGAAAATACCGTATATATACAAATTTTGAAAGTATATTTGCCATGATAAATTACTGTATGTACATGCTATATATATGTGTAATACTTACTCGGCAAAAGGATTCGCCCTAATACATGTTTTTGCTACTATACGTTATGTATGTTAAATAAGTGTATTCTAAGTGTTTGTGAAAATGCTTGTAAGAGTAAGTACTTAGATGATTGTGCTTTAGGTAGGTGTTGAGATAAGATTCTCAACTAACTTAGAGATGTATATGATTTCCTCCATGTTGGTTGTTTAATTTAACCGCTTACTTATGAAATGTATGTGTCTGTATTTCCTATTTATAATGTGCTTTATAACATACTTGTTAACATGCTTAAATTACTTTGTTAATTCTGTTTAGACTACTATATATGCTTCTGGATAGGATTTGAATGTGATCGGGGCTATGTGATAGTCCAGGCAATTGGTAACAGGCTTGAAGTCGTGGCTGAGATTCATTTCGCCACGTAGGATGTGTTCGACGAACCCAAGTCGTACTTCGGTTGGCGACAGTGGTTAGGCCACGCGAAGTGCTTATACACTTCATGTCGTTTAGCTGGTTGTACGCTCATGCTAGTCGAGCTCGTCCAGTAACCCGATTTGTCTAATGTATGTTCACCATGTTTGGACGCTACTAGTTGAACCTAAGGTTCCAAACTTACCAGTGTAACCTGGTAACCTTGGTACCTCGATCCACTACGACTCATGAGCCGGGCATAGTGGTATGGGACACTGTGATCAAGCTGTCAGCCTACGCTGGGGCCACGAGCCTCCTCGTAGTGACCAGTGAGCAACCCAGACTCGTGAGCAGAATATGGTGGTATGAGACACTGTATTCGAGTTGTCGACCTACACTGATAAGGTGATGGGGGAGTGGTGTAACGGTTACATGTAACAGCCCTGGCAGCTCTTTGTAGTGACCTCGAGCATACTTTAAATCTGTGGTGAGGCGACGAGCCTTCCCATACTAATAGAGTATAAACTAGGCCTGTATTGATAAGGTGATGGGAGAACGGTGCAACTAGTGCGTGTAATAGCCCTGACAGCCCTTTACAGCGACCTATAACTATATCATCGTATGTGATTATCTAGGACTGATGACCCTAGAATGGATCATTGATTGGGAATGATATAAGGGAGGTACCTTAGTTTTTCAATACCGCTGTATGAAAAGGACTAATAACAACTCGGTAATCACGCTCATAACATAACACTGCATGTGCCTAGCATTGTGGAGCACTGAGGGATGAATGCATGTCGCAGACATAAGATGGTGTTGCACGAGGGTGGTTTGACAAGGGCATGCATCATGACTGCATTCATACTTGCATTAATAAGAATAATTTAGGAGTGTTTGATTGTACTGCTTTATCATTACTGCTTGACTGAATTGATAACATATTAACCTATGCTTTATTGTTCCATTGAGTTAGCTACTCACTCCCACGTTACGGGACGGTGTTGTACACACCAACCAGACTCTGTCTTAGATGCAGGTGTTGACGAGACGCTGGAAGCTGAGCCTGATTACTATGATGATCAGGATGAGTTCTCCTACATGCAGTTCTCTGGAGGCTTCGCTTAGACCATTCAGATGATGGGGCTACAGGGTTTACTATTATGGTTGTACCAATTTGTTTTGGCATTTTGATTTTTGAAACTAATACATGTATATGGTGACTCAGTAAGGTGTTCATACTCTAAAGACCGATTGTGACCATTTCTGGCTTTATATGCATTTATATACATCTTTCAGTCTTCCACTTGCGTTTTATAACTTGATCTGGAGTATGAATTACTATTTTGGTATAATCCCACTCATGATTATCTTATGAAGGCCAATAAAACCGGCTGAAACCAAGGCCAGTCGACTCTCATGGCCATGACAACAGCTGCCTAGAATCACGGCCAAAGTCTGACTCTTGCTGGACCGAGTCTAAGCTGAACTCTAGTGGCAGCAGATGCCGGGCCGAGTCAGGGCCAGGATTAATCCAGACTCAGTTGGTAGCAGGAGATAGAGCCGAACTTAGTTGGCAGCAAGTGCTAGACTGAGTCCAAGCTGAACTCAGTGACAGCCAGATGGACCAGGACTAGGGTTGAAAGTCAGGCGGGTTGGGTCGGGTTGGTGCTCAACCCTAGCCCAACCCAAGGTTCTTGTACCTCAACCCTAATCGAACCCAACCCAACCTCGGGTTGGGAATTCTCAACCCAAGCCCAACCCAAGTGAGCTCAGTCAGGTTGGTCGGTTCGATACATGATAATATTTTTATTATTACATTAGTCTATTGTATTTCAATACACGTCTTATTCTTTGTATCTATAGTTTTATTAATTATATATGTAGTTATTTATAGTAAAGAACTTCATTGTTTTTCTAAACAAACAAGCTAAAATATAGACAACTATTTCTTTAAAAGTCATGTTGTGTAGCACGCGATCTATTTGGGAGAGAAATTTTTGTCATATCTTATTAGCTTGAGTCATCGAAAATGATGTGGACCAGTGAGACTCAACAATACTGGAATTTCCTATGCCTTCAACACAAACGATCCACACCCAATTATAATTTATTAGTAACTTATATATTGAATGGGTTCGGGTTGGGTTGGGCAACCCAAGACCTCAACCCGAGCCCGACCCAAGTTTTATCGGGTTGGTGTTTGTATAACCCAAGCCCAAGATCGGACTCGATACATCCTGCTCGAGCCTAACCCAATGTCAGGTTGGTCACAGGTCGGTCAGGTTGAACCTACCCAACTTTCAACCCTAGTCGAGATTGAGCTAAACTCATGTGGCAACAGATGCTGGGCTGAGTCAAGGCCAGACTCAATAAATGGGTCATTGGGCCCATTGGAAATGTAACCAATGCCGATAGAAAAATAAGCCAGCAATGGGGTTTCCTAGCTAACTCGGTTCGGTCCGATCAGGCCCATGTATGCTGAAAATTTAAGGGCCCAGACCCTGCCATAAAAATCCGTCCATTTCACCATGGAAATGGCTTCAACTGGGTCACCCCAGTTGAGTCTACTCAAGGTTGAACTAACCAAAAATCCCTCATTGTAGAACAAGGGTTAACTGAAGTATGACTTGGAATTATTAATCAAAACCGTAGTAGGCTTGCACGCAGGTAAAACCTAACCTAACCGTAGTAGGCTTGAACGTAGGCTTGAAACGTTCTTGATGTGTATAGTTGCTTACCCCAGTATAGCTACAGGATTTCCATCCCAAGTCTCCACCAAATCAGGTACTACAGAAGGTTGTAATTGGGCCAAAGCTTTAAAAAAAAAAAGTCTTATACGTATGCAAATGAATCAGCATATGAAACTCCTTCCCAAGGCAGATGATAGCCTTAAGATGCCTAACTTGGGGAATTGTGTTAATTAGGACGAGTAGCCTAAACGAGGTAACCTGCCACTAAATTTTGACCGAGCTACAGAGCTAGGCGATGACTTTTTCCCCTTAAGCTTCCCATTTCCAAACTGGTTTAACTAATAGTCTTTATTGGAATCACAAATGTTATTTCATAACATGAAATCTCTTACATTAGCTATAAATTCTTAAGACATGACTTATATTTGATTTACAGTTGATAGTTGTGAACCATGATTGCATACAATAGTTACTTACATGATAACTTCCATTTAATTCTCAATAAATAGTTCGTATCATGACCTATTGCAATTATTATGAATCAAATGCTTAACATACACTTGACATGCTATAACTATATGCTTTCACATGAGTTGTTATAAGTCGCTTACGATTCTATATTCACTACACTTACTAGTGGACAATCCCTCTTGTGTATGTGAACCCACACTTAGGATGTAACAAGACAGAACGTGTTAAGAGATGGACCCTTGACTTGGAGGCGACATGGAACGCTAATGTAGGTTTACCATCCATAGGACATACGGCTTATGTGACTTGGAAATGACCTCTTTAACTGCTCTGATTTAGCATCGCCCCACCTAACCCCTTTGTCGTCTCGATTTAATGTTCCAAGTAACCTTTTACTGCTTCGATTTAACATCTGTCCTATGTTTTGATATTTGCCCTACTTGGCTTCGATAGGTCATTCCTATCCACCCATGCGATGGTAATTCCCACGTATTGAATTTGATAGGCCACTAGTCGATGGGCATCCATTAAACATCCTAAGGCGGGAAGCCTCATGAGCCGAGGATGGTGATCATGGGACACTATGCCAGAGCTGTCGGCCTATGCTGGGTGATGAGCCCCTTAGTGACCTTTGAGTTTACCTAAAATGGATGGTTGTAATTGAAATAATAAAGGTTTGGCTAATCATGCATTCATAATATACGGGCGATGACGGGTAGCTAATTCTAGATGCTGTAACATGTGCCCTTAGGTTTAGTGGGGTGTCATTTCACTAGCTCACGAACCATCGAATATCGACCCATGTACGTGATGTACGATGGCCTAGTCATTATGTTGTACATGATGTATTCACGTGATGTGCTACGCTAGTGACCGGTCTTATGCATGGGTGACGAGTCCTAGTCCAACTAGATGAGCATCCCCAGGTCGATGTGTATTCATGCATCCGTGCATTTAAATAAGACTACATCATGTATTGTTTTGAATGCCTTGTTGTTTTTTAACTATACTTATCTAAGGTGAAAATGTGTAATCTTGAGGGGAATTCATAATGAGTTGGCCACTCATTCATCAAATATTCAACCATACAAAGAATGTAGGTCTAGGCGGAGATGACTACGAAGCGGGTCCTAGTGTTGTGGCAGCAGGATGGAGGAGGGATACTACGAGGAAGAGCCGCACCAGGAGGCGGCAGGATATTATGGACTCAATCAGTAGTTGCAGTATTTCTTTTCTAGTTTATCTTGGTACATTGAAACTTATGAATTTTGTGGTTAAGGTCCCCATCTGAGTGGACTATGATCTTAATATTTGATTATATGATATATCTATGCTTGTTTATGCTATCGCACTCTGATTTTGACATAATGCCATTTACCTAATTAATTTAGCACTTTGGTTTTTGGGAAATGAGTTCTATACTCGGGTTAAACCAGGGCATGCATAGATATATATATATATATATATATATATATATATATATATATATATATATATATATATATATATATATATATAAAGAAAAGCGCTAGCTAAAAAATAAAAGAATAAAAAAGGCTACCTATTGCATGTGCTCAAATGAAAATAAATCAAAAAAAAAAAAAAACAAAAAAAAAAAGAAGAAGAAGAAAGGAGATAGTGTAAAAGTCGTCGATGAAAAATTAAAAGATGAAGAAATAAGTGAAAAAGAATTTGGGTTCGGATCAGTGATTTGTGTTGATCTAACCGCTTCTGGGTAATCGTCATAGCTCACCCTATAGTGGGAAGGCTGACTTTTGTTAATGATGACTTAGAATTCATTGAGCACACTAGGAACTTGATGTTTGAATGCATTCTATTAATTGATTAATGAATGAGAACTTTGTTTACTTGGTTGCTAGTCCTATCAGGTATTAGATTGACAACATCTTATATTTGTGTCTCTAAATTTGATCATGTATATGCCTTGGATTACAAAAAATATTGAAAGATGTTTGAAGTTTGGGACATGGATTTAGTTTTCGCATGTTTTGCTTGGGACCAACAAAATTCCTATGAGGCATGTGTTGAGGGTAAAATATTACATATTTACTCTCAATTGGTTTTGTACACATAGATGTGCTAAATTGATCTAATTACGTGCGTTTTTCTATTCAATGTGATTTGAAGTGTTATGGGTAAAACGGACCGACCTATGGAAAAAGGTTAGGTCAGAACCTTACACGGTGAACCAAGCAAATAATAAGCCCTTTCGTTCTCCTCTCTCCAGCATTAGAAACGGCCGATGGATGGAGCCTTCAAATTCAATGTAGCCAGCTCCGATGTAGAGATGGAGAGGGAAGGAGAGGGAGAAGAAGCTCGGTCACCATGGGAGTTTGCTTCCTGCTTGGAGTTCATGGTCAAGGAACATGCCCACAAGAGCACCACCTCTATTGATTCTAAGATCTCCATAATTTGTCAAGAATGATCCGTTCCTTTGCCCGACAATGATGACGACAATAATGAGGAAGACGACAGTGACTGCCGTGCATCTCAACCGGACAAGTGACTTCGAAGTCGAGAAGGAGATGAGGTCGAGCTTGGCGTCCCACCAGCAGGACAGAAAGACCACAGACCCCAGTGGAGCCTAACAGCTCGACTAAGGAGATAGGTCGGTAGTTTCAGGTCAGCATGATCCAGGACAGAATGGCTTAGGCCGACATACTACCCCCGAGTCAAGTCGACCAAGACCACCTTAGCCTCATACTGCACATCTCCACCAGTTCTGGATAATCAGATCTTATCTAAAAGAGATCCACCCAAGGTCTTCTCCAAAGATCTCGGAGGATATCTATGACGCGATCGTGATCCCAAGATCTTCGTCAAGAGTCTCGAAAGACTCTCCTACTAGTTCGGGATCCGAATCCCTCTACAATATGCACCTATTAAATAGGGAGATCTTCTCTACGTTACTGCCTCTCCTAAAGTATAAATAAAGATGCCTCTAATGGTGAATGGTATGCACAATCTCTAGCCTAAAACCCCTTATTGGACCAGACCCAGAATCCCTACCTGACTTAACAATCGGAGAGTCCCCTACTCTAGCCAGGTTCTTCCTTATCCATTCCTTGTGTAGGTACACATGGTCCTGGGAAGGCTAACTACATTTCTACATCAACAAAGAGCTAAGATGAAAAGGATGATTAAATTAATGATTTAAAGCTTAAAGAATGATCGAGTTGAGGATTAGATATTTCCAGCATAATATTGAAGAATTCAAGTTCTAAAGATTTTTTATTTTTTTTTAAACAAAGTTCTAAAGATGGAGAAAAGTCTGAAAAAATCACACCATCAAATAACAAAATTAATAGATTGTTCAATCCTACCTAAGGAAGCTTCAATCCGACCGAAAGTGCCAACAATGGTCCTGTAACAAATAGTGATTTTCAGAGTTAATTCGGCTCGAGACTATTAGTTGCAACCAAAGTAATGTTTGGGGTCACTGAAGGTATGTTTGGTGTGATTGAAAGGAGACAGAGTTCAGGCAGTAGAAAGTAAACAAGGCTGCAACCGAAAGTAAATTCAGCTCAACTTTGATGAGACTGAAGGTGATCATCGATGCGACCGAAGCGCATCGAAAGTGTAGAAAATTGAAATCGATGAAAAGTTGGTGCAAAATTTTTCTATTTAAATAGGTGATTTAGACTATTTTAAACATGAATTAGGGTTTAAGAGAGAGAACAAGAGGTTGTGGAGCTTCTCCAGAGCCATTCTTCTTCTTCAATCTTTCAGTTCAAAGTTGTTTTGAATGTTTTTATTTAAGTTTAGTTCCACCATGAAAATGGTTGATTAAATCTCTTATATAGGGCTAAGAGGTGAAGCTTGAAGTTATTTTTAATGTTCTATATTACTTTGATTCAAGTTTGATGGTTTGAATGATGAACAATTCATTGATTTTATTTTGAGTAAAACTTTAATTTTAGTTTATTTTGATCTATTATCAACTTCGGGCACTTTGGTCACTTAAGAAGGCTAAATTGTTTGTTTATATATTTTGTAAGGAATTGATTTATAAAATTCATGGATTTATTGTAGACTATAGGCACGATAGATACTTTGAATTTCCTGTGATCAATAACTCGGTACTCCATGGGGGAACTAAATCAATTGAAGTTCAAATCTTTATTGGTTTTTGAATATTGAATTAATGACTCAATTATTTGCCTAAATAGGATAGGACTTCAGTGGATCCTTGGTACTCTACTGTTTTATTTTATTAATTCTCTTTCTACATTACTTAGATTTTCATTATTGTTTCTTTTAATTCAAATTTCATAGTTAATTTTATTTCTAAAATGTTTGGGGAATGTGTCAATATAAGTCTCTAAGGATTTGATCTCAGTCTCGCCAAGTTAAAATTACATCGCAGTCCTGCACTTGGAGTTCTCAACCCTTGGGTGACATAGGGGTGAAAGAGTGCGACATGTTTACTCTGGGAAGTTCTGATCAAGCTTTGACAACTTGGTTGTGAACAATCATAACCTCTAATTTTTTGTTATAACTTCTAATTTGTTTATATATATATATTAATGTTGAAATGGGCCAACTGTTTCTCATAAGAACAATCCTAACCTCTTATTTGTGAACAGTTTTTGTTGACTGAGGGTACCATTTTTTAGGACATGGCTTAATTTTTTATGCGGGAGTAGGCTTTTTTCTAATTCTTTTTTCATGTATGTCAATTAAACCTGTCTATTTTTTAATCAGTGTACTCTGATAAATCATTTAAAGAAATTATTTATTGTTATTCAACTAAGCATTTTCTAGATTCAATGCCAAATGGGCCCTAATTAAATGTATTTGCATAAAAGAAATCTAACAAAAAATAATCACTACAAAAAATATTGCTTTTGGGGGCGTTTTCATCACAGGCGGTCACAAAAAATAGCCACTGTAGACGAAATGTGGGGCGTTTTTAAGTGGCCGCCCGTGTACAAAACGGGCGACCGCCACTGGTTTCAAATAATTAAAAAAAAAAAACTAAAAGCCCCCTCCAAAATGCACGCCCGCCCTATCGCCAAATCTCCGAACGCCTGCGCGCCTAAGCCCCAAATCTATCGCGCCTTCTTCTCCCGCTCCTCCTTTTTACCAAAACCCTTCGCCCCTCTTCTCTCCTCCCCTGAATAACCTACCGAAAGTCTCTCTCTCTCTCTCTCTCTCTCTCTCTCTCTCTCTCTCTCGGAAGCCATAGTTCTTCTTTTTTTTTTTTTTTTTTTTTGCAAAGAACCCGAAATCTATTTCCAATCTTACTCAGAAACAAAAGCCAAACACATACACTTCTGATTCCATTTGTAACCATCAAAAAGTAAGAAAGGCATTTACATCCGCATCTGAAAGCAGAAACCCAAAAATAAAACCCTAAAATGAATGACAGAGAGAGATCTAAGCCCTCTCACCATGGATACGACGAGCAAGCTGGATATCCTTAGGCATGATGTTGACCCTTTTGGTGTGGATGGCATAGAGATTGGTGTCCTAAAAAAGACCCACCAGGTAAGCTTCAGAGGCCTCCTGGAGAGCGGCCACAACACTACTCTGGAACCGGAGATCGGTCTTGAAATCCTGAGCAATCTCCCTCAACAGCCTCTAGAACGACAGCTTCCTTATCAGCAACTCCATACTCTTTTGGTACTTCCTTATCTCCCTTGGCGCCACCGTCCCCGGCCTGAATCTATGCGGCTTCTTCACTCCTCCAATCGCCGAAGCTGACTTCCTGGCCGCCTTCATCACCAGCTTCTTGTGTGGCGCCTTCCCTCCCATCGACTTCCTGGTTATCTACTTTGTGCGAGCCATTGATCTCGATCTGATCAAATTTCCTACCTTGATTTGAACTTGGAAATGGATGAGCTCATGGGTTTGATATGGAATGGAGCTGTCAACAGAGTACCAGTACGTTGCTCTATTTTTTCTTTTAAAAAAAATTAATATTTTTTTCCACCATTTGATCCATATCTATGCTTTAGAATATATGGATAGGATTTCTTCTTTTGCTTCTTTTATTTATTTATTTATTTGATGGGTCCTTTGAATTTTCTGTCTTGAGAAATGGGTTCTTGGCATTTTAATTTTTGGGTCTGTTTTTTGCTTGATTTTTTAAGAAGATCCAGTATTTTCCTTTCATTTTACTGCATATATAGCATGTGTTTAATGAACCAAACCGTTGGTTTATTTTGGACAAACGTGAAAGGATCATAGGCTAAAATTACACTGACTATAAAATCACTAAACTAAATTAGTGGCTAGGATTATCTGATTAGGATGATGATTGGTAAATGGTCAATTGGTGGACCTTAAGATGAATGAATGGCTCGGATTATCAATACATGTGCCAAATATATGTAGGTGGATTGGGTCTTTCCCTTCATTGAATATGCTATATGTTACTACTGTGACACAAGCACATTGCCAACAAGATGCCCTTATAGCAAGGGCCAAGCCATGTAGCAATCTTGTACTCATTACTCAATGGAACACTTGCATCCCTAAGATCCAAATAAGAACCACTATCACAACATATTGGATGCATACACCAGATGAGCAACATAACACATGCATAAAGAAAGAACATTCTTTGGAAAACCCCCTTCTCCAATAATGAGACAAATTGCTGCCTACTTTCCAAGTGCAAATCTTCCCAATTCTATATTCCTAGACATGATGGTTCAGTTATCAGGTGGTCTAGGATTTATCGTACAAATGGATAGTCAAGATAACTTCATCATGCTTTTGTTAGCTGCCCATTTGTTTCTAACAATGTGGTCCACATGATAAGTAGCAAGCTTCTTTTTGGGGACATGGCATCTGCATTGCAAGAGCCACCAGATAGATGGCTTGGATCTTATATCCATATTTTATTTTGGCAAATGCAATGTACAGATGGGCTACCTTAATCCAACTACCTTACGAAAAAAAAGAAAGACCTCATTGTTAGTTAGCTAAAAGTATTAGAAATGGAAGTTTTTGTCTGATTTGATAGTGGGGTTAACAAATACTGGGATGATTGAGGATGTTACGATCAGTGAATGACGTGTCCCCACACAGTCTCTAAATTCCTGCAAGTCTGATTCATTGCTTATGTGTACTAAGGGCGGTTTCTCATATTTGGCTTCACATAACTCGATTAGTTTGAATTGGGGATAGAAAATTAGAAATGCTCATCTTTTCTTTAGTTTGGAAAATATAAAAACAAATCGCATTTGCTCCCGAAGTGAATGGTTTAATAAAAGCAATAAGAGCTTCAAGTAGTTACCAATAAGAGATTCTAGTAATTTTAACATGCACACAGGTTTTTAATTATCTTTTATTTGCTGAATATCTAAACTTTTTCTTTGCTTGTCGAGAGAAGGGTGTTAAGGAGATCTGATAGGACTTCTCTGAGCATGAATTGAATTTGAGAGAGGGCAATGACTGGGGAGTTCTCCACGAGGAAGAAGTTACAGAAGAAACTATAGTAACCAGTACGCTTACCATGGGACAGAAAAATAAAGACACAAGGCCTTTAAAACAACGAATATTGATGGTGATTAACAGGCTTCCATTCTTTGCTGTTAGGAATGGTGACAATTCTTGGTCAGTAGAGACCAGTTCTAGGGGTCTAGTAAATGCTCTTCTTGGTAAGTGGAAAATAAACTCTTTATTCAATGGTTCTATTCAAATATTTTTCCTCCTAGATTTTCATGATTCCCTTAACCTTATTGTTACTTCAAAACATTTCTCACTTCTTTTGTAAAAATGTAAAAATAGTTTGAGGATTTCATCTGAATAACTTCAGCTAAGTTTTGTCTCTGCTGAATCGATATACATAATACTATTCAAATTGAGATAGGTCGGTCAGTTGAAAGCTGAATAAAATGGCTATCAGGTGCAACATATTCGAAAATCAACAAATATAGTGCTGCTTTTTTATTTTGTTTTGTATTTGTAGAAATTTTAGTGACAGGCCAATTGCAACTTTCATAAATCTGAAAGTTTCCATCATTGGCATTGCAATTCACAGACTACAATTCTAAGAACTGTATTTTACTAATCATTGGAGAAAATGAAGAGCCTCATCTTAATTACAAAAATTGTCTTCATTGATGATCAGTCTCGGTGAACAACATGTTGATTATTGTCATTTGGATTTTCCCACATAATAGCTCAGCATTGTTGGTGGACGCCCATTTTCTTGTGGGGGAGATCAGTTATTTCGGAAAAGACTTCTTTCTCCAAGGTTAGTAGAAATAATAGATGATTGAGTCACATTTCAAAAATGTCGGTTTTAACAGATTACAGCCACAAGCAAGGGAAGATCATCAAGGCCTTCAGTTAGACCTTAGATCATCAAGTCTTTTCTTGCTACCTCCATCCACCACCTTTTGAGCCTTCCTCTTACGCTTTTAGAGCCTTGAACTTGTACCAACTCACCCATCCTAACTTGCATGGTTCTTAGTCTCTGTTGTAATAAAGCTCATGTGCCGGCATGGCATGATAGATCTAAGATCCAAACAAATGTACAGCTCTGAAAATCTTGGTTGAAGTTCTCTAACACATCCACCTATTTCCAATCTTGACATAGGCCCCAATATATCTTGCAGCCTATGTATTGAGTGGATAAGATTTTTTTTTTGGGAAAACATGTACAGGGTCAGACCAACTTGATGGACGGATTTGATTTTGCATCCATGTGCTATGTTAGCACGTGTGGCATGTACATGAGCTTTATTGCACATGCGTGTTTACTTAGCAAAGCTCTGCAATTGTTAGTCTAATAATTTGGAAATGACCAAATCTTAATTCCCTCATCATTCATGACCTGAGCTCCAAATGACAGCAATATTCCTTTCAAGTTCAACTGAAATCAACGTTGCTGCCATGTGACTGATGGCTACTTTCCAATTGTGAATGCTAGGAAACATCACAATTTTAGAAATTTACTTTACACATAAAAATATTGTTAATTGATATGCGAGACTACATTGGTTTTCGGGAAGAGATAAAAGAGCATGCTATCTGATCTTGAGAAAGCATACGAAATAAGATAGTCTGCTGCATAGGAGTTCTTGAAAAAAGAAGAAGCAGTCATTAGCTACCGTTATTTAATAGTTATTTTGATTTCATGAGATGAAATACCAAGTCCATAGCCCATCAAATGGTTGTGGGATTGTGAAGCGAAAAGGCTGATATATCCCTATCTTTTAACAAATAGTAAAAATATATGTTTTGGATACCTGTGAAATCAAAATCTTTAGTATCTTTTAATTATCGAAAGATAATTTGCTTAAATATCTCTACTTTCTAGAGAAGGGTTAGCATCTTATAATTGATGATAGTTTTTCAGTTTGTAGTGTCCTTGAGAATTGACATGTATGCCCATCTTCCTTTTCTCAAATTGTGCTTGAATATTTCATAGGTTTTAGAGGAAGCTGAAAAATACATATGATCAGCTACATTTCAGCAGGTTTGCATACTTACCATTAAAGATAAATTTGTATTTTAATGAGGTGTATTGATACAAATCACTAATGCCTAGCAACATCCCACTGCTAACATTTTCATGTTTCCTTAATAATGCGATACACGTCAATAGTTACACATGATGTGGCCCATCAGAATTTTTCTATCAGATGGGTGTTCACCATGCTGGAATGCATTTGCTTTCGATAAGCTATTGATATTTTTGTAGATTGGGTGTGGAAATGAGTCAAATGATTCTTTTCTTTTCTTTCAAATCAAGCGGCTTGGACTGTCCAACCTGTTCGATCTCTGGGATGTGGCCCATATTTCCATGTTTCCTTGATAATGCGATACAAGTCAATAAGTTCTTTTGTATATATATATATATATATATATATATATATATATATATATATATATATATATATATATATATATATTTCACATATTTGTCATGTCTTCATCAACTTTTGCTTTTTGCCACCAAAAATGGTTCGGAGAAGGTTCTCCCAATCTACCAAGAGGGAGCAAAACTTTTCAAGGGAAAGGTAAGTCATGGAATTTACAATTAAAGCAGGTGGTTCTAGTTTTTTTAAAACTTTGTTAGATCAGGTCAACTTGGAAACCATCCTTTGGAATCCTGAGTTAATTCAGACAGTCACTTTGGAACCCCGATCCTATAAATTTGCAATTAGGAATTGGTGCTTGACACGTGGAAAATCTGAGTTGACTCGTACTGAGTTCCAATGGATTGGTTTGTTTTTTTATTGCTTATGGTAGCTTTTTAGTGCCCTTGAAAAATCTAATAGGATATATCTATGTCCGTGCCATCCTACTTTCCAAAACTGAACCTATAAGCACCTTCCTTGTCATTTGTGATGGTTTCTGGTTCTGTTGCAACTCATCTTTGTATATGTGGAAATGGACAATGAGGATGTTGGGAAACCAGTTTCAGATTACTTTGGTGTGACTGGAGATGGTCCGAAGGTAATTTTCCTTCTCCCTTTTCTCCTGATTTTACTCCCTTTCGTTTTCATGCGTTGTGCATCTAATGGTCACAGGATCAAGATGCAAGAAATGAGTATTGTCTAATGGTTGTCATATGCTTGCAGGTTCAGTCTGCAATTACTCACATTCAGTCTTTCTTTATTTCGTGCCATTTTTGTATCACCAATTGACTATTGCATAGGTTTATTACAATTTATGATTGACACTATTTGATCCAATTAATGCAATTCAGTTATGATTTTTTAGGTTCTACAATTTGAACTAACAATTTATTACAATTGTGCTGTAGATCACATGATTTTGATAACACTGGTTGGGGTATAAAAGCTTAAAAATCCCGACCCTTTTATCTATGAACTGTCTTCTATGGAATGTGGCTTGGATAGTTTTTATTTTTTTATCCTTAACCATTACACTGGTTGAACAATTAGGATATTTAAATATGGGAGATTTACAAGGCACCCTGCATTCATGGAGGGTTACATTATACCATGGGTTCCTCTTGTACTAAATCTTGTGTATCGGCAAACTGTATGTTTTCTCGCTTATCAGGGCCTATAATTCCTTTTCAAGAAAAGGCTAGTTTCTTAGTAATAGATTTTTTATCATATGAGTTGGGACAAGCGAGTGATAGACCGTGACCCAAATCTCCCATATAGGATGCTCACCATCCAATCTTTGTTTTCACATTGATTTTGAATATTGACCATTCATCTATTCAAAAAGAGAGGATTGTTCAGTCAGGGAAAACTTTGGGATATCTCCCATTGACAATGGCAACCATCATACCAATGGTATGGATCACTGAGCCATAGTCCACACTTGTTCAAACTTAAGGCTACAAGATATTTTGAATTCAGACTGATTGTTATGAGGAAAAAAAAAAGAATCTTCCATCCATTGCTCGTGAACTAGTTCAACTCTTGGGATGGACGGGGGGATGGCAGTGGACATTGGAACTAATTGGTTATTAGTCCATGAATACATTTCTTTTTCTTCACTATTTGGAGTGCTTCATGTAGCTTTTCCTTGTTTGACTGCAGGTTTGTATTCTTGAGTTGGGAGCTTTGTGTATCATGTCTTGACATCTTCACAAGTTCATATTTTCTTTTTCCTTTTTGTTCTGTTTTCCTTATGTGGATTCATATTTTTACAGATGAATGTGAAGTTTCCTATTAATTGTTGTGGGTGTTTTTAGTGTATGGGTTGTTGTCCATCACAAAGCATACTGAAGCATGAACATTTTCTGCATGTAGTACTAAGCGTAGGAAAATTCTATATCATGCTCAAGACTAAAAAAAAAAAAAAAAAACCTATGGACCTAGCTTGTATAATAGGAAGTAGCTTGATTTTTCTATAGAATATTGATTTCATGTTCGGATGAACCCATTTGAAAATGATTAAACCATTGGGAGTGAAGGGCATATTATCCCTTGATCCCATCATCTAGATGTTAACATCCAGTCCCCACATAAAAATAGCAAAGACCAATTTTTTTATTTTTTATTTTTCCAACTAGCCATGGAAATGGGTATTCATTGTTGTGTTAGAAATTGCTACTTACATCCATGTAATGATGAATGTACTACTTGTTGATTTATTTTTATTTATTTATTTTTTAAGTCGTCATCATCATCATCTAAGCCTAAGCCTTTATCATAGTTTGTTGTGTTAGGCTTTGTCACGAGTTGAAATATGTTTGACTAATGCTCATCATGACTTGAAAATGTAAAGCAAGCAATTTTACTATACAACATTGATTATTTAGGTTGTGCACCGCATTCAGGACAAGACTTTCTATCTAACTTTGGAACATAAAAGGAAGCTCAAGGAGGAATTTGGTATTCTTCCTCCACCCTCCCTCCCCTTCATGTATCAATGTTGTCTTTTTTATTTCTTTTTTCTTAACTTTGCTTCTTTCTTATGTGCGTGGGTGCTTGTACTAATGATTATTATTACAATTCTTAGATCCTTTACTGTTTGTGCAGGAATCGAACCATGGACTTTTGTTCAGGAACTTGGAGAGGCAGTCTTTATTCCAGCTAGGTGTCCTCATCAAGTCAGAAATATAAAGGCATGATGTAAACTATGTGCTAGGTAATGCATGTTTTTGGACTATTTGGTCCCAAAGATTGTGTAGTCTGACACAATATTAATCATTCATCTGTACGTAGAATAAGAAAGCATATGCAAAATCCCATATCGCATAATGATAGTGAGTCAGCTTGTCTCATCGAATGGCTAATGCACCTTTGTTGCATGATTGTTCTAACTAGGTGCCACTCTAGCTTTAAATCACTCTCTTGACATGCTCCCATAGCAGTTTATACTTGCTACTATTTTTAAACAAACTCTTCCCCCAAATGCTCCCACTTCCTAGCTATTTATACTTCCTACCATTTCGAAACAAACTCTTCCCCCCATATCTGTTGCTACTTCCCTTCATAGTTTAGTTCGTGTAGTCTTTTGTTGTGCAACTATTGATTTCATTCTTTTGTTGTAGAATTTATGATTTCATAGCTTGTTTATGGAAGCATTTTGATTTTGTTTATTTACTTACAATAGGCACTTAGACATTGGTGAAGCTGAATTTTCTAGATTCCATTCTGGTACCAAACGTGGCGATATCGTTGGTGTCACTGGATTTCCAGGTCGGTTGGTTTTTATTTATGTTCTTCAATTCTAGCTAGCAAAACTTTTCCTGTATCTTATCCTTTGGGTATTGGCTATACTTGCATGTCAAAATATTGATTTCTTCCTTTGTAAATAGTGACACTTGAGCTTTGTAGGAGAAAGTGGATCACTGATTATGTTTTTTTTTTTTTTTTTTTTTTTTGAAGTGATCACTTGATTATGTTAGACTTTTGGTATTTGCAAAAGAGCGGAAAGCAGCAGCAATGTGTTCAAAGTCTTATGAATAAAAGTTCATCTATATTGTGATAAGCTAAATAGTTTGTTTCCACAAGTGCGTAACATGGCTAATGATATGTTAGATGCATGAGCCACCCATAGTATGGATTTGGGAGTCTACTAGGGGGCATCTAAGAATGGTGATTAATGAAGTTCCTCTCTTGGAATGTGCATGGTTTGCAGCATAAAGATAGGATGCTAATCCTTATGACTGTTGGTCAGGGAAAGGAAAATCGATGTGATGATGATTTAGGAAACGTAATGGGTAAAAGATTTGATGATATGCTAAAAATTTCAACATTTGTGGTAGGAAAATGATTATTTTTTTAATTTTCTTGTAATACTTGTATGCTTTGATGAAGTACCCAACCAAATCTCTATCTTTTCTGTTGATGCAAATCAGGGTGGAATTGGTCCTGGTGGCTTATCTATTGAGGATCTAATTGTCTGGTGTCTTGGAAAATGATAGGATCTAATTGATGCAAATCTTCTGTTATGATCATATTGGAAAATGATCCTGCAAATATTTGGAAGGATCCAATATGCAAATCTTTTCTGGTATGATCATATCCAAGGGAGCTGCTCGCATGTCTGGCTGTTGTTCAATTTAATAATCTTTCTATGCATTCAAGTTGGATATGATATGCTAAAAACAACACTTGGCTCATATACTACCTTTATTTCTTCTATAAAGATTCCACAACAAGCAATCGGGGCAACCATCAAGCATCACATTTACCAAAAAAATGGGTCTAATGTAAGTTCTAATAGTCCAAATACCCACCCTTGTGACTTTGGTGCTGCTTATTATAAGAATATTATATGACATGGTTTCGGCTCATGTGAAATCATGCTTCTATCACGGTGACCATTGTTATTTTTTTTTTCCTTGTGAAATTGAAAGTACTTTTGGACAGGGATCCTGCAGAATCAGGATTAAGCTCTAATCTCAATTTTGACAACCCATGCCCTCCATGTCAGGTTTGAAGGTGCTAGCAGCTCTTTTCTCCTTTAAATTACAATTTTCAATCGTTTAGTTTATGTTCTTTATTGAAATGCTAATGTTTGTTGTAGGAGAAACAAGAAGTTGTCATCGTTCAAAGTAAATGCAAATGTGTCACAATTGTGAAAGGCCTTGAACTCTTTGGTGAGCAATGTCCATCAAAAGGATCAACTCATTAAGGCAGATGCGCCTATTGAAATGAAGCCAAATTCTGTTAAGATAGATTTATCTTCAAGTATGAATTCTAGCTCAGTATGCAAGGTTGAACAGATTGGAGGGAATATAGGTTCTCGAGGAGTAGACATGAATGGTGCAAAGATATCAATATCTGGAGGTGTGGATTCATCTATTCAAAGAAAATGCAGTTCTGTATGCCTAGACACCACTGTCTTGAAGATGCATGCTTCAGGAAACAATGATTCATCTGTTGAATTGAAGTCTACTTTATTGTCCAGTGATGTGCTTCACAAAAGACCTTCTATTCTTTTTCTTTTTCTTCTTATCTAATTTCAACTTCTAATTCGTTACAATCATGAATCTTCAGTGAAGAAATTTCTAATTTGAATCTTGGCGGGAGATTTGGCCACCATTGGGGATTTACTGAGCTTACGGGCACTATATGTTTTACTTTATTGCATCGGGATAAATATGCATTTGGATGAAATCATTTTAAGCTCAAATGCTTATGTTGGTTGCATTGATGTGCGAGAGATTTGAAGGGAATCAAATTTGGCCAGGTCAATCCTTGATGAGATCGGCAATGCGTCTTCTTTGAAATCTCTGTAATCTCTCTCATTTACTTGCATTAAAGTTATGGGATTGAGAATGTAATGGAGGATTTAACTGAAATCTTGTGTTGGTTTGTTTTCTATAGGGATTTATCCGATAACTTGCTATATGGAGATATTCTGTTCTCGACATCTAGGCTCAAACAGCTTGAGGAATTGTTAGTATCATGTCTGCTATTATTAGTTAGATTGGTCATTTTCATGAATCTTGCTTACCCCTTTGTAAGGGATAGATTGGTCATTTATGGTGATGTTACTATGTAGGACATTGAAGAACAATCAGTTAACAGGGCCTATCCCTTCAACCCTTTCACAGATGCCAAATCTCAAAACTCTGTAAGGTTGATGTCACTTATATTTGAGGTGCTTATTCTATTTTATGGTTTATGCTTTCTAATATCTACTTGAAAACATTGAATTATTTTTTTTTTCCTTCTCATTTGGGTTTTCTCAGTTACACATTTGCATTGGGGGTTTGTCTGATAGAACATACCTGAACTACAATTTCCAATGGGTGTGGATTTGTGTGTACAAAGTGATTTTAATGGGTCCCTTGCTATTTAATTTTTTTTAGGGATCTTGCTCAGAATCAGCTCATTGGTGACATTTCGAGGTTGATTTACTGGAACGAAGTATTGCAGTGTCTGTAAGTACTTCCTCCACTCTGTGTACTCCATGTAAATCACAATTTATAAATCTATCTCAAATTAGTTCTAGTTCATCTAGTAATTTGGTATCTTTTGGAGTCGCCCTTTATTGTCACTACACTATGGGTTGTGTTTTGTAATGTGCTGGCCACTTTGATACTTGTTGTGTAAGATGGACATTGACTGTTATAACTTCTAGGGATATTTCTTACAATCAAATCACTGGAGATTCCTTACAACATTGGTTTCGCCGCAACTTTTTCCAGCACATTTTCCATTTTTACGGCGTTTTGTAAATATCATCTCGGCGCTTATTACAATTTATACCGGCGTTTGTTGAAACTTTTATCGACATTTGTTACAAATTTTGCCTATGTTTTACTGGTATTTTTACAGTTTCTAGCAGCGTTTCTTATATTACGCGGCGTTTATACGATCTTTAGCGGCGTTATTATTGTTTTAGCGGCGCTTTTATAGTTCTTACTGGTAGTCACAGAAGCGCCGATAAATGATAATAAGCACTGCTAAAGTTCCTGTTTTAGCGGCGGCAATAAAAACGCCAGTGAAAAGGAGTGACCACCGGTAAAACATACAGCGATGCCCCCCTTTAGCGGCATGTGTCCGACCGCTGGTAATTCCTATACCGGCGGTTTTTGGGACTTTTAGGGGCGGTTTTGGCCACTGGTAAAGCCTGTTTTTCTTGTGGTGAATAATTTAACATCAGCGTATAACTCCGACAAATTTGACGATGCCCGGTGAAATGCTCATCAACTAAGTTGACTAGGTTTCAATTAAATATTCTAGATGTATATATAAAAAAATGGGTGCGTGTTAGATGAAACCAAAGCCTAAGAATCCAAACAATGTTCTGTTTCTGTTTAAACAACATCTATAGTAGAGTAGCTGGATAACTAGTTACTGATACTTTGGACCATGCCATCTAATATTGAGGCTAACTGGACAGGTTGTCCCAGAGATGACGGTATGACCTCAGTGGGTCCTATCACGTGTTTCATGGAGGGATGCTCGGAGAGTCATCTCATACAAGCGTGCTGCATTCGCTCGAATCGCCCATGTGTGGGAGATCTGGGCGATTCACATGTGGACCATTGATTAACATTTTTTTTTTTGCTATCCACTTCTTGCTCATACGTGGACCACGTTTAGTATAAACTGGCACTAATCTTGCACTAGAGCATATTTTACCTAGTAAATGTCGACTTCATGAACAGACAGGATCTCTCACCCATCTGTGACTGTGGCACCTGCAAGGCGCTTGATTTCATTGGTTGCAGCTGCACGGCTGCAACAAGCATTCCTTGATGATGATAGGACGAGCATCTCTGAACCAGCTGACTATAAAAGTACTAAAAATATGGACTCAAACAAACAAACGGAGAATGACAAAGGAGCAGGTAGGAATCCAAATGTGACAAAACCAGACAACGCCGCAACTGTGTGGACGTTTTCGGACTGAAATCAGGAGAGTCTGAGCCCATGATCCAAGATAGTGACCTTTTGACTAATGTACATATGAGTAGGGGTAACTATAGGTCAGGCCGTTAGTCCAAGCCCAAGCCATTTATTAAATGTGCCTAGTAATTTCAGCTGGTACACTCCCATGGCCAATTCCTTGTGGCATTGGGTTTTGTGCGGCAAAATCACACGTAGATGGATTTAGGATAGCAATTCAAGAGCACCTAGCAAACACAAGAGAACATAACAATTTAACATGGAAAATCCTTTTAGGAAAAAACTACGGCATAAAGCGACAAATCTTCACTATGAAAGCAGAAATTACAAAGAGGAAGGACTTTTTTTTTTAAAGGAAAGTGGGCACTTGCCACAATTTTCATTAATCATGAAACTGTACAGCCATTCAGGCGGGACCCAACAAAAAGGGGCAGATCTCACTTATCATATAACCTCAAGCTATACATAAATGGACACTAGAAAGAAATGAAACGCGACGGCCCAATCTGGGGACACCACAAGCATTAAACGGCCCTGCACAGGCCCCGGTCATGCATTCCTAATGGCCCCAATTCCAGCCCTGTGCATAGCAAGAGCACCCCAAAGAGGAAGGACTTACCAGACTTGAGCAATCCTCAAATCTCTCCCTTGCTCCACCCTTTTAGAAACCCTATAACCTTTTTAGAAAGCCTTAGAATCCCTTAGTATAATACCTCCCACAGAAACTCTACCGACCATCAGGTAGGACACTGTGAAAAAGGTCAAAATTCAATGACTTAGAATCATTAAAATTTTGGTGATTCGATGGACATGCGTCGAGAAGGGCCATAAAAAATTTTGAGGTTGAAAACGAAATTGGATAGCTTTAAACAACCTTATAGTTATTGTCGGAGTCGAATAAGAGTTTTAGCGGAGACAAAATTTGGCAATTAATAACAATCGAGAACACCACCAATTATTTTTTTCGGTAGCTTATTGGATGCTATAGATTATGTCTGTGGGGAAAATTTCGACAATTAGAAACCATCATTATGGTATGAAATTTTTAATACTCGATGTCTCTAGGTTGTCAAATTTTAAATGGTGAACTTTTGTGAATTTAGATCATCGAGGTTATGGCTATGCCCATACACATGATAAACACAATTTATATTTTCTATAATCATCATAATCTACTGTACACTTGATAAACACATTTTAGACAATCTAAAATCACTATAATCCATTCCTTTTCAAATCAAATAAAATTTAATACAATTAAAGTACATCCAAATTTTAGATTTATTTTTATTTTTATTTTTATTTTTGTATGGACACTCATAAATAACACAAACTGATATGTGGGCATTTTTTTTTAATATCTAGTAAAATACAAGGCAAATGAGTCATTATTACCATTTTCAGGTATTTGTTTAATAAGGAATTATGGCTCACGGATCAAGAGTCAAATATACATGTGAAAGGAGGTAGAGTAAAATGTAATAATTACATTTTTACCTTACAAAATCACCATTTTAGGATGATTTCAAGGTGAAGAAAACAATATAACAAAATCATCATTACCATCAGGTGCCTATGGTATGGCACCTAAATTACGAAAGTAAATAATCATGACCCATTTACAGCCGTTTATAGTTGTAATTGAAAAAACAAATAGGCCCTAAATGTAATGTAAATAGTCCAATAGTGAGAATGCTCAAGTAATGACAATTTGGTAATCTCCACAAATTAATTAATACGATTCCATCCAAACAATACACCCAAATGCAACCGAAAAGACATGTAATTTCACCTGACAAATGGTAGAAGAAGACTGCTTACATTTTACAGTTGGAGCATCAAGATCCCCAAGAGTACATCTTATCCCTAGTCAAATATTTTACAGAAAAAAAACCCAAGTAAATGAAAATTCATCAATAAAATATTTCTATACAAAAATAATAATAATAATAATCATGTGCACTTCTCCAATTACCTCGAGCAGAAGACAACTTGAAACTACCACTGTACTTTAGATATATAAGCATATTCATGTGGGTGCTCCAACCACTGCTTCTTCCCAACAGCCACCAGGCCCAATGCATTCCTTGTCACTGGATATTGACCATCATCACTGGCCTTATTAAATTCAGCTACCCCAAGTGCTAGCTCCTCCAGATGCTCTCCCTTGAGATGATTTGTGCCCACCAACATTAAGCTAATATTTACGCTTTCTCTTCATCTAGTTTTTTTTTTGACCTTATGAACAAGTTTGATGGCAAGTAAACATCCTGGTAGGCCTTGGGAAGGTTTTAATGTTAGGTAACATTATCCCCAATGATTTGTAACTTGTTATTAAGAAGTAGACTAGCATTGTAATTATTTCATAGGTAAGGGTTTCAGTTTTATTTTATTTTTAAATTTTGACTAGATTCTTCATAAACAATGGGAGAGCTACCTGTTGTTAAATAGATGTATTTAATCTTGGTGGTCCGAGGTGGTCGACCAGTCGAAGGACTGCTCGACCAGTCGAAGGTCCCTTCGACTAGTCGAATCCCTCCTTCGACTAGTTAAGGGTTACACAGACGGTGTACGGTTTGTGCGCGGACTGCATAAATTTGAGGCGGTTTCAGGGAGGTGCGTTAGTGAGGTTTCTTAAACTATAAATAGGAGTCCCTAGGGCCATTTTAAGGGCTTTCCAAGGTATTCCAAGGGTTTTTAAAAGGGTTCTAAGGTTATCAAAGTGTATAGAAAGGGTGAGATTTGAGGTTGTTCGAATCGGGTAAGTCCTCTCTTTTTGTACTTTTTATTTTCATATTGAAGATTTGTCGCTTTGTGCCATGGTTTCTTCCCGAAAGGATTTTTCACGTTAAATCTTTGTGTTCTCTTGTGATTGCTTGGTACACTTGGATTGCTATCCTATATCCATATCTGTGTGATTACGTAGACTAAATCCCAATAAGTGATATCAGAGCTATCATTGGGGCATAGATCTGAATCTACAGGATTATCATCAATGGGAAGCACTAGGTATGATATTGAGAAATACTTAGGCAAAAATAAATTTGAGTTATGAAAGATTAAGATGATCATTTCCTTAACCAAGTAAGGTGAGGATGGTGCTCTTGAGGTGAAAAAGTCTACCATGACTGATGATGAATGGAATACCCTTGATAAGAAGGCCTTATCCTCAATCCATTTATGTCTCACGGATGAAGTTCTCTATAATGTTTTGAGGGAAAAAACTGCGGCTAGTTTATGGACGAAGTTAAAGGATATCTTTGCGAAAAAAAATCCTCTAAAAATCACCTACACTTAAAGCTATAGTGGTATAACTTCAAGATGGCAGAGGGTGGAGATCTGGAAGAACACATCAACAACTTTAATAAATTAGTTTGCAAATTGTTAGATATGGAGGAAGTGATCAAAGATGAGGAACAAGCATGTATGTTTATGAATTCTCTTCCGGCATCATATGAGTTATTCAAGGACACAATGTGTACTATTAAATAAAACCCTGAGTGTTGACGTCATTATCTCAGCCCTTCAAAGGAAGGCCATGAGAAAGTTAAACAGCGACATAGGGACATCTTCCGATGCACTGATTACAAGAGGCAGGAATTTTGAGTAAGATATAGGATCTTTAAGACCTAGATATAAATCCAGGGACAATAGCAAAGGAAAACTAAAGTGCTAGAACTGTGGGATGTCTGGACACATGAAGAAGGATTATACCAATCCTAAAACGAGGAAAGAAAATTCAGCGGCTTCTTCCAAGGAGGCCAATGTTGTCACATCTGATGAAGGGATAAGTGGTGGTGATGTACTATCTTTGTCCATAATTGGACACTTGCACCACAATCATGGAGATGAGTGCAGCCTTGACACAGGAGCGTCATATCACATAACTCCTCATCGGAGTTGGTTCTCCAGTTATAAAGAACGCGATGGTGGATAGGTTTTATGGGCAATGATAATGCCTATAATGTTATGGCTATTGATATGATGAGCATCAAGATATTTGATGAGATGGAGCATACCTTGACTGATGTCAGGCATGTTCCTTGTGAGGCTCGTATCCTAAATTGTACCATTTTGTAGGCTTCCGCGGTCCTCCCGGTCGAATTCCAGCGACCCGCGACCTGTAATCGGCATTTACGTACGACCCTGAGTTGCGTCCTGTCGATCTGAGTCAGCTCGGCCTGAGACTTGTATTCTTGCGACCGCGCCGTCGTCGCAGTTCCGATGCCGCATCTCACTCGCTGAGGTGATACCCAGGCTAGGAGACGTGGGCCCGTGTTCAGTTTGAGGAAAAATGCCGCGTAGTTGCTAAACCCAAGAGAGAGCTTTCAAATCAATCCCATCAATCACATCTCATGTCAAGTACACATCACCTCACACCCCATCCTCAACCAACCCCAAAGTCAACTCTCTTTCTTACAACCCTCCTCTATCAAGTACATCCATCACTCACACCCATAACTCACATCTCTCCTCTCTCTCATCTCTCTCATTCTCCCAAGCAACCCAAACATCCCAACCTCTATGAGAGAGTTTGGTGTGGCCCACCTTCCTACCACCCAATCTCACCATCCAAAGTTCATCTCAACCGTTAAAATCCACCCCTTGGAGCTCTAGATCATGTTGGAGGAAGAAGGAAGAAGAGACCGACGGTGGGTAATTTTATTTTTTTATTTAATGCTTAGAAGGCCCACATATGGTGGGACCCATCTTGATGTATGTGATTGAAAGCTAGAGGGGCCCATAATGGCAGGGTCCCTCTTATTTCCTCTTATCTCTCTCTTTCTCTCTCTCTCTCTCTCTCTCTCTCTCTCTCTCTCTCTCTCTCTCTTCTATTGCGGCCCACCTGATGAACATGTGGATCCACGCCGGCCACGTGTTTTGGGACCACCATACATGTGTTGTGTGCATAGCGTCCAGCAATGCTGGGCGTGATCGTGGACCCCCACCTTGATGGAGTGTATCCACGTCATTCATCCACTCCCCGACCATGGGCCAGGGAACATGACAGATTCAAATCTCTAGTGGGCCACACGTGTGGACACACCTGGAAGTTGATTGGCTGGAGCACCACACGTAGCTTAGCTGCTGGAATGACATCAGTAATTCCCTGGGCGGCCACGATGAATGTGTTTCATCCAACCATCCGTGTGAGGCCTACCTTGATTTGGTGCGTTGCACCTGCACCGTCCATTGGTTGGAAGAGGGTCCCATAATGATGTATGTGTTGTAATTCCACAATATCCAGTAGCTGCATGTGTAGGGCCTACAATGATGTATGTATTTTATATCATCACCGTCCAAATTACTGGACGGTGGGACCCACCGTTGAAGTATGTGTTCTATCCAACCATCCGTCCCTTTTTAGGATGATGGGACCCACCCTGCACGTGTGACACGTGTGGGATGGGGCCTACCTTTGATTTATGTATTCTACATCCAAGTCGTCCGTCCACTGACTGGATGTGAACCACCGTGATACATGTGTTGCATCTGCACCGTCCCACCTCAGTGCATGTATTATGACCACGCTGGCCGTTCGTTTTCTGGGCATGGGACGAGGTATGCGTCATATCCCAGTCGTTCATCTGCTTCTGATGGTGGGCCAACAACCCTCTTAGCTGCCGAGTGATGTCACCAAGCTTTGAGGGTCCCAATATGGTATTTGTTTCATCCCACCGTCCATCTGAATGGTGGGGACAACCGTGATGTATATGTTTCATCTGCACCATCCAAATGGGATGGTGGGCCCTCCCACGATGCATGTATTAGATCCAAATCATCCATCCATTGTGGACCCACCTTATATGTGTTTTGCCCAAGCCGTCCACCTGTTTTGTTAGCATAGACACCACCATAATGTATTTGTTTCATCCACACCGTCCAGACTATCTGAACGGTGTTGGACAATGTTTGGACAATGCTGGCTAATCTATGGATGGTGCTGAATTGCTTGGACAATGTTTGGACGGTGCTGTACAATGTTTGGACAGTGCTGATTTAGATAGACAATGTTTGGGCAGTTCTGATCATCATTAGAGTGCCATGTGCCCCATAGAATGATAGTGTACAGTGATACACATGTCGCACCTGCAACTATTGAAATGATTTTAGATGTAATCCAAGCTCCCACTTGAGGCCCACTTTGATGTATTTTGTGGCCCATTAATGTGGGCCATTGATGCAGCCCACTTGATGTATTTGAGGCTCATTAGTGTGGCCCATTGATGCAGCCCACATGATGTGTATGAGGCCCATGTGCAGGGCTCACCTGTGATGTATATTAGGCCCATGTGTATGGCCCACCTATTGTGTATTTGAAGCCCATGGGTTGTGGCCCATTGTGATGTATTCGAGGCCCATGGGCAAGGGCTGATGTGATGTGTTTATGACCCATATGATGAGGCCCATTGAGATGTATTTCTGGCCCATGTAATGCGGCTCATAGTGATGTGTATTAGGCCCATGTGATGCGGCCCATAGTTATGTGTGTTAGGCTCATGTGATGCGGCCCACTTAATGTATGAGACCCTTATGTGAGGCCATGGGCCCACTATATGCTTGGCTCTACGTGGGCCACTCCTTCGGAGCAATGTTGGTTAAATATCCACATTGATGGGCAATGATGGTTAAATGTCCACATTGTGACCTTCCCTTAGGCCAATTGTCGAGGCCGATTTCGATGCCGATTATCGGTGCTGGTTGTCGATACCGATTATGAGTATATGATAACATAGCATCATGATACATACCCATATGCATCATCTGTATGTTTGTTATGAGATGTGGTTGACCATTGCATATGTCATTGGGCAGATTGTTATGAGACTCCCTAATAGGCGGAGATTGTCTCACACGAGTGCACGGTATGCGATGGATTGATGCATGACTAGATTGTATGACTCATGCATTTTACATTTTGTATTGTGATTATTGTACTCCCTAGTGACATCAGGATCGTAGCCTCCACAGGAATGTCGTGGATGGCCAGATGGGACACCAAAATTTTTTTACTAGTATCTGGCCACCATAAATGGCCCTGGGTGAAAATCTCTAAACCCTCTTAGTACTAGAGGATGCTCCAACATCTAGACCGAGTGGATTATATGAGCGCCCGAGTGCCGAATACCAGTAAGCCATGTCTCCCACTGTGTCGTGGTCGGTTGGAAGGGGGTGTGGCCTTATCCGCCCGATTCGTAGTGATGAAAACTAGGCTGAGTTTGACCAGCTCATAAATGGGTCCGCTATCGATGAACCGGGTAGGTATTGGCTGATTACTTGCCAGGCGGATAGTGAGGTCTCTTCCACTCACCTGGTTGTGAGCGATGGGGCGACAATCTGGTTTGGAGTGTACTAGACCCTGCTGATGATCCCAAAGATGTACAGTACTGATACGTAGACTTATTGAGCAGGAGTTGCATACTTATTCATTCATTCATTCACTATCCACTCATGCTGGTGGTGCGTAACTAATTGTTGTGTACCTTCGTAACGGCAAGGATTTCGGTTGGGGCGCACGACTAACCTGAGATCAGGAGTTTACCACATTGAGTCTATCTATCCAAATTTAGGTATATGACTGGTTTGGATAGAAGTCCCTTGTGATGGACCCCATAGCCTGCGATACTACGTACTATCATCCTGACTTCACTCCACCTTTGTCATTTGATTCGCACTGCATATTGCATTACATCCGTAACATTTAACATTTTGGGTTGTCATGTTTCTTCACTGATATGGTCATTAGCATTCATGCCTTGCATCACATAGCCTTAGTACGGCTAATGACACTTATAGACTTACCAATGTATTTTCGCTTACTCTGATATCGTATGATTCATGATCTTGTCAATATTTCCGCTTATTCCGATGTTATATGATTTATGACATTGTATTGTATACTTGAAACTTACCATGTGCACACACTTTCACCACCCTCTAAGCTTTCGATAAGCCTATGCACGATAGATGCATGCAGGTGGCGTTAGGTCATAGTAGCGTTGTGCTTGGAGTATGCAACAGACTTTTGGAGCTTTGATTTTTGACATATGTATTTCCCTTTCAACACTGTATTCAACTGTTTATATTAGTAGATATATGATGATGATGTTGCCTTTGTGATTTGGGTACAATTATGGTTATGCTCCTTACGAGACAAAAGTACGTTGGAAAATCCTCTTTATAGGATCCCAGGATTGGAATCTAGCGTATGGGCACTGGGAGCTGAGAATGGGGTACTACGGAGGCTGTCGGCACCGGATTCGGCAATCGGGAATTTCGTGAGCCCAGTTTTCGAGTTTGGGGCATGACATTCCTAATATGAAGAAAAGTCTGATTTTTCTCAGTACACTCTAGGCTATAGGGTACAAGTTCACTAGTATTGATGGTGTCCTTAAAGTTTTAAAAGGGCACTAGTGGTTATGAGAGCAGAAAGGTACGATAACCTTTGCAGGTTGATTGGGAGCACTTCAGCAGGTGAAGCGGCAACAACTATTGCAAATTCCATGTCTCTACGTATGTGCATGCTCATCAGGGCCACATGAGCGAGCGGGGCATGAAGGTACTATCTAATCGTTGTTTTATTCCAGCTTTTAAAAATTTTGATTTAGATATATGCGAGCATTGTATATATGGTAAACGAACTAGATTATATATCTTTTAAAACTGAAAAACATGTATATAAGGGAGTGCTTGATTATGTGTACTCTGACGTATGGGGGCCATCGCCAGAGATTTCCATTGGAGGGTTGTCATGGTTTGTTTCATTCATTAATGACTACTCCAGGAAAGTTTAGGTTTACTTCATGAAACGTAAATCCGGAGTTTTCACCGTATTCAAATAATGGAAAACAATGGTGAAAAATTAAAGATTTTAAGGACTAACAATGGTGGAGAATTTACTTCTACTGAATTTAATGAATATTGTAAAGATAAAGCGATCATTAAGCACAACATAGTGCGCCACACGCCCGAATAAAACGGTGTGACTGAGTGAATGAATCAGACTCTCTTGGAGAGGGCTCGATGCATGTTAAGTAATATTGCGTTGGGCGAGGACTTATGGACTGAGGCTGTTAATACGGCTTGTTATTTGGTGAACTGGTCTTCTTCTACGACAATTGAATGTAAAATTTCAAAGGAAGTATAGAGTGGTCATACGGTAGACTACTCAGATTTGCGCATATTTGGTTGTAAAGCTTACTCTCATGTACCGTCAGTTGAGAGAGATAAGTTAGATCATAGAGCCAAAACGTATATTTTTGTTGTCTATGGTGTTGCTATGAAAGGTTATAGGTTATTTGACAAGGTCACACGTAAGGTCATCGTTAGCCGTGACATCAGATTCGGTGAAAGCTCTCTATTCTTCAATAATGATCAAGAGGAGCAAGAGAAACCAGAAGGTTGATCGTAGACATCGAGATTGATACATATGATACTCAGGTAGAAATAGATGCGTAGACAGAGGTACAGGAAAAGGTGGAGCAGCCACCTGTGAGGAGGAACCCACCGCGTGATCGCAGGTTACCGGCAAGATATAGGGATGACTCTAATATTACATATGCCCTCATTACATATGAGGGAGACTCGTCTACTATTCAGGAGACTCTTAGTGAGCTTGATGCAGAAAGGTGGAAGACGACTATGAATGATGATATGGACTCGTTGCACAAAAATCACACATGGGAGCTGGTGGAGCTTCCAATGGGCTGAAAAGCAAATAGATGCAAGTAGTTATTCAAAAGAAAACATGATAGATATAAAGCTAGATTGGTGTTGAGGGTCAAATATTGCATATTAGACCCCAGTTATCATATGGTTTTACCAACATGATAATGCTTAACATCTTATTTTATTCATGTTTTTGTTCCAAGGTGAATTTAAAAGCTTGGATTGAAAAGGGTATTAAAAGCATAGATTTGATGCTCAAGAATTACCAAAGGAAGGGACGGATCCTAGGATACCGAGATCGAAGAAATCATACGCCAAAGCTCCGAGAAAATTAAGTGATTGAAGATAAATAAGCCTGAAAATCGCCCTGAAAGCAAGATCACAGGGTTTTCACCATCCGTTTGGCTCTAAACTTTATATCTAGCCTAAGGATCATAAAGTAACCATACACGTAAAATTTCAGCCATTGGATCTTTTTCGAAATGGTCCAACGGACAAGATCAGCCATAAATCACTATTTAGGGCCCACCTGATCTTTGGATATGCTTCAATTTTAGTCTCAACCCCTTAAATTAGATGAGAAAGTGAATGGATGGAAGGGATTTATCAGAAACATCATGTGGACCCCACATGGGGTCTCACACTGCACCAGATCACAAGACCAGTCAAAGAATGGTTGACCCGATCCCATTTTTAAAATGGAAACCTCCGTTCGCCAGTGCCCGCACAAGGTCTCACTGGGATGTGTAATGGGCCACATGTTCTTTCCAGACGATCTGAACCATCCAATGTATCTGGACGGTGGGGCCGACCATAACCATGAAGTCCTTTTACAACCATGCACGTGCATGCACGAAGAGCATGATCAAATGCATAATGAACAGCGGAAAGATTTGATCCCTTGGGCCGCACCAAACTTGAGCAAAACCATCCATTCATGACTGAAATTTCACCATAAATCCAATAGATGGAGTGGATTTCTCCGATAACGCCAATCAGGGGCCCACCTAGCATCTCAGCATAGGTTATTATGCAACCACACACGTCCGGATGTTGTCGCACAATGTGGGTCATTATATGATCATGGACATGGTCGGATCAATGATCTAGACCATCTAGAAGATTCAAAAGGGGACCACGACCACAACCATGGAGCCAAATCATATTGTGTGATGATCTTCTTGCCAAAAACTCGTACCAAACGCAACTCGGTTTCATGTTTCGCTGCGCAGTCCAGCTTGCTGCGAAAGGAGTTGCTGCATAAGCTCTCCACCGACTCCCAGCCACCGACCTCCCTTGGCTATATAAAGGAGAAAAGAAGAGAGAGAGATTATCATTGGACGTGGAAGAGAAGAGAGAGAGAGAGAGAGAGAGAGAGAGAGAGAGAGAGAGATCGTGGACGACAGCTAGGAGTTTGCTTCTCCTTCTTCTTTCTTCTTCAGTTTTCTTTTACCTTTGATGTTTTCCTGAGATCTTTAGTTTTATCATGTCTATCATCAGCTAAACCTCTTAGCTAGGGCTAAGAGGTGAAGCTTGCAGCGTGATGGATGCTCTCTATGCCTTTGATTCATGTTTACGTGAAGTAACTTTGATTCTGGTTTGATTATAAGGAATGCTTTTAGTTTTTAATGGTTTGCTATGACTTAAATTAAAATGGATCTGTGATAGCTTTGAGCATGTTTTTTGCATTATTGTGATTATGAAATTAGATACCCTGTTGTTCACTATCGCCCCTTGGACATGGTTGGATGATGGAATCCTTCTAATCTTCATAATTATCTCAAAGTGTTTGTGGATTAGTAAATTCTGTTGTTTGCTGTCTTATGGACATGGTTTTGTGATGGAATTAATGTTAGTTCTCATAGCTCTCATCTCTTGAGAACAAGATCAAAGGAAGTTCAGAATTAGTTTTTATGAAATATCTTTCAATTGGATGAAGATGGGACTCTGATTCCAGTTGTGTTTATGAATCAAGCATAGATCTCCCTGATCTCTATAAGTGGATCCTTGGAAACCCTAGTTTCCCACCTTTGAATTTTACAAGTTTTGTTTTAATTATTCGACATTATTCTTTTACGTTCTCTAATTTAGATTATATCTTCTTCTAGTTCTAGTTCTAGTTACTTTCAGAATACATACAAGGTTCAGTCCCTATGCATTCGACCTCGGTCTTACTGAGATTATTACTGCATCGTGACCCTACACTTGGGGTTGTGAACAATTGGTAGTGAAGAGTTATGCTCAAAGAGAAGGAATCAACTTCACAGAGATATTCACGTTGGTGGTTAAGTAGATGTCTATCAGATTTGTGTTGGCGTTGGTTGCCCAATACGATCTAGCTGGGACAAATAGATATCAAGACTGCATTCCTGTAAGGGGTTGGAGGAGCAAATCTACATGAAGCAACTAGAGAACTACAAATTAAAGGGGTAAAGAATAAAATTTGCAGGTTAATGAGGTCGTTATATGGCATGAAACAGTCACTTAGGCAGTGGTATAAAAAATTTAATTCTTTCATGTTGAGTCAGAAATTTACTCGGAGTGAATATAATCACTATGTCTATTATAAGACACTGAGTGATAGTAGATTCATCATCCTAGTACTGTATGTTGATAATATGTTGATCTCCAGTCATTATATGTCTGAAATCAATGTACTAAAGACTCAGTTTTCAGGGACATTCGAAATGAAAGATCTGGGGGCTGCAAAGAGGATTCTCATCATAGATATTCACAGAGATAGGAAGAGGAGTAGCCTTTAGTTATCACAGGCAAAATACCTTGAAAATGTGTTGATCAAATATGGGATGGACTATGCAAAGCTAGTTACCATTACCCATGCAGCTCACATCAAGCTTTCTTCATAATAATGTCCTAAATCAAATAAAGAAAAGTAAGTTATGTCTCATGTGCCTTATTCGAATGAGGTTGGCAGTTTAATGTATGTCATGGTCTAAACGAGATCAGATATTTCACGGAAAATTGGTGTTGTGAGCAAATACATGTCAAACCCCGACAAGCAACATTAGGAAACGGTGAAATGACTACTGTAAGACCCGTATCCTAGTTCGTACTGTTCCATCGACTGCCGCAATCCTTCCCATCGAAGTCCAGCAATCCACGACCGATAATCAATGTTTGTTCGTGACCCTAAATTGTATCCTTTAGAATTGAGTCGGTTTAATCCGAAACTAGTACCATTGCGACCGCATCGTCGCGGGGGTTCCAACGCAGTGACTCGCGCACCGATCCAATACCCTGGCAGGGAGATGTGGAGCAACGTTTAGTTCAAAGAAAAATACCGCGCATTTGCAATCCCAAGAGAATTTCTACAACATGTCCCATCAATCAATCACCTCATGTCAAGTATAGGAGCACTCATGCTTTCTTTCTCCACAAGTTAAGCAACCACCAAGTCAACTCTCTCACCCTCTCTCTTACATACCCATACATGTCAAGTACACCATCACCTCACCCATCACTCACATCTATCACCTATCTTTCAACCATACCATTTCTCTTTCTTTCTCTTCACAAATTCCAAGCAACACTAAGAACAAAAGAATGGATGTCCAAGCCTTTCCAAGTGTGAGAAAAGAGTGACTTTGTGTGGCCCACGTTCCCATCCCAAAAACCTTCATCCTAGCCATTCAACTCTCATCACCCTCCATCAAAGTGAAGCACAAGGTGACCGGCATTCCAATGGACCGAGAAGATTAATCGGCGGGTGCTTCTATAGGCTAGTTTTCATGTTTTTATGATGGGCCAAGTGAGGCCTAGCTATCAATTGTGTGGATCTCACTTTGGACCCTAAGATGTGGCCGATGGCCCACCTTGATCTTCATGTTCATTCCATGATGGGGCCATTCTCAATGGATCTAACATGATGTTTATTTTCCTTACATGGATAAGGTCATCTAGACCCTCCATTTCGGTGGAGAAAGGATCTCCACCGTTGATTTTGATCGGTGGGCCCATATGAAATGGGACCCACTCGATGTATAATTTAAATCATGCAAGGGAGGGCCCATAATGTCGGGGTTCCTCCATCACATGTGTGTCTCTCTCTCTCTCCCTCCGATTATCTGGTGGGCCATAGCATAGAGAATTGCAATTTTTACCGGTGAAAACCACCTGATAATTTTATACCCCAAAACACCTCAAATATTGACCTTGTTTGGCTTGTCCTAAGCCATAGGGATCAATGGTTGGGTCAGATCCACCTATTGGGGGCCCCACCTGTGAAAAAGTATAAAAAATATATTTAGATTTAAAAAAATGAGTCAAGGCATCAGCGCCTGCTGCCGCCACTTACAGTACAGGACACAACGGCGTCTGCTGCTGCGCGTGCAACCGACGGACGGGACCCTGGGTCCCAGCCGGGGGCCCCACCATAATGTGTGTTCTTCATCAACATCGCACATTTGCTGGGTCCCCTTTGGGACAGTGGGCCCCCCTAAAAATCAGCCGCACTATGAGCTCAGTTGGCCCACATGGCAAGGAAATAGTGGTGATTGAACGACTACCATTGAACTTTTTTTTATGGCTTAGAAGTTTTGGATCAATACGAAATTTGTTTTTCCTCTTCACACGGGTCTGTGTGACCTCGTCAATGGGTTAGATGGCAATTAAGCATTATGGTGGGCCCCACATGGGACCCACTGATGTATGTATTATGTCCCACATCGTCCACGGTGGGACCTACATTGATGTATGTGTTTTATTTGCACCATCCACAACTGTGGACGGTGGAACCCCACCTTGGCCTATGTGTTTTACCCACACCGTCCACCCCTGGACAATGGGACCCACCATGATGCAAGTGTTGCATCCAAAACCGTCCATCCATTTTGAGAGTTCATCTTATGGCATGAGCTAAAAATGAGTCAGATCCACCTATTTGGTGGAACCCACTCCATGATGCATGTGTTGCATTCAAACCATCCAACCATTTTGATAGCTTGTCTTAAGGCTTGAGAATAAAAATAAGACAGATCTATAGTTCAAGTGGACCCTGAAAAGGCCAAGCTATATGTCCTGGGGGGGGGGGGTGGGAATAGGATTGTGCCAAATTAAAATTTAACAGCGGAATTGAAATACGATAACCTAATAAAAATAAAGAATAGTACTTTAAATAAATCAAAGACTAAAATGTAAAGCAATCTTAAATAAAGAGCTTGATACTAACGTTATTCTAAGGACAACCTTTGCACCATAAAAACTAAGGGTTTATGGTAGGACAACCTTACTAGAATAAGTTGAATATCAAAAAGTCAAATAGAAAGGAAATAGCAAGAAATAAATTCTAAACTATTACAACATTCCCCACTTTGGTTGAAACGTAAATATTATAGCATTCACAACCACATATACATTCCACAAATTTGAATGATTAAAAATAAAGAAATTAAAAGAACATTCAAATCATAGAACACATCGATATATAGTGGGTCGCCTGTGTGTTCACCAACTGTTAAACAACAGCCACACAGCTTGCTACTCCACTCCTAATATCCTCACATAGGGGATATTATCGTTCACTATTAAACAAGTTTTACAGGTTCACATAAAACCTTCACAATTGTGTCTTTTTAATTGGGTTTACACAATTTAAAAAACCCACACTTTCTGAGTTTTCTGGCTCTCCTCAGATAACCACACAATGAGATTTTTCTAGTGAATCTCAAATAAAACTAAAATAAAGGAATTTACAACAAATGTAAAATACTTGGATTTCTTTTTTTGTAGCAGCCCGGTAGAACCAATGAGAGTAGAAGTTCGAATCAATGCTCAATATCCAATACTCACTTAAGAAATGGTTCTAGTTTCTAATTGATTTTAAATTAAATCAAATTGGGTGTAACTCTATCTGTTTTGATTCCAATGAAGAAGGAATACAACAATTCCTCTTTTTCAAATAAGATTGGAATATAGGAATAAAATTAAATAAGAAAAGTTAACAAAAAGAATATTAAATATGCACAACATAGCTGAAAAATGAACACAACTTATCTTAGAATAGAAGCTTGAATTTTTCAAATTAATCAATATAAAACTCTGAAATTCGTGCTCAATTTATAGAAGCAAAGATCGCGTCTACGACTAGTCTTAGGAACCTTCGACTGGTTATAACTCCAATGACATTTTAAAAATTTAAGCGCGATATGAAAAATCAGTTTTACGACTGGTCGTAGGGACCTTTCGACTGGTCGTAGATGACCTACGACTGGTGGAAGCAAACCCAGGACTGGTCGTAGGAAACCAAATTTGGTTGCTGGAGTTTGAGTCGTAGTTCTAAGACTGGTCGAAGAACGAATCGTGACACCCCTACGACCATGCTTTTATCTCCATGACTAGTCGAAGAATAACTAAAAAATTTTGAAAATCTTCAACAGCTTAGGACTGGTCGTGGAATTTTTTAGACTGGTCGAACCAGGTCTAGGATTGGTCGAACAAGGTCTAGGACTAGTCTTAGAACAGACCAACTTCATGTATAAAGATTTATCTTGACTTATGTATTCAAAATGACCTACCCTAAGGTCAAACTAAGGTTTATCATACGTGGAACATGGAGTATAAACATTGAACATCATTCTTTCAGATGATAGTTAACCTTTGAAGCTTGAGACCTCTTCTTGATGTAGCTTGAGATTAAGATCTTCTACAGCATGAATATAAGCTTCAACTTGAGTTGTACTTAAGTCTTGAAATGTACTTGAGTCTTGAACAAACACTCTTCTTATTGATGTAGTCTTGAACATTGATGCATACGGAAGAGAACACAGTACATAACCTTGCATTTCTTGAAGTAGAGCACCGTACATATCTTAAACCAATGTCATGTCGTCTTGAATCACACACAGACACACACACACACACACACACACACACACATATATATATATATCAACATACAAGCACAAGATACACAGATTGAAGTTTTAGCACACAAGAGGTTTTGGCACCACAAAATTTGACAATCAAAGGAGCATGATACCATAGCACTTTTAGACCCCACTTTGGTATATGTAAGAGGCCCACCTTAATTTATTTATGGCCATCGTTTAGGCCCACCTTGATGTGTATGAGGCCGTTGTTGAGGCCCACCTTGATATGAATGTAAGGCTCATGTTATGGTGCCCATTGTGATGTATTCAAAGGCTAGGGGTTATGGCCCATTGCAATGTACATAAGGCCCATTGATGTGGCCCACTTGATTTAAATGAGGCCGATATGATGTGGCCCATTTGATATATTTGAGGCCATGGGTCGACGTCCAACGGGATGTCCTTAGGGTCCATCGCAATGTGTGATGCCTCCATGGTTTGTGTAATGATGTTTTATGGCGGGCCATACCTTGGGAGCAATGTTGGTTTGACGTCCACATTGTAAGAATAATGTTGGTTTAGTGTCCGCATTATAAATCTCCCCAGAGCCCATTGATAGGGCCATACTTGTTGTGCATCGGCCATCTAGGCCCATCTTCATTGTGAGGATAGTTCATCACCTTATAACATGCTTAGTGTAACTCCATGACTCATGCCCATACGAATCATTTGTATGCTCGACATAAGGAATGTTTGATCATAGCATAAGCCGGTTAGGCTGAGACATTTATGGGACTCCTTATAAGATAGGGTGCTCCACATGATCGCGCGATACGCGCTAGATTGCTACATGATTTGAATGTGTGATTTATGCATCTCACATTTATATGTCATGATCACTGTACGCCCTACTGACATCAAGGTCGTGGCCTCCACAGGCACATCGTAGATGGTCGTATCAGATACCGAAAATTTTGGCTCTAGCATTGTGGGCACTTAGGATGTCCTTGGGTGAAAATCTTATAACTTTTTTGGTATCAAGAGATGCTCCAACATCTAGACCGAGTGGATACACGAGCACTTGAGTGCTAAATACCAGTAGGCCGCCTCTCGCACAGTGTCGTGATCAAGTGGAAGGGGGTGTGGCCTTATCCGCCAGAGTGAGGGGGCTATATGCTATGCTCATTTTGACCAGCTCATAAATGAGTCCGCTATCGATGAGCCGGGTAGGTATTGGAAGACTACTGGTCAGGCAGATAGTGTGGTCTCTTCCACTTGCTTGACTGTATAGCTAGGGAGGAGGCAGTCAGTGTGAGGTGTATTAGACCCTGATAATTTTTAGAGAGGAACTATACTGATATGTGTACTTGATGAGGACCGACATGCTTGCTTTGTATCTCGCATATGACATTTGGCTACATAGTCCTCGCATCGCATGGCCTTAGTATGGCCGATAGCATTCATGCCTTGCATCATAGAGCTTTGGTACAGCTGATAGCATTTACGGACTTACTGCATATTTCCACATTACTCTGATATTGTACACTTGGCGCTCACCTTGCGTACACACTTACACTACCCTTTAAGCTTTTGTAAGCTTATGCACGACCATTGCGTACAGGTGTCGTTGGATTACAGCAGCGGCGAGGCAGGATCTCGTGTCGGATCATTTTGGAGCTTTCAGATTACCTTATATTTCCCTTTCCACATTGTACTTAAAGTTTTGATATAGTGGATATGTGGTGATGTTGTCTTGTGACTTGGTTATGCTTGTGATTATGCCCCATTACAAAAAAAATTCATAATGAAAATCCTCCTTGTAGGATCCCAGGATCGAAATCTGGCATGTGAGTGTTGGAATCTGAGAATGAGGCACTACGGAGGCTGTCGGCACCGAATCCCACGATTGGAAATTTTGTGAGCTCATTTTTCGAGTTTGGGGTGTGACAGAAGTTGGTGTCATAGCATAACTTGGGAATACCTGAGATCACGTCACATATCTGCTATAAACTTAGAATGAATAGGTTCCGGGTCCAAATAACTTAGCAATTTTTCGACATAGACCCTTAACATTTATGCCTTCGAGAATTCTCAAGGCTGATAGGCTCTCGTTCCTTCCTGTAGGACGTAATGGCTAGAAGAGCGACTCAAGCGAATCCCGCTCCACCACTTGCGACTCCTGCTCCACCACGTGCGACTCCCACTTTACCACCTGCGACTCCCACTCTACCACTAGATATTCCTGCTTTCCAGCCCGATGATGCGACTCCTTTACCTAAGACTGGTGCTGATTCGACCGTACCTGTGAGTACCACTCAGTTACAGCAGATGCTGCAGGCGATGACTGTTATTCTTCAGGAGCAGAGCAGGCATCCCACTATTACACCAGCTGAGACCGACCAGGAGCGTGCCAGCACACTTCTCAAGGACTCTAACAACACGATCCTTCGCGTTTCCGGGGTGAGCTAGACCCTACTGTAGTAGAGATATAATGTTCTGAGGTGGAGAAGATATTCGACACCATGAGATGTATGACCCAGCAGTGAGTCTCATTAGCCGTATTTCTTCTCCAGGGTGAAGCTCAGCATTAGTGAGCATCTGTCTCCATATCTGTAGTGGCTGATTTCGAGTGAACTTGAGAGGACTTTGTAGACCGGTTTGATCAAAAGTTCTTTCCCGAGCATGTGCGACAGCAGCGCACACTAAAGTTTGAGACTCTGGTGCAGGGGAACATGACCGTGTCCCAGTATAAGGCACGTTTCGGCGCACTATCGAGATTCGCGACGTACCTTGTTGACGATGAGGGGTGGAAGACCGCCATTTTGAGAACGGCTTGCGTCATGCCCTCAAGAGTAGTGTGATCGGACACATGCTTACGACTTTTGAGTAGATTGTAGAGAGGGCTCAGATATATGAATTAGATTGGGCCGATTTGTAGAGAGCTTATGACCAGAGAGGAAATCAAAAGAGGAAGGCGCCTTCTGGTAGTTCCCACTAGCAGCATCGTTCACAGTAGCGACGCACAACCTGCCCAGCATTCCAAGCACCAGTAGTACCCCCAGCACCACCTTCGGAACCGTTCACAAGCACCTGCTTTGGATGCGGTAAGACAGGATATCGTGTGCATGAGTGTCCCCATCCGCAGCGGCAGCAGCCGTCGACACCGTATCAGCCTCCACGACAGCCACAACATAAGCAGTAGTGACCATAGCACCAGCCTCTAGGGCCTCCCCCACAGTAGTAGAGGTAGCAGATTAGGCCGCCATAGCGGCAACAACATCAGCAGAAACCTCAGAGGGGACCTTCACCTCCCCAGCAGGCACATGGCAGATTTTATGCCACACAGTAGGACCCTCAGTCATCAGGAGGGGTCATCGAGGGTACTCTCCCTGTTTCTGTATACATTGCACGTGTATTGTTTGACTTTAGTGTATCGCATTCCTTTGTATCTAATGATTTCTACCGATCGACCGTTTTGTTGATGGAGTCTGCTTATGAGGGTTTATCGGTGTCGACGCCCTTAGGGAAGGTAGCAGTGTTGGGCTGATTTTGCTCGTCTTGCCCCATTCTGATTGGGGATATCTTTTTACCTGTCGATCTGTTCGTATTGCCGATGTCCGAGTTTGATGTTATCCTGGGCATGGATTGGCTCACCAAGTACCACGCTATATGAGACTGCTCCGCGAGGATAGTCACGTTCTGTATACCCAGCGTGCTAGAGTTCCAGTTTGTTGCCGAGCCTAGAGGAGAGCAACTTTCTTGTCTGTTATCGTGTGCCATTAAGGAGTCGGTTGTTTTGAGTATAGTGTGCCCAGAGATGGTTGTTTGTGGTTTTCTCGATGTGTTTCAGGAGATTCTGGGGTTACCACCTCGTCAGCATACAGAGTTCCAGATTGATCTTTTGCTTGGTACCACGCCTATTTCGAAAGCCCCTTATCGTATGGCACCGTTGGAGTTACAGGAACTGCAGAAGTAGTTGGATGAGTTGCGCGAGTTAGTCTTTATTCGTCCGAGCAGTTCACCGTGGGGAGAACCGGTACTCTTTGTGAAGAAGAAGGATGGCTCGTTGAGGCTTTGCAGAGATTACTACGAACTCAACAAGGTCATGATCAAGAACAAGTACCCGCTCCCTAGGATCGATGATTATTTGATCAATTGTAGGAGGCGCAGTTCTTTTCAAAGATAGACTTGCAGTCCGGTTATCATCAGGTTCGGGTTTGAAATGAGGATATCCCGAAGACAGGCTTCAGGACGCGCTACGATCATTTTAAGTTCCAGGTCATATCCTTCGGACTTACCAATGCGCCCGCAGTATTCATGCAGTTGGTGAACGAGATCTTTCGTTTGTATGTCGACCAGTTTGTTATGGTGTTCATCAACGATAGTATAATATATTCGAGGACCCATGAGGAGCATGAGCGGCATCTGGAGATTACTTTGCAGACCCTCCATGCACACCAGTTTTACATAAAGCTAGAGAAGTGCGAGTTCTGGCAGGAGGAGGTGAAATTCCTCAGTCATGTGGTGATGAGGCAGGGTGTCGCAGTGGACCCCTCGAAGATTGATGTCGTACGTCAGTGCGGTTAGCCCACGAATGCATTTGAGATCCACAGTTTTCTTGGTTTGGCGGCCTATTACCGACGTTTCATTAAGGGATTCTCTCGTATCGCAGCCCTGTTGATCAGGTTGACCCGGAAGGGTGCCAAGTTCGTGTGGAGCAATGCTTGTGAGTAGGCATTTATGAAGCTGAAGGATCGCCTCACGACTGTTCTTGCCTTACTCTTCCCTATGGGAGTGATGGATTTGTTGTATTCACTGATGCCTCACGAGTTGGTTTAAGTGTTGTCCTGATGCAGCACGGGAAGTCGGTGGCTTATGCATCTCGTCAGCTCAAGGTCCAAGAGTTGAACTACCCCATGCATGTTTTAGAGTTGGTGGCAGTGGTCTTTGCACTAAAGGTGTGGAGGCACTATCTTTCTGGGGTGAGGTTCGAGCTCTTCTCTGACCACAAGAGCTTGAAGTATCTGTTCTCTCAGTCCGAGCTGAACATCAGGCAGAGGCGTTGGATAGAGCTCCTGAAGGACTATGATTTTGATCTTCAATACCACCCGAGTAAGGAGAACATGGTGGCGGATGCCCTCAGCCGTCAACCACGAGGCCTGGTGGTGCACATGATGATTCAGGAGTGGAGGATGCTCGAGGATAGCAGAGTATGACTTCGAGTTTGGTCTGTAGTTATCTTTTGTTCAGCTATTGAGCCTGTCGATTCAACCCTCTCTTGTCGCAAGGGTGACCGAGGCTCAACAGACAAATGAGTCGTTACAGGATTACCGAGTAGAGGCAGCATCTGAGAGTCAAACAGATTGGCAGATTGGTTCTGATGGTGGACTTCATTTAAGAGGCCGATTATGTGTCCCGGATATTCCCGAGTTGCGTAGAGATTTTATAATTGAGGCACATCGATCGCGGTTCTCTATCCACCCTAGCTCGACAAAGATGTATCATGATATGAGGTGTCAGTATTTTTGGTAGGGGATGAAGCACCAGATAGCTAGTTTTATGGTCGAGTGTGACACATGCCAGCATGTTAAGGCTGATCATCAGAGACCCCCTGGTCTATTGCAGTCATTGAGCGTCCCGATGTGGAAGTCGGAGCACATATCTACCAATTTTATTGTGGGTTTACCGAGGACACAATGTGGTCATGACGTCATCTGGGTTGTCGTGGACCGTTTGATGAAGTCGACACATTTTCTTGTGATTCGTGAGACTGGGCATATGGACCGGCTTGCCAAGATGTTTGTTGATGAGATCATGAGACTGCACGATGTTTCTGTCTCGATCATTTCAGACCGTGACTCGAGGTTCACGTCTCAGTTTTGGAGGAGCTTCTAGAGAGCGATGAGGACTGATTTGTAGCTCAGCACCGCATACCATCAGCAGACCAATGGCCAGACCGAGAGGGTCAACCAGATCCTTGAGGATATGCTTCGGGCCTGCGCGATTGATTTCTTGGGTAGTTGGAATGAGCAACTGCGATTGGCTGAGTTTGTGTACAACAACATCTATCAGGCGACCATTAGCATAGCTCCTTTTGATACATTATATGGCAGACTATGCAGATCTTTGAGTTGTTGGATCGAGGTTGGAGAGCGGCATCTTTTAGGTCCCGAGCTTGTGCAGCAGACGTTAGAGGCTATCGACATCATCAGGCAGAGGATGCGCATAGCTCAGAGCCAACAGAAGAGTTTTACTGATCGTCAGCATCGTCCCTTGGAGTTTGTCATTGGGGATTATGTATATCTAAAGGTTTCACCCGTGAAGGGTGTGGTTCATTTTGGAGCAAAGGGTAAGCTCGCCCCGAGATTTATAGAACCTTTCGAGATTATCGGGGGCGTTGGCGCTGTGGCCTATCGGCTTGCCTTGCCATCCTAGTTGTCTAACATCCACAACATTTTCCACGTCTCTATGTTGAGGAAATATGGGTCAGACATCATTCCTGTTATTGATTGGCAGCCATTGGAGGTTTGTGAGGACACTTCATACATTGAGAAGCCAGTTCGTATCATCGATCAGAAGGAGCAGGTCCTGCGGACCAAGGTCATTCCCTTGGTGAAGGTGCAGTGGGGCCATCATAGTGTGGATGAGGCATCTTGGGAGCTCGAGGCGGAGATTCGAGAGCGGTATCCCCATCTTTTTGATGTTTAATTGTATGTTGTATTATATTTTGATTATATATGTGATGTTATGCTTCCCACTCCCTTATGAGTTATGGTTAGTTGCGATGGTAATATAAATTTCGAGGATGAAATTTTTATTAGGTGGGGAGAGCTGTAAGACCCGTATCCTAGTCTGTATTATTCCATCGACTGTCGCGATCCTTCCCGTCGAAGTCCAGCAATCCGCGACCAATAATCGACGTTTGCATGCGATCCTAAGTCATATCGAGTAAATTAAGTCAGTTTAATCCAAGACTTGTACCATTGCAACCGCACTGTCACCACGGTTCAAACGACACGACTCGCGCACCAATCCGATACCTGGCAGGAGATGTGGGCCGACGTTCAGTTCGAAGAAAAACACCGCATGTTTGCAATCGCAAGAGAATCTCTACAACATGTCCAATCATTCAATTACTCAAATCAATCAATTAATCACCTCATGTCAAGTACAAGAGTACCCATGCTTTCTTTCTCCACAAGTTAAGCAACCACCAAGTCAACTCTCTCTCACCCTCTCTCTTACACACCCATACATGTCAAGTACAACATCACCTCACCCATCACTCACATCTATCACCTCTCTTTCAACCATCCCATTTCTCTCTCTTTCTCTTCACAAATTCCAAGCAACACCAAGAGCAAAAGAGTGCACATCCAAGTCTTTTCAAGTGTGAGAAAAGAGTGACTTTGTGTGGCCCACCTTTCCCATCCCAAAAACCTTCATCCTAACCAATCAACTCTCATCACCCTTCATCAAAGTGAAGTACATGGTAACTGGCGTTCCAACGGACTGAGAAGATTAAACGGTGGGTGCTTCTATAGTCTGGTTTTCATGTTTTTATGATGGGATAAGTGAGGCCTACCGATCAATGGTGTGGATCTCACTTTGGACCCTAAGATGTGGTCGATGGTCCACCTTAATCCTCATGTTCATTCCATGATGGGGCCATTCTCCATAGACCCCAACATGATATTTATTTTCCTTGCATGGATAGGGTCATCTAGACCCTCTATTTCATTGGAGAAAGGATCTCCACCATTGATTTTGATCAATGGGCCCATATGAAATGGGACCCACTTGATGTATGTTTTAAATCATGCAAGGTAGGGCCCATAATGTCGGGGTTCCTCCATCACACGTGTGTCTCTCTCTCTCTCCCTCTCTTTTTCATTTGTTTTATGTGTGAAGACGTGATTGTGTGGCCCACTTAATGAGTTGTGAGATGTCCAAACCGTTCATCAAATGGACCTCACTTTGATGTGTGCATTAACCATACCATCCATCCATTTGGGTGGCCCACCTGGACAGCATGTCCCGTAGGTGGGGCTCACCTTAAATGTATGTCTTATGTAACTGTCCAGCGTCCAGGGATGCTGGATGTTGCAATCTCAGTGAAGTGTGAACTGACAGCGGATGTACTAACGTCAAAAGATAAAAAGTGATTTTTAGAAGGGCTGCTCATGCAGGCTCCACCCTGATGTATGTGTTTAATCCAAGCCATCCACCCCTTTCCCTAGCTCATTTTAGGCGTTGAGCTGAAAAATTAACCCAATCCGATTATCAGGTGGGCCATAACATAGAGAACTGCAATTTTTAACATTAAAAACCACCTAATAATTTTATACCCCAAAACACCCCAAATATTGACCTTGTTTGGCTTGTCCTAAGCCATAGGGATCAATGGTTGGGTCAGATCCACCTATTGCAGGCCCCACCTGTGAAAAAGTACAAAAAATATATTTAGATTAGAAAAAAAGAGAGTCAGGGCAAAGATTAGGTCTCGCCGCCACCGCCGATAATTGTGGATGCAAGCGTCACTCTTCTTTCACGCACGCATCTGGACGGGCGGGACCCTGGGTCCCAGCCATGGGCCCCACCATAATGTGTGTTCTTCATTAACACTGCGCATTTGTTGGGTCCCCTTTAGGACAGTGGGTCCCCCCTAAAAATCAGCCGCACTAGAAGCTCAGGTGACCCACATGGCAAGGAAATAATAGTGATTGAACGGCTGCCACTAGACTTTTTTTATGGCCTAAAAGTTTTGGATCAATACGAAATTTGTTTTTACTCTTCACACGGGTCTGTGTGACCTCATCAACGGGTTGGATGACAATTAAGCATTATGGTGGGCCCCACGTGGGACCCACTGATGTATGTATTATGTCCCACACTGTCCATGGTGGGGCCTACATTGATGTATGTGTTTTATTTACACCATCCACAGCTATGGACGGTGGAACCCCACCTTGGCCTATGTGTTTTACCCACACCGTCCACCCCTGGACAGTGAGACCCACCATGATGCAAGTGTTGCATCCAAAATCGTCCATCCATTTTGAGAGTTCATTTTATGGCAAGAGCTAAAAATGAGCCAGTTCCACCTATTTGGTGGGACCCACTCCATGATGCATGTGTTGCATCCAAACCGTCCAACCATTTTGAAAGCTCGTCTTAAGGCTTGAGAATAAAAATAAGACAGACCTATAGTTCAAGTGGACCCCACTTTGGTATATGTAAGAGGCCCACCTTGATTTATTTGTGGCCATTGTTTAGGCCCACCTTGATGTGTATGAGGCCATTGTTGAGGCCCACCTTGATATGAATGTAAGGCCCATGTTATGACACCCATTGTGATGTATTCAAAGGCTAGGGGTTATGGCCCATTGCAATGTACATAAGGCCCATTGATGTGGCCCACTTGATTTAAATAAGGCCCATATGATGCGGCCCATTTGACGTATCTAAGGCCATGAGTCGAGGCCCAACGAGATGTCTTTAGGGTCCATTGCAATGTGTGATGCCTCCATGGTTTGTATAATGATGTTTTATGGTGGGCCATGCCTTGGGAGCACTGTTAGTTTGACATCCACATTGTAAGAATAATGTTGGTTTAATGTCCATATTATAAATCTCCCTAGGGCCCATTGATATGCCCATACTTGTTGTGCATCGACCATCTAGGCCCATCTTCGTTGTGCGGATAGTTTATAACCTTATAACATGCTTAGTGTAACTCCATGACTCATGCCCATACGCATTATTTGTATGCTCGATATGAGGAATGTTTGATCATAGCATAAGTCGGTTAGGCTGAGACATTTACGGGACTCGTTATGAGACGGAGTGCCCCACATGATCACGCGGTACGTGCTGGATTACTGCATGATTTGACGGTGTGATTCACGCATCTCGCATTTATGTGTCATGATCATTGCATGCCCTAGCGACATCAAGGGCGTGGCCTCCACAGGCACATCGTGGATGGTCATATCAGATACCGAAAATTTTATCTCTAGCATTGTGGGCTCTTAGGATGTCCTTGGGTGAAAATCTCAAAAGCTTTTTGGTACTAGGAGATGCTCCAACTTCTAGACCAAGTGGATATACGAGCACCCGAGTACCGAATACCAGTAGGCCGCTTCTCGCACTGTGTCATGGTCAGGTGGAAGGGGGTGTGGCCTTATCCGCCTGAGTGAGGGGGTTATAAGCTAGGTTGAGTTTGACCAGCTAGCAAATGAAGCCGCTATCGACGAGTCGGGTAGGTATTGGCAGACTACTGGTTAGGCGGATAGTGTAGTCTCTTCCACTTGCTTGACTGTACAGCTAGGGAGGAGGTAGTCAGTGTGAGGTGTATTAGACTCTGGTGATATCCAGAGAGGAACTGTACTGATATGTGTACTTGATGAGGACTGGCATGCTTACTTTACATCTCGCATATGACATTTGGCTACATAGGCCTCGCATCGCATGGCCTTGGTATGGCCGATAGCATTCATGTTTTGCATCATATAACTTTGGTACAGCTGATAGCATTCATGGACTTACAACATATTTTCCGTAATACCCTGATATTATACACTTAGTGCTTGCCTTACGCACATACTTACACCATCCTCTGAGCTTTTGTAAGCTTATGCACGACCGTTGCTTGCAGGTGTCGTTGTATCACAGCAACGCTGAGGCATGAGCGTTTGTCGGATCATTTTGGAGCTTTTAGATTACCTTGTATTTCCCTTTCAGCATTGTACTTAAAGTTTTTGATATAGTGGATATGTGATGATGTTGTTTTGTGACTTGGTTATGTTTGTGGTTATGTTCCATTATAAAAAAAATTATACTGAAAATCCTCCTTGTAGGATCCAAGGATCGGAATCTGGCATGTGAGTGCCGGAATTGGAGAATGGGGCACTCAGATGCTGTCGGCGTTGGATCCGGCGATCAAAAATTTTGTGAGCCTATTTTATGAGTTTGGGGCGTGACAATTACTTTAATACATTCGAGGTACAAAAGACTACATCTTAACTTTTGAGAAGACAGGGACAAAGTTGGTAAGATATGTAGATTCAGACTACGCAGGCAGTGTAGATTCCTGGAAGTCGACTTCAAGTTACATGTTTGCACTAGCGGGTGGAGCAATTAATTGGATGTCGAAGCTTCAGTCTGTGGTGGCTCTTTTCACGACCGGAACAGAGTATATGACAGTGATAGAAGCATTTAAGGAAGGTGTTTGGTTAAGAAGCATGATAAATCAATTGGGACTTCAGTAAGAGGTCGTGCCGGTTAACCATGATAGCGAGAGCGCTATCAATTTAGCTAAAAATTTTGTTTATCACTCTCGTACTAAACACATGGATGTTCATCACCATTTTATCTGACAGGTGCTTGAGGAATGAGGCGTAATACTGGAGAAGATTCACACCACTGTGAATCCAACAGATATGCTCACCAAGGTTATTCCTAAGAGAAGTTCAAGATCTGTGCAACTTCTCTGGGCTTGGCGATGGGGTAAAAGAAGAACAGAGTATGCATAAGAAGCATTAATTGAAGCTATGATGTGATGTAGAGATAATAGAAGAGAGTAAGAAGATACACATTTGAAGATTGAAGACATAGTGGAGATTGTTGTTAAACAAATGTCTTTAATCTTGGTGGTTTGAGGTGGTCGACCAGTCAAGGGACTGCCTCGACTAGTCGAAGGTCCCTTCGACTAGTCAAAGCCCTCCTTTGACTGGTCGAGGGTTACGCAGACGGTGTGCGGTTTGTGCGCGGACTGCGTAAATTTGAGGTAGTTTCAGGGAGGTACGTAAGTGAGGTTTCCTAAACTATACATAGGAGTCCCTAAGGCCATTTTAAGGGCTTCCCAAAGGTATTCTAAGGATTCTTAAAAGGGTTCTAGGATCAAAGTGTGTAGGAAGGGTGAAATTCGAGGTTGTTTGAATCAGGTAAGTTCTCTCTCTTTGTAATTTCTATTTTCATTGTGAAGATCTGTCGCTTTGTGCTGTGGTTTTTTCCCGAAAGGGTTTTTCATGTTAAATCTTTGTGTTCTCTTATGATTGCTTGGTGCTCTTAGATTGCTATCCTAGATCCATATATGTGTGATTCCGTAGACCAAATCTCATCACTACCTTCATATTTATCATTGTGATAAGATTAGGTTACTTTAATTCATCTTTTTTTTCCCAAATGACAACACAAAATTACATTCTAGTATGAACGAAGTCTCTGGTTTTAAAAACTGTAAGATTGACTTCCCTTAAACCTCGATTTTATAATTTTCAAGACCAGAAACCATTCACACTTGAAAGAAGTTTTGTATTTTTGTCTAGGAAATGAGAAAATGTTGTTTATTTTTTTATCATACTCTTTATAAACAACAGAAGAGTTGCCTACATACTTATTATCGTGATAAGATCAGGTCACTGTTGTTTATCTTTCTCTTTTCCTAAATGTCTCTTTGAAAAAAGAGAAGTAGAAATCCAATCATACCTAATTAATATTTGTAAAAATCCAACTATGAAAATTGATCAAATCCATTCAAATTTAAACATGAAATCCCAATTCACAAAGTGTAAAAAAATGATATATACATATCTAAACATCAAATAAAAATTATTAAAAAATTAAAATATAATTTAAAAAATGAGAATACTCGAGTAATTATAATTTGGTCATTTTCATAAATTAATTAATGCAATTCAATCCAAACAATACACCCATATGTAATTGAAAAGACAAGCACTTTCACCTTATGAATAATATAAGAAGATTGCTGACATTTTATAGTTGGAGCATCAAGATCCTCAAAGATAGATCTCATCTTAGCAAATATTCTACGGAAATAAAAACCCAAGTAAATGATTATCCATGAACAAAACATTTTCACATAAAAAATGGAGAGATAAAATCATATGCACTTTCAAAATAATTACCTGAAGCAGGAGGAGGCTTGAAACAAAGGCGTTGGTCATCACTGGATCCTGACTATCACCACTAGTCTCACTAAATCCAACTACCCCAAGTGCCAGCTCTCTTAGATGCTCCCCCTGAGTTAATGCATCAGCCCCACTGCAGGTCACCGTGTAAGGCATCGATCCTACCAATTTCAAGCTGATATTTGTGTTTTACCTTCATACAAGTTTGTTTGACCTTATGAATAAGTTGGATGTTCAACATTATCCCTAATGCTTTGTAACTTGTTATTAATGTTGGACAACCCCAAGTGTCATGGGTGTTGTAGTATATACTCAATGAGACCAAGATCATTTCACAGGGATATGTGTGGTTGAGAACACAATTAAAACTAAATGAAATTTGAGATTATGGTTTTCAGTGAATTTAAATGGGTCAGACAATGATTAAAATGTTATAAGGATCTAGGAATCCCCACTTAACAAATTCCTAAATCAATTCATCTATTTCAAGTAAATAACTCAACTAGGATTGAATTCCATTTTGTTCTAGTCAGAAGATAACTCTGAAAATTCAATAACCAGCATCCAAATAGATATATGAGTCGAGATAGATTAATCTCTCATGAAGTTCCAGACAATTGATCATAAGGAAACAAAAGTATCTATTGTACCCGAAGTTAACAATAGATCAATCAAATTTATAGATCAATTCCTTCACCAAACTAAGAATTCAATCAACACAATCACAATTCAATCTTAAAAGCCAATAAAATTGAATACAAAATGAATTAACTATAAGAATTGATTAAGAGGTTTATCTCTTTGCCTTAGCTAAGAGATTAGCCTAGCATGGTTAACATCCTAGAACATAAATAAAAGAAAACTAGAAAAACAAACTAAAACCAAAAGATTGAGAAAGATGAATGACACTAGAAAAACTTCATCTTCGCTTTCACTCTCTTCCAAACCCTAATTTGTATCTCAAACACCTAAAATAGCCATGTTTATATAGGAAATTTCCACACTGACTTAAGAAGTTATGCACTTTCACGCACCATCGATCATATTTCAGATCAATCGACATCGTTTGAAGTTCCATCAACCATTCAAACTTTCTCGGTCAATTAATCTAACTTGCGCAAAAACATCCAACGAGCAATGTTCAAAATTTGGTACTCGTCAATCGATCGACAATAGTTTTGATCGATTGAAACTGCTAAAAAATGTCTAGCGAGTTTTGCTAGGAATATCGAATTTTCTTAATCTGATGCTCGATCGATCGAAATCAATCGACAGTTGGTTGAGCAACCCTCTATGTAAGTGATCGAAATGTGATGAAAATGTTCAATTCTTCTCAATGCACTTCGGTCTTCAATTTTCTTCTTTCAACACTTGTTTTCCTAGATTTTCATCACTTCAGATCTTAAACTTAAGAGTGTTAATACCCAAATTTTTCATTGAAATCCTTTTAGTCTTTAAATCGTCACTTTGAGCATGGATTTGACTTAGACTCTGAAATCTTCCTGTATATCAAAAATCAATTGAATTAATCCATATTAACATGCATTATATACAGGAAAGTGATAAGATAGAGGGAATAAATATCCAATATTTAGGTTTCAATAATTAAGACATAAAGGAGCACTATAACTAGTTCATTATGAGCGTTAGAGTTTAATTTTGTTGTTTTGACTAGACTCTCTATAATTAACGAGAAAGTTGCCTACATACTTATTATTGTTATAAGATCAAGCCATTGTAGTTCATCTATTTTCCTTAGAAAACAACAAAAAATTGCGTTTGAGTATGAATGGTTCTTCAGTCTATTTCATTGTAATATTGAGGAGAGCTTACATACAAGCTCAAATGTTGTTGAGGGAGTCAAAAATGGAATTTATCCGGATATTCCTCCCAACTTTTTAGTTATCGATTCAAAGTCAATTACATCTAGTAACCGGCTTTGAATCATCAATGGAAAATGAGGGATAAAGGTAGAAATATTTCTAATAAATTCGAAATAAATTGATTGATGATTAAAAAAAAAATTGAAATTACAATCCTTTAAATAATGAGAAGGAAACATAAACACCCTAAAAATGTTACTATAAGTAGTAAACTTATTATTTATAGACGGCCTTCATTGTTACTAGATTTCAATGTTTTTTTTTTCTAAAAATAGTAATAAAAAAGAATAAGAAGAAAAGAATAAGAAAAAAATTGGCTAAACCATGTTATTCTCCCAACTTTTCTAAGCCATTTTTGCATTGGACAGGATTCAACTCAAAGGATCAAAAGTTATCCACTGCTCGTGCTCGCCCAATTAAAATTACTATTTATAGTAAAAATGAAATTAAATAGGACTTTTAAATGTAGATGTGATGGAAGCTCATGAATCCGGCATGGGCAACCCACCTGGATGCCCTGGCGAAAGGACGTTGTATGCTTTGAGAGTTGGGGTAGGGCCTCTGCTCGTGGGACCCACCATGATGTATATGTTTCATCCATGTTGTCCATGTAGTTTTCCAGATCATTTTAAGCATTATTGGACTAAAAAAATTAGGCCGATCCACATCTAAGGTGGACCACACCATAAGGAACAGTGAGCTGGAATTAAACCCTCCCTATGTTAGTGCTAATACATGGACGTGGGGAGTGGGTCTACACTCATGGGACCCACCATGATGTATTTGTGCAATCTACACTGTCCATCTTCTCTTCCAGATGATTTTAGGCCATGAGCTAAAGAACGAAGAAGATCCAAATCTTAGGTGGGCTCCACCTGAGGAAACAATGCCTACTGTTGAAAGTTTCTAAGGCCCACCGCGATGTTTCTATTCATCCTAATCTTCTCAAAATAGGGCTCATTGGGCCTGCCATGAGTTGAAGAATCTGATAGACAGAGTGAATTGTCCTCATGTGGCTGCCACTTATTGAAACCACAAAAAAAAAAAATATGTCAAAAAATTTTAAATAAAAATAAAAATAAAACTTTACACCCACATCCAGTGGCCGGCAGCTAGGGGTGTACATGAACCGAGCTAGCTCGGTTAGCTCGCTCGACTCGACTCGAAAAAGCTCGATTCGACTCAGTTCGAAGCTGAGTTCGAGCTGAGTCGAGCTGTTTTTTTTTAGTTCCAAAATGAGTTCGAGCAGGCCCCAGCTCAACTCGACTCGAATCGAATCCAGATTGAATCGAACTTGGATCGAACTAGTTCGGTGACTCGGTTACTTTGCCCTTGATGTTGTTCACCAACTGTTTGATAAAATGACTCAAGGAAATGTGGTTGGTGACAAGGAAGGTTTGGCTGGTGGCAAGGAAGGTATATACAAGAAACTAATACTTTTTTCTTAGTTTTTTTTTTATTATTTTTATTTTTATGTTACTTAGAAGCTGTTTAAGAAAATACTCGTAAAATCACTGCTTCTGTTTGTAAAATAGTGAGGTTTTAAAGTTGCAGTTTAGGTGTTTGTGGAAATGCCTCAATGGTGAACTCGGCTCGATCTCAGCTCGAACTCGGCCCAAGTTGGCTCCAGCAACTGATCGAACCGAGCCGAGCTAGCCAGTCAAGCTCAAGGACCGAGCCGAGCTAGCCAGTCAAGCTCAAGGACCGAGCCGAGCTGTCATGCCCCAAACCCATAAATCGGATTCACAGGAATCCCGATTGCTGAATCCGATGCCAACAACCTCCGCAGTACCCCATTCTCGGCACCCAGCGCCCATATGCCAGGTTCCAATCCTGGGTCCTAAGGATTTTCGACATGAATTTGTCTCATAAGAAGCATAACCACAAGTATACCCAAATCATAAGAACAACATCATCACCACATATCCACTAATATAATCATTTGAGTATAATACTGAAAAGGAATTACATACATATAATAAAATCTCCAGAAGCTCCGCCGCACGCTCCTGCCCCAGCTCGACTGCGTCTTATCATCATCTGCACACATCTATCGTGCACAATCTTATAGAAAGCTTAGAGGGTGGTATAAGTGTGTGCACAAGATAAGTGTCAAGTATTCAACACAATACCTTAATCATACAATATCAGAATTACTGGCATAAATCATACGATATCAGAGTAAGCCATAAAAATATCATCAACCTCATCCAGGATATGTGATGAAAAGACATAGCAAGCCAATGTCATATACTAAGAAAGTAATGTAAATCGGCTATGTAATGTGGAAACATAATGAACAAGATATTAGATATCGAGGATGCAATACAATATGCAATTCGGAAGAGTTATTAATACTATCAGCCTTATCTAGGTCATATAAATGCAGAAATATAGTAACTCAAAATGTTAAATGTTACGAATGCAATGCAATATGTGGTGTGAATGAAATGACCAAGCTGGAGTGAAGTCAGGATGATAGTACGTAGTATTGCAGGCTACGGGGTCCATCACAGGGGACTTCTATCCAAACCAGTCCCATACCTAAATTTGGATAGATAGACTCAATGTGGTAAACTCCTGATCTCTGGTTAGTTGTGCGCCCAACCGAAATTCTGACCATGCGAAGGTGCACAACAAGTAGTTACGTACCACCAGTTCGAGTGGATAGTGAATGAAATAAATGCATGAGTATGCAACTCCTACTCAATAAGTCCACATATCAGTACTATTCATCTCTGAGATCATCACCGGGGTTAGTACACTCCAAACTGGTTGCCGCCCTTGTAGGTTGCGCAGCCCAGCAAGTGAAAAAGACCTCACTGCCCACCCACCAGTAGTATTTCAATGCCTACCTGGGTCATCAATAGCAAACCCATTTAGGAGCTGGTTAGAGTCAACTTAGCTACGCTTACTCCCTCATGCAGATAAGGCCACACCCCCTCCCAACCGACTACGACACATTGAGAGACGTGGCCTCCTGGTATTCAGCACTCGGGCACTCATATATCCACTCGATCTCGACTTTGGGGCGTCCTCTAGTACCAAGTGGGTTTAGGAATTTTCAACCAGGACCATCTATGGCAGCCCGATGCTAATAACAAATTTTCGTTGTCTCATCTGGCCATCCACGAAATGCCTGTGGAGGCCACAACCTTGATGTTGCTAGGGCGTACAGTAATCACAACACACAATGCAAGGTGCGTGAGTCATACAATCCTATCATGCAACAATCCTGCGCATATCGTGAGCTCATGTGAGTTAACCTCTACCTATCAGGGAGTCTCATAACAGCCTACTCAATAACATATGCAATGGTCAAGCACATCTCATAACAAACATGCAGATGATGCGTATGGGCATGTATCATGATGCTAATATGTGACATACTCATAAATCGATATCAATAACCAGCATCAACAATCGACCTCGACAATGTGGACATTTAACTAACATTGCCCCCAAGGAATGACCTACATAGAGCCTAACATATAGTGGACCCATGGCCTCACAAAGGGTCTGATATACAACACCATGGGCCTCACTCGAGAGCTTAATACACATCACGATGGCCTTTCACATGGGCCTAACATACATCACAATGGGCTCCATCGCCTGGCCCTCAATGCATCACAATGGGCCTCATCATATAGGCCTCATATACATCACATTAGGCCTTAAACACAGGCTGAATATACATCACAATGGGTCTCAAATACGGGCCACATATACATCACTTGGGCCTTAAACACGGGCTGAATACACATCACAATGGGCCTCAAATATGGGCCACATATACATCACATTAGGCCTCAAACACGGGCGGCATATACATCACACGGGCCGAATACACATCATAATGGGCCTCAACTACAGGTCCCATATACATCATATAGGTCTCGACAATCGACCTCGGCAATCGAAATCAGCCTCATTAATTGGAATCGACACTCGGAATCAGCCTCGATACTTGGCCTTGACAATCAAAATTGGCCTCGATACTCGGACTCGACAATAGGAATCGGCCTATATAATCGGCCTCGACAATAGGAATCGGCCTCGATACTCGGCCTCGACAATCAGAATCAGTATCAACAATCGGAATCGACCTCGATAATCGGCCTTAACAATCGGAATCGAAATCGGCTTCAACAATCGGCCTCAACAGTCAGAATCGAAATCATCCTCAACAATCGAAATCGGGCCATAGAATCGGCCTCGATCATCGGAATCGGCCTCAACAATCGGCCTCGTCAATCGGAATCGGAATCGACCTCAACAATCGACCTTGACAATCGAAATCGAAATCGGCCTCGACAATCGGAATCGACCTATACAATCGGCCTCGATACTCGGCCTCAAAAATTGGAATTGGCCCATGTAATCGGCCGTAATACACGTAGGGATCCATATATGAACGGCCGATCAAACCATAATATAAAGATTGACCCTCGGCCGTGGTTATATCAAATCCGATAGCACGGAGCCATCCTTTTATGGCGAATGGGGCCAACTTATTTGGGTCAACAAATGATGAGAATGAGCCTAACAAGGCCTAAGGGAAGGTCACAATGTGGACATTCAACCATCATTGCCCATCAATGTGGACATCTAACCAACATAAGGGATTTATACATAATGTATCGGCCACACATACATCACGTTGGGCCCCATTATGGGCCTCCCATATATTGCGTTGGGCATTGTACAAGGGCCTCAAATGAATTACAATGGGCCATGCCCATGGACCTCAAATATAGCTAAATAGGCCTCGCTCATGGGCCTCAAATACATCACAACGGGCTTCGACCATGGGCCTCGAATACATCACAATGGGCTTGCCCATGGGCCTCGAATACATCACAATGGGCTTCGCCCATGGGCCTTAAATACATCACAATGGCCTCGCCCATGTGCCTCATATGTCAAGTGAGCCACATCACATGGGCTGCATTATTTGGGCCACACCATTGTGCATCATGTATATCAAATAGGCCGCACCGATGGGCCTCATATGTATCAAATCGGGCCCACCCTTATGTATTTTTGAGATTCGACCAATTCATAGGTTAACATAGAGATAGATGAAGTGAAAACCAAATATCAACTTGAGTGGGAACCACTGTGGTCCTTAGAAGTTTGAATGGTGGATGTTGTTGTCCACTATTTAAATGGTGGGGTCCACTTGAACTTTATATCTGACCCATTCTTTTACTCATGCCATAAAATGATATCTCAAATGGTTGGACGGTTGCACACAACACATCCATCATGGTGGACCCCACCGTCCAAACAGTCACTACAAGAAAAGCCACTTTTACCAACAAAAATTTTCGTAGGCAAAAGTCTGATTTTCGTAGGCAAAAAGTTTTACCCGCGAAAATTTTCGTTGGCAAATTCCTCGCTATAAGTCAGAGGGGAACACCTTTTACCCACGAAAAAAAAAAATTCGTTGGCAAAGGTAAGACTTTTGCCGACAAAATATTTCGTAGGCAAAACATTTTACCAACGCTAATTTTCGTTGGTAAAAATATTGACAAAACTTTTTACCTACGAATACTTTTGTAGGTAAAAATATTTACAAGACTTTTTAGCTACCAACAATTTCATAGCTAAAAATATTTAAAGACTTTTTACCTATGAATATTTCCGTAGCTAAAAATATTTAAAACACTTTTTACCTACCGACAATTTCGTAGCTAAAAATATTTAAAACGCTTTTTACCTACCAACAATTTCGCAGATAAAAATATTTACAAGACTTTTTACCTACCAACAACTTCGTAGCTAAAAATATTTAAAACACTTTTTACTTACCAACAATTTCGTACCTAAAAATATTTATAAGACTTTTTACCTACGAATATTTTCGTAACTAAAAATATTGAAAACACTTTTTACCTACCAATAGTTTCATAGCTAAAAGGTATTTACAAGACTTTTACCCACACATATATTCGTAGGTAACAATACTTAGAAAACTTTTACCTACCACCAATTTCGTAGCTAAAAATTCTTTTACCTACGTATATTTTTGTAGGTAAAAATATTTACCTGCGAATAATTTTGTAGGTAAAATATTTACAAAAACTTTTACCTACGAATGATATCGTAGGTAAAAATACTTAAAAGTATTTACCTGCGAATAATTTTGTAGGTAAAAACTTGGATGAGACTTTTACCTACGAAAATTTTTGTAGGTAAAAACTTTGATGAGACTTTTACCACACAAAATTCTTGATATACACCTGATATACACCTGTTACAATATATTTCTTGATATACACCTGTTATGTAATATATTTCATTATATTCACATTCACATCCATTTAACTCCAAAGTACATAAATAAATCCATCCAAACATAAACTACATCATGCATAAATACATATAAGTTTAACATCATAAATAAAATACAAAAAAATCACAAAGATGGAGGCGGAGGTGGTGGGGCATCAATAGGTAAGCGTGCGGCGAGATCCTGAAACATATTCGCTATCCGTCGCTCATGCTCCACCCGCATCTCCTCCATCCTCCTCTCCTGCTCCTCCCACAGCCTCGCATGCTCCTCTATCCTCATCCTATCCTACTCCTCCCTCTACCTCATCAACTCCTCCATCCTCCTCTGCTGCTCCTCCATCTGCCTATCTAGCTGATCACTCTTCCTCTCCAGCTGCTCTCTGATGTCATTGACGACGACCTATAGTTGTTGAACCTCTCTCTCTCTTTGCGATATCAGCTTGGCGGGTAGCACTCTCGCCAACGACGATGGATCGGGTGGAGGCAGCTCTAGCGGGTGCCATGAGCTTGGCACCATGGCCAAGCCCATGCATATATCCAGAACGGGTACTAAGCACCTCACTCAGGATCTTTGGCTCACTCCGCTGAGTACATCGTGAGTGGGCTGACTGCGTAAGGTGTCCATTACCGCCTGTAATGAAAACATACAAATTTTCTCAAAAAATGATATTATTATAATCTAATGCAATTAAATTTTACAATGTAAGGAGTTTTACCCAAATCTCGCCGGTACTAGGATGTACCCAAGATCCCGTCGCCTGCCGACAGTGAGTCCCTTTGTAGAGGTCTATTGGTCTGGGCTCCTGGCCAGTGATAAAATCTCAATGCGCATACGAAAGGCGAATAGAGTTAATATAAAATGTATTGAAAGAATATATCAACTTAATAATTACCCATAATTTCTTACCATGTCATGACAAATTTGTACAAATGACTTTGAAAGAGCTACATGGTTCACTGCTAACTTTCCCCTATTGTTAGAATTTATTTTGCTCCACTTCTGAACACATTATTCATAATACATTATTATTAATTATGAATTTAATTGTTACCTTAAGATATCGTAAATATGTAAATATGAATCAGACGAAAATCTATTGCAGAGTATCTGCCAGCCATCACGGGTCACGTGCGGCGGTGCAGACAGTGCACCCTCCTCGTTACTCATGCACTGCTTGTACCGCTTTTGTAACAAGGAGCAGTACTCCTTGAACCGCTCCTTGATCATGTCATCGACGGCAAAGGAAAAGTGCGAAATACTCAAATCTGATTCAAATTTATCTTGTAATTTTATAAATAATAGATAAAGGCAATAAACTTATTAAGAAAATAACTTAACCGTAAATGAACTTTTATCAAATAAATTAGGATTTATAAGTATAGGTTTAGGTTTAGGTTAAGGTTAAGGTTAAGGTTAAAAGGTTTAGGTTTAGGTTTAGGTTAAGGTTAAGGTTTAGGTTAAGGTTATAGGTTTTGGTTAAGGTTTAGGTTTAGGTTTAGGTTAAAGTTTAGGTTAAGGTTATAGGTTTTAGTTAAGGTTTAGGTTTAGGTTTAGGTTATAGGTTATAGGTTATAGCTTTAGGGAATTGAGAATAGGTTAAGGTTTAGGTTAATGAAATCGTGTTCGAGTTCAAGATCGGGTTTAGGTTTGGGTTTTCATGTTTAGGTTTAGGTTTGGGTTAAGGAGTTGAGATCGGGATTAGGTGTAGGTTTGGGTTTAGGGATTTGAGAATACATTTAGGTTTTAAGTTTAGGTTTAGGTTTAATTTTTAGTTTATAGGTTTAGGTTATAGGTTTAGTTTTAGGTTAAGGTTAGGTTATAGGTTATAAGTTTAGGTTATAGCTTTAGGTTATAGGTAAAGGTTTAGGATATAGGTTTTGGTTTAGGTATGTTATAGGTTTTGGTTTAGGTTTAGGTTTAGATTTTAGGTTTAGGTTAAGGTTATAGGTTTAGGTTATAGGTTTTGGTTAGGTTTAGGTTTAGGTTATAGGTTATAGGTTATAGCTTTAGGGAAGTGAGAATAGATTAAGGTTTAGTTTTAGGAAATCGGGTTCGGGTTCGAGATCGGGTCTAGGTTTTCGTTTTCAAGTTTAGGCTTAGGTTTAGGTTAAGGAGTTGAGATTAGGATTAGGTATAGGTTTAGGTTTATGGATTTGAGAACACATTTAGGTTTTAAGTTTAGCATTTGGTTTAGGTTATAGGTTTAGGTTATAGGTTATAGTTATAGGGAACTGAGAATAGGTTAAGGTTTAGGTTTAGGAAATCAGGTTCGGGATCGAGATCGGGTTTAGGTTTGGGTTTTCAAGTTTAGGTTTAAGTTTAGGTTAGGGAGTTGAGAATAGGATTAGGTGTGGGTTTAGGTTTAGGGATTTGAGAATACATTTAGGTTTTAGGTTTAGGTTTAGGTTTAGGTTTTAGGTTTAGGTTATAGGTAGGTTATAGGTTATAGCTATAGGGAATTGATAATCGGTTATAGTTTAGGTTTAAGAAATCGGGTTCGGCTTTGGGATCGGGTTTTGGTTTGTGTTTTCAAGTTTAGGTTTAGGTTTAGGGTAGGTAGTTGAGATTAGCATTAGGTGTAGGTTTAGGAATAGGGATTGGAGAACACATTTAGGTTTTAGGTTAGGTTTACGTTTAGGTTTAGGTTATAGGAAGGTTATAGGTTATAGCGGTAGGGAATTGAGAATAGGTTAAGGTTTAGGTTTAGGAAATCGGGTTCGGGTTCGGGATCGGATTTTTCTTTGGGTTTCCAAGTTAAGGTTTAGATTTAGGTTAGGGAGTTGAGATTAGCATTAGGTGCAGGTTTAGGTTTAGGGATTGGAGAACACATTTAGGTTTTAAGTTTACGTTTAGGTTTAGGTTATAGGTTTAGGTTATAGCTGTAGGGAATTGGGGATAGGTTAAGGTTTAGGTTTAGGAAATCGGGTTCAGGTTCAAGATCGGGTTTATGTTTGGGTTTTCAAGTTTAGGTTAGGGAGTTGAGATTAGGATTAGGTGTTAGTTTAGATTTAGGGATTTGAGAACACATTTAGGTTTTAGGTTTAGGAAATGGTTTAGGTTTTAGGTTAAGGTTATAGGTAGGTTATAGGTTATAGCTATAGGGAATTGTGAATAGGTTAAAGTTTAGGTTTAGGAAATCGGGTTCGGGTTTGGGATCGGGTTTATGTTTGGGTTTTCTAGTTTAGGTTTAGGTTTAGGTTACTGGATTGAGATTAGGATTAAGTGTAGGTTTAGGTTTAAGGATTTGAGAATACATTTAGGTTTTAGGTTTACGTTTAGGTTTAGGTAATAGGTTTAGGTTTTAGGTTATAACTATAGGGAATTGAGGATTGGTTAAGGTTTAGGTTTAGGAAATCGGGTTCGGGTTCAAGATCGGGTGTAGGTTTGGGTTTTCAAGTTTAGGTTTAGGTTTAGGTTAGGGAGTTGAGATTAGGATTAGGTGTAGGTTTAGGTTTAAGGATTTGAGAACACAATTAGGTTTTAGGTTTAGGTTTTAGGTTAAGGTTTTAGGTAGGTTATAGGTTAAAGCTATAGGGAATTGAGAATAGGTTAAGGTTTAAGTTTAGGAAATCGAGATTGGGTTTAGGTTTGGGTTTTCAAGTTTAGGTTTAGGTTTAGGTTAGGGAGTTGAGATTAGGATTAGGTGTAGGTTTAGGTTTAGGGATTTGAGAACACATTTAGGTTTTATATTTATATTTAAGTTTAGGTTATAGGTTGAGGTTATAGGTAGGTTATAGGTTATAGCTGTAGGGAATTGAGGATAGGTTAAGGTTTAGGTTTAGGAAATCGGGTTCGGGTTCGGGATCGGGTTTATTTTGGGTTTTCAAGTTTAGGTTTAGGTATAGGTTATGGAGTTGAGATTAGCATTAGGTGTAGGTTTAGGTTTAGGGATTTGAGAACACATTTAGGTTTTAGGTTTAGGTTATAGGTTTAGGTTATAGGTAGGTTATATGTTCTATCTGTAGGGAATTGAGGATAGGTTGAGGTTTAGGTTTTAGAAATCGGGTTCGGGTTTAGGTTTGGGTTTTCAAGTTTAGGTTTAAGTTTAGGTTAGGGAGTTGAGATTACGATTAGGCGTAGGTTTAGGTTTAAGGATTTGAGAACACACTTAGGTTTTAGGTTTACATTTAGGTTTAGGTTATAGTTTTAGGTTATATGTTATAGCAGTAGGGAACTGAGAATAGGTTAAGGTTTAGGTTTAGGAAATTGGGTTCGGGTTAGGGATCAGGTTTAGGTTTGGGTTTTCAAGTTTAGGTCTAGGTTTTGGTTAGGGAGTTCATAATTGGATTAGGTGTGGGTTTCAGTTTAGGCATTTGAGAATACCTTTAGGTTTTAGGTTTAGGTTTAGGTTTAAGTTTTAGGTTTAGGTTATAGGTCGTTTATAGGTTATAGCTATAGAAATTGAGAATCGGTTATGGTTTAGGTTTAGGAAATCGGGTTCGGGTTCGGATCGGGATCGGGTTTTGGTTTGGGTTTTCAAGTTTAGGTATAGGTTTATGTTAGCGAGTTGTGATTAGCTTTAGGTGTGGGTTTAGGATTAGGAATTGGAGAACATATTTATGTTTTAGGTTTACATTTAGGTTTAGGTTATAGGTAGGTTATAGGTTATAGTTGTATGGAATTGAGAATAGGTTAAGGTTTAGGTTCAGGAAATCGGTTCGGGTTTGGGATCGGGTTTTTCTTTGGGTTTTCAAGTTTTGGTTTAGGTTTAGGTTAGGGAGTTGAGATTAGCATTAGGTGTAGGTTTAGGTTTAGGGATTGGAGAACACATTTAGATTTTAGGTTTACGTTTAGGTTATAGGTTTGGTTATAGGTAGGTTATAGGTTATAGCTATAGGGAATTGAGAATAGGTTAAGGTTTGGGTTTAGGAAATCGGGTTCGGGTTCGTGGATCGGGTTTAAGTTTGGGTTTTCAAGTTTAGGCTTAGGTTTAGGTTAGGAGTTGAGATTATGATTAGGTGTAGGTTTAGGTTTAGGGATTTGAGAACACATTTAGGTTTTAGGTTTATGTTTAGGTTTAGGTTATAGGTTATAGCTATAGGGAATTGAGGATAGGTTAAGGTTTAGGTTTAGGAAATCGGGTTCGGGTTAGGGATCGAGTTTAGGTTTCGGTTTTCAAGTTTAGATTTAGGTTTAGGTCGGGAGTTGAGATTAGGATTAGGTGTAGGTTTAGGTTTAGGGATTTGAGAACCCACTTATGTTTTAGGTTTAGGTTTTAGGTTAAGGTTATAGGTAGGTTATAGGTTATAGCTATGGGGAATTGAGAATAGGTTAAGGTTTATGTTTAGGAAATTGGGATCGGGTTTAGGTTTGGGTTTTCAAGTTTAGGTTTAGGTTTAGGTTAGGGAGTTGAGATTAGGATTAGGTGTAGGTTTATGTTTAGGGATTTGAGAACACATTTAGGTTTTAGGTTTACATTTAGGTTTAGGTTATAGGTAGGTTATAGGTTATAACTGTAGGGAATTGAGGATAGGTTAAGGTTTAGGTTTAGGAAATCGGGTTCGTGTTCGGGATTGGGTTTTGCTTTGGGTTTTCAAGTTTAGGTTTAAGTTTAGGTTAGGGAGTTGAGATTAGCATTAGGTGTAAGTTTAAGTTTAGGGATTAGAGAACACATTTAGGTTTTAGGTTTACGTTTAGGTTTAGGTTATAGGTTTAGGTTATAGGTAGGTTATAAAATAGCTGTGAAGACCGCTTGAGTTGAAGTTTGAATATGCCAATATCTCCTAATGGGGGGTGAATAGGACTTTTTAAAGATTTATGAGTTATATTAAAAATCCTATCACTCTAATCTATCATGTATGCAATTTTCAGGATTACTCAAATGTAACTCTACTAGCTTCCAAGCCAGGTAGAGGATCTAATCCCAAACTAATCAAAATATAACAATATGCAACTTAGTCTATGTTGATGTGACTGTGTATGTGTATAAGATGTGATCAAATATATGAATATGAATGCATTGTCATGAATCACACATATAGAAAAGTAATCACAAACACAGTCATTTTATAGTGGTTCGACGATAAGTCTACTCCACTCCCGGCTGCCGCACTCAACCCTTGAGTGTACCAGATTTCATTAAGGAGGTTTCCCAGGGTTCACTTCAAACCTTAGGTTTTAAATTAGGTCTACCGTCAACCTTTACACGAAGGTTTCTACTCGGTTCACCTCTAACCCTGGAGTTTTACTGGTTTACTCCTAACCAGATGTTTATGCTCTTCACAGAGCAAGGGTCCACACAACGTACCTACCACGTACACTCCCACCGGAGGCCTCCTTGAGAACTTTAAAGGGTGAGAACCACTTAAGACCGAATCCTAGAAAGGAATGATCGCAAGTGTCCTCTTGAACTCTAGATACTTATAGATAAGTTGATGAGTCCCGTTAAGCACAACGAAGAAGATCTCCTCCTCCTTGTTGATGAAGAGTCTTCTGCTTCCTTGATCCGTAACACAAAAGGTATACCAAGACTAAGCTTAGGGTTGGGTTAAGGTTAAGATGGAATCCTACTCTCTAAAGGTTTACCTATAAGGAAGGTAGAATAGTTCCAATCTTATGCATTCAAGGCATCTCAGCTTAATAATTTGCCATCAAGGTAGTAGCTGAAGGATCCTTGAATGCGAAAGTTCATTCTCCAATCCACTCCATTGATGTGGGTGGATTGGAGGATAAACTCCCTCGAGAGAAAGGGCTTAGGGTATAAGATGTAAGTTGAAACACACAAAAGCTCTCTCTCTTTTCTCTCTTACAGCAACAAAAAACAAGTCCTCTATATATAGGCAAAAAGTTCCAACGGATATAAAACGGTCACATTTATGACAAAGTTCAATATCATCGAGTAGGTTCGATATCATTGAGTGTATACTCTCGATAGCATCGATGGTCTGCACGATGACTCAGACTCAATGTCATATGCTTTTGAAACTTCTTGCCAATAGGTCGATGAATCGAAGCTATTGTCAATGTCATTGGATTTCGAACTTCGATTCCATCGATGACAAGTTCGATTAATCGACACTTGAAAAATGAGAGAGACTTGACTTTGAGATATTTCAGGTTTTCATGAATGATCGGGGGAATCGTCGAGATCATCGGAATTTGAATGTCGATGATATCGAGATCAGAGTCGATGCATCAATAAATCTAGCAGATTTGTCTTTAAGCTTGCTGAATGATTTGTGTCCTTGTTCAATGCAATCGACCTGGTGCCGATATCATTAATATTTGAATATCAATTTTATCGAAGGACCCCCAATCATAGTTAAAAATAACCTGAGATATCTACTGTAAGAAATGAGCGCCCACGATCGATATCATTGATGGACTTCCAATGTTATCGACATTTGAATTCAGATTATATCGGAAGTGCATCGATGCAATCGAAGACTTTTGAGATTTTTTTTGAAAAACAGGGGCGCCGAAAAACTGTCTGTCGATCTTATCGAGCCACTCTGGATGGACTCAAGATTTGAATATCGATGATATAGATAAGTTTATCGAGACATCGATAATTCGTCCAGATATGTTATGAAGTTGCTGGACATATTTGTAATTATATCGATATGTGTATTGATACATCGATAAATCCGTCCAGATGAATATTTAGTTGCTGGACACTTTTGGTCCTCTCATCGATAATATCGTTAAGGTATCGAGGACATCGACAGAACAAGTCGATCATATCGAAGGTGCTTCGATAAGATCAACAAGGCGAGAAAAACATAGAGATTTTTCTATTTTGAAAAAGTTTTCTCACCTCAAAAACCCTAAGATGTTTATCTTGTTTTAAGGGTTTTAATCACCTTGTGTTTTGGGACATGGGATGTAAGGCTATGATTTACCTATTGCGAGCTTCCACACATTCAATTGAGGCAAACGCTTGAAATAATCTTCCTATCAGCTTCTATAGCCAGTCTGACTCACCACTCACGTATCTTGACAAACCAGGGCACTAGCATGTGCACTTTTAATCTCCCCCTTTGTTAATTACGTGAAAAAATACCAAAAACACCCTAAAATACTTCTAGACAAACACACCCTAAATTGTGTGTACATGCTTTTACACAATTTTACAATTTTTCTACCCCATGTACACATTCTAGAAGTATCTGCTCCCCCTTACTTCAAAACTCTCCCTTTCTTGGTGCAGCTGCTCCCCCTCACACCTGCAACAATATTAGATATACAATTTTTCATTCGGGGTGTTTTAAACTATTCTCCCCCTTTTGTCAGTCATTGGCAAAGGTATAACAAGTAATATTGACTGAAGAGTGAATTTTATGGGAGAACCAAGCAGGTAGAAGCAGAGCATTGATGTATAAAAGTTAACTCAATTCAATCAAACATCAATTTCAGAATTCATAAATGCATGTAGGATAAGATAGAACAGTTGTAAAGCAGTTGAAATGTTCATTCAGGACATCATATGCATTCCATAACTTGTTAAACCAGGAGGGAAAAAACTTAATTATGGCATTAAAAATGTGAATTCTGTTCAGCCATATCCAAAATATCCAACTCTATACTGCTACAGACGCAGTAAAAATCTAAAATATTCAACTATCCAACTATCAACACACATAACAGTTTATCGTAACAACGCATTTAAATTTATAATGACCTGAATCACCACACAAATGACATTCTAGAGTTGTTCTGATTTTACTTCCAGAAGAAGCAGATTTTTCGTTTTTGGGAGCTGCATTTCCAGTCTTTGATTTATGTTTTTGATATCCAAGCTCATTTTTATCCTTTCCATGTCTTCCCATTACTAACAGTTTTTCCAGCTTTTCGCCACTTTAGGAAAACTTGTAGTTTATCTTGGCTATCTTCTTGGATTCTTCTAAATCAAACAGGAGTGTATGATTTTCATTTTAAAGATACATATTTTTATCTTTTAATTGCTCAACATGTTTGTTTAGTTTTCCAGACTCGTTTTTAAGAAGAGTATTGACTTGTTCGAGTCTATCATTATGTGAGTGATATCGCTGTAAATCATTGATTAAATGTGTATTGATATCTAGAGTTTTATTCAAATCTTTTTACAGCATTTCCTTTTTGTTCTCAGATATACCAAGTCTTTTAAGAATGTTGATGCTATGGGTATAGAGCTGATTGTAAGCATCTTGCAACTTATCCTTTTCTATTTCTTCTTCTTCTTCTATATCCTCATTGTCAGATGGAGATGATTCTGTGGCTAGCTGTTCTTTCTCATTCTCAGATTCAGTGGGAATGATTGAAGTAGTGGAAACCATAAGTATTTTTAAAGATTTTCAGTCTCCATCACTCCTTGAGTCTCTTGATTCTGAATTTGACTCCTCCGTATCATCCCATGTGGCGGCCATTGCCTAACCCTTGGTTTTTCTGTTGGGCATTTGGTAGATAGGTGTCCATACTCTCGATAGGCGTAGCATTGTGATTCTTTGGTCTTTTTGCCAAATTTGTCTACAGAGAGTTTGTTATCCACCTTTCTACCTCTAGAGAGACGGTCGCAATTCTTTTAAAAGAATCTTCTGAATCTTTGTGCCAGCAAAGCCACTTCTTCATCTTCATCTTCCTTATCACTTTTTCTTTGAAGTTTTTAGGACAGTGTTTTTCGATTTTTGGGATTGAGTGAAGTGTGGTTCAAAAGTTTGTAGGGAACTTACCAGTTCTTCTACTTTCATCTCGTTTATATTCCTACACTCCTCAATTGTTGTTACTTTGGGATTAAACCGCTCCGGTAGAGATCTCAAGATTTTCCTACAAATTTTAGGTACCGAAACTTTCTCTTCCAATCCACCCATGGAGTTGCAAATAATATTTAGCTTTGTAAAGAACTCCATAACTGTCTCATGCTCTTCCATTCTGAGATTTTCGAACTGTGAAGTTAAGAGTTGTAGTTTGGATTGCTTCACAGTACTTGTACCTACATGGGTTGTTTCCAGGAGATCACATGCTTCTTTAGATGTCCCACACATGCTTATTTGATTGAAGATATCTTGGGACACGGCATAATAGATAGCATTCATAACCTTGGCTTCATATGTTTGCCTTTCTTTGTAGAATGCTGTCCACTTTTCTTTGGGTTTAGGCTTTGAGATTGTTGTGCCATTGTTAAGTACAATTTATTCAGTTGGTGGCACATATCCCCTTTCAACTATATCTCAAAAGTCATGATCCAAAGATCTCAGAAAGTAGTGCATCCGAGCCTTCTAGTATGCATAATTTGAGTCGTCAAATACTGTAGGCCTGGTGACTGATGAGCCCTCTCCTTTGGCCATATTTCCAACTTTAGTCAAGATCACTCTCTAGGCGGTGAAGTCCTTAAAGAGAGACCTGCTCTGATACGAATTGAAATAGCGGTGAAGACCGCTTGAGTTGAAGTCGGAATATGTCAATATCTCCTAGAGGGGGATGAATAGGACTTTTTAAAGATTTATGAGTTATATTAAAAATCATATCACTCTAATCCTATCATGTATGCAATTTTCAGGATTACTCAAATGTAACTCTATTAGCTTTCAAGCCAGGTAGAGGATCCAATCACAAACTAATCAAGATATAGCAATATGCAACTTAGTCTATGTTGGATGCGACTATGTATGTGTGTAAGATGTGATCAGATATATGAATATGAATGCATTGTCATGAATCACACATATGGAAAAGTAATCACAAACGCAGTCATTTTATAGTGGTTCGATGATAAGTCTACTCCACTCCCGGCTGCTGCACTCAACTCTTGAGTGTACCGGATTTAACTAAGGAGGTTTCCCAGGGTTCGCCTCAAACCTAATGTTTTAAATCAGGTTCACCTTCAACCTTTAGATGGAGGTTTTACTTGGTTCACCTCTAACCCTGGAGTTTTACTGGTTCACTCCTAACCAGATGTTTATGCTCTCCATAGAGCAAGGGTCCACACAACGCACCTGTGAGTTTTACGGTTCACTCTTAACCAGATATTTATGCTCTCCACAGAGTAAGGGTCCACACAACGCACCCATCATGTACACTCCCGTCGGAGGCCTCCTTGAGGACTTTAAAGGGTGAGAACCACTTAAGACTCAATCCTAGAAAGAAATGATCGCAAGTGTCCTCTTGGACTCTAGATACTTACAGATAAGTTGATGAGTCCTGTTAAGTACAACGCCGAAGATCTCCTCCTCCTTGTTGACGAAGAGTCTTTTACTTCCTTGATCCGTAACACAAAAGGTATACCAAGACTAGGCTTAGGATTGGGTCAAGGTTAAGATGGAATCCTACTCTCTAAAGGTTTACCTATAAGGAAGGTATAGTAGTTATAATCTTATGTATTCAAGGCATCCCAGCTTAATAATTTGTCATTAAGATAGTAGTTGAAGGATCCTTGAATGTGGAAGTTCATTCCCTAATCCACTCTATTGATGAGGGTGGATTGGAGGATGAACTCCCTCGAGAGAAAGGGCTTAGGGTATAAGATGTAAGTTGAAACACACAAAAGCACTCTCTTTTTTCTATCTTACAGCAATAAAAAACAAGTCCTCTATACATAGGGAAAAAGTTCCAACGGATATAAAACGATCACATTTATGACAGAGTTCGATATCATTGAGCAGGTTTGATATCATCGAGCATATACTCTTGATAGCATCGATGGTCTGCTCGATGACTCGGACTCAATGCCATACGCTTTTGAAACTTCTTGTCAATAGGTCGATGAATCGAAGCTATTGTCGATCTCATCGAATTTCGAACTCCAATTCCATCGATGACAAGTTTGATTAATCGGCACTTGAAAAATGAGAGAGACTTGACTTTGAGATATTTCAAGTTTTCATAAATGATCGGGGGAACCATCGAGATCATCGGAATTTGAATGTCGATGATATCGAGATCAGAGTCGATGCATCGATAAATCCAGCGGATTTGTCTTTAAGCTTGTTGGATGATTTGTGTCCTTGTTCGATGCAATCGACCTGGTGTCGATATCATTGATATTTGAATATCGATTCTATTGAAAGGCCCCCGTTCATAGTTAAAAACAACTTGGGATATTTGCTGTAAGAAATACGCGCCCACGATCGATATCATTGATGGACTTCCGATGTTATCAACATTTGAATTCATATCATATTGGAAGAGCATCGATGCAATCGAAGACTTTTGAGATTTTCTTTGAAAAACAGGGGCGTCGAAAAACTGTCTGTCGATCTTATCAAGACACTCTCGATGGACTCGAGATTTGAATATCGATGATATCGATAAGTGTATCGATACATCAATAATTCGTCCAGATATGTTCTGGACATATTTGTACTTATATCGATGATATTGATGTGTAGCGATACATCGATAAATCCGTCCAGATGAATATTTAGTTGTTGGAAACTTTTAGTCCTCTCATCGATAATATCGTTAAGGTATCGAGGACATCGACAGAACAGGTCGATCATATCGAGGAAGTTTTGATAAGATCGACAAGGTGAGAAAAATATAAAGATTTTCCTATTTTAAAAAAGTTTTCTCACCTCAAAAACCCTAAGTTGTCTATCTTGTTTTAAGGGTTTTAATCACCTAGTGTTTTGGGACATTGGATGTGAGGCTATGATTTACCTATTGGATGCTTCCACACATCCGGTTGAGGCAGACGCTTGAAATAATCTTCCTATCAACTTCTGTAGCCAGTCTGACTCACCACTCACGTATCTTGACAAACTAGGGCACTAGCATGTGTACTTGCAAGTTATAGTTGTAGGGAATTGAGGATAGGTTGAGGTTTAGGTTTAGGAAATCGGGTTTGGGTACCGGATCGGGTTTAGGTTTGAGTTTTCAAGTTTAGGTTTAGGTTTAGGGTAGGGAGTTGAGACTAGGATTAGGTGTAGGTTTAGTTTTAGATTTGAGAACACATTTAGGTTTTAGGTTTATGTTTAGGTTTAGGTTATAGTTTTAGGTTATATATTATAGTAGTAGGGAACTGAGAATAGTTTAAGGTTTCAGTTTAAGAAATCGGGTTCAGGTTCGGTATCCGGTTTAGGTTTGGATTTTCAAGTTTAGGTTTAGGTTTTGGTTAGGGAGTTGAGAATAAGATTAGGTGTGGGTTTCGGTTTAGGGATTTGAGAATACCTTTAGGTTTTAGGTTTAGGTTTAGATTTAGGTTTTAGGTTTAGGTTTAGGTTTAGGCTTAGGTTTTAGGTTTAAGTTATAGGTCGGTTATAGGTTATAGCTATAGGGAATTGAGAATCGGTTATGGTTTAGGTTTAGGAAATCGGGTTCGAGTTCGGGATCGGGTTTTGGTTTGGGTTTTCAAGTTTAGGTATAGGTTTGGGTTAGGGAGTTAAGATTAGTATAAGGTGTAGGTTTAGGATTAGGGATTGGAGAACACATTTTTGTTTTAGGTGTATGTTAGGTTTAGGTTATAGGTTTAGGTTATAGGAAGGTTAAAGGTTATAGTTGTAGGGAATTGAGAATAGGTTAAGGTTTAGGTTTAGGAAATCGGGTTCGGGTTCGGGGGTCGGGTTTGCTTTGGGTTTTCAAGTTTAGGTTTAGGTTTAGGTTAGGGAGTTGAGATTAGCATTAGGTGTAGGTTTAAGTTTAGGGATTGGAGAACATATTTAGGTTTTAGGTTTACGTTTAGGTTTAGGTTATAGGTAGGTTATAGGCTATAGTTGTTGGGAATTGAAGATAGGTTAAGGTTTAGGTTTAGGAAATCGGGTTCGGGTTCGGATAGGGTTTTTGGTATGGGTTTTTAAGTTTAAGTTTAGGTTTAGGTTATGGAGTTGAGATTAGGATTAAGTGTAGGTTTAGGTTTAGGAATTTGAGAACACATTTAGGTTTTAGGGTTTGGAAATGGTTTAGGTTTTAGGTTAAGATTATAGGTAGGTTATAGGTTATAGGTATAGGGAATTGAGAATAGGTTAAGGTTTAGGTTTAGGAAATCGGGTTCGGGTTCGGGATCGCGTTTAGGTTTGGGCTTTCAAGTTTAGGCTTAGGTATAGGTTAGGGAGTTGAGATTAGGATTAGGTGTAGGTTTAGGTTTAGGGATTTGAGAACACGTTTAGGTTTTAGGTTTACGTTTAGGTTTAGGTTATAGGTTATAGTGAAGGGAATTGAGTATAGGTTAAGGTTTAGGTTTAGGAAATCGGGTTCGGGTTCGGGATTGGGTTTAGGTTTGGGTTTTCAAGTTTAGGTTTAGGTTTAGGTTAGGGAGTTGAGATTAGGATTAGGTGTAGGTTTAGGTTTAGGGATTTGAGAACACATTTAGGTTTTAGGTTTAGGTTTTAGGTTAAGGTTATATGTAGGTTATAGGTTATAGCTATGGGGAGTTCAGAATAGGTTAAGGTTTTGGTTTAGGAAATCCGGTTCGAGTTCGGGATAGCGTTTAGGTTTGGGTTTTCAAGTTTAGGTTTAGGTTTAGGTTAGGAAGTTAAGATTAGGATTAGGTGTAGGTTTATGTTTAGGGAGTACATGTTTAGGTTTTAAGTTTACGTTTAGGTTTAGGTTATAGGTTATAGTTGTAGGGAATTGAGGATAGGTTAAGGTTTAGGTTTAGGAAATTGGGTTTAGCTTCGGGATCGAGTTTAGGTTTGGTTTTCAAGATTAGGTTTAGGTTTAGGTTAGAGAGTTGAGATTAGGATTAAGTGTAGGTTTAGGTTTAGGGATTTGAGAACATATTTAGGTTTTAGGTTAAGGTTATAGGTTATAGCTATAGGGAATGGAGAATAGGTTAAGGTTTAGGTTTAGGAAATCGAGTTCAGGTTCGGGATCGTGTTTTGGTTTGGGTTTTCAAGTTTAGGTTTAGGTTTCGATTAGGGAGTTGAGATTAGGATTAGGTGTAGGTTTAGGTTTACTGATTTGAGAACACGTTTAGGTTTTAGGTTTACGTTTAGGTTTAGGTTATAGCTTTAAGTTATAGTTTGGTTACAGGTTATAGGCAGTAGGGAATTGTGGATAGGTTAAGGTTTACGTTTAGGAAATCGGGCTCGGCTTTGGGATCGGGTTTACGTTTGGGTTTTCAAGTTTAGGTTTAGGTTTAGGTTAGGGAGTTGACATTAGCATTAGGTGTAGGTTTAGGTTTTGGGATTGGAGAACACACTTAGGTTTTTGGTTTACGTTTAGGTTTCGGTTATAGGTTTAGGTTATAGGTAGTTTATAGGTTATAGCTGTAGGGAATTAAGGATAGGTTAAGGTTTAAGTTTTGGAAATCGGATTCGGGTTTGGGATCAGGTTTAGGTTTGGGTTTTCAAGTTTAGGTTTTGGTTTAGGTTAGGGAGTTGAGATTAGGATTAGGTGTAGGTTTAGGTTTAGGGTTTGAGAACACATTTCGGTTTTAGGTTTCGGAAATGGTTTAGGTTTTAGGTTAAGGTTATAGGCCGGTTATAGGTTATAGCTATAGGGAATTGGGAATAGGTTAAGGTTTAGATTTAGGTAATCGGGTTCGGGTTTGGATCGCGTTTTGCTTTGGGTTTTCAGGTTTAGGTTTAGGTTTATGTTAGGGAGTTGAGATTAGGATTAGTTGTCGGTTTAAGTTATAGGTTATAGTTGTAGGAAATTGAGGATAGGTTAAGGTTTAGTTTTAGGAAATCGGGTTTCGGTTCGGATCGGGTTTAGGTGTGGGTTTTCATGTTTAGGTTTAGGTTTAGGTTAGGGAGTTGAGATTAGGATTAGGTGTGGGTTTAGGTTTATGGATTTGAGAACACATTTAGGTTTTAGGTTTAGGAAATGGTTTAGGTTTTAGGTTAAGGTTATAGGTAGCTTATAGGTTATAGCTATAGGGAATTGAGAATAGGTTAAGGTTTAGGTTTAACAAATCGGGTTCGAGATCGAGTTTTGGTTTGGGTTTTCATGTTTAGGTTTAGGTTTAGGTTTAGGTTAGGGAGTTGAGATTAGGATTAGGTGTACATTTAGGTTTAGGGATTTGAGAACACATTTAGGTTTTAGGTTAAGGTTATAGGTAGGTTATAGGTTATAGCTATTGGGAATTGAGAATAGGTTAAGGTTTGGGTTTAGGAAATCGGGTTCGGGATCGGGTTTTGTTTGGGTTTTCAAGTTTAGGTTTAGGTTTAGGTTAGGGAGTTGAGATTAAGATTCAGTGTAGGTTTTGGTTTAGGGATTTGAGAACACATTTAGGTTTTAGGTTTACGTTTAGGTTTAGGTTATAGGTTTAGGTTGTAGTTCACTTACAGCTTATAGCTGTAGGGAATTGTGGATAGCTTAAGGTTTAGGTTTAGGAAATCGGGATCGGGTTCGGGATCCAATTTTGCTTTGGGTTTTCAAGTTTAGGTTTAGGTTTAGGTTAGGAAGTTGAGATTAGTATTAGGTGTAGGTTTACGTTTAGGGATTGGAGAACACATTTAGGTTTTAGGTTTATGTTTAGGTTTCGGTTATAGGTTTAGGTTACAGGTAGGTTATAGGTTATTGCTGTAGGGAATTGAGGATAGGTTAAGGTTTAGGTTTTGGAAATCGGGTTCGGGTTCAGGATCGGTTTAGGTTTGGGTTTTCAAGTTTAGGTTTAGGTTTCGGTTTGGAAGTTGAGATTAGGATTAGGTGTAGGTTTAGGTTTAGGTTAGGGAGTTGAGATTAGGATTAGGTGTAGGTTTAGGTTTAGGGTTTAAGAACACATTTCAGTTTTAGGTCTTGGAAATGGTTTAGGTTTTAGGTTAAGGTTATAGGCAGGTTATAGGTTATAGCTATAGGGAATTGAGAATAAGTTAAGGTTTAGATTTAGGAAATCTGGTTCGGGTTCGGGTTCAGGATCGGGTTTTGCTTTGGGTTTTCAGGTTTAGGTTAAGGAGTTGAGATTAGGATGAGGTGTAGGTTTAGGTTTAGGGATTTGAGAACACATTTGGGTTTTAGGTTTACATTTAGTTTTAGGTTATGGTTTTAGGTTATAGGTTATAGTTGTAGGGGAATTGAGTATAGGTTAAGGTTTAGGTTTAGGAAATCAGGTTTGGGTTCAGGATCGGGTTTAGGTGTGGGTTTTCAAGTTTAGGTTTAGGTTTAGGTTAGGGAGTTGAGATTAAGAATAGGTGTAGGTTTAGGTTTAGGTATTTTAGAACACATTTAGGTTTTTGGTTTAAGAAATGGTTTAGGTTTTAGGTTAAGGTTATAGGTAGCTTATAGGTTATAGCTATAGGGAATTGAGAATAGACTAAGGTTTTGGTTTAGGAAATCGGGTTTGGGTTTGGGATCAGTTTTAGTTTTGGGTTTTCAAGTTTAGGGTTAGGTTTAGGTTAGGGAGTTGAGATTAGGATTAGGTGTAGGTTTGGGTTTAGGGATTTGAGAACACATTTAGGTTTCTAGTTTACGTTTAGGTTTAGGTTATTGGTTTTGGTTATAGGTTATTGTAAGTGCTATAGTTTATATCCCTGTCTGTTGTCAAATTTGTGGTGCCAAAATCACTGTTATATAACTTACATAAGTGAAGCTCTCTCAAAGATCAGCATTCATGAACAAGCAACGCTCACAACAAGCAAAGCTCACAAATACAAAGATTCACTCAAAGATCAACCTTGACTGCAAGTATTATACACAAGACAAGTCTCAAGAATGCAAGATTTCAAGAAGCGTACAAGGCCGTTCGTAAAGAACTCAAGACACTTTCAAGGTTGAGCTACATCAAGATTTCAAGATTGAACTACATCAAGACTTCAAGGCTTAAACTTCAAGGTCACTTGTTCCTAATGTTTCAATGTCCTTACTTCACGATTAGAGTTTGATTGACCTTAGGTTGACCTTAGGAGTAGGCCATTTTGGATACATAAGTCATATGTTTAAGTTACATGAGTTTGGACAGTTCTAAGACTTGTCCTAGGCTTTCTTCGACTAGTCTTAGCTTTGCTTCGACTAGTTTAAGAAATTCCTCGATCAGTCGTAAGTTTGTTATAAAATTTGGATATTTTCTGTTAGGCTTCAACTAGTCCAAGATTCTATTCGACCAGTCGAAGGAACAGTGTCTACTGTATCTTCGACCAGTCGAAAGTCTTCGACTCAAAGTCCAGCGATGAAATTCAGGTTCTTCGACCAGTCGAAGGTGACCTACGACCAGTCGAAGAAGACCTTCGACCAGTCGTAGAACGATCAAAGCTTATCCCGCCCGATTTTTTCAACTATCCGTTAAATAGAGCACGAATCTCAGAAGAATTTACGAAATTAATTAATCCATTCAAGCCAATCTTCATCAAACTTTTGAGAGATAATTATGTGCTCCATCTAAGCTAAGTGTGTTTATTTAATATTCTTTTTCTTTAGCTTTATTTAATTGATTTTATTTATGCTATTCCAATCTAATTTGATAAGAGGAATTGTTATTCCCTTTCTTTGTAATCAAAATCAATTAAGGCAAGCCCTATTTGGTTTAATTTAAAATCTATTAGAACTAGAACCATTGTAATTGAGTACTGGACATTGAACTTGGACATTCGATCATCCACTCTGACTTGGTTCTACCGGGCTGCTTCAACGAAGGAGATAATCAGGTATTTTATATTTAATTGTAAATTCCTTTCTGTTTTGGTTTCTTTTAAGATTTATCAGAAAAATCTTGTTGTATTGGTTATCTAAGGAGAGCCAAGAAAACTCAGAAGTGGGGGTTTTTTTTAATTGTGTAAGGCCACAGATAAAGACACAATTGTAAAGGTTTTGGGTGAACCTGTGAAAACCTATTTTGTTAGTGATAGCTAATATCCCCTGTGTGAGGATATTAGGAGTGGAGTAGCATTTTGTGTGTCTGTTGTTTAATAGTTGGTGAACACACAGGCGAACCACTATAATCCCTTGTGTTGTGGTTGAATGATTTATACTTCTAATCTTTAATTATTTATTTGTGGGATGTATGTATGGCGATGAATGTTGTAATCATTTAATTCAAGCATTGCTAGAATTTTGTAATAGTTTAGAATTTATTTTCTGTTATTCCTTTATCAGCTTGATATTTAATTTCCTTTAAAGTTGTTCCAGCAAGGTTGCCCTGCCATTTTTATGGTGTATGGTTGTCCCTAGAACAATACATTTGTGATTATAATTTATTTCAGTTCAGTTTGTGTTTATTTCTATATGCCTCTTTGGTTTGAGATTTGATACAAAGATCTTTCTAGAAATAAGGTTGTCCTACCATAAACTCGGTTTTGGTGTAAGGTTGTCCTTAGAACAACATTTGTATCAACCTCTCAAGATCGATTTTGAGGTTGTTTTACTTTCCTACATTGTGATTTATTTTGGCTATTATATTCTTTTTTAATTAACATTATAAGTTTTATTTGGCATAGTCCTATTCACCCCCCTAGGACATATAGCTAGGCCTTTTCAAGTGGTATCAGAGCCAGATAGCTCTTTTTTAATTCTTTGATTTAATTCCTGAGCTAACGATTTAAGCTATTTTAGATGTCAAATTTTAATAGCCTTTCAATCACTAGGCCTCCACCCTTTGATGACTCTAACTATGCCTACTGGAAAGCCAGAATGAGGATCTTCCTCGAATCAATGGATGAGAGTGTGTGGCAAGCCGCGGTGACTGAATGGAATCCTCCTATCATGGAAGTTACTGGGGTTGACGGTTCAAAATCTATAAAAGTCACACCATATTACCAATGGACCACACTTCAGAAAAGTGAGAGTAGTGCAAATGCTAAAGCACTAAATGCAATCACTTGCACACTATCACCGGATGAGTTCAAAAGAATCATTTCCTGTGATACTGCAAAGCAAGCTTAGGATATATTAGAAATAACACACGAGGGTACTACAATTGTTAAAAAATCTAAAGTCCAACTCCTCACAACCAGATTTGAAGAAATTCATTTGGAGGAAAATGAAATGTTTATGGACTTTTACATTAGATTGAATGACATTGTAAACTCAATGTGGGGTCTTGGCGATAAAATCCCAGAAAGTAAAGTGTGTACAAAGATATTACGCTTACTTCCTGAACGGTTCAATTCTAAAGTAACCGCGATCCAGGAACTTCGTGGTACGGATAATATGAGAGTAGAAGAACTAGTTGATTCTCTACAAACCTACGAGTTAAACTTTAAAGCTCCTAAAGGTAAATCTATCGCACTAAAATCTTCTAAATGTAATTCAGAAGAAAATTCTGATTCAGAAGATGATATGGCTCTTTTAGCTAAGAAATTTTACAAGATTTTCAAAAGCAAGAAAATGGTTAATTTCCAAAAATCAAATGATAAAAAGAAGTTTAGACCCAAATCTTGAAAATCTTTGAAAGATAGTCAATGTTACAACTGTCAAGAATATGGACACTTAGCAAATAGATGTCCTAAAAAGGACAAACCCAAGAAGAAGGGTATGTTGGCTACATGGGATGAATCATCTGATTTTGAAGCTTTTTCTGAATCAGAAGATTCTGAAATTGAGTCGGGCAATGAAGTTAAAGCTCTTATGACTCTAGCCAAATTCACATTTTCAGATAATGACTCAACAATTGAAGAAAATCTGAGTAGTGAATGTGAAAATGAAGATGATCTTCAAGACGCTTACAATGCCCTATATAAGAAAAGTTGTAAAATTGCTGTTAAACTTAAACTTCAAAAAGAAAATTTTTCTAAACTCAAAGAATGTTTTGAATCACTTGTCTTAGAAAAATCACAAATTTTAGATTGTTTTGAAAAATCAAAATGTGATTTGGAATTCAAAAACTCCCTAATTGTTGATTTAAAATCTGAAATTGAGAAACTCAAAAATAAAGTATCTTCTCTTCTGAGTCTAAAGGACACATGAAAATATACCCAAGGTGATCAAAAGTTAGAAAAACTTTTATCCGGATCAAAAAAATGTGGCAATCTATCCGGGTTGGGCTATGATAAAAATTTATCTCCTAAAAAAAAGTATACTCCTCCTATGTTTGTGAAAGGAGAGTCCTCAAACTCAAAAGGGAAAAGTACTTATCAAGGTTTTTCTAGAAATTCAAAAACTTTTCAAAAACCTAGAAGCAGCCATGTCAACATTAATCAGAAACGAAATCCACTAGCTAAAAAGATAGTTGATTTACTCAAGGAGCTCTTAAAATCTAACTCTATAGGTCATTCTTACAACTATAAACAAAAGAAGACCAACTATGTTCCTAAGCCCAAAACAGTTATGAAATGAGTTCCTAAAGTTGCCTGCTTGGTTGCTCACACTGCTTTCAAAGCAACAAGTCATTCAAAGTGGTACCTACATAGTGGATGCTCCAGGCATATGACAGGTGACAAAGCTTTATTCACGGATCTAAAAGATATGACTGATGGTTCAGTCACATTTGGTGATGGTAGCAACTGCAAGATTATAGGCTAAGGTACAGTTCAACTTTTTAATCTACCTGTGTTTAAAAACGTTTTATATGTTAAAGGCTTAAAACATAACTTGCTTAGCATGTCTCAAATATGTGATAATAACCATAGTGTTCGGTTTTCTAATCAAAGCTGTGAGATACTAAACAATAAGGGTTCTATAATATTAACTGGACATAGAACGTCTGAAAATTGCTATATTATTAACGAATCCAGCTCATCTAATCAAACATGTTACATGGCCCATACAGACGAGACTGATTTATGGCACAAATGTCTTAGACATGTACATTATCAAATTTTATATAGATTGAGCAAACGAGAACTTATAAGAGGTTTACCCAAACTTCAGAAATTAGATAAAATATGTGGTGAGTGCCAGATAGGCAAACAAACAAGGAACTCACACAAAAAGGTGAATTCAAATACCACATCAAGACCACTCGAACTCCACATGGATCTAATAGGACCTACCAGAACGAAAAGTCGAGTTGGGAAAAAGTATATCCTGGTAATAGTTGATGACTTTACCAGATTTACATGGGTAGTCTTCTTAAGGGATAAATCTGAAACCCTTGAAGAAGTAAGAAAAGTTCTCAAAAGGATTCAAACTGAAAAATCTTCTCAAATTAGTAAGATTCGTAATGATCATGGATCTGAATTTGAGAATAGCAATTTTGAGAAGTTTTGTACCGACCAAGGAATATTACATGAATTCTCAGCACCCAAAACTCCACAACAAAATGGAATTGTGGAAAGAAAGAATAGGATGCTTCAAGAAATGGCTAATGTCATGTTGACTAGCATGAAGCTCTCTAAAAATCTTTGGGCTGAAGCAGTCAACACAGCTTGCTATATTATTAACCGAGTCTACACTAGCAAAGATAATAATAAAACGACTTACGAATTGTGGTTCAATAAAAAGCCTACTATTAAATACTTTCGAGTTTTGGCAGCAAGTGCTATATTTTACGAGATCGTGAAAATTTGGGAAAATTCGATATGAAGAGTGATGAAGGGATTTTTCTAGGATATTCCTTAAACAGTTGAGCTTATAGGGTTCTGAACAAAAGAACTGGTGTGATTCAAGAGTCCATCAATGTTGTCATTGATGATCACTTAAACACGCCAATCCCTAATTCAGATAATGATGAAGTTCTAATCATTAATAAACCTGATACTTCATCGAATCAGACAAATTCAGAGTTAAGGACAATTAAAGATCATCCAACCACACAAATTCTTGGAAACCTTCTTACCGGTGTACGCACCCGTAGATAACTTGAGGATATATGTAATTATGTATGTTTTACATCCCAAATAGAACCATCTAACATGAAAGAAGCACTTGCTGATGAGAACTGGATTGTTGCGATGCAAGAAGAACTCAACCAATTCGTAAGAAATGATGTTTGGTATCTTGTACCAATATCTAAAGATAAACACATCATTGGAACAAAATGGATTTTTAAAAATAAGTCTGACGAGCGTGGAAATATAATTAGAAACAAGGCTAGACTAGTGGTACAAGGTTATACTCAAATTGAAGGAATTGATTTTGATGAAACTTTTACACCAGTAGCACGTCTTGAATCTATTAAACTATTTATATCCATTGTATGTTTTAGAAAGATAAAAATCTATCAAATGGATGTGAAAAGTGCTTTTCTAAATGGCGATTTACATGAAGAAGTCTATGTTGAACAGCCAATGGGTTTTAAAGATCCCAAAATACTAATCATGCATATCGGCTTAAAAAGGCACTTTATGGATTAAAACAAGCACCTAGGGCATGGTATGAGAAACTAACAAAATTTCTTTTAAGTCATAATTTTCAAATGGGATCTGTTGGTAAAACTCTGTTTGTTAAAAAACATAATGATCATATCTTAATGGTACAGATTTATGTTGATGATATCATTTATGGATCAACTTGTACTGACTTGACTACTAACTTTGTAGATTTGATGAAATCACAGTTCGAAATGAGCATGGTTGGGGAATTGACTTATTTCCTTGGATTGCAAGTAAAGCAACAACCTGAAGGAATATTCATTTCTCAATCTAAGTATGCTTTGAATCTAATCAAGAGATTTGGATTTGAGAATGGCAAGAATTTCGATACTCCTATGAGTACTACCCTGAAACTCTCAAAAGACTTTAATGGTAAAAATGTTAATTCAAAACTTTATCGGAGTATGATTGGCAGTTTGTTATATTTAACTGCTAGTAGACCTAATATTTCTCTAAGTGTTGGTATTTGCGCAAGATATCAATCTGATCCAAAAGAATCTCACTTGATTGCTGTCAAGCGGATTATTAGATGTCTCAAGTACTGTAAATCTTGGTCTCTGGTATTCTCATGAGACTAGTGTCCAATTAGCTGGGTACTCGGATGCTTACTGGGCTGGTAATCTTGATGATAGAAAATCAACCAGTGGTGGTTGCTTTTATATTGGAAATTGTCTAGTTTCCTAGTTTAATAAGAAACAAAATTCTATATCACTTTCAACAGTTGAAGCTGAGTATATCACAGCTGGTAATGCATGTGCACAGCTTGTTTGGATGCAACGAATGCTAAGTGATTATGGAATTAAACAGGATTCTATGTTATTACATTATGATAATTTCAGTGCTATAAATATTTCAAAAAATTCTTTTTAGCATTCTCGTACTAAGCACATTGACATTAGATTTCATTATTCTCGGGAATTAGTAGAAGAAAAAGTTATATCTCTGGAATATATTCCTACTGAAGATCAACGAGCTGACATTTTCACAAAACCTCTCGATAAAAGCAGGTTCAAAAAGATGAAATTTGATCTTGACATGTGCATTTTAAAATGATTATTTATGCCTACTTGTATCATAGTGTATATATTTGCTAGATTGAATTCTAATTTTTTAATAATTTGTAATAAATATGAATTTTTGGATATTCTTCAACCAGTTATGAGTATACTTGACCAGTCGAACTTCGACCGGTCGTAGATATCCACGACCAGTCGTAGATCTCGGGAATCACTTAAAATTTGGGGATTTTACTTTCTTCCTCATTCCACTTTTTTTCTCTCTCTAAGGAGCCAAGCTTCGACTTGTCGAACCCACTGTTCTTGTTCTTCAAGGTTAGTGTTCCATATACGTTTTTCTTGCAGATCTGTGTCTAGATTGTTTCCTTTTCTAGCTTGAAGCTTTCTATTTTGGATTTCATTGAGATTTGGGGTTTGGATTTTGAAAAATCTGTTTTGAGTAAACCCACTTCTCAATCCTTTGCAACTTCTTATTTCCTTGTTATCGTTGTTGCAAATGGCTTCTAGAGGTAGAAAAACTACTTCATGTGGTCCTTCTTCTTCCTCCAGATCGACCATTATCACTAAGCGTCATCTTCTTGTTCCCAATGACGATCCATCTTATGTTAGGGACATTAGATTATGTAAAGTTATTGTTGAACATCCTGTTGATGTTAATCATATTACACCTTTTGACATCCTTCATATTCTTGAAGCTGTAGGTTGGGTTAACTTATTACATTGGGGTGAGCTAGCATACCGGTCCATTGCCCAATCCATGTTTGCATATATTAGTGATTTCTCACAGGATGATTTAACTTTGAAAATATCTACTAGGGAAGGGCCTTTTGACATTGATCGTCATTTAATTTCAGTCCTTATGGACATTCTTGTGAATGATGAGGGTATTCCTATCCATAACCTAACTGATAAACCATCAATTTCTGAAAAACGCATGCTCACTAGATATTTGTGCAACATGGATGTTCACTGGACACAAAAAGGGAATGCGCTTCCCGCAAGGTATTTGTTACCCAAATACAGAGTTCTCCACAAAATCTTTGTGTTTAATCTGTATCCTCGCTCTGGTAATAAAACTGACTTGATCTCGTTTATGATTCGTGTTATCCATGCTATTGCTAGTGGTACTCAGATTTGTTTACCATCCTTAATCTGTCATTTCATTCTTCAGTTTAGACTCCATCCTGGTCATAATGACATTTCTTTTGCCTATTTAATGACTGTATTGGCTACACATATGTTAGTCGATATGCCGGTTGATGAGGCACCTATCCATCATCTGATTTTCAACAACACTAATATCAATAAGATGAAGCTGGAATTACTTCCTGAACAAGTTGGTGGTGGTGGTGGTCATGAAGAAGCTGGTGATGACATTAATATAGATGACATTTTTGAGGAACTGGATTCTGATTCAACAAATGATCTAGATTTTGAATCATCTGATGTCGATGCATGTCTGAGTGCATTAGAGGATAAAGTTGAGAATATAAATGTAAAGATGGAAAACATGTCTGTTGGTCATGATTTACAATTCAAGTACATTAGGCAATTGAACAAAGGCATGCACCAACTTGATCCCTCCATTCCTGCTCTGTCATCTGGTTCTGGTTCTGATTAGTTTTTATGGGATTACTGGTCTGTAATAACTTTATAACTTAGCACTAGGTTGACTGATTTTGAGTTGAATCCTATCTTTATTTTATGTTGGGTATTTGTTCTATGTGAAACTATGCTGAGTATCTCTATCTCTGGTTTTTGCGATAATCTCATAACTCCTCATATTTACTCTCATATATCCCTTTATTTAGTTCTCCTTTATTGTTGTTTCCTTTGTCATATTGTGACAAAAAGGGGGAGAATGGTTTGTTATTAACGATGTGATTGTGAGAGGAGTAGCATTGGTCATGTTACTCAGGGGGAGTATGTTTGAACTAGTTGAATGAACTGGTTGAATGTTGAATGCTGAATATTGAATATTGATTTGCCGGTAAGCCAGTTGATATTAACTGGTTCATGATTCTTTAACCAGTTATTTTACTTTATGTTTATCCAGTTATTTTACTTTATGTTTATCTTGGTTATGTGTTTTGTCACTAATTTGACAAAGGGGGAGATAGTAAGTGCTATAGTTTATATCTCTGTCTGTTGTCAAATTTGTAGTGCCAAAATCACTGTTATATAACTTGCATAAGTGAAGCTCTCTCAAAGATCAACATTCATGAACAAGCAAAGCTCACAACAAGCAAAGCTCACAAGTACAAAGATTCACTTAAAGATCAACCTTGACGCAAGTATTGCTCACAAGACAAGTCTCAAGAATGTAAGACTTCAAGAAGCATACAAGGCCATTCGTAAAGAACTCAAGACACTTTCAAGGTTGAGCTACATCAAGATTTCAAGATTGAACTACATCAAGACTTTAAGGCTTAAACTTCGAGGTCACTTGTTCCTAATGTTTCAATGTCCTTACTTCACGATTGGGGTTTGATTGACCTTAGGTTGATCTTAGGAGTAGGCCATTTTGGATACATAAGTCATATGTTTAAGTTACATGAGTTTAGGCAGTTCTAAGACTTGTCCTAGGCTTTCTTTGACTAATCTTAGCTTTGCTTCGACCAGTCTAAGAAATTCCTCGATCAGTCGTGAGTTTGTTACAAAATTTGGATATTTTCTATTAGGCTTCGACTAGTCCAGGAATCTGTTCGACCAGTCGAAGGAACAGTGTCGACTGTATCTTCGACTCAAAGTCCAGCGATGAAATTCAGGTTCTTGACCAGTCGAAGGAGACCTTCGACCAGTTGAAGAAGACCTACGACCAGTCGTAGAACGGTCAAAGCTTATCGCGTCCGATTTTTTCAAATATCTGTTAATTCTTCGACTAGTCGAAGAGCTCCCTGGACTAGCCGAAGACGCGATCTGCTCACCTATAAATAGAGCACGAATCTCAGAAGAATTTACAGAATTAATTAATCCATTCAATCCAATCTTCGTCAAACTTCTGAGAGATAATTTTGTGCTCCATCTAAGCTAAGTGTGCTTATTTAATATTCTCTTTCTTTAGCTTTATTTAATTAATTTTGTTTCTGCTATTCCAATCTAATTTGATAAGAGGAATTGTTATTCCCTTTCTTTGGAATCAAAATCAATTAAGGCAAGCCCTATTTGGTTTAATTTAAAATCTATTAGAACTACAACCATTGTAATTGAGTACTGGACATTGAACATGGACATTAAATCATCGACTCTGACTTGGTTCTACCGGGCTGCTACAACGAAGGAGATAATCAGGTATTTTAAATTTAATTGTAAATTCCTTTTTGTTTTGGTTTCTTTCAAGATTTGCAAGAAAAATCTTGTTGTATTGGTTATCTGAGGAGAGCCAGGAAAACTCAGAAGTGGGGTTTTTTTTAATTGTGTAAGGCCACAGACGAAGACACAATTGTAAAGGTTTTGGGTGAACCTGTGAAAACCTATTTTGTTAGTGAACGCTAATATCCCCTGTGTGAGGATATTAGGAGTGGAGTAGCATTCTGTGTGGCTGTTGTTTAACAGATGGTGAACACACAGGCGAACCACTATAATCCCTTGTATTGTGGTTGAATAATTTATACTTCTAATCTTTAATTATTTATTTGTGGGATGTATGTATGGTGGTGAATGTTGTAATCATTTAATTCAAGCATTGTGAGAATTTTGTAATAGTTTAGAATTTATTTTCTGCTATTCCTTTATCAGCTTGATATTTAATTTCCTTTAAAGTTCTTCCAGCAAGGTTGCCCTACCATTTTTATAGTGTATAGCTGTCCCTAGAACAATACATTTGTGATTACAATTTATTTTAGTTCAGTTTGTATTTATTTCTGTATGCCTCTTTGGTTTGAGATTTGATACAAAGATCTTTCTAGAAATAAGGTTGTCCTACCATAAACTCTGGTTTTTGGTGTAAGGTTGTCTTTAGAACAACATTTGTATCAACCTCTCAAGATCTGATTTTTGAGGTTGTTTTACTTTCCAGCATTGTGATTTATTTTGACTATCATATTTTTTTTTAATTCCGCTGTTATAAGTTTTATTTGGCATAGTCCTATTCACCCCCCCTCTAGGACATATAGTTAGGCCTTTTCAGTTATAGCTGTAGGAAATTGAGGATAGGTTAAGGTTTAGGTTTAGGAAATCAGGTTCGGGTTCAGGATCGGGTTTAGGTTTGCGTTTTCAAGTTTAGGTTTAGGTTTAGGTTAGGGAGTTGAGATTAGGATTACGTGTAGGTTTAGGTTTAGGGATTTGAGAACACATTTAGGGTTTAGGTTAAGGTTATAGGTAGGTTATAAGTTATAGGTATAGGGAATTGAGAATAGGTTAAGGTTTAGGTTTAGGAAATCAGGTTTGGGTTTTGGTTTGAGTTTTCAGGTTTAGGTTTAGGTTTAGGTTATGTAACGCCCCGGATTTTTGCCAACCTGGGATTGGACGTCCTTAGGCGATGGGTCGATCCTAACACCTTATTAACTTGTCAGAACTGATTCCCATAGTCTGAAATCGCTCCTTAACCCATTTCCTTCACAAATCTCACCCTTCATCATCTTGATATTCCAATTTTTCTAATAACTTTCACCCTAGACACTATCTTAAACTAGCTAAGTAGTATAACTTGGATCACTTTATATACAAACTCCAAAGGCCTGAGTACCACCTCGACCAGAAATCACGTAGGATTAAATTCTTTAGAAATTTAACAAATTTAACTAAGTACTAAACTCGATTTGTCGTGAAATCCGTTAGGATCGCTTTAAATACGATCTGCAAAGACCCAAAAGTTGCGTTGGAATCATTGTGTTAGGTTACCCTAAAGTTTAGAACCAAACTCATTTCCGTGCGCTCTCGGGAATGAAACGAAACTTCGTATTAGTCTAGATCGCACATCGGAGTCGATTAACCCGAAGCTAAGGAACTAGGACCGCCCCAGGCTTAACAATCATCTCAAAAATCGCTCCATCCGATGTTCCATGGCCATTCGTTTCGGTTCGGAGCGAGGTAGTGTGAAAAACACTATTCCCATCCAAAATAAATATCTGGAATAGTGATCTGGCATCATTCGTTGACGCGTCAGTATTAAGCAACCTGACCGTCAGAATCAGACCAAATTACACCCTCGGATTAAGAAAAATTTGGGAACATTTACATGTACTTGAAATTTACGATCATGGCCCATTGTGACCGTCGAACTGAAAGTGGTCCGCCACGTGTGATCTGGGAATCCGATCGAGTCAAAAACGTAATCCCACGTAGATCCATAGATGGTGAGCTTAAGTTTGACGTTTGGTTCAGGAGGGCCACCGAGAACTTCCCTTTTGAAATTTGGAAAAGCGACGAAAATCCTATATTAGCGGTACCCCTTGAACCTGAGTCTAATTTCGTAATGTTTGTGGCTATAAAAGGAGCTTAGAACAGCCCTTCTCACAGCCATACGAATTTTGGAGAAAACCCTAGAGGGAGAGAGAGAAAAGAGAGAGAAAGACTTGAAAATTATTGCCGATTTCCCTCCTCCTGCTTTGGCTTGTTACATGGCCTACACCGCCCTATTCTAGGCGTTTTCCCGGCGTTTTCCGTCCCATTTGAAGGTAAGAAACCCTAACCCTAGGTCTGATTTGAGGTGGGATCGATGTGGGTTGCGTAACAACTAACCGATTCCGCTCTTTAGGCTAGAAATCTCCCGTATACGGAAGTTCTTCTACCCTTGCTGATTCGTTGCGTTTCAAAAGGCAAAGGTGAGGACTTTAAGTGTATAAGTTATGGTTTTCAACGCTTTCAATGTCAGATAATGGTAGATTCATGATCTGCTTGCAATTGCACATGTACAAAGTGCTTTCCGTTTCCTGTTTCGATTAACGTTGTGAAATATGGAATTTCACATATTCTAGGTATACGTCGAAATACCGTATACGTAATTTTTTTGGATAAATGCTTGACATGTTTATTTAATATATGATTATATAATATATGAATAAAATACTAGTTTGGCGAAAGGAACCGCCAAAATATATGTTCACTTGTAAATGCGACGTATGTCGAAATTACGTATTTTAGAAATACCGTATACGTATTTCTTTTGGAATAATGTTTGACATATTTATTTAATATATGATTATACAATAAATGATTAAAATACTAGTTTGGCGAAAGGAATCGCCGCAATCTATGTTCCTTTGTAAACACTATGTATGTCGAAATTGGGTATACGAGGAAGTACCCTATACGTATAAAATTTGCTGATGTGATTGTCATGTTTAATTGCTGTATGAACATCATGTATATGTATAAAATACTAGTTTGGTAAAGGGACAATCCCAGTACACATTTCTCTAGCATACGTCATGTATGTAGAAATAGTGCATTCCAAGTGTTGGTGAAATCACTTGTGAGTGTAAGTGCTTAAGTGTTAGAACCTTAGGTTGGTGCTGAGGTGGGATTCTCCACTACCTTAGAGCCACCTATGACATCCTCCATGTGGTTATTCACTCTAATCACTCGCCTATGAAAAATAAGTATTTGTATCCCTATTTGCATAATGCTTTATAACATGCTTTTGAACATGCTTTGTGACTTGTTTATTAACATTTTTCATGATATGCTTTATAATATGATTGCTAGTGTTCTTGAATTACCATGTTATCATGCCGTATTTCACATGCTATGGTTAGGATTTGACTGAGCTTGGGACTATGTTCATAGTCCAGGCATCCGGTATCAGACTTGAAGATGTGGTTGGGATTCGTTCCGCCACGCATGATGTGTTGGCGAACCTGTGTCGTACTTCGGTTGGCGATAGTGGTTGGCCACACGAGGTGCTTCTGCGCTTCATATCGCCCAACTTGTTGTGCGCTCGAGAGCAATAGAACACGTCAAGTAAACCGTGTGTCTTATGTATATTCACCATGTTTGGTCGCTAATGTTTGAACCTAGGGTACCAAACTTACCAGTGAAAATCCCGTTAACCATGGTACCTCGATCTGCTAAGACTCATGAGCTGGGCATGGTGGTATGGGACACCGTGGTCAAGCCGTCGGCCCCTCTGCCCGGGGCTACGTGCCTCCCGTAGTGACCCGGTGAGCACCTTAACTCGTGAGCCGATTATGGTGGTATGGGACACTATATTCGTGCTATCGGCCTACATTGATAAGGTGATGGGGAGTGGTGCAACCTTTGTGCGTAACGACCACAGCGACCCTTTGTAGTGACCGCGAGCATATTCGAAGTCGCAAGGTGCGCCTTAGGGTTCCCGCGATATATAGAGTATGAACTAGGCCATGTTTACGTATAGTGATGAATCGTTTAAGGGGTGATGGGGAGTGGTGCAACCTTTGTGCGTAATGCCACGACGACCTCTGCAGTGACCTAGAAAATACACCATCGTCGATATTAACTAGGGTGACGACCCTAGAATGGATCATGTTTGGGAATGATACAAGGAGGTACCTTAGTTTCCCAATCTTCTTTGTTTGAAATGGACTAATTAAAAACTCGGTAATCATGCTCATCATGCATCGCATGTGCATGGAAAGATGTGGAGCACTGTGGGATGTAAGCATGCGCGAACGTGAGATGGTGTCGCATGAGGGAGTATGTCGGTGTGGGCATCCATCATACCTGCATTCATACTTGCATTAATCAAAGTAACTAGGAGTGCTTGATTTACTGCTTTATCATTACTGCTTGACTGCATCGATAACATGTTAACTTATGCTTTATTGTTCCACTGAGTTAGTACTCACTCCCACGTTACGGGACGGTGTTGTACACACCAAACAGAATTGTTGAATTTCAGATGATGGCGATGCTTATGAAGCAGAGCCGGACTATTTCTATGGTGATGAGGAGGAGTTCTCCTATCATGTAACCCTCTGACGGGTCTCTCGAAGACACAGTGCTTGTATTGATGACAGGTAGTGCGTGGGGGATAGAAGACATTAAACTTACATATTTGGTATATTTTAGAACGTACTTGTATTTATTTAACCTGGTAATGTTATCACACTCTGGAGACTCATCATAGTTTATATATTTTATCTATCTAACATAGTCTTCCGCTTGCAAAATTAACTGTCTCTGGAGTATGATATGCTGTTTTGGCTTAATCTCACTCATGTTCAATGCACGAATACAGTCAACATTCAATCATCATTCATTTTGTTGCATAAGTGATGTTCTGGAACTCGGGAGTTGAGTTTATGCTCGACCCCGATTTTCGGGGCGTTACAAGATGGTATCGAGAATGATTTTGATTAAACCGGACCTAGGTTATGGTCACACTACGCACTCTAACGCACTCTGACTTAGGAGGGAGCGACGGGATGTAGAAACAGTCATAGGTATCCCGATTTCGTCAATTGGCGAAGTTCATTGAAAACGAACGCCGAAATCGAGTATGTATTCAACCATGGTCGCACGGGTCGACCTTAAAACATTTCTAGGTTGTCTAGTGAAGGGTCTAGATCATAATCCACCTCATCCCAATCATTGAGAATCAGTAAAATGTGCGATAGGCGTGATGAGGATAACTACTCCGAATCCTCGAAGCTTCTCTGGACTCCTCGCAGAGACTTCTCGAATCCATGAGGAAAGAAAGCAGAAACTAGAAATAAATTCTAATAGATCCACAATTGATTAATGAATGAAGAAAAATGAGTTCACAACCCTTTAAATAGGAATACCAAGCAATGGGAAAGAAATCAGAAACAAACTACAACTAAAACTCCTAGCATTCGCGACTTACTAAGGTCATGGTGTCTACTAGTGCGAAAGGCTTTCAGCCAAAAATAGTAAGTGTCCTATTTGACTTCACCAAACCATTCTCCTAATTATTCTAAGCTCTTTACGCGATGAGCGCAACTCCTAAAGCCCAACAGATGAAGAGTAATCAAACAAAAATTACTATTTTGGTAAAACAAAAATTAAAACGGGAAAATGACCGCCAATTGGAGGGTTTTCTCACAATTTCGGGCTGCACAACCCAGCGTAGCGGGTTGGTTGGCTTCATTAGCTCGTTCTACCCCAAATTCATATATTTTACATCAGATAACTCATTCTGGATTACAAGTTACATCCAATTATCCCGAAACTACCTAAAATGGAGCAAATCGGATTCGGGGGCCTCCCCACTTAGATCCGATGGGACCCAGGGTCAAACCAGGGTGCATTTGGCACCTTGGGACCACAGAGAACACGGCCCCACCGCGGCGGCGGGTTCCGGCCAAGGCGGACCGCAGCGACGCCGCGGCACCGGCGGTGGACCGCGGTCCGGTCGCTTTTCCGGCGAGGTTCCAAGCATGGGGTTGGTCGGCCTGACCCCCTCTACCCTCTGGCACGTGCCATTTTGGCAAATGGTTGGGTTTTAAAGGGCTGGAGCACCCCACTCTCCCATTTCGTCCCTTCCAAACGCCCAAACCTCCATTTCTGATTTTTCTCTCTCAAACCTCCACTCCAATCGCCCATTTTGTTGTTTCATATCCAACCATACATCCTCCTCTAACGATTACAACATAACCTACCCCCTACCCTCTCCATTCTCTTTCATTTAAGTACTTACACGCCTCATTTGGAGCTCAAATTCGGGTAAGCTCTCAACTCATCCCATCAACTCATTTTCCTCCTTCAATTCCTACCTTTTTGGCCTTTACAATCCCTGTTGAGGCTCAAGTCCATGGGGAACCAAAAACTCCAGCCCCCCATTTCCCTTATCCTCATTTTCCATGGCTCTATCCGAGCTCATCCATATGTTGTCTTGTAGTTTGCATGGGCTACTATCTTAGGGTGGTTATGTTTTCCTGTTGATAGGTGTAGTAGTTGGTAGAATGTTTTAAGTATTTGAGAACGTTTAGGGTCCGTTCGGCCAAATTACATTAGATAAGTTTACGGTGGATAGAATTGTAAAAGTAATAATAAATGTATATGTAGGGTATGGCCCCTAGATTGGGTGTATCCTATGTCTTCCGACACCATGTTTAGAATGTACACAATTAAGAGAAAATTCCGAGAATTCCTTTCCAATAACACTTAGAAATTTTCCCATCGTGGGGTATGGAAAATCCCATCTCACGTTTTTCCAACACTAGGCTCATTTTCCCAGGCCTATAAAATTTAATCCCCTCCCACCCTCCTACCAACCATGTCACACCCAATCCCAAGGTAGGATTAGTAATGCGGTCCCATTTAATACAATTTAAGGCCACTGGCCAAATTGTGTTAAAGTGATAAAGTCCCTTGATATACATTAACCCACCACACTCTGATAGCTTAAGCTTTTGGAGTAAATGGTTGTTTGATAGATAGGCCCATAGAGTTTGGACCTAGAGCGATACTCCTAGTTTTGACAGACCTGACCATATAGGAAATCCAACAAATTAATAATACAAACTCCAGGATCTTCTTAACTGGTGTGAGCATGTGTGAAAAGCTCGAGCATCAAGTACAGACAACTCAATTTCACTTAGACAACATTTAACCCTACACGATAAATAATTTCTTGTATTAGAAATGATCTGAAATCATCTAGTGTGTAAGCATAGACTAATAGATTACCACTATTCCTAAATTGAGACTAGGCTACTGGTTCTACTACGGAACGTAAAAGACTGATTATGCTAAGATAATTGCTTGAAAGATGGACTTAGTTAATAGGCTGGGTTAGGTTGGAGTGAGACCTCACTCCTTCGTCGGACCCCTTAATACTCATAGGCTCCTTTAATAATTCTTAGAAACGTTGTTTGATTAGAAACTATTCACGCTCATAGAAAACTTATATATCCATTGGATTTAATGTTAGATCAAATCAATACACCCTCAGAATTGCCTTCTCAAGGACTTAGTACAATCGGGGACACGGGCGGAGAAACTACACATTATGCGAGGTATTCGCGGTTTGAATCGAATTCTCAATCTGGTAGTGACCAATGAACCCTATGCTCGATCAGCGAAGGTCGGGATCGCCTAGGATTAAGGACTGATACGATGATTTTCTGTCTTCGCGAGGCAGAAGGTCTATGTATCTGGCTCAGACCTACTACGCAACTTTCTTCCGTGTTGGCTTGACCACTTACAACTAAAAGTTTATAACTTTGTCTTTGAGAAGTGTGAGAATATATAGCCAATAGAAATATTTCCTTTTAGGCCTAAGGAATTTCCCAAGTGAGCAACAGACAGTTAAGAATCAGGTCCTAAATCACATGCCATGTCGGCATACATATTGTGCTTATGAACGCAAAAAGATAGCCTGCATGTTAAGCTAGACATGATTAAATAGGATAAGTCTGGACCGCGACAAAATTTCTTGGTAGAATTAGGCATCTCGCTACAAACTCACACCTGACCCCGAATCAACCACAATACCCTTCATCTTTAGCTCCTTTCTATGACCATAGGTATCAATGCCATAATACACAACATTGATGAAAAGAAGACCAATGTAGTGGGAGATCGCATCCCATTTCATGTCAAGGATAGATCCTAAACTACACCTTGTTCCGATATACGGAGCAGGACATAAATCTTGAGCCTTGAGGGCGAAAATAAATTTTAAGGGGGGTAGAACATGATGAACCCGCTCTAGTTAGGTCACCTAATACACCTCTTTGACCTGGGTGGCGCAGCAGAAACGTGGTGGACCCTACCCCACTGGCCCAGGATCGAAACGGTGCTCGATAAATACGAACATTATAGAAGCCCTAGTAAGTTCTACTATGAGAAACCGTTTTAAGATGATTTAGTAAGACTTGATTCACCCTTTCCTTGGACATAGATAATATCGAGGACTCTCTTAGACTAAGACCTAAAGGGCAACCTTAGAATAAACAATTTGAGCCTTTCAATGATGGACATTCCCTACTCTTAGAGAGTGATCGGACTACGGAGTTACTGACATCTACAACTGCGAAGTTTTCGCGGCTTGACCCAATTCCCAATCCTGGGTGACTACCGATGGACTCTCTGCTGACGAGCGGACGACCAGGATCCACCAGGATTCAGAAGGGATACGATGAGCTTCCTACCCTGGCCCGGTGGATGATCGATGTATCGGGATCGAGCCCACTATTACCGTCTCTCCGTGTTGGTCAAACAATGAAAACAACTATCTTACTCTAAATTGTGGGAATTGTCGTCGAGACTCCGAATAGGTAAAGAAATAAATTGTAGCAACCCATCAGGGTATGAGAAATGGATAAAGAAATAAGGTTTAAGGGGGGTAGACTAAAAGGAACCAGACTAGTATATGCCATACCACGTGTAGGAACTTGGAACTAATAAGTCTTAGGCAAATAAAATAATAGAAATCTTCCCTTATTACCCTTAACTAATTTCGGGGACGAAATTTTGTTTTAAGGGGGGTAGATTGTAACGCCCCGGATTTTTACCAACCTGGGATTGGACGTCCTTAGGCGATGGGTCGATCCTAACACCTTATTAACTTGTCAGAACTGATTCCCATAGTCTGAAATCGCTCCTTAACCCATTTCCTTCACAAATCTCACCCTTCATCACCTTGATATTCCAATTTTTCTAATAACTTTCACCCTAGACACTATCTTAAACTAGCTAAGTAGTATAACTTGGATCACTTTATATACAAACTCCAAAGGCCTGAGTACCACCTCGACCAGAAATCACGTAGGATTAAATTCTTTAGAAATTTAACAAATTTAACTAAGTACTAAACTCGATTTGTCATGAAATCCGTTAGGATCGCTTTAAATACGATCTGCAAGACCCAAAAGTTGCAGAATCATTGACGCTAGGTTACCCTAAAGTTTAGAACCAAACTCATTTCCCGTCTGCTCTCGGGAATGAAACGAAACTTCAGTATTAGGGTCTAGATCGCACATCGGGAGTCCGATTAACCCGGCTAAGGAACTAGGACCGCCCACCGGGCTTAACAATCATCTCAAAATCAGCTCCATCCGATGTTCCATGGCCATTCGTTTCGGTTCGGAGCGAGGTAGTGTGAAAAACACTATTCCCATCCAAAATAAATATCTGGAATAGTGATCTGGCATCATTCGTTGACGCGTCAGTATTAAGCAACCTGACCGTTAGAATCAGACCAAATTACACCCTTGGATTAAGAAAAATTTCAGGAACATTTACATGTACTTGGAATTTCTGATCGTGGCCCACTGACCGTCGAACTGAAAGTGGTCCGCCACGTGTGATCTGGGAATCCGATCGAGTCAAAAACGTAATCCCACGTAGATCCATAGATGGTGAGCTTAAGTTTGACGTTTGGTTCAAGGAGGGCCACCAGAACTTCCCTTTTAAGCTGGAAAAGCGACGAAAATCCTATATTAGCGTACCCCTTGAACCTGAGTCTAATTTCATAATGTTTGTGGCTATAAAAGGAGCTTAGAACAGCCCCTCTCACAGCCATACGAATTTTGGAGAAAACCCTAGAGGGAGAGAGAGAAAAGAGAGAGAAAGACTTGGAGATTGTTGCCGATTTCCCTCCTCCTGCTTTGGCTTGTTACACGGCCTACACCACCCTATTATAGGCATTTTCCCGGCGTTTTCCGTCCCATTTGAAGGTAAGAAACCCTAACCCTAGGTCTGATTTGAGGTGGGATCGATGTGGGTTGCGTAACAACTAACCGATTCCGCTCTTTAGGCTAGAAATCTCCCGTATACGGAAGTTCTTCTACCCTTGCTGATTCGTTGCGTTTCAAAAGGCAAAGGTGAGGACTTTAAGTGTATAAGTTATGGTTTTCAACGCTTTCAATGTCAGATAATGGTAGATTCATGATCTGCTTGCAATTGCACATGTACAAAGTGCTTTCCGTTTCCTGTTTCGATTAACGTTGTGAAATATGGAATTTCACATATTCTAGGTATACGTCGAAATACCGTATACGTAATTTTTTTGGATAAATGCTTGACATGTTTATTTAATGTATGATTATATAATATATGAATAAAATACTAGTTTGGCGAAAGGAACCGCCAAAATATATGTTCACTTGTAAATGCGACGTATGTCGAAATTACGTATTTTAGAAATACCGTATACGTATTTCTTTTGGAATAATGTTTGACATATTTATTTAATATATGATTATACAATACATGATTAAAATACTAGTTTGGCGAAAGGAATCGCCGCAATCTATGTTCCTTTGTAAGCACTATGTATGTCGAAATTGGGTATACGAGGAAGTACCCTATACGTATCAAATTTGCTGATGTGATTGCCATGTTTAATTGCTGTATGAACATGATGTATATGTATAAAATACTAGTTTGGTAAAGGGACAATCCCAGTACACATTTCTCTAGCATACGTCATGTATGTAGAAATAGTGCATTCCAAGTGTTGGTGAAATCACTTGTGAGTGTAAGTGCTTAAGTGTTAGAACCTTAGGTAGGTGCTGAGGTGGGATTCTCCACTACCTTAGAGCCACCTATGACATCCTCCATGTGGTTATTCACTCTAATCACTCGCCTATGAAAAATAAGTATTTGTATCCCTATTTGCATAATGCTTTATAACATGTTTTTGAACATGCTTTGTGACTTGTTTATTAACATGCTTCATGATATGCTTTATAATATGATTGCTAGTGTTCTTGAATTACCATGTTATCATGCCGTATTTCACATGCTATGGTTAGGATTTGACTGAGCTTGGGACTATGTTCATAGTCCAGGCATCCGGTATCAGACTTGAAGATGTGGTTGGGATTCGTTCCGCCACGCATGATGTGTTGGCGAACCCGTGTCGTACTTCGGTTGGCGATAGTGGTTGGCCACACGAGGTGCTTCTGCGCTTCATATCGCCCAACTTGTTGTGCGCTCGAGCCAGCCGAACACGTCAAGTAAACCGTGTGTCTTATGTATATTCACCATGTTTGGTCGCTAATGTTTGAACCTAGGGTACCAAACTTACCAGTGAAAATCTCGTTAACCATGGTACCTCTATCTGCTAAGACTCATGAGCCGGGCATGGTGGTATGGGACACCGTGGTCGAGCTGTCGGCCTACGCTGGGGCTACGTGCCTCCCCGTAGTGACCAGTGAGCACCTTAACTCGTGAGCCGATTATGGTGGTATGGGACACTATATTCGTGCTATCGGCCTACATTGATAAGGTGATGGGGGAGTGGTGCAACCTTTTGTGCGTAACAGCCCTGGCAGCCCTTTGTAGTGACCGCGAGCATATTCTGAAGTCGCAGTGCGCCTTAGGGTTCGCCGCGATATATAGAGTATGAACTAGGCCTGTTTCTGTATAGTGATGAATCGTTTAAGGGGTGATGGGGGAGTGGTGCAACCTTTTGTGCGTAACAGCCCTGACAGCCTCTGCAGTGACCTAGAAAATACACCATCGTCTGATATTAACTAGGACTGACGACCCTAGAATGGATCATGTTTGGGAATGATACAAGGGAGGTACCTTAGTTTCCCAATCTTGCTGTTTGAAATGGACTAATTAAAAACTCGGTAATCATGCTCATCATGCATCGCATGTGCCTGGAAGATGTGGAGCATTGTGGGATGTAAGCATGCGCAAACGTGAGATGGTGTCGCATGAGGGAGTATGTCGGTGAGGGCATCCATCATACCTGCATTCATACTTGCATTAATCAGAGTAACTAGGAGTGCTTGATTTACTGCTTTATCATTACTGCTTGACTGCATCGATAACATGTTAACTTATGCTTTATTGTTCCACTGAGTTAGCTACTCACTCCCACGTTACGGGACGGTGTTGTACACACCAAACAGAATTGTTGAATTTCAGATGATGGCGATGCTTATGAAGTAGAGCCGGACTATTCTATGGTGATGAGGAGGAGTTCTCCTATCATGTAACCCTCTGACGGGTCTCTGAAGACCTGGTACTGTATTGACGGGGCTGTGGTACTGGGGATAGAAGACATTAAACTTACATATTTGGTATATTTTAGAACTGTACTTGTATTTATTTAACCTGGTAATGTTATCACACTCTGGAGACTCATCATAGTTTATATATTTTATCTATCTAACATAGTCTTCCGCTTGCAAAATTAACTGTCTCTGGAGTATGATATGCTGTTTTGGCTTAATCTCACTCATGTTCAATGCACGAATACAGTCAACATTCAATCATCATTCATTTTGTTGCATAAGTGATGTTGGAACTCGGGAGTTGAGTTTATGCTCGACCCCGATTTTCGGGGCGTTACGATTAGGAGTTGAGATTAGGATTAGGTGTTGGTTTAGGTTTAGGGATTTGAGAACACATTTAAGTTTTAGGTTTACGTTTCGGTTTAGGTTATAGGTTTAAGTTATAGTTCGCTTACAGGTTATAGCTGTAGGGAATAGAGGATAGGTTAAGGTTTAGGTTTAGGAAATCGGGTTCAGGTTCGGGATCGGGTTTTGCTTTGGGTTTTCAAGTTTAGGTTTCAGTTTAGGTTAGGGAGTTGAGATTAGCATTAGGTGTAGGTTTAGGTTTAGGGATTGGAGAACACATTTAGGTTTTAGGATTATGTTTAAGTTTAGGTTATAGGTTTTGGTTATATGTAGGTTATAGGTTATAGTTGTAGGGAATTGAGGATAGGTTAAGGTTTAGGTTTTGGAAATCAGGTTTGGGTTCTGGATCGGGTTTAGGTTTGGGTTTTCAAGTTTTGGTTTAGATTTCGGTTAGGGAGTTGAGATTAGGATTAAGTATATGTTTAGGTTTAGGGTTTGAGAACACATTTCGGTTTTTGGTTTCGGAAATGGTTTAGGTTTTAAGTTAAGGTAATAGGCAAGTTATAGGTTATAGCTATAGGGACTTAAGAGTAGGTTAAGGTTTTGGTTTAGAAAATCGGGTTCGGGTTCGGGATCGGGTTTTCCTTTGGGTTTTCGTGTTTAGGTTTAGTTTAGGTTAGGGAGTTGAGATTAGGATTTGGTGTAGGTTTAGGTTTAGGGATTTGAGAACACATTTTGGTTTTAAGTTTACGTTTAGGTTTAGTTTATAGGTTTAGGTTATAGGTTATAGCTGTAGGGAATTGAGGATAGGTTAAGGTTTGGGTTTAGGAAATCGGGTTCGGGTTCAGGATTGGGTTTAGGTGTGGGTTTTCAAGTTTAGGTTTAGGTTTAGGTTACGGAGTTGAGATTAGGATTCGGTGTAGGTTTAGGTTTAGGGATTTGAGAACACATTTAGGTTTTAGGTTTAGTAAATGGTTTATGTTTTAGGTTAAGGTTATAGGTAGGTTATAGGTTATAGCTATAGGGAATTGGGAATAGGTTAAGGTTTAGGTTTAGAATATCGGGTTCGGGTTCATGATCGGGTTTAGGTTTAGGTTTTCAAGTTTAAGTTTAGGTTTAGGTTAGGGAATTGAGATTAATATTAGGTGTAGGTTTAGGTTTAGGGATTTGATAACACATTTTGGTTTTAGCTTTATGTTTAGGTTTAGGTTTAGGTTATAGGTTATAGCTGTAGGGAATTGAGGATAGGTTAAGGTTTAGGTTTAGGAAATCGCGTTCGAGTTCGGGATCGGGTTTAGGTTTGGGTTATCAAGTTTAGGTGTAGGTTTAGGTTAGGGAGTTGAGATTATGATTAGGTGTAGGTTTAGGTTTAGGGATTTGAGAACACATTTAGGTTTTAGGTTTACGTTTAGGCTTAGGTTATAGTTCGGTTATAGTTTATTGTTATACGGAATTGAGGGTAGGTTAAGGTTTAGGTTTTGGAAATCGGGTTCGGGTTCGGGTTTGAGATCGGGTTTTAGTTTGGGTTTTCAAGTTTAGGTTCAGGTTTAGGTTAGGGAGTTGAGATTAAGATTAGGTGTAGGTTTAGGTTTAGGGATTTGAGAACACATTTAGGTTATAGGTTTACGTTTAAGTTTAGGTTCTAGGTCGGTTACAGGTTATAGTTGTAGGGAATTGAGGATAGGTTAAGGTATAGGTTTAGGAAATTGGGTTCGGGTTCGGGATCGGGTTTAGGTTTGGGTTTTCAAGTTTAGGTTTAGGTTTAGGTTAGGGAATTGAGATTAGGATTTGGTGTAGGTTTAGGTTTAGGGATTTGAGAACACATTTAAGTTTTAGGTTTACGTTTAGGTTTATGTTTTAGGTTTGAGTTATAAGTTTAGGTTATAGGTTCAGGTTATAGGTTTTGGGTGTGGTTTAGGTTAACACTGTGATCCCTGCAAATACGGATATAAACAGGGCTTGTCGAAATGACCATGCCCCTCCAATGTTGTCCATTAGAAATTGACAGCTTCATCATTGTTATAACAGCGGTTTCCACCTTCCAGGGATCCCTGCTCAACATCCGGATAGCTCCTACCTACATCCGGGTCTACTCTATTAATTTCGACCAAATATATAAACACGGCCTGTCCAAATGGTCGGGCCCCTCCAATGTTGTCCATAAGAAATGAACAGCTTCATCATGGTCATAACAGTGGTTCCCACCTTCCCGGGACCCCCGCTCAACATCCGGATAGCTCCGACGCACATCCGGTTCTGCTCTATTAATTTCAACCAAATACATAAACAAGACCTGTCCAAATGGCCAGGCGCCTCCAATGTTGTCCATAGAAAATAACTTAATCATAAATGAACTTTTATAAAATAAATTTTAATTTACTAAAATTTACCTGAAGGCACTAATAGATGAGCTGCCACACATCATCTATCTCGTCTGCCCAACAGGCGGTGGTGGTGGGGATCAGAGATCGGCATAAGACACCGACCTCCGACGTAAACAAGCTGACATTGTTCTTAATAGGCCTAATATAGTCCTGTGGGAACTTTACCATCACCCTACTCTCACGCGTAAGTCGCTCTAAAAGCAACCCACGCGTGGGTCCACGTCCTCATCGGCTGGTCGACGACGCTGCTACAAAAGAAATATGTAAGTCTAAACATAAATAGAAGTCATTAAAAAAATATATGTCTAGATTTACATGTTGTGCCCGGTGTATGCACGATTGAGGGATCAGACGCCTGCGATGTAATATGTGACAGTGATGCTGGCTCTGTCGAATCACGGATAGAAGGGGTAAATCCAGTGCCTGAACGACATGGTCTCCCATCTGGTGTCATCACTGATTATGTGTGAGCTATGAACTTATAAATTTAAACAATGTCAATACAAGTGAAATATACTAAAATATTATACAAGTAGGGCTATACGGTACAATGCATTTATGCTTATGCTTAGAGAGATTATTAAAATACGATTAGACCATTACACTATAATGCAAGCAGAATATAATAAAACCGTAAACTTTAATCTATAACCCTTGGAAATTCCATTACACATTGTCATTCTATATTAAATACACATATTTCATTATAATACGAAACAACTTTGAGGAAAACTATCTGAAATACTCCGTGCTTAAGTTATCGTATGTTTTAAAAGTATGTGTCATCTTGCGTGAAGCACTGGACATTTTTATAGCTAACATGCCAATCACAATAGGAGAAATCTGATCTCTCGGGACTCCATTCAGATGTGTAAGTGACAGAGTCGCATCTTCCATATCTTGTTTCCCACGGTTATATATCTCCATCAGCTCCAGAATTTCTTTGAGATGGTATAATCTTTCCTCTGAGTCGTCGTCGATATATTCCGTGGTACACTCATCGACCAGACTAGGTATCCAGAGAGAAATGAGAAGATGGACCATGGATCAGGCATGAACATTTAAATAGATTGTATGAAAGCATACTTTCTATCTAACCTTGAACTGTCCAAAATGGGACAATTTGAGAGATATCTATGCTACCAAAAACACACCATATCTATGTATGGCCCCATAGAAATCCTCAAATGAGTAACTAATTATCTAACTTACAAATCTATAAATTACATGTCACAACTATAAGCTAACTAATCACAATAATAATTTAAGACAAAAAAATGTAATATGCAAGCTCATGAAAGTTTGCAAGGAAAATTTTAGGGAACAGAAGGCAATGGATGTAATATCTTAAAGTCAAATAAAAGACTTCAATTTGGGGGAGTGCATAGATCACTATAGTTTTATCTAATCTCCACTTATTGGCTGCAATGACATACGCATATACACACACACACACACACACACACACACACACACACACACACACACACACATATATATATATATAGTTGTATCACCATCATCATATCTTGCTAGATATGATGTGTTTAGCCGCAATGTCGATTTTTCTGGACCCTAGCCCAGAAATGAGGCCATCCACTCATTAGGTGAGCTACAATGTGTGAAACTAATGGATGGTTTCCATCTACTTGTCAAGTGGACTGATTCAAGCATTATAAATACATGTCCAAGTGGACTGATTTAAGGTTTTTAAACAAACACATGTTCTAGTGTGCTGATCATTGCATCATTACCACCCATCCAAGTGGATTGATTTAAGCATCATAAACACATGTCCAAGTAGAGTAGACTAATTTAAGCATTGTAAACACATGTCCAAGTGGACTAATTTAAGCATCATAAATGCATGTCCAAGTGGAACTGATGTAAACATCATCAACACATATTTTAGTGGGCTGATCTTAGCATCATTGCCACACATCCAAGTGAACTGTTTTGGGCCCACTAGGTTGTCCTGTGTGTCTTACCACTTCTTGCCTTGGATCATGCAAGGAGGAGAAGAAAAAAAGGAGGGAAAAAGCTATTTTCTATGTCAAAATTGTGATTTACTCCAATCACCTAGATCCACTCTGCCTAGAATGTTCGAAAAGCAAAGAATGGTTTGAAAGAAGAAAGCGAGTCCACCCAGAAATGCAAACCACACCTTTTGGTGCAAAAAAAATAATAACAAAAAAGAAAATGTCCTGTTTGGAATGAGGGAAATGAGAATATGAATTTTTCCCTCCTTTCTAGGTGGACTTGTGTGTGCCAAACCACATAAAAAATCTATTACTTGTGTGAGCCCATAGATTAAAAATCAAGTCAATCTATGACTTGTGTGTGCCACACCACATACAAAAGTTTTGGGGACCCATCAAATGCATATTGTTGATGTTTAACACGCATCATGGTGGGCCCCACCAGCATGGCACACGTGAGGTACAATCTACACACGTGTGGGCCTTTGTTTCCAAAAATTGAACAGATCCAAATATCAGGTGGACCACATTTAGGGGAAATTGTGGTGTTACTAGTCCATTCTGGTTCCAAAAATTGAACAGATCCAAATATCGGGTGGACCACATCTACGGGAATTTGTGGAACCCAGGCTTAGAGGCACCTATTTGGGACTCCTAAGCAGGACAGGAGGTGGGCCACACCACATGGAAGACCTGGGGCACAAAACATTAGGGTCAACTCATCAGATGGCTACCCATCTAGAGAAACAACAAATTTATATTTTTCTTTTTAAAAAAGAGCTAACTGTCCACATTTGATGTAAATCTGTGGCCCACTTGATGAGTAAGCAGGCCTAATTTTTACACCAGGTCATATGCACAGTGACCACACCTTATGCACACTCAAATGTGTCATGTGTGTGCCATTGTGAAGGTTCATGTTGGGCTAACAAACCTCTTGCTAATAGATGTGTGTTTTTCTTAACATGTAAACTTTTGGAGTATCTCTAAACATCTGTTATATCTAGTGAAATGTTGTAATAACATATTTTTTTTTTTATACCAACTTGTCATCCAGCAATAATTGCCGTTGTATTCTACGGTTGTAGTGTTCAGATAGCTCTCTTTTGCACCATGACAGTCAGTTATGGAGGTTATTCTTCTATTCCTCCCACAATTGATCCATGACAGTTGGAGAGCTGGATACAGACGGCCCATTTGGATGCTCCTCATTTTCTGGTTTGCCTCCTAATATGGTCTGTATCAGGTGATAATGTATTGGATTTCAAATATACATCGCGGTGGGTACATGGTACATTTGCTCTAAGTACAGAGGAGAGGACAGATCGTTTTAATCCCCAAATCCCTAAATCCCCATATCATTTCAATCGATATTAAGATTGAGAGAGAGAGATACCTGTCAACTAAACTTTAGAGAAGGCGGTGGAGAGAGGGCGTGGTGGAGAGACGGCGGTGGAGAGATGGCGTGGTGGAGAGAGGGCGGTGGAGAGAGAGAGAGCACTGAGAGAGACGGAGAGACAGGGTGCGGTGGAGAGAGGACCGAGGAGAAGAGAAGAGAGAGCGAGAGAGTGAGAGAGAGAGAGGACAGAGAGCGAGAGACTTAAGTCTCTCTCTCGAGATGGGTCACGTGGTCGGTGCTCTGTGGGCCCCACCATGATGTATGCATTTCATCCCTGTTGTCCATCTATTTTTCCTTTTCGTTTTATGGTATGAGATAAAAAAAGAGGTATATCCCAATCTCAACTGGACCGCATTATAGGAAACAGTGTTGAATGAGCGTCGACCATTAAAAACCTTTTGGGGGCCATATAAAGTTTTGGATCAATATGATATTTTTTTTCCTTCAATACATTGTTAGGATCAGAACCTTCACTAATAACCTCCCACTGCTCCTTATTTGGCTGGAGAACTTCCACATCTCCATTGCCATATAGTATCTTTCAAGCAAATATCATTCAACAAGTCTTCAAGAAAGAGGACAGTTTGGACAGGGATAATTAAGAGAACTACACAAGTCTTATAATTTTCCACATGTTTCTTCTTTCCTGGGTTATAAGATTGCACAACACCTTCATAAAACCTAGAGGTAAGAATGATAGGAGTTTACAAATTCTATCGTCTTCACTGGATCTGATATCTGGTTGTCATTGCAGCAATGGATTTGAAAATTGAACCATTGTGCTTGCATACCTGCATCCTGTGCACTTATACCTTATGCACATGAAGTAGTTGGTAATTACCATCTGTAAGCCTGTTTTTGTTTTGGCAAACATAGAAGGTAATTGGCTCTAAACAGAGATACTAAAAGGTAGTTATAGAGGACAATATCGGTACACATGCCCAAATGACATATGTTTATGGGATCCAGGCCATTCACTAGGTAAGGCCTACCTCAAACATGCCCTCTCTCTTCCCAAAAAAATGGAAAGTACCTTATATATGATTTGATTCAAGAAAATGACAGTAAAACTAGCTTTTGAGAAAGAGGGTGGATGGTGCAAATTCAAATTGAAACAGTGATGAAACAGGTGGTTGAATAACGTTTACAAGCACAAGTGGATTCTTTTCTCATGGGCCGTACTATATATCAAGATCGAGAGAAAGAGGGCCATACTATATATTAAGATTGAGAGAGAGAGAGAGAGAGCTCTATTGTGTGAAATTTCTTGGACATTTTTCTAAGATTGCCCAAGCAAAAAGGATCTCGTATAGTTAGGGTTCTCTGAATTGTGCTCATCCACAATCAAAAGAATATGATTGCTTTTGCTATTTTATTAAGTTCCGAACTTCCTAAATCATATTCCTTCCATTTACTATCACTATATGTAGCCTTATCACCTTAGCAATCCATTTTGATGGCCATAAGGACAGGAAGTGGGATCAATCATTTAGAATGATTTCTTAGTGGTAAAAGACACATAATGGGCCCCACTACCTAGATGGTTCTGATGGATCAATCATTTAGAATGATTTCTAGGAGGCAAGCCTCCACCAGATGCGGTTGCAATGGCTGCAACATTTCCCATCTATAGATTAGGAAGAGAGAAAGGAAAGAAAGAAAGAAAAAAAAAAAAGAAGATCATAAATGCATAAAAGTGAGATCGGCTTTTGCTAAAAAAAAAAGGATAAAAAGTGAGTAAACATGATGGGTATTCAAATTGCAATATTTTTTCTTTTTTTGAAGAACAAAGAGAAAACAAAAATTTCATTGAAGAACAAAAATCACACAATGTATTTTTTTTCCTTTTTTTTTTTTCCTTTCTTTTGTTTTTTGGAATTCCTTCTACACAAACTATATAGAATAACTGAATAAAAGAATACTTATTTCATACACAAACTATGGAATTACTTCTACCCAAACAAGATTTCTCTTAGGCATTTCATCAAATATCTAACAAGCATCATCCAAACAACCAAACTTGAAAAGCCCATTTCATTAAATATCTAACAAGCATCATGTAATTGTACATGCCTTTCTTAAAACAACAACTTAATCTAAATCCTTCATTCTTTGTGACACAAACCATACTACATAAGGCCATAAACAAAAATTACTACCTTCCGAAAAATCAAAGCCAATTGAGAAAAAAAAAAAACATTGATGTAATAAAAAATCGAAGGAAAGAAAAATCTTCCTGAAAATCAACCAGTCTCCATGAAAAATAAAAATAAAAAAACAGAGCTTTGCAATGAACTGAAAATATTCTCAATAAAAAAACCCTAGGAAGCCAATGACTTCCTTGCAATTTCACTCGCAGATGTAAACAAAGAAAAAGAAGAGTAAAGTTTGAATGAGTTTTAGTCGAGAATCGAAGAAAATTTGTAAATCATAAGGAAATCAATAAAAAGAAAATGAAGAATTGCTCACCTTTCCAAGTTCGTTGAGATAGCGAGAGAGAGAAAATGTTAGGGCTTTGAAGATGGGATGATTGAGAGAGAGAGAGAGGGGGGGAGAGAGAGAGAGAGAGAGAGAGAGAGGGAGAGAGAGAGAGGGAGGGAGGGAGAGGGTTTTGGGCATAAAGAGGGAGAATCGGTTTTAGGCAGAGAGAGAGAGAGAGAGGAAGAGGGTCATATATTGATTTGGGCGCACGGCTCTCTTTTCAGCGCGTGCCCAATTATTTTGTCCAAGGATTGGGTACCTACGTGGGGCCCACCATGGTGTATATGATTTATCCCTTCCATCCATTCATTTTTATAAATACATTTAGTGAATGATCCTAAAAATGAGGTATATTGAAGGCCCAAGTGGACCACACCATAGGAATCACGTGTGATTTAATCTCCATTGTTGCTTACTGTGAGGTCCACTTAAGCCTTCGATATACCTCATTTTATGGGATGATACCCTAAAATTATATTTCAAAATAGATGGACGGATTTGATAGAACACATAGATTGTGGTGGGCCTCAAAAAGTCCTTACCAAAGTAAACTTTATGGGATCCACTATTATTTATTTATTTTATCCACTCCATTCATCCATGTTAACAGATAATTTGATGTCTAGGGAACAAAATCTTCCAAACTCAGGTGGGCCATACCATCTAAAACCATATGAAGACATTGTAAAAATTATAAAAGCACTTGGCGGGGCCCACATGAGTTTTGAATGCGGCTGAAACTGGGTCTGACCCTTCATCCAGGTGGGACACCTAATGTTTATGTTTTCTCTTCATTCATATCTCACATCTAGCAGTATTTATGTACTTCATAGAACTTCTACGAAGTGGACATCAGAATAGCATTTCTCATAAATAAATGGACAAGATCCATCCAATGCACCTAAGTTCCATGCTGATATGCTGATTTATTCAGGGTACTCAAGAAAGCTATGTGAATCCAATCCAAGCACATACACAACCTAAAGAAAGATCATAAGCTTTTCCAGAATACCTATATCAAAATCTTGTGAGTTGTTACTAGAAACAGTTCCTCAGTATCCAGTCCCAAGAAAATTGCATTATAAACAGAGCGATGCTTCAAGCATCCATCCGCACATGTCAAACATAAGTACCCCTACGTGTCAAATTGGTGCAATTGAATGAGATCCAGACAATTCAACATGTGGGGCACATGTTGAACTATCCCTAACTAAACTATCAAGGTCTTCTAGACATCAGGTGAGTCATGCATGTACGTTGAACATCAGACATTGGTCATGCATATTTAAACGTCCATTATTCCATACACCTTAAAAAGTGTGGATTATTCTTTTTTAGCGTTAGAACTCATTCACCATGAGCCCCACAAGGTGATATTATTGATGTCTCAAATCTTTTCAGTAACAGGGTCTATCAGTGCCATCAACAGACCATTCGATGCTAGCGAACAGCAACTCGATGCCTTCGAGAAAATTTGGATTATCCCAAGTTGGTTGCTAGAATTGTTGGGTGTCCTGGTTGATGACATCGAGATTAGTTAGATGCCATCGAAGTTAGTTTGATGACATCGAGGACCCATCGAAGTGTCATCGAGGAAAATCAGAAATTCCATGTAGACTAATGACACTCAAAGGGGCCAATACAAGCAATGGTTGGTGAAATGGAAGAACAAGCCTTATTCTGAATGCACATAAATCATAAGCAATGGATTGAAATGATTGGATCTGAACCTCTACTGCTTGTATGAAGTGTCCAACTCACCAGAGTCGAGTTCTTTCCAACCCGGGGGAAATGATACAAGCTCACAACCCACCATAGGGCCAAGCATGTAATATTTTGAATTATTTATTTAAATATTTGGAACCTAGATACTAAGAATTGCAATTTGCTATTTGTGGGAGATATGTGAAGATGTGATTGAACTTATGGGGGCTAATTTAAAGATGTGATTGAAGATTTTGAGGATTATTTCTTAAGATTTGCTTTTAATATAATTAAGCTTTTACCATCTTAGGCAATTAAGCTTTTACCATCTAAAATCAACTATGATTGATTTCAAATCAATTATGATTTCAAAACCTGGGGTCATTTATTCGGGTGCATCAAATCCCATGTAAGGTAATTCACATGTTTTCTCCACACTTGTTAAGCCATCAACTCTTTTGTGAACGATGATGAAATTTTATTATTTACTAAAGCCAAAAGGAATAAAAGGTAACTCAGGAAGTGACCCTCTCGTCATCTCCCAAACTTACAGCTACAACCAGTCACAAGATGAAGCCGAATAAAATAGACACCCAAAAATAAAACAAACACAAGAAAGACAAAACAAAAACCCACAAATTAAAGTAAAGATTGCAAGAATCATGATGAGTTTTGGAATGCAAGAATCATTCGAAGATTGCAGATCCAGTAGTATGTTCATCTATCCTTCCTTGTTTTCTTACTTCCAGTATCCATAATTAAGCACGTGGCCAATAAGCAGCCACATGTCGATGGATTTTAATAGGTAGGACGTTGGACCCCATATTCATATATGTGGGCCGCACTGCTTATTTATACCAATCAAATATTTGTGTGCTTAACAAAATTATCTTTAATTGCAATGCATGCTTCATAAATAAGCAGTTTATTGTTTTAAACTGTAGACAAGTTTGGAAATCTTCCTTTGTTAGAGGTTGTCAAGGCCGGGCATGATAAAGTTACAACTCTCCTTATAAAAAAATGGTGCGATTTTGAACTTGGAAGATGTCGGACTATCTTTATAAAGTTGTAACGGAGAACAATGTCAACCTTTTGAAATGGAGATTTATACCTCTACAAACAACATGTTTTCTAAGTCTTAACAATTTGATCAGACGACATGCACTAACAATGGCCCAAAGGTAGGATGTTGTTGCAATTTTATGACAAGTAAACTATATATGCCATTAGTGTCTATTGATAACAACTTTGAATTCAATTCTTGGCTTTTATGAGTGAGTATGTTGTGACTGGAAAAGTTGTTGACACTGGAAGCCTTTTAATTATTGAAAGGTGTCCCAGATCCGAAGGATAAAAAGCCCCAACTTATCATAAGTGTGTGTTCTTGAAGAATTGGTATTTAACCTTGGCGGTACACCAACAATTTTGAACCGAGGCTAAAGCCCCCTTTTTTGGTGGTCGGGCATCGGGCGGGTAGAGAAAGAGAAGAAAGGAAAAGGGGGCTAGGGTTGGGTGGGGTCGGGTATATAGGGAAAAGGTTTTATATGGTCGATCTTGTGGGAACTTCGCATGAGGTCGAGCAGTGTGGGCCCCACTGTGATTTGTGTCGACCATCAACACCATGCATTTGATGGGCCCCCTTTAAATTATGGGATATCCCAAAAATTAGCTGTATATGGAACTTAAGTGGGCCATACCATCTAAAATCATGTGAAGAAATGCCTAAAATATAGAAGTGGGACACCCGAATTTTTGATGCATATGAAACTTGGTCTGACTCCTCATCCAAGTGGGACACACATAATGGATGGTCTGGATTTGTGAACCACATCTCGGTGGTCCCAACAAATGATTATGAATATTTTAATGGAGGGTAACCCCTCTCAACTTTTGTATGTAGTGTGGCCCAAAAAAGTCACAGATTGACTTAATTTTTTAAGCCCCAGGCCCACCATGGAATGGTGCATCTGATTGATTGGGTAGTTGTTCGACACCCATCACGGTGGGGCCCACACAACTCGAACGTATGAGAAGTTCCCATAAGCTCGACCGTATGGAACTTTTTCCCATATATATATATATATATATATATATAAATTATAAAATCATCTGTGCTGGGTCCACCTGATATTTCTATGCCACTATGTTGTATGTTTTATATCCACACCTTCCATCCACTTGGAGAGATCATTTTAGGGCAATATCCAAAGAATGAGTTAAATCCAAAGCTCCAGTGGACCCCAGCACAGAAAATAGTGGGACAGTGATGCCAACCATTAAAAACTTCTAAAGGCCACAAAAGTTTTATATCAAGATGCTATTTGTGTTTTCCCTTATTTCATGTATTTTTAAACTTTTGAATAGGTTGGATTTCAAATAATCATCTTGATGGGCCTTAAGATAAGTTCAACGGTGGGAATCACTCTCCCCGCTGTTTTCTGTGGTGGGGTCCACTACAGATTTATATCTGCCTCATTTTTTGGCTCATGACTTAAAATGATATCAAAAAATGGATGGACGGTGTGGATATAAAAAATACATCATAGTGGGGCCCACAGAATTTGGCGACGTCGGTCAAAGTAGGGCGTCCAAGAGACGCCCTACTCCCAAAGCCACTCTCCCTCCCTCTCTCTCTCTTTGTCTCTCTCGCACCTCCAGTGCTCCCGCATCCCCTTCCTCCTCTCTCTCTCGCCGACTCTCTTCCTCTCTCTCTCTATCTCTCTACCATGTCCCCTCTCTGTCTCTCTCACATCCTCTACCTCATATCTCTCTCTGTATCTCTCTTCCTCTCTCTCTGATCTCTCTCTCTCGCTTCACAAATGCTTGCCACGCCTGCCCTCTCTCTCTCTCTCTCTCTCTCTCTCTCTCTCTCTCTCTCTCTCTCTCTCTTTGAAGCTCGGTTGACCGTGAGGTATCTCTCTCTCTCTCTCAATCTCTCTCAATCTCAATACCGATTTAGGGATTTAGGGATTTAGGGATTTAGGGTTGGAGACAAATAAACCTTACATTAGACCCTAATAAGTTTTTAATGGTGTCCATGGACCCTACGGCAGTAGGTTGATGAATTCAAATAAGAAATGTATGATGGGCCTTAAATTCAAGTTTTATTTGTCAACCATCTTTTTCTGCTATAAAATATGGCATTTATCATTTATATATGTTCTACATCCCAACACTTAAAATTTAGAATTACAATGTTGATTTGTGTTAAAGTTTCAATCGTCCTATCATGAATTTAGTTTAGATTGTTTGATGATTTTAAAATTCGCTTTTAAGCTGTTTTTGATGTTACTCAGTGCAGGATTCTTGTAAATCGTCAGTTTGTTGCTCGCTCGAAAGAGCAGAAGGCCCATTATATATCAGAACTTGAGCGGAAAGTTCAGACCCTTCAAATTGAAGCCACAACTTTTTCTGCACATATCACATTATTCCAGTTTCGTACCAATTGAATTATGTTTTTGAGAAATTCTTTCTTTTCTATTTTACTTTTTCCTTTTCCTTTCCTTTTCATTCTTTCTTTCTTCTTTTCTCTTCATTCACTAGGAAGACTTCCAAATGCACATCAATAGATGTCTGATCATGCATTGATTTAATGCTTATCTCTAGAAGTTATGGTATTTTAATTAGACCAAGCTATTTATCTTGCATCGTATGTCTTGGGTCATTATTTTATTCATGATCATGTTAGTGAAAGCTTCATTTCGGTTAAAACACTTGTTATGTTATTAGATCAACAACAATTCAATGCTCTGTTGAAATCCAATCAAATCAGATGCAACCTAATCAGAACAATTACAATTTGATCAGATTAGTTAAAAGTGCAATTAGATATGTTCTAAATACATTTACTGCATATGTATCCCAATTTCTCTTGATCTTTCATCTGCTAAAACTCATTTTTTACATGCTTATTGATCTCTGAACTGACTAACAGATTTTTGATGATTTAAATAGGACTGTGCACATCTAATCATCTAAAGTCCATATCAACCATACATTGTCCAAGTCGTTCAAATGCTGTCCAGGATCATCAACAACAGGTTAGTTCTTCCTTCCATATCTGTCTTTCATCTTAAATTATAGTAGTTTTAACCTCAGTTTGAATCTTATTGACGCCCAGCATTAGTTCAGTTCTCAGGTGTTCAATACCTTGGTTACTATATTTTCTTCTACATTTTGTGTTTCCATCGTTTAGGTTTCTAAGAAAATGGCAACATGTTATTTAATGTCCACCGTTACTATCCATGTGTTACTTGAAAGGATTGAGAATCAGATAACCCTTTAGAGGAATGCATATAACCACATTAAAGTGGTATACATTTGCCTCAATTCAAGTTGTCCAAATCATGCAATTCTTGTTGATATTCAGGTTGTAAATGGATTATTGCCACTACAAAAGCTTTATCCAAGCAGAATCTTCCAAAATCACTAGGGAATTGATTTGGGTTTGTTTTGGATTTTTGGATTTTTAATTCTGATTGCATAATCCAATGCAACATTCCATTTAAGTTTTTTTTTTTTTTACACGATGATTGATTGCTTTTATTTGGATGGATGTTGAAAATGGAACTGATGACCTACAACTGGATGTAGTTTACCTAACATACAATCCACTTTTGCAAGCATTTTATGCCAGGGTCCAATTGGAAACAAAATTCCTATGGAATACTTCACAAGCCTATTCATTTCTCTAGATTTGGACTTTGTAGTGCATCCTCATTTCTTTCTATAAATCATGCTTCTATAGAACAAAAATTTTCCTTTAAATGATATATAGATGGTGAAGCTTGAGTTTTTTCTTATGTAGTAGTTTCATCATGCTACTACCTTTTTGCCTTTAATAAATGAAGCTTTATTGTTTAATGTCTTGTGATGCAAGTGGAATGGAATGATTAAGCTCCATTATTTTTTCATGATAAGAAAATGCGGCTAGCTGATTGAGAAGTGTGACGTGTGAGGAACAAAGACAAGATTTAGAGTTGATCTAAGAGGAAGCTGATGGGAATCTTGGGTTACACTAAATATTAGAGTTAAATAGAAATAGAGACAAGATTTAGAGTTGATCTGACTCAGCTGAGGTGGAATGAATCCGAGTTTTTGTTAGATACCAGAAATTACAAGGACCGAGTTAGCTTGATTTGTTTGGACACATGGAGTGCTTGACTTGTACTAACTAATTTCAAAGTGGGACAAAAATCATCAGATTCAACTAGATGTGCCATCACATTTTCACCATAGATCTTAAAAGTTGGTCAATCCAAGATGTAGGTGGGCCACACCATAGGGTAAGGTGTAAAATCATGCATAAAACCTCTGAATTCATAGTGATTTATATGATACGACTAACTTTTGCAATGCATGGCTATCAAAACCTTACTAGAAATGATTTCCAGGGTGTAGTCTACCTTGATGTGTGTAGTTTGTATAGACCCTATCCATCTATGTTTTTAGATCATTTTGGGACATGATCCCAAAAATGAAGAAGATCCAATTACCAGGTGGACCATAATTTAGGAAACAGAGATGATTGAACATCCTACCATTAAAAACTTCTTTGGGCCCACCTTAATGTTTCCATAGTATTTATTTGTTTGCCATCCAAACTGTTGATAAGGTGACAAAAGCCTGGATGATGGGAAAAAACAAATATCAGCTTGATCCAAAACTTGTATGGCCCATTAATGGTCAATCACCACTATTTCCTATATTATGGTCCATCTGATAATTGGAACTGCTTCATTTTTTAGATAATGCCCTAAACTGATCTGAAAAGTATAATACTTTCATGAAATTTATTGAATTGATCTTCTCAGTTATGTTTGGTATTACGTAGATGGAATTCATGTATATCAAAAAATGATGTGGCGATATGAGATCAATTTTAGAAACTCTCAAATGTGGCCTATATGATGTATATATGAAATTTACCTTGATTAGTAGATGCATCACTTCATTTTAGTAGGGTCCACTAATTCTTGAAGTCAAATTCAAGCCATTTTTTATGCAAGTCATTGACTAAACTACATACACATTTAAAAATTCTCATATGTAGCCCATCATGATGTTTATGTAAAATCCACCCAAATCATCGGGTGCACTACCCTATTTTAGCAATAAGGACTAAAAATTAGCCTGATCCATGATTTGGGTGGGCCATCCAAAATAAAATAGTAACACTCACCCACCAAATTATTTCTTGTTGTGTGGCCACCTAAATTAGGAATGGGTTTGATTTTTAGTCTTGATTGAAAATAGCGGTGAAGACTACTTAAGTTGAAGAAGGGATATGCCAATATGTCCTAGAGGGGGGTGAATAGGACTTTTAAAAGTTTTTATGATTTATTTAAAATCCTATCACACTAATCCTAACAACAAACATATATTAGGATTACTCAAAAATAACTCTACTGGCTTCTAAGCCCAGTAGAGGATCCAATCACAAACTATGAAAGAAGTAAACAGTGTACAAACTAGTTTATGATGGATATGACTATGTAAGTGTGTGAGGTGTGATCTCAGATATATGGATATGAAAGCATTGACATAGAACACACACATTGAATATTAGCAATCGCAAACACAGTCATTTTTATAGTGGTTCGACTACTTGTCTACTCCACACCCGGCTGTCATACTTAACCCTTGAGTGTACCAGATTTCAATAAGAAGGTTTCTCAAGGTTCACCTCAAACCTAAGGTTTTAAATCAGGTTCACCTTCAACCTTTACATAGAGGTTTCTAGTTGGTTCACCTCTAACCCCGGAGTTTTACTGGTTCACTCCTAACTAGATGTTTATTCTCTCCATAAAACAAGGGTCCACACAATGCGCCCGTATGTTTATGCTCTCCACAGAGGAAGGGTCCATACAACACACCCACCACGTACACTCCCACCGGAGGCCTTCTTCAGGACTTCAAAGGGTGAGAACCACTTAAGACCCAATCCTAGAAAGGAATGATCACAAGTGTCCTCTGGACTCTAGATACTTACAGATAAGTTGATGAGTCTCATTCAGCACAATGCCGAAGATCTCCTCCTCCTTGTTGACGAAGAGTCTTCTGCTCCCTTGATCCGCAACATAAGATAATATACCTATACTAGGCTTCGAGTTGGGTCAAGGTGAAGATGGAATCCTACTCTCAAAATATTTTCCTATCAGGAATGTAGAGCGATTCCAATCTTATGCATTCAAGGCATCTCAGTTTAATGATTTGCCATTAAGGTAGTAACTGGAGGATCCTTAAATGAGGAAGTTCATTCCCCAATCCACTATATTGAATGTCAATGGTGTGGGTGGATTGGAGGATGAACTCCCTTGAGAGAAAGGGCTTTAGATATAGGATATAAGTTGAAACACTCAAAAGCTCTCTCTACTTTCTCTCACAGTAACAAAAGACAAGTCCTCTATATAAAGGCAAAAAGTTCCAATGGATATAAAATGGTCACATTTATGATAGAGTTCGATATCATCGAGCAGGTTCGATATCATCAAGCATATACTCTCGATAGCATCGATGGTCTGCTTGATGACTCGGACTCAATGTCATACGCTTTTAAAACTCTTTGCCAAATGGTCGATGAATCGAAACTATTGTCGATCTCATCGAATTTCGAACTCCGATTCCATCGATGACAGGTTCGATTAATCGACACTTGAAAAATGAGAGAGACTTAACTTTGAGATATTTCAGGTTTCCATGAATGATCGGGGGAACCGTCGAGATCATCAGAATTTGAATGTCAATGATATCGAAATCAGAGTCGATGCATCGATAAATCCAGCAAATTTTTCTTTAAGCTTGCTAGACGATTTGTGTCCTAGTTTGATGCAATCGACCTGGTGCCGATATCATCGATATATGAATATCGATTCTATCGAAGGGCCCCCTATCATAGTTAAAAACAAGCTGAAATATCTGCTATAAGAAATGCGCGCCCACTATCGATATCATCGATAGACCTCCGATCTTATCGATATTTAAATTCAGATCATATCGGACGGTCATCGATATATCGGAGGAATTTGAGATTTTCATTAAAAAACAAGGGAGCCGAAAATCTGCATGTCGATCTTATCAAGCCACTGCCGATGGACTCAAGATTTGAATATCGATGATATCGATAGGTGTATCAATACATTGATAATTTTTCCAGATATATTGTGAAGTTGCTGGACATATTTAGTGCTTTTATCGATGATATCGATAGGTGTATCGATACATCGATAAATTTATCCAGATGAATATTTAGTTGCTGGATACTTTTAGTCCTCATATCGATAATATCGGTAAGGTATCGAGAACATCGACAGAGCAGGTCAATCATATCGAGGGTGCTTCGATAAAATCGACACAGTAAGAAAAACTTAGAAATTTTCTTGTTTAAAAAAAGTTCTCTCACCTTAAAAATCCTAAGATGTCTATCTTATTTTAAGGGTTTTAATCACCTGGTGTTTTGGGACATGGGATGTGAGGCTATGATTTACCTATGGCGAGCTTCCACACATCTGGATGAGGCAGACGCTTGAATTATTCTTCCTATCGAGCTCTGTAGATAGTCTGACTCACCACTCACATAACTCGACAAACCAGGGCACTTTTAATCTCTCGCTTTGTCAATTACGTGACAAAACCCCCAAAATACCCTATGATACTTCTAGACAAACACACCTTAAATTGTGTGTATATGCTTTTACACAATTTTACAAATTTCTAACCCATGTACACAACCAATATCTGCTCCCCCTTACTTAAAAAACCCCCCCTTTCTTGGTGCAGCTGCTCCCCCTAATACCTGCAATACATTAGATATACAATTTTTCGCTCGGGGTGTTGACAAATGTTCTCCCCCTTTTTGTCAGTCATTGGCAAAGGTATAGCAAGTGATATTAACTGAAGAGTGAATTGCATGGGAGAACACATCGGGTAGAAGCAGATCATTGATGTATAAAAGTTGTAACTTAATTCAATCAAACATCAATTTCAGAAATCATGAGTGCATATTAGATAAGATATAACAGTTTTCAATCATATGCAAACCATAACTTGATAAACTAGGGAAAAATTAACACACATATGGTAGTAAAAGATATGAATTTTGTGCAGCAATAAAAGAACCAAAACTGCCCTAGACAAAGTAAATTCCAAACCAAAACTAACTGTTTAGTCCAACCACAAAATATATTGCTCCACACAGTAGTTACAAAAAAAAAAAAAAAACAAGCCCATATATGAGCACCCAACAACATTTATCAACAATAGCCCAGCTGTGGGCATATACAACAAAAAAAAGTTGTTCACATCTAGAAAGCTATCATACATACTAATGATAGCGAAGAATATCTAAAAAGATACTGATGTTCAAACGTGAGATAAGTGTAAAGTGTGTATGATGGCATGCATTAACCAGTCTTACGGAGCAGAATGAGATGGCATTGTGTCGTCCCGTCAGTACGTCATCAGATCCACCAGCTGTTGTACAAACTGCTGCACTTTGTGGACGACTCTATCCAGGACTGTCAGCTGCTCATGTACAGAATGAATATCTCTCTGGATAGCCCCGATTCTGTCCAGTTTGAACCTTTTGCCATATCCGGCTGATGATGCGGATGGAGCTAAATCAGGTCCAAGAGGTGTATCTTTAGCCGTTGCGGCCCCTTCCATGGGATTGGCAGCTTCTCCTTCAACCTCTTCTGTGAGATCCATATCCTAGCCCGTACCGATCCATAAGCTCCTACAGTCTTTCTGGTCGAATTCTGACAACCCATGACCTATGGATTTTGTTTGCGATGACCTTAAGTTTAATCATGTAAGCCCGACCCGGACCAACCCGGAATTAGCACCATAATGACCGCCTTGTCGTTGCGGTTCTAACACCGCATCTCGTGCGGCAATCCGAGTTGTACATCAAAAGATTAGGCCATGCTTTATTTGGACCTTTATCGCGTTTGTGGGACCCACCTATGCAATGACACAATTTTCTAAGCCATCATGGGGTAATGTGCTAGGTAATTATTCCCTCCCTTTTTCCCAAAAGTCAACATCTACCTTACCTAGGCGTTTATGATGGCTATCATTATGACAAGCCATAACTCCTCTCTCTCTTATCTCTCTCTCCCTCCCTCTTTCTTTCTTATTTCCTAGCAAGAGTGAGAGCTCCTAACGTCCATGAGAGCTCTCCATTTCCAACCCTTTTGCAAGATCTGCACCTCCCAAATCCAACCCTCCAAAATCAATCCTGACCATTGAATCTTGTACCCTTGGAGCTCTAGATCACATTGGTGGAAGAAGAAGTCCAAGATCTAAGGTGGGTGCTTCTCTCTCCTTCTCTCTCTTTCCCTCTCTTGTTCATATTTTTTTGTATGTGTGATGATGTGGCCGTGTGGACCACTCCGATGAACCCCACCATGGCCATGTATTTTATCCAACCCATCTATAGGTGGGGCCCACTTACATATGTGTTGTACCCACACCATCCATCAGTTGATGGCCCACCTGAGTATGGCCCACCTTGAGTATGTGTGACGCCCAGACATCCAGGGACGTCCCTGGACTGAAATGAAAACACAAATATTAGCTTATTTCAAAGTTCATTGGGTGAGCTGCCTATGTAGGCCCCATCTTGATGTATTCTTTTAATCCAAGCCGTCCATTCCATTCCTGAGATCATTTTAGGCGTTGAACTGAAAAATGAAGCTGATCCGAGTTTCAGGTGGGCCGTACCTTAGCAAACAACGATTTTCACCGTTTAAATTCACTCAAATCTTTCTACATGCTGAAAAATACTCAATATTGGACTTGATGGGTTTGTTATGGATGGTAGAATCCATTGGCAGGCCTAAATTCAGCTGATGTGGGCCCTACCTCCGAAAAACCCTGAAAATTTGATTTTTCAAAAAAATATATATATAAATAGCGGCAGCGTTGCTGCTGCTGCTGTCAGGGAGAGGATGGCACTGACGTCCTGCGTCAGCTGGCGGGCGGACGAGCAGGGTCTCACGGCTAGAGCCGTGGGCCCCACCTTGATGTATGTATGCCATTCAAGTCATTCATGAGGTGGATCCCTGTTTGACGTGGACCCCCTCCAAAACTCAGGCCCATCCAAAGCTCAAGTGGCCCACACCATAGGAAACAATGAGAATTGACTGTCTGCCTTTGAAACCCTTTTTGGGTCCACAGAAGTTTTGGATCAAGATGAAATTTGTTTTAACCCTTCATTTAGGTCTGCGTGACCTTATGGATGGGCTGGATCTCATATAAACATAATGGTGGGCCCCACGTGGGACCCACAGTGATGTATGTGTTCCATTCTCACCGTCCACTGATGGTGGACGGTGACCCCCCCCCCATTTATGTGTTCTACAGGTGACGGTGTGCATGCGTGAGTGTGTGTGTGCGTGTGTGCGTGCGTGTGTGTGTGTTTGTGTGTGTGGATCCCGACCGTCCATTGCTTGGACGGTGGGCCACACCAATATATGTATTCCATCCAACGGTCCATCTATCTGAACGCTGGTGGGATTTGTTTTAAATAATAATAATAATAAATATTATATTTTTATATATGTTAAGGTGGTTGTCTGTATGTGTGGCCCCATGTGGGACCCACCTGTTTTGTGAAACGGGGTGGGCTAGTGTACATGTACAACAGTCGTGTGGCTGTTGTATTCACATTGCCTAGCAACGTGGGACCCACCTGGTACGTGGTGTCCAGCACCGTCCATTCCCTGGATGGTGGGACCCATGAGATTTATGTATTTTACCCTTCTGTCCGTCCAATGCACGGACGTGGGGCCCACCTTGATGGATGCCTTGCATCCACACTTGCGGTGCCCTACTTGATGTATATGTGTTATCTGCACCGTCCAAGGTGCTGGACGGTGCCGTGAATTTCACTTTGATGCATGTATTCTATTCAAATCGTCTCTCCATTTTCAGTGGAAGTGTGGGACCCACCCACACGTGTAGGCAGGTGGGACCCACCTTGATGTAATTATTTTATATTTACACCGTCCACTGGATTGGGATGGTGGGGCCACTGTGACATATGTGTTTACCTATGCCGTCTATCCAGTAGCAACATAGCTATTGGATTAATGTCAGCAAGCTCTGTGGGGACCACCATAAGGTAGTGTTATATCCAGACCATCCAAAGGGACGATGGGCCCCAGCTAATAATGTTAGCAACTGATATGGGTCTGGTGATCCACACTGTCCATCTACTAGGCGGCGATTCGGTGGCCGTCTTTGTATTGCGCGCCGTGTTGTGGGTGTTATTCACACCGTCCGTATATGTGCACCCCACCGTGATATATGTGCTTAGGCCCCCACTATCCAGATGGCTGGATGGTGGGCCACGCTGTGATATATATGTTGTAATCCGCACCATCCAGATGTCCATCCATTTGACGTGGCCCATCATGATCTAGACGGTGGGCCCTGCTATGAGATATGTGTCATTCATGTAGTGGACCCATTTGGAAGGTGTAGGCCCGCCTGTTGACCGTGTAGGGCCCACCTGTTGTGTAATCGCAAGGCCCACCATGTTGTATGTGTTCCATCTATGCTGTCCATGGGACATGGACTCCACACGATGTATGTTTTATCCACACCGTCTATGGGACGTGTGACTCACCTACTGTATGTGTTTCATATCCATGTTATCCATTTGATATATAAATGAGGCCCATGTGCAGGGGCCCACCTGTTATGTACTTGAGGCCCAGGTGCAGGGCCCACCTGTTATGTATATTAGGCCCACATGCAGGGCCCACCTGTTGTGTATTTGTGGCCCATGGGTTGTGGCCCATTGTGATGTATATTAAGACCATAGGTTATGGCCCAATGTAATGTATTCGAGGCCCATGGGTGAGGCCCATTGAGATGTATCTAAGGCCCACTGTGACATGTTCTTGGCCTACGGGTAAGGCCTACTGAGATATATTTTTGACCTATATGTCGTGGTCCATTGTAATATGTATAAGGCCCATGTAACGCGACCTGTTGTGGTGTACATTTGGCCCTTGAGCATGGTCCATGGTGATGCATATTAGGCCCTTGTGTGAGACCGCGGGCCACTGTACGTTTGGCCCTATGTGGGCCACTCCTTGGAAGTAATGTTGGTTAAAGGTCCACATTAATGGGTAATGATAGTTAAACGTCCACATTATGACCTTCCTTTAGGCCGGGTTAAGCCCATTCTTGTCATTCTCTAATGGGTTAACCCAAACGAATAGGCCCCTAATGATATTGCTTAGACCATCATCGGCCATCCATCTATGGACCCCGCCTTGCGTCGTAACCGATTGCCGATTCCATTTGACGTGGCCAATTTACCGATTTCGATTATCGTGGCCTATTTGATGTATATGAGTCCAAGTATCAAGGCCGATTTCAAGTGTTGATTTCGATTGTTAAGGCCAATTTCGACTTCCAATGCCGATTGTCAAGACCTATATGATACATACGCGACCCATAGTTGAGGCCTATTGTGATGTATTTATGGCCTATGGGCAAGGCCCATTGTGATGTATTCATGGCCTATGGGCAAGGCCCATTGTGATATGTATTAGGCCCATGATGCACGACCCTTTGATGTATTCGGGACCCATGTGTAGGGCCCACATGACATGTATTTAAGGCTCATGAGCAGGCCCCACCCGTTGTGTATAGGTGACCATTAAGTAGACCCATGGTGTTGTATATTAGGTCCTTGTATGAGGTCATGGGTCTACTATATATTTGGCTCTATGTGGCCATTCCTTGGGGGCAATGTTGGTTAAATGTCCACATTGTCGAGGTCGATTGTCGGTGCCAGTTATTGGTACCGATTATGAGTATGTGACAGCATAGCATCACGATACATGCACATACACATCATCTGCATGTTTATTGTGAGATGTGACTGACCATTGCATGTGACATTGGGCATGTTGTATGAGACTCCCTGATAGGTGGAGATTGTCTTACATGAGTACACGGTATGCGCAGGATTGATGCATGACTGGATTGTTTAGCTCATGCATCTTGCATTATGTGTTATGATTACTGTATGCCTTAGCGACATCAGGGTCGTAGCCTCCACAGGTATTTCGTGGATGGCCAGATGGGACACCGAAAATCTATTCTACATGGGGTGCTATAGATATCCTTGGGTGAAAGTCCCTAAACCCTCTTGGTTCTAGAGGTTGCTCCAATGTCTAGACTGAGTGGATGCATGAGCGCATGAGGGTCGCATACTGTTAGGCTGCATCTCCCACTGTGTCGTGGTCAGTTTGAAGGGGGTACGGCCTTACCTGCCTGAGAGGAGGGGACAATGCTAGGCTAAGTTTGACCAGCTCGGGGAATGGGTCCGTTATCGACGAGTCGGGCCCGATATTGGCAGGCGGATAGTGAGATCTCTTCCACTCACCTTGTTGCACGCAATGGGGCGACAATCTGGTTTGGAGTGTAATAGACCCCAGTGATTTCCCAGAGACGAACCGTACTGATATGTGGACTTATTGAGTAGGAGTTGTATGCTCGTTCATTCATTCATTCACCATCCACTCGGGCTGTTGGTGCACAACTAATTATTGTGTACCTTCGTTATGGCAAGGATTTTGGTTAGGTGCACGACTAACCTGAGGTCGGGAGTTTACCACGTTTGAGTCTGACTATCCAAATTTAGGTATGGGACTGGTTTAGATAGAAGTCCCTTGTGGTGGACCCCGTAGCCTGCGATACTACGTACTATCATCCCGACTTCACACTCCAACATGGTCATTTCATTCGCATCGCATATTGCATTACATCCGCACACATATGACATTTTGAGTTGCTATATTTCTGTACTTATATGGCCTAGACAGTCTTATCAGGATCTGTATATTGCATTGCATCTTCGGCATCTAGTATTTGGCTCTTTATGACTCCTTATTGCATAACTATTCTATATTGCGTATTCTGATATTGATTGACTTATGGACTTGTCCATACATCCGCTTACTTTGTTATCGTATGATTTTTTATCTTGTCAGTATTTATGCTCACTCTAATAATTCATGATCTTGTCAGTGTTTCTGCTTATTCCGATAATGTACGATTTAAGGATTACCAGTAATTTCAGTATTATATGATGATGGCATTGTATTGAATACTGGACACTTACCTTGTGCACACACTTACACCACCCTCTAAGCTTTTTATAAGCTTATGCACGATATATGCGTGCAGGTGATGTTAGGTTGCAGCAATGTCGAGCTTGGAGCGTGTAGCGTCTTCTAGAGCTTGATTTTCGATTTATGTATTTCCCTTTTAGCATTGGACTTAAATGATTATATTAATGGATATGTGATGGTGATGTTGCCTTTATGATTTGGGTATACTTGTGGTTATGCTTATTATGAATAAATGTACACAAATAAAAAAATTCCTCCTTGTAGGATCCCAGGATCGGAATCTGGTGCATAGGCGCTGGGAACCGAAAATGGGGTACTATGGAGGCTGTTGGCACCGGATTCGCCAATCAGAGTTCTTATGATTCCGATCTCCGGGTTTGGGACGTGACATCTTCTGCCTGGATTTCTTCCTTAGGTCTCCTTGTACTCGTGAAACTCCAAATCAATTTTTCGGATATTTCTTTGATTGAAAACTTGGAGTGAGAGTACCAGATCAGCAGTCAATGAAAACCCGATTTTGTTGTATATCATGTTGATAATCCAGGGGTACAGTAAATGGAGGTCCTTAGATGTGTGGATGGTGTTTACCAACTGAGAAACAATTAGAGATGGAAGACAGATCTTTGTTCCTCTGGCAACTGAGTATACAATCATGGTCATGAGGCCGGTCAGATCAGACCTGTTGGTAATTCTGGGATAGATGTTGGTAGCGAAGATACCATGCAAGATTCAAAATTTGGGTTCCATATACTTGGCTTTTAATGCATTCCCTTGATGCCAGGGGATGTCCCAACCATTGCAAAGATACTTAGTAACCCTGGATCGTATGTCCATGTTATCAAGATCCAGCTCTGGGATACCTTCCGGGACCATGTTGAGTCCGATAGTTTCGACTATTGTAGCCGGTGTGATAAACGCATCATCACCACCTAAAGATACCATGAATGAAGGAGGGTCAGCCACTGGTGAATGACATGCAGCAAGGAAGTTGCGTGTTCTCTCAAGTTGGCATGGCCCACCAAAGTTCAGAATAGGCAGCCAATCTATTGTGGTAAATAGGGGTTTCAATTTGTATGGCTTGAGGCATTCCCTGTCTACCTTCCTTTCTTAAATAAGCTTCCTACCCATGTATTTGGGTGGTGGTGAACTTGCTCCAGTTGGAGGAGGTGGTGATGGAGATTCGGTTTGGGACCCACCTTGCGAAGTCTATGATCTTGAGTGGGGATTCCACTTTTCAGGGCCCTCGCTCTTTCTCTAGATGTGAGGACTTTTTGTCGGGTAGCTCTTGAAGACTCCCCCAGACTGGATGCTACACTTTTGTCCTTTCCCATATGTCAGGTAGAAAGTTGAACGATTTAGGAAAGACGACAAAAAAAAAAGATAAAAATGGCAAATTCCCAAAAGAGAAAGGACTCTTGACATGTTAAAAAGATATTACCGGATTTGTAGAATGATTTGATTAATCTGACGTGGCTTCAACTGATTTGGTCGAGAGAATCAAGTAGAGAAGGTGATAGTGAAACCCTTGAGAAAATAATCCCCTTTTTCGTTTCGCTGGCTTTTTATCGAGCAACATCTGTCGATATGATAGACCATTGTTTAGATGATATCGAGAGGTTACTTGTCGATTCTATCGATTCTATCTCTGGTATCAATCTTGGCCATCTAACTGTTCATATTCTAGAGAGGTGTCGATAATATCGATCTTCTATTGATAAATCGAGAATATCATATCAACAGTCATATCGAAGATGAGAATTTTCAGTTTTTTGTATTCAGGCGTGTTTTCAAATATACTCTTCATATTTCTGTCGACAGTATATTTAACAAAAATTATGTACACACACTGTACACATCAAAATTATAGACATTTGATTGTTTATACAAAAAGAAAAGGTGAAGCACCTCAGATATATCATTCAAAGTTCAGCAAAAACATTTCCTTATTTTATCACAGGTTCAGATTCTAATACGTGATCTGAACTAATTCTTTCTTACCCATTTCATTTTGTTGATCGATTTGAGTGGTGATGGCATTGCTCCTATCCATATCTTTAAGAGGACTTTTGAAGTTCTGTATTTCTCTGGTTAATAATTTATTAACATGATTCTGACCAGAGTTAGGTTAAGTCCTCCTAGGAGTTATGCATTCAAAATAATAATGACCTAAATCACCACACAAATAACATGCTGGAGTTGTTCTGGTTTTGCTACCAGAAGCAGCAAATTTTTCAGTTCTAGAGGCTACATTTCCAGTCTTATGTTTTTCATATCCAAGCCCGCTTTTATCCTTTCCAGGTCTTCCCATTCTTAATAGTTTTTCTAGCTTTTCGCCACTTTGGGAAAACTTACAGTTTTGCTTGGCAGTCTTTCTGGATTCTTCTAGATCAAACAGGAGTGTATGTTTTCATTTTGAAGCAGCATATTTTTGTCTTTTAAGATCTCAATCTATCTGTTCAATTTTTTGGACTCAGATTTAAGGAAGGAGTTCAAGTCTATCATTGTCAGAGTGATATTGTTGTAAGTCATTGATTAGATGTGTATTAATTTCTAGAGTTTTATCCAAATCTTTTTGCAGCAATTCCAATTTATTCTCCAATATCCTGTGTCTTTTGACCACTTTGATGTTATGCATATATAATTGATTGTAAGCATCTTATAGCTTGTCATTTTCTTCTTCTTCCCCAGCTCCCTCATTATCAGATGAAAATGATTCAGTGGCTTGTTGTTCTTTCTCATTCTCAGATTTAGTGGGAATGATCGAGGCAGTGGAGACCATAAGTATTTTCTGAGATTTTTGGTCTCCATCGCTCCTTGAGTCGCTTGATTCTGAATTTGATTCCTCCGTATCATTCCACGTGGCAGCCATAGCCTTGCCCTTGGTTTTTCTGTTTGGGCATTTGATAGATAGGTGTCCATACTCGTGACAGGCGTAACATTGAGGTTCTTTGGTTCTTTTACCAAATTTGCCTGCAGAAGGTTTATAGTTCACCTTTCTTCCTCTAGAAGGACGACCACGATTCTTTTGAAAGAATCTTCTGAATTTTTGTGCCAATTGAAATCGAAGAAAGCCACTTCTTCTTCATCTTCATTTTCATTTTCGCTCTCACTGTCCTCATGTAATGTTTTCTTAGAGGTTTTTAGGATAGTGTTTTTGGATTTTTGGGATTGTGTGAAGTGTAGTTCAAAAGTTTGTAGGGAACCTACCAGTTCTTCCACTTTCATTTCATATATGTTTCTACACTCCTCTATGTTGTAACCTTGGGATTAAAACGCTCCAGTAGGGATCTTAGAATTTTCCTACAAATTTTTGGTACCGAAACATTCTAACCTAATCCACCCATGGAGTTGTATATGATATTTAACTTTGTCAAAAACTCCATAAAGGTCTCATGCTATTTCATTCTGAGACTTTCGAACTGTGAAGTCAGGAATTGAAGTTTGGATTGCTTCACAGTGCTTGTACCTTCATGGGTTGTTTCCAATAAATCCCATACTTCCTTGGATGTCCCACACATACTTATCTGATTAAAAATATCATGGGACACGGCACAGTAGATAGCATTCATAGCCTTGGCTTCAGATGTTTGCATTTCTTTGTCGAATGTTGTCCATTTTTCTTTGGATTTGGGCTTTGTGATTTTTGTGCCACTGTCAAGTATGATTTGTTCAGTTGGTGGCACATATCCACTTTCAACGATATCCCAAACATCATGATCCAAAGATCTCAGAAAGTAGTGCATCCTAGCCTTCCAGTATGCATGGTTTGAGCCGTCAAATATTGGAGGTCTAGTGATTGATGAGCCCTCTCCTTTGGCCATATTTCCAACTTCGGTTAAGATCACTCTCTAGGCAGTAAAGCCCTTAAAGAGAGACCTGCTCTGATACCAATTGAAAATAGCAGTGAGGACCGCTTGAGTTGAAGAAGGGATATGCCAATATGTCCTAGAGGGGGGTGAATAGGACTTTTAAAAGTTTTTATGATTTATTTAAAATCCTATCACACTAATCCTAATAACAGACATATATTAGGATTACTAAAAAATAACTCTACTGGCTTCTAAGCCCAGTAGAGGATCCAATCATAAACTATGAAAGAAGTAAACAGTGTACAAACTAGTTTATGATGGATATGACTGTGTAAGTGTGTTAGGTGTGATCTCAGATATATGGATATGAAAGCATTGACATAGAACACATACATAGAGGAATAACAATCGCAAACATAGTCATTTTTATAATGGTTCGACTACTTATTTGCTCCACTCCCTACTGCCACACTCAACCCTTGAGTGTACCGGATTTCACTAAGGAGGTTTCCCAAGGTTCACCTCAAACCTAAGGTTTTAAATCAGGTTCACCTTCAACCTTTATATAGAGGTTTCTACTCGGTTCACCTCTAACCCTGGAGTTTTACTGGTTCACTCCTAACCAGATGTTTATGCTCTCTATAGAGCAAGGGTCCACACAACGCACCCAGATGTTTATGCTCTCCACAGAGCAAGGGTCCACACAACGCACCCACCACGTACACTCCTGCCGGAGGCCTCCTTAAGGACTTCAAAGGGTGAGAACCGCTTAAGACCCAATCCTTGAAAGGAATGATCACAAGTGTCATCTGCACTCTAGATACTTACAGATAAGTTGATGAGTCTCATTCAGCACAATGCTGAAGATCTCCTCCTCCTTATTGACGAAGAGTCTTCTGTTCCCTTGATCCGTAACACAAGATAATCTATATATACTAGGCTTCGAGTTGGGTCAAGGTGAAGATGGAATCCTACTCTCAAAATATTTTCCTATCAGGAATGTAGAGCGATTCCAATCTTATGCATTCAAGGCATCCCAGCTTAATGATTTGCCATTAAGGTAGTACTTAGAGGATCCTTTAATGCGGAAGTTCATTCCCCAATCCACTATTGAATGTCAATGGTGAGGGTGGATTGGAGGATGAACTCCCTTGAGAGAAAGGACTTTAAATATAGGATATAAGTTGAAACACTCAAAAGCTCTCTCTACTTTCCCTCATAGCAACAAAAGTCAAGTCCTCTATATAAAGGCAAAAACTTCCAACGGATATAAAACGGTCACATTTATGACAGAGTTTGATATCATCGAGCAGGTTCGATATCATCGAGAATATACTCTTGATAACATCGATGGTCTGCTCGATGACTCGGACTCAATGTCATACGCTTTTAAAACTTTTGCCAAATGTCGATGAATCGAAACTATTGTTGATGTCATCAGATTTCGAACTCCGATTCCATCGATGACAGGTTCAATTAATCGACACTTAAAAAATGAGAGAGATTTGACTTTGAGATATTTTAGGTTTTCATGAATGATCGAGGGAACCGTCGAGATCATCGAAATTTGAATGTCGATGATATCGAGATCAGAGTTGATACATCGATAAATCATGCAGATTTGTCTTTAAAGTTGCTGGACGATTTGTGTCTTAGTTCGATGCAATCGACCTGGTGCCGATATCATCGATATTTGAATATCGATTATATCGAAGGGCCCCCGATCATAGTAAAAACAACCTGAAATATCCGCTGTAAGAAATGCGCGCCCACTATCGATATCATCGATGGACCTCCGATCTTATCGATATTTGAATTCAGATCATATCGGACAGTCATCGATATATCAAAGAAATTTGAGATTTTCAATAAAAAATAGGGGCACCAGAAATCTACCTGTCGTGAGCCACTCCCGATGGACTCAAGATTTGAAATCGATGATATCGATAGGTGTATCAATACATCGATAATTCGTCCAGATATGTTGTGAAGTTGCTGGACATATTTAGTGCTTTTACCGATGATATCGATAGGTGTATCGATACATCGATAAATCCGTCCAGATAAATATTTAGTTGCTGGACATTTTTGGTCCTTATATCGATAATATCGGTAAGGTATCGAGGACATCGTCAGAGCAGGTCGATCATAGCGAGGGTGCTTCGATAAAATCGACACAGCGAGAAAAACTTAAAATTTTTCTTGTTTAAAAAAAGTTCTCTCACCTTAAAAACCCTAAGATGTCTATCTTGTTTTAAGGGTTTTAATCACCTGGTGTTTTGGGACATGGGATGTGAGGCTATGATTTACCTATGGCGAGGTTCCACACATCCGGATGAGGCAGATACTTAAATTGTTCTTCCTATTGAGCTCTGTAGACAATCTGATCCACCACTCACGTAACTTGACAAATCGGGGCACTTTCATCGATATCTAAATTTTAGCTTGGCATTTAATGGTTGAAGTGGATTTCAGATAATTATCAAAGGTGGGCCTACCTCTCATGATCTATTTCTGTCCTATGGAGAACCTCTTCCCTTGACTCAGTTACAAGTGCCTTTATAAGGTAATTGCTATCAAAGAAGCAGTACTTGACATCAAACATGAGCTAAAAAGGTATGCTGCATGATATGTTAATTTGAATCAATTAACCATTCCTAACTAGAATTGTTCGGAATTCCACATCAACTTTTATTTCACTTTTGTCAGATATGACTTGGCTTCTAGCATTGTCAAACCTGATTTTACTTGCTTTCCCTTTTCTGGTGCCTACTTTTCTTGTACATGGTTACAAGTTTCGTCATTCTTAAATATGAAGCAATTATAAGTAAACAAGATATCAGAATCATCAAAGAATGCATGAAATGATCCCAATTTTCAAAAATTTACTAAAAACCAATCTTGTTTCATTTTCAGCATTAACTCCATTCAAAAATATCGCAACACAACAAGTTGGGCCTTTGTCAGTGTCATTTTATACAGGTGTTGAGAGTTCCAACTCCATAGAAGCAGAAACTTGTACTTGAGACAATTACCAGTGAAAAATAAATGAATGAGTGAGGATAATAACATCCCCCCTTTTGAAATCCTGTTGAATTTCTTGACTGTTTAGATTAGGATACTAGCAACCCTACATAGAAGGAATATAAATACACTAGTAATTCCCCTTAATATCTTCATATGGATGTTTCTTGCTTTACTTACCTTTTATATTGTTTTAAAATATATTAGCTCGAAATTAATCGGGCAGACCCGGATGTGCATCAGAGCTATTCAGATGTTGAGCACGGGTCCCTAGAAGGTGGGACCACTGTTATGACCTGTATGAAGCTGTCCATTTCCTATGGACAACATTGGAGTGGCCTTGCCATTTGGACAGGCCGTGTTTATGTATTTCCTCAAAATTGATGGAGCAGACCCGGATGTGCGTCGGAGCTATCCGGATGTTGAGCGGGGGTCCCTATAAGGTGGAAACCACTGTTATGACCATGATAAAGCTATCCATTTCCTGGACAACATTGGAGTGGTCTGGCCATTTGGACAGGCCGTGTTTATATCTGTATTTGCAGAGACCACACCCTTAACCTAAACCACACCCTAAACCTATAACTTAAACCTTAACCTATAACCTAAACTTTAACCTACAACCTATAACCTATAACGTAAACCTATAACTTATAACCTAAACTCAATTCCCTAAACCTAACCTTAACCTATAACCTAAACCTAAACCTTAACCTATAACCTATAACCTAAACTCAATTCCCTAAACCTTAACCTATAACCTAAACCTAAACCTAAAACTATAACCTACAATTAATTCCCAAAACCTAAACCGAAATCCTAAACCTAAACCTAAAACATAAATATATTCTCAATTCCCTACTATAACCTACAACATTAACCTAAACCTATACTTATAACTTAAACCTTAAACCTAAACCTATACTCTTAACCTAAACCTAAAACCTAAAGCAAAACCAAAACCAAAACCTATAACCTTAACCTAAACCAAAACCTATAACCTAAACCTTAACCTATAACCTATAACTTATAACCTATAACCTAAACTTATAACCTATAACCTAACCTTAACTTAAACCTAAAACCTAAGCCTAAACCTAAAACCTAAACTTAAACTTAAAACCTAAATGTATTCTCAAATCCCTAAACCTAAACTGATCAATATGACGGTGCGGCAGCAATCCTGGAATCTCCTGGAATATGTCGAGAAAGTCATAGACAATCGGCAACTGATCAATACACACGGCAACGGGCTCCTCAACTGCACAGGACATCAAACAAGACAATGGCTCTCCTCGAGGCTCTGCAATGAAGTGAAACTATGGCAAACCAGGTATGCAGAATGTGACAATCCTCGTAGAATAGTCTAAAATGGTGTGGTACTCGGCAAGCCAATCCATGCCAAAGATAATATCGAAGTCCATTATCGGCAACATAAACAAGTCAGCGGGCAAAAAGATATCATCGACAAAAATAGGGCAAGATGAACAGAAACGGCCTAATACAGTGGTCTTCCCCAAAGGCGTCGATACGGTCAATCCCTCACTAGCAGACTCTGTCGGCAATCCAGTCGATCGGTAGAAATCCTTAGACATGAATGAGTACGAAGCACCGAAATCAAATAATACTCGGGTGATGCATGAAGAGACAGGAAGTATACCCTCAACGACTCCTCTGAATCACTGCGGGTCCTGCTGCGCTGCATAGAATCAAGCCTGAGCTGGCTGGGGAGGCACCTGTTCCCTCGGAGGATGCTGCTGCTGTTGATGTCGCTGAGGCGCTCGAAACTGCGGTCTCTGCTTCTGTGGCCTCGGAGGCTGGTGCTATTGCTGAGGGGGGCTCGGTGGTGGAATCTGCTGTCGCTGCTGTTGTGGAGGCTGTTGTGGTGCTCTCGGCTGCTGTTGTGGTGGCTACTGTGGTGCTCTCAGCTACTGTAGATGAGGGCGAGGTTACTCAGGCAGGCGGTGCCCTGTCTCACCACATCCAAAACAAGCCTCCTGTAAATGGCTGCTGGGGTGGCACTGAAGGTGCTGCTGGTACTCTAGAAGGTAGGTGGCTTCTATACTTCTATGGTCGTCGATGCTGCTGGAAACTACTAGATGGGGCCTGCCTCTTCTAACCCCTCCTCTAACCTCGATCGACCTATGTACCGACCCACTCAGTCTCATAAATTCGAGCCCTCCGCACTACTGCTTGGAAATTCGGAAGCTCATGCCCAATGACACGGCCTCGAAGACCGTAACGTAAGATGTTCTCGAAACAGTGGGCCTTTCGCCCCTCATCATCAACCATATATGGTGCAAACCTCGATAGTGCCACAAAATGGGTCGCGTACTACGCTACGGTCATGTTCCCCTATACCAAGGTCTCGAACTCTAACAGTCTCTGACGACGGATATGGTCGTGGAAGTACTACTCCTCGAATCGGTCGATAAAGTCCTCCCATGTCCAGACATGATCAGGTCCTGCGACATGGGTAACGGAGGTCCACCATACCTCGGCCTCACCCTGGAAGAGAAATACTGCTAACCGGACTCACTACTGGGTCGTGCATGACATAGTATCGAAGATCTTCTCCACATCAGAGCACCATCTCTGAGCTACTGTCAGATCTGGCTTGCCCTGGAAACGCGGAGGATCGAGCTGTCTGAACTCTCGAAGAAGGGCAATCGCGTGCTCCTGCTCTACCTGAGCTGGAGAAACAACTGGGAACCTGCCCTGTCCCTGAAGCGCAGCAGTCACAACCTTCAATATCTGCTGTAATTGTGAGGCAATCACAGGGACGGTCGGATCCGCACCGGCATCAAGTGGAGGAACAACATCATCAAGCAAAGGGGCAGGAATTTCTAGCGGTAGAACGGGAGGCGCAGGTGGTAAAGCTAGAGCCTCAGGTGGTGGAGCCGGATTCGATCGAATCACTGGCCTATGCGGCATGTCCTATAGAAAGAATAAGGACGTCAATCAACCTTGAGAATCACACGTTAGGGAACTCAATCGGAAGGTTACGCACTCGGAACCTAATCGTATTAAACTCATAGCAAACATGTGATGTTGTTCTCGGTTACTCCTAAGTTATGCTCTGATACCAACTTCTATCATGCCCCGAATTCGGAAACCAGGCTCATAAAATTCTCGATCACCGAATCCAACGCCGACAGCCTCCGTAATACCCCATTCTCTGCTCCTGGCACCCATATACCAGGTTCCGATCCTGGGATGCTACAAGGAGGATTTTTAATAATCAATTTGATTCGTAATGCGCATAACCTCAAGCATAACCCATGAACACCATCACAAAATCTATTATGATCAAAAACTTTGAGTACAAGGCGTATAAAGGGAAATACAAGATAGTGATAATAACAAAAACTCCAGAAGCTCGGCTGCACACTCCAACTGTGGCGAGACTACGGCTGCGACTTGGCATCACCTACACGCATCAATCGTGCATAAGCTTAGCTTAGAGGGTGGTATAAGTGTGTGCGCAATATGAGCATGCTCAAAATGCAAGGTAAGAGTAATGCGGAATCGTGCTGATGAGTACATGAATGCAACCAGCCATACCAAGGCTATATGGTGTAAGATATAAATGTTATCAATTATGTCAAGACCATGCAATGCAAGATACAGCTCAAGCATGCCAATCCTCATCATGTATCAGCACAATTCTCATTAAGGATAATCGTCGGGGTTTAGTACACTCCAAATGGCACTGCCACTCTCCTAGCCACATAGTCCAAGTGAGCGTAAGAAACCTCACTATCCGCCTGGCCAATAGTCTATCAATATCTATTTAGCACTCGATAGCGGATCCATTCACGAGCTAGTCAAACTCAGCCTAGTATTGGCCCCTACCCTCGGGTGAGTAAGGTCACACCCCTTTCCAACCGACCACGACACAGTGGGAGAAGCAGCCTTCTGGTATTCGGCTCTCATGTGCTCATATATCCACTCGGTCTCGATGTTGGAGTCATCCTCTGCTACCATCGGGTTTAGGAATTTTTACCTAGGGACATCTATGGCACCCGTATGCTAGAACCAAACATTTACGGTATCCAATCCAGCCACCCACGATATGTCTGTGGAGGCTATGGCCCTGATGTTGCTAGGGCATACAATAATCATGATCACACAAATGCAAGTGCATAAATCACCCTACCAAACATGCAACAATCCTATGCGTACCGCGCGCTCATGTAGGGAAACTCCTTCTATCAGGTAGCCCATAAACAATCCGCCCAAAGGCATATGCTATAATCAGTCACTCCTCATACCAAGCATACATATGATGCGTATGATCATGAATCAAATATTTATACTAAACATGTTATATAGTGATGGGCTCTGAGCAAAGCAAAGATGGGCCTAGACGACCTACCCACTACAAGTATGGGCCTATCAGTGGGCCTCAGAGAGAGTGACAATGTGGACATTCCTTACATTGTGGGCATTTAACCATCATTGTTCCCAAGACACTACCCGTTATTATATACGCCACGGAGGAATCACACATTACAATGGACCTAATTGCACCCATTAGGCCTTAAGTACATCAATTGGCCATATCATATGGGCCTTATATTCATCAAGTAGGCCGCATCCATGGGCCGCACCAATGGGCCTTCATACATTGCAATGGGCCATAACTCATGGGCCTTGCATACATCACAATGGCCTCACAACATGGGCCTTATATATGTCAAAGTGCGCCTCAACAACGGGCCTTGTACAAATCAAGGTGGGCCTCAATGGACGGCCCACAATTACACCAAGATGGGCCTCGTCACATGGCCTTGAAATAATCTCCAAAATAGTTGGATGGCTTGGTTTAACTCATGCATCATGGTAGGTCCCATAGGGATGGAAGGCATGGATAAATCACATACTCCATGGTAGAGGTCCACACTGATGAAAGGTGTGGACACAAAACATACATAAGTGGGTCCTAAGTAGGACCCACCATAATGTTTATTTTCAACCCAATTTAGGGCCCAACATAATGTTTATTTTCCATCCAAACTGTTCATAGGGTCACATGGGCCTAGGGCCCACTGTAGTGTTTATTTGCAATCCAACCTATTCATAAGGTCACGTGGACCTTGGGCAGGGCCCACTGTAACGTTTATTTGCTATTCAAACTGTTCATAAGAACACGTGGGCCAGGGCTCACCATAATGTTTATTTTCATCCAATCTGTTCATAAGGTCACGTGGACCTTGGGGGCCCACTGTATTATTTATCTGCCACCCAACTGTTCATCAGGTCACATGGACCAGGGCCCACTGGAATGTGGTTCACAAATCCAGTCCACCCATTATGTGCGACCCACTTGGCGGAGGGTTCAGACCAAGTCTCAGCCGCATCCAAATTTTAGGTAGGCCCCACCAAGTGATTTTATATGTTTTAGGCATGTCTTCACATGATTTTAGACGGTGTGGCCCACCTGAGTTCCGTATACGGCTGATTTTTAGGTGGCCCATATCCAGGGGGAAGGCCCACCTAATGTATGGTGTTGATGTTCGAAACGCATCACGATGGGGGCCCATAGCTGGGGTCGTGAGGCCCAGCCGTCCGTCCGCCCGCTCTCCCACTGACAGCGGCAGCATCACCTGCTGCTCCTTACTTTACTTTTTTTAAACGGGAAATCCTGTGGTTTTTTGTAGGTGGGGACCACCTCAAGCAAATCCAACCTAGCCATTGGATCTTATGGTTCAATACAAATAGATCGAGCCCAATGTTGGATGGGTTTTGGCAAACCGAAAAATTAGGGAGTATTTCAATGGCAGAAAACTTATTTGCTAAACTATGGTCCACCCGATGATCAGATTGCCCTCATTTTTCAGCTCAACGCCTAAAATGGGATATTTAATGGAATGGATGACATAGATTATGCGTTTACATCAAGATGGGGCCTGCATGCATAGCCCACCCCAAAGCTCTTTATATATATATATATATATATATATATATAGCTTATCAGTACATGCCCTCCATGTTAGCCATACCCATCCAGCATCCAGGGACGCTGGACGGCATGGATAAACACATCACTGTGGTGGATCCCACATGCATGTGGCCCACACATCAAGGTGGGTCCCACATAAACGTGACCCACCTGATATTTATGTTTTCCTTCCATCCGGGCCCCCTAATGGACTGGATGGCGTAGATCAACCCAATCATCTGATGGGTCCCACATAAAATATGATTCATGGTGGGCCTCACTCACCCCTTCATCATCATCACCATTCAAAGAAAGAGGGAGAGAGAGAGAGACGGTGATAGAGGGACCTCGCCACTACCCTCATGGATACAACACATACATCAGTGGATCCCACAACAAGTGGGCCCTTAAAAATTGAAATTTAATGGAGGATCACCCACCTCTAGGCCTCCCTCTTGCTCCCTTAGCCTCCTTAGCTCCTATGCTTAGATTTTAACGGTGGATGATGGAATTTTGATGGTGGGAATGAGAGATGAGAGAGTGGGCCACACTTGATGTTTTGGAGAGCTTGGAAATGTTTGGACGTGTGATGGGGTGTTGCCTAGGAGTAGAGAGATGAAATGAGAGAGAGGGAGAGAAGTAATGGCTTAAGGGATGGGGTGATGTGGTGGTTGTAAGAAAGGGTGATGTGGAGGCATGGGTGTGGTTGAAAATTTGTAAAAGAGGGAATGGTTGTAGTTGAAATTTGATAAAGGAGAGATGGTTAGAGGAGAGAGAGAGAGTTGACTTTTAAAAAGGGAGGGATGGGTTGCATGTACTTGGGTAAGGCTTGTACTTGACATTAATTGATGGGACATCTCGTAGAGATTCCCTCGTAATTCACAACATGCAATGTTTTCTTCAAATTGAACGTGGGCCTGCATCTTCTACCCTGGGTATCGGGTCAGTGTGCGAGTCGTGGCGTTAGAACCACGACGATGACGCGGTCGCCAAGGTATAGGTTTCGATTCGAACGGACTTCGGTATATGGGACTCTGCTTAGGATTGCGCACAAACGTCGGTAATGGGTCGAGGGCTGCCGGAATTTGACCGGTAGGATCGTGGAAGACTACGGAATGGTACGGACTAGGTTACAGGTCTTACAACTCTCCCCTCTAAATAAAAATTTTATCCTCAAAATTTGCACAATCATCGCAACTAGTCATAACTCATAATAGATGGGAAAACAAGGCATCATTATATAAAATCGAAGATAGTATACATGAAACAATATATGATCAATCATTAAAGAGATAGGGATAGCACTCTCGAATCTCAGCCTCGCGCTCCCAAGATGCCTCGTCAACAGAATGGTGACCCCATTAAACCTTCACCAAGGGAATGACCTTAGTCCGGAGGACTTGCTCCTTCCAATCATGGATACGAACTGGCTGCTCAATGTAAGAAGCATCCTCACGAACCTCCAACGGCTGCCAATCGATAACAGGAACTACGTCTGACCCACACTTCCTCGATATAGAGACATGAAAATGATTGTGGACGTTAGACAACTGAGATGGCAAGGCAAGCCGATAGGCCACAGCGCCAATACACTCAGTGATCTCGAAAGGTCCTATGAATCTTGGGGCAAGCTTGCCCTTTACTCTAAATCGAACTACGCCCTTCATAGGTGAGACCTTGAGATACACATGGTATCCTACATCAAACTCCAAGGGACGACACCGACTATCAGCAAAACTCTTCTGCAGGCTCTGAGCTATGCGCATCCTTTACCTGATGATATCAATAGCCTCTGACGTCTACAGCACAAGCTCGGGACCTAGGAGATGTCGTTCTCCAACCTCAGTCTAACAATTCAGAAATCTACACAGTCTGTCATACAATGCCTCAAAAGGAGCCATGCCAATGGTCACCTGATAGCTGTTGTTGTATGCGAACTCAGCTAATCATAGATGCTCATCCCAGCCACCCCAAAGTCAATCAGGTAGGCTCGAAGCATATCCTTAAGGATCTGGTTGACCCGCTTGGTCTGGCCATCGGTCTGCAAATGATACGCCGTGCTGAGCTGCAAAACATACCCCATCGCTCTCTGAAAGCTCCTTCAGAACTGAGACGTGAACCTCGGGTCTCGGTCAGAAATGATTGAGACTGGAACAGCATTCAGTCTCACAATCTCCTCAATGAATAATCTCGCAAGTCGGTCCAAAGGCCAAGTTGTATGAATCACAAAAAGTGTGTCGACTTTGTCAGACAATCAATGACAACCCAGATGGCGTCATAACTGCGCTGAGTCCTCGGCAAACCGTTAATGGAATCTATAGATACATTCTCCCACTTCCACATCGGGACGCTCAACGGCTGCAATAAACCAAGGGGTCTCTGATGGTCGGCCTTGACACGCTGGCACGTGTCACACTCAGCCACAAAACTGGCAATCTGGTGCTTCATCCCTGTCCAAAAATACTGTCTCCTCATATTACGATACATCTTCGTCGAGCTAGGGTAGATAGAAAACCGCAATCGATGTGCCTCGGTCATAAGATCTCTGCGCACCTCACGAATATTCGGGACACATAATCTGCCTCTAAAGCGAAGTCCACCATAAGAACAAATCTACCAATCTGTCAGACTCTCAGATGTTGCCTCTACTCGGTAATCCTACAATGATTCATCTGTCTGCTGAGCCTCGATCACCCTTGCGACAATAGAGGGTTGAATCGACAGGCTCGATAGCTGAACGATAGAAGACTGCAGACCAAAATCAAAGTCGTACTCTGTTATATCCTCGAGCATCCTCCACTCCTGAATCATCGTATGTGCCATCAGGCCTCGTGGTTGACGGCTGAGGGCATCCGCCACTACATTCACCTTGCCTGAGTGGTACTGGAGGTCAAAATCATAGTTCTTCAGAAGCTCCATCTAGTGTCTCTGCCTCATGTTCAGCTCAGACTGAGAGAATAAATACTTCAAGCTCTTGTGGTTGGAGAAGAGCTCAAACCTAACCCCATAGAGATAGTGTCTTCACACCTTCAGTCCAAAGATGATTGTTGCCAGCTCCAGATTATGCGTGGGGTAGTTCAGCTCATGGACCTTGAGCTAACGAGACGCAAAGGCTACAGGCCTGTCGTGCTGCATCAGGATAGCACCTAAACCAATACGTGAGGCATCGGTAAATACAACAAATCCATCACTCCCAGAGGGAAGAGTGAGGACAGGAGCGGACATCAGACAGTCCTTCAGCTCTATGAATACTTACTCACATGCGTCCATCCAAACAAAATCTGTGCCCTTCCGAGTCAATCTGGTCATCGGAGCAGCAATATGGGAGAAGCCCTCAATGAAATGCCAATAATAGCTCGTTAAACCAAGAAAACTGCGGATCTCAGATGCAGTCGTGGGCTGTCTCCACTGACGCACTTCCTCAACCTTCGAGGGGTCCACTGCGACACCCTTCCTCGTCACCATGTGACCGAGGAATCTCACCTCCTCCTACCAGAACTCGCACTTCTCCAGCTTCGCAAGATCTACAAAGCGATCTCCAGATGATACATGTGGTCCTCACGGGTCCTCAAATATATCAGAATGTCGTCGATGAAGATCATAGCAAACTGATTGAGATATGGATAGAAGACCTCGTTCATCAACTGTATGAAGACCGCGGGTGCATTGGTTAGTCCAAAAGACATGACCTGAAACTCAAAATGACCATAACCCGTCCTGAAAGCCGTCTTCGGGATGTCCTCCTCTCGGACATGAATCTGATGATAACCGAAACGTAGGTCAATCTTCGAAAAGAACTATGCACCCTACAGCTGGTCAAACAAATCATTTATCCCCGGGAGCAGGTACTTATTCTTAATCATGACCCGGTTGAGCTCGCGATAGTCCACGCAGAGCCTCAACGAGCCATCCTTCTTCCTGATGAAGAGTACCGACGCTCCCCAAGCCAAACTGCTCGACCGAATAAATCTCAACTCACGTAAATCGTCCAACTGTCGCTGCAACTCAAGTAACTCCATCGGTGTCATACGGTATAGGGCCTTCAAGATAGGCATTGTACAGGCACAAGATCTATCTGGAACTCAATATGACGGTGCGGCGGCAATCCCGGAATCTCCTAGAATACGTCGGGGAAGTCACAAACAATCGGTAACTGATCAATACACACGGCAACGGGCTCCTCGACTGCACAAGACATTAAATAAGACAATGGCTCTCCTCGGGACTTTGCAACAAACTGAAACTGTGGCAAGCCGGATATGCAGAATGTGACGATCCTTGCGGAACAATCCAAAATGGTGTGGTACTCGGCAAGCCAATCCATGCCCAAGATAACGTCGAAGTCCGTTATCGGCTGCATAAACAAGTCAGCGAGTAAAAAGATATTACCGACCAGAATGGGGCAAGACGAACAGAAACGGCCTAATACTGTGGTCTTCCCCAAGGGCGTCAATACCGTTAATCCCTCACTAGTAGACTCTGTCGGCAATCCACTCGATTGGTAGAAATCCTTAGACATGAATGGGTGCGAAGCACCGGAATCAAATAATACTCGGGCGATGCATAAAGAGATAGAAAGTATACCTTCAACGACTCCTTCGGATGACTGCGGGTCCTGTGTCACTAAGGAGCTCTAAGAAGGTGCCTGACCCCTCGGAGGATGCTGCGCTGTGGCGCCTTGAGGAGCTGTGGTCTCTGCTGCATGTGGCCTCGGAGGCTGGTGCTACTGGGGCTGTCGGTGCTCTAGCAGGTAAGTGGCTCCTATACCTCTGTGGCCGTTGATGCTGCTGGGAACTACTAGAGGGGGCCCGTCTCTTCTGACCCCTCCTCTGACCTCGTTCAAGCTGCATACCAGCCCACTCAGTCTCATAAATCTGAGCCCTCCGCACTACTACATAAAAAGTTGAAAGCTCATGTCCAATGATACGGCCTCGAAGACCGTAACATAAGCTGTTCTCGAAACGGCGGGCCTTTCGCCCCTCATCATCAACCATATATGGTGCAAACCTCGATAGTGCCACTAAACGGGCCATGTACTGCGCCACGATCATATCCCCCTATACCAGGGTCTCGAACTCTAATGCTCTCTGACGACGGATATGGTCGGGGAAGTACTGCTCCTTGAATTGGTGGATAAAGTCCTCCCATGTCCAGACATGATCAGGCCCTACGACACGGGTAACGGAGGTCCACCATTGCTCAGCCTCGCCCTGGAAGAGAAATACTGGTAACCGAACTCGCTGTTGGGTCATGCATGACATAGTATCAAAGATCTTCTCCACATTGGAGCGTCATCTCTCAGCTGCTGTCGGACCTGGCTTAGACTGGAAATACGGAGGATCGAGCTGTCTGAACTTCGAAGAAGGGCACTCGCACGGTCCTGCTCTGCCTAAGCTGGAGAAACAACTGGGCGCCTACCCTATCCCTAAAGTGCAACAGTCACGGCCTGCAATATCTACTGTAACTGCGAGGCACTCACAGGCACGGTCGGATCCGCACCGACATTAGGTGGAGCAACATCACCCTCAAGCAAGGGAGCAGGGATCTTTGGCAGTAGAATGGGAGGTACAGGCAGTAAAGCTGGAGCCTCAAGTAGTGGAGCGAGAGTCGATTAGGTTACTGGCCTACGCGACATGTCCTATAGGAAGAATAAGGACGTGAATCAACCTTGAGAATCGCACGTTAGGGAACTCAATCGGAAGGTTACGCACTCGAAACCTAATCGTCCTAAACTCATAGTAAACATGTAATGTTGTTCTTAGTTACTCCCAAGTTATGCTCTAATACCAACTTCTGTCATGTCCCGAATTCAGAAACCGAGCTCATAAAATTCCCGATCGCCGAATCCGATGCCGACAGCCTCCGTAATACCCCATTCTCGGCTCCCGGCACCCATATACCAGGTTCCGATCCTAGGATACTATAAGGAGAATTTCTAATAATCAATTTGATTCGTACTGAGCATAACCACAAGCATAACTCACGAATAATAACCACACGAACACCATCATAAAATCCACTATGATAAAAAGCTTTGAGTACAAGGCGTATGAAGGGAAATACAAGAAAGTGATAATAACAAAAACTCCAGAAGCTCAGCTGCACGCTCCAACTGTGGCGAGACTACGGCTGCATCCTGCCATCACCTGCATGCATCAATCATGCATAAGCTTATAAAAAGCGTAGAGGGTGGTGTAAGTGTGTGCGCAATATGAGCGTACTCAGAATGCAAGGTCAGAGTAATGCGGAATCGTGCTGATGAGTACATGAATGCAACCAGTCATACCAAGGCTATGTGGTGTAAGATATGAATGCAACTAGTCATACCAAGGCTATGTGGTGTAAGATATGAATGTTATCGGTCATGTCAAGACCATGCAATGCAAGATATAGCTCAAGCATGCCAATCCTCATCATATATCAGTATAATTCTCATTCAGGATAATCATCGGGGTTTAGTACACTCCAAATGGCACTGCTGCTCTCCTAGCCGCACAGTCCAAGTGAGCGTAAGAAACCTCACTATCTGCCTGGCCAATAGTCTGTTAATATCTATCCGGTACGTTGATAGCGGATCTATTCATGAGCCGGTCAAACTCAGCCTAGTATTGCCCCCTACCCTCGAGCAAGTAAGGCCACACCCCTTTCCAACTGACCACAACACAATGGAAGAAGCAGCCTCCTTGTATTCGGCCCTCATGCGCTCATATATCCACTCGGTCTCGACATTGGAGTCATCCTCTGTTACCATCGAGTTTAGGAATTTTCACCTAGGGACATCTATGGCACCCGTATGCTAGAACCAAATATTTACGGTATCCAATCCAGCCACCCACGATGTGTCTGTGGAGGCCATGGCCCTGATGTCGCTAGGTCATATAATAATCATGATCACACAAATGCAAATGCATGAATCACCCTACCAAACATGCAACAATGTGCGCGCTCATGTAGGGTAACTCCGTCTATCATGGAGCCCATAAACAATCCGCCCAACGGCATATGCTATAATCAGTCACACCTCATACTAAGCATACATATGATGCGTATGATCATGAATCATGTACCTATACTAAACATGTTATATAGTGATGGGCTATGAGCAAAGCAAAGATGGGCCTAGACGGCCTACCCACTATAAGTATGAGCCTATCAGTGGGCCTTAGGGAGAGTGACAATGCAGACATTTAACCAACATCATCCTTATAATGTGGGCATCTAACCATCATTGTTCCCAAGACACTACCCGTTATTATATACGTCACAGAGGAATCACACATTACAATAGACCTAATTGCACCCATTGGGCCTTAAGTACATCAATTGGCCATATCATATGGGCCTTATATTCATCAAGTAGGCTGCATCCATGGGCCACACTAATGGGCCTTACATACATTGCAATGGGTCATAACTCATGTGCCTTGCATACATCACAATGACATCACAACATGGGCCTTATATATGTCAAAGTGCGCCTCAACAACGGGCCTTGTACAAATCAAGGTGGGCCTCAATGGACGGCCCATAATTACACTAAGATGGGCCTTCTCACATGGCCTTGAAATAATCTCCAAAATGGTTAGACGGTTTGGATGAACTCATGCATCATGGTAGGTCCCATAGGGATGGAAGGCATAGATAAATCACATACTCCATGGTGAAGGTCCACACTGATGAAAGGTGTGGACACAATACATACATAAGTGGGTCCGAAGTAGGACCCACCACAATGTTTATTTTCCACCCAATATAGGGCCCAACATAATGTTTATTTTCCATCCAAACTGTTCATAGGGTCACATGGGCCTAGGGCCCACTGTAGTGTTTATTTACAATCCAACTTATTCATAAGGTCACATGGACCTTGGGTAGGGCCCACTATAACATTTATTTGCCATTCAAACTGTTCATAAGAACACGTGGGCCAGGGCCCACCATAATGTTTATTTTCATCCAATTTATTCATAAGGTCATGCGGACCTTGGGGGCCCACTATACTGTTTATCTGCCATCCAACTGTTCATAAGGTCACGTGGACCAGGGCCCACTTGAATGTGGTTCACAAATCCAGTCCACCCATTATGTGCGTCCCACTTGGCTGAGGGGTTCAGGCCAAGTCTCAGCCGCATCTAAATTTCAGGTAGGCCCCACCAATTGATTTTATATGTTTTAGGTATGTCTTCATATGATTTTAGATGGTGTGGCCCACCTGAGTTCCGTATACGGCTGATTTTTAGTGGCCCGTATCCAGGGGGAAGGCCCACCCAATGCACGGTGTTGATATTCAAAACGAATCACGGTGGGGGCCCACAGCTGGGGCCGTCAGGCCTAGCCATCCGTCTGCCCGCCCACTGACAGTGGCAACAACACCTGCTGCTGCCCTTGCTTTCCTTTTTTTAAAAACGGGAAATCCCGTGGTTTTTAGTAGGTGGGGCCCACCTCAAGCAAATCCAACCTAGCCATTGGATCTTATGGTTTAATACAAAGAAATTGAGCCCAATGTTGGATGGGTTTTGGTGCACCAAAAAATCAGGGAGTATTTCAATGGTGGAAAACTTATTTGTTAAACTATGGTCCGCCCAATGATCAGATTGCCCTCATTTTTCAACTCAATGCCTAAAATGGGCTATTTAACAGAATGGACGATGTAGATTATGCGTTTACATCAAGGTGGGGCCTGCATGCATAGCCCACCTCAAAGCTCTTTATATATATATATATATATATATATATATATCTTGTCAGTACACGCCCTCCATGTTAGCCATACCCATCCAGCGTCCAGGGACGATGGACGGCATGGATAAACACATCATTGTGGTGGGTCCCACATGCACATGGCCCACACATCAAAGTGGATCCCACATGAACATGGCCCACCTGATATTTATGTTTTCCTTCCATCCGGGCCCGCTAATGGACTGGATGGCGTAGATCCACCCCAATCATCCGATGGGTCCCACATAAAATATGATTCATGGTAGGCTTCACTCACCCCTTTATCATCATCACCATTCAAAGAAAGAGGGAGAGAGAGAAAAAGAGAGAGAGAGAGAGAGAGAGAGAGAGAGACGGTGATAGAGGGACCCCGCCACTATGGGCCCCTCATGGATACAACACATACATCAGTGGGTCCTACAACAAGTGGGCCCTTAAAAATTAAAATTTAACAGAGGATCACCCACCTCTAGGCCTCCTTCTTACTCCCCTAGCCTCCTTAGCTCTATGCTTAGATTTTAATGGTGGATGATGGAATTTTGATGTTGGGGATAAGAGATGAGAGAGTGGGCCACACTTGATGTTTTGGAGAGCTTGGAAATGTTTGGACGTGTGATGGGTGTTGCTTGGGAGTAGAGAGATGAAATGAGAGAGAGGGAGAGAAGTGATGGCTTAAGGGATAGGGTGATGTGGCAGTTGTAAGAAAGGGCGATGTGGAGGCATGGGTGTGGTTGAAATTTTGTAAAAGAGGGAATAGTTGTAGCTGAAATTTGATAAAGGAGGGATGGTGAGAGGAGAGAGAGATTTGACTTTTGAAAAGGGAGGGATGGGTTGCATATACTTGGGTAAGGCTTGTACTTGACATTGATTGATGGGACATCTCGTAGAGATTCCCTCATAATTCGCAACGCATGGTGTTTTCTTCGAATTGAACGCTGGCCTACATCTTCTACCCTAGGTATCGAGTCGGTACGCGAGTCACGGCATTAGAACTGCGGTGAGGCGCGGTCGCCAAGGTATAGGTTTCGATTCGAGCTGACTTCGGTAAGCAGGACTCGGCTTAGGATCGAGCACAAATTTCGGTAAAGGGTTAAGGGCTGCTAGAATTCAACCGGTAGGATCGCGGAAGCCTACGAAACGGTATGGACTAGGGTACATGTCTTACATAAACCTACACCTAATCCTAATCTCAACTCCCTAACCTAAACCTAAACCTAAACTTGAAAACCCAAACCTAAACCCGAACCCGATTTCCTAAACTTAAACCTTAACCTATTCTCAATTCCCTAAACCTTAACCTAAACCTAAACATATAACCTTAACCAAAACCAAAACTTATGACCTAAACCCTAGCCTATAACCTATAACCTATAACTTATAACCTAAACTTATAACCTATAACCTAACCTTAACCTTAACCTAAACCTTAACCTATAACCTAAACCTAAAACCTAAATGTATTCTCAAATCCCTAAACCTGAACCTACACCAAATCCTAATCTCAACTATCTAACCTAAATCTAAACCTAAACTTGAAAACCAATCCTAAACCCAACCTCGAACCCGAACCCAAACCTGATTTCCTAAACCTAAACCTTAACTATTCTCAATTCCATAAAGTTATAACTTATAACCTAAACCTATAACCTAAACCTAACCTAAACCTAAACCAAAACCTATGACCTAAGCCTTAACCTATAACCTATAACCTAACCTTAACCTTAACCTAAACCTAAAATCAAAACCTTAACCTATAACCTAAAATCTAAACCTAAACCTAAAACCTAAATGTATTCTCGAATCCCTAAACCTAAACCTACACCTAATCCTAATCTCAACTACCTAACATAAACCTAAACCTAAACTTGAAAACCCAAACCTAAACCCCATCCTGAACCCGAACCCAATTCCCTAAACCTAAACCATAATCTATTCTCAATTCCTTAAACTTAAAACCTAAACCAAACTTAAAACCTAAATGTATTCTCAAATCCCTAAACCTAAACCTACACCTAATCCTAATCTCAACTCCCTAACCTAAACCTAAACTTAAGCTTGAAAACCCAAACCTAATCTTGAAAACCTAGACCTAAACTTGAAAAACCCAAACCTACTCTTGAAAACCCAAACCTAAACTTGAAAACCTAAACCTAAACTTGAAAAAACCCAAACCTACTCTTGAAAACCCAAACCTAAACCCGATCCCGAACCCGAACCCGATTTCCTAAACCTAAATCTTAACCTATTCTCAATTCCTTAAAGCTATAACTTATAACCTAAACTTAAACCTATAACCTAAACCTAAACCTAAACCTAAACCTAAACCAAAACCTATGACCTATAACCTATAACCTAACTTATAACCTAAACCTAACCTAAACCTAAAACCTAAACCTTAACCTATAACCTAAACCTAAAACCTAAATGTATTCTCAAATCCCTAAACCTAAACCTACACCTAATCCTAATCTCAACTCCCAAACTAAACCTAAACTTGAAAACCCAAACCTAAACCCGATCCCAAACCCGAACTCGATTTCCTAAACCTAAACCTTAACCTATTCTCAATTCCCTAAATCTATAACTTATAACCTAAACCTATAAACTTAACCTAAACCTATAACCTTAACCTAAACCAAAACCTATGACCTAAACCTTAACCTATGACCTATAACCTAACCTTAACCTTAACCTTAACCTAAAACCTAAACCTTAACCTATAACCTAAAATCTAAACCTAAACCTAAAACCTATATGTATACTCGAATCCCTAAACCTAAACCTACACCTAATCCTAATCTCAACTCCCTAACGTAAACATAAAACCTAAATGTATTCTCAAATCTCTAAACCTAAACCTACACCTAATCCTAATCTCAACTCCCTAACCTAAACCTAAACCTAAACTTGAAAACCCAAACCTAAACCCGATCCCGAACCCGAACCCGGACCCGATTTCTAAACCTAAACCTTAACCTATTCTCAATTCCATAAAGCTATAACTTATATTATAAAACTAAAATCTAAACCTAAACCTAAAACCTAAATGTATTCTCAAATCCCTAAACCTAAACCTATAGCTAATCTAAATCTCAACTCCTTAACCTAAACTAAACCTAAACCTAAACTTGAAAACCCAAATCTAAACTTGAAAATCCCAAACCTACTCTTAAAAACCCAAACCTAAACTTGAAAACCCAAACCTAAACCCGATCCCGAACACGAACTCGATTTCCTGAACTTAAACCTTAACCTATTCTCAATTCCCTAAAGCTATAACTTATAACCTAAACCTAAACCTTAAACTAAACCTAAACCTATAACCTTAACCAAAACCAAAACTTATGACCTAAACCTTAGCCTATAACCTATAATCTAAACTTATAACCTATCCAATCTCAACTCCCTAACCTAAACCTAAACCTAAACTTAGAAACCCAAACCTAAACCCGATCCCAAACCCAATTTCCTAAACCTAAACCGTAACCTATTCTCAATTCCATAAAGCTATAACTTATAACTAAACCTAAACCTAAACCTAAACCAAAACCTAAATGTATTCTCAAATCCCTAAACCTAAACCTACACCTAATCCTAATCTCAACTCCCTAACCTAAACCTAAACCTAAACTTAAAACCTAAACCTAAACTTGAATAATCCAAACCTACTCATGAAAACTCAAACCTAAACCCGATCCCGAACCCGAACCCGATTTCCTAAACATAAACCTTAGCCTATTCTCAATTCCCTAAAGCTATAACCTAAATCTAAATCTAAACCCCTTAACCTAAACCTATAACCTAAACCTAAACCTAAACCTATAACCTATAACCTTAACTTAAACCAAAACCTATGACCTAAACCTTAGCCTATAACCTATAACCTATTAACCTAAACTTATAACTTATAACCTAACCTTAACCTTAACCCAAACCTAAAACCTAAACCTTAACTTATAACCTAAACCTAAAACCTTAATGTATTCTCAAATCCCTAAACCTAAACCTACACCTAATCCTAATCTCAACTCCCTAACCTAAACCTAAACCCAAACTTGAAAACCCAAACCTAAACCCGATCCCAAACCCGAACCCGATTTCCTAAACCTAAACCTTAACCTATTCTCAATTCCCTAAGGCTATGAATATTTTTTTGTATTTTATTTATGATGTTAAACTTATATGTATTTATGCATGGATGAATGTCATGTGGATAAGATTGTTTGTGTTTGGATGGATGTAGTTTATGTTTGGATGAATGTAGTTTATGTTTGGTTGGATTTATGTAGTTTGGGTTTAGATGGATGTAAATGTAAATATGATGAAATATATTATATAACAGGTGTATATCAGGAAGAATATGATGAACTATCTTGTAACAGGTGTATATCAGGAATTTTGGAAAAAAAAAAAAAGAAGAAGAGACTTTTACCTATGAAATATTTCGTAGGTAAAGGTTTTATCCACGTTGTAAACCTACGAAAAATTTCGTAGGTAAAATTCTCATACATGTTTTTTGCCTACGAAACTTTTCGTAGGCAAAAGTCTAAACTACATTACATTAAATATTATATTTTTACCTACGAACCATTTCGTAGATAAAAGTTTCATACACGTTTTTTCCCTACGAATGGCTTCGTAGGTAAAGGTCTCAACAACGTCAAAATATAATATTTTTACCTACGAAATATTTCATAGGCAAAAGTCTCATACACGTTTTTTACATAATAAAATAGTCGTAGGTAAAAGTTTCATACACGTTTTTTACCTACGAAACCTTTGGTAGGTAAATGTAAACTTTTTTAATTTTGGTTTTTTTTCAAAAATTCAAAATGGCCTTTACCTACAACAAGTTTCGTCGATAAAGATGGCTTTTACCTATGAATTTATATTTCATAGGCAAACGTAAGTTTTTCAAAAAATTTTCAATTTTTGTTTAAAATTCAAAACACCCTTTACCTACAACAATTTCCGTTGGTAAAGATGACTTTTACCTACGAAATTATATTTCGTAGGTAAAAGTAACCTTTTCGATTTTGGGTTTCTTCAAAAATTCAAAACATCCTTTACCTACAAAAAGTTTCATAGGTAAATATGACTTTTACCTACGAAATTAGAATTCGTAGGAAAAAGTAAGGTTTTCGATTTTTGAAAATTTAGCAGACCCTTTAGCTACGAATATTTTCGTAGGGAAAGATGAGTTTTACCTACGGAATTTTATTTCGCATGTAAAAGGAAGGTTTTAGAAAAAAAAATAATTTCACAGACCCTTAACCTACGAATAGTTTCATTGGCAAAGATTGGTTTTCCCTACAAAATTTGATTTCGTAAGTAAAAGTAACGTTTTCGATTTTCTAAAACTTTGAGGGACCTTTTACCTGTAGTTGAAAAGACCCTTTAGCTATGAATACTTTCGTAGGTAAATATGGGTTTTACCTATGAATTTTGATTTCGTAGGTAAAAGGCAGGTTTTGGATTTTCTAAAATTTAACAGACCCTTTCGACTACAAATATTTTCGTAGGTAAAGATGGGTTTTCCCTACAAAATTTGATTTCGTAGGTAAAAGTAACGTTTTCAATTTTTTATTTTTTAAAATGTTCTAAAGACCATTTAACTACGAATATTTGCATAGGTAAATATGGGTTTTCCCTACGAAATTAAATTTCGTAGGTAAAAGAAAGGTTTTGTAATTTCAATTTTTTGAAAACTTTAACAGACCCTTCAGCTACGAATAGTTTCGTAGGAAAATACGGGTTTTCCCTACGAAATTATAATTCGTAGGGAAAAGTAAGGTTTTCGATTTTTGGTGTTTTTGAAAAATTAAACACACCCTTTAGCTATGAATATTTTCGTAGGTAAATATGGGTTTTCCCTGAATTTCGTAGGTAAAAGTAAAGTTTTCAATTTTTTATTTTTTTTAAAGTTCAAAAGACCCTTTAGCTATGCATATTTTCGTAGGTAAATATAGGTTTTCCCTACGAAATTAATTTCATAAGTAACAGGAAAGTTTTGGATTTATGGATGTGTTGAAAATTTTAAAAGACCCTTTAGCTACGAATATTTTCGTAGGTAAATATGGGTTTTACCTACAAAATTTGATTTCGTAGGTAAAAGTAAAGTTTTCGATTTTTGTCTTGTTGAAAAATTCAAAAGACCCTATAGCTACGAATATTTTCGTAGGTAAAGATGGGTGTAAAAATAAAGTTTCAATGTTGAAAAAGTCAAAACACCCTTTACCTACGAAAATTTTCGTAGGTAAAGATGGCTTTTACCTACAAAATTAAATTTCATTGGTAAAAGTATGCTTTTACCTACGAAAGTAATTTTCATCGGTAAAAGTCACCTTTACCTACGAAAAAAATTTTCGTAGGTAAAAGTTTCATAGGTAAAAACCATATTTCTTGTAGTGAGTGGACGGTGTAGATAAAGAACATACATCATTGGGGTCCACGCCACAGGGATGAATCACATACATCTGGAGTGGGTCCCACCGTCAGAACAGCTTGGATGTGCACGTACATCATGTGGGACCTGCGGAACTCACTAACGTTTAAGAGAGAGAGCAGCTACATAGCTGTTATAGGAGCAGCATTGCTGCCTCTTAAAGAAAAGAGAGGTGGGTTCCACGTAGGGCCCACCATCACATATATATGAAATATAATATATTAATATTATATTATATACTAACATGCAGCCTTTACTGCTTTTTTAAAGAAGCAGAGGTGGGTCCCACGTAGGGCCCACCACAACATTTGTATTAAATATATAATATTATATTGCATTATAATATAACATGTAATATATCATATTATATATTAATATAATATAATATATTAATATTATATTTAATAAATATATAACGTCCAGGCCCTTCACATACATCATGGGTAGCCCCACACGTGGGGTGGGTCCCACCGTCCAGGGACGGTGGATGCTTAACACGCGTCACGGTGTGGCCCATCAAAATGAGTGGACGATGTGGGTGGGTCCCATGGACCCCACTGTCCGTTCACACCTCACAGCTAGCCACTCCCACTGACCGTCCACACCTCATTGAAGAAATGAGGTATCTTTCACTCAGTCTGCCACTAGAGCTATGGATTTGGGTGTGGATAAATACATCAAGGAGGGCCCCACCCACACGCATGGGATGGGCCACGTCCTAGATGGTGTTAGGATGTCATATAAACATCATCGTGTGTCCCACATGGATGGGGTCCACCGGTAGATGGCGTGGGTGTAAACATCATGGTGGGCCACACACCTCATCATCACCATTACCATACAAAGAAGGGAAAGAGAGAAAGAAAGGGAAAAAGGAGAGATCGGATGGTGATGGAGGGACCCCGCCACTATGGGCCCTCCATGGTTGCAGTACATAGACTAAGATGGGTCCCACAATATGTGGGCCGTCAAATCACAAAAATTAATCCTAAAACACCCACTGTTAGATCTCATCTTCCTTCTTTCGCCTATAGGTTCTGGACCTCAAAGGAAACAATTCCAACGGTTGAGATGGTCTTTGGATGGTGGAGATGGGAGGTAAGAAGCACTACAAGAAATCCCACCTTTAGCGATGAAAATTTTCATCACTAAAAGCTAAATTTTCATAGCTAAAGAGTTTTAGCGACGAAAATTTTCGTCGCTAAATTTGTTGCCAAAAGACCATGGCAACAAGTTTTTATCAACAAAAAATTGTAATCGTCGGCAAAGGCAAGCTTTTTAGCGACGAAAATTTTCATCGCTAAAAGTTACTTTTACCGACGAATTGTTTCATCGCTAAAAAACTTATACAAAACTTTTAGTGACGATAGTTTTCGCCGCTAAAAAATAAATTTTAAACATTTAGCGAAGATAGCTTTCGTTGCTAAAAATAATTAGAAAACTTTTAATGACGAATATTTTCGTCGCTAAAAAATAAATGTTAAACTTTTAGCGACAATAGTTTTCGTTTCTAAACATATTTACAAAACTTTTAGCGACGAACATTTTCGTCACTAAAAAATAAATGTTAAATTGTTAGCGATGATAGTTTTTGTCACTAAAAAAATTACAAAACTTGTAGCGACGAGAGTTTTCATTGCTAAAAATAATTACAAAACTTTTAGCGACGAATAAATTCGTCGCTAAAAATAAATGTTAAACTTTTAGGGACGATAAATTTTGTCGTTAAAAATATTTCCTAAACTTTTAGTGACGAACACTTTCGTCACTAAAAAATAAATGTTAGCCTTTTACTGATGTACATTTTCGTCGCTAAAAAATAAATGTTAAACTTTTAGCGATGATAGTTTTTGTCGCGAAAAATAATTACAAAACTTTTAGCGACGAAACTTTTCGTCGCTAAAAATAAATGTTAAACTTTTAGCGATGATAGTTTTTCATTGCTAAAAATAAATACATAACTTTTAGCGAAAAACATTGTCGTCGCTAAAAATAAATGTTAAACTTTTAGCGACGAAAATTTTCCTAGGTAAAAGTCTCTTTTTAAAAAATATATATATTCCAGCACAAAATTTCGGATATACACCTGTTACAATATATATTTTATCATATTCATCCTGATATACACCTGTTATATAATATATTTCATCATATTCACATTCACATCCATCTAAACCCAAACTAGTAAATCCATCTAAACATAAACTACATTCATCCAAACACAAACAATCTTATCCACATCACATTCATTCACGCATAAATACATATAAGTTTAAACATCATAAATAAAATACAAAAAATCGCAAAGATGAAGGCGGAGGTGGTGGGGCATCGATGGGTAAGCGTGAAGCGAGTGCTTGAAACATCTCCGTCATCCGTCGCTCATGCTCCACCTGCATCTCCTCCATCCTCCTCTCCTACTCCTCCCTCTGCCTCCCTTGCTCCTCTATCCTCCCCTCCTGCTCTTGCCTCTGTCTCTCCAGTTCCTCCATCCTCCTCTCCTGCTCCTCCCTCTGCCTCTCCAGCTGCTCTCTGATGTCATGGACGATGACCCGTAGCTACTGAACCTCTCTCTCTCTCTCTCTCTCTCTCTCTCTCTCTGCGATATCAGCTCGGCGTGCGGCGCTATCGCCAACGATGATGGATCGGTTAGAGGTAGCTCTAGCGGGTGTCGTGAGCTTGGCACCATGACCAAGCCCACGTACATATCCAAAACGGGTGCCAAGCACCTGACTCAGGATCTCTGGCTCACTCCGCTGAGTACTATCGGGAGTGAGGCTAACTGCGTAAAGTGTCCATCTCCTCCTGTAATGAAAACATATGAATTTTTATAATAAATGAAATTTTATAATTTAATGCAATTAAATTTTATAATATAAGGATTTTTATCCAAATCTCCCTAGCTCTATGATGTACCCATGATCCCGTCGCCTACCGACAATGAGTCCCTCTGTAGAAGTCTACTGGTCTGGGCTCTTGGCCAGTGATGGAATCTCGCTGTGCAATCGAAAGGACAATAGAGTTAATATAAATGCATGAAAAGAATATAAATACGTAATAATTACCAGTAATTTTTTACCATGTTATGACAAAGTCGTGTAAATGATTTTGAACCAGCTACGTGGTTCACTTCTAACTTTTCCCTGTTGTCAGAATTTATTTTGCTCCTTTTTTTAACACATTATTCATAATACATTGTTATTAATTACGGATTTAATTATTACGTTAAGATATCGTAAATATGTAAATATTACCTGAAAAGAATCAAATGAAAACCTATCACAGAGCATCCGTCAGTCCTCATCAGTCACGTGCGGCGGTGCGGATAGTGCGGCCTCCTCATGGCTCACTCACCGCTTGTAATGCTAGTGTAATTTACCATGGTAATCCTTGAACCACTCCTTGATCATGTCGTCAACGGCATGGAAGATGTGTGGAACACTCAAATCAAAGTTAAATTTATCCTGCAGTTTCGTAAATAATAGATTAAGGCAATAAACTTATTAAGAAAATAACTTAACAGTAAATGAACTTTTCTAAAATAAATTTTAATTTACTAAAATTTAACTGAAAGCACTGACGGATGAGCTGTCGCATATCATCTGTCACGTCTGCCCAACAAGGGGTGGTGGGGGGATCAAGATCGGCATAAGACACTGACCTCCGACATGAACGGTCTGACATTGTTCCCAACAAGTCTAATGCAGTCTTGTGGGAACTCTACTGTCACCCTACCCTCACACGTAAGTCACTCTAAAAACAACCCACGTGCGGGTCCACGTTCTCATCGGCTGGTCAACGACGCTGTTGCAAAAGAAATATGTAAGTATAAACATAAACAGAAGTCATTAAAAGAAATATATGTCCAGACTTACATGTAGTGCCCAGTGTATGCGCGACTGAGGGATCATATGCCTACGATGCAACATGTGACGGCGATGCTGGCTCTGTCGCATCACGGGTATAAGAGGTAGCTCCAGTGCGCGAATAACGTACTCTCCCACCTGGTGCCATTACTGAATATGTGTGAGCTACGAACTTATAAATTTAAACAATGTCAATACAAGTGGAATATACTAAAACATTATACAAGTAGTATTGACGGTACAATGCATTTGTGCTTATGCTTAGAGAGATGATTAAAATATGATTAGACTATTACACTGTAATGCAAGCAGAATATAATAAAATTGTAAACTTTAATCTATAACCCTTAAAAATTCCATTACACATTGTTATTCTATATTAAATATACATATTCGAATTGAAAAATGACATGAAATTATGTGCACATTTAATAATCGTCGTCTGTATCACTATCGCTTAGGACTATTTCTTCTTCACCATCACTATCGTTGATCAGTATTTTCTTTTCATTGTCTACAATGGATCTCTCAATGAAACCGCTATTATCTCTAACAATGTTATGTACTATTGAGGCATCAACATGATCAGGTGGCACATCATCTCTATCTAATTGCACCACATCAATATCAACACTTGAATCAGTCCCTATATCCCGAGATGCCATGCTTCTTGATATGCTTGCTCAACCCTAGATGTGTTATTTCTCCCGTCCTCTCTATCTTCGACTTCTAGTATGGGAACGTCAAATACGTTTATGGGCTTTATTTTTTGCATCATGTGCCAAGAGTCGTCTAACTTGGTGTCAGCGAGTTGAAATACTTGTTCGGCTTGGCTAGCGAGGACAAATGAGTCGTCCTTAAACAACTTCTGAGATAAATTTACGCTTGTAAAGTAGTTGTCAATCTGTATTCCCAACTTCTTATTTCCAATGTCCCACCAATCACATCTAAACAAATATACCCTCTTTCTCATATAATAATTCAGCTTAATAATATCTGTCAAAATGCCAGAAAAGTCAATTTCATTCTCCTCATTTGTTCCCTTCACAACCACCCCACTATTTTGTGTGGTCCTACACTTATCACGTTCTTCGGTGTGGAACTGAATACCATTTACAATACAACTTGTATATCTAGATACATGTCTATCAGGGCCACAAGCCAGTGAGCATAGTGCATCAGACGCATCCGTAGAATTGCTCGTGCGCAACGTCTTCATCTATTATCATGTACAAAATGTAATTGTTTACGAATTTTCTTAAGTTGAAATAATGTGCAATACAACGAAAATTCTAAGTGTGGTGAGATACAATGTGAAATCTTACACGTTCTGCGAACCATTCTGGAAACTGATCCTGATGCATTCGACACAACTTGTGAGAAATTTGGATTTCATCTCGTCTATGTGTTCGTTACACATAAATGGCACGTCATCAGTAAGAAACATTAAGATCATCGTATATAGAGAAAATAATAATCGAGGGAAGACGTACTCTAAGTACGACTCTATTTCTTCACAATTATGCAACACATACCACCTCGCCTTTGCTAAATCCCAAAGATCCATATCCTGAAATGTCGGGGATCCTAAAGGACGAATGTTATGTACAAACACAAATATGAGTCCTCGTCCATGCTCCTGCCCTTTATCAGCATTCCGATCTTCTCGATTGAATCTAATCTCTATGCCACGAAGATACATGGAGCAAAATGTAAGGCACTCATTATTAATATACGCTTCAGCTATGGATCCCTCCGGGCATGCCTTATTCCTCATAAATCATTTGAGTGTGTGAAGGTATTTATACACAAAACCACTATGTTAAGATTATGAAAACATAGATATATGCAGTTTACGGAATGAATAAAAATTTTAATAGGTTCTACCACCTTTCAATCGGATACATCCAACGATATTGTACTGGGCCTGCAAGCTTCACCTCATGCGGAAAGTGAATCGCTAGGTGTACCATGACATAAAAAAATGCAGGTGGAAATATTCTTTCAAGTTTGCAAAGGATTATGAAAATGTCCCTCTTTAGTCGTTTAATACCATCTATGTTCAACGATTTTGAACACAAATCCTTAAAGAATATCCCCAACTCAATTAGTGTCGTGCTGATATCCTTGCTTAGGAATCAATGAATAGCAACCGGTAGTAGGCATTGCAAAAGGACGTGACAATCATGAATTTTCATTCCTGTTACCTTACAATCCGTAACGTTTACGCACCGAGATATATTTGAAGCATACCCATCGGGAAACTTCACTGATCTCAACCATTCACATAAATGCTTTCTCTCTACTTTTGTCAATGTGTAGCAGGCTGCTAGTATATTATATGAATTTCCATGTGGTTGCAAGTGCAACTCTTTCCTTAAACCCATTTCTTGTAGATCCAATCGAGCCTTAAAACTGTCTTTTGTTTTCTTCTCTATATTCATCAATGTTCTGAAGACATTGTCATATATTTTTCTCGGTATACATGACATCCAAGTTGTGTCATAATTTCAGATCACTCCAATAGGGTAACTCAAAAAAGATGCTCTTCTTCCTCTAGTTATAGTCCAATACTGTACGTTTCCTCTTCTTCAAGTGTAATGCCTTACCAAATCTAACTTCTCTAATGTTACTCAGTTGTTGTATCACATCTTCTCCAGATAGCTCTTTCGGGGGGTGACCTATGATCTTGTTTGCCATTAAAGATCATCGCCTTCCTGCGCCAAGTATAATCGCTCGGAAGGAAACGACGATGGCCCATATAATACATTTTTCTAACATGCTTCAATGACAATGAACAAGTCTCAATACCACATGTCAGACAAGCCAACTTGCCCTTCGTGCTCCACCTAGAGAAATTTTCATACGCAGAAAAGTCATTTATTGTCCACAAGACCGCTGCATGCAATCGAAATGTCTATCCTGCAAATGTGTCATATGTTTTTACACCTTGACTCCACAACTCGTTTAACTCATCTACTAACGGTTGCAAATACACATCAATGTCATTCCACGGTGACCTGGGTCCTAGAATAAGCAATGACATCATAAAAAATGACTCCTTCATACACAACCAAGGGCGTAAATTGTAAGGCATAACTACCACTGGCCATATACTGTACAAACTAATCATATTACTAAATGGATTAAAACCATCACTTGCAAGACCTAGTCAAACATTGCGAGAATCCTCTGTAAACCAGTCATGTTTCTTGTCAAAATTTTGCCAGGCTTCAGAGTCCACAGGGTACCTCAGTGTACTATCATCATGAATGTGTTTCTCCTTATGCCACCTCATATCTTCCACCTAGACTCTCCACAAAAATGATACTCTTCAACCTTATCATATTCTTTCCAATACAATAAACAATCATTTATACATGCACGTATGAGGCTATAACCAAGGCCCAAGTCTCGCATCAAGGATTTTGCCTCATAATGAGACTTAGGCAATGTCTCACCGTCCTATAATGCTTCTTTTAACAACTCAAGCAACATGTTGAACAATTTGTTACTACAACAATTTATTTTCTTCAAATGAAGTTAATTTATAAGAAAATTCAACTTGGAGAAGTTCTCACACCCTGGATAAAGTGGACGTTGTGCATCCCTCAACAACCTACTAAACTGTCCTGATTCGACATCACCCATTGGAGGAATATCTTGGCTACTGCTTGTCACTACAAAATCAATATCCGTAACTATTCCCCTGAACACATCTCCTATGATATCTTGCATTTCATCAACGTCTTCATCCTCATCATCCGGCATAATCGGGTCTTCGTTGACTTCAGTGCCCTCAACTCTATAGGTCATATCTTCACCATGATGGATCCACCAAGTGTAACCCTAGTCAATCTCAACTATGAACAAATTGTCATCTACTTTGTCTAAAGTCTTATATATCATGTTCTTGCATTTTCAACATGGACATCTAATCCTATTCCTTGAATCTACCCGATTTCGCGCAAATTTCATGAACTCTTGAACCCCTTGTTTATACTCTGGGCCAAACCTGTTCTTAGCTCACATCCAACTCTTATCCATCTCTACAATGAAAAGACTAGAGTCAGTTTACGGAAATAGTTTTAAGATTAGTCTTGGTTATAGGTTTAGGTTATATGTTTAGGTTTAGGGAATTGAGAATGGGTATAAGTTTAGGTTTAGGTTTAGGTTAGGGAGTTGAGATTAGGATTAGGTGTAGGTTTAGGTTTATGGATTTAAGAATATGTTAAGGATAAGGTTTAGGGAATTGATAGCTTAGGTTATAGGTTATAGGTTTAGGTTATAGGTTATAGGTTATAGGTTATAGGTTTGGGTTATAGGTTTAGGTTATAGGTTAACGTTTAGGTTTAGGTTATAATATAGGTTTTGGGATTTGAAAATAGGTTTAGGTTAAGGTTATAAGTATAGGTTAAGGTTGGAAGTATAGGTTATAGGTTAAGGTTAAGGTTTAGGTTTAGGTTATAAGTACAGGCTTTGGGATTTGAGAATAGGTTTAGGTTAAGGTTATAAGTATAGGATAAGGCTGTAAGTATAGATTATAGGTTAAGGTTTAGGTTAAGGTTATAAGTATAGGATAAGGCTGTAAGTATAGATTATAGGTTAAGGTTTAGGTTAAGGTTATAAGTATAGGTTTAGGTTATATATTTAGAATTTAGGTTAAGGTTATAAGTTTAGGTTATAGGTTACGGGTAAGGTTTAGGTTTAGGTTATAGAGGTTTAGGTATAGGTTATAGGTTATAGGTTAAGGTTTAGGTTAGGTTATAGAGGTTATATGTTTAGGTTATAAGTATAGGTTTAGGTTTAGGTTAAGGTTTAGGTTTAGGTTATAAGTATAGGTTTTGGGAATTGAGAATAGGTTTAGGTTAAGGTTATAAGTTTAAGTTAAGGTTGTAAGTATAGGTTATAGGTTGTAATGCCCTGAAAATCGGGGGTCGAGCATAAACTCAACTCCCGAGTTCCAGAACATCACTTATGCAATAAAATGAATGATGATTGAATGTTGACTGTATTCGTGCATTGAACATGAGTGAGATTAAGCCAAAACAGCACATCATACTCCAGAGACAGTTAAATTTGCAAGCGGAAGACTGTGATAGATAGATAAAATATATAACTTATGATGAGTCTCCAGAGTGTGATAACATTACTAGGTTAAATAAATACAAGTACAGTTCTAAAATGTACCAAATGTGAGGAAGTGTAATGCCTCCTATCCCATGTACCATAGCCCGTCAATCATACAATATCGGGTCTTCATTGACTGCATGAAGAGATACGATAGGAGAACTCCTCCTATCATCACGAGGTAGTTCGGCTCTGCTGGCACAAGCATCGCCATCACCGAAACTCAACAAATGGGTTGGTGTTGCAAACACCATCCCGTAACGTGGGAGTGAGTGATCAACTCAAGGGAACAAGAAAGCATAGGTTAACATGTTATCAATTCAACTAAGCGAGAATGATAAAGCAAGCACAAATCAAACATTTCTAACTACTCTTGTTAAGTGCGAAAATGAAATGACATGATGCTGTATGCCCTTGCCAAACCACCCTCAAGCGACATCATCTTACGTTCGCGAATGCTTACTCCCTCAGTGCGCCACATCTACAAAGCACATGCGGTGCGATGATGCTCATGATTACCAAGTTATTATTAGTCCATTTCAAATAGCAATATTGGGAAACTAAGGTACCTCCCTTGTATCATTCTCAAACATGATCCATTCTAGGGTCGTCAAACCTAGTTAATCTCATACGATATTATGGTTTGAGAAGCATAGTGAAGGCATCGCAAAGGGCTCGTCACCCGTCAGCGGGGATACAGATCTCACTATATGTGGCTCAATTGCTGGCCGTCAGCTCGAGTACAGGTCTCACCGTACTCGGCTCAATCACTAGCCGTCAGCTCGAATACAAGTCTCACCGTACTCGGCTCAACTCATACTCCAGTTGCTGTGAAAGACTCGTCGCCAATCACAGACCTTGGAGTATACTCGAAGATACTACAGAGGACTCGTCGCCCGTCAGCACGAGCACAGGTCTCACTGTACTCGGCTCTCGCCGTAAGTATCGACAGCTCGAATATAGTGTCCCATACCACCATAATCGGCTCACGAGTCTGGTTGCTCACTGGTCACTACGGGGAGGCACGTGGCCCCAGCGTAGGCCGACAACGACCACGGTGTCCCATACCACCATGCCCGGCTCATGAGTCTTAGCGGATCGAGGTACCATGGTTAAAAGGGATTTCACTGGTAAGTTTGGTACCCTAGGTTCAAGCAGAGGCGACCAAACATGGTGAACATACATTAGACAAATCGGGTTACTTGACGAGCTCGGCTAGCTCGAGCGCACAACAAGTTGAACGACATGAAGTGCATAAGCACTTCGCGTGGCCAACCACTATCGCCAACCGAAGTACGACTCGGGTTCGTCGAACACATCTCACGTGGAAAATGAATCACAACCACGAATTCAATGCTGCACCGATTGTCGGACTATAATCATAGCCCCAAACACAATCAAGTGCAGATAGATAAAGCAGTAGTGAATCAAGATTCCACTCATACAATCAAGGTATGGTATTTTCCGTTTAGGGCTGCCAGGGCTGTTGCACGCACTCGTTGCACCGCTCCCCCATCACCCATGACGGATCATACAACGTAAATATAAATTTAAACATATGCATTACATAGTTATAATCATAAAGCAGTTGAGCATGTTATGAATCACAACACAAGCATGAGTTTATACATGTTCAATTCTTAATCACACAATAATCCAAGGAGATCATACACATAGTTAAAAGAGGCTGAGAATCATATCTCAACACCCTTATACATTACAATTTGCTAACTACTACTCATTCAGACATTTCAAGAAACACTAAAACAAACATGCATCAACATACATGACATATGTCGATCACATAGGCATTAGGCCAAATCCTTTCACTAGGGAGTTGCCCCAATCATAACACGCGTACACCCACGACGGATAGTCATGGCAAGCAGGAATCCAAGTTCCATATTCATTCAGTCATTTCCACAAACACTTGGGCCACACATTTTAGCATATATGGTGTCTATTGACCGTGGCGTGATTTAGGGCAAATCCTTTCGTCAAAAGGGTATCGCCAATACAACAATCATGAATCCATGACAATTAGTCATGGCGAGCACGAATGAGGATTCTATACCCATTCAGTCATTTTCACAAACACTTAGAATACACTAATACAACATACATAGTGTATGTTAGCAAAACATGTATTAGGGCTATCCTTTAGCCAAGTGATTGTTTTATCCATGTATACCATAATCATACCGCAAATAATCATGACAATTGCATTTCCAAAACTCACACATATACGGTATTTCTAGTATACACAATTTCAACATACGTAGTATTTACAAGGGAGCTTGTAATACGGCGATTCCTTTCGCCAAGCAATTAATTTATACATACATAATATATTTATACAACAATTAATCATGACAAACACATCGCTAAAATATACACGTATACGGTACTTCTTACAATACCGTATTTCTACATACATGGTATATATTAGTAAACATGTATTTAGGCGAATCCTTTCGCCAAATAAGTATTTTATCCATACGTCATATATCTATATGACAAATAAACATGTCAACCACATTTCCATAAAAAATATGTATACGGTATTTTATACGAATACCTAGAGTATGTGAAATTCCAAATTCTACAATTTTAATCGAAACAGAAAACGGAAAGCACTTTGTACATGTGCAATTGCATGCGATCATGACATCATGATCTACCATTATCCGACATTGAAAGCGTTGAAAACCATAACCTATACACCTAAAGTCCGCACCTTGTGTCGTAGAATCGTAACGGAGTCGATAGGTTCGCTAAGCTTCCGTATACGGGAGTTTGGCAACCTAGAGAATGAAATAGGTTAGCTATTTCCTAACCTACAACTGTCTAATCCCCCAAACAGGTTAGGGTTAGGGTTTATTACCTAGAAATGACGCCTGGAATCGCCGGAAAGCGTCCTGGAAGGAGGCGGTGCGGCCGTGGAGCTACAGAAAATACGGCAGGAGTTCCTCCCACATCTCCCTCACTTTCTCTCTCTTTTTCCTCTCTCAAATCCAAATTCGTATGGCTGGAATGGGAGAGGGTTTAAGGTCCTTATATAGTCTCAAAACTCACCGAAATAGACTCATGTTCAAGGGTTACTGCTAATATAGGTATTTCGTCACTTTTCCAGCTCAAAAGAGAGGTTCTGGTGGCCCTCCTTGAGCCAAACATCAGACTTAAGCTTACCACACATGGATCAATGTGGGATTACGTTTTTGACTCGATCGGATTCCCAGATCGCACGTGGCGGACCACTTTCAGTTCAACGGTCCGTGGGCCACGATCAGAAATTCCAAGTACATGTAAATGTTCCTAAAATTTTTCTTAATCCGAGGGTGTAATTTGGTCTGATTCTGACGATCTAGTTGCTTAATACTGATGCGCAAGCGAAAGGTGCCAGATCACTATTCCAGATATTTATTTTGGAATGGGAATAGTGTTTCTCACACACCCTCGCTCCGAATCGAAACGAATGGCCGTGGGACATCGGATGGACCTGATTTTTAAGATGATTGTCAAGTCCAGTGAGGCGGTCCTAGTTCCTTAACTTCGTGTTAATCGGATTTCTGATGTGCGGTCTAGACCTAATACGAAGTTTCGAGATGCTCCCGTGAGCAGCCGGGTAATGAGATTGATCCTAAGTTTTAGGGTAACCTAGTGTCAATGATTCTACAAGTTTTGAGTCTTGCAGATCGTATTTAAAGCGATTCAAATGGATTTCATGGCTAATCTAGCTTAGCACTTAGTTAACTTTGTCAAATTTCTAAAAGATTTAATCCTAAGTGATTTCCGTCTGAGGTGGTACTTAGTCCTTTGTAGTTTGTATATAAAGTGATCCAAATAATACTACGTAGCTAGTTTAAGATAGTGTCTAGGGCGAAAGTGCTTTGAAAATTTGGAAGATCAAGGTGGTGAAGGGTTGGATTTGTGAAGGAAATGGGTTAAGGAGCGATTTTAGACTGTGGGATTCAGTTCTGACAAGTTACTAAGGTGTTAGGATCGACCCATTGCCTAAGGACGTCTCATTCCAGGTTGGCAAAAATCCGGGGTGTTACATAGGTTAAGGTTATAAGTTTAAGTTAAGGTTGTAAGTATAGGTTATAGGTTAAGGTTAAAGTTTAGGTTTAGGTTTTGGGATTTGATAATAGGTTTAGGTTAAGGTTATAAGTTTAGGTTAAGGTTATAGGTATAGCTTTAGGTTATAGGTTATAAGTATAGTTATATGTTTAGGTTAAGGTTATAAGTATAGATTATAAGTTAAGGTTTAGGTTATAGGTTATAAGTATAGGTTTTGGGATTTGAGAATAGGTTTAGGTTATAGGTTTAGGTTTAGGTTATAGGTTATAGTTTTAGAGAAATGAGAATAGGTTAAGGTTTAGGTTAAGGAAATCGGGTTCGGGTTCGGGATCGGGATCGGGTTTAGGTTTGGGTTTAGGGATTAAGTTTAAGTTATAGGTTATAGGTTATAAGTATAGGTTTTGGGATTTGAGAATTGGTTTAGGTTATACATTTAGGTTTAGGTTATAGGTTATAGCTTTAGGGAATTGAGAATAGGTTTAGGTTTAGGTTTAGGAAATCGGGTTCGGGTTCGTGTTCGGGATCGGGTTTAGGGATTAAGTTTAGGTTATAGGTTATAAGTTATAAGTATAGGTTTTGGGATTTGAGAATAGGTTTAGTTTATAGGTTTAGGTTTAGGTTATAGGTTCTAGCTTTAGGAAATTGAGAATAGGTTTAGGGGCACCATACTATAAGCTACAAGAATTTCATGTCAAACAAGGTATCCTTCATTGATAACATATATACATATATATATATATATATATAATATAAGTTCTTTATTTTCACTTACATTCACAAATACATTTATCATCCATCTAAGAAAATTGAAATAAGTATTGTCACTCTATGACTAACAGTTGAAAAGGAAAATCATGCATCTTATCTTACTACGACATAAATAGTGGTTCCCAACTTCTAGGGACCCTCGCTCAACATCCGAATAGCTCTGACGCACATCCGGGTTTGCTCCATCAGTTCTAATCTAATGTAATTAAATCTAAAATTAGTTACTCATCCAAGGTTAGATAGATTGTAATACTATCATATTCTCGTTTAAATGTCCACGCCGAAAATCCGGCAACATCTCCCCATGCGTCTCCAGATGAGCTGATCTTATGTTACATTCTGATGCCAAATATCTAAAGCAATGTAAAGATATTTGGCATTGGATACGGAACGAAAGAAACATATCCAGAGAGAAATGAGGAGATGGACCGCGGATCAGGCATGAACATTTAAATAGATTATATGAAAGCATACTATCCATCTAACATTGAACTGTCCAAAATGGGACAATTTAAGCGATTTCTATGCCACCAAAAATGCAACATATCTTTGTATGGCCCATAGAAATCCTCAAACGAGTAACTAATTATCTAACTTACAAATCTATAAATTATAAGTCACAACTATAAACTAACTAATCACAATAATAATTTAAGGCAAAAAAAATGTAATATACAAGCTCATTAAGGTTTACAAGGACAATTATAGGCAATAGAAGGCAATGGAACAATATAAGTTGCACGTAGTAATAGTCTCATTTAATAAAGTCATTGGTTATGGTTGTGTAATATTCATTTTTTAATAAGCTCCATGTAATAAAGTCATGATTCTTGTCATGTGTGCATTTTAATTTTTTATTAGTAAGCGTTCAATCCCCACATTTTAAGTTATAAGTATTTTATTCTATAAAGTCTAAGATGGAAAAGGAAATCCTTTTGTTGGGCCTTAGAAAAAAAATCACATTTCAATATATTTAATACCAAGCACATATGCAACACACACTTAGGATGTGTGTTGTTTGGGATCCCAAATGTCCATCATATGATCCCACAAGTCCATATGTCCTTATCCAAAAAAACAAGTTATCCACTCATCAAGTGACACATGCCTTGCGAACAAAATGCTAAACATTTACCAAAACTAATCAGCTATTTGGAGAAGGTTCTTACTTAAACAACTACTTCAACTCAAAACTTTTGTAGCTCCAATGAATGTATGAATGGTGGGCATTAAGTCCCACAATTTCCTACCATGGGTTCCACTTGAGTTTTGGATTTGTCTCATTTTGAGGTCATGTCCTAACATGAGCTGGCAAAATGGATGGACCGGTTGATTTCTTATAAACTATTATTAAAATTTTTCTAGGCTCATTATAATATTTATTTGTCATCCAACCTCTTAATTAAGTCATATAGACATGAATCAAGGAAAGACATAAATATCAACATGATCATTGACTTTTGCTAAAATTTTAAAAGGTGGGTGCCCATTGTCATTCATGTATTTTATCCACTCCTTCCATCCAAAGGAAACAACATGAATTGAATAGCTGCCATTGAAAATTTATTGGAGGCCACAAAAGTTTTAGATCAAGCTGATATTTGTGTTTTTCTTCCGTACATGTCTTTGTAATCTCATGAATAGATTGGATGACAAATAAACATCACTGTTTCAGTAGTGGAAATCAATACTCCCACTGTTTCCTGTGATATGGTCCACTCGAGCTTCAGATATACTTAAATTTTGGGCTTAACCACAGATGAATGGCTTGTATAAACCACATGCATTCATGGTGGACCCATAAAAGTTAGAAAGATAAGGGTGTACTGAGTTGCAATCCGATTTTCCATTACCGAATCTAAATTTTTTAGGTGAAATCCCTAATTTTAAAATTCTCCAATTCCCATAATCCTAAAATCCCCAAATCCCCAATTTGTAAAATCAGAAAAAGCAAATTCAGGGTCCACATTCAAGTATGTAAGCCCTAAAATCCCCAAATCCTTAAATGAGGGTCCACATTTGAATTGGAAATCCACAAATCACTAAATCCCCAAATTCATAAATCAACATTGAGATTGAGAGAGATTGAGAGGGGAGAGAGAGAGAGAGAGAGAGAGAGAGAGAGAGAGATACCTCACATTCGTGAATCTAATTGAATCAAGCTTCAGAGAGAGAAAGGGAGGTTGTGATTAAGAGAGGAATGAAGGTGGTGCATGGACAGGGAGGGCCTTGGACCACCGCTCGACCAAACGAGGATCGGTAGGGAGAGATGGGGAGTCGAGGATGGGGTTGTTGCTGTCGGGAGTTGAGATGGAGAGAGATTAAGAGAGACGGGAGTTGAGATGGAGAGAAAGAGAGAGAGGTGGGGAGAAGATAGAGAAAAATGGGTGTTGGAACGAAATATGGGCGTGAAATGGGAGCGCTAGAATGAAATAGGGATGGAAGCGGATTACATACTGAGTAATAAAGTACGCTTAGCATACTGAGTAAACTCCGTGGGGTCCATCATGATCTATGTATTTTATCCACTCCGTCCATCTATTTTATTAAATAATTTTATGGCATGGATCCAAAATTGAAGAATATCCAGAACTCAAATGCACCACACCACATGAAACAGTGTGAATGGAACTTATACCATTGAATCATTCTTAAGTGTCACAAAAATTTTGTATTAAGCTTATATTTGTTTTTTGCCCCACTCTAATGTCTTTGTGATCTTATTAACATCTTGGATGACAAATATACATCACTGTAGGGCTTAGGAATGTTTCAACGGTGGAATTCATTATTCCCACTGTTTCTGTGGTATGATCCACTTGAGATTTGGATATGCTTCAACTTTGTGCTCAACCCCTTAAATGAGCTAAAAAAAATGTATGGACGGTGTGGATAAGACACTTATTTTCACGGTGGGCCCAACTGAGTTTACTCAGTACGATAAGAGCCAACTAAGTAACTCAGTACGCAATCCGATTCCAATAGGGACACCCACTTGAGATGAAATGCGGCCTTGGACTGACGTCACCATTTTTTGTGGGCCCCACTATGATGTATTTGTTATATCCACACCGTCCATCCATTTTGAGATATCATTTTAGGTCATGAGCCAGAGAATGAGGCAGATATAATTCTGTAGTGGACCACACCATAAAAACCTATAACCTAAACCTAAACCTATAGCCAGAGAATGAGATATCATTTTTAATGGTGGGTCCCACAAGGTATTTAAGACCCATCTGAATCGTCTAAAGGCCTTAAACTCGAAGGTCACCCACCTGATTCAGTTTCACCATTAACGATGGTGTCATTGTCCTCCTTTAATCGAACTAAATTCGGTAATATCGTTGTTAAAACTTAACGAATTACACCATTAAAATCATAACCAATCCTCTGATTAGTTATTATCGAATGTTCTGGAGAGACTTTCGAGAGTTATAAAAGCTCTCTTTCTATTTTGGGTAGCCGTCCCTGAAAATCTAAAAAGAGATAGAGAGAGAGAGAGAGAGAGAGAGAGAGCGAGAGAGAGAGAGAGAGGGCATGGTGTGGCTTGAACGAGTGCCTCACTACTCGAGTTAAGTTGAGTCATGACTGCAACTCAGACCTCAGCTCAATTTCTCCGATGAACTCCAACTATATTGGAGAGTGGAATGATGAAGACGAGTTCATCGCAGGTCAATCCAGGTCGTCCTGTTCAATGATTCTCCATCAGCGTGTTCTAGCAGATGAGTCGACTCAGTCGACTTCTGAGTTCACCCAGAGCAATTGGGTCCCATTTTGCTGAGTCTTAGTAGCTCAAAAACTCTCCGAACATGTTAAAGAAACTCCAAAATCAGATCCCATCCACCTGTCCGATCAAATTCACCGGGTGGGTACACTTGAGTTTTAGATTTACCGAAATCAGACCACTCTCCATTTGATGTTTAATGGTCTAATTAATATCAATCAATTGGATGGTTAGGATTGCCTAATCGGTGAGAAATTGGAATGTGCATTGTCCATAATCTTGTTCGTGATATTAGTGGCCTGGATTGCCTTGCATGATTGCAACATATGAAGATGGTGAATTATATCATAGGAGACTATTATCCCACAAAAATAATACAGCGAATATTCATAGAAATTTTGATAGGTTTAAGAAGAAGAAAAATTTAAAAGGTAGCACTATCACCTTAGTAGTCCTTTTAACTACTCCAAATGATAGTTCGCAGGAACAATGTAAGATCACAACAAAGACTTTGGTACGTCCATTGATCCTAGTGGGACCCATGTGATGAACTAGTTGAATGACATATAAATGACCTTAAAACGGTGGGGTCCCATCTCCACTCCCAGTGCTCTATCCCACCTAAACTAGGTACCAATCGGATTAATGAGATCCAACCCTAACATGATATGTCACAACTAATCAACTGTAATTTGTATCGACCCTGTCCATTCGTGTTTTTAGATCATTTTGGGACATGATCCCAGAATTGAAGAAGATCTAATTACCAATTGGACCATAATTTAGGAAATAAAGATGGTCAAACATCCTACCATTAAAAACTTCTTTGGGCCCATCTTATGTTTCCCAAGTATTTATTTATTTGCCATCCAATCTATTGATTAGCTGACAAAAGCCTGGATGGGGAAGGCTCAGCCAAATCGCGAGTCACCACTCGTCTCAGGATCAAATGAGTTATTCCGCGTCTCAAAACCTTGGTTTGAGTTGCTTTTCTTTCCCCTCTCTTCTTATACCTTTATCATGTGAATTTCGCCATGCTGAGTCAGCTAAATATTTGAATTTTGGATGGTTTTATAAGTCTTGTTGGATGTTTCCTTCAAAATGCCCCACATTTTCCTAAAAAGGCAAACTAACGAAATCCCCACAAAGAAAATCTTTCGAAGAATGATGTGAGATTGGAATATGATTTGTAATCTTTTGAAAACAAAGAGAGAGAGGATTGAAAATACTATCAAAGAGATGACATAATGATCAAAAAGTCAGGTTTCCCTTTGTTAGGGCACTGCTTCCATTTTCAATTTTAGATATGATTCATTTTTTGTATAATGCTCTAAAATGTTCTTTAAAAATAGATGAACGGTGTAGATATAATAAATACATCACTGTGGGGGCCATGTAACTTTGATCTCCTTTGAACTATTCATATAACTTGGAGCTCGAGGAGCGTCAATGCTCGTCTTCGCACGACATGTACCTATAGCAGCTATATAGCTATATAGCTGGTGTTCTCATTGCACGCTCACTCACTGCTAAAAACTACTTAATCCCATTATAATGTTTATTTACCCTTGAAATAGGTGATAAGATCAAATGAAGGTAAAACACAAATATCAGCTTAATCCAGAACTTTCATCACTCAGAAGAAGCTTTTAATGGTCAATTTTTGTTCTTTCCTCTAGGGTGGTCCACCTAATATTGCGGGTCAATTGCTTTAAAATGAGCTAGAAAAATGGAGGGACTATGTGGATATATAACACATACATCAAATATAAGCAGCTGACCCTGGACTCACTAATCTGCGCACTTAAGAAGTTTCTAGCCATCATCTGCGCACTCGTTAGGGCAGTTCACGAGTAGCGCTAGCTTGACTAACTCGCTCAACTCGGCTCGAGTCAACTCGGATTGACTTGGCTTTAATGGCCGACTCAGGCCAATCCAATGACTGCTTTTTTTTGTAGCTCATGTTGGGTTCGAGCCAAGTTCGACCAGGTGGTATTTCAAGTCGACTTGACTCAACTCATTATTAATTTTTTAATAAGTTTTTTATAATTTATTATATATATATATATATATATATATATGTACGGGAAAAGGTTCTATACGGTCGAGTTGTGTGGGCCCCACCGTGATAAGTGTCGAACATCTACCCAATCAGTCAGATGCACCATTCCATGGTGGGCCTGAGGCTTAAAAATCAAGTCAATCCGTGACTTTTTTGGGCCAAACCACATACAAAAGTTGAGAGGGGTTACCCTCCATTCAAATATTCATAATCATTTGTTGGGCCCACCGAGATGTGGTTCACAAATCCAGCTCACCATTATGTGTGTCCCACTTGAATGAGGAGTCATACCAAGTTTCATATGCATCAAAATTTTAGGTGGGCCCCACCAAGTGATTTTATATGTTTTAGGCATTTCTTCACATGATTTCAAATGGTATGGCCCACCTAAGTTTTGTATACGGTTGATTTTTGGTATATCCCATAATTTAAAGGGGGCCCATCTAATGCACGGTGTTGATGGTCGACACTCATCACAGTGGGGCCCACACAGCTTGACCTCGTGGGAAGTTCCCATGAGCTCAACCGTACAAAACCTTTTCCTATATACGCGACCCCATGTGACCCCACCAAACCCTAGCCCCCTTTCCCTTTCTTCTCTTTCTCTACCTGCTGCCTGCCCGCCTGCCCGCCCGCACGACGCCCGACCAACACTAATCCCTCCTCTCTCTGTCTCTCTCTCACCCTCTCCCTCCTCTCTCTCTCTCTCTGATCTCTCCACCCTACCGTTGTCGCACACCCTACCCATGCACGCCCTTTTTGTCTCTGAAGCTTGGTGAGGTCTCTCTCTCTCTCTCAATCTCAATCTCAATACCAATTTAGGGATTTAGGGATTTAGCAATTCGTGGATTCCTTATTCGATGTGGACCCTCATTTAGGGATTTGGGGATTTTAGGGCGCATTACTTCACATTGTTGAGGATGGTGCATCTAAACAGCCCCAAATCAAGGATTCAAAATTAGTTTTGGGTACCGCATCTATCACCACCGAAACCATGCTATAACACCCTTTGTTTTCATTTTTGTTATTTTGTTTTGGTTATGTTCCATTTTTTTCTGATGGAAGCAAATAACACAGTTCGGGGCTGTCTTCTACTAGAAAATCCGTGGGGCCACCATGAAGCATATGTTTTATCCATGTCATGCATCCAGATCTAGTATGGATTCACGGATGATGGTTGGATTCAGCATATTGAATGTGAACTATTGAAATGGTTTTCAATAATTTGTTCAATGGAGTGTGCATAGTGGGTTAATTACTAATTGGTTGTTTTCACCTTACTGAATAATTATTGTAATTTGATTGAATGCTCAGTATGCTTTAAACCACAGCTTGATATCATTTGCAACACTTAAAAAGTGTTTGGATGTACTCCAATTAACATCTTGACTTATATTGATGGGAACAAATACATGTCCTAGCTCTGCACCTATGGTGTAACAGAAAATGGTAACTACCTTAGGTAGGATATCCCATAATTACCCCAATTTCACATCTGTTATTGTAGATTGGTCTAGACTAAAACATGTGTTTACCACAGTTGACTAAATTGTGTCAGACCATCCACCATATGCATGGTGTACCAATAAACTTTGTTGCATTAAATGGACAGTTCCGTAGGCAGTCTCACCATGATGTTTCTGTTTATCCATATCATCTATTCTCTATCATACTAGATAATAAGCTTGGTTGCATTAAATGTAAGAGTCATCTTTAGTGTGGTATGCTTGAGTATTGGATATACTTCATTTTTATGCACATGCATTAAAATGATTTGGGAGAAGGATAAACGACATGAAAAAATGGATACATCAAGGTGGGCTCACCTACACAACTACCTTCCTTGAATTTCTTGAAGCAAACCCAGATGTGCATCGGAGTTATCCGGATGTTGAGCGGGGGTCCCTGAAAGGTGGAAACTACTATTATGACCATGATAAAGCTATCCATTTCCTATGGACAACATTGAAGTGACCTGGCCATTTGGACAGGTCGTGTTTATATTTGTATTTACAGGGACCACACCCTTAACCTAAACCACACCCTTAACCTATAACCCAAACATAAACCTTAACCCATAAATACCATAACCTATAACCCATAACCTAAACATAAACCTTAACCCATAACCTTAACCCATAACCTAAACCTGAACCTATTCTCAATTCCCTAAAGCTATAACCTAAACCTAAACCTAACCTAAACCTATAACCTTAACCTAAACCTAAAACCTAAACCTAAACCTAAAACCTAAATGTATTCTCAAATCCTTAAACCTAAACCTACACCTAATCCTAATCTCAACTACTTAACCTAAACCTAAACTTGAAAACCCAAACCTAAACCCGATACATAACCCGAACCCGAACCCGATTTCCTAAACCTAAACCTTAACCTATTCTTAATTCCCTAAAGCTATAACCTATAACCTATAACATATAACCTGTAACCTATAAACTAAACTTATAACCTATAACCTAACCTTAACCTAAACCTAAAACCTAAACCTAAACCTATAACTTAAATGTATTCTCAAATCCCTAAACCTAAACCTACACCTAGTCCTAATCTCAACTCCCTAACCTAAACCTAAACCTAAACTTGAAAACCCAAACCTAAACTTGATCCCGAACCTAAACCTGATTTCCTAAACCTAAACCTTAACCTATTCTCAATTCCCTAAAGGTATAACCTATAACCTATAGCTTACTTGGAGCTCAGAAGCGTAGGAGACATAATCAAAAGGCAGGAACTCGTCATTAACCATTGTGGATGGAGCATTGTCTAAGAACCATAGTGATCAGATGATTTGATACTCTGAATTCTGGAATCATTGAATTAGGACCACAACCCATTTCTTTTTAATTGTTCCTTTGATGGTTACTAATAAAAAAGTTGCCATCTTTCGATCTTTATATTTTTTGGCTATGTTTCATACACAATGTGGCCCACAACTTTGAGCATCTAGAATGGTGTCTATGTACATGGATGAGCACACTTTAGCACTTCGTATCAACAAACATTAGATTTAAACCACAATCATAAGTATCGTGTGGCAATGTTACATCTTTGCACAGAATAAAATAGTTTTGAACAAGGTTTGAAGTATTGGCCGCCTTATCGATGGTGAATGATATGATACCCAACACACTGATTTTAATCCTTAGTTTTCAATGACAGATGGGGTCTATGGTCCAATAATCAAAACCCATGCCTGTTTGTCCCAACAACAGTTGGACTACGCCTAAGAATCTCCTCGATAGGACAATCTTAACTTATCAATTTCTGGCTTGTATATAAAAGGTTACGTTGTCTTGTCTCACTCATGTACCATTTCATGTTATATACATTGTATTATAACATCGTTGAATATACATTGATAAGTTAGACGGTTTCTGTTCCACCACCAGAGATTTCTACTGCCCAGCCTATGATGCAGCTCCTCTACCAAAGACCGGTACGGATCCGACCGTATCCGTGAGCACCTCCCAATTACAGTAGATGTTGTAGGCTGTGATATCCGTACTTTAGGGGTAAGGCAGACACCCCGTTGTTTCACCGAATCAGGCTGAACAGGATCGAGTGAGTGCCCTTCTTCAGGAGCTCCGACGACTCGATCCCCCACGTTTCCAGGGCGACTCAGACCCGACGGTAACTGAGAGATGGCTCACCGATGTGGAGAAGATATTCGATACGATGGGATGCACGACCGAGCGGCGAGTCCGATTAGCCATATTTCTTCTCCATGGTGAGGTTGAGTACTGGTGGACGTTAGTCTCCCAAGCAGTAGACACCGATTTTATGTGGACCTGGGAGGACTTTGTTGATTGGTTTGGCCGGCAGTACTTTCCTGATCACATCCCATGATAGCGAGCATTGGAGTTCGAGGTCCTAGTACAGGGTGATATGACGGTGGCTTAGTGTGCCGCTCATTTTGTAGCGCTATCCAGATTTACGCTATACTTGGTAGATGATGAGGAGCGAAGAGCCTGCCGATTCGAGGACGGTTTGCGTTACGGTCTTCGAGGCCATTTTATTGGGCATGAGCTCCCAACTTTTGAGGGGGTGGTATGGAAGAATTAGATTTTTTAGGCTAAGTGGGCCGATTCTCAGCCTGATCATGGTCAAAGGAGAGAACGGAAGAGGCATGCTCCTTCTAGTGACTCGCAGCAGCATCAACCGCAATAGAAGAGGTACATAGGTCACCCAGCCTTTCGAGCATCAACAACACCTCTACCACCACATCTGAGGCAGTTCACCAGCACATGTTTGGGTGCGGTACGATGGGGCACCGTATATGGGAGTGTCCCCGCCCGTAGTAGCAGCGACAGCCACCTCCACCGCACCAGCAGCAGAGACCCCCACAACAGTAAGAACAGCTGTCCCCACCACCGAGGATACCTCGGCGAAGATCGGCACTGACCTCCTGGGGGCCGCCGCATAAGCAAAGGCGGCGGTTTGACCACCTCAATGATACGGCGATGGCAGCGACAGCTCGAGGGGGACAGACACCTCCCCAGCCGGCTCAGGCTAGATTTTACACAGCCCAATAGGATCCTCAGTCGTCTGGAGGAGTCGTTTAGGGTATACTTCCAGTCTCTGCATGCAGCGCTTGGGTTTTATTTGATTCTGATGTTTCGCACTCGTTTAAGTTTGAGAGATTTTGTCGTTCAACTAGATTGCCGACAGAGTCTGCTCGAGAGGGGTTGACCATATCGACGCCCTTGGGGAAGACTACAGTATTAGGATGCTTCGTTCGTCTTGCCCTGTGCTAATGGGAGAGATCTTCTTGCCTGTCGACTTGTACGTGATGCCGATGTCGGACTTCGATGTTATCTTGGGTATGGATTGGCTTGCCGAGTACCGCGCCATATTAGATTGCTTCGCGAGGACCATCACATTCTGTATACAAGGCTTACCGCAATTTTAGTTTATTGCAGAGCCCCAAGGAAAGCCATTGTCTTGCTTGATGTCCTGCGTTGTTGAGGAGCCTATTACCGCTTGTATTGATCAGATGATGATTGTTTGCGACTTTCTCGACGTATTTTAGGAGATTCCGGGATTACTGCCTCGCCGACTCACCGAGTTTCAGATTGATCTTGTGCCCAGTACCGTGCCTATTTCAAAGGCCCCGTATCGTATGGCACCATTGGAGTTACGGGAACTACAGAAGTAGTAAGATGAGTTACGCGAGTTGAGCTTTATCCGTCCGAGCAGTTCACTGTGGGGGGCACCGGTACTCTTCGTGAAGAAGAAGGATGGCTCGTTGAGGCTCTGCGTAAACTATCGCGAGTTCAATAAGGTCACGATCAAGAATAAGTACTTGCTCCTGAGGATCGATGATTTGTTTAATCAGCTATAAGGTGCACAGTTCTTTTTAAAGATTGACTTGCGTTCCGGTTATCATCAGATTTTGGTCGGAGAGGAAGAAATTCCGAAGACGGCTTTCAGGACTCGTTATAGTCATTTTGAGTTCTAGGTCATGTCCTTCGAACTGACCAATGCGCCCGCGGTCTTCATGCAGTTGATGAATGAGGTCTTCTGCCCTTATCTCAATCAGTTTGTTGTAATCTTCATCGACGACATTCTATTCTATTCGAGGACCCATGAGGAGCACGAGCAGCATCTAGAGGCTACGTTACAGACCCTCCACGCACACCAGCTGTATGCGAAGCTGGAGAAGTGTGAGTTTTGACAGGAAAAGGTGAAGTTCCTCGGTCATGTGGTGACGAGGGAGGGCGTCGCAGTGGACCCCTCGAAGGTTGAGGCAGTGCGTCAGTGGGGCCAGCTCATAACTGCATCCGAGATCCGCAGTTTCTTAGTTTAACGGGCTACTATCGACGTTTTATTAAGGGCTTCTCCTGTATTGCAGCCCTACTTACTAGGTTGACTTGGAAGGGCGCGGAGTTTATTTGGAGCGATGCCTGTGAGTGAGCATTTATGAAGTTGAAGGACCGTATGACATCCGCTCCTGTCCTCACTCTTCCCTCTGGAAGTAAAGGATTTATTATATTCACCGATGCCTCGTATATTGGTTTGGGTGTTGTCCTGCTGCAACATGGGAGATCAGTCACCTTCGCGTCTCGTCAGCTCAAGATCCATGAGTTGAACTACCGCATGCATGATTTGGAGCTGACTACAGTTGTCTTCGCACTGAAGGTGTGGAGGCACTATCTCTATGGGGTTAGGTTGGAGCTCTTATCCGACCACAAGAATTTGAAGTACCTCTTCTCGCAGTCTGAGTTGAACATGAGGCAGAGGCACTGGATGGAGCTCCTAAAGGACTATGACTTCGATCTTCAGTACCACCCGGGCAAGGCAAACGTGGTGACGGATGCCCTCAGCCGCCAGCCACGAGGCCTGGTGGCGCATATGATGATTTAGGAGTGGCGGATGCTTGAGGATGTAGCAGAGTATGATTTTGAGTTCGGCCTGCAGTCTTCTATCGTGCAGTTGTCGAGCCTGTTAATTCAACCCTCTCTTATCGCAAGGGTGATCGAGGCTCAGCAGGCTGATGAGTCGTTGCAGAGTTATATGACAGAGGCGACATCTGAGAGTCAGGCAGATTGGCAAATTAGTACAGATGGTGGACTTCACTTCAGAGGCCGATTATGTATCCCAGATATTTCTGAGTTACGCAGAGATCTTATGACCGAGGCACATCGATCACGATTTTCTATCCACCCTGGCTCGATGAAGATGTACCGTGATATGAGGCGACAATATTTTAAGGCGGGGATGAAGCGTCAGATCGCCAGTTTTGTGGCCGAGTGTGACACATGCCAGCATGTCAAGGCCGATCATCAATGACTCCCTAATCTATTGCAGCCGTCGAGTGTCCCGATATGGAAGTGGGAACACGTGTCAACAGATTTTATTATGGGCTTGCCGAGGACTCAGCGCAGTCAAGATGCCATCTGGGTTGTTGTGGATCGTCAGACGAAGTCGGCATATTTTCTTATGATTCGTGCAACTTGGCCTTTAGACCAGCTTGCGAGGTTATTCGTCGAGGAAATTGTGAGACTACATGGCGTTCCAGTCTCGATCGTTTCTAACCGAGACCCCAGGTTCACATCTCAGTTTTGGGGGAGCTTCTAGAGAGTGATGGGGACTGATTTGCAGCTCAGCACCGTGTACCATCCGCAGACCAATGGTCAGACCAAGAGGAACCAGATCCTTGAGGATATGCTTTGGGCCTGCGTGATTGATTTCGAGGGTAGCTGGGATAAGCATCTGCGATTGGCTGAGTTCGCATACAATAACAGCTATCAAGCGACCATCGGCATGACTCCTTTTGAGGCACTATATGGCAGATCATGCAGATCACCGAGTTGTTGAACAGAGGTTGGAGAGTGTCATCTCCTAGGTCCTGAGCTTGTGTAGGAGACATCAGAAGCTATTGATATCATCAGGCAAAGGATGCGTACAGCTCAGAGCAGGCAGAAGAGTTTTGCTAATCGTCGACGTCGTCCCTTGGAGTTTGATGTAGGGGACCTTATGTATCTCAAGGTCTCGCCCATGAAGGTCGTAGTTCGATTTGGAGCGAAGGACAAGCTTGCCCCGAGAGTTATAGGACTTTTTGAGATCACTGGTCGCATTGGCGCCGTGGCCTATCAGCTTGCCTTGCCATCTCAGTTGTCTGGCATCCACAACATTTTTCATGTCTCTATGTTGAGGAAGTGTGGGTCAGACATTGTTCCTGTTATTGATTGACAGCCATTAGAGGTTCGTGAGGATGCTTCCTATATTGAGCAGTCAGTCCATATCCTTGATCGGAAGGAGCAGGTCTTCCGAACCAAGGTCATTCCATTGGTGAAAGTTCAGTGGGGTCACCATTTTGTTGAGGAGGCTTCTCAGGAGCGCGAGGTTGAGATTCAAGAGCGTTATCCCCATCTCTTTGATGACTGATTATGTGTTATATTTTGCATGTTATCTCTGATTTTATATAGTGGTGTTATGTTTCTTCTCTCTCATTAGTATGACTAGTTGTGATGATTGTATAAATTTCGATGACGAAATTTTTATTAGGAGGGGAGAGTTGTAAGCCCCGTATCTTAGACCATACCGTTCCAAGGGGAGAGTTGTAAGCCCCGTATCCTAGACCGTACCGTTCCGAAGGTTCCCGCAGTCCTCCCGGTTGAATTCTGGCAACCTTCGACCCTTAACTGGTATTTACGCTCAACCCTGAGTCACACGTTGTCAACCCGAGACTTGTACCCTAGTGACCGCACTGTCACCGCGGTTCCGATGCCGCGACTTGCGCGCCAAGGCGATACTTTGGCCGGGAGATGTGGGTCAGCGTTCGGTGCGAGGAAAATGTCGCATGTACGAATTTCAAGAGAATCTTTACGAGATGTTACCTCAATCAATCCCATCATGTCAAGTACACATCACCTTTTCACCCATTCACAAGCAACCCCCAAAGTCAAAAAGATTCTTACACACCCATACTTCTCTTACACCAAAAACCACAAAAGTCAAAAAGGCTCTTACACACATCACCCACCACATCCATCACTCCATCAACCATCTTTCTCTCTCTCCCTTTACAAGTCTCTCTCTCTCTCTCTCTCTCTCTCTCTCTCTCTCTCTTTTCCGATCTCATTTCCAAGCAAGAAATAAAAAACTCCACACGTCCCAAGTTTCTCCAAGCTTTCTTAAGCAACAAGTGTGGCCCACCTTTCCCACCCTTTCATCTCCCATCTCAACCATCCACACCTCATCTCCTCCGTTGGAATCAAAGTTAAGGAGCTAAGGAATCCTAGGGTACAAGTAGAAGCCGGTGGGTGATCTTGGATCTCCACTTATTTTAATTATTTTGTGATTTAAGGGCCACTTGTGGTGGGACCCACCTTGATGTAGGCTTTGTATCAAAGAGGGGCCCATAGTGGCGGGGCCCCTCCATCCTTGCCGAACTCTCTCTCTCTCCCCATTGTTTCTTTTTTTGTATGATGGCTTGTGGCCCACTTGATGCATGACAATATCCATGTCATCCATTGAGGTGGACCCCACTGTTTCCATCAGTGGTAAATTCCTTGGGAAAAACACAAATATCAGGAAAATCCAAAACAGGTGGGCCATGTGGGACCCACCTTGATGGGGTGTACATCCACACCGTCCGTCTAGGCAAACTCACCAATGAGAGTAGGAAACAGTGCAGTGGCTGACAGTGGGAAGTGCTAACAGTGAAATGTGGACTGACAGTGGGGTGACTAACCTGGAGTGTGTACTGACATGGAGTGTGTACTGACTTGGGTATGGACTGACGGTGGGGTCCATCGGACCTACCCACATCATCCATCTAGGTTGGTGGGCCACCCTATGTTGTATGTGTTCTATCTGAACCGTCCACTATTTCTAGTCGGTGGGGCCCACATCTGCGTGGGTCTCTCCCTGCTACGCCAGATCCATAGCTCAACTGGCAACTGAGTGAAAGATACGTCGTTGCAGCACTAAGGTCTTGGCATCGATTCTGCAGCAGGGGGTGGCTACCAGCAAGGTGTGATTGACTGTGGGGCCCATGAGACCGATCCTAGCTACACCGTCCATCCACTCAGTGGGCTACACCATGTTGCTTGTGTGTAATCCCAGCCATCCACCGTCTTTGGATGGTGGGACCCACCCCATGTGTGGGGCAACACCATGATGTATGTTTTTGTCCAAGCCGTCCTACGCTTGGATAGTTGTCGTGAAAAATATATATTATATTATATTATATATATTATATATATTATATATTATATTATATATATACTCTATATATGGTGCTATGGTGGGCCCTACGTGGGACCCACCTCTGTCGGTGTCAGGACAAAAAAAAAAGAGGCAGCACGTGGCTGCTCTCTCTCTCTCTCTCTCTCTCTCTCGCTCTCTCTCTCCCCCTTTAATGCCTAAAAGCTGCATAGCAGCAACTATATAAATAATATATATATATATATATATGTTATATATTATATATACCTTACATAATATATGAGGGTGGGCCCTTGGTGGGATCTACCTTTACTCTTAAATGGGGAGGCAGCCACACTGCATGTGCTGCAAGTTCCACCATGATAAATGTGTTCTACACGTCCATTTGTTCTCATGGTGGGACCGATTGTCGTCTGACGACAGCAAGCTCTGTGGATCCCACTACTAGATAGCAAGTCGCGGGCCCCACTTTGATGTATATCAACACCGTCCACTATTTGAACAGCGGGGCCCACCATGATGCATGTGTTGTATCCATGCCGTCCAACCATTTATGAGATTAGTTTACGACATGGAAAATAGTGTGAGCCAGATCTAAAGTTTAAGTGGACCCCACCATTTAAATAGTGGGCTGTGGCATCCACCGTTCAAATGCCTAAGGGCCACGGTAGTTTTCAATTAAGTTGGTAATTGTTTTCATTTCATCTACCTCTTTGATAACTTATGAATATGTCAGATCTTAAACATATAAGGGTGGGTCGATTTGATATACATTTGGCCCATTTGACTTGGTCATTTAAATCAACCCATTGGTTCGGCACATTTGACTAGGCCCGATGCAATGTACTTGGGGCCCAGTTGGTTAGGCGGATGTGATATACGAGGCCCGTTATTGAGGCCCACCTTGATATGTATGAGGCCCATATGATTAGGCTCATCTTGATGTGGTTATGGCCCATCCATTGGGGCCCACCTAATATGCATAAGGCTCATGATTATGCAGCCCACTTGTTATATCTAAGGCCTATGGGTCGAGGCCCAGTTGGATGTACACAAGCCCATTACAATGTGTAACCCTACCATGGTCTGAGTAATGATGTTTATGGCGGCCATGCCTTAGGAGCAATGTTGGTTTGATGTCCACATTGTAAGAATAATGTTGGTTAAATGTCTGCATTAAAATTCTCCCTAGGGCCCATTGTAGGCCCATACTTGTAGGCCGCCTAGGCCCATCTTCGTTATGAACGACATCCATCACCCTATAACATGTTTAGTATAGTTCCATGATTTATGATCATACACATCATATGTATGCTTGATATGAGATGTGACTGATCATAGCATATGCCTTCAGGCAGATTGTTTAGGGGCTCCCAAATATGTGGTGTTACCCCACATGAGCGCATGATATGCGTATGATTACTGCATGACTGGATAGTGTGATTCATGCATTCACATTGTGTGATATGGTTACTGTACACCTTAGCGACATCAAGGCCATAGACGCCACAGGCTTATCGTAGTTAGCAGGATTGGATGCCGAAAATTGTGTTCTACATGGGATGTTATAGATATCCTTGGGTGAAAGTCCCTAAACCCTTATGGTACCAAAAGGTTACTCCAATGTCTAGACCGAGTGGGTGCATGAGCGCCGAGTACCGATTGCCAGACGGCAGCATTTTTCACTATGTCATGGTCGGTTGGAAGGGGGTGCGGCTTTACCCGCTTGAGAGGAGGGGGTAAAGCTAGGCTGAGTTTGACCAGCTGGAGGAATAGGTCCGCTATCGACGAGCTGAGCCCGATATTGGTGGGCAGATAGTGAGGTCTCTTCCACTTAACTTATTGCATGCGATGGGGCGGCAGTCTAGTTTAGAGTGTACTAGACCCTGGTGATATCCTAAAGTTAAGCCGTATCGATATGTAAACTTAGATGAGGATTCGTATGCTTGAGTTGCATCTCGCATTGCATGGCCTTGGTATGGCCGACATCATTCATGCCTTACATCGTATGGCCTTGGTACGACCGATATCATTCACACCTTGCATCGTATAGTTATGGTACGGCTAACGGTATTCATGGATTCACCAGCATGTTCCGCATTACTCTGATACTGCATAACTATATTACTATCTTGCGCACACATTTTCACTGCCCTCTAAGCTTTCTATAAACTTATGCACGACTGTTGCGTGTAGGTGACATTGGATCGCAACAGCGTTAAGGCTAGAGCGCGTGACAGATCGTCTTAGAGCTTTTATACTTTATCATTATATTTCCCTTTATGCTCATTGTACTTGTAAAATTTTTTATCATAGTAGAAATGTGATGGAGTTTTTGGTTGTTGTTTGTGAGTTATGCCTTTGGTTATACTTATTACGAATTAAACTGATATTGGAAATCCTCCTCATAGCATCCCAGGATCGGAACCTGGCGAATGGGTGGTGGGAGCCGAGAATGGGATTCTAAGGAGGCTGTCAGCACCGGATTCGGCGATCAGAAATTTTGTGAGCCTTGTTTCCGAGTTTGGGGCGTGACATTGATGGCCTAGACATACACATACATCATGGGTAGCCCCACACATAGGGTGGGTCCCACCGCCCTGGGACGGTGGATGCCCCACAAGCATTACGGTGTGGCTCATCAAGATGAATGGACAACGTCGGTGGGTCCCACGGACCCCGCTGTCTGTTCACACCTCACAGCTAGCCACTCCCACTGACCGTCCACACCTCACTGAAGAAACGAGGTATCTTTCACTCAGTTTGCCACTAGAGCTATGGATCTGGGTTTGGATAAATACATCAAGGAGGGCCCCACCCACACTTGGGGTGGGCCATGTGTTAGATGGACGGTTGGGATGTCATATAAACATCATGGTGTGTCCCACATGGATGGGGTCCACCGATAGATGGCGTAGGTGTAAACATCATGGTGGGCCACACACCTCATCATCATCATTACCATACAAAGAAGGGAAAGAGAGAAAGAAAGAGAAAAAAGAGAGATCGGATGGTGATGGAGGGACCCTGCCACTATGGGCCCTCCATGGTTGCAATACATAGATCAAGATGGGTCCCACTATATGTGGGCCCTCAAATCACAAAAATTAAATCATAAAACACCCACCATTAGATCTCATCTTCCTTCTTCTGCATATAGGTTCTGGAGCTCAAAGGAAACAATTCCACCGGTTGAGATTGTCTTTGGATGGTGGAGATGGGAGGTAAGAAGGTAGGCCACACACAAAGCTATTTCTCATGGAAACTATTACTTGGATGGTTTGGACTCTCATGGGGTTTGCTTGAAACTGAAGGAATGAGAGAGAGAGAGAGAGAGAGAGAGAGAGAGATGATGATGTAAAGAGAGAGAGGGATGGGTGAGTGAGTGATGGGTGATGGGTATGTACTTGACATGTAAGGGTGTGTAAGAGAGAGAGTTGACTTTGGGGTTTCTGTTGTACTTGACATGAGGTGATTGATGTGCACTTGATTGATGGGACATATTGTAGAGATTCTCTTGGGATTACAAATACACAGCGTTTTCTCGAACTGAATGCGGGCCTACATCTCCTGGCCAGGGTATCGCCTCGGCGAGCGAGACGCAGCATCAGAACAGCGGCGACGGCGCAATCGCTAGGGTACAAGTCTTGGGTTGAGTCGACTCGGGTTAACAGGACTCAGCTTAGGATCGCACGCAAACATCGGATAAAGGTCGAAGGTTGCCGAAATTCAATCGGGAGGACCTCGGAAGCCTATGGAACGGTACGGGATAGAATACAGGTCTCACATGAGTCGAGTTCGAGCTGAGGTCAGCCAATGTTCAAGCCGACAGAATGTCTTGGCCAAAGAATGGTGTCCCACTCATTAGACCCACCATGATGTATGTATCCAGTCCACATTGTCCATCGGTTTTACCAAACCATTTTAGGCCATGGCCTCAAAAATCAAGCCGATCCATATCTCAGGTGGACCACACTTCAAGAAATAGTGGGGGTTAGGAATCACACTCGGCAGCCCCAGATGCTGCCTTTAGCAGCGTGGTGATTTCGAACCCCACTCGTGGATCCTACCATGTTGTATGTGTTAAATCTGTACCATTCATCCAATTTTCCAAATAATTTAAGGTCATGGACTAAAGGATGGGGTAGATCCAGCTTATAGGTGGGTCACACCATAAAAAAACTGCGAGGATAATGACATCAACTGCTGAAATCTTCCTGAGGCCCACTGTGTGGTTTATTTGCCACACAGACCTGTGCCTCAGGTATCTTGGACCTGGCTATAGGGAAAAACACAAATATCAGATTGATTCAAAATGTTTGGTTAGGGGGCCACACTGTAAGGCAGCGTGCCCTGGCACGTTGACCAGTAGGTGGCACCACTGTGGTGTCCAACCGTGATGTATCTATTTAATCCGCACCATTCATCTATCTTGCCACATTATTTTAGCCCGTGAATCCAAGAATCGGGCAAATATAATTTTCAGATGGGTCGCAGTGAAGGAAACAATGGTCATTAGCCCTGCCATTAAAGCCTTACTTGGGCCATTGTAATGTTTATTTTCCAGCCAACTAGGAGCCTCGGGGCCACTATGATGTCCCACTGTGATGTACGTGATTGTCCCCAAGCAGCACACTAGGGCCTTGGTGGGCTGAACAAAAATTGAGTAACTCGGTATTTTTGGCAAAATATACTAAGTGGGTTTGGCCCTCCTTAAATTCAATTGTCATCTAAATCAGGGACTATGGGGCCCATCGTGGACTCCCGCCTTAGTGTTTATGTTTTATCCAGGTCGTACAAAGTGAGGACCCGCCCGATGTATCTAATATATTCTTGATGCCCAGCATATGGGCCCCCCTTTGATGTACCATTTGGTAGCCCGACATGATCCCACCTTGATATATTTGTTTTATCCATGCAGTACATCTATTTCATTAGCCCATCGCGTGCATGTGCCATTATAGAGCCAATGTTAGGCTAACGCGAGGCTAACGTGGGCCACACCACATGCATGGACCTTTATATTTCTAGTGGGGTCTGTCATTTGTGTTTTATTTCCTGTATATGTTATGCCAATTAAGGTTAATTATCACATGATAGTACTTAGCGTGATAGAACACACTTATAACATGCTTAGTGTAATGGATATCATGCCTATTTATATGCCCATATGCATCATTTGTATGCTTGTTGTGGATGACGATTGCTCATAGCATATGCCCTTTGGCTGTAGGTACTTAGGGGACCCCATACGAGATAGGGTCGTCTCACATGATCGCATAGTATGCACAGGTATGGTGCATGACTTGGATAGTGTAACTTATGCATTTAGCATTCTGCATATCATGATGGACTTCATACCTTAGTGACATTGGGGTTCTGGCCACCACAGACTTACCGTGGCTGCCAGGATTCAATATCGAAAATATGTTTTAGCACTTGGGCGCTATGGATGTCCTTGGGTGAAAGTCCCATAATCTTATAGTACCAATAGGATGCTCCAATATCGAGACTGAGTTGATAACATGAGTGCCTGAGCACCAAATCCCACTAGGTCATGTCTCCCACTATATCAAGGTTGGTTAGGAAGGGGTGTGTGATCTTATCCATCAAGGTGTAGGGGACTATAAGCTAGGTCGAGTCTAACTAACTCGTGAAATTGATCCGCTATTAACAAGCTAAGTGGGCATTGACATACCACTGATAAGGTAGATAGCGAGGTCTTTTCTGCTCACTTGGTCATGCGCATGATGGGCGACAACCAGTGTCAGAGTGTACTAGACCTCGATGATGTTTCCAATTATGAACTATTTTGATATGCGGGCTGATTATGGATTGACATATTTGTGTTGCATCTCTAGCATATGACACTCGAACACATAAGCCTTGTATTCCATAACCTTATGACGACTAATGATATTCATCGACTTGCCAGCTTAGCCCTCTATCATTTTCTGCTTACTCTTATATTTGTATTCTTATCATATGCATTACACATGCACACACCCACTCTAATGAGCTTCGCATGAGTCTTATGTGTGTTTGTTTACGGTGTAAGTGATGCTAGGGTATATCGGCAGCATTGGACCCGGAGCATGAGCATGATCTTTTAAACTTTTGGTTATATTTTGTATTTCTCAATTTCGACACTGCACTCAAAGATTATATAGTGGATATGTGATGATATTTTTGTGTCTTTGGTATACTTATCGATATGCTCCTTTATAAAAAAATTTTAAAAAACCACCCTAAAAATTCTACTTGTTGGATCCCAGGATCAAAACCTATCGTATGGGAGCTAGGACCTAAGATTGGAGTACTACGGAGGCAATCGACACCGAATTGGGCAGTCAAAAATTTAGTGAGCCCAGTTCCCAAATTGGGGACATGACACCAGGAACACAGGCACAATGAGTGCATTCACTCATCTAGAGTAGGCCTTTAGAAATAAACACAAGAGAGCTATGTAATGCATGCTCAATGCACGATGCATTAATATACGCAATTGTCATATACGTCTCTCTATTTAAGAGAAAATAGTGAATTCATGAATGTATTGACATACATCTTCATATATACAATTCATAGCAAGTAGTTGTTTATCATTATACATCAAACAATCAGTTTAGCATAGTAGCACAACAATGTATCATTCATGAAAATCACAATAATCTTTTTTTAATAAGTGGATTTTATTAACAATCATTAACATGAGGCATTCGGGTATGGCCCCACAAATAATAATAATAATAATAAAAATCAGGGGTCCAATCCATTGAGGCATGAAAATCATAACAATCTATCTTAATTGTACATATATGAGATATGTTGGGATTCACTCACATATTCTTGATAGAGATAAATCCTTCGAACGATCAAATAAGTTGGAATATAGGATTCCTATTTAAATAATTTAAATAAATGATGAACTTTATCCAAACATTCCATCGAATGGGCTCACCCTTAATTAAGTCAAGATGACCCACCTCCATTCATTAATTACTAAGTCAAGAAATTTACATATATCATAGCCTTATATCCACAGTTCAAAAATATGAAAAGTAGTTTTAAAGACTGTCAATCGTTCAAGCTAGATCCAAGACTTTCAATCAATCCCTCTGATTGATCGAACATAGATCGAGGAAATTTGAAATTTGCATATTAATTCTCTGGACACTTTTTGTCTTTTTTGATTGATCGAAATCCATCATCAATCGATCGAGGTAAATTAGAATTAATTCAATTTAGTTGTTAGACTATTTTCACTATGTTCGATCAATTCCTTTGGTTGATCGAAACCAATCATCAATCAATCAAGTAAATTTTAAATTTTAACTTTTTAATTATTAGACAAAAATTGACATGTTTGATCAATCAATGCCTAGCATCAATCGATGGATCGAAGTCGAACAAATTCTGCTACACAATCCAATTTCTAAAATTTTTAGGGATTTTCTATATTCTCTTAATTTTCATGGATTGATCATATTCTGATGTAGAGCGGGTCGCAGACAGTTACATGGCCAAGATGGATCAGAAAAGGCTCGTTCGATGACAAAAGTGATCCAGACCATCGGACCTTAAATCGGGCGTATCTCGCAATCCGGAATGAGTTATCGGATGTAAAATATATGATTTTAGGGTAGAACGAGCTACTTTAGTCAACCAACCCCACTACGTTGGGTTGTGCAACCCGGATTTGCAAAATACCCCTGGATCGACGTTCGTTTCCCTGTTTTTATTTCATTTTTACTATAAATAGTAAATTTTAGTTTGATTATAACTCTTCATCTGTTGGGCTTTAAGAGTTGTGTCCAACGTGAAAAGAGCTTAGAAAAATTAGGAGAACGGTTTGGTGAAGCCAAATAAGACACTTACTATTTTTGGCCGAAAACCTTGTGCACTAGTAGACATCACGATCGTCTATAAATAGTAAGTTTACTATTTATAGTAAGTCGCAAATTCTAGTAGTTTTAGTTATAGTTTGATTCTGAATTCTTTCCCATTGCTTGGTACCCCAATTTAAAGGGTTGTGAACTTGTTTTTATTAATTCATTAATCAATTTCAAATTTATTATAATTTATTTCTATTTCCTGCTTTCTTTCCTCATGGATTTGAGAAGTCTCTGTGAGGAGTCCAGAGAAGTTCCGTGGATTTGAAATAGTTATCCTCTTGAGGAAGACGGTGCTTGACCTCACGTCCTCCCTTGCATCATATTCATAGACTAGGTCTAAACCATCTAGTGATTTTTTATTTATTTATTTTCCCATCACCATGTTTGAAAAACTAAACGAATGCTCAAATTCAGACTATATGAGATTTACAATCATCCTACGGCATGATTTATCCTTAATGCTATACATAGATTGTTGTGGATGATCCGCTAATTCAGGGCCTAATGTTTTGGCCTTAAGAAACTCATGATTAGAACTAATCTGGACTGGTAGTGTTACATGGTCAAAAATTGACCTCTGTCAATCGAGAGGTCTGTGATGCGGACAGAAGCGCATTCAATGTGTACCAACGAAGAAAGTGCCAACCACAAGTGTCGTCCTTATGGATAGACGCTATTGAGGAGCTGAAGACCTTTCACATGTGATTGGACATATAGAAGACCCCACTCAGGGAAGACACATGTGAAGGAAGATTGGAGAAAGAAGACCGAACGACCAAACTTTTTCGTACTTATGTTATTTGCACGTTTTTTCTTAGTTAGGGGTCTTTTAGTAATTTTATGTCGTTATTTGCTTATTGTAGAGGTATTTTAGTAATTTTATGTCTTTATTTGCTTATTTAAGTAGGCTAAAGCCCTAAACTCAAATTTTTAACTATTGATTAATGAAAAGCAAACCCTTTGGTTGCCTCCTTCCTCTCTTCTCTCTAATGGTGCTTCTTCTCTTCCCTTGATCTTCCTCTTCTAATTTCTTCATGTGCCCCTCCAACTTCTTCAAGGCAATTATTTTCTTCTTTCTATTTTTCAGTTTTGGCTAATCCTTCTTCGATCAAAATTTTGAGAACCGATCTAAATCCTAAACCCCCATCCCTAATCCGAGAAACTTCTTGGTTCTTCAGACTAGTGATCTTTATTGATCGATTTGGTGTGACCATACAAGATCGGGAGGTCTCATCCCTCGCCGGATCCAACCTAAGTAATAATTGAATGCCATACTCCATGGTTGTGATAATGGCCCGCTCCATTGTATGTTTCCTTTATGATTTTCTCAGTTATGATGATTACTGCTAGAATTTTAGATCATTTATTCATTTTATTTCCGCTGTTTAATTATGTTCATGAGCATGCATCATAATTAGGGCTGTCCTACGTCAAATTTGGTATAAGAGAATAGGCTTGCATGGTTTTTTTCTAGATCGAGTTATCAAATTATTGTTTTGATTTTTAGGTTTAATTTAAGAAAGTTCCAGATTTAGAAAGTTTTCAATTTTAGAAACTTTTCAATTTTAGAAAGTTTTCAATTTTAGAAACTTTCCAATTTTAGAAAGTTCCCAATTTGGAAAATTTTCAAAATTGAGTTGTTTCCTGTTTCAACTTAATTATGTCAGTTCATAATAGTTTTGCATTCATCGCATTTATCTTGAAAGTCATAACACCTAGTAGTCTAGTTGGGTAAAGCTTGATTCAAGTCTTCATTGTATGCCCACGAGAAGAGGTAGAGGTTTCGGACTTCAACCTACCATGAATAACAAGCAGTTATCTGAGCAACTTGCTCAATTGATGCAGAAGATAACCGCCTTAGAAGTGGGTCAAAGGCGTGAGTTTGCCCGCCTTGAGAACCAAATTACCATTGCCATGACTAAGATCGAGCAACCAGAGGCATCCCAAAAAGAAAACCCCACTGTAGGGAATGATGCGCACTCTCAAGTGGGAGGAATCATTGAAGAACCCGCTGCCACACATGATGGTAGTGAGGATAGAGATCGTGGTAATGGTCGTGGTGTGGTGCGAGAGGCACGAGCCACATGTGATCATCAAGACCGCTATAATCCAAATGAGCGTGCGATGAAGAGTGTGAGAGTTGAGGCCCCGAGTTTTTATGGGCGCTTGGATCCCAAGGCATTCTTTGACTGGGTTACTGACATGGACCACTACTTTGAGTGGTATAACATGTCAGAAAACCGTCAAATACGGTTTGCTAAGATGAAGCTTGTGGGTCAAGCCAAGCTCTTCTGGACCAACACCGAGGGTATGATAGAGAGAGTTGGTAGAGCCCTATCACACATTGGTATGAGATGAAAGAGAAGTTGAAGAAAAAGTACATTCTTCTCTCATACCGTCCGAAGCTCCTTGACCAATGACAATTCTTACGCCAAGGATCAATGTCTGCCGCTGACTACATCGCTAAATTTGAAGAATATGTGATGTAATGTGATATCCGAGAAGACTCTCTAGTAATGCTCTCGAGTTTCAAGACGGGCCTTCGTGCGGATCTTCAGCGCGAGCTTATGACTCGGCCCTTAACGGACTTGGATGAAGTATATCAAGTCATGCAGGAGTTAGAGCAATATCTAAAGGCTCCTGTCGTTCTTCGTTTTGAGTCTCGAGACTCCAGTACTAGATCTACTTCCCAGGGAACTAGACCTAATATTGGTAGTCAACCTAGGGCACAGACGACCATTCCACCTAGGCCTATGGAGGACAAGGGCAAAGGAGTTCTTGGTGCCGGTCCTAGTAACATGAGCCAAGTAAGGTGCTATGAGTGTGGCAATCTTGGCCACATTTCTAATCAGTGTCCTACGAAGAGTCGTGGGAGAGCCTTAGTTATAGGCGAGTCCCACGAGGGTGGAGATAACTAGGGTGATTATGAAGTTGAAGAGTATCACCCTGAAGGAGGACTTACTGATTAAGAAGAAGTGGATGGAGAAGCAACGCTTGCAGTAGTCAGGCGTATGCTACCTCAGTCTAGAAGTAGTGCTGATTGGCGTCGAAGCACTATCTTCTACACTATTGCCAAGTGTGGTGGAAAGAATTGTAAGGTGATAGTGGACAGTTGAAGTTGTCAAAATGTGATTTCCACTAGCACCTTAGATCGCTTAAAACTGAAATCCACACCTCATCCAGTCCCATATAAAGTTTCTTGGGTTGACAAGACATCCCTACCTGTCATCCAGCAATGTCTAGTCCCTATCGAGTTTAGATTATACAAAGAGTCCCTATGGTGTGATGTTTTACCTATGGACGTGGGACATGTTATCCTAAGTAGACCGTGGCTATTCGATAATGATGTCACGATCTTTGGCCGTTTGAATGCGTGTACTTTTATGTATAACGGTAGAAAGATCAAACTTAATCCCATGCCACCTGAGAATACACTAGGGAAGAAGAAGGATGAGAAGGCAAGTGAGCCTAGAGGAATGGAGAAATCCAAACTTAAGTCTCTACATATAATCAGTGCAAGAGAGTTTGAAAAAGAGGCTAAGGAGGATTCTATGGTGTATGCCCTTGTGGCTAGAGAGATTACACCTGAGGTTCCATTAGAGTTGCCCCGTGAGATGACCTCGGTCCTGAAGGAATACAGTGATGTATTTCCTAAAGACTTACCGAATGAGTTGCCACCTATGAGGAACATACAACATGTCATTGATCTTGTCCCAGGGTCTACTCTTCCAAACCTTCCTCACTATAGGATGAACCCTGTAGAGCATGCAGAGTTGAAGAAGCAAGTTGATGAGCTTCTGCAAAAGGTTTCATCCAAAAGAGTATGAGCCTGTGTTCGTGCCGGCATTGTTAACGCTAAAGAAAGACGGCACGTGGCGCATGTGTGTGGATAGCCGTGCCATAAATAAAATTACTGTCAAGTATAGGTTCCCTATACCTAGACTTGATGATATGCTTGACATGATGGCCAGGTCCACTATATTCTCTAAGATAGACCTCAAGAGTGGATATTACTAAATCCGTATATGCCCAGGAGATGAGTGGAAGACGGCGTTTAAGACGAAAGATGGGTTGTATGAGTGGTTGGTCATGCCCTTCGACTTGACTAATGCACCCAGTACTTTCATGCAGGTGATGACACAAGCTTTAAGGCCATTCATGGAAAAATTCCTAGTGATATACTTTGACGATATTCTTATTTATAGTACCACTAAGGAATCACACTTTGAACATTTAAAGAAGGTCTGTAGTGTCCTTAGGAAGGAAAAGTTGTACGTTAATCTTAAGAAATGTGCATTCATGTCTAGCCAAGTTGTGTTCTTAGGATTTATAGTGTCATCTGAAGGGATGCGTGTAGACCCTGAAAAAGTCAGGGCCATAGTTGAGTGGCCAGAACTAAGGAACATTCATGAGGTATAAAGCTTTTACGGCCTAACAACTTTTTATCGTCGGTTCATTAGGGGTTTTACCACGATCATGGCTCTCATTACTGAGTGCAGGAAAAAGGGAAAGTTCGTGTGGTCTAAAGTCGCAGTCAAGGCTTTTAAAGAAATTAAGGGCAAGATGGTGGAAGCTCCTGTCATGCATCTATCTGACTTTTCTAAAGTCTTTGAAGTAGCGTGTGATGCATCTAGTGTCGGTATAGGTGGAGTGTTGAGTCAAGAAGGACACCCAGTAGCCTATTTTAGTGAGAAACTGAATAAGGCAAAACAAAAATACTCCATTTACGACAAAGAATTTTATGCGGTAGTGCAATCCCTGAGATATTGGCGACACTATCTCCTACCTCAAGATTTCATTTTGTTTTCTGACCATGAGGCTTTAAGATATTTGCATTCTTAGAAGAAACTCAACCCAAGGCATGCCACGTGGGTAGCATTTCTTCAGAAATATTCGTTTGTTTTGAAACACAAGGTCGGGGTTGAAAACAAACTAGCGAATGCCCTTAGTAGGAGAGTGGCGTTGCTCAACTCCTTGAGTGTAGAGGTAGTCAGATTTGAGTAACTCAAAGATGAATACCCCATATGTCTTGATTTTGGGGGTACTTACGCGTTGCTCGCTAGTGACCAGCATATTATGGGTGAATATGCTCTTAAAGATGGCTTCCTTTTCATGGGAGACAGACTTTGTATTCCCCATATGTCCCTTCGTGAATTTCTCATCTGGGAGCCTCATTCAAGAGGGATAACTGGTTATTTGGTCGTGATAAGACTATTGCCCTCATGGAAGATCGTTTCTATTGGCCAAGTCTCAAGCGAGACGTAGCCAAAGTTTTAGAGTAGTGTCGAACATGTCAACTGACAAAGCAAAGAAAGCAAAATACCGGGCTATACACGCCATTTCCAGTGCCACATGCTCCGTGGCAGGACATTAGTATGGACTTCATGCTTGGGCTTACCAAGACTATAAAAAAGTACGATTCCATTTTTATCGTTGTGGACCGTTTTTCTAAAATGGTGCATTTTCTCCCATGTTCAAAGACGTCAGATGCGTCTCATGTTGCTCGTCTCTTTTTTAATGGTGTGGTGCGTCTCCATAGGTTACCTAAAACCATAGTGTCTGATCATGATGTTCGATTTACTAGCTATTTTTGGAAGACACTGTGGCACATTATGGGAACTCGTTTGCAATTTTCTACTACTTACCACCTACAAACAGATGGTCCAATTGAAGTGGTAAACCGCAGCCTTGAAAATCTTCTACGTTGTCTAGTGAGTGAACATGTTAAGACTTGGGACCTAATTTTACCAACTGCTAAACTTGCTTATAATGGGTCAGTTAATAGATCTATAAGGTTGAGTCCTTTTGAAATTGTAAGTGGTTATAAACCTAGAGTGCCCATAGATCTCTTACCTATGTCTGTTACTCAAAGGTCTTCTGAGTCAGCCGATGCATTTGCACGCCATATTCATGATTTGCATACACATATTAGACAGCGGTTAAATAAGAGCAATGCTGATTATAAAGTTTCAGCCGATTCTCATCGTAAAGTGCAAGAATTTCAAGAAGGAGACTATGTAATGGTGCGAATAAGGCCAGAACGATTCTCTTAAGGATCTGTTAAAAAATTACAAGCGCGTACTGCTGGAGCATTTAAGATATTATATAAGGTTGGGTCCAATGCGTATCGGATTGACATTCCACCTGAAATGAGCATTAATCCAACTTTTAATGTGGAAGATCTAGTCTATGCCCATATACCCATTGTTGATACATCATCCCTTTCATGGCATTTTTTCTAAGTTTGCTACCCAACCCCTTCCACCCCCTCCTCCACCCATTTCTCATAAAGAAGAAATTGAAGAAATCTTGGATGACGAGATAGTATCCACGAGAGATGGAGGTTTCCAAAGGTATCTTGTCAAGTGGAAGAACAAACTATCGTCTGAATCTACGTGGCTGTCGGGCGACGCATTGCAGGGTATTGATCTAGATCTACTAGAGTGCTACAAAAGTTTCAACTTGTCAGAGTCGAGTTTTTCTCATCCGAGTGGAATTGATTCGGACACAAGCGCATTCAAGGTATACCAACGAAGAAAGAGCCAACCACAAGTGTCGTCCTTGTAGATAGGCGACTATTGAGGAGCTGAAGACCTTCACATGTGATTGGACATATAGAAGACTCCACTCAGGGAAGACACATGTGAAGAAAGATTGGAAGAAGAAGACCGAACGCCCGAACTTTTTCGTACTTATGTTATTTGCGCGTTTTTGCTTAGTTAGGGGTCTTTTAGTAATTTTATGTTTTTATTTGCTTATTATAGGGATATTTTAGTAATTTTATGTCTTTATTTGCTTATTTAAGTGGGCCAAAGCCCTAAACTCGAATTTTTAACTATTGATTAATGAAAAGCAAACCCTTTGGTTGCCTCCTTCCTCTTTTCTCTCTAATGGTGCTTCTTCTCTTCATTTGATCTTCCTCTTCTAATTTCTTCATGTGCCCCTCCAATTTCTTCAAGGTAATTATTTTCTTCTTTCTATTTTCCAGTTTTGGCTAATCCTTCTTCGATCAAAATCTTGAGAATCGATCTAAACCCTAAACCCCCAAATTCTCAAATCCCTAATTCGAGAAACTTTTTAGTTCTTCGGACTAGTGATCTTCATTGATCGATTGGGTATGATCATGCAAGATCGGGAGGTCTCATCCCTCGCCAGATCCAACCTAAATAATAATTGAATACCATACTTCATGGTTGTGATGATGGCCCGCTCCAATTGCATGTTTCCTTTATGATTTTCTCAGTTATGATGATTACTACTAGAATTTTAGATCATTCATTCATTTTATTTCCGTTGTTTAATTATGATCATGAGCATGCATCATAATTAGGGCTGTCCTGCTTCACTCTGTTAACGTGCTAAGTATTTGCTTTGTTATTAATTGCAAAAATTGAATTTTTATCTAATTAATCCAAGGTCTTATGCGGCTCAAAAATTCAGGGACGTTACAAATGAGATTAAGATTTGGATCATACGTGTGGGGCAGATCTCCTCACAAGTATAAACGTATCATGCCTACTCATTCAGGGAGCATCTTGGTCAAGTTAATCTCTAACGTCAATCTCTAGACAACCACAATTGAAGTTTTCAATCGAGAAGATTTTTAAGGAATTATGTGCAAATGGTCCTTTTTTACTCTAGAGGACCATGATCATGATCGTGCGAAGAGTGGGGCACCGTCATGGGCTCCACAAAAAAGAGTTCTTTGCTTGAGTGACGCTTCTTCTTTCTTCTTTTAGAAAACACCCAGATCAATAGCTCAACGGAGATACCTCGTTTCAACACTTGAGGTCTTGGTATGGATCCGTAGTGGGGGTGGCTAACATGGAGTGTGTGTACTGACATTGGTGTGTACTAACAAGCTGACCCCTAAAAAAAAAAAAAAAAAAAGCAGCATCTTTTAGAAATATTATCTTACTAGAGTTAAAAGTATAGTTACTGTTCTGACACTTTTCTTACAGCCCACTTTTGGAAAACCAAACAATGTTTAAATGACGGGATACTTAGTCTGGTTTGAAAGCTTATTAACTCTCAACAAGCCAAAGATCATTCAATTCTCTACTGTATGAGCAACTTACGGAAAATTCTTACAGCATGTCTATGGTTGAAACGGATTAAGGGATATTTTTATTATTTTCTATATTTTTTATTAAAAGAAATAGTTAGGATTAGAAATTATGAAGTGAATGGAAGGGTTTATAATTTGATTAAGGTTTAGTGTATGCATTTATTGGACTAGGTTTTTGCTTATTCCCTACGTGGAAAGTAAGTTGCTGATTTTTTAAGTTATTTTAAATTATGCACACTCTATTGTAATTGGGAGATTGTGATTATCTTGCTTGGTTAATTGGAAAATCCATTTTCCAATTTTTTGGTTTTCCGTTGTTCAGTCACTTGTAAGGTACCAAAATCCAGCTAGATCAACAAGATCTTTTGCTGAGCGGCTATATAAATTACAGTACCTATTATCATTAGAGACTCTCATGTGTATCACTTCAACGATACAGACAGTCATCATTGGCATACTACATCCGTGTTAACATGTATGTGAACTAATGCAACTCATGCTATCTGATGGTAAGTTGTTTATGAAAAAAGCATAGAAAAAATACATCTGAAGTCATGACGAGTATGCAGCAAGGCGCAATGTATCAATGGTCCACCCGGACCTTAAATGAACATGCCACATTGACATATCTGGACAGAGTAGGATCTGAAATCCTACTAGCAGTCGTCATAGAACTCTACAATTAGACAGATTGAGGCAGACCATCAACACGGGACGTCCTAGAAGTGGTAGCCCCGACCATCAACGTCATTGATATTGATCAAATATACATGAATAGTATATAAACTGAATATTGAATATCTACCCTAATTATCTAACCATTGTTGCGCTTAAGATATTACACAATTTATTTTAATTATCCAAGACCGGCCTGACGTAATAGGAAACGGATTGGTTACTCCCCCTGACACCATCCAATGGCTGGTGGTCGGTCCTCTCTGAGGCCCACTATGATGTATATTTTTCATCCATGCTGTCCATCTAATTTTACAGTATGAGACCAGAAATGAGTTATATATATTCCAATCTCAATTGTACCACATTACATGAAACAGTGTTGAATGAGCGTCCATCATTAAAAATATTTTGGGGGCCATAAAAGTTTTGGATCAAGCTTATTTTTGTTTTTTCTCTTCATCTGGGCTGCATGACCTAATCAACAGATTTGATGTCAAATAAAAAGTCCAGTGGGCCTTAGGGCTATTTTAATGGCGGATATCCAATCGCTATTGTTTTCATGTGGTGTGGTCTAGATGAGATTTATATACCTTTTATTTTTGGGATGAATCCCTAAAATGATCATTAAAAATGGATGAACAGAATGGATGAAAGACATACATTATGGTGGGCCCATAGAGCACCAACCATCATCCACGGGGCTGGTGTCAGGGGAGTAGCCAATCCATTTCGACGTAATAACGAATCAATATTTAGCAACTTATTTTATTAATGATCTAAACGTCAGGAAGCGCATTGGCTTGTGTACCACACGTACACCAGCGATATAGCTGGTGTGGGTACGTGTCGTGCGAAGATGAGCGCTGACGCTCCTCGAGCTCCCACTTGTAAGAACGGTTCAAAGGAGATCAAAGTTACATGGCCCCAAAATGATGTATTTATTATATCCACACCGTTTATCCATTATTCGAGATCATTTTCGAGAGCAGGACGAAAAACGAATCATATCCAAAGCTCAACTCGACCACACCACAGATAGCAGCAGCCAGAATGATTTTCACCATTAAAACATTCGTAGGATCCACATAACGTTTATTTTCCATCTAATCCATTCACAAGGTCAAAAATACCTGGATGAAGAGTAAAAACATATATCATATTGATCAGAAACTTCTGTGACCCTCAAAAGGGTTTCAATGGTAGACGTTCAATCCCCCCGCTGATCTTTTCAGTGTGGTCCACTTGATCTTTATATGTATCTTATGTTTCGGCTCAAACATTAGGACGAGAATGCCAAATGGATGGACGGTTTGGATATAACACATAGACCCACAGAACTTGCTGACGTCAATACACCAGCTAGATTAGATAGCTGGTGCACCAGCCAATCCAGTTCCTAAACGTAAGCCCCCTTTTCTCACTTGACCAAAAAGGCCCAATTTGACACAAGTCAGGTAAGACAAATGGGAGGGCAGTTCAGTCATCCCAAAGCTAATCTTCAATAGGATTGATTTTGCCCATCAGACGTCCAAATGAACACCCCGCCCCCCCCTCTCTCTCTCTCTCTCTCTCTCTCTCTCTCTCTCTCTCTCTCTCTCTCTCTCTCTCTCTCTCTCCATTGCTTATAAACTCAGATATTCATAGCATTCCATGCCCAAGTTTCTCTAACGCGAACCGTTTCACTCCATTTTCATCTTCTGCTGCTGCCACTTGATCTCTAAGAATATGTTAGGAAAGGACATGAGTACTATCTTTTCCTCAGCCGTTGCGAGCATCACACTTCTTTGGATCCATGGTGCATTTGGTTGGGCTTCTAACGACCCAACTTATGGGTTTGTCCCAGTTCCCCTCAATGACTCGAACTTCGACATCCAAAAACCCTACAACCTGCCTGTAAGCGAGCGTTACAGCTTTGTAGATGGAGTTCACAGGCTATGGGTCTTATCTACCGACAAGCCTATGTCTAACACAACCAACAATACAAGTCCTCGTACTGAGATTCGTATTCGTGTAAAGAATTCCAAAATCTCAGTCTCTCTCCATTAGTCGTTCATTATACCTTTTTAATGCATTTGATCATGTTGTTATCACTGTAGCCAATTTCTCAATTTTGTGGTACTCAAGAAGGAAACAAAAACTAGAGGGACCAGGTGAGTTGTCCCTTAGGATTCAGATCCTTGAATTTGTTAATCTTGAGTTCAAGAATGATTGAAGCTCCACGAATTGGCTATATTAGAGTACATAATTAATATTTATGTACACTTATACATGTACCACTATAAATTCTATAATATATGGATGGATACATGTGTATATATATTTTTTAAGGATATATACATGTATATCTATTAAGATCTCCAACATAACTCTCACTTCTTCTATATAATTTTTTCATTCTCAATGGAATTAGATGCAACAACATTCTTCAAAATATAGTCTCTAAGATTAAACAGGCTAATCTCAGAATTGATGAATCAGACCTATCTCAAAATCTCCAAAAGCAAGGATCAGCAACTCTCAGAAAAGTTTCATTGCACAATCTAGTTAGGATAGGTCACATCAACAGGGTCTTATTGTCAGCACCACTACTAACATGAGACATTAACAAGCTTCTCACAATTAACTTTAAAAAAATTACAACTAATTTTAATCTGAGATAGGCAAGCCATCGCGTTAGTATTCTCTAACAATTATTGCCATAGTTATTTTCTGACACAAGTGACCATTAATTATCCTTTTCTTTTCATTCCACTATGTTATTGCACTCATTTTATCAATTCGTCTCTCAGGGATACGATTATTCTTCGGGGGTCTGGCAATTTCATGGGTATGGATATGTGCCGAATGGGACATCAGGTGTATGCATCATGCAGCTCTTTGGTGCAATTGGCCACGCCACAACTGTGATGATGAGGGTGTATAATGGTTCTCTAACTTACTACAGGTACCAGGTCCTCGTCCCTAATATCTACGATCGGTGGTTCCGCCTTAATGTCATCCATGACGTTGGTGCCAAAAGAGTTAGCATTTTCATCGATGGGGTTCTAAAATTAGAAGTGGATGATCGTGGAGGGGCCGCTCATTACTTCAAATGTGGGGTTTATGCACAGGGTAACCGTTCCCACTACATGGAGTCTCGTTGGAAGGATATCAAGGTCCTGAAAAAAATGTGACTAACATACCTGCTTGTGTCATTGTGTATTATGGAGTGTGCTAATAAATGTAGTTTGGTTTATCCTGTTTTAGCCTATTAGTGCAATAAGTCTTGTCCTGTACCATGCAAGGGGTTTATTGAAATTAGAGCTACACTACTTCTTTCATGTCATTGTTCATCCTCGTATATGGGCAATGCCTTGGGCGCGCAGCTCTATATGGTTGTTGATAAATGTCTTAAATTTGTTAAATCATCAATCTGTCGATGACAAGTTCGATGTCATCAAGCAGGCTTTGATGTCATCGAAGTCAGCTTGATGCCATCGAGTATTTTTCGGATTTCCTCTATTAGTTGCTGGACATATTTGTGCCGTGGTTTTTTCCTAAAAGGGTTTTCCACGTTAAATCATTGTGTTCTTCTTCCTTTTGCTTGGTGATTTTGGATTGCTATCCTAGATTCATCTCTGTGTGATTCCGCCGTTCTCCCAATAAGTGGTATTTGAGCTATCATTAGAGCGCAGACTTGAATCTGAAGGATTAACATTAATGTGAAACACTAGTTATGACATTGAGAAGTACTCAGGTAAAAGTAACTTTGAGTTATAGAAGATCAAGATGATTAGATCCTTAGCCAAGCAAGGTGAGGATGGTGCTCTTGAGGAGCGAAAACTGACTATGAGTGATGATGATTGGAATACTCTTGATAAGAAGACATTATCCTCAATCCGTTTGTGTCTCACGGATGAGGTTCTATATAATGTTTTGAATGAGAAAGTTACAGCTAGTTTATGGGTGAAGTTAGATGATATTTATATGAAAAAATTCACTGATAATCACCTACACTTGAAGATACAGTTGTTCACCTTTAAGATGGCAGAGGGTGGAGATGTGGAAGCCCACATTAGTTACTTTAATAAGTTGATTTGCAAGTTGTTGAATATGGAGGAAGCAAAGATAAAGATCAGGCATGTATGTTGTTGAATTCTCTTCCGGCATCATATGAGTCATTTAGGGACTCATTGTGCACCGTAAATAAATCCCTGAGTGTAGACACCTTTATCTCAGCCCTTTAAGGGAAGGCCATGAGAAAGATAAACGGTAGCGTACGGACATCTTCTACTGCACTCTTTTTGAGACGCAGGAATACCGATCGTGGTATAAGATCTTCAAGATATATCCAAATCCAAGGGCAATGGCAAAGGAAAATTAAAGTGCTAGAACGGTGGGATGACTGGACACATGAAGAATAATTGTACAAAACCTAAAGTAAAGAAAGAAAACTCATAAGTTTCTTCTAGGGAGGCCAATGTTGTCACAGACAAGTGGATGTGATGTTCTGTCTGTGTCCATGATCAAACACTTGCATGACAATCATAAAGATGAGTGGATCCTTGACACAGGATCGTCATATCACATGACTTCTCATTGGAGTTGGTTCGCCAATTACAGAGAATGCGATGGTGGACATGTCTTTATGGAAAATGACAATGCCTGTAATGTTGTGACTATTGGTATGGTGAGCATCAAGATGTTTTATGGGATGAAGCGTACCTTGACTGATGTTAGGCAAGCTCTTGATATAAAGAAGGGTCTGATTTTTCTCGGTGCACTCGAGGCTATAGGGTGCAAGTTCAGTAGTCTTAATGGTGTCCTTAGAGTTTTAAAAGGTGCACTCATGGTTATGAGAGCACAAAGGCACAGGAACCTTTACAGGTTGATTAAGAGCACTTCAGAAGGTGGAGCGATAGTGGCTGTAGCAGATTTCACTTCTGTACGTATGTAGCATGATCGTCTGGGCCACATGAGCGAGCAGGGCATAAAGGTAATATGGTAAACAATCTATATTATCTTTTAAAACTGAAAAACATGTATGTAAAGGAGTGCTTAATTATGTGCACTCTGACGTATGGGGTCATCGCTAGAGGTTTCCGTTGGGGGGTCATCATGGTTTGTTTCATTCATTGACAACTACTCCTGAAAAGTTTGGGTTTACTTCATGAAACATAAATCCGAAATTTTCACCATATTCAAACAATAGAAGACAATGATGGAAAAGCAGTCAGGGTGAAAAATAAAGGTTTTAAGGACTGACAGTGGTGGAGAATTTACTTCCACCAAGTTTAATGAATATTGAAATGATGAAGGGATCGTTAGGCATAACACAATGCGTCACATGCCTGAACAAAACGGTGTGGCTAAGCAGATGAATCAGACTCTCTTGGAGAGGGTCAGATGCATGTTAAGTAATGCTGCGTTGAGCAAGTACCTATGGACAGAGGCTGTTAACACGACTTTCTATTTGGTGAATCGGTCTCCTTCTACGATAATTGAATATAAAATCCTAGAGGAAGTATAGAGTGGGCATAAGATGGACTACTCAAATTTACGCATATTTGGTTGTGAGGCTTAATCTCATGTACCATTAGTTGAGAGAGATAAGATAGATCATAGAGCCAAAAAGTACATCTTTATTGGCTATAGTGTTGTTGTGAAATGTTACAGGTTATTCGACAAGGTCACATACAAGTTCATCATTAGCCGTGACGTCATATTCAATGAAAGCTCTTTATTCCACAAAAATGATCAAGATGAGTAAGAGGATTCAGAAAGGTTGACCCTAGACGCCACATTGACACAGATGATACTCAGGCAGAGACAGATGTGCAGATAGAGGTACATGAGCAGGTGGAGGATCCACCTGTGAGAAGAAACCCACCGAGTGAACGTAAGTTATGGACAAGATAAAGGGACGACTCTAATATTGCATATACCCTCATTACAGATGAGGGAGACCTGTCTATTATTCAGAGGCTCTTAATGAGCCTAATGTAGAAAAGTGGAAGACGACTATGAACGATGAGATGAACTCTTTGTATAAGAACCACATGTGGGAGCTGGTGGAGCTTCCAGTGGGCTAAAAAGTGATCGGATGCAAGTGATTATTCAAAAGGAAATAGGATAGATATAAAACAAGGCTGGTGGCAAAGGGTTATGCTCAAAGAGAAGGAATTAACTTCACAAAGATATTCGCATCGGTGGTTAAACAGGTATCTATTAGATTCGTGTTGACGCTAGTTGCCCAATACGATCTCGAGCTAGAACAAATGGATGTCAAGACCGCATTCCTACACGGAGTGTTAGAAGATTAAATATACATAAAGCAACCAGAGGGCTACGAAGTTAAAGAGGAAGAGAACAAGGTTTATAGGTTAATAAGATCATTGCACGGCCTAAAACAGTCTTCTAGGCAGTGGTATAAAAAATTTGATAATTTTATGTTGAGTCAGAAATTTACTCGAAGTGAATACGATCACTATGTCTATTACAAGACACTAAGCGATGGAAAATTCATCATCCTAGTATTGTATATTAATGATATGTTGATCGCCAATCATGATATGTCTAAAATCAATGTACCGAAGACTCAGTTATCAGGTACATTCGACATGAAAGATCTGGAGGCTGTAAAAAAGGGTTCTCAGCATCGATATTCATAGAGATAGGAAGAGAAGTAGGTTTTGGCTATTATAGGCAGAATACCTTGAAAATGTGCTGATCAAGTATAGGATGGACTAGGCAAAGTCGGTGAGTGTTCCTCATGCGACTCACTTCAAGCTTTTTTTAGAACAATATCCTAAATCAAATGAAAAAAAGTAGGTTATGTCTCATGTGCCTTATTCAAATGCAGTTGGCATTTAATGTATGTCATGGTCTGTACGAGACCAAATATTTTAGAGGCAGTCGATGTTGTGAGCAGATACATGTCAAACCCCGGCATGCAACATTAGAAAGTGGTGAAATGGCTACTTTGATACATTTAAGGTACAAAATACTACGTCTTAACTTTTGAGAAGACGGGCAAAGTTGATAGGGTATGTGGATTCAGACTATGCAGGCAGTGTGAATTTCAAAAATTCTACTTAAGGATACTCGTTTGTATTAGCAGGTGGAGCAATTAGTTGGATGTCGAAGCTTTAGTCCGTAGTGACTATTTCCATGACCGAAGTAGAGTATATAATAGTAACAAAAGCTTTTAAGGAAGGTGTTTAGTAGATAGGAATGATAGATTAATTGAGGCTTCAGCAGGAAGTCGTGTCGTTTAATTGTGATAGTGAAAATACTATAAATGTGGCTAAAAATTTTGTTTATCACTCTCATACTAAACACATTGATGTTCGTCACCACTTTATCCAACAGGTTCTTAAATGAGGCATGACTCTGGAGAATATTCACACCAGTGTGAATCCAATAGACATGCTCACCAAGGTTGTTCCTACAGAGAAGTTCAAGTTATGTGCAACTTCTCTAGGCTTGACAATGAAGTAAAAAGAAGATGGAGTGTGCACAAGAAGCATTGATGAAGCTATGATGCGAGGTAAAGATAAGACAAGATTTCAAGAAGCTACACCTTGAAGATTGAAGACATAATGGAGATTGTTGTTGATAGATGTCTTAAATCTGTTAAATCATCAATCTTTCAATAACGGGTTCGATGTCATCGAGCAGGCTTCGATGTCATCGAAGTCAGCTCGATGCCATCAAGTATTTTCTGAATTTCCTCTATTAATTACTGGACATATTTGTGCCATGGTTTTTTTCCTAAAAGGGTTTTCCACGTTAAATCATTGTGTTCTTCTTCCTTTTGCTTGGTGATTTTGGATTTCTATCCTAGATTCATTTATGTGTGATTCTGCCATTCTCCCAACATATATATATTTGCATTACTTTTCTTAATAAAGTTCCAACCAACCCATGAAAAATGAAATATGTTAGGGTTGTGTACTCTGCAGTATTGTACAATGCATGACCTTGTAATATGCTTAAGCTTGCTTAAGATTTTTTTTTTCTTTTCTCTCAATTTATACAAAGCATAACCCATGGTTTAATAATAATACAAATCATTTATATGATGGACCTATTGAAGTTGTACACTAAAAAAACAATCTGCGCATTAATCTATAAGTTGTGTGGATGTGGCAGGGAAGATCTTAGCCATTGATCTTAAATATCATACTTCCTTCAGACAAGTATAATATGTTCTAAATAAAATCTAGTGTCACCTTCAACTTATTTTATTCACAAAGTTTATTTGAGGAATGAATCCTCTTTTGTCCTTGGGAATATGAGATTGGACATAGTGGTCATTAAATGAAAGAGTTGTGATCCATGTATCTCAATACCTTATGTGTTATGATCTTCATGGATACTTAAAAATACATCTATGAACATCATTCCATGAGATGTATGATTGTCTATGTGAGGGGATTGACTTGGGTCTAGATAGACAATCTCTACTATCATGAGGCGACTTGGTGATTATGCCTTTGCCCTTACCCTGTAGGGGAGTGTATGACATTGATATATGATCTTAGTATTGGTTCTTTAAATATTACATTAAAGGATCGAACTTAAGTCAATAATTTGGGACCTATTATCACAAGACTATGATATATATAACTAAGGGCTTGATATTGTGTGAAAGATATCAATCCTTAGACCCTGAGAACATGTAAGGATCATGATTTTAACTAGACGGCTTTATCTCACTTTATGAGGCTACCTAGAGGCCGGTAAAATTGGGTGATGTCATGTATGTGTAATACTATATGCAGAATTTCTAAAGGACCTTGCTATGCATTGGATAAAGAGATCTAAAGAGCTAGATGGCTTACCTTGTTGGGACACCATTACTGTATATAAGATGTTGAAGTCTTCCTCTCCTTACACCTTTAGATAAGCTGTGATGGGGATGAAGCTTATGTTGTTGGTGTTGGATTGGGGACCCAACATTGTTTTATATATGCTGAGGGTAGAGGAGTTTGAAACCCATCAAAACTCCTCTCCCTAAAGGCTCCACACGAATTGCAATCCTTGTTCCACTCGAATACTATATTTTTGTTATAGTTCTAGCATCCCACCCCTATATGAATTTCTGGATGTATCACAACTAAGTGGGGCCACTGGTACACCCGATCACATTATCTAACCCTTAGGATAATCTAGACCCTTGATTAACAAGGCCCACTTTATATAGTTCTTACATTCTCCCACTTCGGCCACATTGATTAATGTTAATGATTAATCATTTGAAATGTGTTTTAATTTTGAGAAAACATCCAAATGGTTAACCAATGCAATTTTTGGATAATATGGGTAATAATATGACAATCTGGCCCATTAAGACCGCTAGTATCGGATCATGATAGTCATCACAACATTTAATCTAAGCGAAGTGAGACTAAACATGGTCACAAATACAATTAGTCTTAATGACATAAATTAGGAACTAGGAAGTGTGGTATAAGGATTACACACGTAATATGATGATGTGTGTCTATCCTTAAGAGGTCCTGAAGCTTTACAAATATCTGTAACGAGACATGATTATAATTCTACTTACTCGAGAATAAATTGTAAATACTTAGAAAGAAGCAGAAATAAACTTTATATCAAAATAATCAAAACTTTATCAAATGAGATCTCTTTAATCTCTATGAAGATAAAACACGCTCAACTCATTTATGGGATCAATGACTCTCATGGATGTTACATGCTCCCAAAATTGCGTGATAGGGAGCCCTTTAGTGAGCGGATCTGCAATCATCTGCTTAATGCTGATGAACTCCGCATACACTTGACGATTCTGAACTCTTTCCTTTATAATAAGGGCATGTTTGATTTTCCATTGTAATGGTAAATGCACAGTAAATGAGTAATTATTACTATTGAACATGTTTGATAACCAGGCTATATTTCTGCTTTGTAAAATCGTACAAACAATTGACTTAAATTCGTGAGCCGCACTGTGATATATTTGACATATCCATGCCATCCATCCATTTTAGATGAAAATTTTGGGGCACAATATGAAAACAGGGGTAGAGCCAATGCTCAATTGGGCCACACTAAAGGAAATAGTGTTGGTGAAACGTCCACCATTGAAAGTTATTTCTTTCACTAGGCCCACATTATAATTTATTTGTCATTTAAGGTCACACAGGTATGGATAAGAGGAAAACATAAATATCAGCTTCATCCAAAGTATCTAGGAGCCTCAAGAAGTATTTAATGATGGGTGAATGACTTATCACAGTTTCCTATGGTGTGGTCCACTGTGATCTAGGATGACTGTGATCAGAGTTACAGTCCTTTTTTCCTCGAATACAAAGTTCATAATGTTCGTGCTCCTACTATTTTTAGTGTCCTCAATGAATCTGGCATTCCCAATGTAATGCCCCGAGTTTTCAGAACCCGATTATATGACCTGTTTCCCAAAAACTCGAGTGTTAACCTATAAGGAGCCAAATTCTATATTTTTTTTCTTTCAGAGTTAGCAGTTTAGCGTAGAATGGACAAATCAATATAAACAAAAATTTTGCATTTATATTTAGAATATACAAGAAGTTGCCCATAATGACTTATACAAACCAATGTCTCTAAAATTAACAAATACAACATTTACATGATTTAATACATGAGAAATGATAAAAATGCATATAAATCTGAGCCGTAAGATCGCGAAGCTTCTCTTAGCAGTATAGTCATGCATCCTTGACACTTGTACCCGGCTCCTCATCGGTCTGAACATGAGTATCACTTAAGCCACCTGTGCTACCTGTACGATTATATATTTGATGGATGAGTGGCCAACTTAGTGTGAATTTCCCTCAAGATTACACACCCCCGCATTAGGTACGCATAGTTATGATAACATACAATGCATTCAAAATAATATATGATGCAATCTTATTAAATGCATGGATGTATGAGTACATATCAACTGGGGATGCTCATCTAGTTGGTTTTTGGGCTAAAACCATGCAATGTGGCCGGTCACCAGCAACAGTACATAGTACATGCATAGTGTCAAACTCACCAAGAGTGGACCGGTAGTCGATGGTCTGGGAGCTAGTGAAACGATACCCCAACTAAATCCTATTAGGCACGTACTACAACATCCAAAATTAGCCACCCATCATCGCCTGTATGCTATGAATGCATGATTAGCCCAACCATTATTATTCCAGTTACAATTAGCCAATTTAAGTAACTCAATGGTCATTACGGGGGGCTCGTCACCTAGCGTAAGCTGATAACTCGGGCATAGTGTCCCATGACCACTATCCCCGACTCATGAGATTCTCCCATCTTAGGATGTTTAATGGAACTCATCGACCAGTGGCCAATCATAATTCGGTATATGGGGCTTATCATCGCATGGTTATATAGAAATAATATATCGAGCTCACATAGGGTACATACCAAAACTAAGCCACATTAGGCAAATGTCAAAGCTATGCCACATAGGGCAAATATCAAAACTAAGCCACCTAGGGTGAGTATCAAAACTAAGCCACATAGGGCCAATATCATTGAGACACAGTAACCCCTGGATGGTAGGCCCACATCAATATTCAATTCAAACCACCATTCAATAACCACTAAGTTGAAGGTCTGTTACAATCACATTCAATCGAGTTACATCCCAAATATGGGTGTACATTTATAAGTGGGGGTTTCCCACTGATGTATAAGTTTAGGGCCTATTTGGAAGCCTGTAACTTTTTTAAGTTGTAAGAAAGTTACATATAACTTACTTACAGGCATAAGTAAGTTACGGGTAATCCTGTTTGGATATAAGTTATAACTTACTTACAGGTAAGTTACTTTTTGTGTTTGGATAACTTGTAACTTTATTATTGGTAATAAGTTCCATATTCACGCTAAGTAGAGCTTGAAATAGGGAATCGTTAAAAAATCAGATTTACATGTAAAAAAGATTAGATAAAATTATTCCATTTTATCAAGCCCATGTAAATGAATAGTTTGGTTGATTCTTAGGCTAAACAAATCAACAAGTGGGCCATAAAAGTGGGTTCACGTTTTCAAAATGCATGTAATTTAGGGAAAAAAAACTTGAGGTAAGATATCTAAGAAAAAATTTCCCACAGGAGTGACTCTTATTGACAAGGATCAGTTACAGAGAATTCACGAGCATAGGGAGCTGCTTCCACCAAATTCTGCATTAACGGTTAAAATCTCAAAGTGGGACATTATTAAAATGGACCAATATTAAGGGTTTGTTAAAAACCAGATATCTTAACACTTCGATGTACCCTTGATTTCTCACCATTTGACAACAGGCAAGAATCCAGATGCAAATGGAACTTAGGACTGTTTGAAAATGGATATGTTAACAATGTAGTGGGCACCCAATTTCAAAACACCCGAGGACATGCAAGAATCTCAATGAAAATAGAAATTGGGAGTGTTTAAAAAACCATATGTTAAAACAGATTTAGGACCTACACGGGGACAAGTTGCACTGACACAACAAGCCCCACTTATACAAAATGAACAATGGAATGTGGGCCCTACTATGATGTATTTGTTTTATCCCCACCATTTACCAATTATTCTAGATCATTTTAAGAAATCAACCCAAAAATAAGGTACATCAAAATCTTAGGTGGACCAAATCACTAGAAACAATGTTAATTGAAGGCCCACCATTAAATACTTTTGGTAGGCCACTGATGTTTTGGATCAAACTGATATTTATTTTGTTCCCTTCATCCAGGTCTTACTGACCTAATCAACAGGTTGGATGTGAAACAAACATTACAGTGGCCCAAGGAGTTTTTTTAATGGTGGACTTTCAATCATTACTATTTTGTGTGGTGTGGTCCACCTGAGATTTAGATATGCCTCATTTTTGGAATCAAGCCCTAAAACAATCCAAAATAATGAATTGAGGGCATGGATAAAACAAATACAGGATGGTGGACCCCACAGACCATTAGACATTACCCACGCCTCTAGCCAAACTGCCTTTGTCAAACCCTGATGAAAAAAAAAACCAGAAAAGGAAAATAAATAAATAAATAAAGGGGGAAAGAAAGAAAGGGGTTTTTTAACCCTGCTGAAGCTGGATAGGAGACTGGGAGAGGGAGAATGAGACTGGGAGAGGGAAACGGAGGCCTTCACTCCGTCTGAGAAGGTAGGTACGCTCCTTCAACGCAGGTGTGATTCTTCCCAACGATTTTCATTTCAAAATTTCCAACCATTACCTATATCAAAGATATAAGTAACTTGAAAAATGACTCAAGTGCCTGTAAGATTTTCGCCTCTTTCTCCTGTAAGAAAGTCACAGGTTGAGAGAACGTTACCTGTGACTTTCCTCCCCCAAACACCAACTGTAACAAAGTCACCTGTAACTTTGTTACATTTTTGAAAAGTTACAGGCATCCAAACAGGCAGTTAAATTCTAAAAACATTCCACAAGTAATCCACCAACATAAGAGAGTATGCAAGGTAAATATTAAGCATGAAATCTACCAATTCAATTCCAACAATTAACACAAGTGATTATAAAATTAAGATATCAATTATTAATCGAAATTAAATTATTTTTAAAAAAAAACTATCACCTAAGCTAATGGTAAAATGGAAAGCTCAAGGGGGAGAAATCATCACTTGATGAATAAAATCACCTACTAGTGCTGCTAGGTGCTTGCGTCCTTAGAATTGAATCCTACCACAAATCATGAACTTGTACAATTAGATCCAAGTTCTACCCATTACCTAGGTTTAAGATCATAGCCTCAGGCTTGAATTACTTATCTTAAGGTTTTGATGTTGAATTAGGACTTTCATCCTAGTGTTTAATCCTAAACTTAGATTCTAGGATTTGAATCCTAAATTATTATTATTATTATTATTATTATTATTATTGTTGTTGTTGTTGTTGTTGTTGTTGTTGTTGTACGATAAATCAAATAATATTCATAATAGGAGTATTAATCCATCAATATTAATAATGATGGTTCATAAGTTCATTTTTAAATGTACCGACATTATCTAATATCCTTATAATGACTACTGATCTCTTAAATAATAATAATAATAGAATATTTACTAATGACAATATAAAGTTGACTAATAGTAATATTCATATTAATAATACTTTTACTAATCCCATAATGAAAGTGATAGTATTTTCTAGTGAGGATAATAATAGTTATCTACACTTCATGATCATTCTTAAGGATAGTAGATAAAATAAAAAATTTTAATAATCATAGGTTTGTTTATAACATCTAAAATTAGTATGAAGAATCAGCTAATAGTTAATCATGCTTGATAATCACAATGATCATGGTTACGGTCTTAACTTATGGTTTGGATTACCTAGGTTTAGATTTTAGGATTTGAATGCTAATTGATTTATAGTCGATCGTAATGTTAGTAATACTAATGATTTCAAAACAACCATTAATATTAAGAATATACATAATATTAGCCAAATTGACACTATAGTCATTGTGACGAGAATGCATGGTATGCTCTAACATAAATGATAATATTTAACAATGACAAAATAAAATACTAATAGTTAATAATGATAAATTTATTTTATGTGTAATAACTAATTCAATATAGATAGTTTATCAATTGCTATTCATTTCTAATATTCATGATCCTAATAATGATAGAAATGACAATAATGATAATTTAAATCGAAAGAATTTCAATCTGGAAGGAGAAGGTGGACTCACCTTAGTTGACTCAATTGAGTCAACTTGACTCACCATCACTCGCCTCTCTCTTCTTCTTTCCTCTCCCGTTTTCTTCTTTCTTTTACTACTGCTGGAAGTATCCAGCCATGGCCGTCAAACCTGGCCTGACTCAGTCCAGCAAATCAATGACTCGCCCGACCCGTCGACAGCCACGCACATTCCCTCTCTTTCTCTTTCTCTTTCTTCTTCTCCTTTCTTCTTCCTTCATCTCTCTCTCTCTCTGTCTCTCTTCTTTTATTCCTTTCCTTCCTTTGGGTGAGCTGGACCGAACCAAGCCCAAACCTGGCTGGACTGAGTCAGCAACTCGATGGATCGAGTAGCATCATGGTGCAACTGCACCACTCACACTCTCCCTCTCCGTTTTCCTTTTCTTCCCTCTCTCTATTTCTTTCTTCCTTTCTCCTCCTCCTCTTTTCTCCCCACTCATGCCAACATGTCCAGTCCTTAACTTGGACAAGTCAGACTGTACTGGTGCAGTGTAACAGTTGCACCGCCCCCTTCTCTTCTTTATTCTTTCTTCTTCCATTTCCTTTATAGTTCTCTCTCTTTGTTCTTCCTCTCTGCTCTTTCTTCCAACCACGACCGCAGGAGCTCCAACCAGACCGGAGCTCAGCCTGACCGAGTTACCTTGATGTGGTTCAAACGAGGAAGAAAGAGACGACCATTAATGGCGTCTTGAAAACCACGTCTCTTTCCCCCAATCTGCTTCCTTCGGACGATTTAGCTTAGTCCGTGGGAGCTTGGGGAAGCTTCGAATCGAAACTCTAGTTGGGTTTCTTCAATGGGTTAGGAAGGAGAACTTACGGCTGATTTTTCTCTCTCATACTCTTTCTTTTAAACAAGAAAACCTAGTTTGTAGGGCTAGGATTGCTTTAAAATGGATGGTCAGGATAGGCGGATTCGGCCTCACGCAGATCACTAACATGGAGTGGAAACAGTTTCCATTTTCAGAAACATGTGCTTGTAGGGCCTGTTTGGGTCAAAGATGGTGTGCATGCACACGTGTGCCAGCATGAGAAAAGGGGTAGGTTTTGGTCAAGCCCAAGCCTTGAACACGATGGATGGTTTGGATTGTCCCAATAGCGGGTGTAGGTGAGCCACCAATCCAAGAAATGGACGTCTGTCTTTTGGCTGGTGAAAGCAGAGAGAGAGAGAGAGAAGAATTTCTATTCTTTGGGAAAATATGAGTTAGCCCGCTTTGACCAGGCTGGCACGTCCGGTGCACCGTGGGTGTGCACCAGTTGTGCACACGCACCCCATTGAGTGGGGTCCATCGTGACGTTTGTGATAAATCCACTCTGTCCATTCCATTTGGGGGTTCCCAAGAAGGGCCCTTGATCAAAGATCAGGCAGATGGGATGCCTAGGTGGGGCCCACAACTTGATTTAGGCCCCATTTATGGAATTCTCACCGATCTGATGGTTGGATCAGTTCTAATCTGACCATCAACTGTCAAGGTGTCCTAATGGGTCATTTGTATGATCAATACTTGTTATTATCCACTGATCATATTAAATTTAAATTTCCATTATTATTACATGTATATATATACATATACATATTTATTTATATCATAGTCATGTAGTGGGTCCCACACTAATGATTTATGAAATCCACCCCATCTATTCGACTATATGGGTCATCCTAGGATGCGTGGTTAAAGATGAGGTGGACCCAAAGCTTTGGTGGTCGTGCCAAGTGATTTGTGGTCTTACTTATGGATCACTGCTGATCCGTTGGTTGGATTGATTCTGATCTGAACTTCAATGCTCTTAAAAATTGTTCAGATGGTTGGGATCACTTATTCCATGGATTTACAATATTGAGTGTCACAGTTATGACATTTTCAACCATATAGTTATTATTATTTTATGTTACACTTGTAGGGCCTAATCTTAAACAAAGATATCGTTATGGTTGATCGACAACTATAATTCATGTATCTACTCCTTAACTAACTTTAACTATTATGTGGGCCATAACACATGAATACCTGATCACTAATTCCCCACATCCTGATCATTCAACTTGCCCATTGGTTGGATCGACACATATCTAGTTATTAATAACCCTAAGGGTTCTTTAAGGACACTACCAAAAAATAGGGCAAAGCCGACGGACATGGGGTGGCTTCACCGACGGCTAAAAGCTGTTGGAATTTACGATGGCTAAAATCAGTAGCTAAAATAAAGTAAATCTGTAGCCAAAGAACCTTTTTAACAGTGGACGTCCAATCGCTCATTGCTTTGCCTATGGTGCGGTTCACTCGAGATTTATTTCGAGCTAATTTTTTGGTATTAACCTTAAAAGAATGTTTAAAAATGGATGTACGGTGTGGATTAAACACAAACATCATCGTGGGTCCATAGAGCCCTGCCAGATCTAAAGCTCGAGATAGCGTTTTTATTTGCACGGTGAACAGGTGTGAGTTTTGCATTTTAAGCAAAATAGTGGTGACTCGTTCATAGGAAAAGTGGGTTTGATATATGGATATCCAGACCATCCAAATAATGGGTCTTGTTGTGGATTGTTTATATTTATAATTTTATTAAGTAATAGTATTTAAGCATCATGTAAATGGACCCTTAATTGTACCGCTATGAAGACCATTTATTTTATAAATTATGGAAAATGCACATTTTCCGGATTTGAATCCTTTATCCCATTTCAGAAGATGAATTTCCAAATCCCTCTTTCGACCGCCATTTTCTTCCTCTCTGTTCCCTCTTTCGAGCGCCCTCTTCATCGCCAGTCGAGATTAAGCTATGAGTCTTTCGAGCGCCCTCTTCCTCGCCAGTCGCCCGCGCAAAACCATCTCAAATAGGTGAGCATTCGCATGGCTGCACTCTACATTTCTGTTCGAAAGTTTCATCTTCACATTCTGTTTAATCCCAATCATTTTAAGGCAACGTTTCATCAACGCCTGGCCCATCTGATGAGGTCCCTAGTTTCTTTGATCTCATCAGTTTTGTTGCATTGGAGATGGTGCACGCCATTTGTTTGATGTCTGGCCTCAACGAGATTTGTGTTTAATCCCTATGAATGTCATTATAAAAATTTTATTTGTTGGAGAGATTTTCATCTTTAATGTTAGAAAGTCCTTTAAAATGCTTCCTTCAGATCTGAAAAAGGTGTAGGATTCAAGTTCTTCTTTCAAATGAGCTCTTGAAATGATTAGATCCAAAAGTGGAGTTTTTTTTTTTAATGCAAAGTTTGAGAGATTTCATATGTACGTTGCAAAGTTCCTTTGAATCACTTTCTAGAACTGAAAATGGCGTACAATCCCTTGAGTTGATCTTGGAGGTTCTGTTTTGCGGGAATCTGAGAGAATTGCATCTTTTATGTTGGAAATGCCTTTGAATTGATTATTCCTGAGTGGAAAATGGTGCAAAATTCAACATCTTCCATCAAGAGAGCTCCTGAATTGATTAGCTCTATAAAAGGGTAGATTTTACCTTTTTGTTCTTACCGGGAATCTAAGAGATTCTCATCTCCCTGACAAATATTGCCGAGTTTTTTTAAATCTTGCAATTTTTTGTGAAATATTAAATTAAAAAAATATTATCATGTCATTATCACGAGATACCGAAATCTCAGTAGTTTTTAATTATCTGTTATTTTATAGCGAATTTATTATGATATTAAATGGAATTATTTGATTTTTTTTTTCAAATAATCATTACATACATACATATAAATAAAATGATATGTTAATTGATCATAAATATTTTAAAATTTTATGTTTTAAGTGAGATTTTCCCAATAAATACCTTCAAAATCTGAAAATCCCTTGAGAAATTCCTAACCGAAAAATAGGTGAGAATGAGATTTGTCACTATGATTTCATATGTGATGTTAAAAATTCTTTTGAATTGTTCCTAATGGTTTAAATGGTGAAGACTTTGTGTTCTTTTAAAAGAGTTCTTGAATGATTAGCTTTCAGGATGGAATCTGCAGGAATTTGCGAGATTTTAGGTGATGTTACAAATTTCTTGAAATAGCTTCGTTTGGAGCTGAAAATGATGCAGAGTTTGACTCCTCTTTCAAGTGCTTAAAGATTGATAAATCCAAACTATGACATCTTTGCCTCACTGAATTCGAGGAACTTTCATCGTAAAATTAGATTATTTATTTTGAATTGCTTCTTCGGGAAGTGAAAATGGTCTATAATTCAACATTTGCTTCCCTCTAGAGTCTCGCATATATCTCAAATTGGTTTGTTGTGGTGTCTGTAACTACAACAGATTACAACAGATTGGAAAGTATTCCTCTGTCTAATTCCTTGATTTCTCCCTTGTTGATGGACTGGAAATAAAGGGCTCTCATGTCCTTTTGGTGAGTGGCATATATTATCCTGTTATCTATACAATTTCTTGAAAACTGCTTCTTTGGGAGCTGAAATGGATGTAGAATTTGATATAGGAGGCCCTAGTCTTGAATTTTAGTATCTTGTATTTGAGTTTCTGTAAAACTCTTGATTTTTTATTTAACTTTTTTTTAATGCCTTTAGCTTTGAGCTGCTTGGTGTTGATTTCTGATCTCTAGAGCTTGAAGTGGGGCTTACTGATGATGTCATGATGAAGTTAGACAGGCCCACAGATCCAGGTTTACATGGAAATGGAAAAGGGTGCCTCCTTTTTTTTAGTCATGGAAGGATTTTTAGCAGGATTTGGTTTTATTTTGGAAAAGCTGCAATGAGGTATAAAGCTTGATTTATTTGGGGTTCTTTCTTTCTGTTTTCAATAGAGGTAGAAGCTGAAGTTGTCAGGGCTTTCGAGGGTTGAGGAAAAGTAATAGGGATTTGGTTTTATTTTCCGGATTTGTTTTTTATAAAGATTGCATGGAATTGAATTAGTGGGATGGGCTGAAAATTTGAGAAGACTTAAAACATTAGACTTTCTATAAGATTGAAAATGACCATGAGTACTTAGTAAATTAGATTTACAGATAGTGTGAGTTAAGCCTACAACTGAGAATCAAAGCCACATACTAGTTGGACTGATGGCTAACGGAACTTGGGTTCGTTATCATTATAGGGCATCACTGGACAAAACCGGCCCATTTGGCCTGCAAAGATAGACCTCTATGGGCTGGCTTAGGCCTAAATTTAGGCTTGTGGACTAGACCTCGCCTGATTTTCAAACCTGAGCAATGAAAGGCCTGACCCTTGTTTTAGAACTATTCTATTAAGGCCTAGTGGACCTCATGCTTTGCGCAAAGGTGTCTAGATTTGAATCGATTTTCGTGCCCGAAAACAAACAGGCTGGATTTGGGCTAAACTTGGCATGTCACAGGCACACCCGTAGTTCAAAAGGCTCCCTTGGAATTTGAATAGAAAAATTGGCCCCTGCAATATGAAATAAGAACCTGGTAACTTTGCAGTGGAAATTTCAAGGGAGCTCCTATAGCCAAGTGACCTGATCTGCTCTTTTACATCTCTTGTTCCCTGATAAACTTTCATGTTCATCTTTTTTGACATTACAATCTTAATCTTAATTTGGGATGAGCTGTTTGATAGTTTGCTCCCCCACCAAGAAACAATGTTGATGACCTTGTCTTTAATACAGCAATGTTACTCATGCACATTTTATTGTCTGATACCTTTTGTGTTTTTGTTGTTTTATACATTTTGTCCTACCAACTATGTGATTTTCAGCTAACCCGCTTAATCTGTGGTCTACAGATGGACAATGCATTGCCTCCACTCTTCAACTTTAAACCCCAAGGTTTGTTATATACATTTGACCACATCCTCACTTCTTCACTCCCACCCAACCTCTCTCACTTTTGTTGACCCTTTGCAGAGCTGAAAGGAGCATCTCTGGAGCTCCTAGCAAAGCTGATACTTGAGCATGCTTGGAAGCAATGCCCCTTTCTTGGTTTCTAGATAGGCACATCATGTAAAGGTATGCTTGGTGGTTGTGCAAGTGTATCATATTTGTCTTCACGTAGTTTGAAGCAATGCAAAACCCCATTTGTTTTTCCTCGTTTGTGTTTCCTACCTGCAAACAGTGTATGTGGAAGCTTCTGGTTTTATCCTTAATCCCATGGGGAGTTGTGTTCTAGTGTTTCCATGCATTGCTTTGATCGTTGAACAAACAGGACCCCCCGTTCTCACCTTGGACCTCTCAGGTAAACTTATGTAGCTTCACCTAGGACCTCTCAGGTAAACTTATGTAGCTTCATCCTTTTCTGTTGCTGTATTTCCTCACTGTGTACCTGTTGACTTGTTTTGTCCAAATGAAGACCACAGAAAACATAAGTACATTTATAAATGCATGCATACATTTGAAGGAATTCCTAAGAAATTCTCGTAGACCCAACCCTTTGATTTACAAATACATGGTTAATACAAAATAGAGCAATGGGATGGAAAAGGCCAAACATCAGGTAGCTAGGATCTTCCAATCTGTGAATTTCACCTTCAGTTCTATGTTGAATCGAAAAAAGTTTCACTCTTGTGGGATTTTCTAGTTTTCAGAGGATCGTCTTTTTTTTTTTTCTTTTTTTAGTACTGTCAATGGCAGAGAATTCATGCTTCCTTTTCAATCTTTTGCAGTTTGTTATTGTCTCTTAAACTGGATGGGGGTTGCTCATATATGGAGGCTTCAAGACTTTCTTTGGAGGCAAGAAAGACAAAAAGATGTAATTCTTTACACTGATGACTGCAAGTCTATTATCTATATTTCCGAATAGGTTATGCTCTGATGTCGGATATTAAAAATACAGCCTCTTTGATTTGAAGGAGCAGATTAAAAATACTCGCATTGATTTCCTATTCCAGCTTTGATGAGTTGCTGGAGTTGAGTCAACAGGGAGATAATAGAACAATAGACATGCTTGTTGGAGACATCTATGGTGGTATGGACTATTCCAATGTATATCCTGTTGTTTTCTTTTCTATCTAGACCTTTTCTCCAAGTGAAGTTACATAAAAACTAAAACTCTGCATGAGTAGTGACAGTATGGGAGTTAAGATGTTGATATTGTGAAATTACAGGATAAGAGCCTCAAGAAACATACCCTTTCCTAGGGCACATGAATTCATGCATGTGGAGCCCTTGGTTTGATCCAGACTATTAATCTGATGGACCTTGCTGTGGATGGGGGATGCCCCAAAAATCTTCAGGGTTGGAGGATCTTCATCCATTCTTTCAACAGTTACACTTAACTGTTTATTTGTAGGCCTTTGATCAAAGAGTTAAGATCTTACAGCCTGGGAGATTTAAGGCCTCTTAAGCTCCACGGTATGTCAAAGCCATATAGAGCCTTCTATGTTTATGAAAAGCTGATAATCACATTCATGGCTCTCTTGGGGCATCTTGAAGGGAATTGGGTTGTATCCTACAGTCTCTCAAAAAAAAACATTCACAGATTTAGATCTGCTTAGAAATGAAGTGCGGGTTGTGCATCCTTGAGTTGAACTCTTTTTGCAGGTTTGGATCGGTTTTGACAAGATGATGGCATTTCCAACGTAACAAACTTGTTATTAGAACCAGTCTTATACTATAATGAGATTGGCTTTTCCATTATCTGTAATCAAAGAGCATCTTATTTTGAGAAACTAGCATCTACTGTGTCATTCTTTCTCTGCAGATTCGTGTCAATATCATTAATCTCTGTTTCGGAGCCCTGCTAAGTGCTAATCCTACTCCAACTTGTGCGAATGTGGCATGCATGTGCCATACCCTGGCTGTTTACTAGGTGGCAGGTGCTCTCCACAATCTGTTGTGGCATGAAAATCAGGTCAGTCTTGTCTTCAATCGGGACACATTTACATCGAATCGTGGCTAGTGCCTTTAACTATCCACTTTTTACATGTCGTACATGTGATGACCTGACAAGCCTATTTTGGTCATTGCATATATACTGCAGGGCACACCTGATGAATGGCCCAGATCTTACACACAGGTCATGTGTGTGGGAGAGTATGAACATAGCCATCACATTCTCTGTTGTTTATTTGTTCTATATGCTGATCTTTTAGTGGCCCCTTGAGCTGAAGTAAATTGAACTTGTGAAGTAATGCTGCAGGACGAATTACACTTCTTGCTGAAGGACACAGGTTTATTATCTGAGGTATGCTTGAAAATGATTTTCATTATTAATGCAAGCATGGCTGTAGCTTTTACTTTTTCCTCCAAACTTTTTAGGTCAATATTTTAAGCCTAACTCATTAATCAAGCGGCACTTTCTTTCTTACGATGTTTGCAGAAAATAATCAAACACCACAGACTGTCAGATAAGGGGCATGCACAACATCAAACATATGCTTTAGGTATCAAAGAGGTAACTGAAAACTGGTACTGATGCCAATCCTTTCTAAGATCTTGTTTTCCTATGCTCTTTTAAAGTTGCTTCAATGCCAAGGAATAGTTTCTAATGCATATGTGATTAATGTCCTGAATCTCCTGATAAATCTATACAAGTGGCCTATGTCTGTTGATATGATTGGTCCTGCCGTGTACAGGATTCCCTGTTGATAAATCCATACATCTGTGATTAACTTTTCTACCTTTTCTTTTTTCATTTCTTAACTGAATAAGCAATGAAAATCTCAACTAATGGAGCCACAAATAAATCAACATGTAGCATTTTGATGATTGATTGTCCTCATTATTGATAATTCCTGGAGCCTTTTGCTTGAAGTTTTATGCAAAATTGGTGAATTTGGGCCAATGTAAGATTATATAAGCATGAAATGAAATCTTGCATAGTGTTGACTATGCCTTGTTCAACGTTAACCTTATTGAGTTGTGAATAAGAGAGCCAACGCAGATGCTCTTGCAAGCTTCTTTTTTCCACACCAGTAGAATAACCTTGAATATGAAGAGCTCTCTCTCCAGTCTCCATTGGCATCTGCTAAACAAACTCACATTAGATATATTCTTCAATGTATTGCATTTTTGTCACTTGTCTTTTGATAGTATAGTTATTTATTTTTGGCAGTGCATTGCTCTCATAAACATGATCCGAATTTCGATTAGATTTGTCTGTTTTAGGCGAATGCACATACAATATTGTCCAGTATATGAATAGACAGGTATGTCTGTAAAATGGAGAGAAACTTTGGTATTCTTGTGTCTATGTGTTGTCCTTGTCATGCCATCTTTACCTTGAAACTAATGGTGTTTTATGGAAATATAAATTTTATATGTTTGGAATTTAGATGATATATTTGATTTTCATTTCTTCAGATAGGTTGGTTGGTTTAGGGCTTTGGAGAAATGGGTATATCAAGTTTTGGATGGTGCAAGTTGATTAAGGCAAATAATTTTCATTTTTTTTCAATTAATGAGAAATGCCGACGGCTTTTCGCCGTTGAAAACGCCGACGGCTAAAACCGTCGCTCTTAGCCGTCGGAAATGCCGACGGTTTTAGCCGTTAAAGACGCCGACAGTTTAAATCCGTCGATGAGCAACGCCCACGCCCCCTTTTCCGATGGACAGTACGACGGCTTTTAGCTGTCGGAGAAGGTCATTGCCGACGGTTTTTAGCCGTCGGTGTTGCCCTATTTTTTGGTAGTGGGAGTGTTTGGTGTGATCCAGGGGTTGAATATGAACCCAAACAATCTGATTTGTGTCTTCAAAGGATGGACAATTCAAATAATGTTGTAAACTTGACGAACTGTGGATCTAGACTAGAATGACCATAGATGTTCAAATAAGTTAGGTTTATACGTACCAACTTGGGTTACTCGGTAGCACCCGAGTACGGGAAGGTGCGGGGCATTACACCCAGTCTCAATAATCTTGATAGAGTGGGAAAGACAGTAGAATCAATACCCTTTTGACCTTTCCAGATATCCTATAAAGAAACAACTAATGGTTCTAGGATCGAGCTTTCTTTTATGTGAGTTATAAACTTTAGCCTCAACAGTGATGTAGGGACATGTGATGACTTAGTCTTAAATGCATGCATGTATAATCAAGTTAAAGAATGTTCAAATAAATATACGAATCAACTAACCATTTCAATCAAAGGGATTAGGTAAATTTCAACACAAAGATGAGGTCATTCTATTAGGATCATGTCCCTTGGCATAAAATAGCGTAAATAGTTACCCCAAGTGTGGGGTTACGATGTAGTTATAATCTCGGTAGGACCGAGGTCGAATCTATAGGGACTGAAACTTGTATGTTTCTGAAATTAATAAGAAGTAGAACTAAAAGAAGATGTGAAACTAATTCTGAAGTATTTGAGAGAGTAATTGTGAATAGAGTAATTAAAACTAAGAATTTAAAGGTGGGAATTAGGGTGTCAAAGATCCACTTGTAGTGATCAGGGAGTCCTCTTGCTTGATTCAAGTAACATAATTAAAATTGGAGTCCTATCCTATCCAATTGAAAAATATATCAATAAACCTAAATATGAACTTCCATTGACCTAATTCTCAATGAAGGAGAACTATAATAATTGGCAGGGATTCCATCACCGAACCATGCCCAGGAGACAATGACAAATAACAGGATTTACCAATCCCATAATCTCAAAGTAGGAGAATTGTGAATATTAGGAAGGATTCCATCACCCTACCATGCCCAAAGGATTATGGTGAACAACAGGATTACTAATTTTACAATCTCAAATTATGAAAAGAAGATACTCAAAGCTATTACAGATCTACTGTAATTTGAGTCACAATAAACCATTAAAAACTGAAAGTATTCCTTAAATATCAAATTAGAATCTATGGAGTTCAACATAAACATGAATCGAAGCAATAGAAACATCCCATCATGCTATAAGCTTCACCTCTTAACCCTAGCTAAGAGGTTTAGCCAACCATAGACATGATTGGACCAAAGTCTCTTAAGAAAAACATGAAAAAAACTAAAAAAGAAGAAAAAAACTCTTGACGACGGCTTCTCCACCCTTTTGCTCAACTCTTTAAACCCTAAAAGATACCTAGGAACATCCTAGGAAGTCCTATTTATAGTTGTGGAACTCCAACTTTCGTACCTAGTTGGAAAACTCTAGAAACAGCCTAAAATTTACGCAGTTTACCAAAATATACTTCACTCTATGTAATTTCACAAAATGACCCAGAGTTTCAGAATATGCTTCTTCAGGACAATTTCAGGAATATGTTTGTTTTCAGGATAATTTCAGGATTCTTTTTCTTCACTTCAAATATTTGATTCTCTTCATTCCTCACTTGGTTTTCTTGGATCTTTATCATGTGAATTCATCAATATCGGTCTCCTAAAATCCATCCCTTATCTTGGTGTGCTTTTAGCACCCTTTTCAATCCAAGCTCTTAAATTCACCTTGCAACATAAACATGGGTAAAATAGAACATTAAGCATTTTCATGTTCATAAAACCAAGATATAAATGGGGGCAAACATGCAATATTTGACCCTCAACAACAGTAAAAAGGGAGGACCTAGGGATATGAGGATATCTTATATCTAGCATATATAAATCAGTCCACAATCAAGTTTGGATATAATTCTACTAACTAACCATCCCTCTTTTCTGTTTAAACTAGAAAGGGGATATCTAGAGAGGAACCAAATGGATGAAGAATGAAGGGTTCGAAATGAAAAAAGTACAATTCCTTTTGTTATCAAAAGAAAAGAAGGAAGATGATTCTTACCTTTTTCTACACCTCGAAGATTTAAAAAGAAGAAAACCTAAAATCGGGATCAAATCCTGAACGCCCAAAGGCCAATCATGAAACCCTAATATCTTGAATAAAGAGGAAGAAAATAAACAATTTTTTGTTCATTCAATAATGATGAAAATAGGATTTCTCACAACGTATATATAAGTTATGGAAAAAGTAAAAGTGCACTGAAGCTCCTAAAAATAAGAAAAATAACAAAAAAAAGATAAAATAAATAAATAAATAAAGTGCAATAAAGTCTTTGAAACAAGAAAAAAGAACAAAAACACCTAAAACTAAAACACCCGTGTGGTAGGGTGTGAAATTCGACCGATGTATCTATGGTCAGGGTGCAGTCATGCCGCTCCTACACTCGTAGCACATAAGAAAATGGGTCGAGTAGACCCAATATCCATCCATATCAACTCCTTCTCTCTAGTACTCTATTGGTGATGCCTCCTCCTCTGGTACACTCTAAAGAGTGCACCACTAATGTCCGCATCAAGCAGGCTATCCCCAAATATGTAGATATTGGAGACTTGGTTTTCTCCCATTCCACAACTCAAAAGGGGTTTTACTTACAGCTTTATTGGGGACTCTGTTAAGGATATGAATTGAAGTTTTGATTGCATCAACTACAAAGATTCTAACAAAGTCGAATTACTTATCATGTTACGCAACATATCTATAAGGGTGCGATTACGCCTTTCAGCCACACCATTTTACACTGAAGTCCCAAGCATGGTGTACTAGGAGACAATACTATAATCTTGTACATATCTAGCGAATGGCCCTAGATTGTGACCTGATTCGTCATATCTAACATAGTATTCACCACCACGGTCAGACCCGACGACTTTAATCTTCTTATAAAATTAATTTTCAACATTAGTCTTATAGATTTTAAAAGCATTCAGGGAGTTTGATATTTCACTGATAAGATAAAGGTACTCAAAACGAGAGTAGTTATCTATAAATATTTGTGTCCACTCAAGGATGTTGTAGGGAATAGTTGACAAATTTCTGTATGTATCACCTCTAAGAGTCCTACACTCCTAGTTGCACTTTTCTTTCTGTTTCTGATCTTTTTTCCTTTAATGCAGTTAATTCATAATTTATAGTTAGAGAAATCTAGAGAATGAAGAATCCCTCATACAAGAAATCCCACCTTTAGCGACGAAAATTTTCATCGCTAAAAGCTAAATTTTCGTAGCTAAAAAGTTTTAGCAACGATAATTTTCGTCGCTAAAAGACCGAGGCAAAAGGTTTTTAGCGACGAAAAATTTTAATCGTTGCTAAAGGGAAGCTTTTTAGTGACAAAAATTTTCGTCGCTAAAAAAACTTTTAGTGAGGAAAATTTGTCACAAAAAAAACTTTTGCAAAACTTTTAGCGACGATAGTTTTCGTCACTAAAAAAATTACAAAACTTTTAGCGATGAAAATTTTTGTCGTTAAAAAATAAATGTTAAACTTTTATCGATGATAGTTTTCATCGCTACAAATAATTACAAAACTTTTGGCGACGAACATTTTCGTCGCTAAAAAATAAATATTAAACTTTTAGCAACGAACATTTTTGTCGCTAAAAAAACGTAAAAACTTTTACCAACGAAAATTTTCATAGGTAAAAATATTTACAAAACTTTTACCTACAAAAATTTTCGTAGGTAAAAGTCTCTTTTAAAAAAAAAATAACCCAGCACAAAATTCCACAAAAATTCCTGATATACACCTGTTACAATATATTTCATCATATTCATCCTGATATACACCTATTAGATAATATATTTCATCATATTCACATTCACATCCATCTAAACCCAAACTAGTAAATCCATCCAAACATAAACTACATTCATCCAAACACAAACAATCTTATCCACATCACATTCATTCATGCATAAATATATATATAAGCTTAACATCATAAACAAAAATACCCTAAACCTAAACCTTAACCTAAACCTATAACCTATAACCTATAACCTAAACCTAAAACCTAAAACTTAACCTAAACCTATAACCTATAACCTATAACCTATACCTAAAACCTAAACCTTAACCTAAACCTAAACCTAAGCTATAACCTATAAGTTTAGGTTTAGGAAATCGGGTTCAGGTTCAGGATTGGGTTTAGGTTTGGGTTTTCAAGTTTAGGTTTAGGTTTAGGTTTGGGCTTTCAAGTTTAGGTTTAAGTTTAGATTGGGTTATAGGTTAAGGTTTAGGAAATTGAGTTTAGGTTATAGGTATAGGTTATAAGTTAAGGTTATAAGTTAAGGTTTAGGTTATAGGTTAAGTTTTAGGTTTAGGTTAAGGTTATAGGTTTAGGTTTAGGATATAGGTTTTAGGATTTGAGAATAGGTTTAGGCTAAGGTTATAAGTTTAGGTTTAGGAAATCGGGGTTTGGGTTTTCAAGTTTAGGTTTAGCTTTAGGTTAGGGAGTTGAGATTAAGATTAAGTGTAGGTTTAGGTTTAGGGATTTGAGAATACGTTCAGGTTTAAGATTAGGAAATCGGGTTCGGGTTCGAGATCGGGTTTACATTTGGGTTTTAGGTTTAGATTTAGGCTATAGGTTTAGGTTATAGGTTATAAGTATAGGTTTAGGTTTAGGTTTTAGGTTATAAGTGTTAGGTTATAGGTTTAGGTTATAGGTTAAGGTTTAGGTTATAAGTGTAGGTGATAGGTTTAGGTTTAGGTTAGGTTATAGGTTACGGTTTAGGGAATTGAGTTTAGGTTATAGGTTAAGGTTTAGGTTAAGTTATAGGTTACGGTTTAGGGAATTGAGTTTAGGTTATAGGTTTAGGTTATAGGTTTAGGTTTAGGTTTAGGTTTAGCTTAAGCTTTAGGTTTAGGTTTAGGTTATAGGTTTTGGGATTTGAGAGTAGGTTTAGGTTAAGGTTATAAGTTTAGGTTTTGGAAATCGGGTTCGGGTTTAGGTTTGGGTTTTCAAGTTTAGGTTTAGGTTTAGGTTAGGGAGTTGAGATTAGGATTACGTGTAGGTTTAGGTTTAGGGATTTGAGAATACGTTAAGGTTTAGATTTTGGAAATCGAGTTCGAGTTATAGGTTTAGGTTTAGGTTAGGTTATAGGTTAAGGTTTAGGAAATTGAGTTTAGGTTATATGTTTAGGTTATAGGTTAAGGTTATAGGTTAAGGTTTAGGTTATCGGTTAAGTTTTAGGTAGGCTAAGGTTATAGGTTTTGGGATTTGAGAATAGGTTTAGGTTAAGGTTATAAGTTTAGGTTTAGGAAATCAGGTCGGGTTCAGGATCGGGTTTGGTTTGGGTTTTTAAGTTTAGGTTTAGGTTTAGGTTAGGGAGTTGAGATTAGGATTACGTGTAGGTATACATTAAGGTTTAGGTTTTAGAAATTGAGTTCGGGTTATAAGTTTAGGTTTAGGTTAGGTTATAGGTTAAGGTTTAGGAAATTGAGTTTAGGTTATAGGTTTAGGTTATAAGTTAAGGTTATAGGTTAAGTTTTAGGTAGGTTAACGTTATAGGTTTTGGGATTTGAGAATAGGTTTAGGTTAAGGTTATAAGTTTAGGTTTAGGAAATCGGGTCGGGTTCAAGATCGGGTTTAGGTTTTGGTTTTCAAGTTTAGGTTTAGGTTTAGGTTAGGGAGTTGAGATTAGGATTAGGTGTAGGTTTAGGTTTAGGGATTTGAGAATATGTTAAGGTTTAGGTTTAGGATTTCGGGTTCGGGTTATAGGTTTAGGTTTTGGTTAGGTTATAGGTTAAGGTTTAGGAAATTGAGTTTAGGTTATAGGTTTAGGTTATAAGTTAAGGTTATAGGTTAAGGTTTAGGTTTTAGGTTAAGTTTTAGGCTTACATTAAGGTTATAGGTTTAGGTTTAGGTTATAGGTTTTAGGATTTGAGAATAGGTTTAGGTTAAGGTTATAAGTTTAGGTTTAGGAAATAAGGTTCTGTGTTCAAGATATCGGGTTTAGGTTTGGGTTTTCAAGTTTAGGTTTAGGTTTAGGTTAGGGAGTCAAGATTATGATTAGGTGTAGGTTTAGGTTTAGGATTTGAGAATACATTAAGGTTTAGGTTTAGGAAATCGGGTTCGGGTTATAGGTTTAGGTTTCGGTTAGGTTATAGGTTAAGGTTTAGAAAATTGAGTTTAGGTTATAGGTTTAGGTTATAAGTTAAGGTTATAGGTTAAGGTTTAGGTTATAGGTTAAGTTTTAGGTTTAAGTTAAGGTTATAGGCTTAGGTTTAGGTTTAGGTTATAGGTTAAGGTTTAGGGAATTGAATTTAAGTTATAGGTTATAGGTTTAGGTTTAGGTTATAGGTTTTGGGATTTGAGAATAGGTTTAGGTTATAAGTATAGGTTTAGGTTAGGGTGTAGGTTAAGGTTTAGGGAATTGAGTTTAGGTTATAGATTTCGGTTTTAGGTTATAGGTTTTTGGTTAAGGTTTAGGTTTATGTTATAGTTATAGGTTTTGGGATTTGAGAATAGGTTTAGGTTATAAGTAAAGGTTTAGTTTATGTTATAGGTTAAGGTTTAGGGAATTGAGTTTAGGTTATATGTTCGGTTATAGGTTATAGGTTTAGATTAAGGTTTAGGTTTAGGTTATAGGTTTTGGGATTTGAGAATAGGTTTAGGTTATAAGTATAGGTTTAGATTAGGTTGTAGGTTAGAGTTTATGGAATTGAGTTTAGGTTATAGGTTTAGGTTATAGGTTACAGGTTTAGGTTAAGGTTTAGGTTAAGGTTTAGGTTATAGTTATAGGTTTTGGGATTTGAATAGGTTTAGGTTATAGGTTAAGGGTGTGGTCCCTGCAAATACAGATATAAATATGGCCTGTCCAAATGGTCAAGCCACTCCAATGCTGTCCATAGGAAATGGACAGCTTCATCATGGTCATAACAGCGGCTCTCACCTTCCAAGGACCCTCGCTCAACATCTGGATAGCTTCGACGCACATCCAGGTCTGCTCCATCAATTTTGAGCAAATACAAATATAAACACGGCTTGTCCAAATAGCCAGGCCACTCCAATGTTGTCCATAGGAAATGGACAATTTCATCATGGTCATAATAGCGGTTCCCACCTTCCAGGGACCTCCGCTCAACATCCGGATAGCTCCGACGCACATCCAGGTCTGCTCATTTAAATAAAATGGATTATCAAGATCATTTAAATAAAATCAGGCCTAATCACAATCTGACCTAGAGGATTCTGTGGCCACTGATGCTATTTGTCTTTCTGTGAAGTTGGTGACGATTTCTGCATCAAACCCAGTGAAAGCAACCCTAATGATAAAGAACATTTCTTTCCATGAATTCATTATCTCTCTCTCTTTTAATTTTTTAACTTTCCATTATAATAATAACTACCTGAAATCATGGTATTTTCTCAAGATAGAAGTCCAATCCATCCCAACTTGTGCACCTGTTAGGACAAGTAATTCAAATAACATCCTGCAACACATTTAAATGCTTAATCAGTCTCACTCCAGTCTTATATATTGAATGCCTAATGTACAGTCTCTTGAATTGATGCAAACCATACCTGAATTGAGTGTAATGAATTAAAGAATGAAGAAATTTGACATGTAACTACATACAAGAAAGATAAAGGATATGCATATCTAGAGTGTCGTTATTCTCACATTACTGTGAGAGAGTAGGGTTTCATCATATATATTGATCAACCTATGGAATTTTATGATCATATGAAGCTGAGGCATGCATGCAAACCAAAAAAGTCACTCCATAATCTAAAATAAGCATCTAAAGCTTGGTTACAAAGGTTGAAAAAAAAAATTTATGTAGTTAATCCTATAACATATGTTTAATGGCAAATCTATAGTTACTACCACAACCACTCAAAATTTATTTGTTCATAACTCAATAAATTTATTGCAGTTACTGCATATGAAACTCAAAAGCAAAGACAACTGAGTTCTTTTTCTCGGGAATGAATTGAATTCGGCGGTATGAGCTAGAGGGAATGAGAAAATTCTATTTTCTGTAAGCATTAGTATACTGTCAAAGAAGAAACTCCATGTAAGAAAATAACATCTGTTGATGCATGGTGCACTTACTTCTTATAAAGATTTTTTATATTCTTCTCCCGGTCTTCATAAAAAACAGGACTCTTCCTTCTTTTAGAAGCTTTTTGATATTCATTTTCCCAGGAACAAAATGAATATATGAAAACAAAATGTATCTTCCCTGATCTGCTTTTTTTTTTGTGCATTTGGAATGAACCCACAAAGCCATTTCCTCCAATTAACAAAACCATCGAATTCAATGCATTATGAGAAGGGAATCCCTATTGAAATCTTATGTGGCCAAATAAGATAGATTTCTGACATAAAACCACAAAATTGCTCATTAAGAACATGAAAGGAAATGTGTTGGTAGTACCCTTATTTCTTGTAGTGCCTTGCCTAATGCTACCCTAGTTGGACAAGCCACCTTGTTTTCCTTGAAACGCAACAACAGAATAAGGTTCTGTAATACAGGGCTTGTGGGGCAGGGTGTGCTCCATTGTACCCACTTGCCCACCCAGGGCATGTATATGCTAATCCCCAGGAATACCATGAAATTTTATAACCATTGACATTGAAGGTACATTTGGTCAAAGATAGATTTTATTATTATTATTATTGATAAAATCTCTAATCAGGCTATTCATAGAAATTGTGAGAAGTGCTGCATTTTTCTTTTCTGATATGTATAGCATGATTTTTACATGGTATTATACAATACTTTGGCTAAAAGTTTGTAAGGTACCATTGGGTTTTCAGTTTGTACAACTGGGTGATTGCTATTCATTGATCCAAACTGTCGATATTACAGGCCCCATTATTGGAGTTGGATACCCAAGCCAAGTAACCTACAACACAACATTATAGGCAATACATCCATATGCATCAATTTATCAATCAACAGGCAAAAGAGTAATTCTGAAGATGTACATGCTGATTTTTATCATACTGATTTTTGAGATGTACATTTATCATTGTGGGGCTCACCCGACCAAAGAGGAAAGGGATTGGCTTAGTACAACAAATTTATTCAAGTTTTGCTTACTTGGAGGGAAATGAGAATACTTGAATGAGATGGCCCATGTGTCATGGAAATGTATAACAAGCTTCTCAATAGGGACAACAACCATCATAGCTTCAACCATTGAAACAATCGTGCCTACAACACAAGAAAGAAGCATGTAAAGAAAAAAAAAAAAACCAGAATGAGTATCTGGTTAGGCATGCTAAGATCTTAATTATCATGCATTCAATCTAAGTCAACAAAGCATTTCCGGACCTTCCATTGTTGGGCCATATTACATATGGGGCACAGCCCAAAAATCACACTGGTTAGGTGATCCAAGCCACTAATTGGATGCCTATGGGAATTACACCTCCAGCCAAATATTGTCAACATTAGATAAGAATTATGTCCCTTGATCAGCAGCTAGGAGCATCCAATTTTTGGAGTATGGCACATTCAAGGTAGGGACAACAGATGAACAATCCAGATCTCATACAAGGTTTCATCAAAATCCCATTGCATGTCATGATGTTCTGAAACTATGTCATGATCTTTTCAACGAGTCCGAGTCCGGTTCAAATTACATAACCAAAAGAAGGTTACATGACATGTGAATAGCAGGAGAGGCCCCATCAATTTATTTTTTATCAGCACCTAATTTTCATGCTTGCACACCATACACCTAGAGTTGATGTCTGCAGATTTACCAATTACAGACCATAACAGTTATCAAACATGCATGGGAAACACTACTCCAAAGTAAAATAAAAGAAGAAGGTAGTTAGAATATATGAAGCACCATACCCTTCGAACAACAACCAAACATTTAATCCCTAAAAGGGTTCTATGACGAATTTCCCATTCTTGTCTACACTGAAAGAAATAGTAAGAGGATTATAAAAGAAATAAACTAGCAATAGTCAAGCTCATTCCATCAATAGCAGTAATTACACCATGAAGACAGAACAGTACCAGTTCCTTCATAATCATTCCTGCATCTGTAGTAAGATATTCAGTGTTTCATGAACTGCTGAAGGATGCATGTACTTAAGTGTGGCATCTAGTGCTTGAGCACAAGTTTCCCAAACAGGGGCAACAACCTGATCAGAAACATAATCACCAAAACTACATCAATAGATCAAGGAAAAGATTTACTAAATGAAAATCACTCAACAAAAAGAAGAAGAGCAAGAACATAGACAAATGCAAGAGCACTTTAATAAGAATGAATCAGAGCAAGGAAAAAATAAACATTTGAAAAGCTCCACTCAAAACCATGAAAGTTGCATTAAGTATGGTTCTTTCCTTTATATTTTCTTGAGAGAGAGAGAGAGAGAGAGAGAGAGAGAGAGAGAGAGAGAGAGAGAGAGAGAGCATTAGTGACATGCAATGGGATTTCAATAGAGAACTGCAAGTTAAGGTTTTGGGTATAGGAAAATTAAGCCAATGGCATGCTAAAACATACTCATCACTAAATTCACTTAATATGGTACTTTTTTTTCTTTCTTCTTTACTTTTTCAATTTAGTAATATTGAAGTTTGGAGAAGTTGTTAGATGACGACAGTGATCAAGGTTATTAAGAAAAACAGTGGGAGCTAGCCTGTCTCTTACTATTTTACATGCATTCTTGTTGCTGCCTAGGCATCATATCCACTTGGAAAACACAAACAATAATAATATAATTCCAAAACTTATTGTATATCATATCAGTTGGATGCAAACTCTAACTAAATAATTATCTTTAAAGATAAACAAACTTATGAATTCCCCTTTTTCTAGGGAAAGCAGTGGATAGAAGGAAGCATGGATACTGTGCACCCGAGGAGCTAATTTGAGTGAACAATGGAGGGTCAAATAACCCTGTATCTCCAATGCAACACTACAAGAAATGACATTACAACATTACAACATTAGCCAACAAAGAAAAGGTACGGTACTGCACAGTTGTGATTGGAGACTTGCGCTTACTACTGCTTTGATTGCGGCGTCCTGGATAGTGCTCTGCAGGGAGTTCATATTGACAGTGTACATGCATCCCTGTAAATTCCACTCATGTTACTACAAATGCTGAGATGTGATTTCTTAAACTAATAGAGTGCATAAATCAATGAATAAGCACACACCTGGGCATCACCATAAAAAATAAGCTGACCAGTATGATCATTGTCCATGGCAGTGATCTCATTCTCAAAGAGAGCTTTGTTAATGAAGCGACCAGTGCTAAAATTGATCACCTAGAGTTAAATATGTTTTTCACAAACATGGGCAAAGGAGGCAATCATAACTCGATGATGTAACGAAAATACACTACATTAATCTCTCACAATAAACGCATGCAGTTTTCATTGTTTCTGTCAAGTCCTAGATGAAAAGTTTAACTGACACACAACAATACAGAAAAAAACAGCAAATTTACAACCAAATTCCTGAATCAAGCATGAGAGAATAATGCTAATGATCTTCTATTTACCTGTGTCAAAAGAACAATATTGTAACCTTTTCTCGAATCATCACCATCTCTAAGGTTGTTCCTGGGCTAGTTTCTATCTGCACATTCAATCTATGTATGGTAGCCCAGACGGATTATCCTCCGCCTACTGCGCTCGAAATCTGGACTAGTTTCATTGATTCAGCTTATTATGATATATGTGTCTCTTCCGTCCTCTATAGCTCATTTTACAATATGAATCCAAAATTAAAAATACCCTAAAATCAAGTGGACCACACTGTAAAAATAGTAGAGGTAATGACATGGAACATTGAAACCATATTAATGGCCACATTAATGTTTATTTGTCATCCAAACTGTTCGTAAGGTCAGATGTGTACCAAAGAAAACACAACTATCAGCTTAGTCCAACTAAGAAGCTTTAAATCAGTAGGTAGTCATTTCTTCTATTTGTTATGGTGTGGTCCACTTGAGATTTGGATATGTTTCAATTTTGGATGGACAACGTGGATAAGACACCTACATCAAAGTGGGGCCCACTGAGTTACTGAGTAACCAATCCAGGTCATCCATCAGGATACAAGTTGCCTGGCCCCATGTGAGATCCACCAAGATTTCATGAGAAATCCACCCAGTCCATCAGTTTGTCAAGCTTATTTTAAGACGTAATAGTAAAAAATGAGGCAGATCCAAAGCTGAAGTGGACTGCAGCGCATGAAACAGTGGAGATAGAAATGCCCACCTAAATCCTCAAATCCCTAAATCCCTAAATCCTCAAATCCCCAAATCCCTAAATCCCTAAATCCCTAAATACCCAAATCCCCAAATCCCGAAATCTATAAATCCCTAAACTGTTTCAATTGGTATTGAGATTGACAGAGATTGAAAGAGACTGAGAGACAGAGAGATACCTGTTTGAGTTGGAACCCCGATCACGGTCCACCGAGAGAGACAGAGAGAGAGAGAGAGAGAGAGAGGATGTGCGAGAGAGAGAGAGAGAGCACCGAGCGAGACAGAGAGAGATAGAGAGACAGAGAGAGAGGGCGCGGTTGAGAGAGGGAGAGAGAGAGAGAGAGAGAGAGAGAGAGAGAGAGAGAGAGAGAGAGGGTGCACGAGAGTGAGAGACTGAGAGAGGTTGAGAGAGTGAGAGACTGAGAGACTAAGAGAGGTTGAGAGAGTGAGAGATTGTCTCTCTCTCTCTCTACTCACGCTGACACCAGGGCCCGTGGTTGGTGGTCGGTGCTGTGTGGGCCCCACCATGATGGATGTGTTTCATCTCTACCATCCATCTATTTTTCCATATCATTTTATGGTATGAGACAAAAAAATGAGTTATATCCCAATCTCAACTGGACCACATTATAGGAAACAGTTTAAATGAGCGTCGACCATTAAATACCTTTTGGGGGCCATATACAGTTTTGGATCAATCTGATATTTTTTCCCCTTCATCTGGGCCTATATGACCTAATCAATAGATTTGATGTCAAATAAAAAGTACAGTGGGCCTTAGGAGGGTTTTAATGGTGGATATCCATTCACTATTGTTTTCATGTGGTGTTGTCCACCTGAGATTTATATCCCTCTCATTTTTTGTATCAAGCCCTAATTTTTTTTTCCTTAAATTTTTTTTTTTTTTATGTGAGGAAACACTAACACGACTCCCATGAATGTTGTTGCTCCATAAGGACTCTTTTATTTATTTATTTAGAAATGCTCCAATGCCTACGAACACAATTAGTTATAGTGCTCCCATTTTTATTCAGAACATAGACGGTCTAAACCATTGATCAATACGATTCATCAGGTCTAAGCCATATTTCAAGAGCTACCATGAAAATATCACACTGATTTAGTAAATTTGACCATTCGGTAAATGGAATTAAAAATGGACGGTCAAGATCATTTACACAAAAATAGGTCCAATTAAGATTTTGATTCATCCATTTATTAGGATTATCATGGTTTGCTTATAATTGTAAAGAATCACATTTGTTAGCCAATTATAACCATCTATCCATGGCTTTGGATATGTATGGCTACAAAAAATAAGATCATATTAATGATGGATTAGATCACCTTATCAATGTATTTTATTATTTTGCATTGTGGACTATGAAATGTGTTATGAACCTAATGGACAGTTCAGATCAATCAATTGGACTGTCCAAGTGTTATAATGCAAGTAGGGGCACTATAACTTGTCACGCTCTCAAAGCACTGGAGCATTTCTTTAATTAAATAATTGAATAATTAATTATTGTTATTACATTTCTGATGGTACTATTATTTTAAGTTGTACCTTACACGTACACCCTCTTTTATCTCTTTTATAGTGTGCCAATTTTTAGATGGTGGTGAACCAATCACCCCACGAGCAGCACACATGTATGTCAATCGAGAGGGCCCAAATCTGTGGACCATCTTTGATGGAATATGGAATATAGACCCAAAATAGTACCGATTAGTGGCAATGAAAAGGGATCGTTAAAAATGAAACATGCTCCAACCCACTCAAAATTGTGTTACGCAATAAAAAGACACCATTTTATGCGCATCTTGGCGTAGAGATCTGTGTGAGATACCTTGATGTGTGGAATCTGATCCGAATGGATCACATGATCAGATGAAATCTTAGGTATTAAATAATGTATTATAACCTTTATGGAGTCATTGGACAAATCGGATCTAATCTCCATAGTTGAATATTTTGTAAGGGGGAGTAGCCAATCTACTCCCCTTATTTGTGGTGTGGTCCATTTAATCTTTGGATATGATTCATTTTTTGGAAAATTCTCTAAAATGATCTCAATAAATGGATGAACGGCGTGGGTTGATCCCGAATTTTTGGTAAATCCGAAAGTCAAGTCGACCATTGCACTTAAAACAATGTGGAATAATGATTTCAACTGTTGATACCTTCCATGGGTCCACAGTAATTTTATTTGACATCCAACATGTTCATAATATCAAAAAGATATGAATGAAGAGAAAAAACAAACACATCAACTTGATCTAAAACTTATATGGCCTCTAAGAATTTTTCAATGGTAGATGTTCAATCACACTATTTCCTGTGGTGTGGTCCCCTTGGGCTTTTGATATGCTTTCTATTTCTTTTTTATACCTCAAATTATTTGTTTACTCTAGTAAAAAAAAAACAGTGGACCCCACAGAGTTTTCTCTAGTAAGGGTAATGAGTAACTCACCTAAGGGCCTGTTTGATTTCTCATTGCAAGTGTAAATACCGGGTGAATGGGTAATTATGACCCTTTCACCCATTTGGAAATTCCTCCCTTGGAAATCGATCAAAAGTGCTAGTTGGAAATTTTGGACCTCACTATGACATATATGACATATCTGTTCCGTCTATCTGTTTTACCACAACATTTTGAGACATGATCTGAAAAATTATGTAGACCCAACATTTAAGTGGCCCACACCAAAAGAAACAATGGCCCCAAGAAGTTTTTAACGACAAGTACTTGATTCACTTTTTTTCTGCGGCGTGGTCCACTAGAGCTTTGGATATGCCTCATTTTTTAGCTCATGCCATAAATTCATTTGGCATAATGGATGAACAATGTGGATAAGCGACATGCATCACGGTGGATATGTGAATTTTGACTAGTTACTCGCCCCGATCATGCTACATATGAGAAAGATATTGGACAAACAAAATTGATCAACAATTTGAGTGAATTTTGATTTAAACATCTGAAGTTATTTACTCTTCAAACTAGACTGATCAGATTGTCCAAAAACAGTTAAAGGTTCAATTAGTGGATGTGCATAATAATTTAGCAATTTTATTTTTCACAGATAAATTTCAATTTCCTTTTAAAAATACTTTTTTTTTTCCAAAATGTATATTTTTTCTCTTTTTACAAAATATCATTTTTATTAAAAAGTATTTCAAAAAATATTTAAAATACAAATTCTGATTTTTTATTCACAAAATCTCAACAATTTTCTCATATTTTAATTTTTCAAAAATTTCAAATTGCCGATTTTTTTTTTCTTCAAAAGCATCATTTTGTTCTCAAACATTGTTAAAATTTCTAAACTTCTAAATATTTTTTTTTCATGTGATATTACAAGTCATTTAAATATAACCTTTTAATTATATATATATATATATATATATATATATATATATATATATATATATATATATTTACCTACAAAATTTTTTAAAAAGTATAATATTTTTACATTATTCAAAACACCTTTAAAAAGTATAACATTTTTACATTATTGAAAAATATTTAAGAAAAGCACTTTTAGCAACAAAAATTTTTGTCGGTAAAAGTCTTACCGCGAGCATTTGCAAGACAGTGCAAAATTTTTAGGTGAAAATTCAAAATAGCCTTTAGCAATGACTATTTTCATCGCTAAAAGACACCTTTAGCTACGAAATTCATTTCGTTGCTAAAAGGAAACTTTTCAAAAATTCAAATCACCCTTTAGCAACGAATATTTTCATCGCTAAAAGACACCTTTAGCTACGAAATGAATTTCGTCCCTAAAAGGAAACTTTTCAAAAATTCAAAACACCCTTTAGCAACGAATATTTTCATCGCTAAAAGACACCTTTAGCTACGAAATGCATTCTGTCGCTAAAAGGAAACGTTTTAAAAATTCAAAACACCCTTTAGCGACGATAATTTCTGTCGCTAAAAATATTATTGCCGACGGTTTTGGTTCGTCGCTAAATGTTAGATAGATATATAAAATATATAAACTGTGGTGAGTCTCCAGAGTGTGATAATATTACCAGGTTAATTAATTACAAGTACAATTCCAGAATATACCAGCTGTGTAATGTCATCTAGTCAACCTCCCTGTAACCCCATCGATCAAGACACGGCTCACATGAAGCCGCCAACAAACAACCAATACGAGCAAGCATCATAGACAATGCAAAGGTCCAGCTCTGCCTCAGAAGTAGCGTCGCCATCTGCAATCAGACAAATTCTGGTTGGTGTGTACAAAACCGTCCCGTAACGTGGGAGTGAGTGATCAACTCGGTGGAACAATAAAGCATAGGTTAACATGTTATCAACTCAGTCAAGCAGTAATGATAAAACAGTATAATCAAACACTCCTAACTACTCTTATTAATGCAAGTATGAATGCAGTCATGATGGATACCCTCACCACACCCTCCCTCGTGCGACACCATCTTACGTTCGTGGCATGCTTTCATCCCTCAGTGCTCCACATCTTCCAGACACATGCAATGCGATGATGAGCATGATTACCGAGTTGTTATTAGTCCATTTCAAACAGCAGGATTGGGAAACTAAGGTACCTCCCTTGTATCATTCCCAAACATGATCCATTCTAGGGTCATCAGTCCTAGTTAATCTCATACGGTGGTGTGTTTTTAGGTCACTCCAAGGGCTGCCAAGGCTGTTACATGAAACCGTTACACCACTCCCTCATCACCCTTTAACGGTTCATCACTAAATTGATATAGGCCTATTTCATACTCTATTCACCACAACAAAACTCGTCACCTCACCGCAAATTCAGAGTATGTTTGAGGTCACTACAAAGGGCTGTTAGGGCTGTTACACGCATTCGTTGCACCACTGCCCCATCACCTTATCAATGTAGGCCGACAGCATGAATATAGTGTTCCATACCACCATAATCAACTCACGAGTCTGGTTGCTCAATGGACACTACGGGGAGGCACGTGGCCCTTGCGTAGGCCAACAGCTCGACCACGGTGTCCCATACCACCATGCCCGGCTCATGAGTCTTAGCAGATCAAGGTATCATGGTTAACGGGATTTCACTGGGAAGTTTGGTACCCTAGGTTCAAGCAGAGGCATCCAAACATGGTGAACATACATAAGACAGATCGGGTTGCTTGACGAGCTCGGCTAGATCGAGCGCACAACAAGTTGAACGATATGAAGAGCATAAGCACTTCGTGTGGCCAACCACTATCGCCAACCGAAGTACGACTCAGGTTCGTCGAACACATCTCTCATGGCAAATGAATCTCAGCCACGAATTCAATCCCATTACCGATTGCCTGGACTATAATGATAGCCCCAAACACAATCAATCTATGACCAGAAGCATGTAAAGTAAAGCGGAATAAACAAAGTGATTCAAGCATGTTGACAAGCATATCATAAAACATGTAATAAAGCACAATATAAACAGGAAATAAAAACACCTATATTTCATAAGTAAGCGGTTTAAATTAAACAAGCAACATGGAGGAAATCATATACATCTCTAAGGTAGCTAAGAATCCTATCTCAACACTCTATTAAACTTAGTTCGTCACATAATTTCTCACACAGGCATTTTAGCAAACACTTAAACTACACCACTCCAACATACAGGACGTATGTTGATTTCAACATAGAGTAGGACAAATCCTTATAGCAAGGAGTTGTCGCATACACATCAATCATGTTCTTACATTCAATACATTTGGCAAGCATAAATCATAAATCCATATTTATTTAGTCATTTCAACAAACACTTTAACTACATACATCAACATACATGACGTATGTTGATTACATAGGTATAATGCCAAATCCTTTCACCAGGGAGTTGCCCCAATTATTACACGCGTGCACCCACGATGGATAATCATGGCAAGCATGAATCCAAGTTCCATATTCATTTGAACATTTTCACAAACACTTGGGCTACACAATTTAACATGTTGGCCGTGGCGTGATTTAGGGCAAATCCTTTCGCCAAAGGGGGGTATCGCCAATACAACAATCATACATCCATGACAATTAGTCATGGCGAGCACGAATGAGAATTCTATACTCATTCAATCATTTTCACAAACACTTAGAATACACTATTTTTAACATACATAGCGTATACTAGCAAAAACATATATTAGGCCGAACCCTCTCGCCAAGCAAGTATTTTATCCATATATAATATATTCATATAGCAAATAATCATGGCAAACACATTTCCAAAATTTATACGTATGCGGTGCTTTCTACAAATACCTAGAATATGTAAAATTCCATATTCGTTATCTTTAATCGAAATGGAAAACAGACAACACTTTCTACAAATTGCATGCAGATCATGAATCTATCATTATCTGACATTAAAAGCATTGAAAACCATAACCTATACACCTAAAGTCCGCACCTTTTGTCGTAGAATCGTAACGGTGTCGATAGATTCGCTAAGCTTTCGTATACGGCAATTTAGCAACCTATAGAACGAAATAGGTTAGCTATTTCATAACCTACAACTATCAAAACCCCAAAACAGATTAGGGTTAGGGTTTCTTACCTAGAAACGACGCCGAAATCGTCAGGAAAGTGATTAGAAGGAAGCAGCGGAGCTTGTAGAGTGGCAGGGTAAAGTAGCAGGGAGATTCTCCCACTTCTCTCACACTTTCTCTCTCTTTTCCTAGGGTTTTTCTCAAATTCATATGGCTAAAATGAGAGAGGGTTTAAGGTCCTTATAGAGCCCCAAAACTCACCAAAACAGACTTCGGACCAAGATATATTTGGGTTATAACCAAAGTGAGTCAGTTTCAGCTCAACGGAGGACTTCTGGCGGCCCCCCTTGAGCCAAAGGTCGGACTTAAGCTCACAGACTCAGGATCTAGGTGGACATAAGTTTTCGTTTTAGTCAGATTCTCAGATCACGGGTGGCAGACCAGTTTCAGTTCAACGGTCAGTGGATCTCGATCGGAGATTCCGAGTACATGGATATGTTTGGGGAAATATCCCTGATCCGAGGGTATAATTTGGCCTGATTCTGACGGTCTGGTTGCTTAATACTGATCTGCAAGCGACAAGTCTCAGATTTTACTATTTTGAATTTAATTTAGAATTATATTCACATTTCTCACACTCCCCGCTCCGAGCTCAAGCGAATAGTGCTGGGACACTATCTGGATTTGATTTCCGAGATGGTTGTCAAGCCCAGCAAGGCAGTCCTAATTCCTTTACTTCGTATTATTCGGACTTTCGATGTGCGGTCGAGATCTGATACGGAGTTTTGTGATGCTCTAGAGAGCAGCCGGGTAATGAGATTAATCCTAGATTTTAGGGTAACCTAGCGTCAATGATTCTACACGTTTTAGGTCTTGCAGATCGTATTTAAAGTGGATCAAGTGGATTTCGTGGCTAATCTAGTTTAACACTTTGTTAACTTTGTCAAATTTCTAAAAGATTTAGTCCTGTAAGATTTCTGTCTAAGGTGGTACTTGGGCCTTTGTAGTTGGCACATACAGTGATTCAAGTTATCAATACTTATTAAAGCACGCCCTAATTACAACAGAAGAAAATCCTAAGGCAGGAGAGGCGGATGTTCTAAATAACCTATTTGTTTTGTGAAATTCCATAAGGGTATTGGTTAAAAGAACATTTTATTTCTTTGTTTACTAATTACAGCAATTTATAGTTTAAGTATTGTTCCTCATCACTTAAACCTTAAGATTAGTGTCTAATGTAAAAGTACTTAGAAAAATTGAAAGAACAAGGTGGTCAAGGGTGGGATTTGTGAAGGAAATGGGTTCAAAAGCGGTTTTAGACTTTGGGATTGAGTTCTGACAGGTTAATAAGGTGTTAGGATCAACCCATTGCCTAAGCACGTCTAATTCCAGGTTAGCAAATATTCAGGATGTTACAATCACATACATCAAGGTGGCTCATGGATGAATCATCATGGATATATAATATATACATCAAAGTGGGGCCCTCATGCCAGATAGGTGGGGGCCACCAGTTAGACGGTGTAGATATAACATAGATCAAGGTGGCCCCTAATAGCATAGGGACAGATAGTGTGCGGGCTACAAGAAATATATGTATTAGCGACACACTACCACTAGCGGCCACAACAAACCGCCAGTGTACATGTAAAATCAGTGGCGTTTTTACGTGGCCGCTAGTGTATAGATAAGCCACTGCCGCTGAATTCTGAAATAAAATAAAAAGAGGGCTTTTCCCCCCCACTTCCCCAAATCACCCGATCCCTAAATCGCGCGCGCCATTTCTTTCCCAAAACCCTTCTTCCCTGCTCTCCCAAGTCGCGCCTCTTTTAGTCCACTATAACCGACTGAAAGTCTCTCTCTCTCTCTCTCTCTCAACGTCTTTCAATCTCCCTCTTTTAGTCCACTAACTAACTGAAAGTCTCTCTCTCTCTCTCTCTCTCTCTCTCTCTCTCTCCCTTTTTCACTCCGGCCTCTCTTGATATGGCTTCCATTTCCATTGCTTGTTGAAGACGCTAATCTCTTGGCCGTTGCCCGGCGATAAGGCCCACAAGAGGAAGAAGCACCAGCAATAGCCGCAGCAGTAGCTCCCCTTCTCCAACAGCCGCAGCAGTATGCTACTCTCTCTCTCTCTCTCCTGGTTTCATCATGTCTGAAATGTCTTGCAGAGTGTGATGGATGATACACAGGCACTTAGAAATTGCATACATGTCATACATGGTAGAAAAATCTGATCAGCACACGTGTGGCTGAGTGTGGATGTATAAGGACAACACTCTCCACATGTGTGGAACTAGCAAACCTCCTGAATGATGAAATGTTGCATTTATAGTTCTGTAAATTGTTTAATTAGGGCCTATTTGGATACGCGTTTTGGGATGTATTGTATCGTATTAAAAGTTATGATTTGACATTTATCATGTTTGGATTAGAGTGAATAGGAGTTGAATCCCATGCGTGCGAATACAAACTCCAGCCAAATTTTTGAACCGACGGTAGAGTATTGTCAGTGGGTTCTGTTGCCGTTAATACTTCGTACTCATTGCGTGGCTGAAAGTTGAAATTTGTACGATTACAAGATATCTCGTACCTATGCGGTGTAAGATCACTCTCATTTGGTACATTTCAACGTGAAAATCATCTGGGCTAGAAATCGAAAGTTCCATACATCAAACAGCCACTCCTGACCCAATTAAGGTTGTACTGATCCAAACATTGATTTGTATAACATATTGTATACTATGTCAAACAATACCTCCTATCCAAACATTGATTAGTATCGAATTGATTTGGATGTATTCTGAAAATCGTCCAATGTATACATGAATAATACCCAAATACAATACAATACAATACTATACGCGAATCCAAATAGGCCCTTAAGTTTTATATGGACAGGGACAACACTCTCCACATGGACAGGGACAACACACTACTTGTTTGATGAAATGCTTTAGCCAAATCCTTTTTTGGATGAAACCGTTCTATCAATTGGACTTGAGACCACCTTTCTCAATTGGGATCAGCGGCCAAGTCAATGTTACAAAGACAACTGGTCCGAAAATATAGGAAGATACATGTGGCAAGGTGGATATGTTTGTTGTAGGCATTGGAACTGGTGGAACTATTTCTGGCGTTGGCCGTTTTCTGAAAGACAAAAATCCTAACATAAAGGTATAATATGATGATGTATTTTAAGGTCGGAGTGGCTTTAGGAACGATTCCAGGGCTGGCCCACCATGAGTTGAGTTGGTTTGAGGCCTTTCCAGGCCAGTGGCATAAATGTCCAAATAGGATAGGCTGGGCCAACTTGTCAGGCCTTTAGGGCCCTTGGACGCATTGTTGACTGTCTAGAATACCTGCAATGTTCGTTTCCTCAAAAACCAATTAGATTTGTTTTTAGGGTCTCTTCCATTAGTTGCCTAATTCATCGATTGAGTCCCAAACCAATGATTGCAGGTGGCATCCAAATACAAATATACAAGCAGCAAGATAGATATATTTGTTGTGGGGAATGTAACTGGTGGAACTATTCTGATGTTTGGTCATTTTCTTAAAAAAATCAAAATCAAAATCTTATATTTGGTCATTTTTTGAAGGGGAAAAAAAATCCTAACATGAGGGTATCATACGACGACACAGTCTAATGTTGCAAGGCTTGGTTGAGGCCTTTCTAGCCCGTTTGGCAAGTACTAGGATAGGCTTGCGAACTTGTCATATGGGTTGGCAAGAGTTGTCCTAACTAGTTGCAACACAAACTTTTTGCCTAAAATCACTTTGTAAATTACTGGATATTTTAGTTCTGGATTGTTGGGTGGTGGAGTTTCGTATATTTAGACCTTTCTTTATTTCATGCATACGCAGTGATGTTCTAGATTTTTGCTGCGGAGCCTTTGGAAAGCAATATACTTTCAAGGGGAAAGCCTGGTAAAAGGAAAGATGACTGTTTGGATGTTTTCTCCTCAGATAATCATGCTTTTAGGTGGTTTATGCATTTGTTCTTTCTTTCTTTTTGACTTGTGTCATCACAATCACTCAGGTCCACATAAGATTCAAGGTATTGGAGTAGGTTTTGTACCCGGGAATTTAGACCTTGAAGTTGTTGATGAAGTCATAGAGGTATGGTTTTCTTCCACCCTTATTTATTCCTTCTGTCCTAAATCGACTCATTGCCTGCGCATTCTATTTAGGGGTCATTTTGCAACATGGATTTGGATTTTCAATTACGAATCCAAATCCTGGATTTTGCATGCATTTGGTAGCCTGGATTTTCAATCCATTGGATCTAGAAGCTTTTGTTAGGCAGCCTGGATTTTGACTAATGGGGGCCTTAAAAGAGATGCAAGACAATTACAACAGTTGGAGAGGATTGAAAATCCAGGGATTTTTACCCCTCTTCTCTTGGATTTAAAAGGGGTCCTTCTAGAGGATTTTCAATCCAAGTTGGATTTGATATCCAAGATTTTTTGGGGGGTGTCCAAAACATGATTTGGATTGAAAATCCTAGATTCCAATGCCTAATTGGGGGTCCAAAACATTTTGTTGCCTAATTCAATCCTATAACTGTTGCCAAACGATTACAGAGCCCACCATCAACATTGCTTCTTTTCTATGCCGTACCAACATTGTCACAATTCGCGAAGAACTGTTGTGCTTGCTACTTTTTTTTTACAGCTATATTTTCTACATTTGTATAAAACTTCTCGTACGTCACTGAGTTAATTGGTTTGTCTGGGTACTGACCACCTAGTCCCAAAAAGCCCCGGTTTTAGAATGCAAAGAGGAAAATACAATGTTCAAAATGACATTTTTGGCGCAGTGAATGACCATAAATTTTATCATGCATAATTTAGTAATATGTCGCTGATGCTCGGCCTCAAAGGTAACTTTCTATATAGGGCATCAAAAGCTTTTAACATGCAGAATAAGAATTTATTCTAAATTTTCATGTTTATGTATTGGTGAAAGTTGAGTTCCTTTACTAAATTGCCATGCCATGCCATGCTTGCCACATTATAGATTAGAATTGCAACTTGGGTTCGGGTCAACCTGAAACCAACTGACCTAACCTGTGTTGGGCTTGGGTTGGATCTAGTTGTCATGGTCCGCAGGTTAGGTTAGGGTTGGAAAACTCCAACCTGATATCAAATTGGTTGGGTTTGGGTTGAACAAATTTGGGTCAGATTAGGTATGGTTGGGAATAATCATATGTATTTTGGTTGGGTTGGGTCGATTTAGTGTTGAAAATAGAGGAATCTAGGTTGGGTTCAGGTCAAGGACCTCATGTTGCAATTTGGATTAGGTTAGGTCCACTCTAGTCCATGTCGGGCTCGGGTTGACCCTTCACCCTAACCCGCCTGAGTTGCATTCCTACTACAGATATCAAGTGATGAAGCTGTTGAGACTGAATGAGAATCTACTGGAATTTCATGTTCATGTATTGGTGAAAATTAGGTACCTACCAAATTGTCATGTTGTACAATGCTTCTCTTAATATGGATATCAAGTGATGAAGCTGTTGAGACTACTAAGCAATTGGCTCTCCAAGAAGGCTTGTTGGTAAGTATTGTCTTCAAATCATTTTATATGGGTTTACAATGCATTCTAGTTTTCTGTTTGAATGGATAGACACACACATGCCTACACACCAATGATGTGCATCTACATGCATGCAACCATATGTCATAAGTCAATCAAATGACACTGGAATTGCATGATCTTGGGTTCTTTTAAAAGATAACTCAATAGGCTATCAAATAGGACCAATGTCATGTCATTCTGAAATCTTTTATGCCCAAAAGTGACCCACCAAAGAGTGATGAAAAAAAATGCAAAAAAGGAAATTATTAAATACACAAACCTTAATAGTGAACTAAAACAAATAAATCCTAGAAATATAATGACCATTCAAATAATACTCTCAGCCCTGCATGTTATTTGAACATTCATTTCATCAGATTGATCATAAAACCACAAATCTGGTCCCAATTAGGAATCAAGACAATTTTGAATGGTTCGATTCTTCAGATCTTGATTAATATGCTCATGTGGCCATTTGATTACATCATCTATCTATGTGATAATGAGAATTATGAGGATGGAAAATTTTCCACCTGGAATGGTTCAAAAGATAAATGAGGTTGGAAACAAAGATATGCTAGAAGTGTCTTAGAGGGTACTTTTGGTAATTAGGCGTGAACTTTGTAGTGGTAGGATGCTATCCACTGCCTCTCTCCTGCGAGAAAATAAAAAGGGCCAAAGAAACTTCGTTGTAATCTACTAAAGGATGACGATTTATAAGCAGACACAATGACATCATGCATGGAAATATTGGTACCTCAATCCAAACCATCCAAATCATTGGCCATAGTATAAGACATATATCCTAGAAATCACAAGGTGATCCAGAGGGTCGGTTTGGTTTGGACGTTCTAACACTTCTACTACTAGCTGGTTACATATACAACTATAGAAATTAAAATCGATAACATCTGTTTTATGGTAACATGTGTGATTAGGAGTATTGTGTGCCTACCTATGGCTGTAATCTTGACAGCAGTTGTTAAATTGGCTATCAAAGAAAAGGAATTAGTTCTTCTGGTAAAAGGAAAAACAGAGTATTAAAAAAGGATCAAAACTCAAGAGTTGTGGAGAAGTGAAAATTTTGGATTTAATACTGAATGAGCTTGTATCATTTTGCTTTTTCTTGTGAGGCTGGGTCGAGATGATTCCGAGCAACCTATGCATTATGTTTTGTATCAGCTCTTTCAAGTTATCAATGGAAAGTAGGAACTTATCATTGAGAAGTAGGAAAAAAGAAGCCTCATTATCATACTAAAGAAAAAATAAAAAATAAAAATCTTTATCTCATTCTTTGTCAGGCATTGAAATAATTAGGCTTTGAAATAATCCTTCAAGAAGGGGTTCTTCTTCTGATTGCTTGTTTATATTCTGGAACTCATTTTCTTTTTCTTTTAGCAGGTTGTTCTTTTAGCAATTACTGTTATTCATGGGGTATCTAATGAAAATTTGGAGCGGTGAACTTTCCAAGTATTATGTATGCAGCCAGATATTAGGTCTATATTCGTGCTTCGAATATGGGCCTATTTTGCTGTTATTGTCATGTTATGGTTACAACACTAAGGAATGGAAGTTTCATATCTTTTCGGGGAACTTATATAATATATATTGTCACCTATATTTTGATATTTTTTGTGTAGATAAATGAGTAAATAAATGACATTTGTCTTAGCCATTATTCTTACATTGGTTGAAATGTGTCGCATTAGGGTGGCAATGGCTGGGATGGCTTATTGGGCAGAAGCAATTACAAATTCTATTTAGTTTCCATTACTTGACCGAACAACCCAAAATTCAGTTATTTCAACTACATTAAACAATCTTTTGAATTGGTCAAGACTCTCCAGTTTATGGAAGCTTCTCTATGGTACCAGTTGTTGCTTCATTGAATTTTCTTCTTTAATAGGCTCATGATTCAACTTTGATCGTTGTGGATTGGTACCAAGATCAAGCCCTAGGCAAGCAGACCTATTTTAATATGAGCACATAACAATGAAAATGGCCCCTTCTTTAACGATATTTTTTTAGTAGTGGCTCCTGGTCTGATATAAGTTGGATCTGGGCTGTAAGATATGCCCACATATTGGCTATGGTCCTATTTTTGAAGCTCAACTAGTTTGATAGGCCAGGTTTGGGCCTTGGTTTGGAAATTTTCACTTTAGGCCTGACTGGGCACATGAAGGGGTTTGTTTATGATGTTAATGGTTGGCTTATGCCTGAAATAAAATGCCTTACACAGATCATGATGGGCTCCACACATATTGTAGAATAAGCTTATTCTACAAATGTCACTGAGGAATCTGCCTAGTTGTAGAATAAGCTTATGCTGTTAATGTTGCAGAGAAACCTACCTAGTTGTAGAATTAGCTTATTCTGCTAATGTTGTAGAGAAACCATAAGGAAATATATTTTAGTATTTCTTCCATTAATATAAATCTTATTGCAATGTTGCAACCTGGGTGATTGATTAAATGGCCATATTTAGGGATGTATCTCCTTCATGAGAACTAGTTTATCTGAGAAAATGTTCCTTGATGGACTGCAATGGCAGAACAGGATTCTTGCAGCTAATTCCAGTTAGTTGGTCTTTAGATGATGCTGATTTTCTTGGTGAGAACTGCAGAATGGATTTTATTTATTAGTGGTTATTGCATTCGTTTTTGAAAATGGCAATAAATTACACCAGTATTTATTTCTTTTAGATTGAATGGTAAAATCATTTTTAGCAGTAGAAGTTCTGTGATATTTGGTGGAGGTATCCAGAAATGGCCTCTTATGATATTTATGTCACTCAACATTAATTTGTTATAGGCTATTCTAAGGCAGTAGGCCTTGTGAAAGACACATGTAAACATTTCAAGCTCTATCCTCATTTATTTAGAGTCTCCCTTCCCATTGCTTTTGACCTCATTCTATCAGATTCTTTCTGCTGCTTTGTTATCATACAACCTACTAACTGGTGGTGCATGGCATTTCAGTTGTTATATCAGTGACGAAAGAAGGCATAAGTTCTCAACTAGAGGTTGTATTGGCAGTGTAAATATAGTATGCATGCAGAACAACACTGTAGACAAGGTATGCAAAGAAAATTTCCATAGAAATTCAGACAGCTAAAAATGCGCTCATCTCATGTTAGTGTTGATTGACATGTTGGATTTTATATCAGTTTTCCTCCAACTTTTTAATAAATGAGATGTTTGTGGTGTATTGTCCTACAATGTCTACAAAATGTAGGTTAATTTGTCTACTAGTCAAATGGTGGATTTGATAACTTGATGCTTGCCAAACACAACCAATAGGTATAATCAGTGGAAGGGACTGTTCAGTAGGTTGGATTGGGAAGTAAACTTCCCAACTTCCATCATAGACCCTCAGCCCATGTTGAATTGCTAAGAGCCCCAATTCTTTATGATGTTTTTGGCCTTCTCTTGTGTAATATAGCACTTTGGGTTTCTATTTTGATGTTTTTTAGCTCATGGGTTTTCTTATTCTTTTTTTTTTTATGGAGCTTTTTTCCTGATGAATGGATTGGAAATGTATTTTAAATTGTACAAACAGAAACTTGTAGTTCCTCAGCCTCAATCTGAGTCACATATACAAATTCAGTCTACCCAATAAATTTCTCACACCTAGCAGGTTGAGACTTAGCTTAGGCAGCAACAGCTGATACAACTCCAGCAACATTCTTTATCTTCATCGGTCAGTAACTTATTACACATTCTTGTATATGTCAAAGGTTGTGATTGTTCATTGTGTAACTCTTGCAAATTGGCCACCATGCATCAAAGGCAGAAATGTCCTGCCATTCCCACACTTTTATCGCATTATCGGGTTCTATTCTTCCTCTCTCAATAACCCATTTAATCAAATTCCCAAAGCCTCCAGGTTTTCTTATTTCCTAAATCACCATGCAATCATTGACATTTAAGTAAAAAAGAAGGGAAAATCAGTTGAAAGTGATAAAACAAAGCTTGTTTTTTCAAATTGTCTATTGCAAATTGGCAATTTATATATTCAGTTAGGGGCTGTTTGGATTGGTGGAAATGGAAAATAAAAAAGCAGCCAAGGAAAACATCCATCTTTTTTGTGTTAAAATAAGCTCTTTGCGGATTAAAACACTCGATTTGGCCCACTTGGATGAATCAAAGTTCTGTAGGCCATTTTGGAGAAAAATTGAAAAAGATGCAAGTCTTCAATTTCTTTTCTTCCTAGTTTCTTGTTGGAATAGATATAGGATGAATTTTAATCCATGCAGTAGATTAGGTCTTTTAATCCAATTTTCATTGTAGGGAGTGTTTAGCAAAGTCAGTAGGGGTCTTTTAATCCAATTTTAATCCATGCATCAATTGAAAGCATCTTTATGCCAAATTATGTGACCTCTGGTGCTATATATATATATATATATATATATATATATATATATATACTAATTTATAAGAATATATATATATATATATATATATATATATAAACTTTCGTAGGGTTTTAATTGTACTTATTTGAAAAGTAAGCCTCCTACTTTGTGATCCTAGTAGAGAAGATTGATTCTTGTTCTCCTGTTTTTGATTGCTACAGGCAGATCAATTGCATAAAATTTATTTATTGTGTGGATCTGCTGATGAAGACAACTGGACTGGGGTTTCCAAATTGCCCAACTATGATAACTACAAGCCACAAAGTCCAATGGAGAGACATATTAAGGAGGTTTTTAAAGAGTAAGTTGTTCTAGATTAGTGGACTCTATTTCTTGTTTTCACATTTTTCTTAATCAACTTCTTTTTCTAATCCCGTTTTTCCTTTGTTAATCTTTTTTTTTCTCAGGCTGCTTGGAAAAGAGCTGAGGAAGAGGGGTGAACGTGAGCAAGGGGCTGAATTGACTAGAGAAGGCTGCTCCCTTTTTGAAATTATTGCTTGGTAGCTTCATCTGTCAAACATACTTCCTTAACATGGGTTTTATAAGATTGTTCCAAAATATTCTTGTACTATATCGCATTCGGTTCCACAAGAAAGAGGCGTTCAACTATCGGGCCTATCTTTCTCTCAGTTTTGATGTGTTAAAAACTGAAGAATGCAACCGGTGCAGTAAACTGCAGTTAATTTGAATGGGAAAAAAAGTTGTTTTGTACACAAGAAGCCAGGTTGCATACACTAAAATGATCATAAAAAAAAATTAAAAAAAATCTGTTCATGCACTAGATGATAACTAAACCAACCAATATTCTACATTCCTGTATTGTACAATGATACTGTGGTTCTCAGTTTAGTTCGTGTAGTCTTTTGTTCTGCAATTGTTGATCTCTATTTTGCTTCCAACAGAAATTTCCTATTACGAAGGCATGCAATCTTCTGATTGCCCAATTTGAATGCAGGTATCGTGGCACTTGACGGTTTCATTGGGTTGTATAAGAGTTTTGTACCTAATGCATTGAAGAATCTCCCAAACAGCAGGTTCGTTTCCATTTGATTTCATGCTATATATTTTTCTAGAAAATGAAGTTCACTTTAGCTGTAAAATAATCCTTCTGGTGGTGATCTATTGGATAGGCTGGTGTTTCCACTTGCATTCATAGTTAGAACTATGGGCTATAAGGAATGGCCTGGTGGTGATTTATTGGATAGGCTATCAAGGGACCAAGCTTCATATTGCCAAATCCCAGTAAAAAGTCCTCAAAGCTAGCCCAAGCTTTGAAGACTATAGAGTTGTACTATTCTATTTCCGAAAGTAGAAAAAAAAGCTGTCTACCAAACAGGGTGAGTATAAATATCAATTACTGATTTTTTTAGTGTGATATTTTTACATATATGGAAAAGATTACGAGAACACTGCATGAACCAAAGTCCAGGAAGTATCGATCTGAAGATTCCTATAAACACTGCTAATCATCTTCCTGATTTGACCACACCCTGTGCACTAGGAAGGAATGGAGACGGAAGTCGGTAAATGGCCAGTGACTGTAATTTCTGTTTGCCATTTTTTTATTTTAGGGTTGACTTCAATTCTTCCCAATGAAAACACGATTTCATTTTATATTTTACTTCAAATACACTGATGCCTCTTGTTGGTTCCAGTTAGGTAGACACATCCTAGTTAAGGACATTTATGCATTTTCTTCTCCTCAAGCATGCAATGTGGATGAAATTAGGATGATCATCCACTAATACAATTTGAATGTGATCTGGCTAACTATACAGAGGCTCTTCGGTATGTCGACCAAGAGTTGATTTCAACGTCATTTGGTGAATGGCCGAGTTTAAACTGCTGAAATTACTGAAGGTTCTCTGTCAGAAGGGGTCATCCACATGCTCCATCTAAACAAGTACATAACAGACCCTATATAATGCATGAGGAAAACAAGAACCTTCTTCCCTTTTTGCTTTTTATAATGGACCCATGAGGCTGTAATATGCATGCATGCATTAAAAAGTTCACACTAAAAATTCTCATAGATGTAAAAATATTGTACAGGAAGTATCATGTAAGAATTCTCATAGATACATAATCTAGTACGGTCCAGGAAGTATCACATAGTATTTTAATACATAATTCAATTTTCACTGTTGATTTCTTCCTTCTCCTGTCATTTCAAAATACAAAGGCACCCATTAGTGTTAAAATATTGCCAACCCACCTCCATTATTTGAAATTCACCAAATTCTCTCAATGTGTTGAAAACTTTGTTGAATGCTCCTTATGTTGAAACTGAGTGAGAATCTTTTCTTTTCCTTCTCTTTATTTTTCTCTCTTTTTCCCTATTTCTTTTTGGTTCTAGGCATCACACAAAGTTGGATACTCCAACTGGTTAGAAGTATACTAGATATTGAGTTGCGTGTTAGTTAATGCTTCTGTAAAAAGGCTCATATTGAGTTGCATGCTATGATGCTTATGATGTAGTTTTATCCTTGAAGAAAAAGGGAAGAAAAATCTGTCCACATATTTATATATAAAAAAAATCCATAACTATTCTCCTCCATCTGCTAGTTACAGGTATTTATTGGTTACTTTTATTTTATATCAAATTTGTTTTTTGGTTATTTTATTTTGTTTAGTAAAATTGTCTTTGCATTGGTAACTGAAGGTGCAGCATTTGGGGTGGAGCATTGGTAACAGAGGGAGGCTTTACTGCTTCATATGGGGATGGATATGGACTTCATTTGGAATGGTTGTTTTTGCAGGAAATATTTATGACTAAAAATTTAATTTTAAATAGTGTAACTCAGATTATGAGTGTACATACTGTTTTATTACCTGACCTCTATGTATGGCAGGGTGGTGCTGACAAAGGTCCTCTATATGGCATGAGCTTTGGTTCTTGGGGTGCATTTGAGAAGTCTCGCCTCGGGCATCGCTGACGTCCGTTGATTTATTTTTTTTTCCTTTTGCTTTTCCATGTGTCTCAATCTATAAATTTTTTGTCCATTATGTAACCTTTCATTCTCAGGTCCCCTGTAAATGAGGTTGGTTGTAAATGATTTATAGGTTGTGTTTGAATGCTAATTTAATTTTATAAAGGTCTTTTGATTTAGAAGATTCAGCCTAGCAGAATTTTTAATTGTTTCTATTATTTTTTCTTTTACACTGTAAATGATTTATTGGCATTTTAAACAGATTTTAGCAGCGTTTTTAATCTCTAATTAGCATTTTTTATATTTTTTTGCCGGCGTTTGTTGCAAAATTTACCTATGTTCCTCATAGCTTTTAATGACGTTTCATACATTTTTAGCGGCACTTTTTTTACTGGCGCTTGTAATGTTTTTACCGGTTGTAAGCAGAGTCGCCGGTAAATGAAAATAAGCACCGGTAAAGAAAAACATTTAGCGGCGGCCGCCAAAAACGCTGCTAAAAATGGATGAACGCCTGTAAACAATACAGCGACGCCCCCCTTTTGTGGCAGCCACCCGACCGCCGCTAATTCTTATACCGGCGGTTTTTTGGACTTTTCCTATTTTTCTTGTAGTGGCGTTAACACATTGAGACAACAGCGTCATGCCTCTCTCTCTCTCTCTCTCTCTCTCTCTCTCTCTCTCTCCTAAACCAGCTCTGGTGACCTCATCAACAGGCTGCATGACAAATAAAAATTACGGTAGGTGTCATTCTCCTCATCATTTCATGTTGTGTGGTGATTGCTTATCTCCAAGTGCAGAGGTTCATAAGTAATATCCCATGAATACATGGTCGATCCCACGGGGAGATGAATTGCAAGAAGGAGAAAATCAAATGCAAAACAAACTAAGTAATAAAAACTAAACTGATGATTTAATTTTGGGAGTTTTGAATGGATGTAATTCAACTGAATTAAAACAATACCCAAGCTTCAAAGTTCCACACATAGATTAATGTTCCAAAATCATGATAATTTGGATAACACAACTCGGATCCGAGCATTATGATCAACGTAATCAGAAAATAAAAAAATTTAAACATTTTAAATAAATAATATAAATGATTAGAAATTCATGGATTTACACCATTGATATATATTCTCATGCGCTAGTGATTTTAAGAATTCATATCTATAAGATAATGAATATCAAAGAAATGTAACAGGTTGAGAGCCTCTCCTATTTAGGAAATCTAATTGTTTTAGGATAAGCTTATCCATCAATGTGGATTTCATATGATGAAAACATATGGATCTCACATGAGGATCAAAAACTAAACCTAAACAACTGATAACATGCATTCACCATTATTCTCATCATTAAAACAATCAATCATCATAACTATGAAAACATTAAACCATTGTGCTTCCCTTCTAGCTTGGGCTAGAGGGAACTTAGAAGAACATAATTAAATTGCAAAATAAAAAAACAACAAGAAAGAAATAAATACAAATAGAAAAGATTTTTTTTTAAAAATAATTCATAAAACTTTAATAAAATTGAAAACTTTCTAAAAACCCTAAATATTGCTCTTGAATGCTTTAAATGATGCTTAGGAATACCCTAGGAAGCCCTATTTATAAGTGGGGAACTTTAACTTTCGCACCTGGTTGGAAAACTCTAGAAACCGCCTCAAATTTACGGAGTTTGCTAAAATAGACTTCACTCTACGTAGTTTCTCAAAATAGAATTCAGAGTTTCAGAATCCGCTTTTTCAAGATAATTTCAGGATTCATTTTATTCACTTCAAATATTTAATTCTCTTCATTCCTCACTTGGTTTTCTTGGATCTTTGGCATGTGAATTCTTCAATCTTGGTCTCCTAAGATCCATCCCTTGCGTTGATGATTCTTGAGCATCAAATAAATGTTTTTAGCACCCTTTTCAATCTAAGCTCTTAAATTCACCTTGCAACACAAACACGAGAAAAATAGAACATTAAGCTGATTCATGTTCATAAAACCAAGATATAAATGGGGAAAATTATGCAATATTTGAATCTCGACACACCCCCCAACTAACATTTTAATAGTCCCGAGCAAAATAAGTGAAGAAAAATAAAAATAAGAACAAAAACTTATTCTAGAAATAAAATTAAAATGAAAATAAAAAATCTAACTATACCACTTTCGCAGGTAATCTCGATTGCATATGCAACAAGCCTTTAAACCCCTAAGTTTTCCCTAGCAGACGAGTTATAGTCTCATGAAGGTTTCCAGAAATGTTACCCACAAATATTAAAAACATGAAAAATAGTTCAACAATGAGAAATTTATACAATTATGCCTCCATTCATCATATGAATTCTAAAATAAAACAATAGTTACCCTAAGTCTGAAGTTAGTTAGAATCTCAATTTCCTAATCCATTACGTCCTTAAGTTCAGACACCTAATCAAAATTTAGAATAGTTATGATCTAATATACTTAGGTGCTCGGTGACACTAGTCTAACTTTGAGAAATATGCATGTTCTATATCCTAACTCCTTTTAATCATCCCAAGAATATGAAATCTCTAGTTATCTCATTTCTTTTATGTCATTTCTTTTATTATCATCATATCCTCATTATTATAGACCACCATTAGATGAATATTCTCACTGGGTTTGCTTCATAACCTAAGGTATCATACTTGTAATGGTAACAGTAATGGATACTTAGGTATCCTTACTCCGGATTATTGACACAATTGTTATGGTCATTGCATTCATGCTCTATAATATTTTTCTTTTTCCATCACTTTTCTTTTTCTACAATATTCTCTCTTTTAAGCATATATCAAGGGTACTAGTTCATTCAACCTTGTTTGAATCAAAATTTGTTATTCTAGTTCACATATCATATTCCTCACTTAGTTAGATAGGGTATATTGTGAATTAAGTACATCAAATTACAACTCACTTTAAACTAATGATTAGATAATTGAACTCAAGTCTATAATTTTTAGTTATCAGAATTCTGACTACTGTCGACCTAGAATAAATATTAAATTTGCCTTTGGAATTTGCATAATATCATGTTCACATTCTTATATAAAAATTTTGAAAAAATTTCCCATAAATTTCCCATAAACATAAAAAAAAAAAAAAAAAAAAAAAAAAAAAAAAAAAAAAAAAAAAAAAAAAAAAAAAAAACTCTCAATTCACATGGATGACTATACACACCCCCCAACCTAAAATCTACATTGTCCCTAATGTAATGATACATGTAATGCAGAGAATAATAAAATAAAAGAAAAGGATGGATAGTACCTGTCATGAAGAACTCACGTGCTAGGTGACACTAAAAAAAATAAATTGAATATTATACAAATCCTTCACAAATCCTCCGTCGGACTAGGAGCATCAATCCGAATATTCTAGCTCATGAAGAGGGATGGACTCCTCTCCCAAATGAAAGTTTTCCACATAAGGCTTTAATCTCTAACCATTAACCTTATACACATTGTTATTACGTGGATTCTTAATTTCAATAGCCCCATGAGTATAAACATTCTTCACAATGAAGGGGTATGTCCATCTTGATCTTAACTTTCCCAGAAAGAACTGGATACGTGATTTGTACAATAAGACCTTTTGCTGAGGTTCAAAATTCTTCCTCAAGGTGTTTTTATCATGAAAAGCTTTGGTCCTCTCTTTATAGATTTTAAAATTTTCATAGGAGTCTCTTCTTAACTCCTCTAATTCATTCAACTCTAATTTCATTTGTCCACTTATTTGGTCCATATCAAAGTTTAATTTCTTTATTGCCCCATAGGCTCTATGTTTCAATTCCACAGGCAAGTGGCAAGCCTTCTCATACACCAATTTGTATGGGGACATTTCAATCAGGGTCTTATAAGCATTCCTATAAGCCCATAAAGCGTCAGATGGTCTGAGGGACCAATCCTTCCTATCTGGCCTTGTAGTTTTCTCTAAAATGTGTTTGATTACCAGATTAGAAATCTCAACTTGCCCACTCATTTGTGGGTGGTATGGGGTGCTTACTTTATGCTTGATGTCGTATTTCTTCATCAAAGCCTTAAATGTCTTATTGCAAAAGTGAGACCCACCATCACTAATGATAGCCTTTGGAGTTCCAATTTTTTTTAAAAAAAATATTTTCCTTAAGGAATCATATGACCTCTTTGTTGTCATTGGTCCTACTTAGAATGGCCTCAATCCACTTTAAAACATGGTCCACACCAACCAATATATAAAGAAATCCAAAAGAAGATGGAAATGGGCCCGTCAAATCAATACCTCAACAATAAAAAAATCTCCAATGGTAAAATTGGGGATAAAGGCATCATGTTGCGCCGGGACACTCTTCCCAAACTTTGTCATCTATCACAAGCAACAAAGAACGCATGAGTGTCTTTAAACATGGTGGGTCAGTAAACACCACACTGCAAGATTTTTACAGTGGTTTTCTAGAGGAAAAATGGTCACCACATGCTTCCATGTGGCAAAAGGAAATATCACTCTGAACTTCATCCTGTGGGACACAACGTATAAAAATCTAATCAGTCCCATATTTATATAAATATGGGTCATCCCAGAAGAAGTTCCTAACCTTGGTTTCAAAATGCTTCCTATCATGTGACTTCTAATGATATGACATTTTTTCCGTCACAAGATAGTTCAGTATATCCGTATACCATGGCAATTTGGAGATCGCAAATAGTTGTTCATCAGAGAAAGTGTCCTGGATATGCATCTCCTCAGTGGAATCATCTAACACCAATCTGGAAAGGTGATCGGCCACTACATTTTCTACTGCTTTCTTATCTTTTATCTCTAAGTCAAATTCTTGGAGTAAGAGGATCCATCTCAAAAGTCTTCGCTTTGCATCCTTCTTAGATAGTAAATATTTTAAACCCGAGTGGTCAATGAAAATGACCACTTTGGATCCTAGCAAATAAGACATAAACTTATCCAAAGTAAAAACTACTCTAAGTAACTCTTTTTCAGTTGTTGAGTAGTTCACTTGGGCTGAGTTTAGAGTTCTACTCGTATAGTGAATAACATAGGGTCATTTATCTTTCCTTTAGCCCAAAATAATCCCTATGGCATAATCACTTGCATTGCACATTAGTTCAAAAGGAAGTATCCAATCTGGTGGATGCATGATAGGTGCAGTGGTAAGGGATGATTTAATTTTATAAAAGGCACTTACACACTTATCTGTTCACTTAAATGGGATATCCTTTTGAAGAAGATTAGTCAATGGTTTAGTAATGACACTAAAGTCCTTGATGAATCTTCTATAGAAACCAGCATGCCCTAGAAGTGATCTAATATCTCTAACAGTTTGGGGGATAGGTAGATTAGCTATAATGTCCAGTTTTGAGCGATCTACCTCGATTCCATTTTTGGAGATAACATGGCCCAAAAGAATTCCTTTTTGAACCATGAAATGACATTTCTCCCAATTTAAGACAAGGTGTTTCTCTTCACACCTAGATAAGACAAGAGATAAATTGTTGAGGCATTCCTTAAAACTACTCCCAAATACAAAAAAGTCGTCCATGAAAACCTCAAGAAACTTCCCAACCATATTTGAAAAAATACTTAACATGCATCGTTGGGAAGTTGTTGATGTGTTGCACAATTCAAATGACATCTGTTTGAAAGGAAACGTGCAAAATGAACAAGTGAACGTGATTTTCTCTTGGTCGTCCAGGGCTATCTCTATTTGGTTATATCCAGAATATCCATCAACAAAACTATAAGAGTGACTTGCTACCTTCTCTAAAACATGATCAACAAATGGTAAAGGGAAATGCTTCTTTGTGACCTAGTTCAATTTTCTATAGTCAATGCAAACATGCCAACCAGTGGTGACACGTGTTGGTATGAGTTCAATATTAGAATTTTGTACGATAGTTATTCCGGATTTCTTTGGGACTACTTGAGTTGGACTCACCCAAATACTATCGGATATTGGGTAGATGATTCGCACATCTAACAATTTGATCACCTCATTTTTTTACAACTTCCATCATGTTTGGATTGAGATGCCTTTGAGGTTGTCTAATTGGTTTGGCATCCTCATCGAGGTGGATCCGATGGGTATATATGGAAGGGCTTATACCCTTGATGCTAGAAATGGTCTAGCCCAAGGCTCCTTTATGGTCCCTTAGAACATTCAACAATTTAATCTCTTGATCTTTGTCTCAAAATGAAGAGATCACAATAGGATAGTTTTATTTTTACCTAAGTATACATACTTAAGCTCATTTGGTAGTGGTTTTAAATCAAGCATTGGAACATTGGTTGGTGATGACAGAGGTCGCGAGTCCTTAATAGATAGGATTTGAATGTGCGGTCTCCATTGGTATATACCAATGTCTTAAATGGTAGTGCTCTCATTATCATCATAAATTTCAACAAGCACTCTTTTAAAATCAAAATTTTTCAAGTCCCCAAAGACTTGAATCAATTCCTTAGTCAGACTAGGTTCCAATTCATCTTCTTCTATCAAGCAGTCCATGAAATTCAGCTCATGGATCTCATTATTGTCAATGGGCTGCTTACATAGATTGAAAATATTTAGCTCTAGAGTCATGTTACCAAAAGACAAGTTCATCATTCCATTCCTATAATTTATGATTACATTTGATGTTGCTAGGAATGGATGGCCTAAAATGAAGGGAACTTGAGCGCTAGCATTTACACATGGTTCATGTCTAGTGCAATAAAATCCATGGGGAAGTAGAATTTCTCCACTTGGACTAGCACGTCCTCTAAAATTTCCCTTGGTACCTTAATGGAGTAGTTAGCGAGTTGGAGTGTAATCGTGGTTGGTTTAAGCTTGCTTAACCTCATTTGTTGGTAAACCGAATAAGATAATAAGTTGTCGCTTGCACCCAAATCTAGTAAAGGATGCTCAATTTAGAAATTCCAATAATACAAGGAATAGTGGGACTTCTCGGGTCTTTGTATTTGGGTACTACAACCCTTTGTTGAATAATAGTACTCACTTTCTCAGTAAGGAAGGCCTTTTTGTGCACATTTAATTTCCTCTTTATAGAGCATAAGTCCTTGAGAAATTTAACATATGATGGAATTTGTCTAATGACATCAAGAAGAGGAATATTGACAGTAACCTTTTGGAGCACATCAAGAAAGGCTGTTATTGCTGCATAAACCGCCTTTTCCACCGACTCTACCACTCCAGCACTGACACCCTTTGCTATAAAAATGAGAAAAGAAGAGAGAAAGATCATTCCTTGGACGTGAGAGCATGGCGTGAGATAGAGAGAGAGAGAGAGAGAGAGAGAGGTGGACGTGGGATGGCCTGGAGTTTGCTTCTTCTCCTTTCTTCTTTAGCTTTCCTTTTCCTTTGATGTTTTCCTAAGACTTTGGACCATCATGTTTATGATGGGCTAAACCTCTTAGCTAGGGCAAAGAAGTGAAGCTTGTAGCGTGATGGGGTGTTTTCTATAGCTTTGATTCATGTTTATTGAACTATCCTTGATTTTGGTTTGATTGTAAGGAATATTCATAGTTTTTAATAGTTTATTGTGACTTAAATTACAATGGATCTGCGATAGCTTTGAGTATGTTCTTTTCATTATTATGATTGTGAACTTAAGAAACCCTGTTGTTCACCATCGTCTCCTGGACATGGTTGGATGATGGAACCCTTCCTAACGTTCATAACTCTCTTAAATTGGCTAAATTCTATTGTTTGCTTTGTCTCATGGGTATGGTTTTGTGATGGAATCCATTCAAATTCTCATACCTCTCATCTCTTGAGAACTAAATCAAAGGAAGTTCGTAGTTGATTTTTAATGACATGTCTTCCAATCGGATGAAGATAGGACTCTGATTCCAGTTGTGTTCGTGAATTAAGCATAGATCTCCTTGATCTTTATAAGTGGATCCTAAGAAACCCTAGTTTCATACCTTTGAATTTTACGAGTTTTAATTTAATAATTCATCATTATTCTCTTAAATTATTCTTATTTAGATACATCTTCTTCTAGTTCTAGTTCTAGTTCTAGTTACTTTCAGATTACGTACAAGATTCAGTCCCTGTGGATTCGACCTCTGTCTTATCGAGATTATTACTACATCACAACCCTATACTTGGGGTGGTGAACAAGTTTTTGGCATCGTTTCATTTTACTAAAATTAACTAGTTTTAAAATTAGGTTAAGATTAGGGTTTTTTAATTTTAGGTTTAGGTTTTTCTGTTTTTTTTTTTTTTTTTAGAACTAACCTGACTTTCCTATTTTGTAGGATTCTGAGATAGACTTTCTAAATTGGTAATCTTTTTCAAATTTTTCTACTTTTTCTATTTTTAGGATTAGGGTTTTATTTTCTATTTTTAGAAACTTTCTAATTCTAGGATTTCTTTGATTTTTAGAAGTTAACATACTTTCTAATTCTAGGTTTAGAACTTTCCTAATCAGTTTTTAGAAACTTTCTATTTTCAGTTTTTAGAAGTTTTTCCTTTTTAGAAACTAGTTTACTTTCTATTTTAGGAACTTTCTAATTTTCTAATTTCTATTTTTAGAAACCAACTTGTTTTGTTTTGTTTTGTAGGACCTTAACTTAGGAATTTCTAATTTGGTAACTTCTTTCTAACTCTTCTCTCTTTTTATTTCTAGATTTCTATTTCCTTTCTTTCTTTTAGGTTTAGGTTAGAATCTGAAATTAAGGGCTAAGAGTGTTTCATGCCCAAGTGGGTATGTGACAATACTCGACATCTCTTGACCGAAGGAGGATTGGTTGAGGGGTTAACTATCCATCGCAGGAATAGACACTACTCGTGATCCCCAGAGTTAATAGAGGTTATGGCCGCAAATCAACTAACCAATTAACCAGAGGGACAACCTCAACCTCGGGTTGGGGAAGTTCAGGATGAGAATGAGGTGCATCAAGCACCCCCGCCTCGTACTTTACAAGATTATTTACAACCGGTGGGGGTGAGTACGCCCTCATGCATGGTTTTTCCAAAAAATACAGGACATCGGATATCAAGCCAGGGGTGATCCAACTTCACTATGCCAAAATAGCTAATTTGTGACCTATTTTTGCGACGAACTTGGTTCATCGCAAAAATCGCTTGGTTTAACGACAGATTTAATCTGTCGCTAACGGAAAAAGTCCGTTGCTACACCCGGCTTTGTCGAAAATCCCTAGTCAAAACGTCGTGGAATTTTGCGACGGACCAAAGTCCGTCGCTAAAATCTGATTTACGACGGATTTTAGTCCGTCGTAATCTTGCGACGGATTAAATCTGTCGTAAATTTTGATTTTGCAATGGAATCTGGTCCCAAATTCCCGCCCACAATACCAAATGGCGACGCTTTTCAGCTGCTTTTGCGACGGTTCATGGTCCGTCGTAAAAGGACCCCTTCTAACATTTTTTTTAAAAAAGAATACGGTGGAAAATCATGTTATTTTTTCTAGTCTAAGAATTGTTTTTTTAATACAAGTTCAATGGTTTAATTGTATATATTTATATCTAATATTATTTTTTAACAATTGATTGAATGAATAAATAAATAACTAAATAAATATTGTTTTTATATAAAATGAGTGGAATTTTTTTTTTTAATTTAAAACTAATATTTAAATGATTTGTAATATGACATGAAAAGACCCATTGAGAAGTTAAAAATTTAACAATGTTTAAGAAAAAATGAGATTTTAAAAAAAATAAAAATCGTGATTTAATAAAAATCAACTTTATGGGAAAAAATAATATTGAATAAAGTTGAAAATTTTGAAAAAAAAGAGTTTGATTTCGAGAAAAAAAATAATATCCTGAAAAAGAAAATTTAAATGATTTTAAAAAATGTGAAAATTTTGACAATGTTGAAAAGTGAAAATATTTTGAAAAAGAAGATGAGAGTTTTGTATTTTAAAAAATAAAATAAAATTGAGAAATTCAAAAAAAAATTTGATATGTTCGAAAAAAAAATGCTTCGAAAAAATGGAGAAGTTAGAAAGAATTGAAAATTTTAAAATTAAACAATATTAAAGAATCGATAGTTTGACAAAAAAATAAACATTTTGAAACGAAAAATAAAGATGTTGAAAAAATTTGTGATTTTAGAAATAATCGAAAATGTTAAAATTTTGAAATTAAAAGAAAAAATTATTTATAAAAACATTGAGATTTAAATAAAAAATATATCATTTTAAAAAAAAAGAAAATTGAAAAGTTGGAAACGAAATGATGGTTTTGAAGAAAAAAAAATCGGCATTTTGGAATTTTTGAGAAAAAATTAAAATTTGAGAAAATTTTTGAGATTTTTGAAAATAAAAATTCAGAATTTGTATTTTTATTTTTAAAAAATATTTTATAATAAAAATGATATTTTGTTAAAAGTTTTCAAAGAAAAACTAAGCGTAAAAAATATACATTTTGAAAAAAAAATGTTATTTTTAAATGGAAATTGAAATTTATCTGTGAAAAAAAATGTTGCCTCATTGGGGCGAGTATCTAGTCAAATTGAGGATATTGATTAGTAAAATAGAGTGAAAGGACCAAACATATAAAATAAGTTAAATATTTTGATCAAAATTGTGACCCAACTTATTACCTCGCGAGAACTTTAGTATTAATGTAAGTTTTGTGGGGCCCATCATGATGTGTGTCGAACATCAACACCGTGCATTTGATGTGTCCCCTTTAGGTTATGAGATATCTCAAAAATCATTCGTATACGAAACTCAAGTGACCTATACCATCTAAAACCATGTGAAGACATCATAAAAAATATAAAAGCACTTGGTGGGGCCCACATGAGTTTTGGATGCGGCTGAAACTTGGTTTGACCCCTCATCCAAGTGGGACACACATAATGAGTGGGTTGGATGTATGAGTCACATTTAGGCAAGCCCAATATATGATTATAATCATATAAATGATTATATGATTATAATGTTACAAATTACCCTTAGCATACTAAGTAAATTTTGTGGGGTCCACCATTATTTATTTATTTTATCCACTCTATTCATCCATGTTAATAGATAATTTGAGATTTAAAGAACAAAAAGGAAGCATATCCAAAGCTCAAGCGGACCACCCCACAGGAAATAGTGTGATTGAACCTCTACCATTGAAAATTTTTTGGAGGCCATAGAAGTTTTGGATCAAGCTAATGTTTGTGTTTTCTCTTCATTCATGTCTTTTTGATATTGTGAATAGGTTGGATGACAAATAAACATTATTGTGGGCCCAAGGAAGGTATTAACGACAGAAATTATTATTTCACATTGTTTCGTGTGGCATGGTTCACTTAAATTGATTTACCAAAAATTTGGATTTACCAAAAATTTGGGATCAAACCACACTGTTCATCCATTTTTTGAGATCATTTTAGAGAATTATCGAGAAAAATGAATTATATCCAAAGATTAAATGGACTGCACCACAAATAAAGGGAACGGATTGGCTACTCCCCCTTACACCAGCCAATGGCTGGTGGTTGGTGCTCTATGGGCCCTACCATGATGTATGTGTTTAATATATGCCGTCTATCTATTTTTAAAAATCATCTTAAGGCATGAGACCAAAAATGAGGTATATCCTAATCTGAAATGGACCACATTACAGGAAACAGTGTTGAATGAGCGTCAACCATTAAAAATATTTTGGGGGCCATAAAAGTATTGAATCGAGATGATTTTTATTTTCCCCCTTCATCTAGGTCTGTATGACCTAATAAACAAATTGGATGTCAAATAAACAGTACAGTGGGCCTTAGAGGATTTTAATGATGGATATCCAATCACTATTGTTTTCATGTGGTGTTGGCCACCTGAGATTTATATCAAGTTCATTTTTAGGGATCAACCCTAAAATGACGTTAAGAAATGGATGGACGGCGGGGATAAAACATATACATCATGGTGGGGCCCATAGAGCCTACTAGATCCAAAGCTCAACCGTTTTTTTTTTTTTTTGTATAGTGACAATGTGTGAGTTTTGTATTTGATGTACAATAGTGGTGACTCATTCATAACAATAGTGGCAATGAGATGGTGTTGTCCAGACCATCTAAATAATGGGTCTAGCTATAAATGGCTAATATTTATACTTTTTTCCTATACAAGACTATCTTAATCACCTGTAAATGGTCCATTATATGTATGGCTTTTAATATAGTTTATTTTATAAATGATGGAAAACTCACAATTGTCGGATTTGAAAGTTACATCTCATTTTAGAAGAGGATTTCCGAATCCATCTTCCAAGCAGAGGAAACCATGTCGCTGCCAGGAATTTGTGATCGGGAGATTTTTCAGGTACCTCATTTCAATTTCCTCCTCTTTTTCTTTCTATGATTTATCATAATAGAAGAAAATCTCTGCATTTTGGTGTAAATTTCCCGGAGCAGCGATTTTTAAGGTTTCATATACGCCATTTGATTTTTCCACGATTTTTGCATTTTCCTTCTTACGAATTTTTTGGTTTTCTCGAGTTCTTTTTTCGTTTGAATGTCTCAAGGTCAAGCCCCTAGCAGTTTTGTCTATGATTGATGAGGGGGAGATTGATTGGAAAATAGTTACAATATCGTTGGATGATCCGAGAGCTTCGCTTGTGAACGATGTTGCCGATGTTGAGAAACATTTTCAGGTATGAAATATTATCATTATCTGGATTTGTTATAATGTTGTGTCCTTTTTGGATTTTGGAGACAATATTGGATTTGTAATCATTTCTAAATGAGTGAAGTTGAATTATTATAAAAACTCAAAGAGTCTAGTTGAATCGAGTCTTTAATTCTACCTGACTCAATTGGATATCGAGATGAGTGAAGTTGTAGTTGGTTGTTGCTGCTGGTTCTTGTTGGGTCTTTGGAGGGATGTGTGGCTAATGATGGTTGGCTGTGGGCAATGTATGGGGGCAGAGCTGAAGGTTAGGCTGGGTGATTTCCAACAATGGATGGTGTGATGTGGCTTTTTGTAATGAATGGGTGGTAGATGGTGGAGATGATTCCTTTTATGTTTTGACCAACGATGCTTGGGGTGCTGTTAATGGATGGTTTGATTGTAGAAAAGGTGGTTGTGTTTATCTGTCCAGTTGTGGGTGTGTGTCTTTGTATTAGCCACTCCAGGATATGTCCAAAGATTGTGGCTGTTCCAAGTCCTTATCCCAAGTTCCACATGATGCGTATGCTATCATGGGGTTGAGAAATGTTAGGATCCTGGGGTTGCTGATATATTAAAGCTATGGCTCTTTTCTTTGTCTCTTTGTAGGTTTCTAAAGATCTTGAGGTTCTTTGCGTGACTTTTATGTTGTCTTGGTTTGTGTTGGAAGTTGTCTATTTTGTTGTCATGCTTACATTATCTTTGATGAATCTGCAGGTCTTGATTGGTGTGGCTCTGTTTGGTATTGGATTCGGTTTTTGTCATTGCACTTTATTTTCTCGTAATTTATTTTTTTTCTATTGGAGTCTATATATATATATATATATATATATATATATATATATATATATATATATATATATATATATATATATATGGAGCTATATATATATATATATATTAGTAATGCTCACACACAACTTGTTGGACATTACATTTTCGTCCAACTAGCTATGCGTTTAATTAGGAAAAAAATTACCTCTTAATTAATGTATTTCATTATGAACAATCCATTATATGTACAAGGAGAGAAACTACAGAGAGGCAATATTTTAACAGCTAAATAATTCAAACTATCTAAATCTACACAGCTGTACATGTCTCTATCCTCTTAACAGCTACCAGTTTTTGCAGGGTGTGTTTTGATTCATCATTGAATTAAATTACAATTTTTATTCTACACAGCTATACATGTCTTTGTCCTCTAACAGCCGCCGGTTTTTGCAGGGTGTTCTTTGATTCATCATTAAATTAAATTACAATTTTTATTCTAATAAAGTGGCCATCACCAGATTGTAATATGTTGAGGGTCTATACTCTATAGTACAATCTTGATTAGGTTATTTTCAAGTAAGACTTGAAAGGAATTTAAATGCAGTTTGAAGGCTACTATGATACACCACTAACATTTGCAGTTCCACTTGAGATTTGATTCACTTGTTCATCAAAATTCACTTGTTCATCAAAACATGACCTTATATTATAAAGCATGCACTTGCCTTAACATGGTTTTTAAGTTGTCTATAAATTAATTTTTGTAGGGAAAGCTATCCGACGGCCAAGAAATAGCAGTGAAAAGGCTTTTAAGAAGATCCTTTCAGGGATTAGAAGAGCTCAAAAATGAGGTAGGATTGGTCGCAAAACTTGACAGAAACCTAGTAAAATTTGTTTGGTTCTTTGCTTAGAAGGGGAAGAGATGATGCTTGTTTATTTCTATTTGCCTAATACCTGCCTTGATACCTTTCTATTTGGTTGCTGCTTAAAAGGGGAAGGTTGTTTGGTTGCTGTTTATGAATATTTTGGATATTATTTGACTAAATCTTTGTCTTAAATTATTTAGTAGTTTTGCTTGACTAATCTAGTGATTTATTTCAGCTTTTCATCTTCTTATGCGTGACAGAAGGTACACATATTTCTATTATGATTAGTTTTGATTTTTTCTTTGCTTATGCATAAAATGTTCTGATTTAAATATTAAGAACTACGTAGTGGCTTGATCCCAATCTTCCACATTGGGTACGTAGGTAGCTGTTCATACTACACCGAATCGGTGCAGCCAAATTATTTTTTTCCCCTTCTCGTAGTGCGGATGCATTTTCGTCAGGACTACTTGGCAATAAGAGTGAGGTGTATATAAGTTCTTGAAACCTTTAATTAATCTTGAATCATTTATATCTTTATCGATTCATTTATATGCTATCTTCAGGGTCAACTTGTAACTCTTCAGAACCAGCTCTGCCGTAAGACATGACGGTGCATGACGGTTCCTAGCAGGTTAAGTTGCAAATTATTATTAAGAGTTGGTTGGATATATTTTATTTTTTTGTAAATGTTGTTAATAGTTGGATGGATGATGAATGTATTTATGAATACAAATGAAAATAAAAAAACTTATGATATATATATATATATATATATATATATATACACACACACATATGTATGTTATCAATGGAGGATGCCTTGTTTAGGGGGACATGAAATTTTGTAGCTTATGGTATGGTGCCCCAATATTGGTTGTATGTTACTAGTATGTAGTAGATAATACTAGGATCAATAGTAAACATTTTGTTTTGAGTGGAAAACCAAGTAAAAGAACTTAGAAGAGGCACTTTTTATGCCTTACAGCTTCAAACTGGATACCTTTTGGATAAACCAAACATCCATTCACCACTAGTTCCTCTAATACATGGTACAATGGGGGTGGGATAATGTCAGTTGCTCCTTTGACATCTCCTGATTATTCGACCTTATAGTCGCTTTCGACAAGAATGCCTCAGCTTTCGACAAGAGTGCCTAATGTCGGTTGCTTTGACCTTTGGAAGCTCTTCTTCCTCCTTCTCTTCCTCATTGAATGAGTATGCAACATCCTTAACTAACTTGGAGCTAATTGAAGTCACAACTTCTGTAGCTTTTTCATTGACAACAATGGTGTTTGCAAGCAACAGCGAGAACATCTTAGTCTTTGTATTGTTGGTTTCTGATTGCAAGTTCTGGAACCCAATAGATACATTAAAAACCATTCTAGGCTTCAACACCCGATCATTCTTGGCATTTAAACTCAATCCCGACTCACGGAACTTGAGACTGATTCCCATTCCTACTGACTTTGTAAGATGAGAGGCAAATTTAGGAGCATCCCTCTCTACCACCGAGATTGCTGCTTGGTAAACAGCACCAACCTTATTCCCAGCCTTCAATGCACCTATCACTGCCTCATGGGCCTTGAGGAGAACCTCATAAGCCTTACTCTGCATTACATTTGCATCAATGAGAAATGTTCTGGCAATGTTTGAGCGAGTTGTTGTAATGCTATCCGATTGCACATATGATCACACTTGTCGAGTCATAGTAGAGATCCTCATCATTGCTTGATGCACTCGACTTGAGATCAAATTCACCCCTACTCTGAAAAATTGGGGGGTAACATATGTTAACATTCTCCGCTTTTTGTTTGACTTTGACTTTTGCTAGATCAAGTATGGCCTTCTCTATGTCATCCATCAGTGATGAATGAGAAACCTTCTTCTCCTCATCAATGATCTTCTCGAACTTTAGGACATCGAAGTGTTTCATCACATATGAAGTTAAGTATGCATCCTTCTTCATGTTTGTAAGCTCAGTGCCATCCTTGCCAGCCTTCTTCACGTTTGTAAGCAGCCTTCTCGAGCTTAAGCTTTTGGAGTAAATGGTTATTTGACAAATATGGCATGCACATTATTATGTAATTATCATTAAGAGAGCTGAATTGGCAAAACAAATGAAAAGAAACTCCATACAAAGGCTTATGGGCTGCCTTCGAGATACGACCCTATTTTTTTTTATTTATCTTGAATCCTTGAACAACCAACATATCCACAAAGTTTCAGCTACTCGCTAGATGTGTTTGTGATCTCTATTTTATAACAGGTTTTTATTTTCCCTGTAAGTTTGTATGCTCAAAGGAGCCTTCATAGATATTTCCCACCAAAATGACATTTGAAGGACCTTCCCTCAAGAATGGAAACCTTATTACACCTCATCACTGATTCAAATACCATCTAAATGCCTCAACCTGCATGCTTAGTGTGTCACGCCTGGAGACACTTGAATAACAATAGAATGTTGTAGTTAAGTGCTGAATGATAACACTTTACCTTGGTAGTGAAGGATTCTGCTGTTTTAATAAAATGAGCCTAAAGATGTAGAATATCTTTTAGTAGAGTGGGAAGAGATCTGTAAGGCGAAAGATCAGGCGGATGCAGAGTTAATGACATCCTTAAAGTATGAACACTTGCCTTGCTTTGTTTAGGTTGTTGAGATTTGTGGTGAGGGTAACCTATGGCAGTAGGGTTGACAATAATATTGGAATGTCTCTCATAGTATACCAAATGCATTACAGTAAGTTCACATGGCAATACTACGACGATATGGCATACTTCAAACTACATTTTAAACCTTGGCAAAAAGTGATTGCACGTAAGTATCGAGACCATTAAGGTTTTAGTTTACCAAATCTTTATTTCAATACACAGTTGGGTCTATGGAAGGCGATGTTTAGTGGGGAACAACAAATTTAAGAAGGGACTGTCATTGGTTTAGATAATGTATCCATGGTGTGGTTTGGGAGGATGTCTAGTGTGTTGATAGTTCTCTCTGGTGCCTAAACTAGTTAGTTCCAAGTGGCAAGGGAGAAAGAGGCTCTAGTTTCTTAGTGCTGCAATGTTCTTGGTGACTAAGTGATATGGGGCCCAAATTACCTAAATACATGTTACGTTTGTTTCAAATTCCTCCCCCATGTTCCTTCAAAATCCAAAGTTCATGATCCTTTGAAAACTATTTGCATGGGACAAAAGATCTTTGCTAAGCCCACATACATGTTCATGTCATCTAATGCACATGCCACCACATATTCTAGCAAGGCGAACAAGTGGAATGTCCAAGCCATCGATCATGATGAGATTCCCTATCCCAAGAATGAGGTCAGTCCACTAGTCAAGTGGGCCACAATCAACTGAACGAATGTACAGTTGTGAAAAAAAATAGCCAAAGTTTTCTAATCCGCTTGGCTTATTTCTACTATCATGGTACACCAACTGAATGGACCACCTTTATCTTTAGGCTCTACACAGTTAACTCCACCTAGTGGATGGCTTGGATGTTTCACTGGCCTACCATACTAGCATATACAGTGGGTGGTGCATTAGTTGATTTGTAGACACGTGTGGGCTTAACAAAACTCCATACATACATATATAGATTTACACTAAAATTGCTCTTTGCAGATACGTTATTGTCCACCCAGCAGATAACCTCAAGTATATCCGTTGATAAATAACAAAATAACAAGTGTTGTCTACTTGATGAGTGGATGGGGCTGAATTTTACACAAGGTGATCCTCAAAGTGGGGTTAACCAATTAGACAGGTTGGATGTTGCACACAAATGCATTTTGAAAGTTATATCTGCTGGCAGATAGTAGCCTATCGTCCAACCATACATAAATATGTATGTACATATGTACAGACATAAAAACATACAGATGGTAACTTTTCAATATCTTCCAACCGGTTGGGTATGAGCATTTGGGTATGAGCCTTGTCGATCTGGACCAAGTCACAATTGTGAGCGAGTTTCTCTTGGCTTGGTGTCTCACTGAGTGGTGTTTCAGTTAAATCACAGAGTTTAGAACTATATTCTAATTTAAGCATCTAAGAAAGGAGCCCTTCCTGAAGCATTATTCCAACGTATCTGTTTTCTATTGTTCTGATATTTTATTCAATCAGATCCATTCTCACTCTAAAGTTTTATTTCTTAACCATATGCATCATATATGCAGATGATATCCTAACCATATGTACAGCAGGTCCAATTGGGAATGGACCTCTAAAAAAGGAAGATCAGTGATTGGACAATCTTGTTTAACCATTTTGTATAAATGGACACTATAAAGCAGTTAGCAATGGCTCATCTTGAATGAAAAGTTCATTGATAAGACGGTCGGGAATGGGTAGGATTGTCCAGAAAAGGCAATTTTTTTTTTTTTGGTTTGTGGCCAAATAATGGTAGAGTGCATTGGATGAATGGTCTAAAACAAGTCCATCCCTGCATAAGATTCTAATCTTATGATACATTTGTGTGTGTATTTATAAATATAACTGTATGATGGTTGAATGGATGGATGGGGGAATCAAAGATATTTTTTTGGGTCTGATTTCATGGACCAAATGGTAATAGAGATGCAGTTTCATAAATGAAAGCAGTTACAAGCACTGACAAGTTGTTTCCATCTTCTGATTATGCAAGTGTATCTTGTTGGGAAATAGGAATTTCGCAATTCCTACACTTTCATTTGGTCAGTTTGTTAGACACTAGTGCATTAAATGCAAATTACATTGCGTTGTTGTGTATTGATTCCAACATCTAAAGATTTTTTTCAAACTATATTGTGCTCTCCCAGTGAATGCTATGAAGTTAAGAAACGCTCTTACCTGAACCTCTAATGGCTAGGATGAATTCTAATCTTTTATTTTGTTAATTGGTTTCAGTTGATTAAACTATTCACTTTTCATGGATTTGAGCTGGTTATTTGTAATATATGAAGGGTTGACTAAACTAGTCTTTTCTTGGATTGAATTTGGTTGTTTGTAATATATGTAGGAAGGGCTCAAAAGAAGGTTGAACAAGAGAAGATACTAGGTAGCCAATTCAAGGTAAGGCATAGCCAACAGTTGAAGTTTCGGGTAAGAAGTGTTTAGTTAGGAGGGTTAAAGTCAATTTTTGGAGAGGGTCACTTGGGTCATTTCCTCTTTTATTTAATTGAGTTGTTACCAATTTTGTGAATAGGATTCTTATCAAACAATAGTGTGAAATATTTTTTGAATGACTATCAGGTGCAAGATTTAAACAATAATAATAATAAATTATCGATATTTTTTTTTTTTACAGATATTTTAGCGACGGACCAAATCCGTCACTAATTTTTGAACACTGAAAATCAATGACGGATTTGAGGTCCGTCTCTTACTCATATTAGTGACGGACTTTATCCATCGCTAATGTTTTTAGTGACGACTAATTTTTTAAATTTTACCGACGGATTTTTTTTATTTTTTACAACAAATTTTATCCGTCAATATGTTGCGACGGACCTTATCCGTCGCAGATTGAACGACGGATTTTATCCATCGGAAAAAAGAAACGACCTAGTAAACAGCAACAGACCAAGCGACGGATGAAGTCCGTCGTTTATTTGGTTTTACAACAGATTTGGTCCGTCGCAAATCAGTGATTTTGGCGTAGTGCTTCTTCCAAAATTTCATAAACTTATGTCAGAAAATCCATATTTACGTCTGAAAAAGTTTGACGAGATTATAGTCACTCTATATTTTCCTAACGTGTCTGATGACACTGTCAGGTTGAAACTCTTTCCCTTTTCTTTGAAAGAGAAACCTAAGACGTGGTTGCACTCACTACGTCCTCGATCTATTAGTAAATAGAATGACATGACAAGGGAGTTCATAAAGAAAATTTTCCCATACCATAAAATGAGCACCCTTAGAAAGTCAATCATGAACTTCACCCAAAGGGAAGATGAAACATTCTTCCAATGTTGGGAGTTGTTCAAGGATCTTGTCAGTTCATGCCCACAACATGGTTTTAAAACATGGCGTATTACGAACTTTTTCTATGATGGACTGACATCTCCCATGCGCCAATTGGTCGAGACGATGTGTAATGGGGAATTCATGAATAAAAGTGTCGATGATGTGTGGTACTATTTTGATAAGCTTGCTGAAAACACACAATCATGGGACATTTCCCCAAAACCAAGCACCATGTCTAGGCCAACTCAATCCAAGAAAAGGGATGGAATGTATCTCTTGAAAGAGGATGATGATATTAATGTTAAAGTGGCTAATCTCACTAGAAAACTCGAGGCCATGGAATTAAAGAAGGATAAGGTTAGGGAAACTGTTTGCGGTATTTGTGCATGCAACATTCACACAACTAAAAATTGTCCAATAATACTTACCTTTCAAGAGGTGTTGAATGAGCAATTCAATGTTATGAACAATTACCAAAGACCTTTCAATGGACCTACCTCCAATACATTCAATCCTAGTTGGAGAAATCATCCAAACTTCAGTTGGAGGAATGGACAAATTACTACCCCTCAAGGTTTCTTCAACCAAATTCCAAATTAAGAGAAACCTCAAGAGGACATGGTTCTAAAACATCTTCAAAAGCAAGAGCTTTTCTGGGTATGCTATAAGCCTTTCAAGACCTCACAAAGGCCATATAAGGACTTGATACTAAAAGTGTGATTGGGAATAAGGGGAGCCTTCCAACTCAACCTCTTCCCAATCCAAAACCACAATATGAAGTTAGCAACCTGAGCTCTTCAAATCAGATGAGTAAGTTAAATCTATCACCACTCTTAAGAGTGGGAAGACCATTGACAAAACTATTCTAGTTAGGGCTAAAAAGCCTAAGGACCTGGAAGTAGACAACAACGATAGACCTAACATTGCTGCACAAGAATTAGAACCGGAACCTCAAGGGAAGCCGATTGCTCCATTTCCCCATCGGTTGGTTGCACCAAAACCTCTCTCTAACTCTCAGGACATTCTAGAGGTGTTGAAACAAGTGAATGTCAATATTCCTCTACTTCATACCACAAAACAAATACCTTCATATGCCAAATTCCTGAAAGACCTGTATACGACCAAAAGATGACAAAATATTTAAAAGAAAATCTTCTTAATTGAGAAAGTGAGTGCCATCCTAAAGCAAAATGTGCCATAGAAATTCAAAGATCCCGGTAGCCCAACCATACCTTGTGTAATCGGGAACTACTAAATTGAGTACGCACTTCTTGACTTAGGAGCGAGTGTAAATCTAATTCCTTAGTGTACAAACAGTTAGGTTTGGGTGAATTGAAACTCACCCTAACCACATTACAACTTACTGATCACTCGGTTCATGTACTGAGAGTGATAATTGAGGATGTGTTGGTCCAGGTTAACAGATTCTATTACCCTGTAGATTTTATTGTCCTGGATACAGAACCCATCAGTAACATGAGCACTCGGATTCCCATCATTCTTGGTCGCCCATTCCTTGCCACTTCAAACACAATCATTAATTGTAGGAATGGAGTCATGAGTATGTCTTTCGGGAATATGACATTGGAGTTAAATATATTTTTCAATACTAGCAAACGGTTAGAGGATGATGATGATTTCCATGGCATTAACATGATTGACTCTTTCGTGAAAGATAGAACACCCTTGACCTTATCCTCTGACCCTCTAGAGAAGTGCCTGACCCACTCCCATGATTTTGATGATGACATGATTAGGGAGATGGGTGCCATGCTTGATACCATGCCGGTACTTGAAGTTAACCAGTGGAGGCCACAATTTGAAGAGTTGCCCTAAACTGATGAAGTGTCTCTACCGTCTAACCTTAAGCCACAGAAGTTTGACCTAAACCTTTGCCCTCTGATTTGAAATATGTCTATTTAAGTCAAGATGAGCCATACCCAGTGGTGATTTCTTCTCACCTTGAGCAAGAAAATGAGAATATGCTCATATCTACTCCTATTGAGCATAAGGGAGCCCTTGGATGGATGATTGCGGACCTCAAGGGAATTAACCCTTTGATTTGTACTCACCACATTTATCTCAAGGATAATGTCAAGACCTCTCTGTAATCATAACGTAGACTAAATCCAAACATGAAGGAAGTAGTTAAGGCCAAGGTTTTTAAACTATTGGATGTAGGTATCATATACCCTATATCCGATAGTCAATGGGTGAGTCCAACTCAGGTGGTTCCTAAGAAGTCTGGAATCACCATCGTAGCCAATGTCAATAATGAACTCGTTCCAACTAGAGTTACTACTGGTTGGAGAATGTGCATTGACTACAAGAAGTTGAATACTGTCATGAGAAAGAACCACTTTCATTTTCCCTTCATTGATCAAATCTTGGAAAGGCTAGTTGGTCACTTATACTATTGTTTCCTTGACGGGTATTTGGGCTACAACCAGATAGAGATAGCCCCTGAAGATCAAGAAAAGACCACATTTACATGTCCTTATGACACCTTTTCTTACCGAAGGATGCCATTCGGGCTATGTAATGCCCCCGCCACTTTTCAGCGATGCATGATGAGTATTTTTTTGACATGGTGGGGCAATATCTAGAGGTCTTCATGGATGACTTCTCTGTCTTTAGTCCATCTTCCAGTAATTGCTTAAAGAATCTTAAATGTGTGCTGAAAAGATGTGAAGAAAAGAATTTAGTTCTTAATTGGGAGAAGTATCATTTCATGGTTCGTAAGGGAATTGTCCATGGACATATCATATCGTCGAAGGGAATTGAGGTAAATAAGGCTAAAATTGATCTTATCTCTAACCTACCTCCACCCAAGAACATACAAGACGTGTGATCCTTCTTAAGACACGCTGACTTTTATATGAGATTCATAAAGGACTTTAGTTATATCTCTCGTCCTTTATGTAATCTACTTCAAATGGATGTACCATACGAGTGGACTGAGCAATGCCAGGAAGCTTTTACTAAGCTTAAGGGCATGTTAACTACCGCACCTATCATGTAGCCACCGATTGGAGCCTTCCTTTTGAACTTATGTGTGACGCATCTAACTATGCTCTTGGGACAGTTTTAGGCCAGAGAAAAGAAAAGAAGCCCTACATTATTCATTATGCAAGTAGAACTCTAAATCCTACCTAAGTGAACTACTCAACTATGGAAAAGGAACTCTTAGCCGTAGTATTTGCTTTAGACAAATTTACGTCATACTTGATCGGATCCAAGATCATCATTTACACAGATCATGAGGTACTCAAGTATCTTCTTTCTAAGAATGATGATAAGCCCCGCCTAATTAGATGGATCCTCCTACTCCAAGAATTTGAAAAGAGAGTAGAGAATATAGTGGCTAACCATCTTTCTTGCCTTGATCTCCCTAATTCCCCTGAGACGACACATCAATGACATGTTCCCTAACGAATAAATGTTCAAAGTCTCTCAGTCACCTTGGTTTGCCGATATTATTAATTATCTTGCCATAGGCTTCACACCGACACATTGGACTGCGCAAGAAAAGAAGTAATTTTTCACTGAGGTGCGCAAATTCTTGTGGGATGATCTGTATTTGTTTAAATATTACCTAGACCAAATCTCAAGGAGATGTGTGCCAGAGGATGAACATCAAAGTGTCATCTCCTTATGTCACTCACAGGCCTGTGGTGGGCACTTTTCTGCTAAAAAGACCACAGCCAAGATTCTACAGTGTGGCTTTTATTAGCCCACTATGTTCAGGGACACTCATAAGTTTTACAAAGGTTGTAGGCGTTGTCAGAAATTAGGTGCATTATCTCATCGAAATATGATGCCCTTGAACCTCGTTCTTATCATAGAAGCATTTGATTGTTGGGGCATCGATTCCATGGGACCATTCTCCCAATCCTTTGGAAACTTATATATTTTGCTCGCAAGGTCATTAAATTTTTAAAAGAGAACATCCTTAAAAGAGAACATCCTTTCCCGGTTCAGAACTCCTCGAGCCATCATTAGTGATGGAGGCTCACATTTTTGTAATAGGCCATTCGAGAATTTAATGAAGAAATATGGTATTTCTATAAAGTGAGCACTCCATACCACCTACAAACAAGTAGGCAAGCTGAGATTTTTAATAGGGAAATTAAACATATTTTGAAAAAGATGGTTAACCCTGACCGTAAGGATTGGTCATTCCGATTGACTGATGCCTTATGGGCCTACCGTACTACATTTAAAACCCTTATTGGAATGTCTCCCTTTAGACTTGTCTATGGGAAAGCTTACCACTTACCTTTGGAGTTGGAACATAAAGCCTACTAGGCTATCAAAAATCTGAATTTCAATTTGAACAACGCTTGCTCATTGCGCAAACTTCAGTTAAATGAACTTGAAGAGATTTAGAACTATGCATACGAGAACTCGAGAATTTACAAGGACAGGATGAAAGCGTTTCATGACCAACATATTCTTCGAAAATCATTCACGCCAGGTCAAATGGTCCTTTTGTATAATTCTCGGTTACATCTCTTTCCGAGTAAACTCCGATCTCATTGGACCGACTCTTTCACTGTTATCAATGTTTATCCTCTCGGGGCTATCGAGATTTGAAATCCCGACAATGGCAATGAGTTTAAAGTAAATGGACATTGATTAAAGCCATTTGTTGAGAAATTTAATTCAGAGGACATGTCCACACCTCTGAATGATCCTGTGTACCAGGATTGATCTCCTAGTCTGATGGAGGTATATGTAGGTTACTGCTTTCATAGGACTAGGGTAGTTTGCTTTTTGCCATTTTAGGATGGTCGGCTTTATGCCGTTAGGATAGTTTGCTTTCCAGTTGTTCCTCTCACGCTAACCCACTCTCACTCTAAGATATTTTTGGAAAAGCCTCTTGATTCCTTCCTCAGGTACTACTTTTTCATCACTTCTCCATTATTTTCATTATCTCATGTGCATTGCATGCTTATATCTTTTACATTGAGGACAATGTAAATTTTAGGTTGGGAATGGGAGATTACGTTACCTAATCAGTATTTTCTTAGTCCTAAGCAAAAATTGTGAAAATTTTTAAATTTTTTCTATTTTTTTTTTAATTCGAGTGATTTTGAAGGATATCTTTGATTTAGAAGTATATGTAATGTTGGTGATTTATGACTCTTGGATTCAATGACCTATTAGAATTCACAATTAAGTTTGAATTATTAATCCGTGATTAGAAATTTAAACATTGATTGAGTCATGATTTCACATGTCACATCTAGCTTACACATAAAGGTTTTAGTTTGATATTGAATTATTAATCTGGTAATCACTACGCATGAAAGGAACTAACCTGAGGAATTTGTCCATCATGTTCATTGAAAAAAAAAAAATACCCAGCATCAAAAGCTGGAAGAATAAAAAGGCTGAACTATAAGGAAAATTTCGGTTTAGGCTTGGTAATCCGGAATGCTCTTTTTGGTTATTAATGTTATCATGAATATTGAGAATTGGCCCCTTAATTATGATAAGTCAGAGTTACACTATGCACCCATGGAACTCAATGTTTAGAATTGTTCTAAATGATGGATTAATACTTTGAACCTAGCCATAAAGTTTACCGTGCGCTTGAGTTAGGAGAAGGGAATGCCCAACATTAATGTATCTTGGAATTTTATTATCTAGATTGCATTTCAAAAACCACTCAAGTTTATAAAAATTGTCCTGTGATTCTTGAATTGTTTTTCGCATACTTTGCTCGGGACTAGCAAAATGTTGGTTAGGGATTGTGTTGAGGGTCAAATATTGTATATTAAACCCCAATTATTACGTGGTTTTACGTACATGATAATGCTTAAACGTTCTATTTTAATCATGTTTGTGTTACAAGGTGAATTTAAGAGCTTAGACTGAAAAGGGTGTTAAAGGCATGGATTTGATACTCTAGAATCACCAAGGCAAGGGACAGATCATAGGGGACCGAGATTGAAGAATTCACATGCCAAAGATCCAAGAAAATTAAGTGATTGAAGATAAAAAAAAAAAAAGCTTGAAAATCGTCCTGAATTCAAGATTCACAAGGTTCCCACAATCCGTTTGGTTCGAAACTTTATATCTGGCCTAAGGATCATAAAGTAACCATACACGTAAAATTTCAACCGTTGGATCTTTGTGGAAGTGGTCCAACAGACAAGATCATCCATAAATCACTGATTTGGGGGCCACCTGATATCTGGATATGCTTCAATTTTGGTCTCAACCCCTTAAATTAGAAGAGAAAGAGGTTGGACGGAATGGATTTCATAGAAAACATCACGGTGGACCCCACTTACATGCGCGTGTGCACAGCACATGCACACAAGCCGTGCACCGAAACCAAAAGACCGGTCAGCACACGCTGACCTGTTCTCTTTCTTTAAAACTGGAAATTTCCATTTTTGCTTCTGCCAGCATCCGCACAGACGAGTGTAGTGGGCCACCACTATCCATCATTTGGATGAACTGTACCGTCCATTCGATCCAGGGAGTGGCCACGACCCTAGCCATGGAGTCCTTCTGCTCCCATGCACTTGTACACATGAGGATCACCGTCAAACACAGGATGAACGGCAGGAATAAAGATACAGTGGGACGCACTAAAACTCAATCAAAACCACCCATTTCTGATCGAACTTTCATCATGAATCTAATGGATGAGGTGGATTTCTCCAAAAACATCACTGTGGGGCCCACCTAGCATCTCAGTGCAAGAATCTTCCCAAGAATGCGGGTCCTAGTGTTCAGCCCTCCGTGGGCTACTGTGTAATCGTGGAGACGATCGAACCGTTGATCTGAACCATCCACAAGCTCCAGAGGGTGGCCACAACCACCACTTAGGAGGCAGATCCAAGTTCTTTTGGTCACAGGGTCCTTCCACAACCATCAAATGCGGCTGCTTCCACGTTTCCTGTGCATGCTGCTGCAAAAGGCTGTTGTTGCTACGTAAACCGCCTTTTTCACCGACTCCCTTGGCTATAAAAAGGAGGAAAGAAGAGAGATCATTCCTTAGACATGAGAGCACGACGTGAGATAGAGAGAGAGAGAGAGAGAGAGAGAGAGAGAGGTGGACGTGGGACGGCCTGGAGTTTGCTTCTTCTTCTCCTTTCTTCTTCAATTTTCTTTTTCCTTTGATTTTTTCTTAAGACTTTAGATCACCATGTCTATGATGGGCTAAACCTCTTAATTAGGGGTAAGAGGTGAAGCATGTAGCATGATGGGGTGTTTTCTATGGCTTTAATTCATGTTTATTGAACTATCCTTGATTTTGGTTTGATTATAAGGAATATTCATAGTTTTTAATGGTTTATTGTTACTTAAATTATAATGGATCTGCGATAGCTTTGAGTATGTTCTTTTCATTATTATGATTGTAAACTTAGGAAACCTTGTTGTTCACCATCGTCTCTTAGACATGGTTGGATGATGGAACCCTTCCTAACATTCATAACTCTCTTAAATTGGTTGTGGATTGGCTAAATTCTGTTGTTTGCTTTGTCTCATGGGCATGGTTTTGTGATGGAATCCATTCTAATTCTCATAACTCTCATCTCTTGAGAACTAGATCAAAGAAAGTTCATAGTTGATTTTTTAATAACATATTTTCCAATTGGATGAAGACAGGACTCTGATTCCAGCTGTGTTCGTGAATCAAGCATAGATCTCCCTGATATTTACATGTGGATCCTTAGAAACCCTAGTTTCCCACCATTGAATTTTACAAGTTTTAGTTTAATAATTCATTATTCTCTTAAATTCTTTTGATTTAGATACATCTTCTTCTAGTTCTAGTTCTAGTTACTTTCAGATTATGTACAATATGCAATATATTCATTAAGGTGGGCCCCATATAGTTAGGGTAACACCCACTAACATACTACTGGGTGATACCTAATCCACCCTCATTTGGAAAGAAGCATAAAAGAGGGTGTAGATTGGGTACTACCCCCACCAAATCTATCTAAGGAGGATCTTGTCAGAGGTTCTCTAGGGTCCAATGTAATCTATATATTTTATCAACATCATTCATATATTTTGACAAATCATTTTATCTCATAATCCAAAAGAAAAGGGCAGATTGGAGGCTCAAGTGGACCACATCACATGTAGCAATGGGGATTGAACTCTTACTAATGAAAACTTCCTAGGGCCCACCGCGATGTTTATTTGTCATCCAACCTGTTCACAAGGTCACATAGACCTACACAAAGGGAAAACATAAATTTCGGCTTGATCCAAAACTTCCTAGGGCCCACCGTGATGTTTATTTGTCATCCAACCTATTCACAAGGTCACATAGACCTATACGAAGGGAAAACATAAATTTTGGCTTGATCCAAAACTTCTATGGCCCCCCAACAATTTTTTAATGATAAGCTATAAATCCCTACTACTCATGTGGTGTGGTCCACTTGATCTTTTGATCCATCTCCTTTTCAAGCCCATGTCCTAACATGATTTAGAAAAACTGACGGATAGAATAGATTTATCACAAACACCATAGTAGGCCCCACTAGGCTTTCAATAATAGGAAGTTCTTGTAACGCCCCATACTTTTCAGTACTCGGGTGTTATTGTGAAGATCTAACTTAGTAATATAGACCTAGTTCAGTGAACATTCACATTTGTTTTAGTCTAAACCTAACCATACATCTTAGGCATTGAAGCTTGAAACATCAGGACCATGACATCTTGTCTCTTGATGTGTCACTTAATCACACTAATGGGACCCTTAGGAACCATGGGTTAGTCACGGTAACTCAGGTCCACAGATAAGTTGATCTACAACTGCTATAGACAATCCATCATTGTCTATGATGATTAAATTATCCTACCACCTCGAACTACCACTCATTGTCCTTTTGAACAAGTCATGCAACCTTTTGTTTCAGTGTGGGTCAGATTTGGAATAAATCTGACCATTTGAAGGAAACTGCATTTATAAATCGAGTCATCCATCCATTGACTGGTAAGACAGACCATCACTTCACCAGAGAAGTCAATTTGTAAGATTTTGATCACCTTGTTAGACAAATAAGACCGTACATCATCTTTTGGGGTTTGAATCGCCAAACCTACTCTTCATTTACTTCAAGGTAAACTCTAAGTAATGCACAACTAAGATTTGTAAGAACTCAAGATTCAGGGCCTTAATCCCATTACTAATCACTTGTAAATTCTAACTTACATTGGATTGTAAAACTTAAGTATGGTTGATGATCATTGGATGATGTAATGAGGGAACTACCCTTGATCAAATAAATTAAACACTCAACCATGAAGGGAACCATCGCGTCCCCTCCAGAGTAGGTTGAAAGCTCAAAGAGTCGCAAACAATTAGGTTTAAAGTCAATCTGACCATCCAACTAATATCTATTAGCAAACTAAACTAGGAATCACTTGGCATGGCCCACTTGAGTTACAGGACAGCCCCTATGTCATGCCCGAACATTCCTTAGAATCATTAGAACCATTCTAAACGTTGATGTTTGGTTTGGGAGTAATCTAACCACTAGAATGATGATAATCATTAGTTAAAGGTTAAGATTGGTTGGCATGGCCCACCTAAGCTATTGATTTGCCTGGTTCATGGCCAAGGGACCTGATTAGGGTCTCCAAGGAAAATAGATGGAGTGGATGTGGAAAATACATTATGGTGGGCCCCACAAATTTTAAAACTAACCATTGGATTTTCTGTGGCCATCAACCAAACACAGGGACCCATGATAGGAGTTAATCACGTCCTAAACAAGCAAATGAATCATTATGCTCCCTCTAAACTAGGTGGGGAGACCCGAGGATCACTAGTGATCAAAGTTGGACATAATTCGACCGTTGAATGGACAGGTATCACCATGTGGAATGAAAATCACCAAATAAGGCCCACCTAAGACTCAAAAATGCCTGATCTTTGGTCATGGGACCCATTTAGTCCCATAGGGCATCGTGGACAGAGTGGATTTTCCACGAGCATCACGGTGGACCCCACATAAGTGTTAATAGCCTGAGAATGCCCGTAGTGCCATTAGAGGGTTCTTAATAGCAGTAAAGGTATTTTTGGCATGTAGCACATGTTTTCCTAAACACACAACTGATCCCTAAGGGCCTCTTAGCCATTAATATTCAAATCAGGATCAACTGAACCATTGGATCACTAAGGGTCAACGAATACGATGAAATTGTTGGTATGGCCCACCTGAACTTTGAATGTGCGTGATCAGTGGTCAAAGGCTCTAAGTGAGCTTCTAGAACTAAATGGATGGAGTAGATTTGGCAAGGAGTCGGTGGACCCCACCTTTAGATTTAGAGTGTGCACACGGTGTGTGTGCACCAGCAGCACACTGAATGGTCAGCGTGGTCAGACCGGACGATGACCCGCCAATTTCGTAAATGGGAATTCTACCGCCTGCAGCCGTTTGAAATGAGATGTTTTTCCTCCCTCCTTGTTTGATCAACTTATGGCCCACCATCATGGCCAACAGTGGGATCCGATCCTTCCATCTGGTGCGGATGGTCTTTCTGACCAAAACTATGGCTGGTTTGCCCAATGAATCTTGAACATGTACCCACATACACCATCGTAAGAGGATTGTTCGTGCTCCCTTTTTTTTGAAAATGGAAACCTGCTACATTGCTAATGGGGTGATCCATGTAACGTCCTATTCATGCATCTTCACCGTTCAAACTGGAGAAAAATTAGCCGTCCATTCGTAGTTGCATGGTATAGGGTTTTCTCAAAACCAAAGAAAGAAAACAATGGTTGGTTTCCTTTGTACCAGTTTTGGGGTTCAATCCAACAGTCTAAGGAGAGTCAGGGTTCTTCATAAGAGAAGAGGGGATCGAGTGGCAGGTGTCTTCACAGCAGCCACACTCGACTACCCACCGTAAACTCCCAATGTCTAAACTGCTAGCCCTAACCTCTTTAAACTTTAATGAGCTGTCTACAAGCTTTCCAAGACCCATAGGAATCATTTGAAGGAAGCGAATTGAAGGAAGAAACATCAAAATGGTTTCCGCTATTGGAGCTAAGCTCTTTCCTCTCCGTTCAAACTGCACCAAGTCTCGGGTCGGGGTGAGATTTGGATGAGTGGGGGCGATTCTTGATGGCTGAAAATGTAACATCTCAGAAAAATTCGTAAAAGGCCCGAGTATCATCTCAGGCAGAAATCACTAAGGACTGAATCCTTTAGAAATAAGACAAAACTTAATTAAGTGTTAAATTGAATTAATCGGTATATTAGCTTGAACTGCTTTCTATATGAACTGCAAGACCCAAAACTAGTAGAATTGCTACGCTACATTACCTGAAAACATAGGATCAATCTCAAAACCCAGTTGCTCTCGAGAGCATATTGAAACTCCGTTTCGGACCTGGACCGCGCGTCGAAAGTCCGATTAACGCGAAACTATACAGTTATGACTGCCTTACTGGGCTTGACAACCATTTCGAAAATCAAGTCCAAATAGTATCCAGAAACGCATAGATTGAGCCCGGAGCGAAGTGTGAGAAATGCGAATATCTTTAGAAAATGAACTCAGATTTATGTGAATTGGGTTGTTCGCTTGTAGGCCAAATTTAAGTATTCAAACTGTCAGATTCTGACCCAATTACACCCTTAGATCAGGGAAATTTCCCTACATAGGTCAGTATACTTGTGGCCCTGATTGAGTGACGACGATCGTTGAATTGAAACTAGTCCTCCACGGTCGATCCGAAAATTTAATCGGACCGAAAACTTAACCCGACATAGATCCATTGTTTGGGGACTTTCTCTGGACCGTATACAGAAAAGGGGCATCCAGATGAGCTCCGTTGGCCCGAAACAGTCGACTTTTGGCTATAACCCAAGTATACCATGGCCTTGGGGCCATTGAGTTCACTTCTGAGCCTATATAAAGCCCTAAACTCACCCCCTCTCTCATTCCATATGAATTTCCAAACCCTAAGAGAGAGAAGAAAGAAAAGAGAAGGAGAAAGTGAGTAGAAGTGTAAGATATCTGAGAGATAATTGCTGGGATTCGATCCCACCACCCCACATGCTGAATCACCTCTCCCGTGTAGCTACACTAGTGATTCTGATTCCATTTTTGGGTGAGAAATCATAAACCTAATCTGTTTTAGTTATCCAAGTAGAGTAGATGGTGAAATAGCTAACCTATTTCATGTTATAGGTTATCGTTGTGTCGTAGACAAAGACGTAGTGTTCAAACTGAATACGATACGAGTTTACCGATAAAAGGTGTAGACTATAAACTTTTTGGTTATGGTTTTCAAGGCTTTCAATGTCAGTTAATGATTTATGACTGACTTGATTGCTATCACATATGTTAAGATACGATGTTTTCATTATATTACATACATATATATATATATATAAACTATGTTGATTTTAATGGATTCTATGTGTTTGTTGAAATGTTTGAATGAGTATGGAATTATGATTTATACTTGCCATGTTTAATGACTGAGAATACATGATTGTTGTATGTATGGTGAATCCTTTATGAAGGGATTTGCTATAATACCTGTTATAACTACTACATTACATGTATATTGATATCTGTAGTTTAAGTGTTTGATAAAATGCCTGAAGGAGAAAATGCTTGTTAAAATGTATTTAATGAGGGTGTTGAGATAGGATTCTTGTCACACCCCAGACCCAGTAACCGGACTCACAAGGAACCCAACGGCTGATTCTGGCTGCAACAGCCTCTGTAGTACCACATTCTCGGCTCCTGAGGCAGGTTCCAATCCTGGGATCCTACAAGGAGGATTTTCATAACAGTAAAATCATTCCAATACGAGCATACCCAAGATCACAGCAAGTACATTTGGAAATAACGAAGGATACACATCACAAAATCTACTAAGAGTTTGAACTTTTATAAGTTTACATCAGGTCTGAAAGGACATACATAAGATAATAGGAAAAGAGAGAAAAGGGTCAGCAACACTAGAGTCCTCAAGCTCAACTCTACTCCACGCTCTACTACTACGACGCCTGCCTAGGATCTCCTACAAGCATCAATCGTGCATAAACGTATAGAAGCTTAGAGGGTGGTGTAAGTGTGTGATAATAGTGCATAGAAGAATAATACTAAGGCTGTCATGAACGCAAGTAGTTATACCAAGGTAGTACAATAATGCGGAAAACCATACCAAGGCTATATAATACAAAGAGTACTGTAATGCAATGAGTACTGGGCATCATACCAAGCGATGCAATGAGGCTTACACAGCTGATGCAAATGCAATGCGAAGTAATGCCAATGCTCATATCGAATCCACATATCAAGTACATTTCCATCATAAGAAAATCACCGGGGTCCATTACACTGCTGAATGACTGCCGCTCCACAGACCCCGCACAGTTAAACAAGCGTAAGAGACCTCACTACCCTGCCTACGGATAGCCAATCACCAGCAAGGCCTGAAGGTAGCGGACCCATTCATGAGCTGGTCAGACTCAGCCTAGCAATGTCTCCTTACATCAAACGAGTAAGGTCACACCCCTATCCAACAGACTACACGACATTGGAAGTCGCGGCCTAACGGTATAAGGCCCTCGTGCTTATATATTCCACTCAGTCACGGCGCTGGAGCAGATCCTTGATACCATGGAAGTTTTGAGAATTTCACCCATGGGCATCCTATACACCCGGTATGCTCAAGTAACATTTTCGGTGTCCAAACATAGCCATCCATGATATATCTATGGAGGCTATAGCCCTGATGAAGCAAGGGCGATAATGCTCACATGTTATGTAATGCTAGATGCATGAATCACACAATCAATCATGCATCAATTCCAAGTATCCAACATGCTCAAAAGGGAGTACTATGTCCCTCAGAGAAGATAACATGCAATGCCCAATGACACAATATGATCACACACACACAGTGTCAACCAAACATATAATGATGTACATGGCTATGAGGATGAATTTAATCATACTATATGGCGATATACAATGTACACTACATTCCTCCTATCTAAGAAGGAACCAAGACTAGGTACTTAGACAACATCCTTAAGGAACCCAACTTCTAGTAGGGGCCTATTTACCTGGGGTAGCCCACGAGACTAAGTATACAAGCTACGGGTCTAAGTAATGTAGAAATGAGCCTAGCAAGAGTCTAAGATGAGTATCTAATCACTCTTAAATACAACTGGGCCTAAAGGGGTCCATAATGGGGACATTTAACCACCATTCCTCAAAAAGGGATATCAACCATGAACTATATGGATAAAAGGCCCAAGGCCTATATTTAAGATAAAATAAAGGTAACCACATACATATATTCCTCATAATAGGACATAAAAAGATATAATACCACTTTTAACAACATGAGCTCCAAGAGCAAAATTAAGGACCAAGGCTCAATTTCCAATGGCCATAAAATCCAAGCATTAAGTTGGACTTGGTGGGCAGCCCGTGTACATAATATATAGTACAAAATAAGTTTAAGTTTGGATGAAATGGGCCCAACTACATCAGCCTAATAACTAGCAGTTTAAGTGGGCAACCAAGGGCCCAATATTATCCTTATCTTAGCCCACAAGTCTATCAAGATGATGGAAGTCGGCCCAATATATGATTAGGCTAAGCTGGGACGTCTCATCCCACTCTGAGTCTATGGGATGCCCCAAAAATCTGATCTAAGATGGGGTCCTCATGTGTTCACTAAAGGTGACCCAAAAGAATGTACTAATTAAGCCCAAGGATTATAAAATATAAGCATGTAATACGTACACAAGTTCTCAATATGGTGGGTGTGTATACATTAAGAAAAGATCAAGTAGGCCTGCTACTGGATTGTGAATCCAACAGTAACCCAAGATGGAGAGTGCATCCACAATCAGGCGATCCAAGGCTTGGATGGCCTAGACCAAACATACATTAAGGTAGGTTCCACATATATACACATTGAGCCTCAAATAAATGACTTAAGGCCTATGGTGGGCCTTTAACCATCCATAGAAGAACCCATGGGCCTACCTTAGGACCACCCAGGAGGACATCTAACCTCAACTGGTTCCCAAGAGGTAGCCCGCCACTACTCGAACATGAACTAAGGCCCAAGGCCTAAGGCAATCCATGGCCTAGTGGGCTTATACTCAAAGCCCAACACATAAGCAATATGGTGAGCCCTCAAGCAATGTTGGGCATAACCATAAAGATCATGAGTCCACTCATTGTGGTGGGCCTAATGGGCAGCCCATTATTCCAACATATGGGTGATCCTTATATTTAAAACAAGTTGGGCCTCACATCTCAGCCCAAGTATGGTTTACTTTAATGGGCAAGCAAAGGCCCAACTACCTGAGTATTTTGACTCATAAAACCCATCACAATAGTGTATTAAATATAGGCCCAAAGGTCAAGGGTCTATCAAGGAAGTTTCAAGACATTGGGCCTAGGAAACCCAACAGCCAACTATGAATATTGTTCTAATAAAACCCATTTAAGGTGGGCCTTAAGAGTGTACTAATTAAGCCCAAAAATCCAATCAAGATAGGGAAAGATATATGTAATAATGACCCCAAATATGCTGGGCCACGCTGCCACAAAACATACATTTGTGGGTAGCAATCTTGGGCCAAATGCTGAAATTCCAGCCCACCACTATCTGGGTTTGCTGGAAATTCAATAAAATTTATTTATAGTATATTTATTTCTCTGATGGCCCACACACATCATTGTGGGTCCCACCGAATGAGAGGGAAAATATACAACACATATATTCAAGTGGGCCATGCCGTTGGAATGCAGGCCCAGCAGCCCAAGGTAGGGGTGTCCTACGGGCCTGGGTATTTGGCCCAAAACTGACCCAATTTGTAGGCCGCACCATGGTCACTTTGAATATCCGTTGGGTCTAAAATTTTTTAGGATGACACTTCCATAGGTGGGTCATACCCCCACAAAATTTCAAGATTTTTGAACATCTGAAAATATTTTAATTAATTTAAATGAGACAGAATGTCCAGAAAATCGGACTGACCGGGACATCCCAACATGGTGGGCCAGTCTGGCCCTTTGCACGGTGTACAAAGGTGTCCATTGGCCCCAAACTTTTTTATGTGGGTCCTAATATGGGTGGTACACCTCTATGTAAAGTTTCATAATTTTTTGAAACTCATAAGTATTTTAATAAATTCTGGAGTTACAATCTGTCCAAGAAGAGATGTTGCTGGAAATAACTGTCCTGAATTTGGGCCATCCAAATGGGTGGGTTCTAGGCCTCCAAAATTCTTGAAATTTGTACCCAAGGCCCCTTATCAAGTTTACAACAAGGAGTACTTAGAAATATGGCCCACCATTTGAGAAAATATTTTTTAAAAAATTATTTTTATGGAACTATGCTGCTGGACTGCACAGCAGAAATTTCTGGCAGCCCACTATATTGGCCTACCCTTTTGGATGCCCAAATGGGGTCCATTGGCCCTAAAATTTTGTAGGTAGGTCCTACAATGGGTGGGATACCTCTCTACAAAATTTTAGAATTTTTGGGATAGTAAAAGTATTTTTTTTAACTCCTACAATTTGTTGACAACAAGGTATTTAAAAAAAAAAAAAAAAAATTGCTGCTGAAACAATGCTACTACCCCTAACTTGTGCACCCCATTAGAGTGGGCCCAGGTCTATCAAAATTTGAGAAAATATAAGGCTAACCTTCCTATACAAGTATACAGCAAGGTGGTGTCCACAAAGGTGGCCCACCATTTCAAAATTATGCTGATATTTATGTTTTTCCAACAAACAGTGTGGCTGTATAGTCCAGAAAAATTTGGACCGTCCACCCTCCTTGGCCCACCCTTTTGGGTGATCAAACAGGGACGAATGAAGGTGAAACTTAACATGCTTCTAGGTAGGGTTCACACCTCTAAAAATAATCAATTAATGGAGGTAAAACATCCTCCAAATCAGTCCATAAACTATGCCAATAACAACCTAAAACTAGTCCAGAATTTTTCTGGACAGCAAGGTATGTCTTGAAATAACTAATCATAACCACTGATTAAAGGGGGAAATACCCCACAAGATTAGTTTTGTGGTCCACCTCAGTGGGCCCCATAAACTTCCAGACAAAACCCCTTCACAAAAACCCATTGCATGCATCCAAATAGGAGCAAATAGGGTGTCAACATCCAAGGAATGGACAACCATGGGCGTCCACCTCGCTTAGACGGTCTGGATATTCTAGGGCCCCTAAGTGAGCCAAACACATCAGACATGAAGGATAGATTTAAGGGGAAAAAGGAAAATTTCGGCCATAAGAGAAGGGCTCCGCCACCATTGAGCCCTGCCAAAAAAATCCTACCACACATCATACACCAATGTAAATCTACCCTATGAATCTCATACATGCATGACTAAAATTTAAAATGGATGGTGGGGATGGTATTTCCACCATGATCCTAAGGTCTAGATAACCTCATCATGCAAGGAAATCCAAGGATCCACCATAATGGGGTCCATAAAGGAAAGCCCCATGCATAGGACATGCATGCATGAGGTGAGGTGTTTGGCCACACCTATGGAGACGTGTGGGATCTCCACCATTGATTGGTGAGTCCTACACTCCCTCATGAATAAAAAAAGAGAGATCTCCACTATAGAAATCAGATTTACCATATAAGGAAGCACCCACCTAAGGATCTTCACCAAACTTGGATCACCAAGCTCCAAATGCTCCAAGGAACCAAGATAGATGGATGAGATGGGTTTTGAATGGGGTGATTGAGAGGAAAAAGGAGGACAAGGGGCTGGAATGGAGGGAAGATGGGCTGGAGAAATGGAGGAAAGTTGCTAGGGAAGAAGAGTAGAGAGAGAAATGAGAGGGAAAGAGAGAGAGAGACTTTTAAGACTTGTAATGATGAGATCTCTCTCTCTCCTAGGCAATGATGGTGGCCTATGGTAATATTAACAAGGCTTAGGGTAATAGCCTTTCTAAAAATCTCAGCCTAGGGTGAAATAATAGCATGGGAAAATGTGCAACCTATAGTGGGGTCCACCAATCATGGAATCAATGGCCCATATCGATCAATGCTCATAACTTAATATGTACATATCGAATTAACGCATGGGATGCGGCGTTGGAATTGCGGCGACGAGGCGGGCGCAATTACATAGGTCTCGGGTCAATCCGAGTTGGGTCTATATGACCGAACTTAAGGATGATCGCAAATATTACCCAAGAGTCGCGGGTTGCTGGAATTTGACCGATAGGACCGCGGGACTAAAATGAACGGAATGTATACTCACACACACATGTACACATGTAAACTAGGGTCAAGTCTCACAATTCTCAATTCCCTTATCTATAGTCACAGTTTCCTTTATGTAACCTATCTTACTACCATGTGATTTATGGATGAAATGCTTATGTAGGATAACATGTGTACTATTTGTTTATTAAAATGCTCAAATGAGATTTATACTTAGATTGGTTGTCACATGCTGTCTTTAACTATCACATCTAAATGTTATTGTTCGGAGTATGATTGAGGCTATGATGTAGTCCAGGTAATTGGTAATAATTCCCAAATTAGTGGTTGAGGTTGTTAGCCACATAAGACACGTTCGATGAATCCGGGTCGTATGTTGCTTGTCGACAGTGGTAGGCCACGTGGAATAATTACGCACTCCATGTCAATCAATTCAACGTACGCTCGTATTAGTCGAACTTTTCAAGCAACCCTGTAAGACCTATACCCTAGTTCGTACCATTCCATAGGCTTTCGCGGTCCTTCCAGTCGAATTTCGGCAACCCTTAACCCGTTACCGATGTTTGCGTGTGATCCTAAGCCAAGTCCTACATACTGAAGTCAGCTCAAACCGAAACCTATACCTTGGCGACCGTGCCGTCACCGCGGTTCCAACGCCGTGACTTGCGCACAGAATCGATACCCAGTGTAGAAGATGTAGGCCTACGTTCATTTCGAGGAAATGTCGTGCGTTGAGAATATCAAGAGATCTCTACGACATGTCCCATCAATCAATCAATGTCAAGTACAAGTCAAGTACAACCATACCTCAAGTAATCACCCATCCCTCCATTTTCACAAGTCAACTCTCTCTCTCCCTCTCTCTCTCTCTCTCTCTTAACCATCCCTCTTTTACAAAAAATCAAACCAAACCATACTTCCACATCATCCTTCCTTACAATCACCATGTCACCCATCCCTTAATATCTTTTTCTCTCTTTTTCTCATTCTATCCCTACTCTCCCAAGCTCCATACGTCCAAGCTCCCTCTCCCAAGCCAAGTGTGGCCCACCCTCTTATCTCTCATCCCCACCATAAAAACTCCATCATCCACCGTTAAAAGTCGAGCATAGGAGCTTACAAGCCTACGGGAGCAAGGAGAAGGCCTAGAGGTGGGTGAGCAACCGTTAGATTTCAATTTTTATAAAGACCCCTTATTATGGGACCAGCAATGATGTACGTATTATAGTGAGGGGCCTATAGTGGCGGGGTCCCTCTATCTCACTAGTGTTCTCTTTCTCTCTCTCTTTCTCTTTCTTTGGTGTGATTTCTTGTGGCCACCATGTGCAAGGTAATCTTGGCCGCTTGATCATGAGGCCCACCTTGCAGTGAATCCGTTGGACGGCCAAGATGAAGGAAAACACAAATATCATATTGAGCCAACAGGTGGGCCACGTGCATGTGGGACCGACCTTGATGTGTGGGCCACATCCATGTGGGACCCACCACAATGATGTGTTTATCCCTGCCATCCAGCGTCCTTGGGCGTTGGACGTGTTAAGGGTAACTAACATGGAGTGTGTACTGACAATGAGTGTACTAACAAGCTAACAAAAAAAAACAAAAGAAGAAAAGAAAGGGAAGGAAATGGTGGGCCACTCATGCAGGCCCCACCTTGATGTAATTATTCAATCCACATCGTCTATCCTTTTCCTCAGATCTTTTTAGGCGTTGAGATGAAATTTCAGGCTAATCTGACTTTCTGGCAGGCCGTAGTATGTACAGTAAAATCTCCACCATTCAAATAATCCCTGATGTTTCGGTATGCCAAAACCTATCCAATATTGGACTCGTTGGGTTTGTATCGAGCCATAGGGACCAATGGTTGGGCTAGATTTAACTGAGGTGGGCCCCGCCTACCAAAAACCACAAAAATAGAGTTTTTTTCAAAAAACATAATAAAAAAAAGAAATAGCAGCAACTGCTGCTACTGCTGACAGACGCAGGCAGCGCCTACATTGTATGGGCAACGGGCGGACGGGCTGGGTCCCACAGCCCCAGCCGTGGGCCCCACCATGATGCGTTTCGAACATCAACACCATGCATTGGGTGGGCCTCCCCCTGGCTACGTGCCACCCAAAAATCAGCCGTATACGGAACTTAGGTGGGCCACACCATCTAAAATCATGTGAAGACATGCCTAAAACATATAAAATCACTTGGTGGGGCCTACCTGAAATTTGGACATGGCTGAAACTTGGTCTGAACCCTCAGCCAAGTGCGATGCACATAATGGGTGGACTGGATTTGTGAACCACATCACGGTGGGCTCCCTGTCCACGTGACCTTGTGAACAGGTTGGGTGACAAATAAATATTACGGGCCCCCTGATCGTGTGACCTTATGGTGGGCCCAAGGTCCACGTGACCTTATGAATAGTCTGGATGGTAGATAAATATCACGGTAGGCCCTACCCAAGGTCCACGTGACCATATGAATAGGCGGGATTGCAAATAAACATTATAGTGGGCCTAGGTTTGGATGCAAAATAAACATTACAGTGGGCCCAGGTTGGGTGGAAAATAAACATTATGGTGGGTCCTACTTGGGACCCACTCATGTATGTATTATGGTCCACACCTTCCATTAGTGTGGGCCCCACCATGAGGTATGTACCTCATCTGTGTCGTCCATCCTTTCCATCTCTATGGGATCCACCGTGATGCATGGGTTGCATCTAAGCCATCTAACCATTTTAAAGTATAGTTTTTTTTTTTTTTTAGGCTTGAGACCAAAGAAAATAAGACCAATCTATTTATCATGTGGACCATACTCTTCGTCCAAACCATCCAACCATTGTAGAGATTATTTTAAGGCCATTGTTGAGGCCCATCTTAATGTGTTTGTGGTCCACCCACTAAGGCCCACTTTGATATAAATGAGACCATGGTTTAAGGCTCATTTGATGTACTAAAGATCCATGGGTCGAGGCCCAATGGGATATACATGAGGCCCATTATAACGTGATTATACCATGGTTTATGTGTTGACTATTATAGTGGGCTATGCCTTGGGAGAAATGTTGGTTTGACGTCCACATTGTAACGATAATGTTGGTTAAATGTCCGCATTGTCACTCTCCCTAAGGCCCACTGATAGGCCAATACTTGTAGTGAGTAGGCCGTCTAGGCCCATATCCGTTATGCACAAGCCCATTACCTTATGACATGTTTAGTATAGACTCATGATTCATGATCATACGCATCATATGTATGTCTGATATGACGAGTAACTAATCATAGCATATGCCTTTGGATAGATTGTTTATGGGCTCCCTGATAGGCGGAGTTGCCCTACATGAGCGCGCGGCGCGTGCAGGATTGTTAAATATTTGGTAGGGTGATTCATGCACTTGCATTTGTGTGATCATGATTATTGTATGCCCTAGCGACATTAGGGCCATAACCTCTACAGACACGTCGTGGGTGGCTAGATTAAATACCGAAAATGTTTAGTTCTAGCATACGGGCGCCATAGATGTCCCTAGGTGAAAATCCCTAAACCCGATGGTACCAGAAGATGACTCCAATGTCGAGACCAAGTGGATACATGAGCGCGCGAGGGCCGTATACCAGTAGGCTGCATCTCCCACTGTGTCATGGTCAGTTGGAAAGGAGTGTGACCTTACTCGCCTGATTGAGGGAGCAATTTCTAGGTTGAGTTTGACTAGCTCGAGGAATAGGTCCGCTATCGCCGGTCTGAGCCCGATATTGGCAGGCGGATAGCGAGGTCTCTTTCACTCTCCCAATTGTGCGTTCGGATAGGGACGGTAAGCTGGCATAGAGTATACTAAACCCCTGTGATTATCCAAACTTAGAACCGTATTGATTTGATGCTCTAGTGAGGAGCTGTATTGATATATGGATGTGGATTGGCATGCTTGACTTGCATTATGCATCGCATGGCCTTGATATGGCCGATAGCATTTATATTCTGCACCGCATAGCCTTGGTACGGCTAATTGCATCCATATACCCATCAGCATATTTTCGTATTACTCTAACCTTATATTCTGAGCACGCTCATATTGCACACACACTTACACCACCCTCTAAGCTTTCTATAAGCTTATGCACGATTGATGCATGCAGGTGATGCCAAGACGCAGCCGTAGTCTCGCCACAGTTGGAGCGTGCAGCTGAGCTTTTGGAGTTTTTGTCATTTTCAGTATATTATATTTCCCTTTCATACGCCTTGTACTCAAAAGTTTTTAATCATAGTGGATTTTATGATGATGTTCTTATGGTTATTGTTCGCGGGTTATGCTCATTACGAATCAAATTAATTATTAGAAATCCTCCTTGTAGCATCCCAGGATCGGAACCTGGCGTATGGGTGCCGGGAGCTGAGAATGGGGTATTACGGAGGCTGTCGGCGCCGGATTCGGCGATTGGGAATTTTGTAAGCCTGGTTTTCGAGTTCGGGGCATGACAAACCTGATTGGCCTAATATATATTCACCATGCATGGACGCTACTGCTTGAATCTAAGGTACCAACTTACCAATGAAAAGCCCGTTTAACCTTGGTACCACGATCCGTCAAGACTCATGAGTTAGGCATGGTGGTATGTGACACCATGGTCGAGTTGTCAGCCTACGCTGGGGTGACGAGCCTCCCCATAGTGTCCAGTGAGCAAACCAAACTCATGAGTTGAATATGGTGGTATGAGACACTGTATTTGAGCTATCGGCCTACGATCAGGTGACGAGCCTCTCGTAGTGACCTCGAATATACATTAAGACTACGCTTAGGTGATGAGTATTTCCGTAGTGACTTTGAGTATAAACTAGGCATGCGTTGAGGTGACGAGCCTCTCCATAGCGAACTAGAACTACTATCGTATGAGATTAACTAGGATTGACGACCCTAGATGGATCATTGTTCGGTTAATGATATAAGAGAGATACCTTAGCTTTTTGAATCTACTGTATGAATAAGCCTAAATAAGAACTTAGCTAACACGATCATGCACCGTATTGCATATACTTTAGCGAGGAAGCACATGTTGGGAGTGTTGAATGCACGATCGTGAGATGATGTCGCTGAGGGAGTGCAGGCGAGGGCATACATCATTGTTGCATACCATTCTTGCATTAACAAGAGTACTTAGGACATGATTGTTATACTGCTTTATCATTACTGCTTAATTGACTTGATAACATGTTAACCTTTATCTTATAGTTCCACTAAGTTGATCACTCACTCCCACTCTAGGATGGTGTTTTAAAACACCAACCAGACTCTGTTTTAGTTTCAGATAGTGGTGAGGCTTACGAGACGAAGCCTGCCTTCTATGATGATGAGGAGGAGTTCTCCTATTTGCAACTCTCTAGCGGGTCTATGTAGACCTGGAATTGTATCACCGGGGCTACATGGATATGGATTAGATGACATTACACTTTATCATTTTGTATATTTTGGAACCAAACATGTAATTATTTAACCTGGTATCATGTTCATACTCCGGGGACATACAACCACTTATATGTTCTATATACTTATCACAGTCTTCCGCTTGCGTAATTTAACTGTCTCTGGAGTATGATATGTCGATTTAGTGTAATCTCATTCATGTTTAATGTGCTAATATAGACAACATTTAATCATCATTCTCTATGTTGTATAAGTGATGCATTGGAACTCGGGAGTTGGGCTCCTGCTCGACCCCCAATTTTCAAGGCGTTACAGAAAATGACAGGAGAAATAGAAGGGAGAAAGAAGAAGTATAGAGAGAATATGAGAGTAGTGTGGGCTGCTATTGTGTGCAGTGCTAGCTCGGCTCGGTTGGAAGAAAGCCCAAACCGGTTGGGTTTGGCAGGAAAGAAAGAAGAAAGAGAGAGAGTAGAGGTGAGGTGAGGAAAAATGGTGCTACTGGTTGGACATGACCAAAATGTATCTGACAGAGAGAAAGGAGAAGAAATGGAGAAGGAAAATGCTGAGAGAAGCTACTGGTTCGTGTTTTTCTTTCCTTTTAACATCAGATCACCTCAACTGAGTCCGGTTGAGTCTGATCAGATTTTTCCTCAATCACTGATTTAAGGCAGAGAGTTTTACCAAGTTCTATCCTAGGTTGGATTCATCACAATCCAACTCTTTTGATAGAGATCAGGTCCAATCCTAGCTTCATCCGTCAGTGAGTGCAGCCATTGTGTATTCCAGCTTGAAATTGAATCTCTGAAGAAAGTCGTCTGAGTCGAGTTTGGTATCCTCCTTGTCCTAAAACTATATCTGGTCATTTTAGAAGAGAAGGGAAGAAAGAAATTGTGGAGAGAAACCTATCGCTGGTTTGAGACCAATTTCAATTGGTGTCTGCCAAGTCAACTTGACTAGCTCCGACTGAGTTAGGTTCAAACTTCAGTGGTTCTATCGGTTGGGAGTTGGTTTGGGGCTGATTTAGTCCATACACTAGTTTTGATGGCGTGGTCGAAGCTCTATCCTCTCCAACAAGTGTAGAAGCCGTCAATTTGAATTCAAGTTGATCAAGTTGTATGGTATGTCGTTGAGATTTACTCAATGACTCCCATGGGGTTTTGCACCGAATAGCTTGGAGTGGTGTTGCCCCGTTCCCGCCATAAGAATTTCTACATAAAGTGGGATTTCTTCACTGAGGTAATGTTCTCAACTCATTCAAGTTAGAATTTAAGAGAATCGGGTGGTGTGGCACCGAGTCCACTTCAACCCGACCCAGTTACAAGTTGGGCCTGGATTATAGGGTCGGGTTACTAGTCGATCTAAGAAGAAGAGAGAAGAAGGGACGCTGGAGAGAAGGGAGGCCGTTGGGCTGACTCGGCTGAAACCGAGTCGACTCGGTCAAGTTAGGTTGGGATCAAGTCTAGCTGAGTTCGGGTCACGCTCAATTGACCGCATCTTAAGGTGAGCCCACATTTTCTTTCCATATAGAAATTAGTTCGATTATATTGTTATCATTACAATCATCATTAGAATTGTTAATATTATATATGAATGGCCATTAGTAGATTATCTATATTAGTCATTACATACAAAACTTACCATTATTAAATATTAGAGTTTTATTTTGTTTACCTTAAATATTATCATTAATGATTAGAGCATACTATTTATATCATTACAATAACTATTAGTGCCTTGTTAGCTAACATTAAGTATATTGTTAATATTAATTATCTTTTTAAAATTATCAGTATTATTAGCATTACGATCGACTAAACATCATTAGCCATTATTGGATTTCTAATTTAATTAGTAACATTATTATTGTTATTATTACATCCATTAGAAATTGAACCCTAAAAATCTAGCCTCGACCTAGACTCTAAGATAAAATCCTAGACCTAAGTAACTTAAACCCTAGGCTCATGATTTTAACTCTAATTAGTGCGGAGAACTTGGATTTAGTTGTATATTTCATAATTCATGGTAGGGTTCAACCCTAAGGGAGCACGCACCTCATAGCGATGACGTAGGCGGTCCAATACATAAGGTGATGATTCTTCCCCTTGAGCTTTCCATTTTCCCATTAGCTTAAGTTATAGTCTTTATTTTAATTTATTTCAATTGATAATTGATATCTCCATCTTATAAATCACATGTGTTAATTGTTGGAATTGAATTACTAGATCACATGTTTAATATTTATTCTGCATATCTTCTTATGCTTATGGATTACTTGTGGATTGCTTCTGGAATTTAAACTGGTACATCAGTGGGAAACCCTCACTTATAAATATACACCCATACTTGGGATGTAACTCAACTGGTTATGGTTATAATGGACCTTCGACTTAGTGGTTATTGAATGGTGGTTGAAATTGACCATTGATGTGGGCCTACCATCCAGGGTTGTTGTGTCCAATGCATTTAAGGATGATCTTTTATCGCATGGTTTTGATACTCGCCCTTTATTTTGGTATTTTCCCTATATGAGTTCGATGCTTTATACTATGCAACCATACGATGGTAAGCCCCATATATCATAATATGATTGGCCACTAGTCAACAGGGTTCCATTAAACATCCTAAGGTGGTAGTCTCATGAGCCGGGGATGGTGGTATGAGACCTATGCCTGAGTTGTCGGCCTACGCTGGTAACTAGCCCCTATAGTGACCTTTGAGCTTATTCAAACTGGCTGGTTGTAATTGGACTAATAACAGATTGGCTAATCATGTATACATGGCACAAACCAGCATCTACTACTATCGTACGTGATGTACGTATTTTTTCGACTGGATGCTTTTCCCAGGTCAATGATTACATGGGTGATAAGCCCAATGTTCGCACGGACGAGCATCCCCGGGGCGATGATTGCATTCACGCATTCATGCATATAATAAGCCTGCATCATGTATTGTTATGCTATATTTTCATAACTATGCTTAGCTAATGTGACGGTGTGTAATCTTGAGGGGAATTCACACTGAGTTGGTCACTCATCCATTAAATATATAATCGTACAGGTAACACAGGTGGCCCAAACGACATTCATGTTCATATTGATGAGGAGCAAGTAATAGTTGATAAGGGTGCATGACTGTATTTGTTAAGGGTTGTTACAGGATTTCACAGCTCAAGATTGTTGTAAATTTACTTTGTTTCACATGTAATATTATTTTATTTTGTAACTGCAAGAATGAGGATATTGGTTTGTATAAGTCATTATGGGCAGCTCTTGTATTTTTAAATGATAAAGTGAACTTTTCTTTATGTTTGATTTGTCCATTCTACGCTAATATGCTTACTCTGAAAGATACACACACACACACACATGGGTGGAAATTGGCTATCTATAAGTTAACACTCGGGTTTTTGGTAAACGGGTCGTATACTCGGGTCTTGAAAACACGGGGTGTTACAGTTGGTATCAGAGCATAGTTTGGACAAACTAAACCTTGGGAAATGATCTTATACAAACTTTAAATGTCTCAAGTTAGGATGTTTGAAATTAGAAATTTGAACTTAGGTGAATTTCCCTCAGACTTAGAAAAATGGTTGAGAATGTAGAAACATGAACCTAGGTTCCCTTAGAAATTATTAAGAAGGTTATTTAAATTAATGTGGAATTCCCTTTTTAAGTGGGAGGACATGAGAATATAGAAAGTCAAAGGTTAGGCTCCCTAAAATATTATTTGGATACCTACAGAACTTAGAAATGATCTTAGTTTCCCTTGAAGATTTCAAGTTTAGTCATTTGAACCTAGAACTAAAACTTGGTTCCCTTGTAAACCACCAAGATTGTTGTTTGAACTTAGAAATTAAACTCATGCACTGTGGGAGGACAAATACCCACTATGATGTATCTCAGACCAAACTAGAACATTCCTTGAACTTGACTCCCAAATAACATTTTCATAAATATGGAGTTCAGACTTTTTCTGTTATTTCTTTTAGTTAGAGATAACATGGTCACAACCCTTAGTGAGTGGAATGAACATAGACAGGGTATAACTATCTTACCCTCCACATTGCATGTTAGGCCAAATTTGACACTCCCTAAACTTAAAAATCACGTTAAGAGTCCTAAATTGATTTCCCTAATGCATCTCTTCAGCTAGAGGTGATATCTCTCAAAATTTTCAGGACTTAAAAGTGACTAAAGTTAAAGTTATAGAATTTTGAATAAGTCTTCAACCTTAAGCTAAACATATCAAGGCCAAATTTAAGGTCTTAGATAAATTTAACAAAATTTTAAACTCAGATTTCACGTAGAGGGTCTTAGTTGTGGAATTTTTAAATAGTGCATTAGGTGACCAGAGTGCACATTGGAAGCGTGATGATCGTTCACACCCATTCACGTAAATTTTGGGCGCTCTCATTGAAAAATTAGAGGATTACCTGATATTCCCCAGGAGTCTAAAATAGTAGGGATCACGGATTGATGGAACCATGTCTAAGCGCTTACACGGTTTGTCTCAAGTCCTAAGTCCTAGCAAAATCTCAACGACCTCAATGCTCTGATCAAGCAAAGGATCGAGATTTAACGCGATTATAGATGGATACCAAAATCCTCTGTCCTGCGCAGACAAATGATCAATGTATTGGGCTCAAACCCGCTACGACCATCTATTCGTGTTAGCCTGAACACTGAAAAATGGAAATTGTATTGTACTTTGGACAACGAGGAACTATCATTGAAATAAAGGAAAGGAAAGATAAAACATTATTATTATTATCCACATAAAGGAACTTGTAATCCTAGTAAATACTATAATATTAGTAGTTGGGTGTACATCATCAGGTCTCAGGGTAAAAATTTTCTTTAAGGGGAGTAGATTGTGATGACCCAGTCCTTGAGCATTTACGCACACAAATAACCCTAGTGTGGAGAACTGGCAGACGCATACGGACACCGTAAGATAGACTATTGTTCATGTTCATAGTCGAAGTGTTGAATTTCGAGGGTGAAATTCTCTTTAAGGTGGGTAGATTGTAATGCCCCGTACTTTTCGGTACTCGAAGCAAACAACAACTAAATAAGGTGTGTTGGTGAACCTCTATATGATCTTAACTTAATAGGTAAACCTTGTTATCATCCCTTAGCCTTAAAAACCAAATTGAAGCATGATAAGTAAGGCTAGAAGAGGTGAGAAGTTGTTATGAAAACATAAATCAAAAACAACAGTTTTTCAAGTGCTTGATCTGTCGAGCAGACCTCGAGGGTCTTGTAAGTGCTATGTTTTTTAGCTCCTATGATTGTCAAATTTTGGAGTGCCAAAACCTCCTGGGATATGTATCGTGTTTTGTTCATCTTCAAGTTCAAGATGTTTCATTTTTAAGATTCAAGTACAAGTTCAAGATGATCTATTTTAAGATTCAAGCATCACAAGTATAAGAGTTCATCAAGTGATAGTTCAAGCTTTCAAAGCTTCATCTAAGTCAAGATAATATACTTTATGAAATGGCCAAGCTATATGTCCTAGAGGGAGGGGGGGTGTGAATAGGACTATGCCAAATTAAAATAAAATCAGCGGAATAAAATTAAATAGATAGCCTTACAATTATAGATCAATTCACAATGTTGTAATCAATTCAATCTCAACAAATAAGTATTGAGAGGTTGATACAAATTCAGTTCTAAGGACAACCTTACACCATAATCAACAAGGGCTTATGGTAGGACAACTTTATTTCTAGAACGTCTTTTAAATCAATAACTCAATCTGAATTGAAATAATTGAATAACAAGGATTTAAGGATTTGAAATAAAGTGCAGAAATAAAGATCTAACTTATTACAACACTCCCCAAACTTGCTTGAAATGTAAATTGTTACAACATTCACATCCACACGTACATTCCACAAAATTGAATGATAAATGATATGAAATTTAAGCAAGCATTTAATCCACAAGACAAAGAGTTATAGTGGTTCGCCTGTGTGTACACCAACTGTTTTTCAACAGCCACACAGAATGCTACTCCACTCCTAATATCCTCACATGGGGGATATTAGCGTTCACTATCAAATAGGTTTTCACAGGTTCACCCAAAACCTTTACAATTGTGTCTTTTTAACTTGGGCTTACACAATTCAAAAACCCACACTTCTGAGTTTTCTGGCCCTCCTCAGATAACCACATAAATTGAGATTTTTCTGGCAAATTCCAAACAAAAACCAAAATAGAATGGAATTTAAAGAATTGTAAAATACCTGGATTTCTCCTCTTGTAGCTGCCCAGAAGAACCAATTGGAGTAGACGTTTGAATATAAAAGTTCAATATCCACTACTCACTTTAATATGGTTCTAAGTTCTAATTGATTTTAGATTTAAACCAGTTGGGCATAGCTATATTTGATTTTGATTCCATGAAGAAGGAATAAGTCAATTCCTCTTTTCAAATCAGATTGGAATACAGAAACAAAATCAAATTAAATAAGCTAGCAAAAAGAGAAAGAAATTATGCACAAAATAGCTTTAAAATAAACACAAATTTATCTCAGAGTGAAGCCTTGAATTCACTTAATTTTTCAATGAAAAAACTCTGAAATCCGTGTGCTATTTATAGCTGAACAAATTCGTCTTCGACTGGTCCTAGGGTCACTACGACTGGTCTTGGAATAAACCGATTTTTGAATTTTTGAGCGCGATCACATCAGACCGTTGTACGACCGGTCATAGACAGTCCACGACTGGTCGAGACCCCTCTACGACTGATCGTGTAATAATTGGTTTAGTCGCTGGAGTTTGAGTCGAAGCCTTACGACTGGTCGAAGGTCGATTCGAGACCATCTCACGATCGGTCGAGTAGACTCTAGGATTGGTCGTAGCCGAACCAGAAAATCTGATAAATTGCAACAATTTTAGAACTGGTCTTGGAACTTCTTAGACTGGTCGAGACAGTACTGGGACTGGTCGAACAAGGTCTAGGACTGGTCTTAGAAAAGACCAAAATCATATAATAATATTCAAATGAATTATGTATCCAAAGTGACCTATCCTAAGGTCAATCTTAGGTTTATCATACCTAGGACATCAGGTATAGACCTTGAACACTTCATTTGCTTAGACTTTGATCATTACAAAGCTTGAGTCTTGAGCTTGAGTTCTTCATGTAGCTTAATTTCTTCACAAGCATTGAAGTTAATGTCACTTGCACTTAAGTCCTGTACTTATAAATGAATCTTGAACTTTCACTTGCACTTGAACTTGAACCTTGACACTGAGCTCATCTTCAATATCTTCTACATTGTAGCTTGAACTCTCATGAAGCTTGAAGAATTCTTTGAACCAGACTTCAAGTGTTGACGTGGTGTCTCATACAGATTTATCAAGATATAAACACAAGACATACAAAGAAGTTTTGACACATAAAATTTGACAAACAACGAGGAATCAAATCATAGCACTTACACTTTACTTTGGTACTCAAAGTTCAAGGTGAAATACAACTCAAAGTACCTCGAGCTCAAGCTTCGAAGTGCTTCAAAATCAAGCTTCAAAGTGTTACAAGTTCAAGCTTCAACATACTTCAAGATGTCAAGCTTCATGTACGTCAAGATCAACTATCAACCGAAGCAAAAGATGTTTCAATATTCAAACATCGCTTATAAGGTATGAATGACCTTAGATTGACCGTATGTTAGGTCATATTGATTTCATACTTTATTTGGGTCACTTTATAAGTGTATAATCTATTTCTCGACTAGTCTTAGCCTATGTTCGACTAATCTTAGTACTGGCTCGACCAGTTCAAGAAATTCCTCAACCGGTCCAAAGTTTGTTACTTATTTTCGAGATTTTTTGTTGGATCTTCGACCAATCCTGGAGACTGCTCGACCAGTCAAGTGAATAGTGCTCGACCAGTCGAGTAGCCTCGACTCAAAGTCCAGCAACTAAATTGGGTCCCACACGACCAGTCGAGTGAAAGGTTTGGCCGGTCGTGTAGGCCACTCGACCGGTCGTGGAAGCCACTCGACCAGTCATAGAACGGTTTTATCTTATCGCGCCTGAATTTTCAAAAGTTTGTTGGTCCTTCAACCAGTCAAGCTATCCCTTGGACCAGTCAAGTGAACATTTTCTACACTAATAAATAAAGCACGATTTTTAGAGTTTTTCATTCAATTCAAGCAAAATCAAGACACCACTCTGAGAGTTAAGTTAGTGATATTCTTAATCTATTTAGTGCTCATTTAATATTCTCTTTAATTACCTTTTTGTATTTAATTTTGTGATTCTATATTCCAATCATATTTTAAAGAAGGGATTTTTATTTTCCCCTTTCTTAGAATAAAAATCGAATTAAGCAAGCCCAAGGTGATTTAATCTAAAAATCATTTAGAACTTAGAACCTTTTCATAAGTGAGTGTGGACATTGAACATTAACATTGAACTTCTACTCTGAATCGGTTCTACTGGGCTGCATCAAAGGAGAATATCTAGATAAGTATTTTATATTTCAGTAAATCTATTCTTTTGGTTTCTTTGAGATTGTGCCAGGAAAAATCTCTTTATTTTTGGTTTGTCTAAGGTAATCCAAAAAACTCAGAGTGTGGGGTTTTTGAATTGTGTAAGCCCACTTAAAAGACACAATTGTAAAGGTTTTAGGTGAACCTTGAAAAACCTATTTCATAGTGAACACCGATATCCACTATGTGAGGATATTAGGAGTGGAGTAGTTGTGTGGCTGTTTTTCTAAACAGTTGGTGTACACACAAGTGAACCACTATAATTTCTGGTCTTGTGGTGATTGATTGATTGTGACATTGTGTGGATGTTGTAATTTCCTTTTATGTATTTGTGGAAGAATGTTGTAATCTTTTTATGCAAGTGTGGGAATGTTGTAATAGCTTAGTTTATTTTCTTTGCTATTTATTTATTTATTTATTCCTCTATATCGGTTTGAGATTTTGATACACAGACCTTCCTAGGAATCAGGTTATCTTACCATAAACCATTAGTTTTTGTTGTTAGGTTTTCCTTAGAATAACATCTGTATCAACCTCCCAATACTTGTACATTTGAGGTTGTTATTCATTTCTATATTGTGAGATTGTTTAAGTGTTATTTTTATTTATATTTGTTTAATTTTGCATTTAAGTTTTTAATTTGGCATAGTCCTATTCACCCCCCCTCCCCCCTCTAGGACTTTAGCTCGCCCTTTTCAAGTGGTATCAGAGCCTAATAGCTCGCTTTAATTAATTGTTTTTGGATTAATTTCCTGAGCTAATCGATCTGAGCTTTTTAAGATGTCAAATTTTGATAGCCTTTCAGTCACTAGGCCTCTACCATTTGATGGCTCCAATTATGCCTATTGGAAAGCTAGAATGAGGATTGTCTTAAAATCCATACATGAGAGCGTGTGGCAAGCCACAGTGACCAATTGGACCCCTCCTACCACTGAAGTAACTAGTACCAATGGATCTAAAATGATAAAAGTCTCACCTTATTTTTCTTGGTCAGCTCTTCAAAAAAGTGAGGTAGTGCCAATGCAAAAGCCTCAAATGCAATTACTTGTGCATTATTACCAGATGAATTCAAAAGAATTATATCCTATGATAATGCAAAGCAAGCCTGGTATATTTTAGAAATGACACAAGAGGGAACAACAATTGTCAAGAAATCTAAAGTCCAAATCCTCACAACCAAATTTGAGGAAATAAGTATGGAAGAAAGTAAAACTTTCATAGACTTCTATACAAGATTGAATGACATTGTCAACTCTATGTAGGGTCTTGGTGGTAGAATCCCAGAAAGTAAAGTCTGTGCAAAGATATTCCGCTCATTACCTGAATGGTTCAATTCAAAGGTGACCACGATCCAGGAGCTTCGTGATACAGATAATATTAGGGTAGAAGAATTGGTTGGTTCTTTACAAACCTATGAGTTAAACTTTAAAGCTCCTAAAGGTAAATCTATTGCCCTTAAGTCTTCTAAAAATATTTCTCAAGAAAATAACAGTTTTAATTTAAAAAATTATGAAGATAATATGGCCCTTTTAGCTAAAAAGTTTTACAAAATTTTCAAAAGTAAAAAAGAAGGTAGATTTTTAAAAACCTATTGAACAGAAAAGAGCTAGATCTAAAACTTGGAAATCTTTAAAAGACAGCCAATGTTACAACTGCCATGAATATGGGCATCTAGCGAACAAATGTCCTAAAAAGGACAAACCTAAAAAGAAAGGTTTGTTGGCTACATGGGATGAATCTTCCTGCTCTGAAGCTTCTTCTGAGTCAGAAGATTCTAAAACCGAGTCGGGTAATGATGTTAAAGTCCTAATAACTCGAGCCAAGTTCACTTTTTCAGATAACGATGATTCAACCAATGAAGAAAATCAAATAGTGATCATGAAAATGAAGAATATCTTTAAGATGCTTATGATGCCCTATACAAGAAAAGTTACAAAATTCCTGTAAAGCTTAAACTTCAAAAAGAGAAGTTTTCAAAACTAAAAGAAATTTTTGATAATCTAGGCTTAGAAAAATCACATATTTTAGATTGCTTTGAAAAAACTAAGTGCGACTTAGATTTCAAAACCTCCCTAGTTGAAAACCCAAAATCTGAAAATGAAAAACTAAAACTAGAAGTCTCTTCACTTTTGAGTTTAAAAGACACATGGAGGTATGCCCAAGGCGATCCCAAGTTAGAAAAACTCTTATCTAGATCCAGAAAATATGGCGATCGATCTGGATTGGGCTACGACAAAAGTATTCCTCCCAAACATAAGAATACTCCACCCAGATTTGTGAAAGGGGAGTCTTCAAACTCAAAATGGAAAAGTCTGAATCAAAATTATTCTAAAATGCTAAGTCTTTTCAAACCTTAAAATCTAAAAGTAACCATACCAACTATAAAAATCAAAATTGAAATCCTTTAGCTGAGAAAATTGTTGACTTACTTAAGGAGCTCTTAAAATCTAACTTAGTGGGTCGGTCTTATAACAACTACGAACATAACAAGACCAACTATATTCCTAAACCCAAACTATAATGAAATGAGTTCTTAAGGTTACTTGTTTGGTTGCCCACACTGCGTTCAAAGCTTCGAGCCATTCAAAGTGGTACCTAGACAGTGGATGCTCCAGACACATGACTGGTGATAAAGGTTTGTTCACCAATCTTAAAGACATGATTGATGGTTCATTCACATTCGATGATGATAGCAACTGCAGAATTTGTTGACCAAGGTACGGTTCAACTCTTTAACCTCCCTCTATTTGAGAATATTTTATATGTAGAAGGGTTAAAACATAATTTATTAAGCATTTCTTAAATATGCGATAAAAATCATAGTGTAAAGTTTACTAACCATGGGTGTGAAATATTAAATAAAAATGGTTCTGTAATATTAACTGGTCGCAAAACTTCTGAAAACTGCTACATTGTCTGTGATTCAAGCTTATCTAATCTATCGTGTTACATGGTCCAAACCGATGAGACTGAACTATGGCATAAACGTCTCAGACATGTACACTACCGTAACCTATATAGATTGAGGAAAAGAGAGTTAGTAAGAGGTTTACCCAAAATACAGAAAGTAGATAAAATATGTGATGAATGCCAGATTGGCAAACAAATCAGGAGTACTTACAAAAAAGTGAACTCCAATGCCACATCTAAACCACTCGAACTTCTCCACATGGATCTCATTGGACCAACTAGAAGGGAGAGTCAAGGCGGCAAGAAGTACATTCTGATAATTATTAATGACTTTACCAAGTACACTAAGGTAGTCTTCTTAAGAGACAAATTAGAAACTCTCGATAAAGTAAAAACGATACTTAAACGTATCCAAACGGAAAAAGAATCACAAGTCTCTAAGATCCATAGTGATCATGGTTTAAAATTTGAAAATAGCGGTTTTGAAAAGTTTTGCAATGATCAGGGAATATCACATGAATATTCTGCGCCCAAAAACACCATAACAAAATAGTATAGTGAAAAGAAAAAATAGAGTGCTTCAAGAAATGGCAAATGTAGTGTTAAATATATGAAGCTTCCTAAAAATCTTTGGGATGAAGCTGTTAATACAACTTACTAAATAATTAACCGCGTTTATACTAGAAAATCAAATGGTAAAACAACTTATGAAATGTGGTTTGATAAGAAACCTACTGTCAAATACTTTTGAGTTTTTGGTAGCAAGTGATACATCTTACGTGACCGAGAAAATCTGGGTAAGTTTGACACCAAAAGTGATGAAGGGATATTTTTAGGGTATGCTCTAAATAACTGAGCATATCGGGTTCTTAATAGGAGGACTGGTGTAATTCAAGAGTCCATTAATATGGTTATAAACGATCACTTGAATACACCTGTCTCAAGTTTAGAAAATGATGAAGTTCTTTTAATTGATAAATCAAACTCTTCATTAAATCAAGATAATACTGAACTGAGGACAATTAAAGACCATCCTTCTAATCAAATCCTTGGAAACCCTCTCACTGGTATGCACACTCATAGACAACTTGAAGATATGTGTAACTACATGTGTTTTACAACTCAGATAGAACCGGCTAACGTAAAAGAAGCTCTTACTGACGAAAATTGGATTGTAGCGATGCAAAAAGAGCTCAATCAGTTTGTAAGAAATGATGTGTGGTACATAGCTCCAAGACTAAAAGATAAACACATTATCGAAACAAAATGGATTTTCAAAAATAAGTTTGATGAACTTGAATATATTATAAAAAATAAGGCTAGGCTGGTTATACAAGGGTACAATGAAATAGAAGGCATCGATTATGATGAGACCTTTGACCTAGTATCTCGTCTTGAATCAATCAGACTACTTATATCCATTGCTTGCTTTTAAAGGTTCAAAATATACCAAATGGATGTAAAGAGTGCATTCTTAAATGACAATTTGCATGAAGAAGTGTATGTTGAGCAACCTTCGGGTTTTGAAGACCTTAAACATGCGAATCATGTCTATCGCCTAAAAAAGGCACTTTATGGTTTAAAACAAGCTCCCAGGGCATGGCATGAAAAGTTGACTAAGTTTCTACAAATTCTTAACTTTATAATAGGAAGCGTTGATAAGACATTGTTTGTAAAGAAACATGATGATCACAAACTAATAGTGCAAATCTATGTTGATGATATTATCTATGGATCTACCTATGCTAACGTGACTATTGAGTTTAAAGATCTTTTGAAGTCTAAATTTGAAATGAGCATGGTTGGAGAACTAAACTTTTCCTAGGGTTGCAAGTCAAACAGCTACCTGATGGTTTCTTTATCTCTCGAACCAAAGATGCTTTGACCTTAGTTAAAAATTTAAGATTTGAGAGTGCTAAAAATTTTGATACTCCAATGAGTACTACTTTAAAACTCTCAAAGAACTCTACAGGTAAAAGTGTGGATCCTAAGTTGTATCGCAGTATGACTGGTAGTTTACTCTATTTAACTGCGAGCCGACCTGATATTGCATTTAGCATAGGAATTTGTGCTAAATATCAATCTAACCCTAAACAGTCACATCTAATTGTTGTTAAGCGCATTTTGCGATATGTCGCTAGTTCAGTAAATCTTAGTCTCTGGTATCCATATGATACTAGTGTGTAATTAGCTGGTTACACAGATGCTGATTGGGCTGGAAACATAGATGATCGTAAATCAACCACTAGTGATTGTTTTTGTGTAGGGAACTATTTAGTTTCTTGGCTAAGTAAGAAACAAAGTTCCGTATCACTCTCCATAGCTGAGGCTGAATATATTGCTGCGGGAAATGCTTACACTAAGCTTGTGTTGATAAAAAGAATGTTGAACGATTACAGAATTGTGCAAGAATCCATGGTTTTATATTGTGATAATTCAAGCGAAATTAATATCTCTAAAAATCTAATTCAGCATTCACGAACTAAGCATATTGATATTAGATATCACTACATTCGTGAATTAGTGGAAGATATGACAATTTCTTTGGATTATATTCTAACCGAGACTCAACTTGTAAACATATTCACAAAATCGCATGACAAATGCAGGTTTACAAAATTGAAATTTGATCTTGGTACATGTCTTTTTGTATCATAATATATATATTTTTATTTTAAATTTTTTAGAATTTAAAATTTATGAAAATTTGTAAATTTTGTGAGGTACACGACCAGTCGAGTACATACTCGACCAGTCATGGCTCGACCGGTCGAGCATGTACTTGACACATCATGAAACTCGGGTTTGACCTTTTATTTGAGGAAAAATCACTTTTTCTTCATTTGGGTCTTCTTCTCCAATGAGCTGTACCTCAACCGGTCGAACCCATCTTCAATTCCTCCATGTTTAGTGCATTGTTTTCAATTTTCTTACAGATTCAAGTCTTTTGCACTTCCTTTTCTTCGTTTGTGTGGTTTATTTCATACTTTTGTTTTGGAAGTTTTCTATTAAAAAATCTGATCTACTAGAAATCCTTCTTGGCACTTTTATAATCTATGTATTCCTTGCATTCTTTATTGCAAATGGAGGGTAGAACCAAGAAAAAAGGATCTCGTGGTCCCTCATCATCTCGTTCGGCTCCTATCACTCCGCGCCACCATCGGTCGCCTGAGGAAGATCCTAGTTATGTGAAGGATATTCAATTGCATAATGTGATAGTAGAACGAACTGTTAACGTTGATCATTTGGCTCCTTTTAATATCATTCCTCTCCTTCAGTCTGTAGGATGGGATAACATACTACATTGGGGTGGGCCGGCATACCGCTTCATTGCATAAGCTATGTTTGCATGCATTATTGATTTTTCTACTGAAAATCTGACATTTACTATTGCGACCAGAGAAGGTCCAGTTGATGTGGACCATCACCTTATTTCTGGGTTAATAGATATACTTGTCAATGACGAAGGTATTCCCATTAGTTCTCTTGTGGACAAACCTTATGAATCTGAGAAGCATATGCTCAGTACATATTTATGTAAGATAGATGAGAAATGGAGTACTGGTAATGCGCTCATCTCCAAGTTTCTGTTACCCAGATACAGAATCCTACATAGAATTTTCATTTCAAATGTTTATCCTCAATCTGGTAACAAAACTAAACTTACTACATTCATGGTTCGTATTCTCCATTCTATCATTTCTGGAGTTTTGTATGTCTTCCTTCTCTGATTTGTCATAGCATTATTCAGTTTCGTCTTTACCCAGGTCACATTGACATTCCTTTTGCTTATCTTATGACTGTGTTAACCACCCATTGTTTATTGGCTATGCCTATTGGGGAAGCTCCCAATAATCATCTACCCTTCAACAATTCTAACATTAACAAGATGAATTTGAAGTTGGCCCCAGGCCAAGTTGATGTAGGTGCTAGTGGAGCTGCGGATGCACATGAAGATGAAGGTGATTTGCCTCCAGATGATGTCAATATGAATGACATTTTTGATGAACTTGATTCTGATTCTGCTGGTGATCCTGATTATCAACCATCTGATTATGATGCGCGGTTGCGCTCACTTGAGGAGAAGGTTAAAAGTATGAATTTGTCCCATGAAATGCAATTCAAATATATGCGTAAATATATTAGACGCATTAATAAGGGACTTTATCAAATTAATCCTACCATACCTACTCCTTCTTCTGGTTCGAATTAGTATTTGAATATGTGTTTTGTAATAACTTTTACACTACTTGAACTTCTCTTGTTTTATGTGCTTGGACATGCTTGCTTATGGATTTGGTTATCTTGGTAATCTTGATCATATATTCACTTATTTCTCTTTACTCTTCTATCTACTTATTTATCTACTTCCATTATCATTTATTAAGTTCTTTCCTTTGTCATATTTTGACAAAAAGGGGGAGACTTTATTTTATCTATCATGGTTATTTCATTTTGATAATGTGCGATTGTGGATAGGAGGAATTTTTTTGTATGGTAGTAAGGGGGAGTATTGATGAGTTTTGATGAGTATTGATGTGAAGCATATTGATTTGACCAGGTTAGAACTGGTGCATGATTCTTTGACCAGGTTATAACTGGTGCATGATTCTTTGACCAGGTTAAAACTAGTGCATGATTCTTTATTGTGTGTATTATGCATATCTAATTTATTGAAGTGTGTTTTGTCACAAATTTGACAAAATGGGGAGATTGTAAGTGCTATGTTTTCTAGCTCCTATGATTGTCAAATTTTGGAGTGCTAAAACCTCTTGGAATCTATATCTTATTTTGTTCATCTTCAAGTTCAAGATGTTTCATTTTTAAGATTCAAGTACAAGTTCAAGATTCAAGCATCACAAGTATAAGAATTCATCAAGTGATAGTTCAAGCTTTCAAAGCTTCATCTAAGTCAAGATAATTTACTTTACTTTGGTACTCAAAGCTCAAGGTGAAATACAACTCAAAGTACCTCAAGCTCAAGCTTCGAAGTGTTTTAAAATCAAGCTTCAAACTGTTACAAGTTCAAGCTTCAACATACTTCAAGATGTCAAGCTTCATATACGTCAAGATCAACTATCAACCGAAGCAAAAGATGTTTCAATGTTCAAACATCGCTTATAAGGTATGAATGACCTTAGATTGACCGTAGGTTAGGTCATATTGATTACATACTTTATTTGGGTCACTTTATAAGTTTATAAGCTATTTCTCGACTAGTCTTAGCCTATGTTCGACTAGTCTTAGTACTGCTCGACTGGTCCAAGAAATTCCTCAACCAGTCCAAGGTTTGTTACTTATTTTCAGAATTTTTTATTGGATCTTCGACCAGTCCTGGAGACTGCTTGACTAGTCGAGTAAATAGTGATCAACCAGTTGAGCGACCTTGACTCAAAGTCCAGCAACTAAATTGGGTCCCACACGACTAGTCTAGTGCAGGGTTCGACCGGTCGTGGAAGCCACTTCACCAGTCGTAGAACGGTTTTATCTTATCGCGCCCAAATTTTCAAAAGTTTCTTGGACCTTTGACCAGTCAAGTTGTCCCTTGGACTAGTCAAGTGAACAGTTTCTGCACTTATAAATAGAACACGATTTTCAGAGTTTTTCATTCAATTCAAGCAAAATCAAGACACTACTCTGAAAAATAAGTTAGTGATATTCTTAAGCTATTTAGTTCTCATTTAACATTCTCTTTAATTAGATTTTTGTATTTGATTTTGTGATTATATATTCCAATCATATTTTGAAGAAGGGATTTTTGTTTTCCCCTTTCTTGGAATCAAAATCAAATCAAGCAAGCCTAAGGTGATTTAATCTAAAAATCATTTAGAACTTAGAACCTTTTCATAAGTGAGTCTGGACATTGAACATCAACGTTGAACTTCTACTCCGAATCGGTTCTACTGGGCTGCATCAAAGGAGAATATACAGATAAGTATTTTATATTTCAGTAAATTTATTCTTTTGGTTTCTTGGAGATTTTGCCAGAAAAAATCTCTTTATTTTTAATTTGTCTGAGGTGATCCAGAAAACTCAGAGTATGGGGTTTTTGAATTGTGTAAGCCCACTTGAAAGACACAATTATGAAGGTTTTAGGTGAACCTTGAAAAACCTATTTCATAGTGAACGTCGATATCCACTCTGTGAGGATATTGGAAGTGGAGTAGTTGTGGCTTTTTTAAAAATACGGTTGGTGTACACACAAGCGAACCACTATAATTTCTGGTCTTGTGGTGATTGATTAATTGTGACATTATGTGGATGTTGTAATTTCTTTTTATGCATTTGTGGAAAAATATTGTAATCGTTTTATGCAAGTGTGGGAATGTTGTAATCGCTTAGTTTATTTTCTTTGCTATTTATTTATTTATTTATTTATTCCTCTGTATCAGTTTGAGATTTTGATACACAGACCTTTCTAGGAATCAGGTTGTCCTACCATAAACCATTGGTTTTTTATGTAAGGTTGTCCTTAGAACAACATCTGTATAAACCTCTCAATACTTATACATTTGAGGTTGTTATTCATTTATACATTATGGGATTGTTTAAGTGCTATCTTTATTTATATTTCTCTAATTCCGCATTTAAGTTTAATTTGACAGTCTTAATCACCCCCCCCCTCTCTCTCTCTCTAAGACTTTAGCTCAGCCTTTTCAGGTCTTCAATGGCATCGAAGACTCCCTCGATGGCATCGAGTAGATAGTCTAATATGTCCAATAAGAATTTCTCAATGGCATCAAGGTCCCTTTTGATGGCATCAAATGGTCACCTCGATGTCATCAAAGACCACTCGATGGCATCGAATAGGTAAATAAGATATGTCCATCAAGAATCAATCATTTTATCTATCTTTTTTATGGCATCAAAGTACTCTTCAATAGCATTGAAGCCCTGTTTAATGGCATTAAAGGCCTACTCGAACTCATTGACAGAATTGGTATTTGCCCATTTTTTTACCGTTGGAACTCGAACTTCTTGTAAAGGGCATTCGGTTCTTCGACATTTCGATGGATTTTTCGTGGAATAGAAGCTTAGGTGATTCCATATCATATTTCTCATTCTAAGCCTCTAAACTAATGAATTCTAAGTCATCTTCCTTGAGATTAATACTTTAATGAGAATTCCAACCTCTATCTTGAAGATGTTCTTCAACTCCTCCATTTTCTAAAGTTTAGACTTAACCTCTATAGGCATACACTTGTTTATATCCTCTAGAAAACCTATCTTAGTGGATCCCTTAGGAATTTGAACTTTCCATTAGTTGTAGGAGATTCAACTAACATCCCATCACCTTGGTCACCTCAAAGGAGGATTACATGAAAGGTGTTTCATCTTGGAGCTAAAACATTAGCAAAGCATCAACATCACGATCGGGGGAGCAAAGGGGAGCTGATTGAAGCACGAAAGAGCATCGATGTAACACCCCGGATTTTTGCCAACCTGGGATTAGACGTTCAGAGGCAATGGATCAATCCTAGTACAGGTTTAACTTCTTAAACGCTCAATTAAAGCCTCAAATCTCTTTTCAAACCATTCTCTTCACAAATCCCACCCTTCACTACCTCGTGCTTTCAATTTCTCAAAGCACCTTCACCCTAGACACTATCTTAAACTAGCTAAGTAGTATAACTTGGATCACTTTAGATACAAACTGCAAAAGACTAAATACCACCTCAGACGGAAATCACTTAGGATTAAATCCTTTAGAAATTTGACAAAGTTAACTAAGTGTTAAACTAGATTAGCCATGAAATCCATTTGAATCGCTTTAAATACGATCTGCAAGACCCAAAACTTGTAGAATCATGGACGCTAGGTTACCCAAAAATTTAGGATCAAACTCATTACCCGGCCGCTCTCGGGAGCATCTCGAAACTCCATATCTGATTTGGACCGCACATCGGGAGTCCGAACAATACGAAGTTAAGGACTTAGGACCGCCTCGCTGGGCTTGACAACCATCTCGGAAATCAAATCCAGCCGATGTCCCACTGCTGTTTACTTGAGTCCGGAGCGAGAGTGTGTGAAAAACACTATTCTCTTTACAAAATAAATATCTGGAATAGTGATCTGGCACTATTCGCATGCGCATCAGTATTAAGCAACCAGACCGTCAGAATCAGACTAAATTACACCCTCGGATTAAGAAAATTTTCAGGAACATTTACATGTGCTTGGAATTTCGGATCATGGCCCACTGACCGTTGAACTGAAAGTGGTCCGCCACGTGCGATCTGGGAATCCGATCGAGTCGAAAACGTAATCCCACATAGATCCATGTGTGGTGAGCTTAAGTCTGACGTTTGGCTCAAGGGGGGCCACCAGAAACACTCTTTTGAGCTGGAACATCGCCGAAATGCTTATAATAGCAATAACCCTTGAACCTGAGTCTATTTTGGGAAGGTTTTAGGCTATAAAAGGACCTTAAACCCTCTCCCATTCCAGCCATACGAATTTGGATTTGAGAGAGAGAAGAGAGAGAGAAAGTGAGGGAGATGTGGGAGAAACTCCCTACTGCTGTTCCCTGCCGCTATTCGGGCTCCACCGCCTGATTCTCATCGCTTTCCCCGATTCCTAACCCTAATATGTTTTAGGGTTGTATAGGTTGTAGGTTATGAAATAACTAACCTGTTTCGTTCTTTAGGCTGCCAAATTCCCGTATACGGAACCTTAGCAAACCTATCGACTCCGTTCGATTCTACGACACAAGGTGCGGACTTTAGGTGTATAGGTTATGGTTTTCAATGCTTTCAATGTCAGATAATGATAGATTCATGATCTGCATGCAATTGCACATGTACAAAATGCTTTCCGTTTTCTGTTTCGATTAGAATTGTAGAATTTGGAAATTCACATACTCTAGGTATTCGTATAAAATACCGTATACGTATTTTTTTAGAAATTTGTTTGACATGTTTATTTGACGTATGGATATATGACGTATGGATAAAATACTTATTTGGCGAAAGGATTCGCCTAAATACATGTTTACTAATAAACACTATGTATGTAGAAATACGGTATTGTAAGAAGTACCGTATACATGTATATTTTAGTGATGTGTTTGTCATGATTAATTGTCATATAAATATATTATGTGCGTATAAAACATTTGCTTGGCGAAGGGAATCGCCGTAATACATGTTTGCTTGTATACACTATGTATGTTGAAAATGCGTATTCTAGAAAATACTGTATACGTATAAATATTGGGAGATGAATTTATCATGATTATTTGCTGTAGTAATATATTATACATGGATAAAATACCCACTTGGCTAAGGGATAGCCCTAATACATGTTTTACTAACATACACCATGTATGTTGTAATAGTGTATTCTAAGTGTTTGTGAAAATGATTGAATGAGTACCGAATTCTCATTCGTACTCGCCATAACTAGTTGTCATGGATTCATGATTGTTGTATTGGCGATACCCCTTTTGACGAAAGGATTTGCCCTAAATCACGCCACGGCCAATATACACCACATATGCTAAAATGTGTGGCCCAAGTATTTGTGGAAATGACTGAATGAATATGAAACTTGGATTCCTGCTTGCCATGAATTCCGTCGTGGGTGTACACGTGTTATGATTGGGGCAACTCCCTAGTGAAAGGATTTGGCCTAATGCCTATGTGATCGACATATGTCATGTATGTTGATGTATGTTTCTTTAAGTGTTTCTTGAAATGTCTGAATGAGTAGTAGTTAACAAATTGTAATGTATAAGGGTGTTGAGATATGATTCTCAACCTCTTTTAACTATGTGTATGATCTCCTTGGATTGTTGTGTGATTAGGAATTGAACATGTATAAACTCATGCTTGTGTTGTGATTCATAACATGCTCAACTGCTTTATGATTATAACTATGTAGTGCATATGTTTAAATTTATATTTACGTTCTATGATCCGTTATGGGTGATGGGGGAGCAGAGCAACGAGTGCGTGCAACAGCCCTAGCAGCCCTAAACGGATAATACCATACCTTGATTGTATGAGTGGAATCTTGATCCATTATTGCTTTATTTATCTGCAAGTTATCATGTTTGGGGCTATGATTATAGTCCAGACAATCGGCCAGATTGAATTCGTGGGTCGCGATTCATTTGCCACGTGAGATGTGTTCGACGAACCCGAGTCGTACTCGGTTGGCGATAGTGGTTGGCCACGCGAAGTGCTTATGCACTTCATGTCGTTCAACTTGTTGTGCGCTCGAGCTAGCCGAGCTCGTCAAGTAACCCGATCTGTCTTATGTATGTTCACCATGTTTGGTCGCCATCTTTGAACCTGGTACCAAACTTACCAGTGAAATCCCTTTTAACCATGGTACCTCGATCCGCTAAGACTCATGAGCCGGGCATGGTGGTATGGGACACCGTGGTCGAGCCGTCACCCTGTGGGGCCACATGCCTCCCCAGTGACCAGTGAGCAACTAGACTCGTGAGCCGATTATGGTGGTATGAGACACTATATTCGAGTTGTCGATACTTACGGCGACAGCCGAGTACGGTGAGACCTGTACTCGTGCTGACCGGCGACGAGTCCTCTGTAGTATCTTCGAGTATACACCAAGGTCTGTGATTGGCGACGAGTCTTTCACAAAGAATCGGAGTATGAGTTGAGCCGAGTACGGTGAGACCTGTATTCGAACCGACGGCTAGTGATTGAGCCGAGTACGGTGAGACCTGTACTCAAGCTGACGGTCAGCAATTGAGCCGCATACGGTGAGATCTGTATCCGTGCTGACGGGTGACGAGCCCTTTGTGATGCTTTCGCTACGCCTCTCAAACCATAATATCGTATGAGATAAACTAGGACTGACGACCCTAGAATGAATCATGTTTGGGAATGATACAAGGGAGGTACCTTAGTTTCTCAATACTGCTGTTTGAAATGGACTAATAATAACTCGGTAATCATGATCATCATTGCACCGCATGTGCTTAGTAGATGTGGCGCACTGAGGGAGTTAAGCATTCGCGAACGTAAGATGATGTCGCATGAGGGTGGTTTGGCAAGGGCATACAGCATCATGTCATTTCATTCTCGCACTTATTAAGAGTAGTTAGAATTGTTTGATTTGTACTGCTTTATCATTACTGCTTGATTGAATTGATAACATGTTAACCTATGCTTTACTTTTCCACTGAGTTGATCACTCACTCCCACGTTACGGGACGGTGTTGTACACACCAACCAGATTTATTGAATTTCAGATGATGGCGATGCTTATGAAGCAGAGCCGGACTACTTCTATGGTGATGAGGAGGAGTTCTCCTATCATGTAACTCTCGACGGCTCCGAAGACCCACTTGTATTGACTGGGCTATGGTATTTGGGATAGGAGACATTACACTTCCTCACATTAGGTATATTTTAGAACTGTACTTGTAATTATTTAACCTGGTAACATTATCACACTCAGGAGACTCATTATAGTTTATATATTTTATCTATCTATCACAGTCTTCCGCTTGCAAATTTAATTATCTCTGGAGTATGATATGTTGTTTTGGCTTAATCTCACTCATGTTCACTACTCTAATACAGTCAACATTCAATCATCATTCATTTTGTTGCATAAGTGATGTTCTGGAACTCGAGAGTTGAGTTACTACTCGACCCTCGATTTTCAGGGCGTTACAATCGATTAAGCTACCCAAGAAGGTTCTATAAAAGGAGTTCAATCTGAAAAGTTGTTAATTGTAAGAGTCTGTATATTCTATTTCCTTGTGTAGGAATGAGGGTAAGAGTTTGTGACCCAAACTCGACTAAGTTCTAATGCAGGACCTTGGATCTTATGTAAGACCTAAACCTAAGTTCTTATGTGGGACCTTAGATCTTGTGTATATCCTAAATTAAATCCTTATGTAGGCCACCAGACATGAGTGCGTTCATGTTAGTCTCTGTGAGAACCTCCGGCAGGAGTATATGTAGGTCCTTGGATTAGGATGGAGGTTGTTTGTTAGCCGATAGAAAACCAACTAAAGTCTCTTGTGGGACCCTCCGACAGGAGTATACATCAGTAGGTTCTTATGTAGGACCAAGGTTCGTTGTGAGCATATAGAAAACCATGAAAAGTCTCTTATGGGAGCCAGTCCTTATGTAGGATTGTTAATGTTAGAAGTTAACCTAATTTAAAACCTCCGATAGTGAAATCTGGTACACTCATGAGTTGAGTGCATCCGCTAAGAGTGGAGTAGGAAAACTGAACTACTATACATGCTTATGTTTAGGATTGTCATTTAAGCATTTATTTATTTATGCTTTCATGATTGAATGTTTAATTATTGTATGCATGATTAGATGAATGCTAGGAGTTGATAGTTAGAACATCCCACACACACATGTAAACTATCATGTTTATAGATTAGTTACTTAATTGGCATATCATTTATATTCTATATGATTGGACCTTCTATTGGCCTAGAAGCCTTAGAGTTAATTGCACTTCTTAGCTTAATTTGCATATTAGCTTAACTAGACAATTGTGGTTTAAAAGATGGAAATTTTAATTGGTCCTTATCACCCCCTTTCTAGGACACATCCTTCATTCATTAGCTTCGCCATGCTTCCACATACGCAGTCGTGGTAATCTCATTACACCATAAGTGAATTTTCAATTACATATAATTAAAGAAATATATTTATGTAATTTAATACACAACTAGTTGGACCAATTTGAATTATCCAACTAGTTGTGTGTGTGTGTGTACATATATGAGTATGGGTGTGTATGTGTGGGTATGGCCACCCTAGTGGGGTTCACCATTTACGCAGTATTGATGTCATATATACACCACAGTGGACCCACGGTGGGTCCCACACTATCTAGATTGGGCTAAATTTTTTATGTGGCCCCTTCATCTAGATCTTTCTGATCTTACCAATATGTTAGATGGCTATAAACACCACAGTGGGGCTTGTGGTCAGTGGGTCCCACAGAGGTCTTAGATCAAGCAACCTTTATATTTTTCCTTCATCCAAACCATGAAATCTCATAAATAGTTCAGATAACATATGAACATCATAATGGGGCCACCATCAATGGGTCCCACATCCACATCATTAAAAAAATAAAATAAAATAAAAAATAAAGTAATAAAAATTAAAAGAAAGGGTGAAGGGGGAGTGCACTTACATGACAAGGGGGATTCCACCACCTTCTTCTCCTCCTCCTACACAAGCTCTCTCTCTCTCTCTCTCTCTCTCTCTCTCTCTCTCTCTCAATCTCAGTGTAGGAAATGGGAGAGAAAATACATAAGTAAGGTGCTTAAGTAAAGACTACCCTAGGTTAAGTGTTTGAGATTAACCATGGGTAAATATAGATAATTGAGCATGATTAGTCATCTACCATGGTTATGAGGGAGCATGGGGGTATGGGTTATGGTGTGGAGAGAGGGTGTGATGTCATGAAGTGATGTCATGGTAGGTCGGGGAAAGATTCCTTGCATGTGTGGCTTATGGTGCATGTGTGAATGTGTTATGGGTGAGGTCATGCACACATAAGGGTGACAAGTTCTTCATGGTGTAGCATGCCAATAGGGCATGGCATAGACACGCGAGTGGTACCTTTGTGATTGTGGCGACGAGCCGGTTGATATGGCGAAGTTTCAGGGGTCTTGGGGTTCAGGTCACTCAGGTGTGCACTATGCACAGACAGTCTGAGGCTTGTCGGAGGAGCTGAACATCCCCCACACATGCACAAAAGGGTACAGGAAAATTGGGGCTTTACACCTTACGTAGAAATTTAGGGGACAAACAAAAGAAGCACATAAAACAAGATATAACAAAAGAATGTGAAGCTCCATAATTGAAAAGAACCTTAGTAAGTGAAGAATAAATAACCAATGTACCTTCTACCATGACTCCAGTGGCATTAACATATCTTTGAGCTACAGTGTATACACTACCCTAGGCCTGCTACCGTATAGCCTAATCTCCATGCCTCAGCTATTGCTATTGAGGTCTCTATTGTTATTGCTAGCATGGATGGGTGCAATGATGAGATATGTAACCCACCTCTCTATAGTTATAATACTTGCCCATAAATTGTCATGGTGTTAGCTACATTGGAGCTAAAGTCGTAGTCACCATTATCTTCTACTTCTTGAATTTTTAAGGCATGTTAGGTGCAACTCAACCTTACCCTTCACTTTCATCTTTTAGTCATGAGACCTCTAAAAATCTTTATTATCTTGCTCGATAATTAGGGCTCAATCATCTACATAAGTCTTGAGCTTCAAGGCAATCAACTTATTTCGGATAGACCCTTTTATATCCCTCTCAAACTTCTTCGCCTTAAGAGTCTCATCTGTAACCATGTACGTACCAAAGAAAGAAAATTCGACAAAATTGGCCTCATATTGGCCCACAATTATAGTGTCATGCACAGGATTCATTAATTCCACTGCCTTCTTTTCCGAAACACTTTCAGGAAAGTACTTCTTATAGAATTCATCACTAAACATCTCCCATGTCCATGATGTCTCCTCACCCACCGATCTAGTCACCATTTTTCACCAATGGTCCACCTCTACTTCCAACATGAAAACTACTAAAGTGACCTTCTGCTCCTCATATATCTAATGATAGCGAATACCTTCTCCAATAGTATCTTCCAATTTTTTGCCTTCATAGGGTCTGACAAACCCTTAAAAGTGGGTGGACTCAACCTCTTAAATTCCTTCACCAAGCATCCGACCATGTCCTGCTTATCTGGTGTACATGTGGCCTCCTCATTAATACGGTTGACTTTCTACTCTAAACTATTATCCATGTTTCCCAGAGCACAGAAGACTCCATTGAGTTACTAGCTAACCTTAGAGGTGTCAAGCACCAAAGTGGTCGTTGTGGGTCTACCTCTACCTCTATGCTATAACATGATCTGTGATTGAATAGGCAATAACGTCAAAATTCATTCAAAAATAGGTCACTTAAGAGCAACACCACTAGAAAAATTAAGCAAATAACAACAATCAGAACAAAGTTGCATCTTCTTTCTAATGTGCCTAAGTGTTCGAATAAAACCTAACTCTAAATCTATTACAAACCCTTGGTCTCTGATACCAAGTTGTCACTCCCCGAGTCCAACACCTAGGTTCACTCGTACCAAATCTCTCACCTAAGGTCATAACTTAGTCCTAAGCTTAACAACCCATTGCTAAGAATAATAAGAATAATTAAATAATTAAAAATAAATAAAATTAATAAATACTATCACCAAATAACCACAAATAATATCATTTCAAGTAGAGAAGAAATTCAACTTAAGCTAATATTTTAAGAAATCATCATAAAAAATAACATAATGTACGGATATAAGTCTCTCGCGGCTAAATAAAACAAAATAAACTAAAGTGAATAAATCAGGCATATGATTTAAAAAAACAACATACCAAATGACTCTTTATGGTCACTAAAATTCCCAACAATAATTCGCAAAAAGCTACAAAAATAAGATTTCTTCATAACATGGTTTTCTTAAAATCAAGACAAGATGATTCTTACTAAAAAATGTGAAGGGTTCTAGCAATTTGTGAAAGCCATCTAAATGTAAAATGAAGATGAAATCAATATGATAACTAGATGAAGATTAAAGAATTAGGAAGATTTACCCATGTGAGAGCTCATACATGTGTCATAACAAGATAACAACTATAAGACATATTCACAAGCGATTCATCATGCTTTAAGAACAAGATCAAGATTGGAGAAAAATACGTATCTGGAGATGAAAAACACAAAATTAAATCACAGCAATAATTAAATATTGTGGTTCAAATGAAAATTAAAGTTAGGAAACCAACGAGATATACACACTCGAGGGTTTCTATAGTCTTAGATTATCTTTATAGGTATGTGCAACTCCTAGGATGTTCCACGATATCCAATGGCTACTATTTGGTCACCCTTTATTCTCTAGTTATAGTGAAATTAGCGTCTTAGAACCTTCAAACCCAAATCTCTCTTCCTTTTCTTTTTGTAAATAGGATTTTGAAAAGATAAAAGCTCCAACTCATGTGGGTGTGTGTGTATTCGTGTGTGTATAGGTGTGTGCATGCATGTTCGATTGGAAAGTCTATCTGTAACGCCCCAAAAATCAGGGTCACTCAACTCTCAAGTAGAAGCTCAACTCTCAAGTTCCAACGCATCACTTATGCAACATAGATAATGATGATTAAATGTTGTCCGTAATAGTGCATTAAACATGAATGGGATTATACCAAATCAACATATCATACTCTAGAGACAATTGAATTACGCAAGCGGAAGACTATGATAAGTATATAAAACGTATAAATGGTTGTAGATCCCCAGAGTATGAACATGATACCAGGTTAAATAATTACATGTTTAGCTCCAAAATGTACAAAATATAAAATGTAAATGTTCAACTATTCCATATCCCAGTAACCCCGGTGATGCAACTCCAGGTCTACGCAAACCCACCAAAGAGTTGCAGGTAGGAGAACTCCTCGTCATCGTAGAAGTCCGACTCCAAATCGTAAGCCGCATCATCATCTGTAACTACAATAGAGTCTGGTTGGTGTTTTAAAATACCGTCCCAAAGTGAGAGTGAGTGATCAACTCAGTGGAGCTATAAGGCAAAGGTTAACATGTTATCAATTCAGTCAAACAGTAATGATAAAACAATACAATAAGCATTCCTAGGTACTCTGGTTAATGCAAGGCTGATATGCGATAATGATGCATGCCCTCGCCTGCACTTCCTCTCCGACATCATCTCACGATCGTGGCATGCACCCCTTCTTCTATGCTCAACTCCAATGCCAAAGGCACATGCAAAGGCGGTGGATGTACGTGATTAGCCAAGTTCTTAATTAGACTTATTCATACAATAGGTTTTGGAAGCTAAGGTACCTCCCTTTATATTATTTATCCAAACGATGATCCATTTAGGGTCGTCAATACTAAGTAATCGCATACGATAGGCAAGTTATAGGGCAACGTCATCCCTTATTTAAAAGCAGTGGACAGGCAAGTTCAGGTCACTATGAAGAGGCTCGTCACCTCAACGTACGCCTTAGTTTATACTCGATATCACTACGAGAAAGGCTCGTCACCTTAGCATAGGCCGACATCTCGAATACAGTATCCCATACCACCGTATTCAGCTCACGAGTTTGGTTTGCTCACTGGACACTATGGGGAGGCTCATCACCCCAGCGTAGGCCGACAGCTCAACCACGGTGTCCCATACCAACATGACCAGCTCATGAGTCTTAGCAGATCGAGGTACCAAGGTTAAACAGGCTTTACATTGGTAAGTTAGTATCTTAGATTCAAGCAGTAGCATCCATACATGGTGAATATACATTAGACTAATCAGGTTGCTTGAGAAGCTCGACTGGTATGAACGTACGTTGAATTAATTGACATGGAGTGCGTAAACATTCTACATGGCCTAACCACTGTCGATAAGCCGCGTACGACTCAGATTCCTTGAACATGTCTTGTGTGGCGAAGCGACCTCGGCCGCCAACTCGGAAATCATTACCGATTGCATAGACTATGTCGTAGTCCCAATCTTACTCAAACACAATAGGCATCCATGTTTACTAGTCTAAATAGCACATAGTAACCAATTTAAATATGAATCTCACATAAGCGTTTTAACGAACACATAGAGTACATGTTAACATACGTAGGCATTCATGCATAAAGCACGTAGTAGTAAGATAAGTTACATGAAGGAAGCTATAACTACAGTTAAACTAATTGAGAATCCTATCTCAACACCTTCTTTAAAACATTTCAACAGGCATTTTATCGAACGCTTAGACTACACATATCAATATACATGTAATATATTGGTTATAACATATATTATGGCAAGTCATTTCACAAAGGAGTTGTCACACATACAACAATCATGTACTTACAATCTAATGATCATGGCAAGCACAAATCCAAATTCCATATTTATTCAAACATTTCAACAAACACATGGATTGCATTAAAATCAACATAGTACATATATATATATGTGTGTGTGTGTGTGTGTGTACATGTAATACATGGAAAACATCATATCTTAGCATATGTGATAGCAATCAAGTCAGTCATAAATCATTAACTGACATTGAAAGCCTTAAAAACCATAACCTAAATGTTTATAGTTCGCACCTTTCGCCGGTAAACTAGAATCGAACTCAGTTTGAACACTAAGTCTTCGTCTACGGCATAACAACAACCTATAGTATGAAATAGGTTAGCTATTTCATCACTTACCGTATTTGGATCCCTAAAACATATTAGGGTTAGGATTTCTTACCCAAGGACAGAGTCGAAATGGCAGGAATAGTGATACGGGTAGGCTGATTCGGCATGTAGAATGGCAGGGAAGAATCCCAACAACTATCTCTCTCTCTCACTTCTCCTCACGTTTTTCCTTCTCTTTTCTCTCTTCTCTCTCTTAGGGTTTAAAAATTCGTATGGAATGAGAGAGGGGTGGGTAAAAGGTCTTATATAGGCCCAGACCTAATCTCAATGGCCCCAGGGCCTTTGTATACTTAGGATATAGCCAAAGGTTGGCTGTTTTGGGCCAATAGAGCTCATCTGGAGTCCCCTCTTCTACATACGGTCCAGGGAAAGTTTCCTAACAATGAATCTATGTCCAGTTAAGTTTTCGGTCTGATCGGATTTGTAGATCGACCGTGGAGGACCCGTTTCAGTTCAACAGCTATCGTCACTCGATCAGGGCCACAAGTACACTAACCTGTGTAGAGAAATTTCCCTGATCTGAGGGTGTTTTTGGGTCAAATTCTAACATCCAGAAACCTTAAATTTGTCCTGCAAGTGAATGGCCCAATTCACTTAAATCTGAGTTCATTTTCTAAAGATATTCATGTTTCTCACACACTTCGCTCCGCATCCAAGTTGTGCATTTCTATATACTATTTGGACTTGATTTTCGAGATGGTTGTCAATTCCAATAAGGTGGTCATAACCGTATAATTCAGTGGTTATCGAACTTTCGACGCGCGTTACAGGTCCGATACGGAGTTTCGTTGTGCTCCAGTGAGCAACTGGGTTTTGAAATTGATCCTACATTTTTAGGTCATGTAGCATTAGCGATTCTACTATTTTTAGGTCTTACAGATCGTATAGAAAGCAGTTCAAGCTAATCTACTGATTAATTCAATTTAGCACTTAATTAATTTTAGTCTAATTTCTAAAGAATTTGGTCCTTAGTGATTTTTGCCTAAGGTGGTACTCGGGTCTTTGTACGAATTTGTTCTGAGACGTTACAATCTACCCCCCTTAAAGAAAAATTTTGTCTTCGAAATTAGTACCTTTTCTTATTCCTCGAGAATCTGAGGGTAGTTCTTGCGGACCTCAGGTTCTGTTTCCCAAGTAGCCTCTTCCTCAGTATGATGTGTCCATAGTACCTTCACCAATGAGATAACCTTACTGGGCAGCACCTGCTCCTTCCTGTCTAGGATACGCGTCGGTCGCAGTACATAATTACATCTTCACTCAATTGTACCTGCTCCCATCTGATAATGTGGGAAGGGTCAAGAACGTATTTCTTCAACATAGATACGTGAAATATGTTGTGCTACAAGAAGTCAACACCTGATAATGTCGATCTTCTCTGAGGTCGCCTGCACTAACTCAGGGCCAATCAAACTCTTCTCGTCAACCTCTGCTCAGCAATGCGATGCTCGACAGGTGCACCCGTACAATGCTTCAAAGGGGGCCATGCCAATACTTGCCTGGAAGCTGTTGTTATAGGCGAATTCCTCATAAGGAAGACAGTCATCCCAACTATCCTTGAAATCAAGAACACAAGCTCGCAACCTGTCCTCTAACACCTGATTCACCCGTTCCATCTGCCCATCCGTCTGTGGGTGGAACGCGGTACTGAACTTCAGTTTCACACCCATTGATTCCTGGATACGACTCCAGAAGATAGATGTAAATCGTGTGTCTCGATCCGACACGATCTCCATAGGAACTCCATGTAGACGTACTATCTCCTTGATGTACAACCTGGCTAAATTGACAGCTGAGTTTGAGACTCTAATGGGGAGAAAATGAGTCAATTTCGTCAATCGGTCCACGATCACCCAAATGGAGTCATGTCTCTTCCTCGTCTTCGGTAACCCTGAGATGAAATCCGTAGAGATGAAATCCCATTTCCATTTAGCTATGGGCATGGGCTGAAGCAGTCTAGAAGGTTGGTGATGCTCTGCCTTGACCTGCTGGCACGTGAGACAGCGGGATACATAATCTGCTATGTGGGCCTTCATATTGTCCCACCAGTACGACCTCTTCATGTCCCGATACATCTTTGTACTACCAGGATGCATTGCCATCCTCGAATTGTGAACGGCCACTAGAACTTCTTTTCTCAAGTCATGAAGATTTGGGACGCATAGGTGGCCACCATAACGTAAACCCCCATCTGTACCAACTCTCCATTCAAAGTCTGCATCACCATTAACTCGCTTTCTCAACTCTGTCAACCCTTTATCTTCCTTCTGAGCCATAATGATTTGGTCATCAATAAGTGGCTGAACACGAATATGTGCAATGCTCTCGAATAACTCCTCTACCATCAGTTTCTGCTCAAAGTCTCACACAAACTCTACCATATCCCACTCTGCTATCATCAGCAGAGCCGCAAATGCTATTGTCTTCTTGCGGCTCAATGAGTCTGCCACAAGGTTGGCCTTGCTAGGATGGTAGGAGACCTCAAACTTGAAGTCCTTCAAGGTTTCCATCCATCGTCGCTGCCTTATATTCATGTCTCTCTGTGTGAATATGGATCTAAGGCTCTTGTAGTCGCAAAAGAGTTCGAACTCCTCTCCATAGAGGTAATGTCTCCAAAACTTTAATGCAAAGATGACGGCTGCTAACTCTAATTCATGCGTAGGGTAGTTCTCCTTGTGTTTCCTCAGCTGTCGCGATGCATAGCCAATAACCCTGTCCTTCTACATCAAAACACAACCCAAACCCACACGAGAGGTGTCAGTATATATCATATACTTGACCCCTTACTCTGGCAATACTAGCACAAGGGAGGACATCAGCTTGTCCTTCAGTTCTTGAAAAGATGCTTCTGCCTTCTCATTCCAGGCAAACTTAAGATTCTTCCGAGTCAGCTGAGACAATGGCCTGGCTATCTTGAAAAAGTCCCTAATGAATCGACGATAGTAGCCAGCAAGTCCCAGGAAGCTCCTTACCTCTGTAACCGAACCGGGCTTCTCTCAGTCTTGAACTGCAGTCACCTTAGCAAGGTCCACCGCTATTCCTTCCTTGGACACCCCATGTCCCAGGAACTTGACTTCTTCTTTTCGGAAGTCGCATTTCTTGTATTGAGCAAACAATTGGTTCTTTCTTAGTGTATCAAAGACTGCTCGCAAGTGCTCCTCATGATCTTCCCGACTCTTAGAGTAAATCAGGATGTCATCTATAAATATGATGACGAATCAGTACAAATACAGCCGAAATACCCAGTTCATCAGGTCCATGAACACGGCCGGTGAGTTTGTGAGTCCAAACGACATCACAAAGATCTTGTAGTGCCCAAAACCGGTCCTGAAAGTTGTCTTCTGCACGCCCTCATCCCTGACGCATAACTGGTGATACCCTGAATGTAAGTCAATCTTCGAGAAATACTGTGCCCCCTTCAACTAGTCGAACAGGTCATCTATCCTGGGCAAAGGATACTTGTTCTTCATCGTCACTTAGTTCAATCTACGATAATCAATACACAATTGCAGTGATCTATCTTTCTTCTTCACGAACAACAAGGGTGCTCCCCAAGGAGATACACTTGGTTGTATGAAACTTGCGTCCAACAGGTTGTCAATTTGTTTCCTCAACTCCTCCATTTCACATGGAGGCATGCGATAAGTTGATAGTGAAATGCGTGCCGCACCAAGCACTAGATTAATGGTAAAATCAATCTCGCATTAAGGAGGCAATCCAGGTATTGTCCTGAACACGTCCGTGAAATCTCGAACTATAGGCATGTTCCTAAGTGTTGGACCATCAACAGTCTCTAGCAAGGTGACATAACAACTAACACAGCAGGGTCAACTGACTTGAACTAGAAAAGTAAAGGTTGTGCCCTGAAGTGCACGGGCTGTCACCACTCTGGTATCGCAATCAATCTCAGCCTTCATCTTGGTGAGCCAATCCATACTGAGGATAACGTCGTAATGATGTAGTGGGGCAACGATCAGGTCAACGAGTATTGTCCTGCTTCTTAAGTCTATCGAGCAATCCTTACACATCTTAGTAATGTCTGAAATGGTCCCTGTGGCGGTAAGGATATTCACCCCCTTCGTAGGAGCTGTATCCAACAACAGTTGCTTGACCGTTGTGCATGATATGAGCGAGATAGTGGACCCGGTGTCCACCAATAAGAAGACTGGTGTACCTTGGATATGTGTCGTGACTTTGAAAGCCATCGGTGCTGTAACTGCTGTCTCGGATGCCTCAGCTACAAGTGAGTGTACCCGAGCCTGTTGAGAACGGCTTGGCTGTGGCACCATGGGCCGTTGGAGGGGCCTAAATCGAGGTGCAGGTGGCCGAAAAGATAGATGTGCTGGTGTTGACCATAGAGGAGGGGCCACAATAACTTGAGGAAGCTGGAAGTTGATCCTCTGAGGCGACAAGAAGCCATTGTCCCTCATCCTGGTGAAACAATACATATCCGAGTGGCCTAACCTCTTGCAGTAGGTGCACCACAATTCTGATCGCCTCATCGGGGCTGGGGGAGATGTAAGTCTGAGAGGCGAGTCTGCATGGGGCCTCTTGCCGAGGAATGGCCTGCTCGATAAATCTGGTCGAGGCCTAGGAACCATAAGCACACATGTATGGGACAGCCTCTCCCCATCCTGCTCAACTCGCAGGGACATGCCCACTAGCTCAATATAGTTGGATATGTTAGTGCAACACATCTTCAAGCGTATCTCAGGTTGTAGACCCTCAGAAAACCACCGCATTCGCATCAGTTGGTCTGCTAATATCAGGGGAGCATATCTGGCCAGCTCCGTGAACCTGTTGTTGTACTCTGCCACTGTCAACCCTCCCTGACGGAGGTGAAGAAATTCACTTTCCTTCTCATTATGGTACGTGAGGAGAAAGCACTTCTCATGGAAGTGTGTGTCAAAAGCGGTCCATGTCCACACGTAACAAGGAGTAACGGTCCGAAGGACGCTGTCCCACCAGAGGCTGACCTCCTTCTCAAACATGTAGGTGACCAACTCCACCTGCTCTACCTCAGTGCAATGCAGCGGCTTTAGAATCTTAGAGATGCGGTCAAGCCAATACTCGGCCTCCTCAGGTCTGTGAGTACCCGTAAAAGTAGGAGGTCGGAAGTGCTGGAATGGCTCAAATAGGCCGCTAGCACCCACATTTCTAGTAGGGTTCACAAGTGGTGCAGGTGAAACCACACCCATGCTCTGGGCAAGGACCCCTGCGATGGTGGCGAAAAACTGTTACTGTTGCTATTGCATCAGGAGCATCATCTGCTCTAACCTATCAGGAGGAGGAGCCGACTGTGATACAGGAGGCGTCGAGGTAAACGCTCGGTTCTGCTTAGGAACCGGTGGTGCAACGGGTGGTGCAACAGGTGTCGGCCCATTGGTGGGGCCAATGGCCGGCTGTGAATCTAACATAGTCTCGTGATTTGGGCCCGAGCTGGGGTCTGTTGGCTATCTCTTAAGGGAGGTGCCCCGTCAATCGAGTCGCCAAGTGCAAGACGTGTCGTACTCCGTGTGACCTTAGGTGGCATTCCCTATATACAACATAGGGTGCAACCCGTGTCAGATTCAGCATAAGAACATACACTCATCCACACATCATTCACATTCCAACTCAAAAGAAGCTTCATGCATTTCATTTACCAAAATTTGTCACAATACATGAGATATAGTTTTACATAAATTATGACAGAAGAATCATGTGAGCTAATCCACCAAAGTTTTAAACACTAAACATACTAACAACCAAACAAGTCTACTAAGGCTAGTACAAAGGAAGACTAACAGTAAAGCAAACTAAAAGATGACTACACATGTGACTAGTCGTCTGAATCTGATGATGGCCGAGGGACACACTTGTCTTGCAGACAACACAGGATAGCCCTTAGGGTGAGAGACACCTTGCTAAACTTCCGCTTCAAGAAAGCCTAATTCTTTTCTAACTTGGCTCAGGTCTCCTCGACCTCCTATCGTAGGGCAACATGGCCCTCCTCAATCTGAGCCAAGCGGGCTTCTAAAGTAACCGGATCATGGTGGGGCTCATGTGTAGCAGGAGGAGAGCCCTCATCAGTCTCTTGGGCCTCCTCTTCTTCTTCCTGATCTCCCCCTGAGCTACTTCCCTCATCTTCACTGCCATCCCCACCACTTCCTTCTTCTTTGTCACCACTTTCTTCCTCATCTTCACTTTCCTCATCATCTTCACTTTCTTCTTTTATATCATCTCTTTGCTCCTCAAGGAGAGCTTGGCGTCGCCTTTGGCCAATGCCCATGTTATCGAGCGTGTTTTCACTGATAATGTGGATCGAGGCGACGTCCTCCATATGGGGTCAAAAACAGTAGTGGCGGGCTATCTTACAAACAAGTCGACCAAAAGGCAGAGAGGAGCTTTCCCTAGTATACCGTGCATTGCAGATTATCTAGGATAGGAGAAGAGTAGGCAGGCATACTTTTTCTCCTTGCCTGACTCTATATAAGAAGTCCACCATAAACCTTGTGCATTCGATGTGATTACTCAACCTAGGATACACGTTATACGTGCATATGTGGTGGAGCAGGCAGAAGTCAGCCGTCATCTTAGACGAAGTGAGACTATTTCCCCGCCTCCAATGCTCAAGTCGGCCGCATAGAAAATGGAAGCGGAGTCTCTTCTCTCACTCACTAGTGAGGTTCTTCTCATTGACATGCACCACACCTCTTTCAACTCCCATAATACGGGCAATCTCGTCCACACCAACTATGATCTCTTGCCTTCCTAGAGGGATAGTACACTGGAGAGGCTTCAATAGCAGATTCTGAATGAGGGCGTAGAAGGTGCGCACAGTGCCTTTACTCGCATGAGTGTTCCCTTCAACTATGGGACCCCACCCATTATCCAGGAGAAAATCGATGGATGGATACATCCCAAACATCTTCTCATCGACATGCGCCTCAAATACAACCTTGCGGTTGCGGAACTTACCCAGATTGATGTTCGGTAGTAGCGATCTCTCTAACGGAATGTGAGGATCGAGGTCCCACTTGGACCTCCGTTCACGCTCGACACTCGTACTAGCTTCGGTGTCCGCCCTCCTCATAGTACGATGTGGTCAGTTTAGCCCAGCCTCATCTGGTGCCGCTCTCTTCTTTCCCATGAGAGAAAGGAGCATAGGGATCGAGAATATGGAGGTAACAATTTCAAAGAAAGCCATTAGAAGTGGGAATGCTTGTAGGATGAGATGGGTTGATGGGTTTGAAAGGTTGTGAGCCATACAAGAGGGCCTTTGTGCTCAAATGGGTGGAAAGAGGGGAGCTAAAAAGATGAAAATGATAGTTTCAAGACAATGGAGGTGGGTAGATGTAATGGGTAAAGGACTTTGGAGATTATGAGACACAAAAGCGAGCTTTTGTGCTCCAATGAGTGAAAATAGTGAAGGTGGGGGGATGGAATTGAGGAATAGGGAGGTAATGATGAATAAGGAAGAAGATTTTGAGGTTTGAAATGTATGGATGCTAAGATTTGAGAGGGAAAGGAAGATTTAAGGGATTTGGGAGTGAAAATGGAGTGGAGGGGGCTTGCAATGGGTGAAAACAACCCTAAAAATAGTTTAAAGGGGTGGTGGAGTGGCCCCACACATGTGTTAAGGCCCACCTGGCCTCTCTCACTCTCACTCCCACTCTCGTGCCCTCTCTCACTCTCTGCCCTCTCTCTCTCTCTCTCTCTCTCTCTCTCTCTCTCTCTCGGTCCTCTCTCCACCGCGCCCTCTCTCTGTCTCTTTATCTCTCTTAGTGCTCTCTCTCTCTCTCTCTCTCTCTCTCTCTCTCTCTCTCTCTCTCTCTCTCTCTCTCTCCACCACGCCCTCTCTTCAGCGCCCTCTCTCCACCGTGTCGTCTATCCACCACCGCCCTCTCTAAATTTTGGTTGACAGGTATCTCTCTCTCTCTCTCTCAATCTCAATACTGATTGAAACGATTTGAGGATTTAGGGATTTGGGGATTTAGGGATTTGGGGATTTGGGGATTCGGGGATTGAAATGATCTGTCCTCTCCTCCCTACTCAGAGCAAATGTACCATGTACCACCGTGATGTATATTTGAAATCCAATACATTATCACCTGATATAGACCATTTTAGGAGGCAAACCAGAATGGGTCGTCTGTATCCAGCTCTCCAGCCGTCATGGATTAATTGTGGGAGGAATAGAAGAATAACCTCCATAACTGACTGTCATGGCACAAAAGAGAGCTATCTGAACACTGCAACTGTAGAATACAATGACAATTGCTGCTGGATGACAAGTTGGTAAAAAAAAAAACCATATGTTATTGGCACTATGATTTTTCTCAACACCACTTGACAGTTTCGTCCTCTTGAGTACTTGTCATGGCCTCTAATGACTATTATAGAGGTAAAGAAAAGTTGTTCACCTAAAAAAGGAATGGCTCTTTATTAAGCAATTTTATAAGACAAATCGACTCAGCACAGTTTTTATTAAGCAATATGTTGTGAGAAGTGTTGTTGTACAAATGACAATCTTTTCGACTGTATATTCTTTTTCTTGTTGTTTTTCTTTTATTATTTATTTTATAGGAGTTTATGATCCTTCTTGTTGGGGCATCCACTTTCAAAGAAGCCATAAAGATGGGTGTCGAAGTATATCACCATTTAAAGGCAAACTCGGATGCTTCTTATATAATGTACACCACACTTTTTGTTACTTTCTGGGTTTTTGTGACCAGTGATGGAGTTTCAAAACTGTTTTTGAGGCAAACTAGTGTTGCTTGATTTAATCATATTTTTAACATGAATGATTTCTCATACAAGAATGTTTCATGCAACAATTTGAATGGCTAATTAGAGCACCATACAAACCAATGGAGTTACTAAAGTCTGAATGGGCAACAATCAGAAAGTCTCCACCATGGTTGATTGATTCATGGGGCTTGGGTGAGTTCTTGGGTCTTTGTGGTCTGTGGATTTATTCTGCAAAAGTTAAAGGGTCTTTTCTTCCATTAGTTATTTTTAAAATATATTTAATTTGGTTTTTTTTTCAAGAGTTCTCCTAATGGATGGTCAAGATACTAGCTGCCAATACCAAGAGTCCAAATGCAACAAGCTACAGGTTTTTGTGTACCGGTCCTAATAGATCATTTCTCAACTTTGTATCCATCCTTGTGGATTTAATTATGCGGGTTCGATAATTTAGCATAGTAGTAGAAGTCATTATGTGGACAATTTTCATTTTACAAATTCTCACATAAGAAAACTGTGTTTGCAAATCCCACTTTTTTCTCCCTTTTGTATTTGCAGATTCTCATAAGTTAAAACAAGGGGATACTTGATTCCACTTTTTTTTCTTTTGTATTTGCAGATTCTCACACAAGAAAACTGTGTTTGCAAGAATGACATTCTTGAGGTGCAACTGTTGCAAGAAACATGATATTTGTTCCAAATTAGACCGATTAATCATGAAATTTTAGATATTTGGTGCAACTAAATGCACCCTAAAGATAGTGCTATGAAGCTTTTTTATGTATACGCCAACAAGCTAAGTACCAATTCTGGTTTGTAGAAATTGTTCCTGTTTCTATTCTCTTCTTTGTGTAGTTGGGATATGTATACGTCTTTGACATATTCCTGTTATTTCCTCGAAGAGCTGGATTTTTGGTAGTACAAGCCACAGGGAATAAGGGCCCAAATAGCTAGAACTTTTGCCATTGCTTTTTAAAAATTGCTCGTGTTGAGTGATCTTAACCATGTGATTATTGTTTGATATAGCATTTCTAAATTCTTAGATCAAAAGGCACCCAGAGTTGCCAAACCAAAGCAAGATATCCACTATTCAAGATCTGTTGGAAAGTTAGTGGGAAATGAGTTTGAGTTTGGACTTTTTTTTTTAAGTTTGGATATTCTCTATGAAATGTCGGCTAGCGTGACTTGGTTAAGCTCATTGATTTTGTAGATTTCATTAATTCGTTTGTTTGCCATTATGGAAGAAAACATCCATGTGCCTGTTCATTCACTACAAGGATTTTGACAAAGGACAAAGGATGACAGGATTTTGCTTCTACTCATGGTAAATTTTCAGCCCATAGCTTGCTTGCTTAAATAATTCAAGTCATATTCTACACCTGGCTATATTTAAAAATATATATATATGCATAACAAATTTAAATGTAGTCAAAACCTGGATTAAGGTGTTTGAGCTGTGAGAGTTGATTTGTTTGTTCTTCCAGAGAAATCTTGTTTTACTGTTGGCAAAAAATTATCCTTAAAGATAGCCCCAAATAGTTGAATAAAGGCAATGGCGTGTGGGATCACATAATCTGTCAACTTTGTGGTTTTCATGTTACATAGGATACCTTGAAATGTTGCTACTGGAGCTTGCTCGATAGCATCTGTGATGATAATTTGTCAAGGCAATTTATAGAACTGTTTACTGCATTTACATTTGTTATTCCATGAATAAACAACAATACATGGTTTTTGTTTGCATGCACATGCAAATTTGAATTATGATATGCAAATGAAATACATTCTAAATAGAAAGGATTGTCCGAAATTTCCCCATTTTGACATTGTAATAAATTCTTTAAAAGAATGGACGAGAAACCATTTTCCCTTGGGAACAACCATATGGCTATTTTTGTCATTTCTGTATTGAAGTTTCAGTTGGTAGTTAAGCTATCATATCCATTTAAGCAGCAAATATAACAAGACACTTTACAAGCCTCCTCTGGAACTTCTTCAAATTCTTCCTGCAAAGTCGACAATTAGAGGGTCAGACGTCGGTCCCTAAATTGGACCCAATAACCTAAAGTTTGCATTGGTATCAATTCTCAATAATTTCTTGTCCTATAACTGAAAGTGCGGTTTGCTTGGAGTTTGATTGTGTGCAAGAGTAGATTATTTATATTGGTTCTTTTTCTTATGTAGGAAATGAGAGCAATATTGGATCTGATTTATCTTTGTTGATGGTTCATGTGAAGCGTGAGATGCAAAGAAAACATTTGGGGTACATGATACACGGCTTTTGAAATTTCTAACCAATTTAAAGTTTTATGCATGCCTATTCAATGTTATAAATGCAAACTAGATGCCCAATGTAAAACTTTTTAGAGTCACCTTCTTTCATCAGAGGACTAGCCATGAAATCTTTGAAGAGATCTAGCCCACTATTGTAGCCACAACTTCTGCTTGGCTAGAATCACTGAAACTCATTGACATGGAAAGGACCATTTTGATTTCCTCATTTCTATACCTTTAGACTGCCACAATGCTGGAGCCAACCAGATTCCCCATGCTAGAGAGCTCTCACTCAATCCCAATTTCCAAATGAATGCTTCACCCACTAGCCAATATGATTTTTCTTTTTTTTAATCTGACAATCGTTTACTGCACCCGATCCTTTTTTCTAAGTTTAGTGCCAATATGCCCTGAAATGATGCATCCCACCAGAATAGGAATCTTTTGATTCTATCTATAATCCTTGTCATAGGCAACTTGTCATCCAACAGCAATTGCATATGTTATTGCCTAGATTAGTGTTGATTGGAGCAAGCATAGACAAAAACTTCTTACATCTCTCTAAGTGTCATATAAAAGCAGCCTACAAATTGCAATTGCATTACTCTCAAGTTGTTCTACTATGGAATGTGAATTCAATTGGAGGGCTAACTATGTCATTTCCAACAGTACGAAATGTAATTAAAATTGGCCATTGCCCCTTTTACCCAACTGATTTTCCACAAATCATTCTAGTTTTACATCCAGGAGCATCTTAAAAGTGCTTTTGGATGCTTGTTCAAACTGAATTGGATGCATTCAATTCAATGTAGAGGAAATGACCAAAGTGGCAATGGCAACATTCTAATTCATGTGACAACAAAACTGTAATTTCAATTCCCTGTTTCCAATGCATGCGATCCCGTTCAAATCATGCATTTAAGCACCTTAGCAATTCCAATTGCAACAATTAGTCTTTCAAAATGACCAATTTGTTCCTAGCACTGATATTGAAGGACTCATGTTCCTTCTAAATTGTAATTCTAATGAATATACTGTGATATGGGCTCGCTAGCAATAAATACAGGGAAATGTAATTACAATTTGGCCATTTCCCTAGATTGAATTGTATGTTTCATTATTACATTCCAATTGTTCACATATGCATACAAAACACACCCTTTTAGTTTGTGTTAAAAAAGAAAATCAAAAAACACTACACCAAATGCATGGAATATGCATACTCCCTGGCGTCTGGGACTTGATATCTCTTTTTCCTGTTTCTAGGATGGTGTAAGTATGTATGAGGGCTATTAGATACTTACAAGGTCTGCTCGGATGGCAGTAGCACCAATTGAATCAGAAAGGGCAGCCCCAATTCATTTCGTTTTACAGGAGACCGAACTGAAGGAATTTGGAAAGGGTGTCCACTTACCTCCGTCTCTGTTCCTGATCTGTGAGTTTTGGAGAAACCAAATGCCCAACTTCCATCATGAGCGACCTACATTTGTATTGCATCAACCCAACATGACATCTACTTGCTACACATGCATGTGCAAGATCACTTTCTTTTAACCATTCATTTTATAGCCATCGAATGCATGGTTAGGATTTCTTGGTGATCAGTGTGATTTTGGAGATTTTCTCTATCCACAATGTGCCCCTCATTTGGATGGTCTTGATAGACGTACAAGAGTGCCCCATCCATTTTCTTATTCCTATCTTTGAATCTTGCTTTCTCTTTATCATGTGGTGGAAAGAAATGGCTCTTATAGCAAAAAGTAATCCTGCTTCTAGGATGACCAGTGTGGATGATGCCCTTATAGAGGTACTAATAAAATTAAAAAATTACTTAAGTTTTATGGTAATTATGAATATCTTAATAACTTGATTTACAATGTTTTACCGTTGGTTGGTTCTGACAGTAGAGGGCGAATGCAGGGTCTAGGTTGCTCAATAAGAGATCCTGAAAATGCAGTGAGCATCTCTAGTTTTGTGGTTTTACTTGTAAATTCCTATATTGATTACTCAAGCATGACAGTTATACGCATTCTTTCAAGTGGATGTTGCATGTGTAAGGATTGGAGCTGCATATTTCATATTCAAGCATCTGGTACATCTCTTGTCAAGAATGCACATGATTGGAGTGGCCTAGCCATTTGGACAGACCGTATTTATGTATTTGCTCGAAATTGATGGAGCAGACCCGAATGTGCGTCAGAGCTATCCGGAAGAGCGGGGGTCCCTGGAAGGTGGGAACCACTGTTATGACCATGATGAAGCTGTCCATTTCCTATGGACGACATTGGAGGGACTTGGCCATTTAGATAGGCCATGTTTATTTATTTGCTCGAAATTAATGGAGCAGACCCGGATGTGCATCGGAGCTATCCGGATGAGCGGGAGTCCCTGGAAGGTGGGAACCGCTATTATGACCATGATGAAGCTGTCAATTTTCTATGGATAGCATTGGAAGGGCCTGGCGATTTGGACAGGCCGTGTTTATATTTGTATTTACAGGGACCGCACCCGAACCAATTCTCAAATCCTATAACCTATAACCTATAACCTATAACCTAAACCAAAACCTATAACCTAAACCTAAATCAAAACCTATAACCTAAACCCGAACCCATTCTCAAATCCTACAACCTAAACCAAAACCTTAACCTAATCCTATAACGTAAACTCAAATCCCTAAACCTTAACCTATAACCTAACCTAAACCTATACTTATAACCTAAAACTATTCCCAAATCCCAAAACCTATAACCTAAACCTAACCTTTCCCTAAACCTATAACCTAAACTCAATTCCTAAAACTAAACCTACACTTAATCCTAATCTTAACTCCCTAACATAAAACTAAACCTAAACTTGAAAACCCAAACTTAAACCCAATCCCAAACTCCGAACTCGATTTCCTAAACCTAAACCATAACCCATTCTCAAATCTAAAAACCTATAACGTAAACCTAAACCAAAACCAAAACCTATAACCTAAACCCGAACCCATTCTTAAATCCCAAAACCTATAACCTAAACCAAAACCAAAACCTATAACCTAAACCCGAACTCATTCTCAAATCCCAAAACCTATAACCTAAACCTAAACCTAAACCTTAACATAAACCTATAACCTATAACCTAAGCCAAAACCTATAACTTAAACCAAAACCAAAACCTATAACCTAAACTCCGAACCCATTATCAAATCAAAAAATCTATAACCTAAACTTCGAAACCAAAACCGATAACCTAAACCCGAACCCATTCTCAAATCCTAAAACCCAAACCTAAACCTAAACCTAAACCTAAACTTGAAAACCCAAACCTAAACCCGATCCCGGACCCGAGACCCGATTTCTAAACCTAAACCTTAACCTATCCTCGATTCCCTCATGGTATAACCTATAACCTACCTATAACCTAAACCTATAACCTAAACCTAAACATAAACCTAAAACCTAAATGTGTTCTCAAATCCTAAACCTAAACCTACACCTAATCCTAATCTCAACTCCCTAACCTAAACCTAAACCTAAACTTGAAAACCCAAACCTAAACCCGATCTCGAACCCGAACCCGATTTCCTAAACCTAAACCTTAATCTATTCTCAATTCTCAGTAGCTATTAGTTATTACCTACCTATAACCTTAACTTAAAACCTAAACCATTTCCTAAACCTAAAACCTCAATGTGTTCTCAAATCCCTAAACCTAAACCTACACCTAATCCTAATCTCAACTCCCTAACCTAAACATAAACCTAAACTTGAAAACCCAAACCTAAACCCAATCCTGAATCTGAACCCGATTTCCTAAACCTAAACCTTAACCTATTCTCAGTTCCCTACATCTATAACCTATAACCTAAACTTAAAACCTAAATGTGTTCTCCAATCCCTAATCCTAAACCTACACCTAATACTAATCTCAACTCCCTAACCTATACCTAAACCTAAACTTGAAAACCTAAACCTAAACCAAAACCCGATCCTGAACCCGAACCCGATTCCTTAAAGTTATACCATAACCGATTCTCAATTCCCTACAGCTATAACCTATAACCTACATATAACCTAAACTTATATCCTAAACCTAAACCTAAAACTAAAATGTGTTCTCAAATCCCTAATCCTAAACCTAAACCTAAAACTAAAATGTGTTCTCAAATCCCTAAACCTAAACCTACACCTAATGCTAATCGCAACTCCCTTACCTAAACGTAAAACTAAGCTTGAAAGCCCAAACCAAAACCCGATCCCTAACCCAAACCCGATTTCCTAAACCTAAACTATAACCGATTCTCAATTCCCTATACCTATAACCTATAACCTACCTATAACCTAAACCTAAATGTGTTCTCAAATCCCTAAACCTAAACCCACACCTAATCCTATTCTCAACTCCCTAACATAAACCTAAACCTAAACTTGAAAACTCAAACCTAAACCCGATCCCGAACCCGAACCCAATTTCCTAAACCTAAACCTTAACCTATTCTCAATTACTTACACTATAACCTATAACCTACCTATAACCTAAACCTAAACCTAAAACCTAAACCTAAACCTAAACCTAAAACCTAAATGTGTTCTCAAATCCCTAAACCTAAACCCACACCTAATCCTATTCTCAACTCCCTAACCTAAACCTAAACTTAAACTTGAAAACCCAAACCTAAACCTGATCCCGAACCCAAACCCGATTTCCTAAACCTAAACCTTAACCTATTCTTAATTCCCTATAGCTATAACCTATAACCTACCTATAACCTTAACCTAAAACCTAAACCATTTCCTAAACCTAAAACCTCAATGTGTTCTCAATTCCCTAAACCTAAACCTACACCTAATCCTAATCTCAACTCCCTAACCTAAACCTAAACCTAAACTTGAAAACCCAAACCTAAACCCGATCCCCAACCCAACCTCGATTTCCTAAACCTAAACCTTAACCTATTCTCGGTTCCCTACGATATAACCTATAACCTAAACCTATAACCTAAACCTAAACCTAAACCGAAAACCTAAATGTTTTCTCAAATCCCTAAACCTAAACCTACACCTAAGCTAATCTCAACTCCCTAACCTAAACCTAAGCCTAAACTTGAAAACCCAAACCTAAACCCGATCCCGAACCCGAACCCGATTTCCTAAACCTAAACCTTAACCTATTCTCAATTCCTATAGCTATAACCTATAACCTACCTATAACCTAAACCTATAACCTAAACTAAACCTAAACCTAAACCTAAACCTAAAACCTAAATGTGTTGTCAAATCCCTAAACCTAAACCTACACCTAATGCTAATCTCAACTCCCTTACCTAAACTTAAAACTAAGCTTGAAAACCCAAACCAAAACCCGATCCCGAACCCGAACACGATTTCCTAAACCTAAACCATAACCAATTCTCAATTCCCTATAGCTATAACCTATAACCTACCTATAACCTAAACCTAAACCTTAACCTAAAACCTAAACCTAAAACCTAAATGTGTTCTCAAATCCCTAAACCTAAACCTACACCTAATCCTAATCTCAACTCCCTAACCTAAACCTAAACCTAAACTAGAAAACTCAAACCTAAACCCGATCCCGAACCCGAACCCGATTTCCTAAACCTAAACCTTAACCTATCCTCAATTCCCTAGCGCTATAACCTATAACCTACCAATAACTTAAACCTAAAAGTAAACCTAAAACCTAAATGTGTTCTCAAATCCCTAAACCTAAACCTACACCTAATCCTAATATCAACTCCGTAACCTAAACCTAAACCTAAACTTGAAAACCCAAACCTAAACTCGATCCCGAACCCGAACCCGATTTCTAAACCTAAACCTTAACCTATTCTCGATTCCCTAGAGCTATAACCTATAACCTACCTATAATCTTAACCTAAAACCTAAACCATTTCCTAAACCTAAAACCTCAATGTGTTCTCAAATCCCTAAACCTAAACCTACACCTAATCCTAATCTCAACACCCTAACCTTAACCTAAACCTAAACTTGAAAACCCAAACCTAAACCCGATCCCCAACCTGAACCCGATTTCCTAAACCTAAACCTTAACCTATTCTCGGTTCCTACTACTATAACCTATAACCTAAACCTAAAACCTAAACCTAAATGTGTTCTCCAATCCCTAATCCTAAACCTTCAACTAATGTTAATCTCAACTCCCTAACCTATACGTAAACCTAAACTTGAAAACCCAAACCAAAACCCGATCCCGAACCCGACCCGACTCCCTAAAGCTAAACCATAACTGATTCTCAATTCCCTACAGGTATAACCTATAAGGCTATAACCTACCTATAACCTAAACCTAAACCTAAAACCTAAATGTGTTGCCAAATCCCTAAACCTAAACCTACACCTAATGCTAATCTCAACTCCCTTACCTAAATTTAAAACTAAGCTTAAAAACCCAAACCAAAAACCCGATCCCGAACCCGAACCCAATTTCCTAAACCTAAACCATAACCGATTCTCAATTCCCTATAGCTATAACCTATAACCTACCTATAACCTAAACCTAAACCTTAACCTAAACCTAAATATGTTCTCAAATCCTAAACCTAAACCCACACCTAATCCTAATCTCAACACCCTAACCTAAACCTAAACCTAAACTTGAAAACCCAAACCTAAACCCGATCCCGAACCCGAACCCAATTTCTAAACCTAAACCTTAACCTATTCTCAATTCCCTACATCTATAACCTATAACCTACCTATAACCTAAACCTAAAACATAAATGTGTTCTCAAATCCCTAAACCTAAACCCACACCTAATCCTATTCTCAACTCTCTAACCCAAACCTAAACCTAAACTTGAAAACCTAAACCTAAACCTGATCCCGAACCCGAACACGATTTCCTATACCTAAACCTTAACCTATTCTCGGTTCCCTACAGCTATAACCTATAACCTAAACCTAAAATCTAAACCTAAACCTAAAACCTAAATGTGTTCTCAAATCCCTAAACCTAAACCTACACCCAATCCTAATCTTAACTCCCTAACCTAAACCTAAGCCTAAACTTGAAAACCCAAACCTAAACCCAATCCCTAACCGAACGCGATTTCCTAAACCTAAACCTTAACCTATTCTCACTTCCCTAAAGCTATAACCTATAACCTATAACCTTAACCTAAACCTAACCAAAACCTATAACCTAAACCTAAACCAAAACCTATAACCTAAACCTAAACCAAAACCAAAACCTATAACATACCTAAACCAAAACCTATACCCTAAACCTTATCCTATAACCTATAAGCTATAACCTAAACTTATAACCTATAACCTAACCTTAACCTAAACCTAAACCTATAACCTAAACCTATAAACTAAAAATCAAACCTAAACCTAAACTTAAAGCCTAAATGTATTCTTAAATCCCTAAACCTAAACCTACACCTAATCTTGATCTCAACTCCCTAACCTAAACCTAAACCTAAACATGAAAACCCAAACCTAAACCCGATCTTGAACCCGAACCCGATTTCGTTAACCTAAACCTTAACCTATTCTCAATTCCTTAAAGCTATAACCTATAACCTAAACCTAAACCTAAACCTAAAGCTTAACCAAAACCTATAACCTTAACCTAAACCTAAACCTTAACCTTTTAACCTTAACCTTAACCTAAACCTAAACTTATACTTATAAATCCTAATTTATTTGATAAAAGTTCATTTACGGTCAAGTTATTTTCTTGATAAGTTTATTGCCTTAATATATTATTTACGAAATTACAGGATAAATTTGAATTGGATTTGAGTGTTCCGCACATTTCCTTTTCCTTAATCTATTATTTTTTATATTTTATTTATGATGTTAAACATATACGTATTTTATATATATGTTTGGATGGATTTATTTATGTACTTTGGAGTTAAATGGATGTGAATGTGAATATGATGAAATATATTACATAACAAGTGTATATCAAGAAATATATTGTAATAGGTGTATATCAGGTGTATATCAGGAAAAAAAAAAAAAAAAAACTTTTACCTATGAAAATGTTCGTAACTAAAAGTCTCATCAAAGTTTTTACCTACAAAAATTTTCGTAGGTAAAAGTCTCATCCAAGTTTTTACCTACAAAAATTTTCGTAGTTAAAAGTCCCAATCATGTTTTTACCTATGAAAATATTCGTAGCTAAACGTTTTGTAAGTAGTTTTATAAATACCTTTTAGCTATGAAACGATTGGTAGGTAAAAAGTGTTTCAATATTTTTAGTTACGAAAATATTCGTAGGTAAAAAGTCTTGTAAAAAGTTTTAGCTACGAAATTGTTCGTAGGTAAAAAGTGTTTTAAATATTTTTAGCTACGAAATTGTTCGTAGGTAAAAAGTGTTTTAAATATTTTTAGCTATGAAAATATTCGTAGGTAAAAGTCTTGTAAATATTTTTAGTAACGAAATTGTTGGTAGGTAAAAAGTCTTGTAAATATTTTTAGCTACGAAATTGTTGGTAGGTAAAAAGTGTTTTAAATATTTTTAGCTAGGAAAATATTCGTAGGTAAAAAAATCTTTAAATATTTTTAGCTACGAAATTGTTGGTAGCTAAAAAGTCTTGTAAACATTTTTACCTACAAAATTATTCATAGGTAAAAAGTTTTGTCAATATTTTTTCCAACGAAAATTAGCATTGGTAAAATGTTTTGCCTATGAAATATTTCGTCGGCAAAAGTCTTACCTTTGCCAACGAAAATTTTTTTTCATGGGTAAAAGGTTTTCCCCTCGGACTTTTAGTAAGGAATTTGCCAACGAAAATTTTCGCGGGTAAAACTTTTTGCCTACGAAAATCAGACTTTTGCCTACGAAAATTTTCATTGGTAAAAGTGGCTTTTCTTATAGTGTCACAATCCTCATCCATTGATAATTAGGTCAAAGGAAATTCAGATTTCGTTTTATTGAGATATCTTCCAACTAGGTAAGATAGGACTCCGATTCCAATTGTGTCCTTGAATCAAGTAATAGATCTCCCTGATTGTTACAAGTGGATCCTTGGAAACCTTAGTTCCCACCTTTAAATTTATAAGTTTTAGTTAAATAATTCACTATTACTCTCTTTATTTTCAGATTTAGACTTACATCTTCTTCTAGTTCTACTTCTAGTCACTTTCAGAATACACACAAGATTAGTCCCTGTGGATTCGACCTCGGTCTCACTGAGATTATTACTACATCGCGACCCTACACTTGGGGTTGTGAACAGTTATGGCTGAAAACTTAGGCAAAGCATGATAACTCTAGTACCCTGAAAATACAAAGAAACAATGGGTTTGGAAGCTGAGAATTTTTCCCTCTTGCCTTGCTAAAATTTAAGAGTTGTCTATTTATAATAATTCTCGGTTACAATGTAAGCTCAAATTATTACAATTGGCAACATTTTAGTTTCTATATACAGTATGTTTACACAATTTGCTCCTTTGATTTGGTGGTGATATACATGGTTTGCTCTTATGATTTGGTGGTGATGCAAACTGCTTAATCAGCTTTCCTTAATCGTAATTAATTTAGAAACTTAATAAAATTATAAACTCTTGAATTCTATAATGTAATAGAGGTTCTCTTACATCCGAGACTCTCTTATGTGCTCTCTAAGTTTTCAGTAGATTGCTTGTTTATCAAGAATCAATAGTCCCATTTCAAATTCCATCAACTTTCAAAGACATTGGTTATATGACCATCAGCATGCCAGTTGGGGTTCACTTTGTTAATTACTAATGTAATTAGGAAGGCAACCCCCAATTATTGTGAAAATTCCCTGTTTAGCGTGTAGTTATTTGGAAGAGAAACTCTCGTGATGGGTTAGTGTTTTAGTAAACTTTTATTTATTTATAACTTGGTCCCAGCCTTTTCAAACATATAATGTCTCCCATCTTCACCGTTTACACCACAATTGAGATAGGAAGATGGAGTCCATGCTCTACAAATAATGGCCCTGAATTGGTGAGTGTATCTAGTTTCAAAGCTTCGATTCATCAATGCTCATGATCCTTTATTTATCATATAAGAGAGCGCTTCTATCTTTCAAATAGTTTGTCTAGACTAGGGTGTGTTGATGCAGAAATCTAGTTAGCCCTCCCTGGATTGGTGAACCTACACAAAGAACAGACAAGGAAGACCCTGGCTCGTGCAGGAGACCCTCCGATGCCTAAGTCAGGTATGGAATTTGGGTCTCAATTTAATGGAGAACTTTGGGCTAGAGATTGTGTGTACCTCTCACCATTGCACGTACCTTATTATAGATGGGGAGAGGCGCTGGTGTAGAGGGCATCCCTGTTTTGGCAGGGACGAATCACAATAAGATTCAGACTTCTTGTTTGGCAGGAGGATCTCTCTAGATCCTTCGTTGGAATCCCTGGTAGATCTGTATTGGAGTCTGTCTCCTAGATCTTCGGCTGAGATCACAAACAGATGTGGTTGAGGTTAGGTCGGATCCAATAGACGATGGGTCTTGCTGACTTAGGGCACGTCGACCTGAGATGGGCCCTAAGCAGTTATTTTCTTTCAGAGCATGATCAACCAATGACTATTCCAACCAAGTGTAGAGAGACTGAGCTCAACCTCTCTCTACACTTGGTCGGGGAGTGAGGGTTAGACCATTGGATCGCACCTACTACTTTTTGAAGTGCCATCCTAGCTTGTATTAGTTGGTCGGTCCATTTTCCCTATAACAATAAGCCCCCCTTACTTTTGAGTTCACGTAGTGGACTTGACAAGTAGATCGGTCTCGATCAGGTTAGACTGAAGTTGGGATCAAGCTTGAGATTGGATGAAGCTGAAATCAAGGTTGGTCAAAATGAACTCGAGGCTGAGTAGGTCAGGAGATCAAGAGGTCAGATTGTACTGCTATTACCACAAATGATGGGAAGGCGGTGGGTGAGGAGCTTGAAGCAGACTTGATGCTGACAGCATATCTTTGGATCGGTAGGAGTGAAGGTATCATTTGATTGTCGAGTGTACGGCTAGGTACCAGCTGTCCGTGGCTCAGTGCTTGAGATCATTCTCATGTTGGGCACTTGCGACGTGCTCTACTGGGAGGACGTTCACGTGAGACGTTGCAGCTCCTCGTGCTGAAGCATTAATTGTAGGTCATTAATATGATGGGTTGGGCATGGATATAAAGGGGGAAGGAACGCACATCCCTTTATTTTCATTCTGTTGTCTCTCTCTCCACCAAACCAGGCGATTTTCGGTAAGTCAGAAATCCTTTTACTTTTCCCTTTTCTGGCAGTATTCCTTCTTCTCCGGTCTGTTTTTCCCTCTTTTCCGACTTACACAATATTTGCATTTCTCTTTTTCTTCTGTGGGCCTTGGTCAAGATGTCAAGATGGTCTGGAATGAGGTCGGTGTCAGGAGCTTTTCATAACGATTCATAATATTCCCTCGAGGACATTTAAGCAAACATGCCTATCACTTCCTCCTCAGAGCCAGGGGGCGAGGAGATGCAATTATAGGGGTTGAGTAAGAGGGAGTTCGGCCATTTAGGGAGGTCGGTACTTTTGAGTCTGTTCTGACGAGTGCCGACCTGGATCGGGTGAGGGGGGATTATCAGATCCCCGAGTCGATGGTACTCCGAGCACCTGAAATAGGGGAAGTACCAGGCTAGCCTTGCAAGGGCAAGTTGGCCATTTATGTCGTAGATCTACAGTGCAGTTTTCAATTACCCCTACATCCTTTGGTTCAGAGAGTCCTTGTGACCTTGAGGTTGGCCCTAAGTCAGTTGATCCCGAATGCTTGGAGGGCATTGATCGGGACTTGTGTTCTTTGGTAGCAGCTCGTCTTTCCCGAGCTGTTTATAGACGAGTTCTTGTAGTTGTATAAGGTGAAGATCAACTCCGTGAACTTGGGGTGGTATTACTTTTTTGCCTAGGCCAATCAAGGTTAGGCTCTCATCACCGGCAAACCTTCGTCTAATAAAGGGTGGAAAGATAAGTGGTTCGTCGTGTCCGGGGAGTGGGCGAATCTGACGATCGGTGTGCCTGCTGAATTCATGACTCCAGGTCAGGAATTGTTGAGTTGAAACTAGGTTGAATGTAGCTTGGGTTTATACTAATCTTTTCCCCTTTTAATTTATGCAGTGGGCTCTTCTTGTATACAACCCAAGCTCTCCTCATCACAGCTTCAGCGCGTTGCTCGTGTGTGTTTATTGAAGCCTGCTCTGAGGAATTGGAAAACATTGATCACTCTTGAATCCTTGTTATAGGAGGGGATATCCTAGGTTGCTCCTAGGCCGTTAGGTATGACATTGTCATGCTTTTCCATTGTCTGTCGAGTTCTAGTTTTTCATGTTCTTTTTCCTAACTGCCTGATTAGTTCTTGCAGATTTGTCTGGCAATCCCCGTCCTCTGAAGAAGATGAAGTTCCCTTCCTCGGCTGAGGTGAATTGACTTAGGAAGCGAATAAAGGAGGGGGCCCCTCGTCAAGCTAAGGGATAGGCTTGGGTTGTGACCAACCTTCTGCCTAAGATCATACGCCTTGTTGACTAGCCTAAAGTTGTTTTGGGCAAAGTGTCTTCCGCAGTTGTTGTCATTGCCGATGTTGCTGCTCCTGAACTAGAGCACATTCGTGAGGAGGAGGCTCCTGCTCAGGGGTTTGGAGGAGTAGTTCCTGCTGCTCCCGAGGCGAAGGGAGGAGCTCGCTCTACCCCTGACATTGAAGTCCTTACGTGCCCATGAGGCAGAGGGCAATGGGTCGACTTCTGAGTTAGGCCCTTTGGCTGGCCAGGTGGGCATCTCGCCATGTGGATGAGCGGGACATTAGTGTATTGTCCACCCTACATCTGATGGGCATGCTGCGGGAAGCGACTGTTTCTCTTTTGAAGGTATGTTCTTAGACTGTCCTTGGAATCTTACTTGTGTAGTATGTTTTTAACTTTGTTTTTGTTCTTAGGTGTTTCCTGCTCTTCTGTCTACTCAAATAATTTTTATGGAGGTCGATCACGATTATGAAATGCTCGAGGCCGATCTCCAGATGATGACCTCTAATCTCCAGGTCGTGGCGAGTGCTAGGGATGTTACCATGGCTCAGTCGGAGGCTCTACAAGTAGCCCTGCAGGTGTTGGGGGAGGATTGGAGAGTCTTAAGGACCCAATTGGACGAGGATCTCTTAGAGGGTGCTTTGAAGCAGTCGAGGCAGGAGGACCTAAAGGCCGCTCTTCCGGAGGCAATCTCCAAGTCGATGGAAACTTCTACTCAGTTGTCAGAGGTTGAGGCCTCTATCCCCATGATAAAGTTGGCTGCGGTGGAAGCTTTCAAGGCTTCCGAGTAGCTTGAGGATTATTTCAACCTGGTTTTTACTCAACGTGAGGAGCTAGTCAAGCTGAAGCATCCAAGCATCGATCTGGACGACTTGGCCGAGGATGTTGAAGAGAATCATGCTCCTACCGAAGCTCCTACTTATGTTAGACCCAGGGCTGGGGACATTCCCTTAGGATCAGCTTTACCTTCTCTCTCTTTTTTGTATGTACTTATTTTCATACTTTTTAATCATATTAATGAAAACTTTTTACAATGTTTGCATGTACGAATTTTCTAAGTATGCTGGTCAGTTTAACATAAAATTAATGGTCGGGTTGACCCTTTTAGGTCGCGTTGTTCAAGTAGTAACGATAGTTGTAGGTCTGACCTCTTCTTTAAGGGTCGGACCATTAGTGAGGGTGTCTTTTCTCTTGTACTAAGAGGAGCCCTTAGTAGTTTTTTGTAGGTCGAGCACTAGTAGATAGGAAAGTAGTTTAAAATTCCTTGGGACTTTTATCATAGTTTCTTAAGGAAACGTGTAAATTTTGACATCGTAGATTTAATATATTAGGAAACATGTAAATTTTGACATCGTAGATTTAATATAATAGGAAAAGTGGACCCAATCGATCACGCATAGTAGATCTTCAGGTGCTTGGTGTTCCACAGATGCGGTAGGGTTCGTCCCACCATATCCTTGAGTTGGTATGTTCCTGGTCGGCTCGTGCTCCACACTGTGTAGAGGCCTTCCCAATTTGGACCTAGGATTCCTGAGCTGTGCTCCTTGGCATTCTAGAAGGTCCTACGGAGGACTAGGTCCCCAAGTTGGAACCTCCTCATCGTCACCCTAGAGTTATAAAAACAAGTGACCTACTGTTGTCGAGATGTGAGTCTAAGTTAGGCTTGTTCCCTTCTTTCTTCGACTAGGTCTAGGTCTTGCATCATCTGCTCGACGTTTTGTTGTTCGTTGTAGGAGTGGGTCTGTGTGATTGGGAGTCTAATTTTGACCGGGACAACAGCTTCAGTGCCGAAGGTCAAAGAAAAAGGAGTTTCTCTCGTGGCCATTTGAGCAGTGGTTTGGTATGCCCGGAGAATGAGGCAGAGTTCTTTTACCCAAACTCCTTTAGCTTTTTTGGGCAATGGTTTGATGATCTTATTGACCACCTTGACTTGTCCATTGGCATGGGGGTGCCAAGGTGATGAGTAGATATTCCGAATTCCGAAGCTTTCGCTCATGTCTCGACGACTACAAATTTGGTCTACCCCTTGCCAGTTGGTAGGAGCTGATGATGTTGATCCCCCATTGAACGAAGGGCCACGGTCCGATCATAGGGATTATCTGCACAGGCGGTTGATAGGGTATCGTCGGGAATCACTGACACTTGTCACATTTCTGAGTGTACTTCCTGGCGTCAATCTGGATGGTTGGCTAAAAATATCCCTATCAGATAACTTTGTGAGCGAGGGCCCGACTGCCGGAGTGGTTACCACAAATGCCTTCATGGGTTTCTCTAAGGACGTATTTAGCTTCATCAGGTTGGAGGCATCTGAGGTAAGGGAGGGAGTATCCTTTTTTGTACAAAATGTCTTCAACCATAGTGTACTAAGCTGGCTTGGACCAAAGTCTACGTGCCTTCAGTCGATCTTCGGGCAATTTTCCTTCTTTGAGATAGTCGATTATTGGGTCCATCCAAGTCAGTCTTGAATTTACTAAAAGGACTGCATTTGGGTTAGTCTCGCCGATGCTCGGTTCAGTTAGGAACTCGATAGGGGTTAACTTTGGGATATTGTCCTCTGTCGTGAATTTAAGATCGCATAGTTTCCACTATCCATTTAACATGAAATTTTATATCAGGCCTAGAGATCATAAATGAACCATGCATACGAAGTCCCAACCTTGAATCAACAAGATCGAGAGTCAAACAAACATTCTTTCGGGATGGCCCACCTGGGAACGACACTCGCTTCCCATCTCGAACATAGATCTAGTGTCAGCCAACCAAGGCTAATAGATGGAGCACATTGACCCCGAGCTGCTCACAAACCCCACCTATGATCAGTGTATGTGCACGGACTATGCACGTCCGCAGCACACCACAAGTGGAAGTCGGTCAAGGTTGCCTTGACCCGATGGACTCGTTGAAGCCCTACTCACGGCGGACGTTCATCCGTTAGATGATTCAGGGGCCACCAAACATCACCTCTACAGATGATCTAAACCGTTCATCGGAACCAGAGGGAAAAACCAATCAGACCTTAGGTTTCTCCGCACGCCATCCAGACCTACCCATACAAACGCAGTCTGACGTAGATCACCATGTTACAAGGAATCCATAAACCGCTAATCCAAGTGGGGCACCATTCCGATAGATTTGAGTGATCTGAACCGTCTATCGAGACTAGACCTCTACCCCGACCAAGAATACGAGATACAGTAGGACCCATGCAAGTTGTTGCATGCGTAACAGTAAGAGCCTTCCTGTTTGAATCTTACGAACCCAATCGCACTGGGATCAGCAACACAATCAGCGGTGAAATCAAGACTATTCAAACTCTCCCCTAGGGATTTTGACCACCCCCATGAAGGTCGTTCGGGAAAAGACCCTGCACAAGGGTCACAAGACAAACCATCTCCTCATGCTCGATCCGTAATCGACACCTTACATGGGGAGAGAGGTTGTGTAAGTTACAACAAATCATGCCGACAAGAAAAGAACCGTGTGTAAGGGATACGCATGAGAATTCCAGGCATTCCCATGACTATAAAAACTCCTCATACCCCACCGCCATGAGAACATAGCGAAGGAGAGAGAGAGAGAGAGAGAGAGAGAGAGAGAAACTGCGACCGAGCGGCAGCAGAAGGAGAGAGACTCCGTTCGCTAGACTTGCAACTGACCAGTAAGGAAAGAAGAGAAGAGAGAAAGAAGGAAGGAAAGAAAAGAAAAGAAAGAAGGAAAGAAAGAAAAGCAAAGAAAAAGAAAAAGAAAAGAAGTTGAGAGGAAGGTCGGCCACCCGACGTCCTAGGTAAGTCACGCTTGATTTCCTTTCTAAACCCTTCTTCCCCTTCTTGCCAAATCCCAAGTAGATCAGCTAACGATTGATAACCATTCATAAGTTGTTAGACACTAGGTTAAGGGATTAACACCTCGACACACACCCTCCTTCAAGGAGAAAACAACACCAGAGGTGAGGGTTTTATCCTTTAAGCTTACGTTAATTTAAGTGGTTATATTCATTCTGCCTTTTTATGACTTCATGCTATTTTGTCGCACCTTTTACGTACCTTTTGTTTTAATTGAGTTGATGCATTTTATCTTGCCTTTACACATATCCTTTACATGCATTTTATCTGTCCTCAGATTTTCATTTCTTCTCCTTTGTTTTCATTTTAAATCGTTATCATCAATTATTGGCCCTTTTGAGATTTTTACATGATGTCCATTGTAAGAGGCTTTCCTGAGTTCATGTGAGGCTACGGATACAAGCCTTGCTCTTGGCTTTAATCATCATGAGTTGGCCTTAACCACTCTCCTCACAATCGAGTTAACCTTCGTCACTCACCTCTTATTCGAGCTGGTTATCTTCACTCGCCTCTTTTACCTTAAGGGCTTGGCAGGTGTCTTGATATTCTTAACCTTCATAGATTAAGGAATTCTCTCTTAATGCAAGTAATATGTTGGGAATCCCTCCTCTAGTGATCGATTAAAAATCGTAGATGTAATGCGTTTTAGGTAGCGGCCCTAGAGTGACACGTAATTCTATGTTTCTCGGGTTGATGGTGTCCTGGTTGGTATACGTGAGTCATTCTGTATATGTAGTACATCAATTCCTTTTTATGGGGGGTTGGTTGTCTCTAATAGTCGCTCCAATCTCTGGGGGCGTATTCACCTGGTTCATGTGTTGTGGCCATCTTGGGATAACCGTGTAAAACCATGTTAAGCGAGGTACACGCCGACAAATCTCTATAGTATGGGATGCGGGGTGAGTCGAATAGCTAAAATCATTTTCCACATTGTGGCGATCGCTAAGTGTGATACACCGCATATGCTTCGCTAGGCATGTATCTTATATAGATTGTTTGTGCATTGAAACCTCTTGTAGTGTGGAGTACTTGATGTATCAGAACCTTTACATTGTTTTACGAATCTCTTGAATTACCGTTAATCTTAAAGGATAACCATCACTATGAGTAGGGCATTGACCCTCTCCCAACCGTACTAATCATGCAGGTGACGTACAAATTAAAGACCTAGTGAACATCCTCCCTAAGGAAGATAATATTGAAAGAATAAGAAAACAAATTATGATTTAGTTTTATACTTCTGCTGCAAACTCGATGAATGTACTAAACTTCCCTTGAGAAGGCATTTGATGATTCCTTTTACTCTGATGAAATATAATCATTACAGTTCATTTTAATTCTTGTGAATGTTATAATTGATGCCTTCATGAATGTATCTGGATGTGATCCAAATGGAAAAAATAATAATAATAAGGTGCAATTTTCAAAGCATCCCAGTTTTACATTACTAACACCTGATTTTCTCAGGCACGAGTATAAACTCTGGCCGTGAAATTTTGGGATGTTACAATCTACTCTTCTCTTTTAGTGATATATTCTTACAGTACCCGTTGCAGATGAGGGCTTCAATTTCTTCTTTTAGATCGAAGCAGTCGCCAATCGAATGGCCGTGGTTGCGATGGAAGTGACAAAACTTCCACTTGTCCTGCTTGTCGGCGTAGGATTTCATCTTATTCGGCCACTTGAGAATCCGTTTGTCTCGAACTTTCATGAGGACCTGCTCGGGTATTATGTTGAGAGTGGTGTATGAGTTGAACCTACACTCAGGTAGTCTGCTCGGGTGTTGGCCCCTAGGGGGCTCGTCGTCTTTCCCTCTTTTATTGTCATTGGTTAAGGTCGGCTCCTCCTTAGGTTGCTTTTCTCTGATCGAGCCTTCCTTGTTCCAAACATATTTTCGTAGACTAGCAAGTTCCTCGGCGTTAGAGTATTTCTGAGCTCTATTGTCAAAGGATTTTTCTCAAGTGAAAAGAGAAACCTTCCTTCCTTGAGGCCTCCCATCAAGGCGATCAGAGTGATCTCCTCTGAATGTCCTTGTACTTGCATTATTTCTATATTAAAATGCTTGATGTAGTCTTTCAGCAGTTTTTTGTCTCTCTGGATGATATTGAGGAGATGAGAGGCCGACTTGAGTCTTTCTTTCCTCTAATAAAGTTGATAATGAATACCTTTATGAGTTGTGCGAAAGAGCTTATCAATCATGGCTTTAGTTGTCAGAACCACTTCTGAACTGCTCTTGTTATGGTTAGGGAAAACGCTCGGCACATGACTGCGGTTGATGCATCGTGGAGTTCCATCCATGCCCTAAAGGATTCTAGATGCTCGGTTGGGTCGGTGGTAGATGAGCGTGCATGATGTCGGTAGTGAATGTTGGATCAGTTTCCTCAAGTATCGATTCGACTGAGGTCGAAGCAATTGAACTGTAAGCCTGCTATATATCACCGATCCAGCCCCGTAAGTTGTTGAGCTCGGCCTCCCAAGGGTCTCCGCTCTCGGCCATCACCTCAGCCGCTGCCTTAGGAATTTTGTTGCGTTTCTTTTTTTCTAACTCGTGGTGTAGGTCGGATGCAGCCAATGCAGTGGTGCCCAAGATGTGAGAGGGCGCTGGCTTTGAGGTTCCTATCTTCCTACTTCTTTGAGAACCAGCAGACGGGTCAAGTATTTCTATAATCACTTGGCCCGAAGCTTGCCCAGTCCTTTGGACGAGGCAAGGTTGTAATTGTTCCAATAATTGCTTCATTGAGTTCATGTTATTATTCAGAACCTCAACTTGTTGTTCGAGGGAGATAAGCCAACCTCCCCTGCTCTGAGACCGCTGCATTAGTCTTGCGGGCGCAGAGTCAACTTGAAGTTGGGAAGAAGAATCCAAGTGGCTAGCAGACTGCTCCGGTGGCGCGAGATCAAGGGCAGCAGTGGAGGGGGTTGTCTTCTTCTTCTCTTTCGCCATTGTTGAGCTTGGAGAGAGTACGAGAATGGCTTTCAATGTCATTCCCATATATGGTGTCAAACTGTTGATGTAGAAATTTGGTTAGCCCTCCCTAGACCGGTGAACCTGCACAAAGAACAAATGAGGAAGGCCCTCGCTCATGCAGGGGACCCTCCAATGCCTAAGTCAGGTATGGAATCTAGGTCTCAGTTGAATAGAGAACTTTGGGCTAAAGATTGTGCGTACATCTCACCATTGGGGGTAACCTTATTTATAGATGGGGAGAAGTGATGGCTTAAAGGGCATCTCCTTATTTTGTCAGGAACGAGTCATAGTAGGTTTCGGACTCCTTGTTTGGCTGGGGATCTCTTTACATCCTTGGTTGGAATCCCAGGTAGATCCGTATTGGAGTCAGTCTCCTGGTTCTTTGGCTGAGATCACAGACAAATGCGGTTAAGGTCAAGTTGGATCTAATGGATGGTGGGTCTTTCCGACCTAGGGCACGCCGACCTCAGCAATTGTTTTCTTTGAAAGCATAGTCGACCAACGACTATTCTGACCTAGCGTTGAGAGGCTGAGCTTGACCTCTCTCTACACTTGGAGGGGGAGATAAGGATTAGACCATTGGGTCACACCTACTGTTGTTTGAAGCACCGACCTGGCCTGTATTAGTTGGTCAGTCCATTTTCCCTATAACAAGGTGCATGGTAGGATGGTACATTCAGATGGGGGTGAAAGAGAGCTACATGGTTTACCCTTGGCAAAGCTCTCAAGCTCTAACAATCTGATTGCCTCATAACCACCCTAACTTCTAATATATATATATATATATATATATATATATATATATATATAAAATGGTTCTAGCTCAGTGGAACTTCCCATGAGGTTGAGTTGTGTGGGCCCCACTATGATGTGTGTCGAATATCAACCCCATTAGTCAGATGCACCATTCCATGGTGGGCCTCGGGCTTAAAAATCAAGTCAATCCATGACTTTTGTGGGCCACACCACACACAAAAGTTGAGAGGGGCTATCCTCCCATTAAAACATTCATAATAGTTTTTTGGGCCCACCAAGATGTAGTTCACCAATCCAGCCCATCCATTATGTGTGTCCCACTTGGATGAGGGGTTAGACCAAGTTTCAGATGCATCCAAATTTTAGATGGGCCCCACCAAGTGCTTTTATATGTTTTAAACATATCTTCATATGATTTTAGATGGTATGGCCCACCTGAGTTCCGTGTGCGGCTGATTTTTTGGGATATCCCATAGTTTAAAGGGGACCCATCAAATGCACGGTGTTGATGTTCGACACACATCATGGTGGGGCCCACACATCTCGACCTCATGGGAAGTTCCCATGAGCTCCGCTGCATAGAACCATTTCGTGTGTGTGTGTGTGTGCGTATATATATATATATATATATATATATATATATATATATATATATATATATATATATATATATATATTGCTGAAATGGAACAACGCCAAATGGTTGGAAATATATTTGAGTCAAAGAAAACAAACTAAGAACAATAATTTAAGATCCATGTATATATACTTTTATAAATCTAAAAATGCCTGATCACCGTTCATTAACTAAGTTGATTATGTTTCAATAAAATATTCTGAATATATAAAAAATCCGGTTTGTGTTGGATGAAGCCAAGGCCTAGAATCCAAACAACGTTCTGTTCCTTTTTAAAAGCCAACTATTGTAGGGCAGTTGGATAACTGGCGACTGATACTTTGGACCATGGCATATACCACATTGAGGAGGCCCACTAGATATATAGGTTGTCCCAGGTATAACAATGTGACTTCAGTGGCTCCTATCACGTGTCTCATGGAAGGATGCTTAGGTTGTCATCTCATTCAAGCGCGCAACATATTCCCAAGTGGCTCATGTGTGGGAGATCTGGATGGTTAATTACAATGGCCCCACAGGGAATTTGTGTTAGCCTGAAAAACAGGTGCGCACCACTCTACCAAGGGATCATAGATTATCATTTTCTAGCCGGCCGCCCGCGCTCCTTGTTCACATGTGGACCACCTTAAGCCTATACTGGCCTGAATGTTGTACTAGAACATGTTTTACCTGGTGTCCACTTCATGAACCGAAAAGATCTTGTGAATGCATGTGTGCAAATGTGGCACATCCAAGGCACTTGATCTTGTTGCGGCTGTAATAAGCATTCCTTGGACGATAGTAAGACGAGTATCTCCAAGCCAGCCCAGTCAAACAAACAAGGGAGGATGACAAAGGAGCAGTTATGACTCCATATGTGACAAATAGGATATCGATATATTAAAATTAAAATAAAATAAAATAAATAAATAATTAATTAAAGAAGGTGATTTATGAACAAGGTAGTTTATTACTAAAGTTTGATTAGAAGATATTGATGTTTGTGGAAATAATGGCGAGAGCAAAGATGGTTATGGCTGAAAACTTAGGCAAAGTGTGGTAACTCTATGATGTAGAGAGGATCATGGACAATTTCATGGCCAAGATGGACCAGAGAAAGCCTGATCGGAGGTAGAAGTGATCCACACTACAAGAAAACTAGCCTTTACCGGCGGTCAAAACCGCCGGCAAAAGCCAAGAAAACCGCCGGTAAATCCTTTACCCGCGGTTAGCTAACAGCCGGTGAAGCCTCGGTCGGTAAAGGCTTTACTGGCGGTCAGGATTTTATTGACGATTGTGCTGAACGCCGCTAAATCGCCAATTTTTGCTACACTGACAGAAAATAGGTCCAAAGCTACGGATAAAATCCGTAGCGAAATATAACTAGCCCCACAGTGCGACCATAGCCATAAAGCAAATATTTCTCATTAAAAAAAAAAAAAAAGTGAAATTGAAGACAAAAATCTGGGAAATGTACAGAAACACAGATTGCAAAACAAAAATATAATGGATTCACTTACCAGAAAGAGTAAAGCCATTAAATGGATTTTTTCCACCTTTTGAATCTGCTAATAGATTCCTAGCATTTCGAATATATGATGGAGAGTCTCTTAGCACTGTGCATACGATCCGATGCTCTTCTTTGCTTTGCTTGATGTAAAGATCTGAAAGCATAATTCCATCTGCAAATACCTTGATCTTTCAAAGTGCTTCAACCGCTCCAATGCTAACAAAGAAACGATCCATGCTCGCTAATCGAACTCATCTACTGTCTGTCTTCTTTGCTTCTTGGGTTTGAAAAGAAGCAAATTTTGGCAATGAAAGATTATATAAACAGACAAGGAAAGATGGAAGGTTAATACTAAGATGACTTTGTCTATGCGTGTACCAATCTAAGATAAGAAAATTAATACTCATATATCTAAGTGCTATGCGTGTACCAATCTACACCTACGGCCATGGATCCAAAAGCGAAATAATTGGATAAATTAGAGCACACCTGAATCTCGACAGTAGAAAAACTCCCAATTTATTTCCCAAGAAATTATCTACACATTGTGTAGAGAGCTTGTAAGTCGAAACCAATTGTAAAAGTATAGCAGGCACAAAGGAAACAACAGTAGGTAAATCCCAACCTGCACTATAAGCCTAATTGTTGAGAAGAATTAACAGTTTGGTCTCGTGAAAATCATTTAGATATTAAATCCTAAGCAAACTTCTATTACTCATTTTCAAGCCCTCCATCTTCAGGGATGAAACAGAACTTTAAAAAAAAAAAAAAAAAAAAAGTGCCAAGTGAAGCAATTTAAGGAAGTGTATTGCTTTTGGTATTGTGATTAAACGCGATTTGATGGGCCATAGATGTAAGCAAAGCATTAACCTTCCCACTACGAACGAGGAGGGCAACAGTGATTAGATCTTCTTAAGCAAAACACAAGTTTCATTCCTCAGTGGGGCACAATAGGGTAATACAAATTTCTAGATATACGTTTCTTTTGAAACAGGTCCGCTTGAGGTGTGAAACAACTTCACTCTTATGCCAGAAGTTTTAGGCAACGTAGGTTACTTTATGGAAAGCTTTGTTCTTGCACCTTCGCTATATTGGCACATGTGGCTACATGTTGTTGTGCAAGGCTCCACTCATGTGTGGGTTTAACGAATCTCACCCAGAACTTGTGATTAGGTCTAAGAATCAGGTTGGTTGTAAACCAGGTGAGCCAAACTTATGTCAATGAAATGGGACGGTGAGCATTTAATCTATTTTTATATCTTATTAAGATGATCAGTTAGACTTAACTGAATTTTGTGTGCAGTAGAAGCTAGATTGTAGCTTGCATCGATGGACAACTTTGATCATGCACCCAAGTGGACTCCCCAATGAAGCATCGCAGACCTCCTCTTAAACCTACACACTAAAATAAAAGCTTCCACTTTGAATAAGCATACTAAATCCAAACATAGATAATGTAATACAGTTCAAGCATTACAAAACAACATATTATATGGAAGTTTCAGTGCCAAACGCCGACAGTCTACACTTTCAGTGGAGAAAAGGCCACAAGAAAAATTGTCACAATGTGGCCAATGTACAAAAAGATGACTTTGTCCCTCTGCCAACAACATTTTTGCAAGCTCAATCTGGCAATCAACAATCAAGATAATGAAGCAATGAGAATGATATCAAAGTAGAACTTTTGAGAATGGTGCACGAATCTTGATGATGGTTTAATGGAAAGCTAACATTGAGGGTTAATCTAATTAGCAAATCTCTATCATTTGAGAGGATTTACTGCATATTGTTGATGTTCTCAATGAAGTGGTGTTTGGTTCTGTTATGACATGGTGTTTGGTTTAAAACTAACTGCTTGCCTTTATCTCTACATATAAGACTTGTTGATTTAGAGAGACTATGGGACCATTGAAACTCCATTAGTTTAAAGGTTTTTGTCTTTCCCTATGTTGTTGAAGATCTACTAGGTTCAACATATATTTCATAGGCCAAAGGAAGAAAGAAAGAAAAGAAAGGAAATGGATTACTACCATCCGAAATAACACTACCATGAACATCAACATTAAGAGTCTAGAGAATATATAAGGAAAGAAAAGAAAGGAAATGGATTACTGTTTTTATCAAGTTTTAACCAAGGTAAGCTTCCATGTCAAATTAATGTGTATGATAACCATCAATCAATTTTCAGCCATGATCCACGTCAAATGTCTACTTTACACGCACAACACAATTAAATAATGATATTCAGACAATCACTGTAAGAGTATCTCCAATTACAGCTACAAGAACATTTGTGTCTAGGTCCCATAAAGTGAGAACGTCTTCTGCAAAAGACATGTCAGTGAACCTTGTTATGAAAGAGATTGATGCATAGATATGCCAAATTATATAATGTATATATGGAAATGCTTGTAAAAAGGACCTAGGACCACCTTGACCATCATCATCATCATAGCAATCTACTAGCTATTTTGGCGCAGTAGAGATCTTTTTCTCCAACCATTTTAAAAGCAGAATTTTCATGATTGTAAAGTTCTGTGAACAAATGTACATTTCCTTCGACATCAACAATGCATTTCTCCTTTACCCACACTTGGCACCCACCGGCACATCACCTCCAAGCAAAGCTTCCATTATATTATTACATACACACCACTTTGTAGTAGCAAATGATAGTATATTTTATCAAATGAGCCTTGCTAAGCCAACACGCGTGTGCAATAAAATAAAGCTCATGTAAATGCCACACATGTGCATGCATGGCATGATAGGTCCAAGAATAGGACACCACTATATTGATGCTCTAGACCAAGAATCAAGGTTGATCCAGTGGTCGGTGGGCCTTGATTTGCAAAACAAATGTATGACTCGAAAAACTTGGTCAGGGCAAGTTTTCTAACCCATCAACCCGTTTCCAATATTGGGGCTCACATCTTTGAGTGGACCAGATCTTTTTTTTTTCCGGAAAAACGTGTAAAAGCGGACCACCGATCTTGACATGTGTAGCGTGAACGTGAGCCTTATTGCACATGTGTTGGATTAGCAAAACTCTTTATCATATAATCGTAATGTTACCATGTGGGTTTCTACGGTCCCTCGAGTCTGGCAACTCATGTCTATGTCAATGTTACATTGTTTGAAAGGTAGTCTCCACAGTCCAGGACTCAGATGAAATTGTAGCGACTGTGAGTTTGAACTAAATGGTGATCTTACAATGATGGTCAATGTTGCCCATGGGCTTAAAGAGGCATTGAGAATGGCAAGGATCAGGTTCCACAGATCCTCAAAGTCCAAATTCTCGATATCACGTGTACAACAGGAATTGAAGTTGTTGCCCAATGGGTACAATTCCTATAAATCCTAAATAACTGAAAACTCTTTAGTGCCAAATCTAGCTAGATATTTATTTCAACGTCTCAAGGAAGGGGATCCCTTGTCGTCGCCGTTAGAAAGTTATCCAAGTATCCGGCTTGGGGTCCTTTTCTGAAGGATCTAAGTATCAAAGATGATAGTGTAAATAGAAAATGAAAAGTAACATAAAATTGTATAACATTGGGCCCTTTAGTTAGATACCTAAAAATGAGTTCATTTCATTTTTTAGTTAACAGTAATTATGTATTAGAGATCTTTATCTCCAATACACATTTATTTAACATCAACTCATTATGTAGAATAGCATAAAAGGATTCATGTAGCCGACCCCAATTAATTGGGATAAAGCTCAGATGATGATGATGATGATGATGAACTGATTATGTATTAAAGATCAAGATCTAACACACAATTACTGTTTAAATGAACTCATTTTTAGGCGTCTACCAAACAGGACCTGAATATCCAAATTGCACAATGGAATAAATTGAGAAAAGCAATCAAGAATGTCAGGCAAACTTCATATATGGACCTGCTCACAATTGCATCCATTTCCTCAACAAGATCAACATAAACTTCGTTGTTTGCATGCTTTAGATCAGTTGTTCTACCCAAGTCTCTACCAATCAAGGACCTTTTGTCTGTAAATAAAAGACAGACGGAAATATGTCAAACATTTCAAAAATAGAATTTAGCAAAAAGAAAAATTACAAGATAGGGGTACTTTCCACATGACTTTTTGTCCATGCATCACTTTAATAAAGTGAGGTGTATAGAGAATACAAAACAATTGAAAGGACAAAAGGAGTTACAACATGAGATTAGCATCCAAATGACAGTGCCATCTCAAAACATCTTTACCAGGCGAGAGAAATACACGATTTGCTTCTTTATGGATGCAATATTATGGTATCAAAAGTGACACAAGTCCATCTAATGGCATTGAGGAATGCTTGCCTCTATTAACCATCTGATGATGTTTAGGGAATCCCATGTGCCATGATATGACCAAAAAGAAATCAATAACGATACAGATCCGTTGGAAAAAGGATATCCACAACTTTTTGAACTCAATAAATAAAGCATATTTCAAACCTAAAATTGTGGCACAAGTAAGAACAAATCATTCAAGATCATCAAAAAAGACATGGAGAGGATGGTATGTGCCATTGCAATTAATCATCATGTTGAACATAGAATAGCTTCTTCTTCTTTTTCTTTTCTTTTTTCTCTTTTTGTGAAGAACTTGTGAATATAACTCAACACAAAAAAGAATTGATGCAAATACCTCATATCGATAACAAAGTTATCCTTGATTAAGTCTTCATTCAAGCCTCCAAGATAATCTGAAAGAACATCTTGCTACCCCACAAAGGAACTAACAAAACAAATGGTTAAAGCTCGGAAGCCCTTGAATCTTGAATGTTATGCTCAGGTACACAAAATTATTGCGTGCATTACTACTAGTTTAAGGAAATATTTAATTAGGGAACTTCTTAAGGCAATGGAAAGAATCACTTAATCAAGAAGGATGTTCCTTGTGAGCACATCATGATCATTTAAATGAATGCTTGATACACACAAAATTTTTAGAGGAAATGTTTGCAAACTGAAATAAATTTGAGTCCTTTATATCTGCCACAACTCCTTCAAGGAAACAATCATCATGCATACTTGGGTCTTGATACCTGTCCAAAGATAAAATAAGTAGGATAAGAAGAAGAAGTGAATGATTTGAGTCCTAGCTCATCTATTTTAGAGTGAAGCATTCCTTTATAAATGAATAGGAAAGTTGAACAAGGAAAATCATGGAGCATGCAAGAGGTAAAGACAAAAGCTATAAAAGGCTCGTGGATATTTCCCTAAGCCAACATTCAAGTTAAAGTATTCAGAGAAGAAATTCAAAGGTTTTATAACAATGTTTTGATAGAATACAAACAATGAGTGCAATGATAGAAATGTAGGCGTAGATATTGGTGCTTGTCCATGTCAGTCTGCAACAAAAAAGGGTCAATCTTCATTTGACAAATAGATAAATTTTAGAATCCAGATATAAAGAATAGAGAGAGAGATATTGTCAGACCATGGCTTTCTTTGAAAAGATGCTCCTGTAAGTGAAGGAGATGTTGGAAATCATAGCACTAATGAAGCCCATCCAGTTGAATGAAAGCTCGAGTTAGAGATGTCATTGACACACCTACAGTCTCCAAGCAAAATTTAGTCATTTTGAATGCAATAAAATTGCAATACACATAATACTTAGTACCAAGGTGTTTTAAAACCTAGACTTCGACGTGAACAGTTGGACCAGAAGCAAGCCACAAAAAATTGGATTCACAAAAACCTTGGTCAATTAGTGTCCAAGTTTTTTATTATTGATAATTGTAAAATCACCAGTGGATTATGAACCTACAAAGACTCACATAAGAACTAGGCATATCGATAAATATCATCCAATATTTTAGGCATGATTTCTCATAATTTCATATGGTATAGCCCACCTGAAATCTCATAATCTCATAAACAGAACAGCTTCTTCATATGTCCAATTATGATTGGCATCAACACGAATTTTTATGAGGTGCCCAACTTTCTGTCTAATTTCATGAACAACAACTGACATCTTCAAAAGGATTTGCTTGACGGGCAACCTTGTAGAGGAAGGATTACTCCATGGATAATTAAACTTTTCCTAATTGCTATTAAAAGTGTCATGGTGGAAGTAAGAACATGCTGATCCCATTAAAGATCAACCACCAAATACAAAAACAAATGAAAGCTAATACAGTTTCAATGGAAGCTATGATGTATGCTTTAAAGACTGCATAAATTCACATCCCATGTTCAAGTACATTAAGACGAATTATATTTATTGGATACTCAATCAAGTGTACTCGGGTTTCATGGCCATTGACAATCCGTAGCAATAGAGAGAATCTTTCTTATCAAAAAGATTTTTTTTTTTTTATTTACACCAGTCTAAGCAACTAACATACCTGACCACAAAGCATTTTGTGTCTATGTAGCAACTAACTTGGAAATAATGAATATCAGTGAGTTCAAAAGACAGGACTTATCCTTGAAAGGCAACAATAGCAAGAAGAATTCTACAAAATGAAGATGTGCCTTGCAACTTTTTAGTTATAGAAATGTACACTATTGAAACCTTTCTGAATCGACCATGATGTTTACATGGTGTTAAGAAATGTTTACATGTTTCTCAATCTACACAGACCATGTAAAAGGAGTGATTGTGAAAAAAGAATAAGAAAAACACTTGATTAGATGAGACCTCCCAAGAAGTTCAAAAGAAAAGAAAAAAAAGAAGTAAGTTTTTCACCTCCTGTGCAAGTCCTATTTGATCAAAGTAAGCGTGTATATCAATTGACTCCCACATTTCTCATAGTCCTCTTCAACATAGATTTCATTCAAAGCCTCATTTACAACAAATATGTTGTTGCTCACAGGCTATGATCATGTATGGCTTAACAAGAAGCGGATGACCAACTCGAAACCCACAAAGAAGGAATACATAACCAAAATGAATATGAACACAAATTTCCTAAGCAGTGCATGCATCTAGCAACAAGAGGAGAAACAAATGATTCCAAATGCAAAATTGATCAAATCCAAACGCTACGCATCGGTAATCACAAACACACACCTTCCGCATTATGGATAATTTCTGCAAGCAAGTATTTCAAATCAAATGAATGGATGCTACTCACGATTAAGATTTTCAATTCTAATAAATAAAAACGCAAAGTTCAATTCTAATAAAGGAACAGATTGACCAGTTTAAAGTATATTTCAAAAATTGGTATATAGAGAAAGATATTTCAATTAGTAATCATAAAAGAGAAAAAATAAAAATAAATAAATAATTACTGGTAGGAAAAAAAATATATCGTTGAACCTTACCCTCATATAGCGTGCCAGTAATCCAGGTTTTCTTTGACCACTACCTGCATTTTTAAGATAGATTTCCCAATCGATAGATTTCCCAATCCAATCAGAGGTCACATGAGTCATGAAATAAAAATAAACAAAAAAGGTTGGCCATCCAATGAACATGTGTTTGATGCTGCTCATCATACACAAGAAACCCATGCAACCAATGCCATGTTTATTTTGAGTTCCATGTTTTAGTTTCCTACAACATACATCTTCTTCATCAGTGTTTATCTTGCATTCTGACTAGTGGACTGTGAGATTCTCATCTAGTCTTAAACAAGGCTAATGCGCATATTGAATGTCTACTTGGATTCCACCATGATGTCTGTTAAATCTACTCCATTCATCAGTTTCTTGAATCAAGTTAGTACCAAAAATAAAAAATAAGACATTCAATGCGTAAATGGGCCACAAAATAGGAAATAGTGTGAAACACGGGCATGGTTTAACTACTAGTACTGTTTTCGTAGTGAGATTTAGGAGTTGTATCCGTTGGGTCCATTTATTTAGTGAGATCATTCTCTTGGATGAGCCCAAAAATAAAACAAATCCAAAGCTCGAGTGAACTCCATTGCAAAAACAGGAGGGACAAAGTGACACCCACTTCTGAAACTTTCCTAGGGCCCACCATGATGTTTATCTGAGATCTAACTGTTCATAAGTTAGTATATGGAAGCCATTGATTTGACAACCCTCCTCACATTTATGTCTTCCCATAAAAACTCTCCCAAATGATAATTTGAACCCAGGCTACAACTGACTATTTTAAATATCAACAATGCTTTCAATACAAACTTCTTGTAATGAGAAAAGAAGTCCAAATCTGAGTATCTGCATCAGTGTAACATAAACTTAAGGAATAACCTAACACTTAAAATGACATGACAGTTGGCTTACATGCAAAGTGCTCGAAAATTCTCTAGAGCAATGACAAAAAACAAATAGAGATTAGGTGACATCCAAAAGCCATATGAGAAAGCACTGGAACAATCAACAAAATGGCAATGGGTTGCAACTTGCAAGGAAAACAAAATTGCAGAACACAATAAAATCCAAAAGGCCAGATATTAATCATGGTCGAAGATGCAAATAACCAGGCATCAAACACAACACGGAAGAGCAACATACAATCCAGAAAAATAGGCCGATGGAGCATCATTGAATGATACACATGCAAGCCCAAAATCGAAATCTTCGGTTCTGATCCGCATTAGCAGGGATATTTTTAGAATAAGATAGATAGATAGATAGCTTTAGATGATATTGATGATGGTGATTCATTATGTTTCTTCTGAGATCTATGAGCATAACCTTCACAGATTGGGACTGTGTGGCTGACTCCGTCCACAATACCTGAAGGCAAAGAACAAACCAATTAACATTCATTGAAACAAAGGGAATAGAAAAGTTGCTGCAGATGCAATAATGCAAAAGGCATTTAGAATAACTATAGTCCGAAGGCCCAAAGATAAAGTAATTCACCATTTGGAAAGAAGGATCCGAGCTACTTCACACCAACAATTGAAGCAAAGTGACCAAAGAACACAAGTTATTTCAAAAAGAGATTAGGTAATACCACCTTAAATGTGTATGGTGGGTGAAAGTAGCTACCTTAATCGAGGAGCATTTTGTAACGATCACGTCCTCATCGTTTTAAACGAGATCGCAACTTCAATTAAGATTGGTGCTATTTTCTTGCACACCAAGGTCCGTAAAACTCTAGCAAAACTCGTAGAATCAAAATTTGGGGGATCATCATTTATTTATTTATTTATTTGTAATTTCAAGATTGCATGCATAAAATGGCCATTTCTAAGAACAAGGGGTCATGATTGGGATTGCTCATCCGTTGGAATATCGGTATGTTCATGCTTTCCTATTAAAACCCACCAAATGTCAAGAATGGAGAGGAGTTACCAGGCATAGGATGAATCCCATTCGTATGGGGGATAGTAAACACCGGGCATAGGTGAAAGCACATGCCAACCTTACCCATGGGTGAGGGTCCGTGATGGAAGTTGGGAAGTTTCCTTCCAATCCAACCTACCAAATAGTCCCTTCCACTGATTATGCCTATTGGCTATGTTTGGTAAGCATCAAGGTATCAAATCCACCATTTGACCAAAGAGACAAATTAACTCACATTTTGTAGACATTGTAAGACAATACACCACAAACATCCGAGTTTATTAAAAAGTTGGAGGAAAACTGATATAAAATCCAACATGTCAATCAATCAGCACTAACATGAGATGAGCTCATTTTTAGGTTTCTACCAAACAGGGCCTTACTATTTTAAAGGTATTTTAGTACATTTTATTTACTAATATAATTATACTTTAGGCAGGATTTTAAATATCATTTTTTAAATGTCGAGTACCATGTTTGTCACCAACATGAAACTTCCCTGTTTGGTTCCTAATCTGTAAATTTAGGGCTCATTACTAGTTCATCCATGCCATTGATCTCGATGCCGCCATCATGGATGAAATTATATAAAAAAAAAAAAAAAAAAAAAAAAAAAAAAAAAAAAAAAACCTAATTAGAAGATCCTAACTACCAAATCTTTTTCTCCATTGAATGTAGACTGTTAGTGCATTTCATCAAATTCATCATCTGCAAGATCTCTTTTAAATGCCAGATCCCAGACCACCTGACTACCAATGATCATTGTTGTCATGTGCGATCGCATATGTGCATATCCACATGCAGATCGCATATGCGATCATGGCATATGCGATCTGGCACATATGCGATCACATATGTTGCATATACAAAAATATGCGATTGTATATGCGATGTATGCGATCGCAAACAGCACATGCGATTGCATATTGGCCATGGCACATTGAATTTTTATTATTTTTTTATATTTTTTTGCAAAAAAATAACATTTTGTCTATAAAAAGGCTTCCAAATCTCCTCCATTTGCAATATTCTCACCCCAAAACTCTCTTACTCTATTTTTCTCTTATATTTCTTAATTACAAGTGGTCTTAATCTCCCTCTCTCTTGTATTTCCTACTTCCAAGTGATCTTAATCTCTCTCTCTCTCTCTCTCTCTCTCTCTCTCTCTCTCTCTCTCTCTCTCTCTCTCTCTCTCTCTCTCTCTCTCTCTCTCTCTCTCTCTCTCTTACATTCCCTCTCTCTTGAAAGTTGGAAGATCAAGATTCAAGCACTTTTAAGTTTCAAGGAAGAGAGCTTGTTGATTTTCTACCATAATAAATAAATAGGTTGTTGATTTTGTTGTTACTTCTTGTCAACTATATTGTTAAATGTGGATGACTTGATGTTTAATTCATTGTTTAATTGATTTTATCTCTTTCAAATGTATTTTAAATATATAAAATTAGTTATCTATTAACTTAGAAAAGTTCTCCTCAATTTCTTATAAATTTTTTACAATTTTTTGAATTTTTCCTAATACATATATATTTTTTAATTTTTCAAAAAAAAAAAAAAATAGGCGATCGCACATACATGCACATAGGCATATGCGATCGCACATGATCGCATATGCAATTCGACAACATTGCCAATGATACTAGGTAGACAGATGCCAATTGAAAACAATATAAATTGAATTTATTGGGGAAACATACTAGACTATTTCATCCCATAACATCAGAAACAAAGGAAAACATGGCATTTTCAGATTAACAAGAGTTAAGGAAGCATTTCCATTCTTTATGAAGCATTGATGCTAATGTTGCATTGTACTCGACAAGACACTTTGCATGAATTAAACATCCGATTTCACCAAGAGTCCAAATAACAATCTAGTACATATTGCAATAAGGAATATTTTGGAGCCATATTAGTCAAGGAAATGCTAAAGAAAATACATATGGATGTTGGACTTGGAAAACAACTAGTTGTTTTGTGGATTACGCAGTATATTTGAAATTTTCACCATTCAAAAAAATATTTTTAAATTGCAATCAGGTCTAAAAATAAACATTTCATAAATAATAAAGACATAAATAAATAGAGGACAGACTGCAACCAAGACATGGGCTTCCTTGTTAGCACACAGAACTTTCTACACCAAAGCCAAGCCAAGCCATTGCCAGTTAGCATGAACATGAACCAGACCCATTGCCAAGCCAAGGCAGGGGACCATAGTTATGCCCAGAACAAGTCCTTTGCCATCTATCTTTTCCATGGAGCAACTGCACCAGGCTATCTAAGGATGTGGGTCATTCCTAGATCATCAAAGGTGGAACCAATGTTTAGGATCTTGAGGAAGGCCTTGAACTATGACTTACTTCCAATGAGATCAAAGTAGGCAGGATCTATGCCAGGCCCATGACTAAACGAATGGAAGATCTAGGCCTCTGATTTAAGGTTAACAAGGTTAACACCTGAAACTGATACAAGATGTAAAAATTATCAACAAAGTTCTATGTAATATTCCATGGTGAGAGTGGAATTCCTTAACCATAGGATTTGAAGGTCCATAGGCTATAGGGCATAGAATTGCCAATTTATCATAGAAGAACACAAATTGGAAACAACCGAAAGAAGCTACAACATTAGCCATTGGCGAGCAAGTCCAAAGACCATTTACATGATTGTGGTTTTATTTTTAGTTACTTATTAGAGACCACGCTTATAAGTTGTTGGTTTTATTTTTAATCCCTACCAAAAGAATTGATCTCTAATACATAATTATAATTGAATAAGATCTCTAATACATAATCACGATTGAATAAAACGAGATAAACACATCTTTAAGTGGCAACCAAACAGGCCCTTAGAAACTGGAATACAAAGTCTAAGAAAATGTATAAAGCCATGGATAAACCAAACAGGCCCTTAAAACACTCAATGCGGATTTTGAGAGCCAATTTTAACTATGCCAACAAACACACCTCATTTTGTTGCCACTATAAAAATTTGTTCCATAGAATCTGCTCCAATCTCTTTAGCTTTATTTGAATATCGCGGATGTTCATAGGAAGGACCATAGCAAAAAAACTCCTCGGGATTTAAATGACCTCCCTCAAACATGTAAACATTTGACACTCTCGTTGTACAAGTATGTAAAGTATGTAAAAGATGTGAGAGAGAGAGAAGGTTGTTTTCTTGCTTTGGTTAGATCTCACATTCTGATTTATATAGAAAGTAGAGACTACATAGATGTTACACATATGTTTAATTTCATGATAGAGCAATCCTATTGGATAAGTTAATTAGATGCCACACAAATGGTGGGCCTCAGTGCCGAACCTTGTAAAACAACCTATCCTCTTAAATGAAACTAATAAAAGAAAATGTGATTTGAAAGACATGGTGTAAATTAACGTGTTAAAAATAAAATAAAATAAAATAATAATAATAATAAAGCCATGATAGAGTCAATTGCCTTAAGAAAATGGCCTCCGAAAGGTTTTTAAAGAAAAAACTAGTGATTGAAAGTAAAAAAAATTAAAATTAAAAATTAAATCAACATGACACTAAACATTTCACTTCATGTTCGAAAATACACAATGTCAGGTTCTTTCTAATGACCATTTACTTTCACTTAATATTCACTGGTAGTTTCAATGTGGCTAGTAGTGAATGTGATAATATCAAATTTGTAGCTCTTGCTGGGGAACCTAGTCCTATGAATGAGTCCAAAATATCCATCTTAATGTCTTCAAGGAAATTTTCGTATCCATTTTGACATAAGATAGAAACCCTACCAGAACATTTGTAAGCAGTATCAATCCCTTTGATGGGGTCATGTTCCTTTATGCCGATTTTAAGTTTCTTGTAATCCTCTTTTGCAAATTTGTCGATCTGTTTATTGAGGAAATTTAGGTAATGAGAATAAGAATGAGTAGTGTCCTGATGGGCCAACTTAGTAAAGGTGGATGTGGGGCAGCCCTTTGATTAATGGCCTACATTTTAGGTCATTAAAAAAAGAAAAGGGAAAATGATTAAAAATCAAGTGTAGGCGAAAGATTTAATATCGAACTTCTAACAGATCAAGTGTCCAGACTGTTCATTAATCGTAGCGTAGTTCTCATTCCAACAGACATGTTTGTGTCAGACTGTTCATCAAACAAAACGTATTTCTGATCAATAGCTTATACATATAGTTAAGAGTGTTCAGTGCCACTTACAAAAACTTAATCTACTCAAACTTTCCAATGTATTCGCAAACCATTCCAATTAAATCAATCAAGTTCAATAGCATTTGAAGGAAAAGCGTAAGTAAAACCTACGACAATTAAGCAAAGGAAGTTGATCACAAGATCAATGTTCAATGTATCAAATGTATACTAAACAGAAGTTCTATGCAAGTACCGCTTACATGGGAAATTCTTGCGCCAATCTCTAGTAAAGGATCTGAAGAAATCAAGCATCGGCACTAGTGAGCACCAAGAAGAAATTCAAAGATACATTACGGTGTAATGATGATGTAAAAAAAAAAAAAACGCATGGGATGAGAAACAGAGTTCACCAAGGGCTGAAAATCCATGAGGGATTCTGGGCTATTAGTACATTCAAATCAATTTTACAATCCAAATCCAGGTCCAAGGTGGGCCACTTGCCCTACGCATACACTCTCATTGCATCACACCCTTGATGAAATAGACATTCTAACTTGTAAATTACTGACCTCTCACTCACATATACACAAATGGATACAAACTCATACGATTCCATGACTCTCATTTACATGGACTGAAGGAAACACTCAAAGATTCGATCTACTCCTACTCAACCTTCTTCTCAAAGACTCACCCAACGTAGAAGAAGAAGAAGATGATGATGAAGAAAAATCTTTCGATGTTTGGGCTTCATACCTTGAATCCATCAAAGATCTCGATAGCAATTTCAGGTGGCGAATTACCATCGATCCATGTGCCACTTGCCGATACAACCGATGTCTATGATGGCTCTCGTCCCAAAGAATTAGTAGGTTTTGAGAGAGAGAGAGAGAGAGAGAGAGAGAGAGAGAGAAACAGAGACGGAGGGAGATGGAGAGGGAGAGCGTGCAAGAGGGAGAGGGGAGGGAGAGCGAGAGGGAGAGCTTGAGGGAGTGGAGAGAGGAGAGGGAGAGGGAGAGGGAAAGGCGAGAGAGAGATCGAGAGGCGGAAATGAAATTAGGGCTGCGGAATATTGTTTTTATAAGGGCCCTTTTCCAGCAGCCCTTAAAACTAGCCGCGGGCAAAGGTTAGCCCCATCAGTCGGCTATGGTTGTTTTTCTTGTAGTGTCAGACCGTTAGAAACTTAAAACGGGCATATCTCGCAAAACGGAATGATTTATCTGACGTGCCATATATGATTTTGGGGCAGGAGAAGTTACTTTAGCCACTCAACTCCACTGTGTTGGGTTTCCCATGACAAATTTGGGATCAGATCAACGGTTGAAATCTCATTTTATTTTCATTTTACTATTTATAGTAGTAAGTTTTAGTTTCATTGTAACTCTTTAGCCATTGGGCTTTAGGAGTTGTGTCCAACATGAAAAGTGCTTAGAAAAATTAGGAGAATAACATGATTGAGTCGAATAGGACACTTACTATTTTTTGGCCGAAAACCATGAGGTCTAGTAGAAATAATGACTATCTATAAATAATAAGTTTAAGTCACAATTTCTGGGAGTTTTAGTTGTAGTTTGATTCTGAAACTTCTTCCTAGGGCTCATGTCACTATTTAACTGATGGGGTAGATTTTTGACATACATCACAATGGGGCCCACACAATTCCACCTCATGGGAATTAGTTCCCATAAGGTCGACCTCATAGTACCTTTCATTTATATATATATATATATATATATATATATATATATATATATATATATATATATATATATATATATATATATATATATATATATATATATATATTGTTGAAATGGGCCAATTGTTTTCCGACATGAACATTCTTGGCCTTTGATTTGTGGACAGTTTTTGTTGACTGTGGGTACTTTTTTTTTTTCTTTATCCTTTTTTTTTTTTTTTTTTTTGTGAAATAGCTTCATCTTTGATACATGAGTAGTTTTTTTTTTTTTTTACAAATATTTTTTATGCATGTTAATCAAACATTTTTATTTTCTAATAAGCAATTCTCAATAAATAATACAAATAAATTATTTATTATTAATCGACTATGAATTTTTAGATACAATGCCAAATGGGCCGAAATATATTTGCATCAAAGAAATCAAACTAAGAACAATAATTTAAGATCTATGTATACTTTGATAAATCTAAAAATGACTGGTCAACCGTTCATTAACTAAGTTGATTATGCTTCAATAAAATATTCTAAATATATATTTTTTTAAATCCGGTTTGTGTTGGATGAAGCCAAGGCCTAGAATCCAAACAAAGTTCTGTTCCTTTTTAAAAGCTAACTATTGTAGGGCAGTTTGATAACTGGCGACTGATACTTTGGATCATGGCATATACCACATTGAGGCTCACTAGATATATAGGTTGTCCTAGGCATAACAATGTGACCTCAGTGACTCCTATCACGTGTCTCATGGATGGATTCTTAGGTTGTCATCTCATTCAAGCGCGCAACATATTCCCAAGTGGCTCATGTATGGGAGATCTGGATGGTTAATTACAACAGCCCCACAGGAAATTTGTGTTAGCATAGAAAAAAGGCGCGACATTCTATCAAGGGAGCTTGAAAAACATACTTTATGTGGACCATAAATTATTATTTTCTAGCCACCCGCATATTTCCAAGTGGTTCATGTGTGGGAGATCTGGATGGTTAATTACAACGACCCCACAGGAAATTTGTGTTAGCGTAGAAAAAAGGCGTGACATTTTATCAAGGGAGCTTGAAAAACATACTTTATGTGGACCATAAAATATCATTTTCTAGCCACCCGCTTATTGTTCACATGTGGAACACCTTAAGTTGTACCCTGGCCTGAATCTTGTACTAGAACATGTTTTACCTAGTAAGTGTGCACTTCATGAACAGAAAAGATCTTGTGAATGCATGCGTACAAATGTGGCACATGCAAGGCGCTTGATTTCATTGCTGGTGGACAATAATAAGATGAGAATCTCCGAGCCAGTGGACTGGAAAGGAACCAGAAAAATACCCACTCAAACAAATAAGGGGAAGGTGACAAAGGAGCAGTTATGAGTCCACATGTGACAAAACCAGACAACGTCGCAACTGTGTCCACGTTTTGAGACTGAAATCGGAGATTCCGAACCCGTGATCCAAGGATGTGACCTTTTTAACTAATGGACATCCGAGTAGGGGTGGCTATGGGTCAGTCCGAGACCGACACATTTATTAAACTAGCAAGTAATTGGAGCTTGAACGTAGCCTTGATGTTCTTCTTTCTATTAAAAGTTATGGTCTTATAATCATGCTTCATTTATAATCTTAGCCATTGAAACTTGGATTTTCATATGACCCATAAAATGTTCATCTTCATGCACAATCTCACATTCAACAAATGCTCCTTATGGTGGCTTGGGCAGCATAGAGTCTAGAAAATGAACACGAACTGTTCAGATGATCGTTTAAGATGCAATCTGATAGTGGAAACTTTATTTTTATATTTTTCTTAATTTTATAAGGAAAGGTGAGAGCACACCGCCTGGATTGGGTGGGCGCCACAAAAACCGGGCCTCACCTATCGTATACCAGCAAAGGCAAATACAGTACGTAATGGTGGAAACCTCCCACCATACGTTACTTTAGTACAGTGGCACTGTAGGGTGGACGTATGATGTAGAGCAGGTCGCATACACTTTCATGGCAAAGACGAAACTGAGAAGGCCCGGTCAAAAGTGGAAACTATCCAGACCCTCAGGACCTTAAATCAGTCCTATTTTGCAAATCGGGATGAGTTTTTCAACATATTATATATGATTTTGGGAGGAGAAACTACTTAAGCCATTTAACCCCACTGTGTTAGGTTGCCCATGCTAGATTTGCGCAATTCCATCATATCGACTATCGAGTTTCATTTTTTAAGGTAAATGGTATGTTTTAGTTTGAGTATAACTTTTGATCATTTGAGCCGTAGAAGTCATGCCAACATGAGAAGGGCTTAGAAAATTTAGGAGAAAACATGGTTGGGCCAAATTGGACACTTACTATTTTTGTCGAAAACCATGAAGTCTAATAGGAACGGAGGTTGTCTATAAATACTAAGTTTACTATTTATAGTAAGTCATGTTTTTAAGGTGTTTGGCTTGGAGTCAATATAAAACTCCATCTTAAGTTTGAGTTCCTTATTTAAAGAGTTGCAATTTCACTTTTTTATCATCAATCAAGTTTTTTTGAATTTATTAGGAATTATTTATGCCTTTATCCCCTGTGGATTCGAGGAAGTTTTGTGAGGAGTCCAAAGAGCTCCATGGATTTAGAGTAGTTATCCCCTGAGGAAGACAGTGTTCAACCTCATCACGTCCCTCCTTGTGATAAGTGATATCAGAGTGGAGACTCCCCTCGGACTGATGGCAATTAATAATGGAATGAACCAAAATCATGTGAATAGTGATCCGGAGATTCGTTATCCATCATAAAGAATGGAAGCTTTCCATCGAGAAATTCAATTGACCATGGAAAGGCTGCAAGCAATCCTCGACCGTATCGTGGATGTGCTAATTCAACCCTGATCCCAAGGCGATGCTCAGCTACTGGTAATCACTGTGCCGAACAACCCCATTTTCTATATAGCACTTTCGAAGGCAAATCGCGGGGTTATCCCCGATGAGTCGATCTCCAACAACAAGGATGTTGATGATCATCGTTGCCGATCCATGAAGATGATTGACTACATCGTGCTGAAAGATACTATCGAGGTAAGACTGAACTTTCTAATTTTAATGGCTTATTATGTATAGAAGACTTCCTCAATTAGTTAGCCGAAGTAGAGTTATATTTTCATTACATAAACATGGTGGAAGAAAAGAAAGTGAAGATGGTTGCGCTCAAATTGAAATTTGGTGCTTCTGCATGATGGGAGCAATTACAACTCTCACGTGCCCGACAGAATAAGGCATCAATTTAATCACGGACGTGGATGAGACGCCTTCTTCAACCATCATTCCTTCCTAATGATTTTGAGCATGTATTTTTCTAACAATACCAAAATTACCAGCAAGGAAATCGGACCATCATAGATTACACCGAAGAATTCTAGCAGTTGGCAACATGGAATGATTTGTTAAAGATCGAATCATAGAAAGTAACTATGGTTCATAGGCAGTTTATGACTAACAATTCAAGACCAAGTTCAAATGCACCTAGTCGGGACCATGGATCAAGCAGTTCAGTTGACAAGTAGGGTGGAAACACAGCTTGTAAGAATCCCTACTCAACCTTATCCTTCATCTCGGGCCCCCATAATGGGTCCCACATAGGATTCAACGCTGGGCAAAGGAAAGGAACCAATAGGAGGGCATCATTAACCTCTTATAAGCACAAATTGTGACACGGAGAGCGGCCCATCTAAGCCTCAATGTGCAGCACCCACACAACAGTGGGTCCGGTCAAGATTTCAAATCCTTATGGTCAACCATGGTCGAACGATTGTTACCGTTATAGCCAACCGGTCCACTTATGAAACACCTGTCACCGATGCCCCACAACCCACATGGTCATTAAGAAATGGGGTGTTGAATGTGAGGCAGTGGAAGAAGGCCCTGGATTTGATAAGAATGAACAAGCCACTAAAGAAGGAGATGGTGATGATGAATAGTTGGTCGAGGATCACGGTGAATCCATGGTCATGAGGTGGTTATTGTATAATCTAAGGAAGGAGGTGCACTCGCAGCAGCATAATATATTCTACACGCGATGTACCGTCAACAGCAAGGTCTGTGATGTAATCATAGACAATGGCAGTAGTACAAATATCGTCTCGAAGGTGATGGTAGACAAGTTGTGGCTACCTATGATAAAGCATTATTTCCCTTACTCGATTAGTTGAATAAAAAAGGTGAACGAGAACAAGGTAACTGAACAATATACTGTCTCATTTTCAATTGGTGGGAATTATAAAGATCAAGTACTTTGTGACGTGGTTGACATAGAAGCATGTCATATGTTGCTCAATCAACCATAGTAATCGGACCGTGATATGACTCACCGAGGATGAGACAATACCTACATCTTCGTCAAGGACGGTCGCAAGACGATCCTTGCCCCTATGGCACTAGAGAACTACCTAGAAGCTTCTAAAGTAGAGGGGAGCTCCCTCCTGACCATTTGGAATTTCGTAGAGGAATCTAAAGAAACTGATGGGGTGTACACCGTGGTGGTAAAGGGCAAGGAATCAGAGCCCTTAGACATTCCTCCAAATTTAAGGTTGTTGTTGAACGAATTCAAAGAAATCTAGCCTGAAGAGTTATCCGATGGATTAACCCCCATGTCGGACATCCAACATCACATAGACATCGTCCCTCGGGTTCGCTTGCCCAACCGCCCTCACTATCAGATGAGTCTAAATGACTGTGAGATACTTTAAGGGTACGTGGAGGAATTAATCTATAAGGGTCTTCTGAGAGATATCATGAGACCATGCATCGTGCCAGCTTTATTAACGCCAAAAAGAGATGAGAGCTGGTGCATGTATGTCAATAGCTAAACAATTAACAAAATTACCATTAAATACGAGTTCCTGACACCGCGGTTGGACAACATGCTTGATATGTTAGAAGGTGTCAAGGTGTTCTCTAAACTATATCTAAAGAGTGGGCACCATCAGATTCGTATCCGACCCAGTGATGAGTGAAAAATAACATTTAAGAACAATGAATGGTTGTATAAGTGGCTGATCATGCCCTTCGATCTATCGAACGCACCGAGCACTTTTATACACTTGATTAATCAAGTACTGAAACCGTTTGATAACATCAAAATATTGCATATTTATCCTCTCAATTGCATTAGTTTTTATGCATTCAAAGTGCTTAAGTGATTAACTAATATCTATTTTGTACTTGCGATGGAATTTGAGAAACAATGATGAAATCATACTTAAGAAAGAGGATTAAAGCTTAAGAGATTAATCAAAAAAATTGGAGATTTGAAAGACATTAATAAAGAATTCAAATGCTAAAGATCCAAGAAAAGTAATTACAAGAGATGAAGGAATAATTAAAAAATCACACTTTAATAACAGAAATAACAGACTATTCAGTCCCACCTTAGGTTGGTTCAGTTCGACTGAACGTGCAAAAAATAGTCCAGTGAGAAACTGTGATTTTTATAAATAAATTGGCTCTACACTTAGGTCATTATGAAGCTAAGTTCGGTGCCACCGAAGGAGAGTTCAGTGCGACCTAAGGGGAACAGAGACTTCAGACATATTTTTATGAAATTTGGCTATAACCGAAGGAACCTTCGGCTGGACTCCGTACGACCGAAGATAACTTTGGCACAATCGAAGCGTAATAAAAGTGCATAAATTTAAAGTTGGTGTGAATTTCTCCTATTTAAATAAGTGTTCTAAGCCTTTCTAATTATGAATTAGGGCTTAAAAGAGAGACCTATGAGTTTTAGAGCTTCTTCAGAATCATCATTCCTTCTTAATCCTTCAGTTCTAGTTTAGTTTTCTAGTTTTCTTTTGATTTTGTTTAAGATGTTTGTAATGTTTAGCTAATCTCTTAGCTAAAGATAAAAGATGAACCTTTTAATGGATATTTACTATTTAATTCATTTTTAAAATTAAAGTTAAGGTTTTTATGTTGAATTATGATTGGATGTGATTGAATTCATAGATTGGGAAAGGAATTAATTTGTAAAGTAGTTTAATTTATTGTCGCCTCCATGTACATTAGATGCTTTCAATTCCCTGCAATGTGATTACCTAAATCTTCATGAGAGATCAGGCCTATCATGATCCTAATCTATGTTGGATGTTTTTTTATTAATATTATCATGTTATCTTCCGATTAAAACCGATAGGAATCTAGTTCTAGTTGAGTTATTAAATCAAGAAGACGAATTGAATTCAAAGTCTATTGATTGGGGATTCCTTGATCATTAGTCTTTTTTATAAAAAATTTTACAACTCTTATATTCCACTGGATTAAGAACCTGAACCAACAATTTTTCTTAATTTAAGTTCTTAGTATATTCTAACCAAATTCCATGTGGATCGACCTTAGTCTTATCGAGTTATTACTATATCGCAGCCCTATCCTTGGAGTTTACAACACTTAGGTTCGATCAAGTTTTTGGCAAAGTTGTTGAGGACTTTGTGCTGAGAATACATAGGTTTATGTTAGGTTTTGAGTTTTAGTTCTAATGTAGCATTTTTCTTTTAGGGTTTAATTCTAGGAAGTTTAGATCTAGTTTGGTGTTGCTACAATTTTATATATATATATATATATATATATATATATATATATATATATATATATATATATATATATATATATATATATATATATATATATATATAAACTAAAATCATTTGTTTCCATTTTTATTTTTATAGCATCATTAATTGTAGTTCTCCTACACCGGTAACTCTATTCTCTCATCTTTTTGCTTTTTAAGTTCGTTCTAATTGTTGTAGCATTTTATTTTCTAGGTTTATCTTTAGGTTTAGAACTTAGTTTTGGGTGCTTGGTTCATGCCCAAATGGGTAAGGACCATACACAATGACTTCTAAGTGAATGAGGTCTAGTTGACGAGCTTTTCATTAACCATCGAGTTAGAAAATATCTTAGTATGCCTGAATCATCTCAAACCATGGCTACGAATGCTCCAAACATGCCTAAGCAAAAGTCATACATTGAGGAAAATATGACGAAAATTGGACAATTTTTCAATGAGATTCTTGTGCAAAATGCAATACTAGATAGAACGATGCATAATGAGAAGAGGCACATTACATTCCCCCAATCAGGACTTTAAGAGGTTACCTATAACTGAAAAGAATAACCACACCATCTTGTATGATTTTTCCAGTCAATGTAGGTAATCTGGATTTTAAACCGGGAATGATCCAACTTCTTTCTAAATTTCATGGACTTGATTCAAAAATCTTATATCTACATCTCAAGGAATTCAATAAGATTGTAACAACTTTGCATTACAATAACATCTCTCAAAACGTTATTAGACTCAAGTTATTTCCCTTTTCTCTAAAGGATAGAGCCAAATCATGGCTCCATTCCCTAAGATCATGCTCAATAGGCAAATGGGCTAAGATAACCCAAGATTTCCATAAAAAGTTCTTCCTAGTTCATAAAACCAACACCTTAAGGTTCATCATCATGAATTTCTCCCAAAAGAATACATGACATTCTTCAAATGTTGGGATTCAAGGACTTGTTACTCGCATGCCCACACCATGGTTATGAAATTTGGGAGTAATCAGTTTCTTCTATGATGGACTAAATTCAAATATGCACCAATTTATTGAGATGATCGCAATGACGAATTCATGACAAAGGACCCCGAGGAGGCATAGGATTACCCTGATAGGTTGATTGAAACGCACAATCATGAGACACCATTAACAAATCAAGTAATTCTAAGCCTAACTCTAAGGATAAATGAGGAATATACGTCCTCAAGGAGGAGGACGATGTGAATACAAAGATGGCAGGTGTCACTCGAAAAGTTGAGACCATGAAATTAAGGAAAGTGGAAGTGATCCAACCCACCAATGCTGCTGTGGAAAGTGTATGTGGAATATGCAAGAGTGATGCACACCTTATAAATAATTGTCCTACAATCCAAGCTTCTCAGGATACGTTGCAAGCTCAAATGAATGCCATAAATGCTTACCAACGCCCATTCAGTGCACCAAACTCTAACACGTACATTCCTAACTGACATAATCATCCCAACTTTAGTTGGAGAAATGGACCAACTGCTAATGAAAGCACTCCTTTTGTACCTCAAAGTGCACCACAATGGCAACCACAAAAGAGGACTCTTAAGGACATACCGCAAGCATTCATGCATGGGCGGATGCAATTTAATCAAACCACCATGCAACCTATAAGTGATCTTAAAATGTCAGTTTTGAAGATTGAATCACACTTGATTGTTAGGGAGAAAGGAACATTTTCATTCCAACCTCAGCCTAACGCAAAAGTGCAATACGAAGTGAGTGATTTAAATCCTCCTAACCCACATGTGGAGCAAGACAATTTCATCACCACCCTTAGAAATGGTAAGGAAATAGAGAAGATGATACCGATGATGGCTGACACGCCTAAGGATTTAGATAAATCTGACAGTGATGGTGGATCAAGCCCATACGACGAAGAGTCGGTGCATGAGCATAAGCCCGTGGCTCCATTTCCCTAACATCTTGTCTCATCCAAATGCCCATCAAAGAATCAAGACATCTTAGAGATTTTTCAACAAGTGTTGAGTTATTAGATTGATCGCTTAAACTTCTTAGATAACTAAGGCAATCTTTACCAATACGAATGGTAATATATGTATCATGATAGGAAAATTTGTGAGTAAACAAATTCCTTTCTGTGCTGAGTTTCTTAAGGACCCTTGCAAAGTTAAACACAAATTATATGTATAAAAGAAAGTTTTTTTAACGAAATAAGTGAGGGCAATTATCAAGCAAAACGCTCCCCCAAAATATAAAGATCGGGGTAGCCCTACGATCTTATGGATCATAGGGAAATTCCAGATTAAACAAGCCTTGCTAGACTTGGGGGGTAAGCGTTAACCTCATACCCTACTCAGTGTACGAACAATTGGGACTTAGTAAATTAAAACTCACCGAGACAACCCTATAACTTGCTAACCAATCTATTCATATACCGAGAGGAGTAGTTGAGGACGTGTTAGTCCAGTTGGATAAGTTCTACTGCCTAATAGACTTTTATCATCATGGACAAACAACCGGTTATAAACGCTACCACTCATATTCTAGTCATCCTAGGATTTCCATTCCTAGCCACTTCAAATGTGATCATCAATTGCTAGAATGGAGTAATAAAGTTGTCTTTTGGGAACATGACATTGGAGATGAACGTGTTCACTCTCTGCAAACAACCTGGGGATGTACATGAGGTACACGAGGTAAACATATGACTGACACACTCGTGGAGGAGGAACTCATATTGACTACAATCTCCGACCTCTTAGAAGCCTTTATTGCTCACTTTATTGATTCTGACGATCACATGATTTTAGATATAGTAAGCACTTTATTAAATTCTAAGCTGATAATTGAAACTAACCGATGGAGGCCAAGCTTTAAAAAATTACCCCTTGTAGACTCAAAGCCTCTACCATCTAGCATCAAGCTACCAAAGCTTGACCTAAAACCATTACCATCTGAGCTAAAATATATTTATTTAAGTCAGGGAGACACATATCCAGTGGTGGTTTCTTCCCACATGGATAATGAGCAAGAAAACAAGCTGATCTCTACTCTTAAAAACCACAAGAGTGTTATATGGTGGACTATTGCAGATCCCAAGCAAATTAAACCCCTGATTTACACTCACCGAATACTCCTATAAGATAATGCCAAAACATCAGGGAAACCACAACGTCGATTATATCCAAACATGAGGGATGAGGTTGAGATGGAGGTCTTAAAACTGTTTAATGTAAGAATCATCTACCCAATATCCGATAGTCAGTGGGTGAGCCCAACTCAGATAGTACCCAAGAAGTATAAATTACCACCATACCCTGTAACGCCCCGAATTCCAAGGGTCGAGCAAATCTCAACTCCCGATATCCAACGCATCACTTATACAACATAGATAATGATGTTTAAATGTTTTCCATATTAGTGCCTTAAACATGAGTTAGATTACACTAAAACAACATATCATACTCCAGAGATAATTAAATTAAGCAAGCAGAAGACTGAGATAGGTATATAAAGCATATAAGTGTTTCTTAATCCCCAGAGTATGAGTATGTTTCTAGGCTGAATAACATACTCATACTCTGTGAGATTATACATGTATTATTCCAAAATTTACAAAACATCAAGTGTAGTGTCCAACTAATCCATAACCCTGTAATCTTGGCGATGCAGCTCTAGGTCTATACAGACCCGCCAAAGAGCTGCACGTAGGAGAACTCCTCCTCCTCGTCCAAGAAATCCAGCTCCGTCTCGTAAGCCACATCGTCATCTGCAACTAAACTAGAGTCTGGTTAGTGTTTTAAAACACCATCTTAGAGTGGGAGTGAGTGATTAAGTCAGTGGTACTATAAGGCAATGGTTAATATGTTATCAATTCAGTCAAGCAGTAATGATAAAGTAGTACAACAATCATATCCTAAGTACTCTTACTAATGCAGGAATGGTATGTTATAATGATGCATGCCCTCTCCTGCACTCCCTCAGCGATTTCATCTCACGGTCGCGCATAGCAAACTCCCTAAACGTGCGCTTCCTCGCCAAAGCACATGCAATGCGGTGTATGGTCGTGTTAGTCAAGTTCTTAATTAGGCTTATTCATACAGTAGATTCGGGTAGCTAAGGTACCTCCCTTTGTATCATTAACCCAAGCGGGGATCCGTCTAGGGTCATTAATCCTAGTTATTCACATACGATAGGCAAGTTGTGAGGCATCACCCCTAGTGACAACAGTGGATAGGTAAGCTCATGTGTTTATACTTGAGGTCACTATGGGAGGCTCGTCTCCTAAACGTAGGCCGATAGCTCGAATAAAGTGTCTCATACCACCGTATTCAGCTCACGAGTTTGGGTTGCTCACTGGACACTACGAGAAGGCTCGTCACCCCAGCGTAGGCCGACAGCTCTACCACGGTGTCCCATACCACCATGCCTGGCTCATGAGTCTTAGTGAATCTTGGTACTATGGTTGAAATGGGCTTTACATTGGTAAGTGGTACCTTAGATTCAAGCAATAGCGTCCATACATGGTAAACAAATAATAGGTCAATCGGGTTATTTAACAAGTTCGATTGGTACGAGCGCACGCTGAGTTAATCGACATGGAGCGCATAAGCTCTCCACGTGGCCTAACCACTGTCGAGAATAGTCATACAACTCAGATTCATCGAACGTATTCAATGTGGCCAGACTAGTTCGGCCACTCAATCGGGACCCATTACTGATTGCCTGGACTACGTAGTAGTCCCAATCATACTCAAATGCAGCATGTGGATACACGTGGTAATCATGTAAGCATTTAACAAATAATCCGAATATAATTCTCATTTGAGCATTTCATCAAACACATTGAGCATGTAATATACATATGCATTTCATCCATGAATCACGTAGTAACAATTTAGATTACACGAAGGAAACTATAAATATTGATAAGGTAGTTGAGAATCCTATCTCAACACCCTCATTAACTACAATTCATCAAGCAATTTCTCATTCAGACATTTTATCAAACACTTAGACTACCCATTTCTACATACATGAAATAAATTAGTTATAGCATATATTATGGTAAATCCTTTCACAAAGGAGTTTTCATACATACAACAAACATGTATTCTAGATTAATAGTCATGGAAAGCACTAATCATAATTGCAATTTCATTCAAACATTTCAATAAACACATGGAATACATATTTATTCACATAGTTCATGCACTTGTATAATTTATCGAATACATTGTAACTAAGATTATATGGTAGCAATCCAGTTAGACATAAATCATTGCCGACATTAAAAGCCTTAAAAACCATAACCTAAACATTTATAGTCCTCACCTTTCGTCGGATTGCTCGTTTCGAACTCAGTTCGAACACTACGTCCCTGTTTACAGGACAACGGCTACCTAAATCACGAAATAGGTTAGCTATTTTATCGATTCCTCTATTTGGATTCCTAAAATAAGATTAGAGTTAAGATTTCTTACCCAAAACAAAGTTGGAACGGCTCGTGTAGCTAAAGGTAAAGATGATTCAATGCGTGGAGTAACAGGAAAAAAGTACTGCAGCAAACTCCAAGGATCTCCCTTCACTCCCCACTCTTTTCTCTTTCTTTCTCTCTTCTCTCTCCTAGGGTTAGAGAAAATTCATATGAGAGAGCGGTGGCGTGGTTTAAGGGCCTTATATAGGCTCAGAAGTGATATCAATGGCCCCATGGCTATGGTAAACTTAGGTTATAGCTAAAGGGCGCCTGTTTCAAGCAAATGGCACTCATCTGGAGGTCCATTACCTGTCCATATTGCAGAGTAAGTCCCCTGACAATAGATCTAGGCCAGGATGCGATTTCAGTGCATTTGGATAGGCCGATCAACCATGATGGACCTGTATCTATTCAACAGTCGTCGTCACTCGATAAGGGACACAAGCATACGGATGTGTAAGGAAATTTCCCTGATCCAAGGGTATAGTTTGGTCAGAAACTAACGGTATAAAATCTTCAATTTCACCCGCAAGTGAATGGCCCAATTCACTTAAGTTTTGGTTCATTTTCTAAAAATATTCGCATTTCTCACACACTTCGCTCAAGGCTCAAGTTGTGCATTTTTTAATAATATTTGGGCTCAATTCCCACGATGGTTATCAAGCCCAATTAGGTAATCATAACCTTATAGTTTCACGGTCATCGGACTTTCGACGTGCGGTCCAAGTCCGATACGGAGTTTCGATGTGCTCCCGAGAGCAACTGGGTTTTGGGTTTTCTCCTAGGTTTTTAAGTAATGTTGAGTTAATGATTTTAATGGTTTTAGGTCTTTCCCTTCCTATAGATAGTGGTTCGAGTAAATACCACTGATTATTTATTTTTGTACTTAATTAATTCTCGTCTAATTTCTACATAATTTTATCCTTAGTGATTTCTGTCTGAGGTGGTACTCGGGTCTTTGTACAGATTTTTTGGAGATGTTACATACCCAATGCCAACAATGAACTCATGCAACTAGAGTTACCACTGCTTGGAGGATGTGCATTGACTACAAGAAACTGAATACCATCACGAGGAAAGGCCACTTTCCCTTACCTTTTGTTGAACAAATTTTGGAAAGATTGGCCAGTTATTCTTACTACTACTTCTTAGATGGGTACTCAGGCTACAATCAAATTAAGATAGCCCCTAAAGATAAGGAGAAGACTACCTTTACATGCTCCTTTGGAACATTTACTTACCAAAGAATGCCATTCGGGATATGTAACACTCTTATGGCATTCCATAGATACATGCTTAGTATCTTTTTAGACATAATTGGACATTTTCTGTAACTTTTCATGGACGACTTCTCTGTTTTTGAAAGCATAACACTCTTATAACACTCTTATGACATTCCATAGATACATGATTAGTATCTTTTTAGACATAATTGGGCATTTTCTGCAACTTTTCATGGACGACTTCTCTGTTTTCAAAAGCATATTTGATAAGTGCCTCCAGTGCTTAAATTTGGTTTTGATAATGTGTGAAGAGAAGAACCTTGTCTTGAATTAGGAAAAGTGTCATTTCATGGTTCAGAAGAGAATTGTCCTTGGACACATCATCTCATCCAATGGAATTGAAGTGGACAAGGCTAAAATAGATTTGATTGCTAATTTACCTGCTACCAAAAGCATAAGTGACATTCACTCTTTTTTAGATCACACTGGATTTTATAGGAGGTTCATTAAGGACTTTAGTCAAATCTCTAGACCATTAAGCAATCTCCTTTAAAAGGATGTCTCATTTGAGTGGATTGACTCATGCCAAGAAACTTTTACAAGGCTAAAGGGTATGTCGACAATCGCACCAATCATGTAGTCATTCCATTGGAGCATTTCTTTTGAAATCATGTGTAATGCTAGTGACTATTTTATTAGGGTTATGTTAGGCCAAATGAATGACATGAAATTGTTTGTTATCTACTATGCAAATAGAATGTTGAATTGTGCCTAGATAAATTATTATACCATGGAAAAGGAACTCCTTGCTATAGTCTTTACTCCAGACAAATTCAAATCTTACTTAATTGGATCAAAAATTATAATTTTCACTGACCATGTTGTGCTCAAGTATCTTCACTCAAAAAAGGATGCTAAGAACCATCTTTTGAGACGGATCTTCCTACTCTAAAAATTCAACTTAAAAATATGGGACAAGAAAGAAATAGGGAACGTAGTAGCAGACCACTCGTCTCGACTAATTCTTTCATATTCCATTGAGAGTTCGTCAATCAAAGACACTTTCCTAAATGAACAATTATTGCTACATCCCAATTACCTTGGCACCCTGACATAACAAATTATCTTGTGACAAAAAAATTGTCGATCCATTGGACATCACAAGGTAAGAAAAGATTTTTAACCAAGGTACGTAGTTTTTTTTGGGACGATCCTTTTTTGTTTAAATATTACCTAGACCAAATCATTAGAAGATGTGTTCCAAATAATGAACACTTTAGTGTCATCTCCTTCTGTCACTCGTAAGCTTGTGGAGGTCATTTTTTGGCAAAGAAAACCACCATTAAGATTCTTCAATGTGGTTTCTATTGGACTCCAATGTTTAAAAATACCCGTGATTTTTTCAAATCATGTGAGTAATATAAAAAAATGGGAAGAATGCACACATAAATATGATGCCTAAGAACTCAATCCTAATTTTTGAATTTTTTTATCATTGGAGTATCAATTTCATGGGACCTTTTCCTCATCTTTTAGAAATCTTTACATCTTCCTAGCTGTGGATTATGTTTCCAAAGAGGTGGAGGCGATTCCTTGTAGAACTAATTACCATAAAGTAGTTCTATAGTTTTTAAAAGAAAATATCTTGTCAAGATTTGGAATGCCAAGATTTATAATCAGTGATGATGGTTCACACTTTTGTAATAGACCATCTGATAACTTTATGAGAAAATATAATATTACACACAAAGTGGTTGCACACTATCATACACAGACAAGTGGCTACGATGAAGTTTCTAATTGGGAGATTTAATGGATATTAAAGAAAACTATGAATTCAGAGTGTAAGGATTGGTCTTTAAGGTTAATTGACGCGTTGTGGGCTTATAAGACTACTTTTAAAACTCCTATTGGAATGTCTCCCTATAGACTTATCTTTGAGAAAGGTTGTCACTTACTAGTGGAATTAGAACAGAAGGCATATTGGGTCATAAATAAGTTCAATTTCGACACTGATAAAACTTGCTCGCTTTTTAAACTCCAACTTGTGGAGTTGGAAGAAATTATGAAAGACGCATATAACAATGTGAGAATATATAAGGAAAGGATGAAAGTGTTTCATGACAAGAACATTTTTAGGAAAACATCTGAGCTAAATTAGAAATTCCTCCTTTATGATTCTCATTTCCATCTCTTTCCTGGAAAATTGTGATTCAGATGGACAGGCCCATTCATAGTAAAGAATGATTATCCTTATGGGACCATGGAAGTTGTGAATCCTAAAAATGGTAATGTATTCAAGGTAAATGGTCAGAGACTGAAACCGTTTGTGGAGAAAGTAGTTTCAAAATCAATATCTCTAGAAGATCCTGTGTACTATGATTGATCTCTAAGACTAATAGAGATCATTTCCCTTGCTTTCTTAGGATTTAGTTTCCTTCTGTAGAATATGATGTTTTCTTTATAAATTTTTACTTACTGAAGCACAAATCTTTGACGTTCGTTCCTATATATGTCATCCTTCAGGTACTTGTTTCCACCTACTCTTTATTTGGTTGCTCTCATGTTACATATGTTACATATATTTTATACATTGAAAACAATGTAGACTTTAGGTTGGGGTAGGTTTTCATAGGAAAAAATTTTCATTTAACCTAAACAGTCTAAATTTTTAAATTTTTTAAAAGTCAATTTTTGTAAATTTAGATAGTTTCTAGAGATAAATTCAAGAATTAGTATTGATTTTTTCCTTTGAGGCTAGATTAAATTCATTTTAATGATATTTAGTTGAAAATTTTTAAACATTGATTAAGGCATGAATAAAGCATGGTATATTTAACTTACACATTACACCTTAGTTCGAAACTGAATTGTTGAAGTGATGATTATTGAGAATGTTAAGAACCAAGCCTGGGGAATTTGTCCATCATATTTGTTATGGGTAAAAATGAATTGATCAGAGAGATGAGGTCGGTTTGGATATCTATGCATATCCCGTGGTCGGCACAGTTCAATCCATTTCCAACCTCTTGCCAAACTCCCATTGAGATCCTTTGAGGATCATCTGAACCATGATCCCATACGCAGGGTTGTGTGGTTCGAAACTTACAGGGGAGTCTCTACATCGTACGATAAGACAAAGAGGATGGTCATCATTGGCACCTTTAAGACACCACTAAGGTCCCAAATGAAAGAAGCTCGGCTCTGCTACTCAAACCTTTGGCCATGACCCAAGGATTCGACAAAAGGTCGAAGATATATTGAAAGATGAACCGACCAAAACTTACAAAGTGCCCAGCTCGGGAAGGTCGTCATCAGAATGGCCATAGGTTTAATTCTTGAAGTTAACTTGGATGGTCAACCTCGGCCACTAACCTCATATGTTTTCAAAGCTCGACCACTTGATCTTATCGTCACCGAGGATCTCACAAAACGGTTGAGAAACGGATGTAAAACACACACCTATGATTTGGGGAGCATTTCTATCCACATAATTGACTCTTCGCCTATAAATAGAGGACTAATCTACAATGAAAGGTACGCACCAGTAAACCCTCAACTCTACTAGACCCAGATCGCTTGATTCTGACTTAGGCATTGTAGGATCCCCCTGCTACAGCTAGGATACCTAGAGGTCCAGCGAGGATTAACCAGATTCGGCATCAACAGTTTGGTGTCATCTGTGGGAACGACATTAAAAGTTGTTCTTACCTCATTGAAGTTCTATGATGGCAAAGGGAGGAAGAAAGCTCTGGTCGACATTGATACAGCCATGCCTACTCCACTGGAGTCGTCCCCAAATCAAGGTGGTCAATCGGCTCAGCAACAAGTTGATTCTGCTCCGGCAGCACCTGTGCCCAGATCTCACAACCGGGGAGTTCAGCTTGTCTCTCTAGAAAATCAAGTCGAGACTCTAAACAATAGTATGAACCGACTGATGCAAATGCTAGAGACACAGAACCCTCCCCTGGTTACGAGGTAGAAGATGGTGCTGCCATTGAGCAATCTTAACTTCCACATGACCTCCCAATCCCACGAGAGGTTAGACCGTAGTTAGGGTAGCCCATCCAGATGCTTGCTCAAACCATAAGAATGACCACTCGCCGCTTTCGACCTGCGTCACACGCTAGAGAATCGAAGGCGTGGAAAAACTCCTGAGGCAATGGGAGAAAACGAAGTTCCCTGGAAAGTGGAATCTAAGGAGCTATGAGGTTAGATCAGTGACATACGTCAAGCCTACCATGCTCAAGTTCCAACGTCTATTGAAGCCATGTTGGAGGAAACCAAGCAACCCTTTACCGATGATATCATGAAAGCTTAGTTCCCGCTTAGATTTAAGATGTCAAAGATCGCCCCTATTCAGGATCCAGGGACCCAGCCGAGCATCCAGAATCCTTCAGAGTGTGGATGAAACTCCATGGCGCCTCGACCTTAGTGATGTGCAGGGCATTCTTCTTAACTTTGTCAGGAGCAGCTCAGAAGTGGTTTCAGTAGTTAAAACTGAAATCCATCATTTCTTTTGCGCAACTCAGCAAAATTTTCATCACTCAATTTATCGGAGGAAAAGACAGGCAAAAACTGATAACTCACCTCCTCACTATCACTCAGAAAGAGGACGAGCTACTGAAAGATTACATCACGCACTTCAACTAAGAAGCGATGTAAGTGGAGGACTATTCAGATCAAATAGCCTTACTTTCCATGATGGTTGGTCTGAAGGAGGGAAGATTTCTCTTCTCGATCTATAAAAATCCTTCGACGACGTTGACCGACCTCCTCAACTAAGCTCAAAAGTGTTCTAATCCTGAAGAACTGTTCAGCTCTTATAAAGCCACTCGAAGCGCAAGGAGTTCATCTAAGGAAAAGAAAGGCAAAGAAGAGGCCCCTCCCGGAGTTAACAATAAGAGGAGCAGAGACGACAACTCATCCAGACAATGTCCGAGCCAACGACCTAAGAGTAGGTTCTATTCTTATACCCCTCTAAATACTATGCCCGAGCAAGTCCTCATGGAAGTTTGGGACAAAAGACTCTTGAAATGGTCAAACCAAATGAAGATTAATGCTGACAAGCGGGACAAGTGAAAGTATGGCCACTTCCACCACGACCATGGTCACGCCACCAGTGATCATTTTGACCTCAAGGAGGAGATCAAAGCCCTCATTCGCAACGATCATTTCCAAGGATATGTCGATAGAATGGAGGAACGACCCGATCAAAGGAACAAGCAACATGGTGACATGATTGAGGACGAAGCTACGGGTAAAATTAGCACCATATTTGGAGGTCATAAAAGGGGAGAAGATTTGAACCTAGCCCACAAAGCCCATGCTAGAAGCTTAGGCAACAGCAGCTCGGAACATTATATCAACCTCACCCACAGACCTCTAAAAGAGCAAAAGATGGTCCCCTGCAAATTGATGTTCGCCGAAGAGGATGCCTGCAGAATCTGCCACCCACACAACGACGCTCTGGTTGTAGCCATGATCATAGCCAATCATAAAGTATACTACATTCTCGTGGATACTGCCAGCTCAGCTGGCATCGTCTTTGCCAACGCCTTCCACAAAATGGGAATTGAGAGGTCTCGACTCTGAACTGTCAAAACTCCTCTGCTCGAATTCACAAGAAAAAAGTCACTTCCAAAGGACTATACAGCTTCCTGTCACTCCGAGAGAAGGATAAAATCATACCACAATGATTATCGACATTTTGGTGGTTGATTGTCCTTCTGTTTACAATGTGATCGTTGGATGATCATCCCTTAATGCCATGAGAGCAATGGTTTTGACCTACCATCTCATGATGAAGTTTCCAACCGAGCATGGTGTCGGACAGATTAGGACTAGCGCGAAGCTCATCAATGTTACTCCATAGCCTTAAGGGTAGGGGTGCAGCACCGTGGAATGGACATCACTTCCCTCGACCCACAGGAAGAGTCACTTGAGAGACGATCTCCTGTGGAAGACCTTATAGCTATCCCCCTATGCGAGTCCAACCCGACTAATATTATACAAGTCGGGTCATCGCTAGCCCCAAATCTATGAGACGTGATCATGAACCTTCTACAATGTCATGCCGACGTCTTCACATGGTCCCATCAGGACATGCCCGGCATCAGCTCGGAAGTAATGGTCCATAAGTAAACATTAATCCCAACCACTGACCGGTGAGGTAGAAGCGATGAGCATTTGAAACAAAATAATACGTTATCATTGGGGAGGAGGTCAATAAGCTCCTGGAAGTTGGATTCATCGAGGAGGTCTACTAACCCGACTGGATAGCTAACGTCATCCTAGTGAAAATTTCTAATGGGAAATGGTGAGTCTTCATTGACTACACAGACCTAAATAAGGCCTATCCTAAGGATAGTTTTCCCCTCCTAAAGATCAACCAACTGGTCGACAGTACTGCAGGGCATAATTTCTTAAGCTTAATGGATGCATATTAGCGCAAATTGTCATACACTCGTATGACAAGCAAGATTTCGTCACTGACAATGGTTCAACTGCTACAAACTTATGCCCTTTGGACTAAAAAATGTCGGGGCCACGTACTAGCGGCTCGTCAACAAAATGTTCGTCTGAAAGATCGGGCACTCCATGGAAGTTTACATCGACGACATGCTGATCAAGAGCATTAAAGCAGTAGGTCACATCGTCGACCTCAAGAAGATGTTCACAATCCTACAAGAATATTAAATGAAGTTGAACCCGAGCAAGTGCACCTTTGGTATTAGCTCGGGAAAATTCCTCAGCTTTCTGGTGAGTCAGAGAAGAATTGAGGCAAACCCTGACAAAATACAAGCTCTGCTAGACATGAGCTCACCCAGAACATTGAAAGAGATTTAATGCCTCACCATTAGGATCGCCGCCCTTAATCACTTCGTCTCCCGGGTGTTCACAACCCCGAGTGCAGGATTGCGATGTAGTAATAATCTTGTTAAGATCGAGGTCAAATCCATGAGGACTAATCTTGTGCGTCTATTCTGAAAATAATTAGAATTTTAACCCAAATCAGGAAAGGATAGAGAGTAATTGTGAGAAATTTAATGAAAAACTTAAGAAATTCAAAGGTGGGAACTAGGGATTCCAGGGATCCACTTGCAGATATTAGGATGTTTCCTTATTTGATTCAAGGCACTCAATTGAAATTGGAGTCCTATCCTATCCAATTTGAAGATATTCAATAAGATCATATCTGAATTTCCATTGAACTAATTCTCAACGAATGAAAGTCGTGAGGATTGGAAGTGATTCCATCACCTAACCTTGCCCAGGAGACAATGGTAGATAACAGGATATACAGATCTAACAACAATCGTGAAAGAATTGTGAAGGATAGAAAGGATTCTGTCACCCATCCATGCCCAAGGGACGATGGAGAACAACAGGATTTTCTATTTTCACAAACTCCAAATAAATATATAAAAAAAAAGATACTTCAAGCTATCGCAGATCCATTGTAATATAAGTCACAACAAACCATTAAACACTAAAAGTATTCCTTAAATATCAAAATAGAATCAAAGATGTTTTAAAATAACAAAAATCAAATAAGAAAAACATCCCAACCACGCTACAAGCTTCACCCCTTAGCCCCAGCTAAGGGATCTAGTCAACCATAGATATGATTAGATTAAAAACCCTAGAAGAAAGCATTAAAAACTAAGGAGAAGGGAAGAAGAACTCTTGGGAAGCGGCTCCGCCCTTTTGCTTTACTCCTCTAAACCTTAAATATCCTAAAAAGTGCCTAAAAACCCCTATTTATAAGCAAAGTTCCGTAAAATCAGAAAATCGGATCAAATTTACACATCCACATAATGTCTTTGACGTCATCGAACACCCTTCGATGTCATCGAAGGAGTTTGAATCTAGAAGTCACGCCTTTTCTTCTTTCGCACTGCGTAAGTCCCTATGTCATCGAACCGTCCTTCGATGTCATCAAGCGAAGCTTTAATCCATCGAACAGGTCTTCGAGTCATCGAAAATGTGTCCAAAACAGTCCAGCGAGTTACTTCAATTTCTTTAATTAATTCGATGTCATCGAGCAGTCTTCGATGTCATCGAGCACCTTCCTTCGAGTCATCAAACATGTCTTTGATTAATCGATAAAAGCACCCAATTTGTCCAGCAACTAACTCGATTTTTCCTCATAAATTCGATGTCAACGACTATTATTCGATGTCATCGAATGGTTCTTAATGACACAGTCTTTGTGATTTCTGCGCTTGTTCTTTCGACCTCCTTCCTTCTCCACTTGGTTTTCTTGGATCTTAGAGTTTTAAAATTTTCAATTTTGATCTCTAAAGATTCCTTATTTGCTTTGATGACTTTTGAGCACTAAATCCATGCTTTTAGCATTGTTTTCAATCCAATCTCTTAAATTCACCTTGCAACACAAACACATGTAAAATATACCATTAAGTCATATTATGTTTGTAAAACTAAGAAATAAATGGGGGATAATATGCAATATTTGACCCTCAACACAACCCCCGACCAGCATTTTGCTAGTCCCGAGCAAAATATGCGATAAATATTTTCAATCTCAAGTTCAAAACTTTTTTCGAAAAATAATCTTTTGTGCAATCAAGTATGGATGAGTATAGATAAGATAAGAAGGTGAGATTTTGAAAATTCTTGAGCTGAATCGCATAGGTAACCAATCAAGTAAGTTCTTTCTCAATCAAATTAGAGTATAAGTTTATATACCATGTTTTTCAATGTGCTCAGTGGAAATCAACTTACATTTCGTACGACTACTATCATTTCATAATGTTAGCTATGCTCAACACTTCAAGATTGGTTTGAACTCAAGTGTTGATTCTAAACTCATCCCCCTCTCCTTCTTTTTCCAGTTTTTAATTTTTATATCGACGGTCGATTTTTTTATTCATTCTTTATTTTTACATTATTTTCCAGATTTTGCATTCTTTTCATTCTTTTCATGACCTCTTTGCCGATCTCTTATTTTTTAACTAGTTCTTTTCTTCTTTTAAGGTGGATAGAATTCTCCATACTCGATTCTCACCATCTATCAATGATTCTCATACTAACAATTAGAACTTCTAGCATGTCCTATAGAAGACAAATTGAATATGTTTTGTAATTTAAATTAACATGATATACAATTTCCTCTTAATCGTTTAAGAACCTTAGGTAATAATTTACTTAAATGATCAAGCTCTAACAATTTAAAATCCAATCTCTCATCTCCTCATACTCAAGGTATTCTTAATTACACAAATTCTTTCCTTCCAAATAGAGTTCAACAGAAAATTTTGAAAAAATTGTAAAAATTTTGCTCAAAACTAAGAAAAACACTAATTAGGTTACCTAATCCCCCACACCCCCACAAAAATCTACATTGTCCTCAATGTATAAGAAATAAGCATGGAATGCAAAGAGGCAACAAAAAGAAAGGGAATGGTGATGGAAAGATAATACCTGGAGGAAGAAAATTTGAAGCTTTTCCATGGATCTCAGCATAAAAATGGGTTAGCACAAAACCAAACTCAACGAGGTATAAGCAAACTATCCTAAAATAGCATAAAGAAAACTACCCTAGTCCTATGAAAGCGATAAACCTACCTATACCTCCATCAGACTAGGAGATCAATCCTGGTAAACAAGATCACTCAAAGGTATAGACATATCCTCTGAATCAAATTTTTCAACAAATGGCTTTAATTGATGTCCATTTACTTTGAATTCATTGCCATTGTCTGGATTCTTTATCTCGACAACCCCATGAGGATATACCTTGAAAGAGAAGTAATAGTAAAAGGGTCGGTCCAACAAGATCAGAGTTTTCCTTGAAAGAGATGTAACCGAGAATTGTATAAGAGGACTTTCTGACCTGGTATGAATGATTTTTGAAGAATATGTTGGTCATGAAACACTTTCATCCTGTCCTTGTAAATTCTCGACTTCTCGTATGCATCATTCTGGATCTCCTCGAGTTCATTCAATTGTAGCTTACGCAGCGAGTCAGTGTTGTCCAAGTCAAAGTTCAAATTCTTTATAGCCCAGTAGGCTCTATGTTCCAACTCCACTGGTAAGTAGCAAGCCTTCCCATAGACAAGTCTAAAGGGTGACATTCCAATAGGGGTTTTTAATGCTATACGGTAAGCCCATAAAGCATCAGTCAAGCGAATTGACCAATCCTTACGGTCAGGATTAACCGTCTTTTCCAAAATGTGTGTGCTATCCCTATTAGAAATCTCAGCTTATCCACTTGTCTGTGGGTGGTATGGAGTGCTCACCTTGTGAGAGATGTCATATTTCTTCATTAAGTTTGCGAATGGCCTATTGCAAAAATGTGAGCTTTCATCACTAATAATGGCCCGAGGCGTTCCGAACTAGGAGAGGATGTTCTCTTTTAAGAATTTAATGACCGTCTGATGGTCATTATTCCAACACGGGATCGCTTTGACCCATTTAGTGACATAGTCTACGGCTAATAGAATTATAAATTTCCATGCGATTGGGGGAATGGTCCCATGAAATCGATACCCCAGCAATCAAATGCTTCAATTATGAGAATAGGATTCAGAGGCATCATATTCCGATGGGACAATGCTCCCAAATTTTTACAACGCTCACAAACCTTGCAAAACTCATGAGTGTCCCTGAACATAGTGTGCCAATAGAAGCTACACTGCAGAATTTTGGCCATGGTCTTTTTAATAGAAAAGTGACCACCACAGGCCTGAGAATGACAGAAGGAGATGACACTCTGGTGTTCATTGTCTGGTACGCATCTCCTTAAAATCTGATCTGGGCAATATTTAAATAAATAGGGATCATCGCAGAAAAATTTATGCACACCTCGGTGAAAAATTTCTTCGTATCTTGCATAGTACAATGTGTCGGCGTGAAACTTGTGACAAGATAATTAGCAATATCAGCAAACCAAGGTGAATGGGAGACTTTAAACAGTTGTTTGTCAGGGAACATGTCATTAATGGGTGTCATCTCAAAGGAATAAGGGAGGTCGAGTCTAGAAAGATGGTCGGCCACTACGTTTTCTACTCCCTTCTTATCTTTTATTTCCAAGTCAAATTCTTAGAGTAGGAGGATCCATCTTATCAAACGGGGCTTAGCATCATTCTTAGAAAGAAGATACTTGAGCACCGTATGATCGGTGTAGATAATGATCTTGGATCCAATCAAGTAGGATCTAAATTTGTCCAAAGCATATACTACGGCTAAGAGTTCCTTTTCTGTAATAGAGTTGTTCACTTGGGTAGGATTTAGAGTTCTACTTGTGTAATGAATAACGTAGGGCCTCTTTTCTTTTCTCTAGCCTAAAATCGCCCCAAGAACATAGTCAGATGCTTCGCACATAAGTTCAAAAGGAATGCTCCAGTCGGGTGGTTATATGATAGGTGTAGTGGTTAACATGCCTTAAGCTTAGTAAAAGCTTCCTGGCATTGCTCAGTCTACTCATGTGATACATCCTTTTGAAGTAGATTATATAAAGGATGAGAGATGTGGCTGAAGTCCTTTATGAATCTCCTATAAAACCCATCGTGTCCTAAGAAGAATCGCATGTCTCGTATGCTTTTGGGCGGAAGTAGGGTAGAGATAAGATCAATTTTCAATTTATCTACCTCTATTCCCTTGAACAAGATGATGTGTCCAAGACCAATTCCCTTACAAACCATGAAATGGCACTTCTCCTAATTGAGTACCAAATTCTTTTCTTCAGATCTTTTTGGCACATATTTAAGATTTTCTAAGCAGTCGCTAAAAGATAGACCAAAGACCGAGAAGTTGTCCATGAAGACCTCTAGATAATGCCCCACCATGTCAGAAAAAATACTTATACATCACTAAAAGGTGGCGGGGGCATTATATAGTCCGAATGGCATCCTTCAATAAGCAAAGGTACCAAAAGGACATGTGAACGTGGTCTTTTCTTGATCTTCAAGGGCTATCTTGATCTGATTGTAGCCCGAATATCCATCAAGGAAGCAGTAATAAGAATGACCAGCTAGCCTTTCTAAAATTTGATCGATGAAGGGCAAAGGGAGTGGTCCTTCCTCGTGATGGTATTTAACTTCCTATAGTCAGTGCACATTCTCCAACCTATAGTCACTCTAGTTGGCACGAGTTCATTATTAGCAGTGGCTACGATGGTGATTCCGGACTTCTTGGGAACCACTTGAGTTAAACTCACCTATTGGTTATCGGATATAGGGTATATGATACCCACATCCAATAGCTTAAGAACTTCGGCCTTAACCACTTCCGTTATGTTTGGATTTAATCTACGTTGTGGTTGTCAGGAAGTGTTCACATTATCTTCTAAATAAATGCGGTGAGTACAAATCGAAGTGTCAATTCCCTTGAGGTCCGCAATTGACCATCCAAGGGCTCCCTTATGCTCAATGAGAGTAAAGATGAGCATACTCTCTTGTTCTTGCTCAAGGTGGGAAGAAATCACCACCGAGTATATCTCATCTTGCCCTAAATAGACATATTTCAAATCAGAGAGCAAAGATTTTAGGTCAAGCTTCGGTGCCTTGCAGTTAGACGTTAGAGGCACTACATCAGTTTGGGGTAATTCTTCAAATTGTGGCCTCCACTGGTTAACTTCGAGTACCGGCACGATATCCAGCATGGCCCCCGTCTCCCTAATCATATCATCATCAGAATCATAGGAGTGGGCTAGTCACGTCTCAAGAGGGTCAAAGGATAAGGTCAAGAGTGTTATATCTTCCACGAAAGAATTAATCAGGTTAACATCGTGGAGATCGTCATTATCCTCTGACTGTTTGCCTGTATTAAAAAAGATATTCCACTCCAATGTCATATTCCCGAAAGACAAACTCATGACTCCATTCCTGCAATTAATCATCGCATTTAATGTGGTAAGGAATGGACGACCAAGGATGACAGAAATTTGAGTGCTTATGTCCACGATGGGTTGAGTATCCAAGATGATAAAATCTACCTGGTAGTAGAATTTGTCAACTTGGACCAACACATCCTCGATTATCCCTCTCGGTACACGAATTGAGCTATCAGCAAGTTGTAATGTGGTCTGGGTGGGTTTTAATTCACCTAGACCCACTTGCTCGTACACCGAGTATGGGATCAGATTCATGCTCGCTCCTAAGTCAAGAAATGCATGCTTAATCCGATAGTTCCCAATTACGCAAGTGATGGTTGGGCTACCGGGATATTTTTACTTTTGTGGCACATCTTGCTTCAGGATGGCACTCACTTTTTCAGTTAAAAAGATCTTCTTTTAAATATTTTGCTATCTTTTGATCATGCACAAGTCTTTCTGAAATTTAGCATATGAAGGAATTTGTTTTACCACACCCAGTAAAGGAATATTGACCTTCACTTATTCCAACACCTCTAGGATGTCCTAAGAGTTGGAGAGAGGTTTCAATGTAATCAACCGTTGGGGAAATGGAGCAATCGGCTTCCCTTGAAGTTCCAGTTCTAACTCTTGTGGGGCATGGTTAGATTTATCATTATTATCTTCTTCCAGGTCCTTGGGCTTTTCAGCCCTAGCCGGAATGGTTTTGTCAATGGTCTTCCCACTCCTAAGAGTGGTGATAGATTTAGCTTCCTCTATCTGATTTGAAGAGCTCGGGTTGCTAACTTCATATTGCAGTTTTGGATTGGGAAGAGGTTGAGCTAGAAGGCTCCCTTTATTCCCATCGCACTTTTAGTCTTAAGTCCTTATATGGCCTTTGTGAGGTCTTGAAAGACTTGTAGAATACCCTGATTGAAAAGCTCTTGATTTTGAAGATGCTTTAAAACCAGATCCTCCTGAGGTTTCCCTTGATGTGGAATTTGATTAGGGAATCCTTGAGGTGTAGCAGTTTGTCCCTTTTTTCAACTAAAGTTTGGATGATTTCTCCAGCTAGGATTGTACGTATTAGAGGTGGGCCCACTGAAAGGTCTTTGGTAATTATTCACCGCATTCAATTGCTCATTCAGTACCTCTTGAAAGGCAGGTATTGTTGGAAAATTTTTATTTGTGTGAATGTTGCAAGCACAAATACTGCAAACAGTTTCCTTAGCCTTATCCTTCTTTAATTCCATGGCCTTGAGTTTTCTGGTGAGATTAGCCACTTTACCATTAATATTTAGGAGATACATTCCGCCCCTCTCCTTAGATTGAGTCGTCCTAAGCATGGTGCTTGATTTTGGAAGGATGTCACATAATTTTAAGTTTTCAGCAAGCTTATCAAAGTAATCCCACACATCATCGACATTTTTATTCATGAACTCCCCATTGCACATTGTCTCGACTAATTGGCGCATGGGAGATGTCAGTCCATCATAAAAAAAAGTTTGTGATGTGCCACGTTTCAAAACCATGTTGTGGGCATGAACTGACAAGATCCTTGAACCGCTCCCAATATTGGAAGAATGTTTCATCTTCCCTTTGGGCGAAGTTCATTATCAACTTTCTAAGGGTATTTGTCTTATGGTATGGAAAAAATTTCTTTATGAACTCCCTTGTCTTGTCATTCCATCTTAGATTTGAATGCTCTTTTTCTCTTTTAAAGAAAAAGGAAAGAGTTTCAGCCTAACTATATCATTGGACACGTTTGGAAAGTATAGAGTGGCTAAATCTCATCAAACTCTTTCAAGTATAGATATGGATTTTCATATTCAAGCCCATGAAATTTTGAAAGGAGTTGGATCACTCCTGGCTTGATATTCATGTGTCCCGTATTTTCTGAAAAACCATACATGAGGGTGTACTCACCTCCGCCGGTTGTAAATAGTCTCACAAAGTACGAGGCGGGATGCTTGATGCACCTCATTCTCATCCTGGACTTCCTCAACCCTAGGTTGAGGTTGTCTTCCCGGTTGATTGACCGGTTGATTGGCAGCCATAACCTCAATTAACTCTGAGGATCTCGAGAGGTGTCTAATCCTGTGATGGATAAATAATCCCTCAACCAATCCTCATTCATTCAAAAGACGTCGAATGTTATCACGGACCCACTTGCATAAAACACTCTCAGCCCTCAATTTCAGATTCTAACCTAAACCTGAAAGAGAGAAGGAAAATAGAAATATAAAATTAGAAAGAGAGGGAATTAGAAAGAAGTTCCTAAATTAAGATCCTACAAAACAAAACAAAACAAGCCAGTTTCTAAAACAAAAATTCTAAAATTAGAAAGTTTCTAAAAATAAAAATTAAAAAAATCAGTTAATTTCTAAAATAAAAAAATAATAACAATAAGAAAGCAACCTAGTTCCTAAAAATAAAAGAGAAAAGTTTCTAAAAATAGAAAATAGAAAGTTTTTAAAAAGAGAAAAAGTTAATTTCTAAAGTCAAATTAGGAAAGTTTTCAAGCTTAGAATTAGAAAGTAGTTTCTAAAAATAAAAAAGGAAAGTTTTTAAACCTAAAAATAGAAAGTAGAAAAACCATAATCTTAACCTACTTTTAAAACTAATCAATCTCAGAAAAACACAGCTGTTAATCACTGGCAACGGCGCCAAAAACTTGTTCACAACCTCAAGTGCAAGGTTGCGATGTAGTAATAATCTCAGTAAGACCGAAGTCGAATTCACGAGGACTAATCTTGTGCATCTATTCTTAAAGTAATTAGAATCAAAACTAGGAGAAGATCTAACCTAAATAAGGAAAGGATAGAGAGTAATTATGGAAAATTTAATGAAAAACTTAAGAAATTCAAAGGTGGGAACTAGGGTTTTTAGGGATTCACTTACGGCTATTAGGATGTTTCCTTATTTGATTCAAGGCACTCAATTAGAATTAGAGTCATATCCTATCCAATTTGAAGATATTCAATAAGATCAGATCTGAATTTCCATTAACCTAAGGGCCTGTTTGATTTTCTAATTACAGAGGTAATTCTAGGTAAATGGGTAATAATTATTTACCTCTATGTTTACGGTTAGATTTTCAAGGTGATTTGACGGCCACCTTTCATTTATAGCACTCCTCACGTCAACCGAGGAAAAAAAAGTTAAATTATGGGGCCCACATTAATATTTTTATATTATCCACACTGTCCATCCCTTTAGCCAACTCATTTTAGGGCATGAGCTAAAAAAAGAGGCAGATCCAAAGATCAAGTAGACCACACTACTGGAAACAATGGGAATTGAACTCCTACCATTGAAAGCTTCTTGAAGACCTTAGAAGTTTTGGATCAAACTGATATTTTTGTTTCCACTTTATCAATGATTGTGTGACCTTATTAATGGGTTGGATGACAAATAAACATCACTGTGGGCCCTAGGGAGAAAACAACTTTCAACCATTGACGTTTTAATGATCCCTATTTCCTAAGGTGTGGTCCACTTGAGCTTTTAATTTTTCTCATTTTTGGGCTCATGCCTTAAAATGTATTCTTTAAAAAGATGGATGGTGTGGATAACTCATATATATCATAGTAGGGCCCACATATTTAAATCAGTAATAAAAACATTTGTATGGATCGATTTTCGAAACGTAATTCCTGGCAACTTTCAAACAGGTGTAGTAAGTAATAATCAAGTAATTCCATGTATTTACTAGGGGAAACTAAAAATCAAACGGCCCCTAATTCTCAACGGATGAAAGTCGTGAGGATTGGAAGTGATTCTATCACCTAACCATGCTCAGGAGACAATGGTGGACAACATGATATACATATCTAACAACAATCATGGAAGAATTGTGAAGGATAGAAAGGATTCCGTCACCCATCCATGCCCAAGGGATGATGGAGAACAACAGGATTTTCTACTTTCATAAACTCCAAACAGAAAAATAAATAAATAAATAAATAAAAATACTTCAAGCTATCGCAGAGCCATTATAATTTAAGTCACAACAAACCATTAAACACTAAAAGTATTCCTTAAATATCAAACTAGAATCAAAGGAGTTCAACAATAACATGAATCAAACAAGAAAAACATCCCAACCAGCTACAAGCTTCACCCCTTGGCCCTAGCTAAGGGATCTAGACAACCATAGACATGAATGGATTAAAAACCCTAGAAGAAAGCATTAAAAACTAAGGAGAAGGGAAGAAGAACTCTTGGGAAGTGGCTCCGCCCTTTTACTCTGCTCCGCCAAACCCTAGATATCCTTTAAAAAAATGCCTAGAAATCCCTATTTATAAGCAAAGTTCCACAAAATCACAAACTGGATCAAATTTACGCAATTCACGTAATGCCTTTAATGTCATCGAACACCCTTCAATGTCATCAAAGGGGTTTGATTCCAAAAGTCCTGCCTTTTCTTCTTTCGCATTGGGTAAGTCCCTATGTCATCGAATCGTCCTTTTATGTCATCGAGCAAAGCTTCGATCCATTGAACAGGTCTTCCAGTCATTGAAAATGTGTCGAAAACAGTCCAGAGAGTTGCTTCAATTTCTTCAATAAATTCGATGTCATCGAGCAGTCTTCGATGTCATCGATCACCTTCCTTCAAGTCATCGAACATGTCTTCGATTAATCAGTAAAAACACCCAATATGTCCAGCAACCAACTCGATTTTTCCTCATAAACTCAATGTCATCAACCATTATTCAATGTCATCAAATGGATCTTCGATGTCATTTATGGTTCTTAATGACACAGTCTTTGTGATTTCTACGCTTGTTCTTTCAACCTCATTCCTTCTCGACTTGGTTTTCTTAGATCTTGGAGTCTTGAAATCTTTAATTTTGGTCTCCAAAGATTCCTTCTTTACTTTGATGACTTTTAAGCACTAAATTCATGCTTTTATCATTCTTTTCAATCCAAGTTCTTAAATTCACCTTGCAACACAAACACATGTAAAATATACCATTAAGTCATAGTATGTTTGTAAAACTAAGAAATAAATGAGGGATAATATGCAATATTTAACCCTAAACACCGGGTTACTGACAAGTGCCTTCCATTCTTCCAACAGTTGAAAGGTAAAAAAGAAGACAAAATGGACCGAGGACTGCAAGCAAGCATTTCAATAGCTCAAGCAGTATGTAGGTTCACCTCCATTACTCTCTAAGCCCAAGTAAGGAGAGTCGTTGTTGCTCTATCTAGCAGTCTCTACTGCGGCGGTCAGATCAGTCCTCATCCGGGAGCAAGGGGAGAAGCAACTCCCAGTTTACTATGTCAGTAAAGTATTAATGGTCCCAACCAAGACCAGATACTCTGACATCGAGAAGCTTGCCCTAACTTTGATAGTGTCGTCTCATTGCCTCTGCCCTTCCAAGCCCACACAATCATAGTCCCTACCAATCAACCTCTCCACCAAGTACTTCAAAAGTCCGAGGTGTCGGGAAGGCTCACTAAATAGGCGATCGAGCTCAGTGAATTCGACATCAAATACCAACCCCAGACTACCATCAAAGGTCAAGAAGTGACCGACTTCATTATTGAATTCACTAACGTACAAAACCTGGAAGCTCCAACTAATCCGAACAGTGAAGCCGACCAACAGGTCTGGACATTATACGTCGATGGTTCTTCCAACTCTAAGGGCAACGGGGCCAGGATATTCCTCGAAGCACCCGACCAAACCTGCACACAATATGCCTTGAGATTTGGATTTCAAACGTTGAATAATGTGGTACAGTACGAAGCATTGCTCGTCGGACTCAAGTTGGCAGCAACAATGGCGGCTTAGACTCTAAAAGTCCACAACGATTCCCAGCTCGTCGTCAACCAGGTCGCTAACGAATACCAGGCCATTGAGGAAAAAAAATGATCACTTATCTTCAAAAAGCCTGAAAACTCGTTAGTAAGTTCCAAAAATATGAAGTCGTCCTGGTCCCCAGAGGGAAAATTTCCAAAGCAGATGCACTGGCAACATTGGTAACAACGACCGAGAATGACATCCTAAAATCAATCCCCATTGAGTTCTTATCAGATCCGAGCATCAATGAGCCCAACCTGGAAGCAGCTTGTTCCGTCACCTCGACCCCGAGCTGGATGGACCCGATTGCTTAATTCCTTCGGGAAGGCAAATTAACCGAAGACAGGCTCGAGGCACGTAGGATTCGGGCTAGGTCGACTCAGCACACCATGGTGGGAGACACCCTGTACAAAAAAAAAAAAATCTTTACCTTACCTGTGGTGCCTTTGATATGAGGAGGTCGAGTACATCTTGAAAGAAATACATGAAGGGATTTGTGGCAATCACTCGGGCAGTTGCACCTTTGCTCATAAGGTCATTCAACAATGATACTTTTGGCTGACCATTCAGGAAGATGCTAAACAGTATAACCATAAATACAACAAGTGTCAAAGATTCGCAGTGATACCTCATTAACCACCTGAGCAGCTAAACCCCATAATCAGACCATGGTCATTCGTCAAATGGGGAATAGACATCATCGGCCCATTACCGATGGGCAAAGGTCAGACCAAGTTCGTTGGCGTCATTGTCGACTACTTCACCAAATGGGTTGAGGCCGAACCACTGGCCAAGATTACTGAGCAGAAGATCACCGACTTCGTATGAAAAAATATCATTTGTCGATAAGGGATTCTGCATTACAATCGTCTCGGACAACGGTAAATAGTTTGACAATGTTCAGTTCCGAGGCATGTGTGAGAGGCTCAGAATTCATAATGCTTATTCGTCACCTTGGCAACCTCAAGCTAACGGCCAAGTGGGGGCAGTTAACAAGATCATAAAAAACTACCTCAGAACTAAGCTCGAAAAGGCCAAAGGGACTTGGGCCGAGGAGCTTCCTTATGTCCTCTGGGCAGATCAAATTACCGCTCGGACATCCATAAGAGAAAATCCCTTCTCCTTAACCTTTGGGGCAAAGGTTGTTGTTCTAGTCGAAATAGGGCCCTCCACATGTAACATCCTGAATTTTCGCGGCCTGAGTACATACTTGTGCCTAAGAATTCTAGGTATTAATAATGTAAAACTTGGATGCTTCAAAATCGCACTTTTTTTTAATTTAGATTACATCCAGTTACATTCACGAAGGTAACAATTCACAAGAATAAAATCAACTATATTTATTATTCCATTAGAGTAAAAGAATTTAGCAAATCATTAAATGCCCTCTTAATGAGAGCTTATTACATTATCAAAGTTCGCAGTGGGAAATAAATAAAATAATTCATGGTGTCATCCTTCTTCTTTATTCATAAGAATCTTCCATAGAATGATTATCGTCCGTATCATCAACCTGCAATTCACCTGCAATATTTATATGGTTGGAGAGGGTCAATGCCCTACTCATAGTGGTCATTGTCCTTTAAAGTTTACAATCTTTCTATAAGAGAATAATAGAATAGTTTCGATACATCTCATACTCCACAAATACAAGTGGTATCGATATGTGTAAACATTCTATATGAAATGCATGCCTAGCAAAGTATGCGTGGTCTATCACACTCAGCAATCATGATCACAATGTGAAAAGTAGTTTAAATTATCCAACTCGCCCTGCATTCTCACTATACGGAGATTTGTCTGCATGTCCAACATTAACGTGGATTTATGCAAACATCTCAAGGCGACACAACAACGTGATTGAGGGATTTATGTGACATGATGTGTTCATAGAGCAACTATTTACGACATCCAATCCTGAGAAGTAATGTAACATGCATGGCGACTTACATCGATTGTGCACCACACACCAACCCACGAGATTACGTGCTGACCAAGAGGGACGCTACCCATAATGCATTACGTCCACGATAATATATTGATTACTGAAAGTGGGATTTCCAACATAATACTTGTGTACAAGGTAATAATGTAGTGATTGGAATTATGTAATAAGAATTCATACGGTAAAGATGAACAACAGTAAACTTGAAACATAAAACAATCAAATTAGTCTCATTGCAAATTTTAAAGGAAGAAAACCCTCACCTCTAACGTCGTATCTCCCTTTAGAGTTTTGTATATACACTGTACGATTGAATTCTAACATGATTTTAAACAATTCAGATGGTTAGATCACTCCATGAACTGTCTCGTAAGATCAACGGCTAGGATTTTGGCCTAAGATCTAGGTTTGGGATTTGGTTTATAAGGTAATATATTAGATATGAACTTAGGAGATGAGAGGATTACCTTGGTGAGAAATCAACCTTTGCCGACCAACTCAAACTTCAACAGAATTTTCTTATCGAGTTGACTCGATTCAACTTGGTCTTAAACAACCTATGTATGGTTTAGGACTATTCACGAGTCGAGCTAGCTCGAAAGACTCGCTCAACTCAGCTCGAGTCAGCTCGGATTGACTCGGCTTGAATGGTCGATTCGAGCCGAGTCAAGCTAATTATTTGAAGCTCGACTTGAGTTCAAGCCGAGTTCAACCAGGGGGCATTTCAACTTGACTCAACTTGAACTCAAGCTCGACTCAGCTCGATTAATAAATATATTAAAGTTGTGGGGAATGCAGAGAAAGTTGAAGTGGGATCTCTTTGCTTTCACCCCAGCAACGAAGAGTTTGATGTTGGTGTTGATGATCTCTTGAATCCAAAATAGTATATTGTATGGAGCACTCACATGAATAGACATATCCTTCCTGAATATGTTGTGAGCTACAAGTCCTCAGATCATCTGCAAGGTAACGGAAACTGCGGTTTTGTTTAAGCAGCAACAATACAGATGGGTTCCACTTTTCCGTGGTCCCATGTCTGTTCAAAATCCTATCCATTGGAAAGTATGGCTTTGATGATGGGTAATTTAGAACATACAATTGAGGATGCTTTTGGCCCATGGTTCTTCTATCATAGGGCCCACACAGATAGATTTCCTGGACTGCTGAAAGATGGACTACACCTTGTTTCGGTTGCCGGGCCAAACCGAAAATGAATTTCGCTTGGTGGAGCGTCACGTAAAATGCCTCTTGAATTTATTTTTTATTTAGCTTCTCTTCTAAGTCAATGGAGGAGGATCAAGAACAGAATCCATTACTCTCTCACCCAACAAGCTCGAGCTCGACTCGAGGTAAACTTGACTCAACTTGAACCACTAGCTCGACTCAAACTCGACTCGACAGCTTTGACAAACAAGCCAAGCTTCAATGTTGAGCTCGAGGCCAAGCTTGAACTCGAGTACAGCATGGACAAGCTGAGCCGAGCTTGGCCCACCTTGACTCGACTCGATGCCCACCCCTAGTATGGTTGCTTGAAAATCCAGAATTGAAACTTAGTTTATGGAAGCTTACCTCTACTAGTTAGAGGACCCACCTCGGATCTGAACTCTGCCTAGTAACTCAATGAGTTGTTGCTTGACTCGTTCTCTCTCTCCCTCTCTATTCTTCTTTCGTTCTTCCTCTTTATCTCTCTTTCTTTCTCTCTCTCCCAGTGCGGAGGTTGTATGCTTCCTTCTCACCTTCGTATATCAGACCTTTATAGGCCCTCAGTTCGACGGAGCAGAGAGTCGCGGTCGGAGACAATCACGCCTTTCGCACTTGGTTTTCGCACATGAATCCCGTTGTTGGCTTGCGTGGATTTTTGGTTTGTAGTGCAATTCAGCATCTGGCTTCGTTTAGAGGGCTGGGAGAGGTTTCCTAGTCGAAGGATCATCAGATGGATGGTTACGATCGTCCTCTGTTTTGATAAGGTGGGCATCAGAGTCCAGCGATCGGTCGAGTTGGCGTGCTCTACTTCAATGGCAGATCCGACTCCCACCAATCTTTGTTCGAACGACTCCCTTAGGAGGGCACGGGATTGCCATCTGACGTCCCCTGGCGCCCAAGATTGAAGATCTGATTGTTTCGGAGACGATTCTTGCGAATGAGACTTCCGCATTGTGTGGTTACTCTGCATGAGGAGTCGAAGGAATGTCGTAGTCTCCATTTCCTCTTCTGCCTTTTGGACGGCTTAGAGAGGATTGGAATTCCTCCATCTATGTTTTCCACGTCTTAGATCGGAGCCAGGTTTTCAGGCTCGGTCGCGTTATGTGTGGGAGTTCTTAAAAACGGTCGGGTTTCCCACTGGCATTGGTTTGCGGAAGGAGTTCGACTCCGGTTTCATTTCTGGAGTCTGTGGGGCCCACCTCTGATAACTTTCCAGATGATCTACTCCTTTCATCTATTTTGTACACCAATGTTAGGTCGTGAGCCAAAACCTAAGGTGGATCCGGTCTTTAAGTGGCCCACTCCGTTCGTCGTAAGGGGATGATGTCCGATGTTAGCGTGATTCATTCCTACTCCCACTTACGCTAGGTGATATGCACAAGGACTTCTCTAATTTTTCAAATTCTCCATTGTGTTCTTAGTTGTTTTCTAACTCCTGTTTCATCAGGATGCACCGTTTAATTATCTTGAAAATTGGCGGGCAAACTCCGTTTTCCATACTCTTTCTGTCGGTCAAGTTTGGGCTTGGATCTCTCTAGGATAACCTAGATGTTCTTTTAACAGATAACTCACTCTGTAATTCAAAATAACGTTTATGCATATTTAATTGACAAGTTATCATATAGTTTGGGTCTATACCCTAAGATCTTCATGATGATCGGTTTATCATAATATTTGCGTGGCCCGTTTGGCGGATCTACACATGACGGATAGTCAGATGACTTGCTAAAAATAAGGGAACTTAATGGTTAGCATTCTGACCATGTATGTAGGTGGACGCATGGTTAGTTTTGTAAATGGATGAATACAAGTGGGTTTTTGGAGCAATCAAGGGTTAGAACATGTATACCGTTAGATTCAAGTGGCCTGTTCACACGTGTAAGTTCATTATATTGTATTTCTAATGGTGGGTTAAGTATATTCATATGGGGTGAACAAGATAAACAGATCAGAATCTCAATTCGATATGTGTACGGACAGATGTGGAGGTCAGATAGTTAGTTTATTATGATTGGGTGGTCTAAAATCAAAGCGGACGATCAAATGTCTCTATCTAACAATGAATATTTGATTAAGTGGTTTGTCATGATGAAAAGTTGAGGATACTTAGTTATATAGTGTTCTTGTCCTAAAATCAATAGTTGGATGACTTGGTCTATGGATGAAGATTATTTCCAACAGTCAGATTCATGTTGGAAAATAGATGGTAAGGTTAGGATAGCTAGGTTGGTATCGTACACATGTATATATTAAGTTAAATTTTATGGTAACACTCGAGAACTTTCAATATTCGGGTATTGAAAAGTTCGGGGTGTTACACTACAACACAAGTTCGATCATACGACGAGGCTTAAAATGTCGAGTAAATAGCTTTGAGCCTCGATCTATTCGAAAAGGAGTTCGAGCAAGCACAGCAGAAGATTGTGACTCATCAACAACAAGTCGCCCGGTTCTACAACTTTCGGGTAAAGGTGCGAAGGTTCTGGGTGGGAGACCTAGTCCTCCACAAAACCTTCCAAAATACCAAGATGCCCAGATCAGGGACCCTAGGGGCAAACTAGGAAGGGCCCTACAAGATAATGGGTACGAGCCAACTAAGGACATATCAACTTGAATATATGGATGGACGACCTCTACCGCACTCATGGAACGCTAAGCATTTGAAAATCTACTATCCGTGAAAACTGATCAGGTCTCAGATCGGAAGAATTGACCTATTAGGTCAAAACGGCTTGTTTACCTACTCTACGGAATCTACAATAAAAGTTCCTGAGGTCAGGTAATTCAAATTTCTACTTATCGATTTCGCTACTCGGACAACACGACCTACTGTGAGGATTTCCTTTAGTGCGAGGGAAAGCAATCTTCTTAATTGAACTGCTCAACCCATTGTGAAAAGGTCATTGCGGCTGATTCTTCCTATGTTCAACAAGGGCAGGACTCCCCCAAAGTATAGGGAAGAGTTCCCCCCCCCCCCCCCCCCCCCAAAAAAAAAAAAAAAAAACACACTCGACTACTTGAATGATATGACCGACCTACTAGTATAATCAACATGCGACACCCGATCTACTGAAACTTATAATGCACGATGAATATGCACACTAAAATTTTCTCTTCCATTGATAAAAATGATTACATCCTGAGGAGTATAGGAAAAAGGGTTAGGAGAGGTTAATCCCCTTGAGGAGGCTGCTCAGCTTCTAGCAGGGTTAGGTCCTTGGCTTCTTGCCGGGTCGGGTCCTTGACAGCATGGTCTTCAAGGCCACTTAAGTCGAGCTTAGGGTATTGCTCTTTGATGTCCTCGAGGCATTAATCATACCCATAGTTATAAATCAACTCCTTCTCATTTGCTCACTCCTTCGAGGCCTTGAATTCCTCCATTACCGCTACTTGAGCCGATGGGATGAAAGGCCCGACCTTGGCCAACTTCGATGCCAAGCTTTCCAACTTCGCTACTGAGCAAACCTTTAATTCAGCTAGTTCGGCCTCCAGCCTTGCAACCTTAGCCTTCACCCCATCTAGGTGCAACAACATTACCTCCAGCTCGGCCTTCACCTGAGCTTCCCCCTTCTGGACCTCCTCCATCTGGATCTTTAAAGTTGTCTGCTCCTCCCCAAATTTCTCTAAGGCAGATCGAAACTGAATGGCCTCGGCAGTCTTTTCTTAAAGTATCGCCTCTGCTTCCTCGCATTCCCTCCCGACACGTATCATTACTCGGCAAGCGGATAAGATAACAGGGGCGACCTAAAGAGAAAATGAAGATAGACATCAGATAGCATCAAATTACAAAAGCAAGTATAATGCAAAGAAAGAGCTCTACCTTATAAAAAGTCACGGCCACATTACCCAGAAAGGTGACCGGATGAGTCTTCATCAAGGTCGTGATGTCATCCTCAAGAATGTGTCGAGCAACCCTTGGGATAAGACTATGCGCGTAATACCCTTGTGGAAAAGGGTCCTCCTGAGCTTTACCCGCCTACTGACCAGACGAGCTAACCTCTTGAACCTAGGCCGTAGGGGGCTGAGACTCAGTGGTGGGAGCGACCTCCAGTGCCAAGGTGGGTTCCAAATCCACCACCTCCGAAGTCGCCGAAGGATTTGTAAAGCAGCCAAACTCGACAGCTCCACTACGAGCTGACCAATGCCTGACGTCGACCTCCCTTTCATGACTACAGAAGAGCTCACTCGTTGTTTGGCTAGGGGTATGACCGCCCTCCTCTTCGAAGATGATTTTTTTTTTTTGCCAGTTCAGCCTCAGAAGGGGCACGGGATCTTTTGATAGAACGAGGGATATCAGTCAATCCTACGTAATGACAAATGCCAATCAAAAATGAAAAAGAAAAGCCACATGAGTTCAGAAGAAGCTAGTATGTTTATCTCCCGAGATGGATGGGGCAAGGCTAGATTGGTAAAGGAGTTACGGGGTGATCAACTGCTTCCAAGATCTCTCAGAAGCATCTACCAACCTCGCACGGGCGATCCGATTGTGCTCTGACTAGGTTATCAGAGCAGGATTGCAAAAAACTACCATAGTTAGCGAAAGATAATAGAAAATGAAAACAAAACTACAAGGTCTGCAATTCGGATATATCCGGCCTGGGTTAGCAAACTGAGTGGGGACAAGAGGTCATAACCTAGCAGTTGTCAGAGCTTCCCTGTCTTCAGATGCCCAAAACCACTTGTCCTTCCATTTTTTTGTTGGAGAACGGGTTATCTGTAATAAGGGCCTAACCCTTGTTTGGCCAGGGTAAGAAATAGTATCAACTCATATGCCTTGGGTTAGCCTTCATCTGGTAGAGTTGGAGGAACTCGTCGACGGTCAGTTCGGTATTACCGAGCTGAAAACATAGAATAAAGGCCCCCAACAAAGCCCTCTAGGCATACAGAATTATTTGGCCAGGGGGCAACCTCAAATGAGATGTGACTCCCTAACGATGCGGTGAAAGGGGAGTTTGAGGCCACATTGTAGAGTGACCAAGTATACGGACACCTCACCCTCACAAGGATCCCTGGGGATCTCACCAAGCATAAGAACTCGAAACACCACGAAATCAAGAATGTGGTACTCCGACCTGATCTGAAACAGGTTAGACTCCTTGAGCCTTGACTTGAACGAGCCTATTTCTACGGGCTGGTCTGCGGAAGATTGAGTTGTTGCCCTTTCCCCCGAATCCGACCTCAGCGTCTGCAGGCCGCTACACAAAGGATTGGTCCATTATCCACTTTGTCAGGGAAGACATGGTCTCACCATCGCGTTGTAGCAGAATCAGAGACGGTAGATCATAAGGGGGCCCTAAACGAGAATCTCAGCTTTCCGGCCCATAATCGCCTTAGAAAGCCATGGGCTCATCCCATTCGTCCAACATATCCAACATATCTAGCCAGAGAATAGCCGAGAAGTAAAAGCAGAAAAGAGAAAGTGAAAAAATAAGGAAAAACAAAGAAGATTCGACGAAACAGAGCTCGCCGGAGAAGAGATTTCCAACTTACCGGAAATCGCCAAGTCTGAGAAGTCTAGGAGAGGAGGCAAAGGCAAATGAACAAGGCTGCTAGGGCTCCCCCCTTTTTATAAGGACCTCGGCCATAGGTATTAATTGCCTGCATTAAATACCGTAGTTGAAAAGATGCCACCTCACGCAAGTCATATCACGTGGTAACTTCTTATTGAATGGACAACCTGATTTCCGAAGCGGCGCCACGTGTCTACGCCCCATGGGTCAAAAACTGAAAAGGCGTCTTGCCAGTGCACGCCATCTCGAGCGCCTCGTCACTATCATTGCAGATCCTTCTTGATTTTTGTGCATGTCGTCCTAACCCACAATAATGACAAGTTAGCTCGAACTCCCATGCACAAAATATCACAAATTCGACCTCGTTACACTGACTTACTTCCTAAGCTTATGTCGTAAGCTCGGAAGTAGTGGGGCTACTGTTTTGGGTAAAAATGAACTAATCAAAGAGATGAGGTCAGCTTGGATATATGTGCATATCCTGTGGTCGGCATAGTCCCATCCATTTCCAAGCTCTTGCTAAACTCCTGTTGATATCCTCTGAGGGTCATCCGAGTCATGATCCTGTATGCGAGGTTGTGCGGCTCGGAACTTACAAGGGAGTCTCTATATCGTACGATGAGACGAAGAGGATGGTCATTCTTGGCACATTCAAGACACCACTAAGGTCTTAAATGAAAGCAGCTCGGCTCTGCTGCTCGGACATTTGGCCACAACCCAAGAATTCGACAGAATGTTGAAAACATATTGAAAGAGGAACCAACTACAGCCTACAAAGTGCCCTGCTTGGCAAGGTCGTCATCAGAACGGCCATAGGTTTAACTCATGAAGTCGGCTTGGATGGTTGACCTTGGCCACCATCCCTATATGTTTTAAGAGCTCGACCACTTGATCTGATCGTCACCACGGATCTCACGAAGCGGTTGAGAAATGGTTGCTAAACGCATGCCTATGATTTAGGAAGTATTTCTATCCAGGTAATCGATTGAGTGATAATTAAATAGATAAGTTCTCCATCTAATCTTCTATATCTCCTTTATCACCAACTAATTTGTGATTTGGATACACTGATGTATCAACTAGCTTAGCACCAAGAAAACTTGTTTTGTGAGAAGATCTGGAACATATTTATGCTGAGACAAATTAATTCTTTAAATGGATCTGAAAACTTGTTTACCAACAAATTATCAAAGATGGCTAAGATCTTTTTTGAAAAAAAAAAAAAATCTCAAAAAATACTTCTTACTCCTCAGTATCTCCTATTATCACTTCCTGTAACAATAATATCATCAACGTAGATTACTAACATAATAAGACCTAATGTACATTTCCATACAAAGATGGAATCATCAGCATGACTTTGAACAAAGCCATAGATCAACACAACCATACTAAAATTTCCAAACAATGCACATGATTACTACAGTAGCTAATAAATCACCTTGCTTAGTTACATACCTTGTCTAACTCTCCCTCAACAACAAACCCAAGTTGTTGCTTCATATAGTCATCTTTTACAAGATCAACATGAAGAAAGATCATTTTACATCCAGTTAAAAAAGAAGCCCATCATGATTAATGGCCACCAAGAGGATAACAGGAATAGAGTTCAATTTAGCAATAGGAGAAAAGGTTTTCTTATAATCAACACCAAGAGTCTGAGTATATACCTTTACAACCAAGCAAGACTTCAAATGTTCAACCGTCCCATTAGGCTAAAACTTAATGGTGTAGACACACCTACAACAACACATTTACCTCAAATAGATCGGTAAATTACCAAATATTGTTATGATAAAGCAATCATTTCCTCTTCCATTGCATGCTTCCACCCTCATGTGACAATGTTTCCTGATATAACTTAAGAATAGAATGAGAGAACAAGATTACAGTACATATATGGAAAGTCTCAGATAAGCATTAAAAATACATATTTAGAGATAAGGTCATCAACACATTTATGTTTACCTATTCTCAAGGCAATAAGAACAACAGTCTCGTCGTAGGTAGACTTTCAATTGAAGTATGGTTAAAATGAAGGAGCCAATAGGTGGAAGAGATTGAATTGTCTTCTTCGACTACAATAGGTATTGATACAGCTTCCACATTAAGAGATTTATCGTCTCTTGAGAATAAAGGAGTAAACTCAAAAAATATAATATGTACGTACACATTGTCTTCCAAGAGGACTGTAACAATAATAACCTCATCGTATTTGGAGTACCCAAAAGATACATTTAATGACTCTACAATCTAATATCATAGCTCAACTAACTCCAATTGATGAACAAAGCATACACATGCAAAAACTTTGGGAGGTGAAGAAAATAATAGTATATGGAAGTAAAATTTCATGGGGAGATTTACCCATTAAAATAGTCCAGAGCATTCGATTTATCAAATAACACACTAAGAGTACTACATCACTCTAAAAGTTTCTGAAAACATTCATCTAAATTAATAAAGCATGGGTCACCTCAAGTAGGTGATGATTTTTCACTCCGTACCACTATTTTGTTGTGAGGTGTGGACACACAATGTTTAATATAGTATACCCATTTTAGATAATACAGACTAAAAGATTGTGATATATATCCCTTATTTGAATGAAACATAGACACTTTTAAGTTAAATTAGTTTTGCACTTCCATATATATATATATATATATATATATATATATATATATATATATATATATATATATATATATATATATATATATATATATATATATATAAAAATAATAATTCATATTATCTTTTATTAAATAAATCCAAGTAATTCATAAAAATCATGAACAAGTGTAATAAAATACTTAATATTCTAACTTGGTTAAAATTTTAACCAATCTTCAAACATCAAATGGAACAAAGAAAAAGGAACTACATTATGCTTTTTCACTCATGGAGGATATTGAACGTGATAGTGTTTACTAAGTCAGCATAAAACTAACAGATACAGTAAGTATAACACCTTTAAGAATATTTAAGAACATAAAGGACAGATGGCTATGGGAGGGAATAACTTAGATGAACAATACAAATTCTATATACGTTGGACTAGGTATCATCTACAAAACCATTAACGGATGCGAACTCCAAATGCCCACCACTCTAACAATGTATGCATATTACAAAAGATCTCAGCAAGTCTACAATAGGTGTATTTCCTGCCAGTAAAACGACTACCAACTAAACTCAAATATTTAAAGTAGAATTATCATCAAATAACTGATATGTTTAAGAAAAGTTTTGCACGAACCAATCCATATTCATGTTGAATGACAAAACTATATCTATCATAATGCATCATCACATTCTTTTGCAAACTAATCCAAATAACATTACAAGAAAAGTTTTTGTTGAATGAATATATCTATCATAATGCATCTCACACTTTTGCATAATCCAAAAGCATTACATTTGCACTTGTCAAAAACAATACAACTACCTCATGATCAGAGCACTGTACTAGATCCATTAATCATATGTACTAGTACTCTCATCAGGCTTTTCAGTAATCAAGTATTTTTATTTTCCCCTAGCAGTTAAAAACACTTGGAGGGATTCAGACCACCGAAGATAGTCTGTATACTAACTCAATAGAGATTAATATTGGACCCTTAGAACGGTTGGATGAATTTATGAATCCAATTTTCAAATCACTTCTCTCTTCCATTTAGAACAAAGGATTAGAATATACACCACAAACTTATACAAAAACGGACTAACCAACATCCCACTGGTGTGCTTCATATGGTATGCGCACCAAATTTGAAGAGAATAACCAACCCACATGTCCATCGTTCCAACCATGAGTGTCAATGATCACAAAACAACAATCTGACAAAAACAATCAACCCATATGTCCACACATCCCACACACTATCATCACGAATACTTCATTCCTATATTTTATTAATGGACAATTATAAAGACTCCACATAATTAAAAATTAAAAAATAACGACCTAGCTTTCTTAAAAGATTTTCAGCGTAAGAAGAATAAGAGCCCAAAAATAAAAGAATGAAAACAAGTCATTTGATAGTAGAGAGAAAGATTAAATAATAAAAAATAAGGATGCTCACATGTACAATTATAGATTAAAGAGAAAAAGAATAGAAGAGAAGAAAAGAGAAAAAAAGATAGTTGGAAGAAGAGAAGAAATGTGATTTAGAATTGGATGCCTGTTCTCTCCCTTTATATTAATAATTAAAAATGAATATGACAAAAACACCCTCAACAACAAGGGCAAAAATACCTTACATGTCTCAAACCAAAATAAACCAGTAATAAGAATGACAAACTAAAAACAAAATCTAAGCAGGTCGAACAGTGGTATGGCATACATCTCCACATCCATTAACAACCACAAATGCCTGCAGATATGCTTTGGTGGCACAAGAATTTTGCAATGATGAGGATAGGTAATCTAAAATTTTTGCCACCATTAGTAAAGATCCAAAGAACAAAGATGAACAAGGGTTGAATATTGCAACTAGGCCATGCCCACCAATGGCATAAAAGGCCCAAAGCGTTGACCACCCTGCAAGTTAGGGAACCAAACGAGGCTCACTAGACATGCTCAGCTCAATAATCTTAAATACCCAAGCTTAGAGAAACTTCCAGGCTGTAAGTAGACTCAAGCCCAAGTTCAGGCTAACCATTAACTGCCGGTTAAAACTAAATGCAAGCCAAACCCATCGGGCTTGATAAAAATCCAACCAAAACATACACATCCCTCAAAGCCTCAGCGCTTGATCCTAAGTAACTTCCACAGCACAGTGGTATCCGAAAAGGTAAACGCAGATTGGTCCTTGACTACTAGCTAAATGAATATCACAGGCTTTTATATATATATACTTTTTTATTAGTTACAGATGCGATCAAAATCAATACAACAAATGAAGAGAATAACTGGCCTAAAGACAGCAACTAAATTCTATACACATCATTGAAAGGAATGCTATGGTGCACAAGGAAGACAACAGTATTTCTCAATGAGTTGAAGCAACCATTGAAGAGGGTTGGTCTCTGCTGGGTCGTTTAAGGAGGCAGTTCGCATTGGCAGTTCTGGAGGTAAATGTCGGTGAAAGGCGTTTACTGCTGCAGCAACACCATCTTCGTTCTCTATCTTTTTCGCTAATTCCATTGCTTGTAACTTCACCTGAGAAAAGAATGCCAAGATCATCAAGAGAGCACATGAATCCAGGCTTTGGCACCAGAAACAGCATGGTTAAAGCAATCAAATGTGAGGCAGCTGTTAAACGGCCAAGTAAGCGGGTCCCAGTTTTATCAGGCCATTAAATCATCGCCAGGTAAGTTCGGACCCATTCGGCCTTGCACCCCATGCCACCAGTAGAAAATGACAATTGCCATAAATGGGCATCTGTGCAGGTGTCCAAAGCTCGCATGGAAAATCATGCATAACAAGCGATATAAGAATCATAACAAGTTCAATGCCTTATCCATGTGGTACATAGTAAAGAAACTATTTGTACCAGACACAAGTGATCGAAGTCGCATAATCCTTAAATTTGCTTGGAATTTACATCCTGAAAGTCTGTTCCTTTTACTGGCACGTCAGATATGTTAGACATGCTTCTGTAGTTTCGCTTGAATTTGTTTGAAAAATAAAAAATAAAAATAAAAATGGTAGACATGGTTCCATATATTCATTTGGAATATGCACAGAACTCAGGGTTGATGTTGCATGACAATGATGGGAATACGAGTCTGGCCTAATGTTAGAATTATGAACTTAGGTGTATATATCCCATACCAGAGGCTTCAATTGGGCCGGTCAGTTTCTGCTCCACACATACCTCCATACCTTCTATTATTTCCTTTTTTTTTTAGTAGCCTTCTTATTTGACAGTCAAGTTCTTTTGGCCACAATACACTAGTTTCCCTCAAAGACAACAGCATCTTAGCTCCATACACAACTATAGTTGTGAGAAATTGTCCCATGGTACCATGGACCCACTCTAGGATCATGCTAGACCTTGTAACTATTTGTGGTGGAGTAGAGCCTGCATAAAGGAAATAATAGAAGGTAATGGCTACTAAAAAAAATGTATGATGATTTTAAATGAGGAATTACAATACATGGCCCACATTTTGCATAGTATACATGGTATTCAGTTCCGACATTGGGGCCCATGATTCGGTGATCCAAACCATGTCTGTTGAGACACTGAACCCCAAAAATATCCCAGATTGGGTGATCCCAATGGCCAATGTTACAAACTTTTTCAGCTGAGCATGGACCTTTGTTGTATATCTCTTCTAAAAAAATATAGGTAGGCCAGCAACTGAAAGGTTATGATCCTATAGAAGAGTCTTGAGACAATCCACCATGGGCACCAGTAGTTAAAACTGAAAGCTCGTGTACGCTGTGAAAGGATGTATGCAATTCATATACTGCTCATTTTACATAACCAATTCAGACAATTTTCCTGCAACTGTTTATGGTTGTAAAGCATATGATAATGTGCACAAGGAAAAAACTCATATGGTCCCCAACATGCAATGACGCTATTGGTGCACTGTAGAATCCTATTGGTGCATTCCAGGACCACATGATATTGGTGATATTTGCCCTTGAAACCAATCGGATTCTTTTGTTATTTGGAACTAGGTAATGAGTGATCTGGGCAGATAAAGGTTTTTCCTTTCAATAAGAAAAGAGACTGTAATGGCCATTACGGGGGCCATAACAGCCGTTACAATCCGTATCGTAAAGGTAATGGTGGTGGCAATTATGGCCACCATTACCATTATGGAATACCTGCTCCGAACTGAGAGGCCCATCAAGCTTGGATTAGATTCACTTGATTGTGCACCAGCTTGGACTTATCCTCTGACCTAACGACAAAGAAGGTTATCATAGTCTTGATGTGGTGGCTTTGACACATCTAACAATACCAGATTATATGGTTGAAATACAGATTTGTTGGATACATGCATTGAGGTTAAGAAGCATTGCATGATCCAATATAGGATCCACTGTCATCTCAGACACTAGTTTGTGGCTTAGATCTTGGTTATTGAACTTCCATCAAACCAAGGTGTGCAAAAATGATTATGAATCGGCCATAATGGCTGTAGTTGTTACCCAATTCAGGTCTGAAATGGGGTGGTTCAAAAAAGTGGGCCATAATGGTCGTTTACCCAAATCAGGTCGGAATATTTTCTGCCATCTTCGAAAATTAGAAAAAATAATTATTTTTTTCTTTTTTTCATTTTTTATTGGTTCAATGCTTAAATATGATGTGCCATGCATAGATGATCATAATCATGTATTTCTTTCAGATTATTGATGACATTTTATATTTTTTATAATGTTTATTTTTGAATCAATTTCTGACATATTTTTAATAATAGGAAAAATAATTAATTAATTAATTTTCTTTTATTTTACTAGTTCAATGTTTCAATATCATGTGTCATACATAGATGATCATAATCATGTGCTTCTGTCAGATTTTTTACCCCATTTTATACATACATACATACATACATATATATATATATATATATATATATATATATATATATATTCTTTTTCTTACTAATTCAATGCTTGTATAATCACGTGGTTCTTTCATATTAATGACTTCATTTTGTATTATTTTTTTTAATTTTTCTATTTTCGAATTGGTAACTTTATGTTCATATTATGTTATTTTGGGCATTTTTGGAGCTTGATAGGTTTTTAATCCATTCTTTATTGATTAGAACTTTACTTAATTAATCTATTTAGATCTAATTAGAAGTTTAGAAATTTATTTAATTAATTCATTCTCCCCTAAGTAATATGTTTAGACATAGGGCTCGTTTGGCATCTCTACTCTAATCTAATAAGAGCTTTTCAAATAAGAGCTATTCTAATAAGCTCATTTTGCTCTAGCTTTTGTTTTAAATAAAACTCATTCGATAAATCACGTTTTCAAAACCATAAAAAGCTCTTATTTGAAATAAGCACATTTGGTAAACCTTTCAAATAAGAGCTTTTTCTAAGGGTAGTTAATGTCATTTTTAAATATTATAACAACTCCATTATAAAGACAATCCAGATGGTTGTTTCAGAGGATCTCATCATAGATAGACCATGCCCCAAATGGCAAGAAAATGGATGGCTACAACTTTCACGTTTTAAGACATTTGGGGGTCCATTATGTCATAATTGGATGTGGATCCTCAATCATATAGAGCCCACCTTTGATGTTGATCATGCATCGTGTGAACCAAACCTTCAAAGTGGGTCGTCCATCATGCGAGGCTTGTCTTGGATGTGGACCATTCATCATTAGGGGTTGACCTTTGACGTGGACCGTCCATTATGTAGGGCCCACCCTGATGTAGGCCACCATCAATGTTAATTGTCCTTTATGTGGGGCCCCTCAATGTCCACTATTCATGATGGGGAATCCACATTTGATGTGTCCATTATGTGGGCCCGACCTTCAAAGTGGGTTGTCCATCATGCAGGGCCCACTTTTGATGTCCACCATCCATCATGTGGGCCGCACCTTCTATGTCGATCATCCATCATGTTGGGCCACTTTGTAAATTTATTTATTTTTTTGAAAGATAACTGATTATATTAAAGAAAGAAATAGAACTACAATAGAGATCAAATCTGTTGAGGGAGCAGAAATTAACTAGGCCCCAAAAAGAGTAAGTCTACATCTTTAAGGACATCAGAATGGGAGGCCCATTCAGCAATAAGGCATTTGACGTTGGAACCCACTAAGTGAGAGGGTTTTGATTCGTTTTGGAAGCATCGGTTATTTCTTTCTATCCACACAGACCACCACGTGGCAAGAATCGCCACCCGCCACAGCCAGGTTTTCGAGATGCCTAATCTGATGTCGTGCCAAGCTTTCAGGAAAAGGTCTACGTCTTTAGGAAAACACCAACTAATCTTGAAGCAAGAAAAGATATCTGACCAAATGGTGGAGACAAACGGACAGTGGATAAGCAAATGCTCCACTGTTTCTTCCACCTTCAAGCAGCACATGCAAACGTTGGTTAGGATCATTCCTTTTCTTCTAAAAGGTTATCCACAGTTAGGATTTTCCTGTTCCCTGCCAGCCACCCAAAGACCTGTAACTTCGGGGGGACCGGCTACTTCCATATGAAGTGAAGGCCATGCGAGATAGTGCTGTCGGGGTTGAGAAGAAGCTGATTGTATAACAATCTGACTGAAAAGATTGAGGACCTATCAACTTTCCATACGAGGTTGTCGCGGTTCATCTGATTTGGGTGGGCCTGTTGTATGAAGTCAAGCAATTTCGCAAATTCATCGATTTCCCAATCCTCCAAGTTCCTTCGGCATTGAATGTTCCACACCACTATGTCTGCTTCAATAGTATAATTTTTAGCGATAGAGCTATCTTTCTTCGCAGCTAACCGATATATGATGGGGAACTAGTTGTTCAAAGGAGTGTCTCCTAACCAAGTATCAGTCCAAAAATAGATATTCTCTCCATTGCCTACTTCGAACCCAATCCTTTGGAGGACTTCTTTCTTCATACGCGTGATACCTTTCCAGATAGCTAAAGCCCTATATGAGGAGGAATTTTTAGTCCACCAGCCACCATCCGAGCTCCCATACTTGCATTTAATAATTTTGTTCCACAAACTGTCTTTCGCTGTGCCAAGCCTCCAAATCCATTTCTCCGAAAGAGCACGATTTGACGTTTTTAAGTCCTTTATTCCAACTCCACCATCTTTAATGTGTCTGCATACCTGCTTCCAATCCATGAGATTAAAGCTCTTCCTGTCTTCCTTGTCGCGCAAAAGGAAGTTGCGTCTGAGAGAATCGATGTATTTTAGCACCTCAGCTGAGCACCGAAATAGGGACATGTAGTATGTGGGCAGATTGGAAAGGGCTGCCTTGATAAGAGTAAGCCGCCCTCCAATCGATAGGTATCGACATTTCCACGCAGCAAGGTAGTGTTGAAATCTGTGGATGACCTTGTCCCACTGGTGCTTCTTGGGACGGCCGATGCATAGGGGAAGGCCAACAAATGTTGTCGGGAAGGACGCCGAGGTGCAGCCCATAATTGCCACTAGATCATTTACTTCCTGGCTATCCATATTGATCCCATAAATTTTGGATTTGAGCATATTCACCTTTAGGCCAGCAACCGCTTCAAAACATCTTATTGCAGTTCGCAGGTTGTTCACCATTTCTAGGTTTGCTTCAGAGAACATAAGAATGTCGTCCGCGAACTGCACGTGAGATATCGGATTTTGCATCCCTTGCACCCGCACGCCCCTGAGAATACCTTACGCTTGGCCTTTATGGAGCATCCTAGACAGAGCCTCACCGACGATTAGGAAGAGGAAGGGGGATAGAGGGTCTCCTCGCCTAAGATCGCGGGAACTTTTGAACAAGCCTTTCGGAGACCCGTTTAGGAGAATTAAAAATTAAGCCAAGCCGATGCATTCCTTTATCCAATTCCTCCAAGTCTCACAAAGCCCATTCACTTCAACATATATAGAAGGAATTCCCAATCAACATGATCGTACGCCTTCTCTATGTCCAGGTTGCAAAAAAATGTGTTTCTTCTTAGATCGATGGCTGGAGTCGAGGCATTCGTTAGGTATAAGGGCACCGTCGATTATCTGTCTGCCCGGTATAAAAGCACATTGATTTGGAGCAATGATCGACCTGATAACCTTCTGAAACCGGATTGCGAGAACCTTAGACAGGATTTTGTATGGACTTCCAATAAGGCTAATTGGTCTGAATTCGTTGAACATCGATGCTCCCGTGAACTTGGGAATCAGGGCAATGAAGGTTGCCCCCATGTTGTTTGATAATCTCCCTCTGGCATGAAATTCATTGATGAAGGCCATCACATCTTCCTGAAGGATATCCCAGCAGATTTGGTAAAACTGAATTGGATATCCGTCTGGGCTTGGGGCTTTATCGCCTACTAAGGCACTGACGGCCTTCTTGACTTCTTCTAGAGAGAATGGAGATTTTAGGAACGCAGCGTCTGCTTCATTGATATTCTGAAAGGAAAGATCGTCTGGTCCATCCATCGCTGTGAAGAAGCCTTTCGAAATAAGAGATAGCTTCGCGTGTGATCGTATCTTTATCGTCGATCCGCTCGCCGTCGATTACTATGCTGCTGATTCTGTTGGCCCTGGCATGCATACTGGCTACACTGTGGGAATATTTCATGATCCTATATCCTTCCTTGATCCATTTGGATCGGGCTTTTTGTCTCCACGAAATTTCGCTTTCCAGAACTTTAGCTGAGAGGGATTGGATGAGATTGATTCTCTTTGAGAGAGTCTCCTTTGTCATCGGATTGTCCTCAGCACGAGCATCAAGTTGTTGCAGATCCACAAGAATCGAGTCCATCTCCATTTCTCTTTTGCATTGTTCCCCCTGGTTCCACTGCTTGAGTTTTTCTTTCAAGAGCTTAAGCTTTTGACATAATCTATAGCCAGCAAAACTGTGAGGCTGAAAGTCCCTCCACCATTCAGACACCATCGTCCTAAAGCCTGCAACATGGAACCAAGAAACATCAAATCTAAAAGACTTTGGTCCCCAGTCTACCTCCTCTACAGACGAGAGCAGGGGCCAGTGATCGGAGGTAGTCCTGGGGAGGACAGACTAAGAAGAGAGTGGCAGGATGTCCAGCCAATCAGAAGAAAGGATGAATCAATCCAATCTGGATAGGATCGGGGAAAGCCTTCCATTAGTCCATGTGAAACGGGACCCGATCAAAGGGAGATCAATCAGCCTGTTGTCTTCAATCCAATTGGAAAAGCATACCATATCGGACTTAATTTTGAACTCATTCGACTTTTCTCCAGCAAACCTGATCGTGTTGAAGTCCCTTGCGAAGCATACAGGGCCCTCGAAACTTGCTCTGACATTAGACAATTCCTCCCAGAAATCTTCCCTCAAAGCCTTGATTGTCGGGCCGTAGACCGAGCAGATGAGGAAAGAGACAATTGTAGCGTTGTTTCTGAGGATAACTGTGACCGAGAAGGTCCCGACCCAACTCTTCTGAAGCGTCCATTGTGCAGATTTCCACGCCAGAAGGATACCCCCCGAACTGCCCATCGCATTCTTTGCCACCCATTGAGTGTCTGCAGTGTTCCACAGAGTCTTCATCAGACGATCATCAAAGTTTTGCACTTTGGTCTCTTGAAGGCATATGATTTGGGGATTGCATCTATTACAACAATTTTTTATAAGTTTTCTTTTTTGCTTCGACCCCACGCCCCGCACATTCCAAGAGACCATCTTCATATGAGAACTAAACTGCCCCGCGATCCCTTTCTACCTTCTTCGGTATTAGAACTTACGGTTCCTCCTGCACTCATGGCTAGGCATTGTAGCTCCCTGTTGCTTCATGACCTTGGAGCTCGTTTGCGAGGTGACCTCATGGGATCCAGAGGTCTGCCGCGAGCTTCAATGCACTGAAACAGGACAAGAAAATCCTCCGGGCAGTCGCCAAATGATAGTCCTAAGAATCTCCCAACATGTCTCATGGCGTCGCAAATCCACCTCTTCCTGTGAATCTTCTTGACTAACGTCTCCCTCTGTTCGTCATCAATCAGCTTGTTATTGTGAGTTTTGGGCACAATCGAGCTCCCCACTCTGGTTTGGAGGGGTTCCGCGATGATGACCTCTTCACCTGATGTATCTTGGAATAGGGATAGGAGGTTAGGATCAAAACACAAATAGGAAGATGAGAAGTGGTTAGACTGGGGATTCGCTGAAGATGTTGGGGATTCCATAAGCGAGGACGTCTCTTCCTCAAGCGTCTGATCTTCGGTTGGGTCTTTGAACGGTATGACTTGCAAGTGCAAATTCATGCATTCTTGCTGAGAGTGCCCTAACTGTCTGTTGGTAAAGAAGTACCGTGGACTCATCTTTTGAATTGTGTCTTCTAATGGCAGCGTGATATGAGGGACCCCGTTGTCCAGATGACTGGATGAAGGCACGTTTCGACCAATGATCTTCAGATATGGGACAAGTGTAAGGTTCAGATCTATTATATCAAATTCCAACGCTGGCCGATGCTGCGAGTCGGCATGGGCATCGGATCGATATCCGAATCCGCTAGCACCCTCGGATTGGACTCCGAACCCGGCTCATAAATGGATCGGATCCGAGTCTCCTTGGTTCTCGAGAAGCCGAACCGCCACACGTCGCTATATTTCCTAAAGGGCATTGTTGAACTGCGTTAATCGAGGCGAAATTATTTACTAGCCGAATTCTCCTTCAGCCAGTGGCCGAGATCATCCTCTCGCGTGCGGCGATAATCGGGAATTCCACCACGTAGCTCGTGTGGACCCCGCGAACTATCGAGATGGTCGTCTCGAGGTCGCATGTGAACTGCCACGCCACCACGTCTCTCTCAAGCCCGTCCTGCTGTCAGGGAGCCCATCACGAGGCATTAGGTTATCGGAAATCCTGCCACGCAGTTCTCTCGAGCCCATCGAACTGACAGGCTCCATATCGCGAGGTCGGCGCTCGACTGAGATGTCGCCACGTGGTTGGACCTGCGCCAACACACTGACAGAACATTGATGGTTGCCTTTTATCTCGCTGTAGCGATTGGGTGCTCCGCAGGAGTACCGGTTATGTAAACCTTCTTCCTCCCTTCCTCGTTGATATTCATCGGCGTCTGCGGGAGCTCTATGCAGCGCCATAGGTCTCCCCATCGCGGGAGGGGAATTCAGGGCTTCCACTTGGATCGGAAGATGGATCTCCTTGTCATATATGCAAACTGTGATATGATTTGGAAGTTGTAATCCTTTCCTTCTTCAAACCTGGATTCTGATCACCCCCATTTCTACACCCAGCTTCGTCTTCAGATCAAGCTCTATTACGGTTCCCAGGGTCGATGCAACAGCGATGAAAAATTCTTCATTCCAAAATTCCAATGGAATTCCCCATATAAGGATCCAGGAATCCTCCATACCAAACGCAGAGAACTCGTTCCAATATTTTACACCCATCATAGAGCCGTCTCTGTGAATCGCACCCGCCATGATGAGGGGTTCGACGTTCACTCCCGGACTGCCTTTCACCCATATTTCATTATAGCCTATTGGTCGCAAGGTATACATGGCTGGCCGGATTCTTGTACATTCATCAATCCAGGTGCTGACTTGAGAGATGCATGCATCCTCGTGAGCCATGATCACGACGTCCTTCAAAGTATCTTTCGCTCTTTGCAATTCTTCTTTCTCTATCCGAACTATGAATGGGATCTCCTTTCTATCCTTTGGGGAAGTCATCTCCATCTGCGTGCCTGACTCTGCCGGTTTGTGGGTATGTCGCATGGCTTGAAGCAGGTTCAGCAGCGCATCCCGATATGAGGTGGTCATAGCTATGTGGATTGCAGGATATGAATTTAAAAGAGTCGGATTTCCTGGTTTTGCTAAAACCACTTTCTTTCTTGTGTTCCTATCCGGTCCAAACCTCGCTCTCTGCACGAGCAGTTTCAGCCCCCCGAAGCTCTGTCCATGCAGCATCGATACTGCTCGAGACAATTCATCCTCCGAGCTCATCCTGATGAGAGCAAAGCCCCGGTACTGACCATTGCCTCTGTCTCTAGGCATAATCACATCCATCACCACCCCTGCTCTCCCAAAAACCCTTTCAAGATTTAAGAGAAACCAACCTGCAGGGTATCCCTTTACGAAGAGGGTTGGAAGGGTGTCATATTTGTTGTTCCCTTTCCATCGATCCCATTTTTTGCTCCCAACCTGAATCCATTCATCTATCGTCTTCCTCTTTTTTGTCTTTTTGTCATTCTCTGTGATCCTTTTCCCTGATTCCATCAGAGCCATGCTAGGCAAACTTTCACTTGCATCGTCAACTCCGTATGCCCTTCTTTGATCGTCATTGGTCGTCGTTGTCACCAATCGTCGTTGTCGTCCGTCGTCGTCGCTCGTCACTCTCGTCATTCTCGTCATCACAACCAATATTTCAATAATGGATCTACATATTGCCAGTCTTAAATGATGACAAGCAGAGGAGGAAACAAAGCTGACATTGTTTTGTCACTCCTTACTATCATTCAGCCTTCAATAATAATTTATATCTTTGTAATAATTTTTGAACAAAATTGTCTTTAAACTTTTTTAAGTAATTCCTATCTTGCTATTTTCTCCTCTTTACAATCTCTCTAAGGTACGCCCACATGATGAACAACCCATATTGAAGGTGGGGCTCCACATGATGAATGATACACATCAAGGTGGGCCCACATAATGCACAATTCACGTCAAAGGTTGGCCTTACAAGATGGATGGCACACATCAAAGTGTGGCCCCGCATGATGGACCATCCACGTTAAGTGGGTTCCACTTAATGTATAGTCCACACTAACAAAGGGGCCCACATGATGGATGATGGACATCAAAGGTGGGCCTACATGATGGACAGTTGACATCAAAGGTGGGCCCACATAATAAACCACCCACATTGAAGGTGTGCCCCTACATAATGAATGGTCTACATGAAGGTGGCCCACATAATGAACGGAGTGGGCCTCACATGATGGATGGCCCACATTAAACTGTGGCCCCTCATGATGGATCACCCACATCAAGTGGGCCCAACATAATGGGTGTTCCACATCCAAGGTCATGCAAGATGGACGTGAACTGTGCATTATGTGGGCCCACCTTGATGTGGACTATTCATAATTTGGTGCCCCACCTTCAATATGGGTTGTTCGTCATGTGGGCGTACCTTAGGGGGTGTTTGGCGCAACGAATTAGATGGTATTGAGTGGGATGGAATTGCTTTTTTCCAATAAATGCACTTGTCGGTGGATTGTCTCTTAATGCCATGGGAGTGAGCCTATTCACTTTAGTGTTTGGATAATATAAGGATCTATGACTTAAATACATGTTTTGATTCATATAGTGTTTGGTTGTACATGGAAAACAACCAACAATCTCGAAAACCATGTTTGAAAACTACACTGGGAAGTAAGGTGGGGTCGACCTTGATGTTTGTGAGGAATCCACCCCGTCCATCTGTTTCGTGAGATCATTTTAGGACATGCTACCAAAATTCAAGTGGATCCAAAATTCAAGTGGGCCATACAAGGGGAAACAATGAGGAAAGAATTTCCTACTATTGAAACCTTCACGAGCTCCACCTTGATGTTTATATGTCCTCCCAACCCTTTATAAGGTCATTCTGGTCAGGATAAACTGACAACACAAAAAACCTTAGCGTGATACAAAACTTTTGTGGCCGTATGAATGTTTCAATGGTGGTCACTCAATCCTGACTGTTTTCTCGTGTAGCCCACTTGAGTTTTAAATTTACCTCATTTTTTGTCGCATGCCCTAAAATGATCTTGTAAAACAGATGGATGGAGTGGATTCCTCACAAATGTCAAGGTGGGCCCCACCTCCTTTCCCAGCGTAAGAACTTCCCACCTAAAAGCTTTTAGGAGAAAATCCTGGTTGAGCGGATGGAATTGCGAAAAGCCCTCCCTAGCCCTCCCTACTCCATGTGCAGGACCCAAGGTTGAAAACCTATGGTGAACCAAACAAGGAATGATTTTTCTTACCTTGGGATTTGAAGTCCCATCCCACTTAATACTAAATAAGCCCTTGTGCCAAACAGGCCCTTAGAGAGATTGTAAAGAGGAGAAAATGGTAAGATAGGAATTACCTAAAAACATTTAAGGACAATTTTGTTCAAAAATTATTCAAAAATGTCTACCCACTTAAGCCAAATATGCTTTTAAAGAAAATGTGACCTCTTGACGCAAGATGAACGTGATGAGGTTGATCACCGTCTTCCTCAAGGATAACTACTCCGAATCCACGGAGCTTCTCTGGACTCCTCACAGAGACTTCTCGAACCCACGAAGAAAGAACAAGAAAAATAGAAATAAATTCTAATAAATTCGTAATTTGATAGATTAATGAAATAAACGAGTTCACAACCCTTAAAATTGGGATACCAAGCAATGGGACAGAAATCAGAAGCAAACTACAACTAAAACTCCTAGAATTTGCAACTTACTATTTATAGACGGTTGTGATGTCTACTAGTGCGCAAGGTTTTCGGCCAAAAATAGTTAGTGTCCTATTTGGCTTCACCAAGTTGTTCTCCTAATTATTCTAAGCTCTTTTCGCGTTGGGCGCAACTCCTAAAGCCCAACGGATGAAGAGTTATAATCAAACTAAAACTTACTATTTATAGTAGAAACAGAATTAAAATAGGGAAACGACTATCGATCCGGGGTATTTCACAAATCCGACTAGCGCAACCCGGCAGAGCAGGGTTGGGTGGCTAAAGTAGCTCGTTCTACCCCAAAATCATATATTTTACGCCTGATAACTCATTCCAGATTGCGAGATACGCCCGATCTAAGGTCTGACAATCTAGATCACTTCTGTCATCGAACGGGCCTTTTCTGATCCATCTTGGCCATGAAACTGTCTGCGACCCGCTCTACATCACCTCTCCATTACTTATTTTTAAGAGCTTTTTTTTGCTAATTAAAAAATAAAATAAATAAACATAATAAGCTCTAAAAGAAGAGGTTTACCAAACAGCCTATTTTTAAAATAAGAGCTTATTTTTTAAGAATAAGAAAATAAGCTCTTACTAGTAGAGATGCCAAATGGCCCCTTGGACTCTTATCGTCCATAAGCCCCTTGGACTCTTATCAGCCATAACTAGAAAGAAAATGGGTGGCCAACAAGTGAGGTTATTGGAAGACAACATTATGAAAATGTATAGTACTATGCACCAAATGAAGTGAAACTATTGTGATAAAATGATAATTAGTGGAATCGCGTGACTTAAACAACATTTGACACACCGAAAGGGCCAAGTTGTGGGGCGTACCAAAGTGCCAAGAGAGATAATGATCTTGATGCAACCAAGTTGGGACGAGTTAAAGGGGAAACGAGTTGTCATGCAGAAGAAGAATAGTGAAGTTCTGAAAGCGGCCTAATAAGAGGTGTTCAATCCTAATTATATGGGCCTTCATGATAAAGAGAATGTTGAATTTGATGAAGATTCAAATTGGGAGGTGCCTATGGCTAGGAGAGAGAGTGCACACTGCTCGTAAGGATAAAGAACATCGGAAAATATTAAGAGTATAACTGCAAGTATAGGTTAAGTTTAGTAAATTACGGCATATGTTTGGCAACCGACAAGAGACATCTTCACATGATGCCCCCATAATATGGATGTAGAGCCTAGGTGACCCTCATATGATTTGATCCTAATTAGAAAGGAGTAAAGTAAATAAAAGAATATCGAACAAATGTAGAGTAGAACTGTCATTGAGAAGCTGGGTAGAGCAGCAACTAATTAATTTATACATGCCAACGTACGCCCTAATGTAGCCAACTCTCCATATTGGCAAGTGGTAATTGATGCAACAATAGAAGCAGGCAAAGGGACTAAGGCACCCACGACTAGGGAGATTAGAGGCAAATGGACAAATGAAGAGTATGTGAATGTGAAGGCATACATGACTACCTTTAAACGCATATGGCATGCCAGAAGAAATTCTATGTGACCTCCCACCATTCACAACACCCTTGCTTCTCGTTACGAATGGCTCCTCGGTAGAGGAGTAGAAGCGTTGGTCCCCTTCGGTCAAGTGCATGTGCCCACCTTTCCCGTCAACCACGACGACTGAAACGACACGACAAATCAAGACCCGGAAACGTGAGAGGCCGGGGGGCAGGGAAAAGAGTCTGCACAATTTTGTGTGATGGTTGGACTAGCCCAACCAAACGCAACATGACCAACTTCATGATGTCTGCGTAATGGATAAAATGTTGATTATATTTTCTCCGTAATGATGTTCCATAAGTCAATCGAGGCATCGGATAAACAAAATATGTTGATTATATTTTCTCCGTAATGGATAAAATGTTGGATTAGATTGGAGAAGAGAATGTGATGTAAGTTGTGACCAATAACAAAGCAACATAAAAGGTTGTACAAAAGATGTTAATGCTGACGAAACCACATATTATGATCATCATGTGCTACATACATCGTTTGAATTATCTCCAATATTATCACTATGTCCAGCTTGGCGATACTGATAACACTGGTAGCGATATCGATAACACCAGTAGTATTAGAAATTTCAAGCATCAGCAATGTATCGCTAAGTATCGCCAACGTATTGTTATCGTCAATATTTTCAATTCTGTAAGTTCCAGGCGTCACTTGTATTGATAATTATTGATATCGCCAGTGTATCACCAATATTTTTTACTGTGTAAATTCTAGGTAATGCTTGTATCACAAGTGTATTGACAATATTTCAATAATATTGTGAACATAGAAATCATAGAAAGTTTGTTTTTTAAACAAATCTATTTCAATTTTTTATGAGCACATTGTTGCATGCAGTTTTCAATTTGTCGTTGCTAATATTGATAATATATCAATATTATCATTATCACAAAATGCGCAATATCAAGACACAATCTTTCGTTTCCTTTCCAGTTGTTGATGATTTCTTGGCAAAAGATCATGAGTTGTCGATATTCTGCAATATCGATGGATGTTTGGATGAAAGGTTTGATAGATGATTGGATGGTTAAATGAGTTTGATGGGATGGTTAGACTATTTCTTACGATGACACATACTTTTAAGCCCTCATTAAATGGAAACTTATTGTGTATACATTCTTTTTGCAAAAAATAAAAAATAAAAAATTAATCATAAATATGCAAATATGTGTATTTTAACATCTCTTGAAGTTTCACTGAAAATTCTACTGTTTTTCTCATGTTTTCCTGTATTTCTGGTTATCAACGACATTATCAGCGATATCGATATTGTTTCCGTATCCCCAACCAACGAAACTTGTAGCGATACCAATACTTCAAACACTGGTTGCACATTGTATTGATCACATATTAGAAGATATTGGGAAGAAGAAGAATTGCAATATTGGTTGAATTGGCAAGAGAAATGACGACATTCATTTACAATCACAATTAAGTAGAACCATAATGAGGAAGTTAACGAAAGGGAGAGAGCTACTTAGGTCTCGAGCAACTATATTTGTAACGAACTATATAGCCCTAGAGAGTTTGTACCAGCATCAGGAAGAGTTAAGTGAGATGTTTGCTTCCAAAGATTGGCTTAACAAAAAACATGAAAAGAAGACATCAAGAACACTGGTTAAGGCACAACAGAAAATAAATATTGGAAGAAGGTTGCAAATATCCTTAAGGTGAAGCCACTAATGAGTGTACTCTATCTTGTTAAAATAGATAAAGAACCTACCATGGGCCTCCTTTACATGCCATGGATAATGCCAAAATGACAATTCATCGTGATTGTCAAAATTACATTGACTATTGGAAGATTATCAACGAGAGATTAACGCAACAACTCCATCAAGATCTTCACGTAGTAGATTACTATCTAAATATATGCCTAATCATTTTTCTAGGATAATGAGGTTCATGTCGGGGTAAAGAATGTAATAAAGAGAATAGATCCTGACATAGATGTGCAAATAAAGGCATTAAATGAATTGCATACATTTACAAATCGCTAGGGCAGCTTTAGAGATGCTCTTGTACAACATGCAGTAATTGCAACCAGCCGAATGGTGGATGAACTTTAGATAAACTGCAAAAGCTTTCTAAAACATTAAGTCAAAGTTTTAAGCCAGACAACTTCCTCTATCTGTGAGAGATTGAAGTTTTTTGTACTCATCCATTCAAAGAATAGGAATAGACTAGAGATGGGACATTAGATCAACTAATATACATGCACACTACAATATGAGGCTAAGAATGCAACAACATAAGAAGAGCAGTATAGCCGATAGGAGCCTGACTTATGTGTAGAAATAAAGGCATTGAATAAATTGGATACATTTGAAATTGGCCAGGGCAACCTTGGAGATGCTTTTGCAATACATGCGTTACCTAAGTTGCAACCAGTCAAATGGTGGATGAATTTTGGAAAGAGTACGAATGCTATCTAAAAAATTACAGTCGAAGTTTTAAGCCAGACAACCTCCTCTAGTTACAAGAGGAACCAGAGTTGTTTTGCCCTCATTCATCTGAAGAAAAGGAATAGATTGGAGACTAGAACATTAAATCAACTCATATGCATACACTATAACATGAGGCTAAGAATGCAGCGGCATTAGAAGAGCAGCATAGCCGACATTAACACCGACTACTGTCCGATAAACTTTAACAACATTTATGATGAGGATGTCCCGCTTCTGCCTTAGTTGGAGAAAGGGGGAAAATGGGTACAAGAGGACAATGAAGAATTGGAAGTGAATGACCCAATGGTACACGCGGTGCAACAAGAGTCCTATAACTGTCTTGGACCTACAAAGACAGACATATTTCATCCAAAGCCCGGTCCAGCAAAAGAGAATGAGCACTAGCAATACCAAGAAGATGATCATGGCGGTAGTGATAATGATGCACCTGATGTTGGTCATACTTCTGATGTTTCTTAAATCACCATACAGCCGTCTGCAGATCATGAGGCCGATAAGCATCGACGAGGTGCACAAGGTCGGACTAATGAGTCTATTGAGTCATGGCACAACCAGCAAGGGGGAGAAGAGCATCATGGGTAGGCTGCCAAATATAACCAAGGTTCAAATCCGACCCTCTTAGCCCAATTAATACCATTAGCAAAATCCCCTTCTAAAATAACCAAACAATCACAGGAATTGTTGTGAATGATCTGGACTGCTTGGGGGAGGGCAAAAAGAAAGAAAAACTTCGGCCTGACGAGTAGTGCCCCTCAGCAGAGTACCTAAAAGAAATAAATCGAACCTGTCCAGATTCATCTTTGAGAACACCCCCCATACTGAGGTGCCCAGGTTCCCAAAGGATGCCCCGCCAAAGGTGAATTTCCATACTCTTCAGGAGGGGCCATCTATCTTTCAATCAGATTCAGCTTTACCGGTTCACTCCACACCAAGACTTGCAAATCCTTGCAGACGTCAAATGCAGAAATCCTTTCGAAAGATTTGTGATTAAGGCCTAGATAATGATGTTGGATTTGATCTTCTTGGCTAGGTTGTGGTATGGGTGGCATCTTTGTTGAAAATTCTCCGGTTTCTCTTGTTTAACAATTCCTAGCAAACATAACGGAAGGACTACCCTAACTATAGAAAATTCCCACAAGCTTTTCCCTGTTAAGCCACGCAATTCTAAACAAAGTAACTTTTGCTGCATAAAATTCAAAAAAGGATAAAGGATAAAAAGATGGTGGAGAGTTTCTTCCTCCCACTTGCACAGAACACATCTATTTGGAAGGTTAAACCCCCTGCCTTTGGGATGGTTCTGCACTGTCCCAGTGAAAGTGACAACATAAGAAAGTTAGATTTTCCAAAAGAAAGCAGGGAAAGAAGAAACCTTTTCTGTCAAAACAATTTGAAAGAAGATTTTGCCACCTGCCGTTCCCCACTTCCAGTTATTGGGGTCATCATCCCCCAATCAAGGTGTCCCGTATCGGTATCGGTTGGCGTAACGGTGTCCTCCAAAACCGATACGGATACGGGGGTGTAACGGCGATACGGGGCGTAACGCCCGACATTGCCAAAAAATATGAAAAAATATGGATTAAATCCTATTCTAAGCATTCCAAATATGCATTCATTTATAAATTGGAACATGTTTATGGTGGTGTAACGGTCTACTCTTTGGTGAAAGTTTTATCTGACTGATTAATTTTTTAACTAGGTAACTTGAATTTGACTACAAAATTCATATATTTAATTTTCTAAATATGTAATTTATATACTTAACAACTTGATATCATTTCTCCCAATAGTTCTTTAAAAAAATAAAATTAAATTGTGTAGATGACGTTGTCAATTTGGGGCCGACTTGGAGGACCAATCTATGTTCCAAATCACCTCAAATTCATGCCATTTATTGTCATTATCCCTCTTATAAATTGGTGGACATTTATTGGATAGTGAATCATAAAAATTAAATCAAAAGGCCCTATTTGATTTTGGCATCGTGAATTAGCAATTGCAACAATAATTTAATTTCTAAATTTTAAGTTAATATATGTTTTTTGTACAATTTTTTAAGGCTTGAATTAGGCAGGACTCGGATTGTGAAGTGCAAAGACACATGTGAAAGTTTTTTTGGGCCCCATCTGTGATGAATTAGTTATATCCACACCATCAATCCATTTTGCCAAATAATTTTAGGGCATGAGCCCAAAAATGAGGCACATCCAAAGCTTAGGTGAACTGCACTTACATTAATAATTAAACGTTCACCATTAAAATTTTAATTGGGGCTTTTTAGATCAACTCGACATGTGTGTTTTCCTTTCATCCATGTCATTTTTAGATTGAAAATAAACACTAGTGGACCTTAAGAAATTTTTAATGGTGAGCATTCTTTAACCATTTTCCTACGGTGTGGTCCACCCGAGATTTGGATATTACTAATTTTTTCAGATCCTAAAATACGTGGCAAAATGGATGGATGACATGGATAAAATATATACATCATGGTGGGGCCCACTTGAGTTTGATCAGGATTGGATGGAAAATAATCGTTATCACTTTACGCGAATTGTTTAACCGTAAAAATCATTATCACCGTTATTTTTGGTGTGGTCCGATGATCTCGAGATCTAATTCATTTTTGGGTGGTGCTACTAAAATGATCTCTAAAATAGATGAACGGTGTAGATGTAATAAATATTTAAATAACTTTGATATTTTTGAACCGTCCATAGTGTCGTGCCTGTCCAGCGTGACACGTGCCATTAGTCAAATTTCTGAAATAAAAAAAAAAAAAAAAAAAAAAAGAGAGAGGAAACCGAAAAGAAAAAAGAGGGAAAGAAGAGAAGAAAAAAGAGGGAAAGAGGAAAGAAGAGAGAGAGAGAGAGAGAGAGAGAAGAAGAAGAAGAAGAAGAAGATGAGAAAGAAGGTCCACCACCCTGCCAAAAATCTGATACCATAAATTAGAAATTACAAGAAGCAGCCATAAATAACAGAAAGAGAGAATAAGTAAGTGTAAATTTCCGCCTGACGAGAAGAAGAAGAAGAAGAAGAAGAAGAAGAAAGAGAAGAAGAAGAAAATAAAGAAAAAAAAGGTTAGTTTTTTTTTTTTTTTTTGTTTTTTGTTTTTTTTTTTTTTTTTTTTTTTCATAGGCAGTAACAACAGCCTTTGCAGATCCATGTCTTCCTAAGTTGATGAAAATATGAATCCTCTTCATCCCTGAGGTTCCTCCTGAAAATGATATTCCAAACCATTTTCCCCAATATGTTTGTAGTGATGTTTTAAATAGCATATGCTACATAGATTGTGGCGTGTGCTATAGTGTAGCATAAGCCTTCACACTACATAACCACATAGCTTATACATTTTTTTTCCTGTTTTTTATCTTTATTTTTACCATTTCCCTATTTTCCTATTTATTTCAATTAAAATATAGAAGTAGCTACGTAGCTTATGTCTCACGCTTTTGAGGGGTGACTGCTACCCTACATGTGATACGTTATTTAAAACGCTGGTCCATACCTTCATTGTCAGATTTCTGATAGCCACCACCCTGTAAAAATCCGATAATATAGCAGCCAACAGCCTTTTGCAGATCCATGTCTTCCTGTTGATGAATTCTATCCCCTTTACTGACTTTGAATCCAGTCCCTGTTTGAAGAATTTTTTGCAAATATTTGAAGAATCCCCCCATACTGCAAATGCTTTCCAAACATACGATCCCTTCCAATGCTTTGAAATCCCTGAGTTCTACCCACCCTATATCAAGCAATCACAATTTTCACTTATGGCGCGTTTCAGAACGGTTGATTTCTCATAATTTGAACTCACACCATTACACAAAATGCTCCAGTTCCTTTCTCTTATGGCCCAAACCTAGCCTACCTTCGGCTTCTTTTTTTTCTTTTTTTCTTTTTTTTTTAACTTCAAGTAGACAATGTAATTTCCACTTCGCGCTTCTCTCCTCCCACTGGAATCCCCACTGAAGTTTTGCATGCTTTCTTGCAGCTAATCCAGGGATTTTAAACAACATGTAGACTAACAGAAGATTGAATAGTGCTGATTTAATCGAAACAACGCCACCAGTTGAGATGGTTCCACCGTGTGCAATGAACAAGAGATACCCTTGTAAGGATGGAAACTTTGATTAGGGTTGAAATGCTTCAAAAGAGGATGGGAGAGTCCTAAAAAGACTTGGAACAAGGCCATGGGGAAGGATATGAAAGCTTGTTTACTTGCTGAGGATGGGGCCACAGACGAGTTAAAGGCGAAACAGGATTCGTAAACCTGAACCCAAATAGCTAGCACAAAGCAAAACCGTCAACCAGGATCTCATAGTTTCTACAACCACCATAAAGTCTCAGCTCTTTAACACCACTTGATCTAATCCTATGATCTGTAACATTAAATAATAATTACTGGAAATTTTTCCATACATCTCCAACACAACATAAAAGGACTAGCAACCAAAGATTTTCCTACACAAATAATTAATTCATTGGCTTCTAACAAAGCATATTTATGCATGGATTTTAGATGTTTATTCTTTACCAAAGATAAAGATAAAGAAAAATTACCTCTGGGTTGAGCATAAATCTGATAGCATTTGAAAGACCTTCAATACTGAGCTCTGAAATAGGTATTGGTGCAGGTCCCAATCCTATTGCATGAATTCTATCACCCCAAAAGAACTGGTCACCGAAGAATGGTACAACAGCTGTTGGACACTAACATCATGGGAGGCTTGTTAGACAAAATCAAATACGGGTTATGTCAATTCATCATTTCAAATGGAAACTACTGCAAATGAATCAAAAGATGATAGAATTCTATTGCTAGCACCTCCAGTGTAAGCTCTGACAAGGAAATTTTCAGAACCTTAGAGCTAAGTGGAATATATGGGACATTCGGACTGCATCACTTAAATGTATGTCTTCCAAGTTTTTGTATTGTGAAATGCTGGGATGTGAGTCTCACATCAACATTTAATGAAATAACAGACAAAGTTACAGATGAACTGAAGGGAGGGGACAAAGTACTAGTAACAACTATAAAATAATACATTCTTAAACCATAGGTGGATGTGTTGTCATCATTGAAGCTGCGGTGAAAAACCATACCAACCAGAAACCAAAATTCAATAGCTCTCAGCAATGTAGTGTAAAAAGTTCCTTATTTGTCACATGATCTAAATGGAAGCAGCACAAATGCCAGACACGCATACCATGACAAGGAGAAATTTGTAAGAAAGAATAATACCCCAGCCCTAAGTCCTGTGGCAGTTGTACCAGCTCCACCATGATGAACCTGTGTATTTTCAACAAAATAAGCCTCCAATTAGAGATAGAAACAAAAGTGATGTTCATTATGAACTACAGAGAATGCACATGAAATAATGTTACAAAACATCGTATCCTGTTTTATATTCTTAAGTATAAGGTGTTCCAAATAAGAAGTTTTTGGAATGAATTTGGTGTTGGGGATTTTGGCCTGCGGAATCACACGGATCTAGATCTAGGATAACAATCCAATGGCACCAAGTACACACAAGAGAACACAAGTTTAACGTGGAAAACCCTTGCGGAAAAAAACCACGGCACAAAGCGACAGATCTCCGCTATGAAAATAGAAATTACAAAGAGAGAGGACTTACCCGATTCGAACAACCTCGAATCTTACCCTTGCTACACCTTTTAGAAACCCTAAAAAAATCCTTTTAGGAACCCTTGGAACTCTTTTGAAAGCCTTAACATACATCCCAATCCCGCATACACCCTTTTAAATAAGAATAGAAAGAGGTAGAATCCAAATAGGAAAAAAAATCCGCAAAATCTGCGTTTCCGCAATCACATCTGCGGAACTTATCGATGTCATCGAAGGTCTCTCGATGACAGCTTCGATATCATCGACGGTCCTTCGATGATATCGAAACAGGACCAAAACTGTCCAGCGACCAGGGGTGAAAAATATTGTGAATTATCGATGGCATCAAGACCCTGTCGATATCATCGACAGACCAACAGACAGTTTTAAGACATCTGTCGATATCATCTAAAACCCTATCGATATCATCGACAGACCACCAGACAGATTTAAGACATCTGTCCATAACAATCTCCACCATGTCTTCAATCTTCATCCGTGTAGCTTCTTGTCCCCTTCTCTTATTTCTACACAATATCATAGCTTCTCTTGCACACTCCGTCTTTCTTTTACGTCATCGCCAAGCCCAGAGAAGTTACACATAACTTGAACTTCTCTACAGGAACGATCTAGAAGAGCATGTCCGTTGGATCAGAATCCACATGCCCAATCACCTTTGCTCCTGTCTTCCCAAAAGAAAAGACGTAGTCTTCTTACCATCTCAGCGCTACCCAATATTGTTTGTCGGGGCACTTGCTCACAACACTGATAGCCTGTGAAATAACCGATCTAATCTAGACCATGACATACACTGCCAATCGCATTCGAATAAGGCTCATGAGATATCCTGTTTTTCCTCATCTGTTTTGGGACATGTCCTGAGGAAAACTTGAGGAGAGACGCATAGGGAACGCTCTCCGGCTTTACTTGGCCCATCACATCCTTGATCAATACCTACACACAAGGTATTCCTCCTGTGATTACCAAAGCCTACTCCTCCTTCAATCTCAATGCCGAGAACCATCTTTGCAGCCCCCGATCCTTCATCCTGAATGTCCCACTTAACCGAGTCTTCAGTACATTGATTTCAGACATGTCATAATTGACGATTTACATGTCATCAATTCCTGACTTACCATGAAGGAATCAAACTACTGCCTAAGCGACAGGTCAAACCACGACCTCCTACAAAGTCTTTTCTCAGCCCCTTTAATTTCGAACTGCTCTGGTTGCTTCATGTAGATCTACTCTTCACTTTCTCTTGCAGAAGTGCAGACTCCACATCCATCTTTCCAGCTCAAGATCACATTGGCCAACCAGCACCAATCACGAATCTAATAAACACCTGCTATACAGTCGGCGTGAATATCTCTAAGAAGTCGATCCCTTCTCTCTGAGCATAACCCTTCGCTACCAACCTCGCCCTGTATCTATGTTGTATCCTTCTGAAAATTCACCTGCATCCAACCGCTTTCCGGCCCACTGGAAACTCCACCCGCTTCCATATGTCGGTCTGGTACAACGAATCCATCATATCGCCCATAGTCACCTTCCACTTCTCAGCATCAGGCTCACCTAGAGCCATCTGAATAAAAGATGAATCCCCTACGATATTGGAGTTGTCCATGTACCTCACCGATATCCTGCGATCATGTCATGTGATTCTTCTCACAGGTGGCTGCTCCACCGCTTCAGATCCCCCCCGCACGTCAAATCGCCCTCCCGTCGGCTCATGTGGCCATGCCCAACATGCCACACACGTGCAAAGGTGAAATCCGTTACATCCACTGCAGCTCCACCTTTTGAAGTGCTCCCGATCAACCTGTACATGTTACCGAGTCGTTGCGCTTTCATGATTACCCGTGCCCCATTAGATACCTTAAGAGCACTATCAATACCTGTGTACTTGCATCCTTTTGCCTCAAGTACACCAAGAGAAATCAGATTCTGCTTCAAATCAGGAACGTGCCTGACATCAGTCAAGATACGCTCCACCCCATCACACATCCTGATGCGCACCGTACCAACAGCCACAACATTACAGGCAAAGCCATTGCCCATAAACACTTGTCCACCATCGTACTCGCTATAGCTGGCGAACCAACTCCGATGAGGAGTCATGTGAAAAGATGCCCCTGTGTCTAGCATCCACTCGTCCTTACAATCATCGTATGGCCGCCTAGACAAACAATCACCATCACATCCACTCGATCCATCTGACGTGGCAACATTGGCTTCCTTGTACGAAGCCTCAAAATCTTCTCTTCGATTTAGGATTTTCACAATCCTTCTTCACATGTCCTTCATTCCCACAATTTTAGCACTTTACCTTTCCTTTGCCCTTGCCCTTGGATTTGGATCTATAACCTAAAGAACCAGTACCTTGTTCAGAATTCCTACCCATTATAAATAGTGCATCAGAAGATGTCCCTATGTCGCCGTTTAGCTTTCTCATAGCCTTCCCTTGAAGGGCTGAGATAATGGTGTCGACACTCAGGGTTTTATTCGTGCTGCACATAGTGTCCTTGAATGACTCATACGACGTCGGAAGAGAATTCAGCAACATACATGCTTGTTTTTCATCTTTCATCACTTCCTCCATATCCAGCAATTTGCAAACTAATTTATTAAAGTTGCTGATGTGAGCCTCCAGATCTCCACCCTCTGCCATCTTGAAATTATACCATTGCCGCTTCAAGTGTAGGCGATTTTCAGAGGATTTTTTCGTATGACATCCTCTAACTTCGCCCATAACTTAGCCGCAGTTTTCTCCCTCATGACATTGTAGAGAACCTCATCCGTGAGACATAAACGGATCAATGATAAAGTCTTCTTATCAAGAGTATTCCAATCATCATCAGTCATAGTAGACTTTCGCTCCTCAAGAGCACTATCTTCGCCTTGCTTAATTAAGGAATTCATCATCTTGATCTTCCATAACTCAAAATTATTTTTCCCTGAGTACTTCTCAATCTCATACCTGGTACTTGCCATTATTACTAATCCTGCAGATTCAGATCTGTGCCCCAACGATTGCTCTGATACCACTTGTTGGGGATTTTCGCCTGCGGCAGCGACCAGGGGTGAAAAATACTGTGAATTATCGATGGCATAGCGACCCCGTCGATATCATCGACAGACCAACAGACAGTTTTAAGACATCTGTCGATATCATCTAAAACCCTCTCGATATCATCGACAGACCACCAGACAGATTTAAGACATCTATCCATAACATTTGGTTATGACATGACATCCACTAAGTGGCATCCATAAAAGTAGATTTGAAGACAACTAAATAACTAAGATTTATCAGCACGTGCAAAAAGAACTGGTCAGCCATGGAAATTAAACTTGTAATCACATATGACCACAAACAGCTGACAAACAGCATTATCTGACTGTTATTGTTGTTGTCAAAACATTTACATAATTGTCACAGATCCCTTTAAGATTTTGAAGGAACAACATGTTTACGAGGAATTACATAATCCTCCATCCAGGGATATGCTCAGTATACTTGGGTTTTTGGTTCCAAAATTCTCCTCCGGAGAACAACTGTAAACTTGCAATTTGTAGCCCGGGATAGACAGTTAGAAATGCTATGGTAGAGCAGGTAGAACTGGAATAAGGTAGAGCACCAATGAGAGTGATAGCTGGTGTTTAAAATCACCTCTCACCATTTTTCTGCATTTTTTTTGTGAAACAATGCTTTTTATGATGCCAGCTGTCACACTCTCATTGGTGCTCTACCTTATTCCAGTCATACCAGCTCAACCATATCATCTCTCCAGTTAAGAAGTACAGGAAATATCTGCATTAAAGTTAGAAAAGGCTCAATATTGGTGGCTAGTGTCTTCCAATCAAGGTGATCTTTGGGACATTGTCCATTAAGAATGGGGCCCAACAGACCAACTGCCTGGTTGAATAAACCATGAAGCTTTGCTTGCACAAACCAAAAGCTCGAGTATATTAGGCATATCCTTAAGCCAAGGAAAATATAGTTGTTCATCGTTTGTAGTCCTTGAAAAGCATAATTATGGAATCCAAGAAGAAGAAATCAGATTAAACAAAACAAGATTAGGCCTGTTTGGAAAACGTCAAAAAAATAGGTTTATCTCATTTTAGTTAATCATAATTATGCATTAGAGATCATGATTGTTGGTTACCAAGATTATTTTAAATCCTTACCAAAAAGATATGTGATCTCTAATACATAATTGCAATTAACCAAAATGAGATGAACCCATTATTTTAGGTGTCTATTAAACAGGCCAAAAGTTCTTTCTTTCCACATGATAGGAACATGCCACCCAGTCCCCATCCCAGGTAAAGGGAAGAGTTGATGTCAGGATGACAACCAATCACTAAAATCCGAAAAATAATCAAGAAAATTCATAGAAAAACAACTGTAAAGCCAACTACCCAGGACAAGGCTATGATGAGGATGGTGGTGGTGGTGGGAACATTGATGAAAGCAATTGTATAATAATTATTTAACAGAGTAAATCCTCTCAAGTTCAAAATTCACATTCATTATAAAGTCAATTGTGAAAAATTGGGCACATAAATGGAAGTATTACTCACCACTGCAGCACACTGTGGAAACAACCAATCATGAGGGCACTCCTCAAGGAGAAAAATATCATCAGGAAGTTCTGGAACTGCAATTTCAAACTAAATTAGAACAGACACTGATTCTGAGGGAAGAAAGGGCTACTTCAATCAATAATAATGCTGTCATACTAAAATTGATGAAGGGCTACTTCAATCAATAATAATGCTGTCATACTAAAATTGATGAAGGGCTACTTCAATCAATAATAATGCTGTCATACTAAAATTGATTAAGCACCATCTAAGAAAGTAATGTTTAGGTACTCGGAATAAAATGACAGAAACACTTTCCTGAATATCTTTGAACAGAAAGAAAAACCAAATAAGAGCAATAAAATATTAACTGTGACTTGAATGCTCAGAACTTCTAGAAGTTCATGAATATTAGTTTAGTTTAACTCATTATATAGAAAACTTAAATTGCATTACATCTATATGGTTAAAGGATGTCTTGACAACTGACGCGGAATTGACTGGGACAGAAAAGCTAACAGAAAATAGCTTAACCAGATGGAAGCAGAATAACTTGAAGTGCATATAACTTACTAAGCAATAATCACAAATTAAAATTTATATATATATATATATATATATATATATATATATATATATATATATATATATATATATATATATAAAAGAAGAAGAAGAAGAAGAAGAAGAAGAAAAAAGGAAAAAAAAAAAAAAAAAAAAAAGAATAAAGAAAGAAAGAAAGAAAAAGACAGCCACAAAATAAAAGGCACATGAAATCCAACATCAGACATTAAATTAGTTGGTACGCAACAATGATTGCTGCAAGTGCTATCAAATTTATAGAAGGGGTAATACGGCAATGGCTAGTTCCCCAATAATTAAGTTAGAAGAATGAGGAGGAGAACAAGAAGAAGAAAAGAAGAAAAGAAAATAAGAAGACGGACAGACATAACCAGAGATAGTCACAAAGGATAAACGCATAAAAGAATTTTAAAACAAAGGAGATCAACTTACGTATCCCAAGATCTCCCCAACCCCTGTCAATTATCCCCCTTTGTCCAGTATCTTTCAATGCCCCTAGAATGATATCTGTGGTCTTCTTTGCATCATCAAGAGGCTTAACAAGCAAAAGGAAGTTATTTCCATTAGAAGATATCAAACAGATGCATCCATTTACATAGCATTACATATGCTACTAAATTAAAAGATGAAAAAGGATAGAATATTCTAAATAATGTGTGTGCATGTTAAAACAGATTATGATAAAAGAAGCACTGTTCTGTATGAACAGAGGTATCTGTTCATTGAATTCATAAGTTTAGGCATAACTAATTTCTGAACCATAAGTACCCTTGGGTATATCAACATTACTTTTCATATAATAAATCTAGAAACATACACCACTCCAACAAGAGGTGAGACTGGCTCCAACAGGTCACCTAAATGCCATTCCCAAGCCAAAAAAGGACTCCTTGATATAGTGACACAGGGAAGGATGTGTTGAGGTCGAGCACCGTCTTCCTTAGGGGATAACTATTCCGAATCCACGGAACTTCTCTGGACTCCTCATAGAGATGCCTCGAATCCACGAGGAAAAATAAGAAAAATAGAATAATTTCTAGAAATTCATAATAAATTGATTGACAATTGTCTGATGTGTGTCCTTGTTACACCATTAATAATAAAAAAATAAAAAAATAAAACAAAAATCAAATTTTGTAATTACCAAAAATAACAAAATATTTTTGCTATTAGAGTCCTATCATGATTAAAAGTTAATTTCTAAAAAAGAACAAATATAAAACTCTAAAAATAAAAATAAAAATATTATAAAATCAGAATTACTAAAAATAGTAATTTTTTTCTAAATTTTTGTTTTTGAGCTGAAAGCGCACGTTTTTTGGCGAAACAGACAGACGTGACCCTCTCCTTGACCTGACTAGTATATATCAATTCCTTCACTAGTGCCTGCAAGATCTCACATTTTTTCTGATAATGTGGGCAATTAGGCAAACTTGCCCCTAAGACAAGATCAATGTGGTTTTGTATATCTATTATGGGAGGCAATTTATTAGGAAGTTCATTGAGAACAATTGCCTTAAACTCCTGCAACACTAGTTTCAAATCTTCTATGATGTTCACAGGCTCCATATATTTTTCTTTTTCAACTAATGCATCTATATCTCATGTTTTCTTATATTGTTTAACAAAATCATGTTCGGCTATGAGAGATTGTTCCTCTACTTTAAAAGTCTTGGGTTGGTTCTTCATTTCCATAGGGGCCACATGTCCACCACTGATGAATCTTGTGGCCTATCACGACTCCGTTTTGACGAGATCATCTCTCGTTGACAAATAATGAGATTTCTCTGCATAACCCTTTACTGATCAGCTATCCTACTAACAATTTTGGTTTTGTTGAAATAATATCTTATTGTAATCTCAAGGGAGGAATCGCATGCACAACAACTGTTTCATCTGCGACCACATGCAAATTGACGCTTTCATCTGTCTCGTCCGCTCAAGTTGAAGTTGTTCCCACCAAGTTGAAGCTCCGCCCTTCAACTTGTAAGCCACGAGTTTAACTTTCTTCTCTTTCGTGATGCCCATTTAGTCGAAGAAACGTTTGGCTTCAAGCAACCAATCGAGAAAGTCATTGAAGTGGAGTTGGCCATTGAAACTATGAAGATCGACTTTCATCTTGAATTCTCGATCCGTTCGATCTATCTGATCAATGCCTTGTCCGATGTGTTGTGGAATCATGTCGTTGGATCCCACCTTCTTGGGAGTGATCATGTGGTCCACTGCTGGCACAGTCCTATGATCAGTGCAATTACGAGTTCTACCACCTGTTGGGGGCAGATCACCGCCATGAACACAGAGTTGCCTAGGGCCTTCGTCATGCAATCGATGGCAGTTCGCAGCCCTTGCATGACTTGCCGATTCTCTCAATGTGTCACTTCGAAAGTCACCGCCATTAAAGGAAAATTCTCTAGAGCACCATCCATGGGAATGTTACCCAACCCGTCGTTAGAAGCCACAGATCCGAGGAGAAAGCCTCGCTTTGATACCAAACTGACGAAGGGAAGGATGTGTTGAGCTCGAGCACCGTCTTCCTCAAGGGATAATTATTTTGAATCCACGGAACTTCTCTGGACTCCTCATAGAGATACCTCGAATCCACAAGGAAAATAAGAAAAATAGAATAATTTCTAGAAATTCGTAATAAATTGATTGATAATTGTTTGATGTGTGTGTCCCTATTACACCATTAATAAAGAAAAAGAAAAAATCAAAATTCGTAATTACCAAAATTAACAAAATTCTAACTCTAATAAAAATCCTAATTCTAATAAAATTCTTCTAAAGCCTAATTTCTAAAAATAAAAAATCTAAATAAACTTTTGCTAGAAGAGTCCTATCATGATTAAAAGTTAATTTCTAAAAAAGAACAAAATCTAAAACTCTAAAAATTAAGAAATATATATTATAAAATTAGAATTACTAAAAATAGTAATTTTTTCCTAAATTTTTGTTTTTGAGCTGAAAGCACGGGTTTTTTTGGCGAAACGGACAGACACGACCTACTTTGTGGATCGGTTCACCTCGGATGGCCCGTTACAATAAAGATTAATAGGTTGTGCGTCCCGTAACGATACCCGAATCAAAAGTTATGATCAATTTATGGCCCGCCTTCTTTTGGTCCAACCATACTAGGAATGTATCGGTGTCACATCCTACATCATATAATAATTAGAATGCCTCTTGGGAAGCAAATGAAGGATAGTGGGAGATGTTGTCTAAGAGGGAGATGGAAGTGAATTTAGAGATCATGGTGTCAAAATTACAATCTTCGAAAGAATAAAAAATAAACTAAAATAAAAATTATAGCTACATCAAGTGTGAAAGGAAGTAGCAAAAGGATCCGGTAAGGGAGCAGGGAAGAATCTATTTCGAAATGTTTGCATGTGTGAATGTAATAGAGCCATTTTGCATAATCACTCACATGTACCTAGGACAACTATTCTGTTGATTATCTGTACACTCGGTATGTATAACAGATAGGATGCTAGAGCAGGAGCGTAACTCTGACGCTTCATTCAAAGAGAATGCAACAGTACGTAGGTAGAAGGTGAAAAGAACCTTGAAGCATAGAATAGTTTTCTCTATGGCTGAAAGAATCAGAAGGAACACAAATGTATAATATTTATAGGTTTCTCAAGTCTATCTAGGAAAGTTCTAGAAATAGTCTTAAAGCTTATCTAGAGAGATCCTAAGGACTCTTTCAAGACCATCTAAAAACCTCTCATTGATTACAAGAATACCTTCATAGTACATAGAAATCACAAAAATACCTGCATAGTAATTTTTTTAAGGATAACAACTTAATTTTATTGATGAGACACTTTGATGAAAGTCATTTCGGAAAAAGACAAAAAAAAACAAAAAATACAACCCCAACATTACAACCTAAGCAAAGACAACTTTACAAGCATTTACATTCTTTACCCCAAACACACATTTTATGTTGGGGTTGTGCCCTGGAAAAACAATGATATTAGACCTTGATATATGGCATGATGCATTTCGTTATTCTTAATTAACTCTTATGGAATATGTTTGTATGAGTTTTAGAGGCATCGCCCCTGATGCTCTTGGGCACCGGGAGAGTTGTGTTCCATTGATCACATTGCCTTGGCCATGGCCATACAGGTTCCAAAGCATCCCTGTATTATCATTGGATGGTCATCTCATGTAAGGGGATTGGCTTGGTGTCAGGTGGACGACTGGACGGTCTCCACCCATCAGGCCAAATTGGTGTCGAATCACCTCCTTCCCTAACCCACATGATTGTGTAAGTGAGCCATAAATGGTCCCTAGTTTTGGGCCTTTGGTCACTTGCATTGGCATGGATTGCTTACAAGCATCAAGACTGAAAGACCCGTTATGCACAAACTCGAATAGGTTTGTGGTTGCACTAACTCCGTCAAATCCTAATGACCTGAGGATGTGTAAATGAAGATGCCTTGATTGATCATGCTTTTGCTCTCTTTACAAGGCTTCTACATAGCCATTAAAAGTGGGTGTAGCTAGGTTTCCTCACAGGGTCCTCAAAGTATGCACAATTCAACAAGGTATCCACCATGTCTTCTCAAAACATGAATAACACATGAATACGTTGGTGATATTATGGTTTGGATGGCCCATTAAGTGACTAAAAGGTCGATTAACACCTCTAAGGTCATCTAATGGTTGATCGAAGTTTTTCAACCATTGAATTTCATTTTCGAAAGTTGATTTGTTTTAAATCACACTTATAGACATCCAATGGTTGAGATCTGACATGATCCATAACCTAGGTGGCATGGGATTGCCCAGAGAAGGAGAACACTTACATTAGAAGGACTTGGACAGTTAAGGTGTTTTAGGCAGGTATACGAATATCCTTCACAACAGGGTATACAAATGTTCCATAGGGTGGTGGAGTACCATATTGGGTGTATCTCCCAACAACCTAAATTCTTCCTTTTAAGATCCTATTTTGGAGAGAGAGAGAGAGAGAGAGAGAGAGAGAGCGCCTGTACGTGTCCCGATATATATACTACCGCAACCGGAATTAGAAACAAATCACACACTTGCGCATTCCGCATGCGCCGTCAATCAATCGACATCGATCGAGCAATCCTTGATCGGTCAAAGACGCATGTTTGATCAACTGAACACGCCAAAAACAGTCCAGAGAGTTTCGGGTATTTTTTGAATTACTATCGATTGATCGACCCGATGGTTCGATAGATCGATCATGGTCCAAAACGTCCAGAGAGCAATCTGTCTAATCCTGGGGAGGTTCGATCAATCAGGCATGGTTGTCGATCGATCGGTGTCCCATGTTTTTACATAAATTGAAAACATCCATTCAACAAGAGTGCTATTCAAAGATGGATAAGAAAAATAATCCCCACCTAAGATGCAATTTTTGTGGGAAAGCATATTGAACAACAAAGATTGAATGTGCTCATCTTTGTAAAATATAATCCCCAGCTCGAAGTCTGTCATGCAAAGAGAGAGGACCAAGGGCTTGATCCTATATGTTTATTAGATATGGAATCTGATGATGAATGGATCATGAAGAAAGAGAATCTCGCACTTCCTATAGATAACACCTAGATGGACATAGGTGAATGCTTTGTTAAAGACTTGGAGGATGTGCAAGTATATGCAGATCCACATCAAAATTGGATGGGCAACATGGTATGGCTCGTATTCTAATTGTTTAATCCTATAGTGTGGTCTTATAATTATTAATAAATAGCTTATATTATAAAGAATTTTGCAACAACTATTTTGTAGGTCCTAGAAAACTTGCTATTTGAAGGAAGGTGAAGGGAAAAGCAAAAGTGGTAGAAGTAGAGGAGAAAGATGAGTTCATTTCAACATCAAATTCTGAAGATGAAGATGATGTTGACCTCATTGGTGATGAGGAGGACGATGATGGTGCAACTGAGGAAAAATAGATTTCTTTGGACTTTTTATTTACTTTCTGAATTATAGAAACAAGTGAATAGAGCATTATACATGTAACTAGGGATGGGGAAAATGCTATTTTTTTTATTTGTATAGAAAATTACATGTACATGGGATAGGAAAAGGGATTATGACATGATGATATATATACATGATACGTCTTTTTATTTTTTGCATATTCATGACAAAATGGATGATTGATGTGTTTTTTTATTTTTTATTTATATACAATTTTTATATTTTTTTATGACTTGTTTTATGAAAATCTGAAAAAATATTACGATATACGATACGAAACAGACCCCTTTACTATTTACGATATGAGAACATCGAATATGGTTTCTATCAACGAGAGAGAAGGCTACCCCAACCTTAAATGAAGAAGCTCTTAAATTAATGGCCTTCCATATATGCGAAGCTCGATAATGCAAACTTTTTTTACCTCCCGCCCGCTGACTGGACGCCATATTTAGATGTTATAAACTCTCTCCACAATTTGCCCTCTTCGTTACCAAACCTCCATTGCCACTTCCCTAGCACGGCCACATTCATAGACTCCAACACCTTTATACCCTCACCTCCATTGATTATTGGTTTGCAATCCCCTAAAAATGTCACTCGGTAAAGGCTAAACTTTCTGTTTGCTACATATACAATGGAATCATCTCGAAGAAGAGGCTTAATATAAACATCTGCCAACTGCTGAGAAGGAACAAGCATTATGTGAATCTGCCTCAAGCAACTTTCTCACAAACGAAGTCATATAGTCGAGCTCATTATCTTTTGTGCATGGAGAGAGAGAGAGAGAGAGAGAGAGAGAGAGAGAGATGCTCCCCTACAAGTTGTAGGTCAAGGGGGAGTCTCATGCAAGCAAAATCAGGCCCCATCGTAATGGTTGATGAGAGAGAGACAGAGAGAGAGAGAGAGAGAAGTGTGTGTGTGTGTGTGTGTGTGTGTGTGTGAGAGAGAGAGAGAGAGAGAGAGAGAGAGAGAGATGCTCCCTTGCAAGCTATAGCTCAAGGAGTTTCATGTGAAACAAAATCAAGTGGGCCCCACCGTGATGTGTTGATGACATACACTCCAGCCATGGATGCGTTAACTCATGTTAGACCTAAAAATCAAGGGATAAGAAGACATTAAAATCTTATGATCCTTCCAATTCTGATTCCCCCTACAATAAGACTTTCATCTATAGTTAACTACAGGCCAACATTAATCCAAAGAACATTGAACTATATATTTGATGACCTAGACTATGTCTCTAAACTATCACATAAGGTGATCATGTCATCATCAAACAAAAGATGATAAATCTTTATTTCCCTGATCCTTGCCTTGAAGCATCTCAAGCACCAAATACCCATTACAACCTGAATAAACTAAATTAATCTTTTCACACAACCAAAATAGAAGGGGACAATAGGGGATCACCTTGTCTAAGATCCTTAAGAGTTCCGAATGTAGCCTTTGGGAGAACCACTGATTAAAATAGAGAAATATGCCCACGACATGCTTCCTTCAATCCATCTAATCCAAACATTTCCGGAACCCATCCATTTTAAGAACTATAGGAGGAAGAACCATTCCAGATGGTCATAGGCATTTTCCATGTCAACCTTACAAATAACTCAAGAATTATCACACCTTTCTCTTAAGTTGAAACATTAATTTGCAATAAGAAACCCTTAAGAATTTGACAATTGTTTTTTTTTTATGTCAAGGTGTCCCCGCCCCATTATGAGGTGAGATTATTCCTTGCGGATACACGCAATCATCCACAAACCACGTGCATGGGTTATCCCGGGACGGGAATCGAACTCACGCCTGTGGGGAGCATACCCATGACACTTGTCGTTCGCCCAAATCCTGTGCCGGTAAAATTTGACGATTGTTGACAAACAACCCTTGGAATTTGGATATGATTAGCTATATCACCAACTTAAGATGGTTGGCAAAACAGATTAGTGTTATGTCCGAAAAATTTGAGTACTCATCTTTCTAGGGACCGAATTGATGAACGTCACATTTAAACCTTTATCAAAACAGACCCATTCATGACACACTTCAAAAACTAGAATATGTCCTCGCTCACATCCCAACATTCTTTGAAAAATTCCATAGTAAAACCATCTAGCCTAGAAGCTTTATCGCCCTTAAGGTAAAGACCACCTTTTTTATTGAAGGATAACAAGTAATTTTTATTGAGAAACCGCTAAATTAAGCGGAAACGAATACAACCCAAAAAATATATATATTATAAACCAAGCAAGGACGCCACTACATCAACATTTACATTTTCCCACTCTAATACATCTCTTTTGGATTTCTAAACTACCTCTTCCAAGATCCTTGCTTATTAAGGAAGCAACACCTATTCCAATCAGCACCAAATATTCCAAAAGGCTGCCACTATGACCAAGCGCCGCCACTTTACTTCCTCTTTAGAGCAATGGAGCTCAACCACCCTACCATCCTTTCCGAAATGCTTTGAAGCATTAGATAAGAGATCTTTTCAAAAGAAAATAGACGATATACAATAGACTTTTGTGAGAGGCCTATTTCCTTTTTGTTAACGGATGTGGAGGTGGGCCATACAATGTCTACCCACCTAACCTTTGTTGGCCTTTGTTTTTACCCAATCTTAAGTTATTCGTTGTTCAGGAGGATTTGGGACATGTTGGGTATAGTTTCTTTTGTTAGTAAGGGCAGCTTTGTCATTTTCACTTTTTATTGATGAACGTAAGGGGAGAGGGTATGGACATACAACATTCTCTTTCTTTCTTCTCCCAACTTTGTGCTCTCTCTTCTTTCTCTCCCTCTTTTACTCTTTAATCTACAAAATTACACGGTATCAGAGCCAGGTTTTCTCTTGTTTAATCCATCTTCCGCTCTTCTATCTACATTCTTTTCTTAGTTTTTCTCATCTATCTAGTGCTTAAGCTTTTTTAAGAAACCTAGGGTTTCTTGTTCTTTTTTTCTTTTCTTTTTTCTTTCTTTTTTTTTGTTGGCCAATCATTATGTGCCATCTACCATATCTTCTTCTCCAAATAGGTTTAATGTTTCTCTTAGCTTGAAGAAAGGTAAGCATACATGTACCACTCATCCTATCTCCAAATATGTCTCTTTTCAATGCTTGTCTTCTACTTTTCGTAGTTTTACCATATCCTTATCCTTTCATTCCATTCCCAAGTCATACCAGGAACCATTGTTACATAAAGGGTTGAAGTAGGCAATAGAAGAGGAAATGATAGCTCTTTGTTAGAATAACACTTGTGAGCTCACCAGTCTACCTATCAATAAACTTCTTGTTTGTTGCAAGTGGGTGTACACCATTAAGTTTCACCTCGACAGTACAATTGAACATTTGAAGGCTCACTTAGTTGCCTAGGGATATACTCAAACCCTTGATGTTGATTATGCTGAAAACCTCCTCTCCCATTGCCAAGTTGGATTTTTATGTGGTTGTTAATCATGGTTGGTTGATATTCCAACTAGATGTTAAAAATGCATTTCTTTGTGATAATCTCACAAGATGAGGTCTATCTGGAGCAACCACCTAGACTTGTTCCTCAGGGGGAGGGTCAAAACAAGGTGTGTAAAATGGGCATGGCGATTTATGGGTTAAAGCATTCACCACATGCATGATTTGACAAATTCGGTAAAGTTGTATTGAACTGTGGCTTTGGTCAAAGCCATGTTAATCATGTCAAAGGAAATATCAATCTACACAAACAGATTTACAAATTGACTTTTGATTTACTGATTTACTGATTTACTTTCTGATTTACAGATTTACAAATGACTGTATTTACGATTTACTGATTTGACGATTCTGACTAATATCTATTCTGACTAAATATCTACAAATAGATTCTACTAATTATCTATCTACGTAGATGATTCTTGATATGACGATATACAGATATACAATATACAGATTTATATACGATTTATGACAATGATTTATGACATGATATACGGATATATACAGGATATATTAATTAAGATATACTGATTTATGACAGCTTATACGATTTATTCCTTCATTAATTAAGATATATTAGTCATGACAAGATATATTTAGATAGATGTATATATGGTAGGGTCAAGATCGCTTGTATTTTCTTCCCTAAATAGCTTGTAATCTACCTATATAATGGGCAATTGTCAATGAAGAAAGGCAGACTTTTTCAAAAGGACTCTAAATCTCTCATGGTATCGAGCTATAGCTCTAAATTTCCATTTGTCTCGTGCTCTCAAGTTTCTTAGTCTCGGTTATTCTTGTTCTAGTTCTCATGGACCTCATGTCTTCCGATAAGTCCGATGTTTCTTTGATTCGTTTCAATGGCAAGAACTACTCGCTTGGGCGTTTCATTTCAGGATTTTCGTCAAAGGTAAGGAGTTGTGGGGACATGTTGATGGCAGTAACCTAGCTCCTGACAAAGACAAAGACAAAGACCGACACGCCAAGTGGGAAGTCAAGGACGCACAAGTTATGGCATGGATTTTGGGATCCGTTGAACCCAACATCATCTTGAACCTTCGATCTTCTCAGACTGCAGCTCAGATGTGGACATACCTGAAGAAGGTCTACAGTCAACAAAACACTGCTCGTCGTTTCCAGCTTGAACATGAATTGGCCACTCTCCAACAGGATAGTCTTTCTATCTCTGATTTTTACTCTAGATTCACTAATCTTTGGGCTGAATACACTGATATAGTTTATGCTGACTTACCATCCGAAGGTCTTAGTTCTGTTCAATCTGTCCATGAAACTACTCAGAGGGACCAATTTCTAATGAAACTAAGGTCTGAATTTGAAGGCACCAGATCCAATCTTATGAACCGAGAATCTGTCCCCTCCTTGGATACATGCCTAAATGATCTTCTTCGCGAGGAACAGCCGCCTTCTCACTCAAACCACCATGGAACAACGACGATCTACATCTGTTCCTGTAGCCTATGCAAAGACAAGGCAGCCACGGCGAGGGATATGAGCACTGCTTCGGTGCTTCATTGCAAGGGATTTGGTCATTATGCTTTAAACTGTCCCCGAAAATTCTGCAACTATTGCAAAAGGATGGCCATATCATCAAGGAATGCCCAACTCGACCCCCCAGAAATCGGAGACAAAGATATACTTGTCTCGCTTGGCTCTTCTAGTGCGGGTAGTTTGGTGAATACAACACAAAGTGCTCTGCTCCTGCTCCTGTTTCACCAACCCGTGACCCCGACATGATTCAACAAATGATCATTTCTCGCATTTTCACTTTAGGACTCTCGGCAAAACCCTTCACTACATCATCTCCTTGGTACTTTGATTCCGGCTTCCCATCATATGACAAACAATGTTGCTTCTCTTACCAATGTAAACAAATATTTTGGAAATCTCAAAATTCATACTGGCTTGATGGCAATCATTTACCTATCACGGCCACTGGTGATGTTTCCTCCTCTCTCACTGATGTCTTCGTATCTCCTGGTCTTACCACCAATCTTGTGTCTGTCGGTCAGTTAGTTGATAATGATTGTAAAGTAGAGTTTTCTAAATCTGGTTGTGTTGTGCAGATCAACAGTCGTATGGATGATCGCGAGGGGGCCTAAAGTGGACGTCTTTTTCCTCTTCAATTTCCTTTGTCTTCTTTTTCTTTGCCTTTTGTCGCTTGTAATTACCGCTCATGTTGATTACCGAGCATGGCATAAACGTCTCGACATCCAAACTCTAATGTACTTCATGCTTTATTGAAATCTGGTTTTCTTGGGAATAATGAAACACCATCTCTTAGTGTTGTTCAGTTTGATTGCAATTCTTGCAGACTTGGCAAAAGTAAAACTCTACCCTTTCCTTTTCACACACCGCATGTTGTCAAACCTTTCGATCTGATACATAGTGATGTGTGGGGTATGGCACTAGTCACTTCGCATGCTAATTACAAATACTTTGTCACTTTTATTGACGACTATAGTCGCTTCACATGGATTTATTTCCTTCATTCCAAAGACGGCAAGTATTTTCTTTTTAAGATTTTTCATGCATATATTCGGACACAATTTTCGCCCATGTCAAAATCCTTCGTTCGACAATGGGGGGTGAGTATATGTCTCATTTGTTTCAGACTTCCTACGAATCATGGCATCATCTCTCAACGGTCTTGCCCTTCGACACCTCAACAAAATGGAGTGGTCAAAGGAAGAACCGTCACCTTCTTGATGTGGTTCGCACTCTTCATTAGAATCTTCCACGCCCTCTCGATTTTGGTGTGAAGCTCTTTCCACTTCTTGTCCATCTCATTAACAGATTGCCTTCTCCCATATTGAACCATGACTCACCTTTTACCAGTTATTTGGTCACCCTCCAACTTATTCTAACCTTCGTACCTTTGGTTGTGTCTCATTATGTTCATCTTCCCGCACATGAACGCACAAAACTTACTACTCACCAATTAAATGTGCTTTTCTAGGATATTCAAGACAACAAAAGGTTTTCTTTGCTATGATCCAAATCATGGTCGATTCGAGTTTCTAGAAATGTGATTTTTTCGAAAATCAATATTTCTTTTCTACCCATCAGATCATGTTTCTCCTTCATTTTCTCGTTTTGCCTATGTTTCCTAACTCTCTTGCAGATCCGGTCCCTTCTAAACCTCTCCTAGTGTATCGACGACGCCCACCACCACTTCCCACCAACCTTCAAAGACCTCCCCGAGCCCCCTCAAGCTTCTTCCCGACCGTCGCTCCCTTTCAAAGACTGCACCTCCCTCTCTCCGACTCAAGACTGGGTTCGTAGACCCCCGATAGGTTTGGTTTCTCTTCTCCTTCATCCTTCACAGCCCACTTTGTCGTCTATTTCTCTTCCTTCATCTTATAAACAGCAATGGAGCATGAGTGTTGGCGAAAAGCAATTGAAACCGAACTTCTCGCACTTGAAGAAAACCAAACCCGGGATGTTATTCCATGTCCCTCCTCCGTGAAACCCCTTGCGCAAGTTCGTGTTTTCTATCAAGCTTAATTCCGATGGGTCCATAGATCGTTACAAAGCTCGGTTAGTGGCACTTGGCAACAAACAAGAATATGGTCTCGACTATGATGAGACCTTTGCACCGGCCGCCAAAATGACCACTTGTCCGAACTATACTCGCTCTTCTTTGCATCCCAATCCCGGCCCTTACATCAAATGGATGTTAAGAACGCATTTCTCCACGGTGATCTCAAGGAAGACGTTTACTTGAAACTTCCTCTGCGGTATGCCCACTTCCTCACCTAATGATGTTTGCAAACCGAAACGTTCTTTGTATGGTTTGAAGCGTGCACCAAGAGTATGGTTTGAGAAGTTTCGATCTACTTTGCTTAGTTTTTCTTTCACTCAAAGTCGCATGACTCCTCTCTTTTCTACAAAGGACATCCACAGTATCGTCGTCCTCCTTGTTTATGTGGACGATATCGTCATCACCGGCTCGACTTGGAGGCAATCTCTGCGTTCGACTTTGTTGAATTCCACATTTCACATGAAAGATCTTGGCCACCTTACCTATTTCTTGGGTTTAGAGGTGCATCATCACCCCGCACGGTCTCCTCTTGCATCGAAGACAAGTATAGTCAAGATCTGGTTCCAATAGCTTCGGTCTCACCAACGCTACTTCTGGACACCCCCATGGAACTTAATGTGAAATATCGACGTGACGAAGGGGAGCTTCTTGAGGATCCTACTACCTATCGGAAGTTGGTTGGTAGTCTTATCTATCTAACCATTACCCGACCAGACATCTCTTATGCTGTTCATACCGTCAGCAAATTCATGCAAGCACCGAGGCATCTCCATCTATCAGCAGTCCGCCGCATAATTCGCTACATTCTTGGGACACCTACTGTGGCTTATTCTTCCCTTCCGGTTCTTCACTTCAGCTACAAGCCTATAGTGACGCTGACTGGGCTGGCTGCCCAGACACCAGGAAATCTACTACCGGCTGGTGTATGTTTCTTGGTGATGCCCTTATCTCTTGGAAATGCAAGAAGCAGGACCACGTCTCCAAATCATCTACTGAGGCCGAGTACCGAGCCATGTCTGCAGCATGCTCCGAGATCATTTGGCTGCGTGGTCTCCTCACAGAGCTCAGTTTCATTCCCGTACATCCTACTCCACTCCATGCTGACAACACTAGTGCCATCCAAATTGCCGCAAACCCAGTCTATCACGAACGCACCAAGCACATCGAGGTTGACTGTCACTCAATCAGGGAAGCCTATGATCATCAAGTCATCACTCTTCCACATATCTCCACAACTTTGCAGATCGCCGATATCTTCACAAAAGCCATGCCACGTCAGCGCCATCATTTTTCGTTAGCAAATTGATGCTTGTCGATTTACCAAGCATCAATTTGAGGGGGATGTCAAAGGAAATATCAATCTACACACAGATTTACTGATTTTACTGATTTACTGATTTACAAATTTACAGACTTTACTGATTCTGATTTGACAAATTTGCAGATTTACTGATTTACAAAGAGATTTGACTAATATCTACAAATGATTCTGACTAAATATCTACAATGATTTACTGACTAATTATCTACAAATAGATTTACTTGATATGACAGATATACAGATATACAATTATACTGATTTATATACGATTTATGATGATTTATGACAGATATACAGGATATATACGGGATATATTAATTAAGATATACTGATTTATGACAGCTTATACTGATTTATTCCTTCATTAATTAAGATATATTAGTCAGACAAGATATTTAGATAGATGTATATATGGTAGAAAAAGATCAGCTTGTATTTTCTTCCCTAAATAGCTTGTAATCTACCTATATAATGGGCAATTGTCAATGAAGAAAGGCAGACTTTTTCAAAAGGACTCTAAACTGTCAAATCATTCCCATCTATGTACCGAAAGGCACCTCAAGTCTTACTGTATATATCAATCATATTGTTATTACAGTAAGTGACAATAAGGGGAATGAGGAGCTTAAGAAGTATCTTCAGAGACATTTCTCATAAAAGATCTGGGTCATCTTCAATACTTTTTATATAGAAAATTCTAAAACAAAAGAAAGAATGGAATTAAACCATCTCAACGAAAATATGTTCTAAATTTGCTCACGGAAACAAGCCTTCTTGGTACTAAGCAGGTTGATACACCAATGAATCTGAATCACAAACTTGGCGACCAAAGAGATGTATTTGAAAACCCGGGGAGTTGTAGAAGACTGGTTGGGAAACTCATCTATGTAACTATCACTCGGCCAAACATATCTTATGTTGTGAGTATGGTAAGCTAGTTCATGAGTTCTCCGAGGATACCTCACATGGATGCAGTTGTTCGGATTTGACGGTATCTTAAAAGAGCACCAAGTCAAGGTATTATATACAGACGGAACAATCATCTTCAATTCATAGGGTACTCTAATGCAGACTAGACAGAATCTTTAGTAGATAAGCAATCTATTACTAGGTTTTTATTTATTTTTTACTTTTTTTTACACACACACACACCTACCACATTGGCACTCGATCCCATGATCTCAATATTGAAACAGTCTCTAGTAGATAGGCAATCTATTACTAGGTATTGCACATTTATGGGAGGAAATCCAGTCAAGTGGAAGAATAAGAAACAAAACTTTGTGGCTCGATCAAGCGACAAAGTAGAATATAGAGCAATAATGGCTCATACTAATAGTGAGTTGATGTGGATTAAGAAACCGTTACAAGAAATAGGATTTGTAGTGAATTTACCTATGTAGTTATTTTGTGATAATCAGGCAACATCCCATAATGCAAACAATTCGGTCTAGCATGAAAGAATTAAACATATTGAAATCGATTTTCACTGCATACATGAGGTCTCCAATGGTGAAATCTTTACACCATACACCATATGTCCAGTCTCAAGATTAACTTGTTGATGCGTTTATCAAGGCCCTCAGTCACTAATGCAGGCCCATAGCCCACCTAGGCCCATGACCCACTTAGGCTCACTTAGGCCCACTATAGGCCCACCTATAATGTAAGCCCGCATCCCACCATAGGGCCTAGCATGTACTGATTTTTGGACTGTTTATTTAAAAATTTGGTAGCTTAACTCAAGGATAGAAATTTACTATTTTTGGAAGATGAAGGGCTGATTTTAAAATGTGATTGAAGATATGAGGTTAATTTAGAGATGTAATTAGGATTTTCTATATTTGCTTTTACTATTATAAGGCTTGTACAATCTTAGGTAGATTAAATTGATTTGATGTCAACTATGATTGATTTTGCTTCAAGCTTGGAATCAACAACATCTATGCTCCAGCTTGAGGGGGGTATTAATAGGGCTAAAAGTCGGGCGGGTTGGGTGGGGTTGGTGCTCAACCCTAGCCCAACCCAAGGTTCCTGTATCCAGAGTTCGAAATATCGATACTATCGGCCGATATATCGGCCAATATTATCGGTATCGCACCAGTGCGAGACGAAACTCAGCCGATAACACGCGGAAGATACCAAAAATCCAACACTCCAGATATCGTGCGATATTATCGTCGATATCGTGCGATATATCGTCGACATCATGTAATACATCGTCGATATCGCCGATATCGCCAACACAACCCACCCCTGTTTAAAAAAATTGAATTAGAAGAGAGAGAGAGAGAGAGAGAGAGAGAGAGAGAGAGGGAGAGAGATTACCTGTAGCCGTAGGCTGTAGCCGTGATCGGAGGTGGGCTATTCGACAGGTAAGTACCTGTATCCCTCTTTCTTCGAATTTTTCTCACTATATTCTTCATTTTTTCTCTTTCTTCGCTGATTGGAGCGTGCCTGTGCGGATTTCTCGGAGATGCGACGAGAAATCAGGCCAGATTTCTCGGATTTCTCAGAGATTCGACGAGAAATCAGGCCGGAGAGGGAGAGCGCTCGTGACAGAGAGGGCAAAATGACGAAGATGGGGCGAGAGGGGTGAAATGGGGACGGAAACGCTCACCTGCGAACCAGTTCGTACGTACTACATACGAACTTTTTTGAGAACTCATCATATCTGATGAGTCTCAAAAATCCAAACGGTCCACATGAAGCAGAACCTCATGAAACCCCCTGGTAAGAATTTTTACTTTGATCCAAAACTTCGGTGGGCCATGAAAAATGCAAACAGTTTATTCCCTTGATTTGAATTTCTCTTTGCTATGGCCCAACAGAATCTTAGATCAAGGTGAAAATTCACCCTCTAGGGTTCCATGGGATTCCACATCTTATGGACCGTTTGGATTCGACACCCATGACACGCGTGCAAAGGTCCGCACGTGCGTTGGTTCGTAGGTGAGCATGCCTCAAAATGGGGGATTGGCTCAGTGTGGTTTCCTGAGCACACTCCTATCGTACTCAGTAAACTCAGTTGGGGCCCACCTTTAATGTATGTGGTCTATCCACGCCATCCATCTGTTTTCCCATATAAATTAAGGGGTTGATCCCAAAACTTAGAACGGGAAGTGGATCATACCACAGGAAACAGTGGTAACACTGATTTCCACCGTTGAAACCTTTCTGGCCCCTGCAGTGATGTTTATCAGTCATCCAAACCGTTAATAAGATCATATGGACGTGGATGAAAGGAAAATACAAATTTAATAAGATCATATGGGCCCTGCAGTGATTTTTATCGGTCATCTAAATTTAATGGTAAACGTCACTCTCTCCACTGTTTTCTGTGGTGGGGTCCACTCGAGCTCTGGATCCGACTCATTTTTTGGCTCACGCCCTAAAATGATCTGTTAAAATGGATGGACGGTGTGGATAGAAAAAATACATCATGGTGGGACCCACGTAACTTGGTGATGTGACTTCAGTAATCCGCTGAAGCGGATTGCATATGCGGGAAGCGGATTGCGTGGGGCTGGTGGTCGGTGCTCTGTGGGCCCCACCATGATGTATGTGTTTCATCCATTTTTAAAGATCATTTTATTGCTTGAACCCAAAAATGAGAGGGATATAAATCTCAGGTGGACCACACCACATGAAAACAATAGTGATTGGATATACCATTAAAATCCTCCTATGGCCCACTATACTGTTTATTTGACATCCAATCTGTTGATTAGGTCATACAGGCCCAGATGAAGAGAGAAAACAAATATCAGCTTGATCCAAAACCCCCCAAAATGTTTTTAATGGTCTACCCTCATTTAACACTGTTTCCTGTAATGTGGTCCACTTGAGATTTGGATATATCTCATTTTTGGACTTGTACCGTAAAATGATCTGTAAAAACAAATGGATGGCATGGATGAAACACATACATCATGGTGTGGCCCACATAGCACCGACCACCAGCTATTGGTTGGTGTCAAGTGGAGTAGCCAATCCGTTCCCGCATTGCGTACTGAGTAACTTAGTACCGTTAGGGTACTGAGTAAACTGTGTGGGGTCCACTTTTATTTATTTATTTTATCCACTCCGTTAATCCATGTTAAAAGATAATGTTAGGGCTTGATCCCAAAAACGAAGCAAATTAAAATCTCAAGTGGACCACACCACAAGAAACAGTTTGATTGAACCTCTACCATTAAACATTTTTTGGAGGCCAAAGAAGTTTTGGATCAAGCTGAAGTTTGTGGTTTCTCTTCATCCATGTCTTTGTGATCTTACGAACAGGTTGGATGACAAATAAAAATTACTTTAGACAGTAGGAAGGTTTCAACGGTGGAAATCATTATTCCACACTGTTTCCTATGTAATGGCCCACTTGAGCTTTGTATTTACTTCAATTTTGGGATCAACCCCTAAAATTATCTGTAAAAATGGATGGACGGTGTGGATAAACCACATAAATTCATAATGGGCCCAACTGAGTTTACTCAGTACAATAAAAGCTTACTCAACGGTGGATATCATTATCCCTGTTGTTTCATGTGGTATGGTCCACTTGATCTTTAGATATGATTCAATTTTTGGCTCAACCCCTTAAATTAGATGGAAAAACGAATGGACAGTGTGGATAGATCACATACATTCAAGGTGGGCCCGACCCATAGAACTACCCGTTGGGGCTATAGACGGGCAGGGGTAGGACGCAATCCACACCCGTGCAAAGACGAGCACTGATGCTCCTTGAGCTCCAGTTGCACGAACAGTTCAAAGGAGATCAAAGTTACATGGGCCCTTCGTGATGTATTTATTATATCTACACCGTTCATCTATTTTTAGAGATCATATTAGAGCATTATCCAACAAATGAATCATATCCAAATATCAGCTGGACCACACCACAGATGGCAGTGAAAAATATGATTTTTTTAGTAAGCTTCATTTTTTGGCTAAAGACAACAATATGGATACCAAGGAGCTTCATATGTGCCCGTCCCAGATCCATATCAGTTACAGACTGTGACGATTACGCAGTACACACGAATGGGCGTATTGATTCAGTTCGGAGAGAATGAGTATCAGCGTTATGTCAGGGAATATCTTAACTGGTACCACTTTTCTATTACCTGGGTACAATATTGTGGATTAGTGGAGGCGCATGATGCCTACTATTGCATCGAGATGGAGATGATGATTACGAGCCACCACACAACTCTACGTGGGTCCAGACCACAACTAGTCCTCATCAAAGATATGTATATGTATCAAATATTACTTTTTCAGTTCTTATTTTGCTTTTCAATGAATTGGTTGTGTTTTCATACATGACTATGATATATTTATAAATATCATGCATTCAATTTAAATATAGTTGCATTAGTTCAGTTAAACATCGCATAACTTAGGACCTTATACAAAGGAAATTTATTATGTGCATCTTTTTTTTGAGATGTTGTGATTTAAAAGTATGTATTAAGGGCCTTTTTAACAATCCCCAAAGTTTCATTAAAAAATTCAACCATTTTCCCAATGTTTCCCCATGTTTCCCAAAAAGTGCGATAAACTATGTGATACAAACGATATATCCGTGCATGATATCGTATCAGTATCCCAGGTGCGATACATTGTGCGATAATTCCGATATTTCGAACACTACACTGCCCAGTGTTCGAAATATCTATGACGCACAATGTATCGCACTCGCACTGGGATACGATATGATCGTATATCGCACGTATATCGTTTGTATCGCATAGTTTATCGCACTTTTTAAACATTGGGAAAATGGTTGAATTTTTTAATGAAACTTTGGGGATTGTTAAAAAGGCCCTTAATACACACTTTTAAATCATAACATCTCAAAAAAGATGCACATAATAAATTTCCTTTGTATGGGTCCTAAGTTATGCGATGTTTAATTGAACTAATGCAACTATATTTAAATTGAATGCATAATATTTATAAATATATCATAGTCATGTATGAAAACACAACCAATTTATTGAAAGCAAAATAAGAACTCGAATAAGTAAAATTTGATAAATATACATGTATTTGATGAGGACAAGTTGTGGTCTGACCCACATAGAGTTGCGTGGTGGCTCATAATCATCATCTCCATCTCGACGGGCCGAAAGCATAGATCGCTGCGCTCCTAATCCACAATATTGTACTGTGTCATAGAAGAGTGGTAGCGCTTAAGATACTCCCGACATAACGCCGTACTCATCTTCTCCGAATCCGAATCAATACGCCCATTCGTGGGTACTGCGTAATCGCCACAAGTCAGAATCGATATGGATCGGGGAAGGCGATATGAAGCTCCTTGTATCCATATTGTTGACCATATCCATACTGCTGCTCATATCCTTGCCCATATGCGTGAGTGAACTCTTGACCGGGGTTGAAAAATGATGTGCCGTAATCGGCTGAGTCACTCGTCGCATATCCACTAGGTCCATATCCATACCCATGCTTTGTGGCACGTAACTCGAGCTACTCTCCGGTGTTTGTGATCCGATTCATGTTGTGGCTTTGTGGCAGCTCGAGCTCCCTCCCTCGTCCGTGATCCAAATCTAAAGCCACCTCGCCGCCACGAACGCTTGTGTCCCTCATGCATTTTGCCAAAGAACTCCTCCTCAAAATCCGAAAGTTTATGAGTCTTTTTTTTCTCGCAGTAGCTTTTGACGCGTGTATGTCTTATTGTAAACAAGACGCAGGTCGTGGTTCTCCCGACGAGAACCATGGTCAATGTCCTGCGTGGAATGATCAAAATTCTCCTCCCGCAGAAAAGGGCTAAGAGGCCTCTTATCTTGACTCCCACCCACGTCACCACCACCATCATCATCATCATCATCATCATCCTTACTGTCATCAGAGTCATCGTCACCCTTATCGCCGCCATCATCATCATCGGACTCATTTCCCGCATCACTCTCTGACTGAGTCTCGGTGTCAGACAATGTTTCCCCACCACGTGTCCCTCGTGATAGTGACTGCCGCGGGCTGCCCTCTGGACTCCTCGTTAATGGGTCGAATGCATCATCAGGAGACCTCTGTTGCTCCACATGTTTGTCAACATCAATCCCTTGTGTCTCTGCTTCTGCCGCAATATGTGGCTCACAATTAAGCCGCCCATCCGAGGTATCTAAGTCATCCGACCTAACCCACTTCGGTAAACTATGTCATCCTCCGCATCCTCAAAGCATATGCATGTTGTCCGACCGTCATCGTCTAGTGGGTCTTCCCGTGCTTTTCTTCTTCCTTCCGAGCGAGCAACCTCTCTCGTAACTTCATATTGTAGTGACAATACACTAGCTTCTGAAGCCTCTCATACCCTATTCTATTACGTTTATTTGTATGTATGAGGAGAATGTACTCCAATTCCTTTCACAGGGTGACGAGGACACCGTCTGTGCAAGCACACGGACAGCCAGTCGTTGTAAAACCTCGCAGTCAGTCCCATACATGGACCACCATTCACCTGCATATCATAAGATTCTTTCATTATCCTAGATTTTTCAAAATAATATAAATGTTAAGTTTACTACAGTGACTCACATGGCATCATGGCGTTCCTTGACTTCACCGCAGGGTGACACCCAAACATCCCAACTGCGTCGCGGAATTTAACAATCTGTTGATGGCGTATAGCAACTAGAATAAGTATTTAATAATTGAGATGAAGATAAAGAGAATGTAAGTGCGGAACATATTTACCTCACTACCAAAGGTGTCTTTCCCCGGACAGTCGGGGAATAAGTGATCGTACACCTCATGCACAGCCCTCTTTAATGAATTATCTTCGAAGAGGTTCCGGCTGTAGTGGTATTTGGGATTTAGGAAATACGCTGAAAACCAACATATACACATCAGTACAACCCTCGCTTATTATTGCATATGGAAAAAAAAAATCCATTTAGGTACTTACCAGCCTGATGTAGTGGGTGAGAAAGCGTCCTTTCCCAACGGTCGTCTATTATTGCATGCACCCACTTATATGCATTGGGAGCTTTAACCATGATGGCCTCTTTCATTAGTTGTATAGACGGATACAACGACCCCATCGACGGATTTGTCTCATTGTCCACCATCCTCAACACCACATAAATGGGCTCTAGAATACCCACAACACCACGCACTTTATCCCAAAATGTCTTTCCCAGCACCAGCTCCTCAATTCTATAGGTTACTTTCGTCAACCTCCTTTTCCATTCTACGTAATCATGAGAGGCGAAAAGCTCTCGTAACCCTTGTTTGTGTTTGAGAAGGCTACTTAAGGCGATATAATTTGTGGCGAATCGCGTCGCTCCGGGGCGCACTATATCCCCACCACACCTCTCGCGCATTGCGGCTAATAACCAGCCATGGTTGTATACAAAGTTTGTGATGAGCCGTGCATCAGTAATTACAGTCTTCACAAACGGCCTATCCCCGATCCCCTCCAGCATGAGATCGATGCAATGGGCTGCGCAAGGGGTCCAATACATATGATACTTGCTCTGAATATCCTTCCCTGCCTTAACAAATGCACTCCCATTATCCGTAACAAACTGCACAATATTTTTCCTCCCAACATCTTGCATGATGTTGTGCATTAGTTTGTAAATGTAGTTATGATCTTTGATCTTACTACTCGCATCTATACTCTTTAGGAACACCGCCCGTCCCCTAGAATAGACCATAAAATTTATAATCGACATTTTCGTCGGTCCGGTCCAACCGTCACACATGACAGTGCAGCCGTACATCTCCCATGACTGCCGATATGAATCAACATATGTCTTCATTTCTGCATGTTCATCATCCAAGTATTTCCCCATGATCTGTGCGGGTGTAGGCGGTACACCCTCACCCACGCTGCACTTCACTTATCATATTTTTGAAGTGCGGGCTTGCTGCGGCATTTGCGGAATTTGGCCGTATATAAAAAATTTTTATAAATTTTCCAACTTTTTCCTCACATCCCCTCCACTAAACATCTCCTTTATTTTCTTTTGTGTCCCTCCCGCCTCTTTGTACATCCTCGGATCCGAAGGTAGATCCCAGACCCGCATGTCTTCTTTACTCCGCCCATGCCCCATATTCCTCCTCGCCTACTACCCTCCCCCGATCCACCCCTAGCACTCTCCCCCTCCACTCCCCCTGCTCCACTCCCCCCACCACGCTCATGGATAGACCCCTCAAATCGAGGCCTACTTGTGTCCCACCTCCTATGTTGATCCCTCTCCCACCGATCCCGTATGGACTCTTGAATTGCGCATCTGTATTCGGGATCGTTATCATCATTATCGAGATCCACTACATCATCCTCACCTGCATATGGTGGCCGCCCCAACTCCTCCCTAATCTCCCTCTCCCGTGCATGTCGTTCATCTTTTGTCTTCACATTTTTTTTCAATATGGTCCTCATCTGTTCTCGCACATCTTGTGGGCACTTTGGGCAATCCACAACATTGCGATACCCTCCCGCTAAATGCTCCTTTAAGCGGGTTACCCCACCACTCCTCGATACATGGCCACATAAATTACAAATACTCCCGAATCGATTATCGGAATGGTGACCAGTACCTCCACCCTATATCAGTTTGCCTACCTCCTCTTCCTCCCGACATATTTTCTCTCAGTAAAATAATGTTATATAAGTCTTTATCCAAAAATGAAGCTTACTAAAAAATCACGTGGACCACACAAAGGCAAACGATGTAAATTGAATGTCTACCATGAAACCCCTATTATTGTGAAAAATATTGAACAAGGAGGAGATGGAAAGAGAGAGAGAGAGAGAGAGGAGAGAGCAAGATGTGATAGAGGTAGAGTTCTCTACAACACTTAAGTCAATGTGGGCCACCATATTTTAAGTGTAAAACTCACTCCATTCATCATATTCTATATTCACTATCGGTCTTGAGGTAAAAAAAAAGCCAGATTTACCACTCAAATGCACCATATCATATGGAATAGTGTGAATGGAATGTCAACCATAAGTTCATGTGTGGGCCACCATGACTTTATTTAAAATGTCTTTTCATATGGAGAAGGGTTAGAAAATTATCCTCCACTAAGTCGAGATTACTCAGGTACATTTTTCTAAGTGATGTTTTATCATTAATTGTTTTGCTCCATTTACTCAACCAAAACCAATTTGCAATTCAAAATCTGACTGATCCATTTGTTGGATAATGCTCTAATATGATCTCTAAAAATATATGAACGGTGTAGATATAATAAATACATCACTTTGGGCCCACATAACTTTGATCTCCTTTGAACCGTCCGTGCAACTGGAGCTCAAGGAGCATCAGTGCCCGTCTTTGCACGGACGTGGACTGCGTCCTACCCCTGCCCGTCTCTAGCCCCCAACGGGCAGTTCTGTGGGTTGGGCCCACCTTGAACGTATGTGATCTATCCACACCGTCCATTCGTTTTTCCTTCTAATTTAAGGGGTTGAGCCAAAAATTGAATCATATCTAAAGATCAAGTGGACCATTCCACATGAAACAACAGGGATAATGATATCCACCGTTGAAACCTTACTAGGCCCAACAATGATGTTTATCTGTCATCCAACCTATTCATAAGATCGTACAGACTTGGATGAAGGGAATAAATAAAACTATACTTGATCCAAAATTTATGTGGCCCCAAAGAAATTTTCAACGGTAGACATTCAATTCAACTGTTTCCTATGGTGTGGTCCATTTGAACATTGTATATGTTTCATTTTTGGGTTAAAGCCCTATAATTATCTATTAAAATGATAAAATACATAAATTATGGTGGACCATACAGATTTTACTCAGCACACCGTCCAGAGTAAAATACATAAATTATGGTGGACCATACAGAGTAAACTCAGTTGGGCCCACTATGAATTTATGTGGTTTATCCACACCGTCCATCCATTTTTACAGATAATTTTAGGGGTTGATCCCAAAATTGAAGTAAATACAAAGCTCAAGTGGACCGTTACATAGGAAACAGTGTGAAATAATGATTTCCACCGTTGAAACCGAACGGACGGACGGGGATTCCCTGCAGTTCCTGTGCTGGGAACTTAGGTGGGGCCTGAGTTGATGTTTCGAGAAATCCACTCCATTCATCCGTTTGTGAGATCATTTTAGCATGTAGGTCCAAAAATGATCTGGATCTAATACTCAGCTGGGCCAAAAAGGTGAGTATTGAACGTCAACAATTGAAATATTCGTGTGGCCACAGAGGCCTTGAATCAGGATAATATTTGTGTTTTCATTTCATCCCAACATTAGTGACGTTATAAACGGTATAGATGGCATATAAACATCACTGTTGACGCCAGGAACGTTTCAATGGCAGGACTTTTCCTACACATATTTTTCTTTAGTGCGGCCCACCTAATTTTTGGATCCTGCTAATTTTTGGTCTTAAGTACTAAAATTAGCTCAAAAAATGGATGTACGGTGTGGATTTCTCTCAAACATCACGGTAGGCCCCACCTAAGTTTCCACCGCAGGAACTTCTGCGAAAGGCTTTCGCGGAAATCCGCGTCCGTCACGGATGGCTACTCCCGCTGACACCCACCAACAACAGTGGTCGGTGCTATGTGGGCCACACCATGATGTATGTGTTTCATCCATGCCATCCATCTCTGTTTTTAGAGATCATTTTACGGTACAAGTCCAAAAATGAGATATATCCAAATCTTAAGTGAACCACATTACAGGAAACAGTGTTAAATGAGGGTAGACCATTAAAAACATTTCGGGGCCATAAAAGTTTTGGATGAAGCTGATATTTGTTTTTTCTCTTTATCCGGGCTTTGTATGGCCTAATCAACATTGGATGTCAAATATACGGTATAGTGGGCCATAGGTGGATTTTAATGGTATAACCAATCACTATTGTTTTCATGTGGTGTGGTCCACACGAGATTTATATCCCTCTCATTTTTGAGATCAAGTCTAAAATGATCTTAAAAAATGGATGAACGGAATGGATGAAACACATACATCATGGTGGGGCCCACAGAGCACTGACCACCACCCCGCAATCCGCTCGCCGCGTACCATCCGCTGCCAGCGGATTACTAAAGTGAAATCACGTCACCAAGTTACGTGGGTCCCACCATAATGTATTTTTTCTATCCACACCGTCCATCCATTTTAACAGATCATTTTAGGGCGTGAGCCAAAAAAGGAGTCAGATCCAGAGCTCGAGTGGACCCCACCACAGAAAACAGTGGTCCACCCAAGATTTATATCCAATCACATTTGTTAACCTCTCACGTACGCACGTGCGCACCTTTTCACGCGTGCCATGGATGTCGAATCCGAACGGTCCAAAAGATGTGGAATCCCATGGAACCTTAAAGGGGGTATTTTCACCCTGATCTAAGATTCTGGTGGGCCATAGAAAAGAGAAATTTAAATCAAGGGAATAAAATGTTTACATTTTTCATGGCCCACCGAAGTTTTGGATCAAAGGAAAAATTTGTATCAGGGGGTTTCAAGAGGTTCTGCTTCATGTGGACCGTTCAGATTTTCGAGACTCATCAGATACGATGAGTTCTCAAAAAAGTTCGTATGTAAGTACGTGCGAACTGGTTCGCACGATCCGTTTCCATCCCCATTTCACCCCTCCCGGCTTATCTTCCCCAAATTTCACGGACTGATACGTGCGTTCTCCCTCTCCGACCTGATTTCTCGTCGAATCTCCGAGAAATCCGAGAAATCCGGCCTGATTTCTCGTCGCATCTCCGAGAAATCGGCACGACACGCTCCAATCAGCCGAAAAAAGAGAAAAAATGAAGAAAAAGCGAGAAAAATTCGAAGAAAAAGGGTTACAGGTACTTACCTGTCGAATGGCCCACCTCCGATCACTGCTACAGTCTACGGCTACAGGTACTCTCTCCCTCTCTCTCTCTCTCTCTTTTCTAATTCAATTTTTTTTTTTTTCGGCAACCCACGACATCTGGTTTTTATCGGTGTGGGTTGTTGGCTACAGTGGGACTCGTGAATCCCCTGCAAACGCACCCGTGAGTGTCCGTGACTCTGTTTGTCGATTTCCGACAATAATGGAGGCGGAAATATCGCGATATCTAAATCGGGGTGGGTTGTGTTGGCAATATCGGCGATTTCGACAATGTATCGCATGATGTCGACGATTTATCGCACGATATCGACGATAATATCGCACGACTTCTGGAATTTTCAATTTTTTGTATCTTCCGCGTGTTATCGGTTGAGTGTCGTCTCGCACTCGTGCGATACCGATAATATCGGCCGATATATCGGCCGATAGTATCGATATTTCGAACACTGCCTGTACCTCAACCCTAACCCAACCCAACCCAACCTCGGGTTGAAAATTCTCAACCCAAGCCCAACCCAAGCGGGCTCGGTCGGGTTAGTCGGGTTGGTCGGGTAGATACATGCTAGTATTTTCGTTATTACATTCGTCTATTATATTTCAATGCACACTTATTTTTTGTATATATAATTTTATTAATTATATATGTAGTTATTTATTGTAAAGAATTTCATTTTTTTTTCTAAACAAACAAGCTAAAATATAAGACAACTACTCCCTTAAAAGACGTGTTGTGTGGCATGCAATCTATATGTACCAATGAAACTCGATGGCACTAGAATTTCCTATGCCTTCAACACCGATGATCCACACTCAATTATAATTTATAACTTACATATTGATCGGGTTCGGGTTGGGTTGGGCAACCCGAGACTTAACCCAAGCCCAACCCAAGTTTTATCGGGTTGGTATTTGTATAGCCCAAGCTTGAGATCGGACTCGATACATCCTGCCCGAGCCCAACCCAATGTCGGGTCAATCACGGGTCGGTTGGGTTGAACCCACCCAACTTTCACCCCTAGGTATTAACGGATGTAGAGGTGGACGGTACAATGTACAGCCCCCCTAGCCTTTATTAGCCTTTGTTTTTAGTCATTCTCTTTAGTTGTTAGTTGTTTAAGGGGGTTTGAGACATGTTGGGTATGTTGGCTTTTGTTATTAAGGGCAGTTTTGTCATTTTTACTTTTTTATTAATGAATATAAGGGGAGAGTGTGTGGACATCCAACAATCACTTTCTTTCTTCTACAAACTGGCATAACTAATAGAAGTTTCAGCTTCTTGTACTGTAGTAATCATTCAGGTAAGCACCTAGTAGCATGCAAAGATTTATGAAGGATCTAATCTTGCAATTCAACTGATGGTGTTGTGTACTAACAAGCTAACAAAAAAAAAAAAAAACTGAAATATAATGCAAAAAAAAAAAAAAAAAATGAACATAATATTCATGAGGTGAAACAAAAACAGTGCAAGTATGAAATTCCAACACAATTGGTTTTAGAATCGATATAGAGTAACAACACATAGTAAGAAAACATTAGACATGTGTGCAATAATATATAATTTAAAATATAAAAAAAGATAATATTCATGGCAAATGCTTTAATTCCAGTAATCAACACAAAGGTGAGAAAAGCATGTACTATCATTTTTCAAATAATCACCCACCACTACCAACTACCAAATCATGCATTCATTTCAATTAGGGCCATACCATGCTACCAAACCCTATATATATGGGCTTTGGCCCTTCTTCAATCCATTGAACAAACTCTTTCTGAGGCTGATACTTTGAACCTAGGTTTAAGAAGCAGAAGCCAACAACATCCACTAAGACACCCCAATCTGCATAATAACCCAATGAGACCCACATTGCAAAGATAAATAAAGTGATCTTAGATAAATAGAGTGATCTTAAAATCTTGATCTTAAACAAAAAATATATATATATATATATTTAAACACTCACAGATCAATAGATAAAAAGTATCCATCTTGCTTTCTTTCTTTTTTATATAGGGCAGTGTTCAAAATATCGGTATCGCGTTATGTATCACATCCTCGGGATACGGATACGTATCGGTTATCGCATGGGATATATCGTTTGTATAAGGTAATTTATCATACTTCTTGGGAAACAAGGGGAAACATTGGGAAAATAATTGAATTTTTCACTGAAACTTTAGGGATTGTTAAAAAAGACCTTAATATATACTTTTAAATTCATAACATCTTAAAAAAGAAGTGCACATAATAGGTGTCCTTTGTATAGGGTCTTAAGTTATGCTTTGTCTGACTGAGCTAATGCAACTATGTTTGCTTGCCCTTTAGGATGTGCATGTAATTGTTGGTTGAGGGTTGGTACTAGCTAAGAACATGTTGGCAGGCCAATGTCATCAATGTGAGCATCTACCATTACCGGTTTCTAATAACCTAGGAAAAAGGAGATTGATTCCTAGTGGACAGCTGATTGTAAAAGTTTTGCCAATCTACCTTTAAAAGTCAACCCCAAAATTGATGAAGGTAAAATGATGAAGATAATGATAATGGTCATCATCGAGACAATATACTATAAATATAACAGGATTCAAGGAGATAAAAGGTGGTGGGAAAGACGTAAACAAACTTGGAAACAGGTCATGAGAAGGAATATGGAAGCTTATTCACTTATACTTGCATGGAAGCTTGAATAGAAACAGCATTGGATTCAGAAGCAGGACCAGGTAACCGTCTGTTTCAAATTGTCCGCAAATATCAATAGTTAGGTCCCTGCATTAGATTCAGGAGCAGGAGCAGGGAACCATCTGTTTCAAATTGTCCGCAAGTATAAATAGTTAGGAAGCGGGAATGAGATTAAGTGCTTGTTTAGAAGGATCATGCAACTACGTGTTCATTGAATGATGACGGGGCATTGGATCAGAATGATTAGCAAAATACAATTCACAAGGCTATAATGAGTGCGATGATGATCGTATTAAACGTAGCATTTTACTATTTTAATAGTTCAACAAATATTTATTTTTGAAGTCATAATATTTCCCACCATCTTGCCTTGTTTGACACTAATACACATCCTTATCTAAGATACATATGTCATATGTGCAAATGAGTACAAAGCACATAATTTACTGCTTTATGAGAACTAAAATTCCTTCCATAATCTAGTACTTGGATAACTAGCGCAATTACATGTCGAATAAAAAGTACATCCTTACCGCTTGGCTTCGGAACAAGGTGTGGACTCCACATGTATCCTGTTGGAAAATGAGATATGGATCCATGGTATGTGCTAAAGTATGCAATAGGAGAAAGCTTGAGCTTCTTTTTCCGGAAGTCATTAATGAATCCCCTTATGCTCCACCATATAATTAAGTCCACAACAAAATATGAAAGCTGCATTGAGTAAAGATAGAAGATTTGAATAAAAAGTATAGAAAGAGGAACCAACATCTATTCAAATAGGGGATTTTTTATGGTCAACAACGAGAATACCTTATAGCCTGCACTTTGAGGCACACGGGCCAGGGGATGAGGAAATTCATGAGTTGGCCTGCCTATCAATTGTAGTAAGTAAGAACGCACATCGTTGTATAAAAAAATTTAAAAAAAAAAAAAAAAAAAAAAAAAAAAAAAAAAAAGGTCAAAAGAAAGTTAATGCAATATTTTAAAGAATGTATTACTCAATAAACAAGTGACCACGCATAAGTTTCATATGGAAGAATCATTAATTAAAGATAAAAACAAGGTTTGAAAAAATTCAGGAACAAATTATAATAACGGTGATTTCTTCAAACACAATAGGTATGCATAGACTTAGAAGTAAGCCTTTCAAGGATTTTAGAATCCAAGAACTATTTGAATCCCTTCTACATCCAAGTTTACTTTTTAAAAAATAAAATAAACCAATGTACAATTTATTTGTTTCTTTTTCTTCTTTTAGAAAGAGAAAACACAACTTTATTAAAAAGCTCACAAACATCATTGTCAAAATCCTACAATTTACGATTTGAATTAAATCTTAAGCAAAACGATTTGAATCCCTTTTTATATGAATCTGACGATTTCATGATTTGAATCCTACAATTTACAATTCAAATTATACTTGTTCTCTTCTATTTTAAGCCTTACTTGGCTTTAATTTATGTTTTTGAATTAGTGGGTGCTTTAATAATCATTTAGAAAAAACCTTTAAAAAGAATTTATAAGAAAAAATTAAAAAAATAAATAATAATAATAATAATAATAATAAACAGAGAGAGAATTGTTTAGAAAAGGTAAATTATTTTATTTTGCTCTTTATGAGAGATTAAATTATATATATTCTCTTCAAAGTTAAATCGTATGGCTTTTTTTTAATGATTTCTCACTTCTTAAATGGTCAAAACAGCAAATTGATGTATTACTTATCTACAATGTTTTTATGGATGGTTACAATCATGTTTTGTATGTATTGTGGAATGTTGGTTAGAGATCAAAATATCTTTTTTCATCGGTCTACATAATCAAATGCCGTTTTTCCAACATGATTCTACATTCAAGAAAGTTGATAAGAGCATAAATTATTAAAGGATCCTTGCATGTTTTAAGGAAAATTTCTTGAAAGTCATAAAGATAAGAATTCTTTAACACAATCATGACATGGTGTTACTGGGTGCATATTGATGGCAAATGATTGATTGTTGAGTTTTTAAATTTTTTTCTGATTTATATATATTTTTCATATTTTAAGAAGATCATATAAAAAAATTACGATTTACGATACAATTTGCAATTGGATACGATTTAACTGCTATTATGATTTGTGATACAATAATGATTAAGACAACATTGCACACAAACAAGGTGTTCCATATCTGTTACAATACGGGCGTAAAGGCCGATACGTATTGGTAATGATTGGGACCGTTACGCGATACGGGAGTGAAACAGGGAAGTTGGTTTTCTGGTACCATATCAGCTGTTATAGGGGTCGTAGTGGCCGTCACGAGACATGACGACTGTTACCCTCGTAACGGTAAAAAATGACCACTTTTTTTTCTTTTTTAAATTCAATTCTCTCCTCTTTTTATCACTTTTCTCATTCCAAAAACTTTCCAAGATGATGCTACAGCAAATTTCGACCACTCTTACTATAATTTTTAAGATTAAAACCATAGATTGAAGCGATTTAGGCGAAAAAAAGATCCGAGAGCCATTTCTTAGAAAATTGAAAAAGTGGTATTTATGCCTTCTTTCTAATTTCTCGTTCTAATGTTTGATTGTGATGTGTAAACATTAGAGATAACCATGTACATAAATTCACCAAACAGCTAAATACAACACTCTCACTAAAGAGCGGACCCTTATGCTACTATAAATATGTTCAAAAAAATGAATACATATTTGAAAATTTTACATTATTTTCAATTTCTAGATATTTTTCCAGATTTTTCGAAAAAAAAAAAAAAAAACAATTTCCTATCGTTATAGGGGTCGTAACGGTCGTTACGCCCCCGTATCGGCCATTAGTATCGAAAATGGTGGTGACAATTATGGCCACCGTTGCCGATATGGAATACCTTGCTCACAAAAAGTAAGAAAAGAATACAACCCAAGCAAGCTAGCCTAAGTGAAGACGGCTAGCAACAAGAATATCTCTAACATAAACAACCCAACTTGAAACCAAAAACTTAAGTTTCCTAGTAACCTCTTCCACATCAACTCTCTCATTACAAAAACAACACCCGTTCATCTCCACATAGCTTTACTAGCCTTGCCAACTCTACCCCCATGTCACACCCACATCAAATTCACCATTGACTCCGACATCACCCAAGCTGTAATGAAAAGACTTAAAAAATGTTCCCACACTCTCAAAGCAAACCAAAAATGAAGGAATAGATGATCAATAGACTCTGCATTCTTTATACACATAAGGCAAATGTCAGGACAGATAAGAGGATCTACTCTGTAAATTATCTATCATAAGAACCCTCTTCTGCCCCACTAGTCAGGCAAAAGATGCAAACCAAGGAGGAGAACCATAGAACCAGTGATGATAGGGAAGCTGATGCAGGACATGAAAATTAAATATGATATGCAAGATTTCAGGCTTAAATCACACCAATTCAGAATCAATCACACAAATTCCACATCCCACATGAAAATCCAAACATTCAATTAAAGGGGAATCTATGCGGATCCAGGCCTACACACGTTAGGGCTAGATCAATGAAAATTATGAACCAAACAATACTCAAAGGGAAATAGAAATCAACCACACATGCATAAGAATTAGTCCCTAATCCAAGGAATTCCCCAATCTCAATTTAAGGAACCCTAAGATGAGAAAAGGGACAAATCAATTAGAGATAATGTAATCTATGGTCAGGATTTATGAAATTATGTATAAAAAAGAGGAAAATAGGAAGAAACCTTAACCTGAAACAGTCCTTGCGTGTGGATAGTGAGCCAGGTGCGGCCGCACGTGCGCCTGAGGCTGACCACACGTATGGTGGGGGACTGAATCCAGAAACGGATTCCTAGGCCTTGGTCGGCCAGGCTTGGGTTGCAAAACCCCCAAATCTGACGTCAATCCGAGCTCTGGTCTGAGCGTAGTGCTCTGCCGAAGTTTCAGCTCGCCTGCGGGCTGAAATCTGGAAACCTACTGTAATGAAGAAATCTGATGCAATAAAAGGGACGAATTCGAAGTATGGATGGTGGGGGAAGATGGGAAAAAAGATTATGGAGGATGGGAGTGAATCGGGATTGATGTGGCTTCGCACCACAGTAGTTAGCACTTCGAAAAGGGAGGGCTTCGCGAAAAAAGTAAAAAAATAAAGCAGAAATTTTTTTTATTAACTTCAATGAATCAAAAGAACTACAAGGGGTACCTATTTATAGGGAAAATCCTATTCCCCAAAACTCGCACCCTGTGCGCAACTTATTACTTGGCAATGAAGTAAACTAAAATAAAAACCAAACAGAGAAATCTATAGCGTTCACAATGTTCTAAATAATAACAATAAACAAAACCTAAAATATGAAATCAATCCGACGAATGGGCCACGATCATGAGATCCCATGATGGGCTTTTCTTGACTATCAGGCCCACTTTTTTGAACCACTTGTCTTCTAACTAGGAGGCTCTCCCTGGACGTCATCATTGAGCCAGATTGATGGTGAGGTTCTCCTTCTGCATACGTACATGCGTATGGGTGGTGGTGTGCGGGCGTGCGTGTGCACGATGTCCTCATGAACTCTCCCCGGCTACGAAGATTTTGCCACTGGCGAAATAAAACTCCTAAACCGCTCTATGATGTCGGGATCAAGTCTCTAAAGCTCCTCCTTAGTGAGCCACGTGCTGTCTGAAGCTGGGCGTGACTTCCATTTAACTAGGTATTTCTGAAACCCCTCATCTGACATGGAAATTATTTCATGGTCCAGGATATCCTCTATTTCCTCTCTGGGTGTGTGAAGGCTAGGTATGGGAGGCAGAGGCTAGGATGAAAGGTCGGGAAGAGACCATGGATCAAATGGTAAGTCTGGGGCATCAGGATGGGTGGGCGAAGGGCCGGACAAAGTATCAGTGGGTCCCTGAAAAGCAACTAGATCCTCCACATTGAATATGGAACTAATTCCCATGGAAGGTGGAAGATCTATCTCATACGCATTGAGATCGTTACGCTTTATAATTTTGAAGGTCCCAGCGCTACGCGCGTGTAACTTACGAACGGCCCCTGGAGGGTACCGCTCAGGCCTGATGCGGACCACACAGAGTCCCCAATATTGAACTCTTTGAAACGTCTATGTAGGTCTGCAGAAATTTTGTAATGTTCATTACTAGTAGTGATCTTTCGCCTAATTTCTTGATGCAATGAATGTATGTGATGCACAAAAGACTCTGCAGACTCTAAAGGCCTATGAGACAATGACATGGGGATAAGATCAATAGGCTTCCTAGGCTTATAACCAGTAACGACTTCAAAAGGACTTAGACTTATGGACCTATTGACGGAACTATTGTATGCAAACTCGGCTATGGGTAGTACGGCGTCCCATGTCCTGGTATGCTCCCCCACTAAACATCGAAGTAAACTCCATAGGCTCCTATTAACCACCTCAGTCTAGCCATCGGTCTGAGGGTGGTAGGCAGAAGAAAATTAGAGCCTAGTATTCATCATGTGTCATAGTGTCTTCCAAAAGTAACTCATGAATCTCACGTCACGGTCAGACACTATGGTTTTTGGTAACCCATGCAGTTTGACAACCTCACTAAAGAACAACTTGGCTACATGAGAGGCGTCGAAGGTCTTAGAACAAAGAATGAAGTGGGCCATTTTGGAGAAACGGTCCACGACAACAAATATGGAGTCATGCTTTCGAATAGTCTTGGGAAGTCCAAGCACAAAGTCCATACTGATGTCCTGCCAAGAGATGAATGGGACTGGTAAAAGTGTATATAATCTTGTATTCTGTTTCCTCTGCTTTGCCAGTTGACAAGTACGGCATTGCCCTATAATTTTGGCCACGTCCTGCTTAAGGCTTGGCAAATAAAATCTATCCTCCACTAGGGCAATAGTCTTGTCACGACCGAAATGACCCGCCACCCTCCCTGAATATAACTCCCAGACAAGAAAATTGCGAAGGGAGGTGCGTGGTATGCACAAGCGGTCACTCCTAAACAAATATCCGTCCAAAATCAAATACTCACTGTTAGCTCCTAACAGACTCTCTAATAAAGACGTATACACGACCCCAAAATCTGGACACTCAGAATACTCTTCTTTGATGCGCTCAAGGCCCGTAACTTCAACGCTCATGGAATTGAGTAATGCGACTCGACGACTCAACGCGTCAGCAGGCTTATTCTCTACACCGGCATTGTGCTTAAGCACAAAAGTGTACTCTTGAAGGAATTGAACCCACTTATGGCTTAATTTCTTCTGAGAGTTCAAGTATCTTAAGGCCTTGTGATCTGAGAAGAAGACGAATTCTTGCAGTAATAGGTAATGGCTCCAATGGCATAGTGATTGTACTACCGCGTAGAATTCCTTATTATAGGTGGAATATCTTTGCTTTGCCTCATTCAGTTTCTCACTAAAAAAGGCGACAGGGTGTCCTTCCTGTCTAAGTACTCCTATGCCAACTCCTGACGCGTCACATGCGACTTCAAAAGCTTTTGAAAAATCTGGAAGTCAAAAATCTGGAAATCGCGTGACTGGAGCTTTGGTCATCTTGACCTTTATCTCCTTGAAGGCCTTCGAGGCGGCCTTTGTCCATTGAAACTCTCCTTTTTTTATGTAGTCCATGATAGGAGCCACAATGGAACTGAAGCCTCAAATGAACCGCATATAAAAAGTGGCTAAGCCATGAAAGCTGCGCACCTCATGAATATCGCGGGGTTCAGGCCAATTAACGATGGCCTTGACCTTCTCGGGATCTGCCGATACGCCCTCAGCTGACACAATAAAACCTAAGAAGATCACACTACTAGACAAGAACGCGCACTTCTTTAGGTTGGCGTACAACTTCTCGATCCTAAGGATCCCACAAACCTGCCTCAAATGGTTGAGGTTTTGCTCCTTAGTCATGCTATAAATCAAGATATCATCAAAGTATACAACCAGGAACTTCCCCATGAAGGGTCTCAACAATTGGGTCATCACACGCATGAAAGTGCTTGAGGCATTAGTTAACCCAAAAGGCATAACTAGCCACTCATATAGCCCATCCTTCGTCTTGAAGGCCGTCTTCCACTCATCATCAGAGCGTATACGGATTTGGTGATACCCACTTTTGAGGTCAATTTTTTAGAAAATAGTAGCAATGGCCATCATATCTAGCATGTCATCAAGACGCGGTATGGGAAACCAATACTTGATTGTGATTTTGTTGATGGCCCTACTGTCAACACACATCCTCCATGTGTCATCCTTCTTAGGTGTAAGAAGGGCGGGCACGGCACACGGACTCATATTCTCTCAAATGAAACCCTTCTCTAGGAACTCATCAATCTGCCTCTTCAACTCAGCGTGCTCCTTCGGGTTCATTCTGTAATGCGGGAGGTTTGGTAGAGTTGCCTCAGGGATTAAATCAATGGCATGTTGTATATCCCTCATAGGGGGAGCTCATTCGGTAAATAATTAGGAAAGACATCACAAAACTCATGTACTACCTGAATGGCCTCAGTAGGTAACTCTACGCTAGCCTCTAGTACACTCTCCTTAGTCACAAGGGCGTATATCATCGAGTCCGCATCCGTCTCTCGCTCAAAGTCTTTGGCATTCAAATTATAGAGCGGTTTGGACTTGGACTTCGACTACACTTCTTTTGGGCTTCTTTTGGGCCGCTCACACCACTCTGTGGTGAACTCTTTTCCAGTTGTACTCTTGGGTGGCAAAGGATTTAGTTTGACCTTCTTGCCCTCAAACCAGAATGTACACACATTTGAACGACCAAATATGGTCACATCCCTGTCATAGAGCCACGGCCTACCCAGAATGATATGGCCCACATCCATAGGAACAACATCACACCAAATTGTGTCTTTATAAGATCCGAACTGAATAGGGACAAGACAGCGGTGCGAGAGTGGAATGGATGTCTCATCAACCCAGGAGACTCTATAGGGCTAAGGATGGGCTTCCAACTTTAAGCCCAAACGACTCACAGTGCTAGTCGATGCCATGTTGGCACAACTACCATTATCCACGATCATCTTACAGCTCTCTTCCCCACATTTTGCATTAGTGTAGAAGATCGTGTTGCGGCGCCAGTCATCAGTGTTCTTGGCTTGAGACAGGGCGAAACGCACAATTGCGAGGGTCACAGACTCTTGTGCTCCCTCTTCCTCATCACTAGGGGTTCCGACTGGCTCATATTCCTCCTCACTATCACTCTCTAGGCGCACTACTTCTACTTGCCCATCAATAAGGAGTACTTTGGTGCCCTCTCTCATGCCTCACTGGTAAGCAAAATGACCAAACCCCTGACACCTAAAACACCTAGTGGCCCTACTTCCACTTGAACTAAACCCGATAATCTCTTTACCCTTATCATCCTTAGGTCTGGGCTGAACATTAGGGGAAGGTTTGTTTTGGAATCCCGCGTTAGGTCTAGCCCCAGAGGGGTTGGCCTTAGCACTGGATTCGCGAAAGTCAAACCACTTTCCCACAGATGCTTTAAGGTATTGCTCGACATCTAACACTACTTGGTATAACTGTTCGATAGTGTCTATGTCTTTGGCGAGCAATTCTCTCCTAATGTCAAGATGGAGGCCCGTTTTAAAACGAGCAAGGGTGAGTACGGGGCCCTCATCAACCTCATAGCGGGTCAAGTACTCTTCGAATTTCTCAATATAGTTAGCAACACTCATGGAACCCTGTCGAAAAGACTTCCACTCCTCAATCAACCGCAGGCGATAAGAGAAAAGGAGGTACTTCTCTTTCAGCGTTTCTTTCATTTCTCCCCAATGGACTATTGGGAGTTCCCTCGCTCTTTCCTTTTTTCGCTCAACCGTCGCTCAAAACCTCTTTGCTTGACCCACAAGCTTCATCTTGGCAAATCAGACTCGTCGAGCATCCGACATATCATACCACTCAAAATAGTGGTCCATATCCGCCAACCAATCTAAAAAGGCTTTAGGGTCTAAGTGGTCATCAAAAGTAGGGGCATCTACTCTTAACTCCCTTGAGGAGTTCCGCATCTGGGTCATATTGGTCATGATATCCCTCACAGGGTGGGTGCACAGGTGCGCGCCCATGACCAACTCCCTGGCCGCCTCCATTCCTTGGTCTAATCTCCTAACCACCTACCTGAAAATGGGCTTCTTCCCCAATTGTGGGGTTTGCCCTGAGGGAGGCCTCTATTTGAGTAACGCGATTATTAAATTGGTTAAGGCATTGATCTATGCGTTGTTCCAAGCCCTTAGACATAGACTCAACCTGCTGGGTTAACTTGGCCATTGATTCTTGTAGTTGCTCCATGTTTAGAGTAGGGTGCAAACTAAAACCGCGACCAGTACGTGTGGGTATACACAGGCTAACTCAACCTAAGGACCTGCTACGGCAACTATATGCATCCAAAAAAAAAAACTAAATGACCCTACGAGACTATATGAAGGAGACTACGGTTTTCTAGCAACTATATATGATCGATTGGATGCATGAAGGACTCAAATAAACTAAACCCTAAATATGTGGTGAATTCCCTTACAAGAACCCTAGGCTCTGATACCAAATTTGATGCAGGACATGAAAATTAAATATGATATGCGAGATTTCAGGCTTAGATCACACCAATTCAGAATCAATCACAAAAATTCCACATCCCACATGAAAATCCAAACATTCAATTAAAGAGGAATCTATGCGGATCCAGGCCTACACACGTTAGGGCTGGATCAATGAAAATTATGAACCAAACAATACTCAAAGGGAAATAGAAATCAACCACACATGCATAAGAATCAGTCCCTAATCCAAGGGATTCCCCAATCTCAATTTAAGGAACCCTAAGATGAGAAAAGGGACAAATCAATTAAAGATAATGTAATCTATGGTCAGGATTTATGAAATCATGTATAAAAGAGAGGAAAATAGGAAGAAACCTTAACTCAAAGCAGTCCCAAGTGTGGACGACGAGCAGTGCGGTTGCACGTCTTGTGGTGACCACACATGGTGGGGGACGGAATCCAGAAACGGATTCCTAGGCCTTGGTCGGCCAGGCTTGGGCTGCAAAACCCTCAAATCTAACGTCAATCTAAGCTCTGGTCTGAGCGTGGTGCTCCGCCGAAGTTTCAGCTCGCCAGCAGGCCGAAATCTGGAAACCTGCTGTAATGAAGAAATCTGATGCAGTAAAAGGGACGAATTCGAAATACAGATGGTGGGGGAAGATGGGAAAAAATATGGAGGATGGGAGTGAATCGGGATCGATGTGGCTTCGCACCATGGTAGTTAGCCCTTCGAAAAGAGAGGGCTTCGCACCCACTTTTGAATTCTTCCACAACTCACGAAGAGAGTAGAAAAATAAAGCAGGAATTTTTTTTATTAACTTCAATGAATCAAAAGAACTACAAGGGGTACCTATTTATAGGGAAAATCCTATACCCCAAAACTCGCACCATATGCGCAATTTATTACTTGGCGATGAAGTAAACTAAAATAAAAACCAAACAGAGAAATCTAAAGCGTTCACAATGTTCTAAATAATAACAATAAGCAAAACCTAAAATATGAAATCAATCTGACAAGTGGGCCACGATCAGGAGATCCCATAATGGGCTTTTCTTGACTATCGGGCCCACTTTTTTTAACCAAAACTTGTCTTCTAACTAGGAGGCCCTCCCTGGACATCGTCATAGAGCCAGATTGATGGTGGGGTCCTCCTTCTGCGTACGTACGTGCGTATGGGTGGTGGTGTGTGGGCGTGTGTGTGCACGATGTCCTCATCAGATGCGGCGAGCAAAAAATCCAAAATAGCGACTTGACATAAAAATTACCAGAGTGAACCAACCAAAGAAGTGAATCTCTCTCTGAAGGAGGAGAAAAATCCTAAAGATGCTGCAATAGCTCAATAAACTCGACTCTTCATCCAATATATTCCTATGACAAGGGGGATTCAAAACAATTTGATCATCGCAGATGAAGAAACAGTCCGCCACCAAAACAAAATGATTGGAGGGTGTGGAAGCCACTCCAAGAAAGATTTTGAAGCGAACTATTACCACACCAGACATCCACCCAAAATCAAATGTGGCCCCCATTGCCAAGAGAGAAAGCAATTCCCCTACAAACCAAGTGTTTTGCCCTCGCAATCACCTTCCACATGCTCGAGTCTCTATACAAGGATGATCTCTTCACAAACCAATCACCCATGGAGACACCATACTTGCATGCTAACACCTCCCTCCACAACTTTCTTGGCTTAGATCCAAATCTCCAAATCCAGTTCCCAAGAAGTGCGAGATTCATATCCAAATCCACTTCCAAACCAATGTATAATTTCATGAACGCACTTGTAGAACTTTAAGGGCCAGTTGGATGATTAATGATTATGGCTTCGGGAAATTGAGGAAATTTGAAATTTTACGAAATTAAGGTTTCTAACTTTGGGAAATTGGGGATATTTGAAATTTTAGGGCTTTATTGATTCGTTGGAATGTTTGCGTAGGTGCAAGATTTTTGAAGTGGTGTCTAACTACCACTCTATTTAAAATACGTACTAACTTTATAATTAGTTTTATCTCATTATGTTAAAATTAGTATAAAGCTACAATTTTTTTATAATCTTTCTATATATAACATGATTTAAACATAAATTTCTAAAAAATTGCTCGTCATCTCCAAGCGTGTGCCTGGGTATTTTAGGTGTTCCATGAATAGATATAAACATCAGTATAGTATTGGCCGATACAAGTGTATCATATCCAATGTTCGTGTTGTCGACGAGAAATCGATATCATCTCTGATAATATCAGTGTTGCCAAACCGGCGACATTGAAACACCATTTATTTGTATCTCTTCCAACTATCAGCGAAAAGTTGTATCAACATCATCGATTTTTCAATTTATCAACGAAAATTTAGCCAACTACCACCCAAAAAAAAATGAAGAAATTTCATCGATTTTGGTCACAACAATTCTCCCAAAATTTTCAGAAATTCAAAATAAATAAAAAAGAAAAAAGCCGTTATTACCCTTTTTTTTCAAGATTTGCCCGAGGGACTGATTTTCGACTAGATTTGGTGGGGCAATCGAAGATTAGTAGCGCCAATTTTTTTCCCCCGAACACAGAACAGGATTGAAAGTAAACATGGATTTCAGCAATAATATAAGGATTTTGGTTGGGATTTGAAAGAAAAAATGAATTTTGGTGAGGTTTTTTGATAGGAACAATGGATTTGAAATCACCAACTCGCCATTTCCTTCACCATGGCTATTTATTCGAAAAGGAAAGACAAGAGATTTTGTTTATAAGAAAAGCCATTTTACTCAAGGAATTATGCCCTTACGGTAAGGATGCAGATCACATGTGAGCTACAACCGCTTATCTGCAAGGCCCACTGCGATGTTTGTGAGAAATCCACTCTATCCATCCATTTGCCAGATCATGCTAGGGCATGAGCCCAAAAATCAGGTGGATCCAAAACTCAAGTGGGCCGCACAACAAGAAACAATGAGGATTAAACTTCCACCATTGAAACATTCTTGGGGCCATAGAAGTTTTAGTCCTCTTGGATGGGGCTAGTATTGTTGTGTTTTCAGTTCATCCTAGTAGGAATGGTATGGATGGCATGTAAACATCACAGTAGACCCCAGGGATGTTTCAACAGCAGGCATTTTCTTGTCCACTTTTTCCCATCATGCGGCCCATTCAGTTTTGGATATGCTTGATTTTTGGGCTCATGCCCTAACATGATTTGGAAAAACAGATGGACAGAGTGGATTTTTCACAAACATAGCTTCTAAGGGTAAAAAGACCTATTTACCCTTATTGGGGGTAACCGGAAGATTACTCTAAAAGAAGAGTAATACGATAATGTGTTGCAATTGAATCTTGATGTGTAGGCACTCAGAAATTGTACACGTGACATATATTCATATGAAAATAGTTGACTGGATTGAGAAACCCTCCCTAGCCATGTCACAATCCCAATGATATATTGATCAACAATCCCAATTCGTGGATGCTTGTTTATGAAAATAGGACCATTGGATTTTTTTCAATTTAAATGTCTAATAAATGTCCACCAATGTCATAATCGGATAATAATATAAGATTAAATTTGGGCCCACTCACATAACTATACTGGGTACCATAATTTGGACAATTTAATTTAATTACTTGTGTGCCACAATAATGATTTGTCGGTATCAAAGACCAGCGCCAAAGTGTATCCCAGATCCAATGAAGAGGGTGAGACCCTGACCGTGAGGGCCCACCTTTATGTATGCATTCCATATCTACGCCTTCCATCCTTCTTGCCAACTCATTTTTGGGCATGATCCCATGAAGTAGATACAAAACCTAGGTGGACCACACCATAGGAAACAATGGTCATTGAACGCTCGCCATTAAAAACTTCCAAAGGTCCACCATAATGTTTAATTTCCATCCAACCTGTTGATAAGGTCACACAGACCTAGACAAAGGAAAAACACAAATATCCGCTTGATCCGAATCTTTTGTGGCCCACAAAAAGTTGTTAATGGTCATTCACCAGTCACCATTATTTCTTGTGGTGTGGTACACTCAGGAGTTGGATCTGCTTCATTTTTGTGCCCATGCCATAAAATATTCTCACAAAACATATGGAAGTCGTAGATATACAACTCATACATCGAGGTGGGCTCCGTGGGACCATAGCCTCTAATTCATGGACCAAGCCTGATTAAACAATCATAGCCTCTAATTCGTGGATGCTTGTTTATGAAAATGGGACCGTTGAATTTTTTTCATTTTAATCGTATAATAAATGTCAACCAATCCGATGCTCAAGTAATAAATTAAGCCTAAGTTTGGACTCGTGATATAATTACACTAGGTGCCATAACTACATTGGATGGATGGATGGATGGATGGGATGGGTGGATGGATAGATGGATGGATGGGATGAATGAATGGATAGATGGACGGGATGGTTGGATGGATGAATGGTTGAGATGGATGGATGGATGGTGGGATGGATAGATGGACAAAATCGTTGGATAGATGGATGGATGAGATGGATAGATGGAGTTCATTTACTTTTACATGTCTTAGTTATTTTTGTAATTGTATTATATAAACTCATTTTAGTTAATATTGGAGTGATTTCTTACTATAGCGCATACTTTTAGGCCCCCATTAAATGAAAACATATTATGTATGTATTCTTTTTATAATTTTTTATTCATAAATATGTAAATATGTGTATTTAAGCATCTTCCAAAGTTTCATTGAAAATTTTCACCGTTTTTCCCATATCACGATATTGTTTCTTTATCCCCGGCCAGTGAAACTTCTATCGATACCAACAACTCGAACACTGATTGTATGCATATCGGGGGGATACAATCATAAAATACATGGTACAGGGTTGTACCGGCCTGACTTGAAAAATCCGCACCCCACCAGTGCATATCAGCCCCTATCAGGACTGATACGTCGTACATGTATCAGTTAGACCAACACAAGCTTAAAAACCTTTAACAGGTGTCCTTTCTTCCACTCTTTTTCCTTCTCATTTCAAGTTTTTTCAGCTCAAAGATTGTTTTACCCCCATTTTTTTACCAGATCAACTGTTAACTTGAAGATCAAAACAACTTTTTTTTTGCTCTAATTGAAAGATTGAACATCGATGGACCAATCTAGGAAAATTAAAATAGAAAAGGTAAAAACAAAACAAAAACAAAAACTCGTTTTGTATATTCTTTCTATAATTGTGTCGAATCAAGGCCTTAACCACAAATCTATTAAATCATGCTTAATTTGTGTTTGATTTGGGGGCTTTGCATTTTTCTTTTTCCTTTTTTTGTGATTTATGTTAATAGTTTTTCAATTTTTAGAAATTTTCTTTCTTGTTTTTGTAACTTTTTTAAACTGGTTGTTGTAATAATGCATGAAGAGTGTTTTAATAGTATAGATCTATAGATTTGAAGAGTGTTTTAATAGTAAGAGTGTTTTACCCCCATTTTTTTACCAGATCAACTGTTAACTTGAAGATCAAAACAACTTTTTTTTTGCTCTAATTGAAAGATTGAACATCGATGGACCAATCTAGGAAAATTAAAATAGAAAAGGTAAAAACAAAACAAAAACTCGTTTTGTATATTCTTTCTGTAATTGTGTCGAATCAAGGCCTTAACCACAAATCTATTAAATCATGCTTAATTTGTGTTTGATTTGGGGGCTTTGCATTTTTCTTTTTCCTTTTTTTGTGATTTATGTTAATAGTTTTTCAATTTTTAGAAATTTTCTTTCTTGTTTTTGTAACTTTTTTAAACTGGTTGTTGTAATAATGCATGAAGAGTGTTTTAATAGTATAGATCTATAGATTTGACAGAAACATTGCCTTTAAAAAAATGTGTAACATTTTTATGGTAATTTCGGGCCATTTTTGGGCGTCTGCTTTTCTTTTCTTTTCTTTTTTTATGCCCAAAATATGTTTGGGGAAATGAATCCAATGATAGATCTAGATAAATCTACTTTTAACATAGATCCACCATCGCTGTTGGATTTTCGTTTATTGATATATTCCATCCATTTTTTTGCCTTTTTAGAAATTCTTCGAATTTTTTCCTTCTGTTTTTTTTTGTGTGTGTGTGTGTTGGGGGGGGGGGGGGGACGTAAATTTATTTCAACATAGATTTAAATTTTATATGTAAATGCTGCTGGATTTTCATTTATGTTTTTGTTATTTCTGTCAATTTTTCGCCTTTTTAGGCATTTTTTGAATTTTTTTCCTTTTTTTTCCAAAATTACTTTGGAGGAAACATAAATCTAGGTTCTTTCAACATATACTTTACATTCTGCATGCAAATGCTGCTGTATTTTTCATCAATTTTTGGGCTTCTTTAGGCATTTTTTGATTTATTTTTTTACTTTTTGTTTTTTGAAATTGTTTTGGGGGGGAATGATGCTCCTTGAACAGTCCTATAGCCTATAGGTCATATGCTGTAATTTTCAATAATTTTTCATTTTCAGATTGGGAAAATGAAAATTTATTGTTGTTCGAACATAAATCCATGTTGTTTGGACATAGATCTACCAACTATGAGCTGTAAAAAAATGTATTTTCAACCATTTCATACTTTTTTGTATTTTTTTCAAAAAATCAATTTTGGAATGGAGATATGGATTAAATGGTAGATGAATATATTCATTTTCACCTGTTCTTTGTTTTTTATCATTTTTTCTATTTATTTTTTTTTCTCACCTCATTGAAGTTAAATGTTATGATTGACAAGGTAAAAACACCTGGACTCAAATCTTCGACATATTAATACATTATAGTGTATATCTATGTTATATGCCCCTTATTATTATGATTTGAATCATTTTTATACTCCAATAGTTGATAGATAATCATATTAATAATATTTGATATCAATTTATGGCATATTGCAATAATTTATGCCTAAACAACTCAACATCATAGCTTACAGCAGGTCAACCTGACACCAAAGAATGGTCCGTTACACCATACATGTTCAAAACACATAAAAATTAAAAATTAAAAAAGATAGATTCTTGGATATCTCTTTTTTTTTTTTTTTTTGAATTTTTCTAATATTTTTCTGCATTTTCTTGGCTAAAAAAATATGTCTGATACAGTCCAAAATGGGGCTGATATCAATACGCAACGCCATATGGTATCAGTTTTTGACCAAGGTCAATACGCCCATCAATACTGATATTCAAAATCATGGTTCCAAGGACAATTGCACCTACATGCATAGTGCCTTCAATGACAATGACTAGAAGAGAGAATATCATGTGTTTGCAGGACAAAAGACATTTTCCACTTTTCTAGAAAATATAAACAATAAACATTTCAATGTAACAACTAACAAGAAACATGGGTAGAAAATGCAATGTTCATCATGTGAAAAATATTCAGATTAGAACTCACGTCCAGGGCATCGTGAAGAAGATGTGAAGGGAGGCACCAAGAGCTTCAGCAACATGTGCATGTCCTGCAAGCATGGGTATATGCTATAAACTCTATATGTAATTCTCATAGAAAGTATGAAGTACCCACATGTTTCAGTGAGGAGCAAGGATACAACAGCCAAGTTAAGTGATGAGAATAATAGAAAAACGTACCTACTGAAATGCAATGAACTCATGGTTTCCAAAAAACAGAACTTACCATTATTGTTTAGATATTGCAAGGTTCTAGAATGAATCAGCAATTCTATATATTGGAGTTGGCCACTCCACATTATAATGCATATAAGAAAAGCATGAGGTAGCTCTATTAACCCAATTAATTAAAAGGGGAAGTATTTGGCCAATAAATTTCCCATAATTAAAATGGAAGTTTCAAAAATAGATAAGCCATATTTGGAAACTGTTTATACTAGGAAGCATAGGAGAAGAGAAATATGGATGTAGAAGGTGGGGGCGAATCGGGATGGGTGTGGCTTCACACCAGGTTAGTCAGCCCTTCGATGAAGGGAGGGTTTCACACCCAATTGAATCTCCACAACTCAGAAATTTAGAGGAGCAGAAAAACGCAAAAATTTTATTAATCTTTAATGGAGAAAAAAGACTACAAGGGGTGCCTATTTAAAATAAAACCCTATACCCCAAAACTCACGCCGTGTGCGCAACCTATTACTTGGAGACGAAGTAATCAAAAATAACAACTAATCAAAGCAATCTAAACCGTCCATGATATTCCTAATAACAACGATAAGCAAAACCCAAAGTACTGGATTAATTAGAATAGTGGGCCATGATCATGAGAACCCATGGTGGGATTCACATGATTATTAGGTCCACTCCAAAGAACCAAAACGCAGCACTCTAACTAGGAGGTCATCCCTGGACGTCATCATCGATCCAGATCGATAGTGGGGCCCTCCTCCTCCTTGCGTATGTGCGTGGGGAGGGGGGAGCGTGCATGTGTGTGCACGTGATGTCCCCATCAAAAATCCTTCAAATATTGTTGCTGAGATTATTCAACACATTACCCATCATTTTAAGTTCAAATTGACCCACTTATAATTTGATACTCTACCCAATAATGAGGCTTCCATTACAAGCTACTTTGAGGCTCTATGACATGATATCTGGCCAGCCGACGAATCTAGAGACAACCTCAATGGACTGAGGTTCTAATTACCAGTGCCGCTGCCCGTATCAGCCAGCCCAAAAACCAATACAAATCAATCAGCCGCATGAGTGCCCATACTAGCCATAATCAATGTAAATTCTTCCAAAACTACTAGTTAGAAAGAAAAGTACCAAATAAATAAAAAGGAGAATACCGGTTATAATCAGATTCCTCGTGAACAAACTGTATTGCTGATTTGCTTGCAACTGAGGGGGTCACTATATCATCTTTTTAGAGGGGACTTCTATCCATTGTCCTTGTGGATTTTGTTTATTTGTTCTCCTTACAGGCTCTTTAATAAATTCTTTACCATCGATCAAGAAAACAAAAGGAAAATACATGTTTTTATATAATTGTGTTTGTGGTAGACGGCTTCTTTCAACATTGAGGTCTTAGGTCCGACCCGGCTTACCTATAAGATAAAGGTACATTTTAATCATCTCTCATTCCTCATAATCATTTCTCATTCCTCATGGTGGTATGGTCATCTTGTCTACCTATCCATCTTTAATGGAAAATGTTGACATTTTTAATGACCCTATTGACTTCTAGTTTTAGGGCCCATTTTGGTTGCCATCATAGTTCTATCCACGCAAAAAGGCCATTGAAGCGTCTATCCAAGGTTTGTCAGGCACCCTTGGGCACTGATTCCAATAAAATTGATATTATGACCATCAAAGAAATTAGCCCATTAACTTGCATAAGTTATCTGCTCAAGAATTTGTTTTATGTCCATCCTCCATAAGATACATGGATTATTTATTTTCTGCATGCATCAGTGAAAGCACATATATGTGAGACTATCAATCCTCAAGCACCCCAATGTACCACATCTAACCTTTAAGCACCCCACAAGTGCCATGTGTGACAAGTGAGACTGTCAATCCTCAAGCACCCCCATTTACCACATCCAACCTTTAAGTGCCCCACATGTGCCACATCTGCCAATGTGCCCATGTGGGCATGCACCACGTGCATTATTGTACATCTTCAAGCGACCGCATACGTTAAATATACCACTGTGAATCTTTAAGCGACCCATGTGCTATATGTGCCAATATCAATCTACATGCCCCACATGTCCATATGTTCCAATCATAGTTGCACGAAGCGTGAAGCACCAACATATTTGGATGCATGAGGGGGGAAACGTATATTTCGAAGTGTTAGTGAGTATAACCAACTAGGAATTGGGGAGCAGTAGAGGGAGCGGGGGCAAAAGTACAAAGCATAAAAAGAAGCGGGAGCAGCACCTAGTTAGAAGGATTGTGCAGCTAAGGTGCCAACATGCCAAAAATGTACAAGTGCCATATGTGCCTAACCATCCATCCCTACTCCATGGCGTTTGACAAAATGCAATCCAAACAACAAAATAGCCTATCCAAGAAAACCTATCTATACAAGACTTGGCTAGAAACATGTGTCCAGAACAGCTTATCGAGATCGAACTCAGATGTTAACCAAGCATTCCCATAGAGTTTTGTAAATAAGTTAATTTTAAAAAAATAAAAAAACTTCCAATATCTAGGCATCTTATACTCTAACAAATCATAATAATATAAGATGATCGTCTATCACTAATACATTAGTGACATGAATAGGGTTTCCATAAATAAAACATCCACACCTTCAGTCAATCTACACCTTCATTTTGATGTCGAAGGCATTACTCCCCATTTCTTATTACTGGACAGCTTTAAAATTTAATTCCCAAATTCATTTTCCAATAGCAACTGTGTCCATAAATGTTCTATTGCCTTTGTCATACCATTCCAACAGGACTGGATGCATAGAAATGCAGTTAGGTTCCATTCAAAGCCAGAAACTTAAACAGGATATAACTTGTAATGATATAAGGAAACAATGGGCAAAAAACTAGATGACGTTTTTTTTTATCAACAATGACCAGAAGAAATCATCCATGACAAATACTGGCAGGGCAAAATGCTTTTACATGTACTTCCAAGAATGTTATAAAATAAAAAATAAATAAATAAATAAATAATAATAATAATAATAATAATAAAGAAGCTAATCCAAAAGAAGCATCAGAATTCAGAACTCACCATAAGCAGGAGGGTTTGCAATAATTGCCTGAGCTCTGAAAGGAGCACCGGAGTCCAAGTCGGGTTCTGTGCATGCAGGAAGTAAGGAATGAATAATGGCTTTCAGCTGGTTCCTTTGTTCTGATATTTCCGCTGGTCCAGATGGTAGAAAACCCTTATTTCTTGCCATATCTGTCATTCGAAACATTTCAGATGTACAGAAACAAAAGAGACATGAAAAGAGCCCTGAATTGTACAAACCCACGGAAGGAAAAGCAATCAGAGTCCAGACGACAGGAAATGAGGCAGCAAGAGACTGATGCATTTGCAGAAATTATAGGGAACAGAATCACCCGGACTTTCCAAAGTGAGCTACCCTTTTAAATCCTTTTGGAATAAGCTTACAAAATCTTTTGTGATTTTTCTTTAGTCAACTCACTTATGAATCTGCTTTTGTTCACAATGTTTTCAAAATATTCCCATATTTTTATGAGCTTCATAAATTTTATTGCTCTTTTAGATGCATCCACATCCTTAAACTTTCAGAGCTGGCAGTAACTAACACAATACCTTAGACATGCTTTGTTTGCCATGAGCATGTCTAGCTAGCATTCTTGTGAAAGACCAAAAGCAATGAGTGATGTATCTAATCAATGAGGCAAATCATAAAGGGAGGCCCTACATGGCTTTATTGACAAAATCTCCACTGAAGTAACTGGACAAAGACATCTGAGATGTGCAAGTGAAATGAAGAATGTTACATGGTTGAGATGTCTTACATCCAGCCAAAATACGTGGATCACCACCCAGAGGATAGAAGTCTATGCCAGCTGACCTCACAAAATTGCGGAAGTTGGCATGAGTTGCAAATCTAACTTGATGACCAAACTCCTGCAGGAACTATTGAGTCAGCTTTGATAACATATCAGGTATAAGTAGATGCTGACAATTGAAAGGACCATCCTTTCTTACAAAATCTGATATTATCACTAAGAAATTTGTTGACTTCAAAAAAAAAAAAACAATACAAAATTTGACCAAAAAAAAAAAAAAAAAGATGTGCATATATAAGAAGCTTCCAAACAAAAAGCTAAAATTGAAAATGTATGGTACAGACTATATGCTACTTGCAAATTTTGAGAGCATCTAAAGGTCCAAAGCCAAGAAAAAGTTTAGTGACATAGAACTGTGGATAGAAACAGTATCTGGACATTCATCTTAAGATCATTGAGGGTTGAACCTTAGTCGCAAAATCCTTCTAACTAGGTCCAGCTCCCGCTTTGATCGCTTCAAACTCCCACTCCTGTTCCCACTTCCTAGCTCCTAGCTATTTACAATTGTTAACACTTTGAAACCGACGCTTCCTCACAACCACACCCGTATCTACTGCTGCTTCATTTTATGCTTCTTGCAACTATAAGTTGAACACTCCGTGGTCAACACAGTACCAAAATATGATACAGGGGAAATCTTGTCCATCAGTAACAGATGCAATGAAGTCAATGAAGCTAGCTACATGCAATGGCTTGCCTCATTTAGCCATACATTCCAGAGATAACCTGTGGTTTTCAGTGACAAAATAGTGTTGGTGTTAGGATCAGTGACAAAATAGTGTTGGTGTTAGGATCACATTTGATAGTTTGAAAACCAAATTTGTTATGTAAGAACACATTTGATGACCTGGAATACGGAACTAACTAGTTCGTGATAGTTTGAAAAACAAAACTGATGATGTGAGAACACATTTGATGACCTCGAATAACCGACTAGTTCGTGCTCCACAATGTTACGGTCCACTTCAGCTGCTCCCTCATTTTATCGAAAAGAGAAAAGGCAATGTTATCAATTACAGCAAAAGATAAGATTGCCAATACATAGACATAACCTTGAGGCACCTTCCTTTAGCTAACACATCAGCTAGGAATTGACCACTCTATGAATGTGACTAAGTAAACCTGGTTACAAGCTATCAAGGCTCTAATTTCTCCTACCACAAAGGTGTGTTTCCACAGCACTAGACAACTACCACTAACCATTGTGTTAAATAGTCTGTAGCGTTTAGCATAGCATTCAGCTCTACGTAGCATATAGCTTAAGCTATGCAATACCTATTTTTAATTAAAACAATAGAAAAATATGATAAATAATATAAATGAATATAAATATAGAAAAAAAAAATTAAAGAAAAAGGCCTAGGATGTTAAATCAATAACATCAACAAGTTTCTAAGGTCTCCTACTCATTAGATGAGCTGGTGGAGACAGTGTCGTATGTGTGAGTGATCCAAGGTTCAATCTCTAGCAGTGTTACCTTTCAAAAATAAAATTAAAAACAAAGTTTTTAGCATGTTCGAAAAAGTTACTTGTAAGCCACCACAGAAAAGAAACCTCACGCATATCCAATCATCGCATGGCATGGTGACCCACATGATGGACTAAATGGATCGGATGCCATGTCATGCACGCACCAAAGTAGGCCCCACGCAACAAATGGTTGTAGAACAAGCTTATTCTACAACGTTGCATAGAACCGGCATCCCAAAGAGGGAAAAAATAGAAAAGAAATGATAAAATATACCCCACAGGCTACATCAATCATTGAATCAATCAAAACAAAATAAAAATAATTAATTGAGGTTAAAAGTTAGAAAAGTACCTCTATTTATCTTTAAATCAAGCAAAAATTGCAACTCTCAAGCTCCACAGTTGTACAGACATAAAATGAGGGAATTTGGGCCTCAATGCCTATGAAATTCTAGTCACAAAATCCTCTCACAGGGCCAATCAAACCCCAAAAAAAAATCCCGAACGGTAGAGTGAATTGAGACAATCCGAAGCATCAGTGCTGGAGCTGGAGGGTTTTGAAAATCCCTCTTTGAAAGGATGACTTTTACTATGGGAATAACTTTTGTGTCTTACAGTATTCCAAAACAGTAAAGACTCCAGCCATACACTTCCAGGCCCAAATAAAGATAGTTAGGATTGTCTGATGGCTGTGATAATAGAGATATGCTCCATCTATGATAGAGACCACAATTTGGATGGTCCAGATTAATCTAATGTAGTGCCATGTGTGGTGAGGATGAGTCACCACCATTTCCAAAAGGTGCTAAACTAATAGGGAAGAAACTCTTTTTTTTTTTTTTTTAAAAGGGTTTTCAGGTAACATACACTACCCACACTACATGTAGCGTACGCTACATACCTTGTACCGTACACTACCAGGGAGATACGCTACTTGCATACATTATGTAGCGTTTTAGCCATGCGTTTTAGCCACACTACGATATGTAGTGTACACTGCTTACTGCTACTACCCACCCAAGAGAGAATCATCTTGATTCCCATATGATTATGTCACGCCCCAGACTCGGTAACCGGACTCACACGGGACCCGATGATCGGTTCTGACCGCAACAGCCTCCATAGTACCCCATTCTCAGCTCCTGAGGCAGGTTCCGATCCTGGGATCCTACAAGGAGGATTTCCATAATAGTATAATCGTTTCTGATGCGAGCATACCCAAGATCACAGCAAGTACATCTGAAAATAACAAAGGACACATCACAAAATCAACTAAGAATTTGAACTTTTACAAGCTTACATCAAGTTCAAAAGAACATACATAAGGTAATAAGAAAAGAGAGAAAAATCAGCAACACTGGAATCCTCACTGCTCAACTCTACTCCACACTTTGCTGCTACGACGCCTGCCTAGAGTCTCCTACATGCATCAATCGTGCATAAGCTTATAGAAGCTTAGAGGGTGGTGTAAGTGTGTGACAATGGTGCACAGAAAAATAGTAGAAGGTACAGGGGAAAAAACATGCTCAAGAGAATATCACTAGCCTTACCAAGGCTTATCATGAATACGATGCAATGAGTATTGGACGCCATACCAAGGCAATGCATGAAGGGGCTTACACAGCCAATGCTAATGCGATGCAAGTAATGTCAGTGCTCATATCCAAACCATATGACAAGTACATTTCCAATCATAAGGAAATCACCGGGGTCCATTACAATACTGAATGACTGCTGCTCTACAGACCCTGCACAGTTAAACAAGCGTAAGAGACAACACTACCCGCCTGTGGACAGTCAATCACCAGCAAGGCCTAATGGTAGCGGACTCATTTACGAGCTGGTCAAACTCAGCCTAGCAATGCCTCCTTACATCAGGCGAATAAGGCCACACCCCTATCCAACCGACTACACGACAGTGGGAGTCGCGGCCTAACGGTATAAGGCCCTCGTGCGCTCATAATTTCCACTCGGTTACAGCGTTGGAGCAGATCCTTAGTACTATGGAAGTTTTGGGAATTTCACCCATGGGCATCCTATGCACCCGGTATGCTCAAATAATATTTCTGGTGTCCACACATACGTCTATCCACGAATATCCCTGTGTAGACGAGGCCCTGATAAAGCAAGGGCGGTATCATCATGAAATGTTATGCCAATGCATGAGTCACACACATAGATCATGCATTAGTTGCAGGCACGCAATGTGCATAAGAGAGAAACTCCATCCCTCAATGACCACCACACAATGCAATCAATTCATACAGATGATGCATATGGGTCACAAAAATGTAAGTGTGCTACCTGTGGAATATGGACTCCTCCATCCTAAGGAGGGTCTAGGTCTAGGCACATAGATAGGTATTCTGAGAAGAAGAGAAGTCCTCTAGTGGGGGCCCAGTAATTTGGGATGGCCTACAACCTAAGAGAGAGCCATGGCCCTAAAGAGGGACGGTCCTAGCCAACCCAAGGTGGGCCTTTAACCACCTATAAAGGCCTCTATGGGCCTACCTTAGGGCCACCAAGGAGGACATCCAACCTCAACTGGGTCCCAAAAAGGTAGCCCGCTACGCATATGATAAGAGATCTAAGGTCTAAGCAATGTATAGTCTAGTGGGCCATACCCTAAGCCCAAATCATAGACCAAGTAGTGGGCCCTCAAGTGAGGTTTGGGCCCAACCATAAGGATCATGGGTTCACTCATTGTGGTGGGCCCAATGGGCAGCCCATTATCCTAACATATGGGAAATCCGTATATTTAACACAAGTTGGGCCTCATATCTCGGCCCAAGTATGGATTATTACAGTGGGCAAGCAAGGGCCCAACTACTTGAGTATATGGCCCATAAGACCCATCACAATGGCGTAGAAACAGTCCAAAAATCTGACCTAAAACTAACCAGAAACAGTTCAGAAATTCTCTGGACAGCAACATGCTAATGAAATAAACTGAGTACATAATTCAAATTAAGGGAAAAACACCCTATAAAACCTGAGCTGTGGTCCACCACAGTGGGCTCCAAAACATCCAGACCTATTCCTCACATAAAAATTCATTGCATATGCATCTAAAGGGAGCAACGAGTCATCACCATTCATAGAGTGTACTGTCATGGGGTGTCCACCCTCCTTGGACGATCTGGATATCTCCAAGCCAAATGGTGGGCCACACACCTTAGAAAAATAAGAAATTATTAGGAGAAGAGAGAGAATCGGCCACAAGGGAAGGGGGCTCCGCCACATTGAGGCACTTCCCTTCATCACAAACTACACATCTCAATATATTGATGGTATCACAAGATCTACCCATGCATGCATCTTCAATCAAAAATCCAATGGTGGAGATGCCATCTCCACCAAGGATCAAGGGTCTTGATGACTTAAGGATCCTTCTAACTAAGAAAAGAAACCATGGTGGGGTCCATGGAGAATGGCCCCACCCATGAGTTATGCATGCACAAAAGGATGGGCCAATGGCCACATCCAAGAAGACATGGGGCCTCCACCATCATTTGGTGGGCCCCACATGCTTCAAACATGAGGTGAAGAGAAAAAATAAGGAAAAGGAATATAGATCCTAAGATTCTAAGTACATGCACACCCACCTACAAGGTCTTCAAGCAAACACCTCCAAGATGGTCTTCAAGCTCCAAGGTACATGGATCTAAGGTTGAGATCTTTCTTCAAGGGTTAGATGGGGGATTATATGAGTGAAAGTGAGCTGGAAAATGGAAGAAAGTTGCTGAAGAAGAAGAGGAGGGAGAGAGAGAGAGAGGGGGGGTTTTAAGGTAAGAAATGATGAGTTTCTCCTAGAGAAGGGAAAAAATCTGAATTTTGCTAGAAAAGAGGGGCTTAGGATAGAGAAATGCATCATGGTTTTCTAAGAAAGAGAAAGTAATCATTGCCTAAGTTAGGCAAATCCATCATACTAGCTACAAAAAGGTGTAGGGTAGCTTGTAGGTTAGACTAGGTAATGATGGGATTCTAAAGTAGGTGTCTCCTAGGAAAATGTGCACAAGCACCAGGCGGGTCTCACATCGTGATCAATGGCCCAAATAATGAGCGGCCTCCAACTTTTGATGGACACGATGGATGGACGCACAAGATGCGGCGTCGGAATCGCAACATTGAAGCGGACAAGATGTCACAAGTTCCAACTCGATCCGAGTCGGGTCTTCATGACTGGACTTACGAATGACCGCAAACACTATCCAAGGGTCACGGGTCGTCAGGATTCGACTGGTAGGACAGTGGGACCAAGATGAACGAGATGCATACTTACACATACATGCGCACATGCGAACTCGGGTCGGGTCTACTGAGTAACTCAGAACTAGTGGGGCCCACAGTGATTTGTGCCTTATCCACGCCTTCCATCTGTAGTATGATGGATTTGCCTAACTTAGGCAATGATTACTCTCTTTTTTAGAAAACCATGATGCATTTCTCTATCCTAAGCCCCTCTTTTCTAGCAAAATTCAGATTTTTTTCCCTTCTCTAGGAGAAACTCATCATTTCTTGCCTTAAAACCCTCTCTCTCTCTCTCTCTCTCTCTCTCTCTCTCTCTCTCTCTCTCTCTCTCTCTCTTCTCCAAAGAACTTTCTTCCATTTTTCCACTCACTTTCACTCATATAATCCCCCATCTAACCCTTCAAGAAAGATCTCAACCTTAGATCCATGTACCTTAGAGCTTGAAGACCATCTTGGAGGTGTTTACTTGAAGACCTTGTAGGTGGGTGTGCATGTACTTAGAATCTCAAGATCTACATTCATTCTCCTTATTTCTTCTCTTCACCTCATGTTTGAAGCATGTGGGGCCCACCAAATGATGGTGGAGGCCCCATGTCTTCTTCGATGTGGCCATTGGCCCATCCTTTTGTGCATGCATAACTCATGGGTGGGGCCATTCTCCATGGACCCTACCATGGTTTCTTTTCTTAATTAGAAGGATCCTTAGGTCATCAAGACCCTTGATCCTTGGTGGAGATGGCATCTCCACCATTGGATTTTTTGTTTGAATATGCATGCGTGGGTAGATCTTGTGATACCATCAATATAATGAAATGTGTAGTTTGTGATGAAGAGAAGGGCCTCAATGTGGCGGAGCCCCCTTCCCTTATGGCCGATTCTATCTCTTCTCTTAATAATTTCTTATTTTTATGAGGTGTGTGGCCCACCATTTGGCTTGGAGATATCCAGACCGTCCAAGCCTCCAAGGAGGGTGGACGCCCATGGCAGTCCACTCTATGAATGGTGATGACTTGTTGCCCCCTTTAGATGCATATGCAATGAATTTTTATGTGAGGAATAGGTCTGGATGTTTTTGGGGCCCATTGTAGTGGACCACGGCTCAGGTTTCATGGGGTGTTTTCCCCTTGATTTGAATTATGTACTCAGTTTATTTCATTAGCATGTTGCTGTCCAGAAATTCCGGTTGGTTTGAGGTCAAATTTTTGGACTAATTAAGGGACTGTTTCTACGCCATTGTGATGGGTCTTATGGGCCATATACTCAAGTAGTTGGGCCCTTGCTTGCCCACTATAATAATTCATACTTGGGCCGAGATGTGAGGCCCCAACTTACTTGTGTTAAATATACAGATTTCTCAAATGTTAGGATAATGGGCTACCCATTGGGCCCACCACAATGAGTGAACCCATGATCCTTATGATTGGGCCCAAACCTCAACTGAGAGCCCACTACATGGTCTATGATTTGGGCTTAGGGTATGGCCCACAAGACTATACATTGCTTAGACATTAGATCTCTTATCATATGCGTAGCGGGCAACCTTTTTGGGACTCAGTTGAGGTTGGATGTCCTCCTTGGTGGCCCTAAGGTAAGCCCATAGAGGCCTTTATAGGTGGTTAAAGGCCCACCTTGGACCGTCCCTCTTTAGGGCCATGGCTCTCTTAGTTTGTGGACCATCCCAAATTACTGGGCCCCCACTAGACTCTTCTTCTCAGAATACCTATCTATGTGCCTAGACCTTGACCCTCCTTAGGATGGAGGATCCCATATTCCATGGGTAGCACACTTACATTTTTGTGACCCATATGCATCATCTGTATGAATTGATTGCATTGTGTGATGGTCATTGAGGGATGGAGTTTCTCCCTTATACACATTGTGTGCCTGCAGCTAATGCATGATCTGTGTGTGATTCATGCATTGGCATAGCATTTCATGATGATACCGCCCTTTCTTCATCAGAGCCTCACTCCACAGGGATATTCGTGGATGGACGTATGTGTGGAAACCAGAAATATTATTTGAGCATACCGGGTGCATAGGATGCCCATGGGTGAAATTCTCAAAACTTCCATGGTACCAAGGATTTACTCCAACGTCGTGACCGAGTGAAAATTATGAGCACACGAGAGCATTATACCATTAGGTCGTGACTCCCACTGTCGTATAGTCGGTTGGATAGGGGTGTGGCCTTACTCACCTGATGTAAGGAGGCATTGCTAGGCTGAGTCTAACCAGCTCGTAAATGGGTCCGCTACCATCAGGCTTTGCTGGTGATTGACTGTCCACAGGCGGGTAGTGAGGTCTCTTACGCTCATTTGACTGTGCAGGGTCTGTAGAGCGGCAGTCATTCAGTAGTGTAATGGACCCCGGTGATTTCTTTATGATTGGAAATGTACTTACATATGGTTTGGATATGACCACTGGCATTACTTGCATCGCATTAGCATTGGCTGTGTAAGCCCCTTCATGCATTGCCTTGGTATGGCGTCCAGTACTCATTGCATCGTATTCATGATAAGCCTTAGTAAGGCTAGTGATATTCTCTTGAGCATGTTTCTTTCCCTCCTACTATTCTTCTGTGCACCATTGTTACACACTTACACCACCCTCTAAGCTTCTATAAGCTTATGCACGATTGATGCGTGTAGGAGACTCTAGGCAGGCGTCGTAGCAGCAGAGTGTGGAGTAGAGTTGAGCAATAAAGATTCCAGTGTTGCTGATTTCTCTCTTTTCTTACTACCTTATGTATGTTCTTTTGAACCTGATGTAAGCTTGTAAAAGTTCAAATTCTTAGTGGATTTTGTGATGTGTCCTTTGTTATTTTCAGATGTACTTGCTGTGATCTTGGGTATGCTCGCATCGGAAACGATTATACTATTATGGAAATCCTCCTTGTAGGATCCCAGGATCGGAACCTGCCTCAGGAGCCGAGAATGGGGTACTATGGAGGCTGTTGTGGTCAGAACCGGTCATCGGGTCCCGTGTGAGTCCGGTTACCGAGTCTGGGGCGTAACAGATTACCAGAGTAGCACCAAAAACAAATTTTAGCCCCTCTTTAGTGGAACCTGACTATGCATGGACGATTATTAAAGTAATGGCAGGGTGCGACTTGTCCAGGTACTGAACTGAGTCGTATCACCGACACGCAGTCAACTCATCCAATACAGGACAAGTTGCACAAAAAGCTCAAAGAAAAGCCAAAATGATTTTTTTTTAAATCAGGAAAATGGTTTTTCAAATCAATCAAAGAATTATCAATTTAACAAACATTCACATGACCACAGCCGATAAATAAGCAGCAATAAAAACAAAATACCACCAGAACAACGAGTGAATAGGAGATAAAATAAATAGCAACTGCACATTTCAATTGACAGTAAACATACCTGAAGTCTCTTTGCAATGGCCAGAAATGGCTGGACATCTCCTCTTGTTCCAACTACAAGCATTGCAATTTTCAATCTCGGAACAGGCTTATTGAATTCCATAGTCGTATCTTCAACATCAGTGGACACTAAACCAGAATCCAGCTCTAACAGTTCTGATGCTACTGGTGCACTTCGAGCCACATCAACCTCCACTGTCCCATTATTTTGAATTTTAACAATGTTCTCAATTATCTTTTTCTGGAACCAAAACAAAGAAGTGCTTAGCAAGGAAAAGATAAATTAACAACACCGAAGCATCTTGATGAACTTTTGGAAAATAAATAAGATAACATGAATGTTAAAATTTGAGCAGTATATCATCTGGCAGCAAGCACAATCCGAAGTATTGATATAGCAACTAGAAAATGAACAGTTTAAAGATTAGCATATCATATTTTTGGCACATACAAAATTAGTTTGACAACATATAACGACAAAAAACTGACCACTTTCGATATCTTCGGTCGATAATCCATGAGAGAAGAGAGATTGAAAAGGATGCCACCCATAGAATTAAAGTTGGGTGGAAGAAACGGAAAAGTGCCTCTAGAGTTTTATGGGATCATCGTGTACAACTCAAACTGAAAGGGAGATTTTGTAGGATAGCTATGAGACCAGCCATGCTTTATGGGACGCAATGTTGGGTAGTTAAGGAACAACATGTTCATAGGATGAGTTTAACCGAAATGAGGATGTTGAGATGGATGAGTAGCAAGACGAGGAAGGATAGAATTAGAAATGAAAGCATTCGAGGGAACTTAGGAGTAGCACCAATAGGTAGTAAGATGACGAAAAGTAGACTTAGATGGTTTGGGTCCACGTGCAATGGAGACCAAGAGCTGTCCAAGATACGAGTGAGTTGGTACAAGTTAAATGCTGTGAAAGGGCAAAGGGAAGGCCCAAAAGGACATGTATGGAGGTAGTTAGAAAAGCCTTGATGACCTATGGTCGAACCAAAGGTATGGCCCTTGATAGAGTGGAATGGTGGAACCGGATTCTTGTAGCTGATCGCAATTAATTGGGTATGGCCCCTTTCCCCTTTCCACTTTCCGCTTAGATGACAAAATCAAACTTAGAATTGGTGTTCGAAGTATCGGTATCACTACAAGCTTCGTTAGCCAGGGATACAAAAACAATATCGATATCGTTGATAATATCGCCAATAACCAGAAATGCGGGGAAACATGGGAAAAACGGTGAAAATTTTCAATGAAACTTCAGGAGATGCTAAAATACATATATTTGTATATTTAGGAATTAAAACAATTTACAAAAAGAATGCATACATAATAAGTTTCCATTTAATGGGAGGCTTAAAAGCATGTGTCATTGTAACAACTCACTCCAACCATCTCATCAATCCCATCTATCCATCCAACCATCCATCAGTATTTCGGAATATCAACAACACAAGACATTTCGCCAGGTAATCATCAACAACTGAAAAGGAGACGAAAGAATGTAGTCGATATCGTCCATTTTGCGTTAATGATAATATCGTCGACGATTTGATCACTACATACAACCGTGCACCCATAAAAATTTGAAATGAATTTTTCAACAAATAGATTTTTGGTGATATAAATACATTAGCGATATTATCGAAATGTCATCAATACACTAGTGAGACAAGCGACACCTGGAATTTACAGGATAAAAAATATTTGCGATACATTGGAGATGGTGATACTTTGGCGATACAAGCAACACCTGGAATTTACACAATAATAAATTTGGTGATACATTGGGGATATCGATACATTAGCAATACTTAGCGATGCATCGCCGATACCTAGAATTTCTGATACAACCGGTGTTATCGGTATCGCTACCAATGTCATCGGTATCGCTGAGTTGGAGATAGAGATAATATCAGGGATATTTCGATAATATAAGGGATACTTCGAACAATGCTTGGAATGCAACACATCATGAGGAATAACGAGGCACTACAAACAAATGCACAAGACCTATCAATTTTTTTACACGTGAACATCGTCCAGTCCAACCCATATCACATGGTTCCTTGTACATGTATGAAGGTCACACCGACCAAATGCTCCTAACCATTCCCTGTGGTCCTCGTTGTTATATTGTTCTCCAAGCCACTGATCAAATGGTTAGGATTGTTGGATCCAAGCAAGACAGGAATTTCAAGGTGGGGTACACGGATGGAGTGTCTAGTTTGTTGATTGGGCTGTATAGTAACTTACCTAGACATTTAATCTCACTAGCTGATTTAATCCATGAAGAGTTCGTTGGACAGGATATCCAGTCTAGAATGCTCACAAACTATCCATGTGTCCCGTAGATCTAGCTTGCATTAAATTATGGAGCAAACTAGTTGCATAAGATTGTTCACATAAACACAATAGTGTTGTTTGCTAGAACAGATCTTGATGCATTGCAATAGGATACATCCAGGCCTTAGCCACTGAATTGGGGTCCTCTTCAATGACCCAAAATGTCCATATGATGAGCCTCGTGGTGGGTGGGGGAGACCCAAGAAGAACTATCAGATTAAATATTTCAATTCTTTGATTATTCAAACTTCATGGAGAACGACCATATTTGAAGGAAAAGAATCAAATGATTAGAGGGTTAAATACTTCAATCTAAGAGATTTTATCTTTTGGATTCCACCATCCAAGGTGAGGCCCATGATATAAACAGTTTGATAGATTGCAGGAAAATGACCCAGATACAATACAAAGGCCAAGTCTTGACTTATCGTGACTCATAATGCAATATATTAGAACATATTCTAGCAAACCTCTACATTAGTATGCATGCACATACAATTTCCATATATAGAACCAACATACGTATGAGTAGGTATGAGTAACATAAACACAGTTGCAAGCATACTTTTGAGCATGCACTCCCCCCAGGCAGAAATGCATTCTTGAGCTTCATATTTACCTTTTCATGTTCTGGTAGCCTATCTATTTTCAAATCATGCTTTGGAGTTTCCTTTTTCTCAGTCTTAGACCTGGGTAAAGTAAGCTCATGTCTCTCAAATAGATTATCGTAGGCATTATAGACCATAGGGTCAGTTTTAGAATGCTCCAAGCCTGCAACAAATGGATCCCATATCAGAGATCATCAAATAAACTTTATTCAAATATTTTTCTGCAAATAAATCAATGATGAGTTATCAGTGCGCCATAGATCAGGGTGCTCCATTGAGTTCCAATTGTTTTCTTATGCCAAAAGTACCATATACTAGAATGTCTATCAAGGCCAAGAATAGACCATGTTGGATGGATGATGGAAAACAACCAATTCATCTTCAACTAAAACAAAGGTCAATGCAATGTAATTCCTTGAATTGCATCCCAAGATCCAACAACTAAGCATGCATATAAGTGGTAATCAAAAAATTGGGCATGAAGTTAATGTATTAGTAAGACTACACCGAACAAAGCAATAATATGCTCTTTTGAAAGGCATGAACACAGACACAAGTACTGCACGGCTTCTGACTAACAGTTAAAATGCCAAATATCACAACATGGGGAAGAGTCCAAAGTATACTAAAGTTACAAGTAAAGAACTGAGCATCCCTTGCCACTTACTCAACGGGTCCATTCATTCGATATTTATCATTTCATACACCGAAGCCCTATTCCTATTTATACCCCCAAGCCACCAACCAAGCCTTTTATCTGTCCAAAGATCTATCACTGCATACAGCCATTTTCATCAATAATATAACAAGTAGTAGGCAAAAAGTTTGAAACTTGATCCCCAAACTAACTTGGACATGTGTCTATTAGAGTTTTGGAAACAAGGCAGAATTTTTTATTTTTTTTTTAAAAATTTTTGAAGACACGGGGTGTCCCCACCTCTTTTTTGAAGTGAGACTAATCCCTGCAGATGCACGCAATCACCCACAACCACGTGTATCGGGTAAAGCCAAGGAGGGGAATCGAACCCTCACCTATAGGGAGCAAACCTATGGTGAAGACCATTCACCCAAACCTCATTGCAAGCAGAATTAAACTTTTGTAAAAGAATGGATGTAATTAACCCTCAGGATCCACACGCACACTTCATATCAGGGCAGATCAGGGCCGGTGTGCCTAAGGAGAGTTGTTCGCACAAATGGACCCCATGCCTGTGGTCGTAAGAAGGCTATCCGCCCCACGTAGAACCCTTTGCACCCAGAGCAGGGACTGTTGTGCCAAGTTGTAAGCAAGGCAAGTGCAAAGAGCGAGCGCTAGGAATATCAAGCTGATGTAGGCTGATCTAGGCCACAATCCATGGGTCAGGCCCAGGCCCATTCAGCCCAAGCCCAACAATTGGCCCATCAATAAGGAAGCCCAAGCTTCCTATTTATGTAGCTAGTTTATTTAGGTAATTAGCTAGCAAAAACCAATCACCTAGCTATGAATAATCCATTAGTTAAATATTCTTAAATGCATTCTTATCCATTTTATTTCCATTCCATATTTGTAATAAATCATTGGTGGTCAACGACATTATGAGTTTTCCTTATATATACGTTTCAAAATGTTATATAAGGGCCTAAAATTAGTAGTATCAAAATGCCTTTGAATTGAATAAAAATTATAAATTGTCTCTTTCTACTTTGTGTGATTCCCGTGCTTAGCTTGGAGGTGTATATGCTTAGGCAGATCCTCCCCAACAACCGGCAGCACTAGTTTGGTATTAGAGCAAGGTTCCAACGGCTGGTTGAAGTCCTAGATCAACAACAATCTCCATATTTTTTTAGATTCTTTAATCATAAAATTCCGCATCTTTTCTTCATTGCACCCATCCCTCCTACCGCCATTCACCTCTCTTTTTTTCTTTTTCTTTTACAAAGCCCAAAAGTCCAATTGACAAGGAAAGACTGCCGAAATTTTAACAACCATCTACCCCCCATAATCCAGCCCATTAAAACTCCAAAAATCAGCCCCATTCCATCCCATTAAAACACCTAAAAATCAACCATATTCCAAACCATTAAAACCCCAAAATCAGCCCTATTCCACCCATTAAAACTCCTAAAATCAACCACATTCCAGCCCATTAAAACCCCAAAATCAGACCAAAAAAATAAAAACAGCTTCCAACCCACTAGAAGCCCAAAGAAATAAAATCAGTCATATTCCTGTCCAAATCCAGTCCCCATTACAACCAATAAAGTCCAAAATCCCAAACCATTAACATCCCTAATCTAGCATATTTCAATCCATTAAATTCTAGAATCTCAGCCCATTAGCAATCTTCTGTTCTAAACTAGAAACCGCCATATATTTTACCCATTACTTTCTGACATTACGATGTCTACCCGTAGTAGTAACATCTATGGTAGACATCTATCGAGGGAGGCTTACCGATCAATAGGGAGACAATTGCATCACCGAGTTATTCACAAGACTAGCTAGCACGGAAACCGTTGTTGACCAACTACGTGGAAAACAATATGATGAGCAATCTGATCCCATCGAAGATCCTAATGGTAATCCAATTCCACAACAAGGGTTTCAACTAAAACCTTCGCTTAATCAAAATGGTACATGTCCTCGCGAGTTTGTTTATGACTTCATGCAACGGCTCTTTGCAAAGAGATCCCATGATATCACAATAGAAACGCTCAAGAAAGACTCACCAAGAAAATACGGGTTGAAGTTTCAGACTTCATGGGTTGCCTTAATGCAGAGGCTATTGTCGATTGAATTACAACATTGGAAGATTACATGGTACGACATGGATGATGTCCAGCGAGTAGCCTTTGTCAAGGTCAAGTTGAAGGGCCTAGCAAGAATTTGGTAGCGAAGCATTAACAATAACAACTCATCCTGGATTATCCTGCTATCACCAAGTGTGTTGACATGAGGGTGAAGCTGGAAATTATTTTCCTTCAGATTACATAGATACTCTTCTCCAAGAGCTCCTTACATTCAAAATTGGAACTTTATCGGTGGATGCCTACATTGAGAAGTTTAATGAGCTTTTTGTCCATTGTAAGCCTGCAAAGACGAATCGTGTAACGGCTAACCACTATCGGGCAAAGTTACGCCAACAGATCTAGCACAAGATGTTCATGTATGATTTCAAGTTAGTTGATGATATTCATTGGAAGGCTCAACGAGTTGAGCAACAGTTGCGGCAACATCCTCCCTAATGCCTTGATTCTCCAGTCAGGGAACTTTCTGTGAGAAAGGGTCCAGATCCGCATCTCAACCAAACTCTACCAAAGGACTACCAACTACCTCCCTATCCCTATTAGCCACACCCATAGATGCATACTATAGAGAATGCTAGTGTATTGTATTGTGTATTGTGTGTGATTAGTGGGCTCTTTTAATGTAAGTGCATGTGCACACCTCTCCTTTCTCCTGCAGTGTACTATATGTTTATCATAATAAAACACTATGTGTTAGGGCAAGCAAGCCCAACACATCATTTTCTCCCAAACTCTCCTTCTTCTTCTTCTCCTCTCTCAATATTCTCATCCCCTCTTCACGTTATCTTCATTAAATCTCTTTCTACTTGGTATCAGAGCAAAGATCCAGGCATTCCGCATCCACCAGGTTGAAAGGCGACACGTCACCTTGCTGACGTCACCAGCCGTACGGCTGACGTCAGTATTGTACGGACGTATGGACTCCATTTGAGCTGAAAGTTTAGGGGTTTGATAGATCTCGATTTTAGAAGATTTGTCATGATTTTTTCAGAATTTATCGGACTTCATTCCATGGGTTTTTAGGCGAAATAGAGAAATTCGAAAATCGGTCCCAGATTTCGTTCTTCTTCGATCTACCTCAAATCGGTAAGCTTTTCTTTGATTTATTTGCTCAAGATGGACCGAAATCTTCCTCCCAAGCTACCCATGGTGGAATTTTTACTTAAAATCACTGTTTGAGAGGTTTTGAACCTCAAACGGACGTGCGGCTGGGCCGTTTTTACTCGGTCAGGCCCTTTCTGACTGTGTTTCATGGTTTTTTGGATGATTGATATTTGTTTGAGGTCTATCTCTTGTTATCTTGAAGGATTGAGTGAGATAGAGTTGTTTGAATCAGTCTTTCTTGGCATACGGGGTCTCTTGGCGTAGGTTTATTTCTCTTGGACTCTACTATGGCTGACAAAGGACCCTCATCTCTTGGCATAGGGTCTCTTAAGTCCATCCCCTTGCAGATTATCTCCATTAAGTTGAATGGTGACAACTATCTTCAATGGGCACAATCTGTAAAAGTATTTTTAAGAGCCCGTGACAAGTTGTCGTATATTTTGGATGATCCCTCAAACTCTACAAATGCTACCTACAAGTCTTGGACAAAGGAGAATTATCAAATTATTGCATGGTTGTTGAATAGCATGGATTCCTCGATTAGCCACTCAGTGATGTTTTTATCCTCGGCTAAAGGCATCTGGGATTCACTTCATGATATGTTCTCGGAATCTCAGAATTTTTCACGGGTATTCCAGCTTATTTAAGAAATTGGTCGGTTTTAACAAAACTCCAGATCCTTAAAAGACTACTATTCGACGCTTCGAGGTATGTGGGATGAGTTGGATATGTATCGGCCTCTTCCTTCCAAATGTAAAGCGGATCATGACCATGCTCATAAGCAACGGGATGATACTCGTATCATGCAGTTCCTCGCTGAGCTGAGTTCTGATTATTTTCATGTTCGCGATCAAGTTGTTATGCAGGATCCTCTTCCCCCATTGACGACAGTCTATGCCATGTGTCAGCGTGCTATGGCCTCTACTCTTCATTCTCATTCATTTCTGCCACCCGAGCGTTCGGCACATCTTGCTGGTGATCAGTCCTCCCTTGGTCTTCCGGTACCATCCTGGTTTTGTTGGTCATGGTAGAGGCCGTGAGGGAGATCGCAGTCATGGTAGCCGTAGTCTTCATGGTCGTGGTGGACGTGGACGCAGTCGTTATGGTTCCCGCATTTGTTCACATTGCGGTGGAACTAATCACACGATTGATTATTGTTGGCAACTACATGGTCGTCCTACGTATGCCGCTACTTCTGTTGCTTCCACTGTTGCTTCTGAGACAGTCTTCCATCCTGACAGCTGAGCAGGCTACTTCAGGGGAGTCTCTTATCATTTCTCGAGCAGCATATGATGCCCTTATGGGGCTTCACATTCGGGATATTCCTGAGCCTTCTCATGCAACTTCGGCCCAGTCAGGTACTGCCCTTCTTGTGTCATCCTCTCCTACCTCCTAGGTCATCGACTCTAAAGCTTCCTCCCATATGACTGGTAAGTTGCAATTCTTTTCTTCTTATTCTCCTTCTTCTCCCACTCAGTATGTCACAGTCGCCGATTGGTTCCATCCCTCTCTCTTCTTCATTGTCTCTGTCTTCCGCATTGCATATGCCTCATTTTCCATTAAACTTATTGTCCGTCAGCTCTCTTACTAAATCCCTCAATTGTTCCATCACCTTCTTTCCTTCTTATTGTTTGTTTCAGGACCTACAGACAGAGAGTGATTGGTGGGGGGCATGAGCAAGGAGGCGTTTATCTTCTCGATGATACACCTGTTGCCGCTTCTAGTACTCTCTCTCTAGATCGAGAATCCATGACTCGGTGGCATTGCCGCTTAGGCCACCCATCCATTGCTAAATTGAGACTTTTGTTTCCCTCTTTATCTGTCATTAAACCATTATGCTGTAATTTCTGTGAATTGTCTAAACATCATCGTGCTACGTTTCCGCCTAACTCTTCTGAGAGGAAATCTCAACCTTTTCTTCTGGTTCACTCGGATATCTGGGGACCAGCCCCGGTTACATCAACTTTTGGATTTAAATATTTTGTTACCTTTATTGATGATTATTCCCGCATGACTTGGATTTACCTTTTGAAATCTAAAAGTGAAGTGTTTGATGCGTTTAAAGTGTTTTATCATGAAGTGTGCACTCAATTTCATTGTTCCATCAAATCTCTCCATTCTGATAATGGGGGAGAATACATGTCTACTGTCTTTCTATTCTTCTTGCAGGAACGTGGTATTTTGTCTAGGACGTCATGTGCTCGCACTCCTCAACAAAATGGTATTGCAGAACGAAAGAATCGTCATTTTCTTGAAGTTGCTCGCACCCTTCTACTTGGTATGCACCTACCCAAACATTTTTAGGGTGATGCTCTTTTAACTGCTACTTTTCTTATTAATCGTATACCCTCACGTATTCTGTCTTACAAATCTTCATTTACTATATTGTATCCTCATGATAATCCATTTCCTCTACCACCTAAAGTTTTTAGTTGTACATGCTTTGTTCAAATTTTGGATGGGAGTAATGATAAACTTAGCCCCAGGGCAGTTAAATGTGTCTTTATAGGGTATACTCGGAGTCAGAAAGGGTATAAATGCTTTGACCCATTGACTCGCAAGAAATATGTCTCTACCGATGTCACCTTCTTTGAGGATCTTTCCATTTTCTCCTCTCCAGGCCATTCCCTTTGTGATTCTCTTGCGAGTCAGGGGGAGTATGACTCTTATCCTCTTTCCACTCCTGATCATGGGAAAACTACTCCTCTCCTCTATTCAGCATCCTATTGGTGATATGGGTGAGCCTAAGCCTTTGCGGGTGTATCATCGTCGAGATAAATCTTCACAAGCTCAACCATCCACCCTTCCGCTCACTTTGGATGTTGGTTCAGGTGACTCTCCTAACTCGAGTTTAAATCTTCTCATTGCCTTACGCAAATGGTCACGATCTTGTACTCAACACCCCATTAGTAATTTCGTTTCATATGATCATCTTTCACCGTCTCTTTAGTCGTTTGCAGCTTCCCTGTCATCACAAACTATTCCTAGATCTCTCTCACATGCTCTTCAGAGTCCTGATTGGACAAAGGCGATGATGGAAGAAATGTCTGCCCTTGAGAAGAATCATACTTGGGATCTTGTGCTACTTCCTGTAGGCCATAAACCTGTTGGATGCCGATGGGTTTATACAATCAAGTTTCTTCCAGATGGCTCAATTGATCGCTATAAAGCCCGTCTTGTTGCTAAAGGTTACACACAGACTCATGGTGTGGATTACTTCGAGACATTCTCTCCGGTGGCTAAGCTTAATTCCATTCGCGTTGTGCTCTCCTTGGCCGTTAATTTATCATGGCCCTTGTTTCAGCTTGATGTTAAGAATGCATTTCTCCATGGGGATCTTACAGAGGAAGTTTACATGCATCAACCTCCTGAGTTCGTTGTTTCTCACAACCCTGCACTTGTATGTCGGTTGAAGAAGGCTCTTTATGGGCTCAAACAATCTCCACATGCATGGTTCGAAAAATTTAGTTAGGCTCTCTTGGAGTTTGGCTTTATTCGTAGTCATGCCGATCATTCTCTCTTTATATGTCGTTGATCAACGAGCATCATGGTTCTCATTGTCTATGTGAATGATATAGTTTTGTCTGGTAATGATTCTGCTGGAATGAGGGAGGTCAAAGATTTTTTGAAGACCAAGTTTGAGATCAAGGATCTTGGTCGCTACTTCCTCGGAATTGAAGTTGCTCGCTCATCATCCAAATTGGTCTTGTCACAACGAAAATATGCGCTTGATCTTCTCGTGAAGACCGGAATGTTAGGGTGCAAGCCTGCTACCACTCCCATGGATACTTCACAGAAGCTTCGACCAGATGATGGTGCTCTCCTTACTGATCCCGAGATGTATCGGCGACTTGTAAGCCGGCTTATTTACCTGACTATTACTCGCCCAGATCTCTCATTTGCGGTGGGGGTTGTTAGCCAATTCATGCAAGCTCCCTGTACTTCTCACCTCACGGCTGTCTACCGTATACTGCGGTATTTAAAATCAGCCCCGGGTCTTGGCCTCTGCTTTCAATTGCATGGTCATCTTCATCTTTTTGGCTATTCCGATGCTGACTGTGCAGGTAGTACTTTTGATCGCTGCTCTACATCCGGCTTCTGTACCTTCCTAGGTGGCAATCTTATAACCTGGAAGAACAAAAAGCAGCTAGTTGCTGCCCGGTCCTCGGCTGAAACAGAATATCGTGTTATGGCTCATGCGACGTGTGAACTCGTGTGGCTTCGCAATCTTCTTGAAGAACTTGGCTATCCTCCTTCGGATCCTATTCCTCTTCACTGTGACAATCAAGCGGTCATCCATATTGCTCATAACCCAGTTTTTCACGAGCGAACCAAGCATATTGAGGTCGATTGTCACTTCATTCGGGAGAAAGTCGCTTCTAAGGAAATCGTCACTCCTTTTATTCGATCTGGGGATCAACTTGCTGATGTTCTTACAAAGTCCTTGAGTCGAGATGCTCTTCATCGTGTTCGTGACAAGTTGCGCATGATCAACATCTACGCTCCAACTTGAGGGGGAGTATAGAGAATGTTATTGTATTGTATTGTGTATTGTGTGTGGTTAGTGGGCTCTTTTAATGTAAGTGCATGTGCACACCTCTCCTTTCTCCTGCAGTGTACTATATGCTTTATCATAATAAAACACTATGTGTTAGGGCAAGCAAGCCCAACACATCATTTTCTCCCAAACTCTCCTTCTTCTTCTTCTCCTCTCTCAATATTCTCATCTCCTCTTCACAGTATCCTCATTAAATCTCTTTCTACTCATACTCCTCGTATAAGACAACCTCAACCTTTGTAACGGCCTCCGCCACAAAATTTATACCAAAAGCAACCAGCGGTGTAAGGACACGACACCAGGGGGCGAGATCTTAATCTTAGCCCTCCCCTCAAGAGAGAACGGTGGGTTAGTTGACTGTTACCGTTACAGATAGATATGGAACTTTTCTAATGATTCTCCGCAAGCCATGAACCTCCACTATTGCGGTAATAAGGACCTCTACTACTCGGACGATTCTAAGTATTACGATGAGAACATCGAGATGGAACAACCCTATGTGGAGCCATCGTCATAGGTAGAAGACCCTCATGCTGAAACTGCGGCTGAAGCTGAGGTTGAAGGCCCTACTCTTATCATACACCGCCTCCTTTCCACCACTAAGTAAGAGGAAGACTGGCGACGGACCATTGTTTTCTGTGCATGGGTAAAATGCAAGGGTAAGTTATGTAATATGATCATCGATGGCGGCAGTGCAATGAACATCGTATCTCAAGAAGTGATTGATAAGCTCAAGTTTTCAACTGAAAAGCATCCAAAACCATATAAGGTTGCATGGCTCAACAACACTACCATCCCCGTGACTCAAAGGTGTTTGGTGTCCTTTAAAATCAACATATATTAAAATAATATTTGGTGTGACATAATTCTGGTGAATGTCACCCACATCCTTCTCAGGTTGACCTTAGCTCTTTGACCGAAAGGTACAAAGCGGTGGTAAGGCTACCATGCATACTTTCCTATAATGAGGTCACCATATCTTTCTTTGCCCATTCCAGCTTACGTTACCTCATTCATCTACACCTCCATCATTGACATCAACTGGTCTTTCTAACTCCCGTGTTCACACCATGCGGAAGTTCGAGGAGGAAGGCAAGGAGAAAGGCATAATGTTTGCTCTAGTCACAAAACAAGTATAAGAGCTTGAATATGTTCCTCATGAAATCGAATCCATGCTTAATGATTTCCAAGATTTGATGCCCAATGATTTGCATAAATTGCCTTCGCTATGGGATATTTAGCATGCCATATATTTGGTCCCTAAAGCATCCTTGCCTAACCTACCAACATACCAAATGACTCCCGCCATCCGAGAAAGCCTAAGCCCATTTGTTGCACTCAGTGTTCAAATTATCTCCAATATTATCAAAATATCTCCAATATTATCTTTATCTCCAGCTCAGCGATACCAATAATACTGGTAGCGATACCAATAATTCTAGTAGTATCAAAAATTCAAGGTACTAGCAATGTATCGATAGGTATCGCCAACGTATCAATATCGCTAATATAATAGCCAATATTTTCAACTATGTAAATTCTAGGCATCGCTTGTATTGTCAATGCATCAATATCGTCAATGTATCACCAATACTTTCGACTATGTAAATTCTAGGTAATGCTTGCATCATAAGTGTATCAACGATATTTCAATAATATCACCAACGTATTAATATCATCAAAATTTTGTTTATTAGAAAAAAATTATTTCAATTTTTTTTCATGGGCGCATAGTTGTATGTAGTGTTCAATTTGTCATTGATAATATTGATAATATCTCGATATTATCGATGTCGCAATATGCGCGATATTGAGACCACAATCTTTCATTTCCTTTCCAATTGTTGATGATTTCTTGGTAAAATATCATGTGTTGTTAATATTTTGCAATATCGATGGATGTTTGGATGAAAGGCTGGATGGTTAAATAGGCCAGATGGGATGGTTGGATTGATTTCTTACAACAACACATGCTTTTAAGGCCCCGTTAAACGGGAACTTGTTATGCATGCATTCGTTTTGCAATTTATTTTTTTTTAATTTCTAAATATGCAAATATGTACATTTTAACATCTCCTGAAGTTTCGCTGAAAATTCCACCGTTTTTCCCATGTTTCCTCACATTTCCAGTTATCAGCGATATTATCGGCGATATCGATATTGTTTCCGAATCCCTAGCCAGCACAACTTGTAGCAATACCGATACTTCGAACACCGGATAGCACTCAAGATGGACACAAGTAGACTTACAAACACGACATGGATTAAAGAGGGTTGACTGTAATCGAGCACCTACCAACATGAATGTAGGCACATCAATCAATTTAAAGGCCATTCTCAAACTATTGGAAAAGCACCCTCTATTTCATTTGGAATGGAAGACAATCATGTTTAGAAATCAAATATCTAACCTCAATATGATCTTAAATAAAATCACCCACTTGGTAACCAAATACTACAATCAAATGAACCCTAAAAAGCCTTTTAACCCTCGGGATCATCAGATCATCCAGGCTTGGTGTCAGACGTATATTATGCCGGCTAACCGAATAATGGTTCCCATTAAGTGGAATTACTCTATTCTGGGATTTTTCAAATTGACTTTCAATGGAGCATAAAACCCACATCTCATTGCGGCAGCACTGGGGAAATCATTGGGGATACAAAAGATGACTACATTTCAGCTTTTGCCATCAATATTCAAGACTGGATAGTAAATGTCACAAAATGCCATGCCCTGTTTCTTTGAACCAAATTGGCATGTAAGCTACATATTTCTATGCTTCAGACTGAAGGAGATTCAAATTTTACTGTAAGGCTTTTTATTGAAGCAGGATCTATAAAACTGGAGGACGGAAAAGAGAATATGGAATTCCCACAGCGTTCTTCAGCAAATCAATATATGGCAGCCAGACATGTTTACAGAACAGAGATATAACCCAGCAGCAGATGTTTTCTCTATATCTGTGGGCCCAATCTATTGATAGTGCTTGTTTCTTGATAATATTCTTAGTGAAGATACTTTTGATTGTGCAGTCTTTCTAACTGTTTCTTAACGAAACTTCTGCTTTAATAAAAAGAAAGTTGTAATGCCAAGAGCGAAAAATAGCAAATGCCTATCTGCAAAAGCCAAACAAGCACCACAAACATACCACCCTTGTGGACGTGTGAAATCTAGTCCCTTCATCAGGCTGACTCCACAGTGGAAGCACCCGCGTCCAAAAATCAGGTCAATCCAATCATCCAGTGAACCACGCGTGCAGTGCATGTTGACCATTGGCTTTTCTTTTGATCCATCCATTTTCCCATATACATGCAGGAGATCAAAAGAGCAGACCAACATGATTTTCTTGCTAGGTCATACTCCTCAAGGGGCTCACCTGATGAACAGCACAAACCTAGCATACAACCGTACAAGCCTAGCACTTCAGTTCAGCATCCACAGATGCACATTTGCAAGCATATTACATATTCCTTTTAGCCAGAGATACTTCTCCCCAACAAACCAAGATTTACTCTATGAAATTCTAAACTTACACATACATGTAATTGAGTAATGAAGATCATCACCTTTTTTCTATAATACAAAACAAAACCTCAAAGCGAACTACATAGAGACTATTTGGACAACGAGATTGTGAACTAACCAGGACGAGAAGGAGAAGGAGAAGGAGAAGGAGAAGGAGAACCACCACTCAGTGGAGACTCTTTGAACTTTGAAATCTCCATGCTTGAAGGAGTATACACACAATCCGACTTCCGATCCTCTCCTCCGTTGAAACAATGACCATTACCCGTTCCAGAATTCAGACCCCCTCCCACTTCAGAAACATCAACGTTGCTGCCAAACTCTTTCTTCCCTAAATCTCCCACAATCTCCAGACCATAAATCACATCATCTTCCAAACCTTTGCGCAAAACCTCGGCAAGGACCCCGTTCCTTTCCCTCTCTTCCATGGAAGTTTTTCAGCAACTCATCCAATCCACCGTTCGATCGTGTCCAAGGAATTCAAGAACTGCGACTCAAGCAAGTACTCGTATCAGACGGAGAATATGAGATTAAAGCAGTAAACGAAAGAGGAACCTTAAAGAAAGGCATTCAAACCAGAAATCGCCTTTTTCTGTCGACCTACCAGTCAGTCAGCCAGCCAGTCGAAAGCCTTGGAACGTCCGTTGAGCACGCTTTCGTGGGACTTACCGGTAATGTCAACCGTTCATCATCGATATAAACGAGGATAAAGGAACGAAGAGCTTACTTACAGCAGAAAGCAACCGAGGGTAGGAGAAGGAGAAGAAGCTGTAAGCTGTGAAGCTGGAAAAGAGATTGAAATTGAAGAAAGAAGGTATTTTTACAAGTACTTGGTAGAAAGAAGAAGGTTCCAGAAATAGCAGGGGTTTGATTTGGAAAGAAAATTCGAAGGATTAAAACGCATTTCTCACGACGGCAGAGCCGCTCCCTCGAACTCCGTTTCGAGACGTAAGAATAGTATGTTAGTTTTGCACCATTTAAAAAATGGTGGTGACTGATTCTTCTCACATGTGTCATTGATTTACAGCTATCCAGACCATCCAAATTGTGGGTCCACTGTGGATGGAAAATATGTATGATGAAAAAAATCCTAACCATCAAATTATTGGCTAGATGGTTAAGGAATGATAATGAGTGGTCCAAATCTCAAGAACGAAATCAGATGTTTGATATTATCTTCTCAGTGCAACTTTTTTATCATGATCCATTCACAGATGGTTCAGAGATTTTTACGGTCTGGATTGCCGTATAAATATACCATATATATGTTTGAAGAGTCGCTACCATTTTCTAACTGGTGCAGTACTAGCATAAGAATCTTGCCAGCGTTGCGGAGGAAAGAGAAGGGAGATGATATGTTGTAGCCGGTAAAACCGAAACATGTTAGATCTATTTCTTCAGAGTACACGTGCGTGGGTGATTCATCAATCGGCACGGTTCATATAATGTGCAGTGGTTGAATTTATCTTAATTGATCGGTGGATTTGAAGATATGTTAGACAACGTATGTTTTTAACGGTTGAAATGAAGTGACGGGAAGTGAAGAAATGTAACGTCTAGGATTGTCTGATGAGTGTCATTTTTAATAAAATGATGTATCCAAATAAGCCCCAATAGATGAACGGTCTCAGGTGATGCAACATCTGGTCCGATTTACTTCAGATGGATGGATCTACCGTGTTATGGTATTTCCTCTTCTACCGTATCATCTCCAGAAGAAAAGGAGGACAGACCGCCATGGGCTGATGGAGGGCGCGGATTGGATACTGACGGACGCGGATTTCCTGCGAAAGTTCCTGCGCAAGGATTCTGGACGGGGCCACTGTGATCTTTGTTAAAAATCCAGCCCGTTCATCCGATTTTTGAGCTTATTTTAGAACATGAGACAGAAAATAATTAGGATCCAAAACTCAAGTGGGCCATACTAGATGAAACACTGGAGGAAGAAATTCCTTCTGTTGAAACCTTCCCAGGATTCACCTTGATATTTATATTCCATTCAAACCGTTTATAAGATCATTTTCACTGAGATGAAGTGGAAAAGCCCAGAAATTAAACTGATACAAAGTTTTACGGCCATATAAATGTTTCAACGCTGGTCACTAAATCTCCACTGTTTCCTCTCATGTGGCCCACTTGAGTTTTTGATCCGCCTCATTTTTTGTGGCATGTCCTAAAATGAACTCTAAAGATGGATGGACGGAGTGACTTTCTCACAAACATCACAGTGGGCCCACATAGAATCTTGCACTATTGGAAAAGGGTTTCGCAGGAAATCCGCGTCCGATGCTGACAAGGTCGGTATCCAATTCGCTGCTGAAGTTACGTCACCAAGTTATGTGGACCCACCATTGTGTATGTGTTGTATCCGTACCGTCCACCTATTTGTAGAGATCGTTTCATGGCATTCCATGGAGAATGAGATAGATCTAAATTTCAAGTGGACCCACCGTCGAAAACTGTGGGAGCGGTCACACTCGTCACACTCATCCTTGAAACATTTATAGGCCCACAGTGATTTATTTTTTAAATCCATCTTATTCATAAGTTAGAAATATAGATGAAGTGAAAATAAAAATATCAGCTTCATCCGAAACTACCGTGGCCTTAAGAAGTTTTGAACAGGAGATGCCACTGTCCCCACTATTTCCTATGATGGGTCCACTTGGACTTTAGATTTATATCATTCTCTTTATAATGCCATAGAACGGTCTCATCTCTAAAAATGGTTGAACGGTATGGACACAACACATGCATCAATACAAAGAGAGTACTTGCCATCTATAGCGATTTGGCTACCAACCTTGTCAGTATCCAATCCGCGCCGGCTGATGGAGCAACTTAAGGGCGTGTTTGGACGGGCCCATCCCAAGGGATTGGATTGTATTAGGGTGGATGGCAAGTAATGATGGCTATGTCAGTGGATTGCTGGCAATTCCATGGAATTGCTATATTCAGGGAATTCACCACCGAATATGTTTGGCTCGCCTGGCCAATCCTGGGATTACGTCAGCCAATCCTGGGATTGCTCCGTCTAACCAAACATGTCCCAAGCAAAATAGATAGGATTAAGAGGGATTGGGTGGATTTCAAGGTAATGATGGTGATGTCAGTGGATTCTGCCTGTTTGGCACGCCCGGCCAAATCCTAGGATTGCTCCTTCCAATCCATCCTAATACAACCTAATCCCATCCACCCTGCCCGGCCAAACAGGCCCTAAAGGTCTGTTTGGGCGGTGGGATTAGAGGGAATTAGGTGGGATGGGATTAAAAAACATAATTGTTACCCATGGCAGGGATTGTCCCCTGTTGCCATGGGATAAAATTAAGAGAAATTTACGACGTGGACCCCACCTTTTATCCAACGGTTTTTTTGAAACAATACAAACTTAGAATACACGCTTGGACCTCCTCGTACGGACTCAACATTTCAGGACGAAAATACCCCTCCTTTCACGGCTGCGGCTTTTCCTCTCCCATTTCCACTGCTTACTTTTTTCCTCCCTATTTCCACTGCTTGCGTTTCCTCTCCCTTTCCACGGTTGCTTTCACTTTCGTCAGTTGCTTTCACCGTTCTTGTTGCTTTCACCCCTTTACTCATGTGTTTCCTAGAAAGACCCCAAAAACCCTTTTGTGGGCCCCCTCAATCGCATTTTGTCTTCTTCTCAAAATGGTCGGTCCCGAGAAGAAAAAGCACGCACCAAGGTATATTTTAAACTCAGTTGGCCCCACATTGAATGTATGTAATTTCTTTTTTTTTTAGTAGAGGAAAAGGTTTTATACGATCGAGCTCATGGGAACTCCCCACGAGGTCGACCTGTGTGGGCCCCACCATGATGTATGTCGAACATCATCACCGTGAACTTGATGGGTCCCCTTTAAATTATGGGATAGCAGAAAAATCAGTCCTATATGGAACCCAGGTGGGCCATACCATCTAAAATCACGTGAAGACATGCCTAAAACATATAAAATTACTTGGTGGGGCCCACTTGAAATTTGGATGTGTCTGAATCTTGGTCTGACCACTCATCCAAGTGGGACACACATTATGGATGGGCTGGATTTGTTAAACACATCTTGGTGGGCCCAAAACATAAATATGAATGTTTTAATGGAAGGTAACCCCTCTCAAGTTTTGTACGTGGTGTGGCCTACAAAAGTCACGAATTAACTTGATTTTTAAGCTCTAGGCCCACCATGGAATGGTGCATCTGACTGATGGGGTAGATGTTTGACATACTTCATGATAGGGCTCACACAGCTCGACCTCATTGGTAGTTCACATGAGCTCGACCATATAGAACCGTTTTTCCCACATATGCGTATATATACACACGACACATGTGCATGCATGCCCGCCCGTGCGTGTGTGTGTGTGTGTGTATATATATATACACACACACACACACACACACAGAGCGTTGAGCCCCAAATTGAAGCATAACAAAAGATCAAGTGGACCATACCACGAGAAACAGTGGTCATAATGAATTTCCAGTTTGCCCGACTGAATTTCTAGTTTGCCCCGCCTCAATTTCATGCTTATCCTGCCGATTTTCTAGTTTGCCCTGCTGACTTTCTAGCAAACAGTCGCTCAATTTCATGTTTGCCCCGCTGATTGTCTAGTTTGCCCCACTGAATTTCATGTTTGCCCCGCTGATTTTTTAATTTAGCTCGCTGATTTTTTAGTTCGCTCCCATTGTACTAAGTAAACTCAGTTGGGCTGCCCACATTGAATGTATATAGTATATCCACGCTGTCCATCCGTTTTTCCATCTAATTTTAGCGGTTTAGCCCCAAATTGAAGCATATCAAAAGATCAAGTGAATCATACCACAGGAAATAGCGGGGCATAATGATTTCCACTGTTGAAACTATAGTGGGCCCAACAGTGATGTTTGTTTGTTATCAAACCTATTCATAAGATAATACAGATATGGATTAATAGAAAACACAATTATAAGCTTATCCAAAACTTTTGTGGCCCCTAAGAAATTATCAACATTATAAGTTCAATTCAAAATATCCCCGTGGTGTGGTCCATTTGAACATTGGATATGTTTAGATTTTTCGGCTAAAGCCACGAAATTATTTGTTAAGCTAGCCCCGATCTTTTTCATGTTTGCCCCCGCTGATTTCGTAGTTTCTCCCGCTTGATTTTTCGATTGTTGCCCGTGATTTTCTAGTTTGCCCGTACGATTTTCTAGTTTACCCATTTTTTCTAGTTTGCCCATTGATTTTTCAATTTGCCCGTTGATTTTTCTAGTTTGCCTCGTGATTTTCTAGTTTCCTCCACGATTTTCCGGTTTGTCCATTGAGTTTCTAGTTTGCTAGAGTTTCTAGTTTGCCCCGCTGATTTTCGAGTTTGCCCCATCGAGTTTCTAGTTTACCCATTGATTTTCTAGTTTCCCATTGATTTTCCGCTTTCCCCGTGATTTTCCAATTTGCTCACATGATTTTGCGTTGCCCCATTGGTTTTCCAGTTAGCTACCTGCAGTAGCATTCAAGTAATATCCTTTGATTTCACCTGTTTCAACCTACGTTTTATAAATTGTTTCGCCATAAAATAAGAAACGGTCTCTCCAACGCATAAATTGTTGGGAGTTCACCTTCTCATCATCCTTGATAAAATCAAGTCCACCACGGAGACATTCATAAACCGCCCTACCATAGTTCTTGGTGAATAACCTTAATTTTGGTTTAATAGTACATCCCAATAGTGAACAACCATACTTGTTCAATTTATCTCTCTCAACTTGGATGCCATGGGGCGGTCCTTAGAAAGTTTTGACATAAGCAGTAGGAATTCGTAGATCCTCCAGACGTAGAGCTCGTAGGGCTTTGAACCCAAATACATTACCTACAATGGAAGTAAACATGTTAGTAATAGAACCTTATTCAAAAAGGTCTAAAGGGTAAACTAAATAAGCAATAAATTGACTTTCCTCCCCAGGAACGGGCTCGATGTGGTAGCATCGTCCTTTGTAACGATCAAGGCTGGTAAGTCTATCGGTCCACAAAGTTGTCCATGTACCAGTAGAAGACTCGGCGAACTCACGCAGCCCTGCTTCCTCGGGAACTCCTGGGTTGAGGAGTTACCCTGAATGCTGCTAAGATATCAGTATCTTTGGTTTCATATTCAGGAGTATAATAAGTCAATTTGTACTCTTTAACACCAACTTTGAATCCAACACTTGCTTTAGTCTATGTTTTTGGTGACATAAGTCCCTCCCTACAACTCATGAATTAAGAATTCTCAGAACGATAAGGTCTACTCGACATGGATTAGGCGTGAATGAAACCTTTCACAGCAATCTTTCACAAAACTATCAACTAATATTATCAACTATCAACAAATTAGAATGGTTCGTTATTAAATCATGGTCATCCAACCCAGGAAGGAAATGATCTTTACATGGAAATGAAAGAATCTGGAGTGATTAATGAACAAAATATTGCAGAATCAAAAGTGGCTCTAGTCTATGGTCAGATGAATCAAAATATTGCGTAATCGGATTGCGTACTACCATTGTACTAAATAAACTCAGTTGGGCCCATATTGAATGTATGGAGTATATCCACGCTGTCCATCCATTTTTCCAACTAATTTTAGCGGTTTAGCCCCAAATTGAAGCATATCAAAAGATCAATTGGATCATACCATGGGAAACAGCGGGCCATAATGATTTTCACCGTTGAAACTATAGTGGGCCCAACAGTGATGTTTGTTTGTTATCAAACCTATTGATAAGATCATACAGACATGGATCAATACTCTAAAGAGAATTATAAGCTTGATTCAAAACTTCTGTGGCCCCCAAGAAATGATCAACATTAGAAGTGGAATTTCAAATTTCATTTGGTGTGTTCCATGAAATTATTTTTTAAGTTTGCCCGGCTTCTTGTCTAGTTTGCCCCGCTCATTTTCTAGTTTCCCCCGCTCTATTTCATGCTTGCCCCGCTGATTTTACAATTTGACCCACTGAATTTCTAGTTTGCCTCGCTGAATATCTAGTTTGCCCCGCTGATCTTTTAGTTTGCCTCGCTGAATATCTAGTTCCTCTAATGTAATTAAGTGCATGTGCCAAGGTATGTCTATGTCTCCTTGTATATAACATGATGTGGGGTCTAACACTGTAAAAGCTACAAACTTGAACAGATACATGCCTTGACTCCCTGTCATACGGCCATGTGCCTATGCTGGCCGAATAAAGGCAAGTGTTCCCTATCTTTTATGCTGACAAAGCTACATAACCTTGTGATGTGCTACGTTGACTAAGCTACACAACCTTGCACTAATAAGCTACGTAACCTTGTACTAACGAGGAAACTCATGAACACCTCATTGAGTGATCCTTGCGAGCATTGCTCAATGCTAGTTGTCTAAGCGGCGAGCCTATTGTAGCCGATTGTAGCTAATTGATCCTTCAATATCTTTGGCTCATGTGTATCATGCATATTACAACTTTCTTGAGCTGTAACTTAGAATCAAAGGTATTTTCCTTTGAAGGTAATTAAGGGCATGTGGCAAGGTATGTCTATGTTGTGATGTATAAATTGGTATATCTTGATGAGAATCAGTGGGGCAAACACTAAAATCAGCGGGGCAATCAGTGGGCCCAACAGTGATGTATGTTTGTTCGTTATCAAACCTAGACATAAGATCATACAGACTTGGATTAATAGAATAAACAATTATAAGCTTGATCCAAAACTTTTGTGGCCCCTAAGAAATGATCAACATTAGCAGTTCAATTCCAAATTTCATTTGGTGTGTTCCATTTGAACATTGGATACGTTTATAAGAATTGGCTCAAGCCATGAAATTTGTTAAGTTTTCCCCGCTGACTTTCTAGCTAGCCCCGCTGATTTTCATGTTTGCCCCGCTGACCTTTTAGCTTGCCCCACTGAATATCTAGTTTGCCCCGCTGATTTTCTAGTTTGCCCTGCTAACTTTCTAGCATGCCCCGCTGATATTCTAGTTTGCCCTGCTTAATTTGTATCATGCCCGTCTGATTTTATATACGATGTTTTACTTTGTGATTTTTATGTCTGATATGTATTTAAATTCATCTCTGCAGGCAATGAAAATTCCGCCGTCAACTCCAAGCCAACATGTAGGTGTACACTGACATGGTGGTTTGACAGGGTCAAAGGTGGAGTGGAGAAGCATGACAGTCGCCTAAATCTATTTAGGCAATCCCCTTTCGCCTTTTTATTGCACGTTACATCCTTCGCTTTATAGGGGCTATATTTCACCTACTTTTACTAAGATACAAAGGTGATTCAAGATTTGAAATCAAAGGGCGATTGCGGTTTTCGAGATGGACTTCGCCTCATCACCTAGGTCTTAAGACCGGAGATCTTACCATACCCAAGAAGAGGAACACTACGCGTACACTACGAGACAAATACTTTAAAAATATCCAATATTAAAGAAGCACCTAATGGGCGTGTTTGATAGACTAGTTGATACCAATAAGCATGAGGACGTCGTGAAGGTTGCCCTACTTCTAGTTGTGGAGTGCTTTCTTAGGGGAACCGAACCGAAAACCATGTGCAATATGGATTATATTCACTTGGTGGACTCGTTAGAGGATTTCTATATGTATCCTTGGGGTAGCTTGGGATACCTTACAATGTTGCAAGGAATCGAATTTGCCCTTACCGCATCAAGTTCCCCTCGGTACACTGTATGTGGTTGCGTCCTTCCTCTACAAGTAAGAACACATTTTCTTCGTATATGTTTTCCTCTCGTAGTCATCTTAGAATTTTTAACCTGATGCAATTTCATTCTAGCGGTATGGGCAAGAGAGATACTACCACCCTACAAGAGTGTGTTGTTTCGTACGTTCCCCATCAAATTCCACGCTTCATTCAATATCGAGGCTGGAAGTGTTGGAGGTACAACAGAATACATGCTATTGTCCGAGTAAAGTCAGTAAGTTTATATATGTCCAAAGAATTACTTTGCTTAACTTGACAACCTTATCAATTTTATATTTAACATTACTCCTTGTTCTTTTGCAGACTTCGGTAGTGATGAAATTAGAACTAACGCTACGCGAATGGGAAACGGATGCCGTTCGCTCGGTGCGTGACAGTTTCCAGGTGAGATGTTATGAAAATTGAACTATATTTTTTTTCTACATTTAGTAAATTTATCCTTACTCTGACATATCCATCTATACATTTTGTAGCTCACTGAAACTCAAGAAGAAGATGAGGAGGGTAACGAGATTGATCATAAGGAGGATGACGAGTCAGATGATAACGAAAAGAAAGGTGTGGAGGAAGAGGGACCGAGTGAGGGTATACCAGTGGGGGGTGTTGTGAAGAATGTTATTTTTATTTAGGAATTTCGGATTTAGAGGGAGGAGTTAAAGAGGGAGAGAGAGGAATTGAAGAAGGAGAGGGGCAAATTGAGAAGAGAGAGGGAAGGGATGAGACGGAAAGAAACAATGATTGATGAAAAAGAAAATATGTTACTGAAAGAGAAAGAGCAGTTGAGGATGGAGAAGGAATTATTTTTTGAGGACAGGAAAAAGTTATCTAATGAGAAGGAGGAGTTTAATAAGGAGAAGGAAGGTAGTCGTACAGAGAATGGATGTTTTGTAATGAAGGAGGGTGAGGAGTTGAGGTCCACTTCGCAACCCGTTTATGAAAGGAGAACCAAAAGGATTCCGAAGCCGTCATATTACAAGATATCTCCGTACTTGTCCTTGTCTGCATTCGATACAACTCCTGGGCCGGTTCCCGAACCCGAGCAAGTAACAGCTTTTGCAACTTCTCCGGTACCATTTCCTCTACAGATGGATCCTTTCAGGATACTATCCACACAGGAGGTGAAAGAGACAAAGGACTGGTATGAAGCAAACAAGGGCATGGCAACGGGGAAATGGTTCAGTATGATATGGCTGAAGGATGCGTGGGTTGATAGCGAGGTAAGCATTACTAATTTATTCTCTATATGCATTGATTGACATGTAATTATGTGTTATTTTAATCTACGACTAACATTCTACTATCCTATTGATTAGGCTATCGACACATACATCGAGTTCCTTGAGAAAAGGCAGAACGACCTTTCAACAGCATATCCTCAGGATTGCAAGTTCTGTCCCACGTTTTTTACGGTAACTGTTTATTGCGTTAATCCGTAATCTGTTTAAAAATTTTATTTTCTTACATGTATTGAACTTTCATCATGTTCGTAATAGCAAATCCTTGAGGGGTGTTTGCCTGTTTTGATTGCATATCGGGCCTCCAAATCGACGTCAGAACGGGCCGAGCTATTAGGTCAGATGAGTACGGCCTATGCAATTGCTAAGCACCGAGATAAACCATGCGCCAAGGCAATCTGGTGTTATGAACGGGTAATGCACTTGTCATAGAGCATCATCTCTTACTATTATGTCTTCTATCATTTTTCTAATATATTATTTTGATAATGATGAACAGGTCTATGCGCCCATCAATCACGAAAATTCACATTGGTTTCTGCTAGTCATCTACCCTAGAGCAAGAGAAATTGTTGTTGTGGATAGCTTGTGCACAAATTTATCGCCGAAGTACAAACAAAAGATGAAGAAGATGACTGATGCGCTCCCCCTTCTCTTCCATGCCACTGGAGACAACACCGCGCTCGAAGGGAAGAAGTGGACCGTTAGAGTCGATGAATCTGCGCCGAAGCAGGACAATGGTTATGACTGTGGTATATTCGTAATGAAATACATCAACATTTTGTGTAGCGGTCTCACCTTAGCGGGAATAGACATGCAAAAATTCACCGCCGATTAGAGAAAGTCAATAGCATATGATTGTTTGTCTCTACTTTGTAGATGAAATTTGTCCATGGCATGGGCAGAATTTTGGAAAGATGTTGTATACATTGTTGAATATACATTGTACGTCATGATGTATAGCTTACTTTGTAAGTTTTGATGTATAGCATACTTTGTAATTTTGGTGGATAGCATACTTTGAAGATTTTTTGCATATTCACCGAAAATGTAAGTTATGATGTATAGCATACTATCCGGGCTTAGGGCTGAAAGTTGGGCGGGTTCAACCCGACCGACCCGACATTGGGTTGGGCTCGGGCAGGATATTTCGGGTCCTGCCTTAAGCTTGGGTTATACAAACACCAACCCGATAAATCTTGGTTGGGCTCGGGTTGCACCCAACCCGAACCCGATCAATATATAAGTTACTTAAAAATTATAATTGAGTGTGGATCGTTTGTGTCGAAGGCACACTAGTGATGTCGAGTCTCATTTGTCCATGTCATTTCCAAGGGACTCAAGCTAATAAGATATGCCAGATTTCTCTCCCAAATAGACACCATGCTATGCTACATGACTTTTAAAGGAGTAGTTGTCTTATATTTAAGCTTGTTTTTTAAAGGAAAAAATGAAGTTGTTTATAATGAATAGTCACATATATAATTAATAAAATTATAGATACAGAAAATAAGTCCTATATTGATATATAATAAACTAATGTAATAACGAAAATATTAGCATGTATATACCCGACCGAGCCCGCTCGGGTTGGGCTTGGGTTGAGAATTCCCAACCCGAGATTGGGTTGAGTTGGGTTGGGTTGGGTTAGGGTTGAGGTATAGGAACCTTGGGTTGAGTTAGGGTTGGCACCAACCCGACCCAACTCGCCCGACCTTCAGCCCTATCTGGGCTGGGCTATTTTAAGAAACACTTGTTGGACTGCTGCTTTTTGTATGAAGGTGAATATTTAAAGACTCATATTCATATGTATCCAATGGTCGAAGGCCGAAATCATTAATGAAGCATGATAGGTAGATTATGGCTTCTAAATGATGTAGGGAAGAAGAACGGTTCAGATCATTCAAATAATGCAATCTGCAAGATACAGTTCAAAATGAAATTACAGAAAATGAATCCAGAAAATAAACAAAAATTAATGTGATTTGTCTAGTTGATATAGTAGGTCAAACAAGATCTCAGCCTTTTTAAACCAATCAACTGACACCACCATCAGTTTGCCCGCTCATATTTTCCTACTTGCCTAGCTGTTTTTCCAGTTTGCCCATTGATATTTCAGTTTGCCCCATTGTTTTTCTAGTTTGCCCATTGTTTTTTCTAGTTTGCCCGTGATATTTCGGTTTTCCCCCTATTTTTCTAGTTTGCCCATGATATTTCGTTTGCTCATTGTTTTTCTGTTTGCCCCTTGCTTTTTTTCTAGTTTGCCCCGCCGATATTTTCATTGCCCCACTATTCTGTTGTTTTTCTAGTTTGCCCCACCGATATTCGATTTTGCTTTTCTAGTTGCTCATTGTTTTTTCTCAAGTTTACCCGCTAATATTTCATTTGCCCGATGTTTTTCTAGTTTACCCATTGTAATTTCGCTTTTCGATTTATTTGCCTATTGTTTTTAGTTTGCTAGTTTGTCTCTTGATATTATTTTTTTCTAGTTTGCCCCGCTAATATTTCGCTTTTTTTTTTCTAGTTTGCCCCGTGATATTTCAAGTGTGCCATTGTTTTCCGACTTGAGCTTATTACGTTAAAGGCGCGCATACATTTTTCAGTTGGGTACGATCTAAAACAATTCCACATTCAAGAAAGAACCGGACCTTCAACCTTTACTAAAATCTAATGAACTTTAATGAACCGGTAGACGATTCATGACCGGACTATCATCAACGACACTATTGACTATACCGTGTCGATCAGTAAGGAGGGTCCTCTCTTCGAAGAGCGGTGCCCCCTTTCCTAAATCAAAGATGCCTTTCAGCTCCTTATTGGATATTAGCTCCTGTCTAACCTTCGATCTGAGCTTGTAGCTCCGGTCTGACCTCTATCACACACATGAGATAAATGGCTTAAGCTTATATGCTCCTATAGATAGGTTCTAAACCATAGGGCCTATCTAGGTTCTAAATCATAGGTTCTAAATCATCATAATTCTTTATGGTATGGTCCACTAGTGCGCAAGGTTCTATGAAGAATTTTGACGCATGAATGAACGTGATGACGATAAATACTCCGAATCCATGGAGCTTCTCTGGACTCCTCACAGAGACTTCTCGAATCCACGAGGAAAGAAAGCAGAAAATAGAAATAAATTCTAATAAATTCGAATCGATTAATTCTTAAATAAAAGAGTTCACAACCCTTTAAATAGGGATACCAAGCAATAGGAAAGTAATCAAAATCAAACTACAACTAAAACTCCTAGAATTCGCGACTTACTATAAATAGTAAACTTATAAAATATAGACGGTCGTGATGTCTACTAGTGCGCAAGGTTTTTGGGCGAAAATAGTAAGTGTCCTATTTGACATCCCCAAACCGTTCTCCTAATTATTCTAAGCTCTTTTCACGTTGCGCGCAACTCCTAAAGCTTGACGGATGAAGAGTTATAATCAAACTAAAACTTACTATTTATAGTAAAAACAAAATTAAAACAGGGAAACGACCGTCGATTTAGGGTTCTTTCGCAATTCCGAGTGTTGTAACCCGGTATATCTGGGTTGGTTGGCTAAAGTAGCTCGTTCTACCCAAAATCATATATTTTACGTCAGCTAACTCATTCCGGATTGTGAGATATGCCCGATTTAAGGTTCGATGGTGGGATCACTTCATTCTTGTCGGGCCTTTTTCGATCCATCATCTGGCCATGAAATCGCGACCATCTACATCAAATCTGAATCACCTGCGAGTGGGCCACGTGATGAAAACAATGCAGATAGGAAGCTCGCAATAAATTAAAAAATAATAATAAATAAATAAAAAAGGTCGGTTAGGTCGACTGTAGTACCGGTCGACCATTCGAATCACTCGACATGTACGGTCGGATCAGGGTATCGACCCGGTCGACCCCATTTTGGCAAAATTTATAAAAATGGGGTCGACCGGTCAATATCATGTCGACCGGAACATGTCGGTAATTGATTCGAGGTCGACCCCATTTTGGGTAAATTTTTTGCAAAATGGGCATTGGCCGACCGGTACATGTCCAATGATTGGTCGATCGTGTGACCTATATGACGACCGCCATCCGCTGGATTGTGTTATTATTTTTTTTCATGCGAGCTTCCTATCTCGCATTGTTTTCATCACGTGACCCACTCAGTGATTCAGATTTGATGTAGAAGGTCGCGTCGCTTTTCCATGGCCAGATGGATCGAAAAGGCCCTATCGGCGACGAAGTGATCCGACCATCACTGACCTTAAATCGGGCGTATCTCACAATCCTCCGATTGAGTCAAGCCGACGTAAAATATATTTTATTTTGGGGTAAACGAGCTACTTTAGCCAACCAACTAACTCTTCATATACCGAGTTACAATGTTCTATATTGAAAAAAACCCTAGATCGACAATGGTTTGGGATATCTAGGGTTTTAATTTCGTTTTTACTATAAATAGTAAGTTTTAGTTTGATTATAAGTTTACTATTTATAGTAAGTCGCGAATTCTAGGAGTTTTAGTTGTAGTTTGATTCCGATTTCTTTCCTATTGCTTGGTATCCCTATTTAAAGGGTTGTGAACTCGTTTTTATTCGAATTAATCGGTTTAATTTATTAGAATTTATTTCTATTTTCTGCTTTATTTCCTCGTGGATTCGAGAAGTCTCTATGAGGAGTCCAGAGAAGCTCCGTAGATTCGGAGTATTTATCGTCATCACGTTCATTCATACGTCAAAATTCCTCATATAACCTTGCGCACTAGTGGACCATACCATAAGGAATTATAATGATTTAACACCTACAGTTAAAAACTTCTCGGGGCCACAAAAGTTTTGGATCAAGTTAATATTCTTATTTTCCTTTCATCCATGCCCATGTAAACTAGTCAACAGGTTGGATGGCAAATAAACATTATAACAGGCCGTAGGAAGTTTTGCATGGCGGACGTCCTTCTGAAATTTGTAAAGGAAGTTTTTAATGGTGGGCGTCCTTATAAAATTTGTATCGGCCTCATTCTTTGTCTCATGTCTGAAATAATTTGGCAAAACCGATAGACGTCCGCCATAATAAAGGTGGGCCGGGGTGTCAACAATCCTAACTAATATGCCAATGCTTTCGGTAATCCGCATCGACACATTGTACTCCTCCTCTCAAAAATTTTATATTACATGTTAATAGATGATCAATTAAAGCAATGTGGCCAATGTGTTATTGGTTAACAATTAGCGATGGTAAAGTGAAATAATATCAGCGGGGCAAACTAGAAAAACAGCGAGGCAAACTAGAAAACAATGGGGCAAACTAGAAAAACGGCGGGGCAAACTGAAATATCAGCGGGGCAAACTAGAAAAACGGTGGGGCAAACTGAAATATCAGTGGGGCAAACTAGAAAAACAATGGGGAACAAATCGAATATCAATGGGGCAAACTAGAAAAACAATGGGCAAAGCGAATATCGGCAAATCAAATATCAATGTAAAACTAGAAAAACAATGGGCAAAACGAATATCAATGCAAAAAGAAAACAAGGGGGCAAATCGAAATATCAATGGGGCAAACTAGAAAAACAATGGGGCAACCGAATATCAATGGGGCAAACTAGAAAAACAATGGGGCAAATCAAATATCAATGGGGCAAACTAGAAAAACAATGGGCAAATCGAATATCACGGGGCAAACTAGAAAAACAATGGGCAAATCGAAATATCACGGGCAAACTAGAAAAACAATGGGGCAATTGAATATCGTGGCACTAGAAAAACAATGGGCAACCGGAATATCATGGGGCAAACTAGAAAAACAGCGGGGCAAACTGAAATATCAGCGGGGCAAACTGGAAAATATCTAGGTAAATAGGAAAATATGAGCGGGGCAAACTGATGGTGGTGTCAGTTGATTGGGTTCAGAAAGCAACTCTCTCACCCAGTCCTGAGAACCTCTTCTTGTCAAAGAGCCCCACCCAATTTTGTTACTAGAACCATTGGCACATTTTCCATTAACCTCACAGTAACTGTCCAACACTAGGATTATGGATTTAAAATACTCTAGATTATAAATCCGATGGATTTGAAATACCCTGGATGTAGAAGCCTTCAGTTGTGTTTAGCACCCTGGATTCAGAATTCTCCGTAATCTAAAAGTAGCTATGCATAATATATTTATAGGAGTTTGAATTTAATTACTAAATCAACTTTAATATCTCTAATTAGTGTACCTAGGTCATGTTTGAGACAAAGATTGTAATAACACCAATGCATTCCAAATAGAAGCTCGCATATGGAAGATTTAGATTCTAGTGTATTTCAATTTAACATAACAAAGGATCCAAAATCTCCTTAATTCTAATGTAAATTATGTAATGGTCATTTGGATTCCAATGCATTTTCCAATCCAAGCTCCTAAACATGCCATAAGGGCCTCTTCGGAACGTGGGATTGAGTGGTATAAAATATAAAATTGGATCCCTACTCATGGCTCAGTGGTAGACCCCGTGTGTTTCAACATTGAGGTCATGGATTCGAGCACCCACGTGATGTGTGTACGTGTGTAAAAAAAGGTGGCATAGAATTCCATTTGATCCCATGCAAATTCCTTTAATGGATTAATACAAGTATCATATCATCCATCCAAATAGTAGATATTGCAGGATTTCTAGTGGATTTCAACTACATTTGTAGGCCCTATATTCATGCATGTGTTTTGTCCACACTGTCCATCCATATACACCTTTTACATGCAATATTTGAGTTATATATGCGTTCAAGTGACAAGCATCAACCGTGAAATCTGGTATGTTGGTTACAATTTTGTGAACCACCAAATGCAGGTTTCACTTAATAAAGTATTTTTCCTTAAAAAAGAATTTGATCTCAAACTTGGGTTGGACGGTCAAAATACCACTGTATTTCTAGACATCCAATCATTGTGCAATATAGTGTTAATTATATATAATGAAATTCCATATCATTTAATCCTGCGTTCCAAACAGACACTAAAATCAAGGATTTGAAATCACAGCAACGTGCTATGATTCTAGACTTATTGTAATCACTGTGATCGTTGGAGACCTTCAACATTGAGATGGAGAATCACATGTGTTGAGGCGTGGAGCCAGCACACCAAAGGGTCGCTTGAGCTTATGTCATGGTATGATAACAGAAGGGCCTATAAGTCATTTATCTGGCTTAACTGTCGAATTGCAACAAGTGCCTATAAGCTTGCCTTGTGATAGTCTGCCTCTAACTGGGTCCGGGTCGAGAAATGGAGAAACTTGCCACCATCTTCCATCGCCAACCCTAGTATAAACGAAATTAAACTAAATATTGCCTTAGATTTCTTAGCATTAAATGGGGTGCAACTTGTGTAGGTTGTGTTGGTTTGAGGGTCAACCAAAGCTCTAGGGAACCTAACCCGCAACCTAACCCGCCCCGAGGTTCCCAACCGAAAGTCTATGCTTGACCCGACCCAAATACATGTGATTATTCCCAACCCGACATACCAACATAAATTTGCAACCCGAACCCAACCTGAATTCAGATCGGCTTGGCATCTTCCAATAGAAACCCAACCTGAGGGCATTGACAACCCAACCCAAACTCGAGTTGGGTCAAATAGGTTAGGGTCGACAAACCCAAGTTGCGGGCCTAAGAAGAGAGATACATTCTACAGGTGGAGATGTACAAACATCTTCTTCAAGAGGAGATAAGCTGTAGACAAAGATTGAGAGTAGTTCGGCTCAAAGAAGAAGATTAGAATACTAAGTATTTTCATTGTATTGAAAATGCTAGAAAGGAGACCGATCGAATATGAAATGTCTTGATTGATAATGTCAACATAGAGGATAAGAAAAATATTTGTGAAGCTTCTATGTAGTTTTTCTCTAGCCTCCTCTTGGATGATGGATGGGTCTGTCCACAGATTCCCTCCATTTCAACCAAATGAGTGATCCAGAAGCAGCATGGTTGGAAAGGAATTTTGAAGAGGAAGAAGTTTGGGAAGCAATGCAAAACCTAGGCAAAGATAAAGCTCCGGGTCCAAACGACTTTCTAATAGCATTCTTTCAAATCGGATGAAGAGAAATCTAAGGGATGTGATGTCGTTCCTGTCAGAATTTGTCAAAAAAAGCTAGCTATCTAAAGATCTAGGGGCTTTATTTATCGCCTTGTTTCCAAAGAAGGAACAAGCTGAAAGTTTGAAGGATTTTTCTGCAATTACTCTTACAGGCAGCCCGTACAAGATTCTAGCAAAAGTCTTGCATCTAGGCTTTGTAAAGTTCTAGGTGGAGTCATTTGAGAGTGACAAGGTGCATTCGTCTGTGGAAGAAAAATTCTAGATGGAGCTCTTATAGCTCATGAATGCATATTACTCGAGACACAGAGTAGGTAGGAATAAGTTAGATTCTGAAAAAAAGCCTATGAACATGTTAATTAGGGTTTCTTCACTATACAATGCTAAGGAATACATATGGATGGGGGAACTGTGCATGAGATAAATTTGGCAGTGCGCGTTGACATACGCATTGTTATAAGGGGTTCAGTCTATTGTTACTAAAACATGAAACTCACCAAACTCACCTAACAAATAAAAGGAAGGATAAAACCCATTTTGTTCACCAAACCTGATAAACAATCCCAAAATTAGCAGTCAGGCAAAACGTCAAAACCAAACGAACAAAAAAAAAATGAGTGTTCCACAATTGCTAACACAGCTCCAAACACACAAAACAAAAACAGATGTCGATGGATCTGTATGCTCTTTAGCTCCCCGCTTCTTCATCAAGGATCTGAAGGACTGGTCTACTGGATCACGCATATCAATCATCCAGTTTGTGAATCAGTCCGATGCGGTGCTGCTCCATCGTTTTGAACACAGCATAACAGATCCTTCAGGATGCGAAAGATCTTCTCATTCCATTGCTCCTGTTCGGTCCTTTGGGTCTTCATTTCAGCCTTCATATCAGTTATTTCAGATCGAACAGAGGCTAGTTCCTCTTCCACCCGGCTGAAGCGCTCATGTATACGTGGGGGGGCCACAAAATCCTCATCAATGTCTTCGTCATTATCTTCCTCCTCCTCCTCTTCTTCCTCGTCGTCTTCTTCTTCTTCTTCCTTCGATTCTTCTCCTCTTTCAACATCTTCTTGCTGAATTAATTTCATTCTTTTGATAGTATTCTCGTCAATGAAATTTTGCGGCTCTAGCGGCACATCGAGGATGAAACCAAACCCATAATCTTTGGCCATCATACAAATCAACCGTTTGAAGGGTAAGGATAGATTGGTTTTGGTGGTAGTGGCATTCAAGATGTGACGCATTACAATAGATGGATAGCAAACCTTCACGCCCGTACCCAGTAAATACAAAACCTCCAACATATATTGTGTTACTTGTGTATGATTTCCCGATCTAGGATACAGATTGTACGTGAAGACAAGGTGGAGGAACCTGTAAACTGGAAGCATCCTTGCTGATTCCAAACAGTTATCACCCGTGACCCAATGCTTAAGTTCGCCACAAACAAAAACAGTCCTCTCATCCCTGTACCTATGCCTCTTCGCATCCTTATATGGAACAATCACTGTCCCACATGGCACCCCACTAATCCTCTCAATGTCAGACACTTTAAATGTTGCCAACGAATTACCGATTGCTACGTCGAAGGTCATTGACTGTAGATTTGGATTCCGAATTGAAGCGTAGAAATGGCGAACCGTCTCGGCGTCGGCATTGTTGGAGGGTATGAACATGGAATTCCACCCCATCTTGGCAAGCCACTTGAGCTCTGTCGTATCAGCGAATAAGTCTTTCTCCACATACCTCTCAAATGTTATCTTGCGTTCGGCGAATCTTCCAAAATCAATCGGTTATTGTACATCGACTCCCCGGCTGCGAGTTGTTGATGGTCCGGCCCGAGACGTGGATGGACCTGAGCGAGGTCTCAATCTCGTAACCTGGGTAGCTGCGCCAATGTCTTCCCTTCTCTTGGAGCAACGATTAAACTCTGTACGGCGGCGTCCTGTGCGTCACGCTTCTTGGCCATATGGAAGATAAGAGGGACGATGTAGAAAAGGAGGTGCTGAGAATCTTCCCCGCTGTAGGGATCGAAAGATTCCGTCGCCGGAATCGTGGAAGAAGAGACTCGAGAAAAGGAGGTGGTGAGAATCTTCCCCGCTGGAGGGATCGAAAGATTCCGTCGCCGGAATCATGAAAGAAGAGAGTCGAGAAGGTAGAAGAGGGTTTTCGGCCAGAGGAGGAGGATAAAAATGAAAATGGGAGGACGACGATAAATAAATAAGTAACGCACGACGGCGGACCCGGTCGACCCGGTCATACCCGGTCGACCCCAACTTGCTGGACATGTACCCGGTCGACCGGGTAGAGACCCGGTCGACCCCATTTAGGTATATTTTACCAAAATGGGGTCGACCGGGTCACTACCTAGTCAACCGGGTTCGTGTCCAGAGAGTTGGGGTCGACCGGGTATGACCTGGTCGACCCCGACTATTTTTTTTAATTTTTAATAAATTCTAATATATATAATTTTTTTAATTTTAATTTTTATGCTGATGGCATTCAGTACACACTGTGAACTGAAGGGAAATTACCGTGAATTTATAGGAATTGTCCTGCAATGAATAAATTTGACCGTGAAATGAGGGGAACTGTCTGTGAAATGCATGGAATTGTAACTCAGTTCACGGAGGGGGAGAAGTAATCGGATAATCAGATCTGCTCGGATAGGATGAAGGGGCAGGGAGATGAGATAAGAAGTAATCAGATTTTCGGTGGAGATGAGTATGGGAGCGTTGGAAGGGCCGTATGTTTTAGAGCAGGGGCATTTTTATCATTTACAAGGGTGTCCGTACGCATGAGGAATATTCTTAGCAACTAAAAAGAAATAGGCGGGGCAAACTAGAAAAACAGCGGGGCAAACTAGAGAAACAGCGGGGCAATCTGAAAAATCAGCGGGGCAAACTAGTAAAACAGTGGGGCAAACTGAAAAAAGAGAACTTATAAATTCCTAGATGGCCAAAGAGAACTTAGATGGTGAGGTACACCCAATCAGTTTCTAATAAAGAATTTGTTTGTTAGAACTTAGATGGCCAAAGAGCACCAATAATCTATATTGTCCAATCTAACATGACCTGACCAGCCAGGGAGTGTGCCCAAGCTCACCAATCAGGCCGAGCCAATTGAACATAGCTAAAATAAGTAACATAGCTAATGTAAAAGTGAGTAGTTAAAATTATATAAATCAAATTAAAAAAAATAAGCTTTTGGATAGGTTAAGAAGACTAGTCTAAGGAGGGGAGAATTGCATGATACTGAGACGAAGGCAAATACAAATATCCAAAACTTCTATAACTCCCAATTTTTGTTTTTTTAAAATGATGGGAATTGAATCCCTTGCATGATCCACTTGAGGATTGGATATGACCCTCTTGTAATGCTCTTTGCTCAAATTGAGAGAATGAAACCCACCTATTTATAGCTGGGCATGTAAAATCCATCTGATAAGCTGGTGGGTCCCAAACAACCAGAATAGATTACAAGGGAAATGATAAATGAGGGACTAGGAAACTATTTTTACTATCTAGGTCATTTTATTTTGAACAAGCTACCGCATCAAGCTATCTAGAACACTTATGGACATGGCTTGGGTATTACTTCCATCAGGACTTAGCAAGAGATGGATGGTTGCATTAAGACTTTATGGGGCTAATCGTGACGTATATGTTTTATTCGTGTAAACCATCCCAGGATCGCTATATAGAGTCTGTTTGGCACGCCCGGCCAATCCGGGGATTAAATCTTCCCATCCCTTTCAATCCCTCGAACCAAACACGTCCCAGGCAAATTTGAACGGATTAGGGTGGATTGGATGGGATTTAAAGGTAATGATAGTGTTGTCAGTGGATTGTCTTAAGATCCATGGGAGGATTAGGTCACCCTGTCTGTTTGGCACTCTAGGCCAATCCTGGGATTTAACTTCCATTCCCTTCCAATCCGCCTGGCCAAACGGGCCCTTACATTTTTGTATAGTACATAATTATGTAAATATATATATAAGTATATAAAAATATTTTTCTATCTTTTAATTCATTTCTTTGTCTATTTATCAGGTTGGTGTTTGTATAGCCCAAACTTGAGATCGAACCCGATATACCTGCCTGAGCCCAACCCAATGTCGGGTCGGTCAGGTTGAACCCGCCCAACTTTCTGCCGTACATAAAATTCAGCGAGGCAAACTATCAAATCAGCGAGGGAAACATGAAAATGAGCAGGGCAAACTAGAAACAATGGGGCAACCGAAATATTATCGGTGGGGCAAACTAGAAAAAACAATGGGCAAATCGAAATATCAGGCAAACTAGAAAAAAAAACAAAAAGGCAAGTTAAATATCACGGGGCAAACTCGAATATCAATGGGCAAGCTAGAAAAAAATGGGTAAATGAATATCACGGACAAACTAATATCCAGGGGCAAACTAGAAAATAGCGGGCAAATCGAATATCACGGCAAACTAGAAAAACAATGGGACAAATCAAATATCGTGGGGCAAACTAGAAAACTACGGCAACCGAAATCAAATATCGGTGGCAAACTAGAAAAACAATGGGGCAATCGAATATCGAGGGGCAAACTAGAAAAAAGCGGCAAATCGAATATATGGGGGCAAACTAGAAAAACAATGGGCAAACTAGAAAATCGGGGCAAACTAGAAAAACAAGCAAAAGCGAAATATCAATGGGCAAACTAGAAAACAATGGGCAAATAAATATCACGGGCAAACTAGAAAAATAGCGGGGCAAGCTGAAATATCAGCGGAGCAAACTAGCAAAACAGCGGGCTAAACAGAAATATGGGCGGGGCAAACTAGAAAAATAGCTAATTAAGGGGATTGATGGTGGTGTCAGTGGATTGGATTAAGAACCATGGGATCTTGTTTGACCTACTATATCAACTGGACAAATCACATTAGTTTTTGTTTATTTTCTGGATTCATTTTCTCTAATTCCATTTTGGACTTTATATTGAGGATTGCATTCTTTGAATGATTTGAACAGTTCTTGTTCCCTACATCGTTTGGAAGCCATAATCTAAAATATAGTGCTTCATTCATGATTCCGGCCTTCGAACATTGGATACATATGAATATGAGTCTCTAAATATTCGCCTTCATACACAAATCAGCAGTCCAACAAGTGCTTCTTAAAATAGCCCAGATAGTATAGAGTTCATAATATGATTAGATATAATTTGTAGTTGATGTTGCTGAAAGATGCCAACAACAAAAGTGTGGATGAATAGGTACGTTAAATATGGATGCGTTTGTCTTTCCAATCCTTGTTGTCATTGTCAGTGTTTCAATGTGTTGTAATTTTCGTACTTGTTATTTTTTACGTGTTTAACATTTGATTAGAAGATTTGAATAAGATGGATATCACATCTGCTATTTGGACTCGGAAGGTTATTTCCTTTTTCGACAAACGTAGAAATTGAGCGAGGCCCCGCTGAAAATGAGTGGGCCAAGGAGTTCCCTTCTATGCCTGTGAAGTTCTTGTCTACCAGACATGTTTGAGGTTTTGCTTATTCTAGTATATGCGCAATTGCTTTGCATTAATTTTCATGTGCAATTTTCTTTTTGACGAGTCAAACGGGACAAGCAGAAAATACAGTGGGACAAGGTAAAAAGTTCATTCATTTACAAAGTATGCTATACATCAAAAAATAAAATAAATTACAAAGTATGCTATTTTTCAGGTATGGGAAACTTGCACTTTCGGCGATTATGCCCAGTTTGTTTGCATCGCCCACACTTTGTTGTATTCGATTCCTCTCCACGAGATGAAATTCTAAGCTTTTTGGTCTTCACCGACCTCCTTTGTCCTGGGGGTTTAATTTACGCACAATACTCCTTGAAGCCTACTGAAATTTCTTCCCACTCACTCTTGTCACGTACTGGGTACACCGATTCGTTATACGTAGCTATGTAATTTTGCACCGTGTAGAATGGGGAGCAATATGAGTAATGAAAGAGATTATAGTTTATACATGCTTTGACAGGGACATGCATACAAGGGTACCCCTTCACGTCAAACTCGCGACATGTACACGAAAACTCATTGAGCTTGACTGTATCATTATAATCTCCCACAACATAATACTCATTTCGAGAAATAGGATGACAGCGAACATCTCGCGCCTTCTGCACAAGATCCTTTAACTGTTGCTCCGCCCATGGAGTCAATGGCCCTACAAACGATGCCGCAGATTCTCTCCTCTTATAAAACAACTCTTATATCTTCAATCTAACCCCTTCTATCAATTTCGTAATGGGATATTCGCGTGCTTCTTTGAAGAGGGCATTAACACACTCAGAAATGTTTGTAGTAACCAAGTTGAATCTTTTTCCTGGAAAGTGCGAAGATGCCCATCTCTCGTATCCGATTTCTGTCAGCCATGCATGTACTGTGGGATTGGCCATTTCGATATCATGCATTAATTTTTCGAATTCAGCCACCCTACATGTCTTCACTGCCCGCCAGAAGTACATCTCCAATGACTTGTCTTTAAAGGTGTCCACCAAGTTTCTGTAGATATGATACGCACAGTAGCCATGAATTGCACGTGGGAAGACTTGGGGAACCTCTTTCAGTAAACCTTTATGTCGATCAGATATAATAACAAGATCCTCCAGAGACCCTATCGCATCGCTAAGATAAGTAAGGAACCAATTCCAACTACTACTGTTCTCTGATTCTCCGATACCAAATGCAACTGGAAATATATGGTTGTCCCCATCTAAGGCCGTGGCGATGAATAGAACACCCTTGTATTTGCCCTTTAGGTGTGTCCTGTCAATGGCTAATACCCTCCACAATGAATTTTGAAAACTTCTAACACATTGATTGAGCGCAACAAAACATCTTTCGAACCTGAAAGTCTCTTTGTTAACCGCAGTGCAGTCACTGTCCCTGCGTTGACCGTCCTCAACTCATGCAAATACAAGGAGAGTTGATTGTAGTAGTCTTCATAAGACCCCATAACCTGATTGATTGCAAGCTCCCTGGCTGCCCATGTTTTCCTATAACTGATAACAATATTATACTTCTCTTTCATGGCGAAGATAATATCATGTGGCCTCAACCCCAGGCGTTGCTCGATGTGGCTAACAACCAAATCACATGCTAACTTACTGCTTGCTTGCCGGTGATCACTCCTCATCCATGGCATGCCACACGTGTGATTTGCCGTATAAGTCCGTATCTTGAAAATTCTCAAATCACCAACGCGTGATGCATGAACCCTCCATTCACATCTATTTTTGAAGCATACAACCGTAAATCTCCTAGAATTTGAGTACAGTACCCTGTACTGGAATTTATTTTGAAGGGCAAATAGGCTCAAAATATGCTGGCACCGACTCTTGTCCTTGAATGTTTGCCCTTTCGCTATCTCGATCGATTCACTTAACAAATCCGTATATTCAAATTCTTTGCATTGGTGAATGCAGTATCATCAAAGGGCACGGGAAGTTGACGGGTGTTGAAGTTTGATGTTTCGGGAAGGTCTGGATGCGGGATGTCGTTTTCAGGATTGATGTATCTTCTGTCAGATGATGATGACAAAATCTGCTGTTGTTGCTAGAGGTGGTGCCATGTAATCACAAATGAGGTCAAGGTCACATGCATCACTAACTTGGGCACTAACAAATTTTGATGTTTGGGGCGGTTCGGACAGTAGATCATTTGTTCCTCCTACTTGTAATGGATTTGGCTTATATTCAAATTCCACGCCATGCTGCTTTTCTCGCCACACCGTCAACGTGTGTTGTCATATTTATGTGTTGGATTGTCTCGATGACCAAAGGGATAAACTTTTTCGAATGCTCCAACTGTGTTGCCAGGAACTCTTTCACGTCATCGTCATCCTCAAGTACGGTTGAAGGGATTGATTTATTGGAGTAGGGATACAAAACTTTCATCCGAATATCACAATCTGTTGGTGTACTCTTAATAATCTTGTATATTCTAGATAGAAGTTCCTCGTACGTAGTATCAGCATCTAGCGAAATAGTTTTCGTACTTCCATTCTTGTACATCCATTGCTTGTTTTCACATTCCAACTCCCCGCCATAGCAACAGATGATTCTCGTAGCCATAATCTGGAAATCAATACAATGACAACTTATCAATAAAACGTTAAACAACGGAAGCTTACCATAAGACAAAACTCAATTACATAGTATAATACCGAAAACTCGCTTTCCCTTATATATAACAATGATACAAATCTTAAGGAAATAAAGAGTAAGCTGGAAAAATGCGCGAGACAATGTACAAATTAAGCAGGGCAAATATGAAATTCAGTAGGAGGGGTAAGCATGAAATTCAGTAGGGCAAACATGAAATTGAGTGAGGCAAACATGAAATTTAACGACCATAGCGGGGCAAACTATAAAATAAGTTATGCAAGTAAACATTTAATCGAATGTATGTAATCCCCATCAACGCATAAAATTCAATAAGTCTAACGCATGAAATTGATTAAGTCTAACACATGCCCATCAACTTGCATTAAATTGACCTTAGCTACCATCAAATAAGTCCATCAGTAAATTCACCGTGCTACCATGAAATAAACAACTAGAGCTCATGCGGATTAGGCCTTCAACATTACGAATGATTTCATATGGTGCTCGTTTAATTTTGTGACACTAGCTATTATTACATTGAGTGAGGCACTCATGGAACTTGATCAATGCAAACTAAGAATTGATCGAGGGAAGTATGAAATTTCAGTGGGGTAAACTAGAAATTCAGCGGGGTAAAGTAGAAAATTAGTGGGCCAAATTAGAAAATCAGTGGGGCAAACTAGAAAATCAGTGGGGGAAGCATGAAAATCAGCGGGGGAAACATGAAATTGAGCTGGGCAAACTAGAAAATCAGCGGAGGAAACATAAAAATCAACGGGGCAAACTAGAAAATCAGCGGGTGAAACATGAATATCAGCGGGGCAAACTAGAAAATCAGCGGGGCAAACATGAAATTTGGTAAGGCAAACATGAAATCAGCAGGGCAAACATGAAAATTGAGTGGGACAAAGTAGAAATTGACTGGGGCAAAAATGACAAAATTCAATGAGGAAATCCGAAAAATCAGCAAGGCAAATTAGAAATTGAACAGGGCAACCAGAAAATTGAGCGGTACAAACTAAAAATATAGCATGCAAGCAAACATTGAATCGAGCGAGCATAACATCATATTGAGCTAGACAAACAATATTTCGAGCAAGCATAGTATGATATTGAGCTAGGCAAACATTAAACCGAGCGAGCGTAGTATGATATTTAGTGGGGCAAATATTGAATCGAGCAAACATAGCATGATATTTAGCGGGGTAAACATTAAATTGAGTAAACATAGCATGATATTCAGCGGGGCAAACATTAAATCGAGTAAACATAGCATGATATTGGGTGGGGCAAAAATTAAATCGAGCGAGCATAGCATGATATTGAGCTAGGCAAACATTAAATTATGCTATCCTAGCATGAAATTTATCGATGCAAACATTAAATTGACCTTATCTACCATTAAATTGAGCTGGGCAACCATTAAATTGAGCGATCCTACTATGAAATTGATTGAGGCAAACATTAAATTGACCTTATCTTATCTACCATGAAATTAAGGTGGGCAAACATTAAATTGACATTATCTTATCTACCATGAAATTAAGCTGGGCAAACATTAAATTAAGTGATCCTAGCATGAAATTTATCAAGGCAAATATTAAATTGACCTTATCTTATCTAGCATGAAATTAAGCTGGGCAAACATTAAATTGAGTGATCCTACATGAAATTTATCAGGGCAAACATTAAATTGACTTTATCTTATCTACCATGAAATTAAGTTGGGCAAACATTAAATTGATCAATCCTAGCATAAAATTGTGCAGCGTAAACATGAATTTCAGCGAGCATAACATGAGATCAACTGAGCCCTAACATGAAATTGATGGGCTTTAAATGGAATTCAGTGAGTTTCACATGGATTTGACCGATCAAAGCATAAAATTAACTAAGCCTAACACATGAATTTGAGTAAGCCTAACACATGAAATTGACCGAACTTCGCATGCAATGCAATTGTACTCTTGGAGCATTTAAAAAAAAAAAAAAATCTGTACCACCAACTACCGTAGTACAGGTCAAATGTAGGTTGAAGAGAGGTGCTTTGGAGTGACAGAATATTTTGAACCTTTCCAAGGATTGCAAGTGCAGCCACTTCGTGGGATTTCACGTAACCCTAGCCAAGACGAAAAATGACAAACGTAGAATGATGATATCTAGATGATTCATGGAGAATTCGATGAGAAAAATGAAAAGAATAACCTCCATACGTTGGTTTATAGTTGAAAGGGAGTGAAATGCTGTTATGTTGAGGAGGTTTTTTCGTTAAGGGAGTGAAAGCAACGAATGAAAGCTAGGAAATGCAAAAACGGATTGGCTACTCACCCTACCACCATCCAATGGCTGTGGTCGGTGTTCATTGAGCCCCACCATGATGTATGTGTTTCATCCATTCCGCTCATCCATTTTTACAGTTCATTTTAGGGCTTACTTTAGAAAATGAGAGGGATATAAATCTCAGGTGGACCACACCACAAGAAGATAATATTGATTGGATATTGACAATTAAAATTCTCCTAAGGCCCAATGAACTGTTTATTTCACATCTAATCTGTTGATTAGTTCATACAGTCCTAGATTAAGGTAAAAACCAAAAATCGGCTTCATCCGAAACTTTTATGGCCCCCTAATGGTTTATAATGGTTGACGCTCATTCAACACTGTTTCCTGTAATGTGGTACACTTGAGATTTGGATATACCTCATTTTTTGGTCTCATATCATAAAATCATCTGAAAAAGTATATGGACGGCATGGATGAAAAGAATACATCATGGTGGGGCCCACAGATGACCGACCATCTGCCATTAGCTGGTGGCACGGAGAGTACCGAATCTGTTTCCGCCAAAAGGAGGGGTATTTTCGTCCTGAAATGTTGAGTCTGTACGAGGAGGTCCAAGCACGTATTCTAAGTTTGTATTGTTTCAAAAAAACCGTTGGATAAAAGGTGGGGTCCACAATCGTAAATTTCTCTAAAATTAATGTCATGCTTTGTTGATGATACGATGGTACATTAAATGGATATACTCATCATCATTTGAAATTATTGAGAATAACACACATGTGTTATATCTAAGCCGTTCATTTGTTTTGAAACCTTATTTTATGGCATGGGCCTAAAAATGAGGTAGATCCAAAACTTATGTGGCCCCAAAGAAGTTTTCAATGGTAAGTATTTAATCCCCGTTGCTTTCTATGGTGGGGTCCACTTGAGCTTTAGATTTACCTGATTTTTTGACCCATGCTCTAAAATAATCTAGATAAATGGGTGGACGGTGTGGATATAGCCCACACATCATGGTGGGACCTACACAACTTCCCAAACATTGAGTGAAATTGGCACATGACCAATGCAATTCCATTTAATGTAATTCCAAGCTTTTCCATTCTTCCCAAACATGGAGTGGAATTGGCACACGACCAGATGAATCCCATCCCACCTACTCCCTTCTAGTCCCACCGCCCAAAAAGACCCTAATGAGATCGAGGGCGTACACTTCGAGAGTACTTGCTGTCTCGCGTCCTCGGCATGTGCGTGGGGACCGCAACCTTGTTATCACATATACATGATCCCAACCGTTCATTGATCGAATAGCTAAAACAAGAACGGCCAGCTGGTCTTATCGAGCATTCCACTAGCAGATGGCAACATTGTGTTATCCACCGTGGATATCCTACCAACTAAAAAATCACCCAAATGGAATGATCCTAACGCTTCATCAATTGGTCAATAGATAAACGGTAAAGAGAGAAGCTTAAGCAACGGTTCACCTTCAACCAAGCTATAGCCAAACATTGAATGGCTAAGATCTTCCCATTTGTGTTACTTTTTGCTGCACGGGACATCTACTATGTACCTGTTATCGAGAAATTTAGGACTATGGACCCCACCTTTTATCCTGCGAAGCAATACAAACTTAGAACACGCACCTGGACCTTCTCGTACAGAGTCGGGATTTTAAGACGAAAATACCCCTCCTTTCACGGCTATGGCTTTTCCTCTCCCATTTTCACTGCTTGCTTTTCCTCTCCCTTTCCACTGTTGCTTTCACTGCCGTAGCTTTCACCACCTTTCCTCACCGCGTTTCCAGTAGAAAGACCCAAAAAACCCTTTTTGTGGACCCCCCTCATCAGCATTTTGTCTTCTTCTTAAAATGGTCGGTCCAGTGAAGAAAGCACGCAGCACGGGTATATGTTAAACTTAGTTGGGCCGACATTGAATGTATGTGGTTTCATTTTTATTTTTGTACCAGAGGAAAAGGTTTTATACGGTCGAGCTCATGGGAACTCCCCATGAGGTCGAGTTGTGTGGGCCCCATCATGATGTATGTCGAACATCAACACTGTGAACTTGATGGGTCCCCTGTAAATTATGGGATAGTAGAAAAATCAGTTGTATACGGAACTCAGGTGGGCCACACCATCTAAAATCATGTGAAGACATGCCTAAAACATATAAAATTACTTGGTGGGGCCCACCTGAAATTTGGATGTATCTAAAAGTTGGTCTGACCCCTCATCCAAGTGGGACACACATTATGGATGGGCTGGATTTGTGAAACACATCTCGGTGGACCCAAAAAACAAATATGAATGTTTTAATGGAAGGTAACCCCTCTCAAGTTTTGTACGTGGTGTGGCCTACAAAAGTCACGGATTAACTTGATTTTTAAGCTTTAGGCCCACCATGGAATGGTGCATCTGACTGATGGGGTAGATGTTCGACATACTTCATGATAGCGCCCACAGCTCGACCTCATGGGTAGTTCACATGACCTCGACCATATAAAACCTTTTCCCACACACACGTATATATGCCCCGCTCATTTTCTAGTTTCCCCGCTGATTTCTAGTTTGTCCCGCTCATAATTCATCTAATTTTAGCGATTGAGCCCCAAATTGAAGCATATCAAAAGATCAAGTGGATCATACCACGGGAAACAGTGGGCATAATGATTTCCACCGTTGAAACCATAGTCGACCCAGCGGTGATGTTTATTTGTTATCAAACCTATTCCTAAGATCATACAGACATGAATTAAGCCAAAAAAACACAATTATAAGCTTGATCCAAAACTTTTATGGCCTCTAAGAAATAATCTACATTAGAAGTTCAATTCAAAATTTCATGTGGTGTGGTCCATTTGAACACTGGATATGTTTAGATTTTTTGGCTCAAGCCATGAAATTATTTGTTAAGTTTGTCCCACTGATTTTCATGTTTCCCCGCTGATTTCCCAGTTTGCCCCACTGATTTTTCAGTTTGCCCCCGCTCATTTTTCAGTTTGCCTTGCTTAATTTCATGCTTGCCCCGCTCATTTTCATGTTTCCCCCGCTCATTTTCTAGTTTGACCCGCTCTTTTGATTCAAACCAAGACCATCCTCAACTAGTAGAGGAGTTTCCACCATAACTTTGGTCTACACGTATGTCAATCTGGACTATCCAAATCATGAGCACAAAATCTGAATGGACAACATCTCCAATATCACACTCATTGGACAATCCTTACCATCTAAATTGGTAGCCATCAGATGGGCCGTCAGAAAGAAAATGATCAATAGTCTAAAGTTAATAACTAAGATCAGATCAACATGATTTTGGGATTCTGAGGCTCCATTGACATTGAGCTCACAACCTGAATTGTCTAGATTAACGTAGATGTATGTTGAGGTATGGCAGCTGAGTCACCACTATCGAGAAAACTGTAAATGTACATGTAGTAGTGCAGACCCAAAACATTTAATCGTGATCTAAAACTGTTTGTTGTCCATGTTACAACCTGTATAACTACAAATATCAAAAACGAACAGCAAAATCCATTTCCCAATAGGATGCATGCATGAGAATACATATTGGTGCCCTCCAGTACATTACCATTTCCTTCTGCCCCTTCGAGAAAATTAAGACTCTTGATTGGTGGAATAACATACCCTCTAAATCACTACCGTCTCCTCCCCCTTCATGCAAATAGAGATTCTCAATTAGAAGATGGTGGCCCACCTCTTCCACTTCAGATCCTCCACCAGATGATGAAACTGGCCCTTTTCTCTATTGATGAAAATGATGTCTCTAAATTCGCTTCAAAATAAGAAGGTCAAGTGAGCCACGTGATAGAAAACAGTGCAGATTGAAAGCTGTCAAAATGGAAAATAGTCGAGGTCGACCGCGTCTGACCCGATCGACCCCAAATCGCTAGACAGTTACCCGGCCGACCCCATTTATGTGAAATTTATCTAAATGGGGTCGACCGGGTCATAACCCGGTCAACCGAGTAACTGTCCATCGAGTTAGGGTCAACCGGATCCCCGACTGTTTTTTATGGTGATGGCATTCATTCTCCACTATTTTCTATCATGTGGCCCATTGAGCTTTGGATCTACATCATTTTTGGGTACATGAGAGTGAAGTGAAGGGAATTGACTGTGAAATGCATTGAATTGACCTTGAAGTGAAGCGAAATGACCGTAAAATGCATGAAAATATGAGCGGGGCAAACTGAATTATGAGTGGGGTAAACTAGAAAAATAGCGGGACAAACTGAAATATGAGTGAGACAAACTAGAAAAACAGCAGGGCAAATTGAAATATGAGCGGGGCAAAGTAGAAAAACAGCGGGGCAAACTAAAATATGAGCGGGGCAAACTAGAAAAACAGAGGGGCAAACTAGTAATTGCCTGTTTGAGATTGCTACGGCAAAATGCATTTCTTTGTCAAGATAAAACAAAGGGCTTTATTTTTAAAAAAAAAATTTGGTTTGGTGAAACATGAGCTTGTTTTTAACTTGCAAAAACACAGAGAAAGATTTGTTCAAAGCTTCTTTTTCTATTAAATAAAAAAAGAATAAGGCCCTGTATGGTTGCCACTCCTGGGCTTTTAAAGCAATTTGATAAGTTTGATATCTAAGCCATTCGTTTTCTCATCTATTTTAAGGGGTTGAGCCCCAAATTGAAGCATACCAAAAGATCAAGTGGATCATACTATGAGAAACAGTAGGCAGAATGATTTTCATGTTTGTCTCACTCATTTTCATGTCTGCCCCGCTGATATCCTAGTTTGCCCAGCCGATTTTTTAGTTTGCCCCGCTGATTTTCTAGTTTCCCCTGCTGATTTTTCAGTTTATCCCGCTGATTTTCTAGTTTGCCCCGTTGATTTTCTAGTTTGCCCTATTGATTTTCCAGTTTCCCCCACTGATTTTCCAATTTGCCCCACTGATTTTCTAGTTTGCCCCGTTGATTTCCTAGTTTGCCCCGCTAATCTTCTGGTTTCCCCCGCTGATTTTCCAATTTGCCCCTCTGAATTTAATGATTTGCCCTGCTGAATCTCATGTTTCCCCCGCTGAATATCAAGTTTATCCTGATCAATTTCATGTTTTCCCCGCTGAATTTCATGTTTGTCCTGTTCAATTTCATGTTTGTTCCGTTGAATGTCTAGGTTCCCTCCCTCAATGTCTAGGTTCCCTTCCACATATGGGGTTTTAGTGTATACATATTACGATGAAAATGGAGGGGTATTACATAATCCGATAAACATGAAGTATTACAAATAAAACACTATTGTGGGGCGTAGCAAGCGTAATCGGATTGCGTACTGAGTTAGTCAGTACGCTCCCATTGTACTAAGTAAACTCAGTTGGGCCCACATTGAATGCATGTAGTATATCCACGCTGTCCATCTATTTTTCCATTTATTTTAAGGGGTTTATCCCCCAAGTTGAAGCATATTAAAAGATCAAGTGGATCATACCATGGGAAACAGTGGGCATAATGATTTCCACCACTGAAACCATAGTTGGCCCAACAGTGACGTTTGTTTATTATCAAACCTATTCATAAGATCATACAGATATGGATTAATAGAAAACACAATTATAAGCTTGATCCAAAACTTTTGTGGCCCCTAAGAAATGATCAACATTAGAAGTTCAATTCAAAATTTCATATAGTATGGTCCATTTGAACATTGGATATGTTTAGATTTTTCGGCTCAAGCCACGAAATTATTTGTTAAGTTTGTCCCACTCATTTTCATATTTGCCCCGCTGATATCCTAGTTTGCCCCGCTGATTTTTCAGTTTGTCCCGCTGCTTTTCTAGTTTCCCTCGCTGATTTTTCAATTTGCCCCGCTGATTTTCCAGTTTGCCCCGTTGATTTTCTAGTTTGCCCCGCTGATTTTTCAGTTTCCCCCGCTGATTTTTCAGTTTGCCTTGCTGATTTTCTAGTTTACCACGCTGATTTCCTAGTTTGCCCCATTGATCTTCTAGTTTCCCCCGCTGATTTTCCAGTCTCCCCGTTGAATTTCATATTTGTCCCGTTCAATTTCATGTTTGTCCCGCTGAATGTCTAGGTTCCCTCCTCAATGTCTAGGTTCCCTTCCACATATGGGGTTTTAGTGTATATATATTGCGATGAAAACAGAGGGGTATTACATAATCCGATGAACATGATGTAATACAAATAAAACACCATTGTGGAGCGTAACAAGCGTAATCGGATTGTGTACTGAGTTAGTCAGTATGCTCCCATCGTACTGAGTAAACTCAGTTGGGCCCACATTGAATGTATGTAGTATATCCACGTCGTCCATCCGTTTTTCCATCTAATTGAAAGGGAGCCCCAAATTGAAGCATATCAAAAGATCAAGTGGATCATACCACGGGAAACAATGGGCATAATGCTTTTCACCGTTGAAACCATATTAGGCCTAATAGTGATGTTTGTTTGTTATCAAACATGTTCATAAAATGATTAAAACATTGAGTCCTTATTAAATTCAAGAGCAACTAATCAAATAATAAGCCTTTCTTGTTGTATAATAATATGGAGGAATGTTACTGAAAATTCAAAATAACTTGAAAGAGTTATGGTGTAATATGCGTACTTTGGCATGTCACATCTCAACTTGATAAGTATCATTTTTGCATTAATTAGTGGATATTGTTAATACTTCTCAACTTGATTCGGAATTTTTTAAAAGAATTTTGCAATGGAATTGGATGTAATGTGTTGTTTGGAATTGGATTGAGTCCACTATCTAAATCAGTTCTATATATGCATGTGTAATTTCATTTTGAAATTACATTGATTCACAAGGTGTAGTGGGTTTTTTACTTTACATCGTATCCTACACTGTTGCTACTGAAATGATGTCTTGGGTTTGTTGCAATTTTGAAAATAAATTCAGGACTTTTTCTCTTTCATGGCAAGTGATAGGTCTTAGGTGGTCATGATTGTTGGCTATGAAAAAGATGGACTTCTCCGAAATCTCAAGAATTGCATTGTGTGATCGCCATATACAATCAAAACCACATGCCTGTATCTGTATCTGTATGCGCATATGCATATCTATATATTTGTATAAGTATATATGTTTGTATATGTGTATGAATTTACAAATGCATCATCATCACTATTATTATCTTAGTCTTCTCCTAAGAATTTGGGTTGGCTTTTAGGAAGTACATGACAGAGGTTTCTACATGAAGCACTCTTTATAACCAACTCCATCCTTGTGAACTACCAAAGCAACCAGAGCAACATTCATCACATTGGGCATTTATTGAAGCCAGACAGATGGAAGTTAGAAACTGAGCCAGACTTCAGATTACATGAGTTATATTATAAAATATATTATATTGTAATTCAAATATTGGTCTGATTGCATTCTCATCACTGCACCATGCTATTCTGGAATAGGACAAGAATCCTGTTGATACTTGCTCCTTTCATAATTTAAGCCTTCTCATGTTGTAGGAAGATGTTGCCCATCAAACTCAGACGGACAAAACATTGCCTTTTAAGGTTACATTCTCTTTGGTGCCCTAATGCTTTGTTTCTTTCTTTTCTTTATTTATTTATTTATTTATTTTTGCATCAGGTGTGAAGAAGAAAGTTGATAAAGTAATAGTACTTGTGGGGAAAAGAGAGGAGAAAATGACCGTAGACCTATGGCTACGGATTATAACCGTAGCCATAGATTGTCGATCATATCGACCATAGTTTGATAATATCGAAGATGAATGCCAAATTGTCCAGTAACAAAACTCGAAAAATGGATGAATTTTCGATATTATCGAGAAATGGTCGATAGTATCGAGCACAAGTCATCGATAATATCGAGACATGATTGATAATATCGATAACTTAAATCAAGTAATTACCGTAGACCTATGGCTACAGATTATAACCGTAATAATAGGTACCGTAGCCGATCTGGCATCAACCGCAATAAGAAAAAAAATAAAATTTCATAGAGTTTTACGGACTACGGTTATGGCTACGACTATAATCCGTAGCCAAATGTTCCTTCTTTTTTTTTTCTGTTGTAATCCCCACCACTTTTTGTGGGTCCTTTTATGAGGTATGTATTATATCCAAACCGTCCCTCTATTTGGCGAACTCATATTAAGGCTTGAGACGAAAAATAAGATAGATCTAGCTATCAAGTGGACCACACTGTAAAAGGTAGTGGGGAATTGAAGGTCTACTAGTTTTGAATCATTATGAAATTTGTTTTTCCTCTTCATCCAGGTCTTTGTGACCCTTTGAATGAACTTAAACGTGGAGGATTTCTCACAAACATCACAGTGGGCACTCAAAAAGTTTTTAATGGTTGACGCTCATTCAACACTGTTTCCTGTAATGTGGTACACTTGAGATTTGGATATACCTCACTTTTGGTCTCATACCATAAAATGATCTGGAAAAATATATGGACAGCATTGATGAAAATCATATATCATGGTGGGGACCACAGACCACCGACCATCCGCCATTAGCTGGTGGCAGGGGGAGTACCGAATCTGTTTCCGTCAAAAGGAGGGGTATTTTCGTCCTAAAATTCCAACTCCGTATGAGGAAGTCCAAGTACGTATTCTAAGTTTCTATTGCTTCAAAAAAAACCGTTGAATAAAAGGTGGGGTCCACAGTCATAAATTTCTCCCTGTTATCACATCGGATGACTGGAAGCGGATTTCGTGGTGTGGCTTACACCGTGGTTAGTTTCCCTTACCAAGTTCTGTGGGCCCCATCATGATGCAGGTCTTGTATCCACACCATGCATCTATTTTTCAAGATCATTTTAGAGCATTGGCCTAAAAATGAGGCAAATCTAAATCTCAAGTGGACCGCACTATGAAAAGCAGTGGGGATAATTACACCCATCATTGAAATGTTTCTAACGCCCACCATGATGTTTATTTTCCATCCAACCTCTTGTAAGGTCACATGATCTGGATGAAGGGAAAACACAAACATCATCTTTATCCAAAACTTTATGACCCTAAGAAGTTTTAGATGATAGACATACAATCCCCACTGCTTTGCATGTTGTGGTACACTTGAGCTTTGGATATGTCACAATTTTTGGTCCATTGCATAAAATGATCGCTAAAAATGAATGAATGTTGTGGATAAAACACGTACATCATGGTGGGATGCACAGAACTAGATGGCATTAGTAGACCAGTGTGTTTAATGGGAGCTGATTAGGTGGGTCGGACCTCACTTGAGACGGTGCGACTCTTACCATGGGGCTACATTGATGTATATATTCTATATTCGTGTTGTCCATATATTTTTTTTAAAGATCAATTTAATTCATCATCTCAAAAATGAAGTAGATCTGATTATTAGGTGGACCATACCATAGAAAATGGTGGTAATTGAACACCATATCAATAAATAAAAAAACTTTTTAGGGTGCACCTTAATCTTCCTAAAGTTTTTATTTGTCGTCCAATATATTGATAAGGTCACGTAAGCTCATCGTAGGGAAAAGAGAGAGAGTGAGAGAGAGGAAGAGGGAGAGGGAGAGAGAGAATGCTATAAAGAAGTTTATATTTTGGTTAAATTCTGAATTTAAAATTTTAAATGTTAGCTAAAAAACGCTCATCGCCTAACACCGTTACATATTCAATACTGTATTTTTAAAAAGACAATGCTATTATCAAGAAAATCCTCAAAACACCCTTCTAATAATGTCACAACTCGTCCCCCTCTCTCCCTCCCGAATGGCCAAGCATAGCAACCAGCCCCCCTCTCTCTCTTTCCCATCCCACCAACTAAAAAATGAGGCAGATCCAACACTCAGGTGAGTCCACCATGATGCATGTATTTGGTATACATGTTGTCCATCCATTTTTACATATTATTTTATGGCATTATCCCAAAAAGTGATGACTCCAATATTTCCCTCAAACAACTCTAATATTTCCCTCAAACGACTCTATAAATTATTCAAGCACTTAAATAAGTATAAGGTTATGCCCACTTCCACTCAATCATACTCACAGGACTTAATTATTATCTCCTCTACTTTCTTGACTCAATGTCATTCAAATTCAAATTATTAGATTATTGATTCTGGTGCAACAGATTATATGACTGGGACATCAAACTGCATATCTTTCATAATTTACACCAAAGAAACTAAGATGGTTTCTTTTGTTGATGGTTCATCTACCTTAATACATGGAATTGACAACACAAATCTGTGTTTTAATATTAATTTGCCAAGCATCCTTTGGGTTTCCACTTTTCCATCTAACTTGTTATCTGTTAGTACATTCACAAGATCCCTTAATTATTCTACTTTTTTTCCTAAATTTTTGTGTCTTATAGGACTTGATCATGGGAAAGGAGATTGATAGTGGACGAGAGGTACAAGAGCTCTACTTGTTAGATCAAAATACAAGAGCTCTCTTAAGCAGTGAAAGCAAAATTGATATTGATCGGATCTAGCATTAGAGACTGGGACATCCATCAGATAGAGTGTTACATCACTTGTGTCCATCTATCTCTTCTTCATAAAACAGGTGTGAAACTTGTTGCTATGCCAAACAGGCCAAGGTACATTTTAAGCGTAGTGAAAACTCGTGTGACAAGCCTTTTAGTTTAATTCATTCATATGTCTGGGGCCTTGCTCTAGTAAATTCATTATTTGGTTTTAAGTATTTTGTAAGCTTTATTGATGATTTCTCAAGATCATTATGGATCCACACGTTGAAATCTAAAAGAGAAGTATTTTACACTTTTAAAGACTTTTTTAAGTTGATTGCTACTCAATATGATGCTAAGGTTAAAATTCTAAGATCCGATAATGGTGAAGAATACATGAGCAAAACATTTATCTAATACCTCACAAATAATGGGATCATTCATCAGGTTCACATGTCCCAACACTCCACAATAAAATGGAGTGGCTAAACACAAGAATCGACACTTACTTGAAGTGGGTAGGTCATTTATGTTTCAAATGAATGTTCCAAACTTCTTATAGTCAGAAGTGCTTTTATCAGCCAGTTATGTTATTAATAGTCTACTAAGTATGGTTTTGCATGGAAAAAGCCCCTTCAAGCTTTTAAATGAAAAGCTTCTCAATATCTCACACTTACATGTTTTTGAATGTGTGTTATGTGCACATACAGAATTCAGTAGAAATAAAATTAGAAAAAAGGAGCTATCAAACATATCTTTTTTGGTTATTTGTCTTACCAAAAATGATACAAATGTCTTGATCCCCTAAAAAGGAAAGTCTATATTACCAGAAATGTCCACTTCATTAAAGATATGTCGTACTATTCAAAATCTAAAGATTCTAGACTACTAGAAGTCTTAACTGAGAAGAGGAGAGATAGAAATTGGTTATCAAGTCATTTTGTAGTTAATCAGAATCAAGAAGAAAATGACAATCAAGCAAAAAATGACTCTAACATGTCCACTTCTTACATCTAATCTATCAACCAAGAATTTGATGATGGCACCGAATTTACAAGTATCGACTCTGTGGCCTCAAGTTCCTCTTATTAATATCCAACATCCACTGCATTAGGTAAAATGCCAGGTATATATATCTCCCTCTCATACTCTTATTGCCTTACAAAAAGAAAAAAGAATCATTCGCCATCCTATTTGTTTATCTATTTTTTCATATCAAATTCGTATCCAATATAATTATATGTCTCTCTCTTAAATTCTAAGCAACATGTAACTTTCTTAAGTTCCATCTCTACCCATGTCAAACATAATAGTTTTACAGATGCGTAATTACAAATCGTATGAAAGAAGGCTATGGATGAAAAATTAGTAGCCTTTACAAAAAAATAATACTTATGAAATAATGCGTTTACCTAAATGAAAAAAATCAGTTAGCTATAAGTGGGTATACAAAATCAAGTACAAAAGTGATGGCATTATATACAAGGCTACGTTGATTACAAAAGGATTTATCTAGACTTACGGTATTGATTATCAAGAAACTTTTGCACATGTGACTAAGATGAGCTCTATACGAGTGTTATTGTCTGTCACAACTAATCAAGAGTGGTTCAAAAAACTGAGAACGGTCATAATTGCTTTTGGATATAAATAAAGTGGAGCCGACTATACGATGTTTGTTAAGTAGAAAGTTTAAAAAATAGTAATTGTTCTAGTATTCATCGATGATATAATTATTACATGCAATGATGATAAAGCCATCCGACAACTGAAACACTATCTTAATATACAATTCAATATAAAAGATATTAAAAAATTGAAGTACTTCTTCGATATAGAAGTGACTTTTTCAAAGAATGAAATTTTCTTATCACAAAGAAAATACGTATTAGTTCTGCTCAAGGAGACGGGAAAATTAGTTGTAAAGCCTACCGATACACTAGTCGACTACAATGTTCAACTTTTCTAAAGAAATGGAAAAGCATATAAAAGAGGTTGCGCAGTATTAACAACTTGTTGGATGACTTATAAACCTCACTATTAGTTGTCCAAACATTGCTCAATCTGTCTCTATGGTCAATCAGTTCATGCACGAGTTGTCATCCATCCTTACAAAAGTTGTAAATCGAATTCTCTGGTATCTAAAGGGTTCTCCTGAAAAAGGAGTCGTAATGGAGTGCAACAGGAATTTAAAGATTACGGGCCACTTAAGTGCCGATTGGGGCAGGTTGTCCTCTTGATAGATGGTTTACAACTAGTATGTGTATATTTGTTGGTGTGAACTTAGTTACATAGAAAGATAGAAAACAAAGTGTTGTTGCTCAGTCCAGCGTAGAAGTAGAATATAGAGCTATGACCTTTACCACGTGAACTTATCTGAATAAAAGCTTTACTTAAAGACATGGGCTTTCATGATGATAATTCTATTGAATTGATTTTGACAATCAGGTGACCATTCATTTTGCAACTAATCCTGTGTTTCATGAGTGAACAAAACACATTAAAGTATATTGCCACTTTGTTAGGGAGAAAGTATACGTGAAGGTGATATCCACCTTGTTTATATGAACAGAGGACCAACTAGCCGATTATTTCACAAAAAACTAATAGAAAATTAAGGTTTCAAAATTCGTTGCGCAAGTTGGGCATTGTCGATATCTCAACCCCAACTTGAGGGTGTGTTGAAGAATATGAGTAGAACTCTACTCTTTGTATGCCCAAATTACTCTAGGATTCTCTCTCTTGTAATTGTTGTATTAGACGTCTCTTCTCAAATCACCTATATATGTAACAATCTATCCAAGAAAATAATACAAAGAAATTCATATTTTCCTCTCATACTTAGTGTTTACACAATCACCTTCGAACTGGATTTTGGAAGCTTTCGCAAGGAACACAAAGGAAGGGTATGATTGTCATTTTCAAATACAACAAATGGAATTTTAAAACCGCCGTTAGTCAAAGTGATTTTAGGTGTAATCCAAGCTCTCAACATTGATTGCAAACCCCCTAAAAGAGGGGATTAAAAACCCATTGGATTTGAAACCCCCAGTTACTTTATGCTGCCAAACAACTAAGGGGATTTGAAACCCCCTCCAATCCCCCTCTAATCTACGGTGCCAAACGACCCCTAAGGTTCTCAAAAGTTGACTAAGGTATGAGTGTCAAGATCTGATGTGAAAGATTTAGGACAAGTAATGCTCCTCCAAGAAAGCTATTGTCTTGTCTTGCCCTAGGCGACTGCCAAAGTCACCTTCATGTAGCTCTTAGATAACACACTCTCGTAATGAATTCTATGGAATGCACAAACGATTTTTGTTGAAAAGGAAACCATCATAAATATGGAGGTCATTGGACTAATCCTCCTGACATCTAATCATGCGCATCCTTAAATTCGTCGTTATCGCCATATAGGTTCTTGAGATATTTGAACTTGATAACCTTGTTGTTCATTGTGAGTAACATGGTCGTACACTAGTTAAGCGCATCAGCCACCCTGTTCTATTGCCCAGCCTTAAGCTTCCGCACGAATGTGAATTCTTACATGAAAGAAATCCACCTAGCATACACATGGTTAATATTAGCCTGGATGTTAATAAACTTAAGGGACTGGTGGTCCGTATAGAGTACAAATTCCAGCTGAATCAAATAATGCCTTCAATGCCGCAAAACATGAACCACTATGTATATGTCAACCAATTCTTCTGAGCATCACTAAGTTTATCGTTATAAAAGGATACTGGCCTGCCCTCTTAAGACAACACACTCTCAATGCCAATATATGAAGCATTGTATTCAACTTCAAATAATTTGAAAAAGGCGAGCTTAACAATCCTAGAGGGGGGGGGGGGGGGTTGAATAAGACTATGCCAAATAAAAACTTAATGTATTGAAATAAAAACCTTACACCAAAACATTCACCAATCAAATAAATAGGATTATGCAAATAAAAACTTAATACACTGAAATAATAAATAAATTAGAATAAATCATAAATCTCAATCACATTAGTATTGAAAAATTGATTCAAATTTAGTTCGTAGGACAACCTTACACCAAAAACAAAGTTTTAAGTAGGACAACCTGATTTCACGAACGTTTATAAGGATAAAAACTTCAAACCAAGTAAGAGATAATAAACTTATCTATTACAATCATTCACCAGTGCAGAAATAAAGAGTTACAAGCATTCACCAAGGATACAAAAATTAAACATTCACCACAACACTAGGAGTTATAGTGGTTCGGTGTGTATACCAACTGTTCTTAAATAGCCACACCTATTCCACTCCCAATAATCATAACCCACGTGATATTGGTGTCACTAAAAATAAGGTTTTCATAGGTTCACCTTAAAACTTTATACAGTTGTCATTTTAGAAGGGCTATCACAAACAAAAACCCCACATTGAGATTTTCTGGCTATTTCAATAAAAGCCAACACATGAGATTTTCTAGTTATCTCAAAGAAACTAAAATACAAATAATAGAATTGTACTTATCTTCTCATTGAAGAAGTTTTTGATATAGCCTGTAGAACCACTTTATTTGAAGTAGAATGTTCAATGTCCAGTAACACAAACAAGGGTTCTAGGTTCTAGGTTCTAGATTGATTTTAAATTAATTCAAACCAAAGGCTACTTGTTTGAATTCCTCAAGATCTCAAAGAAGAGCAATTACTCTCTTTAAAGAATAAGATTCATGAAAAAATATTAAGGAATTAAAACAAAATATTAAAATATCACGCAATAGCTTGAAGATAGTGGGGACTTATCTCTTTTTTGGTGAAGGCTTTTCTTAATTTGAAATAAGTAATTTTGGAATAAGAGAAGGCCTCTATTTATAGTTAGAAATGTTGTTGCTTAGACTTGTCTAAGGTCTTCTTCAACTCGTCTAAGATCTAACAAAATTTCAAATTTTGGGTATGATCGGAAAAAATTGTTCTTCGACTAGTCGAAGGCCCTACTTGACTAGTTGAGGGAGCCAAAATATGATTGCTGGACTTCGAATAGAGCGACCCTCGACTGGTTGAAGGTCCCTCTTCGACTAGTCGAGCAATCTACTCGACTGGTCAAGAAAGTACCAGAAATATCCGTTTTTGATTTCAAACTTGGATTAGTCGAAGATTATCTTAGACTGGTCGAGGCACAACTTAGACTAGTCGAACCAATGTCTAGACCAGTCGAACTTAAGCCTAACAAAAGTATAAAAATTCATATAAGTTTGTCTTTTGAAAATACCTAAGTCTAAGTTCTTTTTAGGGTATATTATACCTGAGAAGACTGGACATTGAAGTGTAAAGCTTGAATTTTCTTCTTGAATCTTCAATAAAGCATAGTTGATCTTATACTTGAAGTGTAGTCGAAGGTGGAGCTTGATATTCTACTTTAAGTGTAGTATAACTTGAACTCATTTCAGCTTGAACTTTCTAACTTCATAACTTGTACTTAAGCTTACACTTTCTAACTTCATTACTTGTACTTGAAGGTGAGCTTTCTATCTTCTTGATTCACTTGAAGGTGAACTATATCATAAGTTGTTTTGTCTCATCGAAATTTAACAAACGAGAGTGTGCTTTATATATTATGACACTTACATAATTTATTAAAGTTGTGGAGTATGAGGAACGGGGTAGTGGACAACCTCTGCTTAATTATAGCAAAACTTCTATTGGCCTCGTTAGTCCACTGAAAATGTTCATTCTTCATGCAATCGGTGATTAGTGCCATAATGGTACTGAGGTTCCTCCTAAACCGATGATAGAATGTCACCAACCCATGAAAACTTCGTACTTCATTAATGTTTGTCGGAACCAGCCATTTTCTAATAACTGTCACATTTGTAATGTCCACACGAATGCTCATGGATGTTACAACAAAGCATAAAAATAAGAGACTCTCTGTCAAAAAGCTACACTTCTTCGGATTGAAGTACAACTTGTTCTCTACGAGCACTTGAAGCACCTGTTTGATATACCCTAAATGGTTTACCTTGCTCTGACTATATATCAAGATATTATCAAAATAAATCACCATGAATCGCTTAATGAATGGTTACAGAACCTAGTTCATCAACCTCATAAACGTACTAGGTGTATTCGAGAGTCTGAAGGGCAGGGATAACCATTTATACAAACCCTCATTGGTCTTAAATGCTGTCTTTCACTTATCACTTGGCCGAATATAAATATGATGGTAGCTGCTCTTCAAATCTATTTTGAAAAATAGTTCCGTCCCCTCTAACAAATCTATACTTTACGGTTATAGGAAATCATCTAGTTGTGGTATATGGAATCTGTACTTTACGGGTATTTTATTTATTGATTGACTGTCAATACACATACGCTAACTTATATCCTTCTTAGGTATCAATAGAGTTGGTACGGCATATTGGCTTATATTCTCTCGCACTAGATATTTACGAATCAATTCATCAACTTGTCTTTGCAGAATATCACACTCTTTCAAACTCATCTGATAATGAGGGTAATTGGGTAAGCTAGCCCCTGGGACAAGGTTGATATGGTGTTGTATATTCCACATGGGAGGCAACCCATCAGAAGGTCATCGGGTTAGATTACCTTAAATTCTCGCAATAACGGTTTCGATTTTTCAGAAATAATCGTGGGCTCTACCTCTTCATCCTTCACAACTAATCCATAAATTTGTCCCATTTCCTTGGATTCCTTCACGAAGTCCTGTATGGCTAGGAGAGAATGCCCCTCCACTTTAGAAGTTCCAGGTTGCTCATACGGGTCCATAGGGGCGAGTATGGTTTTTCGGCAATCATTGATGAAAATGTATACATTATCTCATCCTGTATAAGTGGTATCACGATATGATTGCCACGACACCGAGTAATATATGACAATCCTCCATTTCAACTACATCACATACTATTTAGTCATTATAATGTTTACTAATTGAGAAAGATATAATGCAGTATTTAGTTACCTTCATCTCGCTGACCTTCTTAATCCAACTGATTATGTATGGGGAATGAAGCATTTCTGTTTTTAGTTGCAACTTCTCCACCATGACTTTGGAGATGATATTCTTGCTGCTCCCACAATTTATGATCACAACACAAACTTTCCGATTGACTATACACCTCGTTCGAAAGATATTATGTAGCTATGGGTGTACCTCCTTCATTACCATATATAATAGTTGTCTCACTATTAGAGATTCACTGTGATCTTGCGGGACCCAATCTGCTTCTTCATAATTTATGGTGGGTTCTGCTTCATCAATCTTCAGGTCTCCTTCTGTATTTTCAGTGCTTCCATCATCAATAGTGAGGTTAGCCACTTGCCACTGAGGACACATGTTTGATAGGTGATTTGATTGGCCACATCGATAACAATGGTCTTGCCTTTACCGACAGTAAGGGTTCAAGATCCTGCTTAGACCAGCAACAGTGGTCACTGCTCTTTGGGGTCTCACTTGTCTGCTCCCTGACTCTCAGTTCATGGGTATAAGAGGTTGAGGACACCCCTTATAGGTTCTTTCCCCTTGGCCTATGGTGCTCTCTGTGGAAGACCCATAATGGCTACTCTATTAGCATGATAGGCCTGTGTGTTGGATCGCTCAAGCTGTACTTTCACTCGGGTGGTTAACTGGATCGTTTCATGCATCGTCCAAACGGGCTGCATCTGAACCCAATCTTAAATCGCAACATGCAAACCACCGTTGAATTAGGCAACTTCCTGTGATTCAGTCTCAATTAAATTGTTTCGCAACCAAACGGTAGAATTCCTTTAGGGTGTGTTTGGATTCGCGTATTGTATTGTTTTAGAGGGTGTCTGTACGGTTCGCACTGTTTATTTTCGAATTAACTTCGGTCGTGGACGATCGGACCCGAGTACGCCCCTGAACCACTTTTCTGCTTCCACGTGTAATGTATTGTTAGAACTCATCGCATCGAGAAATGCAGTGCAGTCATTGCACTGCACCACCCTGCGCCGTGAAAGACAAGCCTCCTCTCCTTTCTCTCTTGCGGAGTTTTCACGCATGTACTCCATCGGGCGCGATTTCATCTCTCCCGTGATATTTCCCTTCTTCCTCCCTGATCTGGTTGGCTGAGAATATCCAGCAGGAAACTCAAGATCCTCGTCGTGGGTGATCATCTGTCGTCCTCTTTCATGTTTGCTGATGTTATGTGCTCGTTTAAGGATCGTTCGGTCGCTCAATCTCTGTGACAGTTCCCTGTCTCCATCCCGGATCGAACTACTACACCGAGCATCTCACAGAAGGACACTGGTAGCCAGGTTTCGATCGAAGGTAAATATAATACCCTATGCATGTTCATTTCCCAACAGATATGCAGACCTTGCAGTGTGTGGATATTCATGATTTAAATCCTCCCAAGGTCTTAATTCAAAAAATGATAGGTTTTTAATGATATTTGGCGATGTATATCAGGTTTTTTTTTTGTATGTAAGACGTGTTTCATCCATTCCGTTCATCCATTTTTACAGATCATTTTAGGTCTTGATTCAAAAAATGATAGGGATATAAATCTTAAGTGAACCACACCACTAGATAAAAATAATGAATGGATATTCACGATTTAAATCCTCCTAAGGTCCATTGTACTGTTTATTTGACATCTAACCTGTTGATTTAGTTTTAAAGACCCAGATGACGGGAAAAAATAAATATCAGCTTGATCCAAAACTGTTATGGCCCCCAAAACGTTTATAATGGTCAAAATTCATTCAAAACAATTTCCTGTAATGTGGTCCACTTGAGATTGATATATACTTCATTTTTTCTACCATATCATAAAATGATATATAAAAATAGATGAATGGCATGGATGACACACATACATCATGGTGGGCCCCACGGAGCATCGACCACCAGCCAATGGCTGGTGTCAGGGGGAGTAGCCAATCCGTTCCCTGCAATACCCACACACATATAATGGTGGGTCCCAGATACAGCGTGGACCTCATGGGGACAAACCGGTGGGGCGTTCATATATATATATATTTGTTATGTACTAGCAATTACACATCTACGGCCCGATGAGGACTCTGTTCCCAAACAGGAGCAATGAATTCCACATTTAATACGTCTCTCAAATCAGGTCAAAAACAGACATTGTGGTAGTATACGACGTTGAGGATGTACACGGTGCTACAGTGATCGGAATACGCTGTCCGTACTGGTTTACAGTGCAACACAATACTATACGCGAATCCAAACACGCCCTTATGTAATCTCTTACCAATCGACTATCCTGCTGAAAATTTTGGTATTGTTGGAACAATACCTGATCGTAATCGTTAGAGAGGAATCGCGCGCTCATCAGTTGTTTCATCCGCTACCACGTGTATATTGGTGCTTTCATCTATCTCAGCCGCGCGAGCTGAAGTTGTTCTCACCAAGCCGAAGCTCCACCCTTCAACTTGTAAACTACCAATTTAACTTTTTTCTTCTTTAGGGATGTGTACGTAGTTGAATACGTTCTCTACTTCAAGAAGCCAATCAAGAAACTCCTCGATGCGGAGTTGGCCATTGAAGCTAAGAAGATTGACTTTCATCCTGAATTCTCGATCCATCCGATCTACCCGGCTGCTACCTCGTCTGGAGTATTGGACGATCATGTCATTGATTTACTTGTCGCTGGATCCCATCTCTTCAAACGTGATTCTACGATTTACCACCAGCATTGTCCCATGATCAGCATGATTGCGAATTCCAATGCCTACGGGAGGTGGATCATCGCTAAGAATATGGAGTTACCCTAAGCCCTCCATCAAGTGGTCGAGAGCAGCTTGCAACCCTTGTATGACTTACCGATTCTCCAGCTATGCCGTCTTAAAAGCTACCACCATTACAGGATAATTCCCTGGAGCACTGTCCATAAGATTGTTATCCAATCAATTATTAGAAGCCATCGATTCGAGGAAAAGTCTCATTCTGATACTGAATTGACATAGGGAAGGGCGTGATGAGGATGATCACCATCCTCCTCAACAATATATACCTTGAATTCATAAGGCCCTCTTGAATCCATGAGAGAATTTCTCGAATCCATGAGAGATAAAAAAAATTAGAAAAATTTATTTGAAAATAGCCATCAAAATAAATGAGTTTGCATGCTTAAATTCTCTTAAACAAACCCTAAGACATAATTAGAAAAGACTTAAACAAATAGGGAAACAAAATTGAAAAACGCGCAAATTTCCACCGTCCATTGTTCTGATCATCGATCGATCAATTGGAATGGCACAAAAATGTCCAGAGAATAAAAATCTAAAAATTGTATTTGTTTCGATCACAATCGGTCGATCGATTAAACTGAGCAAAAAATATCGAGCAAGCTTTCACCTAATTCTGAATTTCTACCAATCAGTTGACCTAACCGACCAATCAGCTCGATTAATTCGATAAGTCTATTCAATCAACCTCAATCGATTGAACTATGCTAAATTTTTGTTGATTTCTTTTTGGACTTCTTATTATCCAATTGTGATAGGACCATGCTTGCTCCACATCCTACATCAAAGATGAATCTAAAAAAATAGGCAGATCCAAAACTCAGGCGGGTTGCCCAAAATGAAACATGGGGTATGAAGGTGTTTACCATTAAAACATTACTGGAGCTGATCATGTTGTTTATATGTCATCAAAACCGTTCATAGGGTTATCAGCACTTTGATGGAGCTGATCATGTTGTTTATATGCCATCCAAACTGTTCATAGGGTTATTAACACTCTTATAACCTGTAGCAATAAATATTATCCCGATACGAAACTTCTGTCAGCTCCAAGTGTTCAATCCCCATTATTTTTTGTGGTGTGGCTCACATAAAGTTTGGATTTGCTTATTATTTAAAAAAAAAAAAACTCCTGTCCTATTTTAATCTTACAAAACAATTGGACGGAGTGGATTTGGCACGGAAATCTCTATGGCCCCACACAACCTCGGGCACAAGAATATCTCTGTGCCCTGGTCACAGGCAATCCGCTTCCCTTCACTCCCCTTCCCTGTATACCTTGATCAAAAGACAATGCCGGTCCATTGGGGTGTACATCGAGTCGAACCGAGTCGAGCTGACCTTGGCTCGACTCGGCTTGGCCACTAGCTGACCCCAGCTCGAATTCGGCTTAACTCGGTCCTTGAGCCTGACTGGCCAGCTCATCTCGATTCGGTCAGCAGCTTAGGCTAGTTCGAGCCAAGTTTGAGCCAAATTCAAGCCAAGTTCGCCTATGTAGCATTTTCAGAAACACACGAACTGCATCTTCAAAATCTCATTGTATGTAAAATAAAAGCAGTGATTTTACAGGTATTTTATCAAACACCTTCTAAGCAACATAAAAATCAAGAAAAAATGGTATTTGTTTCATATCCATACCTTCCTTGCCACTAGCCACACTTCGTTGAGTAATTTCATCAAATACTTGGTGAGCAACATCAATATCAAAATAATCAAGTCACTGAATTTGTTCCATCCGAGTTCGATTCAAGTCGAGTTCAATCCAATCCGAGTCGAGCTGGGCCCAGCTCGAACTAATTTTTGAGCTAAATAAATGGAGCTTTTCGAGTTGAATCGAGCGAGCTAACCGAGCTAGCTTGGTTCGTGTACACCCCTAGTACTCGTCCATGATAACGTAGTATACACCGCTTTAAGGCTTTCAGTTTTTACAAGTGGACTCAACGTTTAGTGATCCAACCGTTGATACGATGGACCGACCCTACCTAGAATGCCATGCGCGATGAAAATCTTGCAGATCGTGTAATTTTAGCCGTCAAACCTTTTGCCATTTGCTGTTAAATTTTGACCGTTGCTGTATTTTGTTTCTTAACCGTCCATTTGCAGGGCACCCAATTGAAAATTTAGAAATTTCCACCGCAGAGGTCACATGTGTATGGACTACTAAATCATCGGGCCCCAAACTGAACGCCCATGTGCAAAATGTTGAAAATACAAGCGTGATTCTTGAGATACTGATTTCCATGGACGACTTCACGTGGATGAGATCCACCCCGTCCATAAGGTGTGGCACCTCATTTTAAGCCTTGATCCCTCACATTATACTGATCCGAAATAAAGGTGGGCCTCACCACAGGAACGACGGTAAAAATCTTCCTAAAACTTTTTGCGCGTACTTTTGTCTTGTGAGAATATTCATATGTGGATTGGATGGAGCAGATAATCTTTTTTATTTCTTTTACTTCCAAGGTAAATTTCAGACAGCTACACCTGATGGACGGCATCGATCGCATGCACGTTCTCCCCTTATGCTCGCTTGGTTGTAAGCACACATCCTTTGACCACGCATAACAAGGGGAGAGAATTAGGTGCGGGCCCTCACCCAACACGGTGCAGCCCCGACGTGGGGCCCAACTTGATGTATGTATAGTATATCCACCCCGTCCATCCGTTTTTCCAGGTCATTTTTGGGCATGATCCTAAAAACGAAGCAGATAAAAATCTCATGTGGACCACACTACGGGAAATAGTGTTGATTGGAGGCCATCATTAAAAAACTTACGAAGGCACACCTTAATTTTTATTTTCCATCCAACCTGTTGATAAGGTCACACAGACCTAAAAAAAGGGAAAAAAGCAAATATCAGCTTGATCCAAAACTTTTGTGGTCCACAAAAGGTTTTCGATGACCAATCACCATTGTCACAATAGTATGGCCCACCTGAGATATGGATCTGCTTCAGTTTTTGTCCCATGCCGTAAAATATCCGAAAAAAATGAATGTACGGCGTGGATATACCACACATATAACCAAGTGGGTCCCACAGCCAGGGTTGCACCTAGGGCTGTCAGCAGGCCGGGCCTGAGTAGGTCTCGTACTGGATTTTGAGCCATCTCGGACCACGCTGTCGGGCCAGCCTTATTCAATATTCAAATTGTTAGGCCCGAGCCGGGCCTATTGATACTGCGTGGGCTCTGTGGGGCCCACCGTAATGTAAGTATTTTATCCACACCGTTGATCACTTTTCTAAGATCATTTTAAGATATTATACAAAAAATGAAGCAGATACACAGATCCAGTGGACCACATCAAAGGAATCTGCAGTGATAATGACACCCACCGTTGAAACATTTTTAAGGGCCACCGTGATGGTTTTTTACCGCCCAACCTTTAATAAGGTGATGCAGACTTGGATGAAGTGAAAACACAAATTTCATCTTGATCCAGCACTTCTCCAGCTCCCAGGAAGTTTTTAATTGTGGAAGTTTAATCCCCAATTTGTGGTCCAATTAAGCCCTGTAGCTACCTCAATTTTTAAATTATATCTTAAAATGATCTTAGAAAAGCGATTAACAGTGTGGATAAAATACTTACATTACGGTGGGCCCCACGGATCCCTGCCCGGACGGATTACCGTCCGGGCGGGGGTAGGACGCAATCCGCGTCCAGTTGCACCGCGTTGGGTAAGGCCACGCCGCACCTAATCCTCTCCGCCCTTTCCATGGACGTAGCTAATTTTTACTGCGTAGGTTTTACCGATTTATTACACCCATTCAGTGAATGAATACGAGATCATATGCAGAAGGCCATTTCTATCAAGGCAGCAGAGCCTTTTCTTTACAGCCAACAAGCCAAATATATATATATATATATATATATATATATATATATATATATATATATATATATATGGAAAAGGTACGATGCTCTCTAGCGTAAAGCGGTCGTCCGTGAGGTCGAGCTGTGTGGGCCCCATCGTGATGCCGTTCAAAGATCCACACCGTCCACCAGATGCGTGGGCCCAGGGTGGGCCCACACAGTCAAAAATCAACCGTCCATGTAACTCAGGTGGGACATAACATTGACAAATATAAGTATATACGTAAAAACATGTAAATACACTTGGTGGGCCCCACATGAGTTGTGGATACCACTTGAAACTTGGTATAAATTATATTCAAGTGGGACACACATGATGGACGGTGTTGATCATCAAAAAACGTCTCTAAAGGTCCCAAAAATGGTTTTGAATGTTTCAATGGTGCACGGCCCCTCTCAACTTCTGTACGTGGTGTGGCCCACAAAAGTCACGGATTGACTTTATTTTCAGCCGTGTGGGCCCCCTCTGGAATGATGCATCTGGTGGACAGTGTGGATTTTCTAACGGTATCACGGTGGGGCCCACACCAGCTTGACCTCACGGACGACCGCTTTACGCTAGAGCGCATAGTACCCTTTCCATATATATATATATATATATATAATACACACACACGCGGTGACCTAAAATATTATCCCAATACACGAACGTAACGTCAAAATCAATGAACAACCACTGAATTGACTCCCTGTACTATTTTTCATTTAATTAGTAGATCGGCTTGACTGTCTGATCGTCATTATATACATCATATAAGTCCAACAATTTCAATGATGGAAAGTTCTAGACGTGACAAGCTGGCTGCAAAGCCATGGCACTAGCAATGAGATTGATGGCTACAGAAACCGTCGAGGTTACTTTTAAATCAAGGTTAAGATTAACTATAGGACGTCACCAAGTTCTCTGGGTCCAATCATGAGATATGAGTTATATCCAAACCGTCCGTTCACTTGGTGAGCTTGTCGCAAGGTTTGAGCCGAAAAATAAGACAGATTCACAAATCAAGTGGACCACACTGTAAAAAGAAGTGGGGTATTGAACTCTTGCCATTGAAACACTTTGGGGTCACAGAAATTTTGGATCAATATAATATTTGTTTTTTTTCTTCATTCAGGTCTGTGTGGCCTTTTGAACAGATTGGATGGAAATTAATAAACGTTATGGTGGGCCATACGAACATTTTAACGGTAGTCTACTGCTGTTTGTGCGGTGGCCGAGTTGAGCTTTGGAAATTACTCATTTTTGGGACAAAGATCTAAAATGGTGTGCATACAATAATTACATAATTGTGTGGCCCGAGTAACTTTGGTCTCCTTTGAACGGTTTGTACAACTGGAAGCTTAAGGAGCGTCAGCCCTAGTCGTTGCACGACAGTTACCCACACCGGCTAGGTTAGTGGTGTGTAGTACACTAGCCAATCCACTTCTTTGGTACGTCGATGGCTCTAGATATTCTTATCCATAATTTTGGATATTTATAGTTGTTTTTTTTTACAATGGCATTTCAATGAGTTAGATCCCATATGAACCATGAAGCCTCAGCTTTTCAATTGAATATTAATTTGCTGTAGGACATCTTTTCTCCAACTTGTTTGTGAGTGGCACAAACGATCTATTATCAGATTATTATAACTTATGACTTAATAAAATATATCATGTGCATCTTTCCAATGCAGCCTAATGTCTAATTAATACAAGCAATTCTATTTATTAGGTCACCATCTCATTAACACCATGATCCATAGCTTAAGTGGTAGACTGAGTGAAAGATATACCTTGTTTCAACATTGAAGTCTTGGTATCAATTCTCTAGTGGGGGTGGCCAACGGTGAAGTGTGAACTGACGGTGGGTATACCAACAAGCTAACCAAAAAAATAAAATAAAAAATGGTCACCTTCTCATTCTAAGTCTGCATTTGATAGGTACACATGGTTCTATTTTTGTACACCACATCTACGTATCAAAATAGCAAAATTCAATACCTTAAGGCTTTTTAGGTAGTAATCAAAGTCTAGTTCTATAAAAATTATCTGGAATAAGTTGTGTTGATCCTAATTTTTTTGACTTTAGCTATTCTAGAATTGTTTGCCAAGCATAAAAAAAAAGGAAGGATCACCATATGCATGTGATGCGTGTGTAAATTGATTACTTGGCATATATTTGGAGGTTGAAAATGTATATTGGCACTGGAAGATGCTTAAAAATGTATAGTAACATAAGTGACACATATAATACATATATAACTTAGCACATGTGATAGAATACAAGAAAATCACTTGGAAAATCGTGTAGAACATTTATAGTGCTTAAAGATGGAATGGGGAACTTGTGCCTATGCCACAAATAAATGGGGTGGGCAACTTAGGCCCGATCCAGTGGATCCGACCCGACCAGACCCGACTCGGTACCGTTCTGAACAGAACCGACTGTCTGATCGGGCCTGATCGATTCTGATGGTTCAGATCCGAAAGTATTTCGAATCAGGTTTGGATAGCACTGTATCCGAACAGATCCAGTCCGAATAACTGGACTGAATGGGTCCGAACCGACCCGAATAGACCCGACCTGATGTTGACGTCGGGTATACAATAAATATCAGCTTGATCAAAAACTTTTATAGCCTGCAAAACGTTTTTAATGGTCAACGTTTATTTAACACTATTTCCTATAATGTGGTCCACTTGAGATTTTGATATACATAATTTTTTTTTTCTAATAACATAAAATTATCTATAAAAATAGATGAAGGATATGGATGAAACACATACATCATGGTGGGGTCCACAAGGCAGTGACGATCAGTGGCAAGGGAGTAGCTCGTCTGTTTCTAGTACAGCGCTACAGCTGTACTGGCACGTGACGTGTTTGACACCTCGAGCTCCGAGTTGTACGAACGGTTCAAAGGAGATCAAAGTTATATGGGCCCCACGATGATGTATTTATTATATGTAAACCCTTCATATATTTTTATAGATTATTATAGAGCATTATTCAAAAAATGAATAATATCTAAAGATCATCTGGACCACACCACAAATAGCAGCAAAGAATGATTTTGACTGTTAAACCATTCGTGTGGTCCACTTGATAGTTAGATCTGTCTTATTTTTCGTCTCAAGCCTTAAGACGAGCTTGTCAAATGAATGAACGATTTGGATATAACACCTACCCCATGATCAGATCCACAGAAATCGCTAACGTGGATACACAATTTGAATTTATCCATGCTTGCGTGAAAAGCAGTAAAAGGTTCCGTGAAGAGGAAGTAACTGTAAAAGTTAAATAAAAACATATACACGAAAACTGAATGTTCTTTCAGAGCCATGTGGGGCCCACCTTGATGTATATATTTCATTTAAGCCGTTTAAACATTTTGAAATATTATTTTAGTCATTGAGCACAAAAAGAAAATATATTAAAGGTTAACTTAGACCACACCATATGAAACAATTTGATTTAATTCATATTGTTCAAATCGTACCTAATCCGATCCGGCTCGGGTTTTTCTGACCGAGGCGGACTCAGTTCGGGTAATGTCAACTAGGCATCAGGTCTGTCCGAATCAGGTGACCCAGATCCGGTCTTTAATCGGATCAGGTTCGGTCTAACCATTGGAAAATCGGATAGGATCGAGTTATACCTAATTCGATCCGATCAGGACCGATGCCCAGCTCTAGCCCAACATGTGCCATAATTGAGATAACTGATTAAACATTTTCGAGGAAAAGTCATTTCCAATGGTTAGAAAATAAGAACAAAATGTTCTCATTGTTCATAATCTTTAAAATAAAATTAAAAAAAAAAAACCCTTCACAAATTATTGACAAGTTGTCTCACATTGATCTTTAATTTTGAACTAGGCAAATGATTAATCTTGGAAATAGGTCTAATTGGACCGTTCATCTCTAGTATAGCTCAAATCGAACTTTGATTTTAGCATCAGTGCAATTGAGCTGTTGATTTTCAATGTAGGCTCAATTACACCATTCATCTCCAATTTCAGCACAGATTGTTCATCTTCAATATTGATCTTATTAGCCTGCTAATTTTTTATATCAGTCCAATACATTTTGTAATATAATTAAAATCAATCCATTCGGCTTCAACATTAAACTATTCAATATTATTTGTATTGGACCAATCAATAAGAAAGATTAGACCAACCATCCTGTGGGCCCAGTTATGTTATGGATCAAAGCTGTGGCGCACATGAACTTTATTTCTCCACCATTTTGGGTCCAACTGTCATCTGAGAGAAAGAGAAAGTCATTTTTTAGTCCTCTCCTTCATTACGGATCAATGCAGCGGCCCTCATAGACATTGTTTATACATCACATGGGCCCAAACCATTGTCTAGGTGAGAGAGAGAGAGAATCAATTCTCACAAGAATCAGATCTTGCCTCTAATAAATCTCTTGAAAATCACCTTTATTATTATTATTTTTTGAAATAAATGGTTTTCAGGTGAAAATATTTCCAAACACCTTTACATTTTATAACAGCTTCCATTAAAAAAAAAAAGAAAAAAAAAAGCTCCTGTTTGGTTGGGGTTAACAAACACAACCTGGAATCTCCTATCCTAGTTATGATGGTGACTCATCCTTTTATTTGGAACTAATGCATGGACACCTTGACCATTCAAATTACTGTAACGATTGTGAATGTAACATAACTACGTAATCACAACTGATGAAGCTATCATAACCATCCAATTAATGATTATTAAATGGATACACTGAATGATCCAAATTTGATTTGCAAAATCATATGTATTATTATCATTGTTATTATTTTGTGTCCTCGAGTACTGGCATATGATCCATTCACAATTGGGTTAGTAATTTGGACGGTCTAGATTTTTGTACAACCAAACCACGTACATGGTTAACAAATCCCTGCTATTTTAAAAGGGAATTTTACACAACACCACCTACTTATTATAGAATTTACATTCCCATGCCAGTTTGATCAATAAACTATTTCATTAATCTAAGTAATTATGATTAGACTACCTTTCATTATATTATTAACAGGAGACGAGGGATGGCCCTAGGAGCAAAGAGGTGGGGACTCAGGTGGGCCTCACCATTATGTTTGTTTAAGTGAATTTCATCCCAACCACTATGTGCATAACCCCTTGGTAGGCCTAGGGCAAAAAATCAGCCCCATCTGTGGTTCATGTAGACTATATGATTGGAAATAGTGTATAGGGGAACGCTCACACTCCGAACTGTATTCCTTGGTGTGATCCATCTGAATCACACATGGGTCTATTTTTTAGTCCCATTCTGAAATTTTGGTGTAACATCTAATAGTTAAAGTGTATTTCATGTAATCATCATGGTGTGCCTTGTAGAAATTAAGGGTGGATATCTCTCTCCCAATTGTTTCCTTCAGTGTGGTTGACATGAATCAAAGGTCAGCCTAATTTTTTAGACCTGAGCCTAACGGGTGATTATACATCTAATGGTCAGAGTAGATTTCACATATAAATCATAGTGGGCTGCATAAACAATCAAGGGTGGGCACCTTGCAAAATTCAATTTTTAATATATGGCTGGAAATATTTGTTTTTAATTTTTTTTTTATTTTTCCCTAAGCGAGTTGGTAGAGGGACGCCCCCCTTGATTTTTGGTGATGCCCATCATGATGTGTATGTGAAAGCCAAGGGTGAAAAATAGGTTAACCTATGATTTAACTAAGCCAGACCAAAAGGAAACAGTTGGAAGAGTGAAATCCATCCTTGATTTTTATAGGGTCCACCATGATGACTTAATAAAATCCCATGATTCCACACCAAGCTTTAAGCATGGGTCTAAAAAATAGGCCCATCCACGATTCATATGGACCATATGAGACCCTTAGCCTTAGTGTCCATTTTGCTCTGTTTGGTCCTGCGGTCGAATTCTGGTGACCCGCGACCTACGGATTTCATTTATGATGACCCTTGAGTTCCATCATATATATATATCCTACTTGGATCGACCCAAAACTAGTGCCATAGCGACCGCATCGTCGCCGTGGTTCCAACGCCGCATTTCGTGCGGCAATCCGAGTTGCAGATCATGAGATGTGGACCGTATATGTTTTAGGCCGTAGATCGCGATTGTGGGGCCCACCTGGGTTGCACAAATCCCTAGACAATGATTACATCACCCTATGCCATCATTAGAGTAGTTAGGCTAGGCTAGGTGGCTAGACCCCTAGCTAGCAAGCCATGATTGTTTCTCTTACCAAGAGAGCATTTTTTTTAATCTCTCCCATGCACCTAGCCTCCTTTTGCTCTTACCCAAATCTGAAATATCTGATTTCCCTTTCTCTAGAGAGAGAGAGAGAGATAGAGAGAGAGAGAGGCCATCATGCTTTCTCTTTTCTAGCAATGCAATCATGATTTTTAGTAAAAATCCTCAAGTTCCTTGCAATCCACCTCATTTTCCCTCTCTCCCTCTCTTCTCCTCATCTCTCCCTCTCCCTCTCTAAGCTTGGACGTCTGACATATTGCTATTTTTCCAGCCCTTCATCCTCCCTCCTACCCTATAATCTAGCCCTTAGCTTAGGATCTTAACCATTAAACCTTCTTCTTTGGAGCTTGAAGACTCTCTTGAAGGTGGTTGCATGAAAATCTAGTACGTGGGTGTGCATCTAACTTAAAATCTTAGGTTTTATATTCCTTTACTTATTCCTCTTCTTCATCTCATGTTTGAAGTATGTGGGGCCCATCAAATGATGGTGGAGGCCCCATGTCTTCTTGGGAGTGGGCATTGGCCCATCCTTTTGTGCATGCATAACCTATGGGTGGGGCCATTCTTCATGGAACCCACCATGGACCTTTTTCTTAGTTAGAAGGATCCTTAAGTTATATAAACCCTTGATCCATGGTGGAGATGGCATCTCCACCATTGGATTTTGATTAAAAGATGCACGCAAGGGTAGATCTTGTAATCCCATAAATATAGTGATATGTATGGTTTGTGATGAAGGGAAGGGCCTCAATGTGGTGGAGCCCCTTCCCTTGTAGCTGTTTCTTACTCTTCTTTTGTTGATCTATTATTCTCAGATGTGTGTGGCCCACCTTGTGCATGGAAGTATCCAGACCATCTAAAGAGAGTGGACGCCCATGGCTGTCCACTCTATGAATATAGGTGTCCAATTTGTCCCTTTTTAGACACACACAATGGATTTTATGGTATTGATTAGATTTGGATATTTGTGGGGCCCACTGAGGTAGACCACAACTCAAATTCCATGGGATGATTTTGTAAGTGCAATTGTTATTTGCTCCTTTGGTTGTCAAATTTTGTGGTGCTAAAAACACAATCTATGTGTGGTGCCAAAAACAAAATCTATGTCTTGTGTAGCATGTTGAAGATCTACTTCAAGAAATTCAAGATCATGTTATTTGACTACTTCTGCAAGTTTCACAAGAGCTACATCAAAAGGCATGTTCTTGTTCAAGTCTCAAGTACAACTCAAGACTAGAGTACAAGATGAAGTCCAAGCTTAAGAAGATCTCAAGTTCAAGCTACATTAGAGATCTCAAGCTTCACAATCTTCAAAGGTCAACCATCATTATAAGAAGTGGATAGTCAATGTCCATACTTCACATTTAAGGTTTGCATGACCTTAGTTTGACCATAGCGTATGTCATTTTGAATAAATAATTCGAACTGAATTATTCTATAAGTGTTTGGTCTGTTCTAAGACTAGTCTTGGACCTTGTTCGACTAGCCCTAGAACTGGCTCGACCAGTCCAAGAAATTTCAAGATCAGTCCTAAGTTGTTGCAAAATTTCAGAATTTTTTGGTTGAGCTTCGACCAATCCTAGAGTCTGCTCGACCGGTCATGGGAATAGTGCCGACTCATTCACGACCAATCTTGCAGCTACGACTCAAACTCCAGCAACCATTCTTGGTTCCTCACGACCAGTCATGGGATGGTCACGACCAGTCATGGACATCCTAAGACCAGTCGTAGAACGGTTTATCCGATCGCGCTTAAAATTTTAAAATGCAGTTCGACGTAGGACCAGTCGTGGTGGCCACACGACTAGTCTAGACACGATTTCTGCATCTATAAATTAAACACGAATTTTAGAGTTTTGAAAAGAATTCAATTCAAGTAAAATCAAGGCATCTGTAATGACTCGAAAAATCCCGTCAATGGCCCGAGTACCACCTTAGGCAGAAATCACTTAGGATCAAATCCTTTAGAAATTTGACAAAGTTAACTAAGTGCTAAATTAGATTAGCCATGAAATCCATTTGAATCGCTTTAAATACGATCTGTAAGACCCAAAACTTGTAGAATCATTGACGCTAGGTTACCCTAAAATCTAGGATCAAACTCATTACCTGACTGCTCTCAAGAGCACATTGAAACTCCGTATTAGATCTGGACCGCACATCGGGAGTCCGAATACTACAAAGTTATAGACTTAGGACTGCCTCATTGGACTTGACAACCATCTCGGAAATCAAATCCAGATAGTGTCCCACGGCTGTTCGCTTGAGTCCGGAGCGAGGAGTATGAGAACACTTGATTTTTCTTTATAAATAAATATCCCAAATAGTAATCTGAGACTTATTACTTGTGGACATTTTGTAAGCAACCAGACTATTAGAATCTGACCCAAATACACCCTCGGATTAGGAAAAATTTCATAAACATATCCATGTACTTGGAATTTCGGATCGAGGTTTACTGACCATTGAACTGAAAATGGTCCGCCACGCGTGATCTGGGAATCCGACTGAAACGAAAACTTAACTCCATCTAGATCCAGAGTCTGTGAGCTTAAGTCCAACCTTTGGCTCAAGGGGGTCCGCCAGAAGTCCTTTGTTGAGCTGGAAAAGTGTCACTTTGGTTATAACCTAAGTATACCTTGACCATAAGTCTATTTCGGTGTGTTTTTAGGCTATATAAGGACCTTAAAGCCCTCTCTCTTCTAGCCATACGAATTTGAGAGAAACCCTAGAGAGAGAAGAGAGAAAAGAGAGAGAAAGTTAGAGAGTTCTGGGAGGATCCTCCCTACCCTCTTTCCCTGCCGTTCTACAAGCTAGTCTTATCGCTTTCCCGGCGATTCCGACTTCATTTCTAGGTAAGAAACCCTAACCCTAATCTGATTTGGGGTAGTAATGTTTGTAGGTTATGAAATAGTTAACCTATTTCATTCTATAGGTCACCAAACTGCCGAATACAAGAGCTTAGCAAATCTATCGGATTTGTTACGATTCTACGATAAAAGGTGAGGACTTTAGGTGTATAGGTTATGGTTTTCAACGCTTTCAATGTCAGATAATGATAGATTCATGATCTGCATGCAATTGCACATGTACAAAGTGCTGTCTATTTTCTGTTTCGATTAAAGACAAAGAATATGGAATTTTACATATTCTAGGTATTTGTAGAAAGTACCGTATACGTATAAATTTTAGAAATATGTTTGCCATGTTTATTTACTGTATGAACATATTATATATGTGTAAAATACTTGTTTGGTGAAAGGGCTCGCCCTAATGCATGTTTTGCTAGTATATACTATGTATGTTGAAATAGTGTATTCTAAGTGCTTGTGAAAATGCTTGTGAGAGTAAGTGCTTGGCTGATGGTGCCTTAGGTAGGTGTTGAGATGGGATTCTCAACTACCTTAGAGACGTATATGATTTCCTCCATGTTGGTTATTTAATTTAACCACTTATGAAATATATATGTTTGTATTTCTTATTTACTTTGTGTTTTGTAATATGCTTTATGACATGTTTGTGAACATGCTTGAATTACTTTGTTTATTATGCTTTACTTTACATGCTTTGAATATGGATTAATTGCGTTGGGATTATGTTTATAGTCCAGACAATCGGTACCAGACTTGAGTTCGTGGTTGAGTTTTATTTCGCCACGAAGGATGTGTCTGACGAACCCGAGTCGTGCTTCCGTTGGCGGCAGTGGTTAGGTCACGCGAAGTGCTTATGCACTTCATGTCGTTCAATTGATTGTGCGCTCGAGCTAGTCCGGCTCGTCAAGTAACCCGATCTGTCTAATGTATGTTCACCATGTTTAGACGCTACTACTTGAACCCAGGGTACTAAACTTACCAGTGAAATCCCGTTAACCTGGTACCTTGATCCGCTAAGACTCATGAGCCGGGAATGGTGGTATGGGACATTGTGGTCGAGCTGTCGGCCTACGCTGGGGTCACGTGCCTCCTCGTAGTGACCAGTGAGCAATCTTGACTCATGAGCTGAATACGGTGGTATGAGACACTGTATTCGAGCTGTCAGCCTACACTGATTGGTGACGAGCCCTTTGTAGTGATCTCGAGCATACTCTGAATTTGCGGTGAGGCGACGAGTTTTGCCGCAGTGTATAGAGTATAAACTAGGCCTGTATCCAGTTAGTGATGAATCGTTAAAAAGGTGATGGGGGAGTGGTGTAACGGTTTCGTGTAACAGCCCTGGCAGTCTTTGTAGCGCCCTAGAACCACACTATCGTATAAGATTATCTAGGTTTGACGACCCTAAAATGGATCATGTTTGGGAATGATATAAGGGAGGTACCTTAGTTTCCCAATCCTACTATTTGAAATGGACTAATAACAACTCAGTAATCATGCTCATCATCGCATTACATGTGCCTGGAAGATGTGGAGCACTGAGGAATGCAAGCATGCCGCGAACGTAAGATGGTGTCACACGAGGGAGTATGTCGGTGAGGGCATCCATCATGACTACATCCATACTTGCATTAGTAAGAGTAGTTAGGAGTGTTTGATTGTACTGCTTTATCATTACTGCTTGACTGAATTGATAACATGTTAACCTATGCTTTATTGTTCCACTGAGTTAGCTACTCACTCCCACGTTACGGGACGGTGTTGTACACACCAATCAGACTCTGTCTTAGGTACAAATGAGGTGACAACTCAGGAGGCTGAGCCAGACTACGACAAGGACCAGGACGAGTTCTTATATATACAGTACTTTGGTGGCTTTGACTAGGCTGCCTGGATCGACGGGACTTACTTCTCTAGTGTACTTTTGACATTTTGATCGTAAAACAAATACATGTATATGGTGACTCAGATGGGTTCATACTCTGGAGATTGAAATGGTTTTGTTTCTTTTACATACATATATATACAGTTTCAGTCTTTCGCTTGCCTTTATACAATTGATCTGGAGTATGAATTACTGTTTTGGTATAATCTCACTCATGTTTATTGCATTAACACAGACAACATTTAATCATCATTCTCTATGTTGCATAAGTGATGTTTTGGAACTCGAGAGTTGAGTTGCTCTCGACCCTCGAATTTCAGGGCGTTACAGCATCACTCTGAGATAAGTTTGTGTTATTTAAGCACGCTGTGCATATTTCATATTCTCTTTTGTTAGCTTTATTTATTTGATTTTGTTTCTACATTCCAATCTAAATTGAAAAGAGTAATTATTGCATTCCTTCTTCTTGGAATCAAAATTAAATAGAGCTAGCCCAACTGGTTCAATTTAAAATTAATTAGAACTTAGAACCATATCAAAGTGAGTATTGGATAATTGAACTTCTATATTCAAACTTCTACTCCGATTGGTTCTTCCGGGCTACTACAAAAGGAGAAATTCAGGTATTTTACATTTGTGTAAATCTTCTATAGTTTTGGTTTTTGTTTGAGATTTAGCTAGAAAAATCTCAATCTAGTGGTTATCTGAGGAGAGCCAGAAAACTCAGAAATGGGGTTTTTTGAATTGTATAAGCCCATTTGAAAGACACAATTGTAAAGGTTTTAGGTGAACCCGTGAAACCTATTTTCATAGTGAACGTTGATATCCCCTTTGTGAGGATATTAGGAGTGGAGTAGCAATCTGTGTGGCTATTTTTTAATAGTTGGTGTACACACAGGCGAACGACTATAATTCTTTGTGTTTTGTAGTTTCAATGTTTGTTTGAATTTCTATATCTTTTATCATTCAAAGTCGTGGAATGTATATGTGGATGTGAATGTTGTAATCTTTTACATTTCAAGCATTGTGGGGAATGTTGTAATAGTTCAGAATTTAATTTCTTGCTATTTCCTTTATTTCCTTTCAGTTTGAGTTTTTGTATTCAAATTGTTCTAATAAAGTTGTCTTGCCATAAACCCTTAGTTTTTATGGTGCAAGGTTGTCCTGAGAACAACATTGGTATCAACCTCTCTATTTTATTGCTTTACATTTCAGTACTGTGATTTGTTTATAGTTCTATCTTTCATTCAATTGTTTATAAGGCTATCTTATTCATTTAAATTTCGCTGTTCAAGTTTTAATTTGACATAGTCCTATTCACCCCCCCCCCCCCACCCTCTAGGATATATAGTTAGGCCTTTTCAAGTGGTATCAAAGCCTAATAGCTCATTTTAATTGTTATTATTTGGATTTATTTCCTGTGCTAATTAATCTAAGCTATTAATAAGATGTCAAATTTTGATAGCCTTTCAATCACTAGGCCTCCACCGTTTGATGACTCCAACTATGCCTATTGGAAAGCCAGAATGAGGATTTTCCTCAAATCAATGGATGAGAGTGTGTGACAAGCCACAGTGACTAAATGGATCCATCCTACCACTGAAGTGACTAATATCGATAGATCAAAATCAATGAGAATATCACCTTATTTTTCTTGGACCACACTTCAGAACAGCGAGAGTAGTGCCAATGCAAAAGCACTAAATGCAATCACTTGCGCACTATCACAGGATGAGTTCAAAAGAATTATATCCTGTGATACTGCAAAGCAAGCTTGGGATATTTTAGAAATGACACACGAGGGTACATCAATTGTCAAGAAGTCTAAAGTCCAAATCCTCATAACTAAATTTGAGGAAATACATATGAAAGAAAATAAAATGTTCATGGACTTATATTAGATTGAATGACATTGTAAACTCTATGTGGGGTCTTGACGATAAAATCCCAGAAAGTAAAGTGTGTGCAAAGATACTACGCTCACTACCTGAATGGTTCAACTCAAAGGTGACTCGATCCAGGAACTTCGTAATACGGACAATATGAGGGTAGAAGAATTAGTTGGGTCTTTACAAACCTATGAGTTAAACTTTAAAGATCTTAAAGGTAAATCTATAACCCTTAAGTCTTCTAAATGTATTTCTCAAGAAAATTCTGAAGATGATATGGCTCTTTTAGTGAAAAAGTTTTATAAGATTTTCAAAAGTAAAAAGAAGGTAGACTTTCAAAAATCAAATGATAAGAAGAGATCTAAATCTAGATCTAAATCTTAGAAATCTTTGAAAGATAGTCAATGTTACAACTGCCAAGAATATGAACATCTAGCAAATAAGTGTCCTAAAAAGGACAAACCTAAAAAGAAAGGAATGTTGGCTACTTGGGATGAATCTTTTGGGACTGAAGCCTCTTCTGAATCAGAAGATTTTGAAACCGAGTCAGGCAATGAAGTCAAGGCCCTTATGACTCTAGTCAAGTTCACTTTTTCAGATCATGATGATTCAACCCGTGAAGAAAATCCGAATAGTGATCATGATAATGAAGAAGATCTTCAAGATGCTTACAATGCCCTATACAAGGAAAGTTATAAGATTGCGGTAAAACTAAAGCTTCAAAAAGAAAGGTTTTTAGGGCTTAGAGAAAGATTTGAGTCTCTTATTTTAGAAAAATCTCATCTTTCAAATTGTTTTGAAAAATGCAAATGTGATCTAGATTTCGAAACCACCCTTATTGAAAATCTGAAATCTGAAAATGATAAACTTAAACTTGAAGTCTCTTCCCTTTTGAGTTTAAAGGATATACGGATGTATGCCCAAGGTGATCCAAAATTAGAAAAACTTTTAACTGGATCAAGAAAATGTGGCGACCGATTCGATTTGGGCTACGATAAAAATATTTCTCCTAAACAGAAGAATACCTCTCCTAAGCTTGTAAAAGGAGAATCCTCTAACACAAAAGAGAAAAGTTCAAGTCAAAAGTTTTCTAAAATTGTTAAAACTTTTCAATCTTTCAAAACTAAAGGTAACCATATCAATTACAAAAATCAAAACCGAAACCCTTTAACTAAGAAAATAGTCGATCTACTTAAGGAGCTCTTAAAATCTAACTCAGTGGGTCAGTCTTACAACAACTACAAATATAAGAAGACCAACTATACTTCCAAACCCAAAACAGTTATGAAATGGGTTCCTAAGGTTACCTGCTTGGTTGCCCACACTGCATTCAAAGCGACAAGCCAGTCAAAGTGGTACCTAGATAGTGGGTGCTCCAGGCATATGACAGGTGACAAGGCTTTATTCACTGACCTTAAAGATATGACTAATAAGTCAGTCACATTTGGTGATGGTAGCAACTGTAAGATTATTGGCCAAGGTACGGTTCAACTCTATAATCTTCCCTTATTTAAGAATGTTTTATATGTTGAGGGGCTAAAATACAACTTGTTAAGCATATCTCAAATATGCGATAACAATCACAGCGTGAACTTTTCTAATTGAGGTTGTGAAATTTTAAACAAAAAGGGTTCTGTAATATTAATGGTCGTAGGACTTCTGAAAACTGCTATATTGTAAGCGAAGGTAGCTCATCTAATCAATCGTGCTACATGGTCCATACCGATGAGACAGAATTATGGCATAAATGCCTTGGACATGTACATTACCGTAATTTATACAGATTGAGCAAAGGAGAACTAATTAGAAGTCTACCTACACTTCAAAAAGTAGACAAAATATGTGGTGAATACTAGATTGGCAAACAAACTAGAAGTGCTCACAAAAAGGTGAACTCTAATGCCACATCAAAACTGCTGAACTTCTCCACATGGACCTTATAAGACCTACCAGAATGGAGAGTCAAGGTGGCAAAAAATACATACTGGTAATCGTGGATGATTATACCAGATTCACTCGGGTAGCCTTCTTAAGGGATAAATCAGAAACCCTTGATGAAGTAAAAATGATTCTCAAACGGATCCAAACTAAAAAAGGTTCTCAAATTTGTAAGATCCATAGTGATCATGGATCTGAGTTCGAGAATAATAGTTTTGAGAAATTCTGTAGCGATCAGGGAATATCGCATGAATTCTCTCCGCCCAAAACACCACAACAAAATGGAATTGTAGAAAGGAAAAATAGAGTGCTTCAAGAAATGAGAAATGTAATGTTGAACAGTATGAAGCTCCCTAGAAATCTTTGGGCTGAAGCAGTGAATACTGCATGCTATGTTATTAATCGGGTTTATATTTGTAAATCTAATAATAAAACGGTTTATGAAATGTGGTTCGATAAAAAGCTTACTGCCAAATACTTTCAAGTTTTTGGCAGCAAGTGATATATTTTACATGACCGTAAAAATTTGGGAAAGTTTGATACTAAAAGTGATGAAGGTATCTTTTTAGGGTATTTTTTAAACAGTCGTGCATATCAAGTATTAAATAAAAGGGCCGATGTTATTCAAGAGTCCATCAATGTGGTCATTGACGATCACTCGAATACACTTACCCCAAGTTCAGATAATGATGAAGTTCTTTTAATTGACAAATCAGATACTTTATCAAATCAAACTAATTCTGAACTGAGGACTGTTAAAGATCATCCAACCACTCAAATTCTTGGAAACCCTTTCACTGGTGTGTGCACTCGTAGACAAATAGAAGACATGTAATTACGTGTGCTTTACATCCCAGATTGAACCGGTTAAGGTAAAAGAAGCGCTTTTTGACGAAAACTGGATAATTGCTATGCAGGAAGAACTTAACCAATTTATGAGAAATGATGTTTGGTTCCTAGACCTAAAGATAAACATATTATAGAAACTAAGTAGATTTTCAAAAATAAGTTTGATGAACTTGGTAATATTATTCGAAACAAGGTAAGACTGGTTGTACAAGGGTACACTCAAATAGAAGGGATTGATTACGATGAAACCTTTGCCCCAGTAGCTCATCTTAAATCAATCAGACTATTCATATTCATTGCGTGCATTAGAAAATTCAAAATTTATCAAATGGACGTAAAGAGTGCCTTCTTAAATGGTGATGTACATGAAGAAGTTTATGTTGAACAACCAACGGTTTTGAAGACCCTAAGAACACTGATCATGTTTATCGCCTTAAAAAGGCTCTCTACGGTTTGAAACAAGCTCCCAGGGCATGGTATGAAAATTTTCTAAGTTTATACTAAGTTATAATTTTCTAATGGGAAGTGTTGATAAAACTTTGTTTGTTAAGAAACATAACGATCATATCTTAATGGTACAAATCTATGTTGATGATATTATTTATGGATCTACCTGTACTGACATGACTGTTGAGTTTGTAGATTTATTGAAATCTAAGTTCGAAATGAGCATGGTTGGGGAATTGAATTATTTCCTAGGGTTGCAAGTAAAACAACTTGATGGTATTTTTATTTCTCAAACCAAATATGCTTTGAACTTAATAAAAAAGTTCAGATTTCAGAATGGTAAGTATTTTAATACTCCTATGAGTACAACCTTAAGACTCTCAAAAGACTTTACAGGTAAAAATGTAGATCCTACAGTATATCGTAGCATGATTGGTAGTTTACTTTATTTAACTGCAAATAGACCTGATATTGCTTTAAGTGTTGGTATTTGCGCTAGATATCAGTCTAACCCTAAAGAATCTTATCTAACTGCTGTTAAGCGGATCATGCGATATGTCGCAAGTTCTGCTAATTTGGGTCTCTGGTATTCATATGATACTAGTGTTCAATTGGCAGGGTATTCAGATGCTGATTGGGCTGGTAATATCGATGATAGGAAATCAACCAGTGGTGGTTGTTTCTATATCGAAAATTGTTTAGTTTCTTGGTTTAATAAGAAGCAAAGTTCTGTATCGCTCTCTACTACTGAGGCTGCTGGAAATGCATGTACTCAGCTTGTTTGGATAAAACGTATGTTAAGTGATTATGGAATTTCACAGGAATCAATGATATTATATTGTGATAATTCCAATGTTATAAATATTTCAAAAAATCCAATCTAACATTCTCGTATCAAGCACATTGACATTAGGTATCATTACATTCGTGAATTAGTGGAAGAAAAAATAATCTCTTTAGATTACATTCCGACCGAGACTCAACTTGCTGACATTTTCACTAAACCACTCGACAAAAGCAGGTTTAATAAATTGAAATTTGATCTTGGAATATACAATTTAAATTGACTATTCATGCATTTGTGTATCATAGTGTATATATGTTTAATAATTTATTGGTTTAAATTTCAAATTTTTATGAAAAATGCTATTTTTTTATTGGTACACGACCAGTCGAGGACGTGCTCGACCAGTCGTGGTACGATCGATCAAGAATGGTCCTCGACCAGTCGTGTAGTGCACTGGACCTTTTTAATTTGGGGGAAAACTCATTTTCTTCATTTTCTATTTCTTTTCCAACGGGCATAAGCACGGCCAGTCGTACCCAACCATTTGATTCATCAAGGTTAGTGCATTTTTTTGGTCAATCTTGTAGATTCATGCTTTATTCTTCTCATTTTTGTCATTTGAGTACTTGATCTTAAGCTTCGTTGAGATTTTGGAGTTTTTCTACTCCATTTATTGATCGTAGAAAACCCATCTCTACTTTGTGATTTCTTGTTGCTTTGGTTTTCTTTAAGTAAATGGATGCTAGAGGGAAAAAGAAAACTGTCCGTGGTTCATCATCCTCCAGATCAGCTCTTATCACTCGGTGCCATCTTCGGTCATTCGAAGATGATTCCGCTCATGTTAAGGATTTGCGTATACACAATGTTGTTATTGAAAAAGCTGTGTCTATTGATCACATTGCTCATTTTGGTATCCTTTCTCTTCTTCAATCTGTTGGTTGGGATAACATCCTACATTGGGGTGGGCTTGCATACCAATCCATTGCACAGGCTATGTGTGCAAATATCTCTGAATTTTCATCTGATAATTTAACTTTTAATATTGATACTAGAGAAGGTCTATTTACTGTAGACCGTTATCTGATTGCGGATCTAATGAAAATACCTGTTAATGATGAGGGTATCCTTATTCATATTCAAATGGAAAAACCTTCAGAATCAGAAAAACGGATGTTAACCAGAGATTTATGTAATATGGACGTTCAATGGACTCATAAAGGGAATGCGCTCCCCGCAAAGTATTTGTAACCTAAATACAGAGTTCTCCATAGAATTTTTATTTCAAATATGTATCCTCGTTTTAGTAACAAAACAGAACTAACTTCCTTTATGGTTCGAGTTTTGCATTCTATTGTCACTGGTACTAAAGTCTGTCTGCCTTCTTTCATATGTCATTTCATCATTCAATTTCGTCTCCATCTAGGACATAGTGATATTCCATTTACTTATCTTATAACTGTGTTAGCTACTCACATGCTAGTTGATATGCCTGTTGGAGAGACTCTTATTCATCATCTTTTGTTTAACAATTCTAATTTAAATAAGATGAAATTGGAACTGACATCTGGGCAAAGAGATGTTGGTGATGGTGGTGCTGAAGCAGGGAATGAAGAAGAAGGTGATGATCTTCTTCCTGATGATATAAATATGGATGATATTTTTGATGAAATTGAATCAGACTCTGGAAATGATCCTGACTATGAGCCATTAGATTTTGATGCTCGTCTTCGAGCTCTTGAGGAGAAGGTAGAGAACATGAATGTTTCCCATGATTTACAATTTAAATATACGCGCAAGTATCTTAGGCGTTTAAACAAGGGCCTTCATCAAATTGATCCTACCATACCTGCTCCTTCCTCAGGATCCGATTAAATATTTTAATCTTTGGTCTGTAATAACTTCTATACTATTTTTGTTGGTGTGTGGACTTTGATTTCACTTCAGTTTGTATGACTAACGTTTGATTCAGCTGGTTAATGCTATGTGATCTTTGAATTTGCTTATTTTTACTTGCATATCCTAACTCGTTATTCCTTTCTTTACTCTCTTATTGGTCTTCCACTATCATTTCTTCCTTTCTTCCTTTGTCATATTGTGATAAAAAGGGGGAGAATAATTTAATGGTTATATGGGGGAGATGAATATAGATTGTGGCGGAGTAGAGCAAGCATCATTTTTTATGAAGGATTTATGTATGCTACTCAGGGGGAGTAAGTAATGAAAGTATTTGTGAATGACAACTAGTGCATGATTGTTTAATCATGCTATAACTAACTAGTGCATGATTCTTTGTGTTCATAATGATCATATTCTTGTTAAGTGTGTTTTATCACAAATTTGACAAAGGGGGAGATTGTAAGTGTAATTGTTATTTGCTCCTTTGGTTGTCAAATTTTGTGGTGCCAAAAACACAATCTATGTGTAGTGCCAAAAACACAATCTATGTCTCGTGTAGCATGTTGAAGATCTACTTCAAGAAATTCAAGATTATGTTCTTCTACTTCTGCAAGTTTCACAAGAGCTACATCAAAAGCCATGTTCTTGTTCAAGTCTCAAGTACAACTCAAGACTAGAGTACAAGATGAAGTCTAAGCTTAAGAAGATCTCAAGTTCAAGCTACATCAGAGATCTCAAGCTTCACAATCTTCAAAGGTCAACCATCATTATAAGAAGTGAAGACTCAATGTCTATACTTCACATTTAAGGTTTGCATGACCTTAGTTTGACCTTAGAGTAGGTCATTTTGAATACATAATTCGAACTGAATTATTTTATAAGTGTTTGGTCTGTTCTAAGACTAGTCCTGGACCTTGTTCGACTAGTCCTAGAACTGGCTCGACTAGTCCAAGAAATTCTAAGACCAGTCCTAAGTTGTTGCAAATTTTCAAAATTTTTTGGTTGAGCTTCGACCAGTCCTGGAGTCTGCTCAATCGGTCACAGGAACAGTGCCGACTCATTCACGACCAGTCTTGCAGCTATGACGCAAACTCCAGCAACCATTCTTGGTTCCTCACGACCAGTTGTGGGATGGTCACGACTAGTCGTGGAGGCCTCACAACCAGTCATGGACATCCTAAGACCAGTCATAGAACGGTTTATCCGATCCCGCTTAAAATTTTAAAATACAGTTCGACCTAGGACTAGTCATAGTGGCCACACGACCAGTCGTAGACACGATTTCTACATCTATAAATTGAACACGAATTTAAGAGTTTTTAAAAGAATTCAATTCAAGTAAAATTAAGGTATCACTCTAGATAAGTTTGTATTATTTAAGCTACGCTGTGCATATTTCACATTCTCTTTTGTTAGCTTTATTTATTTGATTTTGTTTCTGCATTCCAATCTAAATTGAAAAGAGGAATTACTGTATTCCTTCTTCTTGGAATCAAAATCAAATACAGCTAGCCCAACTAGTTTAATTTAAAATCGATTAGAACTTAGAACCATATCAAAGTGAGTATTGAACAATTGAGCTTTTATATTCGAACTTCTACTCCGATTGGTTCTTCCAGGCTGCTACAAAAGGAGAAATCCAGGTATTTTACATTTGTGTAAATCTTCTATGCTTTTGGTTTTTGTTTGTGATTAAGCCAGAAAATCTCAATCTAATGGTTATCTAAGGAGAGCCAGAAAACTCAGAAGTGGAGTTTTTTGAATTGTGTAAGCCCATTTGAAAGACACAATTATGAAGGTTTTAGGTGAACCTGTGAAACCTATTTTTATAGTAAACGCTGATATCCCCTGTGTGAGGATATTAGGAGTGGAGTAGCAATCTATGTGGCTGTTGTTTAATAGTTGGTGTACACACAAGTGAACCATTATACTTCTTTGTGTTTTGTGGTTTGAATGTTTGTTTGAATTTTTATATCTTTTATCATTCAAAGCCGTGGAATGTATATGTGGATGTGAATGTTGTAATCTTTTACATTTCAAGCATTGTGTGGAATGTTGTAATAGTTTAGAATTTAGTTTCTTGATATTTCCTTTATTTTCTTTCAGTTTGAGTTTTTGATATTCAAATTGTTCTAGTAAGGTTGTCCTGCCATAAACCCTTGGTTTTTTTGGTGCAAGGTTGTCCTTAGAATAACATTGGTATCAACCTCTTTATTTTATTGCTTTACATTTGAGTACTGTGATTTGTTTATAGTTCTATCTTTCATTTAATTGTTTATAAGGCTATCTTATTCATTTAAATTTCGCTGTTAAAGTTTTAATATGGCATAGTCCTATTCACCTCCCCCCCCTCTAGGACATATAGCTAGGCCTTTTCAGATTTTCCCTTATTTTGGTTCCTATGCTCACTTTATTTCATGTGCATGTTACTGTCCAGAAATTTTCTGGACAGTTTCTGGGTGGTTTTAGGTCAGATTTTTGGACTGATTGGGGGACTGTTTCTACCCATTAGATATACTTTTCTTGAAGGTGTAGACCCCACTTAGATGTACCGCAAATTTTACCTCCATCCGACCTTGATTGAGGTCCTAAAGGAGTGGCCCAAGTGGGGTGGACAGTCTAGATTTTCTAGACTGTCCAGCAACATTACAGTTTAGAAATCCATAAATATAAAATAGTTTTTGTAGTGGTGGGCCACTTTTGTGGACCCTACCTTGTAGTACACTTGTATGGGGAGGTTAGAATTATTTTTCTCCAATTTTTGGAGAACTTGGGCCCACCCTTTTGGGGTGCTCAAAACAGGGATAATACTACTTTAATTTTCTGCTGTATTTTCTTTTACCTTGCTATCCATGAATGTTTACCTAGACCTTTGTGTGGTGGTGGCCTTCCCATTTACCCAATTTGTGGCCCAGCTTGTAGATGACAACCCCAAGTGCTTGTGGGCCACATATTTGATCATATTTTGGGGTGTTTAGGTGCTGGGATAACAACATGTTGCTGGACATCTAGCTGGGCTGAATGTCCAGCAATGGGTTAGCCAACCACCCCACCTCAGGCTCACCTATGTACATGTTTTGCCCATCCATCTACCATTGAGATGTGTCCCACTTAGTAGGGGACCAGTCCTTGGAGGGACATCCCAAAGTGGGGTCCACCTAGACCTTAGAAGGGGTCAGCCGTCCCACCTTTGGGATGCCCAAGGGGTGATCGGCCGTCCCACCTTGAGGCCCACTTGATGTATGTGTTTTATCTAGGCCGTCCTCCCCTGGGGTGGCCCACTTATGTGTGGACCACTCCCTGGAGGGAAGCCCACTCATGGAGGCACCTTGATGTATGTTATTCTAGGCCGTCTAGGCCCTTGGGACGCCCAGGCCCACCTGGACGTCCAACCTATATGATGGTGCTGCTTGACTTACAGTCCAACAGCAGACGCACCTTCTTTTGAGTGATGTATCCATCCTCTCCATCTGTTGGGGCTCACTATGATTATTAAGAACCACCACTAGATTTATTTTCTTCTATACATCCCACTTGTTGGATCTCAGCAAGCCCATGAAGCTGGGTGGACTGAAAGTCCAACAATATACTAGAAGTTATATGATTTATGTTGAGATGTTTTGAGGGATGTGTGGCCCACCAAATGGAGTGTTGAGTACACACATAATCAGTCTATTTTTGAGGCATATTTTTGGGCTTTATTAATGCTTTGTAAGGCCCATTCTAAGTGGTATGTTGTGGACCAACTATAATTCAGATTTATATGGTCCAATAGGCCCAAATAGGCTAAAAATCCTCCATTCGAGCCCAGTATAGTGCAAAGACTGACCTTATCATATTATGGGCCCAATGAGCTATCTATGAGCCCAACTTGAGCAAATGAACCTTGAATGCCTACTCTTAAATCCCTGGTATGGGCTGACTTGCAAGGCCCACTTTATAACTTGTTGGTTAGGCCTTGCCAAGTCATGGGCTGATGTTGTGAGACCCACATAAATAATTTAAGCCTTGGCCTTGTATCCTTGGCCTTATGGGCTGCCCATTTGATCCATTTAATACATGGATCCAATGACATATGAGGGGTGGGCCATAAATGCTCCATTTGGCCCATAATGATGGTACTTGGGCTATGTATTAAGTCCGTGATATATATGAGGACTTTGGGCCATTCTCTTGAGGCCCATTATGTGTTGTGATGTGAATGTATGACTGACCATTGTACTTTTATAGTAGTTTTTAGGCCTTGGGCCTTGGTTTAGTTAGCTATCTTGATTGAGCCACCTTCTTGGGGTCAATGGTGGTTAAATGTCCCCATTGTGGACTCCTATAGGCCCATTGGTGGTTGAATATCCACCTTAGGCCTATTTATTAGGTCCATTCTCATCCTTGGTGGTTGGAGGTCCACCTTAGACCTTATTTGGGCCCGTTCCTAACCCTTAGGCCCGTAGTATGGCTTACTTAGACCTTGTGGGCTATCCCAAACCATTGGGCCCCCACTAGTATTATGTATCTTTCATTTTGAGGATTTGTCTAAGTACCTAGACTTAACTGTGGTAAGAGGAGAGTACATCATCGTCTCATACTTAGTTATCTTCACGACTCATTCATGTGCATCATATGTATGCTTAGAGCATGGATTGACTGATCATGACTTATGCCGTTGGGCATATTGTTTTTATGGGACTCTTGGAGATATGGAGTGCCCTACATGAGCGTTGGATGCACAGGACTGATGCATGGTTGACTAACGTGATTCATGCATCTTACATTTGTATGACATAGATATTCTCCCTAGCTTCATCAGGGTTGTAGCCTCCACAGGCATAACATGGATGGCTAGATTTGTACACCGAAAATATTATCTTGAGCACTATGGGAACTTAAGATGTCCTTGGGTAAAAGTCCCAAAACCTTTATGGTACTAGGAGACGCTCCAACGTCTAGACCGAGTGAAAATATGAGCGCCGGTGCCTACACCTTGAGGCCATGTCTCCCACTGTAACGTGGTCGGTTGGAAAGGGGTGTGGCCTTATCCGCCCGAGTGAGAGAGCATTTAAGCTAGGCTAAGTTTGACCAGCTCGTAAATGGGTCCGCTACCGTCGAACCTTGTTGGTGATTGGCTGTCCACAGGCGGGTAGTGAGGTGTAACGTCCTGTATCTTCACTGTTTTGGATTTCTAAAAATCTTTAATTTTTTTATGTAATTAACTTATATTATCCCTTACTGACCATTAACACTCAATGTTAGTTTATACCCGGGTGGAACTAGTAAAGAATCGTACAAGTCCGATTAATCAACCGTTGGAAGCCAACGAGTCCGCCCGATCAGTTGAACGACAAGTTTAGCCCCATAATTTACTCACATAGGGCCCAAAATCTAACACACCCATCGCTAACTAATCAAGACAATCATAACTAAATTAAAGATCTAACCGAAGCCGAGTCAGATAAGGCCCGAATCTTGACTAATAGACCAAATCAACCTCGTTACTCTTTTAGCCTAAAACCGACGGTTTAGAGTAAACATGACCAAATCTTCACTTTCACTAGCTATAAATAGGCCACACTATGAACATAGTTAATCCAAACCCTAATCATTGCCTATGAGAAATCTCAATACCTAATTCATTCCAGAAATGCCCCGATTTTTCGAATAAGCTCTAAACCTCTTGTTGGTGGGCCACTAGTTCCAAAATTATAGAATAATGTCCATCTTACTAGGCTTGACGTCCATCGTGGGAGTTGGACTTGGGTAGTGTCCAGAACTGCTCAAGTTGAGCCAAAGGACGAGTGCATGAGAAGTGTAAATACCCTAAAGGAAGAAGCTAAAACTTAAGTGAATTGGGTCATTCACTCTTATGCAAAGTTGGAGATTTCGGACCGTCGGTTTACGACCAAACTTCACTCGTGGAGTAAGGATATTTTCCTGCTCATATTCGTGTAGCCACGGCCCCGATCGACTATCGGTGACCGTTGAACAGACTTCTAATCATATCTGTTGATCGGCACATTCAAATGGTGGGCTGATCATATACATATGTAGATCATCATTAGGGCTAACTATCTTATGGTGTATATTAATATGTACACCCTATAGTGGGCCCTAGAGGCTAGAAAAACCCTCCCATAGGGCTAATATAGTAAAAACCCAACCCTTGGGGCCATTTGCACCAAATCTGACATTATAAAAGGGCCTCATTTGGGCACCCCCTCTCCCCATACGAATTTGCCCTATAAGAAAGAAAGGGAGAAAGGGAGAAGAGAAAGAGGAGAAAAGAGGAGAAAGGGAGAGGGAGAGTTTGGAAGCATGAGGGTTTGTGCACCTTCACCCTCTCATCTCCTCTATAGTAACATCATCCTTCATTGGTGTCGATTCGGCGACGATTGAAGGTAAGTATGGAGTTATGTTTGTAGGTTTAGGTCTTGGGTTAAATTTCTTCTAATTCTTACAAGCTTGTATGCTTATTTAGACATTTTAACAATGATTTCCTAACACCATAACCCTATGGGCACCGTGAATGGAGTGGATCGTTACAAGGTGCAGACTATTATCCTTAGGTGGCTGCGCCAATTTTACTATGAGTTTAATGATTATGAATGTTAGGATGATGTACTTGAGTAATCTAGAAAGAACTTAGACAAGACCTTACATGATTGGTCCCCCTAAATCCCATGAAATGGTTAAGTGTTGATTATTTGTTCTTCAACATGCTTGGGTTTGATTTGGAGTGGCATGTTCATCTCATATATGATTCTAATATAACCTTCCTTGTGGCATGTATGATTACATAAATCCTTGTTGTATGTTTATGCTAGCATTAATCCTTGTTGTATGTTTGTAATATGAATGATGGATAGCTCTTGATCTCTTCGATAACTCCACTCAACATGCACATACATTAATTTCATATTTTTTTGTTAGTAGTTGCATTGTAGAAAATCTGAATTTTATGTTGGATGTATGAGTGCATGACTTCACTAGTGTTAGAAGGCGAATTCAGAATTGTTGGAATATTATTAAATGTCATAAACTCCTGGGTTGGTCAGGGAACTGAAGTGGGAGAAGGTGGTCCCATTGGTAGGACCATCTTATGGCTAAATCAGCGGGTTTAGTTGGATGCGAATGGGCGATAGTAGTTGGACTACATGTGTTGCTTATACTCGATGTCGTTTGTCACGTACTCGCCCGAGCTCGCACAGTCTAGTTCGCTCACTGACCAACCATGTTTGTTAGTCATGTCTGCTCACGCTTGTATGGAACCTGAAATACCCTTCAACCACCGAAGCTTATTGATAACTATTTGAAATCGATCCACTGACTCGAGAGCTGGGCATGGTGGAATGGGACACTGTGTCCGAGCTGTCAGCCTACGTTGGGGTGACGAGCCTCTCTGTATTAACTGCGAGCTATCCCTCTTCTCAGTACTCCCCATGTGCTTGAAATTGGGGATGGGGAACCCAATGGGATAAAGGATCGCGAGGTCTTGACCTCACACGTTAAGGGGCCTTGGCCTCGAAAACAGTTGAGGGTAATGATACGTGGGGTGTACCAGTTTCTCCAATTTGCTAGATGAACAAAATTAATTAAAAACTCGGCTAACACGATCACGATCGCATCTTCACTAGTTAGGTTGGCGACTCGGCAGTTGAAGTCGCATTGAGAAAGTGTTGGTCATGCGCAATCGTTAGACGAAGTCGCTCGAGGGAGTGTTGTTGTGAGGGCATACATCATATCATAATACATGCATATGCATTAACAAGACTAGTTAGAGATCTGTGAATGTATGCCTTTCATTAAATTCATCATATAATTGAAGCTTGTTGTAATTTAAGGTTAATAGTAACCACTGAGTTAGCTATTCACTCCCACTCTAGGATTGTATTTTTAAACACCAACTAGACCCTTTATAAGATCTAGGTGAGACAGAACTCGACGAGCTGAGTGGGGTGAGCATGGATGAGGAAGAGGAGCTTCCTACTTCCAGCTCATAGACAGATCACTTTAGACTGTGCGGGTTGATTATGGGTTGTTAAACTGTGGATCTAGTGCACCACTTCTTTTGGAAATTTAATTTTATGAATTCTTTTGGGCAACACCTTGTGCGACCTATTTGATATTCTTATAGACCTGTAGTCACTAGTCGCATTTATTTTAGTAGATCAGTTAGGGTTGTGGTTTATGTTCCAGTCGATTCTTTTATTGCTTATTTAAATTGATTTATGTACAAATCGTCATAATTAAGATATAAGCAACACCCGGGTATTTGACAGCTGAGTTCCTACACGGCTCCTGAAAATCTGTGGTGTTACATGAGGTCTCTTACGCTCACTGGTCTGCGCGGTTAGGAAGGTGGCAGACAACATGTAGTGTATTTGACCCCTGTGGTTTCCCAGAGAGGAACTATATTGATATGTGGACTTGATATGAGGACTGGCATGATTACATTGTACCTTACATATGACATTTGGCTATGTAGGTCTCTCATTGCATCGCCTTGGTATGGTTGATTTGATGATATTCATGGTCTTGTCAGCATTTTCCGCATACTTTGATAATACATGACACCTGTTCCGCACACACTTTCACCACCCTCTAAGCTCTCTATAAGCTTATGCACAATTGATGCATGCAAGCTACACTAGGCAGTAGCAGGAGCTTACTGAGGAGTTATCTGATTTTGGGAGTTTTTGTTATTTGCCATTGTACCTTTTCTTATTTCGAGCCTTATACTATGAAAGTTTTAATTCTTAGTGGATTTTGTAATATTATTCCTGTAGTTATTTCCTATGGTTATGATCTTCGGTATGCTGATCTGAATCAGACTTGTGATATATAAATCCTCCTTGTAGGATCCCAGGATCGGAACCTGGTGTATGGGTGCCAGGAGCCGAGAATGGGGTACTAGGGATGCTGTCGACACCGGATTCGGCAATCGGGAATCCTGTGAGCCCGGTTTCCAAGTCTGGGGCGTGATAGACCATGCTAAGAGAAATAGTTTAGAGTGTGAGGATTCCTTTATAAATTGTTTCTAATCCTGTGGTCGACTTAAATCACAAATGGGGAGTGATTTTTGGTCTAGGGAGTAACATATGATGGTGCACCTAGTGGGCAGGGGTGTATTTCACATAAACATCACAATGAGACCCACCCGAGTCATTGAGCCCTTTGCTCGCATGACCATCACTCGTTTCTTAACAGTAGGTATTCTAATGGTAATTGCCTAGGTTAACGAGGTACCTTAACTGTCATGCCTTGAAATTCAGAACCCAAATATGGTGACCCTGATCCCAAGTTCTAGGGAGTAAATTAATATTTCATGTATTCATTCATCGCTTTCATATTCAATTAATCATAGATCCAAACCTTAATTAAATCATTCAAACCTTAGTAACGTGAACTTAATCTTTAAAGTAAACTTCATGAATCTATATTCAACTAATCTACCACTAATTCCTTCTCATGATTTCTACTATAAATGCATTACAACTTTCTAATTAACTTAAAATAATAAAACTAATTTCTAATGAAAGTAACCATCCAAATATTCTTCATCCACTGCTCATCTCTCATCCTACATGTTGATAGAGTGCCTTTAATATGGTGTAGTGCTATTTGGTCAATCGAGGAATTCTTGGGTCGATCGAATCACGTTGTGATGTTCTCGGCTGATTGAGATATGTTTTAATTGACTGACAGACTCTGTTGATGTCTTGATTGACCGAATGTGTGACCAAGAAGAATGCATAAGTGTGGATTTTTATTGCTAATTTCATATGAAAGTTTATAAATAGGCTTTTAATTATGTAATTAGTGTAGAACAAAAGGAGCTTAGCATATTTTCAAGGGTTTTGAGGAGAGAAGCTATGGTTTCTCATCTATAAGTTGTTCCATTGCTTATAACTTTTTTTTTAAAAAAATATTATAGTGGATTGTTTGTCGCTTGGTGCCATAGTTTTTTCCCGCAAGGATTTTTCCACCTAAAATTCATGTGTTCTCTATGGTTGTTTGAAAATTTCTTTTCCTATTGCGTTGTGTGATTCCATCTAAGGTTGCTTCTACACTAGACAAGTCATCTTAGGGCTTGCTACGTTCTCAATAAGTGATATCAAAGCGAACTTTGGGTTTTCAGTTAAAATTTGAGACATAACATTGAGGAGATTGAATGTGAAATTCAAGACAAAGAAATTCATGAGTAAAAACTATTTTAAATTATGGAGGTTAAAGTTGAAAGCCCTCCTATTTAGTAAGGGCTACAACAAGCACTCCTTGGAAAAAAGAAACGTCTTGAATCGCTGAAAGAAGAGAATTGGGATGAACTTGATTAGAGGGTGATTAGCGCAATTTAATTGTGCTTGGCCGATGACTTCCTTTATAATGTCATCAATGAGACAATTACCGCGGGCCTATAGGCGAAGTTGGAGATCATCTACATGACTAAGTCACTCTCCAATTGTCTATATCTAAAAAGACACTTGTACAAGCTAAAGATGGTGGAAGGGTCGAATCTCTCTGAGCACATCAACGCCTTCAAAAAATTGATTTGCAAACTGACAAGTATGGAAGTAAAGATCGATGAAGAAGACAAAGCCCTAATTTTATTAACGTTTCTTCTGGATTCCTATGAATATCTGGTGGATACTTTGTACCATGATAAGGATACCTTGGATCTTGTTATCGTTATCTCATCCCTTTAGTCGAAGTAGTTAAGAAGGAATAACGGTGGGGAATGTACTTCTATGGGTGCATTGATTGCTAAGGAAAGATCGTCTAAGCGAGAGAAGGGGAAGTCACGATCGAGGTCCAAGTCGAAGGGTAAAGGGAAGTTGAAGTGTTGGAATTATAGCAGAATATGACATATGAAGAAGGACTGTATAAATCCCAAAACCCAGAAGGATGAGAAATTGGATGATTCATTGAAGGAAGCTAATTTAGTAGAATTTAATGAGGGTACAAGTGGTTATGACATATTGTCTGTGTCTAAGGTCGGACACTTGTGTAATAAGTGGATTTTATATATGAGGGCATCGTACCACATGTGTCCTCATCGGAGTTAGTTCGCCATGTACACCGAGTATGATGGTGGCCTGGTTCTTATGGGCAACGATCATTCCTAAAAGATGATAAAAATTAGTTCGGTTCACATCTGAATGTATGATGGGGTGGAGCATACTTTGACTGATCTAAGGCACGCTCCCAATTTAAAGACGAACTTGATATCTCTAGGAGCTCTTGAGGTAATCAAATGCAAATTCGACGGTTACTGAGGTGTCCTAAAAGTTTCTAAAGGGGCACTCATTATTATGAAGACACAAAGGAGTGAAAACCTTTAAAGGTTGGTTGGGAGCACCATATCTGGTGGAGCTGCAACATCTATAGCAGAATCCACATCAATATGTGTGTGATATGTATGCCTAGACCATATGAGCAAGCGTAGTATGAAAGTACTTCTTGATCGTGGTTTAATTTTTAGCTTTAAGAGTTTCGCTTTGGATATATTTGAGCATTGCATATATGGAAAACAATTAACGTTATCTTTTAAAAATGAAAAACATGTTGGTAAATGACAACTAGATTATGTGCACTCGGATGTGTGGGGGCTGTTGTCCGTTGTTTCTAGAGGAGGGTCATCATTATTTGTCACATTTATTGATGATTTCTCTAAAAATGTTTGGGTTTATTTAATGAAACATAAATATGATGTTTTCACCACTTTCAAGGCATAGAAAGTAATAGTAAAAAAGTAGGCATGAAAAAAGTTAAAAATTCTGAGGATCGATAATAGCGGAGAGTTTACTTTTAAAGAATTTAATCAGTATTGCAAGAACCAGGGGATTATGAGGCATAACATAGTGAGATATACACTAGAAAAGAATGGTGTAGTGAAACGTATAGATTTGTTTCTTTAGGAAAGAGCCTGAAGTATGTTGAGTAGTGCTATGTTAGGCAAGGAGCTATGGGCTGAGGCTGTTAATATGGCTTGCTATTTAGTGAATCGTTCTCCATCTATATCGAGTAATTGCAAAATTCTAGAGGAAGTATGGAGTGTAAGGACGTTGATTACTCGGGGTTGCGGATATTTAATTGCGACGCTTATTCTCATGTAATGTCAGTTGAGAGAGATAAGATAGACCAAAGGGTAAAAAATTATACTTTTTTCAGCTATGATGATGGCGTAAAATGATACATATTATATGATCGGGTATCACGTAAGATCATATTTAGCTAGGATATCAAATTCGATGAGGGTTCCTTAGTTTGGAAGGATGTGCACAAGAAAATGAAAAAAAATTAACGATTGGCATTAAAATAGATAAATTTAAAACACTTAAAGAAGTTAAGCAACAGGAAGAGGTGGAGCCACCACGTGTCAATAGAAATCCACCAAGAAATGGCAAAAGCCCCGTTGAGATATAAGAATGACTCAAATGTTGTGTTTACCCTCATTATGGATGAGGTGAATCTTGTTAGTGGACTTATTTGTATACCTTGTTTATCAATCATGTGGATCTATGTGTCAGTGAGTCGGTTAAGCCTCCGTTGGAAGATAAGGAACACCAAAGACTTGGTTTGAGTCTTCACCCCTGGTTGGTCCGCCAAATATGGTGTGTATTTCATCTGTCGCTTTGTTGTAGTTTTACTCGTCGTGTCGCTTGGATTTCCTGGTCGGTCGATCTTCCCTTTCTTTATTGACGAACTCCCATAGATGTCCCTATTGAATAAGGGATTTGATCTCTTCTTTTAAGTCAAAGCATTCTACTATGTTTTGACCGTGGTCTCGATGGAAGTGGTAGTACTTCCTCTTGTCTCTCTTCTCATAGTTAGCCTTCATCTTGCTTGGCCGCCTCAAGATCCTTTTGTCCTAAACTTCCATAAGCACTTGCTCCGGCGTCGTGTTCAAGGGAGTGACTTGTGGAAGCGGCTTTCTGGACATTAGTTAGGTTGCTGGCCCTTGCTCTAGTCATTTTCCTTTTCCACTTGGAGTTGGCAACAGGTGGCTCTCCCTCCTCCTTTCCCTTCCTATCCCTTCCTAAGCCATTCACGCCTCGAGTAGCCCTCCGTGTGCTGAATAGTCTCTCGGCGTTTGAATATTTTTGAGCTTGGTTAAGCAGGTCGGTGAGAGTTGTTGGAGGTGTTTTTCGATGGAGAAAAGGAATTTTCCTTATTTGAGGCCGGCCACAATGATGGTAAGAGTTATTTGGTCGGAATAGGTGTCCACTTGGACAACTTCAATGTTGAAGTGAATGATGTTATCCCTTAAGAGCTTCTCATCTCTTTGTGTTATCGTAAGGATGTGAGTCGTAGGCTTCCTCATGTCCTTTTAACCATTGAACTGATTAATGAAGGCCTTGATGAGCTGATGGACTTAGGTAGGCTTCAGGTTTCTGTACCATTTCCGTGCAGTTCCTGAAGTTCCTAAAAGGTTAGAGAAAATGCTGTGTACATTATAGATCCATAGGCACAGTGAAGTTCCATCCATGTATGGAAGGATTCGAGATATTTAGCTAGGTCCCCTACCCCCCCGAGTACGGGGTTATTGAGGCATCCAGAACCTAGATGGTAGTTAAAATTTCAAGATATCATCTATAAATGGGGGCTCAACTTCTTTGAGCAATGCGTTCACGGAGGCAGGGGCCTTAGCCTGACATGCGTGTTGGATGTCTCCAAGCTAATCTCGGATTTCCTTTAGTTTTGCCTCTCATGGGACTTCGTTCTCTACTATGACTTTGGAAGCTTTTCCTCGAACTTGCCTCCTCTTTTCTAGGGTATGCCGCAAATCAGACTTAGTGAGCTTGGTTGTTTCCACGGTTTGCATGGGGGCGCACCTACTTCGCCCTGGCCGATCTTTTGCTATATAGGATTCGAGAGGAGTGAGTGGAGGACAAGATTGCTCGGTCACCACCCCCAATTTTATGCCTTAGTTGTTAGGGAAGGGGTGTTACCATTTTAATATTTGCATAATGCAGTCGATGTTGCCGGTCAAAGCTTTGACTTTATTTTCCAAAGAGACGAGCTAACTTCCCCTGTTTTGGGACCTTCGTGCGATCGACGGGGAAGGGGGGGTCACGCTGGGGACCTGACTGCGGAGCTTGAGGGTTTTCATGTTGCTCTTCTAGTATTGGCTTAACAGTAATGGCCAAAACCTTCTTTTTCCCTTGGCTATTAAAGGGAGGAGAAGTACAAAGATGATTAGGCTTGTTGATGTAGGGGGAAGTTTTTAATGGCTTTGCTGTCGTTTTCGTAGACGATGCCAAACTGTTAACACTCAAATCTTGTAACGCCCTGAAAATCGGGGGTCGAGTATGAACTCAACTCCCGAGTTCCAACGCATCACTTATGCAACATACACAATGATGGTTAAATGTTGTTTGAGTTAGAGCAATAAACATGAATGAGATTATACCAAAACAGTAATCATACTCCAGTTCAATTGTATAAAGGCAAGCGGAAGACTGAAATTTTATATTCAAAGTATGTAAAGTAACAAAATTTTGTGAACTCCAGAGTATGAGTACTAACTGAGTACCAATATACATGTATTGTTTCTAAGTCAAAAATCAAAATACAATTCCATAGATAAGCCCTGGAATCCCCGCGATGTAGTCGGCCTAAGCATAGCCGTCAGAGTACTGCATAAAGGAGAACTCATCCTGATCCTCCTCGAAGTCGGGCTCCGGCTCCTGAACCGAGGCACCATCTATACCGCGACAGTCCGGTGGGTGTTGCAAACACCGTCCCGTAACGTGGGAGTGAGTAGCTAACTCAGTGGAACAATAAAGCATAGGTTAACATGTTATCAATTCAATCAAGCAGTAATGATAAAGCAGTACAAATCAAACAATTCTAACTACTCTTATTAAGTGCGAAAATGAAATGACATGATGCTGTATGCCCTTGCCAAACCACCCTCAAGCGACATCATCTTATGTTCGCGAATGCTTAACTCCCTCAGTGCGCCACATCTACTAAGCACATGCGGTGTGATGATGATCATGATTACCGAGTTATTATTAGTCCATTTTAACAAGCAGTATTGGGAAACTAAGGTACCTCCCTTGTATCATTCCTAAACATGATCCATTCTAGGGTCGTCAATCCTTGCTAATCTCATACGATATTATGGTTTGAGAAGCGTAGTGAAGGCATCGCAAAGGGCTCGTCACCCATCGGCAGCGAGATCTGATCTCACCGTATGCGGCTCAATTGTCGGCCGTCGGCTCAAGTACAGTCTCACCATACTCGGCTCAATCACTAGCCGTCACTCGAGTACGGTCTCACCGTACTCGGCTCAACTCATACTCTAGTTGCTTTGTGAAAGACTCGTCGCCAATCACGTACACTTGGAGTATACTCGAAGATACTACGGAGGACTCGTCGCCCGCACGGACGAGCACAGTGTCTCATCGTACTCGGCTCTCGCCGTAAGTATCGACAGCTCGAATACAGTGTCCCATACCACCGTATTCGGCTCACGAGTTTAGTTGCGCAATGGTCACTACGGAGAGGCACATGGCCCCAGTGTAGGCCGACAGCTCGACCACGGTGTCCCATACCATCATGCCCGGCTCATGCGTCTTAGCGGATCGAGGTACCATGGTTAACGGGATCGCCACTAGTAAGTTTGGTACCCTAGGTTCAAGCAGTAGTGACCAAACATGGTGAACACACATACACATATCGGTTTACTTGACGAGCCTGACTAGCTCGAGCACACCATAAGTTGGGCGATATAGAGCGTAAAAGCACTCCGTGTGGCCAACCACTATCGCCAACCGAAGTACGACTCGGGTTTGCCAGACACATCCTTTGTGGTGACATGAGTCTTGGCTACAATCTCAAGTCTGTTAACGAATGTTTGGACAATAGACTTAGTCCCAAACTCAAACAGATCTCATCAATAGCATGTGGAGTAAAGTATGATAACGAAGTAATACAAGCATGTTAGCAGGCATGTTATAAAGCATGAAATAAAGCATGAAGTAAAGCATGTTGTAAAGCATGTTAGAAAGCACTATTCAAGTAGGGATACAATTACATACACATCACAAGTGAGTGGTTATAGCGAACCACCACATGGAGGGGATCCTACATGTCTCTAAGGTAGTCGGGAATTCGATATCGCCTATCTAAGGCACTAACACTCAAGCTTTTTCACACACAAGCATTTACACAAACACTTAGAGTGCGCTATTCCAACATACATGACGTATGTTAGCAAATGCGTATTAGGGCTATTCTTTCGCCAAGCGGTTATTTTATCCGCGTATACCATATTCATACAACAAATAATCATGACAATTACACTTCCAAAATTTACACGTACGCGGTATTTCTAGAATACACAATTTCAACATACATAGTGTTTACAAGCGAATATATATTACGGCGATTCCTTTCGCCAAACTAGTATTTTATCCATATATTGTATAATCATACATTAAATAAACATGTCAAATATTTTCCCAAAAAAAATACGTATACGGTATTTCTAGAATACACAATTTCAACATACGTAGCATTTACAAGTGAACATGATTTCAGCGATTCCTTTCGCCAAATTAGTATTTTATCCATATATCATATAATCATACATTAAATAAACATGTCAAACATTTTCCAAAAAAAAATACGTATACGGTATTTCTACGTATACCTAGAGTATGTGAAATTCCATATTCTACAACGTTAATCGAAACAGGAAACGGAAAGCACTTTGTACATGTGCAATTGCATGCAGATCATGAATCTACCATTATCTGACATTGAAAACGTTGAAAACCGTAACTTATACACTTAAAGTCCTCACCTTTGCCCTTGGAATCACAACGAATCGGCCAAGGGTTGTTGAGCTCCGTATACGGGAGTTTTCTAGCCTAAAGAGCGGAATCGGTTAGTCTTTACACAACCTACAACCTTCCTACTTCAAATCGGACCTAGGGTTAGGGTTTCTCACCTTCAAACGGAGTGGATACCGCCGGGAAAAACGCCCGGAAGGAAGCGATGTAGGCCGTGATGAATGAAAGCAGTGGGAGGAAGATCTCCCACAAATCCCAAGCTTCTCTCTCTTTTTCTCTCTCTCTAGGGTTTTATCCCAAATTCGTATGGCTATGAGAGGGGCTGTTCTAAGCTCCTTTTATAGCCAAAACCCTTCCCAAAATAGGCTCAGTTCAAGGGTTATTGCTTATATAGGTAATTCGTCACTTTTCCAGCCTCGAATGAGTGTTTCTCGGTGGCCCCCTTGAGCCAAACGTCGACTTAAGCTCACCACACATGGATCTATGTGGGATTACGTTTCGACTCGATCGATTCCCAGATCGCACGTGGCGGACCACTTTCAGTTCAACGGTCAGTGGGCCACGATCCGAAATTCCAAGTACATGTAAATGTTCCTGAAATTTTTCTTAATCCGAGGGTGTAATTTGGTTTGATTCTGATGGTCAGGTTGCTTAATACTGACGCGTAAACGAATGATGCCAGATCACTATTCCTGATATTTATTTTGGAATGAGAATAGTGTTTTTCACACACCCTCGCTCCGAATCGAAACGAATGGCCGTGGGACATCGGTGGACCTTGATTTTAGAGATGATTGTCAAGCCCAGTGAGGCGGTCCTAGTTCCTTAGCTTCGTGTTAATCGGACTTCCGATGTGCGATCTAGACCTAATACGAAGTTTCGTTTCATTCCCGAGAGCAGCCGGAAAATGAGTTTGGTTCTAAACTTTAGGGTAACCTAGAGTCACTTGTTTTGCAAGTTTTGGGTCTTGCAGATCGTATTTAAAGTGATCCCAACGGATTTCATGGCTAATCGAGTTTAGTACTTAGTTAACTTTGTTAAATTTCTAAAGGATTTAATCCTAATTGATTTCTGGTCGAGGTGGTACTCGAACTAACGTACGAAAATTTACGGGTCGTTACAATCTACCCCCCTTAAACAAAAAATTTTGTCCTCGAAATTTATACCTTTTCATATTCCTCGAGAATCTGAGGGTAGTTCTTCCTGACCTCGGCCTCAGTCTCCCAAGTAGCTTCCTCCTCGGAATGATGTGTCCAAAGTACCTTCACAAGTGGGATGACCTTGCTACGCAGTACCTACTCCTTCTTGTCAAGGATGCGCATCGGGCGCAACTCATATGTAGCATCCTCGCTCAACTGTACCTGCTCTCATCTGATGATATGCGAAGGATCAGGAACGTACTTCTTCAGCATAGATACATGAAATACGTTGTGTACAGACGCAAGTGGTGTGGGCAAAGCGAGACGATACGCTACATCACCCACTCGATCCAGTATCTGAAATGGACCGATAAACCTTGGTGTGAGCTTCCCCTTCTTCCCAAACTGAAGGACTCCCTTCATAGGGGAAACTCGAAGGAACACATGATCCCCGACCTCGAACTCCACGGTCGCCGCCTCGTATCGGCGTAACTCTTCGCCGCTCTGCCGTGTAAGCAATCGACGCCCGATAATGTCGACCTTCTCTGTAGTCGCCTGTACCAACTCCGGGCCAATCAGACTACGCTCTCCAACCTCTGCCCAACAGTGCGGTGCCCTACAAGGTTGACCATATAGAGCCTCATATGGCACCATGCCAATAGTCGCCTGGAAGCCGTTGTTGTAGGCGAACTCTGCGTACGGAAGACAGTCATCCCACCGTCCTCAAGTCCAACACACATGCTCGCAACATATCCTCCAGACCGATTCACCCGCCTCGTCACGCCCATCGGTCGAGGATGAAACGCCGTACTGAATTTCAACTTCACACCCATCGCCTCCTGGATACGAGTCCAGAAGATAGATGTGAACCGCGTGTCTCTGTCCGACACGATCTCTAAAGGAACCCCGTGCAGACGGACGATCTCTCTGATGTACAACCTAGCTAGACTCATCTCAGAGTTCGTAACTCGATAGGGAGGAAATGGGCCGATTTGGTCAACCGGTCCACAATCACCCAAATGGAATCGTGTCCCTTCCTCGTCTTCGGCGTACCCCGATATGAAATCCATGGAGATGAAGTCCCACTTCCACTCTGCTATAGGCATGGGCTGAAGCGGTCCCAGGAGGTCGGCGATGTTCTCCTTGACCTGCTGGCACGTCGACATCGAGACACATACTCAGCGATGTGGGCCTTCATATTATCCCACCAATACGTCCGTCTCAAATCCTGGTACATCTTCGTGCTACTAGGATGCATCGCAAGCTTCGAGTTATGGGCAGACTCGAGAAGCTCGCGTCTCAAGTCAGGCACATCCGGAACGCATAGGCGGCCACGGAATCGTAAACCCCCATCGGAATCAACTCTCCACTCGGAGTCCTCGGCGTCGCTAGCCTGCTCTCGAAGCTCAGACAGCCGTATATCGCCCTCCTGGGCCTCAACAATCCTGTCGTCAATAAGTGGTCGCACCCGAACGTGCGCAACACACTCAAATGGCTCCTCGACAGTGAGTCTCTGCTCGAAGTCCCGTACGAACTCCACCATGTCCCACTCGGCTATCATCAACGGTGCCGCAAAAGCTATCACCTTTTTGCGATTCAACGTGTCTGCCATAAGGTTCGCCTTGCCAGGATGGTAGGAAACCTCGAACTTGAAGTCCTTCAAGGTCTCCATCCATCGGCGTTGTCTCATATTCAAGTCTCGCTGTGTGAATATGTACTTAAGGCTCTTGTGGTCGCAGAAAAGCTCGAACTCCTCTCCATAGAGGTAATGTCTCCAGAGCTTCAATGCAAAGATGATTTTGCCACTCCAGGTCATGTGTAGGGTAATTCTCCTCGTGCTTCCTTAATTGTCTCGAGGCATACGAAATCACCCTATCCTTCTGCATCAGAACACAACCCAAACCAACGCGAGACGTGTCAGTATATATCGTGTATTTCTCCCCTTGCTCTGGCAATACTAGCACAGGAGCGGACGTCAACTTGTCCTTTATCTCCTTAAAAGATGCCTCCGCCTTCTCGTTCTAGGCGAACTTCAGGTCTTTCCGAGTCAACTGAGACAATGGCTTGGCAATCTTCGAGAAGTCCCGAATGAAGCGTCTGTAATACCCAGCCAGACCAAGGAAACTCCTCACCTCAGTAACCGATTCAGTGCCCCAATCCTGAACCGCGGCTACCTTAGCAAGGTCCACTGCTATTCCATCCTTGGACACTACATGTCCCAGGAACTTGACTTCCTCCTGCCAGAAGTCGCACTTCTTGTATTGTGCGAACAACTGGTTCTTCTCCAGTGTACCCAGCACCGCTCTCAAGTGCTCCTCATGCTCCTCCCGACTCGTAGAGTATATCAAAATGTCATCAATAAAGACGATGACGAATCGGTAAAGGAAAGGCCGAAATACCCGGTTCATCAGATCCATGAACACGGCTGGTGCGTTCGTGAGGCCGAACGACATCACCAAGAACTCATAGTGCCCAAAGCACGTCCTGAAGGCTGTCTTCTGCACGTCCTCCTCTCTCACGCGCAACTGGTGGTACCCCAACTGAAGATCAATCTTCGAGAAATACTTCGCCCCTCTCAACTGATCGAACAGATCATCTATCCTAGGCAAAGGATACTTGTTCTTCACCGTGACCTGGTTCAACCTACGGTAATCAATACACAATAGTAGCGACCCGTAGCGACCCGTCCTTCTTCTTCACAAATAGTACAGGTGCTCCCCAAGGAGACACACTAGGCTGTATAAAGCCCTTCTCTACAAGCTCGTCAATCTGTCTCTACAGCTCCTCCATCTCACATGGAGGCATACGATAAGTCGGCAACGAGATGGGCGTCGCACCAAGCGCAAGATTAATCGTAAAATCAATTTCGCGCCAAGGAGGTAAACCAGGGATAGTCTTAAACACACCAACAAATTCCCGAACCACCGGCGTACCTTCCAATGTCGGACCATCAATCGGCACAAGTAAAACTGTAACGCCCCGGATTTTTGCCAACCTGGGATTAGATGACCTTAGGCAATGGGTCGATCCTAATACTTCATTAACTTGTCAGAACTGAATCCCAAAGTCTAAAGCCGCCTTTGAACTCATTTCCTTCACAAATCTCACCCTTCATCACCTTGATCTTCCAATTTTTCTAAGAACTTTCACCCTAGACACTATCTTAAACTAGCTAAGTGGTATAACTTGGATTACTTTATATACCAACTCCAAAGGCCTGAGTACCACCTCGACCAGAAATCACGTAGGATTAAATCCTTTAGAAACTTAACAAAGTTAACTAAGTACTAAACTCAATTAGCCATGAAATCCGTTGGGATCGCTTTAAATACGATCCGCAAGACCCAAAACTTGCAGTAACAAGTGACGTAGGTTACCCTAAAGTTTAGAACCAAACTCATTTCCCGTCTGCTCTCGAATGAAACGAAACTTTGTGCGTATTAGGTCTAGATCGCACATCGAGAGTTCGATTAACCCGAAGCTAAGGAACTAGGACCGCCCCACCGGGCTTAACAATCATCTCAAAATCAAGGCCTTATCCGATGTTCCACGGCCATTCGTTTCGAATCGGAGCGAGGTAGTGTGAAAAACACTATTCATAAGCCAAATTAAATATCGGAATAGTGATCCGGCATCGTTTGTTGACGCGTCAAGGTAAGCAACAACGGCCGTCGAAATCGGACCAAATTACACCCTCGGATTAAGAAAAATTTCAGAACATTTACATGTACTTGGAATTTCGATCGTGGCCCACCGACCGTCCGAATCGAAAGTGGTCCGCCACGTGCGATCTGCGTATCCGAATGAGTCAAAAACGTAATCCCACGTAGATCCATCGATGGTGAGCTTAAGTCGACGTTTGGCTCAAAGAGGGCCACCAGAACTTCCCTTTTGGTTGGAAAAGCGGCGAATATCCTATATAAAGCATGAGTACCCATGAACCTAAGTCTATTTCCGTAATGTTTGAGGCTATAAAAGGAGCTTAGAGCAGCCCCTCTCACAGCCATACGAATTTTGGTGGAATCGAGGTGGGATGTATACCGACTAACCGATTCCGCTCTTTAGGCTAGAAATCGCCTGTAGACGGAAGATCTATCACCCTTGCTGATTCGTTCCGTTTCCAAAGGCAAAGGTGAGGACTTTAAGCTTATAAGTTACGGTTTTCAACGCTTTCAATGTCAGATAATGGTAGATTCATGATCTCTTGCAATTGCACATGTACAAAGTGGTTTCCGTTTTCCTGTTTTGATTAACGGTGTGAAATATGGAATTTCACATATTCTAGGTATACGTATAAATACCGTATAATGTATCGTTTTTTTGGACAAATGCTTGACATGTTTATTTAATGTTTAATTATATAACATATGAATAAAATACTAGTTTGGTGAAAGGAATCGCCAAATTATATGTTTACTAAATGCGCACGTATGTCGAAATTACGTATTGTAGAAATACCGTATACGTATTTCTTTTGGAATAATGTTTGACATATGTATTTAATGTATGATTATACAATACATGATTAAAATACTAGCTTGGCGAAAAGAATCGCCGAAACCTATGTTCCTTTGCAAACACTATGTATGTCGAAATTGGGTATACGTGAAAGTACCCTATACGTATAAAATTTGCTGATGTGTTTGCTATGTTTATTTGCTGTATGAATATGTTGTATATGTATAAAATACTAGCTCGGTAAAGGGACAACCCTAGTACACACTTCCCTAGCATACGTCATGTATGTTGAACTATTGCATTCCAAGTGTTGGAGAATTCACTTGTGAGTGCAAGTGCCTAAGTGCTAGAATCTTAGGTAGGTGCTGAGGTGGGATTCTCGGTTGCCTTAGAGTCGCATAGGACACTCTCCATGTGGTTGTTCACTCTAACCACTCGCCTACGAAATGTAAGTATATGTGATGAGTCTCAAGAGTGTGATAACATTACCAGGTTAAATAATTACAAGGACAGTTTTGAAATATACCAAATGTGTAAGTTTACTGTCTTCTATCCCAGTACCATAACCCATCAATACGATCGAGGTCTTCGTAGACCCGTCGAGAGGATTACATGATAGGAGAACTTCTCCTCATCACCATAGAAGTAGTCCGGCTCTGCTTCATAAGCATCGCCATCATCCGAAACTCAACAAATTTACTGCTTGGTGTGTACAACACCGTCCCGTAACGTGGGAGTGAGTAGCTAAACTCAACCGCACGATAAGGCATAAGTTAACATGCTATCAATACGGTCAAGCAAGAATGATGATAAGCAAGAAATCAAACACTCTTAGTTACTCGATTAATGCAAGTATGAATGCGTATGATGGATGCCCTCTCCGACTCGTACTCCCAGCGACACCATCTCACGTTCGCGCATGCTTACATCCCACACGGTGCTCCACATCTTCCAGTGCACATGCGATGCATGATGAGTATGATTACCGAGTTTTTAATTAATTCATTTCAAACAGCAGGATTGGGAAACTAAGGTACCTCCCTTGTATCATATCCAAACATGATCCAATCTAGGGTCGTCAGTCCTAGTTAATATATTTTATCTATCTATCATAGTCTTAAAACCCTTGCAAAATTAACACTCTCTCACATGTATGATATGTTTGTTTTGGCTTAATCTCACTCATGTTCAATGCACGAATACAGTCAACATTCAATCATCATTCATTTTGTTGCATAAGTGATGTTCTGGAACTCGGGAGTTGAGTTTATGCTCGACCCCCCGATTTTCAGGGCGTTACAAAAACAGCATAACAATCAACACGGCAGGGCCAACTGACCTGCACTGGAAACGTAAAAGCTGTGCCGTCAGGTCCATAGGCCGTCACGATCCGAGTATCGCAATCTATCTCCGCCCTCATCCTGACGAGCCAATCCATACCAAGGATAACGTCGTAGTGCCATAGTGGAGTAACAATAAGGTCGACGAGCACTGTGCTACTACCTAAAACTATCGAGCAACCCTCGCATAACCGTGTGACATCCGAAAAGGTCCCAGTAGCCGTAGTGAGTCTCATTCCCTTTGTGGGAATCGTAGGCAAAGATAGACGTTTAACCGCCCCACAAGAAATAATAGAAGTAGTGGACCCAGTGTCCACCAATAAAGAAACGGGAGTACCATGAATATAAGCCGTACCCTCAAAAGCCGTCGAGGCCGAGATCGACGTCTCAGGTGCCTCAACCACAAGCGTATGAACGCGTGCCTGCTGCTGACGGTTTGGCTGAGGAGCCAAGGGTCGCTGTGGTGGCCTGAAGCGCGAGACAGGAGGTCGGATGGAAGGATGTGCAGGAGCAGTCTGTAGCGGTGGAGCTGATATGGCCTGTGGATAAGGGCAATCCAATCTCTGCGGTGGTGCAAATCCACTAGCCCTCATACGCGAGAAGCAACTCTCAGCAGGGTGTCCTGGTTTCCCGCAATACGTGCAGGTCACCAATGGGCATCTCACAGGAACAATTGGTGTTGCGGCCCTGGGGGGCGAATCAGCACGAGGCCTCTTGCCTAAGATAGGCCTGCTCTGTAGATCCTAGCGTGGCCTCGCAACCATAGCACCACGCGATCTGGCCAATCGGTCCACATCCTGCTCGGCCGTCATAGACATGTGGACCAGTGCTGCGTAGGTAAGTATACTGAGGCAGCATATCTTCGACCGTATCTCCGGTCTCAAACCCAAGGAAAAACGACGCATCTGATCTGCTCATCCACCAGTATAGTTGGGACAAAACGGCCCAACTCTGTGAAGCGGTGCTCGTACTCCGTAATCATCATGCCTCCCTGCCTGAGGCGTAGGAACTCATCCTCCCGCTCGTGCCGATACGTCTGCGGGTAGTACTTCTCGTGGAACTGAGACTCGAAAGCCTCCTAGGTCCACACGAAATCTACTACGACCGTACGCAGCACACTGTCCCACCATAAGCTGGCCTCCCTCTCAAACATGAAGGAAGCCACCACTCGCTAGGCTGCCTCGAACAAGTGGAAGCATCCGTAGCATCTTAGAGATGCGGTCAAGCCAAAACTCTGCCTCCTGGTCTGTGAGAACCCATAAATGAGGGAGGCCTCAAGCGCTGAAACCGCTCGAGTAAACCACGTGTACCTACATCTCCAGTAGGAGGTGCGACGGATGTGGGTAGAGGCACATCCTCAAACCGAGCAGGAGGCTCAGAAGGCTCATCAGGATGTGCAGATGTCGTAGGTGGAGTCGCCCTACCACCATGGGACAAGGCCTCAGCGATAGTGGCCATAAGCCGCCGGTGCCGTTCTTCGATGTATCTGCTGCCGTGCTGCATCTGGCTGCCGCTGTCGCATCTGGTCGCCGATGCATCATCGACATCACCGCTCAAACCAAACCTATCGGTCGGCGGAGCGCTTTGGGAGTCATGTCCGCGAAGAAGACGGCCGATACATCGCTCACGGACCGGGGCGTGTAAGGTGGCAACCTGGTTTTGACCAGCGGGAGGCGATCAGAACCCAACCCTCGGTCCGCAGGACCGCTACTACCAGAAGGAGTCTGGTCCATAGAGCCAGTCAGACGGAGATGTGCCGTGCTCCGCGTATACTGTCGCGGCATGCCCTATACAACATAGGGTACAACATTTGTGAGATACAGCATAACACACATCATAAAGCACTTTAAGCATTCCACACATCATCAAAACAAAAGGGGCTACATGCCTTTCATTTACCCAAAATTGTCATAATACATGGAATACAGAGTTACATGAATCATGACGGAAATCACATGATAGCCAATACATCCACAACATTAAACACTTAGAACACGCTACTATCTATTACATCAACTACATGAAAACATAAACCGCCTATCGCGGTAACCAAAAACAAACAACAACCACAACAACGTGGATGACTAAGCATCCGAAGTAGGCGGTGGAGGAGGAGCATTCTTATCCTGCGCACAGCACAGAATGGCCTTCAACGTACGGGACATCTTCTTAAAACTCTTCTTCATGTAGGCTTCATTCTCTTCAAGCTTGGCTCAAACTTGACCAATCTCTTGCTGCAGGGCGGCTTGACCCTCCTCGAGACGGGCCAAACGTGCATCCAAAGCATCCCGATTCACACCCTGTTCCTGAGCCGCAGGAGGTGAACTCTCCTCAGTGTCCTGAGCCTCAGGTTCTTCTTCCTGTATGTCATCACCGCGCTCCTCATCACTCTCTGCCTCAAGGTCAACACTCTCCTCACTGGCGCTATCCGACTCATCTCCAGACTCGTCGAGTCGCACTTGCTGCTATTGAGGGCCGATCTTCATATTCTTAAGTGTCGCCTCACTTATGACTCAGACTGGTGCAAGGTCTTCCATGTTGAGTCTATAGCCGACATCACGAGCCATCCTGCAGATTAGACGGCCAAATGGGAGCGAAAGATCGTTCCTGGCAGAACGAACAACCTGAACTATCTGAAATAGGATGAATGTGGGCAGGCATATGTTGTCCCCGCGTCCCATCTTGTACAAAAAGTCTACCATCAACCGAGTACACTCCGTGCGGTTACCCCACCGTGGGTATACATTGTATGTGAAAATGTGATGGAGTAAACGGAAGTCTTCGGACATCTTTGTCGCCGCAATACAATTTCCTCGCTTCCAAGTAACTCGGCGACCATAAAGGTATCGCGTGCGGCGATCCCTTTCTCGTGCACTCCTGGAGAAGTCGTCACTAGGAAGCACTTGACCACGTGGAATCTTCGTGATTCGAACTACCTCATCCATAGTGATTGTGCGTCTTATGCCCCTCACAGAGATAGTGAACTGAGGAGGCTCCAACGATGAATCTTGATATGAGCGTAGAAGGCGCGAATCATGTTCTCACATGCGGGAGACTCGCCTTCAAATATAGAATTCCATCCGATATCCACCAAGTGGTCCATCATTGGGTGTAGGCCAAACATTCTTTCATCCACATGAGCTTCAAACACAACCTTGCGGCCCGCGAAGCGCCCATATTCAACGCCTATCGGATAAGCATTTTTGACGGGATGGTCAGGATCCAGGTCTCGCTTCGACCTAAACTCCCGAACGGTGCTAGTGCCGGCCCCAACGTCAGATCTTCTTTCAGAATGGGTGGCCTTACTTGGGCCTACACATCATCCATGGTTTTCCTCTTTCCCATGAAAGATAGGATGGAGGAAACAGAGAAAATAGTCGCCACCACACCAAGGAGGGCCATGGAAAATTGCCAAAATGGGGGAAAAGGGGCTGATCTCTTTGATCTACCACAAGGAATAATCCAATAGGTGTGGAAGGGCCACTAGAGGTAGGAAATGAAGGAGAAACAAGAAGAAAATGGAATGGGTTAGGATATTACCCGATTTTGAGCTCCAATGAGGGGTATGAGAGCTCCAACTTGAGAAAATGGGGAAAGGAGGAGGCTAGGGCTATTGTGGAAGGTTGGGGTGTGTGGGTTATGGAAGAAAATGGAAGATTGCAAGGTTTGGAGGGATGAGTTTAGAGAAAAATCAAAAATGGGGTTTGGAGGTGCTTGGAAAGGAAGAAATGAGGGAGAAGGGTGCTCCAGCCCCTTAAAACCTAAACCCATGGGAATTTCGCACGTGTCAGGGGGTAGAGGAGGTCAGTCCGACCAACCCCAGCCCTGGCCCCACTCGAGATGGCCCACCGGACCGCGGTCCGCCACGGGAGCCGCGGCTCCGCCGCGGTCGGACTTGGCCGGAACCGCGCCGCCGTGGTGGGGACTTATTTCCCACATGCCCAGGGTGCCAAATGCACCCTGGTTCGATCTTAGGTCTTAATGTATTTAGGTGGGGAGGCCCCGACTCGGGCTTCGGGCTCTGTAAGGGGTGGCCCGAAAATTTCTGAACAAAACTGATTTTTCCTGATTTTTAACAACTGGTTTTGGGTGGATGGTGATATGGACACGTCAATAGACGGTCTAGAAGTGATTTAGAATCCGTATGTGCGGTCAGGATCGAGTACAAACTCGATCAATGCGTCCGTTTTTAATGAATTTCGCCGAACGGTGAAATCGGGAGACCCTAAGACTGTTTCTATATTTTTGCACACCCTCCTAGGTTGTAACACGTCAGCGTACGTAGTGGGGACATAACTCAGGTCCGGTTTAATCAAAATCATGCTCTGATACCAAATTGTAACGTCCTTAAAATCGGGAGTCGAGTATGAACTCAACTCCCGAGTTCCAACGCATCACTTATGCAACATACACAATGATGGTTAAATGTTGTCTGAGTTAGAGCAATAAACATGAATGAGATTATACCAAAACAGTAAATCATACTCCAGTTCAATTGTATAAAGTCAAGCGGAAGACTGAAATTTTATATTCAAAGTATGTAAAGTAACAAAATTTTGTGAACTCCAGAGTATGAGTACTAACTGAGTACCACTATACATGTATTGTTTCTAAATCAAAAATCAAAAAACAATTCCGTAGATAAGCCCTGGATTCCTCGCGATGCAGTCGGCCTAAGCATAGCCGTCAGAGTACTGCATAAAGGAGAACTCATCCTGATCCTCCTCGAAGTCGGGCTCCGGCTCCTGAACCGAGGCACCATCTATACCGCGACAGTCCGGTGGGTGTTGCAAACACCGTCCCATAACGTGGGAGTGAGTAGCTAACTCAAGAAACAATAAAGTATAGGTTAACATGTTATCAATTCAATCAAGCAGTAATGATAAAGCAGTACAAATCAAACAATTCTAACTACTCTTATTAAGTGCGAAAATGAAATGACATGATGTTGTATGCCCTTGCCAAACCACCCTCAAGCGACATCATCTTACGTTCACGAATGCTTAACTCCCTCAGTGCGCCACATCTACTAAGCACATGCGGTGTGATGATGATCATAATTACCGAGTTATTATTAGTCCATTTCAACCAGCAGTATTGGGAAACTAAGGTACCTCCCTTTTATCATTCCCAAACATGATCCATTCTAGGGTTGTCAATCCTAGCTAATCTCATACGATATTATGGTTTGAGAAGTGTAGTGAAGGCATCGTAAAGGGCTCGTCACCCGTCACACGTGATACAGATCTCACCGTATGCGGCTCAATTGTTGGCCGTCACCAAGTACAGTCTCACCATACTCGGGTCAATCACTAGTCGTCGGCACTCGAGTACGTGTCTCACCGTATTCGACTCAACTCATACTCTAGTTGCTGGAAAGACTCGTCGCCAATCACAGACACTGAGTATACTCGAAGATACTATGGAGGACTCCTACAATATGGTCATCGCCGTTTAGTCAAAGCACGAGCATAGGTCTCACCGTACTCGGCTCTCGCCGTAAGTATCGACAGCTCGAATAGTGTCCCATACCACCGTACTCGGCTCACGAGTTTAGTTGCGCAATGGTCACTACGGGGAGGCACATGGCCCTAGCGTAGGCCGACAGCTCAACCACGGTGTCCCATACCACCATGCCCAGCTCATGCGTCTTAGCGGATCGAGGTACCATGGTTAACAGGATCGCCACTGGTAAGTTTGGTACCCTAGGTTCAAGCATTAGCGACCAAACATGGTGAACACACATACACATATCGGTTTACTTGACGAGCCTGACTAGCTCGAGCGCACCACAAGTTGGGCGAGGTGGTACTCGAACCAACGTACGAAAATTTACGGGTCGTTACAAATCTGGTCGATCCCATTACACCTCCTATGAATTGATGAGTACCCGCACTTTAGTAGAAAACAAAATGACATTGGGGGCACCGGTCGTGGCTGGGGACCCTCCGATGCCTAAGTGAGGTAGAACAACCCAAAGTTGGTATGGCTGTAGTCTTGATCTTTGTGCGTACCTAATGGATGGGGTGGATTTTTCTGAAAACACTACTATAGGGCCCGCCGAGCATCTCAGCGCAAGTCGGTTGCATGAGTAACACACGCCCGAGAATTCCGAACGTTCCGAGAAGTAGTGGCCCATATCATCCAACGGATGGCCAATCCAGACCATCTAGAAGGAGCATAGGCCCAGGCCGACCCTAGCCATGGAGCTAGATTACAAAGTGAGAGTGTGCACCATCCCGAAAATCAGGCCAAGCGCAAGTTGATTTGCGCTTTCGCTATGCATGGTGTGAAAGGAGTATGTTTTTCTTCAGCACACAACACTGTTGTTATATTAAAACCCCAGCCGACCTACGTTCTTTATATAAAGAGGGAGAACGCATGAGAGGAGGATATCTGGGGACGTGTGAAGCCATGGAGGCGTGAAGAAGAGAGAGAGAGAGAGAGAGAGAGAGAGAGAGAGAGAGAGAGAGAGAGAGAGAGAGAGAGAGAGAGAGAGAGTGGCTGGTGCATGAGGAGTCCTCCTTCTCCCTTTCTTCTTTAGTTTCTTCTTTCTTTTGATGATTTTAATAGTTTTTAGTTGATCATATTCATGGTTAGCTAAACCTCTTAGCTAGGGCTAAGAGGTGAAGCTTGTAGCGTGATGGGTTGCTTCCTACGGCTTTGATTCATGTGATGAACTCTCTTTGATTTTGGTTTGATTATAAGATATAATTTCAGTTTTTAATGGTTTGTTGTGAGTTAAATTACAATGGATCTGCAATAGCTTTGAGTATGTTCTTTTCATATTGAGATTGTGAATTAGGAAGCCTTATTATTCATCATCGTCTCCTGGGCATGGTTGGATGATGAAATCCTCCTTAACTTTTATAATGCTTTTAGATTGGTTGTGGATTGGCTAAATTCTATTGTTTGCTTTGTCTCATGGGCATGGTTTTGTGATGGAATCAATTCTAATTCTCATACCTATCTTCTATTGAAAACTAGATCAAATGAAGTTCATATTTGGATTTTAATGGATTATCTTCCAATTGGATGAAGATGGGGCTCTGATTCCAGTTGTGTTCTTGAATAAAGCATAGATCTCCCTGATCTCTACAAGTGGATCCTTAGAATCTCTAGTCTCTCACCTTTGAATTTTACAAGTTTTATTTACATAATTTATAATTATTCTCTTACATTCTCCATATTTAGATTGCATCTTCTTCTAGTTCTAGTTATAATTACTTTAAAAATACATATAAGGTTTAGTCCCTGTGGATTCGACCTCGGTCTTACCGAGATTATTACTACATCTCAACCCTATACTTGGGGTGTGAACAAGTTTTTGGCGCCGTTGTCGGGGACTAACTATTACATTTTTCTGAGATTAACTAGTTTTAGTATTAGGTTAAGATTAGGGTTTTAGAATTAGGGCTTAGTTTTTTTTTTTTTTTTTTTTTTTTTTTTTTTGAATTTTTTAGAAACTAACCTAACTTTCCTGTTTTGTAGGACCTTGAGATAGACCTTCTAAATTGGTAATCTTTTTCTAATTTTTCTATTTTGCTATTTTTAGATTAGGTTTTATTTTTCTATTTTTAGAAAATTTCTAATTCTAGGATCTCTTTTATTTTCGGAAACTAACTTTCTAATTTTAGGTTTAGAACTTTCCTAATTATTTTTAGAAACTTTCTATTTTTAGGTTTTAGGAATTTTCCTTTTTTGTAGAGAAACTTGTTTACTTTCTATTTTAAGAACTTTCTAACTTTAGAATTTCTATTTTTAGAAACTAATTTATTTTGTTTTCTTCTACAGGATCTTAACATAAGAATTTCTAATTTGGTAACTTTCTTCTAAATTTTCCTCTACTTACTTTCCATATTTGCTGTAGGATTTTTTAAAGGATTATGTTTACTATGTATATGCAAGAGTGGGAACGTCAATATGCTGAGATAGCTATTGAGAATGCGAAAAAGTGTGAAGGGATGTATGATAATTATGATAGAAATCAACCTATGTCTCAAAGCTTATCTGAAACCATATCGAGAACTGACCAGAATATAATGTTCCACTGGTTAAGAAGTCCTTATGTGATCATATGATGGATAATAATTACACCCCACAGATTAAGAAATAGTGTGTGAATGTTGGGGTTGTCAGACTTGTGGGAGTGAGAATTATAATCAACCATCAAATAAGAATAAAACAATGAGAGATTATATTCAACAACCATCATACTCTCCCACATATGATCCGTATGACTATAATCAGTGGAAATATCAAAATTGGGAAGATGAACCAACAACATATTATAATGATTATTCTTTTGGATCCCCTACCTTTGAGATTCAACCAGAAACGATCAAAGAGGATTCATTTCAGCGTAACATAGACTGTCTTGCGGATATAGAAAAACATTAGAAGTGCTTAATTTGCTCGTTGATAAGATAGTGGAGGCTCGTTCATCCCAACCACAACCCAATCCAGAAACACAATGTGAGGAAAGGATCTAAACTCGCTTGTGGACAATTCTGAAATTTAGAATGAGGAGTCAGATTCCATTAATAAGCATATGGTTCAATTCCCCGAAGAGTCGATCTTGATAACGGTTTAAAAAAATGATCAGGAGACGTGGGTGTCTTTCAAATATAATGATGATGACACACTTCACTCACATGACACATTTGGTTTCAATGATAAGGAAGATGTTAGTTTATTCAAACCCTAACCCAATCTAGGAATAGAATGTGAAGAAAGCGATCCCATCCCAATTGTGTACTGCACTGAATTGGAAGATGATGTATATTGGGATGACGATCATGAATGTGCAGCCCAAATTCCATTGGAATCGATCTCAGGTTTGGCCCAAGTCAAGGATCAAGAGGTTTAGGAGGTTATTGACCAAAGTGATTTACTTCACCTATCTGACATGACTAATTTAAATGTGGAGGATGAGCCCCTTATAACCGACCCTTCTAACTCTTGTGAGACATATTTGGACCACTCCCCTAAATTGAAGGATGATATGATTTGAGAGATGGACGAGTCACTCGATATGACTCTAGGAATTGGAACCATCTAGTTAAGGCCACCATCTGAGTTGTCAACCCTTGACAATATAATGCATTTACTCAATGGTATCGATGAGCAGAGTTTTCACATCAATGCATCGCTTATTGATCCTCAACTTGTCTGTGTAGGGCAAGAGCAAGAGAGCATGCGTCCATCTACTTCCAGAGACGATGGAATCCTTAGGCAGATCATCACAAGCTTCAATGTAAAAAATGAGTCACTCTCAGCTGAATTTCACAACTCTTTGGACGATTGCTTGACACACTTTGTAGATTCAAACGATCCCATGATACAAGACTTAGCGAATGCCTTGCAAGACAATACCTCGGTAGTTATTACTGACCGAGAGAACCCTTATTCTGAAACTCTTTCTTCCACAGATCTTGAATGTCTATCATTAAAGGAGGATGAGTTGAAAATTGAACCAGAGTCTGAAACTTCGGAATGTGTTGAGACTACATCATCTGCTGAGAATTCTTCTGAATTTTATTTACTTGTAGTCTCTGATTCACCATGGAGTAATAACGTTGAAACTTTTTCTGTCACAAGTGAATCATATATACTTTGGATACCTCAAGCGATTCAATGAAAATTTTTTGCTAAGGTCTATAAATTTCTTTGAAAATTCATGCTCTAAGGTATCCAAGCTTATTGCAAAAAGGTCTCTTTAATGATCTTGTCAAAAAACTTATTGAGAAATTTATCAAGATATTGGCTGGAGGAGGAACCTTGTGGCATGACTGAGTAGCTTTTCTCCCGCTTTCCTAGTTTAGGATTAGTTTGTTTTTTATCGTTCTAGGATAGTCGGCTTTATGCCGTTAGAATAGTTTGCTTTCCAGTCGTTCTAGGATAGTTTATTTTTGTTGGTTTCACTCTTGTGCTGACCCACTTTCACGCTGAGATTTCTTTGGAAAAAGCCTCTTAACTCCTCCATCAGGTACTATCTTTCCATCACTTCTCATTCAATTTCGTTGTCTCACGTGCATTACATGCTTATATCTTTTACATTGAGGACAATGTCGATTTTAGTTTGGGGATGGGAGATTAGGTTACCTAATCAGTATTTTCTTGGTCTTGAGCAAAAATTTTGAATTTTTTTTTTAAATTTTTTTCTGAAAATTCTTTTGAATTCGAAGTGATTTTGAAGGCTATCCTTAATATAGAAATATAAAATATTTAATGTTGGTGATTTATGACTATTAGATTCAGTTGCTTGTTAGATTTCACAATTAATTTTGAATTAGTAATCCATGATTAGAAGTTTTAAACATTAATTGAGTCATGATTTCACATGTTACATCTCGCTTACACATTAAGGTTTCAGTTCGATAACGAATTATTAACTTGGTAATTACTAAGCATGGAAGGAACCAGCCTAGGAATTTGTCCATCATGTTCATTGAAAAAAAAAGGAAAAGAAAAGAAAAGAGAAGAATATCCAGCCAAAAAACAGTTTTCATCGAAAACGGTTACTTGTTAAAGATCTTTAAAAAGGTTGACACAGTGTGAAGCCATCGATGGAAAAATCAAAAGCTGGAAGAATATGAAGGCTGAACTGTAAGGCAAGTTTCGGTTTAGGTTGGGTTATCCAGGAATGCTCTATTGATTAACAATCTTATCATGAAAATTGACGATTGGACTCTTAATAGTGATAAGCCGAGGTTACACTATACATACATGGAACTCAATGTTTAGAATTTTTTTAATGGATGGATTAATACTTTGAACTTGACTATGAAGTTTACCGTGCACTTGAGTCTAGGAAAAAGAAATGCCCAACATTCATAAACCTTAGAATTCTATTAAATGGATTGCTTTTCAAAAATCACATAGGTTTATAGAAATTGTCCCTTAATTCTTAAAATAATTTTTTTGCATACTTTGCTCGGGACTAGCAAAATGCTGGTTGGGGATTGTGTTGAGGGTCAAATATTGCATATTAGACCCTAGTTATTACCTGATTTTACGTGCATGACAATGTTTAACGTTCTACTTTAATCATGTTTTTGTTAGAAGGTGAATTTAAGAGCTTGGATTGAATAAATGGTACTAAAAGCATAGATTTGATGCTTAAGAATCACGAAGGCAAGGGACGGATCCTAGGAGACCGAGATCGAAGAATTTACACCCCAAATATCTGAGAAAATTAAGTAATTGGAGTTAAAGGGGTCTAAAAGTCGTCCTGAATGCAAGATCACAGGGTTCCCACCATCCGTTTGGCTCGAAACTCTATATCTGACCTGAGGACCATAAATTAACCGTACATGTCGAAATTCAGCCCTTGGATCCCTACGGATGTGGCCCAATGGTCAAATTAGCCCATGAATCATCGATTTGGGCTCCACCTGATCTCTGGATATGCCTCAATTTCGGTCTCAACCCCTTAAAATAGATGAGAAGGAGGATGAATGGAGCAGATTTCTCATAAACATCACAGTGGACCCCATTTGAGGATGTGCGTGTGCACGGTGCGCATGCATAGGCAGTGCACCGGATTGAAAAATTTGGTTTAGGACATTGACCTGACCCAGATTCATTTTTCACAATAGCGTCTGCACGTCCGGATGATGGGATGCATTGTGGGCCAACATCAGGGCCCACATGCATGATCCAAACCGTCCATTCAATCCAGGGGGGCCACGACCCTAGCCATGACGACCTTTTGGTCCCATGCACGCACACACAGACAGAACACATTTAAACGCTGGATGAACGGTGGGAAGATTTGACCCTTTGGGCCACACCAAACTCAATCAAAAGTACCCATTCCTGACTAGTTTTTCACCAGGAATCTAATGGACGGGGTGAATTTCTTCGAAAACACCACTGTGGGGCCCACCGAGCATCTCAGCGCAAGTCGGTTGCATGAGTAAAGCACGTCCGAGATTTTCAGACGTTCTGAGCAGTAGTGGCCCTTCATCATCCAATGGATGGCCAATCCAGACCATCCAGAGGGAGCATAGGCCTAGGCTGACCCTAGCCATGGAGCTAGGTTATAAAGTGAGGCCGTGCACCGTCCCAAAAATCAGGCCAAGCACAAGTCGATTTGCGCTTTCCCTGCACATGGTGCGAAAGGAGTACGTTTTTCTTCTGTACAGTACACTGTTGTTGCATAAAAACCCTAGCCGACCTTTGTTCTTTATATAAAGAGAGAGAGAGAACGCATGAGAGGAGGATATTTAGGAATGTGTGAAGCCGTGGAGGCGTGAAGAAGGAGAGAGAGAGAGAGAGAGAGAGAGAGAGAGAGAGAGAGAGAGAATGGTTGGCGCATGAGGAGTCCTTCTCCCAAGTATTGGTGCATAGAAGATGTTAAACCATTACAAAAGAAGTGTGTAATGCGACACGTTTCAAATCCGTGTTGTGGGGCATGAACTGACAAGATCCTTGAACCGCTCTCAACATTGGAAGAATGTTTCATCCTCCTTTTGGGCGAAGTTCATGATTGACTTTTTAAGAGTGTTCGTTTTATGATGTGGAAAAAATTTCTTTATGAACTCCCTTATCTTGTCATTCTATGTGCCAACAGATCGAGGACGTAGTGAATGCAACCATGTCTTAGCTTTCTCAGTATGTCCATCTTTTAATAATCTCGGTAAGACCGAGGTCGAATCCACAGGGACTGAACCTTGTACGTATTCTGAAAGTAATTAGAACTAGAACTAGAACTAGAAGAAGATGCAATCTAAATCTGGAGAATGTAAGAGAATAATTATAAATTATGTAACTAAAACTTGTAAAATTCAAAGGTGGGAGACTAGGGATTTCAAGGATCCACTTATAGAGATCAGGGAGATCTATGTTTGATTCAAGAACACAACTGGAATCAGAGTCCCATCTTTATCAAGTTGAAAGATAATCCATTAAAATCCAAATCTGAACTTCCTTTGATCCAGTTTTCAATAGAAGATAGGTATGAGAATTAGAATTGATTCCATCACAAATCCATGCCCATGAGACAAAGTAAACAACAGAATTTAGCCAATCCACAATCAATCTAAAAGAATTATGAATGTTAGGGAGGATTCCATCATCCAACCATGCCCAGGAGATAATGGTGAACAATAGGGCTTCCTAATTCACAATCTCAATATGAAAAGAACATACTCAATGCTATTGCAGATCCATTGTAATTTAAGTCACAATAAACCATTAAAAACTGAAATTATATCTTATAATCAAACCAAAATCAGAGAGAGTTCATCATATGAATCAAAGCCATAGGAAGAAACCCATCACGCTATAAACTTCACCTCTTAGCCCTAACTAAGAGGTTTAGCTAACCATGAATATGATTAACTAAAAACTCTTAAAATCATCAAAAGAAAGAAGAAACTAAAGAAGAAAGGGAGGAGGACTCATGCGCTAGTCTCTCTCTCTCTCTCTCTCTCTCTCTCTCTCTCTCCTTCTTCACGCGTCCACACTACTTCACACGTCCCCAGATATCCTCCTCTCATGCGTTCTCTCTCTCTCTATATATATATAAAGAGGGTAGGTCGCTTGGGTTTTTATGCAACAACAGTGCCATGTGCGGAAGAAAAACGTACTCCTTTCGCACCATGCGCAGCGCAAGCGCAAATTGACTTGCACTTGGCTTGATTTTTGGGATGGTGCCCAGCCTCACTTTGTAATCTAGTTCCATGGCTAGGGTCGGCCTGGGCCTGTGCTCCTTCTGGACGGTCTGGATTGGCCATTCGTTGGATGATGGTGGACCACTACTGCTCAGAACGTCCGAAATTCTTGGAAGTGCATTACTCATGCAACTAACTTACGCTGAGATGCTCGGTGGCCCCCACAGTGGTGTTTTCGAAGAAATCCACCCTGTCCATTAGATTCCTGGTGAAAAACTAGTCGGGAATGGGTACTTTTGCTCGAGTTTGGTGCAGCCTAAAGGGTCGAATCTTCCTGTCGTTCATCCTGCGTTTGAATGTGAACTACTTATGTGTGTGTGCATGGACCAAAAGGTCTCCATAGCTAGGGTCGTGGCCCCCCTGGATCGAATGGACGGTTTGGATCGTGCATATGGGCCCTGATGGTGGCCCACAATGCGTCCCATCGTTCAAACTTACAGACGCTATAAAATGAATTCGGGTCGGGTCAATGACTTTGACTGGATTTCTTAATCCAGTGTGCTGCCTATGCATGCGCACTATGCACCGCACATCCTTAAATGGGATCCACTGTGATGTTTATGAGAAATCCGCTCTGTTCATCCTCCTTCTCATCTAGTTTAAGGGGTTGAGACCGAAATTGAGGCATATCCAGAGATTAAGTGGTTCCCAAATTGATGATTCATGGGTTGATCTGACCGTTGGGCCACTTCCACAAGGATTTAAGGGCTGAATTTCGACATGTACAGTTAATTTAGGGTCCTTAGGTTAGATATAGAGTTTCGAGCCAAACAGATGGTGAGAACACTATAATCTTACATTTAGGACGACTTTCAGGCCCCTTTAACTCCAATTACTTGATTTTCTCAGATCTTTGGCGTGTAAATTCTTCTATCTCAATCTCATAGGATCCGTCCCTTGCCTTAGTGATTCTTGAGCATCAAATCTATGCTTTTAATACCATTTTTTAGTCCAAGCTCTTAAATTTACCTTGCAACAAAAACATGATTAAAGTAGAACTTTAAACATTGTCATGCACATAAAATCAAGTAATAACTGGGGTCTAATATGCAATATTTGACCCTAACAGTACCTTTCACCTTGAGTTAGGTGATGTATTTATAGGTTTGCTAGGCAGCTTACGTATCTGAGTAGATATGTGAGATACGCTCAAGGGATCTATATTGGAGTTGGAATTTATTCTCAAGTATTTCTCCGATTGTATCTCGATTGACACGATCTTCGGGTAGGATCTTGCTGGGTAATCTTGCCCATTTATGGCACGAGATTCTCTTTGGATATTTTCATTCCGAGATTGAGGTTGACGTCTATGGTCGAGGTCGGTACCTGAGGTTGAGGTTGGTATCCATGGTCGGGGTCGGTACCCAAGGTTGAGATCGGTGTCCATGGTTGAGGTTGGTCGATGAACCTTTATCACAGAGCAGAGTTGACTGATTCAGCTCAGTCACTGAGTTTCCTTGCCCAGTTTAACTTCCCTAGCAGTAAGCACTCCTGTAGTTCAGAGAGGCTATTCTGATGGTTCTCTGCGACATGTCTCATACGTTAGGTCAGTTCACTTTTCCCCATAACAATGAATATGTGCTTAACGAGGAAGAATTAAAGCTCAAAAGAGTTGATGATAAATGATTGAAGATTTTAAGCTTAACAATAAAGATTTAAAGTGTTAAGGAAGGAAAAGAAGTAAAGAACTACTATAAATCAAGGTGTAAAGGAATCGAAAAGGCTTGCAAAGATTCGACCGATCAAAGATGTGTCAACCTGTTGAGGAGAGTGATTGAGTAGTGTCAAAATACAATAACAACTCTCTAGAAAATTTTAGGAATTTTGATTGATCGATGGATGCTTTCGACCGATTGATGGGAATTTAGATTTATGTGAAAACTTGTTGGACAATTTTTTGCTAGTTTCGACCGATTGACAGATGGGATCGACATGTCAAAATGGGGAGGAAATTCAAAAGTTAGTTACTGGAAAGTTTTGTGCACTTTTGATCGATGCGTTTGATCAGTCGACACAATAGGTGGACTGCGTGCGCAACTATGTAATTTAAGTCGGTTTATAAAATTTCTAAATGGGTGCAAAAGATGGAGTTCTAGTTTTGTGCACTTTTGATCGATGTGTTCGATCAGTTGACACGATAGGTGGACTGCGTGCGCAACTATGTAATTTAAGTTGGTTTATAAAATTTCTAAATGGGTGCGAAAGATGGAGTTCCAAATCTATTTAAAGGAGTTTTTTACACATTCCTAAATATATTCTAAGGCTTGAGAGAGAGAGAGAGAGAGAGAGAGAGAGAGAGAGAGAGAGAGAGAGAGAGAGAGAGAGAGAGAGACCAATGAGTAATGAAGCTTCTTCAGAATCGTCATTCCTCCTAAATCCTTTGGTTCTAGTTTGTTTTATTTTTGTTTAAGATGTTAGTCATGTTTGGTTAATCTCTTAGTTAAGGTTAAAGGATGAACCGTTTGATGGATATTTGATGTTTAATTCATTTCTAATAAAAGTTTAGATTATTTATGTTGAATTGTGATTGGATGTGATTGAATTCTTAAATTGGGGAAGGAATAAATCTGTAAAGTTGATCGATCTACTATTATCTCCGGGTACATTGGATGTTTTTAATTCTTTGTGATGTGATTACCTAAATCTTCATGAGAGATTAAGCTCATCATGATTCTAATTTATATTGGATGTTTATGATTGATATTACTATGTTATCTTCTGATTAGAATAGATTGTAATCCAGTTCTAGTTGAGTTGTCAACTCGAGAAGACGAATTAAGTTCAAATTCCATTGATTGGGAATTCCTGGATCCTTATTTGTTTTTATTAATTGTTTTAAAGACCATTTTATTTCGTTAGATTAAAAACTCAGACAAACCTAATTAGTTATAATTGTGTTCTCACCAAAGTCCCTGTATACATACCTCAATCTCACCTTGTTATTATTGCATTGCAACCCTACACTTGGGATTGTCAACCCTTGGTTCGATAAGCACCCGGGGTGTTGGTTAATTCCTTCTTCTTGGGGTTCTCTCGTCTTGTTGTATCTTTTTCAGACATTTCCCCAAGTAACTAATTAGAGAGTATTCTTCGCTTGCTTTCAAAAAAATAAAAATAAATCATTCTCTTGAAATTCTTCACCTTAAATTTTATATTTGACATATTCGTTGCCATTATACACCTTCAATAGCCAATAGATTGATTAAAAAAAAAAACATATAAATCAAAAGGCCACAAACCAACTAAAAAGACACAAGACTTTGATACCAATGATTACATAACTTCATATACAAACATTTGATGCCAACAATACAAAACCACAAACAGAAATATCTAAAACAAAAAATTGAATGCTAAACAAAAAATAAGAGACAAGAGGCACATGAATTTATGTGGCTTAACAACATACTTAGGTTTAAAAGACAACAATATAGAGCTTGATTCTTCACTAAAACAAAATAAAAATAAAAATAAAAATGTAATACTTATCTCTGACTGCTACTAAAAAAACCGTTCCCACATAAATCCATCGAAAGATGTGTTAAGATGATGATGCATTTTCTCTACCCATACTCCGGACCACAACAAGACAGAACATATGAAGAGACTTTAGATAAATTGGGCTTCACCACACACATACATGAGGAGAGGAAGACGGTGAGAGGCAGAAACTGTATGAGAGAGAGAGAGAGAGAGAGAGAGAGAGAGAGGGAATGAGAGTCTCCTGTAAGAGACCTGTGGACTAGAGGCGTCAGCAAAGACGTCAACAAAGGGTCCGTCCAACGGCCACCAGCCAGTGGTTGGTGGTCGGTGCTCTGTGGGCCCACCATGATGAATGTGTTTCATCCATTCTGTCCATCTATTTTTCTAGATCATTTTATTGTATGAGACAAAAAATAAGGTATATCTCATTCTCAACTGGACCACATTACAGGAAACAATGTTGAATGAATGTTGACCATTAAAAACCTTTTAGGGGCATAAAAGTTTTGGATCAAGCTGATCTTTGCTTTTTTCCCTTCGGCTAGGCCCTTATGACGTAATAAATATATTGGATGTCAAATAAATAGTATAGTGAGACTTAGCAGGATTTTAACGGTGGATATCCAATCATGAATGTTTTCCTGTGGTGTGGTCCACCTGAGATTTATCCCTCTCATTTTTGGAATCAAGTACTAAAATGATCTTTAAAAATGGATGAACGGCATGGATGAAAATCATACATCATGGTGGGGCCCACAAAGCACCCACCACCAGCCACCGGGCTAGTGCCAGGTGGACTAGCCAATCCGTTTTCCCAACGGTGTTTGTCTACCGTGCTTCATTAGGATGCACGATTTTCCCAACAATTATACTGTTCCAAAAATAAGGTGGGCCATACATACAACGTGAATTTAGTGGTTTTAGCTCTAATCCAATCCCTATGTGGTGGCCCACCTGATTATTGAACCAGCTTGATTCTTCTCATATAAGGCCAAAAATGGATGGTGTACCAGATGGACGGGATCGATCATTCCATCTCATTCACGTAAAGGCGTTTCCCCTGAGGTTGAGAAAGTGACATCCGAGAGGTACCCACGTGAATTACGCCAGCATTTTCGTATCCTCATGGCTGATGATGCAAATTCAAGGGGCAATGGATATTCTCTCCTGATCCTGGGATCGGATTCTGACATGGGCCCGAAGCTTGAAAATCCGAGATTGATCGTGTTAGGCCGGGTCTGTTTGATTGCGCTCCACCGGGTCCGGCCCATCCTCGACTCCCTGCCGACTTGTTTATTATTATTATTATTATTATTATTATTTAATTATTATTACATTGTTTTTTTTTGGTTGTTTGCTCGACTATCAAATCAGTTTCGTCGCTTAGACTACTTTAAAGATAATGGGACCCACCTGTTTCCAGATGAGCAGGCCAGCAGTTCATTAAGAGGGTCACTCATCATTTGGACTGATCAGGGCCAGAGGATCAACTAATTTGGTGACTAGCCAACCATTTCTACCCTTGTATGTATCTAGGTCTCGAGTCGAGGGAGACGAGAATCTACTCACGTGTGCTCTGAGCAGGTTATTTTAAGTACTTGGGCGTTTTGATATTGAGAAATGTTCCAGTGCTTTTTGAGCACTATTAGTTATAGTACTCCTAGTTGCATCCTATCACTTGAACGGTCCAATCGATTGATCTGAACTGTCCATTTATTTCATAACACATTTCAAGGTCTACCAACCAAAAGTTTCACCGATGGGATGATTTAATCCATTTTTGGCTTGCCTTTCTTTGGTTTAGCCATCCTCTTTCCAAGCAATGAATTGAATGGTCAGGATTTCCCAACAAAAGTGACTCTTTAGAATCATAAGCAATCCATGATCGTCCCTGACAATGACAAATAGATAGATCAAATTGTTGATTTGACCTTTGTTGTTGTTTTTTAAAAGATATTGAACGTCCATTTCAAATACCATTGATTTGACCTTTGTTTTTGTTTTTTTTTTTTTTAAGCCACTGATAGACCATTTCAAATACCATTAATGAAATTTAAAAAATCGTAACAAGCTTGTGATATTTTCACCATAGCCCATGAATAGAGTTGGGCACATTACGACCTCACTTGGCTGACTTGACTTGTCCGACTCATTTAGGCCTGACTCTACTCAAACCGAGTGGGTGAGTTAATATGAATCAAGTAGACTTCGCCTAGTCTGAACTTAAACCAAGTCAAGTCCAAGTTACCTAATAACTCAACTCGACTCCACTTGAACTTGAGTCGATCTGAAACCCAACTCGACTTGAATTTTGGTATTGTGTGTGTATAAAATAATTTTTTAAATTCTAAACCCCACCCACCGCACTACCTCACCCGACCTGATCTCAATCTCTCTCCCTCCCTCCTCCTCTCCCGAGCTTGGCAGCTACCCAACACCACCAGCCACCAGGCCACCCCCTCTCTCTCTCTCTCTCTCTCTCTCTCTCTCTCTCTCTCTCTCTCTCGCCTGACATCCGCTCGTCTACATGCAGGTAGTGCCACAATAGCTCGTCCGGATGATCCACACCCACCCAGCCACCCGACTTTGTTTAATCAAGGCAATTTATCAAACATATAGTTTTATTTTATTAATTTCTAATTTGAGAGATTTGTGAAATTGGGTTTGGGTATGGTTGAAATCGGTGTGGCCGGGAAGGGTGTGGTGTGCGTCCGGCCTAGGTGTGGACCATGTGGTGCGGTCGGCTAGTTGTGCGTTCGAGCTGGGTGTGGACCATGTGGTGCGGTCGGGCTAGTTGTTCGTCTAGGCTAGGTATGTGGTGCATCTGAGCTAGCTCAGGTGTAGTCAAGCTGGCTGTGGTGCGTCCAGGATGGCTCGGGTGCGATCGGGCTAGGTGTGGACTATGTAGTGTAGCCGAGATGGCTATGGTGCGTCCGACTGGATGTGGACCGTGTGGTGCATTTGGGATGGCTCGAGTGTGGTCAGGTTGGCTGTGGTGCATCCGGGCTAGCTGTGGTGAGTCTGAGTTGACTTGGGCTGAGCCATTTCTAAACCTTAAACCTAAACCTAAACCCTAAACCCCAAACCCTATACCTTAACTGTAAACCCCAAATCCTAAAACCTAATCCCTATACTCTAAAACTTACACCTTAATCCTTAAACCCTAAACCCTAAACCTAATCCCTAAACCCTAAATCATAAACCCAAAACCTAATCACTAAACCCCAACCCTAAACTCTTATCCCTAAACCCTAAACCTAAACCTAAACCCTAAACCTACTCCCTAAACTCTAAAACTTAAAACCAAACTATACAACCTAAACGTTGATCCCTAAACCCTATACCTAAACCCTATATCTAATCCCTATAAACCTAGTTCCTAAACCCTAAACCCTAAATCTTAAATGGGTAATGTGTTTTATTTTGTTGAATTAAATAATTAGTAGTTGTTTATTTTTGTGACTTATGGATTGCATTGCTTATTTCTTAGCTTATTATTGTGCATTAGATAGCCTAATGTGTATGGATTACATTACTTATTGCTTAATTTATTATTGTGCATTAGACAGTTAGCCTAATGTGGTTTTATTTTTGTGAATTAGACAATTAGTTGCTTATTTGAAGATTTCTATGAGGCCAGATATAGATATAATATGTTTTTTGGTGGTATATAAGTCGCTCAAATTGTCACATTTTTTACAGTTCAAGGTTAGATAGATAGTATGCTTTCATATAACCTATTTAAGTAATCATGCCTATTTTACGCTCCATCTTCTCATTTCTCTCTAGATATGTTTCTTACTTTTTTATTTCTCATGTCAAATATCTTCACATTGCTTATATATTTTGCATGAGAATGAAATGGAAGATCAACTTATATGGAGAGAAATGGGGAGATGCTGTCGGATTTTCTGCGCGGAAGTTTAAATGGGAATATGAAAGTATTACAATCTATCAGACCTTAGATTAGTGACCAATTTAGGCTTTAGTATAAACTTTTAAGGCATTATAGTGCTAATATGATTTATTATCTTTTAATTAGTAGATGACTAGTGAGGAAATTTCCAATAGCCCCTGGTCTGTTAGTCACTTCGCCAATGATCTTGAGTGAGTTAGGTCTACATGATGAAGAGGTGCCCATTGAGATTAGTACCTCACAGTTATAGAGTTCAGTAAAAGGAAAAAAAGATTGGTAGTGTGGGAAGATTTTAAAGAAGTAACCTTAAAGAACGACACGGTGAAGATACAGTGCAACTACTGCAAGGCTCAATATGCTAAAGAAGTAGATGGGTTGACCATAACTTTGAAGAAACACCTATTGAAGAGTCGTAAAAAAGTGGGAGGCCAGACCTCATGCTAACAGACACTTTCATTTACTTAATCTTTGGTGGATTCATCACAAGGTACATTGTCCACCTATAAGTATAACAGGGACCATTTGAATAAGTTGACGGTCATATTTACTATTGTAATTGAAAAACCATTCCATATGGTAGAGAGTTTATCTTTTGTCGAATAAGCCAGATACCTTAACCTTAGATATGAGAAGGTCTCCGGTAAAACAATAAAGAGAGTGTGTGAAGATGTATATGCAAGCGAGAAGATCAAGTTGAAAGGAAAGTTGGTTCTAGTTTTCCGAATCATTCTGAAATCAGATTTGTGGACGACATCAAATCAACGAAAGGGTATATGTTACTAACTGCTCACTACGTTGATGCCAAATGGAGGCTCTGCAAAATACTTATAAACTTCCATTATCTTGCTCATCCTTACATTGGTTTGATGATTTCAGATTGCATCTATAGATGCCTTGTGGAGTAGGGCATTGAGAAGAAAATCTCATCGATTACTTTAAACAATGACTCTATAAATGATAGCCTGATAATAGATTTGCAAAACCAGTTTAAGGCCACCGGTGACTTGTATTTTGGAGGAAAAATATTACATGTTAGGTATAATACCCATCCTAAACTTGATTGTTCAAGATGAGCTTAAAAAAATTGAGCCAACAATTTTACAAAAAATATAAGAGAGAGTATAAAGTACATGCGGGGGTTACCTTCACGATTAAATATATGAAATAAAATTGTAAAACGATTGAATTTTTCATCTTAGAGAACGATGAAGTGGGATATCATTATGAAATACTGCATTCAGCGATAGCTTTCAGAGATGCATTCTCTCAGTATGCGGAGTGTGATAGTGTGTATAATTAGTTGCCTTATGATGATGATTGGACAATAACTGAAACATTTCACAAATTCCTTTCACTTTTTTATGACACAATGAAGATCTTTTCAGAAAGCAAGTATTCAACAACAGATATATAATTTCTACCAAAAATTTAAAGAGTAAAAGATGATTTATACAGAAGCTGTAGTGGACTAGACTTTCTAGAATTAATGACTATGGGTATGCAGTTAAAGTTTGATAAGTATTGGTTTGAGTGTAGTCTGGTTGCAGTCATTCTTAATCCTTGATATAAGATGTTTATGGTTATATTCATTTTTAAGAAGTTAAATTGTGAGAAGAGTGCCACTAAGGTCGATAAGATTTGTGATGCAGTTGAAGATTTATACAATTTCTATGTAGAAACTTTAGGGGCTACAAAAGATAATGTCACAGGTTAGACTTCTCAAGTGGGTTCTAGTTCTAGTGTTGCTATACAACGAAACATCATCAACGATTTCATGTTTTTATGGCACAAGTTGAGACTCAAACATAGATGATCCAAACAGAACTTGACCACTATCTCAATAAGCCTTGTAAAGTACAAAGGTGAAGAATTTGATGTTTTAGACTAGTGGAAGTCGAAAGCTCGTGAATCACAGTACATTGTGCTCTTGCTGATGGTACGAGACATATTACTAATTTCAATTTCAAATATTGCGTCAGAATATGCTTTTACCACGGGGAGTAGGATCGTGAACACGTATCAAAGCTTACTTTCTCTTGCATTTGCTTACGATAATTTGACAATTATTATTTGTAGACTTGAATTGTAACATTTGATAGGTGGATGGATATTTAACGTTTCTTATATATATATATATATATATATATATATATATATATATATATATATATATATATATATATATATTCTCTTTTCATTTATGCTTTTAAATGACTTAATGTTGTTTAAATGTTATATGGTTGGATAGTTGCATTTGTTTATCTTCATTCATTAATTATTTATGTTGCCTTAACCCAATCAAATATTCTTTCTTTCAAAATTCACAGTTATAGATATGTCATCGGAAGATGATCCATCAGTAAATATTTGGGATTATGGAGCCCAAGTTTGCTCTTAAGATGGAAAGATAAAGGTCCAATGAAAGTTGTGTGGAAAATAATTTGTACATAAAAAAAATTGGTTAAAATTACATTTGGCTTGTTGGGGAGGAGATGTTGCCTCATGTAGCAAAGCTCCTTCAAAAGTCTAGGATATATTTTGAGCCATTCATGACTTAAATACAAAGGCTTCCACCATCCCTTCCCTTACAGCCAATACAACCAGTCACAGAATATATAAAGGTAGGTCTATTATAATTGAAGAAGGGTCAAGTAGAGGAACTGCCCTCATAGTTAGTAGAGAAGAAGAAGACAAACTATTAAGGGAACAAGAAGAATGAGATTATAAATAAGCCGTAAAACAAAACTTGAAATTGGTATCTAGGACTAGACAACATCAACCCCCTCTGAGACAACATGATGCCAAAAAAGGCACGAGTATTGGACATAATAAATCATCAAAGTTTCTTAAAAGTTTCGTTACGTTCTATAGGCGGTTAGGAATCCCATACAAATTGGATCATAGAAAGAGGCTAAAAAACTTATTAAATTTATAAATGAGGATGATGGAAAGGCATCTCCACCATTCGATTTAGAAGAGGTAAACAACCATTTTCTAGAAAACTACAGGTCGGACTAATCCTAAAGTTCTCCAGCAGTTCAAGTCATAAAAAGAGAACCAAAGGATGATTCTAGTGATGAAGGTGGAAGAGGGGGTTACTATTATGGACAAGGTTACTCGGCTTACATGCCATAAAGGCATTCATCATACAAATGATATTGAATGAATGAATGGTTTATTAGTTTGTATGTGGAACTCCATTTGAGATTCTAAACATTGTTTTGATTTTTGATAATGTTTATTTATTGTTTTTTTACAAATTACTTTTGAGTCTTTGATAATATTTATTCTGAACAACTCAAATCAAGTAGAAAAAAAGATAGGGAAAAAAACTCAACTTGACCCTACTCGGTGTTGACTTGACTTGACTCGGTCAATGTGACTGGGTTGGACTCGATTCGGATTAGTCCAGGCCAGACCCAGACTCGGATCGAGTCAAGCATGCTGGATGTGGTGACGAGTTGGGTCGAGTTCGGGTCAGTATAGTTCAAAGCTGGATTAAGTCGGGCCAGCCCTAACTTGGTCCGACTTGACGCAATGCCCAACTCTACTCATGAATGTGTGTAGGGCTTAATGAAGTGTCCATATCAATGGATACAACTGTCTAGGTATCCCAGTGAAAGAAGAGAACTATACTCTTTAGTGCTTTCTCTTCGGTATGTTTAGTGCATGTGAAAACTGATTTTATCGAAGTTATGACCTTCTCTTTGCATTGTTGGAAGCAATTGTGTGGTGTGACTTTGGTGGTTTGTTTACGTCATCAAGTTCTGTGGGCCCCACTGTGATCTATGTGTTATATCCAAATTGTCTATCCATTTAACGAGATCATTTTAGGACATAAGCTTAAAAATTAGGTAATTCCAAAGCTCAAACAAACAACACCATAGAGAGCAGTGGAGATTGAACGCCTATCACTGCAAACTTCTTTGGGGCATAGAAGTTTCAGATCAAGATGATATTTTTTTTCCCTTCCTCTAGGTCCGTGTGACCATATTAATATGTTCGATGGCAAATAAACATCTTGGTGGCCCCTAGGAAGGTTTTAACACTAGGCATCATTGTCTCCACTGCTTTCATAGGTGTGGTCCACTTAAGCTTTGGTGCTACTTCATTTTTAGGATCATGCCCTAAAATGATCGCGCCAAATGGATGGACGATGTGGATATAACATATGTATCATTATGGAATGTCAATGCACCACTGGCGTTGGTGGTGTGGCCCAATAAAATCCAACTATGTCCCAGCATCACCAAGCTACATAGTATTTGTTGACACTTCGGTTTGCTTTCTGTCATGTGTAGTGTGCGTGGGCGTGCCAAAATCAATATAGCATCTCGATACAAACTGATCAACTTCAACCCCAAGCGTAGAAATAAGCAGATACGTCTAATATGAACATATATGATTAGATTTTAAGAAGATCGGTCACTTACTCAGCCACTTACAGAATTTGATAATGATTAGGCACTAATTGGAGGGTGGGGTTCTTCCTTCGAAGATGGGTTAATCTGTGCCTTCCTTAAGAAAGGACTTTTAAAATACTAGTGCAATCAAATAAAAGAAAAAACTCACAATCAGTCACTAGGAGCAACCATAAGAATGCGTCTCTTGAAATAACTGAGTGATATAGGGTAAGATCAAATCCAACGTATGAGCATAGATTTGGATTACAACTAAGGACTATTGCTAAGAATTACCGCTAGTGGATTATTTCTACTCCTGGGATAAACCGGGATGAAGGATAAATTGATAAATTTGATTTGATTGGTTGTTGTGTTGGGTTGGATTTTTTTTTTTTTTTTTTGAGATATCCTGCTCTATTAAATTCCTCTGTTTTTTTTATAGAGTTTTGTTGCAGCTTCCAGATCCTTCTTCCATTATTGCAATGGTTATGATAGTCGAAAAGTCTTTCTAGATCCTTCTCTCATTTAGATCATTCTTTGGTTATGTTTCTTTTCATGACGGTTCCTCTTCTGTTGGTCAAGACTTTGTTCCTCTGGGCCGCCTTTGTATTCGAACAACTTGACCACATTTCTTTCTTCATTCATAACTCGACCATCACATTTCATTAACCATCCCTTGACGTGTAAAGCTAGATTTATGATAGCTATAATCCCACAAAAAGTGCTCTAAGTATCTTGAAGATCTTTTTATCCACTTCCTATTCTTTATGCGATGCGACATGTTGCCCTCCTATTAGCTTTCCCTGAATGGCCATAATTAAGGTACAACATTGGCCCTCACGTTGCTTTGCCTTTGGGAAAAATGTGAAAGTAACATTGTTCCGTTGTCGATACAATAAATGCAATTGATCACTTGATCTACATTTTATTCCCTATTGATTCTGCTTGACCGAAGTCATATCAAGAAATATCCTCTCTCACTCTTTTAGGCTGTCCATGTGGGACGTCACGTACAAATGTATCGTACGATGAGTTGTGATTATCCTTTCTTTAATACGCACATATTGCAACTAATATGTAAATACTTTAAGTCGGTGCTCTTTTTCTTTCATTCTTCACTGTTTCTTCCTTGTATAAACCCCCTTTTTCCTCTAGTTTCCTGCTTTCAATCCATTATGACTACATCTTTTTCTTCTTTCGCTTTAGATTTCCATTTGAAATCATTCATCAAAGACTTAGATTTCTTGTCATTGGGAGTGATCAATATCTTCTATTTAACACTTCGATCGAACCTGACACTGCATTTTTGAAGCTTGGTCCAGCCTTCCACCCAGCAGTCACCTATGAACAACTTTGCAAAATCGAACCCAGTTTGTTGAAGTGTCCTGATGAAGTCCTGCTCGTCTAATATGATGATCTTTTAGACCCTCCTAATGTGTTTAAGTCTCTGCGAGCATGGTTGAAACTGATGAATGGTTGGGCTAAATGGTTCACTTTTGTTGAAGCATAACATGGTGACTCATGAATACAAAAAGGAATTTACGAATGCATCAAAATCTCCCTACATGAATATCCAACCAATTCTTTCCTCCTTGTAGCAATATCACTATTTTGGAGTCGGTCGACCATACATTCCATTTTGGATGCGGCCCAGTTGTCCAATGATCATGGATGTATATGTATTCACCCACCTTCTACTGTTTAGGGAGCCTGTCTATCCGGGCTTTGCTCTCAAACATTCCCACCCCTTCATCCTATTGGACAAGACCAGTCATGCATATTCTACCTTTATGGCTCTACAACGCAAATATGAGGATTAGGTTGATGGACAAGAACACACAACTTTCCTTCTAATGTGGATCTACCAATCCTTGTTATGCGTGAGTGCTCTGTAAATCTCTAATGAATATATCCATATGGCCAAGGCACTTGCTCAAGGATGACAACTTGCCCTTAACCCTTTTGTGCTCGACCACTTTTACCATAGCATGTATGAAGAAACTACACAGGAATTTTACTGCTATGGTAGGTATATCTGGCTTGTCCAAATGTGATTTATGAGTATTTTGGAGCAAAGTTTGTTAAATCTACTTCCTTCGGCCATTGTAACATCCTCTGCCCCAAGATCAATTATTCTTTCGTTGAGTGTATGTACTTCTTTCTTTCTTTCTTTTTTTTTTTCTTGATAAGTCTAACTATTCTTTCTCCCCCTTCAAAATAAAGAGTTTGACTCAACATGGTTCCCTGAAGACTATGAATCGACCAATGTCGAGATGGTAAGCCTTAGAGATGTGACTTGGAAAAGCTATCTAATATGCGGAGACCCATATGGTGACACTATGATATAGGTGTTAATGCCAAGGTTGACATGGAACCGTATAATCCCAATCTTTTTGCTTACCAATTTAGTTTGGCTCAAGGTATCACTTTTCCTTTCATTCACTGAATTTATAGCCAACCTTAGAGACTCGATAATCATCTTTCAAACTCTTCATAAAGAGTTTGAGTTTATAAGTTCTTCATTCACACTCCCTCTCTTCATGTTATGTCTTAAATTTTCACAGCCCGAGTTCACACTCATTCTTGACAATTTCAGGTGTTAATAATGTAATAATTGAATATTTCAAAATCGCACCCTATTTTTTTCATTTGGTTTACATTCATGAAGGTAACCATTCATGAGAATAAAACTAACCATACTAAAATTCTTATTTCCTTTAAACATAAAAGTTCAACTAATCATCTGAGCTTATTACAAATATTCAAACTTGCAGCACAAAATGTAAATAAAACTAAACTAAGGTAAAAGCATCGGCAACATCATTCGACGTCACTCATAGTCTTCCATAGAGAGATCATCCCTCATATCTTCTACTTGTGCATCACCTGCATCATTTATATGGTTGGAGAAGGTCAATGCCCTATTTATAGTGATGATTATCCTATAAGATTAACATAATTCAAGTAATTTCTCAAAGTAAGATAATATAAGGGTTTCGATACTTTCTATACTCCACCACTACGAATGGTATCAATATGCACAACTAATCTACACGAATGAATGCTTATCATATTATGTGCGGCTTATCAAACATAGTGATCATCACAATGTGGAATATAATTCATAAAAAATACAGCTCGCTCCGTATCTCATACTACGGATATTCGTCGACGTGTCTAACACTATCGTGGATTTGCGTGAACACTTCAAGACGGAACCACACATGGATCAGATGAATTACGTAACGTGATTTGTTCATTAAGCGACTATTTGCGACATCTAATTTCGGAAGTGATGTAACATGTATTATGGATTACTTACATTAATTTGTGCACCATTACCTAAAATCCATAGAATTACGCGTCGACCAAGAGGGTCACTATCCAGTGTGCATTACGTCCATGATTAAATATATGGATCATTAGATGTGAGACCTCTAACACATCACTTGCATTAATGAGGAAATAAATCGAACCATGGGAGTTTTAGAATTTCAAGATATATGCTTAAGCCATAAAGGGAGGTAGTATAATGCTAACCTAATAAAGGAGAAGAGTAACATCAGGCTAACTCAATAAAATAAGGGAAGATAAGTAAAAGTCAACTCAATATAGAGTGGAAACATGCGTCACTTTCAAAATCGACAATTGGCAAGGCTTGTATCCATTACCCCACATGAATTCATAAAGATCATGCATAATTAAAATCATATCTTAACCATAATTCTCATAAAGTTAAATAATTCATAACGGTCCATCAATCAATTACATGAAAATCGCTGTAAAATAAAAGTATGTAAAAATAAGACAAATCATGTATAAATAAACTCAAATTATTATAAGCTTAAAGGAATCCCTCACCTTATCCTTAGACATAAACCCTAGGTAGATCTCGATGTAGGAGGGCTTCTATATGAACCATCATGTCGCTCGACGAAGAGGGAGACAACACACGTGTGGGGAAGGAAGAAAAGGACGTGCATCTAGGCTTGGACGTCTCTCTCTCTCTCTCTCTCTCTCTCTCTCTCTCTCTCTCTATCTTCCTTGGACGTGAGAAGGAGGTGGACGTGCATGGGATTTTGAGTGGAGAAGGGACACACGCCCCCTTTTGTAAAGGATTTTTTAAATTGGTTTCTTATCCCTGCTTGAATTGGATTTCTGCAATTTGTCTCTTATGTCAATCTTTCTTTAAATTTAATTCATTCACGGTGACGATGACGTTGAATAGGGCTAGAGTACATAATTTTTCTAGTGATCCGAAGTTTAGATTGGTTTATCTTAAAAATTCTCCTAGAGGGCTAAAATGGACTTGATCTCAATTAACGGTTCACGCTTAATGATCAGGGCCCAATTTTGGGGACAATATGTAGTCAAGATAGGCAAACAATTGGACAAAACTTGGTGGTTGACCAATGGTGAAAAAAGCTTAAATATGAAATTTGACCTGTTGCACTAAAATAAAGGAATTGGAGTCAAGGCGATCATCCTTCAACGGTGTAGGATCGTAGATCAGGGCCTAAATTTTATATGATCTAATAGTCACATGATACCAAAGTGTGGTCCAAATTTGAGTTGTGATTGACGGTGTAAAGTGAGTCAATTGGAAGCTCCAGATTTAGAAAGAGTTGCTAAGCCTAAAACTGCTAACTTCGCACCTAAGAAAAAAGCCTACCAAGGTGGGGTCCTCACATTTCACACTCAGTACATGTGATGAGCAATACCAGTCATTCATATGAAGGAAAATATCCTACTATGGCTACCTACGAACTTTCTTTACTTGATGGACATTAGAATCGAGCGTTAACATGTTGATTTATCAATTGGACGACTTACACTATGATCTAATGACTAAAATTCTATGTGTATGGGTAATTTATGATAGATATACATGGGACATAATTTTGCATCAAACGGATCATGAAAATCATGTGATCTAGAATTCCAGGGTCTAGGTTAATGACATTTTCGTAATTATTACTTATCTTAGAGTTTTGGAAAATCTAATGGTTTTACATGGTTATGATCGTGTTTTTAAGTAATTCTTACAAAAGAACTCATATCTAAATCATTATGAGTAAAGATTTATTCACCAAATTAATTAAGGTAAGTATATATATCAAAGAACATAATGGATGATCAGATGGCATGTTAAAAATAGTAAAACTTAGTGGTTAGTACTCTGACCATGCATGCATGTGAATATATGGTCAGTTTCAGAAACAAATGAGCACAAAGTGGGTTTTTGGACTGAGTAAGAGGTAAAACATGTATACCATTAGATTCAAGTGACTTGTTTACATATGTAAGTTCCTCAGATTGTAGTTTTGATGGTAGATTAAATATATTCATAGGTGGTGAATAAGATAAACGGATTAACATCTCGATTCGATACGTGTACGAATGGATGTAGAGATAAGGTAATTAGTTTACTATGATCGGCTGGTCCAAACTCAAAGTGGGCAGTCAGATATCTTTACCTAGTAGTGAATAGTTGACTGAATGGTTGGTCATGATGGACAAGTGAGAATACTTATATATATATATATAATGATATTTTCTTAAAAATCAACAGTCGGATGAAGATTATTCCCAATGGTCAGATTCATGTTAGAGAATAGATATAAGGTTAGGATATGCTAATTTGATGATATACACATGTATATATTAAATTAAAAATCATGGTAACACTCGAGAACTTTCAATACTCGGGTATTAAAAAGTTCAGGGTGTTACACTTCAACAATAACTTGCGATAGCTGAAATCATTCCACTCCTAGTGGAAAAATTACTATGGGATACTGATCAGTGGGTCTTATGAATTGATTATCAGCCGGTTTCTTCTCCATCAAAGGTAGAGAAACCTATTGCCTAGAAGAAGAAAACAAATAAGGAAAGTACCAAGAAAGCAACCATTCTCCAATTGGTCGTGTCCTCTACTTAGAGGAAGACACGTTTAAAGAAAATGAAATCGACCACATCGACTGTCCCAGCTCCAACACAATGAAGACAGTTGAACCTTCTTTCTTATTAATTAAAAATGGTTGAGCCAACTCCACTAAATTGAAGTGTTAAAAGACCACGGTATAGGTCCGACTAAGACAGTTCCAGCTACTACTTCAATCCCAGAGCCGACAATTCCAACCATTTTGAAGATTTCAAAACTTGGACCTCTCATAGCTCTTCATCCTGCTCTGCATGTAATGTTTGGTCAATCTGCTCCAGGTATTTTCTCTTCGGCCAAAGCTATCACAGACTTTGAAAAATATTACAAAACCAAATTCTAGTCGGGCATTCCGCCCTCAAAGTTTCCTGGTAGATGGAAGAGGCGTATAAGATACATAAAGATGCTTACTTTAGTAAGGCATTTCATAAATGACAGAGCGAAAAAGAAAGATTAAACGACCATAATCTTCCTTTTGATCAATATCTCAAGCCATATCAGCCTAATCCTCCTCCTTTTCCCCGTTCCAACTGAGCTCTGGATTTGGTCGTCGATCCTATAAAAATTTCACTAGCGGTCGACCGCTTTACCATCGTTACTGTTCGATCAGATTTAGATGGATGTTATTTCAACCTTTTGCTCTTTCCTTTATAATTATCTTGCAATCCTTCTTACTTACTCTTTTCCCTTTGTTTACAGTAACTAGGGGACTCTTGGACTCTGAGAAGTTGGCCCCTATATCAATTCCTGAAGCAGAGGCATTTATTCTAGACATCATGGTTGACACTACTAGGTCTCCTGCAGAAAGACTAGAGGTGTCTGACTAAGAAAGGACTACAAGCGATGTTCGTTAGTCAGGAGATCTGACGGAAGGTCAAACTCAAGTGGAGGTAATAGTATTCCTACCTGTGGAGTCCGTCAGTCTTCTTTTACAATCAATAACCACATCACTCACACTTGATCAGGATCAGGGAATCATAGAATTGGTCATGTAGACAACACTATTTTTCATTCAGCCTACTCCGTCTACAGACCCGACCGATCAAGAAGCCCTAAGCTTCATCGATTCACATAGGATTATTCATTTGGACGAAAAAGTACTTGAAGATAAAACACCTTGACCAACTACAACTTCTCTTGGCTGAGGTACAAAAGTTCTTGCGATCAACATCACTGCCCCTTTGGCCAATATTTCTCATACCATGTATTCTTCTTCTAATGGATTGCTTCCTAAAGAAGACATTTTATCTTCCTTCGACAAAGCCTTTTCGCGTGATATCCTAGTGGCCAAATCTCCCGCACCTTCATCAGAAATCCAGCAGCTGCAGGAAGAATTAAGAGCCCTCATTCATTATAGTGCCGTTGACATAACTGCATTGGGATCAAGCGAGAGACTTAGCTTCCTCATTCGTCTGTATAAGACTCTTTGATCGGACGAGTCCTTGTTGACCAAACTGCCCGCACTTTATGATTTCTTGAGCTTGATTCATGAGCATCAAGATTGTAAGACCCGTATCCTAGATCGTACTGCTCCGTAGGCTTCCGTGGTCCTACCGGTCGAATTCCGGCAACCCTCGACCCGAAATCGATATTTGCATGCAATCCTATGTCACATCCAGTGATTCTGAGTCGGGTCAACCCGAGACTTGCACCCTGCGACCATGTCGTCGCCGCGGTTCCGACGCCGCGTATTACGCGCTGAGGCGATACCCTAGCCAGGAGATGTGGGTCCGCGTTCAGTTCGAGGAAAACACCGCGCATTTGCAAACCCAAGACAATTTTAAATCAATCACATCACATTCCATCAATCAAGTACACATTAATCACTTCACATATCAAGTACAAGTAACCCTAAGTCAACTCTCTCTCTCTCTCTCTCTCCACCCATACCTAGTCAAGTACACCCATCACTCCATCACTCACTCACACCCATCACACCCATCTCTCTCTCTCTCTCTCTCTCTCCTCTCTCTCTCTCTCTCATCTCTCTCTCATTCTCCTGAGCAAACCCATGAGAGCCCATCGTCCAAGCTCCATGAGAGAAGCTTGGCATGACCCACTTCTTACCTCCCATCCCCACCCTCCAAAATCAATCTCAACTATTGAAGTTAGTCCCTTGGAGCTCAAGGATGCGTTGATGGAAGAAGAAGTCCAAGAAGATCAAAGGTGGGTGATTTGTAGGTTAGAGTATAATTTTCTCTATTTTCTATTTAAGGGCCCACATGAGGTGGGACCCATCTTGATGTATGTGATTGTAAGCTGGAGGGGCCCATAGTGGCGGGGTCCCTCCTATTTCCATCCGATCTCTCTCTTTATCTCTCTCTCTCTATCTATTTTTTTATGGCCCACCGGGATGGATGTAGTTGTTGGGCCACATATATGTGGACCCCACCCTGATGGACGTATGAAATCCATCGTCCAGTAGTGGATCATCCAGTAGCTGAGGCTGCTGGACTGCGTGATTGGAAAACATACATATCAGCTTGAGTTAGTGAGTGGGCCACGTGTACGTGGACCCACCTGATGTGTGTGAAATACACACAGTCCAGATTAATCCCACGTGGGTGTGATCCCCACCTGATGTGGGCCCCTTGTAATGCATATCATCAGTCTAGACCATCCGTTGGACGGACGTCCAACCATCTAGACGCTACCTCTTTCTATATAATATATATATATATATATATAATATATATATATATATATATATATCACATACACGTGGTGGGTCCCATGTGGGACCCACATTGATTATATATATATATATTATATATATATATATATATATATATATATATATATATATATTATATATTATATGTGGTGGGCCCCATGTGGGACCCACGTTTTTGTAATTGCATCTGCACCGTCCCTCTGGACGGTGCTTGGGAACCCATGTTAATGTATTATTCTATATCTATAACTATCCATTTGTTGGGCCCACCCCACACGTGTGACACGTGTGGGTGGGACCCACCTTGGTGTAAGTGTCTTATTTCCACACCGTCTATTTGTTTGGTAGCAGCTGCAGGTCTGATCATGCGGTGCTCTGACAATCCAGACCGTCCATCTACTGGGCGAGTAGTCCGGGGCTGCTGTATTGGTGCCAGTCTTGTGGGTATTATTCACACTGTACATTTGCATGGTCCCACATATGCGTGTGCTTTATTCGCACTGTCCATATATGTGCACCCCACGTTGGTGTATGTAAATTGTCCAAAATTTGATCAGCTCATCCTAGGGCTTGGGAAGAAAAATAAAAATAGATCTAGTTATCAAGTGGACCACACTGCTAAAAACGGTGGAGATCAAGCGTCTACCATTGAAACCCTTTTTTTTCTGGGGTCACAGAAGTTTTGGACCAATATGATATTATTATTATTTTTTTATTAGTTCAGGTCCTTGTGACCTTATGAACAGACTGGAAGGAAATTACACTCTATGATGGCCCTGTGAAGTTTTGTACAGTGGAAATCACTGTCTCCACGACTATTTGTGATGTGGTCCAACTGAACTTTTGATCACTATCACCACTGTTATTTGTGGTATGGTCTAGGTGATCTATCGATATGATCCATAAGGCTCTAGAATGATCTCTAAAAATAGATGAACGGTGTAGATGGTGTAGCCCAAGTAGTGCGACCCACTTGTTGTATTTGAGAGGCCCAATGTGATGTATTCGGGGTCCATGGGTTGAGGCCCATTGAGATGTGTTTGGGGCCCAGGGGTTGAGGCCCATTATGATGTATTTGGGGCCCATGAGTTAAGGTCCATTGTGATGTATTTGGAGCCCATGGGTAGAGGCCCATTGTAATATATTTGAGACCCATGGGATGTGGCCCTTTGCGATGTATATTAAGCCTGTGTTAGAGGCCCATTGTGATGTATATGTGGCCCATATGATGCGGCCCACCTGATGTATGAGAGGCCCATGGATGTGACTCATCATGATGTGTATTAGGCCCTTGTGTGAGGCCATGGGCCCACTATATGTTTGACCTTGTGTGGGACATCCCTTAGGGGCAATGTTGGTTGAATATCCACATTGATGGGCAGTGATGGTTAAATGTCCACATTATGACCTTCCCTTAGGCCTGGATAGGCTCATTCTCATCGTTCTCTAGTGGGTTAACCCAAATGCTTGGGCCCCATTGATATTGCTTGATCCATCATCGGCCGTCCATCTATGGACCCTGCCTTACGTCGAGGTCGATTATTGATTCCGATTGTCGAGGCCAAGTTAGATTGTCGAGGCCGAGTCCGATCGACGAGGCCGATTCTATATGTCGAGGCCGATTTTGAGGCCGATTCCGATTGTCGAGGCTGAGTCCGATCGACGAGGCCGATTCCGTATGTCGAGGCCGATTATCGAGGCTGAGTCAGGCCGATTCTGTTAGTCGAGGCCGACTGTATAGGCCGATTTCGATTGTCGAGGCCGAGTATTGAGGCCGATTCTGATTGTCGAGGTCGATTGTATAGGCCGATTCCGATTGTCGAGGTCGAGTATCGAAACCGATTCTGTTTTATCGAGGCCGATTGTAAAGGCCGATTCTTATTAACGAGGCCGATTCTGATTTGTCGAGGCCGATTTCGATTGCTGAGGCTGAGTATCGAGGCTGATTCCAATTGTCAAGGCCGATTGTATAGGCCAATTCTGATTGACGAGGCTGAGTATCGAGGCTGATTGCGAGTGTCGATTCTGATTGTTGAGGTTGATTTTGATTGTTAAGGCCGATTTCAATTGCCAAGGCCGATTGTTGGGACCTATATGATATATATGCGACTCGTAGTTGAGGCCTATTGTGATGCATTTAAAGGCCAGGCCATGAAGTATATTGTGATGTATATGAGGCTCATATGAGAGGCCCATCGTGATGTGTATTAAGCTCTTGAGTGAGGCCCATGGTGTTGTATATTAAGTCCTTATGTGAGTCCATGGGTCCACTATATGTTAGGCTCTATGTGAGCAATTCCTTGGGGGCAATGTTGGTTAAATGTCCACATTATCGAGGCCGATTGTTGATGCCGATTATTGATACCGATTATGAGTATATGACAGCATAGCATCATGATACATGCCCATATGCATCATCTGCATGTTTGTTATGAGATGTGGTTGACCATTACATATGTCATTGGACAGGTTGTTATGAGACTCCCTGATAGGTGGAGGTTATCTCACATGAGCGCACGGTATACGCAGGATTGATGCATTAGTGGATTGTATGACTCATGCATCTTGCATTGTGTGTTATGACTACTGTATGCCCTAATGATATCAGGGCCATAGCCTCCACGTGCATATCGTGGATGGCCAGATGGGACATTAAAAATGATTGGTTCTAGCATATGGGTGTCATAGATGTCTCTGGGTGAAAATTCCTAAACCTCCGTGGCCAGGAGACGCCCCAACGTCGAGACCGAGGTGGATATATATGAGCGCATGAGAGTCGAATACTAGGAGGCCGCGTCTCCCACTGTGTCGTGGTCGGTTGGGAGGGGGTGTGGCCTTACCAGCCCGAGGGTAGGGGTATTACTAAGCTGAGTTTGACCAGCTCGTGAATGGGTCTGTTATCGACGTGCCGGGTAGATATTGGCTGACTACTGGCCACGCGGATGGTAAGGTCTCTTCCACTTGCATAGTCACGCGTCAGTGAGCCGCGATTTACATGTAAAGTGTATTAGACCTCGGTGATGATCCGAAAGAGAAACCATACTGATATGTGGACTTATCGAGTAGGAGTTGCATATTCATTCATTCATTATCCACTCGGGTTGGTGGTGCACAACTAATTGTTGTGTACGTTCGTAATGGCAAGGATTCGGTTGGGCGCGCGACTAACCTGAGATCAGAAGTCTACTACATTGAGTGTGGCTATTTAAATTTAGGTATGAGACTGGTTTGGATAGAAGTCCTTTGTGATGGACCCCATAGCTTGCAATACTACGTACTATCATCCCGACTTCACTCCAACTTGGTTATTTCATTCGCACTACATATTGCATTGTATCATCAACATCTGATATTTGGCTTACTGTCCTCTCATTGCATAGCTGACTTACATTGCTTCATCAGTATATGATATTATTTTTATTATATTTTTGCATTGCATAGCCGGGATAAGGCTGATGGTATTTATGGGCCTATCAACATGTTTTTGCATTACTCTGATATCATATGATTTATGATCTTGCCAGTATTTCTGACATTGTATGATTATGTTTGTCAATATTTCAGCTTACTCTGCTTACTCTGATATTGCTTACTTGGCACTTACCTTGTAGGCTTAGTGGGTGGCGTTAGGTTGCAGTAGCGTTAAGCTTGGAGCATGCAGCGGACCTCAGGAGCTTTGATTTTCGATATATGTATTTCCCTTTTAGCATTGTATTTAAATGTTTATATTAGTGGATATGTGATGATGATGATGTTGTCTTTATGATTTGGGTATACTTCCGAGAATGGGATATTACGGAGGCTGTCGGCACCAGATTCGGCAATCGAAAATTTTGTGAGCCCGATTCCCGGGTTTGGGACGTGACAAGGGTACAATTTCTACTTCAAGTTGAACATTCAACTCTCCCTCAGAATAAGTGAAATCACAGCTGCCAGGGAGAAAACTTGCTATTGTATACAACAACATGAAAGAGTCTGAAGCATCCTTGACCAACTTGAAGGCTCAAATCTCAGTCATGAAAGAAAAACTGAAATCACCGAAGGAAGAAGAGAGATCTTTGACTAAACACAGACATGGTCAAAAGGCTGAAATCAATCAGCTGGGTGCCTTTATGCAAGAACACACTGCACTGATTGGCGAGGTAGTGTGCTCAGAAGCTAAAACCAAGGCTGCTCTCTATCGACAAAAAGTCAAACAGTTGAAACTTCAAGAAGTGATTGCCTCTTTCTTGTCTTTTGGGTTCTGATTAGTTTGTACTTGTCCACTGATGGTCTCGTAATTTCTTTTTCTTCAATGCAATTGACTAAAAGTCTTTTCTTCTTATCTACATTGCATTCTCAAGTACTTAGATTTTTTTTTTTTTCATTTTCTATATGCATAATTGTATTAATGACTTAGCTTATTCATGAGAAGTCCTGCACCTATTCATTTACCCTTCATAGGAAATGTTTCAAGTAATTAATGAGGCACTTTAACCATCATGACACCTCATCTTTCGGCGTGATTGTTCACTCTGAATGCCTATAGAAAGGACTCTAGTGGTTGTCCCCCTACGCATTCAAATTTCTCATCTTTCTCTTCTCCAAAAACTCTCATCTCCTTTTCTTTTTCAATGGTTGTCACACCCATTGCTGCTATGGATTGGGCTCATAAATTTTTAGGGAAGTCCTGCCATGGATATTGAGACTCTAGCTCATTTCACCTTTCAACATGAAATATATCCATTTGTTCATGGCCTTTTATTCACCGCCAGGGATGAGGTTCCCTTGACTGAACTTCTAGATGCTTTGACCAAAATTACAGAGCATCGACGATGCATACTTTGTTGCCGAGAAAGATTTGGAAACACTTGATGCTCACGTGAATGAATAAGCTGCTGTCCATAGGGAAACAATATACTCTCTGATCAATATGATTGAGCTTGGTACAACTGCATGCATTGGACCTGACAAATCATTTCAACAAGGTGATGTTGAGAACCCTTCAGGTTCAATGCAAAGAGATCAACGATGATCTCCAGGAGACCAGTGAATCTACCCTGGAAGGTGCTCGCACTACTCCTGAACCCTCATGAACTTCATCAGCTCACAGGTCAATCTCTATTGAGCTCAATTGTGTGAGAGTAACCAACAAAAGAGAGAGGTTGAGCACAAAGCCAATGTAATTGATCGTCGTATCGATCAAGTCCTGCACTTTCTCGATTGAGCTTTGAAAAGTGGAGGATCCTAGGAGGCTCAAAGGAAAACAAGTGAACTCATAAGAGAACGTGCTATTAAAGAGTTTGATGACATGAAGGCTACTTACGCCTGATTCACACACTGATCGAGCTTTACTTTTTCTTCTTTTGTTTCCTTCCTTTATTTTTTTCTATTTAAAATGTAATCGACCCATCAGTCATATTTTGCTTCCCTCAGCCTTATAATACAATATTTATATTTTTGCTTACTTTTATTTTTCGACCGATTTCGGCCTTGATTTGCCATTTGTGGTTATTTTAACCATCCTTTGGCCTGATCTTTCCATATCTCTAATAAGCTAATATGATATGCCTTTAGAAATCGACCTTTGATCGGATTTTTTGCTATCTTTTCATCAATGTCAAGAAGGATGTAAGCTCCTCCATAGAGCACTTTTACCATTGTATATAGTCCATCCCATATAGGCAACCACTTACGAAATTCAACATCTTTAGTCTCGACAGGCAATATCACTTTCCAAACCATATATCACCTTCATCGAAAGTTTTTTTTTTTTAAACCTTTTTTTTTTAATTGTATGTTCGAGCAACTCTAGCCTTATTTGTCATAATAGAATTCAAAGCCTTCATTCGAACTTCATCTAAGTCTTCGAGCTCAACTAACATAGCTTTTGTGAACTCGTCCAGGGTCAAATCAGCTTGATATGATACCCGCAATGATGGTACAATCACTTCCAATGACAACAAAGCATCATGTTCATATAACAATTTAAATGGACTCATCCCTATGCTTGTTTGAAATGAATAGCAATAAGCTTAGAGAGCTTCTAACAATTTAACATGTCACTGTTTAGGATTCTCATCAATTAATTTTCTTAAAATATTCTTAATGACCTTGGTACTAACCTCGACTTGGCCATTGGCTTGAGCATAATAAGTTGATGAATGCATCAATTTGATCTTATACTGATCGGCCATCACCCTGACTTGTTTGGATGAAAATGTCACTCCTCGGTCTAAAGTGATTGATTCAGGAATTCCAAACTAATGAATTATATGAATTTCAATAAACCTAATAATTTCTTACTGATCTGTTCCCAACATCGGCTTTGCTTTTACACATTTAGTGAAATAATCAGTCGCTACAATAATAAAATTGTCCCTTAGTCAATGGACGGTAAATTTTTCCTATCAAATCAATGGCCTATCCTCGAAATGGCCAAAGTTTGACAATCAAATGCAGTTCGGTTGCCGGTACATGTTGTATCGCGCCATGTTTCTGATATGCCTCATACCCTTTAGCATATTGGTTACAATCGACAAGCATACTTGGCTAGAAGTTTCTATAATATGAAAGGTGAGCCTTATTTTCCTTTTGACCTAATGTGCTCCACAAATTCCCTCATGCACTTCACCATGGCTAGCATAGACTCCTTTTTGCTTAAACATCACCACAATACGCATCAGCCCCTTTTTTATATAACTTATTATTGATAAACATATAGTTTACAACCATCCTCCTAATGTCTTGGCTGACATTCATCTGTGAAGATCAAAGATATTCTACAATTGGAGCTCTCCAATTATCATCACTTACCTCAACCTGAAATTTTCATTGGTCGATTCCCTCTAAAAAACCGAGGGTAATGACTTCCTTTGCATAATTATCACACACTCTCTCTCTCTCTCTCTCTCTCTTCAAATCCTTGGATGATTTGAAGCCCTGCTGCCAATTGTCCTATTTCATGAGCATCAATATTATTTTCTCGAGTTATATGTTTTAACTTCATCAAATCTGTTTAGCAACTGTGTTGCCAAAAGATGATATGACTGTAAGGCCGTACTTGTACAATTAACCAAACCATTGAGCTAGTTTATCACTAATAAATAATCTCTCATAACCAACACCTCTTTTGCTCCTAATTCGGTCAACAACTCTAGACCAATTATCAAAACTTTGTATTTAGCCTGATTATTGGTGCAATAAAACTCGAGCTGGAATTTAAATTATTATTTTTTATTAGCTGGATCGATCAGACAATCTCTGCTCTTGACCCTTTGTCGGTCCTTGAACCATCAAATATTAGTCTCCAGGGTGATTGATAAATCACATACAAGTCTAATGCCTTTAAAGGAAGTTGACTCTTTATATCTAAATGATGTTCGACAAAAAAATCTACCATGGTCCGTCCTTTCACAACCCTTCGTGGCACATAGACTAAGTCAAACTTGGATAATGCGAGAATTCGTTTGCCAATTCGGCCATTCAGAATAAGCCGATTTAACATATATTTTATTAAATTAGTTATTGCAATTACATTGATTGTTTCAACTAACAAACAATGTCATAATTTTGTAACTGTGAAGTACAATGAAAAACATAATTTTTTTTTATGAAACAATACTGTCTCTCGGTATCTAACATCATTTGACTAAGATAATAAACAACATGCTCTTTTTGGTAATCGTCGTCTGGTACTAACAAAGCTTCAACCGAATCTGCAAAAGCTGTGATATACAAATTGAGTGGTTAACCCTTTACTAGTGGCATCAACATTAGCGTCTTGGACAAATACTCTTTAATGTTGTCAAAAGTCATCTGATGTTCCGCCTCTCATCTGAATTCATCTTATTGTTTAAGCTTCAACAAAAGAGAACACATTAATTTTTTTAGCGCAGTTGAAAATAAATTGCCGCATAAAGTTAACCTTACCGAGAAATCTTTGAGAAAACACATTAATTTTTTCGGCGCAGTTGAAAATAAATCACCACATAAAGTTAACCTTACTAAGAAAATACATTAATTTTTTCGGCACAGTTTCTATTATTGCTCGTGCCTTATGTTGATCAATCTCGAGTCCTCTCTAGTGTACTATAAAATTTAGAAAATTTCTAGTTGATACACCAAAACACATTTAAGAGGGTTCATTTTTAACTTGTGAATCCTCATTCTCTTGAAAGACTTTTGTAAATGGTCAAGATGTTTGGCTAAGTTGGCTGATTTGACCACTACATTATCAATATAAATTCCCATGAATCGGCCAATCATATAATAAAAATGGTGTTCATGGCTATTTGATAAGTAACTCTTGCATTTTAAAACCCGAACGACATTACAACCGAACAAAACATACCTAAAGGATTAGGACATCTGAAGGTTGTCTTTAAGACATCTTTAACTGTAATGTTTATTTGATTATATCCTTAATAATCATCCATAAAGGATACCATTTAATGTACAAAAGCACGATCGATCAGCTGATTGGCCATAGGTATAAGATGTTTATCCTTTGGTGTGTCTCGATTTAAATTTTAGAAATTAATACATACTTTGAGCTTACCATTCTTTTTTATGATGGAGACTATGTTCAAAATCCACTCGGCATATTTGATGGGTTTAATTAAACTTGCTTTCAAAAGCCATTCAATTTCTTCCTTGATCTTTTGTGTCACTTCGGCCGTTATCCGCTTGGACGGCTGTATATGTAGCCAATATCTCTCTTTCATGGGTAACCTGTGTTTAAGAAGATGTCGGTCTAATGTAGAAAACTCATGATAATATCAAGCAAAGCAATTGATAAAATCTTTAAGCAAGTTAATGAGTTTGGCCTGTGTTCGGGAATCCAGTTATCCATAATGAAAATGGGTTTGTGATGTTGCTTGGTTCCCAAATTTTCCTTTACTAGTGGATCTTTAACTTGAGCTTGAGAATTCTTAAATTTCTCTAGAGCTGGTTTCAAAATCTTCATTTCGATACCATCTTCAGTTTCCTAATCGGCTGGTATGACTATGTTGGCAATATCAACAAAACATCCATTATCATAATTTCACAAACTCTTCTCAAGTCGCTACACTCTGGCCATGAACTCAGCCTTGATTAGTGATCATACCATCATGGGATTTCTTCAATCATATATCTTGTAGTTAAACAAAAGAGAATTATAGTGTATAGAAACTCTTCACTTAGTCGAATCATGGAAGCAATATCTTGTGCAACATTATCAGGATTGAGACTGACATTAATTCTAGTTGGCTTATCATTCTTGTCTTTGCCTATGAATCATATCGGCTTGATCTCATCTCCATAGAAATAAGCCTCATCTGCATTAGACATGGCTAAGAATGGTTTATTGTCCGAAAAAACCAATTCTACTCTGTCTTGATTTTAAAAAATCACAAATTAGTATAGTGATGATGAAATGCACGAGAACGAATGAATCGAATCTCATCCAATCAAAGCATTATAATTTGATGAAGTATCAACTACAAAGAAAGTGGCTAGGACCTTCTTGGTTCTCATTATTAATTTGACTAGTAAAACTCCTTGCATTTGCGATATTTCTCTAGTAAAATTACGTATAGTGACCTCGGTCGGGATAAGGTCATCTTGAATCTTTTCCAATTTAGCCATCATTTTGCAAGGGAGAATATTAACAATAACTCTGTTATTGACCAAAACCCAAGTGGTCTAACATCCCTCCAGTTGAATAGAAATATAAAATGGCTTTAAGTGTTGGGTCATTGTGAGAGTCGGCATTTCAATAATTAATTTCTAGGAAGGGGACCTTGGTTCGACCATCACGGTTGACACCTTTTTAGCTTTCTCATCAGAATCAAAGGATCCATGTTATATGATTATCAGAGGGTCTAACTCTTCTACATCTTCTTCCATCGTGCTTGATTGAGATGGTTTAGTAGAAAAACTTAATGGTAGTGTCAGTACTATATTACAATCTAACGTAATTGGTGGAAACGAGCCAAATTATATGACTAAATTCAGACATTGCCCCACAGGTGTTACCGAATTCAGTTGATTATCTATTTCATGTGTAACATCATTGGTGGTTCTTCCATCCATCTTTAAAAAATGATGCTTCTAATGCTCTTACCTTAGTAAGAAATTCTTCACTCAGAAGATCATCTAAAAACTCTTGATCACTTAAATACTTGGTCAGTCCTTTCATGTTCATTCTTACCTTATCGTAATTGTAATTCTTGATCGAGCCCTGCCTCACATAAAATTCAGTCGATTCTTCCATATTCATTCCTGCCTTATCATGATTCTAGTTTTTGAGTGAATCATAACTCACAAGAAGTTTAGTCATACTGATCAATATCTATTTTTCTCCTTTTGACTTTAGCATCGCTAGCCCCGGTTGGGTTGGAATTGTCTTCTCTTTACTGCCTGTTGCCTTTTCCAATGTCACCTCTGAGTACGAGTCATCCCTTCTGGTATCGTTGAAAATTTTGGATGACTTAACCTTTCCTAACTGCTTTCTTGGTCTGGCCAAGGTTTATCCATCCTTGGCTTATGAACAGATCCATGGTGATCGCCGTGTTTGCCCTTCTATGAGTAAGAGGCATTTCCTTACTCATAGTTCTAATTGACCGATTGTCTTACTTAATATTTCAATCAATAGAATCTCCCGTTTGATCGAGTCGGCCTAGCACATTTATTAGAAAGTTACTGATAATTTGAAATTATTACACATGAATGTTCTTTGGTCCGTTCGGCCGCGAGCATAGGCTTCATACTCCTCTTGCCATTTTGCTCCTTTGGCTGTCTCATCTGCACTCCTAGATTAACCTTTTATCGTGGTCAAACCAACCTTTGAGGATTAATAGTGGTCATATTGATCTCCATATTAGATGGAAACGAATCAGTATCGATCAACATTACTTCTTCTTTTTTCTCAGGAAATTTCAGCAACCCTTCATCAATGTTATCATGAATGACATTCCTAAAAACATATATATATACTTGTAAGGGGAATGCGATTGAGTCCCATGCCAGTTGCAATAATTAATTTTCTTTAGCTCTTTGGTTGCTAGAATCTTATGATTAATCGAAATTTTGCTAAATTTTCTAGCTGACATAATGTCAAAGATTTCGTCAGCATGAGAGATATCAAAGGTCTACGTTCTTCAACATTTTTTATTAGAAGATGTCGCTACTTTTTCTTTAACTAAGGTTGAACACATGGATGGTTGTTTAGCCACTACTTTAGCCACTGCAAGATCATAATTAGGGTCATAATAATAGCTTCCTCCTGAAGAATTCTTTTATCTCATTGACTCTTGAAAGATGGCCTTATATCGAGACACCTTCCTAGTCAAGTTATAAAGATCTGTAAATTCTATCATGATAAACTTCTTTCGAAGATTGAACACCAAACCATCTTGAGCTAACTGGATAAATTCTACTTTGGTTGTGAATACCTTACATCGGCTTTTTACTCTCTTAAACCAAGTAATATAAGTTTCGACCGATTCTCTTGGCAACTGTTGAAAATGAGCAAATTCGTCAATAAAAATTTCTTTATCGTTATAAATAAACCGAGCATGAAATTTCTCTTTCATGTCTTGCCAATTTTGTATGAAATTTGGTAGAAAATTGGAATACTAGGTAAAAGCTACCTTATTGAGTGAATGACCAAATAGTTGTAATTTATAATACTCATTATTGGCCAATTTTTCACATTGTATAGTAAACCGACTTGTGTGTTCTATGGTTGATTGACTCGTATCACCTGTAAAGAGCATAAATTTAGGTCGATAGTTCCTTGACAATAGATAATGCCAATCGATCTAATTAAGATATGACTTATGATAAACTGAAGTACTAGTTTGGTGGAGGACTTAGTTTGCTACTTCCTGAACCAGTTGAATAATTTGGCTACGCTCCCAGTATTGTTGTGCAACAACTGGAGATACTTCTAGACCATCCTTATACTGTTTTTTATTATATGGTTGATTTCTAGGCAAAGGTTGCCCACCAGGTATCTCTTGATTCTTGGTTTCATGGATTACATTCTTATTCTCATGTTCAGGTCGTCTGAAATTTACTGGTGGCAAATTTTGCATGTCCTGAACATGAACACATTTAGGACATGAAATCTATCGACATCGGTGAATTTCACACATCTAGAATCGGACTAGGGATAGGAATAGGTGGTGTATTTCGCTGCAAAGGAAGCATCTGTGGCATTGGCTGGACTGATGATACAAGTGCCTGATTCTTAATAGAAATTGCATCAGCCTGTTGCTAAAGTGCAACAGGCGCTCTTTTAGTGAACAAGGCCACCATCCGATTCATGCTCTCAGTGTGGCCCACCATCCACCTATTAAAGGCCTTGGCCTGAACTCGTGAGTACTTAGCCTGAACTCAGAGCAACTCTATAATGTGTTGAATCCCTCTTTATATATCAATCATCCTGAGCGACATAATTTTAAGAGATTTGACTCGAAATGTCGATGGTTTATTTGGATTTGGTGGAATAGGCACCAAACTAGGTGGATTACCTTGTTCAGGCACCAGTTATAACTCCTCATGAGTAGAGGGTTCGTTAGCTACAGTAACACATGTTGAAGTATTATGACCATCTCTTCGACTCATAATTTTGAGAAATTACTGCACTAACAAATATACTGGTGTCCCACCGGGCGTGCAAAAAATGTTGATACTTCGGTTTGCTTTCTATCATGTGTAGTATGCACAGGTGTGCCATAATCAATATAGCAGCTTGATCCAAATTGATCAACTTTGACCCTAAAAGTCAAAATAAGCAGATATGCCTAATATGAACATATATGACCATATTATGAGAAGATCGGTTGTTTATTCAATCACTTGCAGAATTTGATAATGATTAGGTGAAAATCGAAGTGTGGGGCTCTTCCTCCGAAGACAGGTTACTTTGTGCCCTTCCCAACAAAGGACTTTCAAAATACCAATGCAATCAAACAAAATGAAAAACTCACAATCAGTCACTAGGAGCAATTGAAAGAATGTGTCTCTTGAAAGAACTATGTAATATAGGATAAAGATCAAATCTAGCGTATGAGTGTAGATTTAGGTTACAACTAAGGATTATAGCTAAGAATTATTACTACGGGATTATCGCTACTCCAATGATAAACTGAAATAAAGGATAAATTGATAGATTTGATTTGATTGGTTGTTACGTTGTATTGGAGTGGTAATTTTTTTTTTTTTTGAGATATCCTCCTCTGTTGAATTTCTCTACTATTTATAGAGTTCTGTTTTAGCTTCTAGATCGTTCTTCCATTATCGTAACAGTTACGGTAGTCGAAAAGTCTTTCTACATCATTTTCTTATCTAGATCCTTCTTCGGTTATGTTTCTTTTCACGATTGTTCCTCTTTTGTCGACTACGACTTTGTTCCTCTTGGTTGCTTTGTACTCGAACAACTCAACCACATTTCTTTCTTCACTCATAACTTGACCACCACATTCGTTGAACATCCCTTGATGTGTAAAGCTAGATTTACGCTGGCTATAATATTGCAAAAAGCTCTCAGATTATGTTGAAGATCTTTTCAACTACTTCCCATTCCTCATACAATGCCACATGTTGCCCTTCTATTGGCTTTTTGAAAATAGCTAAAAATAGGGTACAACATTGCAATTTGAGTCTTGAATCTCCTAACCTCTATGAATTTTTTCAATGTGAGTCGGGTACTATCTATGTTGACATCATGTCATATTGAGTTGGTGTGTTGATGTCGGACACGGATTAGGTACGGCAAGAGTCAATAGTGAGGAGGCTACTGGCGGTGCTATGTTAGGCCCCACATGATATATATGTGTTTACTCCAAGACATGTATCTATTTTTTCAGATCGTTAGAGAGAATGGGCTCAACAATAAGGGAGATCCAAATCTCGAGTGGACCACACCACAAGAAAATAGTGGAGATTGAATGCCCACCATTAAAAACTTCCTAGGGCTTTCCGTGAAAATAGTGGAGATTGAATGCCCACCATTAAAAACTTCCTAGGGCTTTCCGTAATGTTTATTTGCCATGCAACTTGTTTATTAGGTCACCCACGCCAAGATGAAGAGAAAACACAAATATCAGCTTAATCCAAAACTTTTGTAGCCCTGAGAAGTTTTTAAGGTGTGTTCAATCACCATTATTTCCTCTATGAGATTTGAATCTGCCTCATTTTTGGGCTCATAACATAAAATAGTATGGAAAAATAGATGGATGGCGTGGATAGGGAACATATATACATCATGTTTGGGCCCACATGACAGGGTGAGTAGTCACATGTCACTAGGCAATCTGCAAGTGATGACCTCACCAAGTTTTGTGAACGTCACCATGATGTATGTCCATTCATTTGGCGAGATCATTTTAAAGCACGAACACAAAAATAAAGCAGATCGGAAGCTCAAGTGGACAACACCATGAAAGTAGGATAATGATGCCTATGGTTGAAATCTTCCTAAGGCCACAATGATATTATTTGCCATCCAACCTATTCGTAAGGTAGCACAGAACTCTGGATAAAGGAAAAAACAAATATCAGCTTGATCCAAAACTTCCATGGCTAGGAGGAGATTTCAAGGGTGGACCTTTCAATCCCCACTTCTTTTTATGTTTTGGTCTACTTAGGCTTTAAATCTTCTTTAATTTTTGGGCTCATGCCATAAAACAATCTCATTAAATGGACAGATGGTTTTGGTATAATATATACATCAAGATGGTGCCCACAGAACTTGGTGACGTAAACACACCACCGCAGTCAGCACTCCACCCAATCCGTTTTGGTTATCTTTGGCACGAAGGTTTGTCATGTGAAAATGAGAGGGATATAAATCTCAGGTGGACCATACCACAGGAAAACAATAGTGATTGGATATCCACCATTAAAATAATCCTAAGGCCCACTGTACTGTTTATTTGACATCCAATCTGTTGATTAGGTCACCCAGATGAAGGGAAAAAAAACAAAGATCAGCTTGATCTAAAACTTTTATAGGCCCCAAAAGTTTTTAATGGTCAATGTTAATTCAACACTGTTTCCTGTAATGTGGTCCTCTTGAGATTGGGTTATACCTCATTTTTGGTCTTGTATATTAAAATGATCTAGAAAATAGATGGATGGAATGGATGAAACGCATACATCATGGTGGGGCCCACGGAGCACTGACCATCAGCCATTGGCTGGTGGCAGGGGGAGTAGCCAATCCGTTTCCCTGTTTTACCCGCTATATATTTTAAGTAGGAGCAGAAAAATAGGCGGATTCAAAGCCCAGGTGACCACACCATATCAGTTCGATCTAGAACTTCCGTGGCCCCCAAGATGTTTCCAACGGCTGGGGATTAATCCAACCTTTTTGGTAATATGGTTTTTGAGATTTGGATGTGTTTCATTTTTGGACATGAAAGATGAATGTGGTGGACAAAACGTATACATCAAAGTGGCCCCCACGGAGTCGGATGTCCCCGGTGACCCACCAGGCAAACCGCGTTCGTGGCAATTAAAGCATACCTACGCTGGAGAAGATAAGAAGATAACCACGTTTCAACGGTTAGGTCTTGGGAGCTATTCTGAAGTTAGGTGTGGCTGACGGTAAGAAGTAGGCTGAAAGTCAGGCAGGTTGGTGCTTAACCGCAGTCCAACCCAAGGTTCGTATACCTCAACGCCAACCCAACCCAAACCAACCCAACCTCTGGTTGAAAATTCTCAACCCAAGCCTAACCTAAGCAGGTTCGGTCGGGTTGATAGGGCTTGTTGGGTGGATACGTGTTAATATTTTAGTTATTACATTTTGAATGCACATCTTATTTTTTGTACTTATGATTTTATTAATTATATATGCAGTTATTCATTGTAAAGAACTTCATATTTTCTAAACAAATAAGCTAAAATACAAGATAACTACTCCGTTGAAAGTCGTGTTGTGTAGCATGCGATCTACTTGGGAGAGAGAAATCCAATGTATCTCGTTATCTTTGAGTCATCAGAAATGACATGACAAGGTTCCAGTATCCATAGGTGGTGAAATCCCGTTACAGCATGTGTAAAAAAAAAATAAAAAATGACATGATAATGAAACCCAACAGCACGGAAATACTTGTGCCTTCTACATAGATGATCCGCACTCAATTATAATTTATAACTTATACATCAAATGGGTTCAAGTTGGGCCAGGCAACCCAAGGCCTCTATTTGATCCTGATCCAAGTTTTATCAGGTTGGTGTTTGTACAATCCAAGCCTGAGACCGAACCCAATAAATCCTGCCTATGCCCAACCCAATGGCGGGACGGTCACAGGTTGGTTGGGTTGAACCCACCCAACTTTCGCCCTAGTAGGAAGTGTGCACTAACGAGCTCACAAAAAAGAAAGAAAAAAAAAGAAAAAAAAAAGAGTCTACTTACTCTTGACAGGACAAGATTAGCTTGTATTGTCCTCGCAATCCCTAGTGGTGGTGTGGTGGTGCATTGGGTACCGTGGGGCCTACTGTGACTTATATGATTTATATGGACGCTGTTCATCTATTTATTGAACTTATTTTAGAGTACGAGCCATAAAATAAAGCAGATCCAACGCTCAAGTGGACTAGTCCTGCACTCAAGTGGACTACATCGCAGAAAATAGTAAAGATAATGACACTCACTGGTGGTCTCACCATAATATTTATTTTCTATATAACCTATTGATAAGGTCAACCAGACTTAAAACGGGAAACACAAGTACCAGCTTGATTTAAATTTTTTGTAGCCTCCAGGAAGTTTTTAATAGTAAGCATTCATTCACGTTGTCCACTTGAGCTTCAAATTACTTCATTGGATATAAAGGCAACACCACCGGATCCGCGTCCCTCTCGATGTCACGTCGACATCCCTAAGCGAGAGGCAGCCACGTTGGTTGAATTAGCTCAGATTTCCTATTCCACCACTACTTTTATATTGCCTTGCATTAAACGTGGGGGGACGATACAAAAGGATCAGACCCGGAATGTGGCAGACCGTTTTTTCTCCTTTACACTGATGGTTCAACAGGAGCCGTCCATCTATTGGTAATCACCTTGGTTAGTTAACGTATGTCTAAGAAATCATACACCTAGATCCGTAGCTCAAGTGGTAGACAGAGGGAAAGATACCTCGTTTCAATATTGAGGTCTTGGTATCCATTAAACAAAGATGGAGGAAGATCCGGTAAAAAAAAAAAAAAAGTTTATTTTTACAAATTAACGTATAAAGCCTTTATCCACCATCCAATTGTTTAAACAGATGATCATGATTACAATTTCAACGTATATCAAGCGCTAGTTTCACTTATACGGGTATCTTCTCAAAGGAAGAATTTGATTTCAAATATGGAATTGGATAGTCAAAATATAACGGTATTTTCAGACATATAATCAGTGTGTAACATGGTGTTAATTCCATCTAATGCAATGCATCTTTCCATGCTGGTCATTATTGTTTATCAGCTCGATCTAATTTTGGATAACGCTTCATCCGCGTAGTAGGGCTGGTGTTTTGAACGGTTTGGATTGTGTGGTGGAACTATGCCATGTGTAGGGTTGGAGGCACAGCACCATTTTAACTTGTATATAGTAAACTATCGTGAGAGTGTAGATACCTGTGATATCTCACCATCACTATGAAAATGGCCGTGACTCGTCCTCCTCACACACGAGCACTGGCGTGTGTCCATCCAAATTGGGGGCGCTGTGGATAGAGCATATCCTGAAAATCACACTGTTCATCCAATTCTTACTTTCCAATTGAAGATTATTTAATAGATGGTTAGATGTAAAATTTGACTGTGATTATCATATGCTCAATGTAATTTTGGGTTATGTTGACATAGAAAGGGTCGCGGATTTATTTATGGCTAAGATGGACCAAAGAAAAGAAGCGAAGAATGATAGACCACACTTAGCATAGTTCAACTGGTTGTCGACAGGTTGAAATTCCGCCAAAAAATTCTGATTGCTTGATGGCTAATTTCTGCCAGTTTAGATAGGTCAAAAAACTGTTCGACAAGTTAATAGATCGGGTCGACAAGTCAAAAATAACAAAACATTCAATTTAAATCTTTGGACACTTTTTTCCTATTTCAACCTGTCGACGCGATCGGTTGACGATAGGTCGATGGACTCGGGAAATTTACTCGATTTTCTAAATTTGTTTCCTAGTTTGATTAGGACTCTTTGAATACATCTTAAGAGTTTGTTTAGAGTTATTTAAAGCATGTTAAACTCATTTTTATCAATCAATTATTCAATCAATAAACTTTCTTAGAAATTTTTTTATTTATATCGTGGATTTGAAAAACCTCTTGTGGATTCAAGGTGTTTATCACTTGAGGAAGACAGTGATCAACCTCATCATGTCCTCTCATGCATCAGTTGGTATCAGAGCTAGGTTTTCTTATCGGATCTATGACTTTTAATGATGGGTCGGGCAACATTCCCATGGATGGTGCTTTAGGGAATTTTTCTTTAACAGTGGTAGCTTTCGAAGCAGTGTAATGAGAGAATTGACAAGTCATGCAAGGGCTGCAGGTTGTCATCAATTGCATGATGGAGACCCTAGGGCAGCTCCGTATTCGTGTCGGTGATTCGCCTTTGATAGGCACTGAAATTCGTAATTGTGCTAATTGGGGGTGATATTGGCAGTGAATCGTAGGATCACGCTTGAGGAGGTGGGATCCAATGATAAGGAGATCGACAACATGATCCCCCATCATCCCGAACAAGGCGACGATTGGGTAGATCGGATGGATCAAGACATCAATATGAAAGTTGATCTCCCTAGTTCAACGACCAATTCCACATCGAAGACTTTCTCGATTAGCTGCTTAAAGTCGAATGCTTCTTCGACTACATGGATGTCACCAAAGAGAGGAAGGTTAAGCTTATGGCTTATAAGTTGAAGGGTAGAGCTTCAACTTGGTCGAAACAACTTCAGCTTGTACGAACAAGATATATGAAAGCACCAATCCGCACATGTTAGCAGATAAAGTAGTTGCTCTGCGCGTGATTCCTCCTCAGCGACTCGGATTAGGTATTGTTCCAACAATACCAAAATTATTGATAGGGTAGTCTGTTAGTGAGAGATTACGTAGGAGAATTCTACCACTCGGTGTTACAGAACGATTTAGTTGAAACTAAATTGCAGTAAGTCACACGATTTAACGGTGGATTGTGTGTTGCAATCTAGGATCAAGTTTAAATTTAACTCGTTTAGACAATGAACGAAGCGATTAAGATGGCCACCCGAGCAAAAGTGTAACTTGAGCATACCAACACACGGACCTATCCTACTACTAGGGTGGTCACGATGGGTCCTTCACAAGGAGTTTCTTATACAAATGGAAAAGAATTTGTAGGAGGGCGACCTCAACCTCCTACACCCGTGAACCGAAAGTTGGGATGAGGACAAGTAAGACCCCAAAGAGTAACAACCACTACTAACAGTCTAAGCAGGATCATGAACCCCTTTGGTTGGCCATAGCCTGACCACTACTATCAATGTGGCCAATTGGGTAGCTTATCAAACACTTTCCCTGAGAGACAAGTGACAAACCTCGCCATTAATGATGGTGGTGTTGAGAACACAAAATAAGACCTAGAAGATGATGAATTGGAGCACACCACGGATGGCAAAGCTGATGAAGCGGATTGGGTTCCACAGGATCATGGGAGTTGCTAGTCATTAGCCGGTTATTGTATGCACAAAAGAAGGAAGTACACCCACAATGACACAACATCTTCCGAACAAGGTGTACGGTGAATCAAAAATTCTATGATGTGATCATCGGTAGTGGGAGCAACAAGAACATCGTCTGTAACGTCATGGTGGAGAAATTACAACTGAAAATGGAGCATCATCCCTCCCTGTATACGATCGTCTGGATCAAGAAAGTCAGTGAGATGAATGTAATTGAACAATGCACTATATGTTTTTCAATTAGAAAATATTATAAAGACCAAGTCATATGCGACATTGTTGACATGGAGGCCTGTCACATTCTACTCGATCAACCATGGCAATCCAAAAGTAACTCCACTTATAAATGACGAGATAATGTGTACATTTTCGTTAAGGACGACTAGAAAATCATGCTAGCCCTATGGACCCAGAGAAGTTACCCCAAACTTTTAAAGTGGAGGGGAGTTCTCTCCTTACAGTACCAGACTTTATAAAAGAAACTAAGGAGACGGGACAAGTTTATGCATTGATTGTAAAAGGAAAAGAAATCAAGCCTATCAACATACCCGAGAAACTACAGCCCATGCTATTTGAATTCAAAGAAATTTGACCTGACGAACTTCCTGATGGATTGCCTCTTATGTAAGATATTCAGCACCATATCAACCTTGTCCCAGGGTCCAGTGTACCCAATTTTCCTCACTATTGGATGAGTCTGAATGAGTGTAGTATTTTACATAGACAAGTGGAGGAATTGATCCATAAAGGTCTAATTCGAGAAAGAATGAGCCATCCATCGTTTTGGCCCTATTCACTCCTAAGAAAGATGAGAGTTAGCGCATGTGTGTCGACAGTCGGGCGATCAATAAGATTACCATACAATATATGTTTTTCATACCACGACTGAATGATGTGTTGGACATGCTAGATGGTACAAAACTATTTTCTAAATTGGATTTGAAGAGAAGCTACCATCAAATTTAAATACGACCAAGTGATGAGTGGAAGATACCTTTTAAGACTAAGGAGGGGCTGTATGAATGGTTGGTCATGCCCTTTGGTCTTTTAAATGCGCTCAGTACATTCATGAGGTTAATGAACCAAATTCGGTAATGATTCATTGGCGGTTTGTGGTGGTATACTTCAATGACATTTTGATATATAGTCAGGACGAAGCAAGTGATATGGAACATCTCAAATAGGCACTTCAAGTACAAACTGAGAACAAGTTATATCTCAATCTGAAAAAATGCAGCTTTTTAACTGATAGCTTGTTGCTTTTGAGCTTTGTTATGACATCCACGAGCATTTGGGTGGACGAGGAAAAGGTGAGAGCCATCAGAGAATGGTCAGTTCCAACAAACATCCATGAAGTGTGGCATTTTTACGGGTTGACTACATTCTATCATCGGTTCGTGAAGAATTTCAGCACCTTTATGGCACCGATTATAGATTATATGAACGATGGACCATTTTAGTGGACTGACGAAGCTGAACGAAGCTTAATTGAGATTAAGCACAAGTTGTCCACAACCCTGGTTCTCGTACTTCCCAACTTTGACAAACTATTTAATATCGAATGTGAAGATTCCTATGTTGAAATTGGGAGAGTTTTGTCACAATAGGGCAAACCAGTAGCCTTCTACAATGATAAGCTCAGTGATGCATGCAAAAAGTGGTTGATGTATAATCTCGAATTGTATGTAGTGGCCCAGGCATTATGGCATTAGCGATATTACTTGATTCAGAGGGAGTTCATTCTTTACATAGACCATCAAGCTCTCAAATTCATAAATAGACAAGCTAACGTGAATCGTGTGCATGCTATGTGGATTTCATTCTTACAGGAATTTCTATTTGTGCTGAAGCATAAGTTCGAGCAATAGAACGTGGTGACTAATGCACTTAGCCAATGTGCAACCTTATTACTCACCATGAGCAATGTGGTTGTTGGATTCGAATGCCTCAAATACTTATATGCTGACGATGATGACTTCAAGTACGCGCGGATTAGATGCCAGAAAGGTCAGTCCAATGACCTTCATAGTCAGGATGGATTTCTCTTCTAGGGAAATAAGTTGTTCATCCCACATATTTCGTTGTTCATCCCACATATTTCGTTACTAGATCGCATCATCCAAGAGCTACATGGAGGTGGCCTCGACGGTCATCTAGGGCGAGAAAAGACAATAGCTCTCCTAGAAGAATGTTATTAGTGGCCAAGCTGAAATGGGATGTAGGAAAGGCAGTACAATGGCATCACACATGTTTGACATCCAAAGGACGATCATAAAACATTGGCCTATACACTCCATTACTTATCCCTGATCGCCCTTGGGAGGATTTATCTATGGACTTTGTGTTAGGTCTCCGATAGACCTAGCGTGGTGTGGACTCAATTTTTGTCATGGTCGATAGATTTTTTAAGATGACCCATTTCATACCATGCAAGGGATTAATGTTCACAACCCCAAGTATAGGGTCACAATGTAGTACTAATCTCGGTAAGACCGAGGTCAAATCCACAGGGACTGAACCTTGTACATATTCTGAAAGTAACTAGAAGTAGAATAAGAAGAAAATGTAATCTAAATCAGGAAAATTAAGAGAATAATTATGACTGATTAAACTAAAAGCTTGTAAACTCAAAGGTGGGAAACTAGGGTTTCTAAGGATCCATTTGTAGAGATCAGGGAGATCTATGCTTGATTCATGAACATAGCTGGATTTAGAGTCCCATCTTCTTCCAGTTGGAAGATATGTCATTAAAAACCAAATCTGAATTTCCTTTGATCCATTTTTTAATAGCAGATAGGTATGAGAATTAGAATTGATTCCATCACAAAACCATGCCCATGAGACAAAGCAAACAACAAAATTTAACTAATCCACAACCAATCTGAAAGAGTTATGAACATTAGGAAGGATTCATCATCCAACCATGCCCATGAGACGATGGTGAGTAACAGGGCTTCCTAACTTCATAATCACAGTAATGAAGAAGGACATGCTCAGAGCTATCACAGATCCATTGTAATTTAAGTCACAATAAACCATTAAGAACTAAAAACATTCCTTATAATTAAACTAGAGTCAAGATCAGTTCAATTTAAACATGAATCAAAAGGCATAAAGAAAAATCTCCTATCACACTACAATCTTCACCTCTTAACCCTAGCTAAGAGGTTTAGCCTGACATAGTCATGATCAAGCTAAATCTCAAATAAACATCAAGGAAAATAAAGAAGAAAAGAAGAAAACCGCCCAGCCGTTCACCCTCTCACTCTCTCTTTCTTTCTTCCCACACTCCACGGCCCAAAGATAGATCATCTCTCTCTCTCTCTCTCTCTCTCTCTCTCTCTCTTTTCTCTTCTCCTTTTATAAGTAGTAGGGAGGTCGGCTGGAGAGAAGTCGGTGGAGTGGAGAACCGACTCCCTTTCGCAGCAACAGTGCTGCGTGCGCAGAGAAACTCAAAACAACTTGCGTTTGGACACGTTTCGGGACGGTTGACCATCCTCTTCTTTGATTCTAACTCCTTGGTGGGGTTCAAACCCCCTCTTGCAGCTTGTAGACAGTACGGATCATAGATCTGACCGTGATCAAGATCACAGAACGGCCTATGGAGGGCCGGACGTGAGGACGCACGTCCTTACACACGAACCAACGCTGGAGCATTCGGTGGGCACATGGTGATGTTTTCAGCAAAATCCACCTCGTTCATTAGATTCCTGGTGAAAAATTAGTCGGGAATGGGTGGTTTTGGTTGAGTTTTGGTGTGACCTACTGTATCAAATTATCCTGCTGTTCATCTTGCGTTTGACAACGATCTGCATGCGTATGCGTGTATGAGACTAAAAAGAAACCTTGACGAGGGTCGTCCCCACTCCCTAGAGCAGATGAACAGTCCAGATCATCAATCCAAATGATGAGTGGGGCCCACTAGCTAAACCCAGCGGAACGCGGTGCGTCCGCTGGTTCTATCGGAAGAAGGATCGGGTCAGCTTTATTGTTGACCGGACCTTGGTCCTGTGCACGTTCAGTGCGCGTGCGCACTGTGTATACACAATGCACATGTGGGGTCCACTGTGATGTGTATCCAAAATTCGCTTCGTCCATTCATTTTGTCACCCCTTTTAAGGGGTTAAGACCAAAATTGAAGCATATCCAAATATCAGGTGGGCCCTAGATCGATGATTTATGAGCTGATTTGTCCGTTGGGCCACTTTCACAAGGATCCAATAGCTGAAATTCAACTTGTATGGTGAATTTAGGGTCCTCAGGTCGTATATAAAGTTTCAAGCCAAACGGATGGTGGGAAACCTGTGATCTTGCATTCTAGATGATTTTTGGGCCTCTTTATCGTCGATCTCTTGATTTTCTCAGATCTCTAGCGTGTAAATTCTTCGATCTCTCTCCCCTAGGGTCCGTCCCTTGCCTTGGTGACTTCTGAGTGTTAAATCCGTGCTTTTAGTACCCTTTTTTCAGTCCAAGTTCTTAAATTCACCTTGCAACACAAACACGATTAAAATAGGGCGTTTAAACCGTATCATGTTCGTAAAATCAAGTAATAACTGGGGTCTAATATGCAATATTTGACACTCAACACAACTCCCAACTAGTATTTTGCTAGTCCCAAGCAAAGTATGCGAAAAATATTTTAAGAATTACGGGACAATTTCTATAAACCCGAGTGATATTTGAAAAACAGTCTAGTCGATAGAATTCTAAGATTCATGAATGTTGGGCATTATTTTCTCCTAGACTCAAGCATACGGTAAACTTCATAGTCAAGTTCAAAATATTAATCAATCCATTAGAAAAAATTCTAAACATTGAGTTCCATATGCATATAGTGCAACCTTGACTTATCATCATTAAGAGTCCAATCGTCAATTTTCATGATAACATTGATAATCAAACATAGCATTCCTGGATGACCCAACCTAAACCGAAACTTGCCTTACAGTTCAACCTTTTTATTCTTCTAGCTTTTGATTTTTCCATCGATGGCTTTCACGCTGTGTCAACATTTTTAAAGATCTTTAAAGGGTAGCCGTTTTCGATGACAACTATTTTTTAGCTGAATATTCTTCTCTCTCTCTCTCTCTCTCTCTCTCTCTCTCTCTCTCTCCAAAGAACATGATGGATGAATTCCATAGGTTGTCTCCTTCCATGCTTAGTGATTACCAGGTTAACAATTCAATATCAAACTGAAGCTTTAATGTGTAAGCTAGATGTGACATGTGTAATTATGACTCGATCAATGTTTAAAACTTCTAATCATAGATTAACAATTTGAACTTAACTGCGAAATCTAAAGATAGCTAAATTTAACAGTCATAAATTACTAACATTACGTATCTTGTACTTCTAAATCAAAGATGGCCGTCAAAATCACTCGAATTCACAAAAATTTTCAAAAAAATTTTAAAAAATTTCACGATTTTTGCTCAAGACCAAGAAAATACTGATTAGGTAACCTAATCTCCCATCCCCAACCTAAAATCTACATTGTCCTCGATGTAAAAGATATAGGCATGCAATGCACATGAGACAACGAAATTAAAGGAGAAGTGATGGAAAGATACTACCTGAAGAAGGAATCAAGTGGCTTTTTCCAAAGAGATCTCAGCATGAAAGTGGGTCAACACAAGAGTGAAACCAACAAAAAACAAACTATCTTATAGCAACTAGAAAGAAAACTATCCTAACGACATAAATCTAACTAACCTAGAATGACAAAAAACAAACTACCTTAATCCTATGAAAGAAATAAACCTACCTATACCTCCATTAGATTAGGAGATCAATCCTCGTAAACAAGAAGATCATTCAGAGGCATGGACATGTCCTCTGAATCAAATTTCTCGACTAATGGATTTAATCGATGTCCATTTATTTTAAACTCATTGCCATTGTCTGGATTCCATATCTCGATAGCCCTATGAGGATAAACATTGATAATAGTGAAAGGGCCGGTCCAACGAGATCGGAGCTTACCCGAAAAGAGATGTAACCAAGAATCATACAAAAGGACTTTCTGACCTGGCGTGAATGATTTTCGATGAATATGTTGGTCATGAAACGCCTTCATCCTGTCCTTGTAAATTCTCGAGTTCTCGTAGCATCGTTCCAGATTTCTTCAAGTTCATTCAACTGAAGTTTGTGTAGCGAGCCATCTTTGTCCAAATTGAAATTCAGATTCTTGATTGCCTACTAGGCTCTATGTTCCAACTCCACAGGCAAGTGGCAAGCCTTCTCATAGACAAGTCTAAAGGGAGACATTCTAATAGGGGTCTTAAATGTAGTACGGTAAGCCCATAAAGCATCGGTCAAACGGATTGACCAATCCTTACGACCGGGGTTAACCATTTTCTCCAAAATGTGTTTAATCTCCCTATTAAAAATCTCAGCTTGCCCACTTGTCTGTGGGTGGTATGGGGTGCTTACCTTATGAGAGATACCATATTTCTTCATTAAATTCTCGAAAGGTCTATTACAAAAATGTGAGCCCCCATCACTAATGATGGCTGGAGGCATTTTGAACCAGGAAAGGATGTTCTCTTTTAAAAACTTAATGATTGTTCGATGGTCATTATTCTGGCATGGAATCACTTCGACCCATTTAGTGATATAGTCTAAGGCGAGCAAAATATATCAAATCACCCCACCATTTATCCTGCATTTGACGGCGATCTGCATGTATACACGTGCATGGGACCAAAAGGAAACCTTAGTGAGGGTCGTCCCCACTCCCTAAAGCAGATGAACGGTCCAGATCATCGATCCGGATGATGAGTGGGGCCCACTAGCTAAACCTAGCCGGACGCGGTGCGTCCGCTGGTTCCAGCGGAAGAAGGATCGGGTCAGCCTTGTTGTTGACCGGACCTTGGTCCGATGCACGTCCAGTGCACATGCGCAGTATACGTACAATGCACATGTGGGGTCCACTATGATGTGTATCTGAAATCCGCTCTGTCCATTCGTTTTGTCACCCCTTTTAAGGGGTTGAGACCAAAATTGAAGTATATCCAGATATCATGTGGGCCTTAGATTGATGATTTATGGGCTGTTATGTCCGTTGGGCCACTTTCACAAGGATCCAATAGGTGAAATTCAATGTGTATGGTTAATTTAGGGTCCTCAGGCTATATATAATGTTTCAAGCCGAATGGATGGTGGGAACCCTGTGATCTTGCGTTCTGGACGATTTTCAGGGCTCTTTGTCGTCGATCTCTTGGTTTTCTCATATCTCTGGCGTGTAAATTCTTCGATCTCGGTCTCCTGGGGTCCATCCCTTACCTTGATGACTTCTGAGTGTTAAATTCGTGCTTTTAGTACTCCTTTTCAGTCTAGGCTCCTAAATTCACCTTGTGACACAAACACAATTAAAATAAGGCGTTTAAACAGTATCATGTTCGTACAATCAGGTAATAACTGGGGTCTAATATGCAATATTTGACCCTCAACAATTAATATGTAAAATCCATTGATTTATCTTAGTCAAAGGGCACGATAAATGCTTTGGATTTCCTATGATTAGTAACTTGATGCTTCATGTGGGAAATGAATCAATTGAAGGTCAATTTTCTATTAGCTTGTGAATTATGAATTAGCCACTCTATTATCCAGCTAGAAAGGATATGACTTCAATTCCAGTTAAGTTATGTAATTAAATCAAGTGACGTAGGCATTGAGAATGTGTAGAAGTGGATCCTTGTTGCTCTAGTGTTTTGCTTTAGTAATTTTCTCCTTACATTATTTAGTTTTCAATCATTACCTCATCCAATCCAATTTTATAGTTAGTTTCATTTTTAATTCCAGTTCTAAAGTATTTTAGAGGATGCATAAATATAAGTCCTTGAGGATTTGATCTCGGTCTCATCTAGTTAAAACTATATCATAGCCCTACACTTGGGTTGTCATCCATTTGAATCGATCAAAAGAGCACACTGATGGGGCTCTTTGCCAAAATAAGAGAGATGCCATGTGGTGAGTAGCCCTCTACGGGCTACTTGTCACATGCGAGCACTCCTGCACGTGTGGGGGGTTCTAACTAATGGGTGATGCTTTGTTGTCTCCCCTCATGCTTCAATTGGGCTTTGGATGTGGGCTTGAACTAAGTTGGACCTTGGGCCTAGTTTGACAAGGTGAGTTGACTAGGTGGGTTGTCTAGGTGAGCTACTCAGGTGAGTTAACTCAACGAGTTGACTTGTGAGTTGTTCGGTCTTGACTAGGTTTCTCCTAAGGTTGTGTTTTATGGTTAGGTTTTTGTTAGGTCTATTTGACTAGGGTTGACTGGATTTAAGGTTGGTTCTTAAGGTTTAGGTCTCTAGGGTTTAGGGTTTGATTTAGGGTTTATGGTTTGGACTAGGGCTTCCATCCAACTTGATAAGCTTGTGGGCCTAGAGTGGGATTGTAAGTGCTACTATGTTAAGCACACATAGATTGTCAAATTTCGTAAGACAAAAGCGATATTCAAGATCAGTTCACAAGTATGGATTCACAACAATTCTACACGCCTCAAGATCAACTCAAGACCCGCTTATAAGTAGCTCGAGATCAGCTTAAGATCAGCTCAAGATTGGCTTATGATCAAGTTAAGATCGGCATATCTTTTCAAAGAAATCATCACCCATATTTAAGTCAAAGTTCAAGACTAAATTCAAGACAAGGTGACTCAGATATTTGGTATAACACAGGTTGTATAACCCTAGAAAGACATAGGAATAGGTGCTCCAAAAAATTATATATTTTGGGTTTTATAAGTGTTCTTGCTTTGGAATTCGGCCAGCTTATCTTTTGGTTCGGCCAGCCCAACTTCAAGCTCAATCTAAATAACAACTTCTGTTAAAAATTCGGCTAGCCTAAGTTCTGGTTCAACTAGCCTAGGCTTGAAATTTAGCAACTTGAGAAAGTTCGTATAACGCTCAGAAAATCGGCATCCAATTACATAGACTTCGATCCTGAGTTCCTAAGTGTTAACTAAATGAAAACGCACGTGTGACCTCGTTCAGATTCATAGTTATTTTACATACTGGCAATTAGAGTAGCGTAAGTCAATTTAGCCGATCCAAAGTGAGGTATAAATAACAAAAATCAGAAATATAGGGATAATAGTAAAAAAATACAATTCCAATAGTAGTGATCGCCCAAAATGAGAATTATACAAGCCACAATGAATATACCCAAGATGATTAAAGTGTAAAGTTTTCAGTTTTCATCCAATCCTCCAAAACATAATGGAGTGGCACAAGCTGATATAAGCCTACCCTTCTGAGGTCTCACAAGTACCTGCATCAATAATATGCCTACTTGGTATTTTAAAACACCATCCCAGGTGAGAGTGAGTAGCTAACTCAGTAGTTCCATTAGTTCTAAGTCACACATGTTATCGACTCAATCAGCGCAGTTAATGATAAAATAAGAAATTAAACACTTCCTAAATACTTTTGTTGAATGCATGGGGGATATTATGAAATGATGCATGTACCTCACAATCCAACACTCCCTCACAAGCGACTTCAATGCCTATTTCGCAAATGCCAACATTCCCTCATCATGTGACTTTAACGCTAAATTACCACATCCTATCTAATGCAATGAGATTGATGCATATGTTAGCCGAGTAATTATTATATTCCATTCATCTAGTATATTGGCGAAGCTAGGATACCGATATTATATCACAAGTCTTTATCTGGATCACGTGGCTCATTACCGCACGTAACGGCTCCTTACTGGTGTCCCTTGATCCAACTTTAGGTATCACCCATTTATCTTACCAATCAACATTTTAAAAGGTACAACATGATACCTAAGGGTATGAGGATCAACCCGGTATGGGTCGTCACCCAAACACCGAGTATGATCACTCATTTCTGAGGTGCAGGCTTGTCGCATAAAATAAACCACTACAAAGGAATGGGCTCATCACCTAATTCCATTCACGCCCGAGTCATTCGAACGGTACTCTGACACGTAACTATCGGCCGCGTAATTTAATAGGGGTCATTCGAATAATGGTGTATCACCTCTATTAGTGCTCACTGGTCACTAAGGGGAGTCTCGTTACCCCAACGACATGGTGTCCCATACCACCATGCCTGACTCATGAGTCTTAGGAGGATCGTATCGCACTAACGGTTATAAATAGACCATCCATTGGGAACGAGGTATCTTATATTCAATTTGGTCGTGTCATACATTGTGAACATACATGATCAGACAACTAGTGGACTAATTTGATTAACCTGGGAGAACCCCGACGCAACCGACATTAGGTGCAAGCAACCCATGTAGTCCAACTACTATTGGTCATCCACATTCAACCCAGGTTGATTAAATAAGCTTAGGGTGGCCATCCTTTTAGTTCATGCGGTTAGCCAACTGATCCCACATCATAAATAATCCTAAATAACACTACGAACTTAACAATTCATCATGCCGTCATAACACAGATTCAACGACATAATCACTTAGGCATTTTATCAAACATGTGAGCCTCAATAGAGTAATACAGTCACTAGAGCATTTAATCAAACATGTGAACATCAACAAACTAACACATTCAATCGAACATTCAATCAAACATGTGAGCATCATTAAAATAACACTTTTAATCGCATAGGCATTTTATCAATCATGTAGGCATCCATAAATGACTATTGATACATAATACAATCAAACATAACATGAAATATGAACACACTAGCTATTATAACCCATTCAGCACAAGATGTCATTAACTGATACCCTCAAGGGTCAATAAATGGAAACAAGGAAGGCCCTAACTTAGATCAACAGTCACCGATGATCAATCGGGGCTGTGGTTATACGGATATGTGTGGAGAAATATCTTTAGTCGATATCCCAAATTTGGCTATGAATCGACGGTCCGAAAGTTACAACTTCGCAAAAGAGTAATGGACTAGTTTCACGTAAATTTCAAGCTTTTACTTAAGGCATTCACACATCTCATGCACTTAGCTTGCGGGTCCAAGTTAAACGATTCGAGGCACGATCTCGGCTCGATGTCTCATTGCATGAGATGTGTGAATGCCTTAAGTAACGAGCGGTCTAGAGCTTATTTGGATAATCAGGGTATTTTCTAAATGAATTGTGTATCGAGATTTCTTGTGCACATTGTTTAGGTTTTGGATTAGCTAAGTTCATAGTGTGGCCTATTCGCAACTAGCTGAAATAATGATTTGAACATAATCACCCTAAACTGTTAGTTCTTTGGTTAAAATGATACTGGCTCAGTTTGGTTTATTAATTAAGATCTGACCCCTATTTATCTCAGCTTTTGGTATGTCTTTATTTAGTTATGATTATCTTAATTAGTTAGTGATATGTCAGCTAGATTTGGGCCCCATGTGAACAAATCATGTGGCTAAACTTGGTGTTTAAGTGATCGGCCAAATTCGTTAACTTTCTAGGGTTGATTAATCGGATTTGTGCGGTTCCTTATTGGTACATATAGGCTAACATCAAGTGTTAATTATTAGTAAGTGATAACGCAAGTTAATTATAATGAAAGAAATTTAAGGGTTTTTAAAAATCTAAAATATCAAAAATCTGAAACGTTATAGTTCAGGTGAAATTCCAACAACTCCAATCTTTGGATTTTGTGGGAATTTAACCAGTCGAGTGGCAAATATAGCCAACCGAATTGTGATTTTCGGCCTGCCGAATATGTCCTCGGGCCGGCCAAATTTTGGATAATTCTTATCCCGTACAATCCGAAATTCGTTGAAAAGAATCCGGTGAACTCGAGCTAGTCGAATTATATCTTATGCTAGCCGAAGTTCTAACTTCTTTACCTATAAATTGAGTCTTTTTCTCATTCCAAATTACAATGAAAATTTACTTTAATCTTTCTACAAGAAAGAGATAAGTTCAAGTCCTCGGCAAGCTATCTGTTGGTATTTATATATTTGATTTTAATAGCTTATTCAATTCCATTTTTCTCAAGATCATTTTAGACTTAATCTAAGAGAGTAAACTATACTCTTTGAGATTTAAGAGAATTAAATCAAGTAGCATTTGGGTTTTCCATTTCTAAAATCTATAGAACCCTAGACTCTTTCTCTCTGATTGAACACTATGACATTTACGTTCAAGAAAGAGGTCATTTTGCTACAAGCTTCTGCCACGTCTTCTACATTTGAAGATAAGTATACTTTCTAAAATTCTTTTTCAGGTTTTGTCTGAGATAGCCTGTGAAAATCTCAGTGAAGTTTTGTCTAAGATAGCTTGTGAAAATCTTAGTAGGGTTTTTATTGTAATTGCTCGTGAAAATCATAAGGAACTCTATCAGGTTGTTAAGGTGACCCTATAAAAACCTTTTAATAGTGAAAGCCAAAATTACGAGGGTAGTAATTTTGGGAGTTGAGCAAGTGTGGTTGTTTTAAGCATCGAACCAGTATACTCCTTGTGCATGTGGTGAATGGTTTTTTATTTTTGATGATTGTATGTTATTATTTTATTCTTGTGGTGAATGTTGTAATCCTTTTATATACTCTTGCTAGTTTGAAAATTTGATTTTAAAGACATTCATGAAATAAGGTTGTCCTGTCTAATATATTAGGTGAAGCTTGTCCTACAAATTATTTGGAATCAAGGTTTCAATACTCAAGCAATTGAGATTTTTGTAATATTTACATATTCCGCATTTATTTTGGTTATTTGGCACTTTCCTATTCATCCCCCCTCTAGGACATCACTGGCTCTCCATTTAAGGGATATTTACAACCTCACACCCCAAATGACCATCTATGAAGAATAAAAGGTAACTCTTTGTACCTTTATGGTCATGGAAGGCACTGATATCTATAGATTACATCTCTCCCTTAGCATTAGGTGATGTGTCTAATCTTTAAAATGCCTAAGAACTAAGAAGTTGTACTTAAAAAAACCTAGTTAAATAATAATAGACACATACACATATAATAATCACACCATATTAAAAATCAATGTATAAACTAGGTCAAGGAAAATAAGGTCTAAAAGATAAACCAAACATTGGTTTTTTCAGGGCACAACCCTAAGAGAAACCCTTAGTGTACCCATGCCTATCATAGTGCACGTGCACCATACTGTCACAGTTCACAAAGGGGAGCCTCATGATCATTATGAATGGTAATTTACATCTTTAGTAAAAATCCTCCTTCATTACGTATAGATTTAACAAAGGCAGACAATTTGGAAACATACAAAGGGGTGTTAGAAAGTGCATTTAAGAGCCTCTTTACAAATATAACAAATATAATTATAAACTAGTTTGAGAGGGATATGAATTCTCTCTCAAGAATTTGAACTCTTTTAAGCTCAAAATCCTAAATAAGTCAACCAAGAAACTTGATTATGTACAACTTTTCATTCCATTTACATAAATGTTTATGAACTTGAATATGAGGCATATAATAGTTAAGTTCCTTCCATCATTGGCGTGAAGATGTATAATATGATTTTATAAACTATACACCTTATTGTAGACCTATGATCTCATGGGCAATCAAATATGTATGTGCCAAATTCTCTCAATATGAATACATCTTAGTAACAATATCCTAAATCTCTTTAGCAATGATACACATCATAAGTGAGTCACATATCTTTGGATCCATTGAGTGAAGAAGCTAACTCATCTTAATGTAGTTATCACATTATCGATCTTCATATGTTGGATTATCAATGAAAGGTTTCTTCTAACCTCTATGAACATACCCCAACTTGCGTTTGCTATAAAGGTACATGGTGGCAGACTATAATCATGTAAAATAGTTGTAACCATCTAGTTTCATAGTAATTATGTACAAATTAAGGTGTTGGTCAACAACAATTTTTTGTCCCTCGATCACAAATATGTAAACAAAATACCAACTCAAATGTCACAAAAACTAACCAAATCAAATGACTATATGCACAAATGTAAAGAGAGAATGAGGGGGCTTTATGAAGAAAAGTGTCCAAGCAGAGTAAGTTTACATTGCTCTCGAGGTCATTGGTAGACAATTTCTAATAATCGATGACGGAACACTGTTAGGTGAACGTGGAGAACGTTGTTGGTGGGGTTGGTTGTGACGATTCCGGGGATTGACGCCACTATTGGGGACGGTTGACACCACTTAGATTGGTGGTTGTGGTCACGGCTAATGCTGCATGTGGTGGGGTGATGACTTTAACAACAATGTCTACTAGAGAGAAGGAGAAAGAGGGGAGGGAGAGAGAGAGAGAGAGAGAGAGAGAGAGAGAGAGAGAGAGAGAGAAAGAGAGAGAGAGAGACTAAGATTCTTCAATACCATATGGAATTTGAAAGTGCCTTGGTTTGTCAATTAGCATGAGTGTTGAGTCAATGAGTCAAGTGGGCCCCATATGAAGATTGTTCAAGACATTGCCTCAACCGGATGTGTGTTCAGAGCTCATCACAGGTAAACTTACCCTCACATCCCAAATCCCAAAACACTCAGGTACACAAAAGCCTTATGAAAAACTTATAACAACATAGTTGTTAAAAGTTTAAAAACCTGGTTTCAAAATGAAAAATTCTCTGAGTTTTCAACTAAGTTTGATATCATCGATTCTTGGTTGATACAATTGAACATTCATTTTTGATGAATCAAAATGGTATCGATAACATCGAATTAAGTCCTCTTTATGTCCAGCAACCACAAAGTATTTTGGACAAAATATTCGATAAATCGAAAGCACTTTCGATAAAATCGAATTTCAAATATCTATGTTATCGAAGGATAGTCGATGATATCGAAAATCTCAGAGCTCTATCTAGCAAAGGCTTGGAAAATATTCTTGATATTGCTAGAGGAATCTAAAGATAATAGATATCATCGAAATTCAAATCTCGATCATATCGACACAGTATCGATGACATCAAAATGGGATAAGTTGTGCCCAACGAGTTTTTGAAAGAAAAACATCTAAATGTTCGAGGAATCAAAACCCACATCGATGTCATCGAAATTCAAATCACGATGATATCAATATAGACTCGATGCGATTGAATCAAGGACAAAACTATTCCAGCAAACTTAAGAAGGAAAATCTTATGTGAATAATCGAGAAATCGATATTGTCTCAATATGATCGCAATTCAAAAATTGATGAAATTTATATGGGATCAATATAATCAAATTGGGTCAAAAAGTACCCAGTATGCCTTCTCAAATATTCCTTGGAAAGATCAATGTATCAAACCACAGTCGATGAGATCAGAATTCGAAATTCGATAACATTGACACATGTTCGATGTCATCGATCTTCATTCAAAATGTTCCAAGTATGTGCTTCAACTGAGTTCGCATCAGCAAACCTTGATTAGATGGAATCGAAAGTATACATTCGATGACATCAAGTCAGGCCCGATGAGATCAAATTTAGTCAGACTTTGACATATTTATTACCGTTGGGACTTTTTTCCTATATATAGGAAGCTTTCTCTTGGTTGCTGAAGTGAGAAAAATAGAGAGCTTTGAAAGAGTTTTGCATACTACCTACCTTAAGTTTATTTTCTCATGGAAGTTCATCCTTCAATCCACCCTCATCATTAATATTCAATAGAGTGGATTAAGGAATGAACTTCCCCATTCAAGGATCATCCAGCTACTATCTTAATCGCAAATCATTGAGCTGGGATACCTTGAATTCTTGGAATCACTCATTCTTTAAAATAGGAAAACATTTAATAGAGTAGGATTCCAACATAACCTTGACCCAACCCATCGCCATTATTGGAACTTCATCAGGGAAGAGATCTTCATCAATGTGCTTAACGGGGCTCACATACTTATCTGTGAGTTATTAGAGTCCAGAGACCCTATTGATCATTCCTTGTGTAGGTTTGGGTCATAGGTGCTTCTCACCCCTTTAAAGTCCTCATAGGAGGCCTCCGACGGGAGAGTACGTGTGGGTGCTGTGTGTTGACCTTTGCTCTTGTGTACGACATAAACTCTAAGTTTCTTGTGTGGATCCTTGGCCTGTGTGGCCTAAAATGGAGGTTTCTTGTGTGGATCCTTAGCCTATGTGGCCTAACATAGAGGTTCCTGGTGTGGATCCCTTGCTCTTGTGTAGGGCATAAACTTGTGTTTTGTGTAGGCACGTCTTAGGTACCTTGTGTAGGTCTTAGAGTCAACCTTTTGTAGGTTATAACGGTTTGAGGTGAACCTGATTTGAAACCTCCATTAGTGAAATCCGGTACACTCAAGGATTAAGTGCGTCCGCCGGGAGTGGAGTAGGCACGTAGCCGAACCATTATAAATGATTGTGTCTGGGATTGTTATTTGCATATTATTCTATCGTGTTTACTTTGAATGTTCTCATGAAGCATGCTAACATGATTATTTAGAACTGATAAGAATCACATCCCACACACAGTCACATTCTTCATCCATCATAGACTAAGTTTATATATTGGTTAAATATTGAATAGTCATGTGATTGGATCCTCTATCTAGCTTGGAAGCCATTAGAGTTAAGTTGAAGATATCTTAATAAGTTCCATATTAGATTAAGATTAAGTTAACGGGATTTTAAACTGTCATAAAATTTTATAAAGTCCTATTCACCCCCCCTCTAGGACACTTTGACCTATTCCTATTTCTACTAGAGCGGTCATTACCGCAATTTCAGAAATAAGGTTTAGGGTTTTCTAGTCTCTCCCATTCTTTATTTATAAATTGAAAAATAAAAGATAGTTTGAGGATTATTTACTTCCATAGCCATGCTTTACACCGACAATCTTCAATATTTTTCCAATCAGACCATTGAACTTCATTAATATTGTTCAATATAAATGAAATTAGTCCCTTGGTCTTCATTAACCACCTCATTGGACTTAGCTCCTATTCAATACCGATGGAATAGGGCCAATTAAATAGTTCATCTTTAAGTTTGTCTTAATTGGACCATCCATGTTAAATATTGAACCATTCATCTCCAATATCGGCTTAATTGGGCTTTTGATGTCAAGTTCAACATTATCATGCTAGTTCTCTTTAAGATCAACCCAATTAGACTATTTATCCTTAACACTACCATGTCAGGGTGTTTGATCTTCATTGTCAATAACTTTGGACCATTTATCCTTAATATCAATGGAATTAAATTATCTTCAATATTTGCTTAATCTAACTACTTATATTTAATATCAATGAATAATACCACTTTTATCTTCAACATGTATTATAATATGGTAAAGTAGCATTGTACCCTATCAACATTTAGAAAACAAATAGGCCTCGAAAAAATCACTTTTACTTAAAAAATTGGCAAATAAGAAAAGAACTCTTTTTTTACCGACTAAGGTAGAAGTGTAAGAATATAAAGAACGAATAAGCCAAAGCCTAACATAAGAAAAGAAAAAAGAAAGAAAAAAGCCTACAACTTGGGCTAGGGAAAGACTCCATTACCCCGGATCAAGAAAAGCCCACACCCCGATTTAGAGGACTCATACATGAAAATATGACTATTAGCTAAAGATACAAACTGCACATAAGTTCCAATATAAGGGATATGTGTAAGCTTTGCAACAACCTTCTTAGAGGCTTGAGCTTAGAAAAGTAAATTGTTAGTAGCTCTAGCTTCCAAACACAACTTCTAGGGAAAATTTGTAGGAGTCAAGATAATCTTCTTTATATCATATCTAGGTACTTCAACTTGAACACATGAAATGTTAACTTTAAGAAGTCTCAACAAGGAAAGAGAAATATAAGATAAAAAATACACCTATCATGCTTTAAGGGAGGGAGGGAGAAAATAAAGAACTGTATCACTTTTTATAGTATGAGGGATGGTAGAGGAAATATCTAAGGAATGACAAAAATAGATGGTAAATCACTACCAACCCGTAAAAATAAATTACACGTTCCGATATCATCAACAAAGAGCTTAAGAAAAATTTACTTGCAAACTCATTTTTTAGAGAAAATATAGGAATTTCTCTATCCGAACATGCCGTATACAAGCACAAATAATAAAGTTTGGCTATAATAGAGAAATAGGAGCTAGATGTCAGAAAATTAATAAAGAATGTAACAGCATAAAAAAATATTAGTATGAGTTGGACTGCGAACATTAAATTTGATATGCAAACATTTCTAAATCTATCAAACATAATCACATTTAAATAACATGTGTGCTTATTAGATTTAAAAACTATAGAACAAAATGTGCAATTAAGACTTGTTGAGATAATATGAAAATGAGAAATCCTGTCTTTAGTTTTTAACTTCCTACATGAGGAAAAATAAGGATAAAGGGAATGCTTTAGGATATAGCTTTTAAAAGAAAGTAGGTCATATCATGGGGAATGAGAGGAAGGATCGACAAGCAGCTAGGATAGATGCAAAAAAGCACTTGCCAACCATATCGGGCTTCCATATAACCTCATCATCATATTGTTATCTTGATCTCTCTAATTTCATTTATAGTCTGAGCAATATTCCCCGAAGAAGCATGGGGAATATTCCAATTTCTATTCTAAATGAGAGTACTAACTCTAGTATTTTTTCCAATGCCAAGACCATATACTACCCTCCTACTATATCGGTTAGCAAGGCTACCATTATCTAACTAGGGATCATACCAAAGTTGGTAAAGTCATAATTTCCAATGAGAAATTTAGCATTTTCTAAGGCAAGAGGGTGGATTGAGAGAATGCTTCTTTAAGCCCAAGAATCATTTGAAGTGACTTTTAAGGATAAGATGGATCTATCTTGAATATATTTTGCTTGGACTCAGGACTCTCACAGTCTTTTCTCTCTAGTAAGGATCTTCCGGAATTGCTTTAATAAACAAGCTTGATTAGAAAGCTTAAGAGAGGTGATTCTAAGACCACCCTCTTCCTTACTCTTAAATACATCATCCACTCCCACGAAGTGGACTTTAGAACCTTCTCACGAGAATTGCCTCACTTTTTAATGAGGGTCAAGCAACATTTGGACGATAAAAAATTATTATTCCAGAAAAGGTGCAAGCTAGAGATGGTGAATTTGATATACTTAAGATGCCCTGCAAAAGAAAAGAAAATCATCTTTTAACCTCCCAATCTCTTATTCAATTTATCAATAATAGGCTGACAACCTCTTAAATGAAGCCTAAAAGGAAAGAGTGTTTGGCCTAAATATCTAATTGGTAGCTCACTACTTTTTATTAAAAAAGAATAGAAGAAATAATTTTCTTGTAGTTGTAGGAACTAGAAAATATGATTTCACTCTTATCTAAGTTAATGTCCAAACCTAAGTGGGAACTAAAATTATTAAGCTACCCTTTAAGATTCATGATAGTGATAGGGTTGGCATTAGAGAAAATCATTAAATCAATTGTTAAGAGGACATGAGAAATAATCACCACACCCTTAGAAAAGGGGGACCTAATAAACCCATTGCTATGACATTTGATAAGTAAAGCCAAGAATATTTCTATAATAATAGGGAAAAAGGAGATAAAGGGAACCCTTAACACAAACTTTTATTACTCTTAGAAAAACCATGAGCTTTTTCATTAATAACAACTGAGAAAGAAGGATCTAAGATGCAGGTTTAATCCACTTAATCCATTGATTGGAAAAATATATATTAGCAGGCTTAAAGAGAAAATCCAACTAACAACAAGGCCTTATGCAAATCAACTTTAATGCATATTCTTGTAGGCCCAAAACCTAGATGAATCATGTGAACCAAGTCATCACCAAGAGATTAATATATGATTTGAGGCATTATAAATTTCATTCCACCCACAAGGATTCTAGCTATAATCTTATAAAGCTCATTAGTTAGGGATATGTGTCTAAGATCATTGACACTTTCAATTTTATCAGTCTTAAGGATAAGTGCAATGTAAGTATTGTTCACTTGATTTAAAAGAGAAGTAGACAATAACAAACTAGATATAGCTTTGTTGACATTAGCTCCTATGATTGGCCAACACTCTTTATAGAAGTGAGAATTAAAATTGTCAAGCCCAAGAGCCATATTTGAGCTAGCCAATTTAATAACACTTTCAATTTTATCTTTATAGAATGACTTGCAAATCATATCTCCCTTCTCATCCTTTTTTTTTTTGAAAGATTATCAATAGAAATAAGGTCAACCCTTAAGGAGGAAGAACCAAGAGTGAGAAATTTCAGAAAATGATCAACTAGAGCATCTTTAATTTTAGAATGTTCAGAGCAAAGATGACTATTTAAATAGAAAATTTTCCAAATTTTAGAAGATGATTGCTTGGCCTTAATCATAGTTTTAAAAAACTTAGAATATTGATCATTAAGATTAAGATTAGAAGAATGGGCTTTTTACTTACGAGTGAAAATATTAAGAGTTTGGAGATGAATGAGATGGGCTTTTGCATCCCTCTCATAATCCAAATTAGAGGGAGAGGGATCAAGTTGAATAATAGATTGAACATTGTCAGGAGAATTTTTAGCAATCTAAATTTAAATCTTAATAGACGGCCGTACCCTAACCCATTTCTTAAGAGCTATCTTCATAAAAAAAAATAAAAAATCTTAAAGGAGTCCTCTACTTGCAACAAATAAGGCCAATGATGGATTATAACAAGCACCTTAAATTGCAAAAAAATAGTGCCAAAAGGGCTAATTTTGGGTCCAAACAGTTCCAATTTGGGCAAAAAATGGGTTTGAAATGAGCTTGCATATGTTTTATGGGTCTACTTAGCTTATCTGGCTATAAACTATTTACATTGCCTAGCTCGTCTGTAAAGGAAATGAGATTTCTAGCACTCCAGGAAGTAATGAGCCTGCGTTCCAAAGGGTGTCCCTAGTGTATCCCAGGCCAACAAGCTTCTTTACTTCCTCACCCCTTCTATCCCTAGCCTGGGCTTGGGATTGGGTTCAATGAATCAATGTTCATATGCCTGATGATAGGGTCTATTAGCCCAGTGCATGTCACAATCCTTGTTTTCCATGAAAATATTTTAAACAAATAGACCTTACTCCTAAACTGATCAATAGTGGCACCCACAAGAAGACTTAAAACCTTCAACAATGACCTAACGAGGGTTTAGATCATATCCAAACCATTCGACCAGCCGTCATCACCCCAACTTTTTTCATTGTTATTGTTATTTTGTATGTGTGTTCACTATCATGTATGAGTGTGTATGTTTGTGTGTTTACTATTATAGGTCTTTGAAGCCCAACAACAAGCAACCATCATTAACAACCTTTACTGACATGGTCAATACATTTGGCATGGTAAAAATGGCCAATTGAATAGTTGATCACAAAAAAAAAAAACTATAAAAACTAAGGTTTAAAGTATCTTTGAAAATCAGTACTTACCAGTTGATACATACCAGTATCGCCCATGAATGATATGGGTGTATTGGCCACATAGCGATATGTAACAGTATTGGTGGTGAACGATATGTTATATAACACACATTTCAAAGCTTGATGAAAACCAACATATTATTAACGTCCAGCGTCACCCTCAAATGCTCACAGCAATCACATCAAAGCTTGACAAATTCTAACTGAGATTTTCATTGGTGAACCCACAAATAGATGGTATGCTGACAATAAGCTCCATTTTCATACAAGGTATGGAGGAAAACAATCATGATGGGTTTACTGTTGTTGGGCCCACTAGATCACGGGTATGCAGTCAGTGGGTTTGATCTAAAATAGAAGCAATCAAGGGGCAACATCTAAATCACATGTTAGTAATTATCCATCCACGACACATAAGGGTGTTTTAGTTATGATCTTGTGAAATATGTGGGTCATTCTTTTAACACATAGGAGACGTGGTCAAAATGGATACAATAGGATTTTCTACCATCAATCTGTACTTGATATTTTGTTGTCTTCTCTTTAAACCACAACCATCTACCGGTGGGAAAATTCTAGGGTTGTAAAAGATGAACATAGATAAGGAACGAGAGCCTTATTTATAAGTGACTCTATTACAGTACCCCCAAATCCAGGTAACTAAATATGGCTATGTCAAACTTCAAATCCCTTGAGCGACAACCATTAATGGAGAGATAAGGTAGGTTGATGGTTGTTGTCCTCTCTAGTAGCGGCCAGGGGCGGCATTTTGGTTCTCAATTGATGGTGAATCAAAGGGTGGCATGCTTGGTTTCGACTGTAAGAGGCATTGGGGGCGGTGGGAGTTGTTGTTAAGGTTAGGGTTTCACGAACTCAAACCCCCCTCTCTTTCTTTTTGCTTTTAAACCAGCCTTAGTATGGGCTCCCTTTGTTCGCGGCTTTGGGGTTCACGTCTGGACTGCTTGATTGTGGTGTGGGGCTTGCCTTCAATGCTCATTTTCTGGGCCACCATTAGTTTGGGATATTATCAGTAGGTCTTGAAGGCCCATTCTTGTTTTAATGGTGAGCCCTATCTGCACGCCTGCTGAATGGGCCTGAGTCAACTCCAGATTTTATGGCCGGCCACATCCATCGGCCAATTTGTCTTGTGGGCCCTCTTCTTGGAACATCCGTTTAGGCCTTTTCTAAGCCACCCCTATGGATTGTTAAAATTTTGGGGAAGTATTGGGCCATATTAGTGGGATTGTACTCATCTGAAGTTTAAATATAGGTTGATCCTTAATTTGGGTTTGGGATTAAATTGGGCTTGTCTAACCACTCATCTTAGGGGCCACCTCGTGGGCCCACTTCAGTTGATTATGGGTCCAATTGTGGCCTAGTGGCTGACCAGACATGGGCTCCTATTTTGGGCCTATACCTCTTTTGAAGGAGCCCAATCTAGGGCTTATTAGATGTCCATTTAGTGTTTGCGTATAGGTCTTCCCTTTTAAGCATGTTTGTATGCTTTTATTCTAGATTAAGACCATCTATGCAGCTCACAATGAGCATACAATCTGGATCATTCACTACATGGAGAGTAAAGCATTTGGACCTTTCATCATGTGGACCTTAAGCATCCGAGCTAAACCATCTATTTTATGGACCTTAATGTAATGATATCATCGTCCATCTGAATCATGTTAAACATTCAATCTGGGTGTCCATCATGTGAATGTTAAGGGCTAGAACCGGGATGCTCATTGATGATGTTCAGATCATATAGAGTCTCGATTATGCTCAGTTGTGCGCCCATTACCCATAACCTAGCTGTCTATTTCCTTTTAAGATCCTCTATATTTCTACGATCGATGACAACTACTTCTAGGCCAAATTATACTGTTTGATTGATAATCCATTCAGGACAGGGTTATATTCGTAATCCTAAAGTCTAAATTCATGGAATTAGATTCGGTTATGTTACCCATCACAATGACCTCAATCGGTGAAGATTTTATTGATTTTAATTATTAATATTGGGATACAGTAGCAGGATTGCATATGGTTGCATTTTTATTCAATGCGGATGGTGATGAAAACACATACAATCACCATTTGGTAGTGGGTAAGCAATGCTAGTGGTGTAAAGTTGAGAGACCCATCTCACCTGTAAGTGATGAATATCTCAGATTTACATGATCGGCATTTCTTAGCTTCATGTACAAGAGAGTCACTTGAATGTTATGACTACCTCCGACAAGAGGAGTGATGATGATGAGATTGATTCTCACCATGATTGACTAGTTAGTCCTATCTTTATCCTAGGCAATTCAATTGAAGGTCTCAATCAATTGGAATTTATGATAATTTTGCCTGATATTTAGTTTTATTTGTGAATTATTTAGAATAAACGTATTGGAAAATATGAGTATTATGTAATAAAGTTAACATTCCAACTCAATGCAATTCAGTTCCCCTTTTAATCGGGTCAAATTATGCCAAAAGGATAAAGTCCATAAAGTTATTCCCAATGAGCATGATAAATGACCTTACCTTTAAAAAATAAGGAAATGTTTGGTAAGTAGGATAAGGCTCATATTACTCATTTGGTGACTCGAGACATGGACATAATGGGAAATGAGAAAGGAAACATGATTCTATTAAGTGATTTTTAGGTTTTATGGCTTAAAATCAACCTGAAGATCGGTTGAGCAAAAAGTGGGTTAGGTGATCAAACCCAAGGGTTGACAACCCGAAGGGGTTGCGATGTAGTAATAAATCGGTGAGACCGAAGTCAATCCAAAAGTAAATTAATGAGAACACGACCAGAACTAAAAGGCTTGTCTGGATTTTGTAATCCAATGAAATAAAGAAGGATTTAAAACAATGAATAAAAGTGACTAATGATCCAGGAATCCCCAATCAATAGAATTTGAACTCAATTCATTTTCTCGAGTTGATAACTCAACTAGAACTAGATTTCAATCCTTTCTAATCAGAAGATCTAGTAGTAAATTGTTGAGATGTGGAGCCACATCTGGATAGGGCTGCTCAACCAGTCGAGGGTTTACTCGACTCAAAGTCCAGCGAGCAAAAGTTTTTTTGGGTCCAAGGTGCTTGACTGGTTGAGGCCCACGACCAGTCGAGGTTATATAGATTCGTTTCTAAATTTTGCATGGACTGCGTAATTTTGAGGCAGTTTTCGTAGATGTGAGAAAGGGAAGTTGCCTAAACTATAAATAGGGGTCCTTAGGGCTTTTTTAGGGTTATGAGAATTATTCTAAGGTGTATGCAAAGGGTTTTTTCTATACATCCAAGGGGAAAAGGTTAGTATATTGCTTGTAATCTTGTTTTCTTCATAGTGGAAATTTGCACCTGTGGTTTTTTACCTTTGCTTGGGGGTTTTTCCACGTATATTCTGTCTTGTGGTTTGTTTGGTATGCTTTGATTTTACTTCTAGATTATATTTCTTCTTGTTTATCATTTGTGGGTGATACCGGAGATTGGATCTCGGTTCACTAGCGTTGTTGATGTGCTGCACAATAACTGGTATTAGAGCTATTGGTTTAGTTCTAGTAGGAGTGATGATGGAAGAAGGGAAGACTAGAATTGAGAAGTTTGATGGTTCAAACTTTACCTTCTGGAAGATGGAGATGGAGGATTATCTGTATCAGAAGGACCTCTATATTCCTCTAGGAGGAAAAGAGAAGAAACCAAAGAAGATGATAGATGATGAATGGTTTTTATTAGATTAGAAGGCTTTAGGAACGCTCCGACTCTCTTTGTCTAAGAGCGTTGCCTTTAATATATCCAAGGTAAAGACCACAAAAGAATTAATGAAAGCCTTAGCTATGATGTTTGAAAAACCTTCAGCGTCTAACAAGGTTCATCTTATGAAATAACTATTCAACATGAAGATGTCAGATGGTGGGAGCAGGCAGAACATCTAAACGAGTTCAATACTGTCACGGGCCAATTGAAATCTGTTGGCATTATTTTTTAGGACGAGGTCAAGGCGTTATTGATCTTGTCCAGTTTACCAGACAGTTGGGAAGGTTTGGTGATTGTTATGAGCACTTCTTCAGGGTTGACAAAGCTAGAATTTGATAATATGGCTGGTCTAATTCTTAGCGAAGAATCTAGAAGAAAGACATCAGGAGTTTCAGGAGATTCAAGGAATGCTCTAAACATTGAAGGAAGAAGAAGATCATTGAACAAAGGAGGTAGTCCAAGGGATCGAAAGATAAAGACGGGTGTTGACATTGCGAGAAAAAGGAGCACGTAAAACGTGATAACAGGGCGCTTAAGAAACAAGAAGGAAGCTCTCAAGGTGAGAAGGATTTAGTGAATCTATCTGAGGAGAGTGACACAGAGGCATTGATCTTATCTCTTGGTGCGAGGAATGAGTCTTGGGTTATAGACTTGGGTGCTTCATTTCATGCTACTTCGTGTAAGGAAGTTTTGTGTGATTATGTGTCAGGTGACTTCGGGAGAATCTACCTAGGTGATAATGAGCCGTGCAGTATTGTTGGAAAGGGAGATGTTTATATAAATTAGAAAGACTGAACAACTTTGAAATTGAAGGATGTCAGACATGTACCGAGTTTGAAACGGAATTTGATCTCAGTTGGGTAGTTAGCTGTCACGCCCCGAACTCGGAAACCAGGCTCATAAAATTTTCGATCACCGAATCCGGCGCCAACAGCCTCCGTAGAACCCCATTCTCGGCTCCTAGCGCCCATACGCCAGGTTCCGATCCTGGGATGCTACAAGAAGGATTTCTAATAATCAATTGATTCGTAATGAGCATAACCACAAGCATAACCCACGAACAATAACCAAAAACTTCATCACAAAATTCACTATGATCAAAAACTTTTGAGTACAAGGCATAAGAAAGGGAAATACAATATACTGAAAACTCCAAAAACTAGCTGCACGCTCCAACTGCGGCGAGACTACGGCTGCATCCTGGCGTCACCTGCACGCATCAATTGTGCATAAGCTTATAGAAAACTTAGAGGGTGGTATAAGTGTGTGCGCAATATGAGCGTGCTCAGAATGCAGGGTCAAAGTAATGCGGAATCGTGCCAATGAGTACATGAATGCAGTCAGCCGTACCAAGGCTATGCAGTACAAGATATGAGTGCAATCGGCCATACCAAGACCATGTGATGCAAGATGCAGCTCAAGCATGCCAATCCTCATGTCAATATAGTTATCAGTCTGGATAATCACCGGGGTCTAGTACACTCTACGCCAGCTTGCCGTCCCTATTCGGACGCACAACTGGAAGAGCGAAAGAGACCTCACTATCCGCCTGCCAATATTGGGCCCGGCTCGTCGATAGCGGACCGATTCCTCAAGCTGGTCAAACTCAACCTAGAAATTGCCCCCTTACTTGGGCGGGTAAGGTCACACCCCTTTCCAACCGACCACGACACAGTGGGAGACGCGGCCTCCTGGTATTCGGCCCTCATGCGCTCGTACATCCACTCAGTCTCGACGTTGGAGTTATCCTCTGGTACCATCGGGTTTAGGAATTTTCACCCAGGGACATCTATGGGGCCCGTATGCTAGAACCAAACATTTTCGGTATCCAATCCAGCCACCCACGATGTGTCTGTGGAGGCTATGACCCTGGTGTCTCTAGGGCATACAGTAACTACAGTCACACAATGCAAGTGCATGAGTCACACTACCAGTCATGCAATAGTCCTGCGTAAACCATGCGCTCATGCAGGGCAACTCCGCCTATCAGGGAGCCCGTAACAGTCTGCCCGAAGGCATATGCTATGATCGAACATTCCTCATATCAAGCATACAAATGATGCGTATGGGTATGAATCATGGAGCTATACTAAACATGTTATAAAGTGGTGAACTATCAACAAGTGTGGGCTTACTAATGGGCCCTAGGGAGAGTTATAATGCGGACATTTAACCAACACTATACTTGCAATGTGGACGTCAAACCATCATTGCTCCCAAGGCATGACCTGTCATCAAACATTATTACACACACCATGGAGGAATCGCTCATTGCAATGGACCCTAAGGACATCCTGTTGGGCCTCGATCCATGGGTCTTAGATACATCAAATGGGCCACATCATATGGGCCTTTTATAAATCAGGTGGGCCGCATCAAAGGGGCCTTATGTACATTGCAATGGGCCATAACCCATGGGCCTTTGAAAACATCACAATGGGCCTCGTAACATGGGCATAAATACATTGAATGGGCCTAGACACATGGGCCATATGTACATTAAGGTGGGCCTCAACAACGGCCACAAATACACATCCAGGTGGGCCTCAACAACGGCCACAAGTACTCATCCAGGTGGGCCTCACAGATGGGCCTCAACCACATACCAAGGTAGGGATCCGCTTGAACTTTAGATCTGCCTTATTTTTAGTCACACTCGGGTAAGGACAAGCTGGCCAAATGGGTGAACAGTTTGGATGCAACACAAGCATCACGGTGGGGCCCATGAAAGCCCACCAAATGCTATATACAATATATATAATATAATATTATATTATATATATACACACACATGCACACACCCGCACACACACACACACATACACACACACAGGGGCACACACACATCGTTGCACACCTTTGCACCGTCCCCTGGTGGGAATACAACACATATATCATGGTGGGCTCCACCGTCCAGTGCGACGGTGGAGGAGAAATACATACATCACTTTGTGGGTCCCATGTGGGGCCCACCATAGCGTTTATCTTCCATCCACTCCGTTCATAAGGTCACACGACCTGAAAGAAGGGGAAAAACAAATTTCACTTGATCTGAAACTTTATGTGGACCCAGAAAGGGTTTCAACGGTAGAGTTCAATTCCCACTGTTTCTTGTGATGTGGGCCACCCGAGATCTGGATTGGCCTGATTTTTGGAGGGGGGCCACGTCAGGCAGTGGCCCACCAAATGGGAGGTGTGGATACAAAATATACATCATGGTGGGGTCCATCCGGGTGGGCCACAAGGCCTTATCATCTCATACACACAGAAAAAGAAAGAAAGAGGGAGAGAAAGAGAAAGATAAACGTGTGGTGGAGGGACCCCGCCACTATGGGCCCTCCTTTACATGACCTACAACATACATTAAGTGGGTCCCATTTCATATGGCCCCACTGATCAAAATCAACGGTGGAGATCCTTTCTCCACCAAAATGGATGGTCTAAATGACCATGTTATGCAAAGAAAGTAAACATCATGATGAGGTCCATGGAGAATGGCCCCATCATGGATTGATCTTGAAATCAAAGTGGACCGTTGGCCACATTTAGGGTCCAAAATGAGATCCATACCATTGATCGGTAGGCCTCATTTGGCCCATCATCAAAACAAGAAATCTACACCTATAGAAGCACCCACCGTCCATTCTTCTTGGTCCGTTGGAAAGCCGACCTCCTTATGCTTCACTTTGATGGTGGAAGATGAAGATTCAAGGGCTAGGATGGAAGATTTTGGGATGGAAAGTGGGCCACCAAAAATCACTTTTCTCTCTCACATGGAGAAGCTTGGACGTGGGTTTCTTGCTTGGGTTTGGGATGGTTGGGAAATGTGAAGGAAAAGAGAGGAAGAGAGAGAGAGATTGTAAGGAGAGGGAGTGATGGGTGTGATGGGTGTGAGTGATGGGTGAGGTGATGGATTGGTGGACTTTTGTGGTTGCTTTACTTGTGGAGAAAGGAAGCATGGTTTGCTTTGTACTTGACATTGAAGTGATTGATTGATTGATGTGATTGATTGATTGATGGGATTGATTTGACATTGTGTAGAGATTCTCTTGGGATTGAGAAAACGCGGCATTTCTTCGAAATAAACACCGACTCACATCTTCTGGTCAGGGTATCGGATTGGTGTGTGAGTCGCGGCGTTGGAACCGCGGTGACGGTGCGGTCACAATGATACAGGTCTCGGATTAAACCGACTCGAATCTACAGGATGCGAATTACGGTCGTGCGCAACGTCAATTATTAGTCACAGATTGCCAGACTTCGACGAAAAGGATCGAGGATTCATCGGAACAGTGCGAACTAGGATACGGGTCTTACATTAGCTAATATTGGATATGTGACCACATTCACTAGTGATTCCTGAAAGATCACAAAAGGTGCTTTAGTGATATCTTGAGGCAAGAAGTAAGGTACTTTGTATGTGACTTCAGGATCGTATAGTTTACTCGTAGTCGCATCAACTGGAGTGAATGGGTAGTTATGGTGTCAGAGGGTAGGACATATGAGTGAGAAAGGGATGAAAGTGCTATTGTCCAAAGGGAAGCTACCAGGGCTGAAGTTTATTGACTTGGAATTCTGCGAGGACTGCGTGTATGGCAAGCAGAAGAGGGTAGGTTTTAAGAAAATAAGACGAGCTCCAAAAACACATCTGTTGGAACTTGTACATACTGATGTGTGGGTATTGACACAAGTATCATCTCTTGGTGGCTCTTGTTATTTTGTTTCTTTTTATTGATGATGCTAGTAGAAAACCGTGGGTCTATTTCTTAAAGCATAAATTTGATGTATTTGATGTATTTAAGAAGTGGAAAGTAATGGTAGAAAACGAGACAGATAAAACAGTAAAATGTCTCAGATCAAATAATGGGGGAGAGTACTGTAATAAGAGATTTGAGGAGTATTGTGTAGCAAATGGAATCAAACATCAAAAAATGATTCCAAGGATACCACAGTAGAATGGTGTGGCCGAGCACATTAACATGACCATCCATGAGTGTGCAAGGAGCATAAGGTTACATACAGGGTTGCCTGAGACGTTTTGGGCAGATGTAGTGAATACTGCCGCATATCTCATCAATAGAAGTCCCTCCACACCATTGGATGGTGGGCTACCAGAAGAAATGTGGACTGAAAAAGAAGTGAACCTTTCACATCTTAAAGTGTTTGGTTGCACTTCATACGTTCACATTGATGCAGAGCACAGAAACAAGCTGAATGCGAAATAGTGCACGTTTATAGGCTACGGACAGCATGATTTTTGTTATAGGTTTTAAGATATAGAAAATAGAAAAATCATCAGAAGCAAAGATGTAGTCTTCAATGAAAAAGTGATGCATAAGGATAGTGTGCAGCAAAATAAGACCGAGGAGAAAGAATTCATAGAATTGGAAGAGTTACCGGACATGGGTGTTACAGCGCCACAGGATGAACATGCACAAGAGCATAATGAGGCAGAGCCGCAGACACCGGTTGTGAGGAGGTCTACTCGAGATAGGAGACCCACGGTCAGATACTCACCCTCCTTACATTATCTACTGCTGACAAATAATGGTGAACCAGAGTATTTTAAAGAGGCATTACAGTCAGATACACGCGTTAAGTGAGAGCAGGCCATGGATGATGAGATGGACTCTCTTGAGTCTAATCGTATATGGGATCTAGTCACTCTACTTAAGGGTAAGAAAGCTCTTCATAACAAGTGAGTTTACAGGCTGAAGGAAGAGCATAATGGTTCGAAATGGTACAAGGCTAGATTGGTTGTGAAAAGGTTCCAACAAAAGGCAGGTATCGATTTCACTGAAATATTTTCACCAGTGGTGAAAATGTCTACGATTCATATGGTCTTGAGTATAGTGGCTACAGAGGACTTGCATTTAGAGCAGCTAGAGTTAAGATAACTTTTCTTCATGGGGACCTTGAAGAAGAAATATATATGCATCAGCCAACAGGATACGTGGCACCAGAAAAGGAAAACAAGGTTTGTAGACTGAAGAAGAGTCTATATGGTTTGAAACAGGCCTCGAGGCAGTGGTACAAGAAGTTCGACAGTTTCATGTCGGGAAATGGTTTTAAGAGATGTCATGTAGACTGTTGTTGCTATTTAAAGAAGTTTGATATGTTGTACATCATCCTTCTTCTGTACGTTGATGATATGCTTGTGGCCAGATCAAGCATGAAGGACATCTCTGATATCAAAAGACAATTGTCTAGAAAATTTGCCATGAAGGATTTAGGAGCTACAAAATAAATTTTAAGTATGAAGATAAAGCGTGACAGGGAAAACAAGAACTTGTTTTGTTACAAGCAGAGTACATAGCCAAGATACTTGATCAATTCAGTATGGGAGGTGCTAAGCCGGTTAGCACTCCATTAGCCAACCACTTCAAGCTTTGTAAGGAACAAGGTACAAAGATGCAAGAGGAACGAGACTACATGGCTAAAGTCACATACGCGTCAGCTATTGGGAGTCTCATGTATGCTATGGTGAGCATGAGGCCAGACATTGCTCAAGTAGTGGAAGTTGTTAGCAGGTTCATGAACAACCCGAAAAGGAACATTGAGAAGCTGTGAAGTAAATCCTTAGATACCTGGTAGATATTGTGGATGTAGGGCTGTGTTATAGAGGATCGAAAATCAAGCTATAAGGCTACGTAGATTTAGATTTGACAGGAGATATCGACAGCAGAAGAAACACTATAGGTTATGTCTTTACTCTGGGTAGTGTTGCAGTCAGTTGGGTCTCTCAGTTACAGAAGATAGTATTTATCAGTACAATGGAAGTAGAATATGTTGCAGCTACAGAAGCGTGCAAGGAGATGGTGTGGATGCAAGGATTCATAGAAGAGTTAGGAAAGAAGCAAGCAGATTGTTTTCGAGAAGATCCATACAAGTAAGAGTCAGAGTGTAATACACTTAGCTAAGAATTCAACCTTTCATTCAAGAGCCAAGCATATTGAGATTAGATATCACTTCATATGTTCGTTACTGGTAGATGGATCGATTGCTTTGGAGAATATCCATATAAGTGAGAATCCTGTGGATATGCTGACCAAGGCAATCACAAGGGAGAAGCTGAAGCTCTGTTCAGCTTTGATTGGTCTTCAAGCTTGAAGACGGGGAGGTGGTACACTCCGGATGTAGAATATGAAATTTTATGGTGATGTGTCTCCAAGTGGGAGATTGTTAAGATAGGGAGCCACATCTGGATAGGGCTGCTCGACCAGTCGAGGGTTAGCTTGACTCAAAGTCCAGCGAGCAGCAGTTTTTTGGGTCCAAGTTGCTCGACCGGTCAAGGTCCATGCTCGACTAGTTGAGGGTCCGCTCGACCAGTTGAAGTTACGCAGATTCATTTCCAGATTTTGCACGGACTACGTAATTTTGAGGCAGTTTTCGCAGAGGTGCGAAAGGGAAGTTGCCTGAACTATAAATAAGGGTCCCTATGGATTTTATAGGGTTATGAGAATTATTCTAAGGTATATGCAAAGAGTTTTTTCTATACATCCAAGGGAAAAAGGTTAGTATATTGCTTGTAATCTTGTTTTCTTCATAGTGGAAGTTTGCACCCGTGGTTTTTTACCCTTATTTAGAGTTTTTCAACGTATATTCTATCTTGTGGTTCATTTAGTATGCTTTGATTCTACTTCTAGATTATATTTCTTCTTGTTTATTGTTTGTGGGTGATACCGGAGATTGGATTTCGGTTCACTAGCATTGTTGACGTGTTGCGCAACATAAATTCAATCACAAATATCCAACATAAATTAGAATAACGAGATGTTTGATCTCCCATAAAGATCTAGGCAATTAATTGCAAGGAATCAAAATCATCTAATGTACTTGGAGGTGACATAGATCAATCAATTTTACAGATTGATTCCTTCTCCAATCTAATAATTCAATCACGTCCATTCACAATTCAACATGAATAAACTAATTACCTTCATTGAAAATGAATCTAATATCAAATATCTATCAAAAGGTTCATCCCTTAGCCTTAGTTAAGAGATTAACCAAGCATGAATAACGCCTTAAACAGAAGAAAAAGGAAAACAAACTAGGGTGGATGGATTGAAGAAGAGCGTCAACGAAAGATCTTTACCTCACTTGAAATCACTTCATAAACCCTAAGTTGATACATAGGAATGTGTAAATCAACCCCTTATATAGCTTTTGAGACTCTAATTTATGCATCTTCAAGAAAAATCATAAACCGACATTGAATTTACGCATTTGCATGCATCGTTGATGGGTCTTTGATGGCATCGAGCTCTCATATTTTGATGTTATTATACATATTATAATCCACAAGAGATTGATATTCTCTCTAAATCTTCATTCCATCTTATAAATAGATGATATTTCAAGGAGGATAAATCATATAAGAGCCTTAGACATTGCCACTTATAAAGATTTCCTATGGAGAGAGAGAGAGAGAGAGAGAGAGAGAGAGAGAGAGAGAGATGATAGGAAGAGAGAATGTGCTTAGCACATGTTGGGTAGATGATAATGTGCTTGCTCTCTCTATCGAGGCGCGTCTCACGTGCCAGTTACAGCTCCTTACTAGTGAATTAAGCAAAGGGACAAATACATGGTACACAACACGTCCTTACACAATGTACACACAATAAGGGTTCTACTAATGGCTCAGTTGTAGACTCATAAATGTTTCAACAGGTTAAGGGTTTAAGTATCTATTATAGTGTGTGTGTGTGTGCGCGCGCGCACGTGTGTGTGGGTGGGTGTGAGAGTGTGTGTTTAAAAAAAAATTATACAAGTGAGGCACATAGTTAAGTTATCTAGACCATTGGTCTATTGTGTCTAACCATCTTATAAAATATTTTGACAATCAGAGTAACCTCATCCCTACTCTTCAAAAGGTAGATCGATGTGAAACATAAGTAATAATCAAGAAGGGAAATAAATTATCTCTAGCCAAATATAAAAAACAATTGGTGCTAGTTGATACATGTCAGCATGGATAAGAAAAAAATTGTACTCATACTACTTCTAGATTGAGATGATGTTTGGCTGTGTTTCACAATTGACATGTTTCACATTGAAATTTCAAGTCACCAGCAAATTTATTAGGAAAAGTAATGGAAGAGATTTTAATGTGACATAGAGTGGGTCGCAGACAACTTCATGGCCAAGATGGATCAGAAAAGGCCTGGTCGATGATGGAAGTGATCCGGACCATCGGACCTTAGATCGGGCATATCTCGCAATTCGGAGTGAATTACCGAACGTAAAATATATGATTTTGGGGTAGAACGAGCTACTTTAGCCACCCAACCTAGCCAGGTTGCATAAGCCGGATTTGTGAAATACCCCCGGTCGATAGTCATTTCCCCGTTTTAATTTCATTTTTACTATAAATAGCAAGTTTTGGTTTCATTATAACTCTTCATCCGTTGGGCTTTAGGAGTTGCGCCCAATATGAAAAGAGCTTAGAATAATTAGGAGAATAGCTTGGTGAGGCCAAATAGGATACTTACTATTTTTGGACAAAAACCTTGTGCATTATTAGACATCACAACCATCTATAAATAGTAAGTTTACTATTTATAGTAAGATGCGAATTCTAAGAGTTTTAGTTATAGTTTGCTTATGATTTCTCTTCCATTGCATGGTATCCCTATTTAAAGGGTTGTAAACTCATTTATTTCAATCATCAATCAATTTTGATTTTTATAGAATTTATTTTCTATTTTGCTTGCTTTCTTTCTCGTGGATTCGATGTAGAGTGGGTCGCAGACACTTTCATGTCCAAGATGGATCAGAGAAGGCCCAATCAGTTGCAGAAGTCATCAAGACCATCGGAACCTTAAAACAGGCATATCTTGCAAACCGGAATGAGTTACTCGACGTACCATGTATGATTTTGGGGTAGGAGAAGCTACTTTAGCCAACCAACCCGGCTATGCTGGGCTACCCATGCTGAATTTGCGAGATTCCATCATATCGATGGCCAAATTCCATGTTTAATTATGTTTTTACTATAAATAGTAAGTTTTAGTTTGATTATAACTCTTCGTCTGTTGGGCTTTAGGAGTTGCGCCCAACATGAAAAGTGTTTAGAAAAATTAGGAGAATAACGTGGTTAAGCCACATAGGACAATTACTATAAAAGTAAATTTACTATTTGTAGTAAGTTGCAAATTCTGGGAGTTTTAATTGTAGTTTGCTTTCGGATTTCTCTTCCATTGCTTAGTATCCCTATTTAAAGGGTCGTGAACTTGTTTATTTAAATCATTAATCAATTTTGAATTTTATATAATTTATTTTCTATTTTTCTTACTTTCTTTCTTGTGGATTTAAGAAATCTCTGTGAGGAGTCCAGAGAAGTTTCGTGGATTCGGAATAGTTATTCCCTTTCAGAAGATGGTGCTCGACCTCACGTCCTTCCCTGCGTCAATTAGTATCAGAGCGAGGTTTTTCCTCGGATAGAAGGTTTCTAACGACAGGTCGGACAATAATCCCATGGACAGTGCTTCATGGAATTAATTTTTAACGATTTTTGAAGCAGCATAGTGAGAGAATTGGCAAGCCATGCAAGGGATGTAGGCTTCCATCGATCGCATGGCAGATCGCTTGGTGGATCACATAGCAGAGGCCCTAGGGTAGCTCCGTGTTCCTGATGGTTATCCTCCACTACCAATTGTTGAGACTCGTAATCGCCCTAATCGTAGGATAGTACCGGCAGTGCATCCAGGGGTCATTCCGGAGGAAGAGGGATCCAACGAGGAGGAGATCGACGACACAATCGTCCAACACCCCTGACAAGGCGGCGATCCAGTAGATCGAACAAATCAAAAATTCAAGATGCGGGTTGATATTCCTAGCTTCAATAGCCAATTATACATTAAGGATTTCCTTGATTGGCTTTCTGAAGTTGAGCGGTTCTTCGACTATATGGACATCACTAAAGTAAAAAAGGTCAAGCTTGTATCCTACAAGTTGAAGGGCGGAGCTTCAGCTTGGTGGGAACAACTACAACTCGCACAGACCAGGCAGATGAAAGTACTAATTCGCACATGGTAGCGGATAAAGCAACTACTACGTACCCAATTCCTCCCTAGCGAATTCGATCAGGTATTATTCTAACAATACCAAAATTATCGATAAGGTAGTCGGTCGGTGAGAGAATACGCAAAAGAATTTAATAGCCTGGCGGCGTGCAACGATTTTGTTAAGACTGAATCGTAGCAAGTCGCCCGATTTAACGGCGGATTACATATGGTGATCTAGGATTGGGTCCAGATGCAGTCGGTTTAGACGATGAATGATGCAATCAAGTTGGCTACCCAGGTGGAAGCATAACTTGAACGTCCTAACATACGGACCTATCTTACCGCAAGGGTCGTCACGGCAGGTCTGCCCCAGGGAGCTCAACAACCCAAGGGAAAGGAACCTATAGGAGCACACACTCAACCTCCTACACCTGTGAATCGGGATCATGAAAGCAGGCAAACTAGGCCCCAAAAGGGCGTATTGACTGTCATTGGCCTAAGCGCGATCTTGAACCCCTATGCTCATCCAAGGGGAGACCATTTCTTTCGTTGTGGCCAGCCGGGTAACCTGTCAAATACTTGTCCCCATAGATAAGTGGCGAACCTCGCCATCAATAATGGTAGTGCTGAAAACACTGATGAGGATCTAGGTATTGAGAAACCAGAGCACACCATAGAAGACAAGACGGATGAGTCAGGTTGGGTTCAGAAGGATCATGACAAATCACTCGTTGTGAGGCAACTATTGTACGCGCCAAGGAAAAAAGTACACCCATAACGGCATAACTTCTTCCAAACTAGGTGTACAGTGAATCGAAAAGTCTGTGATGTGATTATCGATAGCAAGAGCAACGAGAATATAGTTTTCAGGGTAATGGTAGAAAAATTGCAATTGAAAACGGAGCATCATGTCTCCCCATATACGATTGGTTGGATTAAGAAGGTCAGCGAAACAAAGGTAACTGAACAGTGCACCATATCCTTTTCAATTGACAAAGATTATAAGGATGAAGTAGTATGCGATGTTGTTGACATGGAAGTATGTCACATACTACTCAGTTGACTCTGACAATCTGACAGTGTTGCCACTCATAAAGGGCAAGATAACATATATATCTTCGTCAATGATGGCCGGAAGACCATATAGGCCCCTATAGATCCAGAGGGACCACCTAAAACTTCTAAAGTGGAGGGTCGTTTTCTCTTAATCATACGGGACTTTGTTGAGGAATCCAAAGAAATGGGACATGCATATGCAATAATCGTGAAAGGGAAAGAACTTGATCCCACCAACATCCCTAATGAACTAAAACCCTTACTACATGAGTTTATAGAAATTTGGCCTAATGACCTTCCCTATGGATTACTTCCCATGCGAGATATCCAACACTATATCGACCTTGTCCCTGGGTCTAGCTTACCAAATCGTCCTCACTATCAGATGAGTCTGAAGGAGTGCGAAATTCTGCAAGGGCAAGTAGAAGAACCGATCCATAAGAGTCTCATCCAAGAAAGTATGAGCCCATGCATTATATTTACTTTATTAACTCTTAAAAAAGATGGGAGTTGGCGCATGTGTGTCAACAGTCGGGCGATCAACAAAATCACCATTAAATACAGGTTTCCCATACCACGACTAGATGATATGTTAGACACGCTTGAGGGTGCGAAATTATTCTCGAAATTGGATCTAAGGAGCAGCTACCATTAGATTCGAATATGACCGGGTGATGAGTGGAAGGCGACCTTTAAGACCTTGGAAGGATTGTACAAATGGATGGTCATGCCCTTCGATCTTTCGAACGCGCCTAGCACATTCATGAGGTTGATAAACCAAGTTCTAAAACCCTTCATTAGGCGGTTTATTGTGGTCTATTTCGATGATATTTTGATATACAATCAAAACAAAACCACCCATATGGAACACCTCAAGAAGGTCCTTCAAGTGCTCACTGAAAATAAATTGTATCTCAATATAAAAAAAAGTGCAGCTTCATGAAAAATAGCCATTTGGGTGGATGAGGAAAATGTGAAGGCAATCAAAGAATAGCCGGTTCCCACAAATATTCACGAAGTGCGAAGCTTTCATGGATTGACAACATTCTACGTCAGTTTGTGGAGATTTTCAGTACCATTGTATCACCAAACATAGATTGCATGAAGAAGGGGCAGTTTTAGTGGACTGACGAAGCCGATAGGAGCTTTGCTAAAATGAAGTGCAGGTTGTCCACGACCCCAGTTCTTGTACTTCCCAACTTCGACAAACTATTTGAAGTCAAGTGTGATGCCTCATATATTGGAATTGGGGGAGTTTTATCTCAAGAAGGTAGATCGATAGCTTTCTACATTGAGAAACTTTACGATGCACGCAAGAAGTCGTCTACATATGAGATCAAATTGTACGCAGTGGTCCAAACACTGCGACACTAGTGACAGTATTTGATTCAAAGGGAATTTATACTGTACACAAACCATCAAGCTCTCAAATTCATTAATAGCCAAGCTAATGTTAACCATGTGCATGCTAGGTGGATCTCATTTTTGCAGGAATTCATGTTCGTGCTGAAAGATAAGACTGGGCAACAGAACGAAGTAGCAAATGCATTGAGTCGTCGTGCAACTTTGTTAGTCACTATGAGTAATGAGGTTGTCAGGTTCGAGCACCTAAAGGACATATATGCCGACAATGACGATGACGGCTTTAAAGACGCATGAGTTAGATGTCAAGAAGGTCATCCTAGTGACCTACATATGCAAGACAGGTTCCTTTTCAAGGGGAATCGACTCTGCATCCCCAAAAGTTCGTTAAGGGAATAGATCATCCAAGAGCTATATGGAGGTGGCCTTAGTGGATACCTTGGGTGAGATAAGACGCGAACTCTTGTAGAAGAGCGGTATTATTGGCCACGATTGGTACGTGATGTGAGAAAAGCAGTTCAATGTTATTATTTTTGTCAGACTTCTAAGGGACATCTCAAAATACGGGCCTCTACACCCCGTTACCAGTGCCTGACGGCCTTTGGGAGGACTTACTATGGACTTCATGCTTGGCTTCTTACGAACACAGCGTGGCATGGATTCGGTGTTTATGGTGGTAGATCGTTTCTCCAAGATGGCACACTTTATCTCATGCAATAAGACTCTCGATGCAATACACGTGGCGAATCTATTCTTCAGAGAGATTATGCGGCTATACGGGGTTCCCAAGCCTATTACTTCTAACCATGACACGAAGTTCATTAGCCACTTTTGGCGGACTTTGTGAGCTCGATTCGATATACAACTTCAGTTCAACAGTGCTTACCACCCATAAACTGATGGATAGATCGAGGTTGTGAATCGCACATTGGGAAACCTCCTTCGATGTATTTTAGGAGAAAAACCAAAATAGTGGGATTTGGCCTTGTCTCAAGTAGAGTTTGCATTTAACAACATGGTGAACTGCTCGACAGGAAAATCTCCGTTCCAAATTATTTACGGACGAGTGCCTCGCCACACACTTGACTTGGTCGCTCTACCCAAACTCCCAGACATGAGCATTACAGCAGAACACATGGGAGATAGGATCATGGTCATTCATGTGGAGGTGTAGAATAAGCTACATGCTTCAAACAAGAAGTATAAAGAGCAAGCGGACAAGCATCGATAACAAAAAGTGTTCGAGGTGGGCGACCTTGTTATGGTCCATCTGCGCAAAGAAAGATTTTCTGATCGGGACGTACAACAAGTTGAAGAAAAAGAAGATTGGACCAGTACCAATTATCCGAAAGATCAATGACAACGCTTATGTTGTTGATCTTTTAGATGACATGGCGATCTCACAGACTTTCAACGTCGCAGACCTGACCGAGTATCATGAACCAAAGCAGGATGAGAACTCGAGGACGAGTTCTTTTGAAGTGGAGGAGACTGACATAGAGCGGGTCGTAGACAACTTCATGGCCAAGATGGATCAGAAAAGGCCTGGTCGACAATAGAAGTGATCCGGACCGTCAGACCTTAGATCGGGCGTATCTCGCAATCCGGAATGAGTTACCGGACGTAAAATATATGATTTTAGGGTAGAATGAGTTACTTTAGCCACCCAACCTAGCTATGCTAGGTTGCGTAAGCTGGATTTGCGAAATACCCCAGGATCAACAGTCGTTTCCCCATTTTATTTCTGTTTTTACTATAAATAGTAAGTTTTAGTTTCATTATAACTCTTCATCTGTTGGGCTTTAGGAGTTGCGCACAACATGAAAAGTGCTTAGAATAATTAAGAGAACAGCGTGGTGAGGCTAAATAGGATACTAACTATTTTTGGCCGAAAACCTTGCGCACCAGTAGACATCATGACCGTCTATAAATAGTAAGTTTACCATTTATAATAAGTTACGAATTCTAGGAGTTTTAGTTGTAGTTTGCTTCTGATTTCTCTTCCATTGCTTGGTATACCTATTTAAAGGGTTGTGAACTCTTTTATTTCAATCATCAATCAATTTCAAATTTTATAGAATTTATTTTCTATTTTTCTTGCTTTCTTTCTTGTGGATTCGAGAAATCTCTATGATGAGTCTAGAGAAGTTTTGTGGATTCGGAATAGTTATTCCCTTGAGGAAGACGGTGCTCAACCTCACGTCCTTCCCTGCGTCATAATGGTAAGTGTCTTCAATGAGTATGTTACAAGTATACTTGCTCCTTGTAAAAGTGGAATCAGAAAAAAAAAATAATAAAAAATGCAGAACCATCCCTAGTCTCGAACAGATGGAGGCCATTCTCTTCATGATCACCACCAATCCTCATTTTCAGGTCCTGAAAGGCACAATAAGATGGGAAGAAAGTGACACTGTACTTTGTTTGCCTTGTGAGAGAGCTATCTGACAATATTAAATTGATAGAAAAAGAGGGAACATGCAAGACTTAGTATAAAGACGAAGATGTTGGAAGTTGATATGCTCATTTTCCAGTGGCTTTAGAAGGATAGCATTTGCTAGTTTTATGTTTTTCTTAAACATGTAATGGAGAGAGAAAGAGAATAGAAATGAGAGAAATGAAGAGGAGAAAGAGAGCGGATTGCTATAATCACCACACGCTTCCTCCTCTATTCTTTATCAGACTAGGGCTTCACTAATTAATATAAAATTACAAGTATACCCTTCACCCTTTAAATCATTGTAATATATAGCCCATGGGCCTAAGACTTAACCCAATACATGTTTAGGCCCGGAAACCAAACCAAATCACATAAGAACTTGTCCACTAGACTACATGTTTGACACGTGGGACCACATGTGTGACAAATATGGGCCATCGACAGAAACCATAAAAGCATGCTAACATCATCAACATAATTATTCAAAGCCTAGTAAACAAAATTTTCAAATGGCAAAGCACTTCATCAACGCAACATTAACCCTAACAAAATATTCTTTTTATTTGATTGGTAATAAAAGCATGCTAACATCATGACCAAAATTATTCAAAGCCTTTGCAGCAAAATTTCAAATGGCAAAAGATTAAAGAAGAAATTAATAAATTTTTAAAAATTCAAGAATAATCACGGGGAGAATACAATAACATACAAAAGGCAACAACCATCTACAAAAGAAAAACTTAGCGATTCTCATAAATTAGCACAACTATGCATACCGTGTCCGATCCATAATATTGCACTATATTTTGATAACTCAAGCAACTCAATAGAGCTATTTCCTGTCAGAACAAGCAGAGTATAATAATACTTATCAAAAAATGAAAATAAGAAATTGCATATGTAAGTAATAAAAAAGTTAAAGTAAAAGAAGTTGCAGAGGTTGAAAATAAAAAAAATTTAAAGAAGTGAAGTCACCAGTTACATAGGAAAAACCATAAATGAGCAGATTCAATCATAATAGCCATAATTGAGCACAAGAGTTATCTTTGGCCAAGGTTTTAGGAAATAAAGGTAAAGAGACCACACACATCAGCTAAATCTCCACATTGATGGTGATATATATATATATATATATATATATATATATATATATATATATATATATATATATATATATATATATATATATATATATATATATATGAAAAATATCACTGCCAATTGAAGGTATTTAACAAGGTTAAACGTTTAGGGCATGCCTAGTAAGTACACCCAAGTCCATGTTTGAAGCAGGCCTAGCTAGTTGAACCAGAGGCTAAACAAAGTCACAAGCCTATTGCTAGCCCTAATTTAGTATTCCATTTAAGCCTATGCTGTACAAAATAAAATTTTCAAATAGATTTCAGCCTAATAAGCCCAAATAAATCAGTAAAAAATTGAGATCATATCCAGTCCTAGGCCCACTTCTTGAAATTTGACGATACCCGAAATAAATGAGACTTAACTCTAAAAGTAGAATCGCTGCCGAAATTCATCCAGTCCCATTCTCCCCTCCTTGAATATCCATGATGTCCATCCATTTTTAAGCTCATTTTAGGGTGGGAGCCCAAAATTGAAGCATATCTAGTGTCAAGTGAACCATACACAGTAAACAACAAGGATAATGACATCCACTGCCAAACCCATCCCAAGGCCCATAGTAATGTTTATTTGTCATCCAATCTGTTCATAAGGTCACACTGACATGAATGAAGAGAAAATGCAAATATTATCTTGATCCAAAACTTCTGTGGCCCAAGATGTTTTCAACGATAAGTGTTCAATTCCCACTATTTCCTATCATGCGGTCCACTTGAGCTTTAGATATGTTTCAATTTTGGGTTCATTCCTTAAAATGAGCTGGAAAAAGGGATGGACAGTTGTGGATAAGATGTTTACATCACGGTGGGTCCCAAAAGTTTACTTAGCATGCTATAGTGTACTGTGGGACCCAGTATGCAATTTTCATCCATTAAAATCATACAATGTGACATTTTTCAAAACTCATGTGAAAAGGTGAATTTAGAGGTTTTAGGCATGGTTTGACATTGTTCTCTACCTTACAATATTACCATGGCATGAACACTAAATATATAAAGATGAACATGAGAAGGTGCACATAACGAATGGAGTGAATTCGATGACCCATCAAAATGCACCCAACAATAGCCCAACTCCATTACTAGTGCTATTCAATCTTATTGTAAGGCTGAGTTCCTTATTCTTATGCCCTGTGGGGCCATGTTTGATTTATCCAATCGATTAATCTAATTGCCTCTATCATTGATGGACCATGCTCTCCAAATTTCTCAAATTAGAATATCCTTGCCATGGAATCTTTGGTTCTTTTGCAACTGAATGTGGCTTGTTGGTGCATTTCTTCTTTATCATGTACTTAAATGCCAACAATGGAAAGGTTAGACCTGACTAATTGAGGACACATTTTGGCACAATCCATTCCCAATGGGGGCCATTGAATCAATGGCTTTAATAAACCATGAGCCTCACATTTACAAACTCGATACACAATCGGAAATTCGATCTCCGTTATTATATTCATCAAACAACAGATGCTCCAATGCCATGGTAATATTGTAAGTTATAGTGCTCCTAGTTGTAATGGGAAAGCATGGACAGTCCAACAAGTCCATTAAATTGTCCCTAAAGTCTAAAATACATTTCTTGGGCTGCCATGTATAAGCAAGGCTGCTTGGATGATCAAATCCAACTTGATTGGGCCAAGTTACTGTGGGGTTCTTTCAACACATACTCAAGTCACCAATGTAGAATAAATCAATCTAGTTTGCGCAGATGCAAGCCAAACACTGTTGTAATTAGGGATTCAACATAGTAAATCCCTAATTAAGGTTTCAACATTGTAAATCCATAATTAGGAATTCACCATTGTAAAATCCTTCTTAGGGTTCCAACATTGAAGATGCTCGATCTCAGGAGAGAGATTGAGCATAAGATTGACAGAGAGAGACCTGAGAGAGGGAGACCGAGAGTGATTGTGCCACAGAGGTTGCTTCACTGCTCGATTGAGAGAGAGCGCTGCTTGGTAGGAGGGGAGAGAGAGAGAGAGAGAGAGAGAGAGAGAGAGAGAGAGAGAGAGAGAGTCGCTTGGTAGGAGGAGAGAGAGAGAGAGAGAGAGAGAGAGAGAGAGAGAGTTGGGGTGGGGCGTTAGGGATATATATATATAGGGAAAAGGTTCTATGCAGTCGAGCTCATGGGAACTTCCCATGAGGTCAAGCTGTGTGGGCCCCACCGTGATGTGTGTTGAACATCTACCCCATCAATCAGATGCACCATTCCGTGGTGGGCCTCGGGCTTAAAATTCAAGTCAATCCGTGACTTTTGTGGTCCACACCACATACAAAAGTTGAGAGGGGTTACCCTTCCATTAAAACATTCATAATCTTTTGTTGGGCCCACCGAGATGTTGTTCACAAATCTAGACCATCCATTATGTGTGTCCCACTTGGATGAGGGGTCAGGTCAAGTTTCAGATGCATCCAAATTTCAGATGAGCCCCATCGAGTGCTTTTATATATTTTAGGCATGTCTTCACATGATTTTAGATAGTATGGCCCACCTGAGTTCCGTATACGGCTGATTTTTGGGATATCCCATAATTTAAAGGGGACCCATCAAATGCATGGTGTAGATGTTCGACACGCATCACGGCGGGGCCCACACAGCTCGACCTCATGGGAAGTTCCCATGAGCTCGACCACATAGAACCTTTTCCCATATATATATATATATATATATATATATATATATATATATATATAAAGTATGTATGTATCCTTTGCTGGCGCCCAGTTTTAATTAGTGCCCGCAAAGGTCCCCTAAACGTCCGCAAAGCCCTATTTTCTTGCAGTGTCATGGATTTAAATACAAAACTTTGGCACATTGAAGAAATAGCAATGCAGGAAGTGTGGGGACAAACAAAAGGACAAGATCTTTTACTCATAGGAAGAAATTCTCTTGCTAGCTAAAGGTATTCTACTCATTGATAAAAGAAGCCAATTTTTAGAGTATCTTCGTTATGGATTTTGGCTGCTTGTGGTTGGTCGGTTTTTATTTTTATTTTTATTTAGTTATGTTTATAGCTTGATTTAGTAGGTGCAGGTTTATGATAGAGAATCGAAGGATTCATGCCCTCCAAAACATGTAGTTAACTGGTGGAGTTGGGAACCATTACGTCCAATTCAATATTCGGTGTTTGTCATATAGAGCTGTTGATGGGCGAGGCCTGGAGTTGGCTAGCTTCAGCCCAGATTTTGAACTTTTCGGGCTGGACCTGATGGGCCCGGCCAATTGAAATTTTGATTTTGCCAAGCCCGACCTGGGCCATTTACAGCCCTATATTTTCACACATATTTCAATTCTTGGGCAAGTAGCACACTGAAATTGATATTTAAAACCATAATAAGCCAGCCCTCGTCTTTGAAGCGAAGAAAAAAAAAAAAAAAAAAAACGATGTTTTATATTATTTTCTCACAATACACATGTATACATATATATAATTAGATAAGATTAAAAGAATGAAGTATAGATTTACATCACCACTATCTATCTACACTAGTAGAAATTTCCTTCACGACCTGAATCCTAGCCCTGTTAATAGTCACAAGACAAAGGTACACATGCTCTTCTAGCTCATTCACCTGCTTCCTAAATCCCTCATCACCCTTCCTAAGCTCCTTGATTACTTCTTGCACAGGATACTTATCCTCCCTCCTCTCAATACAGAACTCTATCATCGCCTTGTTGTGCTCGATCTCATCGTGAACCCGAGTGACAAGTCGACTCATCGTGTCAAAATCCCTATTCAAAATGTACGTCCCCTTTGCGGCTACATCCAGCTGCTCTTTTTGCTTCTTAAGCAATCTGCTTCTTAAAGATCCGAAGGCCGGGAACTTCTTCTTTAGATGCAGCGGTGAGAAGCTGAATATTGCGGGCCCCAGTAGTAGGCCTGCCAGAGTATGCGCTGCCAGGACGACGGCTACGACTGCGACCGCACCACAAGCCACTGTTAGGCAAATTCGAGAGCCTTGCTTGAAATATTTTATTGCCTTGATCTTTCTTGCCACCTTCCTTCTCCTTGATTTTAGGTGGTGCAAGATCAAGGAGTAACGTTCATTGATCACCTTGAAATTGCGTCCATTTATGTTCGAGAACGGATTGTTAAGGACACGGAATGCATCCAGCTCCGAAATCACAGACTTGAACTGGTCGGGAGAATAGTCGCCAATGATTTCCAGTGCATTTTGTATGAATTGATGGTTGGATTGCGTTTGGTTGATGCTTTGCAGCAGGTAGCTACAGATCCTGGAAGCTTCAGCACTGACATTGAAGTAGTCGAGTACGAGGTCTTTCAGATCCGAGTTCTTGAAAAATACAGCTGATTCGAGGACATGGGCAATGGTTTCTTGGCCTGGTTGGAGGAGGGTTTGCGAGAGTTGAGTGTACGAGCGGGACAACGGTGATGAAGAAGTGGCCTCTGTGACAAGTAATTGGGCTTTGGTGAAGAAGTCTGCATATGATTCTGTTCTGAATACACTCAAGTATTCCTCATTCACATTGAAGCTTTGCTGGTCCGCTTTGGATTTGTCACCACCAGCTGAAATGAAAGTATAACATATTTACAAAACAGATAAATGAAAATTCTCAAAAGGATTTCTTCCTTGCATTCATTCATGAAAAAGCACTTAATTGAAATTTCCATCTTCAACTTCATTCATTCATGTTGATACAAATTACAAAACATATTTACAAAATAGATAAATGAAAATTCTCAAAAGGGATTTCTTCCTTGCATTCATTCATGAAAAAGCACTTATTTGAAATTTCCATCTTCAACTTCATTCATTCATGTTGATACAAATTACAAAACATATTTACAAAACAGATAAATGAAAATTCTCAATAGGGATTTCTTCTTTGCATTCATTCATGAAAAAGCACTTAATTGAACTTTCCATCTTCAACTTCATTCATTCATGTTGATACAAATTATTAGTTTGTTTTATTTGCACACATTGCATCATCTCCTCAAAACAATTACCTAAAGATTATACCTTATTTCAGATTATTATTTTTTTAATCCCATAAGAAAAAATCAATAGAAAAGGCAAATCCCTTGTAATAGAGTTAATAGATCTGACATTTCTTGAAATCTTTCTTCATATCCGAATAGACCAATCATTTGATACCCCGTCTCATGGATGGGGTGATTGGTTGTTTCTTGCCATTAGACCTGTAGATTTTTTTTATTTTTTTTCTACCATTTCATGACCATAAAAAGATAGTCAGCAGATCGGTAAAAACACAGTCAACGGATCAGATACTTGCGAAGTTCCCAGGGGTGGAGATTTTGCATTATAGCTCCTCAAGTAATTGGATGGTCTAGATACATCAAGGTACACCAATTCAAGGCTTGTAGGGTTATTACCAATCACTAAATGGTTTAGGAACACATTAGATACCGAAGCCTAGTTCTTAGTTTGTGAAATGTCAATTCAGATCGCTGACATTCAAGATTCATTCATAGGAAAACTGAAAACATATGGCTTTCAAAAATAAAAAACTAAGGTACTGAATGTTTTGAGGGAATGGTCCATCCATGAGGGGACCAATGCTTGGATAGCAAACATGGCCCCACGTCTCCAAACATAGTTCCGAAGAGGGAAGTTCCCTGTTTGTGTTTGGGACGAAGACGGAAGTTTTTTTTATCTAACATGTGGTCCACCGATGAAGCAATCTAGATATTATTTAGCCATGAGTAGAAACCGCACCTTCTGTTGAGATATCTCTTCAATCTCATGATAAACAAAGAAAAGAAAAAAGAAAGATGGAAAGGGAAAATGAAGTAAAATGGATTATGACTTAGGAGAATGAAAATCTTCAATTTCCTTGCATTTTGTTTGGATCGTTCTGATGTACTTTCAATATAAAATTAGAAAGAGATTAAAACAAAAGGAAAGCGGTAGTCATTCAGAAGTTAAGTCTATAAAAGATAACGCACCTTTCACAATCTTCATCGAACGTCTCAGCCGTGTCCACATCGTGAGCACTCGTTACAAACCACTAGATGTTTTGATCATAGAGAAGTGGTTATGTAAGTTTCCCTTTCGAGAGTGATTTCAAATGGAATTCTTTATCAATCTCAACAGGAAAAACCAAACTCTATCTAGCTTTTAAAGCCATTAAAAAGTGGGTTGAGGATTGAGATTTACGCTACAACCTGTTTGGAATCTCTTTCTTTGTTAAAATCTCAACCCTCTCCAACTTGTTTGCAAGCTTTAAGGCTTGAATTCATGAAGCATTCCGCTTCTCATGCAGGCTTGTTTCCCTCTCCTTTTTATTCCTCTCTCTCTCTCTCTCTCTCTCTCTCTCTCTCTCTCTTCATATCTTGTCGTTACAAAGTTGAAAAGAGACGTTTGTGTGCAAAGTGCAAACACGATTTTAGACTTGTGGACGACACTCCCACAACAAAAAGAGCCCTTGTTTTTAGAGTATTACGATGCCACTCTAAGCTTTGGTTTTGAGAAATTGACCAAAATACCCTTCATAGTTTGGTGAAGTGGTGGGACTCACAAACTGCTCAAGAATCTCCGTTCTTGGTGGGGCTCACTATATGATTATGGTGAAATACTAATCCTTAACAACAGTGTAAGATATTCTTTTGGTGTAATATGAGTGGGCAAATAGTTTAAGTAGGGCTTTCTTTATCAGAATGGCCTAGTTTATCTTTTCTTTTCTTTTTATTTTTCAGAAGTTTATCTTTTCTTGAAAAGTAGCAAAGTCCAGAATTGTGGGCCTATGTGGAATGTGAGTAACAACCAACCCATCTAACGTATGCAACCAAGCATAACATAGTGAGATCATGAAGCAAAATTCTGGTCAATCCAATTATCCATCTAATGGGCTATACATGAATTTGAATGTTTATAGATTTGACCCACCTTGTGATTGGATCCATTACGATTTTACCCACATTGTGATTGGATCCACAAGGTTTTTGGTTAGTCTATTAATCATGGATGGGTTAGATGTTGATACATGGTACATGGTCCCACAATTCTCAATTCATATCCTTTTTAAAGAATAAAAATGAGGGCATTTACATAATTTTCTTCTTAGAAAGCACTAGTAGGAAAATTTGGCTATTCAAGGCAATTTTTGGTATATTCCCGGGATTGCTTAGGACCTGTTTGGATTCATGAAAGCATGAGAAAAGGAATAATGTTTCTTGGGAAACATTATAATTTCCAAGAAACTATAGGAAATGAAATACTGTTTTTCTTATTTGTTTTTAACAAGACTTTCATAGAAATTTACAATCTATTTTCAAGTTTGTTGTTTGGTAAAATAAAAACTTTTCTTGAAAAAAAATTAGGTAGTCACTTGCATGTGCTAAATTAGCACATGTGGCACATGTGGCTCATGTAGGATGGTTAGAGATGAATAGTGGCACATGTGGCATACATGGCATATGTGGGCACTTGAAGCTGAATTGTGGCACGCATGGTACATGTTAGTATTGAAGTTGTATGGTGACACATGTGACACAAGATATGCATTGGCACATTTGACATGTGACCACTTAGGCTAGATGACACTTCTACACACACTGGCACCATTGGGACGTGACATATTTAGAGAATTGAAGATGGACAATAGCACATGTGGCACGTTGGTGCATGTGGGGAACAAGTAAGATGAATGGTGGAAAATGTGGTACAATAGCACATGTGGCATGCAAGAGAAGATGGATGGTAACATCTGTGGTACATTAGCCCATTGGTAGCTCTTAACATATATGCGACATAAGATAAGATTGACGGTGGCACATGTGGTATAATGGCACATGTGAAGGCATGATTGAAGATGGACAATATCTCATTAGGCATATGTGGCACATATGAGAGGGCAATGGACCGATAGATGGTATGGCCCGTGAAGGAAGCGTCATTCAGTCTCGCGTCATTCATCTCATCAAAATGTCGCTTCCTATTCATGTTCGAGGACTGATCTTCCTGGACCGGCTTGGACTTGGAACTCTCAGAACTAAAATGGTATAGTCGTTCCTCTGTTTTGTTTTGGGTCCCTTTTGGGCCCATTTCCTTGGTCCAGTTTCTTTATGATAGGTGAGTCTCTTACTTTTATTGCGTCTCACCTGAAGCGCTGTAAATTCCTTGTGATTAATGAATTTGTGGTATCAGTCCACTTTCTTAAAAAAAATAATAATAATAATAAATAAAATAAAAATAAAAATAAAAATGTGGCACATATGAGGTGATTGAACATGGATGTACCGCATTCGGGATATAACCCTTGAGAAACTCATTTTTCTTCCAATATGGGAAAATGCACTTCTTAAGGGTGGAAGTGAGAAATTAAGTTCATTTATCTTCCTACAAAGATAGAAAGTAGGAAATGGTATTTCTCACAAATTTTCACAAAGAAAGGCTTATCAAACAATAGAAAGTATGTTTCATGAGAAACAATATTTCATTTTTAATACTTTCCATGAATCCAAACTAGCTCTTAGGAATTATGGTGTGAAAAATCTCTTTCTTTAAAAAAAAAAATAATACTAAAATTCTTTAAGGATAGATTGAAAGAGCTGGTGTGGGGTATCACATGGCATATGTATGCGGGATCTAGGCCACTCATAAAGTAAATGCTACCATGAACACTATTTAACCTAAATTTTTTGAAAAAATTCAAGTGACCAACACATACATGCTCAATGTACACCATTAGTCATCTTTTTCTAATTGTCGTTTCTTATTATACTTGTGTGACCCAACTGATGATTGGCCTAGATTTCTTGCATTTCTAAGCTTGATTGGAAGCCAATGCATAATCATGGTGGGGCCCGTTGGTATTGTGTGCCTTAAAAAGTTGATAATGATGATTGTGATCATTTATATAAATGACCATATGTGTTTGGTTCACGGCATGAATGACATAATTAATAATTAATGTGTGGAAAACTTTTCTTACCTATAATTTATGGGTTATAGAGAAGGATTCCTTGAGTCCAGTTATCATAGAGGACATAATGGCCATTAGCTAAGGGAGAGTTGTGTTTCATGGATCTCATACCCTAAATTTCATGACATAGTAGCAAATAAATTGTAAAATGTTAATTATTCATTTTGTGTTTAGAAACCAACAACAAGTTAGAATGGAAAGTCTCAATCATCAAATTGTCAATGCCTTGCCCTACCACACATGAGAGTGTGAGTGTTCATGATGGAGGTTCCTAGCTAAGTCTAGTTGAGAACTTACATTGGAGGATCACATCAAATCTTTGATCAAAGAGACCCATCATGCTCAAATTGCGTTGACTTGATCATGTATTAGCCTTGACTAATCCTTAGTCCTGAGGTCATAGAGGGAGTAGAGCTCGTAGTATTTTGTGCTTTGGCTCACCCTGCCATGCTACTATTGAAAGTAACATTTTATATTGGGCATTGGCCCATTAATCTCACTTGTACAAATCTTAGTTAAGGAAAATAAGACTAGGGGGTATCAAACCCTAATCTCTTATGCCTCCCTCTTTTTTTTCCCATCTTTCTTATTTTTCTCTCTCATCCTCTTCTCTCTCCATCTACATCCAGACATAGATTAATGGCATACATCTATCTTTATATTACACACACGTCGCAACCCCGTTTAGATGGTATCAGAGCAGGGATCCTAAGCATTGGCGAGCAGATTTGATCTAAAGGTTGTTTGAGGCTCGAAAGGTTTTCTTTTCTGATTTAAGGTCATCTACATGTCGTTTTGAACTGGTAGACATCCTTCATACAATTTATTTATTTATTTATTATTATTATTATTATTTTTATAGATTAGAGAACTAGTTAGATTTTCATGCTGTGTTGATGAAGCAATGAACTTGTGAGATTTTCCTATTATTCGACTAGTTAGGTTGAGGGTTGATCATGGAAACCAATTGCTTGCGATCATTTTTTGTATACTTGAAAACCCTAATCTTCCATGTGTGATTGAAGTTATTGGGTGATCCTGATGTTGTGGGCTATTAATGCTAACGGTGTCGACCATTGATGATGCTTGCGATGTCCCAGTTCTCTTGGTTGTGAGTGTAACCAGCACTACACAGGATCGTTAATCTGAAGGCAAGTTGAGCCATTTAAAAAAATAAAGTTATACTATCATTGATTGTCTTTTCTCTTTGATTTAATTATTGTAAGTGATTAATTTTTATTTGAGTTATTGTATTCATTCATTGTGTCACATTCTTCATAGTCATTGTAATTCACATTAGCCAGTTGAAGTTGTATGTGTGATTAATATTGATTCTTGGCGACTATATCCAAATGAAATCTAAAATGGATACTAAATTCGTGGCACGACAAACAGCCTCTATTAAACTTCACTATGTTGAAAATTATCTGCCCTTGTTGTATTTGATTCAAATTTTCCTAATGTCTAAACGTAGATTGAAACATGACAAATATGGAGCCCAGAAGATTCAGATACTTCCACTGGAAGAAAAATGATTGTTAAGTCCTGAACTAGTTATTTTACAGGATAAAAGAGAGTATTTATCATAATGTGATGTATGGAGATAATGAAAAGGAAATTCAGGATACTCTATAGTAGCTTTATTCAAATAACAAAAACATACAATGGTTGTATGATATCTTTAAGGAGTTCCAAACGATGAAATAAGGTGATAATCTATATGAATGTTGTGCTCACTTCAAAAGTTCTTCATGATGAATGTAAATGACATCAGCCATTCACCACAGGTGTTGTGTAACAAGAGAAAATTACGATTGTGCTCTTCCTAACTATAACATCACCATATCTTTAACCAATGAAGGCACAACTTCTTGGCAAATTGTGTTCCTTCTCTCTCAGATGTGTTTACTAGGGTGTTGCATGTTTCATCTCTAACTAAGGGAGAGGCAAAGGACAACAACATTTTTTATGTCTACTGCAAGAAAATAAACCATATAGTTGATAAGTGTTAGGATATGCCTCAGAAGATTGATGCCCATACATTCTACCACGCCAGTCTTGTACTATGTATTGAAGCCTCTAACATAACTTAGAATGACTCACATGGAAACTTTGAAAATCTCCTCAGTTAATATACTACTGGAGATACTTTTCTAACTTCTTCTATATCCATCAACGATTCAAGTAATGTTTCAATCACATCTACTGGTATGTCACCTAGGGTGATTAATTCTGAGAAAGTCAATCATATTATAGGTTACATGTCTCTGTTTTTAACCATAGATACTTCGGCCCATTATGCTCCAGTTTTTCTTATTGATGGTTCTATGTCTAATGTCCTTAGTAAATGAACTATATAACTTAATACCAATGTCATTCTTCCTTCTGTTATATATGTTTTAATTTTTTTTCCTTAACTTTGCTATTTATTGATAAATTAATTAGAACTTTAAATTTCTCAATAACTTTCTATTTCTATCATTATATATTTAAATACCTCTAGACAAAAGATATGATTGGTAGGGAATGTGAACTGTGTGGTCTTTAGAGCTAGGGTAAATTGGAGCTACACTGAATACAAGTGAGTTTACACCTCTATGGTGTCATGCCTAGTTAAGTCACCCCTCTATAAAGTCTTTAGAGATATTAGTTCCTTTTTTTTTTTTTTAAGGTTCAATAAAGTGTGAATCATGTCAATTAGCTAAACATGATCATTTTTCATATCTTCTAAGATTGTATGATCATAGTTGTGTATCTTTTTCATTAGTTCATTTTGTATGTGATCTTATAAAGATTTATAGTTTGTTTAATTTCAAATATTTTACTACATTTATTGATGATTTTTTATATGTGACATAAGTATTTTTGATGCATTATATATTAGAAGGGTTTGATATGTTTAGCTTGTTTCATGTTGAAGTCAAAACTCAATTTGAAATTGTGCATGGTGGGCCCATGGGGTATGCATGTGGAAGCTTGGCGGAACTATGGAATGAAGGCTATGTCGTAGAAGGGGGGATTAGGACCAAATAAAAATTATGTCTTTTAAAAAATAATTTCCTACTTAAACTAATAAGCAAGTTAAACTGAGCAAGAAAATTAACTTAAGGCTTCCAAGCCATTAGAGGGTGCAATCACAGAGACTACAAAAGATGTGGCAATAAGCAACCAGTCTATAACATAATCGTCTACATAAGTATGTGGGATGTGCTAACTATCAACTCCTTGCATCTATCTAATCATGCATACATATAATTAAACATTCACCATATAAGCATACTTAAATAAGTGCTCAAATACAATCTCAAACACAAGCATGTATAGTGGTTCGATTTCCCTACTCCACTCCCAGCAGATGCACTCAACCCATGAGTGTACTGGATTTCACTATTAGAGGTTTTAAATCAAGTTAATCTCTGACCTTTACAATCTTACACAAGGAGGGGCTTTCATAAGAGACTTTGTATGGTTTTCTATAAGCTCGCCACAAACATCTATCCTACACAAGAACTTACTAATGTACACTCCCATTGGATGCTCCCACAAGAGATTGTAGTTAGTTTTTCTTAGGCTAACCAACAACCTCGGTCCTCTAACTGCAGACCAACTCGCCCAATATGCTGCAATTAATGATGAAAGAGGGATATCACTATGGGTAGATATTGCAGCTGGGGCAGCATCTGACAAGTCTGAGACCTCAAAACTTAGAAGTAAAGCCAATAAAGACATTGTTATCGCAGCAGGGGTAGCAAAAAGGAAAGGAAGGCCAACCACTTCTATGTTCAAAAGGAAGAGCTAGAGACTGAGAAGCATGCGCAGAAGGGCTAACCGAAAAGGATGGGTCTCCGATGTATAACATCCTCTCTTAGAATGTGAGAGGGGTAGGTAATGCTCAAACTACCTGTCATCTGAGTCAATTGATCAAGAAGTATAAAGTTACGGTTCTCATTCTCCAAGAACCGATGATTAGAGCAAATAAGAGAGACTTCGTGGCAACGAAACTAGGGCTTAATTTTCATTTAATGGAAGAAGCTACTGAGGGCAGAATTTGGGTCCTAGCCAAACAAGGTATTCACGTCCAAACAGTCAGTGCTTCAAGGTAATGTATCACGTTATTGTTCTCGTATGGTAATACCCTTCCATTAATGATATCGACCATCTATGCTAGCTACGATAAGGAGCGGAGAAAGGAATTGTGGGATGAGCTAAGAACGACCTCTAACCTTACTAATAGGCCATAGCTGGTTTGTGGGGACTTTAACTCCACTGTGAGTACAGAAGAAAGGTTGGACGGAGTTCCTTCCTTTACAGCGTCGATGAGCGACTTCCGAGAGACCATTAACGACTCTTGCTTGCTAGATGTGGGATTTCCTAGTTCCATTTTCACTTGGTACAATAACAGATCTAGTAGGGGCCGATGATGGGCCGGACTTGATAGGATGCTTGTCAATGCGAGGTGGATGAGCTCCCTTCCAATGTTCAAATTTGACCACCTTATGCGGGCCTATTCAGATCACTCTCCGATGCTCATGAGCTTCAAGGATGTCACAGCTGACTTCCCTCGCCCTTTCCGATTCCAACGTATGTGGACCACCCATGAAGACTCTAAGAGGGTTGTCAAGGAAGCCTGGGAGATTGAAGTTGTTGCAGCACCCATGTTCAAGGTTCTTATTAAGATGACGCACCTGAAAAGGGCTCTTAAAGAGTGGAACAGATCCACATTTGGTGATGTACATAGCAACGTGCAGAAGGTAGAGGATGAGATCGTTAGAGCTGAAACCTCCCTCCTCTCCTCTATCACGTATGCCAGTATAGAGAGGCTGAATTCAGCTAGGGCGAGCCTCAAATTGGCCCAACTTCAGTAGGAATTATTTTGGAAATAGAAATTAAGGATTAAATGGCTTCAAGAAGGGGACAGAAATATCAAGTTCTTTCATGATTTGATGCTGGATAATCATAGAAGAATAGATATCTATAGAATTAAAACTTCTTCAGGGGAAACTCTTGACAAAATGAAGATATAGACAGGGCGGCAGTGAACTATTTCAATGCTTCATCGCAACAATGGATTTCTTTACAGGCGGGCCCCTGCCCAGATCATTCCAATGCACTCACATTTGCCTCATCCCCAAGAAGAGCAATCCGGAAACCATGGTTGATTTTCGACCCATCAGCCTTTACAACGGCATCATAAAGATTTTTTTCAAGATTATTACTTTTAGGCTAGCCTCCATCCTACCCTCCATCATCTCTGAAGAACAAATGGCCTTTGTTAAGGGTAGATCCATAGTGGAGAACATTTCGATTGCGAGGGAAATGACCCACGAGCTAGACCGCAAAGTATTTGGAAGAAATATGATTGTCAAGCTAGATATGGAAAAAGCTTATGACTGGGTTGAATGGTCATTTCTCGCCCAAGTGCTAAAGAAGTTCGGTTTTGACCAAAGATGGATTCTCCAAGCGCAGCGCTGCTAGATGGGCAGCTGGTTTTCGATCCTCATTAACGGTAGAGCCTTTGGATTCTTTCCCTCGTCCAGAGGCTTAAGACAAGTGGATCCCCTATCTCCTTCGTTATTCATCCTGGCAGCTAAGGTTCTAAGCCGGGGTATCCGCAACCTCTTCCTATCGGGAGCATGCTAGTCGTTCAAGCTCCCCCATAACTGTCCTATGCTAACCCATTTATTTTTTACAGATGATGCAATCTTATTCTTGAATGGTAGGGTAGGGACGGTGCATGCCCTCCTAAAGTTCATAGCAGATTATGAACAAGCGTTAAGTCAAAAGGCGAATGTCAACAAAACATCATTCATTCTCCCAAAAAAAGTGTGGCAGCCAAAGCTCGACAAATCAGGAATACAACGGGGTTCCAGCAGGCCAACCTCCCATGCACATACCTGGGCACCCCCTGATGAAAGGTAAAATTCAAGCTCCCCTCATGTTATCACTCGTCTAGAAAATCCTAGGTAAGATTGAGGGATGGAAAGCAAGAATTCTCGACCAAGCAGCCAAAACAGTCCTTATAAAACACATGTTGTCAAGCATCTTAATTCATGTTATGTTAGCAATGAACATTCCTAAAGCAACGTGAAGGCTATTTGAATTAGGCCTGGCTAATTTCTTTTAGGGGAACGCGGATGGGAAGAAGAAGAAGCACTGGATTAAGTGGTCGAAGATATGCTTCCCAATGTTAGAGGGAGGCCTGGGCTTCGGAAGTGTGGAGGATATAATGAGAGCTTTTAAGACTAAAATGAGCAGAAATTTTCTGGAGGGGAGATCTCTTTGGGTGAGACTTATGTCGACTAAATACATCAGCAAACTCATTAACTCCAGGGGCTCGAATTCAATTGCAAATTCAACTGTCTGGAAGGTTATGTTGAAAACTCTCTCGTTCGCTATCCTTCATTCTAAATGGCTTCTCGGCGAGGGTAGTGTCAATTTTTGTACCCAAAACTGGTTTGGGGAAGGCTTCCTTGTCAGTTTTGTGGAAGGCCCTATTCCGATTCATCTCAAGGAAGCAATGGTCATGGATTTTTTCTCCCCTTCTGGCAGATTCCGCTTGCATGACATCCGAGATATCCTCCCTTCGGCCATCTTTCAATCATTGAGAGATAACCCTGCCCCGCTGTCTTACAGGGAAGACACCTTGGCATGGGACCTATCAACGTTCGACAAATTTACTTTGAAATCAACTTGGCATGGAGTTCGTCAACATCAGTAGAAGCCCCGGTGCAAATTGTGGGCTTGGAATAAGGCTCTCCCAACTAAAATCAGCATCTTCCTTTGGAAAATTATGCAGAATGTCATCCCTATGGATGCTGTTGTCCAAAAATCATGCGTGAGTTTGGCCTCGCAATGTGAATGCTGCTGTGGTGAGACTGGGTCTATATGTTGGGTAGCTGCCCTTGGGTGTATATTGTTGATCAGGGGCTCCAGCGCTCCCCTAATCCAGGCAGTTTGAGGACGAGGCCCTATTTCGATCAGCTCGGCCTCATCGTCCCAGGCCTTGAACTCTCCCTCCAGCGATGCCGAGTCCTCATCTCAACGGCCAGCGAGAAGCCCTCCTTTATCGCAGCCTCTTGTTGCTTCTCAGCCTCCAGCTGCAGCTCATACTCAAACGTTCAGGCCCCTTGCTTACCATGAGGAGAACCTGGATCATCTTCTCTACTTGGGGTCCACATCCACTGAAGTCTGGGCTCATTTTCACCGCATCTTTGATGTTTTCTATATTCCTTCTCACACAATTCAGCAGAGAATCATTTTCTAGTCTTCATGTGCGTCCTCCACAACTTGCCTTAAGCTGTTATTAGGCCTGACTCCTGCACTAATATCTTGGGAATTATGGTTGAGCCGAAACGCTTCTCGCTTCGAAGGGATTAAGATGTCAGGCTGCATGGTTATCGCTCAGGTCGCTAGATGGTTACAAGAAATCGGCAATCCCATGTCAGTTAGCAAATCTCTCTCCCTCATTGACTCGACTTCTGTTCAAGCCCTCCATCTAGTCACTGACAGGGTGATTCCTGTTGTCAAACCACATGTTGTAAATTGGTAAAGACCTCTCCCGGGTTGGGTCAAGTTGAATGTAGACGACTCGTCTCGCGGGAACCCGGGAGAGAGTGGCGGAGGAGGGGTTTGCAGGGACTCTCAGGGCTGGTTTATTTTTGCTTTTCATAGGTATTATGGCCCTGCAACGAACACAACAATGGAGGCTCAGGCAATGCTTAATGGTATCATCCTATGTAGTAAATTGAGCTTCTGGAACATCATGGTTGAATCTGACTTAAAGATTGTGGTGGAAGCAGTTGTCAACCCTTCTGGCCACTGCCTATGGAACATCTGGTACAGGATGGGGGTCATCCACCAATTCAGCCGATCCCTCAACCTCACCTTCAGGCACATCTTCCACGAGGGTAACATTGTGGCAGATGCGCTGGCTAGAGCGGCAAGTGAAGGTTGTTCTAACATTTTCTTCCGATCTAGATTGGAACTGCTTAGGCAAATTAGGGGTTCCGTAGTCCTTAGTAAGGCAGGCCTGGGGAGTCTGAGAGTTTGATTTTTCTTGTTTTCGTAGGTTCTTTTGTTATTGTCAGCCAGATCGGCCCGTGAGTCTCCTCCGCCTGGCCTTTCCTTGGCTCGCTTTGTTTCAATTGGTTTTTGTCTAGTGTGTAGGCCGGTATATGATAGGCGAGTTCCCTTACTTTTTGTTGGAGATCGCCTGAAGGAGTTTAAAACTTTTCGCCTTGATATCAATAAAACTTTGGTGGCCCCGTTCCACCATTTCTTTAAAAAAAAAAAAAAAAATAACCTCAATCCTAATTCAAGGACCTATGTTTACTCTAGTCAAAAGTTTCCACGAAGACTAACACGTACGCACCTATGTCTGGTGGCCTACACAAAGACTTGATTTAGGCCCTATACAAGAGACAAGAGCCTACACAAGAACCTAGATTTATTCCCTACACAAAAACCTAATTGAGTTTGACATTTTAAACTCTATACTCAATCCTACACAAGGAATGGGTGCACACAGACTCTTACAATTGAAAAATTACTTGTCGGATTGAACCCCTTTTATAACGTCATCTCAGGTGACTTGATCAATGCTCTCCTGTACTTCAATTATCTCTCCTTTGCTCCCTCGATCATGATGTCAATGCGTTACCAACGTTTCATCTCCAATATCAACCACCTTGCATGTAATGCTCCTTTGGGTGACCAAGGTGATGGGAGGTTGGCAGAATCACCTATAACTAATGGAAAGTTGTAATTCTCAGGGGATAGTCATAGATGAGTCTTCTAGAGGATTTATACAATGATATGACTATAGAGGTTGAGTTTAATATCTAAAAAATAGATGATTTTAAGCACATCTTCAAGGTGAAAGTTGGAATCCTCATTAGAGTGTTAATATCAAGGAAAATTATTTAGAACTCATTAGTTTAGAGGCTTGGGTTGAGGGATATGAATATAAAGCATATAGACCTTTAAAGCTCTTATATAGACTTAAATAAGCTCCTAAGCAGTGACATGAAAAAATTAACTAAGTGATGACATCAAATGAGTTAATGTTCAATGAAGGTGGGAATGCATTGATATTTGGTACAAATATAGAAATCATTAATGAGACTAAAACCTTCTTATCTTCTTTCTTTGATATAAAATATCATGAAAAAGTTTATTTCATTTTAGGGATTAAGCTAATTTGTAGTGAACATATAATAATTTTAACTCAATTCCATTACATAGAGAAGATTTTTTTTAAATATAATCAATGCGATTGTAAAGTTGTATATACCTCTTTTGAAAATAACATAAAGCTATAATAAAATATTGGGGAATGAATATCTCAGACTGATTGTGCCGATGTCATTGTCAACTTAGCATATATTATGAACTACACATTAACTTTTCAATAAGCAAGCTGAGTAGATATTTTAATAATCTAAATTACATGCATTAAAATATTATATATATATATATAGGATCTTAACATATCTTGAAAGGACCTGAGATCTTGGTTTTCATTATGAATGATTCTTAACAGTAATTGAAGGTTAAGTACCGTTGATTGAAATTTAGGGTCAAACGATTTTAAATATACTGGTAGTTTTATATTCACCATAAAGACGAAGTTATTTCATTAAAAAAGCTTATATAAATCAATACACTATGGAATCTGAACTAGTTGCTCTGGTGACAATTGATGGGGAAATGGAATGGATTAAAACATTACTAATTGACATACATTTTTAAGTGAAAACGATACCACTTATCCATTCATAGTGGTAGCTTGGTTGTTATATGGAGAGCTTAATAACAAGTGTTGTAATGAAAAATCTAAATAAATATGTCTAAATCATTATTGTGTGGGATAACAATTGAAAAATGGTAAATGACTCTAGAATTTGTAAGTTCCATTGATAATATAGTAAGCCCTTTAGTTAAAACTTTAGCTAAAGAAAATGTTTGGAAAACATTGAGAGAGATTGGACTTAAATCCATAGAAAAATGAATTATTAGACATGGTAGCCCAACCTAAGGACAAGAAATTCTAAGAATTAGGTTCAATAGGAAAAATAAGTTTTCATGTAATTCTTTAGTTGAACGGTATTACATGTTTAGGATATTATTCCTTAAAGTCTATTTCTATGGTGTTAGTAATGCAAATCTCTTCAATGTATTAAAGTTGAGTGAATTTTTGAATGAGTTATAGACTTTTCTCAAAGTGTGATGACTATTGTTATAAAGACACTCTTAATGAACTCACCTAAATGTACATGGAAGTTAAGTTGTTTCCTATGAGAATTTGTCTAATTCTTTACAGCGCTCATAAAATCGGAATATTGCATATGGTTGTAACATGCATATCTGAAAACCTTAAAAACACTTACATTATTACTTTTGTTTTATATATGATCTAAAAAAATCTAATTCAAAACTTAGCTTATTGATTTCTTATAGTCCAAACATATTTCATTAAGTTTAATATAATTCATCATTATCATTTATGCATAGTAATTCTTAATTATACTATTTTTTGTATTTATTTTTTTAAATAAGTAATGGATTCTTAGTATATTTCAAAAAAGGTAAATCTATCTGTTATCTTATTATAGTTCAAGTTCATTTTTTAATACAAAACTCTAAAGTATTTTGAATAAACGTTCCATTATGCTTAATCCAGTACATGGTAGGCTCGAGTCCATTTCTTTGTTTCTTGATTGGGATTTCTTCATAGTTCATACATACTATAAGAATCCATTCAGTGGGCTATTGTATCCCATCATAACTCGTCCAAAGCCTTGTGCATGTCCTCACCAAAGGAGCGTAAACTATCTAAAAAAGAGCAACATAATAAGTGTCTCAACTCAACAGTGATTTTGTAACATAGCCTGTATTGTTCCAGAAATTTTCAATCCACATCACATATTTGAAATTCTTTTAACTTTACAGATTTATTTACTTTCATTCAGATTTTTTGTAAACATTTGTTTTGGATTCAATATTGAATTGTCCATGTAACTTCATAACAACTGATGACATAATAACTGATGGGGGGATGAGTTGGGTCCTTACTTATACCTTAGTGGTAGACTTATAAGAGTTTTAACATGAGGTCATGAGTTCGAGTACCTATTGTGGTGAAATCCCATTGTAGTGTGAGTGCATGAGTGTATGTGGGGTGTGAGTGCACACACACACACACACACACACACACACACACACACACACACACATATATATATATATATATATATATATATATAAACAACTGATGAGGGGATGAGTTTCCTCTTCTTTTTTTAATGACACAAAACTAACATAATTGTTTAACTTTTTTTTAAAAAATGATAGTTCTCACGTTCTCACAACATTAGATAACCTTAGTTCCTGTTATAAATAGTTGGGACAAGACAAATGGTGTTATATATATATATATATATATATATATATATATATATATATATATATATATATATATATATATATATATATATATATATATATATGGGAAAAGGTACAATGCGCTCGAGCTGACGATAAGCTCCCGTGAGGTTGAGCTGTGTGGGCCCCACCGTGATGTGTTTCGACCATCAACACCGTGCATTTGATGGGTACCCTTTAAATTATGGGATATCCCAAAAATCAGCCATATATGGAACTCAGGTGGGTCATACTATCTAAAATTATGTGAAGACATTGTTAAAACATATAAAAGCACTTAGTGGGGCCCATCTGAGTTTTGCATGCGCCTGAAACTTGGTTTGAACCCTCATTTAAGTGGGACACACATAATGGATGGGCTGGATTTCCAAACTACATCTCAATGGGCCCTCAAAAATGGTTATGAATGTTTTAATGGTGCACCGCCCCTCCCCACTTCTATATGTGGTGTGGCCCACACAAGTCACGAATTGACTTGATTTTTGAGACCGAGGCCTACGATGGAATGGTGCATCTGACTGATGGGGTAGATGTTCGAAACGCATCACGGTGGGGCCCACACAGCTCGACCTCATGGGGCGTTAAAATCAGCTCGAGCACATTGTACCTTTTCCCTATATATATATATATATATATATATATATATATATATATATATATATATATATATAACATGTATGTAAAAGATTTATTAGTACAAGTAACTTAACAATCTAGTGTTGATGGAGTTTTTTTCCATCTTTTGAAAAATATATCTCCTTAACCAAAGTGAATTAAATGCAGTCACGCCTCACCCATGACGATGCGGCCCTTACCGTGGGGCCATCTTAATGTATTCATTCTATATCCATGTTGTCCATCCATTTTAAAATATTATTTTAGGATATGAGCATAAAAAGGAAGCAGATCCAATTTTCAGGTGGACCATATCATAGTAAACAGTTGTGATCGGACATTAATTGGCCACAAGTTTTGGATCATGCTTATATTTGTTTTTTCCCCTTCTTCCAAGTTTTTATAACCTTATAGAAACATTATGGTGGGCCTTAGGAAGTTTTTAATTGTAGAGTATTCAATCACCATTGTTTCATATACTATGGTCCATTTGAGATTTGGATCTTATTCATTTTTGGGTTAATTCCATATAATGGTCTGAAAAAACGGATGAACGTCGTGTATATAGAATAAATACACCAAGGTGGGCCCCATGGTAGGGTCGCACCATTTTGGGTGAGGCCACAACCACACCTAATCCGTCCTCCTCCAATAGATGATCAAGTATTGCAATGAACAAGTAACTATTAAATATTCTCATTAATTCTTCCTTCAGATTTCCCAGACGAACAACAAATGGGGTCCATATTGAATGGATATCTTCAATCTATGCAGAATTAGGGGACATCGATCGATCAACAACCATGCTAGATTGATCAAACCTCTCCAGAATTAGACAGATTGCTTGTTAGATAGGTTTATACCATGCTTGATCGATCGACAGCAATTCAAATAAATCATTTTCACTCTATGTGTGTCTATTTTATGTTTGATTTTGTCTTATTTAATTGAATTTGGGTTTGCTTCCGCGTAATCCCCAACAAGTAGTATTAGCAATAACGTTGGAGTTTCGAGTTCTAATCTAAAACATGTCGATGAAAGGGTCTTACGTGAAGTATGAAATGGAGAAATTCACTAGTAGAAATAATTTTGAATTATGGAATATGAAAATGAGACGCTTTTTAGTTTTAACAAGGATTGCAACATGCTCTCCTTGATAAGGCGAAGCGTCCTGCATTTATGAGTGATGAAGAGTGGGATGAACTTGATGAGAGGGCTACAACATTGATCCAAATGTGTTTAATAGACAACGTTCTTGTTTCGACAGGAAACAAATGCATTCGATTTGGGGGAATTCATTCAATGATAACAAAGAAAGAATAAGAGAACAATGATCACAAGATATTTTATTCACTCTGAGTTCATTTACATCCTCACATTTTCCTTGATTTTAAGATATATTACAATGAATAGGCACAATGAATGAAAGAGAAGGTATTTTAATTAATAAATTTATCATTGATGCTTTTGATGTTTATTGCAAAGGCAAATGAGTTATGCGAACTCAAAGCCCCTGATTTGATCGTACGATAGGTTCTGATCATCCTTCTAATCGTATGTACAGACTCTCCTTTCTCTTAGGGTTCTCTCTCTGTGCTTCACATTTTCCTTAACCTTCCCTTTATAAATCCGGTAACTAGCGCACTTGATCAAGGAATGGGTATTTTAGGCAAGAATATTGGTGCACAATTTAAGAGAATATGTAACCTTCACAAACTTGGGTTATGTGGGTGCACAATTGAGGAAACGTCGAGGACTTCTCAAACTTGGGTTGTGTCATAATTCTGTTGTGCCACTTTTCTCATTGTGCCATAACTCCGTTGTGCCACTTTCATCATACTCCACTTTCCTCTCCTTTGGGAGCTCTTTGAGTGTAACGCCCTGAAAATCGGGGGTCGAGTATAAGCTCCACTCCCAAGTTCCAACGCATCACTTATGCAACATAGATAATGATGATTAAATGTTGTCCGTGTTAGTGCATTAAACATGAGTGGGATTACACCAAAACAGCACATTATACTCCAGAGATAGTTAAATTATGCAAGCGGAAGAACTATGATAAATATATAAAATATATAAAACGTTGTAAGCCTACAGAGTGTGAACATGTTATTAGGTAAAATATGTACATGTATACTTCCTAAAATGGACAAAAAATAAATATACATGTATGATTCAAAAAACAAAATAACAATTGTAAGGGCATCTAGCCGACATTCCAGAAGTCCCCGTCAATCAAGCTACAGCTCACATGAACCCGCCTGAAAACTGTATGAACGAAAATGCCTCCTCGTCATCCTCATAGTCCGGCTCCGCCTCATAGGCATCGCCTCCACCTACAACTAAGACAGGGTCTGGTTAGTGTGTATAACACTGTCCCGTAACGTGGAAGTGAGTGATCAACTCAGTGGAACAATAAAGCAAAGGTTAACATGTTATCAATTCAGTCAAGCAGTAATGATAAAGTAATATAATCACACATCCCTATGTACTCTGATTAATGCAAAGAATGGTTTGAATAAATGATGCATGCCCTCGCCTGCACTCCCTCTGCGATCTTCATCTCATGAACGCGTATGTCAGTCACTTCCTCAGTGCTCTACCCAACACCAAACGACACATGTAATGCAGTGCATGAGCGTGCTTACCATGTTCTTATTAGTCCTTTTCAAACAGTAGGATTGAGAAACTAAGGTACCTTCCTCATATCATTCCCCAAACAAAGATCCATTCTAGGGTCGTTAGTTCTAGCAAATCTCATACGATGTTACAGTTCTAGGTCACTGCAAAGGGCTCGTCACCTAGATGTAGTGTAGGCCTAGTTATATTCTAGTTGCTACGAAAAGGCTCGTCGCCTCTCCGCAGGCTTAGAGTATGCTCGAGGTCACTACAAAGGGCTCATCACCTTGACAGTGTAGGCCGACAGCTCGAATACAGTGTCCCATACCACCGTATTCGACTCACAAGTTTAGGTTGCTCACTAGCCACTACAGGTGGACTCGTCACCCCGGTGTAGGCTGATAGCTCGACCACAGTGTCCCATACCACCATGTCCGGTTCATGAGTCTTAGCGGATCGAGGTACCAAGGTTAACGGGGTTTTCACCGGTGAGTTTGGTATCTTAGGTTCAAGCAGTAGTGTCCAAACATGGTGAACATATATCAGGCCAATCGAGTTACTTGACGAGCTCAACTAGCACGAGCGCACATCGAGTTGATTGACATGAAGTGCATGAGCACCTCGCGGGGCCTAACCACTGTTAACAACTGAAGTACAGCTTGGATTCGTCAGGCACGTCCCAGGTGATGAAACAACATCAGCCACGTAATCAGGATCTGTTACCGATTGCCTGGACCATATAATAACCCCAACCATATTCAATTACGACAAATTATCATATGAGATAATCAAAACAGTAATGGATCAATACTTCAAATCATACTATCATTTGAACATGTTCTGAAATGCAATATAAACATGAATTCGCACGTATTCAATTCACAAACAAAACAGACATCAGAATATGACATACATGGAGGGAATCATACACATCATTGAGGTAGTTGAGAATCATATCTCAACTCGCATACAAGTACACTAGGCTAACTGCTATCTCATTCAGACAATTTTACAAACACTTAATCTACACATTTCATCATACATATTATATATTAGTTATCATACGTATTAGGGCAAATCCTTTCGTCAAAGGGTTGTTGCCTATACGATAATCATTTATCCACGACAGTTAGTCATGGTGAGCACGAATGCAAATTCTATACTCATTCAGTCATTTTCACAAACACTTAAGATACACATAATAACATACACAACGTATGTTGATATAACATGTATTAGGGCTAATCCTTTCACCCAGGAGTTATTATACATACATCTAGCATACATAGACAGCAGTTAATCATGAAAAACTCAATTTCAAATTCACTTTGTATACGGTCATTTCAACAACCACATGGATTACCGTATATTCAACATAGTTCATATATAACTGAAAAGCGAAACAGACATCGCATTTTGCATGTGAAATGGCACTCACATCAGTAATAAATCACTAACCAACATTGAAAGCCTTAAAAACCATAACCTATATGTTTATAGTCCGCACCGTACGCCGGTAAATACGTAACGGATTCGTTTTAGACACTTAGTCTTTGTCAACAGCGAATTGGCAACCTATAGCATGAATTAGGTTAGCTATTTCATAACTTACACTACCTGAAACCCTAAAACAGGTTAAGGTTAGGTTTTCTTACTCAAGTACGTTGTTGAAAACGCCAAATTTGTGATACGGGTAGGGTGGCTAAGTGCATAGAGCAACGGGATCAGATCCCAGGATGAATCTCTCTCTCTCTCTCTCTCTTTCCTTTCCTTTTCCTCTCATCTCTTTTTTAGGGTTTCAAAATTCGTATGGAATATGAGAGAGAGTGTTTAAGGCCCTTATATAGGCCCAGAACTGATGGGAATGGCCCCAGGGCCAAGGTATACTTAGGTTATGTCCAAAGATTGGTTGTTCCGATCCAACGGAGCACTTCCGGAGCCCCCTTTTCTGTGTGCGGTCGGACTTAAGCTCCCTAACATTGGATCTAGGTCAGGCTGAGTTTTTGTTCCGATCAGGTTTACAGATCGACCGTAGCGGACCTGTTTCAGTTCAACGGTCACTGGTACTCGATCAGGGCCACAAGTGCACTGACGTGTGTGAGAAATTTCTCTTGATCTGAGGGTGTATTTGAGTCAAATTCTGACGGTCTGAATTCTTATATTTGGCCCGCAAGCGACACATCTCAGATTACTTAAGTTTGGAGTTTATTTCTAAAAATATTCACGTTTCTCACACACTTTGCTCTGGGCACAAGTTGTGTATTTCTGGATGCAGTTAGGACTTGATTTCCGGGATGGTCGTCAAGTCCAGCAAGGCGGTCATAATCGTTTAGTTTTGCAGTAATCGGACTTTCGACGTGCGGTCCAGGTCCGATACGAAGTTTCGTGATGCTCCCGATAGCAACTGGGTAATGAGATTGATCTTAGATTATAGGATAATGTAGCGTCGATGATTCCGCAAGTTTTGGGTCTTGCAGTTCGTATTTAAAGTGATTAATGCTAATTTCACAAGTAAACTAGTTTAGCACTAGCTAATACTCACCTAATTTCTAAAGGATTTAGTCTTGTATGATTTCTGCCTGAGGTGGTATTCGGGCCTTTGTAGTTTGTATAGAAGGTGATTCAAGTTATTAATACTTAATTAAATTATGCCCTAATCACGACAGAATAAGGTCCTAGGGCAGTTCTACGTCCAAGGACGTCCATTGCCAAGTTAGGAAAAATCTGGGGTGTTATATTGAGACTCTCTAACTTGTGTCTATCTAAATGAAGATGGGAGAGGGGTATTTATAGGCGTCTCGCACGTGTGAAGGCTATCTGCACACAACAGCTTCCAAATACAACAACAACTTTCTCAGTACAAAATTCTTGCAGTGCAAACAACTTCGGTGCACAACGGCTTCATCAGTGCAACGACTTACAAATACAACACAACAGCTTTCAGCGCACAACACTACTGAGGGGTAGACGATCATCTCTTCCATCTTCTTCCTCAAATGAGGAGAGGGGTGCGGTATTTATAGACTTCTCACACGTGTGAGAAGGCCATTTGCGCACAACAGGTTCATCAGGAGAGGGCATGAAGCGCACAACACCTCCTTCAAGCAGAAGCATACAGCGCATAACAGGACTGCGCACAATAGCTTCCTGGGCGCAACAGATTCCAGCGCACAATAGCTTCCTACGCACAACCAGGGGTGCATAATTCATCAGGTGCACAACCAGGGGCGCACAACTCATCGGGTGCACAACCAGGGGCGTACAACTCATCAAGTGCACAACCAGGGCCGCACAACTCAAGGGGAGAGAGAGAATATTTTTGTACCCCAACAGTTCTTTACAATGTACTATATCAAAAGACTGCCGCAAGGGTATAGACGAAACTTAATAGTTTGTACATGAAGAAATCCTTAGGTAGTCGTCTTTGTCTTAAGAAATAGTTCTACAATCTTAATATGACAGAAGGATCTGAAATCAATGAACACATGACCACGTTCAGTGAATTATTTTATAAATTGATGAATGCGGAGGTTAAGAATGAAGAGGAAGATCAACCCTTAATTCTGTTGAATTCACTTCAATCGTCTTACAAGAATTTCATAGACACTCTAATCCACAGTAAGGATACCGTCAATGTTGAAATTGTCATCTCATCCCTTCATGAGAAGTAGCTGAGAAGGAAAGATAGTGGTAAGGGTACTTTTACAGGTATGTTAGTTGCTAGGGAAAAGAATTTTGAATGTGAGAAGGGAAATTCTCGATCTAGATCATTTTGGAACGCAAGTAATATGGTTAATAGAATGTTGACTTATAACTACTCGTTTATTCTTGTGGGTCAAAGCTTCAGTTTGTGATGGCTCTTTCCACAATCGAAGCAGAGTATATGGTAATGACAGAAGCGTTCAAAGAAGGTATTTGGTTGAAAGGGATAATAAATCTGCTTGGGCTTCAGCAGGAGGCCATGCCGATTAATTGTGACAGCGGAAGTGTGATTAATTTGGCTAAAAACTTGGTTTATCACTCACGTACAAAACATATTGATGCTCATCATCATTTTATTTGACAGGTACTTAAGGAAGACGGCGTGACTCTAGAGAAGATCCACACAAGTGTGAACCATCCGGACATGCTTACTAATGTGGTTCCTATAGAGAATATTAAGCTTTGTGCAACTTCTTTAGGCTTGGTGAAGGATTAATGAAGACAAAGTGTGTGCGAGAAGTGATGATAAAGTTATGATGGAAGACGATTCCAGATGGTGATAGTAGTGGAGAAATGAAGCATGAAGATTAAATCCATGGTGGAGATTGTTGAATGAATGTCTTCAATCTATACAGAAGGAAGGGACATTGATCGATCGACAACCATGCTCAATCGATCGAACCTCTCCCAAATTAAAGAGATTGCTCGTTGAACATTTTTGGACCATGCTCGATCGAATGAACCTTTGGGTTGATCAATCGACAGTAATTTGAATAAATCATTTTTACTCTATGGATAGTTTTAGACTAGTTCGATCACTTGAGCTTTGTTATGCTTGATCGATCGAAGGGTGCTCGATCAGTGTCAATTGATCGACACTTAGATTAACGACACGCGCGAAACTGCATAAGTACATGATTTGTTTCCTATTCCAGTTTATATATATATATATGGGAAAAGGTACTATGCGCTCGAGCTCACGATAAGCTCCCTTGAGGTCGAGCTATGTGGGCCCCACCGTAATGCGTGTCAACCATCAACATCGTGCATTTGATGGGTCCCCTTTAAATTATGGGATATCCCAAAAATCAGCCGTATACGAACTCAAAAATATACCATCTAAAATCATGTGAAGGCATGCCAAAAACATATAAAAGCACTTGGTGGGGCCCACCTGAAATTTGCATGTGTCTGAAACTTGGGCTGAACCCTCATCCAAGTGGGACTTGGTCTGAACCCTCATCCAAGTGGGACACACATAATGGATGGGCTGGATTTGCAAACCACATCTCGTTGGGCCCAAAAAATGATTATGAATGTTTTAATGGTGCACGGCCCCTCTCAACTTCTATATATGGTGTGGCCCACACAAGTAATGTATTGACTTGATTTTTGAGACCTAAGCCCACGATGGAATGGTGCATCTGACTGATGGGGTAGATGTTCGAAACGCATCACGGTGGGGCCCACACAGCTCGACCTCATGGGACGTACCCATCAGCTCGAGCGCATAGTACCTTTTCTCTCTCTCTCTCTCTCTCTATATATATATATATATATATATATAGAGAGAGAGAGAGAGAGACCATGCTCAACTATATATATATATATATATATAGAGAGAGAGAGAGACCATGCTCAACCAGGATTAGGATGAATTCGAAGACGTTCTTAAGGGTTTTAGAGAAGAAAAGTGAGGTTTTAGGGTATTTAAAGCAAGATCTCATCATTATAAATACACCGTGTCTTGTAATATTATTTAATAGTTGATTTCTCACAAGGGTTTTTCTACATAAAATTTGTGTGTTTACTGTGTATTTGGTTTATGTTTAATTTTGTATTGCTTGATTGAATTCATATTTTCTCTGCATAATCCCAACAGTCTACCAGAGCAGACATACACTTCAAGTGAATGTGAGCCCACCCGCCACCATTTTAGCTATAATCAGATTGTACATTGCACGTACTGTATGTACTCTACACCTGTAACAACCCACTTTTTTTGTGGAAACTAACTCCACCGTCCGCTTCTGTGTGGCCCACCTGAGTTTTGGATCAGCCTCATTTTTGGCCTTACATTTTCTCTTGGCTTGACTGAGATGATGGACGGATTAGATTTATATTATCATTAGCAGGGACCCACCATATTTAAAAAATAAAATAAAATAAAAAATAACATTTTATACTTTCCGCACGACTAAACTATTTTCCCCTTTTTGTGCGGTAATGGCCACCGAAACCTCCCACGAAACAAAACTTCCCACGTTCCCCACTCTTCTGCATCGTTCCTCACATCCATTAAAAAGGAAGAAAAGATATTAGCAAAGTTACAATCTTATCAAAGAGGGAGTGTGAGAATCGGTAGATCAAGAGAGAGAGATTTGTCGTGGGCCTGGATCATCAACTTTGAGGTAGGTGATCTTATCTCGAAATTTAATATTTTCAGTTAATTATTATTTTTATTTTTTTCCAGCATTTTAATAGGAATATTATTGTAGTGATTATTATGTGGGTAATTCTCCTCCACTATGAATTTTCTGATTTTATATATTTCAAATTATCTATAATGACTTTAATAAATATTTCCAAATTCATTTATACATGATATCTGTTTTTCTGAATTTTAGTAATTACTGAATCTACTTAACTTGTAGATTAGATCATAATATCTTTTATTTCCAAAATTAAGTGTTAAGATTTATACCATAAATCTAAGTTAGAGTAATTAATCTAAATTAGTTTATTAGAATAAATACTAATTAAATTTATTCTAAATTAAGAATATACATATTATATATATATATATAATAAATAGATAAAATAATTTTACTAAATTTGTATTCTGATTTAGAAGTTTTAAAATCCCTTTTGATCAAATTAAATTGTTATAAGTCTAAATTTAAGTATTTAAGGTTTTATATGATTTAATCTATATGATTATTAAATTATTTAAATCAAAATCTTAACTCGATGTTAAATTAAACTTTCAATTCATACTAAATTAAACTCTGATATAAGTTTAAAAAAAATAAATAAATAAATAAATAAATAAACAATTTATCTAAAGTTATAAATTAATTTATAAAAGTATTTGTGTTATCATGTGCCACAATTACAAATTTCTGAGTGCATGCGTGTCAATCGTCATACTCTGCCAGAGTACCAAATAACTCCTTATGAGATGTCAGAGGATGCACCATGAGAACCTACTTTAATGGAGAATGTTTCAAGTCCATTAAGTTGGACCACAAGTTACGGTCCACTCACTAATAGATTTATGACATACTAAGTTTATACAAATTTCAACCCTTCCAATACATCTAAACAACATGAAGATCACATATATGAAAAATTATTCCAACATACTAGTCAGGGTATCCTCAAAAATAGAAAATAACTTATAACTGTTGATAAATGGTATTATTCATTTAATGAGTGAATGTAAGTGTATTTTTTTGTAAGTGTTCCTAATTGTTTAATAAACCTAGTGAATGGGTTAGATTTTTCATATATATTAAAGGTTAGAAGTTATTTACTTGATGGACCGTAATGTTTCCAACCGATTGTACTGGAGATCTTTTTATTTTAAGGGACTCTGTTAGTACGAGATATGCCAGTATGACTACAATCTTACTCGTCGCTACATGCGGAACATAACACACGTGTGTAAGTCTGAAAATCTACTATGTAATCCACATCTTTGACGTGCCCAAATAGCAAAAAAAATATATAATAATAATAAATAAAAAGAGCACAGTCTGTCTATTTTTCTTAGGCACACCATGAATGAATGAAGGCTAACAATGTTCCTTATTCAACTTACAAGTATGGTCCACTTAATTAGTTTAACGTTCAAATTTTTAGTTAAGGGAACATAGAAAACATGACCTCTCAGATGAACGGATTAGATATCACACACGTGGCTCGTGTGACACGTGACATGCGAGTAGGATTGCGCGAGTAGCTTTCCCATTTTTTTTTATGAAGAAATGAATGGTGGAGCATTGGAGTTGCTTGTATGAATTCCAGAAATGAACCAACAGCTTTGGATTGTGCAAATGGTCATAACCCTTTAGATTCTGTAGAGTAAAGATTCACATATACCTGCATTTTTAAATTATTAATTTGAGTGACACCAAATACTCAGTTTGTTGTATGGATTTATTTCCACACTCTGCCTCTTTATTAAATAACACTATCATGATAGTCTACGCCATTCTTAATATGGTGGTGACTCCTCAACCGTCCATCATGAAATGCTTGTACGGTAAATTTGATCGTCCAAATTGATGAACCAACTTTTAATGGTGGACCACCAAAAATTTGAGCTGAGAATGTGAAATAACTATGAATTTTAGTAGGCCCCATCTTCTCAATGTGAGATTTATTGCTCAAGGGTGGAGCTCATGTAGAACCTGATATTTTAACAAATTTATGCACCTTGTTCAGAACTTGCATTATAGTTTAGAAATTGGATTGATTAAATTATTAATCATTATTTTGTCGATATTGAAATTGTTCATGTTATTCATGTTTATCTATTGATTATTTAATTGTAAAAAAAATGGTGTATAAATTAGCAAGTAGGGCAATCGTGTCCCTTGGGTGAGAGACCCTAAAGCTAGCAAGTAGGGCAATCGTGTCCCTTGGGTGAAAGACCCTAGAACCCACTGGATCCATTGGAGTCTTCTTTGTGTACGGCGTATGAGTACAATTGTGTGCGTGGACATACGTCTGATGTACAACTGGAGCAGTAGTCTGACCAGCTAACGTGTAAATGGGTCCCTCACCAGGAGGTACCAGTGCGTGGACGTTAATGCAACGTGACCATCCACTTGGGTACGGTGTTGTAAGAAATAATTTAAATGTTACAAGTATTCATGGAAATATTACATGCATTGCATTTTCTTTTGTTACATTCTGTTATCTGTATTTATTTTTCCTTCATTGTTATAAAAGTAATATTACCTGAACATATTGAATTTTGGGTAAGAAATGACCCTACTGGGCTGTTATGCTCATCCTACTAAAATAAAATGTACAGGTGAAGAGCTGGAATACTACGAGCAGGCGGGCCTCTACTATTAATGTTATTTCTAGAAAATTTGTTTAGTTTTATTTCAATTCAGTTTTCTTGTTAATTAGGTTTAGTTTATATTTAAATTTCGATGTAGAAATGAACAACTATCAAAGAGTTGAGTTTAATAAATATTTAGTTGTATTTTCTTTTAGATTATGTTGAATATTGGTTGAATCAGCTAGAATGTAATAAATGTCATCATATCATAATTCACACCTTGGGATTCGGGTCCTGAATACCTTATTTAGGTACCCGAATTTCGGGGTGTGACAGATTTAGTATCAGAGCCGTTTAGATTAAAAATTGTGGACCTAGGGTTGTCTTTAGAATTAGTGAACCAAACATAAATCTCTTTGCTTTTATGATAGGAAAAATAGAAATATAAATTTAGGGATCATTGTATTATGTTGACATCATATATAATCTTATTTAGACTTGACATTGAACTAATAACCCAAATCTGGACTTTAAGGAATTTTTAGGAATTTTTAGCATACTACACTAAATTGGACAGCAATAGTAAGCAGAAAATACTTAACTTGCAAAAGTCATAACTAATTAATTAAAACTCATTTTAAGTTGATTCAAAATCTCAGTCGTAGTTTAACAAGTGTAGTTTCAGTAAAAATTAATTAAAAAAATGTAAATATAGGTTTATCTTTTACCAATATTAAGTTATATATATACTGGTCAGAAATCGTTTGTTTCTGGACAGACCTAATTATCCGAATTTTAGAAATTTTTTTAGACTTTGTATTAGGCTGAAATTTTACAGAATTATATTAGACTCATATATGTATCATAAAAAAAATTTTAGATCAATCTAACACTTATAACTATCAGAAACATTAGCGGGAATAGTATCCTAAGAATCTGAATTTTCTGCACTACAACTTTGATACATGTCACTTCTGAATTCTCTTAATCTCCATGTGTTATTCTTTTAGATCATCAAATATTCTTGCAATCCAATAAATTCTTCATGCTCATATAGACCTTAAATAATATGTACTCCATTAATGATACTTAGAATTCAATTTAATTATTACAACCTACCTTGGTTATTATACACTAAGCTTACATGTTTAAATTAATCATAGATTATGGCGGATCAAAACATAGACGTCGGAGCCACATCAGGAGCTCCTGTTCCCGATACCACTGAAAACGGGTCACTTATGGGTGAAATTCTTAGGGCCATAAGTGATCTTACGGCTCTTGTGGGCTATCAGATAAGACAGACTCAAGCGGAAGGACAAACTCAAGCGCAAGGTCAAACCCAAACTGTTCACGTAGCTAACGGTGGGATAGAAAATTTATCGGAAAGGTTCAAAAGACAGAGGCCGCCTGTATTTAAGGGTGGGCCTGACCCATCTGAGGCCGAGGTGTGGAAGAAACAGATTGATAAGATACTCACAGTTATGAAGTGTGATGAATACCAGAAAGCAGAATTGACTATTTACATGCTAGAAGGGGAGGCGGATCATTGGTGGGATTCAGTTGTTAGGATGAACCCGAGTGTTGAAGTCTGGACCTGGGACCAGTTTTGTGAGAAGTTTGATGATAAATACTTTCCCTTGTATGTGAAAAATCAAAAGGCAGGAGAATTTATGAAATTGGAGCAGGGTGATATGACAGTGCGCCAGTATGATGCTAAGTTTACGGAGCTATCGCGATTTGCAACTTTTCTGGTGTCCGATGAAACCCGAAAGGCACAAAAATTTGAGGAGGGTCTGAGAGCATCTATTCGTAGCCGATTAGCCCCTTTCGTACATAAGACCTATGCCGAAGTGTTGGAGCGTGCCCTAGCAGTGGAGAAAGACATCAACGAATATTGGAAGAATCGTGATCAGAGGAAGGACGTAAAGAGTGGTGCTAGAACTGCTACACATATATCTACGGTCCAGCATGATGCAGCTAAGAGACAGAGAACAACATCGACATCGATGACCAGACCGACGACAGGACTTCCTGCACCACGATTTTCTGGATTTTGCTATAATTGTGGACTCGAGGGCCACACTTCTCGTTTTTGTTCCAGACCACAGCGCACTCAGTATCCACAAAGGTCAGGACCTTCACATCAGTCTTTCAGGCCTCCCCAGCAACAGACGTCGCCGTCTATGTCTCAACGACCTCCACTACATCCTTCTGCATCACAGCCTTCCTCGAGACCACCTCAGCCATATCCACAGAGGCCGCTACAGTCATACTCGAGGCCACCACAGCAAGGACCTTCATCGGTATATCAGAGACCACCTCAACAGCCGCCGTCACAGGTTAAACCTCAGCAATACCAGCAGTCGAGACAGGGAGTTCAAGCACCACGACCACAAGCTCAAGGCCGAGTCTACGCCCTAGTACAGTCAGGAGATGACACGGTGCAGCCGTACGATAACTTGGCGCAACAATATGATGGCTCAATTCAAAGTTATGATGTTTCAACACAGTTTGAGGATGGAGCGACCCAGACTTATGATAATGTCGCACCCTTATATGAGGATCCAGCACCGCCAACAGATGACATTATTCAGCCTGACATCGAGGCTAACGGCGATGTAGTTGAAGGTACCATCGTCATTTATTCATCCTTAGCTAGAGCGTTATTTGACTCTGGAGCATCGCATTCATTTATTTCTTACTGCCTTTTATGCTCGATTGGGTTATCTCCTACTCCCTTAGATAAAAAGTTAACAGTAGCAAACCCCCTTGGTAATTCAGTGGACCTAAGTCAGATTTGTAAATCCTGTCCGATCATGATAGAGAACGTAAATTTACCAGCTAATCTCATAGTTATGCCGATGCGAGAATACGATATTATATTGGGGATGGATTGGTTATCTTTATATCGGGCAAAAATCGATTGTTTTAAGAAGATGGTCATATTAAATATCGATGGACGAGCACCGTTACAATTCCATGGGACACGAAGGAAAGGAGCACCGATCAGTTTGTCAGCCATTTCGAAAGTTGAACCTCAAGGAGTGGAACAAATTTCGATTGTTAATGAATTTTCAGAAGTATTTCAAGATATCCCTAGATTACCGCCAAAGAGAGATGTGGATTTCACAATCGATTTGGTACCTGGGACCGCACCAATCTCCAGAGCACCATACCGTATGGCACCAGTTGAATTGAGAGAATTAAGGGAGCAACTTCAGCAGCTCCAAGACCAAGGCTTCATTAGGGCTAGTACGTCGCCATGGGGTGCACCAGTATTATTTGTAAGAAAGAAGGATGGTTCTTTGAGGCTATGCATCGATTACCGTCAACTTAATAAGGCGACTATCAAGAACAAGTACCATTGCAGAGGATAAATGATTTATTCGATCACTTAAAGGGAGCTAAATATTTTTCAAAGATAGACCTACGGTCTGGATATCATCAGTTGAGGATTAGAGATGAAGATGTATCCAAAACTGCCTTTAGGACTCGGTACGGCCATTATGAATTTCTAGTGATGCCCTTCGGACTAATGAATGCTCCAGCAGTATTTATAGATCTCATGAACAGGGTCTTCAAACCGTATTTGGACCGATTCGTGATAGTGTTCATAGATGATATTGTAATTTACTCCAAGACGCAAGAAGATCATGCTGAACACCTCCGAATAGCTCTTCAGACTCTAAAGGACAATCAGTTGTATGCCAAAGCTTCAAAATGTGACTTTTGGAAGAATGAAGTAAAGTTTTTAGGGCACGTAGTATCGGAAAAAGGAGTGTCGGTAGATCCATCGAAAGTCGAAGCAGTGTTAAATTGGGAGCAGCCCACCAATGTGACAGAAGTGCGCAGTTTTCTCGGATTAGCTGGTTATTATAGAAGGTTCATTGAGGGATTCTCCAAATTAGCAAGGCCGTTGACTAACTTGACCAAGAAGGGCACTTCTTTTAAATGGAATGAAAATTGCGAGCAGGCTTTCTCTGAATTGAAGAAGCGATTAACGGAAGCCCCAGTACTTTCTTTACCAGCAGAAGGGGAAAGATTTGTGGTATATACTGATGCATCTTATCAAGGGTTGGGATGCGTGCTGATGCAAAGTGGTAAAGCAATAGCATTCGCGTCAAGGCAGTTGAAACCTCATGAGCAGAATTATCCCACTCACGACTTAGAGCTTGCAGCTGTAGTGTTTGCCTTAAAAATTTGGAGACATTATCTTTATGGTGAGCAGTTTGAACTATATTCGGATCACAAGAGCTTAAAGTATCTTTTTGATCAAAAGGACTTAAATATGCGGCAGAGGAGATGGATGGAATTCTTGAAGGATTATCATTTCGACATATGCTATCATCCAGGTAAGGCAAACGTCGTAGTCCGACGCATTAAGCAGAAGACGCGCAAGCTGGTGGCGAGCTTAATGATTAAAGAATGGGAGATGCTTGATATAGTTAAAGATTTTGAAGTTAGACTTCAGTATCGATGAACCTCGGGCTTATATCGATGAATTTAGTGGTGCAACCCACTCGTAAGTAATTTCTTAATTATCCATTTAGATTGTCCTTTAATTCGTATATTAGGCTGTAGTTATTTAGGATTTTCTTTTTTAGGTGCGACGAATAATAGAAGCGCAAAAGAATGATGTATGGTTACAAGAGAAAATAACGGAAGAAGCGGGAAAGAAAGACTCGGAGTGGCGAGTAAGCTCAGATGGTGGGGTCAGATTTCAAGGGAGGTTATGCGTTCCAGATATATCTGAATTGAAGCAAGAAGTTTTAAATGAGGCGCACTGCACAAAATTCACCATCCACCCATGAGGAACCAAGATGTACCGTGATGTACGACGTCAATATTGGTGGAGTAATTTGAAGAGGGAGATAGCGAGCTACGTTGCAAGGTGTCTTACTTGTCAGCAGGTTAAAGTAGAGCATCAGAAGCCGTCGGGACTTTTACAACCGTTACAGTCACAGAGTGGAAATGGGAGCATATATCGATGGATTTTATTGTCGGACTACCGAAAACAAGCCGTCATCATGATGCGATATGGGTGATCGTTGATAGGTTAACAAAGTCAGCACACTTCCTTCCTATACGCATTTCTTCATCCCTAGATGACTTAAGCAAGCAGTATATCAAGGAGATCGTTAGACTTCACGGCATTCCTGTGTCTATAGTATCCGATCGAGACCCCATGTTTACATCACGCTTTTGGATGAGTCTTCGAAGGCATTAGGAACGACGCTAAACTACAGCACGGCTTTTCATCCGCAGACCGACGGGCAAACGGAGCGGGTAAATCAAATTCTCGAAGACATGCTTCGCAGCTGCATTCTTGACTTCAAGGGAAATTGGGACGACCACCTCTATTTAGTAGAATTCGCCTACAACAATAGTTTCCAGTCCAGTATTGGCATGGCGCCATTCGAAGCTTTATACGGAAGACCCTGCAGATCCCCAAGTTGTTGGACTGAAGTGGGTGAAAGAACATTGTTGGGACCGGAACTAGTGCAAGAGACATCCGAGAAGATTGCTGTCATCAAAGAACGTCTACGTACCGCTCAGAGTCGCCAGAAGAGCTACGCCGACAATCGCCGAAAGAACTTGGAGTTCGCCATAGGAGATCATGTGTTCCTGAAGGTATCCCCGATGAAAGGAGTTATGCGATTTGGAAAGAAAGGAAAATTGGCACCACGCTACATTGGACCATTCGAGATCTTGCAGAGAGTAGGCCTCGTAGCCTACAGACTAGCCTTACCTCCTCAACTTTTTGGTGTCCACGACGTATTTCATGTATCTATGCTTCGAAGGTACGAGAGGGATGCATCACATATCATTGACTGTGAGCCGCTGGAAATCAGGGAAGACGTTTCATACATAGAGCAACCGATTCGCATCCTCGATAGGAAGGAGCAAGTACTTGAACAAGATCAATACCACTCGTGAAGGTTCAGTGGGGCATCATGGCGAGGACGAAGCTTCATGGGAGCGAGAAGATGAAATCCAAGAGAAGTACCCTCATCTCTTCATATGATAGGTATGTTAAATTTCGGGGACGAAATTTTTATTAAGGGGGGTAGAATGTAACAACCCACTTTTTTTGTGGAAACTAACTCCACCGTCCGCTTCTGTGTGGCCCACCTGAGTTTTGGATCAGCCTCATTTTTGGCCTTACATTTTCTCTTGGCTTGACTGAGATGATGGACGGATTAGATTTATATTATCATTAGTGGGACCCACCATATTTAAAAAAATAAAATAAAATAAAAAATAACATTTTATACTTTCCGCACGACTAAACTATTTTCCCCTTTTTGTGCGGTAATGGTCACGAAACCTCCCACGAAACAAAACTTCCCACGTTCCCCACTCTTCTGCATCGTTCCTCACATCCATTAAAAAGGAAGAAAAGATATTAGCAAAGTTACAATCTTATCAAAGAGGGAGTGTGAGAATCGGTAGATCAAGAGAGAGAGATTTGTGCGGGGCCGGATCATCAACTTTGAGGTAGGTGATCTTATCTCGAAATTTAATATTTTCAGTTAATTATTATTTTTATTTTTTTCCAGCATTTTAATAGGAATATTATTGTAGTGATTATTATGTGGGTAATTCTCCTCCACTATGAATTTTCTGATTTTATATATTTCTGAAATTATCTATAATGACTTTAATAAATATTTCCAAATTCATTTATACATGATATCTGTTTTTCTGAATTTTAGTAATTACTGAATCTACTTAACTTGTAGATTAGATCATAATATCTTTTATTTCCAAAATTAAGTGTTAAGATTTATACCATAAATCTAAGTTAGAGTAATTAATCTAAATTAGTTTATTAGAATAAATACTAATTAAATTTATTCTAAATTAAGAATATATACATATTATATATATATATATAATAAATAGATAAAATAATTTTACTAAATTTGTATTCGATTTAGAAGTTTTAAAATCCCTTTTGATCAAATTAAATTGTTATAAGTCTAAATTTAAGTATTTAAGGTTTTATATGATTTAATCTATATGATTATTAAATTATTTAAATCAAAATCTTAACTCGATGTTAAATTAAACTTTCAATTCATACTAAATTAAACTCTGATATAAGTTTAAAAAAAATAAATAAATAAATAAATAAATAAACAATTTATCTAAAGTTATAAATTAATTTATAAAAGTATTTGTGTTATCATGTGCCACAATTACAAATTTCTGAGTGCATGCGTGTCAATCGTCATACTCTGCCAGAGTACCAAATAACTCCTTATGAGATGTCAGAGGATGCACCATGAGAACCTACTTTAATGGAGAATGTTTCAAGTCCATTAAGTTGGACCACAAGTTACGGTCCACTCACCAATAGATTTATGACATACTAAGTTTATACAAATTTCAACCCTTCCAATACATCTAAACAACATGAAGATCACATATATGAAAAATTATTCCAACATACTAGTCAGGGTATCCTCAAAAATAGAAAATAACTTATAACTGTTGATAAATGGTATTATTCATTTAATGAGTGAATGTAAGTGTATTTTTTTGTAAGTGTTCCTAATTGTTTAATAAACCTAGTGAATGGGTTAGATTTTTCATATATATTAAAGGTTAGAAGTTATTTACTTGATGGACCGTAATGTTTCCAACCGATTGTACTGGAGATCTTTTTATTTTAAGGGACTCTGTTAGTACGAGATATGCCAGTATGACTACAATCTTACTCGTCGCTACATGCGGAACATAACACACGTGTGTAAGTCTGAAAATCTACTATGTAATCCACATCTTTGACGTGCCCAAATAGCAAAAAAAAATATATAATAATAATAAATAAAAAGAGCACAGTCTGTCTATTTTTCTTAGGCACACCATGAATGAATGAAGGCTAACAATGTTCCTTATTCAACTTACAAGTATGGTCCACTTAATTAGTTTAACGTTCAAATTTTTAGTTAAGGGAACATAGAAAACATGACCTCTCAGATGAACGGATTAGATATCACACACGTGGCTCGTGTGACACGTGACATGCGAGTAGGATTGCGCGAGTAGCTTTCCCATTTTTTTTTATGAAGAAATGAATGGTGGAGCATTGGAGTTGCTGTATGAATTCCAGAAATGAACCAACAGCTTTGGATTGTGCAAATGGTCATAACCCTTTAGATTCTGTAGAGTAAAGATTCACATATACCTGCATTTTTAAATTATTAATTTGAGTGACACCAAATACTCAGTTTGTTGTATGGATTTATTTCCACACTCTGCCTCTTTATTAAATAACACTATCATGATAGTCTACTGCCATTCTTAATATGGTGGTGACTCCTCAACCGTCCATCATGAAATGCTTGTACGGTAAATTTAATCGTCCAAATTGATGAACCAACTTTTAATGGTGGACCACCAAAAATTTGAGCTGAGAATGTGAAATAACTATGAATTTTAGTAGGCCCCATCTTCTCAATGTGAGATTTATTGCTCAAGGGTGGAGCTCATGTAGAACCTGATATTTTAACAAATTTATGCACCTTGTTCAGAACTTGCATTATAGTTTAGAAATTGGATTGATTAAATTATTAATCATTATTTTGTCGATATTGAAATTGTTCATGTTATTCATGTTTATCTATTGATTATTTAATTGTAAAAAAAAATGGTGTATAAATTAGCAAGTAGGGCAATCGTGTCCCTTGGGTGAGAGACCCTAAAGCTAGCAAGTAGGGCAATCGTGTCCCTTGGGTGAAAGACCCTAGAACCCACTGGATCCATTGGAGTCTTCTTTGTGTACGGCGTATGAGTACAATTGTGTGCGTGGACATACGTCTGATGTACAACTGGAGCAGTAGTCTGACCAGCTAACGTGTAAATGGGTCCCTCACCAGGAGGTACCAGTGCGTGGACGTTAATGCAACGTGACCATCCACTTGGGTACGGTGTTGTAAGAAATAATTTAAATGTTACAAGTATTCATGGAAATATTACATGCATTGCATTTTCTTTTGTTACATTCTGTTATCTGTATTTATTTTTCCTTCATTGTTATAAAAGTAATATTACCTGAACATATTGAATTTTGGGTAAGAAATGACCCTACTGGGCTGTTATGCTCATCCTACTAAAATAAAATGTACAGGTGAAGAGCTGGAATACTACGAAAGCAAAGCGGCCTCTACTATTAATGTTATTTCTAGAAAATTTGTTTAGTTTTATTTCAATTCAGTTTTCTTGTTAATTAGGTTTAGTTTATATTTAAATTTCGATGTAGAAATGAACAACTATCAAAGAGTTGAGTTTAATAAATATTTAGTTGTATTTTCTTTTAGATTATGTTGAATATTGGTTGAATCAGCTAGAATGTAATAAATGTCATCATATCATAATTCACACCTTGGGATTCGGTCCTGAATACCTTATTTAGGTACCAATTTCGGGGTGTGACAGTTTGGTATCAGAGCCAGGTTAGATTAAAAATTGTGGACCTAGGGTTGTCTTTAGAATTAGTGAACCAAACATAAATCTCTTTGCTTTTATGATAGGAAAAATAGAAATATAAATTTAGGGATCATTGTATTATGTTGACATCATATATAATCTTATTTAGACTTGACATTGAACTAATAACCCAAATCTGGACTTTAAGGAATTTTTAGGAATTTTTAGCATACTACACTAAATTGGACAGCAATAGTAAGCAGAAAATACTTAACTTGCAAAAGTCATAACTAATTAATTAAAACTCATTTTAAGTTGATTCAAAATCTCAGTCGTAGTTTAACAAGTGTAGTTTCAGTAAAAATTAATTAAAAAAATGTAAATATAGGTTTATCTTTTACCAATATTAAGTTATATATATACTGGTCAGAAATCGTTTGTTTCTGGACAGACCTAATTATCCGAATTTTAGAAATTTTTTTAGACTTTGTATTAGGCTGAAATTTTACAGAATTATATTAGACTCATATATGTATCATCGTAAAAAATTTTAGATCAATCTAACACTTATAACTATCAGAAACATTAGCGGGAATAGTATCCTAAGAATCTGAATTTTCTGCACTACAACTTTGATACATGTCACTTCCTGAATTCTCTTAATCTCCATGTGTTATTCTTTTAGATCATCAAATATTCTTGCAATCCAATAAATTCTTCATGCTCATATAGACCTTAAATAATATGTACTCCATTAATGATACTTAGAATTCAATTTAATTATTACAACCTACCTTGGTTATTATACACTAAGCTTACATGTTTAAATTAATCATAGATTATGGCGGATCAAAACATAGACGTCGGAGCCACATCAGGAGCTCCCGTGCTCCCGATACCACTGAAAACGGGTCACTTATGGGTGAAATTCTTAGGGCCATAAGTGATCTTACGGCTCTTGTGGGCTATCAGATAAGACAGACTCAAGCGGAAGGACAAACTCAAGCGCAAGGTCAAACCCAAACTGTTCACGTAGCTAACGGTGGGATAGAAAATTTATCGGAAAGGTTCAAAAGACAGAGGCCGTATTTAAGGGTGGGCCTGACCCATCTGAGGCCGAGGTGTGGAAGAAACAGATTGATAAGATACTCACGCTATGAAGTGTGATGAATACCAGAAAGCAGAATTGACTATTTACATGCTAGAAGGGGAGGCGGATCATTGGTGGGATTCAGTTGTTAGGATGAACCCGAGTGTTGAAGTCTGGACCTGGGACCAGTTTTGTGAGAAGTTTGATGATAAATACTTTCCTTGTATGTGAAAAATCAAAAGGGGAGAATTTATGAAATTGGAGCAGGGTGATATGACAGGCGCCAGTATGATGCTAAGTTTACGGAGCTATCGCGATTTGCAACTTTTCTGGTGTCTGATGAAACCCGGAAGGCACAAAAATTTGAGAAGGGTCTGAGAGCATCTATTCGTAGCCGATTAGCCCCTTTCGTACATAAGACTTATGCCGAAGTGTTGGAGCGTGCCCTAGCAGTGGAGAAAGACATCAACGAATATTGGAAGAATCGTGATCAGAGGAAGGACGTAAAGAGTGGTGCTAGAATGCTACACATATATCTACGGTCCAAAGACGATGCAGCTAAGAGACAGAGAACAACATCGACATCGATGACCAGACCGACGACAGTACTTCCGACACCACGATTTTCTGGATTTTGCTATAATTGTGGACTCGAGGGCCACACTTCTCGTTTTTGTTCCAGACCACAGCGCACTCAGTATCCACAAAGGCCAGGACCTTCACATCAATCTTTCAGGCCTCCCCAGCAACAGACGTCGCCGTCTATGTCTCAACGACCTCCACTACATCCTTCCGCATCACAACCTTCCTCGAGACCACCTCAGCCATATCCACAGAGGCCGCTACAGTCATACTCGAGGCCACCACAGCAAGGACCTTCATCGGTATATCAGAGACCACCTCAACAGCCGCCGTCACAGGTTAAACCTCAGCAATACCAGCAGTCGAGACAGGGAGTTCAAGCACCACGACCACAAGCTCAAGGCCGAGTCTACGCCCTAAGTACAGTCAGGAGATGACACGGTGCAGCCGTACGATAACTTGGCGCAACAATATGATGGCTCAATTCAAAGTTATGATGTTTCAACACGCTTTGAGGATGGAGCGACCCAGACTTATGATAATGTCGCACCCTTATATGAGGATCCAAAGACCGCCAACAGATGACATTATTCAGCCTGACATCGAGGCTAACGGCGATGTAGTTGAAGGTACCATCGTCATTTATTCATCCTTAGCTAGAGCGTTATTTGACTCGAGCATCGCATTCATTTATTTCTTACTGCCTTTTATGCTCGATTGGGTTATCTCCTACTCCCTTAGATAAAAAGTTAACAGTAGCAAACCCCCTTGGTAATTCAGTGGACCTAAGTCAGATTTGTAAATCCTGTCCGATCATGATAGAGAACGTAAATTTACCAAATAATCTCATAGTTATGCCGATGCGAGAATACGATATTATATTGGGGATGGATTGGTTATCTTTATATCGGGCAAAAATCGATTGTTTTAAGAAGATGGTCATATTAAATATCGATGGACGAGCACCGTTACAATTCCATGGGACACGAAGGAAAGGAGCACCGATCAGTTTGTCAGCCATTTCGAAAGTTGAACCTCAAGGAGTGGAACAAATTTCGATTGTTAATGAATTTTCAGAAGTATTTCAAGATATCCCTAGATTACCGCCAAAGAGAGATGTGGATTTCACAATCGATTTGGTACTGGGACCGCACTAATCTCCAGAGCACCATACCGTATGGCACCGGTTGAATTGAGAGAATTAAGGGAGCAACTTCAGCAGCTCCAAGACCAAGGCTTCATTAGGGCTAGTACGTCACCATGGGGTGCACCAGTATTATTTGTAAGAAAGAAGGATGGTTCTTTGAGGCTATGCATCGATTACCGTCAACTTAATAAGGCGACTATCAAGAACAAGTACCCGCTGCCGAGGATAAATGATTTATTCGATCAGTTAAAGGGAGCTAAATATTTTTCAAAGATAGACCTACGGTCTGGATATCATCAGTTGAGGATTAGAGATGAAGATGTATCCAAAACTGCCTTTAGGACTCGGTACGGCCATTATGAATTTCTAGTGATGCCCTTCGGACTAATGAATGCTCCAGCAGTATTTATAGATCTCATGAACAGGGTCTTCAAACCGTATTTGGACCGATTCGTGATAGTGTTCATAGATGATATTGTAATTTACTCCAAGACGCAAGAAGATCATGCTGAACACCTCCGAATAGCTCTTCAGACTCTAAAGGACAATCAGTTGTATGCCAAAGCTTCAAAATGTGACTTTTGGAAGAATGAAGTAAAGTTTTTAGGGCACGTAGTATCGGAAAAAGGAGTGTCGGTAGATCCATCGAAAGTCGAAGCAGTGTTAAATTGGGAGCAAATTTCACCAATGTGACAGTGCGCAGCTTTTCTGGATTAGTCTGGTTATTATAGAAGGTTCATTGAGGGATTCTCCAAATTAGCAAGGCCGTTGACTAACTTGACCAAGAAGGGCACTTCTTTTAAATGGAATGAAAATTGCGAGCGTGCTTTCTCCGAATTGAAGAAGCGATTAACTAAGCCCCAATACTTTCTTTACCAGCAGAAGGGAAAGATTTGTGGTATATACTGATGCATCTTATCAAGGGTTGGGATGCGTGCTGATGCAAAGTGGTAAAGCAATAGCATTCGCGTCAAGGCAGTTGAAACCTCATGAGCAGAATTATCCCACTCACGACTTAGAGCTTGCAGCTGTAGTGTTTGCCTTAAAAATTTGGAGACATTATCTTTATGGTGAGCAGTTTGAACTATATTCGGATCACAAGAGCTTAAAGTATCTTTTTGATCAAAAGGACTTAAATATGCGGCAGAGGAGATGGATGGAATTCTTGAAGGATTATCATTTCGACATATGCTATCATCCAGGTAAGGCAAACGTCGTAGCCGACGCATTAAGCAGGAAGACGCGCAAGCTGGTGGCGAGCTTAATGATTAAAGAATGGGAGATGCTTGATATAGTTAAAGATTTTGAAGTTAGACTTCGTATCGATGAACCTCGGGCTTATATCAGTAATTTAGTGGTGCAACCCACTCTGGTAAGTAATTTCTTAATTATCCATTTAGATTGTCCTTTAATTCGTATATTAGGCTGTAGTTATTTAGGATTTTCTTTTTTAGGTGCGACGAATAATAGAAGCGCAAAAGAATGATGTATGGTTACAAGAGAAAATAACGGAAGAAGCGGAAAGAAAGACTCGGAGTGGCGAGTAAGCTCAGATGGTGGGGTCAGATTTCAAGGGAGGTTATGCGTTCCAGATATATCTGAATTGAAGCAAGAAGTTTTAAATGAGGCGCACCGCACAAAATTCACCATCCACCCATGAGGAACCAAGATGTACCGTGATGTACGACGTCAATATTGGTGGAGTAATTTGAAGAGGGAGATAGCGAGCTACGTTGCAAGGTGTCTTACTTGTCAGCAGGTTAAAGTAGAGCATCGAAGCCGTCGGGACTTTTACAACCGTTACAGTCACAGAGTGGAAATGGGAGCATATATCGATGGATTTTATTGTCGGACTACCAAAACAAGCCGTCATCATGATGCGATATGGGTGATCGTTGATAGGTTAACAAAGTCGGACACTTCCTTCCTATACGCATTTCTTCATCCCTAGATGACTTAAGCAAGCAAGATATCAAGGAGATCGTTAGACTTCACGGCATTCCTGTGTCTATAGTATCCGATCGAGACCCCAGGTTTACATCACGCTTTTGGATGAGTCTTCAGAAGGCATTAGGAACGACGCTAAACTACAGCACGGCTTTTCATCCGCAGACCGACGGGCAAACGGAGCGGGTAAATCAAATTCTCGAAGACATGCTTCGCAGCTGCATTCTTGACTTCAAGGGAAATTGGGACGACCACCTCTATTTAGTAGAATTCGCCTACAACAATAGTTTCCAGTCCAGTATTGGCATGGCGCCATTCGAAGCTTTATACGGAAGACCCTGCAGATCCCCAAGTTGTTGGACTGAAGTGGGTGAAAGAACATTGTTGGGACCGGAACTAGTGCAAGAGACATCCGAGAAGATTGCTGTCATCAAAGAACGTCTACGTACCGCTCAGAGTCGCCAGAAGAGCTACGCCGACAATCGCCGAAAGAACTTGGAGTTCGCCATAGGAGATCATGTGTTCCTGAAGGTATCCCCGATGAAAGGAGTTATGCGATTTGGAAAGAAAGGAAAATTGGCACCACGCTACATTGGACCATTCGAGATCTTGCAGAGAGTAGGCCTCGTAGCCTACAGACTAGCCTTACCTCCTCAACTTTTTGGTGTCCACGACGTATTTCATGTATCTATGCTTCGAAGGTACGAGAGGGATGCATCACATATCATTGACTGTGAGCCGCTGGAAATCAGGGAAGACGTTTCATACATAGAGCAACCGATTCGCATCCTCGATAGGAAGGAGCAAGTACTTCGAACAAGATCAATACCACTCGTGAAGGTTCAGTGGGGGCATCATGGCGAGGACGAAGCTTCATGGGAGCGAGAAGATGAAATCCAAGAGAAGTACCCTCATCTCTTCATATGATAGGTATGTTAAATTTCGGGGACGAAATTTTTATTAAGGGGGGTAGAATGTAACAACCCACTTTTTTTGTGGAAACTAACTCCACCGTCCGCTTCTGTGTGGCCCACCTGAGTTTTGGATCAGCCTCATTTTTGGCCTTACATTTTCTCTTGGCTTGACTGAGATGATGGACGGATTAGATTTATATTATCATTAGCAGGACCCACCATATTTAAAAAAATAAAATAAAATAAAAAATAACATTTTATACTTTCCGCACGACTAAACTATTTTCCCCTTTTTGTGCGGTAATGGCTGCCGAAACCTCCCACGAAACAAAACTTCCCACGTTCCCCACTCTTCTGCATCGTTCCTCACATCCATTAAAAAGGAAGAAAAGATATTAGCAAAGTTACAATCTTATCAAAGAGGGAGTGTGAGAATCGGTAGATCAAGAGAGAGAGATTTGTGCGGGGCCGGATCATCAACTTTGAGGTAGGTGATCTTATCTCGAAATTTAATATTTTCAGTTAATTATTATTTTTATTTTTTTCCAGCATTTTAATAGGAATATTATTGTAGTGATTATTATGTGGGTAATTCTCCTCCACTATGAATTTTCTGATTTTATATATTTCTGAAATTATCTATAATGACTTTAATAAATATTTCCAAATTCATTTATACATGATATATGTTTTTCTGAATTTTAGTAATTACTGAATCTACTTAACTTGTAGATTAGATCATAATATCTTTTATTTCCAAAATTAAGTGTTAAGATTTATACCATAAATCTAAGTTAGAGTAATTAATCTAAATTAGTTTATTAGAATAAATACTAATTAAATTTATTCTAAATTAAGAATATACATATTATATATATATATATAATAAATAGATAAAATAATTTTACTAAATTTGTATTCTGATTTAGAAGTTTTAAAATCCCTTTTGATCAAATTAAATTGTTATAAGTCTAAATTTAAGTATTTAAGGTTTTATATGATTTAATCTATATGATTATTAAATTATTTAAATCAAAATCTTAACTCGATGTTAAATTAAACTTTCAATTCATACTAAATTAAACTCTGATATAAGTTTTAAAAAAAAATAAATAAATAAATAAATAAACAATTTATCTAAAGTTATAAATTAATTTATAAAAGTATTTGTGTTATCATGTGCCACAATTACAAATTTCTGAGTGCATGCGTGTCAATCGTCATACTCTGCCAGAGTACCAAATAACTCCTTATGAGATGTCAGAGGATGCACCATGAGAACCTACTTTAATGGAGAATGTTTCAAGTCCATTAAGTTGGACCACAAGTTACGGTCCACTCACCAATAGATTTATGACATACTAAGTTTATACAAATTTCAACCCTTCCAATACATCTAAACAACATGAAGATCACATATATGAAAAATTATTCCAACATACTAGTCGGGTATCCTCAAAAATAGAAAATAACTTATAACTGTTGATAAATGGTATTATTCATTTAATGAGTGAATGTAAGTGTATTTTTTGTAAGTGTTCCTAATTGTTTAATAAACCTAGTGAATGGGTTAGATTTTTCATATATATTAAAGGTTAGAAGTTATTTACTTGATGGACCGTAATGTTTCCAACCGATTGTACTGGAGATCTTTTTATTTTAAGGGACTCTGTTAGTACGAGATATGCCAGTATGACTACAATCTTACTCGTCGCTACATGCGGAACATAACACACGTGTGTAAGTCTGAAAATCTACTATGTAATCCACATCTTTGACGTGCCCAAATAGCAAAAAAATATATATATAATAATAAATAAAAAGAGCACAGTCTGTCTATTTTTCTTAGGCACACCATGAATGAATGAAGGCTAACAATGTTCCTTATTCAACTTACAAGTATGGTCCACTTAATTAGTTTAACGTTCAAATTTTTAGTTAAGGGAACATAGAAAACATGACCTCTCAGATGAACGGATTAGATATCACACACGTGGCTCGTGTGACACGTGACATGCGAGTAGGATTGCGCGAGTAGCTTTCCCATTTTTTTTTGAAGAAATGAATGGTGGAGCATTGGAGTTGCTGTATGAATTCCAGAAATGAACCAACAGCTTTGGATTGTGCAAATGGTCATAACCCTTTAGATTCTGTAGAGTAAAGATTCACATATACCTGCATTTTTAAATTATTAATTTGAGTGACACCAAATACTCAGTTTGTTGTATGGATTTATTTCCACACTCTGCCTCTTTATTAAATAACACTATCATGATAGTCTACTGCCATTCTTAATATGGTGGTGACTCCTCAACCGTCCATCATGAAATGCTTGTACGGTAAATTTAATCGTCCAAATTGATGAACCAACTTTTAATGGTGGACCACCAAAAATTTGAGCTGAGAATGTGAAATAACTATGAATTTTAGTAGGCCCCATCTTCTCAATGTGAGATTTATTGCTCAAGGGTGGAGCTCATGTAGAACCTGATATTTTAACAAATTTATGCACCTTGTTCAGAACTTGCATTATAGTTTAGAAATTGGATTGATTAAATTATTAATCATTATTTTGTCGATATTGAAATTGTTCATGTTATTCATGTTTATCTATTGATTATTTAATTGTAAAAAAAAATGGTGTATAAATTAGCAAGTAGGGCAATCGTGTCCCTTGGGTGAGAGACCCTAAAGCTAGCAAGTAGGGCAATCGTGTCCCTTGGGTGAAAGACCCTAGAACCCACTGGATCCATTGGAGTCTTCTTTGTGTACGGCGTATGAGTACAATTGTGTGCGTGGACATACGTCGATGTACAACTGGAGCAGTAGTCTGACCAGCTAACGTGTAAATGGGTCCCTCACCAGGAGGTACCAGTGCGTGGACGTTAATGCAACGTGACCATCCACTTGGGTACGGTGTTGTAAGAAATAATTTAAATGTTACAAGTATTCATGGAAATATTACATGCATTGCATTTTCTTTTGTTACATTCTGTTATCTGTATTTATTTTTCCTTCATTGTTATAAAAGTAATATTACCTGAACATATTGAATTTTGGGTAAGAAATGACCCTCTGGGCTGTTATGCTCATCCTACTAAAATAAAATGTACAAGTGAAGAGCTGGAATACTACGAGCAGGCGGGCCTCTACTATTAATGTTATTTCTAGAAAATTTGTTTAGTTTTATTTCAATTCAGTTTTCTTGTTAATTAGGTTTAGTTTATATTTAAATTTCGATGTAGAAATGAACAACTATCAAAGAGTTGAGTTTAATAAATATTTAGTTGTATTTTCTTTTAGATTATGTTGAATATTGGTTGAATCAGCTAGAATGTAATAAATGTCATCATATCATAATTCACACCTTGGGATTCGGGTCCTGAATACCTTATTTAGGTACCCGAATTTCGGGGTGTGACAGTTTGGTATCAGAGCCAGGTTAGATTAAAAATTGTGGACCTAGGGTTGTCTTTAGAATTAGTGAACCAAACATAAATCTCTTTGCTTTTATGATAGGAAAAATAGAAATATAAATTTAGGGATCATTGTATTATGTTGACATCATATATAATCTTATTTAGACTTGACATTGAACTAATAACCCAAATCTGGACTTTAAGGAATTTTTAGGAATTTTTAGCATACTACACTAAATTGGACAGCAATAGTAAGCAGAAAATACTTAACTTGCAAAAGTCATAACTAATTAATTAAAACTCATTTTAAGTTGATTCAAAATCTCAGTCGTAGTTTAACAAGTGTAGTTTCAGTAAAAATTAATTAAAAAAATGTAAATATAGGTTTATCTTTTACCAATATTAAGTTATATATATACTGGTCAGAAATCGTTTGTTTCTGGACAGACCTAATTATCCGAATTTTAGAAATTTTTTTAGACTTTGTATTAGGCTGAAATTTTACAGAATTATATTAGACTCATATATGTATCATCGTAAAAAATTTTAGATCAATCTAACACTTATAACTATCAGAAACATTAGCGGGAATAGTATCCTAAGAATCTGAATTTTCTGCACTACAACTTTGATACATGTCACTTCCTGAATTCTCTTAATCTCCATGTGTTATTCTTTTAGATCATCAAATATTCTTGCAATCCAATAAATTCTTCATGCTCATATAGACCTTAAATAATATGTACTCCATTAATGATACTTAGAATTCAATTTAATTATTACAACCTACCTTGGTTATTATACACTAAGCTTACATGTTTAAATTAATCATAGATTATGGCGGATCAAAACATAGACGTCGGAGCCACATCAGGAGCTCCTGTTCCCGATACCACTAAAACGGGTCACTTATGGGTGAAATTCTTAGGGCCATAAGTGATCTTACGGCTCTTGTGGGCTATCAGATAAGACAGACTCAAGCGGAAGGACAAACTCAAGCGCAAGGTCAAACCCAAACTGTTCACGTAGCTAACGGTGGGATAGAAAATTTATCGGAAAGGTTCAAAAGACAGAGGCCGCCTGTATTTAAGGGTGGGCCTGACCCATCTGAGGCCGAGGTGTGGAAGAAACAGATTGATAAGATACTCACAGTTATGAAGTGTGATGAATACCAAAGCTGAATTGACTATTTACATGCTAGAAGGGGAGGCGGATCATTGGTGGGATTCGGTTGTTAGGATGAACCCGAGTGTTGAAGTCCGGACTGGGACCGCTTTGTGAGAAGTTTGATGATAAATACTTTCCTTGTATGTGAAAAATCAAAAGGCGGAGAATTTATGAAATTGGAGCAGGGTGATATGAGACGGTGCGCCAAGATGATGATGCTAAGTTTACGGAGCTATCGCGATTTGCAACTTTTCTGGTGTCTGATGAAACCCGGAAGGCACAAAAATTTGAGGAGGGTCTGAGAGCATCTATTCGTAGCCGATTAGCCCCTTTCGTACATAAGACTTATGCCGAAGTGTTGGAGCGTGCCCTAGCAGTGGAGAAAGACATCAACGAATATTGGAAGAATCGTGATCAGAGGAAGGACGTAAAGAGTGGTGCTAGAACTGCTACACATATATCTACGGTCCAGCACGATGCAGCTAAGAGACAGAGAACAACATCGACATCGATGACCAGACCGACGACAGTACTTCTGACACCACGATTTTCTGGATTTTGCTATAATTGTGGACTCGAGGGCCACACTTCTCGTTTTTGTTCCAGACCACAGCGCACTCAGTATCCACAAAGGCCAGGACCTTCACATCAATCTTTCAGGCCTCCCCAGCAACAGACGTCGCCGTCTATGTCTCAACGACCTCCACTACATCCTTCTGCATCACAGCCTTCCTCGAGACCACCTCAGCCATATCCACAGAGGCCGCTACAGTCATACTCGAGGCCACCACAGCAAGGACCTTCATCGGTATATCAGAGACCACCTCAACAAATGCGCCACACAGTTAAACCTCAAAGAATACCAGCAGTCGAGACAGGGAGTTCAAGCACCACGACCACAAGCTCAAGGCCGAGTCTACGCCCTAGTACAGTCAGGAGATGACACGGTGCAGCCGTACGATAACTTGGCGCAACAATATGATGGCTCAATTCAAAGTTATGATGTTTCAACACAGTTTGAGGATGGAGCGACCCAGACTTATGATAATGTCGCACCCTTATATGAGGATCCAGCACCGCCAACAGATGACATTATTCAGCCTGACATCGAGGCTAACGGCGATGTAGTTGAAGGTACCATCGTCATTTATTCATCCTTAGCTAGAGCGTTATTTGACTCTGGAGCATCGCATTCATTTATTTCTTACTGCTTTTATGCTCGATTGGGTTATCTCCTACTCCCTTAGATAAAAAGTTAACAAGATAGCAAACCCCTTGGTAATTCAGTGGACCTAAGTCAGATTTGTAAATCCTGTCCGATCATGATAGAGAACGTAAATTTACCAGCTAATCTCATAGTTATGCCGATGCGAGAATACGATATTATATTGGGGATGGATTGGTTATCTTTATATCGGGCAAAAATCGATTGTTTTAAGAAGATGGTCATATTAAATATCGATGGACGAGCACCGTTACAATTCCATGGGACACGAAGGAAAGGAGCACCGATCAGTTTGTCAGCCATTTCGAAAGTTGAACCTCAAGGAGTGGAACAAATTTCGATTGTTAATGAATTTTCAGAAGTATTTCAAGATATCCCTAGATTACCGCCGAAGAGAGATGTGGATTTCACAATCGATTTGGTACCTGGGACCGCACCAATCTCCAGAGCACCATACCGTATGGCACCAGTTGAATTGAGAGAATTAAGGGAGCAACTTCAGCAGCTCCAAGACCAAGGCTTCATTAGGGCTAGTACGTCACCATGGGGTGCACCAGTATTATTTGTAAGAAAGAAGGATGGTTCTTTGAGGCTATGCATCGATTACCGTCAACTTAATAAGGCGACTATCAAGAACAAGTACCCGCTGCCGAGGATAAATGATTTATTCGATCAGTTAAAGGGAGCTAAATATTTTTCAAAGATAGACCTACGGTCTGGATATCATCAGTTGAGGATTAGAGATGAAGATGTATCCAAAACTGCCTTTAGGACTCGGTACGGCCATTATGAATTTCTAGTGATGCCCTTCGGACTAATGAATGCTCCAGCAGTATTTATAGATCTCATGAACAGGGTCTTCAAACCGTATTTGGACCGATTCGTGATAGTGTTCATAGATGATATTGTAATTTACTCCAAGACGCAAGAAGATCATGCTGAACACCTCCGAATAGCTCTTCAGACTCTAAAGGACAATCAGTTGTATGCCAAAGCTTCAAAATGTGACTTTTGGAAGAATGAAGTAAAGTTTTTAGGGCACGTAGTATCGGAAAAAGGAGTGTCGGTAGATCCATCGAAAGTCGAAGCAGTGTTAAATTGGGAGCAGCCCACCAATGTGACAGAAGTGCGCAGTTTTCTCGGATTAGCTGGTTATTATAGAAGGTTCATTGAGGGATTCTCCAAATTAGCAAGGCCGTTGACTAACTTGACCAAGAAGGGCACTTCTTTTAAATGGAATGAAAATTGCGAGCAGGCTTTCTCTGAATTGAAGAAGCGATTAACGGAAGCCCCAGTACTTTCTTTACCAGCAGAAGGGGAAAGATTTGTGGTATATACTGATGCATCTTATCAAGGGTTGGGATGCGTGCTGATGCAAAGTGGTAAAGCAATAGCATTCGCGTCAAGGCAGTTGAAACCTCATGAGCAGAATTATCCCACTCACGACTTAGAGCTTGCAGCTGTAGTGTTTGCCTTAAAAATTTGGAGACATTATCTTTATGGTGAGCAGTTTGAACTATATTCGGATCACAAGAGCTTAAAGTATCTTTTTGATCAAAAGGACTTAAATATGCGGCAGAGGAGATGGATGGAATTCTTGAAGGATTATCATTTCGACATATGCTATCATCCAGGTAAGGCAAACGTCGTAGCCGACGCATTAAGCAGGAAGACGCGCAAGCTGGTGGCGAGCTTAATGATTAAAGAATGGGAGATGCTTGATATAGTTAAAGATTTTGAAGTTAGACTTCGTATCGATGAACCTCGGGCTTATATCAGTAATTTAGTGGTGCAACCCACTCTGGTAAGTAATTTCTTAATTATCCATTTAGATTGTCCTTTAATTCGTATATTAGGCTGTAGTTATTTAGGATTTTCTTTTTTAGGTGCGACGAATAATAGAAGCGCAAAAGAATGATGTATGGTTACAAGAGAAAATAACGGAAGAAGCGGGAAAGAAAGACTCGGAGTGGCGAGTAAGCTCAGATGGTGGGGTCAGATTTCAAGGGAGGTTATGCGTTCCAGATATATCTGAATTGAAGCAAGAAGTTTTAAATGAGGCGCACTGCACAAAATTCACCATCCACCCATGAGGAACCAAGATGTACCGTGATGTACGACGTCAATATTGGTGGAGTAATTTGAAGAGGGAGATAGCGAGCTACGTTGCAAGGTGTCTTACTTGTCAGCAGGTTAAAGTAGAGCATCAGAAGCCGTCGGGACTTTTACAACCGTTACAGGTCACAGAGTGGAAATGGGAGCATATATCGATGGATTTTATTGTCGGACTACCGAAAACAAGCCGTCATCATGATGCGATATGGGTGATCGTTGATAGGTTAACAAAGTCAGCACACTTCCTTCCTATACGCATTTCTTCATCCCTAGATGACTTAAGCAAGCAGTATATCAAGGAGATCGTTAGACTTCACGGCATTCCTGTGTCTATAGTATCCGATCGAGACCCCAGGTTTACATCACGCTTTTGGATGAGTCTTCAGAAGGCATTGGGAACGACGCTAAACTACAGCACGGCTTTTCATCCGCAGACTGACGGACAAACGGAGCGGGTAAATCAAATTCTCGAAGACATGCTTCGCACATTCTTGACTTCAAGGGAAATTGGGACGACCACCTCTATTTAGTAGAATTCGCCTACAACAATAGTTTCCAGTCCAGTATTGGCATGGCGCCATTCGAAGCTTTATACGAAAGACCCTGCAGATCCCTAAGTTGTTGGACTGAAGTGGGTGAAAGAACATTGTTGGGACCGGAACTAGTGCAAGAGACATCCGAGAAGATTGCTGTCATCAAAGAACGTCTACGTACCGCTCAGAGTCGCCAGAAGAGCTACGCCGACAATCGCCGAAAGAACTTGGAGTTCGCCATAGGAGATCATGTGTTCCTGAAGGTATCCCCGATGAAAGGAGTTATGCGATTTGGAAAGAAAGGAAAATTGGCACCACGCTACATTGGACCATTCGAGATCTTGCAGAGAGTAGGCCTCGTAGCCTACAGACTAGCCTTACCTCCTCAACTTTTTGGTGTCCACGACGTATTTCATGTATCTATGCTTCGAAGTACGAGAGGGATGCATCACATATCATTGACTGTGAGCACTGGAAATCGGGAAGACGTTTCATACATAGAGCAACCGATTCGCATCCTCGATAGGAAGGAGCAAGTACTTCGAACAAGATCAATACCACTCGTGAAGGTTCAGTGGGGGCATCATGGCGAGGACGAAGCTTCATGGGAGCGAGAAGATGAAATCCAAGAGAAGTACCCTCATCTCTTCATATGATAGGTATGTTAAATTTCGGGGACGAAATTTTTATTAAGGGGGGTAGAATGTAACAACCCACTTTTTTTGTGGAAACTAACTCCACCGTCCGCTTCTGTGTGGCCCACCTGAGTTTTGGATCAGCCTCATTTTTGGCCTTACATTTTCTCTTGGCTTGACTGAGATGATGGACGGATTAGATTTATATTATCATTAGCAGGACCCACCATATTTAAAAAAATAAAATAAAATAAAAAATAACATTTTATACTTTCCGCACGACTAAACTATTTTCCCCTTTTTGTGCGGTAATGGCCATTAAACCTCCCACGAAACAAAACTTCCCACGTTCCCCACTCTTCTGCATCGTTCCTCACATCCATTAAAAAGGAAGAAAAGATATTAGCAAAGTTACAATCTTATCAAAGAGGGAGTGTGAGAATCGGTAGATCAAGAGAGATAGATTTGTGCGGGGCCGGATCATCAACTTTGAGGTAGGTGATCTTATCTCGAAATTTAATATTTTCAGTTAATTATTATTTTTATTTTTTTCCAGCATTTTAATAGGAATATTATTGTAGTGATTATTATGTGGGTAATTCTCCTCCACTATGAATTTTCTGATTTTATATATTTCTGAAATTATCTATAATGACTTTAATAAATATTTCCAAATTCATTTATACATGATATCTGTTTTTCTGAATTTTAGTAATTACTGAATCTACTTAACTTGTAGATTAGATCATAATATCTTTTATTTCCAAAATTAAGTGTTAAGATTTATACCATAAATCTAAGTTAGAGTAATTAATCTAAATTAGTTTATTAGAATAAATACTAATTAAATTTATTCTAAATTAAGAATATACATATTATATATATATATATAATAAATAGATAAAATAATTTTACTAAATTTGTATTCTGATTTAGAAGTTTTAAAATTCCTTTTGATCAAATTAAATTGTTATAAGTCTAAATTTAAGTATTTAAGGTTTTATATGATTTAATCTATATGATTATTAAATTATTTAAATCAAAATCTTAACTCGATGTTAAATTAAACTTTCAATTCATACTAAATTAAACTCTGATATAAGTTTAAAAAAAAAAAAAAATAAATAAATAAATAAACAATTTATCTAAAGTTATAAATTAATTTATAAAAGTATTTGTGTTATCATGTGCCACAATTACAAATTTCTGAGTGCATGCGTGTCAATCGTCATACTCTGCCAGAGTACCAAATAACTCCTTATGAGATGTCAGAGGATGCACCATGAGAACCTACTTTAATGGAGAATGTTTCAAGTCCATTAAGTTGGACCACAAGTTACGGTCCACTCACCAATAGATTTATGACATACTAAGTTTATACAAATTTCAACCCTTCCAATACATCTAAACAACATGAAGATCACATATATGAAAAATTATTCCAACATACTAGTCGGGTATCCTCAAAAATAGAAAATAACTTATAACTGTTGATAAATGGTATTATTCATTTAATGAGTGAATGTAAGTGTATTTTTTGTAAGTGTTCCTAATTGTTTAATAAACCTAGTGAATGGGTTAGATTTTTCATATATATTAAAGGTTAGAAGTTATTTACTTGATGGACCGTAATGTTTCCAACCGATTGTACTGGAGATCTTTTTATTTTAAGGGACTCTGTTAGTACGAGATATGCCAGTATGACTACAATCTTACTCGTCGCTACATGCGGAACATAACACACGTGTGTAAGTCTGAAAATCTACTATGTAATCCACATCTTTGACGTGCCCAAATAGCAAAAAAAAATATATAATAATAATAAATAAAAAGAGCACAGTCTGTCTATTTTTCTTAGGCACACCATGAATGAATGAAGGCTAACAATGTTCCTTATTCAACTTACAAGTATGGTCCACTTAATTAGTTTAACGTTCAAATTTTTAGTTAAGGGAACATAGAAAACATGACCTCTCAGATGAACGGATTAGATATCACACACGTGGCTCGTGTGACACGTGACATGCGAGTAGGATTCAAATCCTACTTGCGCGAGTAGCTTTCCCATTTTTTTTTATGAAGAAATGAATGGTGGAGCATTGGAGTTGCTGTATGAATTCCAGAAATGAACCAACAGCTTTGGATTGTGCAAATGGTCATAACCCTTTAGATTCTGTAGAGTAAAGATTCACATATACCTGCATTTTTAAATTATTAATTTGAGTGACACCAAATACTCGGTTTGTTGTATGGATTTATTTCAACACTCTGCCTCTTTATTAAATAACACTATCATGATAGTCTACTTTGCCATTCTTAATATGGTGGTGACTCCTCAACCGTCCATCATGAAATGCTTGTACGGTAAATTTAATCGTCCAAATTGATGAACCAACTTTTAATGGTGGACCACCAAAAATTTGAGTGAGAATGTGAAATAACTATGAATTTTAGTAGGCCCCATCTTCTCAATGTGAGATTTATTGCTCAAGGTGGAGCTCATGTAGAACCTGATATTTTAACAAATTTATGCACCTTGTTCGAACTTGCATTATAGTTTAGAAATTGGATTGATTAAATTATTAATCATTATTTTGTCGATATTGAAATTGTTCATGTTATTCATGTTTATCTATTGATTATTTAATTGTAAAAAAAATGGTGTATAAATTAGCAAGTAAGTAGGGCAATCGTGTCCCTTGGGTGAGAGACCCTAAAGCTAGCAAGTAGGGCAATCGTGTCCCTTGGGTGAAAGACCCTAGAACCCACCGGATCCATTGGAGTCTTCTTTGTGTACGGCGTATGAGTACAATTGTGTGCGTGGACATACGTCGATGTACAACCGAGCGATGGTCGACCACTAACGTGTAAATGGGTCCTCACCAGAGGTACCAGTCGTGGGCGTTAATGCAACGTGACCATCCACTTGGGTACGGTGTTGTAAGAAATAATTTAAATGTTACAAGTATTCATGGAAATATTACATGCATTGCATTTTCTTTTGTTACATTCATTATCTCGTATTTATTTTTCCTTCATTGTTATAAAAGTAATATTACCCGAACATATTGAATTTTGGGTAAGAAATGACCCTCTTTGGTCATTATGCTCATCCTACTAAAATAAAATGTACTGGTGAAGAGTTTGAATACTACTGACGAAAGGGCCTCTACTATTAATGTTATTTCTAGAAAATTTGTTTAGTTTTATTTCAATTCAGTTTTCTTGTTAATTAGGTTTAGTTTATATTTAAATTTCGATGTAGAAATGAACAACTATCAAAGAGTTGAGTTTAATAAATATTTAGTTGTATTTTCTTTTAGATTATGTTGAATATTGGTTGAATCAGCTAGAATGTAATAAATGTCATCATATCATAATTCACACATTGGGATTCGGGTCCTGAATACCTTATTTAGGTACCCGAATTTCGGGGTGTGACAACACCCGAGTAGTTCTCTCAGTATTTTTAGAACATTTCCGATTATTTCAAGTCCTGCAAGTGAGGGCAATAATTACGATGATCCAGACCATTGATATAATGACCCCACCAAGGATAAATCATGTTCCAAAATTCTCCTAGATTGGAAGAACATAAACGTACAATCACTGTCCCTTACCCAGTTGAATGCTGACCGTTGCTTTCAATCTTTTCAGCCCTGTATTTGAAGGCTATAAAATCGAAAGGCTTTAGGTTGGTTCTGCCAATGAGATTTTGGGAGCAAGTAAATGAATGGCCGGGGGCTATGCCCATCAGACCAACCGTTTGGATCATCAAAAGATGGGCCCCACTGGAACAATCTGACCAACAACGACAGTACACGTAAAGATCATGAAAAGTCTGTGATTGTCAGCTCCTAGAACGAAAGCAGTCCGTATTTGAAAGTCGCAAGAGGGCATTTTAGCAATTTCCTTAAAAAACGAGGCTGTTATGTTAAGCTGGTATCAGATTCCGGTAGAGCAGTTGGGAAGAGTAGAGAGGCTTGTTCAAGGAAGGTTGGTAGGGTTGTGGACACGCCACCTTTCTAATCAGATACCAACGTTTCCTAACAAACCCATGTTTTCTGGGCCTTAACCGACGCTGTCTTCAGCTTCTACCCTTAAAAAGTAGAGTTGTTGATGGGCCGGATTGCCACGTCAGCCTTTCATGAATGGCCTTCCACGTGTCACCCTCTGGCTCAATGGGCCCAGGATAGGCCCAGTAAGTAAATGGGCTTGTATGGGCCCATGTTCCACCATGTTCCTATAAAGGTTATTAGATTACGTGAGGCGTGGCCAGATTCGATTGGGTCAGACCTGAGTCACAGTTGCTTTAGGTAGATTAAGTGAGGCTTGACGAGATTCAATTGGGTCAGATCTGAATTACAGTTGAGTATTTCATCTGCTGAACTACTTTCAAACATGTGAGTAGATTAAGTGAGGCCCGATGACATTCAATTAGGTCATATCGGAGTTAACGGTTGAATATTTCATCATCCGAACTACTTTCAAATATGCTATGGGTGACGGATACTTAACAGCTACATATTACTTAATCTCACTACATCAAAGCTTACCATGTATGGTGGACTCACCTAATCTGCTCCTCAGAAGAGGGCTTTTCTTTTGTAACTGTTTACCATTTTCGTAAATCAAATGAAGGGATAGGATCTACCCCTATGGGAAAACTCTGTTATTTGGCCATTTAACGTGGGAGCCATTAAATTAATTGTCTTGATCACTGAATCATGTGCCCCACTTGTAGTGACCCACATATCATGTAGAAAGGATATTGACCGAATTTTGGCAAACCAAATGAACGGATATGATCTTCCTGTGTCTGAGAACTCTGATATTGACTGTCGAATGTAGGAGCCGTCAAATCAATGGTCTAGATCAATGAATCATGTGGGATTGAGAAACCATGTGGAGTGATATTACCAAATACGGATCCTAGCCAGTTTTTGCTATGTGGACCCCACCCAGCATGAACTTGGGACCCAATGCTGATGTTATCCCCCGGTAAACAAAGGGACTTCAGACGTCAGTAATGGTCGGTTCTGTGGGCCACACCATGATGTATATATTTTTTTAATCCAAGCTGTCCATCCATTTTTTTCCAGCTCATTTAGGGTATTAGCCCAAAATTGGGACAGATCCAAATCTCAGGTGGACCACACCACGGGAAAAGAGGTGATTAAACACCCACCGTTAAAAACTTCCTAAAATCCACTGTAACGTTTGTTTACCATCCACCCTGTTGATGATATCACACAGACATGGATGAAGGGAAAACACAAATATCAGCTTCATCCATAACTTTTGTGATCCCCAATAAGTTTTTAACTTTCCTGTGGTGTGGTCCACCTGAGATTTGGATCTTCCTCATTTTTGTCTCCTATCATAAAAAAAAACTTTAAAAATGGATGCACGGTGTGGATGTGACACATACATCATGGTGGGCCCACAGAGCACATCTTAAACAAATGGGCTGGGCTCGTCTGGGCCCATGGTGCATTAGGCAAGGCCCATTACGACAATTGAAAAACTAAGGCAGGAATCCGTTGATTGGGCATGGAAAGCGGTTGCGTGTTAGAGAATATTTCATTTTACGGCTGAAAAGCTGATGAGAGAAACTCGCATACGAAACCCCTTGCAATCTTCTACAAGATAGCCGTTCCAAAATGGATTAGGGATTTCTTATCAGGACTCAACAACTTTTACACGTGGCATACTTGTATGGTGACCGTCTTAGCCATCAGGCCTACTGCAGATGGTGGATCTCCTGAAAGGTCGATGACTCAACAACTTTTACACGTGGCATACTTGTATGGTGACCGTCTTATCCATCAGGCCTACTGCAGATGGTGGATCTCCTGAAAGGTCGATGACATCAACCATCTGATTGTCTCCTTAACTTGTACAGCTGACTCAACTGGTACTTAGTAAAATCTGTAGGGTCCATCATGATGTATGTATCTCATCCATGCCGTCCACCTATTTTATCAGCTCATTTTAGAGCATGAGCCAAAACTTGAAACATACCAAAAGCTCAAGTGAGCCACGCCACTTGAAAGAGTGGGATGATGATGTCCAACCATGAAACCAACGTAGGGTCCAAAGTGATGTTTACTTGTCATCTGAGCCGTTCGTAAGGTCACACAGACATGGTTGAAGGGAAAAGACAAATATCAGCTTGATCCAAAACTTCTGTGTTCCTTAAGATGTTTTCAATGGTAGACGTTCAATTCACACTGTTCCTGTGGTGTGGTCCATTGGAGCTTTAGGTATGCTTTTATTTTGGGCTCATAGTCTCAAATGAGCTAATAAAATGAATGAATGGCATGGATAATACACAAAGGGCCCACACTCAGTAGGCAATCCGTGTCCATACATATGAAGGCCCTGCTTGAGAGCCGATTGCATACTGAGTAAAGTATGTGGGCCCAACCAAGACATATGTGTGTTATCCACACCGTTCATCCTTCTTTCTAAATTATTTTATGGCATGAGCCCAAAATTGAAGCATATCCAAAGTTCAAGTGGACCACACCACAGGAAATAGTGGGGATAATGATGTCCACCGTTGAAACCTTCCTGGTTCCTACAGTGATTATTATCTTTGTCCAACTTAGGAACTCATAAGGTCATAGGGACCTGACATGGATGAATCGAAAACACAAATATCAGATCTATTATCTGTACAAAATATCTGTGGCGGCTAAGAAGTTTTCAATAGTAGACGTCTAATTCCTACCGTTTTATGTGGTGTGGTCCACTTAAGTTTGGATATACTTCAATTTTGAGCCCATGCCCTAAAATGAGCCGATAGAAGGGGGGAACGGCATGGATAAGACACGTACATCATGTTGGGCCCCACAAAGTTATCGCATACTGAATTACTCAACACGCGATCCACATCCTCCATCAACAATGGGTTCCAATATTCGGACGGTCCAGATTCACGTACATATATGCCCCATTTACAGTGACAAAATAGGCACCATAGTCCCCTGGTACAAACATCTATTTGATTTATATGCCAGCGCACAGGTGCGGCCTGTATGAAGGTCCCCTATTTAGACGTGGCAAGTACGTTAAATCCAAACCGTCCATATGGAAGGATCCTCCGTAGAATTACAATGTTTTCCATTAATCAGTCTTCTGAGACGTTTAGTGACGCAGGGATGAACGTGATGAGTTTACAATGCTTCTCTGGACTTCTCACAGAGACTTTTCAAATCCATTTGGACGGTTCAGAAAATAGAATAAATTCTTTAATAAATTCTAAATTGATTAATTGATGAATAAAAATGAGTTCAAACCTTTTTACGCGTGGACAAGCTCAATGAACGAAAGAATATAATCAAACTATCAACTTTTAGTCTTAGTTTTTGTGCTTCCAAACTATAAATAATAAACTTCACTATCTATATCTATACTGATGTCTTTCTCTAGTGCGTACACGGTTTTCGTTTTAAAAGGAGAGTTGTCCTATTTGGCTTCACCAAACCGTCCTTTATTCTAACACTTTTTCAAAGTGTACGCAACTCCATAAAAAGAAGATAAATTTAGTTATAATCAAACTAAAACTTACCATTTATAGAAAAGAAGGTTTCAAATTAAAATAGGTGGAAAAATATTTATCATCATCCAGGGGTTTCTATTAATGAAGCGTCGCAAACCCGTCCAATAGGGGTTGGTTGGCATAATGACGATCAGCTGGTGCAAAAAGCACCCCAAAGTCATATATTTTACGCTAACTAAACATGTCCGGCCATTGATAGATACGTCCGATCTAAACCATTGTACGGTCCATTAATGAGTAAATGAGCCTTTTATTATCCATCTTGGTTAAAGAAACTCCCACGATATGCTCTACATCATTTAGTCAATCTGATTTTGAGTACATGACAAATCTACAACGTGTCCTACTATTTGGACGGTTCAGATTTTAGGTACATGTGCTCTTTATCACAGCTACAGAGCAGTCGTGTGCGCTACATCAAACCCTTCATTTACGCGTGGACAGCTCAATTAACGACCGGATATAATCATGTAACATCCATTTGAGTGTCACGTTTTCGGTGCTTCCAAACTCATTTATCTCATTCACCATGTTTATCTATACTGATGGGAGTTTCTCAAGCGTACACGGATTTTCGTTTTATGAAAGGAGAGTTATTTGATACTCTGCCAGAATATGTTCCTTGATATGCAGGCACTTGGAAAGTGTACACATTGCATTAAAAAAGAAGATCCATTTAGTTCTTATGTATGTGGGCCATTATTAGAAAAGAGAAGGTTTCAAGTCCAACCGGTTGGACCACAAATGGCCATCATCATCAATCCTTTGATTCCTATTAACTGGTACACCATCCAACCCGTCCAATAGGTTGGCTACATAATGACGATCAGCTGGTGCAAAAAGCAGCCCCATCGACTCATCAGGTGGGCTACACCATCCAAAACAATATCTGGCCATTGATAAATGGAAAAATACAATTGTAGTCCATTCAATGAGTAAATGAGACTTATTATTATTATTATTAGTTAAAGAAAATCCCCATGATATGGCTAACTTATTGGATGGCCAGGACGTGTGATTTTAGCTTAACTATTGGAAGTTTTATTTAGCATTGTTCTTTAAAATAAGAGAAATTATATGTAAAATAAGAGAAATTATATGTAAATTATATGTTGTATGGATTGACTTTTTTAGACAAAATTATCTTTATTTTTTAAGTTATATTCCTTACTTTCAGTTGTACCCAAAACTCCAAAACTCATCATCTTCTTCTTTTTTCGTTGAATCTCCTGTAATTGTTATTTTACATCTGTAATCTTTCTTAGAGTTCTGATCATTGTTTGAAACTGGTCGCATTGATAAACTTGGAATCTTCCGGGTTTTGTCCATGAGGATTTTTTATAATATTCTCAGGGTTCTACTTTGAAATCATGTTTCACTTAACCACGCTCGTCTTTTTCTTCTTGAACTCAGTGTTTCATTGGAACGATGGCTGTGGGAAGTAAGAATGAAAAATAAATGTGTTTTTTTCACAGTAAAATTGATCGGTGAAAATTTACGTAGTACTTGGTCAAATTCACCTATACTAGTACTTATAAATTCACTGACTATGTGAAAATTGACTGAGTACATGTGTTGAGACAGTTTTCAACTATCATAAATTCATCGAGTACGTAAAAATTGACCGAGTATAGGTGAAAATTTACCTAGGTGTTGAGACAGTTTTCAACTGTTGTAAATTCACCATGTACATGAAAATCGACCTGAGTACAAGTGAAAATTTATCGAGTATAGGTTTTAAGATGTTTTCAACCATCGTAAATTCACGAGTACGTGAAAATTGAACAAGTATGTGAAAATTCACTGAGTACAGGTGTTGAGACGATTTTCAACTGTCGTAAATTCACTGAGTACATGAAAATTGACCGAGTATAGGTTTTGAGATGGTTTTCAACCATTATAACTTCACCAAGTACGTGAAAATTGATCAAGTACAAGTGAAAATTGACCGAGTACAGGTTTTGAGATGGTTTTCAACCATCATAAATTCACCGAGTACGTGAAAATTGACTGTGTACAGGTGAAAATTCACTGAGTACAAGTGTTGAGACAATTTTCAACCGTCGTAAATTCATAGAGTACGTGAAAATTGACCGAGTACCGGTGAAAATTCACCGAGTATAGGTTTTGAGATGGGTTTCAACCATCATAAATTCACCGAGTATGTGGGTTTTCACACTTGACCATGATTCTCTGTATGTTTTAGGGTTGACCGTATTTTCATAGTCGACTGTGGACCTACCACTCAATTCTTCCAAAGTCGACTGTGGGTTTTCACGGTCGATCGTGACTCTCTAGACGTTCTAAGGTCAAATGTTTATTTTCACAATCGACCGTTGGTCCCTGTCCATCCTTTCCTTAAACATTTGTCCAACAAACCATGGTCGACCGTGTCTATTTGGTCGGTGAAAATTAATCGAGTACTGGGTAAAAATTAATCGAGTACTATGTAAAATTGACCGAATACTCAGTGAAATTGGTTGAGGACTCCTGAAAATTGACCAAGTACTCCTGGAAAATGACTGAGTACAGGGTGAAAAATCACCGAGTAGTCGTGGAAATTAACCGAGTACTAGGTGAAAATTAACCGAGTACTTGTAATCATAGTTTAGGGTTTTATGATTTAAGGTTGAGAGTTTAAAGAGGGGAATTTCTCCGATTATACCTCCAATGCGTGGCTTCTTGGATGGAGGCACCATTTTCTTCATCTTTTATTTCTCAAATCCCTCTTCATCATAATGGGTTTTAACTAATGAAGAAAACGAAGTGGAGATTTTATGAAGAAAAAGCAGGAGACTATTTGAGGAAGAAATACGAAGTGGAGATTTTATGAAGAAAAAGCAGGAGACTATTTGAGGAAGAAATACGAAGAGAGGAGACAATTTTAGGAAGAAATACGAAGAGATGAGACAATTCCAGGAAGATGGGTTTGTGGTATAACAAGGGGTATTCTTGTCCAAAAAAAAAAGTTTTAAAGTTTAGAAATGGAAAGTAAAGTGTTGTAGGTTTAGAAAGGTTGCTTAGTTAAATGTGAATTTTATAGAGGAAAATTTCTCTTAAAATAATAATTAGTTATCAATCTCTCTCACTTGTTAGATGAGTGGGCAGAGAGTGTATAATATGTGTGAGTGATGAAGGTTCAATCACTGCCATTCAGAAAATAATAATAATAATAATAATTAATCGTAGATGAATTTTTATTGTGAGGTATTTTTGTTTTGTAATATCTTTAATAGAAAATCATTTTTATCATCATCTAAACCTCAAATTAATTACCATAAGCTACATAGATCATATTTTATCATTTGAGTAATAAAGGATTTTTAATACAATATATTAATATCTTGAAAACGTAAAATAAAATAAGAAAATATAAGAAAGGGAGGGATCAAACTCTATGCATGTATGGTGTTTTTTGTACTTTTCTATTTTATGTGTGTGTGTTTTGTAAACATACTTATTGAATTGATGTCTTCAATCTATGTGGAATCAGAGGACATTGATCGATCGACAGGCATGCTCGATTGATTGGACCTTCTCGAAATCACACAAATTACTTACCATGCTCGTTCGATCGAACATTTGGGTTGATAGATCAATAATATTTGGAAAAAAATATTATTTACTTTCTGGACAGTTTTGGACTAGTTCGATCATTCAAGTTTTGGTATACTCAATCAATCGGAGGGTACTCAATCAGTGTCGATCGATTGATAGCATGTGCGAAACTATGTAAGTGCGCGATTTATTTCCTATTCTAGTTGTGATAGTATATATATCGAGTGTAATAGGGAATAGGGCATAATAAGGGTTTATTAACTCGTTCATAAGGGTTCAAGAGAAAAAAAAAATCTAGGGTTTTGGGAGATTTGAAGGGAGTTCTCATCATTGTAAGTGGATTATCTCTTATAATACCATTTCATAGTAGATTGCTTGTCGCTTTGTGCCATGGTTTTTTCCCTGAGGATTTTTTTTTTTTTAAAAGTAAAATTCATATATTCTCTGTCTATTTTGTTTACATTTTATTTTTCTTATTTGATTGAATTTGAATTTGCTTCCACACGATCCCCAATAAGTGGTATCAAAGCTAATGTTGGGGTTTTGAGTTCTAATCTAAAACATATCGACGAAAGGGTCTAACGTGAAGTACGAAACATAGAAGTTTACTACTAGAAATAATATTGAATTATGGAATGTGAAGATGAGAGAAGCCTTTTAGTTCAACAAGAGTTGGAACACACTCTCCTTGGTAAGGTGAAGCGTCCTGCATCTATGAGTGATGAAGAGTGGGATGAACTTGATAAGAAAGCTACAACCATGATCCAATTGTGCCTAGTGGACAACATTCTCTATAATGTCCTGAATAATAAGACCATCGCATGAATATGGAGGAAACTTGATAGTCTGTACATGAAGAAATCCCTAGGTAGTTGTCTGTATCTTAAGAAACAATTTTACAATCGTAAAATGATAAAGGGACCTGATATCAGCGAGCACATGAGCATCTTTAGTGAATATCTCTACAAACTGATGAATGTAGAGGTTAAGATCGGAGATAAAGATCAAGCCTTAATTCAGATAAATTCACTTCCCACGTCTTATGAGAATCTCGTAGACATTCTAATTCATGGTAGAGATAGCATCGATGTTGAAACTATCATCTAAGCCCTTCGTGAGAAGCAGATGAGAAGAAAATACACTGGCGAGGTACCTCTACATATGCATTACTTGCTAGGGGAAGAAATTCTGAATGGGAGAAAATGAATTCTTAATTTAAATCCAAATCGAAAGAGAATGGCAAAATAAAGTGATGGAATTGGGGGCATGAAATGATACATTAAGAAGGATTGTTAGATTTCTAGGGCTCAAAATGGAAAAAATTTGATAATATGTCAAAGGAATCCAACAAAGTAGAATCCAACAAGGAAGTATATGGTGGTGATGTTCTCACTCACTGTATCCAAATCTAGATATCTCAGCAACGAGTAGGTTTTAGATATGGGGGGCCTCAAACCACATGACTTTTCAACGAGATTGGTTCACAAGTTACAGTGAATGCGATGGTGAAAATGTGTTTATGGGTAATGATATTTCCTGTAAGGTTGTTAGAATTGGTTCGGTGTGCATAATGACGTTCGATGGGGTAGAATGTATCCTAACGGATGTGAGACACATTCCTGACCTTAAGAAGAATCTTATCTCTCTTGGGGCATTACATGCACTTGGGTGCAAGTTTACTAGTTTTAATTAGGTCGCACTCATAATGATGAAAGTACATTGGAATAACAATCTCCGCAAGTTGATCGGTAATGCCGTATCAGGTGGAGTTGTAGCATCTACAGTAGAGTCTACATTTGCACGTTTGTAGCATGCACGTCTTGGTCACATGAGTGAGTGTGATATGAAGGTAGTTTCTTATTGTTGCTTAATTTTTATTTTTTGAAAGCAATGATTTTCATATATATGAGCATTGTATATATGGTAAACAATAACAACTAACTTTTAAAACTGGAAAGCATGTATGTAAAAGAATGCTTGAATATGTTCATTCAGATGTATGAGGCCTGTCACCTGTTGTTTCCTCTAGAGGGTTATTATTTTTTTTCTCATTCATAGACAACTACTCTAGAAAAATATGGGTTTATTTCCTATAAAAAAATCGATGTGTTCACCACATTCAATGTGTGAAAGGTAATTGTTGAGAATAAGATAAGGTAAAAACTGAAGGCTCTAAGAACAGACAATGGAGGTGAATTCATTTAAAAGGAATTCAACCGGATTTGCAAGAATGAAGAGATTGTGAGGCACAATACCATGAAGCATACACCTAAATAGAATGGTGTAGCAGAATGAATGAAGAGAGCCCTATTTAGGTGTTGAGTAATGCTGGTTAGGCAATGAGTTATGGTGAATCAATCCCCATCTATGCCGATAAATATTGAGTGTGAAATTTTTATTTTTTTTTTCTCTTTTTATGCATTAATTTTATAAGTATAGATGTGTTTAATTGATCTATTTATTTATGTTTTGCTATGCGATGTGATTTGAGAGTTAAGATGAAAAGGCCGATTAAAGAAAAATTTAATGCTTAAAGAATGACTAATTAAATATTTGGAGATTTTGAGGTGATTAATGAAGATTTCAAGTGTCAAAGATCCAAAAAAACCAAGTGTAAAATAGAGAAAAGACTAGAAAATTCACAAAGTTCATTAATAGAGATAACAGGTTGTTCAATCCCACTTAAGGTTGGTTTGATCCGATCGAATGTGTACATAACAGTTCAGCGAGAAATTGTGATTTTCAAAAGAAATTCGACTCAATACTTAGGTGCGATTGAAGATATGTTCAGTGCCACTGAAGGAGAGTTTGGTGTGACTTGAGGGAGACAGAGACTTCAAATATATTTTGGCGAAATCCAGCTGTAACTGAGAGGAAATTCGATGCAACCTAAGGTATGTTTGATTGCAACCAAAGGCTATAGTCAGTGCGATTGAAGCGTAACAAAAGTGTGTAAAATTGAAGTCGGTTTCAAGTCGGTGTGAATTTTTCTTATTTAAATGGGTGATTCTAGCTTTTATAGAGATGAATTAGTGTAGAAGAGAGAGTAATGAGTTATGGAGCTTCTACGAACTCCTCCTTCTCTAATCTTTCAGTTCTTATTCGGTTTTTATATTGTTATTTTGAGTTTCGTTCAATGTAACTCCCCGGTTTTTGGGACTCGAGTATACAACTCGTTTCCTGAAAATCTGGATGTTAGCAGGTAATCAAATGATAATCAAACAAGATCAAAGTGCAATTAATGGAGATCAAGCGTAGTATAAATGTAACCCAAATGAGAACAATATCCTGGGCCACTCAGCTGGGGCCCAAATACAAAACTTAAGTTCCAAAGTGTACTCAAATAAACATGAGCAACTATTCTACTGATTTAGTCCAAAGTTAGAAGTCGCTTCCTAATACGGCTCATCTTCATATGGTTCTTCCTCCACTGCAATGGTAGTAGTCCCAAGGTCCGCTACATAGTCATCCATCCCTGCACCTGTATCCTCTGTATGGTTGAACATTGATGAATGAGTGGCCAGCTCAGTGTGATTTCCCCTCAAGATTACACACCGCCGCCTTAGACAAGTATAGCATAAAACAACAAGGCATTCAAAACATGAAAAAATGCAATCTTGTTATATGCATGGATGTATGAGTGCACATCAACTGGGGATACTCATCCAGTTAGCTTTTGGACAAAACCCATGCATGTGGCTGGTCACCAATGAGAGTACATAGTATATGCATAGTGCCAAACTCACCGAGAGTGGACCGATAGTCGATGGTCTGGGAGCTAGCGAAACGATACCTCGATAAATGGTGCATGCTACAACATCCAGAATTAGTCATCCGTCACCGGCCAAATGCTATGTATGCATGATTAACCCATCCATTATTAGTCCATTTACAATTAGCAGTTTTTATGAAACTCATGGTCACTACGGGGAGCTCATTGCCTAGCATAGGCCGACGGCTCAGGTATAGTGTCCCATGACCACCATCCCCAGCCCATGAGTCTACTGCCTTAGGGTGTGTATAGAACCCATCAACACCTGGCCAATCAAGTCTCCAAGTATGGGAACTATTATCGTATGCCAATTAGAGATGAATATTGAAAACATTAAATACGACAACTAAAGTGAGACGATATGAATGATTTAATTGTGAGTAAATAACGGTGATAATAAATGTTGAAAAAGGTCATTTCATAGTCGGGTAGATGGAATCACTCCATAGGTGGTAGATCCCATGAATTTAACTGCCACTATCCATAACCTCTATGTTAAGGGTCTAACCTTACTATAATCCGTTTCACTACACCCTAAGTACGGACTCTATTTAAATAGAAGTTTCCATAGAGAGATTCCAAATAATGTATGACTTACAACCAATGCACTCATATGGAGATTCAAGCATGCTTTAATATTTACGTATACAAACAGTTCAAGAGTCATATATTCATAATTTGTCAATTTTCAAAGCATATATCTCAAGGATGCCAATCAAGTGATTCATATACTGGAGTATTCAGTCAATCAATACTTAGGACATGTGCTCAAGTAAACTAATTGAGCGTTTTAATAAACCCAAAGCATGCTTTTAAGTTAGCTAATCAAATGTTTCAATTAATTTTAAGATATTTGAATAAGTAAGCTAACTAAGTGTTCCAATACATTCTAGGATATTTGAATAAGTTAGCTAACCAACATCCTACTAAATGCCAAGCAAACTAATCATATAGTTTAATTATTTCTATGTCATGTGATAAGTTAACTAATCAACTATTTTAATCAATTCTAATCAAGTTTAAGGAACGAGTTAGATTATACAAGTATTCAAATAATTTCTAAATCATAAGTTTAAGTAAACTAACCAAATATCAACCCACTTATAAGACATAAGTTTCAACCACCACCCGAATGATTTACCATTTCTTGGTTATCATTCGAAGTTACAATAAAACTATCCTTAGCCTAGCTTCGAGATGGGAAGCCCAAGGGGAAGAAAATCATCACCTGAGTTGTTGTAGTCTTGCCCTTAATTTGAATTCCCGCGTGTAGCTAGTGGCCCAAAGTCACGCAAGTAGCTTCCTAGAGGACCAGTTTAGATTAGATAAGAGTCCCTAAGGTTTTCATCTACTAGCATATTGAAGGTTTTGTAGGATTCAAAAGGGTCCATAAGTTAGGTTATTTGGGCCTGCCATAAGGTGACTAGGCCCACCAGACTTTTCTCATAATAGGTAGCCCAACTTTTGGGCCCAAATTTATCACTAGGGCTGAACTGGGCCCATTTTAGGCCCAGCTGTTGGGTCTAATTCGAGCCCAAAATGGGGTTGGGTAGCTCATTGTGATTTATGGTGAGGCCCACTGTATCTTATGGTGAGGCCCGCTGAGCCATAAACTCAGGTGTGGCCCACCCTTTTTAATGTGGTGCAGCCCACCTATTTTATAGGGTGCGGCCCCACCTATGTAGGGCTTGTGGCCAGCGTGTAGACCATCTCCACTACCCACCTATGGTGATTTCGGGCTGAGATCGCAGGCCCAACTGAGGCCTATCTTTCAGCTTGGTTTAAAGCCCAGTTAGAGGCCTGGTTTCAAGGTTTTCATGGCCCATCTGGGATTGTTTTCAGCTCAAATTACAGCCTGCTCTTAGCTGGATTCAAGGCTTGGTTGTGGGCCAGCTGAAGGAGGCTTCCAAAGCCCATTTAAAGGCCTATTACAACCCCATTTGTGGCCCACTAATGGCTCTAGTTTCACTTAGCTTTCGGCCCAGTTGAGAGGCTGCACTTGGCCCCTTGCACAGCCCAAATCAAAGCCTGGTGAAGGCCTGGTTTCAACCCAATCTCTGGCCCAGCTGGATCCTGTTTCCATCTCCCATTCACGGCTTACTAAAGGCCTATTTTCATTTTAGATTCAGTCCAATCCTTCGGCCCATTGAAAGACCGATTTCGACCCATTCTCTGGACCGATTTCAGCTTAGAGCATGGGCTGGTTTCGGCCCACTATAGGCAGCAGCTAAAACCCATATTCATGGCCCATCTAAAGGCCATTTTCAACTCTGGTAATGACCCGATTGAAAGCCATTCCCGGCCCTAATTGCAGCCTGGTCCTCGACTTCAAGTCAAGACCCAGATACTGCAACCAAGTCTGGCCGGAACTAGGCTCTGACCTATACTAACTGCAACTCCATCAACTACGTGCTGCTAGAAGAAGAAAAATAACTAGATGAAGGAGGCCGTTACCTAGCCTATTTCAACATTGGCTGAGTTGGTTTGACTCAGTTGCGGTCACAATAATGGATGCCTGTAAATATGCATTGGATTAGCAACCTATGGCTGAAATGGAAGGACACGACCAAGACTAGTTTCAAACCCTTACCTGGTGGGTTTCTGGTCTCGGGACGCAATGAGGCAGCGATCCACACTCGACTTACTCAACTCTCTTTCTCCTCTCTCTTTCTTCCCTTTCTCTCTCTCTCTTTTCTTCTTCAACCTATGGCTGAAATGGAAGGACACGTCCAAGACTAGTTTCAGGTGGGTTTCTAGGTAGCCACACTCGACTTACTCAACTCTCTTTCTCCTCTCTCTTTCTTTCCTTTCTCTCTCTCTTTTCTTCTCTATCTCTCCTTGGTGTGAATCCTGAGAGCAGTAACAGTAGCCTTTTATTGGCGTGGAAGAGAGAGCTCCAACGACTAGGAAAGAAACTACACTTTCATGGGCCATCTTAAAAAAATGGCAATGCATGGGGTCCATCTGATCCTGAGGACAGATTGCTACTACCCTGGCCCACCAGAAAAGCATGTTTTTAGCCCTGATGGGGCCCATCTCGCAATCATGGTTTGATGGGTTAACGGGGAAGAAGACCCGACTGCCCATGGCAGATCCTTGTACAAGGTACTTCCGCATGATCTGGTCTATTTGAACGGACCAGATGGGGATGCTGATCACTGCAGGGCCCACTTTTTGGACCACTAACGTGAGTTTCAGAATATCTTACGAGATATACCAGTTTTCGTCATTTTCTCAAGAGATGGAGTGTTTTCTCTCCATCAACTTGTACTGCCCCAAAGGGAAGGCTAGGATCTCTCCACATGGCCCAAGGGATGGCCAGAGGCGTGTCAGCGTCCATTTCCCAAAAGGGAGAGACTACTTTTTGCATTTTCGGCTGTAGATGGTTTGCCCGGCCATTTTTGGCAATGGGAGAGCATGGCTCTTAGTGGAAAGATAGATGGTTAGGATAGCTCGATCAAACCGATCGTGGGCCGCCCATACGGTCACGGATTGGCTAACCATTTTGGATCTTAACCATATGTGAACTCTTGATTAGCTCCATCCTAAAATCCCTGTTTCTTTGCATGGGCTCAAAAATATATAGGGTTTGGGTTAGACGGGCCCCATGAGTCAATGAACGGCTCGGATCATTCCGAAAGTGCCCATGGTGGGCCACTTTGGAAGCTACAGTCCGTCCATTTTCCAAATTTCAAGCAGCGGGAGAAATTTTCACTTTTTCAAGTGGAACACGGATCTTTGTTGGTCAACCATCACACCGCGTCCTGTGCACGAAGGTGCACTTGCACTACGCGTGGGGTTCACCATAATGTTTATGATAGATCCACACCGTCCATCCATCTTAGGATCCCCACTTAGGGGTCTCGGCCCAGTTTGGGGTAGGTCTGAGACCTAAGCGGACTGTATCACGCGTTTCAGGCCCTCTTACGACCAACACACCTAGATCCAATGGCTGGATCGGCTTGATGTTTTGTTTCAACGATGGGATGGGAATTTGAGAGGCAGTGGGTGCTCGATTGGCCATTCACTACCCCTCGGAGGTTGATCACTAGAGCATCGTTACAATTAGTTGATTTATAAGCTACTTTGACTTAATGTGTTTGATCAAGGTTACCTTTTTGACTGATGTAGGGCTCAACTCAACTTCTAGGGCCTTTGATGGACGACTTTAACGATAACTGAAAGTCTCATCCTGCATTCGTTGGTTTTAAGTTGTCTGTTAGTTGAATTTGAAATTCCCTAATTTGGTTTAAGTGGTAACACCCGTGTATTAGAAGTGCGGGGTGTTACATTTAATTATGTCTTTGATTGATTAAATCTCTTAGCTAGAGCTAAGAGGCGAAGCTTGTAGTTTTTTTTTTTTTTTAATGTCTTAGTTTACTTTGATTTAAGTTATTAGTTTGAATGTTGAACAATTCATTGATATTTGTTTTGAATGAAGATATATTTTTAGTTTACTTTGATCTATTATCAACTCTGAGCACATTGGATACTTCGGAAAGCTAGAAGAAATTGCTTATCTATTTTACAAAGGATTGATTTGTAAAATCCATTGATCTATCGTAGACTAAGGGCACGATAGATGCTTTTAATTACCTGAGATCATTACTTTGGTGCTTATGTGGGAACCAATTCAATTGAAGTTCAAATCTATTTCGGATTTATAAATGACGTTTTAACTACTCTATTATCCGAATGGATAGAATAGGACTTCGATTCCAGTTGAGTTATATGATTGAATCAAGTGAATTGAACATTAAGGATGGTTATAAGTGGATCCTTAGCACTCTAGTACTTTTATCTCTATTGGTTTCCTTCTCAATTACATCATTGCTTCTTAAATAAAAATCCATAAATTAATTTTAGTTTTAGTTCTATTTTTAGTTATAGTTCTACTTCTAAAGTGTTCAAGAAGTCACACAATCATAAGTCCTTGTGAGTTCAATCTTAGTCTCACCGAGTTATTACTACATCACAACCCTACAGTTGGGGTTGTCAACCCTCGGGTTCGATCAATAGGCAGTAAAATTTCTAAAGAAGTGTGAAGTAATCATGATGTTGACTACTCAGGATTACATGTATTTGGTTGCAATGCTTACTCTCATGTACCATCAGTTGAGAGAGATAAGCTAAATGAAAGAGTGAAGATACTTACCTTTGTGGTCTATGTTGATGGCGTGAAAGGGTGCATGTTGTACGACCATGTCACTTGCAAAATCACTTTGAGCTGCGACATTAAGTTTGATGAGGATTCTTTGTTCCGCAAGGAATCAAAAAAATCAGCAATTATAGATGTTAAAATTATAAGGGGTGAGACAGTTTAAAGCTGAGCCACAGATAGAGGTACAGGAGTAGGTAGAGCAGCCACCTCTCATAAGAAACCCGTTAAGAGATTGCATATTATCTATCAGATACAAAGATGATTCGAATATTACATTCACCCTTATTATGGATGAGGGGGATCCATCTACATTCTACGAAACACTAGATGACCTAGATGTTGAGAAGTGGATGACGGCCATATAGAATAAGATTGATTCTTTATACAAGAATGAGATATAAGAGCTGGTGGATCTTCTAGTGGGGCATAAAGCAATTGATTATAAGTGGATTTATAAGAAGAATTAGGATAGATACAAGGTGAGATTGGTCGCAAAAGGCTATGCACAGAAGGAGGGTGTCGACTAGGGTTGTACATCGAGCCGAGTCGAGTCAAGGTGGGCCAAGCTCGACTTGACTCGTCCGTGCTCTACTCGAGTTCGAGCTCAAGCTTGCCCTCGAGCTCAACATTGGAGCTTGGCTTGTTTGCCAAAGCTTTTGAGTCGAGCTAGTAGATCGAATCGAGTCGAGCATGTTCCCATGTTAAATTATTAAATTTTTTCCTAAAAGATACAAATTAAAATTCAACAATATTAAGTTTGAAGATACAAATTAAAATTCAACAATATTAAGTCTGAAATGTCTCACATGCCACATTACTAAGACCAAAAAAAAGTGTCATATATACCTCTAAATACCACATGTTGGCCCTCAATATTAAATCCAAAAAGTGAAAATACGTTACAAAATATAAAAGCTTACATTCCTTCAAGCAGTTTTAGATGCATTCCGGACCTCGTCTTCACTTCCATTCTCGTTCTCATACTCTTCAACATCGAAACTACTACTGCCCCAAATTGGATGCAACCAATCTTGTGTACCTATCAGTGCTTCAACTGTTTTCGAGGCTAGTGAGATTTGGGTTCTAGGTAGTGTCAAATGGTAGTTGAGCACCAGATTTGGGTGACAGTGATGGATTTTGGGTAGTGGAAGATGGTGGTGACAAAGTCGATCAGGGATAAATTTTGGGGGTTTTGGAGTGAAGGGGAAGATGGGTTTTGGGTTTTAGGGGTTTTGGGTTTTTAGCAGATTTCAAGTTTGTTTGCTTCATGGTGTGTGTGAGCCGAGAAAATATTGGGTCTTTGAGTATGAGACATAGGTGCATGTAGGCTAATCAAGGGAAGATACGTTATGTGGAAACATATAAGATGATACAATAAACCTAGGTGTATAGCTCTAATCCCATGAAAACCTCATAATAACGAAGAGTATAGAGGAGATGAACTTGTGTTCCACTCAACTTAAGAGGGATCATAGCAAGTTATGTATATATATATATATATATATATATATATATATATATATATATATATATATGGGAATATTTTTTTATAATTTAAGTTTTCTTACATCAGTTGACGCATTTCTTGAATTTATTGTTGCATCTTTGCCTCTTGATCAGAGATTCAGGGTTTGGTTTTACATTTCATCTCATTTCTATATAATCAATTGAAATCTCTATGAATCTTTGGTTTTCTTTGTGTTTTTGTAAATCAGGTTCCGTGTCCATTGTTTGTTTAACTTTTTTGAAAATGTGATCGATTTTTTATGATCTTTTATCTTTGGTTGATGCATTACGATTTTTGGAGATTTATTCCACATTATCACCATTTTCAGTTGTTGGACATTTACAAAATACAAAGAAGAGATGGAGCATTTCTTTTTGCTTTTGTTCAAACAATGTTGCAAAACATGAATTCTTAATTTCACCACAATCAATTGATAGCATGTTACCTATTGTTCAGTCTATTTAAAGATGCAACCCACTTAGTTGCATCACTAGATGATCAAGACCACCCATCAGGTCGCCTTAAAAAACACACTGTCGGGAGAATCCTAGCTACCTAATATTCTCCGTTGAATGTGGACTTTCGACCTATTTTTATCATCCAATTGATGTCATATTTTTATAGTTCCCATTAACCATAGGATTTATGAAATTGATGGATCAGATGTTCCACCCACAAGATGCAAGGGCTTAGTCAAGAAATAGATACTCAAGTGTAAGGGAAGGCTCCAAATAAAACATGGGCCAATGGGCCTCTTAAAATCTATGTCAGGGGACCATTTGTAGCGTTATCCTCTCCATGCATAGGTGTTGAAAATCAATGGTTTTTAACAATAATAAAAAACAAAAATTCAAATTTTCAAAATTTCGGGATTTTCCCGCCAAAACGATTTTTGAATTTTTTGAATTAAAAAGTGCGGTGTGTGTGCTTTGTCCCACATCGGAAATGCAAAAGATAGTTTTGTGGTTTATATGAGATGTTTGATCGCGGTGCGATGGGTCTAGTGCGATGAGTCTGGTCAGAGCTTTAGGGTAGTGTGGATCTGAAATGAGCCTGAGTTTTTATAGGTGACTAAGAACGGTCGGATCTAGAATCCGAAACGTCCAGCCGTTTTTAAAAACGACTCTCTGCCTTGAAAGCCAAACGGTCCGAAAATGGACGGGCCAAGATGATCCAACGGTTAGATCTTCTGATCTAACAACCAGAAATGTTTGAGATTAATGGACAATGGCCAGAAACATTTTTCAAACATTCTGGACCATTAAATACCATACAATAATGGGTATAAACCTGAGGCCTATATAAACTGGACCATTCCAGTCCGATTTTATCATCTCAACACATCATCTCTCCCATCAAAACAGATACAGTTCATAGCTCCATTTTAGAATACCGTGATCATCTCTACCGTTTAAATCTGTCAGAAGAAATCTAATATGTTAAAACTGTTTCATAGTGGACCTATCGTGATTGTTGCACACTGGATCCAGATAAGGCTTGTCTTATCCGGGAAGCAATTCGTCTGTAACCCATCAGCAGTGATAAGGGGACGAATCACGCTTTAAGGACAGCATATTTTATACGTGATTCAGCCTAGTGAAATTGTTATTTTTTTAATTATTTATTTTTTATATTTTCGGTGTATCCAATCAAATTTCTTAACAATCTTAAAGCGTGATTCCATGGACACCGAAAGTGTTGCATCAATCAAACTGATGAACCAGGATTTGATCCGACTGGACCGATTCGATGGTTCAAATTTCACTAAATGGTAGGACAAGCTGAAGTTCCTGCTTACTGCTCTGAAGATCTTCTACATCCTAGATTCAACTCTCCAGCCTCTACCTGAAGCAACGGACACTGACACTCCAAAATAGGTTACTGCTAGGATCAAGCGACAAGAAAATGAACTGTTGTGTCGTGGCCACATCCTCAATACTCTCTCTGATCGGTTGTATGATTTGTACACTGGGACCACATCAGAAAAAGAAATTTGGAGCGCACTGGAATACAAATATAAGGCTGAAGAGGAAGGTACATAGAAATTTCTAATTGCCAAATATTTCAATTCACGATGGTAAACAATCTACCGCTACTTGCCCAAATCCAAGAACTGCAGCTTATTGTAAATAAAATAAAAACCATAAAAATTGATCTTCCTGAATCCTTTCAAGTCGAAGCTATAATCGCTAAATTGCCTCCAAGCTCAAAAGACTACAAGAAGAAACTACTGCATAAATTCGAAGAGTTCACCCTAGAACAAATCCAGAAGTATCTTCGTATTGAAGAAGAATCTCGTAACCGAGACAAAAAAGATAACGTTAATGGTGCATCCTCATCCAAGGTGAACGCAGTAGAACGACCATCCCAAAATAATACTTATGAGAAAGCTGATTCCCTTAAACCTAACAAAGATCTAGGGAAATTCAAGAAAACCCAAAAGAAGAAAAATGGGAAACCTAAGGGAGCTTGCTATGTCTGCGGCAAGACTGGGCATTTTGCCCGAGTCTGTAGGGACCGGAAAAAGCCTAAGAAAGAGGCTAATGTAGTAGATGATGAAATCGTAGCCATGGTCACAGAAGTGAACCTAGTTCAAGAGAAAATTCCTGGTTGGTGGTATGATACAGGTGCCACAGTCCATATATGCAATGATCGATCTACCTTCAAAACCTATAAAGATGAAACCAATGGTCAAGAGGTTTAAATGGGAAATGAAGGACGATCGAAAGTTGTAGGCAAAGGAACAGTGGAATTACTCTTTACCTCTGGAAAAAAGGTAATTCTGACCAACGTACTGCATGTCCCAGACATAAGGAGGAATCTTGTCTTAGGGGATCTCTTAAGCAAACAGGGGATTAGGGTTGTGTTTAAATCAGGCAAGCTGATCTTGTCTAAGAATGAGAACTTTGTGGGTAAGAGATACGCTTGTAATGGGATGATCAAATTATCTCTGAATGAAAAGAATTCTTCTGCTTACATGATTGAGTCTGTAACATTATGGCATGGTAGACTAGCCCATATTAGATACGGTACGATAAAACTCATGGCTAAGAACGACCTAATATCATACAATGATAGTGACAAAGATAAATGTGAAGTATGCATATGGTCTAAAATAATCAAGAAACCATTCCGTAGCGTTGAGAGATCATCTCAAATATTAGACCTAGTGCATACTGACATATGTGAACTAAATAACATTTTTACCTTGGAGGTAAAAGGTACTTTATAACGTTTATAGATGATTGTTCAAGATATGTATATGTATATCTGTTAAAATCGAAAGATGAAGCATTTAATACATTCAAGATCTATAAATCTGAAGTAGAAAATTAATTAGATAAAAATATTAAAATCCTTCGTAGTGACCAAGGAGGAGAATATTTCTCTAATGAATTTTCTAACTATTGTGAAGAACACGGAATAATACATCAGTGCACAGCGTCTTATACACTACAACAAAATGGTGTAGCAGAGAGAAAAAATAGGACATTAGTAGAAATGGTCAACTCAATGCTAATGCAAGCACAGTTGCCATTAAACCTATGGGGAGAAGCACTGTTAGCCGCGTGTCATGTTTTAAACAGAATTCCATCTAAGAAAACCAAGACCTCTCCATATGAAATATGGAAAGGAAGAAGACCAAACATAGGATATCTTAAAGTGTGGGGGTGTCTTGCATACTGCAGAACTCCAGAACCTAAAAGAACTAAGTTAGGACCAAGAGTTATCAAGTGCGTCCTTGTAGGATATGCACAACATAGTAAGGCCTATAGACTTCTAGACTTAGACACCAATATAATCATAGAGTCTAAAGATATAGAGTTCTTTGAGAATTCTGTATTCACGGAGAAAAATAATGTTGAGATTCAATCTCCTAATGAAATTATAAAAGAAACACAAATAGAAGAGAAAACTCCTAGTGAACCTCGTAGGAGTCAAAGAGCAAGAGTAGAAAAGAGTCTTGATCCTGATTAAATAGACTCTCAACGACTCGCTTTTCATCTAGTAGAGGGTGATAGAGAGAACGTGATTAGGAAAATACCTATGGTTTTAACTATAGAAGATGAACCTGAAACATTTAGTGAAGCTATGTCTTTAAGAGACTCCGCTTTTTGGAAAGAAACTATTAATGATGAAATGGATTCTATAATATCTAACCAAACATGGGAATTGGTAGATCTACCTCTAGGTTCTAAACCAATATATTGTAAGTAGGTATTTAAGAAAAAATATCACACAGATGATACTATTCAAACCTTTAAGGCAAGATTAGTTGTTAAGGATTTCCGACAGAAAGAAGGAATCGATTATTTTGACACTTATTCACCAGTAGCTCGAATAACATCAATTAAGATCTTATTTGCTCTAGCATCCATACATCATCTTTATATCCATCAAATGGATGTGAAGACAGCATTCCTGAATGGTGATCTCGATGAGGAGATTTACATGGAGCAACCAGAAGGGTTTATTCTACCAGGAAATGAAAGAAAAGTATGAAGACTTGTTAAGTCTTTGTATGGATTAAAGAAAGCACCAAAACAATGGCATGATAAATTTGATTCTAAAGTTTGGTCTTATGGTTTTGAACATAATATTGCTGATAAATGCATATATTCAAAGGTATGTAATGATTATATTGTAATCATATGCTTGTATGTAGATGATATGTTAATAATTAGTAATAAAATGGAAGGTGTAACTGAAACCAAAAAGTTTCTCTCTTCAGTTTTTAAAATGAAGGATCTTGGACAAGTGGATACCATATTAAGTATTAAAGTTAAAAAACATAGTGGGGGTTTCGCATTATGCCAATCTCATTATATTGAGAAAATAATAAACAAGTTTAGTCACTTGAAAATTAAAGAGGCAAAAACCCCGTTTGATCCAAGTATCAAGTTAAAAGAAAACAGTGGAAGAGAAGTTGCACAACTAGAATATGCTAGTGTTATAGGTAGTCTTATGTATGCAATGCAATGCACAAGACCGGATATAGCATACGCTGTGAGTAAACTAAGTAGGTTTACGAGTAATCCAAGTGTTGAACATTGGAAAGCAATTAGTAGAGTTCTAGGTTATCTTAAAGAAATAAAAGAACTAGGTCTATTCTACTCAGAATTTCCAGAAGTATTGGAAGGATATACCGATGCAAGTTGGATATCGAGTGCAAGGGATAACAAATCCACTACAGGGTGGATATTCACCCTAGGAGGTGCAGCTGTATCTTAGGGATCCAAGAAACAAACTTGCATAACGCACTCAACTATGGAATCTGAGTTCATAGCTTTAGCTGCTACAGGCAAAGAGGCTGAGTGGTTGAGGGATCTTCTTTTAGAAATCTCATTCTATGCGAAGCCTATATGGCTATTTCACTCCATTGCGATAGTGAAGCCACTCTAGCGAGAGCCTATAGCGGTACCTATAATGGGAAGTCCAGATACATAAGTTTGAGACATGACCATGTAAGGCAATTGATTCAAGATGGAATCATTGCGATCTCATATGTAAAGTCAAGTAACAACTTGGCAGATCCTTTTACTAAGCCTCTAACAAGAGAGGTAGTAAGGACAACATCTAGAGGGATGGGGTTGAAACTTTTTACTCAAAATTTCACCAGTGAAAGAAACCCAACCCTAAATTAGAAAATCTCTAAATATTGGGTTTAATGGATAACAACAATTCACTGATATGTGAAAAGTTTGAGCACTAAATAAATTAATAACCTCATCCAAGATGATAGTGTTGGTCGTTATAAAAGAGAGATGAGTATTAAACTCCTAATGAAGTCCAGTCAAACAGGACAAGTGTTCTAAACGGAAACACTGGAAGGATTTCACTTATGTGAACATAGAAGTGGTACCGCTTCTCATGAGACTTAGAGTTATCTCAGGATCGTTCATGAAACAGGATAAGCACATGGCCATTAAAAGTGCTAAGAGAGAATATAAAGGAACACCTAACGCATGAGTTATTATGTGTGTGGTATTTTCAGTTATATCATAAAGGAATAACTAGTTCAATGCTGCGACAACTAGAAATTTTGAAATAACTTTAAAATGCTTACACTAAGAAAAGATTAAAATTACAAGATATCTTTCTTTATGCATAATAACTGTTATTATTCTACCAGAGTTTTCATTATTTTAAAAACCAGTGGGGGATTGTTGAAAATCAGTGGTTTTTAACAATAATAAAAAACAAAAATTTGAATTTTTAAAATTTTGAGATTTTCCCGCCAAAACGATTTTTGAATTTTTTTAATTAAAAAGTGCGGTGTGTGTGCTTTGTCCCACATCGGAAATGCAAAAGATAGTTTTGTGGTTTATATGAGATATTGAGAAGGGTATTCTTACTTGGAGCTTTTTGGAGGAGATGAAACACGGGTTGCGTGTTTCAGTGAGAAGCACTGAAACACACGCACACGAGCTCGCGCTCGCGCTCGGGCACGGGCGTGGGCGAGGGCGAGGGCGTGGGCGTGGGCAGTGAGGCAGTGTGGCTATAGTGGAACTAGATGACGCACTATGCACTTCGCACGTCCTCATCGTGTCGCAGAGGAGTCACTCCCTCACGACCTTACGCTAACCGGTGAGACCTTGGTGCGATGGGTTTAGTGCGATGAGTCTGGTCAGAGCCTTAGGGCAATGTGAATCTGAAATGAGCCTAGGTTTTTATAGGTGACTAAGAATGGTCGGATCTAGAATCCGAAACGTCCAGCCGTTTCTAAAAATGGCTATCTGCCTTAAAAGTCAAACAGTCCGAAAACGGACGAGCCAAGATGATCCAATGGTCAGATCTTCTGATCTAACGACCAGAAACATCTGGGATTAATGGACAACGGCTAAAAATGTTTTTCAAACGTTCTAAACCATTGAATACCACACAGCAACGGGTCTAAACCTGAGGCCTATATAAACTAGACCATTCCAGTCCGATTTATCATCTCAACACATCATCTCTCCCATCAAAACAGATACAATCCATAGCTCCATTTTATAATACTATGATCATCTCTGCCGTCTAAATCTGTCAGAAGAAATCTACTGCGTTAAAACTGTTCCATAGTGGACCTATTGTGATTACTGCACGCTGGATCCAGATAAGGCTTGTCTTATCCTATAAGTAATTCGTTTGTAACCCATCAGCAGTGATAAGGGGACGAATCACGCTTTAATGACAACATATTTTATATGTGATTCAGCCCAGTGAAATTGTTATTTTTTCAATTATTTATTTTTTATATTTTCGGTGTATCCAATCAAATTTCTTAACAATCTTAAAGCATGATTCCATGGACAGGGTGAGGCTGAGCACTAGTGGACCTCCATTACCTGTTATGTAGGGCCTGATTTCGTCTAGACATGGGAGGATTTCATAGACCAATTTGATAGACAGTATTTTCCTGACCGCATTCGACGACAGCATGCATTAATGTTTGAGACTCTGGTGCAAGGGGATATGATGGTGGCTTAGTATGCGACTCATTTTGTAGCGTTGTCCAAATTTACACCGTACTTGGTAGATGATGAAGGGGGAAGGCCCACCGTTTTGAGAACGACTTGCGTTACGGTCTCCGAGGCAGTGTTATTGGGCATGAGCTCCTAACTTTCGAGGAGGTAGTACGGAGGGCCCTGATCATGAGGCTAAGTGGGCCGGTGAGCAAAGTGACTATGATTAGAGGAGAGACCGAAAGAGGTAGGCCCCCTCCGATAGCTCCCAGCAGCATCGACGGCCACAGAGGCACAGGAGTCACCCATCCGCCAAAGCACCAGCAGCACCAACGACACCTCCAGTGCCACCCCAGAGGCTATTTACAGGGACCTATTTTGGATATGGTGGTACAGGGCACCACAGGCAGAGCAGCCGAGGGCACCTCAGCAGCCTTCGCAGCAACAATAGCGACCGTAGGCACCTCCTCCACAGAGGCCCCAACTGCAGCCGAGGGCACCTCAGCAGCCTTGGCAGCAGCAATAGCGATCGTAGGCACCTCCTCCACAGAGGCCCCAACTGTAGCCGAGATAGAAGTACAGGCCACCACAGCAGCATCAGCAGCAGCAACACCCTCAAAGGGGACAGGCACCTCCCCTGCCAGCTCAAGCTAGGTTTTACACCGCCCAACAGGACCCTCAGTCATCAGGAGGGGTCGTTGAGAGTACCCTCTATGTTTCTGCATGCATTGCACATGTATTGTTCGATTTTGGGGCATTGCATTCCTTTATGGCTGAGGATTTCTGTCGATCGACTAGATTGCTAACAGAGTCCACTAGAGAGGGGTTGATAGTGTCGACTCCCTTGGGGCAGACCTCTATGTTGAGTTGATTTTGCTCGTCTTGCCCCGTTCTGGTTGGTGATATCTTTTTGTTTGCTGATATGTTTGTGTTGTCGATGTCGGAGTTTAATGTCATCTTGGGCATGAATTGCTCGTCGAGTATTACGCCATATTGAACAGCTACACAAGGACAGTCACGTTCTGTATACCCAGTGTGCCATAGTTCTAGTTCGTAGCAGAGCCTAGAGGAGAGCAGATTTCTTGTCTCATGTCATGCACCGTTGAGGAGCCCGTTGCCTTATGTATCGACCAGCTGCCAGTTGTCTGTGATTTTTTTCGACATATTTCAGGAGATTTTGGGGTTACCGTCGTACCGACATATTGAGTTTTAGATTGATCTTGTGCCTGGTACCGTGCCTACCTGGAAGGCCTCGTACTGTATGACACCGATGGAGTTGCAGGAGCTGCAGCGGTAGTTGGACGAGTTATGAGAGTTAGGCTTCATCCATCCAAGCAGTTTACCGTGGGGAGCTCCGGTACTATTCGTCAGGAGGAAGGATGGCTCGTTGAGGCTCTATGTGGATTACCATGAGCTTAATCGGGTCATGATCAAGAACAAGTATTCGCTCCCGAGGATAGATGATTTATTTGATCAGCTACACGGTGCACAGTTCTTTTCGAAGATTGACCTGTATTTCGGTTATCATCAGATTCGGGTCCGAGAGGAGGACATCCCGAAAATAGCATTCAGGACGCGCTATGGTCATTTTGAGTTCCAGGTCATGTCCTTCGAATTGACTAATGTACCTGTGGTATTCTTGCAGTTGATGAACGAGGTCTTCCATCCATATCTCGATCAGTTTGTTGTAGTGTTCATTGACGACATTCTGATATATTCGAGGACCCGTGAGCAGCATGAGCAGCATCTGAAGATTACCTTGCAGACCCTCCATGCCCACCAGCTGTATGCAAAGCTGGAGAAGTATGAGTTTTGGCAGGATGAAGTGAAGTTACTCGGTCATATAGTAACAAGGGAGGGTGTCTCAGTGGACCTCTTAAAGATAGATATAGTGCGTCAGTGGGGTTAGCCCACGAACACGTCCGACATCCGTAATTTTCTTGGTTTAGCAGGATATTATCGACGTTTTATTGAGGGATTCTCTCATATCACAGCATCGCTGATTAGGTTGATTCGGAAAGGCATAGAGTTTGTGTGGAGTGATGCCTGTGAGCGAGCATTTATAGAGCTGAAGGACAGCCTCACATCCGCTCCTGTCCTCACTCTTCCCTCTGGGAGCAAAGGATTTATTATATTTACAGATGCTTCGCATGTGGGTTTCAATGTTGTCCTGATGCAACACAGGAGGCTAGTGGCTTATGCGTCTTGCCAGCTCGAGATCCATGAGCTAAACTACCCCACTCAGGATTTGGAGCTGGCAGTAGTCGTCTTCGCACTGAAGGTGTGGAGGTACTATCTTTATGGGGTTAGGTTCGAGCTCTTCTCCAACCACAAGAGATTGAAGTATTTATTCTCTTAGTCCGAGATGAACATGCACTACAAGAAAAATGGGCAAAGGCTACGGCCAAAAACTATAGCAAAAGCCCTTTTGCTATGGATATGATCCGTAGCACGTCCGTCGCTATTAGTGGGGTAGCTAAAGGTATAGCTACGGATTATATCCGTAGTAATAGATACCAATAGCTACGGATATAATCCGTAGCAATAAATACCAATAACTACGGATTATATCTATAGCAATACCTTTAACTACCCCACCAATAGTGACGGACGTGCTATGGATCATATCTGTAGCAAAAAGGATTTTATCCGTAGAAATAGATACCAATAGCACCAATAATATCCGTAGCAATAGATACCAATAGCTACGGACAAAATCCGTAGCTATAGCTAGGGATTATATTTGCAGCTATTTTTTTTTAATGTAATAATACGACCTGTTTCCATTGCAAGAACCTGCTGTGATTGATAACTCATCTAAGCTTAATGCTGATAGAAATAGTACATAAAATGCAATATAAAAAAATGATGCATTTATTACAAATAGCAATCAAGTCATACAATGCGTCCTACATTCACATTTCTAAATAAACAATACTTCACTCTGCTCAACCTATCATAAGAATTACAACTAAGGCTTGCCCTCATGTGCAAGAAACAAATACACTCCAACACAGTAAACAGCCTCCATATGCATTCAATAATGCTCACGTTTTTACAGAATTTTCTTCCTTCAGATGATCAATTTCAGCAAATGCAGAAGATAGAGATTCTTCTTTCCTTGAAACTACAGATGTAACTTCTATGGACTTCGACACAAGATCACTTTCAAGTTCTGAAACCCTTTCCTTGAGAAAATGAATTTCATCCTCCACTGACCTCATTAACTTGTTAGCCTGTATAAAACAACATTTGTAGACACAATCAAACAAGCATACCTTTTTACACATCTCAAAAGGAAGAAAGACAGAAAAAAAAAAAAACACTTATATATGAAGAAATAAAAAATGTACCTACAAATCTTCTAAACTATGGAAAAATCCAACATGAGTAATGTGTTCAAACCTAGGATGGACTTTTAAACTTAAAATCTAGGTTTAGGTTAAGGTTATAGGTTTGGGTTTAGGTTAAGGTTATAAGCAGTGTTCGCAATATCAATACTATCGGCTGATATTATCGGTATTGTAGTCCAACGATATGAAACTCGTCGGAAGAAAGTAAGAAATTTTTTTATTGTGCATAAATGTTCCAAAAAAATCAGAAAAAAATATAAAAAAAAATAGGGAAACTTTCAAGAGGGTGGATTTCCGTACCTGTAGAGGAGATTTCCTTGATTAGAAGCTGCATTTGGTGGGCCATTCGAATCGAAGCTCACCATTCGTAGGTTGGGGTAAAGAAAATCTCCGATTCCTTTTTTTCATTCTTTCTTTGAATAGATTTTTGCTTGAAAATGGAAGTGATTTTGGAAGAAAATCTGGAAAAAAAAATTAGAGAAATTCGGAGATTTGGGGAGAGAATTTCAGGGTTTTAGGGTACTGGAAGGCCGGAACCCTCTCTCCGAAACCTCTCCGCAATAAAAAATGGCTTTAGAGCTGTTTTTTATTGGGCTAAACGCTCGCGCATGAAGTTTCTGCGTTGGGATGATAGGTGGGGCCCATCGTGTTGTTTGTTAGAAATCCGCCATGTCCATCTGTTTTGCGAGCTCATTTTAAGACATGTGACCGAAAATGAGGTTGATCAAAAGCTCAGGTGGGTCGCACGAGAGGAAATAATAGGGATTCAGTGAGACCGTTGAAACATTTTTATGGCCACAATAGTTTAATATTAGGATAATTTTTTATGTTTTCACTTCATCTCAAGGGGAATGACCTTATAAACGGTTTGGATGTCATATAAACATCAAGGTGGAGCCCAGGAAAGTTTCAACAATAGGAAACTCTTTCCCCAGTTTCCCTCTCGTATGGCCCACTTGATTTTTGGATCCACCTCATTTTCAGTCGCATATCCTAAAATGAGCTTGCAGAATGGATGGACGGGGTGGATTTCTGAAAAACATCATAGTGGGCCCCATCTAGCATCCCAACGGAGGAACTTCTTGCAAAAGCTTTTCGCAGGAAGAGGCATCCTCACCTATGCATCTATGCACGTGCGCACCTTTGCACAACTGTCATGGGCCTCCAATCTGAACGGTCCATGTGATGCGACATCTCATGAAACTTACAAGGACCAATTTTCACCTTCATATAAAACTCTGGTAAGCCATAGCAAAAAAAGATGTAAATCAAGGGAGTAAACTATTTTCTTTTTCCATGGCCAACTAAAGTTTTTGATTAAAGTAAAAGTTGGGACATAGGGGTTTCATGGGGTACTAAATCACGTGGACCGTTCAGATTTTGGAATAGTATCACTTATGATGAATTATCAGAAAGTTCTCGTGATAACTCGTGCGCAACTGAGCATTGGGTTGGCAGGAAATCTGCGTCCGGCATGGATTGGGAGTTAGAGATGGATGGCGGTCTTGCCAGGGGCTTTATATGGCCCACCATGATATATGTGTTTTATCTACACCGTCCATCCATTTTTATAGGTCATTTTAGTATATAATCACAAAATGTAGCTAGATATGTGGCTCAAATGGACCACACCAAAGAAAATAGTGGTTTCAATGGTGGTGTCTTTATTCTCACCATTTTGTCGTGATGTGGTCCACTTGATCTTTGGATCTACCCCATTTTTTGGCTTATGCTTTAAAATTATCCGAAAAAATGAATGGACAGCATGAATACAATGGATGGAGCCCACACAATCTGCCACTTTTTTTGTGCCAAGACCAATAAAAAAGTAAAGACGTGTGTATTATAAAAAAAATAATAATAATAAAGTACATTCAATTATCGAGTGAACCATGCTAAGGAAAAAGTGGTGATTGACTATTAATAGGCCACGAAAGTTTTGGATCAATCATATATTTGTTTTTTCCTTTCATCCAGGCTCATGTGAACTTATCAACATAGTGGATGTTAAATAACACTACAAAAACATTAAGGTGAGCCGTAAGAAGGTTTTAATGGTAGGTACTTCAATCAATACTCTTTCTTATGGCATGATCCACTAGATAATTGGATTTGCTTCATTTTTGGGATGGTACCGTAGATTAAGGTGGTAAAATAGATGGACGGTGTGGATATACATGTCTTAATACATTTATAAATGTTATGCATTATATTTGAATATAATTGCCTTAGTTCAATCAGACAACGCAAATTTAAAATCCTATACAAAGGAAACATATTGTGTGCACTTGTTTTTAAGATGTTATGATTTAAAAGTGTGTATTAATATCTTTTTTAAGAATACTTGAAGTTTCATTGAAAAATTCAATTATTTTTCCAATGTTTCCCCATGTTTCCCAAAAAGTGCGATAAATTATGCGATACAAACAATATATCCCATGCGATAACTGATATGTATCTGTATCCCAAGGGTGTGATACATTTTGCGATACCGATATTTCGAACACTGGTTATAGGTTTAGGTTAGGTTTAGGTTATAGGTTATAGGTTATATGTTATAGCTTTAGGGAATTGAGAATAGGTTAAGGTTTAGGTTTAGGAAATCAGGTTCGGGATTGGGTTTAGGTTTGGGTTTTCAAGTTTAGGTTTAGGTTAGGGAGTTGAGATTAGGATTAGGTGTAGGTTTAGGTTTGGGTTAGGGAGTTGAGATTAGGATTAAGTGTAGGTTTAGGTTTGGGTTAGGGAGTTGAGATTAGGATTAGGTGTAGGTTTAGGTTTGGGTTAGGGAGTTGAGATTAGGATTAGGTATAGGTTTAGGTTTAGGGATTTGAGAATACATTTAGGTTTTAAATTTAGGTTTAGTTTTTAGGTTATAGGTTTAGATTATAGGTTTAGGTTTAGGTTTAGGTTTTAGGCTTAGGTTTAGGTTAGGTTATAGGTTATAAGTTTAGGTTATAGGTTATAGGTTATAGGTTATAGGTTAAGGTTTAGGTTATAGGTTTTGGTTTAGATTAAGGTTATCGGTTTACATTTCGGTTTAGGTTAAGGTTTAGGTTTAGGTTATAGGTTTAGGTTTATGTTATAGGTTATAGTTTATAGGTTAAAGCTTTAGGGGTTGAGAATAGGTTAAGGTTTAAGTTTAGGAAATCGGGTTTGGGTTTGAGATCGTGTTTAGTTTGTGTTTTTAAGTTTAGGTTTAGGTTAAGGAGTTCGAGATTAGGATTAGGTGTAGCTTTAGGTTTAAGGATTTGAGAATACATTTAGGTTTTAGGTTTAGGTTTAGGTGTAGGTTATAGGTTATAGCTTTAGGGAACCGAGAATAGGTTAAGGTTTAGGTTTGGGAAATCGTGTTCGGGTTCTGGATCGGGTTTAGGTTTGGGTTTTCAAGTTTAGGTTTAGGTTCGGGTTAGGAAGTTGAGATTAGGATTAGGTGTAGGTTTAGGTTTAGGGATTTGAGAATATATTTAGGTTTTAGGTTTGGGTTTAGGTTAGGTTATCGGTTATAAGTTTAGGTTATAGGTTATAGGTTATGGGTTAAGGTTTAGTTTATAGGTTTTGGTTTAGGTTAAGGTTATAGGTTTAGGTTTATGTTAAGGTATAGGTTTAGGTTAAGGTTAAGGTTTAGGTTATATGTTATAGGTTATAGGTTGTAGCTTTAAGGAATTGAAAATAGGTTAAGGTTTAGGTTTAGGAAATCGGGTTTGGGTTCGGGATCGGTTTAGGTTTGGGTTTTCAAGTTTAGGTTTAGGTTTAGGTTAGGGAGCTGAGATTAGGATTAGATGTAGGTTTAGGTTTAGGGATTTAAGAATACATTTAGGTTTTAGGTTTAGGTTTAGGTTATAGGTTAGGGAGCTAAGATTAGGATTAGATGTAGGTTTAGGTTTAGGGATTTAAGAATACATTTAGGTTTTAGGTTTAGGTTTAGGTTATAGGTTATAGGTTTAGGTTTAGGTTTAGGTTTAGGTTTTAGGTTTAGGTTAAGCTTGGGTTTTCGGTTATAAGTTTAGGTTATAGGTTATAGGTTATGGGTTAAGGTTTAGTTTATAGGTTTTGGTTTAGGTTAAGGTTATAGGTTTAGGTTTAGGTTTAGGTTTAGGTTTAGGTTTAGGTTATAAGTTTAGGTTTAGGTTTAGGTTTAGGTTATAGGTTATAGCTTTAAGGAATTGAGAATAGGTTAAGGTTTAGGTTTAGGAAATCGTGTTCGTGTTCGGGATCGGGTTTAGGTTTAGGTTTTCAAGTTTAGGTTTAGGTTTCGGTTAGGGAGTTAAGATTAGGATTAGGTGTAGGTTTAGGTTTAGGGATTTGAGAATACATTTAGGTTTTAGGTTTAGGTTTAGGTTTTAGTTTATAGGTTTAGGTTATAGGTTAAGGTTAGGTTATATGTTAAGGTTTAGGTTTAAGTTTCGGTTAAGGTTTAGATTTAGGTTTAGGTTATAGGTTTTGGGATTTGAGAATAGGTTTAGGTTAAGGTTATAAGTTTAGGTTTAGAAATCGTGTTCGGGTTCGAGATAGGGTTTAGGTTTGGGTTTTCAAGTTTAGGTTTAGGTTTAGGTTAGGGAGTTGAGATTAGGATTAGGTGTAGGTTTAAGTTTAGGGATTTGAGAATACGCTAAGGTTTAAGTATAGGAAATCGAGTTCGGGTTTGAGATCAGGTTTACGTTTGGGTTTTAGGTTTAGGCTAAGGATTTAGGGATTCGATTCGAGTTCTGGATCGGGTTTAGGTTTAGGTTTAGGTTTTACGTTTAGGTTAAGGTTACTGAGTTTAGGTTTAGGTTATAAGTGTAGGTTATAGGTTTAGGTTTAGGTTAAGGTTAGGTTATAGGTTACGGTTTAGGGAATTGAGAATAGGCTAAGGTTTAGGTTTAGTAAATCGGGTTCGTGTTCGGAGTTTAGATTTGGGTTTAGGTTTGGGTTTTCAAGTTTAGGTTTATGTTAAGGAGTTGAGATTAGGATTAGGTGCAGTTTTAGGTTTAGGGATTTGAGAATACATTTAGGTTTTAGGTTTAGGTTAAGGTTATAGGTTTAGGTTTAGGTTATAAGTTATAGCTTTAGGGAATTGAGAATAGGTTAAGGTTTAGGTTTAGGAAATCGAGATCAGGTTTATGTTTGGGTTTTCAAGTTTAGGTTTAGGTTAAGGAGTTGAGATTAAGATTAGGTGTAGGTTTTGGTTTAAGGATTTGAGAATACATTTAGGTTTTAGGTTTAGGTTTAGGTTTAGGTTAAAAGTGTAGGTTATAGGTTTAGGTTTAGGTTAGGCTATAGGTTAAGGTTTAGGGAATTGAGTTTAGGTTATAGGTTTAGGTTATAGGTTAAGGTTATAGGTTAAGGTTTAGGTTATAGGTTAAGGTTTAGGTTTAGGTTTAGGTTTAAGTTTAGGTTTTGGGATTTGAGAATAGGTTAAGGTTAAGGTTATAAGTTTAGGTTTAGGAAATCGGGTTTGGATTTGGGTATAGGTTTGGGATTTCAAGTTTAGGTTTAGGTTTAGGTTAGGGAGTTGAGATTAAGATTAGGTGTAGGTTTAGGTTTAGGGATTTGAGAATACGTTAAGGTTTAGGTTTAAGAAATCGGATTCAGGTTCGAGATCGGGTTTACGTTTGGGTTATAGGTTAAGGGTGTGGTCCCTACAAATACAGATATAAACACGTCCTATCTAAATGGTCAGGCCCCTCCAATGTTGTCCATAGGAAATGGATAGCTTCATCATTGTCATAACAGCGGTTCCCACCTTCCACGGACCCCCGCTCATCCGGATAACTCCGACGCATATCCGGGTCTGCTCCATTAATTTCGAGCAAATACATAAACACGGCCTGTCTAAATGGTCAGACCCCTCCAATGTTGTCCATAGGAAATGGATAGCTTCATCATGGTCATAACAGCAGTTCCCACCTTCCACGGACCCCCGCTCATCCGGATAGCTCCGACGCACATCCGGGTCTGCTCCATTAATTTCGAGCAAATATATAAACACGGCCTATCCCCGGGATCCACCAAATTCATCTAATCCAGGGATCCAAGGAAGCCGGATACTATAATTTGGGCCATAGTTTCAGCCATATGAAACGCTGAAATCATGCACACTAACATAATCCGGAAAGGAAATTTCTTTCGCTAAAATATACCAACAAAAGTAAATAGCATTCTTGATTTTCAACTAGAAAGCACAAAATATGAACTGGAACATGAGAGCAGAGAAGTATTGACTCACTTGTTCACTTTAACCCAAGTAACTTTTAGTGTTTCCTTCTTCTTTTCATCAAGCTCTTCAATCACCTTCTTGATTTTTGACTTATCATTCTAAGCAAGAGAAGAATACAGTAAACAAATAACTTTAGACATAAACAAATTCAATTTATAAAAAAATTAAAATTTTTTTTTTTTAAAGATGAGATCCTTTACAGGCTGAGAAAAACAGCAATATACCTCAATGATGTTTTTCTTGGATAATAAGTCATTGTATTCATCTTCAGCTTTCTCAAACATTGCCATAACTTTTTTCTTGACCCTCTTCTCAAGGCTGAAAGCAATGTAGTCCTCAACCAGAGAAAATGTCTCCATTAAAAATGTAGTCCTCAACCAGAGCTTGCATCCTATGAGAAAACACCATATGAAATAGATAAATTAAACTTTGAGAATAAAAACATTGGTATAAAGTAAAAGGAATCAGAACAAAGAAATCACTGCTAGCAAAACATCCTACATTTGAGAAACTCACTGATATTGAATTCAATGGAAAAAAATTGCATGCACAAAAAAATCAGAACATCCAAATGCAGACTCTAGGGGTTGAGGACAATAATATCTATGACTGTTAGAAGTGCCGCCTTTTTTTCTTTTTCATTTTCTTTTTTATCAAAAGAATGAGGTGGGTTGGTGATCTTGGTAACATTGAAATGGACAACTGGTTCCGCACCTAGGTGACATCAAACATATCCATGTCAAGTCCATGAGCTTGATATGCTGATGCATTTGCAGGGCTAAGATTGCATGGGTGGTTTTTGGTATATTAAAATCATAAGCATATATGATGATTCAAATGCATGGATTGCAAAAACTCATAGAATATCTATACACATCTACATCATAATATAAAGGAAAGAAAGCATATCTGAATCACGTGTAGCCAGGTTGCAAGCCCCAGCCTCATCCACATCCTCAGGCTCAGCAGCAATTTCATTTTATTTAACAGAAAATGTATGGTCTACATGACAGTTAACCAGCGTAAAATGAAATACACTCACTACCAGAAAAAAAAAATCTAATGACTCAATATCTGAAAACAAGGTAGCATAAAACCTACACCAAACTGAGGCTTGCATTCAATAACTATAAGTTTATAATTAAGATGGTAGCTTTGGAGCCCCAAAAGCAACTTTACACATGTCACATGTTGCCAGCCAACCACGTGGATGGACATCTGATGGAATATAAGATGAGAGAGACCAACCATGCAGATCACATGGTTTAAGAATATGCCACTCCATTAATCAAGTGGCTTCATGTGGATGTCAAATGTGGACTGTAGGCAAATTTTTTACCGTCCATTTTTTTTAAAAGGGTGGCCAATCTGATAAGTGAATACCCTGATTTTTGTGCCAGGTCATCTGCAGTGTGGGTCCCAAGACATGCATAGATCAGATGTGCCACACACATCACCATTTGACATATAAGCCACCTGTGGAAGTGTGTGTGCGGCTAGCAAACATCTGAATAAGATACATAAACCTCTCAAAGAATAAATATTTATGAAACAAACATCTCCTTCAAACATTGTTAGATTAAAACAGAATTGTCTTCTTGACAAATTTTCCATTATAACCCCAACTTTGGATCTATGAACTTTTTAAATCAATAAAAAAGAAAGAAGTTGTTATTGCAACTTATAGCAAATAAAAGAAAACATAGCATCAGCAAAATCCTGATATCATTTTGACTTGTGAATCCAAGACTATGAGAAACAAAACAGCCAACTTATTTGCATGAAGCTACTTCCATCAATGTTTCAATATGCAGTTATGTATAAAATTAAATGCTTTTTATTTCTCAGCAGAAAATAGTTGGTTTTCTTGATGAACAGGTATCAAAAGCATCCAACAAAGCATCCAGCAATCATTTCAACCTTCTGTAAGATTGATATAGATCCATTAATATTACAAAAAACAAATTACTTCTGAGGAGAGAACTAATTCCAACCATTTCTCACTCATCAGAATCATAAAAACCAAGTATTAGGCTATACGCATAATATTCCCTGAAAATTGAAATACTAAAACAAAGAAACATTTTGGAGAAAAAGCTAACCTGCATGTATTTCTAGAAGTTGCACTTTGGAATCAGCTATTGGAACACTCTGAAAGGCTTCCATTGGATAATGAACCTGTACCAAATTGTAATCAGATTGCCAATTTTTTCATCCAACTGCATGTTGATTGGTCCTGGATAAATAACAAGAGAGTAACTTTTTCTTAGAAAAAGATAAATGACAATCCTCATCAGTCTATTAAGCTGTCCAAGTAAACAAAAGTAAGACCACTGCAAGTGTGAGTGATCCAGGTTAGATCCCTGGTTATCTTACCTTATAATACCTTACTTGTAGGCCTGCCAATAGGCTAGGAAAAATTTTAAAAAAAATTAATATGCCCGACTCAGAAAGTTCAGAATCTAGGGCAAAGCTAACCCCAAGCTGGCCCCTAACAGCCTTACTTGTGCCCAAAAAGGAAAAAACCACCTACCACCTTTTAACAAAACAAAATGTATCAAATCCGAAAGATACATCTTAAAAATCCTTTTATAAAATAAAAGAGTGGAATCTGCAGCTTAAAATAAACCTAAGGCCCTGTTTGCTTGCCACTTGAAAATGAGCTCATCTCATTTTAGTTGAGATTTTATTCGACCCGGTAATCAGTCTTTAGATGTCTGAGTTCGACCTAACCAAGTGAATGAAAAGCACATCAGTTATTCTTGTGGAATAGGATTTAGCAGAGGCAATGGTCATAGACCAACCGAACTAAGTCAACCCAGCCAAGTTCCCAGCGGACCAGTTGCTGTTGAACATTGCTAAAAAGGGCTGCGCTGCAGGAAGTGAGGATGGAGTAGTCGCCTTTTGAATTAGAGAGCAATCACAACCAAGTTTGTGCCTATACGGTGGGCAGGAGGGTATTTACATAATGCATTGTCCATCTTACATACATAACTCCATATACCCTTTGCAAAAGCCAGTTTTGCCATCTCGACATTTTGGCTAGCATCTTCTTGGTGCACCATTGCAATCTTGCAAGCGTCTCTACCAGGGACTATGATCAAAATCACAAACTAAGCAGCATTAGAAAAGAGAGGCGGGGTGCGCATGGGGGAGGGAGAGAGAGAACTGCCATGAAACAAAGAAACTGCAAACTTGAACACTGATTTCACAATCATCATGGTCCACCGAATGTCGATTTTCCATTTCTCTATCATCAATTAAACAAAATTGCCTAAGAAAAAGTTCTAGTAAACAATTGATAAAGGTTGTTTTGACAGGACCAATGATGTGCAGAGTACAGGCTGGACTAGGAGACTGTTCTTTCAGTTTCAACATTTGGCTTGGGCGTGTCAAAATAAAACTTGCAATAGAAGAATAATTGACTTGGGCTTGGCCAATCAACATTTTTTTTTCAGCCACCATATAGGACAGTTCGAGTGAATGATGCATCATGAGTCACCATGAACTGCAACATATCATGAGATGGATTGATTGTAAAACATAATCAGTCATCTTCTCATTTTGCAAATTGCCAGAGCTAAATGAATCATAACATTCAATGGCATCAAAGAGCGATAAATGGCATAGTGACAGAACTATAGCAGAGACAAAAATGAACTGCATATTGGTACTTCAAAACACAACTGGCTTTTTTCTAGAAATAGATGCAAGTTCAAACTTCAAAACTCATGGTTCATTTTGGAAATTAAGTCTTTCAATTTCCAAATTCAAATAGGTCAGTTGGTGAAAGAGTTGCCTATCCTACAAAAATGGCCATGCCCCACCTTTGACACAGATGACTTTTTATGAATTCCATGTTCACTATGCACCTAGAACAAGGGTGAACCGAGTCCTAGGTGAGCTTTAATCCATGGTATACGGACAATTAATTGTTTCTAAACTAAAAGCTACAGTCCGCATTCTAGTTCAAGTTCAGTTCACAACTGAGTTCTAGTTGACAGATTTGTCTGGAGTTTAATCTATGAATCAGTTAAAAAATTAGATTAGGATCTGCTGCAATCACATGATACAATCCAGTTCACATGAGTGCATGAATCAGTGTACAAATGAGTGCAAGAAAGAAAAGTAACCGTTGATTTGGAAAAATAACCATTAATGTGCATCACTTCACAAAAACCTGCAACCCATCACTGCAATCACAGAATAAGTCAATGAATCACTTCACAACCATCCATTGATCTGCATCACTTCACAAGCATGTGCATTAGTTACAAAAGTCTAGGACCTGTTGCAATAAGGAAAAGTCAATTAGTTACACAAATGAGTTGATGAATTAGGCTATAAATGAGTGCATGAAGCCCAAGTGCTACTCTTACATGTGGTGAGAGGTCTGCATCGATGGCTATCAGTTTAGAAATGAGTGCACAAAAGGAAAGTAACCATTGATTATTGAAAAAAAAAAAAAAAAACCATTGATACAAACCACTTCACAAAACCTGCAACCAAACTCAGCAATCACAAAAAAAAAAGGTTAATCTATGAACCACTTAGCAGGCATCTCCACTGATCTGCATCACTTCACAAGCTTCTGCATTAGTTTCAAAGTATAGGATCTGAGGCAATCATGAAAATTCAGTCAATGAATTAGCGCATGGATAAGTTTTTACCATTTGCATTTACAGTTTGTAATAGGAATTACAGAACTTTCACAACCACATTTGCATTCATTTTAGTGATTCTGAAATGTGTTCATTTCACATTCCCAGCCCTATTTACATTTATGAATCAGAAGTTTCACATTCCCACACATGAATATAATGGTAATATAGAGAATTCAGTCCACATGCATATTTAAAGAACCATGACATCTTCACTATCTGTTGTCCTTAAACAACTATGAAGCAAAAAAACATGAGATTGTGCATTTATGGTCAGTATAGGTAACCTGACCATGATCATAGTTTTAAAACTCGCTGACTCAACTCGCTGACCACCCCAACCAGCAAGGCCTATTGAAAGAATTTGTCTGCGGGCTTTTAATCCTAGAAGAACTACGCTGATGTGCTCTACCAAAATCTAGCCATTTCATCAAACAAATAACATGCATGGAATCTAGTCATTTCATCAAACAAATAGCATGCCATTTCATCCAGCCATTTCAACAAATAGATAACATGCCATTTCATCAAATATTTACATGTATCAAATCTGAAAGACAGAAAAAGAGAAGAAGATATCAAACCTATGGAGAGGAGCTTCATGGTGTGTGTTTCTTCAGGCAGGAGCTTCATGGCTGCTGCAATGGAGAGAGATAGAAGAGACGGCAGAGAGAGGGACGAGAATGAGAGATGGAGCAGAGATCGGGAGGGAGAGAGAGGATTGGGAAATGGAGAGAGAGAGAGAGAGAGAGAGAGAGAGAGAGAGAGAGTGCGAGTGAAATACCTGTGTTTGGGCGCGGCTCTGTTTTGAGCGCACGCCCAAATATGGGGGTCATCCGACGGACGGACGTGGACGGACGTAGATCAGGGGCTCCGTGAGGACCACCATGATGTATTTAGTTAATCCATTTCAATCAATGATTTTAATAAATTATTTTACTTTAATACACAAATTTTCAGGTATATTGAAGGCCCAAGTGGACCACACCATAAGAAGCAACTGTAATTTAATATCAATGTTTCCTACTGTGTGGTCCACTTGAGCCTTTGATCTAGCCGATTTTTTTTTCCATCTTCTAAAGTAATATTTACAAATATATAGACGGCTTAGATAGAACATATAGTTTTTTTAGGCCTAATAGAGCCCCTTACAACACTATTAATTATTAATGGTGTATCAACTTTTTAGCTACGGATTAAAACTGTAGTAATAATAGCTAAGGTTTATATTCGTAGAAAAAAAGTAACGTGATCAGAATCCTTTGCCCCTTTTTTTGGTAATGATGGGGTAGAGAGATTGGATGAAACTCCTGAAGGACTATGATTTTAATCTCCAGTACGACCCAGGCAAGGAAAACGTGGTGGCGGATGCCCTCAACCGTCAGCCACGAGGCCTGGTGACGCATATGATGATTTAGGAGTAGAATATACTTGAGGATGTGGCAGCATATGACTTCGAGATCAGTCTGTAGCCTTCTATCGCGCAGTTATCGAGCTTATCGATTCAACTCTCTCTTGTCACAAGGGTGATCGAGGCTCAGCAGACAGATGAGTCATTACAGAGTTATAAAGCAGAGGCAGCATCTGAGAGTCAGTCAGATTGGAAGATTGGTTATGATGGTGGACTTCACTTCAGAGGCTGATTAGGTGTCCCGGATATTCCAGAGTTGCACAAAGATCTTATGACCAAGGCACATCGATCACGGTTTTCTATCCACCCTATCTCGACGAAGATGTACCGTGATATGAGGCGACAATATTTTTAGGTGAGGATGAAGCGTCAAATCACCAGTTTTGTGGCCGAGTGTGACACATGTCAATGTGTCAAGGCCGATCATCAGAGACCTCGTGGTCCATTGCAGCTGTTGAGCGTCCCGTTGTGTAAGTGGAAGCACGTATCCACCGACTTTATCATGGGTTTGCCGAGGACTCAGTGCGGTCATGACACCATCTAGGTTGTCGTTGATCATCTGACGAAGTCGGCACATTTTTTTACGATTCGTGCAACCTGGCCTTTAGACTGGCTTGCCAGATTATTCATCAAGGAGATTGTTAGACTGCATGGCGTTCCAGTTTCGATCGTTTCTGACTAAGACCCGAGGTTCACGTTTCAGTTTCGGATGAGCTTTTAGAGAGCGATGGGGTCTGTTTTACAGCTCAGCACCTCGTATCATCCACAGACCGATCGACAGACCAAGAGGGTCAACCAGATCCTTGAGGATATGCTCAGAGCTTGCGTGATTGACTTCGGGGGTAGCTGAGATGAGCATCTGTGATTGGCTGAGTTTGCATACAACAACCGCTATTAAGAGACCATTGACATGGCTCCTTTTGAGCTAATATATGGCAGACTGTGCAGATCACTAAGTTGTTAGAAAGAGATTGGAGAGCAGCGTCTCCTGGGTCCCAAGCTTGTGCAGCAAACATCAGAGGCCATCGATATCATCAGGCAGAGGATACGCACAACTCAGAGCCAGCAAAAAAGTTTTGTTGATTGTCGGCGTCGTCCCTTAGAATTTGCAGTATGGGACAAAGTGTATCTCAAGGTCTTGCCCATGAAGGGCGTAGTTCGATTTGGAGCGAAGGAAAAGCTTACCTCAAGATTCATAAGACATTTCGAGATCACTAGGTGTGTTGGCGCCGTAGCCTATCAGCTTGCCTTGCCATCTCAGTTGTCTGGCATCCACAACATTTTTCATATCACTATGTTGAAGAAGCGTGGGTTGTTGAGGGTCAAATATTGCATATTAGACCCCAGTTACTACCTAGTTTTATGAACATGATACTGTTTAATGATCTATTTTAATTGTGTTTGTGTTGCAAGGAGAATTTAAGAGCTTGGACTGAAAAATGGTGTTAAAAGCATGGATTTAATGCTTAGAAATCACCCAGGCAAGGGACAGAACCCAGAGGACCGAGATCAAAGAAATTACACGCCAAATATCCGAGAAAATCAAGCAATTGAAGTCCAAGAGGCCTGAAAGTCGCCCTGAATGTAAGATCACAGGGTTGTCATCATCCGTTTGGCTTGAAACTTTATATCTGGCTTGAGGACCCTAAATCAACCATATACATCGAATTTCAGCTATTGAATCCTTGTAAAAGTGGCCCAACGGAGATAACAGAGGGCGCAAGCCATTAAAGAGCATCTTGGTAATCCATAAGCGATCAAGGCTCAAACTTAGGCGTTAGAAAGAGCGTGAAAAATAACAAGTACCGGTGAAATTTCGCTACTTTTGGATGGTGTAGTAGGGAGGAACGAACGACAGAAGTTACTATAAGGGAGAATGACAAATTTGTAAATAAATCAACTCCACATGCATGCACATGAGCGGAATAGAGGTTTGCTTCTATGGTGGGCATTGTTTCATTATCGGTGGATGGTGTGGCCCCCTAAAGCTCGGATCTACTTCATAATTTGGCCTATGGGGCAACACATTATGACAAAGGTGGTGAAGGTTGTGGATCTATCAGAAAACAACCACATTGGGGCCCACCATCACTAGAATTTGAAAAGAAAACAAACGAGAGTTCCACACACTGACGTGTTGCAGAAGGAAGTTTTTATGACGTGTTGCGGAAGGAAGTTTTTAATGTAAAACTTCACTCCACGCTTCGACAGTGTGGCCCAACTAGAACTTGAATCGGCCTCATATTTTAGCTTTTGGGCCAGCACGAGGTGAGGAAAGCAATGGACGGAGTGGATTTCCCAAAAAATTCCCATCATGGGCCCCACCAATCATCAGCGCAAGAAGAAACTGCGAGAGCTCTGTTTTGCTACTGGATCTAATGATCCAGGTGGGCCACCACGGCTGGACGATGAGAAAATCCAAACCGTTCATCTGAATGGTAGTCCAAAACCAACCACTGGGACGTCGTCCCTTTACAAAAATGCACCTGTGTACGATTACCAAGCAAGCAAGTTTAAAGGAGGCAATTTCTTAAAAAAAATGTCCAGCCGAGCGCTCTCTCCTTACACACCAACTTCTCTCACCACAACTGACCTATGTATTTTCTATAGAAGGGAGAGAGAGCGCGGAGTGAGGGATATCTTGTACACGTGGAGCACAAGAGAAAGAGAGAGTGAGAGAGGAAGAACGTGGGGATCAGATGGCTAGAGTTTTCTCTTCTCCCTTTCCTTCATTATTTTATTGATGCTTACATTTAAGAGATTTTGGTTAATCATACCCATGATTGGTTAAACCTCTTAGCTAGGGCTAAGAGGTGAAGCTTGTAGTGTGATGGGATTGGTTTTATGTCTTTGATTTATGTTTATTAAACTATCTTTTGTTTTGATTTGATTATGAGGAATATTCGTAGTTTTTTTATAGTTTATTGTGACTTAAATTACAATGGATCTGTGATAGCTTCGGGTATGTTCTTTGCATTATAGGGATTGTAAAATTAGGAGAAGCCCTGTTATTCACCATCGTCTCACGGGCATGGTTGGATGATGGAAACCCCTAATGTTCATAAATCCCTTAGATTGGATGTGGATAGGTTAAATTCTGTTGTTTGCTTTACCTCATGGGCATGGTTTTGTGATGGAATCAATTCTAATTCTCATACCTCTTATCTCTTGAAAACTAGATCAAAGGAAGTTCAGATTGGATTTTAATGGATTATCTTCCAATTGGATGAAGATGGGACTCTGATTCTAGTTGTGTTTATGAATCAAGCATAGACCTCCCATAGACCTCCCGGATCTCTACAAGTGGATCCTTGACACCCTAGTTTCCCACCTTTGAATTTTACAAGTTTGATTTAAACTTATTCATCATTATTCCCTTAAATTCCTTTGATTTAGATTACATCTTCACCTAGTTCTAGTTCGAGTTACTTTCAGATTTCGTACAAAGTTCAGTCCCTGTGGATTCGACCTCAGTCTTACCGAGATTATTACTACATCACAACCCTATACTTGGGGTGTGAACATGGGTCAAACATAGTTCCTATTATTGATTGGCAGCTGCTCGAGGTCCTTGAGGATGCTTCCTATATTGAGCAGTCAGTTCGCATCTTTGACCAGAAGGAGTAGGTTCTCCGGACCAAGGTCATTCCCTTGGTGAAGGTCCAATGGGGTCATCATTCTGTTGATGAGGCGGCTTAGGAGCGCGAGGCCGAGATTCGAGAGCATTATCCCCATCTCTTTGATGATTGATTATATGTTGTATCTTATATGTTGTCTCCGATTTTATATGATGTAACACCCCGGTTCCCGGAACCCGAGTACACTACTTGTTTTCCAAAATCTCGAGTGTTAACCTTTAAAATATCCTAAATTTTCACGTACATTTTTTTTCTCTTTTCTTTTTAATCAAGTTAATGCAAATCAAGTATAGGAGAGAGTCCAAACATACATAACTAAGATTTCAAGTGGTTACCCAAAAACTTATACAGCACAATATCTCAAGCATAAACTAGACATAAAGGAAATCTGAAATGGAGAGCCGCAAGATCATCTAGGTTCTCATATTCTCCATAAACACCCGCATACGCATCATCTACGTCGCCTGCACGCTGAATACGATTTGATAGCGTCAATAGCCATCGCAGTGAGGTATACCCCTCAAGATTTATCGAATCATCAAGATAATTAAGCATAGTTAACAAAGGTAGTGTATAACAAACATTATACAATGATTATCATGGAAATCAGATAAGGTTCATCAGATGCACATTCATTAAATAAATTTCATAAGGATGATCTTGTTTAAATGCATGAATGTATGAACATGCTTACAGACCTGGGGATGCACATCCAGTTGGTAAAAGTCGCCCAAGGAAAACTAGTCACTCGAAAAAGACTATGATATATAGATCGCCCAAGGAGGATTAGTCACCCAAAAAAGTACACAAAGGTATGCCCAAGGAGAACTAACCACCTGAAAAAGACCATAATAATATATAGATTGCCCAAAGAGGACTAGTCACCTGAAAAAGTACACAAGGTATGCCCAAGGAGAACTAACCTCTAGGAAAAGATCATAATATATAAGTCGCCCAAGGAGATCTAGCCACCCGAAAAAGTACTCAAGGTACACCCAAGGAAAACTAGTCACCCGAAAAAGACCACATGCCATGAAAATGCATGATTAGCCCAACCATTATTATTTCAATTTCAAACAATTAATTTAGGAAAGTTTAAAGGTCACTATGGGGGTTAGTCGTGAGACTTGTATCATAGCCCGTACCATTCCATATGCCTTCGCGGTCCTCCCTGTCGAATTTCGACTACCCTTGACCTGTATCCGATGTTTGCCCGCAATCCTAAACCGAGTCCTGCATATCGGAGTCGACTCAACTCAAAACTTGTACCCTAGCGATCGTGCCATCGCCGCGGTTCCAACGCCGCGACTCACGCATCGATCCGATACCCGGGCCAGGAGATGTGGGCTCGCGTATTTTTCTGATGAAATGTCGCACGTTGTAGATTCTGAGAGAATCTTTAAGATAGGTCCCATCAATCCATCAATAAATGTCAAGTACACAACCTTACCAAGTCCATCCCTCTCTCATTCCCCAAGTCAACTCTCTCTTACATAACCCATACCCATCTCATTCATTTCTTATCTCAAGTCAACAAACACCATACCATCTCATCCCATCACTCCACCTCACCACTTCTCTCTCTCTCTCATTTCTAAACAAACCTCATGAGACTCCATCGTCCAAGCAAGCTCCATGGATAGAGATTTTGTGGCCCACCTTCCTATCTCCCATCTCCACCATCCTAAGTCGATCTCAACCGTTGAAGTCCATCCATTAGATCTCTAGCATGTAATGATGGAAGAAAAGGTCCAAGAAGATCTAAGGTGGGTGCTTCTCCCTCTCTCTATCTTTCTCTCTCTCCTTCATTTATCTTGTGGCTTATTCAATGAGTGTAGGTGGTGTCCAAACCGTCCATTAAATGGACCCCACAATTGTCCAAACATGGGGACCAAACTACTTTGCTACCCCTCTCGGAGGGTCTGGATGATGGGAAAACACACATACCGAGTTGAGTTGATCCAATCAAGTGGGCCACATCCATGTGGGACCCATCATGATGAACGAATTCACCATCCGTCCAGAGTTCCTGGATGCTGGACGTGGACCAGTGAAGTATGCACAGACACTGGGGTGTAGAAATCACGCCTGGACGTTGGACGTGGACCAGTGAAGTATGCACAGACACTGGGGTGTAGAAATCACGCCTGGACGTGCTCTGTGAGAAACAATATATATATATATATATATATATATATATATATATATATATATATATATATATATATATATATATATATTAGTTTGATTCCAAGCTTTTGGGGTGGGCTGCTCATGCAAGCTCCACCTTGATGCATTGGTCTAATCCAAGCCGTCCATCCCATCCCCCAGATCATTTTAGGCGTTGAGCCAAAAAATTAAGCCAACCCGACTATCTGGCGGGCCATATCATAGAAAATAGCGTTTCTATCGTTGAAATCCACCCTGATGTTTCTGTACCCATATTTTTCTGTACCCCAAAATATGTCGAATATTGGGCTTGATGGGTCTGTCTTGGGCCATAAAAACCAATTGCTGGGTCGAATTCCCCTGATATGGACCCCACCTGCGAAAAAATGCAGAAATTCACGTTTCAAAAAAAAAGAGCAGCAGTGCTTGCTGCTGCTGACCGTCCTCAGGACGTGTTGGGCGTCCTGCGCACGTGGCGTGCTTCATTGGCAGGGACCGTGGGTCCCAGCCATGGGCTCCACCGTGATGTGCGTTAAACATCAACATCTTGCATTTGGTGGGCCCCCCTTAGGGTAGCAGGCCACCCCTAAAATCAGCTATATGGGGGACTCAGGTGGCCCACGTCACAGGAGGCAGTGTGATTGAACGTCCACCATTGGAATCATTTTTGGGCCATAGAAGTTTTGGACCTATATGAAATTTGTTTTTCCTTTTCATCCTGGTCTGTGTGACCTTATTAACAGATCGGATGGCAAATAAATGTTATGATGGGTCCCACGTGGGACCCACTCATGATGGAAAATGGATTGGCTGATGTACCTCGCACCAGCTGTGTAGCCGCTGCATTGACGTGAGCTCTGTGGGTCCCACCTACCTACTGTGATGGCGTCAGCAGGGGGCTGATCACGAGGTGGTGTTATATCCAAACTTTCCAGACATGGCGTGTGGACCCCACCTTAATGTTTGAGCAGCCACACCGTCCGTCCGTTTGGGAAATGGACCCCATTATCATGATGTATGTGCTTATATCACATCGACCATATGTTTGGACGTGGCCATCCCACAGGTGTGGCACGTGTGGGAGTGGGACCCACTTGAAATATGTGTTATATCCAACAGTCTGTCCAGCGTCCAGGGTTTGGACGCTGGCTCCTTAAAAAAAAAGAGAATATAAAATAATAAATAATATAATTTTATACTATGTATGCTAGTGGTGGGCCCCATGTGGTACCCACCTGCTGGACGGGTTGGATGGTATACCTCACACCAGCTAACACTGCTACAGTGACGTTACTAGTTCTGTGGACCCCACCGTTATACGTTTGTTTCATCTCAGTCGTCCACCTGTTGTGTGGGGCGATCATGATGTATGTGATTTACAGCCATACCGTCCATCTATGTGGACCCCACCCTGGCATGTATGTGCTCTAGATCAATGTCGTCCATCAGTGTTTCTTCAACGTCATCCATCTATTTTAACCAGATACATAGGTGATGTACTGATGTCAACAAGTTTATGTGGGGCACACATATGAGAGTGGTACGGCGCCCACGTTGATGTATGCATTATATGTCCACGCCACCATCTACTGGGCCACATCATGATGTATGTGTTACATCTTAAACGTCCATCGGCCAAGACGTCAGAAGCTCTGTGAGCCCCATCACGAGATATATGTTATATTCAAGCCATCCACCCATCTAGTACGTGTGGGATGGGACCCACCTTGTAGTACGTGCCTTACATCCAAGCCGTCTATCTGTTTGGGGACGGTGGGACCCTGCAACGTGTGTTGTGTGGCGCACAGTATATAGGTGTTCACCACGCTGTCCATTTGTGCGGTCCGTCGTGATGCATACATTGTATATCTATGAGGCCCATTAGTGCGGCCCATTGATATAGCCCACTTGATATACACAAGGCCCGTTATGATGTGTATTAGGCCCTTATCGTGAGGCCTATTGTGACATGTATTAGGTCCATGGTGCGTGGCCCATTTGATGTATTCAAGACCCAGATACGTGACCGATATGCTGATTTTGATTATCGATCGATTCCGAATGTCATGATCGATTGCCAATTTCAGTTAACGTGACCGATTTACTAATTCTGATTATTGATCGATTTCGATTGTCATGACCAATTGTCGATTTTGATTGATGTGACTGATTTACTGATTCTGATTATCGATCGATTCCGATCGTCATGACCAATTGTCGATTCTGATTGACGTGACCAATTTGCCGATTCTGATTATCGATAGATTTCGATGGTCATGACCGATTGCTTATTCCGATTGACATGACCGATTTGTCGATCCTGACTATCGATTGATTCCGGTTGTCATGACTGATTATTGATTCCGATTGTCGAGACCGATTATATAAGCCAATTCTGATTTGTCGAGGCCGATTATATAAGCCGATTCTGATTGTCGAGGCTGAGTATCGAGGCCGATTCCGATTGTTGAGGCCGATTGTATAAGCCGATTCCGATTGTCGAGGCCGATTGTATAAGCCGATTCCGATTGTCGAGGCCGAGTATCGAGACTAATTCCAATTATCGAGGCCGATTGTATAGACCGATTCCGATTGTCGAGGTCGATTATATAAGCCAATTCCGATTGTCGAGGCCGAGTATCGAGGCCGATTGTATAAGTTAATTCTGATTGTCGAAGCCGAGTATCGAGGTCGATTCTGATTGTCGAGGCCAATTGTATAGGCCGATTCCGATTGTCGAGGCCGATTGTATAAACCGATTCCGATTGTCGAGGTCGAGTATCGAGGCCGATTCTGATTGTCGAGGCCGATTGTATAGGCCGATTCCGATTGTCGAGGCCAATTCCGATTTGTCGAAGCTGATTGTATTGGCCGATTCCGATTGTCAAGACCTATATGATGTATATGTGACCCGTAGTTGAGGCTCATCGTGGTGTATTCGTGGCCTATGGGCAAGGCCCATTGTGAAATGTATTAGGCCCATGATGTATAACCCATTTGATGTATTCGAGACCCATGTGTAGGGCCCACATGTCATGTATTTGAGGCCCATAAGCAGGGCCCACCTATTGTGTATATGTGGCCCTTGAGTAAGGCTCATTGTGTTGTATATTAGGCCTTTATGTGAGGTCGTGGGCCCATTATATGTTTGGCCCTATGTGGGCCATTCCTTGGGGGCAATGTTGGTTAAATGTCCACATTGTCGAGGTCGATTGTCGATGCTAGTTATTGATACAGATGATAAGTATGTGACAGCATAGCATCATGATACATGCCCATACACATCATCTGCATGTTTGTTATGAGGTGTGGTTGATCATTGCATGTGTCATTAAGTATGCTGTTATGAGACTCCCCGATAGGTGGAGGTTATCTCACATGAGCGCATGGCATGCGCAGAATTGATGTATGACTGGATTGTATGACTATGTATCTTGCATTATGATTACTGTATGCCCTAGAAACATCAGGGTCGTAGCCTCCACAGGCATATCATGGATGGCCAGATGGGGCACCAGAAATTTGTTCTAGCATCGGGCTATCATAGATGGCCCTCGATGAAAATCCCTAAACCCTCTTGGTACTAGAGGACGCCCCAATGTCGAGATTGAGTGGATACATGGGTGCCCGAGTGCCAAATACCAGGAGGTCGCGTCTCCCACTATGTTGTGGTTGGTTGGGAGGGGTGTAGCCTTACCCGCCCGAGTGTAGGAGGCATTGCTAGGTTGAGTTTGACCAGCTCGTGAATGGGTCCGTTATCGACGTGCCGGATAGGTATTGACAGACTATTGCTCAGGCAGATAGTGAGGTTTCTTACACTCACTTGGATTGTGCTGCTGAGAGAAGGGCAGTGCCATTTAGAGTGTACTAAACCCTAGTGATGATCCCAGAGAGGAAAGTACTTATATGTGGACTTATTGAGTAGAAGTTGCATACTCATTCATTCATTCACTATCCACTCGGGCTGGTGGTGCGCAACTATTTGTTACGTGTACCTTCGCAATAACTAGGATTTCGGTTGGGGTGCGCGACTAACCGGAGATCAGGAGTTTACCACATTGAGTCTGACTATCCAAATTTAGGTATAGGACTGGTTTGGATAGAAGTCCCTTGTGATGGACCCCATAGCCTGCAATACTACGTACTATCATCCTGACTTCACACTTCAGCATGGTCATTCCTTTCGCACCGCATATTGCATTACATTTGCGGCATATGGCATTTTGGGTTACCTGTGTTTCTACATTTATATGGTTTAGATACGGCATCTGATATTTGAATCTTTATGATTCCTCATTTATATAATTGATCTATATTGCGTATTCTGATATTGTTCTTCATTTGTATAGTTAATCTATATTGCGTATTCTGATATTGCTTAACTCATGGACTTGTCAATATTTTGCATGGGCTTGTCAATATTTTGCTTACTCTGATAACACATGATTCATGACCTTACGCCTATTTCGACATTGTATGATTATGACATTGCATTGAATACTTAACACTTACCTTGTGCACACACCTACACCACCCTCTAAGCTTTTTATAAGCTTATGCACGATAGATGCGTGCAGGCGATGTTAGGTTGCAGCAGTGTTGAGCTTGGAGCGTGCAGCGGTCTTTGGGAGCTTGATTTTCGATCTATGTATTTCCCTTTCAGCATTGTACTCAAATGATTATATTAGTGGATATGTGATGATGATGTTGCCTTTGTGAATTGGGTAATCTTGTGGTTATGCTTATTATGAGTTAAATGTACAAAAAAAAAAACCTTCCTTGTAGGATCCTAGGATCGGAATCTGGCGTATATGCACTGGGAGCCGAAAATGGGGTACTACGGACGCTGTCGACACCGGATTCGGCAATCAAGGTTCTTGTGAGTCCGATTTTCGGGTTTGGGGCGTGACATTGGTCACCCAGTATAGGCCGACAACTCAGGCATAGTGTCCCATTCCACCATCCCTGGCTCATGAGACTAATAAATATGATGTTTTAAGGTCACCCCTTCAACTAGTGGCCAGTTGTAGCCCAATAAGTAAAACTTGTCATCCCATGTGTATATAAAATAATTCATTAAAGCCGCGAGAGGGCAATTAGTCAATCAAAGCCATATAAGGCAATCAGTCCATTCAAGGATGTGATAAAAAGGGATTTTCCCAAAAGCCACATGGGTGACAAATGGTCCACAAGATGATACATCTACGACAAGGAAATTCCATTTAATCTATTTGGTAGAAAGGCCACTAGTTCAAGGATCTCTTAAAACACCATAAGGTAATCGCAAGTGGTGAAATAAGGTACGTACAATCTAAATAGCACTTGTTCATTTAAAATGTTCATCTTAGCCTAATAGTTGAGATCCACAACATATTCATATAATTGAATTAAAGTTCCATCATCAATCATTAGTAAGTAATTACACACGTAGAGACTAACATGTTTTATCATTTCCTCTTAATACTGTGTTAAGCAATCAATTAAAATAAATAAATGACGCTACTTATCATGATATAGTAAAGCTTGCAAGGTGATCCTCACCTTTCAAGTCGGATTTATTTGCTTATATTGCATCCTAAACATGGCGATTCGCATGAGTTAGTTCCCAGCTCAACTTGGTACCTATTTCACGATCAAAGGAGGCGTTTGGGAGTCAAAATATTGCTATATTTCAAAGAAACATCTAGGTCAGCCTTCTCAATTCAAAATAAGATTTAATTTTAAAATTCATGAGATTAGAACTCACCAAAATCGTTTTGTGACTCGGAGAATCAACTCAAGTGAGTCATGGGATCTTCACTCCGACTCTTGACTCTCATTTCTACTTCCATTCTTTCCTTTTTCTTTTTTTTTTTTCAACATGTAACGTCCAGCAAGCTTGCTGGACTCAACAAGACCAGGACTGACTCGTCGCTAAAACGGTGGGTCGACTCACTGAGTCAACTCAGCTTGACTCACTCTCCCTCTCTATTTCTTTTTCTTTTCTTTCTTCTCCTCTCTTTTTCCTCTCATCTTCTTCTCTCTTCCCTTCTTCTTCTTCCTTCCGAAGTCTAGCAATGCCTAAGCCATGACAAAGCTTGACTAGACCCGCTGGGCCAACAACTCAGTCCGGCCCGCGACTCAGCTTGACGTAGATCAACTCAATCGACTCAGTATAAACAAGGTTAGACTCAATCGCAACATCACTTGATGAATCTTCAGATTGGTAATGGTGGTGACCACTAACAAGGTCCTGACGTGAATCTGAGTTCAAAACAGACTCGATTGAGTTAACTCAGTTAAAACCTGGTTGTCAGGAATGATTTCCACTCGAAACTGGCTCCACATCCATCTGATTACCACCCCACAACGTGATTCAACTCAATACTAGTTGGGTTGAGTTGGAAATGATGTACCAGATCGGAAGCTGCTCCAAGACTAGCGATGAGTGCCAGACTTGACCTGACTCAGTCCCGATCAAGCTGAGTTGACACAGTAATCGCACCGAGCAATTCCCTCCCCCACACTATCCTTCTTCCTCTCTGCTGTCTTTTCTCTATTTCTTTCTCTCCTCTCTCCTGTTGTTCGACCCAAAGGACCTAGACTCGGTCCCAAGCTTGTAGCAACTCAAACTGAGTCGTCTGACTCAGTGCAGCCAGGAAGAACGATGCCACTCTTCTCTCCTTTTCTCACTCTCTTTCTAGCTTTCCTTTTTTCTCCAGGGTTGCCCTAAAAGGGCGCCTTTTATAAGGCTATCTTAATCCCTTTCTGGAAGATTCGAGCGGTAACTAATCGATGAATTAGTTGCGGTTGATTTCTCTAATCAAGAGAGCTGCATACACTAGTTTGAGATCAGGCTTGCACGGCCCTAATCCTATGTTGTGTACGGTTTTCTGACTGTATGGCCCATCTAATAGAGGTGTCTGATCAACAAACAAGGCCCATCCCATGATGATGGGCATCTCAGATTGATGGGGAAGGTGGTCACGCTGTTAATGGCAGATCATTAGATAACGGTTGATCTTACAATCCGTAATGTGTGGATGGGCTAGATTTGATCTACGATCATTGTGGGACCCATGCTTTAGATGGACAGTCAGGAGTGTTGGCGGTATGTGAGGCTTTCTCACTTCAAGACACCATTTTCTCGGGCCAAGAATTTCTCTCCCGAGATCTTCGTACCATAATCAAAAGGGCTGCCCAATGCCCTAGTTTCGACACCTGGGATGACCCAGGATTATTTCTAGAAGGATCCCAACGGCTAAGATCATGCCAGCAAGAAAGATTCCTTCTGCTCTTCCACAATTGCGGATGCCTTAAAATACGGAATGAATGGAAGGTTGGGATTATTTTCTTCAAACGGCTGAGAATGTAGGAGGCTAGGGTTTTGGTCAAATCTATCCTACAAATAAGATGGACGGTTCGAATCATCTCAGGCGATCGTGATGGTGGGCCCTAACTCGAGCAAACGAACGTTGTTTGATTAAATAACATTCGGTGGGAAGTCAGGGAGTAAAAATCCCTCTTTTTTTTTGTCGGGTCAACAACGTGTTGACCTGAGCTACACTCTGTTGCACATCAAGTGCACATCCTTCAGGTGCACATGCAGGTTGGAAGTGGGGTCCGCATTGATGTGTGATATGATCCACTCCGCTTAGTGGCTCCTATTAGTCCCATTAGGGTCCCGGTTTATACAAGAGGTAGATCTATGGATCAGGTGGGCCATACTTTTCATTTCTATTGCTCTTATGGTGGTATCGTACTGAATTGGAACGTCAATGATAGTAAGGGTCTACGTGAGCATTTAACCAAAAATTAATGGCTATAATAAGGATTAGATGACCTAATATATATTTATGATATTAAATATCATTTTTGAAACGTTTTAAATATCATTTTTATTATTAAATTTATTATTATATTTTTAATTATTAATTATTTATATTAAAATCCCATGGTTCTCTCTTTTAAAGATGTTTCGTATGTTTTTCAAAGAATAATTACTTATTTGTATTTAGATTTTTATATATATTTCTAAATTGTTCACATGGGTCACATTCAAATTATCGCTATTTATTCATACGCTCAGTCCACTATGGGTCTTTGCTTATAAAAATTTGATTATTTGGGTTTGTAAGTGGGCCAAAATACATGGGTTTCAACATTTAGTTATCGATTTATTTAAATTAATGGTTGGATGTGAGATGTTGGTATTCCAACTGTTGAAATTAAGTAGTGGGTTATAACTTATCAAATGATGGTGAATAATGCATGTTATTTGTATCTTCATACAATTATACTAATCTAGATTATAATATAACAACCGAGTACTCAAAAACACGGGGTGTTACATATGATGATGTTAAATTTCTTCTTTCCTTATAAGTTATATCGAGTTGCACGTTAGTGTAAATTTTGAGGATGAAATTTTATTAGGAGGGGAGAGCAGTAAGACCCGTATCCTAGTCCGTACCGTTCCTTAGACTTCTACGATCCTCCCCGTCAAATTTCGATGACCCATGACCTGTAATTGGCATTTACGTGCAACCCTAAGTCACATCCAGTATATCTGAGTCGACTTGACCCGAGACTTGTACCCTAGTAACCGCGCTGTAGCCGCGGTTCCAACGTCGCGTCTTGCGCACCGATGCGATACCCAGGCCAGGAGTTATGGGCCCGCGTTTATTTAAAGGAAAACGCCTCGCGTTACAAATTCCAAGAGAATCTCTACAATCCATCACATCAATCAATCAATCACAATTCAAGTACACAACTCATCCCTCTCTTATACAAGCCATCCCCAAAGTCAACTCTCTCTCTCTCCACCCATCCCTTTTCTTACACACACTCATCCCTCTTATCCCATCCCTCTTACAACACCCTCTCCTCTCTCATTCTCTCCACCATTTCCCAAGCTTCCATGAGAGAAAAGCTCTAAGAAGAGAATAGCCAAGTGTGGCCCACTTCCTACCCCCTCATCTCACCATCCAACCCTTCAAACTTCATCATCCACCCTTAAAGAAGAAGTTTAGGAGCTAAGGAGTCCAAGGAGCTAAAGAAGAAGATCAATTGGTGGGTGATCTAGGATTTCCACCATGGGTTTGTATGATTTGAGGGCCCACTTGTGGTGGGACCCATTTGATGTATGTTGTATCTTGTAAAGGGAGCTCATAGTGGTGGAGCTCCCTTCACCACTCAATTCTCCCTCTTTCCCTCTCTCTCTCTATCTCCCTCTTTTTGCATGATGGCCCACCTAATCAGTACATGTATGGACGATCCAAACCGTCCAGTTAGACCGTCTGGATGGTGGGGAAAACATAAATATCAACTGATCCGAAACTGTGGTGGGCCACACCGACTTGGACCCACCTTGATGTATCTGTTATGCCTCCACCATCCAAGGGCAAGGACGGTGGGGCAGATGTGACATGTGTGTGTGTTGTCCACACCGTCCAACGTGGGACGGTGCTGGACGCACCATGGCACATGTGTTCTATCCATGTCATCCACCTTTGGACGATGGATGAAGGATGACACGAATATTTGCTTGATTCAAATCTCTGGTGAGCCACACCACGTGGCCCCACGTGATGCATGTATTTTATACCACCATCCATCTGGACAGTGGGGATCACCAGCAGCTACAGCTGCTGTTAACGTCAACAAGTTCTATGGGTCTAGACGTGAGGTATGTTTTATATCCAACCGTACATCCTCACCATCCAAGTGGGACCACCTGATGATGTGTTGTATATCCAGATCGTCCATCTGCTGGTGGGCCAGCAGCCCAGCCGTATGGCTGATGTATTGACGTTAGAAGTTTTGTGGGTTTCATCCCCATTGTCCGTTCGCTGGACGGGTGGGACCCACCTTTAATGCATGTATTTTATATCAGCACCGTCCATCTGGACGGTGCCATGTGGGGCCTACCTTGATGTATGGGTCTTATCCTGCACCATCCAGTAGCTGCTAGATGGTTGGACCCACCTCTAATGTATCTATTTTATCCAAACTGTCCATTCACCTTACGAGCTCGTCTTAAGGCTCGTGATAAAAAATAAGACAAATCAGTCTATCAAGTGGACCACACTGCATAAATCAGTGGAGGATTGAACGTCTACCATTAAAACCCGTTTGGGGTCTCAGAAGTTCTGAATTAATATGAAATTTGTTTTCCTCTTAATTCATGACTTTGTGACCTTATGAACAGATTGGATGGAAAATAAACGTTATGGTGGGGCCTGTGAATTGTTTAATGAGGAAATCATTATCTCCACCTCTATTTGTTGTGCGGTCCAGATGATATTTTGGTATGCTTCCTTATTTGGTAATGCTCTAAAATGATCTCTAAAAATAGATGAATGGTGTAGATAGTCCAACTAGGACAATAGGTCCCACTTGATGTATATGAAGCCCATTGTTGCAGCCCATGTGATGCAGCCCGATGTGATGTATATGAGGCCCATGAGTAAGGCCCAGTGTAATGTATGTGAGGCCCAGATGGTGAGGCCCAATGTGATGTATATGAGGCCCATGAGTGATGCCCGATATGATGTATGAGAGGCCCATGGGTGTAGCCCATTGTGATGTATTCGAGGCCCATGGGACGTGGCCCATCGTGATATATTTGAGGCCCATGGGATGTGGCCTAATGCGATGTATATGAGGCCCTTGCATGAGGCCCAATGTGATGCATGTGAGGCTCATGAGTGAGGCCCAATGTGATGTATGTGAGGCCCTTGTGTGAGGCCCAAAGCGATGTATATGAGGACCGATGTGATGTGTGATTCCACCATGATGTATGTAATAATGTTTATGATGGGCCATGCCTTGGGAGAAATGATGGTTTGATGTCCACATTATAAGAGCAATGATGGTTAAATGTCCACATTGTAACTCTCCCTAGGGCCCATTGTTAGGCCTATTCTCACCTCTCCTTAGTGGGCTAACCCAAACCGTTGGGCCCCCATGATCGTTAGGCCTATTCTTGATATGAGTAGGCCGTCTAGGCCCATCCTTGATATGAGGAGAGTATATCATCATCATATGAGTATGCTTAGTATAGCTCCATGATTCATGCCCATGCGCATCATATGTATGCTTAATATGAAGAGTGATTAATCATAGCATATGCCAGTGGGTGGATTATTTACGGGACTCCCTGATAGGCAGAGTTGCCCCACATGAGCGTGCGGTACGCACAGGATTGTTGTATGACCGGATAGTATGATTCCTGCATCTCGCATTTTTGTGATATGATTTCTATACACCCTAGCGACATCAGAGTCATAGCCTCCATAGGCATATCATGAATGGTAGGATTGGACACTAGAAATACTGTTACTAATATTGGGGAGCCATAGATGTCCTTAGGTGAAAATCCCTAAGCCTGATGATACTAGAAGATGACTCCGACGTCAAGATCGAGTGGATACATGAGTGCACTAAGGTTGTATACTAGTAGGTCACGTCTCCCACTGTGTCGTGGTCGGTTGGAAGAGGGTGTGGCCTTATCCGCTCAAGGGAGGGGGCATAACTAGGCTGAGTTTGACCAGCTCATAAATGAGCCCACTATCGATGTGCCGGGCCGATATTGGTTGGCGGATGGCAAGGTCTCTTTTGCTTGCATGATTGCGCATCCAGTGGACGGCGATCTGGTGTATAGTGTTCTAAACCCCGGTGATATATATATTCCAAAGATAAACTATATTGATATAAGAATTCAAATGAGATTTGGTATGCTTGAGTTGCACCTCGCATATGACATTGGCCTTGTAGGCCTTGCATTGCATGGTCTTGATATGGCCGATAGCATTCATGCCTTGCATCGCATAGCCTTGGTACAACTGATGGCATTCATAGACTGACTATGATTTTTGCATTACTCTGATATTGCATATTTGCATTGCTACCTTACGCACACACTTTTACCACCATCTAAGCTTTCTATAAGCTTATGCATGATTGATGTGTGCAGGTGACGCTAGGATGCCACAGCAGCATTGAGCTTGGAGAGTACAGCCAACTTCTGGAGCTTTTGATTATCGATATTATATTTCTCTTATGCATTGTACTCAAAGTTTTTTATCATAGTGGATTTGTAATGATGTTGTTTGTTGTTGTTTGTGGGTTATGCTTATTATGAAACAAATTCATGTTAAAAATCCTCCTTGTAGGATCCCAAGATCGGAACCTGGTATATGGATGTTGGGAACCGAGAATGGGATACTTCAGTGGCTGTCGGCGCCGGATTCGGCGATCGGGAATTTTGTAAGCCTGGTTTCTGAGTTTGGGGCATAACAACTTTGAGCTATATATAATTTTATATTATGTTCATTTCAGTTTGTGATCCATTCAAAGGACTTCTCAGTGATAGTGTTAGTTATCATTTAAAGAATTTTTAGGTTATTTTTGTAAAATACATTTATGTTGTACATGGTAATTTCATTTTTCTCACACTTGGCAGTAGTTGATACGTTCCCCTTTCCCCTGTAGGTATATAGATGATATGGAGCTTGATGATGTAGTCCGCACAACCATTTTGACCTTGAAAGAGGGGTATATAATTCTCAAGTCCTGTTGGGATGTATCTAATCTTAACATGTATTTAAATGTAATTCTTTCTTTATCTGATGACTTTTTCCTTGTACTGTAGGTTCGAAGGGCAAAATCTGACAAGAACATTGAGATTAGCACAATTGGCGCTGATAAAAATTCAAGAAACTCTTCTTTTTGCACTTTTAATAGATGCAAGGATTGGCTTCAGTGTACTTTTCTGTCAGCACCGAAACCAGGTCGCATTGCCAGTGTTGGGCCATCTCGGGTTGATAAGGGCCAATATAAGTATTTGAAACAATATATGACCACTTTAATGGAACATGTAGATCCTTGCTCTTCTTCTACTTCTTCCTCTTCTTCTTTTTTGAGTTTGATTGAAACCATTGTTTAGATTGTTGTAATCATGTGAAAAAGGCATTTGATTTCCAAAATTTAATTTTGAAACAACATTATTTTCGACCTGAATCTTCATTTAGACCAGATGAAGGGTTTAAATGATCCTCCAAGATAACAAGCATGGAATGAATTTCCCCAAAATTGTTACTTATAAAGTGCATAATAATTTACCCTGAAGGTTAACATGCTCTGCCTCATAAGGTTGTAACTTTTAAGGCCCTTAAGGTTGTAGCTTTTGCACACTTTGTTGGGGATTGGGTTACGAAATTACACAGAGATGGATCTAGGATAGCAATCCAAGAGCACCAAGCAAACACAAGAGAACACAAAGATTTAACGTGGAAAATCCTTTCGAAAAAAAACCACGGTACAAAGCAACAGAAATTCACTATGAAAGCATAAATTACAAAGAGAAAGGACTTACCCAATTCGAACAACCTTGAATCTCACCCTTGCTACACCCTTTGCAACCTTAGAAACCCTTTAGAATACTTTAGAAAGCCTTAGGATTGTTTTAAAAAGGCCCTAGGGACTCCTATTTATAGTTGGGGAACTCCAACTTATGCACCTCCCTAAAAACCACCTCAAATTTACACAGTCCATGCACAATTTACATAACCTTTGACTAGTCGAATCGGAGCTTCGACTGGTCAAAGATCTCAGGAATTCCAAATACATTATCGCTAGACTTCGAGCTGAATTTTCTCAGGGCTAGTCGAACTTTTCAGATTTAAGATATCTTTTAACAACAATCTCCAGCATGTCTTCAATCTTCAAACGTGTTGCTTCTTGACTTCTTTTCTTATCTCCGCATCACATCATAACTTCAATCAATAGTTCTTGTGTATACTCCGTCCTTCTTTTACGCCATCGTCAGGCCCAAAGAAGTTGCACAGAACTTGAACTTCTTTGTAGGAACGACCTTGGTGAGCATGTCTGTTGAATTCACACTAGTGTGAATCTTCTCCAATGTTATGCCTCCTTCCTTAAGCACATGTTGGATAAAATGGTGATGAACATCAATGTGTTTAGTATGTGAGTGATAAATAAAATTTTTAGCTAAATTAATAGCGCTTTCGATATCACAATTAACCAACACGGCCTCCTGCTAAAGTCCTAACTGATTTATCATGCCTCTTAACCAAATACATTCCTTAAATGCTTCTATCACTGCCATATATTCTGCTTCAGTCGTGGAAAGAGCTACCATGAACTGAAGCTTTAACATCCAACTAATTTCTCCACCCGTTAGTACAAACGAGTAATCTAAAGTCGACTTTCTAGAATCCACATTGCCTACGTAATCTGAATCCAAATAGCCTACCAACTTTGTCCATGTCCTCCAAAAGTTAAGATGTAATCTTTTGTACCTCGAATATATTGAATTAGTCATTTCACTGCTTCCCAATGTTACTCGTCGGGATTTGACATGTATCTGCTCACAACACCAACTACCTGTGAAATATTTAGTCTCGTATAGACCATGACATACATTAAACTACCAACTGCATTCGAATAAGGTACATGAGACATAACTTACTTTTCCTCAATTGATTTAGGACACTGTTCTAAGGAAAGCTTGAAGTGAGTCGTGTAGGGAGCGCTCATTAGTTTTGCCTGATCCATCGCATACATGATCAATAACTACTCAAGGTATTTTACCTGTGATAACCAAAGCCTGCTCCTCTTCCAGTCTCTATGAATATCAATGCCAAGAATTATCTTTACAGCCCTCAGATCCTTAGTCTCGAATGTCTCTGTTAACCGAGTTTACAGTACATTGATTTCAGACATGTCATGATTGGCGATCTTCATGTCATCAATATACAATTCTATGATGATGAACGTGCCATCACTCAGTATCTTGCAATAGACATGGTGATTGTATTTACTCCTAGAAAATTTCTGACTCACCATGAAGGAATCAATTTTTTTATACCGCTGCCTAGGCAATTGTTTCAAGCCATACAACGACCTCGTTAACCTGCAAACTTTTTTCTCTACCCCTTTAACTTCGTAGCCCTCTGGTTGCTTCATGTAAATCTGTTCCTCTAACTTTCCGTGCAAAAAAGTAGTCTTGACATCCATCTGTTCCAGCTCGAGATCGTATTGGGCAACCAACGCCAACACGATTTGATGGATACTTGCTTAATCACTGGCGTGAATATATCTGCGAAGTCGATTCCTTCTCTCTGAGCATACCCCTTCGCTACCAGCCTCGCTTTATATCTATCCTATTTCATTTTGAATAACAACTTGCATCTGATTGCTTCCCATATGTGGTTTTTGTGCAACGAGTCCATCTTATCATCCATAGCCGCCTTTCACTTTTCTGCATCAGGCTCATTAGAGCCTCCTTAATAGTAGACGGGTCTCCCTCATCTGTAATGAGGGCATATGTGATATTAAAGTCGTCCTTGTATCTTACCGGTGACCAGCGATCACGTGGTGGATTCCTTCTCACAGGTGGCTGCTCCACCTGCTCCTATACCTCTGTCTGCACATCTGTTTCTGTCTGAGTATCATCTGTGTCAATCTGGACATTTACGATTAACCTTTCTGGTTCCTCTTGCTCATCTTGATCATTCTTGTGGAATATGGAGCTTTCATCAAATCTGACGTCACGGGTAGTGATGACCTTGCGTGTGACCTTATTAAACAACCTGTAACCTTTCACACCTACCCCATAGCTAACAATGATGTACTTTTTTTCTCTATGGTCTAGCTTATCTCTCTCAACTAACGGTACATGAGAGTAAGCCTCACAACCAAATATGCGCAAATCTGAGTAGTCCAACTTATGACTACTCCATACTTCCTTTGAAATTTTACATTCAATTGTCATAGACAGGGACCGATTCACCAAATAGCAAGCCGTGTTAACGGCCTCTGTCAATAGGTCCTTGTCCAATGCAGCATTACTTAACATGCATCTGGCCATCTCCAAGAGAGTCTGATTCATTTGCTTAGCCACACCATTTTATTCAGGTGTGCGGTGCACTGTGTTATGCCTAATGATCCATTCATCTTTGCAATATTCATTAAATTTAGTAGAAGTAAATTCTCCACCATTATTAGTCCTTAAAACCTTTATTTTTCATCATGACTGTTTTTCCACCATTGCCTTCCATTGTTTGAATATGGTAAAAACTTCGGATTTATGTTTCATGAAGTAAACTCAAACTTTCCTTGAGTTGTCGTTAATGAATGAAACAAACCATGACGACCCCCTAATGGAAACTTCTGGCGATGACCCCTATATGTCAAAGTGTACATAATCAAGCACTCTCTTACATACATGTTCTTCATATTTAAAAGATAATCTAGATTGTTTACCATATATATATATAATGCTCACATAGATCTAAATCAGAATTCTTAAAAACTGGAATCAAACAACGATCAGATAATACCTTCATGTCCCGCTCGCTCATGTGGCCTAGACGTACATGCCACATATGTACAGACGTGAAATCTGCAACAGCTGTTGCTGCTCCACCTGCTAAAGTGTTTCTGATAAACTTTTAAAGGTTTTCGTGTCTTTGTGCTCTCATAACCACCAGTGACCTTTTTGAAACTTTAAGGACACCATTAAGACCAATAAACTTGCACCCTATAGCCTCGAGTGCACCGAGAGAAATCAGACTTTTCTTCATATCGGGAACGTGCCTGACATCAATCAAGGTACGTTCCTTCCCATCAAACTTCTTATTACTCACAGTACCAATAGCCACAATATTACAAGCATTGTCATTGCCCATAAAGACCTGTCCACCATCGTATTCTTTGTAACTGGCAGACCAATTTCGATGAGGAGTCATGTGATATGACACTCCTGTGTCAAAGATCCACTCATCTCTATGATTGTCGTGCAAATGTCCGATCATGGATACAGATAGAACATTACCTCCACTTGTCCCTTCATCAGATGTGACATTATTGGCTCCCTGGAAGAAGCCTCTAAGTTTTCTTTCTTTGCTTTAAGATTAGTACAATCTCTTTTCATGTGTCCAATCATCTCACAGTTCCAGTACTTTAGTTTTCCTTTGCCCTTGGATTTGGATCAAGGTCTTAAAGATCCTGTACCTCGATTAGTATTCCTGCCTCTTGTAATCAGTGCATCGAAAGATGTCCTCATGCCGCCATTTAGATTTCTCATGGCCTTCCCTTGAAGGGCTGAGATAACAGTGTCGACACTTAGAGTTTTATTTGTGGTGCACATTAACTCCTTGAATGACTCATACGATACCGAAAGAGAATTCAACGACATACATGCTTGTCCTCATCTTTGATCGCTTCCTCCATATCCAGCAGTTTACAAACCAATTTATTAAAGTTGTTGATGTGGGCCTACAGGTCTCCACTCTCTACCATCTTGAAGGCATACCATTGTAGCTTCAAGTGTAGGCGATTTTCAGAGAATTTTTTCACATAATTATCTTCTAACTTCGCCTATAAACTAGCCGTAGTTTTCTCCCTCAAAACATTATAGAGAACCTCATCCGTGAGATATAAACGGATAGAGGATAAAGCATTCATATTAAGAGCATTTCAGTCTTCATCATTCATAGTAGATTTTCACTCCTCAAGAGCCTTAGCTCCACCTTGCTTAGTTAATAGACTAATCATCTTAATCTTCCATAACTCAAAAATTATTTTTGCTTGAGTACTTCTCAATAGTAAACTTGGTATTTCTCATTGATGCTAATCCTACATATTCAGATCTGTGCTGCAATGATTTATCTGATACCACTTGTTAGGGATTGGACTGCGGAATCACACAGAGATGGATCTAGAATAGAAATCCAAGAGCATCAAGCAAACATAAGAGAACACAAAGATTTAACGTGGAAAATTCTTTTGAGAAAAAAACCACGGCACAAAGTGACAAAAATTCACTATGAAAGCATAAATTACAAAGAAAAAGGACTTACCCGATTTGAACAACTCGAATCTCACCCTTGCTACAACCTTACCCTAGAAACCCTTTAGAATACTTTAGAAAGCCTTAGGATTGCTTTAGAAAGGCCCTAGGGACTCCTATTTATAGTTGGGACCGGAACTCTAACTTACGCACCTCTCTGGAAACTGCTTCAAATTTACGCAGTCTGTGCACAATCTGCGTAACCTTTAACTAGTCGAACGAAAGCTTCGACTGGTCGAAGGACCATTTGACTAGTCGAGCCTGTCCTTCAATTGGTCGAAGATCTCAAGAATTCCAAATACTTTATTACTGGACTTTGAGCCGAACTTTCTCAAAGCTAGTCGAACTTTTCAAATTTAAGACATTTGTTAACAACAATCTTGGCACTTTTTTCTTCAATAAAATTACAATTATCTTTCCAAAAGAAGAAGAAGATAATAATAATGGTGGATGATCTCTTATGTTGTTTCAGAACTACCGATTGCCACCTATGTTCCTAGATAAGCACATGCATGAAGTAACTCAATGAAAAGGAAACCAGTCCAGTCATCTACATTTTGTTCAATAGTGTCATCAAGCTAGGAATAGACCACATGGAGGATTTTTATTCATTTTTAATGTATTGAAGACCATTTTCAACTTATTATTGTAAATATTATATATATTTTTTATTATAAAGTAATATAATTTATGTTTAATATTCAATTTTAATTGTATTGCAACATTTTTTAAGTTTCAAATATTTTTAAAAAATACAAGTTCCAATTGAATTATATATAATAAAAAAAATTACTAGCCTGCATTGCGGATTGCACAACTTTAATTTAATCAGGGTCTCTCAAATCTCTACAGCCATTCAGAAAAGTTTAGCAGCGCTTGTGGCGGCGTTTTTTCCCTGTTTTGTGCTTGGGTGAAACTTTGGCAGCGCTTTTCAACTTTTCCAGTCGCTTTTTCAACAATTACTGATGGCCAGTAGAAGGCGCTGGTAAAAGGAGACTGGGCGCCGGAAAAGTCTACTCAATTATGGTAAAAAGCACCAGTAAAGGATGATTGGCGCCAGTAAACATTTTACCGACACACCCCTTTGCCGATGTTTGTCTGAGCACCAACAAAGGTTTTATATATATATATATATATATATATATATATATATATATATATATATTTGTCGGGGCTTTTGACTGCAGGTAAATGTCTTTTTTCTTATAGTGCTTCATCACACATGTGGTCCACTCCTCAAACAGCTGAGATCATATTTAGGCCCCTACTAGAGATTTTGATGGGGTTTCTCCTTTTTCTACATCTCTAATAGATCTCAAAGAAACTTTCTCAGTTGGAGGATTGGCAGCGACACATTGATAAATTCATCAAGCACAAGTATAGCTTGTGATGAATTATATATATATTTAATTACGGAATATGGTCTAACCACAACCACGATCCATATAATTAATAATTAAAATAAAGTTCGGAAAGTTTTATTCCCATGCATCTCATGAAAAACCCAGTATATATAAGCATCCATCAATAAGATACCTGAGGTCACATTGGCTTTCCAAGGTAAACAGAACCATCATCTCCCACAAGATGTACGGTCTATATCAGATGTTGCACTTTTCTAGTCAACCAAGACCACTCATGTGTTAGTAGTTGATTGAATGGATGGAAGCATCCAATCAAAGTAAAGATTGATATTCATGGAAAATCAGGCTAGGCCCACATGATGGACAACCCAGATTGAGGAATAGAACTTTCACTATATAATTAATGTGGACCATATCCATTTTCCTAATTATTAGTTAGATGGTTAGGTGGTTATTGTCCCCCACGATTGAAATTATTCTTAAGAGGCACATGCAATTAAAGGTGAACTCTACATTATGGATGGCCTAAAGATTAATGATCACACCTTTTTGCTAGTGTAATGAACATAGACTGTCCTTTTAACCAAGGCTTGGATTTTTAGGATCATTTACTCAAATTTGGTAAATATGAAATTTAAATTCAGAGGAATTCCATGACATTTGCCAAACATAATACAACTCAGTTCAAGAAATAATAGAGTGGATATGTGGAAATTATCTTTGGTAATAACAAACTTCATCTATCAAACAAATGTCCCAGATTAACTTTTCTTTATAGATTGGACTTGAATCTAATGCCAAATTGCCCAACCTGGACCCAACTCTTCTAGCTATTTTATTGACCGTTGGACCTCAACCTTCCTTAATACAAGCTCTGGACATAGTGATGGATAATTCCAATGTCATCTAAAAGAGATTTTCTAATTTAATGTAGGATAATCATAGTCCCTGGAATCCTGAACCGTGGAGAGTATTTCTGAGAGATGAATTCTCAGATAAAGAGATTTCGACAACCAAGTTTAGGGGGAGTGGATTAGGCGTTACCATGGGGCTGACCTTAATGATGTATTATATATCCACGCCGTCCATCGATTTTTTTCCAGCCCATTTTAGGAATTGTTCCCAAAAATTAAGTAGATCCAAATAATAGGTGGGCCACAACAAAGGAAACACTAGTGATGGAATGCCCACTATTAAAAACTTCCTAGGGCTTACAGTAATGCCCACATTAATTTTTCTTTTCCATCCAACTCATTGATAAGTTCAACCAGATCTGGATGAAGGGAAAATACAAAGATCAGCTTGATCCAGAACTTTTGTGGCCCACAAAAAAACTTTTAATGGTCATCCAGTAGTGTGATCCATCTGAGATTTGGATCTACTTAATTTTTGGGTTCACATCCTATAATGAAATGAGAAAACGGATGGATGGCATGGATATACAAAAAAAATTCATCAAGTTGTGTCCCACACGGTACGAGTAACACCCAATCCACTCTCTGTCTAGCTGCCGAGCATAGCCATTTTAAGCAATTTAGAAATTGTGTTTTGGGTGAGAGAGAGAGAGAGAGAGAGAGAGATGTGTAATGAATATGGGTTAGGGCTTGCTTTCACTCCACTGTGGGCCCTACTTCTATAGAAGAGAATATTTCTGCCAACTCACAATCTATGAGCAAATCTTTTTGGAGCATCATACGTGAAGGATGATAATTGTGTCCTCCTACGTGTTAAACAGAGCCCGTCCATCTCAAAACTCTGTGGGGCCTACCGCAATGTCTATGCGAAATCTACTCTGTACATGAGTTTCCCTTGCTGATTTTAAGATATGATTCCAAAAATGAGTCAGATCCAAAACTCATGTGAACCACTCCACAAAAAACAGGAGTTATTGAACACTGAGGTCCCAGAAATCTTGAATTAGTATGATATGTGTATTTTCCTTTCATCCACGCGTTGGATGGCATGTAACCATCATAGTGGACCCCCGTAGTGTTTCATGGGACCACACCATAACATGAGCCGTAGAAACTGATGTAGGGTGTGGATGTTTGAGGGCATCGTGATAGGCCCACCGAGTTTTATGATGTACGGGTCCGGCAGGTCACGGGATGCAATTCACGTCCATCCTTCAAAAAAATCAGTCAGATTTGAAAATAGTTGAAAGAGAGTGGAATCGAATCAGTTCCTTCACAGCTGCTTACGAAGACTTTTTTTTTTTTTTTTTTCTTCAACGGGCCTACGTTGCATGTTGGTACTTTCATCATGAGCTGTTAGGTTTGATTAAAATCGCATCCTGTCTTTTGGGTATGCAAATTCACCTTTGCCGTAGGATTTCTCCTGACATGGTGTGGCTAGTGGTCAGTGCTCTGTGGGCCCCACCATGATGTATGTGTTTCATCCACACTGCCTATCTATTTTTGTAGATCATTTTATGGTATGAACCCAAAAATGAAAGAGATCCATTTATCAAGTGGACTACATCACAGGAAACAGTGTTGATTGAACACCCTCGGTTAAAAACTTCTTGCGGGCCGCGAAAGTTTTGGATCAAACTGATATTTGTTTTTTCCCTTCATCCAGGTCTTTATGACCTAATGAACAGGCTGGATGTCAGATAAACATTACAGTGGGCCCTGGGATGTTTTTAATGGTGGACATTTAATCACTATTGTTTTCCTATGGTGTGGTCCACCTGAGATTTATATCAGCCTCACTTTTTTAGATGTAGCCCTTAAAATGATCTGAAAAAATGGATGGACAATGTGGATAGAATACATACATCATAGTGGGCCCACCTTGATGTACGTATTGTATGGAAGTAGATCAAGCTGATAGTTGCTTTTACCTTCATCCAGATACGTGTGACCTAATCCACAGGTTGGATGTAAAATAAACGTAAAATTTTCTACTGTACGACCCATTTATGGCCGACAGACCTTTTTAAGTCCACTTATTTTTAACTCTCAAGATTAAGCCTCAGATGTACGGACAGCTTTTTTACATATCGAAAATGCCCTGCTTTTTTAGAAATATAAATCTGGGGTCTCCTATGGCTACGGATTATAACTGTAGCCATAACTGCAGCCCCTACTTTTTTGATATGTCCTTCCATATGTATCGAAGGTATTTTGATATGTAATTCGATATGTATTGAAGGTATTTCAATATAATCGAAAAGGATCCAGAACAGTCCAGCAAGCTTGCCTCAAAAATCCTGCAATTTTCAATACATATCGAAGGGTATTTGATATTATTCAAGGTGATTTTCCCTGTGACTACGGATTATAACCGTAGCCATAACGGTAATGTCATGAAAGTCTATGCAATTATTTATTTATTTATCATTATTATTATTTTACATGGAGAACTTTATTCTACCTACATTTTTCTCTAATACATATTTATATAAATATGTATATATAATAAGCATATAAAAAAAAATTTCTCTTTTTTTTTTTTTTTTTCCATACCTTTCTTTATTCATTCAACAAGAATATCTTCTAAACCAAAATTAGTTATTTGATCGTACCATATATGATTTTCGGGTAGGAGAAGCTACTTTAGCCAACCAACCTAGTCATTTTCATAAATTCCATCAGGTCGATGGTCGAAAATCCATTTCATTCACTTCGCGGTCAATTTCAATTAGTTCGCAGTCAATTTCATTAATTTCATTCACTTTGCGGCCAATTTCATTCATTTCATTCACTTCATAGTCAATTTCAATCAGTTCGCGGTGAATTTCATTAACTTCGTGGTTAATTTCATTCACTTTGCGGTTAATTTCATTCACTTCGCGGTCAATTTCAATCACTTCGCTGTCAATTCCCTTCATTTCATGGTCAATTTCATACATTTCACAGTCAATTCCGGCGATTCCCCTTCACTTCACGATCAATGCAATTCATTTCATGGTCAATTCCCTCCACTTCACGATCAATTCAATTCATTTCATGGTCAATTCCCTACACTTCACGGTCAATTTCATGCATTTCACAGTCAATTCCTTTGATTCCCCTTCACTTCACGGTCAATTCAATTCATTTCACAGTCAATTCCCTTCACTTCACTGTCAATTTCATTCATTTCACAATTAATTTCATGCATTTCACAGTCAATTTCGATGATTTCCCTTCACTTCACGGTCAATTCAATTAATTTCACAATCAATTCCCTTCACTTCACAGTCAATTCCCTTCATTTTACGGTCAATTTCATGTATTTCACGATCAATTCCGACAATTTTCCTTCAGTTCACGGTCAATTCAATTCATTTCACGGTCAATTCCCTTCACTTCACGGTCAATTCCCTTCACTTCACGGTCAATTCCATGCATTTCACGGTCAATTCTGGTGATTTCCCTTTACTTCATGGTCAATTCAATTCATTTCATGATCAATTCCCTTCACTTCATGGTTAATTCCATGCATTTCATGGTCAATTCCGGTGATTCCTCTTCACTTTACGGTCAATTCAATTCACTTCATGGTTAATTTCGTGCATTTCATAGTCAATTCCGTGCATTTCACAGTCAATTCCCTTCACTTTACAGTCAATTCCCTTCATTTCACGGTCAATTCCGGCAATTTCCCTTCACTTCACGGTCAATTCCGGCAATTCCCCTTCACTTCACGGTCAACTCAATTCATTTCGCGGTCAATTCGCTTCACTTCACAGTCAATTCCATGCATTTCAGGGTCAATTTTCTTCACTTGACGGTCAATTCAATGCATTTCACGGTCAATTCCCTTCACTTCATAGTCATTTTCGTGCATTTCACGGTTAATTCTTTCATTTCACAGTCAATTCCATGCATTTCACAGTCAATTCCGATGATTCCCCTTCACTTCACGGTCAATTCAATTCATTTCACGGTCAACTCCCTTCACTTCACGGTCAATTCCGTGCATTTCACGGTCAATTCCCTTCACTTCATGGTCAATTCCATACATTTCACTCCATTCACTACCTTACACTCAAATATACATTCGAACTCATCTCTGTCATCCCTATGAAGATTTAATGAAGAAAATGGGTGAAAAGAAGAAATATGGATGGTAGAGATGAGTTTGGACGTGTATTTGAGTTTAAGGGAGTGAATGGAGTGAAATTGATAAAGCACCAACATTTTCGACCTGTGAAAAGCTGTTTGAGAGTGGATGCGTCGCAGGGAAAGAAGGAAATGGAGTAAATGAAGTGAAGCGGACGTGTCGTGCTATAAATACATGCGTTTCTTCGATATATCGAAGGTAGTCTAACGGTTGGGACAAAAGATTTGATAGTTTTTCGAAGTATTTGCAATCAAGTAAACTTCGAGTGATATCGAACTGTACTTCGATATATCGAAGGTCACTCGATATCATCGAAAATTCATTTTAAACGAACACAAGGTCTCTGGACAGTTTTGGGTCTTTTTCGATATATCGAATAACATTTGATATATCGAAGAATATCATATCGAAGAGGTTTCAATATATCGTAAAATGCAGTAAATGGTTTAGTACAATAACATCGAATAGACTTCAATGTTATCGATAACTTAGGCTCGATATCATCGAGTAGTCTTCGATAACATCTAAAAGCACTTGATAATTTTACCTTTGACATCATTAGTAAATTCAAGGTCTTTGTAATCGAGTAAACTTCGAGTGATATCGAACTGTCCTTCGATATATCGAACGTCACTCGATATCATCGAAAATTCGTTTTAAATGAACAAAAACTCTCTGGACAGTTTTGGGTCTTTTTCTATATATCAAAGAATAACATATCGAAGCGGATTCAATATATTGGAAAATTTAGTGAGTTTTCCGTGTATAAATTGTTGGATGAAACTGATTTAGTTATGATAACATTCGTTATTTAATGAGGAGACTCACTCACGATAACATCGAGTAGTTTTTGACGACATCGAAGAGCCCTTCAAAATTGTAGGTTTTGTTTTAAAGAAATTCAAGGTCCATGTAATCGACTGACATTCGATGATATCGAATTCAAAGTCCATGTAATCGACTGACATTCGATGATATCGAATTCAAGGTCCATGTAATCGACTGAAATTCTGGACAGTTTTTTCACTTATAAGATCATATCGAATTTCGTGAAATGCATGGAAATGACTGTGAAGTGAAGGGAATTGACCGTGAAGTGAAGGGATTTGACCGTGAAGTGAAGGGATTTGACCGTGAAAGGCATGGAATTGACCATGAAGTAAAGAGAATTGATCGTAAAATGCATGGAAATAACCATGAAGTAAAGGGAATTGACTGTGAAATGCATGAAAATGACTGTGAAGTGAAGGGATTTGACCGTGAAGTGAAGGGATTTGACTATGAAAGGCATGAAATTAACCGTGAAGTAAAGGGAATTGACCGTGAAATGCATGGAAATAACCATGAAGTAAATGGAAATAACTGTAAAATGCATGGAAATGACCGTGAAGTGAAGGGAATTAACCATGAAATGAATAGAAATGACCGTGAAGTGAAAGGGAATCGCAGGAATTGAACATAAAATGCATGGAATTGACCGTGAAATGAAGGGAATTGACCGTGAAATGCACAAAATTGTGCATGAAGTGAAGGGAATTGACCGTAAAATACATGGAATTGACTATGAAGTGAAGGGGAATCGCCGGGATTGATCATGAACTGCATGGAATTGACTGTGAAGTGAAGGGAATTAACTGTGAAATGCATGGAATTGACTATGAAGTGAAGGGAATTGACCGTGAAATGCATGGAATTGACTGTGAAGTGATGGGGATGATGGGTTTTTTTTTTTTTTGACCCGTTGTCCTTTCGCAACTGGGATGCGCAAAGTCCTTTCGCAACTAGGATGCGCAAGTCCTTTCGCAACTAGGATGCGCAAGTCCTTTCGCAACTAGGATGCGAGAAAGGAGTTTCCTAAAACTATAAAAAGGGTCCCTAGGATTTTTCTACGGATATTGTGTTGATGAGAAAAATACAAGAGGGCTATCAAATGTGAGAGAGAGGAGAAAAGAGAGAGGAAGCTTATAGAAGGGAGGTTCTGCTCGAGGAGGTTTTTCTACTTTGCAATTTATATCTCAGCGCTTCTATGTTCTCATAATCGGTTAGATCTCTTCGTTTTCTCTATTTCTCTTATTGTTCATCCACTCCTGCGTGAGTGAAGAAGGTTGTAAACGTTCTACTTCATAGTGGATTGTTGATCTGGACGAGGTCCCGTGGTTTTTACCTCTTTGAAGGTTTTCCACGTAAAAATCTCTTGTGTGGTGTGTGATTGATGCATTGATTATTTTCATTGCTTTATTATCCATAATTCTGGTTTGTTCTGGAGGGCTAGATCCTAAGGTTTTGTGCAAGGCCCCCAACAAAGTGGTATCAAAGCTAAGTTCATTGAACGGGTAGGATCGGTTTTGAATTATGGAAGGTGGCTCAAGGATGATCAGCCTCAATGGTTCTAACTGGACCATATGGAAGGCTAAGATGGAGGACTTGCTTTATTGCAAGGACCTATATTCTCCAATCTCGTGCATATCGAAGCCAAAATCCAAGGATATGACCGATGATGATTGGAAGAAGATGGACCGAAAGGCGGTGGGGTTTATTAGACAATGGTTGGATGATTCTGTGTTCCACCATGTGTCTACTAAACCTCACCGCAAGCTCCATGGCTAAAATTACAAGGGTCGTATGAGAGGAAGACAAATAATAAGATATTTCGATAAGGCGACTTGTAAATCTCAAGTTCAAGGATGGTGGTTACGTGGCCGAGCATATGAATGAGGTCAGTAATATAGTGAACCAACTCACCTCTATGAAGATGGTCCTGGATGATGAATTGCAGGCTTTACTATTGCTTAGTTCATTGCATGACAGTTGGGAGACATTGGTGGTGTCTCTAAGTAACTCCGCGCCCAGACGGAAAGATATCCATGGAACAGTAACCATTGTCTCTTCAATGAGGAGACAAGGAGGAAGTCTCAAGGGTCTACTCAAAGAGGCTCTTGTGACGCAGGGAACGGGGGAGAGGAAAGAACAGGAAGGGCGGAAAGGCCCGAGATAAATCAAGAGGCAAGTCGAGTAACAGAAAAGAGGTTGAATGCTAGAACTGTGGCAAGAAGGGCCACTACAAGCATGAATGTTGTGGTAAGAAAAATGACAAGAAAGGAAAAGGGAAGGAAGATGAATCAGATTCCACTGCGGTCGCTTCAGATGGCGACATGGTAGTTATTCTTTCTACAGATCATGATGTATGTCTCACAGCTACGAGTCAGGACACCGACTGGGTGATAGACTCGGGAGCTTCTTTTCATGCGACTCCACACAGGGACTCCTTCACAAGCTACAAGTCAGGTGACTATGGGACTGTGAAGATGGGAAATTCTGGCGTATCAAAGATCGTGGGAGTTGGTGATATTTGTGTGAAAACTGATGTGGGCTGCACATTGGTTCTCAGGGATGTGAGGCATATCCCAGACCTTCGCCTCAACTTGATATCGACGGGAAGGTTGGATGATGATGGCTATGAAAGCGGTTTCTTTGATGGGCGATGGAAGCTCATCAAGGGTTCATTGATCGTGGCTGAGGAAAGAAGTGTTGCACCCTTTACAAGGCAAGTGTCGGTATGTGCAAGGGTGGGTTGAACGCAAATGGAAGATTCGGCTATTGACATGTGGCACAAAGGCGTCTAGGCCACATGAGTGAAAAAGGGCTTCAGCTACTAACAAGGAAGCAGCTCCTTCCAGACGTGATAGGTATGCCTCTCAAAACCTGTCTTGATTGTTTATCAGGGAAACAGCATAGAGTTTCATTCATTAAAACTGCTTCTCATGTTAATAAAGTGCATGCATTAGATTTGGTTTATTCTGATGTTTGTGGTCCTATGAGGACAAAAACCTTGGGTGGGGCATTGTATTTTGTCACTTTTATAGATGATGCATCTAGGAGGGTTTGGGTTTATGCTTTGAAATCCAAGGACGAGGTCTTTGGTGTGTTAAAGTTGTTTCATGCTATGGTCGAGAGAGAGACAGGTAGACCATTGAAGTGCATCCGCATTGACAATGGTGGTGAATACATTGGCGACTTTCACGAGTACTGCAAGTCCCAGGGTATACGGCATGAACAGACGGTTCCCAAGACCCCCCAGCATAATGGTGTAGCTGAGCGAATGAATCGCACCATTGTTGAGAGAATTAGATGCATGTTATCCCATGCGAAGTTGCCCAAGACGTTCTGGGGAGAAGCAATGCGCACGGCGGTGTATTTGATAAACAGGTCTCCATCAGCCCCGTTGAATGGAGAAGTACCTGAGAAGGTATGGACTGGACATGATCCATTGTACAGTCATCTCAGGGTGTTTGGATGCAGGGCATCCGTTCACGTACCAAAGGACGAGAGGTCCAAGCTCGATATGAAGATCAGGCAGTGTGTGTTCTTAGGGTACGGTGATGAAAAATTCGGTTACAGGTTATGGGATCCGACCGAGAAGAAGCTCGTCAGGAGCGAGATGTGGTTTTCTTTGAAGATCAGTGTATCGAAGACATTGGTAAGCCGAGAGAAGAACCAAATACTTCAGGTGAGCTAGAGGACATGGATCCGATTACTCCTCCCGTGGTGCCTGATGACGGGGGAGTACAGCAAGGTGCAGAGAACGAGGGAGTTCCTTCAGAAGATGGACCAGGGGAGCAGCCCCCACTTGATCCACCTGTTGAGCCACAGGTGAGGAGGTCATCTAGGGACACACAACCATCCAAGAGGTACTCGCCGCATGAGTACATTATGCTAACCGATGGGGAGAGCCGAAGATTATTCTGAAGCCCTAGCCGACGAGCATAAGGGGGGAGTGGTTGAAAGCTATGCAAGAGGAGATGGAATCCTTGCATAAGAACCACACCTATGATATGGTGAAATCGCCTAAGGGCAAGAAAGCTCGAGCAACAAGTGGGTGTTCGAAAGAAGATTGAGCGTAAGAATTCACGGACGAGGTTCAAGGCCGACTTGTGGTGAAAGGGTTTGGTCGGAGAAAAGGCATAAACTTCGAGGAGATATTCTCACCATGGTGAAGATGACATCCATACGGTGTTGCTTGGGTTGGCGGCTAGCATGGATCTGGAGATAGAGCGGTTAGATGTTAAAACGCCTTTCTCCATGGTGACTGGAAGAAGAGATCTACATGCACCAACCGAGAGGGTTCAAGTCAAGGGCAAGGAGCATATGGTGTGTAGGGTGAGGAAGAGCTTGTATGGGGCCGAAACAAGCTCCACGGCAATGGTACAAGAAGTTCGATTCGTTCATGTTACAAAGCATGGGTATGACAGAATCAGTCGACCACCGTGTGTTCACGCGCAAGTTCTCGGATGGTGATTTCTTAGTTCTCGCTTATTATACGTTGATGATATGCTTATCATGGGAAAAGACATCAAGAAGATTGACAGGTGAAACAGAGTTGGGCAAGTCTTTTACGCGATGAAAGACTTGGGCCCTGCTAAACGGATCCTAGAATGGAGATAATCCGTGACGAAGCGGCGAAGCTTTGGGCATGTCACAAGAGCGGTATATTGAAAAGTCTTAGAGCGGTTCAATATGAATGCAAAGAAAGCCGTCAAGACCAACTGGATGGTCACTTCAGATTGAGCGACAGGCAGTGTCCTAAGACGAAGGCAGAGGTGGAAGAGATGCAGAAAATACCCTACGCGTTAGCTGTAGGAAGTCTGATGTATGCTATGGTATGTACACGCCCAGACATAGCATATGCGGTTGTGTTGTCAGCCGGTATCTTGCCAATCCTGGCAAAGAACATTGGGCAGCGGTGAAATGGATACTACGGTATCTAAGAGGCTCATCCAGGTTGAGCCTATGCTATGGTGACGGTAAGCCTGTGTTAGAGGGCTACACAGATGCAGATATGGCAGGTGACATAGACTCCAGGAAGTCTACATCGGGGTTCATGTTCACATTTGCAGGGGGAGCGATTTCTTGGCAGAGCAAGCTACAGAAGGTCGTAGCATTGTCGACGACAGAGGCCGAATACATTGCAGTCACAGAAGCATGTAAAGAGATGCTTTGGATGAAGAGGTTCCTACGGAACTTAGCTTAAAGCGGGAGGAGCACGTGGTCTATTGCGATAGTCGAGTGCTATACACTTGAGCAAGAATCCAAGTCACATTCCAAGTCGAAGCACATAGAGATTCGGTATCACCGGATCGTGGATACTTTGGAACAAAAGTGTTACACTTGAGAAAGTCTACACGGACGATAATGGGTCGGACATGATGACCAAGGCTTTGCTCAAGGGCAAATTTGAGGTTTGTAGAAACCCGTGGCTTAAAGAAGGTGAATCCCTCCGGGTCAAAAAGGGGAGATTTGATGGGTTTTTTTTTTTGGACCCGTTGTCCTTTCGCAATCGGATGCGAAAGTCCTTTCAAGCACTAGGATGCGCAAGTCCTTTCGCAACTAGGATCTGTGCAAGTCCTTTCGCAACTAGGATGCGAAAGGAGTTTCCTAAAACTATAAAAAGGGGTCCCTAGGATTTTTCTACGGATATTGTGTTGATGAGAAAAATACAAGAGGGCTATCAAATGTGAGAGAGAGGGAGAAAAAGAGAGAGGAAGCTTATAGAAGGGAGGTTCTGCTCGAGGAGGTTTTTCTACTTTGCAATTTATATCTCAGCGCTTCTATGTTCTCATAATCGGTTAGATCTCTTCGTTTTCTCTATTTCTCTTATTGTTCATCCACTCCTGCGTGAGTGAAGAAGGTTGTAAACATTCTACTTCATAGTGGATTGTTGATCTGGACGAGGTCCCGTGGTTTTTTACCTCTTTGAAGGTTTTCCACGTAAAAATCTCTTGTGTGGTGTGTGATTGATGCATTGATTATTTTCATTGCTTTATTATCCATAATTCTGGTTTGTTCTGGAGGGCTAGATCCTAAGGTTTTGTGCAAGGCCCCCAACAGGGGAATCGCCAACATTGACCGTGAAATGCATAGAATTGACCGTGAAGTGAAGGGAATTGACTGTGAAATGCACGGAATTGACCGTGAAGTGAAGGGAATTGACTGTTAAATGCATGGAATTGACCGTGAAGTGAAGGGGAATCACCAGAATTGACCGTAAAATGAATGAAAATGACCGTGAAGTGAAAGGAATTGACCGTGAAATGCATGGAAATGAGTGTCAAGGGAAGGGAATTGACCGTGAAATGCATTGAAATGACCGTGAAGTGAAGGAAATTAACCGTGAAATGCATGGAATTAACCGTGAAGTGAAGCGAATTGACCGTGAAATGCATGGAATTGACCATGATGGGAATTGACCGTGAAATGCATGGAATTGACTACGAAGTGAAGTAAATTGACCGTGAAATGAATTGAATTAACCGTGAAGTGAAGGGGAATCATCGGAATTGACCATGAAATGCATGGAATTGACCGTGAAATGAAGGGAATTGACTGTGAAATGCACGGAATTGGCCGTGAAGTAAATGAAATGAATGAAATTGACCACAAACTGATTGAAATTGACCGCGAAGTGAATGAAATGAATTTTCGACCATCGACCTGATGGAATCTCAGAAAATAACCAGGTTGGTTGGCTAAAGTAGCTTATCCTACCCCAAAATCATATATGATTCGTCAAGTAACTAATTTTGGTTTAGAAGAAATTCTTGTTAAATAAATTAAGAAAGAAATGCATATTATATATATATATATATATATATATATATATATATATATATACATATTTATATAAATAAGTACTAGAGAAAAATGTATGTAGAATAAAGTTCTCCATGATAAAAAATTAAAATAAAAATAAAAAACAGAGAGAGAGAGAGAGAGAGAGAGAGAGAGAGAGAGGTAGGTGCACAGGGTGGTGTGTAGGGGTGTACACAAACTAGGCCAGCCCGATTAGCCCGCTCGACCTGCCCGAAAAAAAACTGGCTCGACCTTGACCTGAACCGAGTTCCGGGTCGGAGACGGTCAATTTTCAAAGCCCGTTTTGAGTTCAAGCCGAGTTCGGATCTCGACCCGATTCCAGGCCAAGCCTCGACTGCCCGGCCCGACCCACAGGCTGACGACTCCCGACCCGACCCTACCGAAAAAATTGCATTATTGCATGCATTGAGTAGTTGTTTTCCACACATACAAACTTGACTTTAGAAGTTCTTAAAAATGCGAACTGTATAGTCATAACTCGAATTTAAAAAAAAAAGTGGACAAGCTAGATGGGCACTAAAATTACCATATGAATTTTTTTTTGAATATTTCCTCATTTAGGATATTCATGCATATCTTTTGGAAATAGATCCATCTAAGCTTAATTAAAATTTCAATGAAGAAGTAAAAAAAGACTTTAGAAAAATTCAAGGAAGAAGACTTGATTGCAAGCACATCTATGTTGACCTTTATATAAGAAGATTTCATTAAGATCTTTGAAGGTTATAAAACCTCTAAGGAAATAATAGAGAATTACTTAGGCCAAGGATTTTAGTAGTTAATGACAATGAAATTCTTGAGCACATGCAAGTGTCATTTATTTTGAATAGTTTACAACTTCATAAAAAATAGTTGTGATAGTCCTAGGTTGAAAGCAAAATTCTTAAACCTAATCAACCTTTCTCTTCAACTAGCTTTGGCAAGGAGTTTATTATCGTGGAACATGTATGACATCCGAACTATCCAACAGGTGCATCGTACAACCATGATTAGACGACTCAAAAGTGAGGTCTATCCAATTATATGGCACACACCTTAGAAATTTGTGTAGATCACTCAAAAGTAAGGTTCGAAACTGGCCCGAACTTGAAGGTTCGAAACTGGCCCGAACTCGGCCCGAACTCGCCTCGGGCCCGGTTCGAACTGGAGATGTTGGCCCGGTGACAGGCCCGGTCCGGCTCGGACCTGGTGCGGCTGTTGAACGGGCCTGGACGGGCTGAGGCCAGTTCGACTCGGCCCGACCCGTGTACACCCCTAGTGGTGTGGCACTAGGGTTATGGCTACGGTTATAATCCGTAGCTATAAAGTCCTGGCTTTTTTGGTTGTACCCACCACTTTTTGTGGGTCCTATTATGAGGCATGTGTTATATCCAAACCCTCCATCTATTTAGTGAATTTGTATTAAGGCTTGAGATGAAAAATAAGACAGATCTAGCTATCAAGTGGACCACACTGTAAAAGGCAGTGGAGGATTGAACATCTACCATTGAAACCCTTTTAGGGGTCACAGAAGTTTTGGATCATTATGAAATTTGTTTTTCCTCTTCATCCAGGTCTTTGTAACCTTATGAATAGATTGGATGGAAAATAAATGTTATGGTGGCCCTAAAAAAATTTTAACGGTGAAAATCAATTTTCTCGCTGCTCTGTGGTGTGGTCCAGTTGATCGTTGGATATGATTTTTTCTTTTTGATAATGCTCCGAAATGATATCAAAATATCGATGAACGTTGTGGATATAATAAATACATAACTGTGGGCCATGTAACTTTGATCTCTTTTGAACTGTCTGTAAAACTTGGGAGTTCGAGGAGCGTCAGCGCTCGCCTTCGAGAACCAGGCGATCCGCTTCCGGAAGTAAAGCAGGGGGCATTTTCGACCTGAGAAATGGGCCGTACATCTGGGGTTTATTCTTGAGAGGTAAAAAGCAAGTGGGCTTAAAAAGGTTGGTGGACCATATATGGGTCGTACAGATGGAAATTTCTCGAAAATAAACATTCGGAAGTTTTTGAAGGTGGGACTATTTTCTTTGGTGTGGTCCACCTGAGACTTGGATCTGATTTATTTTTGGGCTTATATCAGGATGACGTAGATATACAATACATACATCAAGGTAGGCCCCACCATCAGGGCCGCACCTAATCCGCTCGGTTTACTTTAGTTATGAGCTAGTAGAGCCTGAACATTCATATGAGTTCATACAGCCCCCATCACCATCACATGTCAAAATTCAGAAGCTCCAATCCGTGGGCCCACTTTAGTTGTAAATTATCCCCAAAGCAAAATCTATTCATCAATCCTAACCGTTGATTCTATGTTAAATCTATTGGAAATCCTGACCTTGAATTAATGGACATTATTTGTTGAATTTGGACCATTTGGCTACTTTTATTTTAATGAGAAGGTCCCAAGCCCAACCAATAAAACCATAACTTACGGTCCAGCCAACGGCTAACTTCTATCTTTTTATGGGCATGCGACATCCAACGATAACCTTATACAAAAAATCAAACATCCTCTCATGAAGTGGACCCCAGATTTTATTAATTTATTATCACTATTTATATCTTTTGTTTTAACTGTCCATTAGGTGGGCACCCATCAAAGAAATTTTCTATTATCATGCAAATATATTTATTATCACACATCAAAGGTGGACCCCACAATTTGACTATTTTGGAGGGAGATAGCTGTATGCATGTAGAGTACATGTGCTCATCTTACTGGAATATAGTAAATTCCAAGAAAGGGGGTTTCCTACACTCACATGCAGATAGGTGGACGATTGTACCATTGTCGAACGATGGCGTAATGGTCTAGTTGCCATGATTGTATCATTTTCAACCAGTGCAACAATTTGATCTGAACCATGAAGATCGCCTAGAAGAAAAATCAATCTAATCCGTTCATCAGGTGGGCCATACATCCTTTAGGCTACATCTTTGTTTTTGTAAGGTATGACCCACATGATCAGTAGATAAGTCTGATTTTCCAATCAAGTGTCATTCAAGGTGGAGCCAACCTTTAAGACGGGTTGGATGATGGATTTTGTATACTTGACAGTTGACGCATGGCATCAGTTAGATGAAAACACTATGGTCCAGCTACTTGGGTGTGTGATCCTGACCTTTCAAAAGGGGCTACTTTGTTTATGAGCCATAAATCACGTGGTTAGAATCATCCAATCAAAATGCTATTTTAAAGAAATATAAGGTGGAATTAATCTGCTATATGTTTTTAAATGATGATTTAACCTGTTTTATTTCTTTGGTCAGTGATCTTGACCGTTAATTTTCATGCATTGATCAAAAGCTTAGGATCATTCAATTGGTATGATTTTTGCACCATGGCTTGCTTTTAATTCTACAAATGAATGAATGGTTCAGATCAACAATAGATTACCTCATGTGTCACTTAAATGGTTTGTAGCCTAACGTAAGATTAGATATTACTAGCCCTTAAAATGTTTCAAGTTACCAGAGGAGTGGATGACGCAAGGGTGAACGTGACGAGATCGATCACCGCATTCCTCAAGGATAGCTACTTCAAATCCATGAAGCTTCTTTAAACTCCGCACATAATTTCTTGAATTCACGGGAAAAAAAAGAGTAAGAAAATAAAAATAATATTCATGAAAATTTGTAAATTAATTGATTAATGGAATAAATGGATATGCAATCCTTTACATATGATTACGAAGCCTTGGAAGAAATTTTAAAATTAAACTATAATTAAAACTTCCTAAAATTTGTAACTTACTATAAAAAAGTAAATTTAATATTTATAATAAGGGTACAACATGGCTTAACCAATTTATTCTCTTAATTTTTCTAAACACTTTTTATGCTGGACACAACTATTAAGGCGATGAAGAGTTATAATCAAACTAAAACTTACTATAAATAGTAAAAATGGAAATAAAAATGATTTTCGACCGTCGATCTGAGTAGCTTCTCCTATCCCAAAATCATATATGGTACATCGAGTAACTTATTATAGTTTGCGTGATATGCATGTCTTAATGTTCTAATGGTCTTAATGACTTTCACCTCTAATCAAGCCTTCTCTTATCCATCTTGGACATGAAAGTGTGCATGACACGCTCTACATCAGTGGACCATAACTTATGGCCCACTGGTGCCATGAATGTTTGTAGAAGAACTTATTATACAGCTCCACTCATAGGACACCATGGTTAGCATACAAAATCTAACCCATCTTAAAGGGATGCCCTACCTAGATAGTGGGACACCTCAGAAGTAAGGACAATCTAACTCCATCACACGAGTCACGTGAATTTAAAAGTTTTCCGGAGGATGTCCATTCATTTATAAGGTGTGGCCCACGAATTACTATGTACTCGTGATTTTTATGAAATCTCATCATCATGGTGGTAGTCACATGGTGCACAGGTTCAGATGGCATGTGGACACAGCCACCTCCATCCAACAGGTGAATAAGTTTCATATTATATTATAAAGATAATAAAAAATACCTACTTAATATAATATTTATATTTCAATACTTTTTTCAAAAGTTTTTAAGTAAGTTATACCCCATTATTTTAAGTTAGCTTCTTCTTTTTTTTCTTTTTCTTTTTCTTTTTTTTTTTTAATTATTTTTTTTAAAATATTTTTTAATATTTTTTAATATTTTTACCGAGCGTATCCGCAGGAGAAAAGGGGTCCATGTCAGCAACTCAAATGGGCCTTACTGTGATGTTTATATAAAATCCACTCCAACCATCAAGTGTGCTACCCCATGTTAGACTTAGGGTCCAAAAATTGACCCCATCAGTGATTTATAAGAATCACAAGATTGAAAGTAGTATGCAAGATAATGTTTATTCTCTAACTTATTTTCCTTGGTGTAGCCCACCTTAGGGCCCGTTTGGCCGGTCGGATTGGAAGGGATTGGATGGTAATGGAAGGGATTGGATGGTAAATCCTTGAAAAATGCCAAACACGGTCAAGTGATCTCTATCCCACATTCATGGATCTTCACAATCCACAACAACACCATTCTTACTCTTAAATCCCATCCAATCCACCCTAATCCATTGAAATTTGCTCGCGTGTTTGGTTGGTGGGATTGGAAGGGATATAAGGTTGAATCCCGGATATGGCCGAGCGTGCTAAACGGTTAAGAAAAGCTCTTTAAGTTTATCAAATGCAATATAAAAATGATATATCTTTCCCATGGATCTCAAAACAATCATGACAACAGAATGAAAAGATGATTACCTTTTGAAGATCCGATCGCCACCAAAATATCAATACCATTCAATCCCTTCAATCCATCCGAAAAGCAATGCCCTTAATGTACTTAAATTTTAGCCTCGACTAGAGTGAATTTCATATAATCATTACAATGAGCCTTGAAAAAATAAAAAAATCAAGAGTGGATGTCTCTATCCTGACACTTTCATCTGTAGTGTCTCACTTGAATAGCAACTGACCTTGTTTTTTAGCCCTAATAGGATTAGGTATTACAAATCTACTAGTTAGTCAGTTCTCGTAAATGTATCAAGATGCTCCCGGTAAAAAAGAAAAAAAGAAAAAAAAAGAGGTGGCATTCCTCTCCAAACAGAAAAGCTCTTTAGGATATATATCAAATGTAAATTTTATAAAAATGTAGGTACTTTTTTGTATTAAAAAAATCATATCTTGAATAAAGAATGAAAAGATGAAGATTTTGAAGATTTACGATCGGTTGGACACATAAAATATCAAGGGAGGAGTCCCTCTTCAATGTTAAGAAAAGCAATGTGAGAAAGGACCTTGAATTCTCTGCTAACTGCATACAAAATATTCATGTTTTTTTGTTATAATTGGTCCATCTCATTATCAACTCCATCAATATTACTACGTTAAATGTAAGGTGTGTTGATATGTTCCCACCACAAGAATTTTCAGTATGTGACAAGCAGAGGAACTGTATTTGGGATAAGTATCATAATGTAGATTTTCTAGCATTTAGGTTTTTTTTTTTTCCCTTAAATATTCCCTCTCATATATAAAAGGTAAAAAGAAAAAGATTTTTATTCCTTAGTAATAAAGAGAGAGCATATTGAATAATCCTATTCAAACTAAGACTAATCATTTAAGAATTATCCCTCCCATCGTCACAGCCAGCCATTTTTCTTTACCGAGCTAGACTCCTACGATGGTCCACCACCATTTAAAAAAATGGTGGTGACACATCCTCCCTACATGAGGCATCATGCATTGCTATCCAGCCATCCAAATTGTGGGTCCCATTTTGGATGGAGCCTATCTCTAAAATCATACTTATGAAACAATCCTACTTACCAAAGTAAAGCTGCTATCAGTCCTAATTAGATGGGAGGAATCGGACGGCTATTGTCACCTTTTCATATGATTAATTTTTTCTCTTTACTACATCTATAGTTGTTTCAGCCACTTAGTCGGTCTGGATTGTTGTGAAACCATGCCATGTGTACGGATGGAGATGCCATATCGACAGTTGAAGAGCTTCCACCATTTACTGGATAGTGCTAAACTAACACTGGACTCTTTCACTTCTTTCGAAACCGTTTTGATTTTGAAAAAGGAAAAAGAAAAAATAATAATAAAGGAAAAGCAATGAACGGCGCTACCATACCGTACGCTATGTACCTACAGTGGTTACTTTCGCAAGCCGAGAAACACGTGAGTGGGACATAGATGAGATCCAAACCGTTCATCTGGTAGAATGAATCCTATTAACCAATTTCGAGAAAGATGATTAAAATTCATACATCATATAAAATAAACCAAAGAAAACAGTTGGAACGAAAGAACAACCATTATCTTTCCCTAGGGTTCACCATCGTATATATATCCCATCAAATCCATTCATCTGATATAAAACATTGGGATGAAATAATAATCCAAAAATCATACTATTTAAAACCTCAAATTGGCTACACCACTCGAATATAGATATTTAACATATAGATTTTTTAGTGGCCCACTTGATTTCTCAATCAGTATAAATTTTATAAAAAAAGGTAAAAATTGAGGTGATATAGCTGATGAACGGCATGGATTTCATTTATGTGAATTCATTCCCCCAATTAGAGAAAGCAAACGAAAGTAGATAGTTGGCGCAAGGTACGCAACCGTTGTCAGGAAAAGAAAACCAGAGAACCTTTCTCTGTAGCATCCACATTACACATCTCCCGAAAATGTGTCAACCCATCTCTTTCCTGTCCTCCACTCACACTCAGACACTGCTTTGCTCTGCTCTCTTCCTCTCTGTATAAACCAAACTCCCACATTGCTCTACTCAAATTTCAAAACCCTTCAAAAACCCATTTCCTACTCTCCTCTCTCTTCCCAAAAAACCCCCCCAAAAAAAAAAAAAAAAAAAAAAAAAAAAAAAAAAAAAGGAATTCCATCTACAATGAGAAACTCCTTCATTCCTCTTCTCATTTCTTTCCTTTTCATTCTGAAACACTCCCTCTCGAAAACCATTGTTGTGGATGGTCTCTCTAACTGGAACAGTTCCTCTGTTCATGTAGGAGACTCTATCAGTAAGTAGTACTACTTGTTTCTTTTAGGTTTTAGGCTGCTGTGATAGTTCACCACCATTTTAAAAATGCTGGTGACTCATCCTCCTTACATGTGATGTGATCTCATGTAACAGATATCAGACCATTCAAATTGTGGGTCACATTGTGGAATGGGTTATATCTCTGAAATTACAGTGGTCAAGCAATCTTAACCATTCAATTGATGGCTATCAAGTGAATGGTCAAAATTCAAAGGGAAAAATCAGGTGGTTGCTGTTTTCTTGTAAGTGTAATTTCTGAGTCATGATTCATCCACAGTTGGGTCAGAGGTTTAGATGGTCTGGATTGCAGTACAAGTATGCTATGTGTCGGGTTGCAGAGTCACCACCATTTTGTAAATGGTTCACACTTCTTCTTCTTGGGCTAGACTATTATGATAGTCTAGCACCATTTAAGATTGTTGTACGGAAATCCAGACCCTCCAAACTACTGACCCATTTGTGGATGAAGCATAACCGGAGGAAGATGATAGTAACTTTCTGTTTTCTCCCTTCAAATCCAGACCACTCACTAATTTTACTTTAACCATCCATCTGATAGCTATCAAATCGATGGTGGATTGGTTATAGAGATATGCTCCATCCCCAAAGTGTCCCACAAAGTGTCCCACAATTCGGATGGTCGAGATAGCTGCAAATGAGTCCCATATGGTGTGTCACCACCATATTAAAAATAGTGGTGAACTATCATAGTAATGTAGGCCCTTCTCCTTCTTGACTGTATTTTTTGCAAGTAACACTAACACTGTCTTTGATAATCAGTATTCAAGTATAAGCAGAGTCTCTACAGTCTCTACATTTTCCGCAACCGAAGAGCTTTCGATCTCTGCAACTTCGCGCAAGCGACGCTTCTCGACAATGGCAGCTCCCAATCGTTCACGGTATTATAATTTAGCATTCTTCCTTTTATGCATGTTTGTAATTTTCTGTTCATTATCTGATTATTTTCTTCTTCTTTTGGGAAATTACCAAATCCTACTTGTTCTTGATTTCATATCTAAAACCCAATTGAGAATTGAATATTCACTCAAAATCCTGCTTACTTTGGAATAATAGTTACCAAAATCTATTTCTCGACACTTATGGCGTGTTTGGGTGCCACCCATTTTTCATTTTTAATTAAATCTGCAAGTGACATGCAGATGTAGAGAAATATAAGATGTTTTTATTAAATCCAAACAGTTCATCAGACTCCCCGTCACAAAAACAATTGTGGGTGAAATTTCAGGTTGTTGGATAGTTGAGTAGGCTACATTTCATATTTTATAAAAGCCATTGGTATGTCAGCACCTATCTAGATTAAAATGTGTTAAAACAAAATTTTAATGGCATCCTTAGATATTTCTTTAGGTCTTTTTCTAACATCAAGCAAACATCATTTGTTTGTAGCATCAAGTTGCTGTTGATATTAATCAAAGTTTTAAACCTGGACTGTACTAGCCCATCCGACTGGTTTGGACTAGAACCGGTGGCGTGTCCTGCCCAGACCCCAATAGAAACTGTTTCTCGATTTGAACCATCTGGGTCACACAGGTTTTAGGGTCCAACCTTCCAACAATTCAAATGGGCAGTTTGGATTGGAACCGTTAGCATTTTTCCTTTTAAATCTTATATGTTTTAACAAATTATAGCATCATGCTGATGCTACAGGTTGAACTGGTTTGATCATCGGTTGGACTAGTTTGGACCCGACCACTCGCAACATGGGTGGATATCCAATCTAGTTTTTCAAACATTGATATTGATTCTTGTGTATGAGGTGCTTTTTTCCTGTACCCTATCTCAAGGGTGCCTGCTTTAATTCAAGTGGGACTTCATATGGAAATCACATTTCACATTCCACATTGAACAGAATGGAGAAAGTCTACCAAGTCAACTTGAAATGGAAAAGTGAGCTTGTTCGAAGGAACGATTGAAACAAGAACAATGGGCATTTGGGGCCATTTCTAGCCCATCAAACTGGTTTAGATGTGGACTGTACTAGCCCATCGGTCTGGTTTGGACCAGAACCGGTGACCTGTCATGCCCAGATTCCTATAGAAACTGTTTCTCAATTTGAACCATCAGGGTCACACAGGTTTTAGGGTCCAACCTTCCAACAATTCAAACGTGCAGTTTGGATTGGAACAGTTAGCCTTTTTTTTCTTTTAAATCTTATACATTTTAGCAATTTATAGAATCAAGGTGATGCCACACGTTGAACCGGTTGGACCATCGGTTTGACTAGCTTGGACCCGACCACCCACAACATGGGTGGATATCCAATCTAGATTTTTCAAACATTAATATTAATTCTTGTGTGTGAGGTGCTTTTTTCCTATACCCTATCTCAACGGTGCCTGCTTTAATTCAAAATGGCACTTCATATGGAAATCACATTCCACATTGAACAGAATGGAGAAAGTCTACCAAATCAACCCCAAATGGAAAAGTAAGCTTATTCGAAAGATTGAAACAAGAACAATGGCCATTTGGGGCTATTTCTATCAATGGCCTAATGCAAACATAGTGAATTCCAAATGCATCCCTTCACCTATTTTGAACATAGTACCTGAATGCTAGCCATAACAGATAATTCTACGTGAACTGACTAATGTTAGCTGTGACTGATGTTTATAGTCCAATAAAAAAACAGAGTAGATTTTGATTTTGATGACTAGTTCTCATCATCGAGTATTCGAGAATTGAAGTAAAAATCAAGTGGGTTTTAATAATTCATTATATGTCTTATTGCATTGGCTTCAGTGGCACCCATCACGCCCTGGCTTCTTTTATTTCTCTTCCAACAATGGATCTGCTGGAACGTCGTGTAAGCAAGGTGAGAAGGCTTCTATAAGGGTTCTCCGGAAAGAATTGGTGGAAGAGAAGACAGCATTTCCACCTTCCGCTGCTCCGTCGCCGACTCCTGGTGGGGGCTTACCTTCCATTCCAACGTACCATTGGCCATTCCACTCTGCTTCGGTTAGTGCACCAAGCCCATCGCCTCTGCCAAGTAATCCAGCAGTGTACTCAGATGGTGGAGGTGGGATGCCTTTCATAAATAGTAACCCGGCAGTGCCTCTTCCGACTGGGGAGACGGATTCAGCTACTATCCGGCCGTTGCCAATTTCAGGCAATGGAGACAAGGTAAGAGCATTTCTGATATTTCTACTATCATTCATATTTCTGCCTATTTCTTTGTTTGTTTTTCCTCCATTCAAATTTTATGAGAAAGAAGATGTGGACTCATGTTTGGTGTATCCCATGACGTGAGATGTCCGCACCATCTTCCTCAAGGGATAATTACTCCGAATCTACGAAGAGAGATAGAAAATAGAAATAAATTCTAATAAAATTGGAAATAAATTGATTGATGATAAAAATTAATTTACCTAGGAAGAGGTTTCAGAATCAAACTCCAATTCAAACTCCCTAAAATTTGTGACTTACTATAAATAGTAAACTTACTATTTATACATGGTCATGATTTCCATGGTTTTTTGCCAAAAATAGTAAGTGTCATATTTGGCCTAACCACGTTGTTCTCCTAAATTTTCTCTGTCTTTTTCATGTTGGACATAACTCCTAAAGCTCAAAGGATGAAGAGTTATAATCAAACTAAAACTTACTATAAATAATAAAACAAAAATAAAATGGATTTTCGACCGTCGATCTGATGGAATCTCGCAAATTTGGCATGAGCAACCCGGTGTAGCAGGGTTGGGTGGCTAAAGTAGCTTCTCTTACCCCAAAATAATATATGGTATGTCGAATAACTCATTCCGGTTTGTGAGATATGCCTATCTTAGTGTTTTGACGGTCCTGATCACTTCCTCCGGGCCTTTTCTGGTACATCTTGGACATGAAAGTGTCTGTGACCCACTTTACATCAGTACTGGCCACTCATCATGTAAGGCACATTGTGAACAAGTACTGACCCAAAGATCGTGTCCATCCATTCATCTGGTGGGCCACCCATGTGCATTGAATATGGCGTACTGGTCTTCCCCCCATTACATTGTATTTTTCTCATAGAAAATTGGCCTTCCTGATGAAACCAGTCCAACTTTTGGGCTAAGGAATGATCATGGTCTGATCACTGGGCCATGTTGGCAAGTGTCCCGCAAAACCCCCTATCGAGTCGAGTACCCATTCCCTTTTTCATAAAACCAGTGACTAGATCATAGGCCATTTTTCAAGTGGTTGAGATATTTCCACAATCTGAAATTGATCAAAAACTTTGATCGCAATGTGGGATGAGCCCAAAAACCAGATGATGATCGAATGTGGAGTGATAACATTTTTTTTAAAATAAATTTTAATCATCCATGCGGTGGCCACAAACTTATGGCTAGCATTGTATAATCTGCTTTATTTGGGGCCTCTTGATTCCCATTCAGCATCGTGGTTTTGATGGTTTTGATTGATTTGCACCTATCCATGTGTATGGTTTTTGTCCGCGTCTTTTTCCTGTTGCTGCTATCAAAGTTTGGTGAATGAAATTCAACAAAAGGGTCAATGAAACATCACTACCATAGATGAGCAACTTCAGTATGGTGATTAAGACTTTGGTGTGTGAGCCCCACATGGATAGCCCACAAAGAAAAATGCAAGGAGATTGGAATGTGGAACCCTCTGATCAATGGTCTGTAAAATCGACCATTCTTCAGTCAAGAACTTAAGGACCATGTGGGGCTAGACTATGGTGTTTGTCACTTTTCAATTAACCTATCTATCAGTGATTTGCATGTGTAAAATGCATAGATCCAAACTAATCGCTAGGTAAAAATCACAACAATGCTGACTATTTTGGATGCTACAAAAAGGAAATACATGGTTATAGTGGAAAATAACAATTAGAAAATTCAAGTTTCTTTGGGGTTTCATTTTTTACTAGGAAATCCTCAAACACGAAACCTCCCGCTCTGATTTCAATTTGATGCAGGATAATCAATCACTTACTCTAAAAGCTCGAACTAATAAACCATGGTGAATTAATCCCTTTATTTGATAGCCCAGGCCCCACATCCATGGATTAGGTCCTCGGCCCAACCCTCCTCGTGGGCCCTAAATCCATGGGTTCCACAGGCCGCCCACCCCGAGTGTGCCCCCATCCCACATGCCACCCCACTCGAGCCTGGTGTGAAAATTTCCCCACATTAGGCCCGGTTGATAATTGTTTTGGATATTGTGTATGTTTGCTATGCTTACGGCTACGAAAAGATAAAACAACGAACATCCTACCTGTCTCCATCCTCTGAAAACTTGTGACAATTTTACCGTGAGAGTCGTTCGGTCCGCCTTACCAGATCAACGGTTCTCTATCCTACTGAAAATTTTCATGGCTGTTGGGATGCTCATATATTTAGCACATTTTGATGGCACTTCATAAACGCTTGCTGCTGTCTTATCCAGAAAAGAAATGATAAATTTGATAATCTCCAACACGTCTATTAGTATACATGATGTGAATCCAGGGCAATTGGAACCGTCAATCTTGCATGGGCGGCCACATAGGCAGGCCATGACCCAAAAAAGACAACTATGATATGAGCATCCTAGCAGTTGGGAGTGGATTAACTTCACCCAATTTTGCCTTTTCTAGTCAAACTTTTCCTGGCTGCTGAAGGGATGACTGATATAGTCAAACCATTATGATTTTTGAGCTATGGCCGTGTAACATGGGGCCCGCCAGGTCAATGGTTCTGATTACCTAAGAGATATTCTGTTTAATTGGTAGAGGTTTTGGAAATGGAGGATCACAAGCTGTCTAGGAGTTGACATATTCTGGTAGAGTATTGTGGTTGATCACACGCGCGCGCGCACACACACACACACACACACACACACCATACACATGAAATGGGAAATGCCGGACTTGATTTTTCCTGGCCACGCTGGAGCCGTTAGAGGATAGTATATCAATGTATATCGAGGGACTTTAAAAACCATATCTATTTTCAACTGTCCATTTGACGGCCACTAATTGTTTGGATAGGACCTGCTAATTTTTGGGCCATGACCCATCTAGTTTGGGACCTACGACTTGGAAGATTGTGGATCAGACCCTTCAATCTAGTGGGCCATGTCATGTATATGCCCTGGCACAAACACAGGCCAGTCCACCATTCAGGTGGCCAGTGTAACTAAAAAATGTGGAAATAAGAAAGAGTTGGTGAATGGCCTATGATCAATCTGCATATTGGCCCACCTCATGACTGGCCCACTTGATTCTTGGGCCAGGGGAAAATACATTATAGATAGAGATAGAGGTGAGATCTAAGTGCATGTAGCACTATCAAACATCCAGCTAGCAAAAATGATTCATTCAAAAATGATTCATTCATGTCTTTCAATTGATTGTGTTTGAAAAGCAATAAAAGGTAATTTGATTGATGGGTTTTCTGATGATTGATGTGTGATGATGCAGGTGGTCTTGTGGTGGGCCCTTCAAATTCAAACGGTTCTTCTTTGCATGGATTGTGTGATATATCTCTGGTATATCTAAGCCTAGTTTATCTTCATTTAGATATGTTTGTCTTCCCTGTATCTATGTAATTTTTGGGATGAATTGGGAAATGATATGGTAAAGAGGGTAGAACAGGAGTATGGTACATCCATCTCTCTCGAAGTGAGTGTACGTGACAATCCGAACGGTCCATCTAGTCGGCCCTACTACTAGTGGTGCTTTATATCCAATCAGCACCATTGGAATCTACAGGAAAAAGAATTATAGTCAACAACAGTATTCAACTACTTGGGCAGAAATGCAGAAAATTCAGGAAATGGATATCTCTTAGGTATGATTTTTTAATGGTTTACCATCCATGATGGACCAGACTAGATGGACGGTGCTGATTGATATATTCCACTGCTACGTGTACCAGGGAGAGGTGACTTTACTGCATGTTGTCACGACTGACTTATTGTATAATTTCTAATCTTGTGCATACCTCAATGTTTTTATTTGATACTCTGCCAAAGAGTAATAGCTGATACGCAGGCAGTCGTAAATTGTTCACGTGTTATTCATTTACTGAAATTAAACCGTCCAATCTTGTGAAAAGTGCTAACAACTGATTGGTGCGCATTTGCTTTTTTGAATTCAGGCCGTTGATTATTTTTATTTTGATCGTTCATCAAGTGTCCATCAATCTACCATTCATGAAATCAAAACAGTGTAATTTTAGATGTAGGACCCATCTAATAGGTAACCATAATTTGGATGGTTTATTTTAAGTCAGTTATATGCCAAGCGTGGAATTTTGTAATGCCAGCGTATCAACCATCACCTCTGCCAGAGTATTAAAGTTTTTATCTGATAAATTACTTGTGGGCCTTTTATATATACTTTATTTTATTTTTTAATGCAATCCAGCTTAAGACCGTAGCAATAAAAAAAAAAGGTTTATTTTATGCCTTCAAAAATTGAGGTTTGCAAATGTGACACGCGTGTAGGAGCCCTGTCCATCCACACGCAACCATGCATAGGAATATGGAACATGTGACTGATCAGATCTTTCCATAAGGTGATCTGCACTATCTGGATCTCGTGACCTAAAAATTATACAATTTCAACACATCAGGTAGGCCACAGGCTACAGAACAAATGGACGGCCGGGAAAATAGTTTTCACCATTAATTTTTTACATTGTGGAGGGAGTGAAACGGCCTTAATTTTTTAGGCAGAAGATCTGAGCGTTGTTTCCATCCAGATGGAAAGCTCAGATCTCGCACAGAATTTATATATTGGCATATGTGCCTGCGTGTACATGGAGAATATATCGATTAATAGATTAGACCCATTAAAAAGCAATCATATGCTTTCTCTCAATATTACTTTATGAGGTTTTGCCAGCTAGGCCCTTCCATAGGTGGAATTGTAGGGTTCTGATTATAATCCAAGCCGTTGATTTAATTGTCCCTGCCATGTACAGGGGATGCCTAAAAAATCTTCAAGATTGGTACATTAAAACCCGTAATTTTACGGTGAAGGAGAAATATAGTGATGATTCAGATAAAACAAATTAGTTCAATGATCAATGGGTTGAGATCTTCTAAGCTGCGTGATTTTTGGTAATTCTGTCCAAATTAAAGCCCATCAGATTAACGGCCATGATCCATGAACTCTGGTCCCACAATCACAAAAACTTGTGTCCCTGAATTGTACACACGGTGGCAATTGTTAGATTAAAATGAGTTTTAAAAATTATTAGAAAAACCTAGAAAAAATAGATTTTGCCTTTGTTAATCAACTTGTTTTAATTGTGTTTAGTTTTGTTACAGTAAAGTTGTTAAGAAAACTAAGTCTTTATATTAAAACCCGTCATCAATCCTTTGTATTAGAAAACAAATGTATGCTATGAGAGCAACTTCACATCCACGTGCGCCATGGCATGGTGTGGTGTGGTGTAGTGTCTTTGATCAGACACTTTTGGTTTTCTCGTTATATGTTTTGTACTCGTGCATATGATGATAGAGTTGTTGTGCACATATCTAAAATTAATGAGCCGGCATGCATCGACATGCATTTATTATGCCGCTTGCATGCACCTTGATCCCCAATGGCTACCTACCTTGCCTTTATAAAGACATTTTCTCTCCATTGCAAATCATCTAAAAATTCTTTTTTCTCTGGATTTTCGTTCCATGTTCTTTCTAAGCAAACCAATTCGAGTATTCTTGAGTTCTCGTGGTTGTGATCAAGAGTGCACTTGATCTAATCCATTCATCTTGGAGGAAAGTTGTTGTATTCTGAAGGCAAACTTGTTGGGACCAGGTGCATCAGAGATCGTCTTCCTATTGAGGCAAATCTGTCTTTAAGATATTGACAGTAACGTACCTCAACTCTTCAGATTCTTCCGTTATTATTCTAGTTTATTATTTCTTAGATTTTCTGCTATATATTTGCATTTTAGAACCAACAATTTAATGATAAATTTCTCTCTAAAAAATCTCAACACTATAGCTACTGTTTTTGAGACTCCTAGAATTAAGATTTTTTATGGGAAGAACTTCAAGAGATATCAGCAGAAATTAGAGTTCTATCTGAGTACCTTAAGTTGATCTACGTTATCAAAGATTCTGCTTCATCATATAAGGCAAATGAACTAGCAGCGTCTTTTGAACTATCGAAATGGAAGAATGACGAATATCTATACTAAAATTATATTTTGAATACAATGACCAACGAGAACTATGATATCTATTGTCATCTCTCCATTGCCAAAGAGTTGTGGAATCATTTTTAAAAAGAAATTCAAAACGAATGATGTTAGAACAAAGAAGTATGTACTTGATCATTATATTGATTTTAAAATGTCTGATGATTAGTTTATAGTAGATTAGGTATATTATTTACAGAAGATAGCTCATGAAATCTCATCTAAAGGTATGGTGATTGATGAGGCTTTTCAAGTTTCTGTAATAATTAAAAAACGTTCATCATCTTGGAAAGAGTATAAAAATTCTTTGAAGTATAAGAGAAATGACACGATTTTGAATGACCTCATCCTCCGGATACTTATAGAAGAGGAAGTTGAAATTTGTGATAAGTATTCTCTGGATTTAGAATCTATAACTAAAACTCACCTTGTTGAGAATTACCAGAAGGGTCAAAAAAATCAAAGGTTTGGACCACAAAAAAAAAAAAAAAAAACATCTACGTAACCAAAGAAACAAAAAAATAGACAAGAACAATAAGAATAACGAAGGATGTTATGTGTGCGAGAAAAATGGACAATTTGCTAAGGAATGCAGATTTTGCAAAAACGATAAGAAGGAAAAAGAACACACACATGTTTTCGAAGAGTTTGTGGGAGTCATCACTAAAGCACTCATTGCTTGTGGCTCAAATGATTGGTGGATTAATTTGGGTGCCATCAAGTATCTTTGTTACGACCATAGTGCATTTTCCTCCTACAAGAAGGTAGAGGATGCGAAGAACATTTTCATGAGAAATTCGTTTAAGGAAAATGTCGTTGGCAAGGGAAAGGTGAGCCTGAAGCTCACATCAAGAAAAGTGTTTTCTCTTCTTGATATGCTGCATGTGTTGGACCTTCAGAAAAATCTTGTCTCTGGTTCTACTCTTGACAAGAATGAGTTTAAGTTAGTTTTCGAATATGGAAAATGTATTATCTGTAAGAATGATACTTTTGTTGGGAAATGATATGTAATTGATGGATTGTTCAAACTAAGTGCTATGAATGATAATGGTGCTAGTTCTTTTGCTTACTTGATTGGGTCTTTTAATATGTGGCATGCTTGTAACACCCTGAAAATCGGGGGTCGTGTGTAAACTCGACTCCCGAGTTCCCGGTGTCACTTAACACCGGTTTTCGTTAATATGCGCTTAATCAGGTTTAAATGCGCAGCCTGGAATTACTCGGGACATGAATCACATCCACAACACATATACTGAAATGAAAGGCGTCAGTTACATATACACATCCAAATATATATATATATATATATATATATATATATATATATATATATATATATATATATATATATATATATATATATGGGTCGCACCAGGCGTGGCCCAATCAAAACAACAAAAGAATATTATGTCCAAAAAGAATGGGACCGAGCCCACGCTCAGCGATCCGATCCCGCCTCTCCAGCTGACTGAGAGCCGTCCATCAGCTAAAAGTGTGACATCTCCTCCTCCTCGTCGAGAGTAGCATCGCTATGCTCCACCTGCTTCGCATCCCCTACATCTATGAGAAAATCTAGTTGGTGTTTTAAAACACTATCCCAGAGTGGGAGTGAGTAATCAACTCAGTGTGAATTATTAGTCTCAAGTTATCACAAGCATCAGTTATATTACAGATTTAATGAAAAGCAATAAATCACAGTCACTAAACTAATCCTATTAATGCGCATGCATGATGGATGAAATGATGCATGCCCTCACCACAACACTCCCTCGAGCGACTCCGTCTAATGATTGCGTATGTCAACACTCCCTCAGAGCGACCTCGACTGTCGAGTCCCCAACCTAGCTAGTGCAATGCAATGATAATGTTAACCGGTTCTTAGTTAAGTCCATTCATCCAGCAGGTTTGGAAATCTGGTACACCCCACGTATCAATGCCCTAAACTGGTTGCGAGGTCAAGGCCCCATCAACGCGTGAGGCCGAGACCCCACGGTCCGTGATCCCGTCAGAGTCCACATCCACGACTTCAAGCACATGAGGAGTGCCGAGAGAAAGGGATCGCTCGCGGTCACTACAGGGAGGTGCAGTACCCCAGCGTAGGCCGACAGTTCGGACACAGTGTCCCATTCCACCATGCCTGGCTCACGAGATTGTGGACCAGTTGTAATCTACTTATCAATGGGCTACAATGGTTGTAAAGTGTTCCAGGTTCCATAAATAGCTGAGCAAACATGGTTAACAAATAAGGTTGGTCAGATAGTAGGCTAGACCGCACGAGTCGGGTGAGCATGCGACAAGCGGCGTCGGGTACAAGGGACTCATGTAGTCAAACTACTGCCACCCGTACACACCCGTCCAAACTCACGGGTTTAGCCCGAGCATAGTCCTACCAATGAAACTGCCGTCTCTCCTCATGTTTCCGACCAACCCGAGGGTTCAAAGTTGATTCATAGCATGTCAACCATCAAGATTTTCAACTAGCATAAAAATGACATGTTCACATATATTATAGCCTACGAGTCAAATATTCCTAGCAAGCATACTATGTTATCAGGAGCAAGGTGCATGTGAGTGTGTGGGTTGGTGAGGAAGTTGAGCGCCTCCAACATTTCAAGGAATCAATGCACATGGACAAACATCAAACACATCATAGGCAACAACATATAAGAAAATCACGCAACGCGTGAGCATATAGTCATCCACAATATCTCAAACAAGTGAGGCACCAACAACATCATAAGAAAGGGTAAGCAACATACAATTCCATACATCTCAATAAGCACTCAAATCTTAAGGTCTCTCTAGATTCTACATATGCTTCACCCAAGTAAACAAAATCATTAAACTCATGATATAATTGGTGCTAGGCCACCTAAGATTAATAGTCCACACTTATGGATCGTTGGAGATTGGGAAAACGTTATAGGAAAGAGGGCTTTGGTCGATCGGCCGGAATCCCTAAAAACAAACTCTTGCATGTGAAAAATTCAAGCCAATCTCTTCTCAATACATGGATTCCAAGAAGAAGAAGTGAGGGATTTTACCTAGACGACCAACGGATGATTGTTGTGGTAGGGTGGAGGGTTTCTCCTTGAGGAGAGGTATGAAGTTGCAATGGTTGAGCCACACCTTGATCTAGGGTCCACCCAAGTTATTTCTTCACTCTCTCTTTCTTCTCTCCATTCTCTCTTACTCTCCCTTTTCTCTCTTCTCTCTTTCCTTCCCTAGGAAAAATTCGTATGGGGAGAGGGGTGCCCAAAAGAAACCCTTTTTATAATTTCAGATTTGGTGCAAATGGCCCCAAGCTTCCACAATTTCCTAAAATAGACCACTAGGACTCCCTATTAGTGTTAGGGTGGCCTTAACACCCCTCTGGCTACCAAACTTGGTGTGTAGGTGTCTTATGGCTCGATTAGGGTCCCTGCAAGATTTGAGGACAAACAGATGAACAAATATATGATCCGAGTAAGCGTTCCCGACCTTTAAGTGGCCCTGGGAGGCCCATTCTGATTGATGGGGCATTCTAGTAGCCCTCTGGCCATGAAATTTATAGGGTAGGTGATCCATGGCCCGATAAAGAGCCATGCAAAATTTGGGAGCGATTGGATATGGGGTTTGATCGTACGGGTCCGATTTACGATCAACGGTCACCGATCCACGATCGGGTCCCAGATTTTATGGATGGGTGTGAAAAAATAAATTGAACCGTCACCGCAACTTTAGAAGAAATCCGATGGCTGGAACTCCCAGAGTCTCAGTTTTATTTGTGAGTGCCAATTCCAATACTGGCATTGGTGGGGTGCATTTGGCAAGTGTCAGATCCCAATTCCGAGTGTTCACTGGGTCCGTAATCTGCGATGGACCATAAGCCCAGTAAGATCGATGATTTCCTAAATTTTTAGATTTTTCTGACCCTCCTCGGTCGTTAGGTGGCCCACACAGGCCGTTGTTAAGTGTATACAGGCCATCTGACTTAGTGGCCTGCACTTGGTCCCATCATAACTAGACTGGTCCACCCCAGTATAATCTAACATTGAGTGCTAATGGTCATTAAGTAATATTATAAGTTAATTAAAAAGAAATTTTAAGAATTTTTAAAAATCCAAAACAGTGAAAATCCAGGATGTTACAATCTACCCCCCTTAAAAACAATTTCGTCCCCAAAATTGCCTAAGGGTAATAAGTAAAAATATTATCATTTCATTTGCTTAAGTTTTGCTGGTTTTGGGTTTATATATGTTTTAGGATATATATATATATATATATATATATATATATATATATATATATATATATATATATATATATATATTAAATATGCTAGCCTAGCTCATTATGATCTACCCCCCTTAAAAGTTTTCACCTTTGAGGCTTGAAAACAATGTCAAATCATCATTATCGTACCAAGTGTTTGATGCTAAAGTTTACCTAAAGGTGGTATATTCTTCTCTTCATGATAGGGCTAAAACAGAAAGACAGTTGTGGTAGACTTTGATCCCAAACGTCGATACTCTGTCTGACCAAGGCAGAAAGTTCGTTGTATCCCTTCTTAGTCCTGGTAGATCCTGGTCTTCTGCTCGGTCAAAGTAGTGAGTCCATTAGTATTCACCCAGAAATGAGAATTGGGTTAAGCCACGAGTACTTCGCAAATGTGTGGTTCCGTAATTCCATAGTCCGATCAATCTAATTGTTTAGCTATCATTGGAAAGTTTAAATCTCCTATTTATAAAGTTGTCCTTCGGGTCTTGGTCAAAGATTGTTCTCGTTTTAGTTCATGTCCAAACTAGTGATTAATAAATCCTTCACTATGCTTATGGTCAAACGGTTATCTTAGAAAGGTTTCCAATGGCCTAAGATTGTATTTGTATGTTGCAGTTTCGATCCTAAGGCTAACAGGTTATGAGCAAAGCATGCCTTGTTTTTATTAATTTTGAGAGGGGAGGAAGAATCGGAAGTTCTAAGGTATTCTAGTGGTTTAGAGTGATAATAATGTTAAGATGGACGCAATAAGACAATTATTCATACGAGCATTCACAAGACGACAAGAAAATTCCAAAACGATCCATACATTCATATTGAATTCAAAATGTCATTAGCATGGCCAGTTATATCCTACAATATGGATTTACATGTATTACTAGATACTCAAAAAAAAAAAAAAAACAGACAAATCAAGCAGGAGTTTTAATTATCTTCAATATATGGTAGTAGTCCTAACTAACTCAAAACAACTACTAGTTTTCATAAAGTTAAGCTATTATTCTTCTAGGTTGGACGAGGACAGGGGTACCTCTTCCCCTTGAGGGAAAGGATCACCGGAATGAGGAAGAAAGAGACAATGGTTGCCAAGAATGCCATATCCCTCTACTATGATGGATTAGCTGTGAGTAATATAGGTGGGTCGTTTGAGGTAAGATTTTAGGGGTGGTTTTGAGAAGACTAGAGAATGAGTTTAGAAATGTATTGAGGAAGATTTGTTAAAGATAGGTCGTGGGGAAATGAGTTGGAAATGAATGTGGAAGGATAGGTGTGGAAATGGATTTGAGAAAGAGGGTTGATGTTGGATTTTATGAATGAAATTTGGTGAATGGGTTTTGTGAATGGAAGTGGAAGTGAATGAGTGAATGGAGTGGGATTTTGAGGGTGGTTGTTGAGATGGGATGGTTTTGTAAAGGAGAAGAAGATGTGTTTGAAATGGGTTTTGTGGGTGAACTTGAGAATGGGATCGAGAAAAAGAAAATGGTTAAGAAAGGGTTTGGGAGTATGGTTTGGAGATGAGGAAGAGGAGATGGGTTAGGGAGATGGAAATGTGAAGAAGAATGTGGGTTTGGGATTTGGGTTTGGGGATGGGAGAGGGATGAGGAGAGTAAAATGTGAAGGAGTGAAGGTGGGTTTTGGTGTTGGGTTTGTGCTAGGAGCTTGTAATGGATTTGGGTGAGTGGGTTGGAGATGGATGTGGGAATGGGTTTGAGAATAAGGTTTGAGAGTGGATAAGGGAGATGAGGATGATGGATTTGGAGTTTGAGATTTGAGATTAGGATTTAGTGTAGGTGAATGTTGAAGAGGGTTTAGGGAAAGTATGTGGGAAATGGGGTTGGGTTAAGCATGAGAAGAGGAAACGAGGGTTTGGAGTGAAGAAGTAAAGGGAATGGGGCTCAAGTGAATGAGTTTTGAGGATTGTACAAGATGAAATGTTGAGAGGGTTGAGGAAGATGTGGGTTGAGTATAAAGAAGAAGAGATGGGTTTTGGAGAAGAAGAAGAGAAGTGATGGAAGTGGGATGCCTTTGTATGGTTTTCTTGAAAATGGATTGAAGCTTAGAGAGGGAGAGGTTTCTCCCCTAGGGTGTAGTAGTAGAGAGTGTTGTGGGGTAAGAAATTGGGTATTAGTGCCCTTAAGTTGTAAGAGAGGGAGACCCCGCTCGTGTGTACATTGTAAGGGAGGAGGGGACCCATCTTGTAACGTTTCTTATGCTTTTAGTAACTATATTATTTTTAAAATTTTTTATGATGATTTACCATCAAGTTTTAAGTTATCCCACCAAATTTCATATCATTTGGATTGTAAATAAATTATAAAAATTCTAGAAGTAACCACCGTCTTAAACTAATGATTTTTGGACAGTTGTCAATTCATTCCAAATCTAACTATATTATAATTTTTATTTTATTTTTATATTAAACTAGATTTGTTAAACTTCAATCTGGCTTTTAAATCACCTAAATCGGAGTTATAACGAAGGAGATATGAGTTTTTGAAATTAGGCTGAAAAATGTAAAAAACGGGCCGCCGGGCCCGCTGTCCGGCGTAGGCTACGACGCTGCCGGCGTGAGCACGGCGGCCCTCTGACCGACCGGCGTAAGCAACGCCACTCCAGGCGTGGGCACGCCGGCCCCCTAGTTTAGCTTCCTTATTTTATGATTTCCCGAGCACCTGTAAGGCCCCCAGAAAAGTACCATATATGAATTTGGGGTAGGAGAAGCTGATCTACACAATGAGCCTACTGGTTTCACAAGATTTCCCTCAGTTAGTGGCCAAAATCAGGTTTTATTCCAGTTTCACTATTTTTCAGTAAATTTTCATTCACTCACAACTCTTTATCCCCAAATGAGTCTAATCTATCAAATTTGGCCTGATATTCATTCATTTGGTCTAGGACAATGGTTTTGATTGTCAAGTCATTTAGTATCCGGCTCGTTTCTGCCTATGGGCTGAGGTCTTGTAAGACTCCCTGACTCATTTTCTAGTATCGCTACCTTCTCTTGCTACACATCCCTAACTCCTTTTTAGTCCTACCCTATGTCTATAATTGTCGGTCCAGGGTCTGTAATGGTTCCTAGTATTCTAAGTCTCTACCGCGTTTCCTCTCGAGTTAGCGGACGCATTGGTGAGTTCATGAACTATGGCCCAATAAATTCCAAACTATTGATCTGATACCATCTTATAACGTCCTGAAAATCAGGGGTCGTGTGTAAACTCGACTCCCGAGTTCCCGGGGTCACTTAACACCGGTTTTTGTTAATATGCGCTTAATCAGGTTTAAATGCGCAGCCTGGAATTACTCGAGACATGAATCACATCCATAACACATATACTAAAATGAAAGGCATCAGTTACATATACATATATACGTCTAAATATATATATATATATATATATATATATATATATATATATATATATATATATATATATATAAATGGGTCGCACCAGGCGTGGCCCAATCAAAACAATAAAAGAATGTTATGTCCAAAAAGAATGGGACCGAGCCCACGCTCAGCGATCCGATCCCGCCTCTCTAGCTGACTGAGAGCCGTCCATCAGCTGAAAGTGTGACAGCTCCTCCTCCTCGTCGAGAGTAGCATCGCTATGCTCCACCTGCTCCGCATCCCCTGCATTTATGAGAGAGTCTGGTTAGTGTTTTAAAACACTGTCCTAGAGTGGGAGTGAGTGATCAACTCAGTGTGAACTATTAGTCTCAAGTTATCACAAGCATCAGTTATATTACGGATTTAATGAAAAACAATCAATCACAGTCACTAAACTAATCTTATTAATGCTCATGCATGATGGATGAAATGATGCATGCCCTCGCCACAACACTCCCTCGAGTGACTCCGTCTAACGATCACGTATGTCAACACTCCCTCAGAGTAACCTCGACTGCCGAGTCGCTAACCTAGCTAGTGCAATGCAATGATAATGTTAATCAGGTTCTTAGTTAAGTCCATTCATCCAATAGGTTTGAGAATCTGGTACACCCCACGTATCAATGCCCTAAACTGGTTGCGAGGTCAAGTCCCCATCAACGCGTGAGGCCGAGACCCCACGGTCCGTGATCCCGTTGGGTTCCTCATCCCTGACTTCAAGCACATGAGGAGTGCCAAGAGAAAGGGATCGCTCACGGTCACTATGGGGAGGTGCGGTACCCCAGCGTACGCCGACAGCTCGGATATAGTGTCCCATTCCACCATGCCTGGCTCACGAGACTGTGGACCAGTTGCAATCTAGTTATCAATGGGCTACAATGGTTGTAAAGTATTCCAGGTTCCATAAATAGCTGAGCAAACATGGTTAACAAATAAGGTTGGTCAGATAGTAGGCTAGACCGCACGAGTCGGTCGAGCATGCGACGAGCGGCGTCAGGTACAAGGGACCCATGTAGTCGAACTACTGCCACCCGTACACACCCGTCCAAACTCACGGGTTTAGCCCGAGCATAGTCCTACCGATGAAACTGCCGTCTCTCCTCATGTTTCCGACCAACCCGAGGGTTCAAAGTTGATTCATAGCATGCCAATCATCAAGATTTTCAACTAGCGTAAAAATGACATGTTCACATATATCATAACCTACAAGTCAAATATTCCTAGCAAGCATACTACGTTATCAGGAGCAAGGTGCATGTGAGTGTGTGGGTTGGTGAGGAAGTTGAGCGCCTCCAACATTTCAAGGAATCAATGCACATGGACAAACATCAAACACATCATAGGCAATAACATATGAGAAAATCACGCAACGCGTGGGCATATAGTCATCCACAATATCTCAAACAAGTGAGGCACCAATAACATCATAAGAAAGGGTAAGCAATATACAATTCTATACATCTCAACAAGCACCTAAATCCTAAGGTCTCTCTATATTCTACATATGCTTCACCCAAGCAGACAAAATCATTAAACTCATGATATAATTGGTGCTAGGCCACCTAAGATTAATAGTCAGTACCTATGGATCGTTGGAGATTGGAAAAACGTCATAGGAAAGAGGGCTTTGGGTCGATCGGCTGAAATCCTTAAAAACAAACTCTTGCATGTGAGAAATCCAAGTCAATCTCTTCTCAATACATGGATTCCAAGAAGAAGAAGTGAAGGATCTTACCTAGACGACCAACGGATGATTGTTGTGGTAGTGGTGGAGGGTTTCTCCTTGAGGAGAGGTATGAAGTTGCAATGGTTGAGCCACACCTTAATCTAGGGTCCACCCAAGCTATTTCTTCACTCTCTCTTTCTTCTCTCCATTTTCTCTTGCTCTCCCTTTTCTCTCTTCTCTCTTTCCTTCCCTAGGACAAATTCGTATGGGGAGAGGGGTGCCCAAAAGAAACCCTTTTTATAATTTCAGATTTGGTGCAAATGGCCCCAAGCTTCCACAATTTCCTAAAATAGACCATTAGGACTCCCTATTGGTGTTGGGGCGGCCCTAACACCCCTCTGGCCACCAAACTTGGTGTGTAGGTGTCTTATGGCCCGATTAGGGTCCTTGCAAGATTTGAGGACAAGCGGATGAACAGATATATGATCTGAGTAAGCGTTTCCGACCTTTAAGTGGCCCTCGGAGGCCCATTCTGATTGATGGGGCATTTCTGGTGGCCCTCTGGTCATGAAATTTATAGGGTAGGTGATCCATGGCTTGATGAATAGCCATGCAAAATTTGGGAGCGATTGGATATGGGGTTTGATCGCACGGGTCCGATTTGCGATCAACGGTCACCGATCCACGATCGGGTCCCAGATTTGGTGGACGGGTGTGAAAAAATACATTGAACTATCACCATAACTTTAGAAGAAATCCGATAGCCGGAACTCCCAGGGTCTCAGTTTTATTTGTGAGTGCTAGATTCCAATGCTGGCATTGGTTGGGTGCATTTGGCAAGTATCAGATCCCAATTTCGGGTGTCCACTGGGTCCGTAATCCGCGATGGACCACAAGCCCAGTGAGATCGATGATTTCCTAAATTTTTAAAATTTTCTGACCATCCTCGGTCGTTGGGTGGCCCACACAGGCTGTTGTTAAGTGTATACAGGCCATCTGACTTGGTGGCCTGCACTTGGTCCCTTCATAACTAGACTGGTCCACCCCAATATAATCTAACATTGAGTGCTAATGGTCATTAAGTGATATTATAAGTTAATTAAAAAGAAATTTTAAGAATTTTTGGAAATCCAAAACAGTGAAAATCCATGATGTTACAATGCTAGACTACGTCATATGAATTATCACTCTCTTGAAAGCATGATTAGTATAAGGTTTATTCATAGAGTGGAATGAAGAAAATAAAATAAATGTGAAATATGTGTACAATCTACGCATTTCCAAAAGCCATTCAAAAGAGTTGAAATGAACAATCAAGTCCTAGATTTGATTTACAATGGCATATGTGACTTTAAAAAAATATTTTGAATCATGAAGGAAAGAAATACTTTATAACATTCATAAATGATTATTCCAGATATGCAAAGGTATATCTGATCAGGAGTAGAGATTAAACAAATGATAGATTCATAGCCTTTGTGAATGAGGTTAAAAATCAATTAGAAAGAAATTAGAATGTTCTTAGATCTGATCGAAGTGGAAAATATATTTCTACGACTTTGCATATTACCGTGAATCAAAAGGGATTATACATAAGGTAATTGCACTATATTCACCTTTAAAAAATGGAATAACTGAAAGGAAAAAATAGAACTTTGCTGAACATGGTAAATGTTATGCTCTTCTAGTTTTGATTTGCTCTTCAATTATAGGGAGAAACCCTCCTCAGTGCATGGTATATTATTAATCGTATACCTCATAAGTGTTGAGGTGTGGAGCTAACACACCAATAGCTTGATCGCGTTGCTCGACCGGTCGAAGGGCCCTGCTTGACCAGTCAAAGGGCCCTGCTCGACCAGTCGAGAGCTACTCGACTCAAAGTCCAGTGAGCCTTGTTTTTTGGCCTCGACCAGTCGAGGGTTATGCAGATTGTGTGCGGAATTGGTGCGGACTACATAATTTTGAGGTGGTTTTAGCAGAAGTGCGGAAGGAAGTTGCCTAAACTATAAATAGGGGTCCCTAGGGCTATTATAGGGTAAGTTTTAATGTATTGGGATTAGGATTTTCATATATCCAAGGTGAGAAAGAGAGAAGAGGTTAACAAAAGGTGTATAAGAGCATCGAAGAAGGTTAGTATATTGCTTGTAATCTTGTTTTTCTTCATAGTGGAAGTTTGCACCCATGGTTTTTAACCCTTGTTGGGGTTTTTCCACGTATATTCTGTCTTGTGGATTGTTGGTATGCTTGAATTCTATTTTTATACTATATTTCTTCTTGTTTATCATTTGTGGGTGAGACCGGAGATTGGATCTCAGTTCAATACATTGTTGGCGTGCTGCGCGACAACTAGTATCAAAGCTATTAGTTTAGTTCAAGTGAGAGCGATGACGGAAGAAGTGAATACTATAATTGAGAAGTTTGATGATTCAAACTTTGCCTTCTGAAAAATACAGATGGAAGATTATCTGTATCAAAAGGACCTCTATATTCTTCTAGGAGGAAAAAAGAAGAAACTAGAGAAGATGACAGATGATGAATGGTCTTTATTGGATCGGAAGACTTTAGGAACGATCCGACTCTCTTTGTCTAAGAGCGTCGCCTTCAATATATCCAAGGTGAAGACCATAAAAGAATTAATGCAAGCTCTAGCTACGATGTACGAGAAACCCTCAGCGTCCAACAAGGTTCATCTTATGAAATGACTATTCAACATGAAGATGTCAAATGGTCGGAGCATGACTGAACATCTAAACGAGTTCAATATAGTCATGAGCCAATTGGAATCCGTTGGCATCACTTTTGAGGACGAGGTTAGGGTGTTATTAATCTTGTCCAGTTTGTCAGACAGTTGGGATGGTTTGGTGATTGTCGTGAGCAATTCTTCAGGGTCAACAAAGCTGAAGTTCGATGATGTGGCCGGTCTAATTCTAAGCGAATAATCGAGAAAAAAGACATCAAGAGTTTCAGGGGATTCGAGGAATGCTTTAAATATTGAAGGAAGAGTAAGATCGCTGAACAAATGAGGTAATAAATACGAACGTTCTAAGTCGAGGAAGAAGTTCAAAAGACTGAAAGACAAGGACGGGTGTTGGCATTGTAGGAAGAAGGGACACATGAAATGTGATTGCAGGATGCTTAAGAAATAAGAAGAAAACTCTTAAGGTGGAAAGGATTCAGTGAATCTATCTGAGGAGAGTGACACAGAGGCGTTGATCTTGTCTCTTGATGCGCGGAATGAGTCTTGGGTCATAAACTCGGGTGCTTCATTTCATGCCACTTCGTGTAAGGAAGTTCTGAGTGATTATGTGTCAGGTGACTTCGAAAAAGTCTACATAGGTGATGATGAGCCGTGCAGCATTGTTGGAAAGGGAGACGTTCATATAAGTCAGAAAGACGGAATGGTTTTAAAATTGAATGATGTCAGACATGTATCGAGTTTGAAACGGAATTTGATCTCAGTGGGGCAGTTGGCCGATACCGAATATGTGACGACATTCACCAGTGATTCTTGGAAGGTCACAAAAAGTGCATTAGTGATATCTCGAGGTAAGAAGAAAGGTACTTTGTACATGACCTCCGAATCGTATAGTTCACTCATAGTCGCATCAATTGGAGTGAATGGGCAGTTATGACATCAGAGATTGGGACATATGAGTGAGAAATGGATGAAAATGCTATGTCAAAAGGGAAGCTACCAGGGCTAAAGTCTATTGATTTAGAATTCTACGAGGATTGCGTGTATGACAAGCAGAAGAGGGTAAGCTTCAAGAAAACAGGACGCACTCCAAAGACGCATCTGTTGGAGATTGTACACACTGAGTGTGGGGACCGGCACAGGTATCATCTCTTGGTGGTTCACGTTACTTTGTTTCTTTTATTGATGATACTAGTAAAAAACTGTGGCTCTATTTCTTGAAGCACAAATCAGATGTATTTGATGTATTTAAGAAGTGGAAAGTAATGGTAGAAAACGAGACAGGTAAAACAGTAAAATGTCTCAGATCAGATAATGGGGGAGAGTACTGTGATAAGAGGTTTGAGGAGTATTGTGCGAGCAAATGGAATCAAACATCAGAAAACGATTACAGGGACACAGTAACAGAACAGTGTGGCTAAGTACATTAACAGGACTATTCTTGAGCGTGCTAGGAGCATGAGGTTACATGCAGGGTTGCCTAAGATGTTTTGGGCAGATGCTGTGAATACTGCAGCATATCTCATCAATAGAAGTCCTTCAGCACCATTGGATGGTGGCTTACCAGAAGAAACGGGGACTGGGAAAGAAGTGAACCGTACATATTTTAAAGTGTTCGGTTGCACTTCATATGTTCACATTGATGCAGAGCACAGAAACAAGCTGGTATGAAGTCCAGGAAGTACATGTTTATAGGCTATGGGCAGCATAATTTTAGCTACCATTTTTGGGATACAGAGAACAGAAAATTCATCAGAAGCAAAAATGTAGTCTTCAATGAAAAAGTGATGCATAAAAATAGTGTGCAGCAAAACAGAGATAAGGCCGATGAGAAAGAATTCGTAGAGTTGGAAGAGTTATCGGATACGGGTGTTACAATGCCATAGGATGAGCATGCAAAGGAGCACAATGAGGTAGAGCTGCAGACACCGGTTGTGAGGAGGTCTACTCGGGAGAGGAGACCTAAGGTCCGATACTCACTCTCCTTACATTATCTACTGCAGACAGATAATGGTGAACCAGAGTGTTTTGAAGAGGCATTACAGTTAGATACACGAGTTAAGTGGGAGCAGACCATGGATGATAAAATGGACTCCCTGAAATCAAATCGTACATGGGAGCTAGTCAATCTACCTAAGGGTAAGAAAGCTCTTCATAACAAGTGGGTTTACAAACTGAAGGAGGAGCACGATAGTTCGATACGGTACAAGGCCAGATTGGTTGTGAAAGAGTTCCAACAAAAGGCAAGTATCGACTTCACTGAAATATTTTCACCTGTGGTGAAAATGTCTACAATTCGCATGGTCATGAATATAGTGGCTACAAAGGACTTACATCTGGAGCACCTAGATGTTAAGACAGTCTTTCTTCATGGGGACCTTAGATATACATGCATCAGCCGACAGGATACATAGTACCGGGAAAGAAAAACAAGGTGCGTAGACTAAAGAAGAGTCTATATGGCCTGAAGCAGGCCCCGAGGCAGTGATACAAGAAGTTCGATAATTTCATGTCGGAAAATGGTTTTAAGAGATGTCATGTAGATCACTGTTGCTATTTGAAGAAGTTTGATACGCCGTACATCTTCCTTCTTCTGTCCGTTAATGATATGCTTGTGGCCGGATTAAATACGAAGGACATCTCAGATCTCAAAAGACAATTGTCTAGAGAATTTGCCATAAAGAATTTAGGAGCTGTAAAACAAATCCTAGACATGAGGATAAAGCGTGAAATGGAAAATAAGAAACTAGTTTTGTCACAGGCAGAGTACATAGCCAAGGTACTTGATCGATTCAGTATGGGAGGTGTTAAACCGGTAAGCACTCCATTAGCCAACCACTTTAAGCCTTCTAAGGAGCAAGGTACAAAGAAGCAGGAGGAACGAGACTATATGACTAAAGTCTCATATGCGTCAACTATTGGGAGCTTCATGTATGCTATGGTGAGCACAAGGCCAGATATTGCTCAAGCAGTGGGAGTTGTTAGCAGATTCATGAACAACCCTGGGAAGGAACATTGGGAAGCTGTGAAGTGGATCCTTAGATACCTGGTAGGTGCAGTGGATGTAGGGTTGTGTTATGGAGGATCGGAAATCAAGCTACAAGACTACGTAGATTCAGATTTTGCAGGATATATCGACAGCAGAAGAAGCACTACAGGATATGTCTTAGCACTACAGGATATGTCTTTACTCTGGAAAGTGCTGCAGTCAGTTGGGTCTCCCGGTTACAGAAGATAGTATCCATCAGTACAACGGAAGCAGAATATGTTGCAGTTACAGAAGCGTATAAGGAGATGGTGTGGATGCAAGGTTTCATAGAAGAGTTGGAAAAGAAGCAAGCAGATTACAAGCTGTACAGTGACAATCAAAGTGCAATACACTTGGCTAAGAATTCAACCTTTCATTCAAGGACCTAGCATATTAACATCAGATATCACTTTATATGTTCATTACTGGAAGATGGATCGATTGCTCTGTAGAATATCCATACAAGTGAGAACCCTGCAGATAGGCTGACTAAGGCGGTCACACGAGAGAAGCTTAAGCTCTGTTCAGCTTTGATTAGTCTTCAAGCTTGAAGACGGGGAGGTGGTGCACTCCGGATGTATAAGATGAAGGTTTATGGTGATGTGTCTCCAAGTGGGAGATTGTTGAGGTGTGGAGCTGGCACACCAATAACTTGGTCGCGCTGCTCGACCGGTCGAGTGGGCTGCTCGACCGGTCGAAGGGCACTGCTCGACCAGTCAAGGGCTACTCGACTCAAAGTCCAACGAGCCATGTTTTTTGGCCTCGACCAGTCGAGGGTCCGCTCGACCAGTCAAGGGTTACGCAGATTGTGCATGGAATTGGTGCGGACTGCATAATTTTGAGGCGATTTTCACAGACGTGCGAAAGGAAGTTGCCTAAACTATAAATAAGGGTCCCTAAGGCTATTTTAGGGTAAATTCTAATGTATTGGAATTAGCGTTTTCATATATCCAAGGTGAGAAAGAGAAAAGAGGTTAACAAAAGGTGTATGGGAGCATCGGAGAAGGTTAGTATATTGCTTATAATCTCATTTTTCTTCATAGTGGAAGTTTGCACCCGTGGTTTTTTATCCTTGTTGAGGTTTTTCTATGTATATTCTGTCTTGTAGATTGTTGGTATGCTTGAATTCTATTTCTAGACTATATTTCTTCTTATTTATCATTTGTGGGTGAGACTGGAGATTGGATCTCGGTTCATTGCGTTGTTGGCGTACTACGCAATAATAAGCATTATGATAAAACCCTTATGAATTGTGGAAGAATAAATCTCCAAACCTAAGATATCTCAAAGTGTGAGGGTGCTTAACTAAGGTAGGGCTACATTTACCCAGGAAAACAAAATTATGAGATAAAACTCTTGATTGTGCATTCATATGCTATGTAAAAAATAGCAAGGTTTATAAATTCTTGGTTTTAAAGTTTCATAATCATATTGATGTCGATTCCATCATTGAATCCTTATATGTTATTTCTTTGAAAATATATTCCCAGCTAAATCTAAGATTATTTCTTCCATGAAAGTAGCAGATTTGACAGTAAGGATTGATGTAGAGAATGACATAATAGAATAGCCATTAGAACTTAGAAGAAGTAAGGGGTCAGAATTGAGACTAGCATTAGACCCGACTTTTACACCTTCCTTGTAGAGGATGATCCATCCTCATATGCTTAAGCTACAAGCTCTCCTAATGCAACATTTTGAAAAGAAGCCATTAATAGTAAAATGAACTCAATATTGCACAATAATACTTGGAAATTAGTAGACCTACCTCCAAGTAGCAAACACATAGGTTGTAAATGAGGTTTTTAATACTAAGCTTAGAACAGATATGTCTGTTGAGAAATTCAAGGGTAGGCTTGTGGTTGAGGGGTATAAGCAAAATGAAGAAATTAACTTTTTTGACACATTAACCGGTCATCAAAATCATATATATACGAGTATCGATAGTTTTTGCCTCCATGCACAATCTTGTGATTCACCAAATAGATGTGAAAACCGATTTCTTAAATGGTGAATTAGAGGAAAAGATATACATGGACCAACCAAAGGGGTTTGTGATGAAATGTCATGAGAATAAGGTATACAAACTAATAAAGAGCTAAAACAAGCTCCAAAGCAATGGTACAAGAAATTTAACAAAGTGTTGTTGTCAAATGATTTTCAAATTAACGAGTCAGATAAATGTGTGTATAGCAAGTTGTTTAAAAATGCATGTATTATCATATGTTTGTATGTGGATGATATGTTGATCTTTGTTTTAACATTGATGTGGCGAAGGAAACTAAGTCCTTCCTTCACAATTCGATGTGAAGGATTTGGGAGAAACGAATGTAATTCTTAAAATCAAAATTGTGAAAGACTACAACAGAATCACTTTATCTCAATCACACTGTAGAGAAAATTCTGAGAAAATATAATCTTCTAAATTATACACAATCTTGTGGCTATTTGTTTACTGTGGCTATTTGTTTACTGTTAGAGTAGTCACAATATGCTAGAAGTTTAAGAAGTAGACTTGTATATCTCGATCTACGATGGAGTCCGAGTTTATTTCTCTTGCAATTATAGGAGAAAATGATGAATAATTGAAAAATATACTTAAGATATGCCATTGTGGGGTAAACCAGTGATAGCAATTGCACTGCATTGTAATAGCTAAGCCACAATAGCTGAGGTAAACAATATGACCTATAATGGAAAGTCCAGACATCTACGCTTGAGACATAACTTAGTCAAGCAATTGATTCGAGATGGGATAATTACAATTAACTTTATAAGGTTTAAAGAAAATCTAGTTGATCCGCTAATTAAAGTGCTAACTAGAGAGTTAGTGATGAGTACATTGAAGGGAATGGGGTTGAGTCCCATATAGATAAATCACCTATAATGAGAGCCCAACTTATATGACTGGAGATCCCAAGAACTAGGTTCAATGGATAACAACAAGTTTGCTTTGTGTAATTTGGTATTGGCACTATATATGAAAATTGAGAACCCCATTCCTATGGTATAGTAGTGTCATGACCTTTAGCGAGGAAGGATGGACTGTGTCCTTAATGACTTTTATAACTATGATATAGTGGAATGTTTAGCTGCAGGTACATCTTTGATGGACTCACCTATATGAGTGTGGAAGTAGAGCCGCTTCCTATAAGAATTGAGACATTCTCTAAAGCACTTATGAAACTAGGATAAAACACATGGCCATAATGTGTTGGCTTAAGAAATTCAAGTTTCTCTGAAATATTGTGCGTATGATGTGTTTGGGTTATTTTTTTTTTTGTGTGTGTGTGTGTGTGCGTGGCCCCAGGGGGGGGCTCCCAATAATCCGGACATATTTAAACTAGGCAAGGTTCAAATCTTTTAAATATATTTATTGATGCACTCCGTTTTGCTGATTTTCCCAATTGGTTTTATATTCGTTTTCTTGATTTTTCAAATTGCGAGGGATTATTAGATAAAAAGGAACTTTTAAAATGATTTGAAAAATCTAGAAATTTTGAATTTTGCCTTTGTTAACCAACTTGCCTTAATTGTGTTTAGTTTTATGTCACATTAAAATGTTGTTAAGAAAACTAAGCATTTATATTAAAATCATTCAGTAATAATTTGTATTAGAAAACAAAGGTATGCCATGGGAGCAACCACGCATGTGCATGGCCTCAGTCGTGATCGTGGGCGTGGTGTGGCGCGGTGCAGTGTGGTACAATGTAGTGTAGTGTTGTGTGATGTGTCTTTAATCGAACACTTTTAGTTTTCCCAGCATATGTTTTGTACTTATGCACATGAAGACAAAGAAGAGTCGTTGTATACTACCTAAAATTAATGAGCTGGCATGCACCGACATGCATTTATTACACCGTTTGCATGCGCCTCGAGCCCCAACGACTATATACCATTTCTTTATAAAGGTATAGAGACATCCTCTCCATTGCAAAATGATCCAAAAATTCTCTCTTCTCGGGATTTTTGTGTATTCTTTCTGGGTAAATTAATTCAAGTATTCTTGAGTTCACGTGGATGTGATCAAGAGTACACCAAATCTAAGACGTTCATCTTGGAGGAGAGATGTTGTATCTTGGGGGCAAACTTTCTGGGACCTAATGCATCGAGATTGTCTTCCCATGGGGGAAAATCTATCTTTAAGACTGATAGTAACATGCCTCAGCTCTACAGATTCTTCGATTATTATTTTGGTTTATTATTTCTTCGATTTTGTGTTTATATATATATATATATATATATATATATATATATATATATATATATATATATATATATATAGTATTTTAGAATAAAAAGAGTTAGAGCATGTTTGTCACACATTGGATATGAATTTTTTCACATAGGTGTGTTTGAAACATGCACACTTATTTGGAGGTGCAACCAGAACCAATTACACATCTACATAACAAAGTCCTAAAAATAGCAACTACCATCCTTGAATATCTAGAACATTCATTTAAAAGCCCTAATGGCGTATGGTCAACCATGAAAGAACCTAATCAAACATTATCTCCCCTCAACCAAAGGTGAGTTATAAAAAAGAAAGTTTCCGTGGACAATTTTTAATATCATGTGAGATGATCTATGATGAGTGAGTGGTCTTACGTGAACCATTTATATGGGGGTTTCTTGATAAAAGGCATTATATGGAGGAGCTTTAAGAGTATAAGCTTTCGAGCAACCTCTCTTTTTTCCGAAAACAATTTCAATTGAGACATACAAACATGAAAAGAAAAGAAAAGTAAAGAAAAAGTAATAATCATCTATGATTATTCTAAGAGTATGGATTCCTATGTATTCGATTTTTAAGAGGCTTGTTTGGATAAAAAGTGGGAATCTCATATTTCTCTTATCATGGTTACGTAGTTTCCTTTGCTAGAAAATGCTAACTATCAAGAAGTTTAATGATTACTTTATAAAGACGAATTTGGTGGGTTGTGCCTTTACATCTTGTATTGTAAATTTCAAAAGGCAGGTATAATAGTAGACTTAGATGGAGCCAATGTCAAACTATTCAAAAATGAAAATAACAAAAAGAAAATAAAAAGCTACGTTTTTTTAACTAGGTCTAAGTCCAACTTGTTAGACTATATGTTAAGGTCAACCTAGTGGATAACTTCCTACCTTTCCTGTGAGTGCAACATTCAACTCATCTAATAGGTTATCCCGATCATGAGGATCATCTTGTGTAGAAATCTTCCACATACACTAACCAAGTGGACCACACTTGTATTTTTCTATTTATCAATAGTTACATATGGTTGTTGTGGTGCAATCCACCTTATGAGCAAATTACTAGAATTGTGCACTGGAAAACCGTTGCACTTAATTCAATCAAATTGCACCACTCGTGTAATGGAGGGTCTAGATTTGGTACATGTGTGTGTGAGTAGGATATGCAAGCGTGCTAGATTCTACTTGACTCAAGGGTTGATTGAATTGTTAGTCTACCTTCTCCGAGACAAATAGCTTGGAGACTGGGATTGAAGATCAAGTGTCCTCTCGGCCACTAAAATTGCACTCCATTCAAGCAATTAGTGAAAGTAAAGGAGGCTAATCCTTCCAAATGAATTCTTTTTGCCTCGTGACAATAAACGTGAGTCTACGGACTTAAGGACTTTTTTTTTCACCAACACTTTAAGTCCAAAACAATTCTCAAATGAACAAAGATACACTTTCAAATTAAATGAGATAAAAATGTTGCCAATTTCACTAATATTTGGAATTGGTGTTCATTACAATTGATAAGTTGTGAGATAACCAAATGAATAAACAAGGAAAAGGATAAATACCTGATACGCCTATCGAAACAGAAGAATCAAGGTGGGTATGATCAACCAAATCAGAACTTAGTTGATCACGGTCTACAACTCAAGGTTACAGGAAGACTATCTCTATTCCTAAGGTACCACAGGAGAGCTACAAGGTAGTAGTTGTAAACTAAGCCATGTTAAAGAAAATATAACTAAAAGATAAATTAATGTGTTTGGCGTAGGGCCCTGAGCTCTTCTTCGATTGTTACTTTTATAGATCATTGAGGCAGTGAAACCCTCGCTAAGGTTTCCTTGTTGCTTCTGGATCCTTCGTGTTCACACCATTGTTCTAGATATGGGAATCCCTGATTAATCCAAAACTGTCGGACTGCATTGGAAAGAAATAGTTCTAACTCAATTCGGACTTATTAGCTTCCCAAGTTTTCTTCTTATAATTGGTCCTTTGCAGAGATCTTTGTGGCCCACTAAAGATTAAGCCTACGACTGCCAAAGTTTCTTTGGATTTGAGCCACCAAACCGAGTTCTAGGAACCTCATGGGCTGATCCAGAAAGAACCCCTATAAAAAAATCAAGGTTACTCATCCACAGGATCCTTTCGCCTTGATGGTTTAGAATGCCGGAAGGAATAGATGGATAAGATCCATCACATCAAGGTCTCTTAGACCTCTAATCAGGGATTGATCATACTAGATTTTGGATCCAGTTCTCCCATTCTCTTAATTCTAATTAATGTATGGGGCAAAGGGCCTAGTCTAATGTGTCTATTTCCCCCAATTTAGGCCCACGCCATGATTGGGTTCGCTTGTACACTGGTCCAATCTTTGAATCTTCAGAAACTTCTCGAATACTACAATCTCTCCGAATGTCTCTGAGAATATCTCCCATTTTAGAATGACTGTGAGAGACAAACTCACCAAGAAGATCATAGCTGGATTCATAATAAGATATGTTCTCTCGGCAAGTCTCTTATATACATGGTAGACACATTGCCTCATTAATGGGCATAATAATCGTAGCCACGTGGCCTATGCTGATTTGCCCTCCAAAAGGCGGGCATAAGAGCTCGTGCCTTCGCATTTATAACGGAATGCATATTGCCGAAGAAAATGCGAACAACTATGTTTTGCACCAATTACGGTTATCTGGTGCTAACACGTGGTGGCCTATAATTGGCCCACATCAATGTCACACCCCAAACCCGGTCACAGAAGCAAAAGCACCCAGACGCTAAGGTTGGGGTGTGGACCTTAAATATAAATGCATGTGGAGGGCATTACCCCCATGCCTTTATGTTCATTTTAGCGACTAAATTCACAGCTAGAAATCAAAGTCACGTATACCAATATAATGGTAACGAAAAAGGTGGGGCATAAGTAACGAAACCAAAGAGCAGCAAGGTCATTGTCCAAAATGAGATCAAGTCTAAATCCCTCAATTGGGGATCATACAACCACAACAAATAGAAATACACAAAAAATAAACTAACTAACAAAGAAAATGAAAAAAAAAAAAACTCTACTGCTCTTAGCTCCCCGCTTGGCGCTAAGCAACGATCCAAGCCTCCTTTACACCTAAGATCCCTACATATGTCAAATTAAAGGCGTCAGAGGCCTACATAGTGAAGAAATACCCCTAAGATTAACACGCAATATAATAACCAAATATGTATAGGAATAAAGTGAAACAAAACATATCGTATATAATTCTTACCTAACACTCATATATGAAGTGCAGCGCAACGACGTAGCATATGAATCACACAGGGTAAGTTCTATCTAACATATAGGGTGAAATTAAAGTAATCCCAAGGTTAACGGTGTGCATCTAGCCAACATTAGGGGTGTACACAAACCGGGCTAGCCCGGTTAGCTCGCTCGACTCGGCTCGAAAAAGTCCGATTCGGCCTGACCCGTAACTGAGTTCGGGTCAGGACGGGCCAATTTTCTAGGCCCGAAAGTGAGTTCAGGCCGAGTTCGGATACCTCCCAGTTCGGCCCGACTCGGTCCGAAATCCGACTCGCCCCCGACCCAACCCGACCCAACCCGGCCCGGCCTGACCCGTGTATGACTGTATTTAATTTGTATAAAATATTTTATTTTATGCTTTGTCAAATATATGTAAATGTATGTAAATGTCCTGACTAGTTAGATTTTTTGTGGAGTCTATAGTTCAACTATCTAAACCATTTGATCGAGAGCCTTGTAATGGGACACAGATTACCTGTCAAAGCCCTTCCCATGAACTTGCTGTAAGGTTCGAAACTGGCCTGAACTCAGGTTCAAAACTGGCCCGAACTCGAAGGTTCGAAATTGGCCCGAACTCGGCCCGAACTCGCGCCGAGCCCGGTTCGGGCTGGAGATGTTGGCCCGATGACCAGGCCCAGTCGAGTTCGGGTATTGTGTGACTGTTGAACGGGTCTGGACGGGCTGAGGCCAGTTCGACTCGGCTTGACCCGTGTACACCCCTAGCCGACATACAACAGCCCTTAACGGCTAACCCGCCGGTAAAATATGGAAAGATGCGGTTGTACTGACTATCCACTTAGTAAAATCCATAACAAAAAAGGACGCTCTTTTGAATGATGATTGCTGATCTTAAGAGCAGTAAACTGTACTGAACAAGCAATATCACAACAAGTGCCAGTGTGTTAGTTTCTCGAACTTTGGTTTCTTCTCCGACATCATTGTCAGAGAGTGAAAGTCCGACCGTAATGGAGATGCATCCGGTAGCAACGTCGAAGTTGACTAGATGATCAGGGTCAAATATTGCATATTAGACTCCGAACATTGCCTAATTTTACGTACATGATAAGGTTCAATGGAGTGTTTTAATTATATTTTTGTTACAGGACGAAATCAAGAGCGTTAATTGGAAATTGATGTTAAAAGCGTGGATTTGACGTTCCGAAGTCACCAGAGCACGGGGTAGACTCCAGAAAACCAATAGTGAAGATTTTACACGCCTAGGATTTGAGGAAAGCAAGCAAAAGGGGCCCAAAAAGGGTCCAAAATGCAAGATCACATGTTTCCCGCCATCCGATCAGTTCGAAACTTCATACATGGGATGAGGACCGCAAATCTATTAAATTTCAACCTCCTGGATATTTCGGAAAGTGCCCCAACGGACAAATCAGCCCACAAACCATTTCTGATCGATATTTGGAACCTGCTTGTTGGTGTCGGCGGTTAAAATAATATGAAGAAAAGGTTGGACGGTGCTTTGATTTCCCACAAGCATTACGCATGCGTGAGCACGTGCATGGCGCACGTGTAGGGGCGGTGCCGGACGGCCAGTTCGCAGTCGGTCGGCCACAGCGTTCAGCGCCGAGACCCTCTCCTTCTCAAACCAAAAGACGTAAACAAAGCGTTCTTCACCGGTGATTGGGTTTCGGTTGTGGGTCCACACTCGCTGATCGGCCAATCCGGACCGTCCATCGAGTCCAAATGAAGGTCCTCTTCAATGCTTAGGTGTCCGAATCGTGAACGATCATCATGAGTGAAATCCAAGCCGTTGAAAACAATTCGACGGTGAATCGAGAGATCGAGATGGACCACACCGAAATCACTCCAATCTCAGCAGGTCTGACCGATTTTTCGAGAGGGAAGCAATGGACGAGTGGATTTCTCAACAAAACATCACGGTGGACCCCACCATCATGGCAGCGCCGGTTTGGCGTCCGCGTAACGCACGGCCGCTGGCCGTTTTGCGGAAGACAGTGGGCCCCACACGTGGCCCGTACGGACAATCCGATCCGTCCATCGTGTAGATGGGTTCGAGAACTACAAAACCATGCTGATCTTCCACTCCCATGCGTACACACGTGCGTGATACAGAGGCCACAAAAGGGCTATCCGGCGACGTTCAAAACTGAGTTTTTTGTGATTTCTTCTGTGGGCCGCGTCAATGGACGTTCAAGACCACCCATTCTTGACTGAAATTTCATCCTGAATCCAATGGACGGGGTGGATTTTCCAGAAAATACCTCTGTGGGGCCCACCGATCACGGTTGCGAAAATCTACACTTCGAGTCCGTCTACTGCCACCCATAGATTCCACCATCCAACAGCGGCTATAAAAGTGGAGTTTTGGACGTGGGAAAGACATTCGATCCGTAGAAATTAGAGATCCAGAGCGGGAGAAAGAAAGAGAAGGAGAAAGAGAGAGAGATTGTTCGGTTTGGAGTTTTAATTTATGAATTTTATTTAATATTTTTTATGAATTTTATGGGTAACTAATCTCTCAAATAGGGTGAGATGAAGCCCCTAATTTGATCAGCTCTTGTATTGGTTGATTTACTTTGAATTTTAATTAATTTACTTTTTTTCTCTAAGTGGGCTTTACGGGTTTAAATTCCATACTTCTCCATCTATGAGCTTGATCAAAGTATATAGATGGATGTTGTTTGGATGCTTATTACAGGTGCTTGGGTCTGATCAAGAACAGGTTTCCTATAGAGGAAGAAACAGGGTGCTTTAATGAATGTACATTCCATGTGCCCGACCAAGGACATGGGATCATTATTCATGGCATTGCTCAAAAGAATTAGATGTCTATATGCTCCGATTTAGGACACAGATTGTGCTTTCTCTATTTAAGTGGTATCAATTTAGGTCAAGGTGAATCAACAGACGAAATAAGGGTTAGGATAATTAGGGGTGGATTCGAAAGTCCTAGTGCTTTCTCTCTGATTGAATTTTCTTCCCTGTTCTTAATTGTTTTTCCTAAAATCGTGCTTAGTAGTTTAGTTCATTATTCATTGGATTAGTTAAGAAGAATCATAGATTTGAATTGTGACAACCAGTCCTCATGGGATTCGACCTCGATCTTACCAAGTTTATTACTACATCACAACCCTATACTTGGGGAGTGAACACTAGACATGAAGTAGATGAGGGAGAGATTTGGAATCTTGTATCACGAAATAGCAGAGACAAGAGATTAGGTTTTCAGAAAAGGAAGGGCGTATCCTCATACCCAACTCTGTTCATCAAGGACTTCCTGGAATGATGGGCACTAGTTAACTTCGCCAGGGTTTTTGGATGGGCAGGGTCAGTTATGGATTTGGTACTGCCAAGAAATAAGATTACTGGATCTTACAGGGGTTTTGCGCTAGTCAGGATGAGTACGGATGATGAACTCTATAGGGCGATCCAGATGTTGAATGGAGAAGGTTTTGGAGGTGTCGAGCTGAAGGTTTAGAAGGCTAAATATAGACCTGAGTTCAAACATTCTAACAGAGGTGGTCCTCTTCAAGCGTAAAGTCGATCGAAGGTCATCTCCCCCATTTAGTGAGGGCAGTAGAGTGCGTCATTAATCAGTGGTCATCCTTCCTTCAAGGAGGCCCTTCTAAAATCGAAAGGGACTAGTTCATGATCGCGAAATCAATCTAATAGAGCAGTTTTGGGTCATCTCTCAAGAGCAGGGAGTATTAAGGAGGGAACAATTAAAGGGGAAGATAAGTGGGTTCACATAAGCAAAGACTCCTTTGATTGATCCAAATAAGTTCTCTGGAGTCAATGGTCACTACCACCATCCTAAGAGCGTCGATCTCTCAAGTGAGGATCTGGCTGGACGATTGTGGTAGATTCTCGCTAGAAATCTAGAACATTAAACCTATAGGTTTCAATGAACTATGGATAGAGTTGAGTCTAAGGGCGAACTCAGATGCTTTGATCATGGCAACAACTATACACAAAGGCAGTCCGATCTCCACAATTCAGAGGTGGGATGAGTTCTCACAGTTTGGGATGGAAGATGTGTGGATACTAATTTGGTCGGTACTTCTCGAGCTCTGGAACGACGATTTCTTCCGAGCCGCAGCTTCTCGAGTGGGCCGGCTGATTGAAATAGACCCAAAAATAAAGACAGAAGAGGAGATGGGAGTATTAGGGCCATGGTCAGGTGGCGAAAGGGCAGTTCAATCCCTTGTTTCATCCAAGTTATGGTTGACGATATATAGGAGGGAGGCAAAAGACAATCCTATCCCTTGATGGGGAGATCTCTGGAGGGTAAAGGTTTCTTCACCCACTCCGGTGACTGCAAGAGAAACCATGGGGAAGGACAAGGGAGTGCAATCTGCATTCTTCCTAGGAGCACTAAACAAAAATTTAGATACGTGTCAATCGCCAGTAGAGTTGGCAGCATCGGTGTCAGACCGCCTTTGGATCATGTGACACGTGTCCAGAAGAACACGTGTCCGAACACGATGCCAGCGTCGACCGAGTGTCTAACGAGATATTATGAACCTATCGCTTCGGTGCAGGTTTCAAGCGAGAGCGTCGAGGAGGCTCTAATAGGTGGCAGCTTCGGGTCCTATGGCGATCTCGATCGGGAGGTTCGGGATCGCTTTACTGATTCGGACATCACTATCTACTCCGTAGTAGAGGCTTCAAAGCACTCAAGCCAGCCAGTGCCTCATCAGGACCTTCCGTATATTTCAAACCCTACTTCCAAATGCCAGTTAGTTCCTACCCTTTTAGGTTTGGAATCCTCTTCTCTAATCGAGCGGTGTGAATCTCGGCCGAGAGATCTCCATCGTTCTTTTGCTCCCTTGTTAGGTAGGCCTCACGTGTGAATACTTCCAAGAATCCAACCATGTGGACCTCTATTTTCCTTTGATCGAAGACAATTCCTTTCCACTATTGTTAGAGGGTGAAGACTGTTGTGATTCCACCTACGACTTCCTTTCTTGGTTATTCGAGAACGTGGTCTCGCCTGTATCCCTGTCGCCTCAACTCGTGTCACCTACAGATCCTATGACAAATCAGATGCTAGCAGATCTATTCTAGGAAGGTATGGATAAACGAGTCATAGAAGCGGAACCCCTACATGTCAGGGTGGTTAGATCATCAAAAGAGCAAGGAGGCGATCTCAGGGAGCGAATGAATAAACTAGATCAGAGGGTTAAGCTGATCGAAACAATCCAAAAGAAGGAATGGATAAGGGATGTCATGGGTCATGTTGGTAGATCCATCGGAGTCTCCTTCGCTGACCACCCAGAAGATGACTTAGTCTTGTTCCACTGTATCGAGGAATGTGGTCGACCGTTGCATCAGACAAGAACTCCTAAGAAACCTCCCTTAAGGTCCAATAGCAACAAGGACCTTCAAAGTCTCATTTAAAGCCCCTCTTTTATCTCTCGGTCCGATTGCACTGGCAGGACTCAAGTCCTACGGGGAAGCTCAGTTCCTAAATGAAAGAATTTTCTTGGAACATTAGAGGTGTGTGATTAAAGCATAAGCGAAGACTAATCAAGGACATTTGTGGTAGAAGTAGAGCAAAGGGTAATCTGTTTGCAGGAAACTAAGATACAAAATTTCAATGATAAGTTGACAAGCACTCTTTAGAGTGCAAAAGATGTGAGGTGGGTCACTTTGGATGCCATAGGCAAATCTGGTGGTATTCTAGTGACATGAAAATCCTCTCTCTGGTCCTTGATTGATAGCTGGAACGGTGTTTTCTCTGTTTCGGTTATCCTGAAAGATATCTCATCTGAGTTCTCCTGTCTCATCACTTCAATTTACAGCTCCATCCAGGATGCTAGTAGATCTGAGTTTTGGGAGGAACTGAATGCTACCAGGCAGAGATTCAGTGGGTCGTGGTGTATAGGAGGAGACTTCAATATCACGCGTTACGCTTTCAAAAGGTCTTAAGGAGGTAGGGCTACTGCTGGTATGCATCACTTTTCGATGTGGATTGAAGACCATGAGTTGGTGGATCTCCCTCTGCTTAGCGCTAGATTCACCTGGTCAAATGGGAGGAAAAATCCAATAATGTCGAGGTTGGACAAATTTCTAGTTTCGTCTGACTGGTTGGAAAGGTTTCCGCTTGTATCGCAATCTATTCTCCCGAATCCTGCGTCGAATCATAGCCCCCTTATTCTAGCAGTGGACAATTATAACTGGTGTCCTAAGCCATTCAGATTTGAAATATCTTGCCTGAAGATAGAACGATTCTACCAAAAGATTGGTGGGAAGGTTTCAGAGTGGAAGGCTATGTTGGATTCAAACTCTGTAGCAAATTGAAACTGCTAAAAGACAAGCTCAGGTCATGGAAAATTCTAAAGCTCCTCAAAAGAGAAGAGGAAACAAACTCCATTCTGGGGGAACTCCAGTCAATTGATCGAGAAGTATAAGATGGTGTGAGATTAGCAGAGGTCAGTTCCAAAAGAATCGAGCTAATCTAAAAATATTTGGCTAGGCTCTTGGAAGATGAAATCTTGTGGAGACAGAGATCTCGTACCAAGTGGATTAGAGAAGGAGATAAGAATACCGAAATTTTCCAATCTATAGCAAGTGCTCGTGTTAGAGTCAACAAAATTAGCAGCATAGTGGTAGATGGGGTTTGAGTAGAAGACAAGGATGCAATTTCGGAAGAGGTCGTTCGTTATTTCAGCAATTTACTTTGGGAAGAAGATTAGGATAGGCTGAAGCTAGACCATCTCCACGTAGATAACTTGTCCGAAGAAGATGCAGGTGTAATAGAATCTCTTTTCACGATGATTGAGGTGGAAGGGGCTGTTGATGAGTTGGGAGGGGATAATGCCCCTGGTCCAGATGGTTTCCCGATCCTCTTTTTTCAAATCTTTTGGAAAATGTTAAAAGGGGATATAATGGACTTTATAAATGAATTCCACGATAGAAGGCGGCTTTCAAAAGATCTAGAGGCATCTTTCGTAGTGCTCATTCTAAAGATCCCGGGTGCAAACTCTTTGAAGGATTTTCGGCCGATCAGCTTACTTGGTGGCTCGTATAAAATTCTGGTCAAGGTCTTGGCATCTCGATTAAAAGGGATGATTGGCGCTCTCATCTTAGATAATCAAAATGCTTTTATTCCAGGGCAACAAATAGTGGATAGTGCTCTTATTGCTCTCAAATTCTTGGAGTCTAGTCATAGATCCAAATCTAAGAGTATTCTATGTAAGCTAGACATTGAAAAGGCATACAACCATATTGATTGGGGATTTCTTCAATATATGCTCATACGGATGGGTTTTCAAGACAGATGGAGAAGATAGATAGGAGAATGTGTGGGATCGGCATTCTTTTCTGTTCTAATTAATGGATCCCTAAAAGGTTTTTTCAAAAGTTCAAGGAGTTTATGTCAAGGAGATCCCCTATCCCCCTTCTTTTTCCTTATAGTTGGGGATGCTCTTTCTAGAATGTTGAGTAAGGGTCAAGCCGAAGGTGTGGTTTCTGGGTTCAGAGTGGAAGGGATGGCTAGCCCGATATCTCACATTCAGTTTACGGATGACACTCTTGTTTTGTGAAGCAGACTAGACTAAAGTGAGCAACTTGTGGACGATCATTAGGTGTTTTGAAGAAGTTTTGGGCTTGAGGGTTAATATGGCCAAGTCGAAGTTGTTTGGGGAAAATATGGAGGAAAAAGAAATCAATAATTATGTAGACTTCTTCTAGTGTTCGGCAAGCCGTCTCCCAACGTTCTTTGTCGGTCTCCCTTTATGCATAGGAAAACCCCCAAAGTTTCCATGGGATAAGGTTATTAATAAATTTGGGGCATATCTTGTTAGATGGAAGTGTAGATACCTCTCTTTGGGTGGCTGGTTAACCCTTATTAAGGCAGCATTGTCGAATCTCCCTCTCTATTTTACGTCTCTGTTCAAATGTCCGATGTCGATTTTGGCAACTCCAGAAAGACTTAGACGAGATTTCCTGTGGCATGGGAAGGAAGGTAAGAAAAAATTTCACTTGGTTAGTTGGAAGGAGGTTTGCAAGCATATTGATCAAGGAGGGGCGGATATAAAAGATCTCAAAAACATGAACCAAGCTCTCCTTAGCAAATGGACGTGGAGACTTGGTACCAAAAGCAGGTCTCTTTGGAACAATCTAGTCAAAAGCAAGTATGGTTATTCGGAGGGGGGATGGTAGACAAAGGACTCTTCTAACTATAAAGCTTTGGCTCTTTGGAGAGGAAATCTATCAATGAAAGAGGAGGCTCTAAAAGGAATTCATATTGCAATTGGTAATGGAATTTGCACCCGTTTCTGGGATGATATCTCGGTGGGAGATGATGCCCTTAGAGTTGCATTCCCGTATATTTATAGTCTCGCCTCTAATAAGGACATCTCAGTGGAGGGGTGCTCTTAGTTATTGGGGGAGTAGTGGTGTGGAACCCAGATTGTAGACAAAATCTTTGAGATATGGAGATTGAAGAATTCGTAGTGCCTCTAAATCGTATCTAAAATAGCAATCTGGATCAGCTCAAGGCCGATAGTCTCTTTTGGCGTTCTGACAAATCAGGTCACTTTTCGATAAAGTCTTTATATAGCATCCTTTTCAGCCTTTCCCTGTCAATGGAAGAGGATTCGTTTTCCCATGTTTGGAAATTCCATGTTCCCCCCAAGATAGCGGCATTCGGTTGGTTAGTGGGCAAAAACAAGGTGCTCATGGTGGATAACTTAACAAAAATGGGAATGTATGGCAGATGAAGAAATGGTGGTTCATGTTTTTATCCACTGTTCTTTCTCTTATCAGATCTAGACTCACATCCTTTCTTGGTTTCAGATATCCTGGGCTTTTCCAGATTCAGCCCATAGTCTTCTCCAAGCATGGTATGGCTCGAGGTGTGGAAAACAAAGATCCATAATTTGGAGTATTTCTCTCATGGAAGTCTGGTGGTCTATGTGGGAAGAAAGGAACGAAAGATGTTTTAATGGCACCTCAAATTTGGTTGAGTGTATCGTGCAAAAGGTGATCTATTTCATAGCGGAATGGAGTTCTTCCATTGAAAAGATTCAGAGTTGTAATTTGTCTTTTTTAGGTTCTTAGTTGATCTACTTTCTCAGCGGATTTTCTTTCCTGCTTAGTTTTTGTATTTCTCTTTTCTCTAATACAGGTAATGTTACCTTTCCAAAAAAAAAGAGTAAACTAATCAGTTGATAAAATGCTCAAAAGTACGTCCGTACAAGTTAGACGTTCAGTAAAATATATATACGTTGGATGTCTATCATCAACCACAAATCACCTAAGATACGATAACTAACCCGTTCTGACTCTAAGTTGGAGATGCACATCCCGACAGCATGCGACACATATAGTTGCCAAGTAGCTGGTAAAATACAAAGAAAGGTACGCCTATACTAGTTAGGTATCCGGTAAAATCTTCATACCCATGATGCATATCTCCAACTGACATGCTCTAAGCTACCACCATTTAGTCTATAAGTAACCCATTCATAAGCAACAGATTCAAACAACTTATTATGCAACAATTCATTACCCTAGCCATATCGGGCTGGGGGCTCGCATCAAGCTAAAGTGTGACTTTTATAGTGGCTAACTAGTTGGTAAAATATAAAGAATAGTACGCTTGCACTGGTTAGGTGCCCAGTAAAATCTTTACGTCTCAAATGCCCACCTCCAACTGACACCAATCCTAATTATAAGCATCCTAATCTACAACCAATACTAACCCTAACTACAATAATCCAATAATGCAAGGAATTCCTCATACTTGCAGCCCTTTCAGCACAAAAGGGGATCAACCCAAACGTAACTTAGGCCAATAAAATCCCACAAGGACAACAACGGGTCTCCTAAAGAAAAACCACAAGGGGGCAAGATGCTAAATGGGAGCCCTCCAACCAAAAAAATATGGCTGTTAATCCAAGGCTTCCGCCTCATGAATCCTAAGGGTAATGATTAGATATGCAAGAATAAATTTGTAAATACAATAATGAACACGCGTGCTAATTTTATAAAAATAGCCACCTAGTCTACATGCATATAGCTCCTAAAGATGACCATAGGGCATACAATTTATTTCGAAATGGCAGACAACTACATATACATTCATAACTATTAATGGAAACGATCAGACCATATAACAATTCGTAGAATTGATTGGTGACTAATCTAATTAATTAATTCCTAACAATCATAATTCATGATGCTTAGTTAACTTATCCAAGAAGAACAATTCAAAACACATCACCATCAAAGATCATCAACAAAACATTTACACGCTCAACAAGAAACATACAACTTGTTACATAGGAAATGAACATCAGCTAGAACATCACGAGAAGCTTGAAGGGTAGTTTTTCACCTTATCGCGGTCCAGGTTTCTAGAGCACTACAATCCCGATCTTACCACTGAACGACGCCCCCTACGAATGAAAATTGGGGGCTTGGGGAAAACCAAACCCTAATTTCACAATCCTGAGTTAGAATCGAAATTCATCTATATTAAGCCTAAATTTGAAAGCTAACGAGGGGATTCTGCTTACCGATATCCTAGGCTACATCAATTCGGTGTTGTGGCCCCGAATTGGGCCCAAAAGGACAATCCACCATACAACGCCAACAAAGAACTCAAGCATGCAGCTGGGCAACAACTATAGACCGGTCCAACTCCAAAACCCTCACATGCATGTGCTAGATAGGACGTAAATAGCCTGCATGCACCGAAAAGGGCAAGGGGCACATAAGCACGGTGACCCACACCATTTCCCTCTCTCTCTCTCTCTCTCTCTCTCTCTATGTCTCAATCTCCATCTTTCACTCAGCCCCTCTCCCTCTCTTTCTCTCAAACTCCCTAAAAATGAAAGAAAAGAACGGAAGTGCTATATATAGTCAAAGATAAAAGGTTGGTGGGTGGCAAGGGTATTGAAATTCGAGAGCTGTCAACCAGACCGGCTTTAACCGATTGCTTTGTCGGTCGAACCAACAGAGCACCAATTCCACAGGTTCTTAAGGTACATAGGTCGGTTGGACCAACTTAACTATGTTTCAGGCACAGTCTAGGCTTCCTTATCAGCCTAAGGTTCTGGGTCCTAACCCTAAGCTTTCATGGGTTGACCTAGGGTTTTTGGGTTAGGTTTAATGTGATTTCGAAGGTAAAAAAGGTGGAAGGACAATCAAGTGGTCTGAGCGATCTATGCACCGGTCGGGTACTCGACACGAAGCATTTAGGAGTGGGCTTTTCCTAATCAAACACTCAAGGACCAGCGGATAAGATACCATGTGATCTGAGTCCTATAGGGCTTGACATATCACAATCAAGAGGGGTGAGGAATCCATCAGGTTTGGAGCTCTGAGACCAGGGCTTACAAGGTTATCCGGGTTTGCTTATGCAAGGAGTCTGATCATGCCACAAGTTTCTAGATTGAGGATTCTACTCCAAAGATCTAGGTTTCCAAGGGGAGGACACATGCGCAAGCATGTACGATCACGTGATCAGATGAAAAATTTCCTAGTGACGCGTGAGGACATGTAAAATCGAGTATTGGAGGGTCAAGGCGTTACAGTCAGGACAGCGAAAATGGGTCTAAGAAAAACCAATGTGAACTTTGCCACTAGTGATGTGGATATGAAATCGATGATCTTGGTCATAAATCATGATGACCATGGGTCCTAGGTAGCCATGTGATTATATCATAGTTAATATGATGGAGTATCATAAACATATACAAACATGGTTAAAGGAGAGGAATTCCTTAGTTGTCCTTAAAGACCTGAGATTGGACACAACGGTCATTAATCAAGAGATAACTGTGGTCAATAGATTTAGTACCCTGATATATTATGATCACCTAGCAGGTCATACAACAAAGCTGTGATCATTAGTGTCATTGTGATGATGGATGGAGTCATCTTATGTGAAGGGATTGAGACAAGTAATGATGGAAAGTCTCCACCACTGAGCATGACATGATGAGTTGGTGTGCCTTCGCCCTACCTCAAATAAGAGTGTTAGTATGCTATGAATAAAAGACTCCTAGGTGGACCTATTGGGCATTTACATTGGTGGACTTGGGTCAAGTCTCTAAGCAAAGAGGCCCAAATGCCTAGATTATGAACCACCTGAAGATTCACCGAATCTGATTATTTCTTAGTCCCAATGATTTATGAGGCTTCAAAGTTATTATTATATGTGATTTGGCTCACTTTACGAGGTCACGAAGCGTTCCAATAAAAGTGAGTATATTAGGCGCATCTATCAAGGTCTATTGAAACTCACATGAGTTAACAAGGGATCCATTGGTTTTCTAAAGATTTATTTATAATTTAGATCTTGAAGATTAAGTATCCATCAAGTGATTTTTATTTTTATTTTCTACTGAGCTAGTGCTCAAAAGATTTTAAAAGGTTTTTAAAATATTTTTATTGAAAAAATCATTAAAAATATTTTGATTGTACTTAATGATGATCTAATGATATGAATCTAGGAATCTATTACTTGATCTGTATGGGCATTGGGTGTTTGGTGGATGGCCGTGGCAATGAAATGATTTGATCAGATACAGGTATATGGAATAAGGTAGGATTAAAGAATTTTAATGTAGTGTGGCATATGAAAGATTGTAGGGTGGTAGCATACTATAATCGGTGATGCATTTTCCTTCGGGGGAGAGAGAGATAGAGTCATCTCTCATCTCCCTCCCTCAGTCTTTCCATCACACGTTTTTCACATGTGGATACACATTTATGAACGGCTCTTAAGTCCCCCGGCCCTACTTTGAGGGTTCTTACCTCTCCTCTATTTAGGATAGATTTGGACAAAGACTTCTTAAATTGGAAGAGCAACCTCAACAAAAATGACAGTTTCTCAGCATCTTTTATCCATAAAAAAAATTCTAAATGTTGGTTATTAAGTTTTTCTTTTTTAAAAAAACTTAATAGATCCAAACAAAAATTCAGTGTTTAATTATATAATTTGAACTTTAAAAAAGTTTTTATTTTTACTATCTTTTAAAAAACCTAAAATAAATTGAAATAATTTTTGCACGAGGTGATATTCATGAGGGGGCAAACCTACTGGAAGGGTTGGATTTTACATGCACTTACCAGGTTGGAAGCTTTCCACTGGGTGGACAGTACCTAGTTGTCCAAACATTTGGACTTGAGACCTGATTTACCTATGCAAAATCCTCTTTTTTTGCATCGTGTTAACACCCAATCTCTGTGGATCCATCATGTTGTATGGGTAAAATCTACTCCATCCATCAGCTAAAAAGCACCATTTAAATCGTGCGTACAAAAGATCAACCTGATATAAAAGCCCAGTGAGCCACATCAATGAGAGTAATGTAAAATTGCTTATAAAACCTTTAAATTCATATGGTGTGACCTGCTTGAGGTTTGGATCAAGCCAATTTTTGTATAATTCTCTTCGTCCCATAAAGTTACGCTTAAGTAACGGTTTCTTGATAAATTTGATTCTCGACGTATGATCCATCGCAATCTTTCTCACATTTTCGATGGTATACATGGACGAACATGGATGTTGCTTGCAAGAATGATAATTCACTATCATTTCATCGTAGCAGCTTACTTTTTAAAGTAATTCTCCTTCTCTCTCCCATATTTTGCAAACTGCTTCCTTTCTCCCACAAGCATTGCGTATACTGGTATACATCATCCACTAGCCGTTAAAGGGCAGACAACAATGCATATCAAGCATTAGGGATGGAACCCGGGCAGGTTGGGCTGGGTTAAGGGTCAACCCAAGCCCGACTTGACCTAACCCAACCCAACCCAAATTCCAACTTGAGGTCCTCTATACTCAACCCAGCCCAACCTCTCCTGACCAAACCCGACCCAAATTTGCTCAATTCAAACCCAAACCAACCTAACCTCCGGTTGGGTCAGTTGGGTTCAGGTTGACCCAAAACCAATTTTCTGCCCTACCAAGTATTATGGTCGGTGACGTGTTGAAGCCGCGGTCCTTAAATTTAGAAGTATGTATCTTAGCCTCAGGCAATTTGGATTGGGGTGGATGACCTGGATATTTCAATAACTAGGTAATAGAATACCTAGAGTATTATGACTGGTAAGAATTACCATTTCTATGTTCCAATAAGATCTTAGAGTAGGTGAGTGTGATCCCTAGAAGTTGTGATACCACAAGCTTTGTGTACCAAGGTGATGATTTACCATCAAGGGGTTTGGGAACGATGAAAACTATGGAAAAGAAATCCATTTTGGACTTTTCTCCTGTTTGTGGAAAAAAAAAATGTAGATATGGAAATTGTTGTCCATCTCCACAGTTTTATTAAAAAGAACGTGGATGCTGATGTCCTTCACCAAAAAAAGAAAAGGGTCCAAGCATAGATATCTAAGGTTTGAAGAGAATTCTGTTTTGACCAATGACGTTTTAACATTTCCATGGAAAATTCCACTTCAAACAATACAATGGAGTTATTTTTGGATTCTGGAGTTCCCCATTTCTTGACTCCACATGAATTTCCATGTTAAGATTAAGAATTTTCTCTATCAAAATGGTTTTAATATCTGAAAGAATCTTTTCAAGGAGTTCACCAATTGCATGTACGTGGCTTAATCCTTGGTCATTTGGTATCTTGTATTTGATACGTGTTGTGTGTATATATATATATATATAGGGCCCTGGCCGTGAACTAATTTCTGAGAAAACTGGATGGAAACCACTCTAAAAACTTGATTGAATCAGAATATCCAACAACACTTCAACTGGACAGCAAAACAAGGCAAAACAACTTCAACCACGCGTCATCAAATCAGAATATCCAGCTACATGTCAGCCCGACCACCAAATCACATCATATCAGTGAGTAAAAAGTCACGATTCTCAAACTGAGAAAAATATGAAAATAAAGAAAAACAAGTAGAGGAGAAGAAAAGAAGATAAAGACAGAAAGAGGAAGGAAGATCAAGAATGGAAGAAGAAAGAGGAGAAGTAAAGAAGATAAAGAAAGATCAAGAATGGAAGAAGAAAAAGGAGAAGTAGAGAAGATCAAAGAAAGGAAGATCAAGAATGGAAGAAGGGGAGAAAAAAGGAAGATAAAGAATGGAAGAAGGAAGGGGAGAAGAAAGGAACAGGAAGGAAGAGGAGAAGAAAAGAAGATCAAGAAAAAGGATGATCAAGAATGGAAGAAGAAAGAGAGACCCTAGGAATAGCTTTTGCTATAATCCCATGTAAAATAAGGAGTACTGGGGTTGGACATCCAACCCTTGCTTATTTATAAGACTTGAGATATCTAAATTTTGGCATCCAAATCACAAGTACACTAGAATCAAGGTGATTCTGAATCCTCAATTGTGTTTAACAGCTTGAAATTGGAATGCACAAGAATCCAAAAATTGTGTTTGGATGCCTGTAATTTGAATACATTGGAATTCTTTAGTATATTCACAGGAATTGAATTTGATTAACCAAATAAACTTTAATACCCCAAATTAGTCTCCATATGTGATATTTGATAGAATTGATCGTAATAAGCCCATTGAAATATACAATTTGGCCAATGACAAAATTTTGAACCTCGATTGGCCACAAACATAAGGATCACAAAGGACTCCCCAATATTTTTTAACTGTACATTTAAATGGTCAACATTTGGACGGTTATGATTATTCTACTGATGTGATTTTAGTGTTGTGGCCGATAATTGAATTGTTTTGGGGTATCATCAGCATGTCACGAGTATAGCAGATGGTAGCCTCGCGACACCTTTGTTAAGGTGTGACTCTCTTGCCTTTTGAAAAGAGAGCCAAAAAATAATCCAATTACATCTGAATCACAACAAAGAGGTGAGATTTCAAAACAACCAAAACTACGTATTTCAAATACCTCTGATTCCATTTACTTCCAAATACATTCAAAATGGGGCCGCCAAATGACCTATTAAGATAAAGGGTAAAGCCAGAAAAAAATAGACAAAAAAATAAGATAGGAAAATAGGCCTAGAGGCCCACGGCCAAGCCCACATATATACTACCACGATATGTGTTGCCAATTACAAGGAATCTTTCTGAATTGAAATCAATAGTGTGTTTGGCAGGCTACAATTGGAATCCGGCAATTGAATTTATCAGGAAATTGCAACTTGCAACTCCGAATATACTCAAAAGTACGCATTGTGAAGCATATGGTGTTGATATAGGATAGAGTTCCTACTCAATATTGACGCATCTCACATGGATACAACATGGATTCATTGATTATTTGAAGTATCTAGGAATCATGGACTCCAACAATCAAGATGCTTCTCTACATTCTTAAGAGGAGGTTTGTGAAAATCCATCCCCACATATTGCATTCGGGCACCTCAGGGCATTAGTCGTTGGATCAGGGTCCATTTCAATGAACCAAAATGTTTATATGACGAACCTCACCATATTTAGGGATAACCAAAAAACAGAAAATTGTCAGATTTAAATATTTTCAATTCTTTGATTATACAGGATTCATGGAGTCAGTCCATGTTCAAGGAAATGAATCAGAGGATCAAATGGATTAAAATATTCCAAACTAAGAGATTTTATTTCTTGGATTTACATCATCCAAGGTAAAGCCCATGATATAAACAGTTTGAATCATTGGAAAATGATCCCAGATACAAAGGCTAAAGTCCTGACATATTCTAATGCAATATTGGGATGAATTCTAGCAAATGTGTTGCCACTCATCAACCATTGTTAGTCTTTCACATATTTTACAACAACCACATGTGAAAGCCTAACAATATAATGGAAAAAGATCAATTTAATATTAAATCGATGTGACAGAACACAGATTGCCAAAAAGAATGCAATTCAAAAACAAGTGTGGTTTCATGCATGAAGGTCCCATTGCAATAGAAAGTGACAGCTCTGCAACCCATAAAGTGGAAACAATACTCAATAGATCAAAATTTATTCACAACAGGAAACTGATCAGTGGGAATTCGCTTACAAGCTCATCCCTCTGCCGGTTGTGAGAGGCGTCCAGCTCTCACAGGGCCTGTCCTTCGCTTTAACGGCCGTTAAGTACGTTCGGAATGTTCAGAACTTCTCAAAAGGGAAAGCTAGCGGCGAGAATCGCCGTTGGTTGGGGTTAGATGGGCTGATCTTAGCCCTTGTTTGTGCTTGTTTTATTGTGATTGTCAGTGGGGTGGGCAAAGAAACCAATGAAGTTGATGATGAGATGGACGGTGGTGATGGGGTTTTATGCGGTGAATCGACGGATAAGAGAGGGCGGTTTTGGAGATTTTTGCTGTACCTTCCATCAGCTATGATTGTGTTCTTGTTAGGTGTTGTTTTGGCTATCATAAGGAGGCCTAGTGTAGTGAAGGAGATTGAATTTGGACCGTCCAATGTGAATGTAGTGAGGATATCTGCTCATTCATGGAAGGAAGGCTTCTTGAAAGGAGCGATACCGCAAATACCGCTTTCCGTTCTCAATTCCCTGATAGCGGTGTGTAAGCTGTCATCGGATCTCTTCCCGGGGAAGGATTTTTCGGTGACGTCGGTGTCCGTGAGCGTTGGGCTGATGAATTTGGTGGGATGCTGGTTCGGCGCCATGCCATGCTGCCATGGGGCTGGTTGGCTCGCTGGGCAGTACAAGTTCGGAGGGAGGAGTGGTGGGTGCGTTGCTATCTGGGGGATAGCTAAATTGGGGTTGGGGATCGTCTTGGGAAGCTCGATCGTGAGGATCCCGACGCAGTTTCCGGTGGGGTTGTTGGGTGTGCTTCTCCTGTTTGCGGGGATCGAGCTCGCTATGGCTTCAAGGGATATGAATTCCAAGGTGGAGTCGTTCGTTATGCTCGTCTGCACTGCTGTTTCGCTGGTGGGGTCCAGCGCCGCGCTCGGGTTCGTGTGTGGGATTGTGGTGCATGTCCTTCTCATGCTTAGGAGCTGGAAGATCAAGAGCTGGAAGATTTGGCATGGATGAGGGGTGGATTTCGTGGGGAGATGGTATTAGGAGATGATGGGTGCGGTTGGTTTCTGTAGCGGCTGGAGGAATTTCATCGAACACTTGTTGTGCAAGCTCGTAGTCTCATCTACCGTGCCGATTAGTGACGCCTGTGTGGATCCCGCCATAATGATGTGTTTTTATCTTAAAAAAATAATAATAATAAAAATAAATAAAAAGACTAAATATTAAGATTTACAACATCTCAAAACCAAAACAGAGAAAACCTCATCATTTGCTAGCAAGGTATTCTGTAATGGTAATGGTGGCCGTAACAGCCACCGCTGTTTCCTGTTACGATAATGGCCGAAACAACCATCATGGCTTCTTCTTCTTCTTCTTTTTTCCTTTTTTTTTTTTTTTTTGAAAAACCATATTTCAGCCCCATAAGTGATATGATCGTTATGGTTTTTTTTTTTTCCCGAAATGGTCATTATGGCCATTACAACCCCGAAATGCTTAACAGTTACCACCAATACCGTTATGCAACAGCCATTACATAACAGTTTTGGAATACCCTGGTTGCTGGTCAATACGAGAAACCTTCTTTAGTGGACAATGCATCTCTCTAACATAGGGATGTGTGGTATCTTGGCTTGATCTTTGATTCCTTCATCACTTGCTTTTGTAAAATAAGAGGGAAGTTGAAGCCGTATGCAGCTCACCAGTATCTCGGGACTGTTGACATTGTTTCCATTGGCTCAATGTGCTTGATAAAACCTCATTTGCTGCTCTAGTTGTTTTACTGTGCAAAAGCACACATATTTCCATAAAGTAGACAACAAAATATCCAAATTTTGGTTACACTTACACTAATCAAATTCAACCAAAACCCATTTTGGGAAACTAAATATCCTTAGAAGGAGAAGAAAAGCTCAACAAAATGAAGTGACCATGCTCTAAAATAAATGCCAAATATTATCACAGATCTCATAAATGTGGATTAATCATGAATACACTGCAATGGAATCCAATCAAATGATCATACTCATTCTTGAAGAGACAGGATATACATGCACCACACACACACACACACTCGAACATGAGACGTCCCTCTGTGGGCCCCAAATATGGGTCACTACCCCGAGTGTGCCCTCGCATAACCCCCAGGGGCCCTGCATGACCTTTCTGACTTTTCACAGAAATACTGGAGCCTTGCTTCTTTCACCAATTAAAGAAAATGATCGATCTCCCTACTGGGATTTCAACCTGTTACAATTGATGCTTTAAGGTTTACTTCTCCAGTGAGACATCCCATTATTTTTTCTTAGCCCCCATGTATAAGGCTAGTCCAGCTTAAGATAGATGTCACAACATGTATACAAATCATGTTACATGAACAACCAATACAATATGTAAAGATTCAACTTCTAAAAATTTTCCCAAATGTTAACTCCATATTAGATAAACATGTGACTATAATAGAGATCCTTGATGGCTTTTTCGCATGCCTTTTCAGCAATTCATCGTATTAAACTGCCATGCCATGAAACCACATAAAAAAGACTAAGGCAATTAAAACGAACACCTCATAGGCTCAAACTAATACTCCATATTCAATTAATAAAGCATATTTAACCTTAAAAGAGAAAACTAATGGCCCTTGCAAAGGCACAAACCTGAGTGGAAACTATATTATATTTACAACAAATCATACCCAATAGAAAAGAGTAAATTGGAAGTTGGTCAGAGCTTTTGCATTGTTCATGCCACCTTTAATGTACTGATCTCAGACTTATCATCTTGAAGCTTATCTTCTTGCCTGAATTTGAAGTTCTCCATATTCAAGATCTTCTAGAAGCTGCAAAGAGGACATCTCTTCTTTTCTTTGAGGGTCGGCAAATGGAGGATTTTTTTTTAAATGAGAAAAATCCACGCTTGGAATACAAAACTTTTCATAAATTCCCATAGTAACAAAAGAAATCCAAAAGGCCCCCTGCAAAAAATTTAACCAAATTTGATTTACTGTATACAAACTCACCTAGGTGATAAATAAATGCTCTAACTAGTTTAGGTTGGAAATTCTGTAATGCCAAAAAAAAAAAAAATGATTCAAAGAGATATTAAGAGAGGGTTTCAAATTCAACACAATAATTACAGTGTGAATTAGTGCACCTCCGATAAGGTAATGCAACAATGATCACAAGAAGCATGTGATGAAGATGAGACCCCAAAAGCCAATTTGTGGGTGATACGGCCTGTCCGGCGAGCCCCACATGTCAAGTTACACTTACAGATTTTTAAGAGATTGGGATCCTTTGTGTGGTTCTAGCTTGATATGAAGAAGTCCTTACTTATTAAATATTTTGAATGGTCTTTAAAGGGGATATTAACTCATTAATGGTTTTCTATTTTGAGAAATTTGTGTCTTAGAAGATCTTTAAGGGCATGTTTGGATACGCGGAATCCAAGGGAAAAGAAAAGGAAAAAATAATTATTATGCAATGATGATTTCCTTGAGAACTATTGAAACAAGGAATCCAGTTTTGAATTCTTGTTCGAATAGCAAGTAGAAATCTCATGTTCCATTCACAATACTCGCCTAGTTTCTTGCACCAAGATTCCAAATTATAGAAAAGTATAATGATTGTTTGGTGGAATCCACCCTCATTTTTATTTTTTTAATTTTTTATTTAAAAGGTAATGAGATTTTATTAAAAGAAAAGGCCCAAAGGGCCAAAGAAGCTATACAAAAGCTCAAGCCAGTGCAAGAGAAGGGAACAAAAAGCCCAAAAAAAATCAAGAAAGTCACACCCTTCTAAAGACTTCTAAAGATAACCCACTTCGGTTCTGAAAGCAATGGTTAGTCCTCTCCTGAAAGAGCCCAAAGACCAGCCAACATAGCTAATTCAGCACGCCCTTCCCTTCTTCCTTGGCCCACCTCCATGCCACACGAGGAAGAAAACCTCGATAGTCACAAAGACCAGTGAAGGAACCCTTCTTCTTTGCTATATGTTAACACATGAGAATGCAAACTGTACAGCTGTATAGCCCACCTAATAGATGTGGATGTGGGTTGTCCGATTGTATGGCACACCTAGCTTCTCTCTTTTTATATTTAGTATTTATATTGGATTATGACTCCTTTAGAATATGAACATTATTAATAAGGGTATTTTTTGTACTTTCTGGTTTTTATTATTAATATAAAGGAGAAGAGTGGTGATGTCTAGCTGTAACTCTTTTTCATCTCTTTTCCCAACTTTCTCTTCTCTCTTTTCCTCTCCTCTTCTTCTTTCTTTAATCTATGATTCTACATGGAATCAGAGCATCCTTATTGTTGATCTAATCGATCTTTCTCCCTTCTACCCTATAATTCTTTTTCCTTTTTTATCTCTTTCATCCCTCTTGTTTTAAAAATATTTTAAGAAACCTAGAGTTTCTTTTCTTTTTGTAGTGATGGGCCTTTGTAATGGTTTGTGCATGAGAAAGGGATGAAGTGTTCATGATCATCACCTCTCATGTGCGGGACATGAAAACATGTGGGTTGATTGCCATCGTCAGATTTCGCGTTCGTGATCATCAACCCTCGGGATTAGTTGGAATGTGTGGATGTGTGGACTGGTTATTCTCTTTAAGTATGGCGTGCATACCATGTAAAGTGTACAAGTTGGGTGTTCGTTGGTCACAAAAGGTCAGCTGTGTTCTTATATGAAAAAGAAAAGTGATTCGGGATCTAGATTCATAAATCCATCTAAATTTTAGGAGTTCAAATAACCTTTATTAAATTAAATGGAACGAACAATCTTTAGTTGTCCAAATCCATCCAAGTGTTTCTAATTGCCAACGGAAAATTAAAATACTTGATCATTGAAAAGCTTGATGAGAGTGTGAGTACGTATGATCAATGGATTTGGGAGAATGCTCAAATTATGTAGTTGTTGAATAGTATGGACCCTTCCATTGGTATGAATATAATGCTTTTGGATATTGCAAAAGAAGTGTGGGATGCATTACGAGAGATATATTCATTTAATAAAAACATCTCTCGGATGTATTAGCTATTTGAGGAAAATATTTGTGCTTTAACAAGGAGATAATACTAGGTGGATATTATTCAAAACAATATGGAAGGAGTTGAATGTGTGTCAACCCCTTACTACTAATTTGGAGAAGTAATGTCAACAACAAGAAAAGTTCCGAGTGTGAAAGTTTTTATCTGGCTTAAAACGTGAATATGAACCGGTTTGTGCACAAATTTTAGGCAACAAGGACATGTCATCTCTAAATGAAGTGTATGCTCGCCTTCAACATGTATCTCTTGGCTCTATAAGTGGAGCCAATAACAACTTTGCTTTAGCATCCTTTACTAATCGAGGCCGAGGTGTTGGTTGTGGTAACAGAGGTAATTAAGGTGGTTATAGTGAAGTAAGAGGAGGTTGTAGACCTAAGAAGTGCACCCATTGTGGGCTTACGAATCATTCTATGGAAAAATGTTATGATCCTCATAGAAAACCATCATGAGCTAATTAACCATCTCAAATGGAGAGAGTGATGGGTCTTATACAACTAGTTATATGTCTATAACTCAACAATCATGTATGTCTGGAGAGATGGTTACGCTTACTCAAGAAAAGTACTCTAAATTGCTGAAAAAAATACAGAATCAGCCCGTTCCTGCTACTTCTACAGCTACTTCCACTCCTATGGCTACAATTGTGACCTCAAGTATGGCTTATTTAGGATCTAAGTTTCCTACTCCATAGGTCATTGAATCTAGAGCATCTGACCATATTACAGGTAAGTCCAGTGTGTTTTTTCTATTAATACAGCGCCAACAGGTTCATTTGTCACTTTGGCAGATGTTACCTAGTCCAAAGTATGTGTAATATTCTTTCCTTCCGTTATCATTTCTCCTTTTGTCCATAAATTCCCTTTTAAGTGTTTTATTTGTTAGCAAGCTAATCATCACTTAACTGCTTTGTGACTTGCTATCCTTCACATTGTGTTTTCTAAGATCTAAAGGCGAAGAAAAAGATCTGTGAAGGACATGAACATGATGGGTTATACTATCTTAATCGTGACATTGTTGGTGCAACCACATAGAAGAACATTTCTCCATATCAGTGGTATTGTCGTCTCAGTCATCCATCCTTAAAGATTTTCAAAGGCATTATTCCATCTTTATTGTTTGTGTCAATTTTAGAGTATGAAGTGTGTGAGTTGTGTAAACATTATCTTGTTAGTTTTCCACCACATGTAGAAAAGAGTAGTTCAGTTCCTTTTTCTTTAGGGCGTGTTTAGTTTGCCCATGAGAATGCAAACACCTCTGTTTTTTGGGTTTGTAATGGCCGTAACAGCAGTTACAGGCCATAACAGCCGTTACGGTACCGTAACAACTGTTATGCACGATAACCATAAAGAAAATGGGAAAAAATGAAAAAAAAATTAAATTAAATTAAATACATTTTTTTCTTCTCATCTTCTTCTTCTTCTTCTTTTTGGGCTGCTGCGGTTGTGGCACTGCTGCAGATGTGGCGCCAGCAGTTGCTGCTACCCTTCGTCTTCTTTTGTTTTTCATTTTCCCTCTCATAGAAAAACGAATGGATTGCATGGTTGTTTCACAGCCACGCACTTATTTTTTTTTAAATACTCTGTAATGCACGCAACGCAGTGCACTTGCACTGTTTTGTTACATGGGGCCCACCTTAATTTACGTGTAGTATATCCATGCCGTCCATTAGTTTTTCAAGTTCATTTTAGGGTACGATTCTTGAAATGAAGGGATCCAAATCTCGATTGGACCACACAATTCGGATTGAATGCCCACCGTTAAAATCTTCCTAGGGCCCACTATAATGTTTATTTTCCATCAAACATGTCGATAAGGTCACATAGACCTTGATGAAGGGAGAACAAAAATAACAGCTTGATTCCCAAAAAAAAAGCCTCAATAAATTTTTAATGGTGGAATTAAATCCCTATTTTGTGGTCCACCTAAGATTTGGATCAGCCTCATTTTTTGGACCATGCCCTAAAATAAGTGGGCAAAAAGGATGGAACACATGGATCTACAACAAATGCATTGAGGTGTGCCCCACATTTAAAGGCATACTCACTAGTGGTCCACTGAAGATTTAGATCTACCTGAATTTCTAGACCATGGCTTAAAATGAGTTGTAAAAATGGATTGACGGCATGGATATACAAATACATCGAGGTGGCCCGCCTGGCCCACTAGTGGTCCACATGAGATATGGATTTACCACATTTTTTTTTTTACCATGCCCTTAAATCAGTTGTTAAAACAGATGGATGACATGGATATATAATACATAATCAAGTGGACCCCACGTACATGGTCCTAAAAATTTATACATGAGGTATATATCAACTCAAAATTAACCAATTAAATTTTGGAACCATTGTTGCTAAGTCACAATCCCAAAATTAAATTGTTTGAACAATTTTCACCATTAGTTTGCAGACACTTGTTTTTTGAAATAGGACCATTTGATATTTTTCATTTTTCACTGTCCAATAAATGTCCACCAATCCATTAGTGGGATAAGTGCCAATAGATTGCATTAATTTGAGGCTAGTTTAGGGCATCGAATGGTCCCCAAATCAGCACCGAATCAACAACACTATTTACCCCAATTTAATTTAAATTTATTTTTTTTAGATCTATGGGGGAAAATGATATCAAATTGTTAGGTATATGAATTATATAATAGGATACAAAAATCCCTAAACTCTATAGGTTGAAATGAAATGTATGTGAGTCACGAAGTATGCAATGCACTAGCACTATAAATAAAAGTAAAACTTGAAAATATAAGATGTTTTGGTATTACATTCATTATAGTAAATTTATATAGATATTATATAGTTAGAAAACTAAATATAAAAGGTTTGTAGTTAATTTCAGGTTGTCAAGTTCATAAATCTATTAGACAACTCGACATAGCATTCTCACAAAAGATTGGACCATTACACTAGCATAAACATGTTCAAAATTATAAATGAATGCATATTTGGAATATTTATAATTTTTTGAATTTTCTAAATATTTTCTCAGATTTTTTTGAGCAACAATTTTTTTTACCAATACAGAGGCGTATCGCCCGTTAAATCGATTCAGCGTATCCTTAACGGTGGGCACCGTTACCACTATGAAACACCTTGATTATAATCATTAAATTTTTACCTTGTAAAACTACCATTTTTGCAATGATTTAGGGATGAAACAAATGATGTAACAAAAGATCATTGCAATCAAATGCAAGTGATGTCACCACACAATTACAAGAGTAAATAATCATTACTCATTTACAGCCATTTACCATTGTAATTGGAGAACCAAACAGGCCCTTAGTTCATTCAGATGTTACGGGACTGGTTAAAATTTTTAGTAAATTAGGGTACAAGTATTTTGTCACATTCGTTGATGATTTTTCACGAATAGCTTGAATTTATTTAATGATAGATATATATATATATATATAAATATATATATATATATATATATATATATATATATATATAAATTACTCTATTTTGAGACTTTTTACATAAAAGTATAAAATCGATTTAACTCAAAAGTGTCTGTGTTTTGTTCCGATAATGCCAAGGATTATATGTCCCAATCCTTTAATCAGTATCTTTTAAAACAAGTATCATACATTAAACATCATGTGCCCGCACACTACAACAAAACGATGTCACAGAACGAAAAAAATTGTTACTTGAAGTGACTCATGTTGTATTAATTCACATGAATGTTCCCAAAAGCTTTTAGAGCAATGAAATACTCACGGTATGTTCTCTGATTATTGAAGACTCTCAACAATTTTAATAGGTCCATCATCTCACGAAGTTTCACTTCACATACTCCATTGCTTTCTTTGCCTCCCAAAGTTTTTGCATGTGTACGCTTTGTTCACAAATTAGAGTCGAGCCACGATAAGTTAGATCCTAGAACCATTAAAATATATTTTTCTTGGGTACTCTCAAGCACAAAGAGGTTATCATTGTTACAATCCTTCACTTTGAAGACGATCAATTTGCAGATGTGACATTTTTTTAGTCCACTCTGTTCTTCTCAAAAGGCAGTAAATCTCTTAATGTGGAAGTTGTGCATGTACCTCTTGTTGTTGAAGAAGACATCATTCAATCTCCTCTCGATACCGATTCGTCCATTCCCATTGTGCCTCCGCAAAAATTATATTCACGACAAAAATGGGAAGATAGTGCAGCCAATCATGACATGCCATTCGCCGTATCTTCTTCCGAACATAGAAATCCAGTGAGTTCTTCAAATAAGTTTAATGTTCATATTTCCTTGAGAAAAAGTAAGCGTGCATGTACTTATTATCTTATCTCTAAATATGTCTCTTTCCAATGCTTAAATCCTACTTTTTGTCGATTTACCCTATCATTGCCCTCTCACTCCATTCTCCAATCATAACTTTTAAATAAGAGGTGGAAGCAAGCAATGGACAAGGCAATGGCTACTTTTTATCAAAAAAAAAAAAAAAAAACACTTGGGAACTAACCAATATACTTGCTAGTAAATGTGTTGTTAGTTGCAAATGCATGTGCACCATTAAGCTTCATCTTAATGGTACAACTGAACGTTTAAAGGTTCACTTGATTGTTAAGGGGCATACCTAGACCCATAGAGTTGATTATTCTGAGATTTTCTCTCATGTTGCCAAGTTGAACTCCATTTATGTTATCCTCTTCGTGGCCATTAATCACTGTTGGGCCCTCTTCCAACTTAACATTTTAAAAAATGCATTTCTTCATGGTGATCTTACTGAGGGGGTCTATATGGAGCAACCTCCTAGATTTGTTGCTTAGAGAGAGTGAGACGATGTGTGTAAATTGTGCAAGGCAATTTATGGGTTGAAGTAGTCACCATGTGCATGGTTTGATAAATTTAGTAAAGTTGTGTTGAACTATGGCTTTGTTTAAAGTCATGTTAATCATTCTATCTTTGTACGGAAAGGAACCTCAGGTTTTATTGTGTTAGTGGTATATGTTGATGATATTGTTGTTACAAGAAGTGACAACGAGAAATTGAGAATCTTAAAAAGTAACTACGAATGCATTTTCTCAAAAGATCTTCATTATCTTTGATACTTTCTTGGTATAAAAGTTGTCAAATCCAAGGAAGGAATTAATGTCTTAGTGGAAATACATTCTAAATTTGATCATGGAGATAGGTTTCTTAATACTGAGCTAGTTGACACACCAATAGAACTGAATCACAAATTTGTTGGCAAACAAAAAGATGTAGTAAAAAAGCTAGGGGGATATAGAAGATTAGTTGGAAAACTGACGCAGGACAATTAACCACTTGCTCTAAAAGCTCGAACTGTTAGAGTATGGCAAATTAATCCCTTATCTCATAGCCCAGGCTCCACATCTCATGGGTTAGGATCTCGGCCAACACCCCCCCTTCTCGTGGGCCCCAAATCACATGGGCCGCCCACCCCAAGTGTGTCCCCGCATCCCATGGACCCCACTCAAGCCCAATGGCTCGATTAATCCCCCTGTGGGTCTCAACACGAGACCTGGGCCCCAAATCATATGGGTCACCCACCCCAAATGTGTCCCCGCATCCCACGGGCTACCCCACTCGAGCCCAGTGTGAAAATACCCCCGCATTAATCACCACCTTCCGCTTTGATACCAATTTGATGCAGAGCAATTAACCACTTGCTCTAAAAGCTGCCCTACATATGGCGAAACTTATCTCATATTCTCATGTTAGGACCTCGGCTCAAATCCGCCCACCCCGTGTGTCCCCGCATCCCAAACAAATGCCCCTACATTAGAAACTTATCTATTTAACTATCACTTCGCCAAACACATCTTATACTGTGAGTGTGGTGAGCCAATTTATGAGCTCTACAAGAGTACCTTACATGGATATGGTCATTTGAATTCTACAATATTTTAAAGGAGCACAAGGACAGGGAATTATATGCAAACGAAACAATCATCTTCAGATGATGGGATAACCTTATGTAGACTGGGTAGGTTCTTTTACAAATAGTTGGCCCGCTATTGAGTATTACACATTTTTGGGAGGAAATCTAGTAATGTAAAAGAGTAAGAAGCATAGTGTTGTAGCTTGTTCACGCACTGAAGCAAAATATAAAGCAATGGCTCATGCTACTTGTGAGTTAATGTGAATCAAGAAATTGTTGCGGGAAATGAGGTTTACGGTGAATCTACCTATGCAGTTGTTTGTGATAATCAGACGATATCCCATATTGCAAACAATCCAGTCTATCATGAAAGAGCTAAACATATTAAAGTCAATCGTCACTTTATATGTGAGAAGGTCTCCAATGGTAAATTCTCTACACCATATGTTTACTTTTAAAATCAACTTACCGATGTGCTCACCAAAGCCCTTCCTCACAATCAATCTACATGCATTACACTCCAAGCTTGGTGATGAGGACATCACTTCACGTACACTTTTGTGTATGTATCAGAGGAGGCGGGCTGCACCGATTTCCTTGTGGTAGGCGAGTACTCGTGATCGTACTGAAGACCCCATGTGCATGTGCGAGCATCTAGAAGACCCCACGCTGGAAAAATGCACATGGGCTGCTTTATGTAGTGATGCAGACCATTGGATTAGAGAGACGTAACGATCGGGTCGTTGGATCACATGACTGAGCCATTGATCATGGATCATTCACATTAGTTTTTCTCAACTTCTATCAGCTTATAGGATTTAGTTTTGTTTATGTTATGTTTGGACACCATTATGAGTGTTTTTAGTTGATTTTAGTTAGACTATGGCTATTTTCGTCAAAATTTACAAAACAACATGTTTATTGTAATTTTCGAACTTTCTTGGAGCTATAAAAGAGGGTGGGCGCATGACACTATGCCTCATTGGATTTTGTGGTTTTTTTTATAAAATAAAATAAAATTATTGCTTTCTTCTTATTCCATCTTTATGCGATTTAAAGATACTTCCATGCGATTTGGAAGAAAGATTGGTGTGAGGCTAATCTTCATCAACGGAGGTGCGATGTCTCCATCTATCCCCACACCATCATCTCTTTTCCCCTCCATCAAGATATTTTCTTTAAGTTTTTCGATTCTCTCATCCTAAGCCTTCATCTTCTCGTAAACCCATTTTTCCTTTACCTTTCTTCCATTCCCAAAACCATAACCCTAAACCTAAAATCCCTAACTTTCCTACTTTCCCAAATTACCCAAACCCTAATTTTTACCCTAAGTTGTATTAGGCCTTCTACTTTGAAATATATTATACCCTATGCTAATTGGATGCCCCTACATCCATTAGATCCTAGTTTCCTTTTATTTAATGATCTTGTGTTACGATGTTGGTAACTTAGCCTAGGATTATGCATGATGTTCTTTTGGTTTTCATGGTATTCGTGATGATTATGGCAATGTTTGTGTTTTTTTGTTAATTGTCTTAATTTTGTTACTCGATCTCACATGTTATTTAATTCATGCATTTGTCCTACATTACTTGGCATAGACAACATCTATGCTCTAGCTTAAGGGGGAGTGTTAATACATAGGGATGTGGGTCGTACAACTGTATAACCCACTTAATGAATATGAATGTGGATCATCCCACTTTACAACCCACCTAGTTTCTTTCTCTTTTTATATTTAGTGTTTATATTGGATTAGGACTTGTTTGGAATATAAATATTATTAGTGAGTGTATTTTTGTACTTAAGAGCGTATTTTTGGATTAATGCACGTGCATTTTCACACCGGGCTCGAGTGGGGTGGCTCGTGTGAAGTGGAACCCATGTGAAGTGGGGCCCACGAGGGGAGTTCGGCCGAGGTCCTAACCCATGAGATGTGGGGCCTGGGCTATGAGATAAAGGAATTGATTCACCATGCTCTATTAGTACGAGCTTTTAGAGCAAGTGGTTAATTGTCCTACAACTGGAAGAGTAGGGATGTCCAACTCTTAACTCTTTTTTCTCTCATCTCCCAACTTTCTCTTCCCTCTCTTTTCTTCTCCTCTTCCTCTATCTTTAATCTATGATTCTACACAATACAAATAACACATTGTCACATAAAAGGAAAACCCTTTTCCATTTCTACTATTTAGTGTGGAATCCATTGTTTCAAAAAATGAACTAATGGGATGATTAATATATTGGGGTATCTATAATAAGATGAGAAAAGAAATGAACATTAGAGAATAAAAGGGAGAGATTTTAAGACCATATATATTTGGTGTTTTTTGATTCTTTTCTTAGTTTAGAATAACTGAGTTTATATATCTATGTGTGTGTCTGTCTTTGTAAATGCCATATGGGAATATATATATATATATATATATATATATATATATATATATATATATATATATATATATATATATTGCAAGGGAAAAACATTCTCTTCCAGAGGAAAACAGCCCTAAAAATGCTTCTATTTTCTTTCTCATACATGCTGCACCAAATTGGTATCGAAGCAAGTTCAACCCTGGGCTCATTTGAGATAAATGGACAGCAACAAGAAGAGTGTCTTGGAAGAAATTGGTAGGAGATAATATCGAATGGAAGAAATTGTTCAAGAGATCCTAAAGAGATTGGATAGATTGATAGTGTCTACACATTGTCAGAGAGGGGCTTCTCGTACATGGTGAAGTGGCAACGTAATGGGAACCAGAAGCAGTCATTCTGATGGTATTCCATTTGATCGTCCCCATGATAGGAGATTTGAGTTGCCCAAACTTTATGGAGATTTGTAGTGGAAGAGCTTCCATAGTTCGTTGGCTTATTAAGAGCAATTTTTTTAATCAAGGTATTCTGTAACTGCAATGGTGGCCATAATAGCCACCACCATTATCTTCACGATACAAGTTGTAATGGCCGTTATGCCCTCTTTTTTTATTGAACAAAAAACCTGAAAAACCTATATTGGCCCCGTTATGGACTGTTACGGGGCCATTACAGCCTTTAGGAGAGGCATAATGGGCTGTTGCAGGGGCTGTAATGGCCCTTACGGGTCATCTTTACTTTAACGGCCGTTATGGCCTTTACGACCCTGTAACGTGTAACGGTTGCCACTATTACCTTTATGTAATGGCCATTATGGCATACCATGTGTTCACAACCCCAAGTGTAGGGTCGCGATGTAATAATAACTCGGTGAGACCGAGGTTGAATCCACAGGGACTAATCTCGTACGTTTCTGAAAGTAACTAGAACTAGAACTAGAAGAAGATGTAAACCTAAATTTGAAATATTTAAAGAGTGATTTTGAATAAGGTAATTAAAACTTATAAATTTAAAGGTGGTCACTAGGGTGCTAAGGATCCACTTGTAACAATTGGGACACTACCTTGCATGATTCAATAGATCCAACTGGAATCAGAGTCTTATCTTATCCAGATGGAGAAAGGAGAGACGGTCAGATCTCTGAACTTCTCATGAACCCAGTCTTAACGGATGAGAGTTGTGAGGTTTGGAAGTGATTCCATCACCCAACCATGCCCAGGAGACAATGGCAAACAACAAGGTATACCAATCCCACAACCAATCATAGGAGAATTGTGAAGATTTAGAAAGGATTCCATCACCCTACCATGCCCAGGGGACGATGGTGAACAACAGGACTTATTAATTTCACAATCTCAATTCAGGGAAAGAAGATATTCAAAGCAATCGCAGATCCATTGTAATTTTAGCCACAACAAACCATTAAACACTGAAAATATTCCTTAATAAAGAACTAGAATCCATAAGAGTTTAACAAAACATGAATCAAAACAAAGCAAACATCATAATCACGCTACAAGCTTCACCTCTTAGCCCTAGCTAAGAGATTTAGCCAACCATAGACATGATTAAACTAAGAACTCTTAACAAAAGCATAAAAACAACTAAGGAAGAGGAAGAAAAACTCTTGGCGACGGCTTCTCCACGCTTTTGCTTCACTCCTCAAACCCTAGAAGATACCTAGGAACTCCTATTTATAGTTGTGCATCGCCTCCTTGCGAACCGACTTGGAAAAATCTGAAAACCGCCTCAAATTTACGCAGTTCGCGCAAAATCTACGTAACCCTCGACTGGTCAAGGGTCACTTTCGATTGGTCGAGGACAACCTTCGACTGGTCGAGGATGACGAAATTTAGAGTATTTTGATCGCTGAAGTTCGAGTCGAAGTTTCTTCGACTAGTTGAGCAGGTGCCTTCGACTGGTCGAAAGAAGGCTTAGACTAATCGAAGCAGGCAGATTTTTAGGGTTCCTTTTCTTCACTTCAAGTCTTCAATTCTCTTCATTCCTCACTTGGTTTTCTTAGATCTTTGGCATGTGAATTCTTCATTTTTGGTCTTCTAAGATCCAACCTTGGCTTTGGTGATTCTTGAGCGTTAATTTCATGCTTTTAACATCATTTTCGATCCAAGCTCTTAAATTCACCTTGCAATACAAACATGATTAAAACAGAACATTAAGCATTATCATGTTCATAAAACTAAGTAATAAATGGGGGATAATATGCAATATTTGACCCTCAACACCATGTATTTAATAGAATGAGATGCTAGAGGAGAAGAAGGTTAAGCTCGTCGCAACCCACTTACAGGGTAATGCACTTTTGTGGTGGACTCAACTTCAAAAGACTTGTGAGCACATTGGAAAGAAAAACTTGTAGAGTTGGAAGATGAAGGTTAAAATGCGTCAAAAGTTTTTCCCCTCAAATTACAAGCACAAACTCTATTAGAAGTTCCATTACTCACGACAAAAAAACCTAATTGTTAAAGCTTATCTAGAGTTATACTACCTCAAAATCCAGAACGACCTCAATGAAATGGAGCAATCGATAGCAAAGTATGTTATTTGGTTAGATTATTAGATCCAACAAAAGATTTCAATAACAAGGGTTTACTCCACGGATAAGGCTTACCAACTTGCATTGAAAGCCGAAGAAGACATAAGAGGGAGAGAGAGAGAGAGAGAGAGAGAGAGAGAGAGAGAGAGATTGGCCAAGATAAGATCGAATGGAAGAAGTTGTTCAAGAGATCCTGAAGAGATGGGATAGAATGACAGTGTTTACACAGTGTCAAAGAGGGGCTTCTTGTACATGGTGAAGTGCCAACGTAATGGAATCCAGAAGTAGTCATTCCGATGGTATTCCATTTGATCGTCCCCATGATAGGAGATTGAGTTGCCCAAATTCTAAGGAGATTTGTAGCCGAGAGCTTCCATAGTTCGTTGGCTTATTAAGAGCAATTTTTTTAATAGAACAAGATGCTAGAGAAGAAGGTTAAGCTCTTGGCAACCTAATTATGGGGTAATGCACTTTTGTGGTGGACTCAACTCCAGAAAGATCATTGTTAAAGCTCATCTAGATACTGCCTTACAATCTAGAACGACCTCAATGAAATGGAGCAATTGATAGAAAAGTATGTTATTTGGTTGTACTATTAGATCCAACAAAAGATTTCATTGACAAGGGTTTACTCCAAGAATGAGGCTTACCAACTTGCATTGAAAGCCCAAGAACACATAAGACAATGGGGGGAGTGGGGGGGTTGTCCTCTATTTCCCATAAGTGGTGGGGGTGGTGATTTCATGCTCTTTGGGATAAGCTTAATATCTGTTATGATGCGGGTTATCCTTTGCCTTTCGGTAGAGAGTGATTTTATGTTTTAGAAGACCTGTGAAAAAAACAAAAAAAAAACAAAAAAAAAAAAAACAAAAAACAAAACAAAAAGTCCCTTAGAAGCTATTGTATTGGTGGTTCAAGATTTAAGATCTAATATTGAGTATTCAGTTCGCCATGTTTTTCAAGAATGCAACTCTATTGTGGATTCTTTGGTGAGTCATGATGACGCAGGACGGATGGTCTAACCTAGAATGATTTGCAGAAACTAAATAACAAATTAATTCAAGTAATCAAAACACAAAATATAGCTACTCTATCACAAAGTTAAAGAAAAACAAAATATGTTCCAATTCAAAGCCGTAAAAAAATCCCGTAATGCAGATCTAGCAAAATATGAATCGATTAGGATCTATGGAAGGTAGAAATTTCATCTAACATAAGGATTATTCTTAATTCAAAGGAATTCACTTGGTTTAGGGTTTGGCTAAACTAGGTTTTGGTTTAGGGTTTTAGATTTTGGAAATTGGGGATTTAGGTAATTTGGGATTTAGGGTTGTGAGAATTAAGGTTTGGGGAACTAGGGTTTTAGGGTTTGGGATTGGAGTAAAGGACAGGGAGTAGAGGGGCGGTCGGGGTAGGTTGGGTTGAGGTCTGGATGGGTTAGGGTTTGATTGGGTTGCGGTTTGGATGTGTTAGGGTTTGATTGGGTTGAGAAAAGAAAAAAAATACGATGAAGAATAAAAGAGAAGATGGGAAAGAAGAAAGTGAAGAAACTACCTTGAAGCAAGGATAGTTAGGAATCACCCCATGGCATCACATCAACTCCATCATGGGAGGTTTTTTTTTTTTTTGCTCAAAAGTAAAGAGATAAATTTCATTCAATGCATATTAACCCTAGAGCATTCACATGCCCAAGGCTTTATAGTCTTTTGAGGATGTTTTTACAAAAACACCCTTATTACTCTAAAATATTCAAAATACCCCATATTGCTAAAACATGTCCAAAATACCCTCTAAATCAACTAAAACATAAAACAGCCCACAAAATAAATAAAATAACTAAGAAAACAATGAAACTAATGTCCCAAACAATGAAACTAATGTCCCATGATTTCCACAACCAAGATGGCCCAATGATCAAGAAGGGCTAACAGTCCGGATGATCCAACACGCGAAATCCAATGGTCCAGCGAAAGCATCCACTCAATGCAATGGTTTAGATGTCTCATACATGCAACCCAAATGCATCTTCCCAATGTGGGGTCTTCAAAGATGCGTAAACATGCATGTGAGGTCTTCCAACATGACTAAGTACTCGATCCAGACCTCATAATGATCATCCAACCATGGAGATGCTAGATTTGGGGCCAAATATCTAATCCTCCTTTGGTATACTCCAAACGGTGCTCGGATGTCCTCATCACGTGATTGTTCAAATCTTTCTAGTTTCACATTTTATAATATGTGGGGTTTTTCTCATCCTTTAAGAGTTACTCTCTTCTAAAACAAGTTGAGTTTACCTTATATTTGAGTTTGGTGTGTGTTTATAGAAATAGTTTAAATGGAGGAGGTTTTTGGCCCATAACCCAAAACATAGGCAGTTATAGGAAAATTCCCTAAAACTAAAGGTCCAAGTGTACATTGGGTCCACAGATTAAGTAAAACCTACTTGCAATAGAACATAAAATTGATAATCTAGTAAGTTGGATTTGTAATTTTGTTGTGAGAAAAGCCTAAGATAAAATAAAATTAAAAACACATATACTAAAGGAGAAGTCCAAAAGGGCAAGTAAAAACGGTTTACCAAATTTGATTTGCAACCAACTTAGAAACAAATCTAGGTTATATGTATGCAATGTCTAGCTTAAAAGTTCAGTTCATGTTGAATTAATTGGGTGTGAGAGATATAGATATAGCCAATAGTGCAATTCCAAGAGAAGGAGAGGTAACGCTTTCAATCCTCAAGTTGCAATTGTAATGAAAAATGGTATGCCTCTTACAAGTGAATGTGATCCATTTCTCATAGATCAAGATATTCCAGAAACGAGGGGGGGAAAAGGATAAAGGAGAAATGACGAGAATTCATTGAGAATACCTGTAGATGCAGTTCTTTGCTCTCCCAACATGCACCAAAAATCCTGTCAGTGCTGAGAAATCTTATCAAAATCGATCCGTATATCAGGGATGTGTGAAATCTTTGGCCAATATTCGCCTCCGTCCTTTTTGCACTGTTCCGTTAACATGGGACATCCAAACATAATAAGAGATTGAAGATTGGTTGGCAGCCCCTCCTCCAGCAAGGAAGAGAGTTGAGAGCAGGCGGTGATCTTCAAACGTTGGAGGGAGGTGAGACTTTGCAGCCCCTTTGGGAGTGACTTGAGAATACCGCAATGGGAGATCTCAAGAGACATAAGAGTGATGGGCAGCCCCTCTTCTTGTAACCCGACCCCATTCAGCAAAGAGGCAAGCTTAAGACAAGAAGAAATCTCTAACTCCGTCAATTTGGTAAGGGGTTGTAGCAATCCCTTGGGTAGTGAAGTTAGTTCACAAAACCCACTCAGGCGCACAAAGGAAAGAGATGTAAGCTGAGGCACAGATCTCAATACCATCTCACCACATGCAAACAGTTCTAATTTACAAAGACAGGGGAACAACGGAAGGGCAGTCAGTCCCTTGCAGTCTGAAATCTCCAGCTCTGTGAGAGTGGGAGGGAGGTGGGGCAATGCCCTTAGACGGGAGCAATATTGAATTGAAAGTCGACGGAGGCAAGGGAAGTCCCCTTCCTCAACACCGCACCAGTCCTCCAAATTAGGCAAGTGTGTGAGTCGTAGTGCCTCTAATGACGGAAAACCCTTCACAATGCCATCGCCGCAGAACTCACGTCCCATGATTTTCAGTTCATCCATTCCGTGGACACAGAGATACTTAAGGAAACGTAGTTGTCCAAGAGATGGGAGGAGGCTACATCTCCTACAATTGTACATGTCAACACTCACTAGATTAGGGAGCAGGAGATCCCTCATCCAACTTGGAAAATTATTACCATTATAGTTTCCTACTGATAGCTTCTACAAGTTAGGATGAGGTTGGAAGCCTTCGACTCTTTCATTTCGTAGGTTAATGTCAACAACATGACTCCATTCCAACTGCAACTCATGAATGCACGGTTTATTATTGAAATTAGCCTCATGAGCCACATTTACATTGACCACATTCTCAAGCTTGGAAATCTGAAGAGAGCCTCGAAGGCTCTTCATGTCCTTCAACTCTCCTATCCCTTGTCCCCTCTCTCTATTCACAATGAACATTGACAGTGTTTGCAGAGATGTTAACTTCCCAATTCCTGGAGGCGTGGATTTTAATTTATGGCAATATTCAAGACTTAGATGTTGTAGGTTAATTAGGTTCCTTGTGTCATTTGGTAACTCAATCAGCTTTCTACAACCTTTGAGTTTCAGTGTCTGCAGATTGTAGATGCTACATAAGGATTCAGGCAACCTTCTAATACGAGTCCAAGAGAGGTCAAGGTATCGGAGATGTTTCAAATTGCCAATAGAATTTGACAACTCAGCAACGTTAGTAGAACTAAAATCCAAAACACGCAGGCATCTAAACTTCAGGAGCATATCTTGAGGGGCCTGTCAATTTTGGCTCGATAACTGTGTATAAAAAGCAATGTACGCAAGCCCTTCGATTTAGTAAAGGCCTCAAAATCCATGGGTTCTGTATCATCATCCCAAGTCAGTGACATACGACGACACTTTTCAGGAATACTACACACCTTACCACATTCAATTCTAAAACACTCACCACCAGATATTGATCGTGACAGATCATGGATCAGATCATGCATTCGGTAACAAGATTTGACCTCCCCCAGTTTCATGCGAACGCTGAAAGAAAGATCTAAACAACAGATCATCGAAGTATTCACGGATGGTATCTTCTATTTGATTCCCCTCCTTGTGCTGAGCAAAGCCTTCTGCAATCCATAGCTGAACTAATTCTTCCTTCACGAATTTGTAACCTTTAGGATATATGGAGCAAAATGCAAAGCACTGCTTCAGATGTATTGGCAAATGTTGATAGCTCAATCTTAGAGCTGGTAAAATGTCACTGTTTCTTTCGGGCAATTCCCATATTTCACTTCTCAAGATATTTTCCCACTCTCTTGCACATCTCTTAGAAGACGAGACCTCCAAGTGCCTTTACTGCCAAAGGCAAACCTCGGCACTTGCCAACAATTTTCTTTGCAATTGCTACCAATTCAGGGTAAGAATCAATACTGTCAGCTGCAAATGCTCGGGGTTCGAACAGGGACCAACAATCATCATCCGGTAAAACTCCCAAATGGTGGGTGAGGACCGTACTCATGACACTCGAAACTATTTTGCTTCGTGTAGTTACTAATATTTTACTTCCTTTCGCCCCAACTCTCAAGGGAACACGTAGCTGCTCCCAATCGCTATACTTCTCATTCCACACATCGTCCAACACAAGTAAAAATCTCTTTCCACTCACGGTCTCTTGAAGGTGCCGTTGCATAGGATCTAAGCCGGAGAAATCACACTTAATTCCAGTTGCAGATTCTATAATTTGTTTCGTAAGTGTTCTGACATCGAAATCTTCAGATGCACACGCCCATGCCCGTAGCTCAAAGTGCTTCTCTACTCGCTCGTCATTGTAAACAAGCTGAGAAAGGGTCGTCTTCCCGAGTCCACCCATACCAACTATAGAAATGACCTGAACATCTTTTCTACTAGACCCAGACGACACCAACGATTCTATTATCTGTTCTCGATCCCTTTCCCTACCGAAAACATCGGACTCATCAATCAAGGAGCTAGTCTGCGGACGCGGTCGGAATTCAAGCCTCCTGACACTGTCTCGTGCTCTAAGGTGGAGATCGAAACGATCCTTTGCGATCCTATCTAATTGCTCCCTAATCTCCTTTATCCTACGTGCCATGTCTCGTTGAAATGGATCTTGTCTTGAACTGAATAAAGATAAGATGGTGTCACATACCTTCCTTCTCTTGTAGGTTTGAATCCGGCCCTCTGATTTCGACCGCTGAGCTTCGGTCGCGAACTCGTCTAGCAAGTCGTCGGCATCGTAAGCAACATCTTTGAGCTTCCGAAGCCAGTCCTTGGTGGCCTTAGATTCCACATGCTCAGCGTCTTCGAGCACAGCTTGAATTGCAGATAAGGTGCTCGATAAATTGTCGAGCTCCTCATCGACGCCCCATGCTTGCCGAACCTCTTCGATTGCTGCCGATGCCAAGTTTCCAACGATTGCATCAAGAAGAGGGGATAGAATTGCTTCAGCCATGGTGAAGTGCGACTCCCGGAAGTAGAGATTGCAGAGCTCTTCTCTGCAAGTGATGTATTGCTTCCACCCCGTTTGAGAAAAATCACAGTGTTTTACATGATACGATCGCGGATTATGTGAGGTAGGGGCATCAGTTTAGTGCATGAGGCCCTGACTGTGGGGCCCACCTTTATGTATGTGTTGTATATCCACGCCGTCCATCCGTTTTTTCAGCTCATTTTAGAGTATGGTCCCAAAAAAAGAGGCAGTTCCAAATCATAAAATAAAAAATAGAAAATAATTCATGAGTAGAAATAGAAAATAGAAAATAATTCTAATAAAATTTGTAATAATTTAATTGATGATGAAAAACAAACTTACAACCTCTTAAATAATAACATAATAAGATGAAGTTTCAAAATTAAAAAATAACTAAAACTCCTAGAAACTATGACTTACTATAAATAGTAAACTTACTATTTATATACAGTAATGAGTGATTCGTATGAGTGTGCATGATTTTAGGCTAAAACTAGTAAGTGTTTTGTTTGGCTCAACCACTTGATTCTCCTAGTTATTTTAAGCACTTTTCACATTGGTCTCAAGTCCTAAAGCCCATTGGATGAAGAGATATACTCGAATTAAAACTTACTATAAATAATAAAAATGAAATTAAAATAAGAATTCAATTGTCAATCTAATGGTATTTCACAAATTTGGTGTGCAACAGCAAATTTGGTGTGCACAACCCCACATAGCAAGTTGGGTGGCTAAAGTAACTCGTCTTATCCCAAAATCATATTGCCACGTGGGATAGTTCATTTCGGTTTGCTAGATAAGTCTATTTTAGGTTCTGATGGTCTGGATCATATCCATCTCTAGTCGGGTCTTTTTTGGTCCATCTTAGCCATGAAATTATCCGCGACCCGGTCTACATCACTACCCATATAATATTTCCTTCCATATTAGAACTTCTAGTGGTCCTAGTTGCATTGGTACTCTTGGACAGTCTGATCCAATCCAATCCATTGATCTAACACGTTAGGTCTAATCCATGTTTCATGGGCTACCATGGAAACATTGTAACAATCCAATAAATATTAAGCATTGATCAACAACCTTTAATATTGTTGTCGAGAATGTTGACACAAAAATACGTCCAATCAACAATCTGATCCATCTATTTGTTGGGGCCAATCATGGATTGCTTATGATTCTTTACTTTTGTTAGTTAATCACAGTCATTCCATCAATAGCTTGGGGTTTAAAAAAAAAAAAAAGGATGGATATCGATAATAGGGCCAGATCAAGAATGGATTAGATAATTTGATTAGTGAAATTTTTGTGTGGTAGTCTATGAAATGTGTTCTGAACCTAATAGACGGTTCAGATTGATTGATAGAACTGTCCAAATGACCTGATCCTACTAAAAGCAGTATAAGTTATAGTCATGTGGGAGCTATTTGGCTGCAGCAGCCTAATGGATGGACTGTGTTGTATTCACAGAAAAAAAAAAATAAAAAAATAAAAAAATAAAAAAAAATAAAAAATAAAAAATTAGCATCATAGATGAGTCCGTATAACGCCCTTTTTTAATTATCGGCCGAAAACTTATTTGACCAAAGGCGATTTTTAAAGTATGGACGTTGGTTTTTTGATGAAAATATCATGTTAAGGTAAAGTAGCGGAAAAGAGCCGGAGTATTTTTGTATTTCTAAGTTTGTCATTATAACTACAAGTCTACTTTAGTGCTTAAGATTTTTTTGGGTCCAGTGAAAAAACATGGGTAGTACGTTGCATCTATACGACCGAAAATCCCTATTCACGGGTTCCCTGCTCAGGCCTTGGTAAACACTTGCCTGTAATCCGACCCCAAGCTATGTGGGCCCACAGTGATGTTTGTATTATCCATTCTGTTCATCTGTTTCACCGGCTCTTTTTAGTACGTGCTCAAACAAGAAGGAAATCAAAACTCAAGCGAGCCACATCACAGGGAAACAGAAGAAATGGAAACGCCCACTGTTGAAAACTAGGAAGGCACTAACTCAAATTTAAACGTCCATTCTGTGGGCCTTGAATTAAAGATTACATTGATTCAATATTTTAAATTGTTAATTGGTGGACGTTTACTGGATGGTTGCATTTAAAAGTAGAAAATAATCCAAATTCAATAAGCGATGGATGTCCATTAAATCGGAGTTTACAGTGATTCGATTGATCTGATTTTGGGATGATGATCGATCCACATAAGATCTGGCATTTTGAATGGTTCTGTTGGAGTAAATGTATGCCCCATGTAAACAGTTCAGAGTGCCTGAGTGTCAGCCATCATGCTCTGCCAGAGTATCAAATAACTACCCTACCCTTTTTGTATTTCTCCTCTTAACCCTAGGCATCATGGATTTCAAATCCCGTGGTTGTTGGCGGCATAAAGTAAAGGGGGTTTCAAATCCAAGGTGCTTCAAATCCTCTGCAGAGCTGATTTGAAATCCACACTGAGAGCTTGGATTGCACCTAAAATCCTTTCAATAGTTGCATGGGTGACATATCTGTCACCCCGTACTATTATTCTACTAGGCACATGACCCACTAATGATATCTAAAAATAATTAGATTATCAATTACATCATTATAATTACTTTAAGCACCGTCCAAACATTATCCATGTAAATCAACAACTAAAAATCATTAGTTAATCATTTGGACATGATCTTGTGCTTGTGGCCCATCCGAGACTTAGAATTTCATTATTTTCGAGCAAAACATGTATTTCAGCGGGCTTGTTATAACCATTGTGTCAAACATTACATACCTTACTAATTAGATATATTAAAATTAATTTAGTAATTAAATTCAAACCCCTATAAATATAACATGCATAGCTACTTTTAGATTAATGTTGATTCCCAATGCAGGGTGCCAAACACAAGAGGAGGATTTCAAATATCAGGGTTCCAAATCCACCCTCCCAAAGAAGCCCTACGGGCGTGTTTAGGCAGTGGGATTAGAAGGGATTAGGTGGGATGGGATTCATCTCGTGGTGTGCCAATTCCACTCCATGTTTGGGAAGAATGGAAAAGCTTGGAATTAGATTAGATGGAATTGCATTGGGTCCCGTGCTAATTTCACTCAATGTTAGCAACTTGTGTAAGTCCCACCATGATGTGTGGGCTATATCCACACCGTCCACCCATTTTTCGAGATTATTTTAAAGCATGGGCCAAAAAATCAGGTAAATCTAAAGCTCAAGTGGACCCCACCATACAAAGCAACAGGGATTGAATACTTGCTATTGAAAACTTCTTTGGGGTTACATAAGTTTTGGATCTACCTCATTTTTATGCCCATGCCATAAAATGAGATTACAAAACAAATGAACGGTTTAGATGTAACACGTGTGTTATTCTCAGTAATTTCAAATGATGGTGGGTATATTTATTCAATGTACCACCGTATTACCAACAAAGCATGGCATTAATGAGAAATTTAGGACTGTGGACCCCACCTTTTAGCCAGCTATTTTTATGAAAGAAGACAAACCTTCTTTTGCAACTTAGACCTCCACGTGCGAAGACCCATTTTTAGGACGAAAATACCCCTCCTTTTCATTGCGCTGCATTTCAGGACCCCACCTTTTCATCTCCCTCTCTGCTTTCACTGTCGTTGCTTTCACCCCCTTTCCTCACTCCGTTTCTACGAGATAGACTAGCAGAACTCATTTTGTGGGCCCCCCTTATCAGCATTTTGTCTTCTTTTGAAAATGGTCGATCCAGGGAAGAAATCATGCACCACAGGTATATTTTACACTCAGTTGGGCCCACACCAGCCCTGTGGCTGGTGGTCGGTGCTCTGTGGGCCCCATCAATCACAATGTGTTTCATCGTTTCCGTTCACCCATTTTTACAGATAATTTTAGAGCTTTATCCTAAAAATAAGAGGGATCTAATTCTTAGATGTACCACACTACAGGAAAACAGTAGTGATTGGATATCCATCATTTAAATCCTCCTGAGGCCTACTGTAGTGTTTATCTGAAATCCAATCTGTTTATTAGGTCATAAAGACCCAGATGAAGGCTAAAAACAAAGATCATCTTGATCCAATACTTTTTATGGCCCCCCAAAAAGTTTTTAATGGTCGATGTTCATTAAACATTGTTTCTTATAATGTGGTCCAATTGAGATCAGGCTATACCTCATTTTTTTGTATAATACCATAAAATGATCTATGAAAATAGATGAACGGCATGGATGAAACACATACATCATGATGGGGCCCACAGAGCACCGAACACCAGCCATTGGCTGGTGGTAGGGGGAGTAGCCAATTTGTTTCCTGTAGTATATCTACGTCGTCCATCTATTTTTCCATCTAATTTAAGGTGTTGAGCCTCAAATTGAAGTATACCAAAATATCAAGTGGATCATACCACTGGAAACAGCGGGCATAATGATTTTCGAGTTTGCCCTATTGATTTCATATTTGCCCCGCTGATTTCATGTTTGCCCCGTTGATTTTCAAGGTTGCCTTGCTAATTTTCAAGGTTGCCCCACCATGATGTATGTCGAACATCAACACCGTGAACTTGATGGGTCCCCTTTAAATTATGAGATAGTAGAAAAAGCAGCCGTATACGGAACTCAGGTGCGCAATACCATCTACAATCATGTGAAGACATGCCTAAAACATATAAAATTACTTGGTGGGGCCCACCTGAAATTTGGATGTGTCTAAAACTTGGTCTTACCCCTCATCCAAGTGGGACACACATTATGGATGGGCTGGATTTGTGAAACACATCTCGGTGGGCCCAAAAAATAAATATGAATGTTTTAATGGAAGGTAACCCTTCTCAAGTTTTGTACATGGTGTGGCCTACAAAAGTCATGAATTAACTTGATCTTTAAGCTCTAGGCCCACCATGGAATGGTGCATCTGACTGATGGGGTAGATGTTTGACATACTTCATGATAGGGCCCACATAGCTCGACTTCATTGGTAGTTCACATGAGCTCGACCATATAGAACATTTTCCCACACAGACGTATATATACACACGACACATGTGCATGCATGCACGTGTGTGTGTGTGTATACGGCGTTGAGCCCCAAATTGAAGCATATCAAAAGATCAAGTGGACCATACCACGGGAAACAGTGGTCATAATGATTTTCCAGTTTGCCCCACTGAATTTATAGTTTGCCCCGCTGATTATCTAGTTTGCCCTGCTCAATTTCATACTTGTCTTGCTGATTTTCTAGTTTACCCCTCTGACTTTCAAGCTTGCCCAGCTCAATTTCATGTTTGCCCCTTTGTTTTTCTAGTTTGCCCCGCTTGTAATTTAGTTTGGCCCGCTGTTTTTCTAGTTTGCCTCGCTGATATTTCAGTTTTTTTCGCTATTTGTCTAGTTTACCCCGCCGTTTTCATGTTTGCCTCGCTGATATTTCAGTTTGCCTTGCTGTTTTCTAGTTTGCCTCGCTGATACTTCAATTTGCCTCGTTGTTTTTCTAGTTTGCCCCGCTAATACTTCAATTTACCTCGTTGTTTTTCTAATTTTCCCCACTGATATTTCAGTTTGCCTCGCTGTTTTTCTAGTTTGTCCCGCTGATACTTCAGTTTGCCTCGCTGTTTTTCATGTTTGCCCTACTGATACTTCAGTTTGCCTCACTATTTTTCATGTTTGTCCCGCCGATATTTCAGTTTGCCTCGCTGTTTTTCTAGTTTACCCCGTTGATACTTCAGTTTGCCTCGCTGTTTTTCTAGTTTGCCCCACTGATATTTCAGTTTGCCTCGCTGTTTTTCTAGTTTGCCTCACTGATACTTCAGTTTGCCTCGCTGTTTTTCATGTGTGCCTCACTGATATTTCAGTTTGCCTCACTATTTTTCTAGTTTGCCCCGCTGATATTTCAGTTTGCCTCACTATTTTTCTAGTTTGCCCCGCTGATATTTCAGTTTACCTCTCCGACGATAATATTCAACTTCGCCTACACCACCAAAATCCCGTTTCCGGTACGGTCGGAGTTTGGTTCAGAAACGGCCCTAAGTCGTTCCTGAATTGAAACGGTATTCAACCGTACTCGACTAGTTGCGGTTATACACCGTTGTTTCCATGTTTTTGTTGGTGTGTCCTAATTGAGTGTTTGATGTTCTTATTTATTATGTTTATGCTTTATTGTTTTATTTTGAAACATATGGACGGAATGGATTCTAATAGCAACCTTTGAGTGGACCCCACATGGCCCGAGAGCCACATTACTGAATATTATCGCAGATTACGGAATCTTTTTATTCATTTCCTTACACCAAAATGCCCTAAATCCTTCATTTCCTTACGCCATTGGCATCTGCGTCTCCCTCTCCCTCTCTCAATCTCCCTCGATCTCCCTCTCCCAATCTCCATCGATCTCCCTCTCCCGATCCTAAGTCTTAACCCTCTCTCTCGATCTCCCTCTCTCGATCTCAACCCGCTCTCTCGATCTCCCTCTCCCGATCTCAATCCATATTTGCGTTTTCCGTCGTGTCTGCTTCATCATCTCAGGGTACGATTTGACAAGAACCATTTCTCTCGCTCTCTATATCTCTATTTCTCAAAGGAGCTCTTTAGCTCTGTCTCAAATTGCTTTTGTGTGACAGAGAAAAATGCGAATTCAGTTAAGGTGAGGGACGATTGGAGGAAATGTTCCAGACCTATTCCTCTAGGAGGCACGTATCCTGCTAAAGATCATTGCAGGTTCTTCCCTCTCTCCCTCTCTCCTTCTCCCATTTTATTTGATTACATAGATAGATAGAGATCGAGGATTCTTGCATTGAAAATTGGTCGTTTTTGTTTATGTAATTGCACAGTCAATGCGGTCTCTGTGATACATACTACATCGCCCATGTCAAGAATGCTTGCGCTTTCTTAGGCGATGGCATGTCCAGAATCGAGGTAACATGCTCTCTCTATCAATGCTCTCTTTCTCTTAGAGCTGTAAGTTACATGGGGAGGAGTTGCATTTGGAAAGTATTATAAATCACAACATGTGTGGATCTTCAAGATTGACAAGTGGGGCCCATGATCTGGGAATCCAGACCAATAGTCAGTCGTGTTACATTGTGGATGGACTCCTCGATGGGATAATGATAGCCGTTCAATTTGCGGTGCGCAAACAGGCAATTGAAAAATATACCAATTCTAGCACATTCAATTGAAAATGATTTTTGTTTATGCCTTGTCTCTGCTTTCTGGCTTATCTAATTTGATTTATTTACCATTATCAATGCTTGATTCCATCATGGAATTGCAGGTTGGAGGTGGTATGGGAAGAGCACATAGGATTGAGACCACTTTCAATCACACAAAATTTCTTGGGTCCTATTATGGAGTATCCTCTGTGAGTCCACCACCATTGGATTTAGGGGATCCAACCCTTGAGAAAGTAAGTCACTATAACCCTTAAAAAGTTCCCATCTAATTAAAACAGCAGTGGTGGAAGTTTCATACATATGGTGGAACCCAAATATCTTAGGTAGTTCTATATGCAGATTGATCTCAATGTTGGCTATTATCATTTGCTTATATCTCAGGATGTTTAGTACTTCTGCAATTGGCTATGTCAAGGCTAATTTTGATAGTTGAAGTAGATAATGGTTCTATTTTGTTGTGTTATGTCGGGGCCTATGGTTTGCTTTTGTTCTCAAATTCCCTTGATGCTCTCTAGCTGTGATGGGTAAATATCTCAACGTGATTCACTAAGTCAACCAAGAGCTGGGTGGTCACGCAAGTATCCTTAGGGTCTGTTTGGACAGTGGTATTAAGTTGTATTAAATGGGATTGCATTACTAATCCCATTTTGAAATTCGGAGTAGCATGTTTGGAAGGAGTGTGAGATGGGACTACTAATCCAAGGAGGATGGATTTTTGCTTCATCCAGGTTCAATCCAAATGCAATTTGAAAGTAAATCCTAAGATTTATTTTTTAATGTATACATTCCAAACATAGTATTAGAAAACATGGGATAGACCCAACCAGGGACAATACCTTACACATGCATTTATTATAACTTTTACAATTCCATCCACCGTAATCCCACCTAATGTTACTGGCCAAACAGGCCCTTATAGACTTCTGACGTTCTTCTTGCTCCACATGAAAGCTAATTCCTTGGCTGATGTGTGCCTAGTCAGTGCTATCTACGTCATCTCAAGTCCTGGGACTTAGTTTCCATAGCTCTTGCTTGTGTTGGTGTATGGTAGCTTGAATTTTGGGTTTCTTTTCCATGGTTGAAAATGTGCAATTTGGATTGTGATCATCTGCATACAGTTGGTTCTGTGCTATATGTCTTTTCTTTTTCTTTCTTGGCATGTTTTTAAACTATTTGTATCGGTTGGAAATGTACAAGCTTCTCTTTCTCAGGCCTTTTGACTTGACTCTCATTTGGCTTTCATGTTTATAACAACAGGCCTTATACAATTTTTGGGAAGGGTCTTCTTGGTACTACAAGATCAAGCCTGTTTCTCTCTGTGTATTGTTCATCAGCCTGGTTAGTTTTCATTTTCCTCGCATGTCATGCAACATTGCATTCCCATCCACGTATTTGTTAAGTGCCCTGTAATTCCTATTTATAAAATCATCTTCTTTCTTGAATTATAATTTCTAATTTTTTAAGTGTATGATATGAGAATTGTCAATGCTAAATAGTTGTGCTAAACTCTAGTGATACTTCACTACCAAATTAAAAATGGCAGTCGCCCACCATACACATTGCATATTTGTACAACATTCTAGACCAAAAATGGAGGTAACCCGGTTGTGAATGGAGGAGCATGACCAAAAAGCCTGAGGAGACGATAGTTACAATCTAATTTTGCCCACTGAATTTAGGCCCCTCACTTTCATTTTTAACCATCCATTTGATAACCACCAATTAAATGGTTATTATTGCTTGATAAGTGCGATTTTTAAGCTATGCTCCCCATGATTTGGTTGGTCCAGAATTGGATAGCTGAATGTGTGTACTACATGTGAGGATGGTATGCAACTGCCTCATTTCCCCTTTGGTTGAATCCTTCTCATAGAACTCAATTGTCAACTTCAAAAAGATTTAGGTGGGATTCTATGAAGTGGACTGGTTGTTAAGATGTTTAGAAGTGGGATTCTGTGAAGTGTGAAATATTGTCATTTTCTTTCTCCTTTTAATGTGCATTACTAGCTAGTGTCGTGGAGAGATTTTCTCGATAAATACTAGCTTCTTTTTGAGATGGGGTATATTTCTTGGGGTTAGGTTGAGTTGGGTTTGCAGTAAATCTTAGTCATTCACTCTCTATGGATTCTAATTCAGATGATTTAGATCTTAATACAATTATCTGCTCAGGCAAATGAAATGGTAAGAAGGCAAGCTTTATTTCTAAGTGACTCAGAGCTGCAACAACTGCTTCACATCTTCAGGTACTTGTTGAATATTGAGTTACAAATTTTACTTTTGAAAATGATGTTGAATAAGATTGACTTTACTTGTGAACTTTCTTGTTGGTCATGTTATATGTGTTGGTAGCCAATGCCCATTCATTTATAACTGGAGGAGCTAGGGGGAAACTAGATTCAGCGGCATGTGATTGACTTTCATTTTGTCATTTCTTTGTTCATGTCAATTTCATTTGAACAATTCCTAATTAAAATCCAGTAATCCATCTAAGGGAACTGGAAAACAAAAAAACAAAAAAAACAAAAAAATCAATTTTGAAGGCTCCAGTGCTTTTGCCAGCTCCAGTGCTAGGAGTTCTTCCTGTGATATTATCGTTGATACTCGGAACAATGTTCATGATACATGCTAAATCTACAACAAGCGTGGATGCTTGTTTTATGCTTCTTTAGTTGGGATTCTTTCCTATACTATCTAGTGTTTCAAGAGTTATTTCTAATCCTTGAAATAAATCAAAGATCAGTCTTTGAAAAAAAAAAAGAAGAAAAAAAAAGAGACAAGTTGAGATAATAGCTGAATGAGTTTTGCAGGGCATTGAAAATTGCAGCTATGAGGTTTGATCACCAGAGATTCCTAGTAACCGAAACTAAAATCAACAAATTTTAACATGCAAAACTTTCCACCTGGAAGGTCAAGTTTGGATTCAAGACTCGTGTATTTAATCTCTAGGAGAATCAAAATTTCTGTTGAAGCAATTTTATTGACGTACCTACCATTTCCCAATTTTAGATGATCCTATACCTTGCAGAAGCTAGTAGACATTTCTGGTTGTACAGAAATATTCAAGGAGCCTTCAAAATATGCTTGGTCCGATTATTATGAAGAACATTTCATTGTGCCCTACCAGAGGATTGTTCTAATAACAAACAAGCGTGTCATGCTGCTGCAGGTGTGTTTAATGGAATAAGTCTTCTTTCTTTTTTTATTATTTCTCTTATTTCTTATTGATGTTTGACTTATCTTTCTACTTCTATTATAGTGTCTAGCTCCAAATAAACTGGATGAGAAACCCTGCAAGATAATGTGGGACGTACCATGGGAAGAACTCCTGGCACTGTAGCTGGCAAAAGCAGGCCATACAAAACCATCTCACTTGAAGGCCATACAATTCCTAATGGTTGTGCCAGGCCTTATATGGTGACGAGCTTGGACTGTTGGCGATGGACCCAACATGTACCAGGTATTTCACATGCTGATTTTGGTCAAAACCCTAGAAACAAATGTATCATAGTTGAGTTATATTCTTTTACAAGGATAGGTACCATGTAGTTGTTATTCTGTTCATGTTTTCTAGCGCGGTATTCATAATTTTCAGGTTGTTATTCTGTTCCTGTAGAAACAAAAGGATGTTTCTGGTTTGGTTCATTGCTAGAGGTGTTCAAGATCAATCAACTAGCACTGCTTGTTAAAGAGTGACAATGGAATTTTGGGTTTCATTGAATCCTAGGTACAACTGTTTCTTTCTTATAGTGTGATGCGATGCCATGAAAATCCCCATTGGAGTGATTCCATGTGATTATCCCTTTAATAGATCAATGGTCTAGACAACTGAAACTTCTACTTTCATGATTTCACTGAATTTGAATTTGATACCTTTTTGTTTTTGTACTTATGGTAGTTCATGTGTCCCAAATGGCCAGGAAATCAGGCAGCTCTGCTAGTCATGTGGGCCACAATGATAATCAGGTGGGATAGCTTGACCATGCATGCCTGAAGTTCCTCTTCAAATGTATATTTATATATATAGAGAATGTTTTAGTAACAGATCATAGCCGTTGACAGATGAGGCAGTCGTTGAGCAGCCTCGTAGGTCGGACTATGAGCATCCTCCGAGCAACAAAGCTCACCAGACATTGGACAATGTGTGGAGAATGGAGAAGTCACCAGCAAAAATCATGCCAGAAGAGGCCTACAAGATCAACGGTGGCAATGATAATCAATTTGGTGGGCCAACACCAGTCACGCCCAAAGAAGCCCATGAGAACAAAACCAACGGTCAAGATCCAATGGACCTGAAGATGGAGATAGAAGTCACACAAGAAACTTGAGTAACCCTAATAGTAAACCCGGCCTGGCCCATAGCTTGTGTGGGCCCTCACCAGATGGACTTGGGCTTGATTTTGGGCCCATGGGCTAGTTTCTAGACAGTATAATAATCAGACGGCTCATGCCCACTGAGTCCACGTCAATAGTACTTGGTTTAAGGTGGGCAGTTCATGCACGGTTTTAGTTTCGGTGCAATTAGATAATCAGGATGATGTATAGTACATTTCATATGTATTGTATGGAGTGTGCCAAGCTCTCTACTGCATGTGTATGGGTCAAGGTTGGGTTATCCAAGGCCGTTAATATGGTGGGCCCATCATGGATGGACCATGCAATCAAAATCTTCCAAATTGGAAGAACCTAGCCGTCCAATCTTTAGCCCCTTTCCTCCTGAATGTGGATCGTTGGTTTATTTTTATTATTACATACCAGCCATTGCTCCATCAAATAGCAACAGATTTAACAGGTGTTTCTCCGGATGAATTCATGTGGCCCAACCGATAATCGGACTTGCATATCTGTAGTTTTAAAATCAAATTCCATTTTAGGCATTAATACAAGTAGATTACATACCCTACTCTCTCTCATACAATGAATTAAGGGGTTTAAAATTATTCTTAAAATTACCTCCTAAAATCTGACCGTTGGCAACAAATAAGCATTTGAAACTGTTTTTAAATTTTTTTGCCTAAAAATGTGTCGTTGGCACCAGAACGGTTTAAAATCGTTCCAAAAATTCCGTTTCTAAAAATTGAAACAGTACCCAAAACGGTTCTGAACCGTATCTGATTTCTGTGACGCCTCATTTAGAAATGGTATTAAACCGTTCCTAAAGCATTTAGGAACGGTTTTAAACCGTTCCTAAATGACGATTTTGGTGTAGTGCTAGTTGAGGTTTGTCTGAGTGTTTCTCATATGTTCGTAGATGCAATTTCTTGCGTTGTTCTTGAAGGCTACATTTGCATGCACTATTGAATTGTATTGAAATAAGTACATTGATAGAATGGAACTGACCAAATCATACTTACCTTCCTTACAATCGGGTTACTTTCCACTCACACTCAAAAGAAACATAACTGAAACTTAAGGACTGCTTCCTCACTAGAAATACTAGGCAATGTCATTAGTTTTTGTCATTTCCTTATATTGATTAAACTGAGTATTCACAATTCAATATCGTTGTGCATCCAAATGCATCCTAAAAGATCTGAACACTTTGTATTTCTCTCCCCAGTCAAAATAAGTGCTCATTTAGCAGCATGGATTTAGAGGGATTTGTGGGAATTTTAACTTTTTTGGGTCGGTTTGTGTCAAGGATTTTGAGGGGTTTGGATTTCAGAGGAATCAAAGTCCTTCAAAAGAGCCCTTTTTACATTCCCACCTTAAAACCGATTTGTAAGATCCACTGGATTCCACCTTTTAGCCAGTTGTTTTTATGAAGAAGACAAACCTTCTTTTGCAACTTAGACCTCCACGTGCGGAGACCCATTTTCAGGATGAAAATACCCCTACTTTTCACTGCGCTGGCATTTCTCTCACTTCTCACTTCTCACTTTACTTTTCATCTCCCTTTCTGCTTTCAATGTTGTTGCTTTCACCCCCTTTCCTCACTCCGTTTCCACGAGATAGACCAGCAGAACTCATTTTGTGGGCCCCCCTTATCAGTATTTTGTCTTCTTCTGAAAATGGTCGGTCCAGGGAAGAAATCACGCACCACAGGTATATTTTACACTCAGGGCTGGGCCCACACCAAAATTGGTCGGTGGTCTGGTGCTCTATGGGCCCCACCAATCACAATGTGTTTCATCATTTCCGTTCATCCATTTTTACAGATCATTTTAAATTTTTATCCTAAAAATAAGAGGGATCTAAATCTTAGATGTACCACACTACAGGAAAACAGTAGTGATTGGATATCCATCATTTAAATCCTCCTGAGGCCCACTGTAGTGTTTATCTTAAATCCAATCTGTTTATTAGGTCATAAAGACCCAGATGAAGGCTAAAAACAAAGATCATCTTGATCCAATACTTTTTATGGCCCCCCAAAAAGTTTTTAATGGTCGATGTTCATTAAACACTGTTTCTTATAATGTGGTCCAATTGAGATCAGGCTATACCTCATTTTTTTGTATAATACCATAAAATGATCTATGAAAATAGATGGACGGCATGGATGAAACACATACATCATGATGGGGCCCACAAAGCACCGAACACCAGCCATTGGCTGGTGGTAAGGGGAGTAGCCAATTTGTTTCCTGTAGTATATCTACGCCGTCCATCTGTTTTTCCATCTAATTTAAGGTGTTGAGCCTCAAATTGAAGCATACCAAAATATCAAGTGGATCATACCACTGAAAACAGCGGGCATAATGACTTTCGAGTTTGCCCTGCTAATTTCATGTTTGCCCCGCTGATTTCATGTTTGCCCCGTTGAATTTCTAGCTTGCCTTACTGATTTTCAAGAATGCCCCACCATGATGTATGTCAAACATCAACACCGTGAACTTGATGGGTCCCCTTTAAATTATGGGATAGTAGAAAAATCAGCCGTATACGGAACTCAGGTGGGCCATACCATCTACAATCATGTGAAGACATGCCTAAAACATATAAAATTACTTGGTGGGGCCCACCTGAAATTTGGATGTGTCTGAAACTTGGTCTTACCCCTCATCCAAGTGGGACACACATTATGGATGGGCTAGATTTGTGAAACACATCTCGGTAGGCCCAAAAAATAAATATGAATGTTTTAATGGAAGGTAACCCCTCTCAAGTTTTGTACGTGGTGTGGCCTACAAAAGTAACGAATTAACTTGATATTTAAGCTCCAGGCCCACCATGGAATGGTGCATCTGACTGATGGGGTAGATGTTTGACATACTTCATGATAGGGCCCACATAGCTCGACTTCATTGGTAGTTCACATGAGCTCGACCATATAGAACCTTTTCCCACACAGACATATATATACACATGACACATGTGCATGCATGCCCGCGCGCGCACGGGGGGGGCGCGCGCGCGTGTGTGTGTGTGTGTATATAGATATACACGGCGTTGAGCCCCAAATTGAAGCATATCAAAAGATCAAGTGGACCATACCATGGGAAACAATGGTCATAATGATTTTCCAATTTGCCCCACTAAATTTATAGTTTGCCCCGCTGATTATCTAGTTTGCCTGCTCAATTTCATGCTTATCCCGCTGATTTTCTAGTTTTTCCCGCTGACTTTCGAGCTTGCCCCGCTGATTTTCCAGTTTGCCTTGCTGATTTCCCAGTTTGCCTCACTGATTTTCTAGTTTCCCCCGCTGATTTTCTAGTTTCCCCCGCTGATTTTTCATTGTTCATTGCTTTTAGTTTCCCCGTTGATTTTTCATTTACCATTGATTTTCTAGTTTTCCGCTGATTTTTAGTTTCCCGATTTTTCAATTTTCTCATTGATTTTTCATTTGCTGCTAAGTTTCTAATTTCCTACTGATTTTTCAATTGTCTAATCCGATTTTCCATTAGTTACGATGATTTTCCATTTGCCCGCTTAAGTTTCTAGTTTGCCCCGCTGATTTGCTAGTTTGCCCCGCTGAGTTTAATGATTTGCCCTAATGAATCTCATGTTTCCTCAGCTGAATATCAAGTTTACCCTGATCAATTTTATGTTTTCCCCACTGAATTTCATGTTTTCTCTTGAATTTCATGTTTGCCCCGTTCAATTTCATGTTTGTCCCCCTGAATGTCTAGATTCCCTCCGTCAATTTCTAGGTTCCCTTCCACATATGGGGTTTTGGTGTGTACATATTGCGATGAAAACGGAGGGGTATTCCATAATCCGATGAACATGATGCATTACAAATAAAACATCATTGTGGGGCGTAGCAAGTGTAATCAGATTGTGTACTACCAGTGTACTAAATAAACTCAGTTTAGGCCCACATTGAATGTATGTAGTATATCCACGCTATCCATCTATTTTTCCAACTTATTTTAGCGATTTAGCCCGAAATCGAAGCATATCAAAAGATCAATTGAATCATACCATACGAAATAGCGGGGCATAATGATTTTCACCGTTGAAACCATAGTGGGTCCAACAGTGATGTTTGTTTGTTATCAAACCTATTCATAAGATCATACAGACATGGATCAATACTTTAAAGAAAATTATAAGCTTGATCCAAAACTACGCAACCTTGTGTCGCGCTACGTTGACTAAGCTATGCATCCTTGTAATTACGAGGAAAGTCATATATAACTTATGAACACCTCGTTGAGTAATCCTTGCGAACATTGCTAAATGCTAGTTGCCTAAGCGGTGAGCCTATTATAGCCGGTTGAAGCTAATTGATCCTTCAATATCTTTGGCGAGGTGTATCATGCATATTACAACTTTCTTAAGTTGTACCTTATAACCAAAGGTTTTTTCCTTTAAATGTAATTAAGGGCATGTGGCAAGGTATATCTATGCTGTGGTGTAGAAATTACCATATCTTGATAAGAATCAGCAGGGCAAACATGAAATCAGCGGGGCAATCAGTGGGCCCAATAGTGATGTATGTTTGTTTGTTATCAAACCTAGACATAAGATCATTTAGACATGGATTAATAGAATAACAAATTATAAGCTTGATCCAAAACTTCTGTGGCCTAGATGAAATGATCAACATTAGAAATTTAATTCCCAATTTCATTTGGTGTGTTCAATTTGAACATTGGATACGTTTATAGGAATCGGCTCAAGCCATGAAATTAATTGTTAAGTTTGCCCCGCTCATTTTCGTGTTTGCGCCGCTGACTTTCTAGCTTGCCCCGCTAATTTTCTAGTTTACCCTACTAACTTTTTAGCATGCCCCGCTGATATTCTAGTTTGCCCCGCTGAATTTGTAGCATGCCCGTCTGCTTTAATAGACAATGTTTTATCTTGTGAATTTTATGTTTGATATGTTTTTAAATCCATCAGTGCAGGCAATGAAAATTATGCCGTCATCTCCAAGCCAACATGTAGGTGTACACTGACATGGTGGTTTGACAAGGTGAAGGGTGGAGTGGAGAAGCACGATAGTCGCCTAAATCTGTTCAGGCAATCCCTTTTCAGGTTTTTATTACAAGTTACATCATTTAGTTTTGTAGGGGCTATATTTCAGCTACTTGTAATAAGATACAAAGGTGATTCAGTATTTGAGATCAAGGGGAGGCGATTGCAGTTTTCCGAGATGGATTTCGCCCTCATTACCAGTCTTAAGACTGAAGATCTTACTGTACCCAAGAATCGTTGCACTACGAGTACACTAAGAGACAAATACTTCAAAGAACATCCAATATTAAAGAAGCACCTAATGGGCATGTTTGAGAGATTAGTTGACACCAATAAGCATGAGGACGTAGTGAAGGTTGCCCTACTTCTAGTTGTGGGGTGCTTTCTTAAGGGAACCGAACTGAAAACCATGTGCAACGTGTGTTATATTCACCTAGTGGACTCGTTAGATGATTTCTATATATATCCTTGGGGTAGTTTGGGATATATTACAATGTTGCAAGGAATCGAATCTGCCATTGCCACATCAAGTTCCCCTCGGTACACTGTATGTGGTTGCGTCCTTCCTCTACAAGTAAGAACACCTTTTATTTTCGATATGTTTTCCTTCTATAGTCATCTTTGAATTTTTATGGTTGAAATTTCATTCTAATAGGTATGGGCAGTAGAGATAATACCGGCCCTAAAAGAGTGTGTTATTTCGTATGTTCCCCATCAAATTCCACGCTTCATTCAATATTGAGGCTGAAAGTGTTGGAGGTACAAAAGAATACATGCTATTATCCAGAGTAAACTTGTAAGTTTATATATGTCCAGCATTTACTTTGCTTAACTTGACAACCTTATCAATTTTTATTTTAACATTATTCCTTGTTCTTTTGCAGACATCGATAGTGATGAAATTAGAACCAACGCTACGAGAATGGGAAACGGATGTCGTTCGCTTGGTGCATGACAGTTTTCAGGTGAGATGTTATGAAAAATTAACTATATTTTTTCATAGGGGCTAAAGTTATCCTTACTCTTACATATCCATCTATACATTTTGTAGCTCATTCAAACACAAGAAGATGATGAGGAGGGTAATGAGATTGATCATGAGGAGAATGGCGAGTCAAAAGATAACGATGAGAAAGGCGTGGAGGAAGAGGGACCGAGGGAGGGTATACCAATGGGGGGTGTTATGAAGAATATTATTTTTACGAAGGAATTTCGGATTGAGAGGGAGGAGTTGAAGAAGTAGAGAGAGAAATTGAAGAATGAGAGGGACGAATTGAGAAAAGAGAGGGAAGGGATGAGACGGAAAGAAGCAATGATTGATGAGAAGGAAAATATATTACTGAAAGAGAAAGAGCAATTGAGGATGGAGAAGGAATTATTTTTTGAGGACAGAGAAAAGTTAGCTAATGAGAGGGAGGAGTTTAATAAGAAAAATGAAGGTAGCGTACACAGAGGGGATGTTTTGTGATGGAGGAGGAGGGTGAGGAGTTGAGGAAGAGAGGGAAAGTAAATGATGGCCCACATACAGAACCTAGACATGGGGATCTGGATGGGCAATCGTATAGTAATGTCAAAGGTAATGTATTGTATGCATGCACTTCTCATCCCATTTATAAAAGGAGAACCAAAAGGATACCGAAGCCGTTATATTATAAGATATCTACGTACTTGTCCCTGTCTGCAATCGATACAACCCTTGGGCTGGTTCCCGAAATGGAGCAAGTAATAGCTTTTGCAACTTCTCTAGTTTCATTTCCTCTACAAATGAATCCTTTCAGGATACTATCCGCACAGGAGGTGAAACAGGCAGAGGACTGGTATGAATCAAACAAGGCCATGACAGCGAGAAAATGGTTTAGTACGATATGACTGAAGGATGCGTGGGTTGATAGCGAGGTCCGCATTACTAATTTATTCTGTATATGCATTGATTGACATATAATTATGTGTTATATTAATCTATGCTTAACATTCTACTATCCTATTGATTAGGCTATTGACACATACATTGAGTTCCTTGAGAAAAGGCATAACGACCTTTCAATAGCATATCCTCAGGATTGCAAGTTCTGTCCTACGTTTTTTATGGTAACTGTCTATTGCGTTAATCCGTAATCTGTTTGAAAATTTCATTTTCTTACATATATTGAACTTTCATCATGTTTGTAACAGCAAACCCTTAAGGGGTGTTTGCCTATTTTGATTGCATATCGGGCCTCCAAATCGGCCTCAGAACGGGCTGAGCTATTAGGTCAGATGGGTACGGCCTATACAATTGCCAAACACCAAGATAAACCATACGCCAAAGCAATTTGGTGTTCTGAACGGGAAATGCATTTGTTATAAATCATCATCTCTTACGACAGTGCATTTGACTAATATATTATTTTGTGAATCATGAACAGGTCTATGCGCCCATAAATCATGAAAATTCACATTGGTTTCTACTAGTCATCTACCCTAGAGTAAGAGAAATTGTTGTTGTCGATAGCTTGTGCACAAATTTATTGCCAAAGTACAAGCAAAAGATGAAGAAGATAACTGATGCACTCCCCATTCTCTTCTATGCCACCGGAGACAGCAGTGCAGTTGAAGGGTAGAAGTGGACCGTCAGAGTCGATGAATCTACGCCGAAGTAGGACAATGGTTATGACTGTGGTATATTCGTAATGAAATACATCGACATTTTGTATAGCGGTCTCACCTTGGCAGGAATAGACATGCAAAAATTCATCGCCGATTGGAGGAAGTCAATAGCATATGATTGTTTGTCTCTAGTTTGTAGATGATATTTGTCCAGTGCCCCCCATTGAATTTGGAAAGATGTTGTATACATTGTATTATATACTTCGTTAAATATACATTGTAAGTTATGATGTATACTTTATAAGTTTTGATGTATAACATACTTTGTAATTTTGGTGGAATTCACGACAATTGAAAATTTTTTGCATATTCGCCGGAATTGTAAGTTATGATGTATAGCATACTTTTATGTTTGGTGGATGATGAACTGAACTTTATACTTTATCCCACTATATGGGGGCGCTCATTTTCATCCTTACCCCATTCATTTTCATGTTTTCCCGGCCGATTTTCTAGTTTCTCCCGCTGTTTTTCTAGTTTGCCTCGCTGTTTTTCTAGTTTGCCCCATTGTTTTTCTAGTCTGCCTCGCTAATAATTCAGTTTGCCCCGCTAATTTCCTAGTTTGCCCCGCTATTTTTCTAGTTTGCCCCACTCGTAATGTAGTTTACCCCACTTTTTTTACTCAGGTCCCCCCGCTGTTTTTCTAGCTTCCCTCGTCGATTTTCATGCTTGCCCCGCCGATTTTCTAGTTTTCAATGCAGATTTTGCATGTTTCCCCCTCCGATTTTCTAGTTTGCCCCGCCGATTTTCATGCATATTACAACCTGAAAGCAACCAGAATGCATATGCCTCAATTCTCAAAAGTTTATCTTGTAAATATAGTGGGCCCTAAACTCAAGGTACATGAATTTTGGTGGGCCCCAAACTCTATGTACATGGTCTACACTGTTGATCTCGTCAAACTCTTAAATAGGAATCAAATATGCACATCAAGCTTGTAAGCATAACACATTGCGTAAAACATATAACCCAATGGTAAAGGCATACTTTAAGTGACCGGATTCGACTGAGTGATTCCTTGAGAGATCCTTCCAACACCATAATATGGTCTACACTGTTGATCTCATCTGAATTAGTCCAATAGCTGAAAGAACACTACTTTGAAGATACAGTTTGAATTATCGGATTTAATGGTACCAGTCAGGGCATGATGAATGCATATGTACAGTTTCAGAATAAGAACTTCAGGAGTTAAAGCAGACATTACCAAATGCAGTTGCAGCTTCGCTCTTCACTTGTTGCACAAAAAGAAAGAAAAAAGGACAATATAATGTCAATTTGATTGCTATTACAAATTAATATGGCACCATCCTACAATTCACGACAATTGAACATCCAAACAACCCTAAATATCCAATCTAATCCAAATAGAACTTGAATTCAAGATAGGATCTGACAAAACATGAGAAGAATCCACTAAAAGAAGAATAATGAATGCAACAACATGTATTTACACAATCTGGACCAGTACAATGGGTAAGACAATTCATCTGCCCTAACCCTCATTTATACTTCAAACAATTAGCTCTTGCAATAATAGGAGTAGTATACACCAAAATCCATTTCTAGCTCCCTCACTAATCATACAAGATACTACTCAAAATACTTCCATGGTGACTAGAAAGAAACTTCAAACCATAACTAAATATTGAGACTGAATCGGTTACTTACAATATACTAAACAAAAGATGTTTACACCCAAATCCATAGCCCAACTGGTAGACTGAGTAGAGATACCTCATTTCAACAACTGAGGTCTTAGTTTTGATCCATAGTGGGGTTGGCTGGTGCAGGGTGGGTGTCTACTGATATGGGTGTTTACTAGTAAGCTAACCCACATTTCCATGCATTTCACAGTCAAATCGCTTCACTTCATGGTCATTTCCATGCATTTCACGGTCATTCCTGGCGATTCCGTGTTGATTCATGGTCATTTCCATGCATTTCACGGCCAATTCCCTTCATTTCCATGCATTTGATAGTCAATTCGCTTCACTTCATCCCTAAAATCATATATGATACGTCAAGTAACTAATTTTGGTTTAAAAGGTATTCTTGTTGTTTGAATAAAGAAAGAAATGAAAAGAAAGAGGTAAAAAAAATTTGAGGCATTGGGTTCCTACATGCAAATGCAAATTTCAAATACTCCCATGTTCTCATGCTATAGGATATAGACACATGACAACGGTGCATGGTTGTCATTCAATCCCTTGTTCTCATACAAATGCAAATTTCAAATACTCCCAACAAGGATGGAATTTAATCATGTTCGTTTCGTTTTCTACTGGGGATGGCTAACAAGGAGGGAGTGTACTGACATGGATGTATATAACAAACAAATCCAAGCAAAAAAGAAAAGATATTAAAAAAAAACATTAAAAAAAAATGTAAAAGATGCAATCGTCGATATAATCTACGTATCGACGATATTATCGACACAAGTCATCGATATATCGACGACTTGTAGATGATATCGACGTATCGCACAATAAAAAATGTACAGTCGATTTAATCTTCATATCATCGATATAATCGATGCAAGTCATCGATATCATCTACATATTATCGATTTTATCGACATAAGTCGTCAAAATATCGAATATGGATGACAAATGTCTAGCAACATTTGAGGCGATATCATATTCTAACGATATATCGACATCATATCGATATATCGATCGTATATACCTATCGATATATCGAAAACGTGTTGATAATATCGAATTTGGACGCTATTTGTCCAGCAAGCAGCTACAGAATTTTCGTATTTCAACGATATATCGACATCATGCCGATATATCGATCCTATATACCTATCAATATATCGAAAATGTGTCGATAATATCGAATTTGGATGCCATTTGTCTAGCAAGAAGCTACAGAATTTTTGTATTTCAACGATATATCGACATCATGTCGATATATCGATCATATATACCTATCGATATATCGAAAACGTGTCGATAATATCGAATTTGGTCGCCATTTGTCTAGCAAGCAGCTGCAGAAATTTTGTATTTCAACGATATATCGACATTATGTCGATATATCGATCTTATATACCTATCGATATATCGAAAACGTGTCGATAATATCGAATTTGGTTGTCATTTATCCAATAAGCAGATGCAGAATTTTCATATTTCAACGATATATCGACATAATGGCAATATATTGATCGTATATACCTATCGATATATCGAAAACCTGTCGATAATATCGAATTTGGTTTGCAATTGTCCAACAAGAGTTGGTTCATATTCCTATTTTATCGATATATCGCTAATATCTCGATAAATCGATAGTATAACATATCAATATATCGATATTTTGCCGACAGAATATCGATAAAATAATTTGTCGATGGAATCGACATATCATCGATATCATTGATGTAAGTCATCGATTTAATCGATATATAATCGATATCATTGTCATAAGTCATTGATAATATCGATAATTTGTCGATAATATCGAATGTTGATGACAAATGTCCAACAACATAGGAGGCATTTTCATATTTTACCGATATTATCGAAATATTGTCGATATATCAATGGTCGTAACATTTCGATATATCGACAATATGTCGATAATATTGAATTAGGGCTTTAAGTGTCTAGAAAAGAAATATTATAAAATGGAAGATGACGATATATCGATAACTTGTCGATATATCAAAATGGAATTTGTCGATATGTCGACAAAGTATCGATATATCGACGGATAGCGATTTTTTTTAAAAAAAAAACAACCTTAACTACTTTCACCAACCAGCAGTTATTACACTAACGACCATTTATTTGCACTCCTTCTCTAACCTTCCCACCACTTCATCTCCAGCCGATTTCTCCACATTAGTACCCTTAATCTTTGGGCGATTTCTCCTAATACGATCTCGGTAAGTCTATGTTCATTGCATTCTATAGTTATTCCTCTCTATTTGTCTTCTTCTTCTCCTTCTTCTTTTTTCATTTTTATTTGTTTTTTTTCACGTGCTTGTAATTTTATTTTATTTTAAATGTATATAGACTGAAGGCAAAAATATAAGCGTGCATTTTGGTTGCACCCAAAATCATGAAATTCCATGATATTTCATGATTAATCGGGTCATTTTGATGCAACCAAACACACCCTAAAAGGAAAAAAAAAAAAAAAAAAAACGCCAACAAATAACACCCACAAGCTAATTTTCTTTTCCCGCTGTTTTGTTAATGACATGCATGCTGCTACATATCTCTAACTTGTCCAGCATATGGTGTCCATAAGCTGGACACCATATCGATATATCGATAGTGCAATAATTGTAAAGATATGGCAAAGCCAACTTCTGTGTATATTCGTTATTCGGATACTGGAGATACCCCATAAAATGGACCATTTTTAAAGAAACTAGAACTTCCATATGAACTTATTTCTATATTTCTTTTAGTTGTTTAGATAGATGTAATTCCAGCAGGTCATTACTAGTTAATTGTTAGAATTAGATATCCGATCACATGAGATAACAAAGGAAATAGAAATTTAGAAATCAGAACAACTCCATCATTAATAAATTTCAAACTAGATATTAAGAATCATTGTATGCTTCTGTGAATAGATGTGAATGGAGCTGATTTGATATATAAGTGGCATGATCATATGAAGTATGGTATGGTACCACAAGTTGTGCGACAATTGCCCATGCGGAGTTCTTCTAGATAATCATTTCTCTGATTTATATAGATACATTAGTTCATTATTCGATTACAAATCATGAAATGGACAGGTATATATATTCTCAATTTCGAGTTTACTTTATCATTTTTTTGTTTGAAACGGGCAATATTATCACTACAGATAATGGCGAAGGATAAAGGAAAAAAGCTTATAGTTGGAGAGTCATCCAGGGGAGGTTGTCAAAAAATTCGATCCAGACTTAGACTGGAACAGTCAGAGGAACAGACCTCCCCAATCGAGTCGCCAGCTAGGTGAGCTCGTACTCAGACGAGTGCTCCAACTCAGGACCCCCATCCACCAATCCAACCGGAACAACTGATCCAGCAGGTTCCTCCTCCTCCTGTGAACCAGTACGACAAATTTCGCACCCACAAAATTGTATATGAAAAAAAAGTCGACCGAGCGTACATCTAGCGGTTTGGGATTTTAGAGATTTTGAAAAATGCTGGGTAGAGTAAGATCTTAGATTTTGGAGGGACGGTTCAAAATGAGCAAGTTATCATATTTCTATCATATTGTCACTCTCCGGTATTGCACCCTCTTTCATTTCAGGTGACCATTGGAGAGAACTCCACCACCATTGATACTGGGGTAGTTGCACAGCTTTTAAGGATTCTTGTCACAGCTCGAGGCTTAACTGATCATGACATTGATGACCCAGCTGTACGGATAGCAATGACAAAGTATTTTTGTAACGGTCAGGATGTTCCATGGAATAAGGGTAATGCACTGAGAGCAATGCACCTATAAGACAAGTATAAGGTGCTACGCAATATCTTTTTCTTAAATGTTTATCCGAGGGAGTCGAACAAAGTCGATATTACTGCGTATATGTTAGACATTTTATACAGCATTTGTCATGGTATTCCTCGGTGTCTGCCCACAATCATTACTCAAATAATCGCCGACAACATAGCGACCATGAGAAGGGATGCCATTCCATTTCCACACCTACTATGTTTACTCTCCTGTCATGTAGGCTTGATGCCTACCACTGACCGACGCAGACCAGTGAGAATGTTTATAGAAAACAACATCAAGCGCATGAAACTAGGGACAGAAGGGGCATCGGCATCAGTGAGGCGCAGTGAAGTTTTGATGACAGAGACAGAAGAAGAGGCAGCGGAGACAGAGGCTGTAGAGACGGACGCGGCTGAGACAGAGGCAGTCGACCCCGAATATCCCACGGAGGGAGAGCAACGTGAGGAGTCAAGACCCGCATATGGTCGTACCAGTCGAAGAATGCTGTACAGCAACCGTAGGGCATATATTGTTAGGCATATGGACGAGCAAGATAGACGAATGTCACGACTGGAGCAGTTTTCTGAGGCCATCCAGAATAGTATTAACCGGGTCGAGTGTAAAATTGATAACCTTATTGCCACAATCACCTGCCGGCGTGATGATGTCACTCCACCGGGTGGCGGTCCATCCAGCTAGACTGGATTTACTCAGGTCTGTTGGCATTACATCAGGTATCTTTTTGGTATGCCAAGCCTATAGGAATCCATATTTTCAAACTGTTTCTTTAGATCATGGGGTGAATTTTACTTTGACTGATGAAGGGATGTTGATTTTAGTGCCCAAACTTGGGGATCTTATTTTGATTACAGTATGTGGTGTTATGCTGAAATTTATTTATGCACTTCATGTTATGTTGCATGTTCTCAATTTCATTTACATGTCAGATGTTGATGGATTTCAATGGTGTGCATTACGCCACGGCAATCTTGCTCCCATCCAAAGGCGTTTTCTTTAAAGCCATGTCATATATTCCTTACTGATTATAAAATACATCTTTATATTAATCTTTAAAGCCATCTTATATGGTCACAAGATTGGTTACTAACTTTCTTTCCGAGTTGAACCTGAATGTGAAGGAGATCCATTCTAGAAAGCCGCAGAGCCATAAAACCAGGGTTGGAGATGAGTTCCGGAAGTCAAAATGTCTTATTCTTGTGACTTCTGATGTATTTGCACGCGGTGTTGATTATGCAAATGTCACCCCTGTTATGCAGGTAATATAGTGGATAATTTCTTTTTACAATACAATGCAGCATTATGGAATGCATGTGTAGATGCACTAACTTAGATTATAAGTGAAATTGTTTCCACTTTGGTTTATGATGTGCAGTAGTGTATGGATGTTCCACCATTGTTTTCGTACTTCCACCACTGTACATCCATTGCTTGTTTTCACGTTCTAACTCCCCGCCATAGCAACATATGATTCTCGTAGCCATTATCTGGAAATCAATACAATGACAAATTATTAATAAATCGTTAAACAACGGAAGCTTACCACAAGACAAAATCAATTAAATAATAGAAGACCGATAACTCGCCTTCCCTTATCGATGATAATAATACAGATATTAAGGAAATAAAGATTAAGTAACACATTAAATGTTCACGTAAACAACTAGAACTTATATGGATTAGGCCTTCATATACACATCACGTTGGGGCCCACACGGCTCGATACACATCACGATGGGGCCCACACAGCTAGATACACATCACGATGGGGCCCACACAGCTCGATGAACTCTACTATATATATATATATATATATATATATATATATATATATATATATATATATAAAGTTACGCACCAATTCGCACGGAACCTATACAAACTTTAGTTGCGAAGTCATCATATGGGATGTGAGTCCAAAATCTGAACAATCCACATGATGCAACTCCCCATGAAATCCCAGGCCCAACTTTTACTTTGATCCAAAAATCTAATGGGCCATGTAAAAAGAAAATAGTTTCCTCCCTCGACTTGTAAATTCACTTTGTTATGGCCCATCGGAGTTTTAGATCATGGGGAAAATTGGTCCTTCAGATTTCTCGATATGCTGCATCACATCGACTCCATTCAGGTTAGACGCCTGGTAAACTAGAAATTGAGCGAGGCAAACATGAAATTGAGTGGGGCAAACTAGAAGATTAGCCGGGCAGACTAGAAATTCAGCGAGGCAAACTCGAAAATCAGCGTGGCAAACTCGAAAGTCAACGGGGCAAACTAGAATAACAGCGGGGAAAAGTGAAAAATCAGCAGGGCGAACTACAAAATCAATGGGGCAAACTGGAAAATTAGTGGGGCAAACTAGAAAATCGACGGGGCAAACTAGAAAATCAGCGAGGGAAACTAGAAAATCAGCGGGGGAAACTACAAAATAAGTGGGAGAAACTACAAAAATCAGCGGGGCAAACTACAAAATCAGTGGGGTAACTTGGAAAATCAGCTGGGCAAACTGGAAAATCGACGGGGCAAACTAGAAAATCGGCGGGGCAAACTAGAAAATCAGCGAGGCAAACTACAAAAATAAGCCTCTTGGCAACAATCACCGTGAGGTTCTCCTATTCTGCCGCCGTTAATTCACTAGCCCTCTTGTTCAAACTCAGTCAACCTCTTTACATACGATGTTGGCGAAACGCCTCCTGATACCTTTGATGGAGGCCAGAGCGAACATGATCTCCTGCTATCAGGTATAAATGGCAATGAAACAGGAGTGGGAAAGCCAGCCAAGTGAGAGAAAGCTGAAGTGCTAGCAGCCAAGTCTTCACTACTGATTTTTGCTTGTACAGTTGGACAAGTAGACAAACCATTCACATTGTCATCTATGTGATCTGATACCCTTTCATGTCCTAATAAATACCATGGTATATATTTGGGGAAGAGGGAAAGATCTTCCTTTAACCATTACAAGTCTCTTGGCACAGGGAAGGAGCTGCACTCTCGATTTCTGCAGCCTTCTGATAGTATATGAGGACTGTATAACCCTCCATAAATTAGTGAATAAATTATAAAACAAAATACACCAAAAAAAATATTGATGAATAAATTGTTTTACAAGCAAAAGATGGAGAATCTGTCAAAGTACAAGCAAAAGATGGAGAATCTGTCAGTATGCTAGATAGTTTCCATTTCTCTTGTGTTACAAATGCAATTTCCTAATTGCTTCTCAAAGTGAAATTGTGAAGTTGGATTCGTTCTTGAAAACTTTTAGATGAATTGTTTTTTTTTTTTTTTTTTTTTTTTGAGTCCCAAAGTAGAGCCAGTGATCAAATTTGCCTTTGATGGTTACAGTGCCTGCATCTTCGCATTCGGTCAGATAAGCATCAGAAAATGGGTGGAAAGGTGTGGTTAGCCATCGATGAGAACTAAAGAGTTTATTTGAAATTTCAATTAAGTACATACAATCGGTTTGTGGAATCCCTAGCTAATAAGAGCGTAAAAAATCTTCTAATTGGAATAATGATCTGTTCTTGCTTAGTTACAGTTACCGAAATCAAATTTACTCCTCTTGCCACAATTCTTCGATCCGCAACCTCTAGTTTATACCAGTCGAAGTTAATTGCAGGTTCTTGTCTTTTGTACTACTACAATGATCACAGGACTGGTTGCTAACCTTCTTTCCGAGTTGAACCTGAATGTGCAGGAGATCCATTCTAGAAAGCTGTAGAGCTATAGAACCAGGGTTGGAAATGAGTTCTGCAAGTCAAAAGGTCTTATTCTTGTGACTTCTGATGTATCTGCACACGCGGTGTTGATTATCCAGATGTCACCTTTATTATGCACGTAATATGGTGGATAATTTCTTTTTACAATACAAGGGGGCATTTTGGAATGCATGTATAGATAGGGCTAACAGTTGGTGCATTTTTACACGATATGCTATACATGAAGATCAACTAGGAGTAATATATAACTTTCAATAGTATGTATCATACAAAGTACAAAAATTACATAAATTACACGATATGCTATACACCGGATATCTAAAACTTGCACGACCAACGATTATGCCCGGTTTGTTTGCATCGCCCACACTTTACTGTTTTCGATTCCTCTCAACGCGATGGAATTCTAAGTTTTTTGGGTCTCCCAACTAACCTCCTCCGTCTTGGGGGTTTAATCTGCGCACAATACTCCTTCATCCCTGCTGAAATTTTTCACTCGCTATTGTCGCGTACTGGATACACCGATTCACTATACGTGGCCAAGTAATTATGCGCCGTGTAGAATGGGAAGCAATATAAGTAGTGATCCAGATTATAGTTTATGTAGACTGATAGGACATGCATGCAAGGGTACCCCTTCACGCCAAACTCACGGCATGTACATGAAAACTCACTGAGCTTCACCGTATCGTTATAATCTCCAACGACATAGTACTCATCTCGAGAAATAGCATGGCAGCGAACATCTCGCGTCTTCTGCACGATATCCTTTAACTGTTTCTCATCCCATGGTGTCAATGGACCCACAATTGATGCCGCAAATTCTCGTCTCTTGTAAAACAATTCCTGTATCTTCAATATTAGAGCCTCTATCAATTTCGTAACAGGTTATTGGCGTGCTTCTTTGAAAAGGGCATTAACGCAATTAAAAATGGTCGTCGTGACCAAGTTAAATCTTCTTCCTGGAAAGTGCGAAGATGCCCATCTCTCATACCCGATTTCTGTCAGTCATGCATGTACTGGGGGATTGGCCATTTCGATATTATGCATTAGTTTTTCAAATTCGGCCCTCCTGCAAGTCTTCACAGCCATCCAGTAATACATCTCCAATGACTTGTCCTTAAAAGTGTCCACTAAGTTTTTGTAGATGTGATACGCACAATACCCATGGATTACACATGGGAAGACTTGGGGAACCTCTTTCATTAGACCTTTATGTCGGTCGGATATAATGACAAGACCCTCCACAGACCCTAACACATTGTTAAGGTGGGTAAGGAACCAATTCCAACTACTACTGTTCTCTAATTCCCCGATGCCAAACGCAAGTGGAAATATATGATTGTCCCCATCTAAGGCCGTGGCGATGAATAACACACCCTTATATTTACCCTTTAAGTGTGTCCCGTCAATAGCCAATACTCTCCGCAATGATTTCTGAAAACTTCAAATGCATTGGCCGAGAGCTAGAAAACATCTCTCAAACCTCCAAGTCTGTTGGTTTACAGAAACGACAGTTACTGTCCCTGGGTTCACCCTCCTCAACTCATGCAAATACAAAGGGAGTTGATTGTAGGAGTCTTCGTAAGACCCCATCACATGATTAATTGTAAGCTCCCTAGCTTTCCATACCTTCCAATAACTGATACGAATATTATATTTCTGTTGCATGGCAAAGATAATGTCACGTGGCCTCAACCCTATGCGTTGTTCAATGCGGCTAATAACCAGATCACACGTTAGCTTACTGCTGGCTTGCCGGTGATCGCTCTTCATCCATGTCATGCCGCATGTGTGTTTTGATGTATAAGTCTGTATTTTGAATATACCCGTATCATTCACCCGAGATGCATGAACCCTCCATTCACATGCATCTTCGAAGCACACCACGGTAAATCTGGTCGAATTTGAGTATAGTACTCTATACTGGAAATTATTCCGAATTGCAAATTGACTCAAAACATACAGGCACCGACTCTTGTCCTTAAACGTTTGCCCTTTAGCTATATCAGTTGGTTCACATAACAAATCAATATATTCCAACATTTTTGCATTGGTGAGTGCATCATCATCAAATGGTGCGAGAACTTGACGAGTCATGAGGTTTGATGTTTCGGGGAGGTCTCGAAGTAGAATGTCGCTTACACGCACAGATGAGATGGTGGATGGTGATGGCAGATCTGTTATTGATGCTAACGATGGTGTCTTGTATTCATAATTACTGTTAATGTCAACTGCACCACTGACTTGCCCAATCACGAAGTTTACTGTTTGCGGCGGCTCGGGTAATTGATCATTGCTTACTACCACTTGTAATGGAGAAGGATTGTATTTGAATTCCACGCCATACTCCTCAGCCACACTGTCCACATATGTTGTGGTATTGATGTGTTGGATTGTTTCGATGACTAACGAGATGAATTTTTCCGAATGCTCAAACTGGTAAGACAAGAACTCTTTGACGTCATCGTCGTCTTCGATTTCGATTGGAGGCATTGATTCGTTAGTGCAAGGATTCAATACTTTCATCCTAATATCACAATCTTCTGGTCTGCTCTTAATAATCTTATAAATTCTAGATCGAAGCTCTTCGTACGTAGTTTCAAGACATAGTATCATTTGTTTTGATGTTCCACCCATGTACGAGTATCGCTTGTTTTCAAATTCTAACTCCCCGCCAAAAGAGCACATGATTCTTGCCGCCATTATCTGAAAACCAATACAATAACACATTATCAGTGAATCATAAATCAATGGAACCATGCCATATGACAAAACTCGATTAAATAATGAAGGACCTTCGTCGTTAATGAATGAAAAATGAGTAGTGCTTGTTTAATTTAGTGACGTTATCTATCATGCCATTGAGCGAGGGAAGCATTATTAGTTTGTTTAATTTTGTGACGCTATCTACCATGAAATTAAGCTAGGCAAACATTAAATTGACTGATCCTAGTATGATATTTATCTGAGTGAAACATTAAATCGACCTTATGTACCATAGAAATAAGCTAGGCAAACATTAAATTGAGCGATCCTAGCATGAAATTTACCACTTTTAACATCGCGGCAAACATTAACTTGTCCTTATCTACCATGAAATTAAGCTAGATAAACATTAAATTGAGCAATCCTAGTATGAAATTTATCGCGGCAAACATTAAATTGACCTTATCTACCATGAAATTAAGCTGGACAAACATTAAATTGAGCGATCCTAGTATGAAATTTATCGCGTTAAACATTAGGTTGACCTTATCTACCATGAAATTAAGCTGGGCAAACATTAAATTGACCGATCCTAATATGAAATTTATCGAGGAAAACATTGGATTGACCTTATCTACCATGAAATTAAATTGGGCAAACATTAAATTGAGCGATCCTAGCATGAAATTGAGCAGGATAAACATTGAATTCAGCGAGCCTAGCATCAGATTAAGTGAGCCCTAACATAGAATTGAGCGAGTTTGACATGGATTCAATCGATCAACACATAAAATTAACTAAGCCTAATGCATGAAACTGACTAAGCCTAACACATGGAATTGACCAAACTTCGCATGCAATGCCATTGTACGAGTGTAGCTTTTTTTTTTCAAGATCTATACCTTCGACAGCCGCAGTACCAGTCAAATGCAGGTTGAAGAGAGGTGCTTTGGAGTGAGGGAATATTTTGAATTTTTTCAAGGAGATGCAACCAGTTCGTTAGATTTCACGTAACCCACGCCAAGATGAAATATGGAAAATGTAGAATGACGATTTCTAGATGGATATCTAAATGCTTCACAGAGATTTCAGACAGAAAAATGAGAAGAAAACCCTTCGTACTTCAGTTCTTCGTTGGAAGAGAGTGCAGGGGAAGCACCTGCTTTTTTTTTTTTCGTCAAGGGGAGTGAAAGCAACGCTACCAAGCAGCAGCAGTGAAAAGAGCAAAAAGAAGGGATATTTTTGTCCAGAAATTTGAAGTCTGCACGTAGAGGTCTAATTTGCAAAATAAGGTTTGTCTTCTTTCTTAAAAACAGCCGGCTAAAAGGTGGGGTCCACAGTCCTAAATTTCTTCGCATTAATCTTATCGCATGGGACAATCCCTGCCATGTGTAATAATTATATTTTTTTTTTGTATCCCATCCCACGTTGAAGGCTGTTGTCATGTGATAAGACTAATTCCATTCTTTGTTGGTAACATGGTGGTACATTAAATGGATATACCCACCATCATTTAAAATTAATGAAATAATATACATGTATTATATCTAAACCGTTCATTTGTTTTATAACCTCATTTTATGGAATGGGCCTAAAAATGAGGTAGATCCAAAACTTATGTGGCCCCAAAGAAGTTTTCAATGGTAAGTATTCAATCCCCATTGTTTTCTATGGTGGGGTCCACCTGAGCTTTAGATTTATCTGATTTTTTGGTCCATACTCTAAAATAATCTCAAAAAATGGGTGGATGGTGTGGATATAACCCACACATCATGGTGGGACCAACACAACTTGCTAAAATTGAGTAAAATTGACACAGACCCAATGCAATTCCATCTAATCTAATTCTAAGCTTTGGAATTGGCACAGGACCAGATGAATCCCATCCCACCTAATCCCTTCTAATCCCACTGCCCAAACACGCCCTAAAGATTGTCATCGAGAGGAGTTTTGAGAGACATACTTCATCCATGATTGGACAGAACAAACCAGTGGTCTGGATTACAGGAAAATGGGCCCAACTTGCCAGAAATGGGAACCTGCGAATATCATGCAAGGATGCCCGCCACGTGTCATAAATTCCTAGGATCGATGCCCGACAAGTGGACCGTCCTTGTTATCCAACCATACAATTAAGGAAAAGTCAGATTTGAAGTTTTGAAAAGTAATATCACGGCTGATTGTGTTACTGGGAAAGCACCCCTAATGACGTACGACCTACGAAAATTAAAGCAACTACTTTAACGGCCGTCTGAATGAAGAAAGAATGGGTGGTCCCCAACATTGGATCATATACGTTTGAGCTATGATGGACCCACATTGATTTTGATGCACCATCCAAACCGTCCATCAGATTCACCCTCTTATGTTAGGCCCAAAACCAAAAATTCCACGTCACCCAAATCTTAAGTGGGCCAAAACATGGGGAAAATGAGGAGCATGGGAAGAGGGATACCCACCGTAGAAACTTCCACCCAAAAGTGCTGTGTATTTGCTATCCGATCCATTATCAGACGCATCTTCTCAGGATGAAGAAGAGCTCTAAAATTCAGGATATTCCATCTTTCAGGTGTGCCACACCGCATGCATTTACATGTTTCAGGGGTAATTTTAGATTGTTCTCTGTCTTGTGGCCCACCTGAATTTTAGATCAGCCTGGTTTCTGTACTGTGTAGTGAACATGATGTGACCCAAATGATTCACGGTTTGGATTCCATATGCATCACATCAGACCCCACGTGGCATATGGGAACTTTGTAGTATGTGATCATGGCCCATGGAGAAAGCAACGTATACGTGCTTGAGAGGTCAAAGACCCTTCTTACATTTTTATTTTTATTTTTTTTCTTTCTTCCAATCTCCTTCTCCTCTTAAACTAGAAATGGCAGCCTCATTGCTATGAGAAAGAAAAGAAAAGGAGGCCATGGAGTTGGAGTTGGAGGTGGGCCTTAAAATCACACAACCAAGGGAAGATCTGACCACTCACTTCTTCTTCTCTACAGATGAAGGCAACAATCCTCTCTTCAAATCCACCGAAACCAACACCATGTTCCTACTGATAGCCAATCTCCCAGGTACGTCTCGAATTTGTCACAATGCTTACGAGATTTGCCATTTTGGACCGATCATTTTCGCCCCAATAAATCATAACCGTTCATTTGGGGGCCAGTGGAAGTCTCCCCAGCTGGATGGTCCTAACTGTCCAATTGGGCATTTGTTAAATGCCAACAACTAGCTGCAATGGTACATTTGAAAGACAGTGATCAAGTGGCCAGGAATCTGATGAGGGAGATATTGGGACCATGGCCATTCCATCACAGGCCCACCAGATGAACGGTTCAAATGATCTAAGTTTAGTCCTCAGTTTGTATCCCTACCACCCAATCCAACACTACATGAAGCTCACCAAAACATCTCTACCAGCTCCATGATCAAATCTATTAACTTGGTGGGCCATTACTGAGTCATGGTCTGAAAACATGACAATCTAACTACTGAGGGAGGCATCTGATTGGTAGCCTTCAAATGGGCGGTTAACACAAGTTCAGCCCATCACAAATAGTCGCAGGACAATTAACCATATGTTAAGTCCTCAACTAAGAGGACCGAACCCTCCTCGTGGGCCCCAAATCACATGGGTTCCGCCTCACATGGGTTGTGTGGGCCATCCATCCCGAGTGTGCCCCTGCATCTCATAGGCCACCCCACTTGAAGCCGGTGTGAAAATGCCCCCGCATTAACTGTCCATCCACCAAAATTTTTGGTTCCATCTACTCGTTGGCTGGGCTAGTGAGCTCAGGCTTTTGGTTTGTGCAAATCAGTCCAATGCTTCAGTGATAGGGACCATTGCTATGTCCAAACCTGTTGTAGATGGGCCATGCCTGTATAGATCTCCCAGATGAAAAGATCCTAGCCATCAATAATGTCCCTTTCTTCTATATTTCGCTTCTTAACTGCTTATTTTTCGGCCAAATAGACCATCCACAGCGGGACCCAATAGACCAAATTTCAGATCACTGGAATATAATGTGCTGAGGATCCAATGATTCGTGGCACTCAGTGAGCATTGGACCGACGGTCCTGATTACCCCTCGCATTCTGTTATGTGTATGGTATTTGGAGGCCACGGGATTTCTGCATTTCACCCAACCTCTATCAAATAAAATTGCCCCCCACTCATGGTTCTGAGACTCGGCAGATAGGACCAACTTGTTGGGTCCTTGACGCAAGGAGGGACATAATGAGGTTGATCACCATCTTTCTCAGGGGATAATTACTCCAAATCCACCGGAGCTTTTCTCATAGAGCTTCCTCGAATCTACGAGTTATAAAATAATTCCTAATAAATTCGAAATAACTTAGACTTCATGGTTTTCCGCCAAAAATAATAAGTGTGCCCAACCAAGTTATTCTCCTAACTTTTCTAAGCCATTTTCATGGTTGGGCATGACTTCTACAACTCAAAGGATAAAAAGCTATACTTGAACTAAAACTTAGTATTTATAGTAAAAATGAAATTAAATGGGACTTTTGGCCATCAATCTGGTGAAATCTTGCAAATCTGGTGTGGGCAACCTAGCATAGCAGAGTTGGTTGGCTTAAGTAGGTTCTCCTACCCCAAAATCATATATAATACGTAGAAAAACTTATCCCAGTTTCCGAGATACAACTGATTTAAGGTCATGATGGTCAGAATCTTTTCCACCTCCGATTAGGTCTTCTCTGGTCCATCTTTGCCATGAAAGTGTCTGTGACACGCTCTACATCAGTCATGAGTTGAGTCATGACTCAACCGAGTCATGGGTGCAGTGTCGAACCAGATCAGGTCGAATCGAGTCCAATTCAACTCGCACAAGTTGCATGGGATACATCTGAGTCTTAAATCCTTGATTCTACTCATCACAGCAAAAAAATTCATCCATGCAGGTTTCAAGAACAATCAAATCAATATACAGATCGACAGAACGGGGACTAGAATCTCAGTAAGTGGAGAAAAATGGGTTCAGGAGATGGTGTTGGTAAGATGGCAGATGTGTAAGAAGGACCCAAGGATCAAAAGCTTCCGACGGGTCTACCGAATCCCCGACGGCATTGTCTTGGATCACATCCAGGCAAAGTTCGATGAACTGGACTCGATCTTAACTATTTTCATGCCCAAATCAAAGATAGGAATTTGGGGGATCGAAATTGAAGAGATTTTGGAAAAGGATGAAGAAAAAGAGCAAGAAATCAATGGCACAAGCATTGAAAGAGAGACAATTGCAGACAATGTTGATAAAGATATACCAAAATGTCCTGAACGAGACGGTTTTAACGACCGCGAGATTGTGGAGGAATTGAAAGAGCTGAAAATGGAAAACAGAGAAGAAACAGATTCGCTCAGACAAATCCAAGAAATGTCTGAAACCAAACGTGAAAAGGAACCAGAAGAAAGGCTGGATCAAGAAGTTCCTCCATTTCGAATAGCCCCAATGCCGGAGACTCATGTGCCAACAACACCAGATATCGCACCTCGAACAGAAACACCAAAAATCCAAGACTCAAATGAAGTAGACAAAAACCATCAAATGAAGAAATCTGAAGAGATTCAAGATGTAAATCTTCCTGAATTGAAAATTCGAGAAGATTTTGATTCTGCGGCGGAATCAGACGCGAAACTTCCTGAAGTGGAAACACCAGAAAAAGTAGAAACTGAAAAAATAGTGGAGGAACACAAAGAAGAAGAACATGAAGGTGTTCATGTTCCCCAATTATCAGAACCAGCTCCAGAAACCTTGGATTCGATGGAAGCTGAATCAAACATTAAAGAAACAACAAATGCAGCTTTGCCTGGACGAAAGCTAGAAACTCCGAAAGCTGAAATGGAAATTGAAGAAGTAGGCGATGATCGAGGACGCAATGCAGGTGAAGATATGGGAATTCCACAAAAAGAAGCTGAAATTAAAGAAAGAAGCGATCGGGGAGCGGAATTGGAAGAAGGCAAAGAAGAGAAGCTGGATCATCAGACTAAAGAAATTTCAAATAATCGAGAGAGGAAGGGGAGGCGCTACAGCAACAGATTTTGCAATCCCTGTTGCTTGTTTGCAGGATCGACCTTCGTCATCTCTCTTGTAGTGATTGTGATTCATCTGATAAAAGATAAGCGAAGTAATCAGGCAATCCATGATAAGAGAGATTGATGGGAGACAATCGCAGCCGTATATTCCGGCATGGGATGCATATGTGAGATCCAGGACACTCATTAGGTGGACCCCATAGTGATCATTCTCTAGACTGAAATCAGGCCAGTTTACTTGTTGGATGTTTCGTTAGAAATCTATCATGAGTATGTCTAGAAATTAGTTTCTGAAAAGTCCATTTTATGGAAATGTGTTTTTCAAATTTCTGTTTCTGGAAACTCATTTATCTGGAAATGTTGTTTGAATGAAAGTCTGTTTTTAATCTTTTTCTCTATGTTCTTTGCATGCTAATGTCTGAAAATCATTTTACGATAACTCTAGTATAATGTAGTTATCGACATTCCGATGTCTTTTGAGCAATATGATAATACAGTATATGTCATGGAATTGCCTTGTTAGGACTAAATTTTTGCTAGATGATATGCTAGGATCTTCCAATTTGAAAGATATTTCTGTCATGGAAAATTGATGAAGAACACGTTACGAATGACCTAGTGAACCAAGACGCTCCACAACGGTAACAGCGGACATAATGGTGGACGTAACAGCCACCACCGTTACCATTATGATTAGGGTCATAACAGCTATTAGAGGGCCGTAATGGCCATTACGACCCCCAGATTAACTATTATGGTTCTTTATATATATATATATATATATATATATATATATATATATATATATATATATATATATATATATATATATATATATATATATATATATTGTTACAGAACCGCTTATAAGGCCGTTACAACCTATTTTTTCTGTAACAGCTATTATGGCCGTTTAGGCCCTGCATGACCGTTACCATTATGTAACTGGTTTTGAATATCTTGTCATGGACAGCCAAAATCAAAAGAAATCATGTTAGAAAGTTCAATCTAAACATAAACACACATGATCGTCACTTTGTGACCTATTATCAGATTGGTGTTTATGATATATAACTTTTGAGGGATTTCTCGGAAAAAGATTGTTTGCAGGGTGACGTTCGCATTTTTGCTTAATATTTGCTATTTTTAATCAGTTTCATATTTTCTATTTATTGAGTTTGGCTCGATTTTTACCTCTTTACTATTTTTAGTAAGTTTCACTATTTCATACTAAAGTTTCATATTTTGAGTCCAAATGTCTTTACTTATATAAGCATATAGTAATAGAAATTTTTTTCAATATGCAAGTATCATCCTTGTCTAGAAAATTTTCTTTCCTTCTGGATTGAAGGACTATTGTAAAAGAAGACAATGACCTCTTCCCTTTATTCCATGCATCCGCTACACTACAAATCAACTTCCACTTGCTATAGTTGGAGAGTTAGTAAAAGAAGTACCACAATATTCCATATTCAACTGAAAGATTGCTTGCTTGGCGCGAATCCTCTCCCACTCGCACTTCACAAGCAACACATTAACTAATCTAGCATATGTGTGGGACATCAGAGAGCTGACCATGCAAATGACATGGAGTTTAGGCCAAATCCAATACTAGCAACATGTTCTTCAAAACCATCCATTGCTTTCATAGGTAAACAGATAAGAGTACCAAAGATATACATGTCATTTACCGATATAATCTTTAGAGACATACACAGTTATACGTAGCTGAATATAGAGCTGTACAGGAACTGAGTTAGCTTGGTTAACTCGCTCGACTCAGCTCGGAAAACTTGAATCGACTCAACTCGAAAACTGGGTTTGAGCTGAGTCGAGCTGATTTTTTGAGCTCGAAAAGTTTTCGAGCCAAGTATGAGATAGACTGACTCGAAACTGGGTTTGAGCCGAGTCGAGCTGATTTTTTGAGCTCGAAAAATTTTCAAGCCAAGAATGAGCTAGACTGACTCGACTCAGCTTGGAACTTGACCCAGATTGAATATATTTGACTCATATCAGGTTCACTTAATATAAAGATTTTGTAACTATTTATATATTTAAATACTACAGTGCAGTCATGGTTTTAAGACACAGACAAGGCCGGCGCAATTCATCCTGTTTAACTTAGACTCAGTCAACTGATTTGGTTGGATAGCCTAACTCAACTATACTTACGATTCACCCCTGACTCGAGATTCAACTTAATACAAAACAAGTGTAGTGAGTATTTCAAAATTACAAGAAAGAATATTTTCAAAAGATAAAAACTTGTGTTGCTTTTCGTTGATGCAGAAAACTGGTTAGCTTTTCCTGGACCTTCGAACGCGTACACATGCAAGAAATGTACAAAGGAGACCCTGGCTTAAACAGAGGACCCTCCGATGCTAAAGTTAGGCCAAGAAATCTAGGTCTAGTCAAAGATTGGGTTTTTAGGATGAGAGTTGTGTGTACCTTTCTTTGTAGAAGGGACATGTATATATAGAGTTCTTGGAGGCGGTGTTGTATATAGTAATGAATCTGCCACCTGATGTCGTATTACGCCAAGAAGCTGATTTGGAGGGGGCGCGATCGTTCTCCCGGGATTCTTGGAGAAAATTTAGGGGGTATCCTGGTAGATCTCAAGCAATGGATGGTCTGATAGGTCAGGGTGTAGGGCTGAGCTCGACTTCAAACTTGGGCCGATCTTGTCCCTGAACTTAGGCGAATCGAAGTTGAGATTGAGCTCCAGATCGAACGAGCTGAGCTCAAGGTCAGTTAGACTAAGCTCAAGGTCAGTCAAACTGAGCTCGAGATTGGTCTCAAATTAGGGTTGTAGTTGATGATGGCTGGATCGAGTTTGACTTTGAGGTCAAGTAGGCTATGGCTTAGCAATCCTTTTGATGGAAGTTATCCTTGATGGGTTTTTTTGACCCGTTGTCCTTTCGCAACTGGGATGCGCAAAGTCCTTTCGCAACTAGGATGCGCAAGTCCTTTCGCAACTGGGATGTGCAAGTCCTTTCGCAACTAAGATGCGGAAAAGGAGTTTCCTAAAACTATAAAAAAAAGGGTCCCTAGGATTTTTCTACATATGTTGAGTTGATGAGAAAAATACAAGAGGGCTATCAAAAGTGAGAGAGAGGGAGAAAGAGAGAGAGGAAGCTTATAGAAGGGAGGTTCTGCTCGTGGAGGTTTTTCTACTTTGCAATTTATATTTCAGCGCTTCTATATCCTCATAATCGGTTAGATCTCTTCGTTTTCTCTATTTCTCTTATTGTTTATCCATTCCTGCGTGAGTGAAGAAGATTGTAATGTTCTACTTAATAGTGGATTGTTGATCTGGACGAGGTCCCGTGGTTTTTACCTCTTTGAGGGTTTTCCACGTAAAAATCTCTTGTGTGTTGTGTGATTGATGCTTTGATTTATTTCATTGCTTTATTATCCATAATTCTGGTTTGTTTCGGGAGGCTAGATCCAAAGGTTTGTGCAAGGCATCCCAACAAAGTGGTATCAGAGCTAAGTTCATTGAACGGGTAGGATCGGTTTTGAATTATGGAAGGTGGCTCAAGGATGATCAGCCTCAATGGTTCTAACTGGATCATATGGAAGGCTAAGATGGAGGACTTGTTTTATTGCAAGGACCTATATTCTCCAATTTTAGGCATATCAGCAAAATCCAAGGATATGACTGATGATGATTGGAAGAAGACGGACCGAAAGGCGGTGGGGTTTATTAGACAATGGTTGGATGATTTTATGTTCCACCATGTGTCTACAGAAACCTCAGCTGCAAGCCTATGACTAAAATTACAAGGGCTGTATGAGAGGAAGACAAAATTTAATAAGATATTTCGATAAGGCGACTTGTGAATCTCAAGTTCAAGGATGGTAGTTCGTGGCCGAGAGCACATGAATGAGGTCGACAATATAATGAACCAACTCACCTCTATGAAGATGGTCCTGGATGATGAATTGCGGGCTTTACTATTGCTTAGTTCATTTCCTACGGTTGGGAGACATTGGTGGTGTCTCTAAGTAACTCCGCGCCGCACGGAAAGATATCCATGGAACAGTAACAGTTGTCTCTTCAATGAGGAGACAAGGAGGAAGTCTCAGGGGTCTACTCAGCAAGAGGCTCTTGTGACGCAGGAACGGGGGAGAAGAAAGAACAGGAAGGGCGGGAAGGCCCGAGATAAATCAAGAGGCAAGTCGAGTAACAGAAAAGATGTTGAATGCTGGAATTGTGGCAAGAAGGGCCACTACAAGCATGAATGTTGTGGTAAGAAAAATGACAAGAAAGAAAAAGGGAAGGAAGATGAACCGGATTCCACTGCGGTCGCTTCAGATGACGACATGGTAGTTATTCTTTCAACAAATCACGATGTATGTCTCACGGCTACGAGTCAGGACACCGACTGGGTGGTTGACTCGAGAGCTTCTTTTCATGCGACTCCACGCAGGGACTTCTTCACAAGCTACAAGTCAGGTGACTATGGGACTGTGAAGATGGGAAATTCTGGCGTATCAAAGATCATGGGAGTCGATGATATTTGTGTGAAGACCGATGTGGGCTGCACATTGGTTCTCAGGGATGTGAGGCATATCCCAGACCTTCGCCTCAACTTGATGTCGACGGGAAGGCTGGATGATGATGGCTATGAAAGCCGGTTTGCTGATGGGCGATGGAAGCTCATCAAGAGTTCGTTGATCATGGCTAGAGGAAAGAAGTGTTGCACCCTTTATAAGGCAAGTGTCAGTATGTGCAAGGGTGGATTGAACGCAGCGGAAGATTCAGCTATTGACATGTGGCACAGGCGTCTAGGCCACATGAGTGAAAAAGGGCTTCAACTACTAGCAAGGAAGCGGCTCCTTCCAGACGTGACAGGTATACCTCTCAAAACCTGTCATGATTGTTTATCAGGGAAACAACATAGAGTTTCATTTGTTAAAACTGCTTCTCATTTTAATAAAGTGCATGCATTAGATTTGGTTTATTCTGATGTTTGTGGTCCTATGAGGACAAAAACCTTGGGTGGGGCATTGTATTTTGTTACTTTTATAGATGATGCATCTAGGAGGGTTTGGGTTTATGCTTTGAAATCCAAAGACGAGGTCTTTGGTGTGTTTAAATTGTTTCATGCTATGGCCGAGAGAGAGACAGGTAAATCATTGAAGTGCATCCGCACTGACAATGGTGGTGAATACATTGGCGACTTTCACGAGTACTGCAAGTCCTTGGGTATACGGCATGAACAGACGGTTCCCAAGACCCCCCAGCATAATGGTGTAGCTGAGCGAATGAATCGCACCATTGTTGAGAGAATCAAATGCATGTTATCCCATGCGAAATTACCCAAGACGTTTTGGGGAGAAGCAATGCACACAGCGGTGTATTTGATAAACAGGTCTCCATCAGCCCCGTTGAATGGAGAAATACCTGAAAAGGTGTGGACTGGACATGATCCATCGTACAGTCATCTCAGGGTGTTTGGATGCAGGGCATCCGTTCACGTACTAAAGGATGAGAGGCCAAGCTCGATATGAAGATCAGACAGTGTGTGTTCTTAGGATACGGTGATGAAAAGTTCGGTTATAAATTGTGGGATCCGACCGAGAGGAAGCTCGTCAGGAGCAGAGATGTGGTTTTTTTTTTAAGATCAGTGTATAGAAGACATTGGTAAGCCAGAGAAGAATCAGACAGTGTGTGTTCTTAGGGTACGGTGATGAAAAGTTCGGTTATAAATTGTGGGATCCGACCGAGAGGAAGCTCGTCAGGAGCAGAGATGTGGTTTTCTTTGAAGATCAATGTATAGAAGACATTGGTAAGCCAGAGAAGAATCAGCCTAGTTCAGGTGAGCTAGAGGACATGGATCCGATTATTCCTCCCGTGGTACCTGATGACGGGGGAGTACAGCAAAGTGCAGAGGACGAGAGAGTTCCTTCAGAAGATGGACCAGGGGAGTAGCCCATACTTGATCCACCTGTTGAGCCACAGGTGAGGAGGTCATCTAGGGACAGACAGCCGTCTAAGAGGTACTTGCCACATGAATACATTATGCTTGGTGATGGGGAGAGTCGAAGATTATTCTGAGGCCCTAGCCCACGAGCATAAGGAGGAGTGGTTGAAAGCTATGCAAGAGGAGATGAAATCCTTGCATAAGAACCACACCTATGATATGGTGAAATTGCATAAGGGCAAGAAAGCTTTGAACAACAAGTGGATGTTCAAAAAGAAGATTGAACAAAAGAATTCACAGACGAGGTTCAAGACCAGACTTGTAGTGAAAGAGTTTGGTTAGAGGAAAGATATAGACTTCGAAGAGATATTCTCACCAGTGGTGAAGATAACATCCATACGGGTGTTGCTTGGGTTGGCGGCTAGCATGGATCTAGAGATAGAGCAGTTAGATGTTAAAACTGCCTTTCTCCATGGTGACCTGGAAGAAGAGATCTACATGCACCAACCAGAGGGGTTCGAAGTCAAAGGCAAGGAGCATATGGTGTGTAGGTTGAGGAAGAGCTTGTATGCGCTGAAACAAGCTCCAAGACAATGGTACAAGAAGTTCGACTCGTTTATGTTGAAACATGGGTATGATAGAACAGAGTCGGACCACTGTGTGTTCACGCGCAAGTTCTCAGATGGTGATTTCTTAGTTCTGATATTATACGTTGATGATATGCTCATCATGGGAAAAGACATCAAGAAGATCGACAAGCTGAAACAGGAGTTGGGCAAGTCTTTTGCGATGAAAGACTTGGGCCCGGCTAGACAAATCCTAGGAATGGAGATAACCCGTAACAGAAGCAGCAAGAAGCTTTGGCTGTCACAAGAGCGGTATATTGAGAAAGTCCTAGAAGCGGTTCAATATGAATGCAATGGCCGGTCGATACTCCACTGGATGGTCACTTCAGATTGAGCGACAGGCAGTGTCCCAAGATGAAGGCAGAGGTGGATGAGATGTAGAAGATACCTTACGTGTCAACTGTAGGAAGTTTGATGTATGCTATGGTGTGTACACGCCTAGAAATAGCATATGCGGTTGGTGTTGTTAGCCGGTATCTTGCCAATCCTGGTAAAGAGCATTGGGCAGCGGTGAAATGGATACTGCGGTATCTAAGAGACTCATCCAGGTTGAGCCTATGCTATGGTAACGGTAAACCTGTGTTAGAGGGCTACACAGATGCAGATATGGCAGGTGACATAGACTCCAAGAAGTCTACATCGGGGTTCATGTTCACGTTTGCAAGGGGAGTGGTTTCTTGGCAGAGCAAGCTACAGAAGGTCGTAGCATTGTCAACTACAGAAGCCGAGTACATTGCAGTCACAGAGGCATGTAAAGAGATGCTTTGGATGAAGAGGTTCCTACAGGAACTTAGCCTAAAGTAGGAGGAGCACGTGGTCTATTGCGATAGTCAGAGTGCTATACACTTGAGCAAGAATCCAAGTCAGCATTTCAAGTCAAAGCACATAGAGATTCGGTATCACTGGATCAAGGATACTTTGGAACAGAAGGTGTTACAGCTTGAGAAGGTCCACACGGACGATAATGGGTCAGATATGATAACCAAGGCCTTGCTTAAGGGTAAGTTTGAGGTTTGTAGAAACCCGGCTGGCTTAAAGAAGGTGAATCCCTCCTAGGTCAAAAAGGAGGAGATTTGATGGATTTTTTTGACCCGTTGTCCTTTCGCAACTGGGATGCGCAAGTCCTTTCGCAACTAGGATGCGCAAGTCCTTTCGCAACTGGGATGCGCAAGTCCTTTTGTAACTAGGATGCGGAAAAGGAGTTTCCTAAAACTATAAAAAAAAGAGTCCCTAGGATTTTTCTACGTATGTTGAGTTGATGAGAAAAATACAAGAGGGCTATTAAAAGTGAGAGAGAGGGAGAAAGAGAGAGAGGAAGCTTATAGAAGGGAGGTTTTGCTCGTGGAGGTTTTTCTACTTTGCAATTTATATTTCAGCGCTTCTATGTCCTTATAATCGATTAGATCTCTTCATTTTCTCTATTTCTCTTATTGTTTATCCACTCCTGCGTGAGTGAAGAAGATTGTAACGTTCTACTTCATAGTGGATTGTTGATCTGGACGAGGTCCCGTGGTTTTTACCTCTTTGAGGATTTTCCACGTAAAAATCTCTTGTGTGTTGTGTGATTGATGCTTTGATTTATTTCATTGCTTTATTATCCATAATTCTGGTTTGTTTCGGGAGGCTAGATCCAAAGGTTTGTGCAAGGCATCCCAACAATCCTCCCATCCTAAGTCATCATGGTCGGTATACCCACAACACTTCTCATGTTTTCATAGTCGAATGAGGACGTGGAGAAAAAGGTGTTTATAAAATATTTTTTTTATAAGACTTTTAGGTAATGTGTTATACTATGCCCAAGCTCATATGTGCACACGAGCGCCGCCTGATGAAGAAACCTAGTCCAGAAACTTTAACTGGACATGTACCATATTCATCGAAATTATTTACTATAGAATCCAGTTAACCAGAGAAACCGAGCACATAAATCTTTTAACTTTATTTACTTACTATAGAATCCGATTAGCTGGGGAAATCTAGCCTAGAAGCCGAGCACATAAATCTTTTAACTTCATTTACTTACTATAGAATCCGATTAGCTGGGGAAATCTGGCCTAAAAGCCTTTAACTGAGTATGTATTCATTTAGAATATTCATTATTCGATTATTTCCTGCATCTGTTTACAACGAAATCTGATTAAGGGTAGAGTTCCAAATTATTTGCTATTCTCATCAATGGGCACTTTGGATTGAGTTCCTGTACATGTATGACTTTCGAACATTCACTTACACCTTGTGAATAGCAAGGCCTACTATTTTCAGGTGGTGGACAACCCATGCTTTTTCGGCCCATTACTGGCATAGAATGATTAGGTAACTTTATTTATCCATGGTTCTATTAGACATATATAACTGTAAAAATCTACACAGCATAAGGTTTTATATTAATCTATAGGCTTGCAACCCAATATCATTCACGGCAGAACCCGGCAATATACATACCCTGGCATAGATACACTTATTAGAAACAACTTTTAAGAATTCAAAGGGAGGGGATTTCTCGGCCTTCTATTGCATTGATCACAGTAATCACATCACCTTAAGAATCAGTTTGATTGAGTTTTTATTTTTATTTTTTTATTTTTTATTTAATTATTGAACCGTACAGTCAATGACCAGGAAAATGGTGGGTCCTTATTGATTGGACTGGAAAAGGACAGTCATTTATTGGACAGTCCATGTGGGCTCCACATCTTGTCATGCTCACAGAATCACTTTGGTCAGACATCCTAACCATTTGATAGATGTCCAAGAAAATGGACGATCCATATAGCTTAGTGCAAGAGAACCCATCATCTATGACCGTAGAGTTTCGATCGTCAATCTAGAGCGTCCATCATGTGGGTCCATGCTTAATTAGCGATACCTCTCAAGGATCACTTTGATTGGATTCATTCAATCAACGGAGGAAAATGGACTCAAAGAATACTATGTGAATTATCTTAATCACCCAATGGCCACAAAATGAACGGCTAGATTTACCATATTAGAGAAATTCTGATATCACGCTGTCCCCAACTTTGATTGATGTTGACAATCAAGAATCATTCAGACTAACTGATCCTAGGCATTCATTAATGGCAATAAAAATTGATGGCCCACATTCGCTATACTTGAAAATAGCAGATGTCGATCATGTGGGGCCCACATGATTGCTAGTTCATCCTAACCATCTTATCAATGACCAAGAAATCGAATGGTCGAATTATATTTAGGTTGGATAATCCATCAACTAATAATGGTAAGAAAATGTGTGGTCCATATTCACAGGACATGGGACAATCATTGATCTAGATTGCCTATCATCTTCACCCACCTTGGATATGCCACAGGCTCTCTCTCTCTCTCTCTCTCTCTCTCTCTCTCTAATCATTTTAACCCGTCCAATCAATGGCCAGAAATATGAGCTGATTGATGTTGATTGTATTGGAGGAAGGTTCGACACCATGGATATGGACGGATGCGATTCCCTGCGTAAGCCTTTTGGATGAAGGTCCTGCGGCTGGGATGCAAGGTGGGGTTTACTGTGATGATTTCCCCGTTCATCTATTTTTTGAGCTCATTTTAGGACGTATGATTAAAAAATGAGGACGATCCAAAACGCAACGAGAGGAAATAGAGGGAATTCAATAACCACCGTTGAAATATTTGTATGGCCACAAAAGTTTTGTATCCACCTGTGTTTTTATTTTTTCACTTCATCCCAGTTAAAATGATCTTATAAACGGTTTGGATGGCATATAAACATCAAGGTGGAGCCTAGGAAGGTTTCAACAGTAAGCATTCCTTTCCCCACTGTTTCACCTCGTATGGCCCACTTGAGTTTTGGATCTTCCTCATTTTTTGTCACATGTATTAAAATGAGCTCGAAAATTGGATCGACGGTTTAGATTTCTCACAAACATCAGGGTGGACCCTACCTTGCAATCAGCGCAGGAATTTCCTGCTAAAGGCTTTCTCAGGAAATCCGCGTACGACACGGAGTATCCATGTGGGCCCACCTTTGATTGAGAATGATTCTCGAAGAATCACTTTAATCTTATGGAGCTGCACTAACTGTCCATCGTGCTAGGTACATCGCACACTGAGAGCCACGTGGGTGGAATTTTCATGAGATCCACTCCATCCATTAGGTACGCTGCCTTGGATGGTTCAAAAAATCATGACCATCCACAACTCAGTGTACCACACAAGGAAAAAATTGAGATGGACGCTCACCAATAGTTTTGGGTGGGGCCAAATGTCAAGAAAGAATTACCCAAAAATTAGTATACCAAAACTCAGGGGGTCATAAACATGGAGAGGAACACACATGATGGACGGATGAATTTTATGCATGCTCAGTTGTTTACCATATGCTAGAGAGATTGACCCTGGTTGGTACCTATGCAAGGTACGCAAGCATTTTTCCAAAGGAATGGTCAGAACCATCTGATCAATGGGCCATCTAAATTGATTATATGTTATCTCAAAAGGACTAAAAACTGAAAAGAAAAGGATAGTGGTGGTTGTGTGTATCTGCAAACCTCTTTGGCTTCATTTGAGCAATAGCATAGAGAAAGGGACCAATACAATCAGGTCACTATCTTTAGAATTAATTTCACCACATACTTGTATCATAGTAGAAAAGTCCCCAGAATTTTAATTGCCCACCTCATATGTATACTCAGCTCTGATTGCATCACCAAATCGAGCAAGAAAATTACTAAATAATGGCAATTCAAGGATTTGAAAATTGTTGCAAAGAGACAGGTGGTAGTTGTCTTTCTCCTCCTTGTTTGGACTCTTTTATGGTTTATATAGAAAGAATCTGGATCCTATGCTTGCCACAAACAAGATTTTCATGTTTGTTGCAATATGATTAGGCCACATTATCATAGATTGTATTAATGGAGCAGTTTGTGAGGACGTCAAGAATGATATGACCAATCGCAATACAAAAAATAAGAAATGCTGATCTGGATTCATATAGAAGAGTCCAGATACTTTGCTTGCATCAATCACAATGCAGGAAAATAGGAAATGCATGTTTATGATAAATAGAGGATCCGAAATCGTATATAGAGACTCATAAATACGTACAGAGTATTTGATTTTAAAATTTAAAAAATTAAAAATTAAAATTTTTACATATGCTAAGCAATATAACCCACTACGCCGAGTTTGGTGTTGCATGTGAAAAATTGGACAGAACATGCCCACCCATGCTCCTTAATACACTATCTTTGTAAAGGGCTCAAGCTTATAAGAAAGCCTTTTTTTTTTTTTTTTTTTTTTTTTTTTTTTTTTCGTTTTCTTATAAATGTTAGTAAGACCTCTTTCTTATTCAATGTGGGAACCACCTAAGATATATATATAGAAACGCTCACTGCGAACCGGTATATATATATAACGGTTCTAGGATTTTCGGATAGCACACTATGAAAACCGGTATCGATTCCACGGTTCTGATTTTTCAAATATATATAGCGGATATCCCAATCTTTCCTTGCTTTACGTTGAAAGGGAAACGTCCCTTGGGACGTTTTGAGCACCCTATATAGACGGTTCGGATCGTGAAAAGGGATGATGGGTGGGGCCCACTATTAAAACCCAATCCATGCACGTACGTCCCTGGAAGTTTTTTTTGCATGGTTTCGATATTTTGAAAAAAAAATAAGTGGGGCCCACTTATGATGGCATTCTCGGAGATCTACTCCGTTCATCCTCCTCGTAGTAACGACTAACGTGTAAGAAGAGGTGGGGACCACGGTTCCACGGTTCGGGTCGGTTCTGCCACCTTTGCCTAAATCGAACCGAACCGTTTCCAACGGTTCTTGTAATTTTGGAACCGGAACCGGAACCGGTGCTGTCCAGAACCGGACCAAACCGGACCGATCCAACGGTTCCGGTCCGGTTCCACGGTTCTACCGGTTAAATGTGCACCCCTAGTTCGTACGTAGTACGTACGAACTTTTTTGATGACTCATCATACGTGATGAATCTCGCAAATCTGAACGGTTCACATGAAGCAGAACCTCATGAAACCCCATAGTACGAATTTTTACTTTGATTCGAAACTTTGGTGGACCGTGAAAAATGTAAACAGCTTCTTTCCTTGATTTGAATTTCTCTTTGCTATGGACGGTATGGATAAAAGTTTTAGATAAAAGTAAAACTTGGTCCTGGGGGGTTTCACTAGGTGCTGCTTCACATGAATGGTTCAAATTTTGGATCAACATCATGTATGATGGGTTCTCAAAAAAGTTCGTACGTAGTACGTGACTGGCAATTAACCGTTCGTAGGTGAGCGCTTCTCTCTCTCTCTCTCTCTCTCTCTCTCTCTCTCTATCTATATATATATATATATATATATATATATATATATATATATATATATCACCAAGTTTATTTTGAAACAACTGGAAACACAATAATCTCTTCCCTATTTCAATTTATTTATTTATTTTTTTGGAATTAGAAAAAATATGCATAAATATAAGTATTTGAGAACTTTGAACTTTTATCCATAGCTTAACCTGATTCTTAGAAGAATATTAGTGGATTGAGTCCTTAACTATTTTTTAAACTATAGAACTTTAAGTTAATTATGCATATTTTTCAACCACTAGATTTCCATAATCAACTTGCACATTACACCCATGTGCAAAATCATATTTCACAAGCATCCTAGAGATTCAGCCCCACTATAAGGGCAAGTCCATCATGAATATCCTCTAACTAATACCCCATTATAATAGCTATAAACTCATTAAGAAATTTAATGCAACTATCTCATGTTATAGTAGTAGCAATATTTCACACCTTAAGAATGAGATTTTGAAATGCCAATTCCAATTCACGTTAGTACTCTCTAATTAACCTTTCAATCTCAATTACCTATTGAACCTAGATATTCTATAATCTCCGGTCACTAGATTTGGTTATTGATATTGGAATTTATTTTAATATTGCAATCCCATTTCTCTCTGTTTAAGATAAAATGTAATTGAATAAATTGGAGTTGAAGAGAAAGTTTCGATGTTTCTGTTACTTGTTAAGTGTTAAGTGTCTCATATAGTCATGGTTGATGTCATAGGTTTGACCATGAGAGGCCGTGGTAACAAAAAGTCAATTAGCTAACAATGCGTGAGAAAATTAATATTAAATGGGAAGAGAGTTTGTGTAAGACCCAAGGCTCTAAAATTTGGTTCGTACACTGGATAGCCGTTGACTGTAGGTCCATTGGCCCCGAGAATATTTTGACTTAATCATAATGTTGTTCTGTTATCGAGCCGCAAGCTGCATTTCAACCTGATATCTGAATTTTAATATGCGAATTTAAAATTAAACAATCTGAAAAATGACAACTATGTCCTTATTTTATCTGGAGGTGAGCCATCATCGAGTTTTCAAAATCCGTTAGGTCCAAGAGCCTAACCGTTGTGACCGTAGTCGAGTTACGGAATTATTGGCGAAAACGGCATGTCAATACGACACCCGGATTGTAAGTTATGATTAGATATGCACATGTATATTTTGATAAAATAATTCAAATGACCTCGATTTTTTAAAAATCCTTAGAATGCTTTATTTCAAATTACTTAAATAACATTTGTCTATTATTACCATAAGCTTCTCAAAAACATCATAAAACACCCCCAACCCTTCTTTTTAGACAAAAGTCAATTTTAAAACTATTTTCAAGTCCATAAACATAAAAACCCTCTTTCAACAACCCATTTCCAGTACTCTCTTCCTTGTGTCATGGGAAGCCTAAGGTGAGTGTAAAAACAAAAAAAATAAAAAAATGAGTAGCTTAAGTTTAAAGTTGAGAAGAAGAAGAAGAAGAAAATGAAGTAGAAGCCGAGTTTGAAATTCAATCCTCTGATTATTACAGGTGAGTGCATAGATCAGGAGCACACATATATGTGCATTAGATTACTTGAAAGCCCTATAAAAGAATAGATTTTCTAGTCTGTGGTTGTTGAGAGAGAGAGAGAGAGAGCTTTGAATTGCCCCACTAATGGCTATGATGCTAAATTTTCTGATTTAGTTGGTTAAGCTGTTAATGGAAGATTAGATGATAGAGATGAACTTGAGAAAAGAGTCATGGGAGAAGCTATGCAAGATCAACCCATCATGGCCCCATTTCAACCATCAATTAAACCATCCATATGGCCCACACCCAAGGGATTCATATGTTTTAGTTTTGTTTAAATTCATAAGTATTTCCATCGGTTTCCATCTTTGTCCCTTACAAAGTTCGCCCACTACCTGTTTGACAAAACATTTGAAAGAGTTGTCCTTCCTCCTTTTGGTATAGCTAATTCTTGAGAAAAAACATGCTTGTGGCATAAAGTCTTATAGCAAAATGAATCTCGGGTTGAATTTAAATTGGCTAAGTCATGTGCATATCATATGCATGGTTCATAGTTGTTGTATCATTGTATGATTGATAGTGAATGATTCATATCATGGTATAGTGATCATAGTGGGTTATGTTGCGACACATGATGTGTCTATGATTAGTATGTGAATTGTCTAGATACAGGATGCATTACATGAGACCCCTATGAGGAACTTAAATTCATGAGGAGACCACATGAGGAAGGTTATCCTATGCTTGCCTTGAAAAACATGATATATTATGATTATGTGTGGACTTATACATGCGGTGATTATAAATGAGATGAAACATATTTTTTACGACTTGAGTTAGACACCACACCGGAAATGTGTAATTCAACAAGACATGATTAGAGGGTCCATGGGTGAAAGTCCCTAAACCCCGATTAGTACCATTGTGAGCAACCAATGCCTAGACCGAGTGGAAGAACAGAGCGCTGGAATGCCGAAATACCAAAGTAGCGACTCCCACCGACGCGTATCGATTGGTTGAGAGGTTTGACCTGATCTGCTTATGGGCAAGCAAAGATAGGTTATGTGTTAGGAGTTCGTAGATTGTCTGCTATCGTTTTGCCAGGCGACTTATGACTTCTCGCTATTAGGCAGATAGTAAAGTTCAATACAAGTGGGTTAGACTAGTTCGACCCATGAATTATGTAGTCCCACCTCTGTAGTTGACCACGGTGGAAAAGCCTGGCAAGTGAGTAGAAATCATATGCAAGTCCCATCTCTGTTTCAGACCTTGGTGATCCAATTGGAAAATGTGGAAAGTTGTGGAAACATTGAAAGAGTATGTATGTTACAAGTGGGTAGAAGTGTAAGACTAGTATCGTGACTGTACTGTTCCGTCGGTTTTCGCAATCCTTCCGGTTGAATTTCGGCAATTCTCGACTCATATTTGACGTTGCGCGCGATCTTAAGCCGAGTCCTGCCTACCGAAGGCGGCTCGATCTGAAACTCGTACCTTGGCGACCGCGCCGTCGCCGCGTCTCGCACACCGAACCGATACCTAGGTGAGAAGATGCCAGTCTGCGTTCAGTTCAAAGAAACGCCGCACGTTGCGAATCTCGAGAGAATCTCTACGAGATGTCCCATCAATCAACCATAAATGTACTTCCATACCTAAGTACAAGCAACCCATGCCTCCTTTACTCAAAGTCAACTCTCTCTCCCATTTTTTCAAAGCCACCCTTACCCATGACATCATCACACCACTCCCTCCATCCCCTCTTTTTTTATTTTATTTCTTTCTCTCTCTCTCATTCTCTCATTCCCTCCCTCTCACACGTCCAAGCCCCCTCTAAGCATTCCAAGAACAACAAGTGTGGCCCACTTTCCCCACCCCTCTCATCTCTCATCCACACCATCAAAAGTCCATCATCTACCATTAAAAGTCAAGCAAAGGAGCATTGGAGTGCAAGAGGTGGGTGATCCTTGAGTTTCTACCGTTAATTTCATGATTTGAGGGCCCACTTATTGGTGGGACCCATTTTGATGTATGTGATGTATCCATGAGGGGCCCATAGTGGCGGGGTCCCTCTATGATCACCGTCTCTCTCTCTCTCTCTCTCTCTCTCTCTCTCTCTCTCTCTCTCTCTCTCTCTCTCTCTCTTTCTTTGAATGGTAATGATGGTGAAGGGGTGTGTGGGGCCCACCACGAATCACATATTTCATGTGGGACCCACCGGATGAATGTGTTGGATCTACCCCATCCAGCCATTAACAGGCCCGGATGGAAGGAAAACATAAGTATCAGGTTGATCCAAATCAGGTGGCCGCGTTTATGCGGGACCCACCTTGACACAATAGGGGCCACGTGCATGTGGGACCCACCATGGTGTCTGTATTATATCCATGCCGTCCAGCGTCCAGAGACGCTGGACGGGTTGAAATGAGTGCGCTGACATGGTGTGTACTTTCAAGCTAACAAAAAAAAAGTTGGGATGGGCCGTCCATACGGGCCCCACCTTGATGTTTGTGCATGATCCAAGCCATCCATATCAACCCTTGCATCATTTTAGGCGTTGAGCCAAAGCCTTAAGGTGATCTGATCACCAGGTGGGCCATACCCTCTAAAACTATGTAAAGACATGTCAGAACATATAAAAGTACACGGTGGGACCCACTTGGAGTTTGGATGCATCTGAAACTTGGTCTGAACGGCCAGACAAGTGGGACTCACATAATGGATGGGCTAGATTGTGAATCACATTTCGGTGGGCCCCAAAACAAAACAAAAAAATAATAATAATAAAATTTAAGCAGCAGCGCTGCTGCTGCAGCAGACGCAGGCAGCGCCTGCGCTGCATGGGTGATGGGTGGGCGGACGCTGGGCCTCACAGCTCCAGCTATGGGCCCCCACTGCGATGTGTTTCGATCATCAACACCGTCCATTGTGGGGCCCCCTTCTAAAAATGGGCCTGTTCCAAAAATCAGCCGTATATGTATCTCAGGTGGGCCATACCATCTAAATCATGTGAAGACATGCCTAAACCATATAAAAAACTTGGTGGGGCCTACCTGATTTTCTGATGCGGCTGAAACTTGGTCTGAACCCTCAGCCAGGTGGGACACACACATTGAGTGGACTGGATTTGTGAACCACATTTCGGTGGGCCCCACCACCCAGGTCCACGTGACCACGTGAATGGGTTAGACGGTAAATAAACATTACAGTGGGCCCTGCCCACGTGACCTCGTGAGTAGGTTGGATTTCAAATAAATATTCTAGTGGGCCCAAGGCCCACGTGACCCTTTGAATGGGTTGGATGGAAATAAACATCACCGTGGGTCCCTGGTCGGCGTGACCATATGAACAGGTTTGATGGCAAGTAAATATCACGGTGGGCCCTGGTCCTGTAACAGTATGAATAGTTTGGATTTCAAATAAATATTTTGGTGGGCCCCTTGCCACATGGCCTTATCAACAGGCGGATGGAAAATAAATATTTTGGTGGGCCCCTTGCCACATGGCCTTATCAACAGGCGGATGGAAAATAAATATTTTGGTGGGCCCCTTGCCACATGGCCTTATCAATAGATTAGATAGTAAAATAAACATTATGGTGGGCTTCACATGTGGCCCACTTAGATGCATATGGGCTCATGTACTTAGGCCCATCTTGATGTATATTTTTAGGCCCGTTATTAAGGTCCACTTGGATATATATGGGCTCATGTACTTAGGCCCATCTTGATGTATATTTTTAGGCCCGTTATTAAGGCCCACTTGGATATATATGGGCTCATGTATTTAGGCCCATCTTGGCATGTATATAGGCCCATTGTTGAGGCCCACTTTGATATGTATATGGCCTATGTGATTAGACCCATTTGATTCACATAAAGCTTATGTGATCGAGCTCATTTTAATGCATTCTCAGGCCCATGGATGATGACCCATTGCAATGTACCTAAGGCCCATCGATGAGGCTCATTGAGGTGGCCCACTTGATGAATATAAGGCCCATGAGATACGGACCATTTGATGTATTTAGGGCCCCATGGGATGTACCTAAGGCACATTGCAATGTGTAATTCCACCAGGATTTATTTAATGGTATTTGAGGCGAGCCGAGCCTTGGGGGCGATGTTGGTTTGACGTCCACATTGTACGAGTAATGCTGGTTAAATGTCCACATTATAACTCTCCCTAAGGCCACTGATAGGCCTGTATCCGTTCGTGTAGGCCATCTAGGCCCATCTTCATTGAGATGATAGTTTATTACTTTATAACATATTTAGCACAGCCCCATGATTCATGATCATACGCATCATATGTATGCTTGAGATGAGGAGTGTCTGATCATAGCATGTGCCTTCGGGTAGACTGATTCGGGCTCCCCGATATGCAGAGTTACCCTAGATGAGCGCACGGTATGCATAAGATTGACGCATGTCTGGCAGTATGATTCATGCATTTGCATCTGTGTGATTGAGATATGCTCTAGCGACATCAGGGCCATAGCCTCCACAGATATATCGTGGGTGGCTGGTTGGATACCGAAAAATCTTGTTCCAAGCAATTGGGGCACCATAGATATCCCTGGGTGAGAGTCCCTAAACTTGATAGTACCAGAGGATGACTCCAACGTCGAGACCGAGTGGATATATGAGCGCACGAGGGTCGAATACCATGAGGCTGCGTCTCCCACTGTGTCGTGATTGGTTAGAAAGGAGTGGTGGCCTTACTCGCCCGAGAGCAGGGGGCATTACTAGGCTGAGTTTGACCAGCTCGGAAATGGGTTCGCTATCGACGTGCCGGATAGGTATTGGCTGACTATTGGCCAGGCGGATAGTGAGGTTTCTTACGCTCACTTGACCGTGTCTTTGCTTGGAGAGAGACAAGGCCATTTGGAGTGTACTGAACCCCGGTGATTATCCATACTGAGAACCGTACTGATTTGATGCTCTAGTGAGGAGTTGCATTGGTGTGAGGATTGACATGCTTGACTTACATATTGCATCGCATGGCCTTGGTATGGCCGATAGCATTCACATCTTGTACGGCATAGCCTTGGTACGGCTAGTTGCATTTCGTACTCATTGGCATGATTCCGCATTACTCCGGCATTGCATTCTGAGCACGTTCGCACACACTTACACTGCCCTCTAAGCTTTCTATAAGCTTATGCACGATTGATGCGTGCAGGTGACGATAGGACATAGCTGTAGTCTCGCCGTTGTTGGAGCGTGCCGCCGAGCTTTTGGAGTTTTGATATTACCATCATCTTGTATTTCCCTTTATATGCACTGTACTCAAAGTTTTTGTTCATAGTGAATTTTGTGATGGTGTTCTTGTGGTTATTGTTCGTGGGTTATGCTTGGTTATGCTCATTACAAATCAAATTGATATTAGAAATCCTCCTTGTAGCATCCCAGGATCGGAACCTGGTATATGGGTGCCGGGAGCCGAGAATGGGGTACTACGAAGGCTGTCGGTGCCGGATTCGGTGATCGGAAATTTTGTGAGCCCGGTTCCTGAGTTCGGGGAGTGACAGAAGTTGGTATCAGAGCATAACTTGAAAATAACCGAGAACAACATCACATGTTTGCTATGAGTTAGGACGATTAGGTTCCAAGTGCGTAACCTTCCGATTGACTTCCCTAACACGCGATTCTCTAAATTGATTGGCGCCTTATCTTTTCCATAGGACATGCCGCCCAGGAGAGTGACCCGTTTGACTCCCACTCAGCCACCTGAGGCTCCGGCTTTACCACCTGTGCCTCCCATTCCACCGCCAGAGATCCCTGCTCCCTTTCCTGAGGATGACGTTCCTCCACCTGATACCAGCGGATCCGTTGTGGCGCCTCGCGATTCAGCGGATGTTGTAGCCGGCTGCTTGGCACGCTGTCGGGCGGCGGCGCGCCCGGTTGTTTCTGCAGCTCATGAGCGCGCGAGTGCCCTTTTTCGCTAGTTCAGACGGATGGATCCTTCACGATTTCAGGGCGAGCCAGATCCGTCAGCAGCTGAGAGATGGCGCTTCGATGTGGAGAAGATTTTTGATATTATGTCATGTACGACCGAGCAGCGAGTCCAATTGGCCACATTCCTTTTCCAGGGCGAGGCAGAGCACTAGTGGACCTCTGTTACCCGCGTTGCAGGACCCGATCATGTCTGGACATGGGAGGATTTCATCAGCCGATTCGAGGAGCAGTACTTCCCCGACCACATTCGTCGTCAGAGGGCACGAGAGTTCGAGACTCTAGTACAGGGAGACATGTCTGTGGCACAGTACGCGGCTCGCTTCGTGGCGCTGTCACGGTTTACACCATATATGGTTGATGATGAGGGGCGGAAGGCCCGCCATTTTGAGAGCGGCTTACGTTTCGTCTTCGAGGCCGTATTATTGGGCATGAGCTCCCGACCTTTCAGGCGGTGGTACGAAGGGCCCAGATCTACGAGACTGAGTGGGCTGACTCTCAGAGCGGTCGAGATCAGAGGAGAGGTCGGAAGAGGCCAACCCAGTCCAGTAGCTCTCAGCAGCATCGACGACCACAGAGGTATAGGGGTCATCCACCTGCTAGAGTACCAGCAGTACCAGTGACACCAGCAGCACCAGCAGCGTCAGCGGCACCTTCTGCGCCACCCCAGCAGCTGTTTCCATGGATGTATTTTGGATGTAGCGGTTCTGGACATCGCATATCTGAGTGCCCTCGTCCTCATTTGCAGCAGTCTAGAGGGCCACGGCAGTCTCCAAGTTAGCCGCAACCACAGCAGATTCCACCACTGAGGCCCCCTCAAGCGGAAGACCAAAGACACCGGCCTCCGAGACCACAAGCGAGAGAGAAGAAGATAGGCCGCCGCAGAGGCAGCAGTAGCACCAGGGACCTCAGAGGGGACAGGCACCTCCCCAGCCAGCTCAGGCCAGGTTCTATGCAGCTCAGCAGGACCCGCAGACTTCCGGAGGAGTCATAGAGGGTATACTTCCAGTCTCTTCATGCATCGCACGAGTACTATTTGATTTCGGCACATCGCACTCATTCATGTCTGAGGGTTTTTGCCGATCGACTGGATTGCTGACCCAGTCTACTAGCGAGGGATTGACCGTATCAACGCCATTGGAGAAGACTACAGTGTTGGGCCGTTCCTGTTCGTCTTGCCCCGTTCTGGTCGATGATATCTTTTTGCCCGCTGACTTATTTGTGCTGCCGATGACAGATTTCGACGTTATCTTAGGCATGGATTGGCTTGCCGAGTACCACGCCATCATGGACTATTCCGCGAGGACAGTCACGTTCTGCATACTCAGCTTGCTGCAGTTTCAGTTTGTTGCCAAGCCCCGAGGAGAATTGTTGTCATGCTTGATGTCCTGCGCCGTTATGGAGCCCGTTGTCGATTGTATCAATCATATTCCGATTGTCTGCGACTTCCTCGACGTGTTTCAGGAGATTCCGGGACTGCCGCCTCGACGTCATATTGAGTTCGGGATCGATCTTGTGCCTGGTACCGCGCCTATCTCGAAGGCCCCGTACCGTATGGCACCGATGGAGTGTATGAGTTGCAGCGGCAGTTGGACGAGTTGCGAGAGCTTGGATTTATTCGTCCGGGCAGTTCGCCTTGGGGAGCGCCGGTAGTCTTCGTCAGGAAGAAGGATGGCTCGTTGAGGCTCTGCATCGACTACCGCGAGCTCAATCGGGTCACGATTAAAAATAAGTACCCACTCCCGAGGATAGACGATTTATTTGATCAGCTGTAGGGTGCACAGTTCTTCTTAAAAATTGATCTACGTTCCGGTTATCATCAGATTCGTGTTCGAGAGGAGGACATCCCGAAGACAGCTTTCAGGACGCGTTATGGTCATTTTGAGTTTCAGGTCATGTCCTTCAGACTGACCAATGCACCCGCGGTCTTCATGCAGTTGATGAACGAGGTCTTCCGTTCATATCTCGATCAGTTTGTTGTGGTCTTCATCAATGACATTTTGATATATTCGAGGACTCGTGAGGATCATATGCAGCATCTGGAGATCGCATTGCAGACCCTCCGTGCCCACCAGCTGTATGCGAAGCTGGAGAAGTGCGAATTCTGGCAGGAGGAGGTGAAGTTCCTCGGTCACGTGGTGACGAGGGAGGGTGTCACAGTGGACCCCTCGAAGGTTGAGGCAGTACGTCAGTGGAACCAGCCCACGACTGCGTCCGAGATCCGCAGTTTCCTTGGTTTAGCGGGATATTATTGACGTTTTATAGAGGGCTTCTCCCGTATCGCGGCCCCGATGACCAGGTTGACTCGGAAGGGCGCAGATTTTATTTGGACTGACGCATGTGAGCGGGCATTCGTGGAGCTGAAGGACCGTCTGACGTCCGCTCCTGTCCTCACTCTTCCCTCTGGGAGTGATGGATTTGTTGTATTTACCGATGCCTCACGTATTGGTTTAGGTGCTGTCTTGATGCAGCACGGTAAGCCTGTAGCCTTCGCATCTCGTCAGCTTAAGGTCCATGAGCTGAACTACCCTATGCATGATCTAGAGCTGGCAGCAGTCGTCTTCGCACTGAAGGTGTGGAGACACTATCTCTATGGGGTCAGGTTCGAGCTCTTCTCTGACCACAAGAGCTTGAAGTATTTATTCTCTCAGTCTGAGCTGAACATGAGACAGAGACGCTAGATGGAGCTTCTGAAAGACTATGATTTTGACCTCCAGTACCACCCAGGCAAGGCAAACGTGGTGGGGAATGCCCTCAGCCGTCAGCCACGAGGACTGGTGGCACACTTGATGATTCAGGAGTGGAGGATGCTTGAGGATATTGCAGAGTACGACTTTGATTTTTGTCTGCAGTCTTCTATCGTTCAGCTATCGAGCCTGTCGATTCAACCCTCTCTTGTCGCAAGGGTGATCGAGGCTCAGCAGACAGATGAGTCGTTACAGGGTTACCGAGCAGAGGCACCATCTGAGAGTCAGACAGATTGGCAGATTGGTTCTGATGGTGGACTTCGCTTCAGAGGCCGGTTATGTGTTCCGGATATTCCAGAGTTGCGCAGGGATCTTATGACCGAGGCACATCGATTGCGGTTTTCTATCCATCCTGGCTCGACGAAGATGTATCGTGATATGAGGAGACAGTATTTCTAGGCGGGATAAAGCACCAAATTGCCAGTTTTGTGGCCGAGTGTGACACATGCTAGCGTGTCAAGGCCGATCATCAGAGACCTCCTGATCTATTGCAGCCGTTGAGCATCCCGATGTGGAAGTGGGAGCACGTGTCGACAGATTTCATTATGGGCTTGCCGAGGACTCAGCGCGGTCATAACACCATTTGGGTTGTTGTGGATCGTCTGACGAAGTCGGCACATTTTCTCGCGATGCGTGCGACTTGGTCTATGGACCGGCTTGCGAGGTTATTTATCGAGGAGGTTGCGAGACTGCATGGCGTTCAAGTCTCAATCATTTCTGACCGAGATTCGAGGTTTACGTCTCAGTTTTGGGGGAGCTTCCAGAGAGCGATAGGGACTGATTTGTAGCTCAGTACCGCGTATCATCCGCAGACCGATGGTCAGACCGAGAGGGTCAACCAGATCCTTGAGGATATGCTTCGGGCCTGCATAATTGACTTCGGTGGTAGCTGGGATAAGCATCTGCGATTGGCTGAGTTCGCGTACAACAACAGTTATCAGGCAACCATTGGCATGACTCCTTTTGAGGTATTATATGGCAGACCGTGCAGATCTCCGAGTTGTTGGACCGAGGTTGGAGAGCGGTGTCTCCTAGGTCCCGAGCTTGTGCAGGAGACTTCAGAGGCTATTGATATCATCAGGCAGAGGATGCACACAACTTAGTCGGCGAGAAGAGTTTTGCTGATCGCCGGCGTCGTCCCTTGGAGTTTGATGTAGGGGACCATGTGTATCTCAAGGTCTCGCCCATGAGGGGCGTGGTTCGATTCGGAGAGAAGGGCAAGCTTGCCCCGAGATTCATAAGACCTTTCGAGATCACTAAGCGCATTGGCACTGTAGCCTATCGGCTTGCCTTACCACCGTAGTTGTCTGGCGTCTACAACGTTTTCCACGTCTCTATGTTGAGGAAGTGTGGGTCAGACATCGTTCCTGTTATTGATTGGCAGCCATTAGAGGTTCGTGAGGATGCTTCTTACATTGAGCAGCCAGTTCGTATCCTTGATCAGAAGGAGCAGGTTCTCCGGACCAAGGTCATACCCCTAGTAAAGGTTCAGTGGGGTCACCATTCTGCTAATGAGGCATCTTGGGAGCGCGAGGCTGAGATTCGGGAGCGCTATCCCCATCTCTTTGATGATTGATCATGTGTTGTATCTTGTATACTGTCTTCGATTTTATATTACGATGCCTTATTTCCCCTTTTATTATGAGTTATGTTTACTTGCGATGATAGATTAAATTTCGAGGACGAAATTTTTATTTGAAGGGGAGAGTTGTAAGACCCATATCGTATACTGTATTGTTCCGTCGGTTTTCGCGATCCTTTCGGTTGAATTTTGGCAATTCTCGACTCATATCCGACGTTGCGCGTGATCTTAAGCCGAGTTCTGCCTACCAAAGGCGGCTCGATCCGAAACTCGTACCTTGGCGACCGCGCCGTCGCCGCGGTTCCAACGCCGCGACTTGCACATCGAACCGATACTTAGGTGGGAAGATGCCAGTCTGCGTTCGGTTCAAAGAAATGCCGCACGTTGCAAATCTCGAGGGAATCTCTACGAGATGTCCCATCAATCAATCATAAATGTACTTCCATACCTAAGTACAAGCAACCCATGCCTCCTTTACTCAAAGTCAACTCTCTCTCCCATTTTTTCAAAGCCACCCTTACCCATGACATCATCACACCACTCCCTCCATCCCCTCTTTTTTTATTTTATTTCTTTCTCTCTCTCTCATTCTCTCATTCCCTCCCTCTCACACGTCCAAGCCCCCTCTAAGCATTCCAAGAACAACAAGTGTGGCCCACTTTCCCCACCCCTCTCATCTCTCATCCACACCATCAAAAGTCCATCATCTACCATTAAAAGTCAAGCAAAGGAGCATTGGAGTGCAAGAGGTGGGTGATCCTTGAGTTTCTACCGTTAATTTCATGATTTGAGGGCCCACTTATTGGTGGGACCCATTTTGATGTATGTGATGTATCCATGAGGGGCCCATAGTGGCGGGGTCCCTCTATGATCACCGTCTCTCTCTCTCTCTCTCTCTCTCTCTCTCTCTCTCTTTGAATGGTAATGATGGTGAAGGGGTGTGTGGGGCCCACCACGAATCACATATTTCATGTGGGACCCACCGGATGGATGTGTTGGATCTACCCCATCCAGCCATTAACAGGTCCGGATGGAAGGAAAACATAAGTATCAGGTTGATCCAAATCAGGTGGCCGCGTTTATGCGGGACCCACCTTGACACAATAGGGGCCACGTGCATGTGGGACCCACCATGGTGTCTGTATTATATATCATGCCGTCCGGCCGTCCGAGACGCCGACTGCCGAAATGAGTGCTTGTGACATGGTGTGTACTTTCAAGCTAACAAAAAAAAAAAGTTGGGATGGGCCGTCCATACGGGCCCCACCTTAATGTTTGTGCATGATCCAAGCCATCCATATCAACCCTTGCATCATTTTAGGCGTTGAGCTAAAGCCTTAAGGTGATCTGATCACCAGGTGAGCCATACCCTCTAAAACTATGTAAAGACATATCAGAACATATAAAAGTACACGGTGGGACCCACTTGGAGTTTGGATGCATCTGAAACTTGGTCTGAATGGCCAGACAAGCGGGACTCACATAATGGATGGGCTGGATTGTGAATCACATTTCGGTGGGCCCCAAAACAAAACAAAAAAAAAAAAAAAAAATAAGCGGCGGCTGTTCTTCTTCTGCACAGACGCGGCGCACTGCTTGCATGGGTGACGGGTGGGCGAACGCTGGGCCTCACGGCTCCAGCTGTGGGCCCCCACTGCGATGCGTTTCGATCATCAACACCGTCCATTGTGGGGCCCCCTTCTAAAAATGGGCCTGTTCCAAAAATCAGCCGTATACGTATCTCAGGTGGGCCATACCATCTAAATCATGTGAAGACATGCCTAAACCATATAAAAACACTTGGTGGGGCCTACCTAATTTCTGATGCAGCTGAAACTTGGTCTGAACCCTCAGCCAGGTGGGACACACACATTGAGTGGACTGGATTTGTGAACCACATTTCGGTGGGCCCCACCCACCCAGGTCCACGTGACCACGTGAATGGGTTAGACGGTAAATAAACATTACAGTGGGCCCTGCCCACGTGACCTCGTGAGTAGGTTGGATTTCAAATAAATATTCTAGTGGGCCCAAGGCCCACGTGACCCTTTGAATGGGTTGGATGGAAATAAACATCACCGTGGGTCCCTGGTCGGCGTGACCATATGAACAGGTTTGATGGCAAGTAAATATCACGGTGGGCCCTGGTCCTGTAACAGTATGAATAGGTTGGATTTCAAATAAATATTTTGGTGGGCCCCTTGCCACATGGCCTTATCAATAGGCAGATGGAAAATAAATATTTTGGTGGGCCCCTTGCCACATGGCCTTATCAACAGGCGGATGGAAAATAAATATTTTGGTGGGCCCCTTGCCACATGGCCTTATCAATAGATTGGATAGTAAAATAAACATTATGGTGGGCTTCACATGTGGCCCACTTAGATGCATATGGGCTCATGTACTTAGGCCCATCTTGATGTATATTTTTAGGCCCGTTGTTAAGGCCCACTTGGATATATATGGGCCCATGTACTTAGGCCCATCTTGATGTATATTTTTAGGCCCGTTATTAAGGCCCACTTGGATATATATGGGCTCATGTATTTAGGCCCATCTTGGCATGTATATAGGCTCATTGTTGAGGCCCACTTTGATATGTATATGGCCTATGTGATTAGGCCCATTTGATTCACATAAAGCTTATGTGATCGGGCTCATTTTAATGCATTCTCAGGCCCATGGGTGATGACCCATTGCAATGTACCTAAGGCCCATCGATGAGGCTCATTGAGGTGGCCCACTTGATGAATATAAGGCCCATGAGATACGGACCATTTAATGTATTTAGGGCCCCATGGGATGTACCTAAGGCACATTGCAATGTGTAATTCCACCAGGATTTGTTTAATGGTATTTGAGGCGAGCCGAGCCTTGGGGGCAATGTTGGTTTGACGTCCACATTGTACGAGTAATGCTGGTTAGATGTCCACATTATAACTCTCCCTAAGGCCACTGATAGGCCCGTATCTGTTCGTGTAGGCCATCTAGGCCCATCTTCATTGAGAGGATAATTTATTACTTTATAACATGTTTAGCACAGCCCCATGATTCATGATCATACGTATCATATGTATGCTTGAGATGAGGAGTGTCTGATCATAGCATGTGCCTTCGGGCAGACTGATTACGAGCTCCCCGATATGCGGAGTTACCCTAGATGAGCGCACGGTATACACAGGATTGACGCATGTCTGGTGGTATGATTCATGCATTTGCATCTGTGTGATTGAGATATGCCCTAGCGACATCAGGGTCATAGCCTCCACAGATATATCGTGGGTGGCTGGTTGGATACCAGAAAATCTTGTTCTAAACAATTGGGGCGCCATAGATGTCCCTGGGTGAGAGTCCCTGAACTCGATGGTACCAGAGGATGACTCAACGTCGAGACCGAGTGGATATATGAGCGCACGAGGGCCGAATACCATGAGGCCACGTCTCCCACTGTGTCGTGGTCGGTTGGAAAGGAGTGGTGGCCTTACTCGCCCGAGAGCAGGGGGCATTACTAGGTTGAGTTTGACCAGCTCGGAAATGGGTTCGCTATCGACGTGCCGGATAGGTATTGGCTGACTATTGGCCAGGCGGATAGTGAGGTTTCTTACGCTCACTTGGACTGTACTGCTTGGAGAGAAACAGTGCCATTTGGAGTGTACTGAACCCCGGTGATTATCCATACTGAGAACCGTATTGATTTGATGCTCTAGTGAGGAGTTGCATTGGTATGAGGATTGACATGCTTGACTTACATATTGTATCGCATGGCCTTGGTATGGCCGATAACATTTACATCTTGTACTGCATAGCCTTGATACGGCTAGTTGCATTTCGTACTCATTAGCATGATTCCGCATTACTCCAGCATTGCATTCTAAGCACGTTCACACACACTTACACCGCCCTCTAAGCTTTCTATAAGCTTATGCACGATTGATGCGTGCAGGTGACGCCAGGACGCAGCTGTAGTCTCGCCGTTGTTGGAGCGTGCCGCCGAGCTTTTAGAGTTTTGATATTACCATTATCTTGTATTTCCCTTTATATGCACTGTACTCAAAGTTTTTGTTCATAGTGAATTTTGTGATGGTGTTCTTGTGGTTATTGTTCGTGGGTTATGCTTGATTATGCTCATTACGAATCAAATTGATATTAGAAATCCTCCTTGCAGCATCTCAGGATCGGAACCTGGTATATGGGTGCCGGGAGCCGAGAATGGGGTACTACGGAGGCTGTCGGCGCTGAATTCGGTGATCAAAAAATTTGTGAGCCCGGTTCCCGAGTTCGGGGCGTGACAAGAAGTCCCACCTTCGTAACGGAAAATTGATATAAAAAAATGATTTGGAACATGAAAAGTGACATAATGCATTGTATTTTTATTTTATTGTTATCAGCCCAGTAGGCCTGTGCGTTATATGAGCATGACATGAAACATACACTTTCGCTGCACATATGCACTCACTGGGCTTAGTAGCTTAAGGTTTCCTTTCTATTTTTTTTTTTACAGGTGAGAGTAGGAAGCTGCAGGAGTAGAGATTACAAACTCCAGTTGTCCTTTGTTGTTTTATACATATCAGTGTATATATATTTTTTTGTAGTACCCTGTATATGTACATCAAGTATAGTAAATATGATATAGTTTATGTTTTGGTTTTGCCTTGATGTGCTCAGTTGTACACAGTAACAGATGTTAAATATGATGAAATTTTGAGAAATGATACGTGTTTGTTTCTTTACTTTCAAAAATCCTCCTTATGGAGCCCCGCTTATGGGACTTAGTATGCGATAGTTGGAAGCCCCAAAATTGGAGTTCTATGGAGGCTGTCAACCAAAATTTGGTGTATAGTAATCATGGATTACCAACACTAGATTTAGAGACATGACAGTTTGTGATCCTCTAATTACGTTAGGGAATCATTACTTTTATTAGAGAATTGTCAAGTATTTGAACTTTGTTTATAAACTATGTTAATACCCATATGCTGCACACCTAGAGAAAATCATGTTAAGTTGCTTTTATTAATATCTGAGAACTATTATATTAATTTTAAATTGTAGTTTTACACATACTCTTAATTACATCCTGAAAGAAAAAAAAAATCTTGATTAAAAGGTAAAAACTAAAAGTAGTGTCCAATATTACATATACAAAACATGTTTTGGTCCTTAGTTCTTCATCTTCAGAGTATCTAGAACTAAGAGGTTCACCATACACGAATGGTAGTCCTGATAATAGCGTGGAGGCTTCTGATGGGTTTTTTTACCCGTCGTCGACCGGTCATGAGCCTCGCTCGACTGGTCAAAGGTTGGTCTCAACCAGTCGTAGGAGTCGAGCAGTGGCACAACTCAAAATCAAGCGACTTGAGCTATTTTTCTCCGGGGTGCTCAACCGGTCGAGGGAAGTGCTCGACCGGTCATGGGTGGCACTCGACCAGTCGAAGGTTCGTCACGACCAGTCAAGGTTACGCAGATTCGTTTCGCGATTTGGCGTGGATTTCGTGTCGCAAGTCCTTTCGCAACTGGGATGCGGAAAGGAGTTTCCTAAAACTTCAAATAGAAGTTCCTAGGGCTTTCTAGATACGACAAGAGGGTTTCCTAAAGCTTTACAAGGGATTTGCTAAAGGGTTTAGGGCTATCAAAGGTGAGAGAGAGAGAGAGAGGAAAAAAGAGAGGAAGCTTATAGAAGGGAGATTATGCTCGTGGAGATTATCTACTGTGTAACCTATATCTCAGCGCTTCTATGTCCTCGTAATTGGTGAGATCTCTCCATTTTCTTTATTTCTCTCATTGTTTATCCACTCCTGTGTGAGTGAAGAAGTTTGTAATGTTCTACTTCATAGTGGATTGTTGATCTGGACGAGGTCCCGTGGTTTTTTACCTCTTTGAGGGTTTTCCACGTAAAAATCTCTTGTGTAGTGTATGATTGATGCATTGATTATTTTCATTGCTTTATTATCCATAATTTTGGCTTGTTCTGGAGGGCTAGATCCTAAGGTTTTGTGCAAGGCCCCCCAACAGCTTCCATGTTAAAGACGGGTGGAAAATAGTTTCTAACTCCCATCATTTAGTAATGGCACTAACTGTAAAGGGGTCTGCACCAAGTTTAGTGACATGGCTATGTGAGAGATTCATCATGGATTGTCTGTGCCCATAGCCCTTTGACAAGTTAAAGGGGAACTCTGCGCCTGGGCGTAGCTGTTGTTGATAAGTTTATACTTGGGCATATGGCTCAATCTAATAGCGCTTAGTGTATGGTGTCAAAACTTGCATTCAGGAGGCCTTAGTGCGTGGCGCAAGGCCCTTCCTTCGTAGGAGTCCTAGCGTATGGTACAAGATCTCCAATTAAATGGTTGAATGTGCTAACCCAAAATTAACTATATGCATTCGTGCATGCATTATACAATTGATTAGGCATGCACACATTCACACGTGTACACGCACATACACATGTGTATACACACTAGATAACATGCATTAATTGAAATGCATCTTATGCTTGCACTCAACACATTTGGTTGACACATGCATATATATCCCATGCAATTCATGGTTTTTCATGCATGTCATACATTAGGATTATGTGAGTATCTACTTAATTTACTAACTAAATAGTTTGTATCATGCCTCAGACAGTTCACAACATACATTAAGCTGCCAATAACACGTGTGTATTCATGTTTTAAAACTCCATAACCTTCATTTCTAGTTAATTTAATATTAAGACGAATGTCATTCTCACTTAATGGTGTTTTACTATCAAAGCTATTATACTTTTTAAGAATATTTTCAATATAATTTGAGTAATTCTATATCTATTCTTCACAAGTTTCATTCCAGGTATTAAGTTTGCTTCACCTAAATATTTCATTTTAAATACTAATAATAAAAATACTTTTGTTGTATTTTCTTATATCATTCTAAATTAGTACCCAAATTTAACATGTCATCTTATATAGATATATAATAACTACATGCCTATACATGTTTTTTTCGGTATATACATTTATCTCTTTCATTGATTCTAAAGTCATGTGGTAAGATTTTCTTATCAGACTTCCCATGTCATATAAATATTTAACTAGCTTATATAATTTACTTTCTTCTCATAGTACCACAAATGCTTAAATTTCATTTATATAAACTTCTTCTTCTAAATTGTTATTTAGGATTATAATTTTTACATATCTTTGATGAATTAATATCTTATGTATACCAACCAATACTACAATGATTCTAATAAATATTATTTTAGTAATAGGTAAATGTGTCAAAAAAAATGTATTCATTTATTTTGTTTATACCGTTTAATAACCAATCTGGCTTTCTACTTCTTTATGTTAGACAGCCCACATTCCTTATATAGAAGATTTTGTAATTTTGTATTTATGATCTTACCTTGTATAGTCGTTGTAAAACTCTATATATTCAACCCTTTAGGGTTGTCTGAAATACAGAAAATATTCTACAAATCCGTCTGGTTCATAGTATCAGAGCCAAGTTTCTAAACCGGCGCTCCTCCTTTGATTCCAGTGGTCCCTCATCGATTTCCGGTGGTCCCTCCGGCAGTCCACGATTCCGGCAGCCTCCTCCATTAATTCCAGTGGCTTTGTCATCTTTTCTGCAACCTGCCATCATCTCCATCGTACTCCATCAACGTGCTCACTGTCAAATACCATCTCCAGATCCGGTCATCAATCTCGTCCTGCTCATCAGATCCGGTCATCAATCTCGTCCTGCTCATCAGATCCGGTCCCGCTCACCAGATTTGATCCCTGCTCGCACCTGCTGCGTCCGACCCCTCTTGTTGCGCACGCTCCCACTGCACTCGCCCTTGCTGTTGCTATTGCTGTTGCTGTTGTTGTTGCGCATGCCCTGCGCATGTCCGATCTGTTTGTTGCTGCTGCTGCGCTCACCTTTTGCTGATTGCGCATACCCCTATTGCTGTTGTTGTTCTGATCTGATTTGGCTCGTCTCCTGCTGCGCTCCTTCTTTTTGTTGTTCTGATCCGATGCTGTTTGCTGGTTACGGTTTTTATCTGTTGGTGGCGATATAAACCCTTTTGCTGATTGCTGTTTTGATCTATCGCGGTTCTATTTCCTGCAACCAACTCTCCTGTTGCAAGGTACCTTCTTTCTTGGTGTAGTTTATATCTTTCCCTATCTATGGATAAAAACTCCCGTACAGAGGCCCCACGATGTAGTTTCGATGGCACCAACTATAATCTATGGGCCATCCACTTTCAAAGTTTTCTCAAGGGTCGTGGTTTGTGGGGACTGATCGATGGATCTGTTCCTATTCCCGCCTCCACCGATGTCGACAAAATGGCTGATTGGGAAATGAAAAATGGACGGATTATTACCTGAATTCTTGATTCTGTCGATCAATCAATAGTTGTTGGCCTTACGCCACATCGCACTACTAAGGCTATTGAGAGCATCTCCAGACAATATATCAATAGAGTAATGCGGCTAGGTTATACCGCCTGAAACAAGATCTAGTTCACCTTACTCAGGGTGACAAAAGTATTCAATCTTTCTACTCTACAATTGTTACAATTTGGACAGAGATGGCTATGATGGATCCCGACTTTCTAAATGACTTTAAAATATTCCACACAATGCGCGAAAGTGTGCGAGTTAGACAGTTTCTTATGAAACTGCGTCCAAAATTTGAGCATTACAGGGTTGCTCTCCTGAATCGTAGCCCAACTCCTTCAATGAATTCGGTTATTAATGATTTATTAGCCGAGGAACAACGACTGCAGGTCCTCTCTCAGGGGTCATCTCGGGGACCATCTGACCTGGCACTTACTGTATCCACCTCTGCACCAAACCGTGGTTCCACTCCTTTAACTTGTCGCGGCTGTAACAAAGTGGGACATGTCATTGCTCAGTGCAAAGATTGGTACGCGTATTATCGAAGGACTGGTCATGATCTTCAGGACTGTCGTTCACGTGCTTACGCATCCTCACTCGGCCATGGACGTGGTGGTTGAGGTTGTGGCCGTGGTTGTGCTCTTTCTGCTACTTCTGTGCCTACTTCTTCCGAGCCTTCTGTTAGTGATACTGGATCCACTGGTTCTGTTGAAGGTCTTTCCTCACCTTTAACTCCTGCGATGCTCTAACAGATCGTACAGGCCCTTTCTGCGGCTGGTATGTCAGGTATAACTGCATCTTCACCATAGTTCTTCGATTCTGGTGCTTCAAATCATATGACAGGTGATGTATCCTATCTTCGCAATATTCGTCCCTACACTAGCAATCAGGTTATTTCTACTGCAGATGGAACTAAACTACCAATTCAGTCTGTTGGTTCCTTAACTTTCTCTCCTTCTGACTATCGCCAATTTACCCTTCATGATGTTTTTCATGTCCCTAAACTCTCCTCAAATTTAATTTCAGTTGGTCAACTTACATCCAATAACTGCCTAGTCATATTTCTCCCAAATTGTTGTTTTGTGCAGGATTTGGCAATGGGGAAGGTACTTGGGAAGGGTAGGCGGCATGGATGTTTATACGTGCTGGACTTTCACTCATCAGTTACTCCAGCTCGTTGTTTCTTCTCTCCCTCTTCCTCAGATATTTGTTCGGCAAATAAAATGTGGAAACTCTGGCACTTTCGCCTGGGTCATCCACATTCTAATCGTTTGATTCAACTTTTTTCTTCTGGCATATTAGGGAATATTTCTCTTAATAAAAGTGGTTTGGATTATTCTTGTTTTTCTTGTTGCCTATCAAAAAGTAAGTGTATTCCCTTTCCTCTATGTACTACAAAACCATCCTCTATGTTTGAACTGGTGCATACGGATGTCTAGGGCCCTTCCCCAATTATGTCTCTCTCTGGACTACGATATTATGTTATATTCATTGATGATTTCACCTGTTATACCTGGATTTACTTTCTGCACTCTAAGTCACAGGTGTTTGAAAAATTCAAAATATTTCATTCTATGGTGGACACACAATTTCAAGTAAAAATCCAAACTCTCCGCTCTGACTCAGGGGGAGAGTATCTCTCCACTAATTTTCGTACATATCTTCAGGGTCATGGGATTACTTATCAAACCACCTGTTCTGATACTCTACAACAGAATGGGGTGGCTGAACGCAAAAATCGTCATATTGTTGAAACTGCCAATACCTTAATGACAGTTATGAGTGTTCCTCATTCCTTCTAGGCGGAAGCTATGATGCATTTAGTTTACTTAATTAATTGGTTGCCAACCACAGTTCTGAATGGTAAATCTCCCTACTTTGCTCTCACCGATTCTCTTCCTACATATTTCACATTTCGTGTTTTTAGTCGTGTATGTTATGTTCATCTGGCATCACATGAACGTAACAAACTTTCCCCATAATCAGTAAAATGTATGTATTTGGGATTTGGAGAAACTAAGAATGGTTTTCGTTGCTATGACCCGGTCTCTCGTCGTGTACGGGTATCATGACATGTTATTTTTCTTGCGCACCCGGTCTCTCGTTGTGTACGGGTATCATGACATGTTATTTTTCTTGAGCATATTGACTTCTATTCATCTGGTCCTCCTTCGCCCACATCAGATTCTCCTGGTCTTACTATTTTTCTTGATATTCAAGTTGCATCGAGTCTATCTTCTTGTCCATTGCAGGTTTATTCATGACGACCACGTACAGATCCATCACTTACTACTCTCCCTACTGTACCTGTAACCGATTAAGATCCTATCTTGGTAGGTCGTTCCACTCGTGAACATCGACAGCCTGATTGCTTATTATACTCTATGTCCGCCATGAATACTACCCTAGATACTATATCTATTCCTACTTCATATCATCAGGTAGCTAGTCATGATTGTTGAAAGAAGGCTATGGCAAAAGAACTTGCAGCATTGGATGATAACCATACGTGGGACATTGTTACTCGACCTCCTGACCACCAATTAATTGACAGTAAATAGATTTATTCTATGAAGCTCAAGTCTAACGGCTCATTGGATCGATACAAAGCTCGGCTTGTCGCTCAGGGATACAAACAGGAACACGGAATTGATTATGATGAGACATTAGCTCTTGTGGCCAAGATGAAAACTGTTCGCACTCTTTTGGCAGTATCATTAGTTCGCTCTTGGCCCCTCACTTAGATGGACGTGAAAAATATTTTTCTTCATGGAGACCTTCAAGAAACAGTCTATTTGAAACCTCTTCCTGGATCTTTAATCCCTACCAATAAAGTTTGTCTCTTAAAGAAAGCCCTATACGGTCTCAAACAAGCCCTTCGGGTATGGTTCCAACGTTTTCATGATGTTGTTACAGGAGCTGGCTTTACTCAAAGTGGTCATGATCAATCATTATTCTTGCTCACCTCTATGTATGGAATCGTTATTGTTCTCGTATATGTTGATGACCTACTTCTGGCTGGTAGAGATGATACTGACATCTCGGCTTTAAAGGAAGTTCTGCAGTCTTCCTTCAAGATGAAAGACCTGGGTAATCTGACATATTTTCTTAGACTTGAATTTTCACATTTTATACGTGAAATCCTAGTAAGCCAGCATAAATATACCAAGGATCTTCTCGTCTTGGCCTCCTTAACGGATCAGAAGACAGTTCAGACTCCCTTGGAACTTAATGTTCAATATGCCCATGACGATGGTACACTCCTTGTGGATCCCACCTTATACCATCGTTTAGTTGGGAATTTAGTTTACTTAACAATGACTCGTCCCGATATTGCTTACGAGGTCCAAGTTGTCAGCCAATTTGTTTCTGCTCTTCGAACCCTTCATATGACTGCAGTATTGCGATCTTACGGTATCTACGTGGAACTCTGAATTGATCTCTGTTCTTTTCCTCCCTGGCTCCTCTGGACCTTCATGCTTATTCGGATACTGATTGGGCTGGTTGTACTCTCACACGCTGGCTACTGTATTTTTCTCGGCACTTCTCTCTTCTCTTGGAAATATAAGAAGCAGACCACTGTTTCCAAATCAAGCACAGAAGCCGAGTATAGAGCAATGTCAGCAGTTTGTAGTGAGATTATCTGGTTACGTGGACTTCTTTCTGACTTGGGCGTTCATTTGCAAGATCCTACTCCACTCCATGTAGATAATCTGAGTGCCATTCAGATTACCTCAAATCCGATTTTTCATGAACGGACAAAGCATATTGAAGTTGATTGTCACTTCATCCGCGAGAAGTTTCAATCTCGGATCATATCGCTACCACATGTCACATCCCATGATCAGCTTACCAACATTCTCACGAAGTCCCTCACATCTGCATGTCACTCATTTCTAGTTAGTAAACTATTACTTGTTGATGACAAGCATTAGTTTGAGGGGGGATGTTAGACAGCCCACATTCCTTGTATAGAAGATTTTGTAATTTTGTATTTATGATCTTACCTTGTATAGTCGTTGTAAAACTCTATATATTCAACCCTTTAGGGTTGTCTGAAATACAGAAAAACATTCTACAAATCCGTCTGGTTTCACTTTATACAACCATTTGCCATTATTTTGATTTTACGTTCTTCACACTTAAAAATGGATTAACAAATATTCATGTTTCATTAGAAAGAATAAAATTTAATTCATCATTTATTTCACTATTTCAAAAGGGAGCATCGAAGGAGGTCATTATATCTTAAAAAATTATAAAGTCATCTTCCACTCTGCAAGTCTTAAAATTAGGCATTTTCTAGAAGTATTTCCACTAATATTTTTAAGAACACTATAACTAATTTGTGATTGAGTTTCCATGTCATCTATTTTAGAACTGGAAAGAATTTAAAATGTATCTTTAAAAAATGTAACACCTATTGATTTTATGACTACGTTTGTATCTATGTTTTTATAAAAAATATTATGATAAGAATATCCTATGAATGCATATTTATAAGCTTTACATTATAATTTGATATCTTAGGTTTTGGCATCCTAATATAAACTAAACAACCCCACACTCCAAGGTGGCAAATATTAACTAATCTAGTATTTAAATTTCATAAGATGTTTTATAATCCTTTGGATACGAGATTATGTTAAAAAAATAGCATATAGATAAGAGAGCTCCCTTCAGGTTTATATATAGGTTATAATTAATTAACATTATATTTACCATCTCTATAGAGGTTCTATCTTTTCATTCGGCTACACAATTTTCTCGAGGGGTGTACATAACGGAGACTTTTTCTTAATTTCATTAGTTTTACAAGATTCTACAAATTCTTTAACGGTATATTATCTACAACTATCACTTCAGAATTTATTTAATTTTTATGGTTAGTTTTGTATATCTTAAACGTTTATAAAGCTTCATCTTTATCTCTTAGCAAAAATATATTGATAAAATTTGAACGATTATTTATAAAAGTGATAAAGTATGACTTACTACCTATGGTCATTGTGTTATATATATATATATATATATATATATATATATATATATATATATATATATATATATATATATATATATATATTAATTCATATATGTTTGAGTATACCAAATTTAAAATATTAGTATCTTATTGATATTATGGAAGACTTTTTCTTAATTTCGTTAGTTTCACAAGATTCTACAAATTCTTTATAAGTATATTATTTACCTTTATCACCTCTAAAAATTTTAATTTTATATTTAATTTTGTATATCTTAAACATTTATAAAACTTCATCTTTATCTCTTAGTAAAAATATATTGGTAAAATTTGAACAATTATTTATAAAAGTAACAAACTATGACTTACTACTTATGATCGTCGTGTTTTTTTAATTCATATATATTTGAGTGTACCAAATCTAAAATATTAACATCTAATTTGACATTATGAAAAAAAATAATAATAATTTAATGCTTCTAAATTTGGACGCTTCACCACCTTTATGAATTTACATGTCTCATGGTAACGGTAAGACTAAGCTTACTCATATTTTTCAACATTTTAAAGTTAACATTATTATGAGATGTTTTAAATCTTTACATGAAATAGGAGTTTGAGCCAGCCCCGAAGTATACAAATTGGTCTCTAGACAATTTTGGACAGTCTCAATCGATGAAGTCTCAGCTGAATCGATTGACATAATTCAAAAAATACATGTAAACTTTCTGGATAGTTTTAAGCATGCTCGATTGATCGAAGGTGTGCTCAATCGATTAGTGTGTAGATTGATGACATGTGCAGTTTTGCGAAGTTTACCACTTTATTTCTTATTCCGGATGTGACACTATGTGTATGAGTGTAAGGGCCAAATGTTTCTAAGGTTTGGAGAGGAGAAAACGAAGGCTTTCTGATATTGTAAGTGATTCCATCTCTTGTATCTTTTCTTTCATAGTAATATGTTGTCGCTTTATGTTGTAGTTTTTTCCTGTAAAGGTTTTTCCACGTAAAATTTGTGTGTGCTTGTGATTGCTTTGATTTACGTTTTCTTAATCTTATGTGATCCGAATTCGGGATTTGTTTCTGCGAATTCCCGACAAGCATATCCTAAATGTCTATGCTATACATCCAATGACTCAATAATATAAGTAAAAGAACTAGAAGCTTAATTGTTACCAATAATATTCAATTTAAACATTCCATTAGAAGTGTGACCTTTTTCTAGCAAATACTCTTTTTGGGAAATAATAAATTAATTACATTCAATCATGAGTTTAAACCTAGCCTTATTTAGTAAACACCAAAGAACTTTTTCCTCATTTTTTGTGCATGGGCTACCTTAGTGAGGATGAAAGTCTTCGCTGAAATAAATTTTAGCTCAATTGTTTCTCTACTAATGACCATGTGGTTACATTCATTTTTAGAATGAGTTTTGAGTTATTCACAACTGTTCCTATATATTAAACAAGTTTCTGTCAAAGTAACATGAATACATGTTCCTATACCCATTACTCTTTCTCCCATTGACCATGTTAACCTTATAAATGATTGGTATATAGGGCTCTTCTATCATAGTTGCTTGTGTTCATGGCTTAGGCTATAATTATTGCTGATTAATTGGAGGTTTTTTGTGATAGTAGCATTATCTTACATAATGTCCAAGTTTACCACACACATAGTATTTGCCACTCTTCTTTCCTTGATCCTTGGGTTTCTTCTGATGTTGATTTTATTTAGGATTTTTTAAGTTTATTTTTCATATTCTTTCTTTTTAGGAGTTAGATGGTTATGTTTATTATATTGTGGTTTTTTTTTTTTTTTTTTCCTATCATATTTACCTTAGAGATTGCTTTCAGTCTCTCACTTTTGTCTCTAATTTTAAATTCTTCGGCAATGTGCAAGTGAAATAGAGTCTTTTAAGATATATATATTTGTGTGTTTGGAGGTATTCTTGTAATCTTCCTCAACAGTTATTTCATGAACTTCCCTTGTAGTTTATGCACTTAAGACAGCAGAGACTTCGCATCCACCATTTGATATTTGAAATATTTACAATATATTTTTTAGCTCTTACCTAATTTCTGGTCTAATGATTTCCACCACCCCCGTGCAATACAAGTATCAAATTGCAAGTCATAGATTTGATCAGAAACCAAATGAAGCTATGATTCTTGGACATATAGTCATTCTCTTTCCATTTCTTACAAGCCTATGAAAAATTAGGTTCAAGTTTACGAGTGAGGCAAGGTTTATCTAACACACAAGCCAATTTCAATGATATCGGCAAAAAACACACATTTCGTTACCACCGTTGAAAATCGGTTCTAACATGTAGGTCTAACCTAACAAGGTCTTGATTCATGATTTTCAAAGATTTGTTTGAAGCCATGCTAATCCTAAAACTTATTAATTTAAAAGGACTAAAAGAGCGAAAAAGATCTTACTTTTGTAAGGATGTTGTTTTGTGCATATTTAGTAAACATCTTTGATTTTATTCTAGTAGTAGTTTCGGAAGAAGGGACCAAATATAAGACTAGTTCTGCCCAAAAGAAGTGCACTGGATCAATGATAGAAAAGTCTCCAAGATTTAAATGAGAGTGAGAGAGAGAAAGCAGTGGATTTTCTCCTCATTCCTACCTTTCCTCATGATTCTCAATGCATAGGCCTGTTTGTTAAATCTAAAATCCGAAGTCTGAATATGAAGTTGGAAAACTAATAGTGAATCTAGAATAACTTGTTTGTTAACTAACGTCTGAAATGTTTAAAATATATTTATTTGACACATTTACCCATATGAAACAATCATGATTGAATCCCTACCTTTAAAAACTCCATGAATTTCACTGAAATGTTTATTTGTCATCCAACCTATTGAAAAGGTCACAAACAGCTAGATGAAGAGATGACACAAATATCAACATGATCCAAAGCTTTTATGGCCCAAAAGAATTTTTAAATGGTCAATCACCATTGTTTCCTATACAAAGGATCATTTAAGATTTGAAGCTAATTTATTTTTTGGATCATGCCCTAAAATAAGCTTTCAATATAGATGGACGGTATGGATGTAGTCACATATATCACAGTAAGCCCCATAGTCATGGTCCCACCCACCTCGGTGGATTTAGGGTCGCACCAAATCCTTCAGTGTGGCCCACTTAAGTCTTCTATCATCCTTATTTTTTGTCTCGAGTCCTAAAATGATCTCAGAACACGGATAGACAAATTAGATTTATCACAAACGTAATGGTGGGCTCCACCTAAGATTCCAACGTAGAACTTCCTGCAAAAGACATTTGCACATAATTCGCACCCCAAATCTAGGAGGGGATTGCATACTACCCCACCAAGATCTACCTAAATATGGACAATTAAGGACTTTGTGGGGCCTACCATGATATATATATATATATATATATACACACACACACCGTCCATTCATTTTTTTCATATTATTTTAGAGATTAAGAGAAAAAATAAGGCAAATCTAAGGCTTAAGTCGGCCACACTACAAGAAACTGTGGGAATTGGGTGTCTATCATTGAAAACTTTGTGGGGCCACATAAGGATCTGATCAAGCTGATTTTTGTGTTTTTCCTTCATCTAGGTCTATGTGACCTTATAAAGAGATTTGATGGAAAATAAGCTTCACGGTGGACATCAAGAAGGTTTTAACGATAGTCGTTCTTGTCCCTCTACTTTATATGGTGTGGTTGACTTGAGCTTTGGATGTGCATCTTTTTTCGGATCATGCTTTAGAATGATATAGAAAAGTTGATAGACGGTGTGGATCTAACACATTAATCATGGTGGGCTCAGAGAAGCACCCCATGTTAAAAGTTAGGATGTGTATAACGCAAGGGAGAAAATCTCGCTTTCCTTCTTCCGCATTAACAAACACTACTAAACATGGAACATTTTCTAAATTCCACGTCCAAGTACAAAAATTCAGCGTTAACAAACAGGCCCATAGTCTCTGTGGCCTTAAAGAAGTTCTAAGGCACGAAGAAGCTAGCTTTTCGAAGGGTGAAATTACATAAATGCCCTCATTTATTTATTCTTTAAAAATTGAAAAGCAGAGAATTGTTAGCCATTATATATATATATATATATATATATATATATATATATATATATATATATATATATATATATATATATATATATATTGCACATCCAATCCATCTAACAACTGCAGCCCACTCTAATTAGCAGATAAACTATATAAAAATAAAATAAAATTTGATACATCCAATCATAAAGTGGGCCAAGCCATTTAAAAAATAAAATAGTATGTACCACTCAAAAACATCCAAATTCAAATGTAGCCCATCGATGATTCAATCAGCCAGATTTCCGGTTCGTATGATCACCATGGTGGGGCCCACATGTTGTACAGGTTGGATGTTATGTTATGCCACATAAGCCCCACAATTCTTAACTTCACTACATTTTCAAGAAAAGAATAAGACAAGGGTATCTTGGTAATTTCCCTCTGACAAAAAAAAATTGTGGACCACACACTACACATGCCCATGGAATATGGTGCATTACATATTTCCATGGATCACGTGTGCAGAAACAGGGAGTTCGCAGGGTGGTCCCCATGTTGAATATTCCATGACGTGGACCAATCAGGATACACGAAATCAGGAATTTACTGTTTGTTTCAACCAGAGGATCCGGATTCATATTCCATATCCAATAAATCATACTGGTCCATGTATCAGGTGGGTCACACAAATGAAAATCAACCGTCTACATTCAATGTTGCATGTATTGCTAGCCCACCTGATCAGTGGTCTGACCTGTCTCATTTCTAGAACAAGGCCCACATGAACTGTAGGGACACCCAACACACGTGTGGCATTGGTATGCGCGCTGTATTATTGTGTGGCTGTTGAAATGGAAGGTCGGGAATTAGCTTTTTAGAATGGACCAAAACATTAAATGTGATAAATGGTACAGACGCGTTTTCATCTCCAACAAGTGGGGCCCATGGCCCTGTAACCAGACGATTGGTCTACTAAGCCACTCACCATGGATGGAGAATTCACCAAAGATACCACTATTAAGATCTTTTTCCGTTCAATCTCTACCGTACATAATGTAAGGACTAGGATATCATTTTTGCCCATGTGGTATTTCTGAAATTTCAAAAATCTGCTCCAACGGCTTGGATTTCACCCGCTCCTCTCCACTCCTTTTTCATGCATAAGTGGCCTGCACCCACTCCTCTGCGTGATGACTGTGTAACATCCATCCATTTTTCTCTCTCCCTTCATCTCTCCACATGCATGCAGGTGCACGTGCCAATTCCCCTCGTATGTATAATTGTTGTTTATCTCTTAACCCTGTCAAGGAAAATTTTGAGAGAAATCCATCTAAAGTGTGGCACAGAACAGATCAATCGTCTAAGATTAATGAACCATTGACCCCACTTGTATGAATCTAAAACCTGTTCATTGGACAAGGGTTCAGATCTTTGGTGAAATCTTTTTTTTTTTTTTTTTTCACACAACCCACACACCTTACAAGTTAACAGCCTGATTTCAGGCCCAACCACCTACATGGTGCACTCGATCTCAAGGTATGCATAACAGTATCAACCTGGGCAAGCAAGAGCCCTGTAATGGCTTTCTTTTAGGTGAAAATTTTAAAAAATTTATTGGTATTTATTTATTTATTTTTGAATATGGTTTAAGGAGCATTATTTAATTAATTATTTTTAATTGGACATGGTGTAATGGGCCATTCTTTGGTAAGAATGGCGGGTGTGTGCAGTATCGGCCTGAATGCTGAAAGTTGACCAAATAAGCGGACGAACTTGAAAAACATGCATGATTTGGTGTATAACTGAAAAAAAAAAAAGGGAGAGAAAAAGATGAAACAATGAAAAAGAAAAGTTTGTTGGTTTACACATTTCGATATTTCCAAAATGATCTACTCCATTTCAAATCATCAAATCCAACTCAGATTTTGTATTTCGATCCTCAAAATAGGCCTATATGCAATCCAAAATTAGCCATTAAGATTTCTTCATTGTTGAAATGAATAAATAAGTGGAAAATTGATAAAATTGAAAATAAAAAGTTTCTTAATGGGTCCTTTTATGGCATATTGGGCTGTTAAGGGCTGTATCAGGCCTGTAACGGTGATATGAGGCATATAGTCTCCCACATAGCTCGATACAAGATGATACGGCAGATTTTTTTTCATAACAGACCAATTCAAATCATGTCACATAATGGAGGTGACCATTTCCTTTATTAACAGCCTATACATCCACAACATAACCGTTTTTAAATACCATGCCCAATCTTGTTGCAAGGCTCTGATTAGCTAGAGACGTGGCAGGTGCCAGCATGCATTGTAGTGTGGGCGTAGCAGAAGCTCTAGAAATATCATTCAGGTAGGAATGTGAATTTAAGGTCAATGGGCCCCACCAATGCAAGGCTCTCCTCATCCATAAATTAGCAACTCAAAACCAACACCATGTGTCTGGTGGGCCACACCACATCAACAATAAACGAGTGGACCATATCACAATATAACAAACTATGAAAGGAATGACAAGGCAGGCCAAACTCACATTATTGCTTCATAAGAGAGATGTGATTACTGACGGAGAGGAGGGACCTACACCTTTACGCTTTAAATGCCGAGATAGCTGGCGTGGTTTGTCTTCCTTTCTTTTCCTTTTCACATCATCTGCATTTGCCTGCAGAAACTCATGTTAGGAGAAACTACCACAGATACTTCTTCAAATATAACAAAATAAAACAGCAGGTAGCATAATCAAATTACAGGTTGTCCAATAGCCCCACATGCAACCTCTCTCAACCTGCACCTTTACATGCAGCTCAAATGCCAGCCCAGCAGGTGTATGAAACACCTAAGATGTACATATGGCAGAAACAACCTGTGTGACCTGGCAGCAAAACCAGGCAGGCCACACAGCCCAAAACTGTATGAAAATGCTAGATGGTTTTTGAAAAATGATACAACCATCCTGTCTAATCAGTAGGCCGGCCTGATTTTTGGGCCAGGTCATTTTGGCTGTGAGACCCATCATAAGAAAATCTCAGATGTGCCATTGGTACCAGTGCTGCATGTACAGGTACATGTGGAGAGGAGATTTTACATTAAGAGATAATTCAGAGGTCAAGATAGCTTAATCCATGTAGGACCCAGCAGCTCAGGGGCCATCCTTGGTCAGAAAAAGACTGATTAGTCTCATGTGCAAGGCCCACAAAATATTCCAAGATCTAGTTTCCATGTGGCAGCTGCTCGTGAAAGTTTCAGAATATGAAATGCAGAATCAAATGAAAATTGCATGCTTCACACCAGATGCATGTCATCACTTACATCAAAGGATTGTAATTTGTTTTCCACAACTCAAAACTACCAAAGCCAACCTGACGACAGAGAGAGAAAACAGCATCTCCAATTAAATGCACCTCCACAATTTCCATGGTTAATGAAAGGAAATGGCTTTCAAGAGCTGGTAAGGTAGATAGAATGCATGTGAATGACAACTAATGGCAGGCTGGCTGATGATAGGTAGAGGATTGAAAAATGTGTGGATCTGTTCACCATCAATAAATGTTCCAACACGGCCACAGGCAAACTATATCAACATCAGTGTAATTAATGACTGAAAAGCATTTTTTATGGATCTAAAGACACCAAACGCATGGTTTCAAATGTTCAACACAGACATGTGATTTGAAAGAACTCGCAAAACTGCTGCCGACAACTTGATCGGGTTAAAGGTCAGCCTCACTAGTTGGTAAAGCTACTTTCATGGCTCAGACAGATAAGGCATGAGGAAGTCAATGTATGATAATTTGGGTTTACAGCCAACTGACATAGGACAAATTTCTGGACTACTAGGTTTCAGGCAAGAACTGCAAAATAAACGATTTCAGTTCAGTAATTATATATCCCAAAAACAAGAGTTTTTAGACTTCAGACAAACCATTATTGAAAATAAATTAATACAATTAAGGAAAAAACTACTCTAATCTCTTTATACTTTAGCTTAACAATAGGAAAGGTTTACATCACTTAGGCCAATTGGTGAATGGAGATTATAAAAATAAAATAAAAAAATAACAAGTCATTTTTTACTTTTATGAAGCTTTTCTTTAAACCTTTTTTCTTTGACATGAGGCATGACATTGTATCTTTCAATGGAAACTCCACAAAGCTGTGAAAGTGGCTGATATTTGGACATTTTTTTACTCTTCAATTGGAATTGAAAACATTGAGAAAGGGGCACCTTTTCACTAATCATACGCCACTTCTTTGAATTCCAAAACTCCATTGACCAAACAGAGCCTAAAATTAAACCTAAAAAACCAAAGCTGACTTACAGAGTTTGGAGGGAATAACTTCACTGAAATTTAGTTCAGCTTGAGTAGCTATTTCATGACCCCACAAGAAATCAAGGACCAAGCGAAGTTCTAGCTTTGTGATCATGGCAGCATCATTCTTTTCTAGATAAAGTTTGGCAAGGACAAGTTCTGGAATCAAGTCTCTGCTCTTCACCTTATTTTCAACTGCATTTCCTTCTCTAGTTTTGCCTTAAAAAAAGCTCCTTTCTCATTCTCCGTAATATTTCATTCCCCTTGTTGCATCTAGTCATCAAGCTCTTTGTCGTGGAGCTTCCCAACAGATCTGTTTGCTGTTGGGCCACAGGGGTTAGGATCATCCCTGGAGTTTAGATTGTATTTTTAAAGAGATTAGATCTCTGGGTGGGGGGTAAAACATTTCATTTACCCTTCAACCAGCAGTCCTAATCCAGTAGTGCTCAACTTGGGCATCTTTCGGGTACTTAACTTCCCTATCTCTGTCTCAGGAATTCCTTCCCTCTTCCTTAGTCTTCAATGAATCTTGTTGATCTTTCAAAAAAGTAGTCGTCAAGCTCTTTGTAACTTAAAATTGACAACATCCATTACAGCATCCTTCACATCTAATGATTCACCGATTCATTCATTCCATCGATCATCAAAACCTTTACTTCTACAACCAACATCACAATCAGCAAATATTGTTGATCAGAAGAAAATAAAGTTTTCCATCTGCATTCCATATGGGTTCTTCAATCACAATCTTTACATTGTCTCATGCTGCCTCTCTCTCCACCTAAATCAACTCATTCCATGACTTTATGATTAAGAGACATGCCATGGACCAACATACATGATGCTCATCGCAAGACTGTCATCTAATTTAAACTGCAGCATAAAGATCACTGGAAAACTGATACATTAGATCATTGGAACCTGATGCAACCCACTTAATAGGCCTTCCAAATCAGAATTTGAAGATTGACACCGAAGTACAGAACTGACCTCTTCTTCTTCTTCTTCTTCTTTTGAACAGTGCTCAATCCTCAAATCCTTATGGTCACGACAAAGTAACCTTCTGGAAAGCACAATTTTGTGCTCCAATGTTTGTTTCAAGCATTACATAGATTTAAAAAAAAAAAAAAATTCAGACCATGCCAAGATCTACGATGACTATATATAACTACTCTGTGAGATCACTTGCTTGAGAATAGAAGTTGAGTGTCCTTCACCTTTGTCTTACAATAAAATGTAAGGAGATGAAAGACAGCCTTATGACATTAATAATGAAAATCATTCTCCCCATGTTGGGAGGTTTCATTCTGCAATTGTCACTTGAAGGGGGTGTCAGTTTTTCTATGTACCAGTAAATGGTGGTAAACAAGCAATTATTTACAGTAGGAATTACAGAAAGCCGCCTCATGTGATGTTGATAATTATGGCTGTTTCGGCTTTGACACTAATACCAAGGAATAAAGACTAAAATCCATGGAGCCCATAGTGATGTAAGTGTCTGATCACACCGTACTTCATCAGCTCATTTTCGCGCATGAGCCCAAAATAGAGGCAGATCCAAAGTGCAAGTGAACCGCACTACAAGAAATAGGGGGAGTTAAATGGCTACCATTGAAAACTTCTTGTGGGCCATAGAAGTTTTGGACAAAGATGATATTTATGTTTTCCCTTCATCCATGTCTGTGTGACCATATGAACATGTTAGATGAAAGATATACATCAGTGGGGGCCCTAGGAAGGTTTAAGCTTTCAACTGTGGATGTCATTATCCCCTGTTTCATGTGGTGTGGTCCACATGAGCCTTGGATCTGCCTCATTTTTTGGCTCATGATCTAAAATGAGTTGGTAAAACAGATGGACAGAATGGATCAAACACATACATCATGGTGGGACACACTGATTATCCTCACGAAATCCCCAAGTGAACACGGTTTTTGAGGCACAAATCCCTCACTATTTCCTCCTCTTCCAAATTGTAGTGAAAATTAACCATTACTGATTTACCACCACTTACGGTAGGAAAAAAAAAAACACACCCCTTAAAAGACCTAAGCACCAACAGCCATTGACATTTCCATTCCTCACTTCATCAACTATTGACTTCACTGTGTGTGTGTGTGTGTGGGTGTGCGCGCGCACGTGTACATGTGTGTGCGTAATCTACAACAAATGACATCAGCAATGAATTATTGAATCTTGTGAAATAAATCCATCAAAACATAGTCCACTTTGAGCAAGTAATTGACAACCATTGCATGAAAAACCAGAGGACAAAGCTAGAATGGAATACCAACTTGGCCCCACATCAAGTTGCAATTGCACAAAAAAGTCCATTGGGCCTGGGAAGAATCACAAGTGAAAAAGAAAATGGGGTGTGAGGCCATAGAGTCTTCTTCTTCTTCTTTTTCTTTCTTTTTGGAGAGAATGAATTTATTAAAATGTAATTAAAGAGAATGGAGTTCTGAATACAGCACCTCAAGGCTAGCACCTTCCATTGCAACTTTCTCTACCCATATGTTTAAACAAGATAAAAGATCAGGGATCTTATTAGGCCAAAGGTTCATTCATCATTATCCTATTTCTTATGGCCTACAGCCTAGAACCACATTTCAAAAAGAAAGTCACAAAGACAGTGCAAGTGTAAATGTACAAGTGGCTATTTTGCTGGAAATTTACCAATTTTTTTTTACTAAGTATCATCTTCTTCACACCTTCCTCACCACTGCCCCAATGCAATTTGTCCCATTAAATATTAACCATCCAATCTCTACTGCATTACCAATTTTTCCAGTCAATAACAACAGTTAATCATATTTCTGATCCAGAGGTTTGCAAAGACAATCCAGACAAGTAAAGAGATGCATTTCTGATTATAATCTTTTGTTTGTGCTAATTTAAAGCATCTATATAAGACCCATGAATGTCAGGGTTTGTCCATTATACTTGTCTGGCATTTACACATTCTAAGTCAATAGCATTGCCTAAATTGCAGACCAGTTGGTGTAGTGATAATATAGTTTCAAGAGGTGGTTTGTTCCAAATAAGCAAAGAGAAAAGGTTTGATTCTCAGTTAGAGTATGATGGGTGATACTCAGGCACTAAAATATTACACACGTAGTGTATGCGTAACTTAAATTGAACCACCCAAACCATGATTCCCAATTTTTGGGTCGTAATCCAAATAATACACTGATTTGATCTCCTAACTGGCTCACTAGTGGACATTTAGTGGACAGTCAAAATGTAAAACATTCATTGGTTGTAATTCAACAAATAAATGCCCATTAATCAGAGGTTAGGATCCTTCATCAATCTGACTTTTGGATGATGACTTATCTACCATGGGGTCCCTCTATCTGGACAGTTTAATTTGACTTAATAATGCCACTTGTACAATTTCTGAGCCATCATACTCTGTCATAGTATCAAACAACCAACCATAGGCAATATGGAGAAATCATATATTGCCTAGAGGGAGAAATCTAAGCATCTGTATAGACGTAACCAGATGGAATACATCTTTAACTTGAGTTAATATATGCCACGTGTACAATTTCTAAGCCATAATCACTCTGCCAGCATATCAAATTACCATGCATAGGCAAAATGGAGCAATCTAGGCTTCATAGCATAAGTACAGTACAGAGCTTGCCTAAAGTGAGATATTTATGTATCTTTACAAAAGAAACCACGTGAAATACTTCTTTCAATGATAATTTAGAGATACTACCAAAGCAAAATGCCTGCACTCTATAGATGGTTGTCTCACCAAGTTAGGGTCTTGAGATCATCTCTTTGTATTGGACTCTTAGTCACTGCCTTAATGCATTGCTGTATTAATTGGCGCCTTGGGCATTTCTAATAAAACTGTTGTCCTGTCCAAAGAAAGTACGCTTTTGAGCTGGGGTAAGAGCAAAGATGAATTTCACGTGGAAAAGGACCATCTGAACCTTAGAGAGGGTGAACATTGATTTTTAATGCTCATTAAAAAAAAAAAAAAGGTGAATGTTGAAACCACAGACACTAAAGTTGTCCACTCTCTCCACAGATACAAATACTATTGCTGGATTAGTCCTAAAGTCCCCTCCAGATACCCTAAAGTTCTCCACTCTCTCTCTCCACAGATCCACAGATACTAATACTATTGCTGGATAGGTCCCTCCCTCCCTCCTCTATTGCTGGTATTTGAAAAAAAAAAAAAAAAAAGGTAAATATTGGCATCAGGTACCCTAAAGTTGTTCTTCACAGACACCTCAGAGAAAATATCGCTGGATTGCCCTCCCTCCTCTATTGCTGGAATTGGAAATGTGCAGGTGATTGTGTCTCCAGTCAATCAGGTTTTGCTAGGCTTATATAGACAATGTGATGGGGCCATAAGTGGGATCAGTCCTCAGAGTCTTAACATGATTTTACTCGTGAGCAGTCACCAATCCTTGCCGTACCTGTATCCTAAGTGGTATTTTTAGGATCCATTGAAACTGACCTCTATTGTACCCAATATCTGCACCTGCACTCAGTAACATAGAATGCATGCATCGCAAGGTGCAATGATCTTGTTAGTGCCTTGGTTGGCCAAAAAGATAATCACTCTGCATATGAATTGACTAAATCAGATGGCTGGCCAAGGTATTCCACAACACTAAAGGTGGCCACAACGGCCACCGCCGTTACTGTTACGATATGGGCCATAACAGCTGTTACAGTTTTTTTTTTCTATAACCTATTATGGCCCTGTAACAGACCATTACGAGGCCGTTAGGGACTGTTACAGGTAACGGTTGTTACATAACTGTTTTGGAATACCATGGGGCTGGCCCCACAGGTGATCAGATCAGATCAGATTGGTGGGCCACACAGTGCTCCCATCAGATTATGGACCCCACATTGTGCATTGTGCATTGTTCATGCATGTGCAGTGTTCATGGATGAGCAAAGCATCACGGAAGGCCGGAGGAGAAACACAATGCCCAACACAGAGATGGCCTTCCATCACCTCCTTTGTTAATTTGCCAGAAAGATCATTAGCCTCTCTACCAGCAGGGATAAACAAAAAGTTTAACCTAGAAGATAACTCGAGAATTGCATCAAACACCAGAATTCCAAAAACTAATTATTTGGTAATAAGTTTTTGTTAGAGTCACTTGCAACTATAAGTTTCCCTAAGAAAGAGAGAGACACATCAAGAAGAGCTCGAATTGATGAATTTACAAAGAATAAATTATTTTCAACCAGTGTTCGAAGTATCGGTATCACTACAAGTTTCATTGGTCGAGGAAACGGAAACAAAATCGATATCACTGATAATACCACCGACAGCCGAAAATGTAGGGAAACATTGGGAAAGCATGGGGAAAACGGTGGAATTTCTCAGTGAAACTTCAGCAAATGCTAAAATACACATATTTGCATATTTAAAAATAAAAAATTTGTAAAAAAAAAAAAAATGCATAAATAGTAAGTTTCCATTTAATGGGGACCTAAAAGCATGTGTTGTCGTAAGAAACCAATCCAACCATCATATCCATAACATTTATCCATCCAACCATCCCATCTGTCCATTCAACCATCCCAAAATCCATCGATATTTCAGAATATTGACAACACATGATATTTCACCAAGAAATCGTTGACAATTGGAAAGGAAACAAAAGATGTCTTAATATCTCCATGTTGCAATAACGATAATATCGTGATATGATCGATATTATCATTGACAATTTGAACACTGCATACAACCAAGCACCCACCCAAAACAATTGAAATGGAAAAAAAAATTATAAACAGATTTTCGGCAATATTATCAAAATATCGATGTTACACTAGTGATACAAGTGGCACCAAGAATTTAGACAATTGAAAATATTGGCGATACATTGGCGATACAAGTAACACCTAGAGTTTTCAGAGTCGAAAATATTGTTGATATCAATACATTGGCATTACTTAGCAATATATCGCCGATACCTGGAATTTCTACAACTACCAGTGTTGTCGGTACCGCCGAGCTTGAGATACGGATAATATCGGGGATATTTCGATAATATTAGGGATACTGAGAACAATGATTTCAGACACTACAAAGGTTTTGTTATAGATCAAGAAGAATATGTTTCAATATAATGTTCATTTTCTCCTCTTCTCATATACAGTTTACTTTATACAATTCTCTATGTTACTGCCTATGTACAAGTCATATCTTACTGCCTATGTACAAGTCACCCTGATTTTCTAGTTGCAGCTCTCTGCACATGCATTTGTCAAGTCATTTTGGATTATCAGATCACTGATGTAATGTATGGTCAACATGAATCCTTGCCCATGTAATGACAAGCTTTCGTTTCTGCAACTAGTAATTTGATATCAGAATGAGCCTTACATTGCTCTTGTACATTGAAACCATCACAGAAACATTGTTCATGTTAGTGCCTCGTCAAGTTTGTATGCATGGAAAACCTTCTTCATTTGATCTTTTAGCAGATAAAGATGTAGTCAAGCACAAACTCAAAATTACAGTCACCTTGATGGATCACTGACATGGCACTGAGCCATTCATTGAGGGAATTGAACATACTATTAAGAAATCCCGTGCTTAATGCCACTGAAGTTTCTGTAAAGGTCTGCAAGAATTCCTTTAGAATGCCATTTATATGTCATTGAAACAGAGCTACCTCCACTTGACCTCTAATTAGAAGTTGCAGAATTTTCACAAGCAAACACAAAATGTCAACAAGAAACTGCAAATCCGTAAACGAGCTTAAACACTTGTCTGATGGTGCAAATATTACTTACATCTCAATTTCTCTCAATAAAATACTTAATAATGCAAAGACATAACTTTGATGCCATGTTTCTTATGTTCAACTGAACTTCACCTGGTAGCAACCATCTGGCAGTTCCAATCCCTGGAAAAGGATGGAGGGTTGATGCAAGGAGGGCAGCTGTACAATAAACGTTGGCCAAGAATTCATGAAAGCCAATCCCAAATAGGTGGGACAAGGCTATGATGATGAAAAGGTGGTTTCTCATGCTCAGCTACAAGCCTACAACACTGCACAACATAGGCTTCATCTTTTCACAGGGATCCTTTTCATTGCATCAGATGCAAAAGATAATAAGCAATCTTTTTCTCATTTTTAATCAGGTACATGCAGGGGAGTCTATAACACTTTCTTATGTTCCTAGTTCTTCCATCTGGAAGCATAAAGGGAGCATGGAAGCAGTTTAGAGGCTAGGGAGGCTTTCAATAGAAATACTTAACATAACAATTTATAACTATGATATTATTAGCATGGTCTTAGGAGACTCTTCAATGTGGGAATACTTCTAGCCTTTTGGTGGGGATAAAAAATTCAATATCCAAATGAAGTACAAGCTAAATCTCTGTAGATTATAAGTCCACAAGTGTTTTGGCTCACGGGTCCTTACTCATGCCCCAGTGGTAGACTCATAAGAGTTTTAACATGAGGTCATGGGTTCGAGTACCCATTGTGGTGAAATTCCACTGTGGTGTGAACGTGTGGGGTGTGAGTGCGTGTGTTAAAAAAAAAAAAAAATGTGTTTTGGCTCACACCAATTACTGTCAGTAGTTTAACTGTGGATGTTTCGTGAAAGTGAAGTACTCGACCATACATGCTCATGGTTTTGGACTGCTCAGCAATCTAAGGAAGCCATTTGGATATAAGACTACCAGCATACATGATAACATCTTTGAGAAATTAAAGAAACAAATCAGCATTATATGAAATACTAATTGTCTATTTGAATAATCCAATTCCACATACAAGAGATAAACCAGTTGGGCTGCAAAATTTTAGTTCATCACAATGACTGATACCCTAATTGCCATTCCATTCATTTCAAGTCAGACCTGAAACAATATCAATTACAATTGCGAGCTAGCCCCTCATACAGACAAATTGGGGCTAGCCCCACTTTGGTTGTCCATTCCATTTGATTGCATTACTTGTTTTACTTCAATTAGGCATCCAAACAAAGTCTAGGGCAATAAAATGCAAACATACTTGATCTGGGTTACATGGTGCGGCCAACTTGTATGTACACAACCACATGAGAGTTCACCATAACTGGTAGCTACTGTTCTTTGAGAAAAATAAGAATGTGCGTAATAAGATTGTATACCATAGACAAAAGTATATACTACAACATGAAGATTCAACAAGTCATAACTTAGAAAATAATGGGAAATATACAACAACTACAAAAGCAGGATGACAACACAATCATCAATAACAGGAAGGTCCAACCCAATCCTTCTTATCTTTACAAAATGTAAAACCGCGGATACAAGGAACGCTACCTGCTTAACATTATTTCATCAGAGACACTCAATCTCTATCCTCTTCTTTCTTGCAACCCCTTGCATCCCACAAAACCAAAATCTAAAACCAAGCACTAGATATTCGCAAAATTGTACAGTGGACACCACCAGCGGTGGACCAAACAAATCACTCAGAATAGTTTGGTTTCCCCAAGGAATCGAGACCCTCTGTCCGGCTGCGGACAATCCTATGGAACACTTCTCTCACTTGCCGTTCCAGTGGGTCCAGCCCCTCCTTCATCACATCACACACCTGCTCTAACTCCTGCACACCCTGCTTCACATCCAATTCGCGCTCCTCTGTCAACGGAAACTGCACCGAGTCTGCCAATTCCGTCAATCGGCGCGCGCATCTCTCAATCTGATGGATCTCCTTCAGCAACCCAATAGAATTCTTCCGGTCCCGCTTCTTGGACTCCTCCACGATCCGCTCATGGAGAGAGAGGATCGGTGCAGCCCACGGGAAATGGCGGGGGATCGATAAATGGGTCTGGAGGCCCCGGTCCTGGCAAGGGATTGCAGCGACGAGTGCCCACATTACAAACAGGAGTACTGAATTCATTGTAAAGACAGACACCGCGATCCCATTGGTGGCTGCAATCTCGTTGTTCCTGGGGGCCACAAGGTTATTCCCAATCGCATGGAGCTGCCTGGCAGCTGACCATGACCGGGAAACACTCCACGACAGGGACCGGAAGTGACCTACATGTCGTTGATCCCTGCCCGTGTTGTTGCGGCTGAATGAGCGGTTCCGCTGCGCAAGCACCAAGCTAGCATCCCTTTCATCGAGCATCCCAATCGCAAGGTCCGTCAAAGCCTTCTTCGCACGCCGGAATTGCCCCTCTCCAAGCGTCCTCTGGCGATTTGCATCCAACGCACATCCCACAATCTCCATATGCTTCTGCCACTGCCGGATCTGCCCGATCCCATCACGGACCGCGTTGCAGATATCAAGCGCCTTGACGCACCTTTCAAAGAAGTCAACAATCATACGGTCGAGAGGCGGCCTCCCAACGGCCCCCTTGCAATTAAACAAAATCGCCCTGAATTCCTCCTGACAGCAGAGAAAAACATCAAGGAGGCGCCGAATCCAGGCAATGGAAAGAAGATCATCTGGCCCCGCCGATGCTAGATCATGGAACCGATCAGCTACCTGTTTCTGAAAAGACTCCAGCTCTTGATCCTGATCGTTGAAATTCCCTTCCATGGCGTGGACCTGATCACGACCAATGCTCAGAATCGAACGCCCTAAAGAGGCGAAAGAGCTCTGATGAAGAGGATTGTGGTAGTGATGATGATCCGGTGTAGCAGGCATTCTTGTTACATGGATGAGATGGAATCAATGGTCAGAAGAGCATGATAATCGATGGACCAGTATGATGAATGGATAGATTTTTCAAAGGAAGAGGATTTTCGAGAGAAGGATGTGATGAAGAGAATGAAACCCTAGTGCTTTTAATAGAGGGTAGGGAAGGCTCTCGACCGCGTTCTTTTCTTTCTGGTAAAGAGAATTTCACGTCTCCAAATATAAGGAAAAAAGAAAAAAAGTGAGGGAAAAAGGGCAAAACTCCTTCAAACTCGGGGAAACAATTACGGGTCCTCTCCTCCCTCCCCGAATCCTCTACAATATCTGAGTCGGGTCCATCATATTCGATATGTATAATCCACACCGTTCATCAGGTTCCATCATTAATTATAAGTCTTGGAGTAAAAAAATTAATAATATCTACAATTCATGTGGACCACACCATATTCAACAACAGGAATAGAATGTGAACCATAGATTTGTATTTGAGGACATCATATCGTTTTTCTTCTTTCATCTAACCCGTTAATCAGGGAAAAGTAGCTACCATGAAGTAAAGTTGCAAAAATCAGGATGATCCAAAACTCAGGTGGGCCACAATTCTTGAACTTTGTTCCCAATGGTGTGGCCCATTAACGTTTTGTATTTGGGTGATCTTTTGCTTGTACGGTTCTAAAAGGTTTCCCCTGATGAACGGACTGGATACGCATATACAACATGGTGGCCCCAACAGAGCTTACGCGCCGCATAAAACAGGTGTTGTACGATTCCGGTGCGTCTCCTCCCCCTTTGGCCTTTGCGTTACAAGAAGAATATATATATATATTTGATGCTCCAGGAGATTGATGATACGCCGGCATTTTGAAATTACTTAGAATTTATATACCGTCCAAATCATGGGTACTATTTTAGATTTATTATACACAAAAACTTACACTTACTTGATTATCTGACGACCGGATTGGTGAGGATTTATTGGACGGTCGTAATTGAAAATCATACTGTGGTTTTATTTCAATAAACTAGTGAGGTCAGAACTGTTCAACCAATCTGATTTTTGAATTGAAATTTATCCACAGTGGCCTACAGTCGGTTTAATTTCAATTAATGTCTGCCACATCTACCATTCCAAAGTGCCAGCGTATCAAGTGTCATATGCACCCAGAGTATCAAATAAACTCCCCTCTAGTACGAGAAGAACCGGAAAACGGTACAACCATATTGCTACAGTACACGTTGCAGAATTATCCTATAATCAGAACTGTCCATGTAGTGAGGCCCACCATGGATGGAAATTTATTCGAGACGTGCATAAATCGGATGATCCTAGCCATCGAAAAAGTGGTCTTTAAATGGACGGAGGGTACAAAGAACCATTAATGGTCAACATTAAGTGCTGCAGATTGAAGAGAAGTGATGGCTGTCGTCTTCTGATTAGCATGATTTTCAAAACCCAATTCACGTATAGTGAGGCCCACTAGATGGAAGGTCCAGATTGATGGATAACCCTACCACTTGTAATCTAGAGAGCTGTTGTGTGCATGCACATGGATGCTTGGAATAGCCAAACCGGTGATTGGATGACCCACAATGAAAAGTGGGCGCTTTATCATTCAACCTTAAATTTTTAATAGCGAGATTAAGGAGTACGATCTCCTACCGTCAGATCTTTAAGGGGCATCAACGGCTGAGAGGCTATGATCATGGCTTGGGATCGCAATTTTACACCTGGCATATAAATTACTCAAATCAAACCGTTCAATTTCTGGTACCCACTGTAGATAAATCATAGCTCTAAAATCAGATTAATTAGATACTCCTAACCCCTGATTAATGGACATTCATTTTTTATATTAGATGTTGATCATCCCTTACATGTCATCAATCGAACAGTAGAACGTAGATCTACCATTTGATTTTTTTTTCATCACCCATCTAAGTTGGGTCCCATGATTTCAACGGTTTATATTGATTATATATAGGCCACGTTTACATTTTCCAATTGCATGAACACGAAGTACCATACTCAGCTGGAGTATCAAAGTTTTTCTAGAAACTATAATCGGAAAGCGAGAGTCGTTTCTGATTGACCCGATGACGACCTCATCTTTTTCGGAAGGAAAAGTCTCTGTAAGCGAAGTCCTGTACAGCCAGCTGGATGGATGAGCGACGATAGTCCTCCAAATACCTGACATGTAGCAGTGAGAACCATGATCTTGACCATTCACTAGTGGACATTTTATATAAACCTCCATATTAGAAAAATAAAACTGAATATACAATCCTAACCATCGGTTTTTCAGTTCAACTTCCACAACTACCTTTTCATATCTAGCGTCCATTTAAAACGATATTATATACCCCATTTATTGTCAAATCAAGATATTTTTTCAATTGACCATCATCAAAGCATATAATACACTAGATTAACGGTTCAGATCATCTATTTTATCATTCATATATCATACATTGGATGCTCAATGCTTCTGTATGATTCAGCTTGCGCCGGACAGAACCAGTCTTCTAAATAGAGCGAACGCGAACGGGACACGGTTCCGAGTAACGAAAGCCGCGGTATGGTTACTCGTTCTCCCTTAATGGTTTGTGCGTAAGCCACGTGGCGTCTTACGGCCATGAGAGCGATATTACTGGATAAACCAGCTTCGGTGGTTCGTTAGTATTTATTAGTATGCTGCGGGGCCTCACCTACTTTACACGTGGCCTAGATATCGACAAATCTGGACCATCTAATTCGCCAGCCACGCCGTTGAGTGAACGTAGACCGTAACTCCATAGGAGTATTCTGTGCCTCCATCGCGACTCACCATCCCAACTTTTGTGGGGAGCCGATTTAGGTGAGACACCGGATCCACCGAGCTGGGTGGGGCCACTGTGATATATGTGGCTAAATCCGCGCCGTTCATCAGTATTGAAAGCTCATTTTAGGGTGGGTTTTTAAAAAAAATGAGGCAGTTCAAATCCCATGCGGGCCGGTGATTGACCATTAAAAACTTCTTGCCGCAGTAAAAGCTTTGGATCAAGATGACATTTGGGAGGTCTCTTCATATCTATGTTTGTGACCTTATCCAACATTCTAGTGAAATCCATAAAGTTTTTAATGGATTCAATCATTAGTGTTTCATGTGGTGTGATTCACATAAATTTTGAGTCGGCTTCATTTTTGGATCATGCATGCTTTCAAAATCGTTGGATTCTTAAATTAGGAGAGAGTTGTGGAGTGTGCCTGAAGATTTTTAGAGATATTCAAAAAGGATTACCGATTCTTAAATCGGGACAAAGTTGTAGAGTGTATTTAAAGATTTCCAGAGATATTTAGAGAAGATTTTGCCATAAAATAATTAGTATATATTTAGTGCCACATCATTCACTAAGATAAAGTGGTTATGCTTGGAGCGGTTATTTGTATAGGTGGCGAGTTAAGAAGAAAATGTCCAGAATGGTCAATAGTATTGAAGTAGTTATTGCAATTGTTAGAACATGGGAAGAATCTAAATAATTGATCTAATGCTATAAATAATGAAGGAAGTCAGTAGAAGAAATGGTCTCTAATCAAACCAAACCAAACCAAATCTTTCTTTTAATTATTTATCGTTTACATTCCTTAGTATAATATTTATATTTATTTATCATTCACATTTCTTAGTGTAATCTATAGTAGTATTCAAGTAGTTGTTAACTTAAGCCGTAATTCGAGTCTATGAACATACAGTGGATTCGGTTCGAGTATCAAGCGAAGTTCTTTATCTATAGAGGTGTTCTCCAATTATTTTTTTATAACCAACTATAAGAATTTCTTTTTCATTTTATTTGTATTGCAGAGAAAAATCCTTTCATGTGAAAGGTAGATGTATGACCCATTTTTAAAGGACGAACCCTACCTTCTGACAATCGCCTGTTCATCTTAAGTAAGTTGTGCAAGTGGTTGAATAAGCGAGTAATCTTATTACAGTTCGATCATATACAGTCAATTTTCAACATATGTGCCTATCTTGCCACTTGCGGTCGTAGATGTTAGGCTTGAATTGAGTCACATATTCAATTCTGGCACGCTTGGACTAATCATGTGACCAAGATTAAAAATAACATCAACATTTTTTCATTGAACACTGATCATGCAACAATTTGTGCAAGGGCCAACATATTTCTTGGCATGCCCGGTGGGACTACCACTATACACACACACACAGACACACACACACACACACACACACACACACACACACACACACACACACACACGAGCTATAGATGTCCTAGAGTGGGGGCAAATAAGACAACATGAAATACGATATAATGTGGAATAATAAAACAAAGACTCTCAGTTGCTTAGAGTATTGTCACGCCCCAGACTCGGTAACCGGACTCACAAGGAACCCGATAGCCGGTTTTGGCCGTAACAGCCTCAATAGTACCCCATTCTCGGCTCCTGAGGTAGGTTCCGATCATAGGATCCTACAAGGAGGATTTCCATAACCGTATATTCATTCTAATGCGAGCATACCCAAGATCACAACAAGTAAATCTTGAAAATAATAAAAGGGGCGCATTACAAAATCCACTATAAATTTGAACTTTTCAAGTACACAGCTAAAAGGAACTACATCTGATGACAAAAGAAGAAGGAAGAAGATCTGCAGCACTAGGGTCCTCGGCTCAACTCCTATCCAAGCTCTTCCACTATGACGCCGACTTAGGATCTCCTGCACGTATCAATCGTGCACAAACTTATAGAAGCTTAGAGGGTGATGGAAGTGTGTGACAATGGTGCGCAGAAGAATAATAGAAAATACAAGAAGGGAAACATGATCAATGTTAATATCACTAGTCTTACCGAGGCTTGTTATGAATACAATGCAATGAGTACTAGGCGTCATACTAAGGCGATGCATAAAGGGCTTATATAGCCGATGCAAATGCGATGTGAAGCGATGTTAGTCCTCATGTCTAATCCACAAGTTAGTACAGTTCTATCATAAGGAATCTACCGGGGTTTAGTACACTGTAAGATGACTGCCGCTTTACAGACCCGCACAATCAAACGAGCGTAAGAGACCTCACTACCTACCCGTGGATAGCCAATCACCAGCGAGGCTCGACAGTAGCGGACTCATTCGTGAGCTGGTCAAACTCAGCCTAGCAATGCCATCTCTCATAGGCGGATAAGGCCATACCTCATCCCAACCGACTACACGACAGTGGGAGTTGCCGCCTAATGGTGTAAGGCCCTTGTGCACTCATAGTTTTTATTCGGTCACAGCGTTAGAGCAGATCTTTGGTACCATGGAAGTTTTGAAAATTTCACCAATGGGCATCCTATGCACCCTATATGCTCAAGTAACATTTCTGGTGTCCACATACGGTCATCCACGAATACTCCTATGGAGGCAGGGCCTTAATGAAGCAGGGGCAACAATATCCATGAGATGCAATGCCAAATGCATGAGTCACGCATACCAATCATGCACTAACTCCAAGCACACAATGTGCACGAGAGGGGAACTCCATCCCTCTACTATGTTAACCCCATGACCACACACACAAATGCAATTCAATCACTCAATGATGCATATGGATCATGAGGGTGTGTCATACGGCGATGATGACTTAGAACATACTCCTCCTTCCCAAGGAGAGAATCAAGTCTAGATACTTAGACAATTAAATCTTATGAACAAACCTCTGGTGGGGACCCAATACTTTGGTATAGCCCACAAAGCTAAGGAGGACAATAAATATGCCTAAGGGAATAAGCAGTCGTAAAGAGGGCATACAGTAGACATTAAACCACCCATAGCAACCTATGGGCCTACCTTAAGGCCACTAAGGAGGACATCTAACATCAACTGGGTCCCAAAAGGTAGCCCACCACTACTCGAATATGAAGCAAGGCCTAGGGCCTAAGGTAATCTATGACCTAGTGGGCTATACTCAAAACTCAACTCAAGAGCAATATGGTGGGCCCTCAAGTAAGGTTTGGGCCCAACCATAAAGGTCATAAATGTCACGCCCCGAAATTCGAGTACAGAGTGTGCACCCTCAGACCCGAGTTTTGGCCCATGACACATACACTAAATGTACTAATTTCATTCAATTATATAATTATTCATCTACCTACTAGGTCTACTGTAGATTTACATTCCATTCATACTCAACAACATCTCAAAAATAAGAAACGATCATTTATTCCAATAATTAATCATAAACATAACTAAGGACCCTCTCAATTGGGATCTTACAAAATGAAATAAACATGTCCAACAACTTGAAAGAATTAATTAACAATCTAAGAAAATTAAATATAATAAAAACAAATCATGTCTACTCTAAGGCAGTAATTTCTTCCTCTGTCAAGTAGGGTTACGTGTCCCTTAAATCCTCCTCCGACTCGGCCACGTATTCCTGTTCTTGAGCCATCGGCTCACCCTCATTCACATCTGTACGGTTTTTCCATCAATAAAAAGGATAAGCTGGCCAGGCCTAGTGAGAATTCCCGACATGGTTCTTTACATCAAAATAGAATGTCCAATAAACATACACATTATAAAATTAAATTTAAAAAAATGTAAATGCAATGCAATAATGCTTCAAGTGGGAATCTGTCCACTTGCTTGAGTTGGAAATCCGTCAACCCGCATCTGCCCCTTGGCAGGCTTCTACCATTTGGTAAGCATAGGCAAGGCCCGCATCTACTCCTTGAGTAGGCTTCCACTAGTATAGTGGGCTTCTGGTAACGATTTTACCAAGATATACCGTCCAGGGATGTCCCCCAGGAATCTAGCACGTGTTGTGCATGCAATTGTTAGATGCACCATGAAGTCATGAATCATGTATTGCACAGGCTATTTATCACATTTGAATCAATATAGTTTAACACCTTAATCAAATCATATCATTATTAATACAGAAATCATAGTCCTTTCAGTCAACTATAAGTACACGACAATTAAATCATGGCAATTAAATCATGACAATTAAATCATGGCAATTAAATCATGTCAATTAAATCAGAATAATAATACAACACAACAAATAATCCATTTATTTTTAACTTGATGGATGAGAAACACATCGGGATCACTCACCTGAATCTGGTAGTGTAGAATCCACAGGGTAATTATGTTGGTTTGAATTCAGAAATCCTATCAGTTACATCAACAACATTATTATTCATATATTTTTATTACATGGTGGGGCCCACCTCTGATTAACATCCTAGGTGGCCAGATCCAAAATAATCAAATAATTAAAATTTCTATTCTATTTTTTTCCTTTTTAAGATTATAAAATTGAATGATAATTACTTGATCGGAGTGGTCCATCGGATGGTCAGATCATTCAGATTCTTGAAGTCTTGTCATATTTTACCTCTATGCATTAGAGGAGTAGTGTGGATCTAACCACACATTCGCCAATGGCCCATCTCGACCTTCTACATCAAGTGATAGCAACACTTGCGCAAAATATCTAAGATTTCTTATTAAACATTTATAGATTTCATAATGTAGTCCATCTGATGGTTAAATTGATCTGAAAATTAGGGCCTTTATATATTTTGACCATAGGGATCATATGATCCGTACAGATCTATCTTAATACATCAGATTACAACTATTCAATTTATTCATAAAATTTTACTAACCAGATCTGAAATCATAAAAACATCACTTTATTAAAATAGACTCTTTACACCTATACGATGATCGTGTGGATGAACCACACCACCCATTGTATAGATCGGGAAGAAATTCATAACATAGTAAAAAATTAAAAAGATCAAACGATTAGAACTTACCTGATCGAACCTTCTTAGAATTTCCTCTTCCTTTTACTTTAGGGCTTCCTATCTTCTTTTTATTTTTAAATGCAGAAACCTTCCACATTTGATAAAAAAATTTATTATTACTACTTTAAGAATCGATCCCTAAACCTCTCTCTCAATTAAGAATGTCTCTACCAACACAACTATTGACTTGTTTTTATTTTTTATTGAAAAATAAAAATTTTAAATATTTATTTTAATTTTTTTTAATGCACCAAAATTTAGGGTTGTTACAATAAATCCACATATTGTGATGGGCCTAGGGGCAACCCGGTAATCCAACCATATAGGCAATTTCTATGCTTTATCCAAGTGAGTTGGGCCTCACAACTTGACCTAAGTACAAGGTTATTTTGGTGGGCAACCATGGGCACAATTACTTGCACATTATGGCCCACAAACCTATCACAATAAGTGGTGAGATACAGGCTCAAAGGTCAAGGGACCTAACTAGAAGATTCCAAGATAAATGGACCTATAAGGTCCGACCAAAACTATGGACATAGATCTTAAAAAAACCAATTGAGGTGGGCCTCAAATGTGTACTAATTAAGCCCAAAGGCACATCAAGAAATGGTAAGATTATGTGCATAAACCTCCTTAAATCTAGTGGGCCCTGCTGCCCCAAAACATGCCGTTAAGGGCAGCCAGTTTGGGTCTATTGCTGAATTTCTAGCCCACTTGTTCATGAGCTTGCTAGAGTCAAGCAATAATATATATAAACTAAGTATTTTGCTCACTGGTGACCCACTCACATCTCTGTGGGTCCCACCAGGTAAAAGGAATGGATGATACACATAAATCAGGTGGGCCATGCTGCTCGACTGGATGTCCAGCAACAGCCCAATGGGCCTAGGCGTCCCAAGGTGGACGGTTCTATGGGCCTGGGCGGTCAACCCAAAACACATCAAAGTGGAACCTAAAAATGGGCAAATGCTCAGGGAGGTGGACCACAAATAAATGGACAGCGAGGATACACAACACATCAAGATGGGCCCATAAGGAGGGTGGACGGCCAACCATGGCTGGACATCCCAGCTTGGGCGTCCCAGCCTGGCGGGCCGGTCCGGCCCACACCACGTACAGGGGTCCTTTGACCCCGAAACTTGGTAGGTGGGCCACCTCTTTGTAAATTTTCAGAATTTTTGGAATAACAAAAGTATTTTATTTAATTTAAAGAAAACAGACTGTCCAGAAAATCTATTTAGTGCAGATTTTTGACAAACCCTGATTTGAGCTTCCAATGGTGTGAATTAATTGCCTCTAAAAGTTGGTGAAAAATAGTTTTTATGTCCCCTCATATGTATACTACAAAGTGGGGTACACGGATGTGGCCCACCAATAGAAAAATTATTTTATATTTAAGGAATTCCACACTGATATGTTGCTGGAATAATGCAGAATTTACGGACTAACCACCTCACTTGGGCCACACCTTTAAGACCTCAATCAGGGTCAGGTGAGGCTGAATTTTGAGGGACATCTAGGTGGGGTCCCCACCTTCAAGAGGCATATATTAAATGAGACCAAACACCCCACCAATCATCCCAAAAAATTGAGCTCAAGAAAGTCCAAAAATCTGTCCAGATAGTTTCTGGACAGCAACATAATACTGAAATAAAATAATTATAATCATTATAAAAAGAGGAAATCAGTCCATGGAAATTATAGTATAGACCACCCCAGTGGGCTCCGCAAACATCCAGACCATTCCCACTAATTGAGTACATTTAGGGCCCCAACGTCCAAGGGTGGACTGTCAAGGACGTCTTCCCACTTTGGACGGTCTGGATGGTTTCAGGCTGCAAGGTGGGCCACACACATCTTGAATTCAGAGATATAAATAAGGAAAAATAAAAGAATTCCGCCATAAGGGAAGGAGCTCCGCCACATTGAGGCTCTTCCCTTCATCACACAATCACAATCATCCACTATATCATAATTTACATGATTCCACATGAGCATAACTCGTCCTACTCAAGATCTATGGTGGAGATGTCATCTCCACCAAAGATCAAGGGTCTATATGACCCAAGGATCCTTGATCAAAGAAAGAAAACCATGTAGGGGTCCATGGAGAATAGCCCCTTGCATGGATCATGCATACACAAAGGATGGGCTATAAGCCTCATCCATGAAGACATGGGGGCCACCACCATCATTTGATGGGCCCCACAAGCTTCAAAATGAAAGAAATGGAAAGAACATTTATGGAATTCTAGAAATCAGAAATTTCTATATAAGGAACACCCACCTTAAGATCTATCTTCAATCCTACACCACAATGATCCTCTAGTTCCAAGGAAAAGCTTTATATGGTGGAGATGAGTTGAGAATGGTTAGATTGGAGGGGATTAAAGAGGAGGGCTGGAGAAAGGGAGAGGGTGGGGACGATTTGGGCTCTAGCGAGGAGAAGAGAAGGAGAAAATGAGAGGGAAATGGGATTGTTAGGGAGATGTAACCAAGAGAAATGATTAGTTTCTTTAAAAGAGGCTAACAATGATGATCTAGAGAAGATAAAAACAATCATAGTCACGGAAGAAACAACCCATGCCTAGTCTAAGGAGGTTATAGGGTAGGTTATAGAGTAGCCTTTTTAGAAAGGTATGCATAGGATGATGTCATCAATCATAGAAAAATGTAAAATGCTAGGGTGGGTCCCACCAAATCACGCATCAACGGCCTAGAATAAGCGCAGCTCACAACTCAGATTGTTGCAAGAGACGCGGCGATGGAACCGCGGCGACGATGCGATCACTATGGCACTAAATTTAGGTCGATCCAGGTCGGGTCTACGTGATCAGACTTGAGGATGACCGTAAACACTAATTGAATGTCACGGGTCATCAAAATTCGACCGGTAGGACCGCGAGACCTAAAGGAAAGAAATGCACACATTCGGGTAGGGTCTTACACTTAGTCAGTTTTATAGGTATATCTTATGCAAGGTTCTTGATTGTGAAGATGAAACAACAAGAAAATCTAAGCTACGCGATTGGGGGAGCACCGGGAAGTTGATTCAAGTACGAGAGCGCGAAGATCAAGCAACCTAAGACAAGTTACAAAAGAGGACTCATTCCGACAAGTGAGTGTCATTATCAAGATTCCAAAGTTTAGTCTCTATCCTCGTGTAAGATTGAGGCTAAAAGTTTGCTATCAACAAACTCGTGTAGATGTCTTGTGTGGGACCTTGGCCGGTGGGTTTAAACATGGGCGCCTTGTGTGGGACCTTGGTTGGTGGGCCTAAACGAAGGTGCCTAGTGTGGGACCTTAGCCGCTAGGCCTAAACGTGGGTTCTAGGTGTAAGACATTTGCTCTCGCGGGGAGCATAAATTAGTGTCCTTAGTATAGGACTATAAAGGTTATTGGTGAACCTGTTTTAAAACCATTAATATTGAAATCCGATGCACTCTGGGATCAAGTGTAGATGCCGGGAGTGGACTAGGCACGTAGCCGAACCACTATACATGCTTGTATTTGGAATTGTCATTTGCGCATCTGTTTAATCATGCTTATATATGTTCGAACGTTTAGTTTCTTATACATGATTGAATGAATGTTATTGATTTATAGATAGCACATTCCACACATAAGCTCACATTCCTATAGGCTAGTTGCTCTATTTGTATATCTTGAGTAGCCTTTGTAATTGGATCCTCTATTGGCTTGGAAGCCTCTAGAGTTATATTGTCTTACTTTAAACTGAATAATTGTTTAAGTTAGGCAATAAAATTTTTTTATTAGCATAATAAATTGAAAAGTCCTATTCACCCCCCTCTAGGACTCTTGGAGTATTCCATATCTCTACTACAACAGTCTAAACCGCAATTTCACAAGCAACACTAAGAAGCGGTGAAATAGCTACTTCAATACATTCGAGGTACGCAGGACTACGTCTTATCATTTGAGAAATCAGAGACCGAGTTAGTAGGCTATGTGGATTCTGTTTACACAGGTAGTGTGAACAATAAGAGGTCGACTTGTGGTTACTTGTTTGTGTTATCGGGGTGGAGCGATCAATTGGATGTCGAAGCTTCAGTCTATGGTGTCTCTTTCCACAACCGAAGTTAAGTACATGGCAGTAAGAAAAGCATTTAAGGAAGGTGTTTGGTTAAGGAGGATGATAAATTAGTTTGGGCTTCAACAGGAGACCATGACGGTTAATTGTGATAGATAAGGCGCGATCAATTTGGCTAAAAATTCTGTTTATCACTCATGTACTAAATACATTGACGTGCATCATCATTTTATCCGATAGGTACTTGAGGAAGGAGGCGTTACTCTAGAGAAGATTCACACAAGCATGAATTCGACTGACATGCTCACAAAGGTGGTTCTCACAGACAAGTTTAAGTTATGTGTAATTTTTTTAGGCTTAGTGAATGCGTAAATGGAAGATGGAGCCTGCATGAGAATGGTGGTGGAGCTATGATGCAAGGCAAAATTAAAGATGGGGATAAGGACATATGAAAAATGAAAATTGAAGACATGGTAAAGATTGTTACTTGTCTTAAATCTATAAGCAATAGAGTCTATCGATGCCATTGACAGAATGATCGATGTCATCGAGCAAAGTTTGATGCCATCAAACATGTGCTCGATGCCATCGAGCAGAGTATGATGCCATCGAACATGTGCTTAATGCGATAAAAAAAATCCAAAAAATCCATGTTTTATCGCTGAAACATTTTGGTGTTTTACTCGATGACACCGAAGGTGTTTGATGCCATCAAAAGATCGTCGATGGCATCAAAGTGCCATCGAGTGCCAACGGGATTGAGTAAGTGCGAGATTTGTTCCTATTTCGATTGTGATTCTCATGGAAGCTTATATAATAGGGAGTAATCGGGATTTAGGAGTATTAGAAGGCTTTCTAATTCATTATAGGGTTTCAAGGGCATAACTTGAGGAGATTTGATGCTTGTTTGAATTGGATAATTACTATCTCTTATAATTTTTTGCTTTCATAATGCTTTATTGTCACTTTGTGCCATGGTTTTTTCCCCGCAAGGGTTTTTCCACATTAAATTAGGTTTGTTTGTGGTTGAACTTGTTTATGCAATTGGAGTACTTTACTTGATTCGACTTTGTGTGCTTCTATGGTTCCCCAGTACATGAGACATATACCACCTTTCTTCATCTGACACAGGACATAGTTATGAAGAAAGCCGAAAGTGAGCAACGCGGAGTGTGCTAACCGATTTAAACTTTTTTTTAGTTCAAACTGAAATTGCGGTTAATGTGCCATAATGCGTCTAATGCGGAAGTATGGCGGAGATATAGAATGTAGGCTAAGTCCTAGAGGGGGGGAGGGGGTGATTAAGACTAATTAAAAAACGTATTCCTATTAAAAACAGAAATTGCCTAACTTTAAAACTAAAATGCAATTAAACTAAATGAGGTAATATAACTCTAAGGCTTTCAAGGCAATAGAGGGTTCAATCACATAGACTATAAATGATATGCAAATAAGCAACTAGCCCATATAGATAGTGTATATGTGTATATGGTATGTACTGCCTATTCAATCACTAAGCATTCATCTAATCATGCATGTATAATTAAACATTCAAACACATGTGCATAATTAAACAAGTGTGCAAATGACAATTCCAAACACAATCATATATAGTGGTTCGGCTACTTGCCTACTCCACTCCTGGTGGACGCACTCAACTCATGAGTGTACTGAATTTCACTATCAGAGGTTTTAAATTAGGTTAACCTCTAACCTTTACAACCATATACAATGACTCTAAACTTTATGCCTTACACAAGAGAAAGGGTCCTACTCCCAAACTTGACAATTTAGGCCTTACACAAGAGCCAAGGTCCTAATCCCGAACCTAAGATTTATACCCTACAAAAGAGCAAGGGTCCTAATCCCGAACTCGATACGTTTACTCTCACTGGAGGCCTACAAAAGGACTTTGGTTAGTTTCTCCTTAGGCTAACCAACAACCTCGGCCCTATACAAGAACCACAAAATTTAGGCCCTACAAAAGAGCCAAGGTCCTACGAAAGAATTTAGGTGAGTGTAAAGATTAAATTGCACCAAAATAATGCATTCTCTTGTGTAGGGTTTGTTTGTTTGTTGTGTTGCAGGTTTGATCGGGGAAACAACTTAGGGAGAGCATTGCTGCATTACATGTCTTAGCGTTTTGAGTTGTAAATTTTTATATTTGACATGTAATTTTTTTTAGTTGTTTTGGTATGTCATTAGTATATACCATGATATTTTCTTAAGTTAGGTTTTTGTCATGTAATTAACATAGGGGGAGATTGTTAGTGCACTCATTTTTGCACCTTGGTTTGTCAACCACGTGAGTTGTTGTATCATGCAGTCGGTTGAGCCTTTGGAAAGTGAAGACCAAAGACATAAGTGAAACTGAAGCATCAAAGAGCACATACAGGTAAAAGAGATGCCTTGGTGACCCTAACCCTGGTCCCAAAATAATCTTATAACCTTTAGATGATCTTAACCTAATAAGAATTTAAATTTGATCATCCCTTAACCTTATGAGACCAAGAAAAACATGATAAAAGAGGCTAAAAGAGGTGCAAATCTTCTATATAAAAGATAACCCAAAATAGCAGATTCCAGGCTATGTTTAATAGCATCGAGCTGCCATCGAACGGTCTTCGATGGCAACGAAGACCTAGCCGATGGCATCGATTGAGAGTTAGAGATGTCCACCAACCAAATTGGATTTTGGCTGGAATTCTCGATGGCATTGAGGACCCTTCAATGACATTGATTTGAAAACCAGACTCTCCAGTAAGGTTTTATGTTTTTTCCCATGATTCTCTCGATGGCATCGAAGACACTTCGATGACATCGAAACATGATGTTCGATGCAATCGAAGGTCGAGTCGATGCAATCGAAATGGGTCCAGATTTGTCCAGCAAGTAAACATCGTTTTTTCCTAAAAATTTCGATGGAATTAGGAAGCCCTTCGATGACATCGACGAAATCCTCGATGGCATCGAAGACCCATTCAATGGCATCAACAGAGTCATTTTCTACCCATTTTTTTTACCGTTAGAGCTCAAACTTTTTATAAACGAGAATAGACTCTTGGGCATATTGATAGATTTTTGGAGCAACCAAAGGTAAAGTGAGCCCATATGCATATCCATCATTCATTGCCTCTATTCCCATAAGTTTCAAGCATCTCTGTTGAGATTTCAACTCTAATGAAGATTCCAACCTCATTATTGGAGATATGCTTGAATTTCCTAGAGATTAGACTTAAGCATCTTGGTAAATCATTGTCCAAAACTTCTAGGAGACCTATCTAGTTAAATCCCCTAGGATAAACAACTACTAATTAATTGTAGGAGATTTAACCCACTCTTATCACCTTGGGCATCTCAGAGGAGCATCTATTGGAAGGTGGTGACCGTAGAGCTGAAGCCTTGGCAAAGCAGCGGCAACATGCTCGAGGGAGCATCAGGGAGCTGATTGAAGCATGGGAGCGGAAATCCTTATAAGTGGTTTTTTTTTTATATTATTATTTCCTTTTAAGATTTAAGTTCTTGGTTATGCTTTATTTGTGTATCTTTCAATTTTTTTGAATCTAGAACCTTCATTTTGGTGGGTTTACTTTAAAAATCTAATTTACTCAAACCCATCACCCACTTTGTTATTCTTTGTTCATTTTCTTCCATGGAACATCGGATTAAACGTACCGTTCGGAGATTGCATTCCGGTTCCTCAGGTTATGCGGTCCATACACGCAACAGAGGATGATCCGGAGAATGTATAGGATTTCCACTCTCAAATCATTATTATTGAACGATTAGTTAATCTTGATCATATTGCTCAATATGGTCTATTTGATTTTCTCTACGAGGTAGGATAGGAGACATTTCTAAAATGGGGCGGGTGACTTGTAGATTCATTGCACAAGGGATGTACACATCCATAAATGAAGTTTCTTCTGATAATCTATCATTTAATATTCAATTTATGGAATAAACTATCACCATAACACCCTTCATCATATCATCTGCTATGGACATTGAGATGACGGATGACGGGTTACCTATCACACCTCTTTTTAAAGATATGTACACTTCAGAAAGAACAACCATTACCTGGGTGTTATGTGGATTTAATTCCAAATGGAGGTTTGGTAACTTTCTCCCCACTTATAATTTACTTCTAAAATACCGCGTTCTTCATCACATCTTTACATTTAATGTTTATCCAAGGGTTGAGAATAAGACTAATCTTACTTCCTTTATGATGTATACTATGCATTCTATTACATTCAGTATTCGCATTTGTCTTCCTTCTTTAATATCTCATTTGATTATTCAATATCATCTCTATCCTCATCATTGCTCCATTCCTTTTGCATTTCTTATGACTTCCCCTTGCTTTACGGTTCAATGTCCAAATTTTTGCGATCAAAGCACCGGAATCCGAACTTCCCTTTGGTAATGCAAACTTGAACATGATGAAGTTAGATCTGAGGCCTGAGCAGTAAGGCAATCAGGATGAGGATCCTTAAACTGATATCAACATGGATGGCATATTTGCTGACTTGGAAGAATTTGTTGACACGAATGATTCAAATTTTCAACCTTCGCAATTCTCTGATAGGTTGGAGAGTTTAGAGAGGATGGTGGACGTTTTGCATGTATCTCAAGAATCATTACATCAGACTAAAAAACAACATATGAAGTACATGAAAAAGTACTTTCATCGATTCAATCGGAGTCTAAAAATTAATGATTATGAGATGGTTGCACCATCCTCTTCTGGTTCTGACTGATATTTTCATTATAGTCTGTAATAAATTTTATTCTCTCTTTGGATTATATGCACTCTTGCATGACTTTCCCTTATGCACATTTGGATATTAATCTTTATGTATCTTAATGACTTCATATCTTTATTTTATATGCTCTTATCCTTGATATTCATGTTGCATACATCATTTAATTTTTCTTCCTTTGTTAACTTCTGACAAAAAGGGGGAGAAAATGGTTCTGGATATATGAGCAATATGAGCACAACTCCACAACACTAATATGCATGAATTCTATGGAATTATATTCTTTTTTGCATGTGATAAAGTATTGGATTGTATATAAATATATTCCATGTGACTAACTGCTCAAGGGGAGTTATGAATGCTTGTTCTAAGAGGGAGCGTCAAGATCATCAAGATACGGTATCATTGGTGGTGTACAGATGTTCTTTTGATCCAGAGCTCATATTAGTATAATGAGTTTGTGAGATGTTGAAATATTTTATGATGAGTTGTATGATTGTATGATGAGTTGTGTATGATTGTGTTTTCTCACAAAATTGACAAATGGGGAGATTGTAACTGTTTATACTTACGGACAATTAGGATTATCAAATTTCGTAGTCCTGAAAGGAGAACAAGCACTCATGAAGATACTCTTCAACAACTCATAAAGAACTTGTAAAGACTCGATCAACATCTCAAGGAAGACTCAACATCTCAAGCCTTAAAAGCCTTAAATGGTTCGAAGATTGGAACACTTTGTATGTGTCAACCATCAAGTGGTATAACCTTAGATTGACTCTTGGTTAGGTGTATTTCACATGATATATGATAACATATTATTCTAAGTAAAATACATTGGAATTAGGCCAGCTCGACCTCAGGTTCGACCAGCTTAAATACCTTCGACCAACCCAACATAATTTAGGCAAGTATACAACATGAAAGATATAACCCAAAGCAAGTTCAGTCAGCCCAACCTTGGGTTTGACTAGACCAACCGGTCTGCTCGGCTAGCCTGAAGTATATTCGGTCAACTTTCCAGCAAGATAAGATTTTGGATCTCATGAAGATTTGGCCAGCTGAACCATGTATTCGGCTAACCAAACCCGATTTGGCCTGCCGAATTTTCAAAAGATTTCATCCGGCGAAATTCGAAGATCCATTGGAACGGGATCATTGGAATTCGGCCAGCCGAACCTAAAATTTGGCCAACTGAATTTCCAAATCCTTTGGTTATAAATAGAGGCTTTCTCTCACTCATTAAGAACGTGAAAAATATATATCCATCTTCTCAAGAAAAGAGTGAAAGTCCAAGCCTCCTTAAGCTATTTATGTGGTAATTCTTATATTTGATTTAAATAATTCTATTTTCTTTCTCAAGTTAGTTTAATCTATTTTAATATAGTAATCCATACTCTACTTGAGAATTAGATAATCGAATTTGCAGTATTAGAGTATTGTTTATTACATTGAAAATATATTAGATTCTTATATTCTTTTTAGGTTGAACACATATATGGCTTCATCAATATTCTAAGAAAGAAAATCGCTGCAATCAAGCTACAGTTACATCTTCGACTTGCCAATTGAAGATAAGTACTGTATTTACTTTTAATTCATTTTGGGTTTTTCTGAGATAGCCCAGAAATTTTTGCGGGTTATTTTGTGGTGAGCCTGTGAAAATCACAAAGAGAGTTTTGTTGTGATAGCCTGTGAAAATCACGAGAACTGTATCAGGTTGTTAAGGTGACCCTGTGAAAACCTTGAAATAGTGAAAAGCCAAAATTACGAGTGTAGTAATTTTGAGAGTGGAGTAGGTGTGGGGTTTAACCGCCGAACCACTATAACTCCTTGTGCATTGTGATAATTGTTTAAATTCTTTATATGCTTTCCTTGTGATTGATTGTTTCTTAGTAAGTTTGATATTTTGATCTCAAAGACATCGTGAAATAAGGTTGTCCTATAAACTATTTGAAATTAAGATTTCAAGAGCTGTAAGACCCTACCCGAGTGTGTTCATTTCATTCCTCTAGGTCTTGTGGTCCTACCGATCGAATCTCGACGACCCGCGACCTTCGATTAGTGTTTGTGGTCATCATCAAGTCTGGTCACGTAGACCCGACCTGAATCGACCTAAATTTAGTGTCATAACAACCGTATCGTCACTGCTGTTCGATCGCTGCGTCTCGTGCAGCAATCCAAGTTGTAAATCATGAGTCGTGTGTCGCGCTCATTCTACGCCGTTGATGTGTGATTTGGTGGGACCCACCCTAGCATTTCACATTTTTTCATGATTGATGACATCATCCTATGCATACCTTTCTAAAAAGGCTACTCTATAACCTACCCTATAGCCTCCCTAGACTAGGCATAGGTTGCTTCTCCCATGACTATGATTGCTTTTATCTTCTCTAAACCATCATTGCTAGCCTCTTTTAGAGAAACTAATCATTTCTCTTGGTTATATTGTAACACCCTGAAAATCGGGAGTCGAGTAGTAACTCAACCCCCGAGTTCCAGAACATCACTTATGCAACAAAATGAATGATGATTGAATGTTGTCTGTATTAGAGTAGTGAACATGAGTGAGATTAAGCCAAAACAACCTATCATACTCCAGAGACAGTTAAATTGCAAGCGGAAGACTGTGATAGATATATATAATATAAAAACAGTGGTGAGTCTCCAGAGTGTGATAATGTTACCAGGTTAAATAATTACAAGTACAGTTCTAAAATATACCAAAATGTGAGGAAGTGTAATGTCTCCTATCCCAAGTACCATAGCCCCGTCAATACAATACCAGGTCTTCATTGACCTACCAGAGAGATACAGATAGGAGATCTCCTCCTTATCATCATAGAAGTAGTCCGGCTCTGTTTCATAAGCATCGCCATCACCTGAAACTCAACAAACCTGGTTGGTGTGTACAACATCGTCCCGTAACGTGGGAGTGAGTAGCTAACTCAGTGGAACAATAAAGCATAGGTTAACATGTTATCGACTCAGTCAAGCAGTAATGATAAAGCAGTACAATCAAATGCTCCTAACTACTTTTATTAATGCAAGTATGAATGACATGATGTATGCCCTCACCGACATACTCCGTCATGCGACACCCTCTTCGTTCGCGGCATGCTTTCATCCCTCAGTGCTCCACATCTTCCAGGCACATGCAATGCATGATGAGCATGATTACCGAGTTGTTATTATTCCATTTCAAACAGCAGGATTGGAAAACTAAGGTACCTCCCTTGTATCATTCCCAAACATGATCCATTCTAGGGTCGTCAGTCCTAGTTAATCTCAGACGACGGTGTGTTTTCTAGGTCACTGCAAGGGCTGCCAGGGCTGTTACGTGGAATCGTTGCACCACTCCCCCATCACCTTATCAATACAGGCCTAGCTTATACTCTGTTACTACGGGAAGACTCGTTGCCTCACCGTAGATTTAGAGTATGCTCGAGGTCACTACATCGGATACGGTCAGGGCTGCCAGGGCTGTTACACAGAATCGTTGCACCACTCCCCCATCACCCATCAAGTAGTGTAGGCCAATAACTCGAATATAGTGTCCCATACCACCATAATTGGCTCACGAGTGTGGTTGCTCACTGGTCACTACGGGGAGGCACGTGGCCCCAGCGTAGGCCGACAGCTCGACCACGGTGTCCCATACCACCATGCCCGGCTCATGAGTCTTAGCGGATAGAGGTACCATGGTTAAAGGAGATTTCACTGGTAAGTTTGGTACCCTAGGTTCAAGCAGTAGCGACCAAATATGGTGAACATACATTAAACACATCGGGTTACTTGACGAGCCTGACTAGTTCGAGCACACAATCAATTAGACGACATGAAGTGCATAAGCACTTCGCGTGGCCCAACCACTGTCGCCAACTGACGTACAACTCAGGTTCGTCAAACACATCCCACGTGGCGACATGAACCTCAGTCACGATCTCAAATCTGGTACCGACTGTCTGGACTATAGACATAGTCTCAAACTCAATCAATTCGCATCCATAGCATGTGGAGTAAATCATGATAAATAAAGTAATTCAAGCATGCTAGTAGGCATGTTATAAGGTATATTATAAATCATGATATAAAGCATGTTGCAAAGCACTACATCAGTAGGAATACAAACACATATATTGCAAATAAGCGGTTTAAGTAGACAACCTCACGGAGGTAATCATATATGTCTTTAGGGTAGTTGAGAATCCCATCTCAACACCCTCCTAAGGCATCAACATCCAAACACTTGCTCACACAAGCATTTCCACAAACACATAACATACACTATTTCAACATACTTAGTGTATGTTAACAAACATGTAGTAGGGCGAATCCTTTCACCAAGCAAATATTTTATGCACACATAATATATTTATACAACAATTAATCATGGCAAACACATCTCTAAATTATACATGTATAGAGTATTTCTCACAATACAGTATTTCTACATACATAGTGTATATTAGTAAAACATGTATTTAGGCAAATCCTTTCGCCAAATAAGTATTTTTTCCATATATCGTATATCCATACAACAAATAATCATATCAAATAGATTTCCAAAAAATATACGTATACGGTATTTTCTACGAATACCTAGAATATGTAAAATTCCATATTCTACATCTTTAATCAAAACAGAAAACAGAAAGTACTTTGTACATGTGCAATTGCATGCAGATCATGAATCTATCATTATCTGACATTGAAAGTATTGAAAACCATAACCTATACACTTAAAGTCCTCACCTTGTGTCGTAGAATCGTAATGGAGTCGATAGGTTTGCTAAGCTTCTGTATACAGGAGTTTGGCAACCTATAGAATGAAATAGGTTAGCTATTTCATAACCTACAACTATCACATCCCAAAACAGATTTAGGGTTAGGGTTTCTTACCTAGAAACGGAGCTGGAATCACCGGAAAAACGATTAGAACGGAGTGGTGGAGCATGAATAGCAGCGGGAAGAAGGGCAGGGAGACGCTCCCACATCTCCCACAGTTTCTCTCTCTTTTCTCTCTCTCAAATTCAAATTCGTATGGCTGAAATGGGAGAGCGTTTAAGGTCCTTATATAGCCTAAAACTTCACCGAAATAGACTTAAGGTCAAGGTATACTTAGGTTATAGCCAAAGCGGAGCTGTTTCAGCTCAACGGAGGACTTCTGGTAGGCCTCTTTGAGCCAAAAGTCGGACTTAAGCTCACTAACACTGGATCTATGTTTAGTTAAGTTTTCATTTCAGTCGGATTTCCAGATCACGCGTGGCGACCAGTTTCAGTTCAACGGTCAGCAGATCTAGATTCGAAATTCCGAGTACATGTAAATGTTTATGAAATTTTTCCTGATCCGAGGGTGTAATTTGGTCAGATTTTGACGGTCTGGTTGCTTAATACTGATCCGCAAGCGACGAGTCTCAGATTACTATTCAAGATATTTATTTTGTAAAGAAACAAGTGTTTTCACACTCTCTCACTCCGGACTCAAGAGAACAGCCGTGGGACACTGGCTAGATTTGATTTTCGAGATGGTTGTCAAGCCCAGCGAGGCGGTCCTAATTCCTTAACCTCGTATTATTCGGACTCCCGATGTGCGGTCCAGATCTGATACAGAGTTTCAACGTGCTCCCGAGAGCAGTCGGGTAATAAGTTTGATCCTAGATTTTAGGGTAACCTAGCGTCAATGATTCTATAACTTTTGGATCTTGCAGATCGTATTTAAAGCGATTCAAACGGATTTCGTAGCTAATCTAGTTTAGCACTTAGTTATTTTGTCTCATTTTTAAAGGATTTAATCCTAAGTAATTTCCGTCTGAGGTGGTACTTAGTCCTTTGTAGTTTGTACATAGAGTGATCCAAGTTGTACTACTTAGCTAGTTTAAGATAGTGTCTAGGGTGAAAGTGCTTAGAAAAATTGAAAGATCAAAGTGGTGAAGGGTGGGATTTGTGAAGGAAATGACTCCAGAAGTGGTTTTAGACTTTAGGATTGAGTTCTGACAATTTAATAAGGTATTAGGATCAACCCATTGCCTAAGGACATCTAATTCCAGGTTGAAAAAAATCCGGGCTGTTACATATATCTTCCTAGCAATCCCATTTCCCTCTCGTTTTCTCCTTTTCTTCTCCTTTCTAGAGCCCAAACCTTCCCCACCCTCTCCCTTTCTCCAACCCTTCTTCTCTTTATTCCCCTCAAATCTAACCATTCCCAACTCATCTCTACCATAGAAAGTTTTTCCTTAAAGCTAGAGGATCATTGTGGTGTAGGATTGAAGATAGATTTTAAGGTGAGTGTTCCTTAGATAGAAATTTCTGATTTCTTTGATTCCATAAATGTTCTTTCCATTTTTTTTCATTTTGAAACTTGTGAGGCCCATCAAATGATGGTGGCGGTCCCCATGTCTTCATGGATGAGGCTTATAGCCCATCCTTTGTGCATGTATGATCCATGCAAGGGGCCATTCTCCATGGACCCCTACATGGTTTTCTTTCTTTGATCAAGGATCCTTGGGTCATCTAGACCCTTGATCCTTGGTGGAGATGGCATCTCCACCATAGATCTTGAACCATAGATCTTGAGTAGGACGAGTTATGCTCATGTGAAACCATGTAAATCATGATATAGTGGATGATTGTGATTGTGTGATGAAGGGAAGGGCCTCAATGTGGCGGAGCTCCTTCCCTTGCAGCCGGATTCTTTTATTTTTCCTTGTTTATATCTCTGAATTCAAGATGTGTGTGGCCCACCTTACAACCTGGAACCAACCAGACCATCCAAAGTGGGAGGACGTCCTTGACAGTCCACCCTTGGACGTTGGGGCCCTAAATGTATCCAAAAAGGGTACATGCAAATGGTATTTATTAGTGGGAATGATCTGATGTTTATTATGCCCACTGGGGTGGTCCATACTATAATTTTCATGGACTGATTTCCTCTTTTTATAATGATTATAATTATTTTATTTTAATATTATGTTGCTGTCCAGAAACTATCTGGACAGATTTTTAGTTTGTCTTGAGCTCAGTTTTTGGAATGATTGGTGGAGTGTTTGGTCCCGTTTAATATATGCCTCTTGAAGGTGGGGACCCCACCTAGATGTCCCCCAGAATTCAGCCCCACCTGACCCTGATTGAGGTCCTAAAGGTATGGCCCAAGTGAGGTGGTTAGCCTGTAAATTCTGTACTATTCCAGCAACATATCAGTGTGGAATTCCTTAAATATAAAATAATTTTTTCATTGGTGGGCCACATCCGTGGACTCCACTTTGTAGTATACATATGAGGGGATACAAAAACTATATATTTTTTTTATTTTTAGAGGCCATTAATCCACACCATTGGAAGCTCAGATCAAGGCCTGCCAAAAATCTGCGCTAAACAGATTTTTTGGACAATCTATTTTCTTTAAATTAAATAAAATACTTCTGATATCCCAAAAATTTTAAAAATTTACAGAGAGGTGGCCCACCCATGGTAGGACCCACCTACCAACTTTCGACCCCTATACAATTCGTGGTGCGGGCTGGACCGGCCCACCAGGCTGGGACGTCCAGCCATAGTTGGCCATCCACCCTCCTTGTAGGCCCACCTTGATGTGTTGTGTATCCTCGCCATCCATCTATTTGTGGTCCACATGGGACGTGGTCCACCTCCCTAAGGATTTGCCCATTTTTGGGACCCATTATGATGTGTTTTAGGCTGACTGCCCAGGCCCACAGAACTGTCCACCTTAGGACGCCTAGGCCCATAGGGTTGCTGTTGGACATCCAGTCCAGCAGCATGGCCCGCCTGATTTATGTGTATTATCCATTCCTTTTACCTGGTGGGACCCACAGAAATGTGTGTGGGTCACCAGTGAGCAAAATACTTAGTCTATATATATTATTGCTGGACTCTAGTAAGCCCAGGAACAAGTGCACTGGAAATTCAGCAATAGGTCTAAACTGGCTACCCTTAACGGCATGTTTTGGGGCAGTAGGGCCCACAAAATTTAAGGAGGTTTATGCACATAATCTTGCCATTTCCTGATGTGCCTTTGGGCTTAATTAGTGCACATTTGAGGTTCACCCCAGTTGGATTTTATTGGATCTATGTCCATAGTTTTGGTCAGACCTTGTAGGCCCATTTATCTTGGAATCTTCTAGTTAGGTCCCTTGACCTTTGGGCCTGTATCCCACCACTTATTGTGATAGGCTTGTGGGCCATAATGTGCAAATAGTTGGGCCCTTGGTTACCCACTAAAATAACCTTGTACTTGGGCCAAGTTGTGAGGCCCCAACTCACTTGGATAAAGCATAGAAATTGCCCATATGGTTGGATTACTGGGCTGCCCAGTTGGCCCACCACAATATGTGATTTGTGACCTTTATGGTTGGGCTCAAACCTTGTTTGAAGGCCCACCATATTGCCTTTGACTATAGCCCACTAAGCCATGGATTGCTTAGGCCTTCGGCCTTGTTTCATATTCGAGTAATGGCATGCTACCTTTTGGGACCCAGTTGAGGTTGAATGTCCTCCTTGGTGGCTTTAAGGTAAGCCCGTGGGTTGCTATGGGTGATTTAAGGCCCACCATAGGCCCTCTTTAGGACCGCTTACTCCCTTAGGCATATTTATTGTCCTCTTTAGCTTTGTGGGATACCCAAAGTATTGGGCCCCGACTAGAGGTTTGTTCTTAAGATTTAATTATCTAAGTACCTAGACTTGATTCCCTCCTTGGGAAGGAGGAGTATGTTCTAAGTCATCATAGCCGTATGACACACCCTCATGACCCATGTGCATCATTGAGTGATTGGATTACATTTGTGTGTGTGGTCATTAGGTTGACATGATAGAGATTCAACCGACGGATACACTAAAGTATGGTTGAGACTAAGGATATACCTATAGGTTTGGTCTTCATACTCTAGTGAAGGCTTGAGATCATGTTCTTCATAAATAAGCGTTTTGAATGTTCATGAGTGATGAATCACAATGAAAAGAACATGAATCTCATGTTGATAGAGTCTACGATGAGAGATTAGAGTTTGGGACAGCCTAGGTACTCTAAAATGCCTAAATCCACACTTTTTGCAAGTTTCTATAAGCCGCTTTTATAGAAAAATAGTTCCAACGGATAGAAAATGGCTAGTTTATGGTGCTACCGAAACTAACTTTGGTATCACCAAACTTGCTTAGGTGGTACCAATTAACAATTGGTAGTACCAAATCAAATCCTCAAGTTGCTAAATGAAAAAGATTCCTTTTGGTGACACCGAAAATTATTCGTCGGTGGCAGTCGGTGTTACCGAAATGTCCAGTCGGTTGTACCGAATTACCTTTGAAATGTTGTTGGATTGTTTTGAGCGCTTTTGGTAACACCAAAGGTATCTTTGGTGATACCGAAGGTGCTATTCGGTGGCACTTTTGTCCTACCGAATGTGGACAAATTTTCCTGTTTAATCCCTTGTCCATTTAATCATTCATCAACTTGGAACTTGCTAAAGCTAAGACTAAAAGGATAGAAAATATGAACTCGGAATTAGCTTTGAATAGATAACCTACGTAGGCTTTCCTATTTGGGTTGGGATCATCTATTTGGAAGATCCTAATAGTAAAAAGCTTATTTAAATGCTAACTTTGTAGTTCGGGCTTCTGCTCCAATTGTGTCGTCGGTCTTCATTTGCCAAGAACTCATCCAACTACTTGACACAACTAGTCATGTGATTAACAAACATGTGTGCAAATAAGTGCACTAACAACTTGGCAAGATTAGACATGTATCTGATAACAACACCCACCGTATGTAACATATCTGGTCTAGTACAGACCATGTTATACATCAAGCTGCCAATTGCGCTCGAATAAGGCACACGAGACATATCCTTCTTTTCTTCATAGTTTTAGGACATTGTTATGAAGATAGCTTGAAGCGAACCGCGTGGAGAACACTAACTGGCTTTGCCTTATCCATCTCATACTTCATCAATACCTTCTCAAGGTATTTAACTTGAGATAATCATAGCCTGCTCTTCTTCCTATCTCTTTGTATATCAATGTCGAGAACTCTCTTTATAACCCCCAGACCTTTCGTCTCAAATGTCCATGATAACTGAGTCTTCAGTATGTTGATTTCAAATATGCTATTATTAGTTATCAACATGTTATTAACATACAAAACCAGGATAATGAATTTTTCATTACTCAGTGTCTTGTAATAAACACAATGATCATATTCACTCTTGGTAAACATTTGACTCACCATGAAAGAATCACACTTTTTATACCATTACTTAGGCGTCTATTTCAGGCCGTACAACGACCTTTTTAACCTGCAAATCTTGTTCTTTGCCCCTTGTATTTTGTAACTTTACGGTTGTTTCATGTAGATTTGCACTTCCAATTCCCCATGCAGGAAGGCATTCTTCACATTTATCTGTTCCAGCTCGAGATCATATTGGGTAACCAGCGCTAACACAAGTATGATAGATACTTGCTTCACAAGCAGTGCGAATATTTCATTGAAATCAACACATTCTCTTTGAGTATATCCCTTCGCTACCAACCTTGTCATGTACCTATCCTGTTTTTTCTTGAAGATCCACTTGCACCTGATCACTACTAACCACTTGCCTTGTACATATCATGTTTTTTCTTAAGAATACCTTTACAAACATGTTTACCAGACTTAAAATATAACCTTAAATGTTTACCATATATACAATGTTTGTGTATATTAAAATTAATACTTTTACCATATATACAATATTTGTATATATTAAAATCAATACTTTTACCATATATACAATGTTTGTAAAAGATAACCTTGAATGTTTACCATATATACAATGTTTGTATATATTAAAATCAATACTTTTAATACCTAGAATTAAATAACATTAGAAATTGCCTTCATACCCTACTCGCTCATATAGCTCAAGCGTGCATGCCACATACGTGCATACGTGGAATCCACTACAGATGTTGCAGCTCCACTAGATAAAGTGCTCCCAATTAACCTGTAAAGATTTTTATTCATCTGTGCCTTCATGCTATGAGTGCCCCCTTTTAGGACACGATCAAACTTAGTAAAACCGCACCCAAGTGCCTCGAGTGCTCTAAGAGATATTAGACTTTTCTTCATTTCAGGAATGTGTCTCACCTCGATCAAGATGCGCTACATACCATCAAACATCTTGATGTGCACGAATCTAACACCAACTAATTTATAGGCATTATCATTGCCTATAAAGAATTGGACACCATTATACTCATTGTAACTGGTGAACCAAATTCGATGATGGGTCATATGATATGAAGCCCCCGTATATAAAATCCATTCACCATCGAAGTATCTGGATTTTGGTATGGTTAGCACGTAACTACCATTCATCTCCTCACTGGATTTCGTTGTGTTGGCCTCCTGGGAAGAACCATCTTTATTCTATTTTCTAGCGTTAGGATTTGTACGATCCCTCTTCATGTGCTTGGATATCTCACAATTCCAACACTTCAACTTTCATTTGCCCATGCCCTTAGATTTGGACCTCGATCGAGAAGATCCATTGGCCCACTAAAAATTTTGTCCCCTCGTAACCTAACTAATGCATCTATAGAGGCACCCACGTCAACACTTTTCTTTCTCATTGCTTTCGACTGAAGGCTTGAGATGACGGTATCATCGTTAATGATAGTTCTACCAGTGCATAATGAGTCCTTGAATGAATCAAAGGAAGCCGTGAGAGAATTCAAAAGGATACATACCTGATTGTTGTCTTTCATCGTTTCCTCCACATCCAACAATTTGCGAATTAACTTTTTTAAGTTACTAATGTGGGCCTCAACATCATCCCCCTCTGCTATCTTTGGATTGAATAACTGAATCTTCAAGTACAAGCAATTCTCTAGAGATTTCTTCATATAAATGTTCTCTAATTTTGCCCATGTACTTGTTGTAGTTTTGTCTCTGATGACATTATAGAGGATCTCATCTGTTAAGCACAATTGGATAGAGGTTCTCGCTTTCTTATCCATCTTGTTTCATTCATCATCTGTCATAGATTCTAAAAGCTTTTTAAGGAAAGAATTGTCCAATCCTTGTTGAACTAAGAGACCAATCATCTTGACCTTATATAGTTCAAAATTATGTTATTGATACTACGCTTTTAGATTCGAATTACTTTCCAATGTTATCTCTAATACCACTTGTTGGGGAACCAAGCAAAGTACTCCAATCGCACAAATAAGTTCAACCACAAACAAACCGAATTTAACATGCAAAAACCTTTACAGGAGAAAAAAACTACGACACAAAGCAACGGTAATGCACTATGAAAGCAAAATATTACAAGAGATAGTGATTACCCAATTCAAACAAGCTTCGAATCTCCCCAAGCTATGCCTTTGAAACCCTGGAACGAATTAGAAAGCCTTCTAATAGTCCCAAATCCCAATTATACTTCATTATATAAGCTTCCATGAGAATCACAATCAAAATAGAAAACAAATCCTGCACTTACGCAATTTTGTGTGTGAGCTCGATGACACTTCAATAGCATAAACGATCTGTCGATAGCATCAGACACTTTTGATGTCATCGAGTAAAACACCAAAATGTTCCAACGATAAAACATGGATTTTTCAGATTTTTTCGATGGCATTGAGCACATATTCGATGGCATCAAACTTTGCTTGATGGCATCGATAGACTCTGTTACTTACAGATTTAAGACATAAACAACATCGTGTGCCCTACTTGAGCATTGTTGGTAATCTTATGTATACCATGATTTATAGTAAACTGGATATTTCACATGCAGTGGGTGTTGTGAGTAGAAACATGTCAAACCACGATGGGTAACATTGGAAAGTAGCTGTTAGTGTACTGATTTGTGCAACTTATTTGTCAATCACATGAGTACATGTGTCATGTATTCGATTGAGCCCTTAAAAGTTAAAGACCGATGGCACAAGTGGAGGTGGAGCATCAACAAACAAAGAACAGGTATATGAGGTGCATTGGTGAACCTAACCCTTGACTCAAAATGACCTAAACCTCTAAATGATCTTAACCCTAAAAGGTAAACCTTTTATTAATCATCCCTTAAGCTATATGTGCCTCAATTAACCATCCTTATATTAGCTTTAGAGGACCTGTATTGTTGAAAAATCTACCCAATTTCAGAAACCTTTGGTCCCACCAAACCCACCTTCAATCAAACCAAAATCAGCTAAAATAAGACAACATGCTATGGTAGAATTTCAGGTAATTCGGTTGCACCCGAATACCACACTCGGTCCTACTGATGACCATGTTCAGTATGACTAAAGACCCACTCAGTGTGACTGAAAGTGTTCAAGTTTATCAAGTGACTTTCTTGTCTAATTCGGTGCTACCGAACCTTAATTCAGTGCGACCAAAGACTAGCCATTTTTGCTATTTTTATGACCATTGGAACTTGATTCCTTTATATAGAAGATTTGGTCTTTGAGCATTTTGGAGGATTTTGGGTACAATCGAAGTTTAGGTGAATCCTCAATCATATTTTATACCCTAAGCCTCATATTTCATGAGATTTGATTTATTTTCTTGAGCTTTACCACTCTAGTGAGAATTTCAATTTCAATGTTGAAGAGGAACTTAATCTTTACCATTTTCTAGAGAATAGACCCAACCTTATTGGAGTATCTTTTATTTAAACTCTCTAAGAGACCCTTCTAGTAGAATTTCCTAGGGTTACAATTTTCCATTACTTGTAGGAGATTCTAACCTCCTCCCATAACTTTAGTCACCTTAAAAGAGTACTTCATACAAGGTCTTTGATCTTGGAGCTAAAGCCTGGGTAAAGCATCGACATCATGATCAGGGGAGAAAATAAAAGTTGATTGAAGCACGGGAAAGCATCGATCAAACAACCCAAGACGGCACATCAACGGAGCTCAATCCGATAAGTGAGTTGTCATTTAGTGAGTTTATATACACTCCTTCCTTGTGTAGAATTGAGTGTAATAGTTTGAATTGTCAAACTCAACTAGGTTCTTGTATAGGACTTAAATCAAAGTCCTTGTGTAGACACTGGACACGGGTGTGTATGTGTTAGTCTCTGAGGGAGCCTTCGTCGGGAGTAAACATAGGTCCTTGTATTAAGACCAAGGTTATTGGTTAAGCGATAAAAAATCAACTCAAGTCTCTTGTTGGAGCCTCTGAGAGAAGTGTACACTAGGGTCCTTGTGTAGGGCGGTAAAGGTTAGAGGTGACCCGATTTCAAACCTTCGATAGTGAAATCTAGTATACTCATGGGTTGAGTGCGTTCACCGGGAGTAGAGTAGGAAAATCAAACCACTATACATGCCTATGCTTATTATTTGATACTTATTTAATTATATGCTTATAAATGATTAGATTAATGTTAGGTGTTGATAGTTAGCACATATCACACATACATGTATATTATCATGTTTATACACTAGTTGCTTAATTGCCACATCTTTTATAGTTTATGTTATTGGACTCACTAATGGCTTGAAAGCCTTAGAGTTAAATTGCTTTACTTAACTTGAATGACATATTAGTTTAAGTAGGAAAATGGATTTAAAAATACATATTTTTATTTGGTCTTAATTATCCTCTTCAAGGACATAACCTTCATTCCGTAACTCCGCTAAGCTTCTACGCATAGTTGTGGCAGCCTACCACCATGTGCAATTTTAACATTAAAATGGTTACTTTGGTACATACACGGTATGACAGACTATGTCTTGACATTCAAAAATTCTGAGGAGAAACTTATAGGCTGTGGATGTGGATTATGCAGAAAATATGAATAATAGAATATCAACTTCCGATTACTCATTTGTGTTAGTAGGTGGAGCTATCAGTTGGATGTCGAAGCTTCAGTATGTGGTTGCTCTTTCCACAATCGAAGCTGAATTCATGGCATGGCAGAAGCATTCAAGGAAGTTATTTAGTTGAAAGGGATGATAAATAAGTTGGGGCTCCAACAGAAAGTCATGCATGTGTATTGTGACAACGAGAGCGCTATCAATTTGGTGAAGAACTCAGTGTATCACTCTCAGACTAGATACATTGATGTGCATCATCATTTTATCCAACAGATGCTAGAGGAAGACAATGTCACTCATGAGAATATTCACACAAGTTAGAATCCAGCGGACATGCTTACGAAGGTTGTTCATGTAGAGAAATTTAAGTTTTGTTCGACCTCTTTGGGCTTAGGAAAGAAAATATGAAGATGAAGTGAGCACAAGAAGTAATGATAATGGTGCTACTATGAAGATAATTAGAGATATTGATAGCAACTTGGAGCAATGGAGTTGGAGGATTAAAGTCACAATCGAATGCCTTTAATCTATTATAGAGAGGCAATTTTTTATTCGACCGAAGCCTCTATCAGTTGGACCGAAAATTCAGGTTTTGACCCTTTGCTCGCTATAATGTTTTGCACAATTTTGGTTCAACACTCTATTCGACTGAAGGTTATATCTAATCCGATCGAACATAATACATAGTAGAAGTTTTGTCTCTAATTGGGTCGAGATGTATAAATACTCTTTTAATTACATGATTAGGGTTAAGACAAATAAAGTTTCATAGCCAAAGAGGGTTTTAAAGGGAAAAGCTAGGGTTTTATACTGTAAGTTATTTCATCTCTCGTAACTTTCTTATTATAATGGATTGATCGTCGCTCCGTGCCTTGGTTTTTTCCTATGAGAGTTTTCCATGTAAAATATCTGTGTTTACTTCTTTCGTTATCTATTGTGTGTTTGATTCATTTTGAAGTTGCTTCCATGTCTATTATGGGATATTAGTGCCGAATATGAAGCTCATCTTATTTTCAACCCATGGCATCTATATAATGCGGGCCCGCATGATGAGTGGCTTAGATCTAAACAAATGCGCCATATGTGAGTCTCAACTCCCTTAAAACGGGACGAGCACAAGTCTTATTTGTTGTGCAAGTAGGGTTAAATACGAAGCCCATTAGGATGATAGAGAAAATATGATGAACTAAATAACAATTTCAGTCATTTCTCAATTGTATAAAGGTCATTCATTGTTGCATGGAGAGTTATTTTAGAGCATTGCCTATCCATAAGTGGTCTGGATCATTCAAAGGTAAGCCCCACCTATAGACAATGTTAAAGCTTAGACAAACCACAAGCCTCAAAAACACTTGTTTGCTCATTTCCTTTTATGGGCTCTTTATTATTATTATTATTATTATTATTATTATTACAATTGTAATTCAACTTAAATAAGTCATGATTATTTTTAGGTGTACTTACAACAATGGTCTTAATTTTGATGTTGATAGGGAGCTTGTTTGCAAAGCTTCAGTCTCTCTTACAATTTTGGCGTGTAAAAATTGTAAAGCCCACCGTAATGTATGTATCTTATTCATGCTGTCCATCTGCTCTATTAGAAACTCAAAAATGAGATAGATCCAAAGCTCGAGTGTACCATACCATAGGAAACAATTTGCTTAACATTGAGAACTTCTTGGAGATACAAAAGGTTTGGATCAAGCTAATATTTGTGTATTCCCTTCATACTCATTTGTGTGACCTTATGAATAGGTTGGATGAGAGATACACATCCTTGTGGGCCCTAGGAAGGTTTCAAGTTTGAACTGTGAGTGTTATCATCTCTCATATTTCTTGTGGTGTGGTTTACTTGAGCTTACAATTTGCCTTAAATTTTATTTTTTTGACTCATGCTCTAAAATGAGATGGTAAAATGGATGAACGGTGTGGATCAAACAAATAAATCATGGTGGGACATAGATTTTACAGCATCCCAATTCATGTTCGTTTCATGCATTTCGACTTATGATTTTCGAGGCAGAACTAGGCAAGTATTTTTCTTTCGTTCAAACACTCCTCAAAAGTCATTATTACTTATTTACCATGATTTACACTGGTAATTGAAAATTCAAATAGCTCCTTGAGCCTATTGGGATTGTGGGAAAAGAAGATAAAATTGTAAGGATTATTCAATGACATGGATTCTATGGATTCTATTTTAGGATATTATCTGAATAGCAAGTGAAAATCCAAATACAGTTCTCACAAAAGTCATTTTGTATTTCATATGTGAGATATAAGCTATAATAGTTGGATAATTAATGCATTTTGGAATTCAATGTTTTCTTTACTAATCAAATATAGTGAAACATTTCATGTGTGTGTGTGTGTGTGTGTGTGTTATGGGTAAGGCTAAAACAAATGAGACGAACAGCCAGACTCGATGACTATGGATTGCTTGAGGGCCGAAAAATCATCCTGACCTTTTATGCTGACCAATTACTTTGGAGGTCGGTCTTGTTCGCCGACCTCAAGAGATGACCTCGACCTCAGGTACCTCGGAGGTCGGCATCGGATACCGACTTCGGCCTTAAGTACCAACCTCGACCTCTGAGGTCGGCCTCGCATACTAACCTCCACCTCGGATACCGACTTCAGCCTCCGTACCAAACTCGGCCTCAGATGAATAAAAATACCCTTATAATATATAAAAATAAGATTACCCTCCGAGATCTTTACCGAGGATCACGCTGATCAAGTTAAAGATCGAGGACATTCTTGAAGATAGAGTCCGACTCCAATACAGCAACTCCAGCCAACAAATCAACTCAGATACGAGACCACCTAGAAAGCCTACAAATACACCCCCTGCCATGGGTAAAGGTACACACAACTATCCTGATTCTATTATGCCTACTGTGAGTCCATATCATGACTTAGGCATCAGAGGGTTCTCGGCCTCAACCGACATCCCCAATGTCTTCTCTTGTTTTCCAATAAATCATAGGTACTCCAGCTAACAGGAGGTGAGGTAGGATCGACTGGATTTCTGCATCAGCAGTTTGGCTTCGTCTGTGGAAAACGACAACAAAGCCCTTCCCATATCCAATTCATTTGTAATGGTGAAAGGGAGAAAGAAAGCCCTACCTGTCATTGCGGTACCCGCTCCAACCTTAGTCAATTTGTCTGTTGACATTCAAAATATGCCCTCTCGGCCTCAGGCAAGTTCTACCCTTGCGGTACCTACGTACAGATCCCATAGCCGTGGTGGTCGACTTGTCTCCCTAGAAAATTAGGTTGAGTCCTTAAATGACAACATGAACCGACTAATGCAATTCCTAGAGAGGCAAAATCCACTTCCTAGCCATGAGACAGAGGCTAGCGTAGCCACTAAACAGTCCTGACCTCCACTGGTTCCCCAGAACCCTCATGGATCCAAATATAACTGAGGTAACACAGCCAAGCGTCTGTGCGGAATGCAAGGATTGCCGAACTTGATGATTCTGACTTGCGCCATACACTGAAAAATCGAAGGCGTGGAAAAGCTCCCGAAACAGGAGAAAACGAGGTTCCATGGGAAGCAGAGCTGAAGGAGCTCCGAGGTCAGATTGGTTACATCCGCCAGGCCTACTGTGCATAAGTACTGACCTTCATCGAAGCCATGCTCGAGGAAGCCGAACCACTGTTCATCGACGACAGCATGGGAGCTCAGATCCCATCTAAGTTCTGGATACCACAGATCACCCCTTACTCCGGTTCGGGGGACTAGGCCGAACACCTAGAATCCTTCAGAGCTTGGATTGAACTTCACGGCGCCTCTAAGTCGTGATGTACATAGCATTTTTCCTGACTTTGTCGGGGATTGTACGAAAATGGTACAGGCAATTAAAGTCGAAGTCCATCGGCTCACTCACTTATTTTAGCAACGTCTTCATCACACAGTTCATCGGTGGAAAAGACAAAAGAAAGCCATCAACTCATCTTCTCACAATCACTCAAAGAGAGGACAAGCTGCTAAGAGACTATCATTCAATTCAAAGCGAAAGCAGTGCATGTCGAAGATTACTCCGACTAGATAGCACTGATTGCCATGGTAGCCGGCCTTAGACGAGGAAAGTTCCTCTTTTTTATTGGTAAGAACCCCTCGACTACCCTTGCCGACCTACTTAACCGAGCTTAAAAATATTCCAATGCCGATCAGTTCTTTATTTCACGAAGAGCTACTCGAGAAGAAAACAACTTGGCTAAGGACAGGAAGTGGAGGGAAGATGGGGAACCTTACATTGCTAACGCCAAAAGAAAGAAAGATGACGACTAAAACGAAGCCAACATACCAACCAACATTTGAAAATTCACTTCCATCGGTACACTCCCTTAAACACAATGCCAAAGTAGGTACTTAAGAAAGCTAGGCCGAGCAAGAAAACCTGATGATCACTAAGTTGAACCAGTCAACTAAGCTCGGTAATAAGGCTCATTGGCCAACCTCGACATCGACATCAGGTATGAGGGACATATCAACTAAAAGGCATGGATGGTAAGTTCTGACCTCACCCATAGAATGTTGAACACTTCAAGATCTACTACTCTTGAGGACTCAAGAAGTCCTCTGACCAAGAGCGCATCGACTGACCGACCTACTCTATAAGGGTGACCCCCCTTCTCAAAAGGAAAAATGTGATCGAGACACTACTGTTATTTTACTATTTATTATGCTCGTGCATTTTACAATAAAAGAACTTCCCCAAGTCAGGGGAAGAGATTTTCTTTTAAATGATTTCTCGACTATTCAAACTACACGACCGACTATGAAGGCTTTCCTTAGTTAATCTTCCCTTAGCGCAAGGGAAGAAAGTCCACCGTGAATTCTATTATGAAAGAAACTCTCAGGTCAGTGGAGGAGAATTTCTTTCAAAATCCTACTATCCGAGTTGTACGATCAATATATATATATATATATATATATATATATATATATATATATATATATATATATATATATATATATATATATATATATATTACAGGAGAGGACCCTTATATTCACTGTGAATCTAAATTCAAATGGACCAAACGGTGTAAATTTAAGCCTAAAACATTTAAGTTCATGTAGTGTGACCTGGCTAAGTTTTGGATCGAGCTACTTCTTTTTATTTTATTTTATTTTTCCTTCGCCACGGTGATTGGTAACCTAGCTTCAAGTAATGGACATGATGGAAGGAGTAGATGTTCCAAAGACAACTTAGTAGAGCTATACAGACATATTGCTGTACACCCTGCATAAAATCGATGAAGAGAGGATTTTGATCCCTTTCGAAGGAAGTTTCAGACTTGCTTTGCTTTTCCCGTACGCCACCCTTTTTTACTTGTTTTTGTAAAGTACATCTAAGAAATGTTCAGTCACATGTTCAACTGGTTGTGTGTGAGACCCACCATAGTGTTTGTTTAACAACCCATCTAGTAAGGTAGTCCTACCATGAAAATGGGATGCCCCAAAAATGAGGTCAATCCAACTATCAGGTGGACCATACTATAGAAAATAATGAACAACTACCACAAAACCTCCATGTTCATATGGTTCCCAACTAATGGTTAGATCAACCTGATTTTTGGGGCATATGCCATCTTATTAGGGGGTACCAAGGTGAAAGGGTGCAATGGAATACAAACATCACAATTGGGTTCTACACACCAGGTAGTTAGATGTACAACTAGTTTTGTTTGAGCATTTCTCCTCTTTAATTTTTATTTATTTATGAGTCGTCATTATATATTTTAATTTGTTAATATTATCTGATTGTTATGTGTTACTTTAATGATGTTATTAACCAGTTGAATGTTTCATTTTATGTGTTAGTTTAAAGGCCCTGCAGGTGTTAACTCAATCCAACACAATCAGACCAAACACAACCCAACCCAACCCAACCTAAATTTAAAGAGTGTTGAGTATTCAATACCTTAGGTTGGATAGCCTAAGTTGGGCTGAGCCTTGGTCTCGGCTGGGTTGAGCTTGGTTGACCATCAATCCAACCCGACAGGCCCGAGTTGAACCCTAGTGGGTGTTCAAATAGCTGTTTACAGGCTGCACGTCGGTAACAAGTTGCCTGGTGCAGAGACATTCAGTGAGAGAGGAGTTAGGTGATACTCAAGCAATTCATCATGCTGGATGCAGCAGCACATAAAAGATTGTCCCTTGTACAGATAAATTCAAATTAAGCCTATTAAAGTGTGGAACTTGCTGTCACTGATTCACAATCCAAAGATGAGATTGTTTGAAAGATTCTGACCTTTGATTCATGGATACTTAGTTGAACTCTCTTTTAATCTCTTCCTCAATTGTTCATTGGGGTGTGACCCACCTGAGCATTGGAACAGGCTACCCCATGGCCTAACATGGGATGACCCTCCTGGTGGGCGATGTGAATGTTGAGCGTACGAGTATTAACTTCAAACACTGAGCAGTGTGATGAAGAGATTTGGGGGCAATTCCCAGAAAGGCTTGCTGGAATGCATAAAAAGATGAGTTGGGAACCTAGCCATTGGATTTAGGTTTCTCTCAACAACCCCAGTCCAATCAATTGATTGGACTCCCTCTCCCTTTGGATGAGGGATGCTCCAAAATGGCTCTCGTATTGAATATTCCAACCCGTTTATTATACAATGCTAATCACGTATTCAAACCAAAAGAGCCAAATTAACAAGGGCTGAAATTATGTAATTATGAACTTTTTATTTGTCACCTTTCACGTATAATCAGCTTAGATCATTGGAACATGAGCTAGAGACTTAATTGCAATATTCCATGATGTATTTAAGCAAGCTTCTTTCTCAAATGCTTCTCGCTTGCTAAAATAGCAAATCGCTTTTGTAACTCATGCATACCTCATGTGGATCCCTGCCTAGGAGGATGATTTGTGCAAAGCTGCATCCCGAGTCACATATCCATTGTTTCGTCAATCCTCTTATGCACAAGAATCAACCGAATCCAATTCATGTGTACAAGAATCAATGCATTTTGACAAACAACACTTGTGCACAAGTAGTATCCATGCTGCTGTCCATGATCCAAGGTGTTTGCGAAATAGGGACCAAAACAACTCGTCAGCAACACTTTAGCCCAAATCCAAACAAGTCCTGTTTGTCTGAACGTATCCATCTCCAGTATATAGCCAAAATGTCCCAACAGTATACAAAGTGAAATAATGCTATATGCTTGAGATCCACCACATCTTCCCATACACACTGGACCCTGTTTGGCTACACAGGCTATGAGCATCACCCCGTCTCACAGCCCTACATTCCCCAGGTGCATCGCCCATCTCACAGCCCTACAATCCATGGGTGCGCACAGAATTCCCGCTGTTCATACACGTACCATTGATCATTACTTTTTGACCCCCATTTCTACCGGGTTAACGCCCCAGACGGAATTTTTCATCTGATATTTCTAGCATTACCCACCTGACGAACGATCCAGATCACTTGGCAAAAGGACCATGTGTGCCCATTAACGCTAAGGCGACAGGCCACAGTCAAAGTACAGCTTATGTTAATCCCATAAGAGGAAAAGTTGAACAGATGTAAAAAAGAAAGCATCTAAAGTACTAAGAAAAATACTACAACAACAACAAGAAATCCTTCCTCCATGTAGTGTTTTCATCCAAGCCATGCATCAGGTGGGCACCACTGTCTATAAGATGACCTCGCCCACGAATTAGGGTCGCTAACGAATTAGGCGGGCCAAGAATACAGAAACAATGAGCAGTCTGCAAGACTGCCCTAAATTCATGGATTTGGGCCAGGCTGCCCACCAAATGCAGGGATCAGATGCCCCCCCACATTTACCAGTTTGGCAAATGCTTGGACACTTGTGGGATTAGTAAGACAACAATGATATAATCATCAATCCTAACTATTTCTAACCTTCATTTCTTCTCTCTATTCACAAGCCAACTTGGTGTCGAAGCTACTCAAGCAGATAGCAAACGCCTGAAATGCTGATAGCGGATACCGATAATCCATAGTAAACATATCCTTCCCGACCTTGCCAAACTGCAGTATGACCTTGTCATGCTCCGGCGGGGCCGGCTGTGAGGGCGTTGGTGCACCTGCAGCTGGTTGTGTGGCGGCAATCAGCTGGAAGTTCTTGACTGAAGCGACTGTCACCCGTCCTCGGAAATTCAGACACCAGCACTGCAACTGCTCGTGCCACCTCGGCGCCTTGTTCCGGAGGACCAAGGGCCTCTCTTTGCCATCCTCGTCATCGTCCCCAGCTCCAACTATGTCAGAGAATCTCGAGCTGCTGAATTCAACAGAATGATCCATGGATTTCGAGAAGGAGATGCTCCCAAATGAGTCCTCAAGGGAGCGGGGGAGGAGATCGGGCTGGCCAGGGACGGTGCCACCGGCATCAAGGGAGGACGCTGGGATGGAGTGCATGGTGCAGTGCATCCGGCGTGGGCCACGAGTGCCCAGCACATTCAGCTCGTATGTTACCTGGGCAATGTTGTAGCTGCCAGTCGGGACTTTGGGAGAGACCTTCTTTGAGTAGAATCTCCGGCTTGATCGGCCCGGTTGGGGGACACGTGCCCCAGTGTATGGAGGCTGGGTGTCATAGATAATGAATTTTGTGCCGAGGAAATTTGACCTGTTGAGAGCAGCAGAAGAAATGAACAGCACATAAGATCAGTTAAAACTACTTGAGAAAAATGATTTACATCGGAATCAGAAAGACTTGGTGACATACATCTTCAATCATCTTTTTATGGTTTAATAAGAAAAAAAGACAAAAGAGAAAAGAAAAAAAAAAGTGCAACTTCACTGAAAGTCCCACTAGCTTAGAATCTTCTGAAACCAAGGTATTAAAAAACGGTTATGTAACAGAGTTGGGCCCCTTACACAATTGGAATGGTGGGACCTGTTACGTAAAATAGGGCTGTAATGCCCCATCTGAAAAAGTGGCCCATAACATGCCAGTAATGGCTGTTAACTGCCATTATGGGCCTGTAATGGGCTGATATGAGGCTGTGGTATGCCGAGGGCTGGTAATGGGCCGATATGAGGCTGTAGTGAGCCGACAGGGGCCTGCTACAGGCCGATATGGAGCAGATACTTTTTTCCCTTAATAAAAGCCGACCATTTACAGGGCCGTTAAGGGGGTCGTAATGGTCATGCAACCAGCTATGCTGGTTCCTGCCGTTACCAAATTCCTTGCTTCTGGTGATTTTTAATCGAAGCAGAGAGGTAATGTAATTGTACAAAGGAATAGAGAAAACTTGTAGAATCGAGGTCTTATTACCTTAATTTCCCGATATAGGTGCTGCTTGATCTTGATATGTTGTCAGCATCCATGGAGATCAAGTATTCTGTACAAGTAGTTCTCCGGTTTCTCTTTGCAGACAAGAGAAACTTACCATTCTCAACAAGCAAAGCTACACAAATGAAGCAACGGATTAGCTAGGACCTCCATATATGCATGTGAGTGTGCCTGTGTGTGACTGCGCCTGTGTGTGGTGTGCAGGTGAGGATTTGGGTGCATGTGTGTGTGTGTAACCAACAAATAATAATGATCACAGACACATTTACAAACACTTGTTTAGATAAATCACATTTCAGTATGAATATGATCAAGGCCATGAATTAACATGAAGTGACACACAAAGAACTGCCATGAAGTCAGAATATAGAGAAGTTTTAGTCAAAAGAGCAAATAGGCAAATGCCACCTCATTTTTGGATCCTGGCAGGTGGTCAGAACATCTGACTATCTGAGTGGTGCATAAGGTAGGCCCAACTGTGAAGATGACCACATAAATAAGGTAAGGACACCTCATCTGGCAGCCCACACGTGTAAGTTGAATGTGGACCACTGGCAATTTTATTTATAACATTAGGGGTGGCCTACCAGATGACTGGCCTAATTCTATGTACCAGGTCTTCTCATACCTGCATCAGGCCGATACAGGCATATTTTTTAATAATCTTGCTACACCAAGGCAACTCAATACCTCCATTCTTTGCATATGGTGTGCATCACTACAAATACACAGACTTCAACATCAACCATACATCAATAGAAGCCATGTTCAAATTTAATTCCAATTGTACAATGGAAATCAATCGACCTCAGCTTTGTAAGTCTGTAAATTTTATCTTTGATTTCTCTTAGAATGCCATTTGAATAAGGATGCCTGGAAAAAGTGAAGCAGATCCACAGCTCCACTTCCAGGGTGTAAAAACTCTCTTGTATTACCGGGTTCTTCTAGATAGAAGAAAAGTCTCAAAGAGAAAAAAAAAATGTGATCCTCTGGATCTTATGGAGAATTTATAGAGATGGGAAGAGGCTTCCACAAAAATAGTACCAGTATTTTAAATAGCTTACACTACATAATGTAGATTTAGCATTCAATGTTTTAAATATTGACGATATTGGTCGATATATCTCACCTGTGCGATATGGAACGCACAGGTAGTGCCAATATATCCCACATGTTCGACCCGGTGAGCATTTTCAATTTCCAATCCCTTAAAAAAAAAAAAAAACTATGTTAAATCAGTGTCAAATGGTTACAAATCCATTGGTTATTCATGTTTTGCATGAAAAATCATGGAGTTGGGGCTTTGACTTGATATCCATGTTCTTCATGTTCTCCATTTAAAAAATAAATAAAAATAAAAATAAAAATTCTTTCAACCAGCTGTCAATTGAGACTAATTTCAAACTATTTAGGAGTATTTAATGAAATGATCATCACATACACCCTAATTTTGAAATTTGAATGTAGGTGGTCCAATTTGGGGAAAATTGAAAATTTTCAAAATTTCAACAATTTCTCCCAAATTGCTTGCGATGTTGCACTCCAAACATGAAATCAAGCATGTATGAGGGCTGATCTACTGATTTTTTAAGCCCTTGTCAATTTTCAGAAAATAAAAATCATTTTTTAATGAAAAATTATTAAAATATCAACTTTTTTTGAAATTCCCTTCAACCAGCTGTCAATTGAGATTAATTTTGAAGTAATTAGGAGTGTTTGATGAAATGATCATCACATACACTCTAAATGTTATTCATTCAATTTGAATATAGTTGCATTAGTTCAGTCAAACGGCGCATAGCTTAGGATCCTATACGAAGGAAACCTATTATGTGCGCTTCTTTTTAGAAGTGTGTATTAAGGTCTTTTTTAACAATCCTTAAAGTTTCATTGAAAAATTCAACCATTTTCCCAATACTTCCTCGTGTTTCCCAAAAAGTACTAAAAATTACTTAATATAAAAGATATATCCCGTGCGATAACCAATATGTATCTATATCCCAAGGATGCGATACATAATGCTATACTGATATTTCAAACACTGTTAGGATTAACATTATGCAGCTCATGAAAATAGCTTAAGTCGAGTGTAGGCTTATGCTACATGATAATTTGCATACTCTACATGCTATATAGCTTATGTTACATGCTACGTAGCTCACATTACAAGTAATTTTTCACTACAACACTAAAATCAATTAATGTTTTCAATGATTTGTTACATTTTCTATTTTCAATAAATAAAAAAAAATCATTAATCTTTTGAATGGTTTAGTAAAAAATAATACAAGTAACAATAGTGAATCAGTTCCATTGCTCTTTCTTTACCTTTATACTTAATCATTGCCTATTCCTATTACTTTAGGTTGCATTTGGTTGCACCAAATATCATGAAATTTCATTATTAATCAGTCTATATTTGGTACAAAATATCATGAAATTGGTGCAACCAAGCGCAACCTTAACTAAAATCTAGAAGTAGTGTAAGCTACTTAGCACCTCACACTTCAGAGAGGTGAATGCTATGCTACCTGCTATTCGCTATCTAAAATGGTAACTAGTAGCAGTCAAATAAAGAATTTTGTCGCTCAAGTTTCCCTTTGCTCACGGAGAAACTCTCTGTGGGATCCCCATATATTGAGCAATCCCATCATACCTTCGAGGGCTAGGACTGCCCAACCCTCATCGCTGCAAGAGCTACACCAACTCAATCCCCACTTGGTTCAAGTCGTTTTTTATTGGGACAACTTGTGTGATGAGTCCGTGCAAGTTGGAGCCCATTTGTGTTTTTCTCAGAAAAACAAAACAAAACAACCTACTTGTGATTAAGGGGAATTGAAACTCTCACAATGTAATGCTTGACATGCATCCACTTGAAAATTGAACACATGAGACATGACAAACATTAAAAATTCAACTATTCATGTTTTGAGACACATGGTGGATAGGTCATCACCGTCGAGTTAACGGCCACCAGTCAACCAGTTAGAATATATAATCAACGTGATCTTTGGTTTATGATCAATCTTATGTCCCACAAACTTGAATGGTTCAATTCAAGTTGCATGTATGCCACATTTATGATTTCTTGATGCCTGCAATCAACTATAAGCCTCCGCTTGAGTATCAAAGTTTTCCTTCACTTAAGGTTAATGAGGTTTGTAATTCAACATGTGCGCATGACACACATCGATTGGTCCAGCTAACCCCACCTGTTTGATGAAGCAAGCGTATAGGTGATGGGGTATTTCAGCAGAGCCACAGGGGAAGTGAAGAAGAAAGGAGGGGGAAGAGGAAGAAGAGATAAGAAGAACAGAGGAGAAAAGAAGATAGGTGTACTTTTTTTTTTCCTCTTTCTTTTTTTCCTTCTCTTTGTGCTCTTTTTTTTTCAATGCTACGCTCGTGTTTTTGTGTGTGTGTGTGTGTGTGTGGGGGGGGGGGGGGGGGGGGGGGTTCATTTTTATGAATTTTATTTATTTATCGTGCTAAGACATGTACGCATTTTTTTTTTCTTATTTCCCTTACTTTAAAACATTAAAAAAAATTAATAATAATTCAAGTCTTATAAATTTTACTAATTTAATTATTTATTTATCAGCTATGTGGCTCGTCCAATTTCAGACAAGTCGTTCTGGTTTTTAGCTAGTTGTATCAGTTTCTAAATAGACGAGCTGCACTCTGAAACTGATATTTAAAACCCTGCACCTTATAACCTATGTCAAAATTTCAAAGGATGGGAAATTCAATTCCCCATCTTGGAAAGAAATTGAACCATAAACCATTTTTTTTTTTTAGTTTCTCAATTTCCGAATATGCATTTGAGTTTGGGGTTTGAGAGTTTTTATAATTTATTATTTTACATACAGCATACTTCAGGACTCAATTTTGATTATAGTGATTGGTCCCACATGTGACCCATAGGTACGTTCTTTTTCTTGACTACTGAGAGCTTCCTTTTGACATCCTTCATGTTTGACGCCAGAAGGCTATTGTTCGGCTGCCATTGAACCAGTCGGCCACAAAGGAACCGTGTGCGGCGATCCCTTTCACGTGCACTCTTCAAATTCGTCTCGCTTGCGTGGACTTAGCCAAGCGGTACCCCCATAAGTCGAGCTATCAGGCCATCGTCAATTGTGGCCTCCCGACCTCTTCCCGAATGAATCTTGAATTATGAGGGATCCAACATAGGCTCTTGAATATGGGCATAGAATGCAATGGACAGTGCCCACATTTGCACGATATGTGCCCTCAAACACAGGGCCCCAACCGGCCTCATCTAGGCGCTCCAACAACAGATACTCTCCAAAGAGCCGTTTATCCACCTGAGCTTCAAAAAAGACCTTACAGCCCGCATATCTCCCATGGGCCAACTCCACCAGTAGAGCTCTTGGGAGAGGAGCCTGGGGATCGAGGTCCCGCTTAGTCCGTATCTCACGCTCAACGCCCGTGCTTGCGGTAGCGCCCTTCGGTCTTCTTGCACGAGTGAGGCGACTAGGCCCGGCTTCATCCACGGCACCCTCTCTTTCCCATGAGAGAGAATGGTGGAAAATGAGAAAATGGCCGCAATAAACCCGAATAGTGCCATGGAAAAAGTGGAGAAAAGGGATGGAGTCTTTAGGTCTCCACGGATTTGAGCCTCCAAGGGGTGTGTAAAGGCTCAAATGGAAGGAGATGAGGAGGGAAAACGAAGAAAGATGATGGGTAGTGGGTGCACACGAATTTGAGCCTCAAATCGGGGATTCAAGAGCTCAAATGAGAGAGAATGGAGAGGGTAGGCAGCAATGGAGACGAGTTTACAGCAGGGTGGTGGAGAGGGTGCATGAAAACGAAAGAGGAAGAGGTTGGAGGGGCGATTTTTGTGAAAAATCTAAAGTTTGGGAGAGAGAGGAGAGCTTGGGAGGGTACTTTGTGAAGGAGGGGCGTGTTTGGAAGGGTTTTAATAAAAAAAACCTGGATCAGTGGGCCACACTACCCCTCAAAGTTGATCGGCCCGAGCAGCCTGGCCCGTTAATCGGCGAGGTCCTCCTGCCCCCCTTGGTCCAAAAATGTGTGGGGCCCACCTTGGGTTCCACCGAATTGCTCGTTTTGGCCCCCTGACTCCGATTCGAGTCATTTCGGGGCCTTTCTGGTATGTTGCTGATGTATGGGTGTACATAGGGATTTTTTAAGGCTGAGATGGAGTAATTTGTGGTCTAGACCCATCGTTTGACGGTCTAGGAGTGATCCGGGGTTGCCTCATGCGATCACAGAGGTGTACGAACTCGATCTCAACGATCGTTTTCGGTGAACTTCGCCAATTGGCGAAACCGGGACTTCTATGACTGTTTCTACATTTTCTCACAGCCACCTAAGTTGAATTTGCGTCAGCGTACGTTGTGTGACCATAACCTAGGTCCGGTTTAATCCAAATCATGCTCTGATACCAACTTGTAACGCCTTGAAAATCGGGGGTCGAGTAGCAACTCAACTCCCGAGTTCCAAAACATCACTTATGCAACATATATGCTTATGATTCAATGTTGTCTGTGTTAGTGCATTAATCATGAGTGGGATTATACCTATGTACACCCATACATCAGCAACATACCAGAAAGGCCCCGAAATAACTCGAATCGGAATCAGGGGGCCAAAACGAGCACTTCGGTGGGACCCAGGGTGGGCCCCACACATTTTTGGACTAAGGGGGGCCAGGAAGACCTCGCCCAAGGGGTGAGCCCTCGCCAAAACCTCCAGGGACTGGCGAGGGGCTCGCTGGTTTGCCAAGGCCTCGCCGATTAACGAGCCAGGCTGGGCGGGCCAATCAACTTTGAGGGGTAGTGTGGCCCACTGATCCAGGGTTTTTTTTTTATTATTAAAACCCTCCCAAACACGCCCCTCCTTCACAAAGTACCCTCCCAAGCTCTCCTCTCCCAAACTTCAGATTTTTCACAAAAATCGCCCCTCCAACCTCTTCCTCTTTCGTTTTCGTGCACCCTCTCCACCACCCTGCTGTAAACTCGTCTCCATTGTTGCCTACCCTCTCCATTCTCTCTCATTTGAGCTCTTGAATCCCCCATTTGAGGCTCAAATTCATGTGCACCCACTACCCATCCTCTTTCTTCATTTTCCCTCTTCATTCCCTTCCATTTGAGCCTTTACACACCCCTTGGAGGCTCAAATCCGTAGAGACCTAAAGACTCCATCCCTTTCTTCCCTTTTCTCCACTTTTTCCATGGCACTATTCGGGGTTATTGCGGTCATTTTCTCATTTTTCACCATTCTCTCTCATGGGAAAGAGAGAGGGTGTCGTGGATGAAGTCGGGCCTAGTCGCCCCATTTGTGCAAGAAGACCGAGAGGCGCCACTGCAGGCACAGGCGTTTAGCGTGAGATACTGATGAAGCGGGACCTCGATCCCCAGGCTCCTCTCCCAAGAGTTCTACTGGCGAAGTTGGCCCATAGGATATATGCGGGCCGTAGGATCCTTTTTGAAGCTCAGGTGGATGGACGGCTCTTTGGAGAGTATCTGCTATTGGAGCGCCTGGATGAGGCCGGTTGGGGCCGTGTTTGAGGGCACATCGTGCAAATGTGGAGCACTGTCCGTGCATTCCATGCCCATATTCAAGAGCCTACGCTGGATCCCTTGCAGTTCAAGATTCTTTCGAAAAGAGGTCGGGAGGCCACAATTGACGCTGGTCTGATAGCTCAACTTATAGGGGTACTGCTTGACCAAGTCCACGCGAGCGAGACGAATTTGAAAAGTGCACGTGAAAGGGATCGCCGCACACGGTTCCTTTGTAGTCGACTGGTTCAATGGCAACCGAACAATAGCTTCCGGGCGTCAAACATGAAGGATGATTTCCGCTTGCTCCATATTTGCACGTTTAACGTCTACCCCAGGTGGAGCAATCGCAGTGTGTACGTGCTTGATGGTAGACTTTCTATACCAAGCGGGGCAGGGTGAGAAGTTGTGCGTGCCTACGTACGTTTTGCGATAGATCGTTCTGACCGCACGCTCAAATAGGACTGATTCGCTCCCCTTCGGCCGATTTATATGCAAGATTGCACGTGAGTTTGGCTACAGACTTAGGGCAGAAAGGCCGGTGCCGATTCATCACATCAATGAGATTACTCTCAACCAGATGGACATCGGGCCACGGTAACGCCAAGCTCGACTTGAGGAGAGCGAGGATGAGACGGAGAGCGAAGAGGAAGAGTATGAGAGAAAGTGGAGCTGAAATAGAGGAAGAAGAGGAACAGGAAGAGGAAGAGGAGGCCCAGGATACAAAGGAAAGCTCACCTCCTACGGTACAGGAGCAGGACGCTGATCGGGCTGCTAGGGATGCTCGTTTAGCTCGACTTGAGGAGGGTCAGGCTGTCCTACGACAGGACCTTATGGATCTTCAGGGCCTCGTGAAACACAAATTTAAGAAAGTGACTCGCACATTGAAGTCTATCCTGTGTTGCTTGCAGGATAAGGGTGCTAGTTTGGCCACCACATCCAACAAATGTTTTGTGGGGCTTCCAATACACACAGAATCCAAGATAAGATACAGAGAGCTTGCCAGCCTTGCATTCATTTAGCCCTGCTAGGCCATTAATTTCCTCATTTTCTTTTTTCTTTTCTTTTCTTCTTCTTCTTCTTCTTCTTCTTCTTCTTCTTCTTTTTTTTGGTAAAGGGTTTTCTCAAGCGTATCCCTAATAGTTCACTTTTTCAGAGATTTAACTTATGGGTTGATGCCGCTGAAAAAATCTCAAATCTTTTCTCAAGTAGTCCAACTTTTGGCACTCAGGGTCGCAGAAAAAGGATAGTTTCATCATTGAATTATGTGTGGGCAATCTTGAGATTGGCATTTTCCACAATGAATCTTTAGATCAACCCTTCCATGCCCTTTCCAACATGATGTTTAGGGCTTCTACCACCACAACAGTAGAGAGGTTGATGGTCTCTTCAAGTTGCTTACCTAAAACCTAATAAGTGGGGCACATTAAAGATGTTTAAGTACTCGTAATAAAATGGATCATTTGATTCCTTAATATTTTTGAATACTCACTTTCGAGACATTCTATTTCTTAAGTTTTTTTTTTTTTTTAATTGATTGCTTTCACCACTTTAGAACCCAAATCCACTCCCACTATTGTTCCAACTTGACACACCTAGGGCTAAACAAATAAAAAGAACAAACCAACAACGGCATCAAAGTAAATTACAATTTGTTTTGTATGGTTGTCATGCCTATATTGGGAGGAAGCGGGACTCTACGAGATGAATAAGGTAATATAAAATTGACATTCTACAACACAGTAGGCCCAGGGAACTCATCCTGGGCAGAGGACAGACATTAATAAAAAGGCTGACAGCTTCTTCAATGTTGTTTACCTGAAATCTCTTAGTATGGAGGGGGGCTCAAAAGACATTATTGCTTGGACATCCAATACTTAAATCAAACTAAAGGTCCTTCATCATTATTACACGAGCTTGTTGCAAGACCAAACATCTACTCAGCATATTGAATGTGGAAAATTAAATCCATAATTCTCTTGCCGAAGAGGGAATTGGAAAGACCTCTTTATATTGGGAATTACTCCACATCCAGCTGAACATAGTTTTTTTTTTAAAAAAAAAAATTCTGTTCGGGATCTCACTTGATTGAAAAAAAAAAAAAAAAACATCAGTACTCAACAGTCAATACTCATTAAAAACATGGAGAGTACAACTCCTTAATATTTTTTACAGACACTTTTGACGCATTTATGTTTCCTAAATTTTTAAGAATTTGCTGCTTCACCACTTCAGAACCCAAATCCAGTCTCACTATTGCTCCCACTTAACACCATTATGGACTAAGAAGGTTATAAGGAAAAAAAAAAAAAAAAAAAAACAGAATAAATAATTAAACAGCAGTAGACAATTTGAAAAGTTGTGATTCCCACTGGGACTGAGAGCTCTTGAATATGATAGACTTCTTTTCTTTTTTTAGTCAATACGTTTAAACTTCAAAACAGAGAAATGCCGGTCTTTTCCCCGTTTAATCTTTTTTTATGCACGAGTAATCCCATCTAATCCTATTCTCACAATGCACAGGAAGGAGGTTATATTTCAAGTGAATTCAGCAATGAATGGCGGCAGGAGGCTAGACAAATAAATGAGTGCTCAATTGTCAATGTTAAACACAGATAATTTCAATGTTGACGCTAAAGATGATGATGGCATGGGCTAAAATTTTCGGCAGTGTTTGACTTGCCATCTTTCATGAGGAAAACTGCAAATATCAAAGACATGCATCATTTCATCTGTAAAATTTTCTATTAGTGATGATCAGTCTTCACTTGATCAAGTCATTAATTATTTTGTGAAGTCATTTGGCAATCTAAATGGGTTATAGTCTATAGCAGACTAGCAGTAACCATTAACCAACCATACAAATACACAGGGACACATACAGATTGACAATCTTAATGTGCCCTGCACACACAACATGTGGATGGTGAAATCACCCCTTCGAACTGTAGATTAGTTCCACCCACTTTTTCACGGGCCAACATGTGGGACTCGTATGGATTGGAGGATGCCAACCTTGGAAACAAGGGCCACTCTTTTTATAGCCATTAGTTTTCCAAGCCACAGTCCACAGATTCATGATGGAAGTTACTGCTCTAAAAGGGCAAGGGGAAGACAAAAAAAATGTGGATGGAGGTAGTAACAAAACGGTTGATGACCGAGGTATCCAATAACGGCAGCTGCTGGCATAACAGCAGGCCATTAAACCATTACGGACAGTTACAGCACCATTATGATCAATTTATTTATTTTTATTTCTTAAGAAAATTTCTGAAAAAACTATTGGAAATTTTGCAAAAAATAAAAAATAAATTATGAGAGGATTCCAAATGTATTCTTTTATGGTTTTGAACATGTTTATGGTGTAATGGGCAATTCTTTGGTAAAAACGTTGTGTCGGGATGCATAATGATTTTATTAAACTTGAGAAGCTCAGACTAAGTTCAAAATTCCAATATTTAATTTTTTTTAATATCTAATATTAACGATTCAATATAAATACAATGATATGAACATGAATCTACTGATAAGATAATTATATATTTATATGTATATAACCATTTTACACCATTTCCTTCCAAAATTGAGGAAAAATTAAAAATTAAATTCAGATGAATAGTGTCAACGAGATTTAGGACCACTCGAATGCTCTCAAAACGGCCTGAAATTTATGCGATCTATGGAACTTATCTCACTAATGGGTATCCCTAACCATTCGACACCATTTCCCTCAAGAAATTGGAGGGGGGGAATCAATTTCAGATGAATAATGTCAAGCCAATTTGGGACCACCAGAATGCCCCAAAATTGATGCAACCTATGGAACTCATCCCACTCATGCATATCTCTAACCATTTAACACCATTTTCCTCGAGTAATTTAATAAAAAAATTAAACATTAAATTTGGATGAATGGTGTCGAGCAGATTTAGGACCACTCGAATGCCCCCAAAACAACTAAAATTCATGCAATCCATGGACCGCATACCACTTATGCATATCCTTGACCATTTAACACCATTTATGTCAAGAGATTTGTATAAAAAATAAAATTAAGTTCAGATGAATAGTGTCAGGCCAATTTAGGACCACTTGAATACTCCCAAAATGGGTCGAAATTCATGCAATCCATAGGATTCATCCTACTAACGCATATCTCCCTAATCATTTGATATCATTCCCCCCAAAAAAATTGAGAAGAACCTAAAAAATAAATCAGGCATTATTCATTCAAAAAATGAACCGAAATTACAAAAAACAAAAAAAAACAAAAAAAAAAAAAAAAGATGAAAAGCATTGATTTTAGCACATGCATGTGTATATCTAAATACAAGCACTTGAACAATCTAAACTCCAAATATTTTAGATTTTTTTTAAAACAAGAATATTGCTGGAAATTATATAAAATAGCAAAAAAAAAAAAAAAAAAAAAACCTGACGAATTATACAAACACAGCTAAATCAAATCGATTTGGTAATCTAATGTTGAATCAATACATTTATAGCAAGAAAAAAAAAAAAAAAAAAACTATTTTCCTTAAATTTGGCCATGGATCTTCGCTTCTTCATAAACGACTTAGATCTTGTGTTTTAATCTTCAAGGATTACATGAATCCAGTAGAAATGTGTTAAAAAAGCAAAAAATTCAAAAACTATAGAAATAGTGAAAAAATGAAAACAACCCCCTTTTGGAAGCACATAGATGCATAACCGTAATAGAGCCATAACAGCCAATATGGTTTGATTTTTCTGTAATGGGTTGTTATGACTTATGACCACATAGCATGTAACAGCTAGGACCATACATTATGTAGCCATTTTTTAATACCTTGTTGATGATTGATGATCTAATTGAAATTTAAGGGTGTGGCCCTTAAAAGATTGGAATGACTGGCACTTAAAAAAGGGGAATGGCGGAAAAGGATTCATTTAACAGACCCAATTAACTGGGATATGGCTTAGATGATGATGACAGAGAAAGGTATACAAAAATGATTATGTAACGGAAACAGAACAGGCCATTATGTGATCCAGGGTTATAATAGCCCATGTTAGAAATTTCGGAGTTTAATGAGCCTGTAATGATCGTTCAGGCCTGTAAGGATCCATTATGACGCTGCGTAACAACCTAGAAGTCCCCTTTTCAAGGATTTTTTTTTTTTCAAATTTCCCCCATCTTCCCTCCACTTTTTGACAATTTTACTTGGAACTATTTTTGGGCCATTTTCAACTAGATTTGTGCAATTTTTTAATATGTTTTACACAGAATCCATTTTCGAGGAATGGAAGATATGGGTATAAATTTTAAGAAAATTTAAAAAAAAAAAAATCATTTTTTTTCTTGCAGCAAATTTACTGATTTAATACTATATTGCCAATCGACCAAATCTTGCTAGATTTGTGTTCAATTTGAATGTATGTATAATTTTTTCTTTTTCTTTTTTGTATTTTTGTTGGTTTTTTCATAATTTCCAGCAATTAATAAAAAATATTTTCCATTGTAGATTACAACTCTTGTCCAGTGCAGTCTATTCTTGTTAGAGTGCCCTGCAGAGACAAACATACTGGGAAAGAAAGCAAGTTAGTCCGGGCAAGAAGGCGACGTCCCATTTTCGGATAGATCCTGGCTTTCGTGCTTTGGTGGGTCGACCGAGATCCTTTCGATGACATATGTTGTGTTGAAGGGATATCTATATGATCCGATCCATAGCAAAAGTCCCGCGGTAGCAACGGAACCAGGGAAAGCATTGGTAATTTCATGTCATCTTTAGGAGGAATAGTAACAGAATTTTTTACTTTTTCCCCAAAATTTTCGAGAGTAATGATGTCAAATGCTTGGGGATATACATTTGTGGGGCGAAACCAACTGATTACATGAATTTCGGCCCATTTTGGAGGGGCATTTGAGTGGATCCAAAATTGGCACGATTCCATTCATTCAAATTTAATTTTAAAATTTTCCTTTAATTTCTCAAGTGAAATGGTGTCAAATGGTTAGACATATGCATTAGTGGGGTGGGTTCCATATATTGCATGAACTTTGGGTTGTTTTGAGGGCATTCAAGTAATCCGAAATCAGCCTGACACTATTCCTCCGAATTTAATTTTTAATTTTTTCCGCAAAGTTTTGAGGAAAATGATCTCAAATGGTTAGGGATATGCATTAGTGGGATGAATCCCATGAATTACATGAATTTCAGCCACTTCAGGGGCATCCAATGGTCCCAAATCAGCAAACATCATTCGTCCAAATTTATTTTTTTAAAATTTTTTTCCTTAAATTTCTTAAGATGAATAATGTCATTTTAAAAAGATAAATGCTTAGGGATAAGCATTAGTGAGATGAATCCCACGGATTGCATGAATTTTGGCCCGTTTTGGAGGTATTAAAGTTGTCCTAAATCGGCCCAATACTCTTCATTCAAATTTAATTTATAATTTTCCAAAAATTTATTGAGAAATGATGTCAAATGCCTAGGGATATGCATTAGTGGGATGAGTCCCATGAGCTGTACGAATTTTGGCACATTTCGAAGGCATTCAAGTGTTACCGAATGAGTCCGAAACTAGTCATCAGAATTTAAGTTTAATTGCTATCTCAAAATTCTCAAGAAAAATGTTGTCAAATGGTTAGGGGTATCCATTAATGGGATGAATCCCATAGATTGCATGAATTTTGGCCCATTTTGGGGGCATTCGAGTGGTCCCAAATAGACCTGACACCATTCATCCGAATTAAATTTTTAATTTTTCCTTAAATATCATTAGGCAAATGCATTAGTAAGATGGATTCCACGGACTATATGAATTTCGGCCCATTCTGGGAGCATCCAAGTGGTCCCAAACTACTCCAATACTTTTCATCCGAATTTAAATTTCAATTTCTAGTTTGTATTTGTTTAAGATAATGTTGTTTCAACATTATATATTTATATTTTGGACCCATACAGCTATACTATAGTTTGCGATTAAATGGTTATATAAAGATATACATACATGATTGTCTCATCATTAGATTCACGCTCACATAATCTTTTTTATATTAAATCATTGATATCATATACTTGGAAAATTAAATATGAGAATTTTGCAGTCAGTCTAAGCCGCTCAGGTTAACGATATCATCAAGCAGCCTGATGCAACATTCTTACTAAAGATTAGAATGCCCATTACACCATCATAAACATATGTTCAAAATTAGAAGAAGAAAAATATACATATTTGGAATCCCCTCATTTTATTTGAAAATTTCTAATATTTTCACTTTTTTTGTTTTTTTTTTTAAAAAAAAAAATACCATTACAGCCCGTAACTAATGCTTCAACGGCTGGTTGTTATGCTGGCCATTACCATTATTGAATACCTTGTGAGTTTTCTAAGTCACAATGGGATGCTAATGGTCATCTAATAAAAATAGTTCCTTTTTTTTTTTTTTTTTTTTTACAATGATGATGTATTATAAAAAGGCCGAAACCAAAGCATACAAATATACAAAAATACACAAATACAACAACCCCCAACAAAAGGTCCCCTGAAATAACTAGAAGATAAGATTGAGAAACCTATGCTTCCACCCAATCCTTCATATTAAGAATTGCCCTATTGAAATTTTGCACCAAATCGAAATAGTTCCTTGAAGTCATATGTTATCCAATTGAACTATTCCTTGCACTCACATTGATTGGAGATGCTAACCTTGGAAACAACAACCACTCTTTTAATAACCATAAGTTTTCCAAGCAAGGATGGGATGATTATGTGGTTATGGTCATCTAATCAAAATGATCCCATGGAGGCATATGTCATCCAAAGCAAACTCAACCAAATTAACTTTCGTATTGATCGTAGGACCTTTAACCGAAATCTTCCGTTTTTGTTTGACATTGGTTGGATGGTAGAGTTCCTCTAATATGTGAATTTGTCATCACAAACCATGAAAAGTGGGCAAATCTAATTGACAATCCATATAAATGATATGACCATCTATGCATCCTAAAGCATTGAGCACATTAGCGCCCATGTGCCAAGTTGGTCGAAAAAAAACAAAGCCAAAGATATCTATTAGTTTACATAGATTTTAGATAATTTTTTTATTACTTTCCTACGCATTAATTCTTTTTTCACAGAAAACCATGTCAAATCGCATCACTTGCCTGAAGCAGCCAGTTGAATCTATTTTTAGGGGTGCGGAGTCAGAACATTTGGCGCCCAATACTAAGTTTTGTGTCCTTGATAATATGGGATGGTCTTTGTCATTTTCTTTTCTTGTCTTGTCTCTTCTTTTTTTTTTTCAATAGGTAAGAATGAAGTTCCAAATCCTAGACATCAATGATACAGATCTTATAGTGAGTTGGATTAGATCAGAATGAGGACGACACGGCATCCAATCATAACATATAGCATATATAGTTCCATTGGCATTCAGATGGTAAGAGATTTTGAATATAAAAAAAAAAATCTTGGTATCACAACCAGTGTGGCATGCAGGGAACAAGAAATATTAATACATCATTGTGAACTAGGGGTGTTCTTCTTTGGCACGTTTAACAAATATGTTGTTGATTTGATGTATTCGTTGCTATGCAAACCTAAAAGCATTTTCTAGCTCGTGCAGTTTATACCGTCAACTCCATTGGTCGAACAAATGACCTAGATGTAAAAGACTACTAAATGAATTAGTTTCAGAGATGTCCGACAAAAGTACAGAACCCTGAGAAGGAGAAGATGGAGTTTCTCTTATTTGAGGATAGAAATGCACTGACTCAGTTCTAGGATGTTCTACAATCACTATGCAAATTTAAATTTTAGAATATTTCCGTAGTATATTCTTCACACAACTAGAAAATGCCAATTGTTTGAAAAGTTTTTTCCTCATAAAGGAAGACAAATCCTATTATTAGATTAACCTATGAGAAGGGTAAAAAAAAAAAAAAAAAAACAATGACCAGATACAACAGAACTTACCATGAAAGTTGCATGCAACCATATGCAACATTACTGAAGAAACTCAACATGGAAGGTTGAACAACAGGTAATGTTGATAAGAAACATTCAAGCAGTTGTACTTAAGCATGTTGAAAACCCCCACCAAAGAATTCAAGAACTTGTAGCAATAGCATCGTAATTTGCAACGAAGCTTGTAAGGAAAGGAAGTTTACCTGGGCTAAGACATAAGAATAGCCGATAGGTAAGATTTGCCTTATCCCTCTTGATAAAGCATTGAATAGTACCATCCCGGTGCCCTGGCTATAAATGTTGGAAACAAGAGTTCATCAATAATCCACTTGATCTCATATAACATTTTATTCATCAAAAGAAAAGGATAATTCTCATATAACCTTTTTTTTTTTGGGAAATGGTCATATAACATTTCTTTCTTTAATCAAAAAGGGACAAACAGATGCAAACAGCAAATACCACAACAAGATCACCTGCTTCAGGGAGACAGGAAAAGTAAGCTTCCCGCAGAACTCCGGGCTTCTCACGATTTCCTTGCACATTTCCCTCCACGACCTGCAAACAGCAGCGCAGGCAACAACATGCTTGCGAGCAGGCCAGTTACTTTCATTCGCCTCCAGCCTCTTAATCACATCACGGAGTAATTCTGGTGGAAGGTTCGCCCAACAACTCTGTTGGATGAGCAGGGGCTGGTCATGCAACTCATACACCGCTCCCTGTGACTTCCCTCTGTTATGTCCTGACAACCTCACTTCAAAGCCCCGCCTCGACAAGCTCCCGAATCCATCTCTCACATCACGAACAATGCTACGGAACGACATCAAACCCACTAAACAAACGAACAGGTCACGGATCACACCACACTAGTTATACCTCAAACAACTACCAGATTTCCACCGATGCTTTAATCATTCACGTTGACACTGGTAAGCTGCACAGAAAGCAAAATTCAAAGAAAAATTTCTTAAGAGCCCCTCCAAGAAATCTAAAAACGAAGATGGAAGTTTTCCTTTTTATCTATACAAAGATCAGAATACTACAAGCACTAATCGAGGTTGTGAGTAAATCCAGACCCAAATTGTAGGCCCCATTACAGATGGGGCATAGCAAAAAAAAAAAAAAAAACATGTTAATCAGACGATCTTAACCATCCGACCTCCATGTTGAAGACGGTGACCAATTCCTTTAAGACTCCATACATGGACCAACAAATCAAACCAATCAGATTATCTAACCGTTTATTTTTCAAAGTCCATTTGACTTCGACAAATTGAACAGTTAGGATCACCTGATCAACATGGTTTTAAGGTTCTGCTACGTCCGCAAGCAAACCCACGATTGGAACGGTCTGGATTGGCATACAAGCATGCCACACATGTACAGCAGATGGCCCCCAATGTCAATAAACGGTGGAAAACGCATGCCATAGTCAGTCAGCCCCACTAAACACAGGAAGTTCTTCAACAGGCAGAAAACTGGATAGCAAAGCTTGGAAGTTTTTGACAGCAATATATCCAAAGTCCCCATACCTGGCTTTGAATTCAACGGTCAAGATTCGTTAATGATTATTCGCATCAAACCTTCAGACACCCATCAAGAAAATAACCAGAAATGCTGCAAAATGAGAATATTTATATATAAGCAAAGGAAGAAATGAAAAGGAAAAAAAAAAAAAAAAAAAAGCATGATAATAACTAGGATAACATCTAACGTGCGCCGGGTGGACAGGATGCCAAACCAAGACAACATGAATCTCCAAAACCGGATTAGAGTCGTCAGTTCAGATATGCCCTTCTGACCCGTTAATTTCGGCACGCTGTCAGCCAAGGCTGTCAACTGGCATAAACTCAGCTAGAAATGCTACCGGGCGCTAAAGCGGGTAAATCGGCTAACCTGCGCACCAACCGCACCGAATCGAAAGTCTCCAGAGATCTGGTGCAAGGAGAGACAGTGCAACGGTCTCCTCAGATGAGTTCCCGACGCGAGATTTTCAACTAATCGAGATCTCGAGACGAAATAACAGTTTTTTGCTAAAATCTCCGCAGAAATAGAGCAGAAGAAAAGGAAAGCTCAAAAAGAAATCCGAGATCTAGCAAATCCGAGATTTAAAAAAAAAAAAAAAGAAAAAAGAAAAAAGATGAGATTTTGAGAAAATTCAAAAATAGCACAGAGAGGAAAATAAATTACAGATCTACCTTTGAATTCCTCGATCTGGAACTTCAAGAGCAGAAATAGCTAGCCTTCCGATTCGATCCTTCTCTTCAAGAACCAGTTTTCTTCTTCCTTTTCTCACAAGAAGTCCGGATTCCAAACTCCAATTGAATCCGCTTCAGAAACCCCCAAAAAGCTCCCTCACTGGCCTTTTCCGTTCCGTAACTTGACGGACACTAACAGCTCATCGAAATGAATCACGCCGTTGGGTTTTAACGTCTCCCTATTTGACTTTGACGACGGAAAGGCCGATGCGTGTGCAAGAAGCTTCCGTGAAAACGAAACGGCGGTTTTTTATACAGAAAAATAACGCAAGCTTTCGGGTCTTGACGCTGCTGGCCGGGTTTTTGACGGGAAGGTGTCGAGCGAGGATTGTTTTTTGACGCTTCTTTGACGCGGCGGGAGTGCGCGCTGGTGAGGCGTTGAAGCAGCGAGGATAAAGACAGGCTCCTATCGACCTCGCCGATTTAATATCGGTTGGGAGAGATGATTCCATACATCGGATGTATGTGAACTTTTCCATACATCTGTTATTTTACAGCTGAATTGCCATATATTTAGAATATCAGATCCGTTGGAAAGATCAACTACACAAATATGATAATATGTAAGGAAAATCATGTCGATCGGCACCTTCGAAATCATTGGACATAACTTAATGGTATGAATCATTGTATTAGTGGGGCCTATTGAAAGAATGGATTAGCTTGATTTTTATACGAGACAATCATTATTGTGTGTTTTTTGCCTTTTTCACGGATTAGATATTTTACAAATATGAAATATTGGTAGGAAATAAATGGTTGTACGTGAACCTCCACGTACAGCTGTTGTGTAATTATTTCTCTACCGGAAGCGGATTGGTTACCGAGTTGTGGGGCCCACGGTGATGTATAGCTTGCTGAATAAATAATATATAATATGCGCCCACTGTCATGTATACGTCTCATCCACGCTCTCCATCAGTTTTTCCAGCTCATTTTAGGGCATTAGACGAAAATTGAAACATGTCCCAAACTCAAGTGGACCACATCATGGGAAACAGTAGGGATAATGATCTCCACCGTTAAACCTTCCTAGGGGCTACAGTGACTTTTATTTCTCATCCAATTTGTTCATAAAATTACACAGACATGGATGAATGGTAAAAAACAAATATCAGTATGATCTAAAACTTCTGTGGCCCCCATATGTTCTCAATAGTAGGAATTCAAATGCCACTGTTTCCTATGGTGTGGTTCACTTTAGCTTTATATATTCTTCTATTTTGGGTTTATTATCTAAAATGAGTTGAAAAAACGGATGGACGGTGTGGATAAGATATAAACACCATTATAAGCTCCACAGAGCTTACTCAGTTACTAAAGATGCGACCGGCGGCCTTTTCTAGCGTAAAAGGTGAAATCGTAGTCCGCCAGTTGGGGAGCCTGAGTGAGTGCAAGACCCACTTCAGGAGCTACGGCCCCACCACCGAGGATAGGCCACTTACGGTTCACTTTCTCTGTAAGAAAATCCTAACCATAAACAAAGCTGATATTGAATGTAGACCGTTCAGCATTCTTCTAAATTTCCTGCCAAAAAATTGAATGGTTAAACTTTTATCACAGCTCTGCTGGCTATACTTTTATCACGGCTCTTTTCTTTATACATCGACCTACCTTATGAACGGCTCAGATCATCTCATGAAGCAGCTGTCGGTCTGATCATTTACTTTTATAATTCCTGGACCACAAGAACGAGTCTCCTTTTTTTTTTATATAATTATTAATTAATTAATGAGAAATGCTCTAATGATCTGAGAGCACCATAAGTTGTAGTGCTCCTAGTTGCACCGATTCACTTGTACACTTCAATCGATTAATCTGAACCGTCTATTAAATCCAGAACTCACCTAATAATCTACAATACAAAAGTTTCCAGGAAAAAAAAGGAAACCAATCATTTTTTGGGTGTTTTTCCTGTAGCCATCCTTTTTCTAACCCAGACATGGGATGGTTACTGTTGCCTAACACAAAGTAATTCTTTATAATAGTGAGAAATCCGTGATGAGTCCCAAGAAATAAATGGATCAGATTTTGTATTGGACTTTTATATAAACTATCTTAACCGTACATATCGAAGGATATTTATCAAATGGTTGATATTCGTCTGGTTCGTGTTATTTTCTCAGAATAACCCATGATATGTGTTTTGGACCTAATGAACGGTCTAGATCAATGGATTGGACTATCTAAATGTTCCAATGAGATTAGGAGCACCATAACTTATAGAGGTCTGAGTGCAATAGAGCATTTCTCTTAATTAATTCATCTCATGGTCTGATCTGAGTCACACGATGCCTGAGGTCATGTGCTAAAAATAATGACTCGGGCACGCCTTCATCATGAAAGCTTCCTGGACGCTTGGTTTGCCTCCGTCGCGGAATACCAATCCAGCGCGTGTGATGCCAGCATGTGACGTAGTCAGATCATTTCAACCGTCCATTTCTTTATTAGGAATATAAATAAGCAATTAGTCAATAATTTTAATTAATTGAGATCCCTGGCATTTGATTTCTATAGTTGATTGCGAACAATTGATAGCATTCATTTCACTCGTCTAAATTCATCTGCAGATGGAATATCATAATCACGCGCTTGAAATAATTTTCTTACATGGCCTGTAAATGAATACGGTCCACAGAATGGACGGTTCAGATCATTAGAATAATTAGCATTTGGACACTAGTGGGCGGCGACACACGCTGGGTCATAAGTTGCCGCAGAGACAAAACAGTGAATGAAAAATACACCTGAAATGGCGAAATTTACGGAAGTGGCCTGTGACAAATCTCCTTCTCGGCAATTTCTTGGTCAGGTAACTTCGCGGAAGATTTTCAGATTTGTTTTTCTCATGATATTATGTGAAAATCTCGCTAAAATTTAATATTTAAAAATAAATTTATTAGTTACTAAACATAAATGTGTGAACTGAATTCTTTCAACTTCTAAATAATTTTTTCATTTAAATTGTGATCAATTTGCAAAAATTAAACGCTTGAGAGATTTTAGATATCCAGGATATTATCGATTCACGGTAACATTGTTCAATCAAAATATCATGATAATTTCAAAATCTCGGCTACGTTTGTCAAAATCGACCGCCCTTTACATGACCAAAGCCTTCACTCGGCACGCGGATCAGGTGGTGTGGACCCCCACTTTAGTGATGTGATGTATTGGGCACTGTGGAGCCCATCTTGTTATATTTTTCCTATCCACGCCATCCATCCGTTTTTCTATATCATTTTAGCGAATAAAACAAAAAATGAAATATATCTGAACCTCAAGTGGACCACACCACAGGAAACAGTGTTGATTGAACAGTCACCATTAAAATCTTCTTGGAAACAGAAAAGTTTTGGATCAAGCTGATATTTGTTTCTTCCCTTCATCCAGGACCTTTTGAAATTATCAACAGATTGGATGGAAAATAAAACGGTGGGTCATAAGAAGTTTTCAACTGTGGGTGTCATTATTCATACTGTTTCCTGTGGTGTGGTGCATTTGAGCCTCAAATCTGCTTCATTTTTAGGTTATTCTTCTAAAATGGCCAAAAACAATGGATGGACAGCGTGGATATAGAATACATACATCATGGTGGGCTCCACAGCTCCTAATTCAACACAAAGCTACCAGTGGGGGTGGGATTGGTGTTGGCAACCTCACCTAATACACGTCCCTTCGCTGGGGCTTCCTGCTAGACGATGCTTCACCATTAAGAGAACTAGTAGGCCCGGCTAGCTGTTCCTAGATCGCCATTTACAGCCATAACAAAAATCGGGCCCACTCGCCAATCGGTGGGCCCAATCACAGGCCAGCTCGCAGCTAACTCAAAAGTCTTCAACATCAACCCATCTTGTTGAGTATTTATAATGATTTTAAGACGTAGATGAGTGACTCATCCAACTAAATTCCGACTCGGTAGGACCTCATCCGATTCTATACCATGAGTCATCCATAGCTCAGATGAGTTGGGCCGATTTGACCACAACTGGGGCTGAGTCCTGACTCAACTCAGCACCCAACAAGTTGGTCTAAGTCACTGAGGGGGTGTTTGGTTTATGGAATAAAATGGTATTAAATTATATTAGATGAGATTACATCCTTATTGCACAATAATTGCATGTCTGGAAATACTATGGGATTTTAGCGATCTAATCTCATATTTGGGATAAATTTTTATTATAGGAAAATATTGGATTAAGCAAAATCATGTTTAGTAATGAACTAAATTCACAACGGATCGATGTCGTTCACTTGTACACATATATAACCAAAATGTCACATGTAAATGGTGTATATGAATGGACGGTATAGATAAATGCATCCATCAATGTAGGGCCCACATGTGTAATGAATTTCAAAATCTATAGAAAAACCAGCAGGGAACCAAATGCAATTCCATCCTACTTAATCCCAACCTCTCTCATCCTCCCCAAATATCAGATGGATTTTGCAGGTGACCAAATACAATTCTATCCTACCTAATCCTATCTAATTCCTTGGGCCAAAGGCCTTATAAGCCTTTGAACCATGGTCTTTTTGCATTTTTCAAGCTTATGCCTGGCTCGATAGTCATCACGCCTCAAAAGTCGCACCAAGGACCACCCACCTTTAGATGTGGCTCGAATCTATAAAAGGTGAACTGGGTGTGGTGAGCCATGGACAGGCTGGCCCACCCATGGGCTTTTAGACTCGGTCTAAGTCTATCCAAGGTGACTCGGCGAGGCAGGGCCTTGATAGCCTGGCCCACCTTGCTCTTATTTAGGAACTGATGGCCTTATATATAGAAAAGTGGCATTCAACTATCAACTCTAGAAACCTTTGGTTGAGGAATTTTTGGTTGGCTTTTTAAAAATTGTGCTGATTGGCCATTAAAATAGCAATATCGGTGCAAAAATGTTTCGAAGTAAGGGCCTAAGAAAGAAACCCTATGGGTCAAATGGCTAGAAGTATAGACTTTTCTAATGTCCAGCATATGAGCGAACCATGTGTTCGGGAAAGAGCTTTCCCTACGACTTTGCTTGTGAGGTTTACTGGGTTTGTATATGTCTGACTGATCGAAAGGTCAGCCCACTGAGAAAGTGAGATGCCTAAAAAATAAGGCTGATCCAACGATCACATAGACCACCATATGATTGGGATGTCTTTAGGTGAATGTTCATTGTCTTCTATGGTATGGCCCACCTATTTATTGTAAATATGTGATTTTTGGGGTATTTCATTATTGTGTTAGGTATACTTTGATTTTTGGGGTATTTCATTATTGTGGTAGGTATACTTTATGAATGGCTTGGATGGCATACATACAACCATAAGATTTTAATAGGGCATACATGACGTTTTCCACATAGGCCATGACATGAACGGCTTGGAATGTGTGTGGTTCTAAGGTGTGTCAAGGGTCACATTACATCTTATTGTTTAAGACACAAATGGCAGGGGGTCTTCTCTCTTGGCAAGGGAGGCGTGGAATAGACAACTGGTGGAGAGTCTGCCATGGGTAGGACTTCTCCACCACCCATTCGGTCACCTCTCCTTTCACTTGAGTTGATAAGAACATAAGCCCCATCGATCATCTTGTGGAGAGGAGTGGATGTGTATCAACACGGTTGGGGGCGTGCATAAACAACCTCAGAAACAAAATCACACCATAATAAATAAATGCAAACAAAGCAACCACAGAGAGCACACGATTTTATATAGAAAAATCCTTGCAGGGAAAAACCACAGCACAAAGTGACAATCAATTCACTATGAAAATGAATTATAAGATATAAAATCAACTTCCAGATGCGAAAACCCAAAATCCCTATTCAAAATCCTATCTTCTCCCTCCCTCTCACGTCCACAATGATCACTGTACGTGACTTACCCTAATTCCCACGATTACTAGCCCTTATATAGAGTTACAATCAATTTAGGAAACAAAATATGCACTTGCTCAAAATTGCGCAAAACCGTCGATTGAACCTTTAATCGATTGAGTGGCATCGACGGCCCGCCGATAGGATTGAAGAATGTTAAAAAACTGTCCAGCAAGTAAATTGGTATTTCAGGGATTTTCTAAATAGGATGAGCCAATGTTTGATTCAATTGAAGACCCCTGTTTCAGTAGAGATTAAAGGCACCAGTTTTCAACAATCTCCACCGTGGCTTTAATTTCCATGCTCCACTACTCTAAGCTGCTTTCTCCATCTCTAATCATCTCCATCATAGCTTCATCATCACTTCTTGTGCATACTCCATTTTCATTCTGTCTTTGCCAAGCACAGAGAAGTCAGCAAAATCTGAACTTATCTACAAGAGCAACCTTTGTAAGCATGTCGGCCGGATTCACGCTTGTGTGAATCTTCTTAAGAGTGACACCATCTTCATCAAATACCTGTTGGATAAAATGATAACGAACATTAATATATTTAATACGAGAATGTATACCGAGTTCTTTATTAAATTGGTTGCACTCTCGATGTCATGATTCATAAGCACGGCTTCCTGCTAAAGCCCCAACTCAATCATCATACCCATTAATCAAAATACCCCCTTGAATGCTTATGTCACCACTATATACTCAGCATCAGTTATGGAAAGAGAAACCATATGCTGAAGCTTTTACGTCTAACTAATTGCTCTACCCACTAATATAAATGAGTACCCGAAAGTCGATATTATGTTATCCACGTTTCCAGCATAAACAACTTTCACCTACTCTGCTAATTTCTCCTCATACTTACTAAACATCAAGATGTAATTAGTCATACCTCATATGTAATGAAGTAGTTATTTCACTATCTCCAAGTATTGCTTGCCGAGGTTAGATATGTATCTACTCACAACACCCACCACATGTGAAATATCAGGTCTAGTACAGACCATAACATACATTCGGCTACCAATTGTGCTCGAGTACGGCACATGAGGCATATGTTTTTTTCCTTCATCTGTAGTAGGACATTGTTATGAAGAAAGCTGAAAGTGAGTAGCGTTGGGAGTGCTAATCATTTTTGCCTGTCTATCCCAAACTCGAGTAAGACCTTCTCAAGGTATTCTGCTTGAGACAACCATAACATACTCCTTTCCATGTCAATGTGTATATCAATGCCGAGAATCTTCTTTGCATCCCTAGATCTTTCTTCTCGAATGTCCTTGATAACCGAGCATTCAATATGTTGATCTCAAACATGTTATATCTGGCGATAAATATATCATCAACATACAATACCAGGATAATGAATTCATCATCACTTGATTTTCTAAAGTAGACACAATGATTGAATTCACTTCTAATAAATCATTGGCTCAACATAAAATAATCAAACTTTTTATACTACTACTTACGCGATTATTTCAAGACATACAATGACCTTTTTAACTTTTATTATCTGCTCTCTATACCTTGAACCATTATGGTTTCTTTATATAAAGCTGCTCTTCCAATTCCCCGTGAAGAAAATAATTTTTACATCTAATTGCTCCAATACAAGATTGTATTGGGTAACTAGCACCAACATAAATATGATAGATACCTACTTGAACACGGGTGCAAAAATCTTGCTGAAGTCAATACATTTTTTCTATGCATAACCCTTTATTATCAGTCTAGCATTGTACTTATCATGTTTCTTCTAATAGATTTACTTGCAACCAATCGCTTTACACCCAACAGGAAGCTCCAACAACTCTCATGTCTTATTCTTATATAAAAAATCATCTCATCTTGCATCGCTGCCATCCACTTTTCTGTATATACATCATCAAGAGCCTCTTAAAAAGTAGATGGGTCCCCCTCATTCATAATGAGGGCGAATGAAACGTTTGAATCATCTCTGTATCTTGTCGCTAACATGCAATCCCTCGATAGATTTCTCCTAAGAAGTGGCTGCTTCACATATTCTTGTACCTCTTCTCGCGGCTCAATTTATACCTATGTCTCACCCTTGTCAGTTTCAATATCAATCACCGCTGACTTTTTCATTTCCTTGTGTTCATCCTTATAGAACAAGGAACTTTTATCAAACTTGACATCTCAGCTCATTGTGATTTTCTGAGTGTCTTGATGTCACGCCCCAGACTCAGTAATCGGACTCACAAGGAACTCGATGGCCGATTCTGGCCGTAACAGCCTCTGTAGTACCCCATTCTCGGCTCCTGAGGCAGGTTTCGATCCTGGAATCCTACGAGGAGGATTTCCATAACAATATAATCATTTCCAACATGAGCATACCCAAGATCACAACAAGTATATCTGAGAATAACAAGGAACACATTACAAAATCCACTAAGAATTTGAACTTTTACAAGCTTTCATAAGGTCCAAAAGGACATATATAAGATAACAGAAGAAGGAAAGGAAAGTTTGCAACACTGAGGTCTTCAAACTCAACTCTACTCCATGCTCTACCGCTACGACGCCCGCACGCATCAATCATGCATAAGCTTATAGAAGCTTAGAGGGTGGTAGAAGTATGTGATAATGATGCACAGAAGAATAGAAGGAGGTACAAGGAGAGGGACATGCTCAATGACAATATCACTAGCCTTACCAAGGCTTATCATGAATATGATGCAATAAGTACCGGGCGCTATACCAAGGTGATGCATGAAGGGGGCTTATGCAGCCGATGCGAATGCGATGCAAAGTAATGTCAGTGCTCATATCTAATCCATATATTAATTACATTTTTAATCATAAGGAAATCATCGGGGTCCATTACACTGCTGAATAACTGCCGCTCTACAGACCCCGCACAGTCAAACGAGCGTAAGAGACCTCACTACCCACCTGTAGACAGCCAATCACCAGCAAGGCCTGACGGTAGTGGACCCATTTCAAGAGCTAGTCAGACTCAGCCTAGTAACGCCCTCCCTCACAAGTAGATAAGGCCACATCCTTATCCAACTGACTACACGAGAGTGGGAGTTATGGCCTACAGGTGTAAGGCCCTCGTGCACCCATATATTCCACCCAGTCACGGCGTTTGAGCAGATCCTTGGTACCATAGAAGTTTTAAAAATTTTACTCATGGGCATCTTATGCACCCGGTATGCTTAAGTATCATTTCCAGTGTCCATGCATACAGCCATCCACGAATATCCTTGTGAAGGCAAGGCCCTGATGAAGCAAGGGCGGTATTATCATGAAATGCGATGCTAATGCATGAGTCGCAGATACAGATCATGCACCAGCTTCAAGCACTCAATGTGCATAAGGGGAGAAACTTCATCCCTCTATGACCACCACATAATGAAATCAATACACGCAGATGATGCATATAAGTCACAATGATATAAGCGTGCTACCTGTAGAATATATAATCCTCCATCCCAAAGAGGGATAAGGTCTAGGTACTTAGACAGGCACTCTAAGGAGAAGTGAAGTCCTCTAGTGGGGGCCCAATACTTTGGGATGACTCACAAGCTAAGAGAGTCATAAACTCAAGGAAGAAGCGGTCCTAATCAAGGGCCCAAGGTGGACTTTCAACCACTTATAGGAACCCTATGGGCCTACCTTAGGGCCACCAAGGAGGACATCCAACCTCGGCTGGGTCCTAAAAGGCAACCCACTACACATAAAAGTAAAGTCCAAGGCCCAAGCAATCCATGGCCTAGTGGGCCATACACTAAGCCCAATGCATAAGCAACATGGTGGGCCCTCAAGCAAGGTTTGGGCTCAACCATAAATATCATGGGTCCACTCATTGTGGTGGGTCTAATGGGCAGGCCATTATTCCAACATATGGGTGATCCTTATATTTAAAACAAGTAAGTTGTGCCTCACATCTCGGCCCAAGTATGGGCTTATTTTAGTGGGTAAGCAAGGGCCCAACTACTTGAGTATTTGACCCATAAAACCCATCACAATGACATGATAAATATAGGCCTCAAGGGTCCAATGGGCCTATCGAAAGTTTCAGCCCAACTAAGGTTGTAAGGCCCAACAATTAACTAGAAGACTAGTTTAATAAGAATCCAATTAAAATGAGCCTTAAATATGTACTAATTAAGCCCAAAAAATCTAATTAAAATGGGGCAAGATGTGTGTGATAATATCCCTAATTTTGGTGGACCATGCTGCCTAAAAACATCCATTTATGGGCAGTAACCATGGGCCTATTGCTGAAATTCCAGCCCACCACAAGCCGGGCTTATTGAAAATTCAAAAATAATTAATTTATAAATTTATTTTAATTCCTAGTGACCCATACATGTCACAGGAGGGTCCATCAGATGAAGGGAGTAAATTAGACACATAAATCAGATGAGCTATACTGTCCAGTAGCAGCCCAATGGGCAGGGCGTCCCATGGTGGGTAGTCATATGGGCTTGGGTATTTGGCTCTAAAACTTATCTAATGAGCCCCAAAAATGGAAAAATATAGAGGGAGGATGATCACTGCCCCTATGGACCCACATAGATGAATGGTGAGATATAAAATACATTAAGGTGGGCCCACAAAGTAGCTTGGATGGCCAGCCAAGGCTGGACGCCCCAGCCTGGACGTCCCAGCTTAGTGGGCCACTCCATCCCGTACCACGGACAGTACAGGGGCCCGTTGGCTCTAAAATTTTGTAGGTTGGTACTTCCATGGGTAGGCCACACTTCCACAAAATTTTATGATTTTTGGATACTCAAAAGTATTTTAATTTATTTACGGAATACAGTTTGCCCAAAAATTCTGGTCATCCTGGACGTCCCAATGTGGTGGGCCAGTCCAGCCCTTGCCACGGTGTGCACAAGGGTCTATTAGCCCTAAAATTTGGTAGGTGGGTCTTAACATGAGTGGGAAACACTTCCACAAAATTTTGTGATTTTTGGAATAGCATAAGTATTTTATTCAATTTTAAGAACACTAGCTGTCTAGGAAATCTGTTTAGTGCAGATTTTTGACAGGCCCTTATCTGAGCTTCCAATGGGGTGAATTAACGGCCTCTAAAAATTGGGAAAAAATAGTTTTTATGTCCCCTAATATGTGTACCACAGGGTGGGGTCCACATAAGTGGCCCACCAATGTAAAAAGTATTTTATAATCTAGGATTTTCAAACTGTCATGTTGCTGGAACAGTGCAGAAAATCCAGACTGTCCACCTCACTTGGACCACACCTTTAGGACCTCAATTAAGGTCATATGGGGCTGAAATTTGGGAAACATCAAGATGAGATCCTTACCTTTCAGAAAAATATATTTTATGGGTACAAAAGGTCCCCCAATTAGTCTCAAATTCAAGCCCAAAGTCCAACAAAAATTTGTCTAGAAATTTCTGGATGACAATACATGCATGGAATAAAATAAATGTATGGGCCTATTAAGGAAGGGATTGACCCATAAATTGGGTGTCATGGTCCACCCTAGTGGGCCCCATAATTATTTAGAACAAACTCCTAAATTCCCACCATTCCAAGAACATTTAAGGTAGTAAAAAGGGGCATCTAAACCATGGTGTAAGTTGAGTATAGATGTCCCTTCCTTACTGGGCTTTTCTGGCCAATCCAGGCCCACTAAGTGGACCACACATAATATCATCAGATTACGAAAGAAGGAAAGAGAAGAAAGAGCATCCGGCCATCAGGGGAGGACTCTGTCACTATTAAGTCATCCCCACACAATCACAACCACAAACAACAATATAAACACATTGTACAATATAGATCTTATGATGCATGACTTAGATCTTTGAGATGAATGGTTGAGATGCCATCCCAGCCACATGCAAGGGTCTAGATGACCCATCATGCCTAGAGAAATATGAAAAATCCCCATGCAAGGGGTCCATCAAGGGAAGAATCTCATGCATGGACATACATGTACAATGTGGGCCTCATGGCCACATCTAGATGGTTGTGTAGGATCTCCACCATTGATTAGTGGATCTTATACATCCCAAATGAGAAGAAGGGAATGATTTACATTAAGAAGAAGAGATCTACGTGACATGGAGAGCACCCACCTTGATCCTTACAAAAATCCAAGTCTCTTTGCTCCTTTAGCTCCAAGGAAGGGAAATCAATAGATGAGATGAACTTGAAATGGATGGATTTAGAGAGATTAGGGAAAGAAGGGGCTAGAAATGGAGGGAGAGGTGGGGACGTCTCACTTTCTACTAGCAAGAAGGAAGAAAAAAAAAGAGGAAAATTAGAGGGAGAGAGAGAAAGAGAGAGAGAGAGAGAGAGAGAGATGCTTGTAAGAGAAATGATTGTAGCCTTATTTGGGGAAGAGAAATTTTAGCTTTTCTCTTGAGAAATGGGGCTTTGGTTAGAGAAATAATAATAGGCTAGCAAAAGAAAGCCTATTGGAGGCTATAGGCTAGGGTTGTGGGTGGTGTATAGGTGATGAGTAGTGTAAATTATGAGATTTTAGGTGGTGTTGGGTAGTGTGTATTGAAACTTGTGCATTAGGGATGAGACCATCTAGGAAAATGTGCACATTACTCCTAGGTGGGCCATGTGATCATGATCAAGGGCTATAACATGAAATGCACACGACATATGATCTATACATCGGATGGACGCATAAAACGCGTCATTGGAACCGCAACGACGATGCGAACACAATGGCATAGTTTCCAGGTCGATCTGAATCGGGTCTACGTGACTGAACTCAAGGATGACCGCAAACACCACCCAAAGGTCGTGGGTCACCAAAATTTGATTGGTAGGACCGTGGGACCAAAATGAACGAGATGCACACCACACACACACATACACATATGCAAATTTGGGTCGGGTCTCACACTCGGTCATACTTGTATCCCTTCACATCACACCATAGCCAATAAAGGTACACTTCTTTACCCTTTGGTCTAGCTTATCTCTATCAACAGATGGTACATGAGAGCAAGTATCACAACTAAATATACGTAGTCCTAAGTAGTTTACTTTATAACCAGTCCATACTTTAAGAATTTTACAATCAATAGATGTAGATGGGGACTAATTCACCAAATAGCAAGTTCTATTAACAGCCTCAACCCATAAGATTTTGCCCAATACAACATTACACAATATACTTTGGGCCCTTCTCTAAAAGTGTCTAATTCATACGTTCTACCCAATCATTCTGCTCTGGCTGGGCCTCACTGTGTTATGCCTCACGATTCCCTTATCTTTACAAAATTGATTCAATTCCTTCGAAGTAAATTCTCCGTTATTGTCAGTCCTCAACACTTTCAAGTATCGCTCTTACTGTTTTTTAGCCATGACCTTCCAAGACTTAAAAGTAGCAAACATGTCGAATTTATTCTTCAAAAAATAAACCCATGCTTTTCTAGAGAAGTCATAAATTAATGTTACAAAGCATAGCACCCTCTTTTAGAAACCACGAGCAACGACCCCCACACGTCAAAGTGCATATAATCCAACATTCCCTTACTACTATGTTTCTCGGTTTTAAATGATAATTTTGATTGTTTATCATATATGCAATACTATATACATTCAAATAAAAAATTTTAAAAGAAAGAATTAAATCACGATCGAGGAGTACCTTCATACTACGCTCGCTCATGTGGCCTAAGCGCGCATGTTACACATGTGTTGATGTGGATTTTGCTATAAAAAAATGCAGCTCTACCCAATACAGTATTCCCGATCAACCTGTAGAGATTGACTCTCCTTTATGCTTTCATAACGGTGAGTGCCCCCTTTGAAACTTTTAAGACACCATCATGACTAGTGAACTTATGCTCTGGTGCATTGAGAGAGCTGAGAGAAATAAGATTTTTCTTTAAATTAGGAATGTGTCTCACATCGGTCAAATTACACTCCACCCCATCAAATATTCTAATGCGAAAGGATTCAATTCCAATCATCTTACAGGCCTGATCATCATTGTTCATAAGAACCAGGTCACCATTATACTCGATGTACGAGGTGGACCAATTCCAATGATGGGTCACATGGTATGAAGCCCCTGTTGGGACTCATATATTGCATATTTAACCCTTCAATTACAGTAGTTTTCCTGGCATTTAAGTGATAATTTGATTTAATTATATACATATTTGTCATGTGAGGTGATTTGGAAGCCTATGATGAACATGCGCTTAAAAGGATAGATTTAGAGCTCAAAAGAAGATAATGAAGAATTGGAGATTTGAAAGTCATTAATGAAGAATTCACTTAGAAGAAAATGTGAAAACCTTTCAACAACCACAACGTTGCTTAAATTCAAATAGGAAGGAAGTGGTTAAGGCTGAGGTACTTTAGTTGTTGGGTGTGGGTATCATATACCCGATATCCGATAGTCAATGGATGAGTCCTACACAGGTGGTTCCCAAGAAGTCCAGAATCACCATCGTAGCTAATGCCGATAATGAACTCGTGCTAACTAGAGTTACTACTAGTTGGAGGATGTGCATTGAATACAAAAAGTTAAATACCATCATAAGGAAGGACTACTTTCCTTTACCTTTCATTGATCAAATTTTAAAAAGGTTAGCTGGTCATTCCTACTATTATTTCTTGGACGGGTGTTCGGGCTACAATTAGATAGAGATAACCCTTTAAGATTAGGAGAAAACAACATTCACATGCCCCTTTGGCACCTTTACTTATCGAAGGATGTCATTTGGACTGTGTAATGCCTCTACCACAGTTCAACGATGTATGTTGACCATATTTTTAGATATGGTGGGGCAATATTTAGAGGTCTTCATGTAAGACCCTTTCTATTCTGTATGACTTTCTGCTTATGTACACGATGATCGACGCCCTTAGCTAGACCTGTATTGGCTGTTCATAGTAAACACCCGACTAACTGGAACCCCAAAACCTCAAAACCTATCGCATATCGACCGCCCTGTCGCCGCAATCATGGAGGTACCACCTGTGCGTTTGTACGATACTCCGTTAATGAGATACACCACGAAGAATCATTGTTATATCATGTGTACATAACGCCATGTACTCTATTCCACACATGTGCACAACACATGCCATGCACACATATACATGCCATACATGGGTGAGAGAATCTCTGCCCATGTGTGTGATGTCACACACCTATACCCCTCCCTCTCTCATGTACACCCCAAGTCAACTCTTCTCCATGCCACACCTCAGGCATGATGTCATCATGCCATGCCACCACATGTCTCCTTAATCCACCATTAATTCTTAATCATGCACAAATTCCCATAATCCTAGCCTAAGCTAATATTAATCACATTAGCCTAACTTAACCAAAATTTTATCCATTTCTCTACCAATACCCCTCCATCCCTTAGCATTTAATAATTTTCTATACAAGAGAGAGAGAGAGAGGAGTGATCTTGGTGGGCCATCAACTCTATCAATCCCATCCCTTCCATCCATCTCAACCATTAATTTTATCCCTTCCATCCATCTAATTCATCAAGGTGAGTACACCCCCTCCACTCGTATGGTTTGTTTTCTTTCTTGATTATTTGGATGATTGATTGTGGTGATGATGTGATGATAATGATAATGATGATGTAGGATTCATTGATGATAGGGCCCATTGATTCATTGATGGTAGGGCCCGTTGTGATATATGGTTACACACATATAGATGATGGGATGAAACAAATATTAGCATGATCTAAAGCTTGTGTGGGACCCACTAGCCGTGGGCCCACCGTGATGTAAACTAACCATCATACATGGGTATATGGTCACAAGGATGTGGATGAAGAGAAAACATAATTATCAGCTTGGTCAGCAAAACATGGCCCCACTAGTTATCCAACCGTCCAAGCATTGGCCCATTGGGCTGGCCAATCACACACACACCCATGCACACACGTGCATAAATATTAAAAAAAAATAATAAAAGAAAAAAGAGTGTTGGACGTTGATTGCTGCCCACGTCCTGGGGACGGTGGCAACAAGCAGCGTCCCTGCTGCTTGAGACCAAGAGAGGGCAAGGCTGTGGGCCCACAACAGGCCCCACCCTTAATGTATGTATCTAATCCACACCCTCCATCCTATTTTCCAGCTCATTTTAGGCATTGAGCCGAAAAATGAAGACAATCCAAATCTCTGGTAGGCCACACCATTAAAAATATTGTTTTAATAGTAATAATCTGTTAGGGCCCGCTGTGATGTTTTTGTACATTAAAAAATATTGAATATTGGGTTCGTTATACCTGTTATGAGTTGGAGAAACCAGTAGTTGAAGTGGATTGTCAGGATGTGGGACCCACCTATGAAAAACTACACTAAAACAATATATATATATATATATATATATATATATATATATATATATATATATATATATATAGCCAAGGGGGACGCCCACTGACGTCCAATGTCCAGAGGACATTGCTGCTTGGAACGGGCAGGGAAGTGGGCCCCACCACAGGCCCCACCTTGATGCTTGTTGAGCATCTACACCGTGCATTTGATGGGTCCCCTTTAAAAATGGGTCTCCCCAAAAATCAGCCGTACATGGAATTCAGGTGGCCCACACCATAAAATATATATATATATATATATATATATATAATTAAAATTTTTAAAAAAGGAAGTTGGATCAATCTGATCATGAGGTATTGTTATATCCAAACCCAAATGTCTCAAGGCTTGAGAAGAAAATTAAGATAGATCTAACTACCAAGTGGGCCACACTACAAAAGCAGTAGGGATTGAACATCTACCATGGGAACCCTTTTTGGGTCAGAAGTTTTGGACCAATATGAAATTTGTTTTTCCCCTTAATTCAGGTCTTTGTGACCTTATGAACAGATTGGATGGAAAATAAACATTAAGGTGGGCCCTATAAATTGTTTAACGGTGAAATCATTATCTCCACTACTGTTTGTGGTGAGGTCCAGATAATCTTTGGATATGATTCATTTTTGGATAATGCTATAAATTGATCTCTAAAAAAAAATAAAAAAAAAATAGATGAACTGTGTATATGTAATACATACATCACTTTGGGATCCATGTAACTTTGATCTCCTTGAACCGTTCATACAACTTGGAGCTCAAGTATATAAAAGCACTTGTGGGGTCCATTTGAAATTTGGATGCATCTGAAACTTGGACTGACCCCTCAACTGAGTGGTACACACATAATGGATGGGCTGGATTTGTGATCCACGCCTCAGTGGCCCAACAAGTAATCATGAATGTTTTAATGGAGGGTAATCCTCTCAATTTTTATGTGTGGTGTGGCCCACATGTGCCATAGATTGACTTGATTTTTAGCCCCAGACCCACCATGGATCGGTGGCCCATTAATTATGTAAAATGGATTATTTGCAATGTGATATGCGAATGGCCCGGATCCTTGTTAAAATTACTATATATTGCTGGCATACAATCATGTGATTGTGTGGTGTGTAAACAGCCCGAAATTGATATAATTGTGATGAATGCACAGCCCAAATCTTATTATTATGCGCTGCTTAGGTGACCACTAACATGTGAACTTACGGTCCCTAACCATGAAATTCAGTAATGCTCAGGCAACCTTTAAGCCATATGAAATTGTAATGTATATGATGTCTTAAATCACATGAAATTGTGTGGCATGAGTAGTCTACCACCACATGATCATGTGATGTGCTATCTACCCTAATTTATGTGGGATTGGGTTATTACCCCAGATTAGATAATTATATAATAAGTGGACAACCCTTAACCATTTCGCACTTTGATTAAAGTACGGCCTTAAGTAGTAATATCATATGATATGTGTTTAAACCCTTAAACATGTTCAATTATAACAAATGTGTAGACTCTAGTTGTGTGAGGGTGCCTTATAAGTGTTTGGCCCCTTAATCACGTGGGCATGTGACGTATGTATGGCCACCTAATCATAGGCAATGGTGGAGTATATGTAGTCATCTAACTGTATGAATGTGAAATACGCACAAGGCCACCTAACCGTATGAAATCAAGTGGCATTGATGGCCATTCAATAACGTAGGTTTATGCTTATTGATATAGACACCGCCACTTGAATCACGTATGATCAAGTTGTATACTAGACTGAATGTGATGTAGGGTTATGTTACCCAAGCTAATGCTATCAAGGTCCTGGATTCTATGCGATGTGATCTCTAAACCATAAATGGTATGATGAAATGTGGCCCTTGGCCCTTAACCATGCGACACCAAATATGAGTCATTAACTATGTGATGGGTGAAACGGTTATAGTATAAGACTTATCATAATTGGTGTAGCCTTGTATTCGTATGTAGGATTATGATTGCTCAATTATGTTTGGAAAATTTGAAATGTAGACACTATCATGATAGTAATCGTATACATACTAAACTATGTGAAATTGTGGAACTGGCCGCCTGACTATGTAAAAGTTTAAGTAAAGCGGTTGCCCCATTAGTGCGGCCCATTGATGCAGTCCACTTGATGTATATGAGGCCCATTAATGTTTATGGTCCATGTGCTGAGGCCCAAATGATGTATTTGCGACCCATTTGACGAGGCCCGATGTAATGATTATGTGGTCCATTATGATGTATATTGAGGCTCATGGGTCGTAGCCCATTATGATGTATATTGAGGACTATGGGTTATGGCCCATGGTGATTTATATTAGGCTCCTGTATTTGGTCCGTCGTGATATGTATTAGGCCCTTGAGTGAGGCCTAATGTGATGTATATTAGGCCATTGTGTGAGAATATTAGCCCACTATACATTTGGCTCTATGTGGGCCACTCCTTGGAAGAGATGTTGGTTAAATGTCCACATTGATGGGCAATGATGGTTAAATGTCCACATTGTAACCTTCCCTTAGGCCCTTTGTTAGGCCAATTATCGATGCAGATTATCGGTGCCGATTGTCGATACCAATTATTAGTATGTGACAGCATAACATCATGTACATGCCCATACGCATCATCTGCATGTTTATTATGAGATGTGGTTAACCATTGTATATGTCATTTAGAAGATTGATATGAGACTCTCCGATAGGCGGAGATTGTCTCACATGAGCGCACGATATGTGCAGGATTGATACATGGCTGGATTGTATGACTCATGCATTGTGTGTTGTACACCTTAGTGACATTAGGGCCGTAGTCTCCAAAGGCATATCGTGAATGGCCAGATGGGACACCGAAAATCTGTTACTAGCATCGGGTTGCCATAAATGGCCCTGAGTGAAAATTCTTAAACCTTCTTGGTACCAGAGAACGCTCCAACGTCGAGATCGAGTGGATGTATATGAGTGTATGAGGGCCGTATACCAGTAGGTCGCTTCTCCCATGGTGTTGTGGTCGGTTAGGAGGGAGTGTGGCCTTACCCGCCTGAGGGAGTAGTCATAGCTAGGCTGAGTTTGACCAGCTTATGAATGGGTCAATTATCAACGTGCCAGGTAGATATTGGCTAACTACTGTCCAGGCGGATAGTGAGGTCTCTTCCACTTACCCGGTTGTGCGTTTGATGGGGCGGTAAGCTGGTGTAGAGTGTACTAGAACCCAGTGACGATTCCAGAGATGAACAGTACTGATATGTAGACTTATTGAGTAGGAGTTACATACTCATTCATTCACTATCCACTCGGGCTGGTGGTGCGTAACTATTTGTTACGTGTACCTTCGTAATGACCAGGATTTCGGTTGGGGTGCGCGACTAACCTGAGATCAGGAGTTTACCACATTAAGTCTGACTATCCAAATTTAGGTATGAGACTGGATTGGATAGAAGTTCTTTTTGATGGACCCCATAGCCAGCGATACTACGTATTATCATCCTGACTTCACACTCCAGCATGGTCATTCCATTCACAACGCATATTGCATTACATCTGCGGCATATTTTGGGTTACTGTGTTTTTGCATTTATATGGTCTAGATACGGCTGACAGTATTCATGAACTCATCAGGAATTGTATATTACATTACATCCTTGGCATCTGATATTTGACTCTTTTTGACTCCTCATTTGCATAGCTGATCTGTATTGCATACTTTGATATTGTATGACCCATGAACTTGTCAGTATTTTCTCTTACTTTGATATCATATGATTCATGATCTTGCCAGTATTTCCGATATTGTATGATTATAGCAAGACAATATAATGATGATGATGATGATGTAATTACGGATGCGTGTAATACGGTTATGGCAGTGGTATAGGAGAAATGAAAATATGACTTAGTGATGTTGTAGCATTGACTCGAAGTGTTCCTATGTTGTATATGCATTGTATTGGCATTGACATCATACTTTACATACTACATGCCTTTCACCATACATGATTTTTTTTATGGCATATTTATCTTGCTTGCATGTAGGACACACTATACACACGAGTGTACTCACTAGGCTTTTTGCCTAAGCTTCCTATTTCCCATTTTTTTTTCAGGACTGGAGTAGCTTGGAAGACATACTTGCTAAGTGGATTTGGGAATGTTGACATTGTGTACCTTTTGGAAAGCATTATACTTGTACTATTAGGATTTATAATGGAGAGTGTTGCTTAGTATTTTGATCATGGATCTTCATGCTCAGGTATTATTATATGTATATAAAAAAATTCAGTCAAAAATCTTCCTTGTGATGCGCCGAACTCGGGACTTGGTGTGTGGAAGTCAAGTGCTAAATTCGATGTATCACGGAAGCTGTCTGTCCACGGATTTGGGGCGTGACACTTCATGGACGATTTCTCTGTCTTTGTTCCATCTTTCAGTGGATGCCTTAAACATCTTAAATTTGTACTGAAAAGATGCGAAGAAAAAAATCTTGTGCTAAATTGGGAAAAAATGTCATTTCATAGTTCCCAAGGGAATAGTTCTTGGACACATAATTTCGTCCAAGGGAATTAAGGTGGATAAGGTTAAAATTGATTTAATCTCTAACATATCTCCACCTAAAAGCATATGTGACGTGTGATCCTTTCTAGGACATGCTAGGTTCTACAGAAGATTCATTAAGGACTTTAGTCGTCTCTCTCGTCCTTTATGAAATCTCTTACAAAAGGATGTTCCATACAAGTGGAGCAAAGAATACCAAGGAGCTGTCTCTAAGCTCAAGGGTATGTTGACTACCGCTTTATCATACAATACCCAATTAGAATATTACTTTTGAGATTATGTGCGATGCGTCTGATTATGCTATTGGGGCAGTGTTAGGCCAGAGAAAGGAGAAGAAGCCCTATGTGATTTACTATGCGAGTATAACTCTACATTTTGCCCAAGTGAACTAATCTACTACGGAGAATGAACTCTTAACCGTAGTGTTCGCTTTGGACAAATTTATGTCCTACTTAATCAGATCCAAGATCATCATTTGCATCGATCATGCGATGCTAAATTAAGTACCTTCTTTCTAAGAAGTATGTCAAGCTTCGTTTAATAAGATGGATCCTCCTACTTTAAGAATTCAATATTGAAATACATGATAAAAAAGAAGTAGAAAATGTAGTGGTTGACTATCTCTTAAGACTTGACCTACCCGTTTCCCTTAAGACGACACCTATAAATGATATGATCCCTGACGAACAATTATTTAAACATTCCCAATTATCTTGGTTTGTTGACATTGCAAATTATCTTGCTACAGGTTTCACACCGATCCATTGGACTACTGCGCGAGATAAGAAAGAATTCTACACCGAGGTACGCAAATTTATTTGGATGATCTATGCCTATTCAAATATTGCCCAGACCAAATTCTAAGGAGATGTGTGCCTGACAACGAACATCAAAGCGTAATCTCCTTTTGTCACTCTCAGGCCTGTGGTGGTCACTTTTCTGTTAAAAAACCACGGCCAAAATCTTATAGTGCAGCTTTTACTGGCCCAGAATGTTCAGAAATACTCATGAGTTTTGCAAAGCTTATGAGCGTTGTCAAAAATTAGGAAGGTTGTCCCGTCAAAATATGATGCCATTGAACCTATTCTAAATATTGAAGCATTTTATTGCTGGGGCATTGATTTCATGGGACTATTCACCCAATCATTCAGAAACATTTATATATTACTTGCAATAAACTATGTTACCAAGTGGGTAGAGGCGATCCCATTCTAGAACAATGATTATCAAATGGTCATTTAATTCTTAAAAGAAAACATCATTTCCCAGTTCGGAACACCTTGATCCATCATAAGTGATAGAGGGTCACACTTTTGCAATAGGTCATTCGAGACCTTAATGAAGAAATATGACATTTCATACAAGGTAAGCATTCCCTATCATCCACAAACGAGAGGTCAAGCATAAATTTCTAACAGAAAAATTAAATAAATTCTGAAAAAATGGTTAACCTCAATCGCAAAGATTGGTCCATTAAATTGACCGATGCGTTATGGGATTACCGTACAGCTTACAAGACTCCCATTGGAATGTCTCCCTTTAGACTCGTCTATGGGAAGGCTTACCACTTGCCTGTGGAGCTGGAACATAAAGCCTACTGGGCAATAAAAAATTTGAACTTCAATTTGAACAATGCGGGCTCGTTACACAAACTTCAGTTGAATGAACTAAAAGAAATCTGGAACGATGTATACAAGAACTCGAGAATTTACAAGGACAAAATTAGGTTGTTCCATGACCGGAACATTCTTCAGAAATTATTCACATTAGGTCAAAAGGTTCTTTTGTATAATTCTCGGTTACATCTTTTTCCGGGTAAGCTTCACTCTCGTTCGATCAGCCCCTTCATTGTTACAATTGTCTATTCTCATGGAGCTGTGGAGATAAAGAATCCAATGAATGACAACATCTTCAAAGTGAATGGTGATCATCTCAAGCCATTAATTAAGAAGTTTGATTCAGAGGATACGTCCATTCCTCTGACTACTCTCGTGTATCAGGATTGATTTCCTATTTTGATGGAAGTATAGTTAGGTTTATTGATTTCCTATGATTAGGTTTATTACCTTTTGCTTTAGTTATTCGTGTTTATCTTTACTAACCCATTATTTGTTAAAGACTTTGACTATTGCTGCATTTTTCCTTCTCAAGTATTATCTTTCTAACTCATCTCTCTTTTATTGTATTTGTCTCATGTTGACTTTATTGTGTATTTCTTACATTGAGGACAATGTAGATTTTTTTTTTTTTTTTTTTTTTTTTAAAAGGGGGGGGTTGAGATTAGATAGATCTAATTTTCAAAAATTCATGTCAAAACTCCATTGAAAAGTAAATTTTTTAAAGAATTGAATTCATGTTGAGTTTTGTGATAAGATGTCAAAGTAAAACATTAAAATCTAAGAACTATATTTGTTAGTAGACTTATGTTTAAGTTCTCCTAGTTAGTTAATTAATCGAAGATTTTAGAACATCAATTGAGTCTAGCTCACAATCTACATCTAACTTTTTAATTTTTGAAATTGATTCACTCTCTAGTGATAGTATATTAATTACTTAAAAGTGATTAGTGAGCAAGTCTAGAAATTATTATCATCCTAAAGAAATTAAAAGAAGAAGTAAACCAGTTAAAAAACAATAAGATCGAAGTTGGCCGACCTACTTTATGTACATTCAATGAAAAACTAATAAAAAGAAAAAATAAAATGGTAAAAGCCACCAATGCAAAAATTAAAAGCTAGAAAATAAGTGAAATTATGAGGATAAGTTCCGAATCAATGCTTGTGTAAGTTGCCCACTTGAAGGTAATCAGTATGGCTAATATTATGAAAGAAAATAATTTTCATTGAATTATGAAGTTAGAGATCACAAAACACTTTAGAATCTTGATGTTTTGAAATATTCTATTGATTAGGTAATATAAGAGAGTTTACTTCATTTGTTTACTACTGATGATAGGATCTAGATCGACTTTGATTTACTCTCATTCCTTTGAATGACATTCACATGTATAGAATTATATAAAACTTGTTATCTAAGGGAGATTTGAATTGAGACTTTGAGAATTTTTATATTCAAATGTTTTGCTCGGGACTAGCAAAATATTGGTTGGGGGGTGTTTTGAGATTATATATTGCATATTTAACCCTTCAATTATATTATTTTTTTTGGCATTTAAGTGATAAATTTTTAATTATATACGTTTTTGTCATGTGAGGTGATTCAGAAGCATATGATGAATATGCGCTTAAAAAGATGAATTTAGAGTTCAAAAGAAGATAATGAAGAATTGAAGATTTAGAAGTTATTAATAAATAATTTACATGTCGAATATCTAAGGAAACCAAGTGAGAAATGAAAAGAATCAAAGATTTGAAGTGAAGAAAAGGAATCCTGAAAATTTGTCAGAAAAATCATATTCTGAAACTCCGAGTCTAAAAATAAAAATTCTTGTAACAATTCCAAAAATAAACTTCGATGGAATTGACAATTTAGGAATTTCGGGCTCAACTTGCTGGACAGTTTTGGATGATTTTTTGATGATATCGAAGACCTCCGATGACATCAAAGTTTGTCATTGAAGATGTGTAGAGTGTGTAAATTTGAGGCGGTTTTCAAAGTTGGTTGGGTAACACCTATATATAGGTTTCTCATAGGCTTTTAGGTATAAATTAAGGTTAGAGGAGTAGAGAAAAAGGTGAAGCAGCATCATAAGGTTCTTTTCTTCTCTCTAATTATTTTTTTATATGTTTTTATTAAGAGTTTTTAGCTTAATCATGTCTAGGATGAGCTAAATCTCTTAGCTAGGGCTAATGGGTAAAGTTGTAGTTTATTTTGATGCTTCCTTTGTTTTGATTCATGTATATGATGAATTCCTATTGATTTATGGTTTGAATAAAATGAATATTTTCAATTTTTCTATGATTTATTGTTACTCAAATTACAATAGATGTTGTGATAGCTTTGAATATCTTCTTAATCTGTTTTGAGAAGTGTGTGATTTATAAAATTTGTGATTCTCATAGTCTATGGCATGATGGATGATTAGATTCCCTGAGATCATCATATGGATGCTTCATGAGGAAATCATGTCATAGGAAATTCAGATTTTTAAGTTTTTAATGATATTTCATCCAACTATATAAGATAGGACTCCGATTCCAGTTGTATTTTATTGAATCAAGTAAAGTAGCATCCTAATAACACATGTGTATCCTTGGCACTCTAGTTCTTCATTATTATTGTTAAATTTATTCATAATTAATCTCTCTTAACACAAATTCTAGTTTAATTCATATTCTAATTCTAGTTCTAATTTATTTTAGAAAATGTACAAGGTAAGTCCCTGTGGATTCGACCTCGGTCTCACCGAGTTATTACTACATCGCGACCTTGCACTTGGGGTTGTGAACAACACCCATATTCAAAATCCACTCTTGATAGAAGTGACCCATTTTAGACACCGATAATAGATTACAACCATCTGAACCTTCAAGGGATTCTATTGAATTGACCTCCCTTGTAAAATTATCTGAATTCTCATCCTTTTGAGCCTTAGGATTTCAAAAATCTTCTTCATATGTTCATATTTACCACAATTTTAGCACTTCAACTTCCTTTTGCCCTTCGACTTGGATCATGATCACGATTTCTCCTTTTCTTGATCAGACATTCTTCCCATCACAACCAATACTCTTGTAGATGTACGATTGTTCTTCCTTCTTAATTACTTCAACTAAAGCGATGAGATAGCGATGTTAATGTCTAAGGTTTTTCTACCATGGTACAAAGTATCCACCAAATTTTCATAGCAATACGGAAGGGACATTAATAGGATAAGGTCTTTATCTTCTTCATCGATCTTTACCTCCACGCTCATCAGTTTACAAATTAGTTTGTTAAATGCGTCGATGCGTTCATCGAGATTATACCCCTCCGCCAGATTATAGTGTTGCCTCTTCAGATTTAGACAGTTTGAGAGAGATTTCGTTATGCGCAAATTCTCCAACTTCGTCCATAACCCTGTGATGGTTGTCTGATCAAGGACATTATGAATGATATCATCCACCAAATATAATTGGATCGAGGTAATCACCCTTTGATCTAGTTCTTCCTGTTCCTCTTCATTCATAGATTCATGATGCTTCACTTTTTTAAGGAGTGCGTGTTGCAACCATTGCTGAACTAGAAAGCCTCTCATCTTCACCTTCCATAGTTCAAAGTTATTTTTCTCGATAAACTTTTCCGTCTCATACTTCACGTTCTATCCCTTCATCATTATATCTTAGATTTCAACTGAATCCCTAACACACTCTCTGATACCACTTGTTGAGGGGAGTGGAAGCAAACTAAAAATAAATCACACAATAATAGATAAACACAAACAAGCAACAATAGAGAACACATGATTTTACGTGGAAAAACCCTTATGGGAAAAAACTACAGCACGAAGTGACAAGCAATCCACTATGAAAACAAATTACAAGAGATAAAATCAACTTACAAATGTGAAAATCCAAAATCCCTCTTTAAAACCCTAACTTCTCTCTCCCTCTCATGTTCAAAACGACCATTATACGTGACTTACCTTAATTCCTACGATTACAAACCCTTATATAAAGTTACAAGTAAATTAGGAAATAAAATACGCAGTTGTGCAAAATCACTTAAAACCATCGATTGAACCTTTGATCGATCGATTAGCATCAATGGCTTGTCGTTAGGATCGAAGCCATCTTCGAAAAGATCAAATAATGCTAAAAAAATTGTCCAGCGAGTAAATTAAGATTTCTAGGATTTTCTTGATAAGATTGAGGCAAGGTTTGATTCAATCGAAGACCCCTATTTCAATATAGATTAAAGGCACCGGTTTTCAACAGGCACAAACCATCCCTTCAGTGACCTCGATAATCGACATCAATGGTTGATTTTAGTACATAACATGACCTTTTGTTATAGCTATTGAATACTATATCGTGATTGGAAATCGGAAAAATCCTTACAACAATATGATGGCTAGACCCCATAAAGATAGTCGAATAATAATTTCAGCTAGGTGAATAAGTCACATGGATGTTAATAACTTTTACAAGCATGTTAAACTTTTATATGCAAGTGAATAAGAGTTGTCACGAAAGCCTTTTCTACAAACATTTTTTCGGGATGCAAGATTGATTGTATTATCTTAAAACTTTGTATGTTGCTGACTCACTTTATCACCATTTATGGAACATAAAAATCTTTCCACAAATTTAACAACTAGAGTGGATGAATTGTTGTCATGTTTAGAAGGTTGCCTACTTAAAATGGAGAAATTTTGTTAATTGGTATGTTTCGATGAGCAATTATTAAGGATCGGTCATTCATCGGGTGTTAAATCAATGGCTTAGCTATTTTCTACTCATTTTGTACATAAATGATGTACATAATAGGTTAGTGTGAATGGTGGTTTTCAGCGCCCATACTATTTTCTTTGATTTTTCAGTGTATGTGGGTTGACTTGTGTGTATGATGTATTTTACTTGGAGTCGCTATTAATCCCTTAGCTCAAAATTCCACATTCAGATGAGTCATGCAAAATCTTTAAAAATTAAAGAGTGCGGATACTCCCTACTTTGCAATGGCTCTTGACATGTGGCCTTAGATTCCGAGTAAGGGGACCTTGGTTATGGAGAAAGAAGGTGTTAAGCATCATCTCGTGTGGGTAAAGTATGATCTCTGCTTTATATGATTAAGTGGATTTTAGGAGATTTATCAGGTCTAAATTTATCACGCTTAATGTTAAAGGGAGGATGCTAGTCGGCCACGTACAAGCACTCTACAACCGTTAGGGTTTAACTTAGAGATGGCTGTGAGAGAACATGGAAAGATGCTTTATTCAACAACTGGTATCCAAGAAGAACTGTAAAGAAAGAAAATGATGGACCTAGCTTTAACTAATTAGCCATGGCAAGCATCCCATAACTATTAAATTTTGACCTATGAGGGAATGTAAAAACACAATCCTCTTAATAAGCAGCATTCAAAAAGAATTGAATGAAAAAATAGACTAGGCGTTCTCGAGTTTCCGATGTAACAAGATATGAGAATTCTAGAGAATGGTTAGAAAAGCAGGGGGTTGAAGAGAATGTAATGATGCAGATGATGAGATGCAAATGCAAAGAACAACAAGCCTAAATCTTAGGCTTGCGATTTGCTGTGACTTAGGTTGTAAGGTGAAACACTTTTGCACTCTTAGCCTAGGAGATAATCAATGCCTTTGATCCTATATTGGCTTTTTCATTGGGGGTGGTGTGTGGCCCAAATAAGTGAGCCTTAATGGCTTAACAGATTGAGAGACTTGGATGTGAGCTAGGATTTGAATGAGTGGTATTTGATTGATCGGACGATGGGGTGGATGTGGTGGTCTAGTTAGGGATGAAGGGTATGGATGGGAGTGTATTAAAGGATTAGCGGTTGTGGGCTGGATGAGTATATGCATGAAGAAGAGTTGAAAGTGGGCTAAAAATGATATGGCCTTGGTAAGCTTGGCTCCCCGCTCCCCCCCTCATCTTTCTATTTCCTTAAGATGGATTGGTGGTTTTTTTTAAATGAGAAGAGATTGGATATTTACAGAATTTTGAGATGTCAATATGGTGATTTGAGGGGTAAAAACTAATGTGGAATGGGGTGATTGGTGGAGGAGAGAGGAGCGCCATGTAGCGCTCATTGGTTGGATAGATGCATAGAGCATAAAAAGAAAAGAGGAGAGAGAATTTGAGTGGTGGGCTCTTAGTTCGAGGAAAAACACTTGTTTAAAGGCTCTAATATAGGTCTCTCCATGATCTATCCTAATGAGTTGAGAGAGTAGAGAGTCGTTTCATGCACCCACTATGAGGATAAGGTGTGTCACCAGAGAGTCATGCACATGATAGAACCCACACATTCACGCGTGTATGGAAGGTAGAGGGAAAGATGTTTTCATATTTTTTTCTTGTCTTTAGCTTTCTCTTTTTCTCTTACACCAGACATCTTTGGGGAGTGGGAGGGTGAGAGGGGTGTACATCCCAAATCCTTCTTTTATCCTCTCTTTCCCCCTCTCTTTAAGAGATGATCTATTTATAAGGAAGAGCTAGGGTTTCAAAGATATACTAGTATGGTGCTCCTCATCCCTATAAACTTCAATACGCCCAATATCGTCGAAAGTCTATAAATTTGCGTTATCCATGTATTCAAATTGACATAATCCTTCCACTGTCAAGTGACATCCACTCTTGACCAAAATCCTATGCTAATCTAAGAGGTAGACTAAAAGATCTTAATCACTAGATATCAATCACGCGCAATAAAGCATATCTAATGGTTAAAACAAAAGATCAACAGTTAAAAACTTTCAATTAAACATCTAAATCCTTTTAAGTTTGGGCTTTGCTAGAAAACAAGTTAGTGAATGATACAATCACACATAATAAGTTTTTTAGGGTAATCAGTGGATCCTATATTGAAGTATATGGACCACGATCACATCCTTAGTACATGTATCCAACCACACACATTTATTAGCCAGTAATATATCCTTGCAAGGTGAGCTAAAGCACAAAACACCAGGTGTTAAACTCTTCATATGTCCTTAGTTATAAGGATTAATTCAAGCTATTATATGATTAAATCAATCTCATCCAACATGATGGTCTCTCTCCTTAGAGACTTAACGTGATAGGGCAAGGCATCCGTGAACACTCACATTCTCATGTGGTGTAGGGAAATGAATTGATCGCTTGATAGTGGAGACCTTCCTATTCTAATTCATCTTTAGTTCCCACAGATAGCATGGTTACTCAACCTTTCATAGATCACCCAATCCAACTACTAAGGTCATGGAGTTAGGATGTCGAAAACCATGAACCACCACTCTCTTTTGGCTAGTGGCCATTCTGTCCAAACTTACCGCCCCTTAAGGCAACTAAAGGAATGCCTCTCTATAACCTACAATATCATAAGTAGTAAGGTTTTTCACATAGTAAATTTGACATCCATGGTGCAAACATATAGTCATTAGAAATTTCTCGAAGTTTGTTTTGCGCGTACCTAAGCACCAACGTGTTATGACCTCCGCATAACTAAGGGGTTGGTGCGAAATGGTTCTCACCCAATACGGTACCACTCTATGCCACTTCGTGCAAATAGTTAAGAGCTAGCCCAAATCCATCTCATGCCATTACTCAACAAGAATAAGATGTCCAATCTCTATTCATGGCCTAAAACGAGCGCAAAGCAATATTTTTCATCTTGCACCCACCGTCCATGATTAGTGTGAGATGATCATCATTCAACCTTGAAAGAGATCAACTATGATTCCTACTCACTACCATGCGCCATCGTGGAACTAGATTTCATTTTGCACTCATTGTTAACAATTAGCTCGAGACCAAATTTCCCAACTACTTTGTTCAAATTCCAAGGGCCAATGAGAAACCAATTTGATGCCCAGCATATGTCGATGAAAATCACTATAAGTTATCTAATGAAAATGTGATATGTGCCTGTTGATATGATTTTAAGATAAATATAAATATAGTTAGGGATTACAATTAGTGTCATTTATTCATGGACATTTGTAATAAATTTTTATCACATTGCCACATTCACACAACAAAAATAAGAATTCACACACTTGAAAGACTTTCATTATATTTTGAATTTAAATACATTCTAGGCCACGACATACCACAAGCCTTTAATTACATCTCAAGGATAATCCTTGATTCTAAAGTAAAGTATAAATAAAGCATAAATAAGAAAATAAATGAAATAATCTTACCATTTGTAAGAAATAAAGATAATCAAAATATCCAAGAGGTCAATACACTGTAACAAGTGGAATCCTCTAAACAGAATCGAGAGGACTCGTCAGATATAGATTGAAAAACTAATAGAAATAAGAGTTAAACCATTAAAAAAGAGATCTATATGGTTTGACAATATCTTGGTTTAGGGATTGATGTAGAGCGGGTCGTGGATAGTTTCATGGCCAAGATGGATCAGAAAAGGCCCGGTCGACGACAGAAGTAATCCAGACCATCAGACCTTAGATCGGGCATATCTCACAATTTAGAATGAGTTATCGTGCGTAAAATATATGATTTTGGGGTAGAATGAGCTACTTTAGCCACGCAACATGCTATGTTATGTAAGACGGATTTGCAAAATATCCCCGGATCGACGATCGTTTCCCCGTTTTAATTTTGTTTTTACTATAAATAGTAAGTTTTAGTTTGATTACAACTCTTCAACTGTTAGGCTTTATGAGTTGCGCTCGATGTGAAAAGAGCTTAGAATAATTAGGAGAACAACTTGGGGAAGCCAAATAGGACACTATTTTTGGTTGAAAACCTTGCGCACTAGTAGACATCACGCCCATCTACAAATACTAAATTTACTATTTATAGTAAGTTGCAAATTCTAGGAGTTTTAGTTATAGTTTGCTTATGATTTCTATCTCATTGCTTGGTATCCCTATTTAAAGGGTTGTGAACTCATTTATTTCACTCATCAATCAAATTATGAATTTATTAGAATTTATTTCTATTCTTCTTGCCTTCTTTCCTTGTGGATTCCAAAAGTCTATGTGAGAAGTCCAAAGAAGCTCCGTGGATTCAGGGTAGTTATCCTTAAGGAAGACAGTGATTGACCTCATCATGTTCATCCCTGCGTTAGGGATATACCTATTCCATGGGAGAAAGCAAGACTTTTTATTATAACAAGATTATTAATAATATAAGTATGGTTTCTCATAGAATGATTGTTTTATAATCATCAATCTAGGATGTAGATGCCGCATAATGCACATGAAAAACATGTATGTCGAATGATGGGTTCACTCACTAGTCTGGCCAGCTAATGTTGTGGATTGATAATCATATAGAGGAGAGCAACACAAGAAATCCAAACTAAGTGATGGATAATGAGTCTCAACTGACGGATAAGACATACGACCAATGGTCGTATCTGGTGGAAGATGAGTTTGTTGCATTATATGGATGAACTGTTTATATGATTGACTGTTAAGAGATTTAGTTTCCTTATTATCATTATTGATGTTTGGTTTCATTTGGAACCATTTATGATCATAATTAGATTGAACGGTATTTAATATTGCAATTGAATAAAGTCCTAAATGGGTGGACATAGTTGAATTTTAGATTTAATTATGTGGTTGTGGATGCGATGGACTCAGTTACAAAAAAGTATGCAATTGTGTGAATGTCGGGATGTTAATTTAGTGTGAACTTAAAATGCATTCAAGTACACCTCTAAACAAATTTATGATGAGTGGAATTATGTACACATGGTGTATGAGTTATTGACTATAACTCAGGTCTGAGGGTGCGCACTATGTATTTGAATTATCGGGCGTGACAGGGTGCCTAACACCTTCCCTATTTATAATTGCGTTCCTTACCTTGAATATTTGAATATAAATGAAATAGTCATCTTAGGTGGAGTATCTTTGGATCCTCTCTCCTAGTATATCCATAAGGTCTAGCCGATTGTAGAAATGAAGTAACTGACTAGTGGCAACTCTGATCAAACATACAAGCACAAAAGCCCTTTAAAGAGGCACCCGTGGAAGCCAAGAGTCAATTCCATTTGGGATCCAACATCCACACATAGATAGCATTCTCGATTGTTTTGAAATGTCGGGATGCAAACCTATAGCTATGTCAACAAAGAAGAGTCTTAAGTTGAGTGGGAGCATCTATCCTATGAAAAGGAGAAAATGATTAATGTTCCTTATATTAATTAATTGACAACCCCAAGTGTAAGGTTGTGATGTAGTAATAACTCGGTGAGACCAAGGTCGATTTATAGGGACTAATTTGTGACTTAAGAGCACATTAGGATTGATCTATTTCTAGAATTACAAATCCAGTGAATAGTTCAAGGGAAAACAATAAAAACAAAGAACTGGGGATATAGGGATCCACTTCTAGTCAATTTATAATAGATCAATAAATTTTACTGACCAATTTCTTGTCTAATCAAGCCAATCAATTGACTTTCAAAGCATCCAATGTACCCAAAGTTCACAATAGAACCATAAATAAACTACTTAAAGCTCCTAAAGTAAATTCAAATCTAAATAAATTAAAATATCATCATCAAAACCCATATATAAATCAATAAACTAAAGCATTGTAACCCCTTAGCCTTAGCTAAGAGATTAGCTATACATAGCTATCCTTACAAACAGAAAAATAAAAAAACCAACTAAGAAACCAAAGATTAGAGAAGAAGGAAGGTGCCATCGATGGATATATGTCTAGCGTTCCACAATGCCTCCATGGATTTCACGGTGGCACCTTAGATATCGTGGGGTCATTTCTTGAATTTTCTGGATTTTAACTTTCTGTCCTTAAATTTTTAGATTTTAACTTTTTTGACCCTAAAATTTTGGATTTCTTTTCTCATCTTCATTTCTTTACTTCTCTTTAAATGCGGTTTGTCGATCTTCTTCATTGATTCCTCCACATGCTTGATCATCATATTTTAAAGCTTCAATTCTCTAATTCTTAAACTTTACTCCTTTTGAACTTTAAATCTTTGATTTAAACACAGATTTGGTCTTGGTCTTCAAATTTCTCCTTGTACATGAAACACACATAATTAAGACTCATTAATTTAATGTATATAATAAAAGCAATGCAAAATAGGAGATAAATATGTAATACTTAAGCATTATCACACCCTTGAAAATATATGCGAAACTTATTTCCAAAACTTGAAATAAAAAATTTATTTTAAAAAGTAAATTCTATAAATGCATATGATTCTTCAAGTTATCTAAACGATAGAATTTCAAGGCACATAGTTTTCAAAATAACATCTCCCTAGATTATAGCACTTAGTAAATAACCTAATTGATTTCATATCATTAATCACTTAAGTAGAAAAATCTCAAACATTGAGTTTCATGGTTCACGATGATAAATAAACTTAACACAACTAGAGGTTTAGTTTTATACATTCATGTCAACATAATAATGATACAAATTGGTTAGATTAACCAAAGCCTAAACTAAAACTTGCATTACTATTTAATGAGGATTTTCTAGTTTTCTAATTTTTTCATCGACAACATTCACTCTATTTCTCCTTTTTTTCATTCTTTTTATGGATAATTTTTCTTCTTTTTCAACTTTTTTTTCTTAATATATATTCCTTTTTGATGTACTTATTTTTTAAGTGGTTCTCTCTCTCTCTCTCTCTCTCTCTCTCTCTCTCTCTCTCTTTCTCTTGAAGATGATGGAAAATTTCCTCGAACTTGGTTCCTAACACTCCAGATAATCATTAAGTTAACACTATAGTCTCAAACTTAAACCCTAGAAGTGTAAGTTAGATGTGAACTATGAAATTCATTACTCATCAATGTTTACAATTTTTCAACTAAAAATTAATAAAATGAACTCAATTTTAAAATTTATCAAGTAGCTAGATTTTAGGTTTAAAAAATTCTCATCAATAAGTGCCTTATCATTCTAATATTCAGATTAATTTTAAATACTTCAAATTCATAGAATATAATTTCTATAAAAAAATCTATCCCAAAACAAAAACTTTTAAACACAATTGAAAAATCTTCCATAGGAAACCCCACCCCAACCTAAATGTTACATTGTCCTTAATGTAAAAAAATATCATGCAATAAAATCCACATTAGAGCAATAAATATGTAATTAAGTAGATGGTAGAGAATACCTGAGATGATGAATATGCAAGTTTTGAATTTCAAAAGTTGGCAAGAAGACAGAACCTTATCTAAGCAAACTAATCATTTCAAAGATCTCCATCAAACTAGAAGATCGAATGACTCTCCTAGAGGTATGGACAACTCCTCTGGAGTAAATTTCCATACTTGCTTCAACTAGTATCCAACAAATCAATACCTCAATATTCTAAAAATTCAACTATTAACATGATCAGAAGAAGCATTTTTGTATTAGCGATTTCATAAAAGGAGATTTCAAAATTTTATTCATTGGGTTACATCTTTGTCATATAATGCAGTGTAGGGTGGGCCAAGTCCTCAGTCACTTTATTTTCAAAATAGGCCTCTTTGCAGTGTAGGGTGGGCCAGTATCCAACAAATCAATACCCCAATATTCTAAAAATTCAACTATTAACATGATCAGAAGAAGCATTTTTATATTAGCGATTTCATAAAAGGAGATTTCAAAATTTTATTCATTGGGTTACATCTTTGTCATATAATGCATACTCAAACTTCATTTTCAAAATAGGCCTCTCTTCAGGCAGATCAAATACTAAACTTTCAATTTCTTACATAATAGAAATTTCTAAATTAGATGTTGGTGTCTCCTCCATTGAAACACCCTCTTTTTATTTTCAGATTTTGGTTCACTCTAGGCATTAATAATATCTATGATCATATCATCATTGGAATCAGAAAAATGAGCCAAACAGACTTCTAATGGGTCATATGACGCCCCGGTCACTGCTTCATGTGGGCGGGCACACATGTGGGCGGGCCCCCAAGTGCGGTTTGTGCCGCGAATCGAAAAAGAGTTGTCCAAACATGTTTTTCTCCCTTAATGGGTCATAAAAAGCAAAACCTCCGCCACTGGCACTCGATGACAATTGGGTTGGGCAATATCATGGACGGTCCTCTGTGGCGGGACCACGGAGCATTGTATTGATCATACCCTAAATGACGCGTTGTGCCTGGAATGGGTGAGCGTCCTCAACATCCAAAACCTCCACCGTGTACTCGATGGGTGTCGATTAGGTTGGACAATATCTTGTGGGATAGGTGTGGGCGGGACCACGGGAGCATTTTTCCTCCACATGAACCTCATTCATGGCACTTGGGTTGGACAATATCATATTTCCGGGACCAGGAAAAGTTTAAGAAGCCCCATTCCTTACCCCAAATGATGCGTTTTAAAGCCGTGAGCTTCGACAAAGTGGACAATATCATGTGCTGTGGGGGTGGGCCTTATAGGTCATAACAAAGGTTGGCAAGGAGGTCCTCTTCATAATGTATTGTTTCTTAAACGTCCTCGACATATCATGTTCTAAACGTCCTCATGATCAATTTTGTTTTCCAAAGGAAAAGTTTAAGAACCCCATTCCTACAATTGATTATAACATTCGAGGTTACTAGGAATGGTCGGCCCAAGATAACTGACTATTGATTTTTTATGTTCATGATCAATTTTGTTTCCAGAACAATAAAATCTATCGAAAAGTAGAATTTATTAATCTGGACCAAAACATCATCAACTACCCCTCTTTGTATCCTTATTAAGTGATAGGCAAATTGTAATGTTGTCTTTGTGGGTTTTAATTCACCATGCCCTAATTGCTCATATACCGAATAAGGCATAAGGTTAACACTTGCCCCTAAATCAAGTAATAATTTTTCAATCCGATAGTTACCAATGATGTAAGAGATTGTTGGGCTACCTGGATGTTTATGTTTTAGCAAAGTGTTTTAATTGATTATGGCACTCACTTGTTTAGTCAAAAAGGCCTTCTTATGTACGTTCAGCTTTTGCTTCACAATACATAAATCCTTTAAAAATTTGGCATGGGAGGGAATTTGTTCGATAGCATCTAACGAAGGTATGTTTATATCCATCCACTTAAAGACCTCTAAGATGTCCTGATTTTTAGCCAAAGATTTAAATGATATCAACTGCTGGGGAATTGGGGCCTCAGGCTTATAGCCAAGCTTCAACTCCTTGTCATGTTGAGTGTCATTAGGCTTATCATCACTATTGGATTTAGAAGATTCCTAAAGTTTTTAAATCATCTTTGCTGTCTCTTTTTTAATCACTTTTCCACTTTTAAGAGTGGTGATTGACTTAGCATATTCTATATGAGAGTTGAAGGGATTCAAATTAGCCACGTCGTATTGGCCTTTGGGGTTTGGTTGAGGTTGAGCAGGGAAAATCCCTTTCTCCATCATAGTGAGGTGTAATTCAATTCTCACTATCGATGTTTGAACTCATTGATGACTTGCATTATGGAGTGATTTATATGATTTTGCCCATATATAAATGCATTCAGTGTATCCTCAAGGGTTATCTTCGCTAGGGCACATGAGTCGTACTAATAGAAGGCCCTTGGGGATTAGTATTTGCATTAGCCATAGGTCGATTCCTCAAACTGAAGTTTAGATGATTCCGCCAATCGAGAGTGTATGTATTTAAATTTGGTGCACTAAAGGGGCATTGATAAGCGTTCATGGCATTCGCTTGAGCTTACAACACCTCTTAAAAACTTAAATTATAGGATAAACCTTTGTTAAGTGTGTGTTACTCTCACTATGCCACAAGCACTTTTCATACCTCATCGGATTTGACCGCATCACTTCTCCACAATTCTTTGGCTTTGACCTTTCTCGTGAGATCCGTAATCTTTGTGTTTACATCTTCTTCCTCGCTCAAGACTTAAATTCCTTCCTTCTTCTTAGGTGTGGGTTGGAAGTACTTGATTTGTTGGAGGTATCCCATGATTGGCCATTTTCAACAAGTAAATCAAAGTATTCCCATGCCTCATCGGGGTACTTTCCCATAAACTCGCCATTACACATCATCTCTACGAATTAATGCATATTTGAACTTAATCCATCATAAAAGAAGCTAATCACATGCCATGTTTCATAACCATGGTGTGGGCATGCAAGTAAAAGTTCCTTAAACCTCTCCCAACATTAAAAAAATGTCTTATCCTCCTTTTGGGAGAAGTTCATTATATTTCGACACAATGTATTGGTTTTATTAAGAGGGAAGAACTTTGTGAGGAACTCTCAGGTCATCTTAGCCCAAGTCCCAATAGATCTCGACCTTAAAGAGTGGAGCCATGACTTAATACTCTCCTTCGATGAGAATGGGAACAACTTTAGTCTAATAACATCCTGGGAGACGTTGTTATAGTACAAAGTTGTCGCAATCTCGTTGAATTCTTTAAAATACAATTAGTGTCACACCCAAAACCCGGAAATCGGGCTCACAAAATTCTCGATTGCCGAATTCGGTGCCGACAGCCTCCGTAGTACCCCATTCTCGACTTCCAGCGCCCATACGCTAGATTTCGATCCTGGGATCCTACAAGGAGGATTTTCCAACGTACATTTGTCTCACATATCCACTAATATAAACATTTGATTACAGTGCTGAAAGGGATATATATATATATACACATATATATATAATCAAAGCTCCAAAAGACAGCTGTATGCTCCAAGCTCAACGCTGCTGTGACCTAACGCCACCTGCACGCATCTATCGTTCATAAGCTTATAGAAAGCTTAGAGGGTAGTGAAAGTGTATGCAATGCACGTGCTAAGCATATAAAGATCAGAGTAAGTGGAAATACTGATACTCTGTAAATCGTATAATATTAGAGTAATGCGGAAATATGCTGGTAAGTCTATAAATACCATCAGCCTTATCCAGGCTATGCGATGTAAAAATATAATAGGCCAATATCATATGTTGAGGAAACAATGTAAATCAGTTATGCAGTGCGAAGACATAGTAAGGCAAATATCATATACTAAGGATGCAATGAAATATGCAAATCCTGATGAGTCCATCTAGGCCATATAAGTGCAGAAACATAGCAACCCAAAATGCCATATGCCGCGGATGTAATGCAATATACGATGTGAATGAAATGACCAAGCTGGAATGTGAGATCGGGATGATAGTACGTAGTGTCGCAGACTATGGGGTCTATCACAAGGGACATCTATCCAAACCAGTCCCATACCTAAATTTGGATAGCCAGACTCAATGTGATAGACTCCTGATCTCAGGTTGGTCGCGCGCCCCCAACCAAAATCCTGGCCACTACGACAATACACACGATGACTTGATTTCGCACTACCAGCCTAAGTGGATAGTGAATGAATGAATGAATGAGTAAAATATTGGGTATACAAATCCTACTCAATAAGTCCACATATCATACCATACATCTTTCAGATCATCACCGGGGTCTAGTACACTCTAAACCAGGTTGCCATCCTATCGCGCGTAACAAGGTGAGTGGAAGAGACCTCACTATCCGCCTGCCAATATCAGGCTCGGCTCGTTGATAGTGAACCCATTCCTCGAGCTGGTCAAATTCAGCCTAGCTTTGCCCCCTCCTCTCGAGTAGGTAAGGCCGCACCCCCTTCCAACTGACCACGACACAATGGGAGATGCGGCCTAATGGTATATGACCTTCATGCGCTTATACATCCACTCGGTCTAGACATTGGAGCAACCTCTGGAACTACGAGGGTTTAGGAACTTTCACCTAGGGATATCTATAGCACCCCATGTGAAAAAGATTCTCGGTGTCTCATCTGGCCATCCACGACATGCCTGTGGAAGCTACGACCCTTATGTCGCTAGGGCATACGGTGGTCGTGTCACATAATGTGAGATGCATGAGCCACATTATCCAGTCATGCAACAATCCTACGCATACCGCACCCTCATGTGGATAACTCATCCTATCATGGAGTCCCATAATAATCTGCCTAAATGGCATGCACTATCATCAATCACTCCTCACATCAAGCATACATATGATGCGCATGGGCATGAATCGTGAAGCTATACTAAGCATGTTATAAGATGATGGTGTACTTTACTCATATCAAGGATGGGCCTAGATAACCTACTCATAATAAGAATGGGTTTCACAATGGGCCCAAGGGGGGTTACAATGTGGGCATCTAACCATCATTGCCCATTAATGTGGACATTTAACCAACATCGCTCCCATGAAGTGGCCCACATAAACATTATTACATACATTATAATGAAATCACACATTACATCGGTCCGCACATTCATCGCATTGGACCTCACTCAAGGGTCATATATACACCACATCAGGCCTCACCATACGAGCCACAAATACATCACAATGGGCCTTATCAAATTGGGCACAAATACATCACAACGGGCCACATACCTCGGCCTAATTCACATCACAATGGGCCGCATGACATTGGTTTAATACACATCACAATGGGCCGCATGACATGGGCCCAACATATATCACAATGGGCCGTACCAATGAGCCTCATAAACATCAAGTGGGCCGCACCAATGGGCCTCATATACATTAAGTGGGCCGCATCAACGGGCCGCACTAATGGGCCTCATATACATCAAATGGGTTACATCAATGAGCCGCACTAATGGGCCTCATAAACGTTAAGTGGGCCGCATCAACGGGCCGCACTAATGGGCCTTATAAACAACAAGTGGGCTGCATTAATGGGCCGCACCAATGGCCTATGAAAGTGCCTTGGTTTGTTAATTAGTGTGAGTGTTGAGTCAGTTAGACTACAGAGCCTGACAGGAAGATCAATTCAAGCGTCTGCCTTAACCTGATGTGTGCAAGCTCACCACAGATAAATCTGAGCCTCACATCCCTTATCCTAAATCACCAGGTATATTAAAACCCTTAAAAATGTTAGAATATCATAAGGTTTTTAGGGTAAGAAAATATTTTCAAAATAGGAAAATTCTCTAAGTTTTTTTGCCTTGTCTATTTCATCAATAAACATCTCTATATGATTGACCTGGGTTGTCGAGTCCTTGATGCTCCATTGATACCATCAAAAAGAGGACCAAATATGTCCAGCAACCTCATATATATTTGGACGAAATTATCGATGTATCGATACACCTATCGATATCATCAATATTCAAATCTCGAGTCTATCAGAAGTGATTCGATAATAGCGACAGGCAGAATTCTGGCGCTCTTGTTTTTCCTTAAGAATATCATATAAGCATCGATATATCGAAGCCTCTTCGATACCATTGAAATTCAAACCTCGATGATATCGGAAAGTCCTCGATGATATCGGCCTTGGGCGCCAAGTTCTCCAGCAACATATTTCAGGGTGATTTATCTATGATCGGGGGTCACTCGATAGAATCGATATTCGAATATCGATGATATCAAAGCCGTATTGATTGCATCGAGCATGGACATAAACTGTCTAGCAAGCTTTATGAAAAATCCTTTTAATTTATCGATGCATCGACACAGCTATCGATATCATTGACATTCAAATTCTGATGATCTCGAAGGTCGCTCGATCTTTCATGAAAACCTGAAATATTTTACCTTAAGTCTCTCTCATTTTTCAAGTGTCGATGGATCGAACCTCTCATCGATGGAATCGGAGTTCAAAATTCGATGACATCGACAATCGTTTTGATTCATCGACCAGTTGCCAAAAGGTTTCTATAGCGTATGATATTGAGTTCGAGTCATCGAGCGGACCATCGATGCTATCGAGAGTATATGCTCAATGATATCGAATCTGCTCGATAATATCGAACTCTGTCATAAATGTGATCATTTTATATCCGTTGGAACCTTTTGCCTATATAAAGAGGACTTGTTTATTGTTGCTGTGAGAGAAAGAAGGGAGAGCTTTTGAGTGTTTAACCTTAGATCTTATACCCAAAGCCCTTTCTCTCAAGGGAGTTCATCTTCCAATCCACCCTCATCATTGATATTCAATAAAGTGGATTGGGGAATTAACTTCCGCATTCAAGGATCCTCCAACTACTACCTTAATGACAAATCATTAAGCTGGGATGCCTTGAATGCTTAGATGATTGAAATCGCTTTATCTTCCTTATAGAAAAATCTTTTGAGAGTAGGATTTCATTATAACTTTGACCCAACCTGTCGCCATGCATTGGTACATCTTTTGAGTTGCGGATCAAGGAGACCGAAGACTCTTCATCAACAAAGGAGAAGATCTTTGTCAACGTGCTTAATGAGACTCATCCACTTATTTGTAAGTATCTAGAGTCTAGAGGACACTTGTGATAATTCCTTTTTAGGATTGGGTCTTAGGTGTTTCTCACCCCTTCAAGCCCTCGTAGGAGGCCTCCGGCAGGAGTGTACGTGGTAGGTGCATTGTATGGACCCTTACTCTGTGGAGAGCATAAACATCTGGTTGAAGGTGAACCAGTCAAAACCTTAGGTTTGAGGTGAACCGTGTGAAACCTCAGATTTGGGGTAAATCGCGTAAAACCTCCGTTAGGGTCTTATGAAAGATCCTTGGCTAGTGTGCCTAAACATGGGTGCGTTGTGTTGACCCTTGCTCATGAGAGCATAAACAGTCAGCCTCAGTATAGGTTATAAAGGTTGAAGGTGAACCTGATTTAAAACCTTAGGTTTGAGGTGAACCGCTGTGAAACCTCCTTAGTGAAATCCGGCACACTTAAGGGTTGAGTGCGTCTGCCGGGAGTGGAGTAGACTGATCGTCAAACCACTATAAAAATGACTGTGTTTGAGATTGCTATTTTTCTGATTGTGTGATTTACTTTAATATTTTCATATCTGAATATTTGAGATCACACCTCACACACATACACAGTCATATCCATCATAAACTAGTTTGCATACTGTTTACTTATTAAATAGTTTGTGATTGGATCCTCTACTAGGCTTGGAAGCTAGTAGAGTTATTTTTGAGTAATCTTAATATGAGCTTGTTGATTAGGATTAGTGCAATAGGATTTTAAATAAATCATAAAAACTTTAAAAGTCCTATTCACCCCCCTCTATGACATATTGGCATATCCCTACTTCAACTAAAGCGATCTTCACCGCTATTTCGGCCTAGAAAAGTGGATGAACCGTGTGCATGCAACACACACATCATGATAGGCTGCACAAATGAAGGACATAAATATATAATACATGCATCCATGGTAGGCCCCACTTAGCACCGTCCAAAGGTGGACGGTGTGAATATAGAATACGTACACCAAGGTGGGCCCCATCACATGGGCCTAATATACATAACAGGTGGGCCCCGCATACACAATAAATGGGCCCCACCAGATGGGCAGTGTGGGTTCAACATACATCGTGGTGGAGCCCACGGCACCGTCCAAACATTGTCCATGTAAATCAGCACTGTCCAAACATTGGACTGTGGATGAAATACATAGATCACATTGAATCTCACACGTGCAGCAAGTGGGGTCCACGACTGGACGGAGTGGATATAAAATAAATACATCAAGGTGTGGTCCACAGAACTGCTGACGCCAACTGCAGCAGTGGGTCCCACCGTCCACACAGCGGACAGTGAGGATACAGAATATTTACATCAAGGTGGGCCTCACCTCCACACTTGCAACACGTGTGGAGTGGGCCCTAGGATTGTTAATAGGAGGATGGTATGGATATAAATCATACCTCATGATCAAATGCACAGGGTTGCTGATGCTGATACAATAGCTATGCAGCTGCAGATGGATAGTTAAATCTCACACATAAATGATATGGACCCCACGTATGGATGGCGTGGATATATCGTGAACATCATAGGTGGGGTCCACCGACAAATGGACTGTGTGATTCATGCACACATCATGGTGGGTACCCACCATCTAGACATGCTGGATGGCTGGGATATAGAATAAATACATTATGGTGGGGTCCACACGCCATGTCTGGACAACTGGGTCCCATCGTCCATCAATGGACGGATGGTGTAGTTAGAATACATACCTTAGGGCCCCACAACACCGTGTAAATGGTCTATCACCGTTCAACACAATCTGGACGGTGTGGATGAAACAAATACATCACGGTCAAGCCCACCCAAAAACTGGTAGCAAGGTGGGCCCCCGGATGGACAGCGGCATGGATAAAATACATTCATCATGATGTGCCACACATCAAGAGAGAGAGAGAGAGAGAGAGAGAGAGAGAGAGAGAGAGAGAGAGAGAGAGAGATAGATAGATAGATAGACGATGATGATGGGAGGAGCTCCACCACTATGAGCTCCTCCATGCTATAATGCATACATTAACATGGGTCCCACCTCAAGTGGGCCCTCAAATCATCAAATCCAAGCAAAAACATATAAATATAATCCTAGGAAAGCACCCACCTTAGATCTCTTCTTCCTTCTTTTGCCAATGCATGTTAGAGCTTTAGTGGATGAATTTTAACAGTTGAGATGGACTTTGGATGGTGGCATTGGGTGGTGGGAAGGTAGGCCATACTAGCTTCTTTGGGGAGCCTGGACGATTGCTCTCATGGTGGCTTGGAAGATGGGTAGAGAAATGAGAGAGAGAGAGAGAGAGAGAGAGAGAGGGTTGTAAGGAGAGAGAGGGATGGGTGATGGAGTGATGTGGGTTGTAAGGGATGGGTTGCTTTGACTTTAGTGTTGCTTTGGTAAGGGAGTGATGGGATATGTACTTGATTGATGTGATTGATTGATTGATTTGATTTGACATGTTCTCTTGTGTTTTGCAAAGCATGACGTTTTCCTCAAACTGAACGCGAGCCCACATCTCCTGGCCTGGGTATTGCCTCGGCGCATGGGATACGGCGTCAGAACCGTGGTAACAACGTGGTTGCAAGGGTGCAAGTCTCGGGTTGAGCCGACTCAGATTGATAGGGTACGACTCAGGGTCATGCGCAAATGCCGATTACAGGTCACGGATTGCCGGAGTTCGACCAGGAGGACCATGAAAGTCTACAGAAAGGTATGGTCTAGGATACGGGCCTTACAATTATGGACTCTCAGAATCTAGTCCATGAAATTTAGGCAATAATTGAATTATGCTCTGTTTAAAATCCACATTTTCTCTATTAGTTGGAAAAACCATATAAGAAGGGGTATTAATTTTCGCCGGTTATAAATAATTGCATAATGTTCTAATTGGTGGGACATTGTGCACTGCATTTTCATCATGTACCGGCCTAGCTGGCAGTGTGTTTCTCACGATATCCTTATAAAAAATTGGCTCATTCTTAATCGTGTTTGTGGATGTTTCAGGAGTTCCTATGTGTTTTCTCACACAGTGATGGATGGAGAATTCTTCCACCAATCCTCCTTTGCTCAAAAGTAAAAAAGTATGATCCCATACCCACTTGGGCATGAACCACACAAACAACACTAATTTAATCTAAACCTAAATTAGAACGAAATCCTATGACAAATCAATGAAGTAGAAAGCAGAAATTTAGAGATTAGGTTAGATGTTACTGGTAACGATGAACTAGGATTAGGAAAACCCTACAAAATAGAATGAGATGTTAATAAACTAAAACCAAAAAATAATTTAAGAAAAAAATACTAAAATAAAAAATTTAAAAACTAAAACCCTAAAAGAACCCTAACCTACAGGTTCGTAAAATTCAGAAAAATAAAAAAATCTGACATATCTAGACTAAAACCTAGAGTGTTCTGTAACACCCCGTCCATTTCGTACCATTTTCGATGCATATGTACACAATGATTGACGCCCTTAGCTAGACCTGGATTGACCGTTCATAGTACACACCCGACTGACCGGAACCCCAAGACCTCGAAACCCATCTCATATCGACCGCCCCGTCGCTACGATCGTGGAGGTACAATCCGTACGTCTGTACGATACTCCGTTTGTGAGATACACCGTGAAGAATAACTAGTGTATCATGTGCGCATGGCGCCATGTACTCCACTCCATACATGTGCTCAACACATGTCATACACACATGCACATGCCACACATGGGTGAGAGAATCTCTACCCATGTGTGTGATGTCACACACCCATACCTCCCATCTCTCATGTGCATGAAAAGTCAACTCTCCTCTATGCCACACCTCATGCATGACATCATCACACCATGCCATCCCATACTCCTTTAATCCACCATTAACTATAAATTATGAATTAATTATCAAAATCTTAGTCTAAGATAACTAAGATCACATTAATTAAATCTAACCACATTTTAACAATTTCTCTACATATATCCCTTCATTCCTTAACATTTCACCATTTTTCTACACATGGAGAGAGAGAGAGAGAGAGAGAGAGAGAGAGAGAGAGAGAGAGAGAGAGAGAGAGGAGTGATCTTGGTGGGCCATCAACTCCATCAATCCCATCCCTTCCATCCATCTCAACCATTGCATCTAATCCATGAAGGTGAGTACACCCACCCTACTTATTCTTATTTTGTTTTTGTTGTGTACTTATGTATGGTGGAGATGTGTTGAAGATAATGATGTGATCAATGGTGTGGATGTATAGGAGAATACATATAAAAAGATGATTTAATAGTTGTGATGATATGATGATAATGATGCTATCAATGGTGTGGATGCGTAGGAAATATATATATATATGTAATTAAATTGTTCTAGACTTCTTGTGGGACCCATTGATTGTGGGCCCCACCAAAATATTTCTATGTCATCCAAACTGTCCAAGAATGGCCCCTTTGGGTTGGCCCAAATCTCACACACACATACATCCATATGCACATGTGCACACCACACCCAAATAAATAAATAAATAAATAAGTAAAATTTAAAAAAAATGAGGAGTGGATGCTGTTGTTGCCAGCGTCCAGAGGACGCCGCAACAAGCAGCGTCCCTGCTGCTACTTGAAAGAGAAGAGGGAAGGGGCTGTGGGTCCCCAACAGGCCGCACCCATGATGTATGTATTCAATCCACGCTGTCCATTTGATTTCCCAGCTCATTTTAGCCATGGAGTCGAAAAATGAAGACACTCCAGATCTCTGGTAGGCCACACCATCAAAAAGTCTTTTTTTAATAGTAATAAATGGTTGAAGCCCACTGTGATGTTTCTATACACTGAAATATATCAATATTGTGCTCATTAGACCTGTTATGAGCCCAAGAACTCAGTAGGAGTAGATCGTCCTTCTGTGGACCCCACATGGGAAAAACCACTGAACAAAAAGAAAAAGAAAAAGAAAAAGAAAATATATGCAGGGACGTCCGCCCCTTGCTGCTGCTGACATCCAACCTCTGCTGCCTGGGTAGGCAGGGACCGTGGGTCCCATCCATAGGCCCCACCATGATGTATGTCGAACATCAGCACCGTGCATTTGATGGGTTCCCTCTTAACAATGGGGTACGCCAAAAATCAGCCGTACACGGAACTCAGATGGCCCACACCAAAATAATATATATAAACACACACACACACACATATAAAGCTAAATAAATCCATGGGTCTGATCATGAGTTATGTGTTATATCCAAACCGTCCATCCATTTGACGAGTCATCTTAAGGCTTGAGAAGAAAAATAAGATAGATATAACTATCAAGTGGGCCACACTACAAAAGCACCAGGGACTGAACGTCTACCATTGGAACCCTTTTTGGGTCAGAAGTTTTGGACCAATATAAAATTTGTCTTTCCCCTTAATTCAGGTCTTTGTGACCTTATGAACAGATTGGATGGAAAATAAATGTTATGGTGGGCCCTGTGAATGGTTTAACTATGAAATCATTATCCTAACTGCTAATTGAGGTGAGGTCCAGATAATCTTTGGTTGTGATTCATTTTTGGATACTTTTCTAAGACGATCTCTAAAAATAAATGAACGGTGTAGGTATAATAAATACATCACTTTAGGACCCATGTAACTTTGATCTCCTTGAACCGTTCACACAATTCGGAGCTCAAGTATATAAAAGCACTTGTGGGGTCCACTTGAAATTTGGATGCATCTGAAACTTGGACTGACCTCTCAAGTAAGTGGTACACACATAATGGATGGGCTGGATTTGTGATCCATGCCTCAGTGGCCCAACCAGTAATCATGAATGTTTTAATAGAGGGTAATCTTCTCAACTTTTATGTGTGGCATGACCCACATGTGCTACAGATTGACTTGATTTTTAGCCCCAGGCCCACCATGGATTGGTGGCCCATTAATTATGTAAATTGGATTGATATGTGAATGGTTCGGATCTTTGTTAAAATTTCTATATATTGATGGTCTACAATCATGTGACCATGTAGTGCGTGGACAGTCTACAATTGATGTAAGTATGATGAATACATAACCCCATGAGCTCCATCGTATAGGACCTATTGTGAATTCCTTTGATGTGTGGGCCCAAGAATGTTAAGGCCCATTTTAAGTGAACGCCATGTGGGCCCATTAGTGGTAGCTTTGTTTGGGCCAACCATTGGGCCTCTTCGACAGGAGTATGTAATCTCCATGTGTTGAATATATGATGAATTGGTATTGTAATTTTTGAAATAATGATGATTAACCCCTTAATTAGGATGATCGTGGACAACCCTTGATCACTTGGCACTTTGGTTAGAGTGTGGCCCCAAGTAGTAGGATCATATGACATGTGTTTAAACCCATAAACGTGTTCAATTATAACAAATATGTAGACTTTAGTGGTGTGAGGATGTGATGTACGTGTTTGGCCCCTTAATCATGTGGGCATGTGACGTATGTATGGCTACCTAATCATATGCAATTGTGAAGCATATGTAGTCGTCTAACCGTATGATTGTGAAATGCACACAAGGCCAACCAATTAAATGAAGTCAGGTGGCATTGATGACCATCCAATGATATGACCATGTGCTTATGGGCATAACCATAGTCACCTAAACCATGAACAACCGGGTTGTACGTGCAGATTTTCTTAGTCATGAGACGTATGATATAGGTTGAATTATACAATTTGATAATGGAGTGGCCCTCAATTCGGTGTCATGCGACATAAATACAACCCTTACATTATGTTCATAGGTGAGGGAGATGTGGGGACCACTAAACTATATCTGATGTGATGGAAGCTAGTTCTTGGCCTCTTGATCATGTGACACCGAGTCTGAGTCATTCTCTATATGAAGTATTGGGCGGTTACAATTTAAGAGTTAGTGTAATCGGGAATGGTGGGTATGCTTGTGATTGCGCCTTGGATGCTTTGAAATGTGGTTACTAAACTAGGATACTAATGTGTATATGGCCCAGGTATGTGGCCTACCTGTGAAATAGATTTGAGGCCAATTGCAATGTATTTGAGGCCCATGGGCGAGGCCCAATGTGATATATTTGAGACCCATGGGTGTGGCTCATTGAGATGTATTTTAGGCCCATGGGTTGTGACTCATTGTGATGTATTTGAGGCCCATGTGTAGGGCCCACCTATTGTGTATTTGAAGCCCATGGGTTGTGAAGCCTGATGTGGTGTATTCATGGCCCATGTGCTGAGGCCCATTGCGATGTGTAAGGCCCATATGATATGGCCCAATGTGATGTATATGCGGCCCATGAGTGAGGCCCAATGCGATGAATGTGTGACCCTTGTGTGAGACCTAAAGAGATGTATATGAGGACCGATGTGATGTGTGATTTCGCCATGATGTATGTATTGATGTTTATGTGGGCCACTTCTTGGGAGCAATGTTGGTTAAATGTCCACATTGACGGGCAATGATGGTTGAATGTCCACATTGTGACCTTCCCTTAGGCCTTGTTAGGCCTATTCTCATTGATTTCGATTGTTGAGGCCGATTATGAGTATGTGACAGCATAGCATCATGATACATGCTCATACGCATCATCTGCATGTTTGTGATGAGAGTTGGTTGACTATTACATATGTCATTAGGCATGACGACTATGAGACTCCTTGATAGCCGGAGATTGTCTCACATGAGTACATGGTATGCGTCGGATTGCTGCATGACTGGATTGTATGACTTATCCATCTTGCATTATGATTACTGTACACCTTAGTGACATCAGGACCATAGCCTACACAGGCATGTCGTAGATGGCCAGATGGGACACCGAAAATGTTTGGTTCTAACATACGGGCGCCATAGATGTCCCTGGGTGAAAATCCTAAACCTCCGAGGCCAGGAGACGCCCCAAAGTCGAGACCGAGTAGATATATATGAGCGCATGAGAGCCGTATACTAGTAGGCCACGTCTCTCACTGTGCCATAGTCGGTTGGGAGGGGGTGTGACCTTACTCGCTTGAGTGAGGGGGCAATGTCTAGGTTGAGTTTGACCAGCTTGAGGAATGGGTCCGCTATCGATGAGCCGGGCCCGATATTGGTAGGCGGATAATGAAGTCTCTTCCACTTACCCAGTTGTGTGCTCGGATAGGGGCAGCAAGCTGGTGTAGGGTGTAATAGACTCTGGTGATGATCCCCGAGATGAACCGTACTGATATGTGGACTTATTGAGCAGGAATTGCATACTCATTCATTCATTCACTCACTATCCACTCGGGCTGGTAGTGCATAATTATTTGTTACATGTACCTTCGCAATGGTCAGGATTTCGATTAGGGTGTGCGACTAACCTGAGATCAGGAGTTTACCACATTGAGTCTGACTATCCAAATTTAGGTATGAGACTGGTTTAGATAAAAGTTCTTTGTGATAGACCCCATAGTCTGCAATACTACGTATTATCATCCCGAATTCACTCCAGCATGGTCATTTCATTCACACTGCATATTGCATTACATCCACGGCATATGACATTTTGGGTTACTGTGTTTTTGTATTTAAATACGGCTGACGATATTCATGAACTCATCAGGAATTTTATATTGCATTGCATCCTTGACATCTGATATTTGGCTCTTTATGACTCATTTGAATAGTTGATCTGTATTGCATACTCTGATATTGTATGACTCATGGACTTGTCAGTATTTTCGCTTACTATGATATTGTATGATTCATGATCTTACCAGTATTTCTGATATTGTATAATTATGGCATGACAATATGATGATGATGATGTGATTACAGATGCGTGTAATACGATTATGACTATGGTATATGAGAAATGAAAATATGACTTGGTGATGCTGGTAGCATTGACTTGGAGTATTACTATGATGCATGTGCATTGCATTGACATTAACATCATACTTTACGTGCTACACGCCTTTCACATATATGATTTTCTTGTACATATTTATCTTGCTTACATGTAGGACACACTGCACACACGTGTGTACTCACTAGGCTTTTGCCTAAGCTTCCTATTTCCCATTTTTTTCCAGGGCTGGAGTAGCTTGAAAGACTTTGCTTTCTCGATGCATTACATCTATTTTTCGATTTGGCAATGTTGACGTTGTATACCTTTTGAAAAGCATTATACTTATAACCATCAGGATTTCTATTAGAGAGTGTCGCTTGGTAATTTGATCATGGATCTTTATGCTCAGGTATTATTATTATGTATAATAATAATAAAAAATTCAGTCAAAAATCTTCCTTGTGGTGTATCGAACTCGGGACTTAGTGAATGAAAGTTGAGTGTTGAATTCGGGGCATCACGGAAGCTGGCTGTCCCTGGGTTTGGGGCGTGACATGTTCTACGCCGCAATAAAGTCTCTGAAAACGACGCTGAAAACTCGATTGACAACCCCAAGTGTAAGTTCATGATGTACTAATAACTCAGTGAGATCGAGGTCGATCTATAGGGACTAATGTCACGCCCCGAACTCGAGAACCGGGCTCACAAAATTCCTGATCACCGAATTCAGCGTCAACAGCCTCCGTAGTACCCCATTCTTGGCTCCCAGCGCCCATACACTAAGTTCCGATCCTGGGATCTTACAAGGAGGATTTTCAACATAAATTTGTTCCATAAAAGCATAACCATAAGCATAACCCACAAACAATAACCAGAACATTACCACCACATATCCACTATAATAAAAAACTTTGAGTACAGTGCATAAAGGGAAATACAATATAGATAACAAGTCTCCAGAAATATCGCCACAAGCTCAATCGCACGCTCCTGCCCTGGCTCGACTCCATCCTATCATCACCTGCACGCATCTATCGTGCATAAGCTTATAGATAGCTTATGTCACGCCCCAAACCCGGGGACGGGCAGCTTCTGCGATGCCCCGAATCTGGCACTCAACTTCCATACACCAAGTCCCGAGTTCGGCGCACCACAAGGAAGATTTTTGACTGAATTTTTTTTTATTATACATAATAATAATAATACCTGAGCATAAAGATCCATGATCAAATTACCAAGCGACACTCTTCAATAGAAATCCTGATGATTACAAGTACAATGCTTCCCAAAAGGTACACAACGTCAATATTGCCAAATCGAAAAATAGATGCAATGCATCGAGAAAGCAAAGTCTTCCAAGCTAATCCAGCCCTGAAAAAAAAATGGAAAATAGGAGGCTTAGGCAAAAGCCTAGTGAGTACACATGTGTGTGCAGTGTGTCCTACATGTAAGCAAGATAAATATGTACAAGGAAATCATATATGTGAAATGCGTGTAGCACGTAAAGTATGATGTCAATGCCAATGCAATGCATATGCATCATAGTAATACTCCAAGTCAATGCTACCAGCATCACTAAGTCATATTTTCATTTCTCCTATACTATAGCCATAACCGTATTACACGCATCTTTAATCACAACATCATCATCATATTGTCATGCCATAATTATACAATATCAGAAATACTGGTAAGATCATGAATCATACAATATCATAGTAAGCGGATATACTGACAAGTCCATGAGTCATACAATATCAGAGTACGTAATACATATTAACTATTCAAGTGAGGAGTCATAAAGAGCCAAATATCAGATATCGAGGATGCAATGCAATATAAAATTCCTGATGAGTTCACGAATACCGTCAGTCGTATCTAATACAAAAACACAATAAGCCAAAATGCCATATGCCGTAGATGTAATGCAATATGCGGTGCGAATGGAATGACCATACTGGAGTGTGAAGTCGGGATGATAGTACATAGTATCGCGGGCTATGGGGTCCATCACAAGGGACTTCTATCCAAACCAGTCCCATACCTAAATTTGGATAGTCAGACTCAATGTGGTAAACTCCTGATCTCAGGTTAGTCGCGCGCCTCAACCGAGATCTTGGCTATTGCGAAGGTGCACGTGACAAATAGTTGCGCACCATTAGCCTGAGTGGATAATGAATGAATGAATGAATGAGTATGTAACTCCTACTCAATAAGTCCACAAATCAGTACTGTTCATCTCTGGGATCATCACCGGGGTCTATTACACCCTACACCAGCTTGCCGCCCCTATCCGAAAGCACAACTGGGTAAGTGGAAAAGACCTCACTATCCGCCTGGCAATATCGGGCCCGGCTTGTCGATAGCGGACCCATTCCTCAAGCTGGTCAAGCTCAACCTAGACATTGCCCCCTCACTTAGGCGGGTAAGGTCACACCCCCTCCCAACCGACCACGACACAGTGGGAGACGCGGCCTACTAGTATATGGCCCTCATGCGCTCATATATATCCACTCGGTCTCGACGTTGGGGTGTCTCCTGGCCTCAGAGGTTTAGGAATTTTCACCCAGGGACATCTATGGCACCCGTATGCTAGAACCAAACATTTCTGGTGTCCCAACTGGCCATCCACGACATGCTTGTGGAGGCTATAGCCCTGATGTCGCTAGGGCGTATAGTAATCATAATGCAAGATGCATGAGTCATACGATCCAGTCATGCAGCAATCCGGCGCATACCGTGTACTCATGTGAGACAATCTCCGCCTATCAAGGAGTCTCATAATCGTCATGCCCAATGACATATGCAATGGTCAACCACCTCTCATAACAAACATGCAGATGATGCGCATGGGCATGTATCATGATGCTATGTTGTCACATACTCATAATCGACATCGATAATCGGCCTCAACAATCAGAATCGATGAGAATTGGCCTAACAAGGCCTAAGGGGAGGTCACAATGTGAACATTCAACCATCATTGCCTGTCAATGTGGACATTTAACCAACATTGATCCTAAGAAGTGGCCCACATAAACATCAATACATACATCATGGCGAAATCACACATCACATCGGTTCTCATATACATCGCTTTGGGTCTCACACAAAGGTCATACATTCATCGCATTGGGCCTCACTCATAGGCCGCATATACATCACATTGGGTCGTATCATATGGGCCTTACACATCGCAATGGGCCTCGGCACATGGGCCATGAATACACCACATCAGGCGTCACGACCCATGGGCTTCAAATTCACAATAGGTGGGCCCTACATATGGGCCTCAAATACATCACAGGCCCACCTATGGGCCTCAAATACATCACAATTAGCCATAACCCATGGGCCTAAAATACATCTCAATGAGTCATGCATGCTCATGGGTCTCAAATACATCACATTGGGCCTCGCTCATGGGCCTCGAATACATTGCAAGTGGCCTTAAATCTATTTCATGGGTAGGCCACATACCTGGGCCTAACACACGTCACTATGGGCCACATCACATGGGCCGGAAATACATCACAATGAGCCTCATCATATGGGTCAGAAATATATCTCAATGGGCCTTGCCCATAGGCCATGAATACATGGCTACACCAATTATGATAAGTCTTATGCTACAACCACTTCACACAACACATAGTTAATGGCTCATATTCGGTGTTTTATGGTTAAGGGCCATAACAATCATAGATCTACTTAGACAAGTAGTCACACGATTGCCCCAATTTCCATATAGTTAGGTGGGCTATAAAAAAAATCAAGCACTCACATGTGGTGGTCCACACAATTTTCACCAATCCACACTACTAGTCGGGCCACCCAAGATCCAAATTCCTATAGTGTAGTGATCCACATGATTTCTACCAACTGACGGTCTAAATGAGGAATAACCATTACAATGGGTACCATGAAAACGACTTAGATTACAGTAAATATATAGGCAGCCCCACACTCTAAAATGATCTAATCAAAATAGATGAATGGCTGACAAAACATGTATGTAAGGTGTCCCATGATCGGTTTAAAAAGGATAGATGGATAGATTTCTTACAAGTATTACTGCAGCTCTAAAACGTATTTAACGGTAGACAAGTGAGCAATATTACTCCCATGGAATGAGATTTGGATCTGATTAGTTTATGGGACTATACCCTAAAATGATAAGAATAAACCGATGAATGGCATGGATCTACATCATACTACAAGGTGGAATCCATGGTCAAGGAAGCATTCCAGCATATAAGGGGTACAATAAAGCCTAAGAATTTCCAATGGTTGTCACCACTGTTTCTACTTACAGCGTGGCTAACCTAAAATTGAGTTATACTTCATCTTGTGTCCATGGGCAGGAGGTGGGCCCACTTCCTAAGTGACTGAGAAATATAAGTAGTGTGGGTATACAACACATGCACCTAGGTGGGCTCCTCATGCATCATATCATGTCCAAGGAAGTTTTCATTGATAAGCATGCAATTCCCTTTCATTATTATTATTGTTATTATTATTTGTATAATTGTGGGTCCCATTAACATGGTGGGGTCCACCCCATGAACAATTGTACAACAAACAACATCATAGTTGATACCACCCACTAGATGAATGACATGGCTATAAGGTACACGTCAGGTGAGGCTCATAACACATGGATGGTCTAAATGATGGATGGCTTGGATATAAAATACATGTAATGAGTTGGCTCCAGGTCTAACGACTGACCCAACTTTGGTGGCAATTACACATCACGATAGAACTCAGAGGATTTAATAGTAGGGATTTTTATTCCCATTGTTTCTTATAGTGTGGTCCACCTAAGGTGTGGATCTGCTTCATTTTTTTTACACATGACTTAAAATGGTCTGAAGGAGTGGATGAATGGCCCAGATATACTTTTCATCACCAAGGTGGGCCCCGGAAAAATCTAAGTATTTTGAGTACAATTTCCACTATCCAAGTGGCATGGCCTACATGAATTTCTAATCGGCCTGATTTTTGGGACTATACAATAAATGGGGCTAGTAAGATGGATGAACGGTGTGGATTTAGCACATACATCATGGTGTGGCCAGATCAGCCCACAAAATTTTACCCCAAATGTGGACGTCCAGGGAGGACGTCACCACCTTCTCGCCTATTATTTTATTTTAATATTAATATAAATATTATTAGTATTTATATATTTCTCATCAAGGTGGGCCACTTGAGAGATCCAGTCCATCCATTGTGTGTGTCCCACTTGGTGGAGGGGTCAGTCCAAGTTTCAGATGCATAAAAATTTCAGGTGGGCCCCCAGCAAGTACTTTTATATGTTTTAGCATGTATTCACATGATTTTTAATGGTGTGGACCACCTGAGTTCCGTGTACGGTTGAAATTTGGGGGTGACCCATTTTTATAGGGGACCCATCAAATGCATGGGGTAGATGCTCGACCCGCATCAAGGTGGGGCCTGTGGTGGGGCCACTTCCTTTCAGCGTCAGTAGCAGGACGCTGCTTGCTGCAGCGCCAGTCGCTGGCAATAGCAGCGTCATTTGCCCCTTTCTTTTTTAATTTTTTTTTGTAAATGGGGCCCACATAAAGATGATCCAATCCGTCTATTGTGTGTGTCCCAATTGGTGGAGGGGTCGGTCTAAGTTTCAGGTGCATTAAAATTTCAGGTGGGCCCCAGCAAGTACTTTTATATGTTTTAGCATGTCGTCACATGATTTTTGATGGTGTGGTCTACCAGAGAACTGGGTTGGCATCATTTTTCGGCTCCATAGTTAAAATGAGCTGGGAAATCAAATGGACAGCGTGGATTTAATACATACATCATGGGTGGGGCCTGTTGGGGACCCACAGCCCCTTCCCTCTTCTCTTTCAAGTAGCAGCAGGGACGCTGCTTGAGGACGCTGGCAGCAACAGCGTCCACTCCTCATGTTTATTTATTTACTTATTTGGGTGTGGTGTGCACATGTGCATACGGATGTATGTGTGTGTGAGAGTTGGGCCAACCCAAAGGGGCCATTCTTGGACAGTTTGGACGACATAGAAATATTTTGGTGGGGCCCACTATCAATGGGTCCCACGAGAAGTCTAGAATAATTTAATTACATATATATATTTCCTACGCATCCACACCATTGATAGCATCATTATCATCATATCATTACAACTATTAAATCATCTTTTTATATGTATTCTCCTATACATCCACACCATTGATCACATCATTATCATCAACACATCTCCACCATACATAAGTACACAACAAAACAAAATAAGAATAAGTAGGGTGGGTGTACTCACCTTGATGGATTAGATGCAATGGTTGAGATGGATAGAAGAGATTGAATTGATGGTTGAGATGGATGGAAGGGATGAGATTGATGGAGTTGATGGCCCACCAAGATCACTCCTCTCTCTTTCTCTCTCCATGTGTAGGAAAAATGGTAAAATGCTATGGGTTGAAGGGATATATGTAGAGAAATTGTTAAAAATGTGGTTAGATTTAATTAATGTGATCTTTTTAGCTTAGATTAGGATTATATCCATTAATTCATGATTTACAATTAATAGTGGATTAAAGGAGCATGGGATGGCATGGTGGGATGATGTCATGCTTAAGGTATGGAATGGAGAGGTGTTGACTTTGGGGAGACATGAGAGATGGGAGGTATGGGTGTGTGACATCACACACATGGGTAGAGATTCTCTCACCCATGTGTGGCATGTGCATGTGTGTATGACATGTGTTGTGCACATGTGTGGAGTGGAATACATGGTGCCATGCGCACATGATACACTAATTATTCTCCATGGGGTATCTTGCAAACGCAGTATCGTATAGACACACGGGTTGTACCTCCATGATCGCAGTGACTGGGCGGTCGATATGAGATGGGTTTCAAGGTCTTGGGGTTCCTGTCAGTCGGATGTGTACTATAAATGGTCAATCCAGGTCTAGTTAAGGGCGTTAATCATTGTGTATGTATGCATCGAAAATGGTACGGAATGGACGGGGTGTTACAGCTTAGAGGGTGGTGTATGTGTGTGCACAATGCAAGTGCCAAATATACAATACAAGTCCATAAATCGTACAATGTCGGAAATACTGGCAAGTTCATGAGTCATATAAGGTTAGAGTAAGCAGAAATACTGACAAGTCCATGAGTTGTACAATGTTAAAGTATGCAATGTAAATTAGTTATGTAACACGGTGTCGTGGTAAACCAAATGCCATGTGTTGGGGATGCAATGCAATATGCGGTGCGAAAGAAATGACTAAGCTAGAATGTGAAGTTGGGATGATAGTACGTAATATCGCAGGCTGTGGGGTCCATCGCAAGAGACTTCTATTCAAACTAGTTCCATACCTAAATTTGGATAGTTAGACTTAATGTGGTAAACTCATGAACTCAGGTTGGTTGCATGCCCCAACCGAAATTCGAGCCATTGCGAAGGTACACATAACAAATTAGTTGCGCACCATCAGACCGAGTGGATAGTGAATAAATGAATGAATGAGTAAAATACTGAGTATGCAACTCCTGCTCAGTAAGTCCACATATCAATACCGTACCTCTCTGAGATCATCACCAGAGTCTAGTACACTCTACGCCAGCTTACCGCCCCATCAAGTGCACAACTGGGTAAGTGGAAGAGACCTCACTATCCGCTTACCAATATCAGCCCCTCTTATCGATAGCGAACCATTTAGGAGCTGGTCAGACTCATCCTAACATTGCCTACTCCCTTAGGCGGGAAAGGCCATACCCCTCCTAACCGACCACGACATAGTGGGATACGCGGTCTACTGGAATACTACTCTCGTGCGCTCATATATATCCACTCGGTCTAGACGTTGGAGCATTCCCTGGCCTCAGGGGTTTAAGGAATTTCACCCAGGGACATCTATGGCGCCCCATGTCTCAAAACATTTTCGGTGTCCCATCTGGCTATCCACGATATGCCCGTGGAGACCACGACCCTCGTATCACAAAATGTGAGATGCATGAGTTATACCATCCAGTCATACATCAAACCTGTGTGCACTACGCGCTCATGTGGGGCAACTCTATCTCTCAGGGAGTCCCACAAACAATCAGCCCAATCGCACATGTTATGCTCAATCACTCCTCGTAACAAGCATGTGGATGATGCGTATGGGTATGTATCATGAAGTATTCCAAGCATGATTATAATCACATACATCATGGTGGGCCGGTATAAGACGGCCAATGGCAGGTATAAGTGGATGGGCGGTGTGCACATAATCACCTACACATGGTGGGCCTCACACCATCACAATTGGGCCTCACACATACAATGGGCCTCACACATATAATGGTCCTCACACATATAATGAGCCTCATACATCATATTTGGGTCTCATACAATCACAATAGGCCTCATACAATCACAACGGGCCTCATACCATCACAATGGGTCTCATACAATCATAATGATTCTCATACAATCATAATGGGCCTCATACAATCACAATGGCCTCATATCATAATAATGGGCCTCGTACAATCACAATGGGCCTCACATAATCACAATGGGCCTCATATAATCCCAATGGGCCTCATACAATTATAATGGACCTTATGCAATCACGTAATGGGCTTCATACAATTACGATGGGCCTCGTATAATCACAATAAACCTCACAATGACCTTATACAATCATAATGTTATGCTGACACATACTCAGTGTATATACTAACATCGTCGTAATCAATAATCGGCTTAAATATGGCGTGGTCCATAGAAGGACAACAGATCTAATCCGTAACATGAGGATCGATCCTTAACAGTGGATATACCAATTCTGATACCACTGATCATTCCATCTACGGTGATGATGTACTCTCTTCATATCAAGAATGGGCCTAAGATCAAGGAGTGGGCTTCCTTGCCCGTCCCATCACGTAGCAATCTGGGCTTCCTAAGGGCCCAATAACTACAAGATGGGTTTTACAAGTCATGGTGGAAGTACAATTCATAATGGGGGCCCGACAGTTTGGGGTTAGCACAATAAGGTGAGATGGGTCATACTAATAACAGTAGGGGCCCAATGATTTGGGTTAGCCCACTAAGGGAAGATGAGAATAAGCCTAATACAATCATAATAGGCCTCATACCATCACAATGGGCTTGTATCATGATGTTATAGTAGCATGTACTCATAGTCGGCATCGATAATCGGCCTATACATAAGCCGGGGTCCATAGAAGGACAACAGGTCTAAACCATGACAGAAAGATTGGTCATTAGCTATGGATATACCAAATCTGACATTGCAGATCCTACCATTTGTGGTAATGATATATTCTCCTCATATCAAGGTTGGGCCTAGGTGGCCTACCTATATTCCTAAGGATCCGGAATAGGCTTCTTTCTCTATACTATCATATTGCCTGCTAGATTGCCTAGGGGGCCCAAATAAGTCTTAGATGGACTCCAAGATTAAAATAATCCTATTAGCAACCAATGGGGGCCCAACATTTTGGGTTTACCCAATATGAATAGATGAATCACGCAAATATCAATGGGGCCCAATGATTTGGGTCAACCCACTTAGAGAAGGACGAAAATGAGTCTAACAATGGGCTTAAGGGAAGGTCACAATTTGGACATTTAACCATTTTTCCCATATAACGTAGACATTTAACCAACATTGCTCCCAAGGAGTGGCCCACATAGAGCCAAACATATAGTGGGGCCCATGGCCTCACACAAGGGCCTCATATTCATCACAATGGGCCTCACACAAGGGCCTAATATACTTCACAATGGGCCTCACACAAGGGCCTAATGAAATAGCCCATGACCCTAATAATGGCTGAAAAATAAATGGGCTTCACTCATATTTTCTCATACATTAATATTGGGCCTCTTGGGTCAGTCCATAGTCCACATATATCAAGGTGAGCCACATGGGGCAGCTCAGAGCCTAGAAAAATACTGAGGTAGGCTATGTCTAGCATATCCAACATGGTGGGCTTCTTTGGACAACCCATATGTTCCAAAAATATAGCTGGGCCGAGTGTACAATATACTCAACATAGTGGTTTACAAATAAACCCATATTGTCCACCATAATGGATGTCCACCATAATGGATGGATAGTGCCTCACTATGAAAATTCTAAGGCCGGATATTCAGCCCATCTGGTCCATTAAACATCGAGAAAATCTAGGCAATCAGGCCCTTGTACAATCAGATGAAAGGTGGGCCTAACAAGGAATCAAAGGGGCCCAAATTCTGTTCAACATGGTGGTGTATATCATACAAGGAGGTGGGCCTGCTGCTGGACTTTTTAGGCCAGCAACAGTCTAGTCAATTTAGACATTCAAGGGCTGGATGGCTGAGGGCAAAACATGTATCAATTGGGTCACAAATTTATCATGGTGGGCCTGTATAATTCAGATCGGCCCCACTAAATGGATAACTTGGATAAAACACATACAATATGGTGGGCCCATGTGCCATCGTCCAAGGATGGATGGTGCGAATATACAATACATACGTCAAGATGGGCCCCACCCCCACACGTGCAGGGTGGGCCCTGCAAATGGACGGCATGAATATATAGCATATACATAGAGGTGGGTCCCACTGTCCGGAGTGCTAAACGATGTGGATAAGACCCATACATCATGGTTGGCCCCACATGGCACTGTCCATCTGATGGATGATGTAAATATACAATACATACATAAAGGTGGACCCCGCCCCCACATGTGCAACACGCATGGGGTGGGTCCCACATCTAACTAAATGGACGGTCGGCTGAGTATAACACATACCTCATGATCAGACCACAGAACTTGCTGACGTCAATACGTGGGACCCACCGTCCCTTATTGGATGGTGTGGGTACACCACATACATTAAGTGAGCCACATGGATGAGGTCCATGTGGGTGGCCCACTAAGGTCTTGGATCAGTTTATATTTGTGTTTTCTCTGCCCAAAATTGACCGTCTAGGCGGGATAGCCCTGTTGGACGGTCAGCTTGGTTGGGCCCACAGATAGATGGCCAGGATATAAAATACATAGATCGGGGGGGGGGGGGGGGCTGGTGCTGATGATCATCAAGGTGGGGTCCACATGCATCATCCTAGCACATAAATCTCAATAAAATCAAAGTGAAACCCCTCTACAAACATCAAATGGGCCTTGAGAAAAATTTGGACAACAACATGTTGCTGTCCAATTCCAAGCCAAAAGCTTGCTGGCAAAAAATAAATTTCACCATGTACATTAAGATTGGACCACCTAGATGGGCCCCACACATTCAGACCAAGGCCCACATGCATCAGACCTTTGCATGCAAGACAGGGCAGCAAGGTGGGTTAGCCTGCATCTAGAAAATTAGACAGCAGGGGCATCCCACCCTGTTGGATGGTCTGGATGTGTTGAGCACATCAAATGGGCTAAAGGCCATTTCTAGGGGATTATGTAGGATCTCTACCATGGATTGGTGGGTCCTTCAAGTCCCCATGCAAAGAAAAGAAAGAGATCTAAGGAAGAGAGTAAGATCTAACTCTAGAGAGCACCCACCTTCAAATCTCAAGCTCCTTCCACCAATGGGATCCTAATGGGCCAAGGAAGATGTTTCAATGGTTGAGATTGTCTTTAGATGGTTGGATGAGGGGGTATAAGAGCATGCAAGGGGCTAAATTTTGGGATAGCTTGGGACGTCCAAGCATTCTCTAGCAATAGAGAATGAGAGAATGAAAGAGGGAAAGAGAGAGAGGAAGGAGAGAGAGAGGAAATGATTGCTGTAAGGCAATCATGACTTGTGTAAGTCATGGGGAAGAGAAAGGAATCATTGATTATAAGTAATCATGGGTTAGGGTGACATTATCCTACCCTAGGTAGGCTAGGGTGATGTCGCCATCATAATTACTTGCTAGGGAAGCATGACATCTAAGATAGGTGGGTCCCATAATGTGCAGTCCATGACCATTATAATGCACAGTCCACATCTTATGATCTAAGCGTCGGATTCACGCAAGAGATGTGGTGTCGAAAACGCAGTGACGACATGGTCGCAATGGCATAGGTCTCAGGTTGAGTCGGCTCAGGTTTACAGGATGCAGCTTAAGGTCGCGCGCAAATACTAATTATAGGTCGCGGGTCGCTGGAATTCGACCGAGAGGACTACGGGATCCTACGAAAAGGAATGGTCACTAGGACACAGGCCTAACAACTAATTTATGGCTTTAGAGCGCAATAGGATTGGTATATTTTTAGAATGATGAATCCAGTGAATAGTTTAAGGGGACACAAAAAAAATAAAGCACTAAGGATCTATGGATCCACTTCTGATCAATTTAAAATGTCCAGTTCATCATTAATCTTCAATAACTAAATTATAACTGAATTCCAATTCGTTATAATCAGAAGAAAATTTAATTAAATGCATCACAAACATCTAACGATATATGAATTTAATTGAACGGTTCTCTCATAAAGCACTCAGACATTGATCTCGGGGAATTCAAAGCATTGATTGTGCCCGGAGTCTACAATAGATCAATGAATTTTTTAGATTAACTCATTCTCTAATCAAGTTAAGCAATTGCCTTTCACAGCATCTGATGTACCCAGAGTTCACAACAGATCCAGAAATAAATAACCCAAAGCTGTTAAATTAAATTCAAATCTAAATCAATTAAATAATCATAATGAAATCTAATGTATGGATCAATAAACTAGAACATCATAACTCAATTAAAAATCTTCACTTCTTAGCCTTAGCTAAGTGATTAACTGCACATAGCTATCTTTAAAAATAGAAAAATAAAGAAATCAACTAAAAAACCAAAGATCAGATAAGAAGGAAGGTGTGGTCGGTGCTCCGCCCTTGCTCTCCTCCCTCTTGGAATTCTAGATCTCCCCAAACATTATTAGAGACCCTCCTTAAATAGGACATTTCCCATCGACCCTGTGGTTTTAGAGAATTCCACCAATTTATGTAAAGTCGCACTTTTGAATCCAGCGTCACATGGTGCCATTGTGGATTTCACGGTGCCACCATGGGTATCTATCTAGCTTTCTACAGTGGCACCGTGGATTTCGTGACCTTTGATGCCGCGAGGTCATTTCCTAAATTTTTTCGATTTTGACTTTTTTGCCTTGAATTTCTGGATTTTGACTTTCTGGCCTTAAAATTCTGGATTTCTTTTTTGATATTCATTTCTTTACTTCTCTTTAAATGCGGTTTCTTGATCTTCCTCCTTTATTCCTTCACAGGCTTGATCATCATTTTTTGAGCTACAATTCTCTATTTCTTAACTTTACTCCTTTTGGACTTGAATTTTTTATTTTATTTTAAACACAGATTTGCTCTCGGACTTCAAATCTCTTCTTTCACATGAAGCATACATAATTGGGACCCATTAATTTAATATATATGATAAAAGCAATGTAAAATGGGGAATAAATATGCAATATTTAGGCGTTATCACTAATATAGTCGGTAGTCTCATGAATGCTATGATGTATACATGTATCAATACTTGTCATACCATTAATTTAATCAATTACTTTAAGTCGAATCATGATTTAAATATTACCATGTCGTTATGAGAATTTTTCATTATTTGGTGAGCTCTAGAGATTCTATGTTAAGTTATCACAGAGGTTATTAAGGAATGCATAGATTCGCTTATGTTAATTGTTTAAAGATGAGGAAATCCATGAATCTAAATTAGATACATTTTCTTGCTAATAATGGAGCTATCTCTTGGTTGAGAAAGAAATAGACATCAATTGTACTCCTATGTAGAGAGCTAGTGTATATATTCTATAACATTGCTACATAGAAGGACATATGGTTGAGGAAATTTCTTACCAGTTTGGGTACTGCCATGAGGTTTAAAGAGCCCATACCTTTGTATTATGGTAATACTTTGGCTATAACAATGTCAAAAGATCCTAAGTTCATTAGAAATCAGAGCACATGAAGACAAGGTATCACTTCGTCAAGGAGTATGTCACTAAGATGGATCACCATTAGTTGTATCTCTACACTCAAAATGTTGGTTGACCTCTTGACTAGCCGCTTTCATGTGACTCTTTCACGACTAATGTTAGGGTTAAGGGATTATAGAGGATAATTTTTTATAGTCTTCAGGCTAAGTGGGAGATTGTTAAAATTTGTTCAGCCCTTTAGAACGTTATTAACATGTGTTAAATGGATTTATATTAAGATTTTCTGACATTTGGTATATATGTGTGGATGTTAGTGTTTCATAATAATGCATACACATAAATATTTCTAATGAGATGTGCACAATTCGTTGATTTAAGGCTTAGTTTTCTATTCACACTGTGCAAACCATTATGAAAGTGCCATTGTTTGCCAATTAATGTGAATGTTGAGTATTACAGTCAAGTGAGCACCAAATGAAGATTACATGACCGAATACTCATCAAGTTAAGAGGATCAAAGTGTGAAACAAAAGTAAACTAAGACTCACAACCCTAACCAAACCCCCTCAGGTAATAATCCCTTAAACATGGTCCATACTTGCCTAAAATCATCTAGGAAAATCCCTTAGTAAGTATGTTAATAACCTTGTCTTGTAGCTTGTGGAGTTTAAAGTTTAAAATGAATTTCTGCTACTGTTGATGTCATTGGAGTGACATCAAGACATCCTCGATGTTATTGAAGACTGTTCGATAACATCGGTATTGTGGCTATTTGTCCAACAATCAAACTATATTTATTTGGAAATTGTCGATGGCATTAAAGGGTGTTTGATGACATCAAAACTTAAGGTTTGATGTCATCAATCCAGCTTCGATGACATCATAAAAGGACCAAAAGACTCCAACAAGCTTTCAATGAAAATCCAACTTATCGATGACATCAAACCACTTTCGATGACATTGAATACAAATTGTTGATGACATCGAAGCTAACTTAATGACATCGTAAATAGGACCAAATAGTCCAAAGAGTTTTTCAAGGAAAATGAATTAAATCCTCGATGGCATTGAAGATCTCGTTAGCATCGAAGGATGGTCGATGACATCGAAGTTCAAATCTTGATGACATCGAAGGATGGTCGATGACATCACAAATGGGACCAAATAGTCCAGAGAGTTTTCATAGGAAAATATATAAATTATCGATGAAATCGAAGCACCTTCGATGACATCGAAATTTAAATCTCGATGTCATCAAAGGATGTTTGATGAGATCAAAAATGCGCCTAATCTATCCAACAACCTTAGAGCATTTATTAAGAAAATCTCGATGACATCGAGTGATCCTTCGATGACATTGATAGGTACTCGATGACATCTAACAGAAACTCTCCAATGCCTATTTGAAAATCTTGGTGAGGGGATCAATGGCATTAAAGTAGCTTCGATGACATCGAAGGAAACTTCGATGGCATTGGAGAAGCTTCGATGGCATCAAAGACCATTCGATGATAACAAAACTGACAATTTTCTACCCGTTTTCTAACCATTGAGATTGTACTCTATATAAGATTAGGTGTTGCTTCAAGGGTTTTCCAGTGAGTATTAAAGAGAGCTTTGATGAAGTTATTGCAGTATTAAATACCCTTCCTCTCATGCCATTCTCTCTCATAGGAGTTCATCATTCAATCCATGGCTTAAACGCCATCATTATGACATTCATTGCCTGGATTGAACTATGAACTTTAACCTTCATTGATGATCCAACAACCATCTTTAATGGCAGATCTTTAAGCTGGATACTTTGAATGCTTATCTTAGGAATCCTTTAATGCTCTTTATGACCCATCATTAAGTAGATAGGTGTTCACAACCCCAAGTACAGGGCTACGATGTAGTAATAACTCAGTGAAAAAAAGGTCGAATCCATAGGGACTTAACTTGTATGTATTCTGAAAATAAACTAGAATAAGATTTAAACTAAAATCTGGAATAAGAGAGATCAATTATGAATAACCTACTAATAAGAAAAGGGACACTAGGGCACCAAGGATCCATATGTAGCTATTAAGATGTTATCTTACTTGATTCAAAGAGCTACAACTGGAATTAGAGTCTTATCTTATCCAGTTGGATGATAGAGCAGTAAAAACCCCAAAATATGAATTTTTCATCAACATAGTTCTCTCATGAAGCATTCATGTAATAATATCAGGGAATCCAACCATTCACCATGCCATAAACTATGATGAATCATGAATTTTACAGATCACACACTTCTTAAAATAGATTAAGAAGATATTCAAAGTTATCACATCATTTATTGTAATTTGAGTCACAATAAAACATAGAAAACTGAAAATATTCCTTTAATCAAACTATAAATTAATAAGAATTCAACGTATACATGAATCAAATCAAAGAAAATATCAAAATAAACTACAGTTTCACCTCTTAGCCCTAGCTAAAAGATTAACTAGTTATAGCTAACTCAAAAATGGAAGAAAAACTTAAAAATATAATAGAATCCATGAAGAAATTGAAGTGGAAGAACGTTGTCAGTGCTCCACCTAGGAATTATATCCATTTTTAAATCCTAAAAGATGATTTAGAATAGCTTAAGGACTCCTTTAAATAGTTTTACAACTCAAACTTTCACACTGTCTCAAATTTACGCACTTTAGGCATCTTCGATGGCAAACTTTGATGTCATTGAAGGTCTTTGATATCATCGAAAAATCGTCAAAAACTATCCAACAAGTTTAGCCCAAAATTCTTAAAATTTTCGATGACATCGAAGGCCTTCGATGACATCGAAGTCTATTTTTAGAATTATTTCATGACTCTTACTTTTTATACTCGGAGTTTCAGAATATGTTTTTTTTAGCCAATTTTCCGGATTCCTTTTCTTCACTTCAAATCTTTGATTCTCTTCATTCCTCACTTGGTTTTCTTAGATCTTTTGCATGTGAATTATTCATTAATGACTTTTAAATCTCAAAATCCTCATTTAGTAATCTTTTGAATATAAATATTCCTTTTAACATCAATTTCACCTTAAGCTCTCGAAATCACCTTGCACATGAAAACATGCATAATTAGATCAATTAAACACTACCATGTTCATAAAACTAAGGCACAAATAGGGTAAAATATGCAATATTTCACACTCAACACACCCCCTAATCAGCATTTTGTTAGTTTCGAGCAAAACATGCGAACACAACTTCTCAAAAATTTCAAATTACAACCTTTTCTTAGATAGTAATTTTCTGCTCAAGCTTATACATGTAAGTGATATTCAAAGTCTGGAAATAAAACATGAGCAATCTAGATCCCAATGTCCTTAGCAATCAAATGAATTAAGTCTTCGTTCATCACTTAACAAAAAAAATAAGTCCAAACATCAAGTTTCTAGTGTGTTTAGTGAGTTCTAACGTAAAATTTCATGAATTTATTATACATTTCATAATGTTATCCATGTTCATTACCGTAAAGTGGACAGTTCAACACAAATACTGATTCTGATCATATCTCCTATTTCACTTATTTTCCATCTTTTGATTTTATATCAATGGCTTTCACCTTTTTTCATTCTTTTTCTAAATTTTTCATTTAAAACACATCCCGTAGGTGGTCATGATCTTACTGTTTTCTAGCTGGTTTTTTTTTTTCCTTCTTTTAATCCCTTTTAAGTAGACAATAATATCCAAATTTGGTTCATAATCACTTGTAAGTAATTCACATGTTATAACTTAGAAAGTAAACAATTTCATAGGATATAAATTAGATGTGAAGTGTGAGCTAGACTCAATTGATGTTTTAAAATTTTCTATTAATTAACTAATTAAGAAAACTTAATCAAAAGTTACTAATTAACTAGTCACTAGATTCTTAAAGTTTATTACATATCTTATCATAGTACTCAACATGCATTCAAATAACACAAAATGTTTACTTTCCAAGAGATTTTTGAAATAGAAAATTTAAAATTTTTTAAACAATTTGCTCGAAACCTAGAAAAATATTGATTAGATCCATCTAATCTCACCTCCAACCTAAAATTTACATTGTCCTGAATGTAAAAAAAAAAAAAGTCAATAATATCAACATTAGACAAAGATAAGAAAAGGAGTAGTGAGTTAGGAAGATAGTACCCGAGAAGGAAGAATGCAACGATCTTCAAAGTCATTGCTATGTAAGGGTTAAGTAATGAGAAACACGAATAACTAAAGTAAAATTCTATCTAACCTAATCTTAAGAAAATAATAAACCTAACTATACCTCCATCAGACTAGGAAGTCAATCTTGATAGACAGGATCGGTCAGAGGGATGGACATATCCTCTGAGTCAAATTTCTTAACAAATGGCTTGAGATAATGACCGTTTAATTTGAAAATGTTTCCATTCATTAGATTTTGTACCTCAACGGCCCCATGAGGGTAAACGGTTGTAACATTAAAAGGGTCGGTCCAATGAGATCAAAGCTTACCCGGAAAAATATGTAAACGAGAATTATACAAGAGGACCTTATGACCTGACGTGAATGATTTTCGAAGAATGTTCCGGTCATGAAACACCTTCATTCTATCCTTGTAAATTCTCGAGTTCTCATATGCATCATTTCAAATTTTCTCAAGCTCATTCAATAGAAGTTTGGGTAGCGAGCCGGCATTGTCCAAATTGAAGTTCAAATTCTTAATCACCCAATAGCCTTATATTCCAACTCCGCAATCAAGTGGTAAGCCTTCTCGTAGACAAGTCTAAAGGGAGACATTCCAATGGGTGTCTTGTAAGCAGTACGGTAAGCCCATAAAAGCATCAAACAGTTTGATTGACCAATCTTTATGATCGGGGTTAACCTTTTTTTCCAGAATTTATTTAATTTTCCTATTGGAAATGTCAGCTTGACCGCTTGTTTACAGGTGACAGGGGGTATTGACTTTGTGAGAGATGCCATATTTCTTCATTAAGGTCTCGAATGGCCTGTTGTAAAAGTGTGACCCTCCATCACTTATGATGGCTCAAGGTGTTTCGAACCGGGAAAAGATGTTTTCTTTTAAGAATCGAATGATCGTTTGATGATCATTGTTCTGGCATGGGATCACCTCGACCCACTTAGTAACATAATCTACTGTTAACAAGATGTAAATGTTTCCAAATGATTGGGAGAATGGTCCCATGAAATTAATGCCCTAGCAATCGAATACTTCAATGACTAGAATAGGGTTCAATGACATCATGTTTCGATGGGACAATCCTCCTAATTTTTGACAACTAACAAGCTTTGCAAAACTCATGAGTATCTTTGAACATTGTAGGCTAGTAAAAGCCGCACTGTAAAATTTTGACCATGGTCTTTTTAGCAGAAAAGTGACCACCATAGGCCTGAGAATGACAAAAGGAGATTACACTTTGATGTTTATTATCAGGCACACATCTTCTAAGAATTTGGTCTGGGCAATATTTGAATAGGTATGGATTATCCCAGATAAATTTGCGTACCTCAGTGTAGAATTTCTTTTTATTTTGCACAGTCTAATAAATTGGCGTAAAACCTATAGCAAGATTATTCGCAATATCAGCAAACCAAGGTAATTGAAAAAGTTTAAACAATTGTTCATCAGGGAACATGTCGTTTATATGTGTCGTCTCAAGGGAATCGGGTAGGTCAAGTCTTGAGAGATGGTCAACCACTACATTTTCTATTCCTTTTTTTATCACGTATTTCAATGTCAAATTCTTAGTGTAGAGGGATCCATCTTATCAAACGAGGATTGGCATCCTTCTTAGAAAGAAGGTAGTTCTAGGTCGCATGATCAGTGTAGATGATCTTGGATTCGATCAAGTAGGACCTAAATTTGTCCAAAGCAAATACTACGACTAAGAGTTCCTTCTTTGTAGTAGAGTAGTTCACTTGAGCAGAATTTAGAGTTATACTTGCATAGTAAATCACATAGGGTGTCTTCTCCTTTTTTTGGCTTATCACCACCCCAATAGCATAATTATATTCATCGCACATAATCTCAAAAGGAATATTCCAATCGGTTGGTTACATGACAGGAGCAGTGGTCAACATAGCCTTGAGATTAGAGAATGCTCCTTGGCATTCTTCACTCCACTCGTATGAAATATCCTTTTGTAAGAGATTGCATAAAGGACGAGAGAGATGTTTAAAGTCCTTAATGAATCTCCTATAGAACCTAGCATGTCTTAGAAATGATTGCTCATTACGTATGCTTTTGGGTGGAGGTAGGTTAGAGATTAAATCAATTTTAGCCTTATCCACCTCAATTCCTGTCACACCCCAAACTCGAAAATCGGGCTCACAAAATTTTCGATCACCGAATCCGGCGCCGACAACCTCCGTAGAACCCCATTCTTGGCTCCCAGCGCCCATACGCCAGGTTCCGATCCTGGGATGCTACAAGGAAGATTTTCAACATCGGTTTAATTCGTAATAAGCATAACCAAAGGCATAACCCACAAACAACAACCAAAAACTCCATTACATTTTCACTATGATCAAAAACTTTACAAGTACAATGAGCATAAAGGAAAATACAATGAGAATGGACAAAAGCTCCAAAAAGATCTGCTCTGCGCTCCTGCCTCAGCGCTGTTACGTCCTCGCGTCACCTGCACGCAACGATCATGCATAAGCTTATAGAAAGCTTATAGGGTGGTGAAAGTGTGTGCATAAGGTAGTAATGCGGATATGTAGTATCAGAGTAATGCGGAACATGCTGATGAATCCATGAATACCACTAGCCGTACCAAGGCTATGCGATATAAGGCATGAATGATGTTGGCCATACCAAGGCCATGCGATGCGAAATGCGACTCAAGCATGCAAATCCTCATCTAAGTCCACATATCAGTACATCTCAAATCTGGGATATCACCGGGGTCTAGTACACTCTAAACCAGATTGCCGCCCCATCACGCGCAATAAGGTAAGTGGAAGAGACCTCACTACCCGCCTGCCAATATCGGGCGTGGCTCGTCGATAGCAGACCCATTCCTTGAGTTGGTCAAACTCAGCCTAGCATTGCCCCCTCCTCTCGAGCGGGTAAGGCCGTACCCCCTTCCAACCGACCACGATACAGTGGAAAGTGCGGCCTTCTGGTAATCGTCCCTCGTCGGTCATGCACCCACTCAGTCTAGACGTTGGAGCAACTTCTTGGTACCATAAGGGTTTAGGGACTTTCACCCAAGGATATCTATAGCACCCCATGTAGAACAAGATTTTCGGTATCCAATCCTACCAACCATGATATGCCTGTGGCGACTACGGCCCTGATGTCGCTAGGGCGTATAGTAACCATACCACACGATGCGAATGCATGAATCACACTATCCAGTCATGCAACAAATCCTGCGCGTCTCGTGCGCTCATGTGGGGCAACACCGCCTAACCGGGAGCCCCTAAACAATCTGCCCGAAGGCATATGCTATGATCAGTCACTTCTCATATCAAGCATACATATGATGCATATGATCATGAATTATGGGACTATCCTAAACATGTTATATGGGATAGATGCTGTTCATAAGGAGATGGACCTAGACGGCCTACAAGTATGGGCCTAACAATGGGCCCTAGGGAGAATCATAATGCGGACATTTAATCAACATTATTCTACAATGTGGACGTCAAACCAACATTGCTCCCAAGGCACGACTGTCATATCATCATTACACAAACCATGGTAGGGTCATACATTTTAATGGACTTGTGTACATCCAATTGGGCCTCGACCCATGGGCCTTAGGTACAACAAATGGGCCGCATAACATGGGCCCTAAATATATCAGGTGGGCCTCAATGGTTAGGCCCTAACTACGTCAAGATGGGTCTAATCATATGGGCCTCATACATATCAAGGTGGGCCTCAACTGAACTACAATGTATCACGCCCATGGCCGTCGAATACATCACAATGGGCCTCGCCCATGGGCCTTGAATACATATTAAGGTGGGTCGCACCATCTACACCATACATCTATCCTGATGGATCATTTTAGGGTATTAAAATACCTAAATCACATGGACTGTACTTCAATTAACAGTGGTGATAATGATTTCGACCGTTAAAATCCTCTAGGCCCACCATAACATTTATTTTCCATCTAATCTGTTCACGAGGTCACACAAACTTGAATTAAGATGAAAAGCAAGTTCTAAATTAAACCATAACTACTGTGATCGTAAAAAGGTTTTCAATGGTGGATGTTCACTCAACACTGTTTCCTGCAGTGTGGTCCACTTGATATTAGATCTGACTCATTTCGGTCTCAAGCCTTAGATTGATCGGCCCTTTGGATGGACGGATTGGATGTAACACATGGACCCCACAAGCAAGGGCCCACCGTCGGAATAGATGGACGGCTTGTGTAAAACACAATCAGCGTGTGGGACCAGCAACTTGCTGGCGTTACGAGAGAGAGTTAGAGAGAGAACAGGTAAAGAGAGATAGCTAGAGAGAGTGTGTCAGAGAGAGAGTGAGAGAGAGAGCGAGGGAGAGATAGAGAGAGCTAGAGAGAGAGAGAGCTAGAGAGAGAGAGAGAGCTAGAGAGAGATAGAGAGAGAGGTGTAGAGAGAGATGGTGCCACGTACCCCTCTTTTTTTCTTTTTTCTTTCTTTCTTTCTTTTTCTTTCTGATGACGTAACAGAGGTGGGTCCCACGTAGGGCCCACCATATATATTATATATGGAAAAGGTGCAGCGCTCGAGCTGATTTTTGACGTCCCATGGGGTCGATTGGTGTGGGCTCCACCGTTGATGCTTGGCAACATCTAACCCATTAGCCAGATGCACCATGTCAGCGTGGGCCTAGGTCTCAAAAATCAAGTCAGTTCGTGACTTGTGTGGGCCACCTTAAATACAACAGTTGAGAGGGCTACCCTTCATTAAAAGATTCATAATCATTTATTTAGGCCCACCAAGATGGGGTTCACAAATCCTGCCCACCCATCGTGGGTGTCCCGCTTGAATGAAGGGTCCGACCAAGTTTCAGCCACACCCGAAGGTCAGGTGGGCCCCATGTCAGTGGTCACATCACCGTTAGCCACCCTACAGGGACGGTACCAAGACCTCAGTGTAAAATGAGATATCTCCACTCTGCCTACCATCTCCAGCGTTAAAACAAGGTATCTTCCGCTCGGTCTACCAGTTGAGCTATGCATGGGCCTCACCGTCCTTGGACGGTGGACGGCTGGATGAGACACATACACTATGGTGGGCCCCACCAGAAAGGGTGGACGGTGTGGATGGGCCCTGTGGACCCCATGCCAGTCCACGCCCACTGCCAATGCACGCCCACTGTCAGTGTACACCCACGTTAGCCACCACCACAAGGAATCAATGCCCAGACCCCTGTGTTGAAACAAGGTATCCTTCACTCGTCTACCACTTGGACCATGGGGCTGGGTGGGCCCACATCAGATCACACTTCCTTGGTGGCCACCCCACCATTAGCCACCTCAAGGTGGGCCCCCCAATGGATGGTTGGGATGACACAAAAATATCATGGTGTGTCCCACACGGATGGGGTCCACCGAAAATGGCATGGATGATGACATACATATTAGGTAGGCCACAATCATAGAAAGAGAGAGAGGGGGAAAGAGGGAGACATCGGCAATATCGGAGGGGCCCCACCACTATGGGCCCCTCTTGAACATGAGTATACATTAAGGTGGGTCCCACTACATGTGGCCCTTAAATCAAACAAATGGATGAAAACAAAAATCCAAAAAATCACCCACCGCTCCTTCTTGCTCCCTAGGCTTCCTTAGCTCCTTAGCTTCGATTCCAACAGAGGAGATGAGGTTTGGATGGTTGAGATGGAAGATGGAAGGGTAGGAAGAGGTGGGCCACACTTGTGGTTTTTGGTAGAGATGGGAAGGGCTTGGACGTGTGAGGCTTTGGAGTTGCTTGGAATGGGTTTGAAAATGAAGGAGAGAGAGACTTGTAAAGAGAGAGAGAAGGATGGTTAATGGATTGATGGATGTGTGTAAGAGCCTTTTTGACTTTTATGGCTTTTGGTGTAAGAAAGGTATGGGTTTGTAAGAATCTTTTTGACTTTGGGGGTTGCTTGGGAATGGGTGAAAGGTGATGTGTACTTGACATAATGGGATTGATTGATGGATGATTGATGTGACATCTTGTAGAGATTCTCTCAGAATTCGCAATGCGCGGCATTTTCCTCGCACCGAACGCTGGCCCACATCTCCTGGCAGAGTATCGCCTCGGCATGGGAGTCGCTGCATCGGAACCGCGACAACGGTGCGGTCGCAAGGGTACTAGTCTCAGGTTGAGTCGAATCAGATTAACGACGTGTGAATCAAGGTCGCGCGCAACGTCGGTTAAGGGTCGAAGGTTGCCGAAATTCGACCGGAAAGACTGCGGGAACCTACGGAACGGTATGGTCTAGGATACGGGTCTTACAATTCCTTGGACGAAATTATGTTTCTAAGAACTATTCCCTTAGGAACCATGAAATGATATTTTTCCCAATTTAGCAGAAGATTTTTCTCTTCACATCTTTTCAGCACAAGTTTAAGATGTTCAAGGCATTCGCTGAAAGATGGACCTAAGATAGAGAAATCGTCCATGAAGACCTCTAAATATTGTCCCACCATATCTGAAAATATACTCAACATACATCGCTGAAATGTGGCAGAGATATTACATAGTCCGAATGGCATCCTTCGGTAAGCAAAGGTGCCAAAGAGACATGTGAGCGTCATGTTTTCTCTTGACCTCCAAGGGCTATCTCTATCTCATTGTAACCCGAATACCCATCCAAGAAATAGTAGTAAGAATAATCAGCTAGCCTTTCTAAAATTTGATCAATGAAAGGTAAAGGAAAGTGGTCCTTCCTTGTGATGGTATTTATCTTTCAGTAGTCAATTCACATCCTCCAACTAGAAGTAACTCTAGTTAGCACGAGTTCATTATCGCCAATAGCTACGATGGTGATTCCGGACTTCTTAGGAACCACCTGTGTTAGACTTAGCCATTGACTATTGGATATAGGGTATATGATACCCACATCCAACAATTTAAGTACCTCAGCCTTAACCACTTCCTTCATGTTAGGATTTAAATGGCGTTGTGGTTGTCAGGAGGGTTTTTGCATTTTCTTCTAAGTGAATGTGGTAAGTACAAATTAAAGGATCAATTCCTTTGAGGTCCACAATCATCCATTCAAGGGCTCCCTTATGTTCCTTAAGAGTATAAATGAGCATAAGATCGGTGGGCAAAGGTTTTAGGTCAAGCTTCGGTGCCTTGAGATTAGACAGTAGAGGCACTATATCGGTTTGGGTTAAAGTCTCAAATTGTGGCATCCACCGATTAATTTCAAATACTGGCATCGCATCAAGCAAGGCATCCATATCCTTAATCATGTCATTATCTAAATTAGGGGAGTGGGCCAAGCACGTCTCCAAAGGGTCAGAGTATAGAGTCAAAAGTACTCTATCTTCCATGAAAGAATCGATCATGTTAATGTCATGGGTATCATCAACATCCTCTGATTGTTTGCTCATATTGAAAAAATGTTGAGTTCTAATATTATGTTCCCAAAAGATAAGTTCATAACTCCATTCATACAATTGATGATGGCATTTGATGTTGCTAGGAATGGGCGACCGAGAATGACAGGAATCTGACTGCTCACGTCTATGATAGGTTGAGTATCCAAAACGATAAAATCCACTAGATAGTAGATTTTTTTGAATTGGACTAACATATCCTCAATCATCTCTCTTGATACACGAATTGAACGATCAGTAAGTTGTAGTGTGGTCCGGATGGGTTTTAATTCACCTAGACCTAACTGTTCATAGATCGAGTAAGGGATCAAATTAACGCTTGTCCCCAAGTCAAGGAGTGCATGTTCAATCTGATGGTTTCCAATTACACAAGTGATGGTTGGGCTACCGGGATCCTTGTATTTTTGTGGCACATTTTGTTTGAGGATGACACTCACTTTTAGATATAGGTTTTGGTGCAATCAACCGCTGGGGGAATGATACAATCAGCTTATTTTGAGAGTCTGGTTCTATCCCATGTGGGATGTCGCTAAGTTCATCGTCCTCAACTTCTTCTGAATCCTTAGGCTTTTCAGCCCTTGCAGGAATAGTTTTGTCGATTGTCTTTCCACTTATAAGAGTGGTGATAGACTTAGCCTATTCCACATGTTGATTGAAAGAAATCAGGTCACTGATTTCACATTGTGACCTCGGATTGGCGAGAGGTTAGGCTAGAAAAGTCGCTCTCTCCCCAATCACTAAGTTTGACTCAATCCTTTGAATTGACGATGCAAACGTTCCTCATTGTTGTTTTGAGATCCTGGAATGGTTGCACCATATTTTGGTTAAATAACTCTTGGTTTTACATGAATTTTTGAATCAGATCCCCTCGAGGTTTCCTTTGATTTAAGAGTTGAGTAAGGGCCTCTTGAGTATTAGTTGTTTGTTCATTCCTCCAAGTGAAGTTTGGATGATTCCTCCAGCTGGAACTATAAGTATTTGAGGTGGGTCCACTGAATGGGCATTGGTAATTATTTAAGGCATTTGATTGCTCGTTCAACAACTCTTTAAATGCAGGAATTGTAGGACAATCCCATGTTAAGTGTATGTTGCTGGCACAAATACCACAAGCAACTTCCACTACCTCCTTTGGTTTGATCGTTTCCACCTTTTAAAGTTCCATGGCCTCGACTTTCCTTATGAGATTGGCCACTCTTTCACTCATGTCATCTTCTTCTTTTAAGATGTACATTCCTCCTTTCTCTCTTGACTGAGTAGGCTTAGATATGGTGGGTCTTGGGGAGGTGTCCCATGATTGCACGTTCTCTGTCAGTTGATCTAAATAGTCCTACGCATCATTAGCCTCATTGTTCATGAATTCGTCGTTACACATCATCTCTACAAATTGGCGCATGGGCAATGTCAGTCCATTATAAAAAAAAAAAGCTTATTATTCGCTAGATTTCATAGCCATGATGTGGACACGAATTCGTGAGATCCATGAACCTTTCCCAACATTGGAAGAAGGCGTCTTCCTCTTTTTGGGCAAAGTTCATGATCGTCTTCCTTAGAGTGTTTGTTTTATGAAATAGGAAGATCTTTTTAAGAAATTCCTGAGTCATATCAGCCATGTGTTGATAGATCCCGGCTTTAAGGAATGCAGCCACGACTTAGCCTTCTCCTTTAATGAGAAGGGAAATAACTTCAGTCTTAATGTGTTTTCAGACACGTTTGGAAAGTGCAATGTAACAACTATCTCATCAAATTCTTTAATGTGCAAGTATAGATTTTCAGAGTCTAGTCCATGAAATTTAGGAAGGAGTTGAATCACTCCATGTTTGAAATCCATGTTTCCTGCATTAAGTGGAAACACTATGCAGGAAGGTGTACTCACTCCCACCGGTTGTAAGTAATCTTGTAAAGTACGAGGTGAGGGAGCATGATGCACCTCATTCTTATCTTGAACTTCCTCAACTAGAAGTTGAGGTTGAATTGCAACCATTACTTCAATTAACTTAGAGGATCTCAAGTGGTGTCTAATTTGGTGATGGATAGATAACCCTTCGACTAATCCTCCTTCACTTAAGAGACGTCGAGTGTTGTCATGAACCCACTTGGGCATGAAACACTCACAACCCTCAAATTCTAAAAAACAAAAACTTAAGAAAAATAAAACTAAAGAAATAAGAAATTTAGAAAGAAAAGAGAGTTGGAAAGAAGTTACTGAATTGAAGTTGCTATGTTAGATTTTTACAAAATAGAAAACAAATTCAGAAAATGCTAATAGAAAAATTTAACCATAATCTTAACCCAATCTATATGCTAATCAATCTTAGAAAAATGTAGCCGAAGTCCCCGGCAACGGCGCCAAAAACTTGTTCACAATCCCAAGTGCAGGGTTGTGATGTAGTAATAACTCGGTGAGACCGATGTAGAATTCACAGTGACTTAACTTGTATGTATTCTAAAAATAAACTAGAACTAGAACTAGAATAAGATTTAAACTAAAATATAGAATAAGAGAGATCAATTGTGAATAAACTATCAATAAGAAAAGGGACACTAGGGCGCCGAGGATCCACATGTAGCTATTAAGATACTACCTTACTTGATTCAAAGAGCTACAACTGGAATTAAAGTCCTATTTTATTGTAACACCCCGAGTTTTCGGAACCCGAGTATATGACTCGTTCTCCAAAAACTTGAGTGTTAACCTTTAATGATAGTCAAATTTAGGTAGTTTTTTTTTTCCTTTTTTTTTTTTTCAGAGTTAGTAGTTTAACTAAAGATGGAAAAATCAAAATAAAGGAAAATTTTATTTACATTTAGAATAAACGAGCGGCTGCCCATAATGACTTATGCAAACCAATGTCTCCATATTAAAAAATACAAGAATTACATAATTTACGCATGAAAAATAATAAAATGCATATAAATTTGAGCCGCAAGATCGTATAGCTTCTCTTGGCAGATGCATTCATGTATCCCTCATACTTGCACCCTGCTCCTCATCAAGTCTGAACATGCATATCATTTAAGCCACCTGTACTATTTGTACGGTAATATATTTGATAATGAGTGGCCAGCTCAATATGAATTCTCCTTAAGATTACACACCGCCGCCTTAGCTAAGCATAATTAAAAATAACAAGACATTCAAAATAATACATGATGCAGTCTTGTTTAAAGGCATGGATGCGTAAATGCACATCGACCTGGAGATGCTCATCCAATTGGACTTGGGCTCATCACCCATGCATATGACTGGTCACCAGCACAGCACATCACGTGCGTACATCATGTACAACATAATGACTAAGCCATCATACATCACGAACGTAGGTCAATAGTCGATGGTCTGGGAGTTAGCAAAACGATACTCCGCTAAACCTAAGGGCACATGCTACAACATCCACAATTAGCCACCTGTCATCACCAGTATGCTATGAATGCATGATTAGCCAAACCATTATTATTCCAATTACAACCAACCAATTTAAGTAACTTAATGGTCACTAAGCGGGCTCGTCATCCAGCGTAGGGCGACTGCTCGAGTATAGTGTCCCATTCCCACCATCCTCAACTCATGAGATTTTTCCATCTTAGGATGTTTAATGGATGCCCGTCGACCAGTGGTCAATTAAATTCAATAACTAGGGATTACCATCGCATGGTTATAGGCCATTGAAGCTATGTAGGGTAAACATCAAAACATGAGACAAATATTAAATCACAGCGGTAAAAGGGTGCTCAAAATATTAAATCGAGATGGCAAAGGGGTCAGACAAGGTTAAATCAGAGTGGTTAAAGAGGTCATTTCTAAGCCACTCAAGCTGTATGAACTATAGATGGTAAGTCCCACATTAGTGTTCCATGTCCCATATAACCTCCAAATCGAGGGTCATTTATTACCACACTCCATCTTGTTACATCCTAAGTATGGGTTCACATATACAAGAGGGATTACCCACTAGTAAGTGTAGTGAATATAGATCCATAAGTGACTTACAACAATTCATTGAAAATATATAGTTATAGCATGACAGACATATGTTAAACATAATAATCATAATAGGTCATGATGTGAACTATCGATTAAAATGAGAGTTATCATGTAAGTAACAATCTCATGCAATCATGGTTCACAACTATCAACTATAAATTAAATATAAATCATGTCTTAAGAATTCATAACTACTGTAAGAGGTCGCATACTATGAGATAACAATTGTGATTCTAATAAAGACTATTACTTCAACTAATTTGAAAATGGAAAGCTTAAGGGGAAAAGTCATCACCTTATGAGTTGAACTGTCTACTGATGTTGTTAGTAGGTACGCGTGCCCTTAGAATCGAATCCTCTTGCCTAGAGATGTGCAAGTTAACTTGGTTCAACTAGGATAAGATATAAGTCAATTAACTGTATACTCAACTAAGGAAATTGGGAAAACTTATTCCCTACACTTGAATCAAGACTGAGATTAATAAATTAAATTCTATTTCAAACCTTAATAAGAGCACTCACCTTAATATGGAGTTGTCATGACTTAATTTCAGAACCTAAGCTCGAGTTTGGCACAACAACCTATTGCAATACGAACTGGCCCAACTATGCACCATTTCATTTCTTAATCTTTCTTCTAAACAAGCCTAGGCAGTGGGCCTGGTTGGACCGGATTCACCTAACCCTAACAACAACCTAACAAGTAAATGGGTCGACTTGCTAGGACTCGACAGTCGATACTCCCCTTCCCATCTACATTCTTCTTCTTCCATTTCTTTTTAAAACGAGCCATCTAACAAGTTTGTTGGACTCAGCAAAACCTGATCTGACTCACACATCCCAACTCGCCAAGTTTCAGCTGAGTTGACTCGGTAGTAGCTCCACTCCATTTTTCTCATTTCCTCATTTCCTTCCTTTCTTATTCTCCTTTCTTCATTTCTTTCTTCCTTTCTCTTCTCCCTGCTGGAAACATCCAGCAGTGGGCACCAAGTCTAGCCTAACTCAGTCCAGACTCAGCTTGGTTCGATTCGCCAAATGCAGTGGTGCAGTGCGGCACCATCTTGAACGGACCCTCCTTCTCTCTCTCTCTCTCTCTCTCTCTCTCTCTCTCTCTCTCTCTCTCCTTCTTTTCTCTCTAAACTGACCTGAATCGAGTCTGGGCCTACCCAGATGTAAGTAGGATTCGGTCTGACTTAGTGTGTTGCGTTCCGGCTCATAACTCGGCCCGACTCAAGACTCAGCCTGTCTCAAACTGGGTTGAGCTGAGTTGACATGGCAGTTGCACCACACTACTCCCTAATTCCCTTCTTTCTTCTTCCTTTCCTTCAGACCAGAGCTCAGGTGGCCTCACGTTGATGATTCGAAGTTAGGATTGAAGGCCCACTAATGGACGCACGAGTATGTTTCAAACGAAGAAGACGATCATGCTTCAATGGCAGATCTTGCTACATGGGGGTTTTCTTCATTTTGCTTATACTGGACACCTCGGATTGGTCCATAGGAGCTCGTGGAGGTGATTGTTCGAAGCTTCGAGGAGGTTTAGGTGGTGGGTTCAAGTTTGGGAAGAAACAGTCATTTTTCAAGTGCGACAACAAAAAATGGAGGGTGAGCTCCTGTCGCCCAATCTTTAGGCCTTTTATACATACCCTAAGTCTCTCACAACCCTTAGATGGGCAACGAGTAGCCAGGATTGGATCCCGCTGTTCGGTCTCGAGAAACAGCTATGCAAAATAATGGTCTTAGAGCTGGTTTTCTACGGAAAACCCTAAACTGTGTGAGGGAGAATGGACGACTGATATTTGCTTATTTGGATGGTCGAGATTTCAAGAATCTCTTACGACGTGGATCGCCAGTGTGGCAACAGTGGTTCGAAGTTTCCATTTTTGGAAATACTGTCTGTGCAAGTCCTGTTTACATCAAGAATCGTGTGCAAGCACACGTGCTCCTAAGTGTGGGATTAGGTGGGGTTTGGTCAGAACTTACGTTCGCATCAGATAGACGGTTTAGATCATGGAAGTGGGCCTTGATTTGTGGGTCACAATCGAAATCACGGACGTCTGTCCATTTGAAGCAAAACTGAGCGGGAAAAGGAGAGGGAAACTCTCTATTTTGAGATCTGTCCGGTCAGCCATGTTTGACCGGCCTGACAGGTCTAGTGCACAGCGGGTGTACCTCACCCTGGTGTACATGCATGGCTAGTGTGGGGCCCACCGTGATGTGTTTGGTAAATCCACTCCGTCCATTCCACTTGGTGGGTCCAATCAAAGACTTTGACCAAAGATCAGGTGAGTCCAAAGCTTAGATGGGCCATACCCATTATTTCCTTATCTTATTTCATTTAGTCATATCGATCAAATGGTTGAATTGGTTTCGATCCAAACTTCAATGGTCAAAAGTCTCTAGAAGTTGCTCATATGGTCAGGACACTTCATGGCTCATAATGGACGGTTAGATGGCCAATTTTTATGGCTAAACGGGTTCGTAATTTGAACTAATAGCTGATTAGTGGATGATTTTAAGGTCTAATGGTTGAATCATTTTGAATTGTCGAATGATGTTCCTAATTGTATTGATCATCAACGGTTATAAAATTTTCAATCCAATATAGAGGAAAATTAACCTTTATTTCTAAAACTTAAATGACCCTATATCTCAAGTAAATGAATGATCATGAATTTGAATGGTTGAATTGTTTTAAAATAGATCATCAAGAGTGTAACGTCCTCTAGCGTATCTAGATGAATCTAATAGCTAATTTTGTTGGTTAGATGCCTATTTAGATGATGTAAGGGTCTCAATCTACTGACTAATTTTGAATTCAATAATTGACTTTTACTTCAATGGTTTGATCGGTGACATACCCAAACATCAGGGTCCCCAAGGTTTCCTGATTCAATCTAAATGAATTTCGATAATTATTTTCAAACTCTGATGGCTTGATTATTGTCAACTAAGTTAAGTATGGTGGTCCAATGCATGGTGGGCCTAATGATGTGGTGGTCAGTCTTAAAAGCTATCAGATGGATGGCTTGATCCCTGGCTGGGGATTTCTTTCAACAGTCAGATTTATACTAGGATGAATGTGAATGTGTGAGTAAGTTAGGTTACATGGTAACACCCAAGTATTGAAAAGTACGGGGTGTTACACTTATCTAGTTGGATGATAGAGCAGTAAAAACTCAAAAATCTGAATTTTCCATCAACATAATTCTCTCATGAAGCATTCATGTGATAATCTCAAGGAATTCAACCATCCACCATGCCATAGACTATGATGAATCATGAATTTTACAGATCACACACTTCTCAAAATAGATTAAGAAGATATTCAAAGCTATCACATCATTTATTGTAATTTGAGTCACAATAAACCATAGAAAACTGAAAATATTCTTTTAATCAAACTATAAATTAATAGAAATTCAGCATAAACTTGAATCAAATTAAATGAAGCATCAAAATAAACTACGGCTTCACCTCTTAGCCCTATCTAAGAGATTAGCTAGTCATAACTAACTCAAAAATAAAAGAAAAACTAAAAGATATAATAGAATCTATGAAGAAATCGAAGTGGAAGAATGTTGTCAGCACTCTACCTAGGCCTTCTCTTCCTTTTAAAACCCTAGAAGATTATTTGGAATAGCATAGGGACTCCTTTAAATAGTTTTGTAACTCAAACTTTCGCACCGCCTTGGAAAAGATCGCAAACCGCCTCAAATTTACGCATTCTGCGCATCCTTGATGGTAAACTTTGATGTCAAAAAGATCTTCGATGTCATCAAAAAATTGTCTCGAACTATCCACCAAGTTTAGCCCAAAATTCTTGAAATTTTCGATGTCATCAAAGGCCTTCAATGACATTGAAGTCTATTTTGGAAATTATTTCAAAACCTCACTTTTTAGACTCGGAGTTTCAAAATATGTTTTTTCTGGCCCATTTTCAGTATTCCTTTTCTTCACTTCAAATCTTTGATTCTCTTCATTCCTCACTTGGTTTCCTTGGATCTTTGGCATGTGAATTCCTCATTAACGACTTTCAAATCTGCAAATCTTCATTTAGTAATCTTTTGAGCATAAATATTCCTTTTAACATCAATTTCACCTTAAGCTATCGAAATCACCTTAAGCTCTCAAAATTACCTCACACATGAAAGCATGTATAATTAGATCAATTAAACACTATCATTTTTATAAAACCAAGGCATAAATAGGGGAGAATATGTAATATTTCACACTTAACAATAGGATTCACCCAAAATCCCTGACCTATAACTTCGACATCTACTGGAGCATCTACAATCGGTTGTAATTCAAGGGAGCTGAAGAATCTTCATCAACCTGAAAGATCTTCATTATTTGTGTTGAATGGGGCTCACTCACTTTTAGTTAAGTACCTGAGTCCATCTTTTCCTGAAAACCTTTCCTTGTGTAGGATTGAGATTCAGAGTTTATTATCGTCAAACTCGCTAAACCCTTTCATAGGCCTCTGATGGGAGAATTTGTATAGAGTCCTTATGTAGGATTTGTGTTGATAGTTCTTATGTAGAACTTATGGTTGTCTTATATAGACATTTTGATAATCTTGTGTAAGTTGTAAGGGTTCATGGTTAGCCTGATTTAAAACTATTCGATTGTGAAATCCGCCACACTCATGGGTTGAGTACGTCTGTCGAGAGTGGAGTAGGCACGTAGTCGAACCACTATATATCGTTGTGTTATGGTGCATGCTTTTCTTTATGTTTTTTGATCATCCATGCTCTATTTATTTTATACAAACAACATGCTTTATGAAATGCCACATTCATGTATTTCACCATCCTAGTTTTTGTTTGTGCTCTCTTATCATTTATTTAATCCTCTTCTCATAAGTGTTTAGAAGTGAGCATCTGCATTAAGAAGGATTAAATTTTGAAAAGTCCTATTCACCACCTCTAGGACGTTTGGACATAATCCTTACTTCACGAGTATCAGTTTACCTGTAATTTCACATTGTTTAGGCATCCACGATGGGAGTAGTGCATGGTGAAATGCATGTACATATGAGATGATCATGATAAGATCTAACAATGATAGATGCAATCGACTTCATGCTCAGTCATATTCTGTAAGGCTATGTATTACAACAATGATAGATCATAGGTATTATGGGTAATGATCGTATAGATAACGAACACTTGATCATTCACGATGTATAAACTAAGTCACACGTACTATACAGCCAATTACCTACAAGTGAAGAATCAATTTTAATATAGTCGTCATGTAAGTATGGCAGTCACATAGTTGACTTTAGTGTCTTTATTACTCTATGCTACATGGCAAGTCGCAATGAGGTGATGCTACTTTAGTGTGCATTTTGAAGGTCATGTGTATAAATTCAGCTAGGTCAAAAACACGTTGGGAAAGCAGTCCAATCAAAAGCAGGTCATAGAAATGGGTTAGAGGAAGATAGTAGATAATTGTACGGTGGAGGTGATGCACGTGAAACTTATTTAAGGTGCCCAGTTGAATGAGTGGTTGAATTTTATTAAAAACTATTTAAAAAAAATTATATATATATATATATTATTTTATTAATATTTTCAACGAGTTTCAATAGATCATTTGGAAAGATAAAATTCATTTGATCTCAAACGTAGACGTGTGTTTGTCACAATCGAAGTGTTAAGTTTTGTACATATGCACATATGGAAACCAAACATGTCTGATTGAATGTGATTAGATCGAAGATCTAAGATAAGCATTTCTAAATAAGGATAAATAAGTTTTAGTCCATTTGTTAATTAGGTGTGTTGTACAGATGCCTTGGATTTTGCATAGTCTCGGAGATGAAGCAAGACTTTATTGGTCGAACCGGAGTAGGTTCAATCTGACCTATAGAGTACATGTTTTCTTATTCATAAGTCTAGAGCAAAGCAGGACTCTGTCGATCCGACTAAAAGTGAGTTCAGTCCGACCGAAGGATACTAACTTAGTCACATGATTTTGTGAAACTCAAGCTATTTAAGTCCTGATTTGATTAGGGCTTGAAGAGACGAGTGTATTCTCTCATAGGGTGAGGGTTTCACATTGGGAGATAGTTTTCTACACTTGTAAGGGCCTGTGAATGAATTTTTCTCAATGGATAGGGTTTTTCTAGAGGTGTACATTGCAAGGGGAAATTAGATTGCTTTTGTAATTGAAGAAGGGGAGTGGTGTAACTCGAAGGTTTCAATTATAGTGGAGATCTCTATCGCTATGGATTGTGGTTTTTTCTAAAAGGGTTTTTTCACATAAAATTGTGTGTTTTTGATTGCTTGATAGGTTGATTCTAGTTTGATTGTTCTATCTTCTCTTAATGTGCTTCTATAAAGCGCATGATTGATAGTGATATTAGATCCGAATTTATAATATCTAGGGTTGATTCGGGTTTATTGTGGTCAAAATTACAACATGGTGAAGTGGCATCCCATGGGGAGGATTATAGTCTTTTAAAGGTTTCACATTGAATTTGCCTAATTAAAGGGTGTAGATTAAGTTTTCTTATTCGGAGGGAGCGTGGTAATTCGATACTACTTATTACCACCATAGCATAAAAGATATTTGAGTTAGTCTCTCATTGAATTTCTCTAGGATGGATGTTTATAAATACGAGTGTAGGTTTTAGTTTAAGACACATCTTTCTCTCCTCTCAAGCTCCAACCCTAGATAAATCCCTTCACTCCTGTGACTTAGACCATAAAATAGAGTCCATACTTGTATAGTGTTTTCTTTCCTTGTGGTTGAGAATCAATATTTTTAGTATACTTTACTTCATTTTTCTTTGTGGTTGAGAGCCAACATCTTTGATGAACTTTCTTTCATCTCTATAGTTGGTTCTACTAGCAAAGAAGATGATCTTGATTACATATACTAGATAATCTCATTACTAAAAATTTGAAATTAGTGCTTACAACGAGTACACCTGTTGTAAAAATATTGATTAAAAATATAAATATAGGTTTTTTGCTTGAAAAACTTGAGATTTTGGTGTTTTAGGAATAGTCCCATATCAAAAAGGAGAGAAGAAAAAATAATGTTTATATGTGGGGTGTGGAGTACCTTTTTATTTGCTTGGTTGAGTGGTTATAGAGACGCTAGTGGTGCACTTTGCACTTGCGACGGGGAATATGGGTCAGGTGGCTGGTATGAACAAGTGATTTGAATGAGACCGGTGTGGCTTTTATAAAGGCTGGAAATTAGCTGTTGGAGCGAGGTGTAACTCCTCATACAACATTAATCCAACATGCACAATTGTTCACAACCCCAAGTGTATGGTCACGATGTAGTAATAATCTCAGTGAGACCAAGGTTGAATCCACATGGACTAATCTTGTACGTTTCTGAAAAGAACTAGAACTAGAAGAAGAAGAAGATCTAAATATGAATTCTAGAATAATTGAAAGTGATTGTGAATAAGGTTGATTAAAGCTTATGAATTTAAAGGTGGGAACTATGATGCTAAGGATCCACTTGTAGCTATCAAGATGCTACCTTACTTGATTCATGAGATGCAACTGGAATCGGAGTCTTATCTTATCTAGTTGGAAGAAGAGATGATCAAATCTCTGAACTTCTCATTGATTCAGCCTCAATGAAGGAGAATTGTGAAGATTAGAAGGGATTTTATCACCCAACCATGTCCAGGAAACGATGACAAACAACAAGATATACCAATCCCATAATCTTAAATAGGAAAAAAAGATATTCAAAGATTTGATCATCTCTTGGCATACAACGTCTATTGTAAACAGCACCTATTGTAAATTGAGTCACAACAAACCATCGAAAATTGAAAATATTGCTTAAAATCAACTAGAAATCAATAAAGTTCAACATAAACAAGAATGAAAGCAAAGTAAACATCCCCATCACGCTACAAGCTTCACCTCTTAGCCCTAGCTAAGATGTTTAGTTAACCATAAACATGATTGAACTAAGAACTCTTAAACAAAACATGAAAACAATTAAGGAAGAAGAAGAAAAACTCTTGGCGGTGGCTCTCCACCCTTTTGCTCCACTCCTTAAACCTTAGAAGATGCCTAGGAATGTCCTAGAGATTCCGATTTATAGTTATGAAGCTCCACCTTACACACCGACTTGGAATTTTCGCAATCCGATCATGAAATTGCCTCAATTTATGTAGCCACGTTACGCATCGATTGAACTGAAGTTACCTTCGTTCGAACCAAAGTCGAGTCCGAGCCCGGACTAAATTTTGTTTCATCAGTTACTCGATTTTGATTGGACCGAGCTTGGGTTCGGTCAAACCGAACTTAAGTTCTCGGTCAAACCGAATTAACTCCAAAATTCATCGTTCTTTGCTGGAGCTTTTTGTGCATTTTTAGTCATACCGAGTCCTCCGTTCGATCGGACCGAACTGGTTTTTGGTCGGACCGAATTGTCTATCGGTCGAACTGAAGTAGCTTCTAAATTTCATTTTTAGTCACTAGACTGTTTTGTGCAAGTTCGGTCGGACCGAACTTGTCTGTTTTCTGCTATGGATTCTGCATTCTTTCAAGTCCTTTCTTCATCTTTTGTACTTGGTTTCCTTGGATCTTTGGCATGTGAATTCTTTGTTCTTGGTCTTTTAAGATCAATTCTTTGCCTTGGTGATTCTTGAGCATCAAATCCATGTTTTTAGCATTCTTTTCAATCCAAGCTCTCAAATTCACCTTGCAACACAAACATGTATAAAATATACCATTAAGCGTGATCATGTTCATAAAACCAAGATATAATTAGGAAAAAATATACAATATTTGACACCCAACAACAATGGTCATAAAATGGTCATACAATGGTCATATAATGGTCATAAAATGGCTTGTTAATGAGTCTTAACGGCTAACATGCAACAACAATAATCCCACATGCACAACAGTCAGAAACTGCCAATAACGGCTAGTTTCTCACCAATAGTCAAATAATGGTCATATTGAGTTATGAACCTGGACCAAAACGGTCAGCCACCCTAGCATATATAAACAATGCCTGGATGGTTCAATAGACCACCAATACTCAAACCATTCTCACTTACAACCCAACTAGAAAAGCAATTGTGTACTCCAATCAGTCAGCAAAGTTCATATGAACCTTAGCTAGAAGACTTCAAGAAACTGACCAACGCAGTGGTCTAGATTTTTCTAATTTGCTTTCTAAATTGGGATTTTTTTTCTTTTATTTATCTGCCAGAAAAATTGTGTATACAGAGTTGCATTCATGGTTCTTCGTACTTGTTGAATGCAAAACCATACCCCAGGCTCGTCGTATCCTAGAAGCGGTTTGCCTGCAACCTATCAGCATTCTCAATCATTCTGAGAAGGGGCGAATAATGCTTTAAGAACAACATGATCACATGCGCTTCAGCTTGTCTTTTTATTTTCGATTTCTTTAATTATTTTTCTTTTACAGAAATTATAAAATCTGTAATTTACGTTAACACACCCATACTCTGATAACAGCAAAGCCAATTCCATTATATGAATTTCTATAATGTAGGCCCACCCTACCTCTACAAACTATTTGGCTGTAACACTCAAAAAGTAACTGATATTGTGACCCTTCAAATACTTGAGCAATCTTTAAGGATACAAGGAAAGATTACCAACCATCCAAACTCCACCTAGACAGAGAAATGTCATGGCCACACATGTTCCAACCTGGCACACGTACGAGAGACCCAGGTCATTTTACCCGGTGAGATCTACGATCCAAATATCCTGACCCAAAAATCAACCCCCTCCATTCATCAGGAGGCTACAACAGTACACTGAATATAGACCATTGCTTGTCAGTACAGGTCCACCTAAAGACTGGAACATGCCCGACTTCCTGCATGGCTCTCCACTTCTCTCTTTATCAATTTCCAATTTCCACCATTTTTAAGCACGGTTTCTCAATTCATCGCCTCGCCGTCTTGCCACCGCTGCGGCCGCCGCCATTTCTCCTCACATGGCGAGGAAAGCAATCATCCAAAGCTGTAACTCCACATGAAAAGTTCCGGCACCATCCATCACTACCGTCCATCGGCAGGTTCTTTAGATCACGGGTGATTTGCTTGGCTTTCAGATCGCTAAGCCGACGGACGAGATTGAGAATCCCCTCCATTAGCTCGCGCTCGAGCTCTTTCTCTATCTCGTGTGCGAGCTCCTCCCTCAGTCTAAGTTCCTCCTCGCTGATGGGCGATGAAGAGAAGAAGTCCTTCCTTCTGCTTTTGCCTGCCTGTGGTAAGATGGCGTTGGTGTTGCTGCCGACACTTGAACGATCGTCTTTGTCGTAGGGCATGAAGGCTGAGTTGCACCAGATGACTGTGGTGTCATTTGGAGATGGTTTTAGTTTGTTTTTTGGGGGATGGGAGTTCTTGGTTTTAGTGGAGGAGTTGGAAGGCTTTCTGGCAGAGTAGCCTTCCATGGAAGAAGAAGAAGAAGAAATGAAGGGTTGGATGGTTAGGGGAAGGGTCGGGCAGTGATGGAGAAGGAATGAATAGATGTTAGATGGAAATGGTATGCCGGCATTTACAAACGACAGAATCTTTCTACTTTGTTTTTTCTTCTTTCTTTTTGGACCTTGGATGCACAAACGTGGAAGCTTTGGGGAAAGGGGAGAATGTTGTTTGTTTGCCACTTGGCAGGAACAAAAGTAATGGCCGGTTTATTGTGAAGGAACGCCGATAGCCTGTGGTCTGAAGCGAGGTGGGGCCAACGTAATGTTTGTGAGAAACCTACCCATCCATCCAATTTTTCCAGCTCATGTTAGGGGAGGAGGCAGATATAAAAAAAAAAAATGCCTACCGTTGAAACCTTTCCGGGTCCACCAATTATTTTTACATGCCATTGAAAAGGTACATAAGGTCATTTTATGTTTTTTTTACATGCCATTGTAAAGCTCCATAAGGTCATTTTCACCGGAGGAACTGAAAACACATATATAATAGCATGGTCTAGAATTTCTGTAGCCTAGACAAATATAATACCACATACATTATTTAGGTGAGCGACAACAAAGAAAATAATACGGAGGGTCATCATTGCCCTATACATTGTTAGTGTCCAATGGAATTGTTCGCTGTGGCTGATATTTTGGGCCACGGTCTAGAATGACCTGATACACCTGTCAGGATGAATTTGCATAAATATCATTGTGGGGCCCACCCAAGTTGCCCACGACTTTGCTAGAACCTTGCTAAACTCTCTTCTCTTTCTCATCTTCCAAGCTCTAACCCACTCCTGCTCAGCCTCTAGGTGAGTTAAAAAATTTGAACCTAAGCCGAGGCTAGACTATTTTGACCCACCACAGGCCCGGGTCAGACGTGGGCCATTTTAGACAATGTAGGCAGTCTTATCGAAGGTGTCATCAAACGAATGTGCAGAGTTACGCAGAGTTGGGCATCTGCAAGATTTGTTTCCGATTTTGATTGTGATTCTCTTAGAGGCTATAAATATTGGTGTAATTCGGATTAGGGTGTATCAAGACCTTTCTAATTCATTCCTAGGGTAATCAAGGACTTGTAAGGGGAGATTTGAGGCTTGTTCGAATCGGGTATTTTATATCTTTTATAATTTTTGCTTTCATAGTGATATCAGTCGTTTTGTGCCGTGGTTTTTTACTGAAAGGGTTTTTCCACGTTAAATTCAGAGTCTTTGTGACTGGGCTTGATTGTGTAATTGGAATACTTTGCTTGCCTCATCTCTGTGTGCTTTTGCAGTCCCCCAACAACTAGTGTCAGAGCTAAATGTTGGGGCGCAGGTTGAATATGAAAGTGGAGTATCAATGGCATATAATCCTAAGTTCGATGTTGAGAAATACTTCAGGAAAAATGATGTTGAACTTTTGAAGGTCAAGATGAACGGCCTCCTAGTTCTGCAAGGATTGGATGATGCCCTCCTTGAGAAGCGACTAGAATCTATGATAGATGATGAATGGAACAAAATGGATGAGAAAGTGAGAAACTTCATGCAATTGTGCCTAACAGATGAGGTCCTCTACAATGTCATGAGAGAGCAAACTACAACAAGTTTATGGGCGAAGTTAGAGGATATCTATGTGTAGAAATCTCTTAAAAATCGCCTATACTTGAAGCTTCAATTGTTTATGATGTTAAGGCCTACAATACCAACTTTAATAAAAGGATTTGCAAATCGCGGGATGTAGAGGAAATGATTAAAGATGAGGATCAGGCATGCATCATGTTGAATTTCCTTTCAGCTTTGTATGAGTCATTCAAGAACTCGTTGTGCACCAGTAGATTAACCCTTAGTGTCGATACAGTTATCTCAGCCCTTCAAGGAAAGGCGATGAGAAAGAAAAATGGTAACATGGATGCCTCTACTGATGCATTGGTTACAAGGGGGCGGAATTCTGAGTGAGGCAGTGGATCTTCTCAATCGAGGTCCAATCCAAGGGCAAGGGCAAGGGAAAGTTGAAGTGTTAGAATTATGGGATGTCTGGGCACATAAAGAAGGATTCTACAAATTGTAAGTCAAGAAAGGAAAACTCAGAGGCTTCTTCTAGGGAAGCTAACACTTCCAAGTCTGATGAAGGTATGAGTGAAAGTAATGTGTTGTTAGTATTTATGGTCGAACACTTATACAATGATCATAGGGATGAGTGGACTTTGGATATTGGGGCATCATATCATATGACTCCTCATTGGAGTTAGTTTACTAGTTATAGAGAGTACGATGGTGGCTAGGTATTTATGGGCAATGATAATGCCTATAATGTGGTGGGTGTTGGATCAGTGCGCATCAAGATGTTTAATGGCATGGAGCGTACCTTAACCGAGGTGAGACACATTCCTGACATGAGGAAGAGCTTGATATCTCTTGAGCACTCGAGGCGATTGGGTGTAAGTTCACCAGTTTTGATCGTGTCCTTAAAGTTTCAAAATTGGCACTCGTAGTTATGAAGGCACAGAGGAGTGGGAACCTTTAAAGCTTGATCGAGAGCACTTCATTGGGTGGAGCTACATCTTCTGTTGCAGATTTCACATTTACACGTATGTGGCATGCACGTTTAGGCTACCTGAGAGAGCGAGGCATGAAGGTACTTTCTAACCGCAGTTTGATTCCAGTTTTTAAAAGTTTTGATTTGAGTATATACAAGCATTGTATATATGGTAAACAATCAAGGTTATCATTTAATTTAGAAAATATGTATATAACGGTGTTCTTGATTATGTGCATTCTGATGTATGGGGGCCGACACCGGTGGTTTCCGTCGGAGGGTCGTCATGGTTTGTCACATTCATTGACGACTACTCTAAGAAAGCGTGGGTTTATTTTATGAAAAATAAATCCAATGTTTTCACAAACTTCAAACAGTGGAAGACAATGATTGGAAAACAGTCAGGGCAAAAGATAAAGGTATTAAGGACAGACAATGGTAGATAATTTCCTTCAGGTGAATTTAATCAATACTATAAGGATGAAGGGATCATGAGGCACAACACAGTGAGCCACATACTAGAGCAGAACGATGTGGCTGAACAAATGAGTCAGACTCTCTTGGAGAGGGCCCAATGCATGACTAGTAATGATGGGTTAGGCAAGGAACTGTGGACTGAGGCTGCTAATACGACTTGTTACTTGGTGAATCGTTCCCCTTCTATGGCCAATGATTGTAAAATTCTAGAGAAAGTATGGAGTGGTCAGAAGATAAACTACTTAGGATTGCATATATTTGGTTGTGAAGCTTACTCTCACGTACCATCAATTGAGAGAGATAAGCTAGATGAAAGAGCCAAAAAGTATAATTTTATTGGCTATGGTGATGGTGTGAAGGGGTACAGGCTGTATGAATGGGCCACATGAAAAATTATCATCAGTTGTGACGTCAAATTCGATGAAGGATTTTTTTCGGTAAGGATGTGTATAAGGAACCGAAAAAGTTGGTTGTGGACACAAATGATACTCAGGATGATATAGATACGTAGACAGATGTACACGACCAGGTGAAGCAGTCACTTGTGAGAAAGAATTCACCGCGAGATCGCAGGCTATCAATTGTTCAATGTTGTTTTCTCACACAGTGTACAAGCATACCATAATTAGATTTGTGGCTCCAATTCGAACTGAACAACAATGACCCCAAGCACCAACATATGCAGACACATAGTGTATGACCGAGATCTAAGGAGATAGGTACCTGTTCAGCTACTCGCTCAATGTGTAAAATTGGATCAGGTGATGTTTAAAGGGTGGGGTTCGCCATCTAATGATGGGTCACTCCGTTGCCCTCCGTACGAACGGACTTTTAGATATAAGTAAAATGAAATGAGAAAGGGATTCTTAGAGTCGGTCACGGAGAATAGCTGCGGAACACCTTTCCGATTGAGAAACTAAATCCAGTGTATGAGCATAGACTCAAATTATAGCTAAAATTATCGTTTACTTGATTAATGTTGTGGATTACACTACGGAATGTAACCAACTAGCTGAAAAGTAAAAGATTACACTAAGAAATGTAATTTGCCTGACAAGAAAGTAAAAGATTATACTATGGAATGTAATTTGACTTGTAATTTGAGAGGTAATTGAAAGATAATGTTGGGTTTGTTTGGGTTGGTATGAGACGAATTATTTTCTTGAATTGATTTGCTATGTATAGCTCTAATCAGTTGTTCTGGATCCTTCCCACGTTCTGACAGTTATTGTAACCGCTCTTTATTACTTGGATTTTAGATACTTTGCATGTTCCACTTCCTTCACGCCACTTGTCTTGGGACCGTGCGAGCTCGATCACTTTTCTGATTATTCGGATTTGGTCATCATTCTTCTCAACCGCTCTAATGGTAACAATTGATACATTGTGGCTCTACTTTCCAAAGCATCTCCATGCATATCTATAGGAAAATTCCTGGCCGTAACATGCACGCCAGTACATATCACGCGAAACATATTCTAATTGGTCATGGTAGGACTCATCTGAAACATGTATGAACATTGCCCCCCTCATCATTGTCCTTTTGGTGAAAAGCGATGGCGATGTTAGAGTCCTAATTAATGTTGTAATAAATGCATGCACACATTGCTCGAATGTGAACCGCTTTCGATCGTTACTTCGTGGCGTGTTAGCATCGGTCAAGTCCAATCGAGGCGTTGGAGGAACCCCGTGCTTATACATGTCTTCTCTAGCCATTTTTCCGAAATCGCGATGATACCTTGATAAATGCTCTCTCTCCCTTCAGCTATATAAACACTACTTCGAAAATCAATTTCCTTCTGCGCTCTCAGTTTCCTCTCCTGGTTGCGATTTTCTTCCTAAAATTCTCACTTCTTTTTGTCTGCTTTATAATGACTGCTTCTTCTTCCTCTGCTCCTTCATTCGACCGAAGAGATGTCATGGCCGTCATGGAGGTACTTAGCAAGAAGTGCATCGAAGACACGATTTCCACATTTCCCCTAGGAGATGAGACTCTTTGTTTGGGTCTTGCTTTTTTACGGAGATCACTGCCAATGAGATTCTTCCTCTGAATCCATCGTTTTTGATCTATCCAGCAGAAGAAATTTTGATTCGATCTGGAACTGTACCTAATTTGTAAATTCTCTGAAGAATCCTTGGACATGGCCGAAACCCCTTTTGGAATGGGAAGCATGGTTCATCCGGGTATCTTCCTAATACGAAGAATCGTGGAGGAACACCGACATCTATGAATGCATCAAACTCTCCGTCCAAGAGTATCAGGCCAACTCAGCCCTTCTTGTTGCTCTTTCGATGTTTTGGAGTACCTCGATGAACACATTCCTCTTCGGTTGTGGTCTGATGAGCCCCACCATCAACGATATCTACCACTTGATCGAACTATTGCCCTTTGAGATGATGTTCTATGTGGGTGTTGTTTTTAAGAGGCACAAGGATTTTCTGATTAAAGCCACTAAAGCCTACACTAATTTCCTGAAGGCCTACTGCAAATTTGAGGCCTTGGTCGATGAACATACATCATTCCTTCTCTTATGGATTTGCCGACATCTCCTGTGTGTGAGCCCTCAGCAGGTCAACACAGAGTATGTTGCTCTGGTCAAACATCTTGCTCAAGGCCATAGGATTGCCTTGACACCTTATGTCCTCGGCCACTTATATTGGGGTCTTTACAAGACTACTCGTAAAGGGTTGCATTCTGCAGGAAGGCCCTTGTGGCTCCTATAGATGTGGTTCTTTGCATATTTTCGTCCCGCCCTCTTCCATCACACCATGCATAAAGGGAGGCCATACACTTCCTTTAGCTATCGGCTTCTCCACATTCTCTTAGAAAGTCTCATAGTCGAGCAATATCTCCATGGTTTCTTCCTTCTTAACAAGACTAAGGATGACTACCAGTCTTTCATGCCTTTTTTAAAGGGAGAGACATACGAATTGAAATGTCTCACCTACGGCTAGTATGAGCCAGATGATGAGTACTTGGTCGGTCGGTCACACCACGCCTGGGCTAGTTATGTTCTCGGTCAAGATCTTTCCTATAGAGGAACAATCAAGTCAGGCAAAAAAGTTAAGGTCAGGGTCGAGCAATACTATCCAACATTACTCGCTCGACAATTTAGCTTAATACAATGCATTTCATGCCCTCTCACTCATAAATCCTACAACCAACCTCCCTACGACTGTATCATGGTGACGGACGTGGAACCCTACGTGTCTCTTAACAACACGTATCGAAAAGAAGCAATTGCTCTGGTGATTCCTATCTATCCTAATTTTCCCGGGTGATGGATAACTTCCTCACATGGTGGGATCTCCATTACACCAAGCTGCAAGGTGTCCAGAGTACGACCGTGCTCATCAATCAACTCATCTCCCAGTTAGAGGTGAAGAGCAAGAAGAGAACCTTTGCCCTGCCACTAGTTCCCCCTGCCAAGAAGGTGACGAAATGACAAAAAAACAAGTCGGCCCCTTCTTCTCCTACTCCAGCTCCCATGACAGAGGTTGTTGTCCCAATAAGCTAAGAGGTCGTAGAGGAAGATTTGGATTCTCCAGTACCTGCCCATCAGCAAAGGATGGTTCTGAAGAAGATCTCAGACTTAGGAGATCTCTTTGGTCAGCCCCCCAAAGTTCATGTTCTCTCATTTCAGCGTGTTACTCCTCTCAAGCCACCCTAAAAAATAGAGACTCGGCCATTGCAAGCACCTGCTAGGCCTTGTTAATCATCGGGTACATCTTCGGCCGAGGCCATATCTACTTTTGAAACCTATTTCAAAATGAAGTAATGTCCTGGTCTTACCGTTACAGATTATTTGTATGAAATCAACAAAGGCTTGAAATGGCATAAAGAAGCTCATTTTAATAAATGTTAGAATAAATGGTGGCGGGATAGAGAGAGAGATTGAATAAGCCTAATCTTCCTTTTGATGAGAAGTATCACCCGCCCTATCATCCTAATCTGCCACCATTCCCTACTTCCACCCGACCGTTGGCGACTGTAATAAGAAATCCTCAAGTTGTTAGATGTTGGCCAGTCGTCTACACCGTTCAATCTGATCTAGGTGGAGATTACTTGCTTGTACATTTGTTTGCATTAATTTTTTTTCCTTTTTACATCCATTAACTCTTTTATGTTTTTCTTGTATTTACTCAGGGGCTAACATATGCCGAGAAATAGTTAGTCGTGGCCCAACCACAACAACAACAATCAACAATAACAATAACAACGATCCCCTCAGCAACAATAGTAAACTCAGTAGTCTCAGGGGTCCCCGACCCCATGATTACTGAGATCCCAACTGCAGGTTCGAGTCCTCTTAAAGTTAACAATCTTCCTGATGACTTAGAGTACATGATACAAGTTCCCCCTAGCCCTACACTAGTTACTCAGAGTGTGGTTGCAGCGCCTCCCTCTTAGCCATTCATTGTAAAATTTGCTCCTCCCTTGCTGCTCCTCCCACCACCCGCAATAGTCGAGAAGATCTCGACTTCGGATGAGCTTAGAGTTGTGGCCGCCGAAGAGGTGGTTGAGGAGATGGTTGGGACCGAGAAGATCGTGACCGAGGAGGAGAAGGTCACATGTACTTCAATTGAGGCCATTGAGACAACTTCGACCGAGGCTAGCGAGCCAACTACAGTCGAGATTATTGAGGAACCCAATGCCACCTCGGTCAAAATAGTTGAGGTAGTTTCAATTGAAGTTATCGGGCCCGTTACGGTCAAGGTTGTTGAGGAAGTTCCGGCTGGGGTTGCTTCGACCGAGATTGCTCCTGCCTCCATTAGCTAAGACCTTCCTCCAATGGCAGATATCATTTCTTCCTTCCGGAGGGCTCTATCTGGGGAGACCATAGTGGCCGAATCTCCTTCTCCTTCTAGCAGTCTGTAAGATGTAAGGATCGAACTCCAAGTTCTTTTATAGAAGGGTCTAGAGGGATCTCTCGACGCGGAATCGGTCGACACACTCGACCGCTTGGTTGAGGCTTACTGTGTTTTCTCTTGGTCAGACTCGGTCCTTGTCGACAATGTACCCATTCAAGGGTTGCTCAAGACCTAGTTTCATGTCAGTGTTGTTGTTGGCCGACTTGAAGTAAAACAAGCTGCGATTAAGTCCGGGAGGACCTCGGTGGGTACCATTGCTCAGGAGCTTGAGACTAAGCACATCGAGCTGAAGGCCTCTCAGGCAGAGCTGAATAGCCTTGAGATTCGAATAATGTGGCTCTAGAAGCGGAACTAGCTGAAGCAGGAATTTGTAGGCAAGCATACAGAAAATCTCCAATGCAGGGAGAAGGTCATCCGACTGGCATTTATTTTTCATTCTCAAATAGCAGACATCGGTCGACTTTCTCGGTCGGTAACCAAGGAGTCTGCACTGCAAACAGAGATGGGCCAGTTGGGGGTAGCAAAAGAAGCGCTACAACGTCTTTTATCTTCCCATTTTTAAGTTGTAAAAATGTATTTTCCTATATATATATATATATATATATATATATATAGCCATTGAGCTATTTTTAGAACTTGTCGCCCATTTACTTTTTCCTACTCTTCTTGCGTGACTGAGCTATTTTTAGAACTTGTCGCCCATTTACTTTTTCCTACTCTTCTTGCGTGACTGATTGTTTCCTGAAAATTCGATGGATCGTGGGTTGTTTCCGAATTCGGTGCTCCAACTCCCCCATGTTCCTAATAAATAGGAACATGAGATGGTATTATCACCATGATTTTTCTAAATCGTGGGTGCTAGGCGCTTGCTATTTAAATGGCCTCTGATCCCCCATCTCATCAATCATCTTTCGTAACCTTAAACTATCTCGGCTTCCAATCCCCATTCTCTAACCACAGGTGCTGAATCTTATCTGAAAGACATTCTCAAATCTGGCTTGAAGGATTATTCCTTTTCTAGTTTGTTGTTCGTTGCCAATAACTTCGCACTATGTGCTTCATCCGCGGCCGAATCAAACGTCGTGCTTAGAGAACTTGTCCAAAAGCTAAAGCGTTTATGCACCAATGGAAAGCGTTATTGTGATCTGACTTTTGCTCATCTATTGAATTTGGCCTATCTGCGACAACAAGATGTGGCCAAGGAAGACTCTGTTGAGATGAGTGACAAGCATGAATCAGCCTAGTACGAATGACTGCGATGTGCCTAAGCACACCAATTCAACCAGACCATGTTAAGAATATTACAATCCTACTAAGCTGGACTGATAGAAGAATTGGAAGAGTGAGATAACACCTTTTATGCTCAGGAGATGGTCATTCTAGTGGACTTATCATTCTTGGACGAACAGATCACCTTGTATCAGGCGTGGTCGAAGCAAGTTCCAGTGCCAAGAAGGCTACCAAGGGTGAAGTCTCTTCGATGACCCTTCGTGTAGATCAACTACTTCATCTCTTACCACTCGTCATTGAAGGAGAGGTGCAACACCCCGTACTTTTAAGTACTCGGGTGGTACCATAAAAATCTAAATCAGTTACACGTGTGTGGAATCACACGTAGCTTTTCTTACACATCAACATCCAGTGATCCTCAAATCATCCATCTCAACCGTCTTGTGCAACATTCATTCATATAACAAGCCATCCATCCGATTGTTTTTCAAATTAGTCCTTCATAGCTTCAGAGATGTCTATTTTAGGATCTTAATCACTTCAATAGATCAATTAAACCATTCATCATCGATTGCAAGCTCGAGATATTAAGATTCACTATTCATCAAGTATGTGGCATCTCCTTCAACGATCCAATACTAAATTATGAGAATCTAATTATTAGACGGAATGATGACTATTCGGAAACACCTAAACAAGTTTAGGACCCTTAGGACCATTGTAAATAATCCATCCAATAATTTTAAAGATCGACCATCACATTGCTAGAGAGACCTATTTTTAGAATTCTAGTTTCATTGGTGGGCAAATCTAGCTTACCTTTCTAGATTTAGAACCCTGGATCATGGAACCCACTGTTCACCAAATTCACAGCATCCTATAGGATGATCCATCATTTGAAAACACAGGTCAGATTAGCTGGCTTCATATCCAACTCCCAGATCACACCTAAACATTCTTTAGGGTCCCTAGGGTTGTCGACAACCAAATTCGAGTCAATCCAACCGCCAGATCATTGGAATGGCTAGGGAATGTCGTTTGGTAACTAGAGGTTCAGGTGATATGGCCCACTCTAATGCAGAGAAACCCTAACATTGGTATATGTAGCTAAATGGAGCATGATGGGTAGTTCCACATCTTACATATAGGTATAATAAAAAGGTAAGCAAATAATGATGATAATGATAATAATAATAATAATAATAATAATAATAATAATAATAATAATAATAATAATAATAATAATAATAATAATAGTTAAATAATTAATAATATAAAATCATGAGATGGATATTCCTAATAACCTACAAGCTGGACCCACATCGTGGTTAAAAATGCACGCATATGTGAAAATAATGATAATAATAGAGTGAAATAAATAATGATAGTAACAAATGGTAATAGTAATAAATTTAATATTAATTTAGTATGGGGTTAATTAGTAATATATTATGAGAGTCATACAAATGATTCCGTAGGACCTTCTGACCGTCAATAATCGGATTTGAATCAATCCGATCGTCGAGTCAATGCAATCGGCACTAAAGGACCATAATTCCATTAGTTTGGCCCACCTAAACCTTGGATATGCTTAATCTTTGGCCGGGGGCCCCATCAGGACCCTTTAAATCAAATGGTGGGAGTGGATTTATCAAAAAATGTATATGGGCCCCACACTTGCAGAGTGTGCACATCATGGCATAGTGCACCCTCACCGCATCGAATATGGAGGTCGGTCAAGTCGGGTTTGTCCTGACCGCGCCTGAAGAGGAAGGAAACTCTCTCCCTCCTTTCTGGTTTTCTTCTCACTAGCGGACGGACATATGTTCATAGTTTCGATCAGGGCCCACAGATCAAGGCCCATTTCAATGATCAGGACCGGTTATCATGGCCAGATGATGATCCTAAACAAAATCTAAGTGGTCTCACGTGCTAGATACACCTTCATGCACATGAGAATCGACACAAACGGGACCTGAAAGCACAAATGCTTTCCAAAAATGGAAACCTGCTGCTTCCAGCTTAGCAATCCGTGTGCATGGAAATCCCTTGATCACATCCCTTCATTTACAAGCAATCCCAGCCATTTATACCTTGTCATTAGGGCTTTGCAAAGGAAAGCAAGCAGATCCAAAACCTAGCCGTTTTCTTCTCCATTCGATCCCATCACCTCGGCCTCCTTTAACCTTCAAAACCTCTATTCCTCGAGCTTCTCTAAGCCCATCCGGACCACTCAGCACCTCTAGATCGAAAGAAGGAGCTTCAGTTTAGAATTCACCATTAGAGTCGACCGTCTTCTTCATTGTGTCGAACTAAGTCAGACCCTATCCAGTTGAGACGTTTTTGGACTTTCATTGCCTGGAGGTATCCTTAATGCTAGGAGAAAAAGAAAGGAGAAGAAAAGAAGAGGAAACATATAGGGAAAGAGTGAGTGTAACTGTCGCACTTGCTGTCGAGTCAAGATCGCTGGTGCAATCGAGTCGGGCGGTGCGAGTTGGGTCAGGGCTAGCTAGTTGCAACAGAAGAAGAAGAGTGAAAGAGAAAGAAGAGAGGATAGGTAGGCCCTTTCAACTTGCAGCTCCGCCGAGTCGACTCAGAAATTTGCCGTAGCTGATTGAGTCTGGCCCATTGTCATGACATCTAATCAAGCAATGTGGGAGATCAGCGGAAGCGTGAAGAGAAGATTTGGTGGTGTCATTCTCGTTCTATAGTCACGCCATCACTAGCTGAGTTAGCTCAGTTCTCATCATCGAGTCTAAGCCAGAAACGAGTCTGGAAGTCGAGTCTTTGACTCGCTGTTTGACTCAGTAGGGTGTCTGGGTTGGCCCCTGGGGCTTGTGTGAGTCCAGCTTGTTGTTAGGACTAGTGAAAAAAAGGATGGATAGTAGATGGAAGAAGGGAATAAAGGAGAAGAAAGAAGATTGGAGGATGAAGGGGAGATGGGCGTGTGATTCAACTGCCGAGTCAACTCACTGAGTCAGCGGCTGACCCAAATACCAAACCATTTTGGGACCATGCTCAGTTAGCAAACCAACTACGTGGGGGCTCCCTATCCCGAGCATCGTGCGAGACATCGTTGTTCAGGTAACCCTTCTAACCACGTCCAAATCAACTGAGTCGACTCAATGGGTCAATTCCCTCCTTGTTGATGTATTTATGGACATTCCTAACACCACCTAGAGCTAGCTTAAGAAGTCTAATTTGTTTTGTCAGGCATAAATCAACACACGCGATCGCACCATATTGGGCCAGTTTTGATGAAGATCCTGATCCATTCAACTTAGGTATGCCGACTTCCGATTCTTTTATACATTTGAATTGTTAAAATTAAATTATCGTTATTTTTACTATTGTTAGAAATTATTATTAGATATTATTAAATTATTAATTATGATTTTGCTAGTTAAGCTTCATACTACAATTAACTTACAATTATTAATTATTTCATTAGTGATCATTAAGAATTGATGATACAAGTGAAACATTAAAATCTAAAATCAAAGTCTAGAAATGGATTATAGGACAAAGCTAAAATCTAAGTAATCCAAACTCTAGGTTATCATCCTAACTGTATAAAGTGTATAAAACTTAAATATGACCATACAATTTTACAACTCATGGTAGGATTCGATTATAAGGATGCACACGCTTAATTGAAATGTTAGTCAGCGATTCAAAACATAAGGTGATGATTTCTTCCCCTGAAGCTTTCCATTTCTAAATTAGATCGAGGATATCTTTTAAATTGATTATGAATGATGCCTTAGAGCTTGATTGATCATATGATTAGCTTACTTGGATATATGTTTGAGAATTGATCATTAATATCAAATGCATATGCTAGACCATTAATTCATTTAATAGTTCTTGAATTGTATTTACACTTGTACTTAAGTTGTACTTTATTAAAATGGTATCTTAGTTTAATACTTGATCTCTATGCCATTTGGATATGCTAATGTACTGTTTGCAAGACACATATGAATCGAAATCTCTTTAGTCTGTAAGGTGAACCTTTATCTATGAAAGAGAGTCCGTACTTAGGGTGTAATGAGATTGATTGTGTTAAGAATAAACCCTCAACATGGAGGTTATGTTAGTGGCAAACTTATCCATGGGACTTACCATCTATGGGGTAATTCCACCTATTTAACTGTGGGATGAACCATTTGACATTTTTATCACCGTTGCTTATTCGTATTTAAGGTATACAAACCGACTCCTTTTAATCATTGTATTTAGTATCTTTGACATTCATTCCCACTTAACATATGATGGTAGCTTCCCATACATTGAGAGTTGATTAGCCACATGCTGATGGGTTCTATCAACATCCTAAGGCAATATACTCATGGGCTGGGGATGGTGGAAGTGGGACACTATGCTTGAGCCGTCGACCGTCGCTGGGTGATGAGCCTCCCGTAGTAACCTTGAGCTTTATTAAATCGGCTGATTGTACTTGGATTAACAATGGTCTGACTAATCATGCATACATGGCATATTGACGATAAAGGATGGATATTTCTGGATGTTGTAGCACATGCTCTCTGAGTTATTGGGGGTATCGTTTCACTAGCTGTCAGATCATCGACTATCGATTTACATACGTGATGTACAATGGGTAGTCATTATGCGGTACGTGATGTATGCAGTGATGTGCTTCGCTAATGGTCAGCCTTTGCATGGGTGATGAGCCCAATTGCCGACTGGATGAGCATCCCCAGGTCGATGATGCATTCACGCATCCATGCATATAATAAGACTGCATTTTGTTATGTTTTGTATATCTTGTTGCTTTCATGATATACTTGTCTGAGGCGGCGGTGTGTAATCTTGAGGAGATGAACCCAATTCACACTGAGTTAGACACTCATCTATCAAATATATAATCATACAGGTAGCATAGGTGGCTTAAGTGATATTCAAGTTCAGACTGATGAGGAGCCGAGTATAATTGTCAAGGATATATGGTTGTACCTGTCAAGAGAAGTTGCGCAATCTTGCAGCTTACGTTTAAATGCATTTTAATATTTTTCATGTATTAAATTATGTAAATCTTGTATTTATTAATATCGAGACATTAGTTTGTATAAGTCCTTATGGGCAGCATCTTGTATATTCTAAATGTAAATGCAAATTCTCCTTTATGTTGATTTGTCCATCTTACACTAAACCGCTAACTCTGAAAGATAAAGAATATATATATATATATGGAATTTGACTCTCTATAGGTTAACACTCCAGTTTTTGGGAAATGAGACATATACTTAGGTCCTGAAAACACAGGGTGTTACAAGAGGCCTGAGCTATACTCATAGAAAAGGATGAAGCAGAGATGCATTCCCGCTTTGAAGAGTTCGAGGGGATAAAAATTGAAGCCACTTGACCGTATTTGTTTCGATAAGAAAACAAAAGTATCTACTTTGGGAACTGATCTTATTCAACCATAACGAAAGAGTATTCAGAACAATCATCATCATATTTTTATTGATATTAAGTTCATTTACATCCTCTCTACATCCCTTGATTTTAAGGTAGATCATTTAGAATTGAAGAATTATTCTAAGTGCAATTGTTATGGTTCAATATAAATTTCGGCAGCACTCCAGTGCTATTTCAGTCATCTCCCAACACTTAGGAGGAATTGCTGAATTGATCAATCAATCTCAATGGAGATAGAAATTTTGGCAGCACTCCGGTAGCTTCTTCAGTCATCTCCCAATACGTAGGAGGAATGTTGAATTGATCAACTGATCTCTCCTTTCAAAGGAGGTTTGTCGATTCAGCACCATTTCAGCTCCTGCACAAAGCTGGTTAGCTGATCTGTTGCGCGACCCATGCAACCAATAAATTGGTTGCGGGTCCGTGCAACGAACATCTTGATTGCGCGGTCGACGTAACTGATACAGCTAGTTGCGTGGTCTGCACAACTGATCATTGCCTCTCCCTTCTACCTTCTATTGCTCTGCTCCAGTTTCTGAAATATCTCTATCTCTCAAATGAGAGGAAGAGCAGGATATTTATAGGCCCCTCACATGTATCAGTGATCTTCATTGATTGCGCGACCGGTGCAACTCCCTTCCTCGTTGCGCGACCAGCGCAACTAACTTCTTGATTGCGTGATCCGCGCAACTGCCGCCCTTGTTACGCGACACGCGCAACTATTATCTCCGCTGTGGGACCTGCACAACTGAATCACTTGGTTGCGCAACCCACGCAACTTGTCTTCCTCCACCTGTTGTCCCCTGAATGCCAATCTTTCCCTTTCATGATGATAATTTTTATGCTCCAACAGATGCCCCCTTGATTTGTTCTTTGTTTTGTTGAATCAAAGAATCAGGATCAACTCATACTGAAACCCTTGCTTATTGCTTCAGTTGGTTACGCGACCCACATAACCGACACCCGAGGACCGTACTCAGTCTTTTTCCTATAAATAATGAAATCTGCTCATTTTCCTTATTCTGAAGTTTTCTGCAGCGAAGCCCTTACGAAATTTTTTCGCCCCCGCGCAACTGATCATTGTTGCGCGACCCGTGCAACGTCATTTCGTCGCACAAGGGCATTTTAACCTTTACGCTGCCTGCGCAACTCTGATTCCATTGTACGATCCACGCAACTAAGAATTCTGTTGCGTGATCCGCGCAACTACTAACCTTTTGCGTGACCCGCGCAACTGCCATCTCAACAAATCTTCGAAACTTAGCTTGTTTTCTTCATCATGGCTCGCACCAAGAGGACTTTTACCGCCATCAACCCTCCTTCCAATCAACCATCCCATTAAGAGATACCAAATACTGAAGCTTATCACACCACAACTCCTCAAAAAACATAATCGCCATCTTCTCCTACTCAACTCTCATCTAAGCATTTCAAGAAAACTGCTAGGCGTCCTGCCTACATAAAAGAGCCCGTACTGCCCACTTTCGACTTCACTTCACGAATCAAATCATTATCATCCCCCATTCACAGAGCCATCACCACGGGTGACCTGACCATGCCTCCAAAGTATGGTCGCGAATATGATTGGGATGAGTGGTTGAAGACCACAGCACATCATCAGACGAATAGTTAAAGAACACCTGTTAGAGAAGATACCCCTCCTCCTTCTAAGCCTAAGAAGCATCACCTAAATAAGGCCCGAGAATTTCAAGAGAAGATCAAGGAGCATAATCGAAAAAAACTCCACAACTATTGGGAATCAGTGTGCGAAGTACAGGGTGTCATCAAATTTGACAACCCCCATAGATGAGGTGTTATCTCTCTTCCACTCAACATGCACCACCATCACTCTTTTTTTATCTGTGAACCTAGAGATTACTTATCCTCAAAAAGGTTGGCTTATACAAAGTCTTGGTCCTTTAAAGAATCCAGATTATTAGAAGGAATCCTGCAGCCACCAAGACCGAGATAGCAAATAGGCGATATTCACTCCATGGTTTTCTCATCCCTTCTTACGACGTCCATAGTCTATATCCGTCTCACTTCTATGAAACACTTAAGCAGTGTTTTAACTACCGTCCCCAACTCTGGAGTCCAGAAGAAATCAGAACCAGAGGCCTTCTGACTCCCCAAAATTACTATTTCGAATGAGCTACAGCAGTTTTAACAAAACATGATAAGATTTTGTCGGACTTCGGCATCTTTCTGGCAATAGAAGTAATGTCATATCCTTTTTGTAAAGAATCTTCTATTTTAAAGGGGTTCCTCAATTATTGGTGCCCTTCCACCAATTCTTTTCATCTCCCTAAAGGTGAGATGAGCATCACACTATGGGATATCCACAAAATTACAGGTTTACCAATCACCGACCAGTTCTTTGATGAATTCGTTCCCACTAATGAAGAATTCGCTTTCATCTCATCCCCTGATCGCATCCCCTTCATCTCAGAGTCAACCATTGAACTCTTCAAAGAGATGTCGAAATTTCCAAACATCCATAAGATTCACCCCATGCAATGACTGGAGCATTTCAGCCGAGCTCTGAAGTAATTCCCTTCTTCTCCAATCCTTTTTTATTACAATTTAATGTATATATATATATATATAACTTTGACCTTATTCATTTACCTTTCCAGATTCAACGGTAATCATTCGCGAGAGCTTGAACGCCTTAGGAAGGGCATAAGAGGTCATGTTGAATATTCCATTCATGGGGAACTTGCGGCCTTTATTGCATACTGGCTGAGCGTGGTAGTCTTCCCCAGTTCTAAATCAGCAGATGCTATTCGTCCTTTGATATTCGTAGTCGCAGGTGCTATGGCTGAAGGAGTGAGGTTTTCTCTTACTCCACCCATCCTTTGTTCAATCTACAGAGGTTTTGGAGAAATAGCGTGTCACATAAAAAGTCCGTCTGTCGGCTCTGCCTCAACTTACATGCCATGGCATTATTTTTTAGGTTGGCTTGGCGTCTACTTTCCCTGGACTTTCGAAGTTCCAGAAAAAGTGTATGTTCACCCTTCCAAAGTTCCTCTCTACTTTTTCCAGAAGAGGTCCATGGCCAAAAGATCTTATGACTGGGCCAAAGATGCTATTTCTTCCGATGCTAAGATAAACTACTTCCATTTCAGCCTTCCCTGCTATATTGTGGATACTAAAAAGGCAGACACTGACTCACTCTCTCTAATGGAGAGGGAATTTTTTATATCCATCAGATCATGCAGCCTGCCCTTGAGGGAAGGGACCGAGTTCTGGAGGGAACCATATTATCCAAGTCGCTTCGCACGTCAATTTGGTTTTGACCAGGCAGTACTGGAAGACTGCAGACTGGTTACTCGGAGGATGTGTAGTTTCGGGACTAGTCCATTTAATTGGGTAATGATCTGGAAGCAATTATTAGGGCGGGCTAATTCTTCCTTCATCATCCCAGGATGTGATCGTACTCCAAGAGCATCATACAATCACATGAGATGGTGGGTGCACCAATCATACCTAGTCTGAAAAAGTCTTCCAGTGTCACAACCGGTCTGGCTTCCTCCCCCTAAGCTCAAAGGTCACACTTTTGAAACAAGCATCGGTTTCATTGCAGAGACCAGTCATGCTCCTCCAGGTAGTCGTCATATCATGATTTCGGTAGATGAACCCATTCGTGAGATAAAACCCGATAACACTTTTAAAGGATGGACAGCATACGGTGATACTTGCGAGTTTGAGCAAATTCCCCTTTATCGGCCGCACAGAGAAGAAGTTACAACAGAGTCCCCATTCAACCAGAGGTTAATGTTAGTCCACTCAATCAACCTTCTTCTTCTACCCTCCCTCAACAACAACCAGTTCCTTCTCCTGCATCTGAGATTGTTCGCCTTCCGCAGTGGCCAACTTCTTCTCCAATGACAAGATCCCGCACGCACGCTCAAGCTTCTCCACAGGGAGAGACTACTGTCATTATTGTTTTAGCTCAAGCTGTTGCGGGTACTCAGCTAGAAGATTCCCAACTTCCTCCCTCTAAAGGTAAACAAGTTGCTATCGAGGATTCAAGCACAAAGGATACTATTGGTGAAGATTCGACTTCTTCGACTTCTTCGTCTGGGGATACTTCCTCTGATGAGAGTGAAATAGAAGGAGAGAATCAAGAAGACGCTTATGAGGAGGGAGAAGTGAATATCAGTGACGAAGATGGGACAATCGCAGAAAATATCCCCACTAACAAAGGGCATATCCCTTCGACTTCTAAGGCCATTTCTGCAAAGACTTCCCCTGTAGTGAGGGAAGAAGAAGAATCCCTTGATTATGGAGAATACGGATATTTACCAAGTAAGATAATTTTACTATCGGCCTTTCACTTTTGTTCTTCCTTTCTGTCTTATCTCACTCATTTTATTTCAGGTGATCATGTCGAAGTAGAAGCACATAGCGTTTCTCCTCTGAACCTGCCTCCTGTTGCACCATCAGTCTCGCCGAGATTCTCTATACCCCCGCGATCAGTGGCATGCGAGATCACTTTTCCAGAGGAGCCAACTGACTCGCTCACCCCTATTACTGCCACCTCGAGTGCTGAAAACAAGGCTTTATCTTTTTGTAGATATGATAACACTTGATCCTCTTCTTGCCAGAGAAACGCAACCACTTGTCGCTTCGGTACAGGCAGAAAGTATATTCTTTTTCTTGTTGCTATTTTTCTTATTACCTGTGCATAAACCTTCATTATAATTTTACATTTCATTCCTTGATAGGGAATTTACCTCAGAGTGGTGCAGCCAGCTCTGGTTCTATAGGCACTTCATTGAATGCGGTAATATTTGAAAAGATCTCTGCGCATAAATTAGCCTTGATCAGGAATTCGATATTGGCTATCGTCGAAATCTTTAAAGATCCTGATCAATGGTGTGATTTAGTTGTTGCTCTGGATGTCTTAAGCAGTGCTTCTCGTATGGCCAAAGTTGATATTTCTTCCTTGTGCGATGCTCTCTTGAGATTTCATAATTCAATAACTGCCATATCATCAACTGCAACTATGATTGTTCCTCCCGAGATCTTGGAGTACAGAAAGCAGGTTGCATATTTTAAAGAGAGAGCTTCCCAACTTACCCCTCTTGTCTCTTGTCACGATCAAGAACAATCATCTTTACAAGATCAGCTGAAGACTTTTGTTAATGAGAAAACATCTGTTCTAGATCGTATTACATTCCTGAAGCAAGAAATTTCACAATTAGAGAGGTAGAGTTCGGAGATAGAGTTTAATATCGAAAGAGTCCAGGAGAAGATAGAATGCAGCTGTCATTCCGTGGATTCTGAAAGATCTGAATTAGTGAAGAATGAAAAGCTGATCATCTCTTTAGAAGAAAAGCTAGCGGGTGTTCCGGATCCTGCCCGACTGATTTCGAATGCTCCACTGGAGCATGCCACTGCTCAAGTTAGTCTCCACGATAATTTATAACAGTACTTGGCAATATTAGGTATCACAGGAGAGCTGTAAAATGTATAACTTCAATATATAAATTTTGCTACTGTTCATGCTTTCAAAATTATAGGTAACTTATGACATTTTGATGACGATATTTTATCTAATTTATGTGATGCTCTGACTAATGTGCTTACGATGGGTTATGCTCCTTTTATTTTATTTTATTATTTTATTATATATTTATTTATATCCTTTTATGCCTTGTTAGTAGGGATTTCCTAGATGATCTTTATTCTTAATTGGTAGTACTATGTTTCAATTTAGTTAGTCACACACAGTTTAAGCTTATGAGTAGTGGAGCACACATAGTTTAAGCTTTTGAGTAGTGGAGTGTGGTCTCACGTGATGGTCTTTATAACTCTTAGGAGTTCACTGAACTTCTCACTGCCTTGTAAGTTCACAAACCGCGATCCATTAGAGGAGCCCAGTGAAGCTACCGGGGCGGTGAACTCGGTTGGTTTTATGCACAGGGTTGGCCGCGGTAACTCTCTAGAGTTCACAGAGTCGCAAGGCTACCTTTGGGGTACCAAACCTAGGGTCACCAGTCCATCAATGACTAGGTTTAAACCCTTCCTCATGAGTTAGTACTGAAATCAAACCGTAGATCTGGAGGGTCTCACGCACAGTTGGCCGATGTACAGCTCACACTGTAGCCCTTATTTTCTTCGTCTGCAAGGTCAAGCCCATTCATAGGAGGGCATTTTTCCTCCATTCCCCGTGACGCTGCCGGAAAGCTATACAGATGGCATGGGGGTTACGCAAGACTAGCCATTTTAATTGGCTTTATCGGCTGCCCACATAGGTATGTACGATGGCCTTCACGAGATTTTTAGGGCCACTGGCTTCTCGCCGCCGCCTGGATGGCGAAAATGATGAGTCTTATGTGTAGCTGGCCTTCTTAGAGCTTGATCCTTTCAGAGTTTGATCCACTTTAGAGCTTTTAGTCCCTTTAGAGTTTAATCCTTTTAGAGCTTTTAGTTCTTTTAGAACTTGATCCTTTTTAGGATTTGACTCTTTTGGGATTTGACTCTTTTTCGGATTTGGCCCTTTTTAGGATTTGACCCCTTTTTCGGATTTGGCTCTCTTGGCGCTTGGCTAGGCTGCCTTGAAATGTCTTAACAGATAATAGTAGACATCATCATCGTCGTTGCGAGAATGATAATATTTCTGGTTGGGATTGATACGTCATCACTTTTGTTAATATCCTCAAGGGTGGTATTCATCCATGTTGTTCGTAATATACCAGCTTGGTGATGCTATCAATTTCAGCAGAGTTACGCAGAGTCTGATCGATGATAACGATTATAGACACATAATCTTGATATGCTTGCAAACTGCTTCTTTATTGATTTGATGATACATATTCTTGCCCCCTTTTGATGTAGAATCATTATGCCGATAATATTCTGGATCAAAATTAGAAGCCTCTTCAGGGACGATATCTTTTGATGAAGCGAGCATTGACTGGTATACTGATACCTTGTCCATCTTGATTTATAACTCTGTATGCCCCATTGGAGTACACTTCCTTTATTATGTATGGCCCATCCCATTTAGGCTCGAATTTGCCCTCTATTCGGCGAGTGACCACTATAGGTCTTTTCAACATTAACACCATATCTCCCTTTTTGAAAGAACGATATTTAACTCGCTTATCAAAAGCAGCCGATATTCTTGCTTGATATGACTGCAATCGCTGCTGGGCTGCTAAGCGTTTTTCATAGAGCAAATCCAGCTCTTTTATCCTTAATTTTGCATTTTCATCATCTGTTATAGACTGATGTACTGCCACTCTGAGTGAAGCTACTTGTATTTCCATTGGGATAACTGCCTCTACACCATAGACCAGTGAATACGGTGTCGCTCTTGTTACCATACGATGAGTGGTTCTATATGCCCACAATGCTTCTTGCAATTTCTCATCCCAATCACGCTTATTCCCTATCACTGTCTTCTTCAGTATTTTGATTATTGTTTTATTAAACGCTTCTGCTAATCCATTGGCCGGTGGATAGTAAGGCGTCGAGAACGAGTGTCGAATACTGAATTTCTGATACAACTTTTCCATACCTCTGTTTTTGAAAGGAGTGCCATTATCTGTAACGATTTTCTGTGGAATACCATGACGGTATATTATAGCGTGCTTGATGAAATTAATCACATCTTTTTCTTTGACATTGTGCAAGGCAATTGCTTCAGTCCACTTGAAGAAATAATCGGTGGTTACTAGAATATACTGCTTTCCTTTGGACGAAGATGGATTTATAGAACCAATTACGTCGAGCCCCCAAGCGGAGAAGGGCCAAGAGGTGATAGACTGATGCAGATCTTCAGAGGAGCGTGTATAACGTCTCCATGAATTTGATATTCATGGCACCGTTTTACATAATCTATTACGTCTTTGAACATGGTGGGCCAATAATAACCCATTCGATGTATTCTGTGAAATAGGTTTCGGCCAGCCTGATGTGCTCCGCATTCACTGGAGTGTGCCTCCCGCAATGTTTGGCTTGCTTCTTGTTTGTCTAAGCAACGTAACAATACTCTATTATAAGATCTTCTATACAATACTTCACTGCATATGATGAATCTATTTGACCTTTGCTTGATTTGTTGCTTCTGTACTTGTTCTTCTAGCAGGATGTTATATTTGAGATAATCGATGAAAGGTTGACGCCAGTCCTCTGTCGTTATTTCTAAGCAAGATACCGAAAGTGTATCGACGACTTCTTCGATGACCTCTGAAGATGGTAGAAATCTTCTTTCCTCTATAGTTACTTGAAGAGGGCTTCGATTAGGGTAGGATAGGGCTGCTGCCAGACTAGCCAAAGCATCTGCTTTTTGCATTCCCAGACCTCGGTATATGCTTGATCTCTACATGATAAAATTGTCCCAGCAACTTCTGTGCTTTTCAATAATAGGGTAATAGCTCCTGCTTTCTTACCTCGAATTTCGTTGTCAACTGACTTATAATTAATTTAGAATCTTCGAAGATGTGTAACATTTTTATCTCCATCTCTTAGGCTATTTCCATTCCGATAATAAGGGCTCTGTATTCGGCTTCATTATTCGTACACGTAGTGCCCAATGTGAAGGAGTAGGGTAACAAATCTCCTTGAGGGGTAATGAATATCACTCCTGCCCCCACTCCTGATGTTCGTGCAGCGCCGTCGAAATACATCTGCCATGGACTTTGCGACTCGGTCAGCATTACTTGTTCATCTGGAAAGTCATCATTAATGGTCTCACATTCTGCTACAAGGTGTGCTGCAAGAAAATCCGTCACTGCTTGTCCTTTTACTGCTTTTGCTGATTCATATGTAATAGTATATTCTGAAAGCAACAGCATCCATTTGGCCAATCTTCCCGACAACAACGGCCTTGTCATCAAAAACTTTATCGGATCAGCTCTCGAGATTAAAGTTATGTTATGGGAGAGACAATAATACCTTAACTTTTGTATTGCGAATATCAGTGCTAAACACTCCTTCTCGATCGGAGAATAGTTGCATTCCTCACCCACCAACGTTTGACTTAGATAATAAAGAGCAGTATCTTTCCCTTCTTCATTTACCTGAGCCAACAGAGCACCCAGAGAATTCTCAGCTGCAGATATATATAAAATAAGTGGCTTTCCTTTTATTGGAGCTTTCAGTACTGGCGGTTGCTTCAGCAATTCCTTTATCGAGTCGAATGCATTTTGACAGGCTTGATCCCATGCAAACTCTGTGTCGTTCTTCATTAAATGTGAAAATGGTTGACATCTTCCAGCCAGATTCAAAATAAAACGGCGAATGTACGCCAGCTTTCCTTATAAACTTTTCAATTCTTTCAGTGTTGTTGGTGCCGGCATATTTTGGATGGCTTTGACTTTCTCGGGGTCGATCTCGATACCCCTATGCCGTATGACGAAGCCAAGGAATTTACCTGAAGATACCCCGAATGCACATTTAGCCGGATTCATCTTTAGCTGTTTCTTTCTTAGTCGACGAAAAAATGACGTCAAGTGTTCGCGGTGTTCCTGATGATCTCCTGACTTGACTACCAAGTCATCCACATAACATTCTACATGTTTATGCATAATATCTTGAAAGATATTTCACATCACCCTTTGATATGTCGCTCCGGCATTTTTAAGGCTGAATGGCATAACCTTATAGCAATAAATTCCAAGCAGAGTTCTGAATGTTGTTGCTTCTTCATCTTTCGGTGCCATTCTAATCTGATTATACCCTGCGTAGCCGTCCATGAAGGACATAGTTGCATATTGAGTCGTACTATCAATCAGCAACTCTGTTATTGGGAGAGGAAAATCGTCCTTCGGACAGGCCTCGTTCAGATCTCTGAAGTCAATGCATACTCTAACTTGTCCATTTTTCTTTTTCACAGGGACAATATTCGATATCCACCTGGGATATTTGACTTCTCTAATAAACCCAACCTTTATCAGCTTGTTAACCTCTTCCTTAGTCAATGAGACTAAATCTGGATGGAATTGTCTTTGCGCTTGTTTAACTGGCTTTTTCTCTTTGGAGATATTTAATCGGTGCATGCTACAAATGGATCTAAACCTGGCATCTCTACATAAGTCCAAGCAAAGACATCTTTATTCTCTTTGAGAAGTTGGACATATTTCTCAGCCTCTTGTTCAGAAAGACCGACATTGATAAATGTGTTCCTTGGTTCTTCTCCTGTGCCCAAGTTTATCTCTCGCAAACTGCCTATCGTTGGTTGCCCCCCGTCTTCCATCTGTCTCGGAGCCATTTCAGGATGTTTCACTGTTTTGGGGTCTTCTTCCGGTATTCGTGCGGTTGTAATCATATTTACCGATGACTCTGTCCCTAATCCTTGAAACTTTCTTCGCTTTTCCTGTTCAATCCCAAGAGGGATTTGAATTCCTCTCCCATGGTTCAGTCCAGTGGGTTTTTCGTAATCAAAACCCATGTTTCTCATGATTTTCTTGCTTGTGGAACTATATTTTTCTAGATTTTGTGGTGTCAATCTTTCGCGGTATACGTTATTCATACTTTCTTCTCTTGGCTCTGTTTCCCTTACGGGTAAAATTCTATCGGCTCGAAGTGTCTTGCGCTAGCTCTGACTTGAAATCTTCTTGGGGTGGCTGAAAACGGTTTACACCTTTCAACATTCGGTAGTGGCACTATATAGTTAGATTGGAAAATTTTTATCTGTTCTGGCAATAATAAGGTTAGTGGCGGTTGCCCCGGTTGTCTTAAGCTCTTGGGTATAAAATAGAATTTCTTCTTTACTTTTGCAGTCCTAGAAGATTCTGCCCTTTCTTCTCTGACATTATTTACTTAAATATCTTTTAGTATTCTGTTTTCCTCATCATCTCTTACTTCTTCAACGAATCCTTTGTAGTAGCTTGCATCTGCAAAGAAAGACTCAACCTCTGTATACGGTTTTGCATCTGCCATCACCTTATATTGTACTTCGTCTTTACAGTATTTGAAACATTGGTGTAGTGTAGAGGGTATAATACCGTACTGATATATCCATGGCCTTCCTAGGAGAAGATTTTACGTTGTCATGACATTTATAATGTGGCACACAACATCAGTCATCAATTCTCCTATTTCTAATGTCACTGTAATCTTAGCAAGCGCCCGCTGCCCATCTTGGTTGAAACCCTGTATCATCATTCCACTAGGGCGTAAATCAGAACAGTGATATCCCAGCTTGCTTATCATAGCGAGTGGCAGAAGGTTTACTACAGACCCATTATCTATTATAATCTGTTTAACTTTCTTTCCATGGATATGACCTTAACATTATGATCAGATAATGCTTGGACTAAGCTCTGTCAGAATTCCTCTGATAACTTGAGTGCATCGTAAATGCTCAACCACGCCGGTATGCCCTTCAATTGACTAACCACATCATAAGTCACACTTGCCGCTTCACTCCCTTTTTTATTTTCGTCACCATTGTTCTACTTTTCAACGACCTCCTTTCTCATAATCCCTAGTTTCTGCTTAACAGGGCTTGTCATTTTCTTTCCTGATCACAACGTGATAACTGCTACTTTCTTTATCACTTTTTGGAGATTTTGGTCTTCTTTCTCTTTTACTGCTCAGGCCTTTTCCTAGATCGTGAGCATGTTTGTTGTTGCCCTCGTGCTCTTCTCTTTTCCTTTACCGATTACTATCTCATCCTTGTCTATCATTCGCTGTATTATGCACTTCAACGTGTAACAATTCTCCGTCAGATGTCCCACCAGATGATGATAGCGGCAGAAATCTCTTTCCTTGGTTTTTATCACATCTTCGGGGCTCTTGGGGTCTGGTAATTGTATCATGCTAGCTTTTAGCAGCTATTTCATCATAGGAACTACATGTTCTTTTTCAAAATTGAACCCTTCATGAGAATCAAGCATTCAGAGTCTTTTTCCATTGTATCTATTTCTCGACTGGTTTCATCCTTCTTTTCATTCCAGCCTTTTGTCCCTTGAATCCCTTGAATCTTTGCTCTTTTTATCACGGTCGATAGTATTCACACTCATCCTACTGGGTACCCTCCTAGCTGTCTCGTGGTGAAATGCTGGCATTTTACGAGTCATTAATTCCAAAATATGAGCCTTGGTGGCTAGATCACGGAATGTTTTGATATCAGCACTGGTGAGTCCGAACGCAATTCCTGTTTCCATAGAATTTAAGCACATTTTAACCTATTCTTTTTCTTCTGGCAACTGTCTACACGAGGCTCCCAATGTTTTCCACCTGTCTATGAACTTCTCTACTGGCTCATTTTCTCTCTGCCGTATGGAAGCCAACTTTGTAATGCTAACATCACATTCTGAGGAGAAGAAATTTGACATAAAGGTGTCCTGCATTTGCTCCCAAGTTCGCATCGACCCTAGAGTTAGGCTGGAATACCACCGAAATGCTTTGTGTGTTAGCGATGACCCAAACAATCTTAAACAATATTGCGGTATCGTAGAAAAATTCTCCTGCTGGTAATGAAGTGCATCAGATGCTCTTCTGGTGAGCCTTCCCCATTAAACTTCTGAAAATCTGAATGCTTGAAATTGGCCGGGAACGGAACATCCTCTACCTCCCTTGGATATGGCATATGATATCTAAAGCGGCTAGTATTTTCACGCTCCCTTTCTATTCTCACGGTTTCTTCAACGACTTGCCTTATATCATCTTACGTTATTGTTCTTACAGCGGGAACGGATCCTCGTGATCCTTCCCCTTGTGGATGATAGACTTCGGGCCGATTTTCTTGTCCATTCACCGTACCCATCATTGGTGGAGCCGTCATCTGAGCTGCGTTATGTGCTAGGGTTGCCAGTGCCTCTTTGAGATGTCTGCATTCTTTTGTTAGCATCCTTTGTGCTTCTGCCATCTCATTGATGCGATCCTCTACAGTTGGTATATTGTTTTGGTTTGTCCCAGTCACATATACCATGGCTTCGCCACTCTTTGATGAAGCTGTAGTGGGAGTAGGGCGAGAATATGCAGACATAACAGGACTGAGAAAGAAGGGAGAAGATGAGATCTTGTTTGACTTCTCCATACTCTTGGAGCTATCAACCGGTTGGGATGATACGGACATCGGCGAACTTATCTAGGGAGATAGAAATGTTGGTGGACTTGCCATTAATGCTTTGCCTTTCTACTCTTTCGTTCATCTTACCCTTGGGGCGACTAAAGCTAGAAAATCACGGAAAGCCACCTGTGGAATTACTCGCTCAGGGTATATTGCAGGTGGAGCGAGTTCAGGATGCTTCTTGACTAGATTACGTGTTATAGGCCTTCTAACTCTCGCGAAGGCAGATTTGTTTGAACATTTCTCGCGTTCCGTGCCCTTATTTTGTGGGACATTACAATGGTCTAGCCTCTGTCACTATCTGCTGATTGGGGTGAAACAGATACAACGCCAGCTGTTGCTTGAGTTATGTTGCTTTTACTTGCGGGAAACTGCGTTGTGTATGCAGGGACTTGATCCGGTACATATTCTATCACGAATCCAGTTGATGTAAAATGAAAGCTTATTTCTCTTGCAGGAGTTGCCATTGATTTTGACTTACAGTCGAATTTGGACACCTTCTGTCATGAAAACATTTATAGTTAGTATTTACAGGATAAGATGATCTATCTTAGAGATGAAGGGGAGGATGTTCCCGCTGAAAGTCGCCATTTTGGCATCAGAAAGATGCTAAACTATGGTGAAAGTTCTTAATCATCTCTTTGTTAATGCTAAAATAAGATCAAGTCCCCAGTGGAGTCGCCATTTTGTTTCGACAAAAAAACAAAAGTATCTACTTCGGGAACTGATCTTATTCAACCATAACAAAAGAGTATTCAAAACAATCATCATCATATTTTTATTGATATTAAGTTCATTTACATCCTCTCTACATCCCTTGATTCTAAGGTAGATCATTTAAAATTGAAGAATTATTCTAAGTACAATTGTTATGGTTCAATATAAATTTCGGTAGCACTTTAGCACTATTTCAGTCATCTCCCAACACTTAGGAGGAATTGCTGAATTGATCAATCAATCTCAATGGAGATAGAAATTTTGGCAGCACTCCGGTAGCTTCTTCAGTCATCTCCCAATACTTAGGAGGAATGTTGAATTAATCAACTGATCTCTCCTTTCAAAGGAGGTTTGAAAATTCAGCACCAATTCAGCACCATTTCAGCTCCCAATAAATTGGTTGCGCAGTCGGCACAACTGATACAGCTGGTTGCGTGGTCCACGCAACTGATCATTGCCTCTCCCTTCTACCGTCAGTTGCTCTGCTCCAGTTTCTGAAATATCTCTATCTCTCAAATGAGAGGAAGAGTGGGGTATTTATAGGCCCCTCACACATGTCAGTGATCTTCGTTGATTACGCGACCGGCGCAACTGCCTTCCTTGTTACGCGACCGGTGCAACTAACTTCTTGATTGCGTGATCCGTGCAACTGTCGCCCTTATTACGTGACACGCGCAACTGTTGTCTCTGTTGTGGGACCCGCACAACTGAATCACTTGGTTGTGCGACCCGCGCAACTTGTCTTCCTCCACTAGTTGTCCCCTGAATGTCAATCTTTCCCTTTCATGATGATAATTTTTATGCTCCAACAGTATTTAAACTTTCTGTTACTATTTTCCTTTTGTTGCAATGCGGTCGATGGCCGACAAAGTAGTAAATAAAATCCAATGAATAAATACTTCAAGGAAAGGGTGTACTTTACTTTCAGTAATGTGATTTGACTTTGCTAGTGCCTTGGTTATCAACCTAGCCTCTATATCCCAGTACAGATGCGCAGTACTTAGCCATTCCTTATACGTGCACACCATACCTTGGCCATAGTGTCGATGCCACCCTTTTTTGAGGAAATTCCATTTATTTTGCTATGTTTCCCATGATCTCGGAGATGATTCGTTGCAGCGGCCTTCAATCTCGGGCAAACAATCATCACACCGCACCCCACACACATTAACTGCTAAATTTCCCATCTATAAATGCACCCCTTAGGCTTAAAAACACACCACGAACAATCTTAGACCACAACCTTTGTCACCACTACTTTAGCTCCAATGGATTTCTTTTCTCTGTCGATTAAGATCATGGAAGAAATATTCAAGGAAGGTATCAACTCCTTTTCACGCTCTTCCTTTTTGGATGATCCTTATTCCTTCCTCAGGGATGTTGTTGATCTTCCTGAGGATCGTCGACCTCCCCAGGAGATCATGAACATTCTTTCAGAACTTCGGCAACTCAAAGAGGAATACTCTGAGACTGATAGAGAGATCGGGAATTGCACTGCTTCCTTATCACGTCTGTCAACCCTTAGCACTAAATGTGGAGCTCTACCAACCTGCTAAGAAGCAGCTTAGAAGAATAGACTGCGCTGGACCTGCGAACATAATTTCAATGAGATGTTGCGGTCAATGAAGCTTGGGTTTAACAATTAGTCTGCCGACTTAGCCAAGACCCATCGGATTTATTGGGGCCGCGATTGGCCAGAAAATAAGGAATTGGTCACGTTCATTGAGTCGCAGTGTAACGCCCTGAAAATCGAGGGTCGAGCAAAGCTCAGCTCCCGAGTTCCATCGCATCACTTATGCAACATAGATAATGATGATTATGATGAGTGAATTGAAACATGAATGGGATTAGACCAAAACAGCATATCATACTCCAGAGACAGTTAAATTACTCAAGCGGAAGACTGTGATAAATATATAAAATTTATAAACTCTTGTAAGTCTCCAGAGTATGAACATGTTACAAGGTTAAATATAGACATGTATACACCAAAAATGAACAAAATCAATATACATGGGTGTTTTAAAAGTGCAAACTAAAGTGTAATGACGTCTAATCAGCAACCCTGTAATCCCGTCGATCAGAAGATGGTGTACATAGACCCGCCTAAGAGCTGCACACAGGAGAAACCCTCCTCATCATCATAAAAGTCCGGCTCTGCTTCACAAGCATCGCCATCATCTGAAACTAAGACAGGGTCCGGTTGGTGTGTACAACACCACCCAGTAACGTGGGAGTGAGTGATCAACTCAGTGGAACTATAAAGCAGAGGTTAACATGTTATCAACTCAATCAAGCAGTAAAGATAAAGCAGTACAATCAAACATTCCTAGATACTCTTATTAATGCAAGGGTGAAATGTATTCATAATATATGCCCTCGACTGCACTCCCTCATGCGACACCATCTTACGGTCACGACATGCTTTCTTCCCTCTTAGCTCTTCAACTCGGAGCACATGTAGTGCGATGTTATGAGCATGATTACCAAGTTTTTATTAATCCTTTTCATACAGTAGGATTGGAAAACTAAAGTACCTCCCTTATATCAATACCAAATAATGATCCATTCTAGGGTCATCAGTCCTAGTAAATCTCATACGATGTTGCGGTTCTAAGTCGCTACAAAGGGCTCGTCACATGATCAGTGCAGGACTAGTTTATACTCTTATTGCTACGGAAGGGTTGTCACCTCCACGTAGACTCAGAGTATGCTCAAGGTCACTACAAAGGGCTTATCACCTTATCAGTGTATGCCGACAGCTTGAATACAGTGTCTCATACCACTGTATTTAGCTCACGAGCTTTGGTTGCTCACTGGTCACTACGGGGAGGCTCGTCGCCCCTGCGTAGGCTGACAGCTCGACCACGGTATCCCATACCACAATGTTCGGCTCATGAGTCTTAGCGGATCGAGGTAGCATGGTTTAACGGGGTTTCACTGGTGAGTTTGGTACCTTAGGTTCAAACATTAGCGTCCATACATGGTGAACATACAATAGGCAAATCGGGGTCCTTGACGAGCTCGACTAGTACGAGCGCACATCGAGATGATCGACATGAAGTGCGTGAGCACTCTATGTGGCCTAACCACTGTCGACAACCGTAGTATGACTTAGATTCATCGACACATCTTTTGTGGCAAAATAACCTCAGCCACGAAAACGGAATCTGTTACCGATTGTCTAGACTACTTCATAGTCCCAACCACACTCAATACCAACAAGAATTCATGTTAGATAATCAAGCAGTAAGTAAGTCAAATCCTATAACCGTTCAAACATTTTATGAAATATAATATAAACATGCATTCACTCATATGCATTTCATAAGTAATTAGACAATATAATATAAGATATACATAAAAGGATTTATACACATAGTTAAGGTAGTTGAGAACCTTATCTCAATGCCCATAGATAGTACAAGTCACCAAATACTTACTCATATAGACATTTTATCAAACACTTATACTACACATATTAACATTTATGACATATGTTGATTTGTGTCATATACTTGGACAAATCCTTCCAACAAGGAGTTGTCACGTACACAACCATTATGTACATGCATTCCATAGCCACGATAGACACAAATCATGATTTCATCTTCATTCAGTCATTTCAACAAACACTTAGACTACACTTAATAACATACACAACGTATGTTGATATAACATGTATTAGGGCTAATCCTTTCATTAAAGAGTTATTACACGCATAACTAATATATACACACGGCAATTAATCATGGTAAACACACTTTCAAATTTTATACGTATACGGGACTTTCTACAAATACAAAGAATACGCTAACTCCACTTAGTTCGTATATAACTGAAATACAAAACAGACATCGCATTTTACACGTGAAATAGCATCCACGTTAGGAATCTATCATTAACCGACATTGAAAGGTTTGAAAACCATAACCTATACGTTTATAGTCCATACCTTACACCGGTAAACACGTAACGGATTCGTTTTAAACACATAGTCTTTGTCACCGGCAGGATGCAACTTATAGCATGAACTAGGTTAGTTATTTCATCATTTCAACAATTTGAAATCCTAGAACAGATTAGGGGTTGAATCTCTTACCTAAGAACGGGATCGATAGCGCCAGTAGAGCGATACGAAAGTGGTGGTAAGGCACGTGGAGTGATAGGATTGAATCCCAGGGATGAACTCTAACTCTCTCTCTCTCTCTCTCTCTTTCTCTCTCTTTCCTCTCTTCTCTCTCCTAGAGTTTTTCAAATTCGTATGGGATGAGAGAGTGAGGGCTTAAAGCCCTTATATAGGCCTAAAACTGATGGAAATGGCCTCAGGGCCAAGGTACACTTAGGTTATAGCCAAAGGAGGCTTGTTCCGATCCAACGGAGCACTTCTAGAGGCCCCCTTTCTATATACGGTCAGACTTAAGCTCCCTGACCATGGATCTAGGGCAAGTTAAGTTTTCGATCTGATCGGATTTACAGATCCACCGCGGCGGACCAGTTTCAGTTTGACGGTCACCGAAACTCAATTAGGGCCACAAGTGCACTGCCATGTATGAAAAATTTCTCCTGATCTGAGGGTGTAATTGGGTCAAATTCTGATGGTCTGAGTCCTTATATTTGGCCTGTAAGCGACGAGTCTTAGATTACTTAAATTCAGATTTCATTTCTAAATATATTCACGTTTCTCACACACTTCGCTCTGGGCTCAAGTTGTCTGTTTTTGGACACTATTGGGATATGATTTTTGAGATGATAGTCAAGCCCAGTAAGGCGGTCATAATCATTTAGTTTCACGGTAAACGGACTTTCGACGTGCGGTCTAGGTCCGATACAAAGTTTCAATGTGCTCCCGAGAGCAACCGGGTAATGAGATTGATCCTAGATTAAAAGGTAATATAGCGTCGATGATTCTATAAGTTTTGGGTCTTGCAGATCATATTTAAAGTGATTAGTGTAAATTTCACAAGTAAACTAGTTTAACACTAGCAAATACTCGCCTACTTTTTAAAGGATTTAGTCCTGTATGATTTTTGCCTGAGGTGGTACTCGAGCCTTTATAATTTGTATAGAAGGTGATTCAAGCTATTAATACTTGATTAAATTACGCCGTAATCACGGTAGAATAAAGTTCTAGGGCAGTTCTACGTCCAAGGACGTCCATTGCCAAGTTAGGAAAAATCCGGGGTGTTACAATCTACCCCCTTAAAAATAATTTCGTCCCCGAAATTGGATAAGACTTCTATTGGATTTGTATTCAACGAGCACATTGTGGATACACTGACCTCGGCTATTATAATTCAGCTTGTACCGATTGTTAGGCCTATTCTTTAGTATGAATTGGTTTAGCACTTGGACCCTAATTGCTTTTATTCCAGTAGCTTCAACGTTGACTTTCTAAGGAAAATTCAGACCCTATTTAATGACCTATCCTTACGCACCACCTGGATCAATTTCCTTCGATCCTGGGCCAGTGGGGCGGGGGTCCACCACGCTTCTGCTACGCCACTTTGATCCAACGGATGTATTAGCTGACCTAATATTCTACCCCCCTTAAAAATTATTTCTAGTCTTAAGGCTCAAGAATCTGTGTCCTGATCCATATGTCGGAACAAGGTGTAATTTAGAACCTATCCTTGACATGAAATGAGAAACGACCTCTCAAGCCTAAAGAGAAAATCTCTATTGGCTATATATTCTTAACACTTCTCAAAGACGAAGTAATAGACTCTTGGTTGTAAGCGGTCGGCCAACATGGAAGGAAAGTTGTGTAGTGGGTCTGAGTCAGATACATAGACCTTCTGCCTAGCTAGGACAGAAAATTTGTCGTATCAGTTCTTAATCCTATTTAATCCCGATCTTTTGCTTGATCAGAGAAGTGAGTTCATTGGTAACTACCAGGATTGAGAATTCAATTCAAACCGCAAATACCTCGCTTATATATAGTTCTCTACTTTATGTTCCCGTTTATAATAAGTCTTTGGGAAGGCATTTCTAAGGGTTGTATTGATTTGACCTAACATTCAATCCAAGGGATATATATAAGTTTTCCCTATACGTGAATAGTTTTTAATCAAAACAACCTTCCTACGAGTTATTAAAGAAGTCTATAAGTATTAAGGTGATTCAACGAAGGAATGAGGTCTAACTCCAACCTAATCAAGTCAACTACTCAATCTATCTTTCAAATATCTTAGCATAATTAGTCTTTTACGGACGTATAACCAGTAGCCTAATCTTAACTTATGAGCAACAGTAATCTGATAGTTGTAATCCAAAGTTTACGCTTATACGCTAGATGATTTCATACCATTTCTAGTACAAGAAATTGTTTTATCGCTTCATATCAAAGTTGTCTGATTGGATTTGAGTTGCCCGAACTTGAATTTAACTGCGCTCAAGCAGTTCATATATGCTCATACCAGCTAAGAAGGTCCTAGAGTTCACATTATCAGTTTATTGGATTTCCCATACGGTCAAAATTTTTAAAATCGAAGACTACCAACTTAGGTCCAAACCTCTAAGGGCCTATTTAGCCAGTGGTCTTCAGTTGTATTAAATGGGACTGCATTGTTAATCCCACCTCGGGATTAGGAGTAGCATGTTTGGTAAGAGGGTGGGATGGGATTAAAATTATGATTGGAAAGTGTGAGATGGGATTTCAAAATCCCAGGATGATGGATTTCTAAGTGTAATTTGAAAGAAAATTCTCGGGATTTACTTTTAATTGCATACATTCCAAACATGGTATTGGAAAACATGGGATACACCCAATCCAAGGACAATACCTTACACATGCATTTATTGTTACTTTTATAATTCTATCCACCTTAAACTCACATAATGCAGTTGACCGAACAGGCTCTAAATGTCCCATTATTTGCAGGTTTGTGAAGAAGATAGTGGAGACGGGTATGTAGAGAAGAAGAAGAAGATATGAGAATGGAGGGGAGATTTGAGAGGGAAAAACCAGATTTTCAAGGAGAAAGGAGAGCTTTGAAGGATGTGTGAGGGAAGAGGGGGTAAATGAGTAGGAAATGGGGTCCCCACGTGATTTGGTGGGCCCCACATGTGTCTAAGGGTCGGCCCCAAGCCGGCCCGTGTCGGCCCGACAGGCCCGAACAAACTGGGCCGTGGTGCACCGCGGTAAGCGCGGGGCCATCGCAGTCCTCTGGACTGGGTGCAGTGTCACCAGGGTAGGGCGGTGGCCACCCCCCTCCCAGGGTGCCAATGATGCCCTGGGTCCACTGTGGGTCCCCCTGGACTGCACCATTTTGCCCCTGACTTCGCTTCGAGTCATTTCGGGTCCTATTCGCGTATATTCATGTGTTTTCAATTTGTTGAGTGTGGGACCTGAAAGTGTCACCTAAACCCATCGATTAACAGTCTAGAATGGTGTTGGGATCATTTTACGAGATAGGGAAAGCCTACGGGTCCGATTCCTATAGTCCGTTTCAGTTGATTTCACCGTTTGGCGAAATGGAAAATCCTAAGTATATCTTTGCGTTCCATCGCTCGCTCCTAAGTCAAAGTACAGCAGTGTGCGTCATGTGACCATAACCCATGTCCAGTTTAATTTAAATCATACTTTGATACCATCTCGTAACGCCCTGAAAATTGGGGATGGAGCAAAGCTCAGCTCCCGAGTTCCAACGCATCACTTATGCAACATAGATAATGATGATTATGATGAGTGCATTGAAACATGAATGGGATTAGACCAAAACAGCATATCATACTCCAGAGACAGTTAAATTACTCAAGTGGAAGACTGTGATAAATATATAAAATTTATAAACTGTTGTAAGTCTCCAGAGTATGAACATGTTACCAGGTTAAATATAGACATGTATACACCAAAAATGAACAAAATCAATATACATGGGTGTTCCAAAAGTGCAAACTAAAGTTTAATGGCATGTAATCAGCAACCTTGTAATCCCGTTGATCAGAAGATGGTGTACATAGACCCGCTTGATAGCTGCACACAGGAGAAACCCTCCTCATCATCATAAAAGTCCGGCTCCGCTTCGCAATCATCGCCATCATCTGAAACTAAGACAGGGTCTGGTTGGTGTGTACAACACCGTCCCGTAACGTGAGAGTGAGTGATCAATTCAGTGGAACTATAAATCAGAGGTTAACATGTTATCAACTTAGTTAAGCAGTAATGATAAAGTAGTACAATCAAACATTCCTAGATACTCTTATTAATGCAAGGATAAAATGTATTCATAATGTATTCCCTCGCTTACACTCCCTTGTGCGACACCATCTTACGGCCGCGGCATGCTTTCTTCCCTCTGTACTCTTCAACCCGGGGCACATGCAGTGCAATGTTATGAGCATGATTACCAAGTTTTTATTAGTCCTTTTCATACAACAGGATTGGGAAACTAAGGTACCTCCCTTATATCAATACCCAATAATGATCCATTCTAAGGTCGTCAGTCCTAGTAAATCTCATACGATGTTGCGGTTCTAGGTCACTGTAAAGGGCTCATCACCTGATCAGTAAAGGCCTAGTTTATACACTTGTTGCTATGGAAGGGTTGTCGCCTCCATGTAGACTCAAAGTATGCTCGGGTCACTACAATGGGCTCGTCACCTTATCAATGTAAGCCGACAGCTCGAATACAGTGTCCCATACTACTGTATTTGGATCACAAGCTTTGGTTGCTCACTGGTCACTACGGGGAGGCTCGTCGCCCCAGCGTAGGCCGACAGCTCGACCACGGTGTCCCATACCACCATGTTTGGCTCATGAGTCATAGTGGATCGAGGTACCATGGTTTAACGGGGTTTCACTGGTGAGTTTGGTACCTTAGGTTCAAACATTAGCGTCCATACATGGTGAACATACAATAGGCAAATCGGGGTACTTGACAAGCTCGACTAGTACGAGCGCACATCGAGCTGATCGACATGAAGTGTGTGAGCACTCCGTGTGGCCTAACTATTGTCGACAACTGTAGTACGACTCAGATTCATCGACACATCCTTTGTGGCAAAACAACCTCAGCCACGAAAACGGAATCTGTTACCGATTACCTGAACTACTTCATAGTCCCAACCACACTCAATACTAATAAGAATTCATGTTAGATAATCAAGCAGTAAGTCAAATTCTACAACCGTTCGAGCATTTTATGAAATATAATATAAACATGCATTCACCCATATGCATTTCATAAGTAATTAGACAATATAATATAAGATATACATAAAAGGATTTATACACATAGTTAAGGTAGTTGAGAACCTTATCTCAATGCCCATAGATAGTACAAGTCACCAAATACTTACTCATAGGGACATTTTATCAAACACTTATACTACACATATTAACATTCATGACATATGTTGATTTGTGTCATATACTTGGACAAATCCTTCCAACAAGGAGTTGTCACGTACACAACCATTATGTACATGCATTCCATAGCCACGATAGGCACAAATCATGATTTCATCTTCATTCAGTCATTTCAACAAACACTTAGATTACACTTAATAACATACACAACGTATGTTGATATAACATGTATTAGGGCTAATCCTTTCGCTAAAGAGTTATTACACGCATAACTAATATATACACACGGCAATTAATCATGGTAAACACACTTTCAAATTTTATACGTATACGAGACTTTCTACAAATACAAAGAATACACTAAACTCCACGTAGTTCGCATATAACTGAAATACAAAACAGACATTGCATTTTGCATGTGAAATAGCATCCACGTCAGGAATCTATCATTAACCGACATTGAAAGGTTTGAAAACCATAACCTATACGTTTATAGTCCGCACCTTACGCCGGTAAACGTGTAACGGATTCGTTTTAAACACGTAGTCTTTGTCACCGGCGGGATGCAACCTATAGCATGAACTAGGTTAGCTATTTCATCATTTCAACTATTTGAAACCCTAGAACAGAATAGGGGTTAAATTTCTTACCTAAGAACGGGATCGGTAGCGCCAGTAGAGCAATACGAAAGTGGTGGTAAGGCACGTGGAGTGATGGGATTGAATCCCAAGGATGAACTCTAACTCTCTCTCTCTCTTTCTCTCTCTTCCCTCTCCTCTCTCTCCTAGGGTTTTCCAAATTCATATGGGATGAGAGAGTGAGGGCTTCAAGCCCTTATATAGGCCTAAAACTGATGGAAATGGCCCCAGGGCCAAGGTATACTTAGGTTATAGCTAAAGGAGGCTTGTTCCAATCCAACGGAGCACTTTTGGAGGCCCCCTTTCTATGTATGGTCAGACTTAAGCCCCCTGACCATGGATCTAGGGCAAGTTAAGTTTTCGATCCGATCGGATTTACAGATCCACTGCGGCGGACCAGTTTCAGTTTGACGGTCACTGAAACTCGATCAGGGCCACAAGTGCACTGCCATGTATGAAAAATTTCTCCTGATCTGAGGGTGTATTTGGGTCAGATTCTGATGGTCTGAATCCTTATATTTGGCCTGCAAGCGACAAGTCTCAGATTACTTAAATTCGGATTTCATTTCTAAATATATTCACGTTTCTCACACACTTCGCTCTGGGCTCAAGTTGTCCATTTCTGGACACTATCTGGATTTAATTTTTGAGATGATAGTCAAGCCCAGCAAGGCGGTCATAATCATTTAGTTTCGCGGTAATCGGACTTTCGACGTGCGGTCCAGGTCCGATACGAAGTTTCAATGTGCTCCCGAGAGCAACCAGGTAATGAGATTGATCCTAGATTAAAAGGTAATATAGCGTCGATGATTCTGCAAGTTTTGGGTCTGCAGATCATATTTAAAGTGATTAGTGTGAATTTCACAAGTAAACTAGTTTAACACTAGCTAATACTCGCCTACTTTTTAAAGTATTTAGTCCTGTATGATTTCTGCCTGAGGTGGTACTCGAGCCTTTGTAATTTGTATAGAAAGTGATTCAAGCTATTAATACTTGATTAAATTATGCCCTAATCATGGTAGAATAAGGTCCTAGGGCAGTTCTACTTCCAAGGACGTCCATTGCCAAGTTAGGAAAAATCCGGGGTGTTACAATCTACCCCCTTAAAAATAATTTCGTCCTCGAAATTGGATAAGACTTCTATTGGGTTTGTATTCAACGAGCACATTGTGGATACACTGACCTCGGCTATTATAATTCAGCTTGTACCAATTGTTAGGCCTATTCTTTAGTATGAATTGGTTTAGCACTTGGACCCTAATTACTTTTATTCCAGTAGCTTTAACGTTGACTTTCTAAGGAAGATTCAAACCCTATTTAATGACCTATCCTTACGCACCACCTGGATCAATTTCCTTCGATCCTGGGCCAGTGGGGCGAGGGTCCACCACACTTCTGCTATGTCACTTTGATCCAACGGATGTATTAGCTGACCTAATATTCTACCCCCTTTAAAAATTATTTCTAGTCTCAAGGCTCAAGAATCTGTGTCTTGATCCGTATGTCAGAACAAGGTGTAATTTAGAACCTATCCTTGACATGAAATGAGAAACGACCTCTCAAGCCTAAAGAGAAAATCTCTATTGGGTATATATTCTTAACACTTCTCAAAGACGAAGTAATAAACTCTTGGTTGTAAGCGGTCGGCCAACATGGAAGGAAAGTTGTGTAGTGGGTCTAAGTCGGATACATAGACCTTCTGCCTAGCTAGGACAAAAAATTTATCGTATCAGTTCATAATCCTAGTTAATCCCGATCTTTTACTTAATCAGAGCAGTGAGTTCATTGGTAACTACCAGGATTAAGAATTCAATTCAAACCGCAAATACCTCGCTTATATATAGTTCTCTACTCCATGTTCCCGTTTATAATAAGTCTTTGAGAAGGCATTTCTAAGGGGTGTATTGATTTGACCTAACATTCAATCTAAGGGATATATATAAGTTTTCCCTATGCGTGAATAGTTTCTAATCAAAACAACCTTCCTACGAGTTATTAAAGAAGCCCATAAGTATTAAGGTGATTCAACAAAGGAATGAGGTCTCACTCCAACCTAATCAAGTCAACTACTCAATCTATCTTTCAAATATCTTAGCATAATTAGTCTTTTACGGACGTATAACCAGTAGCCTAATCTTAACTTATGAGTAGCAGTAATCTGATAGTTGTAATCCAAAGTCTATGCTTATACGCTAGATGATTTCATACCATTTCTAATACAAGAAATTGTATTATCGCTTCAGATCAAAGTTGTCTGATTGCATTTGAGTTGCCCGAACTTGAATTTAACTGCACTCGAGTAGTTCACATATGCCATACCAGCTAAGAAGGTCCTAGAGTTCACATTATCAGTTTATTGGATTTCCCATACTGTCAAAATTTTCAAAATCGAAGACTACCAACTTAGGTCTAAACCTCTAAGGGCCTATTGAGCCAGTGGTCTTCAGTTGTATTAAATGGGACTGAATTGCTAATCCCACCTCGGGATTGGGAGTGGCATGTTTGGTAGGAGGGTGGGATGGGATTAAAATTATGATTGGAAAGTGTGAGATGGGATTTCCAAATCCCACGATGATGGATTTCTAAGTGTAATTTGAAAGAAAAATTCCGGGATTTACTTTTAATTGCATACATTCCAAACATGGTATTGGAAAATATGGGATACACCCAATCCAAGGACAATACCTTACATATGCATTTATTGTTACTTTTTCAATTCCATCCACCTTAAACTCACATAATGCAGTTGGCCGAACGAGCTCTAAATGTCTCATCATTTGGAGGTTTGTGAAGAAAACATTGGAGACAGGTATGTAGAGAAGAAGAAGAAGAAGAAGATATGAGAATGGAGGGGAGATTTGAGAGGGAAAAACCAGATTTTTAAGGAGAAAGGAGAGCTTCGAAGGGTGTGTGAGGGAAGAGGGGGTAAATGAGTAGGAAAAGGGGTCCCCATGTGATTTGGTGGGCCCCACATGTGTCTAAGGGTCGGCCCCACGCCGACCCGCGTCAGCCGGACAGGCCCGGACAAACTGGGCCGTGGTGCACCGCGGTAAGCGCGGCGCCGCCGCGATCCTTTGGACTGAGTGCGGTGTCGCTAGGGTAGGGCAGTAGCCACCCCCCTCCCAGGGTGCCAATGATGCCCAGGGTCCACTGTGGGTCCCCCCGGACTGCACCATTTTGCCCCCAACTCCGCTTCGAGTCATTTCGGGTCCTATTCGCATATATTCATGTGTTTTCAATTTGTTGAGTGTGGGACCTGAAAGTGTCACCTAAACCCATCGATTGATGATTTAGAATGGTGTTGGGATCATTTTATGCGATAGGGAAAGCCTACGGGTCCGATTCCTATAGTCCGTTTCAGTTGATTTCACCGTTTAGCGAAATGGAAAATTCTAAGTCTATCTCTGCGTTCCGTCGCTCCCTCCTAAGTCAAAGTACAGCAGTGTGCGTCGTGTGACCATAACCCAGGTCCAGTTTAATCTAAATCATGCTTTGATACCATCTTGTAACGCCCTGAAAATTGGGGATGGAGCAAAGCTCAGCTCCCGAGTTCTAACGCATCACTTATGCAACATAGATAATGATGATTATGATGAGTGCATTGAAACATGAATGGGATTAGACCAAAATAGTATATCATACTCTAAAGACAGTTAAATTACTCAAGTGGAAGACTGTGATAAATATATAAAATTTATAAACTGTTGTAAGTCTCCAGAGTATGAACATGTTACCAGGTTAAATATAGACATGTATACACCAAAAATGAACAAAATCAATATACATGGGTGTGTCCAAAAGTGTAAACTAAATTTTAATGGCATGTAATCAGCAACCTTGTAATCCCGTTGATCAAAAGATGGTCTACATAGACCCGCTTGATAGCTGCATACACGAGAAACCCTCCTCATCATCATAAAAGTCCGGCTCCGCTTCACAGTCATCGTCATCATCTGAAACTAAGACAGGGTCTGGTTAGTGTGTACAACATCGTCCCGTAATGTGAGAGTGAGTGATCAACTCAGTGGAACTATAAATCAGAGGTTAACATGTTATCAACTTAGTTAAGCGGTAATGATAAAGTAGTACAATCAAACATTCCTAGATACTCTTATTAATGCAAAGATGAAATGGATTCATAATGTATGCCCTCGCCTACACTCTCTCGTGTGACACCATTTTACGGCCGCAGCATGCTTTCTTCCCTCTGTGCTCTTCAACTTGGGGCACATGCAGTGCGATGTTATGAGCATGATTACCAAGTTTTTATTAGTCCTTTTCATACAACAGGATTGGGAAACTAAAGTACCTCCCTTATATCAATACCCAATAATGATTCATTTTAGGGTCGTCAGTCCTAGTAAATCTCATATGATGTTGCGGTTCTAGGTCACTGTAAAGGGCTCATTACCTGATCAGTGCAGGCCTAGTTTATACACTTGTTGCTATGGAAGGGTTGTCGCCTCCACGTAGACTCAGAGTATGCTCGGGTCACAACAAATGGCTCGTCACCTTATCAATGTAGGTCGACAGCTCGAATACAGTGTCCCATACTACTGTATTTGGCTCACAAGCTTTGGTTGCTCACTGGTCACTATGGGGAGGCTCGTCGCCCCTGCGTAGGCCGACAGCTCGACCATGGTATCCCATACCATCATGTCTAGCTCATGAGTCTTAGCGGATCGAGGTACAATGGTTTAACGGAGTTTCACTGGTGAGTTTGGTACCTTAGGTTCAAACATTAGCGTCCATACATGGTGAACATATAATAGGCAAATCGGGGTACTTGACGAGCTCAACTAGTACGAGCACACATTGAGCTGGTCGACATGAAGTGTGTGAGCACTCCGTGTGGCCTAACCACTATCGACAACCATAGTACGGCTTGGATTCATTGACACATCCTTTGTGGCAAAACAACCTCACCCACGAAAATGAATCTTACCGATTGCCTGACTACTTCATAGTCCCAACCACACTCAATACTAATAAAATTCATGTTAGATAATCAAGCAGTAAGTAAGTCAAATTCTACAACCGTTCGAGCATTTTATGAAATATAATATAAACATGCATTCACCCATATGCATTTCATAAGTAATTAGATAATATAATATAAGATATACATAAAAGGATTTATACACGTAGTTAAGGTAGTTGAGAACCTTATCTCAATGCCCATAGATAGTACAAGTCACCAAATACTTACTCATACAGACATTTTATCAAACACTTATACTACACATATTAAAATTCATGACATTGTTGATTTGTGTCATATACTTGAACAAATCCTTCCAACAAGGAGTTGTCACGTACACAACCATTATGTACATGCATTCCATAGCCACGATAGGCACAAATCATGATTTCATCTTCATTCAGTCATTTCAACAAACACTTAGACTACACTTAATAACATACACAACGTATGTTGATATAACATGTATTAGGGCTAATCCTTTCGCTAAAGAGTTATTACACGCATAACTAATATATACACACGGCAATTAATCATGGTAAACACACTTTCAAATTTTATACGTATAAGGGACTTTCTACAAATACAAAGAATACGCTAAACTCCATATAGTTCGTATATAATTGAAATACAAAACAGACATCGCATTTTGCATGTGAAATAGCATCCATGTCAGGAATCTACCATTAACCGACATTGAAAGGTTTGAAAACCATAACTTATACATCTATAGTCCACACCTTACGCCGGTAAACGTGTAACGGATTCGTTTTAAACACGTAGTCTTTGTCACCGGCAGGATGCAACCTATAGCATGAACTAGGTTAGCTATTTCATCATTTCAACTATTTAAAACCCTAGAACAGATTAGGGGTTGAATTTCTTACCTAAGAACGGGATTGGTAGCTCCAGTAGAGCGATACGAAAGTGGTGGTAAGGCACGTGGAGTGATGAGATTGAATCACAGGGATGAACTTAACTCTCTCTCTCTCTCTCTCTCTTTCTCTCTCTTTCCTCTCTTCTCTCTCCTAGGGTATCCCAGATTCATATGGGATGAGAGAGTGAGGGTTTAAGGCCCTTATATAGTCCTAAAACTAATGGAAATGACCCCAAGGTCAAGGTATACTTAGGTTATAGCTAAAGGAGGCTTGCTCCGATCCAACGGAGCACTTTTGGAGGCCCCCTTTCTATGTGCGGTCAGACTTAAGCTCCCTGACCATAGATCTAGGGTGAGTTAAGTTTTCGGTCCGATCGAATTTACAGATCGACTGCGGCGGACCAATTTCAGTTTGACGGTCACCGAAACTCAATCAGGGCCACAAGTACACTGCCATGTATGGAAAATTTCTCCTGATCCGAGGGTGTATTTGGGTCAGATTTTGACGGTCTGAATCCTTATATTCGGCCCACAAGCGACAAGTCTCAGATTACTTAAATTCGAATTTCATTTTTAAATATATTTACGTTTCTCACACACTTCGCTTTGGGCTCAAGTTGTCCGTTTCTGGACACTATCTGGATTTGATTTCCGAGGTGGTAGTCAAGCCCAGTAAGGCGGCCATAATCGTTTAGTTTCGCGGTAATCGAACTTTCGACGTGCGGTCCAGGTCCAATACGAAGTTTCAATGTGCTCCCGAGAGCAACTGGATAATGAGATTGATCCTAGATTAAAGGGTAATGTAGCGTCGATGATTCTACAAGTTTTGGGTGTTGTAGATCATATTTAAAGTGATTAGTGTGAATTTCACAAATAAACTAGTTTAGCACTAGCTAATACTAGCCTACTTTCTAAAGGATTTAGTCCTGTATGATTTCTGCCTGAGGTGGTACTCGGGCCTTTGTAATTTGTATAGAAGGTGATTCAAGCTATTAATACTTGATTAAATTATGCCCTAATCATGGCAGAATAAGGTCCTAGGGCAGTTTTACATCCAAGGACGTCCATTGCCAAGTTAGGAAAAATCTGGGGCGTTACACCCAGATAGCACTTTATCGAGATTGTGCTGAATCCATTGGAGCCAAAAAAAAAGGTTGGTTGAATTGGAGCACGTAGCCATCAACTAATGTCTTGAATGGATCAAGCGCTCCTCCGCAGAACTCATGAGCCAGCATGCCTCATGGACTGAGAGGTTAAAGTTAACGAGGGAGGCGAAAGCCTCGGCCCTGAAGAGATTCAAGGAGCTCAACTCGGCCCACTTATATCTCGACTGCCCAATCTACCAAATCATACCCCCTCCCTTTTTTGTAATTATTTTGACTATCTATAATCAACTTGCCCTTGTTTATCCAAACCGACTACTTATTTTACTAACTTGGCTCGGCCCGATTCCTGATGACTTCCCATAGTAAAGGGAAGTGGGTTTTTAAGAATTGACCATTTATAGGAGCCCTTGTAATCTTCATGTCCATATCTCTAACGACATAGGCTCCTCCCTTGAGAACTTGCTCGATAACATATGGCCCCTCCTAATCTACCAAATCATACCCCCTCGCTTTTTTGTAATTATTTTGACTATACTATAATCCACTAGCCCTTGTTTATCCAAATCGACTACTTATTTTACTAACTTGGTTCGACTCATTTCCTGATGACTTCCCACAGTAAAGGGAAGTGGGTTTTTAAGAATCGACCATTTATAGGAGCCCTTGTAATCTTCATGTCCATATCTCTAAGGACATAGGCTCCTCCCTTGAGAACTTGCTCGATAACATATGACCCCTCCAAGGTGGGCGACCATTTCTTATCTAGCACATGGTCTTTCTGGTTGATAGGCAGTACCATCTTCCAGACTATATCGCCTATACCGAAAGACTTTCTTTTCACTCTTTTGTTGTATGCTCGGGTCGTGGCTGCTTTGTTGGTAACGATTGAGTTCAGAGCTCTAATACGGACTTCGCCCAACTCCTCGAGCTCGGCCAACATTGCCTTTGTGAACTCTGGAGGGGTTAACTGAGCCTGATATGTGGTTCGCAGTGATGGGTCTGCAATTGCTAGGGGTAGGACTGCATTGTGTCCGTAAGTCAATGAAAATGGACTAATCCCAGTACTGGCATGAGGCGATATCCGGTAAGCCCACAGAGCCTCAAACAGTTTGGTGTGTCATTCCCGAGAAATTTATCAAATCATTTTACTAAGGAATTCTTGATCACTTTATTGCTAGGCTTAGCCTGGCCATTAGCTTGAGCATAATAAAGGGTTGAATGTAGAATTTTGATGTCATATTTTTCGGCTATTGCCCACACCTCATTAGCTGTGAAAGCCGCACGTCGGTCCATCGTAATGGACTGGTATCCCAAAATGGTGGATAATATTAGTTTTAATAAAACCAACTATTTCTATATGACCAATATTTCTCATAGGCTTTGCCTCTACCCATTTAGTGAAGTAATCGGTCACTACGATGATGAATGAATCCATGCGAATTGAGGGTGGGTGAATTTGTTTGATCAAATCGATCGCCCATCCTCAGAACGGTCATGGATTTATTATTGGATGTATCTTGGTCAAAGGCACATGTTGGACTGGTCCATTCCTTTGATATGCTTCACAACCCTTCACTTATTGGATGCAGTCAACCATCATTTTTTGCCAAAAATAGTCGTAACACCTGAGCGTGAGCTTCATCTTTCTCCCAGCCTGGTGGGCCCCACAAATCGCTTCGTGGACCCTCTCCATGACTAACATAGCTTCTTTCTTTGATAGACACCGAAGTAAGACTCCATCGGCTCCTTTCCGATACAATTCACCATCGACCATCACATAATTGGTAGCCAACTTTCATGTACTCCTATCGGTCTTGTTACGTGGGCTCTGTAAATAGCCCATGAGAAGAGCCCTCCAATTCTCCTCCTCCACTTCTAATTGGCACACTTTCATCGCATGCTCTCTTTAAAATATAGAGGGTAAGGATTTTCTTTAAACAGCGACGTCCAGTCTGCTGATCCTCTCAAAACTTCAAGTCATGCAACCAACCATGTCATTTCATTGACATTCGCGTTATGCTCCCTAGTGACATGCATCAATTTGACCTCTTCAAATTGGTCGAGTAACTGGACCACTAAGGCATAATATGGTAATAAGGATGGGCTGGTGCACTTAAATAGCCCCGTCATCTGATTTATCGCCAACTGTGAATCCCCAATCACGGTCACATTTTTTACTTGTAGTTCTAATAACAATTATAGGCCAATTATCATAGCTTCATACTCGATCTGATTGTCAGTACATTCGAACTCTAGTTAGAATGCAAATTCCTACTGATTCCCATTGGGAGTGATTAAAATGACTCTGGCCCCAAACATATCATGTGTCCTTGATCCGTGAAAGATTAATTTCCATGGTGTGAGTTGCACATAATACAGATCCAGGATACTTGGGGGAATTTTCTCCTCAAGATCTGAAGGATATTCAGCTAAGAAGTCAGTTATAGCTCGACCTTTCACTGCTTTCTGTGGCACATAATGTAGATCAAACTCGGATAAAGACAACACATATTTGCCGATTCGACTGCATAAAATCGGTCGGTTTAGCATATATTTCACTAAATTGGTGTCTGTTATTACATTTACTCTCTCGGCCAATAAGTAATGCCTCAACTTAGTGGCTGCAAAATACAATGACAAGCATAATCTCTCCTTGACCGAATATCATCTTTCATCATCGAGCAGCATCCGACTCAAGTAATAAACTACCCGCTCCTTTTGCATGTCGTTATCTTATGCTAAAAGAGCTCCGATCGACTCTGCTGAGGTCGTGGCATATAACTTAAGAGGTCGACTTTGATAGGAGGCATCAACACAGGACGATTCATTAAATACTCCTTAATTCTATCGAAAGCTTGCTAGTGCTTTGCTTTCCAAACAAATTCAATTCCTTGTTTCAACTTCAATAGTGGAGAAAAGATGTTAGTTTTCCCTATACAGTTAGAAATAAACCTTACCAAGAAATCGACATGACCCAAGAATTTTAATAATTCAGACTTGTTTCTTGGTGGCCGGGCATTAATCATGGCCGAGAACTTGTTCTGATTGACTTCGATTCCTCTTTGATGTACCAAGAACCCCAAGAAACTACTAACCGAGACCCCAAAAACACATTTCAAAGGGTTCATTTTCAATTTATAGAGCCTCATCCATTTGAAGGACTTCTGTAAGTGGGCCAGGTGCTCATTTACATCGATCAACTTGACCACCACATCGTCCACATAGACCTCCATAAAGCAGTCGATCATATCATGGAAAATGGCATCTATTGCCCTTTGGTATGTGTTCTCTGCATTCTTTAACTCGAAGGGCATCACTACCCAGCAATATATTCACAAAGGCCCTGGATACCCAGCAATATATTCCTAAAGGCCCTGGATATCTAAGTGTTGTTTTCGGCACATCGTCTGTAACGTCTTGGATTTTTCTCAACTTGGCGATGGATGTCCTTAGGCAATGGGTCGATCATAACACCTTATCGACTTCTCAGAACTCAATCCTAAAGTCACAAATCCCCTTTTTACCCATTTCCTTTAAAATCTCACATTTCACCACCTTATTCTTCAAAATTTTCTAAGTACTTTCATATTAGACACTAATCCTAAAGTTTAAATGATGAAGAATAATAATGAAACTAAAATTTACTATAAATAGTGAATATATAAATAAAATGGGTTTTTGACTACTAACATTTTGGAATCTTACAAAATAAATAGGTTATTTAGATAGAACAGCTTCTCCTACCCCAAAATCATATATTGTACATCGAATAACTCATTCCAATTTACAAAATATAACTATTTTAAATATCAGGTGGCAAAAGCACCACCAGACAGGACAACGGACCGCGATGCCTCGCGGTTGCGTGAGGCATCGCGGGTGCACCGAAAATTCGGTGGACTCTCACTACAATTTTCAACCAACTTCAAAAAGTCATATATCCCTCGTTATAATTCCGATTTAGGTAATTCAAAAGCCAGATTGAAGCTTGATAAACTTAGTTTCATATAAAAATAAGTAAAAAAAAAATATAATAAAAATTTTAATATAGTTGAATCTAGGTTAATGTGATAGCTATCCAAAAATTATTAGTTCGGACAGCTACTACTTCTAGAATTTTTAGAATTTTTCTTCATCACGAAATCTAATGAAATTTGGTGGATATGAAGTAAACTTGATGACGAACTACTAAAAAAATAATTAAAATAATATACTAACTAAAATTGCCAAAAAAGGGCATAGAACTACCCTAAGACCTTATTCTGCCGTAATTAGGGTAGAATTTAGTTAAGTATTAAACTAAATGAATAGGAGAATTAGCTCGAACCACTTTCTATACGAACTGCAAGACCCAAACCCATTAGAATCGCTAACCCAATATTACCTAGAAATCTAGGATTAATCTCAAAACCAAGTTGCTCTCGGGAGCACATTGAAACTTCGTATCAGACCTGGACCGCGCGTTGAAAGTCCAATTACTGCAAAACTATAGGCTTATGACCATCTTATTGGGCTTGACAACTATTACGGGAATCGAGTCCAAATTTAAGGTTTCAAACCGTCAGATTCTGACCCAACTACACCTTTGGATCAAGGAAATTTCCCTGCACCAATTGGTATACTTGTGGCCCTGATCGAGTGACGGTGACCATTGAACTGAAACGGGTCCTCCACGGTTGATTTGTTAATTCGATCGGACTGAAATTGTATCCTAGCCTAGATCCATTGCCAGGGAACTTACCCTATGCCGTAGGTAAGTAATGGACCCCCCATGAGCCCCATTCATCAGAAACAGTCGCCCTTTGGATACAAACCAAGTATACCATGGCCCTGGGGCCATTTGCTTCAGTTTTGGGCCTATATAAGGGCCTTAACCTACCCCTCTCTCATTCCATACAATTTTCTCAAACCTTAGGTGAGAGAAGAGAGAAAAGAGAATGAAAGAGTGAGGATAGGGAGATCGTTGCTCGGATTCACTCCCACTACTCCATACGTAAATTGCCTCCCCACCATCGCTACACGAGCGATTCCAACTTCGATTTGGGTAAGAAATCTTAACCCTAATCTTGTTTTAGGAATCTAAATAGAAGAATCAATGAAATAGCTAACCCGCTTCGTGATTTAGGTAGCCGTTGTGCTATAGACGGAGACGTGGTGTACAAACCAAGTTCGTAATGAGTATACCGATGAAAGGTACGGACTATAAACATTTAGGTTATGGTTTTCAAGGATTTTAATGTTAGCTAATGATTTAGTCTGACTTGATTGCTACCATATTGCCTTAGTTACGATGATTTCCATATGTTACATATGTATGAACTATGTTGAATAAATATGCATTTCATGTGTTTGTTGAAATGTTTGAATGAACTTGGAATTATGATTTGTGCTTGTTATGATTTCTAATCTAAGATCCATGTTTGTTATATACATTATAGCCTATGTTGTGTAGGAAATTGCTATAGTTCATGACATAACTAATCTAGTCTATGTATTTGGTAATGTTTAGGCTAAGTGTTTGATAAAATGTCTGAATGAGATATTATTTGATGAATTGTATTTAATAAGGGTGTTGAGATAGAATTCTCAATTACCTTATCAATATGTATAATTTCCTTCATGTAATATTAATTTCAACTATGCAATTTATGGATGAATTGAAATGTTCGGTAGCATGCTCAATATGTTGATAAAATGCTCAAATGAGCGATGTACTTGGATTATTTGTTAAATACCTATATGATTATCACATGTCTCCACATGCTGCATTTAAGTATGATTGGGACTACTACGTAGTCTAAGTAATCGGTAATAATTCCTGTTTGAGTGGCCGAATTAGTCTTGCCACATTTGATGCGTTCAGTGAATCTGAGTCGTATAATGGTTGTCGATAGTGGTTAGGCCACGTGGAGTGCTTATGCACTCCATGTCGATTAATTCAGCATACGCTCGTACCAGTTGAACTTGTCTAATAAATCGATTGGCCTATTGTGTATTTACCATGTATGGACGCTATTATTTGAATCTAAAGTACCCCTTACCAATGTAAAGCCCATTTAACCATGGTACCATGACCCACTAAGACTCATGAGCCGGGCATGGTGGTATGGGACACCGTGGTCGAGCTGTCAGCCTACGCTGGGGTGACGAGCCTCCCCGTAGTGACCAGTGAGCAACCCAAACTCATGAGCCGAATACGATGGTATGGGACACTGTATTCAAGCTGTCGGCCTACATCAGCGCAGCTTAGCTGCGGTCCCAGTGTGGGTTGGGGTGTACCGTTTGATCCGGACCCCCTTCGAAAATAGTGCTCCAGTTGGTAGGGCGTTGGTGAAGTGATCTCAAGTATAATCAATTGAACTTGCTTATTCACTGCTTTTCAAATCAGGGGTGATGTTGCCCTATAACTTGCCTATCGTATGCGATTAACTAGGATTGACGAGCCTAGATGGATCATCGTTTGGGTAAATGATATAAAGAGATGTACCTTAGCTTCCTGAATCTGTTGTATGAATAAGCCTAATCAAGAACTCGGCTAACACGATCATGCACTGCATTGCATGTGCCTTTGGCGTGAAAGAGCACAGTGAGAGTAGCATGTGCGACCGTCAGATAGTGTCGCTGAGGGAGTGCAAGTGAGGGCATGCATCATTATAACATATCATTCCTGCGTTAACAAGAGTACTTAGGACATGAGTGTTGTACTGCTTTATCACTGCTGCTTGACTGAATTGATAACATGTTAACCTTTGCTTTATAGTTTCACTGAATTAGCTACTCATTCCCACCTAGGATGGTGTTTTAAAACACCAACCAGACTCTATTGTAGACGCAGGTAATGGTGGAGTCTATGCAACTGAAATGGACTTCATGGACGAGGAGGAGGAATTCTCCTATGTTCAGCTATCAGGCGGGTCTTCTAGACCTTGTTCTGATTCGACAAGATTATAGGGTTACCTGGATTAGTTGAACATTTACACTTTGATATTTTATAAATTTTGGAATCATACATGTATGTATTCAACCCTGTTACATTATCATACTCTGAAGGCAGATAACCGCTTACTTATCTCAATACATATATTTCAGTCTTCCGCTTGCTAAATTACATTATCTCTGGAGTATGCTATTTTATTTTAGTATAATCTCACTCATGTTTAATGCACTAATATGGACAACATTTAATCATCATTATCTATGTTGCATAAGTGATGCGTTGGAACTCGGCTCCCCCAATTTTCAGGGCATTACATCGTCTAATGTTATATAGATCTGATTATATCTAGAGTTCCCATCCAAAAAAGACACAATCCCATGTCCAGAGCTTGATCGATGAGTTGATCAGCCACTAACATGGGATATTCATCCTTTAGTGTAGCTAGATTCAAATTTCTAAAGTCGATACACACCCTTAGCTTACCACTCTTTTTCACTACTGGGACCACATTTGACATCCATTCCGCACATTTGGTTGGTCGGATGAAACCAACTTTTGGGAGTCGCTCGATCTCCTCCTTGATCTTAAGGGTGACTTCGGTCGTCATCCTCCTAGGCAATTTCTTGTACGACCAATAACCTTCTTTCATGGGAAATCTATGCTCAACCAGGGATCGATCCAACCCTGGCATTTCATGGTAATCCCATGCAAAGAAGTCAACAAACTAAAAAAGTAACTTTGTTAACTCCTCAGACGGTTGCAACAAGTTACTTATGTACTTGGCCTCGGGTCATGATCTGTCCCCAAGTTAATCTCAACCAGCAAGTCCTGGACTTGTGGTCAAAGTTTTTTCTTCTTCTTAAGCCTCTTCAAACCCAAAATTGTCTCCTTCGGCCAATTCTCCTGACTCGGACAAATTTGCAAAACAACCGTCACCGGTTTCCTTCAGTTTCTCTTCAAGCCTCTTTATTCTGGCCTTGAAGTCGGCCTTACTTCATTCTTTAATGTCATGATCATGGAACCTCTTTGATAATACAGTAAAAGGTCGGCCGATAGAGGACAATATCCTTCGGTCAAGTATCAGTCACTCGAGTGACTTCCGAAATCGCTCACACAATGTTGTCTGGGTTCTTTTTTACTATGACCCCCGTCGGACAACTGAGCTTATTTCTCCTAGTGAATCTGATAGGCCCTACCTCTAAGCAGTAGTAATAAGCTTCATTGACATTTGATGCGGCCAAGAAAGGATTGTTGTCAGCTAAGACTAGCTTGACTTTCTCTTAGTTCTTAAAAATCACAAACTGGTGGAGAGAAGATGAGATACATGCAAAAGAATGGATCTAATCCCTTCCCAATAATTCATTGTATCTTGACGAAGTGTCTACTACAAAAAATGATGCTAAAACTATTTTTCTACCCACAGTCAAATCGACCAGTAAGACACCGTGTGTGTTCGTGGCGTGGCCAATGAAATTGCTAATGGTCACTTCTGATGGGATCAAATGATTCGTGTTCTTCCCAAACTTGACCATCATTCTCCTCGATAACAAATTCACTGCAGCCACGTTATCAATTAAAATTCTGGTAATCAGTAAGGTGCTGCGTCATATCGTTGGTGGGTTTATCGATAATCACCCTTTCAGATGCACTCTCGGCCGCAACGGTGACCATGTCAACATGTGAAGCTTTATCAACCTTAGTTTCATCTTCCTTGCCTTCTCCAAACGAGAAAGAAGAATGTTGTATGATTATTGGGGGAGCATGTTCCTCTACATCTCTAGGCATTGTGTTTGGTTGAGTGGGCCTTACCTCAAAGCTAGACGGCAATGTGAAAATCATATTACAATGAAATATTACTGGTGGTAAAGAACTAAACACAATTTTACAACTTAAACTTTGTCCCCTAGTGTTTCATATCCGATTTCTTTGATCTGACTAGAGTAATCATTACCCGGTAGTTCAGTTGAGAGATCAATAGACGAGGAACTCTTTAGAGTATTGGTGGTCGACATGAGTTCGTTATGTGGCCATTCCTCTGTCAGAAAGCAGTCTTCGCTAAGATAATCTAACAAGTTACCACAACTATCTTCCTCTTTGAAGTCCTCTGACCGAGCTGTATTGTTGAGGGCATGTGGGTCTTTTTGTGTTACAACTTACAACTAGCAAGACCAAATTTCTTATTTACCGCTAACTCGCTCAAAGAAGAACAAGAAATTTTTAAAAAGGATGGTGCATTTTAGCTTTTGGTTGAGGGAGTGTTCCCTCTTCTTGTATTTCCCTTCTTGCAATAGCCTTTGTCTTTGCCACTGGCGCTTTTGGGTTTTTGTTAAAGCTTCTAGCATCGATGGAAACTTTGGATGAACGACGCATTTCCATATTCCCTCTTATGTAGTAGGAGGTTTGACCATCCTTGACAATGGTGGTCCCCATCACGAATGGTGATTAGAGACCGATTGTGTCGACCAATAACGGTCGAGACCATTATTGTGATCCCCCGATCGAGATACAATTTCCTGAGTACACCGGTCACAGATTGGATGACCTTTGTGTCTTCTTCAAATGGAGATCGATCGATCATCTTAAGGACAAGGAATCTAGTGATGTCCTTGTGTAGGTCGGTCGGACATTCTTCGCGGATCATTGGAGCTGAGATCGATCTTCGGTTTCGGACGATCCCTAAACGATGACCATGTTCACCTCAATATTAGCTGGATATAGATCAGTGTCGATCAACAACGCCTCATTAACCTTTTCTGGGAGCTTTAATAGCCCATGGTCGATATGGTCCTGAATGACATTCTTGAAAACAACACATTTATTAGTTGAGTGGGATCAAGTTTCATGCCATTTGTAGTAATCGATCCTCTATAAGTCGTTAGTTGGAGGCACTTTATGATTGATAGGAACTTTAATAAACTTTTTGACCAATAAAATATAAATATTTCTTCTGCTCGGGTGATATCAAAAGTATACACACCTTCCGAGCCTTTTGTACGGTTTGAGTGATCAACTCCGCTTTGACCAATGTTGCACATACCAATGGATTTTTAGTCACTACTTCGGCAATTGCAATTTTGTAATTAGGTTCATTGTAATACATCCCCAATGACGAATTCGTTCGTCTAGCCCCTTCTTATAGGAGTTCCTTATAGCGAGAAACATTTTTAGTTAGGTCATATAGATTGACAAACTCTGTACATATGAACTTTTTGTGGAGTTTATATTCTAGTCCGTCTTGTGCAAGCTGCACAAATTTAGTCTCGGTAATGACTACTTTATAGAAGCTCTTCGTCCGCTTAAATCACGTAATATAACTCTTGCATGATTCCCCAGGAAATTGTAGGAATCATGCGAGATTGGCCATAGTTATTTCCTAGTTTCGAGAGAAGAATTGAGCATGAAATTTCTCTTCCATTTCCTGCCAAGTGTGTACTGAATCTGGCAGTAGGTTTGAATATCAGGTGAAGGCCACAGCAGTCAATGAGTGACTGATTAATTTCAACTTATGCTAATCATTATTGGTATGCTCTCCACACTGCATCGGAAAATGGCCAACGTGTTCAATAATCGACTAACCAAGCTTGCCTAAGAATAGAGCAAGCTCCAGACGATAATTTCTAGGCAGTGGATGTTGCCAATCTACCCATTTGGGGTAGGGCTTGTTATACACAGGAATTGTGCTACAGCCAAGTACTTGGCCAACAACCTCTTGAACAAGTTGTATTATTTGTTCCTAGTTGATCCGCTGAGGTTCCACAACTGGTGGATGATCCAGACCAAATCGGTTACGATTATCAGGAAATCTTAGGCCCTACTGTGGATTAAATCTAACTGGCAATCAATGATTCTTATTATCAGGTGCAAAATTCCTAACCTCCCGCTTAGATTGCCTGACTTCCATAGGAGGTGGCACATTCTTGGCATCCAGAGGAGGAATCGGTGGTGGGTAACGTTGTAAAGGTGGCATAGGTTGCAATGGAATTGCATTGCCAACCAAGCTTCCATTGATAGTGTATTGCAGTGCCAACGGTGTTTGTTCCGTTATTACAGCCAACAAGTGTTGCATGGCCTCAATCTAACTGGTCATGTAGCAATTGATGCTCTCGGCCTGGATACGGAATTACTCAGCTGGGGCTCTTCCATTTTCCTGCACCATCTGGATGCTCATCTGAACATTCCGAAACACCATTAATACCTCGTCCGGAAGTACGGCTCGAGACGTAGATGGTCCAACCTGATTTCCAGTTGGGTTAGTATTTGCATTCGACGCCTCAAGAGGCGTATGGACCAGCACATCCTCCCCTGGAGTTGGTGCGATCAGGGTTGAGGTTCGACCCCAACAATTTGGGTACTTCTCCTCTGCATTTTCAACAAAGGTTAAACCGGTAGTTAATAGACAGGGTCCCACTAGGCATGCTAGAAAATTGTTCGATTTTATTTTCTCAAAAAGTGTGTAGGCGGATCTGCAGCTCCAATTTGAACTGGACAACAATGACCCCAAGCACTAAGATAGGTAGACACGTAATGCACAACCGAGATCTGAGGAGGTCGGTCACCTATTCATCCACTTGCTCAATGTGTAAAATTGGATTAGGTGATGTTCAGAAGGTGGGGTTCATCCTCTAATGATGGGTCACTCCTTTGTCTTCCATACGAATGGACTTTTCGATGCAAATAAAATGAAATGTGAAAGGGATTCTTACAGTCGGTTACAAAGAACAATTACGGAACACCTTTCTGATTGAGAAACTGAATCCAACGTACGAGCATAGACTCAATTTACAGCTAAAATTATTAGCTACTTGATTAACGCTTCGGATTACACTATGGAATGTAAACAACTTGTTAAAAAGTAAAAGATTATACTAAGAAATGTAATTTGTCTGACAAGAAAAGTAAAAGATTACATTATTGAATGTAATTTGACTAACAATTTAAGAAATCAGGGGCCAAGTTAGTAGGCTATGTAGATTCTGATTACATGGGCAATGTGAATTCTAAAAAGTCGACTTTCGGTTACTCGTTTGTGCTAGTAGGTGGAGCGATCAGTTGGATGTTGAAGCTTCAATCTGTGGTGGCTTTTTCCACAACCAAAGCAAAGTATATGGTAGTGACCGAGGCATTCAAGAAAGGTGTTTGGTTGAGGGGGATGATAAATCAATTGGCACTTCAGCATGAGGTCGTACTGGTTAATTGTGATAGCGAAAGCGCGATCAATTTGGCTAAAAATTCTATTTATCACTTACATACTAAACACATTGATGTTTGTCACCATTTTATCTGACAGGTGCTTAAGAAAAGAGGCGTGACTCTGGAGAAGATTCACACGAGCATGAATCCGGTGGACATGCTCACTAAGGTTGTTCCCTCCGAGAAGTTCAAGTTCTGTGCAACTTCTCTGAGCTTGGTGAAAGCATAAAAGGAAGACTGGATGCATGAGAAGTAATGGTGGAGCTATGATGTAAGGCGGATTAGATATCAGGAAAAAGAAGCTATAAAAATTAGCGATTGAACACATGGTAGAGATTGTTGATTAATGTCTTAAATCTGTAAATCAACATGTCTGTCAATAACAGTACAATGCCATCGAGCAGACTTCGATGCCATCGAAATCATGCTCAATGCCATCGTAAAAATTGGGAATTTCTCATGTTAGTTATTGGTCACTTTATGTGTCCTGCTTGATGCCATTGAAAGAAGTTCGATGACATCGAAGGCCTGCTCGATGCCATCGGTAAAAACAGAAAAATTCATGATTTATCGCTGGAACATTTTGATATTTAGTTCGATGAAATCGAAGACTAATCGATGACATTGAAGGTTGTTCAATGCCATCAAAGTCCCATCGAAGGTGTCATTGAACATACGCACAAAGTTATGCAAAGTTGCATATCTGTGGGATTTGTTTTCGATTCCGATTGTGATTCTCGTAGATGATATAAATATGGGTGTAATCGGGATTAAGGTGTATCCAAGAGCTTTTTAATTCATTCCTATGATAATTAAGGGCTTGTAAGGGTAGATTCGAAGCTTGTTCGAATCAGGTATTCTCTCTATCTCTTGTAATTTCTGCTTTCATAGTGATATATGTGACTTTGTAATGTGGTTTTTTCTTGAAAAAATTTTTTCACATTAAATTTGAAGTGTTTGTGATTTGGCTTAATTGTGTGATCAGAATACTTTGCTTAATTCAGCTCCGTGTGCTTCCTCCTTCCCTAACATTGACACCCCTACCTGTGACCTTAGATATCCCTAATTAATAGCAGAAGAATCTAGGCCGTCCAATTAGAGGGATCAACTGCCACTAGAGATGATGGTAGCCATCAGACTTTGTCCTTTATCATTTGGACCCCTCCCTATTTTTACTTTTTAAGAGTACATGATACTCAGGTTAGATATGATCGGTTGATATGCAAGCACTCGTAGAGTGGACACGTAGCGTATATTAAATCAAATCCAACCACTAAGATTGTTCAGCCCACCGGGACATAGTCACAATCCCAAGATCAGATTGATGGAATAATCCTGACCTTTGATTTGTGAATACTTGTTCGTAGAAATAATAGTCAAATCATTAGCATGTATATATTACTGTGTACAGATAATTAAGTAAGCTTCTTCTTTTTTATATATTTAATTCTTGATACATCTGCACTGGTTACATAGTTGACTACTTATATCCCACGTGTACAACATATAAAAAATTTCCAAGTGCCTGTGTATCATTATCAGACCACGCAGGTATAGCACGCGTGGTGAGAGGAAAGGAAAAAATATAAAATTTGATGGGATTTATTCGATACTCGGGTAGGATATGACACTTGATATGCAAACACTTGTACACATGCCATATATTAAGTCAAATTAGACCCACTAAATTGTGAGACCCATTGTCTCTAATTCATGGTCCTGAGATCAAATTGTTTGAACGGTTCTAATGTTTAATTGTTAGACACTTGTCTATTACAATAGGCCTGTTGGTCAGATAATCAAATAAGTTTATTTCATAGTTCACGGTACATCTATATTGAAACCCTTAATTTGAGCAGTTTAGTTTGACTTGCTTGCCATGTTTGTGATTTCTAAAAGCCTCTTATCATTCATCACACATTCGCAGAGTATCAACTCTTTTTTCATGAAAAGAGGGAAGAGACAGAGGAAAAGGGTGTTATTAGCATACGCATGCTACATGCAAAGAAAGGAAGAGAAATTCATTCTAAAAAGTTTAAAATAGCAGCGGACTGATTTTCCCTTTTTCAGGATGCATTCTAAATTTAAATGTGCCTCATTTCTGTGTTCATGTCCTAACATGATTCTTGATCCTTCCTAGCAGATGGACTGAGTGAATGTCACAAAGTTATTATGATGGGCCATACAGCCTTTGTTGCATTTGCTACGATGTCATTTGTGTTAGCTATACTTGAAGGGGAATGTGGGAGCCGGCTGAAGGGCCCGACATATCCCACTTTCCTTTTTCAAATCACCCCTCTGGCTCATCCCATTTTCCTTTTTAAAGTCATCCCTCCCTTTGACTCATCTCACTTTCCTTTTTAAAATCATCACTCCCTTTGATTAATTACTTTTCATGAGGAAGACGATTGTTGGAGTGGATTTCACGTAATCATCCTGGTGGACATGTAAAAAGTTAAGGATTGACATCTTTCTTCCAATTGTTTACTTTGTCGTGGCTCACTTGAATCACGGGTAAGCTTGACTTTTAGGCCCTGCGCCTAATGATGGATGACACAACTGATGGACAGATTGGATTGTACATAAACATCATTGTAGGCCCTTAAAAATAAGGGTGGCATCCCTCTCCCAACTATTTTCTTTGGTGAGGCCCACCTTAATCACGAACCTGCCTGGTTATTCAATCTTAGGTATAAAATGTGGTCACATACCTGATGGTTGGAGTGGATTTTGGAAAAACATCGAGTGTGGATCTTCTATGCTAAGACATTGGGAAAAGTAGCATGGTTGCTTCTAGTAGTCCATGTCATCACCGATAACATTACCTACAAAACACACAAGTTTCTCTCTCAATGGATTGTGTGCTATACAACACAATTTTTTAACATATGGAACTTCTCTGGGCCACACTATAATTTGTGTTAGATCCACACTGTCCACCAATTTTTCCATATCATTTTATGGCACGAGTCAAATATTGAGGCAAATCCGGTCTCAAGTAGGCCACACTACATGAAATAGTGGGAATTGGATGCATACTTTTGAAAACTTTCTAAGGCCAGCAGGCTCTGATAAAGCTGATATTTGTGTTTTCCCTTCATTCAAGTTTGTGTGACCTTGAGTAGAAATTAAATGGCAAATAAAAATCACGGTGGACCTTAGAAAGGTTTCAACCGTGGTCATTCAATTCCCATTACTTTCTATTGTGTGGTTCATTTAAGCTTTGGATGTCCCTTATTTTTTGTTTAGTGCTATAGAATGATCCAAAAAAATTGATGAACGGTGTGGATCTGACGCATACTTCATAATGGAGCCCATGAATTTACACATGTCAACCCTTCTGTTTTCACTTATGGGGAATGCACTGCTACCGCAGCAAGCATCCGAATTTCTTGACGTGTAAAATTTACATACCCTATATATATATATATATATATATATATATATATATATATATATATATATATATATATATATATATATATATATATATATATATATATATATTCTTTGGTTCACACCATCCATCCATTTTTTAAGATCATTTTAGGATATGAGCAAATAACAAGGTAGATCCATAGCTCAACTGGGCCACACCACAGGAAACTGTCAGCATTGGACACCTATGGTTAAAAACTTCTTAGAGCTACAGAAGACTCTGACCAAGTTTATATTTTTGTTTTTTTTCCCTTCATCCTGTGTGAACTAATGAGCAGGTTAATTATATGTCTAGTAAGCCTCACAATTCGCCCTAAAAAGGTTTTAACTGTAGTTCATTCAACCCATGCTGCTTTATATGGTGTGGTCCACTTTTGGCCTCATGCTCTAGAATAATTTAGAAAATTTCATGGATAATGTAGATCTAACACATAAATCATGGTGGCTCGAGAATATTTTCACACATTAAAAGTTGGATTGTGTAGAACATAATCTATTTGGAGAGAAAATCCGCACGTTCTATGGATTATGTACTACACAATCCAGATGATCCCGCAGTCATGTATATGCATAGGTTGGAAAAGGTAATGCAAGGTCGACCTCTTGTGAATCTTCCCATGAGGTCGAGCTTTGTGGGCTCCAGAGTGATGAATGTGGGATATTCACCCATCAATCAGATGGACCTTTCTATGTTGGGCCACAGCCTAAAAAGCAGGCAAATCAATGATTTAGGTGGGCCACACCACAAACAATAGTTGAGAGTAGATATCCACCCATTAAAACTTTTATGATCATTTATAAGGCCCTTAAAATTGGTTCAAACATCCATACCATTCATTATATATGTGTGTCCCACTTGGACGAGGGGTCACTCTAAGTAGGGAAAAGGTCATTCGTGGTCAACCTTTGACCTCACGGAGCTTGCCAAGAGTTCAAGCCCTATGTACCCTCATGATGTATATTGGACATCCAGTAGGTCCCTTCTAGACCATGGGATGTCCCAAAATCAGCCATATAGAAACTCAGGCAGGCTACACCATTTGAAATCATGCTTAAAACATCTAAAAGTACTTAGTCAAGCATGTGTGTGTGTGTATACACACACACACACACACACCGTCCAGGGGGAACGGTGTGGATATAACACAGGGGGGGGGGGGGGGCGGTGGACGTTAGTGGACGGTGAGAATGAAACACATACATCACTGCGGGTCCCACGTGGGCCCACCACAATGTTTATTTGACATCCAATCGTTGATAAGGTTTCACGGACCTGGCTGAATAGGAAAAATAAATTTCATCTTGATCCAAAACTTCTGTGGCCCAGAAAAGGGTTTCCAAGGAAGATGTTCAATCCCACTGTTTCCTCTGACGTATGCCACCTGAGCTTTGGATGTGGCTGATTTTTAGAGGGGGGCCCACTTCAAGTAGGGGCCCACCTAATGAACGGTTTGGGTGACATACACACATCATGGTGGGGCCCACGACTGGGGGCCGTGGGTCCCTGTCGTTCGCCGCCTGCACAAAGAAGAGGGCCGCACTGCACTCTAACAAAGAAGCAATGCCGTCACGTATTTTATTTATTTTTATTTTTTAAAAAATTTGTTTTCTTGGGATTTTTTGTACGTGGGGCCCGCATCAGCTGAATGCAGCCCATCCATTGCGCTCTACAGCTCAAGACCGTCCAAACGAGCCCAATATCCGATGTATTTTGGCGCGTATAAATATCAGGTGGCTTTTTTAACGATGAAAACCACCGTTTTCTATGATATGACCCACCAGATACTCGGATCAGATTCATTTTTCGGCTCAACGGGTAAAATGATCCGGAGAATGGAATGGGTGGCGTGAATTAATAACATGCATCAAGGTGGGGCCTGCGTGAGTGGCCCTTCCCAAAAAGCTTGAAATCAAGCTTATATTTGTGTTTTCCACCCAACGTCCAACGTCCCTGGACGCTGGACAGTTTTAGCATAATACATACATTTGAGGTGGGCCCCACCTATGGACGTGGGCCACCAAAAGAAGGGGTTGGATGGCATGGGAAATACATACATCAAAGTGGGGTCTATCCAAGTGGGCCACATAACTACATCATCACAAAAAAAGAGGAAAAGAGAGAGAGAGAGAGAGAGAGAGAGAGAGAGAGAGAGAAGAGGGATGCGTGATGATGGAGGGACCCCGGCACTATGGGCCCTCCCTTGCATGATCTATAACATATATCCAGTGGATCTCATTTCATATGGGCCCACTGATCAAAATCAACGGTGGAGATCCTTTCTCCACCGAAATAGAAGGTTTAGATGACCCCTTTTCAAGTTAGAAAATAAACATCATGATGGGGTCCATGAAGAATGGCCCTATCATGGAATGATTATGAAGATCAATGTGGGCCATCGGCCACACCTTAGGGTTCAAAGTGCAATTCATACCATTGATCGGTAGGCCTCACTTGGCCCATCATAAGAACATGAAAATCTAGCCTATAAAAGCACTCACCGTTCGATCTTCTCGGTCCGTTGGAACGTCGGTCTCCTTGTGTCTCACTTTGATGGAGAGGATGAGAAATGAAGGGCTAGGATGATGGATTTTTGGGAAGGAAAGTGGGCTACACAACTCACTTTTCTCTCATGGAAAGGCTTGGATGTGTGATGCTCTTACTAGCTTGGGAGTTGTGTTGAGAAATGAGAGATAGACAGGGAGAGAGTTATAAGGAGAGAGAGTGATGGATGTGAGTGATGGGTGAGGTGATGGTGTACTTGACATGTATAGGTGTGTAAGAGAGAGGGTGAGAGAGTTGACTTGGTGGTTGCTTGACTTATGGAGAAAGAAAGCATGGGTGTGTGTACTTGACATGAGGTGATTGATTGATTGAAGGAACATGTTGTAGAAATTCTCTTAGGATTGCAAACACGCGGTGTTTTCTTCAAAATAAATGTCGGCCCGCATCTTCTGGTCAGGGTATCGGATTAGTGTGTAAGACACGGCGTTGAAACCGCCGCGACAGTGCGGTCGCAATGATACAAGTCTCAGATTAAGCTAACTTAATTCTACAGTATACGACTTAGGGTCGATCGCAAACGTTGATTATACGTCGCAGGTTACCGGACTTCGACGGGAAGGATCGCGAAAGTCGACGGAACAGTACGAACTAGGATACAGGTCTTACACCAATGGGCCTCATATATATCGAGTCGGCCATATCACATGGGCCACACTAGTAGGCCTCGTATACATCAAGTGGACTACGTCCACGGGCCGCGCCAATGGGCCTCATATACATCAATTGGACTGCATCAATGGGCTACACTAATGGGCCTAATACATTTCACAATGGGCCTTGCCTATAGGCCATGAATACATCACAATGGGCCTTGCCCATGGGCCTCAGCTTCAAGCAGGTGGGCCCCATCATATAGGCCTTGTATATATCACATTAGGCCTCACTCGTGGGCCCAATATACATCACAATGGGCCTCTCCATTTGGGCCGCGATTCCATCATAACGGGCCCTATCCCGTGAGCCTCAAATACATCACAATGGGCCTCTCCATCTGGGCCTCACATACATCATGCTAAGCCACACAGCAGGTGGGCCCTGCACAACCAATAGGTGGGCCTACACCTCCCAAATGAGCCCACTAGATGAACAACATGGATGTACAACACATACATCAAGGTGGACCCCACCATAACATTTATTTTCTATCCAATCTATTCGCAAGGTCACAAAGACCTGGATAAAGAGGAAAACAAATATCATATTGGTCCAAAACTTCTATAACCCAAACGGGTTCAATGTTGGGCGTTCAATCCCGACTGGTCTTTGCGGTGTGGTCCACCTAATCAATGGTTGAACTCATCACGGTGTGGCCTGCCATGATGTATTTGACATCTAACCTATTCATAAGTTAACATAGTGATAGATGAAGTGAAGACAAAATATCAGCTTAATTGTCCCTTAGAAGTTTGAACGGTGGATGTCATTGTCGACTATTTCAATGGTGGGGCCTACTTGAACTTTAGATCTGACTCATTCTTTACCTCATACCATAAAATGATATCTCAAAATGGTTGGACGGTATGGATACAACACATGCATTATGACGGGCCCCACCGTCCAAATAATGGACGGTGTAGATAAAACATATACATCATTAGGGGCCTACAGAACTTGCTAAGGTAGACTCACCAGCCATGTAGCCGGTATGAGGTACCCCAACCAAATCCGTTCCCCTGTTGGTGGGTCCCACTATCCCATCCTAATGGACGGTGGATACAACACATGCATCATGATGGGGTCCACGTCCCACACTGGACGTACACAGCAGCTATATAGCTACTGTACGTTGCAGCCACAGCTGCTTCAAACGACAGAGCAGGTGGGTCCCACGTAGGGCCCACCATAACATATATATGTTATAATATATATATATATATTATATTCTTCTTCTTTCTTTTTCTTTTTTTTAGCAGGTTAGTACACCTCACTGTCAATTCACACCTCACTGCTGGACGGATAGTGAGGATATACATACATTTAAGATGGGTCCCATGCGTGGGGCCCACGGCTGGTGGGTCCCTCCTCCCTGGTGTGTGGTGTGTGGACAGTGTGGATGACACACATCATGGTGGGCCTCACGTGAACGTGACCTACCTGATTGGATCAATCTACTATTGTGTTTTCCTATCACCATTAGGTAGGGCCCACATGACCCAAACGGTGTAGATCCAACACGTTCATCAAGTGGGTCCCATGAAGGTGGACGACATGGATAAGTTACATACATCATGGGGCCATCAATAAGGGAAAGAGAGAGAGAGAGAGAGAGAGAGAGAGAGAGAGAGGTGAGTGATGGAGGTACCCCGGCACTATGGGTCCTCCCTTCCATAATATATAACATACATCAAGTGGGTCCCATTACATGTGGGCCCACCGATCAAAATCAATGGTGGAGATCCTTTCTCCACCAAAATGTAAGGTCTGTATGACCCTATTCATACAAGGAAAATAAACATCATGATGGGGTCCATGGAGAATGGCCACATCATGGAATGATCATGAGAATCATGGTGGGCCATCGGCCACACCTAGGGTCCAAAGTGGTATCCATACCATCAATCGATAGGCTCCAGTAGGCCCGTCATCAAAAGAATGAAATCTAGGCCTAAGAAACACCCACCTAAGGATCTGCTTGGTTCCTTGGAAAGCTAAGCTCCTTGGCTCTCTTTTTTTATGGAGGTTAATGAAAATTGAAGGGCGGAGATGGGAGATCTTGGGGTAGGGAGCCACACATGGCTCTCTCATAGAGAGCTTGGACGTTGACTCCCTTAGGTTGCTTGGAAATGGTGGAGAAATGAGAGAGGGAGATGATGGGAGAGAAGTGATGTGAGAGAGGGTACGGTTTATTTTGACTTTTGGTAAGAATGGAATGGTTAGGTATGGGTATTGTTGACTTGGTAAAGAGAGGGGTATGGGTGAGTGATGGGTTGTATTTGACTTATGATTGATGGATTGATGTGATGTAATGTAGAGATTCCCTCGATATTCGCAAAGCGCTGCATTTTTCTCGAACTAAACGCAGGCCCACATCTCCTGGCCTGAGTATCGCCTTGGTGAATAATACGCGGCGTCAGAACCGCGAAGACTGCACGGTCATAAGGATACAAGTTTCGAGTCAAGCCAACTTTGATATACACAACACAACTTAGGATCGCGCGTAAAGGCTGATAACAGATCATGGGTCACCGAAATTCAACTGAGAGGACCATAGAGGTGTACAGATGATACAGGCTAGGATACGTGTCTTACATCAATTCTCTACTGTTATGATAACTCTAATAACCACTCAAAATGATTAAATCAACCAAAGACACTAAATCAAAACCTTGCTAGCTATCCAGCAAAAATTCCAACCTTACTCCTTTTTTTTCACATCGATGGCTACTCTATTCATTCTTCTTTTCATTCTTTTTTTTTTTACAAAGTCAAGATATCAATTTTCTTCTTTTATTTTCAAAGAATTTTTTGTATTTTTTTTTTACATTCCATTTTTTTCTTCTTTCTCAATCAATAGGTAACCCTTTTCAATGTATTCTTCTTCTTCGGAGAAACCAATAACAAGATAGTCAAGGTTCAACAGGCTTGTACCTTACACTCTAGTGGTGAGAAGGTTAACATTAAAGTGTCAAACTTAAAACCTAGCTATGTAAACCAGATGTGAATCATGAAATTCATGATTCATCAATGTTTAAAATTTTCTTCGAAAAATTACTGAAGAGAACTCATTTTCAATTTCTATAAATATACTAATTTTTGAACTTTAAAAAATTTCAGAACATTAGCCCACAATAGAAACAAGATAAATGATTAAAAGAACTTTCCATGGGAAACCCACCCCCAACCTAAATGATACATTGTCCTCAATGTCGAAAAAATACATTTGAAATAAAAGCAAAATGAGAGCAATTGAAAAGTAACAAGTAGAAGGTAGAGAATACCTGAGAGGATGAATAAGCGTAAGCACAAGAATCCTCTAAGTCACCAGGATAGCAAAAACAAAAGACAAAATAACAAAGCAAAATAGCCTAATTTACTAATATCTAGAAATGGATCTCCATCAGACTAGAAGATCAATCTTGATAAACAGGATCTTCTAGAGGCATGACTCATCCTTTGGAGCAAATTTCATAACAAATGGCTTCAATCTTTGTCCATTCACTGTAAACACATTACCATTTGAAGGATTTTCAATCTCATACAGATAAATAGTTTTAACGATGAAAGGGTTGGTCCATCTGGATCTCAACTTACCCGAAAATATATGGACTCTAGAATTATACAAAAGAACTTTATGATTTAGTTCAAACGATTTACAAAAGATATTCTTATCATGAAATACCTTCATCCGTTCTTCATAAATTGTAACATTATTATATGCTTCATTTCGGGTCTCCTCAAACTTAATAAGCTAGAGTTTATGAAGCAAGCTAGCCTTATCAAGGTTGAAGTTGAATTTCTTTATAGCCTAGTATGCTCTATCTTATAACTACATAGGCAAATGTCAAGCTTTCCCGTAGACAAGTTTATAAGGAGACATTCCAATAGGGTTTTATATGTTATACAATAAGCCCATAACGCATTGGTTGGTCGAAGAGACCAATCCTTACGATCTAGATTTACTATCTTTTCTAAGATATGTTTAATTTTCCTGTTTGAAACTTCATCTTACCCACTCGTTTGTGAGTGATAGGGAATACTCACTTTATATATAATACCATATTTGTGAGACCCGTATCCTAGCCCGTACCACTCCGTAGGCTTCCGCGGTCCTTCCGGTCAAATTCCAGTGACCCACGATCTATTATCGGCATTTGCGCGTGATCCTGAGTCGTGTCCCTTATTCATAGTCGGCTCGACTCAAAACTTTTATCCTTGCGACCGTGCCGTCGCCGCGGTTCCGACGCTGCATCTCGTGTGTTGAAGCGATGCCCGGGCTAGAAGATATGGGCCCATGTTCAGTTCAAGGAAAACGCCACCCGTTACAAATCCAAAGAGAATATATCCCATCAAATGTCAAATACACACCTCATCACTCCCATCACTCACACCCATCCCCAAGTACCATACCCATCCCCAAAAGTCAACTTTCCATCACTTCACCCGTCCCTCTCCCTATCACTCCACCATCTCATCCTCTCTCTCTCTCTCTCTCTCTCTCTCTCTCTCTCATTTCTCCATTTTCAAGTAAGCTCCCAAAGGAGAGTCCAACATCCAAACTCCATGAGGAAAGTTAGTGTGGTCCACCTTTATACCATCCAATCCCACCCTCCAAGCTTCATCTCAACCGTTAAAATGCATCCATTGGAGCTTTAGGATGCTTTGGAGGAAGAAGGAAGAAGATATCAAGGTGGGTGTTCATAGCGTTACATTTTGATTTTTATTTTGATCAAGTGGACTCATTTTGATGTATGTGTTGAAATCTAGAGGGACCTATAGTGGCAGGGTCCCTCCACCTCGTGTCTCTCTCTCTCTCTCTCTCTCTCTCTCTCTCTCTCTCTCTCTTTCCCTCTCTCATTTTTTTATGATGATAATGATGCGTGTGTGTGGCCCACCTGATTTGATCAAAATCCTGACCATTCAGAATTTTCTAGACGTCTCACTGGTGTGACCCACCTTGCTGTCCACCATGGGATAAACCTGGCTAAAGAGAAAAACACAAATATCGGCTTAAATCCAAAGCTGGTGGGCCACCACATGGATTCCACCTTGATGATGTGTTGTATGCCCACTGTCCACACGTGGGACGTGTGGACCCCACCACAACATGTGAGTTGTATTAGCACCATCCATCTCTGGACGGTGCACCACTTTTGATGTATGTGCTTTACATCCAGGTCGCCCAGGGCCTGGACGCTAGGGTCCTTCAAACAAAGAAAAAAACATATAAAATATAATATTAATAAATATATATATATATATGAACGTGCGTGGTGGGCCCCATGTGGGACCCACCTGCTGGAGTTGGATTGGCTGGGTACCTCACACCAGCTATAGAGCTGTTGTACGTTCTGTGAGACCCACCTGATGCATGGGCCTTATCCTCACCATCCGTCCGTTAGCTGGAAGGTGGGACCCAACCACACGTGTGGGGTCCCCACCGTCCTGCTGCGACGTGGACCCCAGTCATGATGTATGTGTTACATCCAAACTGTTCATTCATTTGGTGAGCTCGTCTCATGGCTTGAGACAAAAAGATGAAGCAGATTCAAATAATTGGTGGGCCACGTATGTGGACCCCACCTTGATAACTGTATTGTACTCACACCATCCATCCCTGGACGGTGATTGGTGGAACCTACCTATGATGTATGAGTTTCATCCCTGCCACGTGGGGCCCACTTGATGATGTGCGTGTGGGATCACCACCGTCCATGTGATGTGAACCCCACCAAAATGTATATATTTTATATCCCCACCGTCCAATCTGCTGGATGGTGGGATTCCACCATTGATGTATGTATTTTATATGTCGTCCATCTGTTTGGAGATGGGGGCCCACCCCACACATGTCGCACGTGTGGGGGTGGGACCCACCTTGATGTAATTGTTTTATATCCACTTTGTCCGTCCAGTGAGGGGACATGGACCCCACCTTGATGCATGTGCTTCATTCCAACCGTCCATCTCGAGGGTCCATCGTGATGCATATACTTCTCCAAGCCGTCCATCCATTTTACCAGCATGAGACCCCCATGATGTATTTATTTCATCCACATAATCTGAACGGTGTTGTCTAATGTTTGGACAGTGCTGATTTACATAGACAGTGTTTGGATGGTGCTGATTTACATGGGAAATGTATGGATGGTGCTGATGTACCTAGACAATGTTTGAACAGTGATGATCATCATTAGTCAGCCATGTGCCCCATGGAATGATAGGTGATACATATGTTACACCTACAACTATTAAAATGATTTTTGGTGTGGTCCGAGCCCATCTATGAGGCCCATTAGTACGGCCCATTGATGCAGCCCACTTGATGTGTATGAGGCCCATTAGTGCAGCCAATTGATGTAGCCTGCTTGATGTGTATGAGGCCCACGTGCAGGGCCCACTTGTGATGTATATTAGGCCCATGTGTAGGGCCCACCTATTGTGTATTTGAAGCCCATGGGGTGTGGCCTTATCCGCCCGATTCGTAGTGGGCAAAACTAGGCTGAGTTTGACCAGGTCATAAATGGGTCCGCTATCGACGTGCCGGGTAGGTATTAGCTGACTACTGGCCAGGTGGATAGTGAGTTCTCTTCCACTCACCTGGTTGCGTGCGATGAGGCGGCAATCTGGTTTGGAGTGTACTAGACCCCGGTGATGATCCCAGAGATGTACAGTACTGATTTGTGGAGTAGGAGTTGCATACTCAGTATTATGCTCATTCATTCATTCATTCACTGTCCACTCAGGCTGGTGGTGCGCAACAATTTATTATGTGTACCTTCGCAATGGTCAGGATTTCGGTTAGGGCGTGCGACTAACCTAAGATCAGGAGTTTACCACATTGAGTCTGACTATCCAAATTTAGGTATGAGACTGGTTTGGATAGAAGTCCCTTGTGATGGACCCTGTAGCCTACAATACTATGTACTATCATCCCGACTTCACACTCTATCTTGGTCATTTCGTTCGCACCACATATTGCATTGCATCTATAGCATATGGTATTCTGGGTTGCTACATTTCTGCATTTATATGGACTAGATGAGATTGACGGCATTCGTGGACTCGCTAGGATTTACGTATTACATTGCGTCCTCGGTATCTGATATTTGTCTTATTATATCTCTGCATTACATGGCTGTCTACATTGCTTCCCTAGTATGTGATATTGGTTTATTATATTTTTGCATCGTATAGCCTTGGTATGACTGATGGCACTCATGAACTTACTAGTATATTACCACTTCTCTGATATCGTATGATTCATGATCTTGATAGTATTTCTAACATCGTATGATTTATGGCATTGTATTTCATACTTGGCACTCATCTTGTGCACACACTTACACCACCCTCTAAGCTTTCTATAAGTTTATGCACGATAGATGCGTGCAGATGGTGTTAGGTCGCCGCAGCGTTGAGCTTGGAGCGTGCAGCGGACTTTTGGAGCTTTGATTTTATTTGACATATGTATTTCCCTTTCAACATTGTATTCAAATGTTTATATTAGTGGATATGTGATGATGATGTTGCTTCTGTGATTTAGGTAAACTTGTGGTTATGCTTCTTACGAGATAAATGTACGTTGGAAAATCCTCCTTGTAACACCCTAGGATCGGAACCTGGCGTATGAGCACTAGGAGCCGAGAATGAGGTATTACGGAGGCTGTCGGTACCGGATTCGGTGATCGGGATTCATGTGAGTCCGATTTTTGGGTTTGGGGCATGACAATATTTATTCATCAAAGATTTAAAATGTCTATTACAAAAGTGAGAACCTCTATCGCTAATAATGGCTTTAGGCGTTCCAATTCTAGATAAGATATTTTCTTTCAAAAACTGAAAAACCATTTTGTGATCATTGGTTCTACATGGAATCGCCTCCATCTATTTTAAAACATAGTTTACATCTAGTAAGATATAAAGATATCTAAAAGATGAGGGGAATGGTCTCATGAAATCAATGCCCTGATAGTCGAAAACATCGATAATCAAAATGGGATTCAAAGGCATCATATTTCTGCAAGATATTTCACCTAACTTTTGACAATGTTGACATGCTTTACAAAACTCATGGGTGTCCTTGAACATGTAAGGCTAATAGAAACCACACTGCAAAATCTTAGCAATAGTTTTCTTCACAGAAAAATGTCCACCACATGCACAAGAGTGACAAAACGAGATGACATTGGATTGTTTATGATTAGGAATATATCTCCTTATGATTTTATTTGGCCAATATTTAAACAGATAACGAACAACCTAAAAAAAGTTGCGTACCTCAGTGAAAATTTTTCTCTTATCTAGTAGCGTCCAATGAGTAAGAATTTTACTTAATTGACAACGTCAGTAAACCAAGCTGATTGGGAGACTACAAACAGTTGTTCATCATTGAACATGTCTTTTATGGGTATCGTCTCCGTAGAATTAGAGAATACGAGGCGAGATAAGCAGTCAGCCACTAAGTTTTCTACTCCACTTTTATCACATATTTCCAAATCAAACTCTTGGAGTAGACGAATACTTCTAAGCAAACGGGGCTTAGCATCTTCTTAGCAAGAATATACTTAAGACTTGCATGTGTCACACCCTAAACTTGGAAACTGGGCTCACAAAATTTTCGATCATCAAATCTGGCGCTAGCAGCCTTCGTAGTACCCATTCTCGGCTCCTAGCACCCATATACTAGGTTTCGATCTTAGGATCCTACAAGGAGGATCTTCAACATAAATTTGTTCCATAAGAAGTATAACCATAATCATAACCCACAAACAACAACCAACAACATCACCACATATCTACTATAATCAAAACTTTGAGTACAATGCATAAGGAAAATACAATATTGATATCAAAAGCTCTAGAAGTCAGCTGCATGCTCCCAACTCAGTGTTGTTGCGGCGTCCTAGCGTCACCTGCATACAACGATCATTCATAAGCTCATAAAAAGCTTAGAGAGTGGTGTAAGTGTGTGCGCAAGGTAAGTGTCAAGTATACAATATTAGAGTAATACGAAAACATGCTGGTAAATCCATGAATGCTATCAGCTGTACCAAGGCTATGCAATGCAAGGCCTACATGGCCAATGTTATATGTGAGATACAACTTAAGCATACCAATCATCATCCAAATCCACATATCAATACAGATCAACTCTAGAATATCACCAGGGTCTAGTACATTCTACACCAGATCGCCGCCTACTGGACGTACAACCATGCAAGTGGAAGAGACCACACTATCTGCTTGGCTAGTAGTTAGCCAATATCTACCCGGCACGTCGATAACAGACCCATTTATGAGCTGATCAAACTCAGCCTACCTATGCCCCCGACCCTTGGGTGGATAAGGCCACACCCCCTTCCAACCAACCACGACACAATGGGAGACGTAGCCTAATGGTATAGGGCCCACGTTCACTCATGTATCCACTCAGTCTCGACGTTAGAGTAACCTCCTGATACCATAAGGGACTTTCACCCAAGGACACCCTTATGCCCTAGTGCTAGAACCAAAATATTTCCAATATCCAATCCTGCCATCCACGATATGCCAGCGGAGGCCACAACCCTGATGTCACTAGGGCGTACAGTGATCATATAACACAATGCAAGATGCATGAGTCATACTATCCAATCATGCGCCAATCCTACGCGTACTACGCGCTCATGTGGGGCAACTTCGTCACTCAAGGAGTCTCATAAACAGTCTGCCCAATGGCATATGCTATGATTAATCACTCCTCAACCAAGCATACATATGGTGCGCATGGGCATGAATCATGATGTTATACTAAGCATGTAATACGTTGATGATGTACTCTCCTCACATCAAAGATTGGCCTAGATGGCCTACCCATATCAAGAATGGGCCTAAGAACAGGGAATGGGCTTTCTAACCCATCCCATTATGAAGTAAATTGGGCTTCTTAAGGGGGCCCAATAAGGATAAGGTGGGCCTAAGGGCTTTAGACAAGTCTATAAGGCATGGTAATAGCACAATACATAATGGGAGCCCAACAGTTTGGGGTTAGCCCAATAAAGTAAGATGGGTTATACTAATAACAGTGAGGGCCCAACGATTTGGGTTAGCCCACTAAGAGGAGATGAAAATAGGCCTAGCAACGGGCCCTAGGGAGGATTATAATGTGGACATTTAACCACCATTGCTCCCAAGGCATGGCCCATTTAGAACATATCCTATAATGGGCCCCATGATCTTTATACTAAATCGATGGCATCATAAACATCATCACATATATCATGGTGGAATCACATATCAAAATTGGGCCTCATCACATAGGCCTCATACACATCATAATAGGCCTCACTTAAGGGTCGCATATCCATCACAAAGGGCCTTATACATTACATTGGATCTCACACAAGGGTCTCACATACATCACATTGGGCCTCATCACATGGGCCTCGCATACATCATATTGGGCCTCACATAAGAGCCTCAAGAAACATCACATTGGGCCATGCACAAGGGCCTCGTATACATCACAATGGGCCGCATCACATGGGCCTCATATACATCACAATGGGCCGCATCACATGGGCCTCATATACATCAGGTGGGCCCTGCACAAACAACAGGTGGGCCCTACATGTGGCAGATGGGCCCCACCGAGTGGACAATGTGGATATGAAACACATACATCATGGTAGATCCTACCGTCCCAGCTGGACGGTGGAGATACAACATGTACAGCAAAGTGGATCCCACCGTCCACACTGGACGATGGAGATACCACACGTGTAGGTGGGTCCCACCATCCCAATCTACTGGACGGTGTGGATTAAAATACATACATCCTGGTGGGTCACACCATCCAAGTGGACGATGTAGATAAAACACATATATCACAGAGGGTCCCCACCGTCCACGTGTTGGACGGTGGGATGCAACACATTCATCAAGGTGGTGCCACGTGGGTGGGCCACCAAAGTTTAGATCAAGCTGCTATTTGTATTTTACCTCTGTCCAAGCCTAACCACTAGACTGTATGGATAATACATCATGGGGGGATTCCACCGTCCTCAGATGGACGGTGAAGATAAAACCCATACATCTGGGTGGGATTTTCACTGTCCAAATGATGGACGACGTGGATGATATCATGCATCAAGGTGGGTTCCACGTTAGCGTGGCCCACCAGCTATGAATCAAAGCTAATATTTGCATTTTTCCTTCTTCCAGGCCTGTCCAAACGAACAGGTGGCGTGGATACATCATACATCATGGTGGGCCACACAAGTGGACAGCATAGATATACAATACATACATCACAGTGGGGTCCATGGACGATCTGGATGTGTTGTACACATCAGGTGGGCCCCACATCATTATAAAAAAAAATAGAGAAAGAGAGATAGAGACATGTGATGGAGGGGAGGGGCTCTGCCACTATGAGCCCTCCCTATACATGACACAAAGCATACATCAAATGGGTCCCACCACATGTGGGCCCTCAAATCATCAAAATCAATGGTGGACGTCCCTTTCCCACCAACAATTTGTAAGGTCTAGATTACCTTCTCTCAATAAAAATAAACATCATAATGGGGTCCATGGAGAATGGCCCCATCATGGGATGAACATATGAATCATGGTGGGCCATCGGCCACACCTAGGGTCCAAAGTAGGATCCATACCATCAATCAGTAGGCCCCACTTGGCCCATCATTAAAATTATGATATAATCCTACAAAACACCCACCGATTTCTAATCTTCTTGGTTCCTTGGAATGCTAAGCTCATTGGCTTCTTCTTTAATGGAAGATGATGAAGATTGAAGGGCTAGGATGAGAGATTTAGGGTAGGAAGTAGGCCACACACTTGGGTTCTTCTCTCCTTGGAATGCTTGGATGTCCTCACCTCTCTTAGTTGCTTGGGATGGGTAGAGAATGAGAGAGAGAGAGAGAGGGTGGTTGTAAGGGAGATGGGATGGAGTGATGGGTGTGAGTGACATGAGAGTTGACTTAGGGGGTAAGTTGCTTATCTTGGGGAGAAAGAAAGCATGGGTTGTGATGGGATGTGTACTTAATTGATTGATGTGATAGGTGGGTAGAGATTCTCTCAGAATTCGTAATGCACGGCATTTCCTCAAAATATATGCTCGCCCACTACTGCTAGCCTAGCTATCACATCGGTGCGCAAGACGCGGCGTTGGAACCACGGCGACGGCATAGTCGCTAAGGTATAGATCTCGAGTCGAGTCGACTCAGATCTACGGGATGTGACTTAGGGTCATGCGCAAATGCTGACTACATGTCGCGGGTTGCCGAAATTCAATGGGGAGGATTGCAAAAGTATAAGGAATGGTAAGGTCTAGGATACGGGCCTTACAGCATGATCAGTGAAAATTACTATTTTAGATCCAATCAAGTAGGACCTAAACTTGTCAAGTGCAAAGACCATGGCAAGGAGTTTCTTTTTCGTAGTAGAGTAGTTAAATTGAGCATTATTTAGAGTTCTATTTACATAGTAAATAACATAGGGCTTCTTGTCTTTTCTTTGTCCTAATACCGCTCTAACAGCATAGTCACTAACATCACACATGATTTCAAAAGAAATATTTCAATTAGGTGGTTGCATGATTGTTGCAGTTGTTAACATACCCTTCAGCTTTATGAAAGTGTCTTAGCGGTCATTGTTCCACACAAATGGGGTGTCCTTTTGAAAGAGCTTACATAATGGTCTAGAAATATGGCTAAAATTCGTAATGAATCTCTCGTACAATCCTACATTACATAGAAAGGATCTAATATCTCTTATGCTTTTAGGGGGTGGAAAATTTGTAATTAAATCAATTTTGGCTTTGTCCACTTCAATTCCATTGGATGAAATGATATGTCGAAGAACAATTCCCTTTTGAACCATGAAGTGACATTTCTCCCAATTTAAAATAAGGTTATTCTCATCACATCTTGTTAAGACCAATCGCAAATGATTTAAACACTCATCAAACAAACAAACAAAACAGAAAAATTATCCATGAAGACTTTCAGAAAATGCCCAACCATGTCGAAAAAATATTGAGCATGCATCTCTGGAAAGTTACAAGATATTACAAAGACCGAACGACATCCTTTTGTATGCAAAGGTGCCAAAAGTACACATGAAAGTGGTTTTCTCTTGATTATCTGGAGCGATTTTGATCTGGTTGTATCCAGAATAGCCATCAAGGAAGTAATAGTAGGAATGACTAGCTAGTATTTTCAAAATTTGATTAACGAATGGTAAAGGAAAGTGGTCCTTCCTAGTAACTGTGTCCAATTTCCTATAGTCAATGCATATTCTCCAACCAGTAGTGACTCTAGTTGGCAGTAATTCATTTTGGCATTAGTGACTATGGTAATTCCAGATTTCTTAGGAACCACTTAAGTTGGACTCAACAATTGGCTATCTGAAATAGGGTAGATGATACCCACATCCAATACTTTTAGGACCTCAGCTATAACCACTTCTTTCATGTTTAGATTTCATCTACGTTGTGGTTGTCTATAAGTTTTAGAATTCTCTTCGAGGTGTATCTTAAGAGTACAAATCAAAGGGTCAATCCCCTTGATATCCACAATTGTCCATTCTATGGTACCCTTGTTTGAGAATATCAATCAATTTACTCTCTTGGTCTTTATCAAGGTGAGACGAAATCGCCCCCAGAAAAGTGTCATCTTAACCCATATAAGCATATGTTAGCTTATACGGCAAAGGTTTTAGGTCAAGCTTCGGTGCTTAAATACTAGATGGTAAAGGCTTAAAAGCGGTAAAGAGAAGTTTTTCAAAGCGAGGCCTCCACCCCTCAGTCTCAAGCACAAAAGTAGAATCGAGTAAGGCATTCACTACATCTAAAATCATATCATCATTCAAATAGTTGAAAAGTGAGTCAAGTACGCTTCTAAGGGATTTGAAAAAATAGTTGAAAAGAGCTCACTCTCCATGAGTGTATCAAGTATGTTTATCTCATGGACCTCATCATCATCCTCTTGTTATTTACACGTATTAAAGACGTTAAGTTCCAACATCATATTGCCAAAAGAGAGTTTCATGACTCCATTCCTGTAATTGATTACGTCGTTTGAAGTTATCAGGAACAAACATCCAAGGATGATCAGAATGTTAGTGTTAGTATTCATAACAGGTTGGGTGTCTAAGATAATAATGTCTACAAGGAAGTAGAATTTATTGACTTATACCAACACATCCTCAACTACCCCCCTCGGTATCCTCACAAAGTGATCAACAAGTTGTAAAGTTGTCTTAGTGGGTTTTAATTCACCAAGTCCTAATTGCTCATATACCGAATAGGGTATGAGATTAATGTTGAGTGTCAAATTTGCATATTCTCTCCTATTTATATATTGGTTTTATGAACTTGATAATGCTTAATGGTATATTTTATACACGTTTGTGTTGCAAGGTGAATCTGAGAGTTTGGATTGAAAAGAATATTAAAAACATAGATTTGATGCTCAAGAATCACCAAGGCAAGGGATGGATCTTACGAGACCAATATTAAAGAATTCTCATGCCAAAGATCCTAGGAAACCAAGTGAGGAATGAAGAGAATCAAAGACTTGAAGTGAACAAAAGGAATCCTAAAAATTCAAGTGAAATTCGACTAGCCCGAAAAAATTCGACTCGAACTCCAGCAACATTATCTTTTAAATTCATGCGAAATTCAACAAGTCAAAAATTATGCTCGACAAGTCAAACTTGTCCTTCGACTAGCCCGAGCTCTAGTTCGACTAGTCGAAGATTACACAGATTTTGCGTGGACTGCAAAAATTTGAGGCAGTTTCCAAACTTTTTCAACTCGATGCGAAAGTTGGAGTTCCCCAACTATAAATAGGAGTTCTTAGGATACTCCAAAGCATCTTCTAGGGTTTAAGGAGTGGAGCAAAAGAGTGGAGAGCCGCCATAAAGAGTTTTCTTCTTCTTCCTTTGTTTTTATGTTTTTCTTAAGAGATTTTTGTTTAATCATATCTATGGTTAACTAAACATCTTAGCTAGGGCTAAGAGGTGAAGCTTGTAGCATAATTAGGATGTTTACTTTGCTTTGATTCATATTTATATTGAATTTCATTGATTTTAAGGAATATTTTTAGTTTTCTATGGTTTGTTGTGACTCAAATTACAATAGACGTTGCAATAGCTTTGAATATCTTCTTTTCTTATTTGAGATTATGGGATTGGTAAATCCTATTGTTTGTCATAGTCTCCTGGGCATGGTTAGGTGACGGAATCCTATTGGTAAATCCTATTGTTCGAAATTTTCACAATTCTCATCTATATAGACTGATTTAATGAAAGTTTAGAGTTTTGATAATCTTTTCTTCCAACAGGATAAGATAGGACTCTGATTCCAGTTGTGTCTCTTGAATCAAGTAAGGTAGCATCTTGATAGCTACAAGTGGATCCTTGGCACCCTAGTTCCCACCTTTAAATTCACAAGTTTCAATCTACAATATCACAATTACTCCCTTTATTCCAAATTTCTAATTTAAATATTCTTCTAGCTCTAGTTCTAATTACTTTTAGAAACGTACAAGATTAGTCCCTGTGGATTCAACCTTGGTGTGACCGAGATTATTACGACATCGCAACCCTACACTTGGGGTTATGAACAAGTTTTTGGCGCCGTTGTCGGGGACTACGGCTTTGTTTTTCAGAATTTAATTAGTATTACAATTAGGTTAAGATTAGGATTAACTTTTGTTTTATTTCTAGTTTAGGATTTTTTTTGAACTTATTTTTAGAATCTAACTTGGTTTTCTATTTTGTAGGATTCTAACATAGCAATCTCCAATCCGGTAACCTCTTTCTAATTCTCTCTCTTATTTTTTTAGATCTCTAATTTGTTTTAGTTTTCCTAGTTTTATTTCTTAGGTTTAGGATTAATTACTTAAAGGCTACGAGTGTTTCATACCTAAGTGGGTTCGTGACAACACTCGACGTCTCTTAAGTGAAGGAGGATTAGTCGAAGGGCCGCCTATCCATCACTGGATTAGACACCACTTGAGATCCGCAAAGTTGATAGCAGTGATGGCTTCAAATCAACCTACAAATCAACCTTAATCTCCAGTTGAGGAAATTCAGGATGAGGTACACAATACACCCCCACCTCATACTTTACGAGATTTCTTAAAACCGGCGGGGATGAGTATACCTTCCTGTATGATTTTTCCAGAAAATACAGCGAATATGGATATTAAGCCGGGGGTGATCCAACTCCTTCCAAAGTTCCATAGACTTGAATATAAAAGTCCATATCAACACACGAAAGAGTTTGATGAGATAATAGCTACTTTATAATTTCCTAATGTGTCTGAGGACACAATCAGGCTGAAATTCTTTCCCTTCTCCCTAAAAGAAAAGGCTAAGACATGGTTGCATTCACTACGTCCACGATCCATTGGTAGATGGAATGACATGACAAGGGAGTTCATAAATAAATTCTTCCCATACCATAAGACGAACACCATCAGAAAGTCAATCATGAACTTCACCTAAAAGGAAGATGAGACATTCTTCCAACGTTGGGAGCGGTTCAAGGATCTTTTTAGTTTATGCCCACAACATAGCTTTGAAACGTGGCACATAACAAACTTTTTCTACGATGGACTGACATCTTTCATGCGCCGATTAGTCGAGACAATGTGCAATTAGGAATTCATGAACAAAGATGTTGATGATGTGTGGGATTACTTTGACAAACTTGTTGAAAACGCACAATCATGGGACATCTCATCAAGACCTAACACCTCTTCTAAGCCTACTCAATCAAAGGAGGGGGCGGAATATATTTATTGAAAGAGAAAGATGATATCAATACTAAAGTGGCTTATCTCATAAGAAAAATTAAGGCCATAGAACTCAAGAAGGATAAGGTTAAGGAAGTTGTTTGTGGTATTTGCGCTTGCAACGTTCATACAACAAAAAATTGTCCAACAATACCTGTTTTTCAAGAAATATTGAATAAGCAATTAAATGCTATGAACAACTACTAAAGGCCTTTCAAATGACCCGTAAAGTAAGCCAATTGCTTCTAGCCAACTTACAAAATATTCTAGAGGTGTTGAAATAAGTGAAGGTCAACATCTCTCTTCTGGATGTTATGAAATAAATTCCTTCATATGCCAAATTTCTGAAAGGCTTATACTAAATTTCTGAAAGACTTATACACAACCAAGAGGTGGCAAAGTATCAAAAAGAAAATTTTCCTGACAGAAAAAGTGAGTGTCATCCTCAAGCAAAATGTGCCACAAAAATATAAAGATCCTGGTAGCTAAACTATCACTTGTAAAATTGGGAATCACCAAATTGAGAACGCACTTCTTGACTTAGGGGCGAGCGTAAATCTGATCCCTTACTCGGTTTATGAACAACTAGGTCTATGTAAATTAAAACCCACTCAGACTACATTATAATTTGTTGATCGCTCAGTTCGTGTACTAAGAGGGATAATTGAGGATGTATTGGTCCATGTTGATAAATTCTACTATCCAGTAGATTTTATCATCCTGGATACTCAGCCCATCGCAGATATTAGCACTAAAATCCCTATCATACTTGGCCGCTCTTTCCTTATTACATCCAACACTATCATCAATTGTAGGAATGGGGTCATGAATTTATCTTTTGAAAATATGATGTTGGAACTCAATATCTTTTTTAACATGAGCAGACAGGCAGAGGATGTTGACGAGGCCCACGACATTAATATGATAGACTCTTTCATGGAAGATAGAGCTCTGATGACCTTATCCTCTGACCCTCTGAAAACGTGCTTGACACACTCCCCCAATTTGGATGATGACATGATTAGGGAGATGGATGTCATGCTTGATACTGCACAGGTACTTGAAGTTTACCAATGGAGGCCATAATTTGAGAAATTTCCCCAAATCGACGTAATGCCTCTAACGTCTAACCTCAAAGCACCGAAGCTTGACCTAAAACCTTTGCTCGCTGATCTTAAATATGTCTACTTAAGTCAAGATAAGACATACCCGATGGTGATTTCTTCTCACCTTGAGAAAGAGCAGGAGAGAATGCTTATCGCTACTCTCATTGAGCCCTTGGATGGTCGATTACAGATCTCAAGGGAATTGATCGTTTGATTTGTACTCACTGCATTTATCTAGAGGATAATGCGAAAACCTCCTAACAACCACAACGTTAACTCAATCCAAATATAAAATAAGTGGTTAAAGGAGTACTTAAATTATTAGATGTGAGTATCATATACCCTATATCCGACAGTCAATAGGTGAGTCCAACTCAGGTGGTTCCTAAGAAATTCAAAATCACCATAGTAGCCAATGCCGACAAAGAACTCATGCCAACTAGAGTTATTACTAGTTGGAGAATGTGCATTGACTACAGAAAATTGAATACCGTCACGAAGAATGACCACTTCCCCTTACCCTTCATTGACCAAATCTTGAAAAGGTTAGCTGGTCATTCTTATTACTGCTTCATTGATGGATATTCGGGCTACAATCAGATAGAGATAGCCCTTGAAGATTAAGAGAAGACATTGTTCACATGTCCATATGACACCTTTGCTTACCAAAAGATGTCATTTGGACTGTGTAATGCACCTACCACATTTCAGCGAAGCATGTTAAGTATTTTTTTTACATGGTAGGGGAATATTTAGAGGTCTTCATGGACGACTTCTATGCCTTTGGTCCATCCTTCAACAAGTGCTTGAAAAATCTGAAAAATGTGCTAAAGCAATGTGAGGAAAAGAATTTGGTGCTGAATTGGGAGAAGTACCACTTCATGGTTCCCAAGGGAATAGTGCTTGGATATATAATTTCGTCCAAGGGAATTGAGGTAGACAAGGTGAAAATTGAGCTTATCTCTATCTTACCTCCACCCGAGAGCATACGTGACATGTGATCCTTCTTAAGACACGCTGGATTCTATAGACGATTCGTAAATGACTTTAGTCACCTCTCTCGTCCTTTATGTAATCTACTCCAAAAGGATACCTCAGTCGAGTGGACTAAGCAATGCCAAGAAGCTTTCACTAAGCTCAACGGCATGTTAACTACTGCACTTATCATGCAACCACCTGATTGGAATATTCCTTTTGAAATTATGTATGACGTGTCTGACTATGCTATTAGGGCGATGTTATGTAAGAGAAAAGAGAAAAAGCCCTACCTTATTCGCTATGCAAGTAGAAGCTTAAATCCTGTCCAAGTGAACTACTATATTACGGAGAAGGAACTCTCAGTCGTGGTGTTCGCCGTATACAAATTTAGGTCCTATTTGATTGGATCTAAGATCATCATTTACACTGATCATGCGACACTGAAATACCTTCTTTCAAAGAATGATGCTAAGCCCCGCTTAATAAGATGGATCCTCCTACTTCAGGAATTTGATTTAGAAATATGAGACAAAAGGGAGTAGAGAACGTAGTGGCTGACCATCTCTCGAGTTTTGATCTCCCCGATCCCCTTGAGATGACACCCATAAATGACATATTCCCTTATGAACAATTGTTCAAACTCTCCCAACTACCTTAGTTTACTGATATTGTAAATTATCTTGCTACAGGTTTCACGCCGACACATTGGACTGCACAAGATAACTGAAGATTCTTTGCCGAAGTACGTAAGTTCTTATGGGACGATCCATATTTATTTAAATACGGCCTAGACCAAATTCTAAGGAGATGTGTGCCAGACAATGAACAACAAAATGTTATCTCCTTTAGTCACTCTGAGGCCTGTGGTATCACTTTTCTGCTAAAAAGATCATGGCTAAAATTCCACAGTGCGGCTTCTACTGGCCCACTTTGTTTAAGGACACTAATGAGTTCTGCAAAGCTTGTGAGCATTGTTAGAAATTGTGAGAGTTTTCACGTCAAAATATGATGCTGCTGAATCCCATTCTGATGATTGAAGCATTTAATTGTTGGGGCATTGATTTCATGGGGTCATTCCCCCATTCCTTTGGGAATTTATACATCTTGTTAGTACTAGACTATGTCACTAAGTGGGTCGAAGCAATCCCATGCCAGAACAATGAACCATTGAATGGTCATTTAATTCTTAAAAGAAAATATCATTTCTCAGTTCGGAATGCCTCGAGCCATCATTAGGGATGGAGATTCACATTTTTGTAATAGGCCATTTGCAAATTTAATGAAGAAATATGACATCTCTTATAAAGTGAGAACTGTATACCACCCACAGACAAGCTGGCAAGCTAAGATTTCCAACAGGGAGATTAAACATATTTTGGAGAAAATAGTTAACCCTAATCGCAAGAATTGGTCAATCTGTTTAACTGATGCTTTATGGGCATACCGTATAGCTTTTAAGACTCCCATTGGAATGTCTCCCTTTAGACTCATCTATGGAAATTCTTGCCACTTGCTTGTAGAGTTGGAACATAAAGCCTACTGGGCTATCAAAAACCTGAACTTTGACTTGGACAACGCTGGCTCGCTGCGCAAACTTCAATTGAATGAACTCGAGGAAATTTGGAATGATGCATACGAGAATTCGAGAATTTACAAGGATAGAATGAAGGTGTTCCATGTTAGGAAGATCCTTCTAAAATCATTCTTAACTAGTTAAAAAGTCCTCCTGTACAATTCTTGGTTATGCCTTTTTTTGAGTAAACTCAGATCTCGTTGGACCGACCCTTTCACTATTACTAATGTCTATCCACATGGGGCGAGATAAAGAATCAAATGAATGGCAATGTTTTTATAGTAAATGGACATCATCTCAAGCCAACTGTTGAGAAATTTGATTCAGAGGACATGTCCATACCTCTAACTAATCCGGTATATCAGGATTAACCTCTTAGTCTGATGGAGGTATGGTTAGGTTTATTTCTTTCATACGATTTAGGATTAGGATAGTTTTCTTTCAATGTTTATTCGTTGTACTAACCCATCTTCACATTGAGAATATTGGAAGAGCTGTAATTCGCCTTCTTCAGGTACTACCTTCCATTACTTATCCATTATTTTCGTTGTCTCATTTATATTGCATTCTTATATCTTTTACATTAAGTACAATGTAGATTTTAGGTTGGAGGTGTGGATTAGGTAAACTAATAAGTATTTTCTTAGTCTTTGAGAAAAAATTTGATAATTTTCAATTTTTCAAGTTCAAAACCTATTTGAAAGACGATAGTTTGTGCACTTAAGAATGTTTTTAGTATGATAAGATTGAGATTGAACTTTGAATTGTTGGAGTTTGATCAACCAAGTATACTATCACCTAAGTTCTTGCACTCAATTAATTAAGAGGAAGTTTTAAATATCATGATTGATTTAAATCACAAGACACATTCAATTTGCTTCCTATGATTATGCTAGAATTTCTAATGGTTAGTATGTAAATCATTGATAAATGTTGAGAATTTAGTCTAGAGAATTTTATCCACCTTAAAAGATGAAAAGAACCAGTCAAAAATTGTGAGATCAACAAAAAAGTCATGTATGAGGAAAAGACTAGAAAAGATTGAAAAAGAACGAAATAATTCTGAAAAGAATCTGAAAAAAATGAATAATAAAAAAGGGACCGTTGATATAAAATAAAAAACTGAAAAAAGTAGGAGAAGGGGATAAGATCGGAATCAGCGCTTGAGTTTTTAACTACTCTTGATATGATGAACATGGCTAACATTATGAAATGATAGTATTCTCATGGGAAGTAATTTGATTTTCACTGAGCACATTGAAAACATGTTATAGGAACATATGCTTTGAAGAAATTGATAAAGAACTGATTTGATTGACTGCTTATATGATTCGGCTATATGTTTTCAAATTCCCACGTTCTCATCTTAATTCTACTCATTCCAATGTGGTGATGCAGAGCAGCACTAGCTTGTTGTCTTTCTCTCTGCTTTTCTTCCTACCTACTTCTTCTTCCTTCCTTTCTTTCTTCTTCCAACTCTGGCCAGTGGAAACTCCAAATCTGACCATAACTCATCCCGAATCGGTGCGACTTGGAGTGGTACGGCTCAACTCCGAACGAGGAAGAAACCTTGGGGTTAATGAAAAATCTTAACCCGGTGTTTATTCCTTCAAGACAGAGCTTCTAGATGACCTAGATGTATCCCATGAAGCTTGAGGAAGAAGGAAAATGAAGCTCCATTGAGGTTTAGGTGGTGGGTTCAAGCGAATAGGAAAATGGTTATTTACTAGGTTTTTTTTTTAAAGGACAGGAGAAGAGACGTTTTCTCTTTCTTCTTATAGCAACCCTAGCTCCTTCTCAACCCTTAGATGGGTAGTGGGCGGCCAGGATTTGATTTGTTTGCAACAACTTCCGTATGAAGTCGTCCGAGCCAAACCGGCTGCTAGTTCCTTTCCCTGGTATTGACGAAGCCCTAAACCACGCTACCTATGAGTGGAGGGTCGTGATAGCACCGGGGAGTGTGGCTAAGATGGAAAAGGGAGCGAGCATGCGAATCACAACACTTGGCAGTGAGGGGGAAGGAATAGTTTCCATTTTTAGAAATGGAATGCTCATGAGAGGGCGACTTTGGGCCAAATTTCCGCACATGCACGTGTGCATGCATCTATGAATGTCCCACTATCCTGAATGGATTTAAGAGGCCTACAACTTGAATGGTTTAGATCGGCTCAAGGTGGCCCATATAGATCACAAACGGTTGGTTTTGAGAGGGCTAGAAACACAACTTTGCCTACATGCTAGCCTTCTTGCGATCTATGTCGTGTGTACGTACAGGCTTTCCAACAATTGAAACACTTGGGTTTTGATCAACATTTCATGGACTCCGTGATGAACGGTTTGAATCATGTTAAAGAAGCCAGATGGTGGGCCATTGATCAAGCAAAAATGCCCGTCCATTTGAAATGGACACTGGCGGAAATGAAGGATATTTCCTTCTTCAGAAATCATCAGGTCAAACCCGTTTGACCCAGAATGATGGTCCATTGCTCCGCGGTGCATAAGCGTTGTACACTCACCCTGCCCAAAGTGGGATCCACGGGGTTGCTCTCTGAGATCTGACCCATCCATTAGACTCCTTGGTTCTAAATGGGTCCCCTAACCAAAGATCAGGCAGGTCTAAGGTTTAGGTGGGCCCTTACGTTTGTTTTATGCACCTAATCGATACTATCCGATGACCCTTGAAGATCGGACGATCAGATCATTCCAAATTTGTACGTTAACGGTAAAAAGTGTCCAAGGGACCACTTAGCTAAAATAAATGGCTAGATTTGGGGTTAGATGACTCCATACACATTTATAGTATTATATATTATTATTATAATATTTTTAATAACTTATTATTATTGTTATTATTATTTTGTACTATTTCTTCTTACTTTCTCTAATTCATTTATGTGGGTCACATCCCGATCGCTGATCATTCATTCCTTCACCTAGCCCCATATATGGCTTTGATTTAAAAAAAAAAAAAAAAAAAAAAAAAAAAAAAAAAAAAGATTGGATTATTTTAATTGTAAGTGGGTTATAATACATGGGTCTTAATGGATAATTATCGGTTTATGTTAAGTGGTGGGTTGTGACGTATCAAATGATGGTTAATAACGTAGGTCATGTGTATTTTCACACAAATACGCAAATTTAGATTATGAAAGTACGAGGTGTTACACACAAAGACTAACACGTACGCACCCGTGTCTGGTGGCGGTCCCACGTAAGAACTTATTCGAGTTTGGGTTGCAAACTCTAAACTCAATCTTACACAATGAAAGAGTATATGATGGACTCTAAATTAAATTCTTACAAGCTTGGATTGAGCCCCGTTGATGCGCCTTCGTAGAGATGCTTCTTCATACTTGAATAAACTTCTCTTGTGCTCTCCTAATCTTTGAACTCAACCGTTGCTTTGATCAAATACTAGTAATGATCTTCCTATTGAGATGCCAACGTAATGGGAGAGAGGTTGAATCTCCTACAACTATGGGATAGTTGGTTCCAATTGGGGATTCGCCTAGATATGTGTTATAGAGAATGTCTAAATAAGGATTCATCCCCACCTATCTAGGTGATTCATCCACACCTTCACAATGAAACTTGGAATACGCATTAGAGTGTTTAATCACAAGTGGAGTGGCATGAAACTCTTTAGTTTGGAGACTAGGAGATGGATTAAGAGTGGGGAATCACTTAGGCTCTATTTCCACCAAAAACCCATAAAAAGCCTAAGGTCTGAATGCTCAATATATATAAAAAGATTTACATCATCTATAAAACAAGCAAAAAATGGCTCCTTCAAGAGGATCGAACGAGCCTTCAATTTGATTTAAAAATATCGATTTAGGCAATTTTGTCACTAGACTGATTCGGCCATTTTGATCAAATCAAGGGGGGCCTTCGATCGAATCGAGTCCAATTGATTAACTGTATATTTGATCGAGCTCCACTCAAAATATGCTATTTTGGGCTGTGTATTTATCAGTAGCTCTGAACCTCTTAAAGCCTATCTTATCATGATCAAATTAAGGTCCTAAGGCTATGGTCAAGTAAAGGTTAACCTATTTGAGGATGGATCATCTAAAGGCTAAGGTTGTTTTGGACCTAAAGGGCTCTAAGGTTAGGGTCACTAAGGAAACTCAATTTACCTATTTCTTTAATCCTTGATGCTTCATGTCTTCATGTATCTTCGGTCTTCAGCTTCTAAGGGCTCAACCAACTTATTGACACACAACCTCACGTGATCGATAAACAAGTGCACTGACAGGAAGAATTAGAATAAGTCACCTCATATTGGCCTTTGGGATTTGGTTGCGGTTGGGATGAAAAAGTCTATTTTTTTCCTAACATTAAGGCACGACTTAATTCTCTCAATGGAAGTTTTGAGCTCTTGCAAGGTTTGTATGGTGGACTGATTTATTTGCGTTTGTCCATGCATGAATGCTTAATGTATCCTGTAAGATCTTCTTTGGTGGGGGCACATAATGTATGCTATTAAAGGCCCCTGAGGATTATTGCTTGCATTCGTAGTGTGTCCATTTCTCCAACTGAAGTTTGGATGGTAAAATTAGGATTATACGCGTTTGAAATTTGGGGCACCGAAGGGCCTTTAATAAGTGTTCATAGCATTAGCTTGATCATGTAACACTTCTTAAAAAGCAGGGATTGTCGGACAATTCTTAGTTAAGTGTTCATTACTTTCACATATACCACAAGCACTTTCAACGGCTTCATTGGTTTTCATCATGTTGACTTTCCTTAATTTTATGGCCTCTACTTTTCGAGTGAGACTTGCTATCTTTGCATTCACATCATCGTCATCCTTCAATATATGCATGCCTCCTTTCTCCTTGGGCATAGGCTTGGTATTATTTGCTCTATTAGTAGTGTCTCATGATCAAGCATTCTGAGCTAGAAGATCGAAATAATCCCAAGCCTCATCAGGATCCATGCTCATCATTATATATCATCTCTATAAATTGCCTCATGTTTAAGCTCAAACCATTGTGAAAAAAACTAATCACTTGTCACATTTTGCAGTCATGATGTTGAAAAGAAAGTAAGAGTTCCTTAAACCATTCCCAACACTAGAAATACATTTCATTCTCCTTTTTAGAGAAGTTCATAATGTTCAATCTCAAAGTGTTGGTTTTATGAATAGGGAAGAACTTTTTAAGGAATTCCCTAACCATCTCAACTCATGTCCCAATGGATCTAGGTCTTAAGGAGGGCAACCATGATTTGGCTCACTCCTTCAGGGAGAATAGAAACAGTTTCACTCTAACAATATCTTTAGAGACACTATTGTAATGCAAGGTAGCAACAATCTTATCGAACTCTTTAAGACGAAAATATGGACTTTCATAATCAAGTCCATGAATTTGGGAAGAAACTGAATTACTTTAGGTTTGAAATCAAACCTAAGTTAAGCATACTACAATTACTCATTCATGCTTAACTATATGGACTTTTAACCCTATAGTTAAGTATACTACAATTACTTTCGTACTCTCTATTGCCCAACACTTTGGGTGGCATGTTAGGAAGCTTAATGTTCAAAATGACTTTTTTCATCGAGTTCTCACTAAGGAGGTTTGTATGACTTGGCCTCAAGGTTTTACAGATATGTCATGTCCTGATCATGTGCGTAAGTTTCATGAAGCTCTTTATAGGCTCAAGCGAGCTCTTCTTGCTTGGTATCTTCAATTTACAAGATATCTTCTTAGGCTTGGTTTTGTGGCCTCCACAGTTGATACTTCACTTTTTGTTTGATGAATGACTATGGAATTAACCTTCATTCTCATTTAGGTGGATGACATTATTATTGCCGGCAACCAGTTAACTATTCTTCCCTCTCTTTTTGCCAATCTTAATAGATTATTTGCGATAGAGGATTTGGGATCTCTACATTACTTTCTTGGCATTGAGGCCCATCACGCTGCGTCTAATATGTAATTATCGTAATCCAAGTATGTTTTAGATCTTTTATACTGCACTAAGATGTACGATGCCAAGCATATTCCTTCTCCAACCATCTTTGGATCTAAGCTCTATAAATATGATTATGATCCCTTGATTCGCATGCATATCATAGCTATGTGGGCACTCTTTAGTATGTAACATTAATAAGATCGGATATTACTTTTGCAGTCAACCAAGTTTGTCAGTTTATGCATGCTCCACGCTCTATGCACTAGATAGCGGTAAAGGGTATACTTCGCTTTCTTAAAGCCATTATCTCCCATAGTCTTCATTTTCCTAAAATTCTTCTCTTACAGCACACTTACTCTAATGTTGATTGGACTAGTAATCCTGATGACTGTCATTCTAAGTCAAGCTTTGCTAAAATACTTGGTCAGAATTTGACTTCCTAGAGCGTTAAGAAACAACCTATTATATCTTCCTCAAGTACTAAATAAGACTATCATTCCTTGTCACTTACCATATCCAAATTGTTCTGATTCATATGGTTCTTCGTGATCTTCATATCTTTTTAAAAGATCCTCCGCTTTTATTTTATGATAATATCAGTGATATTTCTCTAGCCTAAAATTCGATTTATCACGTTCGTACCAAGCACATAGAGGTTGATTATCACTACGTTCATGAGAAAGTCACTAGTGGAGATATCTGGATATTGTTTGTCAATACAATTGACCAATTGCCTGATATTTTCACTAAAGGCTTGTACATCGCTAGGTTATGTCTACCACCAGAAAAACTTCACATCGTTACCCAACCGTTATGCTTGAATAGGCGTGTTAACCACCCATCCTCATCTAGTAAAAACTTCCTACCAACATTTTGCTCTTTATTTACAGATATTCAAACTTTTATATATATATATAGAGAGAGAGAGAGAGAGTCATGCTCCCCTGCGCACCTACACACGTGCGCACCTTTGCACACGTGCCATAGGTGTCTAATCTGAACAGTCCATGTGATGTGGAATCCCATGAAACCTCATGAGAAAAATTTTCACCCTGATCTAAAGTTCTGGTGGGCCATAGCAAAGAGAAATGCAAATCAAGGGGGGAAAACTGTTTTCATTTTTCATGGCCCATCAAAGTTTTAGATCAAAGTAAAACTTGGGCCCAGGGAGTTTCATGAGGTGCTGCTTCACATGAACGGTTCAGATTTTGGATCCCCATCACGTATGATGGGTTCTCAAAAAGGTTCGTACGTAGTACGTACGAACTAGTTCGCAGGTGAGCGTTTCCGTGTGTGTGTGTGTGTGTGTGTATAAACATTGGTTGTAATCCAACTTCTGTACATAAAGATGAATCCATAAGATTAAGTTGTCAAATTAATATTAATCATTAAGTGTTTTATATGGCTAAGGATCACATAACTCCTAGCTACCAAAGTATGCCCGGGTGACCCTAGTCAAAGAGGGCATGCCCACCACCAATATGGTCATCCCAAGATTTAGCTTGGCCAATGGCCACACTCCAAGGAACGGTTGGGATGGGACACACACCAACAGCCGTTTGTGGAGGCCATCCAATCCATTCATGTGACACACCTCACCTCACCATGATAGACCTAAAAAGATCATTGTGATGCCCCGATCACTGCTTCAATGTAGGCGGGCGCGATGTAGGCGAGCTGGATGCCTGGGTGAGCTACTGTTGCAGTTAACTGTAGCATAACTTGTCCCACATAGGAAGAGTTGTCTGAAGTAATGGTGGTTATATATGTGGTTCGAACCTTCCTTGTACGAAGCCTTTTTGGGGCGACCCCGAGAACAAAACCATGTGAGTTCAGTGAGACCCAAAGCGGACAATATCATACAGTGTTGATCGGACCGTTACAAATGGTATCAGAGCCGAGGACGGCTCTGCCCTCGGTGGGGGATAATGTGATGCCCCGGTCACTGCTTCAATGTGGGCGGGGCTGGATGCCTGGGCGAGCTACCACATCAGGCGAGCTACTATTGCAGTTGACTGTAGTGCAACTTGTCCCACATCGAAAGAGTTGTATGAAATAATGGTGATTATATGTGTGGTTCGAACCTTCCTTGTATGAGGCCTTTTGGGGGCAACCCTGAGAACAAAATCATGCGGGTCCAGTGGGACCCAGAGCGGACAATATCGTACAGTGCTAGTTAGACCATTACAATCATACTATTCAGGAGCTCATCTGATCTACACCACATGAATTTAGAGGCTTTAGGCATTATAACGAAATGTCTCCAATAATGTGGTCCACTTGAGTTTCCGAAAGGTTTGATCTTTGGATCAAAGCTAAACACATGTCATTAGACGTGATGGCTAGGGTGGATCTCGTGCACGTATGTTAACGGTGGGAACGCCCCCTTAACGAGTCAAACTGGCGTTTTCATTACCGAAATCGGTCCTTCCAAAAACACATAAATGCCAAAACCATTCAGCCCGTTAACGCGGATTAGCTGTGACCCCACACTACAACAAAAGGAGGATTAGGCAACGATGTATTTAGCTAATCAGTGGCGCGAATTAAAATGGGGCGTTGGTTTGCGAGCAGGTATAAATACCGTGCGAAAAGCCCTAAAGCGTCTCTTGCTTCTTTTGCTCCCCTCTCCCGACTCCCTCTCTCTCACCGCCCCCGACGCTTTCTCTCTCTCTCTCTCTCCATCGCCATCTCCACCTATTTCCCCTTTCTCAATCGACCCTCTCTCTCTATTTCCCCTTTTCCCTTTCTCAATCGACCATCTCTCTTTGTTTCCCCTTTCTCAATCCATCTCTACTCCTCTAGGGTTTCTCTCTCTCTCTCTCTCTCTCTCTCTCTCTCTCTCTCTCTCTCTCTCTCTCTCTCTCTCTCTCTCTCTCTGTGTGTGTGTGTGTCTTTTATAGACCAGATCAAGGTTTTTCTCTCTTGATCTTTCCAAAACGGATTTGGATTTTTCTCTCAAGCTACAATAGATTTTCACTGCAGATCTGGGGTTTTAGATTCTATTTTGTTATTATTTTAATATTCATGAGTGCTAATGATCTTAGCTTCTTGTACTTGTGAAAATGCAGCTATACTTCAATGCATAAAATCCCTTGAGCGAGCTGTAGGAAAGAGCTTGGATCATCCCAGCTTTTTAGAACATCCTTGCATACTTATTACTCGTTGTAATATGTATCCTTTGGGCCCCATCGCATTACCCAACTAGGTAATTCTGGAATCTTTTGCTTTTCCTTTTCCTTTTCCCTTGTCTACTACTTGCTAAAAATTTCAATGTTGCTGCTGTTGCAAATTTGGGTTTACTCCTCTGCTGAAACTCATTGCTTGGTTTTGACTTGGTTGTTCCATGAAGAAAAAAACTGAGGAAAAAAGGAGTTGTTGGTTTTGACTTGTATGTGTATAGTTTATTTTTTAGTTTGACATTTTTTTCCAAATTGAAGCTGTCTAATGTTTGGTGAAACCTCCCAAGAAGCTTTCGATTACGATTTCGGAGAAATTTAGAAGATTTTCTTCCAACAAATTAGAGTGGACTGGTTGAAATCAAAATTATGACGTTGATTTGGCTAACTTTTAAATCAACCCCATTATGACATTGAGATGGTTCTTTCTTAGTTTTATTTTTAATTTTTATTTATTTACTTCTTTGGGGTTCCAAGTTCCTGCTGATTTAGGTGGAATCGAAACCCGAAAAACAGGACCTATGCTCACTGTGATCTCCCTTCCATGGGGAGGGTGACCAAAATTGACAATGGAGTGGTAGTCGCCCTCGCCCAAGGTGGCTCCTTGCTGTTTTTCTTTCTCACATTGAGGTCATGTGCGTTGCCAAATTATCTGAAAGAAAAATCTATTATCTGATGCTTCTACCACGCATGTGTTAGAGATTTGGTCCTAGCTGTGTAATTTTTTATCTGCAATATATGCCTCACTTTTGATCATAATATATTTACTTTTGATGTGCACTGTGTTTCCATTGCAAACATGTATTTAAACTCTTCTAAATCATAATTTGGCAGTGGCCACTAGGACTTTATTTTTTGTTGTATTTCTCTCCTGTTTGAGTCTCAAATCTTGACTCTTTCCCATTTGTTAGTTTTTACTTTTTTGCTTGTTGGTTTCCTAACTAGTCCAGTTGCTTTTCTTCTGTTTTACTTGTTAAATTGCTTTTTTGTGGGATTACTTGCCTACTTGGTAGTTGGTAACTTGATATACCGTGGATAGCTAAAATGTCAACTATTCCATGATCGCTTTGATAAAACCTTTTAGTTGTTCATTACTTTCACATTAACTACTTGTGGACACCTTATCTATATTTTCATGTTCAAATCATTTGGTTTATTTTGCAAGGTTGTTCCCTTTTTACCTTTTTATTTTTTCTCCTTTTTTGTTATAGTTATTTTCATTTGGATTATGCCCATCCTCCTTGAGGTTTTTACATGTCACTTCACAGGGTCTGATTGCCTTAACTCTGCTTTCTTCCTTTTGCTACCTTGGGGTCATGGGCATATTAATATCCCAATATTTTATGAAGTCCTAATACAGTGGGCCCTTCTCCACTCTAGATCTTTCAAAAGGTGGTTCTTACCTGATATTGTACTTGGTCCCTCTGAATTTCTTGTGACCATACTTTCTTCCGATATGGGAATATGGGATTTCAGTGGATTAAGAGCTTGTTGGTCAGTGGTCGATAATCGATAATGGTTTTTTTTCTTTAATATTTCAGTTGACAATTTTACTGTTTTGAATCTAGTATATATGTATATTTACTTGGTGCTGTCTTCTAATGCACATGTGGTGATGCTTGCAGTGCTGATGGATGCATTTTTAAAATATATATATATTTACTGAATGTACTTGGATACAATGTTTGGACATTTCTTGATATGTGCATTACCATTTAATCATTCCATTTCTTCTATCTAGGATGTTACTGCAACCAAAGAAAATGAATTTGAGGACTATTTTCTGAAGCGAGAGCTTCTTATGGGGATATACGAGAAAGGATTTGAAAGGCCTTCTCCTATCCATGAAGAAAGTATCCCTATTGCTTTAACTGGAAGCGACATTCTTGCTAGAGCTAAAATGGTAAGGTGCTTTTCACACAGCAACAAATCCATGCTGATCAACTTTTCTTTTCATGCGCAATTTTCTGTTTGGGAAGTAGAAGGGCTTGAATGTTAGCAAGGATACTTACATGCATGCGTGCATACACACAAATACATATATACATATTCTAATCTTCTTTGTTAGATCATAAATTCTACTTTGTATGTTTAGGTTTGAATCTAATGATCCAGTCCCACATAACCCACAGAGTAAAACAGCAGGGTAAAATGACTGATAGACTCATTAGAACCTATCATTCAGCCACTTATCATTCAGGGTAAAATGTCGACATTTTCAGATTTTTCAGTTCATGTTAGCACGGTTTCTACATTGTGGTTCACTTGAGTTTTGTAACTGCCTTGTGGTTGGGCTATTATCCTAATGTGATTTGGCAAAATTCATTTGCAGAGTTAATTTTTTTATGAACCAATGCAGTGGTCCCACAGTGATTCTACATAGGGGTACTCCCTGTATGCTGGGGCAAATTAAAGTAAAGTTGTATTCAATAAGAATTGCCTTTGATCTCGGGTTACATTAATCCACTCTTATCTTTTTTATGAACCAATGCAGTGGTCCCATTGTGATATTTTCCTCTTGCTTATTTTTAATCTCTGTGGTTTTACTCAGGCTATCTTTCCTGTTTGATTCTTTAGTGTACATATACTAAGTACTGCTATGCTGAAATTTTGTATAGGTTGTGCTGAGTTTTGGGTGTAATTCTTAGTAATTTAACCACATTTAAACTCAAGTGAATGAGTTTTTTGCGTTGTGTTTTTTTTTTTTTTTAGTAAATTACTTCAAGAAGCAGGTACAAAATGAAGAAGGCAAGGTAGTAACTCCCAACTATGTTCTTATTTATGAAGACAATGAAGGAGATCGAATGCTTGTCGGCAATGTGCCATGGGAGTATGTCTATTACATTTGATTTTGCATTTATGTTGTTGCAAACTTCTCTAGAAAGTAGAAATCAACTATTCTTTCTAGCTTTTGATGCATTGATTATCTAAAAAAATCAGCATTGCAGGGAAATCCAGTTTTAAATTTTGGTTATGAGCTATGACTCATCTAATGTGAACCACTATTTTAAAAAGTTGAAATAGATGTACAAATGTGCCAACTGTAGAGTTAGTAGGACCTGTTGAGAAAATTTTCAAGAAAATGAAGAGTGGTGATTAGACAATTCTGACTGTGAAAACAATTCACTGTAGGAAATTTTTTCTTTCATGTATGTTTACAAAACAATTTTCTTTTGTTAGCATAAGCATTTCTCAATAACATTTTAGAAGAAGCAAAAGACTTACTGAATCACTGGACGTTGTCACCCATCTAAGAAGAAGCAAAAGGCTTATCTGAATCACTGACTGTTGTTGTCAACCACATAATGGTTTGCTAATGAATGGGTAAACAAATTGGCAAAAGATGGGGCCTTATGTCAAATTGGCTGCTTTTTTTCCCCCCTAATAATATTCACCCATTCATAAAGAAAAATCTAGAGAACTATTTATCATTAATCAATTCTCATTCTGCACGCCCTCGGGGCAATGCAAAGGAGCCCTGTTACAAGGGTTACAGGAAACTCACTCTCTTCTGTTAAATGGAGAATATGAATAGGAGACTTGAATGTGGGCCCATTGTAGGAAGATAGCCTTGGAGAAATTCTAATCACCAAATTTCACAAGCATGCTAATTTAGAAATGCCATTCATTCATGTTTTAAATATTTATGTTTCAAATATTTATGTTACATCATTTTTATGTTTCAAATATTTAAAAATACAGGTTTCGATTGAATTATATATAATAATAATAAATTACTGGAATGCCAGGGCCTTTCGAATCTATACAACGCGGCGCTTGTGCAGAAAACTTGCAGCGCTTTTGATGGGAAAACGTGTTCAAACAAACGCTCGCGGCGCTCGGATAGACATCTAGCGGCGCTTTTAGGCGAGCGCCGAAAAATCTCTTATACTACAACTCTAGTTCGGTGGGTGCGACCCTGACCGTGGAGCCCACCTCGATGTATGCGTTGTGCATCCACGTTATCCATCTGTTTCACCAGCTTATTTAAGGATATGGTCTGCAAAATAAAGTAGGTATGAATCTCAGGCGGACCATAGGAGTCATGGAGGCTTTGGATCAAGCTGCTATTTGTGTTTTCCCTTCATCTACATCTTTGTGACATTATCACCAGGTTGGATGGCAAATAAACATTACAATAGACCCTATGATGATTTTAATGGTGGGCGTTCACTGTTTCCTATCGTGTGGTCCACCTGAGATTATTATATGCTTCGATTTCTGTACCATGTCAAAAAATAAGCTGGAAAAACGGATGGACGGTGTGGATATACAAGGCATGCATCTAGGTGGGCCCCACAATCATGGTTACACCCATCTTGCTGGATCAAAAAACACACAAATGCTGGAAGCGGATTGCATACTGAGTAAACTCTATGGGTCCACCATGATTTACATATTTTATCTACTCTATCCATCCATTTTAACGGATAATTATATGACTTGATCCCAAAAATTTGATATATCCAAATCTCAAGTAGACCTCACCACGGGAAATAGTGTGAATTGAAATTCTACTGTTGAAAATTTTTTGGGGCTCACAGAAGTTTTGGATCAAGCTGATATTTGTGTTTTCTCTTCATCCATGTCTGTGTAATCTTAAGAACAGGTTGGATGACAAATAAACAACAGTGTGGGCCCTAGCAAGGTTTCAACAGTGGAAGTCATTATTTGCATTATTTCTTTAGTGTGGTCCACTTAAGCTTTGAGAATACTTCTATTTTATAATCAATCACTAAAATGATCTGGAAAAATGGATGGACAGTGTGGATAATTCACATACATTCATAGTAGGCCCAACTGAGTTTACTCAGTACGATAAAAGCGTACTGAGTAACTCAGTACCCAATCCTATTCCACAAATGCCAGAGACCTTCAACCCATACATAGAAACTGACGCACGTGTGCGAGATCTGAGCCATGTATCAGGTAAGTCGGTGAATGAACATACCCCGTCCAAAATTCTATTGCCTCCACGGCAAAGGATAACCATCATATCATCGCCCCATTGGGGCGGCCACATGCTGAGATGGTCCAATGATCTGAACCGTTCATCTCCTGCCAATATCATGAATAAGTCATGCACCCACAATCATGTTTCAGTGGTGATCCTGACCATTGATTTCTGAAGTTGAATGTGAGCCAAGATTCTCTTAATGTTCTAAATTCATGTACATGCAGTGATGGTCAGAACCATCCGTTCATCCTAAAACTTTCTACAGTTTCTTCATAGTAAAGAATCCAGAACATGGACGATTCCGATCATTGGACCATCCATCAAGTGGGCCCAAATCACGTGAGACAGATGTAAAACAAACGCCACTCCGCACAGCTAATACTCGGCACGTACAAAACACACGTTTGCCACGTCAGCACGTACGTGTGCCGCGATTCACCTATTGAATCTATCGAATCGTGGCATTCCTCATAAAAAGAAAAGAAAGGCATGCTTTCTATTTTTACAAGATCTTTCAATTATGGGACACGTCTAAACGGGAAGGTTAGCGTAAAGGGAACATTTGATACTCTGGCTGTGTACGACACTTGATACACATTCACGCAGAGATTTTACACATGTGATAAACTAACTCAAATCAAATCGATTAAATTCTGAAACTAGGTAAAAATCCCAAAATAAATTCATCGAACAACCCTGAAATAGTACCATCGGATATTCCTTATTTTTAACCGTCCAATATTTATCCATTGATCCGATAGTTGGATAATAAAAAAAAAGCTTAATTTTTAATATTGTCACAATACATCTAGAATAGGACCATTAGTTTGGATTATTTAAATTGAATTACGTATATTCCATGTGCGTAATTTCCAATTGCCTGCGTATCCTCTATCACACTTTACCAGAGTATCAAAGTTTTTCTCCGTTGTAACATATTTTAAGAAAGTTGCTGGAATGGATCGTGCGCAGAATATATAAAAGGAGATCCAATACCTTCCTGTCGTTATGGTGTCCGAGGAACGAGATATGTAAGACCTCTCTCTCTCTCTCTCTCTCTCTCTCTCTCTCTCTCTCTCTCTCATAATGCATTGCATGGATTTTTGTTACTAAACAGTTTGTTTTGATCTTGGCCGTTCATTGGGACCCACATGCGGAGATAGTCTGATGATTTGATTTGAGCAATCTATATATTCTTTTTACAACCATGAACAATCTATTTTCTCATTATCATGCTTCAGCTATCATCCTAACCTTTAGATAATGATGGCCAAGATCATTAATTCACTGTAAGTTTCTATAGCATGGACGGTTCTGATCATCAGACCACTCAACATATAAGGAAGAGTACTGGGCCACGATAGATGACGGGCTTGCGAGAGAGGCAAAAAGAACATGATAATGCAGTAGCTTGGATCTTTGGTTCATGGGAAATTCAAAATGAGGCCCGTCATATCAACGGTTATGATCATTGCATCAGAATTCCAACTTGGATGATACAAGTTTCTTCTTCTTTTTTAGTTCATGTGTGTAATCTTTTAATTTTGAAGTACTAATCTTTCATATATTTCTTAATAGATTATTCTCTTTTTTATTGATAGCATATTGTAAAATGGGTCGCATCAAACGCAACATGAAGCAGATTGAAAGTGAGAGATCCCGCTTATTAACGTATGAAAAGAGAAGAAAAGGACTTACAAAGAAGATATACGAACTTACGACGCTCTGCGGTATTGATGCATGCATGATCTGTTTTGGTCCAGTAGGCAGCCGATCATACGGACCTCAGACATGGCCTGAGACTGATATGGAAGTAAAACGCGTAATCGATAGGTATCTCGGTCTCAACAAGGAAGAACGAGAGAAACGAAACCTCAATCTCTCAAGCTTTTTTGAGGATAAGAAGAAAGTCGAAGAGAAAGAAGAGAAAGCTGCCTTGCAGTACCCTTCATGGGATGAAGATTTGGACAACTTATCCGAAGAATCGCTGCGAGGTTTGGTGAGGAAGTTGGACTCTAAATTGGAGATTGTGAGAAAGAGAATCGAATCAATTAATGGTGAGAAATGTGTAGATCTCAATATTCCCAGTTCAAATCACCTGCTTGATGCATCCAACCAAAAGAATGATAATGGAATGTATGTAATTCGACGTCAACCGCTTCCTATTTCGGAGATGCGTCGTGAAGGCATTGCTCAAATGGATATGATTCAACCTCAACCGCTTCTGATCTCGTATATCAATCCATCGAATCAAGTTCTCATGGCACCAGGCCATCCTTATTATCCAATGATGATGTATTATCCGATGATGATGTTCAATGCAAATCCGATGGATTATGGTGACTTCAAATGTAGCAATTACAATGACAACAACGACGACCTTTATCCGTCGGGAAGCTTGAAAATCTGGGCATCAGGGCCGTCGTCTTCATCCCCGTCATCTCTCAAGGCGTTGTTGCCACTGGATTATGGGTCACCCAAGTATCGGGATCTTGCGATTATGCACATGCAAGGGAGGTTTTGATTTATTTATTTATTTTTCTATTAAGTAAAATTGCATATAGTAGCATAAGATTCATTATGATATTATGATTTCTTTCAAATATGTTTATATATATTTTTTATTGATTGGTTTTGCAAGTGGCTGATTTAGAAGGTGTGAATTTCAAATGGGGGTGGGCCCAGGTGAGGCCCGGCCAGTCTGATCTCTCTTTAGGCCTGGTTTTGGTTAAGCCCAGCGGCCCAAAGGTCGGGCCTGTATGGACAGTAGGGTTGCAAATGAAATAGTACAAAGCATTTCAAATCCAGAACATGGTCTAGGGATTATTTTCAATGATTGTCCAAGACTTTGAGCTATGGAATTGGTGGGCCAAACAGTGCCTACCAGTCAGGGCCCACCGCCTGGCAAGATGCAAGGCCATTCTGACCCTTTTACCTGTTGGGCCAAAAAAATTAGTCCAACCCAGCAGGGGACTTGACGTCCAGACCAAAACAATTTCAATACAGGCTGAAACATGATCTGGTCTTTGCAAACAGACTTTCAGGCCCAAAATGAATTAACTAGGCAGGGACTATGAATCTGCCTGAGTACAGGTGGCAATGGGTCGGGCTGAGGTTAGCCATTGCCCAGACCTAGAGCCCAAACCCCAGCTCAGGCCCAACCCTAACCCTAACCCTAACGAGCGAATGGAACCCCAACCTTAACCCTCGTCCTTGGGGGATGGGATGGGATGGGATGGGATGGGCTGGGCTGGGCTGGGCCAAGGCCAAGATAGGACCATGTGAAACTAGGGTCACCTTATAAGTCAAAGTGAAAATTAAAAAGTGATATTGTACAATGGAATCCAAATAAAAGTGTGTTCATGGTGTTGATGACTTGTAGCAAATAAGGTAGAAAACAAAATACCGGTAACCTAATTGGAATCACACACATGATTGCCGATTGTATGTCGATGCATAAAGTAATTTGTCATTGGGACGAGGCGCGGACGACGTAACTCTCTTTGAGATAGTTTGTGCCCCTTTGACGATTTAGCTGGTGCGGAGGCTCCCACCATGCTATCCTCAGGATCCCAACAATCACTCTTTTTGGTGTGCACATAGGCCAAGGAGATCCCAACACCAAAATCATCACACTCAACTTTTGATTGCCCAAAGAAAATAGAGACGATTATTAGAGGAAAGATTTAGGGTTAGATTTTTTTTTTTGCCATTTGCTTTTTCCCTTTTATAAAACTTACTTTTTATAAAACAAAACAAATGACTATTTATAAAATTTACACCTTGTTTTAAATCAAAACTAATTCCTTTGGAATGCATCCGTTCAAAGTGAAGCACATTTCACACAATGGAAACGGCCAATGATGAGTGGGCCACATCCAATGACATGTGCAACCTATGTTGGATGCTTAAAGCTAAATTGTGGCACATGTGGTACATTTGAAGTGTTGTAGCAGTACGAAGGCACATATGGCACGTGAAACACACAATGGCACATTTGACATGTAGGCAGTCGAAGCAATAATCATGCATATTAGCACCATTGGCACATGTGACATAATTGGAGCAATTGAAGGTGGACAATGACACATGTATTACATTGGTGCATGTAGAGTAGTGCTTTGCACATGTGAGGATGCAAGAGAAGATGAATGATAGTACATGTGGCACATTAGCACATAGGCGCAAGTGAAGATGGATGATATCACATGTAACACATTAGCACATGTGGGGGCACAAGAAGAGTTGGATGATGACACATCTGGCACATCGGCAAGTAGCATATATAGTGGCATGTGTGTGGCATAATCAAAGATAGTGGTTCATTCGACATATTGCAAGACATAGCACATGTGAGGCAATTAAAAATGGATGGTACAAATAAGGCCTAATTCAAAATATATTTTCTTATATGGTGGAAGATTGCTTTTATACTATACGACACTTGATCCGTAGGCACGCGTTCAAAAAACATGCATAGGGGAGAAATATAGCTGAACCCTCAAAAAAGGGGGAATTTTGGATATACACTAACATCCTATCTATTTGAAGAAAAACAATCTTTTTCCGCATATTTGTAGGAACCACCCTAACTTGATGATAACATCCACATACTTTTTGCTTTAAATTCCATCCAAAGGAACTTGATAGTGGTGGTGTTTTTCGGTAGGAGAAAAACTTTGATATTGTAGAGTGATGATTGATAAGTAGGATATAAGAGATTACATACACGGCATACAAGTGACACGAGTTGAGCCACCCAAATGGTGAAGAGTTACACTAATTGGTATGATTAACTAATCAATCAATGAACATTTATTGGAAGGTTGAGATGAGAAAGATCAGACAAATAAATAAGAGGTCAAGGATGTTCAACCAATCCGGAATATGAGAAAATGATCAATCTACAAAAGGTCCCAAAATTGGAACAATCTAATTGATTTAATGTAGGGAGAGGTGTCCTTTAACCATCACACTCTGTTGTAGTATCAGATAAATACGCTCTTAGAAAATGAAAAGGTCCATTGGACCATAGTCCATTTGGTAGATAACTTCTAACCTTTCATGTGTTTTTGACATCCGGTCCATCTGGTAGGCTGGCCCAATATAAGGACCAACTTGTGCAAACATCGGACACATTCACTCATCAAGTGGACTACACTTGTATTTCGCTATATATGACTGGTGATAAATTACTTCCTATGGTATGGCCCACCTGATGGGTAGATTGTTGGAAATAATGTGCTTAAAATAGTAGATAATATTCGAAAAAAATAGAAAATTAAATAATAAAATAAAGTAAGAAAAGATAACTTATTTGTTTAAGTCAAGGCGTGACTAAATCACTTAGCTTGAAACCAAATATGCCTTTCTTGGATCGCGTCCTAAGTACAATAGGAATTTTGGACAATTAGCCTCCAAGATACAACGATTATTACGCAGTCCCAACAGTGCATTCGTTGGATACAGGCTTGAACCAACATGCAAAACTTAACCGAAGTGAGTTAACTTGGCAGTGAACTCAGTTGACAAAACAACACCGAAACATATATGAATTTTGAAGAACCAGAGAGAAATCGTTGGTTTTTAATTAATTAATGAATTCGAAAAATGAGTAGGTTTATATATAGACTATGATTATGTGCTTAAAACACCATTTCAAAAGGGTTAGGTTTATTGGGTTTGAACCCAACTAATGCGACCACCAAAACGGATGTGTCCCTTATTTAAAATTCGCAGAAAACCGCCAAGTGCGAATATACTTGCGGAGTACGAAATAAATCGTTAGTGCGAGTGTACTCTCAATCATCACATAGACCCATACCCGGACCAGGCTTGGCCCGTGCACGGACATCCATGGCCCAGCACGACTCGACTCAACACGCATGCATGTGTGGGCAATGGCATAGGTTTGGGCTAATGGTATAGCCTCCCATTGGACCAAATTCACATGTCCCATGCTTCTCTTATATACTTGGATTTTTCTTTAGTCTTTTTTTATGTAGGACAAGAGATACACTAAAAACAAAGCACTTTTCAAAATAAGAAACATGAGATAATTTTAAATTTTGAAATCCTTTTAAAATATTACAATCCTCACATGTTTCAAATTCATAATACTTCAGTATAAGATAGAAGAGTTGTGTAATAATGTCGATGTCTATCAGACTTTAATCAACATTTAGAATAAGCAAGACATGATTACAAGAATCATGTGATTATCGGTCTTCAACCTGACCCTTTAAGCATAAACCGTTATACATGCCACTCATGCAACTTTTCCATTACAGTTGGTTCTATGGTTTGGTACCTTTTGGACATACGCCTTTACTTGGATGTTCATGAGTGCTCTAAAAAAATGGACTATATATTCTCATAATAAGCGGGCCCACTTCCACACTTATATAGGTGAATTCCATATAGTGTATACAACAACTGGATACACCACCACATTTGGTTATGGATTCATTAAGAGTTCAAAAACTCATCCTCTCACGCATTGCTACTTATACTGTCTACACCATAAGATGGGAAAGTTCTTTGCAAATGCTATCCAGTCTCCTAGTATCTTGTTGTTTACTCATTGAACCCATTACATTAGACCCATTTAGTTTAAGTTTCTTTAAAAACACTATTTACACCCTATAGGCTTATTCACAAGAGGAATGACGCAGGGATGAACGTCATGAGGTCAAGCACCGTCTTCCATAAGAGGATAACTATTCCGAATCCACGGAATTTCTCTGGACTCCTCACAGAGGCTTCTTGAATCCACGAGAAAGAAAGCAAGCAAAATAGAAAATAAATTCTATAAAATTTGAAACTAATTAATGAATGAAATAAATGATTTCACAACCCTTTAAATTGAGATACCAAGCAATGGGAGAGAAATTAGAAGCACACTACAACTAAAACTCCCAGAATTCGTAACTTACTATAAATAGTAAACTTACATTTATAGACAGTCATGATGTCTACTAGTGTGCAAGGTTTTTGGCCAAAAATAGTAAGTGTCCTATTTGGCTTCACCAAGCTGTTCTACTAATTATTCTAAGCTCTTTTCATGTTGGGCGCAACTCATAAAGCCCAACGGATGAAGAGTTATAATCAAACTAAAACTTACTATTTATAGTAAAAAATGGAATTAAAATAGGGAAACAACCGTAAATCTAGGGGTATTTCGCAAATCCAGCTTGTGCAACCTAGCATAGTGGGGTTGGTCGGCTAAAGTAGCTCATTCCACCCCAAAATCATATATTTTACACCCGATAACTCATTCCGGATTGTGAGATACCTCCGATCTAAGGTCTAATGGTCCGGATCACTTCTGTCGTCGACCGGGCCTTTTCTGATCCATCTTGGCCATGAAACTGTCCGCGACCCGCTCTACATCAAGGAAAGTCTACAAGTTCCCAGGTGTTATTCGACATGATCAATTTTAATTTATCGTTAATAACTTCTTTCTCTTGAGATCATCTTCTAACAAGAAATTGAAAAAACTCATTCCTTGGGTTGGTCTCCTTTCGAGCTCTTGTGCTCCTTTTAGGTTATGGTTCTACTTCACTATTTAAAGCTATGCTTTTACTAGTTGAAATAATATCAGACTCACTAATTTATTTATTTTTTTATAGATCTAATCTTCATAGAAAAAAATTTTAAAAATTCTACATCTCTAGCTTATATAATAGTACTTAGATCTAAAAGGTTATCCTTTGATTTCAAAAATAGGAACTTATTTGCTGCATTGTGTTCTGCATATCGTATAAATACACAATTAGTTGTCTTAGGACCTAGTTTCCTTTTCTTAGTTTCAGATAACCTTATTTTAGTCAGACACCTCCACACTTTAAGGTATTTATAACTAGGAGTGTAATTTTCCACAGTTCATACGATGTATTACCAGTCTTCTTATGAGATATCATATTTCATATATAACATGCAGATAGTATGGCTTCTCCCCCACATATTAGAGGGTAAACCAGAACTATTTAACATAGCATTCATCATTTCTTTCAATGTTCTATTCTTGCGTTCAACTATTCCATTTTGTTCTACTATATAGGGAGCAATAGCTTCATGTATTATTCTATTCTTTTCATAAATTTCTCTAAACCATGAAGATTCATACTCTCTTCTTTTATCTAATCACTACCAGAAAAATGAGCAAAGGCTACGGATGATTAGAGTCTACAGCTACGGATTAAATCCGTAGCAATATAGCTACGGATTTAATCCGTAGCTGTAGACTCCAATCATCCGTAGCCTTTTCTTGTATTAATGGTCACTTAGAAGTTCTATGGGGGGACCACCACAATTTTTGTGTTCAATCTAAGTCGTCCATCAATTTTGACAGATCATTATAATGTGTTAGCTCAAAAATTAGGTAAAGTTAACGCTCAAGTGGACCACACCATTGGAAACAATAGAGATTAAGTGTCTTTTGTTGATTTGTAGTGTTGTCCATGTGAGTCTTCTATTTGCCTCATTTTTTGGGATAAATGCCTAAATAATTCTTTGAATTGAATGGAAGGCATAGATAAATGACATACATCATAGTGGGCCACACGGAGCCCCTAACATGACGGTTCATCCCAATTTGGCGGCCGCGCGCACAAAAACACAAGAAGCCCGCCCGCCCACTTCACTCATTTTCCAACCCTCTCTCTCCCTCCCTATCTCTGCTCGATCTCTCTCATTCTTCTCCCTCTCTCCAATGCATATCTGTCGTCTCTTCTATCTCTCATCCATCACCTCCATCTCTCTCATTATCCTCCATGTCTCTCCCTCTCCCTCTCCCTCCCTCTCCCTCCAACAACGCATGCATTTCCCTTTCCCTCAAACAGCCCACGCATGTCCCTCTCCCTAGGGTTTTGGTGAACCCCTTACATAGGGTTTTCTCATTCTAGCTCATGGCTCAAAGGAGGGGACAACCACTCTAGTTTATTCCTCAGCTGGGAGGTAGCAACAATGGTAATGGCAGAATACTCCCCTTAAGGTCGTTGATTCGAAAGCGAAAGGTTGATATATTTGGGGGTTTTCGAATTTGGAGGTTTTTTTTTTGGATTTAGGGGTTTTCAAATTTGGGGGTTTTCGAATTTGGAGGTTTTTAGATTTAGGGGTTTCCAAATTTGGGGGTTTTCATATTGATATTCGAAGCGGAGATGGGCTACAACGACTGGGTTACCGTTTTGAGTTTGTTCTTTTCAATGGTGGATATTTAATTTGTTCTTATTTTTGCCTTTACTTTGAATTTCCTCATTTTATGCTGTTTTCTTTGTCGATCTGTGTTTTTAAGCCATAGATCCAGATCTGGATATGTCAATACTTATATATCTAGCTAGAAAGCTTCTTAAAAGCACTGGATCTAGCTATATCAATTTCATTCCATTGGATATTTTTTTTAATGTTTTCTGGATCTATGATTGTCTTTGTTTCTCTGGTTTGTAGCTTTCTGTGCTTCACAGATCAGATCTGATTTATGTTGCATGTATTAGCTCTAGTTCATTCATTTAGCTTAGCAAATATTTTAAAATGATGGTTTTGTGTTTGTTATTATGGCACTATCGAGATTTAGCTTACAGATCTACACTTACAACAGATTTGGGATTTAATTGTGCAGATATGAGATATGGCTGCAATAGCAAAGATAATGAATGCAACATTGGTCCTTCCTTCTCTTGATCACAAGTCCTTTTGGACAGATCCGAGGTATGAACTCTTGCCTACAACAACCATGAGAATCTTTCACTAGTTTTGGTAGACTAGAAAACTAAAAAAACAGGGCTTAATGTAGTTTCAATAGAATCTTGTAGTGAATTTAAGGACCCTTTTGATTGGAAGCGCTTCATAGAAGTCTTGAAAGATGATGTTGAGATAGTGGAGTTCCTCTCACATTTAAGTGTAAAAATGCTATATATTGCTGATGGCTATGATATTCTAGTTTGGGGATATTTGGATTATAGTCCATCTATAGTAGGAGACCCATCAAATGGATAATTTGGATGGGAACTGAAACCTGATTAAACTAGGTGATTTGTGAGACTTTTTGCTATTTGGTGTATATGGATTGCTTGATCTGATAACAAAGAGGCCCATATCTTGAGGCAAAATTTTCCACTAAAAACATCTCACTATTGTATTTTGAGGTTATTTTTTCACTGTATCCATATTCTTCTGACATTCTTCACTATTGTATTTAGAGAAGATAAATTTCTTATATGCTTCTCTCTAACTCTGAGATTGATGGTTACAGAGTAGTGTAGAATGTGGTTGTCCCATTTGACAGTTGTAGATGCAGCCATTATGAACTTATTGTAGGCCTTTGTACTGCTGCATATATCTTCATTATTTAAGTAAGCTCTAATCTAGTCATGTGTATAACTGCATGATGATGGAGCCATGGATCACTTCTAATATCCAGCCATCACTTCTGTTGATTTTTTCAATGCAGTTTTCATTGATATCCACTAGCATGGTTTGGAATGCGCTTGTATGTCAAAGCTTGAGTTCTGAGGTTGCGGTGGAAGGAAATGTTAGGTAACTCTATTTATCTTCTAGAATGTATGTCTACTTTGAATTGAGGATTGATAGGGATGTAGAGGATAGGCTCTTATACTCTTGTAACCATGGAAATCTAATTTAACAGGTTTCTTTTGGGAAAAAATTCATTCATTTTTTGGGAAATGGTGGAAAAGGAAATCGATTTCCACACCTATTTTTGCTTTTACAATCACAGGAAAACATCACATCTATGGAAGTTGATTTCATCTCCACTGTTTTCTAGAGTTCTCCACCAATCCAAACTGTTGGAAGGAATAGAAAAAGCAGCATGGAAAAAGGTAAAATCGTTCCCCTTAGTGAAATCTTCCTTGATGTCTTTCTTGTCAGCATTTATATACCCATTACGCCACTAGTCAAGGGGTCCTTGGCTGGCACATGCACTGTTTCTCTTTCCTCATGCAAACTGTTTATGTTGCCCTATAGGGTGGTGATGGAAAAATGGCAGATGCAACAACGGCAAAGACCGAAAAGAAGGCGGTAATTTTCTTGATTATGTGGCTACGATACTTTTTTAAGCTATGTATTACAAAACCTGACGGCCATGTACTAAATTGATAGAGCCTAAAACACTTGCAATGCCTAGTGCCCAGACTTCTAGATTAAAAACCCTATTTGTTGGCAACCTATCCTATTATGTCGAAAGAGCTGATGTGTAAATATCATTTAATAACAGAGAACTACTCTTGTGACAAGATTTTAATTTCTCAATGTATATGGGAAATAAGATGGCTACATCTGATAAAATGAGATAATTTGCTTCCTTTGTTCACCGGCAGAGAGGAATTCTTCAAAGGTGCTGGTGAAGTTGTTGATGTCCGATTTGTGTCAAATGAAGAGGGTGACTTCAAGGGATTCGACCATGTTGAGGTTTGCCACTGAGGCAACAGCTCACAAGGTAAGTTTTATTTGATGAAATCCTATGTTTTCTTTCTTCTTCAGCATTTGCCAAGTTCCACTTGGAAAAAAATGAAACAACAAATGGTACGGAACTAAAGTGTGACACTAGTTGACATGCAAAACATCAATTTGATGAAATCCAAAGTCTTCTTTTGCTTCACTTGTATTTTAAATTTCACATGCATTTCTAGCCAATCAGTTCTCTTCATCTTTTGTATATGTAGTAGTCATATAATAATGCATCTTTTAATATCATCTATAGCCGTATGCATCTTTCAATTTTCTGACGTTGACTTCTTCTTCATCTTGAATTCCAATTTGCACTTTGTCTTGTTCTTCTTCTTAACTTGCATTTTAAATTTCATGTGTGTTTCTTCTTAAACAATTTTCTCTTCATCTTTTACACAATGGTCATGTATGTACTTGTTGCAATTTGCCAAGATTGACATGCTAGATACCTCGTATCATATGTAAATTAAACTCATATTGCTGCATGTTTTCTTTCTTCTTCCATAAATGTGAAATGTGAAGCCGTTTTTGGTTGGCTTTATACGAGCGATGGGTTAATTTTCCTTGCATGTGTGTGATTCATGTTGAATATACATTTTTCAATATGACATCGTCTTTTTCTTTTTTTTTTTTTTTTTTTTTCAGAACCTTGGAGGGATTATTTCACTTTTAGATGAAGCCTGGTATGTTGCTAGTGTAGCATTTTAGCTGGTCTCATCATCGGTTAAGCTACTGCTAGGATGACATTGGTTTTGGGTTCTAAAAGGATTTTTTTTTTGTCCTTTTCTTTTTTCATTTTCATAAACGAACAGGAAAACATTTTCATGTTTGTCTCCATGTGTCATGCAGCATGTTTCCTAAATCCACACATGAAACCTTTGCTCAGAAGTTGTACCAGACATTCAAAAGTAACAGCCGGTTTATAAACCAAAGCTTTCCCGTACTGATTTTACTATTTCTCATTATGCAGGGGAGGTAAAAATAAAAAATTTCGTTGCATATATGTTGTCTTCATTCTGTGTCAAGACTTCTTCTTCTTCTTTTTTTTCCCTGCAATTTGAATAATCTCTCTATCTTGTGGGAGCTCATCTGATGGAGTTGCCATTTCCCCAACTGGTAAAGCCTCATCAGCACAACAAAAAACAACCATACTTCAGGTATAGATGTTTAACGAGTTAAGCTACTTCAAGGACATATTACTAGTAGTCTAAACATTAACACATCCATCCAATCTTCTTCTCCTTTCTCTCTCTCTCTCTCTCTCTCTCTCTCTCTCTCTCTCTCTCTCTCTCTTATTTATCATTAGTTTGTCACCACCAAGTCGATGAGAGATGATGGAGGAATTAATGTGATCAAGAAAGCCATCGAGAAGCTAGGCTTGCGACACAAGGAACACATTTCTGCATATGAAGAGGGCAATGAAAGAAGATTGACAGGTCGTCATGAAACTGCAGATATCCTCACATTTTCTTGGGTAAGGAAAATAAGTGGGATGAATACACAAATATTGGGAAAAACTAGCTTAGCCATTTTGTTTTCTTTTCATTTATCTCCAAATCAGGTGGAACCAACAGTGTATTTCATTTCAGGCTAGTTAATTGTCATGTAGACCATACATTTTCTAAAAAAATAAAATAAAATTGGATGGTCTAGAACAGTTTCAAGTTTCAAATTGTTTTGGTCCATCTGTTGTTTTCATATCATACCTGCAGTGAAGAGAAATGGGTTGGATTTTATAAACGGATCGTGTACTTTTATAAATAGGTTGGATTTTGTTAAATAAAATGAAATTGCTGATTTTATAAATGTGTTGCAGGTAAGATATTGGCCGGAGTGGTGTTTGGTTCAAAATAATGTGATATTGGTTGCTATTCATGGTGGTCCGCACTTGGTGAACAACCCAAAAATGAGCCATTCGTTGATGATATTCCACAGTTTGAGGTCCCTATTGCTATGATCCATCCTGTTCCAAGTCCAGTAAGAAATGAAAGTATTTTTATTTCTCTTAATGTGGGCTCATCTGTTCTGCATTTTTCAAATAAGACACATCATTCATTCCCCTTCTTACAATTAGGATACAAAGATACTCCAAATAATTAACATATTTGCATTGTATACCATCCTATACTTCAATTTAAAGTGTAAATATGAAACTCATGGCATACCAATGATGCAAGTGGTACAATAGACCAGTCGATGCCGTATGTGAGGTTCCAATGGGAGCCACAAGGGTTGTTTAATGACTGATGCTATGCATTTCAGCGGTTGGCAGTTTCTTTCCAGCTGGCAACCAATTACGTCTAGAAAGCACTTAAATTTTTAATTGATTGTTTTGTTTGCTTCTCCAACTGGAAATTGGCACTGTTTATGGTCTCATCAATCATTATATAGCCCATGTTGCATGAGAATGTCATTAACACTTAAAGAAAGAAGGCAAATGGAATGCTTCAGTTTTGTCTGCTTCCCCAACTTTCAAAAAATGTTTGTGAATAAAGAGGCTCTAATCTTGAATGAAGGCAAATGCTCGGCTATGGAAAAATGGCACACAGTTTATGTGCAACTAATACTTACAGAGTTCTCGTCTGGGACCTTTCCAATTTCTGATTAGGTTTTATTTTTAAATTCTCAATGATATTGTCTTAAAAGTTGAACTGAATGATGTGCTATTTCAGTTTTAATAATTCATTGCTTTGAAGCATTTCTGGACATTTTTGTTATGTGTATGCATGATTTGCACATGATCTTATTTTCTTTCTTTCTTTCTTTCTTTTTTCTTTTTTTTAAAATTTTTTTTTTATCTCCAATGAATGTTGATGCCTACCTAGGATCTCTTACAAGTATGCCATGTTGGCCCATTGATGCCGTGAAGGAAACAATGTTCGCATGTAGTTCTTGACATTTCGTGTTATACCGATAATGGTAGAGTGAGGGTTTCAACAACAAATCTTGACTATGATTTTTCTAGACATGTACTTGTGAGTTTGATTTATCTGGCATTTAAAGTAGCTGTTGATTATTTTAAAATGCAGTGAGTATCTCTGGTTTTATGGTTTTACTTGTACATTCCTGTATTGATTACTCAAGCATGACGGTTATGCGCATTCTTTCAGGTGGATGTTGCATGTGGGAGGATTGAGCTGCATATTTCATATTCAAGCATCCGTACGTCTCTTGTCAAGAATGCACATGTGTAGTTAATCAAACAATACATTATGTGATATCATGTACATGATATCTATGTTGTAATTCCCCTCATGCATTTTGCTAAAAATCCATGTTTATGCATGATTCTCATGCATTGACATGGATTCGGACAAAAAAAGATCAAACCCGAACCCAATTTCCTAAACCTAAACCTTAACCTATTCTCAAATCCCTAAACCTAAACCTACACCTAATCCTAATCTCAATTCCCTAACCTAAACCGAAACCTAAACTCGAAAACCCAAACCTAAACCCGATCCCGAACCCGAACCCGATTTCCTAAACCTAAACCTTAACCTATTCTCAAATCCCTAAACCTAAACCTAAAACTAATCCTAATCTTAACTCCCTAACCTAAACCTAAACCTAAACTTGAAAACCCAAACTTAAACCCGATCCCGAACCGTAACCCGATTTCCTAAACTAAACCTTAACCTATTCTCAATTTCCTAAACCTTAACCTACAACCTAACCTAAACCTAAACCTATAACCTACACTTAGAACCTAAACCTAAACCTATAACCTAAACCTAAGCCTAAAACATAAACCTATGACCTAAAACCTAAATGTTTTCTCAAATCCCTAAACTAAAACCTACACCTAATCCTAATCTCAACTACCTAACCTAAACCTAAACCTAAACTTGAAAACCCAAACTTAAACCCGATCCCGAACCCGAACCCAATTTCTTAAACCTAAACCTTAACCTATTCTCAAATCTCAAAAACTAAACCTACACCTAATCCTAATCTCAGCTCCCTAACCTAAACCTAAACTTGAAAACCCAAACTTAAACCAGATCCCAAACCCGAACCCGATTTCCTAAACCTAAACCTTAACCTATTCTCAAATCCCTAAAACTATAACCTATAACATATAACCTATAACCTAAACCTAAACAAAAAAAATGCAGTATCTCTGATTTTATGGTTTTACTTGTAGATTCCTGTATTGATTACTCAAGCATGATGGTTATGTGCATTCTTTCAGGTGGATGTTACATGTGTGAGGATTGGAGCTGCGTATTTCAGATTCAAGCATCTGGTATGTCTCTTGTTAAGAATGCACATGATTGGAGTTGGGGTATTTATGTATTTGCTCGAAATTGATGGAGCAGACCCGGATGTGCGTCGGAGCTATCCGAAAGAGCGGGGGTCCCTGGAAGGTGGGAACCGCTGTTATGACCATGATGAAGCTGTCCATTTCCTATGGAAAACATTGGAGGGGTCTGGCCATTTGGACAGGCCGTGTTTATGTATTTGCTCGAAATTAATGGAGCGCACCCGCATATGCGTCGAGCTATCCTAAGAGCGGGGTCCCCGAAAGGTGGGAACCGTTATGACCATGATGAAGTCAGTTTATTTCCTATGGACGGCATTGAGGGGCCGCCATTTGGACAGACCGTGTTTATGTATTTGCTCGAAATTAATGGAGCAGGCACTGGATGTGCGTCGAGCTATCTCGAAAGAGCGGGGGTCCCTGTAAGGTGGGAACCGTCATTATGACCATGATGAAGTCATCTATTTCCTATGGATCAAGATTGGAAGGGCTCAATGCCATTCTGGACAAAGCCATGTTTATATTTGTATTTGCATAGGACCACATCCGAACTCATTCTCAAATCCTATAACCTATAACCAAAACCTATAACCTATAACCTATAACCTAAATCAAAACCTCTAACCTAAACCAAAACCAAAACCAATAACCTAAACCCGAACCCATTCTCAAATCCCAAAACCTATAACCTATAACCTAAACCAAAACCTATAACCTTAAACAAAACCTATAACCTAAACCAAAACCAAAACCAAAACCTATAACCTAAACTCAAATCCCTAAACTAAAACCTATAACCTAAACCCGAACCCATTCTCAAATCCAAAACCTAAACCTTAACCTAAACCAAAACCTATAACCTAAACCCGAACCCATTCTCAAATCCCAAAACCTATAACCTTAACCGAAACCAAAACCTATAACCTCTAACCGAACACATTCTCAAATCCAAAACCTAAACCTTAACCAAAACCTATAACCTAAACCCGAACCTATTCTCACTTCCCAAAACCTATAACCTAAACCTAAACAAAACCTATAACCTAAACCAAAACCAAAACCTATAAGCTAAACCCGAACCCATTCTCAAATCCCAAAACCTATGACCTAAACCAAAACCAAAACCTATAACCTAAACCAGAACCCATTCTCAAATCCAAAACCTAAACCTAAACCAAAACCAAAACCTATAACCTAAACCCGAACCCATTCTCAATTCCCAAAACCTATAACCTAAACCTAAACCTAAACCTTAACATAAACCTAAACCAAAACCTATAACCTAAACCAAAACCTATAACCTAAACCAAAAACCAAAACCTATAACCTAAACCCGAACCCATTCTCAAATCCCAAAACCTATAACCTAAACCAAAACCAAAACCTATAACCTAAACCCGAACCCATTCTCAAATCTAAAAACTTAAACCTTAACCAAACCTATAACCAAAACCAAAACCTATAACATAAACCCGAACCCATTCTTAAATCCACCTTAATCTAAACCAAAACCTATAACCTAAACCAAAACCTATAACCTAAACTAAACCTATACTTATAACCTAAAACTATTCCCAAATCCCAAAACCTATAACCTAAATCTAACCTTTCCCTAAACCTATAACCTAAACTCAATTCCCAGAGCTAAACCTACACCTAATTCTAATCTTAACTCTCTAACCTAAACCTAAACCTAAACTTGAAAACCAAAACTTAAACCCAATCTCGAACATGAACCCGATTCTAAACCTAAACCATAACCCATTCTCAAATCCAAAACCTATAACCTAAACCTATAACCTAAACCTAAACCAAAACCTATAACCTAAACCCAAACCCATTCTCAAATCCAAAACCTAAACCTAAACCAAAACTAAAAACTATAACCTAAACCCGAACCCATTCTCAAATCCCAAAACCTATAACCTAAACCAAAACCAAAACCTATAACCTAAACCGGAACCCATTCTCAAATCCAAAAACCTAAACCTAAACCAAAACCAAAACCTATAACCTAAACCCGAACCCATTCTCAATTCACAAAACCTATAACCTAAACCTTAACCTAAACCTAAACCAAAACCTATAACCTAAACCAAAACCAAAACCTATAACCTAAACCCGAACCCATTCTCAAATCCCAAAACCTATAACCTAAACCGAAAACTATAACCTATAACCTAAACCCGAACCCATTCTCAAATCTGAAAACCTAAACCTAAACCAAAACCAAAGCCTATAACCTAAACCCGAACCCATTCTCAATTTCCAAAACCTATAACCTAAACCTTAACCTAAACCTAAACCAAAACCCATAACCTAAACCAAAACCAAAACCTATAACCTAAACCGGAACCCATTCTCAAATCCAAAAACCTAAACCAAAACCTATAACCTAAACTCAAATCCCTAAACCTTAACCTATAACCTAAACTAAACCTATACTAATAACCTAAAACTATTCCCAAATCTAAAAACCTATAACCTAAACCTAACCTTTCCCTAAACCTATAACCTAAACTCAATTCCTGAGCTAAACCTACACCTAATCCTAATCTCAACTCCCTAACCTAAACCTAAAACTAAACTTGAAAACCAAAACTTAAACCCAATCCCGAACATGAACCCGATTTCCTAAACCTAAACCATAACCCATTCTCAAATCCAAAACCTATAACCTAAACCAAAACCAAAACCATAACCTATAACCTAAACTCGAACCCATTCTTAAATCTCAAAACCTATAACCTAAACCAAAACCAAAACCTATAACCTAAACCCGAACCCATTCTCAAATCCAAAACCTATAACCTAAACCTAAACCTTAACCTAAACCTAAACTTAAACCTATAACCTAAACCAAAACATATAACCTAAACCCGAACCCATTCTCAAATCCCAAAACCTATAACCTAAACCAAAGCCAAAACCTATAACCTAAACCCAAACCCATTCTCAAATCCAAAAACCTAAACCGTAACAAAACCTATAACCTATACCAAAACCAAAACCTATAACCTAAACCAGAATCCATTCTCAAATCCAAAACCTAAACCTAAACCAAAACCGAAACCTATAACCTAAACCCGAACCCATTCTCAATTCCCAAAACCTATAACCTAAACCTAAACCAAAACCTATAACCTAAACCAAAACCAAAACCTATAACCTAAACCCGAACCCATTCTCAAATCCAAAACCTAAACCAAAACCTATAACCTAAACTCAAATCCCTAAACCTTAACCTATAACCTAAACTAAACCTATACTAATAACTTAAAACTATTCCCAAATCTCAAAACCTATAACCTAAACCTAACTTTTCCTAAACCTATAACCTAAACTCAATTCCTGAGAGCTAAACCTACACCTAACCCTAATCTCAACTCCCTAACCTAAACCTAAACCTAAACTTGAAAACCAAAACTTAAACCCAATCCAGAACATGAACCCGATTTCCTAAACCTAAATCATAACCCATTCTCAAATCCAAAACCTATAACCTAAACCTAAACCAAAACCATAACCTATAACCTAAACCCAAACCCATTCTCAAATCCCAAAACCTATAACCTAAACCAAAACCAAAACCTATAACCTAAACGCGAACCCATTCTCAAATCCAAAAACCTATAACCTAAACCTAAACCTTAACCTAAACCTAAACCAAAACCTATAACCTAAACCAAAACATATAACCTAAACCCGAATGCTGAGGGTCAAATATTGCATATCAGACCTCAATTATTGTCAGATTTTACATACACAATAATGCTTAATGAAGTATTTTAATTGTGTTTTGTTGCAGGATGCAATCAGGAGCATTGACTGAAAACTGATAGTAAAAGCGTGGATTTGACACTCTGATGTCACAAAAGTAAGGGGACGGATTCCAGGGGATCAAGATCGAAGGATTTACACACCAGGGAGCCGAGGAATCAAGCCGTTCATGTTAAAGAGGCCCGAAACTGGTGCGGAATGTAAGATCACAGGGTTCCCACCATCCGTTTGGCTCGAAAATTCATACAGGACCTGAAGACCATATATTAACCGTACAAGTCGAATTTCAGCTCCCGAATCGTTGTGGAAGTGGTTGAACTGATAGATCAGCCCTTAAAATCTGGATTCTGGGCCCACTTGATATCCAGATATGCTTCAAAATTAATGTCAACAGTTTAAATGAGGTGACAAAACAGATGGTCGGATCGGATTTCCTACACACATCACGAGTGGACCCCATTGGTCGTGACTGTGCACAGTGCACAAGTGCACTTCAAACGCACCGAACAGGGAGAAGCGGTCAAATGAGGTTGACCCGCACCTTCCGTCTCTCACGTAGCCAGCGTCCAGCGGACGGACGCTGGCCACTTGGGTTTTGATTGTGGGTCCCAACCATGGTCCAAACGGATGATCCAGACCGTCCATTCGTTCTCTGAGGTGGCCAAGATCTTCGCCTAGGTGGAGAAATTGCGAAAGACAGCGAAGATCAGATCTTAACTGTACAAATGGGGTCGGACGGTCGTATGATCGATCACGCGAGCCACACCAAAATCAATCTGAAAGCAGCCATTCTTTACTTATTTTTCGACGTGATTGTAATGAACGGTGTGGATTGCATCAAAAACATCACTGTGGAGCCCACCGAACACGTCAGCACGATGACGTGCGAATGGCGTGCGTCCGTGAAAACTGAAAATTTCGGGGCTTTGTGGTCCACTATCTTTGATCGTTTTGATGATCTGGACCATCCACATGTTGCAACAGGTGGCCATAACCCTATCCAAGGTGTCAGATTCAACGGATTTGTTGATTTTACGCCGCAATCTCAATCAAAATGCAAGGAATTTCTTGTTTGCACGTTGAGCTGCGTAAACTCCTTCTGCGCACGCGAAGTTTGGTTCTCTGACTCCAGCAAGGTCTCCAGCAACCGGTCCGACCTCCAGCAGCTATAAAGAGAAAGGAGAGAAGAGAAAAAAAGCATCTGGAGTTCGGCTGGAACATGAGTGAAGCCCTGTTGTTCACCATCGTCTCCTGGGCATGGTCGGATGACGGTACCCTTCCTAACCTCTATGGCATGTTGATTGGTTGGTAATTAGTTTAATTCTGTTGTTTGCTTTGTCTCCTAGGCATGGTTTAGTGATGGAATCTATTCTAATTCATATACCTTTCATCTTTTGAAAACGATATCAACGGCAGTTCAGTTAACTTCCATGATTTTTGATACAGGCATAAGATCTCCCTGATTTCTACAAGTGGATCCTCTGAATCCCTAGTGTTCCTCTTCTGAATTTCTCCTAAGTTTTAAATAATTATTCCACAATTATTCTCTAAATTTCTTTTAGTTTAGATTTCATCTTAGTCTAGTTCTAATTCTACGTAGTTTCAGATAACGTACAAGTATCAGTCCCTTGGGATTCGACCTCGGTCTTACCGACTTTATTACTACATCACAACCCTGCACTTGGGGAGTGAACAAGTTTTTGGCGCCGTTGTCGGGGACTGACAGCTACGTAATTTTGAAATTAATTAGTTTTAGAATTATATTAAGATTAGGATTTTACTAACTTTAGTTTTAGATTTTATTTTTTTTTATTTCTAGAACTAACCTATTTCCTATTCTGTAGGTTGTTAAGATAGAACTTCTAATTTGGTAAACTCTTTCTGATTTTCTAGATTTTCTAACTCTTTAGATTTGGTTTGCTTTAGGAACTTCTTCTAACTTTAGAAACTAACTTGTTTTGGTTTGTTTGACAGTTTTTAACTTAGGAACTCCGATCTGGTAACTTCTTTCCAAATCTTCTCGTTCTTTCTAGGTTGTATTTCATTTATCTCTTTTAGGTCTAAGTCTAGAATCTGAATTGAGGTTATGGTTGCAAATCAACCTCAAGCACCTTCGCCTCGTACTTTACGAGATTATTTACAACCAGCGGGGGTGAGCACGCCCTCATGCATGATTTTTTCAGAAAATACGGGACACATGAATATCAAGCCAGGGGTGATCCAACTCCTTCCTAAGTTTCATGGGCTTGAATCTGAAGAACCGTATCTACATTTGAAAGAGTTTGATGAGATTATAACCACTTTATATTTTCCAAACGTGTCTAAGGACACAGTCAGGCTGAAACTCTTCCCCTTTTCTTTGAAAGAAAAAGCTAAGACGTGGTTGCATTTACTACGTCCTAGATCTATTGGCATATGGAATGATATACAAAGAGAGTTCATAAGGAAATTTTTTCCATATCATAAAATGAACACTCTTAGAAAATCAATCATTAACTTCGCCCAAAGGGAGGATGAAACATTCTTCCAATATTGGGAGCGGTTCAAAGATCTTATAAGCTCTTGCCCACAACACGGTTTTGAAACGTGGCGCATTACGCACTTCTTCTATGATGGGCTGACATCTTCCATGCGCCAATTAGTCGAGACAATGTGCAATGGAGAATTATGAATAAAAATATCGATGATGTGTGGGATTACTTGGATAGACTTGCTGAAAATGCACAATCATGGGACACATATCCAAAATCGAGTACCAGTTCTAGGCCTACTCAATCAAAGGAAAGGAGTGAAGTATACCTGCTGAAAGAGGATGATGATATCAATGTTAAAGTAACTAATCTCATAAAGAAATTCGAGGCCATGGAATTGAGGAAGGATAAGGGTAAGGAAGTTGTTTGCGGTATTTGTGGTTGTAGCAGTCACACAACTGAAAATTGTCCAACCATATCTGCCTTTCAAGAGGTTCTGACTGAGCAATCCAATACCGTAAATAATTACCAAAGACCTTTCAATGAACCCACCTCTAATACGTACAATCCTAGTTGGAGAAATCATCCAAACTTCAGTTGGAGGAATGGACAAACTACTACCTCTCAAGGTTTCTTCAATCAAATTCCAATTCAAGGGAAACCTCAAGAGGATCCAGTTCTAAAATACATTCAAGAGCAAGAGCTATTCAACCAAGATATCAGATCAGCAATAGGATCACTTACATCATCCCTTCAAAGGATAGAGTCACACATAATGATTGGGGGAAAGGGGATGATTCCTACTCAACCTTTCTCCAATCTCAAACCGCAATATGAGATAAGTGATCCAAGCTCTTTAGATCAGATGGGGCAGGCTAAATCTATCACCACTCTTAGGAGTGGGAAGACCATTGACAAAACTATTCCGGTTAGGGCTGAAAAACCTAAGGACCCGGAAGAGGATAACAATGATAGACCTAGCATTGCTCCACAAGAATTAGAACCGGAACTTCAAAAGAAGCCAGTTGCTCCATTTTCCCAACGGTTGGTTGCACCAAAACCTCTCTCTAACTCTCAGGATATTCTAGAGGTGTTGAAACAAGTGAAAGTCAACATTCCTCTACTTGATGCCGTAAAACAAATACCTTCATATGCCAAATTCCTGAAAGACCTATGTACGACTAAAAGACGGCAAAGTATTCAAAAGAAGATCTTCTTGACTGAGAAAGTGAGTGTCATCCTAAAGCAAGATGTGCCGCAGAAATTCAAAGATCCCGGTAGCTCAACCATATCATGTGTAATCGGGGATTATCGAATTGATCACGCACTTCTTGACTTAGGAGCGAGCGTCAATCTGATTCCTTACTCGGTATACAAACAGTTAGGTTTGGGTGAATTAAAACCCACCCTAACCACACTACAGCTTGCTGATCGCTCTGTTCGTGTACCAAAAGGGATAATTGAAGATGTGTTGGTCCAGGTCGATAGATTTTACTATCCTGTAGACTTTATCATCTTTGACACCGAACCCATCAATAATATGAGCACTCAGATTCCCATCATTCTTGGTCGCCCATTCCTTGCCACTTCAAACGCAATTATCAATTGCAGGAATGGTGTCATGACTATGTCTTTCGGGAATATGACGTTAGAGTCATCTTTTTCAATAACGGTAGAAACTCAGAGGATGATGACGATTTTCATGACATTAACATGATTGATTCTTTCGTGGAAGATAAAACACCTCTGACCTTATCCTCTGACCCTCTAGAGAAGTATCTGACACACTCCCATGATTTGGATGATGACATGATTAGGGAGACGTGCGTCGTACTTGATACAGTGCCGGTACTTGAAGTTAACCAGTGGAGGCCACAATTTGAAGAGTTGCCCAAAACCGATACAGTGCCTCTACCGCCTAACCTCAAAGCACCGAAGCTTGACCTAAAACCTTTACCCTCTGATTTGAAATATGCCTATTTAGGTCAAGAAGAAACATACCCAATGGTGATTTCATCCCACCTTGAGAACAAACAAGAGAGTATGCTCATTTCTACTCTCGAAGAAGATAAAGGAGTTACTGGACATATCATCACAGATCTCGATAGAATGAATGAACTCCTTTCAACTGAATGTTTCGACTCTTTGGATGATTACTTGGCACACTCTGCAGATTCAAATGATCTCATGTTAAAAGATAAAGTGGATGCCTTGCAAGACGACGTCTCGGTAGTCATCATTGATCGAGAGAACCCTTATTCTGAAGTCCCTTCTTCCCCTGATCCTAAACGTCTACTATTAAAGGAGGAAGAACTGAAAATTGAACCGAAGCCTGGAACTTCGGAATGCATTGAGACTAAATTACTTCTCGAAAATTTTTCTGAATTTTATCTACCTGTAGTCTCTGATTCACCATGGGATACTAACTTTGAGACTTTTTCTGACACAGGTGAATCATATATACTTTTGATACCTCAGGCGAATCAACGATAAATTTTTGCAGAGGTACACAAGTTTCTCTGACCATTCATGCTCCAGGGCATCAAAGCCTATTACAAAAAGGGCTTTTGGATGATCCTGTTGAGGAACTTACTGAGAAATTTATCCAGATATTGGCCGAAAGAGGAACTGTGTGGCATGACTGAGTAGTTTTTTCCCTGTTTTCTTAAGACTAGGGTAGTTTGCTTTATTTATCTAGCTGAAGACGGTAAACTTGGCGCTCCTAGGAGGCAACCCAGCTTTTGATTCCATGATTAGTCAATTCAATGTTTGTGGGTAACATTGCTGCAAACCCTCACGAGACTACAACTCGTCCACTAGGGGCAACCTAGGGGTTTAAAGGCTTGTTGCATACGCTAAATGCAATCGAGAGCACCTGCGAAAGTGGTATAGGTAGGATTTTATTTTTGTTATTTTTGTTTTACCTTCTCTCTTGTGTTGATCCGCTTTTACTTTGTTATCCTTGGAAAGTCTTTCTCGATTCGTCATCCAGGTACTATCTTTCCATCACTTCTCATTTACTTTCGTTGTCCCATGTGTATAGCATGCTCATATCTTTTACATTGAGGACAATGTAGATTTTAGGTTGGGGGTGGGGAGATCAGGTTGCCTGATCAGTGTTTTCTTGGTCTTGAGCAAAAATTGTGAAAATTTTTAATTTTTTTGGCATTTCGTGTGAATTCAAAGTGATTTTGATGGTCGTCTTTAATGCAGAATTATAAGATATGTAATGTTGGATTTATGACTCTTGGATTTAGGTATCTGATAGATTCCACGATTGAGTTCGAATTATCAATCCATGATTAGAAGTTTTAAACATTGTTTGAATCATGATTTCACATGTCACATCTCGCTTACACATTGAAGTTTCAGTCGATATTGAAGGATTAATTTGGTAATCACTAAGCATGAAAGGAACCAACCTGAGAAAATCGAATGGATTGGGCAAACGGTCTTCACCATAGGTTTGCTCCCTATAAGTGAGGATTTGATTCCCCATAGATGATATGTGAAAAAGGGTTGGGTGTACGGTCTTCACCATAGGTTTGCTCCCTATAGGTGAGGATTGGACTCCCCTTCTTGGCATTACTTCAAAAAAAAAAAATTAAAAGCTAAAGGAATGAAAAGATGATCTTTGAGGCAAGTTTTGGTAGTTATGAATTTTCTGATTGGTTACCAATGATATCGTAAGATCGAGAAGTGAACCTTGTGATAAGCCGAGATTACACTATACATTCAGAACTCAATTGTTAAAGTTGTTCTAATTGGTGGATTAATACTTTAAACTTAATTATGAAGTTTACCGTGTGCTTGAGTCTAGGAGAGAACTATGCCCAACATTCATGAATCTTAGATTTTTCGTATCTGAATTGTTTTTCAAAATATCATCGGCTTCACAAGAATTGTCTCATAATTCTCAACTTAATTTTCGCATAGTTTGCTCGGGACTAGCAAAATGCTTGTTGGGGGTTGTGTTGAGGGTCAAATATTGCATATCAGACCTCGATTATTACCAGATTTTACATACACAATAATGCTTAATGAAGTATTTTAATTGTGTTTTGTTGCAGGATGCAATCAGGAGCATTGACTGAAAACTGATAGTAAAAGCATGGATTTGACACTCCGATGTCACAAAAGTAAGGGGACGGATTCCAGGGGATCAAGATCAATGGATTTACACACCAGGGAGCCGAGGAATCAAGTTGTTCATGTTAAAGAGGCCTGAAACTGGTGCGGAATGCAAGATCACAGGGTTCTCACCATCTGTTTGGCTCGAAAATTCATACAGGACCTGAAGACCATATATTAACCGTACACGTCGAATTTCAGCTCCCGAATCATTGTGGAAGTGGCTGAACTGATAGATCAGCCCTTAAAATCTGGATTCTGGGCCCACTTGATATCCGGATATGCTTCAAAATTAATGTCAACAGTTTAAATGAGGTGACAAAACAGATGGTCGGATCGGATTTCCTACACACATCACGAGTGGACCCCATTGGTCGTGGCTGTGCACAGTGCACAAGTGCACTTCAAACGCACCGAACAGGGAGAAGCGGTCAAATGAGGTTAACCCGCACCTTCCGTCTCTCATGTAGCCAGCGTCCAGCAAACGGACGCTGGCCACTTGGGTTTTGATTGTGGGTCCCAACCATGGTCCAAACGGATGATCCAGACCGTCCATTCGTTCTCTGAGGTGGCCAAGATCTTCGCCTAAGTGGAGAAATTGCGAAAGACAGGGAAGATCAAATCTTAACTGTACAAATGGGGGTCGGACGGTCGTATCGATCACGCGGGCCACACCAAAATCAATCTGAAAGCAGCCATTCTTTACTTATTTTTTGACGTGATTGTAATGGATGGTGTGGATTGCATCAAAAACATCACTGTGGAGCCCACCGAACACGTCAGCACGATGACGTGCAAATGGCGTGCGTCCGTGAAAACTGAAAATTTTGGGGCTTTGTGGTCCACTATCTTTGATCGTTTTGATGATCTGGACCGTCCGCATGTTCAACAGGTGGCCATAACCCTATCCAAGGTGTCAGATTCAACGGATTTGTTGATTTTGCGCCGCAATCTCAATCAAAACGCAAGGAATTTCTTGTTTGCACGCTGAGCTGCGTAAACTCCTTCTGCGCACGCGGAGTTTGGTTCTCTGACTCCAGCAAGGTCTCCAGCAACCGGTCCGACCTCCAGCAGCTATAAAGAGAAAGGAGAGAAGAGAAAAAAAGCATCTGGAGTTCGGCTGGAACATGAGTGAAGCCCTGTTGTTCACCATCGTCTCTGGGCATGGTCGGATGACGGTACCCTTCCTAACCTCTATGGCATGTTGATTGGTTGGTAATTAGTTTAATTCTGTTGTTTGCTTTGTCTCCTGGGCATGGTTTAGTGATGGAATCTATTCTAATTCATATACCTTTCATCTTTTGAAAACGATATCAACGGCAGTTCAGTTAACTTCCATGATTTTTGATACAGGCATAAGATCTCCCTGATTTCTACAAGTGGATCCTCTGAATCCCTAGTGTTCCTCTTCTGAATTTCTCCTAAGTTTTAAATAATTATTCCACAATTATTCTCTAAATTTCATTCAGTTTAGATTTCATCTTAGTCTAGTTCTAATTCTACGTAGTTTCAGATAACGTACAAGTATCAGTCCCTTGGGATTCGACCTCGGTCTTACCGACTTTATTACTACATCACAACCCTGCACTTAGGGAGTGAACACCGAACCCATTCTCAAATCCCAAAACTTATAATCTAAACTAAAGCCAAAACCTATAACCTAAACCCGAACCCATTCTCAAATCCAAAAACCTAAACCTTAACCAAAACCTATAACCTAAACCAAAAACAGAACCTATAACCTAAACCCGAACCCATTCTCAAATCCCAAAACCTATAACCTTAACCTAAACCTAAACCTATAACCTAAACCCGAACCCATTCTCAAATCCCAATACCTATAACCTAAACCAAAACCAAAACCTATAACCTAAACTTAGAACCCATTCTCAAATCCCAAAACCTATAACCTAAACCTAAACCCTAACCTAAACCTAAACAAAACCTATAACCTAAACCAAAACCAAAACCTATAACCTAAACTTAGAACCCATTCTCAAATCCCAAAACCTATAACTTAAACCAAAACCAAAACCTATAACCTAAACCAGAACCCATTGTCAAATCCAAAACCTAAACCAAAACCAAAACCTATAACCTAAACCCGAACCCATTCCCAAATCCCAAAACCTAGAACCTTAACAAAACCAAAACCTATAACCTCTACCCGAACCCATTCTCAAAATCCAAAACCTAAACCTTAACCAAAACCTATAACCTAAACCCGAAACAATTCTCAAATCCAAAACCTAAACGTTAAATAAAACCTATAACCAAAACCAAAACCTATAACCTAAACCCGACCCCATTCTCAAATCCAAAACCTAAACCTTAACCAAAACCAAAACCTATAACCTAAACCCGACCCCATTCTCAAATCCAAAAACCTAAACCTTAACCAAAACCTATAATCCAAACCAAAACCAAAACCTATAACCTAAACCCGAACCCATTCTCAAATCCAAAAACCTAAACCGTAACCAAAACCTATAACCTAAACCAAAACCAAAACCTATAACTTAAACCCGACCCATTCTCAAATCCAAAAACCTAAACCTTAACCTAAACCAAAACCTATAACCTAAACCGGAACCCATTCTCAAATCCAAAAACCTAAACCTTAACCAAAACCTATAACCTAAACCTTAACCAAAACCTATAACCTAAACCAAAACCAAAACCTATAACCTAATCCCGAACCCATTCTCAAATCCCAAAAACCTATAACCTAAACCTAAACCTAAACCTAAACCTATAGCCTAAACCAAAACCAAAACCTATAACCTAAACTAATCCATTCTCAAATCCCAAAACCTATAACCTAAACCAAAACCAAAACCTATAACCTAAACCGAACCCATTCTCAAATCCAAAAACCTAAACCTTAACTTAAACTAAAACCTATAACCTAAACCCGAACCCATTCTCAAATCCCAAAACTTATAACCTTAATCAAAACCAAAACCTATAACCTCTGCCCGAACCCATTCTCAAATCCAAAACCTAAACCTTAACCAAAACCTATAACCTAAACTCCGAACCAATTCTCAAATCTAAAAACCTAAACCTTAACCTAAACCTATAACCAAAACCAAAACCTATAACCTAAACCCGAACCCATTCTCAAATCCAAAAACCTAAACCTTAACCAAAACCTATAACCTAAACCAAAACCAAAACCTATAACCTAAACCCGAACCAATTCTCAAATCCAAAAACCTAAACCGTAACCAAAACCAATAACCTAAACCAAAACCAAAACCTATAACCTAAACCCGAACCCATTCTCAAATCCAAAAACCTAAACCTTAATCTAAACCAAAACCTATAACCTAAACTGAACCCATTCTCAAATCCAAAAACCTAAACTGAAACCGAAACCTATAACCTAAACCTTAACCAAAACCTATAACCTAAACCAAAACCAAAACCTATAACCTAATCCCGAACCCATTCTCAAATCCCAAAAAACTTGTAACCTAAACCTAAACCTTAACCTAAACCTTAACCAAAACCTATACCTAAACCAAAACCAAAACCTATAACCTAAACCCGAATCCATTCTCAAATCCCAAAACCTATAACCTAAGGGCCCGTTTGGACGGGCGGATTGAATGGGAGTTGATGGGATCCGATTGTATTGCACACATAACAATGCATTTATTGCGTTGTCAATGGATTGTCTGTAATCCCATTGTAATGACAAATCCCGCGTGGGCAGAGTCTGGTCTGTTTGGGAAGGGCGGACGAAAAATGCGTCCTACACTCGCATTTCTCGATAATCCAAGCTCGATGCAAAGATTTCTCAAGATCGATAGCTCTTTACTCGTCCCAGCCTCATCCATCCCTACGACAGATCTTCGTCTTTCCAGGAATATTTGCGGGGATTTTTTTCTAGGGCTCCGAAAACGAAAACGAGATTCTCAGTAAAATGGAAGATGCATGGCATAAGAGAAGAAAATTCTTGATTTAAGACGAGATTTCGGCCACCGCGATTCTCTGCAACTCGAATCGATTATCGATCTTCGATTTATATAGAATTGACAGAAGATGCACAGATTCAAGTTAAAATCTCCGCCGAACAGTCGAATTTGAAGTGAAAGTAAAACCCCTTTTCTGTTCTCTTCTACTACCCTGCTCTTGCTGTTGCCGCTCTCGTTTTCTTTGATTTTTTTTCCGCTTAGCCCCACCTTGATGTAAGGCTTTTATCTACGCCGTCCATCCATATTTACATATCATTTTAAGATACAAAACAAAAATTTAGGTAGAACTAATGCTCAATTGGAACACAAAGTGAGGGTTAAATGCTCACCATTAAAAACTTCTTGGGAGCTGCAAAAGTTTCAGATTAATCTGATTTTTTTTTCACTTAATACAGGTATACATGACCTTATGAATAGGTTAAATGGTAAAAAAACATCACGATGGCCCTTAGAAAAGTTTCAACAGTGGATTCATTATCAGTGCTGCTTACTTTGGTGTGGTCCACTGGAATAGTGTAAATTCTTCTTTTTTAGTATGATGCTGGAAAATGATATGAAACAATGGATAAACGGAGTGGATAATGTATTTACATCACAGTGGGCCCCACAGATCAATCGTCCGGGCGGGGGTAGGATGCAATCCGCTTCCTCGGCACAAACACCATCCATGGTACAGGGTGATAGCGCAGGGAGCATGATCCCATCGGATTCGCGAATCCAGCGAAATCCGCCTCTCATTCTTATCCATGTGCCGCCCAAACATGCTGGCATACAGATTAAGTGGGATATGACGAACGAATCCCACTTAAGACGTCCGACTCCCATTCAATCCACCCGTCCAAACGGGCCCTAAACCAAAACCAAAACCTATAACTTAAACTAGAACCCATTCTCAAATCCAAAAACCAAAACCAAAACCTATAACCTAAACCCGAACCCATTCTCAAATCCCAAAACCTATAACCTCTACCAGAACCCATTCTCAAATCCAAAACCTAAACCTTAACCAAAACCTATTACCTAACCCCCAAACCAATTCTCAATTCCAAAACCTAAACCTTAACCAAAACCTATAACCAAAACCAAAACTAAACCCGAACCCATTCTCAAATCCAAAAACCTAAACCTTAACCAAAACCTATAACCTAAACCAAAACCAAAACCTATAACCTAAACCCGAACCCATTCTCAAATCCAAAAACCTAAACCGTAACCAAAACCTATAACCTAAACCCGAACCCATTCTCAAATCCAAAAACCTAAACCTTAACCTAAACCAAACCTATAACCTAAACCCGAACCCATTCTCAAATCCAAAAACCTAAACCGTAACTCCTAACCTATAACCTAAACCAAAACCAAAACCTATAACCTAAACCCGAACCCATTCTCAAATCCAAAAACCTAAACCTTAACCTAAACCAAAACCTATAACCTAAACCCGAACCCATTCTCAAATCCAAAACCTAAACCTTAACCAAAACCTATAACCTAAACCAAAACCAAAACCTATAACCTAATCCCGAACCCATTCTCAAATCCCAAAAAACCTATAACCTAAACCTAAACCTTAACCTAAACCTTAACCAAAACCTATAACCTAAACCAAAACCAAAACCTATAACCTAAATCCGAATCCATTCTCAAATCCTAAAACCTATAACCTAAACCAAAACCAAAACCTATAACCTAAACCAGAACCCATTCTCAAATCCAAAACCTAAACCTAAACCAAAACCAAAACCTATAACCTAAACCCGAACCCATTCTCAATTCCCAAAACCTATAACCTAAACCAAAACCAAAACTTATAACATAAACCCGAACCCATTCTCAAATCCAAAAACCTAAACCTTAACCAAAACCTATAACCTTAACCAAAACCTATAACCTAAACCCGAACCCATTCTCAAATCCCAAAACCTATAACCAAAACCTATAACCTAAACCCGAATTCATTCTCAAATCCCAAAACCTATAACCTAAACCTAAACCTTAACCTAAACCTAAACCTATAATCATATGGTGAGACCATTTCTTTTGTGTCAATTTCATTCCTCTTTAAGTTTTTTTTTTTAATTCATTAAGGAAAAAAATGGTTATACATGATGCACTTCTTTCACTTTGTCTTTCTTTTCTTCAATGGGTATTCTAATTTATGAGTGACATGACTGTTTGTAGGATGATGGAATATACGAAGCTGTTAAAATTTCATGGTGAAGTCGAGCACATTTCTCTAATGAAGCCAAAGATTTGTATTTTCAGCATTATTGTAATTGTAATTGTAAGTGATTGAATGAATTGGATTATAATTGATTGTAATTGTAATTGATTGAATGAAGGATTGTAATTGTAATTGATTGAATGAAGGATTGTAATTGATTGTAATTGAATGAATGAATGATTGTACAGGTGGTAATTGAATGAACAAATGATTATATAAAAAATTTTAACGTACAAAATAGCTACGAATATTGACCGTAGCCACTAATATGACAGGTGTAGCTGTTTGAAGTTTTCGCTACGGATATATTGCTACAGATTCTAACCGTAGTTGTTGGAACATATAGCTACGGGTTAAATCCGTAGCCATAGGTTCCAGACCTATTGTTACCACACCTATGACTACGGTCATGCTACGGATTACAACCATAGTCATAGGTATATGGCTACAGATTTGGTCTGTAGTCTTTGCCTGTTTTCTTGTAGTTATTGCTACGGATCATATCCGTAGCTGTTGGAACCTATAGCTACGGATTAAATCCGTAGCCATAGGTTCTAGACCTATTGTTATGGGACCTACGACTACGATCGTGCTACGGACTAGATCTATAAGACCCGTATCCTATTCCGTATTGTTCCGTCAACTCCCGCGATCCTTCCCGTCGAATTCCGGCAACCTGGAACGTATAATCAACGTTGTGATCAACCCTAAGTCGTATCCTGTAGAATTAAATCGGTTTAATCTGAGACCTGTATCATTGCGACCGCACCGTCGCCGCGGTTCCAACGCCACGACTCGCGCACCAATCCGATACCCAAGCTAGAAGATGTGGGTCGGCATTTATTTCGGAAGAACGCCGCGCTTTTACGATCCCGAGAGCATCTCTACAACATGTCAAATCAATCCCATCAATCAATCAATCACATCAATCAATCAATCACTTCAATGTCAAGTACAAAGCAACCTATGCTTTCTCTCTCCAAAGTTAACTCTTTCTTACCCTCTCTCTTACACCACCTTACATGTCAAGTACCACATCCATCACTCACCTCACCCTTTCACCCATCACACCCATCCATCATCTCTCTTACAACTCTCTCTCTCTCTCTCTCTCTCTCTCTCTCTCTCTCTTTTCTCAACATTCCCAAGCCAAGCAAGAGCACCACACGTCCATGGTTTCCAAGAGAGAAAAGTGATTTTTGTGGCCCACTTTCCCATTCCAAAATCCATCATCCTAGCCATCCATTTCCCATCTCCACCATCAAAGAGGGGCACAAGGAGGGTGGCGTTCCAACGGACCGAAGAGATCAACCGGTGGGTGCTTTGATAGGGTAGCTTTTTTTATGTTTATGATGGGCCAAGTGAGACCTACCGATCAATGGTATGGATCTCACTTTGGACCTTAAGATGTGGCCGATGGCCCACCTTGATTATCATTTGATGTATGATTGGATGCAAGGGAGGGCCCATAGTGTCGGGGTCCCTCCATCACACGTGTGTCCCACTCCCTCTTTTTTTTCTCTCCCTCTCTTGTTCATTTTTTTGTGTGTGATGATGTGGCCATGTGGCCCACTTAGATGGACCCCTACCATGAAGCATATATGGGATCCGGGTCATTTGTAGGTGAGGCCCACTTCCTATATATTGCTCCAAACCACCAAACCATGTGGTGGCCCACCTAGGTAGGGCCCACCTTAAGACATTCCATGCGCCAGAACGTCCAGCGTCCCTTGGACGCTGGACATGAAAACAAATATCAACTTGGTTTAAGGCATTTTGGGGTGGGCCACTTGTATAGGCCCCACCTTGATGATTGGATTCAATCCAAGCCGTCCATCCCCTTTCCTACCTCATTTTAGGCATTGAGCCAAGAGATGAGGTTAATCTGACCCTCAGGCGGGCCATAGCATTGTAGACGACGATTTTCACCGTTTAAAACTTCCTTGACATTTCTGTACACCGAAAAATATTCAATATTGGGCTCGTTTGGCTTGTGTTGAACCATGGAGGCCATTGGGCGGGGTAGATCCTTCATGCGTGGGCCCCACACGCGAAAAACCACGCTGTGTTCAATATATATATATATATATATATATATATATATATATATATATATATATCTTGTGAAGAAAGATGTCGTCTTCTTCTGTTAGAAGGCGGGACGTCGGGCATCCCGAGTCTGGCGGCGGACGGGCACCACCACGGCCACCAGTGGGCCCCACCTTGATGTTTATTAGACATCCAATCCATCCATGAGGTGGACCACCCCCTGAGGTGGGTCCCCTCCAAAAATCAGATAGATCCAGATCTCAGGCGGCCCACACCACAAGAAAACAACGGTGATTGAACTCTACCATTGAAACCCTTTTATGGGCCATAAAAGTTTTGGATTAAGGTGAAATTTGTTTTCACCCTTCACCCAAGTCCCACGTGACCTTATGAACGGGTTGGATGGAAAATAAACATTACAGTGGGCCCCACATGGGACCCACACAGATGTATGTATTTTATTTGCTCACCGTCCAGGCGGACGGTGGCACCCACCGAATGTATGTGTTTTATTCACGCCGTCCAAGTCAGGTGGCTGACGGCCAAGAGGCCCTACAAGAGGCCACACAATTGGTGGACCCCACCATGAAACTTGTGTTGCATCCAAACCGTCTACCATTTGGCAAGCTTGTCTTAAGGCTTAGGGCCAAAAATAAGATAGATCTATTTATCATGTGGACCCCACTGTTCAGTGAGGACTGAACATCCACCATTATAACCTTGGGCCACCAAGTTCTTGGTGACACTATGAACAGATTGTATGGGAAATAAATGTTATGGTGGGCCCTAGGAATTTCAATGGTGGAAGTCATTATCACCACTTATGTAAGGCCCATGTTATGGGGCCCATTCGATGTATTTGAGGCCGTTGTTAAGGCCCACCTTGATATGAATGTAAGGCCCATGTTATGAGGCCCATTGTAATGTATTAGGGGCCCATGGGTTGGGGCCCATTGTGATGTATTAGGGCCCGTGGGTTAGGGCCCATCGTGATGTATTAGGGCCCGTGGGTTGGGGCCCATTGTGATGTATTAGGGCCCGTGGGTTGAGGCCCATTGTGATGTATTTGGGGCCCATGGGTTAAGGCCCATTGTGATGTATTAAGGCCGTGGGTTGAGGCCCATTATGACGTATTCAAGGCCCATGGGATATGGCTCATTGCAATGTACATAAGGCCCATTGGTGTGGCCCATTTGATATGCATATGGCCCAGGTGGTGAGGCCCACGTTGATGTACTTATGACTATCCGTTGAGGCCCACCTTGGTATGTACATATGGCCCATGCAATGTGGCCCACTTGTCATATTTATGGCCCGTTGTTTAGGCCCACCTTGATATACATGAGGCCTATGTTGTGAGGCCCATTTGATGTATTGAAGGCCCATGGGTCGAGGCCCAATAAGGTATACATAAGGCCCATTGAAGGTGATTTCACCGTGTTTTATGTGTTGACCTATATGGCGGGCTATGCCTTGGGAGCAATGTTGGTTTGACGTCCACATTGTAAATATAATGTTGGTTAAATGTCCGCATTACGACTCTCCCTAGGGCCATTAGTAGGCCCATTCTTGTTTTGTGTAGGCCATCTAGGCCCATCTGCATTGTAAGGATAGTTCATTACCTTATAACATGCTTAGTGTAGCTCCATGATTCATGCCCATACGCATCATATGTATGCTTGATATGAGGAATGCTGGTTATAACATGAGCCGTTGGGCTGAGACATTTACGGGACTCCATATGAGACAGAGTGCCCGACATGAGCGCATGGTATGCACGAGATTGCTGCATGTTTGTACGGTGTGATTCATGCATCTCGCATACATGTTACTTGATTACTATACGCCCTAGCGATATCAGGGCCGTAGCCTCCACAGACATGTTGTGGATGGCAAGACGGGACACCGAAAATATTTGGTTCTAGCATACGGGCGCCATAGATGTCCTTGGGTGAAAATCCCTGAGCCTCCGTGGCCAGGAGATGACTCCAACGTCGAGACCGAGTGGATATATGAGTGCACGAGGGCCGAATACCAGGAGGCCGCATCTCCCATTGTGTCGTGGTCGGTTGGGAGGGGGTGTGACCTTACCCGCCTGAGTGAGGGGGCAATATCTAGGTTGAGTTTGACCAGCTTGAGGAATGGGTCCACTATCGACGAGCCGGGCCCGATATTGGCAGGCAAATAGTGAGGTCTTTTCCACTTACCCAGTTGTGCGCTCGGATAGGGGCGACAAGCTGGTGTAGAGTGTAATAGACCCCGGTGATAATCCCAGAAAGCAATCGTACTGATATGTGGACTAATTGAGCAGGAATTGCATATTCATTTATTCATTCATTCACTATCCACTCGGGCTGGTAGTGCGTAACTAATTGTTACATGTACCATCTCATGGCCAGGATTTCAGTTGGGCACGCGACTAACCTGAGATCAGGAGTTTACCACATTATGTTTGACTATCCAAATTTAGGTATGGGACTGGTTTGGATAGAAGTCCCTTGTGATGGACCTCATAGCCTATGATACTTCGTACTATCATCCCGACTTCACATTCCAGCATAGTCATTTCATTCGCACCGCATATTACATTGCATCCGCAGTACTTAGCATTTTGGGTTACTATGTTTTTGCACTTATATGGCCTAGATGAGGTTGATGGTATTCATGACTCGTCAGGATTTGCATATTGCATTGCATCCTCAGCATCCGTTATTGTCTTGTTATGTTTTGCATCGCATAGCCTTGGTACGGCTGATAGCATTCATGGACTTACCAGTACACTTCCGCTTACTCTGATGTCATATGTTTCATGATCTTATTAGTATTTCTGTTTATCCCGATGATGTATGATTTATGTGCTTTATTGATACTTAGCACTTACCTTACACACACTTCCACCACCCTCTAAGCTTTTGTAAGCTTATGCACAATAGATGCGTGCAGGTGGCGTTAGGTTACAGCAGTGTTGAGCTTGGAGCATGCAGTTGTCTTTTGGAGTTTTCTTTGATATCATTATATTGTATTTCCCTTTCCTCATTGTACTTAAAAGTTTTTGATATAGTGGATATGTGGTGTTGTTGTTTTGTGACTTGGTTATGCTTGTGGTTATGCTCCATTACAAAAAAAAAAAAAAAAATCATACTGAAAATCCTCCTTATAGGATCCCAGGATCGGAATCTGGCGTATGGGCGCTGGGAGCCGAGAATGGGGTACTACGGAGGCTGTCAACGCTAGATTCGGTGATCGAGAATTTTGTGAGCCCGGTTTCCGAGTTTGGGGCGTGACAAGATCCATAGCCATAGATCTATGGCTACGAATTTTATCCGTTGCCTTTGCCTGTTTTTCTGGTAGTGAATCTAAGTCTTCTAATATTCCTACCAATTTGATTTTCAACATTTGCTTTATACTTAATGAAGAATTCTAATTTATTTCTTAGAAAGCATACTCTAATATATCTATAATAATCTTCTACGAATGTTACATGGTAGCTTTTGTCTCCTCTACATATGTGATTTCTAACATCACCTAAGTTGTTATGTATTAATTCTAATAACTCAGAATTTTTGCTAACAAATTTAAAGAATTTTCTAGCAAACTTGTATTCTATACAAGTTTCACATTTTTCAAAATTATTGACTAATATGTCAAGTAATAATCATATTCATTTTTTTTTTTTTCAAGTATTTTACATTCACGTATCATAATCTACTATGCCATAATGAAATAGATTCAACAATATAAGCAAAACTAGAAGACATCTTATTATTAAGGTACACTTCTTTGTCATTTAGTCTAAATTTTCTCTCTCAACAAACGGTACATGAGAGTACGCGTCACAACAAAAAACACGCATCCCTGAGTAGTTTACTTGCTGACCAGTCCATACCTATTCAAAAATCCTACAATTAATAGTTGTAGATGGGGTCCAATTCACCAAATAGCAAGTCGTGTTAATGGCCCCAAACCATAAGTCCTTGCCCAATGCAGCATTACTCAACTTACTTCGTGCCATTTTCAAAAGAGTCTGATTCATATGTTCCACCATACCATTAGTGTATACCTGAATACCTTATGCCTCACGATCTCCTCTGTAAGTGCTTATACTCAAGCACAATTTGGTTGTCAAATTTTGTAGTCCTTAAAGGATCACAAGCTCTCATGAAGATTCTCTTCGATAACTCATAAAGATATATCATCAACTTGATCAAGCATCTTAGGGAAGACTCAAGATCTCAAGTCATAAAAGTACATGGTTCGAAGATTGGAACACTCCGTATCAATCAACCATCAAGTGGTATAACCTTAGATTGACCATAAGATATGTGTATTTCACATAGCATTGTAATGATCATCTTTTATGTTAAAATACACTCAAGTTAGGCTAGCCCGACATCTGGTTCGGCCAGCCTAACTGTCTTCAGCTAACCTTACATGTTTCGGGTAAGTTTACAAATTGGACAAGATTTTTCGCGGCATGTTCGGCCAACCCGACCTTGAGTTCGGCCAGCCCGGACTTGTTCAGTCAAGTTTCCAACAATGACGTGTTTTTGGATTTCAGGTATATTGGGCTAGTCGAACCCTTTGGTCGGCCAACTGAACTTTGGCTTGTGCCAGCTGAATTGTTGAAAGATCTTATCCTGCGAAATTCGAGTGTCGTTGTAACGAAATCGTCAGAATCTGGCTAGCCGAACCAACACTTGGGGGAGCCGAATTTCCAAATCCTTTAGCTATATATAGATGGCTTCTCTCATTCATTTACACAATGAAAGTTAGTGAGAAAATACATATTTTCAAGTGAGAAAGTCAGGATCCTCTTAATCTTTTTTAGCATAATTATAATCTCCTATTTTAGCTTATATTTAATTCTCTTTGTTAAGACGCTGTAACTGTTTTTAATAGAGTAATCTAAACTCTACTTGAGATCTAAATAATTGAATTTGTGGTACCTAGGGTATTTGTTTCATATTGAATACTTTATAGATCCCTGTATTCTTTTGGGTTGAACTCATACGCGACTTCATCAATATCCCAACAAGAATATCGCTACATTCAAGCTACAGCTATGACTTCAACTTGCCAATCGAAGATAAGTACTGATTTACTTTTATTTCAGTTTGGGTTTTTCTGAGATAGCTTGAAAATCTCAGCGAGGTTGTTTGTGGTGAGCTCGTGAAAATCACAAAGTGGGTTTGTTGTGATAGCCCATGAAAATCGCAATAACTGTATCGAGTTGTTAAGGCGACCCTAAGAAAACCTTAAGATAGTGAAAACTAAAATTGTGAGTGTAGCAATTTTTAGAGTGAAGTAGATTTGCCTTTATGAACCGAATCACTATAATTTGTTTGTGCATTATTATGATTACTTTTATTATTTGTATGCTTATCTTGTATTTCATTTGCTCTTACTAAAGTTTGATATTTTGATTTCAAAGACGTCGTGAAATAAGGATGTCCTTCCTAAATCTTTTAGGTGAAGGTTGTCCTACGAACTATTTGATATCAAGAATTCAATACTCTAAACAATTAAATTTATTTACTTTATTATTCCGCATTGTATCGAAATATTTGGCAGTCCTATTCACCCTCGCTCTAGGACATCTATAACTCATCCTTTCATCCTCATCCTTATAAAACTGATTGAATTCATTCGAAGTAAATTCTATGTCACTGTCTGTCCTTAGTACTTTCAATTGTTCCGTTGATTATTTTCAACCATGACCTTTTAAGACTTGAAATTGGTAAACACGTCAGATTTATTCTCCATGAAATAAACTCACACGTTTCTAGAGAAGCCGTCAATGAATGTTACGAACAATGACAACTCTCCTCTAGAAACCATGGGTGACCACCCCCATACGTCAGAGTGCATATAATCCAACAGTCCCTTACTAATATGTTTATCAGTTTTAAATAACAATTTTAATGGTTTACCATATATGCAATGCTCACATACATCCAAATAACAAATTTTAACAGCGGGAATTAAACCATGATTTAGGAGTAACTTCATATCGCACTCACTCATGTGGCTTAGGCGTGTATGCCACATACGTGTTCACGTGGATTCCTCTACAAACGTTGTAGCTCCACCTGATACATTATTCCCAATAACCATTAAAGATTAATGCTCTTTTGTGTCATCATAATGGTGAGTGCCTCCTTTGAAATTTTCAGGACACCATCATGGGCAGTGAACTTACATCCTAGTTCATCCAGAGCACCTAGAAAATCAAATTTTCCTTTAAATATAGAACGTGTCTCACATTGGTTAGAGTACACTCCACCCCATCAAACATTCTGATGAGAACGGATCAAATTTCAATCATCTTACATGCATGATCATTGCCCATGAGAACCAGGCCACAATCATACTTATTGTATATGATGAACCAACTCTAGTAAGGGTCATGTGGTACGAAACCCTCATATACAAAATCTAATCCTGATACAAGTGATCCATTTTGGACACCGATAATGCATCGTAATCATTCGAACCTTCACGAGATTCTGTTAAATTGGCCTCCCCTATAGAATTATCTGAATTCTTATCCTTCTAGGCTTTAGGGGACCGACAATCCCTCTTCATATGTCTAGTCTTCACACAGTTCCATTACTTCATTTTGCCCTTGCCCTTAGAGTTGGACCTCGATCGCAAATTCCCTTTCTCCCGCTCAAAACCTCTTCCCCTAACAACCAATGCATTCGTAGAGGAACCCCGTGTAACACCCTGAAAATCGGGGGTGGAGTAGAAACCCAACTCCCAAGTTCCAACACATTACTTATGCAACATATTTAATGATGATTGTATGTTGTCTGTATTAGTGCATAAAACATGAATGAGATTAAGCCAAATTAGCAAAACATAATCCAGAGAAGTTGTAATACGCAAGCGGAAAATGAATGTGTATAACTTTATAAACCAGAATAGGTCCCCAAAATATGTATAAGTTGTAAGGTCAATAATTACAAGTATTGTTTCAAATTACAAGATGTCAAAAAAAATATAATAGTCCACTACAAGTGTAACCCTGAAGCCCCGTCGATCAGAACGGTCTATATAAACCCGCCTGAATACTGCATATATGAGAAAGCATCCTCATCGTCTGCGAAGTCTAGCTCCACCTCATCAGTCGAGTCTCTATCTGTAACTAAGACAGAGTCTAGTTGGTGTGTACAACACCATCCCAGAACATGGGAGTGAGTGATCAACTCAGTAGAGCTATAAAGCAAAGGTTAACATGTTATTAATTCAATCAAGCAATAATGATAAAACCATACAATCATACATACCTAAATACTCTGATTAATGCAAGAGTGATATGGAATAATGATGCATGCCCTCGCCTACTCTCCCTCAGCAACTTCATCTCACGATCGCGGCATGAAACCCTTCCTCAGTGCTTGACTTGCTATGCCAAACGTACACGTAATGCAGTGCATGCATGTGATTAGTCATGTTCTTACTTAGATTTATTTATACAGTAAGGTTGGGAAGCTAAGGTACCTCCCTTATATCATTTTCCAAACAATGATCCATTCTAGGGTCGTCAGTCCTAGCAAATATCATACGATGTTGTGGTTCTAGGTCACTACAAAGGGCTCGTCACCTGATTAATGTAGGCCTAGTTTATATTCTAGTTGCTACAGAAAGACTCGTCGCCTCAATGCAGGCTCAGAGTACGCTCGAGGTCACTACAAAGAGCTCATCACCTGATCAGTGTAGGCCGACAGCTCGAATACAGTGTCCCATACCACCGTATTCAGCTCACGAGGTTGTATGGCTCACTGGTCACTACGGGGAGGCTCGTCGCCCCAGCATAGGCCGACAGCTCGACCATGGTGTCCCATACCACCATGCCCAGCTCATGAGTCTTAGCAGATTGAGGTACCAAGGTTAAATGGGCTTTTCACTGGTGAGTTTGGTACCTTAGATTCAAGCAGTAGCGTCCAAACATGGTGAACATACATCGGGTCAATCGAGTTACTTGACGAGTTCGACTAGTATGAGTGCATGTTGAGTTGATTGACATGAAGTGCATAAGCACTCCTTGTGGCCTAACCATTGTCAATACTCCAAGTACGGCTCGGATTCATCGACCACATCCGGTGTGGCGAACCAACTTCAACCATCAGTTCGAGGCCTGTTACCAATTGCCTAGACTATATAATAGCCCCGACTATATAATAGCCCCAACCACATTCAATTTCATCAAATGATCATATGAGGTAATCAAAGCAGTAATGAATAAACAATTCAGATCCTACAATCATTGGAGCATATTATGGAATACAACTTAAACACGAATTTACACGTATGCATTCCATAAATAAAACAAACACTATAATATACGGTACATGGAGGAAATCATGCACATAGTTAAGGTAGTTGGGAATCACATCTCAACACCCATATAAATTCCAATTTTACTAACTACTTACTCATTCAGACATTTTTACAAACACTTAGACTACACATTCTAACATACATGATGTATGTTGGTTACATTACGTATTAGGGCAAATCCCTTCGCCAAGGAGTTGTTACATATACAACAAGCACATAACCATGACAGATAATCATGGCAAGCACAAATTCAAATTCCATAACAACATAAATATTTCAACATCCACGTGAAATACATTATACTCAACATAGTTCATATATATACGTAAAGCGAAACAGACATCGCATTTGGCATGTGAAATAGCACCCATGTCAGTAATAAATCATTAATCGATATTGAAAGCCTTGAAAACCATAACCTAAATGTACATAGTCCGCACCTTACGCCGGTAAATGTGTAACGGATTCGTTTTAGACACTCAGTCTTTGTCAACGTCGGATTGACAACCTATAGCATGAATTAGGTTAGCTATTTCATACTTACACTATCTGAAACCCTAAAACAGATTAGGGTTAGGTTTTATTACCCAAGTACATTGTCGGAAATGCCAAAGTTACGATATAGATAGGGTGGTTAAGTGCGTGGAGCTACGAGATCAAATCCCAGGATGAATCTCCAACTCTTTCTCTCTCTATCTTTCTCTCTCTTTTCTTCTCTTTCTTCTCTCTTTTCTCACCTAGGGTTAGAAATTCGTATGTGAAGGGAGTGAGAGGGTTTAAGGCCATTTTATAGGCTCAGAACTGATGGGAATGGCCTCAGGGCCATGGTATACTTAGGTTATAGTTAAAACTCATCTATTTCGGCTCAACAGAGCACTTTTGGAAGCCTCCTTTCTACGTGCTGCTGGACTTAAGCTCCCTGGAATTGGATCTAGGTTGAGTTAAGTTTTCGGTCCGATCGGATTTACAGATCGACCCTGGCGGACCAGTTTCAGTTTAACAGTCACCGGTACTCGATCAGGGCCACAAGTGCACTGACATGTGTGAGAAATTTCTCCTGATCCGAGGGTGTATTTGGGTCAGATTCTGACGGTCTGAATCCTTATATTTGACCCACAAGCTACAAATCTCAATTTACTTAAGTTTGGATTTTATTTCGAAAGATATTCACATTCCTCACACACTATATTCCGGGCTCAAGTTGTGCATTTCTGGACACAGTCAGGACTTGATTTCCGAGATAGTTGTCAAGTCCAGCAAGGCGGTCATAATCGTTTAGTTTCGCGGTAATCAGACTTTCGACGTGCGGTCTAGGTCCGATACGGAGTTTCGTGATGCTCCCGAGAGCAACTGGGTAATAAGATTCATCCTAGATTATAGGGTAATGTAGCATCGATGATTCTGCAAGTTTTGGGTCTTGCAATTCGTATTTAAAGTGGTTCAAGATAATTTCACAGCTAATTTAGTTTAACACTTAGTTAATTCGTCTAATTTCTAAAGGATTTGGTCCTGAGTGATTTCTGCCTGAGGTGGTACTTGGGTCTTTGTACGGATTTTTCCGAGATGTTACACCCCGCCACCATCCTTCTTCCTCGACTACTTTGAATAAAGGGCTAAGATAGTAGTTTCAACGTTAATGATCTCCCTACTATGACACATAATGTCTATGAGATTCTCGTAAGACTCTGGAAGAGAATTCAATAGCACTAGGACTTGATCTTCCTCATTGATGTTCACCTCCACTGTAACGCCCTAAAAATCGAGGTTCAAGCATAGGCTCAACTCCCAAGTTCCAACACATCACTTATGCAACATAAATAATGATGATTAAATGTTGTCCGTATTAGTGCATTAAACATGAGTTAGATTATGCCAAAACAGCATATCATACTGCAGAGACAAGTGAATTTTACAAGCGGAAGACTGTAATAGATGTATAAGATATTTGAACTGTAAAAAGTCTCCGAAGTGTGATCACGTTACCAGGTTAAATAAATATATATATGTATACTCCCAAAATGTACAAAATGAATATACATGTGTGCTCCAAAATACAATCATAACGAATGTAATGATATCTAGTCATCATCCCTTTAAGCCCCGTCAATCAGAACACGGTCTACATAGACCCGCCTGATAACTGCATGTATGAGAACTCCTCCTCATCGTCGTAGAAGTCTGAGTCAGCCTCATACGTCGCGTCAGAATCTGCATCTAAGACAGAGTCTGGTTGGTGTTTAAAATACTGTCCCAGAACGTGAGAGTGAGTGATCAGCTCAGTGGAGCTATAAGGCAAAGGTTAACATGTTATCAATTCAATCAAGCAGTAATAATAAAACAATACAATCAAATATCCCTAAGTACTCTGGTTAATGCAAACATGATATGTAGTAATGATACATGCCCTCGCCTGCACTCCCTCTACGATCTTCCTCTTACAGTCGCGGCATACACCCCTTCATCTGTGCTCAACACCAATGTCAAAGGCACATGCAATGCAGTGCATGAGCGTGATTACCAAGTTATTATTAGACTTTTTCATATAGCAGGATTGGGAAGCTAAGGTACCTCCCTTATATCATTTTCCAAACAATGATCCATTCTAGGGTCGTCAGTCCTAGCTAGTCTCATACGATGTTGCGGTTTCAGGTCACTACAAAGGGCTAGTCACCTCAATGCAGGCCGAACTTATACTCTATTTGCTACGGAAAGGTTCGTCGCCTCAGCGCAGTCTCAAAGTATGCTCGAGGTCACAACGAATAGCTCGTCACCTAATCATAGGCCGATAGCTCGAATACAGTGTCCAATACCACCGTATTTGGCTCATGAGCTTAAGTTGCTCACTGGTCACTACGGGTGGGCTCGTCACCCCTGCGTAGGCCGACAGCTCGACCATGGTGTCCCATACCACCATGTCCAGCTCATGAGTCTTAGCGGATCGAGGTACCAAGGTTAAACGGGTTTTACACTGGTAAGTTGGTACCTTAGATTCAAACAGTAGCGTCCATACATGGTGAACATACATCGGGCCAATTGGGTTACTTGACAAGTTCGACTGGTACGAGCGTACTTCGAGTTGATCGACATGGAGTGCGTAAGCACTCCGCATAGCCTAACCACTGTCAACTAGCAGCGTACGACTCGGATTCCTCGAACCTATCTGGAGTAGCGAAACGACCTCAGCCACTAACTCGGGAATCATTACCGATTGCCTGGACTACGTCGTAGCCCCAAACACACTCCAAAATAATTTCATTCATATGTGATAGGCAAGTACAGCATGTGACAACCAATCCACATAGAGGTTTCATTTGAGCATTTTAACAAACACAAAGTGTACATGTTAACATACATAGGCATTTCATCCATAAATCACGTAATAGTAAGATAGGTTACATAAAGGAAACTATAACTATAGATAAGGGGATTGAGAATCCTATCTCAACACTCTCATTAGGTACATCACATCAAGCATTTTTCCATTCAGGCATTTTTATCAAACACTTAGACTATACCTTTCAACATACATGTATTAGACTAGTTTAACATATATCCTGGCAAGCCCTTTTACAAAGGAGTTGCCACATACACAACAAGCATATATTCATAGTTAATAATCATGACAAGCACAAATCCAAATTCCATACTCATTCAATCATATCAACAAACACATGGAATACACTATTTTCAACATAGTTCATCTATATGTGTAAAGTGCGGGAAACGTCGTATCTAAACATGTGATAGCATTCAAGTCAGTCATAAATCATTAACTGACATTGAAAGCCTTGAAAACCATAACCTAAACATTTATAGTCTGCACCTTTCGCCGATAAATAAGTATCGAACTAAGTTTGTATGTCAAGTCTTCATCTATGACACGACAACCACCTATAGCATGAAATAGGTTAGTTATTTCATCACTTACACTATTTGAAACTCTAAAATAGATTAGGGTTAGGATTTCTTACCCAAGAATGGAGGCAAAATCGCCAGGATAATGATTCAGAAAGGCTGATTCAGCCCGTGGAGCGGCAGGGATGAATCCCTACAACAAACCCTCACTCTCTCTTACTTATCCTCACTTTCTTCTTCTCTTTTCTCTCTTCTCTCTCTTAGGGTTTTCCAAATTCATATGGAATGAGAGAGAGAGAGAGAGAGAGAGGGTTTAAGGCCCTTACATAGGCTCAGAACTGATGGGAATGGCCCCAGGGCCAAGGTATACTTAGGTTATAGCCAAAGGGCGACAGTTTCGGTTCAACAGAACACTTTCAGAGGCTCCTTTTCTGCATGCGGTCGGACTTAAGCTCCCTAACATTAGATCTAAGTCGAGTTAAGGTTTCGATCCAATTGGATTTACAGATCAACCCCGGAGGACCAGTTTCAGTTCAACGGTCATCGTCGCACGATCAGGGTCATGAGTACATGGACCTCTGCTGGAAAATTTTCCTGATCCGAGGGTGTATTTGGGTCAGATTCCGACGGTCTAAAAGCTTAGATTTGGCCCACAAGCGAACGGCCCAAATCACTTAAATATGAGTTCAATTTCTAAAGGTATTCGCGTTTCTCACACACTTCGCTCCAGGCTCAAGTTGTGCGTTTCCGGATACTATTTGGATTTGATTCCCGAGATGGTTGTCAAGCCTAGTAAAGCAGTCATAAGTGTATAGTTTCGTGGTCAACGGACTTTCGACACATGGCCCAGGTCCGATACGAAGTTTCAAGGTGCTTCCGAGAGCAACCGAGTTTAGAGATTGGTCATAGGTTTCAGGGTAATGTAGCTTTAATGATTCTACAAGTTTTGGATCTTGCAGTTCAGATTTAAAGTGGTTCAAGCTAATTTCACAGCTAATCTAGTTTAGCACTTAGTTAATTTCATCTAATTTTTAAAGGATTTGGTCCGGAGTGATTTCTGCCTAAGGCGGTACTCGGGTCTTTGTACGAATTTTTTCGAGACGTTACATCCACGCTCATCAATTTACAAAGTAGTTTATTAAAGTTACTTATATGTTCATTAAGATCTGTCCATTCTGCCATCTTCATATTGTAGAACTGCTTCTTTAGAAACAGAAGATTGGAGAGCAATCTCGTCATATAAAGACTCTCCAACTTCGCCCACAATCCAGTAGTAGTCGTCTCGTTGATGATATTATTTAGGACCTCGTTGACCAAGAATAATCGAATTGTGTTAATTCCCTTTTAATCTAGTTCATCCTACTCTTCATCACTCATAGCATCAAACGCTTCACTTTCCCAATAAGTACCTATTATGACCCTTGCTGAATTAGAAGGGCATTAATCTTCACCCTCCACAATTCAAAATTATTATTTCTTCTAAACTTCTCCATCTTAAACTTAAAATTCGTTCCCTTCGATACCATATCTTCATATTCATATAAAACCCCAACCTAATAACCCGATTGCTCAGATACCACTTGTTGGGTGCAGAAGCGTCACCCAAACATGACCCAGATATGAATCAAACAAGCATCGAAATAGAAATTTGAACGTGTACAAAGTACATAGTGATTTACGTGGAGTTTTTTTTGCTGGAAAAAAAAAAACCGTAGCACAAAGCAACAAGTAATCCACTATGAAAATGAAATTATAAGAGACGAGCAACTTAGAATAAAAACCCTAGAGTATGAAACTCTAGATCCCCTTTCTCTGAACCCTAACTCTCTTTAAAACAAGTTCCTAATACCCTAATCCCCTATTACACCCATTTATATAATCTCATATCCAGAAGTAGAAATAAAATCACGCACTTAAGCAAAAGTTGCGCACATCGTCGATTGAACCTTCCATTGATCGATATCAATAAAGCATCTTTCGATCGATCAACACCACAATGTTCGATCAATCGAACATGCTCAAAAGTGTCCAGAGAGCTAACTTGATTTTTTAAAATTATCTCGATCGATAGCGCTTCCATGTTCGATCATTGAACATGTGCAAAACTATCCAGAGACAAAACTAGAAAATTCAGGATTTTCTTGATTCGATCAAGGCTTTGATCAAAATCCCATGTTTCAGTACAGATTGAAGGCACCAATTTTAACATGGTCGAATCGAACCAAGCTGACTCACACACATTCGATCGAACTGAAAAAGTGCAAAACATCACAACGAGTAAAGGGTCAAAAACCAAGAATTTTTGTCGAAACGAGATTGGCTATGGTCATAACGAAAATTGCCCTCTCCACAACAGATTAAAGACACTCGATCAACAATCTCCACCATGACTCTAATCTTCAATCTCTACTGTTCCAAGCTGCTATTACCATCTCTAATCTTCACAATAGTAACACCATCATCATCAATTCCCGTGCATACTCCGTCTTCATTTCTTCTTTGTAAGCTCAGAGAAGTCAAACAAAACTTAAACTTCTCTACAGGAATAACATTCATAAGAATGTCCACCAGATTCACGCTCGTGTGAATCTTCTCAAGAGTGACACCTCATTCCTCTAGCATCTGTTGAATAAAATGATGACAAACATCAGTGTGTTTAGTTCGAGAATGATACACCGAGTTCTTCACCAAATTAACAGTGCTCTCGTAGTCACAATGTATAGGCACATCTTCTTGTTGAAGCCTCAACTCATTTATCATCTCTTTCAACCAAATAGGTTCCTTGAATGCTTCCATCGCTGCTATATTTTGAAAGTGCACCTGCTAGTGCCCTGGTTTGTTAAGTTACGTGTGTGGTGTGTCAGACTGGCTGCAGAACTCGATATGAAGATTATCTCAAGTATCTGCCTCAACCGGATGTGTGGAAGCTCGCAATAGGTAAATCATAGCCTCACATTCCGTGTCCCAAAACACCAGGTGATTAAAACCCTTAAAACAAGATAGACATCTTAGGGTTTGTAAGGTGAGCAAACTTTTTGCAAAATAGGAAAATCTCTAAGTTTTTTCTCGCCTTGTCGATTTTATCGAAGCACCCTCGATATGATCGACCTACACTGTCGATATCCTCGATACCTTAACGATATTATCGATAAAAGGACCAAAATGTCTAGCAACTAAATATTCATCTGGACGGATTTATCGATGTATCGATACACCTATCGATATCATCGATCGATATATGTCCAAAACTTCTATATCTCGAAATTATCGATGTATCGATACACCTATCGATATCATCGATATTCAAATCTCGAAACTATCGAGAGTGGCTCGATAAGATCGACAGGCAGATTTTCGGCGCCCTTGTTTTTTAATGAAAATTTCAAAATTCTTCGATATATCGATGGTCGTCCGATATGATCTGAATTCAAATATTGATAAGATCGGAGGTCCATCGATGATATCAACAGTGGGCGCGCATTTCTTATAGTAGTTATTTCAGATTGTTTTTTAACTATGATTAGGGGCCCTTTGATTTAATCGATATTCAAATATCGATGATATCGACACCAGATCGATTACATCGAACAAAGCCATAAATTGTCCAGTAAGTTCAAAGATAAATCAGCTGGATTTATCGATGCCTCGACTCTGATCTCGATATCATCGACATTCAAATTCCGATGACCTCGACGGTTCCCCCGATCATTCATAAAACCTGAAATATCTCAAAGTCAAGTCTCTCTAATTTTTTTTAAGTGTCGATGGATCGAACCTGTCATCGATGGAATCCGAGTTCGAAATTCGATGACATCGACAATAGCTTCGATTCATCGACCAATTGGCAAAGAGTTTCAAAAGCGTATGACATCGAGTCCGAGTCATCGAGTGGACCATCGATGCTATCGAGAGTATACGCTCGATGATATCGAACCTGCTCGATGATATCAAACTCTGTCATAAATGTGACCGTCTTATATCCATTGGAACTTTTTGCCTATTTATAGATACCTTATTTTTTGTTGCTGTGAGAGAAAGAAGAGAGAGCTTTTGTGTGTTTCAACTTATATCCAATATATAAAGCCATTTCTCTTAAGGGAGTTCATCCTCCAATCCACCCTCACCATTGATATTCAATAAAGTGGATTGGAGAATGAACTTCCACATTCAAGGATCCTCCAGCTACTATCTTAATAACAAATCATTATGTTGGGATGCCTTAAATGCATAAGATTGGAGCTATTCTATTTTCCTAATAAGAAAATCTTTAGAGAGTAGGATTCCATCTTCACCTTGACCCAACCTTAAGCCTAGTCTTGGTACATCTTTTGTGTTGCGGATCAAGGAAGCAGAAGACTCTTCGTCAACAAGGAGGAGGAGATCTTCGGCGTTGTACTTAACGAGACTCATCAACTTATTCGTAAGTATCTAGAGTCAAGGAGGACACTTGCGATAATTCCTTTCTAAGATTGGGTCTTAAGTGGTTCTCACCCTTTGAAGTCCTCAAGGAGGCCTTCGGTGGGAGTGTACGGGGTGGGTGCGTTGTGTGGACCCTTGCTCTGTGGAGAGCATAAACATCTGGTTATGAGTGAACCAGTGAAACTCCAGGGTTAGAGGTGAACCGAGTAGAAACCTCCGTGTAAATGTTGAAGGTGAACCTGATTTAAAACCTTAGGTTTGAGGTGAACCCTGGGAAACCTCCTTAGTGAAATCCGGTACACTCAAGGGTTGAGTGCGGCAGCCGGGAGTGGAGTAGACAAGTAGTCGAACCACTATAAAAATGACTGTGTTTGAGATTGTTATTGTCTTTCAATCATGTGATTTCTTTATATGTTTTTATATCCAATTGCCTGAGATCACACCTCATACACACACACAGTCATATCCATCACAATCTTGTTTGTAATTTATTTATCTTTCAAGAAATTTGTGATTGGATCCTCTACAAGGCTTGGAAGCTAGTAGAGTTAATTTTGAGTAATCCTAATTTGTACATGTTATTAGGATTAGTGTAATAGGAATTTTTAATAAATCTTAAATCTTTGAAAAAGTCCTATTCACCCCCCTCTAGGAGATATTGGCATATTCCGACTTCAACTCAAGCGGTCCTCACCGCTATTTCATATTTATTAAGCTTCGGTTGTGGAAAGTACAACCACAGACTAAAGCTTCGACATGCAACTAATAGCTCCACCAGCTAACATAAACAAGTAACCTAAAGTCGACCTTTTATTATCCACATTCCCTATGTAATCTGAATCCACACAGCCTGCAAGTTTCTCCTCTGAATTTTTGAAAACCAAGACGTAGTCCGTGTCACGCCCCAGACTCGGTAACCGAACTCACAAGGAACCTGATGGCCGGTTCTGGCCGCAACAGCCTCTATAGTATCTCATTCTCGGCTCCTGAGGCAGGTTCCGATCCTAGAATCCTACAAGGAGAATTTTCATAACAGTATAATCATTACCAATACGAACATACCCAAGATCACAGCAAGTAAATCTTAGAATAACAAAGGCACACATCACAAAATCCACTATGAATTTGAACTTTTACAAGTATCCATAAGGTCTAAAAGGACATAAATAAGATAATAGAAGGAAGAAAGGAAGTCTGCAACACTGGGTCCTCAAGCTCAGCTCTAGTCTAAACTCTGGCACTGCGACGCTTGCCTAGGATCTCCTGCACACATCAATCGTGCATAAGCTTACAGAAAGCTTAGAGGGTGGTAAAAGTGTGTGACAATGGTGCTCAGAAAAAGATAGAGAATGCAGAAGGGAGTCATGATTAATACCAATATCACTAGCCTTATCAAGGCTATCATGAATGCAAGAAACTATACCAAGGCAGTACGATAATGCAGGAAGCCATACCAATGCTATATAATGCAATGAGTACTGTAATACAATGAGTACTATAATGTGATGAGTACTATAATGCAATGAGTACTGTAATGCAATATGAGTACTGTAATACGATGAGTACTGTAATGCAATGAGTACTGTAATGCACTATGAGGCTTACACAGCCGATGCAAATGCAATGTAAAGTAATGTCAGTGCTCATATTCAATCCACATATCAAGTACATTTCCATCATAAGGAAATCACCGGGGTCCATTACACTGCTGGATGACTGCCACTCTACAGACCCCACACAGTCAAACGAGTGTAAGAGACTTCACTACCCTGTCTGCGGACAACTAATTACCAGCAAGGCCTGAAGGTAGTGGATCCATTCACGAGCTGGTCAGACTCAGCCTAGCAATGCCCCCTTACATTAGGCGAGTAAGGCCACACCCCTATCCAACCAACTACACGACAGTGGGAGTCGCGACCTAATGGTATTAGGCCCTCATGCGCTCATATATTCCACTCGGTCATGGCGTTGGAGCAAATCCTTGGTACAATGGAAGTTTTGAGAATTTCACCCATGGGCATCCTATGCACCCGGTATGCTCAAGTAACATTTTCGGTGTCCAAACATGGCTATCCATGATGTATCTGTGAAGGCTACAACTCTGATGAAGCGAGGGTGATAATGCTCATGTGTTATGTAATGTCAAATGCATGAATCACACCATCAACTATGCATCAATTCCAAGCATCCAACATGCTCAAGAGGGAATACTACGTCCCTCAGGAAGGCAACATGCAATACCTAATGGCACAATCATAACCACACACACAGTGTCATCCAAGCATACAATAATACACATGGGCCATGCAGATGAGTCTAAACGCATTATGTGGTGATATACAAAGTAGTACACTCCTATCCAAGAAGGGACAAAGACTAGGTATTTTGACAATATCCATAAGGAATCCCACCTCTAGTGGGGGCCCATTTACCTGGGGTAGCCCACGAGACTAAGCATACAACTACGTGTCTAAGTAACACAGAAGTGAGTTTAGCAAGAGTTTAAGATGAGCATCTAATCACATTTAGATACAATCGGGCCTAGAGGGGTTCATAATGGGGACATTTAACCACCATTCCCCGAGAGGCATCTCAACCACGAACTATATGGATACAAGGCCCAAAGCCCTACATTCAAGATAAGAACATAGGTAACCACATACATATATTCCTCATAATAGACCATAAAAAGATATAATACCAATTTTAATAACATGGGCCCTAAGAGGAGTAGTGTTCGAAATATCGAGGCTCAATATTATCGTTATCGGCCATAGAATACCATGAACGTTAACGTTGGAAGATAACTAAAAATGCAAAAATTCAGGCGCACGATATATAGTCGATATACACCCACGAATTAGAAAAATAAAATAAAATAAAATAAAAAGAGGAGAAATCGGATGACCAAAGATGGTGATCTACAATTTTCTTCAATTTCTCTCCTCCATCGCCGATTGAAGGCAACCAAGAGGGATTTCTCGGAGATCCTTACCTCGAGAAATCGGGCCCATTGAGTTCCTCCAAAATGGAGAATCGTCGGCCCAATTGTCGGAACCTCTGGTGCGTGAAGGAGAGGGAAAACGACTGCCCAAAATCGGGAGATGGGGTGAAAAGGAAATCAAAATGCATCTAGAAAGGGGGTTTCTCATGCGGTGGGTCGCGGATCGCTCTTATTGACTCCAAAAACTCGGCACTAAATAAGCCCACCTTAATGCATTTTGTCTATCCACGTCGTCCATCCGTTTTCCCATATAATTTAAGGGGGTCCCATCCCTAAATTTAAGTTTTAAGGGCCTACCTTAAGGAGTCATATTTCCAGGCCTATGGTGAGTCACTCTCTCCACTTGTTTTCTATGGTGGGGTCCACTCGAGCTCTAATCGACCCACTTTTCAAATTCATGCCATAAAATGATCTCTTCAAATGTATAGGGTGTGGATATAAAATATACATCATGGTAGGACCCACATGAGTTGGTCATGTGCATTGTGTATCAATGACATTAAGAAAGGATTGGCTATCACATCGGCCCATGGATGGTGGTCTCAGTGCTCTGTGGGCCCCACCATAATGTATGTATTTCATCCATTCCGTTCATCCATTTTTAAATATCATTTTAGGGGCTTTGTCCCAAAAACAGTGGGATATAAATCTCGGGGACCACACCACATTCAAAACAATAATGATTAGATATCCATTATTTAAATCCTCCTAAGGCCCATGTCATGTTTATTTGACATCAAATATGTTGATTAGGCCATAAAGACCCGGATGAAGGAAAAAACAAATATCGGCTAGATCCGATACTTTTATGGACCCCAAAAAGTTTTTAATGGTCAACGTTCATCCCACACTGTTTCATGTAATGTGGTCTAGTTGATATTGGCATATACCTAATTTTTTGTGTAATACCATAAATTATCTAGAAAAATATATGGACGGCATGGATGAAACACATACATCATGTTAGGGCCCACAGCAAACCATTAGCCATTTGCTGGTGGAGTAGACAATCCGTTTTTCTCAAGGATTTCTGGTAATCCTTTCGCAGAAGTTCCTAAAACAAGAAGTGCTTTGGGTGGGCCCCACCAAGTATGTTTGTGTTAAATCTACCCCATCCATCCTTTTTGACATATAATTTTAGGATGTGTGACCAAAAATAGATGTATCAAGCACTAACTAAGCCACATGAGAGGAAATAGTTGTTATTCAGTGAGCACCGTTGAACATTTTTACGGCTATAAAATTTTTGTATCAAATATATTTTTAGTGTTTTCACTTCGTCCAATTTGGAATGACCTTATAAACGGTTTGGATTGCATATAAACATCAAGGTGGGGTCCAGAAGGTTTCAACTGTGGGAATTTCTTTCCCCATTTCCCCTCTCGATGTCACCCCTTCTAGTCTTGTATCCAACTCATTTTTGGTATAACGTCCTAAAATGTGCTCGCAAAAACTGTACGAATAATTTCTCACATACATTGCACCGGCCCCACCCGATCCTTACTTAAACTTCCTCCTCAAAGCTTTCTAAGAAATCGTCACGCCTTCCGCCACGGCAACATGGGTACTCCTTACTGAGTAAACTCTGTTGGGCCCAACGTGAGTGCACATGGTTTATCCACGCCGTCCATCCATTTTTACTGATCATTTTAGGTGTCCAGCCAAAAATTGAACCATATCCACAACTCAAGTGGACCATACCACAGGAAATAGTGGAACTGTTAATTTCCACCGTTGAAACCTTTTTAAGGCCCATAGTGATGCTTATTTGTCATCCAACCAGATATTTATTTTTTCCCTTCATTTGGGTCTTTAAGACCCAATCAACAGATTGGATGTCAAATAAACAGTACAGTGGGCCTTAGGAGGATTTTAATAGTGGATATCCAATCATTATTATTTTCCTGTGGTGTGGTCCACATGAGATTATATCCCTATAATTTTTTGTATCAAGCACTAAAATGATCCATAAAAATGGATGAACGGAATGGATGAAACAAATACATTATGGTGGGGCCCATGGAGCTGAGATGAACTGAAATCACAAATATTAACCTGATTCAAAACTTTTATGGCCCCACGAATATTTCAACTGTGGATGTTCAAACCCTGATCGTGGGTCCACTGTGATGTTTATCTGAGATCCAACCTGTTTATAAGTTAAGACAGACACGAAAAAAAGGAAAAAAACAACTTTCAGCTTGATCAAAGACTTTTGTGGCCCTTAGAAATTTTTAATGGTGGCATTACTCTCTCCACTGTTTTCTGTGGTGGGGTCCACTCGAGCTTTGGATCTGACTCATTTTTTTTCTCATGGCCTAAAATGATATCTTCCAATGGATGGATGGTGTGGATACAACACATACATCATGGTGGGCCCTTCAGAACTTGGTGACGTTACTTTATGTCCCCATCATTGATAAGTGTATTTTTCAAATTTTACTTCTTTGGTTCTTCTTTTACTTTCAATGAATTATTTGTATTTTCATATATAAATATGATATATTTATAAATATCATGCATCCAATTTAAATATGGTTGCATTAGTCCAGTTAAACATCACACAGCTTAGGACCCTACACAAAGGAAATTTATTATGTGCATCTTTTTTTTGAGATGTTATGATTTCAAAGTGTGTATTAAGGGCCTTTTTAACAATCCCCAAAGTTTCATTAAAAAATTCAACCATTTTTCCAATGTTTCCCCATGTTTCCCAAAAAGTGCGATAAATTATGCGATACAAACGATATATCCCGTGCGATAACCGATACGTATCTGTATCCCAAGGGTGCGATACATTGTGCGATACCGATATTTCAAACACTGAAGAGGAGAATTAAGGCTCAAGGCTTAATTCCCAATGGCCATAGAATCCATGCATTGAGTTGGACTTGGTGGGCAGCCCGCGTACACAATATACGACTAAATAAGTTTAAGTTTGGATGAAATGGGCTCCACTACATCAGCCCAATAACTAGCAATTTAAGCGGGCAACCAAGAGCCCAATACTATTCTTACCTCAGCCCATAAGTCCATCAAAATGGTGAAAGTCGGCCCAATGTATGGTTGGGCCAAGCTAGGACGTCCCAGCCCACTTTGGGCCTAAGGGATGTCCCAAAATTCTGATCTAAGATGTGGTCCTCATGTGATCACTAAAGGTGACCCAAAAGAATGCACTAAATAAGCCCAAGGATTATAAAATATAAGCATGCAACACACATACAAGTTCTCAATATGGTGGGTCTCATGTCTAATAAAGTTTCAACCATAACAATGTACATTTAAGGCCTCTTGATAAACATTCGGCCCACTCAGCTTCCTGGGCCTGCTAAAGCCTAGAAATTTGTCAAATAAGTGGGAATGATCTCATGAAGGATAACAATATTCACAGGGGGCCCCACCAAATGGAGGGTGTGTATACAATAAGAAAAGATCAAGTGGGCCTTCTACTAGATTGTGAATCCAGTAGCAACCCAAGGCAAAGAGTGCCTCCATGATCGGGTGATCCAAGGCTTGGATGGCCTGGATCAAACATGCGTTAAGGTAGGTTCCACATACATTCACATTGATCCTTAAACAAATGTCCTAGGGCCTATGGTGGGCCTTTAACCATCCATAGAAGAATCCATGGGCTTACCTTAGGACCACCCAGGAGGACATCCAACCTCAATTGGTTCCCAAGAGGTAGCCCGCCACTACTCGAACATGAACTAAGGCCCAAGGCCTAAGGCAATCCATAGCCTAGTGGGCTTATACTCAAAGCCCAACACATAGGCAATATGGTGGGCCCTCAAGCAAGGTTGGGCCCAACCATAAAGATCATGAGTCCACTCATTGTGGTGGACCTAATGGGCAGCCCATTATTCCAACATATGGGTGATCCTTATATTTAAAACAAGTAAGTTAGGCCTCACATCTCGGCCCAAGTATAGTTTACTTTAATGGGCAAGTAAGGGCCTAACTACCTGAGTATTTTGGCCCATAAAACCCATCACAATAGTGTATTAAATATAGGCCCAAAGGTCAGGGGTCTATCGAGGACGTTTCAAGACATTGGGCCTAGGAAACCCAACAGCCAACTATGAATATTATTCTAATAAAACCCATTTAAGGTGGGCCTTAAAAGTGTACTAATTAAGCCCAAAAATAAAAATAAAATGGTAAGATACTGACTTAAATCCTCCTCAAATCTAGTAGGCCATATTGCCCCAAAAGAACATTTATAGGCAACAATTATTGGGCTCAATGCCAAATTCCAGCCCACCCAAATTTCTGGGTTGGTTGAAGTCCAACAATAGAAATATTTCTTAGTATATTTAATCCCTGATGGCCCACACACATCACTGTGGGCCCCACCAGATGAGAGAAGATATGCAACACATATATCAAGTGGGCTACTCTTGGAATGCAAGGGACATGAACTGGCGAGGGATATCCCATGTGTGGCGGATTATGGGCAGAAGGGGTATCGGCCCAAAAATCTACCAATGGGCCCCAATTGAATACCAAACAAAATGAAGATGATAAATCTCCTAAGGACCCCACGCGAATGGGTGGTGGAGTATACAACACATGAAGGTGGGCCCACAGAACAAATGGCGAGCCTGTGTGGACACCCGACATTATTTTGTAAGCCACTCCCGGCCGTACCACGACCAGATCAAATGTTCGTTGGGTCTAAAATTTTATAGAGTGATATTTCCATAGGTGAGCCACACCTCCACAAAATTTCAGAATTTTTAGATATTCCTAAGTATTTTAATTAATTTAAACAAAATAGTCTGTCCAGAAAATCGGACAGACCTGGACGTCCTAATGTGGCGGGTCAGTCCAGCCCTTGTCATGGTGTGCAAAGGTGTCCATTGGACCTGAAATTTGGTAGGTGGGTTCCATCATGGGTAGACCACACCTCCACAAAATTTCAAAATTTTTGGACATCTAGAAATATTTTAATTTATTTAAAGAAATCAATCTGTCATGAAAATTGGACTGATCTGGACACCATATTGTAATGGGCCAGTCCAGCCACCACCATGGTGTGTACAGGTCTCCATTGGCCCCAAAATTTTGTAGGTGGGTCCTACCATGGGTGGGCCACCTCCCTGTAAAATTTTAAAATTTTTTAGATACATAAAGGTATTTTAATAAATTTCGTTCCAACTTTGTCCCAGGGTGGAATGATCCGAACAATGATGAAAATCCAGATGCACCTCACTTGGACCACACCTTTGGGACCCCAATGAAGGTCAGATGGGGCTGAAATTTGGGAGACATCAAGATGAGATCCCCACCTTTCAGAAAAATATATTTGATGGATACAAAAGGTCCCCCAATTAGTCCCAAAGTCCAGCAAAAATCTGTCCAGAAATTTCTGGACAGCAATATGTGGCTGGACACATTAGCCTATATCTCAATAATCTCAACCATAAAAAGGGTGTGTGGCCTTCCTCAGTGGGCTCCACATATGTCCAGATCATAGACTAAGACTATGACACTTGCATGCATTAATTAAGGTGTTCAAAGATCATGGAGTTGGGTGATAAGGGCGTCCAACCTTGCTGGATTTTTATTTTTATTTATTTTGGGATATCCTAGGCCCACTAAATGGGCCACACACACATCATCATCCACACATTAGAGAGGATAGAAGAAGAAAAGAAAGTAATTCGGCCATGGGGGTAGGGCCCTGCCACTAATGGGCCCTCCAAGAGTCAATCTTAACCATACAACAATATTACTTGAACATGCAATATTAAACTAATGCATGCATGATCTGTGACTAGAATGGGTGGTTGGGATGCCATCCAAACATGACTTCTAGGGTTTAGATGCCCTTGAAATAAGGTGGATGATACAATACATCATGATGGGGTCCATGGAGAATGGCCCCATCATGTTTCATGATATGTATGTAGGATAGGCCAAAAGGCCACATCCATGGGGTCAAATGGGGTCCCCACTATGGATTGGTATGTCCCATATGATCCATCTAGGAAGAAAAATAAGATCAAAGGGTAGAAAAGAAAATCAAAAATTAAAATCACCCACCTTAATGGATCTTACTCCAAAGTTACATCAATCTACTCTTCATGCTCCAAGGGACATGTTTCAATGGGTGAGATGGATTGTTGAAGGTTAGATGAGAGAGGATTAGAGGGAGAAGGGGCTGGAGAAGAGAGGGAGATGGAAGGGAAGTTGCTGAAAATTCTAGCAATGGAGGAAAATGAGAGGGATGGAGAGAACAAAGAGAGAGAAAAATACCATAATTATTTTGTAAGAGAAGTCATCATAGCATAGGGAGGAGATTACAATGTTTAAGCCTTTAGACTAGGCTTGGGTGGTGTTTGTTGAAATGGGTGGTGTTTCATAGGATTTGTGTGGTGTGTGTAGTGTATATGGGGACTTGTGCCATGGGTGATGGTGGTCCACATGCATTCCACCTAAGTGGGCCATATGATCAATGGTTATATAATGAAATGTACATAAATTTTGATCTACATATCGGATTTATGCGCGAGACGCGGCATTGGAACCGTGGCGACGATGCGGTTGTAATGGCATAGGTCTCGGGTCAATCCAAGTCGGGTCTACATGACCGAACTCAAGGATGACCGCAAACACTATCCATAGGTCGTCAGGATTTGACCGGTAGGACCGCGAGACCATGATGAATAAGATGCATACTCACATACACACATGCACACATGCGAACTCGGGTCGGGTCTCACAGTCCGTCATACTTCATATGTAATGAAGTTACCATTTCACTGCTGCCCAATGTACTTATCGAGGTTTGATATGTATCTGTTCATAATACCAACCGCATGTGAAATATTCGGTCTAGCACAAACCATGGCTTACATAATACTACCAAGCATGCTCATGTAGGTTAAACGAGATATATCGCTTTTCTTCATCAGACGTAGGATATTTCTCTGAAGAAAGCTGAAAGTGAGTAATGTGAGGTGTATTAACCAGTTTAATCTTTTTCAACCCAAACTTGACCAAGACCTTCTTAAGATATTCCTCCTTAGATAGCCATAATCTGCTCCTGAAACAGATTGGATTTGCTCCATGCGGCACACATGAATATATCTTAGCTTTGCTCAGCTCATGACATGCGTGTGCACAAAAGCTCTTGTACATATGATTGGTGGGATCTAATCCATCCATCATATTGGTCAACCTGTTGTACCCTAATTCTGGCAATTATGAGAAAGCCAATAGGGGGAGTGACATATGGTGTCGTATGAGAAATAGGGAGTGTATAAAAAAATCTTCGAAGATTTGAAGCACTTTTTGCTGGTTTACAGCTAACATTCAAAGTTGTTCTGTTTAGACCACAGCCAATGTATCAATTTTGGCACTAGCGTAGTTAAAAACAAACCCACATTTTCCCGGAGTATACGTTGTACACATGGGTGGGTTAGATTTTAGAAAACTTCAGCTAAGTTTGGGTTAGATTTTAGAAAACTTCAGCTAAGTTTTTCAAGATCCCAACTACTATGGATCCCTGACAGCATGGGCCACCTTGATGTATGTACCTAACATGGCACCGTCCATCAGCTTCGAAAGATGATTTTAGGTTATGATGCAAAAATTGAAGCAGATCCAAATTTCAAGTGGACCACACCACGGGAAATAGTGGTGATTGACCATTAAAAACTTCTTGTGGGTCGCATTAATTTTGGATCAAGCTGATATTTTTGTGATCCTTTTATCCAGGCCTTTGTTACCACGTCAACAGTTTGGATGGCAAAAAAATTTTCGGGTGTCCCCCAAGAAATTTTTAATGATGGGTATTCAATCACCAGTATATTCTTGTGGTGTGGTCCACATTAGCTTTAGATCTACTTCAATTTCAGGATCATAAGCTAGAATGATCTTTAAAGTGTATGGAAGGCGTGGATGTAAGGAACATGCATTACGGTGGGCCCCACAGACACGGATGAAGTACATTTTTTATGCAAACCGTGGCTCACCTAACCGGTGGATCAACCTAATTATGTAGGCAGGGCATCGATATAGTGGTTCCATTCTGATGGATGGATTGGATCTCAGGATCTATCAAGCTATGCTGATAAATGTTTGGCGTTCGCACTAGCATTGTTGTTTCGTTTCAGGATTTGTATTGGGTCAGAACGCGTAAAACGGGTCTCTGAGTCCATTTAAGTTTAAGAGCGAGAGCGAGCGCGAGAGGAGAAAGAGGCGAGGCTGGAGCGAGGAGTCGTAGTGAGGTAAAGAGAAAAAGAGAAAAAAGAAAGAATGGCGGCAAATGAAGAGGAGAGCGCAGTGAAAGAGCCTCTCGATCTCATTAGGCTTAGTCTCGACGAGCGAATCTACGTCAAGCTCCGCTCCGACAGAGAACTCCGCGGCAAACTCCATGTAGTTTGTTCTCTCTCTCTCTCTCTCTCTCTCTCTCTCATAATCCTCTCTCATTTTCCTTTTTTTTTTTTTCCAATTGAATAAATTTCAATACATCAAAACACATGCTTCTCTCATTTACATGTTTACTTTCTCTTATTCCTTATTGCTGTTTGGTGTGAGGCGGAGCCGCTGAAACCCTTTCTTGAATTGTTTCGATATCGTTTGTTTACTGTGGCAGACGGATTTTTTATTTTTAATCTTTTATACAAATCATCATCATCTAAGGCTTATCCCAATTTATTGGGGTTGGCTACATGAATTCTGTAGCATTTGGAATGGGTGGAGTGGAGGTTTGTTTTGGGCCCTGCCTCGGCCCCTTGGTTATTTTCTGCTATTTACTTCTCCCACTTCGCCCAATCGAGGTGTGTTCTGTGGGACCCACCCCTTGTCGTCTGTACTCCATCAAAATATTTGTGGATACTGTATCGCGTATTACGAATGTTGAGCCAATGTTCTCTGATGTGTTATTCAGGGATGATTGGGGTGCCTCGAAATTCGCAAAGAATCGGCTGGTTTCATCATAGAAAGCTCTTTTTTTTTTTTTTTCTTCTTCTTCTTCTTTTCTTTTTCATCTTTTTCCCTATAGGGGAAGGGGGCTGTGGGGCTTTCAAAAAATGTTTTTTTTTTTAAAAAAAAAAAAAAAAGAAGAAAAGAAAAAAAGATACCAAAGGGATGACAGCAAAAGATTTGATGATAGGACATCAACTCATCAATGCAGCAAAGATTCCTCTCCACAAGTTGCCTCAATTGAAGTCGGTATTTTCAACTATTCGTACTGGATTCAAGCAAGAAAGACATGAATTGAATTGAAGATTTGAAGTTAGAAGAACCAGTTTGGGGAAAATATCTGTGAGAGATAAACATGGATTAAAAATTCGGTGAGTCTACTTAGGTCAACTTGGATTACCAGAAAACTGAGCCAACTTATACCATGACCTATGTCATTGTAGAAATTGGCTGATTTTAACTAAATTGCTTGATTTTGTGGGCTAGCTCAGTGGATCAACTGAGTTTCTTGTAACTCAGTAGAGTTTTGTAATAGGTAAGAGCAATGTTGCCAAATCGCATATGCGATTGCATGCGATCAGCATATGCTGTTCGCATATGCGATCGCACAATCGCATATGCCATGGCATATTTTTTTTTTTCAAAAAAAAAAAAAAATTCTAAAAATTCTAAAAAAAAAAAGAGGGAAAAACATTAGTACACATGATTGGATTGGATTATTTTACTTATTTCATTATAGTTTGTGTGTTTCATTAAGCGATATATTTAATTACTTATATTAGATAAATTTTAACAAAACAATCAACAAGCTACATTAAAAGATAACTAATTATTATAAACTTCGAAGAAAGAAATTTTAATGATAAATGGATAACTTGAAACAACTTACAAGTTATAACTTACAACTCAATTTACAAAAAGTAAGCACAACTTATAAAATACAAAAAATAAACATAATTGAAATAATTGTAGAGAGATTAGAGTAAGAAAGAAAGAGGTGTAAGAGAGAAAGAGTAAGAGATTTAGAGCTTTGGAGTAAAGAATAGTGAAAATGGAGGGGATATGAGTTTCTCCAATTTGAAAAAATAAAAAATAAAAATAAAAATCTTCCGCTCTTGGCTATTGGGAAATATGCGATCGCATATGCAGTATGCGATCGCATATTTATCGCATACAAAAGTATGCCATGGCATACTTTTCAGGATCGCATATGCCATCATGACATATGCGATTTGATCAAAAGTATTCGCATATGCGATCGCATTTGATAACAATGGGTAAGAGCACGTTTTAGATATGAACCCATTGCCACTGCCACTTCTAACAAAAAGGATCTTCCTGCCATCAATGCAATGTATGTAATGTGATTGAGGTTCCATTGATGCAACATGATTGGTAGATCTAGAACTATAGAGATTAAATCGAAGGTACTTACAAACAATGTTGTCAAAATTGTTATCGTATTGTAAATTGTAATATGGTTTGAATTGTATGGAATCGCAAATCGTATCACAAATTATGAGTTTTTTTTTTTTTTTTTTCTGATTTTCTTACAATATGGAAAAAATAACAAATATAAATAAATAAAAAATTCAAAACTCACTAATCATCCATTTCCCTATGGACCCAGAAAAGTAGTCCATTTCATGATATTGACAATTGAGAACTTGTACATGGTACACATCAATCATCCATTTTCCATGAATATGCACCAGGAAAAGTAATACATGCCATGATATCGACAATTGAGAACTTGTATAAGGTATAGGCATTGTGATATATTTTTTTAAAGATTCTTATCTTTCCGTATGTTTTGCCTTTCAAGCAATTTACCTTTAAATACATTCAAGAATCCTTTAATAAATTTACCTTTCTTGAGTTTAGAATGACACTGGAAAAAGCTGCATTCGGGTATGTTGACTGAAGAAGATGATATTTGATATGTTTATTTTGGGTCTGAATATCAAAATCCTCAAATATGCTCTCAATATCTCTCAGGAGACAAAAGATAAGGATTTTTAATAGGGGAGGGCCTTTTACATGTTTTAAAGGAAAAATGGTAAAAAAACGAAAAAAAATGTATTAAAATGAAATTTTGGGCCCCATTTTTGTAGTCCCCAATTATAGTACGATTCATATGATAATCTTACGATTTAGATATGGTATTCCATAATGGTAATAACGGTCGTAACGGTCACTGCCGTTACCATTATGATACGGTCTATAACAACCATTACGGATATGTATTTTTTGCAAAAAAAAAAAAAAAAAAAAAAAAACTATTTTTGACTTCGTAATGGACTGTTGTAGGGCTGATATGGGCTATTACAGGCTGTTACAGGGCCTTTATGGGTCAATTTTTTCATAGCAGTCGTTACGCCCCGTAATGCGTAACGGTTACCACCATTACCATTACGTAACTGTTTTGGAATACCTGGATTCAGGTGATTCTATTATGATAAATTGGGATTATCTAGTTGAAGCTATGATTCATAGCATGTGGTTTGTGATATGATATGAATCATATGATTCATATTGCAAATCACATGATTTTGACAACATTGACTACCAAATTAACCTTTATATTTTTCCAAAAGCGCCACACTTGATGAATCATTTCAGATAATGGACCTTTTGAAAGATTTTATAGGAGTCCATTGCCAAGCGAAAGGGGAACTAGAAAGGAGTTTGCAGGGTTTTAGAAGACTACCCAAAAAGTCTACTAATGGTCTTCATCTGTCGTGCTAGTGGAAGCTCAATGTGGATAGTAGTTCCTTGGGTAATTTAGGTGTACGATGTTTTTTTTTTTTTGGATGATCAAGGTTGTATTAAGTTTGACTTCTCAAGCCTTTGGAGGTCAACAATTTCAACCAAGCCAATTGCAAGCAATAAAAGTTGGGTGCAACACTCTTTATGCTCTAGGCTCTTATTGAAGGGGTCTCTAAAAGTGCGTTAGCTTGTATCTTGAGTTTTTGCCTTTCTCAATGGGAATTTGTCTTTATATTGAAAGAAGTTTGAGCATAGATATGAATATCAGTATCGTATCGGTCGATACGGCCGTACCGTATCTGTATCAGCACGAGATGATACGTGATACATGGTCTTATCAGCTTGATACGAAAAAACTGACTTGTATCGGCTTGTATTGGCTTCACTTTCCAATTTTTATATTTTCATAATCTTTTTGTTGTATTTTAATGTATTGGGCCCTAGTTCGCCAAATCATGCTTGATTTATATTCAATTAGGACCCGTTTGGTTGACCTTCAACAAGTCAAACCAACAGACAACATTCTCATCACAGAATCATCTGATACACCATTGAATACATAGTCAAAACACACACAAAAAATGATAGATTCTTGGATATCTTATCTCCCCCCCCCCCCCCCCAAAATTTTTTCTAATATTTTTCTTACATTTTTTTGCTTAAAAAATTTATAACCCCGATACCAATACGTGACACCGTATCGTATCATTTTTCCGCTGGCCCGATATGCCAACTAATACAGACATTCAGAACCATGGAGGGATCTTAGGGTGTAGGCTTACTTCTTTCTAGATTTTGTGAATTGTTATATGAAGCAAGTGGTGGGTATGATTTTTTTTTTTTTTTCATGACAAAGCCCTTGTTAGAGTATAAGATACCTATGTACTACTCTACATACTATAGATCTTGGGTGAATTCGTGTATATCCATTAAGATCTACCACCTCTTCTATATAATCCTTTCATTCTCAATGAAATAGACATGATGAAGTTTTGACAATGCAATCTCTTGTGAACCAACGTGGTATCAGAGCTTATGTCTAATCCAGGCCATTGATCTGACCTCTCTTCTCTTTCAATCTTTGCTTTATTATTATTATTATTATTATTTAAATTATGTTAATTTTTAGTTCTAATGCTTGATTGTGATGTGTAAATATTAGAGACACATAACCATGTTCTTAAATTCACCAGACAACTAGATACAACACTCTCAAGTCTCACCAAAGAGTGGACCGTTATGCTACCATAAATGTGTTCAAAACAAAAATGAATACATATTTGGAATATTTTCATTATTTTGGATTTGAAAAATATTTTTCCAGAATTCTTGGGCAAAAAAACTAAAATCAGCCATTACCGGGGTTGTAACGGTCGTTATGCCCTCGCATTGGCCTTTATGGCCGATATCCATATCAGTAACAGTGATGATTGTTACTGATACGGAATACCTTGCCATCAACGCAATCTCCGACACTCACAATCGCAATCATATCCACCCCCTCGACAACCATCGGCATTGGAGCCTTCACCCAATGTTGCCCATCTACGTCAGCCTCAAATCCATCATGCCCCTCTCTTCATCAGACACTGCAAGCACATCATCCCTACATGCAACCATCTAAAACCAACCCACCTTCATCCCAATCCCATCGCCGAACTCATCACCCCACCAGCCTTGCCAATCTTTTTGTCAATGCATTTGCATCACCGACACCTTGCATTAAACCCATCTTGGGATCTGAAACCGTCAACTGCCGTTGCAAATCACTGTTGGCCTCTGAAATCGGTCCATCTCCAACATGATCTCACCATTCGAAACCATTAACCACCATTAGGTCGTCTGTCGGATCTGCCCTTCACTGGATTTCACTTTGGCAGTGACTTGCTTCCCTCTATTTGCCTACAGGAACTTGCACCTCTATCATCTTTGTCCAACAACAATCTTTGACCAAAGAGAGGAAAAGTAAAGGGTCACTCAACACTCTTTTATTTCCCTTTTTCTTTTGAATTTTCTTCTGGTGCTCTATGAGTGTACCGCACAGTCTCTGCGCACCTGCTTCCGCCATCTGATCTGTTTGTTCACCTGCTAACTTGCTGTTGTCTGTTCGCATTTTAGCACCTACTTAACTTGACATAAAGGAGTTCTGCAAGAATTCAAGCTTTCCTTTCTTATTCATCTTTTCTTTTTTATTAGGCCATTGTTACTAGTTGTGGTGTAGTTCACTCACATGTTGCGCAAGGTTGCACGTGTGCCTTTACATGCCGTTGTGGGTGTAATCCCCTTGTTAATTGTTGTTGTACTTCACTAACATGTAGTGTGGTGTTACACATGGTGTATTTGAGAGGATTTTATGTGAATGGTCATTTGGTGGCTTGATGGTTGTCAAGTTTGGAGGCCTATTATAAGAAGAGAAGATTCAACGAGCACTGAAAGCTCAATCTACTGACAAGCAGTACTTGAAGGTTGTGTATCCAAACATGTATGCGAGGAGTGGCGGCAGCATGTGATCATCGTCATCATCTTCTTCATATATGTTCCAATCTAGGTATGGTTGATGTCCATGCTCTAGTTTGAAGGAGAATGTTAGAATATAAGATACCTATGTACAGTTGTACATACTATAGAGAGCTATATGGGCGAATTCATGTATATCCATTAAGATCTCCTACAAATCTTTGCAGATCTCCCACCTTAAAAAAAAAATAAAAAATTTTCCTGTTATTCTCAATGAAAAAAATATGATACAGACAATGTAGTCCCTTGTGAATTAACAGACCTAATGGAAGAAGATGGAGAGCTATAAAAGCTGCCAATCAAATGGAAAAGGCCTCATGGATGAGTATACTGCAAATATTGTGAAGGGGGCAAGCAAATAGCATTAAATGCTGTTTGGAAGAAAGGAGGTAGAGGTGTAGTTTCTTTAGACATTACAAGAATTTTATTTATTTATTTATTTATTTATTTTAATGCAAATGCATTCCCATTTAATTTGGTCAAAAAGTGTATATATATATATATATATATTTACCCATGTGTCAGTCAATTGTTTGGTTTGGTTAAGGACTTAAGATACCTTCATGCCATGAGATAAGACATACATTTTTGGAAATTGAGGTGGATGATGTTTGAAAAGTACGAGGAATGGGTGCACTAATATGTTGACGGTTGGACAGATGGAAAGAATCTAAAAATTAGTAATTTTTAGTTAACAATTAATTTGGTTTAAGTTATTTGAAGAGCGTTGATATATCGAGCATTGCTATCATGTTGATAAATTGTATGATTTGTTAGATTCAATTAGGAAGTTGGAGAAAACGCTGTGAAAGTCATTTATGACAATGCTTGTTCATACATGAAAGCCAGGAAACTCTTGATGGAAAGGAGAAGTAACTTATTCTGGGTCCCACACTGCATTGATTTGATATTGGAGGATTTAGAAAAAAAGAATTGTTGAAGCCTGTGCAATCTTGAAAGCTAAAGTAGCAGCAACTTTTATCTATTGGCATGGAATGATTTTAAATATGAAACCTTAGTTCACAAAGGGTGTAGAGCTAATTCTCCCTATTGTCACGACATTTGCTACTTCTTTCTTGATGGTATTTTGCAACAAAACATGTGATGCAGGACAATTAACCATTTGCTCTAAAAGTTCGAACTGTTAGAGTATGGTGAATTAATCCCTTTATCTCATAGCCCAGGCTCCACATCTCATGGGTTTTAAAACCTCGGCCGAACCCCCTTCGTGGGCCCCAAATCACATGGGCCGCCCACCCCGAGTGTGTCCCCGCATCCCACGGGCTACCCCACTCTCATGGGTTTGCTCTAAAAGCTCGAACTGTTAGAGTATGGTGAATTAATCCCTTTATCTCATAGCCCAGGCCCCACATCTCATGGGTTTTAAGACCTCGGCCGAACCCCTTTCGTGGGCCCCAAATCACATGGGCCGCCCACCCCGAGTGTGCGCCACTCGAGCCCGGTGTGAAATGCGCATTAATCACCCCTGGTGAGGAGTTTCGAACATGAGACCTCCTTCGTGGGCCGCACCCACCTCGAGTGTGCCCCTGCATCCTACAAGCGACCCCACTCGAGCCTAGTATGAGAATGCCCCTGCATTAATCACCCCCGGTGAGGAGTCTCGAACTCGAGACCTCCCGCTCTGATACCAATTTGATGCAGGACAATTAACCATTTGCTCTAAAAGCTCGAACTATTAGAGTATGGTGAATTAATCCCTTGATCCCATGGCCCAGGCCCCACATCTCATGAGTTTTAAGACCTCGGCCGAACCCCCTTCGTGGGCCCCAAATCACATGGGCCGCCCACCCTGAATGTGTCCCCGTATCCCACGGGCTACCCCACTTGAGTCCGGTGTGAAATGCGCATTAATCACCCCTGGTGAGGAGTCTCGAACATGAGACCTCCTCCGTGGGCCGCACCCACCTCGAGTGTGCCCTTGCATCCCACAAGCGACCCCACTCGAGCCCAGTGTGAGAATGTCCCTGCATTAACATGGCTTTGAGATGTATTTTTGCATGAGAAGAAGATGACTACTTATTGCTACCGAAGAAATAAAAAATAGTTAAGATTCATGATATTGTCTTTGAGAAGAAGTTTTGGTTGTCTGTTGTGCATGCACGCAAAGTAGTATCACCACTTATTAAACATTCTCTGCTTAGTTGATGATGGTACAACCCCTACAATGGGGTATATCAATTATGAAGACATGGACTAGGTGAAAGTAGAAATTGTTAAAAATTCTAGAGATACGAAGAATGGATATGGGCCAATTTGAAAAGTAATTGATGAGAAATGGAATTGCCAGCTCCACCACCACTTGCACTGGCAAAATATTTATTTAAATCTTCATTTTTAGTATGATTTGGAAATCAAGATCGGTCTATATAGTTGTCTTGATAGGTTGGCAGAGACTATTGTGGAAGGGTCCTCCTTTATGTACCTATTCAGGAATGCAAATGCATTTTTGTAAGAAACATTGCTATCTTAATAACAAAAAGCAACCGGTTAAATTTATTTCCTTATTTTTAAATTTATATTACATTTGTTCATAGGGTTTTCATCATAGAAGGGCTTATCTTATGGTGGGCCCAAATAAGGGCCCATTTCCTATTTCCAAACAAGGGCATATCCTTTCAACATACAGTAAAAAAAGCTCACATTTGACTGGCTGGGGAAAAAGTGATGGAAAAGAGGGAAGGGTGTTGTGAAGGGTTGAGAAATGACGATTTTACCCTTTTCCTGACCATTTTACCCTTCTCCCCACTTGAAGCCATTACAAGATGGACGATCTGAATTGACATGTCCCATGCAGGTATTATGGTGCTCCCTTTCTGATCCAATGTGGCCAAGGGAAAATATCCTCTACTCCTACCTAGTCTAATTTGATATGTTTCATTTCATAGCAACAATAATCTAATAGGGAAGATATAAGGGCATTGACTTTATGCTATGATAGGGCTCCATCGCGAGTGGCGCATAAATGTTTGATATGCTTAAACTAAGCACCCAAAATATCCATTAGTGTGAGTCATAGATATGACATCTCGATCACTAATTAGTGTGTGCCCCACCATGCCAAAGGAAAATGTAGGCTGGCCCACCCATCATGTTGGCCTACATGTATGGTGGGTGGCTATGCCATTTTTACTATCAATTTCATTTCTTTTCATGCATGCGTGGCCCACTTGAAGAGTGGAGTGATGTTATTTAGTGGCTATGCATGAAATCAGTTGACTTGGTGAGTGGGATAAGGAAGGCACTTTGTTACCTAATACTTGATGTGGCACATGGATCCCGGCTCTCCGTTTAGTGGGGCCCTGTGCATGGATGGATTAGCATTAAAGATCCAACCAAAATGGATAGTCTTGATTCCTACCATTACCATTATGTAAGGACTGTAATGGTCATTACATAACCGTTTTTTAATACCTTGGTGTACTTTGGGCGCATGAGCTTGTTTGTGTGGGAGAATCAGTGCAGGGCCCACTGTGCATGTAGGAATATACGGGGGGTACACTGTAAATGTGACACTATACATGAAGGGGTCACTCTTTGTGCTGGATGATCTGTGTGGGGCCCACTGTACACACAGGGGTCACTCATTTGTGTTGGATGATTGGTGTGGTGTGAGACAAGAAGTATAAGGAGAGATTGAGAGGGCGTTGGTTCGGTTAAGTTAGGGTTTTGGTGGAGTTAACGCGTGCTTGGGTTATATTAAAACACATTTAATGTGTATAAGGGTGTTTTCAAGTGTTTTTAGAATTAATTAAATACAACCATCCATTTGTATACAAATTTAACACTGGGGGCTTTTTTTTTTTTTTTTTTTACTATCAGTGCCAAAGGTTGGGCTTTCATTTGGAAAAGGAAAAAGATAGGCCCTTATTTGGAATTCCACCAAAAAGTCAGTGCTTTATATGACAAAACCCTTGTTCGTAAAAGATGTCTAATAAAACTTTAAAAGTGTAGCTTTATTTCTAATCTTATTACAAATATGCTTTACTTTTAGCCGTTTGATGGGAGGATTATGGTGATAGTATACATGAATTCCAACAAGGGCCAATTAAGACCCCTTGTGATCCGATTTGATTTTAAAAAAATTGGACCCAATATAATAGTAACATAGATGCCTTGGTTAGGCAAAGGATCAGGCTCCATATCCGTGTGGTTAAGGAACTCTTGCTCCTGAGATTGTACTAGTGAGAATTTGCCTCTCTAGAATGTCTCGGTACTATGCTATTCCTTGGGTAGGTAGGAGGGTACCACTAACATGTTTTAACAACTTTCTCAGGTTACAGGGATGTTAATAAATGGTTAGATTTCCAACAAGACGTGAGCCTCTATCTGGAGAAATTTTTGGCCCTTGATCCCCCAACGGGATGAAATGTAACATGTTGTAGATGCATTACAACAAGAAGAGAATGCTTCTGGCCATAGGTCGTACTTGATTGTTCAACCATGTGAACATACCACCTTCAAGCAGGGGATCAATCAGAGCATGCTTTTGAATCCAATTGTAAAAACCTTGCATACAAGAGTAGAGGTAGCAGTCACTGCTATGCTTAAGAGGCGAGCTGCAAAGTCCAACTCTGTCTGTATTTCATGTCTGAGACTAGAATTGTTAGGCCCATTTCATGTCCAAGACTAGAACTATTAGGCACATGGGCAAATGTTACCGTCTAACTTGCTCCATTTGATGCATCTCTGAAACAGATTGAGATCATGTATTTACCCAGCCATTCATCCAGCTTTACCAGACAGGACTCATCCCCAAGATTTTTTTGGCCCCAAAGATTTTCCAATTGATTGCGAAACACCATAATCTATCAATTTTATTTTCTTGTTTTGAGCATGTATTCAATTGCGCATTTAGACCATTCTTTGATAAGAATATTGTCTGTCAACTTTGAACCCTTCCAACAGAAAAAAGGGGGTCTGTTGGCTTGACTTATTGAAAGTTTAACCAAATAGGCCTGAATCGAACACAAATCATCAGTCAGTGGATTAGGCATGGATATGAATATCAGTATCGTGTTGGCCGATACGGCCGTATCGTATTCGTATCAGCACGAGCTGATGCGCGATATGGGGTCATATCGGTTTGATACGAAAAAAATGACCCTTATCAGTCCGTATCGGCTGATACGGGGTATATTGACATTGAGACGGCCGATGAAAGCCCAATTTTGATTTTGATTTTTTCGTTTGTAAAATTTCCGTCTTTTTCTTTTCCCCCATTTAAACCATGTAAGAAGCTTAAAAACTTATTTTAGGCTAGATCTAGACCTATTTTGGGATCAAAACAAATGATTTGAATGAGATTCAACAGATTAAAGCGAAGTGGACCATTATGAGAAAAATTGGAAAGCAGGGTAAACCTTCACTTTCATTTTTATATTTTCATCTTCTTTTTGTTGTATTTCAATGTAATGGGCCGTTGTTCACCAAATCATGCTTGATTTGTGTTTAAGGCCCATTTAGTTGACCTTCAACAAGTCAAATTGACAGACAACATTCTCATCAAAGAATGGTCCAAAACACAATTGAATAAATGGTCAAAATACAAAAAAAAAAAGAAAAAAAAAAGATAGATTCTTGGATATCTCATTTTTTCCTATTTTTCTAATATTTTCCATATTATTTTGTTTTTTAAAAAATTCTGACCGATATGGGCCGATACGGCCCTGATAACGATACACGACACCATATCGTATCATTTTTCCGCCGGGTGGATACGCCGACCAATACTGACATTTAGAACCATGGGATTAGGGCCCATTACATTGAAATGCAACAAAATGAAGTTGAAAGAAGAATGAGAAAAAGTGATGGTTTACCCCTTCCGATATTTTTCCAAAATGGACCATTCCGTTTCGATTCATTGAATCCATCTCAATATTTGTGTTTTGATCCCCGAATTTGGAGTACGTGTAGTCTAAAATGAGCTTGTAAAGTTCCTCCCTGGTTGAAATAAATGAGTGGAAGAAACGAGAGAAAAATTGGAAAAAAAAAAAGTAAAGGAAAGGGGGCCTTTATCTTCGTATTGGCCCTGTCACTGTGTTGGTGACGGGACAGTCCATATCAGCTTGTATCAGCCAATACGGACTGATACAACCGTTTGTTTTGTTTTGTTTTGTTTTGTTTTTTTGTCAAACTGCTTCCATGGGTGATCGATATGGTTATGATATGGCCATATTATAACTGATATTCAAAACCATGGTCCCAAGCCCAATCCACTTAGTAACCTGGTTGAACTTCTAGACCCAAACCTGCCCCATGGGTCAAAATGTTGGACCCACCCCCATTTATTGTCGGATCAGGTTCAATGACTCATTGGGTCAGCCCAACCCATTTGCACCCCTAAACATATCATGATATGGTTATATTTCCAAGAATCAGTTCTTTCTACCACTGTAACTGCCACTGTATTTATGGATTTAAGTCGGAAAAGAGCTCTCATTTAGATTTCTTACTTCGTTGCCTGCCATTGTATTTTGTCATTGTCCTGATCGAAGGTGAAAATTGTGGATTCTTGGCATCGTCATCATTGTCATCTTAGCCTTTCTGCCAGCAATTTGGGGTTGGCATTGAAGTGGTAGATTGGAATTTTTTTTAATGCTTGGCTTTCCTGGACATCAACCTTCATCCTTTACTCCGGCTATCTTGAAAACAAAATTGTTTATGAAATTTTTTTTAATTAGCATGACAAGAGCTGAAGGCTTCATTGTTCCTTAAGCTAGTATTGGCTTGCTAACATACACATATTTTCTCTTTCTTCTGGTTCTCTTTGTAGGCATATGACCAGCATCTTAACATGATACTTGGGGATGTTGAAGAAATAGTTACCACTGTAGAAATTGATGATGAAACATATGAAGAGATTGTTCGGGTATGCCTAGATTTTCATTATTTCCATTCCTTAAATTTCTTTGAGATTGAAATTCGTTATGAGTAGCTGTCATTAGATAAATTTGTTATGAGTAGCTGTCATTAGATAAATTATTATACACTATTTATACACTATTTAACCAAAAAAAAATGTCTGGTTTGCAGTTTCACTTTCCAAATGGTGGTGTTAAATGAGTTCCTAAGATGTGTAAAATAGATGGTTATTTCATAGAGTGGATGTTTGCTAGGGAGGCTTTCTCATCTCCATCACCTCCACTGTACATGTGAAACCTATGTTAGTTGAAAAAAAAAATTGTTTACAAGTAGTTGTTCAGGTGCTGGAGTGATTGTAAAAGCCTAGGAAGTGAGAGCAGGACTGACACTTTAGTAGATGGTTTCTGCAACCAAGTGCCACTGAACAAGAGCCACTGAACAAGACGGGTTCTTACTCTTACCCGGGTGGTAGACTCTTTGGAGTTTCAACACCGGGTCAAGGGTTTGAGTACCCATGGTGGTGAAATCCCACGGCGTGCGTGTGTGGGTTGTGTGTGCGTGTGGCGTGAGTGTGTGGGGGTCTGTAAAAAAAAAAAAAAAAGTGCCACTGAACAGGAGACTAACTTTTTGAAAGTCTGTTGTGTCCACGTGTCTGTCTCCTCCAATGCTCTTAGAAATGGTTCATTCAAAAACTACATTTTACATTTACTTATTAGTTATTAGTATAATTTATTTTTTGGATTAGTCTTTCCGCAAATAATTGTTTTGTAGGTTTTATTTCACCATTTTCATCATATTGGTTTTTGGAATATTTTATGAACTAGTAAAATATTTACTATGGAAATTTCTATGGATCTTACTTCTAGAAGTAGAAACCGCTGTGTTTTGACACTCATGTCTCAGTGGCCAAATTAAATAGTATGACAAACTTCTAAGGCAAGCAAAACTCTTGATCTGGTGGGTTGCCACATTAGTTGTCAGAAAATGGAGGATTAAAATAGACAAACACAGCCATCACATTAGCGGTTAGAAAATGGAGGATTAAAATAGACAAACATAGCCATCAAATTAGTGGTTGAAAAAAAAAGGGACAATTAAAGTGTAGAGAAAATGAGCAATAGTCCGAATTCAATTGGCAAAAAGAATGCTGATTGGGGTGCTGAATTGTTGAATCATTGTGATTTTTTTTTTTTTTGGATAAAAGCTCGCCCATGCCCCACCAGAACAATGGTGCCAGTTGCTCTATATGTGTGCCATGTGTAGGGTGGAGATGCTGGAGATGAGCAAGGCTTGTTCAAGGCCTTTTAGATTTTCTAGGTAGCATGTATTCAATTACATTTTATATGTTATATATTACATCTTGTAGTGAATTTGATGCTGTGTATCATTGAATGTGTTTGTGGTGTGCCAATGCAATAACTTAATTTTGGGACTTCTAGTTTTAGGTTTCCATTTCTAAAAGTCGAAGAAAATAAGTAATGCCAAAATTCGAGGCAAATCTGCATAATAACGTATTCAAATTGCTGCTTTTGGATGCATAGATTTCGAAACATTCAATTCAGTTAAGATGGCATGACAACAAAGTAATGATTTTTTTTTTCTCCTCCTTTTGTAATGATTGTAGTGAGGAAGTAGCTGTCAATTAATTGGGAGCCAAAACAATCAATGGTTGGAATTATACCAGGGCTTACTCTGCTTTGAGAACAAGTACAAAAATGTACACTCTTTTATGAGTAGTTTTGATGGTTATGCAAATAAAAAGTTATTTTCTTGGTTGACAAAATGTGTTCCATTTTGGCATGTCTTGCCTACAATAGAAGAAAAGCAGTTTAATAGTGTGATGACTAGCATAGCTGCTAGTAAGATTTAGGACCTCAATTTTCAGTCCATTTAGTTTCTATTGCATCCGTAAAGAAAGTTGTGTTTTGAATCTTTCAAAAAAAATTTGTGGTTTGATCTTCCAGAAAAAAGGTACATACCCATATCAAAATTCTCCCTTGGTTGATACAATTTTGGTATTATAACCAGTTCCATTCATTGGGATTTGTTTTCTTTTATTTTCCTTTTTTTTTTTCCCCAATTCTCCCCCATCGCCAAACCCTAAATTATTTCAAATCCCCAAAAATTCCATAATTCCCCAAGCCCAAATTTCAAAATTTCCCTAAGAACTCTAATTTACAAAAAGTTGAAGCTTAAGTTAACTTTAGTAGGAATAATTATAAAGTTGAAGCTTAAGTTAACTAAATGGCTAGGAGATTTCCCAAGTGATTTGCATCATTGCCTTTGGGTAATATTTAAAAGGATGGTGAGATCAACGAGGATGTTTCCAATAGAATTAAAATGGCTGGTTGAAGTGAGGATGCGCCTCTTGAGTGTTGTGTGACCATCGCCTTCCAATTTATGTGAGCTATTTGACTAGCTATGCTACATGAGAAGTGTCGTGCACTGGAATGCAACATGAGGATGAGTGTTGGAGAGAGGGTGTTGAGATGTGTGGGAAGAGTAGAAAGGATAGAATTAAGAATGAGATCATAAAAAGCATCATAGGACTATTATCAATAAGGGAAAAAAAACATACTAGTAGTAGTCCCGATAAAAAATAAATGATAGAGTAGATTGAGGTGGTTCAGTCATGTTGAATGAAGACTTGAGCCTACTTTTACTAAGGGTAACTATGATTAGTTTTGGTTGAAGCGATTGATAAGAGGATGAGAGGAAGACCTGAAGAGACTTGGATTGAGGTGGTAAGAAGTGATAGTGCTTTAGGAACTTGGATAAAAGTGGATGAAGACTTGTTCACTTGCCAAGGATAGTGCTTTAGGTATGATTGTTGAAATAGGATTCGTAAAGCTAACATCAAATAGCTTGGACAAGGTTATAGTGATGCTAACGATGACGACAACAACGATGATGACTAAAGCCCGAGGTTTCATGAAGTTTAAATCAAATATACAGGAGAAGGCTATTATGATGATTATTAAAACTCGTTGATGTAATCAAACTATGTAATAGGCTATTAGATGGCGCTTGATTGTAATCAATCTTTGTAATAGTTTATTACATTGTGCCTATGGGAGTTTTATGCTCTCATTGCTAGTCCCCAGCCCAAATAAAGGAGGATGCATCAGGTTGGCTGCTGGCATCAGACTTATGGCATCCTAAATGAATCCAAACAATATGACATTCTAAACTCATGCTAGGGTGTTGCCTGTTAGCGACGTGCTGCATTAGAACCTGGGGGCAGTGAAAAATGGGCAAGGGTTGGTCAGGGCGTCCCCAAAAGTGACACGCCGCGGCAGCACCCTGTTGTTGCGAGAAGTAGGTAATGTTCCCATGCAATTTTGGATGTGTGCAGGTAAAGAAGCTAGTCCAAAAGAACATGATTTGTCTCACCACATGGAATATAAGAACATTGATAGGTAAGAGTATGGAGTTAGTAGATACGATGAAACGAAGGAGAGTTAACATAGCTTGCATTCAGAAGACCATGTGGAAGTGGGCCAAAATTAGAGGAGTTGATGAATATAACTTTGGTATATACGGAAGAACAATAATGGAAATGTGGGTAGGGATGGTGCTAGTTAAAAATTTAAAGGGTAAAAAGTTGTAGATGTTAAGAGGGTAAGTGATGGGATTTTATTAATAAAACCTGTGTTAGGAGAGGAGATAATCAATGTTATTACTTATTAGTACATGTGCACTACAGGTACGGTTAGAGGATGGTATTAAAAACCGGTTACGTAACGGTCGTTATGTAACGGTAACAGGGGGAATTGTTACGCATTACAGGTTTGTAATGGGCCTAATGGCCGTTACTGAAAAATGGCCCTAATGGTTGTTATGGGGCTGATACAATTTTTTATTTTTTTGAAATTTGTTTGTAATGGCCCATACCGTTATTGAATACCTTGTTAGAGGATAGAATGAAGAGACAGTTCTAGGAGGATATGGATAGAATAATGTAAGAAACTCGAACAGAGAAGATATTTTTAGGAGGAGATTTAAATGGTCATGTAGGAAAAGAAAGTAGAGGATATGAAAGGGTACATAGAGGATATGGTTTTGGGAGAAGAAATGAGATGGGGGAAGCTATTCTTCATTTTGCTAAAGTATACAATCTAGTTCTAGCAAACACATACTTTAAAAAAGATGAACATTTAATAACTTTCAAAATTGATCATATACAAGCCAAGTAGATTTTTTTTCTCCACCTAGGTGGACAAAATTATTCATAGATTGCAAGATGATACCTGGAGAGTTTGATTGTGCAATATAGCCTAATGGTTATGGATGCTTGCATTAGGAGATGTAAGAAAGGGAATGAATTAATAGGTGTCCAAAAACTAGGTGGTGGAATTTAAAAGGAGAGACCATGTCATTCAAAAATAAATTGATGGAAGAAGGAAAGTTGAATGTTGAGGAAGAAGTCAATGTTATATGGAATGAGATGGCTGAGTGCATTAGGAGAGTGACAAACAATGTTTGAGGAGTATCTAGGGCAGAAAGCTAATCATATAAGGAAACTTGCTAATGGAAACGAGATATAAAAAGCTATTAACAAGAAACATTCATGTTTCAAAGCTTGACAAGGGACTAAAAACAATGAAAATCTTAAATAATATAAAATTGCCAAAAAGATTGCTAAGAAAGTAGTGAGGTTAAACTTAAGGCTTACAACGATCTTTACAATAGATTGGGGACCAGGGAAGGTGAGAAAAAATGTCTTCTAACTAGCAAAAATGTGTGTGTGTGTGTGTGTGTGTGAGAGAGAGAGAGAGAGAGAGAGAGAGAGAGAGAGAGTAGGGACTTAGATTATGTTAGATGAATTAAGCAAAGTATTCAATAACGATAATGGTGGCCATAACAGCCATTGTTTTATTGTTACAATATAGGCAATAAAGGTCGTTATGGCTTCTTTTTCTTTTTCTTTTAACTGTACTAGGCTATTACTGAGTGGTAATGACCGTTATGGGGTTGTAATGGACCATTATAGGTCATTTTCCATAACGGTAGCTCATAACCATAATGTTACCACCTTTATTGTTACGTAATTGTTTTTATTTACTAGGGCATTAAGGGTGATGACGTTTTGGGGTTCTTTGTTGTTCTTTACGCTTGCGGGCATTTTTTTTCTCTCTCCCCGCCTAGCGTTTACTAGCGGTTTTTTATTTTTTATTTTTTTATAAATATAATTCTTTCACCCTTCATTAAAAAAAAAAAATGTGATGGGTAGAGGGTATTGGTTAAGGACAATGAGATCAATGAAAGGTGGGGAAACAATTTTTAGAACTTGTTAAATGACAATCACTCTGAGGGCATAGGGATAACGGAACTATAAACTTAATGACATGGAGTCCAAAGTTACTTTTGTAGGATTTGGATATTTGAAGTGAAAGAAGCTTTGAGAAAGATGAGACTGGTAAAAACCATTGGACCAAATGGTATACCAATAGATGTTTGGAAGTGTATGGGAGATACTGGATTATTTTAGTTGGCAACGTTCAATAATATTGTAAGATTGAAGAAAATGCTGAATGGAGGCAAAGTACTGTGGTATCTATTTATAAGAATGAAGGAGACATGCAAAGTTGCACTAACTATAGTGGAATTAAACTTATAATCCATACTATGAAACTTTGAAAAGAGTAATTGAGCAAAGACTAAGGCATGAAATGAATGTACTAGACAATTAGTTTGGTTTCATGCTAGGGAGGTCTACCTATAAAGTTACTTTCCTACTTGGACAATTGATGGATAAATACAGAAAGATGATGAAGGATCTCCACATGGTCCTTTTTTGACTTAGAGAAAGCTTGTGATAGGGTCCGTAGAGAGTTAATCTGATTCAGGACCGATGCCTGAACCAAATAACATGTGAGATCAAGTAACAGAATTAAGATAATTAACAAAAAACACAAACATTGCCATAATCATCATGAATACCATGAAAACCAAAAGAATATCATGCATAATCCTAGCCTAAGTTACTAACATCATAACATAAGATCATTAAATAAAAGGAAACTAGGATCTAATGGATGTAGGGATATCCAATTAGCATAGGGTATAGTCTATTTCAAAGTAGAAGGCCTAATACAACCTAGGGTAAAAATTAGGGTTTTGGTAATTTGAAAAAGTAGGAAAGTTAAGGGATTTTAGGTTTAGGGTTAGGGTTTTGGGAATGAAAGAAAGGGGTTTTGATATAAGGATGATGAAAAACCAAAAGGGACAAGGTGTGGCTATACGGCCAACTCGAAGGATTTACACGTGTGGCCATACGGTCACACGTGTGGCATAGGATGGATGGGTTTAGGTCAGCTAGGGTTTAGATGGTAGATAGATAAGGGAAAGATGAGTTTAGGAGAAGATGAATGGGGGAATCGAAGAACGTGAGGAAAATACCTTGATGGAGGGGAAAAGAGATGATGATGTGGGGATAGATGGAGACGTTGCACCACCGTTAATGAAGATTAGCCTCACACCAATCTCTGTTCCAAATCACTTAAAAGTATTTTCAAATCTCATGAAGATATAAGAAGAAGAAGAAAAAAAAAGAAAGTAAGAGCTTTTCTGTTTTTTTAATCACAAAATCTAATGTGGGAGAGGGTCACACGCCCATCCTCTTTTATAACTCCAAGAAAGTTCAAAAATTATAATAAACACCCTGTTTTGTGAATTTTGACGAAAATAGCCCTAGTCTAACTAAAATCTAATATCAACTAACAACACTCATAATGATGTCCAATCATAACATAAACAAAACTAAATCCTATAAGCTGATAAAATTTAAGAAAAATTACTGTGGACGATCCACGATCAATGCCCCGATCATGTGATCCAGCGGCCCAATCATTACGTCCATCCAATCCAATGATCTGGATCACTCCATAAAGCAGCCCATATGCATCTTCCCAGTGTGGGGTATTCCAAATGCTTGCACATATATATATGGGGTCTTCAACACGATCACGGGTACCGCCTAGCCACGGGAAAATCGGTGTGGCTCACCTCCTCTTTTGATATGTACGCAAAGGTGTACGTGTAGTGATGTCCTCATCATAATCTAATGGGTGTTGTGTAAGGAGTTTCAAGAGGATATTGACATGATTAAGGATATGTATGAGTGAGTTCCCAATTACCGTGGGCTTGCGCAAGGGGTTGGCATTGAGTTCGTACCTTTTCACTTTGGTTATGGACAAGTTAATGAGGTATTTGTAGGAAGAGATGCCATGGTGTAAGTTGTTTGCAAATGACAATTTTGATTGACAAGATGAGGGAGGGCGTAAACACCAAGCTAGATTTACAGAGGGGTGCTTTAGAATCTAAAGGATTTAAAATTAGTCTGAATAAAACAAGTTTATGGAGTGCAATTTTAGTAACAATAGGAGGGTGAATGAGGAATCAGTTGAGATTGCTAACCCAGAAGTTTCTTAAAATGAATCTTCAAAAAAATAATAATCTCAAAATGATCAATTTCAATATCTTGGGTCGATAATTAATGTGAGTGGAGAGATTGAGAAGAATGTTGCCCATAGAATTCAAGAAGGGTGGAAGAAGTGGAGATATGCCTTTGGAGTTTTATGGGATTGCCGTGCCCTGCTCAAATTGAAAGGGAAATTTTATAGGATGGCTATAAGACCGGCCATGCTTTATGGATAGAATATTGGGCTGTCAAGGAACAACATGTTCATAGGAAGATTGTAAGCTGAAATGAGGATGTTGAGATGGTTGAGTGGCAAGACAAGGCAGGATAGATTTAGAAATGAATGCATTCGAGGGAATTTAGGAGTAGCCCCAATAGGTAATAAGATGAGGGAAAGTAGACTACTCCAGTTAGGATTGAGTTGGTACAAGTTGAAGGCTCTAAGAGCGCAAGGGGAAGGGCTAAAAGGACATGGGTGGAGGTAGTAAAAAAAAAAAAAAAACTCAATGACCTATGGCCTAACTGAAGGTATGACCCTTAATAGAGCGGAATGGTGGAAAAGGATTCATGTAGCTGTTCCCAATTTGTTGGGATAGGGCTTAGATGAAGATTATGATGATTAATAAAGTAATATAATAGCTGTTATGATTCCATAAACGATGTTGCGATGTTTAAAGTGGCCCACAAGTAAGGATTGTAATATGATGACGCATGGCTGTTACTGTAACGAACCGTGTTTTATACAAACCATGCTTGAATGAACAGACAATATGCCATTCTTTGGAACTCATCTGAGGAGAACATGGATGGTGGCATTATCATATCACATTTACCATTCAAAAAATAGGAGAGTTTGGTCTACATGCCAATATTCTACTGGTGGGTCCTAGGTAGATCAGGCGCATTCCAATGATTAAATTTATTGGCCATCTACCTTTCTATTAAAGGAAACTTGTTCGTGGAATTTGAGCAGTTGATTTTCTCAATTTGATCATTCATTTGCAGCCCAACATCAGGTAGTTAATATACTATTTTAGGTTATGAAATTTCCACTATGACTAACATGATTTGGAGGGTTTGGACCTCCAAATCCTGCCCTCCACATTAAGCGAATCTTTTCTTTCATTTGATCGGGGTTTTACGAGAAATGATTTTGTAGTACATGCCCAATTTGCAGTCCTCAGGATGAGTATTGTCCATGTGATTGGCACAGTCCCTTCAATAGGATGCTTCTATACATTTGGTGCATGGACTTGCACGTAGAATCTAAACCAGTTTCCTTCTTAGTTTTAACATTTAAATGCAAGCCAAGGTTGGACAGGACCCATCAGATCACCTATTTAGTGCCATTCCTGAACAATGGGCCATCCCATGGTGGGGTCTAAGAGATGGATGGTCCCTTGGTCCCCCCTTGAATTCTGAATTAGCTCAACAAATTGACTGAACTTCTGCAGTTGGGAGAATTGAAAAACAAACTGAATGTGCCTAAACCGACGAACTGGGTTCCTTTGCTAAGTATCAAAAACAGATTGCAAACTTGAATTTGAATTGGTTGAACTGCAAATTAGGTTACCATAGTACGAACTAGGTGAGTTTTTTCGGATAACGAAATAAATCATACTATTTATAATAAGCCAGAATTTATCTAACAAATTATCTTAGAACTGAACTATGGAATTTGAATGATAGAGCTATGAGGAATCTAACTTTGATGGCAGCTCTCCAACTAAACCCGGTGCTGGGATTGGGTTGATCATAAGGGACAAGCAAGGGGAGTCCTGGCAAGTCTTTTTTTTTTTTTTTTTTTTTTGAGAGAGAGATAACAGAGACTTTCATTAAAAGGAGAACAAGGGAGCAACCGGCCCGCTGAGATAGCGAGTCAGTTAGCTCCATACATAAGCACATTACAATCTTTTGTGGCTTCTAATTGGATAATGGATTCCAATGAGGTGGAGGTGAGTGCTCCACTGGGAATGAAAGAGCTTTTCTCCAAACGCAAGCTCTGTGGTCAATTCCTGATGGTGATAACATAAATGTTATAAAATAGGCTTCATTGATCGGTGGATATCCATGGAGATTGGAGTATGTGGATGGAGCCCTGCACCCATATACAAGCTATTCAATAATGGTAAGTTTAACGGTGGCTATAACAGCTTGCCTTGTGGCCATTTTGATACAGACCATAATACAGCTTGTGTTGGACCATATTGGTCCCATATTGGCCATCACAGGCCACGTTTTTAGAACGGGCAGTACAACCACCTAATGCAGGGGCATTTTCACACCGAGCTCGGGTGGGGTGGCATACTGGCATGTGGGATGCAGGAGCACACTTGGGGTGGGTGGCCCGTGTGAGGCGGGTGGCTTGTGTGAAGTGGAACCCACGTAAAGTGGGGTCCACGAGGGGGGTTCGACCGAGGTCCCAATCCATGGGATGTGGGGCCTAGGCTATGAGATAAAGGGATTGATTCGCCATTCTTTATCAGTTCGAGCTTTTAAAGCTAGTGGTTAGTCGTCGTGCATCAAAGTGGTATCAGAGCGGGAGGTCTCGTGTTCGAGACTTCTCATTGGGGGTGATTAATGCATGTGCATTTTCACACCGGGCTTGAGTGGGGTGGCCTATGGGATGTAAGAGCACACTTAGGGTGGGCGGCTCGTCTGAGGCGAGTGGCTCGTGTGAAGAGAAACCCATGTGAATTGGGGCCCACAAGGGGGGTTCGGCCGAGGGCCTAACCCATGGGATGTGGGGCCTGGGTTATGAGATAAAGGCATTGATTTGCCATGCTCTATTAGTTCAAGCTTTTAGAGCAAGTGGTTAGTTGTCTTGCATCACCACCATTATCATCACATAACCAATTTTGACTACCATGCCCATATCCTTCTGGAGGGAATGTAGCAGATGATCTAGCGAGAATTGGTGCCAACTTCCAGTCTCATTTGAATGGAGATTCTCTCCCTCTTTTGAAATTGTCCATCTTTTCTTCTTAATAAAATTCTCATCTTATTCTAAAAAGAAAAAAAGAAAAAGAAAAAAAGATTGATCCTATGAATGTAACAAGTAATCCTAACTATAAGTAACATTAAGACCTGTTATAAACATCTTCCTCTTTGCTAGAGAAGGTAAAAAACAAGTACGGAGATTGGTGGATCAAAATGCTGGGTTTATGCGATTCGGAAATTAGAGTGTTTTTTATTTTATTTTATTTTTAAAATGGTAGTCCTGTCTATAGAGATATCTGATGTTTCATTTTGTTCTTCCTGTTTTTTCCTTTTCCCCAAATTTTGCAGACTACAAAGCGCACCGTTCCTTTTCTTTTTGTTAGAGGAGATGGTGTCATATTGGTATCTCCTCCCCTAAGGACGGCTTAGGTGTACTGTTAAGCCATTTATGAGAGATTGCAAGTGGCAGATGTATCTTTTATTAGTTCCATGATGCTATGGTGCGGGCTTTCCTCTCTATGACAACTGATTGCCCAACCGATTTTATTTCCCACAGGAGCCTGTGCAGTGTGTTGATGTATCCAAATTAAATAGTCGTTGACATGTGATACGTGGCATGCCAAAACCATGTCTTGTTACTTGTAGGATTTGTTATGGATATTTTTCTTTTAAAAAACTAGGAAGGAAACTCATTGCATAATGCTTGTGGTACATAATCGTTTTATGCCTGCTTCTCGTGATAAATAGCTTATATGAACATGAATAACAGATCAGAAGAAAAGTGATGTCACAATGACTATTCTTGGCCTTGAGGTCAACGAAAGAGATCTCTTCTTTATGACAATAGGCTTAAGGAATAAATCCAGATCTGCCAGTCACATCTTTCCTTGTAAAGCTTAGTTATGATCAGAGGCAATTGGCTACTGATCTAGCACAGTCATCTATCATCATGTAAGCCTTATCTTATGTAATTGCCCACCGCCGCCGCTGCTGAACGAGGACCATGATTTTGGTTTCCTGGATCAAGTGTTAGTGGTCTTTTGGGGATTGGTGTTTGAAGGCAAAGGTAAAAAAGTGGTCAACTGTAACCAGGGTTGCATTATACACGGCTCATGGTACCATAAACTACCCCAAATTGGTGAAGTTTGTGCAGTTTTGGACCCTCTTTTAGTAATGCAATATGTTCATTGTTTTTTTTTTTTTTACACACACCAAACCACACACACATACACACCCCACATGGGTACTCGAACCCATGATCTCAGTGTTGAAACTCAGTGGGTCTGTCACTGAGCCATGCAGTGAGACCCACAATATGTTCATTGCTTAAAGAAATGTTTTAAAATCAGGACCTGACAATGGTTGGATTGGTTAATACTTTTCTGAGTGAAATTGTCAGGGTCAAGTGGCTTTTCTGGTCCAACCATTGAACTGTTTGGTTTACTTGAACCAAAAAAAAAAGAAAAGCACTATATGAGAGGAAAAAGATTAGGTTTTGTTAGTAAATTGGGTTTCCTTCTCTTCTCTACTCCAGCATCTTCCCTAGTGACTATTCGTTGGCTATTCGGTATGTATTTTCTTCCTTTTCTTCTTCTTTAAGCTGTTGTATAATGAATTCAATGCCATCATCTTCTATTCTTCTCTGTTTTTTTTTTTTTTTTTTTTTTTGGTTGGAGATAACTATATACACACAATGCTGCAGTGCATGGTTTGAGGGTTCTACTGTTTGGGATTTCAGTTTGTACAAGTGGGGTCATGGTTCAATGATCCAAAGCCCAAACCACTGAAACCATAGACATGATGAACCTCACCCTGGATGGCCGATGCACTAAAATTCGTCAGATTGGAAAATCGTAATATAGGTTTTTCGGCCTTTTTTCTTTTCAGTTGAATCAGAACCATTACTGTATTTTTTCTTCTTAACCATTATTTTCTGCTGAACCACAGCTCTTGTTCTCCATTCAACTGTTTGGGTTTTCAGTTCATACAAGTGTCATTGACAGGATGGGTTCTCACCCTAGATGGCCCATACACTGAAAATCTCTCAGATTCAGTTGATTGAGAATTGCTGTATTTTCTAAATTTGTCTATTTTATTTTTCTTGAGCCACCTGTTGAAGAGTTTGGGACTGTTTTGGCTGCCACTTAAACGTGAGTTCATCTCATTTTAGTTAATCATAATTATCTATTCCAATCTTTATCAGAAAGAAATATGATCTTTAGTATATAATTATGATTAATTAAAATGAGATGAACTCATTTTTAAGTGGGACCCAAAAGGCCCTGCGGATTTTCAGTATGGGGAGGTTTTCTTTCTTTCTTTCTATTTTCCCTGGATGCCACGATGACTTGATAGGTTGACCTGCTTGGACCGATTTGGAACCCCATCCTGGTTTGAAACATTGGCTCAAAGCTGTCTTGTGATGTGTTTCTTAGTTCAACAAGTTGCCATGGGGTATTCCTTTTTTCTTCTTCCTTTTTTTATTTAACTTTTTCAAGCCAAGTACTTTCAACATTTCGCGAGGATTGCTCGACGCTTGTCACCTTACCATTGTTCATCATGTATTAATCTAGGCTGTACATCTAGTGGGCCATAAAGAGATCTCAGCATCCATACAAAGGTGCTGAAATGTGGACTTGGTTTTTGTTGTCGATATGGATGGTGAAGATCTCTCTTATTAGTGGGAGTTGGATTTTCTAATTCTCATTCCTTTTTAAGTCTTCTAAATTTTAACGAATTACAATGTAAGGGTCAAAAGCTTGTTGATTTTGCTAGTTAAAAGATGTAGTTAGGGGTAGTGTGATTGCTAGAGCTTTGCTAATACCATATATGCACCACCACTTGTGCCAACGTATTAATAATAATAATAATAATTATTATTATTATTATATTTTAAAAAAAAAAAAAACATAGATCCATGCCATCAATCAGGAGTCTCACTGTTTAGATGATCTTTGCAAAAAAATCAGGATGGTCAGCTCCTCAGGTGAGCTAGATGATTGAACTTTGTGCCTCACCCATTTCTACTTTGTTGCCCACCTGATGGGTGGACCAGCCTCACTTCCAGGTCAGCAGATCCAATTGGTGGGACCCACTTGAGGTTTTGAAAATCTTCAGAGTTTGGAAGATCCAAGATGAATAATGCCTTAGTAGATGGTCCATATTCAAATAAAAGGAGTTAAATAATCGAAGGGTTAAAATATTTCAGTATGTCAGTTTTTCGGGCATCACCCATACACGGTGAGGCCCATCATATAGATGGTTTGGATTATCTAAGGCCTATGGTACCCGGCATATCTGGCAACCTTAGGATGAGAGGTATTTTGTAAACCTCTAAAAACTAAACTATTTCCTTCACTCGCCGTATCTACTGGCACAGATCTCATAAATAAACCAGATCCAGTACTCCAGTGGGCCACTCCACATGGAACGGTAGATACTGAACGCTCACCATTGAACCTTGTTGGGGTCCACATAAGTTTTAGAAAAGGCTGATATTTTTGTTTTCCTTTCATCTCAGTGGGAAACACATTATCAACGGGTTGGATGGCAAATGAATATCACCATGAGACCCCAAGAAAGTTTCAATGGTGAGCGTTTTCATCCCCACAGTTTCCTGTAGTGTGGGCTGCTTGAGTGTTGGGTCTGGTTCATTTTTTGGGATTCCATTGTAATGAGCTAGTAAAACTAATGGACGGAGTGGATTTTACACGGATGACATTATGGTGGGACGCACAGGGCCTTTGTGTTGTAGGAACTCTGTGAAAAAGAAAAATATGAGAGCAAGAACACATGTCAAACAAACAAGAGGCTGATAAGCAATCGAAATAAAGTAACGGCTGATATTCAGGGCTGGAGGAATCACAAGATAAGCTGCGTGAGGCTCTTTAGGCTGTATGTGGGTCCGTATTTAATTCGCATAAGAGGGGCCCAGGGTCCAATGAAAGGAACCATTTGTGGATTGAGCTCCAATAAGGAAGATGTTATTGAAGGCCACAAGTCCAAAAGTCAGTATTCTCTTTGCAATGGTTTCTCCTTGGCAGAATTTCAGCCACAGGCAAGGTACCACAATCGGTGGTACGGTAGAATCACATGCCACTTTTGCAGGACACCATTATCCTAAAAACAGTAAGCCCCATCATAGTTCTAAAACTCGGTGGGTTGACTCAAAACTCGCCAAGCCAACTGGAATTGAGATTTTGGGTCAAGTATCTTGGAAACTTGCTAGAGAGCCTAATTCAATCGTGTTAGACACAGTATTCACCGAGTTGACTGGATGTATATTGATTCTACTAGTCAATTGTTTGACTTTTAAAAATAAAAGAAAATGTGCCACATGTTGTAGTTTGTTTTATCTTTTTAATATTTTAGTACTCTATGCTTTTCTAAGAAATTTAAGATTTTCTCACCTATTTAAATACCTTAAATTTGATTATTAAAATATTGTCCTTGATTTTACCCTATCAAACTAGGCATTGAGTCAAGGTTTTTTTTTTTTCCTAGTTTTTAAACCATGGCGCGACCATGAAGATAGAGTGGCACAGGAATTAGGCCGGTCCAGTCATCAGGTAGACCACAAAACAAACAGCTAGTTACAAAACACAAGTTGGCCAAACCAGAGGAAGCAGTGGGGATTGAACACCACCACTGAAACATTCTGGGGGTCACAATTGAGGCTGATATTTGTGTTTTCCCTTCATCTAGGTAGGAATCATCTTATGAATGCGTTGGATGGCTTATGAACATCACGGTGGGCCCAAAAAGGTTTTAATAGTGGGTGTTTCCAGTGATGTATAGCCTACTTGGGTTTTCTAAAATAAAAATAAAAATTTAAGATGATTTCATTTCGCTAAAATCAAGCTTTACAAGAACTGGACAACTCATTCGGTCACCCCACCAAAAAAGGGGGCCTATCATATGACTATGCAACGGAAATGAAAATTAGGACCGCTTCCTAATCGACCCCAACCCGGTTTTATCTAGAAAGATACGACCTTTGATCTGAATTGGGAGCTCACTCACGACTGAGAAGAGGTTGTTCCTTTGAGAACCGCTGCCCAGACGTGCTAGCCCATCCGCCGGACCATTAACCTCCCTCGGGATATGACGAAAGGGGAAAGAGCCTCTGCTTCTAAGATCAACAATCCTCTTTAACCAATGTCTCCAAGGCCAAGAAGGGCGCGAGTCCTAGACAAGAGATCAACCACGAACCTAGAGTAGGACTCCACCTCCACTCTAGATAGACCCCTGCTCAAACAAAATGAAAACCCATTTTCCACACAACACGTAATTTTGCCCTGTTGCTAGAACCAGCCCCGAAACCCACTAAGAAAGCAAACAGAAGATCTCCATTGGATCCCACCACCACCCGATGACCCTGGGTTACCTCTAGCTGAGCCATCAAGATTGAGCTTCGCCCAGCGCATGGGTAGCTTAGACCAACGCACCACCTTGAACCTAATTGCCTTGGGGATTTGCGCTCCTTCAGCAAAAATAGAACTCAACCACCAGTTAACCCGAGCAATTGTTGCAGCACTCGAAATCGTTTTATCCCCCACCTTACTGGAGTTTCTGGCCCTCCAAATCTCCCAGAGAATGAGACAAGGAATAACCTTTTGCTGAGCTCGATTACTCCCACCCGGATTAACATTCCACCACTGATTCAGCCTAGCTTCCACCGAGTGGGACAGTAAAGCTGGGATATCGAATCTGATTCCGAAGTGCTTCCAAATAGACGAATCTAGAGCTCCATGGAAGAAAAGATGATCAAGCGATTCGACATCAGCCATCAGGGCTGCGAGCCGCCTCCTTCGAGCAGCGGACACATTTAGAAGCCAACATCACGCCTTTGGATTGAACTCTCGACTCAACAGTGACAGTCCCTTGGATCAGCCTCCAAACAAAAACAACAACTTTATGCAGAAGCTTACCTTGCCACACTCCTTTAGCCCAGCTCCTCCTTTGGGCCCCGGCTTTACAGAGGCCCCAGGCAGACTTCACAGAAAACTACTCGGATGAATCTAGGGGCCAAAAACGCTAGTCCGGGACTTCAGACGTAGCAAAAACCCCCTGAAAAATGTAATCGATCACCTGTTGTGGCAGGTAGGTGAAAGCCGAGGAAGGAGGGAGAGGGCCATTTGATCCGAGTAAACGGTCGACCGTTAGCCCACAAAGGGGATCAGGAATCTGGGCTTCAGCCAGAAGGGCTAGGGCCCCAGCCCTGTCCAGTTATCATCCCAGAGGTTCTGGTCACCGCTTTCGATGAGCCATTGGGAGTTCTCCTCCAGCAAGGGGAACATCACCCTAATACTCTTCCAGATAGGGGAGGCAATAGGCGAGGCCCTGTTGGAATCTGTTGGGAGGAAGCCCACCTGATGTTTAGCCCTCATCAGCCCCCCCCCCCCCCCCCCTGACTGGAAACCAACCCGCATTTAGCTATCCACGCAAGCTTTAGCCTAAAGGCCGACATAATTTCCTTCAGTAGCCTAATCCCAAGACCTCCCTCACTAACTAGCTTGCAAACGAGCTTCCACCTAAGCCAATGCATTTTCCGATTACCGTCAGCCCGGCCTCACAGAAAATTGGAGAACTTCCTCTCCAGCTCAACCCGGACACCAACAGAGTCCTTGGACATTGCAAGGATATGAATTGGGATGCTCCCTAAGACGTGTTCAATCAAGATCAGCCTACCGGCTTGCGACAAAAATCTCCCATTCCACCCATTAATTAATTTCTGGATTCTATCCTGAAGGAACCGAAAGCTTGCCTTCTTCAGTCTATCAGACCTAAAAGGCACTCCGAGATATTTTCACGCATCCCTAGCTTTAGGAAATCCCAACATTTGCTCAATCGATCTCACCCTCCTTTTAGGGATTTTGTCTGAACAAAAGAAAGAACTCTTTCTAAAGTTCATTTTTTGACTTGAAGCTTCTTGGAAAGAGCGGAGGAAGGACATGGCACCCTGAATCGACACACGCCCACCGTTGGGAAATAGGAGAGTGTTGTCAGCAAAAAGTAAGTGCGAGACATGCGAGCAGCCCTGTTTGAGCTGGAACTGCTAACAGGTCCCTCTCTCTACGAGTTACTTGAATCCTCTGCTTAAAGCTTCGGCAGCGATGATGAACAGACCTGGCGACAACAGACCGCCCTGGTGAAGGCCCCTGGAAGATTTGAAATAACTTGCTACTTCTCCATTCACCAAAACCAAAAACCAATTGTTATTCCAGCAACCTTCCAACAAACTGATCCATCTGCTATTAAACCCAAATTTCTTAAGGATTGATTTTAAGAAATTCCAATTAACCCGGTCATAAGCCTTTTCCATATCAATCTTTAAAATAATGTTGTCCCCCCAAATCTTTCTATTGATCTCCCTAGTCATTTCCTACGCCAGGATAATGTTCTCTACAATGGAGTAGCCACACGTGAAAGCTCCCTGTTCGACTGATATAATTATGGGCAGAACATTGCTAAGCCTGGCTGCTAGGATCTTCGCGAAGATCTTGTAGGCACAGTTGCAAAGATTGATTGGTTTGAAGTCGGCAAAGGAAGACGCTGCCGAAGATTTTGGGATTAGACGAATTAGGGAGGAAGTGAAAGCCTTTGGAAGGGTTGCTCCTTGGAATAAGGACATCAGCCATGTGGATATCCTGCTCAATAATTTGCTAGTAGGAAGCAAAGAAACCCCCCGAGAAGCAGTCCAGGCCAGGAGCCCCATCTTTTAGAATCACGCAGACGGCTTGGTAGACCTCCTACAGAGAGGGAGGGGCTAGCAGGGCCTCATTATCGAGGCTGGGTATGAGTTGAGGGATGGGAGCCAGCATCTCGGGATTAGCAATGGAGTTTTCCGCCCTGAACATTTTTTTAAAGAAGGAGACCGCTTCCTCTTTAATGGCCTGGTAGTTGGTGATTACCCTGCCATCAGCTGATGTAACCGAAGTGATCTTTGTTCTCCTGATTCTCTCTTGAGCCAAGGCATGAAAATATCTTGTGTTCTGTCACCTTCATTAAGTCAGGAGTTTCTAGCTTTTTGCTTCCAGAAGAACTCCTCCATTAGCTCCACCAAAGCCAGCTGACGCCTAGCAACCAATAACTCATTGGAGAGGTCCAGGCCCTGAGAATCTTTCATCCTGAGTTCTAAGCTTTCTACCAACTTTTCTGCCAAGCTGACCTGCTGAAACACATTACCAAAAACGTCTAGATTCCAGTATTTTAAAGCCCTTTTAACGCTCCTCAATTTCAGCTGAAAGTTCAGTATAGGCTGAGAAGAAAGTTAGCCCTCTCAGGTCACCTTAACAACATGCTAGAAGGAGTTGTGGAGGGTCCACATTCTTTGGAATTTAAAAGGAGTTGTCACCTTAGGCGCATTCGAAGGGAATATTAATAAGAGGGGAGAGTGATCAGACCTCACTCTAGGAAGATGTTCCACTCTGAACCGCCTGAACTTGTTGGCCCAATCTCCGTTGATTAATACATTGTCCAATCTTGCCCACGATTTAGCATTGCCGAACTGGTTATTACTCCATCAAGCAAACCCGCATTGTCCACCGCATCAGCGAATTCCATCAAGCTCGGGTCGACACCTCTTCTACTACTCAGTCTTTCCGATGCTTCAAGAACCGCATTAAAGTCGCCGCAAATTGCCCATAGGAAATGTTTGGTTCTAGCATACAGGCGCCATAGATGTCCCTGGGTGAAAATTCCTAAACCTCTATGGCCAGGAGACGCCCCAACATTTACATCGAGTAGATATATATGAGTGCATGAGGGCCGTATACCAGTAATCCGCGTCTCCCACTGTGTCGTGGTCAGTTAGGAGGGGGTGTGACCTTACCCGCCTGAGTGAGGGGACAATATCTAGGTTGAATTTGACCAGCTTGAGGAATGAGTCTGCTATCGATGAGTCGTGCCCGATATTGGCAGGCGAATAGTAAGGTCTCTTCCACTTACCCAGTTGTGCACTCGGATAGGGGTGACAAGTTGGCGTATAGTGTACTAGATCCCGGTGATGATCTCAGAGATGTACGGTACTGATATATAGACTTATTGAGCAAGAGTTGCATACTCAGTATTTTACTCATTCATTCATTCATTCACTATCCACTCAGGCTGGTGGTGAGTAAGTAATTGTTATGTGTACCTTCGCAATGACTAGGATTTCGGTTGGGGCGCGCAACCAACCTGAGATCAAGAGTTTAGCACATTGAGTCTAGCTATCCAAATTTAGGTATGAGACTGGTTTGGATAGAAGTCCGTTGTGATGGATCCCACAGTTTGCGATACTACGTATTATCATCCCGACTTCACATTCCAGCTTGGTCATTTCATTCGCACCACATATTGCATTGCATTCTCAACACATAACATTTGGTTTACTACGCTTCTGTATTTTATATGGCCTAGATGAGATTGACGGTGTTCGTGGACTCGTCAGGTTTTGCATATTGCATTTGTATCCTCAGTATATGATACCTGACTTACTATGCCTCCGCATTGTATATCTGATCTACATTGCTTCTTCAGTATATAATATTGACTTATTATGTTTTTGCATTGCATAGCCTGGATAAGACTGATGACATTTATGGACTTATCAGCATGTTTCCGCATTACTATGATATTGCATACTTGGCACTTACCTTATGCACACACTTAACCACCCTCTAAGCTTTCTATAAGCTTATGCACGATAGATGCGTGCAGGTGGCGTTAGGTCGCAGCAGCGTTGAGCTTGGAGCATGTGGCGATCTTTTAGAACTTTGATTTTCGATATATGTATTTCCCTTTCGGCACTGTATTCAATTGTTTATATTAGTGGATATATGATGATGATGTTGCGTTTGTGATTTGGGTAAACTTGTGGTTATGTTTCTAATGAGATAAATGTACATTGGAAAATCCTCCTTGTAGGATCCCAGGATCGGAATCTGGCGTATGGGCGTTAGGAGCCGAGAATGGAGTACTACGGAGGTTGTCAGTACCGGACTCGGTGATCGGGAATTCTGTAAGCGCGATTTTTGAGTTTGGGGTGTGACATAAATCTTCCCACAGTAGCCACCTTGTCACTCTCCCGCAGCTAGCATACACGATGAACACGAAAATTAGCGACAAATTAGCCTATAAGGAAATATGTAACGAAATCATTTGGTTAGAGGAAGAGAGAACCGAGACCTGGATCTGGTTTTTGAAGAAGATCCATATTTTTCCACCATCTCCCTCATTGGATAAGGAGGAGTGTAACCCGAGTTTAAGGCCAATGCCCACCCGACGTTCCTCCCTAGCCATCGGCTCGAGAATAGCTACCAGCTAGGGGTTGTATTTATTGATGAGCCTCACTATCATCCTAATTGTGGCCGCATTGCCCAGCCCACGAGTATTCCAAATAAGGACCTTATCCATCTGTAACACACCCTGAGTTCATAGCACTCCTCTTTAGCCTTCTCAGTCTACTGTACCATTCTCCGTCCACTATCTTCACTAATCCCGTCCTCCTAGTTTTCTTGTTCTTTGGTCCTTGGACAATGTTTAAGCTGGGTTGAAACAGTTGGTCTGGGATAGAAATATCCACCTGGTCTTCTGTGATCTAGCAGGCAGAGCACCTTTATAGGAGATCCTCTCTTGGATCTGGATCAGCCAGTTCATGGCTATGAATCTAACTAGAGTCTTCTATTCTCAAAGCTAAGTCTGCCTGGATAGGGGATGGCCTCATCGCAGGTTGATCCCCTCCTGGATTCCATTGAATATGTGCGTCTGCTTCTTTCAGAGCTTCCTAAATAGGTTGTTGTTGAGAGTTTGTTCTCTCAGCTGGATCAGTCACTTGGGCAAAGAATGGAGACAGGTCCACCTCTAGATCCAATCTACAGTTGTTCATCCACCCATTTCTGACGGGGGTCGATGGGAGAGCCCTATCACACCTCCGGTAGTCGATAGGGGCGGTGGCCCTGAGATTTGTAGAGCCATTGAAATGTGGGAGATCACTCCCCATTGGGGAACAACCTTCAGACCTCGCTGTGGCCTGACCTATTCTTTTTCTGGCTCCTTCTTCTAGGGTATAACAATTTGCAAACTTATATCCTTCCCTGGAGGCTAGATTGATCCCTGTCTTGGGTGACACTCTCACTTGTACCTGTTGGAGACCATTCTCTGATTGATCTACATTGTGATCTTGGATGGGCTGAATGTGATTTTCCCCTTCTCGCCTGATAATTTTTGTTGTGGTAGTCTTACCCTGCCTCTCTTCTCCGTCATCAGCATCTAGGATTGATTCCTCAAGCGGAATCAAAATGTCTTCCCGCGAAGTGGAAGCAGCATTTTGACAAACAAGTTCAAAGATCACCATCCTGTTCTCCACCACATTTTGTCGAACAGGTATATGACATTCTGAAGTTTGCTCGAATCTTCTGTTAACCCATTCGGCTGTGGTTTCCTTGGCTAAGAATGGGATGCCCTGGTCGGCCTCCCTGGAAATCGGAGCGCTTCAAGAAGGGCATGGATAGGGAATATTACCTCCCCTACCTGTAATTTCAAAACCTGTTTCAGATTGACACTTGGTTGAAACTTGATCTTGATTCTAGCATACATTTGAAACAGACCAAATTTGCTACAAGAATCTAGCTGAACCACCTTACCGAAATAGTTCCTGAGGTTTAAAATAACCGATTCGAACCAAGCGTGAGAAGGGATTCCAAACAGGCGAATCCAGTTTCCCTCTCTCGATTCGAACCAAGCCTACTTGGGTTTTGGATCTGAAAAGGTCGAGCTAAATGTCCTAGAGGGGGGGGTGGGGGTGTGAATAGGACTAAGCCAAAATAAAAAATAAATGTGGAATTGAAAGAAAGATAACACAAACAAATAATAAGGAAGCACAAGTAAATAGCAACCTCAAATGTACTAGCCTTGAGAGGTTGATTCAAATTTAGTTCTAAGGACAACCTAACACTAAAAACCAAAGGCTTATGACAGGACAACCTTACTAGAGCGTTTGTAAGTATCAAAAACCCAAACCAATAAAGAGGCAAAGAAAATAAACTAAGTTATTACAACATTCACTACAAATGCTTAAAGTAAATTACAACATTCACACACATAAGCACATTCAATCAACCACCATAACTCCAAGAATTATAGTGGTTCGTTTGTAACTGTTAGAAAACAGCCACACAACTACTTCACTCCTAATATCCACTCCCTCGGGATATTAGCGTTCACTATGAAAAAGGTTTTCCAAGGTTCACTTTAAAACCTTCACAATTGTGTCTTTAGTTGGGCTTACACGATTACAAAAACCCCACACTTTGAGATTTTCTGGATTACCTCAGACAAAACCAAAATGAGATTTTTTTGGTACAACCTCACAAACCAAATTACAAAAGATAAACAAAATGTACATGATACTTATCTGAAAATTCTCCTTCTGAAGAAGCCTGGTAGAACCAATCCGATGTAGACGAAGATGTTCAATGTCCAGTCTTACAGATGAAAAGGTTCTAGTTCTAAATAATTTTTAATCAAATCAACCTGGGCTAGCTTGATTTGATTTTGATCTCAAAAAAGGGTAAAACACAAATCCCTTCTTAATATAAGATTGAAATGAAGATCACAAAATCAAATTACAAAAGTTAATAAAGAAAATCTAAAATGAGCACAATATAGTTTAATAAATTCACAAACTTATCTCTCAGAGTGGTGTCTTGATTTAGCCTTGAATGAATGAAAAATCTCTGAAATTCGTGCTCAATTTATAGGTGAAATATTGTTCACTCGATTGGTCTAAGGGTCGGTTCGATTGGTCAAAGGACCAACCAAATTTCAAGTTTTCTAGCACGATAAGATAAGATCGTTACTCGATTGGTCGAGTGGCCTGCTCGACTGGTCAAGTGGGACCAAAAAAACTTGCTGGACTTTGAGTCGAGCCTGCACGATTGGTCGAGTACTGTTCACTTGACTGGTCAAGCAATCTTCACGATTGGTCGAGGGTTCAACAGAAAATTTTAAAAAATTGTAACAAACCTTAGACTAGTCGAGAAAACTCTTAGACTGGTCGAGCTAGTACTTGGACTAGTCGAACAAGGACTAAAACTAGTCAAGAAAATGACCTATAAACTTATGAAATGACTCACATAAAATATGCAATGAATATGGCTCAACCTATGGTCAATCTAGGGTCATCCATACCTTGTTTGTGAGTTGGAACAATTGAAACATTATTTGCTTTAGAACCTTGATTATTTGTAATACGTGAAGCTTAAGTTCAATCTCTTGAACTTGAGCTTGAGTTACGCTTGAGTTCTTGAGTCTTTAGCGTACAATATTTGATCTTCAAACTTGCACTTGAGTTTTTGAACCTTAGTTCTTGAATTTGAGCTTGAAACCATGAACTTCAACAATCTTCTCTTCAACTTGAAAATGTAGGCAAGTTTGATGAAGATGCAGACAACTTTAAAATGCATGAACCTGATCAATTCAACTCAAAGCATCTGGCACAACAAAATTTGACAACTCTTCGGGTGCTAGATTTACACTAGCATTTACAGGATCTACCTAATGTTTGGGCCCACGCTATGGTGAAATGCACAGACAAAATGGATATAACACTAATATCACAGTGGACCTAGCTGCCTGGGGTTGCAGGGAGGAATCCCTGTCTTAATTTTGGAGAAAGGTGATAATTTGTTTTTTTTTTTTTTTTTTTTGGCTTTTTACATAAAGACACCCAAAGGCTTCATGTGAGCACCAAAATAGCACCACTTTAAATACTTTTTTTTTTCCACCCAAAATACCTTTTTGTATTTTCATGGGATGAAAATGCCCTTCACCTTTTTTTTTTATCACTACTCCTTAGCTAACTTTTTTTTTTAAGTACTGCACTCCTGCGATTCTTCGTGCTTTTTGACTACTCTCTTGTAGTCTTTCATGCTTTCTGACGAAAACTCCCACCTCAGAAAACTGGGTTCTTCCTTTTATCAGTTTTGTTGAAATGAGTTTGTTTGGGAAGAAAATGATATGAAAAAGTACTACAAAAATTTTCACTTTTAGAAGTTGAAAAGATTTTATATAAAATGGTCTTTTAGCAAGAAACAAATAGAATGAAAGAAAAGAGATAGAACATACTTCACTTTTAGATGATGAGTTTCTTTTGATTTCTATAAAGATTATGCTTGGATGGGCCTATTTAAGAAGATATTAATAGAAAGTTACGAAAGATATTAAAAACTCTACTTTTATAAGATATATTCTTCTTTCTTCCAAAGATTAAATTTAGATGAGTCTTTTGGCAAGAGTTGGACTTTGGACTTACTTTTAAAATGTAAAATTGTGTCCAAATTAGATGATTTTAGTTTTATATGAAAATTTATTGAATTATCTTTCCCACAAGTACAAGATCGCCCCAATCCAACTCAAAATGAGGGAGCCATGACCATTTTTTATGAGATTGCACAATGTTGAAAATGAGAGCTAACACGAGTTGGACTTTGGTCAAGTTTTGAAAGGTCAAACGATCTCCAAATGAGATGATTTTAAAAGCATTTGAAAGTTTGTCGAATTATCAAGACTGTCTCAATCCAACTTATAGCGAGGGAGTTATAAACGTTTTAGTGCTAGCATGTGATTCTGGAAAAACCGCAATCACGCTTTGTTTAGACAACAATGTGGACTTTGGGCCCACTTTGAAAAATTGAATGGTCTCCAAATGAGATTATTTTAAATCAATTTAAAAGTTTATCGAATTATCTTTCTAATGAGAATAAGATTGCCCGATCTGACCTGCGATGAGAGAGTTATGACTGTTTTCATGGGACTGCACGATGTTGGAAAAACCACGATATGTGATTGTCCAAACAATGATTTGGAATTTAATCTCACTTTTAAAAGGTCAAATGGTCTGCAAATGCAAGGAGTCCAAAGCCATTTTGAAGTTCGTCAATATTTCCTTCCAACAGGCATAAGATTACCTCAATTTAACTTGTAATGAAAGAGTTAATTAATGGATATATTTTGTGGGAACGTGTGAAGTTAGGAAAATCATGATTTTGACTTTGTCCAAACTATAATATGGAATTTGGGCCCACTTTTATAACGTCAAACGATCCTCCAATGTGATGATTCCAAAGCCATTTAAAGGTTCATCGAATTATCTTTCCAATGAGCATAAGATCACCCCGATCCAACTTATAACAAGGGAGTCATGGTAGTTTTTGTGGGACCACGTAATATTAGAAAAACAACGATTTGGGCTTTGTCTAAACCGCTATTTGAAATTTGTGCCGACTTTTAAAAGATCAAATTGTCTCTAGAAAGTAACAAGGGAGTTATGATAATTTTCGTGAGACATTGTGATGCTGGAAAAATTACAATATGAATTTTGGGCTTAATTTTGAAATGTCAAGCGACCTCTAAATGTTATGATTCCAAAACCATTTGAATGTTTATCGAATTATCTTTCCATTGAGCATAAGATCACCCCATTCTAACCAGTAAAAAGGCAGTTATGATGGTTTTCATGGGATCACGCGATAATGTCTAAACTACAATCTAGACTTTGGTCCCACTTTTGAAAGGTTAAATGTATTCAAATGCAATGATTCCAAAGCCATTTGAAAAGTTCATCGAATTATCTTTTTAATTAGCATAAGCTCTTCCTTATTTGACTTGTAATGAGAGAGTTATGACCATTTTTGTGTGACCATGTGATATTGAAAAAACTACAATCGGGGCTTTGTTCATACCATAATTTAGAATTTGGTTCTACTTTTAGAAGGTCAAATGGTCTCCAAAAAAATGATTTCAAAGTGATTTGAAAATTAATGGAATTATTTTTCCAACGAGCACAAGATCGTGCTAATCTGACCTATAATGAGAGAGTTGCGCAATGGCCACGATCATGTCTTTGTCCAGACAAATATAGAATTTGGTCCCACTTTTGAAAGTTAAACAATCTCCAAATGCAATGATTCTAAAGCAATTTGAAAATTTATTGACTTATCTTTCCAACTAGCACAAGATCATTTTGATCCAATCTGTAGTAAGGGAGTTATGATTGTTCGTATGGGACTGCGTGATGTTGGAAAATCATGATCTGGGCTTTGTCTAGACTGTGATATAGAATTTGGGCCATTTTTTATAGGTTAAATAGTTTCTAAATGCAATGATTACAAATACATTGTAAATTTTGTTGAATTATCTTTCCAATGAGCATAAGATTGCCCTGATCTAACTTGTAACATGGGAGTTATGGCAACTTTCGTGGGACTGCACAATGCTGGAAAAATTATAGTTTGGGCTTTGTTCAAACCGTGATTTGGACTTTGGGCCCACTTTTAAAAGTTCAAACTGTCTCAAAATGTGGTGATTCCAAAGCCATTTGAAATTTCATCGAATTATCTTTCAAATGTGTAGATGATTATGTCGATCTAAGTTGTAGCAAGGGAGTTATGACCATTTTCATGGTACCACACGATGTTAGAAAAACCATGATTTAGGCTTTGTACAGATTGTCATCTCGACTTTGTGCCCACTTTTGAAATGTCAAGCGGTATGCAAAATGTGATGATTCCAAAGCCATTTAGAAGTTAGTCAAATTATATTTCCAACGAGCAAAAGATCACCTCGATCCAACCATAACAAGGGAGTTATGGCCATTTTTGTGGACCTATGCGCTATTAGAAAAAGCCTAGATTATGATTTTTCAGCATCACGTGGTCCTACGAAAACGGTCATAGCTCCTTCGTTATAGGTTGGATTGGGTCAATCTTGTGCTTGTTAGAAAGATAATTCAATGAAATTTATTATGTATTTTTAATCATCGTATTTGGAAACTATTTAACTGATTAAAAGTAGTGGTCCCAAAGTTCATATCACATTCTAGATAAAGCCTACATCATGATCCCACGAAAATGGTTATAACTCCCTTGTTGTAGGTCAATCGAGCGTATCTTGTTCTTATTGGAAAGATAATTTGATAAACTTTCAAATAACTTTAGAATCATTGCATTTGGAAACCGTTTTGGCTTTCAAAAGTAGTCCTAGTCCACATCATTGTTTGGACAAAACCCATATCCTAGTTTTCCAACATCGTGTAGTCCCACAAAAATTGCATAACTCCCTTGTTATAGGTAAGATCGATGCAATCTTGTACTCATTGAAAAGGTAATTTGAGAAAATTTCGACTAGCTTTAGAATCATCACATTTGTAGACTATTTGACCTTTCAAACGTGGGCCCAAAATTCCAGTTCGAGGTTTGGATAAAGCCCAAATCGTGATTTTTCCAACATCGTGCGGTCCCCACAAAAATGGTCACAACTCCCTCATTATAGGTTAGATTGGAGCAATATATTTTCATTAGAAAGAAAATTCTATGAACTTCTAAATGGTTTCAGAATCATCACATTTGGAAAATCGTTTAAACTTTCAAAAGTAGGCCCAAAGTCTTCATCCTAGACTAAGACAAATCGCGGTTTTTCTAGCTTTGTGCATTCCCACAAAAACGGTCATAACTACATTATTGGTCAGATTGGGATAATTTTATGTTCTTTGGAAAGATGATTCAATGAACTTTTAAATAACTTTAGAATCATCTCATTTGGAGACCGTTTGATCTTTCAAAAGTTCACCCAAACTTCCAACTCATGTTTGTTATCATTTCTAACATTGTGTGATCTCACAAACATAACCATGATTCCCTCATTGCATGTCAAATCGGGGTGATTTTTAGCTTCTATTAATGACCTTTCATATAAGATTGAAATGATTTCATTTAGATATCATTTAACTTTTTAAAGGTAGGCCCAAAGTCTAACACCACCTAGCTGAGTAGTTTAAGGACTTTGCGGGGCCGACTGTGATGTTTGTGCTTTATCTACCCTATCCATCCATTTTGCCAGCTCATTTTAGGGCATGAGCCCAAAATTGAAGCATATTAAAAGCTCAAGTGGACCACACCATATGAAATAGTGGGGATAATAACGTCCAATATTGAAACCTTTTTTAAGGCTCACAATGATGTTTATTTGTCATCTTTATAAGGTTATATAGACTTGGATGAAGGAAAAACATAAATATTAGCTCCATCCAAAACTTCCGTGGCCCCTATAATGCTAGATCGCGGGTGAATCGCACTCGCGGGGCCCTTTCAAGCTTTCGTATATAGTTGCGACTCGAGGTGTTGTATATTTGACTTAGAGTCACCACTAGGCAATTACTCAAATTTTCATAGTTGGTTAGACCTTTTAGAAACTTTAAGCCAGAGAAGCAAATGATTCTCTGTCTTACAATGAGTCCTAATCTATGACTTGTGATTCTTGGTAAGGGACCAAGGTGATAAAGAAGGAAGGTGTTAGGCACCCTCTCTGTTTGTATGAACATACGGTCTTTACTTCACAAGACGCGATGAAATACAATGAATTAGATTGGTTCTTGTGTGTGAATGATGCAAATGTATTGCGTGGAATGCAATTAGGGTTGTACATCGAGTCGAGTCGAGTTGAGGTGAGACAAGCTTGGCTTGATTTGTCCGTGCTCTCCTCGAGCTCGAGCTTGAGCTTGACCTCGAGCTTACCATTGAAGCTTGGCTTATTTGCCAAACCTTTCAAGTTGAGCTTGAGGTGAGCTAGTGAATCAAGTCGAGGTGATCTTACCTTCATCCGAGTTGAGCCTGCTCCCAACCCGACCCAACCCTGACCAGCACCCGACTCAACCCAGTAACTCGACCCAACATGCACCTGACTCAGCCCAGCCACTTGACCCAACCCGCACTCGACCCAACTCCCAAATAAAATATTCAATTATATATATATATATAATATTAGATAGAGCCATAGAGATACCTTGTTGTTGGTGGTGAGAGAGAGAGAGAGAGAGCTCGGGCAAGTGGTTAATTGCAGGCCATATGGCTAAGACGAGTCGGGCAGATGCTGAGTCGAGCTCGGGCGAGTGGCCGAGTGGGGAGAGGATAATGAGAGAGATATTGTGGAGCTCGAGCACAAGAGAGAGAGAGAGAGAGAGAGAGAGAGAGAGAGAGGAGCTCGGGCGCAGCGGGTTGGGTAAGGAAGGGAAAGGATATGAAAGGGATGGACAGGTAGGGTAGGGTTTAAGTTTTTAACTTTTTTTAAAAAAATTTTAAATATCACATCGAGATCCACTATGCTCGAATTCGACTCATTTTCAAAATGAGCTAGGTCATATGAAGCTTGGCTCGCCTCGAGTCGTCATTCAAGCCGAGCTATATCGAGCGAGCTTTTCGAGATGGCTTGGCTCGTGTATGACCCTAAATGCTGTGTAGTGATGCAATGCTTACTTCGAGCGATGAACCGAAAAGGGCTTATCTCCCCGGCCTCACCCTCTTGGAGAGGTAGTCGAAAACCCAATCAATCTAAGTTTTTTTTATGGGCGAGATCCAGTATTCCGACAAACCACAGAGCATACACTCAGACTGACTAGATGAGTAGGTGGGGTTATGAGTGGAGATGATAATGCACGATGCAGATGCATATATGGATAAATCTGATTAAAGTTGGACAAGTAGGTGAACAGGTTGTCAAAAGGATGGATTGTTGTGGTTTGAATTAGTCTTTCTAATGGTTTAAGTAGCTAAGGTTTAGGCTCGACTGGGTTGAGCTGGGCTAGAAGGCTCCTCTCCTTACCCACTCTTTTCTTCTTGGTGGATGGATGGGATAGATCCACTCTCCCTCTCTCTATACTTATGTGATAGAAGATGAAACATAGTGAATGAAGAATGGCTTGGAAATGAGAAGAGATATATTTATAACTATTTTCGATGACATTATTGTAGTTCTTAGAAAGTTCAGGAGCTAAATGAGGTTCTAAAGGCTGTGATTGTCCAAGTGTATGGATGTGCCATGTGGCACATTATAGATGGTTGGATATGGTAGCATGAGGCGTAATTTTGGACAAAACTAAAGGCAGAATGATCATTTTACACCAAGTGGGCTTCTTGAGGTGGGTGTTGCTTTTTCCCTCATCGTGTAACTCACAATAAAATTTTGTGGGAATTTAATGTGCTGCACACCATGTAAATGGGTCCCATTTTTTTAAAACTGAAGGCCCAAGTGAGATGTTGGCTCTCATATGGTCCTTTTCTTTTTTTGCTTTATTGTGGTCCTTGAGTTAAGTAGGCTTGGGTTTGTACTGTAATTAGGTATGTATAAAGTTTTAAGGGTTCTATGGTACTCTGATTAGCTTATTAGCCCCAGCTGAAGTGTTTACAAGCCTCAAGAAGTTTTCAACTGCAGGCATTCAATCCCCCATTTTTCCTCTAATGTGGTACACTTGAGAGCTTTTGATATGCTTGAATTTTGAACCCGTGCCCTAAAATGAGAGGGCAAAATAGCTGGATGGCATGGATAAAAACATACATCAAGTTGGGCCCACAAGTCTTTACACCACGTATCTAGGTGGTGGTGGGCCCGGAGACTTGGTAGGGATACAGGATTCCAGTCCATTTAGGGCCTGTTTGGTTTTCTGACTTACTGTCAATCGGCTGTAAAGAGGTAATAATTACTTCTAACGGATGTTTGAAAATAGCCGGATTTCGACGCATTACTGTAGTGTTCGAAATGGTGGTAATTTGGTGTAAAGCAGCCGCCCGAAACAACTTCTCTCTGCAAGTAATCAGAGATGGGATATCGATGCAGCAGGACCTGACACTGTTTAGTTGCATGGTCCGCAGGAGCACAATAGCTTATGCGGTCCATCAATACAAGACTTAAAACATAATATTTTCCTTCATTTGCATCGTCCTCACCAAGGCACAGAACCAGTGGTCGTAGCGCATTTTCACTCTAAGGTAAGATGACGACGGGTATTCCTTTCATAGATGAGTCTTCTCTTCATATTACTTCTCACATGGTGCGTCATTATCTGAAATCCCGACATTAAATTCATGTTTCTTCCCTATTTCCATGCTCAACAGGTAAGGGGTTCGGAGCTTGTCTATTAGGTGCTCATCGGCAGATTCCGTAGCATAGTAGATAGTTATAGAGGGTCGTTGTGTTCTTTACCGCGTTTCGATTCATCTTCTTCTGGTTTTCATGTTTTGTATGTTCTTCCAATGTTCCCATCTTGCATGTTACTGCAAGTTTCTTGCCTTGCATGATATTACAATTTACATGCCTTGCATGTTATTGGAAAATCGTGTATTCCATTTTATGACTTCTTTACCCTTTACGGTACCTATTTCCTCTCTCCATCAGCGGTTCTCTCTGTCATCTGGGAATGACATCTTCCCCATAACCTACGGCAACTCCAGAACAGGTAAGAAATCATCCTTTCATCTGCTGAAAATTGGGTATTCCATTTTATGACTTCTTTACCATTTACGGTACCCATTTCCTCTCTCCTACAGCGGTTCTCTCTGCCGTCTGCGAGTGACATCTTCCCTATAACTTACGGTAACTCTAGAACAGGTAAGAAATCATCCTTTCTTCTATGTCAGTAGTCAGTGAATAAGGGTAGAACTGTTGCGGTTACTGGAAAAAGAGCAATCGTGGTGTTGTGCACGTGGTCGGGCATATGTGGCCCACCTGATGACATTGATTTTGTGTGAAACAAATGTGGGCCATCTGATGATGATCTGACAGCCGAACAGGCCCCTCGTTCTTCTTCTTCTTCTTCTTCTCTGACTATCAATGTGCTGCTAGTAAATATCCAGTTTCATTAGAGGGCTTCGGATTGTTCTCAATCCTTGAATATCCAAATCCTAGTTGTGCATGTCTCTTTTCCTTGCTTATTTGCTAGTCCAATAGGCCTATGGGACCATTGGTCAGATGTGAATGTACCTATCATTTATGGGATTTCTCAAGATGGTTATCATCGAGTGCGTAGCACCGACGATGGAACGTTGTTCTATTTTTTCTTGGCCCACATGATGACCAGAAAAATGCATCTGATCAGACCTATGTATGCAAGGCATGGCCCACCTGAGTTGCATTCACACCCAGGGCTTCCCAGTAATTGCAGAAGCCCTTAACCTGCAAATGATAATTTACATTGTTCTGAACAACCAAATGCTTATGTCTATTAAACAGTTAATAGATTCCAAAATATTCATGATCTATAGAAACCGTTTCTCCATGGGCATTTAGCTGTTGTCTATCCATCAAGAAGGTCCACATAATGGTTGGGCCTCCAATGTTTATGCTTAACAGGCTTGGTGTTTTATAAATGGTGATATTAATTTGCATTTAACTTGATATCCAGTTTTATCCTTATCTCGGTATGTTGTGAAAGGTACTTTAGTCATTTTCTAATCAGATACTTAACAGTATTTGATATACTAGATGCTTATGTGTGTTAAATACTTCATAGATTCCAAAATATTCGTACTATATAGACAGGATTTCTCCATGGGCATTAGTTGATGTGCATCGAATAAGAATGTCCACATAACAGTTGGGCCTCCAGCGTTTATGTGTAACAGGCTTAGTGTGTTATAAAATGGTGATATTTATTTGCGTTTAACCTGATATCCAGTTTTTTCCTTATCTCAGTTTGTTGTGAAAGGTACTTTGATACTTTTCTAAGTAAGAAATCATTTGAATTGGAGACTGTAATCCTGCTATGTTCCTACCACAAATGCATGCCTCCAGATTCAATTTTTGCTGGTTTTTAACTTTACCCATATACCAGTTGTGATGTTCGATGGATGACTTGGTAATTACGAAAATTAAAATCAATTTCTTAATTAACAATTTACACAACTTGCTATCTACTGTGTTGATCGACTCTATAGGTTGTCCTGTTTGAAAAAAGAAATAATTGATAGAGACCGATCAGTAAATATAGGATTTGTAATTTTAATCCATAGATTGAAGTTCGTATATCTTGAAGAACATTTGAAATTATAAATCCAAATATATGGAACCAGTGCTGAATATTAATGTGGTTGATGCTGCTGACTCAATTTCACTACAAGAAAACAACAAAACATGGAGGGACATGGATGGACGGAAGAGGAAATAGTTGTTTTTGTAGCTACACTTGCTGCAACAACTGCAACAATTGCAATTGAGGAATATTGCAATAATATTTTATTTAAATCACCCTCGAGATTTGGGGACATTGAAAGAAGGAAGCTAATAAATGAGATAATTAAAGCGGGTGACAATGAGTGTGTAGCACAACTCAAAATGAATAAGGCCACATTCTTTAATCTATGCTCGTTTCTTAGGGATAGAAATCTCCTTCCAGACAGGAAACATGTATGTATAGAGGAACAACTTGTCATGTTCCTTTACACGGTAGGGCAAAATATTAGAAACTGTGTCATCAAGCATCGGTTTATAAGATCTAGAGAAACAGTGAGCTGATATTTTAGTAAAGTGGTGGATGCTATTATCGGATTATATCTGAAGTTCGTGAAACTCTCATGTGCGGAAACACCAGTCGAGATCCTAGCCAATTCTAATTGGAGCTCGTAATTTCAGATATCCTCAATTGTAATCACATTATGCAACGTCCACTCATGTCATAAGTTTATAGTATATTTTTTTCCTAATAATTCAAGGTGAAATTAGGACTGTATTAGTGTAATTATGGGACCCATGTACTCGCCTATGTACCGGCATTAGAAAGTGCAATATACCGTAATAGGAAAGGGGTCATCTCTCAGAACGTAATGGGTGCATGTACATTTGACATGAAGTTTGTATATGTGCTCGCCGGATGGGAGGGATCAGCCTCTGACACACGCATCTTACACAGTGCTTTGACACATTCGATCGATCGCTTTACTATCCTCGAGGGTACTTCGTGTATATCTGTTTGACAACCAATTGATAATATGATTTCTCATGAAATTAGATTGATAATTCCTCATAATTAATTATAGGTAAGTATTATGTAGTTGATGCTAGTTACGCTCATTCTCTTGGATTTATGGCTCCTTACCGCGGTGTATAGTACCACATCAATGAATACCGCACGGGCCGCAATCCTTCCAATAAGAAAGAACTATTCAACTATTGGCATGCTCAATTACGAAATGTTATATAAAGAATTTTTGGAGTATTGAAAGGTCGCTTTCCAATCCTCGAATCAGCTCCACCATAATATGATGTATTTATGGCCCATGTGAGAGGCCCATTGCGATGTATATGAGGCCCTTGTAATGCAGCCCATAGTGGCATGTATTAAGCCCATGTGATGCAGCCCATTGTAATGTGTATGCGAGGCCCATGTGACGAGGACCATTGCAATGTATGAGACCCTTGTGTAAGGCTCATCACGATGGTATATGGCCCATTATGATTGTATGAGGCCCATTGAGATTGTATGTGGCCCATGGTGATGTACATTAGGCCCTTGTGTGAGGTCATGGGCCCACTATATATTATGTTAGGTGCTATGTGGGCCACTCCTTAGAAGCAATGTTGGTTAAATATCCACATTGATGGGCAATGATGGTTGAATGTCCGCATTGTGACCTTCCCTTAGGCCTTGTCAGGCCCATTCTCATCGAGGCCGATTATCGATGTTGATTATCAGTGCTGGTTATCGATACCGATATGAGTATGTGACAGCATAACATCATGATACATGCCCATACACATTATCTGTATGTTTGTTATGAGATGTGGATGACTATTGCATATACCGCAAGGTAGGTTGTTTATGGGACTCCCTGATAGGCGAAGTCGTCCCACATGAGCACATGGTATATGCAGGATAGATGCATGATTGGACTGTGTGACTCATGCATCTCACATTTTAGGATATGACTACTATGCACCCTAGCGACATCAGGGTCGTGGCCTCCACAGGCATATCGTGGATGGCCAAATGGGACACCGGAAATTGTTTTCTACATAGGGTGTCATAAATGATCCTGGGTGAAAGTCCCTAAACCTCCGTGGCCAGGAGATGCTCCAACGTCTAGACCAAGTGGATACATGAGTGCCCGAGTGCCGAATACCAGTAGGCCGCGTCTCCCACTGTGTCATGGTCTATTGGAAGGGGGTATGGCCTTACCCGTCCGAGGGTAGGGGGCATAGCTATGCTGAGTTTGACTAGCTCGTAAATGGGTCTGCTATTGACGTGCCGGGTAGATATTGGTTGATTACTAGCCAGACGGATAATAATGTCTCTTCTACTTGCACGGTCGCGAGTCCAATGGGCGGCGATCGCGTGTAGAGTGTACTAGACCCCGGTGATGATCCCAGAGATGTACAGTACTGATATGTGGACTTATTGAGCAGGAGTTGCATACTCAGCATTTTGCTCATTCATTCATTCATTCACTATCCACTCAGGCTGGTGGTTTGTAACTAATTGATATGTGTACCTTTGCAATGACCAGGATTTCGGTTGGGGCACGCGACCAACCTGAGGTCAGGAGTTTACCACATTGAGTCTATCTATCCAAATTTAGGTATGAGACTGGTTTGGATAGAAGTCTCTTGTGATGGACCCCGTAACTTGCGATACTATGTACTATCATCCCGACTTCACACTCCAGCTTGGTCATTTCATTTGCACTGCATATTGCATTACATCCGCAGCATATGACATTTTGGGTTGTTATGTTTCTACATTTATATGACCTAGATGAGGTTGACGGTATTTGTGGACTCGTTAGGATTTGCATATTGCATTGCATCCTCAGTATATGGTATTTGGCTTACTATGTCTCCGCATTGTATAGCTGATCTACATTGCTTCCTCAGTATATGATATTGGCTTATTATGTTTTTACATCGCATAGCCTGGATAAGGTTGATGATATTTATGGACTTACCAGTATGTTTCTGCATTACTTTGATATTGCATTCTGAGCATGCTTACCTTGTGCACACACTTACACCACCCTCTAAGCTTTCTATAAGCTTATATACAATAGATGCATGCAGGTAGCGTTAGGTCGCAGCAGCGTTGAGCTTGGAGCATGCAGCTGTCTTATGGAGCTTTGATTATTGATATATGTATTTTCATTTTAGCACTGTATTCAACTGTTTATATTAGTTGATATGTGATGATGATGTTGCCTTTATGATTTGGGTAAACTTATGGTTATGCTTATTACGAATTAAATGTACGTTGAAAAATCCTCCTTGTAGGATCCCAGGATCGAAATCTGGCGTATGGCGCTAGGAGCCAAGAATGGGGTACTACGGAGGCTGTCGGCACCGAATTCGATGATTGAGAATTTGTGAGCCCGGTTTCCAAGTTTGGGGCGTGACAGAAGATGCTTCCCTTCTAGCATTGGCATACCCTCCCACCGTAAAATGACTTACAATACAGATAAACCATTTCATATAGAATGGTCTTCCTGATAATTGAATGTGATTCAGTTTTTGGATAATTTGATGAATTATTATGTACAATTCAATGGACGAAGTTGATACAAAATACATACATCAAGGTGGGCCCCACGTTGTAAGGCTCGTATCCTAGTTCGTACCATTCCGTGGACTTCCATGATCATCCCTATCGAATTTCGGCTGCCCGTGACGCGTACATAATATTTGTGCGCGACCCTGAATTATACCCTGTGTACCCGAGTCGACTTGACTTGAGACTTGTACCCTTGCGACTGCTCCGTTGCCGCGGTTCTAACGCCGCGTCTCGCTCGCCGATGCGATACCCAGGCCAGGAGATGTGGGTCTGCGTTTATTTCGAGGAAAATACCGCACATTTACAAAATCTAAGAGAATCTCTACTAAATATCAAATCAATCAATCAATGTACAAGTCAAGTACATATCCCATCACACCCATCCCTCTTTCACCCAAAGTCAACACAATCCATACCACCTATCACCCATCACTCCATCCATCACCCATCCCTCTCTCCCATCCATCACTCCCTCTCTCTCTCTCTCTCTCTCTCTCTCTCTCTCCCTCATTTCTCTCTTCACTCCCAAGCAACCCAAGGAGAGGAAAACGTCCAAGCCTTCCAAGGAGAGAAAGAAGCCTAGGTGTAGCCCACTCCCTACCACCCAATCTCTCATCCTAGCCCTTCAATCATCATCATCTTCCATCAAGGAGAGAGCTTAGGAGCTTAGCATTCCAAGGAGCTAAGAAGGAGCGAAATCGGTGGGTGATATAGGATTTCTACCATTGATCTTAATGATTTGAGGGCCTACATGTGGTGGGACCTATTTGATGTATGCATTGTAAGAAATGGAGGGCCCATAGTAGTGGGGTCCCTCCCTTCCATCACGATCTCTCTCTCTCTCTCTATCTCTCTCCATCTCTCTCCTTCACTGTTGATGGCCTACCTGTTGATTTACATATTTTATCCATGTTGTCCATTTAGTAGACCACATTACAATCCACTTGTGGGGCCCACCTTGCTGCTTGTCCAGCAGGCAGGCCTGCTGCCTGTCCATTTGGACAAGCCTTAATGAAGGAAAACACAAATGTCACCTCGATCTAAAGCAAATGGGCCACACCATGTGGACTCCACCTTGATTTTTACCCAGGCCGTCCGTCTAAACCTGGGAGGCGGGGCCACCTGGACGATGCAATCCATCCAGACCGTTCGTCCATGAACGTCCAGGGCTGGACGATACACACACACATGATAATATAATATAATATATAATATTATATGGTGAGCCCCACGTGGGCCCACCAGATGTATGTGTTCTGTCCTAGCCGTCCTAATGGGCAGGATGGTGGGTCCCTTGATGCATTTATTCTACATCTGCACCGTCCATCTACCAAGGAAGGTGGGACCCACCTTTCATATATATGTTTTACATCCAAGCTGTGCGCACAGGGGCCCACCTTGATGGCACATGTGGATCCATCACGATGTATGTGTTGAGTATCCTCACCGTTTAGTCCTTGGACGGTGGGAACTCACCTCTTGTATGCGTTATATCTAGTCGTCCTCTGTTTTCTAGAAGTGGGACCACCCCACACGTGCTGCACATGTGGGGGTGGGGCCCACCTTGTCGCACGTGTTGTGTATGCACTGTCCAGTCCTTGGATGGTGCAACCTTGGATGGTGTGTTGTATATCCTCATCGTCCATCTTTTTTACATCCACACCGTCCATCTGGATGGTGTGCTGCGTGGAGCCCAACCATAATGTATCTATTATTCCGCCTGTCCACTGGGCAGGACGGTGGACCCCACCTCTGATTTATGTATTATATACACACCATCTGTCCATTGCTGGTGGGGCCCACCCTGCTGTAGTGTTGTATCCACTCTGTGCATTCATGGGTCCCATGTGAGGCCACCATGATTTATGTATTCTATATCCCCACCGTCCACTTGATTGGGACAGTGGGATGCCACCGTGATGCATGTGTTTTACAGCCCCACCATCCATCTAGACGGTGCTGTGAGGGCCAACCATGGTGTATATGCTTTGCAGCCACACCGTCCCTCCATGGGACTCCACCGTGATGTATATGTTTTTATCCATCCCATCCGTTCTGATGGGATGGATGTGGGGCCATTATGATGTACACGTTTTATCTGCACTGTCCATGGAACGTGGGCCCAACATGATATACGTGTTGTATCTACTCTATCCGGCCACGAGAGACGTGGGGCCACTGTTATGCATGTGTTGTATAATCCTCACCATTCGGCAATGGACAGTGGGCCCACCTGTTATGTAATCGCAGGGCCCACCATGTTGTACGTGTTTTATCTATGCTGTCCACTTGTGCGGCTCGTCGTGATGAATGATTCAGGCTGCCCATCTGTTTTTCCTGGGTGATGGGTTGCCCCATTAGGCCCATTTGGCAAGGCCCGATGCGATGTAATGAGGCCCATTGTGATGTATTTGGGGCCCAGGCGTGAGGCCCATTGTGATGTATTTGGCCCATTGAGATTGTATGTAGCCCATTGTGATTGTATGATGCCCATTATGATTATGTGAGGCCCAATGTGATGTATACGAGGCTCATTGTTGCGGCCCATGTGATGCGGCCCACTTAATGTATATAAGGCCCATGTGATGCGGCCCACTTGATGTATATGAGGCCCATGTGATGCGTCCCACTTGATGTATTTGAGGCCCATTGTGGTGTATATTAGGCCCATGTGGCGAGGCCCATTATGATGTATATGTGGCCCATGTGTGAGGCCCATTGTGATGTATTTAAGGCTCATATGATGAGGCCCATTGTGGTGTATTTGATGCCCTTATGTGAGGCATGGGCCCCACTATATGTTTGGCCCTATGAAGGCCACTCCTTAGGAGCAATGTTGGTTAAATGTCCACATTGATGGGCAATGATGGTTAAATGTCCACATTGTGACCTTCCCTTAGGCCCTTTGTTAGGCCGATTATCGAAGCCGATTATCGATGTCGGTTATCGATACCGATTATGAGTATGTGACAGCATAACATCATGATACATGCCCATACGCATCATCTGCATGTTTGTTATGAGGTGTGGTTGACCATTGCATATGCTATAGGGCAGGTTGTTTATGAGACTCCCTAATAGGTGGAGTCATCCCACATGAGCATACGGTATGCGCAGGATTGATACATGATTGGACTATGTGACTTATGCATCTTGCATTTTGGGATATGACTACCATACGCCCTAGTGACATAAGGGGTTCGTGGCCTCCACAAGCATGTCGTGGATGGCTAGATGGGACACCAGAAATGTTTGGTTCTAGTATATGGGTACCATAGATGTCTCTGGGTAAAAATTTCTAAACCCCCGAGGCTAGGAGACGCTCCAACGTCTAGACCAAGTGGATATATATGAGCACATGAGGGCCGTGTACTAGTAGGCCGCGTCTCCCATTGTATCATGGTCGGTTGGAAAGGGGTGTGACCATACCCGCCTGAGCGAGGGGGCAATATCTAGGTTATGTTTGACCAACTTGAGGAATGGGTCCGCTATCGACGAGCCGGGCTCGATATTAGCAGGTGGATAGTGAGGTCTCTTCCACTTACCCAGTTGTGCGCTCGGATAGAGGCGACAAGCTGGTGTAGAGTGCACTAGACCCCGATAATGATCCCAGAGATGTACGGTACTGATATGTGGACTTATTGAGCAGGAGTTGCATACTCAACATTTTACTCATTTATTCACTACCCACTCGGGCTGGTAGTGCGCAACTAAATGTTATGTGTACCTTTGCTATGACCAGGATTTTGGTTGGGGAGCGCAACCAACCTGAGATCAGGAGTTTACCACATTGAGTCTTGCTATCCAAATTTAGGTATGGGACTAGTTTGGATAGAAGTCTCTTGTGATGGACCCCGTAGCCCGCGATACTACGTACTATCATCCCGACTTCACACTCCAGCTTGGTCATTTCATTCGCACCGCATATTGCATTACATCCGCGACATATGACATTTTAGGTTGCTATGTTTCTGCATTTATATGACCTAGATGAGGTTGACGGTATTCGTGGACTCGTTAGGATTTGCATATTGCATTGCATCCTTAGTATATGGTATTTGGCCTATGTCTCCGCATTGTATAGCTAATCTACATTGCTTCCTCGGTATATGATATTGGCTTATTATGTTTTTTGCATCACATAGCCTGGATAAGGTTGATGATATTTATGGACTTACCAGCATGTTTTCGCATTACTCTGATATTGCATTCTGAGCACGATTATCTTGCGCACACACTTATACAATCTTTTAAGCTTTCTATAAGCTTATGCATGATATATGCGTGTAGGTGGCGTTAGGTTGCAGCAGCGTTAAGCATGAAGCGTGCAACGGTCTTTTGGAGCTTTGATTTTCGACATATATATTTTCCTTTCAGCACTGTATTCAACTGTTTATATTAGTGGATATGTGATGATGATGTTGCCTTTGTGATTTAAGTAAACTTGTGGTTATACTTATTACGAGATAAATATACGTTGGAAAATCCTCCTTGTAGGATCCTAGTATCGGAATTTGGCGTATGGCGATGGGAGCCAAGAATGAGGTACTACGGATGCTGTTGGCACCGGATTCGGTAATCGAAAATTTTGTGAGCCCGATTTTCGAATTTGGGGTGTGACACACGTGGTCAGATCGCACCGTCCGGTCTTTGTTGTGGATGATATAAAAAATAGTAGGTCCCATAGGTCAATGACTGCAGTCCACCTGTCTACCGAGAGGTGCACTTTACAATACGATTCTCTAGTCACGATTGCTGAAGAAATCAAACAGTGATATGTAGTCCTTATAGAGCTGAGATGCTGGAAGAAATCCAATAACCGGATTTGCAATTCTTGTAGAGTTGAGGTGCTAGACACCATAACAGGAAAATCAGATTGACATGACTACTACACCGTCTACCCAAACACAGGAATAGTGAATAGTGAATTAAAGTCTATTACACTGTCAAATTTCAAGAAAACAATCGTGGGAGAGCAGTCAACTGGAAAATTTCCAATTGCTAATACATGTAAAATGCAATTAATGCCCTCTTTACAGCAAACTACCGGGGTAATTGGAAAACCAAACAGGGCCTTCGACATTTCTTATTGGTAAAAAGACACAGGTGCCTCGCAATCGGTAACGAACATTCGTCGCCTATACCACCTTCTGTGGGCCTTGATACATAGACGAATGGATTGGATGGCGTATAAACACTATAGTGGGTATTGCACAAAACTAATGGTCGGCATTTCATCCCAATTATTTACTGTGGTGGCTTACCTGTTTTTTTTTTTTTTTTTTTTTTTTTTTTTTTTTTGGAATTATCATGATTTTTGGGTTCAATGGTTAAAATGAAGCAGAGCATCTGATGGACGGGGTAGATCTAATGATGGTTATTTGGAACAAACCGACGGTCCTGATTAACGAACCATGGCCCCACTTCTCTTAACCAAAAACTCGCGTATAACCTATGCTAGGATTTGTTCATGAGAGAGAGAGAGAGAGAGAGAGAGAGAGAGATGGGAGTGACGAAGGAGGAAGTTGAAGCGACCTTAACTGAGAAGATGAAGCCTTCCCATCTTGTAAGCTCTCTTCCCTTCTCTTATATTTTCTGACTTGCAATCATACGGATATCTCTACGACTTTTTTTTTTTTTTTTTCCTTTTCCCTCTTAAACCTACGTTTGGATGCACGATTGAATTGAATTGCAATCCATCAATTTCCTCACGAGGAAGCAGCCACAGGTTGCAGTCTCATTCCTTTCAAGTCTACTTTGAAAGTAACGTAATTGCATTTCGGAGCGTCTTCCCTTAATAAGAATAATAAGGAAAATACGAATTTAGCCATTTCGGCTTTCGGCGATTGGATCTCATTAGAAAAAGGAAGCCCGGGGCTGTCAATGAGTTGGGTTCAGGTCAGGTCTTGGTGTATCCGAACCCAGACCCGACAAAGGGGTTGGGTGTAGGTCCATCAGGTTCCAGTCTGGGTACTGTATTTGAGGCCCTGGATCAGTCGTCAGTTGGGTTCGGTTCGGAGAAGGGCATTGACAGGGTTTAAATCCATTTGTGGATGGATTGGATCTCACACAGGTGGGGCATGTTGGCGCATGAGATGCATGTAGATGGCCTTTCTCATAGAGGGGTGTGGCCTTAGCAAACCTCATTCATTTGTTAGAATAATTAATATGAAGTTAAGCAGGTACACAGCCTGGACCAGACCCGAACTTGACCCGACTGATTTTTAAATGGTCTGTAAATTGGACCTGGACCCATTTGAATTTGGTCAGGTATCTTTGGGAACCGCCAGCTGCGTTAATGGAGTACCACAGTGCTTTGATACCATGTTAAAGTAGCAATTTGAGAGAGAAGAAAGCATACTAGGGTCCCTCTTATTTATAATAAATATCCTCATACAATTACAAATATGCCCTTAATATTGAAGAGACACCAAAGAGATGGACAAAGGGTGATGCAGGGCATGAAATTTAAATATGATATGCAAGATTTCAGGCTTAGATCACACTAATTCAAAAACAATAACATAAAAATTCCATGTCCCACATAAAAGTTCAAACATTCAAGCTAGGGGAATCAGTGCGGGTCTAGGCCTACACAGGCTAGGACTGGATCAGTAAAATTATGGATCAAACGATGCTCAAAGGGAAATAGAAATCATCCACACATGCACAGTAACCAGTCCCTAATCCAAGGGATTCATGAATTTCAATTCAAGGAACCCTAGGTGAGAAAAGGGGCAAATAAATTAAAGATAATGCAATCTAGGGTTAGGGTTTATGAAAAATTGGTATGAGAGGGTAAAATAAGAAGAAAATCTGAACCGGAAGATAGTTCCCGCACGCGGACAACAACGATGGCCTAGACGCACGTGCGTGTGATCACGGCCGCACGTGTGTGGGGCCTACTATTCAGAAAAATGCCACCTTAGCCCTGGTCGGCCAGGGATGGACTTCAAAACCTCCAAATCTCAGCTCGATCTGATGCACGGTTTGTGCGTGGTGCTTCGCCGAAGTTTCAGCCCTCTTGCAGGGCCAGATTCTGGAAATCTGCTGTAGGGAGAAAAATGGCTGCAACTATTGATGGATTTATAGATGGAATGCTTGTAGGAGAAGAGAAATATGGATTGAAGAAGGTGAGATATATGGATGGAAAATGGTAGAGACAAATGGGGATAGATGTGGCTTCGCATCACGGTAGTTAGCCTTTCGAAAAGGGAGGGCTTCGCACCCACTTGAATTTTTCCACAACTCAGAAACTCAGAGAGTAGAAAAAAACTTGCAGAAATTTTTATTAAACTTCAATGAATCAAAAGAACTACAAGGGGTGCCTATTTATAGGGAAAACCCTATACCCCAAAACTCACGCCATGGGCACAACCTATTACTTAGCGAAGAAGTAAACTAAAATAAAAACCAATCAAAGAAATCTAAGGCGTTCATGATGTTCTAAATAATATAAATAAACAAAACCTAAAGTATAAACTTAATCTGACTAGTGGGCCACGATCATGAGATCCCATGATGGGCTTTTCGTGACTATCGGGCCCACTCTTGTGAATCAAAACTTCGTCTTCTAACTAGGAGGCCCTCCCTGGACGTCGTCATTGAGCCAAATCGATGGTGGGGCCCTCCTTCGTACGTACGTGCGTAGGGGGCGGCTTGCGTGCGCGTGTGCGCGTGACGTCCCCATCAAAGGGCGAAAGAGGAAATACGAAAAAAAACAACTAAAACCTAAATAACCAATGACTAAAGGCTCATTACACAAAGGCCTAGAAGAGGCACATCCATTCCCACATGTAGGGTCCACACACACCAAGAACTAAGTCCATATGCAGGGCCCACATGCTCATAACACCAACATTCATTACATAAGAACCCTCAACCAATCCATATGGAATTCATCCCTCCAATGCTCAACCTAATTCCTTAAGCAACATGTCTAGAGGGTAACTTTGCCCATCACTCTTTTAATCACCTGGATAGGAGATTCACATTTATTGCTTGAACTCGCCATTGTTTCTTGTTCTTCCCAAATTTACTAGCGGACTGCTGAAAGATATAAGTGAAACGGACAATGCCTTGAGAAGGTTAGCCACTGTTTTTGGCATTGACCATGCCAACCCACCACCAGATTTTGGTGATGGATGTGTAATGAAGCACATGCAACAACTATTAACAATGGTTTTCTATCTATTTTGAAGGCAGTCTTCATACCTAAGGAAAAAGGAGATTCCCTAATGCCTTCGGTTCTCTACAGTCATGCCCTGGGGTCAATCATACCCAAGGATTTTTATAAATGATCTTTTTTGTTCTTGAGAGAGTGAACGATACCTCATTGATTTAGAAAATGGAATATATTAGTAAAGGCCTTCAAATGTTTACATGACGAGGTTTTGGCCCTTTGATTTGTAACATTGTAGAATCAATTTCCAGGCATTTTTTCAATAAACTAAAATGAGATCCTCCCTTATCTTGAACTCAAAAAGGTGAAATTGGTGAAAACTGTAACCAACCCATCCTCTTGTTGCTTGTGTGAATGAAGCATGGGAGGAGGAGATGATGTTGCCATTAGCCCTTATAATAGTTAAACTAGCAAAAATCTATAGGAACCAAAACCTTGACATGGATACCTGAATACATTACAGCCTGGGCATTGTTAACTTGTAGAGGCAAGTGGAGGATCAAATGTTGCTGTATCTTGACATCTGAGGGGGAGGAGTGATGCAAGACCAATCATCAAATGGGAGGTCTCCCACTTGATCAAAGATCAAGCCCATTTAGTAGTCATAATTAAAGATCAAACCATTGAGTTAAAAATCAGGACCATTGATGTGGAGAGAAGATATTAAAAGAGGAAAAAATCACAAAACTATGTGGGAAGAAGAGAAAGTTTCACTTCATACATTTCCACCCAATGCAAGGGCCATTGTGAAAGAGCAAAGCTCACCCAAAATACAAATTTAGTTGTTCAAAATGAGAATTGGATCCCCAAATTTGTTTTCCCATGACCTATATATATAGGTCATGGGAAAACGGTGGATCCTAATTCTTATCCGGATCTAGTTAAGAATGGTTATCCATTCCCAATCAGATTTGGATTCATCCCCTTGTTACTTCAGAATCAACACCTTCAGTTCGTCTCAAAGAAATCCTGGTCGACTACTTTGAATAATATTGATCTTTAAATACTCTTCCTAATCCCCTAAAAGTTAGAATCGACACGCCCCTCAACTCAGATGGCGAGCTATTGAGTTCAGATTCAAACTAAGGCCAAACTTAGACTCAGATTAGAAAGACATCCAGAAATAGTGTGGTTTGGAAATAATGTTTGGTTTGGTTTTGACCCATAGTTTTGTGATAATGTGGTTTGGTTTTGGCTCATAGTTTTGTAATAGTGTGATGTTTTACTTTTGGTCTATAGTTTTTAATATTATGTGGATTTGTAATAGTGTGTGGTTCTATATTTGGCCCAGGGTTTTGTAATACCACTTTGTAATAGTATACCCCTTTGCCATAAAAGGAGCAATCTTCTCCTCTTTTGAATAAGATTTGGCTAGTTTAGTTCAGTTCTTTCTAATTCTTGGTATCAGAGAGAACTGAATTGGCCTTGAGTTCTCTCTAATTCCTGGTATCCCAATTTGATTTTAGAGAGAACTTACTTTTGGTCTACCTCAAGATTTTCTACTTGCACTTGCATGACTGAAGATGGCGTAGCCATATCAAGGGCTGTGGCTCTAAGGAAAGATGTAATGGGATTGAGACCCATAAAGCTGGTAGGGAGATTTACTATGGGAATGGAGGAGGCCTGGATATCTTCTACTTGAGAAGCCAAAGGAGGGGAAAATGAGTGACTGGTAGAGGCTTTAGAGGAATTTTGGTGTATGGTTTTGGAATTGTTGGGCTTTTGGGAAACATGTATTTGGGAGTTAAGGTAGGTTGTACAGATAGGGGAAATGAATCCTTGGATGGCTGGCCCTCGGGGATATAGTAGGTAAAGGCTGAGGTTGCAGGTTTGGAATATAAGGCAAAGATGGTTGAGATTGTAGGGTAGGCGGGTAAGCTTGATGGAAAGTGGGTTGGAGTGCAGGTGCAGCCATGATCGATGCAAGTTGAGATTTTAGAGACTTCTTCTCCTTTTCCTTTGGTATAATGAGTACATTGGCGGTTTGCCAGTCCAAAACAGTTGTAGCAATCTGATGCAATTGTTGCTCAAGGGCATCAATTTTTTGACTAGACCATGACAGCCATATTTGAGTAATTGGTGCCTGTCTGGGTCAAAAGTTGTAGGCGAAAAGTTAGGATTTGCTGTAGGGTGTGGTTCTGGTGAATCACATTTCCTGCTTGCCAATTGAGGGCAGCTTCGGCTGCAGAAATCTTTCTTGGGGTGCTATCTGTGTTGGCGCCCGCTGGAGTTTTGATCTTGCAAATGTGCTTTTCTTGTTTTTAAGGGTACTCAAAATCCTCAGTAGTGGGAAATGAGGGTGGGTTTGAAGGGTAAGAGGCTAGAGAAGGATGACAGTCCATAAGACAGACTTCAAGAATGCTGGGAGTGAGTAAAGTCGTGGCTGGTGGTGGTCTATGGGAATGTTTTGAAGAAAGTAGGGAGAGTGCTTTTTGGTAGTATGTTGCTAAAGTTTGTTTAGGTGGAGGAGAACAAGGATCCAAGGTTTCGATCGATGATGATGGAGAGGGTTTTGAGGATTGCTTCCTTGGATAGAGCACATAATAGTTGAAATTTTTAGAGGGTGCTACGAGAAGTCCAACTTCTAGATCGTCATTTGCATAGCGCCTGGTGAGCTCCTTTTGGAAGGAGGATTGTCTTCCCTTGGGGTTATCTTCAAAGTTATCAAAATAACACTGGTCACAAGTGCACACATCCCATTAGATGTGCTTCCTCTGCTGTTGACGCCGAGTGGTATAAAGGACACCACCTAGGTCGGGGTCATCTTCTGCAGAGGTGAGAAAATTGATCTCGGGCAGAGGAGTGGAAAATACTTGCTCCTGTTGAGAGGAGACTGGAAACTTCCTTTCAACAGTGCCATCCTGTCGACGGATATAAGAGGGCTATGTTTTTTGAAGCACCCGAGTAGCAGCCTAATGCTGCTCGTAGGCAATGATCCAACTAGGAGGAAGAATAGTTGCCAACTGCTTGTCCTTTAATTGTCGGGGAGCAAACATATAGTGCGGAACTCCTATATTTTCGTCTTTGAGAAGCAAGGCTTCTTGGTTCTGGTTGATACCAGGAATAGGCAAGTTCAGGGAGTGATTTTGGAGTTTGAAGGCCAACTGATAGTGTAACGTGGCGGCGACGACGCCAACGTTCTAGGGGGCTTCAGTGATCTAGACTTGAGCTTTGAGAGCTTAAAAAAGAAACTGATCATCAAGCATAATATTGTAATTTAGGTATAGTGTAAAGAACATTGTTCCAGCATTTAAGGTTGTTTGGATAATGCCGATGACTGCTTGACTATAGTTCTTGAACTATTGAAAACAACAATCTTGCTTGTAACTTATAGGCCGTGGCAACCATGAAAGGTCTGAGCGATCTTGATCGCTCCAAAATGCAGGTGGGTGAACTTGTCTGCCTTCCATCTTGGATAAAGATAGAGGGGGAGATTAAGAGTAACAAAGGATTCATTTTGGCCGGCACGGATAAGGTGCTGGTCAAACTTTGATGCACGTGCGTATTCCTTGATGATGCTGGAGTGCTTTGGAGCAATCAATCTTTTGATAATCTTTTTGGCAAAATTATCATGGGGGTTGGCATAGACAAAATACGGGTTAACAGCTGGGTAACTTGTAGTAGTATTTTCTTTTCAATAGATTGGTATTCGATTTTATAGAGATGTTCGAGCTTAGAGGAAGAAGTGCTGTAGAAAGAAGAGATGGAGGGCCGAGATGGTTATAGGATATCAAGAGATGATAATGGTGTCATTTGTATGATGATGAATTATTCCGTAGTAGTAATATATTATGGATTATCCTCAGGATTCAGATTCTAAATAATAGCGCCTACTTATCTAAGAACTATAAGAGGGCATAATAGGGTGGTTAAGAGGGCAAACACTATTTTTTAGGAAATAATGCAATTATTCTCATTGTATTACAACCATTAAGCTTCATGACTTCACCTTCTCAATGACATCTAGTGTTAAGCTTGTTAGTAATCAGGAGAGAATAAAGAGACAATTGTAATAAATTAAGTGTGTATATTGCTAGACTTCATGCCAGTTTTCTTATGAGAGAGATCTGATAAATGACAGTCACAAAGGATACTAATTAGGCGGAAGAGGCTAGAAATATAAGGCGAAAAGAACAAACCTTCAAACCATAAGATTGCCATAAAAAAATAATACAAAAACTTACTCAGACATCAGAACCATGGCTTTGATACCAGGAATTAGAGAGAACTGAATTGAACTATGGAATTAGAGAGTTGAACTAAACTAGCCAAATCCTATTCAAAAGAGGAGAAAAGTGCCTCTTTTATATAGCAAAAAGGGCACACTATTACAAAGTGGTATTATAATATGATGGGCCAAAAGTAAAATCACACACTATTACAAAACTATAGATCAAAAGTAAAACTACACACTATTACAAAACCAAACCATACACTATTGCAAAACCATGGGTCAAAACCTAATCACACATTATTTCCAAACCACACTATTTTTGGATGCCTTTCTAATATGAGTTTGAACTCAGTCTGAATTTGAATTTAGTGGCACTCTATATGAGGGGCATGCCGATTTCAACTTCCGGGGGACTAGCAAGAGTATTTAGAGATCGATATTGTTCAAAGTAGTCGACCAGGATTTCCATGAGACGAACTGAATGTGCTGATTTTGGAGTAGCAAATGGATGAATCTAGATATGGTCAGGAATGAATGACCATTTTTTTACGATTAATCTTTGCCACTCGTCTCTGGAAAAATACCATTGGTTATGGTACCTCGAATAATGTCGTGCCAAATTATAAGGCTGCCATTCTTGGATTAATGCTTGAGTTTTCACAATAGAGTAGCGTGCATGATGCAGGACATGAAAATTAGATATGATGTGCAAGATTTCAGGCTTTAGATCATAATAATTTAGAAACAATCACAATAATTCCACATCCCACATAAAGTCAAGCATTCAACAAGGGGAATCTACGAGGGTCTAAGCCTACATATGTTAGGGTTGAATCAATTAAAAATTATAGACCAAACAATGCTAAAAGGATAATAGATTCATCCACACATGCAAAAGATTATTTTCCAATCCAAGGGATTCTCATATTTTAATTCGGGAAAACCTAGGGTTTCAAAAGTGGAATAGAACTTGGGGATTTGAGATGATCTAGGGTTAGGGTTATGGAAACAAGGTGAAAGATGAGTGAAATAGAGACGAGAGGGAAACTTGTGATCAGCTCGCACGAGTGGACAACAAACCGGCCTGACGCACGTGCGTGGATGGCTGCCTGCACGTGTGTGGGGCCCACGAATATGAAATCGGCCAGCTAGGGTCTGGTCGGCCAGGGATGGGCCTCCTTCCCTCCAAATTTCAGGCCAAACGGATGATCGGTTTGAACACAGTGCTCCGCCGAAGTTTCAGCCCTCCTGCGGGGCAGATTCTGGAAATCTGCTATAGGGGAAAGATTAGCTGCAAACGTAGATGGATTTGATGAGGGGATGACTGTAGGAGATGAGAAATATGGAGGGTAGGAGATGGGGGCGATTTGGGATGGGTGTGGCTTTGCATCACGGTAGTTAGCTATTCGAAGAAGGGAGGGTTTCGCACCCAATTAGGTTTCCACAACTCAGAGAATTTGAGAAGCAGGAAAACGCAGAATTTTATTAATCATCTTTAATGAAAAAAACCTTACAATGGGTTGCCTATTTATAAGAAAAACCTATAGCCCAAAAGTCGCGCCATGTGCGCATACTATTACTTAAAGACGAAGTAATAAAAAATAACAACTAATCAATGCAATCTAAACCGTTCATGATATTCCTAATAATAGTAATAAGCAAAACTCAAAAGTCCTCGGTCACCTAGGGTAGTGAGCCAAGATCATGAGATCCAATGATGGGATCCACATGATGATTGGGTCCGCCGCAAGGAACCAAAACACAGTCCTCTAACTAGGAGGCCCTCCATGGATGTTGTCATCGATTTACATCGAAGGTGGGACCTTCCTCCTTGCGTACGTGCGTAAGGGGGGCGATTTGGGATTTGATGAGGGGATGACTATAGGAGATGACTGTAGGAGATGAGGAATATGGAGGGTAGGACACGGGGGCGATTTGGGATGGGTGTGGTTTCGCACCACGGTAGTTAGCCCTTCAAAGAAGGGAGGGTTTCGCACCCAATTGGGTTTCCACAACTCAGAGAATTAGAAAAGTAGGAAAACACAAAATTTTATTAATTATCTTCAATGAAAAAACCCTATAAGGGGTTGCATATTTATAAGAAAAACCTATACTCCAAAAGCCGTGCCATGTACGCATACTATTACTTAAAGACGAAGTAATAAAAAATAACAACTAATCAATGCAATTTAAACTGTTCATGATGTTTCTAATAATGGTAATAAGCAAAACTCAAAGTCCTCGGTCACCTAGGGTAGTGGGCCAATATCATGAGATCCAATGATGGGATCCATATGATGATTGGTTCCACCCCAAGGAACCAAAATACAGTCCTCTAACTAGGAGGCCCTCCATGGATGTCGTCATCGATCCAGATCGAAGGTGGGACCCTCCTCATTGCGTACGTGCGTAAGGGGGGCATGTGCGCGCGCAAGATGTCCCCATCAGTGCAATTGTCTTCATTTTCAATGGTTACAATGTCCTGTGTGATATGGAAAGATATCAATCAGATTTCGCCGCTCATTTAGTGAGTGGGGACGATGAGAGCCATTTGAATGTATTGCACCGGTCGTCTGTTGGAGGATTCGACTGAGAGCAGTCTGGAGTAAATAGGTTGTGAGTTTGCTCGTGTCGAAGATGACGACTATGGTGTGAATTTCAAAGAGATACCAAAGGAGGCATCTCAATTCTTTTGTGGTTCCATACAGATTTTTGAAGGACAACAGAGTAAGAAATGGGTATTCTGGGTGAGAAATTTGATCCAAGAGGGGAATATTTTGTTTGAGATGGATTTCAAGGTGGCGATGGAGCTGGTAAGTACTTCGGTGGGCAAAGAAGAGTGACAATGGTCTCTTCAATTTGTGGGGGCAAATGAGGGATTCTGTCAATAGGAAAAAGACAGAGGCTGATGGATGTGGATAGGGGAGATGTCGGTGGAAAGGTGTTGGGAAAGAAAATAAGCCAAGGTGTTTGATTTTCCTTTTATGCGAGTGATAGTGAATTGCCATTGGGAAAACCATTCAACCCATTTGAGCAACTGGGGATGAGGTAGTTGGTTTTGCTTGAATTGCAGCAAGCGCGGGAAGGAAGACATCCATTTCAATGTGGAAATTGTGTCCAAGAGGGTAAAGCTAGAATTTTTGAATTGCCTTCTTGATTGCAAGGATTTCCTTGAAAGTGGAGTGATAATGTTGTTCACTTGGTTTAAACGTACCGCTTTTATATCCACATATTCGTTGCGCTTGTCCATCATCAATAAGGAGGATGACTCCTCAGAATTTATCACTAGCATCTGTATGGACAATTTGTTTTCCAGTTGAGCTAAGGATATCCAATGGTGGCAAGTGGGAGAGGTGTTGCTTAAGGGCTTGGATTGCAACTGTATGCTATGAAGACCAGGGTGGTGGCTTTTTTGAAATCTGTTAGGAAAGAAGATGGGTCTTGTGGGCAATATGAAGGATGGAATCAGCCACATAGTTTACTAACCCAAGGAACTGCTCAATTTGTTTCCAATTCGAGAGTTTGTTAGGAAACGTGGAGAGCTGAGAGGCAATATGCGGCTAGGGACAGTAAGCACCATCTTTAATGTTCATGCTAAGAAAATGTTCTGGGAACATAGAATCATCTTGCGAGCTGAAAGCATGATGCCATGCTGTTGAAGCAACTGGTAGAATTGTTCAAGAAGCTTGAGATGATCTTCCTTTGTAGCCGAAAAGAGTAGAATGTCGTTGATGTAGACGAGAGCATTTGGCAAAATAGGCTGGAAGATGTGCACCATGGCTTGCTGGAAGAGCGAGGGAGTTGTTTTTAATCCGAAGGGGAGAACCGTCCATTCGTTGTAAGTATTTGGGATTGTGAAGGCTATTTTATGCCAATCATCAGGATAGATTCCAAGTTGCCAGAAACCTGCTTTCAAGTCAAATTTTGAAAATATGTGAGCATTAGAAATTTGTTGAAATAGGGAAATCCTGTGAGGAAGAGGAAACTTTTAATCTGCAAGGAAGGAGTTCAATGGCTGGTAATTTATCACCAGACGGGGGTTTCCTCGAGTTTGTTTGGCTCGCTTGTTGACATAAAAAGCTTCGCATGTCCATTGCGAAGTGGTTGGCTTGATAAGCTTTTGTGCCAAGAGATTTGAAAGTTCTTTTTGAGCCAGGCTGAGATGTTCTGGAGACATTCCCTGGTGTGATGCTTTTGTTGGATCGATATCTTCGTTTTTCTTGAAGGTGAGATTGGCAAAGAAATCAACATTTGTCCATAGAGGCCTTGGATGTTTAAGTGCAAACTCATTGTGAGTGTCTGTGCAACAATCTTGCTTCATTCCTTCTTGAATGGGGATTGGGTGGTGTAACGCCTTGAAAATCGGGGGTCGAATAGAAACTCAACTCCCGAGTTCTAACGCATCACTTATGCAACAAATGAAGTGATGTTTGTATGTTGTCTGTATTAGTGCATGAAACATGAATGAGATTAAGCCAAAACTGCAAACATAATTCAGGGACGGTTGTGATACGCAAGATGAGTATATAAAACCTTCTAAACCAATACAAGTCCCCAAAGCATGTATGCGTTGCCAGGTCAATAATTACATGTAAAATTTCAAAATTTACCAAATGATAAAGTGTAATGTTCAACTATCCATATCCCTGTGGCACCGGTACGCAACTTCAGGTCCACGTAGACCTGCCAGATCATTGCATGTAGGAGAACTCCTCACCATCATAAAAGTCAGGCTCCGCTTCACGAGCATCACCATCATCTGAAACTACATCAGGGTCTGGTTGGTGTGTATAGCACCGTCCCGTAACGTGGGAGTGAGTAGCTAACTTAGTGGAACAATAAAGCACAGGTTAACATGTTATTAATTCAATCAAGCAGTAATGATAAAGCAGGAAATCACACATCCCTAAGTACTCTTGTTAATGCAAAAATGGTATGTATGTATGATGCATGCCCTCGCCTGCGCTCCCTCAACGACTCCTTCTTACGTTCGCGGCATGCCACACTTTCTCAGTGCTTAACCATCAACGCTAAACGCACACGTATGCGGTGCATGAACGTGATTACCAAGTTCTTTATTAGTCATTTTCATACAACAGGATTGGGAAACTAAGGTACCTCCCTTATATCACTTCCCAAACAAGGATCCATTCTAGGGTCGTTAGTCATAGTAAATCTCATACGATGATATGGTTCTAGGTCGCTGCAAAGGGCTCGTCGCCTTATCAATGCAGACCTAGTTATACTCTAGTTACTACGGAGAGGCTCGTCGCCTCAACGCAGGTTCAGAGTATGCTCGAGGTCACTACACCAACGCGTCATCCGGGGCTGACGCAATCGTAACACCCCTTCAGATATTGTCCAACCAACAGGTATCAGAGTGCACAGCGGTGGTTTTGTTTGGCAATGGCCCACACGAGGCTCACGCACAACGCGTCTTCTGATCAGTATAGGCCGACAGCTCGAAACAGTATCCCATACCACCGTATTCGGCTCACGAGTCTGGTTGCTCACTGGTCACTACGGGGAGGCTCGTCGCCCCAGCGTAGGCCGACAGCTCGACCACAGTGTCTTATACCACCATGTCCGGCTCATGAGTCTTAGCGGATTGAGGTACCAAGGTTAACGGGGTTTCACTGGTAAGTTTGGTACCTTAGGTTCAAGCAGTAGCGTCCAAACATGGTGAACACACAATAGGCCCATCGGTTTATTAGACAAGTTCGATTGGTACGAGCGTATGCTGAAGTAATCGATAAGGTACCACTGTTGACAACCATCGTACGACTTGGATTCATCGAATGTGTCTTTTGTGGCGAAATGATCTCAGCTACAACATCAAGGCCTGTTACCGATTGCCTGGACTATATAATAGCCCCAATCACATTTAATTACAACAAAATATCTTAGAAGATAGTTAAAGATGGCAAATCATATAATCAAAGGTCCAATAATGTCCGCTTTAGGGCTGCCAGGGCTGTTGCACAGAATCGTTACACCGCTCCGCCATCACCCGTCACGGATTTGTTTCTGCATTTTATGGGCTACAACTTAAACATAAATCCACACATGCATTACATAGATAAAACAGACGCTATAATATACGGTACATGGAGGAAATCATACACATAGTTAAGGGAGTTGGGAATCATAGCTCAACACCCATATAAATTTTAATTTACTAACCACTTACTCATTCAATCATTTTAACAAACACTTAGACTACACATACATCAACATACATGACGTATGTTGATCACACAGGTAGTAGGCCAAATCCTTTCACTAGGGAGTTGCCCCGTATTCCACACGCATATACCCACGACGGATAATCATGGCATGCATGAATCCGGGTTCCATACTCATTCAATCATTTCCACAAACACGTGGGCTACACACTTGGACATATATACGTGCATTAGCGTGCGTGATTTAGGCAAATCCTTTCGCTAAGGGTTATCACCTATACAACCATCATATATCCATGACTTTTGGTCATGGCGAGCATGAATGCTGAATTCTATACTCATTCGGTCATTTTCACAAACACATAGGCTACACAATATAACATACACAACGTATGTTGATATAACATGCCTTAGGGCAAATCCGTTCACCCGAAGTTAATACTAGTAAGTTTAGCATACATATACTGAGAGTTAATCATGGCCAACACAATTTCAAATTTTATACGATACGGTATTTTCTATAAATACATGGAATACAAAGATATTCAACATAATTAACGATAACCGAAAAACGAAACGACAAGACTTTGTACATGTGTAATAACATCCTGGATCATGAATCTATCATTATCTAACATTTGAAAGCATTGAAAACCATAACCTAAGCATCTATAGTCCGCACCTTACGCAGTAGAAGCGTATCGAATCGCTTAAACACTCTGAGCCTTTGTCTACAATACCAGAACAACCTATAACAGGGAATAGGTTAGCTATTCTATCAACTGTTCTATTTGAATCTCTTGAATTTCTAAAACAGGTTAGGGTTAGGATTTCTTACCCAAATACGGCATTGGAAACACCGGAAGAACTACACGGGAGTGGTGTTTCAGCAGGTGGATTAGCAGGGAAGAATCCCAGGAAGAATCCCCACTTCTCTCTCTCTCTTTTCTTTCTTCTCTCTCCTAAGGTTTCCCAAATTCGTATGGGATGAGAGAGTGAGGGCTTAAGGCCCTTATATAGGCCCAAAACTGATGTGAATGGCCCCAGGGCCAAGGTATACTTAGGTTATGTCCAAAATCAGTCTGTTTCGACTCAACGGAGCATTTCCGGAGCCCCCCCTTGAGCCAAAGGTTGGACTTAAGCTCACTGACCTTGGATCTAGGTCGAGTTAAGGTTTCGGTCCAGTCGGGTTCTCATATCACACGTGGCGGACCAGTTTTAGTTCAACGGTCACCGAAACTCGATTAGGGCCACAAGTACACTAACCTGTGTATGAAATTTCTCCTGATCTGATGGTGTATTTGGGTCAGATTCTAACGGTCTGATTGCTTATATTCGGTCCGCAAATGACAAGTCTCAAATTCGAATTAATTTCTAAAGGAAACCACGTTTTCTCACACATTTCACTCCGGGCTCAAGCGAATTACTTTGGGACACTATCTGGACTTGATTTCCGAGGTGGTTGTCAAGCCCAGCAAGGCGGTCTTGATTATATAATTTCGTAGTAATCGGACTTTTGATGTACGGTCCAGATCCAATACGGAGTTTCAATGTGCTCCCGAGAGCAACTGGGTAATGAGATTGATCCTAGATTTTAGGGTAACCTAGCGTCGATGATTCTACAAGTTTTGAGTCTTGCAGATCGTATTTAAAGTGATTCAAGCGGATTTCACAGCTAATCTAGTTTAACACTTAGTTAAACTTGTCTAATTTCTAAAAGATTTGAGGTTTGAGAGGTTAATTAGGGGTTAGGATCAACGCCTTGCCTAAGGACATCTAACTCCAGGTTGGCAAAAATCTGGGGCGTTACAGGTGGTTCTGGGGAACCAGGTTGTACAAATGGGACTTGTTCATCTATGGCAAGAAGTGATTCTTGTGAGAGAGGCTGGAGGAAGTCCATTGTAATCGGCTGATAGTATGAAGAATATTAAAGCCAAGAATCAAATATTTTCTGGTGAGTTTTGATCCCAAAAATTTGTGATGGATCTGCATGTGAGGGAACAACTTGAGAATGACCGTTTTATTGCACAAGTAGGTATGAAATACGTTTCCATCTGCTGCTTGGAAAGCTTGAGTATGAGGTTGCCAGAGCGAGTTTGGAAGGATCGAGGGATTGAGAATCGAGGAGAAAGCACCGATATCCATGAAAGAATCTCGCCAATTCGATGATCCTAACCTGTTGAATGGGGCCAATTGGTTACAACAATCCGTTGTTTATGGCCATAGATCTCATGGTTAGAATCATCAAATCAAAGCGTTATTTTGGAATCATAAGCAATGCAAAGTGGGATATACTGAATAGATGTCTCAAGATGATGATTCAACCTATTTTGCTTCACTCAATCTTGGTTGTCTATTTTTCATGCTATTGATTTGATGTTTAGGATATTCCGATTGGTGTGATTTTTCCACCTTGGCTTGTACCTAGTAGCATGAATGAATGAATGGTTCAAATTGACAATAGTTCATCCCACATGTCATAAAAGCTTTGGGGACATTGCTAACATCCCCATGAAGATTGGGATGTTAGCAAAACCCATACACAGTTTTTTATGGATAAAGAAATGCAAGGTTTTTGTGTTTTTGTTTTTCCTTTTTACTGCTTGGAAGTGTTTTGTAGCCTTTTGAGAAATAAGTTCCTAAATTCCTTGGTTGGGGATCAAAATTAACTAGTTGAGCCAATCCAGAGGTGCAAATTACTGCAATTTGCTGCTCAAGTTGTATTTTACTGTATTGCTGCATCTAAATCGCATGAAGGGATAATTCAAAAAAAAAAAAAAAAAGAAAAGAAAAAAGCATGAAGGGAGACACTATGGGCTACTAGGGTAAAGCCACTGTTAGTTACTGCCCCAATCTCTTCTTCTTCTTCTTCGGCCTATATTTAGATCCGTATTTAAACCAGGTGTAGGCAATCCAAAGTGATAGCCTCATGTGGGCACATGGTCTTGGCCTATTCGGAGGGCTTGGATCGCACATCGCACTACCCATGATTTGGGCCCGTGAGGCACATGAGACAAATGAGGTAAAGTGGAGTATTTTTATTATTTGTAGAGTTTGGAGGGTAACTTTGTAATTCTTTATATTGGTTATTATTAGTTAGTTAGGGAGTTATAAAGTTTGTTAGAGTTAGTTTTATGTTGTTGAGAGCTGACCCCAATTATTTGGGATAAGGCTTAGACAATGATGATGAGTTTTAGATTGTTGGGGCTAGTTGTGATTAGTAACTAATTCTATATTAGGTAGTATTAATCATGATTATTTAGGATTTAATTGGGAGCTCGTTGGAAATTAGTTAGGGTTTGTTGTAGGAGGTCTACAAGTACCTTGTAATAAGCATTGTAAGGGAGTTTTGGGCTTTTATAATAGAATCGAGAGAGAATTGAAAAGAGAGGCTAGCTTTTGTGTTTGAGAGTTTTTTTTATGCTAAATCCCTAAATTTCCTGTTCTTTTCTAATTACAAGGCAAGGCTCCTTTGGAACCTGCAGAAGCAAATGATATGAGTTACATTATAGGCCTTCTAAATTAAGAGTCCAATGGTTAAGAACATTCTGATTCAGATGGCTCTTGATTTTAATCTTTGGGCCATGCAATGTTCTCATGGCAATCTTCAGTTTCTTGATTTGGAGGACCTACTAATTTGGATTGCATAATTTTCTTCCAGTTGGAGAAGAGCTTGTCCTTGAGGTGAAGCCTAGTGCTTTGAGAAAGGTCTTAATGCCATGGTTCATCTCTTTCTTGCTTCCAAGGTCCTGTTAAGGGATCCAAATATGCCAGTCATCTACCAATCATTAAATCTTTATTTTTTTCTTTGAATGAACGGAAATTACCATTGACTAGTCATCTCCTGGGATCTCTCCTTTCCAGAAATCATATTTTGTTAATTCACTCCTTTAATCACCTAACTTTTGCTTGGGAATTTCAATGCACAGCTGGTGGTGCTTTGTTGAGCTGCTTTTACAATGCTACCCAAACACTTACTGGACTTTCCCACTCTGTTGACCTCAATTGTTTCTTCAACACTTTTTCTCATTATAGATGAGATGGCTTCTTCCAATCAACAAACATTCTGCAATGATTGAAAGATTGACTGTATATATATGGGAAAAGGTTCTATGCGGTTGAGCTCATGAGAACTTCCCATGAGGTCGAGTTGTGTGGGCCCCACCATGATGTGTGTCAAACATCTACCCCATCAGTCAGATGCACCATTCCATGGTGGGTCTAGGCCTTAAAAATCAAGTCAATCCGTGACTTGTGTGGGCCACACCACATACAAAAGTTGAGAGGGGTTATCCTCCATTAAAACATTCATAATCATTTGTTGGGCCCACCGAGATGTGGTTCACAAATCCAGCCCATCCATTATGTGTGTCCCACTTGGATGAGGGGTCAGACCAAGTTTCAGACGCATCCAAATTTCAGGTGGGCCCCACCAAGTGTTTTTATATGTTTTAGGCATGTCTTCACATGATTTTAGATGGTATGGCCAGTGTTCGAAATATCGGTATCGCACAATGTATCGCACCCTTGAGATACAGATACGTATCGGTTATCGCACGGGATATATCGTTTGTATCGCATAGTTTATCGCACTTTTGGGAAACATGGAGAAACATTGGGAAAATGGTTGAATTTTTTAATGAAACTTTGGGGATTGTTAAAAAACCCCTTATACATACTTTTAAATCATAACATCTCAAAAAAAATATACACATAATAAGTTTCCTTTGTATAGGGTCCTAAGCTATACGATGTTTAACTGAACTAATGCAACTATATTTAAATTGGATGCATGATATTTATAAATATATCAGTCATGTATTAAAACACAACCAAGTTATTGAAAAGACAGAGAATACCGAAAGAAGTAAAATTTGAGAAATATACTTATGATTGATGGAGACATGAAGTGACATCACCAAGTTCTGAAGGGCCCACCATGATGTATGTGTTGTATCCACACCGTCCATCCATTTGAAGATATCATTTTAGGCCATGAGAAAAAGAATGAGTCAGATCCAAAGCTTGAGTGGACCCCACCAAAGAAAATAGTGGAGAGAGTGACGCCCACCATTAAAAATTTCTATAATCATTCATGTCTGTGTAAACAGGTTGGATCTCGGCATCACAAAGTGGACCCACGATCGTGGTTTCAATGGTGGGCACCCCTCTCTCCACTTGTTTTCTTTGGTGGGGTCCACTCCAAATTTGGATCCACCCATTCTTTGTCTCATGCCCATCTAGCCAAAGGGATGGACGGTGTAGATACAACATACATCATAGTGGGCCCCATAGAACTTGGTGTCGTCACTTTAGTAGCCGGGGGCTACGACGCCGATTTCTGCGCAAGTCATTTGCAAGAAGTTCCACCAAAACTTAAGTGGGGCCCAATGTGATGTTTGTGAGTAATCCACTCAGTCCATCCATTTTTGAGATCATTTTAGAACAAAGAGCCAAAATGAACAGATCCAATTTTCAAATGGGCCGAAAACGTGAGGATTGAACATCCACAATCGAAATATTTGTGGGGCCATAAAAGTTTTGAATCGGGTTAATATTCGTGATTTCGGTTCATCTCACTGGTATTTGTTTCATCCATTCCGCCCCATTTTTACGGATCATTTTAGTGCTTGATACAAAAATTATAGGGATATGATCTCATGTGGACCACACCACAGGAAAACAATAATGATTGGATATCCACCATTAAAATCCTCCTAAGGCCCACTGTACTGTTTATTGGACATCCAATATGTTGATTGGGTCATAAAGACCCACATGAAGGGAAAGAATAAATATCTGGTTGGATGACAAACAAACATCACTCAAAAAGGTTTCAACGGTGGAAATTAACGATTCCACTTTTCGTATGGCCCACTTGAGTTGTGGATATGGTTCAATTTTGGGCCCACCTAAAATGATCAATAGAACGGATGGACGGCGTGGATAAACCACTTGCAATCACGTTCCCATGAGCTCATTGACGAAACGGATTTTCCACTGCCAATGGTCGATGGTCGGTATCTGTGGGCCCACCATGATGTATATGTTTCATCCACGCCGTCCATCTATTTTTATATATCATTTATGGTATTATGTAAAAAAATTAGATATATTCAAATATCAATACATTACAGTAACACAAAGATGGAATGAACGTTGACCATTAAAACTGCTTTGGGGTCCATAAAAGTATTGGATCTTGTTGATATTTGCTTTTTCCCTTCATCTGGGTCTTTATGACCTAATCAATGATTTGATGTCAAATAAACAGACAATGGGCCTTAGGAGGATTTAAATGATGGATATCCAATCAATATTGTTTTCTCACTGGTCCACCCGAGATTTATATCCTCTTAGTAAAGCCATAAAATGATCTTTAAAAATGGATGAACGGAATGGATGAAATACATTTCTTGTGGGGCCTCAGCACCGACCACCATCCGCGGTTGGTGTCGGTGAGAGTATCCAATCATTTCACACGACGGCCCCTAATGTCACGTGACCAACTTACGTGGGTCCCACCAAGATGTATTTTTGTATCCACACCGTCATACATTTGAAGAGATCATTTTATGGCATGAGCCAAAAAATGGGTTCCAGAGCTTGAGTGGACCCCACCATAGAAAACAGTGGAAAGAGTGACTCCTTTAAGTTGGGCCCTTAAAATTCTTAAATTTAGGGATCAACCCCTTAAATTAGATGGGAAAACGGATGGACGGCATGGATAGACTACATACATTAAAGGTTGGCCCAACTGAGTTTACTGAGTACAATAAAGCGCACTCAAGCCTTCGAAACCCATTTTCACCCATGTCCGCGCCCTTCTTCTTCGTTTTCCCTCTCCTTCACGCATGCGCAGAGATTGACGATCGCGGCGGCGACGATTCCATGGAAGGGGTTCCTCACCCCGATTTCTCGTCTCCGTCCCCACGATATATCGTTGATCCGATCACCAATTTGTATCTCCGATTTCTCCTTTTTTTTTTTTTTTTTTTTCTAATTCAAAATTTTTTTTATTCTCCACTTATACGCATGGCGATATTGTGTGATATCGCGCGATATTGCACGATATATCGTGCGATATCTGAATTTTTGCATTTTTGGTATCTTCCCGGCGTTATCGCTCGGGTATCGTCTCGTTGGGGGCCGATAACGATAATATCGGCCGATATATCGGCCGATAGTATCGATATTTCGAACACTGGGTATGGCCCACCTGAGTTTTGTATATGGCTGATTTTTGGGATATCCCATAATTTAAAGGGGACCCATCAAATGCACAATGTTGATGTTCGACACGCATCCAGGTGGGGCCCACACAGCTCGACCTCATGGGAAGTTCCCATGAGCTCGACTGCATAGAACCTTTATATATATATATATGAAAGTAGAATGACTGCGATATTTCTTCTCACTATCAATCACTCTTAGAACTCTTACAAGGATTTGCATCCTCAAACCTCCCATGGAGAGTAGGATTTTATATTTTTTTCCGTTAAAAAAAAAATATTAAGATCAACTTTTCATCTAATGCTTGAGGGTTTGCAGCTCCATGGAACACCTTTTGTGGGAGTTGATCCGTCCTTTGTATTGATTCCACCATCGTTCTTTGTAGCCTTGCAACACCTTATTCACACAGCCTTGAGCTTGTGTAACTATCAGATCTTGAATCCAATATGGTGATGTGAGCAAAATTAAGCTTGGGGCCTTTTTTTCAACAAAGCCAAATGCATAAAGCAATAACAATTTTGGTTAGGTGATTTTAACACTTTTTAGAGATCACTGTGAGATCTACGGTGACTATTTCTGCATATTTTGCAAGATCATATCATTTCTTTCACTCAAAATTTAGCCTCAAATTAGAAATGAAAATAATTGCAACTATTTGATTTTTAGGATTATTTTAGGTATTTTAATATAATATAATTATTGGTTAGGACTTAGGATTAATAGTCATTAATTTTGGTAAGATTGGTAGATAAAATGTTTCTATTACTTGCAAGAAGTTCCATAGAAAAAAAAGGTTCTCAATTTTAAAATTATTTTCCTTTATGTTATTTGGCTTTTTAGAGAAGTGAATTCCAAGCCATATTTAGTCGGTGCCGTCTATTTCTTGATTTGTTTTGCCTATGACTCCTTAACTGCAATAAAGCAGCAACTGTACATGCATAATCATGCCAAACTCTAGATCCAATAGCCGTATGACTCAAGGTTGTGGCAGGTTGGAAGTGTCACTGAGTTGCAAGAATAGATGGTTGGATTAACTCAAAGGATGAAACAGAGCATGCAAATGATCTTATGTGGAGCTGCAATTGAGATTTTGGGGTCAAGTAATCCTGCACTCTTAAGGCCCGTGTCCATACAAAATCCTTTCTTGTAATTCCTTGAAATCCTGGAACTATGGCTTCCTAGAAGTTCTGGTTCTGGGAATCACAGTGTTGCTGTCTGGCTGACCCAGAACTCTGTTCCAGGAATTGAATGGATCTGCAAACATTTGTTTGCAAATCATTATATGGCTAGATAGACTCGGGAAATTAGAATTTACCAACACTGCTTGTCTACATGCATGTGGATTTGTACCCTCCACACACATTCCAACATTTCAAATGTGTGGAAAATCGATGGTACAATCAAGTGGCTCACACAGTATAAATACTTGCACAAGAAAAGATCTGATAATTGATTTCGACCATCCATCATGTGAGAGCCACCTTTGATTTTCTATCTCTTAACTTTGATCGGATGATTCTAAGGATTCTTGCATTCTCTAGGGAAATGGATGATCTATATTGATAATATTAGAAAATTCTAATCAATGATCTAGACCATCCATCATGTGGTTCCCACATTTGATTTTCAATCACTCTCTAAAATCACTTTGACTGGATGAGCCTGGCTAGGGAAATGTATGGTCCATATTGATTTTAATGCTACAAATGGCCTGATCACTTATCTAGATCATCCATCACATGGGTCCTTTTATTGCACACCCCTCTTAAAAGATTTCTTTGGTTGGTTGTTTTGAAGCTTCTAATCAATGGATAGTGAAATGGTTGATCCATGTTGAATATACTTTGAATGTCCCGATAACTGGTCTAGATTATCCATCATGTGGATCCCTCTAATTTCCCATCCCTCTCAAAAATCACTCTGGCTAAATGATCCTAACTGTCAATTCAATGGCTATGGTAATGGATGATCCCTATTGATTATACCAGCGAGGGTCCGATCAGCCGATCAGTGATCTAGCTTATTCGCCACTGATTTGGGCAAATGGTTAATAATCTATATTTGTGGGAATTTGGCAATCGTGGAGAACTCTAATTTTGATTTAGCCATTATTCATTACAATTAGCATGCAGTTTCAATTTTCTTTTCTTTAAATTTGTATTAAGTTATAGAGTTACTTGAAGAGCATGATTCAAAAATATCATTCGATATGTTGTGTATTGGCTGATAAGTGTTGCGTATTGGTCTCAGCTGATACGATAAAAACAGGGTTGAATGTCACCCAAAAATTTCCACTTTATCGTCTGATTTTGCCAATAGGTATCAACCGATGCAATTAATATGGCTGATACGCAATGCCGATACTTGTGAGATTTTTTTTTTCTCTCTTAGAGGAAGGGTTGAACAGGGTCTTTCTCTTCTCCTGTGGAGTTGTATAACTTACGTGTGCTTTACAAGTTCGACATTTACACAAATGCATTAAATGATTTACAAACTGCTAAGGAAGCCTTAAAACCCTGAAACTATCATACCAAGGAGGACGATGATGATATTAGGCGCCTATTTAACCTTCAATGTGGTATTTGACTTGGTATTCTAGGCTACTCTTCTATTGTACCAACCAATGTTTTAATATCGACGATATCGGCCGATATATCCCACAATATATCTTGTATCCCACCTCCGCGATACGGAATGCATAGGTAGTGTTGATATATCCCACATGTTCGATCCGGTGAGCATTTTCAATATCTGTTCCTTTTTTTTTTTTTTTTTTTTCTGTTGAAATTATGTTAAATCAGTGTCAAATGGTTATAAATCCATTGATTTTTCATGTTTTGCATGAAAAATTATGGAGCTAGAGCTTTGATTTCGATATCCATTGGTTCTTCATGTTCTCCATATATTTTTTCTTCTTCAAAATTTCCTTAAATAAGCTGTCAATCGAGATTAAATTTGAATTATTTAGGAGTATTTGATGAAATGATTATCACATACACTCTAATTTTGAAATTTAAGTGTAATTGGTCCAATTTAAGGAAAATTGGGAAAATTTCAAAATTTCTCCAATTTCTCCCAAATTGCTTGAAATGTTGCCCTCCAAACATGAAATCAGTGTTTTAAATAGCGGTAGCATGATGCGTAGCACTCAGCCCTCTATAGCATGTAGCGTAAATACGTAGCGTGTAGCGAAAGCTACACGATACTTCTATTTTTTAATTTAAAAATAGGACAAATATAACAAATAGTGAAAAAAAAAGGAAAAAAATATAAAAATGCCTAAAAGATGATTCATTTTATCAATTATAAACATGTTCAAAAAAGTTGTTACTTATCATTTATCAAAAGCCAATCCACATATATAAGCCAAATCAAATAATTATCATATCAACAACTTTCTAAGCAAACCACTTTAATTAATAATGTCTAATTGAAACCACAAGTCACAATTATGAAAAGAAATAAAAATCCCATAGGTTAAAAGTATCAAGTACAATACAAGTGTCACATTCCTCAACATTAGAAACAAAGAAAGCGTGAAAAAATAATAAAAAACTAAAATAGCAAAAAAAATACATTGTAGCTTACGCTACGAACGCTATGCGCTACGTAGTTGTAGCGTACGCTACGACCCCTTTAGTGTACGCTATCGGGGATTGACGCTATTTGGGACGCTATGTAGCGCTACGGCCACGCTACGCTACGTAGCGTACGCTACTGCTACGCTACGGGCGCTATTTAAAACACTACATGAAATCAAGCATGTATGATGGCTGATTTGCTGATTCGTTAAGTCCTTGTCAATTTTCAAAAAATAACAATCATTTTTTTTAATAAAAAATGACTAACATATATATATATATATATTTATATATATATATATATATATATATATATTTATATATATATTCAAAATTCCCTTCAACTAGCTTTCAATTGAGACTAATTTCGAAGTATTAGGAGTGTTCGATAAAATGATCATCGCATACACTTTAAATGTTATGCATTCAATTTGAATATAGTTGCATTAGTTCGGTCAAACAATGCATAGCTTAGGACCCTATACAAAGGAAACCTGTTATGTGCACTTCTTTTTTGAGATGTTATGATTTAAAAGTGTGTATTAAGGTCTTTTTTAACAATCCCTGTAGTTACATTGAAAAATTCAACTATTTTCCCAATTTTCTCCATGTTTCCCAAAAATTGCGATAAATTTCCAGATACAAATAATACATCCCGTCTGATAATCGATATGTATCTGTATCCCAAGGATGCGATATATAACGCGATACTGATATTTCGAACATTGGTACCGGCTAATATCTATTACGTGATTCATTTAATAGTTTCTAGTCTGCAGTGTAGTCTTTTGTCACAGGCAATACTTGTATTCTTGTACACTTGTATGCTTATTGTAGTATACATATGATTACAAGTTTAATATGACTCATGTATTTCTCGCTTTCACACACAAATGCATGTCATTTAGCAATGCTTGATTTACAGACAACTAAATAGCGTAAATTACATGGTCACTGAAAACTTAAGAACTCAACATTAAAGACTGGATTGTAATCTGTGACATATGGGCTACTCTTTTATGTTTCATTTTCACCATACCAACTGCTATCCTCACTGTCACTCTTTTTTGTTTCCTGGTTCAGGAAGTAATTGATACGTCTGGAGGGTAAGAGCCTTTTCAGGAACATGCTTTTGTCTGGTTTGAGTGACTTACTCTCTTAACTTGTAGAGTTGCAAGCTCTTATTTATTTAGTCCTGATGCAATGAAAATTGTTCTGCTATCAGGTGTGGTGCTAGCTTTGCAATTGAGATTGTATCGGAACAATTTGAGGGGAAGAGGTTACTGGAGAGGCACCGGTTGGTGAATTCTGCTTTGGAAGAGCAGATGAAAAATATCCATGCGCTTTCGATAAAGAAAGCTGTGACCCCAGCCCAGTGGCAACAACAAGCTGAGTCGAACAGATCTCAACCTGCTACTTAGTAAATCTCCCTAATGTGTTTCTTTGGTTGGTGAGCTTGGCTTGCACCCTAGATCATGGGCTGTTTACCATTGAGCTATGGCTCAAATATTTCAGTGACTGGGATATAGAATATGTGTGGCTCTCTGTGCATGATCTTCTGTAACTAACTGGCACTTATCAGAATGACATGCTTGAATTCCGGTGCTAATAAACACCATAAACTTCATGAAATTGCAACATGTTTCAGCTCTTCTACCTCTACATTGCCTAGACATGTGCACGGTATGCAGGCTCATGTCATGTTCCCAACGTGCTGATTCTCGGTTCGGTTGGATATTCGACGACATGAGGGTGTTCAACCATCTTAAAATGTTTCAATAGCAAATGCAAATATGGTAATTGCCATCAGAGGCCAGTTTTGTAGTATATGTGATTATATGTTTGCTGTCCCCTATTGTCTGTTGAAATAAGGGGTTCTAGTTCTACATTCTGTGTATGGGGGTGCAATGTCTTTTTAGATGGGTCCCATGCCTTGAAAAATCATAGTTACGAAATCCCAAAAACTCGACTCACCTCCACTTTTACATTTTAATGTACAACTAAAATGTTTTTGGAGTGGTAATAAAGATTTGAAATCGTTAGTATGTTAAATGTACGAAACAGCCACATGTATATGGATCTTGAGCTGATGGCGTGCTTTTTATTGGTGAGTGCTTCCCCTTATAAAGGTCATGACAGTTTCCGTGGTGTTATTCACTTTCATAATGTTAGGCTGTCGATAGAGTGAGTGTCGGTATTTTGCTTTTATAACTAATAGGCTGCTGATAGAGCAAGTGCTCTGTTCAAGTCATGCTTAGCTGCATCCACCAGTTTTGGAACTATGGCACTAGGCAAGCTTGTCTGATCCGGTGGGCCACATGCGAATGGGCCATGGGCCAAAGAAGTTGATGATTGGACGACGTAACCAGTTACAAGTGGGCCACCATGTGAATGAGCTGAGCCAAAAAAGTAAATCATTCAACAACACTTGACCAGTTGCTGTCTTTGGTTGGTTGAGTGTGGACTTGCCCCAACCATCCTATGTATAGGCCACACATTGGAGGCAACGCCGGTCCAATCCCTTGCTTTTAGGACATGTTATGTAGTAGTCCTCCAGATCAAACAGTCCGGGTTACAACAAGCCTTCCCCATATATCATGGGGGAAGCTATGTTGAGCTTCGTATGCAAGGAATTGCGTAATAGGACCTGAGCCCTGGAGCTTGCCGGATTCAGAGCTTGGAAATTCTGTGAGCCTGATCACCGAGTTTGGGGCGTGACAGATATCACCTAGAAATTGATGGGGCCAAATGTGTTGTCTTTGACATCCTATTTCAGCAGCCAACGGTGGCAACTCTCTCTCTCTCTCTCTCTCTCTCTCTCTCTCTCTCATTGAAGAATTTATGGGCAAACCCCTTTTGGCTTTGTTTATCTTGAGATGCAGTTTTGATTGGTGAAAATCCTTGGAAAAGAAATCAAAATCGTTTAGTTTAGTTTTATTTATTTATTATTATTATTATTATTCCTGTTGGAGAAAGCAAAATAGACAGGGAAATTGATTTCGTTTTCCTATTTTTTTCCTTAAAAAAAGTAAAAAAGAGTATTAAAGAAAACTAGTTAAATTTAGATTTCTAGGATTGTGAGAGAGGTCACACTTGACATAAATTGAGTAATATGGATTCTTTTTCACACGTTTCTTATGCTCAGTTTTTCATGATGGATTTCGCTGTTAGGTTTTCATGAGATGAATGTGTTCCAATATTGCAATGGGATATGTTGGGACTTCCACAATTGGATCAAAGTCTTCTCAATGTTGCAACAACCGTTCACAAAATTGGCTTCACCATGGTGAGAGAGCAAAAATATCTTATATTGAAATGTTTCAGTGCTTCAATTATTCTAAGTTACCATTCATATTCAAAAGAAGAGAGATCTAAGGTTGAAATATCCAGTCCAACATTTTTTTTTTTTTTTTTTTAAATAATAATTTTCCGCCATTCCCCATCCAAGGTGAGTACAATCATATAAATGGTTTGGATCATTGAAAGGTGACCCTAGATCCAAAGGCTAAATAAAGTCCCCAAGCATTCTATGGCAAATTGGCAATACGTGGGTATTTATTCCAGTAAACCTCTTCTCAAATTTATGATTTTCCATTTTGATGTTACTAACATTACTAATTTTCATCAAGACTCAGTTGTATTTGATATAATTGCACGAAATATCATGAAATTTTATGATTCATTTCTCTTTCGCATTTTTGGATAAAATTCCATGCATTTTGCTTCTAACAGAAAGAACAACCATCCCCTTTAATGTGGAACTCTTTATTTAAATAATCTGTCATTGAAAACAATACAAAATATTCCAACTTCTACGGTTCCAATCTTTCTAGAATGAATATATTGCCTTTGTCATCCCTCCCAATCCTCATGGACTCATCAACATATCTAAAACCATACAATCAAGAAACAACAAGCTCTCTTATGCTCCATTTGGGTAGAGGATCCCACATAATCATGGTTTAAACATTGTTTCGTTCTCATTCATCTCTGAACTTCACATCATATGTGCATGCAAAGGCCTTGCTTTCCTCTGCTTAATTACTTTGAGGAAAGCATCACCTCTGATGCACACTACTCTGACATGGAGGGCATGGGCCCCACTAAACTTGAGATTAAGATCTGTCGAGACCGTCCAATGTCCACCCAAATGATGTTTGTTTATTTCTTAACATTTGAAAGAAACTACTGATGAACTTAATGATAGGAGGAAGTGCTAGTATAGTGATACTTCACTACTATTTTCAAATGGTGATGCACTCATCCTCTGTAAACATTACATGCATGAACGGCAATCCAGGCTGTCCAAATTATGGGCCCCATTGCTGACCATTTTAGTTGTAACTGTCCATTTGTTTACACCTAAGCGGTTGATTTGGACCGTCCACAGTGGGCCCCACAATTTGAAGGATCTGGATTGACTTACATGTACAACTCACCGCCACAGTAAAAAAAGTGGCATTCTATTTCAAAGAGTAAAAAGGATACGAAATTTCAAGCCAGCCTTCTGGATTGAAAATGGCCAGCAGAATGTCATAGTTCTTCCTGAATATACTCATCAACTGCAAGCAGATAAGCATAATCAGCGGAGTAGGAGAAGCAGCAGTGGTTGAATTCTCATAAATGAACTGAAACTTCGGTACTCAACCGATCAAGAGCAAAGAGCACTACCAGTGCATGTAATGAAATTTTGGAACTCACCTGATCAGGAGCGATTGTTGAATTCTTGTATTCAATATCAACTCTCTGTATGAACTATGAAATTTAGTAAGATGTAAAAAACCACTTTGTTACTTGTAAATAATTGTGGGTTTTATGCATATCACATGGACTAATGTTCAGAATACTGAAATCAATGATTTAGGATCCGTTTGGACGCACTATCAAATCAAATTGCAATGGTCAAGTAAAGTTGAAAAAACCAAATCGCAATCTCCTTAGAATTATTCCAAATCGCAATTAAATTACTTTCAAGTTGGACATGAATGAAACATAACTGCATTTTTGAGGGCTCTGAAGCATCATTAAGGGTCTATTTGGGAAACTCCACTCTTCCCCACAGATGGGATTTGGGCAGCCCAAAATGCAATTGGTTTCATGTCATAGCAAGAAAAGAGGCACCCACTTGATGCATTTTCCATTTTCCATTTTCCATGCCAAACCAAACACACTGCAGATGATCTCACACAAAATCACTGAACTGAAAGTGATTTGGGGTGCATCCAAACAGGCCCTCGATTTTATCATTTCTACTTGATGAAACTGAACATTTCCAATTTAATTCACTTCGCATCCAAACACAGCCTTATGGAGAGAGATGCTCAACTGATTTGGATGCAATCTTGAAAGAGGCTACAATTGTCAGCTGTCCTGTTAACATCTTCAATCCCCTCACATTGAACTTGATCACATTAACTGCTTTCCTCTGCTTTTTGCATGACAGAACTTGAAAAATAAAATATAAGATTTAAATATAAACCCAATAAATCCATCTGAAAATAAAGGAAAATGAAAAATCCCAAGGACCCAAAACATGAAGAAATTGAAAACAGCTAATCTTGTAAAACATCTTCAAACATGAATATCTCTTGATCTTGTGTTTCACCAAAGCATCTTATTTTACTAACGACATAAAAATGGTTTTCTTTTGATATCAACATAAAATTGGGGGTTGTTTGCCATTTGGGTGTCTGGAAATAGTCCATATCGAAATGAAATCCATATGGCATTCGATAACTCGGACAATATGGAAAATGAAAACTTTTTAGTTAGAAACTTAAATGAAATAAAATAAAATAAAAGACGCACTCTAAAGCAGATTATCCATTTCAAGTGAAAGCTGCTAATCAGATCATCCATTTCAATGAGGACATTCCTCACCTCAGCAACATCAATGGCCTGTAAGAAATCCCCAAGACTAATGAAATCCCGTAATCCGAGCTTTGTTCTTTTTGCTCCAAGGATTGAAATCGTGCTGTACACAAGCTTCCAGCATCCGTCGACCTTCCAAATATCCACATAGCAATTATCACAACCATAATCTGAAAACCCAATTCAACTCAGTGTCTAGCAAGGTCAGAACAACATCACAACTTGGCCGGGTTGACTCAAAGATTCTACTGGGTATTTACATTATACATGTGTAGTTTTAATACATGAATCAACATATGAATGTTGAACTAAATAAGGCGTCGCAGCTCCGTTGCACACTGATTTCTGACCTGAATTCGAGCTTGTGGGTTGGTTCATGTGTGTCAATAATCAAAACCGTTTAAGTGGTAGGTCCCACCATGAATAGGCCAAAAAACAATGTGGGTTACTACTATTGGAAATTATACAGATTATTGTAATTTCTGTATAATATGGAAATCGAAAATTTCACGATAATCAGAAATAAGGACAGGCTGAAGCACGTCTGAAAAACGCTGTCCTTAAAGCGTTATTTGCCTCTACTCAAGTAAATTGAGTATGCTGATAGGTTACAGGCAAATAACTTCTAGGATACGACGAGCCTGATGTGGGTCTGCGTTCAGCAAACATGAAGGCCCACCAAATGGAACTCTAATACACACTTTCTGGCAGTATTACAATATAGAGAAAAAATCCCAAAGAAAGAAAAAGAAAGAGAAAAATAGTTTTGACCACTGCACTGGTCAGTTCAATTCTTCAGCTACTGGTTCAGTTGAACCGTCGTAGACCACACCATTGGTCTGTTCTTCAAGCTAAGGTTCAAGCCTTGCTATGTTGCTGGAAGTACTAGAGTCTATAAGTTAAGAGGAGTTGGCTCTCTTAGTTCGTATGGGTTTTGCTGGAGTGAGTTGAGATGGATTGGAAACCCATCCAGGTCCTCCTTTTATAGGCTATGGTGGCTGGGGGTTATGGTCCATGGAAATAAATTCCATGATCGTTTTCTAGCTGTTGGAGAAAACTAGCCGTTTTATGGCCGTTTTCTGACTGTTGTGCATGGGCCATTAAGCTGCTGCATGTTGACTGTTGTGAGACAACAACTAGCCGTTTTCTAGCTGTTGGGCTAGTCATGCAAAGACTTTATGGCCGGACCTGCACACTAATGGCACAAGCTTATTACAGACTGCTATGCAAACCGCTCTATTTTTTTCACTCTCATATAATCAGAGGAACTCTCATTCAGTCCTCTAGATTTTCGTCCAGCCAACCATCTGCCTTAGCCACTAGTCGCACCGCGACTCGCACACGTCTCGCTCCGGTTCACAAAGGGAGCTACCCTCTGCGACATGATGCGCACGTGCGAAGTGTAAAGTGCGCCACTAGCGCCTTACAGCCACACTGTCTCACATGCCCACGCCCTCGCACCGAGCCCGAGCCCGAGACCGAGACCGAGCCCATGCCCGTGCCCGAGCGCTAACGCGCGGGTGTACGCACTGGAACACACAAGGTCCATAGTCCACGGACTAGGTAGGTAAATATTATAATACTCCACTATTATCATTTAAACCACATATTTTTCTCTTCCCTTTCCCATGTGGGACTATTCCCAAAAAACCCACAAAACGGCATTTTTTCCAAACAACATAATATATATTATATATTATATATTATATTTTTATTATTAAAATATATTTTATTTAAAAATCAATATTTTGCAACAATCCCCCACTTGATTTTTAAAATATATATATTTTCTCGGTTAAACAATTCTGCCAGAATAATCAGCTTATATGCATAAAGAAAGATATCTTTCAATTTTAATCTTCCCTTAGTGTAAGTATCTCAAAACTCTGTCGAAATGACTGATAGCCGCAGCTTTGAACCAGTTATTCCTAGACAACAAAGTTGAAAAAACCACACACATATTCGTTATGTGTTTGTTAGAGTTCCCACAATATTGCTCAGCACATTTAATGGCCATATGCTTATCCTAATTCGTGAACGATCCCGAGAGAAAACTCCTAACTCTCATGAGAGACGGCACCATCTCTACGTTCATATAGGTGAAATCCTTCCAGTGTCTCCGTTACTATAAGACACTTGTCCTATAGACTAGATTTCATTAAGAGTTCTCAGACTCAACCCTCTTTTGTAATGCTCAGCACTTATCTATTATGGATGAGGTTTTATAATTTAGTGCTGAAAAACTTTCCACATATCAGTGATTTGTTTTACCCATTAAATCCAAATTTAGAGATTTTCTAACTTCAGGTTGGGTTACCATCACTGGTGGAACTTTGGTTGAAGAGTTTCAACCCCATCCCTCTAGATGTAGCCTTTACTACCTCTCTCGGTAGAGGTTTAGTGAAAGGATCTGCTAGGTTGTTGCTTGATTTCACATAGAAAATAGCAATGATTCCATCTCAAATCAATTGTCTGACATAATCATGTCGAAGACTTATATGTCTAGATTTACCATTATAAGTGCCGCTATAGGCTCTAGCTAATGTGGCTTCACTGTCACAATGTAGTGACACAGCCGATATAGGCTTTCCACAAAAAGAAATTTTTAATAAAAGATCTCTTAGCCACTCAGCCTCTTTGCTTGTTGCAACCAGGGCTATAAATTCAGACTCCATGGTCGAGTGCGTTATGCAAGTCTGTTTCTTGGATCCCCAAGATACAGCCGCACCTCCTAGGGTGAATACCCACCCTGTAGTAGACTTGTTGTCCCCTGCACTCGATATCCAGCTCGCATCGGTATATCCTTCCAATACGGCAGGAAATTCTGAATAAAATAGTCCTAAGTCCAAGGACTCTATTGATTGCATTCCAGTGTTCAGTACTGAGGTTACTAGTAAACCTACTAAGTTTACTCACAGCATATGCGATCTCTGGTCTAATGCATTGCATAGCATACATAAGACTCCCTATAGCACTCGCATATTCTAATTGTGCAACGGTTCTTCCAATATTTTCTTTTAACTTGATATTTGGATCAAATGGGGTCTTTGCTTCTTTTATATTTAGATGGTTAAACTTATTTAGTATCTTCTCAATATAATGAGATTGACACAAAGCATAACCCCCACAATGTTGTTTAACTTTAATACCTAAGATGGTATCAACTTGTCCAAGATCCTTCATTTTAAATACTGAAAATAGAAACCTCTTTATTTCAGTCACACCTTCCATTTTATTACTTATTATTAACATGTCATCAACATATAGACAAATAATAATGATATAACTACCATCAACTTTAGAATATATGCATTTGTCAGCTACATTATGCATGAAACCATGAGATAGTATTTTTGAATCAAACTTCTCATGCCATTGTTTTGGTGCTTGTTTTAATCCATACAATGATTTGACTAATCTACATACTTTGTTTTCATTTCCTGGTAGAATGAACCCTTCAGGTTGTTTCATGTATACCTCCTCATTGAGGTCACCATTCAGGAAAGCGGTCTTTACATCCATTTGGTGGATGTGAAGATGATGTATCGAAGCTAGTGTAAATAATATCCTAATGGATGTTATTCTAGCTACAGGAGAGTATGTGTCAAAATAATCTATCCCTTCTTTTTGTCTAAAACTCTTAGCTACTAGTCAAGCTTTAAAAGTTTGGATAGTTCCATCAGTGTGATATTTCTTCTTAAATATCCACTTACATCCTATAGGTCTAGAACCTGGAGGTAAGTTTACTAGTTCCCATGTTTGATTTGACAGTATAGATTCCATTTCATCGTTTATAGCTTCTTTCTAGAAAGCTGCGTCTCTAGAGGATATAGCTTCTTTATATGATTTAGGATCATCTTCTATAGTCATCACTATAGGTATTTGTCTTATAACATTTTCTCTATCTACTTCTATAAGATAGAAAATGATACGTTGTGAGTATATGTAGTCATCTCCTAGACTCTTCTCTATTCTTGTTCTTTGACTCCTACGAGATTCAATAGGAGCTTCCACTATCTGTGGAGCTGTGCTATCTGGTTCTCTATTAGGAGTTTGAATTTCATTATCCTTTGACTCCAAGGATAGTGAGTTCTCAAAGAACTCAACGTCTCTTGATTCTATTATTGTATTAGACTCTATGTCTAGAAGTCTATAAGCTTTACTATTTTGTGCATACCCTACGAAGGCGCACTTAATAGCTCTTGGTCCTAACTTAGTTCTTTTTGGATCAGGGGTTCTACAGTATGCAAAACACCCCCACACTTTAAGATATCCTAGGTTAGGTTTTCTACCTTTCCATGTTTCATATGGAGATATTTTATATTTTTTAGAGGGTATTCTATTTAGAATATGGCATGCTGCAAGCAGTGCCTCATCCCATAGACTTAGTGACAACTTTGCTCTTATTAGCATTGAGCTGACCATTTCTACTAATGTTTTATTCTTCCTTTCAGCTATTCCATTTTGTTGAGGTGTGTATGGCGCTGTACATTGATGTATCAGTCCATGTTCTTCACAGAAGCTATCGAATTCATTGAAAAATATTTTCCTCCTCTATCGCTACGGAGAATTTTTATCTTCTTATTTAGTTGATTCTCTACTTCCGCTTTATATATCTTAAATATGTTCAATGCTTCATCTTTGCTTTTTAATAGGTACACATACACATATTTAGAGCAATCATCTATAAAGGTTATGAAGTACCGTTTACCTCCACGAGTAAGAATGCCGTTTAACTCACAGATATCACTATACACAAGATCCAATACTTGAGACGATCTTTCAACACTTGGAAAATGTTTCTTCGTCATTTTGGATCGTATGCACACTTCACATTTATCGGTTTCATTATTTGTGTATGAGATTAAACCATTCTTAGCTATGAACTTCAAAGTACTATACCCTATATGGGCTAGCCTATCATGCCACAGTCCAGCGGATTCAACCATATATGCAGAAGTGCTACTTTCATTCAGAGAAAACTTAACCATTCCGTTACAAGCGTATCCCTTTACGACAAAATTCTCATTCTTAGACAGAATCAGTTTACCTGACTCGTACACCACCCTTATACCTGGTTTTCCCAGAAGATTCCCAGAAACTAAGTTTTGCCTCATGTCTGGAACGTGCAGTACATTGGTCAGAATCACTTTCTTCCCAAAGGTGAATATTAGTTCGACAGTTCCTTTGCCGACGACCTTCGATCGGACTTCATTACCCATTTGGACTTCTTGACCATCGGTCAATTCCTCATAGGTTTTGAAGGCTGATTTGTCATAGCACACATGTACCGTAGCGGCAGTATCATACCACCATCCTGGAACTTTGCCTTGGATGGTATTCACCTCAGTGATCATGGCCACAATATCGCCTTCTTCTACTGCACTTGCCTCTTGTTTAAATTTGTGATATCGGCATACTAGAACATAGTGCCCGGTTTTTCCACAAACATGACATGAGCCTTTGAACTTTCCGTTCTTCTTTTGGGCGTTTTTCTTGAATTTCCCTTTATTGGGTTTCAGGGAATTGTCCTTCTCGGGATGTTTGTTATTAGAGTTCTCTACGGCATGTACCTTGGATGAGGTATTCCCGTTATCATTCTTTTTATCGCGGTTACGGGATTCTTTCTCAATTCTGAGGTGTTTCTGGATTTGTTCCAGTGTGTAGTCCTCAGTTTTATGCAACAACTTCTTTCTATAGTCTTTCCACATCGGTGGCAATTTGGCGATTATAGCCCCGACATGGAATGATTCAGGAAGATCAATCTTTATAACTTTGATTTTGTTTACTATTAGCTGTAGTTCTTGGACTTGAGACAACAACGGTTTGTTATCTACTATGTTGAAGTCAAAATACCTGGCAATGAGAAACTTGTTGGTACCTTCTTCTTCAGCCTTGTATTTGAACTCCAGAGCGGCCCAGATCTCATTTGCTGATGACGTCTGTTGGTACAGATTGTACAAACGGTCGGGAGAGCATTCAGAATGTGTCCTCGACACAAGAGTTCATCTTCGGCTCGTTTGGTGCATGTTGCCACCTGTTCAGGTGTGTCGTCATCGGTTGCTTCAGGTAGCGCTTGCAGATTTGGATATAATATGTAGTAGATCTTCAACGCCGTTAGGAGAAATTTCAGCTTGTCTTGTCATCTCGTAAAATTGGTTCCATCGAACCGATCAAGACGTATCAAGTCCTGATTCATCAGCTTGATGGATGAAATACTGTCGGCTTCCATTAAATAACGCTTTAAGATTGTTGGAAATTATACAGATTATTGTAATTTCTGTATAATATGGAAACCGAAAATTTCACGATAATCAGAAATAAGGACAGGTTTAAGTACATCTGAAAAACGCTGTCCTTAAAGCGTTATTTGCCCCTACTCAAGTAAATTGAGTATGCTGATAGGATACAAGCAAATAACTTTTAGGATACGACGCGCCTGATGTGGGTCTGCATTCAGCAAACACGAAGGCCCACCAAATGGAACTCTAATACACACTTTCTGGCAGTAATACAATATAGAGAAAAAATCCAAAAGAAAGAAAAAGAAAGAAAAATGGTTTTGACCACTGCATTCAATTCTTCAGCTACTAGTTCAGTTGAACCGTCCTAGACCACACCGTTGGTCTGTTCTTCAAGCTAAGGTTCAAGCCTTGCTATGTTGCTGGAAGCACTAGAGTATATAAGTTAAGAGGAGCTGGATATCTTAGTTCGTATGGGTTTTGCTGGAGTGAGTTGAGATGGATTAGAAACCCATCCAGGTCCTCCTTTTATAGGCTATGGTGGCTGGGGGTTATGGTTCAAGGAAATAAATCCCATGACCGTTTTCTAGCTGTTGGAGAAAACTAGCCGTTTTATGGCCGTTTTCTGATTGTTGTGCATGGGCCATTAAGTACGCCACTAGCGCGTCTACAGCCACACTGCTTCACATGCCCACGCCCTCGCACCGAGCCCGAGCCCATGCCCCGTACCTGTACTAGGTAGGTAAATATTATAATACTCCACTATTATCATTTAAACCACAGATTTTTCTCTTCCCTTTCCCATATGGGACTATTCCCAAAAAACCCACAAAACGGCGTTTTTCCCAAACAACATAATATATATTATATATTATTTTTTATTATTAAAATATATTTTATTTAAAAATCAATATTTTGCAACAGCTACAAACAATCCTAACTATTTGATTATATGAAACAATCAACCGCAGCCCATGGCCAATCCATTGTGGCAACTGGGTCTTATGATGGCCGACATGGCCCACTTCTGGACTATGGTTTCAGGTCAGTAGTCCGTGAAGCACCTTCCTTTTCCTTAATCAAATACTTCATTACAAAAAATAAATAAAAAGTCCCATAAAACCTCTACTTCAAGAATAAACCTTTCTTTACTCATTTAAATCAACCAAACTGAATTGTCATAGTGTTTCAGTGGTATGGCTTGAAATTCAACTCCGTTGAGTCGACTCAGTCGAGTTTTGACTCATCTCGACCAGTCTTAGAACTATAATAAATAAATTAAAAAAACCCAATTTGCATTAAGTTCCACAAATCAAAAGACATGAATAAATATAAAAGATGTCCAGTTGTTTGATACTCTTGCATAGTGTGATGGTTGCAGGCACTCAGACGTTGTACACGTGGCATACCTAAGCTCAAATTAGACCGTGCAAATTGAGGGACCCACTGCAGATAAGCTATCTGTCTAAAATCATCTTGATTGAACTATTCTAACATCCGATTACTGAATTTTTTTTCTTGGATTTGGAACCGTTGAATATTTCTTGTCTCTACAGTCATTAAATATCTACAAATCAGCCAATTTAAGAAAATAAATCAAGTGTAATTTTTAGTCTGTGATCTATCTAAAGAGGGCCAACAATTTGGACGGCTTTGGTTTGACTTATGAGAATGCCATGTGTACAATTTTCTTAGCGCATGTGTATCAATGATCACACTCTGCCAGAGTAGCAAAGCGTTTCTCTAGATTTTCTTTACCATTTGTAGATTTTCTGTAGGATGAGGAGTTGGATTGTGGGACTCTAGCAGCTTCACCAGCCCTTCTATTTCACTCTTCTTTGCAGATGGGACTCCGAATATTCCTCTATTGATGCCTTCACAACCATTTCTTCACGTTAAAAAGGAGTTGGCACACGTGTGAGAGATCTAAGCCGTCCATCAGATGGTAACCCACTTCTAGATTGCCCGGGCACGATAATCTGGTCGGTGTAGGTAGGCCTCAAAACGTACCGTGCAGGGATAAAGAAGCTGTGGCCCACCTGATAACAGATGGGTCCCATCCAATGGACGGCTCTAATCTAATAGATGGTATTGTTACCTTGTATTGATTGATAAAGAGCGGTTTTGATGTCTGCAACGGTCCACCCAATGGACGGCTCTCCTCCACCAAAGGCTGATACTTGTCTACTGCTCCTACAATTCACCAATCCATAGCTTCTTTGCTCTGTGGGCCTCAACCAAGGTGAAAAGCTTCTCGCCCTTGGATTTTTGGCCATCTGGAACTTGGGTTTTCCAGCCAGCAACACGTGGCATCTGGGGGAGATGGGTGGTTGGAGAAGCTCTTTAGTAGGAGCAATCACAGCCATTGATCCAATCACAGGCCCACCAAAGGCTCAGGAGAACGTAGTCATACTCCTCTTTTCTACCATCTCCAGTATCCAGGGGATGAAGAAGAAGGAACTCCTCAGCAGACAAAGCAGCAACAGCAGGACAGCAAATGAATGGCAGAGATTTAATTAATCAATCTGGTCCCCTCTTAATGGATGCGGATTGGCTGGTGTGTGTGTACGTATCGTGCGAAAACGAGCGCTGCCGCTCCTCGGCTCCGAGTTGTACGAACGGTTGAAAGGAGATCAAAGTTACATGGCCCCAAAATGATGTATTTATTATATCCACACTGTCCATCCATATTTCAAGATCATTTTAGATCATGACCCAAAAAATGAGGTATATATAAGTCTCAAGTGGACCACACTACACAAAGTAGTGGGGACAATAATACCCACCGTTGAAACCCTCCTATGGCCCACCATTATGTTTATTTTCCATCCAACCTGTTCATAAGGTCACCCAGAACTAGATGAAGGGAAAACACAAATATCAATTTGATCCAAAAGTCCTGTGGACCCCAAGAAGTTTTCCAATGGTAGGTGTTTAATCCCCGCTGCCTTTTGTTGTGTGATCCACTTGAACTTTGTATCTGCCTCTGTTTTGGGAACATAGCATTAAATGATCTCGAAAAATTGATGGACGGCCTGGATATAACAAATAGATCATGGTGGGCCCCACAAAACTGGGTGATGTCAACACACCTCCAACTTCGGTGATCTGTGGCACAAGCAATCCGCTTCCAAAAATTGCGGGGTACCTGTCGGTTGTTTGAGTATGCAATCCCAGCCGTCCATCTGGTGGGTTGTTTATTTTGAGATGGATGATTAAAAATAAAATAATTGGGGTTAGTCAAACAAAGAAAAAGGACTGCTTATTTTTGAGATAAGAGAGTTAGTTGATATATATATATATACTCTAGTAGTAGTAGAAGTGGTGGTTGATGCTCTGGCGCTTAGAAGATGTACACTTCGTACACAGTACTTGAGTTAAACTGACTAAATTGCCGCAAGTCAGATAGGCTGAACAATCTCAGACACTTGTTTTCTTAGGTTTGGACTGTTGGCTACTTCTCAGTTCTCATCTTAGCCGTCCAATACAGCTACGAAAATCAAAATTTTCTTTTAAAGTAAATTCACGAAATAATTTGTTTTTGACTCATCTGGAGTGGAATTCATCATTTGGACGGATTTATTTGTATTAATTTTGCACAGTTTCTATAATTTTTTAGTGGCTGCGTATCAATCATCGCGGTCTCCAAGAGTATCAAAGGTTCTGTATTTGCCTTCGCTAAGCTCACACGCGCGTAAAAGGGATATCGCCTCCGGCCACCACACGTGCCAAAATGGAAGAAAGTTACATATCCAAACCGTCCAAAAGGTTGGACTGACCTTGAAGATTTTCTCACACAAAAATCATAATGGTAAACTTGTAATCAGATCACAATATTTGAAAGGTTTAGAAAACTTCAGCCAAATTTTGCCAGCCATACATTGTTCAGTAAAAGGTTGCCCAAATGATAAAAGAACCAGATCGGGGTATTTATATAGTGGGAGTGCCATGATGGATGGATTGGATTTTACAGTAATGTGCCATGTTGGCACATATGGTGGCGTGTGTACACGTGTGTGGGCGTCGTCGCAAAGCTCAGTGATAAAATTCCACCTCAGTGGATTATTTTGCGGTCGTTGAGAGGATGATGGTCGGTTGGAAGGATGTGTGGCCAGGAATCAGTAATCGAACCTGAACCCATTCGACACGGAAACGGATTGGCTACTCCCCCGGCCACTAGCCCGGTGGCTGATGGTCGGTGCTCTGTGGGCCCCACTATGATGTATGTGTTTCATCCTTGCCGTTCATCCATTTTTACAGATCATTTTAGGGCGTTATCCAAAAAATGAGAGGGATATAAATCTCAGGTGAACCACACCACAGAATAACAATAGTGATTGGATATCCACCATTAAAATCCTCCTAAGGTCCACTGTACTGTTTATTTGACATCCAATCTATTAATTAGGTCATACAAACCTAGATGAAGGGAAAAAACAAAGATCAGCTTGATCCAAAACTTTTATGCCCCCAAAAAGTTTTTAATGGTCGACATTTATTCAACACTGTTTACTGTAATGTGGTCCATTTGAGATTGGAATATACATCATTTTTGGTCTCATACCATAAAATGATCTAGAAAAATAGATAGACGGCATGGATGAAACACATACATCATGGTGGGGCCCACAGAGAACTGACCACCAGCCATTGGCTGGTGGCAGGGGGAGTAGCCAATCCGTTTCCATTCAACACGACGTTTGTACGAAATTACTCGAAAGGATACAGGGCCCGCATCCTTGGACGGACGCCAATCTCCCGATAACCACAGCTTCTGTGGGCCCACCAAAATATCTATATGACATCCATTCTATCCATCAGTTTTGCGAACGTTGGGACCAGTATTCGACAGCGACCCCCCCTCCACTAAGGAGATCTCAGTACCAGTCGGGTATCGTGTGCGCCCCACCGTGATGTATGTGTTTTTATGATGTTGTCCATCCATTTTGGAGCTTAGTATAGTGCATGAGCCAAAAAATGAAGCAGATCCAACTCTCAGATGGACCACACAGCGGTGATTGAATGACCACCATTAAAAACTTGCTTGGGCACATTATAATGTTTATTTGCCATCTAACCTATTGATGATTAGGTCAGAGAGAGTGTGTGTGCCTGTGAATTACATGTTTAAAGAGTGGTTGGTGCGGGCTACATAAGGGGAGGGGAGAGAGGATTTTGGCCACGTCCATTAGAATACAAGGACAAAAAATATCATAAGCTACTAAAATTATTAGAATTTATCATATAATACGGATAAAATCTGATCTGTAGGTTGCTAATACACATCATAAAATTCGATATATAAATTAATATGCATGTGAAAATATAAAATCCTAAAGACTTTAATTTTTTTTATTTTTTTTTTTTTGACTTACCTTACTATGTTCCTTCTAACGGTAAATTTCACCACCTTCGTAAGATTGTTTGTGTGGGTAAATTGCCAAAGGCTACTGCCAATAACCTACCCCATTTACACCAGGCGGCACTATACAATGCTTGAGTGGAACCCATGGTTTAGTGATCCAAATAGTTGATACTATGGGTCTCAACTTAATACCATAAGTTTTTCATAGCTTAGAAATCGACATATGTAATCATTCAAATTGAACTGTCCAAATTATGGTTAGATATACCATAAATCAAATTTGATTTCTTGACTATCAGATCAATTCACATTTATTGAACAGTTAAAAATAAAAAATCAAATTACTTTAACAAACAAGTGCCCATGAATTGGATGTTGCAATCGTTGAATCACTCTGATTTTGTGACAATGGATTCCACAATTTAATCAGTTTTATTTGTGTTAATGCAAGCGTGTGTATAATTTCCAAGGGAAAACATGGGTAGACGAGTAAACATTCATGAAATCCACTCTGTCCATCCGATAGACCACCCCTTGCTTGTTTTTCCATCCCCAAAATCAGGCTGATTCCACCCCACCGGGTTTAAAATTAGACAAAATCTCTAAATTTTCATGGTACAGCCCACCTGCATTTTAGAATACTGGGATTTTTGGATAATCCTTTCTTCCTGATGAAGTATATCAGATAAATGGATCGGGTGGCATATAAACACTATGGTGGGCCCTTCACAAAATAAATAGCAGGCATCCAATCCCAGCGTTTCCTTTGGTATGGCATACGCAAGATTTTCGGGTTCCAGGTGAACATGAGGCAGCATACCTAATGGACAAGGCAGATCTCATGAAAGTTCCACCTCTAGCATGGCTCATAGACAACAATACTAGCTCGGGGCCAACTGCTGATAGACCTCCTTCAGCAGTGTGTGTGTGTGTGTGTGTGTGTGTGTGTGTGTGTGTGTGTGTGTGTGTGTGTGTGTGTGTGTAAGTTGCTAACAATGCTAACTTCCCATGTAATTGTTAAGCTCTATATCTACTTGAAGGTTGCTTGCAAGGCTCGCACTCTTTAAGCAAACACTTTGCTCTCTTCCATTTCTACTTTACACTTTTAATGCATTCCAATTCATGGTGGGGTCCAAAAGATCAATGATCTGAATCACGAAACCACTGGGCCCCACTCGTACAGACTCAAGACCTCTAGAGTTGTTATAAAAAATCAATTTTCCATCATCCGTAATGGAAAATAGATATCCTAGAGCATCATCATCCCATGCAAATAGAAACCGTCAACCACAAAGATTAGCACCAACTAACCCAAGATGAGATGGACATGGACCCTACATGTGAAAAATTAGTCTTGAAGTCGACATGTATCAACCGCTGATGGAATGCGGTCAACAACTTGTCATAATCGTCTGAAGAGTAAGAAATGGAACTGATTGAGAGAGATCATGAACACGAGTGTGCGTGAGAAAAAAAAGAAGAGAAGAAGATCATGAACAACTGCAAGAGGGTGGATCTGGTGCATCTAGATGCGAACCATCACCTAGTTTACAAACCCAAAAAATGATTGGACTTGTGTCTATCCAAGTCTTGGGACAACTCAAAGACCCAACTGAGTATTTCCTTGGCTTGACTCAGTATTTAATAATTATATATAGAGAGACATTCTCCAGTGCTCTCAGAGCACTGTTAAGTTATGGTCGTCCTAGTTGCATTGGAAGCTTAGAGAGTCCAATCCATTAATCTGGACTGTTCATTAGGAACACATTTCATGAGCTAATGAAAACATCACACTGATGTGAACATATTGACATATGATCAATTGCCTTTAATATGTAAGATCAAGATTGTTTACATAGATAGATCAAATCAACAATTCGTTCCATCTATTTGTTAGGGACCACCATGGATTACATACAATTCTAAACAGTCACTTCTGTTAGCCAATCATAACCATCCCATCCATCACTAGGAAAAAAAAGGATGGTTGCATAAAATAAGGCCTTATCAAGGATGGGATCATCTGGTCAGTGCAATTTTTGCATGGTCTGCAGTGAAATGTGTTCTGGAATTATGTACAGTTCGGGACAATCAATTGGATTAATAAGTAAATTGATTCAACTAGGAGCACTATAACTTATAATGTTGAGTGATTGCATGCGTGTGGGAAATGTGTTCTGGAATCAATGGACAGTTCAGATCAATTGATTGGACTGTTCAAGTCAACTGATGCATCTAGGAGCACTAATAGTGCTCTGAGAGCGTGCTGTGTGTCAAATACATTTCATCACTGAAATGAACAAATGCATTGGTGAGCTGGTTACACGGATGTGTTCGCATAAAAAAATGCACCTCTAGCTTTTATTTTCTTGCTTAGTATTCCAAAAAAAAAAAAAAAAAGAAGAGGAAAAGAAAAGAAAAGAAATGATGGGTTCTTAAAATTTTCTTTTATTATTATTAGATTGAATCGTAGTAGTCAGGTTAAGAAATAGTTGTGGGAAAAAAAATGTGAGAAAAAGATTATACATGCCATACAACCACATCAGAAAGAATAAATACAAAATTTGAATGAACAAATTTTTTTAATTCAAAATGCTCACATCACAGAAAAGGAAAGGAAAAAAAAAAATCAAATGAAGAAATTAAATTACTCAGTCATCTGCGCCTTTGACGGGATGGAGATCTGGTTGGCTCTGGTTCCTGATGCCTGCTCAAAGAATCCATTGAACCTTGGAATGAAGAGTAAGCAGCTTTCATATTTTCAGGAACTTCTAATGGTTCCATGAAACAAGCAATGTTCACGCGGGTCCTCTCGAGTTCTGCTTGAAGCAGTTCACTGCTATACTGCTGTGCAAGTGCCTGACAGAACATCATGGAGTTTCATGTGTAAAATAAGAAGAAAATCTACTGATCAAATACATAATGAGACCACCATTAAATGAAAGGAATACTTGTGTTTTGTTCACGAGCCATTGGTGAGCATCATTTCTCAATGTGTTTTAAAATTTAGGTATGAGAAATGCCAAAAGGAGAAACTAAAGAGGAAATGAGATTGGCAGAGCACGTTCCAACATGGCACATGTGTGAGATCTGGGACATTTATCAGGCAGTTCACAATGTGAAGCAGGTGCTGGCCCAAAAACCAGGAAGGTCGATTCATCAGGCGGGCAACATCTGGAACAGTGCAAGGGCAAAATCAGGCAGGAATTCCCATTTGGTCTTATATTGAACATACATGTGGTGGGACATGAATTGCCTGTAATCAGGGGTTACAGGAATCCCTTGTAATCCCTTATGTGACACAATGAAAAAACGCCATGTGGACATATCATAAGTGGGGCCCACAGTGAAAAGTAGAGATTCCCCTCTAGGAAATGACGATTTTGCTTTTTCACTGCAGGCCCTGCTTCTGATGCATGCATGTGCTACTTTTCCAATGGGCCATGTCAGGGGTCACAGGAATGCCTTAAAGCATTTTGCATCCCATGTGGTGGCCCTAATGAGTGGACCTTGATAGTTTGGCCAGGGCTTGGTCATGGTGGGATGTGTGTTGTGAATCACCTCTTCGATCGCTCGTGTGAATCACCTCAAAACGTCTCATTAGGTAATTCAAAAGTCTATGAAAAATGGAGAAAATTATAAGGTGTAGCCGTGTAGGCAAAGTGATATGGGTGTAGGATACATCAAACACCATCACTTCAAAAACCCATGCAATGAATGGGAAACTTGTGCTCATATCCAAATCCATATAGAAAATGGTACTCATATGCAGATAAGGAATCTGCATTTCAAACAAGGTATTCCATAATGGTATTGGTGGCCGTAATGGCCACCACTGTTACCGTTATGATAGGGGCCGTAACGGCCATTACAACCTTTAAAAAAAAAAAATAATAAATAAAAAAAATAACAACTGTTTTGGCCCCATTATGGGGCTATTATTGGCCATTTTTTCTGTCACAGTTATCATGCCCGTTTCGGCCTCGTAACACAACGATTACCACTGTTACTGGCATACCATGATTTCAAATCACTTAGTATGCCAATATTGATGCCATCCTTTCCAAGGACAAAGCATATGTTGCTCTGGGCATTGAATTATGAAACGACGGAAGGTATCACTTTTTTGCTCCCCCGATCTGGAGTTTCATCTTGCAAATGAATCATATTCCTCTGGAATACGTGATTTAAGTACACATATAGGCATCTTACAATTAAGTCATCAGGCGAGGCAGCCATTCCTTGTTGCCTGTCATCTGCAACGATGTCTTCAGCCCCACGAGTTGGACGGCGGAGATGACTTGGATTGTCGACAGACTCAGTCACACATTCAGATGCTTTCTCTAACAATAGTTCTTGTAAAGTCTTCAGAGCTTCACGTGCATAAGGTGTGAAATATGTGTTCAGTATGGTTTCAAAATATTCAAGCTGCAGAAAAGGAGAACCAAAATCAGGAATTCAAACTGTTCAAGCAGAAGCATGACAGAGTCTTTTCAAACATGGTTATAGGTAGAGAAGATGCCAAAATATCCAAGAGGAACTTCGGAAAGCATAATCGGCTGCATTGCATATTGTCTTAATCAATAAGGGAAAACCATGTCAAAGAGTGTGAATGCACCTCAAGCATGAGTTGGCAGTAACCATTTCCATCCAGTGACTTTAGATCTGTAGCTTTCTTTTCATGGAACAGGCTGATAAAAGTATCAAACAAGCCCTCCACTAGAATACCCAATGTCTTCTCCAGAAGGGGCTTAGCACCAGCAAAGACCTGCAATGAGGAATTGTCAAGCAGATAATGATTTGTTAAACCAAGCGAATAACTTATTATAGCTGCTTGTGTATGTGAGATCTAGCCCAGGTCCAAAACAATCATGAATAGGAAAAGTGGAATCCTCGAAAGACTAAAGGAGCTTTGATAGAGCTATGTGACTGGGTGGTGTGTTTGTAGTCCGCGCGGTTGGCTTTGAAAGAACACAACATGATAATTGGCTGGCTCCATGAATTTTGCTCTTTAAAAGCTCCCTTGCTCTCTCCACATGTGTGGGTGTAGCGAGGACTACATTTTCTAAAAAGATTCGTGTCCAACACACGTGTCAGAAAAACATCAAGATTTCTATCAGGGAAAACCTTAGGCCCTGTTAACATGAATTCATTATGTATTAGAGATGAAGATCTGCAATACATAATTACTGATAACTAAAATGAGATGAACTCATTTTTAGGCATCTATCAAACAGGCCTTTAGAAAATAATTTATTAATGTATTTTAGCAGTTTGTTGTTTTCATTTTTTTCCATTAGTAATAAAAATTTTATTCAAAGGGGAAAGCCAAAAACAACGAAGGGAAGGCCATAACAGACAACAGTAGCCTCCACTAGAGGAGATAAAACATTGAAAACAAGGGCTACAGGATACATACTAACAGACAGGAAAATAAAATATACAACTTATCTCATGCCCTGAATGGATAAACTAGCCCTTGAAGTGCCCTGTTTTGCGAGATATTCCATTTCAGCATTTGCATCGCTAGGAATACAAGAAAGGATACTGCACGACCATTGCAAATATTCTTCAAAAAATCAGGAAGCAGTCGTGGATAAACAATAACCTATTTGGCCCACCTGATAACATTGGAGGAATCTCTTTCCACTCAAATTCAGCAGTCGCTTTAGTGGACTACACTATATCCGCCGCTTCCGCCGAGTTGAAGTCTAATCCCAAGGGGTCGGGAGCACCCTACGATTACTACCCTGCCCCCTCAAGAACATGCAAAGAGGACTTATCCTGAAATGTACGCTTGCTCCGCTCAAGCCAGTTAAAACATAGAAATGGTGTGGACAACCATGCTCCATAGGCACTGCCCATTTGGACCCCATGCCAAGATTGACCACCCATGATCAGCTTCACAACAGTCTCTGGAAACACCCAAGATATGTCAAACTTTGCAGCGACAGCAGCCCAGACCTCTCTAGCATAACTGAATGAATCAAAAGTGACCCACAGACTCTTCATTCACACAGCACAAACAACATCTATTCAGGATTATCCCTCTATTTCTAAGCTGATACACGGGATGTGAGCCAAACAAAAGGACTGTTCTTATATGGCACTGGAGCTTTCCAAAATTTGAGGGAAGGCAAAGATGAGACCGAACTACCTGTTGGCCTAGAATTTGGCCACGTGATGCACGTGTTGTAACATCCCGGATTTTTGCCACTTGGAATTAGACGTCCTTCGGCAATGGGTCAATCCTAACACCTGATTAACTTCTCAAACACTCAATTTAAAGGTCTCAAATTTCTTCTTCAAACCATTTTCCTGAAAACCTCATTTTTCCTTCACAAATCTCATCTCTCACTATCTTATCCTTCAAACTTGTTTAAGTGCTTTCATGTTAGAAACAAATCTTGAAGTTTAGGTGAATATAACGACTCGGAAAAATTAGGTTATGAAATAACTAACCGAAAGCATGTTATAGGTTACCAAACTGCCGTATACGAAAGCTTAGCGAATCCATCGACTCCGTTACGATTCTACGAGAAAAGGTGCGGACTTTAGGTGTATAGGTTATGGTTTTCAACGCTTTCAATGTCATATAATGATAGATTCATGATCTGCATGCAATTGCACATGTACAAAGTGCTGTCTGTTTTCCGTTTCGATTAAAGATGAAGAATATGGAATTTTACATATTCTAGGTATTTGTAGAAAGTACCGTATACGTATAATCTTTGGAAATGTGTTTGCCATGATTATTTGCTGTATGAATATATTATATATGGATAAAATACTTGTTTTTGTATTTCCTGTTTATATGGTGCTTTATGACATGCTTTATAACATGCTTTATACATGCTTATTACTCCACATGCTTTGAATATGGATTAATTACGATTGGGACTATGTTTATAGTCCAGACAATCGGTACCAGAGTTGAGATCGTGGTTGAGATTCATTTCGCCACGTAGGATGTGTTTGACAAACCCGAGTCGTACTTTAGTTGGCGACAGTGGTTAGGCCACGCGAAGTGCTTATGCACTTCATGTCGTTCAATTGATTGTGCGCTCGAGCTAGTCAGGCTCGTCAAGTAACCTGATCTGTCTAATGTATGTTTACCATGTTTGACGCCATCGCTTGAACATATGGTACCAAACTTACCACGAAGAAATCCCTTCTAACCATGGTACTCGATCCGCTAAGACTCATGAGCCGGGCATGGTGGTATGTGACACCGTGGTCGAGTCGTTGTCGGCTTCTGCCACGCTCGGGGCCATGTGCCTCCCCGTAGTGACCAGTGAGCAACCAGACTCGTGAGCCGATTATGGTGGTATGGGACACTATATTCGTGCTGTTGGCCTACATTGATAAGGTGATGGGGGAGTGGTGCAACGAATGCGAGCAACAGCCCTGGCAGCCCTTTGTAGTGACCTCGAGCATACTCTGAATTTGCGGTGAGGCGACGAGTTTTGCCGCAGTGTATAGAGTATGAACTAGGCCTGTATCTGTATAGTGATGAACCGTTAAAGAGGTGATGGGGGAGTGGTGTAACCATTGTGCGTAATAGCCCTGGCAGCCTCTGCAGCAACCTAGAAATACATTATCGTATGAGATTAACTAGGACTGACGACCCTAGAATGAATCATGTTTGAGAATGATACAAGGGAGGTACCTTAGTTTCCCAATACTGCTGTTTGAAATAGACTAATAATTACTCGGTAATCATGCTCATCATCGCACCGCATATGCCTGGTAGATGTGGAGCACTGAGGGAGGTATGCATCCGCGAACGTAAGATGATGTCGCATGAGGGTGGTTTGGCAAGAGCATTCATCATGACTGATTTCATACTTACATTAATAAGAGTATTTAGAATTGTTGATTGTACTGCTTTATCATTACTGGTTTGACCAAGTGAATAACTTGTAACCCAATCCTTTATTTTCCAACGGAGTTGATACCTCTTCCCACGTTACGGGACGGTGTTGTACACACCAACCAGATTTGTTGAGTTTCAGGTGATGGCGATGCCTATGAAGCAGAGTCGGACTACTACTATGATGTTGAGGAAGAGTTCTCCTACATATAACCCTCTGACAGGTCTATGAAGACCTGGTAATGTATTGACGGGGCTATGGTACTTGGGATAGCAGACATTATACTTCCTCACATTTGGTAAATTTTAGAATTGTACTTGTAATTATTTAACCTGGTAACTTTATCACACTCTGGAGACTCACCACAGTTTTTATATTCTATATGTCTATCACAATTTAACTGTCTCTGGAGTATGATATGCTGTTTTGGCTTAATCTCACTCATGTTCAATGCACGAATACAGTCAACATTCAATCATCATTCATTTTGTTGCATAAATGATGTTCTGGAACTCGGGAGTTGAGTAACTACTCGACCCCCGATTTTTGGGATGTTACACTTGTGTAGTTTTCAGGCGTGCCAGAACCGATTGTGGTCTGATTCAAACTCAATGTCACTGACCCCTGGCGTCGAGATAGAGCGGGGGAGTTCAATGAGGGTAGACCGATTGTCTATTCTGCTAACCATCGAGTGCGCTATTAGGTGCTTTACAGAGGATGGGGCTCTTCCTCCAATGGGTTCTTTTTTTGCCTTGGGAATCAAGGACCTTTGAAAGTGCAACAAATGCTACTTCGAATGGAAAGTAACAACAAAGGTTGGGAACGAGAAGTCTTACTACTAACAGGGATCACTATTTTGGTTGAGAGTAGCGGGATGCTTAGTCGAGCAGTGTGTTGACGAGCAAGGGATAGGTAATGTCGGAATTACAGACTAATGTCGACTCAGCGTATGAGCATAGGCAAACAATTCCTAAAGCTACGGTCTTCCTTCAGATCTCGTGCACGGGGATAGATGGAAGGGAATTACAACTACTGATTGCGACTAAGTCAGTCCTGCTTAGAGTGGGGACGGACAGAAGTACTCCTAGATTCTAAAGGGTCTATGCTGATGAGCGGTGGAGAGGATAAGTGTTCCAAGGGACTGGATAAACAACGTTGCGTTAGAGTTAATTTGTTTGAGTTGTTTGTTGGTTGATTCATTGATTTCTCGCTTGGAGTTCTCCTTTGCTATTTATAGACTTTCTAGAGATGTCGTGAGAATAGCCGCTACTTACGTGGTGACATTATATACTACCAATTGTAAAGCGGTGGTTGCCTTTAATCGTTCGTGCTTTACCCTCGTCGAACGCGTCCTTATCAAGATAATCGGTTATAGATCGTGCCTTGATGCTGACGTAGCTCTAACGGTTCCTCGTTCTCATTCACGAGTTACCCAAGCGGTACGACTTTTTGACACCTGGTCATTAATGAGCCGTCCTTCGTATATTTAGTGCACGTTATGAAGATTTCGTGCTTGTCACGTGACTGCATCTGTATCGTCAAATCTGACATTGCCAAATATTGCCGAACATTACCACCCATTAGCAGCTCCACAATGGATTTAACCAAGAACAACCCACTTAGTCCTAATATCCACATACGCCTATCAACTCCCTTACATGGGAATATAAATGCTCCTACGAGGGTTCAATTAGCTGTGACCAGTGTTCGAAGTATCGATATCGCTACAAGTTTTGCTGGCTAGGGATTCAGAAATAATATTGATATTCCCGATAATATCACCGATAACTGGAAATGCGGGGAAACATAGAAAAAACGGTGGAATTTTCAGCAAAACTTTAGGAGATGTTAAAATGTACATATTTAAATATTTAGATAGGAAAAAAAGATAGGAAAATCATGATTCAGTATATCGCTGTGGTACGATACACACAACTAGTCTCTGGAATCTTGGATATTGGCAATAATGTCGCATGGTATCTCCAAATATCGGCAATGTCACAATATATCCCAACATAACGCAAAAAGCCCTTTGCTTTTTTACTTTGTATTGACGACATTGTCAATACTAATATACATATCGGCAGTATCGACAGAAGTAGGACCCCTCTTTTAGGAACTCCCCCCCCCCCCCTCCTCTCCAAAAAAAAAAAAAAAAAAAAAAAACTTCAAAAATTCCTCTTATCAATCCATTACATGCCTATTTCAAGTTGAGAGAAGAAAATGAAAAAAAAAACCTATGTGATTCTTCCACTTTGATGTAGGACATGGCACAAAGACATTCTTAGCATGGTTGGACAAAAAGAAGGCCAAACAAAAGCGGAACTAAGCTGTCAGATTTGGGCCCAATCTTACGTAGGGCATGACGTAATTGGGCTCATCCGGTTCGAAGAAATTCAATTCGGATAGGGAGAAATTGTCGTTTGATGTGTGAATCGTAAATCAGCCATAACTTTTGATTTAGGTATCATTATGGGACACACGACCTATCATCAATCTTTACTATAACGGGCCATTCGGGGTCAATTGACCTACACAGTGAATCGTGTCGGTCCGTTTCACGAGAAAACAATTCATTCTAGTTCAAAAAGTGGATTTTAAGAAAAATTTACTGTTGGTAATTTCGATTTTTTTTTTTTTTGAATTCCGATTTTTGTTGTATTTTCTTATTTTTAAGGTTTTTGATTTCCATCTTTTTTAGAAATTACTTGTAATCATGCTAGGACTCTTCGAGTAAGGTTTATTAGGCTTTAGAAGAGTTTTACTAGAATTAGGACTTCTATTAGGGTTAGATTTTTGCTATTTTCGGTAATTATGAATTAGGTTTTTAACTTTTTCTTTATTAGCAGTGTCATTGAGAAATCAGACAAATTACACAATTATTGATTAATATAAATTCTGAATTTCCTTTTTTTTTTTTTTTTTTTTGTGGATTGAAGGATAACCTTCTTTTTTCTTTTTTTATTTTTATTTTTTATTTTATGCACGCACACGCACCCCACACACTTACGCTAGTGGAATTTCACCACCTGTGGGTACTCGAACCCCTGACCGGGAGTTGAAACTCCTGAGAGTCTACCACCCGAGCAAGAGTAAGGACCCTTCCTTGCGTTATGGATAACCTTATGGATTAAAGGTTTTGCGCACTTGATGTAGATGGTGATATTCCTCATCACACCCTTCCCTGCGTTAATTGGTATCAGAGTGAGGCTTTTACTCGGCTCAATGGTATCTAATTAAGGTTTGGCAACAATCCCATGGACGGTGCACTAGGGGATTATCCTTTGACAACGATGGCGTTTGAGGCATCATAATGGGAAAATCAGTGAGTCATGTAAGGAATGTAGGTAGGGATTGGCTGCATGACCAAAGCCTTAGGACAAACCTGTGTTCATAATAATGAGCAACATGAGATCCACGATGAAGTTTGCGGTCATCATGTTCGTAGTGTGACACCGGTGATAAATTGAAGACCATTACCCAATAATGGTGAATCGCAGGCTACAAAACTGATTGTGAGGAAGCTGTTGTACAAGCCAAAAGAAGAGAGATGTATGCCGGCACAACATCTTTCAAATGAGGTGCACTGTGAACCAAAGGGTCTGTAATCTGATTATAGATGGCAAAAGCAATGAGAATTTTGTGTCAAAGATTATGGTGGAAAAGCTACAATTGAAGATAGAAAGGTGCCTCTCTTCATACATGATTGAATGGATTAAGGAGGTCAGCAAAACAAAGGTAACTGATGATGTCATATTCCCTTCTCACTTGGTAAATATTATAAGGACAAAGTAACATGTGACATGGTCAATATGGAAGCTTGTCACATGTCACTTGGTTGACCATGACAGTATGATGTTGATGCCACGCATTAAGGCTATGATAATATTTTTATTTTTATTAAAGATTGTAAAAAGATTATCCTCACCCATATGAGAACGGAGTACCAACCTAAAATTTCTAAAGTTGACGGGTAGTCCCTCGTAATCGAATGGAATTTCATCAAAGAATTTGAGGTAGGGGAGATAAATGCATTAGTTGAAAAGAAACAAAGAAGTAGAACCTATGAACATCCCAGAGAAGTTGAAACCAATATTACAGGAGTCCAAGGGGATTATGCTTGATGAACTTTCCGATGAGTTGCCTCTAGTGTGGGATATTGCTCTTACTCAGGCAGAGTTCGCTTTCAACAACATGCAATATTGATCCATCGACAAGTCCCCATTCAAGGTTTCTATGGTCATGTTCCCAAACGCACACTCAACCTGGTTCCTTTGCCCAAATTATCGACTATGAGTATTGCTGTAGAAAATATGGTGGACTGAATCATGACAGTGCACATTGATGTCTGGAAAAAGTTACAGAAGTCTAAGGTCAAGTACAAGGAACAGGCTAATAAACATCGGTACCCACAAGGTGTTTGAAGTGGATGATAACAAGCTAGTTCACTTACGCATTGAGAGGTTTCCGATTGTGACGTATAAAAAGTTGAGGAATAAGAAGATAGGCCATGTTTCAATCCTTAGGAAAATCAATAATAACACGTATATTGTTGATCTTCCTAAGGGCATAGAGACCTCACAAACTTTCCATGTGGTATACTAGTTCGAGTATCATGAGCCGAGTTCGTTGGATAATTCGAGGACGAGTTCTTTCCAAGTGGAGGGAACTGATGTAGGATGTGGCACAGATACATTCGTAGCATGGTTGGACCAAAAAAAGGCCAAACGGAAGCGAAAGTAATCCGTTAGATCCGAACCCAATCTTACATAGGGCATGACGTAATTGGGCCCTAGGTGCTTCCAGTTCGAAGAAATTCAATCCGAATAGGGAGAAATTACCGTTTGAAGAGTGAATTGTAAATCAACCATAACTTTTGATCCGAGTATTGTTACGGGACGCACGACCTATCAATCTTTACCGTAATAGGCCATCCGGGGTCAATCGACGACCCACTTAGTGGGTTGCGTTGGTCCATTTCACACAAAAAAAAAACATTTCATTCTAGTTTAAAAACGGTATTTTAAGAAAAATTTACTATTTTTGGTAATTCTAATTTTAGAAAAATTGACTATTTTTAGTCATTCCGATTTTTGTTGTATTTTGTTATTTTTAAAGTTTTAGATTTCCATCTTTTTTAGAAATTACTTGTAATCATGTTGTGATTCTTCTAGTAAGATATATTTGGACTTTTTATTTTTGGAAATTAGGCTTTAGAAGGGTTTTAGTAGAATTAGGACTTCTATTAAGGTTAGAATTTTGCCAATTTTGCTAATTATGAAATAGGGTTTTAATTTTTCTTTATTAGTGGTTTAATTGAGAAATTAGATAGATAACACAATGATTGATTAATAAAAATTCTGAATTTCCGTTTTTTCTTGTGGATTCAAGGATAACCTTATGGATTCAAGGTTTTGGACACTTGAGGTAGACGATGATCTTCCTCATCACACCCTTCCTTGTGTTACTCTTCTCCTCTTTCCTCTGTAATGTCTCTCTCTCTCTCTCTCTCTCTCTCTCTCTCTCTCTCTCTCTCTCTCTCTAAGACTCCAAGAGTCTTTTCAAAATAAGGAACACAATAAAGGGCCCTTTATTTTCACACACGTGTCACAATGGTTGGCGATACATGGGTCTGCGACTCAGGTGGGCCCCATCGTGATGTTTATGTGAAATCTACCTCGACCACTAGGTGTCACGCCATGCTAGGTGCATGGCTAAAATGTCAGCTCCATCGGTGATTCACGATCGGAAATAGCGTACAGGCAATGCTCACCCTCCAAACTATTTCCTTGGCGTGGCCCATGTGAATCATGGATGGGCCTGACTTTTTTGCCCCATTTTTAAATTTTATTGTAGCATCTAATGGTGGGAGTGGATTTTATATAATCATAACGGTGGGCCCTATAAAAATAAGGGCGAACATCCTTACCAATTATTTCCTTTGGTGTGGCCCACTTGAATCATAGGTCAGCCTGATATTTTGGCCCTGGGACTAAAGTGAAATTAAACATCTAATGGTCGGAGTGGATTTCACATACTGCATCACAGTGGGCCTCGAAAAAAAATGAAGGGTGGGTGCACTTAAATTGAGTTAAAATGTTAAAAAAAAAAAATAAATAAATCTTATGGACTGATATTTTTTATGGGGCCCACCTTGATATGTGTTGATCTTGGAGAAAGAATGGAAAAAAGAGAAGAGAGGAAGAAAGAGGAAAACGTGAGAGAGAATTAGGAACTCTAAACAGTCTTACACACCCCACCTTTTATTTTATTATGCTAGGACTTTCACTTAAGAGGTGAAATTACAAGAATACCCTCATTACGAGAAGCACATTATCAAAGAGTAAAAAGCCCATGTACACACAACCCCAATGCATAAAAACTAAACGCAATCAAGATGACTACACGTGGTCACGTCACACATGTGACCATTCTAACACCCCCCCTTCAAGTAGGAGCATATATATATATATATATATATATATATATATATATATATATATATATATATATATATATATATATATATAATATATATATATATATATATATCATAAATGCCCAACTTGTCAAAATATCTGTCTAAATGAGTTCGACTTAAAGCCTTTGCGAACATGTTGGCAACTTGGTCTTCAAATTTAATAAATGGGGTTGATATTTCCTTGTTCACAACTTTCTATGTGATGAAGTGACAGTCCACTTCAATATGCTTGGTCCTCTCATGATAAACTAGATTATTGGCAATATGTGATGCAACTTGGTTTTCACAATAAAGATTCATGGGAGTATCAACCACAAAACCTAACTCACATGTTAACGTCTTCAACCGCACAAGCTCACACGTGGTATGGGCTATAGCCCTATACTCTGCTTATGCACTAGAACGAGCAACGACCTGCTACTTCTTGCTTCTCTAGGAACAAGATTACCTCTTGCAAAGGTACATTAACCTGTGTTGGACCGTCTATGTAAAGGAGATCCAACACAGTCTGCATCAAAGAATCCTTCCACTCTAAGATATCCATTTCGCTTATAGCGAATTCCACGGCCTGGGGCGCCCTTCAAATATTTAAGTATGCGAAACATAGCTTCCATATGAGATACACAAGGGACTTGCATAAACTGACTAACTACACTGACTGAAAAAGTAATCTCTAGTCATGTAATGGTTAAATAAATCAATTTACCAACCAACTAACGATATCTGCTTAGATCATCAAACAAGTTCCCTTCATTTGTACTAAATTTAGAGTTTGTGTCAATGGGAGTTGTAACCGGCTTAGCCCTTAGTAAACATGTCTCTTTTAACAAGTCCATAACATATTTCCTTTGCAATAAATTAATCCCCAATTGTGACCGAGCTACATCAATACCCAGAAAGTATCGAAGCTAGCCTAAATCCTTTGTACAGAAGTGTTGTTGCAAGAATTTTTTCAACTCAGATATGCCTTTACCATCGTTTCCAGCAATGATGATTTCGTCCACGTAAACAACAAGAACCAGAGTGGTAGTCTCACTCTTCCTAACAAAGACAGAGTGATAAACCTGACTACATTTCATCGCAAATTGCATTATCACGTTATTGAACTTGTCAAACCACATGCACGGAGATTGCCTTAACCCATAAATTGATTTTCTTAGCCGCCGGACTTTATCAGACTCCCCCTAAGCAACAAAGCCAGGAGGTTGCTCCATGTATACTTCTTCAAGTAAATCACCATTAAGAAACACTTAAAAAAAAAAAAAAAAACCTCCAGTTGATATATGGGCCAATCCAAATTTGCAACAATAGAAATCACCACACAAATTGAATGAAGCTTGGTCACTAGGGAGAAGGTTTCAGACTAGTCAACTCCAAACGTCTGAGTAAACCCTTTTGCTACCAACCGGGCCTTTAAATGATCCACAGTGCCATCAAACTTGTACTTCACTGTATACACCTATCTACACCCTACTGCACATTTTCCTACAGGTAACTTTACCATACTCCCTAGTTTGAATTTGATGAAGTGCAGCCATTTCTTCTTCCATAGCTCTTTTCCACCCATCAGCATGAAGAATCTCCTAAAATGATCTAGGGTCAAACACGGATGGCAAGGACAAACCAAACTGCCGAAATGAAGGTTATAGACCATTCAAGGAAACAAAATTGGAAATAGGATGTAGAGTACAAGAACATATACCCTTTCAAACAGCAATAGGTTGATCAACTTCATTCAACAAGTCTAGTGGAGACTGAAGTGGGGGTTTTTCAGATGGATCGGTAGAACTGGCGAAGGGCACATTGCTAGGCACTTTAGTACTTCTCTTGGAATGCTTAGAGTAGACCTGCAATGGTGGAGGATTTGGATGTGACTCGGTGGCTTGCTTTCTAGGTAAATCTGTGTCCGTCACCATCAGAAGGGTGGTAGAGCTTTTGGAGAATTGCAATGTCTTCCCATTGTCTAAGAAATATGGAATATTTTCAAATAAGGTGACATCCATGGACACATCGTCTACGGGTGATAGGGTTATAGCATTTGTAGAGTATTTGAGTACCCCAAAAACACACACTTTACCACTTTGGGTAAAAAATTATCTGACACATGATCAAATTGATATACAAAACACACACACGCAAAAAATTTAAGAGGAGAAAAAGAAGGATTCTAGGAATACAAGACAGAAAAAATGAGTTTTACCTCCTAATACTAACGAGGGCATCCGATTTATAAGATAACATGTAGATAAAACAACATCACCCAAAAAACTTTTTTGAACCTTCATGTCTAATAATAATGCCCTAGCTAGTTCGAGCAAATGAGGGTTTTTACACTCAACAACTCCATTTTGTTGCAGTGTATGTGGACAGGATGTTTGATGAATGATGCCACGAGATAAGAGATAGGAGTGAAAAATGTTTGATCTATTGTTGGAGCACAAAAAATGTAAAATGTATGAGAACGAAGTGTGAAAAGAGCCCTGTTGCGCGACCGCACAACAAGGATGGGTTGTGCAACTGCGCATTGGCAATAGTGATGCCACAATAAGCAGTTTGGGGGACAGGTTGCCTAGATCAGGCATGAAACTTGTTGCGCGATCGTGCAACAGGAACATGATACGTGGCAGCGCAACAGTAACAAGTTGCACAAATTTGGTTCTTCACACGTGTGAAAGCCTATAAATACTCCCTCCCTTCTCATTTGAGACATTCAGGTATCCCGTGGCGCGGCACGGGAGAAGTGAAAAAGAGATATAGAAAGTAGAAGCCTATATATATATATATATATATATATACCTTCCCGCGAGACTCGGAATCTCCTGCGAGTTGGTCTCTTATGCATGTATTTTACATGCATTGGCGTAAAGCAAGGGTTATGAACCCGTGCAACTCTTTTGTCATTTCGACGAATGCTATACAAGATGAGATGCTGCCGGCAAGATGAGGAACTCGCCGGCAGATTCTTTGGCTCGTTTGGGTAGTGCCTCTCAGTCCCATGTTTCTTTCGAGAATCTCTCAGATCTTCCTCGTCAGGTGCGAGGTAACATTTTTCTCGACAAAGTGGGTTTGGGTGCGATTAAGATGGGTTGATTCACATAGGTGTTTTTTTGTAATTATTTCCTCTGTTTACAGGATGGGTCTCCTGTTTTATGAAAAGGAGCTCCTTGGTGTATAGGTTTTTTTGGGTTGATCAATGAAATACAAAGATACGTTAGTTTAAAAAAAAAAAAGATGCTGCCGAAATCATCGTTTGACTTTCTTTTAATTACTTTGATTAAATGTACTTTGCTTCAGAATCAAGGGAGACATAAAGGATGTAATAAGAATTCAGAATTAATAAAATGAGTAATGATATTTGTTCTTCGATTTTCCTTTGTTTATTATTGAATGTGGATATTCCAATCCCCGATACTTGTTTCTTGTCGAAACATTTGTACTCCTTGGCATTATCTGACCTTAGAACACACACTTTAGCATCAAATTGAGTTTGAATTTGTGCATGAAATTCCTTAAAACACATAAACACCTCAGAACGATCTTTCGTCAAATATAACCATGTCATTCTAGAGCGATGATCCACAAAGATGACAAAATATTTAAAGTCAAATAAACTAGAAATATTAACGGATCCCCAAACATTAGAATGTATCAAATAAAATGATTTATAAAAAACTTTATCTTCACGGGAAAGAAAAGACACTATGTGATGCTTGCTTAACTCAATCTTCACATTCTAACTAAGATACATGGGACAAAGGCAGGACAAGACTCTTAAAATTAGTTATGGATAGGTGCCTAAGCTTGGAATGCCATTGATGAGGAGAGATGTGAGTTTGTAATGCATGTCCAACTCCAGTTGTTCCACTCTTAAGATAGTAGAGTCCGTTAGATTCATGCCCTCCACCAATATCCTCTCTGTTTTGAGATCCTGAAACTAATAATAAGAAGGATATAATTTGATAGAGCAATTTAAGGATTTGGTTAGTTTATTTGCAGATAATAGACTCAAAGGAAACTTAGGAATATACAAAACTAAAGGCAAGAAGAGATCTGATGTAGGACACATAGTGCCTTCATCGGATACACCGATTGAAGTGCCATTGGCCAGGGTGACAAATGAAATAAATGAAGACTGGACTAACTTAGACAAAAACTTATGCTTGCCGGTCATATGATCAGAAGCACTAGAATCAATAATCTATGGAGTATACTCAGAAAATGAAAGACAAGATGTACTTGAATGAGCAAGGGTAGCAGTGGAGGAAGAGGCATGAGTGAAATGATTTTTCAGAAGCTTGGCATAATCTTCCTTGGACATAATGACTGTGTCACCTAAAGTATTCGGCTCAGCAGGAGTGGCAGGATTGGATACATAACCTTTTGAACTATCCTCCAGTGAGTTGACTTGATTAGCCTAAGTAGGCTTCCCATGTAAATCCCAGCATGAATCAACATTATGATTGTTGAGGCCACAATTAGTACAATGATGATTACTTCAACCACGACCACTACTGCCACCCAGTGTTTTAAATATCAATGATATTGGCCGATATATCTTGTATCCCACCCATGCGATACAAAACTCGCAAGTAGTGTGATATATCTCACGTGTTCGATCTGGTGAGCATTTTCAATTTTCGATCCTTTTCTTTTTTCCTGTAAATCATATTAAATCAATGTCAAATTGTTACGATTGGGAGCTTCAATTTTGAGATTTGGAGGAGATGAGCTGAGTTGTAGAAATTGAAAAAAAAAAATCAAAATTTCCCACTTTCTAGCAAGTTGGTTGCAATCCTTGTGTCCAAACATAAAATCAAACAAGTATGTAACCTAATCTAGTGATTCTTCTTTTGCTTTTGAATGTATTGCTTGTGTTTCCACATGTCTTCTTACATTTATAAATTATATGAATAGACTTTGAATATACTTGCATTAATTTAGTTAGACAACGCATAGATAGGACCCCATACAAAGAAAACCTATTATATGTGCTTATTTTTTGTAATGTTTTGATTTGTAAATGTTGATGTCTTTTTTCACAATCATTGAAGTTTCATTAAAAAAATCAACTAATTTCCCCATGTTTCCAACAACAACGATACATTATGCGATACAACCGATATATCCCATGCGATAAGCGATATGTATCTGTATCCCAAAGGTGCGATACGTAACACGATACCGATATTTCGAACACTGCTGCCACCACGACCATGACCATGGCTACCTCCAAATCTACCGCCTTGACCACAACCACCACGAATTCCCCCATCACCTCTACCCGTTGCAGAGATAAAAGTCGAACGATCTGATGAAGTGGAATTTTGAGTAGACATGATAGATGTCCTCTGAACTTTGGCGAATGCTTCTATCACTAAAGGAATTTCACTATCTCCAAGAATCTGGGACCTCACAGGCTCGAACTCAGGTCGAAGGCCAGAGAGAAATTTGGCAACACGAAATTCCTCCCTTTGCCTATGCATAACCTCAAGATCTGTTGACAATGGTCGGGATACATTCAACTCTTCCCACATTCCGTGTAGGACAAAATAATAATCTCACACACTTCTATCGCCCTACTGGAATGCGAATATATTCCGTAGGAGTTCATAAATACGAATTAAGTTTTTCTTACCAAAATACATCTCCTTCAAGGTGTCCCAGACCTCTTTAGTGGTCTTTAGGAAGATAACATTGGCACTGATATGTGGTTCAATGCTAATCCCCAATAATGCCCTAATTTGAGCATCCTCTGCCACCCAATCATCATAATTTGTCACAGTGATATTAGTTTTAGGCAATGTCAAATATTAAAATTTTTTCTTTTCAATCAGAAAAACTTCTACAGATGTGGCCCACTATAGATAATTGATGCCATTCAATTTTGTTGATGTTATTTGGAGAGGCACCAAATCTGATGAGGATAAAACACTACTCTTAGGATCATTCTTGGAATCCATCTGAATAACAACAAATATTTTTTTCTTGAACATAAATCCTCCAACAAACTAACTTACTAAATCAATACTTACTCCTGAGCTTCAACTGGTCTTAATCAACGCAATAAAGGAGGACTTCATGAAACTATTGAATGTTCAGTCTTCAAATCTAATTCCATGCTTCAAAACTAACCATATATTGCATATTGGATGAAAGATAGCCAACTTTGTCCCATAATGCGGGTAGAATGCAAAAGCATGCCTTACACCCATTCATTAAACACGATTTCACCACCCATCAACCCCAAACAAATTAGGGTTTCTCACCAAAGAAAACGAAAAATAAATAAAAAAGAAGATAGATAAAGAAGAGAGATCAAGAAGAAATATGGATCAATGTTGCTTTGATACCATGTTGATCTTGGAGCAGAAGAAAGAAAGAATGGAAAGAGGAGAAGAGAGGAGGAAGAAAAAGGAAAACGTGAGAGAGAATGAGGAGCTCCAAATAGCCCCACACACCCCACCCTTTGTTTTATTCTACTAGGGATTTCACTTAAGAGGTGAAATGACAAGAATACCCTCATTATAGAAGCACACTACTAAAGAGTACAAAACCCATGTACACAACCCAAATGTATAAAAACTAAACCCAATCAAGATCACCACACGTGTGATCATGTCACACATGTGGACACATCACATGTGTCCATACGTGTGATCATGTCACAGGTGACCATTCTAACAATATGTATGCGAGATCCACACCAACCATTATGTGTAATCCCATGTTAAGTCCAAGACTAAAAAATCAGGCTGACCTGTGACTTAGGTGGGCACACCAAAGGAAACAATTGGTAATGAGACGTTTGCCCTTGTTTTTACAAGGCCCACCATGATGATTATATAAAATCCACTCCCACCATTATATGCTATAATAAAATTTAGAAATGGGCCTAAAAATCAAGCCCGTCCATGATTCATATGGGCCACACCAAGGAAGTTGTATGGAGGGTGAACATTGCTTGTACACTGTTTCCAATTGTGTGGTCCACCTGAATCACAAACGGAGCTGAATTTCTAACCCTGGGCCTAACATGGGGTGATACCTGGTGGTCAGGATGGATTTCACATAAACATCATGGTGGGGCCCACCTGAGCTGTCGGGATCCCTATTCCCTATTTAAAGGCATGCACAAATTGTACATTTGTACGATGCACATGATGATAACACTTGTAAGCATGCACTAAGAAATTGTATATGTGTCCCAAAATCAGATTATTTGCACTTGTGGTGTAACATCCCGGATTTTTGCCAACCTGGGATTAGACATCCTTAGGCAATGGGTCAATCCTAACACCTTATTAACTCGTCAGAACTGAATCCCACAGTCTAAAATCGCTTCTGAACCCATTTCTTTCACAAATCCCACCCTTCACCACCTTGTTCTTTAAATTTTCTAAATACTTTCACATTAGACACTATCTTAAAGTTTAGGTAATGAAGAATAATACTTAAACTAAACATTGCTACAAAGGACTAAGTACCACCTCAGACCGAAATCACCCAGGACTAAATCCTTTAGAAATTAGGCGAGAATTAGCTAGTATTAAACTAGAATGCCTGTGAAATTAGCACCAATCGCTTTAAATACGATCTGCAAGACCCAAAACTTGTGGATTCGTTGACGCTACATTACCCTAAAATCTAGGATCAATCTCATTACCCGTCTGCTCTCGGGAGCATCTCGAAACTCCGTATCAGATCTGGACCGCACGTCGGAAGTCCGAATAATACCAAGTTAAGGAATTAGGACCGCCTTGCTGGGCTTGACAACCATCTCGGAAATCAAATCCAGATAGTGTCCCAGCGCTATTCGCTTGAGCTCGGAGTGAAGAGTGTGAGAAATGTGAAATTAATTCAAAATAAAATAGAAATTTATGAAATCTGGCACCTCTCGCTTGCGGATCAGTATTAAGCAACCAGACCGTCAGAATCAGACCAAATTACACCCTCGGATCAGGAGAAATTTCATACACATATCCATGTACTCGGAATCTCCGATCGAGATCCGCTGACCGTTGAACTGAAACTGGTCCGCCACGCGTGATCTGAGAACCCTACTGGAACGAAAACTTAATGGTACGTAGATCCAGTGTTAGTGAGCTTAAGTCCGACCTTTGGCTCAAGGAGGCCCGCCAGAAGTCCTCCGTTGAGCTGGAAAAGTGCCGCTTTGGTTATAACCTAAGTATATTTTGACCTGGAGTCTATTTCGGTGAGATTTTAGACTATATAAGGACCTTAAACCCTCTCTCATTGCAGTCATACGAATTTGAGAGAAACCCTAGAGAGAGAAGAGAGAAAAGAGAGAGAAAGTGAGAGAGAAGTGGGAGATTCTCCCTGCCACTCTTCCCTGTTGCTATCCATGCTCAACCGCACCGTTCTTATCGCTTTCCCGGCGATTCCGGCGTCATTTCTAGGTAAGAAACCCTAACCCTAACCTGTTTTGGAGTTTTGATAGTTGTAGGTTATGAAATAGCTAACCGAAAACATGCTACAGGTTACCAAACTGCCGTATACGAAAGCCTAGCAAACCTATCGACTTCGTTGCGATTCTACAACAAAAGGTGCAGACTTTAAACGTATAGGTTATGGTTTTCAACGCTTTCAATGTCAGATAATGATAGATTCATGATCTGCATGCAATTGCACATGTACAAAGTGCTTTCCGTTTCGTTTTTCAGATATACGTTAACTATGTTGAATATACTGTATTCCTCGTATTTGTAGAAAATACTGTATACGTATGAAATACGGATTTTTGTTTGCCATGATTAATTGCTGTCTATGTATGCTAGATGCATGTGTATCAACTTCTGGGTGAATGGATTAGCCTAATACCTGTTGTATTAACATATGTCGTGTATGTACAAGTTGTAGCCTAAGTGTTTGTGAAATTGTCTAAGTGAGTATAAACTATGCATTAGGTACGCCACGACTAATCGTCGTGGGTATGTGATTGTTATATAGGCGGCAATCCTTTGACGAAAGGACTTGCTCTAATACGTATTCTAACTCCTATATGTCATGTATAATGTGAGGTGTAGACTACGTGTTATGTAAACATGTCTGTATGAGTAAATACTTATGAATTCTTCTTTAATTGGGTGTTGAGATAGGATTCTCAACTACTCTAGCGAAGTGTATGTTTTTCTCCATGTATGATATATTCAGATATCTGTTTGGTTATGAATTGAATATGTTCAAATTCATGTTGATATTGTACTTCATAGCATGCTCAACTGATTGTATGTTTTGAATCATTGTTCCATTACTGCTTTGAGTATCTCATATGTTAGATCGATGTAATTAAATGTGTTTGGGGCTATTATATAGTCCAGACAATCAGTAATAAGACTTAAACGAGTGGCTGTCCTTGATCCGCCACATGAGATGCGCCTGATGAACTCGAGTCGTATGTCGGTTAGCGACAGTGGTTAGGCCACACGGAGTGCTTATGCACTTCATGTCGTTCAATTGATTGTGCGCTCATGCTAGTCGAGCCGTCAAACAACCCGATTTGCCCGATGTATGTTAACCATGTATGGTCGCTTCTGCTTGAACCTAGGGTACCAAACTCACCAGTGAAATCCCTGTTAACATTGGTACTTTGATCCGCTAAGACTCATGAGCCGGACATGGTGGTATGGGACACCGTGGTCGAGCTGTCGGCCTACGCTGTGGCGACGAACTTCCCCGTAGTGACCATTGAGCAACTCAGACTCGTGAGCCGAATACGGTGGTATGGGACACTGTATTCGAGCTGTCGGCCTACACTGATAAGGTGACGAGCCCTTTGTAGTGACCTCGAGCATACTCTGAGACTGCGGTGAGGCGACGAGCCTTTCCGTAGCAACTAGAGTATAACTAGGCCTGCACTGATAAGGCGACGAGCCCTTTGCAGTAACGTAGAACCGTATCATCGTATGAGTTTACTAAGACTGACGACCCTGGAATGGATCCTTGTTGGGAAGTGATATAAGGGAGGTACCTTAGTTTTCCAATCCTGTTGTATGAAAATGACTAATAAAGAACTTAGTAATCACGTTCATGCACCGCATTACGTGTGCGTTTGGCGTTGATGGTCAAGCACTAAGGGAGTGTGGCATGCCGCGATCGTAAGGAGGAGTCGCTGAGGGAGCGTAGGCGAGGGCATGCATCATACATACATACCATACTTGCATTAATAAGAGTACTTAGGGATGTGTGATTTACTGCTTTATCATTACCGCTTGATTGAATTGATAACATGTTAACCTTTGCTTTATTGTTCCACTGAGTTGATCACTCACTCCCACGTTACGGGACGGTGTTGTACACACCAACCAGATTCGTTGAGTTTCAGGTGATGGCGATGCTTATGAAGCGGAGCCGGACCACTACTATGATGTTGAGGAGGAGTTCTACATGTAACTCTCTGACAGGTCTATGAAGACCTGGTACTGTATTGACGGGGCTATGGTACTTGGGATAGAAGACATTACACTTCCTCACACATTTGGTATATTTTAGAATTATACTTGTAATTATTTAACCTGGTAACTTTATCACACTCTGGAGACTCACCACAGTTTATATATTTTATCTATCAATCACAGTCTTCCGCTTGCAAATTTAACTGTCTCTAGATTATGATATGTTGTTTTGGCTTAATCTCACTCATGTTCAATGCACTAATACCGACCACATTCAATTATCATTCATTTTGTTGCATAAGTGATGCGTTGGAACTCGGGAGTTGAGTTTATGCTCGACCCCCAATTTTCAGGGCGTTATATGTGGTCAATGTAAGAAGTGGACCCGAATAGGAAGGATCCAATACTACAGAAGTTGGCTATGAAAATTCTTGGCCTTACATGTTCTTCTAGTGGGCTACAAATGTAATTAGAGTATGCTCAAGTTGGTAAGTTTAGAAATTCACTCAAATGTTGAATATAGACTTGGAGAGTTAAAAACTAAACAACTATTGCTAATTCACTTTCGATTGAAAATTTGGAATGCTATGCAGATACACACCAAAACAAGGAATTGTCTTAAACAAAAGAAGCTCAAATAACTTAGTTTTCGTCTAATACAACCAAAAGCCACGAGAAAGATTCCATGCTAAGTGAGAAAGCCTGATTTCTATAATCTTATTTGCCTAGATGATTTGGAGGTAGATATCAAGTGGTGTACAGAGACAAAAGATTTAGTCTTTACAAGCGTGTACCTAACATGGGACCAAGTTGAGGATGCCACTTTTGGATTGACACCATGAGAAGGTTCTTCAACTCAAAGGTGGAGAAAACAAGCAAGCACTAGCACGAGGCCTAGTTGCAGTGAAGGTGAAGAAAATGAGAATGAGATTGAAGAGAAAGAAGAAGAAGATGATCAACCATTGGATGTGGATGAGCAATTTGTGTGCGAACCGATGATGAAAAACAGAAGAAGATGAAGTATACGTTGAAGAAGGAGATGACTTTGACGATGATGATAACAATGAAGACAACGGTAATGTGCCACGATGGGAGAAGGATCAATATATATGGTTGTATAACTTGTAAGTTATGAGTTATAACTTGTAGTTATAAATTGTAAATTGTAATTGTAAGTTTGTAGGTTGTAACTTGTATTTTTTTTACCGTTACTTTGTTTTTTGTACTTTGTACCATTTGTACATCAGGTGAAGTAACTCATCAAGTTAGCGTTTATCAATAAAATTGTTATATTTTTAATAAGTGCTGTTATTTGTTACATGTTACTTGTTAGTGAATTAGAACTTAGAAGATGAATTAGTACAAGTGCGTAACTAGTTAATTATTATACTTGTGTAACTTAGGGGCTAATTACACAAATTATAATGAAACAGGTTTAAAAAAAGGACCACTTCTAGTAATTACATAATTTTTTTTCTTAATTACGTAGATTTTTTATATAAAAAAATTCTTCTATTTTTTCCCTTTAAAAATATGATATTATGTGCGATTGCATAATTGATTAGGCATAGCTGATTGCATACGATTGCTTATGCCATTTGACAACATTGATCCATACCAATCTTCCACCCAACCTCAAAAGAATGGGCAATATTTTTAGTCTCTGGACAATGTAAGAGGGAAAACTCCTAAAAATAAAAAAATCATTGTTTTTTTTTTTTTTTAAAGGATTTTTTTTCCTAGGTGATTTTGACCACTCCTTTTGATTTTTGTTGATTCAAAGCTTAGATTTGATGGAGAAATCTTCACTCAAAGCAAAGACGAGCCAGAACTCAAAGGTGACAAAAAATCCATAAAAACTTCCTTTTTTTTTTTTTCAAATGTTAGTATTTTCTTTTGTAATGTCTATGCATTGAGTCTCATGCATTGACATGGATTTGTGGTAAAGAAATAAACATTTATGTTAGTGGACAGGAAAATCGTAAATTTCCTCCATTTTTACCCCCCAAATTGAGAAGGAATGTTTTATTACTTGCATTGTATGGTATTTGAATGATATAAACTCATCTCAAATATAATTGCATTGCTTTTCTCCAATAGCACATGGTTTAAGCCCTAACAAAATGCAAACTTATTATGTATGGTTGTTCTTTTGCAGTAATTTGATTCCTAAATGTATAAACCTGTGTTTTAACATCTCTTGAAGTTTCATTGAAAAATTCCACCTTTTTGTCAATGTTTCCCTCAATGATATTTTTCCGAGTATTGGTGATATCAATATATCTTTCTGTATCCCCATTCATGATACATGTAATGATACCAATACTTTCAACACTACCTTCAAGCACCATGCGTCTTCCCCAATGGGCACACTATCACCTTCACCCACACTAAAAGAAAGATAAGAATGGGCCCAAGAGGGACATCACCAGATAAAAGAACCAACCATGCAAGAAGCGCACCTAACATTTCATGTGTGATACAGGTATGAGTAATTGTGAACTGCCATAGGCACTACCAAAAAAAGTGCACATTTTTATTTGGGGAGTACACTCCTAATCACTAGTATAGAAAGCTCTAATGCAGGAGTCAATTAATTTGATATGTAGATTGTTCTCTAATCATACAGTACACAGGATGTGTAGCTGATGGGTTCAACCATAAGTTCTTAAACTTAGAATGTCATCTCAGGTGGGAATAATAATCATGCAGAATTTTGGCCTGACATTGCTATACTAGCTACTACAGCAGAATAGATGGTGTTAGTGAGACAGGAACAAATAATCATATTTCTCAGTACATGTCAAGATTACCAAGACAAAAAAAAAAAAAAAAAAGCCAAGTATAATTGAGGAGCTTGGAGACATCAAAATTATAGTTCCATAGTTTGATAATTGATTACGTAAGAACACTGAGCGCAAGCATATGAGAGACCCAGGAAGCAGCTGCATTCACAGCCATGACAGTTGGCATTACCTCTGCATGCACGGCCACGAGAGTGTGAACTAAGTCCACAGTTGCATCTCGAACACCCTGCAAGATATTATATTTCATGAGATCTTGGACGAAGCAAAATCATGATTGTTTATGGACAATTTACCAATTTTTTTTTTCCACATAGTTGGAATCAGATAAAGAACCAACTGCAGCTTCCTTACTTTGACAGCAGGTGCCCCTCCCCATTGAATGCCAGTGTCCAGGAGATAGTTTACAGCAGCAGATCTAATCAGCTTTGCCTAAAAAAGAAGAAAAAAAGAGAGAGTATGATTTATAGGTGAGCCATACCATTCATGATTTGAATCTTATGATTTCAATCAATTTCTTACGGTTAAACGGAAAGACAGGCATCAGGGTTGTGCACTCAACTGTGGCTGATAAAACTGGAATTTTTATCATCATCCAATAGTTATGTAGCACCTTCTAAGCCCAAAAATCATTTGCACTTGTGAGGAACTTTTAGTTCTTAATTCTTTTTTCAAAACATTTTTTTGAACAATTCTTTTATTTTTTTTCAAAACGTTAAACAATACAAGAAAGAAATCTCAAGATCTCCAGAGCATTCAACAGATTTCAAATCTGTCGTTCCTATGCATTTCCACATCACTGGAGGGCCATTTTCATTTATCTTGCAGCGTTTTGATAGAAATGGTTAAACATCAAAATTCCTTAGAAAGCCAAGTCCTTATATTGTTTTTCTTCTTTTCTCATGATCACCTTTTGCATGAGAAAAATAAGAGTACTTATGAGCCACAAATCCAAACCTGACCTTAAGGAATCTATATCCTTCTTCAATATTAAAAAGAAACAAAACACAAATGTGGTCCCCTCATGTGAACAATTTATGAGTTCCTTTAGTTTTCTTATTGACTTTTTCATGCGGACATCAAACCATTCAAAGTATATCAATGCAGGAGGTGTGCATTACCCGTGTTAATGTAATTAGATGACGGGTCCGGGTCTCTAGAGGTTGAAGACCTTACACATGTATTCGTGATGTGTGTAAGTTGCTTGGAGGAGATATTTTGACTTTTGGATTGCGAGGATAATGTGATTGGACCGTTGGATCGTCGCGACCTGTTCACTACCCCAAGTATAGGGTTGCGATATAGTAATAATCTCGGTAAGACCGAGGTCGAATCCACAGGGACTGTACCTTGTACATAATCTGAAAGCAACTCAAACTAGAACTAGACTAAGATGTAATCTAAATCAGGAGAATTAAGAGGATAATGGTAAAAGACTTTAACTAAAATCTGTAAAATTTAAGGGTAGGAAACTAGGGTTTCAGAGGATCCACTTGTAGAGATCAGGGAGATCTATGCTTTATTCAAGAACACATCTGGACTCAGAGTCCTATCTTCATCCAGATGGAAAGTATAATATTAAAAATCAACTATGAACATCCTTTTATCCAGTTTTCAAGAGATGAGAGGTATGGGAATTAGACTTGATTCCATCACAAGACCATGCTCAGAAGACAAAGTATACAACAAAATTTAACCAATCCACATCCAATCTGAGAGAGTTATGAACGTAGGGAAGGATTCATCATCCAACCATGCCCGTGAGATGATGGTGAACAACAGGGCTCCTACGACCTTAACCTCAATTCATGCATAGAAAATACTAGAAAATATCGCAGATCCATTGTAATTTGAGTCACAACAAACCATTAAAAACTAAAGGCATTCCATATAATCAAACTAGCATCAACATCAGTTAAATTTAAATCAAAGGCATAAAGAAAAGTCTCCCATCTCACTACAAGTTTCACCGCTTAGCCCTAGCTAAGAGGCTTAGCCAGACGTTGACATGATCAAGCTAAGTAAAGAAAAAAAATCAAAACTAAAAGAATAAAAAGTAGAAGGAAAAACTCTGATTGTCAGCCCGCTCCACGCCTCCACAGCTGATCTGATGATTTCTCTCTCTTTTCTTCTCCTTTATATAGGCGTGAAGGGGGTCGGTTCGTGGATGGAGTTGGTGGGAAGGAGTTACGTAGCCAGCAATTACAAACCGCGTGCGTAGCGACAACGAAACACAAAAAAACTGCGTTTGGTTCCTGTTTTTGGCAAGAGGTGCGTTAAAAAAAAACTAGTTTCTCTCCTTGGTTAGGGTCTTAGCCCTCTGGTGCGTCGACTGAACGGTTCAGATCACCCAACCGATTAGCGATTGTGGTCCTCAACTCCCTGCAAATCCCGGACGTGTCCGGACGACCGTTTTAGAAAGCTATTACGCTGACATGTTCGGTGGGCCCTACAGTGATGTTTTGGTAAAATCCACCCCTTCATTGGATTCCTGGCGAAATTTCAGTCAGAAAGGAGTGATTTTAGTCGAGTTTTGGTGCGGTCCACTGTATTAAATCAATTCGCCGTTTATCCTGCGTTTTCCGACGATCCACGTGTGTACATGGGCATGGGGCCAAAAAGCCACCATGGTTAGGGTCGTGGCCACCCCCTGGACACAATGGACGGTCCAGATAGTCCATTTGGGTGACGGGTGGGGCCCACTAACAAAACCCAATCGGCTTGGGTGCGAATGTTGGGCGTTTGCACGAAGAAGGCTCGGTCAGCCCTCTGTTTGACTGGACTCTCTGTCCGGTGCACCTCTCATGCACGTGTACCCTATGTACATGCAATGTACATGTGGGGTCCATCGTGATGTTTGTGAGAAATCCGCTCCGTCTATCCATTTTTCCACCTCATTTAAGGGGTTGAGAATAAAATTGAAGCATATCCAGATATTAGGTGGGCCCCAAATCAGGATTTTAGGGGATGATTTGTCTATTGGGTCACTTCCACAAGGATCCAATGGTTGAAATTTGACGTGCACGGTTAATTTATGGTCCTCAGGCCATATGTAAAGTTTCGAGCTGAACGGATGGTTGGAACCCTATGATCTTGCATTCTGGACAATTTTCAGGCCTCTTAGACTTTAATTACTTGATTTTTCCAGATCTATGGCGTATAAATTCTTCGATCTCGGTCCCCTGGGGTCCGTCCCTTGCCTTGGTGATTTATGAGCGTTAAATCCATGCTTTTAGCACCCTTTTTCAGTCCAGGCTCCTAAAGTCACCTTGCAACACAAACATGATTAAAATAAGCCGTTAAACAGTATCGTGTTCGTAAAATCAGGTAATAATTGGGGTCTAATATGCAATATTTGACCCTCAACACGACCCACCTTCATTGCGCTATCATTGGGCATCTTGGATTTGAGTTTATTTTATGCACATTTTATTTATTTGAGTTTTGAGACGGTGCATGCACAATTTTTTTTTGCAAATTTCTTTTTCCTTTTAAAACTTTTTTTTGTAGGGGTATTTTGTCATTTAATGTAATTCCGAATTTTTATGGGTGTTTTGCCCTAAACCTTAAAAAATGATATATTATGTTTATGAAAAAGAGAACTTTTTCTTCTTCAAAGCCGGACGATTCCGTCTTTGACTTCCAGTGATTGGAAGAGGGCATGAGGCCCAGGGAAGTGATTTCCTATCTTCTCCTTCTCTCTCCTTCTTTCTTTTCTCAAAGTGATTAGATCTTGGAAGATCTTGATCCCCCTCCCCCACACACACACACACATATTTTGATCATCTTCAAATTCCATCACCCAAGGCCCTAGATTTGAACTATAATCAAAGAACCATCCATTTTTCTGAAATTTCCAGATTTCCTAATCCAGAAAATTCATATTTCCTATATTAGAAAATCCATTTGGATCGTTAGACGGACCCATTGTGAGACGAAAGTCCTATCTTTCGTCGGATCTGACTAAATTCAGATTTTAAGGTTCAATACAATGTCTTTGTGATGGATGGCCGTGATCATTGCCGAATTTTCTTTAGTTTCTTATTGTTTCATGATATATAATGCTGAATTTTTATTGTTAATGCTTGTATCCCTTTTAAATTTCACATTCATTTAGGGTTGGATTAGGTTGTCCTATATCACTTTTTAGTTGACCCATAGAATTATAGATGAATAACCAAACTACTCCATAGTGAACCACCTAGACTAAAACCTATTTGTGCACATAGAAATAAAGAGAGAAGAAAATAAACTTGTTGATGGTCCATATTGATCACACGTGTGGTTTAGTGGGATTTAGTTTGGTTTCTGGGCTTAAACATGTGTTGGGTTAAGTCTTAGGCATATGGGCTGATGTACTACAGTGACTTCAAGGGAGAAGGGCATACTTTAAAGAATAGACGTGGGGGCGTGCAGACTGAAGAGGCTATTGCAGTCCTCTCTCTCTCTCTCTCTCTCTCTCTCTCTCTCTCTCTCTCCATTACCTGTTTAAGAACATGGTATCAGAGTGTTGTTGACCCAATCACTTTTCTCATCTTCTTCCTCTCTTCTTCTTATGGTGGAACCCAAACATGTTTGGGGCTGATCTAGCCTAAATCCATACCATCATTGTTTCACTACTTGGTGAGTTGTTCCTTGAAGGTGTGTGAGACCCACTTTCATAATCTACCACTATGATGGGTTAAAATGGGCCATTGTGCCTCTATAGTTAGATTTGAAGAAAATGGTCAGGTTTGAAGACAATAATTGTGTGTGGAAGTTGTTGATGGCAAAGATTGGAGATCAAGTGATGAGTGAAAGACGTGAAGCAAGTAATGTTCCCAGTTGATTTGTGTTCGTGGATATATGTCATCCTGAAGTGCGTGTTTATTAAGGTTAAGTTGAAAAGTTCTTCCCTTCTAATTTATTTTTCTGAATAAGGATGTCCAAAATGAAGCCCAGAGTAATATCTTGTCTACATCTAAGTTGATGACTTTGTAAATCACATCGACTAAACTTAATGGAGCAAATTACTTACATAGTGGGCCACATTTGTAAAAGTTCTTTAAAAAAATAAAAAAATTATGGGTAAGAGAAAGAGTATTTGACTTCCCCCAAGCCTGTAGAAGTCTCGATAGAATATAAAATTGGGGTAGAAAATGCCTAGATTAGAGCGTTGTTGTGGAATGGTATGGAACCTCACGTCACTCTAAATGTCGTCATCCTCTTAACAATGAAAGACTATCTATGAGAAAACTTGAGGAAGATGTATTCAGGTGAGAAGAACTCTGTATATATGAGTTACTCCAAAATACTTTTGCTCTCCAATAGGGAGAAAAGAGTGTGGAAGAATATTACTTAGCCTAAAGAGGCATGTGGGAAGAACTGAATGTGTACCAACCATTGTCGACAGATTATGAGACCATGTAGTGACATAAAGAATTCCATGTTGCTAAATTCCTCTCTGGTCTGTCCTTAGTTTGAGGCTGTAAGAGCTCAGTTCCTTGAAGGTAATAACATGCCATCCGCCATGGAGGCATTTGCCTGAGTTTAGTGTACAACTAATATAAATGCACAAAGTTCATCCTCATCTAATTAGTCTGCATTTGTCTTTGCATCTAGAGGAGATGGGGGAAGTTGTGGTGGTTGTAGTAGACAATTTGGTGGTAGAGATTCTGGGGAAGGTCGTTGTGGTTGCAGGAATACATAAGGTGGTCACGACAAAGATTTTGGTCGTGGCCATGGTTGTGGTCATGGGAACTGGCAGTGAACTCATCATGGGTCTCAATAATCATACAACTAATAACGTTGGTATTGTGTTGGTAAACCAACTTAGGCAGATTAGGTTAACTCCTTGGAAGATGGTTTTGAGGGTCATGTCTCAAAGTCTGTACTTTCCACCCATTCTGAACCGAGTACTTCAGGTGGCACAATTACTTTATCCAAGGAAGAGTATGTCAAGCTTCTAAAAGATTGCTCCACTTATGCCTCATCCTCGACCACTCTTGCTCAGTTAGGTATAATTTTTCTTTCTTCTTTTGAGAGTATACTTTGGGTTATTGACTCTAGAGCTTTCGATCATATGACCAGTAAGAAGTGTGTTGTCTCAACTAGTCCAATCTTTCATCTATTTCATCTGTAACATTAGCGGATAGTACTTCAACTTGTAGGGAGTACTGCTCATCCTACCCAACTCTTTCATTATCGTTAGTTTTTTATATTCCTAATTTTCCTTCGAGTTTATTCTCAATGAGTAAACTAAACAAATCCTTAAACTATTCTGTCAAATTTTATCCGTCTTATTATGAATTTCAGGATCTAAAGATAGAGATACAATTGTTGGAGGACATGAAGTTGTTAGCGCACTTATTTGTGCACCTTGTTTGTCAATCATGTGCGTCTGTGTCAGGGAGTCGGTTGCTCATCCTACCTAGCTCTAGGCTTTCACCATTCATTCCTTAGTTCCGTAAAGATTTTGCGTGCTGTGGTAGACAATTCCACGTAATTTCAATTGGTATCAGAGCGGTTCGTCTTGAAAGGCTTAACTACCCGAAGTGAGATCCAAAGGAGCTTTGGAATGATGTCGTCCAATAGATGGAGTTGTGACATAGAGGGTTCATCTTTTGACTCTATGCATATAGGTAATTCTTACAAAAAATTGATAAAACCTCATTGTCACATTTGCGAGGGTTATGGTCACGCTGGCTTCTCATGTCCAAACGTATTAAAAATCCAACGAAAGGACAAGGCATCAAAAAGAGATGAGTCCGAGGATTTTAAATAAAAAATTGGAAAATCCCATAGTGGTGGAGACTTGGGTCAATGCACACCTTAATAGTCTCCAACACCTCTTCTCTCCCTACAACTAAAGACATGAGAGTAGTATCCGACCATAACACCTCAGATGAAAAAGAGACATCCTTCTCCAATAGTAAAGAAGATAATAAGAATGGAGATGTCGAGTTGCAAGAGGCATATGACCAACTTTTCAAGAAAAGAATGATTTTTTTATTTTTATTTTTTAATGTTGAGATTGGTAAAGGATGAAAAGATTCAATTAGCTAACTGATTAGAACAAGTTGAATTTGGAAATTCCTCTCTTACACGGGAAAAAGGAAAATCTCAAATCTAAGTTTAATGAGACTTTAAGGGGGTGTTCGGGTCTGGAATTAGAGCTTGATAAAGTTAAATATGAAAATCAAGACCTGAAATTTCAAGCTAGCCAACTTGAATGTTATCTTGCCGATGCCAAGGTTGCCCAAAATGAGCATATAGGTAAATCTATTGATGTGGGTCAAGGTGTCCCGTATCGGTATCGGTTGGTAATAAACCGATCATGATCTGGGGCGAACGGCGATACGGGGTGTAACGGCCTCAGTAACGGCGCAAATTATTATTTTTTTGCCAAAAAATATGAAAAATATGGATTAAATCCGAATATTCTAAACATTCCAAATATGCATTCATTTATAAATTGGAACATGTTTATGGTGGTAACGGTCCACTCTTTGGTAAGAAGTTGTATCAGATTTTTTTTGAATTTATGAACTAGATAACCAAAAATTTGACTACAAAATTCAGATATTTAATTGCCTAAATATCTAATTTATATACTTAACAATTTGATATCATTTCTCCCAAAAGAGTTCTTTTAAAAATGAAATTAAATTCGGTAGATCATTGCCAATTTGTGGTTGACTTGAGGACCAATCCATGCCCCAAATCACCCTCGAATTCATGCAATTTATTGGCATTATTCCACTTGTGAATTGGTGGACATTTATTGGATAGTGAATCATGAAAAAAAATCAAAAGGCCATATTTTAAAAATAAGTGTCCACAAATTAACAATTAAAATTATTCAAACAATTTGATTTTGGCATTTTGAGTTAGCAATTACAATCTACAATTTAATTGGTAAATTTTAAGTTAATACATGTCTCGTGACAATTTTTTAAGAGCCCGAATTAGGTGGGACTCGAATCCGTGAAGTGTAGTACACGAGTGTCAAAGTTTTTTGGACCCCACTCATGATGAATGTGTTATATCCACACCGTCCATCCATTTTGCCAAATAATTTTAGGGCATGAGCCCAAAAATGAGGTAGATCCAAAGCTCAGGTGGACCGCACCATAAGAAACAACAATAATTAAACAACTACCATTAAAAATTTATTCTACAAAAGTTTTAGATCAAGTTGACATGTGTGTTTTCTCCACATCATTGTGACTCTATTAACATGTTAGATGGAAAATAAACATTACAGTTGCCCCTAAGAAAATCTTAAGGTGAGCATTTTATAACCACTGTTTCCTATGTTGTGGTCTACCTGAGATTTGGATCTCACTAAATTTTTGAATCATAACCTAAAATGATGTGGCAAAATGGATGGACATGGATCAAATACATACATCATGGTGGGGCCCATGTGGCACACGTACAGTTAATATGTCACGTGCTGAACCCATAAAGGTGCCATTCATTTTACATAAGCAAGGCCTTTGGGTCTAATCATGAGGTATGTGTTATATCTAAACCGTCCATTCATTTGACGAGCTCGTCTTAAGGCTTGACACGAAAAATAATACAGATCTAATTATCAAGTGACCACACTGTCAAAAAGCAAAGCGGGGATTGAACGTATACCATTGAAACCCCTTTTGGGATCACATAACTTTTGGATCAATATTAAATTTGTTTTTCCTCTTTATTAAGGTCTTTTTGACCTTTTGGACAAATCGGATGGAAAATAAACGTTACGGTGGGCCTACGAATTGTTTAACGGTGAAAATAATCATCTCCGCTGCTATTTTGGTGGGGTCCAGACGATCTTTGGATACGATTCACTTTTTGGCTAATGCCCTGTGATGATATTTAAAAATAGTTGGACGGTGTAGATATAATAAATACATCACTGCGGAGCCCACGTAACTTTGATCTCATTTGAACCGTTCGTACAACTCGGAGCTCGAGGAGTGTCAGCGCTCGTCTTAGTGTGACACGTCCCTCAATGTACTACTAGGCGGTGTTAAAAAAAAAAAAAGGGTAGAGGGAAACCGTGAGGAAACCGAAAAGGGAAACAGAGGGAAAGAAGAGAAAAGAAAAAAAGAGGGAAAGGGAAAGAAGAGAGAGAGAGAGAGAGAGAGAGAGAGAGAGAGAGAGAGAGAGAGAGAGAGAGAGAGAGAGAGAAGAAGAAGGAGGAGGAGGAGGAGGAGGTCAAGAACAGTACAAGTACTGCATGCTTCGAGAAGAAGAAGAAGAAGAAGAGGAAGAAAAGAAGAAGAAAGGGAAGAAGAAGAAGAAGAAAAGAAAGGAAAAAAGGTATGATATTTTTTATTTTTTAAAATTTTAAGGCCGTTCGGGTCCATAACGCCTGTTATGGCCCGTTATGGCCATGTGCCCAGTGCCGTTACGGTCCACAACCAGTAACGGCCGTTTCGACCAGATCGCGTAACCCAATCAAACAGTGTCGTATCGCCCGTTACGGCCGATACGTAACCGATTTGGGATACCTTGATGTGGGTAAACCTTGTAGAGACCAGTGTTCGCAATATCGATACTATCGGCTGATATATCAACCAATATTATCAGTATCGCAACCCAGCGATACGAAACCCGTCAGAAGATACCAAGAATTTTTTTTTTAATTGTATGTAAATATCCAAAAAACTTGGAAAAAAAAGAGAGAAACTTTCAACAATGTGGATTTCCATACCTGTAGAAGAGTTTGTGCTAATTGGAAGCTGCATTTAGAAGGCCATTCGAATCGATGTACATTGTTCGTAGGGAATTGATTTCGGAAGTTTGTAGGGAATTGATTTCGGAAGATAATGAGAAAAAAATCCGGAGAAATCCGGATATTTGGGAGAGAAATTAGGGTTTTTGTAACATCCCGAAAATCGGGGTCGAGTAGTAACTCAACTCCCGAGTTCCAGAACATCACTTATGCAACAAAATGAATGATGATTGAATGTTGACTGTATTCGTGCATTGAACATGAGTGAGATTAAGCCAAAACAGCATGTCATACTCCAGAGACAGTTAAATTGCAAGCGGAAGACTGTGATAGACATATAGAATATAAAAAAACTGTGGTGAGTCTCCAGAGTGTGATAATGTTACCAGGTTAAATAAATACAAGCACAATTCTAAAATTTACCAAATGTGAGGAAGTGTAATGTCTTTTATCTAAAGTACCATAGCCCCGTCAATACAATACCAGGTCTTCATAGACCTGACAGAGAATTATATGTAGGAGAACTTCTCCTCAACATCATAGTAGTAGTCCGGCTCTGCTTCACAAGCATCGCCATCACCTGAAACTCAACAAATTTGGTAGGTGTGTACAACACCGTCCCGTAACGTGGGAGTGAGTAGCTAACTCAGTGGAACAAGAAAGCATAGGTTAACATGTTATCGACTCAGTCAAGCAGTAATGATAAAGCAGTACAATCAAACACTCCTAACTACTCTTATTAATGCAAGTATGGATGCAGTCATGATGTATGCCCTCACCGACATACTCCCTCATGCGACACCCTCTTCGTTCGCGGCATGCTTTCATCTCTCAGTCCTCCACATCTTCCAGGCACATGCAATGCATGATGAGCATGATTACCGAGTTGTTATTATTCCATTTCAAACAAGCCAGATTGGGAAACTAAGGTACCTCCCTTGTATCATTCCCAAACATGATCCATTCTAGGGTCGTCAGTCCTAGACAATCTCATACGATGGTGTGTTTCTAGGTCACTGCAAGGGCTGCCAGGGCTGTTACGCAGAATCGTTGCACCACTCCCCCATCACCTTATCAATACAGGCCTAGCTTATACTTTGTTACTACGAGAAGGCTAGTCGCCTCACCGCAGATTTAGAGTATGCTCGAGGTCACTCCACTGACACCCTACCAACTGGCAGTCTATTTTCGAAGCCCGACCGGTCCGCTTATTGAGAATGGAACCCGGATGCAACCCGACTGGGGACCACAGCCAGGCTGTGCCAGCGTAGGCCGACAGCTCGAATATAGTGTCCCATACCACCATAATCGGCTCACGAGTCTGGTTGCTCAATGGTCACTACGGGGAGGCACGTGGCCCCAGCGTAGGCCGACAGCTCGACCACGGTGTCCCATACCACCATGCCCGGCTCATGAGTCTTAGCGGATCGAGGTACCATGGTTACGGGATTCCACTGGTAAGTTCGGTACCCTAGGTTCAAGCAATGGCGTCCAAACATGGTTAACATACAATGGGCCAATCGGTTTATTAGACTAGTTCGACTAGTACGAGCGTACGCTAGAGTAGCCGACAAGGTACCACTGTCGTCAACCATCGTACGACTCAGATTCACCGAACGCATCAAATGTGGAATATAGTGTATTCTATGTATATGTTGAGATGTTTAAATACGTATGGAATTTAAATTTGTGTCTAACATGATTATCCGCCGTGAGTATATGCGTGTGGTATACGGGGCAACTCCCTAGTAAAAGGCTTTGGCCTAATACATGTGTAATCAACATACATCATGTATGATGATGTATGTAGCCTAAGTGTTTGTAGAAATGTCTGAATGAGCTAGTTGTTACTAAGAAGTACTTTGTATAAGGGTTGAGCTATGAATCTCGGTTACCTTAATTATGTGTATGATTTCCTCCATGTACGTTACATTATGATGTCTGCTTTATTTATGGAATGAATGTGTGTGAAATCATGTTTGTGTTGCACTTTACAACATGCTCATATGATTGTAAGAATTGAATTATTTGTTCATTACTGCTTTGACTGTCTCATATGATTACTTGTTGAAATTGAATGAGGTTAGGACTATGATATAGTCTAGGCAATCGGTAATAGGCCCTGATTTGGTGGTTGAGGTTGTTTTCACCACCTTGGACGTGTTCGGTGAACCCGAGTCGTACATTGGTCGTCGGCAGTAGTTACGCCACACGAAGTGCTCATGCGCTTCATGTCGATCGATTCGATGTGCGCTTGTACTAGTCAAGCTCGTCAAATAACACGATTTGCCTATTGTATGTTCACCATGTATGGACGCTAATGTTTGAACCTAAGGTACGAAACTCACCAGGGAAACCTCGTTAAACCATGGTACCTCGATCCGCTAAGACTCATGAGCCGGACATGGTGGTATGGGACACCGTGGTCGAGCTGTCGACCTACGCCGGGGCGATGAGCCCACCCGTAGTGACTAGTGAGCAACCAGAGCTTGTGAGCCGAATACGGTGGTATGGGACACTGTATTTGAGCTATCGGCCTACACTGATAAGGTGACAAGCCCTCTGTAGTGACCTCGAGCATACTCTGAACCTGCGTTGAGGTGACGATCCTTTCTCTAGTAATCATAGTATAAACTAGGCCTGCACTGATCAGGTAACGAGCCCTTTGCAGCGACCTAAAGAGTTACTAGGACTGACGACTCTAGGATGGATCATTGTTTGGGAAATGACATAAGGGAGGTACCTTAGTTTCTCAATCCTGCTGTATGTAAAGGACTAATAAGAACTTGGTAATCATGTGCATGCACCGCATTACGTGTGCGTTTGGCGTAGTAGGTCAAGCACTGAGGAAGGGTTGCATGCGCGATCGTGAGATGAAGTCGCTGAGGGAGCGTAGGCGAGGGCATGCATCATTATTTCATATCATTCTTGCATTAACAAGAGTACTTAGGACTTGATTACTATATTGTGTTATCATTACTGTTTGACTGAATTGATCACATGTTAACCTTTACTTTATTGTTTCACTGAGTTGATTACTCACTTCCATGTTACGGGATGGTGTTTTAAACACCAACTAGACTCTGTCTTGATTTCCGATGACGACGTGACTCCTAAGGCGGAGCCGGACTTTTGTAATGACGAGGAAGCATTCTCGTACATGCAGTATTCAGGCGGGTTCATGTGAGCCGTTCTGAATCGATGGGGCTTCAGGGTTCATACTTTGTAGAGGACTACCATTTTGAACATTTTGTTTTTTGACACAATACTTGTAGTTATTAACCTGGCAACGCTTACATACTTTGGAGACCTATACTAGTTTATACTGTTATATAATTCGTTTCAGTCTTCCGCTTATGTATTACAACTGTCCCTGGATTATGTGTTGCTGTTTTGGTTTAATCTCACTCATGTTTAATACACTAACACGAACAACATTTAATCATCATTATCTATGTTGCATAAGTGATACACTAAAACTCGGGAGTTAAGTCTTTACTCGACCCCCGATTTTCAGGGCGTTACAAGTTGGTATCAAAACATGATTTGGATTAAACTGGACCTGGGTTATGGTCACACGACGCACACTGACGTACTTTAACTTAGGAGGGAGCGACGGAACGTAGAAACAGACTTAGGAGTTTCCAAATTCGCCGAACGGCGAGACCGACCAAAATCGACCGCTGAGATTGGGCCCATACACACCCATGATCACTCGAAATGATCCCAACCCACTTCTAGACTGTCAATCGACGGGTTTAGACCATGTTTTATCCCATCCCAGCCGTTTAAAAATCGATAAACGTGAATATACATCAGAATATACTCGAAATGACCCGAAACAGCTCAAAACGGAGTCGGGGGCCAAACGGGACACTTCCAGGGGGACCCAGAGTGGGCCCCACATATTTTTAGAGTCCAGGGGGCAGGAGGACCTCGCCCAATGGGCGAGCCCTCTCCGGAACCTCCAGAGGTCGGCGAGGACCTCGCCGGTTTGGTGAGGCTTCACCGCCAGACGAGCCTAGTCGGGCGGGCCGGCTCGGGTTGATGCCTTTTGGGTGTTGTGTGGCCCACTAATGCATGTGGGGTCGATTAAAACCCCTTTTAACACACCTCTCCTTCATAAACTACCCTTCCAAGCTCTCCCTTTCCCTAAAAATTTCAGATTTTCTACTCAAATCCCCTCCTCCAAACACTCCTCTCATTTTCGTGCAACCCTCACACCACCCCTTCAAAAACCTCTACCACAGCTGCCAACCCTTTCCATTCTCTCTCATTTGAGCTCTTAAACCCCCCATTTGAGTCTCAAATTTGTGTAACCCACTAACACACCGCTTAGTGACTCGCGGTGTTTATACTGTTATATAATTCGTTTCGGTCTTCCGCTTGTGTATTACAACTGTCCCTGGATTATGTGTTGCTGTTTTGGCTTAATCTCACTCATGTTTAATACACTAACACGGACAGCATTTAATCATCATTATCTATGTTGCATAAGTGATGCACTGAAACTCGGGAGTTAAGTCTTTACTCGACCCCCGATTTTCAGGGCGTTACATCTATCCACACCGTCCATTGGTTTTTCCATCTTTGTTTAACGGTTTAGCCAAATATTTAATCATACTCAAAGATTGAGTGGACCATACCATAGGAAATAGTTGGAATAATGATTTCCACCGTTGAAACCTTTTTAGGGCCCACAGTCATATTTATTTCCAGGACCATACCATAGGAAATTTATTATGTGCATCTTTTTTTTTTTTTTGAGATGTTATGATTTAAAAGTGTGTATTAAGGGCCTTTTTAACAATCCCAAAAGTTTCATTAAAAATTTCAACCATTTCCCCAATGTTTCCCCATATGTTTCTCAAAAAGTGCGATAAACTATGCGATACAAACGATATATCCCGTGCGATAACCGATACGTATCTGTATACCAAGGGTGCGATGCATCGTGCGATACCATAGGAAATTTATTACGTGCATCTTTTTTTTTTTTTTTGAGATGTTATGATTTAAAAGTGTGTATTAAGGGCCTTTTTAACAATCCCAAAAGTTTCATTAAAAATTTCAACCATTTCCCCAATGTTTCCCCATATGTTTCTCAAAAAGTGCGATAAACTATGCGATACAAACGATATATCCCGTGCGATAACCGATACGTATCTGTATCCCAAGGGTGCGATGCATCGTGCGATACCGATATTTTGAACACTGGTTGTAGGTAGAGGTGGGTAACGATTTGGGTCAGGTCGAGTTAGCCCTAGTTTGGTTTGGCTCGTTTTTGTGCCACTCCACTTTGTGGATTGGCTTGGTTTGGGTTTCGGGCCGACCCATGTGGCTCGAGTTTGGTTTGCTCCAGAAGAATCTGGTTCGGGCTGGGATTGTTTTGGACGTAAATTTTAAAACGAGCCAGGCCGAGTTTGAACGAGAGGTGACTGTTTTTTTATTGTTTGTTTGTTTAAATAGAAAAGAATTTAAAAAGTTAGAAATGACACAAAAAATACAAAAGTATCTTACTACATGATGTTTAACATCAACTTCAAAATAATTATCACCGTTACCTTTGGGGTTTTTTATGCTGAATCAGGGGTGGGCGAACAAGGACTGCTGGATAGGGGGTTTGAGTGGTGGATAGTGGACGATATCAGCAAAACGACACGGCAAATGGACGAAGCGATATCATCAGACAAGGGGTTTCAATGGGGGGGGGGGGGAGAGAGAGAGAGAGAGAGAGAGAGAGAGAGACTGGAATGCAGCGAGAGAGATGAGAGAGATTTGGGGATTGGGTGCAATGGGAAGAGTTTAGGGTTTTTTTATAACTAGTATTCTATGGGCCAGACCAGTCCAAACCAGGCTTTTTCGATATGGGCCGAGCCGGGTTGAACTTCTGACCTCGCCAGGTTTGTGTCCAGCTCTAGTTGTAAGAGATTCAACCAAACCACTCCCATTACCTTGGTAACTTCCTTGGAGCATAAATTGCAAGGTAGTCGATTTAAGTAAGCGGAAGAAGACCGACTTCAACAATCAGGGGATCACAAAGGGAGCTGATTGGAGCACAGAAGAGCATCGACCAAGCAACCCAAGTGCGACGCATCAACGGGGCTCAATCCAATGAGTTATCAATTAGTGAGTCCATACTCTCTTTCCTTTCCTTGTGTAGGATTGAGGGTAAGAGTTTGTGACCCAAACTCGATAGGTTCTTGTGTAGGACCTAGTCTCTTGTGTAGGGCAAATTTCACCAGACACGGGTGTGTACGTGTTAGTCTCCGTGGGAGCCTCCGGCAAGAATAAATGTAGGTCCTTGGAGTAGGACCGAGGTTGTTGGTTAGCCGATGGAAAACCAACTAAAGTCTCATGCGGAAGCCTCTAGCGAGAATGTACGCAACTTATGATCATTTTGTTGCTGGATTGAATGGGCCTATATTTCGATGCAATCGAACCATGTTCGATAGTGTCGAAAATGTCCTCAATTGCATATCGATGCAATTCTGATTTTTCCTGTTTAGTTCATGTTTTTTTCCTTTAATACCCTAAGTGATCAAAACAAAGCTTACCAATAATATTTTGACAATCGTTGTGGGTAAGACTAAGTTTAATGGGGTCATATACCTTAACGGTTTGGTTAGGGAAGTGAGGCTTTGGTTACCTATGTGGAGCGCTTGAACTTCTTCTTGGTTAAGTTCTTAGTCTTGAAATCATCAGCTTAGGGCTCACTTGTAAGACCGACTCAACACTCACGTAATTTGACAAACCAAGGCACTTTCAGAACGGAGTGATCAAATTGGCCACACGAGCAGAGACGCAACTTGAACGATCCAACACACGGGCCTATCCTGCTAATAGGGTAGCCACAGCGGGTCCTTTGCAGGGAGCACCACAGGCCAAGGAGAAAGAACCTGTAGGGGGGTATCCTAAACCTCCTACAACCGTGAACAGAGAGTCGGGGAGCGGACAAGCGAGACCCCAAAGAGCAGCGAGTGTGACCACTACTAGCGGTCTAAGAAGGATTCCAAAACCCTACGGTCATTCAAGGCCAGACTATTGTTACTAATGTGGCCAACCGGGTCACCTATCAAACGTGTGTCCTCAACGACAAGTGGCTAACCTCGCTATTAATGATGGAAGCATTGAAAATATAGAGGAAGACCCAGAGATTGAGGAAGTAAAACACACCGTGAACGATGAAGTGGACGAAGCAGATTGGGTTCCGCAAGATCACGGTGAATCCCTAGTAGTGAGAAGGATATTCTATACGCCAAAGGAGGTACATCCACAATGACATAACATCTTTTGAACAAAGTGTATAGTGAATCAAAGGGTCTGTGAAGTGATCATAGACAGCAGGAGCAGCGAGAATATCGTCTTTAAAGTCACGGTGGAGAAGCTGCAACTAAAGACAGAAAAAATCCATTCCCATACATATCAGCTGGATTAAGAAGGTTAGCGAGACGAAGGTAACTGAACAATGACTTTCTTTCTCAATTGCTAAACATTATAAGGACCAAGTAGTATGTGACGTAATTGACATGGGCGCTTGTCATATGTTACTCGGTCGGCCGGGGCAATTAGATTGTGATACCACTAATAAAGGACAGGATAATGTATAGATTTTCGTCAAGGCCGAACAACCATACTCATCCCTATGGACCCGAATGAGCAACCCGAAGCTTCTAAAGTGGAAGGGCATTCTCTCCTAGCCATATGAGACTTCGAGGAGGAGTCTAAGGAGACTAGAAAAGTTTATGCAGTGGTTGTGAAGGGTGAGAAGGTAAAGCTCATGATTATTTCCGAGAAACTGAAACCGTTGTTGTGAGAATTTAAGGCAATCTAGCCTGATGAACTTCCCGATGGGTTGCCCCCCATGTAGGATATACAACACCACATCAACCTTGTCCCATGGGCTAGCTTACCTTCTCGCCCTCATTATTGGATAAGTCTGAAAGAGTGATATTTTGCAAGGACAATTGGAGGAATTGATCTGTAAGGGTCTAGTGCGAGAAAGTATAAGTCCATGTGCCGTACCAGATCTATTGACACCTAAGAAGTATAGGAGTTGGCACATGCATATCGATAGCCAGGCAATAAACAAAATAACCGTAAAGTACAAATTTCCTATACCATGACTGGACGATATGTTGGACATTCTTCCGAGAGGTTGTACGACTACATGGTGCCCCAAAATCTATCACCTCATATCGTGATACTAAGTTCCTCAACCACTTTTGGAGGACTTTGTGGAGGCGATTTGACACAAAGCTAGAGTTCAACATTGCATATCATCTGCAAATAGATGGGCAAACCAAAGTGGTGAATTGTACACTCAAGAACTTTATACGATGCATCCCGGTGATAAGCCCAAGCAGTGGGATTTTGCCTTAGATTAGGCGGAATTTGCGTTCAACGATATGTAAAACCGTTTGACTGGCAAGTCCCCGTTTGAAGTAGTGTATGGATGAGTACCTAAGCACACTCTTCATTTTGTTCCATTGCCCAAGCTTTAGGGCGTGAGCGTTGCTACAGAACATTTGGCAGACTAAATCATAAGTGTACAAGCAATGTTCAGGTCAAGTTGCAAGCATCCAACAACAAATACAAGGAAATGGTTGACACACATTGGCACTTGAAGGTGTTCAATGTGGGTGACAACGTTATGGTCCACCTGCACAAGGAGAGATTTCCGACCAAGACGTACAAGAAGCTGAAGAATAGGAAGAACGGGCCAGTACCTATACTCCATAATATCAATGACAATGCTTACGTCGTTGATCTTCCTGTAGACATGGAGATCTCACGCACATTCAATGTAGCGGACTTGTACGAGTATCATGAACTGAAACCGGAACCGAAGGTTAACTCGGGGACATGTGTTTTTTTTTTTTTTTTTCAAGTGGAGGGGATCTGATGTAGGACATGGAGCAAGCACATTCCTAAGACAAATGGACCGGAAGAAGTCTAAAGGGAAATCAACAAAAATTCAACATAGTTAGATCCATTGAAGTAGATTGAGCAGACCAATCGAGTCGATCGATCAAAAGAAATATGATTTTTTAAGTTTTAGTCTCTGGATGTTTTTGCACCATTTCGATCGACTGATCGACAATTCGATCGACGAACGATAGAAACTTGAGCGTTTTTCAGCTTTTTTTTTTTCCTTATTTATTTAGGTCTCTTCTAATTGCGTCTTAGGGTTATTTAAGCATGCAAACGCGTTTATTTTAGATACCTATCAATAAAAATCTCAAAATTTATCTTATTTCTCTCGTGGATTTGAGAAATTTCTCATGTGGATTCAAGAGGGTCTTGTTGATTCAAGGTGTTATTGCTCGAGGAAGATGGTGATCATCCTCATCAGTCATCATGCCCATTCCCTTTGTCATTTATAGTCTCAAGAAAGACATTTTATAAAAAGGCAATCTCAGATAAGATTATTAACATAAAGACACTTAAAGAATTAAAAGTGTTCCTAACTCCCTAATCTTAACACAAATATGAGCCATACCAAAAATAATGAAACATGTAAACAAACTAAACTATTTCGTGGCCCATGGGGTTCCACGATCAAGATGTCCGATGACAATAATCCAACTGTCAGAATAGTCCATAGTCGAAATCCAACGGTCCGATCATCATGTCCACCCGATCCAACAATCCGATGTGTCCATCAAGCTCCTATACGCATCTCACGTACATCTTCCTAGTGTGGGGACCTCAAAGATGCACAAGCATGCACGTGGGATCTTCAATGTGGCTAGGAATGTGAATTGGGCCAAGCGGGCCCCATGTAATGGTCGTCTAGCCATAAGGACACTGGCCTAGCCCTCCTCTTTTGGTATGGTGCTCGGATGTCCTCATCAGAATGGATTGTACTGCCTCCATTATTGTCAAATAGCATAAGCGATTTTATGTGACCTAAGGGCATTGTGCGCATATGCGATCGCACAATCCATTAATGCCATTGCACAACCCCAAAAATATTTTATAATATTTTTATCCAGTAAGAAATGACATAACCACGTAAGCTATTGCAAAATCGCATAATTGCTTATGCCATGGCATAATGCCCACTATTCAATTGCATAGACCACTATGACATGTGTGGTATATGCTCCTAGAATGGCATACGCGATCGCATCTAATCACAATGATTACCTCGACAATTAAATAACTGGAGTTGCATTATGAGCATGTCTCTCCTCATTAGTGGTATTCTAGGTAGTGTTTTAAATAGCTACGCCATGTAGTGTAGCTCAGCCTTAACGTTAGGTAGCTCACACCTTTCAAAAAATGTTAAGTAGCTCATGAAAATAACTTAAGTCATGTGTAGACTACGTTAAATAATATGTTGTGTACGCTACACACGACCATAGACTATACGTGCTACATAGCTCACACCATATGTTATTTTTTACTACAACATTAAAATCAATTAATGTTTTCAATGATTGGTTATATTTTTCTATTTTCAATAAAAATTAGTAAATCTTTTAAATTCTTTTAGTAAAATAATAAAAGGAACAATATTAAATCAGTTTCGTTGCTCTTTCTTTACCTTTATATTTAATCAATGCCCTTTCCTATTATTTTAGGTTGCGTTTGGTTGCACCAAATATCATGAAATTTTGTTAAATTTCATTATTAATCAGTCTAATTTGGTGCAAAATAATGAAATATCATGAGCCGTTGCAACCAAGCGCAGCCTTTATTAAAAATCTAGAAGTATCCTGTAGCTTATGTTACATGCTATGTAGCTTATGCCTCATGCTTCAAAGGGGCGAATGCTACGCAACATGCTATTCGCTATCCTAAGTAATTAGCTTTGTCTCGTCATTGTTGTATGTGTCTATGTTTGTTAGTTAACCATCATAGAGTATCACTTCTTCCTCATGTGGATAAAAGAAGTGATAAACCTTTCCATTTGATACATTCTAATATTTTGGGTCTAGTCGTATACTAGTTTATTTGATTTCAAATATTTTCTTATCTTCGCGGATGATTGCTCTAGCATGACATGGTTATACTTAACGAAAGATCTTTCTTAACCGTTCTTTTGTTTTAAGGAATTTTATATGCAATTACAAACCCAATTCAATGCTAAAGTTTGTATTCTACATCCAAACAATGCTAAGAATATGTATCTCATGACTTCGACTCATATCTCCTAGCTCATGGCATTATTCACCAAGCTTCATATGCACACATGCCACAAAAAAAAATTTAATAATAATAATAATAAATTAATTAATTAAATTGAGTAGTAGAATGTAAGAATGGACATTTACTTGAGGCCGCTAGGGCTTTGTTGTTAAATATGAAGATTTTGAAAACATTTTGGAGTGACACATTTCTAATTGCATGCTATCTAATAAATCAAACCCCTTCATCAATCTTAGATGGAAAATCTCCTTTCTTTGTCTTATGTCCTCATAGTCAAACGTTTTCAATTTTTCCTAAGGTATTCGGTTGTGTGTTTTCTACATCAGTTTGACCATGTCCTCAACAAATTTGAATAAAAAGCTATGAAATGTTATAATCCTGTTAATCATGGACATTACATGTTAGTCAATATTACATTCTTTGAATATACTCATATTTCTTTCAGGGAGGACGTCATTGCAATTTAAAGAAGGGACGACTATACCCATTATGCTAGTCTCCTTCTTGGGCTGAAAATCGGGAGGAAGGGCCATATATATTTTTTTCATGAAGATCATCTTGTAGAAATGCATTCTTAACATCAAATTAGTGGAGAGGCCAATTACAATTCATGGGAACAGATAATAGGATGCACATATAGTTTAATTTTGCTACCGAAGCAAAGGTTTCATCATAATCTTCACCATGCTTTTGGGTAAAGCCCTTGGCAACTAGTCATGATTTGTATTTGTCTATCAATCCAACTGCCTTGTATTTAATGTTAAACACCCACTTGCAACCGACAGTATGTTTACCTAGTGGAGAGTGACTAAATCCCAAGTATGTTGTTTGTCAAGGGCAATCATCCCTTCTACCATGGTTGCTTTCCATGCCAAGGTCATTTGCAATCGTCAGTGGTGCTCATATTAGTAGAAAACTTGGTTTTGGCGTCCTTTGGCCAAAGATGAGGATGAAGAACGCAACGGTTTTCCCTTCAATGTCGTCGTTTTCCATGGTGTGTGCATATGAGCTAATCTTTTTCTATGCTTCCCCGTCCAGATCCTTGCCCCTTAGCAATTTTAGAGTCTATAGTCAAAGTTGCCCATTCTGGAAGGACACCATGTGAAATATTCCATCATCGGGCCTTTGTTGTATGTAATTATATACAAATTCGAGGGTAGGAAGAAATTCTCTCCCAAGAGTCCGTATATGTTTGAGGTTTGAAATTGAATGGAGACCAAGGATAAAATTAAAGATTCACACCAATTCTACAATAGCAGTTTGACAATTATCTAATTCCTCCTATTTTTTTTTTTAGGGTTAGTAAAATATTCTTCCATGGTTCCGTCAACCTGATCAATATTGTTAATTTCCTTGTGGAGTTGATAAAGGTAGGCCAAGTCTTCATGGTGAAAGTACATTTTAGCTCCTTTATCCTATACATCTTTTGCAGTTTTCAAGAGATAAAGACCACGACTAATATTAGGTTGCATTGAATTAAACAACCAAGACAGCACAAGCCGGTTGTCACTCTACCATTCATCATAGGTGCGATCATCCTGATTGGGTTGTCTCTTGGTTCCTGTAATCTATCCCAGTCTTTTTCAAGCTTCAATATACATTTGAGCTACTTGGGACTACTTCAAATAATTCGTTCCATCTAGTTTTACTATAGTTATTGCAAGACTAGGGTTGTCTAGATGTCCAGATGAAATCTGGTCTTGTTTATTTTCTCCCATTTAACCAAGGGAAGGGTAAAAGAAAACAAATGAGGAATAACACTAGTTCGAAGTAACCTCTCAGTATTTGTAGATAGTCCAGATAGCAAAATCAATGTGAGAAGGAATCCCGGTTTGTTAGATCTGTAAGGAATGAGAAGTCCAGGGGTCTTGAGATAGTCCACGCTCCAAATTGGACACAAATAGGTGGCCCACAGGGAACTTCCAGTGACGATAAAGGCTTCTGGCCTCGAATTTGTCCTCAAAAGGGGCACCTAATGAAAAAAAGTAGTCCAAAAGAATAATGAACACTGATTTAGACGCAGAGAGGAGCTCCGACAAACTGAAAAGGGTTTCTGACAGTATCTCTAGTGGCCCTGGACTGTTCTGGGAGCAGTTCTGCTGATGGAATGGGGTTTTAGAGGGGATTCCAGTGATGCTAGATTGTGCACGATGGAGTTGTGGCACTGGAAATTTCTGGCGAGCTGTGGAGATATAGGAATGGATTCCAATGAGATTTGGAGGCGTTGGACTGCTCCTCGTGCAGATCCAGCGCCAAAAACTTGATTGCATCTGGTCTCCGGCAAGGTCTGACGGCGCTAAGCTGCTTCATGTGCATATCTGGTGCCGTAGGAGGCTTCTTTGGTGAGATCTACTTCTTAGGGTGGCTGCTGGTGGAGGAATCATTTCTGAACTAGATAAACGTGTGCTACTATTGCATCTGTAGGATGGTGATAGGAGTTTGATCTTACTTTCGCCATCTTACAAAATTGATCAACTTTCAAAGCAACAATTTGCAGCAAAGAATGGGAAAAAGGAGGAAGACTATTTGAGAAAAGAAACAGAGTGATTTGGATTAGAAAAGCTCTAATACCATGAAACAAGGAGAAGAGGAAAAGAGAAAGAAGAGATGAGAAGCGCGATATGTATCTACCCTCTCCCCTTAATCGTTTATTAATAGAGCTTAAGCAAAAGTCTAATTACAATAGGGTACTGGGAGAATAAGAAAAAAAAAGGTATATTAGGGAACTAAATCTAAGACTAATTAGAGCTTTAATATGACTAATACTAATCCTATAAAAAAACACCTCAGTTGTATACAAGTCTGTGTGCACTAACAGTTAATATTGGCTGATATCATTTGTATCGCACCACGGTGATACATGTGAGATAAAGATAATGGGGGTCATAATACGGTTCACATAATATTGCCGATATTATCAATAATATTGATGGTGTCTCACCATATTAAAATATTGCAAGATATCAGCACACTCCCTTTGTTATAATGCAAGTTACCATTGATACACGTGACAATATCGCATGTATCAAATACTCAAGCGAAATTATGTGCAAAATCAGAAAAAAAAAAATCATTAAAAAAAAAAAAAAAAAAACCCATTTTTTATGAAATCTTTTAGGGGGCTTTCTTCCTTGGGATGTCTTAAGAACTCCACTCGAGTCAATTCACATCAAAAACAAAAATTTGGGGGAGAAATCATGCTCGAGAGCAGAAAGGAGCTGGAACTTGAACATAAGAAAATTTGAGAGAATTTGTCTTCTTTCCACGTGTAGCATGGATTCTAACAGAAATCCATGTCTATGCATGATTTTCATGCACTGATATGGATTTGAGGTTTAAAAAAATAGATTTAGCTGGGAAAAGTGGAGAAAATGAGAAAAATCCTAAATTTCTCCACTTTTACCCCTTGAAATGAAATTCAAGTTCAGCAAGTTTATACGTTGATGAGTGTTAGCCGATCTACAAATTAGCCACTCTTTCCTTTTTCTTTTTAAAGTATGTTCTAAATAATAAAAGAATTAATAAAAATATAAATTATGTTCAGTTCGAAATATATGTTGACGGTGGGAACATTAGTGACATTTACAGTTGTAATGTCTCAGAAAAATCTGTACAAAGACCCGAGTACAACCTCAAGCAGAAATCATTAAGGACCAAATTCTTTAGAAATTAGATGAAGATTAATTAGGTTATAAACTAAATCACCTGTCAAATTAGCTTGGACAGCTTTAAATACGAACTGCAAGACCCAAAACTAGCAGAATCGCTAACGCTACGTTGCCTAAAAATATAGGATCAATCTCAAAACCCAGTTGCTCTCGGAAGCATCACGAAACTCCGTATCGGACCTAGACCACGCGTCAAAAGTCCGATTAACGCGAAGCTATACAATTATGACCACCTTACTGGGCTTGACAACCCTCTCGGAAATCAAATCCAGATAGTATCCAGAAACGCACAACTTGAGCCCGAAGCGAAGTATGTGAGAAACGCAAATATCTTTAGAAATTGAACTTAGATTTAAGTGATTTGGGCCGTTCGCTTGCGGGCCAAATCTAAGGTTTCAGACCGTCAGAATCCGACCTAAATACACCCTCGGATCAGGGAAATTTTCCAGCATAGGTCCATGTACTCGTGGCCCTGATCGGGTGTCGACGACCGTTGAACTGAAAGTGGTCCGCCACGGTTGGTCTGTAAATCCGATCGGACCGTTCACTTAACTCGACCTAGATCCAATGCCAGAGAACTTAAGTCCGACCACACGCAGAAAAGGGGCCTCCAGATGTGCTTCGTTGGATCGAAACGGCCAACTTTTGACTATAACCTAAGTATACCATGGCCCTGGGGCCATTCCCATCACTTTTGGGCCTATATAAGGGCCTTAAATCCTCTCTCTCTCTCTCATTCCATACGAATTTGGAAAACCCTAAGAGAGAGAAGAGAGAAAAGAGAAGGAAAGAGAGAGAGTGAGAGAGTGAGTTGGCATTTGTTCCTGGGATTCGATCCCGCCGCTCCACGTGCTTAACCATCATTCCTATATCGCTATACGGGCGATTCCGATTCCGTTCTTAGGTAAGAAAACCGAACCCTAATCTGTTTAAAAATTTTAAATAGTGTAAGTGATGAAATAGCTAACTTATTTCATGCTATAGGTGGCCGTCGTGCCATAGACAAAGACTTGGCATACAAACTGAGTTCGATACTTGTTTATCGGCGAAAGGTGCTGACTATAAATGTTTAGGTTATGGTTTTCAAGGCTTTCAATGTCAGTCAATGATTTATGACTGACTTGAATGCTATCACATATGCGTAGTTAGGATGTTTCAGCATATTACACATATATGTAGGTTAGGCTATTTTCAATGCATTCTATGTGTTTGTGGAAATGACTGAATGAATGTGGAATTATGATTTGTGTCTGCCATGTCTATGGAATGCAAATACATGAATTGTTGTGTATGTGACAACTCCTGGTTGGGAGGATTTGTCCAAATGTATGTTATAATCAACATATGTTGTGTATGTCGATATGTGTAGTATAAGTGTTTGATAAAATGTTTGTATGAGAAGTTGTTAGATGAACTGTACTTAATAGGGTTGTTGAGATAGGATTCCCAACTACCTTAGTTATATGCATAAATTCCTTCAAGTACTTGTAATCTAAATAGTGTGGTTTGTGTAGGATATGTATATGTAGAATGGCATGTTATATGTGTTTCATTATACATTCAAATGCTGTCCATGTTGCATTGGTTGTTAAATGCTGTATGATTATCATGTATACATATTTCTCATATCAGAGTATGTTTGGGACTATGGTATAGTCCAGGCAATTGGTAACAAGTCCTAATTTGGTGGCTGAGGTTGTTTCGCCACACAGGATGTATTCGATTAATCCGAACCGTGCTTTGGTTGTCGACAGTGGTTAGGCCACACAGAGTGCTTAAGCACTTCATGTCGATCAACTCGATGTACGCTCGTACCAGTCGAGCTCGTCAAGTAACCCGATTGACCCGATGTATGTTCACCATGTATGGACGCTACTGCTTGAACCTAAGGTACCAAACTCACCAGTGGATATCCTGTTAACCTTGGTACCTCGATCCGCTAAGACTCATGAGTCAGACATGGTGGTATGGGACACCGCGGTCGAGCTGTCAGCCTACGCCAGGGTGACGAGCCCACCCGTAGTGACCAGTGAGCAACTTAAGCTCGTGAGCCAAATATGGTGGTATGGGACACTGTATTCGAGCTGTCAGCCTACGACTAGGTGACGAGCCATTCGTAGTGACCTCGAGCATACTCTGAGACTGCGCTGAGGCGATGAGCCTTTCCACAGCAACTAGAGTATAAGCTAGGCCTGCATTGAGGTGACAAGCCCTTTGTAGCGACCTGGAACCACAACATCGTATAAGACTAGCTAGGACTGACGACCCTAGAATGGATCATTGTTTGGGAAATGATATAAGGGAGGTACCTTAGCTTCCCAATCCTGCTGTATGAAAAGGTCTAATAAGAACTCGATAATCACGCTCATGCACCGCATTGCATGTGCCTTTGGTGTTGGTGTTGCTGTTGGTGTTGAGCACAGAGGAAGGGGTGCATGCCGCGACCGTAAGAGGAAGATCGCAGAGGGAGTGCAGGCAAGGGCATGCATCATTAATACATATCATGTATGCATTAACCAGAGTACTCAGGGATGCTTGATTGTATTGCTTTATCATTACTGCTTAATTAAATTGATAACATGTTAACCTTTGCCTTATAGCTCCACTGAGTTAATCACTCACTCCCACGTTCTGGGACGGTGCTTAAACACCAACCAGACCCTGTTATAGTTGCAGATGATGGCGATGCTTACGAAGCGGAGCCAGACTTTTATGATGACGAGGAAGAATTCTCTTACATGCAGTTATCAGGCGGATCTATGTAGATCGTGTTCTGATCGACGGGGCTTACAGGGATGCTGACTAGATATCATTACACTCGTTATGATTGTATTTTGGAGCACACATGTATATTCATCTTTGTACATTTTAGGAGTATACATGTATATATTTAACCTGGTAACATGATCACACTTCGGAGACTTACTACAGTGATGGGGACATCACGCAAACACGCACGCACGCAGCCCCCTACGCACATACGCAAGGAAAAGGAGGGCCCAACCGTCGATCTGACTCGATGACGACATCCAGAGAGGGCCTCCTAGTTAGAAGACAAGTTTTGGTTAAAAAAAGTGGGCCCAATAGTCAAGAAAAGCCCATCATGGGATCTCATGATCGTGGCCCACTCGTCGAATTGATTTCATATTTTAGGTTTTGCTTATTATTATTATTTAAAACATTGTGAACGCTTTAGATTTCTCTGTTTAGTTTTTATTTTAGTTTACTTCATCGCCAAGTAATAGGTTGCGCACATGGTGCGAGTTTTGGGGTATAGGATTTTCCCTATAAATAGGCACCCCTTGTAGTTCTTTTGATTCATTCAAGTTTAATAAAAATTCCTGCTTTATTTTTCTGCTCTCTTCGTGAGTTGTGGAAGAATTCAAAAGTGGGTGCGAAGCCCTCCCTTTTCGAAGGGCTAACTACCGTGGTGCAAAGCCACATCAACCCCGATTCATCCCCACCCTCCATCATCTCTTTTCTTCTATCTTCCACCACCATCCATCCTTCACATTCGTCCTTGGTTGCATCAGTTTCCTTTCATTACAGCAGATTCTCAGATTTCGGCACGCAGGGGGGCTGAAACTTCGACGGAGCACCATGCCCAGATCAAAGCTCGGATCGACGTCAAAATCGAAGGTTTTGCAGCCCAGGCTTGGCCGACCAAGGCCTAGGAATCCTTTTCCTGATTCTCTCCCCCCTCACACGTGCGGTTAGCCTCAGGCGCACGTGCGCCCGCACCTGGCCCGCTGTCCACACGCCGAGAGCATCTCGGGTTCAGGTTTTTCCTCTCTTTTTTTTTTTCTTTTTTTTTTTTAATATATATATACCTAATTGCATAACCCTATACCTAGATTACATTATCCCTCACTGATTTGCCCTTTTACTCACCCTAGGGTTCCTTGAATTGAGATTAGGGAATCCCTTGGATTAGGGACTGATTTTTTATGCATGAGTGGTTGATTTTATTTCCCTTTGACATCGTTTGGCTTATAATTTTTATTGGTCCAACCCTAGTCTGTGTCGGCTTGGACCCACATAGATTCCCATTCTTGATTGAATGTTTGGATTTTCATGTGGGATGTGGAATTTGTGTGATTGTTCCTGAATTGGTAGGATCTAAGCCTGAAATCTTGCATGTCACATTTAATTTTCCATGTCCTGCATCATACAGTTCATATATCTTATACATCTATTATAGTCTTCCGCTTGCGAAATTCACTTGTCTCTAGAGTATGATATGCTGATTTGGTATAATCTCATTCATATTTAATGCACTAATACGGACAACATTTAATCATCATTATCTATGTTCCATAAGTGATGTGTTGGAACTCGGGAGTCGGGTTTCTGCTTGACCCCCGATTTTCAGGGCGTTACAACAGTACACTCCCAGTATCCACCTATGGACAGACTAGTGTAGTTTTGTGAAGATGAGTACAAGAGATGCCAAAGAGTACGTTGTACATGACCTGATATAATTCTATTATGACCTAAGACCTGAGAACAGTACTGTTGATACATGAAGCAACAGTATCATATGCCCTAGTGAGGACAAGAATGATGACTTCAAGCCGTCTTGTAACTCCATAAGGGTCCAAGGCAAAGGTATAGTTTTCATTATTTTTAGTGTTTGGTCGTATTTTTGTGATTTATTACTTGTATTTTAAAATATTTGAATGATAAGAACTCATTTTGTAGATAGACACACTTCTTTTCTCTGACAACGCATGGTTACGCATGGTTAAGGTTGCTATACAATGGAAACCTATTATGCATAGATTTTTTTTTTTTTGTAATATTTTGAGTTCCAAGTGTGTAATCATGTGTCTCATAACACCTTCAGAAGTTTCATTAAAATTTTTCACATTTTCCCAAAATTTCCCTACAACAACGATACATTCCCTGGTATTTTCAATATTATCGACAATATTGATCCATGTTTTTCTAGCCCAAGGTTGCAATACATGTAACCGTGGTATTAAAAAATGGTTATATTACAGGCATAGCAGCCATTACATAACGGAAACCGTGGTGCTCGTTACATGATATAGGGTTGTAATGGCCGATTGTAGAAGAACAACCCATAACAGGCTGATAAGGTGCCAACACAGTTCTTCCTTTCAAAAGAAATTTTGACTATCACATGGCCATTACGGCCCGTATCATAACGGCTATAAGGTTGGCTGCTATGGCCACCATTACCGTTATGAATACCTTGCATGTAACAATAGCAATACATAAAACCTTGCTCTTCGGTTATTGAGAATTATGGTGACAATTGTGGAAGTTTTGTTCTAGTCCTAGATGCAAATTTCAATGACCATTCTGGTTTCCAATTTCTAAGGCAAGATTCTATTTCAGTATAACATAATAGATGAGTACATCAAGAAGAGTAGGAGCGATTTACCAAACAATATCCATATATAATATTGTCCAAAATTATACACTAGGAATCACTTATTGAACTTATCCATAATCACATAAAAAATAGAATTATACCTTTGCATAAGTGTATTGCTCAAGGACCTTCTCTTCAAGTGCTGAATAAGATGATACTAAATCTTGTATATCAGAATCCGCTTCGGCATGTTCCCTATAGTTTTGCAAGAAATCAATGAAAGGAGATGGAAAATAATAGGAGATAATGAATTGGAAACACCAAAATAGCATGGACCTTAACAGCTAACATTAGGTGAGTTGTAAGATTACGATGAAATATGAAGGCACAACGTAGCCAACAAATGCAATGGAAAAGAATCTTAATGTGCAAAGATGATATGGAAACTGAAACTACAAAGACATTTGAGTGGATTCCTTCATGCATAAGCAGAGACTCAAGAAGGATCAAAGAGCTACTACGTACCCAGCCTGCAGCCAAATATTTTTGTACTTGTTGTACAACTCATATGAAAGTTGATCTTTGCAATATCCAATGTTACTCAAGACCATCAACATCTTTTGATGTGAATCAACAACAGTGCTTGGAGATTCAACACTATTCCCTTCGGACCCTTGTATATATCCATTTTCTAAGTATGACATTTCTTTGTTCGACCTAGTTTCAGAGAGCTCGCTTCCAATCCGCTCTAGATGACCTGTGTGGCAAGCACAAATGAATATCCCATGAATGTATCAATGGTGAAGACTAGACAGAAAAATAACACATAAAAAGCACATTTTGCAGGCCCGAAATGTTAAATTGTGACAATTAAGCACACCTGCAAAATCCAGGCAACAATTTAAAAATGCAATTCTGACGGATTCTTGAATTTCTTGGACATGCAAAAACATATCATCTGACTTTGTGGCTTCGCTTCTTAGATTCTGAATCATCCTAGAAACAGTAACAAATTAATTTAGCTGGAAGATGGTGGAAATGCATTTTCATTGAATAATGAGCTCAAAAGAGAACATGTGCAAAACACTCTGTAGCAGCAAATAAAAAGTCTGTGAATTGAGAACTTGTACAAGTGAAAATAGAGATAGATCCAACATAGCCCCAAAATCAGCCCCACAAAAGGGAGCCGAAAGCCCCAATGGTGAGTCAAGCTCAAGATCTGAGAAGAGGACCAAAGGGGATCCTCTTTGAGTTTGGAGAAGAATTTGGAGAAGAATTCTCTTTGAGTTTTTCTTTGCAAATTGGGTCTCCACATATGATGAAAATTGTCTGTAATATAAGAATGCTTCAGACTGGTGCTTCATAAAATAAATCCAAGTGTGCCTTGAAAAGTCATTCACAAATATGATGTAATACAACGAACCACCAGAAGCCATGATGGGAGATGGACCCCAAACATCAATATGAATGAGATCAAACAGATTCTGAGTACGAGAGTTAATCAATGTACACACTTTGCAACTAACACATTTCATATCAATGGAAATGGTACTAATATTTATTTCATCATTCAAAAGACCAGATCTAAATAAGAAAAGCATGTTCTTAGAATTTGGATGCCGACAAGAGCAAGTGAGCCCCGAGGTGAGCCTTGCAAGTGGTCAGCTATGGTAGCCTGACCCAATTGGGTCCTAATGTTGGAAATCAACCATGTTTGGTTGGTTCTGGGTTCAAGTCAAAGCTAGTTAAAGTTTAAGAAACTTGTTTCCTAAGCTAAGTCTCTTTGTTTACTTTTAGTAGATTTCTAAATAGGATTAAGATTATTTTAGGCAAGTTTTAGTTGTGGGAAAGTTCTGTCAAAGGAAATATCAATCTACACAGCAGATTTACAGATTCTGATTTACTTTACTGATTCTGATTCTACTTTTGCTTGATTCTGATTTACAATGATTCTGACTAATTATCTACAATACAGATTCTTGATATGACGATATACTGAGATATCTGATTATCTGATTTATATACTGATTTATGATGATTTATGACGATATACGGGATATATACGGGATATATTAATTAAGATATACTGATTTATGAGTTATACTGATTTATTCCTTCATTAATTAAGATATATTAGTCTATTTAGATAGATGTATATATGGTAGGGGGTGAAGATCAGCTTGTATTTTCTTCCCTAAATAGCTTGTAATCTACCTATATAATGGGCAATTGTCAATGAAGAAAGGCAGACTTTTTCAAAAGGACTCTAAACTGTCATGGTATCAGAGCTATAGCTCTAAATTTCCATTTGTCTCGTGCTCTCAAGTTTCTTAGTCTCGGTTATTCTTGTTCTAGTTCTGTTGACCTCATGTCTTCCGATAAGTCTGATGTTTCTTTGATTCGTTTCAATGGCAAGAACTACTCTGCTTGGGCGTTTCATTTCAGGATTTTCGTCAAAGGTAAGGAGCTGTGGGGACATGTTGATGGCAGTAACCTAGCTCCTGACAAAGACAAAGACAAAGACCGACACGCCAAGTGGGAAGTCAAGGACGCACAAGTTATGGCATGGATTTTGGGATCCGTTGAACCCAACATCATCTTGAACCTTCGATCTTCTCGATCATGACTCGATGTGGACATACCTGAAGAAGGTCTACAATCCCGACAAAACACTTGCTTCGTTTCTTGAACATGAATTGGCCACTCTCCAACAGGATAGTCTTTCTATCTCGATTTTTACTCTAGATTCACTAATCTTTGGGTGAATACACCGATATAGTTTATGCTTTGACTTACCATCCGATCTTAGTTCTGTTCAATCTGTCCATGAAACTACTCAGAGGGACCAATTTCTAATGAAACTAAGGTCTGAATTTGAAGGCACCAGATCCAATCTTATGAACAGAGAATCATGTCCCCTCCTTGGATACATGCCTAAATGATCTTCTTCGCGAGGAACAGCCTTCTCACTCAAACCACCATGGAACAACGACGATCTACATCTGTTCTCGTAACCTATGCAAAGACAAGGCGAGCCACGGCATGAGGATATGAGCACTGTCGGTGCTTCATTGCAAGGGATTTGGTCATTATGCCGCAAACGTCCCCCGAAAATTCTGCAACTATTGCAAAAAGGATGGCCATATCATCAAGGAATGCCCAACTCGACCCCCAAGAAATCGGAGACAAGATATACTTGTCTCGGTTGGCTCTTCTAGTACGGGTAGTTTGGTGAATACAACACAAAGTGCTCAATCCAACCCGTGACCCACGACATGATTCAACAAATGATCATTTCTGCATTTTCACTTTAGACTCTCGTAAACCCTTCACTACATCATCTCCTTGGTACTTTGATTAGGGCTTCCCATCATATGAGAAACAATGCTGCTTCTCTTACCAATGTAAACAAATATTTTGGAAATCTCAAAATTCATACTGCTGATGGCAATCATTTACCTATCACGGCCACTGGTGATGTTTCCTCCTCTCTCACTGATGTCTTCGTATCTCCTGGTCTTAGACTACTTTTGGATGTAATAGGTTTTACAAGTCCCAGTATAATAGCAAGTTGAGTAGGGAGTATGAACTTGGAACATTATATTAGATTGCTATTAAAACTTTTTCTTTCACTTCTCCTATGATCTATATTGCTTATCTCTTTTGATTAGTGTGATATTTGTGGGGGGAATCCATTGAAAGGATTTAAGACCCTACAAATTTGGTCGCAACAATTTCCTTTATAGGGTTGGTTCACTTCCAAAGTGAATCATGTGAGCAAGGAGACAACATAGTATCAATATGAAACTACATCGATGCACAAAAGCAATTCAAGCACTTACACATCAACTAGATAGCTTGACATTGGAGCTAGAGGACACGCCGACTACCTACCTATGGAGATGGAAGGTGAGTAGTGATGAGGACATCACGTCATGAACACCCTTACGTACGTATCAGAGGAGGAGGCGGGCCGCACTGATTTCCTTGTGGCTAGGCGAGTACCCATAATCGTGATGAAGACCCCATGTGCATGTGCGAGCATCTAGAAGACCCCACACTCGGAGGATGCACATGGGCTGCTTTATGGAGTGATCCAGACCATTGGATCAGAGGGACGCGGCGATCGGGCCATTGGTTCGCATGGATCACATAATCGGGCCATCAATCGTTGATCGTCCACATAAGTTTTAGACTTTATCATATTTTAGGATTTAGTTTTTTATTATTTTATATTTGGACACATTATAAGTGTTTTAATTGATTTTATTTATACTAGGGCTATTTCGTTAAAGTTCACAAGATGGGGATTTTTGTAATTTTTAAAACTTCTTAGATCTATAAAAAGAGGGAGGGTGTGACCTCTCTCCCATTGAATTTTGTGATTTTTTTTTATTTTTATTTTTTTAAAAGAAAGAGAGAAAAGAGAAAAGCTCTTGCTTTCTTTTCCCATCTTCATGCGGTTTAAAGATACTTCCATGCGATTTGGAAGGAAGATTGGTGCGAGGCTAATATTATCAACGGAGGTGCGAGATCTCCATTTATCCCCCCACCATCTTCTCTTTTCTTTCCCATCCAGGTATTTTCTTCAGATTCTTAATTCTCTCATCCCAAATCTTCGTTTTCTCCCAAGCCTAACTTTTCCGTACCCATCCACAATACAAACCCTAACCGACCTAAACCATCCTCCCATGCCACACGTGTGAAACCCACCTGCCCCTTTTAGTTTCCCACCATCATTATATCAAAACCCCTTTCTTCCATCCCCGAAACCCTAACCCTAAACCTAAATTTCCTACTTTCCCAAATTACCAAAACCCTAATTTTCACCCTAGGTTGTATTAGGTTTCTTATTTTGAAATAGACTATATCATATGCTAATTGGATGTTCCTACATCCAATAGATCCTAGTTTCTTTTTATTTAATGATCTTGAGTTACGATGTTGGTAGCTTAGGCTAGGATTATGCATGGTTTTCTTTTGATTTTCATGATATTTGTGATGATTATAGCGATGTTTGTGTTTTTTTAATTAAATATCTTAATTTGGCTATTTGATCTCATATGTTACTCAGTTCATGCATCGGTCCTGCATCAAGTAGGGTAATCAAAATTATGTTTTTAAAAATGCGGAGGATGCAATCATGGGAAAGGAAGTGATCAAAGGAGAATCTGCCCTAGGGTATTTGCCATTGGACATGCAATTTATCCTATATCAATGCAAAGATCGTGTTCCCAATGAAGACTCCCACCGTTGTGGGATGTTGAAAGGGCCATAACATATGGTTCTCAGCACTACCTTGCTGCAACATGCCATGGAAGGACTACCAAGCACAAAGAGTTGCAACAGCTAGTAGATGACTAGCTGTCCAAAGGACTTTCTCAAGAACACTTCAAAGAATGTGTGGTTCTAACTTAGCTTACACAAGAAAAATGGATCATGGTGAATTGTGCATGGATAGCCAAGTAATCAACAAGGTAACCATTAAATATTAGTTTACCAATCCAAGTTGCAAAACATGTTAGATATCTACAAACTAGGATCGTTTCTAAAACCAACTTATGAAGCAGATATCATCTAATATGCATCAAACTTGGTGATAAGTAGAAGACCATAATCAAGATCAATATTGATAGTTTTAGGGACTACATTGTGGAGAATCATTGTGTGTTGTATTGAGAGAAATCATCAATATATACAAGAGAAATAGCACCTAGAAGATCTACACATCTGTCAACACAACCTAAAATATTCATCCTAACTGTAAGATATCCTAGCATATCATGGAAATTTATTCAAAATACTTAAAAAAGCATATTATGGCAATGGTTTCTGAGGTGAAGTTTTGAGCAGCAACAGGTAGCAAGAGTGGCTACTAGGTAGGCATGGGTAGATGCAGGAAAATCTAGGGATAGATTTCTGATGGCAGGTAGCGGCAAGTAGATTCCTATGACAGCAAACTTCAGCTGATCAGTAGAAACAGGTGACAAAGGTTAGTGACAACATCTTCGACAAGGTATTCCATATCGGTAACGGTGGCCGTAATGGTCACCACTGTCAACGATACGGGTATTGGCTGTAATGGTCAATACGGGGGTGTTACGACCCCTGTAACGGTTGATTTTATTTTATTTTTGGCCGAAAAATTCTTAAAATATATTTTGAAAATCCAAAATAATGTAAATATTCCACATATGTATTCATCTTTTTCATTTTGAACATGTGTATGGTAAATTAACGGTCCACTCTTTGGTATGAGCGTTGTATCTGGTTGTCTGGTGAATTTATGAACATGGTTACGTGTCTCTGATATTTACACATAACAATCAAGCATTAGAACTAGAAATCGAAAAAAAAAAAAAAAAAAAAAAAAAAAAAGAAGAAGAAGAAGACGAAGACATAAATGCCATTTTTTATTTTTTTAAAAATGGCCCTCAGAGCTTTTATTCACCCAAATCTCTTCAATTTATGGTTTTAATCCTAAAAACTATTGTACGAGTGGTTGAAATATGCTATTGAATAATTTGGGAAAGTTTTTGGAATGAGAAAAGTGGAAAATGGAAAGAAAAATGGATTCAAATAGAAAAAAAAAAAAGTGGTTGTTTATTACCGTTACAAGAGTTACGGTCGTTATGCCGCATAACGGCCGTTATGGCCCCTGTAACTGCTTAAATGGTCCCAAAAAAACAACAACCTTGTTTCACCCCCGTATCGCGTAACGGTCATGGCCGTTATCTACAACATATCGGTCTTTACGTCCGTATCGTTATGGATATCAAACACCTCGATCTTGGGATTTATAGGCAATGGCAAGAAAAGAAAACTTTTATAGTACACATCGGCGCACGTTTAAGAGCTGACAGAGGCTGAAGATGCACACAGGTTCAGATGAAGAGGTGGGCAAAGAGATGAAGATCTTCCACAAACAAAATCGAAGTAGCGACAAGCAGGTTCAGATGTCAAACTTTAAAGCTGGCAGAGACAAGCGATGCAAAAAAAAAAAAAAAAAACAGAAGATCCCATTCGAAGATAGACAACTAAATCCAAATGCAAATGTCGAGGACCAACATTTCAGTCGATAAAATATTGGTGTGTCAAAAAAAGTTCATTAATAGTAGTTACAACTGCTTCAATTGAAAAATACGCATTCTTAAGTTCTTTGTTGTTCCCTAATTGTAAGGCACCAAAGTTGGAACGAGTCCCGACATCAGAGCTATTCTCGGCATTTGAAGTAGACGAGTCAAGGAATCAGAGAAGTGCAAGAGGACGGAGCCGTGTGGGATCCAAGAACAAACCGGCAATAAGTGAGAAGCGAAGTCAAAGAGGGGAGGCTAGTAGGGGTTGACAGGAAGAGAATAGGAGAAGAAATTCTCTAAGGCAAGCGGGAAGGAGAAAGTTGATGAGAGGGGAGATGACGCTGCTACAAGAGAGGGAGCCAGGACTTGAGTTGAGTGTAAATGAAAGGCGGGGCAGTTCTCCAGAGGGATAAGACCGGTGGAACCTCTAAATGAGTTTCCGACATTCTACATGGAGTTTTTTCCGATAGCTTGGCCGACAGAAGATTTCAAGAAGGTATTTAGGAGGGTAGGAAAGTTAAGGAGGTGATTATTCCTAACTACAAGGACTCAACAAAAATCAGAGGCTTTGCCTTTGTTTGCATGGAGGTAGAAGCAGCTAGGCAGGCAATGTTAGAGCCGAGCGGAAAAGGCTTCAAAGGGAGTAGATATCGTTGACCTTGCGATTTATCATAATTAACGATATTTGGAAATACTTAACTTCTAGCAGTTTCGATATCGTTGACCTAGTGATACCTATAATATCGATGATATTAGTAAAAAAAAAAAGTTATCTTCAATATCTAGAACACTGGTTGAGATGAGCTTCTTCCACCATTGTCTGCACAGAGCATATTTTGCAGTTTGTTGAATTTATTATGGGTTTTTTTTTTTTCTAGAAATGCTTATTAGCTAAAGTATCGTAGTGGTTGAAAGCTGACCCCAATTAATTGGAATAAGGCTTAGATGACGATCACGATAATTGTAGTGGGTTGTGTTCTATCCATATTTTGAGGCATTATTAAATGTAAATGTGTACCAAGTGTAGTAGTAGCCCAACTGTGATAAGACTACGATTCTTTCAATTTTGTATCCAATGGAGAAGGGAACAAGGTGTTTGTGATGCTTCCTTTTATCAATAGAATCCATGAGCACAATCGGAAAAAAAAAAAAAAAAAGTTCTAGTAAAGGGTGTGGAGCTCAAGGCACGTGTTCAAGGCCGATCAAATCGAGTATGACAGACGGGTTATACGATTACTAGTAAGGTTTTTAGTGAAGTTCATAGTGAGTTCCATGATTCCATCTCTTCAAGAGGTGTTAACAAATCTCTAGTTGATAAAATTGTTGATCAATGTTGTCGTCTAGTTGCTCTTGAACGTGTATTCTCATCACATGAGACTACCTCTGCTCAGTCAATTATATATGCTTTTACTCATCTAGTGTCATCTTCTCCTACAAGTCTGTCCTGGATCGCGTCCAATCACATTGTAAGACCCATAGCCCTGTGAGATTGACTGTATGCTTCGTTTCTAGTGCCGGCACGTTCCCGGCGGACCAGATCGACGAGCATCGATCGTAACCATATTTCAATACTGCACTGACCCGAGACTTATACCTTGGAGACCGCATAGGCGATGCGATCCCAATGCCATGCAACATGCCCCATTGTTACACTCAGATTAGAAGTTATAGTTTTTGGCACAATCTGAGGTGGACTCCCACTTGCACAAATCCCAAGGTAGTCCAATCAATCCATTAACCCATCAATCACATCCTTCTCTCTCCCCATTAGTCAAACAAACCCAAGCCCTTGCCCATGTTAAGCCACTCCCCTCTCTCATTCCCTCTTCCCATTCTACCCCTCCCTCTTTTCATAATTCCCTCTCTATCCAAAAAGTTTTCCACAAAGCCCCCCAAATCCCTCTCATTTCCACAATTTTCCTAGCAAGTGAGAGAGAAAAAAAGAAAGAAAAGATTAGAGAAAACTAGTGAGAGATTAGAGAGGAAAGAGAAGAATTTTGAGAGAATAGAGAGAAAAGAGTGTTAAGAAAGAGTGTTTAAGAGATAGTTTAGAGAGAGAGAGAGAGAGCTTGAGGGTAAGTTTGAGAGTTAGAGGAATCTAGGAGGAGCTAGGTCCATCTGAGCCGTCCGATCGACGATCCGGCCTTATCCGACTGTTCAACACTATAGCGAGTGCAAGAGAGGACAAACTTTCCAGTTTCCCTTTCTTTCATTTCCATGGGCCCACAAGGGTGGGACCCACCTCGTTTATTTGCTAGTTGTGTGTAGGGAGGACCCCATAGTGGCGAGGAGCCCATCCAATGGCTCGATATCCCCTTCTTCCATTCTCTTTCTTTCTTTTATGATTGTGGACCATTGTGGGGCCCATAAGTGGGCCACACTGTGAGATAGCGTGCCTCGCACGCTATGATATCGTGGACCACCTTGTGTAGCCCATTGTGTTATTTATTTGCCATTCAACATGTTGATTAGAACACTTAGATCTAAAAGAAGGAAATATGCAAAAATCAAATTGATCTAAGCTTCTTGGGCCACCCCGAGATGGCCAAGCAGATGGATGGAGAGGATTGTCCACACGTGGGCCCCAGTTGAATAAAAAAGAAGAAAATATTAAACAATGGGAAGCTGCTGGACGGCAAGACATGCAGCGTCTGTTGCTGTGCAGCGTTAAAAGGGGGAAATCCTTTTGGGCATTATAGAGGAGCCCCGCTCGTGGGCCCCACCACGGTGTACATGTATAATTGTAACGCCCCAGATTTTTGCCAACCTGGAGTTAGATGTCCTTAGGCAAGGGGTAGATCCTAACCCCTTTTGAACCTCTCAAACCTCAAATCCTTTAGAAATTAGACAAGTTTAACTAAGTGCTAAACAAGATTAGCTGTGAAATCCGCCCGAATCATTTTAAATACGATCTGCAAGACCCAAAACTTGTAGAATCATTGACGCTAGGTTACCCTGAAATCTAGGATCAATCTCATTACCCAGTTGCTCTCGGGAGCACATTGAAACTCCGTATCGGATTTGGACCGCACGTCGAAAGTCCGATGACCACGAGACTAAGCGCTTAGGACTGCCTTGCTGGGCTTGACAACCATGTCAGAAATCAAATCCAGATAGTGTCCCGGGGCTATTTGCTTGAGCCCAAAGTGAAGTGTGTGAGAAAATGTGGTTTTCTTTAGAAATTAAACCTAATTTAAGTAATCTGAGACCTGTCACTTGCGGGCCTGATATAAGTAATCAGACCGTCAGAATCTGACCCAAATACACCCTCGGATCAGGGAAAATTTCATACATAGGTCAGTGTACTTGTAACCCTGATCGAGTTTCGGTGACCGTTGAACTGAAACTGGCCCGCCACATGTGATCTGGAAACCCGACTGGAATGAAAACTTAACTCGACCTAGATCCATAGTCTGTGAGCTTAAGTCCGACCTTTGGCTCAAGGGGGGCTCCGGAAGTGCTCCGTTGAGCTGAAACAGATGCTCTTTGGACATAACCTAAGTATACCTTGGCCCTGGGGCCATTTCCATCAGTTTTAGGCCTATATAAGGACCTTAAACCCTCTCTCATTCACTCCATACGAATTTAAGAAAACCCTAGGAGAGAGAAGAGAGAAAAGAGAGGGAAAGTGAGAGAGAGTGGGAGAGAGTTCCTGGGATTCAATCCCATTGTTCCACGTGCTTAGCCACTGCATCTGTATCTCTCTTCCGGCGATTCTGATTCCGTTTTCGGGTAAGAAATCCTAACCCGAATCAGTTCTAGAGATCCGATGAGTGTAACTGATGAAGTAGCTAACCTATTTCGTGTCATAGGTTGCCGTTCTGCCAGTGATTAAGACTTGGTGCTTAAACTGAGTCCGTTACTCGCTTCTACGGCATAAGGTGCGGACTTTAGACGCTTATGTTATAGTTTTCAATGCTTTCAATGTCAGATAATGATAGATTCATGATCTGGGTGTTATTGTACATGCAAAATGTGATGTTTGTTTTTCGATTCAGTTACGTATGCAAATTATGGCGTTTAGTGTATTCTGTATATTTGTAGAAAATACCGTATACGTACAAAATATGAAAGTGTGTTTGCCATGATTATTTACTGTGTATATGCTATATATATGTGTAATACTTACTCGGTGAAAGAATTCGCCCTAATACATGTTTTGGCTAATATGCGTTATGTATGTTAATAAGTGTATTCTAAGTGTTTGTGAAAATGCTTGTAGGAGTAAGTACTTAGATGATAGAGCTTAGGGTAGGTGTTCAGATAGGATTCTCAACTACCTTAGAGATGTATATGATTTCCTCCATGCAAGTTGTTTAGCTTAATCGCTTATTTATGGAATGTATGTGTTTGTACTTCATGTTTATATTGTGCTTTATAACATGCTTATTAACATGTTTGAATTAATTGTTAATTCTGCTCTCACTACGATACATGCTTTCTGGTTGTGATTGGGGCGATGCTATAGTCCAGGCAATCAGTAACAGGCTTGAAGTTGTAACTGAGATTCATTCGCCACGAAGGACGTGTTTGACAAACCCGAGTCGTATGTTGGTCGTCGGCAGTGGTTAGGCCACACGAAGTGCTTATGCACTTCATGTCGATCGATGCAATGTGCGCTCATGCTAGTCGAGCCCGTCAAGTAACCCGATTGGCCCCATGTATATTCACCATGTTTGGACGCTACTGCTTGAACCTAAGGTACCAAACTCACCAGTGAAATCCCGTTTAACCTTGGTACCTCGATCCACTAAGACTCATGAGCCGGACATAGTGGTATGGGACACCGTGGTCGAGCTGTCGGCCTACGCTGGGGTGACGAGCCTCCCCGTAGTGACCAGTGAGCACCCAGACTCGTGAGCCGAATACGGTGGTATGGGACGCTGTATTCGAGCTGTCGGCCTACACTGATTGGTGACAAGCCCTTTGTAGTGACCTCGAGCATACTCTAAGTCTATGTTGAGGCGACGAGCCTTCCGTAGAAAAGAGAGTATAAGCTAGGCCTACCCCATCGCAGCCTGGCTGTGGTCCCCAATCGGGTCGGTGACGTGCCTTCAAAAATAGACTGCCAGTTGGTAGGGCGTTGGTGGTAGTGACCTAGAACCGCAACATCGTATGAGATTTACTAGGACTGACGACCCTAGAATGGATCCTTGTTTGGGAATTGATATAAGGGAGGTACCTTAGTTTCCCAATCCTGTTGTATGAAAAGGACTAATAAGAACTTGGTAATCATATGCATGCACCGCATTAGGGGTTGCAGGTCAAGCACTGAGGCAGTGTTGTCATGCGCGAACGTGAGATGAAGTCGCTGAGGGAGCGTAGGCGAGGGCATGCATCATACATCCATGTATTCTTGCATTAACAACAGTACTAGGAATGTGTGATTTATTGCTTTATCATTACTGCTTGACTGAACTGATAACATGTTAACCTATGCTCTATTGTTCCACTGAGTTGATCACTCACTCCCACGTTACGGGACAGTGTTTTAAACACCAAACCAAACCCTGTTTGAGTTTCAGATAATGGCGATGCTTGCGGAGCGGAGCCGGTCTTTATGATGATGAGGAGGGTTTCTCCTTTATGCAGCTATCAGGCGAGTCTATGTAGACCATCTTCTGATTGACGGGGTTACAGGGTTGCTGATTAGATGCCATTACACTTTAGTTTGCTCTTTTGGAACACCCTTGTATATTCATTTTGTCATTTTTTTAGAGTATACATTGATATATTTAACCTGGTAACATGTTCACACTCTGGAGACTTACAACAGTTTATATATGTTATATATCTATCACAGTCTTCCGCCGACGTAATTTAACTGTCTCTGGAGTATGATATGTTATTTTGGTATAATCTCACTCATGTTTAATGCACTAATATGAACAACATTCAATCATCATTATCCATGTTGCATAAGTGATGCGTTGGAACTCGGGAGTGGAGTTTATCCTCGACCCCCGATTTTCAGGGCGTTACAATAATCCACATAGTCCATTTGTTAGGATACATCATTTCAGGGCTGGGGCCCAAATATGAGCTAGATCTAGATTTCGGGTGGGCCACACCATAGAAAACAATGGTGATTATGACATCCACTGTGATGTGTGTGTGCAATGTAACTTATCTAAGGCTGGACTCTTTGGGTCCACGGCGAGCTGGCCGATAAGATGGATGGAGCAGATAACCTCAGTGTGGGCTCCATTCAGCGAAAAACACAAAAAAAGGAAGAAAAAAAAAAAAAAACATTACATGCATGGGTGTGACTGCCCAATGACGTGAGTGGGCAAAAGCCCCTTGGGGCATGAACTGTGGGACCCACCTTGATGACAGTTTAGAGTCTTTTTGAAAAAGTCTGCCTTTCTTCATTGACAATCGCCCATTATATAGGTAGATTACAAGCTATTTAGGGAAGAAATACAAGTTGATCTTCAGCCCCTACCATATATACAAATACAAGTCGATCTTCACTTTACCATATATACAAATACAAGTCGATCTTTCACTTCTACCATATATACATCTATCTAAATATATTGATAGCTAATATATCCTAATTAAGGAAGGAATAAATCAGATAATCGCCATATCACCAAAGTCGTAGATATTAGTCAGAATCATTGTAGATATTAGTCAGAATCATTGTAGATATTAGTCAGAATCATTGTAGATATTAGTTGTAAATCTGCTGTGTAGATTGATATTTCCTTTGACATCCCCCCTCAAATTGATGCTGGTAAATTAACAAGCATCAATTTCCTAACGAGAAAATGATGGCGCTGACGTGGGCATACCAGAGGGAAGTTTCAAGTAAACGTCTTCCTTGAGATCACCGTGGAGAAATGCGTTCTTAACATCCATTTGATGTAAGGGCCAGGATTGGGATGCAGCAAGAGCGAGTATAGTTCGGACGGTGGTCATTTTGGCAACCGGTGCAAAGGTCTCATCGTAGTCGAGACCATATTCTTGTTTGTTGCCAAGTGCCACTAACCGAGCTTTGTAACGATCTATGGACCCATCTAATTAAGCTTGATGAAAACACGAACTTACCGCGCGAAGGGGTTTCACGGAGGAGGGACATGGAACAACATCCTGTGTTGGTTTTCTTCAAGTGCGAGAAGTTCGGTTTCCAATTGCTTTTCGCCAACACTCATGCTCCATTGCTCGTTTATAAGATGAAGGAAGAGAAATAGACGAAAAGTGGTCTGAAGGAGAAGAGAAACCAAACCTATCCGGGGTCTACGAACCCAGTATCTTGAATCGAGAGGGAGGTCAAAGTCTTTGAAACAGAGCAAAGAATCGGGAAGAAGCTTGAGGGGGCTCGGGAGGTGTCGAAGGTTGGTGGGAAGTGGCGGTGGAGCGTCATCGATACACTAGGAGAGGTTTAAGGACCGGATCTGCAAGAGAGTTAGAAACATAGGCAAAAACAGAAAATGAAGGAGAAACATGATCCGATGGGTAGAAAAGAAATATTGATTTTCGAAAAATCACATTTCTAAAACTCGAATGCGACACGCATTTGGATCATAGCAAAAAAACCTTTCGATGTACCGAATATCCTGAAAAAGCACATTTAATTGATCGAGCCGTAAGTTTTGTGCGTTCATGTGCGGAAAGATGAACATACTGCATACAACCAAAGGTACGAAGGTTAGAATAAGTTGGAGGGTGACCAAATAACCTGATGAAAGGTGAGTCATGGTTCAATGTGGGAGAAGGCAATCTGTTAATGAGATGGACAGCAGTGGAAAGAGCTTCACACCAAAATCGAGAGGGCGTGGAAGATTCTAACAAAAGAGTGCGAACCACATAAAAAAGGTGACGGTTCTTCCTTTCAGCCACTCCATTTTGTTGAGGTGTCGAAGGGCAAGACCGTTGAGAGATGATGCCATGATTCTGTAGGAAGTCCTGAAACAAATGAGACATACTCGCCCCCATTGTCAGAATGAAGGATTTTGACATGGCCGAAAATTGTGTCTGAATATATGCATGAAAAATCTTAAAAACAGAAAATACTTCGTCTTTGGAATGAAGGAAATAAATCCATGTGAAACGACTATAGTCGTCAATAAAAGTGACAAAGTATTTGTAATTAGCATGCGAAGTGACTGGTGCATACCCCACACATCACTATGTATCGATCGAAAGGTTTGACAACATGCGGTGTGTGAAAAGGAAAGGGTAGAGTTTTACTTTTGCCAAGTCTGCAAGAATTGCAATCAAACTGAACAACACTAAGAGATGGTGTTTCATTATTCCCAAGAAAACCAGATTTCAATAAAGCATGAAGTACATTAGAGTTTGGATGTCCGAGACGTTTATGCCACGCTTCGGTAATCAACATGAGCAGCAATTACAAGCGACAAAAGGCAAAGAAAAAGAAGACAGGAAATTGAAGAGGAAAAAGACGTCCCACTTTAGGCCCCCTCGCGATCATCCGCCCGATCGTTGATCCCGCACAACACAACCGCATTTAGAAAACTCTACTTTACAATCATTATCAACTAACCGACCGACAGACACAAGATTGGTGGTAAGACCGGAGATACGAAGACATCGGAGAGAGGAGGAAACATCACTAGTGGCCGTGATAGGTAAATGATTACCATCGGTATGAATTTTGAGATTTCCAAAATATTTGTTTACATTGGTAAGAGAAGCGACATTATTTGTCATATGATGGGAAGCCCCTAATCAAAGTACCAAGGAGATGATGTAGTGAAGAGTTTACCCGAGAGTCCTAAAGTCGAAAATGCGTAAATGATCATTTGTTGAATCATGTCGTGGGTCACGGGTTGGGCGAAACGGGAGTAGGAGCAGAGCACTTTGTGTTGTATTCACCAAACTACCCGCACTAGAAGAGCCAATCCGAGACAAGATATCTTTGTCTCCGATTTCTTGGGAGGTCGAGTTGGGCATTCCTCGATGATATGGCCATCCTTTTTGCAATAGTTGCAGAATTTTTCGGGGACAAAGCGACCTAAAGATAATGACCAAATCCCGCAATGTAGCAATGAATCGAAGGCTGCTCATATCCCTCGCTTCGTGGCTCGCCTTGTCTCGCATAAAGCTACGAGAAATGTATGTAGATCGTCGTTGTTCCATGGTGGTTTGAGTGAGAAGGATCATTTAGGCATGTATCCAAGGAGGGGACAGATTCTCGGTTCATAAGATTGGATCTAGTGCCTTCAAATTCAGACCTTAGTTTCATTAGAAATTGATCCCTCTGAGTAGTTTCATGGACAGATTGAACAAAACTAAGACCTTCTGGATGGTAAGTCAAAGATAAACTATATCGGTATTTCACCCAAAGATTAGTGAATCTAGAGTAAAATCATAGATAGAAAGACTATCCTGTTGGAGAGTGGCCAATTCATGTTCAAGCCGGAAACGACGAGCAGCGTGTTTTGTTGGTCCGTAGACCTTCTTGCATGTCCACATCCGAGTCATAGATCGAGAAGATCGAAGGTTCAAGATGATGTTGGGTTCAACGGATCCCAAAATCCATGCCATAACTTGTGCGTCCTTAACTTCCCACTTGGCGTGTCGGTCTTTATCTTTGTCTTTGTCAGGAGTTGGGTTACTGCCATCAACATGTCCCCACAGCTCCTTACCTTTGACGAAAATCCTGAAATGAAACGCCCAAGCAGAGTAGTTCTTGCCATTGAAACGAATCAAAGAAACATCGACTTATCGGAAGACATGAGGTCAATAGAACTAGAACAAGAATAACGAGACTAAGAAACTTGAGAGCACGAGACAAATGGAAATTTAGAGCAATAGCTCGATACCATGACAGCTTTAGAGTCTTTTTGAAAAGTCCATTTCTTCATTGACAATCGCCCATTATATAGGTAGATTACAAGCTATTTAGGGAAGAAATACAAGCGATCTTCACCACCTACCATATATTCAAATACAAGTGATCTTCAAATTCACCATATATACATCTATCTAAATATACTTGTATGCCTAATATATCCTAATTAAGGAAGGAATAAATCGTATAATCGCCATATTAGTCAAAGTCAGAGATATTAGTCAGAATCATCTAACGTGCTGTAGATATTAGTGTAATCATTTTGTAGATATTCGTTGTAGATATTAGTATATTTCCTTTGACACTTGATGTATGGGTTTAATCCACACTGTCCATCTGCTACACCAGATCATTTTAGGCATTGGCCCCAAAAATCAGTCCGATCTGGATTTCAGGTGGACTGCACCATAGTAAACAGCAGGGCCAGGGGCGTGCCCCCTTTCTGCTGCCAACAGGTGGACCACTCGTGGGGCCCACCTTGGTGCATTTGTTGAATCTACACCATCTATCCTCTTCGCCGGGTCATTTTAGGGCAGGGCCCCAAAAATGAGGGAGATCCAAAACTCAGATAGACCACACCAATAGGAACAGTGGAGGTAGGTGTCTAAGCCCCTCCTAGGGGTGTTACTTAAACAACCTAGCAGGGTGGGCCCACTCGTGGGACCCACCATGATGTATATGTTGAAATCCATACTGCCCATCTATTTCTCCAGCTTATTTTAAGTAGGGCTATACACGAACCAAGTTAGCTCGGTTAGCTCGCTCGACTTGACTCGAAAACGCTCGATTTGACTCGGTTCGAAACTGAGTTCGAGCCAAGTCTGGATGATTTTTTGAGCTCGAAAAAATTTCAAACCAAGTTTGAGCTTGGTCGAGCTCGACTCGACTCGGATTGAACTCGAACTCAAATCGAACTCAGATGAAACCAGTTTGGTGACTGGATTACTTTGATATTGATGTTGCTCACCAAGTGTTTGATGAAATGACTCAACGAAGTGTCAGCTGGTGCAAGGAAGATATGTATATGAAAGAAATTCCCTTTTTTCTTGATTTTGACGTTGCCTACAAGGTGTTTGATGAAATACCTATAAAACTATTGTTGTTGTTTTACATACAGTGAGAATTTGAATGTGCAGTCCATGTGTTTGTGAAAATGCTGCACAGGCGAACTCAACTCGATCTTGGCTCGAACTGGCTTGATCTGCTAACCGAACCGAGCCGAGTTCGAGCTGGCGTCAGCTAGTGGCCGAGTGGAGTCGAGCTTGGCACAAACTCGACTTGACTAGTGTACACCTCTAATTTTAGGGCCCGGGCCCAAAAATGAGACATCCAAATCTAAGGTTGACCACACCACTGGGAACAGAGGGGACAGTGACGTCTGCCCATTGAAACCTTCCCAAGGGTGTTGCCCCTTTTGCAGTAAAGGCAGACCCCACTCGTGGGACCTACCATGCTATATGTGTTTCACCCACACCGCCCATCTATTTTGCCAGATTATTATAGGGTTGGTGCCCCAAAATGAGAGAAATCCAAATCTTAGGTGGGCCACACCACTAGGAGAAGTGGGGAGAATGACACCCACCATTGGAACCTTTCTGTGGCCCACCATGTTGTTCATAGACCATCTAACGATGGCACAGGCCACACTCGACTTGTACCCTGGCCAGGATGAAAGGAAAACATAACTATCAACTTGATCCAAAGCTTTTGGGCGCCCACCTGGTGGGGCCCACCCTGTTGTATCTGTTTCATCCATGCCATCCATCTGTTTCTCAAGTTCATTTTAGGGATGAGGCCCAAAAGTGAGGCCGATCCGTATCTCAAGTGGGCCGCACCTCCGAAAAATAGTGGGACAATGACGTTCGTCATTGAGACCTTCCTAGGGACCACGTTGTTTGTTTGTTATCCACGCTACCCATCTGACAGCGGGACCCGCCATGATGTACCTATTTTATACATACCATCCACATGTTTTTATCAATTTAGGTCATGAGCCGATAAATGAGGCCGATCAGACCCTCAAGCGGGCCGCACCAAAGGAAAGTGGGAATTGAGTACCTACCATTGAAAAACTTCCACAAGCCCATTGTAGTGTTTGTTGCCACCCAACTTATCCATAGGGCCTACTGTGGACCCCACCATGGTGCATGTGTTTGTTCAAGCCATCCTGAGTGGGTTCCACCTTGATGTATACATTATATCCTCACTGATCATCCATTTTACTAGATCAAGTTATATGTAAAGGCCCTAGTGCGTGGCTGATTCTAGTCACGAGTGGGCCATGCTGCGTAGACCCTTACATCGCTAGAGGGGCCCACTGATCGGGTCCCACTCGCGATATGTCGAACCATTTAAGGCCAATTATCATGTGATATGTTTGATAACATGCTAAGGTATTTAGCCCGATAGGTTGACACTGATAATATGCATAGTGTAATGGATACTTTGCTCATTCATCTCTGCCCATATGCATCATTTGTATGCTTGTCTTGAAATGACGATTGATCATAGCATGTCTTTTAGGCTTGAGGTACTTGGGGGACCAGTACGAGGTAGGGTCGCCCTGCATGATCACACGATACGCGCAGGATTGATGCATGACTTGGATAGTGTGATTCATGTATATGCATCATGTGTGACACGTCGCATCTACTCCCTGGTGACACCAGGGAGGTAGTCCTGCAGTTTTGTTGTAGCCGGCGAATGATTTTATGGACACCGGAAAATATTGAGGTTAAAAGGTGTCACATGCGTCCCTGGGTGAAAGTCCCTAAACCCTGTGGTACCAGTAGGATACTCCAACATCTAGTCTGAGTGGATTCATGAGCACACAATGGTTGGATACTAGTAGGCCGTGTCACTCACTGTCTTGGGGTCGGTTCGAAAGGAGGTTTGACCTTACCTGCCTGGGTACAGAGGGCTATATGCTAAGTTGAGTTTAACCAGCTTGTGAAATGGGTTCGCTATCGACGAGCCGGGTGGTTTTTTGTGTACCATTGACGAGGTGGATAGTGAGGTCTTTTGCAGTCGCTTGGTCTTGGGCATGATGGGCGGCAACCAATGTCGAAAGTATACTAAGACCCCGATGATGATCCAATTGTGAACTATTTTGATGTGGACTAGAGGATTAGCACGTTGCATTGCATCTTTAGCATATGACATTTGGCCATGTAGGCCCTTGCATCGCATAGCCTAGGTATGGCTAATAGCATTTATGGACTTGCCAGTTTAGCCCTCCATTTTCGCTTCCTATGATATTTGTATGCTTCACACATGCATTGCGCACACACGCACGCACTCTCTAAGCTTCGTAGTAAGCTTACCCACGTTGTTTGTGTGCAAGTTATGCTAAACCGCAGCAGCATTGAGGCAAGAGCATGTGCCTGATCTTTTGGACTTTTGTTATATCATGTATTTCCCTTCTAGTATTGTACTTGAACAGATATTAATGGAAATGTGATGATGTTTTTTGTTTTCGTATACTTGTGGTTACGCTCATGTACAAAAAAAAAAAAAAAAAAAAAAACTCCTTGAAAATCCTCCTTGTGGGATCACAAGATCGAAACCTGGCGTATGGGAACTAGGAGTCAAGAATGGGGTACTACGGAGGTTGTCACTGCCGAATTCGAAGCTTGGAAATTCTATGAGCCCATTCACCAAGTTTGGGGCGTGACAAACATGGCTAGTACTACCTCTCAATTCATCTCTTACTCTTCATTATCTAAGCCTTATAATCGTGTTAAAAATGTTAATGGGTCTTGTACTCAAGTTGAGGGAACTGGGACAATAAATTTGCTCCCTCAATGTCAATGTTCTCTGTTTTGCATGTTCCTTAGTTCTCAACTAATCTCTTGTCCATGATTAGTCATACCAAATCACTTAATTGTCCTAACATTCTTCCCTTCGCAGTGTGTAATTTAGGACCTAGTGATGGGACATGATTGGAGGCAGCGATGAGAGCAATGGTCTTTTATCTTCTCAATTCTTCAAGCAATGTCTCTATAACTACTAGGGCTTGTTTAAAAATGAGGCGGCAACAGATCAAATCAGATAGGATAGCCATTGTCATTTTCATTTTGAGCAGAAGCAAACAAAAGGAATTTGTAAAGGGGGTTTTTTCACGTTGTTTTTGTTCCTAGAGAGATTTTCTATATACCAAATTCTCCCTTATTCAAATCCTATGTAGAAAGATTTTGAAAAGTTTCAGGATTTACCCCTCATGCAAAGCAGGCCCTCATGTATTTTCGAGACCTCTTTTGATGTGAAAGCTTTTCACATGTTCCTTCAGCATCTAATAGCAACAACCCAAAAACAAAGGATGGTCCATGTGTGATTCTTGGGTAAAGTAACTTTCTTAAAGGCTTTTGATACTATCAACCAATTGATGGGGGCTGAGGACATGCGCTTCTTTCTCACCATGTGGCAGTAGGTAAACATACATGATACAACTACTATATGGCATAGTCGTCTCATGCACCTATGGTTTTCTCATGGATCAGTGTGAAGATGACACCTATTTCCACAAATTCCAACTGTTCATCAATAGCTCATGTTATGACTACATATTCAAGGATAGAGTTCAATCAAGCTATCATCTCTTTCAAACTCCATATGTTCACAAACGACATCAATCTATTAAGGTCATTGCACTCAAAATTATTATGCCAGCTTCGGATTATTTTGCTCCTATTGATTAGAAGGTGAGAATTACAATATGATATCATATCTCTCTCCTCGAACATGATTTGGAACAGTTAATGACTAAATATGTTTAAATAAAGGGAATTCCCAATAAAAAGAGGCAGACGGCCCAAGTTTCTTTTGCCAACACATCCACAATTTCATTGGCCGCACTATCCACTTGTTTAAGAAAATGTTTAATATACAGGCGAGAGACCTAATTTCATTGAAAATGTAACAAAAATCCCATGGTTCTAATCCCACAGACATTGCCCACTTAATGATGTAGGAGTTTGCCCACCAAAGAGCTTCCCTAGGAGAAAATGCTTCTGCAATGTAGGCATCACTTGGGAAGATGGGGCCAGAATAGGCCAAAATGCTTAGGCCATTGTTCTCCCTTAAATTCCCACCAAGCCCAATGGATCAGGATTTAACAAAAGAAGCACCATCAAAGTTCATCTTCCATACAACCGCAGAGGGAACAGATCATCTACTCACTTTAATGACTTCGGAAGGGGCCGACATCGCCACATTGATCTAGTTCCTATGCCCATAGAAGGATGGGACTTCACATACTGTTTCTTTCACCAACATCTCCTAACATTCCTCTTTTATCCTCAGACAAATTACTTATAAAGTCCTAAATTTGCAGCTATCAGCTCACTCTGCTGTAGCTTAGATTCCTTAGAGGGAGTAGTTCTTAAAGATTGAGTCTAGAGAGGTTATTATGTGAGAATGTCATTGGGCTGAAAATAGTCAAATCCATCATGAGTAAAAAAGGCAGCAAGGACAAAAAAGTTGTCAATGATAAGAGAGGAAATGGAGTTTGATATGCTATGAATGTGTTTGTACCTTACAGGGAATCACACTTCAGATCCTATTGATTTGTGGCTAAGTAGAATTACACCATCAAATATGCTCCAGATACGGGGATTCATTGCATGCGGATTAGTAAAGAGTGTGGTGTATTATGTGGAAATCTTCAGCAAAATGGTGAAAGATTTGACAATACACTTATCTTGGTATTGTTGTCTTGTCACAGGCCCCTAAAGAGCATCAAGATCCTAAATTGGCAGCTCAAGCTCTGTGTTCATGTTTTAATATGCTTCTCACTGGAGAAGCATATGTTCAAAGCACTATTAATTATTCCATTGATGTTCAACTTTCTCCATCTTCTTCATGAGTATGACATGGTTTATGGGAAGTGATACTTAAATTGAACATTTCATGAAGTTCTCCAGCACATCTTTAAAATGAAGGAAATAGGACAACTTAACGACTTTCTCAGAATAGAGGTCTCGCAAGGGTGACACTCTTTGCTACTCATTCCATGGAAATACGCCACTGACCTTTTGTGAAGGAAATAGGATAACTACTTTCTTGGAATAAAGGTCTCCCAAGGGTCACACTCTTTGCTACTCATCCAATGGAAATATGCCACTGACCTTTGGTGTTGTTCATCAATGCTTGATGTCACAAGTTCTACTCCTTTCAGTAACATGCTTGGGTGTTGATACATCCAATGGAAATATGCCACTGACCTTTGGTGTTGTTCATCAATGCTTGATGTCACAAGTTCTACTCCTTTCAGTAACATGCTTGGGTGTTGATACTTCAACACTTCTTCCAAATGCCACTCATAAACATGTTAAGCAGCATTTGGTATTGTAGTCATGTGGAGTACCATGTGTTTCTTAGTCCTAATGTTATTTCTTGGGGTAGGAAAAAAAAATGCAGTACAAAGCTGGATATCATGTAAAATCCAGTACAAAGGTTGAGTTAACATAGATTACATGCTTTTGTGTAATCTTGGTATCTTGAATGGTGCATGTCCTACCACCAACATATAGACATTATGTGAGTGAATAACTTGTCCATTGTATTAAAGGTACATCACGTGAGACCATTCTACGAATGCTTCAGTTATGCATGTTGATGACAAATACAACCTACAAGAAATGTTACATGATGAATAATAAAATATGACCAACGACATATTTCAATGACTTACCATTTCCAGTAAGGGCTTTCATGATCAACACTAACAATATCCTAATCTTCTACATCATTGATACATTCAGTCTTACTCATCATTAGCATTGTGTCATGTGGCTAGTGGTGAGCACAACATACTAAGTGCACATGCCAGGTTGGCTATAAGACAACTTCTTGAATTGAAACAGCATTGAACTACACAAAGTAGTGCACAATCAAAACTAAAATGATACAGAAGCTGCTGGAATCATGATGATTAATTTTATATGGCAGTCAGCATTAAATGCTTACACATTGATCTGGTCCATTGCTGAGACTATCATTGCATGAAACACTAGAGGCAAGAATGATATTGTGTAAAGAGATTTATTTCTTTCAAGAGTCGGTACTGGAAACCAACTTTCATCCTTAGCTATCTCCCCAGTTGTTGCCCGCATCCATGAGCAAAGCCTCAATATATAGATCTTTGTGACTTCCGAATGAAGCCCACGCAAGGCTTTGACTGGCAGTCAGGAAAATACCATAAGAATAGAGTGACTTCAGAAGAGAAAACTGTGCTCAGAAAAGGAATTACCTACCAGAACTCGGAGGAGCAGACTCTTTCCCTTCCATGGCCTGGCATGCTTTGGATATTTCCTTTATGGAATCACGCATGTATGGATGAAGAGTATTTGATTCTTCAAGATCACAAAATGTGCTATGGACCTGCATCAGGAATAACTAATAGCATAAGTTTCACTCTGCACTTACTAGCTGAATATAGGAAACTGGTACAACATTAAGTCATATATTTGCCTGAGTTTATTCAGTTTGTACTCATTAGGCTGCATACAATAAAACCTATGTTCATGTGGTTGAATACTGCACAGAACAGAATGCAAAGAACCAAATCTATAGACATGCATGATCCATCATGGAAGAATGGTAAACAAATAGCAGCATACATCTGAAACCATTAAATCTGAACAAGTTATTTTTCATAAAGATGGTTTACTTATCCTTAGGTGAAAGCGTAAGCATTCTTAAGAGAATAAAGTTAAACAAAACCAACATCCATTTTGATAAAGCTAAGGCAGGCAGCATTTGGCTTAGGTCTTTCAGGAGTGGAGAAAAACTATTTCTGACTTTAAAATTTCTACTCTTGGAAGAATATTTTGTGAAATTGGACTGTTGTGTTGTATCGGGAAGAAGAGCTATTTGGTGTCCATATAGTACCAATTCACATTTCCGAAATTTCTAGTACAGTAGAAATCACAAAAGTCACGTATAACTTTTCCCTGCAGCTCAAACCAAAAGCAACCTAAAGGAATTGGTCCATGACTGGTGACAAATAAAGAAATTAAATATACCATATTCCCAAATATATGATCAGCCAAGAGGGAATAACCCAGCAAAATTTGAGCCTCAACCAGATAAATTGAGAAAGTTCTACTTACGCAATCAATGGATTGTTGATATATGGAAGAAATTCAAGCATTCGATAAAACAACTTATCATTTTTAACCACTAACACAGCCCAGTTGGTCCTGGAGCAATGTCCAAGTTGCATGTTTAGGAAATGGCTTTGGCATTTCTAGATAGTCTCCTAGGAGACATCCATGCTCACATATTGAACAAATGGATTACATCAAGATTTATGATTATAGATGACTTGTCTCGCTTTTTCAACCAATTTTTTTTCTTTCCAATATCTTCCAATATGAGGTTGATATAGTGTGCAACAAATGATCAAATAAATGTCTCAATTTCTCTATCAACATTTTTCTAGCTGTTTTATAGGATGCTTCATGGTTGGTAACAATTTGCACACTATTTTCTTCCTTCATTTCATTGCATTGTGCATGAACACATGCACTCTACTAAGTTGTCATATGCACTGCGCACGCACACATGCACTCTACTAAGCTTCATAGGAGGCTTATGGGCATTTGTTTATGCTGCAGGTTAGACTAGGGCGTATTAGCAGTGTTGAGCCCGAAGCGTGTGCCTAAGTTCTTTTAGAAATTTTTTATATCTTGTATTTCCCTTTCTAACACTATACTCAAAGTTCTATACTAGACATGTGATGATGTTTTGATTTTTGGTACACTTGTGGTAATGCTTCTTTATTATTTTATTTTTTTTTAAAAAAAAAATCACCCTAAAAATCCACCCAGAAAATCCTCCTTTTGGGATCCCACTTTTAAAACTTGGCATATGGAAGCTAGGAACTGAAATCGGGATACTACGGAGGCTTTCACCACTGGATTTGGCAGCCAGGAATTTGGTGAGCCCCATCCCCAAGTTTGGGGCGTGACAATTATGCCTATGACTATGGGTCTATGTAACGCCCCAAATTTTTGCCAACCTGGAGTTAGATGTCCTTATGCAAGGGGTTGATCCTAACCCCTAATTAACCTCTCAAACCTCAAATCCTTTAGAAATTAGACAAGTTTAACTAAGTGCTAAACTAGATTAGCTGTGAAATCCGCTTGAATCACTTTAAATACGATCTGCAAGACTCAAAACTTGTAGAATCATCGACACTAAGTTACCCTAAAATCTAGGATCAATCTCATTACCCAGTTGCTCTCGGGAGCACATTGAAACTCCGTATCGGATCTGGACCGTACGTCGAAAGTCCGATTACTACGAAATTATATAATCAAGACCGCCTTGCTGGGCTTGACAACCACCTCGGAAATCAAGTCCAGATAGTGTCCCAAAGTAATTCGCTTGAGCCCAGAGTGAAGTGTGTGAGAAAACGTGGTTTCCTTTAGAAATTAATTCGAATCTGAGACTTGTCATTTGCGGGCCGAATATAAGCAATCAGACCATCAGAATCTGACCCAAATACACCCTCGGATCAGGAGAAATTTCATACACAGGTCAGTGTACTTGTGGCCCTGATCGAGTTTCGGTGACTGTTGAACTGAAACTGGTCCGCCACGTGTGATCTGGGAACCCGACTAGAACGAAACCTTAACTCGACCTAGATCCAAGGTCAGTGAGCTTAAGTCCGACCTTTGGCTCAAGGGGGGGCTCCGGAAATGCTCCGTTGAGTCGAAACAAACTGGTTTTGGACATTACCTAAGTATACCTTGGCCCTGGGGCCATTCCCATCAGTTTTGAGCCTATATAAGGGCCTTAAGCCCTCATTCTCTCATCCCATACGAATTTGGAAAACCCTAGGAGAGAGAAGAAAGAAAAGAGAGAGAAAGAGAGAGAGAGAGAGAAAGAGAGAGAGAGAAGTGGGGATTCTTCCTGGGATTCTTCCCTGCTAACCCACCTGCTGAAACACCACTCCCGTGTAGTTCTTCCGGTGTTTCCAACGCCGTATTTGAGTAAGAAATCCTAACCCTAACCTGTTTTAGAGATTCAAGAGATTCAAATAGAACAGTTGATAGAATAGCTAACCTATTCCCTGTTATAGATTGTTCTGGTGCTGTAGATAAAGGTTCAGTGTTTAAACTGATTTCGTTACGCTTCTACGGCGTAAGGTGCGGACTATAGATGCTTAGGTTATGGTTTTCAATGCTTTCAATGTTAGATAATGATAGATTCATGATCCGGATGTTATTGCACATGTACAAAGTGTTATCCGTTTCGTTTTTCAGTTATACATTAATTATGTTGAATATACTGTATTCCATGTATTTATAGAACATACCGTATACGTATAAAATTTGAAATTGTGTTAGCCATGATTAACTGCTGTATATGTATGCTAGACTTACTAGTATTAACTTTTGGGTGAACAGATTTGCCCTAAGGCATGTTATATCAACATACGTTGTGTATGTTATATTGTGTAGCCTATGTGTTTGTGAAAATGACTGAATGAGTATAGAATTCGCATTCGTGCTCGCCATGACCAATAGTCATGGATATATGATGGTTGTATAGGCGATAAACCTTAGCGAAAGGATTTGCCCTAAATCACGCCACGGCTAATGCACGTATATATGTCCAAGTGTGTAGCCCACGTGTTTGTGGAAATGATTGAATGAGTATGAAACCCGGATTCATGCATGCCATGATTATCCGTCGTGGGTATATGCATGTGGTATACGAGGCAACTCCCTAGTGAAAGGATTTGGCCTACTACCTGTGTGATCAACATACGTCATGTATGTTGATGTACGTGTAGTCTAAGTGTTTGTTAAAATGATTGAATGAGTAAGTGGTTAGTAAATTAAAATTTATATGGGTGTTGAGCTATGATTCCCAACTCCCTTAACTATGTGTATGATTTCCTCCATGTATTGTATATTATAGCGTCTGTTTTATCTATGGAATGCATATGTGTGGATTTATGTTTAAGTTGTAGTCCATAAAATGCAGAAACAAATCCGTGATGGGTGATGGGAGAGCGGTGTAACAATTTCGTGCAATAGCCCTGGCAGCCTAAAAGCGGACATTATTGGACCTTTGATTATATGATTTGCCATCTTTAACTATCTTCTAGAATATTTTGTTGTAATTGAATGTGATTGGGGCTATTATATAGTCCAGGCAATCGGTAACAGGCCTTGATGTTGTGGCTGAGGTCATTTCGCTACAAAAGACACGTTCGATGAATCCGAGTCGTACGATGGTTGTCGACAGTGGTACCTTGTCGGTTCTTGCCATCGCGTATGCTCGTCGTACTAATCGAACTTGTCTAATAAACCGATGGGCCTATTGTGTGTTCACCATGTTTGGACGTTACTGCTTGAACCCAAGGTACCAAACTTACCAGTGAAACCCCGTTAACCTTGGTACCTCGATCCGCTAAGACTCATGAGCCGGACATGGTGGTATGGGACACTGTGGTCGAGCTGTCGGCCTACGCCGAGGCGACGAGCCTCCCCGTAGTAACCAGTGAGCAACCAGACTCGTGAGCCGAATACGGTGGTATGGGACACTGTATTCGAGCTGTCGGCCTACACTGATCAGAAGATGAGTTGTGCGTGAGCCTCGTGTGGGCCATTACCAAACAAAACCACCGCTGCACACTCTGATACCTGTTTGTTGGACAATATCTGAAGGGGTGTTGCGAATGCGTCAGCCTCGGATGACGCGTTGGTGTAGTGACCTCGAGCATACTCTGAACCTGCGTTGAGGCGACGAGCCTCTCCGTAGTAACTAGAGTATAACTAGGCCTACATTGATAAGGCGACGAGCCCTTTGCAGCGACCTAGAACCGTATCATCGTATGAGATTTACTAGGACTGACGACCCTAGAATGGATCCTTGTTTGGGAAGTGATATAAGGGAGGTACCTTAGTTTCTCAATCCTGCTGTATGAAAATGACTAATAAAGAACTTGGTAATCACGTTCATGCACCGCATACGTGTGCGTTTGGCATTGATGGTCAAGCACTGAGGGAGTGTGGCATGCCGCGAACGTAAGGAGTCGCTGAGGGAGCGCAGGTGAGGACATGCATCATACATACATACCATTCTTGCATTAACAAGAGTACTTAGGGATGTGTGATTTCCTGCTTTATCATTACTGCTTGATTGAATTGATAACATGTTAACCTGTGCTTTATTGTTCCACTGAGTTAGCTACTCACTCCCACGTTACGGGACGGTGTTGTACACACCAACCAGACCCTGTTGTAGTTTCAGATGATGGCGATGCTCGTGAAGCGGAGCCTGACTTTTATGATGGTGAGGAGTTCTCCTACATGCAATGATCTGGCGGGTCTATGTGGACCTGAAGTTGCGTACCGAGGCCACAGGGATATGGATAGTTGAACATTACACTTTATCATTTGGTAAATTTTGAAATTTTACATGTAATTATTGACCTGGCAACGCATACATGCTTTGGGGACCTGTACTGGTTTAGAAGGTTTTATATACTCATCTTGCGTATCACAACTGTCCCTGAATCATGTTTGCGGTTTTGGCTTAATCTCATTCATGTTTCATGCACTAATACAGACAACATACAAACATCACTTCATTTGTTGCATAAGTGATGCATTGGAACTCGGGAATTGAGTTTCTACTCGACCCCCGATTTTCAGGGCGTTACAGTCTACCTACGGCAATGGCTAGCAGCTAACGGATGAGAATCACCAACCACATGCAATTGTATCGAACCCAAAGACTGAATCATGTCCAAACACACCCAATCCAATAAAAGAGTTTTCTCTGTAAGAAATGAAAGGGGAAAATGCAATAGCCAACAAATAATCAAAGCTCTCACCAGTTTTGATGGCTTAGATCATACGCCCACATGTACAAATATGCAATTGCACAAACTCTAGCCCAAGGCTTGTAGAAAAGATACAAAAATGTCCCAAAAGTTGCCAGACAATTTTAATTATTGATTTTTATAAGAAATGGAACAAAAGAAAAGCCCTAGAACTAATATGGGTTGTACATCAAGCATAAATTATGGGTTGGGTGTTATAATCTCAAACCTACAATCTTATTTTTAAGGAAAAAGACTAAAATACCCCAATCCATTATTTGCAGTATCGATACTATCGGCCAATATATCAACTAATAATATCAACATCACACTCCAGCGATACAAAAACCCCTTGGAATGTAACTAGAAAACACATATTCATATGTATCGATTGATATATCGCAATTATCGCAAGTTAATGGAATGTATCAGCGATATTTTTCTAATATCGCAATGTATCGTGTTTTTTTGCTTTAGTTTTTTACTGGGTATCGTCAATATCAGTCGATATCGAGAGATATAGATGATACCACACAGGAAACCTCTTCTTTGCTTTAAAAAACTCTATACCCATTTTTCCCCATTTCCCCTCAAATTTATTCCCTCTAAGATCCTTGTCAATGGATTTCGGTCCATCTTGTGCAAGGATTTGGGTGAAAAACTAACATTTCAAACTGGAATAATCATTTTCTTAAATTTAGGGCTGTTTCTCAATCGGTGAGGTATTTTGCATTTACATCAATTTCTTTTTGTTTAGATCATACAAAATGAGTGTGAAATCATAAGAAATCATTGATTCTTCATGTTTTGCATTGAAAATCAATAATTTCAACCTTCGATTTCGACACTTGAGTGTAGGTGGCCTGATTTGGGGAAATTTGGAAATTTTTGGAAATTTCTCCAATTTCTCCCGAATTTCTTGTGATGTGGCACTCTAAACATGAAATCAAGCATGTATGAGGCCTGATTTATTGATTTGTCAACTTTTTTTCAAATTTCGTTAAAAAAATATTTTTTAATTAAAAATAATTTAAAATTTTATTAAAATATATATATTTTTTGAAATTTCCCATCAACCAGCAACCAACTGAGTGCAATTTCAAACTATTTAGAAGTCTTTCACGAATTCATCATCACATGCACTTTAATTTCCATATTTGAATGTAGGTAACCCAATTTGGGGGAAATTGGGAAAAATTCAAAATTTCCCCAATTTCTCCCAAGCCACTTACAATGTTGCACTCCAAACATGAAATCAAGCATGTATGAGGCCTGATTTACATATTTGTGAAGTCCTTGTCAAATTTTGAAAATAAAAATTACTTTTTAATTACAACAATTATTAAAATATTTTTTTTCCAAAATTTCCCTTCATCCAGCTATTAATTGATACTAATTTCAAAGTATTTATGAGTGTTTAATGAAATGATCATCACATATACTCAGTGTTCGAAGTATTGGTATTGCTACAAGTTTCACTGGCCAGGGATACGGAAACAATATCGATATCACCAATAATACCGCTAATAACCAGAAATGCAAGGAAACATAGGAAAAACGGTGGAATTTTCAGCGAAAACTCCAGGAGATGTTAAAATGTACATACTTGCATATTTAGAAATTTAAAAAAAAAAAAAAATTGCAAAAAGAATGCATATATAACAAGTTTCCATTTAATGGGGCCTTAAAAGCATGTGTTGTTGTAAGAAATCGGTCCAACCATCCCCTCCAGCCTATTTAACTATCCAACCTTCCATCCAAACATCTATCGATATTGCAAAATATCAACAATACGTGATATTTCACCAAGAAATCATCAACAATTGGAAAGGACACGGAAGATTGTGGTCTCAATATCTCGCATGTTGCGATATTGATAATATCGAGATATTATCAATGACAAATTGAACACTACATACAACCATGGTGAATTGGTCATCCCAAACCTTTTGTGTATAGGGCTATCGATCCACATCTTTCTGTGTCTCGATCTCCTATGTGCGAAATTTGTCCTATCTTCCTTCAGTTGCAAGCTACGGCTTTGCCTACTCTTGCAAGGGCTTACGCCTTGTTGTTAAATCCATGATGCGCATAAGGTACTCGACTATCCTAGAATAGAGTCGGGTGTTGAAAGTTTTTTTTTTTTGTTGGGGGATTTTTCTCTAGAAGTTGTTAGTCAGCTCTGTGATTCGCGCGAAGAAGGCAATTCACCTCTTACACGTTAACACGAAGAGTCTTTCAATCGGGCAGCAAAATATCAACAACAATACAGAGACTCGAAGACCTAAACTTGATTTTTCCAATGTTTTTTGTCACGACCCTAAATCTAGTGTTGGTAATCCATGATTACTATACACCAGATTTTGGTTGACAGCCTCCGTAGAACTCCGATTTTGGGACTTCCAACGATCACATACTAAGTCCCATAAGCAGGGCTCCACAAGGAGGATTTCTGAAAGTAAAGATGACAAACACATATCATTTCTCAAAATTTTCATCATATTCAACATATACTACTGTCTACAACTGAGCACATCAAGGCAAAACCAAAACATAGAGCTCCCTACTCTCACCTGTAAAAAAAAAATAGAAAGGAAAGCTTGAGCTACCAAGCCTAGTGAGTGCGTGTGTACAGTGAAAATGCATGTTTCATGTCATGCTCATATAATGCACAAACCTGCTAGACCGATAACAATAAAATAAAGATACAATGCATTATACCACTTTTTATGTTCCAAATGATGTTTATATACAGAGGTGGGACTTCTACCCACTTGTAACATACATACTCTTTCAACGTTTCTACAACTTTTCACATTTTCCAATTAGATCACCGAGGTCTGAAACAGAGGTGGGACTCGCATATGATTATTACCCACTTGCATAGACTTTTCCACCGTGGTCAACTACAGAAGTGGGAATACATAGTTCACGGGCCGAACTAGTCTAACCCACTTGTGTTGAACCTCACTATCTGCCTAACAGCGAGAAGTCATAAGTCGCCTGGCAAAACAATAGCGGACAATTTACGAGTTCGTCACACACAACCTATCTTTGCTTGCCCATAAGCAGGTCAGGTTAAACCTCTCAACCAATCGACACGCGTCGGTGGGAGTCACTGCCTACTTTGGTATTTCGGCATTTCAGCGCTTTGTTCTTCCATCCAATATAGGCATTGGTTGCTCCCAATGGTACTAATCGGGGTTTAGGGACTTTCACCCACGGACCCTCTAATCATGTCCTGTTGAATTACACATTTTCAGTGTGGTGTCCAACTTAAGTCATAACAAAGTATGTTTCATCGCATTTATAATCATTGTATGCATGAGTCCACACACAATCACAATATAGCATGAAGTCAATCTAAATTCAATCTGGGATTCATTCCGCTATAAGACTTCATACCATAAGCATGCTTTTTCTCAAGAATTAACTACATCAAAAGGAGGAAGGATAATTCTTTTAAACGTTTTGTCAAACAGGTAGCGGGCGGACTTTGTAAAGGACAGAGAGAAACCGATGGCAATACGTATGAACTTAAACAAAACTAAATCATCTCTATCATCCAACCTTCCATTAATAATCTCACTAACTAAATCAGAAAAATCCAGCAAGAACCTTCAGAAAATCCAGCAATAATCTAACCCTAGATTAGAAAATTTAGCAATCACCTAATCCTAAATCAGAAATTCAGCAATCACCTAACTCTAAATCAGAAAATCCAGCAATAACCTAACCTTAAAGCAGAAAATCCAGCAATAACCTAACCCTAAATTAGAAATTTCAACAATCACCTAACCCTAAATGCAAATCCAGCAATAACCTAACCCTAAAGCAGAAAATCCAACAAGAACCTAACCCTAAATTAGAAAATTCAGCAATCACCTAACCCTAACTCAGAAAATTCAACAATAGGGTTTTCAAGGAAACCCCAACGCACATATATGCGTGCTCCTAATCGATGCACTCACCTGTAACTATCAGAGGATTGGCTCTCAACCTCAGCTTCTATTTCATTTTCTTCTTCTTCTTAACTTCACACTCAACAAGAAAGAGAGTGCTGGAAATAAGATGTTGAAAGAGGTCTTTTTATGTATATGGACTTGAAACTTGTTTTAAAATTAGTTTTTGTCTAAAAAGAAGGTTTGGGAGGTGTTTTGTGATGTTTTTGAGAAGCATAGGCTTATGATAACAATATAACAATGTTATTTAAGTACTTTGAACTAATTTGAACTAACGTATTCCAAGGATTTTAAAAACATCGAGGTCATTTGAGCTATTTTATCAAAATATACATGTGCATATCTATTCATAACTTACAATCCGGGTGTCCTATTGACATGTCGTTTTCGCTAGTAACTCCGTTTGAAAACTCGATGGTGAGGCTCCACCAGATAAAATAAGGACATAATTGTCATTTCTCAGATTGTTTCATTTTAAGTCCGTATCTTAAAATTCGGACATCGGGTTGAAATACGGCTTGCGGCTCGATAACAGAACAACATTATGATCAAGTCAAAACATTCCGGGGCCAATGGACCTACAACCAATAGCTATCCAGTGTACGAACCAGATTTCGGGGCCTCGGGTCTTACATTTTTAGGATCTAGAATAGTGTGAAAAGAATGTCCAGCTTCGAGTTGTTCGGGAATAGTTACTTGATTTAGGTGCGAAGATACCTATGGCGAGAGAAGAGAATGAAATCCTAACATAGAAAGATAGATACCAAACCCCCGTTATCGCATCCTTCCCCCTAAAAAGAGAGATTGAAAGCGGATCCGTAGGAGGACAAGCACCGAGCCTATCAGTTTGGGGAATTAGAAGCTTACTAGTGGGGAATGCAAGCCGAGGGGATGAAAGGGTAGGAATATCTCTCTTAAGGCCGGATACCACTAACAGAAGGGATGGCTGGAGGAATGAGGAAGCGTCGCCATCCCCAGTGGAAGAGAAGTGGAGCTGTGACACCGATAGCAAATTGCCCAAGAGGCGAAAGTGTTGGAAGTCGCTCGAGAGATGGAGATAGGAGACGTATGTAATCTTTGAGAAAATCGGGGTTGCAACAGAGTCAACCAAAGGCCGGAGCATCTTAGCAGACACAGGAGAGAAAAGGGCCCCTTTCACTTCGTCGTTCCAAAAGATTTTAGCAAACTCAAACATTGCTTTGATCTCTTCTTTCGAAGAAATAAGTAGCTCACGAGGAATGGAAAGAAACATTCTATATTTGACCTCGAAGTCCTCGTATAGCACTTCTTCCAATCCTCAATGAAACATTCATAGGGGCGGATCGTAGGGCTAGAACAAGCATAATTGCTTGAATGGCTAGAAGTGGGCTGACTATATCTTCTATTAAGGTAATGACCTGGCGGATTGACTCCGTCCTCTAACTGACTTACATATGGAAAGGAATGAATCCGACAAGAGAGAGACCTCTATTAATGATCAACATAGGGTTCATGGATGTACGCAGTAATGATCCCTGTTGGGACACATCATTGGTTGCAGCAACCATATAACGGTCCATATTAACATAGATGTCCATGGATGGTTGGTTGATAAGCACGCAGGTCCAATAATCATCCCAGCATAGTCAAGTCTCTGCTCAGGCGACTGGTGAATATGGTGTGCAATATCAGTCATCCATAAACCCCTGTTGACTAATGAACGAGCTTATAACTCCTACGGTCTTTTAAGGTGTAACGCCCCAGATTTTTGCCAACCTGGAGTTAGATGTCCTTAGGCAAGGGGTAGATCCTAACCCCTTATGAACCTCTCAAACCTCAAATCCATTAGGAATTAGACAAAGTTAACTAAGTGTTAAACTGAATTAGCTACGAAATCCACACTAATCACTTTAAATACGATCTGCAAGACCCAAAAAGTGTAGAATCAATGATGCTAGGTTACCCTAAAATCTAGAATCAATCTCATTACCTAGCTGCTCTCAGGAGCACATTGAAACTCCGTATCAAATCAGGAATTAGACCGCACATTGAAACTCCGACCTTTGGCTCAAGGGGGGGGCTCCAAAAGTGCTCCGTTGAGATGGAACAGACCCACTTTGGCTATAACCTAAGTATACCTTGGCCCTGGGTCTAATTTGGAGAGTTTTTAGCCTATATAAGGACCTTAAACCCTCACTCTCTCATCCCATACGAATTTGAGAAAACCTAGGAGAGAGAAGAGAGAAAAGAGAGAGAAAGTGTGAGAGTTGTGGGAAAAAGATCCTGTTACTCTACCCTGCTACCATACGTGCTTAACCATCACGATCTAATCGCTTTTCCGGCAATTCCGGCTTCGTTTCTAGGTAAGAGGACCCTAACCCTAACCTGTTTTAAGGTTTCTATTAGTACAAGTAGCGAAGTAGCTGACTTACCTTGTGGTATAGGTCGTCATATCGACGTTGACGAAAGCATAGAGTTTCTATTAAATTCATAGCGCTTCTACGGCGTAAGGTGCGGACTTTAAACATATAGGTTATGGTTTTCAAGGCTTTCAATATCAGTTAATGATATATTACTGACGTGGATGCTATTGTATATGTACAAAGTGTTGTCCGTTTCATTTTTCAGATATACGTTAACTATGTTGAATATACTGTATTCCTCGTATTTGTAGAAAATACCGTATACGTATGAAATACGGATTTGTGCTTGCCATGATTAATTGTTGTCTATGTATACTATAATATATGTGTATCAACTTCTGGGTGAACGGATTAGCCTAATACATGTTTTATCAACATACGTTGAATGATGGGGACATCTCGCGCACACGCGCACGCACGCCGCCCCACCTACGCACGTACGCATAGAGTAGGAGGGCCCTACCACCGATCTGGCTTGATGACGACGTCCAGGGAGGGTCTCCTACCTAGAAGACGAAATTTGGTTTAAGAGAGTGGGCCTGATAGCCAAGAAAAGCCTATCATGGGATCTCATGATCATGGCCCACTAGTCGGATTGATTTCATATTTTAGGTTTTGCTTATTTATGTTATTTAGAACATTGTGAACGCTTTAGATTTTTTTGATTGGTTTTTATTTTAGTTTACTTGATCGCCAAGTAATAGGTTGCGCACATGGCGCGAGTTTTGGGGTATAGAGTTTTCCCTATAAATAGGCACCCCTTGTAGTTCTTTTAATTCATTGAAGATTAATAAAAATTCTGCGTTTTCCTACTCTCTGAGTTGTGAAGCCTAATTGGGTGGGAAGCCCTCCCTTCATCGAAGGGTTAACTACCGCGATGCAAAGCCACATCTATCCCGATTCGCCCCCATCCATCGCCATCTCTACTACCCATCTTCTACCATCCATTCTTCTCACCTTACCTCATCATCTACACTTCAAATCAATCATCTATTGCAGTAATTCTCCTCCCCACATCAGAATTTCAGAATTTGGCCTACAGGAGGGCTGAAACTTCGGCGGAGCACCACGCACAAACCGTACATCGGATCGAGTTGAGATTTAGGGGTTTTGGAGCCCATCTTTGGCCGACCAGGGCCAAAGTGGCCTTTTTCTAAATAGTGGGCCCCACACACGTGCGGCCGGGATCACACGCACGTGCGCCTGGGCCATTGTTGTTGTCCACGCGTGCGGTACTTCTCTGGTTCGTCTCTCCTCTCTTTCACTCCACTTTCACCCAAAATCCCTAAACCTAACCCTAAATTACTCAAATCTCCAATTTTATGCCCTTTTTTCTTACCCTAGGGTTCCTTGATTTGAAATTGGTGAATCCCTTGAATTAGGGACTGATTACTATGCATGTGTGGATGATTATTTCTTATTTTTTAGTATCATTTGGTTCGTAATTTTTATTGATCCAGCCCTATCATGTGTAGGCCTGGACCCGCATAAATTCCCCTTAATTGAATGTTTGGACTTTCTTGTGGGATATGGAATTTGTATAATTGTTTTTGAACTAACGTGATCTTAAGCCTGAAATCTCGCATATCATAGTTAATTTTCATGTCCTGCATCATTGAGTATGTTATATTGTGTAGCCTAAGTGTTTATTGAAATGCCTGAATGAATATAGATTCATGATTTGTGCTTGCCATGTGTATTGAATGTAAGAACATGATTGTGGTGTACTAGACAACTCCTTAGCGAAAGGATTTGCCCTAAATCACGCCATGGCCAATGCACGCTATGTGTGTTAAAGTATGTAGCCCAAGTGTTTGTGAAAATGAACGAAAGAATATGGAACGTGGATTCATGGTTGCCATGGCTATCCGTCATGGGTGCTCGCGTGTTATAAATGGGGCAACTCCCTAATGAAAGGATTTGGCCTAATACCTATGTGATCAACATAGGTCATGTATGTTGATGTATGTAGTCTAAAGTGTTTGTTAAAATATTTGAATGAGTAAGTAGTTAGTCAATTGTAATGTATTGGGGTGTTGAGATATAATTCTCAACCCCTTTAACTATGTGTATGCTTTCCTTCATGTACCGTATCTTATCGTGTCTGTTTATCTATGTAATGCATATGTATAAATCCATGATTAAGTTGTATTCCATAAGATGTATAAAAAAAAAAAAAAAAAAAAAAAGCCGTGAAGGGTGATGGGGGAGTGGTGTAACGATTCCGTGCAACAGCCCTGGCAGCCTTAAAGCGGATGATATCGGACCCTTGATTGTATGATTTGAAATCTTGATTCATTACTGCTTTAACTGTCTTCTAGGATATTTTGTTGTAATTGAATGTGATTGGGGCTATTGTGCAGTCCAGGCAATTAGTAACAGGCTTTGAATTCGTGGCTGAGATTCCTTTACCACGTAGGATGTGTTTGACGAACCCGAGTCGTACTTCGGTTGGCGACAGTGGTTAGGCCACGCGAAGTGCTTATGCACTTCATGTCGTTCAGCTGGTTGTGCGCTCGTGCTAGTCGAGCTCGTCAAGTAACCCGATCTGTCTAATGTATGTTCACCATGTTCGGACGCTACTGCTTGAACCTAAGGTGCCAAACTTACCAGTGTAATCCCGTTTAACCTTGGTACCTCGATCCGCTAAGACTCATGAGTCGGGCATGGTGGTATGGGACACCGTGGTCGAGCTGTCGGCCTACGCTGGGGTGATGTGCCTCCCCGTAGTGACTAGTGAGCAACCCAGACTCGTGAGCCGAATACGGTGGTATGGGACACTGTATTCGAGCTATCGGCCTACATTGATAAGGTGATGGGGGAATGGTGTAACGATTGCGTGTAACAGCCCTGACAGCCCTTTGTAGTGACCTCGAGCATACTCTACATCTGCGGTGAGGCGACGAGCCTTCCCGTAGTAAACAGAGTATAAACTAGGCCTGTATTGATAAGGTGATGGGGGAGTGGTGTAACGATTGCGTGTAACGAATACAGCGACCCTTCTGACGACTGACTAGAACCGCATTATCGTATGAGATTATCTAGGACTGACGACCCTAGAATGGATCATTGTTTGGGAATGATATAAGGGAGGTACCTTAGTTTCCCAATACTGCTGTATGAAATGGACTAATAACAACTCGGTAATCACGCTCATAACATAGCACTGCATGTGCCTGGAAGATGTGGAGCACTAAGGGATAAACGCATGCCGCGGACGTAAGATAGCGTCGCACAAGGGTGGTTTGGTAAGGGCATGCATCATGACTGCATTCCATACTTGCATTAATAAGAGTATTTAGGAGTATTTGATTGTACTGCTTGACTGAATTGATAACATGTTAACCTATGCTCTATTGTTCCACTGAGTTGATCACTCACTCCCACGTTACGGGACGATGCTGTACACACCAACTAGACCCTGTTTGAGTTTCAGATGATGGCGATGCTTGCGAAGCGGAGCCGGATATTTTTATGATAATGAGGCTTTCTCCTTACATAGCTATCGGGTGGGTCTATGTAGACCATCTTCTGATCGACGGGGTCACAAGGTTGCTGATTAGATGCCATTACACTTTAGTTTGCTCTTTTGGAGCACCCTTGTATATTCATTTTGTCCATTTTTGGAGTATACATTGATATATTTAACCTGGTAACATGTTCACACTCTGCAGACTTACAATAGTTTATATATATTTTATATATCTATCACAATCTTCCGCTTGCATAATTTAACTGTCTCTGGAGTATGATATGTTGTTTTGGCTTAATCCCATTCATCTTTAATGCACTAATACGAACAACATTCAATCATCATTCTTTATGTTGCATAAGTGATGTGTTGAAACTCGGGAGTTGAGTTTATGCTCGACCCCCGATTTTCAGGGCGTTACATAAGGTGAGTGGAGCAAAGGGCTTCCTTTGAAGAAGCCTGAGCATAACAATAAGTTAGTTAAGTTAAAGCGAGTAGTTTCTTTGCTGGATTTCTTTCTTTCCTTTTAGGAAGCAAAAGCCTAAATTGTGGAAAAGGAGCAAGCAGTAAAGATCCCTTACCTCTTTTCCTTTCCCCACCTTCCTTGCCCAACTTGGATTTGTTGGTGCCTAACGAGTTTAGGACATAAGAAACACTTTTGTAATAACCTCGCTAAGATTGCTCACACCCCTTACTATGGCCGGGTGGCGTCGCCCATGACCCGAAGGCACTGCCGGTAGGTCCAATTGGGCGATCCACTTGGGAGATCTTTCCATGGAAGAACCGTAAGAGGCAGTCATAGGAACTTAGACCACCTACTCGCTGATAAACGAAAACCACCTCAACTGGATCTATTGAACGAATCAGGCTGCCTCGTCAAAAGAATTCACACGCCAAAAGGGGTATTCATTCTACCAAAAAAGTGTACCACGAGTGCCATAATGTGTGGTCCATTGATGGGTCTATGGGTTTGGCCCATTATGGAAGGTATTTGGGCCCCTTTCCATGCTTTAATTCATACCAAAACTCATCAGCAAGTAAATCAACCCGATCCATCAATATTAGGTCATCCATGTCCTCATCATCCTCTCTGGGTTAGAAAGGACACAACCTCGAGTCTGATCCATTATCCATTGTCTTATATGGTGTAAGATCAACAACATTGAACAAATTAGAAGTGTTCACTCTAGGTGGTAGCTCAATGCGATAGGGGTTGTCGTTAATCCACTTCAAGATCTTGCATGAGCCAATTTTTTCTACTTCAACTTATTGTAAGTGCCCATCGCAAACCTTTCTTTCCGCATGTGGACCCACACTAGATCTCCCTATTTGAAAATCACCTTTTGAAGTCTTCTATCTACCACAAGCCTTACAGAGCATAGAAGGTTGTGGTTAAAGGTTTTGCCTGGTCCCTCTCTCATGGGTTTCAATACTATTTTCTAACTATCTTTAATGAAGGTGTATGCATTTTCTAACCATCGTGAATGGTCCGCCAGGCGTAATGCCATGGTCGACCCAATAATATAGGGCATACATCCATCCCTTGGACTACGTCACACCTCACACTGTCATGATAGGTTTCACCAATCGTGAAAGAAACAAACCAATGACAAGAAACCTTTACCTCACTACTGTGCCTAAACCAAGCAAGTTTATATAGAATTGGATGCCTCTCGATCCTCAACTAGAGCTTTTCTGTTACCTCCTCAAAGATGATATTTTCACAGCTACCACCATCGATGATCACCCCACAAACTATCATTCACTGTGCAGCTCATGCACAAGATATATTCCATAACCAATCATCTTCCTTAGGCAACTTTGGTGAGAGAAGAGTCCTTTGGATCACCAACGTTTCTGGAACATCACCATATATTCCCTTGTGTCTACCGTCAGTATCATAATTTGCACTATGCGTGCCCCTCTATGGTCTCACGTTCATCGTCAATTGATTGTTCTTCCACAACTGCTTTAGAGCTACCAGCTAAATTGACTTGTCGTTGCCTACATTTGGTGGAAATATGCCCAATTCCATTGCATTATATCACCGGATTTTTTTACTTACTTGTTTGTACTACTGCCTTGCCATTCAAAACTCATGACCCAAAAGCTAGAGTGACTTTCTTAGCTCGACTCGAATCCCTTACAGGCTTACCACTGCTACCCAAAACACTAATGAATTGATTAGAAGCTTCCATGTGACCATACCTGACTTTGGTCCACTTTTCAACTAAAGTGGCTTGCCTGCATGCTTCTGTAACAGTAAACACTAGCTGAATCCCCAACTAATCTGTATTAGTGGGCTGTAACCTAGCCATGAAACGAGTAACCAGCTGTTTTTTGGTCTCGGATAAATTATTTCGGGCGACCAAATTATGGAATTCTTCCACATACTCCTATACAGTCTTGTCTACTTGTCGAATATGCTGTAATCACTAGAAATGAAATTGTACGTAGTCGATGGGTAGAAAGCCTCCTACATGAGAGACTTCATCTTCTCCCATGATTTCACCTTGGACTTTCTGCATCTTTCTCGGGAGGCCTTAACCTGTTCCCACCACGCTGAAGCTCTCTACCTTTCAACTTCATAGCGATTATTTTCACCATTTTTGCTTCATCCCCATCTCTTTGTAAACAAGGATCCTCTCCACAACATTAATCCAATATAGAAAATCGTCCCCACACATGCTACCATGATATGCAGGGACTTCTACCTTCACTTCCAACTCCCTACTTCAATCATAATAATCCCTCATTCCCGCTCGTCGTGACTCAACGAAGCTTCACAATGGAATGGGTTAATATCACATTGTCATTCCCACTCGAACCATTATCATCGTTTTCTTGAGTCAATGATTCATTTCTCACTACTAGCTTAGGAGTTGTTGGGAGATGGTTTGCATTTGCCTCTCTAACATGGTGAATCTCACTTCTACTAGATATGCGTCTTCCTTGTACACTCTTCGTGCGCCACGGCCTCTACCTCTACGTGGCATCATTGTAAGAGAAAAAGCTAATGCGAGAACAAAATAATGGTAGAAACAGAGACTTTGATACCCAATCCGATGTACCTGACGGATGTGAATCGATAACCACACAGTTGTATCAAACCCTATGACCAAATCATACCCAAACACACCCAATCCAATAAAAGAGATTCTTCTACTAGAAACAAAAGGAAAAAAATGCAATAACCAGCGAATAATTGAAGCTCTCACCAGTTTTGATGGCCTAGATTCTAGGCCCAGGTGTGCAAACATGCAATTGAACAAACCCTAGCCAAGGCTTGTAAAAAAGATAAGAAACTATCACAAAAGCTGTTGGACAGTTTTTGTTATAGAGTTCAATATGAAAGGGAACAAAAGAAAAGCCCTAGAACTAATCCGGGCCTTACATCAAACATAAAATACAGGTTGGATGTTATAATCTCAACTCTACAATCATATTTTAAAAAATAATAATAATAAAATATCCCTATTTACTTAAGTGAGACATAAGCAAAGTAAAATAAACTAAAATTCGTCCAAAAATAAAGAAAAAATCGTAACTTACTGAAAATGCCACCGAATGACGCTTTTGTGGGACCCAAAAGTGTACCACAAGTGCTATAATGTGTGGTCCATCGATGGGTCTACGGATTTGGCACATTATGGAAAGTAATTGAGCCCCTTTCTATGCTTTAATTCATGAGAACACTCATCGTCAAGTAAATCAGCCTGATCCATCAATATTAGGTCATCCATGTCCTCATCACAATTCTTATGAGTTCAACATTGCAGATGCCTAGTTGTAGTGATGATCGTGAGTAGTAATCCTCGGTTTTCATTAAGATGGTTTTCCTCTTTGGTTATGATGGATATGCAGCACCCACTCCATAGTCAAATGATGACGATATAGAGGTTGAGCAACCATATGCAGCACGATTTTCTTTCTTGTAGTGACATGGTGAGTAATGTTTTTGTATTTATGTTTGACATCACTTTTTTTTTTTTTTTTCAAGATTAGAGGATCCTAATCATTTGATAAATGGCTTGAGAAAAGAAGACAGCTGAAGAGTCTATTCATTATTTATAAGAAAATAACTCAATGATCAGAGGGTGCAATCTACAATCAAGCAAGATTTCTTCGGTGTCACCCATTTAAAACATCCTAACATGAACCGGCACAATAAATGTTCTTAGTACAGTCTTTTATTTTACTATATGTAGATCACTTCCTCTCTGGTCAGGAGATTGATTCTTTCTCAGGTCACCATGGATGATGTGGATAATTTCCTTCCTTTGTAGAGTTGGGGATGCTCAGAAACCACCGCGTGCTGCACCAGTGTCGAGTTTGCTGAGTGATGTGTATTCCCCGAATCTTGTTCTTTGCCAAATCAATTCAGCCGAAACTCTACCACAATTGAGATTCCCATTGCTTCTTTCTCTTCCTAATTGGCAGCAAAACTGTTTTTTTTTTTTTTAAGGGGGAATTTCATTAAATAGAAAGGCCAATTACATTCGGGCGTCCCTTGGAAAAAAAAAAAAAGAACCAGGGGGATGCCTATCATAAAGAACCCAGGAGAAAAAGAGAGCACTATACAGACGAAAAAAAAGAGATCCCAACAAAAAAAAAAACCTTAGCCACGGTTCGTCTCGGCTCAAGTTTTTTCCCAAATATCTCCGAAACCCACTTTGTCTAAGAATAAAAAACCTCTAACCTTGACCGGGAGGGTTGATTGCCGAAGAAACAGCCTGCTACCTTGCTCTGTACTGCCTAATCGCGCCATCTAGTCTGCCACAGCATTCCCTTCCCTGTATATGTGAGCGAAGCGGAAATTACCGATTCTCCTAATGCTATTGATCCTCTGGATCCAATATGCCCATTTCCACCCGGGTGTTGCGGAAAGAGTAAGGAAACTGATCACTAGATTTGAGTCTGATTCGACGATCACATTTTGGAAGCCCCTGCCTATACACATTTCCATGCCATCTAGAATCGCTCTCAGCTCCGCATTCACATTCAAGCCCAGACCATAGCCTGAAGAAAATGCGAATAGAAAAACCCCATTCTCATCTCTGCATACCCCACCCCCACTCGAGTTCCCTGGATTGCCAAGCGACGATCCGTCGACATTGATTTTCACCCAACCATCCTACGATCTCAACCATTTGACCACCAAGAAAGTAGGCGATCTCCTCCTATGGCTGCCAGTCGCAGAAGCCGCAGAACTAGCGGCCTGACTCGGGACGCTGTAGGAGGTCGCAGAATTTGACTCGTCATTACCGCCATTAATAGTGCTCAGCCACCATTTCACTCTAGCTATAATCGTGGCAATCGATGTTGGGGTGCCTTCAAAGACTGCAGCATTCCTGCATTTCCAAATGCACCATAAAATAACATTTGGGGCAACTGTATGATTAGCAGAACGCGACGAACTTGACGCAGTGCAGACCACCACTGCGCGATCCTAGCCTCCACCAACACCGATTCCAGAATATGTACACCAAAAAGTCGACCGAAGAACGACCAAGTGGCCACTGCAATACTACTAGACAGGAATAAATGAGAAATGGACTGTCTCATGACTTTGTTCAGGACCGGTAACACAGCATACGCGTTTAGACGCCATACTGATGCCACGGCGTTGGACCGCCTCATCCACTGCAATCGCATTCGTTAATACCCTCCAGGTGAACAGAGAGATCCTCGGCGGGAGCTTGCCATGCCACACCCCCCGCGCCCAGCTTCTGGCAGTTAAAGGCAATCGGCATTTCTCCCATGCTGTAGCAATAGAGAACACCCCGGACGCCGTGAACGGCCAGAGTGGGGAGTCGGTCGCTTCCAGAGGCGGGAGCTTGCCATGTTTGACATCACTTTATCACTTACCAGTTCACTTCATGTATTAATATTTTATAGACCAATACTATAGTTGTTTGTGATAACCTACTTGTACAAATATAAAATATATGCTGTCTCATCAATAGATTCATACTCATATAATTTTATTTATATTAAATAATTGATATTAGATATTTAGAATATTAAATATATGAGTTTAAAGACAGTCTCAACCTTTCGGCTTAATAATATCATCAGGCAGCCTGAGACAACATTCTTACCAAATTAGCATGTTTTCTCCATTTCTCCATTTGGTTCCTTTCTAATAAAATTTCATTACTTCTCAAAAAAATAAAAAATAATAAAAAATTAAAAAAAAAAATAAAATAAATGAGAAAGAAGTTAGCACTCTTACCAAAGAATGGCCCATCACCATCATAAAGATGTTTGAAACCAGAAAAGAATTCATATTTGGAATCTTCTCATTTTTCCAATTTTTTTTTCAAATTTTTCATCAAGAGAGAGAGAGAGAGAGAGAGAGACCAATACAGGGTCGTAACAGCCCTTACAGGCTCATTACGGTCCAACAGTCGACTATTACGTTGGCCATTACCATTATTGAATACCTTGGACACTAATACAAGAGTTGATATGGGGAATGGGGATACTGCTCTACATGATGTTCATGTCTTCTACATGCCAAAACAAATGAAGCATTTAGCAGAAAGTGGTAACTACAAAACTATAATGGCGAAAAAAATGCAGTAGTAAGAAGTCAAACAATACTTTTTATCGTATAAAAAGGATAACAGATGAGAGAGAGAGAGAGAGAGAGAGAGAGTATCTCTACCATAGACCCATATGCAGATATAGTACCATGCACCATTTCAGCAACTTCATCAAGAGAATGACTTGAGTACTTGACATCATTAATTTTGTCATCAGTCTTACTCATGACAGGTTTAACATTTGGTTCTGCATCAGAAAGCATACTGCTAGCAGCAACTTGGGAAGACTGCAATAAAAGATAGTTTAGAACTTCACAATTCACCTTTTTTTAAAAGGTAACTTCACAATTCACAATTTCATTTTAAATAGGTGAAGAAGCCAAATACTAGTATTGCAAGTTTTAACAACAAATATCATGAACTACTAATGAAAGCAATACCAGAAAACAAGCATATCAATTCTATAGCCCTAAGAAAACCTTATTGATAAGATTGAAAGAATCAAGATCACATCATCAGAAATGCTTACGAGCAATCATGGCTATTAACATATTTCCATATCCAAAGCCCAATAAAATCCAACAATAGAGTGAAGGAAAAAGGAGAAGACCGCTAAAGATACAAATATCATTAACATCGACTCCCATCCTAAATGTACATGTAAGCACAACAAGCCTGCTGCAAGTACAGGATCCAGCGTATGTTGTGTTAAATTGTAATGTTGCCCCACATCAGCTTCAAGTCTACGACCATTTATTATACATCTCAATTTAAAAGAGGTACAGGTCTCATTGTTTCTAATCTCTCATTAGCAAGTATGCTAGAACATTAAATGTTTCTTGACACTACAGTTAGTGCTCTAATCATTTTTTATAGGATATTTTTGTCTCTAGGACCTAATGAGAAGTTACAATGGAGTGATAATTAATTAAAACGTTTCATGGGCCACTTTTCCTCAACGTGTATAAGGTGAGATTAAAAGGAACGAGAGAGAATGAGACTAGAGGAGGGGTTCCTTTAGAAGGGGGGAAAAACATAAAGGGTACTAAAAAAAACCTGTAATTGCTTCATGCACTCATGATTCATGACCTTATCAACTCCTTTTGGACAATTTAGTTGCTCTAGAGACTGCCTTATCTTATACATTATGTAATCCAAAAGGCACATTACACCTTCAAACACCTTCCAAATATGGAAACTTTATGGTCATATTTCGAAGGTAAAGCTTCCTCACTTACATGATTCACCAAGGAAAGACAGAAATTAAGTATTGGGTAACTTTCCCAGGCATGGCAGTTATAAGAGTCTTCTTTCTATGCAACAGACCTCTATTACTTTATGTTTCCATTCAGACAATAAATACATAAATCATTACAGAAATTACAAAATTTTATGTTCTCTAATATCTGATATAAAACGTGTTCACCATGGGTATAAGAATTCCAGGCCAACTATAGTTAACAGTCACGTTTCTCATGTGATGATGCTGGTACAACATTACATTTTTTTGGTTTCCTAGTTAGTATTGTTAATGTATTCCGTATCAGTAACAATGGCCATAACGGTCACCACCATTTACCAATACAGGTATCGGCTGTAACAGCCAATACGAGGGCGTAACGACTGTTACAACCCCGGTAATGGTTGATTTTATTATTTTTTTGCCTGCAAAATTCTGAATATTCATTTTTTGTTTTGAACATATTCATGGTAGTGTAACGGTCCACTCTTTGGTGAGAGTTTTGTACCTAGTTGTCTAACGAATTTATGAATATGGTTGTCTCTAATATTTACACATCACAATTAAGCATTAGAACTAGAAATCGGGAGGGAAAAAAAAAAAAAAAAACACACACAAATACCACTTTTTTATTTTAAAAAAAAAAAAAATTGCCCTCGGAGCTTCTATTCACCCAAATCGTTTCAATCCACATTTTGAATCCTAAAAACTATAGTAAGAGTGGTCGAAATCTGTTGTAGAATAATCTAGAAAAAGTTTTTGGAATGCGAAAAGTGGAGAAAATGGATTTGAATAGAAAGAAAAAAAAAAAAAAACAAAAAAAAAAAAAAAAAAAACAAAAAAAAACAAAAACAAAAGTAGTTTTTTTTACTGTTATGGGAGTAACTGTCATTATGCCTTGTAATGGCCGTTATGGCCCCCGTAACAGCTGATACAGTCCAAAAAAAACCAACTGCCCTGTTTCACCCCTGTATCGCATAACGGTCCCAGCTTTACCTATACTTATCAGCCTTTACGGCCATATCTTAACGGATACAGAACTCCTTTTATTGCCTGGACTATGAATCTGTACAAAACTTAAAAACGAATGATATAAAAGCAGAATGTGCATCTAGTAGTTGCATGACATCCTCCGCCCATCTCATAAATTGGCTCATTTCAATTCAACTATTCATATTTCATCCATGAGTATTTTAGCACATCACCCAATTCCTTCAGGTTTCTGATTCCAAAATCTGCAAAATTGTTTTCTGATTCTTTATACTAAAAGTTGCGAATTGGAACTTCATATTAACTAGCAGTAATGTCAACATCTTTTCCAGGATGTGATTCTCAGTAACCAAAAGCTTTGTTTCTCTCGCATCGACAGTTGCAAAGACCTCTGCTCTTTGTTCCACACTTGCCACGGCTAAACTTCAACTGAAATTCCAACAGAAGCAATCCAGAATTGTAGATGAAATGATTGAAGCTACAACCAATATCCGGCGACTTACAGCAAAATTGCAACTAAGTCCAAATTCCCTTTGCAGATTTTCTGTTGGATGTTCTAGAAGCCGATAGAACTATTGATTAGGCAGTTCGATAACAATGTCTGAAGAGGCTAACACGTTGATGAGGCCTTTTAAATCTCCCTGAGGGGTGCACCCAAAGGCATTATGCACTTGAGGCTTGCACTTCGGATGGTGAAACATATGGAGGCAAATGATTCTTAATCTTATACTATTCATGCCCCATGTTGAGAGACTTTTTTTTTTTTTTCCAAAAAGTTGCTTGTATTTCTTTTTTCAACAAAATTCGCACCTATACAAATGAGGCACCCCTTAACATGGGAGCCAGCCATGAGAAGCACATAATAATTACAAAAGATTCTAAAAACTGATCAGATCATCTTAATAGATCCTAATCCAACCTTATCAAGGAAAATGGAACCTCTAACCTGTGGAGGAAGCTCCGATAGACGTTCAAACCATGCATTCGCTTGAGTAGCACTTCCTAACCGGGCCATCAAATCCGCAGGCAAGTTCCCTTCCCTTAGAACATGTACAAATATGATTTGACCTCTGCGTTGCAGCTGATGAATCCTATATAACCACATTTTCCATTTCCAACCCTGCTTAGCCGCTCCAGTGAGCAAATCAACAACCAGTTTTGAATCCGATTCTAGAATGATTTGGCTATAACCCCTTTGAATTCCGAGGAGGCCATCATACACCGCACGCATTTTTGCAACCGTGTTAGAACCGACCCCATAACCTGCAGAAAAAGCGAAAAGGAAATTACCCATTGCCTCTGGAATTGGGTGATACCTCCTCCCGAACTGCCCAGATTGCCTCTGGACGACCCATCAACATTAATTTTCACCCAGCCAGACGATGGCCACTCGCATCTAATCAGAACTGCTCGGCTGCTAGATCTAGAGGCCAAATTCGAGACGACACTTACTCTAGTATGATCGGTCCTTCTTGGACCAGGCGCGCATCCGTTGGCGATAGAATTGCTAAGAAGAGCATCCCACCACCTGATTCTGGCAAGAATACGATCTGACGATACCGGCACACCGTCGAAAACCGCACCATTTCGTGCTTTCCAGATCTCCCAAATAACTGTGCAAGGAATAAGCATTCGACTCATAGAGTTGGACCGCATTGAAGAGATAGCCGCCCACCACTGAGATAGCCGAGATTCAACCGATAATGCTGCCATAACAGAAATGCCAAACCATCTGCACACAGTTTGCCAAACCGTCTGAGCAATGTTCCTGTTAACGAACAGATGAAGCAGAGTCTCTATATGATGAGGCTGGGAGCCATGAGCGGAACAACAAACACAGCTGGAGGCAATATGGACGCCTCTGGATTGAACTGCACTATCAACCGGGACCGCGTTTTAAAGCACCTTCTAGACCAAAAGCGAGATTTTAGGTGGCAGATTGGCATGCCACACCCATCTTGACCAGCTCCAACCTGGACCCGGATCCCTGCTCAAAGACCACGCAGATTTAACTGAAAATTCACCTGAAGTCATGAATGGCCAAAATGGGGTGTCAGCGTCTTCAGAGATGTTGAACCCTGCCTGAAACACAGGGTCAATAACTGTCTGGGGAAGGAGGAAAACAGCTGAGGGGGGAAGAGGACCATTCGGACCAAGCACCTGACACACCTGAATATCCTGCAAGCTTACTGGCACCTCTACTTCAGCCAGCTGTGGGGCCCAGACCCGTCCAATTCATCTTCCAGAAATTACAATTACCAGCACCTATTTGCCATTGAACTCGGGCTTCCACCATCGGAATGTGCTTCCTGATTCTCTTCCACAGGGGAGAAGGAACCCGCCTTGATCGATTAGAAGCCTCTGGAGACAAGTCATGAAGATACTTAGAAGCCTCTGGAGACAAGTCATGTTGAGAGACTTACGCCTTTTGTTTTTTTCCTCTTTTCCCCATTACTTTAAAGAGTAGTGGAGTGTCCTAAGTTCTTGGTTGCAACCAATGTTCGAAATATTGGTATCGCATTACGTATCGCATCTTGGGATACAGATACATATCGATTATCGCATGGGATATATCTTTTGTATCGCGTAATGTATCGCTATTGTTGGAAACATGGGGAAACATTGGGAAATTGGTCGAATTTTTCAATGAAACTTCAATAATTGTTAAAAAAAGACATTAATACACACTTGTAAATCAAAACATTATAAAAAACAAGTGCATATAATAGGTTTTCTTTGTATGGGGTCCTAATCTATGCACTATCTAACTGAATTGATGCAAGTATATTCAAAGTCTATTCGTATAATTTATAAATGTAAGAAGACGTGTGGAAACACAAGCAATACGTTCAAAAGAAGAATTACTAGATAAGGTTACTTACATGTTTGGACACAAAGATTGCAACCGATTTGTGAGAAATTGGGAATTTTTGTTTTTTTTTTTCAATTTTCCGCAACATGGCCGATCTCCTGCACATCTTAAAATTGAAGCTCCCAATCCATGGTTTTTCATGCAAAACATGAAAACATAAAGGATTTGTAATAATTTGACACTGATTTAACATGATTTACGGGGAAAAAAAAGGATCGAAAATTGAAAATGCTCACCGAATTGAACATGTGGGATATATCCCACTACTTGTGGGTTTCGTATCGCACAGGTGGGATACAAGATATATCATGGGATATATCGGCCAATATCATCGATACTTAAAAAACTGGTTGCAACTGCTGGTAGCATTTGCACATGTTCGTCCCTAGCCCGGATAGAAGTGGAAGGTCGATGTTCAATAGATAGCAAGTTGCCTAACCTTGGCCAAGCTAACATAAGAATGGATGTATTGATTCTTAATCCAGCAATGGCACCCCCTCAAAGTGACACACCACAATTTGTAAACCTATTTGTAGTGGTTAATAAAGTAAAGTGTGTTAGGCATTTCCTAGAAGTGATACAATACAATTTGTAAACTCACTTGGTGTGGAAAGTATACAAGGATGTTAGGTATCCCATAGATGTGATATGCCACGGAGACACCAATTCCAATGATAAGTGGGCAAATGTTACCGCACCAAACTAGATGAATGGGGTAATACGAATATCCATGAGAGGAAAATGTCTCACCACTTGGAATGTGGGAATTTTCTCAGGTAAGGAAGAGACTCAATATAGCATGCTTGCAGGAGACAAACTGGCAATGAGCAAGAGCCAAAGAGATTTTAGATGACTACAAATTGTTGCATACGAGAAAGATGATCCTAAGAATGTGGTAAGCATAGTAACAAATGAAGTAATGAATGATAGAAGAGAGGTTACAAGAACGGGCTGCACTTAAGACCACAAATTTATTTTGAGCAAGGAGATAATTAACATTGTAGACATTGTTTAGAGTATCCCTGATATTATTGAAATATCCCTGATATTATCCCTATCTCCAGCTTGGCGATACCGATAACATCAGTAGTCTCAGAAATTCTAGGTATCGGCGATGTATCGCTAAGTATCACCAGTATGTAGATATCGCCAATATTTTCAACTGTGTAAATTTCAAGTATCTCTTGTATCGCCATTGTATCGGTGATATTTCAATAATATCACCAATGTATCAATATCGCCAAAAATTTGATTATTAACAAAACTTTCCATTTCGATTTTTTTATGGGTGCATGGTTATATGTGGTGTTCAAATTGTCAACGATAATATCAATCGCAATATTATCTTTATTCCAACATGGCCAATATTGAGACCATAATCTTTCGTTTCCTTTCCAGTTGTCAACAATTTCTCGGCGAAATATCGTGTGTTGTCGATATTGTTAAATATCGATAGATATTTGGATGGATGGTTGGATGAATAAATGGGCTAGAAGGGATGGTTGGACTAGTTTTTTATGACAACACATGCTTTTAGGGCCCCATTAAATGGAAACTAATTATGTATGCATTCTTTTTGAAATTTTTTTATTCCTAAATATGGATATATGTGTATTTTAGCATCTCCCGAAATTTCACTAAAAAAATCCACCATTTTCCCCATGTTTCCCCACATTTCCAATTATCGGTCAGCAATATCGATATTGTTTCCGTATCCCCAACTAGCGAAACTTGTGGCGATACCGATACTTCGAACACGATTTGTAGGTACATGTGCACCTCAAGCAGAATCAGGAAGTATCAAAATACTGCTCGGGGAAGTGCAAGATGAGCTCATGCAAGCGTTGCTACATGGTAATGGATATTCATAGGTGGATACTTGAGTGGGTATGTGGGAAAGGAAAGTAGTTAATATGATTGGGTAAATGGAGGACCTGGATTTGGAAAAGAAATGAGCTGGGATAAGCAATCTTTGCAACAGCATAAGTGCATAACAATAGTGAATATTTATTTTAAAAAGAGAAATAAGCACTGACTTTCATCTTGGACCATACTTATCACAAATAAACTTTTTCCGTCCTGAGGTGGATGAAGTGGTCAACATGCAAGGACTGTGAAGAATACCAGGTGAATTGACAATGCAACACAAGCTAGTGGCCTTGGATGCATGCATTGCAAGATGGAAAAAGTGAGGCGGTTAAAAGTTGACTAGGATTAAGATAGTGGAACATAAATGGGGAAGCTCAATATTATTTACAGCACATTTATCTGCATGCATGTGTAAATGGTTTCTTATGTAAATGGTAAAGTATTTACATATGAATCCTTTTACATATGTAAGCAGTTTATCATTTAAGTTGTTTTCCATGTTTCTGATTTTGGTCCAATTTACATATATAAATCACTTTCCAATGTGTGTTTCTTTTTTATTCCTTTTTTTTTTTTTTTTTGTTGTTGTTGTTGTTGTTGTAAGAAACAAGTGTGAAATTACGTCAATAAGACCCAACCTGTGACTTGTGAATATAGTGCAACCCACGAGAAATGGTCGCATGATAATTGTCCAACCACACTAACGCATGCAGGATATCATGTGTCCAAATCATTGTAGACAGGGCCCACCACATCAACACACTTGTCGAGTCACTTTGATTAGATGACTAAAGCCATTGGATTAGCGGTTTGGGAAATGGATGGTCCATATTAAGTATATTATAAATGTTTAAGCATTTTGTGGACTGTCTATCATGTGAGGCCCGCCTTTGACTAACATCCCTCTCAAACCGCTTTGCTCAGATGATCCTATCCATCGATTAGTGGTTTGGGGAATGGACAATCCACATCGAGTATATTAGAGAGGTCAAAGCACTAATGTAGTCTATCCATCATGTGGGGCCCACTTTTGATTGCCCATTTGTAACGCCCCAGATTTTTGCTAACCTGGAGTTAGATTTCCTTAGGCAAGGGGTTGATCCTAACTCCTTATTAGCTTCTCAAACCTCAAATCCTTTAGGAATTAGACAAAGTAACTAAGTGCTAAACTAGATTAGCTACGAAATCCGTTTGAATCACTTTAAATACGATCTGCAAGACCCAAAACTTGTAGAATCATTGACGCTAGGTTACCCTAAAACTAGGATCAATCTCATTACCCAGTTGCCCTCGGGGGCATCACGAAACTTCGTATTGGATCTGGACCGCACGTCGAAAGTCCGATTAATACAAAGTTATATAATTTAGACCGCCTTGCTGGGCTTGACAACCATCTCGGAGATCAAATCCAGATTATGTCCCAGAGCTATTCGCTTGAGCCCGGAGTGAAGTGTGTGAGAAAACGTGGATTTCTTTAGAAATTAAATCTAATTTAAGTAATCTGAGACCTGTCGCTTGCGGGCCTGACATAAGCAATCAGACCGTCAGAATCTGACCCAATTACACCCTCGGATCAGGGAAAAATTCATACACATGGCAGTGTACTTGTGGCCCTGATCGATGATCGTGGACCGTTGAACTGAAATTGGCCCACCGCGGTCGATCTGCGAATCCGATCAGACTGAAAACTTAGGTCGACCTAGATCCAACATAAGGGAGCTTAAGTTCGACCTTTGGCTCAAGGGGGGCTCCAGAAGTGCTCCGTTGAGTCAAAACAGATGGGCTTTGGACATAACCTAAGTATACCTTGGCCCTGGGCCTATTTTCGGAAGTTCTGGGGCTATATAAGGACCTTAAACCCTTTCTCTCATAACTCATACGAATTTCCTAAACCCTAGAAAGAAAAGAGAGAGAGAGAGAGAGAGAGAGAGAGAGAGAGAGAGAGAAGGAAAGAGAGAAAGAGAGAGAGAGACTTGGGATTTCTTCCTGGGATTTAATCCCACTAAACTACGTGTCAATCTACGATTACCATGTCGCTCTTCCGGCGATACCGATCCCGTTCTTAGGTAAGAAAACCTAAACCTAACATGTTCTAGAGTTCCAAATAGCATAAGTGATGAAATAGCTAACCTATTTCATGCTATAGGTTGCCGTTCTGCCGTAGACGAAGACTCGGTATACAAACTGAGTTCTAAACTTGTTTAACGGCGTAAGGTGTGGACTTTAAACGTATAGGTTATAGTTTTCAAGGCTTTCAATGTTAGTTAATGATAGATTACTGACGTGGATGCTATTTCACATGTACAAAGTGTTGTCCGTTTCTTCTTTCAGTTATACGTTAACTATGTTGAATATACTGTATTCCTCGTATTTGTAGAAAATACCGTATACGTATGAAATACGGATTTGTGCTTGCCATGATTAATCGCTGTCTATGTATGCTAGATGCATGTGTATCAACTTCTGGGTGAACGGATTAGCCTAATACATGTTATATTAAAATACGTCGTGTATGTACACATGTGTAACCTAAGTGTTTGTGAAAATGTCTAAGTATAGACTATATATTAACGTACGCCACGACTAACCATCATGGGTATGTGATTGGTATATAGGCGGCAATCCTTTGACGAAAGGACTTGTCCTAATACGTACTCTAACTACTACATACTATGTATGATGTAATGTGTAGATTAAGTGTATGTAAAAATGTCTGTACGAGTAAATACTGGTCTACTGCTCTTTAATTGGGTGTTGAGATAGGATTCTCAACTACTCTAATGATGTGTATGTTTTCCTCCATTTATGCCATGGTTAGATATCCGTTTGTTTGTGAATTGAATATGTACAAATTTATGTTTATGTTGTACTTCATCACATGCTCAACTGATTATATGATTTAAAATATGTATTCATTACTGCTCGATTATCTTATATGTTAGTTTGTTGAGATTGATTGTGTTCAGGGCTATTGTATAGTCCAGGCAATCGGTACCAAGCCTTGAATTAGTGGCTGACGTTGTTTCGCCACATGAGACGTGCCTGACGAATCCGAGTCGTATATCGGTTGACGACAGTGGTTAGGCCACACGGAGTGCTTATGCACTTCATGTCGATCAATTCGATGTGCGCTCGTGCTAGTCGAGCTCGTCAAATAACCCGATTGGCTGATGTATGTTAACCATGTTTGGACGCTACTGCTTAAACCTAGGGTACCAAACTCACCAGTGAAATCCCTGTTAACATTGGTACCGTGATCCGCTTAGACTCATGAGCCGGACATGGTGGTATGGGACACCGTGGTCGAGCTGTCGGCCTACGCTGTGGCGACGAGCCTCCCCGTAGTGACCAGTGAGCAACCAGACTCGTGAGCCGAATACGGTGGTATGGGACACTGTATTCGAGCTGTCGGCCTACACTGATCAGAAGACGTGTTGTGCATGAGCCTCGTGTGGGCCATTGCCAAACAAAACCACCGCTGCGCACTCTGATACATGTTGGTTGGACAATATCTGAAGGAGTGTTGCGAATGCGTCAGCCCCGGATGACGCGTTGGTGTAGTGACCTCGAGCATACTCTGAACCTGCGTTGAGGCGACGAGCCTCTCCGTAGTAACTAGAGTATAACTAGGCCTGCATTGATAAGGTGACGAGCCCTTTGCAGCGACCTAGAACCGTATCATCGTATGAGATTTACTAGGACTGACGACCCTAGAATGGATCCTTGTTTGAGAAGTGATATAAGGGAGGTACATTAGTTTCTCAATCCTGCTGTATGAAAATGACTAATAAAGAACTTGGTAATCACGTTCATGCACCGCATACATGTGCGTTTGGCGTTGATGGTCAAGCATTGAGGGAGTGTGGCATGCCGTGAACGTAAGGAGTCGCTGAGGGAGCGCAGGTGAGGGCATGCATCATACATACATACCATTCTTGCATTAACAAGAGTACTTAGGGATGTGTGATTTACTACTTTATCATTACTGCTTGATTGAATTGATAACATGTTAACCTGTGCTTTATTGTTCCACTGAGTTAGCTACTCACTCCCACGTTACGGGACGGTGTTGTACACACCAACCAGACCCTATTGTAGTTTCAAATGATGGCGATGCTCGTGAAGCGGAGCCTGACTTTTATGATGATAAGGAGAGTTTCTCCTATATGCTGCTTTCAGGCGGGTTCATGTGAGCCGTGTTCTGATCGACGGGGTTACAGGGTTGCTAATTAGATGTCATTCCACTTGTTAATTTGCACTTTTGGAACACCCTTGTAAATCCATTTTGTTCATTTTTGGAGTATACAGGTATATATTTAACCTGGTAACATGCTCACACTCTGGAGACTTACAACAGTTTATATATTTTATATATCTATCACAGTCTTCCGCTTGCATAATTTAACTGTCTCTGGAGTATGATCTGTTGTTTTGGTATAATCTCATTCATGTTTAATGCACTAATATGAACAACATAGAATCATCATTATCTATGTTGCATAAGTGATGCGTTGGAACTCGGGAGCCGAGCTTCTGCTCGACCCCCGATTTTCAGGGCGTTACACCATTCCTCTCAAATCACTTTGATTAGATGATCCTAACCATAGGGTTAGTGATATGGGAAATGGAAACTCCATATTGAATAGAATAAAGAGGTTTAAGCATTGATGTGGATAGGCAATCATGTGTGGCCCACTTTTGATTGCCCATCCCTCTCACATCACTTTGATCAAATGATCCTAACCATCTTATTAGTGGTTTGGGAGATGGACGGTTCACATCGAGTATACAAGAGAGGTCTAAGCATTAATTTATATCGTCCATCATATGGGACTCACCTTTACCATCCTTCTCAAATCACTTTGATAGGATAATCCTAACCATCGGATTAGTGATTTGGGAAATAGAAGGTCCACATTAAATATACTAAAGAGGTCTAAGGATTGATCTAGACTTGCCAACATGTGAGGCCCACCTTTGATTTCTTATCCTTCTCAAATCAATTTGATCGGATGATCCTAACCATCGGATTAGTGATTCATTAAATGAAGGTCCATGTTGAGTATAATAAAGAGGTCTAAGCATCAATGTCGAATGGCCATCATCTAGGGCCCACATTTGATTGCCCATCCCTCTCATATCACTTTAATTGGATGATCCTAACCAATCAATTAGTGGTTTGTAAATGGATGGTAGAAATTGAGTATATGGGAGAGGTCTAAGCATTGATCTAGACCATCCATCATTTGGGGGCCACCTTTGATTACCATCCCTCCCAAATCACTTCGACCAAATTAGCCTAACGAAAGGATTAGTGGTTTGGAAAATGGACGGTCCATATTGAGTATAGCAGAGAGGTCTAATCATCAATGTGGACTGTCCATTGCATGGGGGCGACATTTGATTGCACATCCCTCAAAAATCACTTTGAACGGATGAGATTCACCGTAAGATTAGTAGTTAAAGAAATGGAAGGTCCATAATGAGTACACTAGCGTGGTCCAAGCATTGATGTGGACCGTCCATCACGTGGGGCCTGCCTTTGATTGTCCATCCCTCTCAAATGACATTGATCAGATGATATGGCCATCGGATTAGTGGTTTGGGAAGCAAACGGTCCATAATGAGATCGTTGAACTAAAGAGGGCAATTTACATTGTAAACACTTTGTCATGGGGCAATGGGTAATTTACATATGTAAATGGGCACAAACAAACATGCACAAACCCTATTTACATATGTCAAGCTTTTTAAGTGTGCACGTGCAAGAAAGCACATGCACATGCCACACATGTGCCGATAGAGCACGTATGTGAAACATCCAATCCATCCATCACGTTGGTTCAACCTTGTACATCTCTTCCCAAAAGCATATATTGGTCCACTCGGTATGTGGGCCCTAATATTGGCCAACCAAGTTTTTCAAAGCCATGTTTGTTTTGCTAACTATGGCCCACCTAACCAGTGGATCAACCTGATTCTTGGCCTAGGGCATCAACATAGGGGTGTCATTCTGATGGGTGTATTGGATCTAAGACACATCATTCCATGCTACCACGCGTGGCATGTACATGAGCTTTATTGCACACACATGTGAGCCTAGCAAAGCTCTACATATGTCAATGGCATGCAATTAAAGGTCCCTGAGAAAGGAATAGATGGCAAGTGGAACCTTGAAGTTGAGGTTAGGAGAAGTTGATAGAGAAGTCAAAGTCCATGCAGAAATGTAATCGTATCAAAATAGTGGCAAAACAAGCGCTTGGGGAATCTAAAGACAAGAAAGCATACATAAAGAAACATGGGAATGAAGGGATGAGGTGCAAAGATCAATTAGTAAAAAGAGGTCCAATTATAGAGAGTGGCAAAGAGAGAAATATAGAATACCTCAAAATATACAAAATGATAAAAGACAATGACATATAGGGAGAAGGAGAAGCTATCGTCAAAGATTGTTGAAGAAATTAGTGTGCACAAGAATAGAACTAGGAGGGGCCTCGGACCCTAGGGGATTGGGAAAACATGTATACTATCATAAAATTCAGGTAGGAGAATTAATGGTTGCTTTAACAAGGATGAGCAAGTCTATGGGGACAAACAGATGTACCCATAGATGCGTCAAGGATAATGTATCGGTATGAAATCATGTTGTTCTGGTTAGCTAAGCTCCAAAACTTTGCCCCAAAAAAATGCTAGATAAGCAAAGGAGATGCATTCTAATACCCATTTACAAGAACAAAGGAGACGTAGAAAGTTGAACAAACTATCGAGGGGATAAAACTCATGAGTCATAGTATGATGCTCCAGGAAAGTGTGGCGGATAATCGATTGCACAAAGCTGAGAGTGGAGGTGGGGAGTCACATTTTCTTGAGTAGTATGAAATTCAGTGTCTAGGAAATAAGAACCATATTCACAAATATCATCATCATCATCTATGCCTTATTGCAACTAATTGGGGTCAGCTCCACGAATCCTGTTCTGCCATTCCACTCTATCAAGAATCATATCCTCAGTTAAATCATAGGTCATCAAATCTTTTCTACTACCTACACCCACATCCTTCTAGGCTAGGAGTTGCAAGTGTGAATCTTTAGAGCAGCACTTGGAAGAATCCAAATTGAAGTGCAAATCTGCAGATTGAAGCAGGACCATGTGGTGAAATTGCTCCTGCAACTGAGGGTGAAAGAAAGATTAAGATAAGCAGGGCATCACAAAATCAGGGAGATCAAGCATTTTAGTCATTTTTTGGTCATGCACCATCAGTGTTCTAAAAAGCTTATGCTACATAGCATATAGCTTACACAAGGTAGCATAGCTTAGCCTTCATTCAATGTAGCTCATGAAAATAGCCTCTTTTTTTCTTTTTCTTTTTTACACATGCACTCAAACCAAAGTGGTTTTTCACCACAATGGGTACTTGAACCCATGACCTGGTGTTGAAACTCTTGTGAGTCTACCACCGAGGCATGAGTAAGGACCCAGCTCATGAAAATAGCTTAAGTAACATGTAGCTTATGTTACAGGCTAATTAGCATACGCTACATGCTATGTAATCTACGTAACATGTTGTGCAGATACAAGTTATTTTTCACTAAACATTAGAATTTCTAATGATTTTTTACATTTTTCAATTTCAAAATAAATTAATTAATGATTTCAATTATTTTAGTAAAATAGCATTAGCAACACTATCAAATCAGTTTTGTTGTTATTTCTTCATCTTTATACTTAATCTTTTCTCTATTTTTCCTATTACTCTAGGATGTGTTTGGCCGTACCAAATATCAATGCAACCAAGAGCAACCATAATATAAAAAAATCTAGAAGTAGTTTGTAGCTTACACTAGCGCTGTTCACTATTTAAAACACTGTACTCAATCGACAGTTGGGTGAGCGAGTAGGACAGCATGGATTGCCAAACAACTGTTCATCTGTGGGTTTGAACTTTGAAGAGTTGCCAGCATTTTTTAAATGGTTCAAAAGTAACATACGAGCCTAGCCCATGAATGATTATCTTTCTTTGGTGAGAAAACAGTAATGCCCACATGTATATCAGAGATAACTAGAAATATATCTCATCCAGAAAAGAAAATTAAAAAAATAAAGAAAGAACAAAAATAGGAAACGTGGCTTGGAGTTGGAAGCGTCAGTGGTCACTTAGTTCATCATATCAATTACAGTTTATGGACCTTGTACCTCTAGCGAGTGTGACCAATTTTCATATATGTGTATGCATGCATGTACACGCATATATACATACACACATACATGGGAGAGAAGGAAAACCCAGACACAAACATGTGTTTTGGTGTCAAACATGGACAGCATGTTAAACAAGGTGATCCCAGAACATACCAAACACCTGGATGCATCTCTACAGTGGCATGATCATATAGAAATCTGTTATATGTAAATACAAATTCACATAGTTATTTGGAAAAGAAAAAGAAAAGGCAGAAACTTTATCTGGATGAATAGAAATATTTCGAAACTGAATGAATAGTATTTAAATAATAAATCATAAAAAGAAAAGTGATAATGTTATGTGCTCATATTTTCATTTAATAGTAAAATATTGAAAATTGTATCTCGGTAAATATGTTGAAACTGAATACGTATTAGCTAAATGGCAATAGGGAAAAATAAGGATATGATTAGTTTCAACCAAGTAACTGTAATAAACATTCAACATGCATGTACGCAAGGTATGTCTGATGCAAAAACTACTTAAATTATGAGCAGCCTTGTCCAACAAGTCCAATGATGTGGAGATTTAGGAGAGAGATCATCATCATATCATTGCCCAGATATTCATAAGAAACCATGTATCAATATCTTTAGTATCAAGATCATTATACACAGAAGCTGAAAGACCTGTGTTACCCGGCATTGGCATCGTGTATGCACCAAGATAGCATTTATGCATAACTTTAGATATCTTGCATGACCACTTAACATGCTAGAAGACTCTATATGATGAGCAACTTAGAAATACCTTCACGAACTTCCCACTGAATACAGAAAGGGCCAATCTCCAGAATGCCGGTAAATGATGGATAAGTACAGCCGTTAACCTGCAAATGTACCTTTCTCTGAGAGCATTCACTTCTTCACCCATCTCTGTTGGTTGTGAATCAACTGGAAAATCACTATCGCCAAGGAGAAGGGAATAATCGACATCCGACTGATCGAAATAAAAGATATCAAATATTAATTGCATTTAATAAAGAACGACTCCTTTGATTAACTTCGACAGATAAATTAAAAAATAAGATCCAAAAACCAAAAAGATCCCAGGTGACAAGCATGCAAATTATCTTTCACTTCCATGAGAGTACAAATGCACGTAGATATACATTTATGCTCCCTCCTCTCTGTGTGTTTGCATGCGCGCACGCACACATAATTGTCAACGAAGCATGTGCAAGGCACATGGAACCCGTAGTTATTTAAACCTTGAATAAAATAATTATTAATTTAAAAGTGTTTACTTTTAGTTTCTTTATTGTGAAACTATTAAAACATCAGTTAGTGGACATCTGACGGACTATCAATAATGAAAATAGTCCAAGTATGAATGTTGGATATTAGGATCTTCAATCAATTTAATTTTTAGACTGACATATCTACCATTCGGCCCAGGGCTTGGGCTGTTTTATATGCTCATGTACAATTTCTGAGTGGATATGCATGACCATCAAGCTCTGCTAGAGTATCAAGTAACTCCCAACTTCTATTAATATTCAAGTTCCCAATTTGAAACAAAAATATGGCACCAAGGACTCCTTGTATTTTGATTGAAGAGCGGTGCTACCTGAAGCACAAGCCAAAGACAAGTGTCAATTTATGATAATTTGGCATGATTGTACAAGATCCAGCCAACTCAAAATAGGGGCTCACACTAAATGTTTCTAAGCCTAAAAGTTCAGCCGATCGCATTTGATATTAGAGCCAACACCACATCTGTATTCAAGTCATGGAGAGGGCAACCAAGAGTACAATGGAAGCAGCCAAAAGGTGGAAAGGGCTACCATGGACATCAGTTGAGGAACGTGGTGGTGTTATGATCCTCATGCTTTTAAGTACTTAGCATATTGCTAAAGTGCCTAACATTTGCTATTAGAACAAAGATCCCATCCTGTGTTCGAATCACAAATGGGGAAACTCGTAAATGGCATCTTGGACATGAGTGAAAGCTGCCACACGATGGAAAGGGATACTTAGACATAGGCTAGAGTTACTTCCGCTACTCGAAGAAGCCCCATGGACACTGACTGACTACAAAACATGGTAGCATGTTGCAATCCCTAAGGGTTTATGGGCCTAGCTTAACGTGTTCCAACAGTTCTAGGGCTTTTGGCATATATTAGTTAGGTTCCTCAAATTTCGAAGTATTGATACCATAGTTCTTAATATCGGTATCTGTAACGTCTCGGAAAAATCCGTACTGAGACCCGAGTGGCGCCTCAGCCAGAAATCACTAAGGACTAAATCCTTTAGAAATTAGACGAGTTTAACTAAGTGTTAAACTAGAGTAGTTACGAAATCCACTCGATCCACTTTAAATACGATCTGCAAGACCTAAAACTTGTAGAATCATTGACGCTAGGTTACCCTAAAATCTAGGCTCCATCTCATTACCCAGTTGCTCTCGGGAGCAAAGTGAAATTCCATATTAGATCTGGACTGCACGTAGAAAGTCCAGTTACTACGAAATTATATAGTTAAGACCGCCTTGTTTGGACTTGACAACCATCTCGGAAATCAACTCCAGATAGTGTCCCGAGGCTATTCACTTGAGCCCAGAGCGAAGAGTGTGAGAAAACGTGGTTTTCTTTAGAAATGAATCTAACTTTAAGTAATCTGAGACTCGTCACTTGCAGCCCGAATATAAGCAATCAGACCGTCAGAATCTGACTCAAATACACCCTCGGATCAGGAGAAATTTCTCATACATGGCAGTGTACTTGTAACCCTGATCGAGTTTCGGTGACCGTTGAACTGAAACTGGTCCACCACGTGTGATATGGGAACCCGACTGGAACGAAAACTTAACTTAACCTAAATCCAAGGTCAGTGAGCTTAAGTCTGACCTTTGGCTCAAGGGGGGGCTCCGGAAGTGCTCCGTTGAGCCGAAACAGATGGGTTTTGGCTATAATTAAAGTATACCATGGCCCTGGGGCCATTCCCATCATTTTTGGGCATATATAAAGACCTTAAACCCTCTCTCTCTCCTTTCATACGAATTTCCTAAACCTAGGAGAGAGAAGAGAGAAAAAGCGAAGGAAAGAGAGAGAAAGTGTGAGGGATTGCTGGAGTTTCTTCCTGGGATTCAAACCCACTTATCTACGTGCCTAACTACGGCTACCGTGTCTCTTTTCCGGCGATACTAATCTCATTCTTAGGTAAGAAAACCTAACCCTAATCCGTTCTAGGGTTTCAATTAGTTAAAGTAATGAAATAGCTAACCTATTTCATGAAATAGGTTGCCGTTGGGCCGTAGACGGAGCGTGAGTGAACAAACTGAATTCGTTACGCGTTTACCGGCGAAAGGTGCGGACTTTAAACGTATAGGTTATGGTTTTCAACGCTTTCAATGTCAGATAATGATAGATTCATGATCTGCATGCAATTGCACATGTACAAAGTGCTTTCCGTTTCGTTTTTCGGTTATACGTTAAGTCTTCTCCGTATTTGTAGAAAATACCGTATACGTACAAATTTTGAAAGTATGTTTGCCATGATAAATGATTGTATGAACATGTTATATACATGTATAATACTCACTCGGCGAAAGGATTCGCCCTAATACACGTTTTTGCTAATATACGTTATGTATATTAAAAGGGTGTATTCTAAGTGTTTGTGAAAATGACCAAATGAGTAAAGAATTTGCATTCGTGCTCGCCATGGCTAATTGTCATGGATTTATGATTGTTGTATAAGCGATACCCTCTTTGACGAAAGGATTTGCCCTAAATCACGCCACGGCCAATATACACTATATATGATAAATTGTGTAGCCCAAGTGTTTGTGAAAATGTTCCAATGAATATGGAACTTGGATTCATGCTTGCCATGATTATTCGTCATGAGTGCACGTGTGTTATCCAAGGGGCAGCTCCCTAGTGAAAGGATTTGGCCTAATACCTATGTGATCAACATACGTCAGGTATGTTGAAGTATGTAATCTAAAGTGTTTGTTGAAATGTCTGAATGAGTAGTAGTTAGTAAATTGTAATGTATAAGGGTGTTGAGATGGGATTCTCAACTACCTTAGAGGTATATATGAATTCCTCCATGTTGTTTGTTTAGTTTAACCGCTTACTTATGAAATATATGTGTTTGTATTTTCTGTTTATATTGTGCTTTATAACATGCTTTATAACATGCTTGAATTACTTTGTATATTTTGCTTTACTCTATATGCTTCAGAATAAGGATTGATTGTGTTTGGGGCTATGATTATAGTCCAGGCAATCGGTAACGGGATTGAATTCGTGGCTGAGATTCATTCGCCACATGAGATGTGTTCGACGAACCCGAGTCGTACTTCGGTTGGCGATAGTGGCTGGCCACACGAAGTGCTTATGCACTTCATATCGTTCAACTTGTTGTGCGCTCGAGCTAGCCGAGCTCGTCAAGTAACCCGATCTATCTTATGTATGTTCACCATGTTTGGACGTATCTGCTTGAACCTAGGGTACCAAACTTACCAGTGAAATCCCGTTAACCATGGTACCTCGATCCGCTAAGACTCATGAGCCAGGCATGGTGGTATGAGACACCGTGGTCGAGCTGTCGGCCTACGCCGGGGCCACGTGCCTCCCCGTAGTGTCCATTGAGCAACCAGACTCGTGAGCCGATTATGGTGGTATGGGACACTATATTCAAGCTGTCGGCCTACACTAATAAGGTGACGAGCCCTTTGTAGTGACCTCGAGCATACTCTTAGACTACGGTGAGGCAACGAGCCTTTCCATAGCAACTAGAGTATAACTAGGCTTGCACTGATAAGACGACAAGCCCTTTGCAGTGACCTAGAACCGTATCATCATATGAGTTTACTTGGACTGACGACCCTAGAATGGATCCTTGTTGGGAAGTGATATAAGGGAGGTACCTTAGTTTCCCAATCCTGTTGTATGAAAATGACTAATAAAGAACTTGGTAATCACGTTCATGCACCGCATTACGTGTGCATTTGGCGTTGATGGTCAAGCACTAAGGGAGTGTGGCATGCCGCGATCGTAAGAAGGAGTCGCTGAGGGAGCGTAGGTGAGGGCATGCATCGTACATACATACCATACTTGCATTAATAAGAGTACTTAGGGATGTGTGATTTACTGCTTTATCATTACCGCTTGATTGAATTGATAACATGTTAACCTTTGCTTTATTGTTCCACTGAGTTGATCACTCACTCCCACGTTACGGGACGGTGTTGCGCACACTAACCAGACCCTGTCTTAAATGCAGGTGGTGGCGATGCCTACGAGGCGGAGCCAGACTTCGAGGAGGACGAGGAGGCCTTCTCCTATATGCGTACTTCTTCAAAGGGTTCTTGTGGCCGTGGCCTGGTACCGCGGGACTTCTTTTCTGGGATTATGAATAGAAAATACTACACCTTTTGTATATTTTGGAACTACACTTGTAATCCTTGACATGGCAATGCAAACATATGTTGGGGACATACACTGGATTATACAGTTATATATATTCATTTCATTTCTTAAAACTGCAGATTATAACTATCCCTGGATTATGTTTTGCTGATTTGGCTTAATCTTATTCATGTTTCATGCACTAATACAGACAACATACAGTCATCATTTCATATATTGCATAAGTGATGCGTTGGAACTCGGGAGTTAAGTTCCTACTCGACCCCCGATTTTCAGGGCGTTACAGTATCATATTGACTGATACAGTTGTATTGCATCCATATAGGCTCGATACGATATGCGATGCAAGGTCGAATTGATCCGATATAAAAAATTTGAACTGTATCATTTCGTATCGGGAATATCGCCCAGTATCGGTACCAATATAATGTGCTTATGTCAGTCAGACCGATACAGGCCCAAAATGAATTGTTTCTCCACCTTTCCTCCTACTTGCTTTCTATTTTCGAGATTTCATCCACAGGGGATTGTTTGAGGCCCATTTCCTACCACAACCACAACAATTTTGAAAATCGAAACAAAGTTAGAAGCATCAATTTGAAGATTTGAAGGCCTGGTACTCAGTTTAGGGAAAATCGAAAAAAAAAAAAAAAAAAGTTAAAAAAATGTAATTTTTGTACTGGAATGTGATCGATTTGATGTTAACCAAATGTTACTTCATTTCATTTCGATTTGGTAGTTTTTTTTTTTTTTTTTTTTTACTTTTTCCTATTTACACTGGAAATTTAGGGAATTTTCTAAAAATAATTAAAACACTATTTTCGTTGGAATATGATTGATTTAGTGCTATAACACCAAATCGATCAAATGTTGCATGATTGTATTTGAATTTGGTGGTTTTCCAAATATTTCTATTTACGACGGAATTTTTGGGGATTTTCAAAAAATACTTCAAACGCCTTCTTTTTAATCATCTTGATTTGGTCCTATAACACCAAATTGATCAAATTTAGCACGATTTCCACTCGATTTGGTGGGTTTTCGATTTTTTTTAATTTTTTTTCTATATACAGTGGAATTTTGGGGATTTTATGAAAATAATTAAAACTATTTTTATTTTTTGTGTTTTATCTTGTTGAAATCAGATCGATTTGTTAAAATAACACCAAATAGATAAAATATTGTGTGATTTCATATTGATTTGGAGGTCTTTCGATTTTTAGGGGTGTCATGGATCTAGGTACTTTGTGTCTATGAGTTATTGGCGGTCCAGGATCCAGGTACTTATGGGCGTCATGGAATTATCTACTGCTCACTCCCCCAGGGAGGCGAATGCGGTTGCTGACAACCTCGCTAAACTTGGTAGTGGTACCCAATTGAGCAAGGTTCTCAACTCTCCGGCGGATCTCCCCTACATCCCCAAAGACCTTCACTTTTTGGACAAGGTGGGGCTTGGCAACCTGAGAGTGAGATAGCTATAGCGAATACTAGTGTATTGTACTGTGTAATTAGTGGGCTCTTCTAGTGTAACTGCATGTGCACACTTCCCTATTCTCCTGCAGTGTACTATATGCTTTATCATAATAAAATATTATGTGTTAGGGTAAGCAAGCCTAACATATTATCTCTCTCAAACTCTCCTCCTCCTTCTATCTCAATATTCTCATCTCTTCTTCACATTATCCTCATCAAACCATTTTCTACTTGATATCAAAGCAAAGATCCAGGCATTCCGCATCCAATAGGTTGAGAGGCGACACGTCACCTTGCTGACGTCAGCAGCCGTACGGATGACGTCAGCGTTGTACGGACGCATGGACTCCGTTTGAGCTGAAAGTTTAGGATTTTGATAGATCTTGATTTTAGAAGATTTGTCATGATTTTTTCAGAATTTATTGGATCTCATTTCATGGTATTTTGGGCGAAATAGAGAAATTCGAAAATCAGCCCCAGATTTCGTTTTTCTTCGATCTACCTCAAATCGGTAAGCTTTTCTTTGGTTTCTTTGCTCAAGATGGACCAAAATCTTCCTCCCAAGCTATCCATGGTGGATTTTTTACTCAAGATCAATGTTTGAGAGGCTTTTAACCTTAAATGAGAGTGCACGGGCCGTTTTTCACTCGGTGGGCCCCCCCTTGACAAATAAGCCATTGTTTTTTGATGATTGATATTTGTTTGAGGTTTATCTCTTGTTATCTTGAAGGATTGAGTGAGATAAGAGTTGTTGAATCAGTCTTTCTTAGCACAGAGGGTCTCTTGGCATAGGTTTATTTCTCTTGGATTCTACTATGGCTGACCAAGGGCCCTCATCTCTTGGCATAAGGTCTCTTGAATCCAACCCCTTGCAGATTACCTCCATTAAGTTGAATGGTGACAACTATCTTCAATGGGCACAATCTGTAAAAGTATTTTTAGGAGCCCGTGACAAGTTGTCGTATATTTTGGATGATCCCCCAAGCTTTACAGATGTTACCTACAAGTCTTGGACAAAGGAGAATTATCAAGTTATTGCATGGTTGTTGTATAGCATGGATTTATCGATTAGCCACTCAGTGATGTTTTTATCCTCGGCTAAAGGCATTTAGGATACGCTTCATGATATGTTCTCGGAATCTCAGAATTTTTCACGGGTATTCCAGCTTATTCAAGAAATTGGTCGATTTCAACAAAACTCCAGATCCTTAAAAGACTACTATTCGATGCTTCGGGGGATATGGGATGAGTTGGATATGTATCAGCCTCTTCCTTCCAAATGTAAAAAGGATCATGAACATGCTCATAAGCAGCGGGATGATACTCGTATCATACAGTTCCTCGCTAGGTTGAGTTCTGATTATTTTCACGTTCGCGATCAGGTTGTTATGCAAGATCCTCTTCCCCCATTGACGACGATCGCCATGCCATGTGTCGGCATGTCTTTATGGCCTCTACTCTTCCTTCTCATTCATTTGTGTCACCCGAGCGTTCGGCACATCTTGTTGGCGATCAGTCCTCCCTTGGTCTTCGAGTACCATCCTTGAGCTCTGGGCGCATTTCTGGTTTTGTTGGTTGTGGTAGAGGCCGTGAGGGAGATCGCAGTCATGGCAGCCGTCGTGGTCGTGATGGACGTGGACGAGAACGTGATGGTTCTCGCATTTGTTCACATTGCGGTTGAACTAATCACACTGTTGATTATTGCTGGCAGCTACATGGTCGTCCTATGTATGTCACTGCTTCTGTTGCTTCCACTGTTGCTTCTGAGACACAGTCTTCCACCCCAACAGCTGAGCAGGCTACTTCAGGGGAGTCTCTTACCATTTTTCGGGCGGCATATGATGCCCTTATGCGGCTTCACATTTGGGATATTCCTGAGCCTTCTCAAGCAGCTTCGGCCCAATCAGGTACTGCCCTTCTTGCGTCATCCTCTCCTACCTCATGGGTCATCGACTCTGGAGCTTCCTCCCATATGACTGGTAAGTTGCAATTCTTTTCTTCTTATTCTCATTCTTCTCCCACTCAATATGTCACAGTCGTAGATGGAACCCAATCTCCCATCTCTGGGATTGGTTCCATCCCTCTCTCTTCTTCCTTGTCTTTGTCCTCCGTATTGCATGTGCCTCGTTTTCCATTAAACTTATTGTCTGTTAGCTCTCTTACTAAATCTCTTAATTGATCCATCACTTTCTTTCCTTTTTATTATTTGTTTCAGGACCTACAGACGAAGAGAGTGATTGGTGGGGGGCATGAGCGAGGAGGCGTTTATCTTCTGGATGATACACCTGTTGCCGCTTCTAGTACCCTTTCTCTAGATCGAGATTCCATGACTCGGTGGCATTGCCGCTTAGGCCACCCATCCATTGCTAGATTGAGACTTTTGTTTCCCTCTTTATCTGTCACTAAACCATTATGCTGTGATATTTGTGAATTGTCTAAACATCATCGTGCTACGTTTCCTCATAGCTCTTCTGGGAGGAAATCTCAACCTTTTCTTTTGGTTCACTCGGATGTCTAGGGACCAGCTCCGGTTACCTCAACTTTTGGATTTAGATATTTTGTTACCTTTATTAATGATTATTCCCGCATGACTTGAATTTATCTTTTGAAATCTAAAAGTGAAGTGTTTGATGCTTTTAAAGTGTTTTATCATGAAGTGTGCACTCAATTTCATTGTTCCAGCAAATTCCTCCATTCTGATAATGGGGGAGAATACATGTCTACTGCCTTTCTGTCCTTCTTGTAGAAATGTGGTATTTTGTCTAGGACGTCATGTGCTCGCACTTCTCAACAAAATGATATTGCAGAACGAAAGAATCGTCATCTTCTTGAAGTTGCTCGCACCCTTCTGCTTGGTATGCATCTACCCAAATATTTTTGGGGCGATGCTCTTTTAACTGCTACTTTTCTTATTAATCGTATACCCTCACGTATTCTGTCTTACAAATCTTCATTTACTATATTGTATCCTCATGATAATCCATTTCCTCTACCACCTAAAGTTTTTGGTTGTACATGCTTTGTTCAAATTTTGGACGGGAGTAATGATAAACTTAGCCCAGGGCGATTAAATGTGTCTTTATAGGGTATACTCAGAGTCAGAAAGGGTATAAATGCTTTGACCCATTGACTCGCAAGAAATATGTCTCTGCCAATGTCACCTTCTTTGAGGATCTTTCTTCTTTCTCCTCTCCAGGCCATTCCCTTTGTGATCCTCTTACGAGTCAAGGGGAGTATGACTCTTTATCCTCTTTCCACTAGTGATCATGGGAAAACTCCTCTCCCCTCTATTCAGCATCCCGTTGGTGATATGGGTGAGCTTAAGCCTCTGCAGGTGTATCATCGTCGAGATAAATCTTCACAAGCTCAGTCAGATCGTCCCATTGCCTTGCGCAAAGGGTCACGATCTTGCACTCAACACCCCATTAGTAATTTCGTTTCATATGATCATCTTTCACCGTCTTTTCAATCGTTTGCAGCTTCCCTTTCATCACAGACTATTCCTAGATCTCTCTCACATGTTCTTCAGAGTCCTGATTGGACAAAGGCGATGATGGAAGAAATGTCTGCTCTTAAGAAGAATTATGTAACGCCCTGAAAATCGAGGGTCGAGTAGCAACTCAACTCTCGAGTTCCAAAACATCACTTATGCAACATAGAAAATGATGATTAAATGTTGTCTGTGTCAGTGCAATAAACATGAGTGAGATTATACCAAAACAGTAATTCATACTCCAGATCAATTGTATAAAGGCAAGCGGAAGACTGAAACTGTATATATAAGGTATGTAAAGAAACAAAACCATCTCGATCTTCAGAGTATGAACACTAACTGAGTAACCATATACATGTATTGTTTCCGAATCAAAAAGTCAAAATACAACTAGAAGTAGCCCTGCAATCCCCGCAATCCAGTCGGCCTAAGCGAAGCCGTCTGAGTACTGCATAAACGAGAACTCGTCCTGGTCCTCGTCATCATCTGGCTCAGCCTCCTGAACCGACGTGTCATCTATACCTGCGATAGAGTCTGGTTGGTGTGTATACAACACCGTCCCGTAACGTGGGAGTGAGTAGCTAACTCAGTGGAACAATAAGGCATAAGTTAACATGTTATCAAATCAATCAAACAGTAATGATAAAGCAGTACAATCAACAATCCTAGTTACTCTTAATTTAATGCAGGTATGAAATGACATGATGTATGCCCTTGCCAAACCACCCTCATGTGACGCCATCTTACGTTCGCGACATGCATTCATCCCTCAGTGCATCACATCTACCAAGCACATGCAGTGCAATGATGAGCATGATTACCGAGTTGTTATTAGTCCATTTCAAACAGCAGTATTGGGAAACTGAGGTACCTCCCTTGTATCATTCCCAAACATGATCCATTCTAGGGTCGTCAGTCCTAATTAATCTCATACGATAGTGTGTTTCTAGGTCGCTGCAAAGGCTGTCAGGGCTGTTACGCACAGAGGTTACACCACTCCCCCATCACCTTTTTAACGGTTCATCACTATACAGATACAGGCCTAGTTCATACTCTATACACTGCGGCAAAACTCGTCGCCTCACCGCAAATTCAGAGTATGCTCGAGGTCACTACAAAGGGCTGTCAGGGCTGTTACGCACAAAGGTTACACCGCTCCCCCATCACCTTATCAATGTAGGCCGACAGCACGAATATAGTGTCCCATACCACCATAATCGGCTCACGAGTCTGGTTGCTCACTGGTCACTACGGGGAGGCACGTGGCCCCAGCGTAGGCTGACAGCTCGACCACGGTGTCCCATACCACCATGCCCGGCTCATGCGTCTTAGCGGATCGAGGTACCATGGTTAACGGGATTTCACGGGTAAGTTTGGTACCCTAGGTTCAAACATAGGTGACCAAATATGGTAAACATACATAAGACAAATCGGGTTACTTGACGAGCTCGGCTAGCTCGAGCGCACGATCAATTGAACGACATGAAGCGCAAGCACTTCGTGTGGCCTAACCACTGCCGCCAACCGAAGTACGACTCGGTTTCGTCGAACACCTCTCTCGTGACGAGTGAAACTCAGTCACGAATTCCATTCCATTACCGATCGCCTGGACTAACTCATAGCCCCAAAGTCAATTCATTGAATCAAGTAATCATGTAAGTCTAGCAAGACAGTAATGCACTTCATAAACATAAGTCATGAATTTAACAATCACATAAGCATGTAATGAATTACAACATAAACATGATTATGCACACAATCATTCCATAAGTAAAAACAACAAACCATACATTAGGGCATACATATAGGAAACCATTCACACAATTAAAGTAACCGAGATTTGTATCTCGATCCACACACAAAATGTACTAGGTGAACACTAGGACATTCAAACAATTTCACAAACACAGAGACTGCATACATCACTATACTATACGTGATGTATGATGATCGTACATGTGCTAGGCCAATCCTTGCACTAGTGGACTGCCCCGCCTACCGTGTACTTGTACCCATGATGAATGATCACCGCATGCATGGATACAAGTTCCATGGGTATTGGAACATTTTCACAAACACTTAGGCCACATACTTTACCACATATTTACTGTTTTTGCCGTGGAGTGATTTAGGGCAAGTCCTTTCGCTAAGGAGTTGTTACACATGTACCAAGCATATATTTACGACAAATAAACATGTTAAGCACAATTCCAAATTCCAAACATTTCCAAACATTTCAACATATGCATAGATTAGGGTAAATCCTATATAGTTCATGTAAACTCGGATAACGAAACAGACGACACTTTCTACATGTGGAATAGCATCCTTGTCATGAATAAATCATTCACTGACATTGAAAGCCTTGAAAACCATAACTTATACACCTAAAGTCCTCACCTTTACGCCTTTGGAGCGTAAGAACTCGATAGATTCGTGCAGCTTTCATATGTGGCAACTAGGCAACCTAGAGAATGAAATAGGTTAGCTATTTCATCACTTACAACGTCTACAACCCTAAATCAGATTAGGGTTAGGGTTTTCTTACCTATAAATGATGTAGAGATCGTCGGGAAAACAGCTAGAATTGAGTGGTGCAACTTGTAGAGCGGCAGGGAAAAAGGACAGGGAGATTCTCCCACTTCTCTCTCTTTCTCTCTCTTTTCTCTCTTCTCTCTCCTAGGTTTTTTTTTTCCAAATTCGTATGGGATGTATGAGAGGGGTTTTAAGGTCCTTATATAGGTTAGAACATAACCAAAGTAGACCTCAAGTCAAGGTATACTTAGGTTATAACCAAAGTCGCACTTTCCTGTCTCAACGGAGCACTTCTGGCGGCCCCTTTTTCATGTGCGGTCGGACTTAAGCTCACTAACGCTGGATCTACGTATGGTTAAGGTTTCGTCTCAGTCGGGATTCCAGATCGCAAATGGCGGACCAGTTTCAGTTCGACGATCAGTGGACCTCGATCAAAAATTCTGAGTACATGGATATGTTTGGGGAAATATCCCTGATCCGAGGGTGTAATCTAGTCGATTTCTGACGGTCGGTTTGCTCAATACTGACTCGCAAGCGAAACGTTCCAGATTTATTTAATTTGGATTTAAATTAGAATTAATTTCACATTTTTCACACTCCGGGCTCACGGTGAGCACTTCTGGACATAATTAGGGCTTGATTACCGGGGTGGTAGTCAAGTCCAACTAGGTGATCACATCGTTGTATTTTGGGAACAATCGGACTTTCAACCCACGGTCTAAATCCAATACGAAGTTTCAACGCGTTCCCGAGAGAAAACGGGAAGAGAGATTTCTCCTAGATTACACGACAACATAGCGTCAATGAATCTGCAAGTTTTGGGTCTTGCAGATCGTATTTAATGTGTTCAGGGTGGATTTCGTATGAACTCTAGGTTTTCACTAGGTAAACTTTGTCTAATTTCTAAAGGAATTAATCCTAAGTGATTTCTGGTCGAGGTGGTACTCGGGTCTTTGTACAGAAAATTCAAGTCGTTACAAATTATACTTGGGATCTTGTGCCACTTCCTGTAAGCCATAAACCTGTTAGCTGTCGATGGGTTTATACAATCAAGTTTCTTCCAGATGGCTCAATTGATCGCTATAAAGCCCGTCTTGTTGCTAAAGGTTACACACAGACTCATGGTGTGGATTACTTCGAGACATTCTCTCTGGTGGCTAAGCTTAATTCTATTCGCGTTGTGCTCTCCTTGGCCGTTAATTTATCATGGCCCTTATTTCAGCTTGATGTTAAGAATGCATTTCTCCATGGGGATCTTGCAGAGGAAGTTTACATGCATCAACCTCCTGGCTTTGTTGCTTCTCACAATCCTGCACTTGAATGTCGGTTGAAGAAGGCTCTTTATGGACTCAAACAATCCCCACGTGCATGGTTCGAAAAATTTAGTCAGGCTCTTTTGGAGTTTGGCTTTGTTCGTAGTCATGCCGATCATTCTGTCTTTATATGTCGTCGATCGACGGGCATCATGGTTCTCATTATCTATGTGGATGATATTGTTTTGTCTGGTAGTGATTCTGCTGGAATGAGGGAGGTCAAAGATTTTTTGAAGACTAAGTTTGAAATTAAGGACCATGGTCCTCTTCGCTACTTCCTCGGAATTGAAGTTGCTCGCTCATCATCCAAATTGGTCTTGTCACAATGAAAATATGCGCTTGATCTTCTCATGGAGACCGACATGTTAGGGTGCAAGCCTGCTACCACTCTCATGGATACTTCACAAAAGCTTCGACCTGATGATGGTGCTCTCTTTACTGATCCCGAGATGTATCGACGACTTGTAGGCCGGCTTATTTACCTAACTATTACTCGCCCAGATATCTCATTTGCGGTGGGGGTTGTTAGCCAATTCATGCAAGCTCCCTGTACTTCTCATCTCACGGCTGTCTACCGCATACTTCAGTATTTAAAATCGGCCCCGGGTCTTGGCCTCTACTTTCAATTGCATGGTCATCTTCATCTTTCTGGCTATTCTGATGCTGATTGTGCAGGTAGTACTTTTGATCGCCGCTCTTCATCCGGCTTCTGTACCTTCCTAGGTGGCAATCTTATAACCTGGAAGAGCAAAAAGCAACCAGTTGTTGCTCGGTCCTCGGCTGAAGCAGAATATCGTGCTATGGCTCATGCGACGTGTGAACTCATGTAGCTTCGCAATCTTCTTGAAGAACTTGGCTATCCTCCTTCGGATCCTATTCCTCTTCACTGTGACAATCAAGCGGCCATCCATATTGCTCGTAACCCAGTTTTCCACGAGCGAACCAAGCATATTGAGGTCAACTGTCACTTTATTCGGGAGAAAGTCACTTCTAAGGAAATCGTCACTCCTTTTGTTCGATCTATGGATCAACTTGCTGATGTTCTTACAAAGTCCTTAAGTCGAAATGCTCTTCATCGTGTTCGTGACAAGTTGGGCATGATCAACATCTATGCTCCAACTTGAGAGGGAGTATAGCGAATACTTGTGTATTGTACTGTGTAGTTAGTGGGCTCTTCTAGTGTAAGTGCATGTGCACACTTCCCTATTCTCCTGCAGTGTACTATATGCTTTATCATAATAAAATATTATGTGTTAGGGCAAGCAAGCCTAACATATTATCTCTCCCAAACTCTCCTCCTCCTTCTATCTCAATATTCTCATCTCTTCTTCACATTATCCTCATCAAACCATTTTCTACTATAGCTTCTTTTTGTTAGTCTTTTCTTATGATAGGCGGATCCTTGTCTCTTTTTGTTCTCGGGCCCGCCCGAAATCTCTCTTGTAATTATCTCAGTCTAATGAATAGAGTTTTTCTTATAATTTTTAAATTTTAAAAAAAAAAAAAAAAAAAGTTTTTCGATTTTTATTTTTCCTATTTTTCCTATAATTTTTTTTAGGATTTTCTAAAATAATTAAAGTGCCTCCTTTTTTCATTTTTTTTAAGTGGAATGTGATCGATTTGGTGCTAAGATCAAATTTCCATTCTTTAATTTTTTTCTATTTTCGTTGGAACTTTTGGGCATTTTATGGAAATAATTAAAAAACCATATTTAATTGTTTTTTTACTTTATTAAAGTTAATTATTATCATGTATTTTTTAATTGTTTTTATTGAATGGTAGTTGATTTGTAAATTTATGTGTTTAGTTAATTAGTACTTACATGTGTTTTTCACTTTCATTATTATGATATGGTTCATACTTCATAGTTGATAGTTGATTCTTGATAGTTAATAGTCCAATATATGATAGATAATCATATTATTAATATATGATATCAATATCTGACATGCATTAATAATCTATACCCAAAAAAATTAACAACACACCTTACCGTAGGTCAACCCGTCGGGACGGTATTCTCACCAAAGACTAGTCCGAACACCATTGAATACATGATCAAACACAAGAAAAAAAAAAATGATAGATTCTTGGATATCTCATTTTTTCCTATTTTTCTAATATTTTCCATTTTTTTATTAAAAGGATTTCTAATCGATACAGACTCGATACTAATACGTGACGCCATATCATATCATTTTTTGGTCGATTCGATACACCAACCAATACCAACATTTAGAACTATGGCTACTACAAAATGGGTCGCCTAAGATGTCAACTGTGAAACGTGTTGATATGCTATAATACCCACTATTTTAAGCTTAGTTGCAGGATCCTTCTGACAAGATGTCGCTCCCATTTCAAACTCATGCTCATGCTCTCACTTCCTAGTTATTTATAGGGGTTCAACTTGGGCGGTTCAGGTTGGGTTTAGGATTAACTCAAGCCAAACTCGACCCCCAAAATAGTTAACCCATGGCCCGACCCAACGCGAACTCAAAAAGGCTCAACTCATGTCCCAACCCAATCTAAGACCCAACCAATCTATCATATCTCAACCCTAACCCATCTCCGGTTGGGTCGGGTTTGTCAGGTTGAGTCAGTTTGGGGAGAAGAATTTCATTGCAAATATATATTTTTAAAAAATCACCATTTGTACAATGTCAAAGAGCTTATGGTTGAAACTTTATTGATGTTGTTGTTGTGGCCTCTATTATGGCTGTGGAGGAGGAAGAGGAGGTTGATCAAATGGTGGTGTCATTGCCCACCCTTGATCGATCTATAAAGAGAGAGAATCTTGGGCCCTACTAGAGAGGGCAAAGTAAGTATCATGCCCCAAACTCGGGAACCGGGCTCACAAAATTCTCGTCCGCCGAATCCGGTGCCGACAACCTTCATAGTACTCCATTCTTGGCTCCCAGCTCCCATACACCAAGTTCCGATCCTGGGATCATACAGGGAGGATTTTCAGGGTGAATTTTTTTTATAAGGAGCATAACCACAAGGGTACCCAAGTCACAAAACATCATCACCGCATATCTACTAATATAATCTTTTGAGTACAATGTTGGAAAAGGAAATACAAGATGTAATCAAAACTTAAAAGAACAGGATCATGCTCTGGGCTCAATGCTACCAATACGCCCTAGCATCACTTGCAGCGTAAACAAACATGCATAAGCTTCCTACGAAGCTCGGTAGAGTGCGTGTACGTGTGCACAATGCATATGAAAATAATAAAGATATCATAGTATGCAGAAGATGATGGAGGACTAACCTGCCAAGTCCATGAATATTGTTAGCCCTACCAAGGCTATGCAATGCAAGGCCTACGTGGTCGAATGTCATATGCTAGGGATGCAACACAAACATGTCAATCCTTAACTAGTCCACATATCAGTACAGTTTGTATCTGGAAACATCATTGGGGTCTAATACACTCCAACACCGGTTGCCGCCCCATCGCGCGCAAGACCAAGTGAGTGGAATAGACCTCACTATCCGCCTCGTCAATGGTATGTCAATGCCCACCCGGCTCGCCGATAACAGAGACATTTACGAGCTGGTCATACTCAACCTAGCTTACAGCCCCCTACCCTCAGGCGGATAAGGTCACACCCCTTTTCAACCGACCACGACATAGTAGGAGACGCAGCCTACTAGTATTTGGCACTCAGGCACTCATGGTATCCACTCAGTCTCAATATAAAGCATCCTACTGGTACCACAAGGGTTTAGGGACTTTCACCCAAGGACATCCATAACGCCCTAATGTTATAACAGATATTTCCAGTATCCAATACGGACATCCATGCCACAATCCCGATGCCACTAGGGTGTAAGGTGATCATGACATACAAGATACGAAATGCATGATTCATTCCATCTAAGTCATGCACCAAACCTGTGCGTACCGCGCTATCATGTGGGGTAACCCTATCTCATATGGGGTCCCCCACGTATCTCAAGCCAAAATGCGTATGCTATGATCAATTGTCATCCACAACATGCATACAAACAATGTTGTCAAATCGCATATGCGATCGTGTGCGATTGCATATGCCTATGCGCATATGCAATTGCACAATCGCACATGCAGTCGCACATTTTATTTTATTTTATTTTTAATAAAAAAATTAATCAAAAAAAAAATAGGGAGAAATTAAGAAAAAAAATGAATAAATTATTATATGCCCTTGGCCCTTACAATACATTTAATTTAGGTAAAATAAAACCAATTACATAATGAATTAAATATTAAGTAATCATTCATCAACAATTCTACATTCTACAATATAATTAACTTAACAAATATGAAATACCAACATTCGACATTCAACACTACATCAACAATCAACATCAACACAAATAGTAAACAAAATGAAGAAGTTAGAATTAGAACTAAGTCACTAACACAACATTAACTTGTAACTTGTAACTTGTAACAAAGTAACAAACTTAAAATAAAAATAAAATAAAATAAAAATGTTAGAAGTTAGAACTTAGAACTTGGATATGATTATGAAACTTTAAGAGAGAATGAGATAGAAAGAGAGAGTGGTGGGTTTGTTGTGTGAATATGATTATGAATTTATGACTATAACTTGGAAAAATTAGAAACTAGAAAGAGAGTTCAATAGATGGAGAGCTTGGTTGTCTTGTCTCTTGAAACTTGATTCTTGAATCCTTGTAGATGTCATTGTCCCATGATTGAAACTTCAATCTTGAAAGAAATATGGATGGAGGAGTGAAGCTTGGGGCTTGGAATTATATAAGAGAGAGAGTGTAAGAGAGCAAAATAGAGATAGAGAGCTTTAAGTGCATGTAGGAGTGCTTAGAATCCCTTTTTATAGAGAGAAAATCAAGATTTAAAAATAAATGATAAAAAATTCCAATGGTCAGATTTATGACCATGGGCAAATATGCGATCGCATATTATCGCACATGTGGCATATGCGATCGCATATGTGCAATGATCGCATATGCCATTGTCGCATATGCGATTTGTGCACGTGTGCGCATATGCGAATGTGCGATCACACATGACAACACTGCATACAAATGATGCGTATGGGCATATAACTAGGCATGATTTCATTACACTAAGCATGTTATTAGTGTGTCCTATCAAGCCAAGTACACTAGCATGTTATTAGTGTGTCCTATCAAGCCAAGTACACTAGCATGTTATAAGACATATCAAGCAATAATCGTCCTTAATTGGCACATCATATACAAAGAGTGGGACCCGAAAAGAAGGCCCCACTAGAAATGTAAAGGTCTATGTGGCATGGCCCACTTGACACTAGAATCGGCCCTACACTTGGGCCTGCACACATAAAGGAGATTAAAAAACAGATGAACGGTTTGGATAGAACATATATATCAAGGTGGAACCATGTCAAGCCCCTCAATCAGGTTGGATAACAATTAAACATTACAATGAGCCTATGAAGATTTCCAATGGCAAGCACTCAACCACTCTGTTTTCACGATGTGGCCCACTTAAATCCAAGCCCCACGCCCCTACCAAGATGGACCGTAGAGTAGACAACACATAGCGGGACTCTAAAATGGTCCCCACAGCCCTGGTGGACTGGGAAATAAACAGCAGAGAGGCCTAAGGAAGGTTTTAACAATAGACATCATTGCCTTCATTGTTTCTTACGGCGCGGCCCACCTAAGATATGGATCGGCCAAATTTTTGGCCCATAGGATAAAATGGTCTGGCAAGACGAATGAACGAAATGGATAAGACAGATACATCATGGAGTGATCCAAGAGTGGGCCCCCAAGCTGGGCATCCGCCTGCCAAGACGCTGGCAATAGCGCCTGCTATTGATTCTTTACTTCTTTATTATATTATTTTTTTGTTTTGGTCACACACCATCAAAGCGAGCACCAAAAGGATGATCTACACCGTTCATCGCGTAGGCCAACTCGAGCGGGGTCCAATGGGCTTGACTGTGATTGGTTTGGATGATCAGGAACCCCACAGCAGACCTTGGAAGGTTTTAACAGCAAGAGTTTGTTTCCCTCCATGTGGCCCTCTCAAAACTTGAATCTACCTCATTTTTCAGCCCATAACCTGAAATGATCTAGAGAAACCGGCAGACGGCGTGGATTAAACATATACATCAAGGTGGGGTCCACGGCTAGGACACCCCCACCCAACGTCCGCATGAGCATGACTAACGTGAGGGGGTGCTCCTAACCCCACTGTCGCCTCTGGTGTGGTCCATCTAATGGTTGGATCAACCTGAATTTTGTTCCCAACGGTCAAAATAAGATTGGAAATCTCCCATGAGTGGAAACCCACTCCAAACCTCCCATGCAAAGCCGATAATGACGTTGGGTGCTCCCAACCCCTTGATGCTTGTGGTATGACCTACCCGGGATCCGGATTTGGTTCAATTTTGGGCCCAATGGTCAAAATGGTCTAATGAAGCAGATAGACGAAGTGGATGGGACACATACATCGTGGGTCCCATGAGTGGGGACGGCACTCCTCCAGGTGGAACTGTTGCCGGGCAATAGTGTCCAAAGATGCTGCTTGCATCCAGCACCCATGGCTGCTGCCCTTCCCTGTTTCTCTGTTGTGTCACCTGAACATATCTACTCTATCCATCGTACTGGTCAACACATGGTGGGCCAAGGAACTTTGCATCAATTTGATTTTCGGTGGATTCCCACCATCCAAATATGTGCAATATGCTCAATATGTTAGATGGAAAATAAACATCATGGTGGGCCACACAAGGTGGTCCATGCTATGATAGCATTCAAGGCACGTTCTCCAACAGCATGGCCCACTTGCGGGCCCCACAACATTATCAAAAGTAAGAAAGGGAAAGGGAATGGAATGAAAAGCAAGGAAACATCTGGCCATTGAGGTGGCCCCTGCCACTATGGGGTCCACCATACAATCTATACATGATCAAGGTGCGCCCCACCCTTGTGAGCCCACTAAAATGGAAAGATCACAAAGAAAGGGAGGGTCTTGATCCTCCCATGCACTCACTTCGAAGGATGAATGGTTGGATCAGCTTAGATCGGCGATCGAATGGTCCACCAAGCTCCTCTCCACCCTTAATCTCATTTAATCTCTCTTTTGTCTTCTCTCTCTCTTACCCCCTTGATCCCTCCTAATTCTCTCTCAAGTTCTCTCTTTTCTCTTAATCTCTCACTAATCTTTCTTTCTTTTTTTCTCTCTCTCTTAATCTCTTCCTAATTCTTTCAAATCTTGTTCTTTCTTTCTCTTAATCTCTCTCTACACTTGCTAGAAAATTGTAGAAATGAGAGGGAGTTAGGGAGTTTTGTGGTAGAACTTTTAGGATAGGGAGAGAATAAGAAGAAGATGGAGGGATAAAATGGAGAGAAAAATAAGGAAAGAATGATGGCTAAGCATGGGTAAGGACGTGGGTTGCATGAGCAAGATATAGGCTTGTTTGACTAGTGGGGAGAGAGAGACATGAGTGATGAATGGCTTGATTGATGAATTGATGGACTTGACAACATTGGGATTCGTGGAAGTGGGGGTTGCGCGGCCCACCTCGGATTGTGCCAAAACTACAACTTCTAATCTAGGGATCGCAATGGGGCATGCCACACGGCATTGGAATCGTAGCACCCACACAGTCGCTGGGTTACAAGTCTCGAGGTGTTGTGGTACTAAAATAGGGACGCAATCAAAACTCATTGATTCGGTCCACCAGGAACATGCCAGTGTCAAAGTTGAAGCGTACGGAAGGTCCCACGAAGTTACGGTCTTACAATAAGAATGTAATTTTGGGTAGAGACGGGGGATATTATGACTAAAATAAGGGAGTTAGACACTTTGTATGGTTGCTTGATATGCAAGCATTGATGAATTTTACACAAGAACTAAGAAGTATCTTCAACAACATTTTCTGACAAAAAGATATGGGTCATCTACGATACTTCCTTGGTATACCAGTAACCAGATCCAAAGAAAGAGTTAATCTATCTCGACAGAAATTTGTTCTATATTTACTCATGGAGACGGGACTTCTTGGGATCAAGCCAGTTGGCACTCTAATGGAGCCTAATCATAAGCTTCTAAGTGATCAAGGAGACGCAGTGGAAGATTTTGGGAGGTACAGAAGATTGGTTGGAAAACTTATTTTCTTAACTATCACTCGACTAGACATATCATATGTAAAGAGCGTGGTAAGTCAATTCATGAGTTCTCTAAGAATACCTCACATGGAAATAGTAATTCGAATTTTGCATTACCTCAACGAAGCACCAAGTCAAGGAATTTTGTATAAAGAGAATTGTCATCTTCAGGTCACAGGATATTCAGATGCAAACTGAGTAGGTTCCTTAGTAGATAGAAAATCCACTATTTGATATTATACATTTGTGGAAGGAAATCTAATCGCATGGAAGAACAAGAAGCAAAGTGTGGTGACCCATGACACAATGCAGTGCCAAAGCAAAGTACGAAACAATAACTCATACCTCCAATGACTTGATGGGGATCAAGAAATGAGATTTACAGTGCACATACCTATGCAGTTATTTTGAGACAATGAGGCTGCTTCACACATAGCAAACAATCCAGTCTATCACGAAAGAACTAAACACATCGAAGACAATTGTCACTTCATACATGAGAAAGTTTCCAGTAGCAAAATCACTACTCCATAAGTTCAACCTTAGCTACACGTATATATTCCAAGCATGGCATAGATAATGTATATGCTCCATGTTAAGGGGAAGTGTTAATAACAGTGATTAAATGTGATACGGGCCTACATAGGCCAAGGTATCCTATATCAGTATCGGTTGGCGAAACGGTGCCCTCCAATTCCGATACGGATATGGGGGCGTAACGGCCTATAACGGTGCAATTTTATTTTTTTTGCCAAAAAAATATGGATTAAATCCGGAATATTCTAAGCATTCCAAATATGCATCATTTATAAATTGGAACATGTTTATGGTGGTGTAACAGTCCACTCTTTGGTGAGAAGTTGCATCGGACTGTCTGATGAATTTATGAACCAGATAACCTGAATTTGACTACGAAATTCATATATTTAATTTTCTAACTATCTACTATCAATGATAGATATGTTAGAATGAATGTAATATGAAAATATCTAAAAATGCACATTAACATATTCTACTATGATTAGCACAACATATTCAATCATTAAAATAGCAAAACATTCAATAAAAAAAAATGATTTTTCGAATTTTTTTTTTAAAAAAAAGGGCCGAAAATAGTGCGTAAATAGAAAAAAAATTTATAAAAAAATATAAAATGACATCAGCAATCTGTAAAATGCACATTAACATGTTCTACTATGATTAACACATCATATTCTACCATTAAAACAGGAAAACATTCAATAAAATTGATTTTGCGAATTTTAAAAAACAGGGCCGAAAATAGTGCGTGAATAGAAAAAAATTATATAAAAAAATATAAAATGACAACAACAATCTGTAAAATGCACATTAACATGTTCTAATATGATTAACACATCATATTCTACCATTAAAACAGCAAAACATTCAATAAAAATTGATTTTTCGAATTTTTAAAAAAGGGGCTGAAAATAGTGCGTAAATAGAAAAATTATAAAAATATATATAAAATGACATCAACAATCTGTAAAATGCACATTAACATGTTCTACTATGATTAACACATCATATTTTATCATTAAAACAGCAAAACATTCAATAAAAAATGATTTTTCGAATTTTTTTCTTTTTTTTTAAAGGCCGAAAATAGTGCGTAAATAGAAAAAAATTATAAAAAAATATAAAATGACATCAACAATCTGTAAAATGCACATTAACATGTTCTACTACGATTAACACATCATATTCTACCATTAAAACAGCAAAACATTCAATAAAAATTGATTTTTCGAATTTTTTAAAAAGGGCAAAAAATAGTGCGTAAATAGAAAAAAATTATAAAAAAAATAACAATCTGTAAAATGGACATTAATATCTTCTATTATGATTAACACATCATATTCTACCATTAAAACAGTAAAACATTCAATAAAAAGTATAAATACCTATTTTTGAGGAATTTCTGGAAAATGGCCCACGGAGCTTCAAATCAAGAAAATCCTTAATATAAGTTGTTTTTATTTGAAATATTAACCTAAGATTGGTCGAAAATAGCAATAGAATGATTTAGGAAGAGTTTGGAAGAAAGAAGTATCAAAAAAAGTGAAAAAGCGGATCTTAAAAAGCCAAAAAAAAAAAAAGTGACCGTTTTCTGACCGTTACGCCCTAACCTTTACTGGGCAGTAACGGCCGTTACGGCTACAAAATCGGTGGGGTGCCCATTACTGCCCCGTATCGCATAACGGACACGGCCGTTACCAATACGTAACGGTCGATACACCCGTATCGTAACCGATATGGGACACCCTGACATAGGCCCACTTGGATGGTTATTTTGGTCTAGGACAGAGAGGGGATTTTTGCCTTTTTATTAATGAAAATTTTGTAATTATGAAACTTTAGTAATATAAAATGAGGGGGCTGGTTAACTTCAGCCCATTCTCCTCCTCTCCCTTTATTCTTCTTTATTCCATCTCCCTTTTCACTATTTTATAGCAACGATGAAAACAATCCATAGATATGAATATTAGTATCGTACTAGCCAACACTGCCGTATCGTATTCATATCAGCATGAGATGACATGCGATACATGGTCGTATGGACCTGATACGAAAAAACTGACCAGTATCTGCCCATATCGGCCAAGACGGCCATAAAAGCCCAATTTAAAATTATTATTTTTTTCAAAATTTCACTCATCTCCTCTTCTTTTTTTTCATTTAAAACATGGAAGAAGCTTAAAAACTCATTTTAGATTAGATCTAGACCTATTTTGATATCAAAACAAATTATTTGAATGGGATTCGACAAATCGAAGCAAAGTGGACCATTTATGGGAAAAATCGGAAAGAGTGGTAAACCTTCACTTTCTTTTTGATATTTTTATCTTCTGTTTGTTGTATTTCAATGCACTGGGCCCTAGTTCGCCAAACCATGCTTGATGTGTGTTCAATCAGGGCCCATTTAGTTGACCTTCAACAAGTCAAACTAACAGACAACATTTTTATCAAAGAACAGTCTGATACACCATCATATGCATGTCCAAAATACAAAAATACCATCATATGCATGTCCAAAAAAAAAAAAAGATTGATTCTTGAATATCTTATTATTTTCCTTTTTTTCCTGATATTTTCCTTAATTCTTTGGCTTAAAAAAATCGACCGATACGGCCCGATATTGTCCGATGTGGACCGATATCGATATGCGATGCTCGTACTGTTTCATTTTTTGCTCGGACCAATACGCCCACCAATACCGATATTCAAAACCATGAAATAATCACACGTACAGAGTGATGCTTTGCCACAAGTGAGAATATCTCCAAATAGTCAACTCGAAGAGTCCAAGAGAACCTTTTGACAACTAACCAGGTTTTTAAACGATCCAATGAGCCATAAGGATTGTATTTTACCATATAGAATCATTTGTATCCAACTACAAGCTTTCCAACAAGTAATTTAGCTAATATCCAAGTTTGATTTTGATAGAATGTGGTCAACCCTTCTTCCATGACACGTTTCCACCCGTAACAAATCAGAGCCTCCTCGAAGGAACGAAGAATAGACACAGACGACAGACACAGAAAATTGTCAAAATGAAGGAGAACAACTGAAAGAAAACAATGTTGGAAATACAAGACTAAGTACATTAACAGATACCCTTATGAAACGCAATAGGTAAATTACCTTCATCTGATGGTGTAACCAAGGACTCAGAAGAATGATGATATTCTTGACGAATCAGGACTGGAAGAAGTCACGCTCGTATGTACTCCATTTGCACCTTTGAAACATTTGGAGTAAACCTGCAAAGGCCAATTTGCAAGTTGTACAGACATCTCCCCAACTCCAGTAATAATATCAGGTACAATGGGAAGAGTAGTTATAGAGTTCTCTTCAAACTATAAGGACTTTCCTTTCTCGAGCAAATATAGACTTTGTTCAAAGAAAGTAACGTCAGCTAGCACAATGCCTCTCGGAGATAGAATTATAACATTTGTATACTGTTAGGTATGGGAGTACCCAAGAAAAATATACTTAGCTCTTGGAACAAACTTGTCAAGAACATGATCAAGCTAATGAACAAAACATACACAACCGAAGACCTTTGGACAAATAGAATAGGAAGGAATTTGAGAACACAAGATAGACAGAGGTGACTTTCCATCTAGGACCAATGAAGGCAACCAATTTATTAGGTAGCACGCAGATAAAAACTGAATCACTCCAAAATATTCTCGGAACCTTCATATTCAATAACAACACTCTAACAACTTCAAGTAAATGATGGTTCTTACGTTCAGCTACCATATTTTGTTGTGGTGTATGTGTATATGAAGTTTGGTGAATAATATCATGAGATGAAAGACATGAGTTAAAGTCATGAGATAAATATTTCCTAACATTATCTGAATGTAGAACACAAACCTTAGAATTGAATTGATTTTGTGCTCCCATATGAAATTCTTTAAAACAAGAAAACACTTCTAAGCGATCTTTCATCGAATATAACTGTCATACAAGAATAAACATCCACAAGAATAACAAAGTACTTGAAAGCAAATAAACCAATAAGATGAACTACACCCTGAATATTAGGTACTAAATCAAAAAGTTTATCGCTTCGCTTGTCCACAAGAGGAATAAACGACACTTTATGGTGCTTACTCAACTCACAAGCCTCAAACTCTAATCTAAACACATGTGACAAAGATGGAACAAGACTCTTCAAACTACTAAAGGAAGGATGATCAAGCCTAGAATGCCACTCATGTTGAGAGATATCTATCCATAATCCAGCTCCCATTAGTTCACTATCGATGTAAAAGAGTGCATTCAATTCATGCCCTCCATCAATCATCCTCCCCGTCTTTAGAACCTAGAATTCACAATAAGAAAAATAAAATCTAACAGAACAATGCAACGATTTGGTTAACTTACTCACAAATAATAAACTCAAAGGTAATTTAAGAATGTAAAGTACCGATGACAATGAAAGCGATGCGGTAGGACTAGTATCCAACCCAGGCAAGAGAGTTAAAATACCATCTACTAATGTGATAGAAGAAATGGACGACTGTACTAACTGAGACAATACACTATACTTACGAGTCATACGACCGGAAGCTCCTAAGTCAATGACCTTAGGAACACTATTAGACGATGCAAGACAAATGACACCTGACTATGTGAGAGTAGTTATGGGTGATGATGCATGAGGGGGACAATCCTTCAGAAGTCAGGAATATTCTTCCTTGAACAGTATAATTATATCACCTCTAGTACTAGGCTCATCAACAGATGAGAGAGGCTTGGAGACATAACCACCAATGCCATCATCAGAAGAACAAACATGATTCACCCAAGCAGGCTTACCAATAAATTCCCAACACATATCAGTTATGTGGTTACTAAGACCACAATGAGTGCACTGCTGATTACCATGACCACGACCGCGGTTGCCACTAAAATTTGTACAATGGCCTTCCCAATTACTTCTCTCTAAAGCGACCTCTCCCTAGATCTCTACCACCAAAATGACCACGACTCCCCATCTCCTCTACCGGATGTAGAAACGAATGCAGAATGATCTAATGAAGGTGAACTCTGTACATTTACCGCACATTAAATGCAAGTGAATGCCTCAGTGATCGATGGGATCTCACTACCTCCAAGAAGCTAAGTTCAGACAGGCTAGAAATCAAGGAAAAAAATAAAAATAATAAAAACTAGAGAGGAATTTAGCAACACGAAATTCCTCTCTCAATCGTCTCAATCTCATAATCGGAGGACAAGAGATGGTATAAATTCAGTTCTTTCCACGTGCCTCTTAAGGCTGAATAATTGATGCAGGACATGAAATTCAAGTATGATGTGCAAAATTTTCAGGCTTTAGATCACACTAGTTCATAAACAATTACACAAAATTCCACATCCCACACAAAAGTTCAAACACTCAACTAGGGGAATCTTATGTGGGTCCAGGCCTACACATGCTAGGGCCAGATCAATTAAAATTATAGACCAAACAAGAATCAAATGAGGGTAAATTCATCCACACATGCACAAAAATAATTCCCCCAATCCAAGGGATTCAGAAATTTCAATTCGGGGAGCCCTAAGGTTAACGAAAGGGCATAAAATTGGGGATTTGAGTAATTTAGGGTTAGGTTTAGGGATTTTGGGTGAAAGAAGAGTGACAGAGAGGAGAGATACGAACCAGAGAAATACCCCACGTGTGGACAGCAACAATGGCCCAGACGCATGTGTGTGTAATCCTGGCCACACGTGTGTGGGGCCCACTATTCAGAAAAAGGGCCACCTTGGCCCTGTTCGGCTAGAGATGGACTCCAAAACCCCCAAATCTCAACTCGATCTGATGCTCAGTTTGTGCGTAGTGCTCCACCGAGGTTTCAGCCCTCCTGTAAGGCTAGATTCTGAAAATCTGTTGTAGAGAGAAAAACAGCTGCAATAGAGGATAGATTTGAAGCATAGATGATTGTAGGAGAAGAGAAATATGGATGGAAGAAGGTGGGGGCGAATTGGGATAGTTGTGGCTTCGCACCACGGTAGTCAACCCTTCAAGGAAGGGAGGGTTTCACACCCAATTGAATCTTCACAACTCAGAAATTTAGAGGAGCAGAAAAACGCAGCAATTTTATTAATCTCCATTGAGAAAAAAAGACTATAAGGGGTGTCTATTTATAATAAAAACCTACACCCCAAAAGCCGCACCATGTGCGCATACTATTACTTAAAGACGAAGTAATCAAAAATAACAACTAATCAATGCAATTTAAACCGCTCATGATGTTCCTAATAACGGTAATAAGCAAAACTCAAAGTCCTAGGTCACCTATGGTAATGGGCCACGATCATAAGATCCAATCATGGGATCCATATGATGATCGGGTCCACCCCAAGGAACCAAAACGCAGTCCTCTAACTAGGAGGCCTTCCATAGATGTCGTCATCGATCCAGATCAAAGGTGGGGCCCTCCTCCTTGCATACATGCGCAAGGGGGGCGTGTGTGTGCGCGAGATGTCCCCATCAATAATACTCTTTGAAGCTCTTCTCTCCCTGTTGAAGAGAGAAGATATTCTATAGTAACTCGTAGATTGAATTAAATTCTCTGTCTAAATACATCTCTCTCGTATTAATCTCATATGCCCTTTGTCGTCTTGAAAAAGAAAGCATTTGCACTAATCTGAGGATAAGCATTTGCACTAATCCCATATGCCCTTGAACCCAACGTGAATCAAGCTTTACCAAAAAGACGCATTGATCAAAAGACATGACCATTATACCTGTAGAAATATTTAGAAAGGACAAGATAGTTGCAATAGAATTACCACCATTTTGAAAATGGTGGTGACTCATCCACCATAAGCATGTTACGCATGAACAACAATCTAGACAAATTGAAACTGTGGACCCCATTAGAGATTGAGCACAACAGACTAAATTGTATGAGCTCCATCTCGTTTCACCGATTAAATCAAGATCCTTGAACATTTTATTTTTAACCTTCATATTAATATCCACAAAATTGAATGCTCAGAAGTGAGGGCAACTCAATGAGTAATAATTTCAGGCTATGCTCCATCCTCAGTAGGTATGATGATTTGGATGGTCCAGATTACCATATGTCCATTTAAATGAGGCGGTGAACCATCACCAGTATATTCCCTCCCTCCATACTTCCCTTAGATATTTACTTACTTTTAAGGACTAGACAGATGAGATTGTTCGCCAACATTTATAAAAGGGTGATGATTCTTCATGGACGATAGCAACAGGACCGTCAAAATCATGGCCCCATTGTAAATGGAGCATAGCCCAAAAGTCACACACATCAAACGATCTAAACCATTCAATCTTACCTGTTTATTTTGGACCCTGGCCATTTTATTCTTAATCATTCATTTGATAGACACCTAATGGATGGTTATGCTTGTTTGATCAGATCAGTGTTTAAGTCCAAGAATGGGCCTTACAATTTGGTTGGATTGGATTCCAAACGCACACACCGCATTTAATGAACAGTTCAGATTCCAAATATAAATGCCACGTGTATGATGGATGAGTCATCATTCTCTCAAGAATTATATGAATGGTCCACATAGTCAGTGATTGAGTCATCATTGTCTAAAAAATGACAATAAATAGTACGGCTTGACATATGTGATGGATGAGTCATCATTGTCTAAACAATGTTGGTGGACAACACCACCTTCCCCCCCCCCCCCCCCACCAAAAGCACCCACTCTCAAACTAGCCTATAATTTGAAAGGAGGATTTGTGAACAAGTACACCACATGTTGATTGCACATTTCAATAGATCATGGATGATTCTCAACCCATCTTGTACATGAAACAGTAGCATGTAGTAGTAACAGTAGCAGTAATGTATCTAGAAATCTATACTGGTGTTGCCTATAGATTTCAGGTGGTGAAATTTTAACTAATACAAACACAGACAGGTTATACACAGGATGTAAGGAGACAGTAACAGAGCCACATTCAGATGACCTATAATGAACCACTTACAGACTTGTTTAAGTTTTGTTGGATTTGCCTCCATCGTGCATCCGATTGCACTCTCTCTTGGATCTCATTATGCAAAGCTTCCAACCGTGCTTCGTGATCCAAAGTACAATTTTCAAGCATTCCTCGAATCCTGCAATTCTGCCAAATAGATGAACCAAAAGGCAAGAAAAAAAAAAAAAAAAAAAAGTGGACTAAGCTATAGACAAAACAATATATAATCTGAAGAATAAACAAGGGAATGAAAAGTTAGAACAATTTTGATGGTATAGCTTAACAAACAATTCTGCAGACCTGTAAATTTAGATAGTGCCACAAAGGGTCTGAATCAGGTTCCAACTCCAACAAGAGCCTGACAGTGTTTTCAAGCTAGCGGAAATAAATAACTGAGGTTAGCAGCATATAAGACAGTGCAAAAGTAGCGTACTAGTAAATGAAAGTAAAATTTCAAAATAAAAAAGCGAACAGTGTGCAAGATCTCACTGTGTGACTCCTGTGCACTAGAGAATTATAATCAACATTCCATTGTAATTTAGTATTGATGTCTGTACACACACAAATAGCTGGGACAAGGCTATAATTATAACTTTTAATGGCAAGCAAGAGTAAGATTAGAATACCACAACCTTCACATCAAATTAGCATAAAGGAAAACTTATTGGGGCTCAACATGATGTGTGATGTAGGACCCGTGTAGGGGTATATGCAAGAAACAAAAAAAAAAAAAAAAAAAAAACAGCACAATCTAATTTCAAAATTTTTGATGGAAGGCATAGTTACCTGCAACTGCAAGGATTTATTTAATACAGCATTCACCAAATGGGAACAGCGAGAAAACAAAATGGGTTGGGAGAATAGAACTAGCCGGTAAGAAGTTCATAAGCGCTAGGAAGGAAAAAAAAAAACGTTTCACTGATGCTCAGTAAAAGTTGGTGACCCATTTGGATGCATATTGAGTTATCAACCCTTTAAGATACAAATTGTGTTACTAACCCATTTGGACAAGCCACACGTGAAAAATTATTCACCAATTATAGTAATCATATGTTTGGGTGTTCGTGTTTCCCAAGGCTGAGTTGACACATCAAAGTTAATTTATCTCGACGACTATTTGGGGCAGAAGATATGGCAACACACTAGTGTGCTTAGCATGGGTTGCTTTTCCATGCCATGCAAACACCAAGTTTGTTTGCTTGGTAAACGCTGCAACCATGACATTGAAAGACAACTAAATGCTACAATAAAACAGTAATGCATGCATACGAGGAATTAGCTTTGAATATCAATCAAGAAGCAACAAATACGAGCATTGGTAATTTCAAATCATTGCCTAGCTATATAGGATAAGTTTTCTAAATCATGTTTCACCAATCATTCCTAAGGATTGCCTTGATAAGTTAACAAGCCTTCATCATTCATCTCAACACCTCGAACCAACTTTATAGGACTCCCACCATCTTCATTTCATGTCCTTCGACCCTAACCAAGGTCTTGCAATACAAGGTAACCTCTAGTTTTCGTAGTAAATGGCCAAACCAAGCCAATTTTATCTTTTATCATTTTACTTGCATTGGGGCTCACTCTTAGGGGAAGCTTGGAAAAGCCAAGATTTGAAACACACAGACACACACATCTGTGTGAAATTTGAATAAAATTCATTTAAAGAGACTTTTCGAAGAAGTTTAGGAACTTTAGAAGTATATGTGAGTAAAATTCAAATTGGGTACCTTAGAATCCATGTTTAGTAACTTTAGGAGACTTACCAGCAGTCAAAATTATTAAAATATTAGGAGTTTAAAGTAGAGTCATAGTTCACTACCAAGCGGTTACTTGGTGGCCAGCCTTAAACTTTCGGAGGTGGGATTGAGCTTCATCATCCCACCTCTACGACGAGGGATCGAAGTTTGGCAAGAAAGAAAAGACCAAAAAAAAAAAAAACGTGGTTACTTGGTGCTTACAATTATGGTGACATTAGCAATGTCCCTGAACCTTTTAATGACATATGGGACGTCCAATCAATGAATGAACCTTTCGTTCATTCATACAACTAGGAGCAAGCCATGGTGCATAACTCCTTGTACAATTCTAAACATCTGATCAATAGCATGAAAAATGGACAGTTGAGATTGAGTGGAGAAACAGAATAGGTTGAATCATCATCTTGAAACATCTATTTGATAGATCCCACTTTGCATTGGTTATGATTCCAGAGCAGCACTTTGGTTTGATGATTCTAACCATGTGATCTATGGCTCGTAAACAATGGATGGTTGTAAAAACTGTCCCTCATTCAAAGGATTAGGATCATCCAATTGGTCAGATTCTTGCACCATGGTTTCTTCCCTATGGTACTATTGAATGAACTGTCCCGATTGATGATTGTGCATCCCACATGTCATTTTAAAAGGTTTGGCGACATTGCTAACATCCCCACAAAGGTTGGGAAATCAGCAAAACCCATATATCTTAGCTTTCTCCCAGCATTTTGGGGCAACTAGAATTGTTAATGGGGAAAGTCAAATTTGCATGGTCAATTGGCCAAGCTAAAGCCTATTCAATCAAAGTTAGATCAGTTTTTAGCATCGGCAAGTTGGATCGATAAATTTCCATTAACTTGTCAGTGGGGTTACCTCAACTTATTTCTCACCATTGTCCAAATTTGCTCGAAGTGGAGAGGGGAAGGTGGGGGCCGAGAGCTTTCATATCTGAATTAGCATCTCGCTTGAGGTGATACGTTTTATTGATCAAGTCATGGGATGGTGGGCTTCTTTTGATATAACGGGCCATCTGGGTTTTATTCTTTTCCAAAAATTACACCTTCTACAGGGGAAGATCACTTGTTGGAAGGAGATTTTTCACAATAGAGAATGAACTGGATAGTGTATTGGAAGAGGATCCAAATGCTCAATATCAACGAAGAAGAGTCGAGTTTATCGTAAGAAGAATGGGATCATAGGCATATTCTTCAGGTAGATTACAAAAATCTTTTGAAGGAGGAAATTAAATGGAACCAACGTTCAAGAGCAACTTGGCTCAAGGAGGGGGATAATGATACCAAGTCCTTTTACGGTTTAGCTAGTGCAAGAGCACAAGCCAATAGAATTGAAAGCATAGTTGGTGGATGGGATCAGAATCAAGGGTAAAATGAAGGTTTGCGAGGCTATAATGGGTTTTTACAAGGACTTGCTCTCACGTCTAGAAATCATTAGACCAAGTTAGATAACTTGGGGTTTGAGGTGATGTCCAGAGAAGAGGAGGTAAAGATAGCAATCCAAGAATTGGAAAGGGCTAAAAAGGACATGATGGGCTTCATTAGTGAGTTTTGAAAAAAATTACAATTTTTCAGCGGAATTGAGAACCATTTTATTTTGTCAATTCCTAAGAAGGGGCAGATAGTTTAAAAGATTTCCAGCCTATCAATTTCATAGGTGCTCCATATATGATTGAGTCATTTTGGGTTGAATCATATCAAGGCGTGCCATAATGGAAACAGTGGCCGTAATGACCACCACCATTATCGTTATGATACGGACTGTAACAGCCGTTACAATCTCTTTTTCTTTTTGGGAAAAAAAAAAAAAAAAAAAAAAAAAAAAAAAACGTCTATCAGCCCCATAATGGACCATTACAAGGCCGTTACAGCCAATATGGGTCATTTTTCCATACTGGCCATTTTGACCCTGTAATGCATAACAGTTGGCATTGTTACGGCTATGTAACAGTCGATACGGCCCCGTAACGGCCGTTATGGCAAACCATGAATCATATCCAAGGTGCAGGGGGCTTCTGTGGAACGAAGGCAATTTTTTGATAGCTCATTGATTGCCCATGAAATTAGTAATTCGTGTCAAAGGGAGGGGAAAAGTGGTTTTGTTTGCAAGTTAGATTTGGAAAAAGCATATGATCACGGAGGTTGGCCCTTTCTGGATTATATGTTGAGCCTGATTGGATGTGGAGAAAAGTGGAGAAGTTAGTTTTAGGAGTGTGCGAGCTTGGCCAAGTTCTCAATTTTAGTTAAAGGGATCCTCTATCTCTGTTCCTTTTTGTTGCGGTGGCAGAAGTTTTGAATCGTATGTTGAACAAAGGGATAATTAAATGTCCTTTTAGCGGCTTCAAGGTAGATGGAGGGGAATTCCAAGTGTCAAATCTTCAATTTTGTCAACAACACAATTTATATTCTACGAGGCAGATGCCACTCAAGCAAACAATCTTCAAAAAGCTATATTTTGTTTCAAAGAGGTGTCAGGCTTAAGAGTGAATATTCAATAGTCTGAAGTGTTAGGAATAGGGCTATCTAGGGAGGAAGTGTGTGCTCTAGCTAGAGTGTTTGGGTGTAGGCAGGGGTCGTTCCCATCCACATATTTGAGTCTTCCTCTATATATTGGGAAGGTGGCAAAGCATTTATGGAACTTGGTGATTGAAATATTTAAGAGGAAACTATCAACATGAAAGAGGACATTTGCCATTGGGGGGTAGAATAAAATTGATTAAAGTGGCTGAATTGAATCTTCCTTGCTTCAATTCTATCTTCAAATATCGAAAGGGGGTGCTCCTGGGAGAGAGAGAGAGAGAGAGAGAGAGAGAGAGAGTCTTGTGTTGTTTCAGCCCTTCTTTTTTTTTTATCCTAGACAGCTCGAGGGTAGCATCCAAACAAGCTCATAACAATAAAATAATGGTGTTGGGGAGTGTAAGTTTCTCCCCAGGGGGCGAGAATGAGTCGATGGTGAGTAAAAGATAGAAATGGAGGTTTTACATCGGAATCGTCGGCTAGTGGCGATACGGGGGCAAGATGTTCGAATGGGAAAGGTAAGTCAATGATGGGGGTTGAGGACGCCATCTCTGTTGATTCTGGGGAGTCAGAGGACACTCTAGGAGGACTCTAGAACGAGTCAAGAGAAAGGGGAATTGGACTGGAAAAAAATAAGTAAGAAAGCTCTGTCGAAGTACCTGACCCTGTATGTCTCCGGTTCCCTAATGGATGGATGCCCATCAATTATTCGAGGGTTTTCGGAAAGGTGGGTATAGTCATGGAAGTGATTATACCTAAGGATAGGAGATGACAGGTTCTTATCGGGGGTTCGCTTTTGTGCGGATGAGCGAACAGGAGGAGATCAAGAAAGCGGTTCAGCTCTTGCACGGAGAAGGTTTCGAGGGCCAAAAGTTGAAAGCACATTTCGGACTGAAAGTGGAAATCAAAGAAGTCAGTCAGACCAGTATTACAGCTCATGAAGGACGAATAGAGCAAGGAGGAAAGGGGGTACGTAGGGGAGTGAAAGAGAACTCGAATATCTTAAAAGCAGAGGAAGGTAATAGGAGAGTAACTAGCTATCTGACATCCTTCAGAGATGTGGTAACAAGAGTGAACGGGAATTGAAGAAAAAAGGGAGGAGAGGAAAAAGAGGTTGGTGGGGAATGGGTGTGGACAGAGGAAGAAGAAGAGAATCGGGTGATTCGAGTAATGTCGGAGGCAATACAGAAACCATGGAGTTCGCTATAATGGTCCCTAATTGCTATCACGAAGCAGTTTATCACAAGTAAACACTTGGTTGATTCGTGCGATATGAAGGAATGTGATTTCAAGACAACCAATTGATGCCAATGATGTATGGATAAAGTGTCCAACCCAAAGTGAATATGGAGAACTGTATTTTGCAAGGAACCTTTACATAGATGGTCCAGTAGAGTGCCCAAGGAAATGGTCAGAACATTCTCCATTTGTATATGATGGGGCATGGTTTGTAGTTTGGGGGATTCCCTTGGATCTGTGGTTTACAGATTTCTTCATGGAGGTCGGATCTGTTGTGGGGGAGGTTATCACTATCGATGAGGCCACCAAAAAAAGGAGATGAGATGGGTGGGGCTAGGCTTCTCATCAGGAAGAAAAGGTCGTCGAAAGTTCCTGCTTTTATTAAGATTGCAGTGAGGGATGATCTGTTGTTTATTAGGGTGGAAAGGGAGGAGAAAGGAAGTCTTATTCCTAGGTGGGGTGTTATATGGGGCAATAGGGAGAATGTGTCTCTGATAGGCTCTCAGAGTCAACCTCGGCCAACGGAAGATGGAGCACAGCACTCTTATTCCAGCGAAGCACCAATTGGTGTAGAGGTGACGTCTCAAGAAGATATAGACAAGGAAAGGGTAGGTGAGACGAGGAAGAATGAGGTCGACTCGATTTTGGTTGGGTGCGCCATAAGAGAACTTGAAGAAGGTAATGCGGACCCGAATTGAGACGCTATTGGCTCAGAAATGAACCTAATGTAAAAAGAGTTCGAGGGTTGACAGCTTGCGACGAGGCTCAACATTTGTCAGTGGCTTGGGAGGCAATGCATCTAAAGGTAAGGTGCTTTAGCTTAGTCAACGACGCGATGGTGGACACGCCGCTCTCGACCTCGCTTCAATAATCGATGGATGGCATTCTGGATGTGGCGGTGAATTTGGCTCCAGACACGTCTCTAGGGGAGGAAGGCTTCCACTCAAATGATGGACTGATGGTGGACATGTGGATGATGCATAATGATTCATTGTCTAAGGCGTCGATCCTTTCACCTATACTTTTAGAAAAACAATCACCTCCCGCTCATGCCATAAGTCACATCACGTGGGAGGTTTTGCCCTTTAAAAATCAATCTTTTCATCAACCCTTTCAAATGCAAGTAGCTTCTTTCCAAGTTCCCTCAAAGTTACAAGTTGCCTCGAGTGCCAATGCTCTATTACAGATATCTGAAGTAGAGATAAACGGTTCGGAAGCGATCGCGACTGATTCGGACTCGGAGGAATGCAATGACAAAGAATCGAAGGATCCTCTAAGCGAAGATAGTCAGAGCAACGATTCTTTAGTTCGGTGGGCAGATGCAGATGACATGGGGGATCAGGACGCAGAGGTTATGTTGGAAAAGGTTGTTATCATCATGCCTCTTCGTGCTTCGTCTAACGTTCGTGATATTCAGACAGAAGATCGGTCTTTTGTTGCGATGGATGGTGGGAGCTATGCCCAACCCTCAGGCAAAGAAAATACCTCTTAAGAACAACTTCAATGGTCAAAGGATGTTCTCGATAGGGTGGGGGCATGGTAGGTATGTCTTTTGGGGCCAGCAACAAAGATGTAAAGGAATTCCACCAGTTCGTCAAGAACAATGCGGCTCAGATACAAATGGAGATCTATAGTCTAAAATGCAAGAAGCTGCCTTGAGGATGGAGGGAACTTCTCAACCTCGAAAACTCCATCAACTACAATTCGGCGGGCAGAGTAGTTGTGACTAAAGGGGGAAGAATGGGGCAAATAAGTAATCAATGATCATACTCTCTTGGAATGTGCAGGGCCTAGGGTGTAAGATCAAAAGAGCTCAAGTTAGGAAGATTTTCTCCAAGGCAAAGGCGGAAATTATAGCACTGTAAGAGACAAAACTCCAAGCTTTTGGCAAAGGTATGTTGAATTCTGTATGAGATATAAAAAAATAATAATAATAAAGGTTGGGAAACTATAGATTCAGGTGTTGTGGGGGGGATTTTGGTGGCATGGAATGCGGATTTGTGGAAATGCATCGATTCTTGTCCGGGCTCTCTCCTTGTATATTCTTCTGTGAAACATTTCAAGGACATCATTGCCACGGTATACGGTCCTTGCTCTAGTAGCATTTCGGGAGCAACTATGGACAAAGCTACATCTCGCCAGGAAAAATTGGGACTTCCCTTGGTGTGTGTGGGGGGAGACTTCAACGTCATTAGATTTTTTTCATGAGAAATCAAATGGGGGCAGAATGACCAGCAGCATGTTGAAGTTGGCCGATTGGGTTGCCAGACACGATATGGTGGATTTTCCTCTCATAGGCGCCAAATATACATGGTCCAATGGTCGGCAAAGACCCATTCTTTCAAGGTTGGACACATTTCTAGTTTCAACGACTTGGCTAGAGAAGTTTCCGTAGGTGTGGCAATGGGGAATGTACAGACCCGTATCTAATCACAGGCCGATAATTCTAGAGGTTCCTAATGAGAACCGAGGGCCCAAACCGTTCATATTCGAGTTGGCATGGTTGAAAATTGAAGGCTTCAAGGAGCTTATTTTTGAGTGGTGAAATTCGTTGCAGGTTTCAGGGTATGCAAGATACAAGCTGAGCTAAGTTAAGAATGTTAAAAGAGAAAATCAAGGTGTCGAAAAAAGAAGTTATCAGAGCCCGGGAGGCGGAGTTTAATTCTGTGGCTATGGAAATTCATGATTTGGATCTGTTAGAAGAAGAGAAAGAGTTGAATCCTGAGGATAGAAATAAAAGGGCGGATCTCTAACTTAAATATGCCAACAGATTGAAAGAGGAGGAAATTAAATGGCGGCAGCGATCTAGGCAAGTTTGGTTAACGGAGGTAGACAAAAACACTCGTTATTTTCACAGTATAACTAGTGCTTGGGCTAGAAGCAACCGCATTGGAAGTTTACTTGTGGATGGTAAGAGGGTATCGGACAAGCAAAAGATTTGTGATTTGATTGTGTCCTTCTATGAAAATTTACTTTTCGATTCCGCTTGGAAAAGGCCACGGCTTGATTATTTGGATTTTGAGAAGTTGTCAGATGAGGACGTTTCATTCCTTGAGTCTCTTATTGCGTAAGAAGTGAAAATCATTGTTGACTCCTCACATGTCGACAAATCTCCTAGGCCTAACAATTTCCCTTCAGCCTTCTCCCAAATTTTCTGGCAGACTATCAAGAGAGATGTTATGGAGTTCGTTCTTGAATTCTTCAAGCGGAGTAAGCTTTCAGCATATCTAGGGGCCTCCTTTCTAGTTCTCATCCCAAAGCTTGAAGGGGCGGAACAACTGAAAGATTTTCGTCCCATAAGTTTAATTGGGGTACCTACAAGATTCTCTTTACAATTTTAGAGTTATGGTTCAGAGGTGTCCTTTCTAAGATCATTGTTGAAAACCAGGTGGATTTTGTATTAGGAAGGCATATTCTTGAGGGTGCCTTAATCGAGCAAAAATGCATAGATTCCCACCACAGATAGAGGACTAGAGGAGTGGTGTGTAAACTGAACTTAAAAAAGGCGTATGATAATGTCAACTGGAAATTTCTGGACTATATGCTAGATTGGGTAGGGTGTACACGAACCGAGCTAGCTTGGTTAGCTCGCTCGACTCAACTCAAAAAAGCTCGATTTGACTCAGTTTGAAGCTGAGTTCGAGCCAAGTCGAGCTGATTTTTTGAGCTCGAAAATGAGTTCGAGCCGAGTTCGAGCAGGCCCCAGGTCGACTCGACTCGGAACGAATCCAACTCGAATCGAACTTGGATCAAACTAGTTCGGTGACTCGATTACTTTGCCATTGATGTTGCTCACCAACTGTTTGATAAAATGACTTAACGAAATGTGGCTGGTGGCAAGGAAGGTATGTACATGAAACAAATACCTTTTTTCTCTTTGTTTTTTTTTTTTGTTTTTATGTTATTTAGAAGGTGTATGAGAAAATACCTGTAAAATCATTGCCTCTGTTTGTAAAATAGTGGGATTTTGAAGTTGCAGTTAAGATGTTTGTGGAAATGCCTCAATGGTGAACTCGACTCGATCTTGGCTCGAACTCGGCCCGAGCTGCTGACTGAACCAAGCCGAGTTCGAGCTAAGGTCAGCCACTATTCGAGCCGAGTCGAGCTGAGGCCAGCTCGACTCAGTTCGACTCGATGTACACCCCTAGTAGGGTGTGGTCACAAGTGGAGGGGATAAATGAGAGCATGTGTGCAATCCACCCATTTTTAGGGCGCCCCAGGGTTTCTTTAGGGCCACAAGAGGGCTAAGGCAAGGAGAGCCCCTCTCCCCCTATCTCTTTGTTGTCATCGGGGAAGCGCTAAGCAGAATGTTACACATGGGGGAGGAAAACGAGCTAATAAAAGGTTTCAAAGTGGCAGAAAATGGTATTCAAGTCGGTCATCTCCAATACATGGATGACACTCTGCTCTTCTGTGATGTGGACCCAAGTTCTGTGGACAATTTGCACAAAATATTGGTTTGTTTCGAAGCTACTTCTGGGCTCAAGATTAATGAGTCTAAAAGCGAGGTGCTAGGCATCCACATTCCCGATGAAGAGTTAATGCAGCTTGCGGAAGCTTTCGATTGTAAAACAGGTTCCTTCCCATCCTCGTATTTGGGTCTCCCTCTCTGCATAAGGAAACCTGCGAAGCATCTCTAGATAAGGTCATCGAAAGAATTGAGAGGGAGCTCTCTAGGTGGAATTGTTAGTATCTTTCTTACAGGGTAGATCGTTGCTCATTAAGACAATGTTCTCCAACATGTTGGTTTATTTCCTTTCCCTTTTCAAATGCCCTAAATCAGTGTTGGATAAAATCGACAAAATGAGGAGAGACTTCTTCTTGAAAGGTGACAAGGACAAGAATAAGTTCCACCTTGTAAAATGGGGAGAGGTTTGTCATCCAGTTTCAAAACAAGGTGTGGGGATTAAGAATCTAGGGTTTACTAATATTGCTCTTTTGGGAAAATGGCATTGGAACATGGGATCCTCTTCAGGCGGACTTTGGAATGACATTCTTTTCAAATATGGCTTGCAGAAGCGAGGATGGACAGTCAAGCCATCTTCTTTGTGCTGCGCCTCGACTGCGTGGAAGGTATAGTGGCGATTAAGCATCTTTTCCGTCGTGGTGTTGTGTTTGATATGGGGAATGGCAAGCATATTCGTTTCTGGATTGTTGTGGTATAGTGACAGACCATCGCGGGAAGTGTTTCCAAGGATAGCAATGTTGGCCCTGGACCGCCTTGTGCTAGTTAAGCATTGTTTTTCTATGTCCGGTAATGCAATTGTGTGGAGTCCTTTCCGAAGGAACATGACGGACGACGAGATTGTGGAAACTATTGCCCTGTTGGATCTTCTCAAGAATCTATTCCCCTCAAGCCAAGCAAATGATTCTATGATTTGGTTGATGCATCCCTCTATTAGATTCACAGTGCGGTCTTTTTATTCCCTTTTATCGACAGGTCCTTGCAGCTCTGCCCCTCCCTTTCCTTTCCAACATTGTTTCTATGGTGGTCCTCCCTGAGTGGCAATGTTTGTGTGGTTGATGGCTAGAAAGAAAGTGTTAACGATCGATAACCTACAGCGGAGATCTCTCATTCTTTCGAAAATTTGCCTTATGTATATGGAGAGTGCAGAGTCGATTGATTACTTATTCACTGCTACTTTGCATATAAGGTGTGGACCTTCTTTCTTAATGCGGTCGACTTGCCTTGGGTGATACCTCAATCAGTTGAGGATCTTTTCTGGGCTTGGCATCGTATAAATGGGAGTAAAACAGAGAAAGCAATAGGGAGACTTCTCATGAAAGCTATCTTTTGAGGGCAATTTGGAAGGAACAGAATGGGCGGTGCTTCAAGAATGAGGTAGCTTCGGTTCACAAAGTGGTTGTAAATATCAAGGTTGTCTTTTCAAATGGGCTCCATATGTAAAAGCAGTCGAGAAGGCTTTGCCCTTGACGTCTTTTTTCCTTTAAAGTTGTTTGTATTCTTTTCTTGCATTCACGAGTTTCTTAATATATTCTTTGTTATCTCTCAAAACAAAGGGGGAGCTTAACAAATTGGAAAAACATAGGAGGGATTTCCTTTGGCAAGCAGGGGAGGAGAAAAACAAATTTCATCTTATGAAGTAGGATGATATTTGTAGTACGAAAGAGGAAAGCGGAGTTGGGATAAGAAAATTGGGATTTATGAATGAGGTGCTTTAGGGGAAATGGATTTGGAGATTTGCTTTGGAGGAGGGTAGCTTATAGAGGCAGTAGTTAGAAAGTTTGGGGTGGAACAAGAGTGGTGGTGGGGCGGTGGCCCAAGAATTCCTCTTTGTATAAAGCATTATGTGTTAGGAGGGCAATTATGAGTTTAAAGGAAATGATCGCCAGGAGGGGTGACAATACAAGGGACGGATTTTGGAAGGATGTGTAGCAAGATGATCGGAAATTGCAAGATTTATACTCAAGTTTAGTTCAAGTGGCCATGGCTCTAAACATAACAATTAATCGATGCTACTCGCCCCATGGGACTAGCAGCGTTTGGATTCCTTCATGTCAAAAGGATCTTTAAGATGATGAATATGAAGAATCAGTGGTGCTTTTGCATCAGTTATTGGAGGTAATTCTTTCGGAGGGGGCCGATTCGGTGTTAGAAAGAGGTCAAGTCGGGAAAGTTCTCGGTTAAATCTCTCTTCTATTTGCTTTTTAGGTGGTCTTCTCGTAGGTGGCGAAGCGCATACCTTATTACTTTGGTCCTATGGTGCCCCCTCAAAGGCGATGGTTTTTACATGGTTAGTAGGTTAGAATAGGGTGTTAATTGTTGAAGTGATAAAAGTCCCTTGATATACATTGATGCACCACACTCTGACAGCTTGAGCTTTTGGAGTGAATGGTTGTTTAACACGGTATTAGAGCGGAAGGTCCTATGTTCGAATCTCGAGAACAACAAATATGCCTCACTAATATATTATTCTCCCACGGGGGGTCAGGAAAATCAGGTCCGGCCCAGGGACCGGGAAATTAAAGTCCAGCCTATTTATGGTGTGAGTGTCCCTCCACCTTCGTCAATATATTCCCGTGCGGAGTTCCCAACTCGCACATGCGGGGGGGTTTTGAAGTGATAAAAGTCCCTTGATATACATTGATGCACCACACTCTGACAGCTTGAGCTTTTGGAGTGAATGGTTGTTTAACATTAATGAACAACAATACGAGGAAGAGGGGTCTCTATATCATTAATGCATGTCCACTGTGTTGGCATAATGAGGGAGTCAACCGATCATCCTTTCATGCATTGTCCGTTCTGTGGGAAAGCTTCTTTGAGATCTTTGGGGTGTCGTGAGTAATGTCGATGTCAATTGAGGGATTCTTTAGGAAATCAAATGGTGGGGGTATTGGGAAATTGGGTAGAGTTATGTGAATGTCCCTTATTGCATGTATTTAGGCTTTATGGGAGAGAACAAACAATAGATGCTTTCAGGACATTTCTGGAAAACCAAGGGGAGTCTTTCTAAGGGCAAAATCCAATGTAATATGTTGTGGTTTCTACTAAATTATGTGCTTGTAGTTTAGATTGTTTGGTAGGTTAGGATTGGGGAGTTTTGTAAATTTATTTTTTTTCATTTTCCTTTTCTATTCTTTTGGCTTTGTCGTTTAATAAACAAATTGTCATCCTTAAAATATATATATTTTTTAAAGCAGTTGGAGAACTTCGCCATCATGATTACACTTTTGATTTCCTCTCAAAAAGCTAATATACAGGCATTTCCACATAATGTGAGATGGTTATTGTTGTTGACCATTGACCTTAGGTTCATTTCCATGGAAATCAACCTAAACTACAAACATCCATGCGTGCATGTCTTCCACTGTTCCATAATTAACCAATTTCTCAGAAAGGGGGGGGGGGGGGCGATTCCATATTCACATCCATAACCCTACTTAAACAATCCCTTAAAGTTCGGTAAAAGACTTCTTACTCAAGTTCCTAACTAAACTAGGAACTAGATACATTTGTTACAAAAAAACCCAGCAAAATAACTTACTACCCAAAAATACCTACGAGAGCAAGAAAAAATAGAAAACTCATGAACATGACTCAAACCATATTAACTGCTTTATAAAATTGTTTAAAAAAACATAAGTGGCCACATGATCAAAACCCTAAAGCCACAACTTGACTCAAACACTACCAAATTTTCTCAAACCTATTGACCCCTTCAGAGATGTGTAGGTATGGACCGTATGGTGCATGTCCTTTTTCAGGCTTGCCTGTTGGTGGAATGCATGTAAAGACAAAGCAAAAACACTAAAAAGGCATTAAGAATCTCTCTAGGGAGATTCACTGGCCATGTAATCATTGAAGCATACTCAAACAATGTCATATAGTGGACTACATCACCAAATTCTAACCTTGGAAGTGTATTTTGTATAAAATGAGATTCATTACTCCACTTCTAGGCTAAACATTTTATGTCCATGTGGAAAGAGAGGTGACTAGTGCTGTTGCAGATTTGTTGGCAAGACATTAGGCAATCAATGTGTTGAGTCAACTTGAGGCTCTAGAGAACTCGAACTGACATGAATGTCTGTTATGATCCTAACTTGGGGGAAATCAAGTAAAATCAGATTACAAACTCCTATTAACAAACACATTAGATCCAGGTCCAAGCTAGTTCTATCAGACCCTAACAACAAGTCTACAATTAACGTAGTAGATTGTGTATATCCCTAAATTAAAAGATAGATTGATGTTATATTATATCTCTTTCCTTTTTTATATAAGCATTGCACTGCCATGCAAAGGATAAACAAGAAAGCAAAAAAGGGGTATGATTTCCCTCTTAGTCTGAAACCTTGGATCATAAATGGGAAAACACCATCTCTATCATGTTCCATCAAGAAATCATTCCCCCAATTCCTCTCCCTTCCCCTGTCACTCTCCCTAGAAGAGAGGGTGCAAGTTGCAAGGCTCTTAAAAATCTTATTTACACAACCCAGCAAAAGACTTCAAACTAATCAGTCACGGCCTTACGGGCCCACCACCTTCCTCAGTCTCAGCCTTAGTGTTATACATTCAATTGTTCCATTCATGCCCACGACGCTGATATCACATAAAGTCCACCCCCTTTTTACCACTCCTCCCCCAATTTCAGAAGTAGGAGAAAGAATCAATCATCTCAAGCATCACCAACACGAGCTTAACCCACCAAATGTCCATCGCAAATCACAATTAATGAGCAAATGATCTGCTATTTCTACATCAATCAGATGCAAAAGCCAACAATTCATTATTATCATCCATCTACTTTTAATCTACTTTTAAGGTGGTTTGCAGTTAGCAGTTTATCCTTACCAACCTACTACCACTCAATCAAATGCAAGGACCATAAAACATCAAAAATACATTTCCACAAGTCCGTGATGTTTGAAATTGGAACCACCCCTTATATTAGGGTAGGCAGGCAGGTGAGATCAGTGTTCGAGTTGTCGGTATCGCTACAAGTATCGCTGGCCAGAGATAAAGATATAATATCGATATCGCCGATAATATCGCCGATAACTGGAAATTCGGAAAAAAATGCAAAAACATGGAGATAACGGTGAAATTTTCTAATGAAACTTCAGGACATGCCTAAATATACATATTTGCATTTTAGAAATTAATAATTTATATAAAAAATGCATTAAATAATAAGTTTTCATTTAATGGGGGCCCAAAAAAGCATACATTTCCATAAGAAATGTCTCTAATAATCACCAAAATAAATTTATCTAAGTTTCAAGTTGACCACACCATATGAAAGAGTGGTAATAATAATTTCCACCATTGAAATCTTCATAGGGCCCAATGACGATTATTTGCCATCCAAACTGTTCATAAGATCACAGGGACATGGATGAATAAAAAACGGAAATATCAGGTTGATACAAAACATTTGTGGCCCTCAAGAATTTTTCAATGGTAAACATTCAATTCACACAGTTTCATGTGGTGTGGTCCACCCAAGCTTTGGATATGCTTCATTTCGTGACTCATGCCTTAAAATCATCTAATAAAATGGTTGTACTGAGTGGATCAAATACGCAATTACGATGGGCCCACTGAGTTTACTCAGTAAAAATTCACTTCCATTCTGGCGTAGTCCGGAAGCGGATTGGCTGGTGTACCGAACACCAGCTATCGAAGTCAACAAGTTATGTGGGTTTGATCATAAGGCATGTGTTATATCCAAACCGTTCATTCATTTGAAGAGCTCGTCTTAAGCCTTTAGACGAAAATAAGACGGATATAACTATCAAGCGAACCACACTGCAAAAACCAATGGGGGATTGAACGTCTACCATTGAAACCCTTTTTAGGGTCAATGAAGTTTTGGATCAACATGAAAATTGTTTTCCTCTTCATCCAGATATTTGTGTTTTTATGAACAGATTGGATGCAAAATAAACGTTATGGTGGGCCTATAAATTGTTTAACGGCGAAAATCATTATCTCCGCTGCTATCTATGGTGTGGTCCATATAATCTTTGGATATGATTCATTTTTTGGATAATGCTCTAAAATGAACTTTAAAAACAAATGAACGGTGTAGATATAATAAATACATCACTGTGGGCCAATGTAACTTTGATCTCCTTTGAACCGTTCGTACAACTCAGAGCTCGAGGAGCGTCAAAGCTTGTCTTCGCACGACACATATCTACAACAGCTGTATAGCTGGTGTGAGGTACAGCAGCCAAAGCGCTTCTGGTGGATCCCTAACCGTGAGACCCATTATGAAGTATATACCTTACATATGCACCGTCCATCATATATGAAAGCTTATTTTAATGCGTGATCCGAAAAATGAATCAGATTCAAATCTTCAATGGACCACACCACAGGAAACTGTGTGAATTGAACACATATCATTAAAAACTTCTTGGTGGCCACAGGAATTTTGAATCAAGATGATATTTATTTTAACCCTTCATCCATGCCTTTTTATATTTACGAAAAGGTTTGATGACAAATAAACATAACTGTGGGGGCTAAGAAGGTTTCAACAGTGAAAATCATTATTCTCATTGTTTCTTATGGTGTGGTCCACTGGAGCTGTGAATATGCTTTAATTTTGGATTTTACCCCTAAAATGAACTAGAAAAATGAATGGACGGCGTGGATAAATTGCATACATTCACGGTGGGCCCAGAAAGTTTACTAAGTAAGTTGAAGCGCACCATGCGCTCGATTTGCTGCCGCAGTTCTGAAGCATAAAAGAAAAAAAAAAAAACGGGATTTCGTCTGCGAAGAGGGGTTTTCGGCGAAGAGGGGCGATTTTCAATTGAGGGTTTCAACCAATCTCCCGAAATTCCTGATTTTTCGTCGAAATCATGTATTTGTGAGTCACACGAAACGAGCGCTGTCGATTGCTACCCACGAGATTCTTTTCTTCCGAGTTTCTATCAACCATCAACCAGGTATTACCAAAATCAAAGATTTTTTTTCGATTTTTTTCGCTTTTTACCTATTTTGTCGGAAAAAATCCAAGATTATCGAAGATATCGCCGATATTTCGCCGATAATCCAGAGAGAAACGAAAAAAGGGGATTTCGATGTCCCTAGTCTAGCGACACCAATATTATCGGCGATATTATCGACATTTCGTCGACAATGCGAACACTGGGTGAGATTGCCAATCTCCTCATCTCTTAGATGAATCAAATCCCTTAAAAAAATTCAATTCCATGCAACCTAATCCTTACAGCATAGCACTTCTTGACTGGTGCAACTTGGTTATCGAGTCAATGAGATCTCGATACCCGAATCACAAAGAAATGGAAAAGAGTACATCCACAAGAATGGAATAGAGTGGGATAAACGACTTTATTGATATCAAACTTCTACAACTAAGAGATTGATTTCAAATCAATCTTTTTTCTTTCTTTCTTTTTTAGGATTAATGGAAATTTTACTTAAGGCCCACTTGCAAGCAAGATAGGAAAAGAATACAAGGAAAACCCAAAGGGATTACAACCCTAGAATTGACTTCCCACAATTGGGATCAACTTTCAAGAGGGTTGCCCATTCATAACAACGCCAAAGCCTCACTTGCGCCTAAAGAATCTTGAAACCGACATCAATTCTGCTTGCCCCAAATGCATCACTACAGGACAAGAAGAATCAGATTCCAAATAGGCATAACCTTCTATGCCACCTCCCCCACGCCATGCCCAAAGAAGGTCTGAAAATGAAAGTGGCATAACCCACGACATGTTGAAAATAGATAAAAAGTATGCCCACACTTTGAAAGTGAACGGATGAAGAGGCGGTCAATGGATTCAGCATCTTGCTTACACAAACAACACATGTTCGAAATAGCCACGGCTCACTTCTGAAGGTTATCAATCATCAACATCTTTCCATCCACTTGCCACGTGAAAGCAGCAACCTTAGGCGGCGCACCATACACCCAAAAATGATAAGCATGAACCCCATTTGAGCTGGTCATCTCTAGGCAAAGCATTTTATAAAAAGAGCTAACAGAGAGCTGCTCCAAGCTAAGATTGGTCCACACCAAAGAGTCAAACCTCCCTATGGGGACACGTTCTGGAGGTGAGCTAGGAGGGACACAAGCTCCCTCCAGCTCACTATCCAAGAGGTTCCTCTTGTGAGGGGGCATCCAACACACCGAAGAGCCGCTATAAGAGAAACTATCCACCATTTTCAGCTCTTCCAAAGTCGCAAGACTAGCCAAGCTAAGGAAGTCAATGTGCAAAGGATAGTCGTCACATCAACAGTCCTTCCAAAAACTGATTCTAGCACCATCGCCTAAGGAGAAAGAGACTCCTTCCCAAAACATTCCTCTTAGTGCCTATTTGGTTTTCCAATTACACCGAATCACAAAGAAATGGACAAGAGTACACCCATAAGAATGACGGAGTAGAGAGGGAGAAATAACTTTATTGATGTCAAACTTCTATACAATATTTAAGAAAAACTCAAAAACAAAAAAATTATTTGAATGATTAAACTCCTACAGCACCCACCGAAAAAAAAAAAAAACTAAGAGATTGATTTCAAATTAATCATAATTTATTTCAAATCAATTTAATTTACCTAATATGATAAAAGCCTAATATTAGTAAAAGAAAATATAGAACATAATCCTAATTACATCTCTAAATCAACCCCTCATAGCTTCAATCACATCTTTAAATCAACTCTCATATCTTCCAAAAATAGTAAATTGCAATCCTTGATTTAGGCCCCCAAATCTACAAATAAACAATTCAAAAATTCAGCACACGTTGAGTCCTATAGTGGGCTGCAGGGCCTACATTATTGTTGGGCCCTACAATGGGCCTAGGTGGTCAGTGAGCCTAAGTGGGCCTCGGGCCTGCACCATTGACTTCAACATATTTCACATCCACTACTCTACAATGCAACAAACTCACTCGAAGAGGTCTTTAGTTTCCATGGCCCATCTAGGATGTTTTCAAATCAAGTTTGTTATTGACCAGAAAAGAGGTCTTACTCTCCCGTGGTCCCACCAAAAGAGGGGGGTCTTATTTCAGACCAAGTATCTTCCCAGAATCTAATTCAAGGACCATCTCCAATTCTAAATACTCCTTCAGCAAAATGCTCTTCTACACTGAAAATTGCTTCCATATTCCCAAGATTCTATATAGGACATTGCTCAAGTATACCACCCAATATTTTTGTTGACTTGTGCCCCATTGTGGAAGTTAAAAATATAGTCGTCCTTCTAAACGACAATGTTCAAGGCAAGATGCAGTCATATAGTTTTAATGTCATCGATCATACAGCAACAAGGTATATGTATGTTCCTCATTATTTGGTTCTTGTAGTGCTTAAATGCATCTTACTTAACAGGAAGAAGGAACACCATCCACTGAAATGGGCGCTACTAAAAGAATGCACGTATTACCAGTACAACTCCTTTATGAGTTGGAGTGGTAAGACATTCCTACATTGCAAGAAGGTTGGAGGTTCAAACCATAGATAATGTGAGATTTTCCTATCAAAAGCAAAATACATATATTTGGTAGGAACTCAAATTTGAAAACACAAGGCATTTAATGAATCGAGGAACTGATAAATGACACTATGAATACAAACTAAAGACAATCTGCATCCTTCATGATAAAGTTCAGTGTTATTTTGTATGTTGATTCACGATGCTTCCCTAGTCTTGAGAAATTAAAGTGGAATAAAAAAGAATTCAATACCTCCGCTAGGTCTATCTGTGGATCTTCCATTGACTTGTAAAGTGTGCCCTTGAACTCCTGCATCACTTTTTCCGCCTCCTCAAGTACACGTTTTAATATTCCCACCTAAGAATGGACCAAAAGATCCTCAACTATCTCAAAACCCACTAATTTCCCAAAAAAAAAAAAAAAAAAGCCCTATGCTGACATTGGGTCAGAAAATGGGCAGGGCTTGGCCCGAGCAGAATCAAAATTTCGTATAGGCCCATCCTGACAAGCATGGGTTGATCAGTTAAAAATCTAGGACCAAACCAAGCCAGGCCATGCTGTTTGCAGCCCTACCAAAACCCTTATAAAGATCATGCATCAAAATTAGCAATGATCAGACCAGCATCCAAAACAATGCCTATGCATAGACCCTTGAGGCTTATAAAAGGAGAGACATTTTACATACATGAGAAGGAAGAACAATAGACTTTGCTTTCCTGTATTCCCTAACGGCCAGATCAAATTCACCCTTACTAATGCTCCCACGAATTGCACTCGGCAAGTTGAATAGTGTTCGAAACCTCTGAAGCATCCCTTGGACAGACCTGATCTTTTCAGCTTGCACCTGCATTTATTTTTTGAGGAGAATATATTACCTGAATCCCAAGCATAAACCCCTAGAACCATGGATGCTAAACAAATGAAAACTAAAAAAAAACAAAAGGATTTGGCAACCTGTCTTTCAAATAGAGGCTCAAAAGCACTATTTGCTAATGAACTGATGTTGTGCATAGAATGGTGCAAGTAAGCAGTCCCTGCACCTTCAGGATCGTCCTCTATCCTCTTTAGTTTTGACTCGATATCTGCAAAAGATTTAAAATTCACTTACAAGAATAACAAGAACAGAAAATCCTCCAATTGGTTGTGCACAAGTGATGCACAAAGAGATTAGAGAAGATACTATTAAATAAAACACAATAACATAAAGGTGAAGAAGAAGATACAACAAGGGAGGTAGGTGTGCACAAAATAGACCAAATTTTTTATGAAAAACAAAACCAAGAGGTATGAAACAGTGCTTGACCCAAGAATATGTAAAAATTGCTCTGCTATTCAGTCTATACTCATGGACAAAGGTTCAATGACGCAAAAACCTTCCCCAATGGATGGACTAGGTACTAAAAACCTTCCCATGGGAAAAAGAAAAAAAAAACACAACCATTGAATTGGTAGCCAGTAGGAAGCAATAGTCCAAATTCAACCCAGAAATGTCAAATATTTGATGGCCAGATATTCCAAGGCAGGAGATATATAAACAGTTTGAATAGCCAAACTATGACTAACAAACCTGAACAAACTGTACATATCTTTTGGTTGAGCATTGTACATTGCCTCCAGAACCAACTTAGATACAATCAGTGTTCGGAGCATCGGTATCACTACAAGTTTCACTGGCCAGGGATATGGAAACAATATCGATATTGCCGATAATATCGCTGATAACTGGAAATGCGGGAAAACATGGGGAAAATGGTGGAATTTTTAGCAAAACTTTAGGAGATGTTTAAATGTACATATTTTCATATTTAGGAATTAAAATAAAATAAAATAAATGTAAAAAGAATGCATACATAACAAGTTTCCATTTAATGGGGCTTTAAAAGCATGTGTTGTTGTAAAAAATCAGTCCAACTATCCCATCTCGCCTATTTAACCATCCAAACACGATATTGCAAAATATCAACAACACATGATATTTCACCAAGAAATCATCAACGATTGGAAAGGAAATAGGAGATTGTGGTCTCAATATCGCGCATGTTACAATATCGATAATATCAAAATATTATCAATATTATCAATGACAAATTGAACACTAACCATGTGCCCATGAAAAAAAAAAAATGAAATAAATTTTTTTCTAATAAACAAAATTTTAATGATATCAATTCGTTAGCGATATTATTGAAATATCATCGATACACTTATGATACAAGCATTACTTAGAATTTACATAGTCAAAAATATTGGTGATACATTGGCGATATTAATGCATTGGTAATACAAGCGACACCTAGAACTTACATAGTTGAAAATATTGCCGATTACATTAGCGATATTGATACATTGGCGATACTTAACGATACGTTGCTAATACCTGGAATTTTTTACACTACCAACGTTATCGGTATCGCTAACGGTGTTATCAGTATCGCTGAGCTGAAGATAAAGATAATATCGGAGATATTTCGATAATATCGGAGATAATTCGAACACTGGATACAATAACATCTGAAATTTTAATATCAGATAAGCTAGGTTAGATAAAACTGTAGCATACCATCAATTGTGGTTTTGCAAGAGACAAAACAGTCAAAATTTTCTTTTACTAATTGCTTTTTTTGTTTAGTCTTTCCTTCAAGATCCATCTTCAAAGAGAGTGCACCATACTCTAAATCTGCCGTGCACGTGTATTGGTGTACCCGGGACAGGAATAACTTTGCATCAAATTTGTCAGAGAAGTACATAAATTTTTCTGCAACAAGAAAAAATTAGGCTGATGTCAAAATTAGGCATTTAAATAGATCCAATGTTATGTCTCCAAGTCTCCAAGAGATTCAAAAGATAGCCACTGGCTGTAATGAAACCCTGAAAGTTCAAGAGGAATATCTTACAAACCAGAAAATTACATTTCCTAAGCAAATTGCATAAGAAAGGAAACAGTGGAATTAAAAATTTTAGCAGAACAAAAAACCATGAACATGATAAGGATATTAAGTGGGAAGCAAAGAGGATTTCCAATACTAACTGAAAATGTTTCATCACATTCCAATGCCCCAAGGCCCCCAAAACCATTGTCAAAACACCATACTATGAAGAAAGGGCAACAAAATATATTTCTCTCATAATGGAACTCCCACAAAATGCAAATGTTAAACTCTATACCAAACACGAAACATCAACACAAAGATATAAACATACACTAGATGGCGAGCTGAGTAGCTCCGGGAGAGAGCGCTTCAGAAATCAAGAATATCATAACCAGTAGAGTTCAAGCTTACTTCTACCAGGTCAAACGGCACAATCAAATGGTTTGCTGAAGGGTTCCTTTGATAAATGCATGCATGGTTAAAAATATTTTCATTGGTTAGTATTATATTACTATATTGATTTTTTTCTCCATAAATCTTTTGTATGTGTAAACAAACTAGCAAAATTCTCTGGTCATCAGCCAACTGTAATCAAAGTGAAGATCCCAAAGTTATTAACCAATTCACTCATTCGGTGTGTAATTTGGCAGGAGACTAGATAGATCATCATCAGGAATTTAGGGAAAATCTCGGGTTTGCCACATATCCAGATCAGGTAGGATTGGTGCTAGAAGCTTTCCAAGATTGGAAATTTTTTAATTCAAAACTAAAAGTACAATTAAAGGATAAAATATTACATACTATGTAAAGGTAATGGCAACGGGCCCAATCTTAGGCTCAAACCCATGAGCCAGGCCTATGTCCATAACTTGCATGCTGCCCAAGTCCCTAGGGCCATAGGATACTAAGTCATTAAAGAGAGTGTGGCTTGAGAAAGGTGAAATCCATGGGAACAAATGGAGGCGATTTCCAACAACAAAGTGGCATTGAAGGGATAATTCTAAGCATTCAATCAATGGTTAGGAAAATAGATGGTTCATATTGTTATAATAGAGAAACTTTCAATCATATATCTTGACCATCCACCTGTGGGGCCCACCTCTAATTTCCTTCTAAATACCACTCTATTATGATGATCCTGACAATTGCATCAATGGTTAGGTTATGGATGGATCATATTTATTATATAGAAGAGTTCCTATCTATGATCTGGACCAGTCATCAAGTGGGGCCCACTTTTTGTTGTCAATCCCTTCCAAAAGATCATTTTGATTTGATGATTCAAACCATCTGATCAATTACTAAGAAATTAATGTCATATCTATTTTACCATAGAAACATCTAATCGTTGTCCATCATGTGAGCCAAATCACCCATCCCTCTTGTACATGATCTGGTCTGTCCACCATGTAGGATCAACCATTGATTGCTCATCCCTCGTAAAAGTTACTTTGATTAGAAAATTTTAACCATTTGATCAATGACTATGGAGATGGATGATCCATATAGATTATAGTAGAGAAGTCTTGATCACCGAGCTAGACTGTATAGTGTCCCTACCTTTGATTGCTCATCCCTCTTAAGAGTTGCTTTGATCAGATGATCCTAATCACCTAATCAATGGCTGGGAAGATGGACGATCTATATTGATTAATGTCATATCTATTTAATCATTTATAAGCACCTTAGGATGGCATAGCCTTACCATTAATGGCAAGGTTCAAACGAGGAAAAACTTAGGGTGGCTACCTAGGCAAACAGAGACAAGGAAGAGCATAGTAATCGACGACATGCTTCAGGGAGTTGAAAACAAGCATAGATCTAGAGATTCCAGAATAAGTCAACCTTTCGAATTGCTACGAATCCATTGGCAAGCAAGGGACAACCTAGCGAATTGAAACATCTTAGTAGCCAGAGGAATAAAAAGCAAAAGCAATTCCCATAGTAGCAACGAGTGAAATGGGAGCAACCTAAACCGTGAAAACAGGGTCGTGGGAGAGCAATATAAGTGTTGTGCTGCAAGGCGAAGCAGTAGAGGGATGCTCCCTGGATGGGTAGAGTCCAGTAGCCGAAAGCACCACTTCTTCAAGAATGAAAAAAAATAAATAAATAAATAAATCGATCTACTTTCATTTGGTATTTCGGCCTAAATTCTTTTGCCCCTCGATACTCAATCAAATCCTCTTTTTTGACGATTGAATCCACCTCTATGGTCCCATATTTAGTAATTCCTGAACTACTTCTTCTGTATCGGGGATCGTCGAAATAAGCAAGAATACTATTTCTACGTAAAATCCCATTTATGGGTATTTCAATCGAGATACCAGAACGGCACAGTAGTAGATAGTATTAGATGAAAGAAACAGAACAAACAATAGTTGTAACAATCAATATTAGATCCAAAGGTTCCTTCTTGACCTAGCTACAAGGATGGGACTGAACTCTATGATATGGAAAGACAGAATGTAGAACCTAAAGGGAGAATGGAAATTGCTAGTTTTAAAATCGAGTTAGACTCGAAATAAAGGTTTTATTTCTTTGAGAGATCATGGGATACTTTTTTTCTTCTGATTCGAGATATTATGTGCAATTAACTAACCTACTACTGAATCCAGTTAAAGTAAAGTAAAAGGTGTTATCAGGTCGTTTGTTCCAAAATGGATTAGATCCAATTAAAAAAGAAATGATCAAAATGGAAATGATTTTCAAATCCAATTCTTTTATTCTATAGTTACTCAGGTCCAATTGTTGATTTAGACCATCCATGACATGGGGCCCATCATTGATTCCCATCCCTCCACTTTGATATAATGAACTTGACTATTTGATCAATAGATAAGAAATGGACGGTCCATATCTATTACACTAGGAAATGTCATATTTGTGATCTGGACCCTCCATCATCTAGGGCCCACCTTTCATTGTCAATCTATCCTAAAAACTACTTTGATAAGATGACCCTAGCCATTGATCAACAACTAGGAAATGAATTATCCATATTTATTATACCAAATAAAGGTTAAATATTATCTACATAAGATTGTGGTAGATAACCTAAGATTGTGCATATGGAGTCTACATAAGATTGTGCATCATTCTAAAAAATACTTTGATGGGATGATGCAGTGCTAACCATCTAAGAAATGGCTCAAAAACTTGATGGCCCATATTATTGTACACGATGTTTTAAATATCGTTATCATGTAATGTATCGCACCCTTGGGATACAGATACATATCAGTTATCGCATGGGATATATCAGTTGTATCGTGTAATGTATCGTTGTTGTTGGGAAACATGAGAACATTGGGAAATTGGTTGAAATTTTCAATGAAACTTCATGGATTGTTGAAAAAAACATCAATACACACTTAGAAATCAAAACACTACAAAAAAATGTGCACATAATAGGGGTTTCTTTTGTATGGAGTCCTAATATATGCCTTGTCCAACTGAACTGATGCAAGTATATTCAAACTTTATTCATATAATTTATAAATGTAAGAAGACGTGTATGGAAACACAAACAATACATTCAAAAGCAAAAGAAGAATCACTAGATCAAGTTACATACAAGTTTGATTTTGTATTTGGATACAAAGATTGCAACTAATTTGTGAGAAATTGAGAAACTTTGATTTTTCTTAATTTTTTACAACTTGGCCCATCTCCCTAAATCTCGAAATCGAAGTTCCAAATTCATTATTTTCATGGAAAACATGAAGAATCATAGATTTGTAACCATTTGACACTGATTTAACGTGATTTACAACAAAAAACTCGGTTGGAAATCGAAAATGTTCACCGAATTGAATAGGTGGGATATATCGGCACTATCTATGCGTTTCATATCACACAGGTGGGATACAAGATATATCGTGGGATATATCGGCCAATATCGTCAATATTTAAAACATTGATTGTGCATAGTCATCGGAGCAATGGTTATAAAATGAGGAGGATGTGAGAAATTCTCAAGCTTGACCATTGGAAGCCCTTGATTTCCCAACTTCATGAATTGGGGACTATGAAATTTTATTTTTAATTACCAAGTTTACAATTGATGCCCTTTTCACTGATTGTTGTGAATCTATCAATTAAGACTAATTCAAACACATTAATTACATAAGTTATGAATTTCACAATAAGATATTTGCAAAAATCATGAATTTGATGTGCATCCAAATATGCCCTTAGAAGTATGACATCTTTGATCGATTGGTGTGACTCCAATAATCCAATATTGAATTTGAGGTCTAAGGTAAGAATTTAAGGAACTAGTTAAGGCTTTGCCTATTATCCTTTTTCTTATTCTTGCCTACTCTAAAAATATTGACAACCACATAAATACCTCTTGACTCTTGTTCTACCAATCCTGACCTCAAACCTCCCTTAGTTTCAAATACATTCTTTGTTCTTACATAAGAACCTGTTAAACAACGTTTTCGGCTAGTGTGTTTCATAGTTCTTGTCAATGATACCACAAAAATATACTCTATGTAAGCTTCTGAATAGATTGATAAAGATAGCGCTATTTTCATATTCTCATAGTTTAGTATTAAAAATAGATAGAGATACTACGAAAGGGATTTTAAATAACTTGGCTAGCAAGAGATGTCTCCATTGCGGCTGCTATTGATTACACAAGAAGCTTAGGCCTGCATACAATTTCTTGATGTGACATTCAAAATGAAGTACACGTTACAAAGTATCCACTAACCCTCAAGGTGGAAAAAAAAAATGGCAGTAGTCCAGCAACATCAAACAGGGTCTCATATCATGTCAAACATTACCATGAGAATAGTGCGAAAAGCCCTCTAAGGGTGTGAATGACTCCAAACGGTTGTTAGTTTTGAGGAATATGATGACAACCCTAATTGCAAAACGCAAAAAATCATGGTTGAGAATGCATGGACATATCAAAGATATCAGATTCAGAAACTCAGGAAATATGCACCATTCTACATTAAGTTCTACATTACCATGACGTGACAATATGCAACCATGTAAATAGGAAAAACTTACGGTCCAAAAGAGAAGTATATGAAACCTTTAGTTGAACAAGATCAGCTATGTAAATTCCAACAATGAAGCTTTGTTTCATTTGAAGACAATTTAAAGGTATACAAGGAGCCAAAACACAGCCCCAACATCATTGGGTCCAAAATAAAATACAACATGTGAAGCGCCATTGTACATAACAAAGAATCAGAAGGAACTAAAACTAGAATACCACGGCTGCTTGCATCTAGAGTATCTTTATCAGGCTTGCCCCCAAAATGGGCTGGAGAGCTGTCTGGAGCATCAGTAATCAACATTAATGACCTGCTACTTATGATCCTGCAAATATATAACATTAAGTTACAGATTTGTACAAATGAATGATAAAAAAATCACAATATACGGGATAGTCCTCAACATGGTTAAGAAAGGCCTTTCAACACAAGTTTCAACCTTGTCAAGCATATTGTAATAAGTTCGTATCAGATGTTCTAACTGTGCAACAGTTATAACACGGCTAGCTTTACATGCATAAAAATATTATAAAGACCGGACAAAAGAAACCAAAATACTATCTGAAGTCTCAAAAAAAAAAAAAATTTTAATTAAATTATAAGTAGTTTACGTCAAGGTAGTACCTCTAATGCTAATGCATGTTTCCTCGATGATGAATGTGAAGATTGTCACTTTCACATATGAACCACCTCCTATGATTAGAAGCTACACTCTTCCACTATCACTGAAAGTTATTAGACTTTTCCCTAGTATATCATCTGTGATGCCCCGATCCCTGCTCCAATGTGGGCGGGCGTGATGTGGGCGGGGCTGGGTGCCTGGGCGAGCTACTGTTGCAGGTGACTGTGGACGGAACTCTGTCCCACATCGCTTGGGCAGTCGTTCGAAGTCCTAGCTATATGTGGAGGCTCTCCCTTAACTGTTGTGACGAGTTTTAAAACCGTACGGGGGAGACCCCAAGGCGGACAATATCACAACGGTGGGGCGGGTCGTCTCATTTGGTATTAGAGCTGAGGATGACTCTGTTCCAACGGTGGGAGATTGTGATGCCCCGGTCCCTGCTCCAATGTGGGTGGGCGTGATGTGGGCGGGGCTGGGTGCCTGGGCAAGCTACTGTTGCAGGTGACTGTGGACGAAACTCTGTCCTACATCGCTTGGGCAATCATTCGAAGTCCTGGCTATATGTGGAGGCTCTCCCTTAACTGTTGTGACGCGTTTTAAAGCTGTGTGGGGGAGACCCCAAAGCGGACAATATTACAACGGTGGGGCGGGTCGTCTCATCATCCACATTAGGTAGTATGCAAAATGACAAAATAAATAAGTACATTGACAAAGGTCGCATTGCCAAATCACAGAAAAAAAAAATCTGTTTCTAACATGATAGCTGCCATTAGGGCATTCCAATTGCCAACCCTAGTCCTATTTGCTGATATTCTCAATAATTTATAGTTGTTCTCTAGATAATTCATCAACTAATATTCAGTCCAACAAACCATGATGCTGGAGTCAACCATAATCAAAGTTTCCCTCATATCCAAAGCCACCTTTGATCTTTACAGAACATGACCAAACCGTCTCAATCTGAAGACTCCTAAGCTGCTTTCGATGACCTCGTTTTCAATTCTATCCTTTCTTCTCCTCCCACACATCTATCTCAAATATCACCATCTACTCACGTCATCTAATAATGGCTAGGGCCCTAGGGGTGCAAATGTGTTGGGTCAAGGGAAATCCTAGACTTAACTCACGTAATGGGTCTGCATGTTGGCCCCAAACCTGACCACTTAAAATCAAGGTCAGATCTGGGTTGCATCTTTCTATCATTCCTTTATGGTGATTCCATGTCAAGCACATCGAAGACTACTGCTGCATGCTTCAGTGAGGTGTGGTATTTTAACTCAACACAAAGGGTGAACATCGAATTTCGTGACAACTTTGAGTGCCATCTTTGTAGTTTGCTCTCTTAAGTATCGAACTGGTCTTTTGTCATGAGGCCATTTTTATAATTTGGTGAAAGTTTCTAGGAAGTGGCAAAGTTGTCATTTTGTTGGTTCTTGAAATGACCTAGAGTGTACGTAGAAAATTCCTATGCCTTTTTTTTTTTTGGTCTTTTTAATTTTCTATCAAATTTGTTAGCAAGCAAAAGGAAACAAAGAAAAAAGAAGAAATAGAACTTGGGGGAAGGTGACAATTGACAAGGCACCAATTGCCAAATCACAGAAAAAAAAAAAATCTGTTTCTAACATGATAGCTGCCATTAGGACATTCCAATTGCCAACCCTAGTCCTATTTGCTGATATTCTCAATAATTTATAGTTGTTCTCTAGATAATTCATCAACTAATATTCAGTCCAACAAACCATGATGCTGGAGTCAACCATAATCAAAGTTTCCCTCATATCCAAAGCCACCTTTGATCTTTACAGAACATGACCAAACCGTCTCAATCTGAAGACTCCTAAGCTGCTTTCGATGACCTTGTTTTCAATTCTATCCTTTCTTCTCCTCCCACACATCTATCTCAAATATTACCATCTACTCACGTCATCTAATAATGGCTAGGGCCCTAGGGATGCAAATGTGTTGGGTCAAGGGAAATCCTAGACTTAACTCACGTAATGGGTCTGCATGTTGGCCCCAAACCTGACCACTTAAAATCAAGGTCAGATCTGGGTTGCATCTTTCTATCATTCCTTTATGGTGATTCCATGTCAAGCACATCGAAGACTACTGCTGCATGCTTCAGTGAGGTGTGGTATTTTAACTCAACACAAAGGGTGAACATCGAATTTCGTGACAACTTTGAGTGCCATCTTTGTAGTTTGCTCTCTTAAGTATCGAACTGGTCTTTTGTCATGAGGCCATTTTTATAATTTGGTGAAAGTTTCTAGGAAGTGGCAAAGTTGTCATTTTGTTGGTTCTTGAAATGACCTAGAGTGTATGTAGAAAATTCCTATGCCTTTTTTTTTTTGGTCTTTTTAATTTTCTATCAAATTTGTTAGCAAGCAAAAGGAAACAAAGAAAAAAGAAGAAATAGAACTTGGGGGAAGGTGACAATTGACAAGGCACCACTTGCTCAAAATAACAAAGAACCCCCCCCCCCCCCTCAATCACTCTAAAAGTCCCCAACTGAAAAATCATCTAAGCCTCTTCCCAATAACTTGGTGTTGGCTGCATGAATCTTATTATGCAATTCCACTCCATCAAGGGCCATACCTTAAGTTAGACTAGGTCATCGAATCTTTTCTTATTACCTTTATTCACTTCCTTTTGGGTTTTCCTCTTGCCCTTTTAGAACGTTCAACTTGTACCCACTTTCTCCTAACTGGCACAGTTCTTGGTCCTCGTTGCACACAACCAAACCATCTAAGGCTACTTTCCCTCATCTTATTACCCATTAGTGCTACTCGTAAGTTCTCTCAAACACGTTTGACTTTTTGAAAAAGGTTGCACTCCCTTGTCGAAGAGGTGAAACTTGAAAGCAAATACAAACACTTTGTTGCACCTTTCACTGCTTCCCAAACAGGTGCCAATGTCTTGTTGATCCAAACTGGTTACATTCCCCAGTTTGCATTTTATATAAACAGGTCCTAAGAGGAAAAGGTACAATGCACAAATAAGTGGTTCACCGATTCTACATCTATCACATTCATGCTATGTACATTAGGAATTCTCATTTGTCTCTCCTGAAATGATTGCTAGCCACATGCATGCCATAATTTTTCTCAGGGGTGGGGTGCCTCATTCATCCAAACCGCCCATCATGTAAAGCCCACCTTTAAGCGCCTATCCCTCTCGACAAAATAGAAGATGGATGCTGGAAGATTTGCATATGCGAGTCATGTGAGACAATTGGAGATGGACGGTGGCACATGTGTTTAACTCTTCAGAAATTATTTTTCCTCCAATTGTGGGAAAATATCTTTTTTAGGGAGAGAGGAGGGAAATTGAATTTGTTGATATTCCAACACAAGGAGGAAGTGAGAAGTGTTGTTTCCCACCAATTCTCACAAAAGTCTTCACAAACAATAGAAAAATAGCTTCATGGGAAATGGTGATTCCTTTCCATGAATCCAAACGGGTCTTAAGCTGATTTTGACCAATCCTTTTGAGTCGTTTGGAGCGAAGAGAATTTGGGTGGGGAAATTGAGATCGAAGAGCAAAGACGGATCTGAATCCAATTAGTAAGTTTCTTTTATTTAAAGTGGTTTTTCTTGTTTAAATGGTTTAAAATCGGTGGAACCAACTTGGTAATCCATTATTTTGAATATTTTTCATGTCTGAGGCATAGCCGCACAGGTGCAATGAAGGCGGAGGTATATTTTTACTTCGTTTTGGCTTTTGAATATATTGGTTGCATTTTTATACTTATCTTGTATGATTTACAAATGATATAAACTCATTTTGGATATAATTGTATAACTTCTGATAAACAGCACATAGTTTAGGACCCTATATAAAGGAAACTTATTATTTGTACTTGTTTATTGTGATCGTTTGAGTTCTAATGTGTAGTAATGTTTTTTTTAATGTCTCTTGAAGTTTCATTGAAAATTTCAATCAATTTCCTAATGTTTCCCAAAAACAATGATACATTCCGCGATATATGTGAAGATTTCCCACGCAATACCAATATGTTTCCATGCCCCAAGGGTGCGGTAAATGCATCAATACCGATATTTAAATCATTGATCCTAACCATCTTATCAATTGCTAGGAGAATGGAAGATCCATATTGATTATACTAGAAAAGGTTTGTTTATTGATCCCGTCCATCATGCGCGGTGGCCCATTCCTCTCAAAAGTCACTTTGACTAGGTGATCCTAATTCCTAACCACCAAATCAATGGCTAGGAGAATAGTCGATATTGATTATCATAACCACTTTAATTAATCCCTCTTATGAATCACTTTAATCAATCCCTCTTATAAATCGCTTTGATCAAATGATCTTAACCATAGGACAGTAGAAGGAACAAAATGGGAAAGAAATAATTTGCTTTAAGAAAGGAAAACAACAGGGTGGAGAAGTTAAGAAAGTTAATTAATTTTCCAAGAAAATCTATTTTCTTTGAAATGGATTCTTTGTAAGCTTTATCTCCCAAAGTAGTAAAGTGAAATTTTCATGGAAAATGGATTCTTCATAAATGCCTTTCAAGGCTCCCAAACAAGCCCTAGATGGATAAAAGGAAGCATCCATACCTTAGCAATTGCATGAAGTTTGAAAACACACAAACACTTTAAAAAAATAATAAATAAATAAATAAATAAAAAAGGAAAAACTCTTCGAAGACATACTTCATGGTCAGAAAAGTGCTTCTGTTCAAAGACATACAAAAGGACCCATCTATGAGAAGCAAAGAATTAACAAGACCTATTACGAAAATAATGTAGAAGTTAAAATCTAGCAAACTACAAACTCAAGTCTTATGCTTGAATTACTCAAGAATCTACATCTACACATTATAAGTTTTTTTATACCTTACGTGTAGTATAACTTTCTGACATCTGATTGAACAAACAACGAAAAGGAAAAACAAAGAAGAAAAGAAGAAAACATGAAAATAGAAAATAATATACATTGTCACCATCATAAAGCAAAAAAAAAAAATGCAAGTGACTCTAAATTTAAAAGATGTCACCAATAGTTTTGTACAAAAATGTAATAGGAAGTGATCACGGAAACCATTAACCATGAAAACCATTAACCATCAACATGCATGCAAAAGCATAGGGAACACATTAGCCATAATAGAGAAGTGTACCCTAATCCTAGTGGATCAACGAATTCCATGCCTCGAGGTAATGATTGTAAGTTGGAAAGCCCCTTTTTTCCCTGTGGTCCCTTCTTGTCAGAGTTTAGGACAACTGGTGCTACTCTTGTCTCTCGCATTTCACGTACCCTGCGACCAAGCTGTTAACGAAAACATACTTAACTGAACTTTCACAATATCAACAATAAATCAAGATAAAATCATAAAAGTGTAACTAGCTACTTAAATATGTCAAAAAAAGAGGTTAATGTTTAAAGAACTTTCAAGCAAGAGAGAGGATCAATTGTTATGTCTAAAATAGAAGAGAAACAGTGTCACTCGTTATGGGGCAAGAGGTTATGCAAAATAGAATTTGAGGTGTAAAGATTGAGAAACAATGGAAATTGTTGTCATTTGGCCATCTAAAGATATTTAGCGGGTGCCAAATGGCTGTTTGACTATTGAGTAAAAAACTTCCAAGTTAGTTTAGAGAGAGAATTTCTATCGTGCAAATGGTGAATATCTTATTCTCTTCTTTTACTATCTACCTACCCTATGTGCATACCCTGCATCGATTGGGCACTTTTGTGGCATTACAAGTGGCCTCACGTGGGCTACAACATAGTGCACATTCTTATTGTCAGTAACTGCTCATAACAAACATCCATGGAGTGTTTGTTGTGCATACTAGTTGTCTTTGACAATTGCATGTAAAAACAGTCAGTTGCGCTTATCAGGTTAAACTTATTCAATGATCCTTCTCCAGTAGAGGGAGACTCACGGAGTGTTCTCTTGGTCTTCCCAGAAAAATAAGGAGCCATGGTAACTGTCCTTTATGGTTAATGAGATTGGTGAGCTAACTTCTCCATTATAAGCTTCTTTTAACCTCATTCCCAGAAAGGCCAATTATTTTTATGGTTAATGTTATATGTTGATCTTTTTCAATTATAAATAAATAAATTTAAATAAAAAAAAAAACTTTTTAACTGAAATTTAAAAAAAAAAAAAAAAAAAAAGAACAGGTCTTTGCTCATTATGGTTCAAGAGAAGCCAAGGCTACAAATGGAGCTCCCATTTTTCAGTTTAGTCTTTTGGGCGTGCCGAGTTGGGAAATGAAATTGACTTCCATGCGATGGTTCATGGATACGGTGCACCAGTGTAGGTGATGTTCTCAAAATTTGATTCTTTCATTGCCACTATTTCCTCTGGAAAACAAAATATGCTTAAGATACTAGTTGAGGTATTTGGTTGTTCTAGCCATGAAAATCTGCCTTGTAGCTAGGGGTGTACATCGGGCCGAACCGAGTCAAACTGGGCTCAACCCGGCCGGCCCGGTCACCAGCCAAACCTAGCCCGAACCCGGCCTGGCCCTGTCACCAGGCTAACATGTCCAGCCCGAACTCGGCCCAGTCAGCAATCGGGCGAGTTCGGGCCGAGTTCGGGCCGAGTTCGGGCCAGTTTCGGACCTCACAACAAGTTCATGGGTCAGGCAGCGTTCTCACTTCTCTGTCTCAAATGATTAGGGTAAGGATTTAGGATATATATATATATAAACGGCCGAGTCGAGCCGGGTCGAGCCGAGTCGGGCCAGGTCGAGTCGGGCCGAACTGGGACCTGTTCGAACTCGGCCCGAACTCAGTTTCGAGCTGAAGAAAATGGCCCGTCCCGGACCGAACTCAGTTCCGGGTCGGGCCGAGTCGAGCTTTTTCGGGCCGAGTCGAGCGAGTTAACCGGGCTAGCCCGGTTCGTGTACAGCCCTACTTGTAGCAACAGTACAGCTGACCTCAAGCAATTAAGGGAGACTTGGTGTCAGTTGGGCTGCCAGTCATCGAACATTTGCCTGGCAAAATGCATACAGCCAACCCCAAATAGCTTGGACAAGGCAATGATGAGTTGATGACAATGGTGATCTTTTTTTCTTCTTCTCCTTTCTTTTTTTTTATGGCCATCATCAGCAATTTTAGACATCTAAATTTATGGCCATTGCATAAGGACATCTTACCATATTTCTAACCATACTTTGGCAGATGAACAATCAAACAACTAGGATAACCCTACATCGGCAACATCAACAATGAAGCCCACAAGACGAACAGTCCTGATCACCGTAAAGGCCCGGAGCCATGGTACATCAGAAAGCTAATTCCAGATGTCCAATCTTCAAGTGCCAACCACAACCCCATTCATCAGGTGAGCAACAAAGTCATGTTGAACGTAGATGGTTATCATTTTCAAACCGTCCATTTCTCCATACATGTCTAGCCCATCTGACGAATGGAACAGCCAGATTTGTGGGGCTACGGAACCTTCACCATCACGGAAACCCCATGAATGTTCTTGATCATGCACACATGTGCCAAATTCACACATACAGCGTGTGAGGATGAAGAATCCGGAAATAGCATTCCTCTTTGATAACTGCATCATGATTTTCTACACTTAAACAGAGACAGAGAGTCAAAAGAGAAGAGGAGAGAGACAAGGCAATTAAGGCAACGAGAGACTGAATATGTGATTAGCAGCAAACCTGACAGCATGCATGAGATCAAAGGCCATTCATCAGGTGGGGCCCACAAAGAACGCGGCCAGGTGCAACAATCAGGCGGACAGCACGCATATGAGGAAAAAGAAATATATGGGTGTAACAAAGAAACCTTCTACATTCAATCAGCAAATGAGGCCCACCAGACGAATAGACCATCTTGATCTTCATCCAGGCACATGAAACAGAACGGACAGCTGAATTTCGTTCATACGAAGCGCATACCTCAGTCTCATCGACCCGCTTCCAACAACTGGGCTCATCGTCAGTCGCACCACGATCATCGTCCCTCTCTCCACCTCCACCTTTCCTTGAGGCGGGCCCACGACCGCGATTGTTCCTGGCTGCATTGTCCTTGGAAGACTGATCCTCGTCACCAGATGAGATGCTGAGGATCTCCAAATCGGAATCATCGTCGTCGTCGGCCCCACCACGGGAAGGCTTCTTGTTCTTCCTACTGTCGTTGAGAAAGGGAGGAGGTGGTGGCTTCGCAGCAGTTCGGTCTTGCTCTCGCAGAGCCCTCTGCAACAGCTCGTCATCCTCACTATCGCTCGACATTTCCTCTTTCTCTCGGATCCGATGTCGTTGTTTGGAAAGAAGAGAGAAGGGCACTTTTTAAGGAGAATTTTATAAACAACCAACCTCCAGTACCGATTTCAAGAAACTGATTGCGTCCTGCTCCCGCCCAGATGGACTTGGTCCAAGCAGGGGTTCTATGGGGCCCACCATGATGTGTGGGTTTTATCCACGCCGTCCGAATCCCACTCACCCCGACTGATCTGGCTCATTCATCAGGTGGGCCATGCCGTGAGGCTACACAATTATGAACCCACACAAGGACGCGGATTGGGTGGTGGCAAGGCTCTGTAGGGTCCACTGTGATGTATGTATTTTATCCACACCATTCCATTTTTTCAGCTCATTTTAGATCATGGTCCCGAAATTGAAGCATGTTATCCTCTGCCACACTGGGACTCGATTACGTACAATAAGTTACGGTCCTCTTTAATAGTAGTTTGGGAAAAATAAGGAAATTAATCTTTTGTCATTTACTAAAAGCTAAGGGGTAGTTGACGTGTCTACTTTTAGACCGTCGGGTCTGGATCCACCACAAATGTCGAGGCTCTAAATTCTCATTGAGAATAGATGCATACGGATACGGGTCGATCGGTATCATATACAGACGAAATCTATTCAAGCTCAGGTGAAAATTCTCACGCCTTCTTAGGCCGTAGACGTAGTACAGCCATGGAAGCGGATGGCAAAGGAGAATCCAGGTTCGTATACGTATACTTAGTACTCTCACTAGAAGTTCTATGAGTATTCAATCCAGACCGTCCAATTGATGGGCTCGATTGTGAGTTAGTCCTGACCTACCATTTCTTTCCATGTCCCTGTTAAAAAAATATTGATTTTTAATATATTTTAATAATAATATATATAATATATTATTTTGTTTGAAAAAACACCCTTTTGTGGGTTTTTTGGGAATAGTCGCGCATAGAAAAGGGAAGAGAAAAATCTGTTGTTTAAATGATAATAGTGGAGTATTATAATATTTACCTACCTAGTCCGTGGACTATAGACCTTGCGTGTTCCAGTGCGCCGGGCTCGGGCACGGGCACGGGCTCGGTGCGAGAGCGTGGGCATGGGAGGCAGTGTGGCTGTAGAGGCGCTAGTGGCGCACTTTGCACTGCGCACGTGCGCATCGTAGAAAACGACTAGTTTTCTCCAACAGTTAGAAAACGATCATGGGATTTATTTCCCTGGACCATAACCCCCAGCCACGATAGCCTATAAAAAGAGGGCCTGAATGGGTTTCCAATCCATATCAACTCACTCCAGCAAAACCCATACAAACTGAAACAGCCAGCCCCTCTCAACTTATATACTCTAGTGCTTCTAGCAACATAGCAAAGCTTGAACCTTAGCTTGAAGAACAGACTCACGGTGTGGTCTGGGACAGTTCAACTGAACCAGTAGCTGAAGAATTGAACTGACCAATGCAGTGGTCAAAACCACTTTTCTCTTTCTTTTTATTTCTTTTGGAATTTTTCTCTATATTGTAATACTACCAGAAAGTGTGTAAAAGAGTTCCATTTGGTGGGCCTTCATGTTTGTTGAACGCAAACCCATATCAGGCTCGTCGTATCCTAGAAGTTATTTGCCTGTAACCTATCGGCATACTCAATTTACTTGAGTAGGGGCAAATAACGCTTTAAGGACAGCATTTTTCAGACGTGCTTCAGCCTGTTCTTATTTCTGATTATCGTGATATTTTCGGTTTCCATATTATGCAGAAATTACATTAATCTGTATAATTTCCAACAATTTTTCAACAATCTTAAAGCATTATTAGATAATGGAAGCCGACAGTATTTCATCCATCAAGCTGATGAATCAGGACTTGATACGTTTTGATCGGTTCGATGGAACCAATTTTACAAGATGGCAAGACAAGCTGAAATTTCACTTAACGGCGCTGAAGATCTACTACATATTAGATCCAAATCTGCAAGCGCTACCTGAAGCAACCAACGACGACACACTTGAACAGGTGGCAGCCCGCACCAAACGAGCCGAAGACGAACTCTTGTGTTGAGGACACATTCTGAACACTCTCTCCGACCGTCTGTACGATCTGTACCAACAGACGTCATCGGCAAAGGAGATTTGGGCCGCTCTGGAGTTCAAATTCAAGGCTGAAGAAGAAGGTACCAACAAGTTTTTCATCGCCAAGTATTTCGACTTCGACATGGTAGATAACAAATCGATGTTGTCCCAAATCCAAGAACTGCAGCGAATAGTAAACAAAATCAAAGCCATCAAAATAGATCTTCCTGAATCATTCCAAGTCGCGGCTATAATCGCCAAATTGTCACCGATGTGGAAAGACTATAGAAAGAAGTTGTTGTATAAAACTGAGGACTACGCACTGAAACAAATCCATAAACACCTCAGAATTGAGGAAGAATTTGTGAATCAGCGATAAAAAGAATGATAACTGGAATACCTCGTCCAAAGTACATACAGCAGAGAACTCTAGTAACAAACATCCCGAGAATGACAATTCCCTGAAACCCAATAAAGGAAAATTCAAGAAAAACGCCCAAAAGAAGAACGGAAAGTTCAAAGGCCCATGCCATGTCTGTGGGAAAATCGGGCACTATGCTCGAGTATGCCGATATCGCAAATCTAAACAAGAGGCAAGTGCAGTAGAAGAAAGCGATATTGTGGCCATGATCACTGAGGTGAATACCATCCAAGGCAAAGTTCCAGGATGGTGGTATGATACTGCCACTACAGTACATGTATGCTACGACAAATCAGCCTTCAAAACCTATAAGGAATTGACCGATGGTCAAGAAGTCCAAACGGGTAATGAAGTCCGATCAAAGGTCGTCGGCAAAGGAATTGTCGAACTAATATTCACCTCTGGGAAGAAAGTGATTCTAACTAATGTACTGCACGTCCCAGACATGAGGCAAAACTTAGTTTCTGGGGATCTTCTGGAAAAACCAGGTATAAGAGTGGTATACGAGTCAGGAAAACTGATTCTGTCTAAGAATAAAAATTTTGTCGGAAAGGGATATGCTTGTAACAGGATGATCAAGTTTTCTCTGAATGAAAGTAGCACTTCTGCTTATATGGTTGAATCCGTTGGATTGTGGCATGATAGGCTAGCTCATATAGGATATAGTACATTGAAGTTCATGGCTAAGAATGGTTTAATCTCATACACAGATAATGAAACCGATAAATGAAAGTGTGTATACGATCCAAAATGACGAAGAAACCTTTTCCAAGTGTTGAAAGATCGTCTCAAGTATTGGATCTTGTGCACAGTGATATCTGTGAGTTAAACGGCATTCTTACTCGTTGAGGTAAACGGTGCTTCATAACCTTTATAGATGATTGCTCTAGATATGTGTATGTGTATCTATTAAAGAGCAAAGATGAAGCATTGAACATGTTTAAGATATATAAAGTAGAAGTAGAGAATCAACTAAATAAGAAGATAAAAATTCTCTGAAGCGATAGAGGAGGAGAATGCTTCTCCCATGAATTCGACAGCTTCTGTGAAGAACATGGACTGATACATCAATATACAACGCCTTACACACCTCAACAAAATGGAATAGCTGAAAGGAAGAATAGAACATTAGAAGAAATGGTCAACTCAATGATGATAAGAGCAAAGTTGTCACTTAGTCTATGGGGTGAGGCACTGCTTGCAGCGTGTCATATTCTAAATAGAATATCATCTAAAAAGTATAAAATATCTCCATATGAAACATGGAGAGGTAGAAAACCTAACCTAGGATATCTAAAAGTGTGGGGGTGTCTTGCATACTGCAGAACCCCTGATCCAAAAAGAACTAAGTTAAGACCAAGAGCTATTAAGTGTGCCTTCGTAGGGTATGCACAAAATAGTAAAGCTTATAGACTTCTAGACATGGAGTATAATACAATAATAGAATTAACAGACGTTGAGTTCTTTGAGAACTCACTATCCTTGGAGTCAAAAGATAATGAAATCCAAACTCCTAATAGAGAACCAGATAGTACAGCTCTACAGATAGTGAAAGCTCCTATTGAACCTCGTAGGAGTCAAAGGACAAGAATAGAGAAAAGTCTAGCAGATGACTACATAGACTCACAATGCATAATTTTCCATCTTGTAGAAGTAGATAAAGAAAATGTTATAAGACAAATACCTATAGTGATGACTATAGAAGATTATTCTAAATCATATAAAGAGGCTATAGCCTCTAGAGACTCAGCTTTCTGGAAAGAAGCTATAAACAATTAAATGGAATCCATACTGTCAAATCAAACATGAGAACTAGTAAACTTACCTCCAGGTTCTAGACCCATATGTTGCGAGTGGGTATTTAGGAAGAAACATCACACTGATGGGACTATCCAAACCTTTAAAGCTCGATTAGTAACTAAGGATTTTAAACAAAAAGAAGGGATAGATTATTTTGACACATAATCTCCTGTAGCTAGAATAACATCCATTGAGATATTATTTGCGCTAGCTTCCATACATCATCTTCACATCCACCAAATGGATGTAAAGACTGCTTTCCTGAATAGTGACCTCAATGAGGAGGTATACATAGAACCTGAAGGGTTCATTCTACCAGGAAATGAAAACAAAGTATGTAGATTAGTCAAATCATTGTATGAATTAAAACAAGCACCAAAATAATGGCATGAGAAGTTTGATTCAAAAATACTATCTCATGGTTTCATGCATAATGTAGCTGACGAATGCATATATTCTAAAGTAGATGATAGTTGTATCATTATTATTTGTTTATATGTTGATGACATGTTAATAATAAGTAATAAAATGAAAGGTGTGACGGAAACAAAGATGTTTCTATCTTTCGTATTTAAAATGAAGGATCTTGGACAAGTTGATACCATCTTAGGTATTAAAGTTAAAAAATATTGTGGGGGTTATGCTTTGTGTCAATCTCATTATATTGAGAAGATAGTAAACAAGTTTAACCATCTAAATATAAAAGAAGCAAGGACCCCATTTGATCCAAGTATCAAGCTAAAAGAAAATACTGGAAGAACCGTTGCACAATTAGAATATGCGAGTGCTATAGGGAGTCTTATATATGTTATGCAATGCACTAGACCAGATATCGCAGATGCTGTGAGTAAACTTAGTAGGTTTACTAGTAACCCCAGTATTGAGCACTAGAATGCAATCAGTAGAATCCTTGGTTACTTAAAAGCAACCAAAGACTTAGGACTATTTTATTCAGAATTTCCTGCCGTATTGGAAGGATATACCGATGCGAGCTGGATATCGAGTGCAGGGGACAACAAGTCTACTACAGGGTGGGTATTCACCCTAGGAGGTGCAGCTGTATCTTAGGGATCCAAGAAACAGACTTGTATAACGCACTCGACCATGGAGTCTGAATTCATAGCCCCATTTCAACAGGAAAAGAGGCTGAGTGGCTAAGGGATCTTCTATTAGAAATTCCTTTCTGTGTAAAGCCTATATCGGCTGTGTCACTACATTGTGATAGTGAAGCCACATTAGCTAGAGCCTATAGCGGCACTTATAATGGTAAATCTAGACATATAAGTCTTCGACATGATTATGTCAGACAATTGATTCGAGATGGAATCATTGCTATTTCCTATGTGAAATCAAGCAACAACCTGACAGATCCTTTCACTAAACCTCTACCGAGAGAGGTAGTAAAGGCTACATCTAGAGGGATGGGGTTGAAACTCTTCAACCAAAGTTCCACCAGTGATGGTAACCCAACCTGAAGTTAGAAAATCTCTAAATTTGGGTTTAATGGGTAAAAACAAGTCATGATATGTGAAAAGTTTTCAACACTAGATTATAAAACCTCATCCATAATAGATAAGTGCTGAAAGTTACGATAGACGGTTGAGTCTTAGAACTCTTAATGAAATCCAGTCTATAGGACAAGTGTCTTATAGTAACGGAGACACTGGAAGGATTTCACTTATATGAACGTAGAGATGATGTCGTATCTCATGAGAGTTAAGAGTTTTCTCTCGGAATCGTTCACGAATTAGGATAAGCACATGGCCATTAAATGTGCTGAGCAATATTATGGGAACTCTAAAAAATACATTGCGAATATGTGTGTGGTTTCTCCGACTTTGTTATCTAGGAATAACTGGTTCAACGCTACGGCTACCAGTCATTTCGACAGAGTTTTGAGATACTTACACTAAGAAAATATTAAAATCGAAATATATCTTTCTTTATACATGTAAGCTGATTATTCCGGCAGAAATGTTTAACCGAAAAAAAAAAATATTTTAAAAAATCAAGTGAGGGATTGTTAAAAAAATATTGATTTTTAATATATTTTAATAATAATATATATAATATATTATTTTGTTTGAAAAAACACCGTTTTGTGGGTTTTTTGGGAATAGTCCCACATGGAAAAGGAAAGAGAAAAATCTGTGGTTTAAATGATAATAGTGGAGTATTATAATATTTACCTACCTAGTCCGTGGACTATGGACCTTGCGGTGTTCCAGTGTGCGTGGGCTTGGGCTCGGGCTCGGGCTCGAGCTCGGGCATGGGCACGGGCTCGAGCTCGGTCTCGGTCTCGGTCTCGTCTCGGGCTCGGGCTCGGGCACGGGCTCGGTGCGAGGGCGTGGGCATGTGAGGCAGTGTGGCTGTAGAGGCGCTAGTGGCGCACTTCGCACATGCGCATCGTGTCGCAAAGGGTCGCTCCCTTCGTGAACCGGAGTGAGACGTGTGTGAGTCGCGGTGCGACTAGTGGCTAAAGCAGGTGATTGGCTGGACGAACATCTAGAGGACTAAATGAGAGTTCCTCTGATTATATATAGAGCTGAAAAATAGAGTTGTTGCAGCAGATCTGTAACAACTGTGCCATTAGTGTAGGATCAAGCTATAACTGCTGCATGGCTAGCCTAACAGCTAGAAAATGGCTAGTCATTGCCTCATAATAACGATCAAAGATGCAAAGAAGCCTTAATGGCCCATGCACAACAGTCAGAAAACGGCCATAAAACGGCTAATTTTCTCCAACAGCTAAAAAACGGTCATGGGATTTATTTCCCTGGACCATAACCCCCAGCCACCATAGCCTATAAAAGGAGGGCTTGGATAGGTTTCCAATCCATCTCAACTCACTCCAGCAAAACCCATATGAATTGAAACAGCCAGCCCCTCTCAACTTATATACTTTAGTGCTTCCATCAACAAAGCAAGGCTTGAACCTTAGCTTGAAGAACAGACCAACGGTGTGGTCTGGGACAATTCAACTGAACCAGTAGCTGAAGAATTGAATTGACCAGTGCAGTGGTCAAAACCACTTTTCTCTTTCTTTTTATTTCTTTGGGGATTTTTCTCTATATTATAATACTGCCAGAAAGTGTGTAAAAGAGTTCCATTTGTTGGGCCTTCGTGTTTGCTGAACGCAGACTCATATCAGGCTCGTCGTATCTTAGAAGCTATTTGCCTGTAACCTATCGGCATACTCAATTTACTTGAGTAGGGGCAAATAACGCTTTAAGGACAACCGTTTTCAGACGTGCTTCAGCCTATCCTTATTTCTGATTATCGTGATATTTTCAGTTTCCATATTATACAGAAATTACATTAATCTGTACAATTTCCATATTTTTAGTTTTCATATCGTGATATTTTCAGTTTTGGACGGCTCTGATCGAGTTGCCAGTTGTGGTAGGTGCGTTCGTACGACTCTATGCACGTTACTGCAGCTTGATGTGAATGTGTTTTCTTTGTTTTGTTAGAAAATTTTCAAATTGTGCAGAACATCCAAACCGTAGAAAGGTGGGTCATATCATTAAAGATCACCTGGGCCGATAGTCAGATAAATCCACTCAGTCTGTGGGCTATACCTGTGGATCGGATCAGATCATCATCATGCCCATTGATTTTTGACGGTGATGCCCTGTTGATAAGCAGACCGTCCTAGTTTTAGTCACAAACGGTCTTCATAGTGAGTCCCACCTTTTGAACGGCTCGGATGTTGTTTCAAAGGTAATGCGTTAGCAGGAATAAAGTGTTGTATGTGAAAATTCAAATACACTGTTGTATCTTAACGTTTCTGTTCCGTTTAAATTCTCTTTTATGTTTATAAAGAAATGCTCCAGTGCTATTACTGCACTCTAATCTGATAACTTTGAAAGTCCAACAGATCGATCTGAACCGTCTGTTAGGTGAATAACAGAATTCATGTTTTCGACGAAAAAATAGAACCGATCTGATGGTTCAGTCGTCTTTGATTTCTTCTTATTATTTATAGCCGTCCCTTTTCTAAGCCATTGATTGGATGGTTATGATTGCCTAACAAAAGTGTTTCTTTTGAATCATAAGCAATCCATGATTTCCCCTAACAACCAGAATTATCAAATTACTTTTTAGACCTATTTTTGTTTGAACAATCTTGACCGTCCATATTGAACTCCGTTGATAAAATGGTTAAGTACTGTCAGAATGAGTTGATCCTTTCTGTGTAGCCATGAAATGTGTATTGGACCTAATCAACAGTCTGGATCAATTGATTGCACTGGCTAATTTTCCCAATCTGGACCTAATCATGTTTTTATTAAAAATACACAGATGCAAGCATTACAAGAGGAATTGCAAAATAAGAGCACCTTGTTGTGGTGAAATCTTTCCCTGTAGGCACTGCCACAACGAAACTAAGGTGTGGTTGTTTCTTATTTTCTTACTTTCTCATCTTTTCTCACTTTAATTTTCAGATATCGAAGAAAAGGGTAATTTTGTAAAATTTACTAATGGGTCGTACGTTTGTACATTTGGTGCATGTGCTTCAGAATCTGTTGAATGGAGGCAATGGACATGAGCTGCCCAGACATGATGTGCAACTTGTAATAAACTCTTTCTCTTTTCTTTTTCATGATTTTTATGATGCTCTGGCTATGAATGACACTTGATACTCAGGCACTCAAATGTGGTAGACCTAGCATCCATTAAATTGCACGTTATCTCTAATAAAACTATTGGATTGGTGGACATTTATTGGATGGCCGGATGAAATGAAAAACTTCCAACGTTCTTATTTCAGTAAAAAAACGTGTCCACGACTCAATGGTTAGGATTGTTCAATCAACTGAATTTTTCGACTGTGATTTCTAATCTCTGACCGTCCATGAATTGCTGGTGGGAATCTCGATAGTGGGATGTGGATATTTAAAATTGGAGTGTTGAGATTCTTGGTCGTCTCTTTCTCAGGTGGGCCACATCTGTACCTGGAATTAAGGCTGAAAGTCTAGTAGGTTGGGCTAGGTTAGTGCCCGACCCTAGCCCAACCCAAGGTTATCATACTTCAAACCCAACTCAACTCAAGCCCAATCCGAACGGGCTCAGTCGGGTTGGCCGGGTGGATACGGGAACGGATTGGCTACTCCCCCTGACACCAGCTCCGTGGCTGGTGTTCAGTGCTCCGTGGGCCTCACCATGATGTATGTGTTTCATCCATTTTTAAAGATCATTTTATTGGTTGATTCCAAAAATTAGAGGGAGATAAATCTCAGGTGGACCACGCCACATGAAAACAATAGTGATTGGATATCAACCATTAAAATCCTCCTATGGCCAACTATACTGTTTATTTGACATCCATTATGTTGATTAGGTCATACAGGCCCAGATGAAGAGAAAAAACAAATATCAGCTTGATCCACAACTTTTATGGCCCCCAAAATGTTTTTAATGGTTGACCCTCATTCAACACTGTTTCCTGTAATGTGGTCTACTTGAGATTTGGATATACCTAATTTTTGGACTCATAACGTAAAATGATCGTTAAAAACAGATGGATGGCATGGATGAAACAAATACATCATGGTGTGGCCCACATAGCACCGACCACCGGCCATTGGCTGGTGTCAGGGGGAGTAGCCAATCCGTTCCCGGTGGATACATGCTATTTTTGTTATTTTTATTATTACGTTAGTCTATTATATTTCAATACACATCTTATATATATATATATATATGGAAAAGGTACTATGTGCTCGAGCTGATGGGACCGTCCCATGAGGTCGAGCTGTGTGGGCCCCACCGTGATGCGTTTCGAACATTTGCCCCATCAGTCAGATGCACCATTCCATCGTGGGCCTAGGTCTCAAAAATTAAGTCAATCCATGACTTGTGTGGGCCACTCCACATACAGAAGTGGAGAGAGGCCGTGCACCATTAAAACATTCAAAATCATTTTCTGGGCCCACCGAGATGTGTTTTACAAATCTAGCCCATTCATTATGTGTGTCCCACTTGGATAAGGGTTCAGACCAAGTTTCAACAGCATTCAGAACTCAGGTGGGCCCCACCAAGTGCTTTTATATGTTTTTGGCATGTCTTCACATGCTTTTAGATGGTATGGCCCACCTGAGTTCTGTATACGGATGTTTTTTGGGATATCGCATAATTTAAAGGGGACCCATCAAATGCATGGTGTTGATGGTCGACATGCATCACAGTGGGGCCCACACAACTCGACCTCACGGGAGCTTATAGTGAGGTCGAGCGCATAGTACCTTTTCCACACACACACACACACACACACACACACACACACACACACATATATATATATATCATAGGGAATATCATTTTTTTCTAAAAAACAAGATAAAATACAGGACAACTACTCTTTTAAAAGTCATGTCGGGTAACACGCAATCTATTTGGGAGGGAAAAATACAGCGTATTTTGTTAGCTTGAGTAATTGAAAATGATGTGGATTAAAGAGACTCGATAACATTGGAATTTTCTATGCCTAAAACACAAATGATCTGCACTTAATTATAATTTATAAGTAACTTATATATCAATCGGGTTTAGATTGGTTTAGACAACCCGGGACCTCAATTCAAGCCCGACCCAAGTTTTATCGGGTTGGTGTTTGTATAGTCCAAGCCCGAGATTGAACCCGATACATCCTGCCAAGCCCAACCCAATGTCGGGTCGATCATGGGTTGGTCCGGTTGAACCCGCCGGAATTTCAACCCTACCTGGAATCATACAATAGGTTAGCTTGTGATAACTGTACATTTGCCTCCACGTGATATGGTGGGCCCCACCTTATTGCATGGCCTCAATCTCACATTCTCCTTGCTGGAAGGTGAGTCCGATAGGATGATTGGTTTGTTTTCAGGTCATCTGTTCGAATTGTGAGCAAGAACAGCCGGTTTGTTCATTTCCAAATCTTGGAGCACTTGCATACGTGCTTATGGAACGCACGTGCTTGAGATGGGCTGTTCATCAGATGGGCCCCACGGTGAAGGTGCTCTGGACCAAAAGCGGCCTAGTCTAATTCTCATGTGAGCTCATGACTAGGGGAAAATTTCAATGTTAAAAGAGAAATTTCTTATCGTATGACCCATTTATGGCCTAATAACCTTTTTAAGCCCACTTATTTTTATCTCCCAGGAGTAAGCCCCAGCAGTACGGACAGCTTTTCACATGTCAAAAATGCCCTTGCTTTATCAATTTCATTCCATTCACTCTCTTATACTCAAATACACGTCCGAACTCATCTTTGTCATCCCTATTCCTTCTTTTCACCTATTTTCTTCATCAAATCTCTATAGCATCTCCATATAATCTCCATCCTACTATCACAGTACATCTTTCATGATACATTTTACTCAAGGATAACTGCATTCTTTTTCTTAGAGGACGTGGATGCATTGAGAAACTTGAAATCTTGAAGATTTTTCTCTGAAGAAGGTGTTTCACGTCAACGTACTTTTATTCTTCTTCTTGAACACGGATCTCATTGATACGACAGCTATTGAGGTAAGAATGTTTAAATTCTCAAGAAATTACCTATAAGTTTGTGGTCAATTTCATGCATTACTAAGTCAATTTTATGTGGTTATCCAATAAACTTCAAGAAGTTCGCGGTCAATTTGACGAAGTTTCGTAGTCAATTCACTTAGTTCCCGGTCAATTTACTGAATTGATCGGTCAACTTCATGCACTACTTGGTCAATTTCACACATTTTACGGTCAAATTGTAGTGCGTTTTTGTAATACGACTGTGAATTTGTATTGCATTTTTTATAATACAACTGTGAAGTGAGTTAGATATTGAACACATTTGTTGCTTTCCTTGAAATTGCGAATTTTTTATGACTACAATTCAAATTTGCAATAAGACATTCATTTCATGGCCAATTCCCCTCTCTTCACGGTCAATTCCATGCATTTTACGGTTAATTCCATGCGATTCCCCCTCACTTCACGGTCAATTCTCTTCACTTCACGGTCAATTCAATTCATTTCACGGTCAATCCGCTTCACTTCAGGGTCAATTCCATGCATTTCACGGTCAATTCCCTTCACTTCACGGTGAATTCCCTTCACTTCTCACGGTCAATTCCGTCGTTTCACCTTCACTTCACGGTCAATTCAATTCCCTTAGGGCCTGTTTGATTTTTGAGGTAAGAGGTAATTACCTGTTAAATGAGTAATAATTACTTATTAGGTAATTATCGCGTCGTTTCTTATGCCGACGTTGACGGCTTAACTTTTGGGCGTTAAAACCGAGGATGACTGCCAAATGAATATAGGGCCCACTGTGATGTACGTGATGTATCAACACCGTTTATCCTATATGTCAGCCTCATTTAGGCCATGAACTCAAAAATGAGGTAGATCCAAAGCTCCAGTGGACCACACCACAGGAAACAATGGAAATTGAATGCTTGCCGTATAAAAATTTATGTGGCCCGCAGAAGTTTTGGATGAAGCTGATATTTGTGTTTACCCCTTATCAATGTTTTTATGACTTCATGAACAGGTTAGATGACAAATAAACGTTATTGTGTGCCTAATAAACAAAATAACGTTCAATGACAGACATTTAAGGCCATTGTTTCCTATGATATGGGCCACTTGAGCATTGCATTTGTCTCAATTTTGAACTTAGGCCATAAAATCTTCTGATAAAACAGATGGACGGTGTGGATATGTCATGCACATCACAGTGGGGTCCACAAATGTAAGTCAGCTTTTTTGGACCAATTTTTTAGACGAAAATACATTTGAAATTTCAAACAAGTGAAAAGGTAATAATGACCTTTTTCAAGGGTATTTCCCTGATACACAAAAATCAAACACGCTCTTAAGTTCACTCACTTTGCGGTCATTTTCAATCACTTCAGGATCGAGAAGTGAGTGAAATTCATCGTAAAGTGAGTGAACCTGCCTTAGAAGTGAGTGAAATTAACCGTGAAGTGAGTAAAAATCATCGCGAACTGAGTGGCATAGATCTCTGCAATTGAGAACTTAAAAAATTTGACCAATAAGTCGGTCATATTTGAGCTAGTACAACGGTGGATTTCCTACTACTTTGTCAAATCTACCTTATACATGTGAATACTAAACGAGTTATATAATTGTGTTTGTTTTCAGAAAATGGCTTTGATAATGATCCTATGCTCATATGGTGGGGAGTTAGTAAGTGAAAACAATCGATACACGTACAAGGGTGGAGACTCGAAAACTACTGTTGTGGGCTTTGACACTATATATGATGAGATTCTATCGAAAATGTATAGGATTGCGAAGAGTAGACCTGATGATTATGATATTAGGTTGAAAGCATTGTATCTTTGCACATACGAATCAGTCCCTCCTACTGTAATTGAAGATGACGAAGATGTGAGAATGTTCTTAGCAGCATAGTTAAAGCATCCGGATCAGTACATCCCTGTATTTATTGAGATAATGCAGCGTGTTAATAAGACAATACTCGAAGACCCGGTGGCTTACAGTGCTTTCGAACATGATACCCTAGCTATAATAAGTTTGGGTGAGGAACATATCTTGAAATATAAATATATGACATCACGTTCACAGGTTCCTCTAAGCAACACTCCAGTATCCGAGCTGGCTTAGACATCAAACTTCATGAGAAGTCAAGTGAGGGCATCGGCTGACGTGAAGCTCAAAAGTAACTATATGACATCACCTTTATTTACAAGTGTAGATTTGCCCTCAACATCCAACGCTAGAAACATAAGTGGAAGCGACATTCCATTGGTCGAGGAGGCTCGAACATCGGACTTCACCACCAACCTTCCTATTGCGCCTTTCGAGGATGCTGGTTTCACCAATGGAGAGCTGTTATTGTATTCATATCCACTTGATGACCTGATTAATATAGTCGTTAGCCAAACCTTTAAGGACAAGAGCCGATGTAAGTATGTTTTGAGCCAATTTGCAATTCGCAACAACTTTCAATATAAGGTCCTGTATTCCGCATCCAAGAAATTCACTGTAGCGTGTATGAACGATAAGTGTGATTGGAGGGTACACTCATCTAGGGTGAATGATGTGGGAATTTTCAAGATTAAGACTTACACGTCCATACATACATGTGGAATGTCATGGATGAAGAGTGATAATCGACAAGCAGGCAGTCAGCTAGCCAGTAAATTGGTTGTCAATCGCATTGAGCAACGGGTGGGATTATGGCCGAAGGACATTATATTGGCAATGCAAGAGAAGCATAATATTCTTATTAACTATAAGAAGGCATGATGCACTTAAGAAATTGCAATCAATCGCGTAATGGGGTCTTATGAAGACTCTTATAAAGAACTCCCAATGTACTTGCATAAGTTGAGGATGACAAACCTGGTAACAGTGACTGCCCTGCTTGTGAATCCACAAACAGGGAGGTTCGAGAGATGTTTTGTTGGGCTCGGACAGTGTGTCAAAAGTTTTTGAACATGTTTGTAAAGGGTCTTGTCCGTTGATGGGACGCATGTAAAGGGTAAGTATAAGGGTGTTCTGTTTGTTGCTACGGCTTTGGATGACGACAATCATATCTTTCCAGTCGATTTTGGTACCGGAGAATTAGAGAACAACAACAGTTGGAATTGGTTTCTTACCTACATCAGTGGTTCGTTAGGGGATCTACTTGGTCTTGTGATCATATCAGACCGACATAAAGGTCTAATCAAAGAAGTTCCCTAGGTCTTTCAAGAAGTAATCCATGGTTACTGCACCTACCATATATACCGAAACTTGGTGGACAAGTTCAAAGACAAGTTGTTAGAAATCTACTATTGGCAAGCTGTAAAGAGTTGTAAGAGGGCTGAGTTTGAAAAGTTAATGCATGATATCGAACTTGCCAACCCCCCAGTACATGCATGATTGAGGGAAATATAGTATGAAAAGTGGGCATCATCGTACTTCCCAGGAAAAAAAATTCAATTTAGTCACTACAAACATAGCTGAGTATGTTAATGCCCTATTTAAACAAGCACGAGAATATCCCATGTCTATGCTGATGAAGACGGTTAAAATGAAAATTCGAAAGATGTTTTATAAGAGAAGAGAATCAACATAATCATTTGTTGGACTGTTGACACCATGGGCCGAGAAATAATTAAAGGATTTCATACCGAAGGCACGAGATATTTGTTGCCAATGCAATTTCTCGAGATGAATAATATATTATGGGAGAGTACAATGATACTGTCAAGCTCAGTGAGGTTTCATGTACATGCCACGAGTTTGAAGTAAAGAGATTCCCTTATTTTCATGTTCTTTCAGCATATATAAACTACTACCTTCTTCATTATTTGTACTACTCCCTATTGTACACGACGAGAAATTACCAGATCACGTATGAAGATTTCTATACCCAGTACGGGACAAGAGCCAATGGGAAATTTCATTAGGATTCAAGGAGTATTGTGCGAGTATGAAGCTACCGCTACAGAGGAGGGCAGCTGGAAGACCGAAGAAGGCACAGATCCTTTCCCGTGGAGAGGAACGAACAAAAAAAATGCTGACATTGCAAACAAACAGGACATAATCGTCGAAGTTACAAATTTCTAATACCTCCAGAATAATGTAATTTGTAGTGCATTTTTTGTAATACGACTGTGAATGTTATATATTGAATATATTTGTTGTTTTATTTGAAAATTGTGAATTTGTTACCACTACGATTCAAATTTCCAATAAGACGTTCATTTCACGGTCAATTCCCTTCACTTCACGGATAGTTCCATGCATTTCACAGTCAATTCCATGCGATTCCCCCTCACTTCACGGTTAATTCCATGCATTTCACGGTTAATTACCTTCACTTCATGATTAATGCAATTCATTTTGACGATAAATCCCCTTCACTTCTTGGTTAATTCCATACATTTCAGAGTCAATTCCATGTGATTCCACCTCACTTCACGGTCATTATCATGCATTTTATGGTCAATTTCCTTCATTTCACGGTCAATTCAATGCATTTCATGGTTAATTCCCTTCACTTCACGGTTATTTATATGCATTCATGGTTAATTTTCTTCACTTCATGGTTAATGCAATGCATTTCACGGTCAATTCCCTTCACTTCACGGTAAATTTCATGCATTTCACAGTCAATTCCATGAGATTCCCCCTCACTTTACGGTCAATTTCGTGCATTTCACGATCAATTCCCTTCACTTCACGGTAAATTCCATGCATTTCATAGTCAATTCCATGTGATCCCCACTCACTTCACAGTCAATTTCATGCATTTCATGGTCAATTCCCTTCACTTCATGGTGAATTTCATGCATTTCACGGTCAATTCCCTTCACTTCACGGTCAATCCAATTCATTTCATGGTCAATCCTATTCACTTCACGGTTAATTTCAATTCATTTCACGGTCAATCGCCTTCACTTCACGGATAATTTCCTTCACTTCATAGTCAATTCCCTTCACTTCACGGTCAATCCCCTTCACTTCACGGTCAATTCTAATTCATTTAACGGTTAATCCCCTTTACTTCACGGTCAATTTCGTGCATTTCATGGTTAATTCCCTTCACTTCACGGTCAATTCCTTTAACACACCAGATTTTTAAGGGTCGAGCAATACTCGACTCCCAAGTTTCTGGGTGTTACTTATATCTTAAGAGTTAGTACTTTCAGGTATAAATCAAAGAAAATGAGCAATAGAGAGATTAATTGGATCATGAACCACAAACCACATCTAAGCTACTGAAATAAACACGGCTATATAAGTGTAGATCCAACAAAGAAATATCACACGGGATGCACGAGGCGACGCCCGACAAAATGTACAAAATATAAGGTCCAAAAATGGGATGCAACTATCCCCTCGCCCCAATGGCCAATCGTTAATCCTATGCGGTCTATGGGGATCCGCCCAAAAGCTAGAAGTAGGAAGCTCATCTTCCTCATCTATGCTAGCCCCATCTAGCGTGTCGAGCTCTGCGACACCTGTATCTAAAGAAGGGCCTGGTTGGTGTTTGAAAATACCGTCCTATAGTGGAAGTGAGTGATCAACTCAGTGGGTGCAATTAGCAATGAGTTACAACAAATATCAATTCCAAAGGCAAGATTAATGAAAAGCATACAAACACCCTACCTAACTACTCTTGTTAGTGTATATGCATGCATCATTCCATACATTATGGAATGATGCATGCCCTCACCAACAACACTCCCTCAAGCGACTCCATCTTACGATCACAAATGACAAACACTCCCTCAATGCGACCTAAACTGCCGAGTCACGAACCTAACTAATGCAATGCGTGATTATTCATGTTAGCCGAGTATTTAATTAAGTCCGTTCATCCAACAAGGTTGGGGAAGCTAAAACACTTCCATTTAATCAATGACCTTATCCAGATCACTTGGCCCAAGGCGGTCGTAGCGACTCTTAGCTTGTGATCCTTGATCCAAATTTGGGTATCATCCATTTGTCTTACAAATCAATAATTTCAAAGATAAGGCATGATACCTAAAGGTTTGAGGATAAACTCGGTATGGGTCGTCACCCAAACACCGAGTATGATCACTTAGTTTCGAGGTGTGGGCTTGTCACATAACCAAATCACTATAAGGGAAAGGGCTCGTCACCCAATTTCATTCATGCCCGGGTCATTCGAACGATACTCTGGCACGAAACCATCGGCCGGGTAATTTAATGGGTGCCATTCGAACAAGGACCAATCACCTCCTATGCTCACTGGTCACCATGGAGAGGCTCGTCACCACAGCATAAGCCGACAACACGAACACAGTGTCCCATTCCACCATGCCCGTCTCCCAAGACTTGGTTGCTTACTGGTCACTATGGGGAGCTCGTCACCCAAGCGTAGGCCAACAACTTCGACACGGTGTCCCATTCCACCATGCCTAACTTATGAGTCTTGGGGATTATATCATTACGGTTAATAGTGACCTCTCAAAGATATGAGGTGCTTTAGATTCAGGCAGGCGTGACCATACATGGTTAGCTAACTGGTGGACTAATTTGGCTGACTCAGGTGAAGTACGACGCAATCGGCACTGGGTGCAAGCATCCCTTGTAGTCCAACTATTGTCGATTGTCTGTCTTCAGCCTGGATCAATCAGATTGGCCCAGGGCACTTGATCTAATGGGGCTACCTTTGTGAATATTTCTGATTTTGCTGGCCAATCTAATTAACTAAATAGCCACAGTCAATCAATAATACTAATAAATTAATTATGCATCTATAGGAATGAATATATGCAAAAAATAAAGAAATTCTAATCTATCGGGCATTTTAACAAACATGCAGGACACATTACAACTAACATAGCAATTCATGTGAGGTGAGGCATGTTGAGTGCATAGGAAGTTGAGTAATAAGAAGCATGCATTTAATCATGGCATAGTTTACAAGATACCAAAAAGGGAATGCAAACTACTTCTAATGGCAGTAACTAGACATACATGCATACAGGGTTAGATTTCCTAATGATAAAGAAAGGATCACAAGTTACTCTTATTTACAGGAAATTCAGTCATGCATGCAACAAGCAGTGAACATTCGAGTAAAATCTGATGCATAGATAAACACGCAACACAAATTTCAAGTTCAATCAAATTTGGGGATGATCCAACTTTAATCATTCATGAAAAGAAGAAAAATTAAGGGAGGAAGGCAATGTTCAATTAAGCCTAGTCTATTTGACTTGAAATTGAGCATTGATTTTCCTATGCATGTTTAGGCAAACTACGAGGAGAATTCATTAACGAAATTCCTACAAATCACATATGCACAACAATATCAGCAATCACAATCATTAACTTCATTCTAGGATTGATAGTTGGCTACCTAAAGATAATGGTCTGCACCTATTTGTCGACCGGAAGCTCTTGTGGTCGCTCTAGCGACGTCAGGTCCACAAACTTCACATGCCGGGGCCCTACGTTACATGGACTTCGTGTCAAGACACATACATGTGGCTCTAACGAAGGAGAAATGGAAGGAAGCTCGGATTCTTACCTTGGATCGGACATAGCTCGCCTCTACGGCGATAGGAACGAGATTCCAGGCAATGTAGAGGTGGGAGTGTGGGAAATCCCAATTTCCTAGCTCCCTTGCACATGCACCCTCCTCTCTCCTCTCTTTCTCTCCCTCTCCTCTCTCTCTCTCTCTCTCTCTCTCTCTCTCTCTTCTCCCTCTCTCAACTGCTGGAAATTCTGTGGGAGAGAGGGGTTTAAGGGTTTTATACCCTGTAATTAAATCATTTGGCCCTGGGTTTCATTAATTGCTTCAAACAGCCTTGTAGGACCCATTTCTGGTTATTGGGGCTGCCCTGATGGCCCCCTTGGCCCATCTAATTTATGAGATAGGTGCCTCATGACCCGATGAAGGGTTGTTCAAAGTTTACGACAAACGGACGCGGAGTTTTATCGCAAGAGTTCGGTTTACAATCAATGGTCACCATTTCTCGATCGGGGGTCAGATTTGGCGGACAAGTGCAGAAAAATATTTTCAACCTATGGTGCAAATTTAATGTGAAATCCAACAGCTGAAATGTCCTAATTTATTGTCCTAGATGGCGGGGCCATTTGTTTTAAAATTCAGATTTTTGGCTAATACTTGGGAGAGTTGCATTTTACAAGCTCTACTTTCACAGTCCAAGTTGTGTAGTTCGGGGCATTGTTTGGGCCCACCGTCCGCGATGGACGTCAAGCCCAGTGAGATGGACATTACTTTATAATTTCGGAACTAGTGGCGCATTAACGAGCGATGTAGAGCTTGTTTGGGTAATCGAGGCATTTCTGGAGTAAATTGGGTAGAGAGGTTTCTTGGACGTAGTTGTTGAGGTATGAATTAATTAAGTTCATAGTATGACCTACTAGAAATTAGTGAAAAAGGTGATTCAGTCACAATCACTTTAAATCGTTGGTTTTAGGCTAAAAGAGTAAGTGGGTTGATTTGGTCCATTAGTCAAGATCCGGGCCATAGTTGACTCGGCTTCGGGTAGATCTTTAATTTAGTTACGATTATCTTAATTAATTAGTGGTAGGTCGGTTAGATTTTAGGCCCTATGTGAACAAATCATGGGGATAAACTTGATGTTTAAGTGATCGGTTAGGTTTATTAGTTTTCTACAGTTGATCAATCTTATTTGTACAGTTCTTTATCGGTATCGGTGGCGTATAAGCTCACTTCGAACATCAAGGGTCAGTAAGTGATGATGTAGTTAGTTGTATATAATTTTTTTAAAAAGGATTTTTGGAAATTTAAAATAGCAAAAATTCAGGGTGTCGCAATTCCCTTCACTTCACGGTCAATCCTATTCATTTCACGATTCCCTTCACTTCACGGTCAATTCCAATTCATTTCACGGTCAATCCCCTTCACTTCACGGTCAATTCCATGCATTTCACGATCAATTTCCTTCATTTCACGGTCAATTCAATGCATCTCACGGTCAATTCCCTTCACTTCATGGACAATTCCATGCATTAAACGGTAAATTCAGTCTCTTCTCAATAAGGGAATGAAGGGAATTGTCTTTGAATTCGCCGGAGTTGCATATGGTCCACATTCAACTATAAAAAACCATCAACTAGTTAGGTAATGCTTTTTAGCTGGAGAAAATCCTTGAACCAGTGTTCGAAGTATCAACATCGCTATAAGTTTTGCTGGCCAGGGATACAGAAACAATATCGATATCGTCGATAATATAGCTGATAATCAGAAATGCGGGCAATACTAGCGATGCCTATAATTTACATAGTTGACCTGGAGATATCGCTGCCAGTTTTATCGTTATTCCTGAGCTGGAGATGAAGATAATATCGGAGATATTTCAATATTATCAGAGACATTCAGTACATAAGTTGTAAATAACACAATACTCATGCATTTTAGGTAACCTATAAAGATTTTTCATAAGGACATTTTCATTCAACAAGACATTCAGTTTTCATAAAACAACACTCTTTTATTGTTTAGCAAAACTGATCATCACATACAAACTTAATAATAGTTCTGAATAGTTTTATCTTTTCTACAAGCAGCCCGCTTGAAACTGATGAGTGAGATTGAAAATACTTCGCGGTGAATTGCCTTCACTACAAGCCAATCACATGAATTGATTGGATGAATTGCAAATTGGCCACATCATATGAATGTTTAGTGTTATCAACATATAGGACAGACAAGGTACCATCAAATATCATCATTCATTCATCAGAAAATAACCAAAATGACTACCCCAAGTTTAGGTAGTATAATCATCATCCAACAAAAGAAGAAGAAGAGCCCTATCTTGGACATGTTTTGATGCATATAAGCATCACAGTGGGCCTTTGAAGGTTTCCACAATAGGTGTCATTGTCGCCACTATTTTCTATGGTGTGACACACCTTGAATCTGGATCGGCTTCATTTTTGGACCCATGGCCTACAATAAGGTGAAAAAATGGATGGACGGCGTGGATGAAATATATACATCTTGGTGGGACCCACGAGTGGCCCCCCCACTCCTCATGCCCAATCCAGTGTCTGGATTGCCCTCCCTTTTTTATTTAAATTTTTTTCCTTTATCTTTGTGGGGTCCATATGTGGATAATCCAACCCATCCATCAATTTGGCCATCTCGAGGTGGCCCCAAAAAGTTTTGGATTAAACTAATCGGTGTATTTTTCCACCATTCAGATCTGTGTGAACCTATGGAAATAAATATCATGGTGGGTCACACAAGGTGGCCCACACTGTCCAATTATAACACCCCAGATTTTTGCCAACCTGGGATTAGACGTCCTTAGGCAATGGGCCGCTCCTAACACCTCATTAACTTGTTAGAACTGAATCCCACAGTCTAAGATCGCTTCTGAACCCATTTCCTTCACAAATCCAACCCTTCACCACCTTGTTCTTTCAATTTTCCTAAGTACTTTCGCCCTAGACACTATCTTAAACTAGCCAAGTAGTATAACTTGGATCACCTTATATACAAACTGCAAAGGACTAAGTACCACCTCAGACAGAAATCTTATAGGACTAAATCCTTTAGAAATGAGACAGAGTAACCACGTGCTAAGCTAGATTAGCTACAAATCCGTTTGAATTGTTTTAAATACGATCTGCAAGGCCCAAAACTTGTAGAATCATTGACGCTAGGTTACCCTAAAACCTAGGATCAAACTCATTACCCGACTGCTCTCGGGAGCCCTTTGAAACTCCGTATCAGATCTGGACCGCACGTCGGAAGTCCGATTAACACGAAGTTAAGGACTTAGGACCGCCTCGCTAGGCTTGACAATCATCTCAGAAATCAAATACAGCCAGTGTCCCACGGCTGTTCGCATGAGTCCGGAGCGAGAGAGTGTGAAAACACTTGTTTTCTTTAAAAATAAATATCTTGAATAGTAATCTGGCATCTCTCGTTTGCGGATCAGTTTTAAGCAACCAGACCGTCAGAATCAGACCAAATTATACCCTCGGATCAGGAGAAATTTCATACACATTTACATGTACTCGGAATCTCCGATCGAGACCCACTGACCGTCGAACTGAAACTGGTCCGCCACGCATGATCTGGAAATTCGACTGAAACGAAAACTTAATAGAACGTAGATCCGGTGTCGGTGAGCTTAAGTCCGACCTTTGGCTCAAGGAGGCATGCCAGAAGTCCTCCGTTGAGCTGAAAAAGTTTCGCTTTGGTTATAACCTAGGTGAACCTTGTCCAGAAGTCTATTTCGGTGAAGTTTTAGACTATATAAGGACCTTAAACCCTCCCCCATTTCATCCACACGAATTTGGGTTTGAGAAGAGAGAAAAGTGAGAGAAAGTGAGGGAGATGTGGGAGGAACTCCCTGCCGCTGTTCCCTGCCGCTATTCAGGCTCCACCGCCTGATTCTCATAGCTTTTTCGGCGATTCCGGCGTCGTTTCTAGGTAAGAAACCCTAACCCTAATCTGTTTTAGGGTTGTATAGGTTGTAGGTTATGAAATAGCTAACCTGTTTCGTTCTCTAGGTTGTCAAACTCCCGTATACGGAAGTTTAGCGAACCTATCGACTCCGTTACGATTCTACGACAAAAGGTGCGGACTTTAGGTGTATAGGTTATGGTTTTCAATGCTTTCAATGTCAGATAATGATAGATTCATGATCTGCATGTAATTGCACATGTACAAAGTGCTTTCCGATTTCTGTTTCGATTAAAGATGCAAATTATGGAATTTTACATATTCTAGGTATTCGTAGAAAATACCGTATACGTATATTTTTTGGAAATGTGTTTGACATGATTATTTGTTGTATGAATATATGATATATGGATAAAATACTTATTTGGTGAATGGATTCGCCCAAATACATGTTTTACTAATATACACTATGTATGTACAAATACTGTATTGTAGAAAGTACTGTATACATATGTATTTTAGACATGTGTTTGCCATGATTATTTATTGTATAAATATACTATATATGCGTAAATTATTTGCTTGGTGAGAGGACTCGCCCTAATACATGTTTGCTAACATACACCAAGTATGTGAAATAGTGTATGTTAAGTGTTTGTGGAAATGCTTGTGTGAGCAAGTGTTTGAATGTTGATGCCTTAGGAGAGTGTTGAGATGGGATTCTCAACTACCCTAGTGACATGTATGATTACCTCCATGAGGTTGTTTACTTAAACTGCTTACTTGCAATATATGTGTTTGTATTTCTACTGATGTAGTGCTTTGCAACATGCTTTATATCATGCTTTATAACATGCCTTATAACATGCCTTATAACATGCCTACTAGCATGCTTGAATTACTTTGTTTATCATGCTTTACTCCACATGCTATGGATGAGAATTGATTGAGTTTGGGACTATGTCTATAGTCCGACATCGGTACCAGTTTGAGATCGTGGCTGAGGTTCATGTCGCCAAGTGAGATGTGTTTGACGAATCCGAGTCGTACGTCAGTTGGCGACAGTGGTTAGGCCACGCGAAGTGCTTATGCATTTCATGTCGTCTAATTAATTGTGCGCTCGAGCTAGTCAGGCTCGTCAAGTAATCCGATGTGTCTAATGTATGTTCACCATGTTTGGTCGCTACTGCTTGAACCTAGGGTACCAAACTTACCAGTGAAAACCCTTTTAACCATGGTACCTCGATCCGCTAAGACTCATGAGCCGGCATGGTGGTATGGGACACCGTGGTCGAGCCGTCGGCCTATCTTGCCGGGCGATGGGTGATGGGGAGTGGTGCAACGATTCCGTGTAATGCCCCGACGGCCCCGCCTCCCGTAGTGACCAAAGGAGCAACCGGACTTGTGAGCCGATTATGGTGGTATGGGACACTATATTCGAGTCGTCGGCCTACACGCCGGCACACCGGCCGTCGGCCGTGGTCCCCAGTCGGGTTGCATCCGGGTTCCATTCTTAATAAGCGGACTGGTCGGGCTTCGAAAATAGACTGCCAGTTGGTAGGGTGTCAGTGGAGTGACCTCGAGCATACTCTAATCCTACGGTGAGGCGTCGAGCCTTCCCGTAGTAACAGAGTATAAGCTAGGCCTGTATTGATAAGGTGATGGGGGAGTGGTGCAACGATTCCGTGTAACAGCCCTGGCAGCCCTTGCAGTGACCTAGAAACACACCATCGTATGAGATTGTCTAGGACTGACGACCCTAGAATGGATCATGTTTGGGAATGATACAAGGGAGGTACCTTAGTTTCTCAATCCTGCTGTTTGAAATGAAATAATAACAACTCGGTAATCATGCTTATCATGCATTGCATGTGCCTGGAAGATGTGGAGCACTGAGGGATGAAAGCATGCCGCGAATGAAGAGGGTGTTACATGAGGGAGTATGTCGGTGAGGGCATACATCATGACTGCATTCATACTTGCATTAATAAGAGTAGTTAGGAGTGTTTGATTTTACTGCTTTATCATTACTGCTTGACTGAATTGATAACATGTTAACCTATGCTTTACTGTTCCACTGAGTTGATCACTCACTCCTACGTTACGGGACGGTGTTGTAGACACCAACCAGATTTGTTGAGTTTCAGGTGATGGCGATGCTTATGAAGCAGAGCCGGACTACTTCTATGATGATGAGGAGGAGTTCTCCTATCTGTATCTCTCTGGCAGGTCTATGAAGACCTGGTATTGTATTGACGAGGCTATGGTACTTGGGATAGAAGACATTACACTTCCTCACATTAGGTATATTTTAGAATTGTACTGTAATTATTTAACCTGGTAACTTTATCACACTCTGGAGACTCACCACAATTTTTATATTTTATATATCTATCACAGTCTTCCGCTTGCAATTTAACTGTCTCTGGAGTATGATATGCTGTTTTGGCTTAATCTCACTCATGTTCAATGTACAAATACAGTCAACATTTCAATCATCATTCATTTTGTTGCATAAGTGATGTTCTGGAACTCGGGAGTTGAGTTTATGCTTGACCCCCCCATTTTTGGGATGTTACAGATGGTATCAGAGCATGATTTGGATTAAACCGAACCTGGGTTATGGTCACACGATGCACACTGACGCACTCTGCTTAGGAGGACCGACGAAATGTAGAAATAGCCTTAGGCATCCCTGTTCCGTCCAACGGCTAGTTCACTGAAAACGAACGCCGAAATCGAGTCTGTATTCAACCATGGTCGCACAGGTCGACCTTGAAACATTTCTAGGCCGTCAAAAATAGGGATACTAAGTAATGGGAAAGAAATCAGAAACAAACTACAACTAAAACTCCTAGAATTCGCGACCTACCATAAGGTGGTGATGTCTACTAGTGTGCAAAGTTTCCGGCCAAAAAATAAATAAATAATAGCAAGTGTCCTATTTGGCTTTACCAAACCGTTCTCCTAATTATTCTAAGCTCTTTTTACATTGAGCACAACTCCTACAACCCAATGGATGAAGAGTAATTAAACTAAAACTACTATTTTAATAAAACAAAATTGAAGCAGGGAAATGACCATCGATCGGGGTTTTTTTTCGCAATTCTGGGCTGCACAACCTGACGTAGTAGGTTGGTTATCTTCATTAGCTCGTTCTACCCCAAAGTCATATATTATACGTCAGATAACTCATTCCATATTGCAAGATACGTCCGATTTGAATCGAAATGACTCGAAACGGAGTCGGGGGCCACACGAGTCGATCCGGAGGGGAACCAAGTAGACCCAGGGTGCATTTGGCACCTTGGAAGGTTGGGAAACATCACCCACCTACCGCGGCAGCACGCCGACCAAAGCAGACCGCGGTGTAACCCCGGTCACCGCGGTGCGCCGCGGTCAGGTGGGTCCGCTGGTGTTGGGCCGGGCCTGTGCATGGTCGGCCTGACCTCCACGCACGCTTGGTGCGTGCGAAATGCCTGTGGGGTTCCGATTTCTAGGTCTGTAGCCCCTCTCTCTCACATTTCTCCTTTCCAAACTCCCTTCCCTTCCAATTGCGATTTTCTCTCTCAAATCCTTCCTCCAATCTTTTAATCCACCATTTTCGACCATGATTCACCCACTTCCATCGATCACAGCAACCCTAACCTTCTACCCTTCCCATTTCTTTCACATTTGAGCTCTTACACTCCCATTTGTGGCTCAAAATCGTACACACCTCTCTACCCAACCCATCTCTCCATTTTTTTTCTTTACAAATCCCTGTACTTTGGGCCTCTACAACCCCTGATGAGGCTCAAGTCCGTGGAGAACCAAAAACTCCAGCCCCTGTTTCCCGTTATCCTCATTTTTCGTGGCTCTGTCCGAGCTTAGTACGGCCGCTTTCTCGTAATAATAATAAATGTATGTGGGGGATATGGCCCCTATATTGGGTGTATCCCATGTTTTCCGACACCATGTTTAGAATGTACGCAATTAAGAGTAAATTCCGAGATTTTCTTTCCAATAACACTTAGAAATTTCCCATCCTGGGATATGGAAATCCCCTCTCACGTTTTTCCACACAAGACTCATTTTTCAAAGCCTATACCAATAGTTTTAATCCCCTCCCACCCTCCTACCAAACATGTCATTACCAATCCCCTCTTGCCACAGGCTCACACCTGTCCCTGGAATCAACCACAATACCCATCATCTGTAGCTCTTTTCTATGACTATAGATACCAATGTCACAGTACGCATCATCGATGGAAGGAAGACCATCGTACTGAGGGATTGCTTCCCATTTCGTGTTAAGGATAGGTCCTACATTAAACCTTGTTCCGACATACGGAGCGAAACATAGATCCTTGAGCCTTAGGAAATTAAGTTTTTAAGGGAGGTAGAATATTATGAGCCCAATCTAGTTAGGTCGACTACTACACCTCTTTGATTTGGGTGGCGCAGCGAAAGCGTGGTGGACCCTTGCCCCACTGGCCCAAGATCGAAACTGTGCTTGTTGAATGCGAATATTATAGAAGCCCTAGCAAGTTCTACTATGAGAAACCGCTGTAGGATAATCTAGCAAGATTTGATTCACCATTTCCTTGGACATAGATAATAACGAGGACTCTCTTAGAATAAGACCTAAAGGGCAACCTTAGAAATAGACAATTTGAACCTTTCAATGATGGACATTCCCTACGTTTCTAGAGTGATCGGACTACGGAGTTACTGAAATATAAACTGCGAAACATTCGCAGCTTGACCCAAATTCTCAATCCTGGGCGATAATGGACTCACTGTTTTGACTGTGCAGAAGACCAGGATTCACCAGGGCTAGGAGTGGATACGACGATCCTTCTACCCTAGTCTGGTAGATGATCGATTTATCGGGATCAAGCCCACTATAACTGTCTCTCCGTACTGGTCAAACAATGAAAACAACTATCTTACTCTAAATAATTGGGGATTGTCGTTGAGACTCCAGATAGGTAAAGAAATAAATTGTAGCAAACCTTCAGGGTATGAGAAATGGATAAAGAAATAAGTTTTAAGGGGGGTAGACTAAAATGAACCAGACTAGTATATGCCTTACCACGCGTAGGAACTTGAAATCAATAGAACTTAGGCAAAAGAAATAATTAAATCTTTCTTTATTACCCTTAGCCAATTTCGGGGACGAAATTTTGTTTTAAGGGGGGTAAATTGTAACACCCCGGATTTTTGCCAACCTGGGATTAGACGTCCTTAGGCAATGGGCCGCTCCTAACACCTCATTAACTTGTCAGAACTGAATCCCACAGTCTAAGATCGCTTCTGAACCCATTTCCTTCACAAATCCAACCCTTCACCACCTTGTTCTTTCAATTTTCCTAAGTACTTTCGCCCTAGACACTATCTTAAACTAGCCAAGTAGTATAACTTAGATCACCTTATATACAAACTGCAAAGGATTAAGTACCACCTCAGACAGAAATCTTATAGGACTAAATCCTTTAGAAATGAGACAAAGTAACCATGTGCTAAGCTAGATTAGCTACGAAATCCGTTTGAATTGCTTTAAATACGATCTGCAAGGCCCAAAACTTGTAGAATCATTGACGCTAGGTTACCCTAAAACCTAGGATCAAACTCATTATCCGACTGCTCTCAGGAGCCCTTTGAAACTCCGTATCAGATCTGGACCGCACGTCGAAGTCCGATTAACATGAAGTTAAGGACTTAGGACCGCCATTGGCTTGACAACCATCTCGAAATTAAATCCAGATAAAGTGTCCCACTACTGCCGTTTCGCTGAGTCCGGAGTGGGAGTGTGAAAACACTTGTTTTCTTTAAAAATAAATATCTTGAATAGTAATCTGGCATCTCTCATTTGCGGATCAGTTTTAAGCAATCAGACCGTCAGAATCAGACCAAGTTACACCCTCGGATCAGGAGAAATTTCATACACATTTACATGTACTCGGAATCTCTGATCGAGACTCACTGACCGTCGAACTGAAACTGGTCCGCCACGCGTGATCTGAAAATCCGACTGAAACGAAAACTTAATAGAACGTAGATCCGGTGTCGGTGAGCTTAAGTCCGACCTTTGGCTCAAGGAGGCCCGCCAGAAGTCCTCCGTTGAGTTGAAAAAGTTCCGCTTTGGTTATAACCTAGGTGAACCTTGTCCAGAAGTCTATTTCAGTGAAGTTTTAGACTATATAAGGACCTTAAACCCTCCCCCATTTCAGCCACACGAATTTGGGTTTGAGAAGAGAGAAAAGTGAGAGAAAGTGAGGGAGATGTGAGAGGAACTCTCTGCTGCTGTTCCCTGCCGCTATTCGGGCTCCACCGCCTGATTCTCATAGCTTTTTCGGCGATTCCGGTGTCGTTTCTAGGTAAGAAACCCTAACCCTAATCTGTTTTAGGGTTGTATAGGTTGTAGGTTATGAAATAGCTAACCTGTTTCGTTCTCTAGGTTGCCAAACTCCCGTATACGGAAGTTTAGCGAACCTATCGACTCCGTTACGATTCTACGACAAAAGGTGCGGACTTTAGGTGTACAGGTTATGGTTTTCAACGCTTTTAATGTCAAGTAATGATAGATTCATGATCTGCATGTAATTGCACATGTACAAAGTGGTTTCCGATTTCTGTTTCGATTAAAGATGCAAATTATGGAATTTTACATATTCTAGGTATTCGTAGAAAATACCGTATACGTATATTTTTTGGAAATGTGTTTGACATGATTATTTGTTGTATGAATATATGATATATGGATAAAATACTTATTTGGTGAATGGATTCGCCCAAATACATGTTTTACTAATATACACTATGTATGTACAAATACTGTATTGTAGAAAGTACTGTATACATATGTATTTTAGACATGTGTTTGTCATGATTATTTATTGTATAAATATACTATATATGCGTAAATTATTTGCTTGGTGAGAGGACTCGCCCTAATACATGTTTGCTAACATACACCAAGTATGTGAAATAGTGTATGTTAAGTGTTTGTGGAAATGCTTGTGTGAGCAAGTGTTTGAATGTTGATGCCTTAGGAGAGTGTTGAGATGGGATTCTCAACTACCCTAGTGACATGTATGATTACCTCCATGAGGTTGTTTACTTAAACTGCTTACTTGCAATATATGTGTTTGTATTTCTACTGATGTAGTGCTTTGCAACATGCTTTATATCATGCTTTATAACATGCCTTATAACATGCCTTATAACATGCCTACTAGCATACTTGAATTACTTTGTTTATCATGCTTTACTCCACATGCTATGGATGAGAATTGATTGAGTTTGGGACTATGTCTATAGTCCGACATTCTGGCATCAGTACCAGATTTGAGATCATGGCTGAGGTTCATGTCGCCACGTGAGATGTGTTTGACGAACCCGAGTCGTACGTCAGTTGGCGACAGTGGTTAGGCCACGCGAAGTGCTTATGTATTTCATGTCGTCTAATTGATTGTGCGCTCGAGCTAGTCAGGCTCGTCAAGTAACCCGATGTGTCTAATATATGTTCACCATGTTTGGTCGCATCGCTTGAACTTGGGGTACCAAACTTACCAAAGGAAAACCCTTTTAACCATGGTACCGATCCGCTAAGAATCATGAGCCGGGCATGGTGGTATGGGACACCGTGGTCCAGCTGTCGGCCTATGCTGGGGCGATGGGTGATGGGGAGTGGTGCAACGATTCCGTGTAATGTAACCTCTGCCACCGCTCTGCCCCCGTAGTGACCAAAGGAGCAACCGTACTCGTGAGCCGATTATGGTGGTATGGGACACTATATTCGAGCTGTCGGCCTACGCTGGCACAGCCTGGCTGTGGTCCCTAGTCGGGTTGCATCCGGGTTCCATTCTCAATAAGCGGACCGGTCGGGCTTCGAAAATAGACTGCCAGTTAGTAGGGTGTCAGTGGAGTGACCTTGAGCATACTCTAATCCTACGGTGAGGCGTCGAGCCTTCCCGTAGTAACAGAGTATAAGCTAGGCCTGTATTGATAAGGTGATGGGGGAGTGGTGCAACGATTCCGTGTAACAGCCCTGACAGCCCTTGCAGCGACGTAGAAATAAACCATCGTATGAGATTGTCAAGGACTGACGACCTTAGAATGGATCATGTTTGGGAATGATACAAGGGAGGTACCTTAGTTTCTCAATCCTACTGTTTGAAATGGAATAATAACAACTCGTTAATCATGCTCATCATGCATTGCATGTGCCTGGAAGATGTGGAGCACTGAGGGATGAAAGCATGCCGCGAACGAAGAGGGTGTCGCATGAGGGAGTATGTCGGTGAGGGCATACATCATGACTGCATTCATACTTACATTAATAAGAGTAGTTAGGAGTGTTTGATTTTACTGCTTTATCATTACTGCTTGACTGAATTGATAACATGTTAACCTATGCTTTACTGTTCCACTAAGTTGATCACTCACTCCTACGTTACGGGACGGTGTTGTACACACCAACCAGATTTGTTGAGTTTCAGGTGATGGCGATGCTTATGAAGCAGAGCCGGACTACTTCTATAATGATGAGGAGGAGTTCTCCTATCTCAGATCTTCTCCTGTGTCTATGAAGACCCAGTATTGTATTGACTGGGCTATGGTACTTGGGATAGAAGACATTATACTTCCTCACATTAGGTATATTTTAGAATTGTACTGTAATTATTTAACCTGGTAACTTTATCACACTCTGGAGACTCACAACAATTTTTATATTTTATATATCTATCATAGTCTTTCGCTTGCAATTTAACTGTCTCTGGAGTATGATATGCTGTTTTGGCTTAATCTCACTCATGTTCAATGCACAAATACAGTCAACATTTCAATCATCATTCATTTTGTTGCATAAGTGATATTCTAGAACTCGGGAGTTGAGTTTATGCTCGACCCCCCGATTTTTGGGATGTTACACCAATGGTGTGGCCCACTTGTGGGCCCCACAAAACCCACAAATTTAAAAGATGAAAGGAAAAAAGAAAATAGAATGAGGGAAAAGGAGATCTCAGTGATGGGGTGGGCCCCTGCCATTATGGGGCCCTCCATAACTATCTATACATACATCAAGGTGGGGTCCCACCCTTGTGGGCCCACCAAAAAATAAAATAACATAAAGAAAAGGGAAATTTCATCCTCCTTTGCACTCACGATAATGATAGATGATCGGATTGGCTCGGATCGTCAACCGGAGAACTCAGATGATGATACTCCCCCCTAAACTCCTCTAACCCTCCCTCAAGCTCTAAACTCTCTTAATCTCTTTCTTGATCTTTCAAATAACCTCCAAACTCTTTCTATCTTTATTAATCTTTCTTCCTTTCTCTCTCTCTTAATTTTTCCCTAATCTCTCCCTCTAATATCTCCAATCTCAATTTCTTTTTCTCTAATCTCTTTTCTTCCCACTCTCTCTTGCTAAGAAAAATGGTGAAAATGAGAGAGGTGTGGGGCTTTGTGTTGAAATTTTTGGATAAAGAGTGAGTTATGAAAAGGCGGAGGGGTAGAATGGGGAGAGGGAAAGAAAGAGGAGAGTGGCTTATCATGGGCTATCATGGGCAAGGGCATGGGCTTTCATGCCTTTGAGGGGGAGAGGTGGATGGGTTGTCTTGACTAATGGGGAGAGAGTGATGTGAGTAGGGGTATTTTGGGCATTGGTAGGGATTGTAGGGTACTTTGGTAAGGGATTTTTTGTCAATAGGCAAGGGGTGGTTGTGAGGGCATGGGTGAGGGTGTGAGTGTAATTTAGGGTTTTAGAAATATTACTTTTAGAGATTCCTTGCTATATTCTCTAGGTGGGCCCCATGTCATATGTATGTAGCACGACGCACCTTAATTTATTCCCACACAAGCATCTTTTACACAGGGAAGGCATTGGAATCGCAGTACCCGCGCGGTCGCTAAGGGGATAAGTCTTTGGTTATTGCGGTTCTCAAATAGGGTCGTGATCAAAACTCACCAATCAGGTCTACCTGGGATGTGCGGGGCATTGAAATTGAAGCATACGGCCGATTAATCAAGGTATGGGTCTTACAGATTATGCCTCGATTGGAACTGACTTCGAGATTCAGTTGAGTCATTCTTTAGTGTCAACTGGATTCTTCCACATCCTCAATCCTCTATGAGTTTCTCCTCTCCATCCCCCATCCTTTTATTTCGTTCATAGGGAACTCCTTAAATAGGCTTAAGGGATCTTAAAACCTGCCCTTCGAGGGCCAATTTTAGGCTAATAATTCTACCTGTCGCGAATCAAAGCAGGCCATAAAGAGGGCAAAGTGCTATGATTAGACCGTACGTAGATGATAGCTAGAAACGGCAGGGCATGAGCCGTTTTTACTAAAAAATGCCATATGGAAATGGACCTTGCTGGTTCATTTTTGAGTAAATTTTTGAAATAGGTTGTTGGGTTTGGTGCTCCATGGGTATTCTTAGGGATGGTACTCTTCTTTCATCCTGCCTTCTGTATGCTTCGGTGACGATTGATTTGACCTGATGACAATCTTTGTGTCTTGCCCTATGTTATACCCTAACATTTAAGGACGAATAACGGGTGTTGAGCTGTATGGACGATTTTCATTGACGTTGATACTCAAGTTGTAGGGGTACACCTAGAAATGAACTATGTTGGGCCGTTATCACCCCTAAATTGACCATTCATGACCATTTCACCCGAAAACAGTCCATACATAACCATTTTACCCTGAAAGGGTCTCTACATAACTGTATTGTGGGGTCTCTACAATGGGGCCCACCATAAAATTTAATTCTCCATCATATGGGGGCCTATCTTCAATGTCCCTTGCCCATCATGTGGAGCCCACCTTTGATATGGACTGTCCATTGTATGGGCCCCACCTTGGATGTGGGTTGTCCATCATGCAGGCCCGCCTTTAATATGGATCATCTTTCACTTGGGGCCCACATTGGTTATAATACATGTGACTCGAGCTCACCTGAACGGCTTACCTCTGGTACCTTCTGCGTGATATTCGATGTTTCTAACATGATTCGAATTGAGCACATAAGTGCGCAAACAAGAGAACGGAATCCTGAGAACTCGACCGTGTCGTCGTTACAAATCCAACGACACCCTTCGCGCGTCGATGCGTGAACCTGAGCTTGAACTATCATGAGAAGAACAATCGGTGTATATGTATGCAAGGAGCCTTAAAAACCCTTTAATAATGGTATAATTTTATATTAATAAAGTCCATTAATCAAGTCCTCATGGTGTAATAATATGGCATTAAGCTAGGTTAACCTATCATTATTAGCCCTTAATAAAGGTAAGGGCAACTTTTCCATAAAAATGAAAGGTTTTCCTTAAAATTAGGAGAGAATGCCACCTCATTATTTCTAAAAAATGGTTAAGCCTTAATAAATCATACTTAAGAGCCCTAATTCATAATTAGATGGTGTAAAAATGTCATTATTTAGCTTACTGAAGTGGTAGAAACCAATAGTCCCCCTTAAAATAAGGGGAACTTGACAACACACCTTTTTTAGAAACAAATAGGCCTAATCTAACTACCATTAAGGCCTTATAAGTGTGCTTAATCAACACAAAATAAATATTAAATTAAGGCTAATTAAGTGCATGTGGAGAAGTCAACTATCTTTTCCTAGATTTTTAAGGGAGGCCAAGTATTTTGTCCTCCCAATTTTTTAGAAAAGAAACTTTAGACCAATTAGGGTGTTATTAACACCCTTAAACATTTATTTGGAGGGACAAATCAACCTTAAAATAATAAACTTCCACCTAAGTATTAATCTAAAAATCTCATCCTAATCAATTTTTCATTTATAAATAGCCTTCCCTTTACCAAATTTTAGGCACATTAGTGCCCAAATAGTAGCCCATGTAAACCCATTTCCTAGCTATGTGTGTGTGTGTGAGAGAGAGAGAGAGAGAGGAGGTGGGCCACACATCAATGCCATCCATCAAGAAACCCTAGCCAATCCAAGGAGAGATCCAAGCCTTTCACCAAGGTGAGTGCACAACCCCCTCTCACTTTTCTTTTGTTAGAATTCTATTTATGTTGCTCAGCTTTGATGTAGGTAAGGGATCCAAAGGTAGTGGACCCTACGGCGGAGATCAATAACTGTTTGGATCATCTGACGGTTCGGATGATAGAGAGAATGTGAATATTAACTTGATCCACAACCTTTATGGGACCCATCAATCGTGGGCCCTATCGTAAAGTGCACAAAGATCTCGATGAAGGGACCTTACAAAAAACAGTTTGGTCCAAAACCTTTGGGAACCATTATCAGTCCATTGTGATGTTAATATGCGATTTGAACCATCCAAGTTGTGGACCTCACTGGCGTGGTCAACCCACCCGGTACACACACACATATTATATCATATAAAAAATAGAGCAGCAACTCATGTTGTTGTGAAACAGCGTGCAACACTACACACTGCTACTCACAACACTATGTTAAATAGTCCCATTACGTGGGCCCCATTGTAGGACCCCACCATGATGCGTATCTTTTATATAACTCGTCCATCTAGTGGGTCACACTGGGATTAAACAGTTACCGCTAAAAACTTCTAAGATCACACAAACTAGACAAAACTTCACAAGGCCCACCATAATTTGGATTTCTCTAAATCTAGTTTCAGATTCTGATTTATACTTCTCATTTTGATAAGTTCTGATTTTAGATATTCATTAGTTTTAATTTGGTCAGCCAAGTCACTTTGACAATTGTCAAGTTCACCGGTTAGGTTGGAGTTATCTATGATGTATTCTTCTAAATCATCATCCAACCGGTTATTTTCAGCTTTGGTTTCTTTCAATTCCATGCTCATCCATTTGTTCTTAGCATTAGCCTGACTAGGCTTCTTAAGAACTCTCAAGATATTAGAATATAGTTGGTCATAAGCAATTTGTAGGCTGGTGTTCTCATCTTTCCTTTCTTCCTCTTCAGTGGAGGCTTTTTCTTCTTCTTGTTCATCTTTCTTCTCAAGGTCCCTCTTATCTGGGATGGCTGAGGTGGTGGAGACCATGAGTATTCTCAAGGAGCCTTGGTCTCTATCACTTCGAGACTCTTCGGAATCTGAATTTAAGTCTTCCGTATCATCCCATGTGGCAGCCATCGTCTTTCCTTTTGATTTATTTTTCAAGGGACATCCAATAGAAAGATGACTATAACTTCTAAAATTATAACATTGGGGCTCTTTTGACCTATTGGGTAATTTACCTACGTGGCGTTTCTAGTCAAGGTTCTTCCTCTTTTTGTAGAAAGTTTTCCCTTGGTTCTTATTGAAAAACTTCTTGAACCTTCTGGCTAATAAGGTCATCTCCTCATCATCTTTATTTTTCTCACTATCCTTCTTAGATTCATATTTTTTTTTTTTGAGGATAGTGTGTTTGGATTTTGTAGGGGTTTAGAAATGTAGTTCATGTATTTGTATGGAACCTAATAGTTCTTCTACTTTCATGTCATCAATGTTTCTACATTCTTGAATTGTAGTGACTTTTGAGGAGAAGTGTTCCAGTAGAGATCTTAAAGTTTTCCTACAAATTCTTGGCATCGGAACTCTTTCCCAACCCCCACATAGAGTTGTAAATGTCACTAAGCTTCGTGTAAATTTTCATAAACATTTCATGCTCCTCTATTTTGATATTCTCGAATTGTGTGGTTAGGAGTTGAAGCTTAGAGCGTTTTACTGTGTTGGTTCCTTCATGGGTAGTTTTCAAAAAATCCCATGCTTGTTTAGATGTTTCACACATGCATATTCTTTTGAATTCCTCCTATGAAACCGCATAGTAAATAGTGTTTTTGGGCTTTTGCATCACAAGTGGACCCTGCCTTTTCAAAGTCGGTCCAAAAGGCTTTTTGTTTGGGTCTAGATGTGGTAACACAATCATCTAATACAATTTGTTCCATGGGTGCCACCCACCCATTCTCAACAATGCCCCAAACAGTATGATCTAGAGATTTAAGAGATATGCGCATTCTTGCCTTCCAGTAAGCATAATTGGATCCATAAAAAAGTGGTGATCTTGAGACCAATGTTCCCTCATTTTTAGACATATTTTCAACTTCACTAAGGATTTCCCTCTAAGCTTTTAAGTCCTTGAAGAGGAACCCACTCTAATAGCACTTGAAATTGCGGCTTTACCACTACAAGCGAAACTTGGAGATATGTCTAATGTCTTAGATGGAGTGAATAGGACTTTTCAAAAATGTATTTAAACTAATAACATGCACTTACTTCTAAATGCACAAGTTAAGAATTCTAGGTGAGAAGAAGTACATAAATATAGTCTAATTAGTGAAACACATCATTCATGCATTTTGACAAATATGTTTGCTAAAGAAAATAAATAGAGTATAGTGTTCAGCCAAACATCATAAACAATGAATTAAATCATTCACCACAAACACAAGATGTATAGTGGTTCGGCTATATACCTACTTCACTCCCGATTGAACCACTCTCTTATAGAGTGTGTCAGATTTCATTATTCAGATGGTTTTAAATAAGGTTCACCATAAACATTCACAACTTACATAAGGTTAAACATTTTTCATCTGTTAATGGTCTACACAAGGTCTTATCAAGTCCTACACAAGAACTTGAGAAGTCCTACAAAAGTGTAACAAAACGTACTCTCCCATTGGAGGCATACACAAGGACTTGTCGAGTTTGGAAGTTCGAACTCTGAAACCCAAACCTACACAAGGAATGATTTTCAGACAAATGGACTCTTGGTACTTACCTAAAAGTGAGTGAGCCCCATTAAACACTTGATAAAGATCTTATTAGATGATGAATAATCTTCAGCTCCCTTGTACTGTAACCGTATGATTAGGGGTGCACACAGGTCGGTTTGGTCCGGTCCGGTTCTAGGGTGAAACCGGAACCGAACCGTTCCTAACAATTATAGGATATTCAGAATCGGAATTGGACCGTTAGCGCCCTAGAACCGAACCAGAACTGAACCGTTAAAATCGGTTCGGTTTCACGGTTCTGGGCTTTCTATAATCCAGCCCATTTACATATTTGATTTTATAATCTAGCTCATGTCCATTCATGTTGTGATCTATTTGATGAATGGTTTAGATATTGTATAAGGTCTGCAAAAATACATTTATGGAAACAATTAAAGGGTGCATTGTAAGCCATAAATTATGAGTCAAATATGGAAACAATCAAAGGTTTCCTACTTCGGTTCTAGGTTCGGTTCCACAGTTTGGTTCTGCAGTTCGGATCCACGGTTCGGTTCTATGGATCGGTTCACGGTTCAGTTCAGTTCTACGTACCCTCAAACCGAGAATCGAACCGATGTAATCGGTTCTTTGATTTTTGGAACCGGAATCGGAACTGGTGCACTCTAAAACCGGACCAAACCGAACCGTTTGGTCGGTTCCGATCCAGTTTCATGGTTTTACCAGTTCAATGTGCACCCCTACGTATGATGATGCTCCGTTGTAGATGCTGAAGTTGATGGGTCAAGGGTTTGGTGAATCTTAACTAGGTATTGATGGGTCTTTAAGAGCTACTAAGGATCCCCATAACTGAGCATTCAATGCTTGCTAGCATACAGATTTGTCAATTAAAGAGGTTGTTAAAGCATTAATGAATGCTGAAGTTCATTGTTTAATCCAAACTTTGAATGTATCAATGATTGCCTTTAAGATAATGATTAAATGATGAACTCTATAAGAAAAAAGAGCTTGAGAAGATAGGTATTAACTCTCACAAAGCTCTCTCAACTCACAAAATTACTAAGAAACACCTCACACAAATATATAGAAAAGATTTCCAGTGGTAAAAAAGCGGACAGAAAACTGTCAGGTTTGATGTTATTGAAGGGTTTTTGATGTCATTGAAGTGTCCTTCGATGTCATCGAGCTTCCTTTGATGTCATCGCTAAAATCAGCAGAAATATTTAAAATGTTGCTAGACAGTTTCTGACCTTCTGACGATGCCATCAGGTGGCCTTTGATGTCATGGAAGAAGATCTTTGATGCCATCGAAGGCTGGCTCGATGCCGTTGTAAAAATCCAAATTTTGATAACGAGGTTGCTGGACAATTCGAGGTATATTTACGATGCCATCGCAAAAATTCAAAATTTATATGATTTTCTTACTGGGTAGTTTGAGCACTTCTTCAATTTCATCGAGGTTAAGTTCGATGTCATCGAAGATAAGTTCAATACCATTGAACTGGTTTTCAATGCCATTGTAAAAATCCAAATATTACTTAGTTGGTTGTTGGACAAATGGTGCTCTTTTTCGATGTCATTGAAGTTATGTTTGATGCCATTGAACTGGCTTTGATCCCATCGTAAAATTCCAGTTTAATCTTGATTTCTTGCTGGACAATTGGACCTCTACGCTTGATCCTCTTGAGCTGCCTTTAATGCCATCGAAGGCAGTTCGATGGCACTTTAATGCCATCGAAAATGTCTATTTTTAGAGTTTGATTTTTAACTCATACATCAATCTATATAGCTTTTTAGCATACTTAAAAATAGGTTTTACTTGATGATATTGGCTAGGTATATGCTATGTTTGGTGGGTTTTGGTATAGGGTTTGATGAGGTCTTGTGACTTTCTCACCTTGTCTTGAATTAAATGACTTCAAACATATAAGTCTTCAATCTTTGTTCTTCTTAGGTCTCACTTGATTTTAAGACTCTTATTCACGCTAATTAACAAACTAGGGCACTTTTAGTATTCATATCCTCCATTCTGTCATATGTGCCAATGTACCACCTAGCCTCTAACCTTAGCATCCTCCAATGCAAGTAGAGCTGGGCATCAGACTGAGTCGGACCGGATTCCGGTCCGAAATCTACGTGGGTGGATCCGAACCCGATCCGATCCGGCGCCGAGTCCAGGACATCTGACTTGAACCGATCCGATGCACGGTTGGCCTAACCCGAACCGAGTCTGACTCGGTCAAGGAAATCGAATCGGATCAGATTGGGTACGATCTTATTCAAATTTTTTAATGTTGAATATCGTTATCCTTGCTGCTATTTTTGGTGTGGTTCATTTAAGCTTTAGATATGATTAATTTTTTTCCAAATGCTCTAAAATGATCATTAAAAATGGATAAATGGTATGGATATAATAAATACATCATTGTGGGGCCCATGTTGATCTCGTTTGAGCTGTTCGTACAACTTGGAGGTCGAGGCGCTTACAAGTCTGTTTACGTGCTGTGAAAGGCATGCAGCAGTGATGTGCTGTGAACGAAAGTGCCGTGCGTATCAGTGGTGTATAATGTATTGACGTTAGCAAGTTAAGAGGGTCTGATCATGGTGTATGTGTTATATCAAAACCGTCCATCCATCTGGCAAGCTTGTTGTAAGTCTTGAGACAAAAAATAAGATAGATCTACTATTGAGTGGGCCACACTGAAAAAAGCAGTGGGGATTGAACGTCTATCATTGAAACTATTTTTGGGGTCACAGTCTCATAGAAGTTTTGGATCGATTTCAAATTTGTTTTTCCTCTTAATTCAGGTCTTTGTGACCTTATGAACAGATTGGATGGAAATTAAACGTTATGGTGGGCCCTACGAATTGTTTAAAGGTGAAAATTATTCTTTGTTGCTATTTGTGGTGTGGTCCAGATGATCTTTGGATATGATCCATTTTTTTTGGATAATGCTCTAAAATGATTTTTAAATATATATGAACAATGTAGATATAATAAATACATCATTGTGGGGCCATATAACTTTGATCTCCTTTGAACCGCTCGTACAACTCATAGCTCAAGGAGTGTTAGTGCTCGTCTTGGCACGACATGTACCTACAGCTAGGCGCATAGGCATAGCCAGCTACATAGCTGTCTACATAGCTGTGTGCGGTACACTAACAAATCCTCCTCCATTTGTACACAACAAACTTTGTTGGGGCCCACCTTGAATGCATGTGGTTTATTCATGGCGTCCATTCGTTTTTACAGATCATTTTAGTGGTTGAACCCATAATTGATGCATATCCAAAGCTCAAGCAGACCATACCACAGGAAAAAGTAGAAGTATCAATAAGAACTACTCCGGATCGGTCTGGATCCATCTGGATCGGGTTTTCGGGTCGGGTCGCATCATGGCCAATCCGAACTCGACTCGGAAAAATTTTGGATCTAGATGGGGCTACCCGATCCACACCGATCCAGACCGTCGGTTCGGTTCCGATCGGGTCGGATCGGGTCTGATTGGATCGGATCCACCAGATCGGGTCTGTTTTGCCCAACTCTAAATGTAAGGGAAGGTCCAATGCATGCTCTACTAGGCTGTTAAGGTTTGAGTCTATGTTCTCTTTGAGACCCTTGAGATGTCTATGCGTGAAAGCCTTGGCCTCATCCAAGCTCAACATCCCCTTAGCATCATTGCAAAAGCTTGCCTTAAAACTACTTTGATCATCCATGAACCTATTGAAAACACCTGAAAATTAAAAAGAAAATGTTACAATGATAGATATCAGAGTACTATTTTGCTAAATGTTATTAAGATTGACCACTATGATTTCACAGCTGGAATCACATTAGACCATATATACCTTGTGAGACTTCGAATCCATGTTGCCTAAGTAGCCTAAATTATAAAGTTGCAGCATAGAGATTCCCCTCGGTCAAACCCATGTTGTTGTGCTATGTTGAAATGGTTTTTAGAATTTCCTTGATTTCCTTTTCGAAATTGTTATTATGAGTTATTTCTTATAAAAATGTTAAAAGGTCAACGGTTAAATATCAAGAGTTCTCTCCTAGTAATAAAAATCTATAAATAATTCTTATTTTTAAATGAGTTTATTTGGTTTATTAGAAAGAGCTTGGAAAAGAAAATTGATTTCTCCTAGTTTCTAAAATAGAGAAAAATGTTACATCAATGAAATTTATATTTTGTTCCACAATTTTCAAGGGAGAGCTATTCATCTATAAATTGCCAGCATCGCAACAGCAATTCATGTGTTTTTAGCTAAAAAGAAATCACTTTGGGGGTAATGAGACAATTATTTTCTAGTTTCTTAGTGGCTGAAACACTCTTTATTGCTCTTACCATGTAGGCAGCCTGCCTATAGTGTGATCAGTCCTCTTAATCTACAAATGATTTTTTCAAGCATTTTACCATAAAAACAAATAGCATTTTCAATGGATAAATTGGAAAAAAGTAAGAGAACCAATCACCTAAAACCGGTTGTACGTTAACCTACATGCCATTCTTCAAGTGCTTTAGATTGAAAATATTGTTTGGTTGCACCAAATATGATGAAAATTTTGAACACAGTAGATTGATTAATCATGAATTTCACGATTTTTGGTGCAATCAAATAAACCCCCATAAAAAAAAAACATTTTTTCCAAAAATTCTATAAGTAAAAGAAGAAAAATGACAAATGCGGGTTGAAGTAATACCTTAATGCTGTCAGTATCAAATAATGGCCTTGTTCACCCTCCCAAATTGAGATACTGAGATACAAAATCTAAAACTGGAATTGGTTCGTAAAAAGATGTGTTAACAATGTTTTGACTGGCAATGAGTAGAGGTAGCTTGATTTCTTCTAATGTGCAGAAGCACAAAAACAAATTAATGGTGATGTCACCTTGAATCCAACCTTGTTATTCAAACAAGAATGCCAGTCTGCTTTCATTTCTTTCAAGGGAGCATAATCTGTGTTTTGAAGGTTTTGAATATAATCTGTGTCATTTTCTCCCTGTTGGCCTTGGGATTGAGAGGCGCCTAAGTAAGGAGGACAGGATGTTCTTCGGGCGCTACATGGAGCTTGTTGTAGAAAAGAAAAGATACGTCACAATTGTTCTTGGGAAAATGCGTTGGAATACGTCACAATGCATTTGGAATAACTTGGATTCAATCTGAAACTTAACCATTTGAAAAATAACTTGTAATAACTAATTGGATAAGGTGGTGTGTTGCCTACCATGATTGGAGTGGTGAAAAATGTGGCCGAATTAAAAAAGGATATTACTACAAATGGTGTTTGGAAATTCAATTTTGATGGAAGCTTCATGGAATCTTGATCTTTCAGGAGGGCTTCATGGAATCTTGATATTACTACCATGATTTGAGATTTTTAATTAAAAAAAAATTGTCTTTATATTTCTAGTTTAATCGAAGGTGATGATGGAATTTTTTTTGACCTGTCGTCCTTTCGCAACTGGGATGCGCAAGTCCTTTCGCAACTAGGATGCAGAAAGGAGTTTCCTAAAACTATAAAAAAGGGTCCCTAGGGTTTTTCTAGGGTATGTTGTGTTGATGAGAAAAACACAAAAGGGCTATCAAAGGTGAGAGAGAGGGGGAGAAAGAGAGAGAGGAAGCTTGTAGAAGGGAGGTTATGCTCGTGGAGGTGATCTATAGTGCAGTTTATATCTCAGCGCTCCTACGTCCTCATAATCGGTGAGATCTCTCTGATTTTCTTTATTCTTTCATTGTTCATCCACTCATGCGTGAGTGAAGAAGGTTGTAAACGTTTTACTTCATAGTGGATTGTTGATCTGGACGAGGTCCCGTGGTTTTTATCTCTTTGAGGGTTTTCCACGTAAAATTCTCTTGTGTGGTGTGTGATTGATGCATTGATTATTTTCATTGCTTTATTATCCATTATTCTGGTTTGTTCTGGAGGGCTAGATCCTAAGGTTTTGTGCAAGGCCCCCAACAAAGCGGTATCAGAGCTAAGTTCATTGAACGGGTAGGATCGGTTTTGAATTATGGAAGGTGGCTTATCAAGGATGATCAGCCTCAATGGTTCTAACTGGACCATATGGAAGGCTAAGATGGAGGACTTGCTTTATTGCAAGGACCTATATTCTCCAATTTTAGGCATATACCAAAATCCAAGGATATGACTGATGATGATTGGAAGAAGATGGACCGAAAGGCAGTGGGGTTTATTAGACAATGGTTGGACGATTCTGTGTTCCACCATGTGTCTATGGAAACCTCAGTCGCTAGCCTATGGCTGAAATTACAAGGGCTGTATGAGAGGAAGACAGCCGATAATAAGATTTTTCTGATAAGGCGACTTGTGAATCTTAAATTCAAAGATGGTGGTTCTGTGGCTGAGCACATGAACGAGGTTAGCAATATAGTGAACCAACTCACCTCTATGAAGATGGTCCTGGATGATGAATTGCAGGCTTTACTATTGCTTAGTTCATTGCCTGACAGTTAGGAGACATTAGTGGTGTCTCTAAGTAACTCTGCGCCAGAAGGAAAGATATCCATGGAACAGGTAACTAGCTATCTCTTCAATGAGGAGACAAGGAGGAAGTCTCAGGGGTCTACTCAGCAAGAGGCTCTTGTGACATAGGAACGGGGGAGAGAAAAGAACAGGAAGGGCGGGAAGGCCCGAGATAAATCAAGAGGCAAGTCGAGTAACAGAAAAGATGTTGAATGCTGGAATTGTGGCAAGAAGGGTCACTACAAGCATAAATGTCGTAGTAAGAAAAATGACAAGAAAGGAAAAGGTAAGGAAGATGAATCAGATTCCACTCCGGTTGCTTCAGGTGGCGACATGGTAGTTATTCTTTCTACAGATCATGATGTATGTCTCATGGCTACGAGTCAGGACACCGACTGGGTGATAGACTCGGGAGCTTCTTTTCATGTGACTCCACACAAGGACTCCTTCACAAGATACAAGTCAGGTGACTATGGAACTGTGAAGATGAGAAATTCTGGCGTATCAAAAATCGTGGGAGTCGGTGATATTTGTGTGAAAACTGATGTGGGCTGCACATTAGTTCTCAGGGATGTGAGGCATATCCCAGACCTTCGCCTCAACTTGATGTCGACAGGAAGGCTGGATGATGATGGCTATAAAAGCCAGTTTGCTGGTGGGCGATGGAAGCTCATCAAGGGTTCATTGATCGTGGCCAGAGGAAAGAAGTGTTGCACCTTTTACAAGGCAAGTGTCAGTATATGCAAGGGTGGGTTGAACGCAACAAAAGATTCAGCTATTGACATGTGGCACAGGCGTCTAGGCCACATGAGTGAAAAAAGGCTTCAGGTACTGGCAAAGAAGCGGCTCCTTCTAGACGTGACAGGTACATCTCTCAAAACCTGTTTGATTGTTTATCAGGGAAACAACATAGAGTTTCATTTATTAAAACTGCTTCTCTTGTTAATAAAGTACATGCATTAGATTTGGTTTATTCTGATGTTTGTGGTCCTATGAGGACAAAAACCTTGGGTGAGGCATTGTATTTTGCTACTTTTATAGATGATGCATCTAGGAGGGTTTGGGTTTATGCTTTGAAATCCAAGGATGAGGTCTTTGGTGTGTTTAAATTGTTTCATGCTATGGTTGAGAGAGAGACAGGTAGATCATTGAAGTGCATCCGCACTGACAATGGTGGTGAATACATTGGTGACTTTCACGAGTACTGCAAGTCCCTGGGTATACTGCATAAACAGACGGTTCCCAAGACCCCCCAGCATAATGGTGTAGCTGAGCGAATGAATCGCACCATTGTTGGGAGAATCAGATGTATGTTATCCCATGCGAAATTGTCTAAGACGTTCTGGGGAGATGCGCACGGCTGTGTATTTGATAAACAGGTCTCCATCATCCCCATTGAAAGTACCTGAGAAGGTGTGGACTGGACATGATCCATCGTACAATCATCTCAGGGTGTTTAGATGTAGGGCATCTGTTCACGTACCAAAGGACGAGAGGTCCATGCTCGATATGAAGATCAGACAGTGTGTGTTCTTAGGGTACGGTGATGAAAAATTTGGTTACAGGTTGTGGGATCCGACCGAGAGGAAGCTCGTCAGGAGCAGAGATGTGGTTTTCTTTGAAGATCAGTGTATAGAAGACATTGGTAAGCCAGAGAAGAACCAGCCTAGTTCAGGTGAGCTAGAAGACATGGATCCGGTTACTCCTCCCGTGGTGCCTGATGATGGGGGAGTACAGCAAGGTGCAAAGGACGAGAGAGTTCCTTCAGAAGATGGACCAGGGGAGCAGCCCCCACTTGATCCACTTGTTGAGCCACAGGTGAGGAGGTCATCTAGGGACAGACAGCCGTCCAAGAGGTACTCGCTACATGAGTACATTATACTAACCGATGGGGGAGAGCTAGAAGATTATTCTGAGGCCCTCGCCGATGAGCATAAGGGGGAGTGGTTGAAAGCAATGCAAGAAGAGATGGAATCCTTACATAAGAACCACACCTATGATATGGTGAAATTACCTAAGGGCAAGAAAGCTTTGAGCAACAAGTGGGTGTTCAGAAAGAAAATTGAGCAGAAGAATTCACAGACGAGGTTCAAGGCCAGACTTATGGTAAAAGGTTTTGGTAAGAGGAAAGGCATAGACTTTGAGGAGATATTCTCAGCAGTGGTGAAGATGACATTCATACGGATGTTGCTTGGGTTAGCGGCTAGCATGGATTTGGAGATAGAGCAGTTAGATGTTAAAACTGCCTTTCTCCATGGTGACCTGGAAGAAGAGATCTACATGCACCAACCAGAGGGGTTCGAAGTCAAGGGTAAGGAGCATATAGTGTGTAGGCTGAGGAAGAGCTTGTATGGGCTGAAACAAGCTCCACGGCAATGGTACAAGAAGTTCGACTCGTTTATGTTGAAACATGGGTATGACAGAACGGAGTTGGACCACTGTGTGTTCACGCACAAGTTCTCAGATGGTGATTTCTTAGTTCTGCTCTTATACGTTGATGACATGCTCATCATGGGAAAAGACATCAAGAAGATCGATAGGCTGAAACAGGAGTTGGGCAAGTCTTTTGCGATGAAAGACTTGGGCCCGGCTAAACAGATCCTAGGAATGGAGATAACCCGTGACAGAAGCAGCAGGAAGCTCTGACTGTCACAAGAGCGATATATTGAGAAAGTCCTAGAGCGGTTCAATATGAATGCAGCGAAGCCGATCAGTATTCCACTAGATGGTCACTTCAGATTGAGCGACAGACAGTGTCCCAAGACGAAGGCGGAGGTGGAAGAGATGCAGAAGATACCTTACGCGTCAGCTGTAGGAAGTTTGATGTATGTTATGATGTGTACATGCCCAAACATAACATATGCGGTTGGTATTGTTAGCCGGTATCTTGCCAATCCTGGCAAAGAGCATTGGGCAGCGGTGAAGTGGATACTGCGGTATCTAAGAGGCTCATCCAGGTTGAGCTTATGCTATGGTGACGGTAAACCTGTGTTAGAGGGCTACACAGATGCAGATATGACAGGTGACATAGACTCCAGGAAGTCTACATCGGGGTTCATGTTCACGTTTGCAGGGGGAGAGGTTTCTTGGCAGAGCAAGCTACAGAAGGTCGTAACATTGTCAACTACAGAGGCCGAGTATATTGCAGTCACAGAGGCAAGTAAAGAGATGCTTTGGATGAAGAGGTTCCTACAGAAATTTAGCCTGAAGCAGGAGGAGCACGTGGTCTATTGCAATAGTCAGAGTGCTATACACTTGAGCAAGAATCCAAGTCAACATTCCAAGTCAAAGCACATAGAGATTCGATATCACTGGATCAGGGATACTTTGGAACAGAAGGTGTTACAGCTTAAGAAGGTCCACACGGACGATAATGGGTCAGATATGATGACCAAGGCCTTGCTCAAGGGCAAGTTTGAGGTTTGTAGAAACCTGGCTGGCTTAAAGAAGATAAATCCCTCCTGGGTCAAAAAGGGGGAGATTTGATGGATTTTTTTTGACCCGTCGCCCTTTCACAACTGGGATGCGTAAGTCCTTTTGCAACTGGGATGCACAAAGTCCTTTCGCAACTGGGATGCGCAAGTCCTTTCGCAACTAGGATGCGGAAAGGAGTTTCCTAAAACTATATAAAAGGGTCCCTAGGGTTTTTCTAGGGTATGTTGTGTTGATGAGAAAAACACAAAAGGGCTATCAAAGGTGAGAGAGAGGGGGAGAAAGAGAGAGAGGAAGCTTGTAGAAGAGAGGTTATGCTCGTGGAGGTGATCTACAATGCAGTCTATATCTCAGTGCTCCTACGTCCTCGTAATTGGTGAGATCTCTGTGGTTTTCTTTATTCTTTCATTGTTCACCACTCATGCGTGAGTGAAGAGGTTGTAAATGTTTTACTTCTTAGTGAATTGTTGATCTGGACGAGGTCCCGTGGTTTTTACCTCTTTGAGGGTTTTCCACGTAAAATTCTCTCGTGTGGTGTGTGATTGATGCATTGATTATTTTCATTGCTTTATTATCCATAATTTTGGTTTATTCTGGAGGGCTAGATCCTAAGGTTTTGTGCAAGGCCCCCAACAGGTGATTCCCAAAATTCCACAGACAAAGATTCTAAAATGCAGAGATTGTCACACACTACTAATTAATGGTATACGGGTGTAAAAGAATTTGATGCATCTTCTATTCATGCATTGAGAGAAGCCAACAAGTTGGCTAGCTTTTTTGTGGTGTTGGTGCTTTTGGGAGGGTCACTTCTTTTTGACGACTCAATGCCCTTCTTAATCTCTTTTTTTTTTTTTTCTTTTAGAAATGCTTTTCAACATAGTAGTACATCCAAGGCCTCTGGAACTCCTGAGGCACTAGGTGTAATGAATGTGCAAGGGCCCTTGGAATGCTCAGGGTACTTAGAGAATTACTAGTTTTTAAGTAGTTCTAGTTCTATATTTAATTAGAACACAAGGAAAGAGAACTAACTTTAAAGTTATGTTACACTTAGTCACACATCACTCCTTAGGATTCATATCCACTCAAACATTCCAATGAATCAAGTTTTCATTCTAATCATAATTCAAATCGTTCAAATGAATAATGCATATTTATGAGTCTAGACCATTCAAATGAATCAAATCATATTCCACAACATTTCAAACATTGTAGGAAATTGAAGTAAAAGCTAAGGCAATGAAGCAAGTTACGCACCAAGCCATCTGTTGTTCAAACTACCAATCAAAGCATCTATCAAACCATGCTATGTAATAACTGTACAATAGTAATAGAAGAAATAAACTAAAGGCCTGTTTGGGATCTTGGAAAATAAAGGAGTGCCATTTTATATTTTCCAAGAAAGCATTTGGAGAGGAAAAAAGAAGACATGGGAAGGTCTAGGGATTTTTTTTTTATGACTTTTTCTATGAAAAGAATGTTGTACATAGCCCGTGGGGCCCACTTGTGTGCAATCACTGGTGGTGGGTTTCATGAGGTTTAGACTCTTTTTATTATTAATCCATTTTCTTTCTTTCATCTCAAATTGAATTACAAATTCAACTTTAAATGAAAATTTAGATGAGGAAATAAGGATAAGAACAGATAATCCCTCGTCTCATCTGAACTCCCAGCCCTTCCCTAGGGAAGAAGTCCTCTTGAAAATCATATCAAGAAAACAACGAGAATACATAGAGAAAATTGAGAGAATAATATTGTCTATCTAAATTGTCCCTTAAACGATGTAAGCCATAAATCGTAATATAACGTTTTATATCGTAGAATCAGAGGGGTGATTGGATCCATGTGCTCCAGTAGTAGTGGTTAGGTGGACCGCTAGACCTGGACCATTCATCCTTGGCTTTTTGGAGGTCTCATATCGTGTAGACCATTGGATCCTAAGGGCCCACTTTCCGCACAAACGATTTCCTTGAAAAATATTTTCCACCAGCAAGTGAACTCCCAATTGGGGAAGGTCATTTTCCTGATTATTTTCCACCCATATACTTCAAGCTCCCAAAAGAAGAAAAGGATTTCATGAGTTTATGAAAATCAAAGTAATTTTACAACCAGAGGTATTATCATAAACCTAGAGGGAAAAAGAATTGTTTGAAAAGGGTTTATAATTGAGATGTGAGTTCAATCTAATCTAGTTAAAATGGACTGCCACAAATGATAAACATTGGAAGGGCAAATGTCAATGTATTTTGGTCTTTTATATCGTTGGGAAAACTTTGAACACATGATGTGGGAGCCTAACTCTCTCTATCTTGACAGATATAGCTCTATTTTGAGGGTCAAACAACGTTGAGAAAAAGAAAATGATCCTGTTTGAAGGCCTCATATATGGCTTTCCAACATCATTCCATCATTGCACCAATTAAGGCAGACCACACCATTCGAAACAGTGGGATTGTACCCCTACCACTGAAAATTTCTGTGGGCCCACTGTGATGTATTGGCCTTAATCCAGGCTGTCCATTCACATTTCCATATTATTTTAGGGAGCCCAAAAATCAGACCGATCCAAGGCCCATGCTGGCTGCACCACACGAAACCGTGGGATTGAATTTTTACTGTTGAAAATTTATAAGGGCCACCATACAACTCGACCAGAGAGAGGATAGAAAAAAAAAAAAAAAAAAAAGTTAAAAAAAAAAAAAGAAGAAGAAGAAGAAGAAGAAAAGAGAAGAAGAGAGGTGATGGATATGTTTCTATCCACAACGTGCAACCCTTTTTACAAGGCGTCTGGTGGTGGGCCCCACCAACTGACGTGAGCACTAAGAAATGAACCAGGTCCTAATCTCAAGTGGACCGCATCACAGGAGAGAGCAGGGACTAAACGTCCACGAAGACGTCCTAGGGCCTGACGCAATGTTGCGGGCCCCACCTGGGTACTTGGGGCCCACCTTGATGTATAGGTTGTATATCCACGCAGTCCAACTGTGCTTCCAACTTGATGAATGTATTGCAAATCGCTACTGTGAGGCCCACTTGATATATAATGTAGCGCTTGGCTAAGCCCACTAAAAATATAATAAGGATGACTACAGGCTAACTGAGGTGTGTAAGTTTATAATACGTTTAAGTAAAAATACATAGAATGCCAAGTAATTGAGCATAAATCATAACCATGCAAAGTTGAATTATGATATGTGCACGTATGCCATAATGCATCCATCCATCCATGCGTAAGAAATGTTCTTTGTAGTTGGGTCACATGATTATGAATTAATGTAACTGATAGTTACACATGATGGTTATATACAAGTCTCCTGGTCTAGGGCTAAGCAAAACTTAAGACTTATGGCATTACATGCACATGATGAACGTATGCATTAGCGTGATTGCTTGTATTTATATATGATTATGGCATACTTAATGATGACAGTACCATACTTATACTGTATAACGTATAACATGAATTGGATCATGGTAATGAAATGTGTATTTTTGATGATGAGTTGGATTATCCATAAAAAGGGATGGGATAACGGAAGTGGGAAATAGTAGGGGTAGATATCAATTCATTGGGTTGAAAGTCCCTAAACCCCAATGATCACCATCAGGCCGATTGGACATGTGAATCATGGATTTGACTCTCAATAACTAGGTCGGGTTAAGAAGATGTGGGTGTAATCTGATAATTAAGGGTTGATGTGCGAAAAGGAACCAGTTTGACCTGTCGGAGAGGACAAACGCAAAATGAGGTCCTTTGCCATGCCAGGTGGAGTCATCAAGAGAGCATGTATGCGAGGTCGATTATTAGTGCTTGGTGTGAATGGGCGTCGATCACAGTGCCCGAGATTGTACAGTGCCATGATATGATGTGATAACATGATGATGAGATTTGCCCTACGAACACTAGTGATACGATTATAGTTGTGGTGGTAGAGAAGTTGGGCATGACTGGGATCCAGTGACTATGACTCGTGACTATGCATATCTTGCATCTTGTACATGTCTTGCATATAATGCATATCTACTCCTTATATGCATCATTATCCTTAATCATAACCTTATATTATCCTATATATAATTCCATCTTCATAACATACATATAGGATGCACCACAATCCCTCATGCACTCACTGGGCTTTATAAGTTCATTCCTTTTATTTCTACCAAGTATGCATAAGAAGGAAAAAATAGAAGACCGATGCCACTTGTAGATAGATCACATGCATTGGGATTATGTTTTATTTTGGGTTATACTTTGGTTATGGGGATGTGCATATTCATGCGATGTACATAGACTTGATGTATATACATAATTATGTATAGTAAAAAAGTTACTTTGTGTACATTGGATGCTTATTTCTAATGTGATAGCATATTGCAGAAAGAAAGAAAAAAAACCCTTAAAATTTATAGTCAAGAGCCCAACTCGGGACTTCGTGTATGGGCACCAAGTGCCAAACTCGAGATCCAATGCATCACGAGCCAGGTCAGTATTGGTGCACTGATTTTTGCACCAGGTGAGTCTATATGTCATGTATTTAGTTGTATCATGACTAGGTAACCGAAATCAAAAGGAACCCGATGGCCGGTTCTGGCCGTAACAGCCTCCATAGTACCCCATTCTTGGCTCCTGAGGCAGGTTCCGATCTTGGGATCCTACAAGGAGGATTTTTCATAACAATATAATCATTTCCAATACGATTATACCCAAGATCACGGCAAGAACATCTGAGAATAACAAAGGCACACAATCCAAAATCCACTATAAATTTGAACTTTTACAATCATCTATAAGGTCCAAAAGGACATACATGAAATAAAAGGAAAAGAGAGAAAGGTCAGCAACACTGGAGTCCACAATACTTAGCTCTACTCCATGATCTGTTGCTACGACACCTGCCTAGAGTCTCCTACACGCATCAATCGTGCATAAGCTTATAGAAACTTAGAGGGTGGTGTAAGTGTGTGACAATGGTGCACAGAACAATAGTAGGAAATGTAAGAAGGGAAACATGCTCAATGAGAATGTCACTAGCCTTACCAAGGCTTATCATGAATACGATGCGATGAGTATTGGACGCCATACCAAGGCAAAATGCATGAAGGGGCTTACACGGCCAATGCTAATGTGATGCAAGTAATGCCAGTGCTCATATCCAAACCATATGTCAAGTACATTTCCAATCATAAGGAAATTACCAGGGTTCATTACACTGCTGAATGACTATCGCTCTACAGACCCCGCACAGTCAAACGAGCATAAGAGACCTCACTACCCTCCTGTGGACAACCAATCACCAACAAGGCCTGACGGTAGCGGACCCATTCACGAGCTGGTCAGACTCAGCCTAGCAATGCCCCCTACACACCAGGCAGGTAAGGCCACACTCCTATCCAACCGACTACACGACAGTGGGAGTCGGGGCCTAACGATATAAGGCCCTCGTGCGCTCATGTATTCCACCCGGTCACGGCATTGGAACAGATCCTTGGTACCATGGAAGTTTTGAGAATTTCACCCATGGGCATTCTATGCACCCGGTATGCTCAACCAATATTTTCGGTGTCCACACATATGACCATCCACGAATACCCCTGTGGAGGCAAGGCCCTTATGAATTAAGGGCGGATATCCACAAGCTATGCAATGCTAGATGCATGAATCACACAATCACTCATGCATCAATCCCAAGTATTCATCTCTCGGGGAGATACCAACATGTCCTACACAATGGCACAACCATGACCAATCATACCTCAACCAAGCATCATATGATGCGTATGGGAGTGGGCCATGAAGATGAAGATGGGTGCCAATGAGCTGAAGATGAACTCTCTACCTGACCATGAAGGGTCTAGGTACTTAACAAATTTCCTCATAAGGAATACAACTTCTAATGGGGGCCCATTTACTTGGGGTAGCCCACAAGAATAAGGAGTACAATGATATGGGCCAAAATAGATGAGACGGGACTAGCAAAGGTCTATGGTGGGCCTTTAATCACCCATAGAAGCCCATGGGCCTACCTTAGGGCCACCAATATGGACATCCAACCACAATTGGTCCACAAGAGGTAGCCCATCTCTAATTGATCACGGATCAAGGCCCAAGGCCCACACAATATTAGAAATAAGAAATAGACAGCTATAAACATACCACATACACTCATGTTGGGCTTCAGAAAGGCGGCCCAAGGCCTATTCAAAATATGGGTCCAATGAAAACACACATAGCCCAACCTATACATACCACTATGAGCCCATAGGGGAAGGGTTAGGGCCCAACATAATGGCCACTAATCCCATATATTGTGGTGGCCTAATGGGCAGCCCATTGCTCAAACCACATAGGCAAATGTCATGCTCTTAGTCAATTAAGGTTGGGCCTACAACCCGGCCCACTAGCCCAACACAATAGTATGGTAAAAGAAAATGGCCCAAGAGTATTCTAAAATATAAGGGACCAATAAATGCCCAATTTTCTCAATATGGTGAGCCCCATAATCATGGCCCCAATGGGCCCTAGAACATCAAGGATGGGTCCCTAACTAATCATACATAAAGCCTAATGGGCTGAGGCCCAAAAGTTCTGAAATAACAAAGGGGACAATAATGTACATGAAATTTCTGCAATGCATGTTGCTGTCATAAATTTGGGAACTCCATTAGAGTGGGTCTAGGGCTTCTAAAATTCTGAAAATTGAGGGCTAAGGTATCTCATCATGCATACAATAAGAGGAAACCCAAAAAGGTGGCTGATGTTTTATTTAAACAAACACGATTTAAATGATTTTTAAACTCGCAAGTATACGAATCAGATGTAGATACGGTACGTATTACGAGATCGTTTCCACGAGGACCGGTCGTCACAATTCAAATCTATGACTCTCCTTAACTAATCCAACAAAAACAAGGAATAAACTACTAAGCACAATTCTAGAAAAAAAACAATTGAGAACAGGGAAGAAAATTCAATCAGAGAGAGAGCACTAGGACTTTCGAATCCACCCCTAATTATCCTAACCCTTGTTTTGTTTGTTGATTCACCTTGATCTAGATTGATACCACTTAAATAGAGAAAGCACAATCTGTGTCCTTAATGGGGCATACAGAATGTCTAATTCCTTTAAGCAATGCCATGAATAACAAATCCCATGTCCTTGGTCGGGTACATGGAATGTACATTCATTAAAGCACCCTGTTTCTTCCTCTATAGGAAACTTGTTCTTGATCAGACACAAGCACCTGTCATAAGCATCTAAACAACATCCATATATATACTTTGATCAAGTTCATAGATGGAGAAGTATAGAATTTAAACCAATCAAGCCCACTTAGAGAAAAAAAAACAAATTAATTAATATTCAAAGTAAATCAACCAACACAAGAGCTAATCAAATTAGGGGCTTCATCTCAGCCCTAGCTGAGAGATTAGTGACCCATAAAATCCATCAAAAATATTAAATAAAATTCATAAAAATTAAACACCAAACCAATCGATCTCTCTCTCTTCCTCCTTCTCTTTCTTCTCTCCCTGGCTCTGGATTTCGAATTCCCTGGTTTTTAATGCCTTTCCCACGTCCAAAACTTCCCTTTTATAGCTGCTGGATGGCTGGAATCGGTGGCAGAGTCGTAGAAGGACTCGGAGTATAAATTTTCGCAACCGTGATCGGTGGGCCCCACAGAAGTGTTTTCTGGAAAATCCACCCCGTCCATTGGATTCAGGACGAAATTTCAGTCAAGAATGAGTAGTTTTGAACGTCCATTGGCGCGGCCCACAGAAGAAATCTCGAAAAGATCAAATTTGAACGTTACAGGGCAGCCCTTTTGTGGCCTCTGTACCGTACACGTGTGTACGCATGGGAGTGAACTATCAGCATGGTTTTGTAGTATTCGTGGCCCTCTACACGATGGACGGATCGGATTGACCGTACAGTTGACGGGTGGGGCCCACTGTCTTCCGCAAAACGGCCAGCGGCCGGACGTCGTTACGCGGACTTGCGTAAAACCTCTACCGCTGATCTAATGGTGTGGTCCACTTTACAATTGCTTTGAGAAATCCACTCCGTATATTAGATTCAGCTCGAAAAATCAGTAGGAATTGACTGGTTTTGGGGTGGATTCGGTGTAGCCCACACGTTATCTCTCTCTGCCGTTCAACCTGCGTTTGAAAGGTTAGATTTCCACAATCGCTCCCATTTGAAATTCGGCCACCTACACGTTGATGATATCGATGCTAGAATTCTGGTGGACGGTTCCGATTATCAATTGTGACAATAGATGGGGCCCACAAGTGCCGACCGACCCACGGTGCGAAACTCACTGTAACGGCAGTGCAGTTTTTTTGAAATTAAGAAGAAGAATCGGTCAAAAGACCGTTTGACCATATCTTTTTAACCGTGCACGGCTGGTGCACTCAAGTCTTGTACACAACTAACTCAGGTGGGGTCCTCTGTGATGTTTACGAACAATCCAATCCATCCATCTTTCTTATCTCCCCGATTAATTGGTTGGGACCAAAGTTGAGGCATATCCTATTATCAGGTGGGCCTGAAATCAGCGATTCGTGGGCTGATTTGTCAGTTGGAGCACTTCCCGAGATCATCAATATCTGAAATTTAATGTGTACAGTTGATTTACGGCCCTCATCACATGTATGAAGTTTTGAGTTGATCGGATGACGAGAAATACGTGATCTTGCATTCTTGACCCTTTTCGAGCCCCTTTGGCTTGCTTTCCTCAAATTCCAAACGTGTAAAATCTTTATTATTGGTTTTCTGGAGTCCATCCTGTGCTCTGGTAATTTCAGAGCATCCAATCCATACTTTTAACATCATTTTCCAATTAACGCTCCTGATTTCCTCCTGTAACAAAAACACGAGTAATATACTCCATTAAACCTTATCATGTACGTAAAATCAAGTAATTACTGGGGTCTGATATGCAATATTCGACCCTGATCAGTGGCCCACCATCAGAAGAAATATTTTTGAATTATGGTTTTTATCAAGGCATATTGTTGAACTGCACAACAGAAAAATCTGGCACTCCAACTATCTTGGCCCATTCTTTTGGATGCCCAAATGGGGTCAGTTGTGGCCAAAATTTTACAGAGTGACACTTCCATAGGTTGAACACACTCCCACAAAATTTCAAAATTTTTGGATATTCCTAAGTATTTTAATTAATTTAAACAATACAGTCTATCCAAAAAATCGGACAGACCTGGACGTCCCAACGTGGTGGGCCAGTCCGGCCCTTGCCACGGTGTGCATAGGGGTCCATTGGCTTTGAAATTTGGTAGGTAGGTCATACCATGAGTGGAGCACACCCTTAAAAAATTTCAGAAAATTTGGACATCTATAAATATTTTAATTCATTTAAATAAATCAATTTGTCATGAAAATCGGACTAATCTGGACACCATATTATAGTGGGCCGGTCTGGCCACCACCATAGTGTGTACAGGCATCCATTGGCCCCAAAATTTTGTATGTGGGTCCTAACATGAGTATTCAACCTTCCTGTAAATATTTGTAATTTTTAAACACCCAAAAGTATTTTAATAAATTTTGGAATTCCAACCTATCTAGGGTGGAATGTTGCTAGAACAGTGCAGAAAATCCAAACTGTCCACCTCACTTGGACCACACCTTTGGGACTCTAATGAAGGTCATATGAGGCTGAAATTTGGGGGATATCAAGATGATATTCCCACCTTTCAGAAGAGTATATTTGATGGGTACAAAAGGTCCCCCAATCAGTCCTAAATTCAAGCCTAAAGTCCAACAAAAATCTGTCTAGAAAATTTCTAGGCAGCAACATGCACATGAAATAAAATGAGCGTATGAACAAAATAAGAGGAAATCACCCTATGGAATTTAAGTTGTGGTCCACCTTAGTGGGCGCCACAAATATTCAGACCTAATCTATACTATAAAATCTATTGCATGTATCCAAAAAGAAGCAAATGGGGCACCTATGTTCATAAAGTGGACAGACATGGGCTTCCACTCTCTTTGGATGGTCTGGATACTTCCAGGCCACAAGGTGGGCCACACACATCTGAGAATAATAGATCAACAAAATAATAGTAAGAATCGGCTACAAGGGAAGGGGCTCCGCCACATTGAGGCATTTTCCTTCATCACAAACCATACATATCATTATATTGATAGGATTACAAGATCTACCTATGCATGCATCTTCTAATCAAAATCTAATGGTGGAGATGCCATCTCCACCAAGGATCAAGGATCTAGATGACCCACAAACCTATAAATTAAAGGAAAATCTCATGATGGGGTCCATAGAGAATGGCCCCATTATGGCAATTATGCATGCATAAAGTGGGTTGTTGGCCACACTCATAGAGTCATGTAGGACCTCCACCATTGATTGGTGGGTCCTACACACTCCCAATCAAATGAAAAAGGTTCATGCAAGAGGAAAGGAAAGAGACTAATCCCATGAATCACCCACCTTGAATCGTCAAGATTCTCCTATCTCCAAGCTCCTTAAGCTCCAAGGGTTATAGATCTATGGTTGAGATCATGTTCCAAGGGTTAGATGATGGAGGATTAGAGGGAGAAAGGGCTGGAGAAGAGAGGGAGATGAAAGGGAAGTTGCTGAAAATTCTAGCAATGGAGCGAAATGAGAGGGAGGGAGACAATAAAGAGAGAGAAAAATACCATAATTATTTTGTAAGAGAAGTCATCATAGTATAGGGAGGAGATTACAATGTTTAGGCCTTTAGACTAGGCTTGGGTGGGGTTTGTTGAGATGGACGGTGTCTCCCTAGGGTTTGTGTGGTGTGTGTAGTGTGTATGGGGACTTGTGCCATGGGTGATAGTGGTCCACATGCATTCCACCTAAGTGGGTCACATGATCAGTGGTCATATAATAAAATGTACACAACTTTTGATATACATATCGGATTTATGTGCGAGATATGGCGTTGGAACCATGGTGACGATGCGGTCACAATGGCATAGGTCTCGGGTCAATTCGAGTTGGGTCTATATGATTGAATTCAAGTATGAGCGCAAATACTATCCAAGGGTCGTGGGTCGTTGGGATTCGACCGGTAGGACCACGAGACCATGATGAATAAGATGCATACTCACACACACACACACATGCACACATGTGAACTCGGGTCGGGTCTCATAGGTTGAGCCCTTGGATGCTGAAGATCGAAGACACAAGAGGATGTTGAGCATCAATGAACAAAGAACAGGTATATGAGATGCCTTGGTGACTTAACCCATGACCCAAAATAACCTAAACTTTTAGATGATCGTAACCCTAATAAGTAAATCTTTTATTGATCATCCCTTAACCTTAGGAGCCTTAATTGAATATACTTAGATTGACTTTAGAGATCCTGAGTCGCTGAAAAAAGAATTGCACAATTTTAGGTTACCTCAGTCCCACCGAACCCCCCCTTCCTCCCCCCCTTCGCTCCCAACGAAAGTCTTCAAAATAGGATAATAGCGAAAGCCCTGAAATTCATGCAATTCAGCTCTAGCCGATGAATCCTTCGGCTAGCTTCAGTATAACCGAACTTAAAACTTCGGTCAAACCTAAGCTCGAACTTACAGTTTTTAGAAATGACATTGCCATGATAGTTTCGATCGAACTAACCATGCACTGCCAGTTTCAGTCGAATCGAACCTGTTTTTGGTTAGACCAAAGGTTAGCCATTTGAGATCTGATAGAGCCTTTTTGTTATAAATATTACATTCGGATCTTTCGTGAAATGATGGATTTTGGCATTTTAGAGACTCTAGCGTATCCCAAGCTCTATCAAATCTCATAAGCTCTATCCTAATGAGATACATACTCTCTTTTTAGTAATTCTTCACTCTCATAAGCATTCTATGCTCCTCTACAAGAATATCATGATCTCAAATCATTTTTAGATTTTAGACACCAATTCTATTGGAAAATCATAGTGTCTATCAATCTCTAGAGTGTCCATCAAGGTGAATCCGCTAAGAGTTTAACTTTTCATTAGTTGTAGGAGATTCTACCTAAACTCCTATAACCTTAGTCACCTTAATGGAACATTGCATATAAGGTGTTTGATCTTATAACTGAAGCATTGACAAAGCATCAATGTTAATGATCAAGGTAGCAAAAGGGGAACTGATTAAAGCACGGGGGAGCATTAATCAAGCAACTCAAGATGACACATTAAGGGGGCTCAATTCGACAAGTGTCAATTAGTAAGTCCATTCTCTCTTTTCCTTGTGTAGGATTGAGGGTAAGAGTTTGCAACCCAAACTTGATGGGTTCTTGTGTAAGACCTAGGCTCTTGTGTAAGGTCAAATTCACCAGACACGGGTGTGTAAGTCTCCGTGGGTGCCTTCGGTGGGAGAAAATGTAGGTCCTTGGATTATAACTGAGATTGTTGGTTAGCCGATGGAAAACCAACTAAAGTCTTTTGTGGGAGCCTTCAGCAGGAGTGTGCGTTAGGTAAGTCCTTGCGTAAGACACCAACATGGGTGAGTATGTGGTAAGTCCTTAGGTAGGCCACCAACATGGGTGAGTACGTGGTAGGTCCTTATGTAAAGCGGTAAAGATTAGAGGCGAATCTGATTTGAAACCTTTGATAGTGAAATCTGATACACTCAGGTAGAGTGTGTACACTAGGAATGGAGTAGGGAAACAGAACCATTATACATGCTTCGTTATGTGATTGTGAAATACGTACATTCTTATTCATGCTTATGTGTTTGATTAGGTAAATCATATGAATGCTTGAATTAAATTGTATGTTAGGCATTTAACTTGTAATGGACACACAAGCTCACTATTTGAAAAGACGAGCTATCGATGTCTTAGAGAATGGGTGAATAAGCCAATGCCAAATAATCGAAATAAAACCGGAATATATGATATCAATTATCCAAGTATTGAAACCTTTATTCCAAATAATTCGTAGGACAACGTTCACTTAAAATATTAGGTAGGACAACCTTATTTCACGAATGTTTTTAAAATCAATCTTTCCAACTAGTAAGAGAAATAAATACAGCATTCATAATAAAGAATGAAATAAATAACATTCACCACCAAAAGGAAATAACTATTCACCACAAGGCACAAAGGGTTATAGTAATTCGGTGCTTTAAAAACCACACTTACTCTACTACCAAAATTACTACCCTTGTAATTTTGGCTTTTACTATTTTAAGGTTTTCACAGGTTCACCTTAACAACCTTATACAGTTTCTTGTGATTTTCACGAGCTCACCACAATAAAACCCCTTTTGTGATTTTCACGGGCTATCATAAACAAAAACCCACTTTGTGATTTTTACAGGCTATCACAATTCAACCCACCGAGATTTTCACAAGCTATCCAAGAAAAAACTAAATGAAATAAAATAATAAAGAACTTATTTTCAAATGTAGATTCAAAGAAGCAGTCAAAGGTTGTAGCAGAAGATTTTCTTTCTTGAAGGTAGAGAAGGCAGTATTCGCTCAAACAGAAAGAGTTTAGGGTTCTAAAGTATTTCAGAAAATAAAAAACCCTACTTCTGCAGATTCAATTTTCTTAATTCTCAAGTGAAGTATATACTACTCTCAAGAATATGATTGAGATTAACTTGAGAAAAGGAATTGAACAAGCTTAAAACAAATATATAAATACTGCACAATTAGCTTAATGAGGACTTGAGCTTCTCTCTCACTTACTGAAAGTTTAGAATAAATATTCATTGTAGTTTACAATGAGAGAAGACATTTATTTATAACCAAAGGGTTTGGAAAATCGGTTAGCTTGAGAATAGGTTCGTCTGGCCGGATTCCACCGAATTCATTCCAACGGCTATCAGATTGCGCAGGATAAGATTTATTTGAAATTCGGCTAGCCCAATGTGAAATTCGGCTGGCCGAATTCTTGTGAAATTCAAAAATTTGCATTACTAGATTTGACCCGAACTTTACTTGGGCTAACCGAATTTCAAGTTAGGCTAGCTGAACCAAAAGTTAGGTTGGTCGAATTTTTAACAGATTTTGAATTTTAGCTCGAACTTGAAGTTAGGTTAGCCGATGAAGTTAGGCTGTTCAAACCAGAAGTTAAGCTGGTCGAACTCCAAAACACATACAAAAACAAAAAAAACCCAAAATACATGATTTTTGGAAAGCACCTAACCTAATGCTTCACATTGTTTAAGATTTCGGGCAGGTGAAAAGAAAATAAACATCATATAGCCTTAATTCACAAGGATTTTAACCCATGGTAGATAAATAAAGTGAAAAGGATGGTAGATAAGAGGAAATATTGCATAAGAAAAGATAAAAGAACGCGAGTGGTGCTCCTAGTGTATTCAGAATGTGTGGATTGGGATGTTAGTTAATGTTTTGGGGCTGCAGAAGCACACAGAGATGAATCACGTGAAGTAATCCAATTGTACCAATCAAGGGCAATAAGAACACACGGATTTTAACGTGGAAAAACCCCTACGGGAAAAACCATGGCACAAAGTGATAGATAATCGCTATAAAAGCAGAAATTACAAGAGTTTAGAGAATACCCGATTCGAACAAGCCTCGAATCACCCCAAGCTACACCCTTGAAACCCTTGGAACAAATTGAAAAATCTCTAATATACACCAGTTCTGATTTCCACTCATATTTATAGCCATGAGAAGAATCTCAAACAAAATCGGAAACAAATTCCGCAGATATGCAGATCTGTGCAAAATATACGATACGTTCGACGACACATTCAATGGAACTTCGATGTCATCGATAGACCGTCAATGGCATTGAACCCACATCGATGGCATCGAACAAGTACCAAAACATTCTAGAGACAAAACATGAAAAATTAGATTTCTTTGATTACACTTCGATGGGTCTCAATAGCATCCGACTTAAATTTTGATGGCACCGAAACGAAATTGATGGTTTGTAGCAACTCTCTCTTGTTCCTCTACTATGACCCACTTTTGACCAGCGCAGCAACTCCCTCTTGGCCCTATACTTCAGTCACTGCCACTCTCGCTTCAACAACTGCCCCCAGATGGTTTGTAGTTGTGGGGTTTAAATAGATCCTAACCCCTCTACTTCAGTCACTGCCACTCTCGCTTCAACTACTGCCCCCAGATGGTTTGTAGTTGTGGGGTTTAAATAGATCCTAACCGCGGATATAGCCTTTTAGTTGTGCATTCCCACAGAGTAATAATTACAACGGAAAAAGAGGCAGCTTTGTACGACAGAAGCTTCAAGTACCACTTATGGTCGTCTCCTGGAGGTGTTGGGGATCCTTTTAAACGGACTTTTGTGGATTTTTTGTACTGTTGGAGTCTAACAAATGTGGATTGATTGAATATGTGAAAGGTCGAACTTTCCATATAACCTGAATAATCGGCTAGTATCTGGTTTAAACATTTTCTATGTGACCCATTGATCATTTTTGGGTCATGTTGAAGACATTTTCTATATGATTTCAGGGCCTTTTGGATCGGCTAGAGAATATTTTATCAGTGCGGTGCATTCTCAAGGTTATGACAGTTTGGTAAAGATTGGATTGATTGGGCCCCTTGATCAGATAATCTGGTCCATCAGTTACCACTAGAGCCTGCCTGCAACATATCCTGCCTAACTCATAGATTATAATCAGACGGGTATTGGGTCGTATTGAGAGATTTTAATCAAAGCGTTGCTGAAATTAAAGAATTGTTTAATCTCGTTTTAGGTGGGTACTACAGTAATGTGAGCTTTGAAAGTCATATTTTGATTATTATTTTTTTCTTTGTTTCTTTTTTCTACATAAGAAGAATAAGAAGGCTTTGAAAAAGAAGAATTTTCTCTGTTAAGTACGTGTTTATTCATGTAGAATAAGCTTAATCTACCAGTGATTCATGTAAGATATCCACCAGTTATTTAAGTGTTACTCATTTGAGGGTTAGATCTACCTAATTTTTTGCGCATCCAAATTTTACAGTGAAGTGACCCTTTTGAACAGTTTGGGGGCCGTACAACACTACAACAGGCCGATGAATTTGCAAGCTAAAAAAATCAGGGCGATCCACTCATAGTACGGACCAAATGTTTATGATAAAATGGATGGTTACAAAATAGTATCAATGTCACTTATCCAACATACATGAATACCCATGTGATTGGTAGATTTGCTTAATTTTTGGGTCATGGTCCACCCGTACAATGGATCCAATTTATTTAATTTTTTATAACTTTTATTATTATCTTTTATTGTGATGACTCCATGTGATTCTAGGTGGCAACATCGCACCCCTTGACTCTAGGAAAGAACTTTAATGTAATCATTATGTAGAAGAGATGAGTGGATGAATCAATGAATATGAGCATCAATTAGCTTTAAAGAGTAAGGGGTAGAATCTTGGATATTTGGAGGAAGAAAAAGCACAAGAATCTTACATTAATACCAATTTTAAAGTTCAACAAATTTGAAGGCATAAAGGAAAAGAAAAAGCCATCAATGGTAGTAGTGACAGAGTTGGGGGCAACGAATCTAAAAGTACAAAAATAAAATGAGTATGGTCTTACAAGCAAATGACTAGAGCTGGGCATCGGTCTGAGCCGGATCGGATTTGGCTCAACTCGATCCGATCCAAAATCTCAATGACCTGACCCGAACTTGGACCGATTCGGGATCAAGTCCAGGTCACTTGACTCGGACCGAGCCAAAATTTGTATTGCCTGATCCGATCCGCGTCCGACTTGGTCAGAAAAATCGAGCCGAATCGGATTGGGCACCAGTTGGTTCGGATGGTAATCTCCCTATGCCCTTTATCAACAAGTGTCCACTAAAATTTAAGGCCTCATCAATTGACCTGTCCTTCTCTCTCTCCGTAGCTTTTTTAGAGTCCGATCCCTCCGCAACGTTTGTTGAATAACCATGTTCTGCAAATGTTGCATGTGGGCACACGTTGATATGGAGCCCAAATCCACTTCGTCCATCTATTGAGCCCCATCAAGATAACATAATAGACCGAAGATTACTCCGATGTAGATTATAGGAGAATAACACTGTAGGAAGCAGTTGGAATGAAAATGTCTACCATTAAAATCTTCCAAATTTTGTAGGGCCAACATAGTTTTCATATTTTATCCAATCCGTTCATAAGATGAGATAAATTATTTAAAATTGATATATCAAAATTAGTCCATTAAAAATCTTAGGTGGGCCAAACCACATGGTTTTAGAGACTTTAGGCATGATTTAACATGGTGGGCCCGAATGAGATCATATCATCTTGATCTTTGATCCAAGAAATGAAGATGAAGGGCTCACCAGATGGACCGACTTGATTTCATACAAACAGCAATATGGGTTCCACAGATAATGGTGTAGAATTAAATCATTCTCTGAAAAGGCTGTAGAGGAACCAGTATGCGCCTCTGAATCTCTGATCGAGTAATTCTAAGGGGCGCTCGAGCGAGTGTTCTTTTCCTTACACTTACCTCAATCACAAGAGATAATGAAGTTCACGTGTACAAAATCGAAGATGTTCATCAAACAAACCCCACTGCTTACATGCCCACCTCAAAAATCAACCTAATCCAATCACCACTTTTATTCGACGTATAGAAAACTATAGATATCTATTAACCGTCCAAAATCTAGGTACAAATATCATCCATCCAATGATCATATGCCCATAATTTCAACCACAACCAAACACACAACGTGGATAGACTGATGAGTGTCTCCAATTCCTCACACGTATCCTCAATCCCACTTGTGAGGCGAATGCACAAAAAGAAAAAGAAAAGTGCAGTCACTCAAGTGCACTGAGCACTCTCTGTATTTTTAATCTTCACTTTCACTCCTTGCATGCTTTATTTAAAGAACCCAAGTAGAGGAAGAAAGAACTCAAACAGTAGAGAGAGAGAGAGAGATGGGTTGTTTGGGTTTGTTCGTCCTCGCATTACTCTCCTTCTCAGTAGTAGCATTTGCTGAGAATGGAAAAGAAGTAGGGCTGATGATGAACTATTACAAAGACTCATGTCCTCAGGCAGAAGATATTATAAAGGAGCAGGTTAAGCTTCTCTATAAACGCCATAAGAATATTGCTTTCTCTTAGCTCCGGATCTGGTCGGGTCGGATCAGTTCGGATCCTTTCGGTTCAGATTTTTGGATCGGATCGATCCGATAGACCACTATCCGAACCCGACCCAAAAAATGATCAAATTTGGATGGACAGACTCGATCAGGCCTGATTTAGGCCGTTGGTTTTGTTTGGAACGGGTTGGATCGGGCCTGATCGGGTTGGATCCATCAGATCGGACCTGACATGCCCACCTCTACAAATGACTTTAAAGCTTCATGGAACAAAGAATCAAGATTGAGTGCATAAAAGACAATCAACCAGTCTTTTATATATATATATATATGTATGTATGTATGTATGTGTGTGTGTATATATGTATGTCTAACATTAACACCGTGCATTTGATGGGTCCCCTTTAAATTATGGGATATCCTAAAAATCAGCCGTATACGGAACTCAGGTGGGCCATACCATCTAAAATCATGTGAAGACATGACTAAAGCATATCAAAGCACTTGGTGGGGCCCACCTGAAATTTGGATGCGTCTGAAACTTGGTCTGATCCCTCATTCAAGTGGGACACACATAATGGATGGGCTAGATTTGTGAACCACATCTCGTGGGCCCAAAAAATGATTATAAATGTTTTAATGGAGAGTAACCCCTCTCAACTTTTGTATGTGGTGTGGCCCACACAACTCGACCTCATGGGGAGTTCCCATGAGCTCGACCATATAGAACCTTTTCCCACACACACACACACACACAAACATATATATATATATATATATATATATATATATATATATATATATATATATATATATATATATAGGAAAAAGGTACTATGAACTCGAGCTGATTTTAATATCCCATGAGGTCGAGCTGTGTGGGCCCCACCGTGATGCATTTTGAACATCAACAATGTGCATTTGATGTGTCCCCTTTAAATTATGGGATATCCCAAAAATCTGCCGTACACAGAACTCAAGTGGGCCATACCATCTAAAATCATGTGAAGACATGCCAAAAACATATAAAAGCACTTAGTGGGGCCCACATGAAATTTGCATGCACCTGAAACTTGGTCTGAACCCTCATTCAAGTGGACACACATAATGGATGGGTTGGATTTGCAAACCACATCTCGGTGGGCCCAAAAAAATGGTTATGAATGTTTTAATGGTGCACGGCCCCTCTCAACTTCTGTATGTGGTGTGGCCCACACAAGTCACGGATTGACTTGATTTTTGAGACCTAGGCCCACGATGGAATGGTGCATCTGACTGATGGTGTTGATGTTCGAAACGCATCACGGTGGGGCCCACACAGCTCGACCTCATGGGACGTTAAAATTAGCTCGAGCGCATAGTACCTTTTCCCTATATATATATATATATATATATAAGTGATTAAAATTGTCGCTAATTTTAATATAGGCTTGAAATGTCTAATGAATAAAAAAATTGGTTGAAGATTTCGTAAAGAGGTGATTGAAGACAACAAAACTTCTTTAAAAGAATTAAAAACATTCGTGGCAATCAATTGGATATGTATTATTGATGTATGAAAAAAAAATATGTACAGACGAAGTCTTATAAATTTTTTGATGAGATATATTTTGTGTAATCAATTAATGCATTTGACATCACATCACATCACAAAAAAAAAAGAAGCCAAAGTAGTGTCTAGAGTGTTAGATGATGTCACCAAAGAAGTAGGCAAAGAAAATGTTGTACAAGTTGTAGCAGGTAATGCCACAATGTAAATAAGGGGGAGCCAATGATAGCCATGGAACCTTCGATGCCTAAGTCAGGCTGGATTATAGGCTTGATTTTAAGTTTGTTCGCTTACCTCTCTTCAATTGCAGTGGCTATACTTTTAGGTTCCTTAGGCGGTTTCAAAACCTGCGTATCCTTATGGAATCCGTTAGATTCGTTGGATTCATTGGAGGGTCCTTATTTGGATGGAAATCTACTCTCAAAAATATCACTGAGCCCGCCTCGGTTAGCGTGATATTCTGGTAGGATCGTTCTGAATCTTTCCTTTCTTGGCCGGAGGCGAGATTCTCTCTGGATTCACTATCCTACCTCTGGTCGTGACCAATCTAGTCAGCTCGGGAGATAATTCTCCCCCCATCGATCTTTGCCCTCAGATAAGTCTGCTCGAGGTCAGCTCAGGGCTCATCTCTTCATCGAGAGAGTCACTTGATGTATCTTTCGAACTCTGTGCATGATCATCTCAAGACAGAAGCCCGTCCCGATCATCTAGTTGCTTCGGGTTTGACACATCTCTCTCGTGGTTGGTTATACTTCCCGTATAGTAGACTAGTTCAATTTTTCCCACAACAATTGCCCCACACTTCCGAGTTCGGCCTGCACGTGCTTGGGAAGTAAGAGCCTAAAGTAGCCTAAAAGTGTGGGAATCAAAATTTAAATTTCAAGCAACCTGGTCTTTCTCAAATTTTAAATTGAACTCGAGTCTATCATTTGCAAGTGAAGGTTAGAGCTGAAAAGTCAGCACCCAATGCGGAAGTCAAAAATTCATGATTACTATCGCGAGATACGAGGGGGCGTGCATTAATGATAGATTGTCATTTGGATTCTAGACGAATCATAGATTGACAGCTGTCACCCAGGTCATCATGTTTTTGCTTGGACGAATCCTTGTTGCCATGAGGAGGGGCACATCAGTCGAAGCATCACCTCAGGCTCTCACGCTGGCAAGTGGCACTATGCAGAAGTAAATGCACTGTCAGGGGAGTTATATAAATACTCTGATCTCCCCTTCTACTCATTTGTTCATTTTGTGAAGCCTAATATCTGCTGACTAGCGTCCAATCTTCTCCTTGGCCCAACAACCTTACCTTCCCTGCATCCATCTGTTCCGAGTCCTCGTGCCAGAGCTTTTTTCGGTATGACATAGCCTTCTTCTTTCCTTCTCCCCTCCTCTTTCACTTCTCTTTGTTGTTTTGTTTTTTCGATGTCTTCCGGGGCGGTAATTGTCTCTAGCCCATTTTAGGAGGAGTCAATAGGTAGCAGCTCCGATTCTAGGTCTACTCAATCTGTAGGGTTTGACTCTCGGGGGCCCATTCCTTCGCTTGAGGTTTAACCACCATCATGGGTGAAATCAGAAATTGAGGTGGCCTCCTCATGGTAAGCTGAGCTGGCCGCCTCATCTTCCAGAGATATGGCCCTTACAGCCAATATTTTTGTATCCAGGTTGAGGGCGGCTAACTTGCAGGCCCTCAGGTCTGAATATATGATTCCCCGCTTGGTGGGGTTCCGACTTCGTCGAGCTGGAGAAGTCCCTAGCCAACCTCCCATGGGGGAGATCGTGTTGTATCTAGTGTCTTTTCCTATGGTCTTTAGTTACCTTTCCCCCCTATGGTGAGAGAGGTACTTCACTGCCTAAGAGACGCCCCGAGGCAGCTAAACCCCAATGTTCAATGAGCTATCTTTATCTGTTGTGTACTTTGGGAGTTGGTCGATAACTTCGAGCTTACAGTGGATGAGCTCCTATACTTATACCAAGCCAAGAGAAGCCCTAGCTCTCATGGCTGTATTACTTTTCTTTATGGCCGAGCAAGGGTCAGGCCATTATTATCAAGAACTTGTCCTCCAACAAGGGTTGGAATGACAAACAATTCTTTGCAACTGGAGAGTGGGAAGCTCTTATGGCAAAGCTAGAGGGCTTACAGGCTTGGGTCCCTACCTCCTTCACCCTCACAAGTCGGAACACATATTGAGCCGTTGTTCTTAGATTTTATTTACTTTTGTTTTGTTTACTTGCTCATTCAATGCCGACATTTGGTTCTTTTTCTTCTACAACTTTTCCTATATCCCATTCCAACATTTTCGCCTTTAATCTGCGCTAGATTAGGATTGCTCGAGAGCGACCTACTGCTCAATGGAATTGTAAAAGGTTGGTTACTCCAAGCTCCTATAGCAGTTTAGCTTCGCTTAGGCAAGTAAATTTTCTGACCCGAGTCATCTCTTGGTTGTTAGTTTTGTAGATAAGCTCTCCCATACTGACCTCTCTCTATTCTGATTACAACGTGTGGACGCTGCTAAGAGAGCGCGATTTTCCTAAGGGTACGGGAGATATACTCTCTTCTTTCCACCGGTTGCCTCACTCGAGGGCTTTTGTAAAAAGGGATAAATGATGTGATATTTTATGATAGTTGCCACTAACCAATTATTATGATTCTACAGTCGGTTAGAGTACGTAGAAATGCCTAAGATTGAGGACCTGAAGATCCTTCACCCTAAGATGATGTAACACCCCGTACTTTCTTGCACTTGGGTGTTACTGTGTAATATAACTTAATTGAATGTTCACCTACACCCTAACCTAAATCAGGTCGATATGAGATATCTTCGTCCATTCATCGAGCTAACCAACTGCATGTCAATACCTGCACAGTTATTGAATCCTATTAGAGACAAATCAAGTCATTCATTAGCAACATCAAGTAGACCATATATACATTTGCATTAGGACTCCTCAGATAAACTATAGATCGATAACAATGTTCCGTTGATCGATCTAACAACTGATTTCCCCAATTTGACCATCGGGTTATAAAATCAACCGTAAGACTACTTGAGTAGTAAATGTGCCTGGGATTCGACACATGGCTCACTAGGACATGATTGATGACTCTAATCAAAGGCAGATCGTACAATATAATAATAATAATAATAATAATAATAATAATAATAATAAAAAATAAATAAATAAATAAATAAATAAATCTATGTATGCACGTATAAAAATAATATAAAAATAATGATAATAGAGATTCTCATGGCAATAATGATATTTTAACACGTAGAATAGGTAGACCTGAACACACAAAAGGATTCCCAGGACCTTCTGACCATTGATGGTTAGATTGGAATTAATTCGATCGTTGGATCGACGTGAATCCATAAATAGGACCCAAATCAAGCTATGGGGCCCACCTGAACTTTAGATTTACCTGATTTTTGGTCAGAGACTCTAGTTGGGACCTGCAAAATGAATGGATGGGGTAGATCTTGTCCAGCATCATCATGGACCCCACGTTTGAGCAGACATGCATACGGTATAGGAGCACCAGCGAAGCACCAAACCAAAATAATCGGTAAATCAGTTTTGACCGATAAATTTAAAAGAGGGAAGGCTTCTTGCTTCCTTTTCCTTTCCTGTTGCTGGGATTTTAAACAAACTGAGTCCATTTCTGGTCACGGGATGGCCCACCATTGGCTGTTGATCAGATTATCTGAACCATCCATCATGTTGGGAAGGTGGGTTTGAACAAAACCCAATGGATAGAACACGATATAACACATGTGTGTGCACATGTGCACCAACACAAGTGAAGTGTTGCATGAGGTTCGAAGCTTTTCGAAAATGGAAATGACCTCTGTGCATTTCGCCGCCAGCTTGGTAATTCGTGTGCAACTACATCTTACAATCTCAATCGTTCTTCCCAGCACCAATCCTCTCCCTTCGCTCAGCTCCGAAAAAGGAGGAGCAGCCTGCTGACGGAAGAAAAGTAGTAGGAGTTTTTCCTTTTTGAGAGAACATAGCTGGCTTGATCCAAGCCATACATCGGGTTTCGCCAAACAATCTTGGCTGCTCGTGTTAGGGCAGCTCGCTTAGGGTGACCAGCCTCTCGAAAGTGACACCTTTCACATGATATGGTGGTTGCGGCCGAACTTCTCGTGAGATGTTGATGAACTCACAATTGCTGACAAGATAAGTGGGCCTCGCAATGATCAGAGGTCCCATCTGGTCCATTAAGAAGCAGTAGATCGGGGAATGGGGCTGTAAATCAAAAACCGCCATGATCGGTCGCTCCTTCTTCTTTGTCTAACCAGGGAACCCACCGTGATGAAGTGGGCCCTGTTTTCTTATCAATGAGGTTTGTTCGGTGGGCCATGTTAGTGGGAATTCATCCCGCGTGACGGATTGGTTCTATGCAATCAAGAAACGATTATACAACCACTTCATCCTGGCCATCAAAGACATAATGCAGCAACTATTGGGTGTTGATAGAGCTAGCCCTAACACTTTTTAAGGGCCAAGTTTTCCTCAAGATTGTCCACGAGATTTCCAGAGATTGAGAGAGAAAACATGAGAGAATTGAGGGGAGAGAGAGAGTTGGCTTGAGAGAGGAACTGCACCACAGTCTACTGGCCAGACCGACTCCGGCGGAGTTGGGGTGCAAGTGGAAGTTCCAGGAGAGAAAGAAAGAGAGAAAGAAGGAGAGAAAGAGGGAGAGAATGAGGGAGAGTGCGGGTGCGAGCGCTGAACTTGGTGCCACATTACACTGAGTTGACCTAGCCAGCTCGAATTGGGATGGGTTCTTATGAGGACCCGACCGCCATCTTCCAAGCTTAAACCCGAATTCAAATTATATTACTTATTTTGATGGCTCCAATTATGCTTATTAGAAAGCCAGAATAAGGATTTTCTTAAAATCCATGGATGAGAGCATGCGGCAAGCCACAATGACCAATTGGACCCCTCCTACCACTAAAGTGACTGGTACCGATGGATTTGTAACTATAAAAGTAACACCTTATTTTACTTGGACCAATCTTAAGAAAAGTGAGAGCAGTGTCAATGCGAAGGTTCTAAATGCAATCACTTGTGCACTCTCACCGGATGAATTTAAGAGAATTATATCCTGTGATACTATAAAGTAAGCTTGGGATGTTTTGGAAATGACACATGAGGGAATAACAATTGTCAACAAATCTAAAGTCCAAATCCTCACAACCAAATTTGAGGAAATACGTATGGAAGAAAGTGAAACTTTCATGGAGTTCTATACAAGATTAAATGACATTGTCAACTCTATGCTGGGTCTTGGTGATAGAATCTCAGAAAGTAAAGTTTGTGCAAAGATACTACGCTCATTGCCTGAACGGTTCAATTTAAAGGTGACTACGATCCAAGAACTTCGTGATACGGATAATATGAGGGTAAAAGAATTAGTTGGTTCCTTACAGACCTATGAGTTAAACTTTAAAGCTCCTAAAGGTAAATTCATCACCCTTAAATCTTCTAAAAATATTTCTCAAGAAAATAGTAATAATTTTGATTTAGAAAATTCTAAAGATGATATGGCCATTTTAGCTAAAAAAATTTATAAGATTTTCAAAAGTAAAAAGAGGGTTGATTTGCAAAAACTTAATAAAAAGAAAAGATCTAAATTTAAAACCTAGAAATCTTTAAAAGACAGTCAATGTTACAACTGCTATGAATATGGGCATCTAGCAAATAAATGTCCTAAAAAGGACAAACCTAAAAAAGAAAGGTATGTTGGCTACTTGGGATGAATCTTCCTATTCTGAAGCCTCTTCTGAGTCAGAAGATTCTGAAACCGAGTCAGGTAATAAAGTTAAAGCCCTTATGACTCTAGTTGAGTTCACTTTTTCAAATAATGATGATTCAACCAGTGAAGAAAATCTGAATAGTGATCATGAAAATGAAGAAGATCTTCAAGATGCTTATAATGTCTTATACAAGGAAAGTTGCAAAATTGCTGTAAAACTAAAACTTTAGAAAGAAAAGTTTTTAAAACTAAAAGAAAATTTTGATAATATTATTTTAGAAAAATCACTTATTTCAAATTGTTTTGAAAAAACTAAGAGCGACTTAGATTTAAAAACCTCCATTGTTGAAAACTTAAAATCTGAAAATGAAAAGCTAAAACTTGAAGTCTCTTCACTTTTGAGTTTAAAAGACACATAGAGGTATGCCTAAAGAGATCCTAAGTTAGAAAAACTCTTATCCGAATCTAGAAAAACTCTTATCCGAATCCAGAAAATGTGGGGATCGATCTGGATTAGGCTACGACAAAAGTATTCCTCTCAAACATAAGAATACTCCACCCAAATTTGTGAAAGGGGAGTCTTCTAACTCAAAAGGAAAAAGTCTGAATCAAAATTATTCTAAAAATGCTATGACTTTTCAAACCTTAAAACCTAAAAGCAACCATATCAACTATAAAAATCAGAATCATAATCCTTTAGTTGAGAAAATTGTTGATTTAGTTAAGGAGCTCTTAAAATCTAACTCAGTGGGTCGGTCTTATAACAACTACAAACATAAGAAGACCAACTATACTCTTAAACTCAAAACTGTAATGAAATGGGTCCCTAAGGTTACGTGTTTGGTTACTCACACTGCTTTCAAAGCTTCGAGCCATTCAAAGTGGTACCTAGACAGCGGATGCTCCAGACACATGACAGGTAACAAAGGTTTGTTCACCAATCTTAACGACATGACTGATGGTTCAGTCACATTCGGTGATGGTAGCAACTGTAGAATTATTGGCCAAGGTACGGTTTGGCTCTTTAACCTCCCTCTATTTGAGAATGTTTTATATGTGGAAGGGTTAAAACATAATTTATTAAGCATCTTCTAACTATGCAATAATAATCATAGTATAAAATTCACCAACCAAGGGTACGAAATTCTAAATAAAAATGGTTCTGTTATATTAACTGGTCGCAGAACTTCTGAAAACTGCTATATTGTAAGTGATTCAAGCTCATCTAATTTATCGTGTTACATGGTCCATACTGATGAAACTAAATTATGGCATAAACGCCTCAGACATGTACACTACTACAATTTGTATAGATTGCGCAAAAGAGAGTTGGTAAGAGGTTTACCCAAAATATAAAAAGTAGACAAAATATGTGGCGAATGCCAGATTGGTAAATAAACTGAGAGTACTCACAAAAAGGTGAAATCCAATGCCACATCTAAACCACTCAAACTTCTCCACATGGATCTCATTGGACCAACTAGAACGGAGAGTCGAGGTGGCAAGAGTACATTCTAATAATTGTTGATGACTTTACCAGGTACACTTGGGTAGTCTTCTTAAGAGAGAAATCAGAAACTCTCGATGAAGTAAAGAGGGTACTTAAACGTATCCAAATGGAAAAAGAATCATAAGTATCTAAGATCCGTAGTGATCATGGTTCAAAATTTAAAAATAACGGTTTTGAGAAATTTTACAGTGATTAGGGAATATCACATGAATTTTTTGCACCCAAAATACCACAACAAAATGGTGTAGTGGAGAGAAAAAATAGAGTGCTTCAAGAAATGGCAAATGTAATGCTAAGTAGTATGAAGCTTCCTAAGAATCTTTGGGCCGAAGCCGCAAATACTGCCTGTTATATAATTAACCACGTTTACACTAGAAAATCAAATGGTAAAACGGCTTATGAAATATTGTTTTATAAGAAGCCTACTGTCAAATACTTTCGAGTTTTTGGCAGCAAGTGCTACATTTTACATGACCAAAAAATTTGGGTAAATTTGACACCAAAAGTGATGAAGGAATATTTTTAGGGTATGCTCTGAATAGTCGAGCATATCGGATTCTTAACAAAATGACTGGTGTAATTCAAGAGTCCATTAATGTGGTTATAGACGATCACTTGAATACACCTGTCTCAAGTTCAGAAAATGATATGTTCTTTTAATTGATAAACTAGACTCTTCATCAAGTCAAAATAACACTGAACTGAGGACAATTAAAGACCATCCAACTAATCAAATCCTTGGAAACCCTATCACTGGTGTGCGCACTCGTAAACAACTTGAAGATATGTGTAACTACGTGTGCTTTACATCTCAGATAGAACCGGCTAACGTAAAAGAACCTCTTACTGACGAAAACTGGATTGTTGTGATGCAAGAAGAGCTCAATCAATTTGTTAGAAATGATGTTTGGTATTTAGTTCCAAAATAGAAAGATAAACACATTATCGGAACAAAATGGATTTTCAAAAATAAGTCTGATGAACTTGGCAATATTATTAGAAACAAGGCTAGGCTGGTTATATAAGGGTATACTCAAATTGAAGCCATTAATTATGATGAGACCTTTGCCCCAGTAGCTCATCTTGAATCAATCAGACTATTTATATCCATTGCGTGCTTTAAAAAGTTCAAAATATACCAAATGGATGTAAAGAGTGTATTCTTGAACGGCGATTTGCATGAAGAGGTGTATGTTGAACAACCATCGGGTTTTGAAGACCTTAAGCATGCTAATCATGTCTACCGCCTAAAAAAGGCACTCTACGGTTAAAAATAAGCTCTCAGGGCATGGTACGAAAAGTTGACTAAGTTTCTACTAAGTCATAACTTTATAATAGAAAGTGTTGATAAGACATTATTTGTAAAGAAATACAACGATCACATACTAATAGTGCAAATCTATGTTGATGATATTATCTATGGACCTACCTGTGTTAACATGACTGTTGAGTTTGCTGATCTTATGAAGTCTAAATTTGAAATGAGCATGGTTGGAGAACTAAACTATTTCCTAGGGTTGCAAGTCAAACAACTAGATGGTTTCTTTATTTCTCAAACCAAATATGCTCTGAACTTAGTTAAAAGTTCAGATTTGAGAGTGAAAAAAATTTTGATACTCCAATGAATAATACTTTAAAACTCTCAAAGGACTCTATAGATAAGAGTGTGGATCCTAAGTTGTATCGCAGTATAATAGGTAGTTTGCTTTATTTAACTGTGAGTTGGCCTGATATTGCATTAGCATTGGAATTTATGTTAAATATCAATCTAACCCTAAAGAGTCACATCTAATTGTTGTTAAGTGGATTATGCGATATGTCGCTAGTTCAGCAAATCTTAGTCTCTGGTATCCACATGATACTAGTGTGCAATTAGCTGGTTACACTGATGCTGATTGGGCAGGTAATATTAATGATCGAAAATCAACCAGTGGTGGTTGTTTTTATGTAGGGAACTGTTTAGTTTCTTGGCTAAGTAAGAAACAAAGTTCCATATCGCTCTCAGCAGCTAAGGCTGATACATTATTGCAGCTAATGCATGTACTCAACTTGTATAGATGAAAAGAATGCTAAGCGATTATGGAATTGCACAAGATACTATGGTTTTATATTGTGATAATTCAAGCGCAATTAATATCTCCAAAAATCTAATCCAGCATTCACGAACCAAGCATATTGACATTAAATATCACTATATTTGTGAATTAGTGGAAGACAAAACAATTTCTTTGGATTATATTCTGACTGAGACTCAACTTGCTGACATATTCACAAAACTGCTTGACAAAAGCAGGTTTGCTAAATTGAAATTTGATCTTAGTATGTGCAATATGAATTGATGATTCAAGTCTTTCTATATTATAATGTATATATTAGTTATTTTGAATTTTTAGAATTCAAATTTTATGAAAAATTGCACATTTTGTGTTGTGCACGACTAGTCGAGTACACACTCGATTAGTCGTGGCACGACCGGTCGAGCAATCACAAGTTTGACCTTTTATTTGGAGAAAAATCACTTTTTCTTCATTTAGGTCTTCTTCTCCAACAAGCCTTACATCGACCGGTCGAACCCATGTTCGATTCCTCCATGGTTAGTGCATTGTTTTCAATTTTCTTGTAGATTTAAGTCCTTTACACTTCCTTTTATTCATTTGTGTGGTTTATTTCATATTTTATATTGGTTTTTGGGATTTTCTATCAAAAAATATGATCTACTAGAGACCCGTTTTGCCTCTTTTGCAATCTCTTTCTTTCTTAATTTCTTTATTGCAAATGGAGGGTAGAACCAAGAAGAAAGGATCTCGTGGTCCCTCTTCATTTCATTCGACTCCTATCATGGTACGCCACCTTCAGTCGCCCGAGGATGATCCCACTTATGTGCGGGATATTCATTTGCGCAATGTGATAGTAGAACGACCGGTTAACATTAATCATTTGGCTCCTTTTGATATCCTTCATCTCCTTCAGTCTATAGGATGGGATAACATACTACATTGGGGTGGACCTGCATACTGCTCCATTGCGCAGGCTATGTATGCTTGCATTACTAATTTCTCTATTGAAAATTTGACATTTACTATTGTGACCAGAGAGGGTTCAATTGATGTGGACCGTCATCTTATTTCTGGATTAATGGATATACCTATCAATGATGAAGGTATTCCCATTAGTACTCTAGTGAAAAAATCATCTGAAACTGAGAAGCAAATGCTCACTAGAGATTTATGTAATATAGATGCGAAATAGAGTATTGGTAATATGCTCGCCTCCAAGTTTCTGTTACCCAGATACAAAATCCTTCATAAGATTTTCATTTCAAATGTCTATCCTCGATCTGGTAATAAAACCGAACTTACTACATTCATGGTTCGTATTCTCCATTCTATCATTTTTGAAGTCTCTGTATGTCTTCCTTCTTTAATTTATCATAGTATAATTCAGTTCCGTCTTCACCCAGGTCACAGCGACATACCCTTTGCTTATCTTATGACCGTGTTAGCCACCCATAGTTTAGTGGCTATGCCTGTTGGAGAAGCTCTCATTCATCTTTTATCCTTCAACAACTCTAACATTAACAAGATGAATTAAAGTTGGCCCCAAGCCAAGTTGATGTGGGTGCAGGCGGAGCTACTACCGCAAATGCAGAGGAAGGTGATTTGCCTCTAGATGATATCAATATGGATGATCTTTTTGATGAAATTGAATATGATTCTACTGCTGATCCTGATTATCAGCCATCTGACTTTGATGCACGTCTGTGCTCACTTAAGGAGAAGGTTGAAAGTATGAATGTGTCCCATGAAATGCAATTTAAATATATGCGCAAGTATCTGAAGCGCATTAACAAGGGACTTCATCAAATTGATCCTTCTATACCTGCTCCTTCATCAGTTTTAGATTAATATTTGAATATGTGTTATGTAATAATTTTAAACTACTTGAATTTCTCTTATTTTATGTACTTGGACTTGCTTGCTTATGGACCTGGTAATCTTTGTTAACTTAGTAATCTTATTCCTATATTTTCTTCTTCCTCATTATTCTTCTTTTACTTCCTTATTTATCTACTTTCTTTATCTTTTATTAGTTCTTTCCTTTGTCATATTGTGACAAAAAGGGGGAGAATTTTATCATACTTGTGAAATATGGAATTGTGGATAGGTACATTTTTTTCTGTATGATATTAAGGGGGAGTATTGTTGGGTATTGATGAGAGTATTGGTGTGTTTGGTGTGCATTGATTTAACCAGGTTGTTGTAACTGGTGCATGATTCTTTAACCAGGTTATAACTGGTGCATGATTCTCTATTGTGCGTGTTATGCTTATCTTATTTTAATGAAGTGTGTTTTGTCACAAATTTGACAAAGGGGGAGATTGTAAGTGCTATGTTTTCTAGCTCCTATGATTGTCAAATTTTGTGGTACCAAAACCTCTTGGAATCTATATCTTGTGTAGCTCATCTTCATGTTCAAGATCATGCAATTCTTGTACAAGTTCAAGAGGTTCCAGTTCAAGATTCAAGCATCACAAGTATAAGAGATATACAAGTTCAAGAACTACATCAACTGATAGATCAAGCTTTCAAGCTTTGACCTATGTCAAGACAAAATGCTTTACTCTGGTACTCAAAGCTCAAGGTGAATTTCAACTCAAGTAATTCAAATTCAAGCTTCAAAGTGCTACAAATTCAAGCTTCAAAGTGTTTTAAATTCAAGCTTCAAAGTGTTACAAGTTCAAGCTTCAACATACGTCAAGATATTAAGCTTCATGAACTTCAAGATCAACCATCAGCCGAAATAAAAGATGTTTTAATATCACTTATAAGGTATGAATGACCCTAGATTGACCATAGATTAGGTCATTTTGATTGCATACTTAAATGAATTAGGTCACTACATAAGTGTATAGACTGTTTTCTCGACTAGTCTTAGCCTACGTTCGACTAGTCCTAGTATGGGCTCGACCAGTCTAAGAAATTCCTTGACAAGTCCAAGGTTTGTTACTAATTTTTGGGATTTTCTATTATAGCCTCAACCAGTCCTGGAGACTGCTTGACCAGTCTAGTGAACAGTGCTTGACTCAAAGTCCAACAACTAAATTGGGTCCCACACGACCAGTCGTGGGCATGGCTCGACCGGGCGTTGAAGCCACTCAACCGGTCGTGCAGGCCATTGGACCAGTCGTGGAACAGCTTTATCTTTTCGCGAGTGAATTTTTAAATGTTTGTTGGTCCTTCAACCAATCAAGCTAACCTCTAGGCCAGTCGAATGAGCAGTTTCTACACTTATAAATAGAGCACGATTTTCAGAGTTTTTCATTAAATTCAAGCAAAATCAAGACACCACTTTGAGAGATAAGTTTGTGATATTCTTAAGCTATTTGGTGCTCATTTAGTATTCTCTTTAATTAGATTTTTTGCATTTGATTTTGTATTCTACATTCTAATCTTATTTGAAGAAGGGATTGAAGTTTTTCCATTTCTTGGAATCAAAATCAAATCAAGCTAACCCAAAATGATTTAAGTTAAAAATCATTTAGATCTTAGAACCATTTCATATGTGAGTGTGGACATTGAACGTTTACGTTGAACAACTACTTCAAATTAGTTCTATCAGGCTGCATCAAAGGAGAATATCTAGATAAGTATTTTACATTTTTGTAAATCTATTCTTTTAGTTTCTTTGAGATTGTGTTAGGAAAAATTTCTTTCTTTTTATTGGTTTGTCTGAGGTGATCCAGAAAACTCAGAGTGTGGGATTTTTGAATTATGTAAGCCGACTTGAAAGGCACAATTGTGAAGGTTTTAGGTGAACCTTGAAAAAATAATTTCATAATGAATGCCAATATCCACTGTGTGAGGATATTGGGAGTGGAGTAGTTGTGTGGCTGTTTTTCTAAACAGTTGGTGTACACACAAGCGAGCCACTATAATTTCTGGCCTTGTGGTGAATGATTGATTGTGGCATTATGCAGATATTGTAATTTCTTTTTTAAGCATTTGTGGAGAATGTTGTAATATTTTTATGCAAGTGTGGGAATGTTGTAATAGCTTAGTTATTTTCTTTGCTATTTATTCTTTATTCCTTTGTATCGGTTTGAGATTTTGATACACAGACCGTTCTAAGAATCAGGTTGTCCTACTATAAACCATTGGTTTTTGGTGTAAGGTTGTCCTTAGAACAACATCTGTGCCAACCTCTCAATACTTGTACATTTGAGGTTGTTATTCATTTATGCATTGTGAGATTGTTTAAGTTCTATCTTTATTTATATTTGTTTAATTTCGCATTTAATTTTTTAATTTGACATAGTCCTATTCACCCCCCCTCTAGGACTTTTAACTCGGCCTTTTCAATCCCAGGATCAGAATCTGGCGTATGGATGTTGGAAGTCGAGAATGGGGTACTACGGAGGTTATTAGCACCAGATTCAGTGATTAGGAATTTTGTGAGCCCAGTTTCCAAGTTTAGGGCGTGACATAAGTGGTTTCCCTTCTTTAAGCAGCTGAAGGGGAGTAAAAAAGTCGACCTAGATAGAGGAATGACAACAAGCATTCTAATAAATCAAGGCTTACCTGGGGTCCCCTCCACTACTCCAAAGCTTGTGCGGGTGGAAGAGCTAGTGTTGTACTTAGCCATTTCCCCAACAATAGTTAGCTTGGCCCTAGCCAGGGAACAGGGAAGCGTCCAACGACCTGTCTACTACGTGATAAAAGCCTTGGCCGATGTAAAGATGCACTACCTAGAGATAGAGAAGCTGGCCCTGGCCCTGGTCATGTCATCCTAATGACTCAGGCCTTACTTCCAAGCTCATACCATCGTCATCTTAACCAATTAGCCCCTCTGCCAGGTATTGCAGAAACCCGAGGCTTCAGGGTGACTTACCAAGTGAGAAATCGAGCTCGACAAATTTAACATCATTTATCAACCTTGAACAACGATTAAAGGGTAGGCTGTTGCTGAATTTATCACAGAATTTACCTACCCTTCAAACCAACCACCCATAGGGGAAATCGAGCAGAGCACAACACCACAAACATAGACCCTCTATGTAGACGGGTCCTCGAATACTCGGGGAAGTGAAGTGAGGATGATCCTAACCTCACCTGACTAAGTCAAGATCGAGTACGCCCTATGATTCGGCTTCCAAGCCTTTAACAATGAGACCGAATACAAAGTGCTCCTAACCGGTCTAGGATTAGCTAAAGCAATGGAGGGAAAAAAGATGGAAATCTACATCGACTCGCAACTAGTGGTCAACCAAGTGACCACTGAATATTAAGCCAAAGGCGAATAGATGATCACCTACCTGACCATGGTTCGCAGGTTACTCGAGGAATTTGAAAAGTATGAAATCATACAAGTCCTAGGGTCTGAGAATGCCAATGCTGACTCCTTGGCCAGATTATCCTCCGCTGTCAACACGAATCTCACCAGGACCATCCCGATTGAATTCCTGCTCGATCTGAGCATCGGTCATCCCAATTAGAAAGTAACTCTCCCTGTCAGTCATGTACCGAGCTGGATGGACCCGATCATACGCTACTTATAATATGGTGAGCTGCCTGAAGACAAACTAGAAGCTCTGAAAGTCAGATACCGATATGCTTGGTACGCAATACAGGGGGACGTCTTATATAAGAAATGGCTCTCACTACCCTACCTAAAGTGCTTACCACCGAATGAGGCCGAATATGTCTTAAGAGAAATCCATGAAGGTTTCTAAGGAAACCACTTCGGTGGAAGAGCACTGTTGCACAAAGCAATCTGACAGGGATACTATTCGCCCACTATACACGAGGATGTCAAGCGGTTTGCAAGAAAATGTGACAAGTGTTAGTGCTTACCATAACAATTGCCTGAGTAGCTGACCTTGATGAGCAGGCCTTCGCCTTTCCTGCAATGGGGAGTCGACATCATCACACCCTTGTCAACTGGCAAGGGGTGGACTACGTTGGCTATCCTCGATGTTGATTACTTCACAAAGTGGGCCAAGGCCGAGCCTTTAACTTGAATCACTAAAAAAATGACCGACTTCATTTAAAAGAACATCATTTGCAGATTCGACATACCCATACTATTGTTACTAACAATTATAGGCAATTCGACAACGCTAGGTTCAGAGGATTATGTGAAAAGCTGGGTATTCGCAATGCCTTCACCTCACCTTAGAATGCACAAGCTAATGGCCAGGTAGAGGCAGTCAACAAGATTATCAAAAGCCACCTCAAGACTAAGCTCGAGAGATTCAAAAGAGCTTGGGCTGAGGGGCTGCCATGTGTCTTATGGGCATATCAGACCACTGCTCGAATGACTACCATGGAAACCCCCTTTTCACTAGTCTTCGGTGCAGAGCAGTGGTCCTAGCGGAAATTGGGATGTCATCATACCAAATTGAACTATTCCAACCAAAGAAAAATGACATGGAGATGCTACCGAGTCTCGACCTGCTCGAGGAACTCAGAGACAGTGCATAAGTGAGATCGCCGCATACTAGTAGAGGGTTGCTGGACACTACAACTCAAGAGTCAAGTAGCGAAGATTCAGGGTGGGAGACTTGGTGCTTCGAGAGGTCTCCCCAAGCACCAAGGAGCCCAGCTTGGGAGCCCTAAGACTGAGTTAGGAGAGAGACCTTACAAAGTCACTGGTATAGCCCGACCAGGGACATACTGGATGGAGGACTTAGAGGGGCAAGCCTTGCCTCATCCTTAGAATGCAGGGCATTTGTAGTTCTACTATTAGTAGAGATTGACCCGATTGAACTCTATAGGTACCTCAGGTGTGCCAGGTCAACAAAACACCCTAAGTATTAATTATTTATAATTATTTCATGAATAAAAAACATGTTTTTCCTACATCCATGACCCATTATTTATGAGTGACAAACGCAACGGCTAGAGAGCCCAAAAAGGGGCCAAACTCGAGGATGTGCCTTTCCAACTGTGAAAGTCTCAATGGCTTTTGATCAAAATTACATTATATACTGAGGGGCACCACGAGAAAACCTACCATAGTGGTGACCTGGTTGGAGTCCTCTCCCACCATCACTAGTAATGGGATGCTTCCTTCTGAGGTTACATTCTCTACTATGAAGCCGAGCAAAAGGGTTTGCACAAGTTGCAGTCTTGGTCACCCAACCCCTATTTTGTCGAAAGTGGCAATGAACAGAATGTCTGCCAAACTGTCTTTGTCAACCATCATCCGATGTACCTTGTGGTTGGTAATGGTCATGACAACCACATGTACATCGTCGTGGGGGTGTTGAATCCCCCGAGCATCTTCCTCTGTAAAGGCAATCATGCATGAGTTTATCATAGGTTCTTTCCCGGGTCGGCTGGTGAGGTTTACCTGATGGCCCTTATTAGTGATTCTCGCACTCCAGGCATGCTCTCGATGTGCTCAATTTGAGTCGCCGCCCCCAGAGGGTCCGTCGAAAATGGTGCGTGTTTCACCAACCAGTTCATTGTCATTGTGCTCTTACTGAGGAGTTGGTCGGTCTTCTCTACGGCTGGTAACAAATTCACGCAAGTATCCCCTCTAAATAAGGGATTCGATCTCTTCCTTGAGATTGAAGCATTCAACTGTGTTGTAGCCGTGGTCCCAATGAAAGTGACAATATTACTTTTTATCTCTTTTTTTCAAGTTATCCCTCATCTTGTTTGGCCACTTCAGGATCCTTTTTTCCTTAACCTCCATGAGCACCTACTTTGGCGTGATGTTCAGTGTAGTGTACAGGCGAAATCAACTTTCTGGGATTCGATTGGCTCGGGGTGCATTGCTCTGATCGTCATCTCCTCTTCTTTTGGTGCTTGTACTAGATCCCTCCTTGTTTTCCTTCCTCTTCCTGTCTCTTACTAAGTTGTCCTCACCCCGAGCGTCGAATAACTCCTCAGCATTAGAATATTTCTGAGCTTAGTTAAGGAGATCGGTGAGACTTGTTGGGGGGTTTTTTTCAAGTGAAAAGAGGAACTTTCCTCACTTGAACCCAACCATCATTGTTGTGAGGGCCGCTTAGTCGAAGTATCCATTTGCCTAGACGGCCTCAGCATTAAACCGGACAATATAATTTTTCAGTAGTTCATTCTCCTTCTAGGTTATTATGAGATGGGTTAATGGCTTCCTTATATCCTTACCTCTAATAAATTAGGTGGCAATGACCCTATAGTGTTGGGCGAATGAGCCAATGAATTTTGGCTTCAGCTTTCTATACCACTTCTGAGCTATCCTACTCAACATCAGGAAAAATGCCCTACATATCACTGGTCTGGAGGCACCATGAATATCCATCCATGCCTTGAATGATTCCAAGTACTCAACTGGGTTTCCCGAACCCAATTAAGGTGATATCTGGGGCATCCGGAACATAGGCAACAACTAGGCTTGCATGATATCATTTGTAAATGGTGGTTTGATATGTTCAAGGAGGGCATCAACAGATGTTGGGGCCTTCGCTCAATAAGCCTACTCTATATGACCGAGCTGTTTCTGAATCTCTTTAATTTTTGACCCCAGGGGACTTTGTTTTCCACTATAATCTCCAGAGCCTTTCCTCGAGCTTGCTGTCTCTTGTCTGAAGTATGACGCAGGTCTGACTCAATGAGCTTGGTGGCTTCCAGGGTTTACATCGGGGTGAGAATGCTCCCCTCAGGTCGAGCTTTCCCTAGGTGTGGCTCAGGTCACAACTATATCAGGCGGTACTGCTCAGTAGTTGTCTCCACTTCTTCTCATTGATTGGTTGGAGATCTGTATTGCCTCTCTAGCAGCCTTATAATATGGGCTATGTTGTCGGTCAAGGCTCCGACCTCTCATGGGAGATGAGCCGGCTACCTTGGTTTCAAGACTTCTAAGCTACCACTTGTGAGGGTGATTGAGATTAAGGCATAGACTGTGAGGCTTGAGCCTCATCGAGTTGAACCTGGTGAGCATATTCGGCTGTAGCCAGACCCTTCCCCTTTCTTTTGGCCATCGAAAGGAGGACTATTGGTGGTGGTTTGGAGTTGGTGAGAACTGGTGAGAACTTGACTTTGTTGTTGTTCCCATAGACAGAGCAAATTTGATACCATTGAAATATGGGTGATCAAATGTGATCAATTGCAGAGGTGCACCCATCAATGGACCTTCAAAGAAATAGGAAGATGTAGACAGCAGGGGAGTTGATGACTATGAGACTTATATCCTAGTCTGTACCGTTCCGTAGACTCCCGTGGTCCTCCCGGTCGAATTTCGGCAACCCTCGACCTGTAATCGACATTTGCGTGTGACCCTAAGTCGCATCCAGTGATTCTGAGTCAGCTCGACTCGAAACTTATACCCTAGAGATCGCGCCATCGCCGAGGTTCCGATGCCGCATCTCGCGCGCCGAGGTAATACCTAGGCCAGGAGATGTGGGCCCCGCATTTAATTTGAGGAAAACACCACGCATTTGCAAACTCAATAGTACATCACATCAATCCCATCAATCCCATTAATCAAGTACACATCACCTCACATTTCAAGTACATGCGCATCCGCAAGCAACCCCTAAAGTCAACTCTCTTTTACAACTAAGTACACCCATCCATCAATCACCACCCCTCTCTCTCATCACTTCTTTCCCATCACCTCTCTCTCTCTCTCTCCATTTTCAACTAACCCCAAGGAGATGAGAAAACTCCAACGTCCAAGGAAGAGAAGGTTTGTGTGGCCCACTCCCTACCACCCAATCCCACCCTCCAAAACCAATCTCAACCGTTAAAATCCACCCCTTGGAGCTCTAGATGGTGTTGGCGGAAAAAGGAAGAGGAGATCAAGGTGGGTGTTCATAATATTTGATTTTGATGTAGGGTCCACATGATTTGGGACCTATTGAAGGTTAAATATTGCATATTAGGCCCCTGTTATTGCCCGAATTTACGAACATGTTACTGTTTAACGACCCGATTTAATATTGTTTGTGATGCAGGGTACATTTGCGAGTTTGGACCGAAACAGGGTGCTAGAAGCTGAGATTTAACGCTCAGAATTCACCAAAGCATGGGACGGACCCCATGAGATTAAGATCGACGGATTTACATGTTAGAGATTTGAGAAAATCGCGAAACTGGAGCTCAAGTGACTTGAAAGTCATCTAGAATACAAAATCACAGGGTTTTCACCATCCATTCGGCTCAAAACTTCATGCATGGCCTGAGGACCATAAATTAACCGTACACGTTAAATTTCAGCCGTTGGATCCTTGTGGAAGTGGCCCAACGGATAGATCAGCCCATAAACCATTGATTTTGGGCCCACTTGCTATCTGGATAGTCTTCAAAATTGGTCTCAATGGTTTAAATGATATGACAGAATGGATAGATGGAGCAAATTTCATATATACATCATGAGTGAGCCCCACTGGCAGCGCCAGTGCACAATGCACAAGTGCACTTGACGTGCACTGGACCAAGACCCCCAGCCAACGGAAGGAGTCCCGTCTCCTTCTCCTTCTCTAGCACGGACGACCAGCGGATGCACGTGGTCCGCCAGTTTCTTGCAGTGGGTCCAACTCCTCATCCAAATCATCAATTTGGACCGTCCATTGTGTAAATAGGTGGGGTATTAACCTCACCTAGGTGACCTTTTGACATCATGCAAGTGATTGTAAGATCATAACCATTAAACATAGGATGAATGGTGGAATAAAAGATCGTGTGGGGCACACCGATTTCACTCTAAAAACACTCCTTTCCGAATGGTTTTTCGTCCTGAATCTAATGAACAGAGTGGATTTCTCTGTTAAATTCAATAACGGGTCCAACCAATTAATTAGTGCAGGCTCTGTTGCGAGAGCCCTGTTTCGTAACCGGAACTGACGTTCCAGGTGGGCCATCACAGATGGCTCATCTTGAATATCTAAACCGTTCATCTGAACGGCAACTAAAAACCGTCCGTAGGGACGCCTGCCCTTCACAAAAATGCACTTGTGTGCAAAGACCAAGTTCAACGCAAGAACTCTTCTTTGCTGCGTAAAGTCTCCGCAGAAAGTTTCCAAAAACAATTTTTTTTCTCTGACTCAAAAGAGACCTCTCCACCGTCAGTGCATGCTATAAAGGAAAGAAGAGATGAGATAGAAGGGCATCTTGGCTTGGGCTGGACGTGGAGCAGAGAGAGAGAGAGAGAGAGAGAGAGAGAGAGAGAGAGAGAGAGAGAGAGAGAGAGAGAGAGAAGAGTAGTTTGTTTTTCTTTTTCTTTTTGTTTATTTTGGATTTAGCCTAATGATCATGTTGCCAAGCTAAATCTCTTAGCTAGGGCTACGAGGTGAAGCTTGTAGCGTGATTAGGATGGTTGCTTTGTTTTAATTCATGTTTTGTTCAACTCTTATGGATTCTAGTTATTTATGAAGGTATATTCTTAGTTTTTAATGGTTTGTTGTGACTCAAATTACAATAGATTTGTGATAACTTGATATGTCTTCCTTTCTTGAATTGAGATTATGAAATTAGTAAGATCTGTTGTTCACCATCATCCTATGGGCATGGTAGGGTGACGGAAGCCTTCCTAACCTTCACAATTCTCTTATGGTTGGCTGTGAGATTAGTAAATTGTTATTGTTTGCCATCGTCTCCTGGGCATGGTTAGGTGACGGAATTACTTCCAAATCTTCACCAATCTTATCTGTTGATGATTAGATCCATGAGAAGTTCAGAGATCTGACAAATCTCTTCTTACCAACTGGATAAGATAGGAATCTGATTCCAGTTGTCCTTGGATTATGCAAGGTAGCTTCCCAATTGCTACAAGTGGATCCTTGGCACCCTAGTTTCCACCTTTATTTTTATCATTTTTTAATTAACCTACTCACAATTATTCCTTTCCTTTTACCTGATTTAGATTTCATCTCATTCTAGTTTTAGTTCTAGTTAGTTTCAGATTACGTAAGGTTTCAGTCCCTCTGGATTCAACCACAGTCTCACTGAGTTTATTACTACATTACAACCCTATACTTGGGGAGTGAACAAGACCCACTTGATATATGCATTATTTAGGGAGGGCCCATAGTGGTGGGGTCCCTCCCCTTCTCACGTCTCTCTCTCTTTGTGTGTTGGCATGTGGCCCACTTGATCCACGCCGTACAAGCCATGGGACCCACCTGATAGCCGTGTATCATCTAGGTCATCCGTCCACTGGCCTGGATGAAATGAAAATACTGGTATTAGCTTAGTACAGCTGGTGGGCCACATGTGTGGACTCACCAGATGTATGTCGTCCCTGAACGGTGTTGTGGAAACCACTGTAAAATGTGTTGTATCCACCGTCCAGTAGCTAGATGGTGGTACACACCCCGATGTAAGTGTTTCATCTATACCGTCAGTCTGTTTGGATGTATGGGGCCCACCCCACATGTGTGGGCTGGTGGGACCCCACCTTGGTGTAATTGTTCGTAATCCACACCATCCATTAGGACGTGCTGTGGTGCCAGCCTGATGAATGTATTTTATACACGCTGTCCATCCATTTTTTGGCAGCCATGGGACCCACTCCACGCATGCTGCACGTGTGGAGGTAGGGCCCACATTGATGTATGCGTTCCGTATTCAAGTCATCCGTTGGAGGGACAGTGGATCCCAGCAGCATGGTTGCTACATTGACGTTTGCAAGTTTTGTGGGTCCCATCTGCAGTGACGTCAGTAGGGTCTGTGGGCCTCCACCATGATGTACTATTATATCTAAACCGTCCATCATCTAGACGTTGACGTTAGCAAGCTATGTGGGGCCTACTTTGATGAAGGGTCCTATCCAGGACCGTCCAACAGGTGCTGGATGGTGGGGACCACCATGATGCATGCATTTCATCTATACTACCCAACGTCCAGACCTTGGACGGTGGGGCTAGCCACGATGTACGCATTTTATCCACCATCCACGTGAACGTGTGAACACCACCGTGATGTATTTGTTTCATCCACATCATCCAGATTGTGCTGGACGGTGTTGGACAATGTTTGGATAGTGCTGATTTACCTGGATAATCTTGGACAGTGCTGATCATCATTAGTGGGCCATGCGCCCCATGGAATGATAGTGTACAGTGATACACATGTTACACCTACAACTATTGAAATGATTTTTGATGTGGTCCAAGCCCACTTGAGGCCCATTGGTGTGGCCCATCCATGAGGCCCATCATGATGTATATTTGAGGCCCATGTGATAGGGCCCATCTGCCTTATATTTGAGGCCCATGTGATAGGGCCCACCTGCCTTGTATTTTCGGCCCATATGTCGTGGCCCATTGTGATGTATTCCCGGCTCATTTGGTAAGGTCCATTGAGATGTATTTCTGGCCCATATGGCGTGGCCATTGTGATGTTTCTGTAGGCCATTTAATGAGGCCTATTATGATATGCATTAGACCCATGAGTGAAGCAAATTGTGATGTATTTGAGGCCCATATGATGTGGCCCATCATGATGCGTATTGGGACCATGAGATGCGGCCCATAGTGATGTATATAGCCCTTGTATGAGGCCCATTGCGATGTATATTAGGCCTTTATGTGAGGTCATGGGCCCACTATAAGTTTAACTCTATGTGGGCCACTCCTTGGGAGTAATGTTGGTTAAATGTCCACATTGATGGGCAATGATGGCTTAATGCCCACATTGTGACCTTCCCTTAGGTCTTGTTAGGCTCATTCTCACTGATTTCGATTGTTGTGGCAAATTACCGAGGCCGATTCCGATTATGGAGGTCGATTCCTATTACCGAGCCAATTATCGAGGCTGATTGTCGAGGCCGATTCCAATTGTCGAGGTTGATTATCGAGGCCAATTCCGATTGTCGAGGCCGATTTCGATTACCAAGCCGATCATCGAGGCTGATTCCGATTGTCGAGGCTGATTCTGATTGTCGAGGCTGATTTTGATTGTTGAGGCCGATTCTGATTATCGAGGCTAATTCCGATTGTCGAGGCCGATTGTATAGGGCAATTATCAATGCCGATTATCAGTGCCGGTTGTCGATACTGATTATAAGTATAACATCCTGATACATGCCCATATGTATCATTTACATATTTGTTATGAGATGTGGTTAACCATTGCATATGTCATTGGGCAGGTTGTTATGAGACTCCCTGATAGGTGGAGGCTATCTCACATGAGCGCATGATATGCACAGGATTGATGCATGACTGGATTGATTCGTGCACCTTGCATTGTGTGATACGATTACTATACGCCCTACGGACATCAATACCGTAGCCTCCACAGGCATGTCGTGGATGGCTAGATGGGACACTAGAAATGTTTGGTTTGAGCATTTGGGCACTTTGGATGTCCATGGGTGAAAGTCCCTAAACCTTCATGGCCAAGAGACGCTCCAACGTCTAGACCGAGTGGATTACATGAGCGCCCGAGTGCTGAATACGAATAGCCTACTTCTCCCACTGTGTCATGGTTGGTTGGAAGGGGGTGTAGCCTTATCTGCTCGATTCGTAGTGGACAAAACTAGGCTAAGTTTGACCAACTCATAAATGGGTCTGCTATCGACATGCCGGGTAGGTATTGGCTGACTACTGGCTGGGCAGATAGTGAGGTCTCTTCCACTCACCTGGTTGTGCACGATGGGGCGACAATCTGGTTGAAAGTGTACTAGACCCCGGTGATGATCCCAGAGATGTACAATACTGATTGGTGGAGGAGGAGATACATATTTAGCATTTTACTCATTCATTCATTCATTTACTATCCACTCGGGCTGTTGGTACGCAACTATTTGTTATATGTACCTCCGTGATGGCTAGGATTTTAGTTGGGGCGCGCGACTAACCTGAGATCAGGATTTTACCACATTGAGTCTGACTATCCAAATTTAGGTATGGGACTGGTTTGGATAGAAGTCCTTTGTGATGGACCCCGTAGCCTACGATACCATGTACTATCATCCCAACTTCACACTCCTGCTTGGTTATTTCATTCGCACCGCATATTGCATTACATCCGCGGCATATAGTATTCTGGGTTGCTACGTTTCTGCATTTATATGGATTAGATGAGGTTGATGTTATTCATGGCTCTTCAGGATTTACATATTGCATTGCATCATCGACATCTGATATTTGGCTCTCTATAATTCTGCATTTGCATAGCCGATCCGCATTGCATATTCTAATATTGAATGATTTATAGACTTGCCAGTATTTTCGCTTATTCTGATATTTGCGTGCTTGGCACTTATCTTAAGCATACACATTCACCACCTTCTAAGCTTTCTATAAGCTTATGCACGATAGATGTGTGCAGGTGACGTTAGGTCGTACCAGCGTTGAGCTTGGAGCGTGCAACGGACTTTTGGAGCTTTGATTTCGATATATGTATTTCCTTTTCAGTATTGTATTCAAATGTTTATATTAGTGGATATGATGTTGCCTTTGTGATTTGGGTAAACTTGTGATTATGTTTTTTACGAGATAAATGTACGTTGAAAAAATCCTCCTTATAGGATCCCAGAATCGGAATCTGCGTATGCGCGCTAGAGCCGAGAAGGGGGTACTACAGAGGATATCAGCACCTGATTTGGCAATTGAAAATTTTGTGAGCCCGGTTTCCAAGTTTGGGGTGTGACAATAATGGTCGTGGACCCTCCAATGCCTAAGTCAGGTTGGTAGACTTAGATTAAAGGCTTGAGCTTGGGTATGTTCGCTTACCTCCCTTCAATTACAGTAGCTATACTTGTAGGGTCCTTAGGTAGTTTCAAGACCTGCGTATTCCCGTGAGATCCACTGGATTTGCTGGATTCATTAAAAGGTTCTTATTTGGATGAAAATCTACTCATAAAAATATCACCGAGCCCGCCTCGGTCGGCGTGATCTTCGGGTAGGATCGTTCTAAATCTTTCCTTTCTTAGCATAAAGCAGGATTCTCTTTGGATATCCTAGCCCCGCCCCCCAACCCCCCCCACTACCGAGCTTTGTCCTCATACAGCTTAGCCCGAGGTCAACTCAGGGCTCATCTCTTCATCAGGATCGTCACTTGCTATGTTTTCCAAGCTCTATACTCTATCATATTGAGACAAAAGCTTGTTCTGGTCCTCTAGTCACTTCGGATTCGAGATATCTCTCTCGTGGTTGGTTATACTTCCCATATAGTGGATCAGTTTTATTTTACCCACAACGGTAAACATGGTGAAGTTGAATGACTATATTGACTGATGAGAAATTTTAGAAATGGTGGAGATCTTCTTTATCTTAGCAAAATAAGGTTTGCGATAGACTTCACTAGTTTACACAGTTGGCTTGAGCATAAAAGGGCTCCGAGGAGCATGATAGAAAGAGACAACTATCTAAACAGTGGTTATGCAAAAGGCATTAAACGGTAAGATTTTGAAAGCATAATAATTTATTTATTTATTTTTTATTATTATTATTTTATAGCCGAAGAAGTGAGAAGATCAATTTAATAACTTATTAGAGTGTTTCGGGTAATAGAGGTTATAAAAAAATCCACAATGAGCTATATTAAGGAAAATATGAATCTTGTAAAGCTTGTAATTAAAGAGGTTCATAATGGTAGTGAGCAAAATTATGTCTTATTAGACAAATATTGATCCAAAGTGGGAAGAACAACTTCATCATCTTTTGCATGCTACTTCATATTTTTAAGCCCAATCTTTCAATATACAAAGGATATCCATGGGTAAAAACCAAATCTTTTACGGTTTAAATTTTAAATTACTTTCCTATATTTGTATTTTAAGAAGAAAAAAAATGTCTTGATAAATTTTCAGCACCTTAAGCTTATGAAAGACTTGATGCATGTATTGCTCATCTAGAATTATCAACTCCACAAGAGATGGGAGCTGATGAAGAGGTAACAAATTTAGGGTTATACACAAGCAACCTAGCTCGAAAAGCTCGCTTAGCTCGGCTTGACTCGGTTTGAATGGCGACTCGAGGTGAGCCAAGCTTCATATGATCCAGCTCGTTTTGAAAACAAGCCGAGTTCGATCATAGTGGATCTTGACTCGACTCGACTCGAACTCGGCTTGGCTCGAAGCTCGAGCTCGAGCTCGGCTGAACTCGAATATTATATATACACGCACACACACACATTAATATATATATATATATAATATTTAAAAATAAAAAGAGTTAAAACTAAAACCCTACCCTGTCCGTTCGTCCCTTTCTTACCATTTCCACCAACTCACCACGCTTGAGCTCCACAGTCTCTCTCTCTCTCTCTCTCTCTCTCTCTCTCTCTCTCTCTCTCTCCCCATTTGCCCAAGCTCAATTCAGCATCCGCTCGACTCATCTCAGCCATACGGCCTACACTCAGCACTCACCCAAGCTCTCTCTCTGTCTCTCTCTCTCTCTCTCTCTACAGCACCAACAACGAGGTACCTTTAGGCTTTATTTAATATTATATATTTTATTAATAGAATATTTGATTTGGGAATTGGGTCAGGTGCGGGTTCGGTTAGTTGGGTTAAGTGGCTAGGTTGGGTTGGGTGGCTAGATTGAATTGGGTGTTAGTTGGGTCGGTTTGTTGGGTTGAGTCGGGTGTAAGTTGGGTACTATGTCGGGTTAGGTTGGGAGCAAGCTCGACTCGACTCGAGGTAAGCTCGCCTCGACTTGATCCATTAGCTTGCCTCAAGCTCGACTTGAAAGGTTTGGCAAACAAGCCAAGCTCCAATGATAAGCTTGAGGCCAAGCTCAAGCTTGAGCTTGAGCTCAAGGAGAGCACAGATGAGTCAAGCCAAACTTAGCCGACCTTGACTCAGCTCGATGTACAGCCCTAAACAAATTAAGATTGGTCTACAATTTCTGATCATTTGTCTTTTCATTGTTGTATTTGAATTATTAGTAATTAACTTCTAATATGAATATATAACGCCCCAAAAATTGGCACCTGAGAAAATAGACTCCGATCTCGAGTTTTCGGGTGTTAACCAAATGAAAATGCACATGTGACCTCGCTTAAATTCACATTTATTTCACATACGAGTAATCAGAGTAGCTCAATTCAAATTAGCAGATACAAAGCAAGGTAGAGGTAACAAAATCAATAAATGTAGGGTTAACAGTCAAACTACAATTAAAATATGGTGTACGCCTAAATGGGGATTATACAAGCCACAATATATATATTCAAAATGATTAAAGTGTAAAGTTTTTGGTTTGGTTAATATTATAAAACATAACGTCAGTGGTGCAAGACACTCTAATCCTACCCGTCTGAGTTCTCGATAGTACATGCATCAATAATATTATCTGGTTGGTGTTTTAAAATATCGTCCTAGAGTGAGAGTGAGTGATCAACTCAATGGTTCCATTAACTCCAAGTTACACATGTTATCAACTCCACTAGCATATGTAATGATAAAGCAAATTAAACACACAATTCCTAATTACTCTTATTAATGCACGTGTACGTTGTCATGAGATGATGGATGCCCTCACAATCCAACACTCCCTTATAAGTGACTCTGACACCTCATTCACAAATGTCAACACTCCCTCATCACGCAATCACAACGCCCAAGTCGTCACAACTTAAACTAATGCGATGAATGTTCATATTAGTAAATTAAGTAATTAATTAAGTCCGTTCATCCAGAAAATTTGGAGAAACTGGAATACGTCTATTTAGTCAATGGCCTGATCCAGATTGCTCGACCCAGGGTAGCCATAGCGGCTTAGTGTCTGCGATCCTTGATTTGTATTAGGGTTTACTACCCAGATGAAAACTATCCAATATATATGAGGCTAACACCGTCTTGACAAACTGACCCGACTGATCACTCAGGACCCAAATGTAATAGCTCGAAGGCACAGGTATAGGCCGCCCATCAATGGGTGGAGGGAGCCCATAAATGATGTAAGAGTCGTCACCCAAACAAAATTGTGGAGTGGTCGCGGCATCATTACAGTTTGACGTACTAGACTCATAGCCTTATTGGTTGCTCATTGGTCACTACAGGAAGGCTCGTCACCCCAACGTAGGTCGACAACACAGACACAATGTTGTATACCACCATGCCCAGCTCTCGAGACATGGGGATCATATCACTAATGGTTATTAATAGGCCTCTCATGGGTATGGATCGCTCCAAATTCAGGCAAGCTTGATCGTACATGGTGGACACACATGGTTGGTTAGCTAGTAGACTAGTTTGGTTGACTCAGGCGGATCTCGGTGCAACCGACATTAGGTGCAAGCATCCCATGTAGTCCGACTACTGTCTATTGTCTGCTTTCGGCTCGGGTCAATCAGACTGGTCTGGGGCAGCTGACTCAAATAGGGCTACGCTTGTAAATTTATGATTTGTCGGCCAACCTGATTAACCAAATAGCCGCAATCAATCAATATACTTAATAAATTAATTATTGTGTCTACAGGAAAGAGTACAAAAAAGTAAATCAGGAAAATTCTACTTGATTTAGGCATTTTATCGAACATGCAATCGTACCACCACTAATCATCGTAATTCGCATGAGGGAAGGAAAATTGAGTGCATATGCAGGTGGATAACATGAAGCATGAGCAATAAATTTACCAATTTCAACCTATTCTAACATTCAACTAAATATTCAGGCTACATTACAAATGATTAGCAATTTATGGAAGGCAAACGACCATACGAGTATGCACTAGTTAGCATACAATCATCTATTCACTATACAAATCATTAATCATGACATGGGTTCAATAAACGGTAACCTAGGGGTAATGGTCCTCACCTTAGAGTGGTATGTCGACTTTCAGACCCGCTCTTAGGGCTAAGGTCTCATGGATTTGCTTGTCGGTGCCTTACGCTAGTGAGGTTAGCTTGCAAGGGCACATGCAATCGGCCTCTAAGGCCCAAATCTAAAGAAAAGGCTCGATAGTTACCTATATTTGTCGTCGGGGCAATTCTGACTGTGCGGTGAGGTCACAGCTACATCGCGGGCTAGCGGCGATGAGGCGAATGCTCTAATTAATCCCCCTCCTACACCTTCTCCCCTTATTCTCCTCTCCCTGTCCCCTTTGTTGAAACTAAACACTACGAAAAAAAAAAGACCAAAGGCTACAGAATATTCTGGTTTTTGGCTACGGCTATAAACCATAGCTCATTTGCTACGGCTTAAAACCGTAGCTAAAACTGTCCAAACCGTAGCGAAAAGCTAACTCCGCCAGACGTACGTACAACCTTAGATACCTCATAAGGGACTCTACGTGGCCCATTAAAATGTGTATCCATGTTTTAAGAATATTTTAGAGCAAAAACCCAAAAAAGGAAGTAGATCGAAAGCTCAAGTGGACCACACGGTAGGAATGAGTGGAGATTAATCCATTAATCGATGGTGTGGTTCAATTAGACCTTCGATTTTCCTAGATGTTGGGTTCATTTCCAATAAAAAAAAATATTACAAAATTAATGGACGGAGTGGATATATCGATTGCATCAAGATGGACCCCACAAAGCCCTTGACAAGGCCGTCCGTCCAGATCCCGTCAAATGTGAACCATGGAGGGCCCGTTACGGACTGTTCAATTGCTACGGTCATATTAGCTTTTAACTATGGTTAAAAATCGTAGTAGGACCGTAGCAGGCAAAAATGTGGAAAACCGCGCTGCCTGTTGTCTTTTCCCCTATCGCGAAATTCATTTTCCTCCAGTCACTCACCCCTATTCCCTCTCACGTCCATCCCTTTCTCTTCCCTCTCTCTCTCTCAATCTCCCATGCCCCTCTTCTCTATCTCTCAATCTCAATCTCATGCCTCCCTTTCCTTTATCTCTCTCAATCTCCCATGCCCCTTCTCTCTCTCTCTCTCTCTCTCTCTCTCTCTCTCTCTCTCTCTCTCTCTCTCTCTCTCCACACCCCTTTCCTCTATCTCTCTCAATCTTCCTACGATGTTTCTAAAGGGCTTTTGAAATGATTACATTAAAATTTAGGTTTCCTTCTGTATGAATTTAGTCATGTCAGGTTGTTACTGTTTTTTTTTTGTTATAATTCATGAGAAATTACATTGACATGGATTTCTTACCGAAGACTTGCAGAAGACATCAGCTGGGTTGGGCTGCACCAAGTCCCTCAAAATCCTTGCTACCAAACCACCTAAAAAATAAATGAAATCCCCATCAATCACTCTAAATCCATACAGCCAACAAGCCCCAGGTCTATTTATGTAGTGTTCTACCAAACCACATAAAAAACAAATGAAATCCCCACCAATCACTCTAAATCCCCACAGCTAAACAAGCCCTAAGTCTATTTATATAGTGACAATTCTTGCTACCTTCAATGAATAAAGTGATAGAATTTTCATACAGTTGCATCTATATGGACTACACCAAGTGCCCCTGTATAAAAAGAATTTGCCTTTTTTTTGTTATTGTTATTTGTCGATAAAATTAGACTCTTTTTTGGTTTGATGGGATTTCAAGTGTATGGTGAGTATGCTAACTCCATCTATGCATTCATTGAAGGTAGCTTTAGGATTGAGAATTTAATGTCAGATATTGTGTAGTTTGATTCCCTGGTTTACTTTTCCAATTAATGTTGTTAATGTGAATGTAATCGAATATGATTGATTTCATGCCTCATAGACAGTGGCAGAAGTTGGTGCACGTGATATCTTATTAGTGTTGTCCATGGCTGCCTGACCTTTGTGGATGAGGATGGTTGTCAATTCCATATGTTTACTGAAAGAGGAGCAATCGGCTTTTGAACAATTATTATAGGTACTGTTTTCATGACTGCCAAGTCATAAGCAGATACCATCTTATTCCATTACAGGATATCTGGCGTGGATTTGGCATGAAATGGAAGATAGAAATTGGATTACATAGCCTTCTATTTTGTGCATTTTTCTATTCTAAATTGCTTCTCAAATAATTTATGACATTTGATTTGGGAGGGAGTATGTGCTTCCCACTTGAGATTTCAAGGCATTCAAACATACCTCAACTTTGACTAGATATATGCAACTAGGTGAAGCTCTTCATGTAGTTAAGACTTTATGATTAGAACTCCATTTTTTAGGTTTTGATGTCAAAAATAATATTCATTGGCAGGTTTCATTGATTGACAACCTTTAGCGGTGGCCTGTTTGGGATATGGTTTCTATTGACAATGTCCTCATGATTTCACAGGGTGGCCTGTTTTAATGGGAAGTGAGGGCAGTTTTACATTATTGAGTTGGATGGTTCATAATGTGTGTTTCATTTAATTTTAATTGGAAAATGAGATCTGGCAAATGGATGGAAATGAATATTTGAAAGAAATATTTTCTTGCATACTTTGTTAGAGTATGCTTGCTTGCATACTTTGCTCTCATCTTTCCAAAAAGAAGAAGCATACTCTGTTAGTCTTTTTTTTTTCCCCCTTATATCAGCATATCTTTTGTTTCTTGTGGAGTAAGGTATTGGAAATATACATACAAAATGTATTTTCTTTTCTAAGATTTTTTGACAAAGAATATTTATTCTGATGAAATAAAGAATGCTGCTGTATTCAGGAGACTGCAAGATTCAATAAATTACCAAGCTCTTAGTGATTTTCAATTATGAGCAATCAAAAAGTTTGGGGCTTTACTTTTCACAATTATTTTTAAACACTAAATAAGTTTCTTCATTGCATTCTATTCCCTAAACGTTCATATGTTTTGGTACACGCATTTGTTTAGGAATCAGAGCTCTGTCCAGACACCATCTATTTATGAAACAAACAGATTGTTCAAAGTTTCATTCTTGCTCCAGTTACTATCTTATACCCTATAAAGGCGTTCAGTAACTCCTGTAATTTTTAAATCCACCCAAGTAATTGCGACAGCCAGTCCCCAGCAAGGTAAAGGAGGTTGATGTCAGGTGGGTTGCCGATTTTGAACTTCCTCAGGCAATCGTGAGAATTCCTGTTTAAACAAGAACTTGTAAAGCTATCTCAGATAGCTGGAATAAGGCTATGATTAATATTTTCTTTCAATTTTATCGGTATTCAGTGTTCACTTGATTAGTAGACAATGTTGGTATGGTTTTGTTGAAAGTTACTTCTTTTACTCATAATGTAAAATACTTCGGCTTATTTGGTGCTTTCAAGCTTGATGTAATGTAAAATGATTGTTGAAGTTCTTGATACAAGACCATTTGCTGTTTTGGTATATTGCCTAGTTTATGAAAAACTTCCATTTTCAGGTCTTAGAATCAGCTTTCAACCGTAAACTTGTGGAAACATTCTCTATGAGATATAGAAGCACTAAAGAGGCAACATATGATCCCAAAGAATACTCTAGCTATAGGGAAACAATATGTAGTTTGTTGCTTTCCAATATAGTGGCCTTCAACTGTAATGACATGGTAATCCCATTATGAATTCAGACTGGTTTGACACCCAAGAATCCAAAAGAAGTTCTGAGTACTTCCTGATGGCTACTTCTTGAAACAGTTCACAATAGAAAGTTGAGGTGCATACAGCTGATTAGTTTAGAGGATATTCCACAGTGGGATGTGAGAGTTCTCAAAACTGCAACTAAGAGAACTGAAATTCACCAAATCCATGGGCTGCAATCTGTGTTATGATACATTCATGCCTCTGATGCCCCACTGAGCTTGTACACATTGGTGTTCATGTCTCTTATGCTATGTCTTGGCAACAATTTTCTTTTAGTTTGGTTTGTTACATTGTTTTATGGTGTAAGATGAATGCTTACGCATGATGTGTTAGATTTTGTGTTCTAGAATATTTTGAGCCTCCCTCTTAATAGAAAGATTGGATTAATAATATTATTCTGCTGCCATTTCAGTTTTCTGCTAGTCACAATGAGGAATGGTAGAGGTAAATGTTGATGAGCACTCAGGGTGAAAATGCTAACTGTGCCTTCTCATTCATGATACTCTTGTTTGCATGCAGATCATGTCTTTCATTTGTACTAAATATTTAACGACAACGCAAGACTTCAAAATTTTCTTTCAAGAAACAAATGCCCTGTTTTGCGTCTAAAGAGGGCTCGGTATTTGGGGATCCTTTTTTTTTTTTGACTTTTACCCCTTTGTTTTTCTAAAGACTAAAAACTTTGATACTGGCAGTGTGCAATGGAGGTTACGCAAGCACCTAGATTACTTAAAAATTGTATACATGGCGTACAGGTCATTGAACTATCCAAATGATGCCCAGTTTAGATGTATAATGAACAGAAAAGTTATGCTTGTTTGATCATCTATTGGTTTTGTGCTGAGTTATTTGATGGAAATGAAAAAAATATCCTATGGTCCAATTTCAACTAGTGTCCTCGGATCAAAGGGTAGGATTGTTCGACCAATCTCAATTTTGGGACTATGACTTAGTGACAGTGGGTTCCTCAACTAAGCCAGTTTAATTTGTGTTAATGTATGCCACGTGTTCAATTTTCTTAAGGGTGATGTTGTCTGTTGAAAATGACTGGTATTTTTATGTCGTTGAGATCCATCCACCTTTAAACTTGCATATGTGCCATGTGTGTGGTGGAATAATTGTCCCAACTTATTGAAATCTAGGCTCTATTCTACATTACTAATTCTGCTACATCTTATGGACTACGTTCATGCACAACATAATTTCGTTCCTATTCGGTGATTGATTTTTGTTTAAAATGAGCAATCTCACTAAGGTTCAGAAATTGTAGCTCAGTTCTACTCATGGATTTGAATATTCGTATCAAATTGGCCAATATGTTTGCATTTGATCCATATCAGCTAGTTCCCATACACATACGAGTTTTGAAATGGCTTGGCCCAAATTTTGATATGGCACACTGTATTGTTGTGAGATGATACATCTATAAATACCCCTTCTTTGATTTTATTAGTCAAAGGGGCAAACCATTACTTTTTATTTTCGTTTTTCTTCTTCTTTTGTTATATTGCGATGTAGTCTCTCTAACCCATCAAATCATACTTGATTTGTGTTTTTTAGGGCCTATTCAATTGATTTTCCAAAAATTTCATATTTTAACTGTTTTTACCGATTTTTGAACAATTACGTTCACGCATATTGAACAGATAAATTGCTTTTTTTAATAAAGTAAAATAGCATCTACGATATGCTTTTGGGGACGACCCTGTTTGTTGTGGTCTTGGATCAAGTTCGGTTTCTACCAGCTCAACCAAAGAGCTAAAGACGAACACACACACACACACACACACACACACTCTCTCTCTCTCTCTCTCTCTCTCTCTCTCCTCTGTGGAGCCTGGACAATGGAGACCAGCCACCTATCATACATGTGACCCAAGTTGAAACTTGGTTGTGTACATGATTCCCATCCACCACTAATGGATGGTTGGATATCTAGGAATAGAGTCTCATTTAGAAACGAGAATGCATGAATCTTGTTGTAGAATTATTTTAACTGCTCCAATTTTATCCCTGTTAATTATAGTTTCTGCTGCAGGTTAGGAAATGTGAGTTGTCGGTTGTCCCTACAAGGGAATTACCATCTGAGGAATGTCCAACCTAGCTCTCTAGTTCCTAATCAGGTAAATTTAGAACCACCTGCTTTCTAATTCCTAGTCAGGGTGAAGGAAAAAAATCGCAACCTACCGAAGTATATTGTCCATTAGACTCTGGCTCCCAGTCCTGCTTCCTACCTATTTCTTTTTCTTTTTTGCCTGCTATCTAATTACCTAAATTTCCTTCTATGCAGCTATATTTTAATCCTACTACTGTGAAAATGTTGAGCAACCTAAAGGTATATATTGTTGACATATAGATTGTCTTTGACATTTTGCATTTTGCATTTTAGCATAACTGTTGCACACTTGCTATATGTTGATGAAGTTTGGTTTTGCAGTATGAAAGCAATGCGCGGTTCGTGAGGTGGTCAACCATGTGCAGTAAGCTTTTGGATCAAAGCGAAGATGAGAATAGGGTGTTAGTTGATGGAAAATTGATAACCAGTAGAGGCACACATCCATGGAGTTGTCGCTTGCGATTGTTGAGAAGCTATTTTGCTGCGAGAAGGCATTGGATCTTGTTGTCAATGAGAACTTTACATAGACATGTAACTATTATGTAGGCATTGTACTTTTGTCAATGGATTAAAATGAATGATTGTATTTGATTGAATGAATGAATGATTGTATTTGATTGAATGAATAAATATTTAGCCATGAAGTATTTATCTATATTAGCTTATATGAGTTGATCTATTAGGTCATGTACTACAATGGTAAGAGATGCCATTATTATATTTTCTTTAATTAATTTTTTAAAAAATAGGTAGTAGCTACGGCTATTAACCGTAGCCCTTTATCTGGAAACCGTAGCTGTGTCTAATTTAAGCCTATTGCTACGGTTCTTTCTCTACTTTTAGCTAATATGTTAGAGCTACGGAAAGTATTGCTACAGCTTTAATCCATAGCTATTGTCTTTATGGCTACGGATTAAAACTGTAGCTATAGCTTTAAGACCTATGGCTACGGCACCAATGGCTACGGTCATGCTACAGACTATAACTATAGCCATAGGCCTTTAGCTACGGCTTTTATTCGTTGCCTTTGCCCACTTTTTTAGTAGTGAAAATTTCGTATAGGAGTGAGAGAGTGGGAATTGGGGCTATTTATAGTGTTAAGAATGTGCACAAATAGCCCCAATGCCCCTTTTTCTAATAAACTTGCACTTGGGGAGGCTGTTTTCGAATTACAGGGCCTTCCGAGGCCCCACTAGCTTATCTACACCATGGGGCATGTGCCCTGCCATGGGATCTACGTTTCATCATAATCAAGCGGCAATCGGACGCTTCTATCAATCGTGGGGACTGCACTTGCAATTGACGATCGTCGGTGCTCGATCGGGGCCAAGGCTATACGGATATGAACGGGGAAATGTCTTTAACTCGTACCTCAAGTTTAGTTGCAATCTAACGATTGAAAAGTCACAACTTCGTGAAAGAGTGGGGGGTCTATTTCACTTAAGTTTCAGATTTCAGCCTATGGTATTTGCGTATTCTAAGCACTCGGTCTTTGTCCCAAGTTGACCAGTTCTAGGCACTTTCATAGTTCACCACCCGCGATGGATGTTAAGCCCACTAAGACGAACCTCTTTCTATAGACTCGAGTTTAGTGGCCCACTAATGAGCAGTCCAGCGCTTGTTCAGATAATTGAGGTATTTCTGGAATAAATTAGCTAGGGAGATTTCTTGTGCGTAATGATTAGGGTATCGATTAACTAAGTTCATAGTGTGGCCTATTCACAAACAGTGGAAATGGTAATTCGGATCTAATCACCATAATCAAGAACCATAATTCAACTATACTCAAAATTACCCGTATTAGTAAAATATATTAAAAATAGAGAATCTTAATTTAATCATATAGGATGATTCCTAGTATTATTAGAATCAATTACTAAGAAGACATCGAATATAAAAACTCTAAGATGAAAAAGATATCGGTGGCCCATCGACAATGTGTAGTTGCATAACTTTTTAGTTTCAATAAGTCTATTTCATATAATATTTTTAGCACTTTCAATTATTAGATTATTTTTATTATTTTTGTAATAGTTTATCATCAAGTCTACTTTAGCCCCACTAAATTTCATTACATTTAGAGTCTCAAAAAAATTCTAAAAATTTTGGAAGTACCAGCTGTTTGAAAGATATGAATTTTTGAAGTCAGTGCGCTGAAACTGCCAAATTCCGAACATGCAGAATATTGCTGGACAGGGGGTGGCGTGGCCACGCCGATTCGAGGTGGGCAACGCCGCCTGCTATCCAATTTTGGCATGGCCACGCCAATTTGGGGTGGGCAACCCCACCTGCTATCTAATTTTGGCGTGGCCACCCCGATTCGGGGTGGGCAACCCCGTCTACAGTCCAAGTTTGGCATGGCCACGCCGATTCGAGGTGGGCAACCCCACCTGCTATCCAATTTTGGCATGGCCACCCCGAGTCGAGGTTGGCAACCTCGGGGTCTGTCCCATAACTTATTCTTAATTTTCTTTTTTGTGGTTTTGGCCGACCCCATATCACTCCTTTTTAGTCCCAAACACATGTAAATGCATGCATGGACATGCACGTAAATCGAAAAATCAAAAGTAACATCCAAGGACAACCAATTCCCAGTTGGTAAAAATCCAGGGCGTTACAAAATCTATTTTTTAAAAAATTAATAATAATAATTTTCAAGATGAGTAAGGGGATTTTTCCTTCGATCTTGTTAAACAAAGTAGACACCATGTAACTCTAAGCGAGTATTAGTGAAAAGTGAACATTGCCAAATAATTTTATAGTTTTACATATTTAGTTTTACAATTTTAATATAATTTTTTTCATTCTTACTAAATTTGTAAATTTTAGTCTTTTTGAATTTAAATATATTTTTTCATTCTTGATGAAAGTTAATTATTATATTTTGGGCCAAATGTGTACATATTCAGGCTGTGAAAGTGTAGACACCCCACCTCGAGCCAATAAACTTGATTAAACAAAAACCTCAATCCATACGCTTAACCCTAGGCCAAACCCCAATCCATACCCTTAACCTTAAGTCAAACCCCAATTCATACCCGTAACCTAAAACCAAACTCAAACCCTAAAAACACTAAAACCTAGTTAACCAGGTCACAGTAACTTGTAAGAACCTTAAACTTGGTCATGAACCCAAACTCTAGAAAAAACCTAACCTATAAAGTTTACCCTCGAGTCAACCCACTAAGTCGACTTACTTGATCAGCCTAGATAGCCTACCCAGTCAACTCACTTTGTCAAGCCAAGTCCATAAACCTATTTTGGCCCAAGCCCATTCCAAAGCCCAAATCGAATGGAAGGGGAGACGACAAGGCAACTTCAAAATACCAAAGTTGTCCATGTGTACATGAGGAATATCCCTCTAAAGCTAAGGCAAAAAGGAATGATGAGCGGCACCCAGGGTGTCACTCGTCATGTGGCATTGGCCGTACTTTGGCTAGCTGCCCACTCGTGTGCAGTTGTCCTCCCTACTTCTTTCATGCATGTGCAAAACTTTGAAATTAATGCCCCTTACTTGAGCCAAAATTATTCCTTATGCCATCTAAACCAACGCATGAGATTTTTTCCATATGACAATCTCAAATCTCAGCCATCCAAACCCTTTTTAACCTCAAGCTTTATGAGAATTATCAGAAAATTAGGGTGGAGGGTTATTAATACCCCGTTTCCTTCACATTTTAACCATCCTAAAAAATCATCCCTTATCATTCCTTACCAATCCAGAAGCATCCTAAACCCCTTTAGTCATCCCCACTAAGGAGAGTAAGAGTGAGGAAGAGAGCCTAGCTTAGGTCTAGCCCTAACACTAGCCTCTTGAGCCGACCCAAGTTTAATCCAAGGCACTTGATACGATCCTTATGACACTACCGTCCACCCAATTGTTTTCAATTAAGCTTCATCTAGCCATAACATTTGTATAACATAATATTCATCTCATCACTCAACACATTTTGCACTAAATTGGCTTGGAAGTTTACTCTAAAGCTTACCGATTTAATCAGATCCTGCCTAACAGAAAACCTGCCAATTACTTCACATTTTGTCACAAGCATTGCATCATTCATATACGAGAATTGAATCCTATCCATCAAGAACAGTCTGATCCTATGAAGTAGAGACCGTACATTTGTACAGGCAGAGTGGGTGCCTATTACATTCCCTCTCTATAACCGTGGTCCCTTACTCAGAATCTCTGATCGCAAAACCAAAGAGTCATATTAGGGCAAAAAATGTTCGGATCCCTACTCTGATGTTTCTATAGGCTAGTCAATTGCAGATATGAAGAAATTAGCCAGTCGACTCTGGTCAAACATAACTAATCAATCACAATACAAATCTCTCGATAAAGGTAACCTGTGGAAAAGTGGTTCGAGTCAATTCTAGCCCGAGATCCAAGTGTCCACAGAATGACAACTCTACTGGGGATGTGCTAAACATACCAATTGATACTTGACTAAAAAAATAGGATCTTTTCATTTCTTAAGGGTAAGTAGTTCTCGAGCATTTGTATTTGTATTAATTTCTAATAAAAATTGAAAAAAACATCAAAAATCCAAAACTATTGCACCTTTTGAAAGTGCCCTGGTTTGTCAATTAGCGTGAGTGTTGAGTCAGTTAGACAGAAGAGCTCCATAGGAAGATTGATCAAAGCATCTGCCTCAACCGGATGTGTGCCCGAACTTGCCACAGGTAAATTTAAGCCTCACATCCCATGTCCTAAAACACCAGGTAATTAAAACCCTTAAAATGGATTAGAATATCATAGAGTTTTTGGGTTAGAAAACTTTTTTCAAAACTTTAGAAAATCTCTAAGTTTTCTACCTCTGTCGATTTATCGATAGACTGATCAATATAATTAACCCGTGCTGTCGATGTCCTCGATGACCAATCGATACCATCAAAATGAGGACAAAAGATGTCCAGTAACCACATACATCTCTGGACGGATTTATCGATATCATTGAAGTTTGAATCTCGCGTCTATCGAAGTTGACTCGATAAAATCGATAGCACATCTACGGTGTCCCTGTTTTTACTAAGGAAAACCATAAGATTGTCAATATATTGAAGTCCTCCTCGATATCAATGGAATTCAAATCTTGATGATATCGGAAGGCCTTTGATGATATCGGTCTTGGACACTCAGTTATCCAGCAATGTTTTTCAGGTGTTTTTATCTTGGATCGAGGGTCACTCGATAAAATTGATATTCAAATATAGATGATATCGAGGCCGGGTCGATTGCATCAAGAATGGACATAAGCTATCCAGCAAGCTTACTGGAAAATCCTTTGGATTTATCGATGCATCGACACTGCCATCGATATCATCGACATTCAAATTCTGATGATATCGAGTGTGCCTCGATCATTCTTTTAACCTAAAATATTTCAGAGGCAGGTCTTTCACATTTTTCAAATGTCGAGGAATCGATCCTCGTTTCGATGAAATCGGAGTTCAAAATTCGCTGACATCGATGAGTGTTTTGATCTCCTCGACCAGTTGACAAAAGGTTTCAAAAGCATATGACATTTGAGTTTATGTCATCGAGTGGCCAGTCGATGTAATTGAGAGTATACGCTCGATGATATCGACCCCGCTCAATGATATTGAACTCTATCATAAATGTGACCGTTTTATATCCATTGGAACCTTTTGCCTATTTAAAGAGGACTTGTCTTTAGTTGCTGGTAGAGAAAGAAGAGAGTACTTTTAAGTGTTTAACCTTAGATCATATGCCTAAAGCCCTTTCTCTCATGGGAGTTCATCCTCCAATCCACCCTCGAGTAGATTGGGGAATGAACTTCTGCATTCAAGGATCCTCCAGCTACTACCTTAATGGCAAATCATTAAGCTGGGATGCCTTGAATGCATAGATGATGGGAATCGCTCTATCTTCCCTATAGGAAAATATTTAAGAGAGTAGGATTCCATCATAGCCTTGACCCAACCCGTCGCCATGTATTGGTACATCATCTGAGTTGTGGATCAAGGAAGCAGAAGATTCTTCATCGACAAGGAGGAGATCTTCGACAACGTGCTGAATGGGACTCATCCACTTATTTGTAAGTTATTAAAGTCCAGAGGACCCTTGTGATCATTCCTTCTTAGGATTGGGTCTAAGGTGTTTCTCACCCCTTGCAAGCCCTCGTAGGAGGCCTCCGGTGGGAGTGTACGTGGTGGGTGCATTGTGTTGACCCTTACTCTGTGGAGAGCATAAACATCTAGGTTCCTTGTATGGATCCTTGGCCAGTGTGCCTAAAATCGGGTGTTATGTGTTGACCCTTGCTCATGGGAGCATAAGCTGTCAGCTTAGGAGTAGGTTGTAATGGTTAAAGGTGAATCTGATTTAAAACCTTGGGTTTGAGGTGAACCGTGTGAAACCCCCTTAGTGAAATTTGGCACACTCAAGGGTTGAGTGCATCTACTGGGAGTGGAGTAGACAAGCAGTCGAACCACTATAAAAATGATTGTGTTTGTGATTGATATTTGTCTCTGATTACTTGTGTGATTTCATTAACTGCTTTCATATTTTCTCACACCTCACACACAGTCACATACATCATAAACTCTAGTTTATTTCTGATTATCATTCAATTAGTTTTATGATTGGATCCTCTAATTGGCTTGAAAGCCATTAGAGTTACTCTGAAGATATCCTAATGTTATGCATGCCCATTTACCCAAGATTGGATTAATAGGATTTTAAATAATCATAAAATATTAAAAAATCCTATTCACCCCCCTCTAGGACATATTGACATATTCCTACTTCAACTAAAGCGGTCATTACCGTAATTTCACCTTTATGAGCCAGGCACTCCCAAAAAAACCTCTCCTTCCGTAGCATCATTCAAACAAGATTGTAGACAACCATGGCTAACCATGAGGAAGAAGTCCAATCCTTTCATGCACTCAATCTCATAGAAGCTCAGCCTGCATAGCCGTAATAGATAAAAGTCCCATTGATCGTCCAAAAATTAGCACAAGGAGTCAAAGCAACATAGGAGATGTTTATGTAATTCATGCAAGCATAAGCCACCGCAGCCAGCAACTAAGCTGGCCCATCTCAACCACCAAAACAACTAGCTTTAAGGTTCTTTCCAGCTTCTGATTCAAACCAAGCGCAGAACTCAGAATCCACACAAGATTACCAACACTAGTTAGGATTCAAAATACCCTCTCGCAACTGGGAGTCAAAATAATCCCACGACCAAGATTCTCAGTCAATTTCTAGCCAACCTCGTAACCGGGGTTTCAAATCAAGTTTCAACAGATCCAACAGCCAGGATCCCCAGTCAATTTCCAGTACATCCCGCAGTTGGGATTCAATTTTCAGCAGCAACGATTTCTCCAACCAAAAGCCTGGGACTAGCACTGGCGAATGCCCATAATGGGGGTTAGTGTCAAGTCCTCTACAACTAGCAGGCAGTGGTGAATACCCAATAAGAGGGTCACTTTTCAGCTTCTTAGCCTCCCCCGACTGTGAGCGCCTTTCAATTCCAGCAATTTCCCCCAATCGGGAACACAATTACATTGCAATAAGCTCCCCCTAACGAGAGACATAGGGTCAAAAAACTTGATCACTATGTCGGAGAAGCAGAACAAGCTCAGCTGCAAGATATGTCAGTTTCTCAAACAAGACGAACAAAAATAGAGGAGTTGTAAGAGTAGCTCCAAGCCATGCAAAATCATCTTCAGCGACAACAAGGGGTTGACCTCCCCTCGACAAAGTTTAGGGACTTGTATCCCTTTCGATATCCACTAGTACCTCAAAACTTTAAGGTTCCCAAATTCAAAGCTTTCTATGGAGAGTTGAACACCATAATAGGGAATGATGGTGCCCTCATCCGCCTATTCCAAAAATATTTGAAGGGTGATGCTTTGGATCGGTATACATCATTGGATTGTCACCATATCAAGACTTAGGAACAACTTTTCTAGGCCTTCGTCAACCGATTACGTACAATCTCAACATGGCGCTAAGGATGGCGGATTTAGCAGCCCAAATTAGAGAAGCGATGAGACATTGTTAGCTTATGTCAAACATTGTCGAGCTATCGCCATCTGAATGCGAACCCCTATCAACGACTAGGAGTAGATCTCCATGATCGTGCACTCGACAAACCCAAGTAATTTAGGGTGCTTGATCTTATACCCATATACAAACTTTACCCAATTCATCCGCGCAGGGGAGTGAGTTGAGGTCAGAATAAGGGTTGAAACAATTATCCCATGGCCACATCAAACTGCTCTAAAAAAACAGAGCAAGATCGAGGGTAAACCCCCGAGATATAGAAATGGAAGTCGTTCAATCTAATGTCTAACAGAGGTCAACAACATCATCACCACTGCTCAAGGCAGTTAGTACACTCTCAACAGGGATGCCAGCAACATCATCAATACCAACCTTAGCAGCACTAACAAAGATATCAAGCCCGTCCACCATAACAAATTTTACAATCACCACCACAACGACAACAACAATAGCAGCAGCAGTTTAGGGGTAACACAATACCCCTATCAAAATCAGCAGATGGCATGGGAACCTATGAAGTTCACCTTGCTCACACAAACATATAGTCAGATCATGGCTATGTTAGTGCAGAAGCAATTCTTGTCTCCCTTAAAACCTATGCCACATTTAAACCCTCTGCCACCCAAATATAATGAGCATGAATATTGTGCATAACACCAGGGTCAAGGTCACACCACAAATTGGTGCTTTTCGCTAAGGCATGCAGTCCAAGATTTGATTGAAAGTGGGAAGATTGTGATCTCAACTCTCGGAACAACTCCTATAGTTACACCCACCATATCCTCCAGAATCATCTGTCATAGCATCAAGCCAGCCCTAGCACATCAAGCAACCTTGCCATTAACTTCATTGAGGATAAGAGCATCGACCTTTTCTTCTCCCCCATTTAGTCCATCCATGTTATCACAAACCACACACCTTTGTTCTTGCCAAGGGCACCACAGGCCCTTACACCCACACCCAAGCTAATAATTCTATAGGAGAGGTATGATCCTCATCTTTCGACATCAACTCCCAGCAACAATGAGCCATCCAAGCCCATTATATTGGAGGGCGCGCCTTCCCATTTCGAGTCAATCATCCTACAAAGGGCGTTCACAACCCTTAAACTAATAATTCTAAAAGGTGCCTTCTTCTTGCACCCATCATTATTCCCACCAGTCAAGCAAAGGGCCAGCCAAGAAGAACCAGTGATCTTGGAAGGAGGACCTTCAACATACGAGCCAGTCATCCTGTAAGGGGCAACCGGACTACAAGCCAACAAATTCTTTGAAAGCTTATCTCTCATGCCACACCAGCTAGCCCATCACAAAAGACCCACAGAAGAATAGCAGATGGCTATGCAAAGATGTTTCACTGGGAAGATAGTCATTCCATGGGAAACACTATCGTTAAGAGCGGGATGAGACACAAGGTTACCATGACAAGGTAATTCAAAGCCTTAACAGCATCTTTTAAAGCACCAGTGGTATTGGAGGGACGAGAAGCTCCTTCCTACAAGGTGGTACCAAGGCATTACCTAGAATTTGATGAAGTTGGGAACATGAAACCCAATTTGCATTCAAAGAGACGGAATAAGCCAAAGCGACTTGAAAGTCGCTCTATCCGGTCTAAGAAGTAATGGAGAGGAGGCATATGATGTGGCTACATAGCTAAAGACGATCCCACCTCAAATATTTGTCTAGAAATTACTATGCACATCGCGCATGCACAGAGAGTTGTTCGCCAAGACTCCGAGTGACGCCACATCGCCTCGGACACTCCCCCGAGTTGATCGCACTCATGATCAAGTAACTTATTACTCTCTGGGCCATTACATTTACTGACGATGAGCTTCCTCCTGAAGGCCAAAATCACGGAAGATCATTGAACATAACCTTGTGTTACAAGGACTTATGGGTCTCACTAGTCCTCTTTGATAACAACTCAAGCCTAAATGTGTGCCTGCTTTGGACCGTTGTGTGCTTGTCCATCGAACCATCCTCTTTCTGACCAAGGAACATGAGTGTTAGAGACTTTGAAAACTCCCGTAGGACTATAGAAGGGGAGATAGACATTAAAGTACAGATTGGCATGGACATTATAGTCATCACTTTCCAAGTCCTATACATCACTGTCTCATTCAACATGTTTTCAGGAAGGTCGTGGCTTCACAAGGTCAAAATTGTTCCATCTAACCTCCATCAACAGGTAAAATACATTATAGATAACAAGGTGATCTCCATTTTAGCCAAGCCTAAATTCATCATCCCAAGAAGTTACAGCGCACTAGAGTCGGACATCCTAGTTATCGACATCCAGCACTTTAACAAAAATGTTGCCTACCACAGTTTCAAGTTCGGGACTGTGAATGCGATCACCAATCCATCGCTAATGAATGTTAAGTGTGTCTTCCCATGTATAGAATGCATAAATCTCAAATATCATGCAAAGAATCTTTACAAAACAAGAGCAGTAGAGATGACCTACAACCAAAGGAAGTGGGGGTTGGGATACCGGCTTGCTTTCAAGGAAAATTGGAGGAAAAGAAGATTTCGATGCATGCCAATCCATTTTTTCAAGATGGGAACATCTTGCAAGGAGTGAGGATGAGGATGAGGATGACCCACCGAGTTGAGAAAATATCTCCCACTATTCCTGAGTGGAGCATTATGGTTGCCCATACAATGCGAGATAATCCTAGGACCAGTGGGAAGAGAACCGCTGACAGAAGAAGAAGCATCCAACCAAGGGCAAGACCAAGTACAACATTTGAAGGACTATGGGGATGCCATAATACCCCTCCTCACTGAATCATCGATTAATCAAGGGCACAACCTACCTATTTTAAATAATCAAGGGCACGATCTGCCTATATTAGCCAGCAGTAAAGGGAACAACCTCCCCACCATTCCAGTCAATCAAGGGGACGACCTCCCCATCTTTCCAACCAACCAATAGAACAAACTGTCTGTTCTAGCTAACTAGGGGTACATCCTGCCCACCACATCTTCAATCAATTAGGGGGACAACCTCCCCATCGCAGCATGGACCAACCAAGGGCACGACCTGCCCACTCTATCTAGTCAAGGGGATAACCTCCCCATCTCAGCCACAGTTAACTAGGGGCACGACCTGCCCGCTCAACCTTCTAGTTAGGGATACAACACGTCCACATCAACAACCCACACCCAAGGGAAACATCACCATACAATAAATCATAAGTAGAAGGAGCCCATTCATTGGACCATGAAGGGGAAATGGACAATCCTAGATTGGTCAAGTATCCAAATACCATGACAAGTCGAGGAGTTAGTTAAGCTCTAATGTGTGGTAAGTCATTCAAGTGGAATATGCTACAACTCTGACCTTGATCCCAACCTCGACTTGGCAGAGATAATGGTCATTGGGTCAGGCCATGATCCTTCACCCATCTCATCAACTTTAGTCGAAAGGGTTGGGGATCTTAGTTGGACTTCGGTCCCCCTAACAGTTGAATCGGCCGGTGAGCCATCATAGGGCATCTATCTCAAAAAATGACAACTTAAGTTGCATTTGGCATCTATAGCCAGGTCAGCCTCAATCATGGTTTGCAATGCCGACTTGTTCTGGATCCATTGGAGCTAAAAATTCTAAAAATAAAAAAATAAAAACTTTCAAAATAAAAAAACATCAAATATTCCAGCTTTATAAAACACCAAAACATCAAAAAATGTTTCAAAACCTACATGAAACAATATGCCTACTTCATCTGTGGAGCTGCATGAGTTTAAGGTTGACATATATGATTTCGACATCGAGTTAGACTTGAAACTCATGGGTCTAGACACAATCTAGGATGGGGAAGATGATGACACAGCTTCCGAACTAGAGGATCTCCTCAAAAATTTTGAAACCAAGGCTAATATTGTGGTAGACAACTTTGAGATTTTAAACTTGAGGACTCCTAAAGTCCCTTGGGAGGTCGCTATCTATAGAGTATAAGTGGAAAATGGTAGACTTCCTAACTCCAATGCTATCCAATTTTGCGTTCTCATGCGAAGACATGCCTGGACTTGATTAATAATTTATGGTACATCACTGGCCGACTAAGCCTAAAATGAAGTTGGTCAAACAGAAGTTGAGAAGAATAAAGCCAAAATGGGCTCTAAAAGTCCAAGAAGAAGTCATTAAATAGTATAATGTGGGATTCTTAGTAGTCTTCAAGTACCCTGAATGGCTTGCCAAGATTATGCTAGTACCAAAGAAGGATGGTAAGGTTTAGATGTGCATCGACTTCTGAGACCTCAACAAAGTCAGTCCTAAAGATGACTTCCCCTTGCCACATATCAACACTCTTGTCGACAACACTGCAGGGCACGAGATCTTCTCATTTAAGGAGGGATTCTCAAGCTATAATCAGATCAAGATGGTTGTAGAAGACCATGAGAAGACTTCATTCATTACACCATGGGGATCATTCTACTAAAAGCTTATATCGTTCGGTTTAAAGAAGGTGGGAGTTACATATCAATGAGCGATGACGGCCTTGTTTCACAACATGACGAATAAGGAAATGGAAGTATATGTAAATGAAATGATAATCAAATCTCATATGATTGAAGGGCATTTTGAAGACCTGAAAAAGTTTTTCAACAGGTTAGAAAAGTACAAGCTCCATCTCAACTCTCAGAAATGTTACTTTAGTGCAACCGGAGGAAAACATCTTAGCTTCATAGTCAGTGAGGAGGGCATCGGGGTCAATGAAACAAAGACAAGGGATATCATCCAAATGGCTTCTACAAGGACCAAAAAATAAATGTGAGGTTTCCTCGGCAAAATTTAGGACATCGGTTGCTTCATTGCATCCCTCAGTCCCATCTGTGAGCTGATATTTAAGCTCCTACAAAAAAAAAAAAATTAAGAAATACTTGATGAATCCCCCCTATTCTAGTGCCGCCAACTAATGGACGACCTTTACTATTATACATTTCAATGGTAGCAGACGCCATCTGGTTGTTCTCAGTCAACACGATGAAACAGGAAGGAAGGAGCAAGCAATATATTATTTGAGCCACAGGTTCACCGACTACGAGACATGGTATTCAGCGTTTGAGAAGACATGTCTCGCCCTAGTCTAAGTAACTTAGCGACTTAGGTAATACATGATTGCATATCCTATCCTTTTTCTTTCTCGTATGAACTTGCTCAAGTACTTATTCAAGAAGCTAGCACCAAAGTGGAAACTACTTCTGTTTGAGTTCAACATTGCCTATGTCACTCAGAAGGCAATCAAGGGTCAAGCACTCATTAATCATCTAGTTATCCACTTGCTACCAGATTACCAGCCTTTGAAGACCATCTTCCTATATGGGGATTCCTCTTCATTAAGGGAGAAGCGGACAAGAAGGTTGATGAGTGGAAGCTCTTCTTTGATGGTGTGGACCTTAGAGGTGTACACAAGTCGAACCAAGTCGAGCTTGGCACAACTTGACTCAGCTCGGCCACTTGCTGACCCCAGCTCAAACTCGGCTCAGCTTGGTCCTCGAGCCTGACTGGCCAGCTCAGCTCGGTTCGGTCAACAGCTCAGGCTAGTTCAAGCCGAGTTCGAGACAAGATCGAGCCGAGTTTACTTGTACGGCATTTTCACAGACACATGGTCTGCACCTTCTCACTGTATATAAAACAGCAACAATGGTTTTATAGATATTTATCAAACACCTTGTAAGTAAATAAAAATCAAGAAAAAAAAGGGTATTTGTTTCATATACGTACCTTCCTTGCCACCAGCCACACTTCATTGAGTCATTTCATCAAGCACTAGGTGAGTAACAACAATATCAAAGTAACCCAGTCACCAAACTAAATCGATCGGAGTTCGATTCGAGCTGGATTCGATCCGAGTCGAGTCGAGCTTGGGCAAGCTCGAATTTGGTTCAAAATTTTTTCGAGCAAAAAAATCAGCTCGACTCGGCTCGAACTCAGTTTTGAACTGAGTCAAATCGAGCTTTTTCGAGTCGAGTCAAGCAAGCTACCAAGCTAACTCTGCTCGCGTACAGTCGTAAGTGCGGTAAATTCTAAAGGAGGAGTAATCGAAGCAACTCTCTACTCTCTCGATGATGACCCTATTCCTATCTCAAAGTGAATTACATTTGAATGCACCAACAACACGGTAGAGTATGAAGCCAACATTGCTGGTCTGAGGGAAGCCATAATCTTAGGCGTAAAAAAATATGAGTATTCAAAGATTCATAGTTTATCATTAACCAGACCGATGACGACTAGAAAACCAAGGATGAGAAGTTGATACCATATCATGTATATCACAAAAATCTGGTTAAAGAATTCAAGAAAGTCACCTTCTCACATATGCCAAGAGCGAAGAACCAATTTGCAAATGCTCTTGCCACCCTAACATCAATGCTAGAAATCCAAGAAGAGCCAACCTTATGCCTATAAATAGAAGAGGTTGAAGCCGCCCCAAGCAACAAACCCTGGTACACCAATATCAAGCAATACCTCAAAGTTAGAAATACCCAGAAGAAGATATAAGGATAGATTGTTAAACCATCTAGTGATTGGTGGGGCAATTCACAATCAGGGGCTAAGTTCTCTATAAGAAATCCTTCAACTAAGTCCTTCGATGCATGGATGAAGCCGAAGCTGCAAGAATCATGGAAGAAATCCATGATGGAATATGACACTCACATTTTTTTAACACATGCACACACACTCACGCTGTAGTGGATTTCACCACCTATGGGTACTCAAACCCTTGCCGGGTGTTGAAACTCATGAGAGTTTACCACCAGAGCAAGAGTAAGGACTCGAATATGGCATTCACATGAATGGGCATATGATGACAAAAAAGATCCAATGAATTGGCTGCTATTAGATGGCAATAGAGAGACTGCTACCAACATGTCAAGAAATGCTTCAAGTGTTAGGAACATGCAAATCAAACCTCTACCATCTAACATCAACCTACCGAAGGTTGACTTTAAACCATTGCCATCTGAGCTTAAATATGTCTATTTAGGTCAAGGAGACATATATCTAGTGGTGATTTCTTCCCACTTCGATAATGAGCAAGAGAGCAAGCTGATTGCTACTCTTAAGAACCACGAGAGTTCCATAGGATGGACGATTGCAGATCTCATTAAACCCCTGATTTGCGCTCACCAAAACACCTAAAGGAAAATGCCAAAACATCAAGGAAACCACAATGCCGATTAAATCCTAATATGAGGTATGTAGTTAAGGTGTTGAAACTATTGGATATGGGTATCATCTACCCTATATCCAATAGTCAGTGGGTGAGTCCAACTCAATGGTGCCTAAGAAGTCCGAATTACCATCGTAGACAATGTTAACAATGAACTTGTGCCAACCAGGGTTACCATTGGTTGGAAAATGTGCATTGAATACAGGAAGCTTAATACTGCCACAAGGAAAGACCACTTTCCCTTACCTTTTGTTGACCACATTTTGGAAAGATTGGCCGGTCATTCCTACTATTACTTCCTAGACGGGTACTCAGGCTAAAATCATATTGAGATAGCCCTTGAAGATTAAGAGAAGACCACCTTTACATGTCCATTTGGCACCTTTGCTTGCCTAAGGATGCCATTCAGGCTATGTAACGATCCTGCGACATTTCAGATATGCATGTTTAGTATCTTTTCATACATGATTTGGTAATTTCTGAAGTTGTTCATGGATGACTTCTCCATTTTTGGAAGTACATTTAACGAGTGCCTCGGGCACTTGAATTTGGTTTGGACAAGGTGTGAAGAGAAGAACCTTATCTTGAATTGGTAAAAGTGTCACTTCATGGTTCAAAAGAGAATTTTCCTTAGACACATGATCTCATCCAATGGAATTCAAGTGGACAAGGCCAAAATAGATTTAATTGCTAATTTTTTTGCTCCCAAAATCATACATGACATTTGCTCTTTTCTAGGTCACCCAGGATTTTATAGGAGGTTCATTAAGGACTTTAGCCAAATCTCTAGACCATTGAGTAACCTCCTTTAAAAGGATGTCCCATTTGAGTGGACTGATTAATGCCAAGGGGCTTTTACAAAGCTAAAGGATATGTTGACAACCGCACCAATCATGCAACCACTTGATTGCATTACTCCTTTTGAAATCATATTTGAAGCTGGTGACTATGTTATTAGAGTTGTGTTAGCCAGAAAAAAAAAGGATAAGAAACTGTGTGTTATCTACTATGCAAGTAGAACGTTGAATGATGCCCAGATATATCACTCCACCATAGAAAAGGAACTCCTTGCCATAATATTTTCTTTGGACAAATTCAAATCTTACTTGATTGGGTTACAAATTATAATTTCCACTGACCATGCGGCACTCAAGTATCTTCTTTCAAAGAAGGATGTTAAGCCCCGTCTTCTGAGATGGGTCCTTCTACTCCAAGAATTTGACTTAGAGATACATGATAAGAAATGAGTAAAGAATGTAGTAGCAGATCACTTGTCTCTAATTCTTTTAAATTCTATTGAGAGTTCACCAATCAAAGACACTTTTCTATATGAACAATTATTTGTTAACTCCCAATTACCTTGGTACGCTGACATAGCAAATTATCTTATGACAAGTAAATTATCGAAGCATTGGACTTCACAAGATAAGAAAAGATTTCTAACCGAGGTACGTGGTTTTTTATGGGACGATCCTTATTTGTTTAAATATTGCCTAGACCAAATCATTAGGAGATATGTTTGAATAATGAACACTCTAGTGTTATAACCACCACTAAGATTTTTCAATGTGGTTTCTATTGGCCGACGATGTTTAAACAAACCCATGAGTTTTGCAAAGCATATGATCAATGTCAAAAAATGTAGAGAATGTCAAACAGAAATATGTTACCTGAAAATATGATCTTAATTGTTGAACTTTTTTATTACTAGGGTATCAATTTTAATGGGACCTTTCCCCTTATCTTTTGGACATCTTTTCATCTTCCTAGCTATGGGTTATGTTTCCAAGTGGGTGGAGGCGATTTCTTGTAGAACTAATGATCACAAAGTAGTTTTATGATTTTTAAAAGAAAATATATTGTTAAGGTTTGGAACATCAAGATCTATAATCAGTGATGGTGGTTCGCACTTTTGTAATAGACCATTTGATAACTTAATGAGAAAATATGACATTACACACAAAGTGGCTACACCCTATCACCCACAAATAAGTGGCCAAGATGAAGTTTCCAATAGGGAGATTAAAAGAATACTAGAGAAAACTATGAATCTAGAACGTAAGGATTGGTCTTTAAGGGTAACTGGCATGTTGTGAGCTTATAGGACTGCTTTTAAAACTCCTATTGGAATGTCTCCCTATAGACTTGTCTTTAGGGTAGTGTGTTAGTTACTAGTGGAATTAAAACATAAAGCATATTGGGCCATAAAGAGGTTCGATTTCGACATTGACAAAGTTAGCACGCTTCATAAACTGCAGCTTGTGGAGTTAGAAGAAATTAGTAAAGATGTATATGAATATGCAAAAATTTATCAAGAGAGGATGAAAGTGTTCCATGACAAGAACATTTTTAGGTAAACATTTGCGTTAATCCTGAAAGTCCTCCTTTATAATTTCCGTCTCCAACACTTTCTTGAAAATTTGCGATTTGGATTTACCGGCCCATTCATAGTAAAAATTGTTTGTCCTTATGGGCTGTAAAAGTTGTAAATCCTAAAAATGGTAATGCGTTTAAAGTAAATGGCTAGAGACTGAAACCATTTGTGAAAAACTTAGTTCCAGAAGAAGTGTCCATATCTCTGGAAGAACCTGTGTATCAGGATTGATCTCCTAGTCTGATGGAGATTCATTTCCTTGCTTTCTTATGATTTAGTTTTTTTTTTAATATAATAGGATCTTCTGTCTTGTAATTTTTATTTGTTGAAGCACCAATCTTAGAAGTTTGTTGTCGTATGTCACCCTTCAGTTACTTATTCCACTTATTCCTCTTTATTTTGTTGCTCTCATGTTATTTTTATTGAATACATTTTATACATTGAGGACAATGTGGATTTTAGGTTGGGGGTGGGTTTTCATAGAGATTTTTTAGCTGAAAATTCTAAATTTAATATTTTTTTAAATAACCGTTTCCTGTAATTTTATGTATTTCAGGAGATAAAATTCGAGAGTTAGTATTGAATTTTTGTTGAAGCCTACATTCTAGTTACTTAATTGATTTTAAGATTAAGTTTAGTTTAATGATATTTTGTTGAAAATTTTTTAAACATTGATTAAGTTATGAATTCATATGCCACTAATTTATACATTAGACCTTAGTTGGACACTGAATTGTTGAAATTATATGATTATTAAGAATGTTAGGAATTGAGCCTAAGGAATTTCTTCATCGTGTTTGTTGAAAAAAAAAAGTGAAAAAAGGAAGAGTATTACCTAGCAAAAAAATAGTTGTCGTCGAAAAGAGCTTAAATTGTTTATGAAATTGAAAAAAAAAAAAGTAATAGTGTGAAAATCGTCGATAGAAAAAATCAAAGAGATGGAATAGTGAATTGTTGAACTGTAAGCAAGGTCTGGTTTTAGTTTTGGTTGATTTGTTCATTTCTTTTATTATCCTTATAGACATGAAGGTAGAAATACTGGATCTATGGTATTGTTGAGTTTGGATTACATAATACATTCATGAAACTAATTGTTGGGAATTATTCAATTATATGATCATTACTTAAGTTTAATTGAAGTATTTATCAAGGTACTAGAATTTAGGTGAATGATATGTTTGATTTGGTTCTTTCTAGATTGGATTAGGTTGAAATTATTTAAGATTATAGAATTGGTTCCCTTTCAGAATTGATTCAGAATTTCTAGCATGTTTTGCTCGAGATTAACAAAATGCTTGTTGGGGGTGTGATAACATCTAAATATTGTATATTTATCCTCTCAATTGCATTATTTTACATACATTCAAAGTGTTTAATTGATTAACTAACATTTAGTTTCTACATGTGATGTAATCTTAGAAACAAAGATAAAACCATGCTTAAGAATAAGGATTAAAGTTCAAAAGATTAATCAAGAGAAGTCTTAGAAATTTGGAAGTCAATAATGAAGTAATCACATGCCAAAGATCAAAGAAAAATAAGTACAAAAGGTGGGAAAAAGATTGAAAATCACATGGTGTAAATAACAGAAATAAAAAACTGTTTAGTCCCACCTAAGGTTAGTTCGGTTTGACCGAATGTGCATAGAAGAATTTAGTAACAAACTATGATTTTTCATACGTAATTTGGCTTGACTTTAAGTGCGACCGAAGCTTGGTTCAGTGCCACCGAAAGGGGAGTTCGGTGCGAACTGAGGGAGATAGAGACTTCACATAGAAATTACAGAATTTGGCTGGAACCGATCACTAACTCAGTGTGACCGAAGATATATTCAATGTGACCAAAGGCTACAGTCGGCTGCAGCCAAAGCGTAACAAAAGTGGAAAAATTGAAGTCGGTTAAAAGTCAGTGCGGACTTTTCCTATTTAAAGAAGTGTTATAGGCCTTCATAGGTACGGATTAGGGTAGAAGGGATAGAGCAAGGAGTTGTGGAGCTTTCGTGGAGTCCTTCTCCAATACTTCGGTTTCATTCGATTTTTATGTTTTCTTTTTTTAATTTTAGTTCAATCATATCTTTGATTGGCTAATCTCTTAGGTAAGGCTAAGGGGTGAACCTTTTGATGGATATTTAATGTTTAATTCATTTCTTCAATAAAAGTTAAGGTTTTTTTGATGAATTGTGATTGGATGTGATTGAATCTCGATATTGGGGAAGGAATCAATCTATAAAGTTGTTTTATCTATTGTCGCATTCGGGTACATTAGATGCTTTCAATTTCCTGCGATGTGATTACCTAAATCTTTATGAGAGATTAAGCCTTTCATAATTTTAATCTATGTTAAATGTTTTTTTTTATTGATATTAATGTATTATCTTTCGATTAAAATGGATCTGAAGCAGTTCTAGTTGAGTTATCAACTCGAAAAGATGAATTGAATTCAAAGTCTATTGATTGGGTATTCCTGGATTCTTATCCTTTTTATCATTGTTTTTACAACTTTAATCTACTAGATTAAACATCAAGACCAACTGTGTTATAAGATTAAACTCGTAATATATTCTTACCAACTTCCCTACGGATCGACCTCGGAATGCAACACGGCTAGGATGGTGCATGATGAAAAAAAAGTACACTACAGTCCCCCGGTCAGAACTTTAAGAGATTACCTTCAACCGGCAAGACTAACCACACCATATTGTATAATTTTTTTGGTCAATGTAGGTAACCTGGATTTCAAACCGAGAGTGATCCAACTTCTTTCTAAATTTCATGGACTTGACTCAGAAAGCCCATACCTACATCTTAAGGAATTTGATGAGATTGTAGCGACTTTACATTACAACAATGTCTCACAAGATCTCATTAGACTTAAGCTATTTCCCTTCTCTCTAGAGGAGAGGGCCAAGCCATGTCTCCATTCATTGAGACCGTGCTCCATCGGCACGTGGGTTGAGATGACCTGGGAGTTCCTTTAAAAGTTCTTCTCGGTCCACAAGACTAAACCCTGAGGCCTGCCATCATGAACTTCTCTCAAAAGGAAGATGAGATATTCTTCCAATGTTAGGAGAGATTCAAGGACCTGTTACTCGCATGTCGACACCACAATTATGAGATTTGGCGAGTAATCAATTTCTTCTATGATGGACTATGTGCCAATTTGTTAAGATGATATACAATGGTGATTTCATGATAAAGGACCCAGAGGAGGCGTGGGATTACCTTAATAGGTTAGTTGAAAACGCACAATCATGGGACACCACTAACAAACCGAGTAATCCCAACCCTAACCCTCAGGAAAAGGGGGAATGTATGAATGCAAAGATTGTGGGCCTCACTCGAAAAGTTGAGGCCATAGAACTAAGGAAGGTGGAAATGATCCAACCTACTAATGCGGTTGTGGAAAGTGCATGTGGCATATGTGAGAGTGATGCACACCTTACAAAGGATTGTCCTATAATCCCATCTTTTCAAGATGTGTTGCAAGCTCAAGTGAACACCATGAATGCTTACCAACTCGAACACATACAGTCCTAACTGGCAGATCATCCCAACTTTAGTTGGAGAACTGCTTATGCAAGCACTTCTTAAGGACCTTCCCCTGCATCACAAGTGCAACTACAAAAGAGGACCCTTGAGGATATGCTGCAAGTATTTATGTATGGGTAAACGCAATTCAATCAAACTACCATGAAGGCTATAACTGATCTTAAAACGTCAGTTTCGAGGATTGAATCACACTTAACTCTTAGGGAGAAAGGGACCTTTTCATCCCAACCTCAGCCTAACCCAAAAGAGCAATATGAAGTAAGTGATTCAAATCCTCCTAACCGACATGTGGAACATGATAAAACAATCACCACTCTTAAAAGTGGTAAGGAAATAGACAAGACGATACTGATGAAGGCCAACACGCTTAAGGATTTGGAAGAATCTAATAAGTTTGACGGATTAAGCCCAACTCCATATGACAAAGAGTCGGCAAGTGAACACAAGCCCTCCAACGACTAGTCTCATCAAAACGGCCATTAGAGAATCAGGACATCTTGGAAATTTTCCAACAAGTAAAAATCAACATTCTCTTGTCGGATGTAATTAAACAAATTTCCTCATGTGCCAAGTTTCTTAAAGACCTTTGCACGGTTAAATGCAAACTAAATGTTCAAAAGAAGGCCTTTTTTACAAAACAAGGGAGCACAATTATCAACCAAAATGCACCCCCAAAATATAAAGACTCAGGTAGCCCTATGATTTCATTTATCATAGGGAATTTTTGGATTGAACAATGACCATGAGTGGCTAATAGGAAGCCAAGATCAATGAAGGGACATGCCTCAAAGGGCTCAATAGATCCAGTGGAAGACCTTACATTGCCTAAAATGTCCAACTCGTCCTCCTCCTCAGTCCAATGTTAGCTAGGAAGGCGATGAAATGGAGACTACTCAGCTACCTAGCACAAGTAAGGGGCATAAGTCATCGGAATGCCCCAACACTCAAATCCAATGATGTCAGCAATAAGGTAACCAATCCAGCAAGCCTCTACCTTAGTTTAAAGATCAGCAATGAGCTGAGAATGGGAACGACGACTGAAATCAGAGAATGTAAAGGGAGGAATATCCTGCTGATACCTAAACTAACGCAGGAATCGGATGGGATGATATGAACAAAGGGACTGAACGCTTACTAGATCGAGGGAGTGATGACGAGTGCTACAAGGCACTGGAGAAAGTTGCAGCCAAGATGGTACCTAGCAAACCTCCCAACTTTGCAACTAGAAAAAACATATGCCTGTACACCAGCTCGCTCATCCCAGCAATACGAGGTGAATCCTCTAGGATGTGATGTAAGTATTTGCACTATCTGAACTAAGATAAGACATCGGAATCTCCATCGATAGCCGTTCCCAGAGCCAAATATGTCAAGTCAGCGAATTTAAAATCGATGCATGGATAACAAGCAAAGTAACATACAAAGCAATGAAATAAAAATACCTAGAGAAACACCCAACAGTCACCCAAGACCTGTGTGTGTCCCAATGCATAGTCTATTAGCCCGTAAAAGAGCTTAACCAACATTGTGGATACAATGCTCCTCCTCTAAGAAACTTGGTTAAGCACCTCAAAAAGCAGCGTAGTGGAAGGCTGGCATCAGCCTATCTATAAGATCTCAGCAATCAAGCAAAACACCAAGGCATTTTGGGAGTAGATCGACCTTAAAAAGCACCAAATCTTCACATTAAATCTTCGCCTACTGATCCTCAATCTATCTATGCAGGACAAGGCGAGATGTTTCCGGTGATGATTTACTCTCACCGAGATGAAGAGCAAGAGAGTCTGCTCCCCTCTATTTTTAAAGATGATGGAGTACTTGGGCATACCACCATGGACCTCAATGTGGAGGATGAGTCCCTTTCAACTTAATGTCTTAACTCTTTAGAAGTTTTCTTGGCACACTTTGCAGATTCAAATGATCCTATGATACAAGACATAGTGAATGCCTTGCGAGACAATACATTGGTAGTTGATACTGACCGAGGGAATCATTATTATGAAGCCCCTCCATCCACACATTCAGAATGTTTATCATTAAAGGAGGAGGAACTAAAAATTGAACCGAAGTCTAAAACTTCAAAATGCGTTGAGACTACACTACTTAATGAGAATTTCTCTGAATTTCACCTACTTGTAGTCTTTAATTCACCATGGTGTACTAACATTGAAATTTTTTCTGTCACAAGTGAATCGTATATACTTTGGATACCCCATGGGATTAAACAATATTTTTTTGTTGAGGTTTATAAATTTCTCTGGACATTTATACTCCAAGGCAACCAAGCCTACTACAAAAATGCTTTTGGATGATCTTGTTGAGAAATCTACTGAGAAATTTATCGAGATGTTAGACGGAGGAGGAACCTTGCTACATGATTGAGCAGTTTTCCATTGCTTTCCTAGTTTAAGATTAGGAATTTATTGCTTTTCTAGGATTGGTTTATTTTATTAGGTTTAGTTTAGTTACTGGAATATCTTTTGAAAAGAAAATCGCACCAGCCCATCTGTTTGTCACGTTCTATGTACTTTTTCATCTACTTCCCTTTATTTTTCATTGCTCCCAATTTTTCTCTTATTAGATATGTCTATACATTAAGGACAATGTGGATTTTAAGTTGAGGGTAGGTTTCCTTCGAAAATCCTTCCAATTTGAGAATTTGAGCAAAATTATACTAATTTTTTTCTAAAATTCTTCAAAATTCTTGAGATTTTCTATGAATTCAAGTGATTTTGAAGCTAATCTAGAGATTAGAACGATAAGATACTTATTATTGAGAATTGTTGAAATCTGAATTTTAGTTACTTAGTAGATTTCAAAGTTAAGTTTGAGTTATTAATTTATAATTATAAGTTTTTAAACATTAATTGAGTCATGATTTCACACGTCATATCTAACTTACACATTAAAGTTTTAATTTGATATTGAATTGTTAACTTGATGATTATTAAGCATGGTAGGAACCAACCTGGGACATTTGTCCATCATGTTCAATGAGAAGAATTGAAAAGAAATAAAAAGTAATACCCAGCTAAAAAAACAATTATTGTAAAAGAGGGCTACCTATCAAAGTTCATTGAAAAGATTGTTATGAAAAATAAAAAGAACAAAAAGAGTGAACATAGTGTGAAAGCCATCGATGGAAAAATCAAAAGTTGGAAGAATAAAATGTTGAATTGTAAGACAAGTTTTGGTTTAGGTTTTGGTTCTCCTGAATGCTCTTTTGATTATCAATGTTATCATGAAAATAGAGAATTGAACCTTTGATTGTTATAAGTCTAGACTTCACTATGCACCCATGGAACTTAATGTTTAAGATTGTTCTAACTGTAGGATTAATGCTTTGAACTTGATTAGGAAAGTTACCAAGTACTAGAGTTTAGGAGAAAGTAGTTCTCAACGATAATCTATTTTATATTTTTTTATAATCTGGATTGCATTTAGAATCGCTTGAACTTATTGAAATTATACATTAGTTGTTGAAAATCTTTCACATATTTTGCTCAGGACTAATAAAATGCTAGTTGGGGGTGTGTATAGACTCAAATATTGCATATTTAACCATTCAATTACATTCGTTTTGTTGGAACGTAATTAATAATTTGATTTAATTATATACGTTTTTGTCATGCGAGGTGATTCGGAAGCTTATGATGAAAATGCGCTAAAAAGGATGCATTTAGAGCTCAAAAGAAGGCAACAAAGATTTAGAGATTTGAAAGTCATTAATGAATAATTCACATGCCAAAGATCTAAGAAAACTAAGTGCAAAGGAGGAAGAAAGGACTGGAAAGATTACAAAGTCCGCAACAGAAAAACAGTCCAGTTCGGTCCAACCGAAACCAAGTTCAGTCCTACCGAAATCACACAAAACAGTCCAGCAACCAAAGATGAAATTCAGGGCTAATTCGATTCAACCAAAGGATAATTCGGTCTCACCGTAAATTTTGTTCAACCAAAGGAAGGATTCAGTGCAACTGAAAGTGCACAAAAAGCTCCAGCACTGAAAGAAGTTAATTCGGTCCGAACGAAACTTAAGTTCAGTCAAACCGAACCCAAGTTCGATGTGACCGAAATCGAGCGACCGTTGAAGATAGAATTCAATCTCAATTCGAACTCAACTTCGGTCTGACCGAAGCGTAACTCTACTGCATAAATCTAAGGTTGGTTTGTGAAATCTCCAAGTTTGTGCAAAAGTTGGAGTTCCAAAACTATAAATAGGAGTCCCTAGGACGTTATAAAGCATCTTCTAGAGTTTGGAAAGGGAGATAATGCCTATGTGGAGCACGGACAACGTTCTTCCACTTCAATTTCTTCATGGGTTCTAGTTGATCTTTTGTTTTTCTTCTAGGATATTAGTCTTGTTAGTCTAATCTCTTAGCTAAGGCTATGGGATAAAACTTGTAGTTTATTTTGATGTTTATCTTACTTTGATTCAAGTTTATGTTGAACTTCATTGATTTCTAGTTTGATTTAAGGAATATTTTCAGTTTTCTATGGTTTATTGTGACTCCAATTACGGTAGATGTTGTGAGAGCTTTGAATATCTTCTTACTTATTTTAAATTGTGTGACGTGTATAAGTCCTTGTTCATCATTGTCTCCTGGGCATGGTGGATGATTGGATTCCCTACCATCATTGCAATTAGACGGATATTTGGGAACTAATCCAATGAAAGTTAAGATTCTGTTTTAACCGTTCCATCATCCAATTGGATAGGATAGGACTTCGATTCCAATTGAGTTATCATTGAATCAAGTAAATTAATATTGAGATTGTTATTGGTGGTTTCATGGATTCTTAGTCTTTTATCTTTATTATTCAAAACTCTTTTTATCTCGCTAGATTAAAACTCAAACCAACCAAGTTAGACTTAGATTAGCTCTAGACCGCGTTCCCCATCCCTGTGGATTTAACCTCGTTCTCACTGAGTTATTACTACATCACGACCCTGCACTTGGGGTTGTGAACAGATGGGCCCCATGGTATGTGAAATGGTAGAACCACATTAGTGAACAATGTACAGGCATCCACTGATACCTCCAAAACACTCCATATTTGCTTAAAATGTAATCCAGACCGTCCAAATCCTTCCCTTAACACAAGATTATGAAGATTTTGTCCAGAAAATGCACAAGCAAGCTCAAAACTGGCCTACCCCTTGTCAAAATGGGCCACCCATGATCTGGACCAATGGATACAAGGAAAACACAATCTGACCAAACTTGTGATACCATGCATCATAATCACGATCAGGATCGAATAATAAAACAATAACCTGGCCGATCATCAAGCACGTTACGTTCATATTAGGAGCAATATGACCGTTGGATTGATAAATATCCATAAATAAGGCAAGATCATCGAACTATGGCCCACTTGAGCTATGGACTACCCTATCTTTAGACTAATATCCTCTTAGGAGCTGTAGAAACGTTGGATAGAGTGAATTGGATCACGCATTATTGTGGAACCTGCATTAGAGTTGCGTATACATGGCATGTACACAACCGCTATGCATCGAATTGGAATTCCAGTCAAATAGTATTTAACCCAACATCACTCGAAGAAGTAAATTCTTCTTCTTCTTTTCCACCCAGTCGTTGTTCAAACAGATATTCAGACAAAGATTTGTTTTATCATTGTTGAGACCCGATCTCTAATTTAAAGCGACTGTATGGTGGGCCAAGAGATCAATATTCACCACCCAAAATCTAGCAACAATTCACATTAGAAGTTAATAATGATCATAAGTCAATCTATAACTAGAAAACGAAACCGACTATAAATTAGTGTGTAACTAATACCATGTTTAGTTCCCGAAGTCTCTGGAGTATCTGAAAGGGCTATAAATAGCCTCTTTTTCTCCCAAAACAATCCCTTCCGAAACCCTAAATTTCAGAAGAGAGAGAGAGAGAGAGAGAGAGAGAGTTGGGTTGTGTTACACCGAGCTGACTCATTGGAGTCATCTGTCGAGTCGTGCTCTTTGCTGCATTGTGGTGTCAGGTTTGAGTCGAGTTGGGGTATGTTTTCTCAAGCATGAGTCCTCTCTAGATTGCAGAGAGAGGAAGAGATAAAGAGTCGAGTCTCGACTTACTGATGGATTAACTTGGCTAGCTGTTGACTTTGTTGAGTTTTGGGGACATGTGGAGGTGAGTTTACCTATCTCATTCTGAGTTCTATTTAGATGTTTGGAAAAACTTGTTGGATTTGATTTGCGACCCGGCAAGTCAATGAGTTAATAAGTTGAACCAAGTTTTCTGTTTTTCTTTTAGGTTGTCAAGTTGCTCTTGCATCAACTCAGTGAGTTGAGCACCTAGACCTGGACCCGTCTCGAGCTGGTTCGATATATTTTGCTTTAGTTACATCAACTAGTTTGGGTTCGAAAAGTAAAGTTGAGAGAACTTGGGATATCACCAAATTGGGTGGATTTGAGTTCAGGCATTTCGGGTGAGTTAACTTAGTGAGTTGCGTTTAGCTTATGTGTAATCTAGAAAATGATTTTTTTTGTTTGGTCTAGCAACAGTAACTAGTCTTGGTAGCTCAAGTTTTGATCTACTGTAGTCCAAGGTTTAAACTGAGTTAATTCTAAGTTAAGGCCAAGTTATCAACTAGGGAATTAGAGTTTTTTCAAACACTCCATTTTGATCCACCTTGCCAAGTTTGGACATAGTTTGGAGTTGAGTTGGGTCAACTTAAGTTGTTGTGGTGAGTTAATTTCTCAAGGTTCCATTTGAATTCTAATTGAGGTTACTCTAGAATAATTAATTCTAAATTTTAAGTTGAAGTGTAGAGAAATTTCTTTTTCCCAAATTCCACTCTTAGATCTATCAAAATTGAGTTGAATTAAGCAACCTAGGTGAGGTTTTCCCTATAAGCTTTTCACTTAAGTTCATTAATCTTTTTATAGATAATTAGAAAATTCATATCATATGTTATAGTATTTAATTCCTTATATTTAGATTTCTTAAATTTCTTTATTTATATGTTGCATTATTCTAGTACGTTGATCTCATGTGAAATTGATTTTTGTATTGAATTGTTTAATTGTCTCTTCGAATCTAGTATGCATGAATGTATATTGATATTACTTGACATCTCTATTGTAGTCTAGTTTAAGTTTAATTGCTCTTTTAGATGAATGTCACATGTTAATGATATGTTAATTTGTTATATTGTGTTTAGTCATGAATTGTGTCACATGATATATGTACTTTTAGTGTGATGGTATTTAAATGTTCTTCATGTTAGGTGTTCGATATGAATATCTAGTAATGTGTGAGGATTACTTGTGAAACAAGACTTGAGAATGAATTATGTGAAATGAGGATTGTTAGAGTTTGCATATGGATTAAACTACTTTGTAATGTGTATTAAATTTGCATAAATTATCTCTTAGAGGATATTCGGAATGGTATGCGTTATTATTGGATACATTAGTGATGCTGGAATTCACGTGTTGATTTTCTATTCACCTTGCGCGTTCACTTGTATTGTGATTTCTGGGTGAAGTTGAAGTTCACTTGTTGATTTTCTAGTCATCTTACGGAGCTCTGTATGATTTACAGGTGACGTTGAAGTTCACTTGTTGATTTTCTAGTTATCTTGTAGAGTGTACATACAATGTGGTTTCCAAGTGAAGCTGAAGGTCACATGTTGATTATTTGATTATCTTGCTATGTTCACTCTTATAATGTTTTCTAGTACATTTTTCTTAATGGTGGAATTATGTTAGTTGGTTATATTTTTTGTGTATATGTTCGTTAGATAAAATTTTATTGTTGAATATATCTCTTTCTATGTCTTGCGAACTATACTTGATTTATGAATGTTGAGCAGAAAAATACTTTCCCCAATGCTACCGCAATGAAATAATAACTCAGTTCCTCAAATTGGAGTTGGTAGGTATGTTTGTGTCTCAATATGAGGCGCCCCTTGATGAGTTGTCACGGTATGCACTAAAGGTTGCTGAAGATGACACATATAAACTGCAAAAGTTTAAGGAAGGTCTTCGACCTGAAATTTATTTGAGATTGTGCACTGTGGGTTTTATTGACTTTATGGATGTCGTAGACAAAGCCATACAAGTAGAAAAAGATTCAAGCGTATGGTCAGAACATGTATTCCTATTCAAGGTTTGGCAATTAAAGTTAGGTTAGCACCATTTGCACCTCATATGACTGAAAAGAGCGTGAAACTCATATCTCACCCAACTCCTTCAGATAAAGTTAGGTGTGCAAATATTGTGGGAAATCGAATCACTTCTTAAAATAATGTTACAAAAAATTATGGGATGAGAGAATTTTCCCTCCACAACAAGAAGATTCTTGACCACCAATTCAGATTTTTTCAAATCGTACTCAAGCCTCACAACCTCAAACAAAGAAATAGGGAACCTATCGCATGTATGCCTTGGATACATCCAACCTTGAGGAATCCCATCAAGGTGTGATCTTTACAAATTTTCTTAACAGTAATGAAATCAATTCATGGTGATTAAAAGCTTTGTGAATCATTACTAGTGTAACTATAACAATTTAAATATATGTCTTGAATGTAGATGGAGAAATTATTTAAGGAGGGTAGATTGTAATAACTTGACATGTGGTTATTATACATATAAAAAAGGATATAAAGAAGATATAATATTGGTAATAAAATTCTTCTTTATATATTAGTTGTTCACAACCCCAAGTGTAGGGCTGCAATGTAGTAATAATCTCGGTGAGACCGAGGTCGAATCCACAGGGATTGAACTCGTGTGTTTTCTGAGAACAACTAGAACTAGAACTAGAAGATGAAAAACTAAATCTGGAATATGTGAGAGAATAATTGTGAATTATTTAACTAAAACTTGTAAATTCAAAGGTGGGAAACTAGGGTTTCCAAGCATACACCTGTAGAGATCGGGGAAATCTATGCTTAATTCATGAACACAACTAGAATCAAAGTCTCATCTTCATCTAATTGAAAAATATCTCATTAAAAATCAAATATAAACTTCATTTGATCTAGTTCTCAATAGATGAGAGATATGAGAACTAGAAGTGATTCCATCACAACACCATGCCTATGAGATAAAGCAAACAACAGAATTTACCAATCCACAACCTATCTGGGAGAATTGTGAGAGTTAGGGAGGATTCCATCATCCAACAATGTCTCAAGGACGATGGTGAACAACAGGATCTCCTAAGTTCACAATCTCAATAATGAAAAGAACATACTCAAAGCTATTGCAGATTCATTATAATCATACTAGAATTAAAGAGAGTTCAATAAACGTGAATTAAAGCATTAGAAAATATCCCATCATGCTACAAGCTTCACCTATTAGCCCTAGCTAAGAGGTTTAGCTGATCATAGACATGATTGAACTAGACTCTCTTAAGAAAATTATAACAATAACAACTAGGAAAGGGGAGAAAAAAAAACTCTTGATGGAGACAGCCGGCTGGTCCTTTCTTTCTCTCTCTTTCTCTCTTCTTCCTCGCGTTTGTCCTCCCTCTTAGCGTTCGATTGGGACGTGTTTATAGGGGTATGGACTTTCCAAACCCTTCCTGCGTAAAGGAGAGAGTGTGCAGCTCTCTTTGCTCGTTTCTGCGCAACCATCCAGACTGGCGTGGGAGAGATGGATCGGCCATAAATCCGATCAATAAATTCAATTCTAGCCCACCTCATCCAACAGCTGAAGTTCTGAATGGTTTTGGATCATCATTCGACAGTTCTGGCCCACAGATCTGTGGCCTATGCAATCCTGCAAGTGGTTCTTTACGATCATCATTCGACAGTTCTGGCCCACAAATCTGTGGCCTATGCAATCCTGCAAGCGGTTCTTTACGCAGCAGGACTGCCGCGTTTTGCAAAACGGAAGTCAGTGGAGTATTTTTCCTTGTTTCAGACGACATGGTAGCGACCGGATCTCTGTCTCACTTGATTTGGACGGCCTGGATTAATATCTTGATCCCAAGTTTGATCGTCCTCGGTGCCGGATCGTCCGATTACTTTGAACGCACGCTCCCTGCGTAAAGAAGATTGCAGTGATCTCAATGGGGCCCATGATCAATGTAGTCTGGAAAATCCATTCTATCCAGTGGATTCACGGTGAAATTTCAATTTGGGAGGGATGGTTTTGACTCGCCGTTGATGAGGCCCACCTGCTTGATCTTGCGGTGAGATTTCTGACGGTCAGCAAGTTGACAATCGCTCTCTGACGTGTCCCAGATCAAAGCCACCTAGGTCTTGGTCGGTCCCACTGTCTAGTTCGAATGGACGATTCAGATCATTCATCTAGGTCCATCTTGATGGCCCACGAAATTATCCCGTAGCCCCCTATTTGAATTTATGCACTGCGGGAAGTCCTCTGGAAAGAGGATTCTTTCTTTCTATTCGTGGAGAGCACAGTCCACCTTGGGTTGACCGTGCTCATGATTGTTGTAGATCACGGGGGCGTGTGATCTGTGCACACGCACCCTGTATGTGGGGTCCACGGAGGTGTCCCGAAGAAATCCACGCCGTTCATCTGGTTTTTCATCTAGTTTTAAGGGGTTGGACCTAAGATTGGGACGTATCCAAAGATTAAGTGGTCCATGTTTGCATGAATCTCCATTTTAACCACTGATCACACTGATCCAATGGCCGATCTTTGTTGTATACGGTTCATTCATGATCATTAAGCCTGTGAAGTGGGGCCCACCTTAATGCATAAGGGAAATCTACTCCATCCATTCATTTCTCCACCCGATTTAAGGAGTTGAGTCCAAAATTGAGGCATATCCAGAGATCAGGTGGCCCCAAACTATCAATGGTCGGTCTGTCCACTGGCTTTGGTGATTCTTGAGTGTTAAATCCATGCCTTTAGCATCCTTTTCATTCCAAGCTCTTGAATTCACCTTGCAACACAAACATGATTAAAATAGAGCATTAAACATTATCATGTGCATAAAACCAAGTAATAACTGGGGTCTAATATACAATATTTGACCCTTAACATTAGCTATCACCTAATTGACTTCTAATCTTAAGAGATATAGTAGGAAATTGTGATGTTGGTGACCATTGAAATAATTCCTAATTTTTGGTAGGTATTGGAAAGATTTCTAATTTTCGGTGGAACCTAAATAAATTAATCGATTTGTTAGCCTAGAGACATAAGAGTGTGGAAATTTTAGAAATAGTCTGTCGAATGCTCTAATGTCACACTTGGACAGATACGAGATAGGGTACATCATTAGGATAACTTTACTACTTGTAATGTTAATACTTGAGATGTACACTATCAAATCCCAAGAGCAAGACTCTTCTTAAAGGGGGGTAGAATGTAATAACTTGAGTTTCATTTATCAAGTTACACTCATCTAAACACACTTGTACTCATAAAACTATCTGGTAAAAGAATGATGATAATTTAGATAATATGAATTGAAACATCATCACTTGTAATAATGGTAGAGGTGTTGAATTTCAGGGATAAAATTATCTTTAAGGAGGGTAGATTGCAACACCCCATATTTTCAATCCTCGAGTGTCACTAACGGTTGATGTTCGGATTGGGAGCAATCTAGCCGTTGGATTGATAAATATCCACAAATAAGGCAAGATCATCAAAGTATGGCCCACCTGAGCTATGGATATGCCCAATCTTTCGACTAATGTACTCTTAGTAACACTAAAAACCATTGGATGACATGGATTGGATCACACATCACTGTGGACCTTACATTAGAGCTGTGTATACACAGCATGTGCACAGCCGTTGTGCACCAGACTGGAATTCCAGTCAAACAGTGTTTGACCTGACATCACCCGAAGAAGCAAATTCTTCCGCTTCTTTTCCACCCAACTGTTGTTTGAATGGACAAAGTCTGTTTGTGATGCTGGTGGTCCACCATCATTAATGGCCTCAATGATGAACCATCTATCATGTGGAGGAGCGAATTTAGACCAAAACCCTTAGGTTTTCACTCGCCGCATGCATGTGTGAGTACACAATATCGCTCGCAAGCATATTTGTGTGGGAGAAATTTTCCAAAAACAAAAACGATTTCGCTACCAAATTGGCAATCCGAGAGGATTCCTCTCTGTTCATCTTAGCCGTTCATGGGAGAATATCCCAACCTTCTATTTTAATCACGCTGGTTGTTGGATGTTTCTACGGGAGAACCAAATATGCATAATATTCTTCTGTTTTAAGTTGGTTGTGGGAGAACGCATTCGATCCATTGATTTTGAGGGTCCATGAGCTCTTCCTAATTAATCTGACCATCGAACAATAAGATAATTGCTCCAATCTAAATCTGACATTAGCAAGCTAGTCATCTTCTTTGTTTAGACAAAGATTTGTTTTGTCATTATTGATACCCGATCTCTAATCTAAAGTGACTGTTTGGTGGGCCATGAGATCAATATTCACCACCCAAAATCAAGCAACAATTCAAATTAAAAGTTAATAACAATCATAAGTTAATCTCATGTTTAGTTCCCGAAGTCTATGGAGCACATGAAGGGCTATAAGTAGCCTGTTTTTCTCCTAAAGCAATCCCTTTCAAAACCCTAAATTTTAGAAGAGACAGAGAGAGAGAGAGAGAGAGAGAGAGAGAGAGAGAGAGAGAGAGAGAGAGAGAGAGTTGGGTTGTGCTACATTGAGCTGACTCATTGGACACTACAAGAAAGTAACGAAATGCCGACCCTTGGGGTAACCATTTGCTGGCGGCTGGTATAACCGGCTGCTGGCAAGGGGTGTCTTAAAACATTAAAAAAAACCTACAATTTTTGTCTCATTTCACCCTTCCCTCTCCCCGTCGGGCGCTGACTCTCTCTCTATCTTTCTCTCTCTGCGCCTATCCCTCTCCCTCTCCTCTCGATCTACTACTCCCTCTCCCTCTCCCTCCTCTGCTTCTCTCTCTCTGCGCCTCTCCCTCTCTCTCTACTCTCCTCTCTCTCTACGGTTGATCTACCTCTGCCTCTCCCTCTCGCTTGATCTCTCTCTCTCTCTCTCCCTCTCCCTCTCCACTCTCGAATCCTCCCTCTCCATCTCCACTCGATCTCCGCTCCTTCACTCTCTGTCTCTCTCTCCCTCTTTTATTTTCTTCTTTTCTTTGGTTTAGCACATCAAGGAGCATTCTCACGCAACATCGTATCTTCCTCTCTCTCTCTCTCTCTCTCTCTCTCTCTCTCTCTCTCTCTCTCTCTCTTATCTATTCATATCAATTTGGGCATTTTTTAAGCATTTTTTAGGAGCAATCGAATCGGAGGTCCTTGATCAAAATTTTGATTGTGACGAGTTGATTCTGAAATCCCTAATTGGATTTTGAGATTTCCAATTCGATATGGGAATTCTAAAATCCTCAATTACCGTATTTGGGAATCAAAATCCCCAATTGTCGATTTTGGAATCAAAATCTGAAATCCCTAGCTTTCTAATTTCGGGATCGAAATCCGAAATCCCTAATTTTCTAATTCGAGAATCAAAATCCGAAATCCCTAAATTTCTGATTTGGGGATCATAAATCGAAATCCCTAAATTTCTAATTTGGGGATCATAATCTGAAATCCCTAATTTTCTGATTTGGGGATCGAAATCCAAAATCCCTAATTTTTTGATTTGGGTAAATAAATTCAGAGTCCAATATTGTATTCTGACAATATTATTCTCATGTTTCATTTTTTTTTTTTTTTTTTTTTTTTTGGGGGGGGGGGGGGGTATTTGTTCCCTTTCTTCGGGACTTGCATTACCAGTGAGATATTGTTCCAAGTGTACATTTCATTAAGAAATTATATAATGTCTTTTGCCTTTTTGAAATCTAGCACATCATAGTTTTGAGCGTATGGTTGTGGGTATAGATGTATAGTGTTTTTTTTTTAATCATTAATCTTTCTAGAATTTCTTCAAAATGTCATGTGCATCTTTCATATCTGAAGAACTTGAATTGATATTGTACTCTATGATCATCCTACTTTTCCTGAAATTATGGAACGTTTGTAATTGTATTAATTGCCCTCTTGATTATATTGGTGCAGTCGTCTCTTGCTTTAAACTGGGTTCTTGCATGCTCATAAGCTTTCATGGCATGCAGTAGAGTATTTCTAGGATTGAATGAAGATATTGGACTTGCATTTGGCTTTCATCTTGTGTTTTAGTTAGTACTATGAAAATAGGTTTTCTCATATTGCATTTGGCTTTCATCTTGGTGTTTTAGTTGGTAAATCAAAATTGCTTCTGGAAGGCAAGGAGCATTGTTTATGCCATAGTCAGCAAAACTCTATTACAAAGTCGGTATTTTTGGAAAATTTATAATTTTTAAAATGTTTAAAACCAGTATCTTTTTTGGATGATGGGCAGAAAAATGAACTCTTTTTGAGCAAATGAATCAAACACTTTTTTAAGTGTTTTTTTTTTCTGTGCAAAAACACTTTTGAGAGCAATTTAAAAGACACTAGATTTATAGAATCTTTAAAAAATGAAAAAAGAAAAAAAGAAAAAAAATTATTATATATAACATAAAATATACAAAATTCAAGTGAGTAAAAAATTTCAATGGATGGTAACTAGCCAAGAACAGTTCAGCCAATCATTCCAGCTGAAATGGATTGATGACTTGTACCCTAGTTTGGAACCGGAAATAAGCCTTCAAAATATGTCGAAAGCAGCCAAAGTATGCTTTCATACATTTCATACAAATTGAAAAAGAAGACCCATATTTTTAGTGAAAATTAATTCATAATTTACGTGTTCAGATTGTTCATTATTTAACATTAAAGATGATCCAAGTCTGAAACAAGTATGCTTCTGACTGACCACTATCATTTGGTTGATGTAATGTGTACATGAATTACAGCTACCCCTGCATTGGAATATGAAGTAATGATGATAGTATCCGATATGCTAATTGAGAGCTTACCAAGTGTACTTTGTAGCTTCTTGAATGTAAGGGAGAGCTCTCGACAAGATTGGGTTGAGCAACACTGGGGATTCTTCTGCTACAGGTTCTCACCATTTTTTTAAAATAAAATATTTTTGCTCTTTATTTCTTTATCTATTTTCTATACAGTTAAGAATGATGGAACTCTGTTGCCTCCATTTTGTGCTTTTGATTTTGGATTAGTGCAGTCATGCACAATGCACAACAAAAAATATCAAGTCGATAACTACTTGGATCCCCACTAGTTGATATTTGCAGGACAGCTATTGTCCCCCTCTTAGTCATACTTCTAGTGCTAGAGAGTTAGGTATGCAAAAAGTTTACATGTATACTAGCACTGAAATTGTCCAACTGAATTTACCATAGAAGAAATACTGCATTGCATCTGTGGTACTTCCTGGCCTTGAAATTGATTTTGCAAAGTATATTTGTTCTGTTTGGAAATTTTTGGTGGGGAAATCAGACAGACTTCAATTACTTGTGTGGTCACATGAATTATATCCTTATGCTGTCACTTTTCACGTTTTTCTATGTATACATGATTGGATTTTTAGGTTTAAGGATGTTGTTTGCTACTCTGCTAATTTAAATTTCAGTTTACTCAGTTCATAATTTCTGTGTTCAGATATCCCAAATACCAAAAACATTAGTTAGTGCATACAAGAAAGTAGCAAGAACGTAGGAGGAAAAAGTGCACATAATGTCCTAGATCAAAACCTTAAAAAACTAACGAGTCCTTATGATTTCCTTATATGTTCAGCAATCTCTGCACATAATTTGTGAATGTCATTAGCCACTGAATGCATATACTTTCACATAAACCAAATGAGAATTCTTCTTTAAAAACTGAAAATTTTAGTTGGTTGGACTGATTTCTTATGATAGTGCATGCTTTTAGGCTCCCATTAAATGGAACTTATTATGTATGCATTCTGTTTTGTAATTTTTTTTATTCCTAAATATGCAAATATGTGTATTCTAGCATCTTTTGAAGTTTTACTGAAAAGTTCCACTATTTTCCCTATGTTTCCCATTTTAAGGTTCTTGGCGATATTATTACATTGATATTGTTTCTGTATCCCTGGCCAACGAAACTTATAGTGATACTGATATTTCGAGCACTGATTGGATCCAATACAAGGCTTTGTATGTTATGTGCTTAAGTTCTTCTACGTGTGTCTACCTGCATCTTAAGTGCTTCAATACATTTACTCCAATGTACTTAGAATCACTTTGTATGCCAAGCTTAAAGTACAAAACTTTGTATTGGATCTAGGCTCATGGCACATCATTTAGTCAGAAAATTACTTGATGACAAAGGGCAATATCAATGACAATGACAATGCCATCTGTAACTGTAGCATCCCTCCATCATGCTACACCATAGTATGGCCGACTTTCCAAACTTGAACCAGACGGGTGTTAACCACCTTTTTTAATGCTGGTGGCTCACTCGGTGTACATGTGGCATAGAATCACCTCAATCTGGACCATTGAAATTGTGGAAGGAGAATAGGCTTAAACCGTCCAACGTCCATGAAAAATTGACTACTAAAAATTGGTCTGCTTTCAAAACTCAATGGGCAAATCGGATGGTTAAGATTACCCAATTGGTTTGACTTTTGGGCCATGCTCCATCCACCAAGGGATTCCATGGTTTGGAAGCTCTGGATTTCCATGCATCTATTCCCCATGTGTGCACTTTGGATTGAGTCACTGCTACTTGAGAAAATGATGGGAAATGTGATGTTGCTCGTGTATGTCTAGACTCTCCTACAACATGCATTCTTGTTTTTTTAGGAGAATCACTTTGTGGATTGTAACTGCTATATATTTATTATAATGCAAGTAGGAATAACAGATAGTTTGGATTATTTGGAGTGATCACCTATTTTCTTCAAGTTGATTGCTCATCAATTGTTGGCAGTCTCAACAAAAGGTAATCTGATAATTCGATACTCTAGATGTTTCAGAAATATAAGGGAATATTGCTTGTGATCACCCATGCAACTGATTGTCGGTAAAATTCTTTTGTAATATTCATCTTCCCATGCTTGGTTAGTGATGCGTCAGAAAGAGGAATGCTCAAGTGAACTCAAGCAAAGACACTTTTCTGCCACTTTTCTCTCCCATGTGTGAGATCCAAACCTCTCATCAAGAGGATCCCACTAGTTAGATGCTTATTCCCCAAAAAAATCAAGCTGACGAGATCATCAGATATTTGCACATTGAATTTGGACCATTGGTTACATGAACAGCCATTCATGTTGTACAAAGATGGCCAGCTTGATTATCTACGCCATGGAGCCCGCTTCCTGAGCAGCTTGGTTCTTGCACACATTAACCATGTGAGCAATGACAGTGCACTTCTCTCGTTTCACTTGAGATTCGTCGTTGATCACTTTGTTTAGAGAAACATAGCATATCAAGGGCCCATTTGGATGCCACAAAATAAGTTACTTTTTCTACTTACGGTAGATAAGTGACTTATTTCAGATAAGTAAGTTTGGTTTATGATTAGTTATAAGCAACTGTTTTACTTTAAGTACTTAATCACTTCAGTTAATTTTTTTAGCTTTCTACTTTTCATAAGTTGCGGAATAAAGGCATCAAGAGAGACCAAAGAGAGGAGAAGCTGATAAGTAGGTTGTTTAAGTAGGTTCTTTATAAGTAGAAACTAAGATAAGTTACTTGTGGCATAAGTAACTTATCTTAAGCAACTTACAATCCAAACGGGCCCTAAATGTCAAAGATCTTGAGTGGATGCTAAGAAAAGTCCCCATGGAGCAAGTGGGATTGGGCAGGGTAAGGATAAATTGCTTTAAACACAAAACAGTGATCCAACTTGCTATTAACTCAAAACAATTAATTGACATTGTGATCAATATGACTCATCTTTTGTGGGCGGTTAATATGAGGTTCTACAATTTCAGTACCTGAAATATATTTGCAACCTCATAGGGTCCTTTGGATTCAGTTGAATTTAATCCAGCTTTGTAGGCATGGATCAGTGTATCAATTTTATAGTTTTAGTTGTCTGTACATGTGGGAAACATGTGCGAGTACACCACCTGAAGGGGAAAATGCAAATATCAGCCTCATTTAAAACTTACGTGGCCCTCAAGAACTTCTCAACGGTAGGTGTTTTCATTCCTACTTTTCCTTGTGGTGTACCTCTGCTTGAATTTCAATATGCCTCATACTTAGGCTTTATGTCCTAAAATAATTCGACAGGATGGATGGAGTTGATATAGCCCCAAGTTTCAAGCGAGTATATGAAGAGAAGTAAAGCATTTTCATCTTTCAATTCATCCTCTCAATCAACTATTTTGTCATTCCTCTTCTTTATTCTTCTCAGAATTTGAGTGGTGTGAAATTGTCATTTGATGAGCTGAAAATTGAGAATTCTCCTGCAAGAATTTTTTAATTTTTAATTTTTAATTTGTTCAGGCAGACCGAAGCTAGTACATCAGTGTGACTCAAGTCTTTTGTAGGGTGCTTGCACTAACCAATTTATTATACATACTTGTTTTTCTATTGTTTTGAGTTCTAAGCATGTAATCATGTCTCTTTTGGATTTCCAATCCAGTCACACATGCACTCTTTGATCAGATTTGCAGTTCAGCATTTTCTATGATGTGGCCCACATGGTGAGTGGACTGACCATATTTTGCATGTTGTTCTTCATTGTGGGACTAATCTTTTGGACCACTTGCATTTCATACATATGTCATCTTGCTAATTTTGTGCTAGTTGGTTGATACTCAAGCATTTCTATTTATAGAATTTTGTGTTATAATATAAACTTCACGCAGAAATGCTAGAATCCTCCATAGATTTGGCACTGCCATTACAGCTGAAGATTTGATAACACCACCTATTCAAGTAGAGCACACCCACTGCTAATCAATGGACAATTTGTGGATTCAGCATCAGGTCTGTCCTTCAAATCATGGAATTACTTGAGCTCAATTTTGTGTTATAATATAAACATTTCATACATATGTTTTTTTCCCCTTTCTTTCTTGTTTCTTTTAAGATTTTTGCTTGCTTATTGAATTTTCTATAATCCATGTGAATGTATTAAATGCCTCAATGTCGGATTTGAATCACTGAAATTCCATCTAACCAGACCATGATCAAAATATACCCTTTTGTTCAGTTTCTATGCAGGAAAGCAGATATTTAGGTTGTAATCACTTGGGTGGTTTTGTTATTTAAGTTGTGATTTTGGCAAACAGACGATGATATTTTAAGGAAAAGGGGTGGGAACCGCGAGGGCATTTTGGTCATTATATGGTATCTCTTTCTTAGTTGAATTTGGGAACAGGATCTTCTATCCATGTTTTAAGGCATATCTTTTCATTGTGCACTCTCACTTCATGTGGCTGAAATAATTCCGAGATTGATGTATCACATTGGTGTGGCCCACTGAGATATGGATGAGGTTAGATTTTCGAATGTATACTTAACCTAGATGATCTAGGAACACTCGCGAACATCAAGAACAGGTATATAGGTACGACCTCGATGATGAATTGTCTGTTTGGAACACTCAGGAAGATCTCCTGGATGAACTGTCTAATTGAATAGATTTCAGTGATTAAGGTTTCTTTGAACCTATCTCAAAGACAGCGGGCAAATTAGACAAACCTTGAAGACAAACGTGTAATTGGACTGATATCAAACATCATCAATCAAATTAGTCAGATCTCTAAGACGAACGGTTTGATAGGTTGCAATCACTTGAGTGGTTTTGTTAACATCTGTTCAACTTTAGGTTGCTTGCATTTAAGAGTAGGTTTTTCTTGATGTTTCATGTGTTGACTATTACAAAATGATTTAATCGTGGGATGAGCTTAGCTTCACCTGGATGAACTTAAATGCACTTTGTAAGTTAAGCTTAACATACAAACAAAGCTTTTTATTTGATCTAGTTCCATTTATCTTTACTAATTCAAATATCCTTCCCTTGTACAAGGACATTAGTAACAATAGCATTCATGGCATAATTCCTTTATTTTTACCCCCCAGTGCAACCCATATGTAAGATGTCTATAACTTTTTATGGCTTCCTTTTCCTATATAGGATTTAATCTTATTTTATTTTATTTGAATCTCAATTCCAAGATATATTTTTGTTTTCTTCCTGCAATGCAGAAACCTGGCATTTAATCGGCTGAGACAGAATATTCCATTCTCCTTAGCTTTCTTGAAATCTCTCCGTTATTTGAAAGTTCTTCTAATGAGTGAGGTTTGTACATACTGGCTTTTTTTGTTACATTATTTAGTACCATATGAGCAGCAGCACCAATCATTTTTTTTTACTTCCCAGTGGTGAAAGTGGGCAGGAAAAATTGAAACAACAAAAACTGCAATCGCTACAGATTGTTGGTAACCATAGGTTCTATAGCTACGGATTTTATCCGTAGCTACTGACAATTTCGGGGCAACCTACAAAACCGCCAGTAAAAGGTACTGGCCGTCGGCAACACCTTTACCGACCGAGCCTTTGCCGGCAGTTGCCAGACCGCCAGTGAACCCTTTACCGGCGGTTTTTGGGACATTTGCCATTGGTTTTGACCGCCGCGAAAGGCCCATTTTCTTGTAGTGGGAGTAATTTGTCAAGTCATGCTCTTTGTTGTGTTGCGGTGTTAGGCCTAAGTTGAGTTGAGGCATGTATTCTCAGACCTAAGTCCTATCTAGATTACAGAGAGAGGAAGAGATGAAGAGATGAGTCTCGACTTGCTAATGGGTTAACTTGGCTAGCTACTAATCTTGTTGAGTTCTGGGGACGTATGTGGAGGTGAGTTTACCTATCTCGGTCTGAGTTCTATTCAGATGTTTTTAAAGACTTATTGGATTTGACTTGTGACCCGACAAGTCAGTGAGTTAATAGGTTGAATTGAGTTTTCTGTTTTTCTTTTAGGTTGTTGAGTTACTCTTGCATCGACTCAGTGAGTTGAACACCTAGACCTGGACTAGTCCTAAGATAGTTTGGTGTATTTTGATTTAGATACATCAACCGGTTGGATTTGAAAAATAGAGTTGAGAGAACTCGAGATATCAATGAGTCGGGTTGATTTGAGTTAAGGCATTTTAGGTGAGTTAACTTAGTGAGTTGCGTTTAGCTTGTGTGTAATGTATAAAATGATTTTTTTTTGTTTAGTGGCAATAGTAGCTGGTCTTGGTAGCTCAAGTTTCGATCTAATGCATTTCGAGGTTTAAACCGAGTTACTTCTAAGTCAAGGCCAAGTTATCAACAAGGGAATTGGAGTTTTCAAACACTCCATTTTGATCCACCTTATCGAGTTTGGACCTAGTTTGGAGTTGAGTTGGGTCAACTCAAGTTATTGTGGTGAGTTGATATCTCAAGCTTTCATTTGAATTCTAATTGAGGTTACTCTAGACTAATTGATTATAAATTTTGAGTTGAAGTGTAGAGAAATTTTTTTTTCCCAAATTCCACTCCTAGATTTGTCAAAGCCAAGTTAAGTTAAGCAATTTAGGTGAGGTTTCCCCTTTTAACTTTCCGTTTAAGTTCATTAATCTTGTTATAGATGATTAGAAAATTCATATCTTATGTTATACTGTTTAATTCCTTATATTTTGATTTCTTAATTTTCTTAATATGTATGTTGCATTATTCTAATATGTTGATCTCATGTGAAATTGTTTTTTGTATAGAATTGTTTAAGTGTCTTTTCGAATCTATTGTGCACGAATGTATATTGTTGTCGTATGATGCCCCTATTGTAGTCTAGTTGAAGTTTAATTATTCTTTTAGATGAATGTCACATGTTATTGATATCTTAATTTATTATATTATTTTTAGTCATGAATTGTGCCACATGATATGTATTTTTAGTGTGATGGTATTTGAATGTTCTTCATGTTCGGTGTTCAATATGAATATCAAGTAATGTGTGAATATTAAGTAATTGTGCCACAATGATATGTATTAGGCCCACAATCGGAATCGGCCTCGACAATTGGCCTCAACAATCAGAATCGACAATCGGAATCGGCCTTGACAATTGGAATCGGTCTCGACAATCGGCCATCAACAATTGGAATCAGCCTCAACAATCACCATCGACAATCGAAATCAGCCTCAACAATCGGCCTTAACAATCAGAATCGGCCTCGACAATTGGAATCGGCCTCGACAATCAGAATCGACCTCGATAATCGCCCTCAACAATCAGAATCGGCCTTGACAATCAGCCTTGAATACATCAAATGAGCCACACATCATGGGCCTAATACATATCATAGTGGGCCTCGTACACAACAAGTCCGGTCTCTTCATATGGGCTTCAACTACACAATAGGTGGGCCCTACACATGGGCCTATATACATCACAGGCGGGCCCTGCACATGGGCCTCAAATATACATCATAATAGGCCTTATGGATGGGCCGCGCCAATGGGCCTCAAGTGGGCTTGGACCACACCAAAATTATTTAAATAGTTGTAGGTGCAATATGTATATCATTGTACACTATCATTTCATGGGGTACACGGCCCACCAATGATGATCAACACTGTCTAAACATTGTCCAGGTAAATCAGCACCATCCAAACATTGTTTATGAAAATCAGCACCATTCAAACATTATCCAGCACCGTCCAGCATTGTCAGGGCAGTGTGGAGGAAACAATTACACCACGTGAGCCCTATGGTGGATGGATGGTTAAGATATAGCACATACTTCGCAATCAGACCCACTGTCCCAGCCCATGGACGGTGGGGATATACATCATATATCAAGGTGGGTCTGACAGTGCTGGGTGACGTCAATACAACAATTAAATAGCTGCTGTAAACGTACACCAGCCAATCCCCTTTCCAGGAGGCAAGTGGGTCCCACGTGGGGCCCACCACACCATATATACTTGAGAATATATATAATATATTATACTAATATTATTATTATATTTATTATTATAGTTATTATTTTTATTTTTTCTTTTTTTTTACACTGACCAGCGTCCAGCCAATAACCGTCCAGAGATTGGACAGTGATGGTGCAATATATAGGGGTGGGTCCCACCCGTCCAAGGTGTTGGACGGTATGGATTTAACACATACCACAAGGTAGGGCCAGATATGGATGGTTGGCATGATAAAAAGTATAAGGTGGACCTGTAACGCCTTGAAAATCGGGGGTCGAGCAGGAGCCTAACTCCCGAGTTCCAACGCATCACTTATGCAACATAAAAAATGATGATTAAATATTGTCTGTATTAGTACATGAAACATGAATGGGATTATACCAAAACAGCATTTCATACTCCAGAGACAAGTGAAATTGCAAGCGGAAGATTACGATAGATATATAAAATATATAAACTATGGTAAGTCTCCAGAGTGTGATAATGTTACCAGGTTAAATAAGTACATGAACAATTCCAAAATATACAAAAGGTGTAACGTCATCTAGTCAACATCCCAAAAATCCCCGTCAATCAGGACACGGTTCACATGAACTCGCCTGAAAACTGCATGTAAGAAAATGCCTCCTCGTCATCCTCGAAGTTTGGCTCCGCCTCGTAGGCATCGCCTTCACCTATAACTAACACAGGGTTTGGTTGGTGTGTACAACACCGTCTCGTAACGTGGAATTGAGTGATCAACTTAGTGGAACTATAAAGCAAAGGTTAACATGTTACCAATTCAGTCAAGCAGTAATGATAACCCAATACAACAATCAGGTCCTAAGTACTCTTGTTAATGTAAGAATGATATAAAATAATGATGCATGCCCTCACCTACGCTCCCTCAGCGACTTCATCTCACGATCGCAGCATGCAACACTTCCTCAGTGCTTGACCTACTACGCTAAAGGCATACATAATGCGGTGCATGCTCGTGATTAGTCAGGTTCTTACTTAGGTTTATTCATACAGCAGGATTGGGAAGCTAAGGTACCTCCCTTATATCAAAGCCCAAACAATGATCCATTTTAAGGTCATCAGTCCTAGCAAATTCATACGATATTGTGGTTCTAAGTCACTACAAAGGGCTCGTCACCTGATTTGTGTAGGCCTAGTTTATACTCTAGTTGTTACGAAAAGACTCTTCACCTCAATACAGTTTCAAAGTATGCTCGAGGTCACTACAAAGGACTCATCGCCTGATCAGTGTAGGTCGATAGCTTGAATACAGTGTCCCATATCACCGTATTCGGCTCATGAGGCGGTGTTGCTCACTGGTCACTACGGGGAGGCTCGTCGCCCCAGCATAGGCTGATAGCTCAACCACGGTGTCCCATACCACCATGCCCGGCTCATGAGTCTTAGCGGATCGAGGTACCAAGGTTAAACGGGTTTTCCACTGGTAAGTTTGGTACTTTAGGTTTAAGCAGTAGCGTCCATACATGGTGAACATACATTGGGTCAATCGGGTTACTTGACAAGCTCGACTGGTATGAGCATATGTTGAATTAATCGACATGGAGTGCATACACACTCCTCATGGCCTAACCACTGTCGACAAACATTATACGACTCAGATTCATTGAACGTATCCGTCATGACTAAAACAGTTCGGCCACCGATCGTAAACCATTACCGATTGCCTGGACTACGTAGTAGTCCCAATCATACTCAATCGCAATAGGTAATCACACATGATAGTCATATCAGTATTGAACAAACAATTTAAACACTACAATCATTTGAACATTTTATGACATACAGGATGAACATATCATCACACATATGCATTTCATACATAAATCACGTAGTTAGATTTAAGTTACATGAAGGAATCTATACATATAGTTAAGATGGTTGAGAATCTTATCTCAACACCCTCAAAAAGTACAATACATCAAACATTTACTCATTCAGACATTTTATCAAACACTTAGACTACACATATTAATATACATGTAATAAATTAGTTATAACATATATTATAGCCAACCCTTTCACAAAAGAGTTGCACACATACAACAATCATGTATTTCCAATCAATAATCATGTTAAGTACAAATCATAATTTCAAGTCCATTTAAACATTTCAATAAACACTCAGACTACACTTTAGACTAAATTAGTTATGGCATATATTATGATAAATCCTTTCACAAGGAGATTGTCATACATATAACAATCCCGTATTCTAGGTTAATAATCATGACAAGCATAAATCATGATTTCACTTTCATTCGAACATTTCAACAAACACATGGAATGCATTATATTCACAACATAGTTCATATATGTGTAATATGTGGTAAATATTATATCTAAGATCAAATGGCAGCAAGCAAGTCAGACATAAATCATTAGCTGACATTGAAAGCCTTGAAAACCATAACCTAAACGTTTATAGTCCGCACCTTAAGCCGGTAAACGCGTAACGAATTCAGTTTAGACACTATACCTTCGTTAACGGTAGAATGACAACCTATAGCATGAATTAGGTTAGCTATTTCATCACTTACACTAGCTGAAACCCTAAAATAGATTAGGGTTAGGTTTTCTTATCCAAGTACAGAGTCGGAATCGCCGAAATAGTGATACAGAAAAGCTGATTCAGCCCGTAGTGTGATGAGATTAAATCCCAGGGATGAACTCCAACTCTCTCTCTCTCACTTTCTCTCTCTTTCCTTCTTTTTCTTCTCTCTTTTCTCACCTAGGGTTAAAAATTCGTATGTGAAGAGAGGGTGAGGGTTTAAGGTCCTTATATAGGCCCAGAACTGACCGGAATGGCCCCAGGGCCATGGTATACTTAGGTTATAGCCAAATGGGGGTTGTTTCGATCCAACGGAGCACTTCAGGAGGCTCCTTTTCTGCGTGCAGTCGGACTTAAGCTCCCTAGCATTCGATCTAGGTCAAGTTAAGTTTTTAGTCCGATCGAATTTACAGATCGACGTGGCGGACGAGTTTCAGTTCAACGGTCACCAGTGCTCGATCAGGGCCACAAGCGCAATGACATGTGTGGGAAATTTCTCTTAATCCGAGGGTATATTTGGGTCAGATTCTGATGGTCTGAATCCTTATATTTGGCCTGCAAGTGAATGACTCAATTCACTTAAATCTGAGTATGTTTTCAAAAGATATTCGCGTTTCTCACACACTTTTCTCTGGGCTCATGTTGTGCATTTCTGGATACTATCTAGATTTTATTTTCGAGATAGTGGTCAAGTCCAGCAAGGCGATCATAAGCGTATAATTTCGCTATTATCAGACTTTCGACTTACGTTCCAGGTCCAATACGAAGTTTCGTGATGCTCCCGAGAGCAACTGGGTTTTGAGATTGATCCTAAGGTTCTAGGTAACGTAGCGTTAGCAGTTCTACTAATTTGGGTCTTGCAGTTTATATTTAAAGTGGTTCAAGCTAATTCTTCTGAGTATTCAGTTTAGTACTTAACTAAATTATGCCCTAATTACGATAGAATATGGTCCTAGGGCAGGTTTATGCCCCTTTCTGGTACTTTTAATTAGTATATTATTTTAATTATTTTTTTAGTAGTTCATCATCAAGTTTTATTCATATCTACCAAATTTCATTAAATTCTCATTGTAGAAAAATTCTAAAAATTCTAGAAGCGGTAGCTATCAAAACTAATAAATTCCTAACAATCGTCAGAACAACCTATATTTAACTATAATAGAATTTTTATTATACTTTTTACTTAATTTTATATGAAACTAAACTTATCAAGCTTCAATATGGCTTTTGAATCACCTAAATCGGAGTTATAACGAGGGAGATATGATCTTTCGAAGTGCAATAAAAATTACAAAAAATTTTAAAAAAATGCCCCCCCCCCCCACCCCGAGGGTGCCAGGAACATGCGGGGCCTACTCGGGTCCCCCCGATTTGTAAGGTTTGGCCCCCCGACTCCGTTTGATGTGGTTTCGCCACCCGATATTTTGAAACAGGTGTATTTTCCAATATGGAATGAGTTATGCGATGTACAATATATGATTTTAGGGTAGGAGAAGCTGCTCTATCCAAATAACCTATTTATTTCATGAGATTCCAAAATTTTAATGGTCAAAAGTCTATTTTATTTATGTATTTACCATTTACAGTAATTTTTAGTTTAAGTCTTATTCTTCATCATTTAAACTTTGGAATTATTGTCTAATGTGAAAGTACTTAGAAAATTTGAAGGACAAGGTGGTGAAAGGTGAGATTTTGAAGGAAATGGGTTAAAAGGCGATTTTAGACTTTGGGATTGAGTTCTGACAAGTTAATAAGGTGTTAGGATCGACCCATTACCTAAGTACGTCTAACTCCATGTTGGCAAAAAATCCGGGGTGTTATAGGACCCCACCAACAAATGGATGAACGGTTTGGATAAAACAATGCATCAAGGTGGAGTCCACCGACCTGGCCAATGGACAGCTAGATGAACCATACATCTTGGTGGCCCACGAAGCTATTGTTGCTACACGTACAGCAGCTACTGGTAACTGCTGCTGTTATAGATCTAGTACCGTGCAGATGGTCTGTGAACTCGCATCGGCTGTTGATAAGTTGGGTTCTTATCTAAATGAACAGTTGATCACGACCCACTTGGCTTCAACGTTAGCAGTAGAGAAGCAGGTGTGATCTGCTGTGAGGACTTAGAGGATGAACTGAGTATTTAGGGTCAGGAACGGTCATGAAACAGAGCTCTGGTCTGATCTAAATCCGTGAGCATGGTCTGCTTGATGAACAGTCCCCACCGTCTAATCAGTGGGTTGTGTGGATATGAGGAGCTGATCTGAGAAGATGTAGATAAGAAAGGCCGATCATGGCTGGTGGAGTCCATGAGGTGGGTCAGGCAGCCGGTCATGCTGTTAGACAGGGTACCACATCAGGTGGGTTCCGCCGTCCCAGCTGGACAGTGTGAACACATTACATTAAGGTGGGGTCCACATGATGACCATAAAGCTAGAGGACCTGCTGATATTTGTGTTTCTCTTACAAACAGGCTCGTCCAAGCAAGTGGACAGTCCTGCTGCTGCAGTTACGGTGCAGCCCCACAAATCATCAGATCTGGGTTGTGCAAATGGACGGCAAGGCTGTCCCACTTGCGGACAGCGTGGATAAACTCATATATCAGGTGGGTCACAAACAGGGAAGGGAGAGAGAGAGAGAGAATGAAAGAGAGGGGAGGAGGGGCACCCACTTTACTCTTCTTCTTCCCATATACTCTGATTTTTCTATAAAGCTCTTTCAACGGTGAAGATGACGATCTAAAGGTTGGATTGGTGGGGATCTAAGGTGAGCGAGGGCTGGATTTTTGGGATGGGTTGGACATCCATTGCTCTTGCAATAAAGAATGAAAAAGAAAAAGGGAGGGAGAGAGAGTTAAGAGAGAGAGAGAGAGAGGAAAAGGTCATAGCTTAAAATAATGATGTAAGGCCATCATTAATTTTTAGTAAGGGAGGGTGTTGACTTTCAGGAAATGGAGAAGAAGTGATTACCTAGCACATCACCCCATGATGGCTTAGAAAATTGTGTCATTGCAATAGGTGGGTCCCGCAACGTGCAGTCTACAATCATTACAATGCGCGGGCCACAACTTATGATCTAAGCATCGCATTAAAGCACAAGACGCGACCTTGGAACCGCGACGACGGCGCGGTTACTAGGGTATAAGTTTCGAGTCGAGCCGACTCTAATATATGAGACATGACTCAGGATCACGCAGAAATACCGATAATAGATCACGGGTCGCCGAAATTCTACCGGGAGGACCGCGGAAGCCTACGGAATGGTACGAGCATAGTACATGCACATGTACATAGGTGTGTACGGACGACGTGGATTTGTTCGGCCCCACTCCCTGAATCATTTGGACGGTTTGGATCATCTCAAGGTAGCCCACCTCGATCACAATGGATCGGTTTTGGAGAGGCTGAAAGCACACCCCGCTCGCGCATCGACTCAATTCGGCTGAAACCGCGTGCATGCCTATGGGTATTAATATGCCAAACTACTGGGTTTTGGTCAAGGCCATGCCCCAAACATGATGGTTGGTTCAGATCATCTGATTAAGGGCCCGTGGTGGGCTATCTCGTGACCCCAAAATGAGCTTGGTCCGTTTAAAATCCAAGCAGTGGGAGAGAGAGAGAGAGAGAGAGAGAGAGAGAGAGAGAGAGAGAAATCCTCTCCTTTTTAAGGAAAGTGCGAGTCAGCCCGCGGCTCCCCAAACTGGTGCACAGTGAGTACACGCACTCCGCGTGCACATGCACCAAAGCTGGGGCCCACAAAGATGGTCTTGACAAATCCACTCCGTTCATTCCACTTAGTGGGCCCTATAAGAGACTTTGGCCAAAGATCAGGTGGGTTCAAAGCTCAGGTGGGCCATACGAATTTATTTACATCCTTTAAGTGTCGACTATGTTGATTTAACGGTCGGATTAACTTCAATCTGAGCATCAATGGTCAAAAGGTCCTAGTGGATCATTTATAAGACTCTTATAACATATTACTAACCATATACTAATATTAATATTAATTTCTATGACTATTACCACCTATTACTATCATTATTTATTTCTTTATTTTTATTATTATTTCCACATATGTTTGCATTTTTAATCATGTTGTGGGTCACGCTCTATAGGTTATTAGGACTATCTATATCATGATTTTATATTATTATTACCTATCCACACTGTTATTTATTTATCTTTTTATTTATTTGTTTATTTATTTGTTTATTTATTATTAGTATGCTTATATGTAAGATGTGGGACTATCCATCATGCGCCATTTAGCTATATATCCTAATGTTAGGGTTACTCTGCATTAAAGTGAGCCATACCACTTGAGTCTCTAGTTACCAAATGATGGTTCCCTGGCCATTCCAACAATCTGATGGTTGGATTGACTCGTATTTGGTTGTCGATAACCCTAGGGACCCTAAAGAATGTTTAGGTGTCGAGGAGTTAGATATGAAGCCAGATAATCCGTCCTGTGTTCTAAAATAATGGATCATCCTACAGGACATCGCAACTTAGCGAACGATGGGTTCCATGATTCAGGGTTCTAAATCTAGAAAGGTCAGCTAGATTTGCCCACCAATGAAATTGGGATTCTAAAAATAAGTGCCTCTAACGATGTGATGGTCCATCTAGAACGACAATGGATGGATAGTTTGGTATACGGATGAGGATTGTTTTCAACGATTGAATTTAGGCTAGAATGAACGTGAACGTTCACTTAAGCTATGCTTATATTTATATTAAATTAGATTACATAGTAACACCCAAGTACTGGAAAGTACGAGGTGTACAGTAGGCGCCTTAAAGATCATCCTCATTTTCATTTTCAGGGTCACTCCTGAGATTTTTATAATCAGATATGTTACAGCTATCTGAGGAGGTGACTGTCTGTAACGTCCTGAAAATCAGGGATCGAGCAGTGCCCAACGCCTGAGTTCCAACACATTACTTATACAACATAGATAATTATGATTAAACGTTGTCCGTATTAGTGTATTGAACATGAGTGGGATTATACCAAATCAGCATATCATACTCCAGAGACAGTTAATTTACACAAGCGGAAGACTGTAATAGATATATAAAGTATATAAGTGGTTGTAAGTCCCCAGAGTATGAACGTGCCACTAGGTCAAATAGTTACATGCATAATTCCAAAATATACAAAAATGATAAAGTGTCACATCATCTATCCATATCCCTATAGCCCTGATGCGCAACTCTAGGTCTACATAGACCTGCCAGAGAGTTATATGTAGGAGAACTCCTTCTCGTCATTATAGAAGACAGACTCCATCTCGTAAGCCTCGTCATCACTTGAAACTACAGCAGAGTCTAGTTGGTGTTTTAAAACACTGTCCCAGAACGTGGGAGTGAGTGATCAACTCAGTGGAGCTATAAGGAAAAGGTTAACATGTTATCAATTCAAGCAGTAATGATAAAGCAATACAACAAACATTCCTAGATACTCTGGTTAATGTAAGGATGATATGTATTAATAATGCATGCCCTCACCTGCACTCCCTCTGCGAACTTCATCTCACGATCACGGCATGCATCACTCCAGACACGTGCAACTTCCTCACCAAAGCACCCTGCCATGTGATGTTATGGTCGTGTTAATCAATTAATTTATTAGGTTTGTTCATACAACAGATTGGGAAGCTAAGGCACCTCCCTTTATATCATTTACCTAAACAATGATCCATCTAGGGTCGTCAATCCTAGTTATTCACATACGATAGATAGTTCACGAGTTTATACTGTAAGTTGCTACGGGAGACTCGTCACCTCAATGTAGGCTTAATTCACACTCGAGGTCACCCCACTAACGCCCTACCAACTGACAGTCTATTTTCGAAGGCTCATCACCAACCCGACTAGGGACCATAACCAGGCTGCACCGGGGTAGGCCTATTTCATACTCGAGGTCACTCCACCAATGCCCTACCAACTGGTAGTCCATTTTTGAAGGCTTGTCACCAACCCAACTGGAGACCACAGCCAGGCTACACCAATGGAGGTCGATAGCTCGAATACAGTGTCTCATACCACCATATTCAGCTCACGAGTTTAGGTTGCTCACTGGTCACTATAAGGAGGCTCGTCACCCCTATGTAGGCCAACAACTCGACCACGGTGTCCCATACCACCATGCCCGGCTCATGAGTCTTAGCGAATCATGGTACCATGGTTGAAACGAGTCTTTACAATGGTAAGGGGTACCTTAGGTTTAAGCAGTAGTGTTCATACATGGTAAACACATAGTAGGCCAATCGGGTTACTTGATAAGTTCGATTGGTACGACCGTACGCTGAATTAGTTGACATGGTACCATTGTCAACAATCATCGTACGACCCAGATTCACCGAATGCATCAAATGTGGCGAGACTAGTTCGGTCACTTAAACAGGAATTGTTATCGATTGCCTGGACTACGTAGTTGTCCCAATCATACTCGAATGCAACATATGGAGACATATGATAATCATATAGGCATTTAACAAACAATCCAAGTACAACACTCGTTTGAGCATTTTATCAACATATTGAACATGTTATTATACATATGCATTTCACCCATAAATTGCAAGATCGAAATGAAGATTACAGGAAAAAAACTATACATATAGATGAGGTAATTGAGAATCTCACCTCAATACTCTTATTAAATACGTCATTCAGACATTTTATCATACACATAGAACATGTTACTATACATATGTATTTCATCCATAAATCACATAGTGGTAATTTACATTATATAAAGGAAACCATTTATATGACTAAGGAAATTAAGGATCCTGTCTTAATACACCTAATAAGTACAATCCATTGACAAAACCTCATTTAGACATTTTAACAAACACTCAGACTACACATTACTTTATACATATACTAAATTAGTTACGACGTATACTATGGCAAATCCTTTCACGAAGGAGTTGTCATGCACACAATAAACATGGATTTTAGATTAATAATAATGAGGAGCACAAATCACGATCTCATGTTCATTCAGACATTTCAAAAAACACATTGAATGCATTATATTCAACATATATAGTTCACATATATATGTAATATACAGAAATCATTGCATCTAAGCACATGTGACAGCAATCAAGTCAGTCATAAATCATTAATTGACATTAAAAGCCTTGAAAACCATAACCTAAACGTTTATAGTCTGCACCTTACGCCGATAAACTCGTAACGAACTCAGTTCGAATATTATGCCTTTATCTACAGCACATCGGCAACCTATAACATGAAATAGGTTAATTATTTCACCATTCTACCTATTCAGATACCTAAAATAGGTTAGGGTTAGGATTTCTTACCCAAGAATAGGATCAGAATCACCGGTACGGCGACACGGTAGCGGTAGTTAAGCAAGTGGAGTGGTGGGATCAAATCCCAAGAACAAACTCTAACTCTCTCTCTCACTTTCACTCTCTTTCCTTCTCTTTCTTCTCTCTTCTCTCTCTAGGGTTTGTAAATTTGTATGTGAAGGGAGAGAGAGGGTTTAAGGCCCTTATATAGGCCCAGAACTGATAGAAATGGCCCCAAGGTCATGGTATACTTAAGTTACAGCCAAACGGTGGCCGTTTCGATCCAAAGGAGCACTTCTGAAGGCCCGTTTTCTGTATACAATCTGGGAGAAGTTTCCTGACATTGGATCTAGGTCAGGCTAATTTTTAGTCTGATCGAATTTATAGATTGACCGTGGTGGACCAGTTTCAGTTCAACGGTCGACGGCACTCGTTCAGGGCCACAAGTGCATTGACATGTGTTGGAAATTTTCCCTGATCAGAGGGTGTAATTGGGTCAGAATCTGATGGTCTGAATCCTTAAAATTGGCCTACAAGCGAAGGTGCAATTCACTTAAGTTTAAGTTCATTTTCTAAAGATGTTCACATTTCTCACACACTTTGCTCCGAGCTCAAGTTGTGCATTTCTGGACACTATTAAGACTTGATTTCTGAGATGGTTATCAAGTCCAGTGAGGCGGTCATAATGGTATAGTTTCGTAGTTATCGGACTTTCGACGCGCGTCCAGATCCGATACGGAGTTTCAATCGCTCCCAGGAGTAACTGGGTTTAGAGATCGATCCTAGGTTTTTAAGGAATGTAATGTTAGCGATTCTACTAGTTTTGGGTCTTGCAGTTCGTATTTAAAGTGTTTAAAGCTAATTTCACAGCCAATCTAGTTTAGCACTTAGTTAATTTTCGTCTAATTTCTAAAGATTTGGTCCTGAGCGATTTCTGCCTGAGGTGGTACTCGGGTCTTTGTACAGATTTTTCTGGGACGTTACACTGTCTATATAGTCATAAGAGCTTTTACATCATTTATATTTTCTTGTTCTAATTCATCAGACTCAGAAGAACTTTCAGAGCCAGATGATTCATCCAAGGCAGCTAGCATGCCCTTTCTTTTTTACTTATCCCTTTTTGGAGATTTATTCGCCAAGTGTCCGTATTCATGACAGTTGAAACATTGACTATCCTTTTTAGATTTCCAAGACTTAGATTTTCATTTTCTTTTGTCAGATGGTTTTTGAAAATCTGATCTTTTTTTTTTTTTGAAAATTCTATAAAATTTCTTGGCTAGTAATGTCATGCCCCAGACCCGGTAACCGGACTCACAAGGAACTTGATAGCCGATTCTAGCTACAACAGCCTCCGTAGTACCGCACTTTCAGTTCCTGAGACAGGTTCTGAGCCTGGGATCTTACAAGGAGGATTTTTATAACCAGATATCCATTTCCGATATAAGCATACCCAAGATTATAACAAGTACATCTCAGAAATAATAAAGGCACATATCGCAAAATCCACTATAAATTTGAGCTTTTCAAGTACATAGCTGAAAGGAAATATATCTGATGACAAGAGAAGAAGAAAGGAAGATCAGCAACACTGGGTCTGAGGCTCAACTCCTATCCAAGCTCAGCTACTATGATGTCAACCTAGGATATCCTGCACGTACAATCGTGCATAAGCTTATAGAAGCTTAGAGGGTGATGAAGGTGTGTGACAATGGTGCGCAGAGGGATAATAGGAGATAAGAGAAACATGATCAATGACATTATCACTAGCCTTACCGAGGCTTGTCATGAATACAATGCAATGAGTACTAGGCACCATACCAAGGCGATGCATAAAGGGGCTTATATACCCGATGCGAATGCAATGCGAAGTGATGTCAGTCCTCATATCTAATCCACATATCAAAACATTTACATAATATGAAAATCACTAGGGTCCGGTATACTGCTGGATGAATGCCGCTCTCCTAACCCGCACAGTCAAACGAGCGTAAGAGACCTCACTACCCGCCTGTGGACAGTCGATCACCAATAAGGCTTGACGGCAACGGACCCATTTACGAGCTTGTCAGACTCAGCCTAGCAATGTCTTCTTACACCAGGCGGGTAAGGCCACATCCCTACCCAAATGACTACATGACAGTAAGAGTCGCGGCCTAATGGTATAAAGCCCTCGTGCACTTATAGTTTCCACTCAGTCATGGCATTGGGGCAGATCCTTGGTACCATATAAGTTCTGAAAATTTCACCCATGGGCATCCTATGCACCCTATATGCTCAAGTATCATTTTCGGTGTCCACACATATGGCCATCCATGAATGTCCCTATGGAGGCAAGGCCCTGATGAAGCAAGGGCGGTATCATCATGAAATACGATACCAATGCATGAGTCATGCATACAGATCATGCACTAGCTTCAAGCACTCTATGTGCACAAGGGGAGAAACTCCATCTCTCGATCATATCAACCCAATGACCACACACAATGCAATCCATTCACGCATATGATGCATATGGGTCATAATGGTGTAAGTGCGCTACTCGGCGATGATGACATGGAACATATTCCTCCTTTCCAAGGAGGGACAAGTTCTAGATATATAGACAGGTACTCTAAGGAAAAGTCCTCTAGTGTGGGCCCAATACCTTGGGGTAGCCCACAAGCTAAGATGGTCATAAAAGCCCAAGGAAGAAGCGGTCCTAACAAGGGTCCAAGGTGGGCCTTCAACCACCTATAACAACCCTATGGGCCTACCTTAGGGCCACTAAGGAGGACATCCAACCTCAACTGGGTCCCAAAAGGTAGCCCGCTAGTACACGCATATGAAACAAGGCCCAAGGCCTGAGCAATCCATGGCCCAGTGGGCTATACACCAAGCCCAACACATAGGAAACATGGTGGGCCCTCAAGCAAGGTTTGGGCCCAACCATAAAAATCATAAAATCCATACATTGTGGTGGGCCTAATGGGCAGCCTGGTATTCCAACCATATGGGCAAATCCTTATGTTTGAAACAAGTGAGTTGGGCTTCACATCTTAGCCAAAGTATGGGGTTAATTTAGTGAGCAGCCAAGGACCCAACTACTTGAGTATTTTTTACCCATAAAACCCATCACGATAGCATTACAAATATAGGCCCAAAGGTCCAATGGGCCCATCAAGAAAGTTCCAGCCCAAAAAGGGCTAAATAGTCCAACAATCAGATAGAAATATGGACCCAATAAAACCCAACGAGGGTGGGCCTCAAATGTGCACTAATTAAGCTCAAAATCTGATTAGAAATAGGGCAAGATGTATGTAAAACCATCTCCAAATCTGGTGGGCCATGCTGCCCCAAAACATACATTTATGGCAGCAACTTTAGGCCTATTGCTGAAATTTCAGCCCACCCACTATCTGGGCTTGCTAGAAATTCAATAATAATTAATTTATACAATTATTTTAATCCCTGGTGACTCACACATGTCACAGAGGGTCCCACCAGATGAAAGGAGTGGATAAAACACATAAATCAGGTGGACCATGCTGCTGGACTGGACATCCAGTAGTAGCCCAATGGGCTGGGCGTCCTATGATGGGCGGTCCATGGGGCTGGGACAGCTGCCCCATTAACACATCAAAGTGGGTCCCACATGTGGATGTCCCACATGGAAGATGGGCTACACACATGGGGTCCACAATGTGGAGGATGGCATGGATAAAACATACATTATAGTGGGCCTTGGGAGGGGTGGACGTCCAGCCCATGGTTGGACGCCAGCCCTGCTGGGATGTCCAGGTATGGGCTGCCATTCCAGCAGCCATACTTTATTTTTTAAAGTGAAAGTGGTGGCCCACATCCCCAAGATGGGTCCCAACATGATGGGCCACAAGATGGGCTACTAGGGAAGTCATAAACCCAAGCAATTCATGAAGGAATTTCATGGACAGCAAGGTAAGAATTTAAAATTCTGTTGCACAAAATGTTGCTATCCATACAATGTACACCCAATAAGTTGGGCCCAAACTTTGCCCAAGAAGGGGGAATGGATAGTTGATATTTTTTCCATAAAATACAGCAAAGTGGGGTCTAAAAAAGTGGCCAACCCCTTAGAAAATCAAACTAAAATTTGTGTTTCCCCGTCATTATATAGGGCTGGACGGTCCAGCAAGTTGGACCGTCTACCCCCTATGGGCCTACCCTTTTGGGTATCTTTGGATGGATAAATGGAGATGTGGTTCATCACACTTCAAGGTGGGGTCCACTCCCTCAAAAGGCACCCCACAACAAGAAGAAAAAGAATGGAAATCATGGATGAATCCCATGCCAAACATTATCTACAACAGCTCATACAAACAGTCCATAAATTCTGGACAGCCATATATAGCTGGACATACCAGCCCATAACTAAATAAATACAGAAAATAAAGAAAGGTGTGGCCTTCCTTAGTGGGCCCCACACATGTCCAGATCAAGGCCTCAAGCCGAAACATTTGCATGCATCAAATAAGGTAATAAATAGGACACCCAACATCATGAAATTGGTGGTAGGAGCGTCCCACCATTGCTGGATTTTCTGGACATCCCAGGCCCACTGAGTGGGCCACACATATCATCATCCAAAAATAAGAGAAAATACAGAAAGAAGGACAATCCAGCCATGGGGATGGGGCTCCACCACTAATGAGCCCTCCCAAGAACAATCACACCCATACACCTTCATTGATTTGTACTTACAATATAACACTAACACATGCATGGTCTATAATCACAATGGATGGTTGGGATACCATCCCAACATGATGTTAAGGTCTAGATGACCTTAGAATGGTGTAGATCATGAAATACATCATGATGGGGTACATGGAGAATGGCCCCATCATGGAACAATGCATGTATGTAGGATGGGCCAAGGCCACATCCAAGGGATCAAATCGGATCCCCACCATGGATTGGTGGGTCCCACATGTTTCACTCATGAAGAAATAAGAGGATCAAGAGATAGAAAAGAAATCAGCAAGTTATAGTCACCCACCTTCACGCCAAGCTCTCAACCTTCCACACAATGTAGATCTTGGACCAAAGAAGAGGGTTTAATGGCTAAGATGTGTTTCTAAGGGTAGGATTGAGGGATTTTGGAGCTTTGAGGGGCTAGAGAAATGGAGGAATATGGGATGTTGGGAGAGGGGTTTGCTAGCATGGAGAGAATGAGAAGGAGGGAGAGAGATAAAGAGAGAGAGAGAGAGAGCAATGATTTTTTTGTAAGAAAAGGCAATGATTACTGATGGGAGGAGAAAACAAAGTTGTAGGTTATGGTAGGTTTTGAGTGGTGTGTGTGGGATGGGTGGTGTTAACAATGGAGTTTTTATGTGGTGTGTGTAGTGTTACATTGGAACTTCTGCCAAGGGTAGGGGTCCACATGCACTACACTTAAGTGGGTCATATGATTAAGGGTCATACAATGAAACATTCATAACTTATAATCTATATATCGGATGGACGAGCAAGACGCTTCACCGGAACAGCAATGACGATGCGAACAAGATAGCATAGGTTTCGGGTCGATCCGAGTCGGGTCAACGTGACCGGACTTAAGGATGACCGCAAACACTATCCGAGAGTCGTGGGTCACCGGGATTCGACCGATAGGACCGTGGGACCAAGAGAAATGAAATGCGTACCTACACACATATGCACACACGGGAACTTGGGTCTGGTCTTACAAGTAATGTCATATCATCTTCTGTATCTTCACAATCAGAATTAACACAATTTCTTTTGAAACAGATTTAGAATATTTAAGAGCAGTGGACTTACCTTTAGGAGCTTTAAAATTTAACTCATATGTTTGGAGAGATCCAACTAACTCCTCAACCTTCATATAATCAGTATCTCTTACTTTCTGAATGGCAGTAACTCTAGAATGAATCTCTCAGGAAGAGATTGGAATATTTTTGCACAGACCCTGCTTTCTGGGGTTCCATCTCTTAAACCTCACATGAAATTTACTATATCATTTAGTTTCGTATATAATTCCATGAAAGTTTCATTTTTTTCCATATGAATTTTTTCAAATCTTGTAGTGAGGATTTGAACTTTTGATTTCTTGACTATAATAATTCATTCATATGTCATTTCAAAAATATCCCAAGCTTGTTTAGCTGTATCGCATGAAATGATTCTCTTGAATTCATCAGGCAATAGAGCACAAGTTATGGCATTTAAGGCCTTAGCATTTGCACTGCATTCACTTTTCTTTGATGTGGGCCACCTGAGCGTTAGATGTGGTTGATTTTTGGAGGGCCCATCTCCCAAAAGGAGGCCCACTAGATGCACAATGTGGATCACCAAAATCACATCACGGTGGGGCCCACGGCTGGGGCCGTGGGTCACCCGTCCGTCCGTCTGTCGCAGTCAGTACACGCTCTTTTTCCGACAAAGAATAAAGGCTTCTCTGCTCGCATTTCTTTTGTTTTTTTTTATTTTTTTTATTTTTTTATTTTCCTGAAGTATTTCACATGTGGGGCCCGCGTATGATGGATCCACTCCACCCATTGATCCCTACAGCCCATAACATATGCAACGAGCTTAATATTGGGCATGTTTCGGGGTACGAAAGCAGTAGGGTGGTTTTCAACGGTAAGGAAACTATTTTCTATGTTATGGCCCGCCGGAACCTCGGATCGGCTTCATTTTGCGGCTCAACGCCTAAAATGAAATGGGTAAAGGGATAAACGGCGTGGATTAGAATCATACATCAGGGTGGGGCCTGTATGAATGGCCCTTCCTAAAAAGCTTGAAATCAAGCTTATATTTGTGTTTTCCACTCAACGTCCAGTGTTTGGGGACGCTGGACGGTTGTGCATTCCAAGTGGGTTGCTCATGTGGGCCACCAAATGATGGGTGGTGTGGATACAACACTTTTAAGGTGGGCCCCACTTATAGATGGCTCCGATAAAATACATGCCTTAGGGAGGGGTTCATCCGAGTGGGCCACACGGCCACATCATCACATGAAAAGAATGAAAAAGAGAGGGAGAGAGAGAGAGAGAGAGAGAGAGAGAGTGGGACACGGGTGATAGAGGGACCCCGACACTATGGGCCCTCCTTGAAATCAATTTTACATCAAGTGGGTCCCATTACACGTGGCCCCACCAAATCAAGGATCAACGGTGGGATCCTTTCTCCACCAAATGTAAGGTCTAGATGACCCTATCCATACAAAGAAAATAAACAACATGATGAGGTCCATGGTGAATGGCCCCATCATGGAATGATCATGAGGATCAAGATGGGCCATCGGCCACACCTAGGGTCCAAAATGAGATTCATACCATCAATCGGTAGGCCTCACTTGGCCCTTTATAAAAATTTTTTTTTAAAAAAAAATCTAGGCCTAATAGAGCACCCACCGTTCGATCTTCATAGTCCGTTGAAAAGTTGGTCTCCTTGTACTCCACTTTGATGGAGGGTGATGAGAGATGGATGGCTAGGATGAAGGTTCTTTGGAATGGGAAGGTGGGCCACACAACTCACTTTCTCTCTTAGAAAACCATGGACGTGTGATGCTCTTGCTCTTTGGTTACTTAGAATTTTGTGTTTGTGAAATGAGAGAGAGAGAAAGGGTTGTAAGGAGTGATGGGTGATGATGGAATGATGGATGGGAGAGAGGGATGGGTGTGTAAGGACTTTGTTGACTTTAGGGGTAGATGATGTAAGAAGGGTATGGGGTATGTAAAAAACTTTTGACTTATGGGTTGCTTGGGGATGGGTGTGAGGTAATGGTGTACTTGACCCTTGATGGGATTGATTGATTGATGGATGTGACATGTTGTAGAGATTCTCTTGGGATTTGCAACGCGCGTTATTTTCCTCGAACTGAATGCGGGCTCACATCTTCTGACCTGGGTATCGGATTAGTATAAAAGATGCGGCGTTGAAACCGTGGCGACGATGCGGTCGTAATAGTATAAGTCTCGGATTAAGCCAACTCAAATATACAGGATACAACTTAGGGTAGCACGCAAACATTGATTATAGGTCGCGAATTGCCGGACTTCGACGGAAAGGATTGTATGAGTAGACAGAATAGTACGGGCTAGGATACGGGTCTTACAGCTCTCCTCACCTAATAAAAATTCTATCCTCGAAATTTAAAATACGACCCAACCAATACATAGCTCACAAAGGAAGGAAAATCCTATCCAAACACAACATGCCAGCATAATCAAACACGTAAGAGATAGGGAAAATGCCTGCGAATCTCAGCCTCCTGCTCCCAAAATGCCTCGTCAACACTACGATGATCCAACTGGACCTCAAATCCTAGGTCAGAAACGATCGAAACGGGAATACTATACAACCTCATAATCTCAACGGTATGGAGCTGTATCCGAAAATCTCTAAGTTATTCGAACTCAGGGATTTAACCATTCTAAGTTCTCAACAATCATAAAGTGAAGGATAGCTATTAGTAGATATGTAATGTTATCCTCAGGTATTCCCAAGTTATGCTCTGATACCAACTTTTGTCACTCCCCAAACTCAGAAACCGGGCTCACAAAATTTTCGATCACCGAATCCGGCGCCGACAGCCTCCATAGTACCCCATTCTCAGCTTCCAGCGTGCATGCGCCAGATTTCAATCCTGGGATCCTACAAAGAGGATTTTCAGTATAAATTTTTTTTGTAATGGAGCATAACCACTAGTTTACCCAAATCACAAAGGCAACATCATCATCACATATCCACTAATATAAACATTTGAATACAATGCTGAAAGAGAAATACATATGTTAAAATCAAAACTCCAGAAGTCAGTTATATGCTCCAAGCTCCACGCTACAGCAACCTAGCATCACCTGCATGCATCTATAGTGCATAAGCTTATAGAAAGCTTAGAGGGTGGTGTAAGTGTGTGCATAAGATAAATGTCAAGTATACCATAAAGCCCATAAATCATACATCATCGGAATAAGTGGAAATACTGGTAAGATCATGAATCATACAATATCAGAGTAAGCGGAAATATACTAGTGAGTCCATGAATGCTATCAGCCGTACCAAGGCTATGCGATACAAAACATAATAAGATAATAACAGATGCTGAGAATGCAATACAATATGCAAATCTTGATGAGCCACGAATATCATCAATCTTATCTAGGCCATATAAGTACAAAAACATAGTAACCCAAAGTGCTAAGTACTGCGGATGCAATGTGATATGCGATGCGAATGAAATGACCATGCTGAAATGTGAAGTCGGGATGATAGTACGAAGTATCACAGGCTACGAGGTCCACCACAAGGGACTTCTATCCAAACTAGTCCCATACCTAAATTGGGATAGTCAAACACAATGTGGTAAACTCCTGATCTAAGGTTAGTCGCGCGCCCAATCGAAATCTTAGCCATGTGATGGTACACGTAACAAATAGTTACGCACCACCAGCCTGAGTGGATAGTGAATGAATGAATGAATGGATATGCAATTCCTGCTCAATAAGTCCACATATCGGTACAGTTGCTCTCTAGGGGAAATCACCGGGGTCTATTACACTCGACACCGACTGCCTCCTCCCTAGCTACACAGTCCAGTGAGCGGAATAGACCTCACTATCCGCCTGACCAGTAGTCTGCCAATACCTACCTGGCTCGTCGATAGTGAACCCATTTACGAGCTGGTCATACTCAGCCTAGCTTATAGCCCCCTCACTCAGGTGGATAAGGATACACCCCCTCCCAACCAACCACGACACAGTGGGAGACGTGGCCTACTGGTATTCGGTGCTCAGGTGCTCATGTTCCACTCGGTCTAGACGTTGGGGCTCCTCTTGGCCTCGAAGGTTCTGGGATTTTCACCCAAAGATATCTTAAGTGCCCACAGTGCTAGAACCAAATATTTCCGGTGTCCCATCTAGCCATCCACGATGTGCTTGTGAAGGCTACCGCCCTGATGTCGCTAGGGCGTACAATGATCAAGTCACACATATGCGAGATGCATGAGTCATACTCTTCGGTCATGCAACAATCCTGCTCATACGGCGCGATAATGTGGGCACTCCGTCTCATAAGGAGTCCTGTAAATAGTCTGCCTAATAGCGTATGCAATGATTAGTCACTACTCATATCAAGCATACATATGATGCGTATGGCATGAGTCATGGAACTATACTAAGCAGGTTATAAAGTAATGAACTATCCTTACAATGCAGATGGGCCTAGACGGCCTACACACAACAAGTATGGGCCTCTCAATGGGCCCTAGCGAGAGTCATAATGCGGATATTTAACCACATTATTCTTACAATGTGGACGTTAAACCATCATTGCTCCCAAGGCATGGCCCGCCATAAATATCACTACATAAACCATGGTGGAATCATCTTCACTGGGCCTTATGTACATCCTATTGGGCCTTGACCCATGAGCCTCTATACATCAAATGGGCCTCACAGCATGGGCCTCATGTATATCAAGGTGGGCCTAAATGGATGAGTCATAACTACATCAAGATGGGCCTCCTCAAATGGGCTTTATATATATCAAGGTGGACCTCAACGGACGGCCACAAGTACATCAATGTGGGCCTCACCACAGGGGTCATGTGCATATCAAATGGGCAACACCAATGGGCCTTATGTACATTGCAATGGGCCATATCCCATGGGCCTTGAATACATCACAATGAGCCTCAACCCACGGCCCTAATACATCACAATAAGCCTTAACCCATGGGCCCCAAATACATCATAATGGGCCCCAACCCACAGGCCCTAATACATTACAATGGGCCTTAACCCATGGGCCCCAAATAAATCACAATGGGCCTCACAACATAGGCCTCATGAATATCAAGGTGGGCCTAAATGGATGGGCCATAACTACATCAAGATGGGCCTCCTCAAATGGGCCCGATATATATCAAGGTGGGCCTCAATAACGGCCTCATACACATCAAGGTGGGCCTAAACAACGGCCACAAATAGATTAAGATGGGCCTCATACATATACTAAGGTGGGTCTCAATGGACGGCCACAAATAAATCAAGATGGGCTTAATTACATGGGCCCCATATATATATCAAGGTGGCCCAAGCAACGGGCCACAAATACATCAAGGTGTGGCCCACCTTAATGTATTAGAGATCTAACCTATTCATAAACTAACATAGGGATAGATGAAGTGGAAACACATATCAGCTTGATTGGAAGCTACTGTGGCTCCTAAGAAGTTTTGAATGGTGGAAATCATTGTCCTCATACATGGTGGGGTCCACTTGAACCTTAGATCTAACTCATTTTTAGTCTTAAACCAATTTGGAAACCCATGCATCATGGTGACAAGCTCACCGAGTGGTTGGATATAATGTTTGGATGCAACCCATGCATCGAGGTAAAACACATGGGGTCCACTGAACTATGGATCTAACTCATTCTTTAGCACATGCCCAAAAATGAGCTTTAGAAATGGATGGACGGTTTGGATGCAACCCATGCATCATGGTGGGCTTCACATATCTCATGGTGGGGTCCACACGTGTGGCCCATGTTTCGAGGAGTCCCTCGACCAATATGAAGGATGGTTGGATATAATACGTACATCGAGGTGGGCCCTTCCTAAAAACTTGAAATCTCCCAAAGGTCCAGGGACACCGGATGATTGTGCATTCCAAGGTGCCACACCCAAGTCAGGGGATGGGGGGCCAGGCGTTGTAAAACACATACCTCTCAGTGGGTTCCATCGTCCACAGCCGTGGATGGTGGGGGACAAACACATACATCACTGTGGGTCCCATGCGAGTACTTAACACTTGATGGGATTGATTGATTGATGGATGTGACATGTTGTAGAGATTTTCTTAGGATTTACCACGCGCGTTATTTTCCTCGAACTAAACGCGGGCTCACATCTTCTGACCTGGGTATCGGATCTGTATGAAAGATGCGACGTTGAAACCACGGTAACAGTGTGGACGCAATGGTACAAGTCTCGGATTAAGCCGACTAAAATATACAGGATACGACTTAGGGTCACGCGCAAACATCGATTATAGGTCGCGGATTGCCGGACTTCGACGGGAAGGATCGCGGGAGTCTACAGGCTAGGATACAGGTCTTACAACTCTCCCCACCTAATAAAAATTCTATCCTCAAAATTTAAAACACAACCCAACTAATACAGAGCTCACAAAGGGAGGAAAATCCTATCCGAACACAACATGCCAGCATAATCAAACACGTAAGAGATAGGGACAATGCCTGCGAATCTCAGCCTCCTGCTCCCAAAACGCCTCGTCAACACTACGATGATCCAACTGGACCTCGAATCTTAGATCAGAAATGATCGAAACGGGAATACTATACAACCTCATAATCTCAACGGTAGAGAGTTATATCCGAGAATCTCAATCGTACTAGTATTGAAATTTTGATTCAAACTAATTCGTAGGACAACCTACACCCAAAACAATGTTTAGGTAGGACAACCTTATTTCACGAATGTTCGTAAGAATCAAGATCTCAAACTAAGTAAGAGAAAATAAAGCTATCTGTTACAAACATTTACCACTTTTGCATAAATGAAATTACAAATATTTTCCAGAAATATAAAAAGTAAACATTCACCATAACACTAAGAGTCATAGTGGTTCGGTGTGTACAACAACTGTTCTCAAACAGCCACACCCACTCCACTCCTAATAATCATTATCCACGTGATATTGGCTTTCACTATAAATAAGGTTTTCTTAGGGTCACCTTAAAACCTAATACAGTTGTAATTTTAAAGGGCTATCACAAATAATAATAAAAAACCCTCACTGAGATTTTTTGGCTATCTCAGAAAAACCAACAAATGAGATTTTCTGGCTATCTCAATAAAACCGACAAATGAGATTTTCTAGCTATCTCAAAAAAACCAAAATACAAAAGCAGAATATACTTATCTTCACCTTTGAAGACGTATCAATCGATGTAGCTGTAGAACCGCATCTCTTGTCATAAATTGTTCAATGTTCAGTAACATAGATAAGGGTTCAAGGTTTTAGATTGATTTTAAATAGATTCAAACAAAAGGCTACTTGTTTGAATTCCTTAAGATCTCAAAGAAGAGTATTTACTCTTTTTGTAAAATAAAATTCAAAGAATAAAAGATCAAGGAATTAAAACAAATAAGCTATTAAAAATTTATAAATATCGTGCAATAACTTGAGTATAATAAGGGCTTCTATCTCCCTTGATGATAAATTTGATGTACTTCAATTATTTTTTTGGATTAAGAGAAAGCCTCTATTTATAAGCAGAAAAGTTGTTGTTTCGACTCGTCTAAAACATTCTTCAACTCGTCTAAGAACTGGATTCCATTCCAACAAATTTTCAAAATTGAGAGTGATAAGATAAAACAGAACTTCAACTGGTCGAAGGCCCTACTCGACTAGTCGAGGGCCCAATTCGACTGGTTGAGCGTGGTCTTCGACTGGTTAAGGGTGCCAAAACTTTGAACTGATTCGGTCGCTGGACTTCGAGTCGAGCAACCCTTGACTGGTCGAAGGCCCATCTTCAACTGTTGTCGAAGAAGTAATGGAAAAATCCATTTTTCTGCAATTTAAACTCGGACTGGTCGAAAATTACTTAGACTAGTCGAGCCACAGCTTAGACTTGTCGAACCTAAGTTTAAACTAGTCGAACTTTATCCTAACATCAGTATAAAAACTCATTTAAGTTATGTTTTGAAAGTACCTAAGCCTAAGGTCTTTCTAGGGTTTGTTATACCTGAAAAGACTGAACTTCGAAGTAGATGGGATGCTTGAACTTTATGGAACATGTTCTTCTACTTAATTCTTCAAAAGAGCTTGTAGTTGAAGATGGAGCTTAATCTTCTACTAGAACTTTGGTAGAACTTGAACTCAATCATCTTGAACTTAGTAGAACTTGAACTTTCCATCTTGATCCTCTACTTGACTTGAAGTAAAGTCTTGAACTTTCAATCATAGTGTCTTGAACTTTCCATCTTGGTCCACTACTTGACTTGAAGTAAAGTCTTGAACTTTCCAACGTAGTGTCTTGAACTTTCCATCTTAATCCACATTAGACGGGCCACTTCATAAGTTGTTTTGTCTAAACGAAATTTTACAAACAAAGGTATGCTTTATACAATATAATACTTAAAAAAACATATCAGTTAATAGAGGTGTAGAGTGAGTCGACGGTGTTCATCTTGTTGCTGGAAAGGATAAGGTAGTTGTGGAGCTAGGCGAGGTCCCAATGGAGCATATTGGGCTCCATTATTAGTTGATAGATTTTCATTTGTGCTTTTAGTAAACTTTTGGTATTTGATTTGTATAAGTCCTTTTTGGGCACCACATTTGGATTTTTGGTATGAAGTTGGATAGGAAACTTTTAATCAATGCATGGTTTACTTTGTTAATATTTGTTGCCAACTTTGAATGTTGATGAGATTGTTTGAATTAAGACTTTAAATTTTAAGGTTAACATATGAGATTTCAGAAAATGAGTACTAAACTTAGGTTACGAAATCCAAAGCATTATAGGATCCTTAACCGGAGCCTGGGAATCTTCCAACTTATTAGGGGCTTCCCTTAAATCCATGTCTATTTCGCCTCCATCTACCTCATCGGACGAAACAACCGTATCGGCTAAATTTACAAAGCAACTGTTATCAGCATCTTTTAGGCTCTCTTCAAGCCTCTTTATTCTAGCTGTGAAGTCATCCATGCGCTCCGCATCTATTGATGTACTAGTCATGGGATTTCTTTAATAGTGCAACTTAGGACCACTCGAGAAGGTTCGATGTCCCTTGACAAGTTATTAATTGGAGGAATTATAGTAGTAATATCTTGTACAATACTCTCTGGATTCTTCTTAACAGATATCCCAGTTGGACGACTGTACTTGTTCCTTCTGGTGAAGCGAATCGGTCCTACTTCATCCCCATAGTAATAGGCCTCATTTACATTTGATGTAGCCAAGAATGACTTGTTTTTTACTAGTACCAACTCGACTTTATCCTGATTCTAAAATATTATATACTGATGAAAGGATGATGGAATGCGTGAAAAACAATGGATCCAATCTCTCTTAAGCAAGGCATTGTAATTGGATGAAGTGTCGACCACGAAGAAAGGGCCAATACTCTTTTAGTTCTGACGGCCAAGTCAACAGGTAACATACCATGCATATTTGTGACATGTTCGGTAAAGTTACTAACATTAACTTCATATGAAATCAAGTCAGCTAGAATCTTTTCCAATTTTGGCATCAGTCTCACTGGGAGAATATTAACGAAAGTCCCATTGTCGACTAAAATTCTGATGACTATGCAACACTCGAGATGGGCGGATATGTACAATGGTTTAAGGTGTTGTGTCATGACATGAGTTGGCCTTTTTATAAATACTCTTTCAGATGATGCCCCTAACTCCACGGTGATAATGCTTACATGTGGTATTTCACTTGTTCTCAGTGCTTCTTCAAATACATCTTCTGGGGTAAACAAAGTATGTTGTATCACTACAGGAGGGTCAAAATCCTCAACATCACCTACCATCTTATTGGGTTAAGATGGCTTGGCTTGAAAATTGGATGGGAGAGTAAGTACCATATTACAATCAAACACCATTGGTGGCAATAATCCAAAAACAATCTCCAAACCCAAACTGTAACATCCCGAATTTTCATGGCCCGAGTACATACTCATGCCCGAGAATTTCAAGTGTTAATAATGTAAAAAATGGGTGCTTCAAAATTACACCTTGCTTTTCTTTTTCTTTTTTTTAGATAAATCACATCCAGTTACAATCCAGTTACATTCACGAATGTAACCATTCATGAAAATAAAATCAACTATACTTATTATTCCATTAGAATAAAAAGCATATAAATAATTCTTTAATGCCCTTTCAATGTGAGATTATTACATTATCAAAGTTTGTAGTGAAAAATAAATAAAACAATTCGTGGTGTTATCCTTCTTCTTTTCTTTTCAAAAAAATCTTTCATAGAATGATTTTCGGCCATATCATTAACCTGTAATTCTCCTCCAATATTTGTATGGTTGGAGAGGGTCAATGCCCTACTCATAATGATGGTTATCCGTTAAGATTAACAACAATTCAAGAGATTCATAGGAATAATGTGAACGTTCTAATACGTCTCATACTCTACCACTCGAGTGGTATCAGTATATGCAACCAATATATATATATATATATATATGAATGCATGCCTAGCAAAGTGTGTGTGGTCCAGCATACGTTGTGATTATCATAATGTGGAACATAATTCATAGAAAATTCGGCTCACCCGGCATTCTCACACTACGGAGATTCGCCGATGTATCCAACGTTAACGTGGATTTATGCGAACATCTCAAGGTGACACAGCAAAGTGATTGGGGGATTTAGGTGACACGATGTGTTTAGAGAGTGACTATTTGCGACATCCAATCCCGAGAAGTGATGTAACACGCATGGCAATTTACTTATATCGATTGTGCACTACTCGCCAACCCACGGGATTATGTGCCGACCAAGAGGGCCGCTACTCGAAATGCATTACGTCCATAATAATATATATATATCACTATATATGAGACCTATAACACATCGCTTGCATTAATAGAGAAACAAGTCGAACCATGAGTATTTTGAAATTTCAAGACACATGCCCAAGCCATAAAGGGAGATAGTACAAGGCTAACCTAATAAAGGAGAAAAGTAGCATTAAGCTATCTTAATAAAAGAGAAGAGTAACAAATAGGCTAACTCAATAAGAATAAAGAGAGATGAGTAAAAGGCTAACTTATTATAAAGTGGAAGCACACGTTGCTCTCAAAATTGACAAAGGGCAAGGCTTATATCCATCACCCCACATAAATTCATAAAAATCTCGCATAATTAAAATCATACCTTAACCATAATTCCCAAAATGATAAATAATTGATAATGGTAAACCAATCAATTACATGGAAAAACATAGTAATACGAAAGTATGCAAAAATACGATAAATCATATCAACTCAAATTAGTGTAAGCTTTAAAGGAATCCCTCACGTTAGCATTAGATCTAAACCTTAGGTAGATCTCGATATAGGAAAGTTTCTACATGAATCATGACATTTATTGAACAAGAGAGAGACACTACACGTGTCGAGGAGGAGGATGATGGGTGACTAGGCTCTCTCTCTCTCTCTCTCTCTCTCTCTCTCTCTCTCTCTTTCCCTTTTCTTTTCTTTTCTCTTTCTCTTTCTTGGCTGTGGGATCATGGGCGTGTGAGAGAAGGGGACGCACTCCTCCTTTTATAAAGGAGTGAGCTTGTGAGAGGGGGTGTGTTTCATATCCCACTTGTATTGGGTTTCTCCAATTTGACCTTTTATAGTAATCTTTCATTAAATCTAATTCGTCCAGTATGTCAGGTTCTTCGAATAGGGCCGGGGTATATGATTTTCTCGGTGATCCGAAATTTATATTGGCCTATCTTGAAAATTCTCCTAACGGGTGCCAAAACGAACTTGTTCTCAACTAACGGTCCATGCCTAATGATTAGGGCCCAATTTTGGAAAAATGTATAGTCAAAATGCATAAACGGTTGGAAAAAATTTAGTGGTTGATCGATGGTGAAAAAAGCCTAAATCTAAATTTTCACCTTTTGTACCAAAAGGAAGGAACTAGCTTCAACATTCAACGGTGTACGATCATAGATCAGGGTCTAAACTTTGTATAACCTCGTAGTCATATGAGACTAAAGTGTGGTCCAAATTTGAGTTACAATGGACGGTAGGAAGTGGTTAAATTGGAAGATCCAAATTTATAAGGAGTTGGTAAGCCTCGAAGCCTAAGGAAAAGCCTACTAAAGTTGGGTCTTCATATTTCACACTTGGTCCATATTATGGGCAATCCAAGTCATTTATATGAAGGGAAATATCCTACTACGACTACCCACGAGGTTTCTTCACTCAATGGACACCAAAATCAATGGTTAAGGGGCAGATTTGTCAATTGGGTAACTTTTACAATGATCTAAGGGCTAAAATTTGACATGTATAGTTACTTTATGATACATAGGCATGGTATAAAATTTCACATCAAACAGATTGTGAGAACCATGTAATCTAGAATTCAAGGTCTAGGTTAATCGTATTTTCATAATTATTGTTGATATGAGAGTTTTAAAAAATCTAATGGTTTTACATGGTTATAGGCATGTTTCTAAGTAATTCTTACAAAAGAACTTATATCTAAATCATTATGAATAAAGAATTATTCACCAAATTAATTAAAAGAATGTACATATATCAACCAACATAATAGATGGTCAAATGACATGTTAAAAATAGAAAAAACTTAATGGTTAGCACTCTGATCATGTATGTAAGTGGGTATACAGTCAATTTTATAAACAGATGATCATAAGTGGGTTTTTGGAGTAATCAAGAGGTAGAACATGTATACCATTAAATTCAAGTGACTTCTTCACATGTGTAAGTTTATAAGATTATAGTTTTGATGGTGAGTTAAGCATATTCATAGGTAGTGAACAAGATGAACGGATCAGAATTTTAATTCGATATGTGTATGAGCAGTTGCAGATATCAAGTAATTAGTTTACTATGATCGGGGGGTCGAAACTCAAAGTGAATGATCAGATATCTTTACCTATCGGTGGATAGTTAGTTGAACAATTGGTTATAAGGGACAAGTGGGAGTACTTGGACATATGATGATCTTGTCTTAAAATCAACGGTCAGATGGCTTGATTTATAGATGAAGATCATTGTCAACAGTCAGATTCATGTTGAAGAATAGATGTAAGGTTAGGATACCTAATATTGATATCATACACATGTCCATACTAAGTTAAACTTTATGGTGACACTCGAGAACTTTCAATACTCGGGTTTTGAAAAGTTTGGGATGTTACACAAACATTGTCCCCCAAGTGTTTTCAAACCGTGTTGCTCATAAGAGCTTACACCGAAACATTCATCATTCTTATCAGTCGTCAAAGTCAACACTATCTGCTTGAAAGCAGGTGACGACACTTTTAATGCTTCGGTTGTCACCATTAGTTCTTCGATTAACAGATTGTTGCCTGAGAACCACTCGTCGCTAAGATAATAGGACAAGTCATCACGATCGTCAGCGTTCCCCAATTATTTTGTATTATTAGGTTGGGTAACCTCTTCCATAACTTGATCATGCATGATGGAATTCAAAATCGCTTCGACCGTGTTTACAATCAACTATTCCTCTAGTTGAGGAATTCTTTAAAATGGACTTGGTTGCATGGCTCTCGATCGAGAAGCATTTTCGATCTCTGCCAATTCTCTTCTTCTAGCTGCTTGACCTTATTGCCAATAATGGTCATGAGATAGAAACACCTTTCATGGTCAACAGGGATCCGCTATCGGTCCCTCCTAGAGTTGCATATCTGACCTGCATCGTTGGCTGAGGTGGAGCTTCTAGGTCTTGGACCATTTTGGCACATCGATTGCATAATTACGATTCTCGACCACTATGTTGTACTGCTCTCGATCAGCTTTGTGAAATCTGTGGTCATTACATAGGACTAATATTGCCTTGACCTTGGTCGTCGTGACGTGCCATGGTAACTACCAGGATCAAGATTAACCTTTTGTCGCGGTCGATACAATTTCCATAGATTCATCTCAACCATGTTGACGTCTAGTGTAGACAGGAACATGTCAATATCGATCAACATTGCTTCTTCACCCTTCTAAGGGAATTTCATTAATTCCTGATTAATTTTACTTGAATGAGAATGCATCCCATGCCATTTGCAGTACTCAACCTTTTTCAATTTATTGGTGTGGAATTTCCTAAGGGGACGGGAGATCGACTCTCGATTTCCACCCGTTACCTCGCTCAAGAGCTTTCATTTGGGGCTACAAGGGTGTTATATTTAATCAAAGTCGTCAATAAATAATTATTACGATTCAACAGTCAGTTAGACCCCATATAAACGCTTAAGACTAAGACCCTAGAGATCATTAACCCTAAGATAACTTGTGAGTTTATGTTCCATAGATTCCAAGTAAGGGACTGTGGTTATAGAGAATGAAGATGTTAGGTACCCACTCTACCCGTACAGATGTATAGTCTTTACTTCACAAGATTGGACTAATTTCAAAGGAATGGGACTAGTTCTCGCGTGCAGAAAATATAATATGGTGCAATGGTAATGGTAATTGATAGATCCGAATTTATGATGGACATGATCCGATTATATCAGCAAGCCGCAGAGCATACATTTGAAATGATTAAGTTTGCGGTGCAAAGTATGTATGTATGGGATGTTTAATGCTATATTGATGCTTATGAGAAAACGACGGCCAACCGGCTAAGGTTTCTGGTGGACCTACTCCGGTTATATCGGTAAACCTCAAAGCATATGCCCATCAGTCGGATATGAGAAAATAATGAAATGCAATGTATATGTTAAAACAACGGCTAACTAGCTAGGGTCTCTAGTGGGCAGGACCCGATTATATTGGCAAGCCTCAGAGCATACGCCCGCCAGTTAGATACAAAAAAATGATGAAATGCATTGTAATGCTAATGTATATAAGCAAGGGGGTTGAGAAGGGAATGAATGTTGCAAGATGCTCATACTTTGGTTTGTTGAAATTAGTTTAATCATGAATGGTTGGATAAACTATAGTCTCGCAATGTTAGATTAAGTGGTTCAAATTTAAACTTAGGTGGCTCATGAGGCTTTGACTCTGGATAGACTAAGCTAGATCAGGGTTGGGCTCTCTCTCTCACTCTTACTCTCCTTGGTGGAGGGATACTTCCCTGAAAGCCTAAGGCTTCTAGGTGTATCATTAAAGAAACCATAAATCAATCATTGCTCATCAGATCTATAACATTCCGTTGATCAATCCCTAATTTAACCATCGTATTATAAAATCGACCGTAAAACCACTTGAGTAGTAGTAGATGTGCCTGAGATCTGAACACATGGCTCAATAAGACATGACTCAAATCATTGATGACTCTAATCAAAGGTGGGTCCTACAAATAAATATATATATATATATATATGTAGACACATATAATAATAATATAAAAAATGATAATAGTATAATAATGTAAATAATATTATTATAGAGATTTTAATAGCAATAATGGTATTATCAACGCATGGAATAGGTGGGCCTGAACACACAAATGATCCCCTGGACTCTTTTGGCCGCTGATATTCAAATTGGGATCAATCTAATCATTGGATCAGTGAAGATCAACAGATACAATAAAATTCATTAGTGTGGCCCACCCAAGAGTTGAATATATTCCATCTTTGGTCAGAGGCCTTGATTGGGACCTCCAAAGTGAATGGATGGAGTGAATTTCACTGTGCATCACAAGTGGGCCGTACACAAGTGTTGCATGTACATGATTTACTTGGGCACCGACGAAGCACCAACCATTGCCTAGGTCAATCGAGCATTGACCTGATGAAAACCAAGAAAAAATGAGATTTCTCTCCTCTCTTTTCGACTTTTCCTGCCCGAACTGGGATTCAAATGGAAGGCATCCGCTTGGGATTACTATGGCCCGCCATCAGGGACAAACTTGGATGATCCAAACCATTCATTTTGTAGAGCATCCTAAGCCGACCAAAATACTAATAATCTCACATGTTGCATCACACGTGTGTGCACAAATCTGGGTGAAAATAGGGCTATGCACGTATAATTTTTGAAAATGGGAACTCCGTTGTTGTACATTAGCTGGCAATCTGAGAGATCTTTTCTCTCTCGAATCCTAGTTGTTTGTCCAACGAATCTCAGCCCAACGCCTTAAGGTTTCGCAGCAAGGAAAGAGGCCGCAGCAGAGGGAATCTGTAAGTTAGAAGATTTTTTACAAATGTGATCCGAGCCATCCATTAGCTCTCTCATCATTTCAAGCGTTAGATTTAGGGTGCCTAGTAGCTTCTATAGTGAGGAGCCTAGAGTTCTCAGGAGAGATCTCATGAGTGCAAGAAAACCATGCATAGATGAAAATATCACAAACCATTGAAATACCGATGACATTTCTTTAAAATATGAACCCCATAGCGTTTATTGGCCCTATATAGCTTGTTCATGATCGATCGAACAGAAGATCAATCACCCGATCGGGTTTTGCCATTAATTGGTTGGTCATCTTCTTCAATTGACTGGAAACCACACATCTTGGCTTGGGCCCCATTTTGTTGATCTAGGTCGTTCATCAGGTGGACCAATATGTCAGAAGTCCATCTGTAGCGTTGGTTTACAACCATGCTAATAGGATTTGAGTTTATCAACTCAAACTTGTCAGTTATATCAATGAGAAGATCCTGTAACTAATCCCTGGTTAGTTTGATTGAAAGCACCTATAAGAGGTTAGTAAGACTTATAAAAGGCTACCCTTATAGGGCAACCCCTTTCCAGAAAAAGGAAAGCTAAAAAGAGAGTGAGAGAGAAGAGAGAGGCGAGTTAGCTTGGTTACGCCGCACCATTCCGACTCACCCAAGTCGTGAGCTCGAGTCAGTGAGTTTTGGGTTGTCTGGGCTATGTGCGGGTCCTAAGAGAAGGCATAATAGATAAAGGAGAAAGGATGGAGAAAGAGGAAGAGAAACGAGAGAGAGAGAGAGAGAGAGAGAGAGAGAGAACTCGGGTCGTGAGCTGCTATCGAGTTAAGTGGACTTGCCGAGTCTAAGTCTGATTGAGTTTTGATCCAGCTACCTTGCTAGACCTGCCTGAAAGACGAAGAAGAAAGGAAGGAAGGAAGGAAGGAAGAAGAAGAGAGAGAGAGAGAGAGAGGATCGAGTTTGAGAACGAGTTGCTTTCTCGACTCAGTTAGGAGTGGAGCCAAGTTGTTGGGCTACTGTGAGACTCGTATCCTAGCTTGTACCATTCCGTAGGCTTCCGCGGTCCTCTCGGTCGAATTTCGGTGACCCACGATCTGTTACCGGCATTTACGCGTGATCTTGAGTCATGTCCCGTATATCAGAGTCTGTGCGACCCGAAACTTGTACCCTTGCGACCGCGCCGTCGCCGCGGTTCCGATGCCGCGTCTCGCACACCAAGGCGATACCCAAGCCAGGAGATGTGGGCCCGCGTTCAGTTCGAGGAAAATGTCGCGCATCACAAAACCCAAGAGAATCTCTACAACATATCGCTTCAATCAATCTCATCAAGGGTCAAGTTCACATCACCTCACACCCATCCCCAAGCAACCCCATAAGTCAACAAACTCTTACACAACCCATACCCTTCTTACACAAATTTCCTCAAAAGTCAACAAAGTTCTTACACACCCATCACTCCATCCCATCTCCTCTCTCTCTTATTTCTCCCTTCTTTTCCAAGCAACCCAAAAACACCAAAATTTCCAATGTCCAAGCTCCTCCAATCTCCATGAGAGAGCTTGGTGTGGCCCACCTTCCTACCACCCAATCCTACTATCCAAAGTTCATCTCAACTGTTAAAAACATTCCCTTAGAGCTCTAAGGGCTATAGGCGGAAGAAGGAAGAGGAGATCTTGAGGTGGGTGCTTTCTATAATCGATTTGTGTGATTTTGATGGATTGAGGGCCCACATATGGTGGGGCCCATGCTGATGTATGCATTGTATAGAGGGGCCTATAGTGGCGGGGCCCCTCCTCCATAGCTCTCTCTCTCTCTTTCATTTTTTTTTGTGGTGATGATGAGGTGTGTGTGGCCACCATGAATGTATTTTATCCATATTATCCACTGAGTGGGCCACCTTGCTGCCATCATAGGGCCTGCCATGCATGGTTATCTGATGGGAAAAATACAACTATCAACTTGATCCCAGATGTGTGGCCAACTGGACGTAGAACCACCATGAAGTATGTGATTCATCTACACGGTCCATCTGGACAGGTGGTGGGACTCCACTGTGATGTGCATGATTTTAATCCACACTGTTCGTCCAAGCGTCCAGCGGTCTGGACGCTTGGCTCTTTGAAAATATTATAATATATTATATTATATCATACATATATATAGGCTCTTTTAAGGATATAATATAATACAGTGTAATATATATAAATGCATATATGTGGGCCACGTGTGTGGGACCCACCTGATCTATGGCTGGACGGAATCCAGCAGACGTGTGGATTTCATCCACACCGTCCATCCAAGGTGAGGACCCACTGTAGTGTATGTGTTCTATCCCCATTGTCCATGTCCAGCCATTTCTGGACGTGGGACCCATCCAAACGTATTACACGTGTGAGGTGGGGGCCACCTTGGTATATGTATTCTATACCTACAGATGGTGCCACGTGGAAACCCACCGTGTTACATGTATTTCATGCACGCCGTCCACCGTTTGAAAACGTTGGACCTCGCCGTGATGTATGTGTGCATCCAGCGTCTAGACCTGGATGGACGCTGGATGATGTTTTTGCAAAGAAGATAAAAATAATTAAATTATATATAAAAATATATTATAATGATATATACCTACATATATGTATATGGGCCACGTGTGTGGAGCCTAACCATGATATATGTGTTTAGCCGCCACGTGTGTGGAGCCTAACCATGATACATGTGTTTAGCCACGTGTGTGGAGCCTCACCCTGATATATCTGTTTAACTAATGTCGTCCGTCCATCTTTGTGACCCCACCTCCCATTAGTGGTGTAATGACACCAGCAAGTTCTGTGGACCCCACACTGATGTATCTACACCGTCCATTCTGGACTTTGCACGTGGAGTCCATGTGATGTATGGGCCTTATTCACACCGTCCATTCACCTGGACGGTGGGCCACCATGATGTAAGTGCCTTATCTGCACCGTTCAGATGTGCTGGAAGGTGCTGACCACCATGATGTATCTGTTATCCTCTGCTCATGTGGCTGGACGTGGGACCACCCACACGTGCTGCACGTGTGGGATGGGACCCACCTTGATGTATGTATCCTGTATTCACATCATGCGTCTGGACGGTGCAACCTCACCTTGATATATGTTTCATCTGTAGCTGCTGGACGCTGGACCCACTTGTCTATACCGTTGAGCCATCAAGCCCACCTGCTATATGGTGGGATCCACCATGATGTATATTGTATACATGCCATCCAACAGCAGGCCTGCGCGCTGCTGGAAAGCAGTGTGTTGACGCCCACCATTGAAAACTTCCTGCGCGCTGCTGGAAAGCAGTGTGTTGACGCCCACTGTATGGTTTGTGGGTGGCCCATATCTATCATAGGCCCACCCTGTTGCATGTATTCTCTGTCCATTTGTCTTTTTGGACAATAAGGCTGGCCTGTGAGGCCCATCTTTAATGTGTATGATATACATGCAAGGCCCATTGTTGTGGACCATGGGTCGTAGCCCATTGTGATGTATTTGGGCCCAATGGGTCGTGGCCCGTGGTGATGTATATTAGGCCCGTATGAGCGGCCCATTGTGATATATTTTCGGGTCATGCATTGAGGACCATTGTGATGTATTTTCGGCCCATGTAATAAGGCTCGATGTGATGTATTTATTTCCTATGTGTCGAGGCCCATTGTGATGTATATGCGGCTCATTAGGCCCTTATGTGAGGCCATGGGCCCACTGTACGTTAGGCCTTATGTGGGTCACTCCTTGTGAGCAGTGTTGGTTAAATGGCCACATTGATGGGTAATGATGGTTTAATGTCCACGTTACGACCTTCCCTTAGGCCTTGTTTGGTCTATTCTCATCAAGGCTGATTATCGTGACCGATTTGTCGACTCTGATTATCGATCGATTCCGATTGTTGTGACCGATTTGCCGACTCTAATTATCGATCGATCCCGATTGTCGTGACCGATTTGCCTACTCTAATTATCGATTAATCCCGATTGTCGTGACCGATTTGCCGACTCTAATTATCGATCGATCCCAATTGTCGTGACCGATTTGCCGACTCTGATTATCGATCGATCCCGATTGTTGTAACCAATTTGTTGATTCTGATTATCGATCGATTCCGATCGTCGTGACCGACTACCAATTCGGATTGATGTGACCGATTTGCCGTTTCTGATTATCAATCGATTCCGATCATCATGACCGATTGACATGATCGATTTATCGATTTTGATTATCAATCGATTCCGATCATCGTGACTGATTGCCGATTCCGATTGTCGTGGCCGATTTGCCGATTTTGATTATCGATCAATTCCGATCGTCGTGACCGATTGTCGATTTCGATTGACGTGACCAATTTGCTAATTCCTATTATCAATCGATTTCGATTGTCGTGACAGATTGCCGATACCGATTGACGTGACCGATTTGCCGATTCTAATTATCGATCGATTCCGATCGTAGTGACCGATTGCCGTTTACGATTGACGTGACCGATTTGTCGATTCCGATTATCGATCGATTCTGATCATCGTAACCGATTGTCGATTCTGATTGATGTGACCAATTTACTGATTCCGAGTGTCGATTTTGATTGTCGAGGCCGATTTTGATTGTCAAGGCCGATTGTCAAGACCTATATGATGTATATGCGACCCGAAGTTTAGGCCCATAGGCATAGCCCATTGTGATGTATTTGAGGCCCATGGGCAAGGCCTATTGTAATGTATTTGTGGCCTATGGGCAAGGCCCATTGTGATATGTATTAGGCCCATGATGCATGACCCATTTGATGTACTTGAGACCCATGTGTAGGGCCCACATGTCATGTATTTGAGGCCCATGAGCAGGGCCCACCTGTTACATATATTTGACCCTTGAGTAAGGCCCATTGTGTTGTATATTAGGCCTTTGTGTGAGGCCTTGGGCCCATTATATGTTAGGCTCTATGTGGGCCACCCCTTTGGGGAAATGTTGGTTAAATGTCCACATTATCGAGGCCAATTGTTGATACCGATTACGAGTATGTGACAGTATAGCATCATGATACATGCTCATATGCATCATTTGCATGTTTGATATGAGATATGGTTGCCCGTTGCATATGCCATAGGGCAAGTTGTTCATGGGACTCCCTGATGGGCGGAGTTGCCCCACATGAGTGCATGGTATGCGCAGGATTAATGCATGATTGGACTGTGTGACTCATGCATATTGCATTTTGTGATTATGATTACCGTGCGCCCTAGCGATATCAGGGTTGTAGCCTCCACATGCATATCGTGGATGGCTAGATGGGAAACCGAAAATTCGTTCTACATGGAGTGCTATAGATATCCTTGGGTGAAAGTCCCAGAACCCTCTTGGTTCCAGAGGATGTTCCAACGTCTAGACCGAATGGATGCATGAGCGCATGAGGGCTGTATACCGTTAGGTCGCGTCTCCCACTATGTCGTGGTCGGTTGGAAGGGGGTACGGCCTTACCTGCCCTAGTGGAGGGGGCAATGCTAGGCTGAGTTTGACCAGCTCGAGGAATGGGTCCACTATCGACGAACCGGGCCCGATATTGGCAGGCGGATAGTGAGGTCTCTTCCACCCACTTTGTTGCGCGTGATGGGGCGACAATCTGATTTGGAGTATAATAGACCCCAGTGATTCCCCAGAGAGTAACCGTACTGATATATGGACTTATTGAGCAGGAATTGCATATTCACTCATTCACTATCCACTCGGGCTGGTGGTGCGTAACTATTTGTTACATGTACCTTCGCATGGCCAGGATTTCGGTTGGGCGCGCGACTAACCTGAGATCAGGAGTTTACCACATTGAGTCTGACTATCCAAATTTAGGTATGGGACTGGTTTGGATAGAAGTCCCTTGTGGTGGACCCCGTAGCCTGCGATACTACATACTATCATCCCGACTTCACAATCCAGCATGGTTATTTTATTCGCACCGCATATTACATTACATCTGCAGTACTTAGCATTTTGGGTTACTATGTTTCTACACTTATATGGCCTAGACAGACTTAGCAGGATTTACATATTGCATTGTACCATCGGCATCTGATATTTGGCTCTCTTTAACTCCTCATTTGTATAACTGATCTGTATTGCGTACTCTGATAGTGTATGACTCGTGGACTTACCAGTATAACTCCACTTACTCTGATATCGTATCTTGTCAATATTTCCGTTTATTCCATTGTATGATTCATGGCATTGTATTGCATACTTGGCACTTACCTTATGCACACACTTCCACCACCCTCTAAGCTTTCTATAAGCTTATGCACGATAGATGCGAGTAGGTGGCGTCAGGTTGTAGCAGTGTTGAGCTTGGAGCGTACAGCAGACTTTTGGAGCTTTGATTTTTGACATATGTATTTCCCTTTCAGCACTGTATTCAAATGTTTATATTAGTGGATATGTGATGATGATGTTGCCTTGTGATTTGGGTAAACTTGTGGTTATGCTTATTATGAAACAAATGTACGTTAAAAAAAAAATTCCTCCTTGTAGGATCTCAGGATCGGAATCTGGCGTATGAACGTTGGAAGCCGAGAATGGGGTACCAAGGAGGCTGTCGGCACTGGATTCGGTGATCGGGATTCCTGTGAATCCGGTTTCCGGGTTTGCGGCATGACAGCTACTTAGTTGATGGTTAAAAGGAATGAAGGAGAAATTATAAAGAAGAACGGAACATGGAGAAGGGATTCTTCTATGTTGGGTCACAACTGAGTTGACTTAGTTGGTCTTATCGAGTCCAGAAATGTTGGGGAGCTTAGTGTTATCGATCCGGTCCAATAACACAACGATTGTTCTGGTATTCGAGCTTTCGCCAGTTTACCAGATCGGGGCTAAGTTGGGTTGCTAAGTCAAGTAATCTAGTAGAGTCGAGACAAATCATACAACAAAGGTGAATCAATTCCTCTTTCTCAAATTAGTTTTAATTGAATTAGTACTCATCATTATATTAGTAGAATCCTTATTATTGTTATTAGTTACCGCTATTAGATTATTATAATCATTTTAACTTCTGATTTTATATATTATTAGCTAATATTATATTAATTATCATTATTAACTGATAGTAGATCAATTTCATGAATATTACTTAAATATGTATATTTTTAGAATAATTCGCATATTATTAATGTTATTATTGGACAATATTTTACTTATAATTACGAATATTATAATTAAAATTATTACTCTTCTTATTATCGATTCTTATCTTTATTGCTATTATTTATACTATTATCATTTTTATCATTAATCATTACTGTTATTACATAAATTATTTCGTTGGAAGCTTAAATTTTAAAATTCTACACTATCTAAACTATAAGTTAACTAATCTGGTCCTAAATTAAAACCCTAAATTTGAATGATCCAAACTCTAGGCAATGATCTCAACCTGGGAAGTGTGTAGAATTTTGATCTAACCGTACAATTTCACAATTCATGGTAGGATTCGACTTTAAGGGCACACACGATTCCTAACAACATTTGTTGGTGATTTAACTCATAAGGTAATGACTTTTCCAATTGGGCTTTCCGCTTTCATGTTAGTTTAAGTGATAGTTTCTCTTTCGATTTTGACTGATAATTAATGTCTCTATCTGATGATTACTTGTGTTAGTTATTATAATTGATTCTCGAATAATATGCTCAACATTTATTTGGTATAAACACTTACATGTTGCACTTGGATATCTTCTCATACTTGTGGATTGCCTATGAAACTTTAATTGCTACATCAATTAGTGGAAAACTCCACTTATATATGTATATCTAAATTTGAGATGTAACTCAATTGATTGTGAGTACAATAGACCCTCGAACTAGTATCGAATTTGTGTGTTGGATTAAACGGAATTTTTTCATAGACTTACCATCTTGTGGATCGTTTGTGCCTATGTGGCTTTTGGGGATAATCCATTTTTTATCGCATTCTTGAATGGACTATTTACCCTATGTGACTTTAATTTAATATTTTCCCTATGTGACTTTGATGGAATATTTGTCCTATGTAGCTTTGATGGATTATTTTCGAATAACCATAGAATGGTAAGTTCTACTTATTGAACTATAATTGGCTACTAGTTGACGAGGTTAACATTAAACATTCTAATGTTAGAGTCTCATAAGCTAAGGATGGTGGTATAAGATATTATACCTAAGTTGTCGACCTATCATAGGTGACAAGCCCCCATAGTGACCATTGAGCTTTCTTAAATTTACTGTTTGCAATTTTAATAATAATAGTTGGGTTAATCATGCATTCATGGTGTGCGGACTTTACATAGTGGCCAATGTAAAACATAGGGCTTTTTGGGTCACTATGGGTTTTACCATAGAGTATTTTATCGAGTGATCTTAAGTTATCACCGCATGCATTCGAGCTACTATGGATTGTTCTTTTCATATGGACTTTTTCGGGTGTATAGTTCTTCTTGGGCGTATTCCAAAATACTTTTTCGGGAGACTAGTTCACCTTGGGTGTTCTCGTTGTATGGTCTTTTTTGGGTAGTCAGTCCTCCATGGGTGACCTTTGTCACCTGGATGTGCATCCCTAGGTATGTGAGCTTGTGCATGCATTCATACATTTAAACAAAACTTCTCGAATGTTTCGTATGATGTGAACTACTATTCCTGCTTATTTAAACTATACTTAACTAATGTGGTAGTGTGTAATCTTGAGGGGAATTCACACTGAGCTAACCACTTATTTTTTGAATATACAATTGTATTGATGGTACAAGTGATTTGAACGATACTCATGCTCAGACTGATGAGGAGCAGGATACAGATTCCGAGGATATGTGGCCGTATCTGCCCTAAGAGAATTTGCGTGATCATGCAGCTCAAGTCTAACAACGTTTTATTTCTTTTCATGTGTTAAATAGTTTTCTACCAGTATTTTTTAGCATTGAGACATTAGTTTGTATAAGCCCTATGGGCAACTGCTTATATATTCTGAATGCATGAACGAACTTTCCTTTATGCTTTATTTATTTCTCTTTCGCTGAATTGTTCACTCCGAAAATGATAGAAGAAAAAAATATAAACGTGAAATTTGGGCTATCTTTAAAGGATAACACACGGATTTTCGGAAAAAAGAGTAGTATACTCAGGTTTTGAGAACCGGGGCATTACACGTCAGTCCCCACTTGGACTCTCTACTTTGGCATGCAGCATCCTCCAAGCATGTGGAGACTGTTGTGAAGGTTTCTACTTTGAGGTTTCACCCATTTCTCCGATTGGGCTTGTTTCTAACTTTAGGTCCGGGCTTGGTTTTGGGATTAACTAAGTGAGTTGACTAGGTTGCAGGGTTGGGTAGACTGACCAGGTGAGTTGACTCGCCAAGCTGACTCAAGGCTATAGGAATTTAAGGTTAAGCTAACTGGGCTGACTGGGTTGAATGGGCTGAGTTTAGGGTTTATGACTAGGGTTCCTAAGGTTTAGGCTCTTCGGGTTAGGGCTTAGGATTAGGGTCTGGTTGTCCATCCATCTGTTCAAACTCAATCAGTTTATCAGTCTGGGGTAGGGTGTCTTCAATCGACCGTGAGTATTTTGTGATTACCAGGACCTTTAATAAACTTCTCAGCTAATAGTTTTTTGAATATTTCATCGGCCCGAGTAATATCAAAAGTATATATCTTATTACCCTTTTACATGGTCGGTGCAATTCTTTTCGCTTTGACAAACACTGAGCATATGAGTGGATTATTTGCCACTACCTCAACTTCATAGTTAGGGTCATGATAATATGCCCTGATTATCGAGTTTTTTGGCATGGTTCCTTCCTGAATGAATTCCTCATATTTAGAAACTTTCCTGGTTAGATCATACAAATCCACAAACTCCGTTTTGATGAATTTCTTTCGAAGTTTGTATTCTAGGCCATCTTGAGTAAGTTGCATAAACTTAGCCTCGGTCGTGACGACTTTGCACCAACCTTTTGCTCTCTTAAACCAGGTATTGTAACTCTCGCAAGATTCCCTTGCTAACTGTCGAAAGCATGAGAAGTCGGCCATGATCATCTCCTTGTCCTTACAAAAGAACTGAGTGTGGATTTTTTTTCCTCAATCTCCTACCAGGTATGGAATGAATTCGGCAATAAGTTGGAGTACTATGTGAAAGTCGTTCTCATCAATAAATGACCGAATAATTGCAACTTGTGGTAGTCATTGTTAGCCAGTTCACCACATTGTATAGTGATGTAGAGCAAGTCGCGGATAGTTACATGGCCAAGATGGATCAAAAAAGGCCCGGTCGACGACAGAAGTGATCCAGACCATCGGACCTTAAATTGGGCATATTCCACAATCCGGAATGAGTTATCTGAAGTAAAATATATGATTTTGTGAAATACCACCAAATCGACGGTCGTTTCCCTATTTTAATTTCATTTTTACTATAAATAGTAAGTTTTAGTTCGATTATAACTCTTCATCCGTTGAGCTTTAGGAGTTGCGTCCAACATGAAAAGAGCTTAGAAAAATTAGGAGAACAACTTAGTAAAACCAAATAGGATACTTAGTATTTTTTGGCAAAAACCTTGCGCACTAGTAGACATCACGACCGTCTATAAATAGTTAGTTTACTATTTATAGTAAGTCACGAATTCTAGGAGTTTTAGTTGTAGTTTGATTCTAATTTCTTTCCCATTACTTGGTACCCTTATTTAAAGGGTTGTGAACTCATTTTTATTCATTCATTAATCAATTTCAAATTTATTAGAATTTATTTCTATTTTTTGCTTTCTTTCCTTATGAATTCGAGAAGTCTCTGTGAGGAGTCCAGAGAAGTCTGGTGGATTCGGAATAGTTATCCTCACGTCCATCCCTGCATCAATTTGGTATCAGAGCGAGATTTTTTCTCAGATAGATGGCTTCTAACGACGGGTCGGGCAGCAATCTCATGGGCGATGCTCAAGGAAATTTTCTTTAAAGGCGACAGCTTTCGAAGCAGCACAGCAAGAGAATCCATAAGTCATGCAAGGGTTGCAAGCTTCCATCGACCGCATAGCGGATCTCTTGGCAGAAACCTTAGGGCAACTCCGTGCTCCTAGTGGTAATCTTTCACTGCCAATTGTTAAAACTCGTAATCACCTTGATCGCGGGATAGTACTGACAGTGCATCCAAGGGTCATTTCTGAGGAAGGGGAATCCAGTGAGGAAGAGATTGACGACATAATCTTCTAATACCCCAGACAAGGCAGTGATCGAGTAGATCGAACAGATCGAGAATTCAAGATGCGGGTTGATATTCCTAACTTCAATGGCTAACTACACATTGATGATTTTCTCGATTGACTTTCTGAAGTTGAGTGATTTTTTAACTATACGGACATCCCTGAGGCAAAGAAGGTCAAGCTTGTGGCTTACAAGTTGAAAGGCGAAGCTTCAACTTGATGAGAACAACTGCAATTCGCACGAACTATGCAGATGAAAGCACCAATCAGCATAAGGTAGCGGATGAAGGAGCTACTACATGCCCAATTCCTCCCTAACAATTACGATCAGGTATTATTCCAACAATACCAAAATTGTCGACAAGGTAATCAGTCGGTGAGAGAATATGCAGAAGAATTTTACCGCTTGGTGGCATAGAATGATTTGGTCGAGACTGAATCGCAGCAAGTCGCCCAATTCAATGGTGGATTGCATATGGCCATCCAGGAACGAGTCGAGATGCAGTCCGTCTGGACGATGAATGATGCGCTTGGGCGAAAGTGCAACCTAAACATCCTAACACTCAAACATATCCTACCGCAAGGATCGCTACAGTAGGTCCGCCCCAGGGAGCTCCATAGCCCAAGGGGAAGGAGCGCATAGGAGCACGCACTCAGATACCTCCTACGTCTGAGAGCTGATATCAGGGAAGCGGGCAAGCTAGACCCCAAAGGTGCGTATCGATTGTTGCTGGTCCAAGTAAAATCTCAAACCCCTATGCTCGGCAAAGGCTTGACAACTGCTATCGTTGTGGCCAACTGGGCCACCTATCAAATACTTGTCCCCAATGAAAAGTGGCGAACCTTGCCATGATGGTAGTGTTGATAGCGCCTATAAAGATCTAAATGTTGAAGAATAGGAACATACCACGGAGGACGAGGCAGATGATTCAGGTTGGTTCAGCAAGATCGCAGTGAGTCGCTTGTCGTGAGGCGGTTATTATATGCGCTAAGAAAAGAAGTGCATCCACAGCGGCATAACATCTTCCGCACTAGGTGCACGGTGAATCGAAAGGTTTGTGATGTGATCATTGACAGTGGAAGCAGAGAGAACATCGTCTCTAAGGTCATGGTGGAAAAATTGCAATTGAAAACGGAGCGTCATCCCTCCCTATATACAATCGGTTGGATCAAGAAGGTCAGCGAAACAAAGGTAACTGAACAGTGCATGTAACACCCCCGTTCCCGGAACCCGAGTACACTACTCGTTATCCAAAAACCCGAGCGTCAACCTTTAAATATCCCAAATTCCACATACATTTTTTTTTCTTTTTATCAGATTTAATAAACTAGCGGGACAAAAGCAAATCAAGTATAAGAGGGAGTTCAAGTATACATAACCAATATTTCAAGTGGTTACCCAAAAATTTATATAAACCAGTGTCTTAACTTATTTCAAAATATGACGGTACAAATTTAGACACAAATGAAATTAAGAATAAAATGTCGCAAGATCGTCTGACTCCTCTTATTCCACAATCACCGGCATGCGCATCCTCTGCGTGTCCTACACACTGGATACGGTTTGATAGTGTCAATGGCTATCTAGTGAGGTATAACCTCCAAGATTTATCATATCATCAAGATAATTAAGCATAGTTGTCAAAATGGTGAAGAACAATTATTTCACAATGAATATCATAGTAATCAGATCAAATTCATCAGATACGTATTCATTAAATAAATTCTACAAAATAATCTTGTTTAAGTGCATGAATGTATGCACATGCTCACAAACCTGGGGATACATATCCAACTGGTAAAAAGTCACCCAAGGAGAACTAGCCACCCGAAAAAGTACACAAAGGTACGCCCAAGGAGAACTAACCACCCAAAAAAGACCATAATAATATATAGATGGGGAGAAAGAGAAAACAAGAAGAAGGAGAGAGAGACAACCAGCCGCTGGAACGAGTTCCAGCTGGTGTTGTGGCCCAACTCAGTCCTAACGGGAGTCGAGTCAAAACTGGACCTGGCTGTCCATTCACTGAGAAGGAAAAGAAGAGAGAAAGGGAGAGAGAGTAAGCTCCCTCTATCTCAACAGCCCCTGCTTCACTCGACGATTTAAACCTATCACCTGGTCGACTCAGAAATGTTGTAGCTGACTTGACGAGCTGACTCAGGTAAAACTGCTAAGCCACTCACCCAGTTTCCCCACCCTCTCTCATCTCATTCCCTCTAATACCTAACCTGCATCGGGTTTCCAACTCGACTATCTATGCAAGAATCCATCTCAACCCGGTGGACAGTTGTCTCACCCAGACTCCCATTTCATCACTTGAAATTAGGCCCGCTCCGCTCCAAACTCGATGGAACCTGTCCCGATCAACTGGACTAAGTTTACGGACGAGTTTCCCTCTCAACCAGGCGAGTTGCGAAGCTGATTTCGGACCAAATCAGACCATCTTTCCCGAACCAGTTGCTTACGAGTGACGCAACCAAACACCGAGTCATAGAGGTGCTGACTCAGCTTAAACCTAGAACGAATCCTAGATCTGACCTCCTCTTCACCGTTAGTTTGAACTGACTTCAGCACAGGTATCGTAAACAAACCTCACTCATTCAGAATAGCCTTGCACTCAACATGCTGTTGAGTTGACTCGGTAAACAACTGACTGAGATCGTATTTATCTTATTTTCAACTGGTGCTTTGAGTTGTCTAAGAAGTTGGGTGTAAATACAATCAAACCTATAGACTGAATGATTCAAGGACCAACAATAGGTATTACCCCTCATCCCTACCATCTTACAAACTAGACGGAATTGACTCCCCCAGTTTCCCAACTGAGTCGACTCGGTTTTGACTCACTTATGCCTAGTGACATTTATCCAGGTACTACCTAAAACTGTTTGCCTTGAAGAACATCATTTCCTTCAATCAGTCCAAACAAGTAAGGAGAAGATAAGGTTTATTTAATTTTTTTTAAAGTTAAATGTGAGTTTGAACTAGAAGTTTAAACTTATACTTGATTGGATTTTAGGATCATCACATTCACTCCATAGGAACATTACAAATCAGAAAAGATACCCACCCAAGGTGAGGATCACCCTTCAAGCTTTTCTACATCTTGAAAATTAGCTTTTTTATTCACCTTTGTTTATTTACTTTATTAATTACTAATGTGGTTCATCGCTTCTATTAATTTTGCTTCCTTGTGATGACTGATAAATTAGATTTAAATTCAATATTTGAATATGCAGTGAGATCTAAATACCTCGATTTTGAATTGAAATGAATGCTCTGGATATGTATATGATATATCGATATTATACATGATTTAATTTGTCATTTATAATCACTTGATGAAATGATGGGAGGTCCTCAAATTAATGGCCATTTAGAAAATGGATTAAATGAAATTATACGGTGGACTTACCATTTATGGATCATTTGTTGCCTATTTGGCTTTAGGGACAATCCATTTTTATTACATCCTTATGAGGGATTCTTTGCCCTTTGCGGTTTGTATCTGCCCTTCGTGGGTTTGACTGGTTATTTGCCCTTTGCGGCTTTGATAGGCTATTTGCCCTTGTGGATTTGATTAGTTATTTGCCTTTGCGCCTTTGATGAATTATTTTTAAATAACCCTTTGATGGTAAGTTTCACTTGTCGAAATGCGAGTGGCCACTAGTTGAAGAGGTTACCCTTAAAATGTCATAATTAATAGTCTCATGAGTCATGGATGGTGAAATGGGACACTATACCCGAGTTGTTGCCTATGTTGGGTGACAAACCCCCCATCGTGACCTTTGAGCTTTCTTAAAATGATTGTTTGAAATTGAAATAATAATGGTTGGGCTAATCATGTATTTTCATGGTATATATTATGGTATTTTTCAGGTGGTTAGTTCTCCTTGGGCGTACCTTTGTATACTTTTTCGGGTGACTAGTCCTCCTTAGGCGATCTATATATTATTATGGTCTTTTCTGGGTGCTTAGTTCTACTTGGACATACCTTTGCGTACTTTTCCAGGTGACTAGTCCTCCTTGGGAGATTTATATATTATTATAGTCTTTTTTGGGTGGTTACTTCTCCTTGGACGTACCTTTATGTACTTTTTCGGGTGACTAGTCCTCCTTAGGCGATCTATATATTATTATGGTCTTTTTTGGGTGGTTGGTTCTCCTTGAGCGTACCTTTGTGTACTTTTTCGGGTGACTAGTCCTCATTGGGCGATCTATATATTATTATGGTATTTTCCGGGTGGTTAATTCTCTTTGGGCATACATTTGTGTATTTTTCCAGGTGACTATTCCTCTTTGGGCGATCTATATATTATTATGGTCTTTTCCGAGTGGTTAGTTCTCCTTGGGCTTACCTTTGTGTACTTTTTCGGGTGACTAGTCCTCCTTGGGTGATCTATATTATATGGTCTTTTCCGGGTAACTAATTCACCTTGGGCGTACCTTAAGTACTTTTTTAGGTGACTAGTTCTCCTTGGAAGACTTTTTACCAGCTGGATGTGCATCCCCAAGTCTGTGAGCATGTGTATGCATTCATGCATTTAAATAAGATTATTTTGTAGAATTTATTTAATGAATGCATATCTGATGAATCTGATCTGATTACTATGATATTCATTGTGAAATAATTGTTCTACACTATTTTGACAACTATGCTTGATTATCTTAATGATTATGATAAATCTTGGAGGTTATACCTCACTAGATAGCTATTGATGCTATCAAACTGTATTTAGTTTACAGGACACGTAGAGGATGCGCATGCCGGTGATTATGTGGAATAGGAGGAGCCAGACGATCTTGCGACCTTCTATTCTTAATTTCATTTGTGTCTAAATTTGTACCTCATGTTTTGAAATAAGTTAAGACACTGGTTTGTATAAATTTTTGGGTAACCACTTGAAATATTGGCTATATATACTTGGACTCTCTCTTGTACTTGATTTGCTTTTGTCCCGCTAGTTTATTAACTCTGATAAAAAGAAAAAAGAAAACGTACGTGGAATTTGGGATATTTAAAGATTGACACTCGGGTTTTTGGATAACGAGTAGTGTACTCGGGTTCCGGGAACCGGGGTGTTACAAGATGGTATTAGAGAGAGTCTAGACTAACTATGCCTTTGGAAAACAAACTTATACAAACCTTTTATGTCTTAAGTTAAGATGTTGGAATTTGAGATTTAAACCTAGGTGAATCTCCCCTAGACTTAGAGAAAGTTTTGAGATTGTAGGGACCCAAATTTAATTTCCATTTAGAACTGATGGGATAGCCATTTGAATTTGTTTAGAACTCCCTTAGAGTTAGGGGAAAAAAATTGTGAACATAGAAACATAAAACCCTAGGCTCCTTTAAAATTTTAGGGTGTACATTTGAACTTAGAAACAAAAACTTTGATTCTCTTATATGATATCAGAATAGTAGTTCGAACTTAGAAATTAAACTTAGGTAGCGTGGGAGAACAAATGCCCACTATGATGTGATTAAATCATTGAGAACATTTTTATAAGTCTAGGATTTGAACTTTTTTCTATAATTTCCTTAGTTGGAAATAGCGTTGTCACAACACTTAACAAGTAAAGCAAGTTTAGGTGTTATAAGAAGATCCTTACTTATTACATTGTACTTTAGATCAAAGTTAAACACTCCATAAACTTAAAAACCACACTTGGAGTTATAAATTAAATTCCCTAAGACATCTCATTACTCAGAAATGATATTTTTCACAAATCCCAATAATTAACACTAATTAGAGGTGAAGATTATAAAATTTTGAGTAAAATTTTGACTCTGGATTGAGCATATTGGGACTAGATTTGAGAATCTAGAAAAGTTTGGCAAATTTTGAACTCGAATTTTCATGTAGAAATTGTGATTTAAAACTTTTCAAACCATGCATTAGGAAATGGAGATGATTATGGGCATTAAGACAAATCCCTAATTGTCGTAGGTCTTAAAAATATTTCTAATAATTTGTGAAACCTAAAAACATTAATTAATATGCTTTATTAGAAATACAAGAGTTGTAATAAAATTAAGTAATATCGTATTTAAATGCAGATTATGATGGCAAACTTGGACTTATGTAAGGTAGGGAATACCATTAGGATAACCCTGCCACTGGCACCGATAATAATTAGGATGAGAATTATCAAATCTCGAGGAAGAGATTTTTCTTTAACGGGGGTAGATTGTAACACTCCGTACTTTTCAGTACCCGGGTGTTACTTCATAACCTAACTTAGTATAAGTAGAAGCCTAACCTATCAGAATAGTTACATTCATTCTAGTTCAAATTGACCTTTGAAAATAGTCCCCACCCATATATCGAGCTATCCAACCGTCGATTTTGAAAATAGGCCATCACACCATCATAAAACCCACATTTTATCCTGAATTTAACCATTAAGATTAATCTACATTTACAGATCAAGTCCATAATGCATGATTTTTCAATCCATCACTAGATTATTGAATCGATAATTAGACTCCCAACTAACAATCCTTAGGAACCTAAGAACCCACGTGAGTCAAATATGGAATAGTTCACCATAAGGAGTAATCTACACCAACAATTCGAGTCATCCATTCATTAATCCCCAAGATGAACCATCACACTATCTAAGAAAACTTATTCATACGACCTTAATCTACTTGATGGATTAACTAACCATCCATTTCATATTATCAAACCAAATCTATAAGATCCACTATCCATCATGTTATGGACAACCCACATCAAACATGAGATGACTCAATCGACGGTTGCAAAAAACCATCAAATTGAAGGATTGATCTACCGCGAGGACAATGCTAAATAGGAGTAAACATTACAATGTTAAATTAAGATTATAATCATAATAATTTATATTATGAAAGAAGTTATAAAAAGGTATTAATTATGGAGGCCTATATATTAAGTGTCATAATTATCCAAACAAATTCCTAAGACCTTTTGATCGTTGGAATTCGGATTGAAATCAATCTGACCATTAGATTAATAGAAATCAAGAGAATAACACAAAACCTAGTTTCTAAGGACCACTTAAGCTTTGGATCAGCCTCATGTTTTGTCTAATACCTTAAAATGATTTGTTAAAGCCGATGGACGGAGCGGATTTGTTAAACCCATCACGGTGGACCCCACTTTTGACTCGAGTATACACGAGCATTGCGTGCACTCACAGTGCACCAGACCCTTCAACACGGTTAAACCGTGTTGACCCGAGAATTTACAATAAAAGGAGAAATTCTCCTTTGTTTCCCGCCGAGCTCCGTTCAAACGGACAACGTCCGTGTATGATGGTTATGGCCCACCATGATCATCCACCCGGATGATCGAATCCGTTAATATTGTAGAGGGCATGAATGTGACCATTCTGTGCCTAGTTTCAACCCGTGGATCAAACACGTGTGACCACAACCACCAACACAAATCGAGTTATGCGGCTAGAATTTCCAAAAATGGAAACCACTACGCCTTTTTGCTACCAAATTGGCTAACCGCATGCGGGATTCCCTCAATCTCAGCCCTTCGTGCGGAAACATCCCAGCCCTCCATTCTCTCCGTTCTCTAGGGCTTCCTTTGCAATGAAAGAGCCGCCGCAAGGGGAAACCTAATCCCATTAGAAAACCCTAACGACCGTCCATCTGATGGACCCCACAGTGTCCGGTGTCCCTATCAGAATCGTCCATGTGCAGCAGATCACAAGATCAACCATTAAACAAAGATCCACCATTGATGGGTGGATCGTCTTCCTCAAACGACTCAGGACCCATCTTCTCTAAGTGGGTCCCACTTTCTGATCTGAGTCATTCATCTAATGACCCATCATCTCAAACCTCCATCCACACGGCCCGATCGTGGCCATGTAAACGATTGCTAAAGAGATTGTCAACCGTCTCTCTCTGTTAACTAAGATTAGTAAATGCAGCTGTAACTAATCAGACGATTTAGAGCCGATCATTCTAGGCTTTTCGAGAGACTATTTAGACTGTCATTTAGGGCAACCCTTGCTAGAAAAGGAAGGCTACAAAAGGAAAGGAGAAAGCGCCATTTTTGGAGCTGCAACATGTCGTATCCACTCATCCCAGTTCGTGCATGACCAGGTGAGTTGCAGTGAGACTTGTTGCTACTCAATGACGGAAGAAGAAGGAAGAAAAGAAAGAAGAAAGTTATAGATGGGGAGAAAGAGAAAATAAGAAGAAGGAGAGAGACAACCAGTCGCTGGAACGAGTTCCAGCTGTTGTTGCGGCCCAACTCAGTCCTAACGGGAGTAAAGTCAAAACCGAACCTGGCTGTCCATTCACTGAGAAGGAAAAGAAGAAAGGGAGAGAGAGTAAGCTTCCTCTATCTCAACAGCCCCTACTTCACTCAACGATTTAAACCCATCACCTAGTCGACTCAAATGTGTTGTAGCTGACTCGACGAGCTGACTCGGGTAAAACTGCTAAGTCACTCACCCAGTTTCCCCACCCTCTCTCATCTCATTCCCTCTAATACCTAACCTACACCGGGTTTCCAACTTGACTGTCTACGCAAGAACCCATCTCAACCCAGTGGCGAGTTGTCTCACCCAGAGTCCCGTTTCATCACTTGAAATCAGGCCCGCTCTGCTCCAAACTCGTTGAAACTTGTCCCGATCAACTGGACTGAGTTTACGGACGAGTTTCCCCCTCAACCAGGTGAGTTGCGAAGCTAATTTCGGACAAAGTCAGACCATCTTTCCCGAACTAGTTGCCTATGAGTGACGCAACCAAACACTGAGTCATAGAGGTGCTGACTCAGCTCAGACCTGGAACGAATTCTAGATTCAACCTCCTCTTCATCGTTAGTTTGAACCGACTCACGTGGGTTTTTAGGTCCCTAAGGATTGTTAGTTGGGTGTCTAACTATCGATTTAATAATCTAGTGATGGATTGGAAAATCATGCATTACGGACTTGATATGTAAATGTATATTAATCTTAGTGGTTAGATTCAAGCTAAAATGTGGGTTTCATGATGGTGTGATGGCCTATTTTCAAAATCGACGGTTGGATAGCTCTATATATGGGTGGGGACTATTTTCAATGGTTAATTTGAACTAGATTGAATGTAACTATTCTGATAGGTTAGGCTTCTACTTATACTAAGCTAGGTTACGAAGTAACACCCGAGTACTGAAAAGTACGGGGTGTTACAGTGCACCATATCTTTTCCAATTGGCAAACATTATAAGGATGAAGTAGTATGCGATGTGGTTGACATGGAAGCATGTCACATACTACTCGGTCGACCCTAGCAATCTGACCATAACGCCACTCATAAAGGGCGAGATAACATATATATATATATCTTCGTCGAAGACGGCCGGAAGGCCATATTGGCCCCTATGGATCTAGAGGGACCACGTGAAACTTCTAAAGTGGAGGGCCGTTTTCTCTTAACCATAAGGAACTTCGTGGAAGAATCCAAAGAAACAGGACAGGCTTCTGCATTAATTGTAAAAGGGGAAGAACTCGAGTCTACCATCATCCCTGAAAGACTAAGGCCCTTGTTACATGAATTCAAAGAAATCTGGCCCGATGAACTTCCCGATGGGTTACCCCTCATACGAGATATCCAACACCATATCAACTTTGTCCGCAAGTCTAGTTTACCTAATCGTCCTCATTATCGAATGAGTCGAATGAGTGCGAGATTCTGCAGGGGCAAGTGGAGGAGCTGATCCGTAAGGGTCTTATTCGAGAAAGCATGAGTCCATGTGTCATACCAGCTCTATTAACTCCAAAGAAAGATGAGAGTTAGCACATGTGTGTCAACAACCAGGCCATCAACAAAATCATCATAAAATACAAGTTTCTCATACCACGATTAGACGATATGCCGGACATGATAGAGGGCACAAAAATATTCTCTAAATTGGACCTAAGGAGCAGCTACCATCAGATTCGAATACGGCTGAGTGATGAGTGGAAAACGACATTTAAGACTAAGGAAGGATTTATAAATGGATGGTCATGGCGTTCGTTCTGTCGAATGCGCCTAGCACATTCATGAGATTGATGAACCAAGTTCTGAAACCTTTCATTGGACGGTTCGTTATGGTTTATTTCGATGATATTTTGATATACAGTCACGATGAAACCACCCATATGGAACACCTCAAGAAGGTACTTCAAGTGCTCACTGAAAATAAACTGTATCTCAATTTTAAAAAGTACAACTTCATGACTGATAGCCTATCGTTTCTGGGTTTTGTTGTAACATCCATGGGCATTCAGGTGGATGAGGAAAAGGTGAAGACAATCAGAGAATGACCGATTCCCACAAATATTCACGAAATGCAAAGTTTTCATGGACTGGCGACATTCTATCATCGGTTCGTGAAAAATTTCAATACCATGGTGTCACCAATCACAGATTGCACGAAGAAATGACAGTTTCAGTGGACTGACGAAGCCGATAGGAGCTTTGCCGAAATCAAGCGCTGATTATCCGTGACCCCGGGTCTTGTACTTCCTAACTTTAACAAACTGTTTGAAGTCGAATGTGATGCCTTATATGTCAGGTTGAGGGAGTTTGTCTTAAGAAGGTATGCTAGTAGCCTTTTATAGTGAGAAACTTAGCGATACACGCAAGAAGTGGTCTACATATGAGATTGAGTTGTACACGGTGGTCCAGACACTGCGACACTGGCGACATTATTTGATTTAAAGGGAATTCATACTTTACACCGACCATCAAGCTCTCAAATTCATTAATAGTCAAGCTAACATTAACCATGTGCATGATAGATGGATTTCATTTTTGCAGGAATTCACGTTCATGCTAAAACATAAGTCAGGGCACAGAACAAAGTAGTCAATGCACTGAGTTGTCGTGCAACTTTGTTAGTCACTATGAGCAATGAGGTTTTTGAGTTCGAGCGCCTCAAAGACATATATGCCAATGACGACGACTTCAAGGACACATGGGTTAGATGTCAAGAAGGTCACCCCAATGACTTACATATGCAAGATGGGTTCTTTTTCAAGGAAAATCAACTGGGCATCCCCAACAGTTCGCTAAGGGAACAGATAATCCAAGAGCTACATGGAGGTGGCCTTAGTGGACACCTTCGGCGAAACAAGACGTGAGCTCTTGTGGAAGAACGGTATTACTCGCCACAATTGGTACATGATGTGGAAAATGTAGTCCAACGTTGTTATATTTATCAGACCTCTAAGGGGTAATTTCAAAATACGAGCCTCTACACCCCGTTACCCCTGCCTGACGGCCTTTGGGAGGATGTAAGACCTGTATCCTAGACCATACCCTTCTGTAGACTTCCGCAGTCTTTCCGGTCGAATTTCGGCAACTCCGACCCTTAACCGGTAATTGCGCGCGACCCTGATTCATACGCTGTCAACCCGAGTCGACTCAACCCGAGACTTGTACCCTTGCGACCGCACCATCGCCGCTGTTCTGATGCCACGACTCGCGCGCTGATCCGATTCTCTGGTCAAGAGATGAGGGTCAGCATTTGGTGCGAGAAAAACGCCTCGCATACAAATCCCGAGAGAATCTCTATGAGATGTCACATCAATCATCCATCAATCAATCCCATCATGTCAAGTACACATCACCTCACACTCTTTCCCAAGCAACCCCCAAAAGTCAAAAAGTTCTTACACAAGCCCATACCTCTCTTACAACATGTGCCACAAAAGTCAAAAAAGTAGCTCTTACACCCATCACCACCACATCCATCACCCATCTCTCCCTTTACAGGTCTCTCTCTCTCTCTTTTTTCAAAACACTTTCCAAGCAACCCAAACCCTCTATACGTCCAAGCTTCCCCATCTCTCCAAGAGAGCTGAAAGTGTGGCCCACCTTTTCCACCCTCTCATCTCCCATCTCCACCATCCAAACCTCATCTCCTCCATAGGAATCAAAGCTAAGGAGCTAAGGAAGCCTTGGGAGCAAGAAGGAACGGTGGGTGATCTTAGATCTTTGTTTTTCATGCATTTTGATTGATTAAGGGTCCACATATGTGGGACCTACCTTACTGTAATTTTTTTGTATCAATGAGGGACCCATGGTGGCGGGGCCCCTCCATCCTCATCGATCTTTCTCTCTCTCTCCCTTTTTCCTTTGTGTGTGATGGTTTGTGGCCCACTTGATGTATGTATCTCATCCATATCATCCATATAGTGGGCCACCTTGATTTATTTGTTTTGGTATGGACCATCCAAAAATGGCCCACCCGGATGAAAGGGAAACACAAATATTGGTCGGATCCAAAGCAGGTGGGCGAGGTGGGACCCACCTTGATGGGGCATGCCACCGTCCGTCAATGGAAGTGGCTATACAGTGAAGTGTTAACTGACAAGGGGGTAGGGGTGTGCACTGACGTGGGTGGTGTCTAACATGGAGTGTGTTGTGGTGGGGTGTGTGTTGACATGGTGTGTGTACTAACATGGTGTGTGTATGGACGAGGGAGTGGGACCCACCCCATCCACACCGTCCATCCATTTTGGTAGGCCGCACCATCACACATGTGTGGTGCTTCCACCGTCCAAGGACACTGGGACCCACCCAATCCATTAGCCCAACTGGCAGACTATGTGAAAGGTACCTCGTTTCAAACACTGAGGTCATGGCATAGATCCCTAGTGGCGGTGGCTAACTGGGGAGTGTGCTAGTGGTGGGGTCCCGCACCGTCCATCCAGTTTGGCGGGCCACACTTTGGTGTGTGTGTGATCCAAACTGTCCGTGCACCTGGACGGTGGGACCACCATGTGGGGTCCATTCTCCCCGCCCAGATCTATAGCTCAACTGGCGGACTGAGTGGAGATACCTCGTTTCAACACGTGAGGTCTTAGTATCCATCCCTGTGAGGGTGGCCTACGTGGGACCCACTTGAGTTCTGGGTGCGGCTGAAACGTGGCTTGACCCTTCATTCAAGTGGGACACCCATGATGGGTGGGCTAGATTTGTGGACCCCATCTCGGTGGGCCCAATAGATGGTTATGAATATTTTAAATGGAAGGGAACCCTCTCAACTGTTGTATCGGGTGTGGCCCACACAAGTCACGGACTGACTTGATTTTTGAGACCTAGGCCCATGCTGACATGGTGCATCCGACCAATGGGTTAGATGTTGGCAAACATCAACGGTGGGGTCCACACTGATCGACCTCATGGGACGTTAAAATCAGCTCGAGCGCTGTCCCTTTTCCCATATATATATATATATATATATATGGTGGGCCCTACGTGGGACCCACCTCTGTGGTGTTATCAAAAAAGAAAAGAAAATGAAAAGAAAAGGAAAAGAAAGAAAAAAAAAATGAAAAGGTGCAGACACGTGCTGCACCCTCTCTCTCTATTTCTCTCTCTATCTCACTCTCTACTCTATCCCTCTCTATATCTCTCTCTATCTCTCTCTACTCTTTCTCTCTCTCTCTCTAACTCTCTCACTCTCTCTATTCCAGTAGCTAGTATGTGGGTCCCATTGTCTCACCCACACCATCTATCAATGGACCCCCACCATGATGCTTATGTTGTATCCAATCCGTCTATCCATTTTGAAAGATCATTTTATGGCATGAGCTAAAGATGAGCCAGATCCATAGTTCAAGTGGACCCCACCTTGGTATGTTATGAGGCCCATCTTGATTTATCTGTGGTAGTCCATTGGGGCCCACTTTGATGTGGATGTAAGGCCCATGTTACGAGGCCCATTTTGATGCATTCTAAGGCTCATGGGTTATGGCTCATTGCAATGTACATAAGGCCCGTTGGTGAGGCCCATTAATACGACCCATTTGATGACTGTAAGGCCCATGTGATACGGGCCATTTGATGTATTTAAGGCCCAATGAGATGTACCTAAGGTCCATTGCAATGTGTGATCCGAACATGGTTTATGTAATGAGGTTTACGACGGGCCATGCCTTGGGAGCAATGTTGGTTTGACGTCCACATTGCAAGTATAGTGTTGGTTAAATGTTCGCATTATGATTCTCCCTAGGGCCCATTGGTAGGCCCATACTTGTAAGCCGTCTAGGCCCACCTTCGTTATGAACGACATCCATCACCGTATAACATGTTTAGTATAGTTCCATGATTCATGATCATACGCATCATATGTATGCTTGATATGAGAAGTGACTGATCATAGCGTATGCCTTCGGGCAGATTGTTTAGGGGCTCCCGGTTAGGCGGTGTTGCCCCACATGAGCGCACGATATGCGCAGGATTGCCGCATGACTGGATAGTGTGATTCATGCATTTCGCATTGAGTGATATGGTTACTGTACGCCCTAGCAACATCAGGGTCGTAGCCTCCACAGGCGTATCGTGGTTGGCAAGATTGGATACAAGAAATCTTGTTCTACATGGGATGCTATAAATATCCCTGAGTGAAAGTCCCTAAACCCTTATGATACCATGAGGTTGCTCCAACGTCTAGACCGAGTGGGTGCAGGAGCGCCGAGTGCCGATTACCAGACGGCTGTGCTTTCCACTGTGTCGTGGTCGGTTGGAAGGGGGTGTGGCCTTACCCGCCCGAGAGGAGGGGGCAAAGCTACGCTAAGTTTGACTAGCTCGAGGAATGGGTCCGCTATCGACGAGCCGAGCCCGATATTGGCAGGCGGATAGTAAGGTCTCTTCCACTTACCTTATTGCGTGCGATGGGGCGACAATCTGGTTTAGAGTGTACTAGACCCCGGTGATATTCCAGATTTGAGTTGTATTGATATGTGGACTTAGATGAGGATTTGCATACTTGAGTTGCATTTCGCATCGCATGGCCTTGGTATGGCCGATATCATTCATGCCTTGCATCGCATAGCCTGGGTATGGCTAAGGGTATTCATGGACTCGTCAGCATGTTCCGCATTACTCTGATACTTTATAATTGCATTACTACCCTGCGCACATACTTTCACCACCCTCTAAGCTTTCTATAAGCTTATGCATGACCGTTGCGTGCAGGTGACGTTGGGACGCAGCAGCGCTGAGGCAGGAGCGCAGAGCAGATCTTTTTGGAGCTTTTTGCCCTTTCTCATTATATTTCCCTTTATGCTCATTGTACTTGTAAAGTTTTTTTATCATAGTGGAAATGTGATGGAGTTTTTGGTTGTTGTGTGTGGGTTATGCCTTTGGTTATGCTTATTACGAATTAAACTGGTGTTAAAAATCCTCCTTGTAGCATCCCAAGATCGGAATCTGGCGTATGGGCGTTAAGAGCCAAGAATGGGGTTCTATGGAGGCTGTCAGCGCCGGATTCGGCAATCGAAAATTTGTGAGCCCGGTTTCCGAGTTTGGAGCGTGACAGAGGATTTATCTATGAACTTTGTGCTTGGTCTCCCACGAATATAACGTGGCATGGATTCGGTGTTCGTGGTAGTAGATCGTTTCTCTAAGATGACGCACTTTATTCCATGCAAGAAGACTCTCGATGCAACATACGTGGTGAATCTATTCTTCAGAGAAATTATGCGGCTACACGAGGCTCCCAAGACTATTACTTCTGACCGTGACACGAAGTTCATAAGCCACTTTTGGTAGACTTTGTGGCCTCGATTCGATACACAACTTTAGTTCAGCAGTGCCTACCACCCACAGACTAACGGGCAAACTGAGGTTATGAATCACACGTTAGGAAACCTCCTTCGATGTATTTCAGGAAAAAAACAAAAGTAATGGGTTTTGGACTTGTCTTAAGTGGAGTTCGCATTCGATAACATGGTGAACCGCTTGACAGGAAAATCCCCGTTCCAGGTTATTTACGAACGAGTACCTCGCCACACACTAGACTTGGTCCCTCTGCCCAAGATCCCAAGCATGAGCAGTGTAGTAAAACATATGGCAGATAGGATCATGGACATTCATGTGGAGGTGCAAACCAAGCTATATGCATCGAACAAAAAGTGCAAGGAGCAAGTGGACAAGCATCGGCGACAAAAAGTGTTCGAGGTGGGCGACCAAGTAATGTCCATTTGCGCAAAGAAGATTTTCGACCAGAACGTACAATAAGTCGAAGAATAAAAAGATTGGACCGGTACCAATCATTCGAAAGATCAATGACAATGCTTATGTTGTTGATCTTCTAGATGACATAGCGATCTCACGAACTTTCAACGTCGCAGACCTGACCGAGTATCATCAACCAGAGCAAGACGAGAACTCGATGACGAGTTCTTTTGAAGTGGAGGAGACTGATGTAGAGTGGGTTGCGGACAGTTAGATGGCCAAGATGGATGAGAAAAGGCCCGGTTGACGACAGAAGTGATCGGACCATCGGACCTTAAATCGAGCGTATCTCGCAATCCAGAATGAGTTATCTGAAGTAAAATATATGATTTTGGGGTAGAACGAGCTACTTTAGCCAACCAACCCTAGCTATGCTGGGTTGCCCAAGCTGGATTTTGCAAAATACCGCCAGATCGACAGTCGTTTCCCTATTTTAATTTCGTTTTTACTATAAATAGTAAGTTTTAGTTTGATTATAACTCTTCATCCGTTGGGCTTTAGGAGTTGCATCCAACGTGAAAAGAGCTTAGAAAAATTAGGAGAACAACTTGGTAAAACCATATAGGATACTTACTATTTTTGGCCAAAAACCTTGCGCACTAGTAGACATCACGACCGTCTATAAATAGTAAGTTTACTATTTATAGTAAGTCGTGAATTCTAGGAGTTTTAGTTGTAGTTTGATTCTGATTTCTTTCCCATTGCTTGGTACCCCTATTTAAAGGGTTGTGAACTTATTTTTATTCATTCATTAATCAATTTCAAATTTATTAGCATTTATTTCTATTTTTTTGCTTTCTTTCCTCGTGGATTCAAGAAGTCTCTGTGAGGAGTCTAAAGATGTTTCGTGGATTCGGAATAGTTATCCTCTTGAAGAAGATAGTGCCCGACCTCACGTCCTTCCCTGCGTCATATAGTGAATCAACCTACATAATCGATGGTTGATTAACAAGGATCGCCTGAAAAATGGTGCAAAATCTGGTTGATAATTCCTCGACAATGGGTGTTGTCGGTCAATCCATTTGGGATACGTCTTATGGTAGACCAGGATAGTATTGCAGCCGAGGACTTGGCCCGCCACCTCTTAGATCATTTGCATGATTTATTCATGGTCCACACGTTGAGGTTCAACCATTGGTAGTGGATTAGGACCTACCCGGTTATGCCCCTCATAAAATAATGAATTTATATGAAAATGCTGGAAATGTTGTCTTTAATGCATACCCTGCTTTTAAGCTTTAGGGATAAAATTTCTGACCTCTCACTCTAGTCGCTTGAATTCAATGGGCGATAGAACATTCCACCCATCATGGATCGAAATGAGAAGTATGTTATGTTGCAGGGGAGGTATTGATGGTGTCTAAATCATATTGCCGATAAAACTTCTTTTAACATTATGCTGTGTCATTGTAGGTGCTCTTTCGGTAATGATGGCCATCAATTAATGCATGGCCTTGGTCTAGTTAACCATCTATTTGTTAATATTTTCAGTTTGAACACATAATTGATTGACTTGAGTGTGTACCAACTTTACCCGAGCTTTCCCATAGATCCTGAACATGTTGAATACTGATCAGTTATACTTTCAAAAGTCTGACCGTTATCTCTTCAACAGAAACGGTTCGGGAGGTCGATACCCATCCTTGGTTGACGGGACCGAGTGTCAGATTAGAGTTTAAATTCAATAATTTGAGGGTCATTTGAACCAACACGTCCTTAGTCGAAGGTGGTGCAGTTGGTGTTGAGGATTCAACTCTAGCAATTCGAATGCTTATTTTATTCATATTTTTTATTGATAAATTCGTAACACTATACCAGTAAGTAAACTAGAGACTGTCCCACTGGGCATGCCAAAAATATGTTACCTTTTGATATCAAATTCGGTCATGTGATTTATGTGGGCGTGCAGAATTGAATATGCGGCTCAATTCAAATCGAATAACTACGACCTCAAGTGCCGAGATAGGCAGATATGTCGGAATCGACTGTATGTGATCGAGATCGAATAAGATTAGTTACTTATTCAGCCACTTGCACAATGTTGCTTAAGATGATCAAGTGGTAGTCAAAGGGTGGGGTTCATCCTTTGAAGATGGGTTGCACCTTTGTCTTCCGTATGAAATGACTTTTTAATACAGATAAAACAAAAAAGGAAATTCTTACAGTCGGTCGTGAAAAGTAACTACAGAGTACCTTTCTAAACAGAGAATTTGCTTGATACTCGAACTGAATCCAACGTATGAGCTTATATCTGAATTACAACTAAAGTAAATAGCTGCTTGATTACTACTACTGCTATCGATTACACTAAGGAATGTAAACGACTAATAATGTTAAGGAGCATAAGGTAATTGAAAGATAGATTTGATTTGACTTGTTTGGTATGAGATGCCTTATTTTCCTGAATTCCTTTGCTATTTATATTCTTAAATCAATTATTTGGATGCTTCCCATGTTTTGACGGTTGCTATAACTGTTTCAGCACTACTGACCTTCTGAAGTCACTTATGCTCTAATTACTCCAGGCTTCCTTATCGACTCGACCATGTTCCGCTTGGCTACTCTTGCTTGGTGGATGACGTGGCACCGCTCATCGATAGATGCCAATTATATTATGTAATGCCCTGAAAATCGGGGGTCGAGTATAACTCAACTCCCGAGTTCCAACACATCACTTATGCAACATAAATAATGCTGATTAAATGTTGTCTGTGTTAGAGCAATAAACATGAGTGAGATTATACCAAAACAGTAATTCATACTCCAGATCATTTGTATAAAGGCAAGCGGAAGACTGAACTGTATATACATGTGTGTAAATAAGCAAAAATCATTTCATTCTCCAGAGTATGAATCTGTTTGAGTCACCATATACATATGTTTGTTTTATGATCAAAATGTCAAAAATAAACTAAGGAGTGATCCTCAAATCCCACAAATCCGGCGACCTGTCGAAGCGCCAGAGTGAGAACTCCTCCTAGTCCTCATCATAATCGGCTCGCCTCTGAATCGTCGGCTCACCTAAACTTTGAGACAGTCGGGTTGGTGTCAACACGAATCCCATAACGTGGGAGTGAGTAGCTAACTCGGTGGAACAATAAAGCATAGGTTAACATGTTATCAATATAGTCACGCTTCAAACACTCCTAACTACTCTTATTAATGCAAGTATGGATCTGATGTATGCCCTCACTGACATACTCCCTCATGCGATACCCTCTTCGTTCGTGGCATGCTTTCATCCCTCAGTGCTCCACATCTTCCAGGCACATGCAATGTATGATGAGCATGATTACCGAGTTTTTAATTAGTCCATTTCAAACAAAGCAGGGGATTGGGAAACTAAGGTACCTCCTTGTAACATTCCCAAACATGATCCATTCTATTTTTATCTCATACGATTGTATTTCTAGGTCATTTGCAAGGGTCGCTGCAGAAGTACATTACACGTTAATCGTTGCACCACTCCCCTATCATCTTATCAATACTTTATACTCTGTTACTACGGGAAGGCTCGTAACCGGTCAGACGATTAGAGTATGCCGAGGTCACTCACCGACACCCTACCAATATGTTGCGGTATTTTCGAATCCCGACCGGTCCGCTTATTGAGAATGGAACCGGATGCATCCCGACCGGGGACCACGGCCAGTGTGCCGGCGTGCCGGCTCGAATATGGTGTCCCATACCACCATAATCGGCTCACGAGTCGGTTGCTCACCGGTCACTATGGGGAGGCACGTGGCCCTGGCGTGGCGAGGCCCGACCACGGTGTCCCATACCACCATGCCGGCTCATGAGTCTTATCGAGGTACCTTGGTTAACGAATTCCAAAGTTTGGTACCCTAGGTTCAGCGATGAGCGACCAAACATGGTGAACATACATTAGACATATCGGGTTACATGACGAGCCTGACTAGCTCGAGCGCACAATCAATTGAATGACATGAAGTGCATAAGCACTTCGTATGACCTAACCATTGTCGCCAACTGACATACGACTCGGGTTCGTCAAACGCATCTCACGTGGTGACATGAACCTCAGCCACGATCTCAAATGTGGTAGATTGTGACTATAGACATAGTCCCAAACTCAGTCAATTCTCATCCATAGCATGTAGAGTAAAGCATGATAAACAAAGTAGTTCAAGCATGCTAGTAGGTATGTTATAAGGCATGTTATAAAGCATGATATAAAGCATGTTGTAAAGCACTACATCAATAGGAATACAAACACATGTATTGCAAGTAAGCGGTTTAAGTGATCAACCTCATGGAGGTAATCATACATGTCGCTAGGGTAGTTGAGAATCCAATCTCAACACCCTCCTAAGGCATCTACATCCAAACACTTACTCTAGCATTTCCACAATCACTTAACTTACACTATTTCAACATACATAGTGTATGTTAACCAACATGTATTAAGGCGAGTCCTTTCGCCAAACAAGTATTTTATGCAACATAATATATTTATACAACAATTAATCATGGTAACCACATCGCCAAAATATACATGTATATGGTATTTCTTACAATACAGTATTTCTACATACATAGTGCATATTAGTGAAACATGCATTTAGGCGACTCCTTTCGCTAAATAAGTATTTTATCCATATATCGTATATCCATACAACAAATAAACATGTCAAACACATTTCCAAAAAAAATACGTATACGGTATTTTCTACGAATACCTAGAATATGTAAAATTCTCTTCTACAACTTTAATCGAAAAAAAACTTTTGTACATGGGCAATTGCATGCGGATCATGAATCTATCATTATCGACATTGAAAGCGTTGATTATACACCTAAAGTCCTCACCTTACTCCTAATTGCAACGAATCATTAGGTTCATTAGCTTCGTATTCGAAGCCTGAGTGAAACGGTTAGCTATTTCACAACCTATACCCTTCAACCCCAAAACAGATTTAGGGTTAGGGTTTCTTACCTTAAAACGGTGTCGGTATCAATTGGAAAGCATCAAGAAAGGGATGGTGCGGCCGTGTGGTTTGGAAACACTCCCACAACTCCCAAGCTTTCTCTCTCTTTTCTCTCTTCTTCTTAGGGTTTATCCCAAATTCGTATGGTTGTGAGAGGGGGTGCTCTAAGGCCCTTATATAACCTAAAAGTCACCGAAATAGACTTATGTTCAAGGTATACTTGGGTTATATCCAAATCGGTTCTTATTCGGCTCCTCCTTGAGCCAAAAGTCGGACTTAAGCTCACTAACCTTGGATCTACGTAGAGTTATGTTTTCGTCTCAGTCGGATTCCCAGATCATGCGTGACGGACCAGTTTCAGTTCAACGGTCAGTGGGCCTTGATCCGAAATTCCAAGTACATGTAAATGTTCCTGAAATTTTTCCTGATCCGATGGTGTATTTGGGTTAGATTCTGACGGTCTGGTTGCTTATAAAATGTACGTAAGCGATACGTGCCAGATCACTATTCAAGATATTTATTTTGTAAAGAAAACAAGAGTTTTCACACTCCCTCGCTCCGGACTCGAGCGAACGGCCGTGGGACACTGTCTGGACTTGATTTCCGAGATGGTTGTCAAGCCCAGCGAGGCGGTCCTAAGTCCTTAACCTCGCCTTATTCGAACTCCCGATGTGCGGTCCAGACTCAATACGGAGTTTCAATGTGATCCCGAGAGCAAACGGGTAATGAGTTTGATCCTGGATTTTAGGGTAACCTAGCGTCAATGATTCAACAAGTTTTGGGTCTTGCAGATCGTATTTAAAGCGATTCCAAAGGATTTCATAGCTAATCTAGTTAGCACTTAGCTAACTTTGTCAAATTTCTAAAGGATTTATTCCTAAGTGATTTCTTCGATGCCATTGTCTGAAATTATATTACCACAAAATCCTATTTGGATATCTCTGTAGATCTTGAATACACCACGTAACTCTCGCAAAATTACATATGTTCCTTTCTAATTGGCTCTCGTAGGAAGGACAAAAATAAGGTATAACAATTTATAATTTAAATATTGTTTATACTTTATAATTATTTATTAGCTATATTTTTAGAATAACTCTGTTTCATGGATGATCGCGGCTCAGCGTGATGACAATGACAATGTTGCCGAGCACGTGGGAACGAAATTGGGAAATGCATGGTGATTTAAACAAAGATAATGACTAAGTCTAAAATGTAATTTTAGATTAGGATTCTGATTGTTTGTCGGGTTTTTATTTAATAATCTTATACATGTGATCTTGAAAAGTTTTTAGAAGATGATACTGATGGTTTTCTGTATGTTTATGAGTTTAGAAATATTGGTTCTAATGGATGGTGGTAAATTATGCTTTTATATACGGTTTTTAAAATTTTAATAATCTGTTCAATATTTTTATTTTATTTTATTTTTGACTTGCTTGGTTAACCCATCAAGTCCTAACTTAACGTGTAGTCGATGAGGACCGACCGAGTTTCAAGCCAAGTTACCATCTACAAAGAATGCTTTGAATAATTTTCTATGCAAAATGTGGAAAAATATAGAATGTCTTGCTTTAAACAATCCACATGCCTGTTGTGACCTCTATTTGCTCCACTGTACTATGCCCAACATCCTATTAACCCGTTGATGGTGGATCCTCCTTCCTGGTGTTCATAACATTTTTTTTTTAATGCACACCCACACTCACACATACCCATACCCACGCCACATGGGAAGCCAAACCCCTGGTCTCAGTGTTGAAATACAGTCTGTTTACCACTAAGAAATAGATCTAGATTATGCGGGTAACATGTTTTGCATTAGATAAACATTGCGATATACATGCATTTATAAAATATTCGGAAATTACATTCATGGCATGCAAGTAGTTATCAAAATTAAACTGTCCAAATTAGAGTTAGTAGTTTAGATCTATCATTAGTATTATTTGATTATTATACTATCAGATCAGTGAACATTTATTAGATGGCCAAAAATGGTAATTTTCCATGAAACAAGTTCATGGACTGGGAATTAGGATTGTTCAAGCAATCCATATTTTTGGTAATAACCTAGCACAGGCAATGTAGTGGATTTAATTCGAGCTATCACACGCCATGCCATGCCATTTCGGACATCTTTACATTGGGAAGTTATTCCATGTTCTAGGGGCCTGTTTGGTTTTCTGGCTCAAGTGTAATTACGAAGTAAATGATAATCATTATTTACCAAGGTAATTAATTACCTTTATCCACCTTCATCTTTCCCGATGCTGACTTGATCGGTTACTTTTTAAGCATTCAAATCGAGGAATTTGTAAAATAAATATGGGGCCCACCATAATGTGTGTGGCTTATCCACACCGCCCATTCATTATACTAAATGAATTTAAGGCATGAGCCCAAAAATTAGTCAAATCCAAAGGTCAAGTGGATCACACCACACGAAATTATGAGAATTAAATGCCTACCATTAAAAACTTGTTAAGGCCCTTAAAAATTTTAGATCTGGCTTATATTTATATTTTTCACTTATCCATGTCCATGTGACCCTATGAACAGGTTAGATGGTGAATAAACCTCAACGTGGGCCCAGTAAAAGAATCAACTTTCAACGGCGGACAAATTAAGTCCATTGTTTCCTTTCATGTGGGCTAATTGAACATTAGATCTTCCTAATTTTTTCAGATAAAGCCTCAAAATATTCTAATAAAACAGATGGACGACACGGATATATTATATACATTATAGCGGGGCCCACAAATTTAAGTCAACATTTTTGGACCGGTTTCGTAGGTGAAATTACTCACTCGTTTCCAATTAAGTGAAAGAATGTAATGATTACTTTTTTACGGTGATTTACAGCAACTTACCTGTATTATAGAAAACCAAACAGGCCCTAGATGGATACGACACTTGACATACAACCACTTACAATCGTATTCATATATTAAATTAGATCGACTAAATTATGGTATTCACTAGTTTAGACCCACAGTCCCAAAATCGAACCTAGTTTAGCTAGTGACCCCAACACTAGCCAGTTAGTTGATGTCAAAGGTCCATGGCCCCCATGATTATGTTTTTCACCTATATTGTTGATCCATTTTCCCGCTTATTTTAAGTCATGAGCTAAAATTGTGGTGAATCCAAATCTCGAGTGGGGATTGAACACATATCATTGAAAATATTTTTGGGTACAAAAGTTTTGGATCAAGCTGATATTTGTGTTTTACCATCATTTAGGTCTACCTAACATTACCCACAAGTTGGATTTCAAATAAACATTATAGCAGGCTTAGGGAGTTTTTAACGTTGGACATTCAATCAATACTATTTTCATATGTTGTAGTTCACTTATAATTTAAATCTATTTTCTTTTTGGGTTCATGCCCTAAAATAAGATCAAAAAATGAATGGATAACATGGATAAAACATATACATCATGGTGGGGCCCACAGAGCTTTGACACTAGCTAGTTGTCCCGCGTTCGGGCGCTAGATAGAGTCGTACATAAGTTGAATCGAGTCAAGCTTGGCACAACTTGACTCGGCTCAGGCACTAGCTGACTCCAGCTCGAATTCGGCTAGGCTTGGTCCTCGAGCCTAACTGGCCAGCTCGGCTCGGTTCGATCAGCAGCTCGGGCTAGTTCAAGCTGAGATCGAGATTGTACGGAATTTTCTCAAACACATGGAGTACACCTTCAATTTCTCACAGTATGTAAAACTGCTGCAACAATCTACATGTATTTCATCAAACACCCAGTAGGCAACATCAAATCAAGATATAAGGGTATTTGTTTCATATTCATTACTTCCTCGCCACCAACTGTCACATCGTTGAGTTATTTCATCAAACACTTGGTGAGCAACATCAATATCAAAATAACTGGGTCATTGAACTGGTTCATCTGAGTTCGATTCGAGTTGAGGTTCAATTCAAGTCAAATCGAGCTTGGAGAAGCTCCAACTCATATTGAATTTTTTTCGAGCTCAAAAAATCAGCTTAACTGGAACTCAGTTTCAAACCGAGTCGAATTGGTCTTTTCCGAGTCTGAGTTGAAAGTGTTAACTGAGCTAACCCAGTTCGTGTACAACTCTGGCGCCATCTAAACCGCGTCCCCCAAGATCAAAGTAGATTTATGGCCCCATGGATATTTTTCATCCTAATCGTCCAATCAATGTCTACTAATCTTATATTCTGATAATCAAACTAGGTTTAATTTTGGTTCATGGTGCATTTAAACTGAGACCATAGTTTGGACGTTCTGATTGGTATGAAATAGATGCCACGTGCGCAATTTATAATTGCGTGCGTATGGTTCGTCGCACTCTGCCAGAGCATCAAATGTTTTTTCGCCACTCCGGAAACGCCCTGTCGGACGTAAATAAAAAGGGTCATGTTTCCCGTGAGATAGGCCTTACGAGTGCCCCCACCTTTCGGTTTTTTCGCACTTCGTTCCGCCGGTCTAGGGTTCCGATCCCTTCTCTCCCACTCCAATTCGCACCAGGCATGATCATCCGACCCTCCCAACCCTTCCCTTTCGATCACAACCGTAGAATTTGATCCACTAGGGTTTAGTCTCCGATCCGAGAGAGAGAGAGAGAGAGAGAGAGAGAGAGAGAGAGAGAGAGAGAGAGAGAGAGAGAGAGAGAGAGAGAGAGAGAGAGGCTGTGATGGTGGATCAAGAAGAAGAGGATCTGCAGATGGCGCTGCGCATGAGCCTGCAGCCCTCTCCGCCGGAGGCAAAGCGCAGCAAGCCCCGAGAAAATGCGGCCCCGATTCCGGACGAGTCCCCGGAAGCGAAGAATCGGAGGCTGCAGCGGGAGCTTATGGCGGCAGCTGCAGAGAGGCGGATGCTTTTGGCGAAGAGCAGCGTTGCTGTACCAAAGGTGGAGAAAACCGTTGCAGCGGGTCCAACGGGCAGCAGCCAGAGAGTGGAGCGAGCGGCAGCTGGTTCAGGAGAAAAGGATAGGGATTTGAGTTCTGGCGGGGAAGAGCTGTCAACTGCGGATGCAGATCAGTTGTTTTCAATGGTGTTTGGGGCTGGTGTCTCAAGGGACATTCTCGTGCAGTGGAGCAATCAGGGGATCAAGTATTTACTTCTTTTCACTTTTAGACTGATTTTTGTTTTTTTTTTTTTTAAATATATATATTTTTGGTTAGTGATTAGGAAGATGTTGGGGGTAACCTTCTTTTAACTTTGAAATCTGAAAACAGTGCTTCCATTTGAGTTTGAATTAAGAAGTCCACATCTAATCAGATTGGGATTTGGATGATATCAAGACATTCATTTATAAACATTAAATTGTTATGTGAAGGTTCATTTGGATGCTCAATTGAAATGAACTGTAAGTAATTATCCCATTCAATTAAGAGGCAATGACTAATGTTGGGCTAATTTCCCCCCTTCACAAGAAGGTTGGGTTTCATTATCGTTCCGAAATGCATTAAGAGAACATGTCTGCAAATGGAGACCCAGAATGAAGCGAAACATGATGCTCAATGTGATTCACATGATCCAGTCGCTCTGTTAGTGGTCTGTTTCAAGGATTCGGTAGGAGAATCTTTGATGCCAACTCCAAATGGGGGATGCAAATGGGTCAAATGAAGACACACAAGATTGGAGTGAAGAACCCCAACAGTCCTCTTGCCGGATGCATCACAATCACCCCCTCGAAATCATCTACTGAATCAAAGAACACCAAAACTAGATCCTTTATAATGCAAGCCCTAAAAAGGGATGCAAATAGATCAAAGAGAAGAAGAAAGAGATTGTGGGAAGAACTCAACAATCCTCTAGCCAAATGCTAGAGATTGCGAAAAACCCTCTCTCCAAATATTATACTGAATAAAGAAACAGCAAACCAAAGAAGTTTTTATTCAAATCATCATCATAACAATGCATTAGATCTCCATAACATAGCTATATATAGACATAAACCAAGTTGAGAAGCCCTAATAACAAAAAATTACCAAAACACCCCTGAATCCCGTGACCCTCATATGGGCCTGGTGTAAATAGGTCATAACTCAAATGGAGTTATAACTGCATGATATTGCGCTCGTTTGTAAGCTAACTCAATGAGCTATCAAACGGGACCACTTACGTATCATTTGAACATTATTCGGTACCCTAATATGCAAAACTGGAAATTTATTAAATACTTAATCAAAACATAATAACTAACTAAAACAAATAAATCCTAGAAATATAATTATCATCTGATTGCTCCTCCCAGCCCCATAATGTAAATAGGTCATAACTCAAATGGAGTTATAACTGCATGATATTGCGCTCGTTTGTAAGCTAACTCAATGAGCTATCAAACGGGACCACTTACGTATCATTTGAACATTATTCGGTACCCTAATATGCAAAACTGGAAATTTATTAAATACTTAATCAAAACATAATAACTAACTAAAACAAATAAATCCTAGAAATATAATTATCATCTGATTGCTCCTCCCAGCCCCATAATGTAATCTAACTGCCGATCCCATCAGATTGATCATCAGACCACAAATTCAGTCTAGATCATCAATTAAGACCATTTGAATAGGGGTATTCTTCAAATCTTGACCAATCGCCTTGTGCGGCTATTTAGTTGCATTACTTTATTTCATCATCATTATCATCATCATAACCAGCCATTACACCTTCATAACATAGGCTTATATATGCTTAAATTAATTAGGTAAGCCCTAATAATAGAAAATGACAAAATTGCCCCTAAATTCTGCCACTACCATATGGGCGTTATGTAAATGAGCTTTAATTCACTCAAATGGACTTAGAATTGCATGATCTCAGGCTTGCTTGAAGCTTACTCAAGAGGCTATTAGATAGGACTAATTTCTTAGATTATATGCTTGGGCAGTTAGGATGTGGTTCTAAATGGAGTAAAATCTTGTGTTCAATCTAGTTTTTCTATATTGATTAATGGATCGCCAAACAACTTTTTCAAATCTTCTTGTAGCATTAGATAGGGAGATTTGCTTACTTCATATCTCTTCGTGGTGGTTGGGGAAGCCTTTAGTAGGATGCTTCATATGGTCGATGAAAAGGGATTGATTGCCGGGTTCAAGGTAGCGGAGATAGGGGTGCAAGTCACTCATCTTCAATACACGGATGATATGATTCTCTTTCGTGACATAGTATCTCAATTGATAACCGTCAATTGTCATTTTTTTAAAAAGCGATTTCAAGCCTAAGTGTTAATGGCTCTAAGAGAGAAATGTTGGGCATTCATATGCATCGTGAAGAATTATTGCGTTCGGCAAATGTTTTCGAATGCAAGAGTGGCTCTTTCCCTTCCACTTATCTCGGGTTGCTGCTTTGTATCGAAAAATCAGCTAAGCATCTTTGGGACAGGGTGATTGAAAGGGTAGAAAGAAAGCATCTACTTGGAAGCGCCAGTACCTATTGTTGGGAGGTCGTTTACTTCTTATTGAAGCGGCCTTGTCCAACATGCCTATTTACTTTTTTCCCCTTTATAAATGCCCTGAGTCAGTTTTGCCAAGGATTGATAAATTGAGGAAAGAGTTCCTATGGAAAAGGGCAGAGGAAGGAGGAAAGTTCGATCTTCTAAATTGGGAAGACATTTACAGATTGTTTAAGGAGGGTGGAGCCGGTTTGAAAAATATGAATCTTATTAATACTGCTCTTCTTGGGAAGTGGCATCAGAGCAGGGTGTTCGAAAACGGTTACGTATCGATCATAATAGCCGATATGTAACGGTAACGGCCGTGACCGTTACGCGTTACGGGGTTGTAATGGCCACCCCCTCTTTTTTGTGCCCGTAACGGCCATTACAGTCCATAACGGCCGTTACGGTACCGTAACAACTATTACGGGCCTAAAGAAAATAGAAAAAATGAAAAAAAAAAGAAAAAAAACATACTTTTTTTTTCTTCTTCTTCTCGGGTTGCGACTGTCGCCCTACTGCGTCTCCCCCTCTCGTTTTCTCATTCTCTCTTTTTCCCTTTCTTTCCCTCTTGTTTTCTTCTTCTCTCTCATTTTCCCTTTCTTTCCCTCTCATTTTTTCTTTTTCCCTCTCATTTCTCTCCCTCTCTCTGGGTCTCGGAAAAAATGAACGGGTGGCATGGCTGTAAAACAGCCACGCACCTTTTTTTAAAAGTGGTCTACGACGCATGCTGCTTAGTGCACTTGCACTGTTTTAGTGCATGCAGCCCACCTTAATTTATGTATTGTATTATATATCAATGCCACCCATCAGTTTTTCCTGATCATTTCAAGGTATGGTCCCTAAAATAAAGCAGATCCAGATCTCAAGTGGACCGCACAGTAGGATTGAATGCTCGCTATGCACTTGCATTGTTTTAGTGCATGTGGCCCACCTTGATTTATCTGTTGTATTATATATCCATGCCACCCATCAGTTTTTCCTAATCATTTCAAGGCATGGTCCCTAAAATGACGCAGATCCAGATCTCAAGTGGACCGCACAATAGGATTTAATGCCCACTGTGCACTTGCATTATTTTAGTGCATGCGGCCCACCTTGATTTATGTGTTGTATTATAGATGCTACCCATCAGTTTTTCCTAATCATTTCAAGGCATGGTCCCTAAAATGATGCAGATCCAGATCTCAAGTGGACTGCACAGTAGGATTGAATGCCCACTGTTAAAAACTTATTTTGGCCCACTGTAATGTTTATTTATCATCGAAATTACTGATAAGGTTGCATGGACCTAGATCAAGGAAAACACAAGTCACAACTTAAAAATAAAAAATAAAATAAAATAATAATAATAATAGAAGTTTTAATTGTGGGAATTTAATCCCTACTGTGTGGTCCACCAAAGATTTGGATTTGCCTCATTTTTTGGGCCATGCCCTAAAATGAGTTGGCAAAAAGAATGGACAACATGGATATACAACAAATGCATCAAGGATTCAAGGTGGGTCCTATGTTCAGGGCGTCATTCACTAGCGGTCCACCTAAGATTTAAATCTGCCTGTTTTTTTGGATCATGCTTTAAAATGAGCTGGCAAAATAGATTGACAACACGGATATATAAATACATTAAGGTGGACCCCAATTTTAAGGCCTCACCCACTAGTGGTCCACCTTAGATATGGATCTACCTCATTTTTTGGATTATGCCTTAAAACGATTTGTTAAAACGGATGGATGTCATTGATATACAATACATACATCGTGGTGGGCCCTATGTACATGGCCGTAAAAATTGTCCATGAGGCATACATTAACTCAAAATTAATAAATTAAATTATGGCACTGTTGTTGCCATGTCACAATTCCAAAATTAAATTATTTAAATGATTTTCACCGTTAATTTGCAAACACTTGTTTTTCTAAAATAGGATCATTTGATATTTTTCATTCTTCACTGTTCAATAAATATCCACCAATCCATTAGTGAGATAAGTGCCAATAGATTGCATGAATTTAACGTTGATTTGGGGCATCAAATGGTCTACCAAATTAGCTCTAAATCAACAACACTATTTACTTAAATGTAATTTCAAATTTTTTTGTAAGATTTATTGGGAAAAATTATATTAATTCGTTAGATATATGAATTATATAATTGGATATAAAAGTCCCTAGATTGTATGTTGAAATAAAATGTACATAAGTCACAGGTATGTAATTTACCAATACCTACAAATATGAGATATTTTGGTATTAGATTCATTCTAATTAATTCATATTGATATTATATAGTTAGATAATTAAATGTAAAAGATCTATAGCCAATACTAGGTTGTCAGGTTCACAAATTCATCGGGCAGTCCGATACAACTTCTCACCAAAGAGTGGACCGTTACACCATCATAAACATGTTCCAAATTTTAAATGAATGCATATTTGGAATATTTAGAATATTTCGGATTTAATGGATATTTTCCATAATTTTTTGACAAAAAAAAATTTGCACCGTTACGGGACCCGTATCGGCTGTTATGGCCTCGTGTTAGCCGATATGGGGCGTATCCGTATAGGTAACGGTGGGCACCGTTACGCCCACCGATACCGATACGAAATACCCTGCATTAGAGGTTCGGTGTGGAGGGGGGCAAATTATGGAAGGAAATTCTTGTTAGCAAATACGACACTTAGGTGGGAGATTGGAGCATAAAGTCTTCCTCTCTTTATCACGCATCCAGTGTTTGGAAGGCAATTGTGTTTACTAAATATCTGTTCTGGGAAGGTTTTTTCTTTCTCTCTTGGAAGGGGAAACCACATTTGCTTTTGGATTAATGTGTGGTGTAAAGATCATCCTTTGCACAAGCTTTTTCTGAGAATAGCCAATCTTGCTACAAATAGGTTTATTCTTGTGGATTGTTGTTATTCTATATGTGTCGCGGTTGCGCATTGGTCTCCCTCATGCCAAAGGAATCTTAATAATGGGGAAGTCTAGGAATTCATTAGCCCGTTGAATCTTTTATCTCTTCATGTTCCTTCGCCCCAAGATCAAGATGCGATGGTATAGAAAGGCAACAACTCGGGTGTTTTCTTTTGGTTAGATCGCTCTATTGCTTGATTTCTAAGCCGGCTAGCTCTCCCTCTCATCCTTTCCATCGTTGGAATTTCAAAGCTCCTCCAACAGTTGCAACTTTTGTTTGGTTGGTAGGAAGGAAGATGGTTTTAACCATCGATAATCTTCAAAAGAGACCCCTTATCATCCCAAACATATGCTTAATGTGTATGTTGGACGCGAAATCTATTGACCATCTTTTCATTCATTGTCTGTTCGCCCGCAAAGTTTGGGATCATTTCCTTCTCCGCTTCCATATTTTTTTGGGTAATGCTGAACTCAGTGGACCACCTCTTGTGGGTTGCGCTTGGAGGGGTTGTAGGCAAGTCTTGGAATGCAGTTTGGTGGCTTGTTATTTTGGAAAATTTCTGGTTCATATGAAAGGACTGCAACAATCTACGCTTCCAAAGCTAGAGCTCTTTAGTTGAGAGGGTCATTCACTTTATCAAATGTGCTGTTTTGGTGTGGGTTCCTTATGTAAAGGTAGCTCAGTTTGCTGATCTTTCTTTTTTGGTCCAGCCTTTCAGCCAAGTTGTATACTTTTCCCATCTTTTTGTCGGATATTTTTAATAAAATTTCAGTTACCTCTAAAAAAAAGGAGTGGGAAAGTGAAAATTAGCTAATAGTGTCTTGTCTACAAAGCTCCATGCAAACCATCATCGGTCATGGACCTTACCTTTTAAAAACTGTGAAGGACGTATGGGATAAAGTAGCTAAGATGTCTTCTCACCAAGAAGACTTAACACATCTTTATCAGCTTCATGTGGAAATCATCAGTCTTGAACAGGGTGAAGGAATTGTAGAAGAATCCTTTGTTCTCACTTAAACAAAAAAGGGGAAGAATTAGATAATTGCCAAAGGACTATTTTGGACTTGGAAAATCTGAAAAGTCAAATGAATCAACTCCGAATCTTCAATTTTCTTATTGGTCTTCGACAAGAATTTGAACATCAGCATATACAAATTCTTGGTAGAGAATCCCTGCCTTCTTTGGAGTAATTACGTGTGTACAGAAGCTCGAGGATGAGGTACTTTTCAAACTATTCCTTATCGGTCAACTTTGATGACGGACACCAAAGTTTCTAAAGGGCAGAGCACTGAACAAGGATACGTTGACAAAAAAAAAGAAGCAGCTCCGATGTACACATTGTGGAAAAAGACATTATTCAAAGGACCATTGTTGGGTTCTTCATTCCCATCTTTGCCTAAAAGAACTAAAGAGTAAATCTTTTGTTAATTTAAGCACTACTAAAGATTGAGACCCACAAGATCAGACCATTACTGAATTACAACAACAAGTGGCTGTGCTCTAAAGCCTTTCTTTCCGTTGTTAACTAGATAGGATAGTCAGGTTCTGCATCTGCGAATTGTGTTTCTCAGACGTCTCGGATTATTGATTCTCAAGTATTTGATCATATGTCGGGTACAATCGTTAGATACAATGTTGTCGAATCGCATATGCGATCATGTGCGATCGCATATGCGCGGCATATGCGATCGCATATTTTATTTATTTATTTTTGTAAAATTTCTATATATATATATATATATATATATATATATATATATATATATATATATATATATATATATATGGGAAAAATTCAAAAAAATATAAGAAACTAATGGGAACTTTTCTAAGTTAATAGATAACTAATTTTACATATTTAAAATACATTTGAGAGATAAAATCAATTAAACATCGAGTCATCCACATTTAACAATATAGTTAATAAGAAATAACAACAAAATCAACAAGCTATTTATTTATTATTGTAGAAAATCAACAAGCTATCTTCCTTGAAACTTGAAAGTGCTTGAATCTTGATCTTCCAACTTCCAAGAGAGAGGGAATGTAGGAGAGAGAGATTAAGATCACTTGGAAGTAGGAAATACAAGAGAGAGAGAGAGAGAGAGAGAGAGAGAGAGAGAGAGAGAGAGAGAGAGAGAGAGAGAGAGAGAGAGACACTTGTAATTAAGAAATGTAATTAAGAAATGTAAGACAAGAATAGAGTAAGAGAGTTTTGGAGTGAGAATATTGCAAATGGAGGAGATTTGGAAGCCTTTTTATATGCAAAATGTTGTTTTTTGGCAAAATAAAAAATAAAAAATTCAATGTGCCATGGCCAATATGCGATCGCATATGCTGCATGCGATCGCATATGTTCCATGATCACATATGCGATTTGCATATGGATATGCGCATATGCGATCGCACATGACAACAATGATTAGAAATACTTCCTACACTTCTATTTCCAGTAGTATTCGATTAGTTGATGGTTCATTTTCAAAAGCTTTGGGATAGGGAACCTTTCATCTTTCTAATTCTTTGTCTTGTTTGAAGTTCATGTTCCATCTTTTGCCTCTAATCTTCTCTTTGTTAGTTCCCTGACTAAACAACTGAATCGTTGTGTCATTTTTAATCCATCATATTGTGTTATCCATGATCTAGCAACAAATAGGATGATTGGCGATGGTCGTGAATATAAACGACTTACATCTTCTCAATCAAGTAGCTTCTGGTGTTGCTTATGTTTCTGCTTTAGAGAATAAAGATCGGGCGACTCTCTGACATACTTGCTTAGGACATTTATCTTTAAAGTCATCCTATCCTTTATTTCCAAATAAATTTAACTAGAAAGATGCGTTCTAATGTGAAACTTGTCAATTGTTTAAGCACCATTGAACTACTGATCCTCTGTTGAACCCTTGAACTACTTACCCTCCGAGTATTATAAGAACATTGCACCCATTTCAACTTATCCATTTAGATGTATGGGGTCCTCTAACTTATATCTTTGGATTCAAATACTTTTTTGTCATTTATTGATGATTACTTACGATATACTTGTATTTCTCTCTTAAAAAATTGTGATGAAGTCCCATTAAATGGTTTCTACTCGATATAACACTGAAGGGTAGATTGGAAAACTATGTCATCTTCAAAAAACTTTGTAAGACTCAAACAGTCGTCTTGTGCTTTGTTTGAAAAACTTGGCTTTCCACATTGTGTTTAAAAGAAGTGCTCTTGATCATTCTATATTTGTCAGATGGGTGGCCACATGGCTATTCTTGTTGTCTACATGGATGACATCATTCTCATTGGTACGAGTCCCATCGAAATTGCATAGGTTAAGTTCTTAGCTTCTTCATTTGAAATGAAGAATCTCAGGTTGCTAAAGTACTTCCTTGGCATTGAGATTGGTCATTTTAAAGGAGGATTTTTTTTTTCTCTCAATGTAAATATGCCCTTGATCCTCTTTCCATGATTGGATTACTTGGGGCTCGACTTATTGAAACTCCTCTTGAAGTCAATCATAAATTGCTCGAGCGACAGTTCGATGAATAATCCCTGGATGTGTTGTTGACTAGTGGAATGCTTAACCTATCTTAATTTTACATGGCCATACATCTCCTATGTTGTTGGCATTGTAAGTCACTTCATGTAATGACCTCCTTGTCGTCATCTCAAAGCAGTTTATTGAATACCTCGTTATTTGAAAGGTGCACTTAACCGTGGTCTTCTTTATTCCAATCATGGATGCTTGAATATCAATGGATTTTGTGATGCTGATTGGGTCGATTCTCCCTCCGATAGGCACTCTACTATAGGGTCTTGTACTTTTGTTGGATGAAATCTTGTTACACATAAAAGTAAGAAACAATCTATTGTTGCTCATATATCTGTTGAAGCTGAATATCGTGCAATGGCTCATACTAGATCAATGTTTCAAATAGTGGTAGTGTGTTGTATAGCGTTCAACCCTTTGTAGCATGTAGTGTGAGCTACACAATACTTATATTTTTTAAATTTAAAATAGGAAAAAAAAACATGATAAATAATAAGAAAAAAGCAAAAAATATAAAAATGCCGAAATGATGATTCATTCAAGCATAAGCATGTTAAAAAAAGTTATTAATTATTACTTATCAAAAGCCAATCCATATATATAAAGTTATAAACCAAATCAAGTAATCCTCATGTCAACAACATTTTAAACAAACCACTTTAATTGATAGTCTAATTGAAACTACAAATCGCAACTCAGGTATGAAAAAGAAATAAAAATCCCACAGATTAAGAATATTAGCTACAATACAGATGTCATCAATAGAAAGAGGGATTTTCGAAAACCCTCTTTCGGAACCCTTTCTCTTTTAAGTTTAGTTTTAAAGGTTTCGTTAAGGTGTGAGTTTCACATTAACAAAGGATCACTACCATTTTAAGTGAAAGTAAACAAAGAAAACGTTTGATTTTAACTTCACATTTTAAGATTTTCATGAAGTGAGTTTTGCACCTTTTTTCTTTTCTTTTCTTTTCTTTTTTTGAGAGATTTACACCATTTTTAACAAACAAGAACTTTAAAAAACATTATAGCATACACTACAAACGTTACACGTTACGACCCCTGTTGTGTATGCTACAGGGGATATATGCTATTTAGCTATGCTACGCAGCGTACACTATTGCTACGGTACGAGCGCTATTTGAAACACTTGACTAAGATATGGGATTTCAACATCTTCCTCCATTCCTCTACATTATGATAGTCAGGTGGCATACATATTGCATCGAATCCAGTCTTCTATGAACGAACCTCCCCCAACCCCCCAAATTTTTTTTTTTTTTTTTTGGCTTGTTATGGCCCATATCATATCGGTCAACAAGCTGGCACATATGCCGTTCGATACAGTTGCATAATACCTTGGTACTTCCAAAATCCATTCATTTACTTGCTACTTTGCTATTCCAGAATATAGGAATTATAGTGTCCTGATGCATGGGAATCTGAACAGTGACCTGATGCGCTAGCTTTTGTTGTAGGGCCCATGGCTCAGAAATCCCAATCATTTATCTAACCGACTGTGTGACACTTGAAGAATCTCCCAGATTAGCCAATTGTAAGCCTTTGATCAGTTACAGATAAGCAATGATGAAAAAGCACAACCACCTTCCAGAATAACAATTATAGACTTGGTGGATAGAATTCTCTAATATGGAAAATATGTTTATGGGCTTACCCCATCCACGGTGTGTCTATGCATATCAACTGATTGAATCACCATAGTAATGGGCCCCACTTGTACAAAAAATGGATGCATTGGGACACTATTCATGTTCTGATGGGTCAGTACCTTACAATATTGCTACATGATAATTGATACCTTTGTAATTGTTCCTTTATCTTGCAGTACTCAAAATTGCTCACACATTGAAGAACATTTCATTGCAATTCAATATCCCTTCTAACTAATTTTGTGTGTATTTGTGCCCACAGGTTTAGCTCCGATCCAGAAACATGTATGGGTCTCGTGCAACATGAAGGGGGCCCCTGTGGGGTGCTCGCAACCTTACAGGTAATGCCTACATTTCTGTTTTCTTTCTATGCATAGCTGGTATATTGTGCATGCTGTACTGGATCCAGAACCTAGACCGTCATTGCGAAAACCAAGATTTCAGGAAAATCTTGTAGAGAAACAAACGGTGGGAAGTATTTTTCCTTTCCCACAGTTTCCGGAAAGTAATGTTTACCAGGAAACACTAGTTTAGTAGTTCCTCCATTTTCTTTTCCATGAATCCAATCAGGCCCTATCCATGCCTTTAGGGCCTGTTTGGATTCATGGAAAGCAGAGGAAAGGAAATAGTGTTTCTAGGGAAACCTTATTTCCAGAAAACTGTGAGAAAGGAAACAAATTTTTTCGTTGTTTGTTTATCAACAATATTTTCTTATAAATTTAGAATCTTTTTTCAAATTTGTTGTTACAAACAAATTTTCTTAGGAGAATTCTAGGTATTCACTAGCATGTGCTGGATTAGCACATTGGCCCATATGGGATGCTTGAAGATGGATAGATGCACCTTTGTCATATGCAGCATATGTGGTTGTTTGAAGCTGAATTGTGGCACATGTGAGGTGCTTGAAGTCATATGGTGGCACATATGACACAAGACACACATTAGCACATTTGACACATAGATACTTGAAGATAAATGGTAACACTTGTGCACATTACTGGCATATGTGGTATACCGTATATTTGGAGTGATTAAAGATGGACAATGGCGCATGTGGCAGATTGGTGCATGTTGAGTGCTTTGTACATAGGGCGCAACGCAAGAGAAGATGAATGGTGGTACATGTGGCACAGTAGCACATGTGGGGTGCAGTAGAAGATGGATGGTGGCACATGTGGGGTGCAAGAGAAGATGGATGTTGGCACATGCGGCACTTGGCACGTGTCATAGTGGTACGTGTAGGACATAACCAAAGATGGACAATGGCACATTTGGCACATGTGTGGTGATTGAAGATGGTTGGTGGCACATTTGGGCTTAATCCTTGAGAAATCCATTTTCCTTCCATTGTGGACGCCTTTTGTAGGGGCGGAAGCAAGAAAATAAACCTTTTTTGTTTTCCAACAAAGACAGAAAGTGGGAAATGGTGTTTCCCAGAAATTCCCACAAAGAAAGGCTTGACAAAAAAATGCGAAGTGAGTTTCATCGGAAACAATGTTTCCTTTCCATAAATCCAAACAGCCTCTTAGAATAAAATTAGAGTGGAAAAAGGAAATGATATGTGCAAAAATAGGAAAATAGCAGAGATGTTCTTCGAAACTGAAAAATCGTTCAAAAGTGAAGTAGCACCATCATCCAGGCACACTGATGTAAAAGGAGCTACACTAAAAAAAACACATCATGTTATTTTGAGATATTGACTAGTGAAGCAAGGTTCATAAAACAGACCTCAAAGAGCTGGTATAAAGGTATGATGATGACAAAAATCACCAGCAATTATGATGAAGTATGAGATGGCATATGGAGGACGTGGGTTTGTGGAAAGAAATGAGTCATGAGAGGTGATCCTTGAGTTTGCAACGGCATATGTTTTAGCGATAGCGAATACTCATGTAGAAAAGAGATGAGCATTTGGTGACTCTTAATAGTGGATCATACATACCATAAACTTTACACACACACACACACATTTATGAAGGCTATCACAGATAGACTTTTCCTACTTAAAAGGACAACGGTCAACTTACAAGGACTGTAAAGTCATACCCAATTAACCCCTCATTACACAAAAGTTGGTGGTCTTAGATGTGTGCATTAAGAGCTAGGGAAGAGGAGAATAAATATTGCTGAAAGTTACAATGGGGGAATCTTTGTCGCAAGATTCTTTTGACTAGGCTGCTCTTGCTTCGAATTGTATTGTGGACTCTCACTCCCGCTCCTGCTTCTTACCTATTTATGCTTGCTTATATTTTGAAATTGATGCTTCCTGTAACTTGCACATTGCACCTGAATTTGTTGTTGCTTCACTTCACCAAAATGGGAAATATCAATGTTGTTTGGAGAGGAAGTGATAGAACATGGCAAGTGGAATCTTGAAGCAAAGGCTGGGTAGATGTGGGCGGATTTGGTTGACTGTATAAAAAGAGTCGTGAAAGAAGTACTTGGGGAATCTAAAGGCAAGAAAGGCAACCCTAAGAAATGTGGTGCAAGGATGAGGTATGGAACCCAATTAGAAAAAAAGGGTCTAGTTATGAATTGCATTGTGGAAGTAGAAATGTGGAAAACCTCAAAAAATATAAAAATGATAAAGTGAAAGCAAGGAAAGAAGTGCAATCAAATATAGATCCTTCGATGGATTGTACGGTAGGTTTAGCTTTAGAGCTGGAGAAAAGATATTTGTAAAATATAAAAAATGTGGGAGAGAAGTAGAGATTAGAGAAACAACTCACATTAGATGTGTTAAGGTGAGGATTAGATTTAGAGGGGCTTAATGACAAGTGGTGATAGGGAGAGATGGGAGACTACTTATTGAGCTTATTGAATAGAGATGTGGACATGGTTATAAAACTAGGGTGGGACTCTGATCCTTGGTGGTGGGATGATGTGTGCATTCTCAGAGAATTAGGATAAGGAAAGGTCATGGGGACATATTATATACTGATAGAACTATAGAAGGAAGATACTAGCCAAAGTGGATTAGTTAGTCTGTGATGCTGGACAGTTAACCACTTGCTCTAAAAGCTCGAACTGATAGAGCATGGTGAATTAATCCCTTTATCTCATAGCCCAGGCCCCAAATCCATGGGTTTGGTCCTCGGCCGAACCCTCCTTGTGGGCCCCAAATCCATGGGTTCCGCCTCACACGAGCCACCCGCCTTACACGAGCTCCAAATCCATGGGTTATGCGGGCCACCCACCCCGAGTGTGCCCCTGCATCTCACAAGCCACTTCACTCGAGCTTGGTGTGAAAATGCCCCCACATTAATTACCCTTGGTGAGGAGTCTTGAACACGAGACTTCCCGCTCTGATACCAATTTGATGCAGGACAATTAATCACTTGCTCTAAAAGCTCGAACTGATAGAGCATGGCGAATTAATCCCTTTATCTCATAGCCCAGGCCCCAAATCCATGGGTTAGGTCCTCTGCTGAACCCTCCTCGTGGGCCCCAAATCCATGGGTTATGTGGGCCACCCACCTCGAGTGTGCCCCTGCATCCCACAAGCCACCCCACTCGAGCCTAGTGTGAAAATGCCCCCGCATTAGTTCGGTTAACTATTCTTTTCAACAAAATTTTGCAAACAAAGAAAATGCTAGATGAGTGGAGAGGCATTGTGATACCTATTTACAAGAACATAGGAGACACATAAAGTTGCGCCAGCTATCTGGGATTGAACTAAGGAGTTACACTACAAGCTCTGGGAAAAGGTTGTGAAATAAATATTGAGATGTGAAATAAGGGCTCTAGAAAAATCAGTTTGGCTTCATGTTATGGTGATCAATAATGGAAGTTGCTTTTTTCTTAGGCATTAGTGAAATGTGTAGAGAGGAGGAAGAATTTGCATATGGAAATTTTTGCTAGTTGGGGAGGTGGTGCCTGCAAAGCTAGTGCTTTGGAAATGAGTTCCTTTTGCCATTATTTGGGGCATTTGGAGGGAAATGAAGATTCTTCAGTGATAGGAATTTCCATTTAATATTCTTATTCATTGGACTTGTCAATGTTATTATAGGCCCTTGGGAGGCGTTGGTTTCTGGTGAAGCGAGAGGTGATAAGGGCCTGTTTGGTTTTCCAATCCTATGAAATGCAAGGTAAATGGGCCATCATTATAATTTCTAGGTGTTTTTTTAAGCAACAATTATGGCTTGTAAATCGAGAGTCAAATACACTTGTAAAGAAAATAGGTTGAGTAAATTGTAATCATTACATTTTCAAATTATAAAAATATCATTTTTATTATGATTTCTGGGTGAAACAAACAATGTAGCAAAATCATCATTAACTTAACATAGTGACCCCGACAGAGTACTTTGAAGATTCAACCTACCCTTTTTCTAGCTCCGATTCTGTGTAACCTAAATGACTAATTGGGTACCTTCTATCTATCTCATCCAAATGAATTGCACACTGGATTCTCGATGTATGCGTCCCAATCCAAGGAAAGGGGATACTAATCAAAGATCCGCTCCTTCTGTTCTGGGGAGGGATATAGAATGAAAAAATCACAAATTCAAAATGATGATGAGATTCTGGAAGTACTGCGCATTTATTGCTACTGCACTGTTTTGTTTATTCTAGTTCCTACTGCATCAAATGTAAGTGATGTCATCACCAGTGTTGTCATGACTCATGTGCGATCGCATATGTGGCATATGCGAAAATATGCGATCGCATCTTCGATGTATGCGATCGCATATTGGCCATGGCACATTGAATTTTATTTTTATTTTTTTTGCAAAAAAACATTTTTCCTATAAAAAGGCTTCCAAATCTCCTCCATTTGCAATATTCTCACTCCAAAACTCTCTTACTCATGATGTGTTGTAAAGGTCGTTACGTAAAGGTAACGGTGACAACCGTTACGCGTTACAGGGTCATAACGGCCGTAACAGCCGTTATGGAAAAAAATGACCCGTAATTGCCGTTAACGGCACGTTACGTCCCCTATAAAGGCTATAACAGCTCCGTGATTGTCTGTTAGGGGGCAGATACATGTTTTCCATACTTTTTAATCATCATTACGGGACAAATACAAGTTTTTCAGGATTTTTTTTTAATAAAAAAAAGAGACCGTAACGGCTGTTACGAGGGTCGTAATAGCTGTTACGACCCGTATCGTAAAGGTAACGGTGGTGGCTGTTATGGCCACCGTTGCCGTTACAGAACACCTTGCTCTTACTCTATTTTTCTCTTACATTTCTTAATTACAAGTGGTCTTAATCTCTCTCTCTCTCTCTCTTTTATTTCCTACTTGCAAGTGATCTTAATCTCTCTCTCTCCTACATTCTCTCCCTCTTGCAAGTTGGAAGATCAAGATTCAAGCACTTTCAAGTTTCAAGGAAGATAGCTTGTTGATTTTCTACAATAATAAATAAATAGCTTGTTGATTTTGTTGTTACTTCTTGTTAACTATATTGTTAAATGTCGTTGACTTGATGTTTAAGTGATTGTTTTATTGATTTTATCTCTCTCAAATGTATTTGTAAAATTAGTTATCTGTTAACTTAGAAAAGTTCTCCTTAGTTTCTTATATATTTTTACATTTTTATTTTGAAAATTTCCCTATTATATATATATATATAAATTTTTCAAAAAATAAAAAATAAAAAACTATACGCGCATAGCATAGGCATATGCGATCACACATGATCGCATATGCGATTCGACAACATTGGTCACCACACAATTACAAGAGTAAGTAATCATTATTACAGCCATTTACTGTTGTAATTGGAAAACCAAATAGGGCGTAACTCCTAAGCCAATGTTGAAATGGTCTTGTCATTCGCTTGGTTTTTGGAATCTTTATTTTGATGTCTCCCAATCAGCAATCCTCGGCCTTTCATGTTGAGATATTTTTATTCATGGCAATGAAAGGGTGGTTAGCACGACTTTTAGCAGTTTTGCAAGAATTGAGAATTTGAATGTGGAGGACTTAGCCCTTAAAGAAGTCCTCATAGTTTTCTCTATGCCATTCTTCGCGAATCTTATTGTGGAAGGCGACTTGAAAACCGTCATCTGGTGGGTTGCTGGGGCCTACTTTGAACCATCATGTCTAGTATCTAGTTTTAATTGATATTCACTCTCCTCAAGTCTAAACTTTTTTAACTTAATCACATAGATGGCGATGCTAATGGGTGGTTGGTTCGCTTGCTAAAGGAATGTTTAAGTTGAGTCTTTGTATTCTGGAGTCTTAGTCTTGTTTTTCATCCAATTCTTCTAATAAAATTTTGTTATTTCATAAAAAAGAGGAAGAATCTATACTTGGTTTCTATGGATGTGGAGAGAACATAAGATAGAGTGCCTCGGGAGGTTATGTGGTGGGTGATGAACAGTATACAGACTCTAGGAATTATGTCGACATCATTAAAGACATCTATGTCAGTGCTGTTATGAGAGAGAATGGCTTGTAGTGATATTTTTGAAGGAATGGTTTGCGAGAATGACTTGTAGTGGTATTTCTAAGGGAATGGCTTATAGTGATATTTCTGAGGGAATGGCTCGTGTGTGTGTGTGTGTGTGTGGAGTATTTGGAATGGCTTGTGTGTTAGTCTATGAGATTGGAGAGGCGGAGAATGCTAAATTTGATGTTTGGAGGAAGGCTCTAGAGTGTTGAGGGTTAAAATTGAACATAACCAATGTGGAGTATTTGGAATGCAACTTCAGCAGGAATATTGTATGGATGAGGATTTAGTTAATTAATGATTTGTTTTGTTACCTACTCCCTATTATTCAAATGGATGGGGAGATGACGAGGGTGTTTCTTGTTGGAAGAGTGCATTTAGAAGAGGGTTGAATTAGTGCAATGAGCAATTGGGCCCAAGCCATTAGGAAAGCCCAGGAAAGCATACACGCATTGTACACATTCAAGGATATTATAAAGGAGCGTGGAGTCTAGGGTTCAGAGACACCCTCATCTCTCACGTATTGCTTCATCTCTCTAATCCATCTTCCTCTTTCTCTCTCTACCATTGCTGCACCTCACAGGCCCTCAAGATCGGCATGATGTAGCTGTTCAACATGATATCAAAGCATAGATTTGTCATTGTTGTTGTTGGATCCATTTTGATCTCAATTTGCTGTTGCAAAACAGATCTTCTATCGTTGCTACCTTATGCTGGATCTCAGATATGTTGCAAGATTAGTTTGGTGGGCTGCCATTGTTGATCGCATCATATGATTTGATCTGGTTGTGTACATCTGTTCGGGATCAGTTTGAAATCTGCTTTGTTTGATCCTCAAGACATCCATCATGCTTTGATCTGTTGAAGAACGTTGCTTTGTTTCAAATCATTCCAGCTGGTATTGGGTTATCAGCTTCTGTTACAGTTCATCCAAATCATCCAGAGGGTGCTTGCAATCTACACCATTAGTGTTATCAACATCTGATTGTTGCTTGCTGTTGTGGGCCATCTTTTTATTGCTGCTGGCGCATAGCACTCATCCACATGTTGTTGATCTCTCTTCGTTGCTGACATAGAGTCAATATCCTCATCTGATTGTTCCCATTTATGCTGCTAACACGGCTGCCAACATGGTATTAGAGCAGTTGACTTGGACTTGTTGTTTATATTGGATAGTTGGTCCGGACTTACGATTGTGTTGGGCAGCTGGCCCAGCCTTGTTTGAGTTGGATAGTTGATCCAGACTCATTTGTGCCGGATAGTTTGTTCGGTTGCTCACATCAGTCAAGTCGTAGTAGTGTCTGCTCACCTAAAGTTCTTCATCCTCTTGTCGCCTTCACTAATTGTTACAGCTCGTGCTATTCAGCGGCATTATTTGTTCTTTCCTGCTTTTGAATAAATGTTTCGTGAGCCTCTCTAGACTCAAGTTCCTCTTTCAAAGCACCTTGAATTTGAGGGGGGATGTTAGAGAATAATTTCTTTCTTTCTTAGGTTTGATTATATTAGCCCTTGTTCCAAGCTGAACTTCATTCATTAGGATGCTCTAGCTTGAGGAGTGTTAGAAGAGTGCATTTAGAATAGCATTGAATTAGCCCAATGGGCAATTGGGCCCAACCCACCAGGAAAGCTCAAGAAAGCATACATGCATTGTACATGTTCAAGGATATTATAAAAGGGAGTGGAGGCTAGGGTTCAGAGATACCCTCTCTTTTCATGTATTGCAAACGAGTCTCTCTCATCTCTCTACTCCGTCTTCCTCTCTCTCCACCATTGCTGCACCTCATTGGCCCTCAAGATCAGTACGATTTAGTCTTTCAACATTTCTATTAGAACTAGAGCTGGGTAGGATGAAGGGGAGATATGCCTCTAGAATGTGGGGTGATGACTGATGAGACATTCGATGACACTAGATTTTACATGTCAACCATTTGATTTGCCATCCTATGTAAGGCAAAGTGTTGGGCAGTTAAAAGACAACATGAATAAAAATCAGTGTTGTAGAGATGAGGCCATTGAGATGAACTAGGAAGAGGACATGATTGAGAATGAGGCCATCCGAAGCACCTTGATGGCCTGTCCAGTGATGGGGATTTTTAAAAAAAAAAAACCATTTCTACTCATTTCCACATGCGCACGTGCATTAGTGTTTGGCTGGTACTTGAAATGTGAAACCGTTTTAATATAGGATTTGTCCCGTGATATTTTCTGAAGTAAATCATCAATTGACTGACATTTACTTTGGAAAGGAAAAAAAAAAAAAAAAAAGATTTTCGTCCCTTGGCTGGTGATGCTGCTTGTGATCCATCTAGTAATGCCTATCTCTCTCTCTCTCTGTGCTGATTTTTGCCAGTGATCCATTAGTAACGGATTTTTTATTTTATTTTATTTTTTATACTTCTGTTGAGATTTCATCGTAACGTTGAACGAAAATCTGTCTGTAGTAATGGTGTCACCATTTCAAGTGCATTAACCCAGCAGAATGTAGCAGGGATTAAAAGTGCCTCTCTGGTTGTTGATCTTTCTTCCATGGTCTGTATAAGAGACCTCCCAAGGTTATTGCGTTCGCTTGGTTGGTGGGTGGGAACAGGGTGCCTACGGCCCTACAGTGGATAATCTGTAGAAAATGCTTGTGAATATTCCTAATGTGTGCATTATGTGCCTTAAAGAAGTGGAACAATAGACCATTTGTTCATGCTCTTATTTTTGCAAGAGCTGGTTGAGAATGATTCTTCATCTTTTCTAGTGTTGCTGGGTGGTGCAGGCCTCAGTTGAGTCCTTTCCCTTAGCATGACATGGAGGTGGAAGAATATTATGGTTGATTTGGGAGGAGTGGGATGTTAGATGCTTTCTCTAGTCATAGAGGAAGAATGTTATGGAGATTTTCTGTAGTCATGGAGGAATAGTATTTAGGAGAATTTCTCTTCTTGCATGTCTGTGGTTGATTTGATTGGAGCACAGTGTTAGATGCTTTTACTGGAGCACAATCATAGATGCTTTTGCAATAGCCATTGGATCCCTGAGAAGGTTTTCATGATTGCAACATTTAATGTGATTGCTTGGTCATTGATCCTTAATCCTTTTGCTTGTTGTTCTATTATATCTTTTTATTTTCATTGGTCGTCTCACTTTCTGTAACCTCTAGGATGATGATTTCTCAGTTTCACATCTTTTCTGTTTTCAATAAAATTGCATTCCCTTAAAAAAAAAAAAAGATCTTTCTTCTATGGTTCTTCCTCCCTCCCTCTCTCTTTTGTTCATCTTCTCTTCACAGCAAAATGAAGGCTGTTCTTTGAGATACACATTGATACTCTGGCAGAGAATGACTATCCACACTATGCACATATCTACTGCAGAGGTGACATATGGGCACCTCAATCGAAACCGTCCAAAATATGATTCACACTGCAGATGGTCAAGAGTGGAAGTTTACATTGGAAGGATGATCCTTCTTTCTGATGATGAGCATAAACTGACACGTTTAAATGAAAAATTAACCGCATACCAAAACATGTACATCAATTGAGGCTATGATATTGTCCAATCAATTTTACTTTTAGGATGTGTTTGGATTGGATGAAAACCTTGGCCAACTATGGAAGGGAAATTCATTTCCTTCGATGTCGCAGTTTCCTCTGTTTGAGACAGAAAAAGAGGGGGAAATCAGTTTCCATTTCCAAACTATTCCTCAAAATGTGAGTAAAACCTTTTCCTCTTTGTAACTCTTTGATGCGAGATTTTAAATGGCAAAATGTTGTCATTATAACGCTCTTTTTTCATTTCGGTAGATTCTCCAAGCAAATTCATCGTGCAACACAAACAACCTTTCTTTCTGTTAAGCTGATATCAAGCTTTCCAATTCCACAGCTTAGGTTAGCATTGTAGTTTTCTTTTCCTCTCCATGGTTAACCAACGTTTTCACCCAATCCAAACATGTCCGTAGGCATCTATGATGGGCCAGATGATTTGGACAGCTTCTGTTGAGGTAGCCATGTTCTATGTGGCATGTGCATGTGTATATGGCTTTATACAAAGCCCTAACTAGTAGCTAGTTGAGTTCACCTGCAATATAGCTAGAGCCCTGTGAAATAGGAAATAACCCAAAAGAGGCTCAATGTATGCTGTGTATACACTGTTGGGGCTGTGTATGCACATCCATAGGGATCTGTATGCAGTTGTATACAGCCGTGTGTTGTGTATATACCCTGTATACACAATTGCGGGAAATACCCCATATATCCATATAATATGCATGCTATTCTTAGCATTTAGCATACAACTATTTTCTAAGGGGTCGTTTGGATGCCTGTAATTTTTTTTTGTTGTAAACACATTACACCTGAAAAGAGTTTCAGGTGCAATTGGTTTACATGCTATTTCGTTTGGCTTTTAAGTGGTAATCTGTTTACAGGTAAATAGATTGTGTTTGGCTAGCCTGTAAAGTATTTACAATGAATAAAGTAGGTATTCATACCATAGAGCTAGGGCAGTGAACCTTCCAAAATCCACAAATCACATAAGGACTAGATTTTTTTTAGGGCCCTAAGAGAGCATTAAAGCATGCACACACTAAACGTATTGGATATCTTCCACCCATCACGGTGGGTCCCAAATGCAATCAAGAAGTTTTTAATGGTGGATGTCCCATCCTTCCCCCGTGTGGTCCATTTGATAATCGACGAGCTGTTTTCTAGGGCCACAGGAGAGCATCAAGGGAAGTACATGATGGATCGATTGGATGTACCATACCCATTACAGTGGGCCCTACGTATCATGAGTGTCTATTAACCATTGTGTTCTAACATGTATAATGCCTTCTTAGCTGTAAAGACTTTACCTGTAATCTGAAACATGGCTTTTTACCAGGTTTCAGATTATAGCTAAAAGCTGTAATCTGTTTAGCATGTAAAGTCTTTACAGGCAAATGCATGCATCCAAACAGACCCTGTAATCAGATTACCTGTAATCCCTTTACAACCTAAGGACTTTGCCAAAAAAAAAAAAAAACAAAAAACCTAAGGACTCTGCAGGCATCCAAACGACCCCTAAGAAGATAGGCGAAGGTCACATGTGACTTAGCGGACTATCTTATGGCCAGTTTGCACGTATGGGTAGGAGTTTTCCTGCATCAAGGAATGTCAAATAGAGTTAACATAGTTTACTGCATTCTTTTCATAAGATAAATAATTTTTTTTTTTTTTCAATCATTGGCACCTAAAACAGTATTTTTAGTGAAAATTAGTTTTCAGGAATTTATTCCCCAAATAATTAGTTCCACAGATTTCTGTTTCAAGAAAATCATTTCAGGACTATCCAAATAAGGCCCTAAGAGTATTCCCAATAAGAGATGAAATGATGGAGGACATATTGAGATGGTTCGGTCATATTCAATGAAGACCAAATCTCTATTAAGTAGGGGAACATTGACTTGGGTTGAAGGGCCTGAAAAGAAAGACCTAAAGGAATTTGGATCAAGGTTTTGAAAGGGGAATATGAAGGCTAGTTCACTTACCGAGGAAAAGGAGGCCCTTTGATATGAAGGATTGGTGAAACAGGACTCGTAAAGCTGACCATAGCTGGGACCGTTATGTGAAAATCCTTGCAAAACGATTTTTGAATCCCACTTTGAATCCCTTTTTGGATGGATCGTACGATTTATGATTTGAATTTATGATTCAAATTGTATGTGTTTTCTTCTTTTTAAATTTTATTTGGTTTACATTTTATGTTTTTAAATTGGTGGGGGCTTTAGGAATATTTTAACACAAGTCAATGATTTATTTTATTCTTTATATGATATTAAATGATGTAACTTCTCTTCAACCTTAAAATTTTGAGCTTTTTTATTATTATTGATTTCTTACCCTTAACTATGTGAGGCACTAAATTAATCTATGACTTTTCTAGAACGTTTTTATGCATGGTTTCGATATTGTTGACCTATACGAATGGTTAATGGTGGTTAGGATCTGACTTCAACTTAAATACCTATACTTATTATTGCTTTTTTGGTCCAATATCTCGAGTTCAAGTGGTGTTTTCTAGTGTTTCAGTATGTGAATTTAAACTCAAAAGTGTATTTGATTCTTTATATAATAATGAAAAACTTGCTGAAAGATTTTCTTTGAAGACCTCATTAGGAACTTATACTCTGACCATGACATCAAAACATGATAGCATTTATGCTTTGAGGCAAAAATTATTTTGAAGTCCATCGAGTTGATGGCAGTACATTTTGGGTTTAAGTTGATATGTTAGTTATATAATATATCTATACATACTTCAAATTGATGATTTGGCAACATTTTGAAAAGCCATATATATATATATATATTTTTATTTGAGCCCTTAGAATTTGGACTTTTTGGAAATTCTTGTTAGATTTCTAATCATCTCATTTCCTTGATGATTGTACTCTTTAATTTGCAGTTGAGTTTTTCATAATAAACTTTACAGAATTTTCACTGAAAAATTTCTCACGACTTATGATTTTACCAAACAATGCGTCCACCTTTTTATAGCACAAATTTTTTTCGCAAGTAAAATTACTAAAATGCCCTCATTAAATTATTATTTTTTTCTAAAAATAAGTGTTAGAGTCCACGCATCGTGGGCCCACATGGTGTGTGTATATAGCCAACCTATCTAGCTGGTGTATCCCACAATCATGATCCTACAAACCAAGAATCTGGCCAATCCAATTATCTGCCACATCATAAAGACCAATGAACACCACCCAAAACCCCTCAAATTTGTGCGTGCTCTATTTGATGATTGGACCAACTTGATTATTGGTTTATACATACATGGAATGAACTTGTTGGACTAAACATGGCACTTTGGCCCCACAATGCTCAATAGGGCATGTCAATCATTTCACTTGTCCAAAAGCACCTTGTGGTATGTTCAAAAGGTGAAGGAATTGATTGGTAAAATCAGAAGTTGCGAGGAACTCTACAATAAAACCCCCTAAATGTTAGGCAATTGGCTTTATCAAAAGAGCAGCTCTTGCCCGACTCTACATAGACATACGAGGGTGTGCCTGCAACTAATTAAGCACCATTTAGGGGTGAGCGTGCATGAATTCACACAATGTATCAAGTGCCTTGTTGCCTCATATTCACCTTGGAATCCAAAAACTGGGTTGGTCCATATCTCAGGTAGGCTACACTGTAAGGAAGAGTTGGGATGGGACGCCTATTATTAGTTATGTATGGGGACCATTGTGGTTTAAACATGCTATTTAATCCATTAAGATGACTCTTTCACCAAGATGAAATTACTTTAAAAAATACACCATTTTGAAACTCAATTGGACCACACTGTGTGAATTTAGTGGTTTTAGGCAGATCTTATGTCGTTCCTATGGTGACGGTGTTCAAAGTATCGTTATCACCACAAGTTTTGCTAGCTGGGGATACATAAACAATATTGATATCGCTGATACCTGGAAATGCGGGGAAACATGGGGAAAATGGTGGAATTTTTCAGTGAAACTTGAGGAGATGCTAAAATACACATATTTGCATATTTAGGAATAAAAAAATTGCAAAACGAATGCCGACATAATTTTCCATTTAATGGGTGCCTAAAAGCTTGTGTTGTCGTAAAAAACTAGTCCAACCATCCCATCTATCCATCCATTCATCCAACCATTCAACCTTTCATCCAAACTTCCATTGATGTTTCAGAATATCGACAACACACAATATTTCACGGAGAAATCATCGACAACTGAAAAGGAAATGAAAGACTGTGGTCTCCTTATTGCCCATGTTGTGATAACAATAATATCTTAATACGATTGATATTATCGATGATATTTTGAACACTGTATACAACCATGCGCCCATAAAAAAAATTTCGAAATGATTTTTTTTAGGAAATATATTTTTGACGATATCGATACATTGGCGATATTATTGAAATATCGCTGATACACTAGTGATACAAGCAATGCTTGGAATTTACATGGTCGAAAATATTGGTGATATTGATACATTGGTGGTACAACGAACACCTGGAATCTAACACAATTGAAAATATTGGCAAAACATTGGTGATGTTGATACATTGGCGATACTTAGCGATACATCGCTGATACGTGGAATTTCTGAGACTTCCAATGTTATCGGTATCACTACCAGTGTTATCGGTGTTACTGAGTTGGAGATAGAGGTGCTTTTTTCTTTGATATTATCGGGGGTATTTCGATAATACTGGGGATACTTTGAACAATGGGTGAGGCCCACCAAAATTTTGGATCAGTATTATGTTCCGCATCGTGGTATAACATGGGGTCCATATCTAATGGACAGGGTGGATCTCATCCACACAAAGTTGTCCATCCACTTTAGCTAATGGTCATGCCCCCATATGACTATGTAGTTGGAGATATAAATACTATCGGGGATATTTTGATAATACCGGGGATACTCCGAACAATGCGTGAGGCTCACCTAAATTTTGGATTAGCGTTATATTCCGCATAATGGTCTAGCGTGGGGTTCGTATCTAATGGACAAGGTGGATCTCATCCACACAAAGTTGTCCTTCCACTTTAGCTAATGGTCATGCCCCCATATGACTGTGTAGTCACGCAAGCATTTTTGTATCAACACCTTTGAAGTAATGACCACATTTAGCTTGATATTTATTGAAACCATGTCAATCAATTTGTGGTAGTAATATATTCTACAATTCTGTTAAAAAATGTAATATATTATATATTCTCCCCCGTATGACTATGCAGTCACGCAAGTGTTTTTGTATCAAAACCTTTGAAGTAATAACCACATTCAGCTTGATATTTATTGAAACCATGTCAAACAATTTCTGGTAGTAATATATTCTACAATTCTGTTAAAAAATTTAACATATTATATATTCTACACTACAAAGTATGATGCGAAATGATAGAATACTGAATTTTTAATCTATAGCACGAAGCATGAAGCGAAGCAACAACAGATTTGGGCTCACGAGCGAGGAGTGTCTGTTTCCAAACGTAAACAAGCATAAATGAGTAGGAAGCCGGAGTCGGAGTGGAATCAAGAGTCCAAGGCACGATTCGAAGCGGGAGCGACACCCAGTTACAAGGACCCTTCAACTAGGATTTAGTCACATCCTATTTTTTATTTTACAAATATTATTTTAGATTTTTCTATATTGTGTAGAAGACTTTAAATGTCCTACAATTTTTTGATAGATTCACGATTTCAATCGTCTTGCTATTTTACAATCTGATCTGACTTTCAAAATATTGTCTGGGAGCTTGGGACAAAGCTATGATGATAAATAAGATGACAAAATAGAATAACAAGAAGTTATTGTGAAATATTGGAAATGTCTTGGAGGCAAAATCTTGGCCCCAAATCTTTTTCATTCACCGAGGACCAGGCTTCTGACATGAATGATTGGTGAAATAGGGCTTGTAAAGCCGATCCCGAGTAGCCACGAGAAGGCTATGATTATGATGGTGATATTTTAATCATGTTGGAGGCAAATTCTTGGCCACTTCATCTTGAGGGAAGTATATTCTTTCACATATTATTGCAAATACTGGGAGGAAAATCTCATTAAGAAGTTGATTAAGACAATTTGGTGTAAGACTTGGAAAGAAATCGAGGATTTAATAAATTTTTAATAATTTCCACCTTTGGGTACCTTGAGGAAAAACTTTATGTAAGGAAAAACATGAAGATCATGAAGAGACATTATAGGACCGATTGACCTTTAAAATGCTTCCACTTGAATGATGGAATGAAGTTTGAGGAAGAAGTAAAAGGTGTGATGTTAGAATGGGAAGAGACAACTTAGTTTCATGAACCTTCCACTGGAGTGTCACTCCCAAGTTTAAACACACGTCGGACTTGCTTCTTCTTCTTCTTAGCTATTTATGCCTTTTTTTGTAAGTCAGCTTTTTTTTTTTTTTTTTTTTTTCTTTTGATGAATAGTTGTTTAGCTATTTATGGTTGTCAACATTTTGAAATAGATGCTTCCCCAGTCCTTGGCGGAATCTACTTCCATGCTCCTTCACACCTTAGTGCCAGGTCTAGAGACATGATTGCTTTTTATCAAGGTTGTGCAGATCTATTGAGGATGATTTTACAGGAGTAACATTTGGGTTTCGTGAGCATCATTTTGCTTAATTAACGCTTTAGCAAGGATGGGATGAAGCCAATGATTTTGGAGTGGGAAGTGGAGTTTACTGTCTCTCCTTCCAATGGGCTTTCATAAGAATATGGTAAATCCTTGATGGATCCTTAATGAAAATGAATGCGTTGACTTGAGAGGACGGACCATCCTTAATGAAAATGAATGCATTGACTTGAGAGGAAGGATTGACAGTATCTTGGGTGTATGATGCAAAGTGGATATGGGAAAATCTTAGGAGCATGTGGATTAAAATGGTATATACAGATGTCACCAATGGTTGCCCTCTGCATTAGTTTCATTCCCTTGGCCTCATATGCTGCATCCCCATCACTGGCACCAGTGGCACTGCCACCCACAAAATTAGTATGAGTAGCAATGACTGCTAGGATGTGTGCCAGATCGTCTTCCTTCATCATCATTACTATTTATCATTTGTGCCCAATAATTGTGAAGCAACCACTGCATAAAACTAGCACTAGCACTTGACCCTTCTCTTTCTTGTCTTTGTCTGCCTCTTGTACGGTTGTACCCATGTCCATGCTGCTAATAAAATTTATAATGGATGTCCTTGGATTTTCTTTCTCTATAAGCCATCATCCAAAGAGTGGTCATCTACAAATATACCAAGTTAATTGGTGATCATAATTGTGGTCGTTTTCATCACTTCTTCCTATATTTCTCGCCCTTGATTCATTTAATGTAAGACGGATCTCATGTTGCGATCGGTTGATATGCACTAGCCACAGGCAAACTTGGATGATTCGAAATGTGTGCCAAGGGATCTTTTCTATTTTGGTGATCCCCCTACTCTCCTAGATTGGATTCCCAAATTGTCTTGTCAAGGGCTGAGGATGGGTCTATTCAATATCTGATGATATTTTAAACCATGAGCTCATCATAGGGAATTGGGGATTTGCACATGTAAATGTAATGATCATCTTATGGTCTGGACCAAACCTTTCAATCCATGCTTAAACTTTTCTTTTTTGATGCATAGCAAATAATTATTTAATGAGATAACTACTGCATCGATGAGAATGATTTCCCTACTGAAATAGGAACTCTTAGTCAGAGTTTAAGTGGTAGAGTTAACTCTGGTTGAAAAAATAGGAAATTGAGATGTTCAACCAAGAAGATAACTTCTTTATCTTATTGAAAATGAGAACAGAATCGCTCAAGCTTTCATCCTTAGCCTAAGAGATGGCATTTTCCAATTTACCTTGCACCTTTTTTTTTTTTCAAAGGTAAGGTAATCATTTTATTAGCACCAGTTACAAGAGGAAAACAAAAAGGGAAATGTGGGATGATGAGGGATCATCTTACAAGAGAGAAGGGGAATCAAATCAATCAAATATATTCCAAGACTTTAGATCCTTTAATTTGGGAGTCCCGTAGCCAACAAATTACCCGGCTAGTTGCAGAGAAGACCAGCTAAGGAGAGTCGATTTGTTGTTGAAAGGCCTCTTATATTGTTCTTTCCACACTGACCAAATCATAGCCAACATAGAAAGGCACTGCAGGATTTATCTCCTTCCCAGGCATTCCCCAATTCCAGGCTTGAAAGAATAATCGACCTTGGCAAAACCCACTTGGTTTCAGAAAGGTTCAACTCCAAAGTCCAAACCAGTCCAATGAACTCACGATGGAGACACAAGTGACTGTTAGTCTCTACATCCTCATGGCACATAGGAAACCCATCCGCAGTCATCATCATTGTATTGTAGAGATGCTCAATGATTGGTATTTTAACTTTTGATACTAGCTAGGTGAACTTCACCACCCTTAGTTGTGCATGATAATGCCACGAGAAGGTGGAATCACCACATTCCTCCCATTATCTTTGCTGTTGAGGGAGACGGTAAAAAACAAGGTATTATGTAATGGTATTGGCCTGTCTGCTGATACGATATGGGCCATTTCAGCTAACACAGCCAATATGGTCCTATAACTACCAAAAAAAAAAAACTTTTTTGGGGAAAAACTCTTAAAAATTATTGGTACAATTCTAAAAAATGCGGGGATCCCAAATATGCTATATATATATATATATATATATATATATATATATATATATATATATATAAAATGGTGGAATGGGCCATTCTTTGTAAGAATGTTGTCTGTTTGGTAGTGTCAATTTGATTGATGAAAATAGACCAAATAGGTCCTAATTGAACACAAATCGAGCATGATTTGGTGGATTTGGGTGCGCCACATTTAAACATAATAAAAAGAATAGGTAAAAATGAGAAAAAAGTAATGGTTTACCCCTTATGATATTTTCCAAAATAGTCCACTCTGCCTTGATTCATCAAATGTTGCTCAGTTTTGTGTTACGATCCTCAAAATAGGCCTAGGTCTAGTTTAAAAAATTAGTTTATAAGCTTCCTCCATGGTCGAAATGGAGAAGTTGAAAAACAAGAGAAAACTTGCATATAAAAATTTTCAAAATGGCCCTTTATGGCCATATCGACATGTAATCACCGCATCGGCCCTGTAATGGTGTCAGTATGGGCCGATTTGGCCCTCCCTTTTTTATTTGTTTATAATGGACCAATTCACCCCCAACCATTTCCTTTACATATCGGTTGATATGGTTGATACATGCCCCCTTTTCTAATACCATGGTGAAAAGAGCACGCAAACAATTCCCATCAGTGTCATGCCTCAAACACCAAGAGTTCACCATTGACGGGTCAAGAAGAACCAAACAAATGCGGTCCTGCAAGCTGGGGAACTCTTCTGCTATTCGAGTATCGGAGAAATAATTGGAGAATATTTAAAGGCCTTCTCTTGCTTCCACTTGACTAGCAGCTCCCACTCTGGTGGGCTAAAAAATGTCATACAGATCACCATTTCTATCCTCAAGACTCTCCCGATGTCAAATTGCCCCTGCATTGTAGCGGAAGAACCATAAACATTGAGTTTCCAACATCCCACTGGGGGATGGCACAACAAACATGCCTGATTGATGACAATTTTATGTTTGAGATATTTAAGAAGATCCATGGCTGAAAGACCTTTGGAGGCTGGACCTAACCATTGCCGTCATGTGCGACCGCATATGCGCATATGCGATCATGGCATATGCGACTGGCACATATGCAATCACATATGTTGCATATGCGAAAATACGCGATCGCATATGCGATGTATGTGATTGCATACAGCATTGCATACAACATATGCGATCGCATATTGACTAACGTTTGGCACATTATTTTATTTTTGTAAAAAAAATAATTTTTTGTCTATAAGAAGGCTTCGAAACCTCCCCCATTTGCAATATTCTCACTCTAAAATTCTTTTACTCTATTCTTCTCTTATATTTCTTAATTCCAAGTAGTCTTAATCTCTCTCTCTCTCTCTCTCTCTCTCTCTCTCAAACACACACATACATTCCCTCTCTTGGATGTTGGAAGATCAAGATTCAAGCACTTGTTATTTAATTCATTTTTAATTGATTTTATTTCTCTCAAATATATTTTAAATATGTAAAATTAGTTATTTATTAACTTAGGAAAGTTACCCTTAATTTCTTCTTCTTTTTTTTTACAAAATTTTTGAAAATTTTCATATTTTTCAAATTTTTTTTTTTAATTTTTTCAAAAAATAAAAAATAAAAATTTAAGCAAAAAATATGTGGTCACATATGTGATTGTGCGATCGCATATGCACATAGGCATATGCAATCGCACATGATTGCATATGCGATTTGACAACATTGGACCTAACACTTAAAAACATCCAATTGATAAGGGAATATTTATGAACACACATTCCACGGACATCACCACATTATAAAACATTGTCTTGTTTGTCTTTCCAAATACCCCAAAGAATGGCAAAGGAGATTTTTCCAAGGAACTTCACTGATATCTTTGAAAGACCTTTCTAACTTCAGAAAATATTAGACATTGAAACCTTTATGATCCATTGTATGCCAGAGTGCAAATAGAAAACATTCCAAATTGAATGAGCTGCTTTTTGATACAAACAAATAATTAATTGTCCCTTCCGAGGAGTTGCACATAAAACAAATATTTGGGAAATTGATGTTAGCGTTAGCATTTCTATAAATGGTCCAGCTTGAGGATTTATCAGCCACACATACCAGCCAACAAAAGGCCTAGGCCCTTGGTGGAACCGGCTTTCTCCACACAAACGTGCTTGGTAGGGTATCCCCTTGTATAGACATCGATGCCTAGGAATAGGGTTCGGATATAAAGCACATGCACAAACTTGTCAACTCAAATGTATGATGTTGGTTGACCAGCGTTTGCAGTATTTGTATCAATGCATGCATCATGAAGTTAGGGATGGGTTCGGATATAAAGCACATGCACAAACTTGTCAACTCAAATGTATGATGTTGGTTGACCAGCGTTTGCAGTATTTGTATCAATGCATGCATCATGAAGTTAGGGATGGAGTAATAGAAATATATCAGTATCGCAAGGGTCTGTATGGTGCATATATACATCATGTGGGATGAATTCTCAAAAAGTTCTCATGAGAACTGGTTCCTAGGAGAAAATTTCTATCTCGTGATACCGCAATATATCACGTGATACAAGGGAGTTTTGTAACTCAGATTTTTTGTATCACGGGGTTGTGATACTGATAATATGGGCGATACCATCGACAATTCAATCACTGTGGTTGAATATAATAGAATCACATATCTCATCAAGAGATCAAAGATAATAGATGATAGAAAAAGATTACTGTTTGTAGGAATGTAGTCGACTGTAATTTTAGTTTTCGAACTTTAGGTTACTGTTGAAAGGTCGTTTCAAGACAAATGGTCCAAATTTTGGGTTGAAATTAACTTGACCAGAAAAGGTAGATCTTTTGCAGTTTAATTTGATGGAAAGCGACTGTCGATGATTGAATTTAAGGAGAGACCAAGAATGGAGGAAGAGGAATCTATTGGATGAAGGTGAGTAGAGACAAAATTAATATGAAGGAAAGAAAGGAGCTTGGGCCCTTGGAATTGGAGAACGGGTGGCGTGATATAGGTGTAGAATGTTGATGAAGGCTTGCTGGTAGAAATCAGATGTGGAGTTGGTTTCTAGATATGAGCAATTGGGGTGTTGGATTCGGTTGTGTGATACATGATTAGGGATGGTTTTTGAAATATGTGATTAAGTTTAGAATATGCAATCAGGTTTGGGATTTGGGGATTATATGGTTTTAGGTGTTTTGATATGTCTCTTGGTTTTTTATTTGGTTTCGGGAATGTGCAATTAGTATTTCGGATGCGTGAATAGCGCTAGGTTTTATGACATTTAGTTAGAAATTTAATGGATTTGGGAATAAAACGTTATGGGCTTGGGATATGTGGTTGTGGTTTTAGATTTTGAGGTATGTGATTTGGTTTTAAGTTTGCTTGTTACCAATTGCATGTTAGCTATTGCACCTGCTGGTCTTGATCTGTATTGACGCGGGTGGATGTCAATTGGACAACTGGTTGTTAAAAATTTTCCTATCTAACGTGAGAATAAATTCTGTTATGAATCCTTTCAGCAAAACATTATTCAAGCTAAGGCCAAAATACTACATAATAATGGCATGTCCAATAAAATACACCAAAGTTATGCATACAAGAGAGATTACTCTAGAGTAAAAAATGAAACGATATAATGAATACAATGGGAAAATATACTCCAATTTTGTCTCTCTGTGAGCTTTGTTTTATCTATTTTCTCTCATTGCTACTATTTGAATGGAAACTTATTCAAGGACATTTGAATCGTCAATCGCTTCATGCCAAGGTGTTCCGTATCCGTTAATACAGCTATAAAAGCTGATACATATAGGTAATGGTTGTGACCGTTACACGATACGAGGGTGAAAAGCGGCAGTAGGTTTTTTTGGACCATATCAGCCGTTACAGGACATAATGACCGTTACCCTGTAACGGTTGAAAAACGGTCACTTCTTTTTTCTATATTAATTCATTTTTCCTCATTTTCTCACTTTTCTCATTCCAAAAATTTTTCCTACATCTTACAACAGATTTCGACCACTAATACTATAATTTTTAGGATTAAAATAGTATATTGAAGCGATTTTGGTGAATAGAAGTAACGAGGCCATTTTTTTCCAAAAATTGAAAAAAGTGGTATACATGTATTTTTTTATTTTATTTTTATTTATATTTATAAAGTTGGATTGTGATGTGTAAATATTAGAAACACATAATCATGTTCATAAATTCACCAGACAACCCAATACAACACTCTCACGAAAGAGTGGACTTAAACATGTTCCAAAAAAAAAAAAAAAAACTAAAAAACAAAACAAAAGAATACAAATTTGGAATATTTACATTATTCTAGATTTTTTAGATATTTTTCTAAATTTTTTCGAGCAAAAAAATAAAAATAAACCGTTATAGGAGTTGTAACGGCCATTACGCCCCTGTATAGGCCATTACAACCAATACCCGTATTGGTAACGATGACGACTGTTGTGGCCACTGTTATCGATACGGAATACCATGCTTCATGCGCCGTGGTTTATTGTGACACTTACACATCAACAAAACACATAAACAAAGGATTCCCAATTTTCATATTAGATTATATTTTGGTTGCTATGTACTGGATTATAAAAGTAATGGTGATGGGGACATTACACGCACACACACGCCCCACTATGCACGTACGCAAGGAGGAGGAGGACCCCACCGTCGATCTGGATCGATGACGACGTCCAGGGAGGACCTCCTAGCTAGAGGACTGCGTTTTGGTCCCTTGGAGTGGACCCGATCGTCATGTGAATCCTACCATGGATTCCCATAATCGTGGCCCACTATTCTAAACGATCTAGTACTTTGAGTTTTAGTTATTTTGTTATTAGGAACATTAGGAACGGTTTAGATTGCTTTGATTAGTTGTTATTTGTGGTTACTTCATCTCTAAGTAATAGGTTGCGCACATGGCGCGAGTTTTGGGGTATAGAGTTTTATTATAAATAGACACCCCTTGTAGGTTTTTTCATCGAATATTATGAATAAAATTCTGCATTTTCCTGCTTCTCTAATTCTCTGAGTTGTAGAAATCCAATTGGGTGCAAAACCCTCCATTCTTCGAAGGGCTAACTACTGTGGTGCGAAGCCACACCCATCCCGATTCGCCCCCATCTCTTACCATCAATATCCACCATCTCCTACGACCAACTAACCATCAAATCCCTCATCCTTTCGCAGCGATTTTTCCCCTACAACAGAATTTCAGAATCTAGCCCTGCAAGAGGGCTGAAACTTCGGCAGAGCACCGTGATCACACCGATTATCCGTTTGACCTGAAACTTGGAGGGAAGGTGGCCCACCCTTGGCCGACTAGGGCCAAGCTGGCCTTTTTCTGATTTGTGGGCCCCACACATGTGCGGGCCACCACCAGTGCACGTGCGTCAGGCGGGTTAGCTGTCCACACGTGCAGAATCGGTTCCCGGTTCTCTCTTTCACTCCTCTCTCACCTAATTTCCTTAACCCTAACCCTAAATTGTCCTAAATTCCTATTTCCATGCTCTTTTTAAACCCTAGGGTTCCCTAAATTGAAATCCGTGAATCCCTTGGATTGGGGAAATATTTCTGTGCATGTGTGGATGAATTTACTCTCCTTTGACTATTGTTTGGTCTATAATTTTTATTGATCTAGCCCTAACATGTGTAAGCCTGGACCAGTGTTTTAAATAGCGGTAGCGTGTTGCGTAGCGTTCAACCATCCGTAGCGTGTAGCGAAATAGCGTAGCGTGTAGCGTAAGCTACACAATACTTCTATTTTTTTTAATTATATATATATATATACGATAAATATTAAATGGTAAGAAAAAAAAGCAAAATATATAAATGTCACATTCTTCAAAATAAAAATCCCAAAGTTAAGAGCATTAAGTACAATACAAGTATAAAGAACATAAACCGACAATGTGATTTTAAAAGGGAAAAAATCAGGAAAAAACTGAAAAGACCAAGTTATTTTGTATGTTATCGAAACCGTTCATAAGGTCTTTACTATTTATATGCTATCCAAACCGTTCATCAGGTCTTTACAAATGTGATAAAGTGAAAACACCCAAAAGATAGCCTGATACAAAACTTTTTTGGCCATAAGAATGCTTCAACGGTGCTCACTAAATGCCCACTTTTTCCTCTCATGTGGCCCACTTGAATGTTGGATACGCCTCATTTTTGGTTACATGTCCTAAAATGAGCTTGCAAAACTTATGAATGGGGTGGATTTCTCATAAACATCTCATTGGGCCCCACCCAGCATCCTTGCGTAGGAAGTGCCTGCAAAACGGTTTCGCGGGAAATTCACGTTCGAAGGCGAGCGTTGTCACTCTCGAGCTCGAGTTGCATTGACGGTTCAAAGTTATATAGGACCCACAATAATGTATTTATTATATCCACACCGTTCAACCATTTGGAGAGATCATTTTAGTTGATGATCCCAAAAATGAGTCATATCCAAAGCTCAAGTGGACCACATCATAGATAACAAAGTGGGGACAGTGATTCTCACCATTAAAACATTTGTAGGGCCCACCATAACTTTTATTTTCCATCCAATCTGTTCATTAGGTCACACAGACTTGGATGAAGAGGAAAAACAAATATCATATTGATCCAAAACTTCTGTCACCTCAAAATGGTTTCAATGGTAGACGTTCAATCTCTGACCGTTGTTTGCAGTGTGGTCCACTTGATCTTTGTATCTGTCTTATTTTTTGGGTCAAGCCTTACGACGAGCCCGACAAATGGATGAATGGTTTGGATATAACGCATACCTTATGATGGGACCCACAAAACTTGGTGACGTCAACGCGCCAGTAAGCTCGTGGTGTGCGGTACACCGGCCAACGCAAATACCTTAAAAAAAGGCTCGCACGCCCTTTTTTTTCGACGCAGATAGGGTTCCGGCATTCCAACCCTAAAAATCTCTCCCAAATTGATGATTTCTTGGATATCGGCGATGATTTCTCCAGATTTCAGAGAGGATTTCTGTGGATTTCGCTCAAATCCAGTCGAAAGCTACTCTCTTAGGCATATTGAACAGGTAAGTGATTTTTTTTTTTTCGAATTTCTGGATGGGATGTGGATGAGATGTCGCGGATGTCGCACGGCTACACTCCTCCGCAAAATCTGCAACATCGTTATCGTGCGATGTATCGATATTCACAATATTTTGCGATATATCGCATGATAAATGGAAGTTTGGCATTTTTTCGGTATTTTTCAAGTTTTCGGGGTTTCTATTGCTTCGAATCGATATTATCGGCCGATAATATCGATATTACGCATCGATTACTGTGGCGACGCTACATGCGCTACACGCTACGAAGTCATAGCAGCGTGCGCTACGACCCAGTGCGCACGCTACACGCCACACGCTACGTAGCGATTTTGCTACGCTACGCTACGTAGCGTACGCTACCGCTACGCTACACACGCTACTGAAAACACTGGCCTGGACCCACATAGATTCCCCTTGATTGAGTGCTTGACTTTATATGGGATGTGGAATTTTGTGTGATTGTTTCTAATTTAGTATGATCTTAAGCCTGAATTTTTTTTTGCATATCATGTTTAATTTCCATGTCCTGCATCAAATGGTCTAATGCACCATTATTATTTGATGTTGTGTACTGGTGAATGAATTTCATCTCTGTTGCTTTGTGATTGTTTTGTGATTTTTATCCTTCAATATCAACCATCATGAGCATGCCATAGTTTGTTCTAAAAGTCTTAACCTTTAAATATTTCTGTTTTGTTATGCAGGCATTTGTCCTCAAATACCTTTTGTTTTCTCCAGATGAATTTGGTAAAACTACAACCAACACACCTTTGCAAAATTTCGGTGCAAGAAGACTTTCTCAAAGTTCATGTGTTACATCGGGAGATTTTGCTTCTCTAACTGAAGATGAAAAAACAAGGTGATTAAGCAGTCTGTAGTGACTTTCAAATCCTCCTTTCTTAATAGAAATTTTGATTTCCATCAATTAAGATTATTCTCAAGTAGTTGGGACACAATGTGACAATGATGAGAGATTGACATTCTCAATATGTTACATTTTGCATTTAAAATATCAAATTGCTGTAATATTGGTAGAGACCTTTGTATACAACCTAAAATGGTATTGACTTGGATACAGCCTAAAATGGGAATGCTATCTCACCAATCAACTCAGTGAGTCCATAACATTGTCAAAGCTACTTGTGCCAATACATGTGATTGAGCTTTTCTGTGAATTGATCCTTTATCCCCATTTCTCACAGCATGATAGATTACTTGTAGGTTAGCTTGCATGTTTGGGAAGCCCGAAATCATCAATATGAGGGATCCCTCAAAATAGAGAAGGTTGAACAGGGCCTCCACAAGTGCTTCCCTTCTCTGGGTCTAACCTCTTCGACTGGCACCACCACAAAAGCAGGTTGACATCCAATTTGGGGAAGCCCATAATCATCAATATGAGGGATCCCTCAAAATAGCAAAGGGTGAGAAGGGCCTCCACAAGTGCTTCCCTTCTCTGGGTCTAACCTCTTCTACTGGCACCAGCCCAAAGCGGGTTGACATCCAATTTGGGGTTTAAGACCTTATTTGTGGGTGCCTAGATCCATTGGTTGATTTAGGACGGAGCCTGTTGAACTTTCTGGTTAGGAGTTCAAGTGTGCGTATCTGAATTGCATCAGAGATTTACAAAATAGGAAATATTCGACGTAAATGATGTGTAAAGGAAGATTCTGATTCAAGTTTGAAATGCGTATAAGCCCCCCTCCCCCCAGTAGTCAACCATTTTATCTTTGTTGGCAATTTTCAGCTGTGGATTTTCTCATTAAGTTATTGCATTGGAATTGTTTGATCTAGGTTTTCAGCTGTGAAATTGATAGTTTGCGTTAGTAATTTTGAAAAAACTTTATTTTTGAGGAATACTTTGGAAAAAGAGAATGATTTCATCCTCTATTTGTGTTTCTCGAACAGAGGAAACTGTCACATCAAAGGAAATTGATATCCTTTCCATTTCCATAGATGACCGAGGTATTCACCCAATCCAATCATGCTCGTACATATTGGTTCCACTCCTAGCTTCCATCGAATGCATTCATCTCTAATTCCATCCTCCTTCATTTTGCCACTCATCCATCTCAACATCTTAATGTAACCTAGACTCATCCTATGAACATGTTTCTTTAATTGCCGAACATTAGGTCAAATAAAGCATGGCTGGTCTTATAGCTATCCTATTAAATTTCTCCTTAAATTTGATGGTAGGTGATCATCACTTACAAATCCAGAGGCACATCTCCACTGCAATGCCTATGTTGTTAATTGCCTCTAGTCCTTTTTATTTATTTAATTATGGTTTTTCAGCATTGGGGAGGCTTGAGAGTTGTTTCCATGTTTTCTTTCCAGATCTTTTTCCTCATAGGAAGTGGTTGTTAAACCCTGTTTATTTTATTATCATTTTCAGAGCTCTGGTTCTCAGTATGGTAGAAATATTGTTTTCATGCGGAACTAAGAAAAGGGCGGTGGTTGCAACACTAAGTGTTCTTAGTCATCTCCCTGAGTATGGGTCTGAAGACGGTCAGAATGATGAGGTGAGTATCATCTAGCTTTGCAGTTTGATGTTCTTTCACTATTGGCTCTCTGATGTGCTTGGTTTCTTAATTTTTTTCATTGCCATGTTTTTTTTAACAGATGGTTGCAAAAGCCCTTGAAGGTATTTCGATTGAATCAGCATCAGATTTGCAGAAAGTTTTAAGAGTTAAAGCATATGATTCAACAACAGGTGCTTTCCACCGGCTTAAAGCAATGCTTCCTGTTTTCCAAAGTCGTATGGGCGCAATGCTATTCCTCATCTCTGCACTACTTTCTCGAGGACTGGTATGGCTGTTGTTTGGTGCAGCTTTTATCTTAATGTCTCTTCGACCAAGTTTTCTTCAGTTGCATGTCTCTTCTACTAGCCATTCCAGCTTTGAATTCATGCTTCAAACTCAGGCTCTTTCTCCTTGTTCCTGGGCCTTTTCATGACATCTCCTTGCGGGGTTTTGGGGTTTCTGTTATATTTTGGTGAGTGTGTGAGGGAGGTGTTAGATAAGGTAGCCTTGTTTAAAAATATCACCATGGAGGACAGTTGCAATAATTAATTTTGTTGTGCGTATTGCTTAAACAAAAATTATAATTGTTCGGTAATATCGGAAGGGCTGAAATATTTAATTTGGGAATGGGTGAACAAGCTTTCTATGGAGGGATGGACCAGATTTAGAATCTAGAAAATCCACTACTCAAAAGGCTTGCTCAGGGACTAGAACAAAACCTCCTCTTTTTTCTTTTTTTTTTCAGAGAGAGAGAGAGAGAGAGAGAGAGAGAGAGAGAGAGAGAGAACATAAATTTATAAACAACCAGCAAAGCGGGGAAAGAAAACAACTCAACACTACACAAAGGAACAAGAAAGATCAGCGGCTACGCCGACCTTTAAATACACCGCCCAAGATTTCACAATCTTTTCAATCCTCCTAATAACGACATCTACCCCCACGGACTCATTTTGAAATCAATGACCATTTCTTGCTCCCCAAATTTCTCAAGAAAAAAAAAAACCCCATTAAAATCAGCACCCACTTCGCTTTTTTCCAATTTCCCTATTCCACCTCCATGCCAATCCTCCATTAAGTCCTTTACCGAAGAAGGCATGACCCATTCCACATGGAGTGATAAAAGGAAATGAACCCATACTTTGTAGGCAAAGGAACAATGTAAAAATAGATGATCGATAGACTCTGCATTCTCCTCGGACATCAAACACATATTAGGGCTCTCCTTTGAAGATTATCAATGATGAGAATTCTCTTTCGCCGTAGAAGCCACACAAACACCACCACCCTTGGAGTACCGTAGAACCACGAATGAAAAGGATGTGAAGGTGTTGAACATGATCGCTCTTTACCCAAGCACACAACCAAAGATCAAATGGAGAACTTGCTTGAAGGACTCCTCTAAACCAAGGAATTCGGGACAGATGGAAAAGGGATAAAATACAATAGATGGGCCAAAATATCAAAAAATCCCCCACTTTGTCTTCTGTCAATTTGGGGGGGGGGTTTCCAAAAGAACCGTCCATAGAAAACAATCCGCCACCAAAACACAGTGATCCAGCTCTCAGAAATAAGACTCGAAGTGCACGATCTCCACACCATAAATCTACCCAAAACTGGATACGTTGCTTGTTACCCAAGGTGAAAGATAATCTCTGAAAAACTAGATGTTCTGTCAAAGCTATCATTCTTCAAACATGAGAAGCTCTGTATAGAGATGATCTTTTCACAAACCAACTGCCTTCCTTAACCCCATATTCGTTAGCTATTATTTCCCTCCAAAGCTTCCCCTCTTCGGACCTGAATCACCACATCCATTTGGCAAGAAGAGCCAAATTCAAATTCCCTAACACTTTAATTCCAGCTCTCCCTTCTTGAATCGGCTCACACGCCTTGGACCACTTCAAAAGGTTAAATTTCCTCCCCTCCGAAGAACCTCTCCAAAATAACTCCTCATTTTGTCCATTCTATCCAAAATCTCTTTGGGGCACTTAAACAAAGACATAAAGTAGACCGGCATGTTGGAAAAAGCCATTTTGATAAGGGTCAGGCGAGCTCCCCTACATAAATGCCGGCTATTCCAAGAGGTAACTTTCTTTTCAATCCTTTTGAGGACCTGATCCCAAAGATGCTTAGCCGGCTTTCCAATACACGGAGGGAGCCCAAGATAAGTATACGGGAAAGTTCCCGTTCTTTGGAGGGAGGATTTTAGAAAGGAAACCGTATTGAGGGAGATCGATAACGTTGGCAAAGAAGTTGCTCCTATTTAGAAGGAAACCATAGAAGAGGTGCACCTAGTAGCGTAACCATGCATAGTCATTCTTTGATTTGGAAAATTTTGATTCTCTATACCCTAGACAAGCATTGTCGGTCTCACATATATGTAGTTGTCCAAACCATCACCTTGGTGTAGATGGAACATGGACGGTTGAACATTCCATCTCTTAATACCGCACATTTGTTTCTCGAATTTGGACCATTGATCAAGTTCCCGTTTCACCATTTGTTTGATGGTTAGCAATCAGGCTTTTGGGTCACTATTTGTTATGATTTTTGGGATACAAGTCATCTACAATATGGCTAATGATTTGGGTGGTTTGAATTGTGGTATGTATATAGCATGTCTATAATGATGCCATGCATGTTCACAGATAGTCATGCTGCAACATAGTAAGATATAATTTCCCTCCCAAGAGTTTCTTTTATTTTTAATGGTCTAAGAATGCATCTCATCTTTTGGAGGTTCCTTTCCATCTATCTCGAGAGAGGCCAATTGCCTTGCTGATTGCTTGGCTAAGGGTTCCCTTGTCCTTGGCTGTCTCCATGGCGGGTTTCTTTGATAAAATGTTTGTTCTCAATAAAAAAAAAATAAGAAAGAAGATTATCCTCCAGAAGGGAGGGGGAACTTTCATAATGAAGGCAATCCACTGGAATTAGGAGATCGGGGGAGTGTGGGCATATGGTTGTAGGATCCTTCAAGCATTGCGGATATGGTTTTTTTTTTTTTTTTGAAACAGTGATCAAATTTATTCTGAAAAGGCCAGAGGCCAAAAGAATTACAAAAAATCAAACGAAAAGAAAAGGAAAAGAAGGACAACTGAAACTACAAATCAGCCCAACATTCACAAAGTTGATCTGCACCAATTCCTATTGCTTCGATAGCCCATTCCCTAACATGTTCTTTTAGGAATTGCCAATCATCTTCGAAGATCTTTCCCGATTTCTAAAAGTGCAATCGTTCCTTTCTAGCAATAGAGCCCATATCCCGTCAAATAGACATAGTCGCCATATTTTCTTTCCTTTTTTACCTTTTCCCGCACCCTGCCAACATCGGAATAGAGCTTCCATAGAAGCCGACATGACCCAACATATAGCAACATTGGCAAAGATATTTGACCAAAGCCGCATTGCATAAGAACAATGGATAAAAAGATGGTCAACTGATTCCTCAGCCTGATGGCACATAAGACACTTATTTTTGAATGGTCAATACATATTCTCACACCCACACCCACCCACACACACCCCACATGAGTTCTCAAACCCATGACCTCAGAGTTGAAACAGAATGTCTACCACTGAGCCATGTGTACAGACCTAGCACATAAGACACATTTGGAAGGATCATGTGTACAGACCTAGCACATAAGACACATTTGGAAGGATCAATCCCCTTTTACGCAAGTTGTCAACTGTTAGAACTTAGTTCCTACGCATTGGCCACAAAAAAGCCGTCACCTTCTAAGGAGCTCCATAACAAATATAAGTCGTGCGACTGATTTCTGCACTTCTAGATCCTCCACCTTTCTTTTGATAGGAGGATTTAACTGTAAATTGGCTAGATTTTTGTGGAAGCCACTGGAGGGAATCTTTTTGAAGCATTTGCAGCCAAACCTTCTCCAACAACTTCAATAAAGATGAGCCTCATTTAAATTTCTCTTGCAAGGGGGAGACCAAACTACATCCTCACTAATATTGGAATAGCATCTAGCCACTGACATGTCGACTTTTGGCAATAGCCCTGCTAGAAGTGGAAAACTCTTCCTTAATTTACTATTTCCTAGCTAGAGATCATCCCAGAATCTAATCCCCTCACCATTACCCAAGTGGAAACCAGCCCTTTCCTGAACCTTCCCCTTTAATGAAGCTACTTTCCTCCATATAGACGAGGTCCTATACAAGGATGATTTCTTGATCCACCAAGAGCCCTCTTGCAACCCATATTTCCTTCCCACTACCTCGTTACATTGCAAATATGGTTACTCTTTTTATTTTATGAAAATCTCTACGCTAAAGGGAATTTTCTAATTGTGGTGGTCTTAGTTTTAGGACCATTATTGACGACCGGAAGAGAATTATTGGTGAAAATGTGCTCTTTGACATGGATAATGACAATTGCTGGGTTTGGATGGGTTTTCCCCGTTTCCTTTCAAGAGTGTGGGAGTAGTGGAGTAAAATGCTTCTGAGAAACATTCCACGAGTGTGCAAGACTTATCTTGGTTATGGCGTTCATGAAGTAATTCAACAAGAGAGATACTTGTGCTCTCAATACTTTTAGTTGTGCAAATTAAACATTTCTCCAGTTATTTTGGTTGGGGGGTTCTTAATATATCTTGGCTAAAACCATTTTGTGTAGATTGAAGAGGTGATGAGTTGTCCTGTTTCACCTTTCCAAGGCTTATTTATCTTGTGGAAATTCTTGGATGGCTTATTGCTGATGAAAGCATTGACTCTCAATTGAAATGATGAGCCAAACCTCATGTAATGCGAACATATCAATTTTAGATTTCTTCTCTCCCTCTCTATGCTTGAAAGAATGGGATTTCGGGGCAGATGCATAAGATGAACATTGGAAAGCATCTCTACAACGTCCTTCTCCATTTTGGTTAACAGGTTTTCCTATTAGTTTATTCAAGAGTTCCTTTTTTTCTTTTTATGGTGGAAAGGCCATGCGTGAAGCCTATTCTTGATGGAAAGTGTCTTTGCTATTGGCAAGGCAGAGATGGTGATCTCCCATCTTCAGTTTTTCCAACAACATGCCTATTTGTTGTGACACTTATATTAATCATGTATGCGCTCTTTGATGGGGTTCCGGGATGGTTCAATGTGTCACACTGGGCCTTAAATCTAGTAAAAGCAATTTTTCCATAGTCACGGTTGATAACAAGGGACTCAAGCTCGGTGAATTTGGATGGGTTGCAAGAAAGATTTGTGTACCTATGAAGTATCTTTTTGTTTGATGAATGATAGAATAGTATTATTTTTTTTTGAAAGGTGAAATTTTATTCAAAAGAAAGAGAACAAGAGACAAAAAAGCTGGCAAAGCCAAAAAAAGAAAAGCTAATAGAAACTAGAGAAACCTAAAGCTAAAAATACAACAACAACCAGTGCCATCACTGGGAAACCCAAACCCACCAGAACAAAGACTCCCAAAGACATCTAAACCCCCAAGAAAAGGAAAACCCGAAGAGAGGCCCCTGCCTCCAAAAAGGCTAAGGCGCCCAATCCCTCATAAATTAACCCTAAGAAAAACTCCTACTTCTGAGTTCCTCTTATTACGGAAGCAACAGTCGTTTCTTTCAGCCCAGATTGCCCAACAAGCTGCAAGCAGAGCAATTCGCCACTTCCTCATCCCAAGCTTTCCTCCATCCTCATCATGCCAAGCTATTAGGAGGTCCTCGATCGATCGCGGCATAACCCAAACAATTGAAGCCAAGGTTAGAATTTGCATCCAGATAGCCAAGGAGAAAGCACAATGGAGAAATATGTGGTCAACAGACTCAGCCTGCCTATAGCATTAGAGGCACATATTCAGGATAATCATTTCACGTTTTTTAAGATTATTGATTGTGAGCACTCTTTTCCTCCCCGCCAGCCATCCAAGAGCTGCTACTTTCGGAAGGGCTCTATATTTCTAGATCTGCATTGTAGGAACTATGGCAATAGCTCAACCCTCTTTGACCATTGTCTGCGTAGAAAGATCTCACTGAAAAGACTCCAGCAGCAGCAACCTTCCACACCATTGAATCTTGAGAATCAAAATTTATCTTGACTTCCTGCAATTTTGAAAGGAGAGAAGTAAGAGACTATCCCGGAATCAGCCAGGTTCCTCCGCAAAGGAGGAGACCTGATTAATTCTTCACCATTCTTCACCAAGCAGTCAACTACTAGAATTTCTGGATTCATGGATAACGCTGCAAGATTCGGGAAAAGAGAAAGGACTGTCCAAGAATCCAACCAAAAACAAATTCTGCTGCCATCATCTATCAGGAATTTAGATCTGGAAAAAAAAATAAAATCAATGGGGTCTACTCTGTTGATCGATTTAAGCGACCATTCGTTAGAGGAAGTCCTATATTTGGCAACCAATGTAGTTTTCCAAAGACTATCATTTTCCTGAACAAACTTTCAAACCCATTTACCCATTAAAGATTTATTAACCAGATCCAATTTCTTAATACCCGCTCCTTCCTGATCTGTTTGAGAGCACACCTCTTTCCAATTCAAAAGATGGAACTTCCTATCTTCCAATCCTCCCTGCGAAAGAAAATCTCTTTGCATTTTCTCTATTTTATTAGATAGAATATTATTATTGGATGAAAAGAAGAAGAAGAAGAAGAAGAAGAAGGAAACTTGGACACTACAAAACCCCAGACAAGAAAATACAGAGAGCGCAAAAGGTTCTGTAAGAACTATTCCAAAGAAAAAACTTTGGAGACGGATCTGTCTATGATCTATGATCACTAGAGAGTCGTGATTGACTCTCTTTAACATACCAATGAAGTATCTCGGTTTCCCATTTGGAGTCGAATCACATAATCTCTCTTTTGGGCTTTCCTTTGAGAGGTGCAACAATTTCCACCTAATAAGATGGAAATTCAAAAGTCTAAAAGAGAAGTTGCTTTTGCATCGGGAGGAGTTGAGGGAGAAATTGGGCTAATACAAGTGGTGATGCTTTGGAAGCAACGAGACGCACTTCGGAGAAACAAGATTGCTAGTGAACATGAGGAATAAAGCATGATGGGGGAAGTTGGTGTGATATCATGTTGGAAACCAATGTGTTGCACAAAGCATGATGGGTGAAGTTGAAGCATCTAGTTCAAAATTATTGATGGCAACACATTTCTAACTGGCAATGACACTCTGGATGTGCTAGTGCTTGTTGGGGAGTCAAACAACAGTTCAGATTTTTTGTTGCTATTGTGGCCCCACTTGGAGAAAGGATGGGCCTGATTTTTTAGTTGGGGTATGGCCATGTGAAAGCTTTACAAATGGAAGGTTTCAATCCTACAAAAGTGTGATGGATTGGTCGATGTGACAAAAACTCTTGACTCCGCAATTTTATTTTTATTTTTGCATAAAAGAGGTGAGAGCTATTTTCGCCAACAATAACAATATTGCAGGAACAAATAAAACCAAATGATACAGGGGTGGTGTCATCAAAACAACCCTTAATAACTTTAAAAGCCTATGAAATGGGAGCTTGGAGCCCAAGTCTGATATGCAAGTTCAACATGGGAAGAATTCACCTTGTGGTAGAAGGTACTCGCAGCTAAGGAAACATATATAAAATTTATAAGAAAATTTCATGATATGTATAATACAGAGGGAAAGAATAGTTGTAAGACCGATCATGTGTTCTTTAAGAGGGATTCAAAGTTTTGGGTTAGTAACTGTCTGATATCTTTGTCAGACATCTGGTTAGTCAAAGAGGCCCTAGTGCAAAATTCCCATGATTATGTGGGTTGATTGTTTGGAACGATGTTTTTGATTTACATTTGGGCGGCGAAGTAGTTTGGAATGTCATTTAGATGCAACTTTTGAGATGAGAACATTGGCATTTTCGAAGAGTCAATGGCTAGTTTGTTCAAGTTGTGGGTCAATTCTTTTTGGAAACTGTTAGTCTGGGAGACTTGTTTGTGTGATGGATTATGTGTTCTCCACAGAGGCAAAGTGCTTGAAAGTCTCTATTGACGCCAAAGGAGAGGACTATACAGTATGGAGATGCAACCCAGATCGTCATCTCTCTCCAAAGTCTATTTTCCCCTGTCTTTAATCCTTTGGAGGGGATTCACTAACTCTCTCCTTGAAGGTGTGGGGCAATCCAATCCCTCGCATGGTAGATGTATTACTTTCTACATGTGTTTATCCTAAATTCTTCCCTAGGGACAAAAAGAATCAGTGGATCACCTTTATATTTAGTGTCAAATGGCATCAGAAATTTGGGTTCATTTCTTTAGGCTTGTCACCTAGATATTCAATTGTCAAATGGCACTGGAAGTTTCAGATTGTTCTTTTGGCTTTTTGACATTAAAGGAGAGTCCAACTGGGACGGTTAGTGGTTTTTATTGGTGGTGAGGTGCTGATCAACATGGTGATAGAGGAAGGATTTGGCAGATCCCAAATTGGTAGGACAAGGCTATGACGACGACTGACCATTATATGTGGTTTTTGGAAGGAGATAAAACACAATAATAAAGGGATTATGTTTACTTCAATCAATCACGATATTTACTAATCAAGCATAACATTTGAGTGAGATTTGATGAATCAAAGCAGAATGGACCATCTTTGAGAGAATCAGAAAAAGGGTAAATCATCACTTTTGTTCGTTTTTTTTTTTACATCTTTTTTAAAAAATAAAATAAAATTTTAATGCATTTCAAAATGGGCTATAATCTACCACATCATGTGCTTGATTGGGGCCTAACTGGTTTTACTTCTAGCAGGTAAGCCAAACGACAACATTTATTATTATTATTATTATTATTATTATTATCAAAGAATGGTCTCCCCGGGCAGCATATCCTGCTCCTCTCCCCGGGCAGCATAACTGGAGATGATCTAGAAGCGATACATACTCCACTTATTCACCAAGAAGGAATCTAGGGCAAGGGGGAGGCTAAGCAACCAACTTTCCACAATAGGAGAAGCAACGAGCAACTGTAATAGCAGCGCATTCCGTGGAAAGGCAAGCTATTCATGGAAAATCACGTGAACCCACACGTCTTCCCAAAAGCGGATCTTCTCCCCATTACTAAGGGAAAATCCATTCTGCTCTTAAGAACTTGGATTTCGCACAAGATACGCCTTTCCATCACATATGCTCTATATAAGGCGTCCCTTTGCACCATCCTTCCTCCTCTTGACACCCATACTTCTTAGTAATTGTTTCTCTCCATAAGGCACCCTCTTTCAACCCAAACCTCCACAACCATTTGCACAACAACGCATTGTTCATCAGCTCCATGTATTATATACCAGCTCCTCTTTTTGTAGGACTTGTACATCTTCCCCCAGCCTAGTAAGTGTGATTTTTTTTTTTTCTCCTCTGATCCCTGCCACAAGAACTCGCACCTTAACCTTTCCAATCTAGTTGACATCGACTTTGGGCATCTAAATGAAGGTATAATATAGATGGGAAAATTTGACAAGGCTGCTTTAATGAGAGTAGTACGGCCTCCAAGAGACAGGTACCGGATCTTCCACTGAGATAATTTCTTTCCAACCTTTCCACTACATTATCCCACAAATGTTTATCCGGCTTCCCAATGCACAGGGGCAGGCCAAGAGGAGTGGAGGGGAAAGATCCCGCCACACACCCAAAGATCCTCGCCATCTACTCGACCTCAGTTGAAGGCATGTGAACACCCAACATGTTGCTCTTGGTGATATTAACTTTTCGCTTCAAAGCACCTTCTAGCCATTCTCAGTTTGTCCACCATAGCTGCATCGGCCTCGCAAAAAAAGAATTGTGTTGCCAGTAAACTGAAGAGGGATATTGGCATGCTCGACTTCCCCACTCTAAAACTGTAGAATAGACTGACCTCCTGCCCTCTCTCTAACATTCTACCCAAAGCCTTTGCTACTACCACAAAAAGGAAGGGAGATGGTGAATCGTCTTGCCTGATGCCTCTCGAGCTCTTGAAGAATCTTTTTGGAGAACCATTAATCAGAACCAAGAACCCAGCTGAGCTGATATACTCCCTCATCTACCCATACTCCCTCATCTACCCTCTCCATGTCCTACCACACCCGATCTGGCCTAACATTTAGTCCAAAAGGTCCCAGTCCACTTGGTCATTGGCTTTCTTGATATACAACTTGCATAGGATTCCTTTTAGCCTTTCCAGCATAACTGACAACATCCATGGCCGCCCAGTCCTTGGATCTAACATCCCACAGAGATTCCAACAGCCTCGAAATGTTAAGGTTTGGTTTCCTGAAATGAAATTACCTGGGTTTCGATCTTCCGCAGACATTTCTGATCTGCCCCCTTTTCACCTTGCACCCCATTCCCCTCATGTTCCGGCTCAAGATCTTCGTTTGGGCATTGATCTCCCCCTTCGTCCCTTCCTCACCCCTCCTGGCTAGCCTCCGGACACATAATTGACCTCAAAGGCTAGACTGACCAGCTCTCAACTACCTTTGGGGGACCGCTAGAGCGTCCTTTGTGTGGCAGGTTGGTTCTTCTGCCTACTGCGAGCCTCCGTAAACTGAAACAAAGCATAAAAATCTTCATCGTTATCCCTGAATGTGACTAGTTTGTCTCCCCTCGTTATTCGGGGCTTCCTCAATCCACCGCTTTACCCCTCCTCCCACTTTAACATGACTGGCCATCTTGTTGTCAGCTACTTGATTCCTCTGATCTATTTTGAAAGGAACCCACCTCTACCCCTTCGTTGGCTGCACCTTTTTTTTTTTTGGAAAACAGATTTCATTCACAGAAAAGAGATACAAGCCTACTTCGTCGGCTGCACCTGCAGCGAAGTGATCTCAAGGACTTGCCTCTGTATTCCTGCCCCATCCCTCACCCCTCGAAGTTCTGGCTTGATGGTGAATGGGATGCACTTGTGCCAAAGCAGTGTACTGAGATGAGAAGATCTTTGCCTCGCTTGAAATTTGGTACATAAAAGAAAGGAAAACGGAATTGTGCCTAATGTGGTTTTTGTTTTCCATGCTGCCACAGACAAAGTTATCAACAAATGAATGGCATGATACAAAAGAAAAGAAAATTAAAGGCTTGCTCAATGCTAAGATGCATATCAGACGTGACTCCAATCTACCCCTGAGAAGTGATAGTGGTCATCTTGTGGCTTTAATGTTTTGTTTGGGTGTTCATTCTATTGGGTAGATGGGTGGTACTAGGCCTAAATTGGTGTTGAGATAAGATCAGCTTCTTATCGCACATGTGATTTGGTGCAGAAAACACAGGGAACAGAAGCCCGCCTAATCGTGGATACTGTTTTCCATGCTGAACTAAACACAGTGGTTCTGCTAAAAAACCAAACCACTCCTTTTTTAGCTGTACATTCAACAGGCCTCAAGTTTCAGTCTGGAATTGAGCTTTAGCTTGCGTGCTAATATTTCACATTTTTTTCTGCCCCATCTTTAGTTCATAAGATTGCTGCTTCTAATATTCTTGTTTTTTTTTGTTTTTTGTTTTTCTCACTTCGGCACAGTTGGCTAGCTAATTTGTTAGAATAATGGAATTTTGAAATTAGATGTTTTGTAGCCTCCATGCGCCTTTACAGAGAGACACGTGTCAACCTGGCATGTAATGTATGTGAGACATCCAAGCCATGCAACAGGTGTGATACACCATATAGATTCTCTGGACGAGCTTTTTTGGCAGTTCAACCATCAGATAGGCCAGACATAGGAAGCTATGTATTATCTAAAAGCACTTTTTACACAGTGCTTTGGTTCTGTATTCGCGTAGCCTACCTGATAGTTGATCGGTTGCATTCTTTGGCTGGATGATCATGGTGGGTCCTATCTGATACAGGACTCAGATGTCCTACACGTGTACAAGTTCTTGTGGGCCTATCAAACTTTGTAAAATAGATGTTCTATTGTTTATTGAAACTGTGTTGAATTAAAACATTCTAGATCTTATTCTTATCATGTTGCAGGAATCCGTTCAAGCAGACAGGGATGACCCTAGTTTACCGTTAGTCACTGCTCCATTTGGACATGCCTCACAGGTACAGAGATCATTTACATTCATGACTTGATCTATTTCTGGTGGCCTTCTACAGGTGGGAAGGCCTAATGATCATGCATTTGGGTCTGATACAATTAGGTCATAAAAGCATCCCATGTTTAGTAACAATTTTGTGTGGTAGCAGCCAACATTGCTGCAGCTGCATCTGATGACATGATTTCACTCACGATGATACCCTTGTTATTTAACAGGAAATTGTAAACCTACTGCTTTGCGGGCAGGCTGTCCCAAATGTATTTGACGGTAGAATGGATCTGGGAGGCGGCATGTTCCTAAAGGGCATACCCACCAGCGTGGAAGTTGGCTTCCTTACCCTGTTGGAATCTCTCAACTTCTGCAAGGTTGGCCTGTATCTGAAATGCCCAAAATGGCCAATATGGGTGGTTGGAAGTGAGTCCCACTACACAGTACTTTTCGCTCTCAATACCAGCGTGCAAGATGAAAATGAACTGGAAGCGCGAGAGTCGCAGATCAGGAGAGCGTTCGATGCCCAAGACCAAAGTGGCGGAGGAGGTTTCATCAGTGTGGAAGGTCTCCAGCAAGTCCTCAGGGAAACGAGCATCAACTTGCCAGCTGAAAAGCTCGATCATCTATGCAGCACGGGGTTCATAGTATGGAGTGAATTCTGGCAGGTCTTGCTTGAGTTGGATAAAAGCATGGGAGGGTTGAAGGATTCGACTGGACTGATGGGCAAGAAGCAATTTGATCTCTATCATTTTAATGGGATTGCCAAGTCGGTATCGAATGGCACCCAAACAACAGGAGGGGAGAGTCCACTGCAAAGGCCGAGGCTTTCGAAATTGAGAGTCTCTGTTCCGCCAAAGTGGACGCCTGAGGAGTTCATGGCAGATGTCGTTGTGCCCAGTTCAAGCAGCGAACCCAGTGGGAAAGACGGTGTTGTTGAGGTGAATCAGCCGGAGCCTTCTCAGCATGCACCATTGGTGGACTGCATTAGGACCCGCTGGCCCCGTGCCATATGTAGTTGGGTCGGAGATCCCCCCAGTATAGTCTGAGGTTGTTACAAGCCTCCACACCCCACAGCAAATAAAGGCCGCAACCATTCTTATAATCTGTTGTTGTAAAGATCCAAAGTCAGAAAGTTTTATCTGAAGCGAGGAAGTGCTGCCTATTCTTCTCAAATCAGCAATCAACAGGAAAGAGAAATACTTTTTCACTTCATTGGAGATGGGAGTCAAGTTATTACTGTAACCATCAGGGTTCGACTTCTTCTTCAGTTACATTAGTGAACGGAGGAGTCAGCAGACAGCGATCTTGATTGGAAGTGTAATTTTCATTTAATATGGCTTTCTGCTCAAATCTGTTATCGGTTTTGTATGCGTAGCTTGTTTTCAGGAAAGAGTTGTTTCACAGGGGAGGTGGTTTTTAATTCGTTTCTGGGTTTTCAAGTTGTTCAAAGTTGTAATAGTAAATTTATTTCTTGCTTCTAGCAAATTAAATTTGGACCCTTCTCCCTCGCCATTTTTGTTGTTGAAGGTGTAAAAAAGAACGAGAGAGACGAAACACGAATACAAGCATGGTGTGGTGCAATCAGTTAGAATTTTGATGTTACTTCTGTCACATGGGGCAACCATCTGCTGTGTTGATTTGGGACCTACACCTTATCAATTATAGTGTCTTTGGACCTGATAAAATTGAATGGTTTGTAATGAACCACTTTCAGTATTTGCTAACAGCGGAACATTTGTCTGGGGTTGTGGAGAAGGCAAGTTAATCTAAATACAATTTGCATCTTTTGAATTATTGCTTGTGGCTGCACAGCAAAACATCAAATACTTGCCCTAAAATGTTTGGTGTGGTGTTTGGGGGATGAAAGTTTAGCTAATGAAAGTTTCATTCTTCTTAAAATTGTAAGCTAATGATTTAGCAGATTCATTTTTTGGTTTTTCTTGGTCAGATTCATACTTTGTTTTATCATTTGGTTTGTGTAATTGAATTTATATTTGGCAAGTGGTTAGTCTAACTTTTCAATTCCTTTAGAATCAATTAATATTTTGTACAACACATCCAATCAATGGCCATTAAAATTGATGGTCCATGTGGAATATAATATAAAAAGGTCAAATAATGGATTTAAGCTTTCTCATCATACATCCCACATTTGATTGCCAATCTCTCCGAGAAGCCACTTTGACTGGATGATTCTATTTGTTTGATTGTTAATCTAGAGTGTCTATTATATTTGGCCTACCTTCTTTTAAGACTGATGATCAGTTGATTATAACAATCTGCTCGTCGGATTGGAAAATGGATGATCCATATTGATTATGGTGGATGAGTTGTTGATTTGGACCATCTGTTATGTTGCTCATTGCTAGAAGATCTCTCTTATATGATGAACCTAACCACATAAGTAATAGGTAAGAGATGGATAGTTCATATTGACCATGATCGATCCCACATGCATGATGATAACCAAAAAATTTTCCAGTATAACAAATGATGGATCATCCATTTCTCAACCAGGCTTTTGGGGTCATCTCCAACTGCCATAACTAACATGGCCTTCATGTGTATTTAGATTTATTAACACTACTGGAAACTTTTCACTTGTATTCACATTATAATTACGTGATATTAAAAATCGAGCTTATGCAATAAAAAAATTGACAATCACACGCACACACATATTATGCAATCATTGCGCGCGCCCACACACACACACACACACATATAACTGTCAAGTTCAACCGGTTGGACCACAAGTTACAGTCCACTCGGCTGGTAACTTCTAACCAATTAAGAGCACGTGACATCCAACCCTTCAAATAGGTTAGCCCAACCACGATGATCGCCTAGTTCAAAAATCAGACTCATTTACTCATTGGGTGGACCATAATATAGAAAGTAATTTCTAGCCATTGATAAATAGCAAATTACAAGTGTGGTTAATTTGAAAAGTGGATGTAGTTGATTTTTGCTGAATGTGATCCTCATTATATAGCCAACCTATTAGACAGGTTGGATATTGTACACATATAATAGGTGTGGACTATAATTTATAATCCAACCGGTTGAACTTGAGAGCTAATATATATATATATATATATATATATATATATATATATATATATATATATATGGGAAAAGGTACAATGCGCTCCAGCCGATTTTAACGTCCCATGAGGTCGAGCTGTGTGGGCCCCACCGTAATGCGTTTCGAACATCTACCCCATCAGTCAGATGCACCATTCCATCGTGGGCATAGGTCTCAAAAATTAAGTCAATCCGTGACTTGTGTGGGCCACACCACATACAGAAGTGGGGAGGGGCCGTGCACCATTAAAACATTCATAACCATTTTTGAGGGCCCACCGAGATGTGGTTTGCAAATCCAGCCCATACATTATGTGTGTCCCACTTGAATGAGGGTTTAGACCAAGTTTCAGGCGCATGCAAAACTCAGGTGAGCCCCACCAAGTGATATTATATGTTTTAACGGTGTCTTCACATAATTTTAGATGGTATGGCCCACTTGAGTTCCGTATACGGTTGATTTTTAGGAAATCCCATAATTTAAAGGGTACCCATCAAATGCACGGTGTTGATGGTCGAAACACATCACGGTGGGGTCCACACAGCTCGACCTCACGGGAGCTTATAGTTGGCTCGAGCGCATTATACCTTTTCCACACACACATATATATATATATATATATATATATATATATATATATATATATATATATATATATATATATATATATATGGGAAAAGGTACAATGTACTCGAGCTGATTTTAACGCCCCATGAGGTCAAGCTGTGTGGGCCACACCACATACAGAAGTGGGGAGGGGCCGTGCACCATTAAAACATTCATAACCATTTTTGAGGGCCTACCAAGATGTGGTTTACAAATCCAGCCCATACATTATGTGTGTCCCACTTGAATGAGGGTTCAGACCAAGTTTCAGGCGCATGCAAAACTCAGGTGGCCCCCACCAAGTGCTTTTATATGTTTTAATGGTGTCTTCACATAATTTTAGATGGTATAGCCCACCTGAGTTCCGTATAGGGCTGATTTTTGGGATATCCCATAATTTAAAGGGTACCCATCAAATGCACGGTGTTGATAGTCGAAACATATCATGGTGAGGCCCACACAGCTCAACCTCACGGGAACTTATGGTCAGCTAGAGCGCTTTGTACCTTTTCCATATATAAACTAAATCTGAAATTAGTATACCTACTTTTATAAGTCACTTTATGTTATATATATATATGCCATATTTAAAATGAGAAATTTGCGACTGTACGACCCATTTATGGCGTATTTGCGAGACGAAGCCCACCTCGCAAAAATAAGCCCCAGCTGTACGGACGCCTTCCCAAAGGTCGAAAATGCCCCTGCTTTTTCCTTCAACCGGATCGGCTGGTGCTCGAAGACCAGCGTTGACGCTCCTCGAACTCCTACGAACGGTTCAAAAGAGATCAACGTTACATGGGCCCACAGTTATGTATTTATTATATCCACAACGTTCATCCATATTTTGAGATCTTTTCGGAGCATTATCCAAAAAAAAAAAAATTATATCCAGAGATCAACTGGACCACACCACAAAGAGCAGCAGAAAATTGATTTTCACCGTTGAAAATTTTGTAGGGCCCACCATAACATTTATTTTCCATCCAATCTATTCATAAGGTCACAAAGACCTGGATGAAGAGGAAAAACAAATTTCATAATGATCCAAAACTTCTGTGACCCCTAAAAGGGTTTCAATGGTAGACGTTCAATCCTCCACAGCCTTTAACAGTGTGGTCCACTCGATAGCTAGATCTGTCTTATTTTTCGTCTCAAGCCTTAATACGAGTTCCCCCAAAAGATGGACGGTTTGGATATAACACATACCTCATAATAGGACCCAAAAATAGCGGTGGGATAACAACAGCAAAAAATAAAAAAAAATAAAAAATAATAATAATAACAAATAAATAAACCAGGAACTTTTCGCTACGGGAGAATCTATAGCTACAGATAATGACCGTAGCCATAGCCCTTGCCCATGCCATGTCGATTTGTCATTTTATATGTATCGAAGGTCTTTCAATTAATCAAAAAGGGTCCAAAACTGTCCAGCGAGTTTGCCTCAAAAATCCTGCAATTTTTGATTAATCGAAAAATGTATTTTATCATTAGCTACGGATTATAACTGTAGCCATAACTGTAGTCTGTGCCAATCTATGAAAATTTTCTTTTATTTTTTACATGGAGAACTTTATTCTACCTACAATTTTCTCAAATACATAATTATATAAATATGTATATATAAGCATTTTAAAAAAAATTTCTTTCTTTTTTTCATTTCTTTCTTTATTCATTTAACAAGAATATCTTCTAAACCAAACTTAGTTACTTAATATACCTTATATAATTTTGGGGTAGGAGAAGCTACTTTAGCTAACTAACCTAGTTATTTTTCAAAATTCCATCAGGTCGATGGTCGAAAATCCATTTCACGGTCAATTCGCTTCACTTCACGGTCATTTCCGTGCATTTCACGGTCAATTCGCTTCACTTCATGATCATTTCCATGCATTTCACGGTCATTCCTGCATATTTCGTATTGATTCACGGTCATTTCGACGCATTTCACGGTCATACCCCTTCACTTCACGGTCATTTTCGCGCATTTCATGGTCAATTCGCTTCATTTCACGGTCATTTCCATGCATTTCACGGTCATTCCCACATATTCCGTGTTGATTCACGGTCATTTCGATGCATTTCACGGTCATACCCCTTCACTTCGCGGTCATTTTCGCGCATTTTACGGTCAATTCGCTTCACTTCACGATCATTTCCATGCATTTCACGGTCATTCCCGCATATTCCGTGTTGATTCACAGTCATTTCGACGCATTTTACGGTCATACCCCTTCACTTCACGGTCATTTCGACGCATTTCACGGTCAATTCGCTTCATTTCATGATCATTTCCATGCATTTCACGGTCATTCCCGCATATTCCGTGTTGATTCACGGTCATTTCGACGCATTTTACGGTCATACCCCTTTACTTCACGGTCATTTTCGCGCATTTCACGGTCAATTCGCTTCATTTCACGATCATTTTCATGCATTTCACGGTCATTCCCACATATTTCGTGTTGATTCACGGTCATTTCGATGCATTTCACGGTCATACCCCTTCACTTCACGGTCATTTCCGCGCATTTCACGGTCAATTCGCTTCACTTCACGATCATTTCCATGCATTTCACGGTCATTCCCGCATATTCCGTGTTGATTCACGGTCATTTCGACGCATTTCACGGTCACACCCCTTCACTTCACGGTCATTTCGACGCATTTCATGGTCAATTCGCTTCACTTCACGATCATTTCCATGCATTTCATGGTCATTCCCGCATATTCTGTGTTGATTCACGGTCATTTCGATGCATTTCACGGTCATACCCCTTCACTTCACGGTCATTTCCGAGCATTTCATGGTCAATTCACCTCACTTCACAGTCATTTCCATGTATATCACGGTCATTCCCACCTATTCCGTGTTGATTTACAGTCATTTCGGCACAATTCACGGTCATGCCCCTTCACTTCACGGTCATTTCTGTGCATTTCACGGTCCAATCGCTTCACTTCACGATCATTTCCATGCATTTCACGGTCATTCCCGCCTATTCCGTGTTGATTCACCGTCATTTCGACGTACTTCACGGTCAATTCACTTCACTTCACGGCCATTTCCAAGCATTTCACGGTCAATTCTCTTCACTTCACGGCCATTTCCATGCATTTCACGGTCATATCCGGCAATTCCGTTTACGTTCACGGTTATTTCAACGCACTTCACGGTCAATTCATTTCACTTCACAGCCATTTCCACGCACTTCATCGTCATTTCCATGCATTTCACGGTCATTCCCGGCGATTCTGTGTTCATTTACGATTAATTCGACGCACTTCAAGGTCAATTCACTTCACTTCACGGCCATTTCCATGCACTTCGCGGTCAATTCACTTCACTTCACCATCATTTCCAAGCATTTCACGGTCATTCCCTGCGATTCCGTGTTCATTCACGGTCAATTCGACGTTCTTCACAGTCAATTCACTTTACTTCACGGCCATTTCCAAGGACTTCATGGTCAATTCTCTTCACTTCAAGGCCATTTCCATGCATTTCACGATCATATTCAGCAATTCCGTTTACATTTACAGTCATTTCGATGCACTTCACGGTCAAGTCACTTCACTTCACGGCCATAACCTTAACCTAAACCTATAACCAAAACCTATAACATTAACCTATAACATTAACCTAAACCTTTAACCTAAACTTATAACCTTAACCTAAACCTATTCTCAAATCCCAAAACCTAAACCTTTAACCTATAACCTGTAACCTATAACCTAAACCTAAACCTTAACCTATTCTCAATTCCTTAAATCTATAACCTATAGTCTATAACATAAACTTAAACCTAAACCTTAGCATAAACCTAAACCGCGAACTAATTGAAAATGACCGTGAAGTAAATTAAATGAATAAAATTAACCGCGAACTGATTGAAATTGACCGCAAAGTGAATGAAATGGATTTTCAACCATCGACCTAATGAAATCTTGGAAAATAACAAGGTTAGTTGAGAATCTTGGAAAATAAGTAGGTTAGTTGGCTAAAGTAGCTTCTCCTACCCCAAAATCATATATGGTACATCAAGTTACTAAGTTTGGTTTAGAATATATTCTTTTTAAATGAATAAAGAAAGAAATGAAAAAAAGAGATAAATTTTTTTTTATATGCTTATATATACATATTTATATAAATATATATTTGAGAAAATTGTAGGTAGAATAAAGTTCTCCATGTAAAAAATAAAATAAAAAATAAAAAATTTCATAGAGTGGCACAAACTACAATTATGGCTACGGTTATAATCCGTAGCTAATGATAAAATACCTTTTTCGATTAATCGAAAGACATTCGATTAATAAAAAATTGCAGGATTTTTGAGGCAAACTCGCTGTACAGTTTTGGACCTTTTTCGATTAATCGAAAGATATTCGATATATCAAAGTACATATTGAAAGACCTTCGATGTGATCGACAACTTAAGCTCGATGTCATCGATTAGTGTTCGATGTCATCGATGGCATCGAAAGCTATAGCTACGGATTATAACCGTAGCCATAACTGTAGTCTGTCCCAGCCTATAAATTTATTTATTATTATTATTTTTTACATGGAGAACTTCATTCTACCTACAATTTTCTCTAATACATATTTATATAAATATGTATATATAAGCGTATAAATTTTTTTTTCTCTTTTTTTATTTTATTTATTTCTTTATTCATTTAACAAGAATATCTTCTAAACCAAAATTAGTTACTTGACGTACCCTATATGATTTTGGGGTAGGAGAAGCTACTTTAGCCAACCAACCTGGTTATTTTTCAAGATTTCATCAGGTCAAAGGTTGAAAATCCATTTCATTCACTTCACGGTCAATTTCAACCAGTTCGAGGTCAATTTCGCTCATTTCATTTACTTCGCAATCAATTTCATGCATATCACGGTCAATCCCGGCGATTCCGTTTTAATTCACAGTCATTTCCGTGCATTTCACGGTCAATTCCCTTCACTTCACGGTCATTTCCATGCATTTTATGGTCAATTCACTTCACTTCATGGTCGTTTCCATGCATTTCATAGTCAATCCCGGCGATTCCGTTTTTATTCACGGTCATTTCTTTGCATTTCACGGTCAATTCACTTCACTTCACGATCATTTCTGTGCATTTCAGGTTTAGGGATTTAAGAATAGGTTTAGATTATAGGTTATAGGTTATAGGTTATAGGTTAAAGTTTAGGTTTAGGTTTAGGCTAAAGTTTAGGTTTAGGTTTATGTTATAAATTATAGGTTATAGATTTAAGGAATTAAGAATAGGTTAAGGTTTAGGTTTAGGTTTAGGTTATAAGTTACAGGTTATATGTTTAAGTTTGGGTTTAGGTTATAGGTTATACGTTTAGGTTATAGGTTAAAGGTTTAGGTTTAGGTTATAGGTTAAAGGTTTAAGTTTTGGGATTTGAGAATAGGTTTAGGTTAAGGTTATAAGTTTAGGTTAAAGGTTTAGGTTAATGTTATAGGTTTGGTTTTAGGTTTAGGTTGTAGGTTTAGATTTGAGAATAAGTTTAGGTTATAAGTATAGGTTTAGGTTAGGTTGTAGGTTAAGGTTTAGGGAATTGAGTTTAGGTTATATGTTCAGGTTATAGGTTATAGGTTTAAGTTAAGGTTTAGGTTGTAGTTATATGTTTTGGAATTTGAGAATAGGTTTAGGCCCTGTTTGGGCAACTGGATTAGAAGGGATTAGGTGGGATTGTATTAAAAAAAACATCATTATTACCCATGGCAGGGATTGTCCCCGATTCCATTGGGATTAGATTAATGCTTTTGTTGGTAATACGGTTTAGGTTGAATGGATATACCCACCATCATTTGAAACTACCGAGATAACACATATGTATTATATCTAAACCGTTCATTTGTTTTGTAACCTCATTTTATGGTATGGGCGAAAAATTAGATCCAAAACTTATGGTTTTTCAAGTATTCAATCCACATTGTTTAGGTTTAGAATTACACCCGATTTTTGGCCCATTCTAAAATAATCTTTGGAATGTTATAGAGAATAGGTTTTGAGTGAAATTATACGTGATATCCGATTAATTCCAGGTTTGCCAAACATGGAGTGGAATTGGCACGGAACCGGAATCCAATCCCACATAATCCTTCTAATCCTGGGGGGAGAATAGGTTTATAAGTATAGATTTAGGTTTAGGAATTCGGGTTCGGGTTCGGTTTATGTTTGGGTTTAAGTTATATGTTTCGGTTTAGGTTATAGGTTATAGGTTTATGTTAAGGTTTAGGTTTAGGTTATAGGTTTTGGGATTTAAGAATAGGTTTAGGTTATAAGAATATGTTTAGGTTAGGGTGTATATTAAGGTTTAGGGAAATGAGGGTGAAGTGAAGGGGCATGACCGCGAAATGCGTCGAAATGACCTTGAATCAACACAGTCATGCCCTTTCATTTCACGGTCATGCTCTTTCATTTCACGGTCAATTCGCTTCACTTCACGGTCATTTCCATGCATTTCACGGTCATTCCCGCCTATTCCGTGTTGATTCACGGTCATTTCAATGAAATGACCGTGAAATGCGTCGAAATGACCGTGAAGTGAAGGGGTATGACCGTGAAATGCGTCGAAATGACCGTGAATCAACACGGAATATGCGGGAATGACCGTGAAATGCATGAAAATGATCGTGAAGTGAAGCGAATTGACCATGAAATGCGTCGAAATGACCGTGAAGTGAAGGGGTATGACCGTGAAATGCGTCAAAATGACCGTGAATCAACATGGAATATGTGGGAATGACCGTGATATGCATGGAAATGATCATGAAGTGAAGCGAATTGACCGTGAAATGGCTAAGTTTTAGGTTATAGATTTAGGGAATTTAGAATAGGTTAAGGTTTAAGTTTAGGTTATCGGTTACAGGTTATAGGTTTAGGTTTAGGTTTAGGTTATAGGTTATACGTTTAAGTTATATGTTAAAGGTTTAAGTTTAGGTTATAGGTTAAAGGTTTAGGTTTTGGGATTTGAGAATAGGTTTAGGTTAAGGTTATAAGTTTAGAATAAAGGTTTAGGTTAATGTTATAGGTTTAGTTTTAGGTTTAGGGTTTAGGGTTTAGGAAATGACCGTGAAGTGAAGCGAATTGACCGTGAAATGCATGGAAATGACCATGAAATGAAGGGAAATGACCGTGAAATGAGCCGAAATGACCGTGAATCAACACGGAATAGGCGGAATGACCGTGAAATGCATGGAAATGACCGTGAAGTGAAGTGAATTGACCGTGAAATGCATGGAAAGGACCGTGAAATGAAGGGAATTGACCATGAAATGCGCCGAAATGACCGTGAATCAACACGGAATAGGCGGGAATAATCGTGAAATACATGGAAATGACCGTGAAGTGAAGCGAATTGGCCGTGAAATGCATGAAAATGACCGTGAAATGAAGGGAATTGACCGTGAAATGCGTCGAAATAACCGTGAATTAACACGGAATAGGCGAGAATGACCGTGATATGCGTGGAAATGACCATGAAGTGAAGCAAATTTACCGTGAAATGCATGGAAATGACCGTGAAATGAAGGGAATTAACCGTGAAATGCGCCGAAATGACCGTGAATCAACATGGAATAGGCAGGAATGACCGTGATATGCATGGAAATGACCGTGAAGTGAGGCGAATTGACCATGAAGTGAGGTGAAATGACCGTGAAGTGAAGGGGTATGACCGTGAAATGCGTCAAAATGACCGTGAATCAACATGGAATATGCGGGATTGACCATGAAATGTATGGAAATGATCGTGAAGTGAAGCGAATTGACCGTGTAATGCGCGAAAATGACCGTGAAGTGAAGGGGTATGACCGTGAAATGCGTTGAAATGACCGTAAATCAACACGAAAATGTGGGAATGACCGTGATATGCATGGAAATGATCGTGAAGCGAATGACCGTGAAATGCGTCGAAATGACCGTGAAGTGAAGGCGTATGACCGTGAAATGCGTCGAAATGACCGTGAATCAACACGGAATATGCGGGAATGACCGTGAAATGCATGGAAATAATCGTGAAGTGAAGCGAATTGACCGTGAAATGCGCGGAAATGACCGTGAAGTGAAGGGGTGTGACCGTGAAATGTGTCGAAATGACCGTGAATCAACACGAAATATGTGGGAATGACCGTGAAATGCATGGAAATGATCGTGAAGTGAAGCAAATTGATCGTGAAATGCATCGAAATGATCGTGAAGTGAAGGGGTATGACCATGAAATGCGTCGAAATGACCGTGAATCAACACGGAATATGCGGGAATGACCGTGAAATGCATGGAAATGATCGTGAAGTGAAGCGAATTGACTGGAAAATGCGTCGAAATGACCGTGAAGTGAAGGGGTATGACCGTGAAATGCGTCGAAATGACCGTGAATCAACACAGAATATGTGGGAATGATCGTGGAATGCATGGAAATGATCGTAAAATAAAGCAAATTGACCGTGAAATGCGCGAAAATGATCGTGAAGTGAAGGGGTATGACCGTGAAATGCGTCGAAATGACCGTGAATCAACACGGAATATGCGGGATTGACCGTGAAATGCATAGAAATGATCGTGAAGCGAAGCGAATTGACCGTGAAATGCGTGAAAATGACTGTGAAGTGAAGTGGTATGACCGTGAACCAACACGGAATGTGTGGGAATGACCGTGATATGCATGGAAATGATCGTGAAGAAAAGCAAATTGACCGTGAAATGCGTCAAAATGACCGTGAAGTGAAGGGGTATGACCGTGAAATGCGTCGAAATGACTGTGAATCAACACGGAATATGTGGGAATGACCATGAAATGCATGGAAATGTTCGTGAAGTGAAGTGAATTGACTGTGAAATGCGTGGAAATGACCGTGAAGTGAAGGGGTATGACCGTAAAATGCATCGAAATGACCATGAATCAACACGGAATATGTGGGAATGACCGTGAAATGCATGAAAATGATCGTGAAGTGAAGCGAATTGAGCGTGAAATGCGTCGAAATGACCGTGAAGTGAAGGGGTATGACCATGAAATGCGTCGAAATGACCATGAATCAACACGGAATATGTGGGAATGACCATGAAATGCATGAAAATGATCATGAAATGAAGTGAATTGACCGTGAAATGCGTGAAAATGACCGTGAAGTGAAGGCGTATGACTGTGAAATGAGTTGAAATGACCGTGAATTAACACGGAATATGCGGGATTAACAGTGAAATGCATGGAAATGATCGTGAAGTGAAGCGAATTGACTGTGAAATGCGCGAAAATGACCGTGAAATGCGTCAAAATGACTGTGAATCAACACGAAATATGTGGGAATGACCATGATATGCATGGAAATGATCGTGAAGTGAAGCGAATTGACCGTAAAGTGAAGGGGTATGACTGTGAAATGTGTCGAAATGACCGTGAATCAACACGGAATATGCGGGAATGACCGTGAAATGCATGGAAATGATCGTGAAGTGAAGCGAATTGACCGTGAAATGCACAAAAATGACCGTGAAGTGAAGGGGTGTGACCGTGAAATGCGTCGAAATGACCGTGAATCAACACGGAATATGTGGGAATGACCATGAAATGCATGGAAATGATCGTGAAGTGAAGCGAATTGACCGTGAAATGCGTCGAAATGATCGTGAATCAACACGAAATATGTGGGAATGACCGTGAATTGCATAGAAATGATCGTGAAGTGAAGCGAATTGACCGAAAAATGCGTCGAAATGACCGTGAAGTGAAGGGGTATGACCGTGAAATGCATCGAAATGACTGTGAATCAACACGAAATATGTGAGAATGACTGTGAAATGCATGGAAATGATCATGAAATGAAACGAATTGACCGTGAAATGCGCGAAAATGACCATGAAGTGAAGGGGTATGACCGTAAAATGCGTCGAAATGACCGTGAATCAACACGGAATATATGGGATTGGCCGTGAAATGTATGGAAATGATCATGAAGTGAAGCGAATTGACCGTAAAATGTGCGGAAATGACCATGAAGTGAAGAGGTATGACCGTAAAATGCGTCGAAATGACCGTGAATCAACACGGAATATGTGGGAATGACCGTGATATGCATGGAAATGATCGTGAAGTGAAGCGAATTGACCGTGAAATGCATCGAAATGACCGTGAAGTGAAGGGGTATGACCATGAAATGCGTCGAAATGACCGTGAATCAACAAGGAATAGGTGGGAATGACCGTGATATGCATGGAAATGACCATGAAGTGCCGTGATTGGACCGTGAAATGAATAAAATTGACCGTAAACTTATTGAAATTGTCTGCGAAGTGAATGAAATGGATTTTTGACCATCGACCTAATGGAATCTTGGAAAATAACAAGGTTAGTTGGCTAAAGTAACTTCTCTTACCCCAAAATCATATATGGTACGTCAAGTAACTAATTTTAGTTTAGAAGATATTCTTGTTAAATGAATAAAGAAATAAATGAAAAAAAGAGGAAAAAAAATTTTATATGCTTATATATACGTATTTATATAAATATGTATTAAAGAAAATTGTAGGTAGAATAAATTTCTCCATGTAAAAAATAAAATAAAAATTAAAAAAATAAAAAATTTCATAGACTGGCACAGACTACAGTTATGGCTACGGTTATAATCCGTAGCTAAAGGTAAAATACCTTTTTCGATTAATCAAAAGACATTCGATTAATCGAAAATTGTAGGATTTTTGAGAAAAACTCACTGGACAGTTCTGGACCATTTTCAATTAATTGAAAGACCTTCAATTTATCGAAGTACATTTCAATAGACTTTTGGATTTTTATTTATTATTATTATTATTATTATTTTAAAAATTTTTGCTGTTGTAATCCCACCGCTTTTTGTGGGTCCTATTATGATGTATGTGTTATATCCAAACCGTCCATATTTTTGGCGAACTCGTATTAAGGCTTGAGACGAAAAATAAGACAGATCTAGCTATCAAGTGGACCAACTATTAAAGGTTGTGGATGATTGAACGTCTACCATTGAAACCCTTTTAGGGGTCACAGAAGTTTTGGATCATTATGAAACTTGTTTTTCCTCTTCATCCTGGTCTTTGTGACCTTATGAATAGATTGGATGGAAAATAAATGTTACGGTGGGCCCTACAAATTTTTAACGGTGAAAATCAATTTTCTGTTGTTCTTTGTTGTGTGGTCCAGTTGATCTTTGGATATGATTTTTTTTTATTATAGATAATGGTCCGAAATGATCTCGAAATATGGATGAACATTGTGGATATAATAAATACATAAATGTGGGGCCCATGTAACTTTGATATCTTTTGAACCGTTCGTACAACTCGGAGTTCGAGGAGCGTCTGCGCTCGTCTTCCCGCTTGAAGGAAAAAGCATGGGCATTTTCGACCTTTGGGAAGGCGTCCGTACAGCTGGGCCTTATTTTTGCAAGGAAAAATGAGGTGGGCTTGGTCTCGCAAATGGGCCATAAATGGGTCGTACAGTCACAAATTTCTCTATTTAAAATACTTGAGAGCATTTAATTCATCACATTTATTGTTTGTGAATATATCACAAAAGAATTTCATAAATCCAAGAGTCGCAATTTAGGCTCTCAAACACGGAATTTGAAGTCCATGATTTTTAAATCCATGTTACTTTAAAAGAACTGAAATTTCAGGATTTCAAATCCAAGATTACAAATCTGTTACGGGGAAAATGAACCGACCCACAAAGGAAGGGTCAGGTCGGCAACCCACGTATCCAACTCAATGAACAGTTCCAAAGCCCAAGAGATTAGATCGAGTTCGATGGCGCAAGTACTACAAACCCCGAAGAAGCCCGGCCGCCCGACTAAGCACCTAGGTCGGTATGACCTAAGTCGATAATCAAGGTCGACGATCAAGGTCGGCACCTTAAGGTTGGCACAATCCAAGTTGTCATGGTCCAAATCCTCTACTTATCTCTGGATTGGTAGACTGAGGCAAACCCATGTATGAGCAACGGTAATAGGCTATTAGGACTCATGAAGAAGTTAAAGGCTACAGAAATTGGACATCACGAAAACTTTCTTCATACAAGGTAGGCCATCACTTTGTTCAGCTTACGTGGACGAGCTCTCTTGTATCCCCGGATAATATTTAACACATCACCTGTGCACGACCGTTTCCATGGTCCGACTTCAAGGGAAGGTCAGCCCAATTAAGTTCGGTCTCCAACTAACATCTTTATGTCAGTTCCTGATGATCCGACCTTATCTAAGGAAGATAGGTCCGAAAACTTCTCCGGAGATCACAGGATTCGTCCATGACACAATCGTGATCCCAAGATCCTCTCCGAGGATCTCGGGGGATCCTCCTACTCAACAGGGAAATCCGTTCTACACTACCGCTTATCCTCAATTATAAATAGAGAGGCCTCTAATGGTGAAAGGTATATACTCCATTTAGCCTTAAAACCTCAATATTCAACTAAGACCCAGATCTTGTCCCTGACTTAGGCATCGGAGGGTCCCCCCGTTCTAGCCAGGGTCTTCCTTGTCCATTCTTTGTGTAGGTGAACAGATCCGGAAAGGCGCTAACCAGTTTCTACATCAACAGTTTGGCGCCGTTTGTGAGAATTTCGATATTGAAATGCGCTCTCATCTCACCATCAGTTCAACAATGGTGAAAGGGAAGAAGAAGATCCAGGCCTCCTCCGTTGCGCCTGACCTTGCATTGCCAGATCAGTATGTTAGCCACTGGGACTCAACTTCCCAGCTGCATGCTGACTTTGAACCTGCAGGGCTGGTGTAATGATCCCGTAATTGGGGAGGACGGTTGGTCTCCCTTGAACAATAAGTCGAAGCATTGAATAATAATATGAATTCTATTAAGCAGTTGTTGGAACAGCTTCAACCCCGACCCGCGCAAGGGGTCGAGCAGGCAGTGGGAACAACGGTCCAAGAGCCCCCTAGCCTTCTGATGCACCCACTGCCTCCCTTAGAAGCCGGCAACTCAAAACGTCAAGGCCGACACCTTCTCACATCTCTGGCACCGCAACACTGGCCGCCTCCGACCTTCGTCATGAGTTAGATAGGAAGAAGCGTGATAAGGCTCCCGAGGTAGCCATTGAAGCCGTGGCGGAAAGCGGCGACCCCTAGGAGGCCGAGTTGAACGACTTGCGAGGCCAGATCGGCGACATATGACAGGCCTATCGTACGAATGCCCCAACCTCAATGGAAGCAATTTGGGAAGAATTGGAGCCTCCGTTTATAGCTGATATCATGCGTGCGCAGTTTCCACTGAGGTTTTATATGCCTTAGATCACCCCGTACACCAGAACCGCGGACCCGACCGAGCATTTGGAATCCTACAGAGCTTAGATGGAATTGCAAGGAGTGTCAACTGCTACCTTGTGTTGTGCGTTCTCGTTAACCCTAGCCAGAGCAGCCCGGAAGTGGTTCTGACAATTGAAGTCGCGCTCGATTGACTCTTTCGTGCAGCTCAGCGAAGCCTTCATCACCAACTTCATTGGAGGAAAATAAAGCATTAAACCGACTTCCCATCTCCTCAATGTCGTTCAGAAAGAAGGCGAGCTACTGAGGATTACATCAAGCGTTTCAACCTAGAAACGATGTAGGTACAAAGCATTCTGAGGACATTGCCCTGACTGCCTTAATGGGAGGACTTAAGGAAGGAAGATTCCTCTTTTCACTCGACAAAAACCCTTCGATGACAATGGCCGACTTCCTCAACAAAGCTCAGAAGTACTCCAACACTGAGGAAGTAGCTGTCTTGCGAAGGGCCAATCGGAACAAAGGGAGCTCGGCCAAGGAAAAACTGCCTAAAGAGGAACCTAGTTCGACCAACGAAAACAAGAGGAGGAAAGAAGACGTGCCGCAAAGGAATCAGCGCCCGATCAGGCGGCCCGATAGTAGATTCAGCTCGTACACTCCTCTCAACAGGACACCCGAGCAAGTCCTCATGGAGGTCCGAGATAAATGGATCCTCAAGTGGCCGAGCAATATGAAATCCGACGGTGACAAGTGAGACAAACGAAAATATTGCCATTTCCATCGAGACCATGGCCATACGACTAGCGACTGTTTTGACCTTAAGGAAGAGATCGAAGCACTCATCCACAAGGGGCACCTCCGAGAATATGTCAACAAGAGAGAAGAACGAGTTTATTTGAGGAACGAGTAACCCATCAACAACGAACCGACCGGAGAAATCCGCACCATCTTCGGTAGGACAGCTGAAGGAGATGACTCGAACCGAGCTTGGAGAGCCCATACCAGAAGTATCAGCCACTCCAGCTCATAGCATCAAGTCCTCATCACCAGCAGACCCCCCGAAAGAGCAGAATGTAACACTTACGATCTAACCTTTAATGAAGAGGACACCCGAGGAGTCCATCATCCCCATGATGATGCACTTGTGGTCACTATGACTATAGCTAACTGAAAAGTGTTTCGAATTTTGGTCGATACCGGGAGCTTGACCGATATCCTCAAAGCGTTTGACAAGATGGGAGTAGGACGACCTCGACTCCGAGCTGTCAAAACTCCCCTGCTCGGGTTCGCAGGAAACAAGGTCACACCAGAAGGATCAATCCAACTCCCAGTAACAGCTGGGGACAGAGAGAACCAGATAACTGATTGATTTTCTAGTGGTAGATTGCTTATCTGTCTACAATGCCATTCTTGGGCGACCTTCTCTCAATGCTTTACGGGCCATTGTGTCGACGTACCACTTTGCGATGAAGTTCTCCACTGTCACGCCCCAAACTCGGAAAACAGTCTCACAAAATTCCCGATTTTTGAATCCGGTGCCGACAACCTCAGTAGTACCCCATTCTCGACTCCCAGCGCCCATATGCTAGATTTTGAGATAAATGGATCCTCAAGTGGCCGAGCCAGATGAAATCCGACGGTGACAGGCGAGACAAACGAAAATATTGCCATTTCCATCGAGACCATGGCCATACGACTAGCGACTGTTTTGACCTTAAGGAAGAGATCGAAGCACTCATCCACAAGGGGCACCTCCGAGAATATGTCAACAAGAGAGAAGAACGAGTTTATTTGAGGAACGAGTAACCCATCAACAACGAACCGACCGAAAAAATTCGCACCATCTTCGGTAGGACAGCTAAAGGAGATGACTCGAGCCGAGCTTGGAGAGCCCATACCAGAAGTATCAGCCACTCCAGCTCATAGCATCAAGTCCTCATCACTAGCAGACCCCCCGAAAGAGCAGAATGTAACACTTGCGATCTAACCTTCAATGAAGAGGACACCCAAGGAGTCCATCATCCCCATGATGATGCACTTGTGGTCACTATGACTATAGCTAACCGAAAAATGTTTCAAATTTTGGTCGATACCGGGAGCTTGACCGATATCCTCAAAGCATTTGACAAGATGGGAGTAGGACGACCTCAACTACGAGCTGTCAAAACTCCCCTGCTCGGGTTCGCAGGAAACAAGGTCACACCAGAAGGATCAATCCAACTCCCAGTAACAGCTGGGGACGGAGAGAACCAGATAACGACCATGATTGATTTTCTAGTGGTAGAATGCTTGTCTGTCTACAATGTCATTCTTAGGCGACCTTCTCTCAATGCTTTACGGGCCATTGTGTCGACGTACCACTTTGCGATGAAGTTCTCCACTGTCACGCCCCAAACTCGGAAAACGGTCTCACAAAATTTTCGATTGCCGAATCCGGTGCCGACAACCTCAGTAGTACCCCATTCTCGGCTCCCAGCGCCCATATGCTAGATTCCGATCCTGGGATCCTACAAGGAGGATTTTCAGTATGAATTTTTTTTTTGTAATGGAGCATAACCACAAGCATAACCAAGTCACAAAACAATATACCACATATCCACTATATCAAAAACTTTTAAGTACAATGCGGAAAAGGAAATACAATATAATGAGAGTAACAGAAACTCCAGAAGCTCGGCTGCACGCTCCAAGCTCAACGCTGCTGCAACCTAACGCCACCTGTACGCATCTATCGTGCATAAGCTTATAGAAAGCTTAGAAGGTGGTGAAAGTACGTGTAAGGCGAGTGTCAAGTATACAATATCAGAGTAATGCAGAAATATGCGGTAAGTCTATGAATGCTATCAGCTGTACCAAAGCTATGTAATGCAAGTCATGAATGTTATCGGCCACACCAAAGCCATGCGATGCGAGGCCTATGTAGCCAAATGTCATATGCGAGATGCAAAGCAAGCGTGCTAGTACTCATCAACTATACATATTAGTACAGTTCCTCTCTGGATATCACCGGGGTCTAATTACCTCACACTGACTGTCTCCTCCCTAGCTGCACAGTCAAGCAAGTGGAAGAGACCACACTATCCGCCTAACCAGTAGTCTGCCAATACCTACCCGGCTCATCAATAGCGGACACATTTGCGAGCTGGTCAAACTCAGCCTAGCTTATAGCCCCCTCACTCAGGCGGATAAGGCCACACCCCCTTCCAACCGACCACAACATAGTGAGAGACACGGCTTACTGGTATTCGGCACTCAGGCGCTCGTGTATCCACTCGGTCTAGACGTTGGAGCATCCCCTGATACCAAAAAGGTTCTGAAATTTTCACCCAAGGACATCCTAAGTGCCCATAATGCTAGAGCTAATATTTACGGTATCTGATACGACCATCCACGATGTATCTGTGGAGGCCACGGCCCTGATGTCGCTAGGGCGTGCAGTGATCAAGTTACACATATGCGAGATGCATGAGTCACACCATGCAAACATGCAGCAATCTCGCACGTACCACGCGCTCATGTCAGGCACTCCGTCTCATATGGAGTCCCGTAATGTTTTAGCCTAACGGCTTATGCTATGATCAAACATTTCTCATATCAAGCATACATATGATGCGTATGGGCATGAATCATGGAGTTATACTAAGCATTTTACAAAGTAATGAACTATCATTACAATGCAGATGGGCCTAGACGGCCTACACACAATAAGTATGGGTCTATCAATGGGCCCTAGGGAGAGTCACAATGCGAACATTTAACCAACATTGTACTTACAATATGGATGTCAAACCAACATTGCTCCCAAGGCACGGTTCGCCATAAAACATCATTACACAAACCATGGAGGAATCATACATTGCAATGGACCCTAAAGACATCCCATTGGGCCTTAAATACATTAAATGGGTCATATCGCATGGGCCTTATATTCATCAAGTGAGCCACATCAATGGGCCACACCAATGGGCCTTGTGTACATTGCAATGGGCCATAACCCATGGGCCTCCAATACGTTAAGGCGGCCTAATCATATGGGCCTCATATATATACCAAGTGGGCCTCAACAAACGGGCCACAAATACATCCAGATGGGCCTAATCACATGGGCCTTATATGTATACCAAGGTGGGCCACACTAAAACACAAGTGGTAATGATGATTTCCACCATTAAAATCCCTAAGGCCTACCATGAAATCTGTTTCTTCATCTAGCTGCTATGACCCTTGGAAATTTACACAGTGATAGTTGCAGTGGGAACAAATATCGACTTGGGAAACTGCTATGGCCATTGGAAATTTTCACACGGTGGGCATTATTGACCACTACATGAATGGTGGGGTCCACTTGAACTTTAGATCTGACTTATTCTTTAGCTCATGCCCAAAAATGAGCTTTAAAAATGGGTGGACGGTTTGGATGCAACACATGCATCATGGTGGGGGTCCACGAAGGCCCACCATCAGGTGTGTATATATATATATATATATATATATATATATATATATATATATATATATATATATATATATATATATATATACACACACACACACACACACACACATACACACACGCATCCACATACACTCACACACACACACGCTCACACACACACGCATGCACCCACCCACACACCCACCGTCCAGGGGACGGTGGGAATAAAACAATTACATCACTGTGGGCTCCACCGTCCAGGCGGACGGTGGAATTAAACACATACAGCATTGCGGGTCCCACGTGGGGCCCACTGTAATGTTTATACGCCATCCAATCTGTCCATCAGGTCACATAGACCTAGATGAAGGGTAAAAACAAATTTCAGCTTGATCAGAAACTTCTGTGGCCCCAAAAAGAGTTTTAATGGCAGGCCTTTAATTAACATTGTTTCCTATGATGTGGGCCGCCTAAGCGTTGGATCGGCCTAATATTTGGAGGGGGCCCACTTTAGGGAGTGGCCCACCACATGAACGGATTGGATGTCAAATAAACATCAAGGTGGGGCCCACGGCTGGAGCCGTGGGTTGCTACCTGTACCACCCTTACATAGCCTCTGATCTGCATGAAGCCTTCTGCTACTTGTGGCAACAACATGCAGCAATTTCTTCTTTTTATTTATTTATTTTTTTTATTTTTTTGAAAACCTATATTTTTGAGGTTTTTCTCATGTGGGGCCCGCATCAGGTGAATCGGACCCAACCATTCGGTCCTATGACTTAATACGAGCCATACAAGCCCAATATTGAATATATTTTGGTGAATAGAAACAGCAAGTTGTTTTTCAACTGTGACCACCACAATTTCCTATGCTATGGCCCGCCAGAACATTGGATTGAGTCTAGTTTTCAACTCAACGTCTAAAATGGGCTAGGGAAAGGAATGGACAGTATAGATAAAAAAACATACATCAAGATGAGGCCTATATGAGTGGGCCACCCCATGAGCTTGGAAACAAGCAAATATTTGTGTTTTACCAGTGACGTCCAACGTCCCTGGACGCTGGACGGGTTCTCACAGCACATGCATGGTGTGGGTTTTGCTCAAGTGGCCCACGTCATGATGGATGGTGTGGGTACAACACATATAAGGTGGGGTCCATCCAAGTGGGCCATATGGCCATATCATCACATGAAAGGAAAAGAGGGAGAGAGAGGGAGAGAGAGAGAGAGAGAGAGAGAGAGAGAGAGAGATGGGACACGTGTGATGGAGGGGCCCCGACACGATGGGCCCTCTCTTGCGATCTATTGTACATCAAGTGGGTCCCAATACATGTGGGCCCATTAAATTAAAATCCAACGATGGAGATCCCTTCTCCACTAAAATAGACGCTCTAGATGACCCTATGCATGTGAGAAAAAAAAATGAACATCATAATGGGGTCCATGGAGAATGGCCCCATCATAGAATGAGTATGAGCATCAAGGTGGGCCATCGGCCACATCTAGGGTCCCAAGTGAGATCCGTACCATCAATCGGTAAGCCTCACTTGGCCCTTCATCATAAAAATGAAATCTAAGCCTATAGACAACACCCACCTTTCGATTTAATCGGTCTGTTGGAACGACTATCTACTTGTGCTCCTCTTTGATGGTGGAAGATGAGAAGTGGATGGCTATGATGGAAGATCTTGGGATGGGAAAGTGGGCCACAAAAACTCTTTTCTCTCTCACATGAAATGCTTGGACGTGTGGTGCTCTTGTTTGGAATTGTGAAGGAAAAGAGAGAGAGGTGTGGTGGTTGTAAGAGAGATGTGAGTGATGGGTGTGATGGGTGAAAGGGTGAGGTGAGTGATGGGTGAGGTGATAGATGTGTTGACTTTTTGGGTTTACCTGACTTGTAGAGATAGAAAGCATGGGGTGCTTTGTACTTGACATGAGGGGTGATTGATGGGATTGATTTGACATGTTGTAGAGATTCTCTTGGGATTGCAAATCCGTGACATTTCTTCGAAATAAACGCCGGCCCACATCTTCCGGCTTGGGTATCGGATCGGTGCGCGAGTCGCAGCGTTAGAACCGCGGCGACGGTGCGGTTGCAATGATACAGGTCTCGAATTAAGCCGACTCAATTCTACAGGATACGGGTCTCGAATTAAGCCGACTAAATTCTATAGGTCGCAATGATATAGGTCTCGTATAATCCAAACGTTGATTATACGTCGCAGGTTGCCGGAATTCGACAGGAAGGATCGCAGAAGTCGACGGAGCAGTACGAACTAGGATACGGGTCTTACACCCACTGAGCACGGTGCTGGACTGGTCAGGGGAGACCAACAGGAAGCTCGACAATATTATACCTTGGCATTACAGACCCAGCAGCAAATGATGATGATCACCTCCCTCGATCCTTGAGAAGACTCAACCGAGAGAGGATGTCCTATGAAGGACCTCGTATCCCTCCCACTCAATGACTCAAATCTGACCCGAACAGTGTAGATCGGGACATCTCTGACGCTGCCATTACGAGACGAAATCATGGACCTTCTCCGCCGATATGCAGACATTTTTGCATGGTCCCACCAAGATATGCTCGACATCAGCCCGAAGGTCAAGGTCCACAAGTTGAATGTCGACCCCGACCATCGACCAATCTGACAAAAACAAAGAGCATTCGAACCCGAACCGTATGTCATAATCGGAGAAGAAGTCGAGAAACTTCTCAAAGCTGACTTCATTAAAGAGATTTACTATCCGGACTGGATAGCCAACGTAGTTTTGGTAAAAAAGTCCAATGGGAAGTGGAGGGTCTGTGTTGATTACACCGACCTGAACAAAGCTTGCCTCAAAGATAGTTTCCCTTTACCCAGGATTAACCAACTTGTTAATAATACAGCTGGGCATGAGCTGCTGAGCTTCATGGACGCCTATTCAGGCTACAACCAAATTGCAATGCATCCCTATGATAAGTAGAAAACGACCTTTGTTACTGACAAATGGCTCTACTGCTACAAGGTCATGCATTTTGGGTTGAAGAATGCTGGAGCCACATACCAAAGGCTCGTCAACAAAATGTTCGCCCACCAAATTAGGTGCTCCATGGAAGTGTACGTTGACGACATGCTCATCAAGAGCATTAAAGTTGCAGACCATGTATCTGACCTCAAAGAGATGTTCCTGATCCTTCGGGAATACCAAATGAAACTGAATCCGAGTAAGTGAGCCTTCGGCGTCAGCTCTGGTAAGTTCCTCGGATTCTTGGTCAGCCAGAGGGGAATCGAGGTGAACCCCGATAAAATTCGAGCCTTGCTCAATACGAGCTTGCCCAGGATGACGAAAGAAGTCCAATGCCTCACAGGAAGAGTAGCAGCACTGAATCGTTTCGTATCTCGAGATATAGACAATTGTCTTCCCTTTTTCAAGCAATTGAAAGGGAAGTAGAAAATATAATAGACAGAGGAGTGTGAACTCGCCTTTCATCAACTCAAGCAATACATGGGGTCACCGTTATTGCTCTCGAAGCCAAAACAGGGAGAACCATTATTGCTATACCTAGCAGTTTCGACAGCAGCAGTCAACTCAGCTCTAATCAGGGAACAGGAAGGGAAAAAACTCCCAGTATACTATGTCAGCAAGGCCCTGGTCTTTGCTGAGACCAGGTATGTAAAACTCGTATCCCAACCCGTACCCTTCCGTAGGCTTCCGCGGTCTTCCCGATCGAATTTCGGCAACCTTCGACCCTCAACCGGCATTTTCGCGCGACCTGATTCATACGCCGTCAACTCGAGTCGACTCAACCTAAGACTGGTACCTTAGTGACAGCGCTGTCGCCGCGGTTCCGATGCCGCGACTCGCACGCCAAGGCGATACCCAGGCCAAGAGATGTGGCACGCGTCTAGTTCGAGGATAAATATCGCGCATTGCAATCCCTAGAAAATATCACATCAATCCTATCAATCACATCAATCAAGTACTTCATCCCATCATGTCAAGTACAAACACCCATCCCCAAGCAATCCCTAAAGTCAACACACTCTCTCTCCACCCATCAAGTACACCTATCCATCACTCACATCTCTCACCTATCATCTCTCTCTCTCTCTCTCTCTCTCTCTCTCTCTCTCTCTCTCTCTCCTCATTTCTCTCTCATTTCTCCCCAAGCTCCATGAGAGCAACTCACGTCCAACCTTCCCTCCATTTTCCACCCACTATGAAGCTTCATACCCCATCATCCAACCTCCAAAATCTAATCTCTACCATTGATTCTTTCTCCTTGGAACTAGATTGCCCTAGTGCGGAAGAAGTATTTTTGAACGTGGGTGCTTCTCTCTCTCTCTCTCTCTCTCTCTCTCTCTCTCTCTTTCTCTCTCTTTCTCATTTTTGTGTGATGTGTGGCCCACTCGAATGGACCCACCATGATGTATGTCTTATCCAAACTGTCCAAGTCATGTGGACCCTACCTTATGGTGGTGGAAAAATACAAGTATCAGAAAGATTCAAACCAGGTGGGCCACGTTTATGTGGGACCCACCTTAATGAAATACGAGCCATGTCCGTGTGGGACCCACCACGATCCATGTGTTTACCATGCTGTCCAGCGTCCATGGATGCTGGACGTGATGAGAATGGGGTGTGTACTGATAAGGAGTGTGTGTACTGACAAGCTAACAAAAATAATAAAAATATATATATTTATATATTTGAGTTTTTGAGTGGACCACTAATGCAAGCCTCACCTTGATGTATAAATTCAATCAACGCCGTTCATCCTTTTTCCCATACCATTTTAGGTGTTGACCTGAAATAGTGGTTTTCACCGTTAAAACTCACCCTAATGTTTTGGTATACTGAAAATATACTGGATATTGGACTCTTTTGGACGGTATCGGGCCATGGAATGCAGTGGCTGGGGTGGATTCCCCTGATGCGGCCCTATCACAGAAAAACCTCTGAAAAATTGAGTTTTCAAGAGAAATTAAAAAATTAAAAAATTAAAAAAAAAATGCTGCAGCGCCTGCTGCTGCAGACGCTGCTGGTGTCACTGTATGATGGGCGGGCAACAGGACCATGGTCCAGCCGTGGGCCCATCAAGATGTGTATTCAACATCCACCCCATGCATACGGTGGGCCCCTTCCTGAAGTGGGCCCCCTCCAAATTTCAGCCATATACGTGGCTCAAATGGCCCACATCATAGGAAACAGCGGGACTTGAACGTCAACCATTGAAACCCTTTTTGGTATTATAGAAGCTTTGGATCAAATTGAAATTTGTTGTTTTCCCTGCATCCAGGTCCGTGTGACCTTATCAATGTATTGGATGGAAAGTAAACATTATGGTGGGCCCACATGGGACCAACCTGCTGCTGGGAGCTGATTGGCTGGTCTACTACACCGGCTATAGAGCTGGCGCATTGACGTCACCAAACTCCAACGGCCCCACCCTGTTATCACCCAGATCGTCCATCGGGACGGTGGCCTGTTACACACCAGCTATATAGCTGATGACGTCAGCTGGCCCTGTGGGACCCTGAAGTATATGTTGTATCCCAGCCGTCCATCTGTGCGGTTTCCACCTTGATGACGTATGAATCCGGGCCGTCCATCGGTTGAACGTCCAGCAGCATACAGCTGTTGGATTGTTAGCCAGTTCTGTGGGCTCCATTCCACCGTCAAACTGTCCAGACGTCCAACCATATGTACATTTGATGTTTATATATATATATATATATATATATATATATATATATATATATATATATAGATGTGGTGGTCCATCCACGTGGGGCCCACCTGAGATTTGGATCTCACCTGCACTGTTCATCTGTTTACTATCCAGACCGCCTGTCTGATGGACGGTGGGCCAGCCCCATGTAGTTGTGACGTCAGCAAATTCTGCTGATCTGATCTTGAGATATGTGTTATATCTCAACTGCCCGGGACCCACCTATGATGTATGTTTCTCATTCTCACCGTCCAACATCTGGACGGTGAGCTCCCACCCACTCCACACGTGTGGTATCCATCGTCCAGTGCAAGGACGGTGGGATCCACCATGATGTATATGTATTACGTCTGCACCGTCCATCTATTAATTCCAAGCTATCCAGCTGTGTGGACGTGGACTCACCATAATCTATGTGATTTATCGACAATGTACATGGTGTTGTGGGGCCCTGCATTGGCATATGTGTTTTGAACCACACCGTCCAATGTTTGGACGGTGCTGGATAGGTTGGATGGCGCTGTGGACCCCAGCCACGATGTATATTTTGGTCCACACCGTCCAAAATGTCTGGACAGTGCTGAACTACCTTTGGATGGTGCTGTGGACCCCATACTCCATGTATGTATTGTGTATCTACATCGTCCAGTGGTCTGGATGGTGGCGACGACCTCGATGTATTTATTGTATCCACATCGTCCATCCCTGGACATGGTCATGGACCCCACCTTGATGTATGTGTTGTACATCCATTTTGTTCATCTGGTGGGCCCATTTGGGAGGTACAGGCCCACCTGCTAGTTGTGCAGAGCCCACCTGCTGTGTGGCTCAGTGTGATGTATTTGATGCCCACGGGATAGGGCCTATTATAAGGGAATTGCGGCCCAGATAGAAAGGCCCATTGTGATATGTATTAGGCCCATTGTCGCGGCTTAACTATGAGGCCCATCATGATGTATTTTTGGCCCATGTGCAGGGCCCACCTGTTTGTATTTTGGTCCATGTGACAAGGCCCACTTGCCTTGTATTCTAAGGTCCATATGATAGGGCCAACTTGTAATGTGTTGTTCGCACCGTCCATTCACATAGCCCCCACGCGATGTATGTGTTTTATCTAAGTTGTCCATTGATGGACCCATTTGGAATGAGCAGGACCCAACCCATTGAGATGTATATTGAGGTCCATGGGTCGTACCCCATTATGATGTATCTAAGGACCATGGGTTGTGGCCCATGGTGATGTATATTAGGCCCGTGTATTCAACCCATTGTGATGTATATTAAACCCTTGTATGAGGCCGTGGGCCCACTATATGTTTGGCCCTATGTAGGCCACTCCTTGGGAGTAATGTTGGTTAGATGTCCACATTGATGGGCAATGATGGTTGGATGTCCACAGTGTGACCTTCCCTTAGGCCTTGTTAGACCCATTCTCATCATTCCCTTAGTGGTTTAACCCAAATAAGTGGGCCCCATTCACCATGAGTGGATGGCTCATGGTTGATCGACTGTTCATCTATGGACTCCGCCCTGTTTATGTGCTGGTTGTCCGTGTCGATTTGCCGATCCTGATTATTGATCAATCCCAATTGTCGTGGCCGATTGCCAATTAGCGATCGAGGCTGATTATCATGACCAATTGCCGATTCCGTTTGACATGACCGATTTACCGATTCCGATTGTCGTGGCCTATTTGATGTATATGAGCCCAAGTATCGAGGCCGATTCCAAGTGTCGATTCCGATTGTTAAGGCCAATTTCGATTGTCGAGGCCGATTGTCAAGACCTATATGATACATACGCGACCCATAGTTGAGGACTAGTGTGATGTATTTATGGCCTATGGGCAAGGCCCATTGTGATGAATTCATGGCTTATGGGCAAGGTCCATTGTGATATGTATTAGGCCCATAATGCATGACCCATTTGACGTATCCGAGACCCATGTGTAGGGCCCACATGTCATGTATTTGAGGCCCATGAGCAAGGCCCACCCGTTGTGTATATATGGCACTTAAGTAAGGCCCATTGTGTTGTATATTAGGCCTTTGTGTGAGGTCGTGGGCCCATTATATGTTTGGCTTTGTGTGAGCCATTCCTTGGGGGCAATGTTGGTTAAACGTCCACATTGTCGAGGCCGATTGTTGATACCGGTTATTGATACCGATTATGAGTATGTGACTACATGGCATCATGATACATGTCCATACGCATCATCTGCATGTTTGTTATGAGATGTGGTTGACCATTGCATATGTCATTAGGCAGATTGTTATGAGACTTCCTGATAGGCAGAGGTTATCTCACATGAGCACACGGTATGCGCATGATTCATGCATGACTGGATTGTATGGATCATGCATCTTGTATTGTATGCCCTAGCAACATCTGGGCCGTAGCCTCCACAGGCATATCATGGATGGCCAGACGGGACACCGAAAATTTGTTATACATGGGGTGCTATAGATATCCCTGGGTGAAGTCCCTAAACTCTCTTGGTCTAGAGGTTGCTCCAACGTCTAAAACGAGTGGATGCATGAGCGCATGAGGGTCATATACCGTTAGGTCGCGTCTCCCACTGTGTCGTGGTCGGTTGGAAGGGGGTACGGCCTTACCTGCCCGAGAGGAGGGGGCAATGCTAGGCTGAGTCTGACCAGCTCGAGGAATGGGTCCGCTATCGACAAATCGGGCCCGATATTGGCAGGCGGATAGTGACGTCTCTTCCACTCACCTTGTTGCGCGCGATCGGACGACAATCTGGTTTGGAGTGTAATAGACCTTGGTGATTTCCTAGAGAGGAACCGTACTGATATGTGGACTTATTGAGTAAGAGTTGCATACTCATGCATTCATTTCATTCACTATCCACTCGGGCTGGTGGTGCGCAACTAATTATTGTGTACCTTCGCATTGCCAGGATTTTGGTTGGGCGCGCGACTAACCTAAGACCAAGAGTTTACCACATTGTGTCTGACTATCCAAATTTAGGTATGTGACTGATTTGAATAGAAGTCCTTTGTGATGGACCCCATAACTTGCGATACTACGTACTATCATCCCGACTTCATCCAGTTTTGTAACGCCCCGGATTTTTGCCAACCTGGGATTAGACGTCCTTAGGCAATGGGTCGATCCTAATACCTCATTAACTTGTCAGAACTGAATCCCAAAGTCTAAAGCCGCCTTTGAATTCATTTCCTTCACAAATATCACCCTTCATCACCTTGATCTTCCAATTTTTCTAAGAACTTTCACCCTAGACACTATCTTAAACTAACTAAGTAGTATAACTTGGATCACTTTATATACAAATTACAAAGGCACTCGTACCACCTCGACCAGAAATCACTTAGGACTAAATCCTTTAGAAATGAGACAAAGTAACTAGGTGTGAAACTAGATTAGCTACGAAATCCGTTTGAATCGCTTTAAATACGATCTGCAAGACCCAAAACTTGTAGAATCATTGACGCTAGGTTGCCCTAAAATCTAGGATCAAACTCATTACCCGGCTTCTCGAGCATCTTGAAACTCCGTATCAGATCTAGACCGCACGTCGGAAGTCCGAATAGCTCGAAGTTAAGGAATTAGGACCGCCTCGTTGGGCTTGACAACCATCTCGGAAATCAAGTCCAGACAATGTCCCACAGCCATTCGATCGCGTCCGGAGTGAGAGTGTGTGAAAAACACTATTCCCTTTACAAAATAAATATCTGGAATAGTGATCTGGCACCATTCGCTTGCGCATCAGTATTAAGCAACCAGACCGTCAGAATCAGACTAAATTACACCCTCGGATTAAGAAAAATTTTAGGAACATTTACATGTGCTTGGAATTTCGGATCGTGGCCCACTGACCGTTGAACTGAAAGTGGTCCGCCACGTGCGATCTGGGAATCCGATCGAGTCGAAAACGTAATCCCACATAGATCCATGTGTGGTGAGCTTAAGTCTGACGTTTAGCTCAAGGGGGGCCACCAGAAACACTCTTTTGAGCTGGAACATCGCTGAAATGCTTATAATAGCAATAACCCTTGAACCTGAGTCTGTTTTGGGGAATTCTGAGACTATATAAGGACTTAAACCCTCTCTCATGGCAGCCATACGAATTTGAGATTTGAGAGAGGGAAAAGAAAGAGAAAGTGTGGGAGTTGTGGGAAGATCTCCTCGCCGCTCTACCCTGCTACTATCGGTGCTTAACCACCTCATTCTTGCCGCTTTCCCGGCGATTCCGGCGTCATTTCTAGGTAATAAACCCTAACCCTAACCTGTTTGGGGGATTAGACAGTTGTAGGTTAGGAAATAGCTAACCTATTTCATTCTCTAGGTTGTCAAACTCCCGTATACGGAAGCTTAGCGAACCTATCGACTCCGTTACGATTCTACGACACAAGGTGAGGACTTTAGGTGTATAGGTTATGGTTTTCAACGCTTTCAATGTCAGATAATGGTAGATTCATGATCTGCATGCAATTGCACATGTACAAAGTGCTTTCCGTTTTTTGTTTCGATTAGAATTGTAGAATCTGGAATTTCACATACTCTAGGTATTCGTATAAAATACCGTATACATTTTTTTTTTTGAAATGTGTTTGACATGTTTATTTGTCGTATGGATATATGACGTATGGATAAAATACTTATTTGGCGAAAGGATTCGTCTAAATACATGTTTTACTAATACACACTATGTATGTAGAAATACTGTATTGTAAAGAGTGCCGTATACATGTATATTTTGGAAATGTGTTTGCCATGATTATTTGTCGTATGATTATATAATATATGGATAAATTACTTATTTGGTGAAAGGAATCGCCGTAATACATATTTGCTTGTATACACTATGTATGTTGAAAATACGTATTCTAGAAAATACTGTATACGTATAAATATTGGGAGATGTATTTATCATGATTACTTGCTGTAGTAATATATTACACATGGATAAAATACTCACTTGGCTAAAGGATAGCCCTAATACATGTTTTGCTAACATACACCATGTATGTTGTAATAGTGTATTCTAAGTGTTTGTGAAAATGATTGAATGAGTATCGAATTCTCATTCGTACTCGCCATGACTAATTGTCATGGATTCATGATTGTTGTATCGGCGATACCCCTTTGACGAAAGGATTTGCCCTAAATCACGCCACGGCCAATAGACACCATATATGCTAAAATGTGTGGCCCAAGTGTTTGTGGAAATGACTGAATGAATATGGAACTTGGATTCCTGCTTGCCATGACTATCCGTCGTGGGTGTACGCGTGTTATGATTGGGGCAACTCCCTAGGGAAAGGATTTGGCCTAATGCCTATGTGATCGACATATGTCATGTATGTTGATGTATGTTTGTTTAAGTGTTTCTTGAAATGTCTGAATGAGTAGTAGTTAGCAAATTGTAATGTATAAGGGTGTTGAGATATGATTCTCAACCTCTTTTAACTATGTGTATGATCTCCTTGGATTGTTGTGTGATTAGGAATTGTACATGTATAAACTCATGCTTATGTTGTGATTCATAACATGCTCAACTACTTTATGATTATAACTATGTAATGCATATGTTTAAATTTATATTTACGTTGTATGATCCGTCATGGGTGATGGGGGAGCGGAGCAACGAGTGCGTCTGTACCTGACCACGCGACTCTAAACGGATAATACTATACCTTGATAGTATGAGTTGAATCTTGATCCATTACTGCTTTATCTATCTGCAAGTTATCATGTTTGGGGCTATAATTGTAGTCCAGACAATCGGTACCAGAATTGAATTCGTGGCTGTGATTCATTTGCCACGTGAGATGTGTTCGACGAACCCGAGTCGTACTTCGGTTGGCGATAGTGGTTGGCCACGCGAAGTGCTTATGCATTTCATGTCGTTCAACTTGTTGTGCGCTCGAGCTAGCCGAGCTCGTCAAGTAACCCGATCTGTCTAATGTATGTTCACCATGTTTGGGCGCCATCGCTTGAACCTAGGGTACTAAACTTACCAGTGAAATCCCTTTTAACCATGGTACCTCGATCCGCTAAGACTCGTGAGCCGGGCATGGTGGTATGGGACACCGTGGTCGAGCTGTCGGCCTATGCTGGGGCCACGTGCCTCCCCGTAGTGGCCAGTGAGCAACCAGACTCGTGAGCCGAATACGGTGGTATGGGACACTGTATTCGAGCTGTCGATACTTACGGCGAGAGCCGAGTACGGTGAGACCTGTGCTCGTGCTGACGGGCGACGAGTCCTCCGTAGTATCTTCGAGTATACTCCAAGGGTCTGTGATTGGCGATGAGTCTTTCACAGCAACTAGAGTATGAGTTGAGCCGAGTACGGTGAGACCTGTACTCGAGCTTATGGCTAGTGATTGAGCCGAGTACGGTGAGACCTGTACTCGAGCTGACGGCCAGCAATTGAGCCGCATACGGAGAGATCTGTATCCGCGCTGACGGGTGACGAGCCCTTTGCGATGCCTTCGCTATGCTTCTCGAACCATAATATCGTATGAGATTAACTAGGATTGACGACCCTAGAATGGATCATGTTTGGGAATGATACAAGGGAGGTACCTTAGTTTCCCAATCTTCTTTGTTTGAAATGGACTAATAATAACTCGGTAATCATGATCATCATCGCACCGCATGTGCTTAGTAGATGTGGTATGGCGCAGAGGAGTTAAGCATTCGCGAACGTAAGATGATGTCGCATGAGGGTGGTTTGGCAAGGGCATACGATCATGTCATTTCATTCTCGCACTTAATAAGAGTAGTTAGAATTGTTTGATTTGTACTGCTTTATCATTACTGCTTGACTGAATTGATAACATGTTAACCTATGCTTTATTGTTCCACTGAGTTGATCACTCACTCCCACGATACGGGACGGTGTTCCGAACACCCACCAGACTTTGTCTGATTGCAGATGGCGACGCTACTTCTAGGCGGAGCCGGACTTCTATGACGACGGAATGCTTTCTCGTATATGCTGTTTTCTGGCGGCTTCGTGAGAGCCGTACCTTGATTGTCGGGGCTACAGGGATGTTGACTAGATCATACTACACAACTTGGTATAATTTACTTGTAATTATTTAACCTGGTAACTTTATCACACTCTGGAGACTCACCACAGATTTTATATATTTTATATATCTATCACAGTCTTCCGCTTGCTAATTTATTGTCTCTGGAGTATGATATTCTGTTTTGGCTTAATCTCACTCATGTTCAATGCACAAATACAGTCAACATTCAATCATCATTCATTTTGTTGCATAAGTGATGTTCTGGAACTCGGGAGTTGAGTTTATGCTCGAACCCCGATTTTCAGGGCGTTACAAGTTTGGTCATTTAATTCGCATCGCATATTACATTGCATCCGTAGTACTTAGCATTTTGGATTGCTATGTTTCTGCATTTGATATGGTCGTTAGTACTCATGCCTTGCATCGCATAGCCTTGGTACGGCTGATAGCACTCATAGACTTACTAGTATATTTCCGCTTATTTCGGTATTGTATGATTTATGACATTGTATCATCGGCATCTAATATTTGGTTCGATTTAACTCCTCATTTGCATAGCTGATTTGCATTCTGTACCCTGATATTGTATGACTCATGGACTTGTCCGTACTTCCGCTTACTCTGATTACTCTGATATTACTTACTTGGCACATACCTTGTGCACACACTTTCACCGCCCACTAAGCTTTTTATAAGCTTATGCATGATAGATGCGTGCAGGTGATGTTAGGTTGCAGCAGCGTGGAGCTTAGAGCATGTAGCTGACTTCTAGAGATTTGATTTTATTTTGACATATGTATTTCCCCTTTCAGCATTGTATTCAAGTTTATATTAGTGGATATGTGATGATGATGTTGTTTTTGTGATTTGGGTAAACTTGTGGTTATGCTTCCTTTGAGAAATGTACGTTGGAAAATTCTCCTTCTAGGATCTCAGGATCGGAACTTGGCATATGAGTGCTAGGAGCCGAGAATGGGGTACTACGGAGGCTGTCAGCACCGGATTCGGTGATCGGGATTCCTGTGAATCTGATTCCCGGGTTTGGGGCGTGACAGAAGTTAGTATCAGAGCATAACTTGGGAATACCTGAAGATAACATCATATATCTGCTGATATCTACCCTGCACTCTACGATTGTTGAGAACTTAGAATGATTAGATCGCCAAGTTCGAATAACTTAGAGATTTTTCTGATATAGCTCCCTACCGTTGAGATTGTAAGGCAATATAGTATTCCTATTTCGATACTTTCTGATTCGGGATCCGTAGATCAGTGGGGTCACCATTCTGTTGATGAGGCGTCTTAGGAGCAAGAGCCTGAGGTTCGTGGGCATTATCCCCATCTCTTAAGTGTTCGATCATGTTGATAAGTTTTGCGATAGGTAGCCCCTTCCTTGGTGAGCTTTGTATTGGTTGTAGTGTGTTTTAAATTTCGAGGACGAAATTTTTATTAGGAGGGGAGAGCTGTAAAACCTGTATCCCAACCCGTACCCTTCCGGGGTCTTCCTGGTCGAATTTCGACAACCTTCGACCCTTAACCGACGTTTTCGCGCGACCCTGATTCACACGCCGTCAACCTGAGTCGACTCAACCTAAGACTGGTACCTTAGCGACCGCGCCGTCGCAGCGGTTCTGATGCCGCGACTCGCGCGCCGAGGCGAAACTAGGGCCAAGAGATGTGGGCTCGTGTTCAGTTCGAGGATAAATGCCACGCGTTGCAATCCCTAGAAAACATCACATCAATCCTATCGATCACATCAATCAAGTACTCCATCCCATCATGTCAAGTACAAACACCGATCCCCAAGCAACCCCTAAAGTCAACACACTCTCTCTCCACCCATCAAGTACACCTATCCATCACTCACATCTCTAAAAGGGCAGCTATATGCCCTAGAGGGGGGTGAATAGGGCAATGCCAAATAAAACTTAAAACAGCGGAATAATAAAAGATATAAATAACAATGCTGAAATAATAACACTCTCAAAACATATGAAATATGAGAATGATACTAAATCAGTTCTAAGGACAACCTTACACCAAAAACCAATGGCTTATGGTAGGACAACCTTATTTCTAGAACGATCTAGAAAACACAAATGATATGGAAAATAAATTAAGAATAACTTAAAGAAATAAATCCTAAGTTATTACACCATTCAACCACACTTGCTTGAAATGAAAATTACAACATTCATCCACAAAAGCAATTCACAATACTGAAGGAATAAATGAATAAAGAAATCAAGCACATCCACAACACAACGATATATAGTAGTTCGCCTGTGTGTTCACCAACCTGTAGCCAATAACCACACAAAAAATGCTACTCCACTCCTAATATCCTCACACAGGGGATATTAGCATGCACTATCAAAATAGGTTTTCACAGGTTCACCCAAAACCTTCACAATTGTGTCTTTTTATCTCGGGCTTACATAATCCAAAAACCCCCACAATCTGAGTTTTCTGGCTCTCCTCAGATAACCAAAACAATGAGATTTTTCTGGCAAATCTCAAACAAAACCAGAGAAAGTAAATTACAAAGTAAAATACCTGGATCTCCTTTTGAAGTAGCCCAGTAGAACCAATCGGAGTAGATGAATGATACGTCGTTCAATGTCCAATACTCACATAAAGAATGGTTCTATGTCTAATTGATTTTAGATTAAATCAAGAAGAGCAAGGTCTATTTGATTTTGATCCCAAAAGAAGGAATATCACAAATTCCTCTTTTCTAAATAAGATTGGAATATGGATAAAAATCACAATAGAAAAATGCTAACAAAAGGAATATTAAATATGCACAATAGCTTAAAGAATAATCACAACTTATCTCAGAGTATAGCCTTAAATTGCTTGAATTGAATGGAATGGAATGAATAAACTCTGAAATTTGTGCATTATTTATAGCCTGAAAAATCCCATCTTCGACTGGTCTTAGGATCCTAGGACTGATCGTAGCATCAAAGATTTTGAAAGATTTCCGTGGAATTAGATTAGCTGTTCTCACGACTGGTCTTAGGTAGCCTACGACCGGTCGTGGACTACCTACGACTGGTCGTGAGACACCTACGACTGGTCGTGGGACTCGAGATAGGTCGCTGGAGTTCAAGTCGTAGGACTACGACCGGTCGAAGGATGAGTCGTAGGACTTCCCAGGACTGGTCGAAGCAAGTCCAGGACTGGTCGAAGGATAACCAGAAAAATTTCAAAATCTGTAACAACCTAGGACTGGTCCTGAGAAACCTAAGACTGGTCGTTGCAGACCTAGGACTGGTCTTAAGATCTTTAGGACTGGTCTTAGAACAGTCACACCAAGTAAATTAAAATATTCGGATTATGTATCCAGAATGACCTATCATACAGACCAACCTAAGGTCAACCTAAGGTCAAACAAACCTTGAAGTGAGATGGACATTGAAGTCTTGAAGGTCTGTATTCTCAGATGATCTTGAAGTAGAAGCTTGAGTCGAGTTGATGGTCTTTCTCGAGCTTGGTACATTCTTGACTTGTCTTGATGAAGTCTTCTAATCTTAAACTTGTTAGAAGCAAACTTGAAGTCTTCTATTCTTGTAGACTTCATTCATGACATGTCTTGCAAACATTCTTCATTTATGATCTTGTCTTGAAAACATTCTTCATTCATGATCTTGTCTTGAAGCAGTGTGTAGTCACAAACAAGAAACACAAGAAGTACAAGATATATAGGTTTTGGCACTACAAAATTTGACAACCAAAGGGATATGAAATTATAGCACTAACAATCTCCCCCTTTGTCAAATTTGTGACAAAACACATTTATAAATATAAGAGTAAAATGAAGAAAGAATCATGAGCCATCAGAGTGAAAAAAAATACTCTACTCCCCCTAAGTGAGTAGAAACAATCAACCATATTCAAGTACTCACTCTCTCCCTTTCTCCCATTCTCCCCCTTTCAATACTACTCCCCCTTTTTGTCACAAAATGACAAGGGAAGGCCAAAGGAGAGAAGAGAACACCATATGAAGAGTCAAGATTTAATTATCAAATTAGTACAACACTTCAATGTCATCAATCCAAAACATACAACCAAAGTCATTAATCGTAATAATAATACAGAATCCATCATATTCAAACCAAAATAAAAATAAAAAAAATCCACCTAATCAGATCCAGATGAAGGAGCAGGGATGGTTGGATCAATCTGATGTAAACCCCTATTAATGCGACGAAGATATTTTCGCATATATTTAAATTGCATATCATGGGCTACACTCAGGTTATCAACCTTCTCCTCCAATGCACTTAGACGTGCATCATAACCAGAAGATGGATCGTAATCAGAATCATTTTGGGAGTCAGTTTCAATGTCTTCAAATATATCATCCATATTTATATCAGCCTGTGGAGGAAGATCAGCAGCTTCCCCTTCATTTCCTGCTTCAGCACCACCTTCATAGAATTGACCAGGAAGCAAATCCAACTTCATCTTATTTAAATTAGTATTATTGAATAAAAGATGATGAATTGATGCCTCATTCTCAGGTAAAGAAACGAGCATATTTGTGGCTAAACAAGTCATAAGATAACCAAATAGAATATCACTATGACCCGGATGAAGACGAAACTGAATGATAAAATGACATATCAAAGAAGGTAAACAGACAACAATGCCGGACATAACAGACTGCAATACCCGAACCATGAAGGCAGTTAACTTGGTTTTATTGCCTGACCGAGGATACACGTTTGAAGTGAAGATCCGGTGTAAAACTCTGTATCTGGGTAATAAAAATTTTGAGGAGAGCACATTTCCTTTGTGCGTCGAATACACTTCCATATTGCATAAATCTCTTGTCAACATTTGTTTTTCCGATTCTGATGGTTTGTCATATAATGTATGAATCAGAATACCTTCATCTTTGACATGTATATCCATAATACCTGATATCAAATGTCGATCTATCAAAAATTTCCCTTCTCTAGTAGCAATTGAGAACGTTAAATTATCAAGGGAAAAATCAGAGATACATGCAACCATAGATTGTGCAATGGACTGGTATGCAGGCCCACCCCAAAACAAAATGTTAGTCCAGCCAACAGATTCAAGGAGAGGTGTAATTTTAAATTGTTCAATGTGACTGAGACTTACAGGACGCTCAACGATAACTTTAAGGTTACGTAAATCCCGTACATCATTTGGATCATCTTCGGGTGACCGAAGGTGCCGTCTTGTTATAGATGTAGATCTAGATGAAGATGGACCACGGGATATTTTCTTTTTCCCCCTAACATCCATTTTCAATAAGATTTACCAAGGAGCAAGCACAAAGAACACAAGAGGTGGTGGGTTTCTCTCGATCAGATTTTTAGAGAGGAAACCCTAAACAATCAACAAAAGACGAGATCAAGCTTATGAAATTTACAAATCAAAGCATAGAAAGCATAAATCTTCAAGAAAAATGAACAAAAACGACTTATCTTGAAGAAAATCATGAGATCTCAAGACAGGTCGAGCCATGACTCATCGAAGGAAGAAGAGGAAATGAAGAACAAAGTGATTTTCCCCAAATTATATGATGCTCACGATCTCTACGACCGGTCGAGTGCAGTCCACGACCGGTCGAGTCAGGACCGGTCGTGTATGGCAAGGGCCGGTCGAGCATCGACAAAAATAAATATCTTTATGCACAAATTGAAATTTATACACATATAGTACACTATGATACATGCAGACAAGAATATTCAATTTAAAATGCACACACCAAGATCAAATTTCATTTTAGTAAGCCTGTTTTTGTCGAGCGGTTTAGTAAATATATCAGCAAGTTGGACATCGGTTGGAATATATTCCAAAGAGATAGCTTTTTCTTCAACTAATTCACGAATGTAATGATACCTGATGTCAATATGCTTAGTACGCGAATGCTGAATTGGATTTTTGGAAATATTGATAGCACTGGAATTATCACAATGTAAGATCATTGAATCTTGATTAATTCCATAATCGCTTAACATGCGTTTCATCCATACGAGTTGTGTACATGCATATCCTGCTGCGATATACTCAAACTCAAGAGTGGAAAGCGATATTGAACTTTGCATCTTGCTAAACCAAGAAACCAAACAATTTCCAATGTAAAAACAATCACCACTGCTGGTTGATTTTCTATCATCAATATTACCACCAATCAAGATCGAATACCCACTAATTTAACATTAGTATCAAAAGGATACCAAAGACCCAAATTAGTTGTACTTACGACATATCTAATAATCTGTTTGACAGTAGTAAGATGTGAATCTTTAGGATTAGACTGATATCTCGCACAAATACCAATGCTAAAAGCGATATCGTCTCTACTAGCGCTTAGATATAATAAACTACCAATCATACTACGATATAGCTTAGGATCTACATCTTTACATGTAGAGTCTTTTGAGAGTCTCAAGGTTGTACTCATAGGAGTATCAAATTTTTTACCATTTTCAAATCCAAACCTTTTAACCAAGTTTGTAGCATACTTGGTTTGAGAAATGAAGATTCCATCAGGTTGTTGTTTTACTTGTAACCCTAGGAAGTAATTTAGTTCACCAACCATGCTAATTTCGATTCTTAATTTCATCAACTCTGCAAACTCAATAGACATGTTAGAACAAGTTGATCCATAAATAATATCGTCTACATAGATCTGAACCATTAAAATCTCATTATTATGTTTCTTAACAAATAGCGTCTTATCGACACTTCCCACTTGAAAACTATGACTAAGTAAGAATTTAGTCAATTTTTCATACCATGCCCTGGGCGCTTGTTTCAGACCATAAAGAGCCTTTTTGAGACGAAATACATGATCAGAAAGTTTGGGGTCTTCAAACCCTGAGGGTTGTTCTACATAAACTTCTTCATATAAATCGCCATTTAAGAAGGCACTCTTTACATCCATCTGATAAATTTTAAACTTTCTAAAGCAAGCGATGGAAATAAAAAGTCTAATAGATTCAAGGCGAGCGACTGGAGCAAAGGTTTCATCGTAATCGATGCCTTCAATCTGAGTGTACCCTTGTACAACCAGTCTAGCCTTATTTCGTATAATATTTCCAAGTTCATCAGACTTGTTTTTAAAGATCCATTTTGTTCCAATAATATGTTTATCTTTAGGTCTAGGAACAAGATACCAGACATCATTACGAACAAATTAATTAAGTTCATCCTGCATAGCTACTATCCAATTTTCGTCAGAAAGAGCTTCTTTTACATTGACCGGTTCTATTTGGAATGTAAAACAGACATAATTGCATATGTTTTCAAGTTGTTTGCGTGTACAAACTCCAGTGAAAGGGTTTCCAAGGATTTGATTAGTTGGATGATCTTTGACAGTCCTAGGTTCAGATTGAGATGAAGAGGTATTTTGATTTTCGATTATAAGAATTTCATCATCATCTGAACTCGGAGCAAGTGTATTCAAATGATCATCAATGACCACATTGATGGACTCTTGAATCACACCTGTTCTTTTATTTAGAACCCTATAGGCTCGACTGTTTAAGGAGTATCCAAGGAAAATACCTTCATCACTCTTCGTATCAAATTTTTCCAAATTTTCATGATCTCGTAAAATGTAACACTTACTGCCAAAAATTCCAAAGTATTTGACAGTAGGTTTCTTTTTGAACCATAACTCATAAGCAGTCTTATTTTCAGATTTACTAGTATAAACACGATTAATAATGTAGCGGCGAGATTAATTGCTTCGACCAAAGATTTTTGAAGAGCTTCATACTATTTAACATGACATTAGTCATATCCTGAAGCACTCTATTTTTTCTCTCAACTATACCATTTTGTTGAGGAGTTTTGGGCGCAGAGAATTCATGTGATATTCCCTCGATCGCTCTGACGAATTTCTCAAAACTGCTATTTTCGAATTCAGAACCATGATCACTACGGATCTTATAAACTTGAGAACCTTTTTCATTTTGGATTCGTTTGATGATCTTCTTTACTTCATCTAGGGTTTCAGATTTGTCTTTTAAGAACGATACCCAAGTGAATCTAGTAAAGTCATCTATGATAACCAAGATGTATTTTTTCCACCTTGACTCTTCGTTCTGGTTGGTCCAATGAGATCCATGTGGACAAGCTCGAGAGGTCTAGATGTGGTATTGGAGTTCACTTTCTTGTGAGAGCTCCTAATCTGTTTGCCCAACTGGCATTCACCACATAGTTTGTCTACTTTTTGTAATTTGGGTAAACCTCTTATAAGTTCTCTTTTGCTCAATCTAAATAAGTTCCGGTAGTGTACATGTCCAAGGCGTTTATGCCATAATTCAGTCTCATCAGTATGGACCATGTAACACGATTGAGTAGATGAGCTTGCATTACTAACGATGTAGCAGTTTTCAGATGTTCTGCGACCAGTTAATATAACAGAACCTTCTTTATTAACAATCTCACAACCTTGATTAGAAAACTTTACATTATGATTGTTGTCGCATATCTGAGATATACTCAGTAGGTTGTGTTTCAAGCCCTCAACATATAATACATTTTTAAATAAGGGAAGGTTATAAAGCTTAACCGTACCTTGGCTAATGATTTTACAATTGCTTCCATCACCAAAAGTGACTGACCCATTAGTCCTGTCTTCAAGATCGGTGAATAAAGCTTTGTCGCCTGTCATATGTCTGGAGCAACCACTGTCAAGGTACCACTTTGAATGGCTTGTAGCTTTGAAAGCAGTGTGGGCAACCAAGCAGTCAACTTTAGGAACCCATTTCAGTACTGTTTTGGGTTTAGGAGTGTAGTTGGACTTTTTCTGTCTATTGTAATATGAATGACCTATAGAGTTAAATTTTAATAGCTCCTTGAGAAGATCAATAATCTTTTCAACCAAAGGATTTTAGTTTTGAAGATTGAAGTTGGCATGGCTATTTTTAGATTTTTGAAAGGTCCTTAAATTTTTTGAAAAACTTTGATAAGTATACTTTACTTTTGAGTTCGAAGACTCTCCTTTCACAAACTTAGGAGCAGTATTCTTTTGTTTAGGAGAAGTATTCTTATCATAGCCCAACCCGGATCTATCGCCACATTTTCTCGATCCGGATAACAATTTTTCTAATTTAGGATCACCTTGGGCATATCTCCAAGTGTCTTTTAAACTCAAAAGAGAAGCTACTTCATTTTTGAGTTTCTCGTTCTCGGTTTTCAAATCATCAACTTGGGAGGTTTTGATTTTTAAATCACATTTGGTCTTTTCAAAAAAATCAGAAATATGAGATTTTTCTAAGACAAGAGACTCATAATCTTCTTTAAGTTTAGAAAATTTTTCCTTTTGTAATTTAAGCTTGACAGCAATTTTACAACTCTCCTTATAAAGGGCATTGTATGCATCCTGAAGATCATCTTCATTGTCACAATCACTATTCAGATTCTCTTCGCTAGTTACTTCATCATAATCTGAAAAAGTGACTTTGGCTAGAGTCATAAGGGCTTTAACATCATCTCCCGACTCGTTTTCAGAATCTTCTGATTTCGAAGAGGATTCCGAATCAGATGATTCATCCCAAGTAGCCAACATACTCTTTCTTTTTAATTTGTCATTTTTAGGACATTTGTTAGCCAAGTGCCCATACTCTTAACAGTTGTAACATTAACTATCTTTCAAAGATTTTCGAGCTCTAGGTTTAGATTGTCTCTTATCGTTTGATTTTTTAAAATCTCATTTTTTCTTATTTTTCAAAATTTTATAAAACCTTTTTACAAAAAGTGTCATATCATCTTCGGAATTTTCAAAGTCTGAAGTGCTCTCTTGTGGAATATTTTTAGATGATTTGAGAGCAATTGATTTTCCTTTTGGAGCTTTAAAGTTCATTTCGTAGGTCTGTAAAGAACCAACTAGTTCCTCAACCCTCATGTTATCCGTATCACGAAGTTCCTGAATCGCGGTTACTTTTGAATTGAACCGTTCAGGAAGTGAGCGTAGTATCTTTGCACATACTTTACTTTCTGGGATTCTATCACCAAGACTCCACATTGAGTTTGTAATGTCATTCAATCTAGTGTAGAAGTCCATAAACATTTCATTCTCCTCCATATGAATTTCTTCAAATTTAGTTGTGAGGAGTTGGACTTTAGATTTCTTGACAGTTGATGTACCCTCGTGTGTCATTTCTGAAAGATCCCATGCTTGTTTAGCATTTTCACACGAGATGATTCTTTTGAATTCATCTGGTGACAATGCACAAGTAATTGCATTTAGTGCTTTTGCATTGGCACTACACTCACTTTTCTGAAGTGTGGTCCAAAGAGCATAAGATATTACTTTCATTGATTTTGAACCATCTTCATCAGTTACTTCAGTGATAGGTAGTTTCCATCTGTTCACTGTGGCCAGCCACACACTTTCATCCATGAATTTGAGAAAGATTCTCATCCTTGCTTTCCAATAAGCATAGTTTGTGCTATTAAAGGGTGGTGGCCTAGTGACAGATAGGCTATCAAAATTTGACATCTTAATATAGCTTAGATCGTTAGCTCAGGAAATAAATCCAATAAATAATCAATAAGCACGAGCTATTAGGCTCTGATACCACTTGAAAGGGCCTAGCTATATGCCCTAGAGGGGAGTGAATAGGGCAATGCCAAATAAAACTTAAAACAGCGGAATAATAAAAGATATAAATAACAATGCTGAAATAATAACACTCTCAAAACATATGAAATATGAGAATGATACTAAATCAGTTCTAAGGACAACCTTACACCAAAAACCAATGGCTTATGGTAGGACAACCTTATTTCTAGAACGATCTAGAAAACACAAATGATATGGAAAATAAATCAAGAATAACTTAAAGAAATAAATCCTAAGTTATTACACCATTCAACCACACTTGCTTGAAATGAAAATTACAACATTCATCCACAAAAAGCAATTCACAATCAAGGAATAAATGAATAAAGAAATCAAGCACATCCACAACACAACGATATATAGTGGTTCGCTTTGTGTGTTCACCAACTGCATAGCCAACAGCCACACAGAATGCTACTCCACTCCTAATATCCTCACACAGGGGATATTAGCATGCACTATCAAAATAGGTTTTCACAGGTTCACCCAAAACCTTCACAATTGTGTCTTTTTATCTCGGGCTTACATAATCCAAAACCCCCACAATCTGAGTTTTAAACTTTCCTCGGATAACCAAAACAATGAGATTTTTCTGGCAAATCTCAAACAAAACCAGAGAAAGTAAATTACAAAGTAAAATACCTGGATCTCCTTTTGAAGTAGCCCAGTAGAACCAATCGGAGTAGATGAATGATACGTCGTTCAATGTCCAATACTCACATAAAGAATGGTTCTATGTCTAATTGATTTTAGATTAAATCAAGAAGAGCAAGGTCTATTTGATTTTGATCCCAGAAGAATGAATATTACAAATTCCTCTTTTCTAAATAAGATTGGAATATGGATAAAAATCACAATAGAAAAATGCTAACAAAAGGAATATTAAATATGCACAATAGCTTAAAAAATAATCACAACTTATCTCAGAGTATAGCCTTAAATCGCTTGAATTGAATGGAATGGAATGAATAAACTCTGAAATTCGTGCATTATTTATAGCCTGAAAAATCCCATCTTCGACTGGTCTTAGGATTCTAGGACTGGTCGTAGCATCAAAGATTTTGAAAGATTTCCGTGGAATTAGATTAGCTGTTCTCACGACTGGTCTTAGGTAGCCTACGACCGGTCGTGGACCACATACGACTGGTCGTGAGACACCTACGACTGGTCGTGGGACTCGAGATAGGTCGTTGGAGTTCGAGTCGTAGGACTACGACCGATCGAAGGATGAGTCGTAGGACTTCCCAGGACTAGTCGAAGCAAGTCCAGGACTAGTCGAAGGACAACCAGGAAAATCCAAAAATCTGTAATAACCTAGGACTGGTCCTGAAAAACCTAAGACTGGTCGTTGCAGACCTAGGACTGGTCTTAAGATCTTTAGGACTGGTCTTAGAACAGTCACACCAAGTAAATTAAAATATTCGGATTATGTATCCAGAATGACCTATCATACAGACCAACCTAAGGTCAACCTAAGGTCAAACAAACCTTGAAGTGAGATGGACATTGAAGTCTTGAAGGTCTGTATTCTCAGATGATCTTGAAGTAGAAGCTTGAGTCGAGTTGATGGTCTTTCTCGAGCTTGGTACATTCTTGACTTGTCTTGATGAAGTCTTCTAATTTTGAACTTGTTAGAAGCAAACTTGAAGTCTTCTATTCTTGTAGACTTCATTTATGACATGTCTTGCAAACATTCTTCATTTATGATCTTGTTTTGAAAACATTCTTCATTCATGATCTTGTCTTGAAGCAGTGTGTAGTCACAAACAAGAAACACAAGAAGTACAAGACATATAGGTTTTGGCACTACAAAATTTGACAACCAAAGGGATATGAAATCATAGCACTAACAATCTCTCACATATCATATCTCTCTCTCTCTCTTCCTCATTTTTGTGTGATGTGTGGCCCACTCGAATGGACCCACCATGATGTATGTCTTATCCAAACCGTCCAAGTCATGTGGACCCTACCTTATGGTGGTGGAAAAATACAAGTATCAGAAAGATTCAAACCAGGTGGGCCACGTTTATGTGGGACCCACCTTAATGAAATGCAGGCCATGTCCATGTGGGACCCACCACGATCCATGTGTTTACCATGCTATCCAGCGTCTCTGGACGCTGGACATGATGAGAATGTGGTGTGTACTGACAAGGAGTGCATGTACTGACAAGCTAACAAAAATAATATATATATATATATATATGAGTTTTTGAGTGGACCACTAATGCAAGCCTCACCTTGATGTATAAATTCAATCCACGCCGTTCATCCTGTTTTCCAGACCATTTTAGGCGTTGACCCGAAATATTTGGCCAATCCGATTTTCTAGCGGGCTATAGCATAGGAAATAGTGGTTTTCACCGTTAAAACTCACTCTGATGTTTTGGTACACTGAAATATACTGGATATTGGACTCTTTTGGACGGTATCGGGCCATGGAATGCAGTGGCTGGGGTGGATTCCCCTGATGGGGGCCCTACCATAGAAAAACCTCAGAAAAACTGAGTTTTCAAGAGAAAATAAAAAATAAAAAATAAAAAAAAAATGTTGCAGCGCCTGCTGCTGCAGACGCTACTGGCGTCACTGTATGACGGGTGGGCAGCAGGACCATGGTCCAGCCGTGGGCCCCACCATGATGTGTATTCAAAATCCACCCCATGTATACGGTGGGCCCCTTCCTGAAGTGGGCCCCCTCCAAATTTCAGCCATATACGTGGCTCAGATGGCCCACATCATAGGAAACAGCGGGACTTGAACGTCAATCATTGAAACCCTTTTTGGTATTATAGAAGCTTTGGATCAAATTGAAATTTGTTGTTTTCCCTGCATCCAAGTCCGTGTGACCTTATCAATGTATTGGATGGAAAGTAAACATTATGGTGGGCCCACGTGGGACCCACCTGCTGCTGGGAGCAGAATGGCTGGTCTACTACACCGACTATAGAGCTGGCGCATTGACGTCACAACTCCAACGGCCCCACCCTGTTATCACCCAGACCGTCCATCTGGACGGTGGCCTGTTACTAGGGGTGTACACGGGTCGGGCCGAGTCGAACTGGCCTCAGCCCGTCCAGGCCCGTTCAACAGCCGCACCAGGTCCGAGCCGGACCGGGCCTGGTCACCGGGCCAACATCTCCAGTTCGAACCGGGCCCGAGGCGAGTTCGGGCCGAGTTCGGGCCAGTTTCGAACCTGAGTTCGGGCCAGTTTCGAACCTTACTTTTGAGTGATCTACACAAATTTCTAAGGTGTGTGCCATATAATTGGATAGACCTCACTTTTAAGTCGTCTAATCATGGTGGTAGGATGCACCTGTTGGATAGTTCGGATGTCATACATGTTCCACGATAATAAACTCCTTGCCAAAGCTAGTTGAAGAGAAAGGTTGGTTAGGTTTAAGAATTTTGCTTTCAACCTAGGACTATCACAACTATTTTTTATAAAGTTGTAAACTATTCAAAATAAATGACACTTGCATGTGCTCAAGAATTTCATTGTCATTAACTACTAAAATCCTTGGCCTAAGTAATTCTCTATTATTTCCTTAGAGGTTTTATAACCTTCAAAGATCTTAATGAAATCTTCTTATATAAAGGTCAACATAGATGTGCTTGCAATCAAGTCTTCTTCCTTGAATTTTTCTAAAGTCTTTTTTACTTCTTCATTGAAATTTTAATTAAGCTTAGATGGATCTATTTCCAAAAGATATGCATGAATATCCTAAATGAGGAAATATTCAAAAAAAAAAAAATTCATATGGTAATTTTAGTGCCCATCTAGCTTGTCCACTTTTTTAAAATTCGCTTATGACTATACAATTCGCATTTTTAAGAACTTCTAAAGTCAAGTTTGTATGTGTGGAAACACTACTCAATGCATGCAATAATGCAAATTTTTTCGGGCCGGGTCGGGTCGGCCGAGAGGGCTGGCGCCGAGTCGGGCTGAATGGGTCGATCCGAACTCGGCTTGAACTCAAACGGGCTTTGAAAACCCGTTAACTCGGTTCGGTCGGCCGAGTCGAGCTTTTTCGGGCCGGGTCGAGCGGGCTAATCGGGCTGGCCTAGTTTGTGTACACCCCTACCTGTTACACACCAGCTATATAGCAGATGACGTCAGCTGGCCCTGTGGGACCCTGAAGTATATGTTGTATCCCAGCCGTCCATCTGTGCGGGTTCCACCTTGATGACGTATGAATCCGGGCCGTCCATCAGTTGAACGTCCAGCAGCATACAACTGCTGGATTGTTAGCCAGTTCTGTGGGCTCCATTCCACCGTCAAACCGTCCAGACATCCAACCATCTGTACATTTGATGTTTATATATATATATATAATATAGATGTGGTGGTCCATCCACGTGGGGCCCACCTGAGATTTGGATCTCACCTGCACCGTTCATCTGTTTACTATCTAGACCGCCCGTCTGATGGACGGTGGGCCAGCCCCATGTAGTTGTGACGTCAGCAAATTCTGTTGATCTGATCATGAGATATGTGTTATATCTCAACCGCCCGGGACCCACCTATGATGTATGTCTCTCATTCTCACCGTCCAACATCTGGACGGTGAGCTCCCACCCACTCCACACGTGTGGTATCCATCGTCTAGTGCAAGGACGGTGGGATCCACCATGATGTATATGTATTACGTCTGCACTGTCCATCTGTTTATTCCAAGCTATCCAGCTGTGTGGACGCGGACTCACCGTAATCTATGTGATTTATCTGCAATGTACATGGTGTTGTGGGGCCCTGCATTGGCGTATGTGTTTTGAATAGGGGTGTACACGGGTCGGGCCGAGTCGAACTGGCCTCAGCCCGTCCAGGCCCGTTCAACAGCCGCACCAGGTCCGAGCCGGACCGGGCCTGGTCACCGGGCCAACATCTCCATGGCCCGAGGCGAGTTCGGGCCGAGTTCAGCGCTTCGAACCCGAGTTCGGCCGCCGAACCTTACTTTTGAGTGATCTACACAAATTTCTAAGGTGTGTGCCATATAATTAGATAGACCTCACTTTTAAGTCGTCTAATCATGGTGGTAGGATGCACCTGTTGGATAGTTCGGATGTCATACATGTTCCACGATAATAAACTCCTTGCCAAAGCTAGTTGAAGAGAAAGGTTGGTTAGGTTTAAGAATTTTGCTTTCAACCTAGGACTATCACAACTATTTTTTATAAAGTTGTAAACTATTCAAAATAAATGACACTTGCATGTGCTCAAGAATTTCATTGTCATTAACTACTAAAATCCTTGGCCTAAGTAATTCTCTATTATTTCCTTAGAGGTTTTATAACCTTCAAAGATCTTAATGAAATCTTCTTATATAAAGGTCAACATAGATGTGCTTGCAATCAAGTCTTCTTCCTTGAATTTTTCTAAAGTCTTTTTTTACTTCTTCATTGAAATTTTAATTAAGCTTAGATGGATCTATTTCCAAAAGATATGCATGAATATCCTAAATGAGGAAATATTCAAAAAAAAAAAATTCATATGGTAATTTTAGTGCCCATCTAGCTTGTCCACTTTTTTTAAAATTCAGTTATGACTATACAGTTCGCATTTTTAAGAACTTCTAAAGTCAAGTTTGTATGTGTGGAAAACAGCTACTCAATGCATGCAATAATGCAAATTTTTTCGGGCCGGGCTGGTTGGTGCCGGAGCTTCGGGCCGGGTCGAGCCTGAATCCGAACTGGTCGATCCGAACTCGGCTTGAACTCAAACGGGCTTTGAAAATTAACCCGTCCTGACCCGGAACTCAGTTCCGGGTCAGGCCGAGTCGAGCTTTTTCGGGCCGGGTCGAGCGGGCTAATCGGGCTGGCCTAGTTTGTGTACACCCCTAGTTTTGAACCACACCGTCCAATGTTTGGACGGTGCTGGATAGGTTGGATGGCGCTGTGGACACCAGCCATGATGTATATTTTGATCCACACCCTCCAAAATGTCTGGACAGTGCTGAACTACCTTTGGATGGTGTTGTGGACCCCATACTCCATGTATGTATTGTGTATCTACATCGTCCAGTGGTCTAGACGGTGGCGACGACCTCGATGTATTTATTGTATCCACATCATCCATCCCTGGACATGGTCATGGACCCCACCTTGATGTATGTGTTGTACATCCATTTTGTTCATCTGGTGGGCCCATTTGGGAGGTGCAGGCCCACCTGCTGGTTGTGCAGAGCCCACCTGCTGTGTGGCTCAGTGTGATGTATTTGATGCCCACGGGATAGGGCCCATTATGAGGGAATTGCGGCCTAGATGGAAAGGCCCATTGTGATATGTATTAGGCCCATTGGCGCGGCTTAACTATGAGGGCCATCATGATGTATTTTTGGCTCATGTACGGGGCCCACCTGTTTGTATTTTAGTCCATGTGACAAGGCCCACTTGCCTTGTATTCTAAGGCCCATATGATAGGGCCACCTTGTCATGTGTTTTTCGCACCATCCATTCACGTGGCCCCCACGTGATGTATGTGTTTTATCTAAGTTGTCCATTGATGGACCCATTTGGAATGAGCAGGACCCAACCCATTGAGATGTATATTGAGGTCCATGGGTCATAGCCCATTATGATGTATCTAAGGACCATGGGTTGTGGCCCATGGTGATGTATATTAGGCTCGTGTATTCAGCCCATTGTGATGTATAGTAAACCCTTGTATGAGGCCGTGGGCCCATTATATGTTTCGCCCTATGTAGGCCACTCCTTGGGAGCAATGTTGGTTAGATGTCCACATTGATGGGCAATGATGGTTGGATGTCCACAGTGTGACCTTCCCTTAGGTCTTGTTAAACCCATTCTCATCATTCCCTTAGTGGGTTAACCCAAATAAGTGGGCCCCATTCACCATGAGCGGATGGCTCATGGTTGATTGACTATTCATCTATGGACTCTGCCCTGTTTATGTGCTGGTTATCCGTGTCAATTTGCCGATCCTGATTATTGATAAATCCCAATTGTCGTGGCCGATTGCCGATTAGCGATCGAGACTGATTATCATAACCGATTGCCGATTCCGTTTGACATGATCGATTTACCGATTCCGATTGTCGTGGCCTATTTGATGTATATGAGCCCAAGTATCGAGGCCGATTCCAAGTGTCGATTCCGATTGTTAAGGCCAATTTCGATTGCCGAGGCCGATTGTCAAAACCTATATGATACATACGCGACCCGTAGTTGAGTACTAGTGTGATGTATTTATGGCCTATGGGCAAGGCCCATTGTGATGAATTCGTGGCTTATGGGCAAGGCCCATTGTGATATGTATTAGGCCCATAATGCATGACCCATTTGACGTATCCGAGACCCATGTGTAGGGCCCACATGTCATGTATTTGAGGCCCATGAGCAGGGCCCACCCGTTGTGTATATATGGCACTTAAGTAAGGCCCATTGTGTTGTATATTAGGCGTTTGTGTGAGGCCATGGGCCCATTATATGTTTGGCTTTGTGTGAGTCATTCCTTGGGGGCAATGTTGGTTAAACGTCCACATTGTCGAGGCCGATTGTTGATACCGGTTATTGATACCGATTATGAGTATGTGACTGCATAGCATCATGATACATGTCCATACGCATCATCTGCATGTTTGTTATGAGATGTGGTTGACCATTACAAATGTTATTAGGCAGATTGTTATGAGACTTCCTGATAGGCAGAGGTTATCTCACATGAGCACACGGTATGCGCATGATTCATGCATGACTGGATTGTATGGATCATGCATTTTGCATTGTTTGCCCTAGCGACATCTGGGCCGTAGCCTCCACAGGCATATCTTGGATGCCAGACGGGACACCGAAAATCTGTTCTACATGGGGTGCTATAGATATCCCCGGGTGAAAGTCCCTAAACCCTCTTGGTTCCAGAGGTTGCACCAACGTCTAGACCGAGTGGATGCATGAGTGCATGAGGGCCATATACCGTTAGGCCGCGTCTTCCACTGTGTCGTGGTCGGTTAGAAGGGGGTATGACCTTACCTACCCAAGAGGAGGGGGCAATGCTAAGCTGAGTCTGACTAGCTCGAGGAATGGGGTCTACTATCGACGAGCCGGGCCCGATATTGGCAGGTGGATAGTGAGGTCTCTTCCACTCACCTTGTTGCGTGCGATGAGTGGCAATCTGGTTTGGAGTGTAATAGACCCCGGTGATTTTCCAGAGAGGAACCATACTGATATGTGGACCTATTGAGTAGGAGTTACATACTCATGCACTCATTTCATTCACTATCCACTCGGGCTGGTGGTGCGCAACTAATTATTGTGTACCTTCGCATGGCCAGGATTTCGGTTGGGCGCGCGACTAACCTGAGACCAGGAGTTTACCACATTGTATCTGACTATCCAAATTTAGGTATGGGACTGGTTTGGATAGAAGTCCTTTGTGATGGACCCCATAGCTTGCGATACTACGTACTATCATCCCGACTTCACTCCAGCTTGGTCATTTCATTCGCATCACATATTACATTGCATCCGTAGTACTTAGCATTTTGGATTGCTATGTTTCTGCATTTGATTTGGCCGTTAATACTCATGACTTGTATCGCATAGCCTTGGTACGACTGATGACACTTATAGACTTACTAGTATATTTCCGCTTATTTCGGTATTGTATGATTTATGACATTGTATCCTCGGCATCTAATATTTGGTTCGATTTAACTCCTCATTTGTATAGCTGATTCGCATTCTGTACCCGGATATTGTATGACTCATGGACTTGTCTGCACTTCCGCTTACTCTGATCACTCTGATATTGCTTACTTGGCACTTACCTTGTGCACACACTTTCACCGCCCACTAAGCTTTTTATAAGCTTATGCACGATAAATGCGTGCAGGTGATGTTAGGTTGCAGCAGCGTGGAGTTTGTAGCATGTAGCTGACTTCTAGAGCTTTGATTTTTTTTAATATATGTATTTTCCCTTTCAGCGTTGTATTCAAGTTTATATTAGTGGATATGTGATGATGATGTTGTTTTTGTGATTTGGGTAAACTTGTGGTTATGCTTCCTATGAGAAATGTACGTTGGAAAATCCTCCTTGTAGGATCTCAGAATCGGAACTTGGCATATGAGTGCTGGGAGCCGAGAATGGGGTACTACGGAGGCTGTCGGCACCAAATTCAATGATCGGGATTCCTGTGAATCCGGTTCCCGGGTTTGGGGCGTGATAAGGTACCCAGACATAGAAAAGTTGGCGCTAGCCCTTGTCGTTTCATCCTGGCGTTTATGACCATACTTCCAAGCCCATATTATAATCATTCCAACCAATCAACCTCTCTGCCAGGTGTTATAAAAGCCTGAGATATCAGGAATACTAACAAAATGAGCGATCGAGCTCAGCGAGTTTGACATTAAATATCGCCTCGAATAGCAATTAAAGGACAAGCGGTGGTTGATTTCATTGTTGTGTTGGCTCCTTCTGAGTTGGTTCCTCTCGAGCTGAATCCTCCCAAGCTGGGTCATGCCGAGCTGGCATTCAGTCTCGACATGGGGCCCACCTGGACATAGCACTAAACCATCAACCTAGACCAAGCGACGTGGACGTTGTATGTTGATGGCTAGTCCAATTCTAAAGGCAGCGGGGCCAGTATAGTCCTGGAAACCCCAGACCAGATATGTGTACAATATGCCTTGATATTTGGATTTCAGACATCGAACAATGCAGTAAAGTATGAAGCACTACTAGCCGGGCTCAGGTTAGCAGCCGCCATGGGAGCTCTACATCTAAAAGTTCACAGCGACTGACAGCTCGTCGTTAACCAAATAACAAACAAGTACTAAGCCAAAAAGGAACGAATGAAGGCCTAATTGCAAAAAGCCCGAGAGCTGATCGGTAAGTTCCCAAAGTGCAGCATCAATTTGATCCCCAGAGCAAAAAAAATCTAAAGCAGACATGTTGACAAGATTGGCCACTGTAGATGAGGACGATATTCCGAGATCTATCCCAATCGAGTTCCTTTCCAAACCGAGCGTCAATGAGTCTGGCCTGGCTACAGCTCTCCCGATAAACTCAGAGCCAACTTAGATGGATCTAATAACCGATTATCTGAAGGAGCGAAAGTTGCCCAAGAACCGTCCAGAGGCGCACAGGCTCCGAGCCAGAGCCACTCGTTACACCATGGTCGGGGACATCTTGTACAAAAAGGGATTCTTCCTACACTATCTTAAGCGCCTCCGACCAGAGGAAGCTGAGTACGTCCTGAAGGAGATCCACGAAAGCATTTGCGGGAATCACTCAAGCAATCGAGCCCTCGCCCACAAGGTCATCCGACAAGGGTACTTTTGGCCGACCATTTAAGCGAACGCCCGACAACATGTTCGAAAATGCGACAAATGCCAACAGTTTACGACAATAACCCGACGAGCCCCAGAGCAACTGACTTGATGACCGGACCATGGCCATTCACCCAATGGGAAATTGACATCATCGCCCCCTACCAACCGGCAAAGGGCAGACCAAGTTCGCGGTTGTCACGGTTGACTATTTCACCAAATGGGCCGAGGTCGAGCCCCTGACCAAGATCACTAAGTAGAAGATTATGGACTTCGTCTGGAAGAATATCATATGCAGGTACAGGATCCCCCGCACGATCATTTCAGAGAACACAATTCGATAATAAACAGTTCCGAAACATGTGAGAGAACCTAGGAATCCAAAACGTCTACTCGGCAGCCGCATGCCAAATGGACAGGTTGAGGGTGTCAATAAGGTTATTAAGAATCACCTTCGTACAAAACCCGAAAAAGCCTAAGGGTTGTGAACAAAAGAGCTTCCTCATGTCCTCTGGGAATGCCGAACTACTGCCCTGATAACCACAAGGGAAACTTTTTTTCCTTAGGTTTTGGCATAGAAGTTGTTATCCCAGTTGAGATCGGACTCCCAACCGCTCGGACCCACTCCTACGACGAAGAGAAAAACGTTGAACTAATGTCACTGGATCTCGACCTCATCTAGGAAAGAAGGGAGCAAGCGCGAGTCAAGGTCGTGATTCGATAATAGCAGGTCACCCGTTTCTACAATTACAGGGTTAAAACAAGAAGGTTTCGAGCTGGGGACCTAGTCCTTCGGAGAACCTTCTAGAACACCAAGGATCCTGGCTTGGGAACATTAGGACATAATTAGGAAGGACCCTACGTGGTGATAAGCGTGAGCCACCAGGATTGTATCGACTTAAGGACTTGGAAGGTCAGCTCTTGTTGCACCCATGGAATGCCGAGCACCTCAAAATCTACTACGCATAGGACCGACTTGCCCCGAGTGTGAAATCTACTATGCTTATTTCAACATAGAAAGTTTACTTCCTATTTTGGTATCAACAAAATCCCCAAGTCGGGACAAGTTTGATTTCTACTTTGATGTTTACCAATGGACCATCTACTGAAAAGTCTACTAAGGGCTTCCCACCATAAATGGGAAGAATGACCCTAATTAACGGGCTGACCCTTCATGGACAGGTCGGACCCTGTAGTGTCGACACTACTCGAGTTACGCAATTCATGTATCTGACTTACGGAAAACTACTCAGATGTCGCGACATGAAAAGATTAGATCGACCTTCTTACTTAAAAAATCGCACAAGCAAACAGGATGGCAAATAATTATCTTTGCATTAACAAAGCTCCGAGGAGCACATTGCATCTAGGATATAAAAAGAAAGAAATTTTTCTATAAGGACGAAAGAAAAGGCCACTAGGCCGCAGGGGGCTGCTCGGAAGGCAATTCCTCTGGAGGCACCTCGGGATCCGAGTCGACATCCTTGTAAGCTAAGCGGTCGAGTACAGGGTGGTCCCCCTTTATGTCCTTGAGGCACTTCTCATACCTGGCGTCGTACAGGAGGTCTCGATCGTCCTTGTACTCATTGGAAGATTTGAACTCCACCGCGGCTGCCTAGGCTGAAATGACAGCTGCCTGCACCTCCTTGATCTTCACGTCGAAGGAGCACTTTAATCCATCCAGGTTGGACTTCCATTGAGCCCCCCTCTCTAAAGCTTCGGTGAGCAACTTCTTCGAGGCCTCTAGCTCGGCCACTAAGCTTTTTGCTCGAGTCTTCAGGTCGAACCGAAGTTGCTCGGCTTCAGCGTGGGAATGGACGGCCTCAGCTCGAAGTTGCTCGGCCTCAACCCCCTTTTGCAGCAATGCACCCTCCGCCTCTTTAACTTCTGTCTGAAGGCGAGCCAACTCTCGGTGCACGTGGAGCAGGGAGGGAGCATATTACAAATTTTTTTGAGGAATAACAATTAGACCAAAGAAGGGATAAAAAGACGTGTCATCTCAAGGAAGGTATCCCAATATTAAAAAATAGCTTCACCAACTAGTCGATGACTCCATCAGGCGGTGTGTCCATCACATGGGTGAACTTGGCATCAGGAATATGTCATTCTACCCAGGGAAGGAGACTCTCCAGCATGGCTTTAGCTGACTTCTGAGACCTCTGACCCCCTCCGCCTTGACTGCTAGAGGAGCCCCCCCGCTTGATGCATAAGAAACTCGGTAGATGCTGCCGCAACTGTCTCGGCCTCAGAGAGAGGGACCAACCCACCGAACTCCTCCGCCACCTCGAGAACAGCAGAGCTGGGAGCCAAGCTCGGCACATCCTCCTCCACCCTCTGAGCTACAGATAGTGATGGTCTGACCTCCCCCTTACTCTTAGAGGTTGACTTCTTCTTCTTTTGAGCCAGCTCGGCAGGAGGGGGTGTGGCCTTGCGTTTTAACGGTCTCACCTCCGGCATATCTGCACAACTGAAAATGTTAGCGACGAATTTGCAAACTATGTTAAGTCTCGAAACGTGTAAAAACTATACCTGTCAAGGCGGAATCAAGACCTGATTTAAGTAAGAGCTTGGGCGCAAGAAACTCCCTCCAAGTTCTCAGGTCGGCCTCCACCGACCTCGCTTTAGCTACTCGGGTGAGAGCTTTTGGACCCAACATGGTAGGGTACTTGGGGAGAACTGCTAAGAAGAACACGAGTTAGAAGAAGAATAACGACCAAGCGAAATAAGAAAGATAAAAAAAAATTCCAAGTTTAGATGTACCAACCTGGGTCAGTGAAGGAGGTCGGGACCCACGAACGCAGATCGGCTATGCCTGGAGTCTCCCACTCTCCCGATGCCCAAAACCACTTATTCTTCCAATTTTTGTTCGATGTCGAGACGTCAGTGATGATGGCCTTGCTGGACCCTCGCCAGGAGGAAAAATAATACCAGCCCTTGTGGAGAGGGTTAGACTTCACTTAGTATAGGTGGAGGAATTCCTCCATGGTTAGCTTGGGCTGGTCAAGCTTGGACCAGAGGACGAATGACTCTACCAGTGCTCTCCAGGCATTAGGGATTAGCTGCCCTAGAGCTAACCCTAGATATGCGAGGACTCGCCTCATTATTCGGTAGAGAGGAAGCCTAAGGGTGCACTGGAGGGCGACCTGGTAAATGGTCGCCTCTCCTTCACGGGGATTATTGGGAAGCTCGCCCGGTAAGGGAGCTCGGAGTACCACATACTCCGGAATATGGTACCCCGATCCGACCCTCACAAGGTCAGCCTCCTTCAAAATAGACTCCACAGGCCCTTTTTCCTCCTCTGACAAGGACTCTCAGTCATCCTCCACTGTTGGGAAGTCCTCTTCCGCCTCAATAGGACGCTTCTCCGGGGACCGTTCGAGCACCCATGAAGCTTGCAATGTTTGAAAATTGACGTCGCTCATCATCATCAGGGGTGACGACGGGTTTGACATGGGGCATAGATTCTTTGCCCTGCCATCACTGCCTGGGGGTCCCCTCCCTTAAGCTTGAAGTTTCTGGCATGGCTGTGGGCCCATGAAAGCCGGAAGCGGAGAAGGAAAAGAAATAAAATAAAAGGGAAAGGAGGGGAAGACGAAAACGGAGCTCATCGAGGGGCAGCTCCGCCTATGATGCTCACCAGAGATGGAGTCGTCGGGATTCGCATGATGCCAAGGATGAAGAAACCGTTCGAGAGAGCGGGGAGGCAAATGATCCCCCCCCCCACACCCCACCACACGATCCCCTTTTATAGGGAAGTCACGTGTACAAGCATTTATTGCTCCCAATCAATGCCCGATCGAAAAGCGGCTCCTCGACTCTCCTGTTTTGACACGCGGCGCGCTCCCACTAGCCACACGACTCCACGACCGAGGTCAGGCGACGCGTTAACGCCTCATTTACCCGACGCCGAAAAGGCACCCTGACAGCCCACATGACGTCGAGCTGTGACACACCACCTCAATGGCGCCGTACCATAATTACTGATGTGCCTCGATACTTGGACTTACCGCCTTATTCAATATTAATAGTAGGACGACAGGGCATTCTGAGCAATAATAATTTGACCTGACCAGGTCCGACCTACTTCTTAAGCCCATTCTACGGACTTGGAAGTAGGAGGGCTTACTGTTATGGGGAAAATGAATCGACCCACAAAAGAAAGGTCATGTCGGAAACCCACATATCCAACTCAACGAACGGTTCCAAAGCCCATGGGATAAGATCAAGTTCGATGGCGCAAGTCCTACAAACCCCGAGGAAGCCCAGTCGCCCGACTAAGCACCTAGGTCGGTACGACCTAAGTCGGCACTCAAGGTCGGTAATCAAGGTCAGTGATCAAGATCGACACTTCAAGGTCGGCACAATCCAGGTCGGCACGGTCCAGATCCTCTACTTCTCTCTGGATTGGTAGACTGAGGCAAACCCATGTATGAGCAACGGGAAGAGGCTATTAGGACTAGTGAAGAATTTAAAGGCTACAAAACTTGGACATCACAAAGACCTTCTTCATACAAGGCATACCATCACTTTGTTCAGCTTACGAGGACAAGCTCTTTTATATCCCTGGATAATATTCAACGCATCTCTTGTGCACGACCATTTCTTTGGTCCAACCTCAAGGGAAGGTCGGCCCAATTAAGCTCGGTCTCCAACTAAACATTTCTACGTCAGTTCCTGATGATCTGACCTTTTCTAAGGAAAATAGGTCTGAAAACTTCTCTAGAGATCACGGGATTTGTCCGTGACACAATTGTGATCCCAAGATCTTCTCCGAGGATCTTGGGGGGTCCTCCTAATCAACAGGGAAATCCGTTCCACACTACCGCCTTTCCTCAACTATAAATAGAGAGGCCTCCAATGGTGAAAGGTATACATTCTCTTTGGCCCTAAAACCTCAATATTCAACTAAGATCCAGATACTGTCCCTGACTTTGGCATCGGAGGGTCCCTTGATCTAGCTAGGGTCTTCCTTGTCCGTTCTTTGTGTAGGTGAACATATTTGGAAAGGGGCTAACCAGATTTATGCACCAACAAAATCTATGCTCCCTGGAGTGGTAATGGGCTGGTCGAGCACAACCCTGCTTTGGCCCAAACTTGGATATACTAGGTAGGTCCTAGACAGGGCTTGAGTAGAGAGAGGCCTGACTATGTTCTCACGCCATGATCGGGCTCAAGGCATTTTAGCTCCGTGAAGCCTCATGTCATAGTTGCTGTACAATCTCTCTCATCTAAAATTCTCTCCCCGCCCAACCATATTGGAGCGGATTCGTCCAAAACCCACCCAACCATACATGGATGGGCGCCTCTACGGATCAGTGGTTTAGAATACAGAATCACGGGCTCACGGATGCGGATTAGACACTGGTGGTGAAGTGACCTTAGCAAGTTCTGCGGGCCCCACTATGATGTATGTTATGTATACACACCGTCCATCCATTTGGTGAGATCATTTTAGGGCACAAGACAGAATGAGGCAGATTCAAAGCTCTAATGGACTCCTCCACTGAAAGCAGTGAGGATTGAATGCCTACCATTACAAATTTTGTGGGCTACATAAATTTTACGATCAAGCTAATATTTGTGCTTTCGTGTTGTCCATGTTTGTATGAACTTATGAATAGGTTGGTAGGTCGGATTTCAAATAAACATCATAGTAGGCCTTAATAAGGTTTCAATTGTAGGCTTTATTGTCCAACTATTTTTTGTAATGGAGTTCACTTGAGTGATGTGGATACAGGGCTTATAGAACTTGGTGACATCAATTCAGTAAGTCTGCTACTGAAGACGTCTGTGGCTGATCCGCAGCCTAACTTGATTTACTTGTAAATCATTTGAAAGGTTGTAAATAATTTACAGTTTATTTATTTAGCTTTAAGTTATAAATCATTTACTAGTAAATTATTTACTCTGGTTGGAGAGCTAAAATGGTAAATGAAATCTATTTTATAGGCTTTTATTAAAGAAATATAACTGTTGTCATCTCCTTGTTTACCAGTGAATGAAAACTCACCTTTTTGAAATTAAAATGCAGCTTTGCTAGTAAATCATTTACAAATAGAATTAGAGCAACCAAACGCTAGTAATAAATCATTTATTACTTGCGCCATTTACCAACATCAAGTGAACCTTGCTGGTACTGACATGCGTCTGTACTCAAACGTGACACAACATATAGGGCTGAAAGTTGGTCGGTCGGTCGGTTGGTGCTCAACCCTAGCCCAACCCAAGGATCCTATAACTCAACCCTAACCTAACCCAACCCAACCTCGGGTTGGGAATTCTCAACCCAAGTGGGTTCAGCCGGGTTGGCCAGGTTGGTCGGATAGATATATGCTAATATTTTCATTATTACATTAGTCTATTATATTTTCAATATAAGTTTTACTTTTTATACCTATAATTTTATTAATTTTATATATAATTATTTATCGTAAAATATATTTTTTAAAAACAAACAAGCTAAAATATAAGACAACTACTCCTTTAAAAGTTGTATGGTGTATCAAGCAATCTATTTGGGAGAGGAATCTGATGTGTCTTGTTAGCTTGAGTCATTGTATCTTCTTAGCTTGAGTCATCGGAAATGATGTGGACCAATGAAACAAAGATGATCTGCACTCAATTATAATTAATTTAGAAGGAACTTATATATTCATCTGATTTTGGTTGGGTCAGCCAACCCAAGACATCAACCCGAGCCCAACCCAAGTTTTATCAGGTTAGCATTTATATGGCCCAAGCTCTCGACCAAGCTTGATACATTCTGCCCAAGCCCAACCCAATGTCGGGTCGTTATACTGTTCCTCTCTCTCCCTATTTCGTTTTTCCCTCGCCGTTCTTTCATTTCGAAAGAAGAACGGGAAAAAGAGGAGCCGTAAAAGATTAGGGTTGTGGAGAATGTTCGGCGCTTCTTTGAGTAGAATCCTTCGTCGCAAGGTCTCTATCTGTCCCTTTAAATTCCTTCCGTAACGCAATTCCCTGACTATGTAGAATCTCCCTCTCTCTCTCTTTTCTTTCTTTTCTTTGTTTTTCTTTTCTTTGGCTTTTTTTTTTCGAATTCTTCATTTAAGAAAAATGCATGGGATTGGAATTTGATAGTGTCCTTTCATATTCGGTAAAAGTATTTTTGTAATTTTTTCATGGATGTTGAGATTTTGTGCTTGGATGACACTTCCTGAAAATATACTGCAGGAGCATGGTTAAAGGAGTCGGTGACGCGTACCAACTCGTTCGGACTCGAGTTAAGTCGGGACTCACTGAGTAAGGGGTGAATCAGCCCGAGCCGTCCGAATCGGGGGTGAATCATCTAGGTGGCTCGTGGTGTCGAACCATGTTGTGTCTAACCGAGTCCGAGTTGACTCGTCCGAGTCTCACGGGACTCGTCCAAGTAATAAAACCATGCACGGGAGCATATATAGAAGACATTAGCTATAGCACATGTGCCAAGCTCTTAGGCTTTGTAATAAGTGGTTCTTAAAATGTGAACGTTCCCTGTCCTCTCCTGGAATCCGGGCTATGCAATCTTGGATTGCATCTGCTGGGGTATTGTTGCAGTAGGGATGTGGAATGGAGCGCATTTTTTGTGAAAGCCTTTGTCCTAGACAGCTGCTTTTCAGCCTTACCCCTTAGACACACACTGCATTCAATATTTTTTGGGCAACCCTAATCAAATAAAGGTATGGCCCTTGATATAGTGGATGGCAGAACAAGATTCATGTAGCTGACCCTAATTAATTGGGATAAGGTTTAGATGATGATGATGAGTCCTCTCCAAATGGAGACCTTTGCCTTAATGCTTCATCCAAATTATATTTAGCTCCCTTGGACATGTTGTAAGTGCAGTGGTCCACATATCCAAATGATGCATGGAAAGATCACATAAGAAAAAGATGCCTATGACATTGAGATGCTTTGTTTGGGTGTTTTCCTTCACTCTAGTTTCCCCGTCTTGAATTCCACTAGAATTCCACTAGATACTGTGCAAGGGAAGAGGAAAAAAACCGATGATTTCACATAGTACTTTTTATCGAAAAATCAATTTGATTTATTTCGTACCCTTTGTTCGATCTAAACTATTTACAGAACCTTGCCTCCCCGACTTCAAGAGTGTACCAAAGGAGCATAGGTTGCGAAGGTGAGCTATGGCACATGCGAAAATGGCACACGTGCATGATTGGATTCTCAATTGTAAAGATGCTATCTCTTGAAATCTATTTTGGGCTATGTACATTTTTGAGTTGCATTTGTAGGAGTGGGGTTGCAATATCGATGCAGAGCATAGATCGTTATTTTGTGGAAGCCCTTGTCCAATTTGTGCATGGAAAGCTATGTTCTTGATGTTCCCTTTGACAACACAATATCCAAATTTGTGGACAACTTTGTCCAAATGAAAGCCCTTGTATATGGACAATGATGCACCAAGACATAAGACTGCTCGATTGGACATGGATGTCTGTTTTAACTCTTAAGTGGATCTTTTGATGCATGGAAACAACCCCTATGTCCATGGGAACCTAGTGGTCTATCCAAACAACACAAGCTAGTCGATTGAAGATCAAACCCATCCATGGGTCCTTTAAACAACTTGCCAAGCCTTTCAAGCACCATTGTGAATAAGGAGAGAGAATGTCCTCGTCAAAAGATCACTATATCCATTGAAAGCTCATGTAACAAACTGTTTGCACTCAAAATCCATCTTCTTCGTGTTGGTTAAAAACCCAGTGATGAAGCATACACTTCAGAAGGTCCCATTCCATGTGATTGTAGGCTTTCCTTGTGTTAATTTTGCATAGCACACCTAACACACCCTTGATAGAGTGGAATGATGGAACATAATTCATGTAGTCGACTCCAATTAATTGGGATAAGTCATGATCAACGGCCACAAGTGCATGGAGTGTGGGCCACAATTATGGGGCCCACATGAAGATTGAGTTCAAACTTATCTACCCTTTTTGTTGCCTTATCTCTTAGTTATGATAAAGTTGTCTCTAAGATAGTTTGAGATTAGGATTGGAGATTAAAAAGAGTTTTTAATTAAATTAGAAGTTGTGGATTTTTGTAAGTGTAGATCTATAAGTTTTAAAGATAATTTAATCAACAATATTGGTTTTCCTCTACGTGAGTGCTTTCTGTCTCCTTGCATGTGCGTTGAAGGAAAATTGTCAAGTCCAGTTGAGCCATCTGCGGGTTTTACGTTTTCAAGGCCTTTCAAATTCCTGATGCTTGTGTTGTTCACAAAGTGTTCTAGGGTCACTTTTCGTGCCAATTTCATTGGCATATCCATCTCTGATTTGACCGTCCATTTGTATTGTCATAATGATCCGAACATACTGTATTGAAGAAACTTGTCCTCGAGTTTGATTAATGTTGGCCATTGAAGATGATGGTTATGATAAAAAAAGATGGTTGTTCGGCTTCGATTGAAGTTGTTGATCTAATCCTCCTTGTTTGATGGGTTTTCAGGGCAAAGAATCGTGTTGTAGGATCTTCGACATCTTCTCAACATAGGGCACATAATCCTATAGTTGTCCAGTTTGCTTCAATTGATACGATTGTGGTGGCGAACGATCCTTGTTAAATTCCATTAATCCGACCGTTGATCTTTCAATTTCACGCATAGTTCTCACAACTATACGTGCGTCTGTGGTAATGTTGATGGATCCAACCGTTGGTTCATCTATTCATTTGTCAACCCATCTACTACAAATTCATCTACTATCACCATTTCTTCGAGTACTTTAGTAGGTTCTTCATCGAAGATCAGACCATTGTCAAGATCTTGAATTTTGATACTCTTTTTGGGTTTTTCTTTGTCGCAAATCGGATCTCCATGGATGTTGAAACAATCAATGGTTTCATCTTCATCGAAGGTTGGCCCTTTATCAAAGTCCAAATCTGCATATTGTTCATCGGGCACGTCCTTGCAAATGAAAAGATGGTCAACATCACTTGGGTGCAACAAAGAATACAAAATCGTCTTTATGAGTAGGCGCATCAATCAATAGTTCACCATGGTGTGCCATAAAGGCTGTTACTAGGCAGTAAAGGTAACAATGGCAACTGTTGCACTTATAGGGTTGTAAAGGCTGCAGTGTTTTAAATAGCGGTAGTGTAATGCATAGCAGTCAACCCTCCATAGCGTGTAACGTAAATACGAAGCGTGTAGCGTAAGCTACACGATACTTCTATTTTTTAATTTAAAAATAGGACAAATATAATAAATAGTGGAAAAAAGGGAAAAAAATATAAAAATGCCTAAAAGATGATTCATTTGATCAATTATAAGCATGTTCAAACAAGTTATTAGTTATCATTTATCAAAAGCCAATCCACATATATAAACCAAATCAAATAATTATCACATCAACAACTTCTAAGCAAACTACTTTAATTAATAATGTCTGATTGAAACCACAAATCACAATTATGAAAAAAAATAAAAATTCCATAGGTTAAAAGTATCAAGTACAATACAAGTGTCACATTTCTCAACATTAGATACAAAGAAAACATGAAAAAAATAATAAAAAAGTACATTGTAGTGTACGCTATGTACGCTACGTGATACGTAGTTGTAGCGCACGCTACGACCCCTGTAGCGTATGCTATAGGGGATTTATGCTATTTAGGACACTACCTAGCGCTACAGCCACGCTACGCTACAAAGCTTATGCTACCACTATGCTACGGGCGCTATTTGAAACACTGAAAGGCTGTAATGGTTGTTACGGAAAAAATGACCCGTAAAGGCCATTATAACCCTCGTAACGGCCCGTTATGCCCCTTGTAAAGGCCCCATAATGGTCCATTACGAGGCCGTTACAGGTTTTTCAAATTTTTTTCAATGGAAAAAGAGACCTTAACGGTTGTTATGGCTACTGTTACCGTTATGGAATGCCTTGTTGCTCACATACGTGTATTTGATGATTGGATTAGCAATCAACAATATTTATCTGTTGAGCTTGGAGTCATGGAATGGATTTCGTCAGGGATTTGACTTACCTCTGTAAAATTGCAAACTCTATGCATCTCTCCAATGATTCTATTTGCCCTTTAAGAAATTCAATCTCTTTGTTGCGACGGTCAACTAGTTGATCACACGCATCATATAGTACTCTCCACACATGATCCATGTCCTCGTACATGTGGTACATGGAATGTTTAGGGATGATTGGATGTCAACTGGCTGATGTTCAAATGGGTCATTATGCTCGGCTAATGGTTGGAAATCAAAGTGAAAATGGTCCAAAGATAAAATGGTTTGGTTTGGACGGTTGGGATGGGTTGATGTTGGATAGCTTGATTTTTTCTTTCTTTCTTTATTTCGTTTTGAATGAATAATGGATGGGATTGAGGACTTGACCATGGTCTGGATGGACTAGATGGATAGGTTAAGAGGAGTTGACAAGTAGATGGGCTAGATTGGTAGTGGATGTCGCCTACAAGTGTGGTTAACTCACACGACTAACATGTTTATAATATGACAAACATACAACTAAAAAAAGCACTCTCTCTCTCTCTATACGTCTTATCCCCTTATTTTTTTCCCTTTCCTTAATGTAACGCCCTGAAAATCGGGGGTCGAGTAGGAACTTAACTCCCGAGTTCCAATGCATCACTTATGCAACATATGAAATGATGACTGTATGTTGTCTGTATTAGTGCAATCCAGGGACAATTATAATACGCAAGCGGAAGACTGAAACGAATATATATAACTGTATAAACCAGTGTATGTTCCCAACATATGTTTGCATTACCAGGTCAAGGATTACAAGTGTAGTTCTAAAATATACAAAATGTGTAGTATTCTCTATTCATAATCCCAGAAAGAAGTCCCGCCAGTCAGGCCACGGCTCACAAGAACTCGCCTGAAGTCTGCTTATAGGAGAAGGCCTCCTCGTCCTCCTCGAAGTCTAGCTCTGCCTCGTAGGTATCGCCACCACCTGCATCTAAGACATGGTCTGGTTGGTATGTGCAACACCGTCCCGTAACGTGGGAGTGAGTGATCAACTCAGTGGAACAATAAAGCAAATGTTAACATGTTATCAATTCAATCAAGCGGTAATGATAAAGCAGTAAATCACACATCCCTAAGTACTCTTATTAATGCAAGTATGGTATGTATGTATGATGCATGCCCTCGCCTACGCTCCCTCAGCGACTCCTTCTTACGATCGCGGCATGCCACACTCCCTCAGTGCTTGACCATCAACGCCAAACGCACACGTAATGCGGTGCATGAACGTGATTACCAAGTTCTTTATTAGTCATTTTCATACAACAGGATTGGGAAACTAAGGTACCTCCCTTATATCACTTCCCAACAAAGATCCATTCCAGGGTCGTCAGTCCTAGTACACTCATACGATGATACAGTTCTAGGTCACTGCAAAGGGCTCGTCGCCTTATCAGTACAGGCCTATTATACTTTAGTTGCTACGGAAAGGCTTGTCGCCTCACCGCAGTCTCAGAGTATGCTCGAGGTCACTACAAAGGACTCGTCACCTTATCAGTGTAGGCCGACAGCTCGAATACAGTATCCCATACCACTGTATTCGGCTCACGAGTCTGGGTTGCTCAATGGTCACTATGGGGAAGCTCGTCGCTACAGCGTAGGCCGATAGCTCGGCCACGGTGTCCCATACCACCATGTCTGGCTCATGAGTCTTAGCGGATCAAGGTACCAAGGTTAACAGGGATTTCACTGGTGAGTTTGGTACCCTAGGTTCAAGCAGAAGCGACCATACATGGTTAACATACATCGAACAAATCGGGTTGTTTGACGGCTCGACTAGCACGAGCGCACATCTAGTTGAACGACATGAAGTGCATAAGCACTCCGTGTGGCCTAACCACTGTTGCCAACCAACATACGACTCGGGTTCATCAGGCGCGTCTCATGTGGCGGATCAAGGACAACCACTCGTTCAAGTCCTAGTACCGATTGCCTGGACTATATAATAGCCCCAAACACATTCAATTACATCGATCTAACATATGAGATACTCAAAGCAGTAATGAAACAATGATTCAAAACATACAATCAGTTGAGCATGCTATGAAGTACAATATCAATATGAATTTGAACATATTCAATTAATAACCAAACAGATATCTGAATATATCATACATGGAGAAAAACATACACATCGCTAGAGTAGTTGAGAATCCTATCTTAACACCCAATTAAAGAAGAATTCATAAGTACTTACTCATACAGACATGTTTACATACACTTAGTCTACACCTCACATTATACATGACATATAGGACTTAGAATACGTATTAGGGCAAGTCCTTTCGTCAAAGGATTGCCGCCTATATAACAATCACATGCCCACGACGATTATTCATGGTGTACACTAATGCATAGTTTATACTTAGACAATTTCACAAACACTTAGGCTATAACTTGTACATACACGACGTATGTTAATACAACAGGTATTAGGCTAATCCGTTCACCCAGAAGTTGATACACATGCATCTAGCATACATAGACAGCAATTAGTCATGGCAAACACAAATCCGTATTTCATACGTATACGGTATTTTCTACAAATACGAGGAATATAGTATATTCAACATAGTTAATGTATATCTGAAAAACGAAACGGACAACACTTTGTACATGTGCAATAGCATCCACGTCAGTAATATATCATTAATTAACATTGAAAGCCTTGAAAACCATAACCTATACGGTTAAAGTCCGCACCTTTCGCCGGTAAACGCGTAACGAATTCAGTTTGTTCACTCATGCTCCGTCTACGGCCCAACGGCAACTTATTTCATGAAATAGGTTAGCTATTTCATTACTTTAACTAATTGAAACCCTAGAACGGATTAGGGTTAGGTTTTCTTACCTAAGAATGGGATTGGTATTGTCGGAAAAGCGACACGGTAGTCGTAGTTAGGCACGTAGATAAGTGGGTTTGAATCCCAGGAAGAAACTCCAGCAATCCCTCACACTCTCTTTCCTTCTCTTTTTCTCTCTTCTCTCTCCTAGGTTTAGGAAATTCGTATGAAATGAGAGAGAGAGGGTTTAAGGTCTTTATATAGGCCCAAAACTGATGGGAATGGCCCCAGGGCCATGGTATACTTTAATTATAGCCAAAACCCATCTGTTTCGGCTCAACGGAGCACTTCCGGAGCCCCCCCTTGAGCCAAAGGTCGGACTTAAGCTCACTGACCTTGGATCTAGGTCAAGTTAAGTTTTCGTTCCAGTCGGGTTCCCAGATCACACGTGGCGGACCAGTTTCAGTTCAACGGTCACCGAAACTCGATCAGGGTTACAAGTACACTGCCATGTATGAGAAATTTCTCCTGATCCGAGGGTGTATTTGGGTCAGATTCTGACGGTCTGATTGCTTATAGTCGGCCCGCAAGTGACGAGTCTCAGATTACTTAAATTTAGATTCAATTTTAAAGAAAACCACGTTTTCTCATACTCTTCGCTCTGGGCTCAAGCAAATAGTTTCGGGACACTATCTGGAGTTGATTTTCGAGATGGTTGTCAAGTCCAGCAAGGCGGTCTTAATTATATAATTTCGTAGTAATCGGACTTTCTACGTGCGGTCCAGATCTAATACGGAGTTTCATTGTGCTCCCGAGAGCAACTGGGTAATGAGATGGATCCTAGATTTTAGGGTAACCTAGCGTCAACAATTCTACAAGTTTTAGGTCTTGCAGATCGTATTTAAAGTGGATCGAGCGGATTTCGTAACTAATCTAGTTTAACACTTAGTTAAACTAGTCTAATTTCTAAAGGATTTAGTCCTTAGTGATTTCTGGCTGAGGCGGCACTCGGGTCTCAGTACGGATTTTTCCGAGATGTTACACTTAACCAGCAAGAAAGGTTTTTTTATTTTTATTTTTATTTTTTAAGATTGAAAATATTATTAAGGGAGTCGAAGCAACCCAAAGAAAAAAGAAAAGAAAACAACACACCCAACAACAACAAATGGGTTGAGTAGACCCCAAAAGAAAAAAGGAAAGAAAAGAAAAACACTATACAGGACCCACCTAAGACAAAACCAAGACTCAAAACAAAAAGCACCCAAACATATTACAACTTGAAAGTTGAAACTAAACCTGAAAGAACCAACGTTGAAACGCCTCAATTGAATTAAGAATCATCCCTCAGAAGAGCAGAGACAAAGGAGTTGTCGTTGAGGGGAAGGTAGCCTGCCTAATCATTGAGGTCTCTAAGAAGAAAGTATGGACACCCGCAAGGAGGAGGAATTTCGGAAGCAGCGATCATTGCACTCTCTTCAAAGGGCGCAAAGAGATGCCATCGTTGCTAGGTGCCACATGGTGGTAAGGTCGCCACAAGCTCCCCTCTCAAACCTGGCATAGATTGAGTTGCGCATCACCCGGGCATGCCGAAGCTTGAGGAGGGCTACTGACCAGACTTTAGCAACAAACAAACAATGCATGAAGAAGTGGTTAATGGTTTCAACACTTCGCTTGCAATGAAGGCATGCATTTGGGAGGATAAGATGTCGACGTTGTGGATTGTCCATTGTGAGGGTCCTCCCTCGAACTAACAACCAAACGAAAGTAGAGACAGGGGTTTGTACCTAGAGTTTCCTCAACCAACAAAGGAGAGGGATTCGTGGTTAGGGGAAACAAGGATGACGACCATTATGGCAGAAACGATGATGGTAGTGGTAGGTGGTGTGGCATTGATTGGAAATGTCGAAGATGGAGAGCACACCAAGGAACGACAACAACTCTGGCAATAGTTCCGGCAGTAAGTTCGACATCAACAAAGACTTTAATAGAGATCACGGAGACAGGTGCTGGAGAGGTTTCGACAATGGGTTTTTTAATGGGTTCCAGTTGGTTGATGATGGGGTTGGTGGTGGAGATGATGGTGGCGGTCAATTGAGGTGGTGTTTGTGGTGTCTGATAAAAGAGAAAAGGTTGTTGAGGATGATGTAAACATGATAATGGTGGATGAAGAGGTGATGCTCCTATTGATGGTGGTGGATGATGGCAAGAGAAGATGATGGGCGTCGATAGGTTTCTGATGAGTTGTAGGTGATGGGTTTTTCTAGTAAGGTGGAGAGATGAGTGAAGATGGTTGGGCCCTAGATTGATGGAGGATCAAGCAGTGACAGATTTGACATAGATTGGGAGGGGATTGTTGGTCATGTGGTGGTCATAGAGGATGTTGACGGATAGTGATGTAGGAGATGATGACTGCAGTGGGAATTCTTAGTTGCAAGATCTCTCTAACTAGGCGTCACTCCCACTTGAATCCCTACTTTGGATTCTCGCTCTTGCTTATGCTTCAGACTCTTCCTCTTACACCTGCTTCATACTTATTTTATAGTTTTTTACATTTTGAAAGAGACGCTTCCCTGCTCTCGTATACAATTTTTTATGGCTTTGCTTCATTCTTCGTTTAACTATAGGCATGATTGGATAGTGGGTGTGATGCAGGACATGAAATTAAATATGACATGCAAGATTTTAAGCTTTAGATCATACCAATTTTAAGCAATCACAAAATTCCACGTCCCACATACGACCACCAAACATTCAACAAGGGGAATCTACGGGGGTCCAAGCCTACACACGTTAGGGCTGGATCAAATAAAAATTATAAACCAAACAATGCCCAAAGGAGTGTAGATTCATCCACTCTTGCAAAGGATTGTTCCCCAATTCAAGAGATTCACCATGTTTCAATTTGGGAAAAGTCTAGGGTTTGCAAAAGTGGGAAAGAACTTGGAATTTAGGATTATCTAGGGTTATGGTTAGAGATTTAAGGCGAGCGAGGAGAGAAATAGAGGAGAGAGAAGAACCTGAGACAGTCCACACGTGTGGACAGCGGTTCGGCCCAAACGCACTGAGTGGGTTCCTGTCCGCACGCTTGTGGGCCCCACGAAACTAGAAATGGCCACCTAGGGTGTGATTGGTCAGGGGTAGCCCACTCACACACCAAATATCACGTCGATCTGCTGTCCGGTTTGTGCATGGTGCTCTGCCGAAGTTTCAGCCCCCCTGGAGGGTCAGAATCTGAAAATCTACTGTAGAGGAGAACTTGGGTACAAAAAAGGGGTGGATTTGAAGATGGGATGGCTGTGGGAGATAATGGATGTGGGGTGTAAGAGGTGGGGATGATTTGGGGTGGTTGTGGTTTCGCACCACGGTAGCTAGTCCTTTGAAGAAGGGAGGGTTTCGCACCTAATTAGATTCTTCAACTCATAGAACTAGAGAAGAAAAAACGCAGAATTTTATTTATAAACTTCAATAAAAAAAAAAAACTACATGGGGTTGCCTATTTATAAGAAAACCTTAAACCCCAAAAGCGGCGCCATGTGTGCACACTAATACTTAGAGACGAAGTAACAAAAATAACAACTAATCAACGCAATCAAAACCGTTCATGATGTTTCTCATAACGATAATAACCAAAACTCAAAATCCTAGATCATCTAGGGTAGTGGGCCACGATCATAAGATCAAATGGTGGGATCAACATGATGATCGGGTCCACTCTAATGATCCATAGCACAGCCTCCTAACTAGGAGGTCCTCCATAGATGTCATTGTTGATCCAGATTGATAGTGGGGCCTTCCTCCTCCTTGAGTACGTGTGTAGGGTGGGGGGCGTGTGTGTGCGCATGATGTCCTTATCAGGTGATCATAGACATCTATGCTGGTGGAGGAAATGGGATGATGATAACGAAATGATATCAGGATCCTACTGCTCTGATATCACTTAATGCGGTCTGTTTGGGTCGTTGCGGCAACACGTACGGATAGTGGGATCAAAGGTGGATATGCTCATGAAAATGGTGCGACAAATGGTCCTTGAACATCATGTGAGTGACTCTAAGCAACGGGAATTCAAAAGGCCCTGAAAACGTGAAGTCCAGGTGTGGCTTAACAACACTTGACGATTTTCCTTCATCACAATGGTACGGAGATGTACTCATATAAACCATAATCAATTCATTAACTGCCTTTAAATTTCTAGAGCTACATTTATTTATAACAATTTGCAACTTCTAATCAATGTTCGAATTATCTCCAATATTATCGAAATATCTTCGATATTATCTTTATCTCCTGCTCAGCGATACCGATAACGTTGGTAGTATCGGAAATTCCAGTTATTAGCAATGTATCTCTAAGTATTGCCTACGTATCAATATCGCTAATATAATCACCAATATTTTCAACTATGTAAATTCTAGGTGTCGCTTATATTGCCAATGCATCAATATCGCCAATGTATCACCAATATTTTCGACTATGTAAATTCTACGTAATGCTTGTATCATAAATGTATCGACGATATTTCAATAATATCGCCAACGTATTGATATCATCAAAATTTTGTTTATTAGAAAAAATTATTTCAAAATTTTTTTTATGGGCACATGATTGTATGTAGTGTTCAATTTGTCATTGATAATATCTCGATATTGTTGATATCACAACATGCGCGATATTGAGACCACAATCTTTCGTTTTCTTTACAATTGTTGATGATTTCTTGGTGAAATATCATGTGTTGTTGATATTTTGCAATATCGATGGATTTTTGGATGGAAGGTTGGATGGTTAAATAGGCCGAATGGGATGGTTGGACTGATTTCTTACAACAGCACATGCTTTTAAGGCCCCATTAAATGGAAACTTGTTATGTATGCATTCTTTTTGCAATTTTTTTTACTTCTAAATATGCAAATATGTACATTTTAACATCTCCTAAAGTTTCGCTGAAAATTCCACCGTTTTTCTCATATTTCCCCGCATTTCCGATTATCAATGATATCGATATGGTTTCCGTATCCTTGGCCAGCGAAACTTGTAGTGATACCGATACTTCGAACATTGCTTCTAATCTAGCTGAAACTCCTCTTCTTTAATCCTAATGTCCAACTAATCTTGGAGTCCAAGTTTATCATAGCAACTAAGGGATAAGGCACTGTAAAAGTCAAATGAGTTTGAATACATTCTTCACGTGGGAACCACAATGGTTGCCCATGTTCAATGCACTTGTTGCCCTTGATCATTGCCTCCACCACAAGCAGCTCCTTAGGTCGTCGTGACTCTCCACCCTTTCTAGAGCACATAAGGTCCTCTTACGAGAGACAAATGCTAAAGGGGAATAGGTAGCCAATTTGCAATAGGTGACAAGATGGTTCAAACTTATTTTTGGGCAAAAAGTGAACATGAAAAAAGCAAGATGTTAGGTATATGCATACCTGAAGAGGTGGTGAAGACTTCGGCCATTGTATTTGGATGCATGATAACTTTTCTTCCCTCGGTCTACCATTATGCGTGGTAAACTTCCCAAATAGTTATGGGATTCCGTAATCAAAAGAATTAAAGGAAACTCTTGGCGTGGAAGGGAAAATCTCTCTCCTTGGGTGGTGGCATTACCCTAATTAATGCAATATTATCTAAATATGCCGGTGCAATTTATTGTCAAGTGAGTGTTTTTTGTTGCATTAAGATAATTCGAAGACTTCCTCTGGAGAGGCATGGAAGAAAAGAAAAAGTTTCACTTGATTGGGTGGAACAAATACGTTACTTATAGGATCTTGTGGGTTATTGGAATCAAAGATCTTGTTGTGATGACTCATTCACTACTGGGGAAGTGGCTTTGGAAGTTCAACAACATCGAAGATAATAAACCTTTGGAACAAATCATATCCCTCGGGCATTTGGAAGGCCGTGATGGCAGGATCCCTTGAATTCATTAAAGGGATAACATTTGTAGTGGGATACGAGGCTCAGATCTGGTTTTGGGAACATGCATGGTTCAATGACAGACCAATCTACCTAGATTTCAGTAGGCTTAGAGTATCGCCTTCAATTAGGGATATTTATTATAGACACTTAAATGTCTCTCTACATTTATCTCCCAATGCTTCAGCATGATGAGGAATGTGGTGTCCTGGTCTCCTACATTTTGGTGGAACCTAATAGGTGAGGAGAATGGGACTTTGCTAAGCTTCAAGGTCGGGTGTAGAATTGTGTCATTTCTCCTAAAGACTAAGATAATTGGTGAAGGTGGGAATTAGGCTTATTTTCAGTCATATCCTTTTATTGGATGCTGAAAACTATTGGGGGATCGGTGCAACCAAATCTGCTGGCCTACTTGTGGGGCTTTCCGCTTTCCTATCCCCCTAATAGTGGTTGTGTTTGGACGATTGGTTGCAAAGAACGTCTTGACTATTGAGTCATTGGCCATCTTTGGAATAAGGATGTGATTATCACGAATATATGTGCTTTATGCCTTAAAAGATGCAGATTTGTTAAATCACCTCTTTATTTGGTGTGAATTTGCTTGAATGATTTGGAGAAGAATCCTTGCCCCTTTTAAAGTTCAGTGGGTCATGCTTGGTTCTATTGAGGTTGTCACTCAAGGCTTGTTATGGGGAATTCACAGAAATGTAAGAAAGTTGTATGGGGTTTGTCTCTTTCGATCGTGTTGTGGTCTTTATAGAGAGAGCACAACAATAGGGAAGGGCTGAGGTTGCCTTCCAAAGGGCAAAAGGGAGGGCATTTTTGTGGTCATTGGGGAATTTCCATTTTAAGGGATGTTGGTTACTTTGGGATCATGTCTCTTCTGTAATTGAGGAACTATCGGGATGATTTCTCATCATCCTTTTTCTTCATTTTTTGTAGCTTTTGTTTTGTTTGGTGCCAATAAAATTTCTCATTGCCATTTAAGAAAAAACTCTTTCCTACTAAAAGCAACCTCTCATAGATGTTGTCCATTGCAACCTGTGGTTTAACTCTTGCATGTGACAATTCTCCCCTGCTTTCGGAAAAAGTGGAGAATTTTATTTCTGGTGGCTCTTTGGGTAATCTAGAATGAAAGGAACTTCCACTGCTTTCGGAACTGGGGCACTTCCTCTGCTAGGCTCTTCAACAAGGTTCTCTTGTATTTTAGAGATTGGGCTTGTTAGTGCACTGATTTGTGCATCTTGTTTGTCAATTGTTAGTGCACTGATTTGTGTGTCTTGTTTGTCAATCACGTGAGTCCTTGTGTCATGTAGTCGGTTGAGCCTCTGGAAGCTGAAGACCGAAGACACAATTGGACAAGAGCATCAAGGAGCAAAGAATAGGTAAATGAGGTGCCTTGGTGACCCTAATCCTTGACCCAAAACAACCCTTGATCTTGGCTTAATAGGTAAAACTTGTTGATCATCCCTTAGAACATGATAAGTAAGGCTAGAAGAGGTACAAAGCTGCTGTGAAATCATATGCCCAAAACAACAGACTTTCGAGTGGTGCTCGATCTCATCGAGCAGACATTGATGGGTTTTCGATGGCATCGAAGATCCCTTTGATGGCATTGAGTAGATAATTTAGATAGGTCTAACAAGAATTGATCATTTTATCTGATTTTCTAGATGGCATTAAAGGTTCACCTCAATGGCATCGAAAACCACTCGATGACATTGAATAGGTAACTTAGATTTGTCCAGAAAGAATTAATCATATTATCTGATTTTTTCGATGGCATCGAGGTACCATTCGATGGCATTGAAAGTTCACCTCGATGACATCGAAGACCACTCGATCCCATCGACAGAGTCGTTATTCGCCCGTTTTTTGACCGTTGGAAGTCAAACTTCTTATAAAGGGCATTCGGTTTTTGGGCATGTGCATAAGTTTTTTGTGCAATAGAAGCTTAAGTGATTCCATGGTCATATCTCTCATCCCGAGCCTCTAAACCAATGAGTTCTAAGTCTTCTTCCTTAAGATTAACACTTTAATGAGGATTCCAACATCCACCTTGAAGATGTGCTTGAACTTCTCAATTTTCTAGAGATTAGACTCAACTTCTATAGGCATACCATTGTCTAAATCCTCTAGAAGACCCATCTAGGTGAATCTCCTAGGAATTACTAATTCCTATTAGTTGTAGGAGATTTTACTAACCTCCTATCACCTTGGTCACCTCAAAGAAGCATCACATGTAAGGTGGGTTGATCCTGGAGTTGAAGTATTGACAACGCATCGACATCGCGATCGGGGGAGCAAAGGGGAACTGATTGAAGCACGGGAGAGCATCGATCAAGCAACCTAAGACGATACTACAATAGGGGCTCAATCCGACAAGTTATCAAGTGTAAGAGTCCGTATACTCTCTTTCCTTGTGTAGGATTGATGGTAAGAGTTTGTGACCCAAACTCGGTTAGGTTCTTGTGTAGGACCTTGGCTCTTGTAGGGCCTAAATTCAGGTTCTTGTGTAGGGCCCAAATCCAGGTTCTTGTGTAGGACCTTTGTTCTCATGTATGACTTAAATCAAGTCCTTTTGTAGGCCACCGGACACGGGTGCATACGTGTTAGTCTCTGTGAGAGCCTTCGGCGGTAGTAAACGTAGGTCCTTAGATTAGGATCGAGGCTGTTGGTTAGCCTAAGGAAAACCAACTAAAGTCTCTTGTGGGAGCCTTCGACGGGAGTGTACGTTTGTAGGTTCTTGTGTAGGACCAAGGTTTGCGGCGAGCTTATAGAAAACCACATAAAGTCTTTTACGGGAGCCATTCCTTGTGTAGGATTGTAAATGTTAGAGGTTAACCTGATTTAAAATATCCGATAGTGAAATCCGGTACACTCATTGGTTGAGAGCGTCCGCTGGGAGTGGAGTAGGGAAACCGAACCACTATACATGCTTGTGTTTGGGATTGTCATTTGCGCACTTGTTTAATTATGCTTACGTGATTGAATGTTTAATTATATGTATGCATGAGTAGATGAATGCTAGGTGTTGATAGTTAACACATCCCTCACACACTTGTACACTATTATGTTATAGACTAGTTGCTTATTGCCACATCCTTTGCAGTTTATGTGATTGGATCCTCTAATGGCTTGGAAGCCTTAAGAGTTAAAATTGCCTTACTTAGTTTAAGTTCGACAATTGGGTATTAAAAGGTATAATTTTTAATTGGTCCTAATCACCCCCCCCTCTAGGACATAATCTTCATTCCTTAGCTCCGCCAAGCTTCCACACGCATAGCCCGTGAGCCTACCACGTGCAATTTCAGGGCTCCCTAGCCCTATTAGGTTTTTCTCTGGGTTCCCCCAGTCTAGGGTCTGGGCTGTTGTATTTTTATTTATCTATTATTATTATTATTATTATTATTATTTTTTTGGTTTAGTCTTCATTTTTGCTTTTTTTATCGTTGTTTGTTGTTTCTTTTGTTTAATAAATGAATTCATCTTTCAAATGAAAAAAATGTGACAATTCTCCCCTCCTAATGAATCCCCATCAACTTTCAACGCTTCTCCTACCATTTTCCTTATTGACACCAGACCAGTCCCGTAGGTCGTTGGATGTGAGGGATAGCTTGTTATTCTAATCTAGGTAGCCTTGCATCCTGAATTGATCACCAGGCTACATGGATCGAGATATTGCAAAGGCCTTTTCTAAGCACCTTCTTCCCCAAGGTTATTGGAAATGTCCTCTGCTTGTCATTTGCCACTTCGATAGAATTGTCATTGGACAATTCATGGGTCATGGTTCATAATCACTCCAAGACAAGTTTTTAATAGTGTTTTGCTTTCCTCTATAATTTCATTTCCAACCATCATCACCATGTTGTGATCCACCTCTTTCCACACTCTCATTTCCATGCACACCACCTCAACCATTTCACCTTCCATCTCCAGTCTGGTAGGCCCATGCCTGCAGGGTAATGCGTGTCAGGTTCTCCTAGATCTTGAACTAGACATTAGGATCCATGGGATCATATGTTACAAAAGGACGGTTTTGAGCCCCGCTTTCCGTACATATACTGATAGTAGTAGCATCATTTTTTATTTATTTTTTGTTTTTTTTGTTTTGTGGTGTGTATAGCTTTAGCATAATTAACATAATGAACCAGAAAAGGGGTGGTTAGCCTTTTAAAGAAACTGGAAATGTCCTCCATATCTCCATTTCCCACTTCAAAAGAAGGGTCACTGATTCTTCATCTCTCGCACCCTCACGAGATGAGCTTTTAGGAAAGTTCTTTCCTCTATGATTTCATTTCCGTCCATCATTCTCACGCTGCAATTCACCTTCACTTGCCACACTTCCATTTCCATTTATTCCACTCCAACCTTCTCCTATCGACACTAGTCTTGTAGGCCCTTGATCTGGGTAGACCTGCAAGTCAAACTGGCTGCTGGTTCTGACATGTCTTCCTATTTATTTTGAGTTCTGACGCATCTTACCGCTGTGTTATTGGTTCCTGTTTGTGGCTCAGCTTGTCTTGTACTACATGCTTGGGGATACCATATGTATTTTTGTTGACATGGAACTACCTATTCATTGTGAAACATACTTTTCTTTTATTTTAACTTTTTTTTTTTTTTTTTTTTTCTTTTTCTTTTTCCTTGTATAGCTTTTTGATGATGGAATTCATCACATAAGATGCACAAGTACACGCTTCCTGTGTAATCAGAATCAACAAGATATTTGCTGTTATTCAACTGAAGTACGCCTTTCATGGTTCAAGGGAAGCTATGCTAACCGCTTTCCTCCCCTTAATGATCCTCTTCCCGACCTCAAACTCCCTCGCTGCCTCCCGGACTATGTGGATCCATGCCCCATTACGGTCACAACACTTTCGAATGGTCTGAAGATTGCATCTGAAGATTCTCCGGTATGTACATGTCATTTCACATTTTGCCATTCCTGGCTGCTGGTTTCTTTTTCCTTTTCTTTTCTTTTTTTGTTTGTAGATATTTTATTCATGTATTCTTTGTCCATGGCAGGGGCCAGCTGCTTGCATAGGACTATTTGTTGACTGTGGTTCTATATATGAATCTAAGCAGTTCACAGGTGTTACCCATCTTTTGGAAAGGATGGCTTTTAAAAGCACAAAAAATCGCAGTCATTTGCGCATTGTTCGTGAGGTTGAGGCTACTGGAGGAAATGTGGGTGCTTCTGCCTCAAGGGAACAGATGGGCTACACTTATGACACATTAAAGACCTACGTGCCAGAGGCTCTTGAATTACTTGTCGACTGCATTAGAAACCCGGTGTTTCTTGACAGCGAGGTCAAGGACCAGGTCGGGCTATTGTTATTATGTTAGTCATTAAGGTTATCTTATGAGATAGAGTACATTCCTAAATGCATACATTGAAGTTTTATATTGGCAACCGGATTTGTACATTTAGCGCGTGTTTAGGAGATCCAAGGCTACAACCAGACTGGCCCCACCGTAGCTGGGCCAAAGCCCAGAAATCACATGGATGGGACAATCCTAACCATTTGTGTGGACTGTTGAGGATGGTAATTATATTGTCAAGGAAAAGACCAACCAACAGACCTTTCTTTTCTAAAAGATCTTCCAGCTGAAAGGTTAGCACTTAGGATTGTCAGTCAGTTTAGTGTAGGTCTCCAAAGTCAATCCATTGACCTCATATACTTGTGCCACAATAATATGAGGTTTCTTGTTTTCTTATAAGGAATGATATTTATATTCTGTGTTTTTGGTCCTACACCCTAATGCAGACGCACTGTAATCATTTGTGTCCACTTCATCAAAAGATAAAAAAGGGTGTTTTTATATAAAAAAATTTAGTGTAGATAGTCTCCCTTTCTTCAGATGTTGTTTCTATTTCTCTCATCTTTTCAGGTGCTTGATTTTCTTTTGGTTCTTTGTTGCTATGATGTTGATGATGCAGCTAGCCAAAGTCAAAACAGAAATTGGAGAAACTTCAAACAATCCTCAACAGTTTCTTTTGGAATCACTTCATCCTACTGGTTTTTCTGGTGCATTGGGGAATCCATTGATGGCTCCTGAGTTAGTGTTAGAGAAAATAGATGGATCTGTCATCGAGAAGTTCTATTATGTAAGATGGTTTGACCTTGTTTTAACTTGTTTATATGAAGGTAACAGCATTAGATTTTTGAAATTGTGTGCAGTAGTAGAAGTAAAATGTTCAAAATCCTACTCTTGCCATGCATGCTAATCAAGGTATTCCGTGTCGGTAACGGTTGCTGTAACGGTTATCACCATTACTGATACGGGGATCAGCTATAACGGCCGATACGGGGGTGTAACGATTGTTACGACCCCCGTAACGGTTGGAATTTGTTTTCTATTGGAAAATTTCTAGAAAATTCAGAATAATGTAAATATTCCAAATATGTAATTGTTTTGAACATGACAACATGTTTATGATAGCATAGTGGTCCACTCTTTGGTGAGTGTTGTATGTGTCTGTGTGGCGAATTTATGAACATGGTTCTCTAATGTTTACACATCACAAACAAGCATTAGGTTAAGAAATCGGAAAAAGGGCATAAATATCACTTTTATTTTTTATTTTTTTAAATATGGCTCTCGGAGCTACTATTCACCCAAATCGTTTCAATTTACGGTTTTAATCCTAAAAACTATAGTAAGAGTGGTCAAAATCTGCTGCAGAATTATTTAGGAAAGTTTTTGGAATGAGAAAAGTGGAAAAAATAGATTTAAATAGAAAAAAAAGTAGTCATTTTCAACCGTTCTAGGGGTAATGGTCATTATGCCCTGTAACAGCTGATACGGTCCCAAAAAGCCAACTACCCTTGTAACGCCCTGAAAATCGGGGGTCGATTAGGAACTTAACTCCCAAGTTCCAACGCATCACTTATGCAACATATGAAATGATGACTGTATGTTGTCTGTATTAGTGCATGAAACATGAATAAGATTAAGCCAAATCAACAAAACATAATCCAGTGGACAAGATAATACGCAAGCGAAGACCGAAACGAATATATATAACTCGTATAAACCATCATGTATGTCCCCAACATATGTTTGCATTGCAGTCAAGGATTACAAGTGTAGTTCCAAAATATACAAAAGGTGTAGTATTCTCTATTCATAATCCCAGAAAAGAAGTCCCGCCACCAAAGCCACGGCTCACAAAACCCCGCTGTTATAGGAGAAGGCTTCCTCGTCCTCCTCGAAGTGTACCACTGCATCTAAGACAGTGGTCCGGTTGGTGTGCGCAACACCGTCCCGTAACGTGGGAGTGAGTGATCAACTCAAGAACAATAACGCAGGTTAACATGTTATCAATTCAATCAAGCGGTAATGTTAAAGCAGTAAATCACACATCCCTAAGTACTCTTATTAATGCAAGTATGGTATGTATGTATGATGCATGTCCTCGCCTACGCTCCCTCAGCGACTCCTTCTTACGATCGCGGCATGCTACACTCCCTCAGTGCTTGACCATCAACGCCAAACGCACACGTAATGCGGTGCATGAACATGATTACCAAGTTCTTTATTAGTCATTTTCATACAACAGGATTGGGAAACTAAGGTACCTCCCTTATCTCACTTCCCAAACAAGGATCCATTCTAGGGTCGTCAGTCCTAGTAAACTCATACGATGATACGGTTCTAGGTCACTGCAAAGGACTCGTCCGCCTTCGATGCGGGCCTGGCCTTATACTCTGTTGCTACTAAAGGCTCGTTGCCTCACCGCATTCGAGTATGCTCGAGGTCACTACAAAAGGCTCGTCACCTTATCGCCAGTGTAGGCCGACAAATTGATTATAGTGTCCCATACCACCATAATCGGCTCACGAGTCTGGTTGCTCAATGGACACTACGGGAGGCACATGGCCCCAGCGTAGGCCGACAGCTCGACCACGGTGTCCCATACCACCATGCCTGGCTCATGAGTCTTAGCGGATCGAGGTACCATGGTTAACGGATTTCACTGTAAGTTTGGTACCCTAGGTTCAAGCAGGGCGTCCAAACATGGTGAACATAAATAAGACAGATCGGGTTACTTAACGAGCTCCTGCTAGCTCGAGCGCACAACAAGTTGAACGATATGAAGTGCATAAGCACTTCGTGTGGCCAGCCACTATTGCCAACCGAAATACGACTCGGGTTTGTCGAACACATCTCATGTGGCGAATGAATCTCAACCACGAATTCAATCCCGTTCCCGATTGCCTGGATTATAATCATAGCCCCAAACACAATCAATCCTTATTCTAAAGCATATAGAGTAAAGCAAAATATACAAAGTAATTCAAGCATGTTATAAAGCAGGTTATAAAGCACAATATAAACAGGAAATACAAACACATATATTTCATAAGTAAGCGGTTAAACTAAACAAACAACATGGAGGAATTCATATATACCTCTAAGGTAGTTGAGAATCCCATCTCAACACCCTTATACATTACAATTTACTAACTACTACTCATTCAGACATTTCAACAAACACTTTAGATTACATACTTTAACATACCTGACGTATGTTGATCACATAGGTATTAGGCCAAATCCTTTCACTAGGGAGCTGCCCCATGGATAACACACGTGCACCCACGACGAATAATCATGACAAGCATGAATTTCAAGTTCCATATTCATTGGAACATTTTCACAAACACTTGGACTACATAATTTATCATATATAGTGTATATTGGCCGTATTGATTTAGGGCAAATCCTTTCGTCAAAGAGGGTATCGCCTATACAACAATCATAAATCCATGACAATTAGCCATAAGCGGCTCGAATGAAAATTCTTTACTCATTCGGTCATTTTCACAAACACTTAGCATACACCCTTTTAATATACATAACGTATATTAGCAAAAACGTGTATTAGGGCGAATCCTTTCGCCGAGTGAGTATTATACATGTATATAGCATGTTCATACAATCATTTATCATGGCAAACACACTTTCGAAATTTGTACGATATACGGTATTTTCTACAAATACGGAGAAGACAGATATTCAACATAGTTAACGTATAACCGAAAAACGAAACGGAAAGCACTTTGTACATGTGCATGCATGTAGATCATGAATCTATCATTATCCGACATGAAAGCGTTGAAAACCATAACCTATACGTTTATGATCCGCACCTTTCACGGTGAACGCCAGAATTAATTCAGCTTTTCAACGCTCCGTTTACGCTCAACGGCAACCTATTTCATGAAATAGGTTAGCTATTTCATTACTTTAACTAATTGAAACCCTAGAATCAGATTAGGGTTAGGTTTTCTTACCTAAGAATGGGATTGGTATCGCTGGAAAAGAGACACGGTAGCCGTAGTTAGGCACGTAGATAAGTGGGTTTGAATCCCAGGAAGAAACTCCAAAGAAATCCCTCACACCTTCTCTCTCTTTCCTTCTCTTTTTCTCTCTTCTCTCTCTAGGTTTAGGAAATTCGTATGAAAGGAGAGAGAGAGGGGTTAAGGTCTTTATATAGGCTCAAAAATGATGGGAATGGCCCCAGGGGCCATGGTATACTTCAATTATAGCCAAAACCCATCTGTTTCGGCTCAACGGAGCACTTCCGAGCCCCCTTGAGCCAAAGGTCGACTTAAGCTCACCGACCTTGGATCTAGGTCAAGTTAAGTTTCGCCCGGGGCGGGTTCACCAGTCACACGTGGCGGACCAGTTTCAGTTCAACGGTCACCGAAACTCGATCGTGGGTTACAAGTACTTGTATGAGAAATTTCTCCCGATCCGAGGGTGTATTTGAGTCGATCGAATGACGGTCGATTGCTTATATTCGGGCCGCAAGTGACGAGTCTCGACATTACTAAAGTTAGATTCATTTCTAAAGAAAACCACGTTTTCTCACACTCTTCGCTACGGGCTCAAGCGAATAGCCTCGGACACTATCCGAGTTGATTTCCGAGATGGTTGTCAAATCCGCAAGGTCTTAACTATATAATTTCGTAGTAACTCGGACTTTCTACGTGCGGTCCAGGATCTAATACTGAGTTTCACTGTGTTCCCGAGAGCAACTGGGTAATGAGATGGATCCTAGATTTTAGGGTAACCTAGCGTCAATGATTCTACAAGTTTTCGGTCTTGTAGATCGTATTTAAAGTGGATCGAGCGGATTTCGTAACTACTCTAGTTTAACACTTAGTTAAACTCGTCTAATTTCTAAAGGATTTAGTCCTTAGTGATTTCTGGCTGAGGCGGCACTCGGGTCTCAGTACGGATTTTTCCGAGACGTTACACCCTATTTCACCCCCGTATCATGTAACAGCCATGGCTGTTACCGATACGTATTGGCCTTTATGGCCTTATCATAATGGATACGGAAGACTTTGATGCCAATGCTTAAGATCTGATTATTCATCTGCTGGGCCCCACTTGTCACTCATGTGCTGTGGTCTGAAATAGGCCTGTTATTTTTTTATTGATAAAAAGGGCCTGGTTATCAGGTGGTCCACACTTGTATAAAAAAATGAATGGTTGAAGACATGATATATTGTACAATACTGAAGCCAATAGACTGTACAATACTGTTTCTGCTTCCAGTTTATACAAGTAGGGCTCATTGTTTAGTGATCAAAACCGTTGATATTATGGGCCCTGCTGTGTATGGTCCATGCACCAAAAATTCTCCTAGAAGGAAGAATCCTGAACCTTTAAACAGGTGACTTGCAAAGAAATAGTTAAGAAAGAAACTACCACAATGGTTCCCATTCCACGAATAAAAGGCCAAAATCCTATATCTAAGGTCTCCAGATCTAGCAGACTTTTGATGCATTGGGCCTTCCATGGTGAGTCCTATCATATCAGTGTTTTGAATCTCTGAACCATGGGCCCCACTTTTACAAAGTAATTTCTTTTTTTGAACATCCCACTTTTACAAATTGATTTTTTTTTTTTTTTTTTTTTTTAACAGCCCACTTTTACAATTGATAGCCTGAACATACTGTAGGATCCCTCTGCCCCAACATTGTATAATAATTAATGGCTCTAAAGAAATTTACCAAGCTCCACATTTATCTTACACTTGGGGCCCATCAGATGGCCTGGTTGGTCTCTTATTTTGGGCCACAACACATACGTGGTGGGACCTGCCTTGACGAGTTGTTGGGTTCTTATATAGGTGTGCCATATCGAGACATTTTGGGAGAACTGTCTTCTATATCCTACTCTCTCATTGGGCTTGTTGTAGAGTTTTGAGTTTCAAATCGGAGGTTATACATTTTATAACAGAAAAATAACAAATTAACAGGAAAATTATACTGCCGAACGCATGGTTTTGGCAGCATTTGGGGTAGATCATAAAAAGTTGCTGGCAATTGCAAAACCACTGTTGTATGATTTACAAAGTGGTCCTCCCGTGAAGGTGCCAAAGTCCACTTATGTTGGTGGTGATTTTAGGTATCGAGCAGACTCCCAGGTAACCTCAAAATTCTCCGACACACTCTTGTTTTCGTTCTTCTTATTTTCATTATATTGGTTTATTCATTTATCTTTTTGTTGATAGACCATCACTGATATTTAATTCTCATACTACAGAATACTCATGTGGCATTGGCTTTTGAAGTTCCAGGAGGTTGGCATCAAGAGAAGGATGCAGTAACCTTAACTGTTTTGCAGGTATATGATTTTGTCAAGCTCGAGGGTGACCTTCTTTGTTGCATTTAGAGCATTGGTATTCATGCCTTCTTCTTAAAGAGGAAATATATGATGTCTGAGTCAACATGCTCGGTCCAACAAATTGTACATGTGAGGCTGACCTTTTGGGATTTGAATCATTCTTATGGTGGGCTCATAGTGGATGGGACTGGGAGATGCCCCAAATTTTTTCCCTTTAAATGGTTCCAACCATCTGAGTGGGCAGTTGCAATTGTTGATTTCTGTATACGATGGGTAAGATCATGTGATGGGATGGGATAGGTTGCCCATTCTGTGGGCCTATCAGGTCAGTGGCTTATATTACCAAAAGGTGTGCTCACTTATACTATTGTTATGTCAAAAAAAAAGAAGCCATGCTTTCGGTCATGCATCTTGTAATACCTCTCTTTTCTTGTTCTTTAGTGTTTGGGATTGTAGACTTGGTTGTCTTTGTACTTGCTGTTGTGTTTAGATTTTACTTGTACATTTTTGCTCCTTTAAATAACTTGTCCTTTTATTGGTATAATAAAAATATATTTTATATTGACTGAGGAGATACCAATGCAACAGACTCTTATGGGTGGTGGTGGTTCATTCTCTGCCGGAGGCCCAGGAAAAGGGATGCATTCTCGACTCTGTGAGTTACTGATCTAACACACTTTTTAGTTGAGGGGCTTAATTTTATTCGTGATAATTATCTTATTTTTCTGAAAGCCATCTGGGGGTGTTATTTGCATGAAGATTTCACATTCTGGCGGTTTAGTTAATTTCTTGACTAGGTTTTACTATTATTTAGGCAGAGGAAACAGAAACATCAGTATGTCTATTCTAAAGCATGTTACAAAATTTGCTTCTTCATGGTTGTCACAGTTAACAAACCATGTGATAGAAATTTTCTTTTATTTCTGGTTTTTAAATGTTGTTGACAGCCCATGTTTTAATCTGATACACCCCCATTTTCTCCTTTGGGTACTATCCTAATACCAAAAGTAAAAGGCGCGTATGCATAAAAAGAGGTTTTAAATATCAGTTCTTTAAAAGAATTTAACTTTTCAAGGAGTAGGAAGGTAATGGTCAGTATTTCTTTGTGTGTCTATCTAATCAATGTTGATTAACTTCATCACCTGGTGATCCATGATTTCTAAGGTCCACCACCTTTTCTTCTTTTTGTGCCATTCTAATACCAAAAGTCAAGGTGTATGTGTAAAAAGAAAAGGTTTTGAATATCAGTTCTTGAAAAGAATATAACCTTATTAAGGAGTTGGATAGTAATGGTCAGGATATTTTCTTTTGTTTATCATAATCAACCTGGATTAACGTAATATCCTGGTGCTCCATTAGGTGAAGGTTATTCAAAGGCAAAGAGAGACAATTCAGGAAGGCCTTTCAGAATTTGGGATGATGGGAACCTACATGAAGCTACAAAATTGTAAAAATGCCAGGATCGAATCAAGTGGACACATTTTCTGTGGGTTCAAGCCTGTAGCTCAGTGGTAGATAGCCTGTGTTTCAACATTGAGGTCTCAGGTTTGAGCCTAGCTTACCTAGACAAAAAAAAACTAGACATTTATGAAACCCAAGCTGGAATATACCACATTACTGAGCTCCTTACAAATGCCAAAAGAAGAAGAAGAAGAAGAAGAAGAAGAAGAAGAAGAAGAAGAAGATCCAGGCCGAAACTAGATTCCGTACTCACGAAATCAATAGATTATGAAACTATATTCAGTCTCCAAAATTATGTTATCATGGAACTTGCCTAGTCTGGTGGATGAGTAGAGTTAGCCAAGTCAATTTGGCACATTGGCAAGTAACGAAAAACGTAATCATCATCATCATGATTATCATTGAAGCCTCATCCCAACCAATTAGTTTCGGCTACATGGATCCTATAACCTCCATCTGCATCCTTTTGGGCTTACCCTTATTCCTTTAGAGCCTCCAACTTGAACCAACTCATTCCTAATTGGTGCAGTTCTTGGGCTCCGTTGCACATGGCCAAACCATCTAAGCGTACTTTCCCTCGTCTTGTTACCTATTGATGCTACTCGTAAGCAATGTTTTAAATATCGACAATCTTGGCCGCTATATTCCACGATATATCTTGTATCCCACCTGTGCGATATGAAATGCACAGGTAGTGCCGATATATCCCACATGTTCGATCTGGTGAGCATTTTTAATTTCTGATCCCTTTTTTATGTTGAAATTATGTTAAATCAATGTCAAATGGTTATAAATCCATTGGTTCTTCATGTTTTGCATGAAAATCATGGAGTTGGAGCTTTAATTTTGATATCCACTAGTTCTTCATGTTCTCCATTTTTTTTTTTTGAAATTTTCCTTCAACTAGGTATCAATTGAGACTAATTTCGAAATCTTTAGGAGTATTTGATGAAATGATCATCACATACACTCTAATTTTGAAATTTGAGTGTAGGTGGTTTGATTTAGGAAAAATTATAGAAAATTCGAAATTTCTCAATTTCTCCCAAATTGCGTGCGATGTTGCACTCCAAACATGAAATTAGGCATGTATGAGGGCTGGTCTACTGATTTGTTAAGTCCTTGTCAATTTTCAGAAAATAAAAATAATTTTTAATTAAAAATTATTAAAATATTATATTTTTTTTCAAAAATTTCCTTCTACCAACTGTTAATTGAGATTAATTTTGAAGTATTTAGGAGTATTTGATGAAATGATCATCACATACACTCAAAATGTTATGCATTCAATTTGAATATAGTTGCATTAGTTCAGTCAGACAGTGCATAGCTTAGGACCCTATACAAAGGAAACCTATTATGTGCACTTCCTTTTTGAGATGTTATAATTTAAAAGTGTGTATTAATGTCCTTTTTAACAATCCCTGAAGTTTCATTGAAAAATTCAACCATTTCCCTAATGTTTCCCCATGTTTCTCAAAAGGTGCGATAAATTACCTGATACAAACGATATATCTTGTGCGATAACCGATATGTATCTGTATCCCAAGGATGTGATACACAACGCGATACCGATATTTCGAACACCGCTCGTAAGTTCACTGGAATGCATTCATTTCTAATTCTATCCTTCCTTGTCTTGCTACTCATTCAGTTTTTGGGCTCCGGTGCACATGGCCAAACCATCTAAATGTACTTTCCCTCATCTTATTACCTATTGGTGCTACTTGTAAGTTCGTTCGAATGCATTCATTTCTAATTCTATCCTTTGTCATCTTGCTAGTTGTCTACCTCAACATCCTCTTTGAAGCTATACTCATCCCATGAGTATGTTGTTCCTAAATATCCCAAATTTCTGTTCCATAAAGCATGGTTGGTAGTAATGGAAAACATAAAAAAGAAAAATCAGAGAATGGAAAATTTGGTGGAATACAGACTTGCTCATTTGACTTTCTTAGGAGAATCACCTCCTCAACTCCTCATCTTCCAATCTCACCTCAGCATATAGCAGATCATTGTCCAATCTTGCTTGATTCCTTTGGCATGTCTTTTGGACCGTCACATTTATGCTTTGAGAATATGTGGCTTAAATCTCTAGATTATGTGATTTTCCCAATGGAGGCCTGGATTTTGAGGTGGACGCGTGTGGTCCACTTGTGATGTGCATATTTGTGGTTTGATTTGTGATTGGACTTACTCTGAGGGGCTGTTATGTTTGGGTTGTAATAAGTATGGGGAATGTTATGTTTGGAAGCAAGTTTGGGCACTGCTATGTTTTGTGTGTAATAAGTATGGGGTTTGTTATGTTTGGGGTGTAGCAAGTGTTGGGGGACCATTGCGTTTCAGACATGTTAGACATGTAGGGGCTGATAAATTTTGGGGTAGACTGTCTCTTATGGGTTTTGTTTTCCTCTTGGAGTCTTTGAGGTTTGAGACCACCATTGCTCCCTTACTCTTTTATGTGTGCTGGCTGAGATTTCTACTCATCCAAGCCTTTTCTTTGAGGGTTGAGACCACTGGTGTTTGGTTCCCTTTTATGCATGCTTTATCAACATCATCATCATCCAAGCCTTATCCCAATTAATTAGGGTCGGCTCCTTTTATGCATGCTTGTTGAGAACTAATGCTCCAAGCCTCTGTGTTCTTTAACTATTTGGTTAAAGTTATTAACTTTTGGTGCTTCAATCTGGATTTCTTTTTCTGTAATTGTGAGTGTGGCCTGATTGTTGTTTACAATGGTTGGATCACATTAGAGGGCCTTAGCATTCTTATTGAATCAATGGTTGAAGGGATCTTGGACTGTTTTAGAGTGGGAACTCAAATAATATATCTCACCTAAAGTTTATGGATCACGACACAATTATTTTCTTCAAGGGTGATGCTCATCAATTCCAAATTGTAACATCTATTCTTTGATGCTGTATCGAATTTAAAAAAAAAAAAAAAAGTGCTATTGCAAGGGTTGGCCACTTTGAGATTGATAGTGGGTAGCTTGGCAGGTGTGATGGGATGCAAGGGGGTTCATCATGTGTCCTGGCCTGTCACTTGGTCCAAATCCCAAAGCAGTTCCTATGTGGAGCCCATTAGTTAAACAGTTCGAGAAAAGAATTGCAGTGTGGAAAAGGTCTTATTTATCACTGAGTTGGAGAATTACAGTTATAAATGTAACTTTGCAGCATATCGGTGATAGGACAGGTCACTCAACTTGGGAGATTACCCGTATGTTCAAGTTTGAGGGTAAGAAGATCATGTTGAGGCCCTTGTAGTTGTGACTTCAACAAGTAAAGGGAGAAAGTAGGTTATTTGATTCAATGATAACTGCAGGGACAGGAGAAGCGATCCCAACAATAATGTGGTATTGTGCGAGATTAGCTGGTATAGAAGGCAAAGATTTGTGCAATCTCATTTGTGAAAAAGGTTTTACCGGTAGTTTTAAGTAGGAACAAATTAAGATTTTTATTTATTTTTATTTTTATAGCAACAATCAAGGAGAGAATTAAGATCAAGGAGAATTAAGAGAGGAATAGGATATGTGACTATGTGAGTATAAAAGAATATCTATGGGATGTCTGATGGAATTTGGAATAAAAAGGAATTTTTTTCTCTTGCTTTCATAGTGATTCTCTTGCAAATTTGAGTGATTGCTCAGGATCCTTTGCATTTGATGCTCTAAAATTGGACAGCATGATGCTATCAGGGCAGTGCGTTGATACCCAAACAGATGATTGTGTCGTTTTCATTCGAAAGTTATGGCATTTTATGTTATGCATGCCAAAAGTGTGTTCCAGGTTGATCATGATAAACCAATGGTTTTACTGCATTGATTGTCCCCCTCTTTTTAACAAATCGATACTTGTTGCCCCTAAAAAAATTGAGTTGACTTAGCTAAGCTCCAAGTTTGAGCTGCTAGTTTCGGAATTTGAATTGGAATTGATAGGAAATGAGGTTTCCAGTTTTTGATGTCTCTTCTTTACTTTGCATTTGAGGACTTACTGTTGAGGTGCAGATCATCATTAGTTATTGACAACTGAGGTGGTCGTTTTTATGGAAGTAGCTTTTTGTTTACTTTGTGTTGTTTCAGAAACTAATGTACAATTCTGGTGATTAATGCAGATCTCCGCGTGTTAAACAAATACCAAGAAGTTCAGTCCTTCTCAGCTTTTAGTAGTGTATATAATGATACTGGTCTTTTCGGGATCAACTTGACTACGGTAAACCTTCAACTGGAATTCATTTTGATAATTGTCACTTTCTTTTCCATAAGCAACAGAAACTTTATTGAAATACAATAGAAGATACAGATATCCATCAAGACAATGGATGAGTACATTTGATAGAAGAGATTAACATTCCATCCACAACGAGTCCTGACAATCTGATCCACTTACCCAGAAGCATGGTGGTTGAGTTTGGTGAGATTAACATTCTCTCCACAAGAGTCTTGACAATCTCATTTGCTTAGCTAGAAACATGGTGCTTGAGCTTGGACTTTCTCTATTGGACTAGGTGTAACGCCCTGAAAATCGGGGGTCGAGCAAAGCTCAGCTCCCGAGTTCCAACACATCACTTATGCAACATAAATAATGATGATTATGATGAGTGCATTGAACATGAATGAGATTATACCAAAATAACATATCATACTCCAGAGACAGTTAAATTACGCAAGCGGAAGACTGTGATAGATATATAAAATACATAAACTATTGTAAGTCTCCAGAGAGTGAACTTGTTACCAGGTTAAATATATCAATGTATACTCCAAAAATGAACAAAACGAATATACAAGGGTGTTCCAAAAGTGCAAAATAAAGTGTAATGGCATCTAATCAGCAACCCTGTAACCCCGTCGATCAGAACATGGTTTACATAGACCCGCCTGATAGCTGCATAAAGGAGAAACCATCCTCGACATCATAAAAGTCTGGCTCCGCTTCGTAAGCATCGCCATCATCTGAAACTAAAACAGGGTCTGGTTGGTGTGTACAACATCGTCCCGTAACGTGAGAGTGAGTGATCAACTCAGTGGAACAATAAAGCAAAGGTTAACATGTTATCAATTCAGTCAAGTAGTAATGATAAAACAATACAATCAAATATCCCTAAGTACTCTGATTAATGCAGGAATGGTATGTATAAATGATGCATGCCCTCGCCTACACTCCCTCAGCGTCTTCATCTCACGGCGCGCATGACAACCTCCCGAAAGTGCTCTTCCTCGCCAAAGCACATGCAGTGCGGTGCATGAGCGTGATTACCAAGTTGTTATTAGTCTTTTTCATACAACAAGATTGGGAAACTAAGGTACCTCTCTTATATCAATACCCAAACAATGATCCATTCTAGGGTCGTCAGTCCTAGGAAATCTCATACGATGTTGCGGTTCTAGGTCGCTGCAAAGGGCTCGTCACCTGATCAGTGCAGGCCTAGTTTATACTCTTGTTGTTACGGAAGGGTCGTCGCCTCCACGTAGACTCAGAGTACTCTCGAGGTCACTACAAAGGGCTCGTCACCTGATCAGTGTAGGCCGACAGCTCGAATACAGTGTCCCATACCACCGTATTTGGCTGACGAGTTTAGGTTGCTCACTGGTCACTACGGGTGGGCTCGTCGCCCCAGTGACAGCTTGACCACAGTATCCCATACCACCATATCCGGCTCATGAGTCTTAGCGGATCGAAGTACCAAGGTTAACGGGGTTTTCACTGGTGAGTTTGGTACCTTAGGTTCAAGCAGTAGCGTCCATACATGGTTAACATACATCGGGCCAATCGGGTTATTTGACGGCTCGACTAGCACGAGCGCATATCGAGCTGATCGACATGAAGTGCATAAGCACTCCGTGTGGCCTAACCACTGTCGTCAATTGATCTACGACTCGGATTCATCAGGCGCGTCTCATGTGGCGGGAGAAAGTCAGCCACTAATTCGATTACCGATTGCTTGGACTATATAATAGCCCCAAACACATTCAATTACAACGATCTAACATATAAGGTACTCAAGGCAGAAATGGAGCAATGATTTAAATCATACAATCAGTTGAGCATGTTATGAAGTACAACAGAAACATGAGTCTACACTTATGCACTTCTAGGTAAAAGCAATGAATATGAAACAAGGCATGTAGAGGAAATCGTACACCTCATTAGAGTGGCTGAGAATCCTATCTCAACACCCATTTAAAGAACAATTTACAAGTATTTATTCATACAGACATGTTTACAAACACGTAGCATACGCATTATATCATACATGGTAGTATTGGTTAGCATACGTATTAGGGCAAGTCCTTTTGTCAAAGGATTGCCGCCTACACAACAATTGCATAACCACGATAGTTAGTCATGGCGTATACTAACGCAAGGTTTATAACCATTTAGTCTTTTGGACAAACACTTAGGCTACGCATTGTAACATACACGACGTATGTTAATATAACATGTATTAGGCTAATTCGTTCACCCAGAAGTTAATACACATGCATCTAGCATACATAGACAACAATTAATCATGGCAAACACAAATCCGAATTTCATACGTATACGGTATTCTCTACAAATACGAAGAATACAGTCTATTCAACATAGTTAACGTGTAATTGAAAAACGAAACGGACATCACTTTATGCATGTGAAATAGCATCCACGTCAGTAATATATTATTAACCGACATTGAAAGCCTTAAAAACCATAACCTATATGTTTATAGTCCGCACCTTACGCCGGTAAACGCGTATTGAATTCAGTTCGTTCACCGAATCGTTGTCTACGACAGAACGACAACCTAAATCATGAAATAGGTTAGCTATTTTATCACTTACGCCATTTGGAACTCTAGAACCGGTTAGGGTTAGGTTTTCTTACCTAAGAACGGGATCGGTATTGCCGGAAAAACGATACAGATACGATAGTTGAGCACATGGACTGGCAGGGAAGAAGCCCTGGATCAAACACTAACTCTCTCTCACTTTTTTTTTTTTTTCTCTCCTCTCTCTTAGGTTTAGGAAATTCGTATGTGAAGAGAGAGAGGGGTTTTAAGGTGTTTATATTGGCTTAGAAGTGACGGAAATGACCCCAGGGTCATGGTATACTTAGGTTTCAGCCAAAACTCGGCTGTTTCAGCTCAACGGAGCACTTCTGGAGGCCCACTTTCTATGTGCGGTCGGACTTAAGCTCACTGACCTTGGATCTAGGTCAAGTTAAGTTTTCGTTTCAGTCGGGTTTCCAGATCGCATGTGGTGGATCAGTTTCAGTTCAACGGTCACCGAAACTCGATCAGGGTTACAAGTACACTGCCATGTATGGGAAATTTCTCCTGATCCGAGGGTGTATTTGGGTCAGATTCTGACGGTCTGAATCCTTATATTCGGCTCGCAAGCGACAAGTCTTAGATTACTTAAATTTAGATTTTTATTTCTAAGATATCCACGTTTCTCACACACTTCACTCCGGGCTCAAGCGAATAGCTTCGGGATACCATCTGGACTTGATTTCTGAGGTGGTGGTCAAGTCCAGTAAGGCGGTCTTAATTATATAAATTCGTAGTAATTGGACTATTGACGTGCGGTCCAGGTCTGATATGAAGTTTCACTGTGCTCCCGAGAGCAACCGGGAATAGAGTTTGATCCTAGATTTTAGGGTAATGTAGCGTTAATGATTTTGCAAGTTTTGGGTCTTGTAGTTCGTATTTAAAGTGGTTCAAGCAAATTTCACTGATTATTCAGTTTAGTACTTAACTAAATTATGCCCTAATTACGACAGAATATGGTCTTAGGGCAGTTCTACGTCCCTTTTTGGCATTTTTAGTTAGCATATTAATTTAAATATTTTTATAGTAGTTCATCATTAAGTTTACTTCATCTCCACCAAATTTCATTAGATTTCATGTTGTAGAAAAATTCTAAAAATTCTAGAAGTAACCGTTGTCCAAACTAATAACTTTTGAGCAGTTGTCACATCAACCTGGATTAAACTACATTAAAATTTTTATTGTATTTTTCACTTATTTTTATATGAAACTAGACTTATCAAGCTTCAATCTGGCTTTTGAATCACCTAAATTGGAGTTATAACGAGGGAGATATGACTTTTCAAAGTCAGATGAAAAATTATAGAAAACGGGGCATCAAATGGGCTGCCCGGCCCGCTGTGGCCCGCTGGACCAGGGTGCACCGTAGTTAGCGCGGCGGCGCCGAGGTCCACTGGACTGTCCAGTGGTGTTCTCGCCATGCAATTTTTGAAACGGACGTATCTTGCAAACCGGGATGAGTTATTCGACGTGCAATATATGACTTTAGGGTAGGGCCAAATAACCTATTTATTTTATGAGATTCCATAAGGTTAATGGTCAAAAGCATATTTTATTCATATATTTACTATTTATAATAAATTTTAGTTTGAGTATTGTTCTTCATCATTTAACCTTTAGGATTAGTGCCTAATGTGAAAGTACGTAGAAAAATTTGAAGGACAAGGTGGTGAAAGGTGAGATTCTTAAGGAAATGGGTCGAAAAGGGGATTTTGGACTTTGGGATTGAGTTTTGAGAAGTTAATAAGGTGTTAGGATCGACCCATTGCCTAAGGACGTCTAATTCCAAGTGGCAAAAATCCGGGGTGTTACACTAGGAATGAATTGTGCGACTAAACATTTCTATATCTTCACACAGAAATGGGAGGGAAACACCAAACCTGAATTTCATAAAGTTGTAACTCATATAAAACAATACCTTTGGTTTGATAAAGTGAAAGGACCTACCCTTTTGATAGAAGGAGGATGGAATACGGGATAGAAATAAACCTCGCCAACTACAAAGTACTGAATCATGTAACACACCTCTCCTAGCCACTTTTACCCTTTGAATTCCACCTTTGATTAATTGAATTTTAAAAGCGATTAGATGATTTTCTTTTTCTTTTTACAGAAGTAACATAAATAAATTATTGAAAAGGAGAAGAAAAAAGAAGTTTAGATTTACATCGCACTAATTTCGTAGAAGCAATAAGCCAATAAAGATCTAATCTAACCACATCTGTTTAACAACATTTCTTTAGTTAGAAATTTCGAGATTCCTTGATAGAGTAGAATTGCAGAATAGGATTCATGTAGCCAACCCCAAGTAGTTGGGATCAGTGTTTGAAATATCGGTATCGCACCCTTGGGATACAGATACGTATCGGTTATCGCATGGGATATATCGTTTGTATCGCATAGTTTATCGCACTTTTTAGGAAACATGGGGAAACATTGGGAAAATGGTTGAATTTTTTAATGAAACTTTGGGGATTGTTAAAAAGGCCCTTAATACATACTTTTAAATCATAACATCTCAAAAAAAAGATACACATAATAAATTTCCTTTGTATAGGGTCCTAAGTTATGCGATGTTTAACTAAACTAATGCAACTATATTTAAATTGAATGCATGATATTTATAAATATATCATAGTTATGTATGAAAACACAACCAATTCATTGAAAAGCAAAACAAGAACTGAAGAAGTAAAATTTGATAAATATACATTTCTTTGACGAGGACTAGTTGTGGTCTAGACCCACATAGAGTTGCGTGGTGACTCATAATCATCATCTCCATCTCGACGTGGCTGGGCATAGTACAGATTCTCCACTAATCCACAATATTGTACCCAGGTCATAGAAGAGTGGTACCAGTTAAGATACTCCCTGACATAATGCTGGTACTCATCCTCTCCGAACTGAATTAATACGCCCATTCATGGGTACTACATGTCGTCACGATCAGAATCGATATGGATCTGGAAAGGGCAGATATGAAGCTCCTTGGTATCCATATTGTTGGCCATATCCATACTGCTGCTCATATCCTTGCCCATATGCAGAAGTGAACTCTTGACCAGGGTTGAAAAATGATGTGCCGTAATTACTGGAGTCACTCGTCGCATATCCACTAGGTCCATATCCATGCCCATGCTGTGGCACAGAACTCGAGCTACTCTCCAGTGTTTGTGATCTAGATTCATGTTGTGGCCTGTAGCTCGAGCTCCCCTCCCTCGTCCGTGATCCAAATCTAGAGCCACCTCGCCTGCCACGAACGCTTGTGTCTCTCATGCATTTTGCCAGCAGCTCCTCAAAATCTGAAAGTTTATGAGTCTTCTTTTTCTGCAGTAGCTTTTGACACGTGTATGTCTTATTGTAAACAAGACGAGGTCGTGGTTCTCCTGGACGAGAACCATGGTCAGTGTCCTGCGTGGAATGATCTAAATTCTCCTCCTTGGTAAAAGGGCTAAGAGGCCTCTTATCCTGACTCCCACCCGCGTCACCACCATCATCACCACCACCATCATCATCATCATCATCATCATTACTGTCATTAGAGTCATCGTCACCCTTATCGTCGCCATCATCATCACCGGACTCATTTCCCGCATCACTCTTTGACTGAGTCTCAGTGTCAGACAATGTTTCCCCACCACGTGTCCCTCGTGATAGTGACTGCCGCGGGCTACCCTCCGGACTCCTCGTTAATGGGTCGAATGCCTTATCAGGAGACCTCTGTTGCTCCACATGTTTGTCAACATCAATCCCTTGTGTCTCTGCTTCTGCCGCAATATGTGGCTCTGGTCGCCCATCCGAGGTATCTAAGTCATCCGACTTAACCCACTGTAAACTATGTCATCCTCGCATCCTCAGCATATGCATGTTTGTCCGACCGTCATCGGTCTAGTGGGTCTTCCTGTGCTTTTCTTCTTCCTTCCGAGCGGAGCAACCTCTCTCGTAACTTCATATTGTAGTGACAATACACTAGCTTCTGAAGCCTCTCATACCCTATTCTATTACGTTTATTTGTATGTATGAGGGAGAATGTACTCCAATTCCTTTCACAGGGTGATGAGGACACCGTCTGTGCAAGCACACGGACAACTAGTCGTTGTAAAACCTCGCAGTCAGTCCCATACATGGACCACCATTCGCCTGCGTATCATAAGATTCTTTCATTATCCTAAATTTTCCAAAATAATATAAATGTTAAGTTTACTACAGTGACTCACATGGCATCATGGCGTTCCTTGACTTCACCGCAGGGTGACACCCAAACATCCCAACTGCGTCGCGGAATTTAACAATCTGTTGATAGCGTATAGCAACTAGAATAAGTATTTAATAATCGAGATGAAGATAAGGATAATGTAAGTGCGGAACATATTTACCTCACTACCAAAGGTGTCTTTCCCCGGACAGTCGGGGAATAAGTGATTGTACACCTCATGCACAGCCCTCTTTAATGAATTATCTTCGAAGAGGTTCCGGCTGTAGTGGTATTTGGGATTTAGGAAATATGCTGAAAACCAACATATACACATCAGTACAACCCTCGCTTATTATTGCATATGGAAAAAAAATAAATCCATTTAGGTACTTACCAGCCTGATGTAGTGGGTGAGAAAGCGTCCTTTCCCAAAGGTCGTCTATTATTGCATGCACCCACTTATATGCATTGGGAGCTTTAACCATGATGGCATCTTTCATTAGTTGTATAGACGGATACAACGACCCCATCGACGGATTTGTATCATTGTCCACCATCCTTAACACCACATAAATGGGCTCTAGAATACCCACAATACCACGCACTTTATCCCAAAATGTCTTTCCCAGTACTAGCTCCTCAATTCTATAGGTTACTTTCGTCAACCTCCTTTTCCATTCTATGTAATCATGAGAGGCGAAAAGCTCTCGTAACCCTTGTTTGTGTTTGAGAAGGCTACTTAAGGCGATATAATTTGTGGCGAATCGCGTCGCTCCGGGGCGCACTATATCCCCATCACACCTCTCGCGCATTGCGGGTAATAACCAGCCGTGGTTGTATACAAAGTTTGTGATGAGCCGTGCATCAGTAATTACAGTCTTCACCGACGGCCTATCCCCAATCCCCTCCAACATGAGATCGATGTAATGGGCTGCGCAGGGGGTCCAATACATATGATACTTGCTCTGAATATTCTTCCCCGCCTTAACAAATGCACTCCCATTATCCGTAACAAACTGCACAATATTTTTCCTCCCAACATCTTGCATGATGTTGTGCATTAGTTTGTAAATATAGTTATAATCTTTGATCTTACTACTCGCATCTATACTCTTTAGGAACACCCCCCGTCCCTTGGAATAAACCATAAAATTTATAATCGACATCTTCGTCGGTCCGGTCCAACCGTCACACATGACGGTACAGCCGTACATCTCCCATGACTGCCGAGACGAATCAACGTATGTCTTCATTTTTGCATGTTCATCATCCAAGTATTTTTCCATGATCTGTGCGGGTGTAGGCGGCTGCACACCCTCCCCTACGCTGCACTTCACTTATCGTATTTTTGAAGTGCGGGCTTGCTGCGGCATTTGCGGGGATTTGACCGTATATAAAAAATTTTGCTATAAATTTTTCAACTTTTTTCCTCACATCCCCTCCACTAAACATCTCATTTATTTTCTTGTATTCCTCCCGCCTCTTTGTACATCCTCGGATCCGAAGGTAGATCCGAAGGTAGATCCGGCACCCGCATGCTGCTACTCCTGCTCATGCCCCATATTCCTCCTCGCCTACTTCCCTCCCCTGATCCACCCCTAGCACTCTCCCTTGCTCCACTCCCCCCTGCTCCCTCCCCCACCACGCTCATGGATAGACCCCTCAAATCGAGGCCTACTTGTGTTCCACCTCCTATCTTGATCCCTCTCCCATCGATCCCGTATGGACTCTTGAATTGCACGTCTGTATTCGGGATCATCATCATCATCTTCGAGATCCACTACATCATTCTCACCTGCATATGGTGGTTGCCCCAACTCCTCCCTAATCTCCCTCTCCCGTGCATGTCGTTCATCTTTTGTCTTCACATTTTTTTTCAATATGCTCCTCATCTGTTCTCGCACATCTTGTGGACCCGTTGGGCAATCCACAACATTGCGATACCCTCCCGCTAAATGCTCCTTTAAGCGGGTTACCCCACCACTCCTCGATACATGGCCGCATAAATTACAAATACTCCCGAATCGATTATTGGGAATGGGCTGACCGTACATCCACCCTATATCAGGTTGCCTACCTCCTCTTCCTCCTGACATATTTTCTCTGTAAAATAATATTATGTAAGTCTTTATCCAAAAAATGAAGCTTACTAAAAAATCATGTGGACCACACTAAGGCAAACGATGTGAATTGAATGTCTACCATGAAACCCTTATTATTGTGAAAAACATTGAACAAGGAGGGGATAGAAAGAGAGAGAGAGGAGAGAGCAAGATGTGATAGAGGTAGAGTTCTCTACAACACTCAAGTCAATGTGGGCCACCATATTTTAAGTGTAAAACTCACTCCATTCATCATATTCTATATTCACTATCAGGTCTTGAGGTAAAAATCACTTACATTTACCACTCAAATGCACCATATCATATGGAATAGTGTGAATGGAATGTCAACCATAAGTTCATGTGTGGGCCACCATGACTTTATTTAAAATGTCTTTTCATATGGAGAAGGGTTAGAAAATTATCCTCCACTAAGTCGAGATTACTCAGGTACATTTTTCTAAGTGATGTTTTATCATTAATTGTTTCTCTCCATTTACTCAACCAAAACCAATTTGCAATTCAAAATCGGACTGATCCAATGGTAACTAGGGTTATTATAATCTCAGGTCCACAATTCAAGGCTCACGTTCCTTCTAATATTGGACCCACCAATAAATAGTTTAGCTAGAGTCTTTCCATTTCCAGTTTATATCACATATAGTCAATTTCCTACAGAACTTAGAGAACTTGCAGGGAGTCCATGTAACAAAAAGCTACATCAGTTGAGCTGGGTCCAACTGATCTTACACGAAGGCCAATTAAATTGTTTAACGGTGTTTCGCTGCCATCTGTGGTGTGGTCCAGCTGATATTTGGATATGATTCATTTGTTGGATAATGCTCTAATATGATATCCAAAAATAGATGAACGGTGTAGATATAATAAATACATCACTTTGGGCCCACGTAACTTTGATTTCCTTTGAACCGTTCATGCAACTGGAGCTCAAGGAGCATCAGTGCTCGTCTTTGCACGGACGCGGATTGTGTCCTACCCCTGCCCGTCTCTAGCCCAAAACGGGCAGTTCTGTGGGTTGGGCCCACCTTGAACGTATGTGATCTATCCACACCGTCCATTCGTTTTTCCATCTAATTTAAGGGGTTGAGCCAAAAATTGAATCATATCTAAAGATCAAGTGGACCATACCACAGGAAACAACAGGGATAATGATATCCACCGTTGAAACCTTGCTAGGCCCAACAATGATGTTTATTTGTCATCCAACCTATTCATAAGATCGTACAGACATGGATGAAGGGAATAAATAAATCTATACTTGATCCAAAATTTATGTGGCCCCAAAAAATTTTCAACGGTAGACATTCAGTTCAACTCCCCCAGACACCAACCAATAGCTGGTGGTCGGTGCTATGTGGGTCACACCATGATGTATGCGTTTCATCCATGCCATCCATCTGTTTTTACAGATCATTTTACGGTACAAGTCCAAAAATGAGATATATCCAAATCTCAAGTGGACCACATTACAGGAAATAGTGTTAAATGAGGGTAGACCATTAAAAACATTTTGGGGGCCATAAAAGTTTTGGATCAAGCTGATATTTGTTTTTTCTCTTCATCTGGGCCTGTATGACCTAATCAATAGATTGGATGTCAAATAAACAGTATAGTGGGCCATAGGAGGATTTAAATGGTATATCCAATCACTATTGTTTTCATGTGGTGTGGTCCACCTGAGATTTATATCCCTCTCATTTTTGGGTTCATTGCAATAAAATGATATTTAAAAATGGATGAACGGAATGGATGAAACACATACATCATGGTGGGGCCCACAGAGCACTGACCACTAGCCCCACGCAATCCGCTTCCCGCATACGCAATCCGCTTCCAGCGGATTACTGAAGTTACGTCACCAAGTTACGTGGGTCCCACCATGATGTATTTTTTCTATCCACACCGTCCATCCATGTTAACAAATCATTTTAGGGCATGAGCCAAAAAATGAGTCAGATCCAGAGCTTGACTGGACCCCACCACAGAAAACAGTGGAGAGAGTGACGTTCACCATTAAAAATTTCTTGAGGGCCACACAACGGATGAATGGTCAAGATGATATTTATGTATTTTATCCGCTCGAGTCCATACCTTTTAACAGATAATTTCAGGGCTTTAGGCCAAACATAAACCATATACAATGTTTAAATGGGCCACACCTTACAAAACAGTTGAATTGAACATCCACCGTTGAAATACCATTTTTGGCCACACCTTACAAATTTTTTTTTGGATCGACCCTTTAATTTAGATGGGAAAACATATGGACGGTGTGGATAGACTACATACATTAAAAGTGGGCCCCAACTGAGTTTACTGAGCACGATTGGCGTGTGCTCAGCAAATCACACCCGCAGAAATTTCCTGTTAATCAGATTGTGTACGCTAAGCGTACTGAGTAAACTCTGTGGGGTTCACCATGCTCTATGTATTTTATCCATTCCGTCCATCTATTTTATTAGATAATTTTATGGTATGGGTCCAAAATTGAAGGATATCCAAAGCTCAAATGCACCACACCACATGAAACAGTGTGAATTGAACTTATACCGTTGCAAAATTCTTGAGTGTCACAGAATTTTTGTATTAAGCTTATATTTGTTTTTTTTCTTCATCCATGTCTTTGTGATATTATTAACAGCTTGGATGACAAATAGACATCATCGTAAGGCCCAGGAAGGTTTCAACGGTGGAAATCATTATTCCCACTGTTTCCTGTCGTATGATCCACTTGAGAGTTGGATATGCTTCAACTTTGGGTTCAACCCCTTAAATGAGCTGAAAAAACGTATGAACGGTGTGGATAAACCACTTATTTTCACGGTGGGCCCAACTGAGTTTACTCAGTACGATAAGAGCGTACTGAGTTACTCGGTACGCAATCTAGAGTCCCAGACCGACCTCATTTCACCCCTCTCGCGCCCGTCTTCTTCATTTTCTCGATTTCGACGAGCGATCTCCCTCTCCTTCACGCAGCGAAGGCTCCGGATGAGGTAATCTCGTCGAATCCGGCCTAATTTCTTGCCGAATCTCCGAGAAATCCGCACCGACACGCTCCAATCGGCGAAGAAAGAGAAAAAATGAAGAAAATAACAAGAAAATTTTGAAGAAAGGGGGATACAGGGTACTTACCTGTTGAATGGCCCACTTCCGATCACCGCTACAGGTATTCTCCGATCTCTCTCTCTCTCTCTCTCTAATTCAAAAAATTTTGATTTTCCGCAACCCACGACATCGGCTTTTTATTGTTGTGGGTTGTTGACTACAGTGGGACTCGTGAGTTCCCTGCAAACGCACCTGTGAGTGTCCGTGACTCTGTTTGTCGATTTCCGACAATAATGGAGGCGGAAATACCGCGATATCTAAATCGGGGTGGGTTTTATCGGCGATATCGATGATATCGTTGCTGTATCGTAAGATATCGACGATATATTGCACGATATCGACGATATATCGCACGATATCTGGAGTCGGGGTTTTTTGGTATCTTCCGAGTGTTATCGGCGAAGTATCGTCTCGCAAGGGTGCGATACCGATAATATCGGCCGATAGTATCAATATTTCGAACACTGGTTGGGATAAGCTTAATTATGACGACGAGTTAGAAATTTGAGATAAACAACATTATGATCTAAGTGAGTTCTCACTGCATCATGCTTATAGATGTTAGGAAATTTGTCAAGAGTGGCATGTAAGGATTTTATTTTCAAATGTCCTAAGTCTATTTTGGTTAGACTTGAAAAGTTGAGGATAGATTTCTTATGGCAAGGGGAGGAGGATAATGTCACCGGCTACAATTCTCGTCCATGGAGCTACTCTTTGTAGCCTTCAGAGACAGATGGCGCCTCCCTCTTGCCTTCGGATGAGATTGCCTGGGATAGCTGTAATGTGATCGCCATTCGAGAATTAGATGGTCTTATCATGATGTTAGTCTCTCTCTCTCTCTCTCTCTCTCTCTCTCTCTCTCTCTCTCCCCCCCCCGATGCGTGGGAGGAAAAGAAATCATCGTACCATCAGGCTTCCAGGTTTGGAAGGCCATAAATGTAGTAACTCCAATGTTTAAGGTTGGAATATTATTTTCTTTTGGTATCCGCTTCTAAGAGGATTGTTGATGCGGGGATAGGCCTTTGAAAGCAGAGTTTCCCTCCCTAGCAAATTTGGCTCATAAGAAGAACATGTCAGTGGCTAGTTGCTTCTCCATTATTGGTGGAAGAGGTGTTTGGTGCCCTTCGGCGTAGTGTCTTATCCAATTAGGAGGCAACATATTGTGGCATTTTATTGGAGCAGCTTCACAATATTCATCCTACCCCTGTCCTTCTACAACATGATTTAGGCTTCATCGAATCCAAGAAGAAATATGTTCTTTCACGCTCCCCCCTCAAGGTGGCGTCACTTGGTTGGAAAGAAGGAAGAGGATTCTGGCCATAAAGAATCTACATAAAAGGGCTATGATTCTTCCTAACACGTGCCTTATGTGTAAAAACGATTCAGAATCAATTGATCATCTTTTCATCCATTGTCCCTTTGCATGGCAATTGTGGTGTGTGGTTTTTGCTTTTCGGTAATGTCGAAATCGGTTGAAGATCTTTTTTAGGTGTGGCATGGCATGATTCTTCCTAAGGAAAAATTAGTCATTTGGCGCCTTGATGGGGACATCAGAGGACCTACTCGGGTGTACCAGAGACGAGGCGACCACCCACATCAGCGCAACTTTCTTTGTGGATGGGAGACGAGTTCCAGATGGGGCCTGCCAGACCATTTTAAAGACCCCACATGCATTGGACGTGCATCAAGAAGACCCCACCTTGGGACGATGCATGTGGGCTGTTTATGAGATCATTTTAGTCATAGGATTTCTATTTCGTGTTGATCCGATTGTTGGATCTTGTCGATTAGACCATCGGGCCACCAGATCTTTTTAGATCTAGGCCCCTTGGACTCTGATCTTGCTTTCTTTATGTTTTTTGTTATTTTTAGAAGTTATTTGATGGTTGAGATTGATAATATATGTTCTAGTTTTCTTATTTTGGGTGATGGGCCACTTAAGTGAGTGACATAGTTGTAATTATGCTGAATTTTAATTTCGAATTTTTTAATTATAAAACCACAAGGGGAGTGAAGTTCCAACCCTAATGGATATTTGAGAAGAAAAAAGAAGAGAGAAACTCTCTTGTGTGAAGGAATTTTCCTAATTATTTTCTAGGGTTTTTTTTTTTTTCAAAAAACCCTCCATTCTAAAAATTAGTAGGTTTTTGGAAGAGAGAAACTTCTTGTGTGAAGGAATTTTCCTAATTATTTTCTTCGAAAGGTATTCTTCGTCTTTTTTTTTTTTCAAAATTCTTCCTCGTCTTCCTCTCCATTCTAATTAAATTGTGGAAGGGTAGAAGCTTGTTTGGTGGTGGATTCCAAGGTACATCCTTCCTCTTCCTCTTCTTCGAAAGGTATTCTTCGTCTTACATCCGTCCTCTCTCTTCTTCGGAAGGTATTCTTCTTCTCGTCTTCCTCTTTTCCCTTCCATTACAACCTTCTAAACCCTAGATATTCAATTTTTTATTTTTCCCAATTTCTAAAAACCCTAATTCCAAAATCTTCAATTCTCAAGAACCATAATTTTCCAAATTTCAGATTTTCCCATTCATTAATCCTAATCATAAAACCTACAAATCTGTCCCTTGAGTGTGGAATGTGCCTATGTTAAATTGGAAGTTTTATCCTTCCATCGAGCCTAGTTTTAATTGATTTATGTGATTTCCTAGCATGCGGGCATGTGATTTAGGTTAAATTGGATTTTATTTTCTATTGTTTACTCTTAATTACTTGGTGGATTAACATCTTTTGTTAATTGAATTACTTTATGGACTCTTTCATAATCTCCACGTTACATGTTAGCATTAAATCATGTGTCCTGCATCACGCCTTTTGCTGCTAGCTACTTTTTGGAATATTTGGTGGGAGCGCAATAAGTGGTGTTTTATGAACAAAAAGTTTCTTGGGAAGTTCTTTGGAAGTCCAAGAGATGTTTTAGACTGGGCAATTGGGATTAAAAATGTAGATGATTCTGTAGTTGTGCCCATGCTTGGGTTGTAATTTTTTATTGTATTCTTTGCTACTATGATTAACAACTTTTCAATAAAACAAACTTATTAACCTCAAAAAAAAAAACCTCAATATAGCACAACATTATCTTTCTTTTTTTCTTATGACGTGGCCAAGGTTCTGTAACGGGAACTGTGGCCGCCGTTACCTTTACGATACGAGGCGTAACAGCTATTATGGCCCCCGTAACGGCCATTATGGTCTCTTTGTTTATAGAAAAAAAAAAATCCCTAAAACCTGTATCTGCCTTGTAATGTTGATTAAAAAGTATGGAAAACCTGCATATTCCCCATAACAGACAATTATAGGGTTGTTATGGCCTTTATAGGGGACGTAACATGCCGTTAACGACAATTACTGGCTATTTTTTTCCATAACAGCTGTTATGGCCGTTACGACCCCGTAACGTGTAACGGTTGCTACCGTTACCTTTATGTAATGGCCTTTACGGCACACCATGGACGTGACCCATAAACCAAAGGGCCCATTAACTTTCTTCTCATCATATGAGCTGGTGGAGACAGTGTGGTGCTTGTGAGTGATCCAGTGTTCAATCCTTAGTAGGGTTATCTTTAAAATGAAGGAGATCGAGAAGTCCCCCACATAAACCTTTTCTGCCTTTAGAACATATTTATTCCAAATGACCAAAATGTCTCTCAACGCCCCATCTAAACGTAAGTGTAGACCACATGTAGTGCCTTATACCCATTGTTTGGAGTATCCCTGATATTATCTCTATCTCCAACTTGGTGATACCGATAACACTGTTAGTATTGGAAGTTCCAGGTATTGATGCTATATTGCTAAGTATCGCTAACATCTCACCAATATTTTTGACTGTATAAATTCAAGGTGTCGCTTGAATCACCAATGTATTACCAATATTTTCGGCTGTATAAATTCTAGGTGTGGCTTGTCTCGCTAGTATGGAGGTGATATTTTGATAATATCACCAATGTATCGATATTGCCAAAAATCTATTTTCTAAAAAACACTCCATTTCAATTTTTTTATATAGGCCCATGATTGTATGAATCATGAAATGCATGTTTGTATGTGTATGCTGCATAGATGGATCATGGATGGCTGGTACTTGCATTTGTATTATATAGATCACATATGGATGCATGTTTGAGTTCATGTATGTTTGCATGTCCTAGTTATTGTATGTTGCCTGCATTTGTGATAGCGGACAACCGACTAGTGCACCAAAAGCTCTAAAGCTGATGGGGAAGGACCAATTTATCCATATATGCGGGCTCTCCCAAGCAAACCCAGGCGAGACCTCCCCATGGGCAATCTTTGCGTCACACGGGTCCCCGAATCACACGGTCCCACAGTAGGCCCTACCTTGTAGCCATTCTGCATCTCATAGACCCCCACCTCGTGGGCCACTCCACCAAGGTATCCCAAATCGGTTACGTATCGGCCGTAATGGTCGATACGTAACGGTAACGGTGGGACCCGTTACGCGATACGGGGTTGAAACGGCCGTTACGGAATTTTGTGACCGTAACGGCTGCTACGGGCCATAACGGCCGTTATGGACCCGTAACGGCTGTTACTGGCCTTGAAAAAAAAAAAATAAAAATTCATACCTTTTTTCCTTTCTTTTCTTCTTCTTCTTCTTCTCGAGCAATCTCATGCCCTACATAGCTGCTGTCTTTGCCTCCTCCTCCTCCTCCTCCTCTCTCTCTCTCTCTCTCTCTCTCTCTCTCTCTTTTTCTTTTCTCTTCTTTCTTTCCCACTTTTTTCTTTTCTCTTCTTTCCCTCTGTTTCCCTTTTCGGTTTCCCTCTCCAGTTTCCCTCTCCCCCTTTTTATTTTATTTATTTTTATTTTTTAACACCAGCTAGTAGCTGCTGTAGGTACGTGTCACGTTAAGACGAGCGCTGGCACTCCTCGAGCTCCGATTTGTACGAACGGTTCAAAGGAGATCAAAGTTACATGGGCTCCACAGTGATGTATTTTTATATCTACACCGTTCATCTATTTTTAAATATCATTTTAGAGCATTAGCCAAAAAGTGAATCGTATCCAAAGATCGTCTGGACCACACCAAAATAGCAGCGGAGATGATGATTTTCACCGTTAAACAATTCGTAGGCCCACCGTAACGTTTATTTTCCATATCCAAAAGGTCAAAAAGACCTGAATGATGAGGAAAAACAAATTTCATATTGATCCAAAAGTTCTGTGATCCCAAAAGGGGTTTCAATGGTAGACGTTCAATCCCCCACTGCTTTTTGCAGTGTGGTCCACTTGATAATTAGATCTGTATTATTTTTCGTGTCAAGCCTTAAGACGAGCTCGTCAAATGAATGGACGGTTTAGATATAACACATACCTCATGATTAGACCCAAAGGCCTTGCTTACGTCAGATGAATGGCCTGCGCATGGCTTACGCAGCACGTGACACACGTTAATAAAATGTACACGTGTCACATGGGCCCGTGACACACGTTAATAAAATGTACATGTCACATGATGATGTATGTATTTTATCCATCTTTGTCCATCCATTTTGCCACATCATTTTAGGTTATGATTCAAAAAATTAGTAAGATCCAAATCTCAGGTGGACCACAGCATTGGAAACAGTGGTTATAGAATGCTCACCTTAAAATTTTCTTAGGGTCCACTATAATGTTTATTTTCCATCTAACCTGTTAATAGGGTCACAATGACGTGGAGAAAACACACATGTCAGCTTGATCTAAAACTTTTGTAGCCCCAATAAATTTTTAATGGTAGTCGTTTAATTATTGTTGTTTCTTATGGTGCGGTCCACTTGAGCTTTGGATCTGCCTCATTTTTGGGCTCATGCCCTAAAATTATTTGGCAAAATGGATGGACGGTGTGGATATAACACATTCATCACGAGTGGGGTCCAAAAAACTTTGACACTCGTGTACTACACAGTCTACACTTCACAGTTCGAGTCCTACCTAATTCGGGCTCTTAAAAAATTGTACACGAGACATGTATTAACTTAAAATTTACCAATTAAATTGTAGACTGTAATTGCTAACTCAAAATGCCAAAATCAAATTGTTTGAATAATTTTAATTGTTAATTTGTGGACACTTATTTATAAAAATAGGGCATTTTAAATTTTTTTTTTTTTTCATGATTCACTATCCAATAAATGTCCACCAATTCACAAGTGGGATAATGCTAATAAATTGCATGAATTTGAGGCTGATTTGGGGCATGTCCTCCAAGTCAGCCCCAAATTGGCAACGCAATCTACCTGAATTTAATTTCATTTTTTAAAAGAACTACTGGGAGAAATGATATCAAATTGTTAAGTATATAAATTAGATATTTAGACAATTAAATATCTGAATTTTGTAGTCAAATTCAGGTTATCTGGTTCATAAATTCATCAGATAGTCTGATACAACTTCTTACCAAAGAGTGGACTGTTACACCACCATAAACATGTTCTAATTTATAAATGAATGCATATTTGGAATGCTTAGAATATTCCGGATTTAATCCATATTTTTTCATATTTTTTTGGCAAAAAAAAATAAATTGCGCCGTTACGGCCGTTACGCCCCTGTATCGCCGTTACGCCCCCGTATCCGTATCGGTTTTGAAGGGCACCGTTACGCTAATCGATACCGATACGGGACACCTTGCACCCCACCCTAGTGTGGAGATATGGTACTTCCTTGGAATTCCACCAAGATGCCCCCGCATCAATTTGTATTATATAAACTTATTTTGGTTATTATTGGAATAATTTCTTATGACAACACATGCTTTTAGGTCCCCCATTAAATGGAAACTTATTACGTATTATTTTTACAATTTTTTTAGTTCCTAAATATGCAAAGATCCATATTTTAGCATCTCTTGAAGTTTTACTAAAAAATTCCATAGTTTTCCCCATGTTTCCCTGCATTTCCAGTTATTGGTGATAACGATATTGCTTCCACATCCCTGGCCATCGAAACTTGTAGTGATACCAATAACTTGAACACTGCTTATACTGCAGATTTTTGCCATCTTAATGTCTCAAAATGTTGAAGCTTAGTCTTGTGAAGGACTATAATACCATTTTTCACATTTCTGACGATTTATTTCACAATTGTTCTTTGCCAAAACCCGGATTGCTAACTTTCCATGATAAAACCTTCACTGGTCACCAACTGAATTTGAGGATGTAACTTTCCCTCTCGTTGCCTCATTACTCTTGTCATAGTTGATCGTGGAAACAAGCCTAATAGCTTTTCTACTTTGTTATGTGGAGGTAGATTTCTTTGACCCCTTTATCTATTGTTCCATCCATACTCTCCAGACATTCAAATTGCTCTTTTTTACTTTCATTGTCTCCCTTGTTCTATTCACAAACACTGTCGTGCAACTTTTTTGGAATGAGGCCTTTGTCAACCTCTTGTCATGCCTTTTTTAGAGACCTCTCTCTCTCTCTCTCTCTCTCTCTCTCTCCGATTTGTTGCTCACGACAAAAGTCATTTCCTTCCAAGAGATGGAGCTAAAGGAAGCATGGAAACCACCGGTGTTTAAATTATCGGTGACAATATCGAATTGTCACCGATATTTTCGGTATCGCTGGGTCGTCGATATCGAACGCCACATTTCGTTTCTCTTCTGGATATTGATGAATTTTCATCGATTCTTTCGGATATTTCGACAATTTCAAATTATCGTTACTGTTTCTATCCAACAACCACCTATTATCGTCGACAGAAAGGGGAAAATTTCTGCATTTTCGTCTAGCAACAAATTCGAGCAAGGTCCATATTAAATACTTGAAAAAAATAGGAAATACCTTATTCTTTTTTCCTTTTGGAGGTGCTTGGATTGTGGATCGACAGTCTGTTCTTCGAAGGTATGAAAAAACTTGAAAATTTGTGGATTTCGGCGAGGGTATAGGAGATCTTCCACCGAAATTTCCTCCTATTGCAAAGAATCCGTGATTTTTGCATTGAACGGGCTTGAAAATGCTTCGATTCAAAAGAGAATCTGATTTAGGGTTTTGAAATGGGGGTATCGAAAAGGTCGGCTTTAACGATTCGACTCTCACTTTCCCTTTCGCTTTTATTTCTTATGGATGCAACAACCGTGATGTGCGTGACTGTGTGCGGTCTACATCAATGTATGCGTCATATATCTGCATCGTCCATTAGTTTTTCCACGTAATTTTAGGGCATGGGCCGAAAAACGAAGCAGATCTAGAAATCAGGTGGACCACACCACAAGCAACAATGGTCGTTGAACACCCACCATTAAAAACTTCCTAGGGGCTAGGGTCCACTGTAATGTTTATTTCCCATCCAAGCTGTTCATAAGGTCACACATAAGTGAATGAAGGAAAAGCATAAATATCAGCTTGACCCAAAACTTTGGTGGCCCGCAAAAAGATTTTAATGGTCAGTTACCACTACTTCTTGTGGTGCGGTCAGTGGTCCACTTGAGTGTTGAATCTGCTTCATTTTTTGGACCATGCCTTAAAATGATCTGGTAAAACGGGTGGACGACGTGGATATACAACATGTACATTGAGGCGGGCCCCACGGACAGGTCCCGTCCCACCCACCTCGCTAGAAAAGGACGTGGATAGACTTGCAACGTAGCCAATAGTGAATGGCTACTTGTCAGTGTTCTGTGGGCCCCACCATGATATATGTGTTTCATCCATGCCGTCCATCCATTTTTCCAGATCATTTTATTGTATAATCCCAAAAATGAGGTAGATCTAAATATCGAGTGGACCACATTGTTGGAAACAATGTTAATTGAATGCCCACCATTAAAAGCTACTTAGGAGCCACATAAGTTTTGGATCAAGCTGATATTTGTTTTTTTTTTTTTTTTCGTCTTTTCCGTTCATCCAGGTCAGTGTTTTAAATATCGACGATATCAACCGATATATCCCATTGTATATCTTGTATCCCACCTATGTGATACAAAACGCACATGTAGTGCTGATATATCCCACCTATTCGATCCAGTGAGCATTTTCGATTTTCGATCCATGTTTTTGTTGTAAATCACGTTAAACCAGTGTCAAATGGTTACAAATCTATGATTCTTCATATTTTCCATGAAAAATCATGGATTTCGAACTTCGATTTTGATATTTAGGAGAGATTAGTCAAGTTGTGGAAAATTGAGAAACATCTAAATTTCTCAATTTCTCGCAAATCAGTTGCAATCTTTGTATCCAAACACAAAATTAAACATTTATGTAACGTGATTTAGTGATTCTTCTTTAGCTTTTAAATGTATTACTTGTGTTTCCATACATGTCTTCTTATGTTTATAAATTATATGAATAGGCTTTGAATATTCTTGCATCAGTTCAGTTGGAAAGCGCATATATTAGGACCCCATACAAAGGAAACCCTTATTATGTGCAAAAATTTTTGTAACGTTTTGATTTCTAAGTGTGTATTGATGTTTTTTTTTTTTTTTTTTTTTTTTTTTTTTTTATTTTATTTTTTAACAATCCCTAAAGTTTCATTGAAAAATTCGACCAATTTCCCAATGTTCCCATGTTTCCCAACAACAACGATACATTACGCGATACAACCGATGTATCTCATGCGATAATTGATATGTATCCGTATCCCAAGGGTGCGATACATTACGCAATAACAATATTTAAAACATTGATCCATGTCTGTATGACCTAATCGATGTTAAATAAACATTAGTGGTCCTAGGAGGTTTTTTGTGGTGGACATTCAATCACTATTGTTTCCTTTGGTGTGGTCCACTTGAGATTTAGATTTGTCTCATTTTCTAGATGAAGCCCGAAAATGATATCGAAAGATGGATTGACGACGTGGATAAAATGCATACATTATGATGGGGCTCACAAAGCACCGACCAGTAGCCACCTAGCCCAAACTGTGTCCATTGGAAAGCCGGACGCGGCTTCAGTAGGGCACAACTCCAGTGGATCCCCGGATCCCGTGCTCAGAATAGGCTGGGGCTCTAAGGGGCCTATCGTGATGTATATGTTAATCAACACCGTCCACCCATTTTTACTTATCATTTTAGAATACAAGCCCAAAAATGAGGTAGATGCAAGGCTCAAGTGGACCACATAGTGAGGATTAAAATCCCACCATTAAAAACATCGTGGGAGCTGCAAAAGTTTTGGATCAAGCTGATACTTGTGTTTTGCCTTCATCCATGTCTATGTGACCTTATGAACTAGCTGGATGGCAAATAAACATCACAGTGGGCCCATAAGAAGGTTTCAATGGTGGGCATCATTATCATTGCTGCTTCCTATGGTTTGGTCCACTTGAGCCTTGGATCTGCCTCATTTTGTGTCTTATATCCTAAAATGATATGGAAAAATGAAATGGACATTGTTGATAAACTCATACATAACGGTCGGCCCCTCAAATGAAATGTCATTTTGCCACTTGTATTGGAGGGGCTGCAAATCATAAAACTCCCATGAAAAGTGCACCCTTGCAGGGTTCGTTTTGCCCATGGAGCCTTGCTAAGCCACACGCATGTGCAAAAAGCTCATGTACGCCGCCATGTACGTGCCTACATGGCACGATACGTCCAAGATCTAATCTATCATAAAAAAGGTGCCACTACATTGATGCCATATTTCAAGAATCAGTTTGATCTACTGGTCGAGTAGGCCACATTTTGCAAAACAAATGTACAGCTCTAACAACTAGGGTGAAGCTTTTTAACTGTCCACCGATTTCCCATGTTGGGGCCCGCATGTTGATTGGATCATAATTATTTTTGAAAAACATGTTTAAGGTTGGATCAACCTAATGGATGGATTGCATCTTGCACTTATGTGCCATGCTGACACATGTGCGTCGTGTACATCAATTTTATCACGGGCAGATTAGTATTACCCAGGTAACACCGTAGTGGGTGTTTCCCTAACCATGGGGCCCACCTTGATGTATGTGTTGTATATCCACGTCGTTCATCAAAAAATTTCAGCTTATTTTAGGGCATGGTCACAAAAATGAATCAGATCCAAATCTCATGTGGACCACATGGTAGCGATTGGGTGTACACCATTTTTAATTCAGTGGTTTAAATAAAGCAATGTAGTTGATGAACAGGGTTGATCTTATGAAAGTTGCACCATTTGTACATCATTTGTACATTGTGGCACTCTTAGTGGCCGCATGACTATACGTGGAGATAAGGGGTGGCTAGAAATGTGTATTTTTTTAGTTCATTTATTTTTACATGTCTTAATTATTATATAGTGGTTGCATTTGTATTATATAAAACCATTTTGATTGCTATTGGAATGATATCTTTCGGTAGTGCATGCTTTTAGGCTCCGTTAAATGAAAACTTATTGTGTAAGCATTCTTTTTGCAATTTTTTTATTCCTAAATATGCAAATATGTGTATTTAGGCATCTCTTGAAGTGTCATTGAAAAAATCCACCATTTTCCTCATGTTTCCCTTGTTTTTCCCGCATTTCTGGTTATCGGCGATATTATTGGCGATAACGATATTATATCTTTATCTCTGGGCAGCGAAACTTGTAGCGATACCGACAACTCGAACACTGAAACCAACTCACCTGGTGAAGATGAACCCAAAACCTTATTGATGAGTCTACTCCTGTCTTCTTGACTTTCCACGTGGAAATCCTTAATTTCTTTATTTGCATGGGGATCTCCCTCTATTCATCAACCTTAGGTCTGTGTTCCCCTGCCGAGGAGGTCCCTTTCAGAGTTGCTCTTCACCTACTGTCGTTTTTTCCACAATGTTGATTACAGCCATGCTGCCACTGTGAGTAGAAACCTCCAAAACTCCCTTTTCCAGAATGAAAACCTTGAAGAATTGAGTTGAACACCTTTCTTGCGGACACGTTACGGGCAAATAATAGCCTTTGAAGGGGCCGAATAAAGGTCTCTTAAATAATGTAGGGCTGCCCTGATCAATGATGTTAACAATCTGAGCATCATAATCAATTCACATACTCGAAAGAAACTGTGCCTACAGATGTATGCATCCTCAAAGCAAAAAGCTCCTACTTATTCAATAAATTGAACTCAGTATTGCCTCCTCCTTGTTGAAAGCTATTGCTTATTGTTTCCTCTCACCAAACTGAAAATCGTACTATATGAGAAATGATGGGGAGGTTGCCTCCCCTGTTATGTGATCCTTGCTGATCTCATATCCAAACTTTGACTTTGTACCCAGAGGGGATGATGAAGACATCATTTTGGTCGATCGATTTGAATTTTGAAAATTGCTTTTATGCCAGGTGTTCTCCGTCCTTGCTAACTCCAGCTGTCTGGACTCCAAACAGTTCTCATCACATGCACGTGCCAAAGGTGGAGGGGAAAACTCCCGAGTAGGGAAGGAGGAAATGATATGATTAACTTCTTGCAATTCGCTAGTCACCAACTTGCCTTTGATTTTCTGCATGTTTTAGATGGGGCTTATTGGCTGATAAACTTTTAACCACAGCACCTTCCCCCTTTGGAATGATTGGTGATTAAAGTTGCATCCATTCATCCCAAGATTCCATCTAGCTGTCTTGGAACTCTTTAAGAACCACCATAGGGTCACCTTCAACAATTTCCCAGCACTACTAGCAGAAACCAGAAATACAACCATTCAGATCCCATGCTTCATCTTCCCATCTCTTTGATGGTACCAACCACTTCATCGTTGAAAATCATTTTAATCAAATGAAATTGAATTGAATCAAGCATCCAGATTTTTTGTGAGTGAAAGCTTCTTCTTTACAGAGTTTTGTGGAAAAAATTCACAATTTCCTATTGATTTTACTAGATTATCTAGAAGAACCACCCTTTTCATGGTAGTGTTTTGATGGAACATTTGTCCTATCATTTGCAAATTATGGAAAATATTAGTATTCATCCTCTTCTTTTAGTTAGGTAGCCCAAGGTTTTTGTTTCCAAATGATTTCTCCATTCCTAAGACATCATGAAAATCTTTCTTGATCTTATCCCTCTTCGATTTGGAGAAAGAGGAATCATTTCCTTGTTCTTTTCAACCTGCAAAATTTCACTTAGGAGAACTTTTCTAACTTTGACATTCCCTTGCTGATTCTTTCTGCAATGCTTCAATTTACCTTTTAACAACTGAAGTTTCTTAAAGAAGCCCACACCTTTCAGCTGATTATGTTTCTGTTACAAGGTCTTGGAACTAGTCCCCTGGGTTCTTCATTCAGTTTATTAAATCTATGGTCAGTATTATATAGGTTTAAAGTTCTGATGCAGGACATGAAATGTAAATATGATATGCAAGATTTCGGGCTTAGATCATACCAATTCAGAAACAATTACACAAATTCCACATCCCACATGAAAATCCAAACGTTCAATTAAAGGGGAATTTATGCGGGTCCAGGCTTATACATGATAGGGCTGGATCAATAAAATTATGAAGCAAACGATACTCAAAGATAAGAAATAATCCTCCACACATATATAGTAATCAGTCCCTAATCCAAGGGATTCACCAGTTTTAAATCAAGGAACCCTAGGGAAAGAAAATGGGCATATAAGTTGGGGAAAACGTAATCTAGGGCTAGGTTTCATGAAAAAAGGCTATGAGAGGATAAAAGAGGATAAAAACCTGAGCCAAAAGACGATCCCGCGTATGGACAATGGCGGCTTGGGGCGCTCGCGCGTGCTGGTATTTGGCCGCACGTGCGAGGGGGCGTCGTTTGCAGAAAAGCTCTCCTTGGCCCTGGTCGGCCAGGGGGAGGCTCCAAAACTCCGAAGTTTCGGGTCGATCCGAGCTACGACTTGTGCGTGGTGCTCCGCCGAAGTGTCAGCTCGCCTACGGGCTGAAATCTGGAAATCTGTTATAATGAAGAACTCTGATGCAACAGAAGGACGAATTCGAAGTATGGATGGTGGGGGAAGATGGAAAAAAAAAGATGATGGGGGATGGGGATGAATCGGGGTCGATGTGGCTTTGCACAATGGTAATTAGCCTTTCGAAAAGGGAGGGCTTCGCACCCACTTTTGAATTCTTCCACAACTCACAAAGAGAGTAGAAAAATAACGCAGGAATTTTTATTAAACTTGAATGAATAAAAGAACTACAAGGGGTGCCTATTTATAGGGAAAACCCTATACCCCAAAAACTCGCACCATGTGCGCAACCTATTACTTGGTGATGAAGTAAACTAAAATAAAAACCAAACACAGAAATCTAAAGCGTTCACAATATTCTAAATAATAACAATAAGCAAAACCTAAAAAATGAAATCAATCCGACGAGTGGGCCACGATCATAAGATCCCATGATGGGCTTTTCTTGACTATCGGGCCCACTTTTCTGAACCAAAACTTGTCTTCTAGCTAGGAGGCTCTCCCTGGACGTCGTCATCGAGCCAGATCGATGATGGGATCCTCCTTCTGCGTACATACGTGCGTAGGGGTGGTGGTGTGCGGTCGTGCGTGTGCACGATGTCCTCATCAAGTTCATTTTTCCAAGCATAGCATTCCAAATAGCTGATGTTAGAGCGAAAAATGGAAATTTGATGCTAATCCTCTACAGTTATACTGAAATGCTGACATTATAGCTAATGTTATAGTTCATTTTGACACCATGTTTATTTTGCAGTTACCCTAAACTTTTCTTCTTAAAAAAAGAAATTTGTAAGCTTACTTCTTTCATTGACAAAACTATTACAGGGCTCTGATTTTGTGGAAAAAGCTGTTGAGGTAGCGGCGGACGAGTTACTAGCTATCGCAACTCCTGGGCAGGGTAGTTATCGACTTATAGTTTTATTTATAACTTATGATTCTTGCTATTCTAAGTACTATACATCCTTTTTTGGTCACACATGTTTCTTAACATCATCATCAACAGCTTAGCCTTCTCCTATCTATATGGGATTGGCGTTATGAATCGCTGATCATTCCCATCTTGATCCCCTATTCAAGACATTGCTGAATAAGAATTTTCTTGTCAGTTACTGAGCTGGAACTACATCGAGCCAAAAATGCTACCAAATTAGCTGTTTTTATGAATCTGGAGTCCAGAGTAAGAGAAATGTTGTTGTTTTCACATTCCTGAATGGGTTGGCTTATGAGTGATTATAAGATTTTTTTTTTTTTCCTTTTCCACTATTCCAGATGATTGTTACAGAGGATATTGGTAGACAAATATTGACATATGGGTGCCGGTAAGCTACTTATTTCTAGGCTGCTTGTTCCACCACCTTATCCAACGATTAATAATTTCAGTTTGTCATATTACCATTCAACAGTTGATTTGCAGGTGAATTGGTGACATTTCAATGGCATGCATGCTTCTTCAGAGTTGGTTACACGCACATTTATATTATGGACACCTCTTTACACTAGATGCATCTCAGAAAATAATATTTATCATCTAGCTGACAAAGCTTTCAGCGTATATTTTGCTGCTATTTCATTGAAGTTCCTGCTTAGTTCCAGGCCTGGTTTGAATGGTTCTTATGAGATACTTTTATTGAGAAAAAAGAGAGTGGGATTATAACAAGAATAGTTCAACATTACATGCTAGATTTTAAAGTATTCATGCTGTTCTTCTTCACTTTGAAACATGCAGTATGGATGGATTTTCCACTGTTTTTAATGTTTCACAAATTTGTTGTCATTGCAAAAGAATAAAATATTCAGGGAGAGGATCAGGTGCTAACTGCTTGTATTAAAGTAATAGTTGTGGGAAATGAACACGAAGAACTTGAAATCTAGAGCACAACAATGGTCAAAACTAGTCTTGCTGAATTTTTCTTTAGAACATGCAGAAAACGAAGGAGCCACCGAATAGCTTTGGAGGTTGCATGCTTCATATTCCAGCTGATCAGTTTCTTTAGGTTTAGACCTGCCTCCATCTTCCTCTAGTGTCTGAAGATGAGTGTTTGTGCATGGTGAAGGCTAACCTAAAGTTACTATGGTTTTTATTTGCTAGATCAACCATATGCCTTACAACAAAACACACTAATTCTCATTTAAGTTGCAAACCCTATGTTTTACTAGCTTCCTCATGAAAGAGCTATCAACCCCCCTTGAGACACATGTCAACTATGTTACACATGTCAAGGAAATAAAGAAAAGAAGAGACGCATGTTCAAGTTTCATAAAAGATGGCCACATTTCTATCACAACATATCATGTGAACACATGCACTTTAAAGTTTAGAAAGTTTCAGATATGCCATTATCGGATTGTAAAAGTTCCCATTGATTTTTTACTTGTAATTAAAAAAATTGCCATTTTGCAAGAGTGCTCTTTGTCGTCCAATCACAATTAACAAAACCGCAATCTTGCCCATAATAAAGTTAAGTGATAGTGATGCAGGGACATGTGATGGCCTAACCATAAATGCATGTGTAATCAGGTTGAAGAGATTCAAATAATAAAATTAATCAACTAACTATTATCAATCACGTCGTTTAAGCAAATCTTAATGTAGAGATGAAATCATTTCATCAGGATCATGCCTCTTAGCATAAAATCACGTAAACAGTAAAAAGGGAGGACCTAGGGATATGGGGATATCCCTGATCTAGCATAAACTAGTACATAGTCAAGTTTGGATCTGATTCTCCTGATTAGCCATCCCTCTTTTCCGTTCAAACCAAAAAGGAATATCCAAAGAGGAACGAAAGAGATGAAGAAGAGATGGGTTCGAGATGAAAGAAAGTACGGATTCTAGGGCATCAAAGAAAAGAAGATGGATGATTCTTACATTTTCCTGCACCTCGAAGATCTAGAAAGAAGAAAAATTTGAAACCAGGATGGAATCCTCAACACCCAAGGGCCAATCCTGAAACATACAAATTCTCATTCATTCAATAAATAGAATTGGGTTTCTCACAATGTATATATAAGCTGTAGAAAAAGTAAAAGTGCACTAAAGCTCTTGCAAACAAGGAAAATAATAAAAAGATGGAAAAAAAAGTGCACTAAAGCCCCTGAAAATAAGGAAAAGAACAAAAAAATGCCTAAAACTAAAACACCCACGCGACAGGGTGTGAAATCCACCCCATGAGCCCGCGGTCATGGTGCGGTCATGTCGCTCCTGCACTTGTAGGGCGTCAGAAAATGGGTCCAATGGACCCGACGTCCATCCACATCAACTCATCCGCTCCGGTACTCTGTCGGCAATGCCTCCTCCTCTGGTACACTCTAAAGGGTGCATCACTGATGTCCGCATCAGTTCTCCTCGGGTATGAAGAATTCTCCATTGGCGAAAGTGAACTTTTGTATCTCTTGAGCAAATCGGGGTCGAGCGCTGCAACTCTATCTCAGTGATCCAAGAGTTATCTGTAACGGGCATATTCCTCCATTTGATTAGGAATTTTTGGAAACCCCCAGAACGAGTGGAAACCGGCTCAGAGTCCAAAATTTCCTCTATCTCGTCTATTTCTCAGTGCAGGTGGAAGAGAATGTAAGATGGGTACAGGATGGTTAGGCTGTGGCCAAGGTCCATATATAGGAGGGTCTGGTAAGAAACATCAGAACCAATAGATAGAGGTGATGATCCATGATAGGGAATCAGATCTTCCACATTAAATGTGGAACTGATGCCTATGGTAGCAGGGACATCAATAACATAAGTATTAGATTCCAACATTTTCACAATTTTATGTGGGCCCATGCTACAAGTATGAAGCTTCTTCACGGATCCTGGTGAAACCGATCAGACCTAATACGAACCATAACGTCATATCCAGGTTGAAATTCTCTAAATCTCTTAAGAATGTCAGCAGAGAATTTATAATGTTCATTACTTGAATTAATCTTCCTCCTGATCTCATTATGTAATGCATGTATATGCTGGGCAAAGGACTCTCCTAACTCTGAAGGACACTGTGGGGCAGCCATGGGGATCAACTCTATGGGGGCTCGGGGTCTAAAGACCTAAAACAATTTTGAACGAGCTCATTCTTGTGGACTTGTTCACTGAAGAATTATACGCGAACTCTGCTATATGGGAAGAACAATGTCCTAGGTCTTGTGGTGGTCTCCAACCAGACAGCTTAACAAATTCTCAAGGCTACAGTTCACTACCTCTGTTTGACCATCCAACTAGAGATGATATGCTGAAGAAAATTGAAGCCTCGTACCTAAAAGATGCCAGATAGTCTTCCAAAAATAATTAGTCAAGATAGTATCTCTGTTAGACACGATGGATCTAGGTACTCCATGAAGTCGCATAACCTCCTGAAAGAATAACTTGGCAACGTGGGAGGCAATTGAGGTCTTATAATAGGGTAGGAAATAGGCCATTTTAGAAAATCGATCAACAACCACGACTATGGAATCGTGCTTACGAATAGTCTTGGGAAGTCCACATCTTGCCACAGGGCATGTGGAATTGACAAATGAGTATATAAACCTGTATTTTGTTTCCTCTGCTTTGCCAGTCGACATGTCCGACACTGCCCTACAATCTTAGCCACATCTCGCTAGAGATTGAGATTAGGCTAATAAAAACGATCATACACAAGGGCAACTGTGTTATCTCGACCAAAGTGACCTGTCATCCCTCCAGCATGCAACTCACAAACTAGAAAATTACAAAAGGATATACATGGGATACAGAGCTTGTCTTCTCTAAAAAGATATCCATATGTAAGGACGAACTCTGCACTCTTCGAGGGCGGGTCACTAGACAATGACACATAAATGATCTCAAAATCAGGATAGTTTGAGTACTCACCCTTGAGTTGCTCAAAGCCTATAACTTCAATGCTCATGGACCGCAGCATCATGACACGATGACTAAGTGCGTCAGCAACCTTATTCTCTTTTTCGGCCTTGTGCTTAAGCACAAACATGTACTCTTGAAGAAATTATGCCCACTTGGCATGCCTAGGGCTCAACTTCTTTTGAGAGCTCAAACATTTCAATGCCTTATGATCAGAGAACATGATGAATTCTTGCGGTAATAAATAATGCCCCCAATGACGCAATGATTGCACAACCGTAAAGAACTCATTGTCATAAGTGGAGTAGCGTTGTTTAGCCTCGTTCAACTTTCACTAGAAAAAGCCACAAGATGTCCCTCTTGTCTTAACACTCAGCATATGGCAATTCCTGACACGTCACATGCTACCTCAAAGACTTTGGCAAAGTCAAGTAGATGCATGACTGATGCTTTCGTCATCTTCTTTTTAATTTCTAAGAAAGCCCGCGCCACGGCTTTAGTCCATTGAAACTCTCCTTTTCATATGCAATATGTGATGGGAGTCATAATTGAGTAAAATCCATGGATGAACCGTCGATAGAACGTACTTAGGCCGTGAAAGCTTCGCACGTCGTGTATGGTATGCAGCTCAGGCCAATTGACAATGACCTTTACTTAGATACTGAGATGTCGAATGACTTAGATCCGGATCTGGATATTTATATCCCTCATATCGATGTGCTTTATATGGATCATATTCAGTACTAATCCAACATGAAAGTGCTTAAGTAGGCTCCAGATACTATCCATGGTCATATTCAATATCTATATGTGTGAGCCATTTGATGTCCTGGTGCTCTATTATATCCACTGCCACTGGTGCGGACTCCCCAAGATGCTCCTCCCTTTGCTGGTGGTTTCATGAATTAGTACACATTAGTTCGATCTATGCTTTGTTGATGCTCATTGGCCTCGTACTTTGTTGATGACCATACCCGCATGTGCCAAGCAACACTAGAAGCAGAACCGGCTAGTGCATCATCATCATCATTATCGCCATTATCATCTGTCTCAGGTTCATTGTTGCCACTCTTTCCTTAGGTCAAATATTCTATAACCCTCTTCAGCTCCAAGATAGTTGCACGACTCTCTTATACTCCGCACGTAATAGTGAGTCATGCACCTCGACTTCCTCACTATCTTCTTCTACCTGTTGCTCTCTTTGTTCTAAGGTAGAAGTGGGTCCTCTTTACCATAAATGCTGTCCAAGTTTGTTGGATAAAAGTAATCTTCTTCAATTAGGTTTGTAGTTAGAGGAAGCTAGAGGAAGTTGTCTGGTTCAAAACTTTCACTATTATTATTTTGAGAGCCTTTTTACCTTTTGCAAAATGAAGCCACCAATCAATTGTATGGAAAAAAATATCTTACATTACACGTAACAGTAAATTGTCAAATGCACCACTTTATATTACTAATAATACAATTTTTACGACTATGTAATAGTAATAAAATATCAGTCTCTTATTTAGAGGTGTTTGAAAGATTGCCTTTTATGCAAGTGCATTGAAGAAGTTGCCCATGTGAAGTCCATATATTTCCAATTGAGGATAGTACACCAAAATATGTACATTGTTTTAAACATCGAAATGACAAAATTAAAGATTTGTACTTACGTGGTTCAACTCCCTTATCTACAAATATAAGTAAGCTTCTAATCTCTTTATCATATTTTTCAGTCTAACACAAACTTCTTCATCCTCGCCAAATGTAGTATATCGGTATCTCGGATTTAAATAGTATCTTGCATTGCAATAATGAAAACAAAGACTTTAATGATTGGGTTCGAGTCCTTACCTCGGTGGTAGACTCTGAAGAGTTTCAACATGAGGTCTTGGGTTCGATACCCATAGGTGGTGAAATCCCACTACGGCGTGCGTGGGTGTGTGTGTTGGGTGCATGTGTAAAGAAAGAAGAAGAAGAAGACTTTAATGATTATATATAAAAATAATTTAGTAATAAATAATAACAATAAATGCATAATGAATGTGCATGAGACGTTACTAGAATGAGACATTACCTACTACATGAAGGTCGTGGTGAAGCTGATTCTTCTAACAATTGTCGACCATCTTCCAATAATCTTTATAATTATCACAATCACGATGAATAGAAAGCTTTGCTTTATCTATGGTATCATAGAGGAAGCCCATGATAGGTATTTTGTTGGATTCTATAAGACGAATGACTTTCATTGTTGGTTTCATCTTCTTGAGGATTTTTTGGACATTCCAGCATTTGTTGTCTTTTATGGTCTGCACAACCTTAATCGATGTCTTGGTTGTCTTTTGCCCATGCTTTGTGTTGAGCTACTCCCGAAAAGCAAACATCTCGCTTAGCTATCCCCAGTGCTTTTACAAACTCTTACCAACGATAAACTTTATTGCAAATCAAGTCGTCATAGGCCTAAGTAACCCTCTCCCTTTCGTGTACTTCCTCATTATTATGACTACTTGGTTATGATTGTAGATGAATGTCGTGACTTGCCTTACCCTTTCAACTAATTTTGCAACAATAGATTCTTCTTTCTAATATCTTTTAATATAAGATTGACATAGTGGGCTGCACATGGTGACCGAAATAAAAAATTTCACCTCTCCAACATTCTTCTCGTTGATATATATGTTACTTCATTGTCGGTTACAATTTGTACCACATTTTGCTCTCCAATTTTATCTATCATCCTATTCATAAGGGTGAAAATATAATTTGCATTTTTCGTTGCCTCGGATGTATCAATTGATTTATGGAACACCGTTCGTAAGTGGCAGTGCACCAAAATTTAGTATGCTACGTCTAGTTGGGCTAGTTCAACCATCGCACATAATAGTACATCCTCTACTTTGCCACATCGGTCTAAAGGTGGCTACATACGCCCTCACATTTCAGTATTTCGCCGTTATCCATTTCGCTATGATATCACAAGTTGTTGCCTTGACTTCTTTGCCTACCTCTGTTATTGCATGCCACTACTTGCTAATAGGGGGAATTGGCAACATTTGGAGTTATGTTACCATGTATGAATAGCTTGGCTGCTCTCCTTCCAAGCTTCTCAACTGCAATATTACCTCACATTTGTTTTAACCTCCTTTGTTTTATTGTCTTTCTTAAACAGAATCATATTACATGAGGGTCTCCCTGGCTTCACCACATCTATATCATCAACTGTGGAGGGAGCAAGTGAAGTCTCTTGCCAGCTAAAGGCATGCCAGAAACCACCAAACATACCCCGACTCCCACTCCCACACCTCCCCCCACTCTCACCCCCAACCCACTCCTACTCCCACTCCTAGCCCCAACTCCAACTGGCACTCTCAGCCTCACTCCCACTCCCATTCCCATTCCCAGTGCCCCCCACGTTATGAATGGACCCCTCTTGAAACATGCGCCGACATTTTTCATCGTCACGAGCTGTGCATATGCTCTCCCCTCACCATTGCCACCTTTTAATCTAAATTATCACTGAACTCAACTTTCTCATCATCACCAAAGCCCATATAAAATGGTCCAAATACCTTTGCTCAGCCTGCATTGGGAGGATCCTACTTTTTCTTCTATATGCCATCTTTTTTTCCATTCATCTTCTTCTGAATTCTGCCACACCATCTGCATTACCTCTCTTGGCATGCTTGGGCACCTTGCGACTAGCCTCTCTTGATATGCCAAATATTGTTTTACTTGTGTGATTCGTCCAGTTATTAACCTACCACAATAGTTGTATTACATGGAGTGCCAACTCCCACCCAGTCTCTTACAATGCTGCTATCCAATATCTGATTTCCTAGTTGGGCCACCATTTTTCCTGCTCACAACACAAGTCACCACAACTCCAAAGGAACCAAGCTCCTCAGTTGCCAAAATATAAATATATAAGAACAACATGATCTTAAACAAATACAAACCAGAAATTTAAAATGAAATTCGGATGAATAGCACCACCGATTTGGGTGACCACTTGAATGCCTCCAAATCTGCCCCAAATTCATGCAATCTATATAGGATTCATCTCACTAATGCATATCTTAAAGCATTTGACATAATCTACCTTGAGTAATTATAAGAAAATTGAAAATTAAAATTGGTACTATTCATTCTAAAATTAGCCGAGAAAACTCTGATTTATTGCATGCATGTGTCAATCTAAAGAATGTGAATGTATTCTAAATCCATACTAAAAGAACAAATTGAGTTTTGCTGAAAATTATGTAAAAATAGCAAAAATACAAAAAAAAAAAAAAAATCAAAAAATTAGAAGATCAAAGCCAAATTGACCACAAAAGCTAGCAAGATCTGGTTGATTGGTGATGTAAGGTTGAATCTAAACATTTCTAGCAAGAAAGAATTAAAAAATTGGATTTTACCTTCTTTTTTTTTTTTTTTTTTCCAAATTTCTCCAAACTCAAACCCCGGAGTTTCGGGTTTTTTCCCAAACGATTAGATTTTGTGTTTTAATCACCTTAAATTGCACAAGAATGGCCAAAATCACCTTAAAATCACTTATATATATATATATATATATAGAAGAAAAGTGTAAAAAACACCAAACAGCACCCTTTTTTTTAACTAAAAAAGGAGCTGTTTTTTTACCGTCACGTGCTGACCGTTACGATGTTGTAATGGATGTTACACCCCCATAATGGCCCGTTACGCTAAAAAAATCGAAATGGGGTGTTACAGCCTTGTATCACATAGCAGGTTGTACTGTTGCCATTACTTAATGGCTATTATGGCCATTATGTATTACGGCCATTATGTAACCAATTTTGAATACCTTGGTGGTCACGCAAATGTAAATGTAAACTCTCAAATAGTAGTAGTATGTACTGTTGATGAGGATGTGAACTACCTAATGCTGATGATCGGGCTGATTTACTTGCATAGGAGTTTTGGCATGGATTAGAGTGTGGAAAGGGGCCCAAATATCTTCCATAATGGGCCAAACCCACAGGCTCATCAATGGACCACGCATTATGGCGCCCGTGGTATACTTTCGGTTTAGGCATTTTCTTTAAGTTACAATTTTTTGTTTATTTTTGGACGAATTTTTGTTTAGTTTCCTTTGCTTGTCTCACTTAAGTGGATAGGGGTATTTCAGTCTTTTCCCTTTAAAATAAGATTGTAGGGCTGAGATTATAACATGCAGCCCATAGTCATGTTTGATGTAAGGCCCAGATTAGTTCTTGGGCTTTTCTTTTGTTCCTTTTCATATAAGACTCAGAAAAATTGTTCAACAGCTTTTGGGACATTTTCTTATCTTTTCTACAAGCCTTGGGCTAGGGTTTGTGCAATTGCATGTTTGCACACACATATGATCCAAGCCATCAAAACTGGTGAGAGCTTCGATTATTCGCTGGTTATTGCACTTTTTCTTCCTTTTGTTTCTAGTAGAAGAATCTCTTTTATTGGATTGGGTCTGTTTGGGCATGATTTGGTCCTGTAGTTTGATACAACTGCATGTGGTTGATGATTCTCATCCGTTAGCTACACCAACAGTGATTCAAATCAAAGCATTCATATTGATTAAGGTTCTTATACAAACACCTGATAGATGAGGACCCATGCTGAAAGTAAAGGGCCTGGGCCAAGTAGGTCTGTATCTATTTGCATTATTGATGTAGAGAAGTGTTGATCATTCAGTTTCTTCTGTATTTATTTAAGGATGACTAGATCCCATTTATCTTCTCATTCATATTTGTATTGCAGTGGGATATCTTGTAACTCAAAAGTGCTGCTTGTGTTATAGGAAACCAGTGGAGCATTTCTTGAGAGCTATCGATGAACTGACTCTTGATGATCTTGCCACATTGGCACAAAAGATTTTGTCTTCGCCTTTGACGATGGGCTCCTGGGGAGATGGTAGGCTTCGATTCTCTTTCCATCGAATTACCTGAAAAATTCAGTAGATGCCCAAAATATTCTCTCTTATTACCTTTACATTTTGCAGTTGATCAAGTCCCGAGCTATGCTTCTGTTAGTCAGCATTTCCGTGCAGTGAACTGAGTTGCAATTATCTGTACTCTATTTTCTCCTGTTCTGTTGTGGATCCTGTAATTCCTCTCTTACACATGCCCAACTTGCAGAAGCCATTCCAGGGTCATTTATGCTTCTCATTCTCCAGCAGTTTTTCTTGGTGTGCACCCATGTGATGAATGGGCCTACAAATGAGTTGACCACCATTTCCAAATGGTACGGTAACAAATCGTCCAGTTCATGTTGGATGGAGCAAAGCACAAAATTCAAACTGACGGGACAATCTTCCGATTTCATCCATTGACTAGGACTGCTGATCATATTGTTTTTACATCATCTTAACTGTTCCCTGTGATTGCTACACTTGAATGGGTTGATCACTTTTGACTTCCAGGTTAATGTTCAATCCTTAATAGGCACCATGATTTTGGACAGTTAAGACCCAATGCACATATGATGATGACTCGCCACCATGAAAATAACGGACAGTGAGCCATAACCATAATCATGTCCAAGGCAAACAAGAGAATGTATCAAACCTTGGCACAGAGTTATAACCGTGTGCTTTGGTTTCCAATTTGAAAAGGTGGGTCCCATGGTTCAGTGGTCCAGCATTGATATCATTGGTCTGACTTTGGATGGCCCATGCAGATTGGAAGATCCAAAGCATTGGATATCTTGTCAGATTTCCCTTTTTTCTTTTCTTTTTTCTTTTTCCTATTGAATATGAACCATTGCTCTGTTACTTAACCATGCATTTGTTGTCCACCAATTAAAGGGTCGGGAATCTCCCATCTACAATTGCGTGGGCCCCAGATTGGGGCCAATCATGTCTTTGGCTTGGAACACTATACCATTGCCCCATCTACTCAAACTGAAATTCCAGCGGAATGTAGAGACTATAGCCTTGTATAACACTACCAAAAAAAAAAGAAAAAAAAGAACCACCACCTCTGCCAAGTATAAGATAAGAAAACTAATACGGTTACATGCATTGCAACAATATAAAAAGCTGTCCAATGAGAAAAGGAATAATATCAAAATAATTAGGGAAAATGACCTCTCATCTCTTACAAAGTTGAACACTACCTATACAAAATTTGAACTCTGCTCATCTGGAATTACTTTGAATTATGTTGTTAGATAGATGTGCTGTTCTGATATTGGTATTTAATGGTGAAGGATATTATTTATCAGATGATCACCAATCTGCCATCTCAACTGTTGTTGTTCTTATTATTGTTGTAATTGTTGTTGTTGTTGTTGTTGGATTATGATCCATCCAATGTGAGGCCCAAGATGATAGTTTAATTTGCATCATCATCTTCATCATCATCATCGTCATGTCCTCATCTTTGTTGTCATTGTTGTCATCATGTAGCTTCGTCATCATCAAGAACAACAACATTTTGGACACTAATTGAATGGTGGACACTAATTGAATGGAGACCAGTGTGCTCACTAGCCAAACAGTGATGCTCAATGTTGATTGCTGGTGATTGATGGGTGATGGTGACATGGTGAAGAGGAAGATAACGAGAGGATATTTTTTTAACTAGTTAGAAACAAAATCTACACTTTTAGTAAATGTTCATCTAAATTCACTGGATTAATAACATATAATTAGTTCCTAGATTGAACTTTGCATTTTTTTTTTTTTTTCAACGAAAGGTGGTGAAGGTGGAATTGACATGTAGGCATTTGGTGGTGAAGGAGACTCAAAAGGTCTCCAGTGGTTGAAGGTGATGGGACTAAGTGAGAAAACATTGTTCAATAGATAGCTGTAGAGGCCCATACACTATTTTCATGTGGGTTTTGATCTGCACTGCATGGATAGTTGAAGATTTTGCTTCACTGTTTGAAAAATCTGGAAAAGTAATGAATTGGTTATCCCAAGAAACAAGGAAATCAGCAAGCTTGGTATATTTGCTTTTGTAAGGTTCTTATACAAACACCCGGTAGATACCAGAAATTGCTGAATCAACTGCTCCTCCAGAATGGCTGGTAATACCAGGCGGATGGATAGTCCACCCGGTGCTGCTATCCACTTCTACTAAGGCTGGGCTTAATAGGAGCAAGAGACTTGGCGGCAATAACCAGAATGAAATATTATTTGATCATGGAAATGCCATGTCAGGTGCACCTATCAGAATCAAAACAAACCAATTACCAGATTCACCTATCATCGCCGGCATAACCGTAAAAAAGATCATTAAAGGAGCGTGAACTGTTATTAAAACATTATAAAGGGCATTTTGTGAGGAAGGTTGAAGGTTGTATTGATTACCAAGATTGACTTCAACAGGCGAAGTTGGAGGATTTGCGGTAGTAGACTTAAAAACAAATGGAAACTAGTGATTTTAGTGGGGATGAAGAAATGCTCACAATTCAGGGGTAGGCTATGAGGATCCTCAATGAAAACTGGTTCACTAGGAACACGTTAGAATCTCTCAATCGGTGGACTGAAGGTTCTGATTTTTCTGGGACCTGCTTGGTTCAGAATTTGTAGAGTGCCCCTCCGCTTCTGGGATGTGGAGGCATTCATGGCCCTTAACCAATTGTCAAATTGCATATGCAATCGTATGCAACCAACATATGCCGTTTGCATACGTGATCACATATTCGCACATGCCATCCCATATTGTTTTGGCCTTTTTTAATGAAAAAACGGGAAAAAAATCTAAAAAATTAGGAAATACTATGCCTTATTACTACAAGTAATTGGATTGAGTCATTTTACCTATTTCAATGTGGTGTTTGAAACTATTAGACCATATATAAATTAAGTTATATATATTTAATTATTTATATTATATTTACATAAAATTTAATAAAACAATAAAATAAGTTATATTAAGAGAGAATTAATTATTAAAAACATCGAACATGGAAATTTTATTGGTAAATGATAACTTAATAACTTGACCAACTTACAAGTTATAACTTAATTTACAAATACAATTTACAATTTATATATAAAAAAGCACAACTAACAAAACTTAAGTTTCAATTCATTGGCTTATAAGTTTAAAATAAAAAAGTAAAAATAATAATATAGGCTATTATGTACATTGATCTAGTTGCAATTGTGATATCTGCCATCTTCTTCATTATCTTCATCATTGTCTCCTTCTTTGATGTATACTTCATCTTCATTTGTTTATTCATCATCGGCTCAAACTTGTACTTCATCAATATTTAATGGTTGATCTTGATCATCTTTTTTCACATATCTCATCAATCTCATCTACTACTTGGCCTTGTTTGCTACTTCTCTCCCATCTTCTTTGCCTCTGAGTGGAAGAAAGACTTTCTCTAAATGCCGAAATAAATGTGACATATTCGACTTAGGCCCATGTTAAGTCTTCGCTTGTAAAGACCAAGTCATCTATCTCTACAAGCTACTCACTATTTACATTCAAATCATGTAGGCAGATATGGTCATAAAAACTAGGCTTTTCTCGCTAGGCCTGGAATCGTTCTCTCAGCTTTTGGTTGTATTAGACAAAGAAAAAGTCATTGAGTTTTTTATATTATTCAAGATGATTCTTTTTTTTATGTGAACTTGTATTAAGATATTGTATTAGCAATGGTTGTTTAATTTTAACTCTTTAATAGTTAAGATTAAAATCAACATTGTGAATGAATTGCCAAACTTACCGATTCGAGCATACTCCAGTTATGCTTGCAACCGGTAGTAGAACATATAAGGTCAATAATCTTCATATCCAGCTTCCTGTTCGGGTCCACTTCATAGACAGCCTACAAGTCAACTGCAAATAACGGTTTAAGTAGGTTAGACTTTGTACATTGTAAAAAACTATTTCTAAGTTACTTAGACCAACTCGCTAAAATGTTTGACAATTTTATAGTCCTATGCCTGATGATTGTTTCTCTTGAGAAAATTCCCACACACTTTGTGTAGAAGTCTAGTAGAGCAGAAATCTTATCATGTTCTTCTTTATGTGGAACTATTCTCTCTAAGACGTTAAGAAATCCAACCATATGCGTCGCTTTTGCATCAATCCAATCGTCGGAAGCGGAGAATATAATCGAATCAAGGATGTAGGCAACTAAATATAATGGAGACGACATTTGGCTGTCTTATCTCTTATTTATAATATCTAAGATGGGCCTGTAATCATGCTGTTTATAATTGAAGTGGTCTATAATTTTGTTTCTAGCTCTCTTCATCACATCATAAATGTAGCCTATTAGTGGCTTTTCATCTTTGTCCATTAATCACAACACGCATAGTAAGGATTTTGATGATTTTAGTGCTTTTAGCACTTGTGTCAAAAAGATTATGAGAGGATAGTTTGTTGGACTAGTTTCCCTTCGATATTCTTGGACCAAGGACTATTATTCAAATCGGTCGATAATACAAAGCTTCTAAGTTTGACTTTCTTTGAATACAACCTTTGTATTATCAAAAAGACTGTTGAGAAGCGGCTGACAATTAGACAAAGTAAATCATACCCAATGTGTTTTCTCATGTGATGGAGAAGAATAACATATTTGTACATAAAGACCGTGATTCTTCTAGCCCTAGCAATAACTTTAATGTATAACTTACCTATATCTTTTAACATTATACTATACAATTTGTCATGCATCGAGTTTAAAATAAATGATGCCTCATCATAATAAGAATGTGAGCGGCGACTATATAAGAGGATGCGTTGTTTGTGATAACTTGGACAACATATTTTTCTCGTACTTTCTCAACTATACCATCTAATAATTCGAACAAATAATCGACAGTGCAGGAATAGATTGATGCATATATGGACTTCATTAACATTATCTCAGGTGGATAATTCACTAGAAAGTTTATCAGTGTCCGACTATATCTATTAGTTGATCCGTTAACCATAAGAGTACAACAATATATTTTCCATACATTTTTATATTCAACAATAAAGCTTCTAGTAAAATTAACCTTGGCTTTAAGGTGTCTCGTTATATTAGGCAATGAAGCTTCTAGTAAAATTAACTTCGGCTTTGTTATATGTTTCCCTTACTTTGTGATTCAAAGGAGGCTTAAACCCAACTTTAAATTGATTCATTTGCTTCCAACATAACTTTTAGACTTTTCAATTTAATAGTGTTGAAGCAACACTAGTTTGATATAACTACTTAGCAATGTACTGAATTGTGGTTTTTCCTATCTTTGTTCTTATATCGATTTTCAAATGTTGTTTGAGCGGTCCATTTTCTTTACCTCTTTTGTTGTTCAATATATTTGGGATGTGGTCTACACCACCTAACTATTGGACCATGTCCACGAGCTCTTTTGACGGACAGTCGTTTAAAGTGCCTGGTCGACATAAAGGATGGGTTGATCCACTTCAACAATATTAATATCTATATTTTCTCTCTTAGATTTATATTCTTAATATCTCTATGAGATCTGTGTTCCGCTGGAACCTTCCATACGTTGGTCGACATAGGGAGCAGGTTGATCCACTTCAACAACATTAATATCTATATTTTCTCTCTTAGACTTGTATTCTTAATATCTCTATGAGATCCATGTCCGTTGGAACCTTCCGTACATTTATTTTTGGCACTAAGATTGACTAGATTGTTGGTTGTCAATCACGTCCATGCTTTTGTGCCCGTTTGACTCGGGACTTTTACTGTAGCGACCACACTGGTGCTGTGATTGTAATGCTTAGATTGGAAGTTAAGATCCCACACATGAATCGAGGCGTGGCATACATCCCAATGTGTGAACGTGTTTCTCAAGACGCACGTACATGGAGAGATCGTCTTTTTGCGCAAGAATCCTACCCCATATGAAATTTTACTTTATTGCCCTGTACTTTTGGCTAATTACAACAACTACCTTGTAACTTTTATCTTTATCCAAAAGTCATCATTCAAGTGCTGAGCCAAAAGACTATAATACCCCCACTTTTTAGCCCCTATCCCATGTACATGACCATAATACCCATACTTTTCCCTCTCCCTCATACAAGCACAACCCGGAGAGTCAACAAAACCCATTTCCCATGCAAATTCTCTCACTAAACTACCCTCCATTTCTCTTCCTCTCATGCAACCCACCACCCAATGCAACCCCTTCCACCCTCACTTTCTCTACACCCCTCCCCCTCTCATTTCATTCCATTAGCAATAAAGAGTCCTAATGTATGAGCTTCCGTGAGAGAGAAAAGAAAGAAAAGAAAGAGAGAGAGAAAAGAATATGATAGAAGGAAAAAAGAAAGAGTGGAGTGTGGGAGCTTCTTCATGCTCCATTGGTAGTACTTTTTGTTGAGAAAATTATACAGATTGATGTAATTTCTGTATAATATGGAAACCGAAAAATCACGATAATAAAATTAAGGACAGGCTGAAGCACGTCTGAAGAAACGCTGTCCTTAAAGCGTTATTTGCCCCTACCCAATTGAATTGAGTAAGCTGATAGGTTACAGGCAAATAGCTTCTAGGATACGACGAGCCTGATGTGGGTCTGCGTTCAGCAAACACGAAGGCCCACCTATTGGAACTCAATTTACACAATTTCTGGCAGTAATACAACAAAGAAAAAATCCCAGAAGAAAGAAAAGAAGAGGAAAATTGTGATTTAGACTACTGCTTTAGTCAAGTCTTCAGCCACTGGTTCTGTTGAACCGTCCTAGACCACACCGTTGGTTGATGCATTCGCTTGCAAATGGTTAAACCTTTTGCTGTCTTGTTGCTGGAATTACTGGAGTATAAGAGAGGATTAGTGGGCTTTCTCAATTCGTATGGTGGTGCTGGATTGGTTTGTGAGATGATTTGGAAACCCATCCAGGCCCTCCTTTTATAGGCAATGGTGGCTAGGGGGTTATGGTCCAGAGACTTAAATTCCATTAAGCCATTTCTGGCTGTTGGAAAACTAGCCGTTTTATGGCCGTTTTCGACTGTTGTGCATGGACCATTAACTGCATTTGCATGTTGTTGTTGTGAGACAATGACTAGCCGTTTTTCGATCGTTAAGGCTAGCCATGCAAGAAGCGATTCTGGTGGGCCTGCACTAATGGCTCACCATTACGCTTTCTATGCACTTGACTCTTTTCGATCGATCTATATATATTGAGAGTTCTCTCTCTCAGTTCTCTAGTCTCTCTGCCAACCAGCCACCCGCCTAAGCCACATAGTCGCACCGTGACTCGCACACGTCTCGCTCCGGTTCGCTCAAGGTCGCTAAGGAGCGACCCTCTGCGACACGATGCGGACGTGCGAAGTGCCCCACTAGCGCCTCTACAGCCACACTGCCTCACATGCCCACGCCCTCGCACCGAGCCCGAGACCAAGTCCGAGTCCGAGTCCGAGTCCGAGTCCGAGTCCGAGACCGAGCCCGTGCCCGAGCCCGAGCCCGAGCGCGAGCGCGCGCGCGGGTGTTCCAGTGCTTCGCACTGGAACACGCAAGGTCCATAGTCCACGGACTACGAGGGTAAATATTATAATACTCCACTGTTTTCATTTAAACCAATTTTCCTTCTCTTCCCTTTCCCATGTGGGACTATTCCCAAAAACCCGTAAAAAGGTGTTTTTCAAAACAACTTTTATATATTATATATTATTTTATTATTAAAATATTTATATTAAAATCAATATTTTGCAACAATCCCCCACTTGATTTTATAAAAATATTTTATCGGTTAAACAATACTGCCAGAATAATCAGCTTATATGCATAAAAAAAGATATCTTTCGATTTTAATCTTCCCTTAGTGTAAGTATCTCAAAACTCTGTCGAAATGACTGGTAGCCGCAGCTTTGAACCAGTTATTCCTAGATAATAAAGTTGGAGAAACCACACACATATTCGCTATGTGTTTGTTAGAGTTTCCACAATCTTGCTCAGCACATTTAATGGCCATGTGCTTATCCTAATTCGTGAACGATCCCGAGAGAAAACTCCTAACTCTCATGAGAGATGGCACCATCTCTGCGTTTATATAGGTGAAATCCTCCCAGTGTCTCTGTTACTATAAGACACTTGTCCTATAGACTGGATTTCATTAAGAGTTCTCAGACTCAACCCTCTTACGTAACGCTCAGCACTAATCTATTATGGATGAGGTTTTATAATTTAGTGCTGAAAAACTTTCCACATATCAGTGACTTGTTTTTACCCATTAAACCCAAATTTAGAGATTTTCTAACTTCAGGTTGGGTTACCATCACTGGCGGAACTTTGGTTGAAGAGTTTCAACCCCATCCCTCTAGATGTAGCCTTTACTACCTCTCTTGGTAGAGGTTTAGTGAAAGGATCTGCCAGGTTATTGCTTGATTTCACTTAGGAAATAGCAATGATTCCATCTCGAATCAACTGTCTGACATAATCATGTCGAAGACTAATATGTCTAGACTTACCATTATAAGTGCCGCTATAGGCTCTAGCTAATGTGGCTTCACTATCACAATGTAGTGATACAGCCGATATAGGCTTTATACAGAAATGAATTTCTAATAGAAGATCCCTTAACCACTCAGCCTCTTTGCCTGTTGCAGCCAGGGCTATGAATTCAGACTCCATAGTCGAATGCATTATGCAAGTCTGTTTCTTGGATCCCCAAGATACAGCTGCACCTCCTAGGGTGAATACCCACCCTGTAGTAGACTTGTTGTCCCCTGCACTCGATATCCAGCTCGCATCGGTATATCCTTCCAATACGGCTGGAAACTCTGAATAAAATAGACCTAAGTCTTTGGTTGCTTTTAAGTAACCAAGGACTCTACTAATTGCATTCCAGTGTTCAGCACTGGGGTTACTAGTAAACCTACTAAGTTTACTCACAGCATATGCGATATCAGGTCTAGTGCATTGCATAGCATACATAAGACTCCCTATGGCACTCGCATATTCTAATTGTGCAACGGTTCTTCCAGTATTTTCTTTTAGCTTGATACTTGGATCAAATGGGGTCTTTGCTTCTTTTATATTTAGATGGTTAAACTTGTTTAGTATCTTCTCAATATAATGAGATTGACACAAAGCATAACCCCCACAATGTTTTTTAACTTTGATACCTAGGATGGTATCAACTTGTCCAAGATCCTTCATTTTGAATACTGAAGATAGAAACCTCTTTGTTTCAGTTACACCTTCCATTTTATTACTTATTATTAACATGTCATCAACATACAGACAAATAATAATGATACAACTACCATCTACTTTAGAATATATGCATTTGTCAGCTACATTATGCATGAAACCATGAGAAAGTATTTTGGAATCAAACTTCTCATGCCATTGTTTTGGTGCTTGTTTTAATCCATACAAAGATTTGACTAATCTACATACTTTGTTTTCATTTCCTGGTAGAACGAATCCTTCAGGTTGTTCCATGTATACCTCCTCATTGAGGTCACCATTCAGGAAAGCGGTCTTTACATCCATTTGATGGATGTGAAGATGATGTATGGAAGCTAGCGCAAATAATATCCTAATGGATGTTATCCTAGCTACAGGAGAGTATGTGTCAAAATAATCTATCCCTTCTTTTTGTCTAAAACCCTTAGCTACTAGTCGAGCTTTAAAGGTTTGGATAGTTCCATCAGTGTGATATTTCTTCCTAAATACCCACTTACATCCTATGGGTCTAGAACCTGGAGGTAAGTTAACTAGTTCCCATGTTTGATTTGACATTATGGATTCCATTTCATCGTTTATAGCTTCTTTCCAGAAAGCTGCGTCTCTAGAGGATATAGCTTCTTTATATGATTTAGGATCATCTTCTATAGTCATCACTATAGGTATTTGTCTTATAACATTTTCTCTATCTGCTTCTACAAGATGGAAAATAATGCGTTGTGAGTCTATGTAGTCATCTCCTAGACTCTTCTCTATTCTTGTTCTTTGACTCCTACGAGGTTCAATAGGAGCTTCCACTATATGTGGAGTTGTGCTATCTGGTTCTCTATTAGGAGTTTGGATTTCATTATCCTTAGACTCCAAGGATAGTGAGTTCTCAAAGAACTCAACGTCTCTTGACTCTATTATTGTATTAGACTCCATGTCTAGAAGTCTATAAGCTTTACTATTTTGTGCATACCCTACGAAGGGGCACTTAATAGCTCTTGGTCCTAACTTAGTTCTTTTTGGGTCAGGGGTTCTGCAGCATGCAAGACACCCCCACACTTTTAGATATCCTAGGTTAGGTTTTCTACCTCTCCATGTTTCATATGGAGATATTTTATACTTTTTAGACGGTATTCTATTTAGAATATGGCATGTCTTTAAGCAAAGTGCCTCACCCCATAGATTTAGTGGTAACTTTGCTCTTATCAGCATTGAGTTGACCATTTCTACTAATGTCCTATTCTTCCTTTCAGCTATTCCGTTTTGTTGAGGTGTGTATGGAGCAGTACATTGATGTATCAGTCCATGTTGTTCACAGAAGTTATCGAATTCATTTGAGAAGTATTCTCCTCCTCTATCGCTACGGAGAATTTTTATCTTCTTATTTAGTTGATTCTCTACTTCTGCTTTATATACTTTATAAACATGTTTAATGCTTCATCTTTGCTCTTTAATAGGTACACATACACATATCTAGAGCAATCATCTATAGAGGTTATGAAGTACCGTTTACCTCCATGAGTAAGAATACCGTTTAACTCACAGATATCACTGTGCACAAGATCCAACACTTGAGACGATCTTTCAACACTTGGAAAATGTTTCTTCGTCATTTTGGATCTTATATACACTTCACATTTTTCGGTTTCATTATCTGTGTATGAGATTAAACCATTCTTAGCAATGAACTTCAAGGTACTATACCCTATATGGGCTAGTCTATCATGCCACAGTCAAGTGGATTCAACCATATACGCAGAAGTGCTACTTTCATTCAGAGAAAACTTGACCATCCCGTTACAAGCATATCCCTTTCCGACAAAATTCTCATTCTTAGATAGAATCAGTTTACCTGACTCGTACACCACCCTTATCCCTGGTTTTCCCAGAAGATCCCCAGAAACTAAGTTTCGCCTCATGTCTGGGACGTGCAGTACATTAGTCAGAATCACTTTCTTCCCAGAGGTGAATATCAGTTCGACAGTTCCTTTGCCGACGACCTTCGATCGGACTTCATTACCCATTTGGACTTCTTGACCATCGGTCAATTCCTCATAGGTTTTGAAGGCAGATTTGTCGTAGCACACATGTACAGTAGCGGCAGTATCATACCACCAACCTGGAACTTTGCCTTGGATGGCATTCACCTCAGTGATCATGGCCACTATATCGCCTTCTTCTACTGCACTTGCCTCTTGTTTAGACTTGCGATATCGGCATACTCGAGCATAGTGCCCGGTTTTCCCACAGACATGGCATGGGCCTTTGAACTTTCCGTTCTTCTTTTGGGTGTTTTTCTTGAATTTCCCTTTACTGGGTTTCAGGGAATTGTCCTTCTCGGGATGTTTGTTATTAGAGTTCTCTACTGCATGTACCTTGGATGAGGTATTCCCGTTATTATTCTTTTTGTCCCGGTTACGGGATTCTTCCTCAATTCTAAGGTGTTTCGGATTTGTTCCAAAGGTGTAGTCCTCGCTTTATGCAAAGAACTTCTTTCTATAGTCTTTCCACATCGGTGGCAATTTGGCGATTATAGCCCCGACTTGGAATGATTCAAGAAGATCTATCTTTATCGCTTTGATTTTGTTTACTATTAGCTGCAATTCTTGGATTTGGGGTAGCAGCGGTTTGTTATCTACCATGTTGAAGTCAAAATACCTGGCGATGAGAAATTTATTTGTCCCTTCTTCTTCAGCCTTGTATTTGAACTCTAGAGGGGCCCAGATCTCCTTTGCTGATGAAGTCTGTTGGTACAGATCGTAGAGACGGTCGGAGAGTGCATTCAGAATGTGTCCTCGACACAAGAGTTCGTCTTCGGCTCGTTTGGTGCGGGCGGCCACCTGTTCAGGTGTGTCGTCGTCGGTTGCTTCAGGTAGCGCTTGCAAATTTGGATCTAATATATAGTAGATCTTTAGCGCCGTTAGGAGAAACTTCAGCTTGTCTTGCCATCTTATAAAATTGGTTCCATCGAACCGATCAAGACGTATCAATTCCTGATTCATCAACTTGATGGATGAAACACTGTTGGCTTCCATTAAAAAATAACGCTTTAAGATTGTTGAGAAAATTATATAGATTGATGTAATTTCTGTATAATATGGAAACCGAAAAATCACGATAATAAAATTAAGGACAGGCTGAAGCACGTCTGAAGAAACGCTGTCCTTAAAGCGTTATTTGCCCCTACTCAATTGAATTGAGTAAGCTGATAGGTTACAGGCAAATAGCTTCTAGGATACGACGAGCCTGATGTGGGTCTGCGTTCAGCAAACACGAAGGCCCACCTATTGGAACTCAATTTACACAATTTCTGGCAGTAATACAACAAAGAAAAAATCCCAGAAGAAAGAAAAGAAGAGGAAAATTGTGATTTAGACTACTGCTTTAGTCAAGTCTTCAGCCACTGGTTCTGTTGAACTGTCCTAGACCACACCGTTGGTCTGTTCTGCTTGCAAATGGTTAAACCTTTGCTGTCTTGTTGCTGGAATTACTGGAGTATAAGAGAGGATTAGTGGGCTTTATCAATTCGTATGGTGGTGCTGGATTGGTTTGTGAGATGATTTGGAAACCCATCCAGGCCCTCCTTTTATAGGCAATGGTGGCTAGGGGGTTATGGTCCAGAGACTTAAATTCCATTAAGCCATTTCTGGCTGTTGGAAAACTAGCCGTTTTATGGCCGTTTTCTGACTGTTGTGCATGGACCATTAACTTTCTTTGCATCTTGTTGTGAGACAATGACTAGCTAGCCAAGTTTCGATCATGTTGGGCTAGCCATGCGGCGATTCTGGTTGGGCCTGCACTAATGGCTCACCATTGTTACGATTCTTCAGTGCTCTTTTCGATCGATCTATATATATTGAGAGTTCTCTCTCTCAGTTCTCTAGTCTCTCTGCCAACCAGCCACCTGCCTAAGCCACATAATCGCACCGCGACTCGCACACGTCTCGCTCCGGTTCGCTCAAGGTCGCGAAGGAGCGACCCTCTGCGACACGATGCGGACGTGCGAAGTGCGCCACACATGCCCACGCCCTCGCATCGAGCCCGAGTCCGAGTCCGAGTCCAAGCCCGTGCCCGAGCCCGAGCCCGTGCGCGAGCGCGCGCGCGGGTGTTCCAGTGCTTCGCACTGGAACACACAAGGTCCATAGTCCACGGACTACGAGGGTAAATATTATAATACTCCACTATTTTCATTTAAACCAATTTTCCTTCTCTTCCCTTTCCCATGTGAGACTATTCCCAAAAACCCGTAAAAAGGTGTTTTTCAAAACAACTTTTATATATTATATATTATTTTATTATTAAAATATTTATATTAAAATCAATATTTTGCAACACTTTTGTGATGGTGAGTACATTTATAATTATCGCTCATGTATACCTCTCTCTTTTATTCTTTTTTTTTTTTTGTTATTTGTGAGGAAAGGAGGTGGACCCCACCTCTCTTAATTAGGGTAGGGAGCCACCATCGCACCCTTCTTTTTGGTCATCCATTGGTCCGGTGTGTGGGGCCCTTTGTCGACCCCACTTATGATGCATGTGTTTTATATCTACCCCATCCATCCACCGTGACAGCTCCTTTCAGAGTGTGATCCTAAGAATGAAGCAGATCTAAATCTTAGCTGGGCCACACCGACAGGAAATAGTTATAATTGAACACCTACCATTGAACTTTCTATGGGCCTGTTGTGGTAACCTTAATTATGTATTATAAAAATCACGCCGTCCATATGTCTTGGCATCTCATTCTAGTGTATGGTCCTGAGAAAGGGGCGGATTTGAGGTGAGGGTCAAGTGGACTGCACTACCTGAACCTATGGGCTGTTTTGACGCCCACCTTTGATGCCTTCCTTAGGCCCACCGTGGATGTTAGAGGGCCCCACTGTTATAGGCCACGCTGTGGAAACAACGTGCACAACCGCGCCATCCACACTGTGATGTATGTATTTTATACCCATGCCGCTCATTTGTTTTCTCGGATCATTGAAGGGCTTAGGCCCACGTATGGGGCAGATTTGAAGCTCCAGTGGACAACTCCACATGGGGCAGCGGGCATGATGATGCCTACCATTGAAACCTGTTTAGGGCCGACCGTTATGTTTACTTGCTGTCATGCCTCAAATTCGGTTCTTGACGCCTATTTGTTGCAACTTGAATCTAAAGTCGACAACCTTCGTAGGACTCCAATTTGGATACTCAACATTTATACACCAAGATCATAAGGCAGCATTCCACATGAAGGATTTAAGAAAAACTTTAATAATTGATCATAATCAAAAGAACCCCACAAGTAACATACATCTCCACTAAATATGATTTAAGGTACAATGTTGATAAGTAAATACATGGTATAATAAAAATTCAAAAGATCAGGTCCATGCTCCAGCCTCAGTGTTGATACGCCTTGTCATAACATGCAATATAAACAAACACGCATAAGCTACCTACGAAGCTCAATAGAATGTATGTGTGCATGCACAATGCATTTGACATATATATCACATCAATATCAATATTAATATCAAAGTAAATAATAAAGATGGAGGGTCAATCATACCAATGTATACGTGCAACCAACCATGCCAATGCTATTATACATATGCTATGTGAAGGCCAACTAGGCCGAATGTCATATGCAATCATGTGATGCGATCATGCCAATCATGATGTCTAATCCACATCTCAGTACATTTCTCAATTAGAATCACCGGGGTCTAGTATATAGCCACCGAACTACAATGTGTGAACATGCAAGCATAAGAGACCTCACTATTCATCTCATCAATGGTATGCTGATTGATGCCCATCTGACTCCCAATAGCAGACCTATTTCCAAGCTATAAATCAAGTCTAAAGCACCGAATCAAATCTAAAGCTAAATCTAAAATCAAGCCCGAATCAAATCAAGTAAAAAACTTGTTTGATAATTATGGCTGAAGTCTGAAAATTAATTACTGAATTTGAAACAATCGGTTTGTTAACAAACATTCGAAATGTCTGAAATATATTAATTTGACACATTTGCCCCTATCTCTTGTTTGGAAATGGTTCACACCTAGTGCAGATTTCCTGTGATCTCCTTTAAACCGTTCGTACAACTCAAAGCTCAATGAGCGTCAGCGTTATATAGCTACTGTTTCCTCTCGTGTGGCCCACTCGAGTCTTGGATCCACCTCATTTTTTGTCGCTTGTACTAAAATTAGCTTGCAAAACAAATGAACGTAATATATTTCCTAAAAACATGGTGGTGGGCCCCACCTAGCATCCTTGCACAGGAACTTCCTGTGAACGGCTTTTGCAGGAAATCTGCGTCCATCCAATCCACGCCCAGTGTACCACATGGAAAACCAATTGGCTAGTCCTGCTGCCACCAATGGCTGATGGTCAGTGCTCTATGGACCCCACCATGATGTATGTGTTTCATCCATGCTAATGGCTGATGGTCAGTGCTCTATGGGCCCCACCATGATGCATGTGTTTCATCCATGTTGTCCATATATTTTTCCCGATCATTTTATAGTATGAGACAAAAAATGAGGTATATCCCAATCTCAAGTGGACCACATTATAGGAAACAGTGTTGAATGAGCTTTGCCCAGTGGATATCCAATCACTATTGTTTTCCTGTGGTGTGGTCCACCTGAGATTCATATCCCTCTTATTTTTGGGATAAAGACATAAAATAAGATACTTAAAAATAGATGAATGGAATGAATGAAACACATGCATCATGGGGGTCACATAGCACGGACCACCACCAACTGGGATGGTGGCAGGGGAGTAGCCAATACGGTTCCGTATCCAGCTATACTGCTGGTGTAGATGGGCGCGAATTAGATACTGACGAGACTCAGTACTGAAGTGGCGTCACCAAGTTCTGTGGACCCCACTGTGATGTATGTGTTGTATCCACAACGTCCATTCATTTGGAGATATTATTTTAATGCATGACCTGGAGAATGAGCCAGATCCAAAGCTTTAGTGGACCCCACCACAAAAAACAATGAGAGGATTGATGTCCACCGTTGAAACCTTCTTAAGGTCCACCATAATGTTTTTTCGAAATCCAACCTATTCAAAAGTTTAAAAAGCATTAAAGAAGGGAAAACACAAACATCAGCTTGATCGAAAACTTTTGTGGCCTTTAGAAGTTTTTAATGGTGGTGTCACTCTCTCCACTGTTTTCTATGGTGGGGTCCACTGGATCTTTGGATGTAACTCATTCTTTAGATCTTGTCCTAAAATGATCTCTCCAGATGGATGGACGGTATGGATACAAAACATACATCATTGTGGGGCCCACATAACTTGGTGACGTCACTTCAATCCCGTCCCCGCCCAGGAAGCAGATTGCGTACTGAGTAACACAGTACGATAAGCACACTGAGTAAACTCTATGGTCCCCACGGTCCTTCATGCATTGTATCCACTCCGTCCATCTCTTTTATCACATAATTTTAAGCCTTTAACCTAAAAATTGAGCATATCCAAACCTCGAGTGGACCACACCACCGAGAAAGCAGTAATGTAAATTGAACATTTACCATTGAAAATTTTTTGGGGGCAACGGTGATGTTTTTTTACCATCCAACCTATTTATTAGGTCATGTAGACGTGGATGAAGTGAAAACACAAATATCAGCTTGATTCGAAACTTCTCCAACTCCTAAGAAGTTTTTAATGGTGGACGTTCAATCCCCACCTCGTGGTCCAGTTAATCCTTGGACCTACCTCTTTTTTTAGCTCACACTTTAAATGATATGAAAAAGTTTATGGACGGTGTGGATCAGTCACATAAATCATGGTGGGGAATAAAGAAATTTCAGAAGTTGAAAGTTGATTTTGTAGTGCGCGAACAATTTAACGAGAAGCAATTGCCGTATTAACTTAGAAGGGGATAATTTTGGAAATAAAATTTTTTGTTTAATAACAAGTTCACGGAGCGCATTCAGCGTTCACCATTAAGCCAGACTCCTATCACGGAAAGAATTCAGTGAAAAACCACTTAGCGCTTTCCTTCTTCCGTGGTAACGACGCATTAACAAACACCACTAAATACAGAATATTTTCCCAATTCTGCGTTAAGTGCAAAAATTAAGTGTTAACAAACAGGCCCTTAGTCTCAATTGCCACCACACACTTCGAGTAAGTAAGATTGTACTCCATTCCAACCAATCACAACACAATGGGAGACACAACCTATTGTTATTCGACATAAGGGTGCTCATGGATCCATTTGGTGTAGGAATTGGAGCATCTTGTGGCCCATGAGAGTTTATGAATTTTCACCCACGGACATCCATGGCGTCTAATAAATGTAACTAAATTTATGATTTCCATACTCATATACACTAGCTACGACAAAGTTGTGGATGCTATAACCCTGATGTCGCTAGGGTGTGAAGTACAACCTGTGTTGTTAGGGTGTGAATCAATTGTGACATACATAATGCATGAATGCATGAGACTATCATTTGAGTCATGCAACCATGTCATGCAAACCGAGCAAGGTTTCCCAGAGATGCCCTAAGCCGTAGTGTCATCAATCAAACCTTGCCGCACATAGAAAAGCCAAAACCATGACATGAGTACCAACCGCGGTCCACTGGCCAGCAGGGGTGCCACCAATTGGACAACGTCCCAAATTCGATTGTACTTAATCATGGATTAGTCGACATCTAAGTAATGCACATATGATGCGGATGGGATATAATATCGTGCAATCATATAACCACCGTCTGTGATGTATGTAATGCCGCATTAAGCATTGATGCCAAATTAATATAAGAGCAATGTTACATCCAACGTATCGATCCCTAGTCGGGGTGGCTAACAAGGAGTGTGTGTACTGACATAGGTGTGTACTAACAAGCTAACCAAAAAAAAAAAAAAAAGTAAGAGTGATGCTATATCAAGCTTAAGGGAAATGTCACATTAAACTTAAGAAAAGTGCTCCATCAAGACAATGTAAACATCGCACTAACATGATAAGATAAACGCATCATTCATAAGAGGTGGGTCCCACTTGGAATATAAGTCTAATGGGGTTGAGTGAGCTTTCACAGCAATGGGCCTACTCAACAAGCGTAAACAAGACGAATCTAATAATACTACTAATGACAACCAAAATGGTGCAGCTAGCGTAAGGTCCTTAAGTGACCGCGATCTGTCCTAGACGGACATCAATGTAGGCCCTACCAGTGCTCCAAAGGGTCCAGCTAAATGCGGCTCATATGTGAGCTTAAACAAGGAATCGTATTGGGCCCTAAGGAAAAACCTTAACTAGCGATGTGAACCGTCCATCTGGCATAGCTCACGTGAGACTTAAATCTGCCCCGTCATCGGGCCTATGCACTAAAATGATCGGGTGGACGTCATTCCCCACTATTTCCTGTGGTGCGGTCCGTTTGATATTTGAATTTGTTTCATTTTTGGGTCCATGGCTTAAAATGATCTGGAAAAGTGGATGGAACACATACATCATGGTGGGGGCCAACTGTGGGCCCACTCCGTAGCCCCTTTAGCAAGCAGCGCCTGTTGCTGGCGCTGGCGTAGCAGCATCCCTAGACACCGTTTACAGTCAACGTTAGGAGCACTGTAACTTCTTCTTCTTCTTTTTTTTTTTTTTTGTGTTAAAATGTGCAAGTGGGTCCACCACGGATATCCATGCCGTTTATCTTCCTGACTAGGCCACGGCAGGCCCTAGAAAGGTTAGGACCAAGCTGATCTTTACATTTTTTCTCCTTTCCAGGTCTGACTGACCTTATCAACAGGTTATATGGCAAATAAACATCAGTGGGCCACCATAGTGTGTCCATGCTATCCGGACGCATGGGCCACCCTGCAGGGTGGACCCCACTTGATCATGGGAAAAGAGAAGGAAAAAGAGGAAACGAGAGGGGAGGACGCGACAAGGTGGGCCCTCACCACCATGGGGCCTCGTCCGTATACAACACACATCAAGGTAGACCGCAGGCTGTCCACGCTGGACAGCACGGACAGGTGGGTCCCACCCTCAACAAAATGGAGGGATGGTATGGATATACAACATACATCAATTTGGGTCCCACCTTAATGGGGCCTTTATCGCATGCACTTATGTTCTGGCCAAGATGAGGGCTAACGGCTAGAATCTCGTCTTCTTCTCCATAATTTCTCTCTAACTCTCTAATCAATCTCTCTTAAATCTCTTTCTCTTCGTCGATCTTTACTTCTACACTCACCAACTTACAAAGTAGTAGATTGAACACGCTAATGTATTCATTAAGATCTGACCCTTCCGCCATCTTCAAATTATAGAATTGTTTCTTCGGATATAGATGATCACTGAGAGATTTCGTCATGTACAGACTTTTAACTTCATTCAAAGGCTGCGATAGTCTTCTGATCAAGAACATTATAAAGGATGTCATCCGCCAAAATATAATTGGATTGAGGTAATCACCATATGATCAAGTTCTTCTTACTCTTTATCGCTCATAGTCACAGGACGCTTCACTATACGAAGGAGTGCTTGTTACAATCCTTGTTGAACTACAAGGCCTCTCATCTTCACATTCTATTATTCAAAATTATTTTCCTGGTAAACTTCTCTATCTCATACTTCACGTTTGATCCTTTCATCGTTATGTTTCAGATTCAAGCTTGAATCTTAATGTATAGCTCTGATACCACTTGTTGAGAGCTGTGGAAACAAACTCTGAATTTGAATCATACAAATGAAAAATAAACACAAACAAAGCAACACAGAGAATACATGATTGTATGTGAAAAGCCTTTGTGGAAAAAAAAAAACCATGGCACAAAGCGATAAGCAATCCACTATGAAAATGAAAGTACAAGAGATAAACCAACTTACAAATACGAAAACCCAAGTTTCTTCATTTTAAAACCTTAGAAACGATTTAGCTCTCCTTGTTCTTTCACGTTCTACCCTAATTCGGTATTGCACTCATATATACAATGTTACATCCGAAATAGGAAACAAATCGCGTAATTATGCAAAACCGCGCTCGCCGTCGAACTAAGCATCGATCGATCAACATCGATCGAGCAACTCTTGATCAATTGAGCTTTTGTGTTTGATCAATTGAACATGCTCAAAAGTATACAGATAGTTAACATGAATTTTTAGAATTATATCGATTGCTGGAACCTCCAAGGTCGATGGATCGAACCTGTCTAAAACTGTTCAGAGACCAATCTGTTTAATCCGGTATTTTCTTGATTAATTGAGCAGCTTGTTCAATCGATCAAAATTTCTTATTTCAACATAGATTGAAGACATCCAAACAACATATTCTCAGGTGCCTAACCGACTGCAGATTATAAATTTCATCTGTTAGTAGTGACTCCAAGTTAAACACATCATATACTTGAGTCATATTACACCCCTAAATCTGCATCCATACACACTCATACACCACATGCACCAAAACAAAAAAAGTGGAGCATCCTCCTCCACACATAGGAGTGAACCAGCCTGCATCCATAGGTCCCGTATAAGTTTTTTATTCTAATTTTTTAAGATTTATCCAAGCCATCCACAACAAGTCCTATCATATGAATGGTTGGATTCAAACATATAGCCCCAAATCCAAAAGTTCCTTTAAATAGAACATGTGCATTGATCAAGAACCTCGATCCATTTGGCAGTCTTTAAACCCTCCATACAAATTTTGTATGATGGTGGTTTACTTAATGATTGGACCAGGCCATTCATTATGAGCCCAAGCCTAGCCCGCCCTAGAGAGTAGGCCCTTGGCCAAGTTGAGAGACCCCGGGTCCGGCACACTGCCACTCCATTCCGAGCCATTCATTACCGACCACCATGCTACTTTCGTAGGACCTCACGCCATGCAAATGGTGAACCCCACCATAAACCTCACTCTTCTCGAAATCATATAAATCCACTCATTAGATGAGCCATGCATGCTGATTCGAATCATTGGTTCCATTGATTCCAAAAGTGGGGCTCACCTCATGATCAGACCGACCTGATTTTTCTCCAAGTATCTTCATTGTGAGGCAGTCCTGCACAAGTGGCATGGTATGGGAAACAACGGACTCGGAATTAGGAGGGGCCACTCCTGTACCGAGATCTCAGAATTCGTTGGTGTTGTGGGCCCACCATGATGTTTGTGATAAATCCACCCCATTCATCCGTTTTTTGAGCTCATTTTAGGAATTGAGACCAAAAGTGAGAAGGATATAAGACTCAAGTAGGCTGAACTAAAGGAAAAGGTGGGTAGGGAAATTCCTTCTGTTGAAACCTCCCTGGGGTCGGCGGTGATGTTTGCATGCCATCCATGTTGTCAGATGCCTTTAATCTGGCATATTTATGCCTTGCTCGACCGGTCGAGAGCCTGGCTCGACTAGTCGAGTGGGCCGCTCGACTAGTCGAGCACTACTCGACTCGAAGTCCTGCATGCTATTGTTTTTGGTGTCCTGGCTGGTCGACCAGTCGAGGGGATGGCTCGACCAGTTGAGGGGGTCCCTTGACCAGTCGAGGCCTCGGCTCGACCAGTCAAGGGTTACGCAGTCTATGCACAGACTGCGTAAATTTGAGGCAGTTTTCGAACTTTTTCAAAGAAGGTGCGTAAGTGGAGTTTTCTAAACTATAAATAGGGGTCCCTATGGCTATTCTAAGATATTTTAAGACTTCCTAAAGGTATTCTAAAGGGTTCTAGGGTTATCAAAGGGTGTAGCAATGATGAGATTCGAGATTGTTCGAATTGGGTAAGTCCTCTCTTTTTAATTTATGCTTTCATAGTGAATTTCTGTTGCTTTGTGCCGTAGTTTTTTCCTGCAAGAGTTTTCCACGTTAAATCTTTGTGTTCTCTTATGTGTGCTTGGTGCCATTAGATTGCTATCCTAGATCTAGATCTGTGTGATTCCGTAGACCAAATCCCAACAAGTGGTATCAAAGCAATCGTTGGGGCACAGATCTAAATCTGAGGGGTTAGTAATAATGGCAAGTACTAGGTATGAAATTGAGAAGTACTCAGGGAAAAATAATTTTGAGTTATGGAAGATCAAGATGATTAGTTTCTTAATCAAGCAAGGCGGGGATGGTGCCCTTGAGGAGCAGAAATCTACTATGACTGATGATGATTGGAATACTCTTGATAAGAATGCCTTATCATTGATCCATTTATGTCTCACGGATGAGGTTCTCTACAACGTCATGAGGGAGAAAACTGTGACTAAGTTATGGGCGAAGTTAGAAGATGTCTATGTGAAAAAATTCTCTGAAAATCGCCTACACTTAAAGCGGCGATGGTATAACTTCAAGATGGTAGGGGGTGGAGATCTGGAGGCTCACATCAATAACTTTGATAAATTGGTTTACAAATTGCTAAATATGGAGGAAGTGATGAAAGATAAAGAACAAGTATATATGTTGTTAAATTCTCTTCCGACATCGTATGAGTCATTTAAGGACACAATGTGCAACACTAATAAAACCCTGAGTGTCGACACCGTTATCTCAGCCTTTCAAGGGAAGGCCATGAGAAAACTTAACGTCGACATGGGGATATCTTCTGAAGCACTGATTATAAGAGGTAGGAATTTTAAACAAGGTACATGTTCTTCAGGTTCTAGATCTAAGGGCAAGGTTAAAGGAAATGTAAAGTGTTGGAATTGTAGGATGAAAGGACATGTGAAGAAGGATTGTGAAAATCTTAAATCTAAGAGAGAAGAATTTGAGGCTTCGTACAGGGAGGCCAATGCTGCCACGTCAGATGGATCAAATGGATATGATGATAATGTTTTGTCTGTGTCTACGATCAGACGGCCATACGATGATCGTAAGGACGAGTAGATTCTAGACACAGGGGCATCTTTTTACATGACTCCTCTTCGGAGTTGTTTCGCCAGTTACTGGGACTGTGATGGTGGACAGGTATTTATGGGCAATGGTAGTACTTGTAAAGTTGTGGTTGTTGGTATGGTGTGTGTCAAGATGTTTGATGGGATAGAGCGTACCCTAACTGGGGTGAGGTACGTTTCTGACATAAAAAAGAACCTGATTTCTCTCGGCGCACTTGAGGCTATAGGGTGTGGGTTCACAAGTATTAATGGTGTCCTTAAAGTATCTAGGGGGGACAGGTAATCATGAAAGCGCAACGACTCGATAATGTTTACAGGTTGATTGAGAGCACTTCAAAAGGTGGAGCTGCAGTGGATGTAGCGGATTCTACCTCTGCACGTGTGTAATATGCTGGGCATGACCATATGAGCGGGCAGGGCATAAAGGTTGAGATGCGCGGACAGGGATATAGAGTAGGTGGAGCAACCACCTGTGAGAAGAATCACACGGCATGATCGTAGGATATTGGCGAGGTACATGGATGACTCCAATATCGCAGGAGGATCCGTCTTCTATTCTAATGGCTCTAGGTGAGCCTGATGCTGAGAAGTTGAAGGTGATTATGGGCAATATGATGGGCTCGTTGTACCAGATCAACACATAGGAGTTGGTGGAGCTTCTAGTGGGTCGAAAAGCGGTTGGATGTAGGTGGATCTTCAGGAGGATACAACATAGATACAGGGCGAGGTTGGTAGCGAAGGGTTATGCTCAGAGAGAAGGGATCGATTTCTCAGAGATATTCCCGCCGACGATATAGCAGGTGTCTATTAGATCCGTGATTGGCGCTAGTTGGCTAATGTGATCTTGAGCTGGAAGGATGAATGTGGAGTCTGCACTTCTGTACGAGAAATTGAAAGATCATATCTATATGAAGCAACCAGAGCAGTTCAAAGTTAAAGGGGTTGAGAAAAAGAGTTTGCAGGAGGTCGTGGCACGACCTGTCGCCTAGGCAGTGGTTTGATTCCTTCATGGTGAGTTAAGAATTGTATGTTGATTACATGTAGATCGCCAATTATGATATGTCTGAAATCAATGTACTGAAGACTTGGTTAAGTAGGACATTCATGATGAATGATCGGGGGGCTGCAAAGATGATTCTCGGCATTGAGACTGAAGGAGGAGTAGGCTTTGGTTATCTCAGGCAGAATACCTCAGGTGGATATTGATTAAGGAGGTGATGGACCATGTAAAGCCAGAAAGCGTTCCCTACGCGTCTCTCCTCAAGTTTTCCTCAGGACGTATCCCAAAACAGATGAGGAAAAGCAGGATATATCTCATGAGCCTTATTCGAATGCGGTTGGCAGTGTATGCTATGGTCTGGATTAGACCGGTTATTTCATAGGCTATCGGTGTTGTGAGCAAATACCCCGGTAAGCAATATTGGGTAGCGGTGAGATGATAAGAAGACTACGTTTTCCTTTTGAGAAGACAAGAGCAAAGGTGGTTGGACACGTGAATTCTGATCAGGCAAACATGCTCACCTAGAACCTTCCTGCAAAGAAGTTCAAGTTCTGTGCAACTTCTCTGGGCTTGGCGATGGCAGAAAAGAAGGACGGATTGTGCACGAGAAGCGTTGATTGAAGCTATGATATGATGCAGAGATAAGAGAAGAGGGCAGCAAGATACACTGCTGTAGATTGAAGGCATGGTGGAGATTGTTGTTAGATGCCTTTAATCTGGCATATTTATGCGCTGTTCGACCGGCCGAGAGCTTGGCTTGACTGGTTGAGTGGGTCACTCGTCTAGTCGAGCACTGCTCGACTTAAAGTCTAGCGTGCTATTATTTTTTGTGTCTGGGCCGCTCGACCAGTCGAGGGGATGGCTGGACCGGTTGAGGGGGTTCCTTGACCAGTCAAGGCCTCGGCTCGACCAGTCGAGGGTTACGCAGTCTATGCGCCGACTGCATAAATTTGATGTGTTTTCCAGACTTTTCCAAAGGAGGTGCGTAAGTATAATTTTCTAAACTATAAATAGGGGTCCCTAGGGCTATTCTAAGGTATTCTAAGGCTTCTTAAAGGTATTCTAAAGAGTTTTAGGGTTATTAAAGGGTATAGCAAGGGTGAGATTCGAGATTGTTCGAATCGGGTAAGTCCTCTCTCTTTGTAATTTATGCTTTCATAGTGGATTTCTTTCGCCTTGTGCCGTGGTTTTTTCCCGCAAGGGTTTTCCACGTTAAATCTTTTTGTTCTCTTGTGTGTGCTTGGTGCCATTGGATTGCTATCCTAGATCTAGATCTATGTGCTTCCGCAGACCAAATCCCAACAATCCATACCTGTCATAACGTCATTCCTACCGGGATGAACTGAAAACAAAAATATTAGACTGATTTAAAACTTATGTGGCTCCACGAATATTGCAATTGTAGACATTCAATCCTCACGTTTCGGCCCACTTAACTCTTGGATCCTGATCATTTTTGGTCCTATACCTTAAAATGAGCTCAAAAAAATAGTTTGACAGGGTGGATTTATCACAAACATCATAGTGAGCCCCACTTAAGTTTCCAGTGCAGAAACTTCCTGCTAAAGGCTTTGGCAGGAAATCCGCATCCTCAAAAAATGAAGTAGATCTAAATCTCCGGTGGAGCAAACCATAGAAAAATAGGGGTGATTGAGCGCCCACCATTAAAAACTTCCTAAGCCCACTACAATATTTATTTGCCATCCTAAATGTCGTTTATGTCACAAACCTGATTTAAGGGAAAACACAAAGATCAACTTGACTCAAAACTTTTGTGCCCTCCAAGAAGTTTTTAATGATGGGGTTCAATCACTACTGTTACATATATGGGTAGTGTGGTGTTGAGTAAATTTTATGAGGTCCAGTGTAATATATGTGTTGGAATGTCCAAACCAAACTGTCTAGATCCATCCTTCCTGGCATTTTCAGATTCATCCAGCAGATGCATTGTCCTTAGAATTTTTAGATTCATCTAGCAGATGCATTGTCCCTGGAATTTTCAGATTCATCCAGCAGGTGCATTGTCCCTAGAATTTTCATATTCATCCAACAGATGTATTCTCCATAGAATTTCAGATTCATCCAGAAAAATGTGTGGCTACCTAATGCTATTTATTATTTTAAGAAATTTGTGGTGTATTTACTCCTGGTGAATGTATCATATAGGGGCAGTAATGTCTTTTGTAATCTCTTTTTAAACTTATAAATAGGAGTGCTATGAACATGTAGTTGTATTAGAAAAAAAGCAGCAAGTGCTTCTCTTTAAAGTAGTAGTAGACTTTGGTGAAAAATAATATAGCATATTTTCTTTCTCCCTTGTATTAGGAGCTGCACTTGTCACCATTTGGGCTTTGTAAAACTAATAAATTACAGCTTACACACTACAACAGAATGGAATTACGAAACGAAAGAACCGCACCATCCTCAACATAACAAGAACCATGTTGAAGGAGAAAGGCCTACCGAAGAGCTTCTGGGGAGAGGCAGTTGCATGTACTGCATATTTGCTCAATCGGTATCCCACTAAGAGCGTTAGGTTCATAACACCACAGGAGGCATGGAGTGGCTACAAGCTGAGCGTGGCGCACTTTAAAATCTTTGGGTGTGTTTCCTACGCTCAAGTTCCAGAGGTAAGAAGAAAGAAGCTCGATGATCGTGGTGAGAAATGTATCTTCATCGGATATAGTGAAGAATCCAAGGCCTACAAGCTTTACAATCCACTAACCAACAAAGTAGTGGTAAGTAGAGATGTGGTGTTCTATGCAAAAGAAGCCTAGAAGTGGAACTAGGAAGATTCGGCCAAAGAAAATCAGGTTGAGGTTGAAGAATATGAAGAAGATATGCATGTGAATTAGGAGAAGACACCCACATCATCCCCTTCGGATTGCAGAAGTCCAGGAGTACGTTCCATCTCCCCTAGAAGTACTTCATCAAATCAGAATTCAGTCAGCACATCTTCATCCAATTCTCCTTCACCCTTGGCTCCCATCAAAATGAGAAGCCTCAATGAGATCTACGCAGAAACTGAGGATGCAAATTTACACTGCCTGTATGCGAACCATGAACGTCTCACATTCGAGGACGTTGTGAATGAAGAATGTTAGAAAAAGGCTATGGAAGAAGAGATTCATGCTATTGAGAAGAATCATATATGGGAGCCAATCTCACTCCCTAAAGGCTAGAGGACCATTGGTATCAAATGGGTATATAAAATCAAGCGGAATGCCGATGGTAAGATCGAGCGATATAAGGCAAGGCTCATAGCAAAGGGCTACAAATAGAAATATGAGGTAGACTATAAAGAAGTTTTCGCCCTAGTTGCTCGCCTTGACAATGTGAGGATGATTATCTCCCTTGCAGCTCATCATAGTTGGGTGATCTACTAACTGGATGTGAAATCTGAATTCTTAAATGGAGTACTCGAAGAAGAAGTCTACGTTGATCAGCCTGAAGGCTTTGTCATGCAAGGGGAGGAACATAAGCTGTATCGGCTGAAGAAAGCCTTGTACGGGTTGAAGCAAGCCCCTCGTGCTTGGAACGAGCGAATCGATGGCTATCTTCAAGAGAATGGTTTCGTCAAATGTTCGTATGAGAATGTCGTCTACATAAAGAAGAATGTCCATGATAATATGCTTATATCTTATGTCACGACCCAAACCCGAAAATTGGGCTTACGAAATTCTCGATTACCGAATCCGGTGCCGACAGCCTCCATAGTACCCCATTCTCGGCTCCCAGCGCCCATACGCAAGATTTCAATCCTGGGATCCTACAAGGAGGATTTTTCAAAGTACGTTTATCTCATAAGAAGCATAACCACAAGTATACCCAAATCACAAAGGCAACATCATCATCATCACATATCTACTAATATAAACATTTGAATACAAAATTGAAAGGGAAATACATATATCGAAAATCAAGGCTCCAGAGGACCGTTGCATGCTCCAAGCTCGATGCTGCTGCAACTTAACATCACCTGCACGCATCTATCGTGAATAAGCTTATAGAAAGCTTAGAGTGTGGTGTAAGTGTGTGCACAAGGTAAGTGCTAAGCATATAAATATCAGAGTAAGTGAAAATACTGACAAGTCTATAAATCATTCAATATCATTATATGCAATGCAGATCAACTATACAAATGCAGAATCATAGAGAGCTAAATATCAGATGTCGATGATGCAATGTAATATGCAAATCCTGAAGAGCCACGAATACCATCAATCTCATTTAGGCCATACATCAAACCTGCGCGTATCGCGCAATCATGTGGGGATAACTTCGTCTCACGAGGAGTCCCATAAACATCTCAGCCCAATGACATCTACTTTAATCAATCATCCATCACAACATGCATACGAATGATGGGGGTCCACAGAAGGATGGTGGATTTAGTCCAAATATCAAGATAGGCTCAATGATTTAAAACGCGTCACGATAGTTAAGAAAAGAATCCAACTTATAGCCACTACAACATCGGACGGTGCTCTCGATGTGAGACAAAGTTCTACCTTCACTGTGTGCACAGTATCCTGCCAATCACTGGTAGCTTGCTCAGGTCCTCATGCCCCGCCCACTCAGTGTCCGCCCACATGCGCTCGCCTACATGTGATCACATTGATGGAGCGTCACAATATCCCCCACCGAGGGCAGATCTGAGTCTAAGTGCAATAAGTGGGCTTCCTTACCCTCTCTATCGCTCAATAAACTGGACTTCCTTATGGGGCCCAATATATACACAAGGTGGGCTCCAAGGTGTAGATATCATGATGCAATGCTGTCACATACTCATAATCGGTATCGATAATCGGCCTCGACAATCGGCCTCGGCAATCGGAATCGGCCTCGACAATCGGAATCGGTAATTGGCCTAACAAAGGGTCTAAGGGAAGGTCACAATGAGGACATTTAACCATCATTGCCCATCAATGTGGACATTCAACCAACATTGCTCTAAGGAGTGGCCCACATAGAGCCTAACATATAGTGGGCCCATGGCCTCATATAAGGGCCCAATACACATCCCATTAGCTGCACACAAAGGCCTCATGCACAATATAATGAGCCTCACGCAAGAGCTTAATATACATCACAATGGGTCTCACTCAAGGGCTTAATACAATCACGATGGACCTCACTCATGGGCGACATATACATCTCATTGGGCCGCACATATGGGCCGCATCACATGGTCATAATACATGCCACGGTGGGCTGCATCACTATGGGCCTCATCTTATGGGCTGAAAATATATCTCAATGGGCCTCATCATATGAGCTAGAAATACATCACATCAGGCCTTGCCCATGGGCCTTGAATACATCACAATGGGCCACAACCCATGGGCTTCAAATACACAATAGGTGGCCCTCACACATGGGCCTAATATACATCACAGGTGGGCCCTGCACTCATACACATCAAGTGGGCTACATCAATGGGCTGCACTCATGGGCCTCATACACATCAAGTGGGTTGCATCAATGGGCCACACTTATGGGCCTCATAGATGGGCTACAAATATATCAAGGTGGGCCTCACAGGTGGGCCACAAGTATATCAAAGTGGGCATCTCGAATGGGCCACAAAATACATCAAAGTGGGAGCTTGGATTACATCTAAAATCATTTCAATAGTTGCAGGTGCAACATGTGTATCACTGTACACTATCATTCTATGGGGCACATGGCACTCTAATGATGATCAACACCGCCCAAACATTGTCTATGTAAATCAGCACTGTCCAAACATTGGACAACACCGTCCAAACATTGTCCAGGTAAATCAGCACCATCCAAACATTGTCCAGCACAATCTGGACAGTGTGGATAATATAAAATAAATACATCAGGGTGGGTCTCACCCGCTGACAGGGAAAAACGGATGGACGTGTGAATATACAACACGTCATCGAAGTGGGCCCTGCCCGTCTAGAACATAGATGGACAACGTGGCTAATAGATACATCACGGTGTGGCCCACATAGCACCGTCCAAACAGGTCCAGCACCGTCCAGATGGTTTGGACGGTGTGGATAAAACAAATACACCACGGTGTGGCCCACGTGGCATCGTTCAATCAGGTCCAGCACCGTCCAGATAGTTTGGACGGTGTGGATGAAACAAATACATCACGTGGGACCCACAGAACTTGCTGACGCAATCACAGCAGTGGGTCTCACCGTTTGGACGGTTAGGATGAACACATACTTCAGGGTGTGCTCCACACACGTGGCAGGTGAGTGCAACACGTGCATCACAGCGGGCCCCTCATGAATGGACGGTTTGGATCTGACATACATGTGGGACCCACATGACTTGCTGACATCATTCCAGCAGCTGTATGCTGCTGGATCCCCATCGTCAGATGGATGGTGCCGCCCCCCCCGAATACATAAATCACGGTGGATCACATATCCAGACCATTGGACGGTCTGGATCAAACGAATGGACGATGTTGGGAAAACACATGCACCATGGCTGGGTCCACACGTGTGGGGCTAACCATGTCAGCATCAAGCTGACATTTGTATTTTTCTTTCTCCTAGAGTCCAAGGATCGGACGGACAGCGTGGGTTTCATCCATGCATTAGGTGGGTCTCGTCTTCATGGACGGACGGTGTGAATGAAATCCACACGTAGGTGGGTCCCACGTAGTTGGAAGACATGGATCATCATAGGTGGGCCATCATAAAATATATATATATATATATATATATATATATATATATATATAGAGAGAGAGAGAGAGAGAGAGAGAGAGAGAGAGAGAGAGAGAGAGAGAGGGGAGGGACCCCGCCACTATGTGCCCTCCCTATACAATACATACATCAAGATGGGTCCCACCATAAGTGGGCCATTAAATAAAAAAATCACAACATAAAATCACCCACCTTTAATCTCCTCTTCCTTCTTCCGCCTATAGCATCTAAAGCTCTAAGGGAATGATTTCAACGGTCGAGATGATCTTTAGATGGTGGAGATGAGAGGTAAGAACGTGGGCCACACTAGCTTCTCTCATGGAAGCTTGGACGTGGGTCTCTTAGTGGATGAGGGAGAGAGAGATGTGAGAGAGAGGTTGTAAGAGAGAGAGAGATGGGTGAGTGATGCGTGTACTTGGTTGTAAGAGAGAGAGTTGACTTTGGGGAGGGTGGTTGTACTTGGGGATGGGTGTTGTACTTTGACTAGTGATGTGATTGATTTGACATATTTCTCTTGAGTTTGCAAATATGCGGCGTTTCCTCAAACTGAACCCTGACCCACATCTCTTGGCCCGGGTATCGTCTTAGTGCGCAAGACGCGGCGTCAGAACCACGGCGACAACGCGGTCGCAAGGATACAAGTCTCGGGTCGAGCCGACTTTAGAATACGAGATATGACTCAGGGTTGTGCGCAACTGCTATCTATGCATCGTGGGTCGCCAGAATTCGATCGGGAGGATCACGGAAGCCTACAGAATAGTACGGTCTAGGATACGGGCCTCACATCTTATTTATACGTTAATGATTTCCTGTTTACAGGAAACAACCAAGCGATGTTTGTAGAATTTAAGCAGGCTATATTCAATGAGTTCGAGATGATTGACAGTGGATTGACGTCATTCTTCTTGGGCATCGAAGTAAAACAACAAGTCGGCAACATTTATTATCACAGAAGAAGTACGCAAAAGGACTTCTTGAGAAGTTTTGGATGACTGTCTATAAAGCCATGAATATACCTATTGCAACAGGCCTGAAGCTCACAAAAGATGGTAAAGGAAGAAGTGTGGACCTGACTTTATTCAAGAGTTTGATTGGAAGTCTCAGATACCTTACAATCACTAGGCCAGATATTGTCTATAGTGTTGGGCTTCTAAGTAGGTAAATGGAAGCACCGAAAGAATCACACTGTCTAGCTGCAAAAAGAATCCTTAGGTATGTCAAATGAACCGTGGAATTTGGTCTCTTCTATCTATACAATGATGAAGCAATATTATATGGATACTCAGACAGTGATTGGGGAGGTGATCAAGATGAAAGAAAAAGCCCCACATGATATGTATTCTATCTTGGGTCGATTGCCTTCACATGGAACTTAAAGAAGAAACGTGTGGTCGTTTTGTCCACATGTGAAGCAGAGTATGTGGCAGCATCGTCCACAGTCAGTGAAGTAATATGGTTGAAGAACCTGCTAAAGGAGCTGAAACATCCACAAGAGGAATCCACAGTTATATATGTGGATTACAAGTCAGCAATCGAACATGCCAAAAATCCGGTGCAACATGGAAGGAGCAAGCACATTGATAGTAGGTATCACTTTCTAAGAGATCAAGTCAAGCAGAAAACGGTGAAATTGGAGTACTGTCATACTACTGAACAGGTGGCAAATATTTTCACCAAGGCACTATCGACAAATGCATTCAGACAACTAAGGTCGATGCTCAGAATGAAGTCGGTTTTAGTTTGAAGGGGAGTGTTGGAATGTCCAAACCAAACTGTCCGGATCCAGCAGATATCCATCATTCCTAGCATTTTCAAATTCATCCAGTAGATGCATTGTCCCTGAAATTTTCAGATTCATCAAGCGGATGCATTCTCCCTAGAATTTCAGATTCATCCAGCAGATGCATTCTCCCTAGAATTTCAGATTTATCCAGAAAAATGTTTGGCTGCCTAATGCTATTTATTATTTTTAGAAATTTGTGGTGTATTTACTCTTGGTGAATGTATCATACAGGGGCAGTAGTGTCTTTTGTAATCTCTTGTTAAACTTATCTTAGTGTGAAACGCTCAGGAAAGGAGTGGAGAAGGGGTTGTGCGCCCTCCGCCCCTTCGGTTTGGAACGTCGAAGTGAGCTGTGACATATAAAGAGTAAGATGAGGTGGTAACAGTTGATGATTTTTTTTTTTTTTTCATATTGTACAGATTTAAGATTAGAGTCTTAGATAACTTCAACTCACATCAAGGTGACATGATTCGAACCTATGGTCCTCTGTACCTAGCTAAATAGGAGTGCTATGCACATGTAGCTGTATCTGAAAAAAGCAGCATGTGCTTCTCTTTACAGCAGTAGCAATCTTTGGTGAAAAATGAAATAGGATATTTTTTTTCTCCCTTGTATTAGGAGCTGCACTTGTCACCATTTGGGCTTTAAAAAGCCAACAATATGTGTCTTATGTATACTGTCCATCCATTTTTTAAAAATCATTTTAGGACATGAGCCTAAAATTGAAGCATATCCAAAACTCAAGTGGACCACACCACATGAAAAGTGGGAATTGAATGCCTACCGTTGAAAAGTTGTGGGGGCACCGAAGTTTTGGATCAAGTTGATATATTTTTTTAATCCCTTTATCCATGTCAGTTGGATGGCAAATAAACATCACCGTGGGGCCAGGAAGGTTTCAATGATGGATGTCATTATCCTCACTGTTTCCTGTCATGTCTGTCTTTTTTAGCTCTTCTATATAGTTCAATTTTGGGCTCAAAACCGATAGACTGCATGGATAAGACATATACATCACCGTGGGCCCCACAGTATTCACTCAGTACACTGTAACTCAGTAGGTCCACCCACGTCATGGTGGAGCTTTTCTAGCACAACCACCGACCAATAACAACCTGAGTAGCGGAGATCGCTGACTTGGCTGCCACCTCCAAACCAACAATGAGGGGGGAGATTTACTGTAGATCCCACCTTGATGCATGCATTGTATATCCCTGCCATCCATTTTTTCAATTTACCTTAGGTCATAGTTCAAAAATGAAGCAGATATAAATTTTACGTGGAACACACCATTGGAAAATGGTTATTAATCATTAAAAACCTTTTGTGGGCCACAAAAGTTTTAGATCAAGCTAATATGTTTTTATTATCTTTCCTTTCATTCAGGCTTATTTAGCCTCATTAACATGTTGGATGGTCAACAAACATTGCCACATGTGGGCGTTGAACGACTACTATTTCCTTGTTGTGGTTCACCTGAAATTTGTATCTGCTTCATTTTTGGGACCATATACTCTAAAATAAACCGGAAAAACAGTTGGATATAGAGTGGATATATAATGCATGCATCCACTAATGGGATCTCATTCGCTAGCGGAGTGTCTGAGTTCGGATCCGGAAACAACAGCATGCATGACTGTTAGCATTCGTTTGTTTCCTTGGTGCATGATCTTTTACATTATCACCTTTACACGTGCCGATCTGTGCTGAGGGCACATGAGAATTATGGGCCATGACTTCTCACTGGTTCATGCCATCGCCGATGATATTACTGACAAAACACAACAACACAACTTTTAATGCGAGGAACTTCTCTAGACCCAACATGATTTATGTGTTATATCCACACCATTCATTAATTTTTCTTTAGACCCACCATGATTTATGTGTTGGATCCACACTATTCATTAATTTTTTCAGATTATTCTGGAGCATGATCCCAAAATCGAGACACATCCAAAGCTTAAGTAGGCCACATCATGGAAAGTAGAAGGGACTGAACGGCTACCATTGAAACCTTCCTAGGTCCACCATGAAGTTTATTTGTCATCTGATGCAGGGGAGGACGTGAGGTTGAGCACCGTCTTCCTTAGGGGGAAAAACTGTTCCGAATCTACGGAACTTCAATAGACTTCTCACAGTGACTCCTCGAATCCACGAGGAAAAGAATAAGAAAATAGAAAATAAATTCTATAAAATTCGAAATTGATTGATGAATCAAATAAACCCTTTAAATAGAGATACCAAGCAATGGGAGAGAAATCAGAAGAAAACTATAACTAAAACTCCTAGAATTCATAACTTACTATAAATAGCAAACTTACTATTTATAGACAGTCGTGATGTCTTCTAAAGCTATTCTCCTAATTATTCTAAGCCAAAAATAGTAAGTGTCCTATTTGGCTTCACCAAGCTATTCTCCTAATTATTCTAAGCACTTCTCGCGTTGGGTGTAACTCGAGAAGCCCAAGGGATGAAGTCCTAAATAGTAATTTACTATAAATAGTAAACTTACTATTTACAGACAGCCGTGATGTCTCCTAAAGCTATTCTCCTAATTGTTTTTGGCCAAAAATAGTAAGTGTCCTATTTGGCTTCACCAAGCTATTCTCCTAATTATTCTAAGCAGTTCTCGTGTTGGGTGCAACTCCTAAAGCCCAATGGATGAAGAGTTACAATCAAACTAAAACTTACTATTTATAGTAAAAACAGAATTAAAATAGGAAAACGACCGTCGATCTGGTGGTATTTTGCAAATCTAGCTTGTGCAACCCAGCATAGCAGGGTTGGGTGGCTAAAGTAGCTCGTTCTACCCTAAAATCATATATTTTATGCTTGATAACTCATTTCGGATTGCGAGATATGCCCGATTTAAGGTTCAACGGTCTGAATCACTTCTGTCATCAATCGGGCCTTTTCTGATCCATCTTGGCCATGAAACTGCCCGCAACCTGCTCTACATCAATCCTCTCCACTTCAAAAGAACTAGTCATCAAGTTTTCATCCTACTTTGGTTCATGATACTCGGTCAGGTCCGCGACGTTGGAAGTTCCTGAGATCGCCATGTCATCTGGAAGATTAACAACGTAAGTGTTGTCATTGATCTTTCGGATAATTAGTACTGGCCCAATCTTCTTATTCTTCAACTTGTTGTACGTCCCGGTCGAAAATCTTTCTTTGCACAGATGGACCATGACGTGATCGCCCACCTCAAACACTTTTTGTCACCGTTGGTTGTTTTCTTGCTCATTGTACTTCTCATTCGAGGCTTGTAGCTTGATCTGCACCTTCGCATGAATGCCCATGATCTTGTCTGCCATATGTTCTGCTGCAATACTCATTCCTGGGAGCTTAGACAAAGGGACCAAGTCAAGTGTATGGTGAGGCACTGGTCCATAAATAATCTGGAATGAAGATTTCTCTGTCGAGCGGTTCACCATATTTTTTTAATGCAAACTCCGCTTGAGATAAGGCCAAATCCCATTGCTTCGGTTTTTCTCTTGAAATACATCGAAGGAGGTTTCCCAATGTGTGATTTACAACCTCGGTCTGTCTGTTACTCTGTAAGTGGTAAGTGCTACTGAACTGAAGTGGTGTATTGAACCGAGTCCACAAAGTCCGCCAAAAGTGGTTAATGAACTTCATGTCACTGTTAGAAGTAATAGTCTTGGGAACCATGTGTAGCCATACAACCTCTCTGAAAAATAGATTCATCACATGTGTTGCATCGAGAGTCTTCTTGCATGGGATAAAGTGCACCATTTTGGAGAAACGATCTACCACCACGAATATTGAATTCATGATGCGTTGTGTTCATGGGAGATGAAGCATGAAGCCCATAGATAAATCCACCCAAGGGCCATCGGGCACATGTAACGTGGTGTAGAGGCCTGTATTCTGAGATTGTCCCTTCGAGGTTTGACAAATATAACAATGTTGATTGCCTTTCCTACATCACGTACCAATTGAGGCCAGTAATACCATTCTTTCATAAGAGCTCGCATCTTGTCTCGCCCAAGGTATCCTCTAAGGCCACCTCCATGTAGCTCTTGGATGATCTATTCCCTTAACAAACTCTTGAAGATGCACAGTTGATTTTCGTTGGAAAGGAACCCGTCTTGCATATGTAGGTCACCAGGGTGACCTTCTTGACATCTAACCCACGCGTCTTTGAAGTCATCGTCGTCGACATATGTAAGACCCGTATCCTAGTCCGTACTATTTCGAAGGCTTCCGCGATCCTTCCGGTCGAATTCCGGCAATCCTTGACCTAAAGCCAACGTTGCGCACGATCCTAAACGAGACCTGCATGCCAAAGTCAGCTCAACCAGAAACCTATACATTGGCGACCGCGCCGTCGCCGTGGTTCCAACGCCGCGACTCACGCACCGACCCGATACCCAGGCTAGAAGATGTTAGCCCGCGTTTAGTTCGAGGAAACGCTGCACATTGTAAATTCCAAGAGAATGTCCCATCAATCACATCAAATGTCTCATCAATCACATCAAATGTCTCATCAATCACATCAATCCGTCAATCAAAGATAAGTACAAGCAACCCATATATAGCCTTACCTCTCTCTTACACGAGTACCATAAAGTCAACAAGCACCTTAACTCTCATGTCACACCCCATCACTCCTCTCCCATCATCTCTCTCTCTCTCTCTCTCTCTCTCTCATTCTCTCTCATTTCTTCCAAGCAACCCAAGGAGTGATCCAATTGTCCATGGCTTCCATGGAGAATCTTGGTGTGGCCCACCTTCCTACACCCAATCCCATCCTCTAAAATCAATCTTAACCGTTGAAATGTATTCTCTGGAGCAATAGAACGTGTTGATGGAAGGAGTCCAAGAAAATCAAAGGTGGGTGCCTCTATTCTTTCTCTCTCTCTCTCTCTCTCTCTCTCTCTCTCTCTCTCTCTCTTTCTCTCTTTCTCTCCCTCTCTCTCTTTCACTTTTGTTGTGTATGACGATGTGGCGGTATGGCCCACCCAGATGTACCTAACTTGATGTATGTCTTATCCAACCGTCCAAACCATTCAGGCCCTACCTTAGGGAGATTTGAAAATACAAATATCAAGTTGGTCCAAATCAAGTGGCCACATCCACGTGGGACCCACCGGCCATGGTCCCTACACGTGGGACCCACCTTATACACGTGTTGTATGCAAACCGTCCAGCGTCCAGAGACGCTGAACGTGGCTGAGGAGTGAAGAGTGAACTGCCAGTGTTGTGTACTGTCAAGCAAACAAAATGTGTCAGTTTGTTTTTTTAAAAAAACTTTGGGTGACCACTTCCACAGGCCCCACCTTAATGTATGAAGCTAATCCAAGCCGTCCATCTTATTTCCCAAACCATTTTAGACGTTGAGCCGAGAAATGAATCCATTTCAAATCTCTGGTGGGCCATATCATAAGAAACAGTGCATATGTTGTTAAAAAAATTTAATAGGGCTCGCTGTGATGTCTCTGTGCATAGAAAGATTTGAATATTGGGCTTGTTGGATGCGTCACGAGGCATAGAACTCAGCCGACAGGCTGGATCATCTTGATAGGGGTCCCACCTATACATAACTTCAAAAAATAAAATAAAATTTGTTACTGACGGTGCTGCTGCTAGCGTCCAGGTGCTTGCAACGGGCGAGGAGAGTGGGCCCTTCCTCAGTCCATACCATGGTGCATATGGAGCATCCACACCATGCATTTGATGGCTCCCCTTTAGGCATGGAGATATTCCAAAATTCAGCCGTATACAGAACTCAGGTGGGCCATACCATCTAAAATCATGTGAAGACATGCCTAAAACATATAAAATCACTTGGCGGGGTCCACCTGAAATTTAGATGCGGCTGAAACTTGGTCTGACCCTTCATTCAAGTGGAACACCCACAATGGGTAGGCTGGATTTGTGAACCACATCTCGGTGGGCCTAATAAATGATTATGAACGTTTTAATGTAGGGTAGCTACTCTCAACTGTTGTATATGATGCGGCCCACACAAGTCATGGATTGACGTAATTTTTGAGACCTAGGCCCACGCTGGAATGGGGTATTTGACAGATGGGTTAGATTTTGGCGAACATCAATGGCGGGACCCACATAGCTCGACCTCATGGGACGTTAAAATCAGCTCGAGCGCATAGTACCTTTCCCTATATATTATTATATTATATAATATTTTATATATATATATATATATATATATATATATATATATATATATATATATATATATATATATATATATATATATATATATATACTGTGGTGGGACCACATCCACGTGGGAGCCCACCTCACTGTACGTATATGATATATATTTAATATACTGTGGTGGGACCACATCCACGTGGGAGCCCACCTCACTGTAAGTATATGATATATATTTAATATATTGTGGTGGGACCACATCCACGTGGGAGCCCACCTCACTGTATGTGTGTGTGTGTGTATATATATATATATATATATATATATATATATATATATATATACATATTTAATACATTGTGGTGGGATCACTCCCACATGGGACCCACCACTAATGGATGTGCTGCATCCAGCCGTTCATCCATTTGCCTAGCTTGTCTCAAGGCTTGAGACTACACATAAGACAGATATAATATCAAGTGGGCCACAATGCAGATGATAGTGGGATGGACGTCCACCATTGAAAACCCCTTTGGGTTGCAGGGTTCTGGATCAGAGTGATATTTGTTTTTCCCTCTATATCCAGGTCCTTGTGACCCTATGCATGGACTGGATGGAAATTAAATGTTATGGAGGGCCCACTGGAATTTGCTAGTGGAAAATGGCCCTTGTGACCTTATGAACAGTATGGATGAAAAACAAATTCCATGGTGGGCCCACTAGAAATTTAACGGTGGAAATCATTGTCGCCATTGTCATTGCAGTATGGTCCATATGATCCTTTGGATATGATTCATTTTTTTTTTGTGTACCATAATGATCCTTTACAATGAATGCATGATGTATTGGACTCGGCCTATTCAACTAGGCCCATTCGACTTGGCCCAATTACTTTGGCCCATTTGATTAGGCCGGTGTGATATATGAGGCCCGATGTCAAGGCCCACCTGAATATATTTTGTAGCCCACTTTGATGTATTTTGTGACTCATCCGTCAAGCCCACTTTGATGTATTTTGCAGTCCATGCGAGGTACCCACCTTGATATACTTGTGACCTTTCTGTGAGGCCTACCTTGATATATTTATGGGGCTTATTAGTACAACCCAATGATGTGGCCCACTTGTTGTACATAAGGCCCATTGGTGTGGCTCATTAACATGGCCCAACTTGATATGATGAGGCCCATGCGCAGAGCCCACCTATTACATGTATTAGGCCCATGTGCAGGGCCCACCTATTATGTATTTGTGGCCCTTTTTGGCATGGCCCATTGAGTTATATTTTAGGCCCGATTTAATATACATGAAGCCCATTGGTGCGACCCATCATGATGTATTTTGGCCCATGGGCGGGGCTCGCCCATTTTTATTGTTAAGCCCATGTAATGAGTCCCACTCGATATATAAAGCCTAGTATTGAGGCTAGTGCGATGATGCTCATATGATATATTTGATGCCCAGGTGCAAGGCCCACCTGTTGTGTACATGTGGCCCTAGATTAAGACCCATTGTGTTGTATATTAGGCCTCTGTGTGAGGTCGTGGGCCCATTATACGTTTGGCTCTATGTGGGCCACTGCTTGGTGCGGTGTTGGTTAAATGTCCACATTGACGGGCAATGACGGTTAGATGTCCTCATGGTGACCTTCCCTTAGGCCTTGTTAGGCCCATTCTTTTCGTGGGTCAACCTAAATAAGTGGGCCCCATTCACCATTGACAGATGGTTCTGTGCTATCAGATTTAATATAACCACGGTTGAAAGTCGATCTTTATATTATGGTTGATTGGTTGTCCATCTATGGACCCCGCCTTGTTTATATATGCTGGTTGTTGGTGCCAATTATCAATGCTGATCGTCGATATCGATTTGTCGAGGCCGAGTATCGAAGCCAATTCCGATTTGTCGAGGCCAATTCCGAGTATCGATTCCGATTATCGTGACCGATTACCGATTCTGATTGACGTGACCGATTACTGATTCCGATTGTCGTGACCGATTACCATTCCAATTGACGTGACCGATTTACCGATTCTGATTGACGTGACCGATTACTGATTCCGATTGTCGTGACCGATTACCATTCCAATTGACGTGACCGATTTACCGATTCCGATTATCGATCGATTCTGATTGTCGAGGTCGTGTATCGGAGTCGATTTCGATTGTTGAGGTTGATTGTATAAGCCGATTATGCTTGTCGTGGTCGATTGACCGATTATCGATCGAGGCCAATTATCGTGACCGATTGTTGATTTCGATTGTCGAGACCCAATGTGATGTGTATGCAGCTCGTATTTGAGGTCTGTTGTGATGTGTAATCCACCCGTGTTTAAGGCCCAATGTGATGTATATGAGGCCTATGTTATGAGGCCCATTGTGATGCTTTTGAGGGCCAAGCGATGGAGCCCATTGTGATGTATGTTAGGCCCATGTGAGGGGCCCATCGTGACGTATATTAAACTCTTAAGTGAGGCCATGGGTCCACTATATATGAGACTCTATGTGGGTCATTCCTTGGGGTCAATGTTGGTTAAATGTTCACATTGTCGAGGTCGATTGATGATGCAGGTTATTGATACCGATCATGAGTATGTGACAGCATAGCATCATAATACATGCCCATATGCATCATCTGCGTGTTTGTTATGAGATGTGATTGACCATTGCATATGCCATAGGGCAGGTTGATCATGGGGCTCCCTAATAGGCGGAGTTGCTCACATGAGAGCACGGTATGCGCAGGATTGATGCATGATTGGACTGTGTGACTCATGCATCTCACATTTGTGTGACATGACCACCGTACGCCCTAGTGAGATCAGGGCCGTAGCCTCCACAGGTATTTCGTGGATGGCCAGATGGGACACCAGAAATCTGTTCTATATGGGATGCTATAGATATCCCTAGGTGAAAGTCCCTAAACCCTCTTGGTTTCAAAGGTTGCTCCAACGTCTAGACCGAGTGGATGCATGAGCGTATGAGGGCCGTATACCATTAGGCCGCGTCTCCCACTGTGTCGTGGTCGATTGGAAGTGGGTACAGCCTTACCTGCCGGATAGGAGGGGGCAATGCTAGGCTGAGTCTAACCAGCTCGAGGAATGGGTCCGCTATCGACGAGCCGGGCCCGATATTGGCAGGTGGATAGTGAGGTCTCTTCCACCCACCTTGTTGCACGTGATGGGGCGGCAATCTGGTTTGGAGTGTAATAGACCCCGGTGATTTTTCAGAGAGGAACCGTACTGATATGTGAACTTATTGAGTAGGAGTTGCATACTCATTCATTCATTCCTTCATTCACTATCCACTAATTGTTGTGCGCAACTAATTGTTGTGTACCTTCGTTATGGCAAGGATTTCGATTGGGCGTGCGATTAACCTGAAGTCAGGAGTTTATACATTGAGTCTGACTATCCAAATTTAGGTATGGGACTGGTTTGGATAGAAGTCCCCTGTGGTGGATCCCGTAGCCTGCGATACTACGTACCATCATCCCGACTTCACACTCCAGCATGGTCATTCCATTCGCACCGCATATTATATTTCATTCGGGGCATATGACATTTATATGGTTTAGATATGGCATCTGGTATTTGACTCTTTATGACTCCTCATTTGTATAGTTGATTTTTATTGCGTATTTTAATATTGTTCCTCATTTGTACAGTTGATTTGTATTGCGTATTTTAATATTGTTCCTCATATGTATAATTGATTTGTGTTGCGTATTCTAATATTGTTCCTCATTTGTATAGTTGATTTGTATCGCATATTCTGTTATTATTTGACTCGTGGACTTGTCAGTATCTTTGCTTACTTCGATAACGTACGATTCATGACCTTGCGCCTATTTCGACATTGTATGATTATGACATTACATTGAATACTTGACACTTATCTTGTGCACACACTTACACCACCCTCTAAGCTCTCTATAAGCTTATGCATGATAGATGCGTGCAGGTGATGTTAGGTTGCGGCAGTGTTGAGCTTGGAGCGTGCAACGGTCTTCTGGAGCTTGATTTTCGATATCATGTGCTTTCCCTTTCAGCATTGTACTCAAATGATTATATTAGTGGATATGTGATGAAGATGTTTCCTTTGTGAATTGGGTAATCTTGTAGTTATGCTTATTATGAGTTAAATGTACAAAAGAAAAAAAATCCTCCTTGTAGGATCCCATGATCGGAATCTGGCGTATGGACGCTAAGAGCCGAGAATGGGGTACTACGGAGGCTGTCGGCATCGGATTCGGCAATCAGAATTCTTGTGAATCTGATTTTTGGGTTTGGGATGTGATAACATATATGTCCTTGAGGCGCTTGAACCCGATAACCTCATTGCTCATGGTGACTAACAAAGTTGCACGACAACTCCGTGCATAGGCTACTTTATTCTGTTGCCTTGACTTATGTTTCGGCATGAACGTGAATTCCTTTAAAAACGAAACCTGCCTAACATGAACACGGTTAATGTTAGATTGGCTATTAATGAATTTGAGAGCTTGATGGTTTCAAGCCTGTCCTAGTGACTATTCCGTTCCTTAGGATCTCGCGGTCCTCCTGGTCAAATTCCGGTGACCCATGACGCGTAGATAGTAATTGCGTGCGACCCTGAGTCACATCTTGTATAACTGATTCAGCTTAACCCGAGACCTACACCATTTCGACCATGTAGTCCCCACAGTTCCGAGGCCGCCTCTCGCGCGTCAATCCGACGCTTAGATCATAAGTTGTAGCCTGTAAGACCCGTATCCTAGACCGTACCGTTCCGTAGACTTCCACGATCTTCTCAGTCGAATTTCGGTAACCTTCGACCCTGATTCACATGCTGTCAACCCGAGTCGACTCAACCCGAGACTTGTACCCTTGCGATCGCGCCGTCGCTGCGGTTCAATCCCATGTCTCGCGCGCCGATCCGATACTCTGGCTAGGAGATGTGGGCCAGTGTTTGGTACGAGGAAAAAGCCGAGCGTACGAATTTCGGGAGAATCTCTACGACTTGTCACGTCTATCAGTCAATTAATCAACTCCACCATGTCAAGTACACATCACCTCTCACCCTTCCCCAAGCAACCCCTAAAGTAAAAAAACTCTTACACAAGCCATATTTTTCTTACACCTTTTACCCCAAAAGTAAAAAAGAGGCTCTTACACCCATCACTCACCACATAAACACATCCATCATCCATCCCCATCTCTCTCTCTCTCTCTCCCCTTAACGTCAGGGAGCTGCAGGTTCCACCTGATGTGTGTGTTTTACACTAGCCGTCCATCCATTTTTTTAATGGTGGGGCCCACTGCCATCTTGTGATGATAAGTTATGTGGGTCCCACTACTAAGGACATCAGATGTTAATAATAATATATTAATTTTAATATTATATATTATATATTATATATAATAATGCATGGTGGTGGGCCCTACATGGGGCCCACCTTTGCCTTCCTAAGTGCAGCCAGTGCAAGTTACTGCAGCACAGACCATCCGGTGATCCTTTGTTGGCAGCAAGCCTGCAGGCCCCACATCGATGTATATCGACGCCATCCACTATTTGAACGGCGAGGTCCACCATGATGCATGTGTTGTATCCGTGTTGTCTAATCAATTGTGAGATCATTTTTACAGCATGGGAAAATAGTGGTGAGCCAGATCTAAAGTTTAAGTGGACCCCACCATTTAAATAAGGGACCGTAATATCCACCGTTCAAAACTTCTATGGGCCACCGTAGTTCCCAATAGTGTTTCCACTTCATTTATCTCTATATTAACTTGTGAATAGGTTGGATCTCAAAAAAAATATATGAGGGTGGGCCCGATTTAATATACCTGAGGCTCATTTGACTCGGCCTATTTGACTTGGCCCGATTGATTCGGCCCATTTAACTCGGCCCATTTGATCAACCCATATGATTAGGCCCATCTTGATGTAGTTATGGCCCACCCATTGAGGCCCACCTTGATATATATGAAGCCCATGTTATGGGGCTCATTTGATGTAACTAAGGCCCATGGGTCGGGGCCCAATAGGATGTACACAAGTCCATTACAATGTGTAACCCTACTATGGGTTGAGTAATGATGTTTGTGGCAGCCGTGCCTTGGGAGCAATGATGGTTTGACGTCCACATTGTAAGAATAATGTTGGTTAAATGTCCACATTATAATTCTCCTTAGGGCTTATTGTTAGGCCCATACTTGTAGGCCGTCTAGGCCCATCTTCGTTATGAACGACATCCATCACCCTATAACATGTTTAGTATAGTTCTATAGTTCTTGATCATACGCATCATATGTATGCTTGATATGAGAAGTGACTGATCATAGCATATGCCTTCAGGTAGATTGTTTAGGGGCTCTCGGATATGCGGAGTTACCCCACATGAGTGCACCATACACGCAGGATTGCTGCATGACTGGATAGTGTGATTTATGCATTCGCATTGTGTGATATGGTTACTGTACGCCCTAGCGACATCAGGATCGTAGCCTCCACAGGCGTATCGTGGTTGATAGGATTGGATACCAAAAATCTTATTCTACATGGGGTGCTATAGATATCCCTAGTTGAAAGTCCCTAAACTCTTATGGTACCAAGAGGTTGTTCCAACGTCTAGACCGAGTGGGTGCATGAGCGCCGAGTGCCGATTATCAAATGACCGTGCTTTTCACTGTGTCATGGTCAGTTGGAAGGGGGTGCGGCCTTATCAGCCCTAGAAGAGGGGGTAAAGCTAGGTTGAGTTTGACCAACTCGAGGAATGGGTCCACTATTGACGAGCTGAGCCCGATATTGGCAGACGGATAGTGAGGTCTCTTTCACTTACGTTATTGCGCACAATGGGGCGATAATCTGGTTTAGAGTGTACTAGACCCCGGTGATATTGCAGACTTGAGCTGTATTGATATATGAACTTAGATGAGGATTTGTATGCTTTAGTTGCACCTTGCATCACATGGCCTTGGTATGGCCGACATCATTCATGCCTTGCACTGCATAGTCTTGGTACGGCTAACAGTATTCATGGATTCATCAGCATGTTCCGTATTACTCTGATACTTCATTACTACCTTGTACACACACTTTCACCGCCCTCTAAGCTTTCTATAAGCTTATGCACGACCGTTGCGTGTAGGTGACGTTGGATCGCAGCAGCGCTGAGGCAGGAGCGCATATCAGATTAGCTTGGAGCTTTTGTCTATCATCATTATATTTCCCTTTATGCTTATTGTACTTATAAAGTTTTTGATCATAGTGGAAATGTGATGGAGTTTTTGGTTATTGTTTGTGGGTTATGCCTTTGGTTATGCTTATTACGAATTAAACTGATGTTGGAAATCCTCCTCGTAGCATCCCAGGATCTGAATTTGGCGAATGGGCGCCGGGATCCGAGAATGAGGTTCTATGGAGGCTATCGGCGCCGAATTCAGTGATCGAAAATTTTGTGAGCCCGGTTTCTGAGTTTGGGGCGTGACATAGCCCGTGCATTATCATGGCTGTGGACAGCACGTTACGGGACCCACCTATCAACGACTCAAATTTCCTAGGTCATCATAGCGTGACGTCATCACCCCATGTTAGGTAATGATTACTTACAAGTAATTATGGGTTTTCCTCTTCCCTATAAGTCAAAGTTAATGATGGCCTTACACTTACAAGCCATCATTTTCCCTCCCTCTCTCTCTCTCTCTTATCTCTCTCTCCCTCCCTCTTTCTTCTCCATCCTCCATTGCTAGCAAGCTTGGGACATCCAAGCAAGCTCCATTTCTAGCCCTCTTACCTGATATTTGTGTTTTCATTTCATCCGGGCCTGCTGGACGTGGGACCCCCTGCAATGTATGTGTTATATACACGCCGTCCAAGGCTGCGGCCCACCCCGATGAATGCGCTGTATATCTAGGCTGCCCATCCATTTTTCCTGGATTATAGGCTGCCCCATTGGGCCCATTTTGGTGGTACAATAGGCCCACCTTGAGGTATGCATTGTAGGCAGTCTCTCCACCTAATTTTCTGGACTATATAGGCTGCTCCATTAGGCCCAATATGATGTATGTGATGCACCCACTACCCATCCCTTATGCCTAACCCATGGGCCCTTGCGTGTCGCCCAATATGATGTATTGGTGGCCCTTTCGTAAGGTCCATTATGATGTATGTGAGGCCCATGAGTGAGGCCCAATGGAATGTGTATGAGGCCCTTGTGTGTGGCCCAATATGATGTATGAGGCCCATATGATGAGTCCCAATGTGATGCGTTTGCGGCCCATTTGATGAGGCCCATATGATGAGGCCCAATGTGATCCGTTTGCGGCCCATTTGATGAGGCCCCATGTGATGTATTTATGGCCTTTGAATGAGGCCCAATGAGATGTATTTGCGGCCCATATGTGAAGCCCAATTTGTTGTGTATGAGGCCCGATGCGATGTATGAGGCCCATATGATGAGGCCCGATGTGGTGTATGAGGCCCATTTGGTAAGGCCCAAAGTGATGCATATGTTGCCCATGAGTGAGGCTCATCGTGATGTACATTAGGCCCTTGTATGAGGCCATGGGCCCACTATATATTAGGCTCTATGTGGGCCACTCCTAGGGAGCAATGTTGGTTAAATGTCAACATTGATGGGCAATGATGGTTAAATGTCCACATTGTGACCTTCCCTCAAGCCTTGTTAGCCTATTCTCATCATTCTCTTAGTAGGTTAACCCAAATCATTGGGCCCCATTGATATTGCATAGTCCATCATCACCATAAACTAATGGATCTGTGCTATCGGATTGGTATATCCACGGTCGAGGGTCGATCTTTATATTATGGTTTAGATTGGCGGATCATCTATGGATCCCGCCTTACATATAGGCTGATTATCGATATCGATTATCGACGCCGATTATCGATGCCGATTATGAGTATGTGACAGCACACAATCATGATACATGCCCATACGCATCATCTGTATGCTTGATGTGAGGTGTGGTTGACCATTGCATATGACATTGGGCAGGTTGTTCATGTGACTCCCTGATAGGCGGAGTTGTCCCACACAAGCACATGACACGTGAAAGATTGATGCATGACTGGATTGTGTGACTCATGTATCTTGCATTGTGTGATTATGATTACTGTTCGCCCTAGTGACATCAGGGCTATAGCCTCCACAGTTATAGCGTGGATGACAGGATTGGATACTGGAAATTCTGTTTTAGCACGAGGGTGCGTAGGATGTCCTAAGGTGAAAGTCTCCAAACCCTTATGGTACTATAGAGGATGCTCCAATGCCTAGATCGAGTGGATGTATGAGCACATGAGGGCCGAATACTAGGAGGCCGCGTCTACCATTGTGTTGTAGTCGGTTGGAAGGGGGTGTGACCTTACCCGCCTGAGTGAGGGGGCAATATCTAGGTTGAGTCTGACCAGCTTGAGGAATGGGTCCGCTATTGATGAGCCAGGCCCGACATTGGCAGGCGGATAGTGAAGTCTCTTCCACTTACCGAGTTGTGCTCTTTGATAGGGGCGACAAGCTGGCGTAGAGTGTAATAGACCTCGGTGATATCCCAGAGATGAGGATTGGTATGTTTCAGTTGCATCTCGCATCGCATGGCCTTGGTATGACCGATAGCATTTATGTCTTGCATCGCATAGCCTTGGTATGGCCGATAGCATTCATGCCTTATATTGCATAGCCTTGGTATGATCGATAGCATTCATACCTTGCATCGCATAGCCTTGGTATGGCTGTTAGTATTCATGGATTCACCAGCATATTCCACATTACTCTGATATTGCATTCTGAACACGCTTATGTTGTGCACACACTTTCACCACCCTCTAAGCTTTCTATAAGCTTATGCACGATAGATGCGTGCAGGTGACGTGAGGACGCAGTCATAGTTGAGCAAGAGCAAGAGCATGCCGCAGAGCCTCAGGAGTATTTTAGTTATTATCACCACTGTATTTTCCCTTTATGTGCCTTGTACTCAAAATTTTTTTATCATAGTGGATTTTGTGATGGTGTTCTTGTTGTTATTGTTCGTGGGCTATGCTATGGTTATGCTTATTGTGAAACAATCTTATGCTGAAAATCTTCCTTGTAGGATCCTAGGATCAGAACCGTAGGATCCTAGGATCGGAACCTGGTGTATGGGTGCCGGAAGCCGAGAATGGGGTACTACGGAAGCTGTTGGTGCCGGATTCGGCGATCGAGAATTTTGTGAGCTCGATTTCTGAGTTTGGGGCGTGACAGGTGGTCTATGTAAAGTACGAATTCCCTTTGAGTCAAATAATGTCGCCAGTGACACAATGCCTAAACCACTGCGTACAATTCGATTTTATATGTAGACCACTTCTTGCGTGCATCGCTAAGTTTCTCACTGTAGAAGGCTATCGACCTACCTTCTCGAGACAAAACTCCCCCAATTCTGACTTATGAGGCATCACATTTGAATTCAAATAGTTTGTCGAAGTTGGGAAGTACAAGAACGGGGTTGTGGACAACCTGCGCTTAATTTCAGTAAAGCTCCTGTCGGCTTCGTCAGTCCACTGAAACTGCCCCTTGTTCATGCAATATGTGATTGGTGATATAATGGTACTAAAATTCTTCACGAACCGATGATAGAATGTTGCCAGCCCATGAAAGCTTCGTACTTTGTGAATATTTATGGGAATCGGTCATTCCCTGAGTGCCTTCACCTTTTACTCATCTACCTAAATGCCCATGGATGTTATGACAAAGCCCAAAATCAATAGGCTATCGGTCATGAAGCTGCACTTTTTAAAATTGAAATACGATTTATTTTCAGTGAGCACTTAAAGGACCTTCTTAAGGTGTTCTACATGGGTGGTTTCGTCTTGACTGTATATCAAAATATCATCAAAATAAACCACGACAAATCGCCCAATGAAAGGTTTTAGAACTTGGTTCCTCAACCTCATGAATGTGCTAGGCGCGTACGAAAGACCGAAGGGCATGACCATCCATTCGTATAATCCTTCCTTGGTCTTAAAGGCCGTCTTCCACTCATCACCCGGCCATATTCGAATATGATTGTAGCTGCTCCTTAGATTCGATTTAGAGAATAATTTCGTGCCCTCAAGCATGTCCAACATATCGTCCAACTGTGGTATGAGAAACCTGTATTTTATGGTGATTTTATTGATGATCCGGTTGTCGATACACATGCCCCAACTCCCATCTTTCTTAGGAGCTAATAGAGCAGGTACGGTGCATGGGCTCATGTTTTTTTGAATGAGACCCTTATGAATCAGTTCCTCCACTTGCCCTTACAGAATTTCACACTCCTTTGAACTCATCCGATAATGAGGACGATTTCGTAAACTGGACCCATGGACAAGGTTGATATGGTGTTAGATATCTCGCATGGGAGGTAATTCACCAGGCTAAATTTCTTTAAACTCATGCAATAAGGGTTTTAGTTCATCAGGGATGTTGGTGGGATCGAGTTCTTTCCCTTTTACAATTAGTGCATAGGCCTGTCCTGTTTCTTTGGATTCATCCACGAAGTCCCGTATGGTTAAGAGAAAATAACCCTCAACTTTAGAAGTCTTATGTGGTCCCTCTAGATCCATAGGGCCCAATATGGTTTTCCGGCCGTCCTTGATAAAGATATACACATTATCTCGCTTTTTATGAGTAACATCACGGTTGGATTGCAAGGGTCAACCGAGTATTATGTGACATGCTTCCATGTCAACCACATCGCATACTACTTCATCTTTATAATGTTTGCCAATTGAAAAGAATATGATGCACTGTTCAATTACATTTGTTTCACTAACCTTATTGATCCAACCGATCATATATGGAGAGGGATGATGCTCCATTTTCAATTACAATTTTTCTAATATTACCCTAGAGATGATGTTCTCGCTGCTCCTACTATCGATGATCACATCACAGACTTTTTAATTCACTGTATACTTAGTTCGGAAGGTGTTATGTCGTTGTGGGTGTATTTCTTTCCTTGGCGCATATAATAGTTGCCTCATGACGAGCGATTCGCCATGATCCTGTTAAACCCAACTTGACTCGTCCTTTTCGTCTTCTGTGGCTGCTCTGGTTCCCTAATACCTTGATCCTCGTCGGCGTATTTAACAATACCATCATTGATGGCGAGGTTCGCCACTTGTCGCTGGGGACACGTATTTGATAAGTGACCCGATTGGCCATAACGAAAGCAATGGTCCCCCATCGGTCGAGAATAGGGGTTCGAGATCCTGCTTGGGCCAGGAACAGTCGATACGCCTCTTTGGGGCCTAGTTTGTTCGCTTCCTTAATCACAGTTCACGGATGCAGGAGGTTGAGTGCGCGCTCCTACGGGATCCTTCCCCTTGGGCTGTGGAGCTCCCTAGGGCGGGGCCTGTCACAGCAACCCTAACGGTAGGATAGGTCTGAGTATTGGGACGTTCAAGTTGTACTTCTGCTCGGGTAGCCAACTTGATTACATCGTTCATCGTCCAAACGGACTGCATCTGGACTTGATCCTGGATCGCCATACGTAATCCACCGTTGAATCAGGCGACTTGTTATGATTCTGCGTAATCTCTCACCGTCCGACTACCCTGCCGACAATTTCAGTATTGTTGGAATAGTACCTGATCGTGGTTGCTAGGGAAGAATCACGCATGTAGCAATTGCTTCATCAGCTGCCATGTGTGGATTGGTGCTTTTGTCTGTCTCGCCTGTGTGAGTTGTAATTGCTCTCACCAAGCTGAAGCTCCACCGCTTAACTTGTAGGCCACAAGCTTAACCTTTTTTTTTTGCTTCAGGGATGTCCATATAGTCGAAGAATCGCTCAACCTCAGAAAGCCAATTGAGAAAATCCTCGATTTGTACTTAACCATTGAAGCTAGGAATATCGACCCTCATCTTGAATTCCCGATCTGCTTGATCGCCACCTTGTCTGGGATATTGGAGGACTATGTCGCCAACCTCCTCATCACTGGATCCTCCTTCTTCAGGAGTGATTCTTTGGTTCGTTGTCGGTACTATTTATTCTGCGATTAGGGTGATCACGAATTCCAGCAAGAGCTGGTGGTGGATTACCACCATGAACATGGAGCTGCCCTAGGGCCTCCACTATGCGATCTGCCATGTGATCGATGGAAGCCTATAGCCCTTATATGGCTTTCTGATTCTCTCGTTGCGCTCCCTCGAAAGCTGTTGTCATTAAAGGTAAATTCATTGGAGCACCATCTATGGGATTGTTGCCCGACTTGTCGTTAGAAGGCATAGATTCGAGGAAAAGCCTCGCTCTGATACCAAACTAACACAGGGGAGGACGTGAGCTCGAGCACCGTCTTCCTTAGGGGGAATAACTGTTCTTAATCCACGGAACTTCTTTGGACTCCTCACAGAGACTCCTCGAATCCACAAGGAAAAGAACAAGAAAATAGAAAATAAATTCTTTAAAATTTGAAATTAATTGATGAATCAAATAAACGACTTCACAACCTGTAACGCCCTGAAAATCGGGGGTCGAGCATAAACTCAACTCCCGAGTTCCAGAACATCACTTATGCAACAAAATGAATGACGATTGAATGTTGACTGTATTTGTGCATTGAACATGAGTGAGATTAAGCCAAAACAGCGTATCATACTCCAGAGACAGTTAAATTTGCAAGCGGAAGACTGTGATAGATAGATAAAATATATAAACTGTGGTGAGTCTCCGGAGTGTGATAAAGTTACCAGGTTAAATAATTACAAGTAAATTATACCAAGTTGTGTAGTATGATCTAGTCAACATCCCTGTAGCCCCGACAATCAAGGTACGGCTCTCACGAAGCCGCCAGAAAACAGCATATACGAGAAAGCATTCTCGTCGTCATAGAAGTCCGGCTCCGCCTCAGAAGTAGCGTCGCCATCTGCAATCAGACAAAGTCTGGTGGGTGTTCGGAACACCGTCCTGTATCGTGGGAGTGAGTGATCAACTCAGTGGAACAATAAAGCATAGGTTAACATGTTATCAATTCAGTCAAGCAGTAATGATAAAGCAGTACAAATCAAACAATTCTAACTACTCTTATTAAGTGCGAGAATGAAATGACATGATGCTGTATGCCCTTGCCAAACCACCCTCATGCGACATCATCTTACGTTCGCGAATGCTTAACTCCCTCAGTGCGCCACATCTACTAAGCACATGCGGTGCGATGATGATCATGATTACCGAGTTATTATTAGTCCATTTCAAACAGCAGTATTGGGAAACTAAGGTACCTCCCTTATATCATTCCCAAACATGATCCATTCTAGGGTCGTCAATCCTAGTTAATCTCATACGATATTATGGTTCGAGAAGCATAGCGAAGGCATCGCAAAGGGCTCGTCACCCGTCAGCGCGGATACAAATCTCACCATATGCGGCTCAATTGCTGGCCGTCAGCTCGAGTATACAGTCTCACCGTACTCGGCTCGATCACTAGCCGTCGGCTCGAGTACGGGTCTCACCGTACTCGGCTCAACTCATACTCTAGTTCTTTGTGAAAGACTCATCGCCAATCACGGACCCTTGAGTATACTCGAAGATACTACGGAGGACTCGTCGCCCATCGGCCACGAGCACGGGTCTCACCGTACTCGTCTCTCGCCGTAAGTATCGACAACTCGAATATAGTGTCCCATACCACCATAATCGGCTCACGAGTCCGGTTGCTCCTTCGTCAGTCTACGGGAGGCACGTGGCCCACATAGAATCGACAGCTCGACCACGGTGTCCCATACCACCATGCACGGCTCATGAGTCTTAGCGGATCGAGTACCATGGTTAAAAGGGATTTCACCGTAAGTTTGGTACCCAGGTTCAAGCGATGGCGTCCAAACATGGTGAACATACATTAGACAGGATCGGGTTACTTGACGAGCTCGGCTGGCTCGGCGCACAACAAGTTGAACGACATGAAATGCATAAGCACTTCAGCGTGAGCCAACCACTATCGCCAACCGAAGTACGACTCGGGTTCGTCGAACACATCTCACGTGGCAAATGAATCACGTACGAATTCAATTCTCGTATCGATTGTGCGGACTACAATTATAGCCCCAAACATGATAACTTGCGGATAGATAAAGCAGTAATGGATCAAGATTCAACTCATACTATCAAGGTATGGTATTATCCGTTTAGGGTCGCCAGGGCATTTGCACGCACTCGTTGCTCCGCTCCCCCATCACCCATGACGGATCATACAACATAAATATAAATTTAAATATATGCATTACATAGTTAAAATCATAAAGCAGTTGAGCATGTTATGAATCATAACACAAGCATGAATTTGTACATGTTCAATTCCTAATCACACAACTATCCAAGGAGATCATACACATAGTTAAAAGAGGTTGAGAATCATATCTCAACACCCTTATACATTTCAATTTGCTAACTACTACTCATTCAGACATTTCAAGAAACACTTAAACAAACATACATCAACATATATGACATATGTCGATCACATAGGCATTAGGCCAAATCCTTTCACTAGGGAGTTGCCCCAATCATAACACGCCAGACACCCATGACGGATAGTCATGGCAAGTAGAATCCAAGTTCCATATTCATTCACCATTTCCACAAACATGGGCCACACATTTTAGCATATATAGTGTGTATTGGCTGTGGCGTGATTTAGGGCAAATCCTTTCGTCAAAGGGGTAATGCCAATACAACAATCAATTATCCATGACAATTAGTCATGGCGAGCACGAATGAGAATTCTATACTCATTCAGTCATTTCCACAACACTTAAAATATACTATTACAACATACTGGTGTATGTTAGCAAAACATGTATTAGGGCTATCCTTTAGCCAAGTGAGTATTTTATCCATGTATAATATATTACTACAGCAAATAATCATGATAAATACATCCCCAAAATTTATATGTATACAATATTTTCTAGAATACGCATTTTCAACATACATAGTGTATATAAGCAAACATGTATTATGGCGATTCCTTTCGCCAAATAAGTAATTTATCCATATATTATATAATCATACGACAAATAATCATGGCAAACACATCGCTAAAATATACACGTATACAGTACTTCTTACAATACCGTATTTCTACATACATGGTGTATATTAGTAAACATGTATTTCATGAATCCTTTCGCCAAATAAGTCTTTATCCATATATCGTATATCCATACGACAAATAAACATGTCAAATACATTTTCAAAAAAAAAATACGATAATGTATTTTATACGAATACCTAGAGTATGTGAAATTCCAAATTCTACAATTCTAATCGAAACAGAAAACGGAAAGCACTTTGTACATGTGCAATTGCATGCGGAGATCATGAATCTACCATTATCACGACATTGAAAGCGTTGAAAACTGTAACCTATACACCTAAAGTCCTCACCTTTTGTCGTAGAATCGTAACGGAGTTGATAGGTTCGCTAAGCTTCCGTATACAGGAGTTTGGCAACCTAGAGAACGAAACAGGTTAGCTATTTCATAACCTACAACCTATACAACCCTAAAACAGGTTAGGGTTAGGGTTTCTTACCTAGAAATGACGCCGGAATCGCCGGGAAAGCGATAAGAATCAAAGGTAGAGGAATAGCTAGGAAGCAGTGACGGCAGGGGAGTTCCTCCCACATCTCCCACACTTTCTCTCTCTTTTCTCTCTCTTAAATCCAAATTCGTATGGCTGCCATGAGAGAGGGTTTAAGGTCCTTATATAGCCTAAAAATTTACCAAAATAGACTCCTATTCAAAGTATACTTAGGTTATAACCAAAGTGGGACTTTTTCAGCTCAACGGAGGACTTCTGGCGGGCCTCCTTGAGCCAAAGGTCGGACTTAAGCTCACCGACACCGGATCTATATTCTATTAAGTTTTTGTTTCAGTCGAATTTCCAGATCACGCGTGGCGGACCAGTTTCAGTTCAACGGTCAGCGGATCACGATCGGAGATACCGAGTACATGTAAATGTGTATGAAATTTTTCCTGATCCGAGGGTGTAATTTGGTCAGATTCTGACGGTCTGGTTGCTTAATACTGATCCGCAAACAAATAATGCCAGATCACTATTCAAGATATTTATTTTGTAAAGGAAATGGTGGTTTTCACACTCCCTCGCTCCGGACACAATCGAATGGCCATGGGACATTGTCTGGACTTGATTTCCGAGATAGTTGTCGAGCCCAGTGAGGCGGTCCTAATTCCTTAACTTCGAGTTATTCGGACTTCCGACGTGCGGTCTAGATCTGATACGGAGTTTCGATGTGCTCCTGAGAGCAAATGTAATGAGATTGATCCTAGATTTTAGGGTAACTTAAACAATGATTCTACAAGTTTTGGGTCTTGCAGATCGTATTTAAATCGATTCAAACGGATTTCGTAGCTAATAACTGTTTCACACCTAGTTACTTTGTCTCATTTCTAAAGGATTTAGTCTAAGTGATTTAAATTCGAGGTGGTACTCGATTTGTAGTTTGTATATAAAGTGATCCAAGTTATACTACTTAGCTAGTTTAAGATAGTGTCTAGGGGTGAAAGTTCTTAGAAAAATTGGAAGATCAAGGTGATGAAGGGTGAGATTTGTGAAGAAATGAGTTCAAAGGAGGCTTTAGACTTTGGGATTCAGTTCTGACAAGTTAATGAGGTATTAGGATGGACCCATTGCCTAAGGATGTCTAATCCCAGGTTGGCAAAAATTCGGGGCGTTACACAACCCTTTAAATAGGGATACCAAACAATGAGAGAGAAATTAGAAGCAAACTATAACTAAAACTCCTAGAATTTGCAACTTACTATAAATAGTAAACTTACTATTTATAGACGATCGTGATGTCTATTAGTGCGCAATGTTTTTGGCCAAAAATAGTAAGTGTCCTATTTGGCTTAACCAAGCTGTTCTCCTAATTATTCTAAGCACTTCTCACATTGGGCGTAACTCCTAAAGCCCAACGGATGAAGAGTTATAATCAAACTATAACTTATTATTTATAGTAAAAACAGAATTAAAATAGGGAAATGACCATTGATCTGGTGGTATTTCATAAATCCGTCTTGCGCAACCTAATATAGCTAGGTTGGGTAGCTAAAGTAGCTCATTCTACCCCAAAATCATATATTTTGCACCCGATAACTCATTCCGGATTTCAAGATACGCCCGATTTAAGGTTCGATGGTCCGGATCACTTCTGTCATCGACCGGGCCTTTTTTTATCTATCTTAGCCATGAAATTGTCCGCAACCCGCTCTACATCATCATCTAACCTCTTCATAATGTCACACAGATCTGGATGAAGAAAAAGACAAATATCAACTTGATCAGAGCCTTCTGTGGCTCCAAAACATTTTCTGCACTAAACATCCAAGTCCTACTATTTCCTGTAGCGTGACCCACTTGAGCTTTAGATCTATCTCATTTTTTGTCTTATGCCCTAAAAGGATATGGAAAATTGGATGGGTGGTGTGGATATAACACATACATCATGCTAGGGTCATGGAAGCCACATGTCAACACTATGGTTTTTCTTCTTCTAGCAATGTGCTACACCACATGCAAGCAATTGAATTTCTTGTTGTGTGAAATTTACATGGGCCCCAAAAGGATATATTGTTTAGATCCACATTGTCCATCCATTTTTTTTAGATTATTCTAATAAATGTGCCCAAAACAAGGCAGATTCAAAGCTAAGTAAACCACACTAAGGAAACAATAAGAATTGATGCCTACCATTGAAAACTTCTTAGAAGCCACAGAAAGCTTTGATCAGGTCGATATTTATTTTTTTCCCTTCATTTGGGTCTGTGTGACCTTATGAACATGTTAGATGACAAAAAAAATCTCATGATGACCCTAAGAGGGTTTCTAAGTAATTTATTCAATCCCCACTGCTTTCTATGGTATGATCCACCTGAAGTTTGAACTTGCCTCATATTTTAGGCTCATGCTCTAGAATAATCTGAAAAAAAAAATCCATGGGGTGCATCTAACATATAAATCATGGTGGGGCTAAAGAAATTCCCTACCTTTAATGTTATGTTGTGTAGTGCGCAATTTATTCAAGAGAGAAAATCGGCATTTTTTGTGAGATAGACAATGATGTGTACTAATGAGAAGGGACGGCATGGAAATTCCACTCCACCTGCACAGGCAGTCGTTCTACATCTTGTGGTAACACACCTTTTTCGCCTGCATAACCGTTTAAAAAAATTAGTATCATTTGAGCCACTATGATGACCACCCTTGTCTAAAATCAGGCTGATCAGCTCATAAGGTGGGCCAGTGGGTTGTCCATTGATCCAAACAGGGGCTCACCTCATGAGCGGACCCACCTATTTATTGTCCAGATGATCTTCATTGTCGTGAGGCCTACCAGATTCATGGTACTGATACATGGCTGGGTACGGTACCACTGGTGGTTGCACGTTGCCTGGTGGGTGATCTGTAGAGCTGGGCATTAAGTTAAGTCGGACCGAGTTAGGGCTGACTCGACTCAATCCAGTTTTGAAATAGACCTGACCTGAACTCAACTCGACTCGGTACCGAGTCTAACATGCCTAAACCGATCCGAATCCAGGTTACACCCTAATCCATAGCTCAAGTGCTAGACCGGGTGAAAGATACTTCATTTCAACACTGAGGTCTTAGTATCGATTCCCTAGTGGGGGTGGCTAACAGTGAAGTGTGAACTAACAATGGCGTGTACTAACAAGCTAACCAAAAAATGGCACCAATTCGGATCCGATTCAGAGAGAGAGAGAGAGAGAGAGAGAGAGAGAGAGAGAGAGAGAGGAGGTGATGGTGGTGGGCTTGGAAGAGGAGGGTGGGAAGGAGTGGAGAGGAGAGATTGAGAGAGCGAAGGGTAGTGATGGAGGTGGGTGGTTGTCAAGATTGGAAGAGGAGGATGAGGGAGGAAGAGAGTTTTGTTGAGAAGTGGAGCCACATCTGGGGCCACCCACTACCAGTCGAGGTTGCGCGGATTTTGTGTCACAAGTCCTTTCGCAACTGGGATACAGAAAGGAGTTTCGGAAGTTGCCAAAACTATAAATTGGGTCCCTAGGGCTATTCTAGGGTTAAGGTGAATATTGGGGAGCTATTCTAAGGTATGAGAAAAGGGTTTTCTCTAAGGGAGAGGTTAGTATATTGCCTTATAATCTTCGTTCTTCATAGTGGAAGTTTGCATCCGTGGTTTTTTGCCCTAGATTGGGGTTTTTCCACATATATCTTGTCTTGTGGTTTATTTTTTATTGCTTTGATTTATTTCTAGTTTATATTTCTTCCTGTTTATCATTTGTGGATGAGGCCTGAGATTGGATCTAGGCTCACTGCGTTGTTGGCGTGCTGCGCAACAACTGGTATCAAAGCTATTGGTTTAATTCTATTAGGAGTAATGGTGAAAGATGAGAAAACTAGAATTGAGAAGTTTGATGGTTCAAACTTTGCCTTCTGAAAGATGCAGATGAAGGATTATCTGTATTAGAAGGACCTCTATATTCCTTTAGGAGGAAAAGAGAAGAAACCAGAAAAGATGACAGATGATGAATGGTTTTTACTGGATATGAAGGCTTTAGGAACGATCCAACTCTCTTTGTTTAAGAGTGTTGCCTTTAATATATACAAGGTGAAAACGACAAAATAATTAATGGAAGCCCTAGCCACCATGTATGAAAAGCCCTCAGCATCCAACAAGGTTCATCTTATGAAATAGCTATTCAACACGAATATGTCAGATGGTGGGAGCGTGGCTAAACATATAAACGAGTTCAATACAGTCATGGGCCAGTTGGAATCCGTTGACATTATTTTTGAGGATGAGGTTAGGGCGTTATTGATCTTATCCAGTTTACCAGACAGTTGGGATGGTTTCATGATTGCTGTAAGCAATTCTTCAGGGTCGACAAAGCTAAAATTTGATGATGTGGCCGGTCTAATTCTCAGTGAAGAATCTAGAAGGAAGGCATCAGGAGTTTCAGGGGACTCAGGGAATGCTCTAAACGTTGAAGGAAGAGGAAGATCGCTGAATAAAGGAGGCAATAAACATGGGCGTTCTAAGTCGAGGAAGAAGTCCAAGGGACCAAAAGACAAAGACGGGTGTTGGCATTGCGGCAAGAAGGGGTACATGAAACGTGATTGCAGGGCACTCAAGAAACAAGAAGGAAGCTCTCAAGGAGGGAAAGATTCAGTGAATCTATCTGAGAAGAGTGACACAGAGGCGTTGATCTTATCTCTTGATGTGAGGAATGAGTCTTGGGTTATAGACTCGAGTGCTTCGTTTCATGCCATTTCATGTAAGGAAGTTCTGCGTGATTATGTGTCAGGTGACTTTAGGAGAGTCCACCTGGGTGATGATGAGCTGTGCAGTATTGTTGGAAAGGGGGACGTTCATGTAAATTAGAAAGACGGAACGGTTTTGAAATTGAAGGATGTCAGACATGTACCGAGTTTAAAACGTAACTTGATCTCAATGAGACAGTTGGCCGATACCGGTTATGTGACAACATTCACCAGTGATTCCTGGAAGATCACAAAAGGTACCTTGGTGATATCTCGAGGTAAAAAGAAAGGTACTTTGTACGTGACTTCAGGATCGTATAGTTCACTTGCAGTCGCATCAACTGGAGTGAATGGGCAGTTATGGCATCAGAGGTTGGGACATATGAGTGAAAAGGGGATGAAAGTGCTATTGTCAAAAAGAAAGCTACCGGGGCTGAAGTCTATTGACTTGAAATTCTACGAGAACTGCGCGTATGACAAGTAGAGGAGGGTAAGCTTCAAGAAGACAGGACGTGCTCCAAAGACGCATTTGTTAGAGCTTATACACACTGATGTGTGGGGACCGGCACAGGTATCATCTCTTGGTGGCTCACGTTATTTTGTTTCTTTTATTGATGATGCTAGTAGAAAACTGTGGGTTTATTTCTTAAAGCATAAATCTGATGTATTTGATGCGTTTAGGAAGTGGAAAGTGATGGTAGAAAATGAGACAGGTAAAACAATAAAGTGTCTCGGATCGATAATGGGGGAGAGTACTTATGATAAGAGGTTTGAGAAGTATTATGCGTGCAAGTGGAATCAAACATCGAAAATGATTCCAGGATACACCACAACAGAATGGTGTGGCTGAGTGCATTAACAGGACCAACCTTGAGCGCGCTAGGAGCATGAGGTTACATGTAGGGTTGCCCAAGACCTTTTGGGCAGATGCTGTAAATACTGTCATATATCTTATCAATAGAAGTCCCTTAACACCATTGGATGGTGGGCTACCAGAAGAAGCGTGGACTGGGAAAGAAGTGAACCTTGCACATCTCAGAGTGTTCGGTTACACTTCATATATTCACATTGATGCAGAGTACAGAAACAAGCTGGACGCGAAGTCTAGAAGGTGCACGTTTATAGGTTACGGGCAGCATAATTTTGGCTAAGGTTTTGGGATGCAGAAAACAGAAAAATTATCAGAAGCAAGGACGTAGTCTTCAATGAAAAAGTGATGCATAAGGACAATGTGCAGGAAAATAAGGCCAAGGAAAAAGAATTCGTAGAGTTGGAAGAGTTACCAAACACGGGTATTACAACGTCACAGGATGATCATGCACAGGAGCATTATGAGGCAGAGCCACATACACCGGTTGTGAGGAGGTCCACTTGGGAGAGGAGACCCACGATTTGATACTCACCCTCCTTATATTATCTACTGCTGACAGATAATGGTGACCTAGAGTATTTTGAAGAGGTGTTAAGTCAGATACACGGGTTAAGTGGGAGCAGACCATGGATGAGGAGATGGACTCTCTTGAGTCTAATCGTACATGGGAGCTAGTCACTTTACCTAAGGGTAAGAAAGCTCTTCATAATAAGTGGGTTTACAGACTAGGAGGAGCACAATGGTTAGAAATGGTATAAGGCCAGATTGGTTGTGAAAGGGTTTCAACAAAAGGCAGGTATCGATTTCACTGAAATATTTTCACCTGTGGTGAAAATGTCTACGACTCACATGGTCTTAAGCATAGTGGCTACAGAGGACTTACATCTAGAGCAACTAGATGTTAAGACAACTTTTCTTCATGGGGACCTTGAAGAAGAGATATATATGCATCAGCCGACAGGATACGTGACACCGGGAAAGGAGAACAAGGTGTGCAGACTGAAGAAGAGTTTATATGGCCTGAAGCAGGCCCCGAGGCAGTGGTACAAGAAGTTCAACAATTTCATGTCGGGAAACAGCTTTAGTAGATGTCATGCAGACCACTGTTGTTACTTGAAGAAGTTTGATACGTCATACATCATTCTTCTTCTATACGTTGATGATATGCTTGTGGCCGGTTCAAGCATGATAGACATCTCAGATCTCAAAAGACAATTGTCTAAAACATTTGTCATGAAGGATTTAGGAGCTGTAAAACAAATCCTAGGCATGAAGATAAAGTGTGACAAGGAAAACAAGAAACTGGTATTGTCACAGGCAGAGTACATAGCCAAGGTACTCGATCGATTCAATATAGGAGGTGCTAAGCCGGTTAGCACTCAATTAGCCAATCACTTCAAGCTATCTAAGGAGCAAGGGGCAAAGACGCAGGAGGAACGGGATTACATGGCTAAAGTCTCATACGCGTCAGCTATAGGAAGTCTCATGTATGCTATGGTAAGCACGAGGCCAGACATTGCTCAAGCAGTGAGAGTTGTTAGCAGGTTCATGAACAATCCCGGGAAGAAACATTGGGAAGTTGTGAAGTGGATTCTTAGATACCTGGTAGGTACTAAGGATGTAGGGCTATGTTATGGTAAATCAGAAATCAAGCTTCGAGGCTACGTGGATTCAGATTTTGCAGGAGATATCGACAGCAGAAGAAGCACTACAGGTTATATCTTTACTCTGGGAAGTGCTGCAGTCAGTTAGGTCTGCTAGTTACAAAAGATAGTATCTATCAGTACGACAGAAGCAAAATATGTTGTGGCTACAGAAGCATGTAAGGCGATGATGTGGATGCAAGGTTTTATAGAAGAGTTGGGTAAGAAGCAAGAAGATTGCAAGCTGTACAGTGACAGTTAGAATGCAATACACTTGGCTAAGAATTCAGCCTTTCATTCAAGGACCAAGCATATTGTCACTTCATACATTCGTTACTGGAAGATGGATCGATTGATCTGGAGAAGATTCATACAAGTGAGAATCTTGTGGATATGCTGACCAAGGCGATCACAAGGGAGAAGCTGAAGCTCTGTTCAGCTTTAATTGGTTTTCAAGCTTGAAGACAGGGAGGTGGTGCACTCCGGATGAAGAAGACAAATGTTTATGGCGATGTGTCTCCAAGTAGGAGATTGTTGAGAAGTGGAGCCACATCTGAGGCCGCCCACTACCAGTCGAGGTTGCGAGGATTTCGTATCGCAAGCCCTTTCGCAACTGGGAACATAAAGGAGTTTCGCGGATTTCGTGTCGCAAGTCCTTTCACAACTGGGATGTGGAAAGGAGTTTCACAGATTTCATGTCGCAAGTCCTTTCGCAACTGGGATGTGGAAAGAAGTTTCACGGATTTCGTGTCGCAAGTCCTTTCGCAACTGGGATACGAAAGGGAAGTTGCCAAAACTATAAATTGGGGTCCCTAGGGCTATTCTAGGGTTAAGGTGAATATTGGGGAGCTATTCTAAGGTGTGAGAAAAGGGTTTTCTCCAAGGGAGAGGTTAGTATATTGCCTTACAATCTTCGTTCTTCATAGTGGAAGTTTGCATCTGTGGTTTTTTACCCTAGATTGGAGTTTTTCCATGTATATCTTGTCTTGTGGTTTGTTTTTTATTGCTTTGATTTATTTCTAGTTTATATTTCTTCCTGTTTATCGTTTGTGGGTGAGGCCTGAGATTGGATCTAGGCTCACTGCGTTGTTAGCGTGCTGTGCAACAAGTTTGAGATCAGATCAGATTTATTATTATTATATATATCCGAATATGGGTTGAGTCGGTTTTGGATCGAGTTGAGTCAACCCAATCGAGTTTCAATTCGAGTTAATTGGGTAACTTGAGCTCAACTTAGTTTGAGCTCCAACTGCGAGAAACCTACAGGAATCGACCGACTCACCCATTTGGTTCGGCATGAGTCGGGTCCCAACGAGTCGGACTATCCCCTGCCAGGTCTAGTGATCAGTTCTACAGTCAAAATGCCTATAAAAATGAAAAGCTTGCGTTAGTACGCGTCCTCGCATGGGCCTGGCTATCCGCTGACATTAATGGATGACTTCACGTGGATGAGGTCACTCCGTCCATTAGTGCGGACGCCCCCCGCATTGCCTCCTACCCCTGCCTTTCTCTAGCCCCGAATGTGTAATTCTGTGGACGGGCCCACCGTGATGTATGTGTTTATCCAAGCTGTCCATCCCTTTTCTCAGGTCATTTCAGGCATGAACACAAAAATGAGATAGATGCTCAAGTGGACCACACCAAATAATAAACTTGGTTGCATTAAATGCATAAAACATTAAATGCCAGTTAGCAAGAGTCATCTGTGGTGTGGCCCATTTGAGCGTTGGATCTGACTCATTTTTGTGTTCTTATCTTAAAATGATCTGAGAACATGGATGGACGGCATGGATAAACAGATACATCACAGTGGGCCCCGCACACAGAACTACCCTTTCGGGGCTGGAGACGGCATGGAATAACAGATACGTCACGGTGACCCCTCGCATTTTGAGATTAAGGCATGATTTTACACCAGTCCTATGATGCAGCCCACCTAAGCGCCTTGAATTTGACTGATGCTTAGGATCACGATGAAAATGTGGCAGTCCACCTTTAAAAAAATAATAACAATAAAATAAAACTGCTTTTAAATTTTTTTTTTTTTTTTTTTTTTTTTTTAACACACGCACACAGACCCCACACACTCACATCAGAGTGGGATTTCACCACCTATGATACTCGAACCCTTGACCGGGTGTTGAAACTCCTGAGAGTCTACCTAATTGACGGGGTCGTTCTGATAACACGCCTCATTGTGACTATAGTCAAGATAGTCGTAGTCCTTGTAAAAATGGGTTCTAGGTGAAGTGACCCTACAGCTGGTTGTAGCTGACCAACCACAAGAATAGTGAATGGGGGTGTCAACCGCCGGGTTAGGGTTGGGCCAATTAAACACTGTCAAGCCCGGCTCGCATTTTTCATTCCAAGCGCATACCTAGCCTGGGCTCGTGATGGGCCAGAATAGTCAGCTCGAGCCTAGCCCGAAACTCTTGTATAGGGCCCGGCTTAAGCCTAAGCTTTCCTCCTCCTAGCTGGAAACATGAATATTTAGGGAAAGGTTTCCCTCTTTTCAAATTTAAAAAATCCTAACATTAGATGAGAGAGAGAGAGAGGCTTGCGCCTTTTGGGCATATAGCCCAAGCTTGGCCCAATTTATAAACGGGCCTGCATTTTGAGCCTAGAAGCCTGACAGGTCAACCCAGCCCATCGACGCCCCTAATTGTGAAAATAGGAGAAATTCTTTGATACTCTGGTTGAGTGTGGTGGATGATCATACGCAGGCAGTTAGGAACTGCTCAAAAGTTGCTTTACATGAATTCCAAATAATTTAAAATAAACTGTCAAAACTGTGGGCATCAGTTTAAATTTATTGCTCTTATTTGTTAATTGAAATATCCCAATGCTGATCTTCTTTCAAAGAATAGGCATCCACAAATAAGAGGTTAGGATTGCTCAAAAAACCATATTTTTTTTTTCTGTAACTTAAAGAAAGTGTTTCCAAGAATTTAGAAGGTTTAATTAATTTTAGTTAATATAAGACATTGATACCATTTTTGTGTGCCTATAGGCTTTCGCAACCGTAGCATCAAATAAATCCAGAAAAAAAAACGTGTAGTAATGGGGATGGTCACTTAGGATATAATACCCCTCTCTTACCGCAACATCTTCATTTGATTCACTTTCTTCGACCATCTTCTCATTTTCACTCAATAGAGAAGTGTTTTCAAGGTATTTATACTAAACTAGCTGGCATACTACAACATGCACTAGACAATAGCATGAACTAAGTCATGCTAAAAACTAAAGATTTTAGACTTGTTACAACATGATGCTTGACAAAAGTGGAATTAAACTAATTGGAAAAAATGTATATAAGAAATGAAGGAAAGATATGCAATGTAAAGCTAAACGGTTTGTGTGTGATTGTATTGACGTGGGGGCCCAAGCTCTTTTTCATGTACTACCTAGGTTTTGAGAGCCGGCAGTAGTGCCTAAGATTTTCTAGCTTTTGTAATTAGGTAATGAATTTTTTAGTTACGTGTTGTGTTTGGTTCTGGAGTCCTTCAGGCATTGTGCTACCGTGAACTATGATTTCTTTATCTTCGGGTGGCTTCCTACTACCTACTATTTATCTCCGGTTTCATAGGCTTCTAGAAGGTTCACTCGTGTTCTATGGAGTTTTCTCTCTTCGAATTAGAGATCTACAATAGCAAATGTTCTTGTGAAAGGCCATGCATGATAGCACTGGTCAAACGAGAGTCCAGCAATGGCAAGTCTTTGGCAAAACTTATGTATACGCTGCTTGATTGAGAGTGCCTTGCAACTGTTGGCCACGTGTCATGAGATACACGATCACTCTTTGCATTCTAGTCGTGCATACATCTTTGGGCACCTAACCTTCCTAGCAAGATATGTCTTCAATAAATAGATATAAGCAATCTTTTTCTTATTGGGAGAATGTTTGCTCATTTATTTCTATACGAGTGTGCCAATATGTGACTACTTCTTGCTCGTTGGTCTGGACTATATCAGGCAAAAAGTAAACAGACACATGTGAGTGGTGGAAATCGACATATTCAAACTCGGTAGTAAGCCCTCTAGTGTTAAGATCTCGGTATCAATCGGTGTTGTGGGCCTCACCATGATGTGTGTGTTTTATCCACTCCGTCCATCCATTTTATCATATCACTTTAGTCATGAGCCTAAAAATGAGCCCAATCTAATTCTCCAGTGAGCCACACCACAAGAAATAATGGTGATGAATGCACACCATTAAAAACTTCCTAAGCCCATTATAATGTTTATTTTCCATCCAACCTCTTGATTAGGTCACACAGACCTTATTGTAGGTAAAACACAAAGATTAGCTTCATCGAAAACTTTTGTGGCCCCTGCTAAATTTTTAATGGTGGGTTGTTTCGTGTGGTGCACCTGAGATTTAGATCTACTTTAATTTTGGGCTCATGCCGTAGACTAGCTAGCACGAGGAAATGTATGGATAGTATGGATGAAACATGTTATGGGAAAAATTGAACTAGTCCACCACACAGAAAGTGTAACCAACCATGAGAAAAATGTTAGGACGAGCTTCCTGAGCTGATAATAGGATACAAAGCTCGGAAGATATGGTTACTGATTCTTTTAACAAAGAGATCGGCCCCTAAGCCGACCTCGAATTGAGTTGCTTAAAGGCAGAGCTTGGTTGCAAGAGCCATCTCCCGAGCTGAACATATCAACCACATACATGGCAGGATGGAGATCTCATAGAAAATTCTGCCTCGAACAAAGAGAACAAATTCGATATGATTCTATTCAAAGATCACGTTGACCATAGTGAGCTTGATTATAAATTTGGGGGAAGATTCGCATCCAGATAAGATTTTCCGGTGATTCTAACGAATCCCACGAATTCTACAAGATACGCATATCTGGAAATTACTTGATGGACCCTATAAGTATCCCCAGTGTGAAGGAAACGGATTGCGTACTGAGTAACTCAATATGCTTAGCGTACCGAGTAAACTTTGTGGGTCCCACAGTCATTCATGCATTTTATCCACTTCGTCCATACATTTTAAAAAATAATTTTAGGTCTTTAGCCCAAAACTAAAGCATATCCAAGGTTCAAATGGACCACACCACCGAAAACAATGTGAATTGAACATTTACCATTTGAAAATTTCGTGGGGGCCACAGAAGTTTTAGTTCAATCTGATATTTGTGTTTTCACTTCATTCATGTATTTGTGATATTATGAGCAGGTTAGATGACAAATAAACATCACTGTGGGCCATAGAAAGGTTTAAACTGTGAAAATCATTATTCCCACGGTATGGTCCACTTGAGCTTTAGATATACCTCAATTTTGGGCTCAACCACTAAAATGATCTCAAAACATGAATGGACGGAGTGGATAAGACAAATACATTCATGGTGGGCCCAACTGAGTTTACTCAGTATGATAAGAGCATACTGAGTAACTCAGTACTCAATCCGATTTCCACTGTGAAGAAAAAGAGGTAAGATAAAAAAAAAATTCCAAGCTCAAATCTTTTCAAACGAGACTACCTGAGCATTGAAGAGTCCACAACCGTTACTCTTGTTGTTTACTTCATCTTATCTTTACAAGTTCACTAGCGGACTCGCCTTATAGAATATAGAACGGATCATATCCATTCATCCATATTTTACCCGTAACAAAATATATACGTTAGGGTAGAACCACCAGCTTTTTCAACACGGACGGTACCAACACAAGTAGGAGCGGTACCCACCAAATCTGGGAAGCGGATTGACTGGTGTACCTCACACCAGCTATATAGCTGCTGCAGGTACGGTCGTGCAAAGACGAGCACTGACGCTCCTCGAGCTCTGAGTTGTACGAACGGTTCAAAAGAGATCAAAGTTACGTGGGCTCCACTGTTCATCTATTTTTAAAGATCATTTTAAAGCATTATCCAAAAAATGAATCATATCCAAAGATCATCCGGACCACACCATAAATAGCAGCGAAGATAATGATTTTCACCGTTAAACAATTTTTAGGGCCCACCATAACGTCTATTTTATATCCAATCTATTCATAAGGTCAAAAATATCTGAATGAAGAGGGAAAAAAATTCATATTGATCCAAAACTTCTGTGACCCCAAAAAGGGTTTCAATGGTAGACATTCAATCCCCCACTGGTTTTTGCAGTGTGGTCCACTTGATAGTTAGATCTATCTTATTTTTTATCTCAAGTCTTAAGACGAGCTCACAAAATGGATGGACAGTTTGGATATAACACATACCTCATGATCAGACCTACATAACTTACTAACGTCAATACAACAGCTATATAGCTGGTGTAAGGTACACTAGCCAATCCGCTTCCCTATATCTGAATCCGTAAGCAACGGCGTGCATGACCTGAAAACGGATTGGCTACTCCCCCTGCCATTGGCCAATGGCTGGTGGTCGGTGCTCTGTGGGCCTCACCACGATGTATGTGTTTCATCCATGCCATCCATCTATTTTTCTAGATCATTTTACAGTATAAGACCAAGACTGAGATATATCCCAGTCTCAAGTGGACCACATTACGGGAAACATTGTTGGGTGAACCTCAACCATTAAAAACTTTTTGGGGGCCATAAAAGTTTTGGATCAAGCTGATCTTTGTTTTTTTCACTTCATCTAGGTATGTATGACCTAATCAACAGATTGGAAGTCAAATAAACAGTATAGTGGTCCTTAGGAGGATTTTAATGGTGGATATCCAATCGCTATTGTTTTCCTGTGGTGTGGTCCACCTAAGATTTATATTCCTATAATTTTAGTTTTTCATCCCTAAAATGATTTGTGAAAATGGATGAATCACATACATTACGGTGGGGCCCACAGAGCGCCGACCACCAGCCACGAGGCTGGTGGCAGGGGGAGTAGCCAATCCGTTCCGCATGACCTTAGCCAGCACTGCTAGCATAGGTCGTCTTCTGGAAAATTGACTGTACTCGCCTTGAAGTTTGGGCAAATTACCTAGAACGCTACAACACTCCATATATTCCCAGAAGGACCTTCTGACAGCTTTTGGAGTTTCTTTCGGATGAAAATGCCCCTGACCTTAGTTCAGGACTTGTCCGGTTTTCCAAGGAAGAAGAAGTTACGTCGTATTTAATGCCAAGAAAGTGATGTGTACGTAATCCTTTTTTGTGTGCGAGCAAGGACCAAGCTCGTGGGGCCCACATTTATGTATATGTATAATCCATGTCACCCATCCGTTTTGCCATGTTATTTTAGGGCTAGGGCCTAGATATTAGCCTGATCCAGAGCTTATGTGGACACTGCCCAAGTTAGGACTTTTTTAGGCCTAAGCGGAGCAGGCCGACAAGGTGGATGGAATGGATCACCCCATCATGAGCCTTAAGCTATGGTACCAATGGTTTGGTAGAAAAGGACGTGAACACGTTCAAAACCACGATCCATATAATATGACAACCACGACCCATATAATATGGCAACTACGACCCATGCAAACCACGACCCAAATGGGCCCACACTGATGTATGTGTATAATCCAATCCGCCCATCCTTTTTGTCGTGTCATTTTAGGGCTAGGGCCCAAATATCGGCCCGATCCAGTGCTTTTATGGCCCACAAAATAGAAAATAATGGTGACTGTTGAAAGTTTCTAGGGTTATTGTGATGTTTGTTAAAAGTGGACAATGCCTAAGTTAGGACTTTTTGGGCCCACGCCGAACTGGCCGATAAGGTGGATGGATCGGATCACCCCTTTGTGGGCCTTAAGTTAAGGTACCAATGGTTTGGTGAAAAGGAATTGAACACGTTGAAAAATACGATCCATACAACATGACAACCACGACTCATATAACATGGCAACTACGACCTAAATGGGCTGCGGTTGTATGGATCGTAGTTGTCATGTTATATGGGTCTTAATTATCCTATTATATGGGTCTCAGTTGTATGAATCGCAGTTGTCCTGTTATATGGATCGTAGTTATCCTGTTATATGGGTCCCGGTCACAGTTGTCCTGTTATATGGGTCTTAGTTTTTCTATTATATGGGTCTCAGTTGTATGGATCGCAGTTGTCCTATTATATGGGTCGCAGTTATCCTTTTATATGGGTCGCTGTCGCAGTTGTCCTGTTATTTGGGTCTTAGTTGTCCTGTTATATGGGTCTCAGTTGTATGGATTGCAATTGTCTTGTTATATGGGTCGCAGTTATCCTGTTATATGGGTCGCGGTCACAGTTGTCCTGTTATATGGGTCGCGGTCACAGTTGTCCTGTTATTTGGGTCGTAGTTATCCTGTTATATAGGTCTCAGTTGTATGGATCGCAGTTGTCCTGTTATATGGGTCGCAGTTATCCTGTTGTATGGGTCGCGGTCGCAGTTGTCGTATTATATGGGTCATAGTTGTCAAGGGTCATGGTTATCATGTTATATATGACCCATAATGGGGTGATCTGATCCATCCACCTTGTTGGCCAGCTTGCCGTGGGCTCAAAAAGTCCTGACTTGGGCCCACATTGATGCTTATTAGAAGTGGACAATGCCTAAGTCACCATTATTGATGTTTCAACCGTCACCATTATTTTCAAAAAGTCCTGACTTGGGCCCACATCTGATGGCCCACATCTGATCCATTGATGTGTCGATAGTCACAATTATTTTTCTATTATGTGGGCCACACGAACACTGAATCAAGCTGATATTTGGCCCCTAGCCCTAAAATGGCATGGAAAGAACGATGGGCGGCATGGATTATACACATACATCAATGTGGGGCCAAGTCAGGACTTTTTAAGCCCATGGCAAGCTGGCCAACAAGGTGGATGAATCAGATCACCCCATTGTGGGCCATATATAACATGATAACCACGGCCCATGACAAACACAACCCATATAACAGGACAACTGCGACCCGAATAATAGGACAACTGCGACTGCGACCCATATAACAAGATAATTACGACCTATATAACAGGACAACTGTGATCCATATAACTGAGACCCATATAACAGGACAACCGCGACCTAACTGCTACTGCGACCCATATAACATGATAACTGCGACCCATATAAAAGGACAACTGCGATCCATACAACTGAGACCCATATACCAGGACAACTACGACCCATATAACAGGACAACTGCGACCGCGACCCAGACTCATATAATAGGATAACTGCGACCCATATAACAGGACAATTGCGATCCATGCAACTGAGACCTATATAACAGGACAACTAAGACCCAAATAACAGGACAACTGCGACCGCAACCCAGACTCATATAACAGGATAACTGCGACCCATATAACAGGACAATTGTGATCTATGTAACTGAAACCCATATAACAGGACAACTAAGACCCAAATAACAGGACAACTGTGACAGCGACCCATATAACAGGATAACTATGATCCATATAACAGGACAACTGCGATCCATACAACTGAGACTCATATAACAGGACAACTAAGACCCATATAACAGGACAACTGCGACCGCGACCCATATAACAGGATAACTGCGACCCATATAACAGGACAATTATGATCCATACAACTGAGACTCATATAACAGGAAAACTAAGATGCATATAACATGATAACTACGACCGCGACCCATATAATAGGATAAATGCGACCCATATAATAGGACAACTGCGATCCATACAACTGAGACCAATATAATAGTAAAACTAAGACCCATATAACAGGACAACTGCGATCGCGACCCATATAACATGATAACTACGATCCATATAATAGGACAACTGCGATCCACACAACTGAGACCCATATAACAGGATAACTAAGACCCATATAACATGACAACTACGATCCATACAATTGCGGCCCATTTGGGTCGTAGTTGCCATGTTATATGGGTCGTGGTTGTCATGTTGTATGGATCGTGGTTTTCAACGTGTTCAATTCATTTTCTACAAAACCATTGATATCATAGCTTAAGGCCCACAAAGGGGTTATCCGATCCATCCACCTTATCGGCCAGCTCAGCGTGGGCCCAAAAAGTCGTAACTTGGGCAATGTCCACTTCTAACTAACATCACAGTGAGCCTGGAAACTTTCAACAATCACCATTATTTTCTATTTTGTGGGCCATAAAAGCACCAGATTGGATTGATATTTGGGCCTTAGCCCTAAAATGACACGACAAAAAGGATTGACGGAATGGATTATACACATATATCAGTGTGGGCCCATTTGGGTCATGGTTTGCATGGGTCGTAGTTGCCATGTTATATGGGTCGTAGTTGTCATGTTGTATGGATCGTGGTTTTGAACGTGTTCACGTCATTTTATACCAAACCATTGGTACCATAGCTTAAGGCCCACAATAGGGTGATCCATTCCGTCCACTTTGTCGGCCTGCTCCGCTTGGGCCTAAAAAAGTCCTGACTTAGGCAATGTTCACTTCTAACAAACATCACAGTGAGCCTGAAAAGTTTCAACAGTGGGTTCCACTGTCACAATTATTTTCTATTATGTGACCCACACAAGCTCTGGATCAGGCTGATATCTGGACCCTAGCCCTAAAATGACACGGCAAAAAGAATGGGCGGCATGGACTATACACATACATCAATGTGGAGCTTGGTCCTTGCCCGCACACAAAAAAGGGTTCTGTACACATCACTTTTTTGGCATTAAATACGACATAACTTCTTCTTTCTTAGAAAACTGTACAACTACTGAAATAAGGATAAAGGCATTTTGGTCCAAGTAATTTTCGGAAGCATGTCAGGAGGCCCTTTTGGAAATATATAGTGTTGTAGCGTTCTAGGTAATTTGCCCAAACTTCAAGGCGAGTACGGTCAATTTCCCTCGTCTGTTTTATTACCTGTACGGTCATCGACGATCTACATCTTGTGTGGTACCACACTGCCCTTTTTTAAAAAAAAATCAGTATCATAAAAATGATAGGACCCACCATGAAAATGACTCTTGTGTAAAATGAGCCAGATCAGCTGACTAGGTGGACCACAGATGTTTCTAGAGGTAAACCGTGGGTTGTCCATCTATCTCAACTAAGGCTCACGTAACGAGCGGACCCACCTATTTATTGTCCAGGTGATCTTCTTCATCGTGGGGCCTACTGGCTTTATGTTACTAATACGTGGCATGAGTACGATACCCCAGAGGTTACGTTGCCGGTAAGTTATCGCTTCTGCATGTAAAATGCCTGGAAAAATGAAAAGCTTGACTACGCCATGCGACCTCACATGGGGCGTGATTTCACATGTGGAGTGACTATCTACTGACGTGAATGGATGACTTCATGTAGATGAGGTCACCCGGTCCACCGGGAAGCGGTTGCGTGCGGTGCCACGCGCCACCGACATCGGAGGTGTGTTGACGTCAACCACTTTTGTTGGCTGCACCATCCTATTTTAGATCTAAAGCGGATTGGGTGAGACCCCGGACCCATCCAAGACTCGTACGGGCCTTTACCGTAGGGCATATATTCCGTGTTCACGTGGACCATCCGTTTTTACCAATCCTTTTAGGGCATTATCCCAATGAAGCATATCCAAATATCAGCTAAACCATATCATAGAAAAAAGTGGTGATTGAACTTTGCACCGTTAAAAACTTATCAGGCGCATCTTAATGTTCTCTTGATAAGGTCACATAAGTTTGGATTAAAGGGAAAAAAACAAAAAAACAAAAAACAAATATCAGCTTAATCTAACACTTTTATGTCCCATTAATGATCAATAACCACTGTTTCCTATGGTATGGTCCACCTGACAATTAGATCTGCCTCATTTTATAAAGATAATAATCTAAAATCATCTGAAAAAATGGATGGACAGCATGGATACAGAATTACACATAGAGGTGGGCTCCATGGCAAGGGTCGCACTGTCTTGGGTGAGCCCCGGGTCTCACCTAGCTAATTAGATCCCTTTTATATCCCCAGTGGCCCCTAGAAGTTTTCAATGGTTTATGTTCAATCCCCACTTTTTTTCTGTAGTGTGGTCCACTTAAACTTGTAATCAGCCTCATTTTTGGGCCCTTGCACTAAAATGATCTTGCAAGATGGTTGGATAGTGTAAATATGACACATACATCATGGTGGGCCTATAGAACTTGGTGATGTCAACACGCCACTGTGGCCACGCAATCCGCTTCCATCCATCAGTGCCCCATCCTATCTTTGTCCGTGGCCCAAACATCAGGTCGATTCAACACTCATGTGGCTACATCGCTGGGACAGTTGAGATTGAGAGTCTTAAAGTTGAAATAAAATTATGTGTGGAGTCCAATGTGGGTGTACATGCCATCCAAGCCACTCACCTGATGAGCCACATCAGATGATTGGCTCAAATTGGACCTGTGCATGCATGTCAGGCTTAACAGAGGTGGATGCGGCTGGAGTGGGACTGAATGCCAGTAATCTCAAGTGCCAAAATAGACCGAGAGATTTGAGTTACGTACAATCTGCCGTTTATCCAACTACTGATTACAATATTAGAAGATTTGTAGAAGGGAGGACTCATCCTTCTAAGATATATATATTAAAAAAAAAAAAAAAAAAACTTTCAATTAAGTGTGTGATAAACAATATAGAAAAAATACAATCAATTAAAAGCTGAAAGTATTTTACCGTAGATACATGACTTGTAATCGGCTAAGGGATAACTAGGATGATCCATTTGCCTCCTAGCGGAGGCTGAGCTTCACGGCAGGATGGTCGTGGGTGAAGGAAGGGTGATCGTCCATTTGAAACCTGACGAAGGCTGAGCCTATCAAATGATGATCGATCACAAGTGAATCTTCAATTTTCTGTTCAAAGACCTGAAGAGAGGCAGTCACAAAACAAGATAGTTGGTGGGTTGACGGCTTGTTCGAGGTCTTGACGGGAGTCAATATTTGTGTGAGCCAGTCAGTGAATCAACTGCCTATTCGAAAACTCAACAGGTGTCAAACACGTGGCTAGACAGTTGGTGAAATCACTTTTAGGGTATGTTTGGGCAGTGGATTAGAAGGGACTAGGTGGGATGGGATTCATCTGGTACTGTGCCAATTCTACTTCATGTTTTGGGAAGAATGGAAAAGGGTCCCATGCCAATTTCACTCGATGTTTAGCAAGTTGTGTAGGACCTACCATGATGTGTGGGCTATATCCACACCGTCCACCCATTTATTGAGATTATTTTAGAGCATGGGCTAAAAAATCAAGTAAATCTAAAGCTCAAGTGGACCCCACCATAGAAAGCAACGGGGATTGAATACTTACCGTTGAAAACTTCTTTGAGGCCACATAAGTTTTGGATCTACCTCATTTTTAGGCCCATGCCATAAAATGATGTTACAAGACAAATTAACGGTTTAGATATAACACGTGTGTTATTCTTAGTAATTTCAAATGATGGTGGTATATCCATTCAATGTACCACCGTATTATCAACAAAGCATGACATTAATTTTATCCCATGGCATCCCTGCCATGGGTAATAATTATGTTTTTTGAATCCCATCCCTACTAATCCCACTGCCCAAACAGATCCTTAGGCCTGTTAGGCTGGCCCAATCCCACGGCGGTAACGATGGTGGTGTCAGTGGATGTCTACTAATCCCATGAGATAGAACAAATTCCAGGATAGATGGCCAGCATGTTTGGGATGGTGGTTGGATTCGGTGTACACCATCGATTTTCAGCCGGGCGTGTTTGGGTATGGCATTAGACTTCTGCCATATCCAACGCTCGCCCACTTTTCCTAGAGTACGAGGGAAATGGATTGGCTCGGTACTATGTGGGCCCCATCATGATGTATGTGTTTCATCCATGCCGTCCATCTATTTTCAAAGATTATTTTATAGGATGAGACCAAAGAAGAGGTATATCACAATCTTTAGTGGACCACGTTACAGGAAACAGTGTTGAATGAGCGTCGATTTTTGGAGGGACCATTTCAGGCACAACCATAAATAGCATCACTCTTAAAAATCTCTATGGTGGTGACTCGTCTACCATATACGTAGCATACTTGTGCAACGATATCCACCGTCCAAAATGTGGGCCCCTGGTGGATGGAGCATAAGCCAAAAAGCATATTGCATAGATAATTTCATTAATACATCTGATATCGACCAATGAATTTGGAGCATTAACAGTTGTTTTAATATTCAATTCGAAGGCCACCAATTAGGTGATAATTGTCAGCCATCCATTTTGAATTTTTGGTGATATTGTGTCCAATTGAGGCCTATCGTTTTGGTTGCCTGGATTGATGTGAATAGCTACACATATGCCACTTGTACTCTACTGAGTCTGAGTCAGAGTCAATATGATTTTGAAATGTTGCAAGCCACACACGTTAGCAACTCATAGTTTACTGGAAGTTTAATTATGGGGTAGAGTCTTATATGCATCTATCACTGTTCAAATATGGTAGTCTCTTCAATCGTACACGCGACATACCTGTAGAGAGATCCAGACTGTCCAAATGTCTGAAAGAAGCATGAATAGATCAGGAGCCATCTGATTTTTCCCTTTAAATTTGGATTACTAATGTGGTGTGGCAAAACTATATGGATAAAACTGAAGCAAAAAAGAAGTATTACATGAAGCATCATGTAATGGAGATCCTGGAATAAGTGCTAGTAGAGTTTGTAAGGGTTACTACAGACATACATCAGAAAATATACTACAGTCTAATAATAATATACATAATGAAGAACATAACCACGATGCCCGTAATAAATGCAGCTACTCTCTCACCAAAAGACATCTCAGTCTCATCCGTCAAAGTAGCCCGAGATACCATGACTCGTGACGTCTGTTGGGTTGACGTACAACATATCCTCCTTGTGTCGAGATGGTCAGAAGAGCCTGATACACATCCATCATATGTGGTTCGTCTTGCAGCTAGTTGGGCAATTGAATTGCCATAGTGACTTTCCTAATAGGCAGATACTTCTTTCACGTTTCTGAACACTCGATGTCGACTCCTGCTGTAGCCTTCTACTTTTAACATGGCCTCCTCCCAAGATACATAAATGTCTAGTCTGCGACCAACGAGTACAACATAATATTTCTCTTTCCCCATCTGTAAATACAAATACAATTAACTCAAATAAGCATGAGGATATACTATTCATACGAAATCAAAAGCATTGAAGTGTTTATGCTAAATTAGAAAATATAACAAATTCAAACAGATGGGAGGTGAGAGGCGCGATCAGTGTGTATTTGCTAAGTTGTTGAACAGTTAAGGATTACATACCCTTGAAGATCTGAATATTAGCCGAACATCCAATATATCAACTAACCATGATTTCCTTCGGCAATATCCGAATTCGTCATCTCGGCCAATCTAGGCATACAATTATAACCAATCTATGATTTTATAATAGCAGAGTTCAAATTCCATATTATATCTAACGTAAACAATTTAATAAGTAGTGTCTACCAAACAGAACATGTCCAAAATACCAGTTAAGTTATTACAAGTCCCAAATTAAAAAACCATATCAAACAAATCCCCATCAAACAGAACCACCGCCACCAGATGCAAACTTATCAAATATTGTTTTCTTTAGCCAATCTACATGACACTCAGGTCATAGACTCACAAAGAAAGACGCGAGTTGCTTGTCCCGACTTAAGAGCTGGCCAACCTCAATAAACTCGCTGTTGATCAGCCCTTGTACCTCCTCTAGCAAATCTAATACTTTGCTTGTTCGATTGACCTCTTCGCTGTCGATTGACCTCCTCTAGTAAATCCAATACTTTGCTTGTTGAAATAACGCATTGCATCTGCTACAGTATTCAGAGATATGCCAAGTACATCACACGGACGAGGTGGTCGCTGACGTTTCTTAGTGCTACTCCCACTACGATTACTTTCAGAATCAGATGTGCAGACAGAAGTACCATGAAACACCCGATGGGACGGAGGAAAATGGAGTGTTCCCTATCGATCTGCCTATAGTATCGTCCAAGAGGTCAACCGTGTCATCGACATCGTCATCGATCCTTGTCTACGTCTCATTCAGATCTCTCTGGACCCAAGACGATGATACCGCCACACTCCTGCTGCCCTGGACGTAGCGTCCTGTTGCTTGATCGGATCCAACAATGACCGCTAAGTCATCCATTCTCTCTATTCTTTTGCCACGTAACCTTTCAGCGCGTGGATGTGACTATAAATTTGAAATCACCAGTAGTAAGTACATTAATCAAAATAGAACATATTTAGCATCCTGACTATATGTTGTCATATTTAAATACTTAACAAAGTTTAGAAGATCATACCCGAAGATATTCTTCCCATACATCATCAGGTGCTGTAACCACCATGCACTCACTATCCCAGTCAAATCCACTGGCTGCCAGCATGTCCTTTATGTCATTATACTCCCTCTTGTGATAGCGCACCCAATTCTTCACATTTTGCCAATTGACAGTCACATGTGTATGTTTTGTCACCGCATCAGCCGCTACTTGATACGCTTCTCTCTTGAAGCTATTGTCTGCCTTCCATCCCATTGCAATTTGTTTTAATAAAGTGTCAAATACTACTTCATCCATTGGTTTTGTCCATCTGACCTTTGCTACCGGGGATAATGGTTCTGCAAGTAATTTTACCGTCTTCTCTCAAGGTAAACTTTGAGTTGGTGTCACTACAGACCTAAGAGGTGACTGTATCAGTGTCGATGCATCGATAGGCGAATAACTCGACATTAGACTTACGCATATGCCACACAGTTACATTTTGCATTGATGCCCCTCTTAAGGTAACACAAATTAAATCATAAATATAAATGTCAACAGCGTGGTTGTCAAAATAGAAGATGTATAATTTCATCAGCACTTAAAAATATTTCCTATATTCATGCATACGTTGTGCTACATTAATCAAAACATTCTCTCTATTAAGAGATATAGTACGTTATCTAGTCCTACTGTTTTGTTGCGAATCTACCTACATCCGTCACGCAATATCATCTCGCACTCTAACCCATGCTTCTTTCTCTCTTTGAGTGGTTCGAAGTAGCCCATTGCCTTTTATCGTTTGTTGAGACCTCATGTGGTGTAGGGTTATTATCCACATCATTTACTGGTATACCTAAATCTTGTGGATCATGATGGTTCTGCCAATCTGATTGTATGAAATTGTGCAAGACACAACAAGCTATCACAAATTTCACTTGTGTATAGAAGGGATACTGCATCGCCATTTTTAAAATAAAAAATCTGGCCTTAATTACGCCGAAACAACATTCTATGGCATTGCGTAGCTGCGCATGTCGATAGTTAAATAGCTCCTTCATGTTTCCTGGTGCAATCCCAGTTCGATACTCTTGCAAGTGGTATCTAACCCCACGATAAGGAGCCATAAATCCCGGTGAATGAGCATATTCAGCATCGATGACGTAATACTTGCCTACACATTTAAATGACAGCTTTATTAAGGGTCCATTCGAAGCATGACTTAGTAAAGACAAGTAGGTAAAATGATTAAGATCACCAAGGATTACCAGTTTAGACAATTAAAGGATCATCAGCGCAACTCAGAGCATTGTGTAGCACCCTCGCGTCTGAGGCAGAACCTTCCCACCCAGCCAATACATACAAAATCTTCATATCAAATGAACACGCCGCTAGTACGTTTTGAGACAAGACACCTTTCCTGTTGTGGAAACTGGCATGGTCGACTGCTTGTATATAAGCAGGAATATGTGTCCCATCAATTGCGCCAACAAAATCCTAGTTGTATTTCATGACAGTTCAAAAGGCAGAAGTACGCATCTGAATAGTTGTGTATAAACAACGATATATAAAAAATAAACTTTAAGTATTAATTTAATAACTGAAAGTATGCCGCCCAATTTAAGTTCGTTTGAATTTCAACAGGTGTCTCTTGTCCAGCTTGATTAACGTAATGAGGATATAGTGATACCAATGCATCTAGTAAACGGTTAAAATGGCGGCTTACGGTTTCACTCGATCGAATGAATCTATGTCCTATCACCTAATTTCAAATGTTATGACCAACTGTGTATAGGAAAATAACCAGTTGTTCTTCTAGACTGACATAACGAGTATCTGTAAGATGTGTCTTATCACGTATTTCATTACATAGTGCAAAAATGCTCCCTGACTCATTCTTAGTTAAGTAACACATTCCCGATCACTGGACCAAATGATTGAGTTTATAAACCATGCCCGTTCATCATCTTCGGTACATGCCGGCAGTTTGAACAAGTATTCTCGATAGTATTCGCCGACCGCCGACACACAAGCTGCCACGGCATGCATAACCATGGTTCTTTCCATCTCTTCATCCGATTCACTATCCATACTAACGATTGGATCACCTACACTTAAATTGTAGGAAATTGTGTTCAATGTAAATAACTACGCCTTTTCCACTACTATCAATATTCCTTAAATATTCCATTGTCATAACTTTGTGACTAGTTGAAGCATATAATACATCATTCAAAAGCATTGATGGGTTCTAAATCTTGGCCAATGTCAAAGGCAATTGACCACTAAACGATTTTTCAAAATTATATCATTTTAGGGGGACTAATCTTGAGTTTCCTTAAAATTACTTAACAGTTTTTGTTATTCTTGTGGTATTTAACTTCATAGACTAACCCATATTTGCTTGAACCACCTGATCATGGAAAATTGGGAAAAAATCATTTGATGATGGAACATCTACCACCTTCATGTCCTGATTGGAAGATCGATGGTCAAGCAATTGCCATTGATAGAATTCTCAACTCATAGGCATTATCTTCTCAAACAAGATTGTTTCATAGTACTCACCAAGAAAGAATAGTTTCTTGACGAGGTCGACATTTTTTTGGACTCGTAAAACAATCCATGTAGGTCCCACCCTTTGATCATCCAACTGTTCATATTTTGAGCCATTTGTGATGACCCAAAAAATCTTTGTGATTGGGTGATCTTAACCGTTAGATCATGACCTAGTTAAATCTACTACATTGGTTGACATAGTCCAGTTTCAGTGGGGTAGGATCATGTGATGTGATAGTATTTCAATAAAACTTGTGGAAAAATAAGAACCCAATTCAAGTAAGAAAGAAATTCTGAATCAACTATAGAAAAATCAGAAGATAAGAGAAACCTATGTCAGAAATATTAAGAAAACTTCCGTATATATAACCTTTACTCACATCTCCATCAAAGCTTATGTAAAAGCAAGATAAACTCAATCCAAATAAGATAAAAAAGACTTAAAAACTATAGGAAAAAAAAAAAACAAATTAAAAGATTAAAGTGTAAACGGGTGTGGCTTGAAATAAGCAAAACCAAAACAACCAAGGTCAGTCCAGTTACACCCAAGTGGCAACTATGAAGAAATGAAACAAAACAGTCGAACTTTCAAATTTTAGTAGACGCAAAACCATATGGTAGAGAAAAATAACAGAAATGAAAGATGAAAATTTTAGTTACACCCAAGTGGCTACTTACTTGAACACAATAACAGAAAGAAACGATGAAAATTTTAGTAACACCAAAATTATACTAATCTTCTCTAACAATCTATAACAACAATCCTATTCTTTCATATAAGTTGTCAAAGTATTAGATTAAGCAAAGACACCCTTTCACTCACCACCCTTCACTTTCTCTACCCTTTCCTCTCCTACCTTCTTCTCTATCTGACTTCAATGGCATTAGATTAAGCAACCCAATTCAGGTAAGATTCCTTCAGTGAAATTATACAATGCTTAGATGAACACCCCACATTTTGTGTGTGTGTGTGTGTGTGTGTATTTGTTCATTATGTTGACCATAAAGCAAAGCATCAGCCCAACAGTCACCTAGCATTTTTTTCACTGTAATGCTAGGATATATAAAGAGATGAAAGGATATTCACTGACCTGTGATGCTGCACTACCAAACTAGGAAGCCTTCAGCCCACTATACAATCCACCCCAATCTTCAGTTCTTACAGTCTTCAAAAAAAAAAAGAGTCTATATTATGTTGATAAGTAGTCTGTTGCAAAGAGGTTTTTGTGATACCTGGCCTCTTAATAAAGTCTGTTCCAGCAATACAATCCACAATCCACAATTCGCGTAATAGGATTACAAATACCACTTAGAAAACAACACTCTAGCTATTGTGATCACCATTGTGGCTTCATATACCAAAGTGGGCTTCACAATTTTCAACTTTACTACTTTTCAAAGGAAAACAAATGAGGGCATTTTGGTATGTAACAAATTTCTCAGGAATTTTAGAGTAAAAATCCCTTTATATAACCTATGATCTTTAATACATATTTGATATTAATGAAATGAACACATTTTTTTAAGTAGCAACCAAACAGGCCCTAAGACCAACCAAGACATTTTTTTCTAGCTTCCAAGTTTAGTTTAGTGGTTGATCAACTGCTCATCAGTTTAATCAAGGGAATTGATATTGAGACCCACCCTGATAGACAAATAGACCCTTTATTTTCTACTTATGATTAAGCAATGTTACAACTTTCTAATATTTTTCAACTTCTAAGTTCAGTTCAGTGGTTGATGAATTGCCCATCAGTTTTATCAAGGGAATCAATATCACTCTGCTGACAAACAGACCCTTTATTTTCTACTTATGGTTGGACAATGGAACAACTTTGTGCTATTGTATTACCAAAAAGTGCAAGGAGCAGGTGCATTTATTAGTCAAGGTGGGTACAAAATGTATTGTTTGTGGATACTGAAAAAGTTTGGATTTATTGCTCAACATCTAGCCTAACATAGTTTAGTAAGCAGAGTTAAGAACCTATTTGCAAGGCTTGACTACTGATGGGAGAGCGAATTTACAGAAATGAAGTGCAAACATCTAAAACACACTGACAACCACATTGCCTCATACAAAATTATCTTTGTCACATTCACCATTGTAGTTATAGTCCATACATAGCATTGTCCATCATCAGTAGGCTATAGATAGGGAAGATAAAATTTCAACCAATGCTAGCAACTGCAAAAGAACATTTCAGATAAGGAACCAGGTATCTATTGACCACCATCTAGATACTGGATCATACATGAAATCAACTCTCTAGGTCAAATTAACTCAACCAAGTAGTCAAACTAAAGGTCTAACTAGTACTTTTAAGACTAGTGAACCTCAATTGAGCACCTAGAAAATGCTATTTAGCACTCAACAAGCTGGATTGAAAATCTCGGGTGAGTTTCAAATCAATTTGGAGCCAGGCCTTTGTTGAGTTTCCAAACCTTGCTACTGACTATCTTGGGATTCGTGAACAGTGCATCAGCAGAATCACAGGCATGCAGATGGAGATAGCTAATACCTGCTGCATTTTCTTTTTTACTATTATAAATCATGAACGTTTTAGAAGAAAAAGAACAACTATTATACAATCTACTCAAGGAAAGAGACACCCCAATGCCAAAAACAAGTTTGCATCCCCTTAACTATGGTGTCAGCAATACAATCCACAATCCACAATTCGCGCAATAGGATTACAAATACCACTCAAAAAATAACACTTTGGCTATATAACCATAAAGCCGGAATACAGTAGAGAAAAGCATAGCACATGTATGTTCATAATCCAAACTGTCTAAATCAAGGATGCTATCATGAAAGCAGAATAGGCCAAAAATTATCACTGATCAAACGATCTCAACTGTCCAACTTTACCACTCGAACGTTCACTTTATACCATTAATTTGACGGGCTCCAATCAGAATATAAAGATCATCTGATCAGATTGATTTTCAGGCTATGCTGTATCCACAACAGAGCCTACAATTTCAGTAGCAAACCGACACTACATGCCACCTGCAATGGGTGTGCTGCTATAAAACAGTAGGAAAAATCCCTAACACAGGTAACATACAACCGAGAATCCACACTGTCCATATGAAGATAATTCGTACACCCACACAACTCGCAAACCCATTGACAGGAAATATAAGGTAGTATTTTAACCAAATTCTTTCCCCAAATGAACGAGACACAGTTAGACTTACCTGCGAATGATAGAGTTTCTGACCTCCTCATCGGCTGGGTTGAAGACGATCGACCCTTCAAGTCGAGATGAGTTTGGGAATCAGGATTCACCATCTGCAACATCCCTCTCACTGCTCGTCGTCCTTTAAATAGAGACCACCTCCCCTCCCCTAATAAATCTCGTCTGTCAAACGACGTTGCTGTAATGGCCGCCTGAATTGACTTTTCCCATCCCATCTCGTATCCCACAGAAGCAAATCTAAGGACCAAATGATATCCCAAGGAGATCGCCTGTATCCCTCGTAGTCGCCAGCGCTGTTTACGAGGGCGACTGGGATGACATAACCCTTCAATTCCAAACAGACTATGGGATAGGTCCTCCTTCCGTAGTCAACCTAATATCACCTACTCCCATCCCGCGTGACTGTCCAAACACGCCCTTAGCATGTAAGAGGAAAGCCCTGCAACTTTTTGTTTGAAGTTAAGCAATTTTCCTAGTGATCCAATGGGGATGCCATGGAAGTGGGGTAGAAGTTAAAGATCACCTATGATATGATACAATGTAGAGCTTGCTAGTGATGGGGATTTACAATAAACTAAATAGATAAGCATCCATTAGATATGAAGAATAGGTAGCGTTGTGTTGGGTTTGGTTGGGTTAGCATGAGCTTCAAGCTTTTCACTCTTGGCTTTATTTATAGGTATTTTCGAAGATTGCTAGAGTGTTATTTTTGTAACTACTCCCCCACATTTTTTGAGCAACCGTTCAAGCCACTATGGATAGTGACCAATCATATTTTTCCAAGTCGGTGTACAAATGGTTATTGTTGGCTAGTTGCTCAAACATACACACTTCCTTATGCTATTACGTAGCGATGACCTTTCGTCTTTCACCATGTGTATGTTTTGGTCTTAAATTCGGCCATGCAGAACACGTGTGGATTGCAAGCATGCCAAAATCGATTGGGTCCTATTCAAATTGTGATCACCAACCCTTGGTGTCAAGATAGAGCGAGGTTCGGTCGTTGCTTGACCATTCATCTATTCAACCAATAGTCATACACTCATTACTTAGGTGATTGGCGGATGTTGTGACTCTTCCTCCAATGAGCTCTTTTTTTTTCCTTGAAAATTCAAAGACTTTTGAGCATGTAACAATTGTACAGTTGAATTGGAAAGGATGGGAGAGATGGATGTGGAAAAGAAGTGTGACTTACCACTACAACGGGATCATCGACCTGACTGATAGTAGTAAGGTGCTTTAGGAGGTAGCGTACTGATCAATGAGGCAAAGGCAATGCTGAAGATAACAATTATGGTGAGCCCAATGTATGAGGGTAGGAGGATAGATTCCTAAGCTAAGATTTTCCTTTAGATCCAGCACGTAAGCACAGATGGAAGGGAATTATAACTATTAGCCACATGTAAGAGTCGGTTCGATGTATGCGTAGGGATGGAATGAAACTAAATCTACCGTAAGGGTTCACTGCTGATAAGCAGTGAACTAAACCATATACAAAATGTTGCACTGGATTGTAGTTTATTTTTTGGATTTGAAGAGGGGTTCCTCGCTTTGGATCTACTTCTACTATTTATGGCTTTCTAGGAGGGATGTGAGAACAATCACCTGTCTATGTGATGCTTTCACATGTAACCAGCTGGGAAAGAGTAGTTACATTTATCAACCATGATCATATCTTCATTGGATGGTTACAACGTGCTCTAGGTCTAATGTGGTTGGAACAATTGCCTACCTTAATTCAAAGATAACCTGAATACCGAAAACACCCCAGAAAAGATGACATGTTCTTCAAATCTCTGGTGTATGATTCTCAAATATCTTATATACCACGTGGCTTGTTCTGCACCGTCTATCTAGTCTGAATGGATTTTGGTATAAACATTGTCCCCTCACATTTTTGACTATTCAATAAAGAAGATTTAGAAATGTGGTGATGCATTAACGAGATGAACATGCGGCATACTTTGCTTCTTCGATAACAAACGACGTCTCTATCTTTTTATTCTTTCAACCATACATTTACCATGTGTCATATAGAGAATATGTTTTTGTATCTCTAACGTAGATTTTGTCTCGGAATTCGTTTGGATTATCATGTGACAATTAATGATGCGTAAGTGGTGGCTTCATATATGTTATCTTGTCTTTCTTGTTCATTTTTACTTTGTTTCTTCCTTCAAAACCCTATTCCTCATTTGCTTCTTATCACCATGGTTTTAAAGAAAATGAAGCTTTTCAACCTTTCAGTGTCTTCGACCTCTTTTTTTACTACTTTGTTGGAGCTATTTTTCCTTCTAGGTTTCTGCATATCTAATTTTCTCATCCAACTCCTAAGATTTGAACCCTAGTTTGTATCCTAGGCTTGCCATTCATCCAACTTCTTTTCCCGATCATTCTGACATCACTCCATTCTTTTCAGCTAACAAGGAAGAAAACTTCTTGATCAACCATAAATCTTTCAATTGAAAATATTAGGAGCCAGGGAAGACTCCTCAATTGTGGCTGAAACCTCCTAAGGAATGGATCAACTGGCCCCGACAAGTCAAAAGTCAATTCTTTATTCATTGGACCGAGGTTGGGATTGTCAAATGCATTTATCTATTAGCCTGCATGATAGATCCTAACCTAACTCTTATTATTGTGGCGGCTTGCTTTTAGAGTCACTTGACCAACTCATTCCACTTCCGATGTGGCCCTATGAGTTCGACCGTTATGGACATCTATGCTCTGACGTCCCTCCTTCCATCAAGATATCGGTTCTATCTGGGGTGCGATGCCGACGAATCTTCATTTAATATTTCTGGTGTTTATATGTCGTACAACGCATTTATGCAATAAGAATGCAAGATTGAGGGGGTAGTTACCCATCAAGAGCATTATGATTTCCTCCTGATGTGGATTTGTCAGTTTCTTACGTCAAAGCTAAAAGATAATAATAATAATAATAACTAAAGAATATGTCAGTCTAATCGATCTTCTCATGTCCGATAAACAAGTAACTCTTGTTCCTTTCCTTCTTTCTCATTTGTAGCAACACTTTTCTTTTAATGAATCAAATTGGTTTTATCCATTTTGCACTTGAATGCCTACGAATTTTCTTTTAGATAAATTCAACCAAATATTATGAATTAAACTGCTCGAGGTATCATTGATTCATGAATCAAATCTTCATGCCTGTTACGTTAACTGCGAACCCCTTTAATTCCCAAGCATACTCGACAACTGAACGACCTCCTACCGAAAATCAAATGTTGCCATGTAGAGGCTATCTGCTGCTACGCTACATTAAATATATCCCTTAGAATGGCTTTTATACATTCTATTATCACTCGAATTTGGTCGATCCCATAACACCTCCTATGAACTAATGGGTACCAGCACTTTAATGGAAAATGGGGTATCAATGGGGGGCATTGGTTGTGGCCGGGGACCCTCCGATGCCTAAGTCAATAAATGAACTCAAAGTATGTATAGCTAGAGTCGGAATCTTTGTGCGTACCTTTTCCTTTAAGTGGGGTGATGTATTTATAGGTTTGTGAGGCAACTTGCGTATCCGAGTAGATTTGCAAGATATGCTGGAGGGGCCCATATTGGAGTTGAAATTTATTATCGAGTATGTATCAGATTATGCCTCGATTGGTGTGATCTTTGGCTAAGATCTCGTTGGGTAGTCCTGCTCGTATACGACGTGAGATTCTCTTCAGATATTTCCATCCCGAGCTTGAGGTCGGTATTCGAGATCGAGGTCGATGTCCATGGTCATGGTGATCAAGGTCGACATCCATGGTCGAGGTAGGCATTCATAGTCGAGATTGACATCGGTTGTCAAGATCTATCTGTTGGGTTTTGGACTGCGAAATCACACAGAGATGGATCTACAACAGCAATCCAAGAGCACCAAGCAAACACAAGAGAACACAAATATTTAATGTGAAAAACCCTTTCAGAAAAAAACCACGGCACAAAGCGACGGATCTTCACTATGAAAGCAGAAATTACAACGAGAAAAGACTTACTCAATTCAAACAAGCTTGAATCTCACCCTTGCCACACCCTTTGCAAACCCTAGAACCCTTTTAGAAAGCCTTAGAATCCCTTAGAATAATACCTCCCAATCCCGTTTACACCCATATATATAGTTTTAGGAAGAATCCCAAATAAAATCGGAAAGAATCATAAATGAAATCGGAAACAAATCCCGCACTTTCGTAGTTGCATGAAAAATCTGCGCAGAATCTAATTGATTTAAGACGTCAAATACAACATTATCGATGTACCTTATCACAGAGCCGGGTTGACTTCATCTCAATCATTGAGTTTCCTTGCTCAGCTCATCTTCCCTAATAGTAAGTACTTCGATAGTTCAAGGAGCTTGCTCTGATGGTTCTCTATCACGTGTCTCATACGTCAGGACAGTTCAATTTTTCCCATAATAGTTGGCCCCTCCTTACTTTCGAGTTTTATGTTCATAAGTTGATGCTTTATTTATTTATTTTCTTTTTCTCGGCTAAAGGTTTCTCCACCGTTGATAAGAAGTAAGCCAACCAATTATTAATTCATGAGACCCGTTGATCAGAGTCCCATAGTAATTCTTCCATTAGGAGTGGAATGATTCTAGCTGCTAGGGACAATTAGTGAAGAGAGGGAGTGTGGAAGAAGAGCTAATGGAATTAAACCTAAGAACTAATGAAATTAAACCTTCTATGGAGAGTCTAAAAGATGGTGACCGAGTCTAGAACTAGTCGATGAGTCGGAGGTTGGGTGCAAGTCCAGTGAATGAAAGGAAAATGGATACCTTGAGCCAAACCGAACTGGCGAGCAAGAAGATAGGGGCAATATTGTTCATTGCCGACATTGGCATTAACACCTATGTCTATAGTACCACTATATAGTAAGTCTTTGCAGATTAAAAAGCTTTTTAAAGCAGCATCCCTGAGGCTTGCCATTTCGGTGTCAGCAGGAACGCCGTGTGTTCCTGTTCATCAAATTCATCCCAAGATTTGCATTGAACAGCCATGAAGGTCGAATATGCCTTACTAATCTTGTTTGGAAGAATGAAAGGATGTGAATTTTTCATAGCAAAGCCAGGGTAGACAGGTTCTTCAAAGGATAGGAGGTGAGTGCATGCACATACATCCATAATTGGTGGACCAGTGAGCCCACATTTAAAATGAAATGTATTGGTCGACCGACTCCAGAAAGTTGATGCTACTACAAGGAGGAAGGAATTTGCCAGATATTCATGTAGGGAAATTTTGATGCATTTATAATTCCGGCTTGTCTCCTTTTATGATTTAACGTGAGAACTATTTAGCCCAGTCATTCATTGGTTTCGGCCATGCTCGTTGAGACTTGAATGCATTGGAGGGGTCCGAAAGATTGTCAAATTAGACAAGAAAAACTTCATTAGGGAACTTCCGAAAGCTAGGCTCGATTTCATGAAGTTGTTCATAAGTGACTAAAGGATGAAAATTAGGACCAATCATCAACAATGTAGTGTCTGGTTTGATTGCAGTGTTGAATTGGAGATCATTAATTACTCTGGACAACAGAATATCGAGGTCTGTGATGAATGATTCTAAGTGCAAAGTTGGAACAAAAGAAGAGGAAGATGCAACCATAATGAATTGAGGAAAGAAAATTATGAAGACTTTGATGCAAGAGAGAAGAAGTAAAGAGTGAAAGATGAGAAGCACAGACTTAAGAGTTGTTTATATATTAGCCATGATATATGAGCATTAATGAAAAGGTAATCATGACTCTTCATATGATACAATTTTATGCAATGTATCACATGGACAGGTTAAAAGAGTGTGACAAAGGATATCTCTTGATACAAAATCGATCGAGTAGAATCAATGGGGAAAGAGCACGTAGATTAATGGTCAATTACATTTATCATATCGGGGAATGGAACAACGTTACTGTCACCTTGTTACCAAAGGCAAAACAACGTGGGGGTTAATGTTGTACCCTATTTCTGGCCATTCTGAGAAAGCTAATAGGAGGGCAACATGTGACATTGCATGAGGAATAAGAAGTAGATAAAAAGATCTTCAAGATTTGGTGTACTTTTTGTGGGATTATAGCTAGCGTAAATCTAATTCTACACATCAGTGGATGGTTGACGGAGTGTTGTGGTCGATTTATAAGAAATATAGTCGATCTATTTAAGATATATAAGGCGACCTAGGGCAACAAAGCCTTGGCTGATAGAAGTGGAACTATCATGAAGAGAAATGTAATAAAAGAAAGATCTAGAAAAGAAAATAATCTAGAAAAGCTTTTGGACTGTTGTAGCCGTTGCAATAATAGAAGAAGGTTTTGAAAGAATAAGCTACAACACAAATATATAAATAGCAGAGGAATGTGACAAAGGAATATCCAATATCCAACAACAAACCTAACCAACTAAACTACAAAACCTTATTAATTTATCTTTTATCTCAACTTATCATAAGAGTAGCGATAATTCTTAGTCATAATCTTTAGTGGTAATTTAAGTCTACACTCAAATACTGTATTTGTTCTTTATCCAATATTAAGCAGTTCTTTCAAGAGAATCATTCTTGCAGTTGCTCCTAGTGACGGATTGTGAGTTTTTCCTTTCGTTTAATTTGCACTAGTATTATGGTAGTCATTTCTTGTGGAAGGCACAAAGTAACCCATCTTCAGTGGAAGAACCCCACCATCTGATTATTGCATGATCATTATAAACTTTTATAAGTGGCCAAGTGATCGATCTTCTCAAAATCTAGTCATACAAGTTCATATTGGACGTATCTACTTATTTTATCTCTTAATGTCAAAATCGATCAATTTAGATCGAGCTGTTATATTGATTCTAGGTGCCAAGCAACCAACACATGGCATATCATTCAAAATAAACAGTCAAAACTGCTCACACCAGTTTAGATGTATCTTGAACAAAAACTTAAGTTAGGAATAAAAGACATCTGATGGTATTCTTTCAATGATAAGGTATTCAGGAATCGAGGATAAGATTGTTAAAGAAAACCTAATTTTTTCTCCTAGAGAAAGTGGTTCTCCACATTTTAGAAGGTTTACTTTTAGTTAATATAAGCAACTAACACAAGTTCTAAGTGCCTGTGTACCAAGGGTCATCGACAGCCATAATATAAAAAGAAGTATATACTATAAAGACGAGGGTGGCGTGTGATATAATACCCCTCTTTTATTATAGCATCTTTGATTTGATTGAGAATATGATGTAATACTGCTCTTTCCTCAAATGCGGATTGCCAGAGACAGCCTGTCACAGGAAATCCGAAACTAAATGGGTGCGGATTTTTTGCTAAGTAAGTCCGAAGTTGGAAGTACAAGTCAGAAGCGAGGTGCAATGTGGGGCCAGAAATCCACCCCTGAAAAAGGCGAGCTAACAGTCCTAGATTGGGGGGGGGGGGGTTTGTTAATAGACTATGTCAAATAAAAACTTAAAGTACTGAAATAATAAATAAATCAAAACAAATATAAAATCTCAATAGCATTAGTATTGAAAAATTGATTCAAACTTAGTTTGTAGGACAACCTTACACCAAAAATAAAGTTTTAGGTAAGACAACCTGATTTCACGAATGTTTGTAAGGATTAAGATCTCAAACTAAGAAAGAGTCAAGAGAGCTATCTATTACAAGCATTCACCACATTTGCATAAATAAAGTACAATCATTCACCACATATGCAAAAACTAAACATCCACCACAAATACCAGGAGTTATAGTGGTTCATTGTGTATACCAATTATTCTCAAACAGCCACACCTACTCCGCTCCCAATAATCACAACCCACGTGATATTGACGTTCACTAAAAATAAGGTTTTCACAGGTTCACCTTAAAACCTTACACAATTGTGATTTTAGAAGGACTATCACAAACAGAAACCCTACGCTGAGATTTTCTGGCTATCTCAGTCAAAACCAATATATGAAATTTTCTTATTATCTCAAAGAAACCAAAAATACAGAATATAGAACTGACTTATCTTCTTCTTGAAGACGAATCTCTTGAAGTAGCCTGTAGAACCACTTTGATTGAAGTAGAACGTCCAATGTCTAGTAACACAAACAAAGGTTCTAAGTTCTAGATTGATTTTAAATTAATTCAAACCAATTGCTAATTGTTTGAATTCCTTAAGATCTCAAAAAAGAGTGATTACTCTCTTTTAAAAAGTAAGATTCATGAAAAGAGAGATTCATGAAAAGAGATCAAAGAATCAAAACAAAAGCTATATAAACAAAATATTAAAATATCGTGTAATAGCTTGAAGATAATGGAGACTTCTCTCTTTCTTTGTGAAGGCTTTTCTTAGCTTTGATGAGTAATTTTGGACTGGGAGAAGCTTTTATTTATAGGCTGAAAAGTTGTTGCTTCGACTCGTCTAAGATCTAACCAAATTTCAAATTTTGGGCGCGATTGGATAAAACTGTTGTTCGACTGGTCGAAGGCCCTGCTCGACTGATCGAGGGTGCCAAATTTAAGTTGCTGGACTTTGAGTCAAGCAACCCTCGACTGGTTGAGAAACCACCAGAAATATCCATTTTTGGATTTCAAACTTGGACTGGTCGAAGACTATCTTAGATTGGTCGAGCCACAACTTATACTAGTCGAACTAAGGCTTAGACTAATTGAACTAAAGCCTAACCAAAGTATAAAAACCCATATAAGTTTACCATTTGAAAGCACCTAAGTCTAAGATCTTTCTAGGGTCAATTATACCTAAGAAAATTAGACATTGAAGATTAACGCTTGTTCTTCTTCTTAAATCTTCAATAGAGCATATTAGATCTTCAACTTGAAGTATATTGAAGGTGGAGCTTCATTTTCTACTTGAAGTGTAGTAGAACTTGAACTCATTTTATCTTGAACTTTAGTTTGAACTTTCCAACTTCATAACTTGTACTTTTCAACTTCATGACTTGTACTTTAAGCTTGGTCTCCATAGTAGATGATGAGCTTGAATGACTTGAGACTCGAACTTTCCATCTTGATCCACATTAGACGGACTATAACTCAAGCTGTTTTGTCTAAACAAAATTTGACAAACAATGGTGTGCTTTATACAATATAGCACTTACAACCCCGTCCGTCAATTTTATCAGATCACGTTAGGACTCGAGGATTGCGGGGTGTGCACACCACCGACCTTCGTGGTGGGTTTACGTCACTAAGGTCTATGAGACATATCCAAAGCTCAGGTGAACTACACTACAGAAAGATGTGAGTATTGAATCTCATTATTGAAAACTTCTTGAGCTACAAAAGTTTTGGATCAAGCTGATATTTGTATTTTCATCTAGGTCTATGTGACCTTATGAACAAGTTGGATGACAAAGAAATCTCATAGTGGTCTGTTTGAAGGTTTCAATGGTTGGTGTTGTTGTCCCTACTATTTAATGTGGTGTGGTCTACATTAGCTTTAGATCACGCACTAAAATAATCTTGCAAAATGGATGAACAGTGTGGATATTGTTGAAATTTGTGGTTTTTTGAAAAACAATTCAAAATTTCAAAATTTTGGAATTTTTCCGCCAAAATAATTTTCGGGATTTTTCAAATGAAAAGTGCAGTGCGTGCTTTTGTCCCACATCGAAAAGGATAGGAGAAGTTTTGGAGTTTATATATGAATGTGAGCTTTGGAGATCGAGACACTCGGGTTGCGTGTTTAGTGCGTAACATACACGTGCATGGGCACGGGTGAGGGCAGCGTGGCTGTGGTGGCACTAGTTGGCGCACTTCGCACGTGCGTATCATGTCGCAGAGTGGTCACTCCCTCGAGACCTTACACAAACTGTCATGAGACGGTGCGGTCGCAGTGTGAGGGATCTAGTAGGAGCCAGGGCTTTATAGGCGACCGAAAATGGTCGGATCTTTAATCCGAAACGGTAAGCCGTTTCTAAAAATGGCTAGCTGCTTTAAAAGCCATAACAGTCCGAAAACGGACTGGCTTGATGATCCAACGGTCAGATCTTCCGATCCGACGATCAGAAATGGCCGAAATTAATGATCAACGGTCAGAAACATTTTTCAAATGTTCTGAACCATTGATGGCCATCTAGAAATGGCCCACTCCCTGATGCCTATATAAACTAGACTATTCTAGTACAAAATTTATCATCTTGAACACAAATCTCTCCCTTCCATCAGATTCTCAATAGCATCTTATTTTAGAATATTTTTAAATGATATTTACTGTTTGATTCTGCCAGACGATCTGCTCCGTTGAATTGTTCCTAAGTGGACCCATTGTGATTGTTGCATGCCGAATCCAGACAGACTTGTCTTATCCTAAAAGCAAATATTCGCCTGTAACCCATCAGCAATTGATAAAGGGACAAATCACGCTTTAAGGACAACGTATCATTTTACATTATTCAGACTAGTGAAACGAAATAATCGAAATTTATTTTATTTCATTTTTATTTTACGTATATCCAACCCATCTTTTTCCAACAGATACAACACATACATGATGGTAGAGTCTACAGATCTTAGTGAAGTCAACCATATCACAGAAGAAGGCGGTCACACCACACAATCCACTTCCCACCGGAAACTAAAGTGGGCCAACACGACAGTAAGGATTAATGAACGTCTACTGTTGAAACACTTGTGCGGCCACAAGTTTTGGATAAGACTAACACTTTTGTGTTTTGAGTTCATCTCAATAGGAATGTCCTTGTGAACGGGCTTAGATGTAATATAACATTACGGTCGTCAGGGAGGTTTTAACGGTAGGCATTTTCCTACTCATTTCTTCCTTATTGTGCGGCCCACTTGCAAGCTTGAAATGCCTCTTTCTTGGGCTATGTCCGAACATAAGCCGGCAAAACGGAGGGAAGGAGTGGATTTCTCAAAAAGTGGTCCCCCCTTAGCTTCTCAGCGCAGCAACTTCCTGGGAGCTGTGGTCGCCGCCTCTCTCCATCGAATCTAGATGCTGTAATAAAAGAGGAGTAAATGAATCTCTTGACTCGATCGATGCGGATTGGAGGTGGAAGGAGATAAGCGTTCTCAAGGTAAACGAATCTTCTTATTCGAGCTTCTTCTTTCCATTCCGATCTGGTCCCATCTCTTTCTCGCGTTTTTCTATGTATTTCGATGTCAATTTCTATATTTTCTTGGTTTTATTGCGAAGCATGGGCCTGGAAAAGCGTCTGTAGGATGTAAGTTGTATCTAGATCAATGCTTTCTTGCATTTCTTGTCCCTATTGCACGATCAGACGGTTCGATCTGGTGGGATGTACTCAGATCTCTCCATCTGGGCCATCTATTATCTGATGCTGTTACTGATGTCTGTTTAGGTTGTTTTCTTGTCGCATGGAATGGATCTTAGACGTATTAATTCATTCCAAATTCTTCGCTTCTGAAAGTGTTGTTTTGATATATCTAGCCTCCTTTTGTACACTTGGCAGGGTTGATGGAAGATTAGGACCATCCAACTAGATATATCATAGTTGGAAAGCCATGCATATTGATTGGACAATCCCAGCTGTTAAGTACTAGCAAGAAATGAGTCCCACCTGCTGAGTGGCTTGGATTTCACACATTGTTCTATGTTGCCACATGTAAGAAGTGAGTGCCGAAAAAGATTCGAATCTTGGCACATGTGCCAAATTCCCATCCAATCATCATGCGGTCATACTCATATGAGAAAGATGGATGGTAAGAAAGAAATTCATCAATGGCCTATTCATTGTACTAATTAAAGCACCACCTGATTGATGGTTGGGCCGGGCGTGTTTTATTACCACGTGAGACACGTCTGAGATCTCGCATATATGTGCAACGTGGGTATGTGTGCACTGATTCACCTCTTCAGTAGACGTGGATTGCATCTAGCAGGGACTTTGTTGGGGCGACCGTGAGAAATCCATTACTTCCCTCCGTTTGGATCAGATCCAGTTGGATCCACCTCCAAGTCCGAACATCTGTAATCAGAACCAAATCTGACTCGGATTCAAAAGTTAGATATTTATATTCAATTCATTTATAAATAGCCAGATCCAAAAATTCATATAGCCATCAAGGCCGGATTTGGTTCAAATCTACCACATTACAAACCGAAAAGCCATACGGAAATCACTACCATGGAAGTCAAAATGGTTGATGGATTGAAGCATGAAATAGTGGGGATCGGATCGGATCTCACTGCTAGATCTAGATCCGACACGAGTATAATTCAAATTTACTTTTACAGACCCAAATCTAATCCATTTAATTAATCGAACCTATTTTAAGATCCATCTCTGCATTATGTGAATTCGGAGCAAATCAGATCTTGGATTTGATCTGTTCCATTAAGGCCCTGTTTGGCTGGGTAGGGTGGATGGGATTAGGTTGTATTAGGATGGATTGGAAGGAGCAATCCCAGGATTTGGCCCGGCGTGCCAAACACGCAGAAGTTGGATATAGCAATCCCATAGGATTGCCAACAATCCACTGACATCACCATCGTTACCTTGAAATCCACCCAATCCCTCTTAATCCCATCTATTTTACTTAGGACATGTTTGGTTAGAAATCACGAGATTGGCTGACGTAATCCCAGGATTGGCCAGGCGAGCCAAACATACTCGATGGTGAATTTCCTTGATATAGCAATCCCAACAATCCACTGACACAATCATCATTACTTGCCATCCACCCTAATACAATCTAATCCCATGGGATGGGCCCGTCCAAACACGCCCTGAGAGACCTACGGGCAGGGGTGGGAAGTTATCCGCATGGCACCGGGACTAGCTATATACAGACGGTCATTTTAGCGGCTATGTGGGGCCACCATGATATATATATATATGTATATATATATATATATGTATATATATATATATATATATATGTATATATATATATATATATATATATATATATATATATATATGTATATATATGGGAAAAGGTACAATGCTCTCGAGCTGATGATAAAGCTGTGTAGGCCCCACCGTGATGCGTGTTGACCATCAACACCGTACATTTGATGGGTTCCCTTTAAATTATGGGATATCTCAAGAATCATCCCTATACAGAACTCAAGTGGGCCATACCATTTAAAATTATGTGAAGATACCGTTAAAACATATAAAAGCACTTGGTGGCGTCCACCTGAGTTTTTCATGCGCCTGAAACTTGGTTTGAACCCTCATTCAAGTGGGACACACATAATGGATGGGCTGGATTTGCAAACCACATCTCTGTGGGCCCTCAAAAATGGTTATGAATGTTTTAATGGTGCACGGCCCCTCTCCACTTCTGTATGTGGTGTGGCCCACCCAAGTCACGGATTGACTTGATTTTTGAGACCTAGGTCGAAATAGTGCATCTTACTGATGGGGTAGATGTTCGAAACGCATCACGGTGGGGCCCACACAGCTCGACCTCATGGGACGGACTCGTGAGGTCGAGCGCATAGTACCTTTTCCCTCCCCCTCTCTCTCTCTTGCGCACCTTCCCCCCCTCCCCCACTTCTGTATGTGGTGTGGCCCACCCAAGTCACGAATTGACTTGATTTTTGAGACCTAGGTCGGAATGGTGCATCTTACTGATGGGGTAGATGTTCGAAACGCATCACAGTGGGGCCCACACAGCTCGACCTCATGGGACGGACTCGTGAGGTCGAGCGCATAGTACCTTTTCCCTCCCCCTCTCTCTCTCTCTCTTGCGCACCTTCCCCCCCCCCCCCCTCTCTCTCTCTCTCTCTCTCTCTCTATATATATATATATATATATATATATATATATATATATATATATATATATATATATATATATATATATATATATACCCCGAAAAAGGAGGCAGATGGAATGCTAAGTGGATCATAACACATGAAGCAGTGAGGATTTAAAGTCTACATTGAAATCTTCCTGGGTTACATGCGTTTTGAATCAAGATTATAGTTATGTTTTCTCTTCGTACATTTGTATGTGCCCTTATGAACAGGTTGGAAGTCAAATAAACATGTGGTGGCCGCATTAGGAAATTTCCAACGGTAAAGAGTCCAATTCCCACTGCTTCATGTGGTGTGTTCCACTCGAGCCTTAGATCTGCCTCCTTTTGGGGCTCATGATCCAAAATGATCTTTCAAAATAGATGGACGGCATGGATAAATCATATAGATCACAGTGGCTCCACAGAGCTCCTGACATGGCCGTCCATCTCTAGCTTGGTCTGGTGGCGTAGTACTCAATCCGCGGTCGTATTTGCATGATTCCCAAGGAGATACGTCTACTTTGTGAGTTTACCACCATTTTCAATATTGTGGTGACTCTATCATACACATGATCTGACCTGGTAATGCACGGAGCATAAATCGAAAATGATAAGAAGCTGATATTAACCATCTGATTTTAACGTTACATTTTCGACCACTCACTGTTTTACTTTTGACTATCCATTTATAACATTAATTGGATAGGTTTTGCTTGATCATTGTGATTTTCAAGACATGGTCCATATAAAATATGCCCCCTAATTTGAATGGTCTGGATTAGCGTACATGGGTGGCCCACATGAGTGGCAGGAGCCACCAACACTTTTGGAATGGCAAGCATTTATATTCGAAAGGATCTTATGATTTATCAGCAGGTATAAAAGGTGCACACAGCATGGATGCATTTAGCGTTATGTTGGCATCTCTACTTTAATTTAATAAGAGCTATTGTAGTAATATCTTTTTATTCTAGTTCTTGTTTTAAATAACTAATTTAGTAAGATTAATCTTTTAAGTTTAAAAATAGCTCTCATTCTAAATATGCATGTTCAATAACACTTTAAAGAAGAACATTTTTTAAGAGTAGTTTACGTTATTTTTTAAGATTACAGCAACTCTATTATAAAAGCAATCCAAATAATTATTTTGGTAGATCTCACCGTGGATGAAACAAGCCCCAAATAATGAAAGAAAGGATGACTACAATCCTTATATTTTAAAACAATTGGACCATCCATTGTGTCATACATTGATGTGGGTCAACCATCATATGGAGCCCACCTTTGATGTGGACAGTCCATTGTGTGAGCCAAACCTTCAAAGTGTGTCGTTCATCATATAAGGCCCGTCTTGGATGTGGACCACTCATCATTAGGGGCCCACTTTGATGTAGGTCATCCATCATGTCGTGCACACTAGCAATGGTAATTGTCCATTATGTGGGCCCCTCAATGTCCACTACCCATCACCCATCACTTGGAGTCCACATTTGATGTGTCCATAGTGTAGGTTGTACCATCGAAGTGGATTGTCCATCATGTGGAGCCCACTTATGATATCCACCATTCATCATATGGGGCGCACCTTTTATGTGGATCATCCATCACGTGGCCCACTTTGGATTCAGGTCATCCATCATGTGAGACCTTTGATGTGAACTGTCCATTAGGTGGGGCCCACTTGATGTGGTTTGTCCATTATGAGGGGTCATAAGTCATCCATCATGTGAAGCCCACTTCGTCCATTATGTGCCCCTACCTTGACGTGGACCATTCATTGTGTGGGGGCCCACCATCAATATGAGTCGTTCATCATATGGACCCACCTATGATGTCAACCGACCATCATGTGGGGCCCACCTTCAATGACCATTATCCATTATGTGGGTCCCACCTTTGATATGGACTAGCCATCAAATGGGATCCACTTGATGTGCATGTTCCATCATGCTAGGCCCACCTCTGATGTGAATCGTTCATTATGTGGCCCACCTTGATGTAGGGCCCCACATTCCATATGAGTCTCTCATCATGAGGGGCCACCTTTGATGCCCACCATCAATCATGTGGGTCCCCCCTTTGTTGTGGACCATTTATTATGTGGGTCCCACTTGATGTGGATAGTCCATCATGTGGGACCCACCTTTGATGTCCACCATCTATCATGTAGGTTCCACCTTTGTTGTGGATCGTCCATCATGTGGGGCCCAACCTTTAATATGGTTCATTCATCATGTAGGCACACCTTTAATTTCAACCTTTTATCACGTGGTCCCACATTTAATGTCCACCATCTATCATGTGGGTCCCACCTTTGATGTAAACCATCCATCAAGTAGGGCCTACTTAATTTGGATCATCCATCATGCATGGGGCCACACTTTGATGCAGGCCATCCATCATGTGGGGCTCACCTTTAATGTGACCGTGCATTATGTGGGCACACCTTTGATGTGCACCATTCATCATGTGGGGCCCACCTTCAATATGGGTCGTTCATCATGTGGGCCTACATTGAAGAAATTGTAAAGAGAAGAGAAGAGGGTAAGATGGAAATTAATTGGAAAGTTTGAAGACAAACTTGTACAAAAATTAGTTCCAAATGTCTACCCACTAAAGCCACATAAGCTCCATTTCAAAAAATAACTCCTCCCCAACTTATAAAACATAGCTTATTAACTAGTTTTTAAATAAATAAGCACTTTGATTAGACTTTTATCCAACAGTCTAATTTTTTTTTTTTTAAGCCAATAAACTTTTATTTGCAAAGATGTCAAACGTCTTTTTAATCTATATAAAGTATACGTCTAACTAAAGATGGACTATAGAACAAAATTCACAATAATAAATATAGCTTAATGCTTATTTCTAAATAAGTCTATTTCAGAAATAGATTGTTGATAATGTTGGGTTAAAAAAAATAGTTAAAGTCGCTAGGTCGACTTATGGAATGGACCAGCTTTACTAAACCAGCATGAATCCATTGAGATTCAAGCCTTAAGGGACGTCTACTTCCAAGAATAGGCCGACCTTTAAGGAGGTCGATACAACTGTAAGGACACTCTAAGAGGATGCAACTGTAAGTCCACTCAAATGGCTAATTGCCGACCTAACCTATAGGTCGACCATAGCTCGGCTATAGGTCGACCAATAGCTCAATCATAGCTCAGCCAAAGCTCGGTTATAGCTCGGAATAACCTCTAAACAAGGCAAACGCCGATTCAACGGAAAGCTCGGTATGACTTATACGATCTTCCCCTGGATCAACAGTCCGAGACTCTTTCCAACGGTCCGAAGATCGCTCCCAAAATCTTCGGAGGATCAAATTCGATCCCGAGAACCTCGGAAAATGATAATCTCGAAAGGATCCTCGACGAATCTCTGAACGGATTCGTCTCCTGCATATCATGGAAGACTCCTTACGGCATTGTCTTCCTTCTCCTATAAATAGAGGTACCCCCAGCCAATGTAAGTACCAGCCAATGTAAGGTATGCATACTCATATACATTCTAATACTCAATTGGTGACTCTTTTCCTTAAGAGATCCTACCCTACAAAAGACCCAAGGTCCTGACTTAGGCATCGGAGGGTCCCCTGTATAAGCCAGGGTCTCTTTTGTCTGTTATTTTCGTTTGTGCAGGTCACGAAGGGTTAACTAGGGAGGGTCTACCGAAAAACTGCATCAACAGTTTAGCACTTTCTGTGCGACCAACGTCTTAAGTCGTTCCTGCTTTACCAGATAAATTACAATGGCGAAAGGGAAGAAGAGAACTCGAGCCTCCCCAGTTGCAGCTCCAATTACACCTAGGCACACACCGCCACCCTCGGAGCAACCCGAGCAACCAGAAAATCATCAAGACTTATCCTCACAATATCAAGTGAATTCCGATTTCGGGAGGTAGGGTCAGTGGTCTCGTGTGAAAGGAGGTCAGTTGAACTCCCTCGAAAAAGAGGTCAGCATGATCAGAGATAATATGGGTTGCATGAGACAAATGCTGGAGCAACTACAACCCTAACATGTGTAGAGAGCCGATAGGGAAGATGAACAAACAAGCAACAACCCTCTTCAACATTCATGCGTGCGATCCGCCTCTCATCAAAGCCGACCACCCTCTCAAAAGAGTGAGTAACATAGCTCAGCCAGACCAGTCCTGTCTCACGTTTCAAAAACTATGAATTTGCTTGATTTCAACCTACGCCATGAGTTAGATCGGAAGAAGTACGGTAAGGCCTCGGTCAAAACTACTGCTCAAAGCGATGAACCGTGGGAGGTCGAGCTAAAGAATTTGCGAGATCAGATTGGAGACATGCAATAAGTCTACTGAACTAACACGCTAACGCAGGCCATGACGGGGGAATCCGACCTCCCGTTTACTACCGACATCATGCAGGCGCGACTGCCAGACAGATTTCGATTACCCCAGATCATTCCCTTCTCAGGTAATATTAACCTATCGGAACATATGGAGTCCTTCAGAGTTACATGGAACTCCACGACGCCTCTGATATGGTCATGTGCTGAGTCTTTTCCCTAACTATGGCTGGAGCTGCCTAACTTTGGTTCAAGTAATTGAAGCCGAATTCCATCAGTTCATTCTCTCAACTCACTCATGAACTTCATCGGAGGAAAGAAAAGGCTCAAAGCACCTGCCCACCTCCTTCATGTCATTCAAAAAGAAGGCGAGCTCCTGAAAGACTACATCAAACGCTTCAATCTGGAAACTTTGTAGGTCCGTAAGCACTCGAAGGAGCTCACCCTTAGTGTCATCTTAACTAGATTGAGAGACAAGTAGTTCCACTTCTCGTCGGACAAGAATCCTCCTACAACAATGGCCGAACTACTGAACAAGTCGTAGAAGTACGCTAATGCGAAGGAATCCTGAATCTTGCGAGAGGCCGTCCAGAAAAAAATTCCTCCAACCAAGGAAAAGCAGGCAAGGGCAGAACCAAGCTCGGCCAATATGAACATGAAAAGTAAATATGACCAATCACGGGACAATCGACGCCCGAATAAGCGGCCCGATAGTAAGTTTAAAACTTACAGTTCTCTCAACAAAACTCCTAAGCAAGTCCTGATGAAAATCTAGGACAAGCGTATCCTCCGTTGGCCGAACAAGTTGAAGTCTGATCCCAAAACAGAAGTAAAAAACAAGTATTACCACTTTCAACGGGATCACGGACACAACAAGAGTGACTGTTTTGATCTTAAATAAGAGATCGAAGCACTCATTCATAGCGGCCATCTTGGAGAGTACGTTAATCATAGAGGAGATCGGGGTGTGGCGAAAGATGATCAGCCCATCAACAATGAACCAACTAAAGAGATCCATACTATCTTTGGGGACCACGGAGGTGGAGGATACTCAAACGATGCTCGGAAGGTACATGCCAGGAGCATTGGTCGTCCCGAAGATGAAGTTCTACTAATCGGGAGACCTCTGAAGGAGCAGAAGGTGGAGACCCATAACCTGACCTTCATTGAAGAAGACGCCCGAGGGATCCATCACCCACACAATGATGCGTTTGTGGTCACCCTGACCATAGCCAATAAAAAGGTGTTTCGAATCCTCATCGACACCGGATCGTCGGTTGATGTCCTCTTCACTTAGGCATTTGACAAAACGGGGGTTGGTTGATCTCTACTTCGGCCCGTTAAAACCCCATTGCTCGGTTTCTCAGGTGGGAAGGTCATATCCGAAGGGGCAATTCAGCTCCCACTCACGGCCGGAGACGGACAAAACCAAGTCACCATAATGGTCGACTTCTTGGTAGTAGATTGCCCATCCGTTTACAATGCAATCCTCGGCCGATCATCTCTGAATGCTCTGAGAGTTGTGGTCTCCACCTACGACCTAGCCATGAAGTTCCCAACCGAGTAAGGGGTCGGGTCAATGAAGAGCGACCAACATGACGCCCAGCAGTGCTATGCAATGGCACTAAGAACTTCGCACCAAACAATGATTATCACTTCAATGGATCCTCATGAAGACTCTGAAGAAAGAGGTCGCCCCGTGGAAGACCTTGTTCCCGTTCCACTAGATGAATTTGTCCTTTATAAAACCGTTCAAATTGGGTCGTCCCTAACAGCACCACTACGGGATAACATGATAGCTCTCCTCCAACGTTATGCAGACATCTTCACATGGTCCCATGAAGACATGCCCAACATCGACTCCAAGATCATCGTGGATCGACTGAACATCGCACTCAATCTCGAAAGATACGCAGTAATCGGAGAAGAAGTCGACAAACTTCTCAAGGCGGGGTTCATCGAGGAAGTTTATTATCCAGACTAAATTGCCAACATTGTCTTGGTAAAGAAAGCGAATGGAAAATAGTGGGTCTGTGTATACTATACAGACTTGAACAAGGATTACCCTAAAGATAGCTTTCCTCTCCCCCGAATCGACCAACTGGTAGATAGCACAGCCGGGCACGAACTACTAAGTTTCATGGATGCTTACTCTGGTTATAATCAAATTGTAATGCATCTATATGATAAAACAAAAACCGCCTTTGTCATCGACAAAGATCTTTATTGTTACCGAGTCATGCCTTTTGGATTGAAAAATGTAGGTGTCACTTATCAATGATTGGTCAGTAAAATGTTCGTCTAACAGATAAGGCAAAAAATGGAAGTCTATATCGACGATATGCTCATCAAGAGCAAGCTACAGATGAAAATTCCTCAACTTTTTGGTTAGCCAACAAGGAATTGAAGAAAACCCCGAGAAGATCAAGGCTCTCCTTGATATGCAATCGCCAAAGACGACCAAAGACGTTCAACGGCTCATAGGGAGGGTCGCCGCCCTCAATCGTTTCGTGTCTCGAGCTACAAACAAATGTCGCCCCTTCTTTAAATAGTTAAAGGGAAAACAAGTGGTAAATTGGATAGAAGAATATGAGGCGACCTTCCGGCAGCTCAAGCAATATCTAGGGTCACCACCACTGCTCTCCAAACCCGAGCGGGGAGAGTCTCTACTGTTATACTTGATTGTTTCTGATGCAGTGATCAGCTCGGCTTTAATTAGGGAAAACGAGGAAAAGCAAATCTCAGTATACTACATTAGTAAAGCCCAAGTTTTAGCCAAGACAAGATATCCAACCCTAGAAAAATTAGCATTGGCTTTGGTTGTTTCCTCTCCACGCTTGTGGCCATACTTTCAAGCTCACACCATCGTCGTCTTAACTGATCAACCACTACGTCAAGTGCTCCAAAAACCCAAAGCTTTAAGACGACTGACTAAGTGGGCAATCGAGCTAAGTGAGTTCGACATCAAGTATCAACCCTGAGCAGCCATCAAATGCCAGACAGTGGCTGACTTTATCATCGAGCTAAATCCTACACCCGAGCAAGTTACCGACCTATCTAGGCTGGAGCTCGTCTTGAATGTAGCATCCAACCAAACATCTGCCGAATCGTCTGACACCAAAGCTCTTCCCGACCAACCAAGTGGACGCTCTACATTGATAGCTCATCCAACTCTAAGGCAAGTGGGGTCAGGATAGTCTTAGAGACCCCACACCATATATGCATGCAATATGCCTTAAGATTCAGATTTCAAGCCTCCAATAACACAGCGGAATACGAAGCCTTGCTCGTTGGATTTAAACTAGCAGCCAACATTGGGCCTCAGCATCTCGAAATCTTCAGCGATTTCCAATTAGTCGTCAATCAAATAGCCGAAGCATGCTAGGCTAAAAAGGAGCGCATGAAAGCATATTTAGGGAAGGCCAAAGAATTGATCGAAACGTTTCAAAAATGTAGTATGGCCCTAATCTCTCAGGCTGAGAATTTCAAAGCTGACATGCTGGAAAAACTAGCTACTGCAGACGAAGATGGCATTATGAGATCTGTCCCTATCAAGTTCCTTACGAGACTTATTATCGATGAGGTCGACCTCACCGCAGTTCTTCCAGTAAGCTCGGAACCAACTTGGATGGATCCAATAATCGACTCAAAGAGGACAAGTTACCTGAAGATCAAATGGAGGAGCGCAGGTTGCGAACTAAAGCAGCCCTCTACACCATACTTAACGACATCCTCAACAAAAAGGTTTCTCCCTCCCTTACCTCAGATGCCTTTGACCGGAGCAAGTAAAGTACGTCCTAAGGGAGATCCATGAAGGGATCTGTGGAAACCACTTCGGAGGCCGAGCTTTAGTCCACAAACTAATCCAACAGGGTTATTACTAGCCAACCATCCAAACTGATGCTCGGCAATTCGCTCAGAAATGTGACAAGTGCCAGTGCTTCGCAAACATATCTTAGCAACTACCTGAAGAGCTCGCCCCAATGACCGAACCATGGTCGTTTACTCAATGGGGAATCGACATCATTAGTCCTCTCTCGACTGGTAAAGGTCAAACCAAGTTCACCATAGTAGTGGTCAACTACTTCACAAAATGGGCTGAAGTTAAACCACTAGCGAAGATAACCGAGCAAAGGATCACAGACTTCATCTGGAAGAACATCATATGCCGATTTAGAATTCCTCAGACCATTGTCTCCGACAATGAGAAGCAATTCGATAATAAGCAATTCTAAGGTATGTGCGATACCTCAGAATTCACAATGTTTATTCTTTGCCGCGACATCCGTAGGAAAATGGACAAGTCAAAGCAGTCAACAAAATCATCAAGGATCATCTCCGAACTAAGCTCGAAAATGCCAAGGGAGCATGGCTGAGGAACTCCCTAAAGTCCTTTGGGCGTACCGAACTACCGCTCGAACGACCACTGGGGAAACACCCTTTTCCCTAGTATATGGAGCAGAAACAGTCACTCCAGTAGAGACCGAACTACCCACAGCTCGGACAAAGTTTTTCGACGAACAAATCAATATCGAGCTAATGGCATTGAGTCTTGACCTTCTCGAAGAAAGAAGAGAGCAAGCTCGGATCTGAACCACTGTCCGCCAACAATAAGTGACACGTTTATACAATGTTTGGGTAAAGGTTAGAAGATCTGAGTTGGCAATTTAGTAATTCGGAGGACCTTCCAAAATACCAAGGAACCAGGATCGAAAACATTAGGCCCGAACTGGGAAGGACCCTATATAGTAACAAGTACTAGCTAACGTGGCTTAAATTGACTGGAAGATTTGGATGATCAACTCTTACCGCATCCCTGGAATGCTGAACATCTCAAGACCAATTACCCTTAACTGATTGGCGCGAAGTTTATTGTATATCAGTCAACTTCAAGTTAATGCTAATAAAGCTCCGTTACAACATGATTCCTAGTCGATCTACCATGACTGTCAGATCCGATCAAAGGCCAGACTTGTGTTCGACCTATTGGATCTGACAAAGGTCTGACCTATATCTGACCACGGTCCGACCTATATCCGACTTGTCGGATCTGACCAAGGTCCAACCAAGATCCGACCAAGATCAGACCTATATCCAACCTATCGGATCCAACCAGGGTCTGACCTATCTCACTCAAGCCCAATCCACTTATGCAAAATTAAATGCGATCTACTTAGCTTAGAAAAAATCTACAATAAGGAAGATCATTCCAAAAAGAAATGTTTTCATTTATAAAACCCCGAAGGGCGCGTTTACATCAGTTAAGCCCCAGAGAGCACATTTACATTAGTCTACATTAACAGAAAAAAGGAAAGGTATTGCAGAGCCAAAGGAAAGGTATTGCAAAGCCAAGGAAAGGTATTACAAAGCCAAGGAAAAAACACAGCAGGGGGAGTTGATCTGCAAGCCTTGCGGGGCTGCTCAAGAGCCGCTTCATCGCCTGATGCGTCGGAGCCTAACTTAAATTCGTCAAAGCTAGAAAGATCCAGATCTGGGAAGGCCTCCTTCATGGTCTCGACGCCCTCGGCATAGCCCTGACGATAGAGGGCATTTCTGTCCTCCATGTACGCCTGGGAAGACTCAAACTCCTTGACAGCGTCCTCCCGAGCTTGGGCGAGGGTAGCTCAAGTTCCCGCCTTGAGTTTCTCAAGCTTCACCTTGGTCTCCCCGAGCCTCTTCCTAAATTTCCTAAGCTTTACCCCAACTTCCTGTAGCTTCGCCATCAACTCGGCCTCCTTTGCAAAAGCCTCTTCAAGAAGCTTCCTTGCGGCCTCCAGCTCGACCTCAGCAGGAGAAGCCTGAGCTTGCGATTAGGCGAGCTTTTCGCTGGTCTCGACTACTTGCTCCCACAGTTAAGCAAACTCAGTACGCGCCTTCAGTATGTGCGGGGCAAGCTGCAAGACAAAGAAAAGTTAGGTGAAGTCGAGCAACCGAAAACAAAGAATGACCTAACTGTAAAAGATGTATTTACCCCAAGGAGATTTGTCGTCACAAACGTAAGGGCCGAGTCCACTGAGGAGTTGAACAAATTGCTGAATTCCGCCTCGAGCACATGACGATACGCCCAAGGAAGGATCTCCTTAACAGCTCGGCGGAGATCCCTACCTCACTTCTCCTGAGCTCCAGAAGGACGGGCCAAAGGACGGGCCACCTCGTCCGTCCTTGAAGAATAAGCTTCCATAGGAAACTCAGGAGCCCCTTGCACCTTGGCAGAGGAACGCATTCCTGAATAGTCGTCCCAACCGTTCCGGCAGCATCAAAGGAGGGCTCCACCTCCATTCCTTTTTCTTCCACCTCAACCACAACTAGGAAGGAGGGGCCAACCTTCCCCTTGCTCTTGGAAGAGGTCTTCTGCCTCTTCCTCTTCGGTGCTGCTAGCTCCTCCCAGGAGGACGCCTGGAGCTTGGAAGTAGGCCTTAACAGAGGACGAGCTTCAAACATCTCTGCATCGAAACATGAAGAAACTATGTTAAGGAAATTCATAAAAAAAATTCTAAGTCTTAAAACTCGGCTAGAAGTCTTACCAAAGGTCTTACTAGTGAGCGTGAGGTCCAAGCCTGACTTAAGGATTAGCTCAGGTTGGAGAAGTACTCTCCAAGACCTTTTCTCCTCTTCTAATGCTTTCGCCCCTCTAATTCGAGCAAGTGACCCACTGTCAAGCAAAGGAGCGTACTTGGGGATAACTGCGATAGAAGACATGTACAAACAAGTTTAACAAATTCGAAGACCGACCAACTAAGGACGAGCTAAAAGATATCTACATCCGAGAAACACTTACCTGGGTTGGAAAATGATGTGGGGACTAAGTGTCGATCCAAGTCTAGGTCGACTACCTCCCAACGCCCAAAGGCCCATAACCACTTATCCTTCCAATTTTTGTTGGATGATGGAGGGTCAGTAATAAGGCCCCCTCTAGTCCCTCGCCAAGCAGAGAGATAATACTAGCCGGGCTGCAACTTGTTCGACTTCCGTTGGTACAGATGGAGGAACTCCTCAACGGTCAACTCGGGCTGCTCTAGCTCGGACCACAGAACCGTGCAGCTGATCAAAGCCCTCCATCCATTGGGAATCATCTTTCCCTGAGCCATATTCAGGCAAGCGAGCAAAGACCTTACCGGACCTTGCAGAGGAAGCCTCAGGCTGCATTGAAGAGCGACCTGGAAGATTGCGACAACTCCCTCTAGAGGCTGATCAGGAAGCTCATCTGGTGAGGGGATCTAAAGGATTACAGACTCGGGAATATGATATCCCAGTCTGATCCGAGCTAACTCCTCCTCAGTAAGGGTCGAGGGAATAAGACCCCTCAGACCCTCCTCGCCAGTAAACTCTTTTGAGTCCTCCTCACCGGAATGGTCGCGATCTACATTAACCAGCCTCTCTACCGAGTACCCCTCCATTTCCCGTGATGCCGAAAAATCAATGTCGGTCGTCATCACCAATGACGACGATGGGTTCAACATCACTCGAAGGCTACTCGCCCCACTATCGCCGCTGGAGGCCCCCTCCCGTGAACTCAAAGAGTTTGACATGGCAGCTTTTTATAGATGTTGACAGTCGCTGATTAAAAGGTAAAACAGAAAGGAAGAGGGGGCAAGTGGAGTTTGGAGCTCACCGGGGAAGAAACAAGCACCCAGATGCCAGTGATAACAATCGCCAGAAATCGCCTATTCATGCTAAGGAAGACGACTAAATAGGGAAGGTAAAATGCAATTGAAAATAACTAAGAGTTAGGGATTCCCTTATATAGGGAAGCAACGTGGCATCGCTTGAGTATGCCCATCAATGCTGGGTCTGTACGGCGTCCCTTCGATTACCCCCTACTGACATGTAGCGCGACCTCATGCGTTACTTGACCCTAATATCGAGTATTGACCATGTGTCATGATCTCATTGGCCTGTCACCGAAACGGCGGCCTGACAGACCACATGACCTTGAATCATGAAACGATATGCCATGTTTAGTTACTGACACGCCTCGATCACCATGTTGGCCTCCATACCTAGCATTTATAATAACACAACCCAACTTGAACTGTATTAGGCTTACTTTTCGAGCCTCTATAGATCAGCTCAAAATGTAAGGGGAGCTTATTGTTGGGTGAAAAAATAGTTAAGTCGTTAGGTAAACTTATGGAATGGACCAACTCTACTAAACCAGCATGAACCCATTGAGATTCAAGCCTTAAGGGGCGTTTACTTCCAAGAACGGGCCAACCTTGAAGGAGGTTGATGTAACTGTAAGAACACTCTAAGAGGATGCAACTGTAAGTCCACTTAAATGGCCAATTGCCGACCTAATCTATAGGTCGGCCATAGCTTGGCTATAGGTTGACCAATAGCTCAATTGTAGCTCGGCCAGAGCTCGGCTATAGCTTGGGATTACCTCTAAACAAGGCAAACGCCAATTCAACGGAAAGCTTGGTATGGCTTATACGATCTTCCCCTGGATTAACGGTCCGAGAATCTTTCCAACGGCCGGAAGATCTCTCCCAAGATCTTCAGAGGATCAAATCAGATCCCGAGAAACGGTGATAATCTCGAAAGGATCTTGGACGAATCTCTGAACGGATTCGTCTTCGGAATATCAGGGAAGACTCCTTACATCATTGTCTTCCTTCTCCGATAAATAGAAGTACCCCCAGCCAATGTAAGGTACGCATACTCATACACATTCTAATACTCGATTGGTGACTCTTTTCCTTAAAAGATCCTACCCTACAAAAGACTCAAGGTCTTGACTTAGGCGGAGGGTCCCCTATACAAGTCAGGGTCTCCTTTGTTTGTTGTTTTCGTCTGTGCAGGTCACGAAGGGTTAACCAGGGAGGGTCGACCGGAAAACCGCATCAACAGATAACGCTCTCAAAATTTAAGTTTTAATTTTTAAACTAGTAGTTTTAATTTTTAAACCAATAAAGAGAGAGATCACTTTTTATTTAAGAGCTTAATTAGCTTAAGCGGATAGTGGTTTAGGTATTTAACTATTTTCGAAATTTCAAAATTATCTCCTTATATCTTCTTTGCAATCTCTATTTCAGAGGTAAGTCCACATGTCAAAGGTGGTGTCCATGCAATAAATGGCTCACATGTGACCCATAATGGATGGTTAACATCAAAGGTGGGCCCCACATGATGAATGGGCCTACATCTGAGTATGGTCTTGCATGATGGATGATCCACATCAGTGGGGTCCCATTTGATGGACGACCCACACCATAACCCACACAAAAGGTGGGATGCACATGGTAGATGGTGGGCATTGAAGGTGGGCTCACATGGTGAACGACCCATATTGAAGGTGGGGCCCCAAATGTTGAATGGTCCACATCAATGTGGGCCTACATAATGCATTGTCCACATTAAATGTGGGTCCCACATGATGGATGACCCACTTAAGTGGCCCCTACTTAATGGACTATTCGATATCAAAGGTGGAACCCACATGATGTACGGCCGGCATCAAAGGTGGGCCCACATTCTGATCAACCCATATCGAAGGTGGGGTCCCACATGATGAATGGTCCACATTAAGGTGGGGTCCCATACTATCTATGTAATTTGAATATTTTACTAAATGTATTTACTTTTAATATGATTTTTTTTTTCTGTTGTCAAAAAAATGATGTTATGAAATGAGCTTATTGTAAAACATGTGTTAGAGTAAAAAAGTCTTAATTCTCTAACACTTATAGGAATTTATTGAATTAGATAAAAATGCGAAACAAGTCCTAATTAGGCCATGTTTGAATTTCTGGTGTTGATTCAAACAATGATACTATTTTATTCACAGGATCATTACTCTTTTAATTTGCGAGGAATGTTGGGACCATTTCGATGAACTGTAGATCTACCAGCCGTTGAGTTGATACAGACAACGTGTCAGGTCCTGTGTACAAGTCATCTGGTTGGTTATGAGTGTATGTTGAGTCTTATCCATTGGCCATCCATTTTTTTTCTACAGCATAATCCACTTGATGAGTGGATTAACCTTTTTCATCCAATGATCTTCAAGGTGTGACCAACCTTTTTGGCACAGATGTAGCATAGATGCGACATGTTGGCCATCTGTAACCCCAACACCAGCCAAGTAACGGGTGCCAAAGCTATGTGGCCCCACCATGATGTATGTGTTTAATCCATGCTGTCCATCCATTTTGCCAGCTCATTTTAGGGCACGAGCTCCAAAATGAGGTAGATCCAAAGCTCAAGTGGACCACACCACAGGAAACACACCACAGGAAATAGTGGGGATAATGACATCCACCGTTGAAACCTTCATAAGGCCCACAGTGATATTCATTTGTCATCTAACCTGTTCATAACGCCATAAGGAGCTGGATAAATGCAAAACACAAATATCAGCTTGATCCAAAACTTTTGTGGCCCCAATAAGTGTTTAATCTCCACTGTTTTCAGTGGTGTGGTTCACTTGAGCTTTAGGTCTCTCTCATTTTTAATTATGTTATACTCTGAAATGAGTTGGCAAAATGAATAAACAGCATAAATAAAACACATACATTATGGTGGGGCCCACCGAGTTTGCTGGATGGTGCTGGGGTTGCCAGCCAAATGGCGTCCATCAAAATTCCTCATTGATTTCCTACCAATGAGTCACGGCCCTTTTTCCTGTGATCTGGATTATGTTAATAAGTTAAAGTGAGATAAAGGCTAGTGCATCCGCAGAACTTAGGAATACTGGCGCTCTACTAAGATGTGTATGTACTCGGATTGTACAGTGTAGAGCACCGCACTGAGTTTGGTACTGTGTTGATGCGGCAAAGTTCTTAGTAGGGCTGAAAGTCAGGCGGGTTGGGTTGGGTTTAGGGGTGCACACGATTTGGTTCCAGTTTCAAAATGGAACCGAATAGTTAAGGAGATAGATGAATTGGTTACGATATAAGCGGTCCAGCTGTTGATATGGACCATTCATGTGAAGGGGGCCACCTTTAGTTCTTATCCCTTTTGAAACCGAAACCGAACTGTGTGCACCCCTAGTTGGGTTGGGTTGGGTTGGTGCTCAACCCTAACCCAACCCAAGGTTCCTATACCTCAACCCTAACCCAACGTAACCTTGGGTTAGGAATTCTCAACCCAAGCGGGCTCGGTCGGGTTCATTGGGTTGGTCGGGTGTATACATGCTAATATTTTCATTATTACATTAGTTTATTATATTTCAATATAGGACTTATTTCTTGTATCTATGATTTTATTAATTATATATGTGATTATTCATCATAAAGAACTTCATTTTTTTTCTTTAAAAAAACAAGCAAAAATATAGGACAACTACTTTAAAAGTCATGTAGCATAGCACCCAATCTATTTGGGATCGAGAAATCTAGCATATTTTGTTAGGTTGAGTCCTTGGAAATGACGTGGACAAATGAGACCCGACATCACTAGTGTGCCCTCGACACAAACGATCCACACTCAATTATAATTTATAAGTAACTTATATATTGATCGGGTTCGGGTTAGGTCAGGCAACCTGAGACCTAACCCGAGCCTAACCCAAGTTTTATCGGGTTGGTGTTTATATAGCCCAAGCTTGAGATCGGACCCAATATATCCTGCCCAAGCTCAACCCAATGTCGAGTCGGTCATGGGTCGGTCGGGTTAAACCTGCCCAACTTTCAGCCTTAGTTCTTAGCCCCTCCCTACACTATTCACTCATTTTTTCATATCAATTTTTTTACATGAGCCCAAAAATGAGGTAGATCCAAAGCTCAACTGGACTATAACATAGAAAGCAAAGGGATTCAATGCCTATTATTGAAAACTTTTGGGGGTCACAAAAGTTTTGGATCAAGCTGATATTTGTATTTTTCCATTCATCCAGGACTGTGTAACCTTATTAATAGGTTGGATGTCAAATAAACATCATGATGGGCATTAGGGAGGTTTCAACAGTGGGTGTCATGTTCACTCCCCAAGTACAGGGTTGTGATGTAATAATAAACTCGGTAAGACCGAGGTCGAATCCACAGGGACTGAAACCTGTACGTAATCTGAAACTAATTAGAACTAGAACTAACCTAAGATGTAATCTAAATCGAATAATTTTGAGGAATAATAGTGAAATAATTAACTAAAATCTAAAGAATTCAGGGAAAAACACTAGGGAATCAGAATATCCACTTGTAGAGATCAGGGAGATCTTATGCCTGCTTCATGGATACTAAACTGAACTGACGTTGATATAGTTTTCAAGAGATGAAAGGTATATGAATTAGAATGGATTCCATCACCAAACCATACCCAAGAGACAAAGCAAACAACAGAATTAAAATAATTACCAACCAATCAACATGCCATGAAGGTTAGGAAGGGTACTGTCATCCGACCATGCCCAGGAGACGATGGTGAACAACAGGGCTTCCTGACGTCATAAACATCAAAAGGAAACAGAAATACTCAAAGCCACTGTAGATCTATTGTAATTTCAGTCACAACAGACCATTAAAGACTAAAAACATTCCCTTAAAATCACACTAAAATCAATATTAATTCAATTTTAAACAAAAGGCATAAGCAACAGGTCCTCCCATCACGCTACAAGCTTTACCTCTTAGCCCTAGCTAAGAGGTCTATCCTAACATGATTGGGCCAGATCTCAGGAAAATCCTGATAAAAGAAAACTATAAATAAAACAAATACATAAACTACTCCCTGTCTCTCTCTCTCTGCTCTGATGTTCCCAGCCAACTGATTGAATTCCCCTCCCACGTCTCCTCTCTCTATTTTATAACTGTCCCAGGTCGGTGGCCAAAAAGGTGAACAGCTGTTTGCACAGCTGCAGCGTGCGTAACTTTTACGCAGCAACAAAGAGAGATGTCGCAACCGACCTGCGTTTCATCGGTTTTATCGGCCCATGGCCGTCTCATATGCGTGATCCGAGCCATTGAGGCTCCTTGAGCTTGGTCGGTGGTCCCCTGGGAAGGATTTGGATGGTCAGAATCATCGGACCGATCCTGTTAGTGGTCGCTGAATGGCCCGGATCATCCGGGTCTCGGACTCTGTTTACGCAAGTATCGCAGGTCGCTTGCGCTGAAGCTTGGTGCGGCCCAGGATCGAACATTAGACCATAGATCCATTCCAACCATTGGATTTTTCTCACAAAACAGGTCGGAATCAATGTTGTTTAGGCCACATTCAGTGTGGTCCATCAAGAGTATCATTCTACAGTCCGAACTGCATTTGATCTAGATTCTTTTGAGTGTGTGTGCATGGGTTTGGAGAAACTCCTTTTGTACGGTCGGTTCAACCTTCTGGAACGAATGGACGGTCTGGATTTATTGGTTGATCGAAGGTGGTGGCCCACTAGATATTAATCTCGACCCCTTGTTTCAAATTCGCAGCAGAATTTGAATCCGAGCGGGATTCTGCGGGGTAGTGGATGCTGACCGGTTTGACCGGATTTGTTGCATCGCGTGTATGCTCTGGAGGTGTGCGCGTGCACCGTAAGATGGGGTCCACTGTGATGGATCTTGGAAATCCGTTCCGCTCGTCCACTTCCCAAGCTAATCTAAATCGTTGATTCCAAAATTGTGGTAAATCCAAATTTTTGATGGGCCCCACATAAGGATTTTATGGACTGATCAGTCAGTTTAGCCAATTTCATAGGGATCCGAGAGCTGAACTTCGATGTGTACAGTTCATTTATGGTCCTCAGGCTATGTATGAAGTTTTGAGCCGAGTGGATGGTGGGAACCCTGTGATTTTGTATTCTGAACATCTTTAAGGACTGTTTAAGGTGAGTGGCTGAGATTTCTTTGATCTCTGGTGTGTAAATCCCCGATGTTGGTCCCATGGAGTCCCGTCTAATGCCTTGGTGATGCCTGAGCATTAAATCCATGCTTTTAGCATCCTTTCCAGTCCACGCTCTTAAATTCACCTTACATCACAAACACGATTAAAATGAATCGTTAAGCACTGTCATGTTCGTAAATCCAGGTAGTAATTGGGGTCTAATATGCAATATTTGACCCTCAACACAACCCCCAACCAGCATTTTCCTAGTCCCGAGCAAACTATGCGAAAAATAAATTGAGAATTGTAGGATAATTTCTAAAACTCGAATGATTTTGAAAACAATCAGATTATAGAATTCTAAGATGAATATTAGGTATTACTCTCTCCTGGACTCACGCACATGGTAAATTTCATAATCGAGTTTAAAATATTAATCCCTCAATTAGACAAATTCTAAGCATTGAGTTTCATGGGTGTATAGTGTAATCTCGGCTTATCAACATTAAGATTCAATTCGTTATTTCATGACATTATTGGTAACCAACAAGAGTACCCAGGATAATCAACTTAAACCAAACTTTCCTCACAGATCAACCTTTGTTTCTAACAGCCTTTGATTTTTTCACGAATGGTAGTGCTAAGGAGGGGATACAAATCCTCACCTATAGGGAGCAAACCTATGGTGGAGTTCATTCGCCCAACCCTTTTCGCAGGCAGCTGTTTTTGTAGCCGAGTATTTTCTTTTTCTTCAATTCTTCTTTTTCTTTTCTATTGATCATGCTGGAAAAATAGTCCAGGATGGTTCCTTTTATGCTTAATAATTACCAAGTCAATCCTTTAATATTGAACTGAAACCTCAATGTATAAACGAGATGTGACATGTGAAATCATGACTCAATCAATGTTTACAACTTCTAATCATGGATTAATAATTCAACCTCAACTGCGAAATCTAACAGACAACTAAATCCAAGGGTCAGAAATTACCAACATCACGTATCTTGTAATTCTAAATCCAGGAAAAATCACTTCGAATTCACAGAAATTCCAAAAAAAATTAAAAAATTTCACAATTTTTGCTCAAAACCAAGAAAACACTGATCTCCCACCCCCAACCTAAAATCTGCATTGTCCTCAATGTGAGAGATGTAAACATGTCATGCACATGGGACAATGAAAGTAAAAGAGAAGTGATGGGAAGATAGTACCTGGATAACGAATCGAGATACTTTTTCAAAAATATCAGCGAGAGAGTAAGTCAGCGAAAGAGAGAAACCAACACAAGTAAAATACAAATAACAAAAATAAACTCCTACCTATACCACTTTCGCAGGTGCTCTCGATTGCATTTAGCGTATACAACAAGCCTTTAAACCCCTAGGTTGCCCCTAGTGGACGAGTTGTAGTCTCGTGAAGGTTTGCAGCAATGTTACCCACAAACATTGAACTAACTAATTATGAAAAAGAATGGAAATGAAAAAGCTGGGTTGCCTCCTAGGAGCGCTAAGTTTACCGTCTATCCTAAAATAACATAAAGCAAACTACTCTAGTCCTATGAAAGCAGGGAAAAGCTACTCGATCATGCCGCAAGGTTTCTCTTCCGGCCAATATCTTGATAAGTTTCTCAGTAAGTTCCTCAACAGGATCATCCAAAAGCCCTTTGTGCAATAGGTTTGGCTGCCTTGGAGCTTGACTTTCTAGAGAAACTTATGTACCTCTTTAAAAATTTGTTGTTGATTCGCCTGAGGTATCCAAAGTATATATGATTCACCTGTGTCAGAAAAATTTTTGAAGTTAGTATCCCATGGTGAATCAGAGACTACAAGTAGATCAAATTGAGAAAAATGTTCAGGAAGTGTAGTCTCAACACATTCTGAAGTATCAGACTTCGGTTCAATTTTTAGTTCCTCCTCCCTTAATGGTAAGCAGTGAGGATCTGGGGAGGGAGGGGCTTCAGAGTAAGGGTTTTCTCGGTCAGTAATGACTACCGAAATATCGTCTTGCAAGACATTCACTATGTCTCTTATCATGGGATCATTGAGTCTGCAAAGTGTGCCAAGCAATCATCCAAAGAGTTGGGAAATTCAGTTGAGCGTGACTTATGTTTCATATTAGAGCTCATGATGATCTGCCCAAGGAATCCATCGTCTTTAAAGGTAAATGGAGGTGTGCTCTCTTGCTCCAGCCCTGCACAGATAGATAGAGGGTCAATAGACGAAGTATTGATGTGCGGACTCTGTTCATTGATACTACTCAGAAGAGGCCTGGACTCGTTAAAATTCAACAGTTCAGATGGTGGCCTCAACTGGGTGGTTTCAAATTCTAAAGTCGTATCAAGTAACTCGTTCATCTCCTGAATCATATCATCATGTAACTCAGGGGAGTGGTCCAAACATATCTCACAAGAGATAGAAGGGTCGGTTGTAAGGAGCTCATCCACTTTTAGATTAGACACGTCAGGTGAGTGGAGTAACTCATTTTGACAGTTCCCTTCATGTACTTCTTGATCATTGACCTGGACCAAACTCGAGATTACGTCTAGGGGAACTATGGTTGCACACTCCTGATCGCCATTCCAATCTTCAACATATTTTAGTTCAGTGCAGCGCACCCTTGGGATGGAATCGCTTTCCTCACATTCTATTTCCAGATTGGGTTGAGGTTCGTATAAACTAACATCTTCTTCATTATTGAACTCAAGTGTGTCATGTGAGTGGAGTGTGTCATCATCATTATATTTAAAAGACAACCATGTCTCTTCCCCATTATTTTGAACCGTCATCGAGATCGACTCATCGTGAAAGTGAACCATATGCTCATTAGCACAATTCAACTCTTCATTCCAAATTCCAGAATTCTCCAAAAGCAAGTTAGGATTGCATTGTATTTCTGGATTGGGCTATGGCTGAGATGAACTAGCCTCCATTAGCTTATCAAGGCGTGATTCAAGTGCTTCTACTAATTTCCTCATGCCAGTAATATAGTCTGTGTAACTCGGATATGACTCCTCTTGGATCATTTCTGGTGAATATTCAAAAGTGGCTGATCCACGAGGGTTCTTACCATGTTGTTTTACTGACTCAACCTCGACATATTTCTATTTCCACTTATCAAAACCATACGGGTCATCTGTTGAGAGTTGATACGCGTCATTATTCCAATAATCATGGATTGTTTTCTTAACTCGTGGAATGCAATTATTCTCCCTCAGATAATCACCGAAAGACTTCTTAATCGGTGGAGCATCATATTCCGATTGGTTCTCGAAGATATTTTCTAAAAAATTTTGAGGCCTAGGCTGTTTTCCATAAGCGATCTCAACATACTGACATGCCCACTCATTCATATACATGATGAAACCCTAACTCTGAATCTAATCCTAAGTAAAATAAAAGAAAGGATCCTACAACAATACAGAAAGTAAAGGAGAAGTTAGAAAGATGTTACCAGACTAAAAGTTCCTATGTTAAAAACCTGCAAAACAAAATAAAACAAGTTAGTTTCTAAGAATAGATATTCTAAAGTTAGAAAATTCTAAGATGGAAATAGAAAGTTAGTTTCTAAACTGAGAAGAATTCCTAAAAATAGAAAATACAACCCTAAGCCTAAAATAGAAAAAGTAGAGAAATTAGAAAGATATCACCTAGTTAGAAGTTTCTATCTTAGAATCCTACAGAACAAGAAAACAGGTTAGTTTCTATAAATCAAAAAAAACCTAAACCTAAAGTTAGTAAAATCCTAATCTTAATCTAATTCCAAAACCAATTAATTTCAGAAATACGTAGCCGTCAGTCCCCGGCAACAGCGTCAAAAACTTGTTCACTCCCCAAGTGCAGGGTTGTGATGTAATAATAAACTCAGTAAGACCGAGGTCGAATCCACAGGGACTGAAACCTGTACGTAATCTGAAACTAATTAGAACTAGAACTAGCCTAAGATGTAATCTAAATCGAATAATTTTGAGGAATAATAGTAAAATAATTAACTAAAATCTAAAGAATTCAGGGAAAAATACTAGGGAATCAGAGGATCCACTTGTAGAGATCAAGGAGATCTTATGCCTGCTTCATGGATATTAAACTGAACTGACGTTGATATAGTTTTCAAGAGATGAAAGGTATATGAATTAGAATGGATTCCATCACCAAACCATGCCCAAGAGACAAAGCAAACAACAGAATTAAACTAATTACCAACCAATCAACATGCCATGAAGGTTAGGAAGGGTATCGTCATCCGACCATGCCCAGGAGACGATGGTGAACAACAGGGCTTCCTGACGTCATAAACATCAAAAGGAAACAGAAATACTCAAAGCCACCGCAGATCTATTGTAATTTCAGTCACAACAGACCATTAAAGACTAAAAACATTCCCTTAAAATCACACTAAAATCAATATTAATTCAATTTTAAACAAAAGGCATAAGCAACAGGTCCTCCCATCACGCTACAAGCTTTACCTCTTAGCCCTAGCTAAGAGGTCTAGCCTAACATGATTGGGCCAGATCTCAAGAAAATCCTGATAAAAGAAAACTATAAATAAAACAAATACATAAACTACTCCCTGTCTCTCTCTCTGCTCTGATGTTCCCAGCCAACTTATTGAATTCCCCTCCCACGTCTCCTCTCTCTATTTTATAACTGTCCCAGGTCGGTGGCCAAAAAGGTGAACAGTTGTTTGCACAGCTGCAGCGTGCATAACTTTTACGTAGCAATAAAGAGAGATGCTGCAACCGACCTGCGTTTCATCGGTTTTATCGGACCATGGCCATCTCATATGCGTGATCCGAGCCATTGAGGCTCCTTGAGCTTGGTCGGTGGTCCCCTGGGATGGATTTGGATGGTCAGAATCGTCAGACCGATCCTGTTAGTGGTCGCTGAATGGCCTGGATCATCCGGGTCTCGGACTCTGTTTACGCAAGTATCGCAGGTCGCTTGTGCTGAAGCTTGGTGCGGCCTAGGATCGAACATCAGACCATAGATCCATTCCGACCATTGGATTTTTCTCACAAAACCGGTCGGAATCGATGCTGTTTGGGCCACATTCAGTGTGGTCCATCAAGAGTATCATTCTACCGTTCGAACTGCATTTGATCTAGATTCTTCTGAGTGTGTGTGCATGGGTTTGGAGAAACTCCTTTTGTACGGTCGGTTCAACCTTCTGGAACGAATGGATGGTCTGGATTGATCGGTTGATCGAAGGTAGTGGTCCACTAGATATCAGTCTTGACCCCCTGTTTCAAATTCGCAGCAGAATTTGAATCCGAGCGGGATTCTGTAGGGTAGTGGATGCTGACCAGTTTGACCGGATTTGTTGCATCGCGTGTATGCTCTGGAGGTGTGCGCGTGCACCATAAGATGGGATCCACTATGATGGATCTTGGAAATCCGTTCCGCTCGTCCACTTCTCAAGCTAATCTAAATCGTTGATTCCAAAATTGAGGTAAATCCAGATTTTTGATGGGCCCCACATAAGAATTTTATGGACTGATCAGTCAGTTTAGCCACTTCCATAGGGATTCAGGAGCTGAACTTCAATGTGTACGGTTCATTTATGGTCCTCAGGCTATGTATGAAGTTTTGAGCCGATTGGATGGTGGGAACCCTGTGATTTTGTATTCTGAACGTCTTTCAGGCCTGTTTAAGGTGAGTGGCTGGGATTTCTTTGATCTCCGGTGTGTAAATCCCCGATGTTGGTCCCATGGAGTCCCGTCTAATGCCTTGGTGATGCCTGAGCGTTAAATCCATGCTTTTAGCATCCTTTCCAGTCCACGCTCCTAAATTCACCTTACATCACAAACACGATTAAAATGAATCGTTAAGCACTGTCATGTTCGTAAATCCAAGTAGTAATTGGGGTCTAATATGCAATATTTGACCCTGAACATGTCATCTTCCATAATGTTTTTAGTGGTGTGGTCCACTTGATCTTTAGATCTGCCTTAGTTTTGAGCTCATAACCTCAAATGATCTGGTAAAATGGATGGACAGTGGATATAACACTTGCATCATGGTGGGTCTCACATAACTTTGCCAAGTTATCATTGGATTCACAAAGTCAACCTCAAATTAGTAGGAGAGGGATGTAATGATGATGATAATGGAGAGTCGATCTAGGAAGGCAGTGATTACACCCTAACATAGTCAACGCAGTCCAATGGAACACTATCACTTGTCAACACTATATTAAGAATTAGAATAGGAGATAAGATTATGCTTGCGTCTTAAGAAATCTTCGATCCATATCAACAATGACACGTAACTTGCCAAAAATTAGCATGACTCAGTGCTATATGTACATCTGCAAATGAAAAAAAGAGAGTCACTACAGGAAAGACACGTGACCACAAGTGGCACGTGTGACTAAGCAGCATACTCAGCAAACTATATAAAGTCCTGCTATAGCAGAAATCTTGTAATTTAAGATACACACGACAAGGTCGTCTCGCATAATCATGCTAAAAATAAAAGTTTCCAGAGATAAATGATGCTTTCATGGATACTACAAAGGGCTAAGAAATAGGTTCTTTCATAATTAAAAGGAGATCAGGATATGATAGTATAAAGAATTTGAATCCAGTTCAGATACAGTCGAGTAACCTTCGAGGATCAGCAATGAATTCTTGACATTCCATCAAGGAAACCTCGACTTAGCCACCACCCTTTCAAGTCTATATGAGCAGTATTTGATGAAGAGGTTTAGACCTTCACTACATGCAACCAATCAATACCAACAGCGCAACGCTACCTATCCTAGTATTAGCTTAGATATCCCCCGTCAATCCAATGACGTTGTTTCAAGTTCAGAATCTTTAATTTGGCTTATATCGACTATTGTCCAGCATCATCATTGTAGTACACGTATGAATAGATTAAATATCCACAACTTTTGTCATCGGATTCCAATGATAAGTAAGTCCATACTTGGTTGATCACACCAGTCACATCTTGCAGATTGCACACATCAATTTCTTTGTCTACACAGAAAATCGTAGGTAATTTTCTTTATTTTCTCTACTTATTTTAATTTACTCTTACTGATTGTAGTGATCTCACTTATAAATCAATAAAATCAGTGATCCAGTCTTAGTTTTTAATCTTATTCATCCATCATTACATTACTAAGAAACCAGTGACTTATGATCACCGTTAAAAGAAAAGTCCTTCTCATAAGGTAGAAAGATCTCATTGAAGGACTAACCTTTCCATTTCAAACCACCTGATTGCTCTGTAACATTGGTGGTTGAAAAGTCAGATCAACCCTCTGAGGTCTGATCATAATCCGACTAGTTTGGCACTTGGGATTGCAAGCAATTAGAAAATTGGTCTGATCATAATCCGGCTAGTTTGGCGCTTGGGATTGTAAGTGTTCAGAAAATTTTAATTGAGTAAGACTCTAACACATCTAACACAATTCCTAATCGCACGTGTTTGACCGAATACTAGCTAACATGTGTGGCCTCATGTTTAATTGAACAACAATAGGATCAGGATCCTGTCAAATTGAAATTATGCCTTAACCTGATCTTGCTAAGTCTCGTGGGCCCCATCTGTGATTAAGGTGGACCACATGATTAGAAACAATGTACACCACAATGTTTTCCCACCAAACTATTTATCTTGTTGTGGCCCATGTGAATCATAGATGGGTCTGAGTTTTAGACCCTAGGCCTAAATTATGCAGTGGCATCTACTAGTTAGAGTGGATTTTATATAATAATCACAGTGGCTCCTATGAAATTAAAAGTTTTTAAACTATTTATTTTAGTTCAGGCCGCCTGAATCACAAGTTAGCCTACTATTTTGTACCTGGGTCTAAAGTTGGATTACAAATCTAATAGTCATAGTGGATTTCATAGACATATCATGGTGAGCCCTACTTAAAAAAAAGTCAAATGGCCATGTGGGTACTGGAGACCAGATTAATGTATTTAAAAATGGTCTCGAGTCCATCGGGTTGGAACACGGGTCTTAGTCCCCCGATGGATAATTTCTTACTTGTTAAGTGCATGGGAAATCCAGCATGTTCGATTGATTAGATCCACCATGAGGGACGCTTTGTGTAAGACATCAGTCCTATCTACTCATTAAGTGGACCACACTTGTATTTTGTTACTTAACAATGGCTACACATTATTTTCAATGGTGTGGCTCACTTGATGAGTGGATAGTGCTGATTTTTGCATCAGTGAATAGTACTATTTTTTGCATAAGGTAATCCTCATGGTGTAGACAACTTATTAGGAGGATTGGATATCAAAAGCACTTACAAGGTTGGAAGTTATCCACTATGTGGACATTAAAGTATGGTTCAATCGATTGGACTTAAGACCATTAAAAATGAGCGCCCAGTCTTAATTTGATGGGGCCACTATGATGTTAATTTAAGATCTACTGTAACTATTAAATATAATCCCATTATAGATTTAGAAACAAAAAATCAGATGGACCTGTGATTCATGGGGGCAAAACCAAAGGAAATAATTAGGAGAGAGACATTCACCCTATATTTTTTCAGGAACCACCATGATGATCATATGAAATCCACTCCAACCATTATATGCCACACCATAATTTATCCATAGGGCCTAAAAATCAGGCCTATCCATCATTCATTTGTGTAACAGTAAGGAAACAGTTTGGAGGGTGAGTGTTGCCTCGTACACTGCTTCCAATCATGTGGTATATACCCGAATCACTGATGGAGGTGATTTTTTAGCCCTAAGCATAACATTTGGTGATGTACCTAGTGGACATGTGTATTTCACACAAGCATTGCAGTGGGGCCCACTCAAGTAACCAACCTTTTGCATGGACTGCCAACCTAAAGGCCTTAAAGAAATCTAACCAAGGCAATGGAATGATAATGATTCAGTTAAATGATGTAACTTTTCAAAAAAATAAATTATTTCAAGGTATTCGATTGTAAATTTGATATTAATTAGGTTATATTTTTTATAAAATTCCTTAAATAAATCAAAGAATGTGATTGAGCATGAAATCTCATGCAGAGGGCATGGAGCTTCCCAAATTAAGATTCAGGGTCCATCCTAATTTTGTTGTATCTCTAACCAAAGTGCCTCATAAATTTGCTGCAAATTGAAGAACATGACACAATTATAGGGACTAATACTAACTAATAACAAGAGAAGTATTTCTCACACATAATTCTTTCATTTGCACTGTAGGTTTGTAAAGATGGCTGAAGATAAACCTCTTGTTATTGACAATGGTACTGGAATAGTCAAGGTTGGTCCAAATCCTAACTTGTGCAATAATCCTTTCTTTCTCAGTTTCAGTACAACTTCTGTGAGAATTACACAATTTTTTTCTTGATATTCTTTTATATTTTCTACAGGCTGGATTTGCCGGTGATCATTTTCCGAGGGCAGTATTTCCTAGCATTGTTGGCAGGCCACGCCACACTGGTGTCATGACCGAGATGGGTCAAAAGGTCGTTTATGTAGGAGATGAAGCGCAATCTAAAAGGGGTATCCTTACATTAAAATACCCCATCGAGCGTGGCATTGTCAGCAATTGGGATGACATGGAAACAATCTGGAAGCACACGTACAAAGACCTTCGTGTTTCTCCTGAAGATCACCCGGTGCTTCTCACTGAATCACCACCTAACCCCAAAGGAAACATAAAGGAAATGATAGAAAATGCAAACAAAATGAAAGAAAACAAAGAGAAAATGGCACAGATCATGTTCGAGACCTTCAATGTGCCAGCCATGTATGTCTCTATTCAAGCTGTCCTTTCTCTGTATGCTAGCGGCCGTATAACCGGTTAGTATCAACTGTGACCTTTATGCATGCATGTGGACTTCCTTTCTTCTATAGGCTGGCTTTGGATGCACAAAATGAAATTAATTGTATGAATTCAAGAATATGTGAAATAATAATGATGCTTGCTAGTCTCCATAATGTGGACTTAGTTCTCAAGTTGCAGTTACATTCATAGTCTAATTAGAAAAAAAATCTAATTGCAGTTTTTCTAGTCCGTCAATGTGAATGCCAAGGAAATAATTGTATTGTACACAAGTGAAATGAATTGTACATATCCAAGAGGAAGTGAAAAGATAATGATGGTTCTTAAGCTTCATAATGTGGAATTAGTTGTTGAGTTGCAGTTACATTCATTTCAAGTTACTGGAAGGACTGTAATTGCAAATTTGGGTATCTAGTCCCCTTAATATGAATGCTATGGAGATATATCATAATTTGGTTATTTCCACTTTAGACAAATAATTGCAAATTATTCTACACGGGATACATTTATATGATTTGCTCCACTGAATTTCATATTTTTCCTCTTAATAGGCATTGTGCTAGATTCTGGTGATGGTGTTAGCGACATAGTGCCAATTTACGAAGGATATGCCCTCCCACATGCAATCCTTCGTTTGGATATTGCGGGGCGTGATCTCACTGAGGCCCTTATGAAGATCCTCACTGAAAGAGGTCACTCATTCACCACCACCGCTGAAAAGGAAATTGTTAGGGATATGAAGGAGAAGCTCGCATATGTTGCCCTTAACTTCGAGCAGGAGCTAGAGAAAGCCAAGAGCAGCTCCGTTGTTGAAAAGAAATATGAGCTACCTGATGGGCGAGTGATCACGATCGGAGATGAAAGGTTCCGTTGTCCTGAGGTCCTCTTCCAGCCATCCCTTATCGGCATGGAAGCTGCTGGAATCCATGAGAACACGTACAACTCCATAATGAAATGTGATGTTGATTTCAGGAAAGAACTGTACGGCAACATTGTTCTTAGTGGTGGCTCGACTATGTTCCCTGGTATTGTTGATCGAATGAGCAAGGAAATTACAGCCCTTGCCCCTAGCAGCATGAAGATCAAGGTGGTGGCCCCACCCGATAGAAGGTACACTGTCTGGATAGGAGGCTCCATCTTGGCATCGCTTAGCACCTTCCAGCAGGTGAATCTTGTGTGTCCGCAACTTTTAGTATTAGTTGAAAATTTCTACTTGATGGACACACACTTTGAAAGGACTTTTGAGGCTACAATGCCATTTTAATCACGGTATCAGGACTTCTAGTAATACATTTGTCTCATCTACTACTTAAAAAAATAGGCGCTAAAATACCCAGTAGAAAAGTGAAGGAGGGGAGGGGGGGTGTTAAGAAACTTGGGCAATTTTATACTTGACACTTTTTGCAATGTCTCAATAACATTGGCAACCACCATTTTAATTTATTTATTTTTAATTTTATTATTATAATTTTATTTTTATTTTTTTGTGTTGACTCCAAGTCTTTTTTTTTTTTTTTTTTAATTGCGACAGATGTGGTTAAAGAAGGATGAGTACGACGAATGCGGCAATTCATCTATTCTACATCAAAAATGCTTTTGAATTCCCACAACTTGTGAGGCTTTTCCCCCTTTCCATTTTGGCTTTAACTTTGTGTCTTGTTTGTCACGTGAACTTGAGTTGATTAAATTTTTCTCTAAAAGTCGGCTTTTTCATGTATGTGTTGTCATACCCCGAAAATAGTGCCCAAACCCTACCTATGCTCTTGGGGTGCAACAAGAGGAGGATTTTTTTATTTTTTTTTTATGCAGTTGAATGATAGTGTTCCCGACCCCTATCATTTCAAGTACATGATAAAGTGTTACAAGGTATCATGGCAAGACCCAAGATATGACAATATGCATAGAACATCCAAATTTGATTTTGTTCTCAAGATACATTATGTATTTGCATATTTTCATTTCTAAAGGAAGAATCTTAAACCATGTGATGAGGAGCTCTCATCACCTGCTCGCTTATATAATTTGCTAAGGTTTTTTAAAATGCATAAATAACTAGCATGGGCTCAAAAGAACCTAGTAGGTACACCTCTCTATGCCACAACAATTCTAAGGATAACATCATGAATATTTAAGTAAATGTAGGTATTAAGTAAAACAGTAAAAATAAGATGAGCATGAATGCAATGCAAAAGTGAATGCAAAGAACTACTCCCTATATACTCAACATATTGCACATATACCATCAACTAAACAACCCCGAGCAGCACCACCCGTCTCGGCGGTAGGGTCAATGGTTGCAATCATTAATCCAGGTTCCTCCTACTCGGACCGTCCGATTGGCCCCTCGCATCCACTTCCACTCGTCCTTGACAGTAAGGTATTCTACTGAACTAGCCGTTGGACCTTTGTGGGGACCACCTGTCCTCGGGGGTAGGGCAAATGAAAACCATCAATTAGAGTCATGTTCCTCCTACCTAAACCATATAGTGGAGGGACACATTTTGTTCACACCCTAACTGACCTTACTAGTTAGGTATCCCGCTCTATGGTCACATCAACCCAACTCGACCCACCGTTAAGTAGGCTTGTCAAACTTCTTCCCCACCTATCCTTAACAATGGGGATATCATACATCTAGAATACTCACCCAAGCCAAGATCCATTGTTAGGGGCTCTCGGGTAGGCCTAACTCTAAGCCGACATGGGATTTCTCCCCTCTCATGCTCTCTTCTCAACAATCATATCCTAATACAAGTGTCAATACACATCCAACCGCCCATTACCAACATATATTTATCCTCGTACCACCACCACACATGATGCAAGTACATGAATTATCATGATTCATGTTACATTTAAGGAGATGATTTTATACTTAATGACATAGATTCATATATTCTATCAATCAAATTTTTAATACCATCCTCATATATAGGTTTACTACCTTCATAGAATAATAAAATGTATGGAAGTGGACTTTATCCACCACAATCATCCGTTTCAATCCAAGTTTAAGATAGAACACACATTTCTACTATTGTTTTACCATTTTCATATAACAATGAAACATATCTAGTGGTGTAACATTCCGAACTTTTTAATACTTGCGTATTGAAATTCTCAAGTGTTACCATGAAATTTAACTTTGTGTGTGTGTGTATGTGTGTGTATATATATATATATCAAATTTAGCCTATCCTAACCTTACATCTATTCTCTAACTTGAATATGACCAATTGTAACATCCTAAATGTTACTGTTTTAGCATAGGTTAATTATGTTGTTTGATATATGTATTTCTCCTTAATTAATGAGAATTTTAACTTATTTGGTGAATAAATATTTATTTGTAGTGATTTAAATATAACTACTTTTGTAATAATTTCTTAGAAACCTTCTTATAACCATATAGAATCATTAGATTTTCTAAAACTCTTATATCAGTAATAATTATGAAAATGTCATTAACCTATATCTTGAATTCTAGATCATATGGTTCTCATGATCCGTTTCACGTAAAATTTTATACCATCACTATGTATCATAAGTTAATCATACACATCGAATTTTAGCCCTTAAATCATTATAAAGGTGGCCAAATTGATAAATCAGCCCCTTAACTACTGATTTTGGTGTCCATCGAGTGGGAAAAGCTCGTGAGTAGTCGTAGTAGGATATTCTCCTTCATATAAATGACTTGAATTACCCATCATATAAACTGAGTATGAAATGTGAGAACCAAAGCTTGTTAATCCTTTCCTTAGGCACGAAGTTAGCTCTTTTGGGCTTATCAACTCTTTTTAAATATAGATCTTCTGATTGACCCACTTAACACCGTTAATCGCAATTCAAATTTGGACCATACTTTAGCCTTATATGACTACGAGATCATACAAAATTTCAACCCTGATTAATGATCCTACACCATTAAATGTAGACCATCTTAAAACCAATTCCTTCATTTTGGTGCAAAATATGAAATTTCATATTTAGGCTTTTTCCACCATCAATCAATCACCAAAATTTTCCCAATCTTTTGCATATCCTAAATACATATTTTCTTCAAAATTAGGCCTTGATCATTAAGCATGGACAATTAATTGAGATCAAGTCCATTTTAACACCTACTAGGAGAATTTTCAAGATAAGACGATCTAAGTCTCGAATCATCAAGAAAATTATATAAACAGACCATATTCAACAACCTCAATGTCATGAACGAATTAGATTTAAAGAAAGATAACCAGAAAAGACAAACTTGAGAAACCCAATTTAAGTGGGATGTGACACCTCCTCTCATGCTCACTCCTTTACAAAAGAGGGTATACGCCCCTTCTCCACTTAAAAACTCACGCACTCCCACCTAACCACGTCCAAGGAAGAGAGAGAGAGAGAGAGAGAGAGAGAGAGAGAGAGAGAGAGAGATCCAAGCCTACACATTCATCGATTTTCTTACTTCTCCACATGTATGATGTCTCCCTCTCGCTCAAGCGATGTCGTGATTCAGGTAAAAACTTTCCAACATCGATATCTATCTAGAGTTTACATCTAAAACTAATATGAGGGATTCCTTTAAACTTACACCAATTTAAGTTGAATTTATACGTAGTTTTCTTATTTTTCACATTAAAGTTGTGTATAGTTTGATTTTTAATGTGATTTTCATGTTAATAAGTCGATGGATAATTATGAATTGTTTATCCATGTTGGAATTATGTTTGATATATGATTTTAATTATGTTGGACATGCTGATGAATCTATATAGTTATACAAGTTGAAAATATTGGCGATGCACGATCTCACTATGAATAACTACGAGTGACGTGAGATTATATTATCGTTGTCTTCATGTTAGTTTAACATTATTTATGTTTCATGCTGCGAATTTGGATATTTGTAACAAGCTCCTACCTGAGTGAACATTAAATGATTAATTCAACTTTTATGTTTAAATGAAATAAAATCTATAATATGATTAGTTTTATTCTCATGAATGGTTACCTTTACGAATGTAAGTAGATGTGATTTGAATGAAAAAAATAAGGCATAATTTTAAAGTATTCAATTATTACATTACTAACACTCGGAATTATCGGACACAAGTGCAAACTCGGGCCATGAAAAATTGAGGCATTACAGTTGGTATCATCATGGTGGACCTTAGAAAGGTTCCAATGGTAAGCGTCAGTCACTCTCCTCACTGTTTTCTGTCGTAGGGTCCACTCCAACTTTGGATCTACCCAATTCTTTGTATCATGCCCTAAAATAATATCTTGAAATGAACGGACGGTGTGGATAGCAAACATACTCATGGTGGGGCACACATAACATGGTGACCTCAGTCTAGCTACTCAACCTGTCAGTAGCTAATCCGCGTCCTGTGGATTGCCTCATTTATTTGCAAGGCATTCTACTATGTTAGGCAAACCAATGAGCAATCCGGATCTTGCACACATAGCAAGTGCCAAAAAAGTACTTGCTCAGTTTCATTCAGCAACAATACTCGGGGGACACAAGGGCATAGACAGCACGGAATTTTGAATTTACAATGACAACCACAAATATAGAGTGCACGTGTTATGTCCCGGCAGCTGATCACGTCTTCGGAACATTCATCATCTAGCAAATGTCCTTAGCCCAAAAGAAGTCCAGCGGCTCCACTCATCAGGTGGGGCACATGTCAAAAAAGTAATCGCAGTTACATGTATAAACACCACTTGATTGAGTGGGCTAGGCTAGCCTGTCTTAAAGTTAGCCTCGTTAGTTATTACCAAAGGCCTCAACCGGGGAATAGTTTGAACCTAGACCACATGCCAAAGCAGCATATGTGAGACGCTTGTGGAGCTCATCTGCATGAATGTCTCCAAGCCTGCATTAAAGCTTATACACAACTCACATGTGACAGCTTGGTACATGGGTGCACAATCCATTCCATCCATTTGGTTAGTCCGACCATCTACATGTTTCCCCCCAAAAAAGAAAATCTGGTCCGCTCGACATGTGGGCCCCAATATTGGAAACAGGCACATGGGCAGAAAACTTCAGAGACGTACATGTGTTTAGCGAACTGTAGACCACCTGACTAGTGGATCGACCTGATTCTCGCTCTACAGCATCAATATTGTGGTACCATTCTGATGGATTGATTGGATCAGGGACCTACCGTGCTATGCTGGCACGTGTAATATGTACATGAGCTTTATTGCACACGTATGTGGGCTTAGAAAAGCTCTGGCTCCAAATAGCATTCCTTATCCATATTAAGTAGAATCCTGCGAAGGTATGCCATCTTCGCATGGGTGCCAACCCGCCAAAGTGTGGAATATCTGTGCGGGCCACCTGATGGAGCGTCGACCAGGTGCAAGGAATGTTCACCATTGCAACTTCTATCAAGCTATCCATTCTTTTTGCATGGGGGTGGTGCAGGCCACCTGATGAGTGGACGGCCCTGACCTTTGCATATGGTCATCATCTTCAAGGTGGGGGCCATCCTCTGCAGTGCTCAGATGTTCCAAACTCTTGCCAGGTTGGAACTATGTCCTGTGTAAAGGTGTGTCCAAAAGGGGTGCCAGTGGGGCTACCAAACCTCTGCCCTGCCAATACCTACTCAATGCCATTTGACTACTGTGTAGATCCTCAGAAAAGCTGAGCATATCTGAAAACTGGTAGCTACATCAGAAAACCGAAAGTATGCAACAACCTACCTTCAACCTTCAAAAACTGCAAGATGACATACCAAATCAAATTTCTAATACAGTAATAACAGACTAGGAATAAAAACCAAAGAGAAAGGAAAGGAATATCACACATGACAACCAAATGAACCCAGGCATTCCTTCCTACTAACTAGTGACGCAACTCATGGGTTTTTTTTTCTCCTCACTAGGCCACGCATCAGCAGCATCAGTGGCAGCCATTGCAGCGAGCGGGAGAAGCAGAACAACGATAAGAAGCTTTCGACCTAAGTACGCATACATGGCAAAAGCCGTCTTCTAGAGAAAATCTCAATCAAACCAAAGTTCACATAACCAGACACAATGCTGAAGCCAAACTAGAAAGATGGAAAAGACTCACTGCCTGCAGGAATTCAAAAGCATTTCCGGTGCACAATAGATGGACCGGATTCATCGTACTCAGCCTTCGCTATCCACATCTGCCACAAACAAAAAGGAACCAGGAGTCAGCACATGATAAATTAAAAAAATCAAAATCAAAATGGTGGTTGCCAATGTTCCTGAGACATGTTGTGCAAAGTGCCATAAGTGTCAAAATGGCCCAAGTTTCTAACCCACCAAAAGAACTCTATGCATGCAATGTTCTCTCTACATATGAATATTTTTTTAAAAAAAATGGACTGATTGATAAATAAAATTAAGAAAGAGAGAAACTGAAAATAAAAACAAAAGTACAATAAAACATAAAAACTCTTAAACTAACAAACAGCAACAACAAAGATTTCCAGGGCCCATTTGGAAGTACTTCCTCAAAGGGGGTTTTCCAACAAAGAAAGTTTCAGGCCCAGTTTTTGGTCGATCCAGCAAAAACCAATCAGGTTAGTTTTTGTTGAGTCAGTGTTCTAATGCCTATTTTGTCAAGTAGGAGATGAGACAAAGGTTTGCAAAGTGCATCCAAACACACAAGGTCAACTGCCATTTGTATCAGTGTTTAGGCCTCAAAGACCATTTCAGAGGGTGTCCAAACGGGCCAAAGAGACGGTGGCTTGCACCAATAATAGAATGTGAATTGCTCTCTAAAAGATTAGATAACCCCAATGAAAGGACGAGAACTATTGATTCTTTGCCATGCAGGTCATCATACTTGAATAAAATATTGAAGTAAAGCACAGGGTGTGAGAGGGGATCCGCACGAATAAAATATTGAAGTAGAGCCCAGGGTGTAAGAGGGGATCCCCACGAATAGTTATCTTCAACACCAGGAAAGTAGAAGAAAGCTTGAAGTGATAATTTTTTACTTGACAAGTAAAAAAATACATATAAAAAAAGTCAGAACTCATAAGCAAAAGAAGGAAACTTCAAGATTCATGTGCTTGGACACCTCACTTAAGGTGGCCAACACATGGTACTCTTAGACAACATAAATAGGCTTGGACACCTCACTTAAGGTGGCCAGCACATGGTACTCTTAGACGACATAAATAGGCTTGGACACCTCACTTAAGGTGGCCAACACATGGTACCCTTAGATGACATAAATAGGCTCGGACACCTCACTTGATGTGGCCAACACATGGTACTCTTAGACAACATAAATAGGACACTTAGGTTTTGGCATGGTGTGTCATGTCAGGGAATGTCCAATTATATCCTCAAGTTTTGGCACACCAGAACTCCATAAGTAGAAGTTTCTAGGTAACACTAGCACTTGCAACACAAGACTCACCTGCTGGAAGGTGCTGAGCGATGCCAAGATGGAGCCTCCTATCCAGACACTGTACTTTCTCTCAGGTGGGGCCACCACCTTGATCTTCATGCTGCTAGGGGCAAGGGCTGTAATTTCCTTGCTCATTCGATCAGCAATACCAGGGAACATAGTCGAGCCACCACTGAGAACAATATTACCGTACAGATCCTTCCTGATATCAACATCACATTTCATTATGGAGTTGTACGTGGTCTCATGGATTCCAGCAGCTTCCATGCCGATAAGGGATGGCTGGAAGAGGACCTCAGGACAACGGAACCTTTCAGCTCCGATCGTGATCACCTGCCCATCGGGCAGCTCATAGCTCTTTTCAACAGCGGAGCTGCTCTTGGCTGTCTCTAGCTCCTGCTCGAAATCAAGGGCAACATATGCGAGCTTCTCCTTCATGTCCCTAACAATTTCCCGTTCAGCGGTGGTGGTGAACGAGTAACCTCTTTCAGTGAGGATCTTCATAAGGGCATCAGTGAGATCACGCCCCGCAAGATCCAAACGAAGGATTGCATGTGGGAGGGCATATCCTTCATAAATTGGCACTGTGTGGCTAACACCATCACCAGAATCTAGCACAATGCCTGTTAAGAGGAAAAAGACGAAATTCAGTGGAACAAATCATATAAATGCATCCCATGTAGAATTGATTTGCAATTATTTGTCTAAAGTGGAAATAACCAAATTGTGATATATCTCCATAGCATTCATATTAAGGGAACTAGACGCCCAAATTTACAATTACATTCCTTCCAGTTAACTTGAAATGAATATAACTGCAATTCAGCAGCTAATTCCACATTATGAAGCCTAGGAACCATCATTGTCTTTTCACTTCCTCTTGAATATGTACAATTCATTTCACTTGTGTACAATACATTTATTTCCTTGGCATTCACATCGACGGACTAGACAAACTGCAATTAGATTTTTTTATTTTTTTTTTCCAGTTAGACTATGAATGTAACTGCAACTTGAGAACTACGTCCACATTATGAAGACTAGGAAGCATCATTGTCATTTCACTTATTCTTGAATTTGTACAATTAATTTCACTTTGTGCATCCAAAGGCAGCCTCTAGAAGAAAGGAAGTCCACATGCATGCATAAAGGTGGCAGTTGATACTAACCAGTTGTACGGCCGCTAGCATACAGAGAAAGGACAGCCTGAATGGCGACATACATGGCTGGCACATTGAAGGTCTCAAACATGATCTGTGTCATTTTCTCTCTGTTTGCTTTGGGGTTGAGTGGCGCTTCTGTGAGAAGCACCGGGTGCTCTTCAGGAGCAACACGGAGCTCATTGTAGAATGTGTGATGCCAGATCTTCTCCATGTCATCCCAATTGCTGACAATGCCATGCTCAATAGGGTATTTTAATGTAAGGATTCCCCTTTTAGATTGTGCTTCATCACCTACATAAGCGTCCTTTTGGCCCATCCCAACCATGACACCAGTGTGGCGAGGCCTGCCGACAATGCTAGGAAATACCGCCCTCGGAGCGTCATCACCAGCGAATCCAGCCTGTAGAAAACATAAAAGAATATCAAGCAAAAAATTGTGTAATACTCACAAAAGTTGAAAAAAGTTGCACTGAAACTGAGAAAGAAACTAGTGCACAGGTTAGGGTTTGGACCAACCTTGACCATTCCGGTACCATTGTCACAGACGAGAGGTTGAATATCCTCTTCGGCCATCTTTTATAAACCTGCAGTGCAAAGGAAAGATTTCTGTGTGAGAAACAGTTCTGCTCTGATTAGTTAGTGGTAGTCCTATAAGTGTCTTCTTCAATTTGCAGCAAATTTATGGGCCCATCTGGGTTGGGGATCCTACAAAAACAGGACTGAGCCTTAATCTAATTTGGGCAGCTCCATGCCCTCCTCATGAGATTGCTATGCCAACTCTTTTTCACACTCACTCACATTTTATGATAGACACATGCATGCACGCACACGCGCGCATATACATATACTGGGGAAGGTCCACATTCATATGACAGAATTAGATGTGGAAAGTATTAGAACCAGCAAAATCAGATTAAGGCATAAGCCAATTTTGCAGGATCCTCCCTACCTTGGCAGACCCTACATCATCATCATTATAGCCTTGTCCAAACAATTTGGGGTTGACTTTATGAATATGATTTTCACTAATCAAGATTCAAAACGGGAACTCTTGTAATTGCTTGGAAAATGTACCATTGCCAACCGCCAGCCTAACATCAATCTTTCTTCTTTTAACCGCACTTGGAGAGGCTGGCATATCGTGGCAAGTAGAGTTACACAAAAAAACAGATTTATGTGTTGGTACCTTGTTCTCACACATAACCCCACGAAATTTTTTTTTTTTTTTATCATAGGATATGTGAATCATTGCATCCAGCTTGCTAGGTCAGCTGGTTAGTACGCAACTTGGTAGAGGGGATACTATACATAAGTTCTGCTGTGCTGGCCTTGATCTCACTTGAATTGATTGACATAATCCAAGGTACATGACTCATTGATAGGATACGAGATCAATGAGGAATTTTCATATCCATCTCAATGGACTCTACTAACCAACCACTGAGAAAATATTGCCAAAATGTTGCACGTATGCTACATCCAAGGTGCCAAAAGGGTTGGCCACACGTTTTTTCTTTTTCTTTTCTTCTTCTTCTCTTTTTATTTTTTTTTTTAATTTTTTATTTTTTTGAAGGATGCTGGCCACACATTGAGAATCATTGGACAAAAAAATCAGTGTTTTAAATAGCGACGCTATGTAGCATGTAGCTTATGCTATGTAGAACTTAGCCTCAATGTTGCATAGCTTATGAAAATAGTTTAAGTCGCGTGTAGCATATGCTACTCAAGGTATTCCATGTCGACACGAGTATTTGCTGTAACGGTTGAAAATTGTTTTTTGCCCAAAAAATTCTGGAAAAATATATAGAAAATTCAGAATAATGCAAATATTCCAAATACGTATTCACTTTTTGTTTTGAATATGTTTATGGTAGCATAAAGGTCCACTCTTTGGTGACAATGTTGTATTTGGTTGTCCAGTGAATTTAGGAACCTGGTTATGTGTCTTTAATGTTAACACATCACAATCAAGCATTACAATGAGAAATCAAGAAAAAAGAAAAAAAAAAAAAAAAACGAAGTACCACTTTTTCAATTTTTTGAAAAAAAAAAAAAATAGCCATCGGAGCTTCTATTCTCCCAAATCGCTTCAATCTTCAGTTTTAATCTTAAAAACTATAGTAAAAGTGGTCGAAATCTATTGTAGAATGATTTAGGAAAGTTTTTAAAATGAGAAAAATGGAAAAAAAAAAATGAAAAAATGGTCGTTTTTCAATTGTTATGGGGGTTTTTCAATTGTTATGGGGGTAACGGTCATTATGCCCTATAACGGTCATTAAGGCTCCTATAATGGCCGATACAATCCCAAAAAATCAACTGTCCCGTTTCACCCCCGTATCTCGTAACAATCACGATCATTACCGATACATATTGGCCTTTGTGGTCGTATCGTAACGGATACAGAACACCTTGATGCTACTTGATAATTTGCACACACTACATGCTACATGATAATTTGCTACAAGCTACATAGCTCGCGTTACTAGTTACTTTTCACTACAACATTCAAATCAATTAATGTTTGTTAATGAATTGTTACATTTTTTTCAATAAAAATTAGTTAATCTTAGTAGAATAATATAAGTAACAATATTAAATCAGTTTCATCAATCTAATTTTGCGCAGAATATCATAAAAATTGTGCAACCTTGATCAAATGGGTGAATGCTACGCTACATACTATTTGTTATTTAAAACACTAGAAAAAATAAGGCCAATCCACTCATCAAGTGGATTATGCCATAGAAAACAATGGATGGCAAATGGATTGACTCAATATACACACAGGGCCAACCAGATGAGTTGATTAGCCTGGTTTTCATGCCAAGGGCTAATCTTTTCAGCATCATATATATTGTGAGCATGTAACACATCAACTCGACGGATAGTAGATGTACAATTCATTAAGATAGTCTGAGCATTCCTCAAAACTATGAGTAGTGATCCTGTGTGTACAAAACGGTATCATTTTTCAAATCAAGACTACAAGTTCACAAATGGCCCAATTAATATCATTACTGTAAATTTTTTTCTATAGACCATCACCTGTGGAACCTACAATTTGTAGGATTACATGAAATACATCTATATATTGTGCGCACATGACACATTGACTGTATCAACTCAACAGATGGTAGATGTACAATTCACTAAGTTAGTCTGAGCATTCCTCAAAACTGTGAGTAGTGATCCTGTGTGTACAAAACAGTATCATTTTTCGAACCAGGACAACAAGTTCACAAATGGCCCCAATTAATATCATTAGTGTAAATTGTGTTCTATACTATAGACCATCACCTGTGGAACCTACAATTTGTGGGATTACGTGAAATACATCCACATTGTGTACAGCAGTGTTCGAAGTATCGGTATCGCTACAAGTTTCGTTGGCCAGGGATATGGAAACAATATCGATATCACCGATAATATCACTGATAACTGGAAATGCGGGGAAACATGGGAAAAACGGTGGAATTTTTAGCGAAACTTCAGGAGATGTTAAAATGTACATATTTGCATATTTAGAAAGTTTTCAAAAAAAAAATGTAAAAGGAATGCATACATAACAAGTTTCCATTTAATGGGGCCTTAAAAGCATATATTGTTGCGAGAAATCAGTCAAACCATCCCATCCGGCCTATTTAACCATCCAACCCTCCATCCAAACATCCATCAATATTGCAAAATATCAACAACACATGATATTTCACCAAGAAATAATCAACAATTGGAAAGGAAATGGAAGATTGTGTTCTCAATATCGCGCATGTTACAATATCGATAATATCGAAATATTATCAATATTATCAATGACAAATTGAACACTACATACAACCATGTGCCCATGAAAAAAAAAAAATTGAAACAAAAATTTTTCTAATAAACAAAATTTTAATGATAGCAGTTTGTTGGCGATATTATTAAAATAACGTCAATACACTTATGATACAAGCATTACCTAGAATTTACATAGTCGAAAATATTGGTGATACATTGGCGATATTGATGCACTGGTAATACAAGCAACACCTAGACTTTACATAGTTGGAAATATTGGCGATTACGTTAGCGATATTGATACGTTGGCGATACTTAGCGATACATTGCTAACACCTGAAATTTTTGATACTACCAATGTTATCGGTATCGTTGCCAGTATTATCGGTATTGTTGAGCCAGAGATAAAGATAATATCAGAGATATTTTGATAATATCGGAGATAATTCGAACACTAGTGTACAATGTACCTTCTATACAAGCAGATAGATCATCAAGATCCTTCAAAATATGAATGATTGCCATTCAATTTCAACTTGGGACAGGCGTATTTCGTTCAATTTCACCTTGAGATGGGGAGTTTTACATACAATTTCACCTTGGGATAAACTGTTTCACCACCATTTCGAAAATGTTGGTGACTCATGCCCATCATGTGTGCCACCCATGTGCGGTTATCCAGAGTCCCATTCAAATTGGAGGCATATTTTAGATGGACCATATCTTGAAAATCACAATGATTGAGCAAATCTTAGCCATCCATTAATGTTATCAAATGGATGGTCAAAAGTAAAACAGTGAGTGATCCAAATTGTATGTGTAAAATCAGATGGTTACTATCCTCTGCTCGTAATTTTCAGTCTATGCTCCATCCATAACTGGGTCAGAAATTTAAATGGCCTGGCTTGTCATATAACCATGCCATGTGTATGGTAAGAGTCACCACTATTTTGAAAATGATGGTGAACACACACAGGAGACTTGCCACCTTGGGACTCGCAGAATAAGTTTGAATTTTCAAATGAAAATGTTAAAGCAACATATGAATAGCCTGAAGAGGTGAATCACTGCACACATACCCACATTGTACATATGTGTGAAATCTCAAACATGCATCACGCGGTAATAAACATGGCATACCTCCCAAAATCTAGGCTCAACCATCAATCAGGCAGTTGCTTGCGTACAATGAATATAGGCCATTGATGAATTTCTTTTCTTACCATCCATCTTTCTCATATGAGTGTGACCCACATGACACTTGGATAAGTATGATCTGTGAGATGCTACATGTTCATGATAAGACCCACCTAACAAATGACTTAGATCTCACATAGGCACGTGTGCAGAGATTCACCCCTAAAGTCAGTGGACCTTCTCTCTCTCTCTCTCTCTCTCTCTCTCTCTCTCTCTCTATTTTCCCTATGCGCTGTACTTCAATGCATTTGCAGCCCATTTATGTGAGAAGTGATGGCAATGATCTTCCAATAAAGGACTGGCATGCTCAGGCTTGGGCTGGGCATGCTCGGGCTTTAGTCTACCATTTTTTAATTTTTTTTGCGCAGGCCGGGCTCTAGTCTGTCTGCCACGGCTGGACATGGAACTGGGCCAGGATTGGACTCAAGTTTCATCTCACTGCCTGGGCTTGGAGATTTAAGTAACATCGATCTGCACCCATAATTGTGCATGTACCCAATCAATCTGGAGTATCACCCATCCATGGGTCATAGTGACTGAGAGGTACATGAACCAATTATATGGTAGAATTATGGTTTCTACACCAAATTTTAGCAATGATTTACTTGCAGGATCATATCTTAATTGTCCTCAAAGAATCAACAAACATGTTATGAAAGATGGACTAAAGCTGAACTTAATAAATAGTTTTATTTCACCATCTAACTGCATGAGAAGCTTGACTAGTTCCAGTCAGTTTCTTACAAAGAATTGCAATGAAAAAATACAGAACACAAGCAGATTTAATAGGTTAAACAAAAATCACATAAAACAACATAACAAAAATGATGCACTCACACACATGTCTGTGTATGACATGTTTAACGATATGTATGAGGGAGCAGTAACAAATGTAAGGAACGCTACTAGTTGAGAGACAAGTGAGTTTCCTTTTTTTTTTTTTTTTTTTTTTTGTTTTTTGCAAGTTGACAAGTTTGTTTCTAATTACTAAATAATATAGAAGAAATGCTCCGGTGCTCTTAGGGCCTGTTTGGCCGGACGGATCCCATGGGATTAGGAGGGATGGGATGGATTTTAATGTAATGATGGAGGTGTCAGTGGATTGGTTTAAGATCAATGGGATTGCTATATCCTGGGACAAGTTCACTGAGTCTGTTTGGCACGTTTGGCATATCCCGGGATTTTACCTTCCAATCCGTCTGTCCAAACACGCCCCAGGCACAATTGAATGGGATTAGGAGGGATGGGATGGATTTTAAGGTAATGATGGTGGTGTCAGTGGATTGGTTTAAGATCCATGGGTTTGCTATATCCCGGGACCAGTTCACCGGGTCTGTTTGGCTAGTTTGGCATATCCCAGGATTTTACCATCCCATGGGATCCGTCCGGCCAAACAGGCCCTTAGAGCACTATTACTTATAATGCTCATAGTTGCATCAGTTCACTTGTACAGTTAAATCAATCGATCTAAAATGTCCATTAAGTCCAGGGCACATTTAATGGACTACATTGCAAAAGTCACACCGATAGTTTATTTCCCCTTATTTTCTATAGTCATCATTTTTTCAAGCCATGGATGGAATGGATATAATGGCCTAATAAATGTGATTCATTAGAATCATTGGCAATCCATGATGGTTCCTAACAAATAGATGGATGAAATTGTTGATTGGAGCTGTAAATGATCTTGACTGTCCATATTAAAGGTCATTGATCAAATGGTGTTAATATTTGTCAAATAAGTGTCGTGTTTGCATGGTAGCTCATGAAATGTTTGGACCTAATTAATAGTTTGGATCAATAGATTGTCCCAATGCAACTAGGGGCACTAGAACCTGTAGTGCTTTTCTGAGACAACTCATGAATTGTTTGGACCTAATTAACAGTCTGGATCAATGGATTGGACTATCTAAAGTGTCCCAATGCAACTAGGAGAACAAAAACTTATGCGCTACTGCCTTGAGAGCATAACCATCAAAAGAATGCTCTCTCTCGTGTTGTTTGTTCAGGCCATATTCCTTACAGGCGGGCATACACCATGGATGGGAAATGGGCCAAAACCTCCCGTGTCAGGAAATTCTAGAAATCCAATTGATGGGCATTTAGCAATCACATATGGTCCGATGTATATCTCGTTTCCAACCATCCATTCCCAAGCCAACAATCAGATGGCTAGGATTGTTATTGGAAGTATTTCCTATATCATCACTGATCCACAGTGAGGCCAACCAGAGAAACACGCTGGATCACTAAAAGGAGCAGCACACATGCATGGAATGCTGACCCAGGCTAAAAGGCTGCTAGTTCAGTCCAAGTCCCATACATTCACCAATGATCGAACCACCCCCACCACACCACACATTCAACAGGGCCCATGGGGGGATAGTGACCATCTGTCTAGTGGGCTCTGCCATGTATGGCCCATGGTTCGAAAAATCAGACAAATCAGTTGTTCATATCCAATTGGCGATCAACAAACAGACAGTACAAAGCAAAACTTGCTAGCAGTTAACAGCTAGGACTGTCAACTCTCAAAAGAAAAAACAGCTAGGATTGTCCGATCAGTGTGGTCTTCAAACCATGATATATCCTCAGAAGAGCCCACTAGGCGGATGGTCCCGATCTACCATCAACCCTGCCAAGTTTACAGCAGGAGGGTAGATCTACCAAAACCCTGCCACGTGTACAGGAGAAGGTTAGATCTATCACAACAACACCTTCAGCAGCGAAGAAATTGAAATGAAATCGTCTCAGATCTGTACCATGCTACAAGAAAACAACCAAAACACACGTCAGTAACAGCATCAGATCATAGATGGCCCAGTTGGAAAGATCTGAGCACATCCCGCCAGATCGGACCGTCTGATCGTGCAATAAGAACAAGAAATGCAAGAAACACTCGATCCAGATACAACCTAAACCCTATTTCCACGCGCATGCTTCGCAATAAACCCTAGAAAGAGAGAGAGACGAAAAGGGGCATAGAAAAATACGATATTTACATCCAAATACATAGAAAACGCGAGAAAGACATCGGATCGGATCGGAATCGAAAGGAAGAAGATCGGGTGAGAAGATTCATTTACCTTGAGAACGCTTCTCTCTCCTTCCGCTTCTGAGGCCGAGAGAAAATGAGAAGACAGAAGACTGGACGAAGAAAAGGCTGCCTTTCTCTCGATCGAATCAAGATGCTGTAATAAAAGTAGGGGTATTATATGATACGCGACCCTCGTCTTTACACTGTACACGGTTTTTTTTGGAGTTATTTGATACTCCGGCTCCATATGATGCTTGATACGCAGGCACTTAGAAATAGTATAACTGTCTTATATTAATTAAAATTAAACCTTCTAAATTCTGAAAAATCGCTTTATTTAAGTCACAAATAAAAATTAGATGTTTTGAATAATCCTAACCTCTGATTCGTGGACCCCTGTTCTTTGAAATAAGGCCTTTGATGTTTTCAATTCCAAACGGTCCAATAAATGTCCAGCAATGGAATATTTCAATAAACAAATAAGTATAATTTTTTGTTTATGATGCATCTAAACTGGTACCCACAGTGTTGACGGTTTATTTAGAATTATTTGCACACCATGTAAGCAATTTCCGAGTAGTTTCCAACGGCCTGCGTATCATCTACCACACTCTGCCAGAGCATCAAGGTATTATTTTTCAATTCTGGTGGCTGGTCGGCTACAACCGGTTGGAGGGTCTCTTCACCTGCAGTCCATTTCTACAAGGACTGCGCTAGCTGACTATAGACGTAAGAAGGGCGGGCTATCAGATCCACCCCGTCCATCAGGTGAGCCACCACATTTTCCCTATGTATCTTAACCATCAGTCCAATTCAAGGCTTAAGGGGGGCCTGAGTCATACGGAAGGTGGGAAATCATGCTTAAAATTTATAGATTTACGTGATGTAGTCCACCTGAGCTTTGGAATGTCATGATTTTCGGGGAAATCCATTCGTCCTGGTGTGGCCCGTCAGATCTGGACGTGGATTTGGATTTCGAATCCGGATACTCTGTTTGAAATAATCAAGAAACTCGGAAGCCGATTTCATGTAAAAGCCTTTGGCAAGAAATTCCTGCGCAAATATGTTGGGTGGGACCACCGCTATGTTTGTGGGAAATCTGCTGCATTCATCCCTTTTGAGAGCTCATTGTACGACATTTAACCAAAAATTAAGTGGACCCAAAACTCAAGTGGGCCACACGAGAGGAAACCGTAGGGATTAAATGAGAACCCGTTAAACAGTCTTATGACTATAAAAGCTTTGTTTCATGGCAATTTTTTTTTTTTTTTGTATTTTTACTTCATCCCGGTGATAATGATATTATAAATAGTGTGGATAGCATATAAACATCAAAGTAAAGCCTAGGAAAGTCCCAACCGAAGGTATTTCTTTCCCCAATCTTCCCTTTTGGTGTGGCTCGAGATTTGGATCAGCCACATTTCTGTTCTTTTCACGTAAAAATGCGAAGTGGATGAACAGGGTAGGTTTCCCACAAACACGGTGGTGGACCTGTTAGCATCTTCAGTGAAAATCTTTTGCATTAAATTGCGTCCAAGAAATTCCTTTTTCCTGTATCCTAATTGTTCTGAAGTTGTCCGTACCTAGTGTGTGATGATGTGGCCTAATCAAACTGCAACAAACAGAAATTAAAATGCCGTGTGTGATGATGTGGCCTAATCAAATTGCAACAAACAAAAATTAAAATGCAGTGTATGATGATGTGGCCCAATCAAATTACAACAAACAAAAATTAAAAGGCAGTGTGATGATGTAGCCCAATCAAGTTACAACAAACATTAATTTACTGACAAGCTGAAGACCTAGATTATTGGATTTCATATGCATCCCACAGGGCTTCACATACAGGTTGAATCATTTTAGGACATCATATCTCAACTGTTTCCTATGGTGTAAGGCACGAATCGACGATGGAATGGGCCACCTGACATAATGAGTGGATCTTATTCATGTGAAGTCTTCCATTCATGTTGCACAATAGTGATGGGTGGGTGCTGATTGGGTACCATCCATTGCTTAGGGCATGAGTTGAAAAAGGGGCAAAAAATGGGCCCCAAAAGGGGGCTGAATTTTTTTAAAATAGCCCACACCACATGAAACACAGTGGGGATTAAAAACTGACGGTTGAAAACTTTGAGGGAAAGTAGAAGTTTTGGATTAAGCTAATATTTATGTTTTTTTTTTTAATACTGGTTGGCCAATAAGCATCAGTTTTCAACCATTGTTATAGCTTAATTTTAGGGGAGCTAATTAGTAGAGGAAACGTGTCATTTCAGAAAAGATTTAGCAAGGAGTGCGATTAAGAGAAACGGAATGCAACAAAAAGTGTGGTCGAGTGGCTAAGAGGTGAGATGCAGCCGAACAAGGAGCATTGGAAGGAAAGATCTATAAGTAGCAGAGAAAGTCAACATAATACGACGTCTTACATCAATCAAACCAAATCAAATTTATCTTTTGTCTCAATCTATTTTAAGAGTAACAATAATCTTATAGAAGTAATTCGAAATTGTAATCCAAGTTTACACTAATACGATACACTTGATCTTTATTGAATATCAAGTAGTTTTTTCTTAAGATAAACTATTGTTGTTGTTTTTAGTGACCAATTGTGAGTTGTTTCTTTTATCTGATTATATTGATATACTAAAAAGTCATTTCTCATGAAAAGCAAAATATCATTTTATCTAAATACGCTTGTATACTAAAAAATTATTTCTTGTGAAAAGCAAAATGCAACCTACTTTGAGAAAAAAAATCACATTCTTTAAATATCATTGATTATTATAAAATTCTGCAAGTGAGTGAGTATGCAATCGATCTTCTCATATTCTAGTAATACAAGTTTATAAGACATATCTGCTTATTTTAACACTTAAGGTTAAAACTAATTGCTTTGAATTAAGCTGTTATATTGATTTTCTTTGCTCAAAAATATTGCAAAAACAAACCAAGTGCCACCAACAATAGGAATTCAATCCTCACTACTTCACCTAGTGTGGTCCACTTGAGCCTTCAATCCCCACTACTTCACCTAAAAAAAATCTATTAAAACGAATGGGCAGTGTGGATAAAACATTTATGTAAGGGTGAGCCCCACAAAGCCTCTTAAAAGGGGAAGCGGATTGGCTAGTGTACCACACAGCAGCTATATAGCTGGTGTAGATACTTGTGGTGCAAAAATAGGTGCCAATGTTCCTCCAACTCAAGTTGTACAAACGGTTCAAAGGAGATCAAAGTTACATGGCCCCCACAATGATACATTTATTACATCTCCATCGGTCATACATTTTTTGAGATCATTTTATAGGATTATTAAAAAACAAAAATTAAATCATATCCAAACTGAATGGACCACACCAAAAATAACCGCGGAGCTAACGACTTTCACCATAAAAAAATTTTATAGGGCACAACATAACATTTATTTTTCATCTAATCTGTTCATAAGGTCAAAAATACCTAGATGAAGAGGAAAAATAAATTTCATGTTGATTCGAAGGGTTTCAATGGTAGACATTCAATCCCCTATTGCTTTTTGTAGTGTGGTCCACTTGATCTTTAGATATGTCTTATTTTTCGGCTGGAGCCTTAAGACGAGTTCGAAAAATGGATGGACGATTTGGATATTACACACACCTCATGATGTGAGTACACCAGCCAATCCGCTTCCTTTAAAAGGACCATCCAGCGCTGTCCAGGTCTTGGTGTGGTAGCACCCAGTGCGCGGCCGGTAGTCACGCCCCCACCCCAGGAGGCATGGTCATGCAAGTTTCTTATGTTTACAAGCATTTCACCTGTAGAAGTGGTCACTACCTGCAAGGTGCTACAACCTCCAGCAACGTACCCATGCCACGTAACGTATCATGAATGGTACCATGAAGCGGGTAGAACTAACCATGAAGATCACCTGGACTAAAAATAGGTGACTCCGCTCATCAGGTGAGCCTCAGCTGGGATCAATGGACAACCCACGGTCAAACGCCAGAAACATCTGTGGCCTACTTAATGAGCTGAACAGCCTGATTTTAGACTAAAGGTAATCTTCATGGTGGGACCTATTATTTTGATGGTATTGATTTTCTAGAAAGCAGAGTGCTGGCAGCAAAAGAATGTGTGGTACCACAAGATGTGGAACGGTTGCCTGTACAGGTGATGATATAAAAGAGATCCTGACAGGCAACAGCATCTAACAGTCATACTTGCTTGCCGTTCTTTCCAACAAACATGCCACGTGCACGGGCATCCATATCATGAAGATACTTGAGACCAAATTCAGGTAGGTGCGCTCATGAGGTGGGCCCCGGTATTGGAATCAATCGAACCGATGGTTCCACTCAGTATGCAGGTGTGGCCCATCTAATGGGTGGATCAAAATGATTTGGGTGGATCAAAATGATTTTTGAGATGAGGGATATTTACGGTGGGGTTTATAATCTGCGTGGCACGAAGTCTTGCAAAAGTATAACGGTGGTTGGTAATGAATGGCTTGAAATGGGGAGGCAGTTGGCTCAACCTGACCTGCCACTGCCAGGCCATGTAGGACAAGGAAGCGGATTGGCTGGTTTTCCTACACCAGCTATATAGTGTTATAATCAAACTGTCCATCCATTTAACAACTATCTTAAGGCATGAAACGAAAAATAAGACAGAATTAATTATCAAGTGAGCCACAATGAAAAAAGCAGGGGGATTGAACATCTACCAATGAAACCCTTTTTGGGGTCATAGGAGTTTTGGATCAATGTGAAATTTATTTTTTCTTTTCATGCATATCTTTGTGACCTTATAAATAGGTTGGATGGTAAATAAATGTTACGTCGCCCTATGAATTTTTTAAAAATGGAAACTATTATATCCATTGCTATTTGTGGTGTGGTCTAGATAATCTTTGGATATGATTTATTTTTTGGATAATGCTCTAAACTGATCTCTAAAAATAAATGAACGGTGTAGATATAATAAATACATCCCTACGGGGCCATGTAACTTTGATCTCCTATGAACCGTTCGTACAACTCGGAGCTGGAGGAGCGTCATTGCTTGTCTTCCCACGACACGTATCTACAGTAGTTATATGGCTGATGTGGGGTACACCAGCCAATCCGCTTTCGTTGGACAACGACTGGCCCTCTAAACTTGGCCGCAGACCAGGTCCATGCTTGAAATACATGCCCAGTGGGTGAACCAGGCTAGACTTGGTCAAATTGTTAAGTAGAGCACCGTCAAACAAAAGAAATGAACGGTTCAAAGATGCGCGGGAGAGGTTCTAAGGCAATGCAGGTCTAATTTAAAGGATTTCTTGAATTTGGGGTTATGATTAAATCAAACTATTTATATGATGGACTTGTCGTGAAAATTATTAATAAATTAAAAAAATTCTTATATTTAAATTATTTCAAATGCGTGGACACTTGTATGACCTGCCCGGCCACGTAAGGCCAGGGCCACACCACAGCCAATGTCTTTTAAACCCAATTAGAGTGGCTGGTCCAAGGCTAGGCTTAAGGGCATGTTTGGCTTAGGAGGTATTAGATGAAATTGAATTTAAAATACCACCAACTTGGCCCCATATCTTATATGCTCTGGAAAACAAGTCATGAGCTATGGAATTGTGGGCAGGAAACCTTCCCAAGCTCTGGACTTCGAGGTGCATTGTCTTCATCTACGCCTGGGTTTTGCTGGATTTGAATGGATTTTCGACTATGACAAGTTTTGTGGGTCCCACCATGATGTATAGGCAATATCTATACCATCCATCTATTTTTTTAATCATTTCAGGGTATCAGCCCAAAAATAGGCGGACCCAAAGCTCAAGTGAACCACACCACAAAAAGTAACAGGGATTGAACGCCTACAATTGAAAACTTCTGGGGGCCACAAAAGTTTTGGATATTTGTGTTTTCCCTCCATCCAGGCCAGTGTGGCCTTTTGAACATGTTGGATGGAAAATAGACACCACGTTGGCCCTAGGAAGGTTTCAACGGTGGGCGTCACTCTACCCACTATTTTGTGTAGTGCGGTCCATCTAAGCGTTGGAATTGTCTCATTTGTGGGCCCATCCCATAAAATGATGTCATAAAACGGATGCATAGTGTGGATATAACACATGCTTCATGACAAGGTCCACATAACTTGGTAACATCAACGAAGCAGTATTAATGGCTCGCATTTCCAAACATGTTACGTAGGGTTGGACAAATCTTCATTGCTTCCACAATTCAACCCAAACATATTTCAAAGTAAATCTAAGGATCTACATTTTCACTGCTCTTTTTCCAAACAAGGAATATGATGACCTTCATCCCATGAAATTTCAAACAAACCTAACATCATGTGATCATTATACAATGACATATCCATCCCACCTAATTCCATCTAATGCCATACGCCAAACACTTGCCGAGGTTGCTCGGGCAACCATCCCACTGCCACCCTAGCATGTTGGTGGGCGTAAGTGATTACTCTCAGTAAAATAAGGGGGAAAAAAGGGCTGTGGCATAAAAGAGCTCATTATATTTCAGTTGAACCTGAGTGCCGCTGTTTATCACCTGTGGACCATCTAATTGTAAACTGTCAATGTGAATTTCCAGTGGTAGCCCATCGGAGGTGCCACATAGGTAACCACTGGTCTGGATTACTGAACCATTTTGCCCTCTTGTCAAAATATGTATATGAGAATTCAATTATCATGAATGGGGCCATTGTTTGATAATCTAATTAAACCTGAGGTCCACTGCACACCACCATGGATAGCCATGCTCCAAAAATTCTCATTAATAGGACAACGGGCTACACTCCTAAATGCAGACAGGTCTGCTCACCAGGTGGACCACTTGATAGTACGACGGTGAAATAAAAATCGATGCCTTTTAAACCATTCATTTTCCGTACATTTTCAACCAACCTCAGTGGTGGACCTATCAATTTTGGGGGCACTAAAAAAATACACAATTGTGCTACCCAAATCAAGGGCAGACGTGGTACAATAAAAAAAACTCTGTGGGGTCCACTGTGATGTATGTATCTCATCCACACCTTCCATCTGTTTTATGGCTCAGCTCAAGGCATGGGCCCAAAATTATAGCATATCCAAAGCTCAAGTTGACCTCACCACAAGAAATAGTGTCCATCGTTGAAACCTTTTAAGTTTCACAATGATCTTTTCTTGTCATCCAACATATTGGTAAGGTCACACAAAAAGTGGTAGAGGGAAACTCAAATATCAGCTTCATCCAAAACTTTTGTGGCCCTCAAAAAGTTTTCAATAATAGGCCTTGAATTCTTATTGTTTCATGGTGTATGGTCTACTTTACCTTTACGTATACTTCAATGTTTATTTGTCATCCAACCTGTTGCTAAGGTCAAAAAAACAGTGGTAACGAGAAAACTCAAATATCAGCTTCATTTGGAACTTTTGTGCCCTATAAAGTTTTCAACAATAGGGGTTAAATTCTTATTGTTTCGTGGTGTATGGTCCACTTGAGTTTTACATATGCTTCAAATTTGGGTGTTCAATTCCCATGATGTAGTCCACTTGAGCTTGAGATATGCTTCAATTTTGGGTTCATGCCTTAGAATGGGTAGGTGAAATGAATGTTTGGCATGTATAAGACATACATCTCGGTAGACCCATAAAGTTTATTATATTATATTGTAAAGTACCCTTCTCATTACATCATCTATGCCCATCTAGGACACTTAAACATGAGGCAAATGGTTTTTGGCTGAATCCAATAACATAAGGCTATATGTGCGATTGACGACCTAGATTTAGATTTCATGTGTGATTATTATGCGGGCGTATCATAGTCATATATACTTGATTCAATGTTTGATTAAATGTTAGTCTCTCTGTGTTGAGTCAAATTGATTAGATACTGAACGCAGGATTCAACTATCCTCTCGACCATTAATTATGATCAATGATAAATCAATTTGTTAAAGGATAGAGATTAGTCATTCCTTCTAGATTTATTTTTTTTCCCTCATGTCTAAGGACTATTCTTTTAGTGTGATAGCCAATATAGTTCAACAATAATAATAGAGAAAAAAGATAATAGCTGAAAGCATTTTGTTATTAATAATTTTTATAGTATTGCCACTCATGATCGGCTTGAGGGATGATTATCCGTTCGTTTTCCAATTATGGACAAGGCTTCATAACAGGACGATCATGATGTGTAGGATGGTTGTCTGTTCGTTGCTCAATTGAAAATCAGCCTCATGATAATATGACTGATGGAAGGTGGATCTTTAACAACTTGTTCATTGATCAATTAGAACCAAGTTTTGTGATGAGATAGCCAATGAAGTGACAACTTGTTTGTGGTTTTGGCGGAAACCAAACACATCGTAAGAGATCGTAATTCGACTATCCATTTGTCGCTTGGTGTGATCAAACTTCATGATAAGATTACCGATAAAATCACCTAGTATGTGGCAAGAAAACCCAGTAGCCTTCCATTGAAAATTGAGTGATTTTCTTTTTGATCTAACGATATGTCATGGATGAAGGATAGAGAGATAAATTAAGGAGGCCCCATGATATGAGCAACGATGGTGGATTAAATTAAAATAAACATAAAAAGATAAATATGCATGGTGGGTGTATAAATAAAATTAGGTTTTGTTGTAATGGCGTGAGGCCTGGAGCTTTTCGTGTACTGATGTTTATATAAACTTTTAAGAAGTGGTGCCCTCACATAGCTTTTAGCATTGTGAATGATTTAAGTGATCAGTTGTGAAAATCTCCTTTATTCTTTTAAGTTAGTGTAGCTTATTGCGTGCGGCTATATGGACAAGAGATATACTCTTGCTTATTTGGATCATGTGCTGGATAAAGTATTCGCATCTTTAGACTCCCACATCGAAAAGTTGTTATGAACCTTATGTTATTTGGCTTTGGTACATGTAGAGAGTTACTTTGAACGGAATTCTAGCATTTAATGCTAGATAGAGAAGTGATTTGATATTATTTCAACATTTAATGTTGAAATAGAGACTTGCTTTAGCTATACTCTTACTTTTTGAAGAGAATATCTTTGATAGAACTCTACCATTTAATGTTCTCTCATGTGCAAATTTTTTTACTCCTCTTATTCAAGTTGATTTACACTACATATGGTACAATTGCCACGTGAAGAGGTGAACTGCATAGGTGGGACGCGTGTGAGAGATTGGTACAGATTATTAGTGGGATTACGAACATGCCCCTTACCATGAATATGGTTGGTCTCAATAATTATATTATAAACACACACACACACACACACACACACACACACACACACATATATATATATATATATATATATGTCGAGTTGTGTGAGCCCCACGTGATGCGTGTCGTATATATATATGTCGAGTTGTGTGAGCCCCACGTGATGCGTGTCGAACATCTGCCCCCATCCATGGAATGGTGGGCCTTGGGCTTAAAAATCAGGTCAATCCATGACTTTTGTGGGCCACACCACATGCAAAAGTTGAGAGGGGTTACTCTTCCATTAAAACATTCATAATCATTTGTTGGGCCCACTGAGATATGGTTCATAAATCCAGCCCATCCATTATGTGCACCCCACTTGGATGAGGGGTCAGACCAAGTTTTAGATGTATCCAAATTTCGGGTGGTCCCCACCAAGTGATTTATATGTTTTAGGCTTGTCTTCACATGGTTTTAGATGGTATGACCCACTTGAGTTCCGTATACAGCTGATTTTTGGGATATCTCATAATTTAAAAGGGACTCATCAAATGCACGGTGTCGATGTTTGACACGCATCACGGTGGGCCCTACATAGCTCGACATATATATATATATATATATATATAGGGAAAAGGTACAATGCGCTCGAGCTGACGATAAGCTCCCGTGAGGTCGAGTTGTGTGGGCCCCACCGTGATGTGTGTCGACCATCAACGCCGTGCATTTGATAGGTACCCTTTAAATTATGAGATATCTCAAAAATCAGCCGTATACGGAACTCAGGTGGGCCATACCATCTAAAATTATGTGAAGGCACCGTTAAAACATATAAAAGCACTTGGTGGGGCCCACTATATGTTTTAATGGTGTCTTCACATAAATTTAGATGGTATGGCCCACCTAAGTTCCATATACGGCTGATTTTTGGGATATCCTATAATTTAAAGGTGACCCATCAAATGCACGGTATTGATGGTCGACACGCATCACGGTGGAGCCCACACAGCTCGACCTCATGGGAGCTTGTCGTCAGCTTGAGCGCATTGTACCTTGCCATATATATATATATACGCATTGTACCTTGCCATATATATATATATATATATATATATATATATATATATATAGGAAAAGGTACTATGCGCTCGAGCATAAAGTGGTCGTCCATGAGGTCGAGCTGGGGTGGGCCCCACTGTGATTCCTTTCGAAGATCCACACCGTCCACCAGATGTACTGCTCCAAGTGGGACCCACTCGGTTGGAAATCAACCATCCACGGAACTCAGGTGAGCCATACCTTCTGAAAACATAAGTATACACGCGAAAACATGCAAAATCATTTGGTGGGGCCCACCTGATATGTGGATACCACCTGAAAATTGGTCTAAAATTACATCCAAGTAGGATACACATGATGGACAGTGTTGATCATCAAAAAAGTCTCAAAAGTGGGCCACAAGTGGTTTTGAATGTTTGAATGGTGCACGGCCCCTCTCCACTTCTGGACGTGGTGTGGCCCACAAAAGTCTCAGATGGACGTGATTTTCAGCCGTGTGGGCCCGTCCAGGGATGGTGCATCTGACTGAAGGGATAGATGTTCGAACGGCATCACGGTGGGGCCCACCCCAGCTCGACCTCATGGAGACCGCTTTACACTCGAGCGCATAGTACCTTTTCCCTATATATATATATATATATATATATATATATATATATATATATATATATATATATATAGCGGTGTGTGTGTGGCGGATATAATAATGAGCGGATCCACATGTATTTCCAGACAAGGTACGTTCATCCGGTGTCTGGTATATGGGCCACATCTCACTCCCTCACGGAATCATGTTGGCACGTGAGCCATGATTCACCTGCCCTAGAAGAATTTTCTATGTCCACCTTTTTCTCGTGGAAAGAGTCACCTTTTTATATTTCAAAGCTATTGTAGGATTTGGGTCACTGGTGGATCCCACTTATATCATCACCAGTGGGTGGGCCACACATGCACAGGTGGCACTCTCTTTGAGAATAATTTTATGGGAATTATACTCCAAGGTTAGCTGAGTTGCCGCGTCCACTTATGACTAGGCCGAGTCAACCCGTTTTTTAACCGTACTTGTAGGTATCAAAATCGGACTCCACTCAGGCGTGTTTTTCCGAGTTTTAGAGTAACAAGAATCGGTCGAATCTTGAGAAGTGTATTTTTAAGATTTTGTTCCTTTCCATAATTTCTATTGGAATTCACCTAATCCAAACTTTAAAAAATAAAAAATAAAAAAATCTGACAGTTGAAGTGAGGGTTTTTTTTTTTTTTTTTCTGCTGCTGCTGTTGTTGATAGAGATTGCAACAGGTGAGGGCTTCACCAATTTCATGAGACCCTCCTTTCTTCCTCTCTCAGTGGATAAGAATCCACAATTATTAGGTTTATAGGAGAAATGGACTGGGGCTCTAAGAGTACTGTTGGTGCTCCCAGTTGCATTAGGACTCTTAGACAGTCCAATCCATTGATATTGATTAATATATCACATTTCTTGGGCTACCATACAAACATATCACACTAGATCAGCCAAGCATTAGCCATTTCATCAATGGACTTGACCATCATGGTCAAGATCATATCCACAAAAACATGTCCAATCAATGATTTGATTTATTAATTTGTTAGGGAATATCATGGATTCCTTATGATTCTAAAGAATTACTTTCGTTGGGCCATCTTAATCGTCCCATCCATTGCTTAGATTAAAAAAAAGAAGGTTTTAGAAATAAGGCCAAATTAATCATGGATTGGATCATCTGATCAGTGTAATATTTTTGTGGGAGCCAATGAGGTGTGTTATGAACTTAATGGACAATTTGGATCAGTCCACTTTGACTGTCCAAGTAAACCAATGCAACTAGGAGCACCATAACTTAGATTTCTCTAAGAGCACAGGAGCATTTCTCTTTTAACCGTGTACACTCTTTTATGGATAACTTTGATGCTCCGGTAGAGTGTGACGTATAATAATCATCTTGGTCTTGAATTCGGACATTTGTGTGGTTTGCAGCGTGCTAAAATTATTTGATTCCGTTTCAAACCATGACCACCGATCCTGGCATCGGGATATAGCGATATTCGGTCATTGTTTGACCGTTTGTCTGTTCAGACAAATGTTAGGAACTCATTTCTCAGGGTGATTGGCAAAGGTTGGGGCTCTTTTTTACCTTGAAAATTTAAGGACATTCCAAATTAGAGTAGTTGTATGGACAGCCTTGAAGATCACATGCACTTGGGATGAAGGTCCACACGTGATGTATGGCTTGGATGAGAAGGGGAGTCATTGGATGGACATCCTTCTTTCTGTTCTCTCTCTAAAACGTGTAAGGGCGGTATAGGAGGGGCGTGCGGCTACACGGGAGTTTGGAGAGAGAGTGGGTCCGCACACCCTCTTTTAAAGAGGGATGAGCATCCACCTCTTCCAGTCCAAATGGGATACTTTCGGAAGCGGATTTCAAGCTATCTTTCTTCAAATCTAACCCATTCATGGTGTCGGGGTCGTCAAATACAATCGGGATACTTGTTTTTCTTGGTTATTCGAAATTTAGATTGACCGATATTGAAAAATGACTTTTAGGTATGAAAACATACTTGATCTTAATTAATGGTCCATGCTTGATGGTCAATGCTCAAAATTAAGAAAAGTGTATAGTCATGATAGGCTAACAATTAGGCAAAATTTAGTGGTTGATCGATGGTGAGAAATATGTAAATTTGAAATCTCACCGGTTGTATCAAAAGGAAAGAACTGACTTTGAGGTGGTCATCATTAGTGTAAGATTATAGATCGGGGTACAAATTTTGTATGATCTCGTAGTCATATGAGGCCAATGCATGGTCTAAATTTGAGTTGTGATTAACGGTGGAAAATGGATAAATTGAAAGGTACAAATTTGAAAAGAGTTGGTAACCCTAAAACGCTTAAGGAAAGGTTTATTAAGGTGCGTTCACACATATCATAGTAGGTCCATATGATGGAAACTCTAAGTCATTCACATGAAGAGAAATATTCAACTATGATTACGCACAAACTTTCCTCGATGGTTACTAAAATCAAGGGTTAATGGGCTGATTTGTCAATTGGGCCACTCTTACAATAATCTAAGGGTTGAAATTCAATATTTTGTATGGTTAAGTTATTATAGATAAGTATGAGATAAAAGTTCACTTTGATCCGATCATGGAAACCATAAGATTTCAAATTGAGGGTCCAGGTCAATGGCGTTTATGTATACATTTTTGATCTAGTAATTTTATGAAATCTAATGCTTATAGGGGCTTTTAGGCACAATTCTAAGCATTTATTACAAAAGAACTCATATCAAATTTATCACAGATAAAAGTTTATTCACCAAACAAGTTAACATTCACGTTAATTGAGGATTTCATACATGACATGCAATACTATGCTCCAAAGCTACTTTAAAAAAATATGGGCATTACATAGCCAATCAAGAAAGCAGAAGAAAACCGAATTCAATGATCAATGGAGCACAATGAGAGCTGATTGGAGCACGAGAGAGCATCAATCAAGCAACCCGAGTGTGACACATCAATGAGGTTCAATCCGAAAAGTAAAATATTAATTAATAAGTCCATACTTTCTTTCCTTATGTAGGATTGAGGATAAGAGTTTGTGACCCAAACTCATATAGGCTCTTGTGTAGGGCCGAATTCACTAGACACGAGTGCGTACGTGTTAGTCTCCATGGGAGCCTCCGGTGAGAGTAAACGTAGTCCTTGAACTAGGACTAGGGTTGTTGGTTAGCTAGTAAAAAACCAACTAAAGTCTCTTGCGGGAGCCTCCAATGGGAGTGTGTATCAGGTTCTTGTGTAAGACGTAGGTCCTTGTGTAGGGTTGTAAAGGTTAGATGTGAACTTGTTGAAAAACCTCCAATAGTGAATACCGATACACTCAAAGAGAGTGATTCCGTCAAGAGTGGAGTAAGGAAACCGAACCACCACCACGCACAATTTCACTACTCGCTCATACCCCAACAAGGGGATATGGTTGTTAATAGTGTATCTTACAGGAACCTCTTACAACCATCACGTTCAACTAACACAGTAGAAATGTCTTCTTTAACTTTCAAGTTGTCTCTCTTCTTCGTCCCCACTAAAGGATTTATAGTGACAGTCTGTAATGCCCTGAAAATCGGGGTCGAGCATAAGCTCCACTCCCGAGTTCCAACGCATCACGTATGCAACATAGATGATGATGATTGAATGTTGTCCATATTAGTGCATTAAACATGAGTGAGATTATACCAAAACAGCATATCATACTCCAGAGACAGTTAAATAAGCAAGCGGAAGACTATGTTAGATATTTAAAATATATAAACCGTTGTAAGTCTCCAGAGTGTGAATATGTTACCAGGTTAAATATATACATGTATACTCCAAAAATAAACAAAAAAAATATACATGGGTGCTCTGAAAATGCAAAATAACAAGTGTAATGGCATCTAATCAACATCCCTGTAACCCCATCGATCAGAACATGGTCTACATAGATCCGCCTGATAGCTGCATATAGGAGAAACCCTCCTCAACATCAGAAAAGTCCGGCTCCGCTTCGCAAGCATCGCTATCATTTGAAACTAAAACAGTGTCTGGTTGGTGTTTAAAACACCATCTCGTAACGTGGGAGTGAGTGATCAACTCAGTGGAACAATAAAGCAAAGGTTAACATGTTATCAATACAGTCAAGCAGTAATGATAATGCAATACAACAATCAGGTGCTAAGTACTTTTGTTAATGTAAGAATGATATTAAATAATGATGCATGCCCTCACCTGCGCTCCATCAGCGACTTCATCTCACGATTGCGGCATGCAACCCTTCCTCAGTGCTTGACCTGCTACGCCAAAGGCACACATAATGCGGTGCATGCACGTGATTAGCCAGGTTTTTACTTAGGTTTATTCATACAGCAGGATTGGGAAGCTAATGTACCTCCCTTATATCAATTCCCAAACAATGATCCATTCTAGGGTCATCAGTCCTAGTACATCTCATACAATGTTGCGGTTCTAGGTTACTACAAAGGGCTCGTTACTTGATCAGTGTAGGCCTAGTGTATACTCTAGTTGCTACGGAAAGACTTGTCGCCTCAATGTAGTCTCAGAGTACACTCGAGGTCACTACCACCCACACCCTACCAACTGACAGTCTATTTTCGAAGGCTCATCACCAACCTGATTGGGGACCACAGCCAGGCTTTGCAAAGGTAGGCCGACAGCTCGAATACAGTGTCCCATACCACCATATTTGGCTCACGAGTTGGGTTACTCACTGGTCACTATGGGAGGCTCGTCGCCCCAGCGTAGGCCGACAACACGACCACGGTATCCCATACCACCATGTCCGGCTCATGAGTCTTATCAGATCGAGGTACTAAGGTTGAACAGGTTTTAACTAGTGAGTTTGGTACCGTAGATTCAAGCAGTAGCAACATACATGGTGAACACACAATATGACAATCAGTTTTATTAGACAAGTTCGACTGGTACAAGTGTACGTTGAAGTAATCGACATGGAGCGCTAATCACTGTCGACGATCATCGTACGACTCAGATTCACCGAACGCATCAAATGTGGTAAGACTAGCTCGGCCACTCAAACAGGAATTGTTGCCGATTGCCTGGACTACATTGTAGCCCCAATCACACCTCGAATACAACAGGCATTCATATATACTAGTCAAACAGCATGTAACAACCAATCCAAATATAGATCTCATATAAACAATTTAACGAACATATAAGGTACACATTATCATTCATAGGTATTTCATCCACAAATTACATAGTAGTAAGATAGGCTACATAAAGGAAACTGCAACTACAGGTTAGGGAGTTGAGAATCCTATCTCAACACCCTCATTACATACATATCGACGAGCATTTTCTTATTCAGACATTTCATCAAACACTTAGACTACACATATTACATACTTGCAATAAATTAGTTAATCGACATATTATAGCAAATCCTTCTACATAGGAGTTGCCATACGTACAACAATCATGTATTCCCATACATCAATCATAACAAGCACAAATCATAATTGCATATTTATTCAAACATTTCAACAAACACATGAAATGCATTATATTCGACATAGTTCACACATATATGTAATAAACGAAAATCCTTGCATCTAAGCACATGTGATAGCAATCAAGTCAGTCGTAAATCATTAACTGGCATTGAAAGCCTTGAAAACCATAACCTAAACATTTATAGTCCGCACCTTTCGCCGGTAGACTTGTAACGAACTCAATTCGTTCTCTAACTCGTCGTCTACGGCACAACTGCAACCTATAGTATTAAATAGATTAGCTATTTCATCCTCTACTCTATTTGAAGCCCTAAAATAGGTTAGGGTTAAGATTTCTTACCCGAAAATGGAACCAGAATCACTGTTATAGTGATACAGTAGTGGTGATACGATATGTAGAGTGACAGGGAAGAATTTATGCAGCAAACCCTAGCTTTCTCCCACACTTTCTCTCTCTTTCCTTCTCTCTTTGCTCTCTTCTCTCTCCTAGAGTTGCAAATTCGTATGGAATGAGAGAGAGAGAGAGGGTTTAAGGCCCTTATATAGGGCCAGAACCGATGGGAATGGCCCCAGGGCCAAGGTATACTTAGGTTATAGGGAAAAGGCACCTACTTCGATCTAACGGAGCACTTTTGGAGGCCTCTTTTCTACATGCGATTGGACTTAAGCTCCTTGACATTGGACTAGGTCAGGTTAAGATCCCTGCCCGATTGGACCAGTAGATTGGCTGCGGGGGACCTGTTTTAGTTCAACGGTCATCGGTACTCGATCAGGGCCACAAGTACACTGACATGTGCTGAAAATTTTCTCTGATCTGAGGGTGTAATTGGGTTAAAAGCTTAGATTTGGTCCGCAAGCGAACGGCCCAAATCACTTAAATCCGAGTTTTTTCTAAAGGTATTCACGTTTCTCACACTCTTCGTTCCGGGCTCAAGTTGTGCATTTCTGGACACTGTTAGGACTTGATTTCCAAGATGGTTGTCATGCCCAGTAAAGCGTTCATATTAGTATAGTTTCGTGGTCATCAGACTTTTAACGTACGATCCAGGTCCGATACGGAGTTTCAAGGTGCTCCCGAGAGCAACCGGGTTTAAAGATTGATTCTAGATTTCAGGGTAAAGTAGCGTCAATGATTCTTCACGTTTTGGGTCTTGCAGATCATATTTAAAGTGATTAGTGTTAATTTCACAGGTACTCCAGTTTAGCACTAGCTAATTCTCGTATAATTTCTAAAGGATTTGGTCCTGAGTGATTTCTGCCTGAGGTGATACTCGGGTCCTTGTACGAATTTTTCTGGGACGTTACACAGTCCTGTGGGCTTCCTACACATTCCATCCCCCACTACTGTTCAGGCCAAGGATCCTCTCTCAGCCAAGATTACCTCAACAACCAAGGCTATCCAGGCTCTTGATGCCAAATCGGCCACCTTAACAACTAAGCCTTCCACCACCCTAAAGATTATTACACTAGCTAAGGTCCATGTGTGTAAATATTTTACAGTTGTAGTGATTTATATTTTTCCTTATATGTACATGTACAACTGTGTATACAACTATCCATTCCTATATTTATACTCCATACATGATTAGATGCATAACGATTTATACGAAGTTCATATGGTATCAGAGCTTGGGATCCAAGTTGTTTATCATTGTCAACTGCAACATCCCCATCCATCATCTTCCAACCCACTGTCACGCCTCAAACACAGAAATTAGATTCATAGGAATCCCGATCGAAGTTCATAACTATATTTATACTCCATACATGATTAGATGCATAACGATTTATACGAAGTTCATATGGTATCAGAGCTTGGGATCCAAGTTGTTTATCATTGTCAACTGCAACTTCCCCATCCATCATCTTCCAACCCTATCACGCCCCAAAACCAGAAATCGGATTCATAGGAATCCCGATCGTTGAACCTGGTGCCGACAGCCTCCGTAGTACCCCATTCTCTGTCCCTAACGTACATACGCCAGGTTCCGATCCTGGGATCCTACAAGAAGGATTTTCCAACGTACATTTGTCTCATAAGAAGCATAACCACAAGTATACCCAAATCATAAAGGCCACATCATCATCACATATCCACTAATATAATTATTTGAATACAATAATGAAAGGGAAATACATATATCGAAATCAAAGCTCCAGAGGACAACTGCACGCTCTAAGCTCGATGCTGCTGCAACCTAACACCACCTGCACACATCTAACATGCATAAGCTTAAAAAATCTTAGAGGGTGATGAAAGTGTGTGCACAAGATAAGTGTCAAGTATACCATAAAGCCCATAAATCATACATCATCGGAATAAGCGAAAATACTGACAAGATCATGAATCATACGATATCAGAGTAAGTGGAAATATATTGGTAAGTCCATGAGTGCTATCAGTCGTACCAAGGCTATGTGATGCAAAACATATTAAGATAATAACAGATGCTCAAGAGGCAATGTAATATGTAAATCCTGACGAGCCATAAATACCATCAACCTCATATAGGCCATATAAGTGCAAAAACATAGTAACCCAAAATGCTAAGTACTGCGGATACAATGTGATTGCAGTGCGAATGAAATGACCATGCTGGAATGTGAAGTCAGGATGATAGTACGAAGTATCACAGGCTGTGGGGTCCATCACAAGGGACTTCTATCCAAACCAGTCGTATACCTAAATTTGGATAGTCAGACACAATGTGGTAAACTCCTGATCTCAGGTTAGTCACGCGCCCAACTGAAATCCTGTCCATGCGATGGTACACGTAACAAATAGTTACGGACCACCAGCCCAAGTGGATAGTGAATGAATGAATATGTAATTCCTGCTCAATAAGTCCACATATCAGTACGGTTGCTCTCTGGGAAAATCATCGGGGTTTATTACACTCGACACCGGCTGCCTCCTCCCTAGCTGCATAGCCCAGCGAGCGGAATAGACCTCACTATCCACCTAACCAGTAGCCTGTCAATACCTACTCGGCTCGTCGATAGCGGACCCATTTACGAGCTGGTCATACTCAGCCTAGCTTATAGCCCCCTCACTCGGGCGGATAAGGCCACACTCCCTCCCAACCGACCACGACATAGTGAGAGACGTGACCTACTGGTATTCGGCACCCGGGCGCTCATGTTCCACTCGGTCTAGACATTGGGGCTACTCCTGGCCTCCGAGGTTCTGAGATTTTCACCCAAGGACATCCTAAGTGCCCATAGTACTAGAACCAAATGTTTTCGGTGTCCCATCTAGCCATCCACGATGTGCCTGTGGAGGCCACGGCCTTGATGTTGCTAGGGTGTACAATGATCAAGTTACATATAAGCGAGATGCATGAGTCACACTATCCAGTCATGCAGCAATCCTACGCATACAGCGCGATAATGTGGGTACTCCATCTCATAAGGAGTCCCATAAATAGTCTGCCTAATGGCGTATGCAATGATTAGTCACTACTCATATCAGGTATACATATGATGCGTATGGCATGAGTCATAGAATTATACTAAGTATGTTATAAAGTAATGAACTATTCTTACAATGCAGATGGGCCTAAATGGCCTATATTCAATAAGTATGGGCTTATTAATGGGCCCTAAGGAGAGTTATAATGCAGGCATTTAACCAACATTATTCTTACAATGTAGACGTCAAACCAACATTGCTCCCAAGGCATGGCCCGTCATAAATGTTATTACATAACCCATAGTGGAATCACATTACAACGGGCCTTATGTACATCCCATTGGGCCTCGACCCATGGGCCTCCAATACATCAAATGGGCCTCATAAATATCAAGGTGGGCCTCCTCAAATGGGCCTTAACCCATGGGCCTCTAATACATCAAATGGGCCTCATAAATATCAAGGTGGGCCTCCTCAAATGGGCCTTAACCCAAGGGCTCCAAATACATCATAATGAGCTTCAACCCATGGGCCCTAAAATACATGATAGGTGGGCCCTGCACCTAGGCCTCAAAACATGCAATAGGTAGGCCCCGCTCATGGGTCAAAGATACATCCTGATGAGTCACATGTATATCAAAGTGGGCTCCTCGATTGAGCCACAAAAATACATTAAAGTGGGCCTAACGGATGGGCCATAAAGTACATCAAGGTAGGCCTAACCATATGGGCCTTATATATACTCCAAGGTAGGCCTCAACAACGGCCACAAATACATCAAGATGGGCCTAATCACTTGGGCCTTATATATATACTAAGGTGGGGTCCACTTGAATTATAGATCTGTCTTATTTTTAGTCTCAAGCCTATAAGACAAGCTTGCCAAATGGTTGGGACGGTTTGGATGCAACACATGTATCAAGGGCGGGGTCCACATGAGCTATGGATCTGACTCATTCTTTAGCTCACGCCATGAGATGAGCTTTCAAAATGGATGGACAGCTTGGATGCAACACAAGTATCATGGTGGGTTCCATGAAGGCCCACCATCACATCTATATTATATAATCTATATATAATATATACAATATAGTATAATATATATATATATATATATATATATATATATGGAAAAGGTACAATGCGCTGGAGCTGGCGATAAGCTCCCGTGAGGCCGAGTTGTGTGGGCCCCACCATGATGTGTTTTGACCATCAACACTGTGCATTTGATGGGTACCCTTCAAATTATGGGATATCGCAAAAATCAGTCGTATACGGAACTCAGGTGGGCCATACCATCTAAAATTATGTGAAGACACCGTTAAAACATATAAAAACAATTGGTGGGGCCCACCTGAGTTTTGCATGCGCCTAAAACTTGGTCTGAACCCTCATTCAAGTGGGACATACATAATGGATGGGCTGGATTTGCAAACTACATCTTAGTGGGCCCTCAAAAATGGTTTTGAATGTTTTAATGGTGCACGGCCCCTCCCCACTTCTGTATGTGGTGTGGCCCACACAAGTCACGGATTGACTTGATTTTTGAGACCTAGGCCCACGATGGAATGGTGCATCTGATTGATGGGGTAGATGTTTGAAACGCATCATGGTGGGGCCCACATAGCTCGACCTCATGGGGCGTTAAAATTAGCTCGAGCGCATTGTACCTTTTCCCATATATATATATATGTATATACACGCACACACATCAGCCCCACACGTGGGGTGGGTCCCACCGTCCAGGTGTGGACGGTGAGGATAAAACACATAAATCATGGGTGGGGTCCACTAGCCGTCTAACAGTAGCTGGACGACATTAATAAAACACATACATCTATGGGTTCCACCGTCCACTTGGATGGTGGTGAATAAACACGTACATCATTGTGGGTACCACGTGAGGCCCACCATAATGTTTATTTGACATCCAACCGTTGATAAGGTCGCACGGACTTGGCTGAATAGGAAAAACAAATTTCATCTTAATCTAAAACTTCTGTGGCCCAGAAAAGGGTTTCAAGGGCAGACGTTCCATCTCACTGTTTCGTGTGATGTGGGCCATTTGAGTTTCAAATCGGGCCGATTTTTGAAGGGGGCCCACTTCAAGCAGCGACCCACCTAATGAACGATTTAGATGTCATAAAAACATCATGGTGGGGCCCACTTTTGGGGATCCATGGTCGGCCAAGGACCACCCAGCGCAGCAGCTCCTGCTACTCTGTCAGTGGTAGCAGGTGATGCCTACATAGTTTTTGTTTTTTTTTAATTTTTTAAAAATCATGGTTTTTCCATGGTTTTTCGCACGTGGGTCCCGCATCAAGTGAATCCACCTCAGCCAATAGATTCTACAGCCCATAACCCATCCATCACGCCCAATATTGGGCATCTTTCGGTATGTAGAAAAATTAAAGTGAGATTGGATCAGCTTCATCTTTCGGCTCAATGCTTAAAACGAGTCGACAAATAGAATGGACGGCGTAGATTTAATACATATATCAAGGTGGGGCCTGCATGAGTGGTCCACCCCCAAAGCTTGAACCAAGCTCATATTTATGTTTTAACTGTCCCTAGACGCTGGACAGTTTGGGCATGGCACATGCATTGAGGTGGGCCCTACTTAGGTGGGCCACCAAATGGTAGATGGTGTAGGTACAAGACATATATAAGGTGGGGTCCATCCAAGTGGGTCACACAACCATATCATCACAGAAAGGGAAAGAGAGAGAGAGAGAGAGGGAGAAAATAGAGTGGGACATGTGTGATGGAGGGCTCCGCCACTATGAGCCCTCCCTTGCAAGAAATCATACATTAAGTGGGTCCTAATACATGTGGGCCTACCAAATCAAGGATCAATGGTGGAGATCCCTTCTCCACCTCAAAATGGACGGTCTAGATGACCTCTTTTCACGCAAAGGAAAAATAAACATCATGATGGGGTCCATGGAGAATGGCCCCATCATGGAACGATCATGAGTATCAAGGTGGGCCATCGGCCACACCTAAGGTCCAAAGTGAGATCCATACCATCAATCGGTAGGCCTCACTTGGCCCATCATCAAAACATGAAAAATCTAGCCTGATGAGCACCCATCATTTGATCTTCTCAGTCCGTGGGAAAGCCGGTCTCCTTGTGCTCCACTTTGATGGAGGGTGATGAGAGATGGATGGCTAGGATGAAGGTTCTTTGGGATGGGAAGGTGGGCCAACAAAATCACTTTTTTTTTCTCACTTGGGATGGCTTGGACGTCCATTTTTTTCTCTGTTTGGTTGCTTGGAAATTGTGTAGAGAGAGAGAGAGAGAGAGAGATGGGTGATGGATGTGAGGTGAGTAATGGAGTGAGGTGAGTGATGGGTGAGGTGAGAGATTGGTTGACTTTTGGGTTTACTTGACTTGTGGAGAAAGAAAGCATGGGTGGTGTGTACTTGTCATGAGGTGATTGATTGATTGATTGATGGGACATGTTGTAGAGATTCTCTTGGGATTGCAAATACGTGGTGTTTTCTTCGAAATAAACTTTGGCCCACATCTCTCGGCCATGGTATCAGATCTGTATGTAAGACGCGGTGTTAGAACCGCGACGATGGTACAGTCGCCATGATATAAGTCTAGGATTAAACCCACTTAAATCTACAGGGTACGACTTAGGGTCGCGTGTAAACGTTGATTGTAGGTCACAGGTTGTCGGAATTCGACGGGAAGGATCGTGGGAGTCGACGGAATAGTACGGACTAGGATACGGGTCTTACACCCACCATCAGAACCCAGTATTGCAACCTGCCATCGTAACCCCCAACCTCGATCTACCATCACAACTCACTGCCGTTGAAGCTTGAAAATCCCTCTCCCTCTTCTGTCATCTTCTTCATTGTTAATGACGTGGGGATGGACATGATGAGGTCGAGCACCATCTTCCTTAAGGATAAATACTCTGAATCCACAGAGTTTCTCTAGACTCCTCATAGAGATTCCTCAAATCCACGAGGGAAAAGAAATAATTGCTAATAAAATTGAAAATAACTTGATTCATGATAAAAATAAGTTTACAATCCTTTAAATAGTGATATCAATCCTAGGAAGATGTTTCAGAATCAAACTCCAACTCAAACTCTCTAAAATCTTGACTTACTATAAATAGTAAACTTACTATTTATAGATGGTCATGATTTCTACTAGACTTCATGATTTTTGGCCAAAATAGTAAGTGTCCAATTTGGTCTAACCATGTTATTCCCCTAATTTTTCTAAGCCCTTTTCATGTTGGCCACGACTCCTAAAACTTAATAAATCAAAAGTTATGATCGAACCAAAACTTAATATAAATAGTAAAAACAGAATAAAATAGATTTTTGATAGTCGATTTGATGGAATCTCACAAATTCAGTGTAGCAAACCCGACATAGTAGTGTTGGTTAGCTAAGTAGCTTCTCCTACCCCAAAATCATATATGGTACGTCGAATAACTCATTCCAGTTTGTGAGATATGCCTAATTTAAGGTTCCGATGGTCCGAATCACTTCCACCCCCGATCAGGCCTTCTTTGGTCCATCTTAGCCATGAAATCATCCGTGACTCACTTTACATCAGTCTCCTACACTTCAAAAGAACTTATCCTTGAGTTATCATCCCGCTTTGGTTCATGATACTTGGTCAGGTCTGCGACGTTGAAAGTACGCGAGATCTCCAAGCTATCTGGAAGATTAACAACGTAAGTGTTGTCATTGATCTTTTGGAGGATCGATATCGGTCCAATTTTCTTGTTCTTTAACCTATTGTAAGTCCTGTTCGAAAATCTCTCTTTGCATAAATGGACCATAACTTGGTTGCCCACCTCGAACACCTTTTGTTGCCGATGCTTGTCGGCTTGCTCCTTGTACTTGTCATTCGAGGAATGTAACTTGGTTGCACCTCCGCATGAATGCCTACAATTTGGTCCACCATATATTCTGTACAATGCTCATGCCTGGGAGCTTGGGCAAAGGGACCAAGTCAAGTGTGTGGTGAGACACTTGACCGTAAACAATTTGGAATGAAGACTTCCTTGTCAAGCGGTTCACTATGTTATTGAATGCAAACTCCGCTTGAGAAAAGGACAAATCCTACTGCTTCAGTTTTTCACCTGAAATACATTGAATGATGTTTCCCAAAATGTGATTCACAACTTCAGTTTACCCATCAGTTTGTGGGTGGTAAGCACTTATGAACTGAAGTCGTGTATCGAATCGATTCCATAAAGTCAGCCAGAAGTGGCTAATGAATTTCGTATCACAGTCAGAAGTATTGGTCTTGGGAACCCTGTGTTACCACACAACCTCTTTGAATAATAGATTCGTCACATGTGTTGCATCGAGGGTCTTCTTATAGGGGATAGAGTGTGCCATATTCGATAAACGATCTACCGTCACAAACACCGAATCCATGCCGCGCTATGTTCATGGGAGACCTAGCGTGAAGTCCATAGATAAGTCCTCCCAAGAGCCATCAGGTATAAGTAACGAGGTGTAGAGACCCGTATTCTGAGACTGCCCCTTGGAGGTCTGACAAACATGATAGGGCTGCACCGCTTTACCCACGTCACATACTAATTGCGGCCAGTAGTATCGTTCCTCAATAAGAGCTCACTTCTTGTCCCGCCTAAGGTGTCCACCAAGATCACTTCCATGTAGGTCTTGGATAATTTTCTCCCCTAATGAACTTTTAGGGATTCACAGTTGATTCCCTTTTGAAAATGAAACTGTCTTTTAAATGTAGGTCACTGGGATTACCTTTTTGGCAACTAATCCATGCATCCTTAAATTCGTCATCGTCGTCATGTATGTCTTTGATGCGCTCGAACCCAACAACCTCATTGCTCATGGTGACTGACAAAGTTGCACGTTGACTAAGTACATCAGTATTGAGACTCAAATATTGCATATTTTTCCCCATTTATATCTTGGTTTTATGAACATGATAATGCTTAATAGTATATTTTATACATGTTTTTGTTGCAAGGTGAGTTTAAACGCTTAGATTGAAAAGAATGTTAAAAGCATGGATTTGATGTTCAAGAATCACCAAGGCAAAGAATGGACATTTAGAGACCAAGATCGAAGGAGTTTCGATGACATCGAAGAATTACAGGAAAATCAAGTTTAGTTGTTGGACAAATTGGTGCGGTCTTCGATGACCTCGAAGCCAGTCTTAGATGACATCGAAAGCAGTTCGATTTCATCGAAGGGTTTACGTGGAGCTTACGCAGAGTGAGAAAATTTGAGGTGGTTTCCAGATTTTTTAAGTTGGTTTGAAGGAGGGAGTTCCCCACTTTTAAGTAGGGCTTCCCAGCGCATTCCTAAGCATCATTCAGAGCATTCAAGGGCAAGATCTAGGGTTTTTAGATATTTAAAAGTTCTTTTTAGATCTTTATTAATTTTTTTACTTTCTTATTGCTTTTCTATTTTGTAATTTAGTTATGTTTTTCTAGTTCCCTCTAGCCTAAGTTAGAAGGGAAGCACATTGGTTTAATGATTTTATAAATTATGATGATTGATTATTTTTAATGATGAGATGAATGATGTATGCATGTTATCAATTATCTAGGTTTAAGTTTTTGATCCTCATGTGAGATCCATATGTTTCTATCATGTGAGATCTATATTGATGGATAGGCTTAACCTGGATCAATTAGATTTTTTTAGATAAAAGATGTTCTCAACCTGCTAAATTTCTTTGATTCATTATCTCATGGATATTGAATGCTTAAAATCACTGGCACTTGAGAATATATGTTGATGTTGCTAATCCATGATTCTTTAATCTTTTATATCATTTATTAAAAATATTTAAATTATTTTATTTTTCGATTAGGGCGATCATAGTGTTCGGATCCTAATTGTGTTATCAAGTCATCATAATTTATTAATCATTAACCTATGTGTGGAACTTTGAAGCTTGGGTGTTATTTTAATTCAATTGAATTCCATACCTTCAAAACTTTCAATCATTTCATCTGTTTAGTTTCCATTACTTAGTTAGTTTTGTATTTAATTTTCTCATTCTCATAATTCATCTCCCTTTGGGATCAATCATGTATTCACAAGATATTACTTACGAACCTCTCCACTTGGAGGCAAGCAATCAATCAGCCACTTTGTTATGTTACATAGACTTATGTTTGAGTACAAATGTGAATTCCTGCAATAATGAAATCTACTTATCATGCACACAATTCATGTTAGTTTGGCTATTAATAAATTTAAGAGCTTGATGGTCTGTGTAAAGAATGAGCTCCCTTTGAATTAAGTAATGTCGCCAATGTCGTAGTACCTACGTAACACCCCAAATTTTTGCAGCCCGAGTACATACTCATGCTCGAGAATTTCGGGTGTTAATAAAGTAATAATTGGATGCTTCAAAATTGTACTTTTTTTTCATTTATATCACATTCAGTTACATTTACAAAGGTAAACATTCACGAGAGTAAAATCAACTGTATTTATTATTAGAGTAAAAAGCTTCCGACTAATCTTCAAACGCCCTCTCAATGAGAGCTTATTATATCATATTAAAGTAAACAACGGAAAACAGATAAACAAATAAATTTCAGTGCCATTCATCTTCTTTATTCAAACGTATCTTCCACAGAATGATTATCGTTGCTCGTATCGTCAATCTGTAATTCACCTGCAACATCTGTATGGTTGGAGAGGGTCAATGCCCTACTCATAGTGATGGTTATCCTTTAAAATTAACAATAATTCAAGAGATTCATAAGAATAATGTGACAGTTCTAATACGTCTGGTACTCCACCAATACGAGTGGTATCAGTATGCGCAACTAATATATATATGAATGCATGGTTAGTAAAGTGTGTGTGGTTTATCATATGTAGTGATCATCACAATGTGGAATATAATTCATAGAAAACCTGGCTCGCCCCTCATTCTCATACTACGAAGATTCACTAGCGTGTCCAATGCTACTATGGATTCTCATAACACACGAATCAGATGAATTACGTGATACGATTTATTAAGGAAGTGACTATTTGCGACATCTAATCTTGAAAGTGATGTAACAAGCATTGCAAATTACTTATATCGATTTGTTCACCACTACCCAAAATCCATGGAATTACGCGTCGACAAAGAGGGTCGCTACCCAGAGCGCATTATGTCCACGATAAAATATATGAATCACTAGATGTGAGACCTTTAACATATCATTTGCATCAAAGGAGAAATAAATCAAAACACGGGAGTTTTGGAATTCCAAGACACATGCCCAAGCTATAAAAGGAGGTAGCACAAGGCTAACTTAATAAAGAAGAAAAGTAACATCAAGCTATCTCAATAAAAGAGAAGAGTAGCAAATTGTAACACCCTGTACTTTCCAGTACTCGAGTGTTACCATGCAATATAATTTAATGTAAATACAAGCATAGCTTAAGTGAACATTCATGTTCATTTTGGCCTAAATCCAATCGTTGAAAACAATCCCCATCCGTACACCAAGCTATCGATCCGTTGTCGTTCGAGAAAGGCCATTATATCGTTAGAGGGACTTTTAGGATTCTAAGTTTATTAACAAAAAATCTAACCGACCATCTTAGATTTAGAAATTTTGATCATCGTGATTGTCTGAATTTAAGCTAGAACAACCTATGACAAAACTGTAAGGTCTAAAGTCAACCCACCTTGAGCTGACCCTCGATTATTCGTAGTAGGATTGCATCACAAACGATCATTCGATCACAAGTATAAGTCAAACCTCAAATCTCTTTATCCCAAACTAATGTATATAACCTTTCAATCCAACCATGAGTTAGGCAACTCATTTAATCAACCACAAGATCCATCCATGGGGAGTAATCTTCATCCTGACCATGAAATAAGATCATTCATGCGATCTACCTCAAGACCAGTTTATAAATTCTACCATGAATCAATCTAACCATCAATGACACTTTCCATCCATAGTTCAAGTCATCCAATTGATTCATTCTCTAGATGGACCTCTACATTAACGAAGAAATCCATTTTCAAGATTTTCATTTCCTGGATAGACCAACCTAAACATTCATCTTAGGTTTAGAAGACTGAATCATGAGACCCATCATTCATTAGGTCCACAATGTTCTGTAGATCAATCTAATACTTGATTTTCCCTATTTCAACTAGCATGTTATGAAATCAACTTTTAGGTTGCAATTAGGCAACCCTCTAAACCATTGAAACCGTTCACTGTGGACCATGGAAGCCCTTGACCACAAATCATCTTAAAGTTGGACCCCATTTTACCAGATCCATCATTATTAGGCCTACCACACCTAGTTCATAACCCACCATTTGACAATCTTTACCTTCTGGTAATTGAATATATCATTGAGACTCGATTATACAGGTCCTAAGGCGATTTTAACTGTTGATGTTCAATTTAGGATTAATTTAACCACTAGAACGATGATAATCGCCAGTTAAAGGTCAAGATTTGGTTGGCATGGCCCACCTAAGCTTTGTATTAGCCTCATCTCCGGTCAGATGACCCAGATGGGCCCACAGAGGAGCATGGACGGAGTGGATTTCTCACAAACATCATGGTGGACCCCACACAGGTGTGGCATGTGTACCAGGGGTGGTGCACTCGCTGTGCACCGGACCGAAGGACTCGGTCAAACCCCGTGGACTCGCAAGCTTTATAAAAAGAGAGAAACACTCTCTTTCTTTCCCACTCCCCTTTTCTTTTCAAAACAAACGGACGACGCCCGTTTGCATCGATGGGGGCCCACCATCTGGTCTCGTCCTCACGATCTGAACAGTCCATCGTGTTCAGGGTTTGGGCCCTACCAAAACCTAACCTATCTCGCATACTGGAACGTATGTGCGTGAACACGATCTCTAGTGAGATCAGGTCCAACACACACACCGTTTCCTAAAAACGGAAAGTTTCCATTCCTTTTTCTGTGTGTCAGGGTGGTAATCCACGCACCCTCCTTCCTTTACTTCCTAGCCGTCCATGGGGAGTGAATCCTGGTCATTGAAAATAACAGGCGCTGTTGCCATCTATACAACCGAATGACAGATATTGTCATAGAGTGAGAGAGAGAGGGTGGAAGCCCTAGATTCAATCCAGGCCATTTATCCTTCATCCAATGGTTCTGGGACATTAGGGTAAGCAATAAAAAGATCGTGGATCGAGCAGCGATTGCAGGATTCTCTTCCATTCTTGCGGTGGCTTGAAAAATGGATGTTTTCTTCTCCTTCCTAACCCACCAACCTAGCCCCATTCGACCTTCGAAAATCCATGTCCACAAGCTCCCTCGAGCTGAACCAAACCACCAAATGCCTCTGGATTGAAAGAAGAAGCTCCTATTTACAATCCGCCATTAGTGCCGGAACTCCTTCTTCGATTGTTGTCGCGCTACACCACGCCTAGACGCTGTTGAGTTGGGTCGACTTGACTCAATAACGAGTTCGGATTGAGCTTACGGATGCTACAGAAAAGAGAAAGACAAAAGAAGGGAGAGAGAGAGTGGGTGTGTGCATTCGTGTGGCATCGACTCGGCCCACCCGAGTTGCTGGGCCAGCACGAGGGCCACTGCTACACCAAGCTGTCGCACCTGGTACTCAGTCAAGTCGGGCCATTGAGTCATCCAGGGATGGTGGACGTTCAGTAGAAGAAAAGGAAAGAAGAGAAGTAGAAGTAGACAATGAGAGAGAGAGAGAGAGTGCAGCTTGTTGCACCAGCTTGAACTGACCAAGCCTGACTCACTGTCGAGTTGCAAACCTGAGTCAGGCCAGGTTCTTCTGAGTCCAGATGCTGTTGGACCTCTCTAAATGAGAAGAAAAGGAAGGGATAAAGGAGAAGGAATGGGGAAGGATAGAAAGGGGGGGGGGAAGAGAGAGATAGAGAGAGAGAGAGAGAGAGTTGGGACTGCAACCTGCTGGGGAAAATAGTGGATGACTCACTGCTGAGTCAGGGCAAATTGGGGGGTCTAGCTTGGCTCTGGGTGCTACTCTGCCAAGTCTAGTGGTGTGAGCTCCCTCCATTGACTCGTCAAGCCGCTGCACAAGCCCTGGTCATCAGTCGGAGGAAGGAAGCAAGGTGAAAACCGTGTTGCATTCCCTCCATCAGTCGGGTAGACCGCTGCAGCACCTTTGGTTGTTATTAGGTTGGCTCGACTCGCTGAGTTGTCTCATCACAGCAACGGCTGCAACCATTGGTTCGACCTTACTCAACTCAGGTGAATTCAACTCAGTAACCAACACTTCTAACGAAGCCCAACTCAATAAGTCGTTGAGTTCTGAGTTATTTTAAAGGTGAACTTAGCTCGAGCATTGACAACAACGTTGCTCATCCCTAACTTGGGGCCCGATCTTCTAACTTCTACCAGATTGTGGCTTTAACTGAGTCAAACTAGAGGAACGACTCGGTTTTAAGGCTAGCTTAGTAGATCAGGTCCACATGGACATGCCAACTAAAGATCAAGTTCATAACGATCCTGGCTGGCCCTGTCCCAATAGTTTTGGTATAATAACAATGGTATAGGCTAACGGCTGGGCCGAGTCAACTCAGACTAGCTTGGTTAAGCCCTCATATCGAGTCATAATTAAGCTTGGAATAATCTAAACTAACAAGTAATTGGGGCCAGGCAACTTCCAAACTTGCATTTGAGTTTCTCTTAAATATGAGTAAGATGCTGTAGGTTTTAATCCCATGTTAGAATACTCGATTCCCGGGTTAGTAATAACTATAAGCTAGCCAAGGATAAAGTATCTCTCCCTCCCTTCGCAAGGAATCAATTGAGTCTTAATTAGTCCTAATCTTACTTGAATGATAGGTGATTGGATCTTCCTAAACTCTAAACACCCTGAAACCAGAAGCACTCTCTCGGAGGTGATGACTTCTCCCCTTGAGCTTTCCATCTCTAAATTAGATCAATGATAGTTTTTATATTAATTATGAATGATATCTTAGAGTTTGATTAATCATTTGATTAGTTTACCTGAACATATGTTTAAGAATCGATAATTCATGATTATGAAATGCAAATGCTAGAACTTGATTCCTTAGGTGACTTTTGAATTATATTTGCATGTGTTCTTAAGTTTTACTTTAATTATTTGAATGATTCCTTAGTTGTTTAAGATGGTTCATTACTTAATCTCTATGTCATTCTCACATGCTATTGTTCTGTTTGTAAGACGCATGAATCAACATCTCTCGAAGTCAAGGAGGGAAATCTCTATCTATGAAAGAGAGTTTGTACTTAGGGTGTAATGAGATTAATGAAAGTGTCATGGTTTGTCAATTAGTGTGAGGGCTGAGTCAGTGAGTCGGGTGAGCTCCATATGAAGATCGTTCAAGACATTGCCTCAATCGGATGTGTGTTCCGAGCCCATCAAAGGTAAATTAAGCCTCACATCCCATGTCCCAAAACACCCAGGTGAATAAACCCTTAAAAGCCTTAAAACAACAAAGGAGTAAAAAGTGAGAAAACTTGTTTTTAAACAAGAAAATTTTCTAAGTTTTCTACGTAGTTCGATGACATCGACTTGGAGTCGATGACATCAAACACTCTTGTTCGATGACATCAAACTAGAATCAATGACATTGAAATGAGACCTTTTATGTCTAGCAACCACAAAGTATTTTGGACCGAATATTCGATGAATTGAACATACTCTCGATGACATCGAACATCGTTATTGATAACATCGAGGACGTGTTGATGATATCGAAGGACTTAGAGCATTATCCAGCAAATCTTCTTGGAAAATATTCTGACATTGCTCGAGGAATCAAACGAGCTTCAATGTCATCGAAATTTAAATTTTGATGACATCAAACAAGGTTCGATAACATCGAATTCAGACAAGTGTATGTCCAGCGGGCTTTAGAGGAAAAAAATGGTAATGTTTGAGGAATTGAGATAACTTCGATAACATCGATATTCAAAGTTCAATGACATCAAGGAAGTCTCGATGACATCGAAAAGGACAAAGAAGTGTCCAGTGAGCTTTAAAGGAATATCTTCTGAAAAGATCGATGAATTGAACTAGGATTCGATGACATCGAAATTTGAATTTCGATGACATCGAATCAGGTTCGATGACATCGTAGTTATCATTTAATTTGTTCAGCAAGATCTTGTATTTATAATGTCGAGGAATCGAATTGTGATTCGATAACATCAAAGTTTAAATCTCGATGACATCGAATCAAGTTCGATGACATCGATCATCTATAAAAAAGTTTCAGGAATGTTTTACAGTTGAGTTCGTATCATCGAACCGATATTCGATGGCATCGAAAGTCTACATTTAATGACATCGAACTCAGTCAAAAATTGACTATTTTATTTTCATTGGAGCTTTTTGCCTTTATAAGGAGAGCTTGTTCTTGGTTGCTTCATTGAGAAAAAGAGAGAGAGCTTTGAGAGAGTAATTGTATATCACCTACCCTAAGTCTTTTTTCTCATGGGAGTTCATTCTTCAATCCACCCTCATCATTGACAGTCAATAGAGTGGATTGGTGAATGAACTTTCTCATTCAAGGATCATCCAGCTACTATCTTAATTGCAAATCATTGAGCTGGGATCTCTTAAATGCATAAGAACTTGGAATCTCTCTCTCTCTCTCTCAAATGAGTAATATTTATTAGAGTGGATTCCAACATAACCTTGACCTAACCCATCGCCTTATATTGGAGCATCATCAGTGTTGCGGATCAAGGAAGCTGAAGAATCTCCGTCATTAAGGGAGATCATCTTCTTAGGGTTTCAAAATTCGTATGGAATATGAGAGAGAGGGTTTAAGGCCCTTATATAGGCTCAGAACTGATGAGAATGGCCCCATGGCCAAGGTATACTTAGGTTATGTCCAAAGATCGGCTGTTCTGATCCAAAGGAGCACTTCTGAAGCTCTCTTTTCTACATGCGGTCGGACTTAAGCTCCCTGACATTGAATCTTGGTTGAGTTAAGTTTTCAGTCCGATCAGATTTACAAATTAACCGTGGCGGACTAGTTTCAGTTCAACGGTCACCGGTATTCGATTAGGGCCACAAGTGCACTGACATGAGTGAGAAATTTCTTCTGATTCGAGGGTGTATTTGGGTTAGATTCTGATGGTCTGAATCCTTATATTTGGCCTACAAGCGACATGTCTCAATGTACTTAAGTTTGGATTTTATTTCGAAAGATATTCACGTTCCTCACACACTATATTCCAGGCTCAAGTTGTGCATTTCTGGACACAATCAGGACTTGATGTCCGGGATGGTTGTCAAGCCCAGCAAGGTGGTCATAATCGTTTAGTTTCGCAGAAATCGGACTTTCGACGTGCGGTCCAGGTCCGATACGGAGTTTCGTGATGCTCCCGAGAGCAACTGGGTAATGAGATTGATCCTAGATTATAGGGTAATGTAGCGTCGATGATTCTGCAAGTTTTGGGTCTTGTAGTTCATATTTAAAGTGGTTCAAGCAAATTTCACAACTAATCTAGTTTAACACTTAGTTAATTTCATCTAATTTCTAAAGGATTTGGTCCTGAGTGATTTATGCCTAAGGTGGTACTCAGGTTTTTGTACGGATTTTTCCGAGACGTTACAATATACCCCCCATAAAGAAAAATTTCATCCTCGAAATTAGTACCTTTTCGTACTCCTTGAGAATCTGAGGGTAGTTCTTTCGAACCTCAGCTTCTGTTTCCCAAGTAGCTGCTTCTTCCGTGTGATGTGTCCACAGTACCTTCACTAGTGGAATCACCTTACTGCGCAACACCTGCTCCTTCCTATCAAGTATCCGCGTCGGTCGCAGTACATATGCAGCATCCTCACTTAACTGTACCTGCTCCCATCTGATAATGTGGGAAGGATTGGGAACGTATTTCTTTAGCATGGATACATGAAATACGTTGAGTACGCCGACAAGTGGTGTGGGCAGAGCAAGGCGATAAGCTACCACACCTACACGGTCCAGTATTTGGAATGACCTAATAAATCTCTGCTTAAGCTTCCCCTTCTTGCCAAATCGAAGCACTCCCTTCATCGGAAAAACTTTCAGGAATACGTGGTCCCCGACCTCGAACTCTAGCGGTCACCACCTCATATCGGCGTAGCTCTTTTGTCTACTCTGTGCTGCCAGAAGCTGATGCCTGATAATGTCGATCTTCTCTGAAGTCGCCTGAACTAACTCGGGGCCAATCAGGCTCTTCTCGCCAACCTCTGTCCAGCAGTGCGGTGCCCGACAGGGACGCCCATACAGTGCCTCATAGGGAGCCATGCTAATACTCGCCTAAAAGCTGTTGTTATAGGTGAACTCTGCATAAGGAAGACAGTCATCCAACTGTCCTTAAAATCAAGCACGCAAACTCACAACATGTCCTCTAACACTTGGTTTACCCATTCCGTCTGCCTGTCAGTCTGTGGGTAGAACGCGGTACTGAACTTCAACTTTACACCCATTACTTCCTGGATATGAGTCTAGAAGATAGATGCGAATCGTGTATCTCAGTCCGACATGATCTCTAGGGAAACTCCATGTAGACATACAATCTCCTTGATATACAACCTGGCTAACTCGTCTACAGAGTTCAAAACTCTAATAGGGAGGAAATTGGCCAATTTCGTCAACCGGTCTACGATCACCCAAATGGAATCATGACCCTTCCTCATCTTCGGTTGCCCAGAGATGAAATCCATAGAGATGAAGTCCCACATCCATTCAGCAATGGGCATGAGCTGAAGCAGACCAGGAGGTCGGCGATGTTCGGCCTTGACCTGCTAGCACGTGAGATAGCGTGATACATACTCTGCTGTGTGGGCCTTCATGTTGTCCCACCAGTACGACCTCTTCATGTCGCGGTACATCTTCGTACTGTAAGGATGCATTGCCAATTTCGAACTATGTGCCGCTTCGAGAATCTCCCGTCTCAAGTTATGAAGATTTAGGACGCATAGGCAGCCACAGTAATGTAAGCCCCCATCCGTACCAACTCTCCACTCGGCGCCCTCATCGCCGCTAGCCTGCTCTCGAAGCTCAGACAATCTTTCATTGTCCTTCTGGGCCTCGATGATCCTATTATTAATAAGTGGCCGCACACGAACGTGCATGACGCTCTCGAATGGCTCCTCCACGGTGAGTTTCTGCTCGAAGTCTCGCACGAACTCTACCATACCCCATTCTGCCACCATCAGTGGAGCCGCAAATTCTATGATCTTCTTGCGGCTCAACGCGTCAGCCATAAGGTTAGCCTTGCCCGGATGGTAGGAAACCTCGAACTTGAAGTCCTTTAAAGTTTCCATCCATAGCCGCTACCTCATATTCAGGTCCCGCTGAGTGAATATATATCTGAGGCTCTTGTGGTCACAAAAGAGCTCAAACTCCTCTCCATAGAGGTGATGTCTCCAGAGCTTCAGTGCAAAGATGACGGCTGCCAACTCTAGGTCATGTGTAGGGTAATTTTTCTCATGCTTCCTCATCTGTCTCGAGGCGTAAGCAATCACCCTGTCCTTCTGCATAAGTACATAACCCAGACCAACACGAGACGTGTCGGTGTATATAGTATACTTAACCCCTTGCTCTGGCAATGCTAGCATAGGGGCGGACGTCAACTTGTCCTTCAGCTCCTGAAAAGCTACTTCTACCTTCTCGTTCCAGGCGAACTTAAGATCCTTTCATGTCAATTAAGACAAAGGTCTGACTATCTTGGAGAAATCCCAAATGAATTGTCGATAATAACCTGCCAGACCAAGGAAACTCCTCACCTCAGTAACCGAACCTGACTGTTCCCAGTCTTGAACCGCAGCTACCTTAGCAAGGTCCACCGCTATTCCTTCCTTAGACACCACATATCCCAGGAACTTGACTTCCTCCTTCCAGAAGTCGCACTTCTTGTACTGTGCAAACAACTGGTTCTTCTTCAGAGTACCCAAGACTGCCCATAGGTGTCCCTCGTGCTCTTCCCGACTCTTAGAGTATATCAGAATGTCATCAATAAACACGACGATGAATCAGAATAGAAATGGCCGAAACACCCTGTTCATCAGGTCCATGAACACGGCTAGTGCGTTCGTAAGGCCGAACGACACACAAGAAATTCATAGTGTCCAAAACTGGTCCTGAAGGCCGTCTTCTGCACGTCCTCATCCCTAACGCGCAACTGATGATACCCTAATTGTAGATCGATCTTCGAGAAGTATCATGCCCCCTTCAACTGATCAAGCAGATCATCTATCTTGGGCAAAGGATATTTGTTCTTCATCGTCACCTGGTTCAACCTGTGATAATCAATACATAATCGCAGTGAACCGTCTTTCTTCTTCACGAACAACACGGGCGCTCCCCAAGGGGACACACTTGGTCGTATGAAACCTGCCTCCAACAAGTCATTAATCTGTCTCCTCAGTTCCTCCATCTCGCATGGAGGCTTGCGATACATCGGTAGCGAAATGGGTGTCGCACCGGACGCCAGGTCAGTAGTAAAATCGATCTCGCGCCGATGAGGTAATCTAGGTATCGCCCTGAACACATCTATGAAATCCTGGACTACTGGCGTATCATCAAGTGTCGTACCATCCATATTCTCTAACAAGGTAGCATAACAGCTAACACGGTAGGGCCAATTGACCTGCACTGGAAAAGTGAAGACCGTGCCCTCGGGTCCGTAGGCTGTCACTACCCGGGTATTGCAATCAATCTCCGCCTTCATCTCGGTGAGCTAATCCATCCCGAGGATAACGTCATAAAGGTATAGTGGGGCAACGATCAGATCCATAAGTACTTTCCTGCTTCCTACGTCTATCGAGCAACCCTCACAAGTCCTGCTAACGTCTGAAAAAGTCCCTGTAGCTGTCAGGATCCTCCTTCCTTTTGCAGGAGCAGTACCCAACCCTAGTCGCTTGACTACTGCGCATGCTATGATCAAGATAGTGGATCTGGTGTCCACTAACAAGAAGACATGTGTACCTTGAACGTGAGCTGTGACCTCAAAAGCCATTGGGGCCTTAATCGATGTCTCAGGTGCTTCAGCTACAAGCGAGTGTACTCGAGCCTGTTGCAGACAGTTCGACTGTGGTACTATAGGCCGTTGAGATGGCCTAAATCGGGGCGTAGGTGGTCGAAATGATGGATGTGCTGGTGCTGACCGCAGAGGTGGTGCTGATATAGTCTGAGGAAGCTAGAGGTTGATCCTCTGCGGTGGTGAGAACCACTATCTCGTATTCTAGTAAAACAGTTTACCTCTGAGTGGCCCAACCTCTTGCAATAGGCACACCACACATCAGGTTACCTCACTGAGGTAGGTGAAGCCATCAGCCTCTGCGGTGAGTCTGCACGCGGCCTCTTGCCGAGGAACGGTCTGCTCGGAAGATCAGGACACGACCTAGGAGCCATAGGTGCTCGCATACGGGACTCCCTGTCCCCATCCTGCTCCGCTCGCATAAACATGATCACTAGCTCAGCGTAGCCGGGTATGCTAGATAAGCACATCTTTGAGCGAATCTCAGGTCGCAGACCCTCAGAAAAATGCTGCATACGCATCGGTTCATCGGCCAATATCAACGGAGCATACATGCCCAGCTCCGTGAATCTGTTCTCGTACTCCGCCACTGTCATCCCTCCCTGTCAGAGGTGAAGGAACTCACTCTCCTTCTCGTGGCGATAAGTGACGGGATAGTATTTCTCGTGGAAGGGGTCTCAAAGTCTGCCCACGTCCACACATATCCGACTGTAACAGTGTAGAGAATGCTATCCCACCATAAGCTGGCTTCCTTCTTGAACATAAAAGTGACCAACTCCACCTACTCTGCCTCAATACAGTGCAACGGCTTTAGCATCTTAGAGATACGGTCAAGCCAATACTCAGCCTCCTCGAGTCTATGAGTACCCGCAAATGTAGGATTCCATAAGCGCTAGAATCGATCAAAGTGGCCGCTGGCACCTGCATTTCCTACAGGATGTACGAAAGGTGCTGAGGGAGCCACACCCATACCCTGGGCAAAGATCCCCCCCAAGGGTGGCCAAGAGCTGCTGATGCTGCTACTGGTGCTGTATCTACTGTTGCTACATCAATAACATCATCTGCTCGAACTTATCAGTAGGTGGAGCCATCTGAGGCACATGCGGCGTCGAAGAAGACATGTGGGCCTGCTTAGGGGCCGGTGGCACAGATGGTACTACATGTGTCGGCCCATTAGTGGGGCCAGTGGCCGGCTGAGAATCCGGCATGGTATCGTGATTCGGGCCCAAACTAGGGTCCGTCTGGCTATCACTTAGGGGAGGAGCCCCATTAATCGAGTCGCCAGAAGTGTGGCATGCTGTTGTCCATGCGACCTTAGGTGGCATTCCCTATATAACATAGGGTGCAACCCGTGTCAGATATAACATAACAATACTCAATTCTTTAAGCATTCAACGCACTTATAGTAAAAGAAGCGGCATGCATTTCATTTAACAAAATTGTCACAATACATGGAATAAAGTTCAACATGAATTCTGACAGGGACGCATGCGGCTATGATAAACCCAACAACCAAACACAAACACACTTTTTACACACTACACTACTAGGCCCATCAACATTAAAACAAAATACAGACATTCAAAAGTAGCAACAACAAGCTACAGGGCGACGACATGGGTGGCCAGATATCCGAGTCTGGCGACAGAGGAGGGGCACCCTTTTCCTGCAGGTAGCACAGGATAGACTTCAAGGTGCGAGTCACCTTCTTAAACTTGTGTTTCACAAGGGCCCTGGTATCGATAATCTCCTACTGCAAGGTAGCCTGACCCTCCTCAAGTCGAGCTAAGCGGGCTCGATCAGTGTCATGCTCCAATGCCGTAGGAGGGGAGCTCTCCTCCGTGTCCTGTGCCTCTTCTTCTTCTTCCTTTCTTTCCTCCTCTATCTCTTCCCTGCTTTCCTCCTCGCTTCCATATTCCTCTTCTTCTTCCTGTTCCTCCTCACTCGCCGTCTCATCATCACTCTTATCAAGTCAAGCTTGCCGCTGTCGTGGCCCAATTTCCATCTGATTGAGAGTAGTTTCGTTGATGTCATGGATCGGCACCGGCATTTTTGGCCCAAGTCTGTAGCCAAACTCACATGCAATCTTGCATATGAGTTAGTCGAATGGAAGCGAATCAGACTTCTAGTAGAGCGTGCGGTAAGAATTATCTGTCGCAGGACATACATAGGCACGCACAACTTCTCTCCCTGCCCGGCTCAGTACAGAAAGTCTACCATCAGGCGCGTGCACTCACTACAATTTCTCCACTTGGGGTAGACGTTGAATGTAAAAATGTGGTGAAGCAGCGGAAATCATCCGTCATATTAGTCGCCAGGAGACTATTGTTTGGCTACCAATGAACCAGTCGGCCACAAAGGAAATGCGTGCGGTGATCTCTTTTACGTGCACTATTCAGATTCTTCTCGCTTGCATGAACCTCGCCAAGCGGCATTTTTATCAGCCGAGCTATCAACCCAACATCAATTATGGTTTCCCGATCTCTACCCACCGGGATCTTGAACTACAAGGGCTCTAGAGTAGACTCTCAAATGTGGGTGTAGAAGGCTCGGACAGTGCTCACATTTGTGCGGTACTTGCCCTCGAACATGGGACCCCACCCGGCCTTGACCAGGCGATCCATCAACAGATAGTTTTCAAAGAGCCTCTCATCCACATGTGCTTCAAAAAGGACCCTACGACCCTCATACTTCCCATGGGACAAATCAGCCAGCAAGGTTCTTGGGAGAGGAGCCTACGGATCGAGGTCCCATTTTATTCGTATCTCTCAATCAGTGCTTGAACTTGCGGCGGCTCCTCTTAGCTTCCTCAAACGGGTAGGGCGGCTAGGCCTGGCTTCATCCGAAGGAGCTCTTTTCTTCCCTATGAGGGAAAGAAGTGTGAAGATCAAGAAGAAGGCCGTCACGAGCTCAAAGAGAGCCATTTGAGTGGAATAAAATGGGGAAATAAGATAAGTTGTTGGACTTGGAGGTATATGAGACACAAATGGGAGATTTGTGCACTCCAATCAAAGGAAATGAGAGTGATAGGAAGTTGGTGTTGTTGAAAACCATGGAGGGGTGTGGGTCTTACATGAAAATGAGAAAATGGAAGAATGGAGGGGAGATTTGAGGAGGAAACAAGAGTTTTTGGGGAGAAGGGAGAGCTTGGAGGGGTAGGTTATGAAGAGGGGGCATATTGGGAGGGGTTAAAATTGGCCTAACATAAGTCAGTGGGCCACACAACGCCCTAGAGGCATCGGCCCGAACCGGCCCGCCAGGCGGCGAGGCCTCGCGGAACCGGCGAGGTCCTCGCCGACCTCTGGACAAACTGGGGAGAGCTCGCTGGTAGGGCGAGGTCCTCTTGCCCCTTGGACCCTAAAAGCATGTGGGACCCACTCTCGGTCCCCCTGGACATGCCCTGTTAGGCCCCCGACTCCATTTTGAGTAATTTCGGGTCATTTCGAGTAATTTCTGATGCATATTCGCATTTATCGATTGTTGAAGGCTAGGATGGGGTAAATCGTGGTCTAAACCTGTCGATTGATGGTCTAGGGGTGATCTGGGGTCGTCTCAAGTAATCACGGAGGTGCACAGACCCGATCTCAGCGATCGTTTTTGGTAACTTTCGCCAATTGGTGAAACTGAGAAACCTAAGCTTGTTTCTACATTTTTCTCACACCCACCTAGGTCTAAATGTGTTAGCGTACATCGTGTGACCATAACCCAGGTCCATTTTAATCCAAATCATGCTCTGATACCAACTTATAATGCCCTAAAAATCGGGGGTCGAGCATAAGCTCCACTCCCGAGTTCCAACGCATCACTTATGCAACATAGATTATGATGATTAAATGTTGACCATATTAGTACAATAAACATGAGTGAGATTATACCAAAACAGCATATCATACTCCAGAGATAGTTAAATTATGCAAGCGGAAGACTGTAATAGATATATAAAGCATATAAAATGTTGTAAGTCTCCAGAGTGTGAACATGTTACCAGGTTAAATATGTACATGTATACTTTCCAAAATGGACCAAAAATGAATATACATATGTGATTCAAAAGGTAAAATAGCAAGTATAAGGTCATCTAGTCGACATCCCAGAAGTCCCCATCAATCATGCCACAACTCACATGAACCCGCTTGAAAACTGCACGAAAGAGAATGCCTCCTCGTCATCCTCATAGTCCGGCTCTGCCTCGTAGGCATCGCCTCCACTTGCAACTAAGACAGGGTCTAGTTGGTATGTACAAAACTGTCTCGTAACGTGGGAGTGAGTGATCAACTCAGTGGAACCATAGAGCAAAGGTTAACATGTTATCAATTCAGTCAAGTAGTAATGATAAAGCAATACAATCACACATCTCTAAGTACTCTGATTAATGCAAAATGATATGTATAAATGATGCATGCCCTCGCCTACGCTCCCTCAACGACTTCATCTCATGATCGCGGCATGCAACCCTTCCTCAGTGCTTAACCTGCTTCGCCAAAGACACACGTAATGCGGTGCATGCTCGTGATTAGCCAGGTTCTTACTTAAGTTTATTCATACAGCAAGATTCGGAAGCTAAGGTACCTCCCTTATATCATTTTCCAAACAATGATCCATTCTAGGGTCGTCAGTCCTAGTAAACATCATACAATGTTGCAGTTCTAGGTCGCTACAAAGGGCTCGCCACCTGATCAGTGTAGGTTTAGTTTATACTCTAGTTGCTAAAGGAAGGCTTGTCGCCTCAACACAGTCTCAAAATACGCTCGAGGTCACTACAAAGGGCTCGTCACCTGATCAGTGTAGGCCGATAGCTCGAATACAGTGTCTCATACCACCGTATTCGGCTCAAGAGGCAGTATTGCTCACTTGTCACTACGGGGAGGCTCGTTACCCCAGCGTAGGCAGACAGCTCGACCATGGTGTCCCATACCACATGTCTGGCTCATGAGTCTTAGCGGATCGATGTACCAAGGTTAACAGGATTCATTGGTGAGTTCGGTACCTTAGATTCAAGCAGTAGTGTCCATACATGGTGAACATACATTGGGTCAATCGGGTTACTTGACAAGCTCGACTAGCACGAGTGCATGCTGAGTTGATCGACATGAAGTGCGTACGCACTCCGTGTGGCCTAACAACTGTCGACAACTAGGGTACGGCTCAGATTCATCGAGCACGTCTTGGGTGGCGAAGCAACCTCAGCCCCCAAGCCAAATCTAGTTACCGATTACCTGGACTAGATCATAGTCCCAACCACTCTCAATTTCAACAAATAAGTATATGAGATAGTCAAAGTAGTAATGAACAAATAATTTAATTCCTACACCCATTTGATCATTTTATGTAATACAATATAAACATGTATTCTCAACTATGCATTCCATAAATAAAACAGACAAAGAATATAAGTTACATGGAGGAAAACATACACATCGTTAAGGTAGTTGAGAATCTCATCTTAACACCCATATAAAGTATAATCTACTAAATACTCATTCATTTAAACGTTTCTACAAACACTTAGACTACATATTCCAACATACATGACGTATGTTGGTGATAACACGTATTAGGGAAAATCCTTTCACCAAGGAGTTATCATGTATACCATAACCATATGTCTAGGACAGTTAATCATGGCAAACATAAATCTAGATTTCATACTCATATGAGCATTTCAACAAACACATGGAATACACTATTTTCGACATAGTACATATGTATAGGTAAAGCGAAACAGACATCGCATTTGGCATGTGAAATAACACCCACGTCAGTAATAAATCATTAGCCGACATTGAAAGCCTTGAAAACCATAACCTATATATTTATAGTTAGCACCTTATGCCAGTAAATGCGTATGGGATTCGTTTTAGACACTTAATCTTTGTCAACGGCGGATTGACAACCTATAACATGAATTAGGTTAGCTATTTCATAACTTACACTATCTGAAACCCTAAAACAGATTAGGGTTAGGTTTTCTTACCCAAGTACATTGTCAGAAATGCCGGATTTGTGATATAAATAGGGTGGCTAAGTGTGTGGAGCAATGGGATCAAATTCGGGGATGAATCTCCAACTCTCTCTCTCTCTCTCTCTCTTTCCTTTCCTTTTCCTCTCTTCTCTTTCTTAGGGTTTCAAAATTCGTATGGAATATGAGAGAGAGGGTTTAAGGCCCTTATATAGGCCCAAAACTGATGGGAATGGCCCCAAGGCCAAGGTATACTTAGGTTATGTCCAAAGATCGGCTGTTCCGATCCAAAGGAGCACTTCTGGAGCCCCCTTTTCTACATGCGGTTGGACTTAAGCTCCCTGACATTGGATCTTGGTTGAGTTAAGTTTTCAGTTTGATTGAATTTACAAATCGACCTTGGCGGACCAGTTTCAGTACAATAGTCACCGGTATTCGATCATGGCCACAAGTGTACTGACATGAGTGGGAAATTTCTCCTGATCCGAGGGTGTATTTAGGTTAGATTCTAACGGTTTGAATCCTTATATTTAGCCTGTAAGTGACACATCTCAGTTTACTTAAGTTTGAATTTTATTTCGAAAGATATTCATGTTCCTCAAACACTATATTCCAGGCTCCAGTTGTGCATTTCTGGACACAATCAGGACGTGATGTCCGAGATGATTGTCAAGCCCAGTAAGGTGGTCATAATCGTTTAGTTTTACGGAAATCGGACTTTTGACGTGCGGTCCAGGTCCGATACGGAGTTTCGTGATGCTCCCGAGAATAATTGGGTAATGAGATTGATCCTAGATTATAGGGTAATGTAGCGTAAATGATTTTACAAGTTTTGGGTCTTGCAGTTCATATTTAAAGTGGTTCAAGCGAATTTCATAGCTAATCTAGTTTAACACTTAGTTAATTTCGTCTAATTTCTAAAGGATTTGGTCCTGAGTAATTTCTGCCTAAGGTGGTACTCGGGTCTTTATACGGATTTTTCCAAAACGTTACAGCATGTCTAGTTACCTTGTGTAGGTTTTTGAGTCGACCTCGTGTAGGTTATAAAGGTTAGAGGTGAACCTGATTTGAAACCTCCGTTCATGAAATCTGGTATACTCAAGGGTTGAGTGCGTCCGCCGGGAGTAGAGTAGGCACATAGGTGAACCACTATAAACGACCATGTTTGGGATTGCTATTGCATATTCTTTTATTGTGTTTATCTTGAATGTTCATTTAAAGCATGATAACATGAATATGTAGAACTGAAAAGAATCACATCCAACACACTTTCACATAGTTCATCCATCATAGACTAATTGCTATATCTTGTTTAAATATTGAGTTGTCATATGATTGGACCCTCTACTTGGCTTGGAAGCTATTAGAGTTACAATAAGTATATCTTGATAATTGCACATTAAATCAAGATTAGGTTAATAGGATTTTAAATTGGCATAAAATTCTATTAAGTCCTATTCACCCCCCTCTAGGACACTTTAACTTATTGCAACTTCTACTACTCTGGTCCTTACTGCAATTTCAATTGATTATGTTAAGAGTAGACCCTTAATATGGAGGTTATGTTACTGACAGTTTAATTCATGGGATTTACTATTTTTGGGGTAATTCCACCTACCTGACTATGGAATGAATCATTCAACGTTTTATCACCGTTGTTTATTCGCATTTGAATCATACATACCGACTCATTTTAATCGCCGTATTTAATATTTTTGACATTTCATTCCTACTTAGCATACAATGGTAGTTTCCCATACATTGAGAATTGGTTGGCCACGTGTTGATGGGTTCTATCCACACCCTGAGGCGGTAAACTCATAGGCTAGGGATGGTGGAATGAGACACTATGCCTGAGCTGTTGGCCTATGCTGGGTGACAAGCCCCCCATAGTGACCTTGAGCTTTATTAAATCGGCTGATTGTAATTGGACTGATAAGGGCCTGACTAATTATGCAAACATGGCATATTGACGATGACGGGTGGATATTGGATGCTGTAGCACATGCCCTTCGGGTTATTGGGGTATCGTTTCACTAGCTGCCAGACCACCGACTATCAATCTATGTGCGTGATGTACGATGGTTGGTCATTATGCGGTACGTGATGTACGCATGTGATGTACTTCGCTGATGGCCAGCCTTTGCATGGGTGACGAGCTCAACTGCCAACTGGATGAGCATCCCCAGGTTGATGATGCATTCACGCATCCATGCATATAATAAGACTGCATTTTGTTATGTTTTGTTTGCCTTGATGTTTTCATGTTATACTTGTCTGAGGCGGTGGTGTGTAATCTTGAGGGAAATTCACACTGAGCTGGCTACTCATCCATCAAATATATAACTGTATATATAGAGCAGGTGGCCTAGATGATATGCGTGTTCAGACTTAATGAGGAGTAGGGTACAATCGTCAGGGATGCATGACTGTATTTGCCAAGAGAAGCTGCATGATCTTGCGGCTCAGGATTATGTGCATTTATCATTTCCCTTGTGTATATTATGTAATTTTTGTAATGGCTATTATATGAGACATTGGTTTGTATAAGTCATTATGGGCAGCCGCTCATATATTCTAAATGTAATGTAAAATTTTCCATTATGTATGATTTGTAAATCTTCCGCCTAAATGCTAACTCTGGTAAGAAGAATATATATATATATATATATATATATTTATTTATTTATATATATGGAATTTGGCTCTCTATAGGTTAACACTCAGGTTTTTGGAAAACGAGTCATATACTCGGGTCCTGAAAACACGGGGCGTTACACAAATAGGCTAACTCAACAAGAATAAGGGGAGAGGAGCAAAAGACCAACTCAATAAAGAGTAGATGCACACGTCGCTCTCAAAATTGGTAAAGGGTAAGACTTGTATCCATCACCACACATAAATTCATAAAAATCATGCATAGTTAAAATCATATATTAATCATAATTCTCAAAATGATAAATAATTGATAATGGTCCATCAATCAATTGTATGAAAAATCACAATAATGTGAAAGTATGCAAAAACAAAATAAATCATATCAAATCAAATTAGTGTAAGCTTAAAGGAATCCCTCACCTTAACCTTAGATCTAAACCTTAGGTAGATCTCGATGTAGGAAAGCTTCTACATGAATCACGACATCGTTTGAGAAAAAGGGAGATACCATACATGTGGAGAATGAAGAGGATGATGGCCGTCTAGGCTTCTCTTTCTCTTTCTCTTTCTCTTTCTCTCTTCTCCTTAGACATTAGGAGGTGGTTGTGAATGGAGAAGGGGATGCACACTCCTTTTATAAAGGAGTGGGCGTGTGAGAGGGGGTGTGTTTCACATCCACTTGGATTGAGTTTCTCCAATTTGACATTTTCTGGCGACCTTTCTTTAAATCTAATTTGTCCAGTGTGTCGGGGTCGTCGAATAAAGTCGGGGTATATGATTTTCTTGGTAATATGAAATTTAGATTGACCTATCTTGAAAATTCTCTTAATGGGTGCCAAAATGAACTTGATCTTAATTAACGATCCACACTTAATGATCGGGGCCCAATTTTAGGAGAAATGTGTAGTCAAGATATACAAATGGTTGGACAAAAGTTGGTGGTTGATCAATGGTGTAAAAGGCGTAAGTCTAAAATTTCACATTTTGCACCAAAAGAAAGGAATTAGAGTCAAGGCGGTCATCATTCAACGGTGTAGGATTATAAATTGAGGTCTAAATTTTGTATGATATCGTAGTCATATGAGGCTAAAGTGTGGTCTAAATTTGAGTCGCGATTAACGATATAAAGTGGGTCAATCGGAAGCTCCAAATTTAAAAGGAGTTGATAAGCCTAAAACATATAACTTTGTGCCTAAGGAAAAAGCTTACCAAGGTAGGGTTCTCATATTTCACACTTGGCCTATATGATGGAAAATTCAAGTCATTCATATGAAGGAAAATATCTTACTACGACTACCCATGAGCTTTCGATGGACACAAAAATCAACAGTTAAGGGGCTGATTTGTCAATTGGGCCACTTTTACAATTATCCAAGGGCTGAAATTTGACGTGCACAACTAATTTATGATAAATAGACATGGTATAAAATTTTACATGAAATGGATCATAGGAACTATGTGATCTAGAATTCAAAGGTCTAGGTTAATGACATTAAGTATTTACGATTTTGCCATCTTTTATTTCTCCAACTTCCACCACCCGTAACGTCAGACTACACCATCTACATGCATTAAAATTTTGCATACATTCTTTATTTTTCATTCTCTTTCCATTGCCCCATTTTGGGCCTTGATCACTTATAGATGACCAAGATGACTTTTTAATGGGCTATACTGCCCCGATGTCTAAATTTACACTTTTATATATCTAATAGAGAAGTTAGTCGGTAGTTGTGGCATATATCTTACGATCTTCGAACTGAGCTATTCAGTCTAATATTTAAAAATAGGAAGATGACATATTAAAAATAGGAAAACTTGATGGTTAGTACTCTGATCATGTATGTAGGTGGTTATACAGTCGATTTTGCAAATGGATGAACACAAGTACGTTTTTGGAGTGATCAAGAGGAAAACATGTATACCATTAAATTCAAGTGACTTGTTCACATGTGTAAATTTCTCAAATTATAGTTCTGATAGTGGGTTAAATATATTCATAGGTGGTGAACAAGATGAACCGATCAGAATCTCAATTTGATATGTGTACAAGCGGATGCAGATATCAAGTAGTTAGTTTACTATGATCTGGTGGTCCAAACTCAAAGTGGAAGGTTAGATATCTTTACTTATTGGTGGATAGTTTACTGAACGGTTGGTTATGATGGACAAGTGGGAATACTTGGACATATGATGATCTTATCTTAAAATCAACGCTCAGATGACTTGATCTATGGATGAAGATCATTCTCAACGATCAGATTCATATAGGAGAATAGATGTAAGGTTAAGATAACTAAATTGATATCGTATACATATACATACTAAGTTAAACTTCAGGGTGACACTCGAGAACTTTCAATACTCAGGTATAGAAAAGTTCGGGGTGTTACAGCCTGGACCATTGCGTACAATTCGAGCACATAGGTCGACCACTTTTTTTTGTGCATCCTAAGCTTTTCAATGTAGAAAGGTACCAGCCTGCCTTCTTGAGATAAAACTTTCCCAATTTTGATATATGAAGTATCCATCACATTCGACTTCAAACAATTTATCAAAGCTGGGAAGTATAAGAACCGGGGTTATGGATAATCTATGCTTAATTTCAGCAAAGCTCCTGTCCTGTCAGCTTCGCTAGTCTACTGAAATGGCCTATTCTTCATGCAATATGTAATTAGTGACACAATGGTGCTAAAATTCTTCACGAATCGAAGATAGAATGTCACCAATCTATGAAAACTCCATACTTCCTGATGGCTCTCGCCTTTTCGTCGTATACCCTGATTGTCGTGGATGTCACAACAAAGCCTAAAAAAATAGGCTATCAGTCAAAAAGTTACATTTTTTAAATTGAGATACAACTTATTTTTGGGGAGCACTTGAAGGACCTGCTTGAGGTGTTCCATATGATTTGCTTCATCCTAACTGTATATCAAAATGTTATCGAAGTAGATCACAGTGAACTGCCCAATGAATAACTTCATAACTTGGTTCATCAACCTGATGAATGTGCTGGGCGTGTTCGAAAGACTGAAAGACATGACCATCCATTCACACAACCCTTAGTTTTAATAGTCGTCTTCCACTTATCACCTAGCTGTATTCAAATCTGATGGTAGCCATTCCTTAAATCTAATTTAGAAAATAATTTCGCACCTTCAAGCATGTCCAATATACCGTCCATCCATGGTATGCAAAATTTATATTTTATGGTAATTTATTAATTGCCCAGTTGTCAACACACATGCGCTAACTCCTATCTTTCTTAGGAGTTAATAGAGCTGGTATGACGCATGGGCTCATACTTTCTTGGATAAGATCCTTACGGTTTAATTCCTGCACTTTCCCTTGCAAAATATCACACTCCTTGGGACTCATCTGATAGTGAGGACGATTGGGTAAGCCGTACCCGGGGACAATGCCGATATGGTGCTGAATATCTCGCATGGGAGGCAATTCATCGAGAAGGTCGTCGGGCTAAATTTCTTTGAATTCATGCAACAAGGGTTTTAGTTTTTCAAGGATAATGGTGGGCTTGAGTTCCTTCCCCTTTACAATTAATACATAAACTTATCTTATTTCTTTGAATTCCTTCACAAAGTCTCGTATGGTTAAGAGAAAATGACTCTCCACTTTAGAAGTTTCTGGTGGATCCTCTAGATCCATAGGGGCTAGTATGGTTTTTCGACCGTCCCTGACGAAGATGTACACATTATCTCGCCCTCTATGAGTGACGCCACGATCAAATTGCCATGGTCGAGCGAGTAGAATGTGATAGGCCTCCATGTCTACAACATCGTATACTACTTGGTCTTTATAATATTTGCCAATTGAAAAAGTTATAGTGCATTGTTCAATTATCTTCTTCTCACTAACTTTCTTAGTCCAACCGATCATATATGGGGAGGGGTTATGCTCCATTTTTAGTTGTAATTTCTCCACCATGACCTTGTATATAATGTTTTCGTTGCTTTCACTTTCAATGATCACATCACAGACTTTTTGTTTCATCGTACACCTAGTTTGGAAGATGTTATGTCATTGTGGGTGAACCTCTTTCATTGGTGCATACAATAGTCGCCTCATGACGAGTGACTTGCCATGATCCTATAGAATCTAACCTGTTTCATCCTCTCCATTCTCTGTAGCGTGCTCCAATCCATCAACATTTAGGTCTTCATTTACATTTTCAGCACTACCATTATTGATGGCGAGGTTCGCCACTTATCGATGGGGACTGTGTTTGATAGGTGACCAAAATGGCTACAATGATAGTAATGGTCAGGGGTTCGGGATCTTGCTAGGATCAACAATAGTCATTACACCCCTTTGGGGCCTAACTTGCTCACTTCCCTGATCTCGGTTCGCGGGTATAGGAGGTTAAGTACACTCCTAAAAGGTTCTTTCCATTTGTCCTGTGAAGCTCCCTAAGACGAACCCGCCACGACAATCCTAGTGGTAGGATAGGTCTGCATGTTGGGACGCTCACGCTACACTTCCGCTCGGGTAGCCAACTTGATTGCATCATTTATCGTCCACACAGCTTGCATCTGGACCCAATCCTGGATTACCATATGCAATCCACCATTGAATCGGGCGACTTGTTGCAATTCAGTTTTGATCAAATCGTTATGTGCTGCCAAGCGATAAGATTCTTATGCGTAATCTCTCATCGACCGACTACCCTGCTGACAATTTTGGTATTATTGGAATAGTACCTGATCGTAGTCGCTATGGAGAAATCGCGTATGTAACAGTCGCTTCATCTGCTGCCATATGCGGATAGGTGTTTTCATCTGTCTCGTCTGTGCAAGTTGCAGTTTCTCCCACCAAGATGAAGCTCCACCCTTCAACTTGTAGGCTACAAGCTTGACATTCTTTACTTCAGAGATTTCCATATGGTTAAAGAATCACTCAATTTCAGAAAGCCAATCGAGGAAATTCTCAATGTGAAGTTAGCCATTAAAGATAGGAAGATCGACCCTCATCTTGAATTCTCGATCTGTCCGATCTGCTTGAACGCCGCCTTGTCCGGGATATTAGAGGATCATGTCATCGACGTCATTGTCGTTGGATCCCACCTCCTCAGGAATGATCCTATTGTTCACTGTCGGCACTATCTTGCGATTAGTGAGATTACGAGTTACAGCACCTACTAGGGGCGGATCGTTGCAATGTACACGGAACTGCCCTAACGCCTCCATTATGCGATCGATGATAGCCTGCAACCCTTGCATGACTTGTTGATTCTCTTGCCACGTTGTTTCGAAAGTCGTCGTTGTTAAAGGTAAATTCTCTGGAGCACTGTCCATGGGAATGTTACCTGAGCCGTTGTTAGAAGCCATAGATCTGAGAAGAAATCCTCGCTCTGATACAAATTAACATAGGGATGGACGTGAAGCCGAGCACTGTCTTCCTCAAGGATAACTACTCCGAATCCACGAAGTTTCTCTAGACTCCTCACAAAGATTCCTCAAATCCATGAGGGAAAAGAAATAAATTCTAATAAAGTTGAAAATAACTTGATTCATTATAAAAACGAGCTTACAATCATTTAAATAATGATATTAATCATAGGAAGAAGTTTCATAATCAAACTGTAACTTAAACCCTCTAAAATCGTGACTTACTATAAATAGTAAACTTATTATTTATAGATGACCATGATTTCTACTAGACTTCATGGTTTCGGCCAAAGATAATAAGTGTCCAATTTGGCCTAACCACGTTATTCCCTTAATTTTTGTAAGCACTTTTTATGTTGGGCACGACTCTTAAAACTCAATGGATCAAATGTTGTGACTGAACTAAAAGTTACTATAAATAGTAAAAATGGAAATAAAATGGATTTTCTACTGTTGATCTGATCGAATCTCGCAAATTTAGCATGGGTAATAATGTAGTAATAAACTCGGTGAGACGGAGGTCGAATCCACAGGGACTAAAACCTGTACATAATCTGAAGCTAACTAGAACTAGAATCAGATTAAGACGAAATCTAAATCAAGTGAGTATGAAGATAATGATGAAGGTAATTAATCTAAAATTGTAAAATTCAAAGGTAGGGAACTAGGGATTCAGAGGATCCACTTGTAGAGATCAGGGAGATCTATGGTCGATTCATGAACTCAACTGGACTTCGAGTCCCATCTTCATCCAGTTGGAAGATATGTCACTAAAGCTCGATCCAAACTTCCATTGATCTAGTTTTCAAAGAGATGAAAGATATGAGAATTAGAGTCGATTCCATCACAAATCCATGCCCATGAGACAAGGTAAATAATAGAACTCAAATCAATCCACAATCAATCAGAAGATGTATGAAAGTTAGGAAGGATTCCATCATCCAACCATGTCCAAGGGGCAATGGTGAACAACAGGGTTTCCTGATTTCACAATCAAAATATGAGGAAGAGAATACTCCAAGTCGTCGCAGATCTATTGTAATTTTAGTCACAACAAATCATTAAAAACTAAAAGCATTCTTATAAATCAAACTAGAATCAAATCAGTCCATAACATGAATCAAAGCCGTAGAATCGGTCCCATCACACTACAAGCTTCACCTCTTAGCCCTAGCCAAGAGGCTCAGCCCAACATGAATTGGCTGGATCCCTTAAACAAGAACAAAATAAAAAGAAAAAGAAAAGAAAAGAAAAGAAAAGAAAAACACTCTCAAAACTCTCTGGTCCACATCCAAGCTTCGCCCCCAGATAATATCCTCCCGTTCTCTCTCTCTCTCTCTGTTTTATAGAAGGTGTAGGTCGGCTGGAGTGGAGAACTAACTCCACTTTCGCAGCTGTCCCTTATCGCAGTGACAGCACGGAAACAACTACGTTTGGAATGAATTTTCTAGACGATACACATTCTGATCTTGATTCGGACACCTAGGTTAGGGTATTTGCCTCCTGATGAAACTTCTGAACGGTCTCGATCATGCATACGGTCTTTGTTGAGATCACATAACAGCTCGAAAATCAGATGTCGTCTGGACGTAAAAACTGGACCTGCGCATGCTGTCTCTATTGTGATGATGGTGGGGCCCATGCTCAGCATCGTTTGATAAATCCACATCGTCCATTGGATTTCCCAAGAAAAATCGGTCGGACAGGATCAGTTTTGGATCATATTCGTGGTGGCCCACAGAACTTCCTTTGCTGTCTTTCGTTCCGTGTTTGAACGATTGAAGATTGATCAACCTATCCTCTTTAAATTTCTTCACTTAGGCATGGGTTGTAGCTGCCTTAGGGGACGAATGGACGGTTTGGATTGTTCATTTGGACAATGGGTGGGGTCCACAACTGCATCCTCTCCAACGGCGTGCAAACGCTAAAACAGGAAATTTTCTGTTTTTTGCATGAGGAGTCTGTCAACACCGACTTTGACTGCTGCAGCCGGTTCGGTACACGGCCAGTGCACATGTGGTCTATGCACATGCTATACATATGCGGTCCATTGCGATGTATATCAACAATCTGCGCCATCCATTCATTTTATCACTCCATTTAAGGGGTTGAAACAAAAGTTGAAGCATATCAGGTGGGCCCCACTTATTGAGTTAAGGGGCTGATCTGGCCGTTGTCCCAATTTCCGCGATATCCAATGGCTGAAATTTAACGTGTACGGTTAATTTAAGGTCTTCAGGCCATGTATGTAATTTCGAGCCAAACGGATGGTGGGAACCCTGTGATCTTGCATTCTGGACCATTTTCGGGCCTCTTCATCATGAGTGGCTGGAATTTCTCTGATTTCTGGCGTGTAACTCCTCAATCTTGGTCTCATGGAGACCCGTCCACTGCCTTCGTAAATTCAGAGCGTTAAATCTATGCCTTTAGCATCCTTTTCAATCCATGCTTGTTAATTCACCTTGCATCACACACGCGATTAAAATAACCCATTAAAACAATATCATGTTCATAATTCAGGTAATAACTGGGGTCTAATATGCAATATTTGACCCTCAACGCAACCCCCAACCAGCATTTTGCTAGTCCCGAGCAAACTATGCGAAAAATAAGTTGAGAATTACAGGAAAATTCCTATAAACTCGAGTGTTTCAAGAAAAAAAATCTAGATACGAGAATTCTAAGACTTGTGAATATTGGGTATTAGTTTCTCCTAGACTCATGCGCATAACAAACATCATAATCAAATTCAAAGTATTAATCCTTCAATTAGAAAAATTCTAAACATTGAGTGCCATGGGTGTGTAGTGTAATCTCGGCTTATCAACATTAAGAGGTGCAATCAATTTCATGATATCATTAGTAACCAATAAAGGAACTCATGACAACCAGCCTAAACCAAAACTTGCCTCATACATCATTTTTTCATTCTTTTAGTTTTTGATTTTTTTCATTAAAAGTAACGCCAAGAAGGGGAATCAAATCCTCACCCATAGGGAGCAAACCTATGGTGAAGATTGTACACCTAACCTTTTTTCACATATCATCCATGGGGAATCGAATCCTCACTTATAGGGAGCAAACCTATGGTGAAGACCGTTCGCCCAATCCATTCAATTTTCTCAGGTTGGTTCCTTTCATGTTTAGTGATTATCAAGTTAATCCTTCAATATCGACTGAAACCTCAATGTGTAAGCGAGATGTGACATGTGAAATCATGATTCAATCAATGTTTACAACTTCTAATTATGGATTAACAATTCAAACTTATCTGTGAAATCTAATAGATAACTGAATCTAGGAGTCGTAAATTACCAACACTACGTATCTTGAAATTCTAAATGCCCTAAATGGCTGTCAAAATCATTTCGAATTCATAAGAAATTCAAGAAAATTTTTTTAAAATTAAAAATTTTCACAATTTTTGCTCAAGACCAAGAAAACACTGATTAGGTAGCCTAATCTCCCACCCCCAACCTAGAATCTACATTGTCCTCAATGTAAAAGAAATAAACATGCAATACATATGGGATAACGAAAGTAAATGAGAGGTGATGGGAAGAAAGTACCTGAATGAAGAAATCGAGAGAGTTTTTCAAAAGATCGCAGTGTGAGAGCAGGTCAGCATGAGAGTGAAACCACGAAAGCAAACTATCCTAAAACAATGCAGGAAGCAAACTAACCTAATGGCATAAAACCGTCTAACCTAGAACAACATAAAGCAAACTACCCTAATCCTATGAAAACAGGGAAGAACTAATCGATCATGCCACAAGGTTCCTCTTTCGGCCAATATCTTGATAAGTTTCTCAGTAAGTTCCTCAACAGGATCATCCAAAAGCCCTTTTTGTAATAGGCTTGGATGCTCTGGAGCATGGCGTTCCAAAGAAACTTATGTACCACATAAAAAATCTGGCGTTGATTTGCCTGAGGTATCCAGAGTATATACGATTCACTTGCGATAGAAGAAGTTTCAATGTTAGTATCCCATGGTGAATTAGAGACTACAAGTATATAAGATTCAGAAAGGTTTTCAGGAAGTGCTGTAGCCTCAACAGATTCTGAAGTTGTAGACGTCGGTTCCATTGTTAGCTCCTCCTCCTTTAATGGTAGACAGTGAGGATCGAGGGAGGGAGGGGCTGTAGAGTAAGGGTTCTTTCGGTCTGTGACAACTACCGAGATATTCTCTTGTAAGGCATTCACTATGTCTCTTATCATAGGATCGTTGGAATCTGCAAAGTGTACCAAGCAATCATCCAAAGAGTTGGGAAGTTCAGTTGAGTGTGACTTATTTTCCACATCGGAGCTCATGATGATCTGCCCAAGGAATCCATCATCCTTGAAAGTGGACGGATGTACGCTCTCTTGCTCCAACCCTGCGAAAACAAATTGACGGTCAAGAAACGAAGTATCGATGTGAGGACTCTGCTCATTGATACCACTTAGAAGAGGCATTGAATTGTCAAAACTCAACAGTTCAGATGGTGGCCTCAACTGGGTGGTTTCAAATTCCAGAATCATATCAAGTAACTCATCCATCTCCTAAATCATATCATCATTCAATTCAGGGGAATCGTCCAAACATGTCTCACAAGAGGTATAAGGGGCCGGTTGTAAGGAGCTCATCCACTTTTAAATCAGATATGTCAGGTGAGTGGAGTAGCTCATTATGACCTCTCCCTTCGTATACTTCTTGATCATTGACCTGGACCAAACTTGAGATTAATTCCACGGGAACTGGGGCTGTATATTCATGATCGTCATCCCAATACTCATCATATTCTAGTTCAGTGCAGTGCAAATTTGGGATGGGATCACTTTCCTCACATTCTATTCCTAGATTAGATTGAGGTTCACATAAACCAACCTCTTCCTCATCATTGAAATCTAATGTGTCCTATGAGTGAAGTGTGTCATCATCATTATATTTGAAAGACACCCATGACTCTTCACCATTCTTTTGAATAGTCATCGAGATCGACTCATCGGGAAATTGAACCATATGATCATTAATGGAATCCAACTCATCATTCCAAATTTCAGAGTTCTCCATAATCGCATCATGTGAACTACCTTGTTGAATATCTTTTATAAATTCTTGTAGTCTTTGGAGTGTATTTTGTTGGCTGAGCTCTAGAGTTTGGAAAGAATTTTAAGAATTCTCTTGGATTGTTTCTGGTTGAATTTTAAAGGTAGAGGACCTAAGAGAATTATCACTTGAAGTAAGTGCTTCCAAAGTTTTTATAGTTTCCGCAAGACATGCCATGTTACGCTGAAATGAATCCTCTTGGATCGTTTCTAGTTGGATCTCAATGATAGGGTATCCAAGAGAATAATCATTATAACATGTTGTTGGTTCATCTTCCCAGTTTTGATGTTTCCACTGGTTATAGTCATACTGATCATGCATGGGAGAATATGATAGTTGATAATAATCTTCATTCCCATAATTATGATCATATACGGACTTAGAAACCGATGGAACATAATGTTCTAGTCGGTTCTCAATGTCGGTTCTCGATGGAGAAAAATCTTGAGGTATACGTTGAATTCCAACACCCTTAGGCATTCTCCAAAACTGCTTATCCATATTAGCATAAACACGTACCCAAGCTTCCATGGTGAACCCTAATTCTGAGTTTAATCTAAGAATAAAAGAAAAAAAATCCTACAGCAATAAGAGATCTAGAAATAGAAAGAGAAAGAATTAGAAAGAAGTTACCAAGTTGGAAGTTCCTATGTTAGAATCCTGCAAAATAAAACAAAAGAAATTAGTTTCTAAAATTAGAAATCCTAAAGTCAGAAAGTTTCTAAAAATAAAAATAGAAAGTTAGTTACTAAAAAGGAAAGTTTCTAAAAAGGAAAATAACTAACCTAGTTTCTAATAACAAAAGAGGAAAGTTGTAAACCTAAAGTTAGAAAGTTCTAAAAAAAACCTAATCCTAAAATAGAAAATAGAAAGTTAGTTTCTAAAAGGAAAAAGAATTTCTAAAATAAATGAAAGCCTAGAAATAGAAAATTTCAAAAAAGAGAAAGTTAGTTTCTAAAAAGGAAACCTAGAATAAGAGAATTTCTAAAACTAAATCCTAATTCTGAAAATAGAAAAAGTAGAAAATTAGAAAGAAATTACCAAATTAGAAGTGTATGTTAGGATCCTACAAAATAGAAAATGGGTTAATTTCTAAAAATTAAACAGAAAAAATTCTAACCTAAAATTAGAAAATCCTAATCTTAAACTTGTCCTAAAACTAGTTAATCTCAGAAAATATAGCTGTCAATCCCCAGCAACGGCGCCAAAAACTTGTTCACTCCCTAAGTATAGGGTTGTGATGTAGTAATAAACTCGGTGAGACCGAGGTTGAATCCATAGGGACTGAAACCTGTACGTAATCTGAAGCGAACTAGAACTAGAATCAGATTAAGACGAAATCTAAATCAAGTGAGTATGAAGATAATGATGAAGGTAATTAATCTAAAACTGTAAAATTCAAAGGTAGGGAACTAGGGATTCAGAGGATCCACTTGTAGAGATCAGGGAGATCTATGGTCGATTCATGAACTCAACTGGACTTCGAGTCCCATCTTCATCCAGTTGGAAGATTTGTCACTAAAGCTCGATCCGAACTTCCATTGATCTAGTTTTCAAAGAGATGAAAGATATGAGAATTAGAGTCGATTCCATCACAAATCCATGCCCATGAGACAAGGTAAACAACAGAACTCAAATCAATCCACAATCAATCAGAAGATGTATGAAAGTTAGGAAGGATTCCATCATCCAACCATGTCCAAGGGGCAATGGTGAACACCAGGGTTTCTTGATTTCACAATCAAAATATGAGGAAGAGAATACTCCAAGCCGTTGCAGATCTATTGTAATTTTTGTCATAACAAATCATTAAAAACTAAAAGCATTCTTATAAATTAAACTAGAATCAAATCAGTCTAGAATATGAATCAAAGCCGTAGAATCGGTCCCATCACACTACAAGCTTCACCTCTTGGCCCTAGCCAAGAGGCTCAGCCCAACATGAATGGACTGGATCCCTTGAACAAGAACAAAATAAAAAGAAAAAGAAAAGAAAAGAAAAGAAAAACACTCTTAAAACTCTCTGGTCCACGTCCAAGCTTCGCCCTCAGATAATATCCTCCCGTTCTCTCTCTCTCTCTCTATTTTATAGAAGGTGTAGGTCGGCTGGAGTGGAGAACCGACTCCACTTTTGCAGCTCTCCCTTATCGCAGCGACAGCGCGGAAACACCTACGTTTGGAATGAATTTTCTAGACGATGCACGTTCTGATCCTGATTCGGACACCTAGGCTAGGGTATTTGCCTCCTGATGAAACTTCTGAATGGTCTCGATCATGCATACGGTCTTTGTTGAGATCACATAATAGCTCAAAAATCAGATGTCGTCCGGACGCGAAAACCGGACCTACACACGCTGTCTCTGCTGTGATGATGGTGGGGCCCATGCTAAGCAACGTTTGATAAATCCACACCGTCCATTGGATTTCCCAAGAAAAATCAGTCGGACAGGGTCAGTTTTGGATCATATTCGTGGTGGCCCACAGAACTTCCTTTGCTGTCGTTCGTTTCGTGTTTGAACGGTTGAAGATTGATCAACCTATCCTCTTTAAATTTCTTCACTTAGGCGTGGGTTGTAGCTGCCCTAGGGGACGAATGGACGGTTTGGATTGTTCGTTTGGACAATGGGTGGGGTCCACAACTGCATCCTCTCCAATTGCGTGCGAACACTGAAACATGAAATTTTCTGTTTTTTGCGTGAGGAGTCGGTCAACACCGACTTTGACTGCTGCAGCCGGTTCGGTACACGGCTAGCCCACATGTGGTCTATGCACATGCTATACATATGCGGTCCACTGCGATGTATATCAACAATCTGCGCCATCCATTCATTTTATCGCTCCATTTAAGGGGTTGAAAAAAAAGTTGAAGCATATCCAGAACTCAAGTGGGCCCCACTTATTGAGTTAAGGGGCTGATCTGGCGTTGTCCCACTTCCCGCGATATCCAATGGCTGAAATTTAATGTGTACGGTTAATTTAAGGTCTTCAGGCCATGTATGTAATTTCGAGCCAAACGGATGGTGAGAACCCTGTGATCTTGCATTCTGGACCATTTTCGGGCCTCTTCATCATGAGTGGCTGAAATTTCTCTGATTTTCACCGTGTAACTCCTCAATCTTGGTCCCATGGAGACCCCTCCACTGCCTTCGTAAATTCAGAGCATTAAATCCATGCCTTTAGCATCCTTTTCAATCCATGCTTGGTAATTCACCTTGCATCACACACACGATTAAAATAACCCATTAAAGCAATATCATGTTCATAATTCAGGTAATAACTGGGGTCTAATATGCAATATTTGACCCTCTACAGGTAATCAAGCATAACAAGGTTGGCTGGTAAAAATAGCTTCTCCTACCCCAAAATCATATATGGTATGTCCAATACCTCATTTCGTTTTGCGAGATATGAATGTTTTAAGCTTTTGATAGTCCAGAACACTTCCGCCTCTGATCAGGCCTTCTCTGGTCCATTTTGGCCATGAAATCATCTGCGACCTGCTCTACATTAGTTAATGGCAGATTTGCACATAAACATCACCATCATCCGCCTTCGCCATTGACACGCCATTTGTGATCTTCATCACCACTAAACCCTGTTGTTACAGGAACCCATACTCGATCCAGATTCCATCGTCTTAGCCTCTTGGTCCATCTCTATCGCTGGAAACCATCCTTGCAACCATCATTGTCACCTTTAGATCTGTTAGCCAACCCCATTAGTTCCAGCTAGAGGTGGGCATCGAGCTGAGTTGAGTCGAGGTGGGCCAAGCTCGGCTCGACTTGTCCATGGTGTACTTGAGTTCGAGGTCAACATTGAAGCTTGACTTGTTTGCCAAAGCTGTCGAGTCGAGTTCGAGTCAAGCTAGTGGTTCAAGTCGAGTCGAGGTTACCTCGAGTCAAGCTTGAGCTTGTTCATTTATGTAAATCAAAGTACTCTAGCAAAAACCCTATACCAGCTCTGGAAATCCAAAGAACTCTTCTAATCCAAAAGCAAGTTTGACATCTGAATGTAAATCAACCATCACCACAACATCGAAGTCCCCTAGCATAAGAACAAAAAGCTCTAGAAATCCGAAAAGCTATTCCAATACAAAAGCAAGTTAGACATCTGAATGTAAATCCATCCAGCAGAATTTTGGGATAAATTTTGCATAATAAATTTATGTATCATTTATGTATGGAAGACATTTATGTCTTAGTATCATATGTATGGGATAGATCATTTATGTCTTAGTATCATATGTATGGAAGACATCCAAGCGTCATGTTCTAGACAGGGGATCAAATTCGAATTTGAAATGGGGAGAGAAAGTGCCTGCTGCTGAGCCTGTCTACAAAGAGGAAAAATCAAAGGTTTGAAGCTGTAAATTCTCATTGAAACATCACCGATAGCAAACGTATGATTGGCTAATACCAGATTTTCTTATATATGGGGCCCATTGTTCAGTCATCTAGACCTTTGATGTGATGAGCCCCGAGATCTTATATCCCTTTTGATCGGTGGCCTAAAAATAAATGGTAAAGAAAAAATACATCAATTGTTCATGTTAAAATGGAAATAAAAAGGTTGTCGTACAAATGGTTGGGATCCTCGTATCTGGGTGTGGTTTTCCACTTTCCTGGTGGGGTCCATCAAGATCAACGGCCTATGAATAGTTTGGACAAATCAACAAACATTATATATTAAGAAATAGGAAAAAAAGATTAAGAAGAAGAAGAAGAAGAAGAAGAAGATTAAGATGAAGAAGAAATAGATGCATGCACCTTGTCGGAATTGGGCAAAATCGGGTGGACCATGGACATTTGGGCAGCGTTCGGGGCCTCAGGCAGTCGTAGGCCGTAGGTGGTGGTGGCCCACCTCTAATTGATGTTGCAGCGTTGCTCGTCGGGCGAGCATGCAGCGGCAACGGGTTGGGTAGGGAGAAGAAAGTGAAAGGGAGAAAGGGAAAGGGAGGAAGGGACGTGCGGCCGTGCGGGTGGGGTGGGGTAGGGTTTTACTTTTTTAGAAACTGATAAGTTAATATATATATATATATTATTATATATATATATATAAAATATTTAAAAAATTATAAAAACCTAAACCTATTTCTAATCGAGCCGAGTCGAGCTTCGAGTTGAGTCGAGTTTGAGTCGAGTGGAGTTGAAATGCCCCATGGTTGAACTCGGCTCGAACTCAACTCGAGCTATAATATTTAAGCTTGACTTAACCCAACTCAGCCATTCAAGCCGAGTTAATTCGAGCTGACTCGAGCCAAGTCGAGCGAGTTATTTGGGCTGACTCGACTCGTGAACAGCCCTAATTCTAGTGAAAACCTAGATATTTATCCATCATCTTCTCTGGTAGCTATAGACCATCTGAATGTATGGCCCATCAATGCTCAGATTTGCTATGGCCCAAATTTGATCTTTCACTCTGATAATTTAATGAACCATTTTTGCCTACCTATTTCTTGATGCTGGTTCACCATCTAACATGTCTGACGTGTTGTTGGACATCCCACGTTGCCATTGTGACCAGATCATCAGAGATTTGTATGGCTCACTTGTCACGATGTGCTGCTGATTAGCATCCCACATTGCTGACCTGTGGGGAGATGTTGTCGACAAACTATAGCATCTGGTGGCCCATTTCATCCATGTTGATGACTCGTGGGACCACTTTATGTTGGGATTTGTCCTGTGGAATCACACAGATATGGATCTAGGATAGCAATCCAAGAGCACCAAGCAATCACAAGAGAACACAACGATTTTATATGGAAAACCCTTGTGGGAAAAAACCATGGCACAAAGTGACAAAATTCCACTATGAAAATAGAAATTACAAAGAGAAAGGACTTACCCGATTCGAACAACCTTGAATCTCACCCTTGCTACACCCTTTAAAAATCCTAAAACCCTTTTAGGAACCCTTGGAACCCCTTTAGAAAGCCTTGGCATGCATGAGAATAGCCCTAGGGACTCCTATTTATAGATGGGGAAACCCCACTTACGCACCTCCCTAGAAACCACCTCAAATTTATGCGGTCCGCGCACAAACTGCACACCATCTGCGTAACCCTCGACTAGTCGAGCCTGGGCTTCAACTGGTCGAAGGACCCCTTTGACTGGTTGAGCTTGACCCTCGACTGGTCGAGCATCTCAGAAATCCCAAATACACCATTGCTGGACTTTGAGTCGAGCTGTCTTCAACCAATTAAAGGACCAGTTCGACTAGTTAAGCCAGTCCCTCGACTGGTCAAGCAGTGCCAAGATTTAAGACATCCTTTAACAACAATCTCCACCATGTCTTCAATCTTCAACCGTATAGCTTCTTAACCTCTTCTCTTATCTCTGCATCACATCATAGCTTTAATCAACGATTCTCGTACACACTCTATCCTTCTTTTATGCCATCGCCAAGCCCAGCGAAGTTACATAGAACTTGAACTTCTTTGTAAGAACGATCTAGGTGAGCATGTTTGCTAGATTTGAATCCACATGCCTAACCACCTTTGCTCCTATCTTCTCAAAAGTAAGATGTACTCTTTTGTACCTCGAATGTATCGATGTAACCATTTCACTGCCATCCAATGTTGCTTGCTGGGGTATTTGATCGCAACACTGATTGCCTATGAAATAACCGGTCTAATACAAATCATGACATGTATTACCAACCGCATTCGAATAAAGCTCATAAGACATATCCTGCTTTTTCTCATTTGTTTTGGGACATGTCCTGAGGAAAACTTGAGGAGAGATACGTAGGGAATGCTCTCCGGCTTTGCTTGGTCCGTCACATACTTAATAAATACCTACCTAAGGTATTCTACTTGAGATAACCAAAGCCTACTCCTCTTTCAGTCTCAATGTCGAGAACCATCTTTACAGTCCTCTAATCCTTCATCTTTAATGTCCCACTTAACCAAGTCTTTAGTACATTAATTTCAGACATGTCATGATTGGCGATCTACATGTCATCAACATACAATACCTGACTCACCATGAAGGAATCTAAATTTATACCACTGCCTAGGAGACAAGACCTACCACAACCTCCTGCAAACTCTTTTCTCATCTCCTTTAACTTTGAACCGCTCTGGTTACTTCATGTAGATCTGCTCTTCCAATTTTTTATACAGAAGTGCAGACTCCACATACATCTTTCCAGTTTGAGATCACATTGGCTAACCAGCGCCAATCACAGATCTAATAGACACCTGCTATATCGTCAGCACGAATATCTCTGAAAAGTCGATCCCTTATCTCTGAGCATAACCCTCCACTACCAACCTCGCTTTGAATCTATGCTATATCCTTTTGAAGATCCATTGCATCCAACCACTTTCTGGCCCACTGGAAGCTCCACTAGCTCCTATGTGTGGATCTGGTACAACGGGTCCATAACATTGTCCATAATTACCTTTCACTTCTCAGCATTAGGCTCACCAAGAGCCACCTGAATAGTAGATGGATCTCTTTCGTCTGTAAGGAGAGAATATGCGATATTGGAGTTGTTCATGGACCTCGCCGATATCCTGTGATTATGCTGTGTGATTCTTCTCACAGGTGGCTGCTCCACCTGCTCTGTATCTTTGTCCACGTATCACATCCTTCCTTCCCTACTCGCTCATGTGGCCATGCCCAGCATACCACACATGTGCAGAGGTGGAATTCGCTACAGCCATTGTAGCTCCACCTTTGAAGTGCTCTCGATTAACCTGTAAAGATTACCGAGTCGTTGCGCTTTCATGATTACCCGTGCCCCCTTAGATACTTTAAGAGCACCATCAATACCTGTGAACTTGCGGCCCATTGCCTCAAGGACACTAAGAGAAATCATATTCTTCTTTAAATCAGGAACGTGCCTCACATCAGTCAGGGTACGCTCCACCCTATCAAACATCTTGATGCGTGCCATACCAACAGCCACAACATTACAGGCAATGCCATTGCCCATAAACACCTGTCCACCATCGCACTCCCTGTAGCTGGTGAAATAACTCCGATGAGGAGTTATGTGAAAAGATGCCCCTGTGTCTAGAATCCACTCGTCCTTATGATCATTGTAAAAGTGTCTGGTTGTTGACACAGATAAAACATCACCATCACATCCACTCGATCCATCCGACATGGCAGCGTTGACTTCTTGGTATGAAGACTCAGAAAACTCTCTTAGATTTAAGATTTATATAATCCTTCTTCATGTGTCCTTCCATCCTACAATTCTAGCACTTTAACTTTCCTTTGCTCTTACCCTTGGATTTAGATCTTGACCTCGAAGACTCCATATCTTACTTACAATTTCTGCCCCTCTAAACAGTGCATCAGAAGATGTCCCCATGTTGCCGTTAAGCTTTCTCATGGCCTTCCCTTGAAGGGCTGAGATAACGGTGTTGATACTTAGGGTTTTATTCGTGGTGCACATTGTGTCCTTGAATGACTCATATGATGCCGGAAGAGAATTCAGCAACATACGTGCTTGTTCTTCATCTTTCATCACTTCCTCCATATCCAGCAATTTGCAAACTAATTTATTAAAGTTGCTGATGTGAGCCTCCAGATCTCCACCCTCTGTCATCTTGAAGCTATACCACTGATGCTTTAAGTATAGGCGATTTTTAGAGGTTTTTTTCGCATAGACATCCTCTAACTTCGCCCATAACTTAGCCATAATTTTCTCCCTCATAACATTATGGAGAACCTCATTTGTGAGACCTAAATGGATCGATGATAAGGCCTTCTTATCAAGAGTATTCCATTTATCATCAGTCATAGTAGACTTTCGCTACTCAAGAGCACCATTTTCGCCTTGCTTGATTAAGGAACTGATCATCTTGATCTTTCATAACTCAAAGTTATTTTTCCCTGAGTACTTCTCAATATCATACCTAGTGCTTACCATTATTGCTTATCCCTCAGATTCATATCTATGCCCTAATGATTGCTCTGATACCTTTTGTTGGGATTTGTCCTGTGGAATCACACAGATATGGATCTAGGATAGTAATCTAAGAGCACCATGCAATCACAAGAGAACACAACGATTTTATGTGGAAAACCCTTGCGAGAAAAAACCATGGCACAAAGCGACAAAATTTCACTATGAAAATAGAAATTATAATGAGAAAGGACTTACCCGATTCGAACAACCTCGAATATTACCTTTGCTACACCCTTTAGAAACCCTAAAACCCTTTTAGGAACCCTTAGAATCCCTTTAGAAAGCCTTAACATGCATGAGAATGACCTTAGGGACTCCTATTTATAGATGGGGAAAATCCACTTACGCACCTCCCTAGAAATCACCTCAAATTTAAGCAGTCCGCGCTCAAACCGTGCACCGTCTGTGTAACCCTTGACTAGTCAAGCTTGAGCTTCAACTGGTTGAAGGACCCCTTCGACTAGTTGAGCCTGACCCTCGACTGGTCGAGCATCCTGGAAATCCCAAATACACCATTGCTGGACTTCGAGTCGAGCTGTCTTCAACCAGTTAAAGGACCCGTTTGACTAGTCGAGCTAGTCCCTCAACTGGTCGAGCAGCGCCAAGATTTAAGACATCCTTTAACAACACTTTGCTCACCAACTGTAGCATCTGGTGGCCCATTTCATCATTTTATCATTGTTTGTTGATCGCTGGCCCTGGGTTGGACCACATTAGATCTTGTGCTAGTGTTAGCCATCAATCCATCTTGTTGTTAAAGAGATTAATACTGCTAGTTGTTGGCTGTGATCCATCTTTGATTAATGTGGCCACTTGTTGATGCTGCTGAGCCTGCCTTGCATCCACCTTGTCCATCATTCTCATAGCAATGCTTCACTAAACAGACATAATAAGTTCATTTTTTCATGAAAAAGTTAATATCAGGCCCCAAACTCAGAAATCGGGCTCACAAAATTCACGATCAGCGAATCCGGCGCTGACAACCTCCGTAGTGTCCCATTCTCGACTCCCAGCACCCATATACCAGGTTCCAATCCTAGGATCCTACAAGGAGGATTTTCAATATGAATTTGATTTGTAACAAGCATAACCATAAGCATAACCCACAAACAACAACCAACAACATCATCACAAATCCACTAAGATGAAAAACTCTGAGTACAATGCGTAAGAGAAATACAATATCGATAATCAAAAGCTCCAGACGTCGACTGTACGCTCTAAGCTCAATGCTGTTGCGGTGTCCTAGCGTCACCTGCACGCATCAATCGTGCATAAACTTATAGAAAGCTTAGAGGGTGGTGGAAGTGTATGCGCATGATAGAAATGCAAGTATGCAATGTCAGCGTAATGCGAAAATGCTAGTAAGTCCATGAATGCCATTAGCTGTAACAAGGCTATGTGATGCAAGGCGTGAATGCTATCGGCCATATGAAGGCCATGTGATGCAAGGCGTGAATGTTATCGGCCATATCAAGGCCATGCGGTGCGATGCGATGCGTGAATGATGTCGGTCATACCAAGGCCATGTGATGAAAGATGCAACTCAAGCATACTAGTCCTCATCCGAATCCACATATCCATGCAGCTCATCACTAGAGCATTAAATATCAGTACAGTTCTCACACTGGACAATCATCGGGGTCTAGTACACTCTACACTAGCTTATTACCCCTATCTGAGCGCATAACTGGGTAAGTGGAAGAGACCTCACTATCCACCTGCTAATATCAGGCCCGACTCATCGATAACGGACCCATTCCTCAAGATGGTCAAACTTAACCTAGATATTTCCCCCTCACTTAGGCGGGTAAGGTCACACCCCTTTCCAACTGACCACGACACATTAGGAGACGCGGCCTACTGGTATACCGCCCTCATGCACTCATGTATCTACTCGGTCTTGACATTGGAGTCATCCTCTGGTACCATCGGGTTTAGGAATTTTCACCCAGCGACATCTAGGGTACCCCGATACTAGTAACATTATTTCTGGTATCCAATTTGGCTCTCCACGATGTGGCTTGGAGGCCACGGCCCTGATGTCGCTAGGGCGTATAGTAACCGCATCACACAATGCAAAATGCATGAGTCTTATAATCCAGTCATGCATCAATCCTGCGCATAACGTGCGCTCATGAGGGACAACATCACCTATCAGGGAGTCCCATAAACAACTTGCCAGAAGGCATATGCAATGGTCAACCTAATCTCCTCACAAGCATGCAGATCGTATGGGCCTGTATCATGATGCCATGCTATGTCATACTCATAATAGGTATCGATAATCGGCATCGATAACTAGCATTGATAATTGGCCTGTATGCAAGGCAGAGTCCATAGATGAACAGCCGATCTAAACCATAATTTAAAGATCAGCCCTCAGCTGTGGATATATCAAATCTGGTAGCATGGACCATCCGTCTACGGTGAGAATGGACCATACAACATCAATGGGGCCCAATGATATAGGTTAACCCACTAAGAGAATGATGAGAATGGGCTTAACATGGCTTAAGAGAAGGTCACAATGTGGACATTAACCATCATTGCCCATCAATGTGGACATTTAACCAACATTGCTCTCAAGGAGTGGCCCACATAGAGCCACATGTATAGTGGGCCCATGGCCCCACATAAGGGCTTTATATACATCACATTGGGCCTCACTCAAGGGCCACATATACATCACATCGGGCCTCACCATATGGGCCTCATATATATCACGTTGGGCCTCACACATGGGCCACATATATACTATATCGGGCCTCACTCATGGGCCACAAATACATCACATTGGGCCTCAACGGATGGGCCACAAATACATCACATTAGGCCTCAATGGATGGGATGCAAATACATCACATTGGGCCTCAACGGATGGGCCACAAATACATCACATTAGGCCTCACGGATGGGCCACAAATACATCACATTGGGCCTTAACGGATGGGCCACAAATATATCACATTAGCCCTCAACGGATGGGCTGTAAATACATCACATTGGGCCTCACGGATCGTTGGTAAATACATCACATTGGGCCTCACGGGTGGGCCACAAATACATCACATTGGGCCTCATGGATGGGTCGCAAATACATCAAGTAGGTTGCATACAATAGGTGGGCGCTACGTAAACAACAGGTGGGCCCTACAGATGAACAGCGTGCACATAACATAATACATCGTGGTTAATCCGCGCAGCACCGTCCAGATGAACGGTTCGCATATACAATACATACGCCATCAAGGGGCCCATGCAGCACCGTCAAGATAGACGATGTGCATGAAATACATACATCGTACGGGACCCACTGAATTTGCTAATGTCAATACATTAGCTAACTAGCTGGTGGGACCCACATAGCTTGTTGACGTCAAACAACATCTATGTGGCTAGTGAGCGGTCCATGTCTAGAGAGATGGACAGTTAGGATAGAACGCATATCTCAATGTGCATCCCACGGGACTGTCCAGGGAGGGACGACTTGGATAATCAGATACATCACGGTAGACTCCCACCTGTCCAAAAAAGGATGGTGTGGATAAACATATGCATCACGTGTGGGTTCCACACGGATGAGCGGTTTGGATATAAAACATACCCCATGATCAGGGCCCAGAGAACTTGTTAACGTTAGTACAGTAGTGGTGGGACCCACGATGGACGGTTTGGATATAATATATACTGCATGATGGGGCACGCAGAACTTGCTGACGTGCTGTTGGAGGGCCACGTCCAGATGGACGGTCTGGATCTGACACATGCCTCATGGTGGGGACCCCGCCACCATGGGCCCCTCTTGGATATAACACAAACATCAAGATGGGTCCCATCATAAGTGGGCTTTACATAAAAAAATCAAGATCTTACACTACGATCACCCACCGATTGGCCTTCTTCTTGGTCCCTTGGCTTCCTTAGCTTCTATGCTCAACCTTTGATGGTGGATGATGAAGTTTGGATGGTGGAGATGAGAGTTTTTTGGGTAGGGAAGTGGGCCACACCTAGTTTCTCCTTAGGAGGCTTGGATGAATGGTCCCTTGATTGCTTGGGAGTGAAGAGAGAAAATGAGAGAGAGAGAGAGGTGATGGGATGAAAAGGTGATGGAGTGATGGGTGATGGATGTAAGGAAGGGATGGGTAGAGAGAGGGAGAGTTGACTTCGGGAATGGGAGAGAGATGCATAGGGTATGGGTTACTTGTACTTGTGATAGGATGTGCACTTGATTGATTGATGTAATGGGTTGTAGAGATTTTCTTGAGATTTACGACGCGCGGCGTTTTCCTCGAAATAAATGCAGGCCCATAACTCTTGGCCTGAGTATGACATCGGTCACTAGGGTACAAGTCTCGGGTCGAGCCGACTCTGATATATGAGATGCGACTTAGGGTCGTGCGCAAATGTTATCTACGTGTCACGAGTCGCTGGAATTTGACCTGGAGGACTGTGGAAGCCTACAGAACTGTACGGTCTAGGATACGGGCCTTACAGCTTTCCCCTCTAAATAAAAATTTCATCCTCGAAATTTACACAATCATCGCAATTAGACATAACTCATAAGGAAGAGGGAACATATCATCATTATAAAAAATCGAAGACCGCATACAAGATACAATATATAATCAATCATCAAAGAGATGAGGATAACGCTCTCGAATCTCGGCCCCACGCTCCCAAGACGCCTCATCGACAGAATGGTGACCCCACTGCACTTTCGTAAAGGGAATGACCTTGGTCCGGAGGACTTGCTCCTTCCGATCAATGATACGAACTGGCTGCTTAATGTAAGAAGTGTCCTCACGAACCTCCAACTGCTGCCAATCAATAACAGGAACTACGTCTGACCCACACTTCCTCATCATAGAGACATGAAAAATACTGTGGATGCCAGACAACTAAGATGGCAAGACAAGCCGGTAGGCCATGGCGCCAATGCGCCCAGTGATCTCAAAAGGTCCTATGAATCTCGGGACAAGCTTGCCCTTCGCTCCAAATCGAACTACGTCCTTCACGGGTGAGACCTTGAGATACACTTGTCCCTAATAGCGAACTCTAAGGGATGACATCGGTAATAAAAAAAACTCTTTTACCGGCTATGAGCTGTGTGCATCCTCTGCCTGATGATATTGATAGCCTCTGATGTTTGCCGCACCAGCTCGGGACCTAGGAGACGCTGCTCTTCAACCTCGGTCCAACAACTCAGAGATCTGCATGATCTGCCATATAATGCTTCAAAAGGAGCCTTGCCAATGGTCACCTGATAGCTGTTGTTGTATGCGAACTCAGCCAATCACTGATGCTCATCCCAGCTACCCCCGAAATTAATCATGCAGGCCTGAAGTATATCCTTAAGGATCTAGTTGACCCTCTCGGTCTACCCATCGGTTTGCGGATAATACGAGGTGCTGAGCTGCAAAACAGACCCCATTGCTCTCTGAAAGCTCCCTTAAAACTGAGACGTGAACCTCGGGTCTCAATAAAAAATGATTGAGACTGGAACACCATGCAGTCTCACAATATACTCGATGAATAACCTCGCAAGCTGTTCCAAAGACCAGCTCGCACGAATCACAAGAAAATGTGCCAACTTTGTCAGGTGATCTACGACAATGTAGATGGCGTCATGACCGCGCTGAGTCCTCTGCAAGCCCATAATGAAATCTGTCGACACATGCTCCCACTTCCACGTCGGGACGCTCAACGGCTATAATGGACCGGGGATCTCTGATGATCTGCCTTGACATGTTGGCATGTGTCACACTCAGCTATAAAACTGGCTATCTGATGCTTCATCCCCACCCAAAAATATTGTCACCTCATATCATGGTACATCTTCGTTGAGCTAAGGTGGATAAAAAACTGCAATCGATGTGCCTCGGTCATAAGATCTCTGCGTAACTCTGGAATATCCGGGACACATAATCAACCTCTGAAGCGAAGCCACCATCAGAACCAATCTGCCAATCTGAATGACTTTCAGATGCTGCCTCTGCTCTATAACTTCGCGATGACTCATCTGCCTGTTGAGCCTCGATCACCCTTGTGACAAGAGAGGGTTTAATTAATAGGCTCGATAGCTGAACGATAGAAGACTGCAGACGGATCTCAAAGTCATATGCTGCTATATCCTCGAGCATCTTCCACTCCTGAATCATCATATGTGCCACCAGCATCCGCCACTACGTTTGCCTTGCTTGGGTGGTACTGGATATCAAAATCATAATCCTTCAGGAGTTCCATCCAACGCCTCTGCCTCATGTTTAGCTCGGATTGAGAGAATAGGTACTTCAGGCTCTTGTGGTCGGAGAAGAGCTCGAACATAACCCTATAGAGATAGTGCCTCTACACCTTCAGTAAGAAGACGACTGCTTCCAGCTTCAAATCATGCGTGGGGTAGTTCAGCTCTTGGACCTTAAACTGGCGAGACGCATAAGCCACTTGCCTCCCGTGCTATATCAGGACAACACCTAAACCAATATGCGAGGCATCAGTGAATACAACAAATCCATCATTCCCAAAGGGTAAAGTGAGGATAAGAGCGAATGTGAGGCGGTCCTTCAGCTCCATAAATGCTCGCTCACAAGCGTCGCTCTAAACAAACTTTGTGCCCTTCCGAGTCAACTTGGTCAATGGGGCTGTAATACGGGAGAAGCCCTCAATGAAACACCGGTAGTAGCCCGCTAAACTAAGGAAACTACGGATCTCAGACGTGTTCATGGCCTGGCCCCACTGATGCACTGCACTACCTTCGAGGGGTCCACTATGACGCCCTCCCTCGTTGCCACATGACTAAGGAACTTCACCTCCTTCTGCTAAAACTCGTACTTCTCCAGCTTCACATACAGCTGGTGGGCACGGAGGGTCTGCAATGCAATCTCCAGATGCTTCACATGCTCCTCAAGGGTCCTCAAATATATCAGAATGTCGCCGATGAATACCATAACAAACTAACCGAGATACGGACGAAAGACCTCATTCATCAACTGCATGAAACCGCGAGCGCATTGGTCAATCCGAAGGACATGACCTGAAATTCAAAATGACCATAATATATCCTGAAAGCTGTCTTCGGGATGTCCTCCTCTCGGACCCGAATCTGATGATAATCGGAACACAGGTCAATCTTCGAAAAGAATTGTGCACCCTGCAGCTGATCAAATAAATTGTCAATCCTCGGGAGCGGATACTTGTTCTTGATCATGACCCAGTTGAGCTCACGTTAATCCATACAGAGCCTCAATGATCCATCCTTCTTCCTGACGAAGAGTACTGGCGCGCCCCATGGCGAACTGCTCGGACGAATGAAACCCAACTCACGTAACTCATCCAACTACCGTTGCGGCTCCCTCAACTCCATTGGTGTCATACGATACGGGGCCTTTTAGATAGGCGCGGTACCGTGCACAAGATCTATCTGAAACTCAATATGCCGGCACACAGCAATCCCAGAATCTCCTGGATTACATCGAGAAAATCGAGAACCACTGGCAAATGATCAATGCTCGGTACTATGGGCTCATCTACTGAGCACGACATGAGATAAGATAACGGCTCTCCTCTGGGCTAGGTAGCGAACTGGAATCGCGGTAAGCATGGTATACTGAATGTGACTGTCCTTGCGGAGCACTCCAAGATGGTGTGGTACTCAGCAAGCCAATCCATGCCTAAGATGACATTGAAATCTGACATCAGTAGCACAAACAAGTCAGTGGGTAAGAAAATCTCTCCCACCAACACGAGGCAAGACGAACAGAAGCATCTTAACATTGTAGTATTCCCCAAGGGTGTTGATATGATTAACCCCTCACGAGTAGACTCTGTTGGCAATCCAGTTGAACGATAGAAATCCTTGGCCACGAAAGAATGCGATGCACTGGAATTAAACAATGCACGTGCGATGCATGCGGAGACGGGAAGAATACCCTCAACTCCTCCTACAGTTGACTGCATGTCCTGCTGAGCTACGTAGAATCTGGCCTGAGCTGGCTGGGGAGGTGTCTGTCCCCTCTGAGGGTGCTGCTACTGCTGTTGTCGCTGAGGTGGTCGAATCTTCTACCTTTGGTGCTGCAGTTTTGGAGGCTGGTGCTGATACTGCTGCTGAGGAGGCCTCAGTGGTGGGAGCTGCTGTCGTTGCTATTGCGGAGGCTGCTGCTGCTGCGATCAGGGACATTCCCACCTACGATGTCCTATCCCACCACATCCATAACAGATACCGGCAAGCTGCCTCTGAGGAGGTGCATGGGGTGCTGCTAGTGCTCTGGCGGCTTGGTGGCCTGTGCACCTCTACTGTTGATGATGGTGTTGCTGTTGGGAGCTACTGGAGGGGGCCTGCCTCTTCCGATCTCTCCTCTAATCACGGTCACTCTACTCGCGGCCCACTTAGCCTTACAAATTTGAGCCCTTCGTATTATCGCCTGAAAAGTCGGGAGCTTATGCTTAACAACATGGCCTCGGAGATCATAGCATAAGCCGTTCTTGAAACAGCGAGCCTTTCGCTCCTCATCATCAACCAAATACGGTGCGAACGTCGATAGCACCATGAAATGAGCCGCATACTACATCATAGACTTGTCTCCCTGCACCAAGGTCTCGAACTCTAATTCTCGCTGCCGATGAATGTGGTCGGGGAAATACTGCTGATCGAATTGGTCTGCGAAATCCTCCCATGTCCAGATGAAATTAGGCCCTATAACACGGGTAACAGAGGTCCACCAGTGCTTGGCCTCACCCTGGAGAAGAAATACAGCTAACCGGACCCGCTGTTGGGTCGTACATGCTATCGTATTAAAAATCTTCTCTACCTCGGAGCGCTATATCTCGGCTGCTGTTGGGTATGGCTCACCCTGCAAATGCGGGGGATCGAGCTGTCAGAACTCTCTAAGAAGGGCGCTCGAGGAATCCTGCTCTGCCTGGGCTGGCAAAACAATAGGGTGCCTACCCTGCCCGTGAAGGGTAGCCGTCACAGCCTGCAACATCTACTGTAACTGGGAGGCACTCACGGGTATGGTCGGATCCACACCGGTCTCAGGTAGAGCTGTACACGAGTAAATTATACTCGATTACTCGCTCGACTCGCCTTGACTCGTCATGAGTTAGAGCCGAGTACGGTCAGTTTTTTAAGACTCGTTTTGTTTTCGAGTAGAGTACGAGTAGGGCGGTACTCGACTTGGTACTCGACTCGTACTCGACTCATGTACTCGTATATATAACCCGCTCCAAAATAAAAACCCTACTCCGGTCGTTTTCAAACTGTGCCCGTTTGAAATTCCTTCCTCCCTCCCAGCGCCCGTTCGAAAAAATCCCCCCCGCACTCTCTCTCTCTCTCTCTCTCTCCTCCTTTTCCCAGTGCCCATCCGGTCGTTCCTCTTCTTCCCTCTCTCTCTCTCACTTCCCCGTCCCTTGTCCGGCGGTGTTAGACCCTGCCGCTCATCCCTACGGCCTGTCCGGTGCCCCTATCTGGTGCTGGAGCTTGTCCCTGCCACTCGTCCGATGCCGCAGCGTCCCTGCCACTCGTCGGTGCCGAAGCTTGTCCCTGCCACTCATCCATCATCCCTGCCCTGCCACTCATCCGTCATCCCTACCTATCCGGTGAGTCCCTATACATACTTTCTTTTCTTTTTCTTTTTATTATTGTATGCGTTGGTTATTCTGAAAATTTCTTTTTTTCCTTTTTTCTTGCAAGTGGAACCCTCGATTTGTGATTCAAATTTGCCCAAGATGGATGGAGAAATGAGCATCAAATCTATTCAATTTTTTTCCATGAGAAGGGCCCACAATCTGTCCATTTTGGACAGCAAGGATAAAGCCTAAATCAGTAAATCTATTCATTTTGAACCGCCACTTTGCACCATAAATTTGTCCCAAATCACACCTTTAAATGGGCCCGAAAATCACCCGAAATATGAACCGTTTAATGGCCCAGAAAATTGTCCAAACTAGGACCATTAGATGGTCCATGAATCTGTCCTTTTCTAGAACTTTAAATGGCTCAGGTATCTGTCCAATTCTGGACCACTAAATGACCCACTAACTAGTCCATTTTGGACTGTTAGACGGCCCACAAAATTGTCCAAAATATGAACCTTGGATGGCCTTAAATCTGACCAATTCTGGACCATTGGACGGTCTAAAAATCTGTCCAAATATGAACCTCTGGACGGTCTAGAAAACTGACAGAATTTGGACCTTTGGACGGTCCATAAATCTGTCCAAATCTGGCCCTTTGAACAGCCATAAATATGTCCATTGATGAGCCATAAAAATTGTCCAAAATTAGGCCACATGATGACCTTTAAATCTGTCCCAATTAGACTGTAAATAGGGCATAAGAATCTACCCAAATTAGGACCTTAAACACATATTAGCTATATAAGAATCTGCCCAAATCAGGACCCTAAACACATATTAGCTATATATGTTAATATAGCTCATATATGTTAATATAGAAATATGTTGCTATAGAACTATATTAATATAGAAATTGTTAATATGTTAATTATTGTCCTCTACTATTCAAGTCTCATGCCCTCATAGCTATGTTTTCCATGTTTATTAATTTACTTTATAAATGACAGTTTACTTGTTACTTCGTTAGTGTTGAATGCTACCACTTTAAGATGCCTTTGGTTTTCATTTTACATTTTATTATTAGTTAGCTAGATGATGAATGTCAATTTCAGCATGCTCCTTTGTTTGCATAGATATGAATTATTTGTATTGTTTTAGTCGTAGTATAGGATAATCAGTTACCCATTTGAGGATTTCTATGTTGCCAGACATAAATTCAGTGTATTCTTGGATGCATAGAAAATTTTAAATTATCCCTTTTTGGACAGTTCAGGGTTAGATAAATTGTAATGTCTTCATCTATGCCAATTTAAGTGCATATGCTTGTTCTGGTTTCGTCTTTCATTTTTCTCTCTGGATATATTTCATGTATTTATTTCCGTCGTTAAATGTCCACACTTTGTATTGATGATTGACATGGGAATCAAATACGAGATTAATATATTTTGGAGAGATAAGGGGAGATGTTGCCAGAATTTCGACATAGCATTTAAATTGAAAAATGAAGGCATTACAATCTATCCAACCTTGAATGGGTGACTGATTTAGACAGTTAAGTAATCATGTCCGTCTAGCGGTCTAGCCGTCTAGGACCCTAGGTATAGCCGTATAATATATCGAGAACTTTATTTTATAGATGGCTAGCCTAGACGAAAGCCCAAATACCCCTGGAATGGGTGCATCAGCCACATCTCCTATAATCGTAGAAGGAGACACAGACACATCAACTGCATGCAAAAGGAAGAAGAAGAGATCAACAGTATGAGATGATTTTGAAGATGTGATAGTTAATGGTGTACAGAAGATAAAGTGCAATCACTGCAAAGGGTTATTCAACAAGATTCCTAGAGGATCTACGACACATCTAATTAGACATTTGAAGACGTGTCCCAAGAGACCAAGATTCCCTCCTTCCGACCAACAGTTGCTATCATTTATGAAGTCAGAAGGGGATGACTCCCAAGGCGTAGTGTCCACTCATAAGTTTGACAAAGAGAAGCTGAATGAGTAGTATGATAGATTAGTGATTCTGAAAGAAAAACTTTTTAGAATGATAGAAAGTAAAGGGTTTAGGGATTTCTGTCAATTCCTTAACCCTCGGGCCGAGAATATCTCCTGCATCACAGTGCAGAGAGAGTGCATGAAGATGTACGTAAAGAAGAAGATGAAACTGAAAGAAGTTTTAGCTTCAGTGTCTAAAATAGCTTCGACGTTTAATTTATGGACGACGTCCAATCAAAGAAAATGATACATTTCATTAATCGCTCACTATGTTGATAAGGATTGAAAACTATGCAAGAGAATTTTGAACTTTCACAACCTTCCTCCTCCACATACTGGTTTACTTATTTTAGATTGCTTCTATAGTTGTTTAGAAGGCTGGGGTATTGAGAATAAAATTTCAGCAATAATTTTAGATAATGCTTCAGCAAATGACAGTGTCATTTCATGCTTACGTAACCAGTTCAGGGCTATAGGAAATTTATTTTTTAAAGGAAAAATATTCCAGGTTAGAAGTTGTGCCCATATTATAAATTTGATTGTACAAGAAGGGCTTAAAGAAATTGACAACACTATAGAGAACATAAGAGAGTGTGAAATATATATGGAGGTCGCCATCGAGACTGAGTGTATGGAAGACATCATCCAACATTTAAATGTGCCATCTAAAAAATGTTGAAGTTGGATGTCTGTACATGTTGGAACTTGACTTATGAAATGTTAGATACGACAATGAAATTACAACATGCATTTCCTGAATATGCAGCGCGTGACAGAACGTATTCTTGGTTGCTGAGCACAGATGATTGGGCCAAAGTACAACAAGTTCACACATTTCTCAAAGTTTTCTATGATTGCATGAAGATTTTTTCTGGGAATCAGTATCCAACCACGAATCTATTTCTTCTGTCTCTTTGAAAGATTAAGGATGCTCTATAGAAAAATGCCAGTGCGGGTCCAGATTTCATACACCAGATGACAGTTGGTATGAAGATGAAGTTTGATAAATACTAGGATGAATGTCATCTGTTGATGTCCTTGACAGTTGTTCTTGATCCTCGTTGTAATATGGGGTTGGTTAGATTTATTTTCATGAAGCTTTATCTTAATGACAGAGCGGCAGCAGAGACGTCTAAGGTTCGTCAAGCCCCTGAAGATTTGTACAAATCGTATGTTAATACTTTACCTACAGCGGGTGTTGAAAAAAGTGGAGATGCGGATATTTCTTTACCTGGTAATCCGGATGTGCTAAATGAATACATATCATACTTAGCACAAGCACAAATGAGAGATAATACTAAGGAATCAGGGCTAGAAATGTCCCTCAAGGAGCCAATCGTAGTGTAATTCGAATTTGATGTATTGGAATGGCGGAAGATGAGGGTTAGTGAATCAAAATACCCTACATTATCTGTGATGGCACGAGACATATTATCAATACCAATTTCAACAGTGGCATCAGAATCCGCATTCAGCATAGGGAGCAGGGTTGTGATCAAGTATCGAAGCTCACTTTCGCCAAATACAGTTGAAGCGTTGATTTGTACGCAAGATTAGTTGAGCCAGATATGGGGAGGAGATATGAATGATGATGATGAAGAAGAGGAGATTGAGATTCGTGATGAGTCTCTACTTGCAGATCAGTAATTATTTTCAGTTTTTCAATTCTTTTTGGTTGAAAGTTGAATGATCTGTAATATTATTTCACTGCAACTGCAAACATGAAAGTGTTGGTCTTTTTGGAATGTGGTTTGAAAGACTTTAAATTTTTGATATTTATTTACATATGCCTGTTCATTTGCTTTTATTTTTGAATTTTGATATATTTATATTACTTTCTTTTGTTCCTATATCAAGTTTAAATTATTTATCAATATTCTGATTTTTTTAAAAAAATGAGTATAGATATGTCGTCATCTGACCCATCGACAAACATTTGGGACTATGCTTCCCTAGTTGAATCACCACAAAGGTCTGGAAAAACAAAGATTAAGTGTGGTTTGTGTGGCGCAAAGTTTGTGAACAAGACTTATTGCTTTCGCTTACACTTGTCATGTCGAGGTGGTGATGTAAAACCATGCCCCAATGCCCCTAAGGATGTCCAAATTCTTTTTCAAGCCCTGTTAGATTCGAATAGAAAACCTTCTACTCCATCCAAACCTTTTGCTTCTGGATCTAGTACACGAATGACATCCACAAAAGATGCAAAGGAGGAAGTCAGATTAAAAGCTTTAGAGGAAGAACAACTCCAACTTACCTTAAAACGCAGAATGGAAGATGTTTCTAGACTTCAGCGATATTCGAGTTAAAGACAACATAATGTTGAAGCAGGGTCGAGTACGACAAACAGCAAGAAGAAAAAGAGTAACAAATTCAAATTCTTGATCTGTCTCGGTGAATTTTATAAGGCATTGGGTACTACATACAATTCTTCACATAAAACAAGTTTAAAAAATTTAGTTCAAATTGTAAAAGAGCACGAATGAAATATCTATTTGCCTTCTGACTCAGAGAAAGTGAACTAATTTGTATATGAAAAAATAAATAGCAGTTCCGATGGATCAGATGACAATACAGGAAGACACTCTTCTTATGGAGGTTATTAGTTATAAATTGTCATTTTGAACAATGTAATGTAACTATGTTAATGTAATTATCGAAGTGTTTTAATCATAAATTATGTGCATTTTATATATTTTAATTATTAAAAACTTGTACTTGACTCGACTCGACTCGATTTCTGCTCGTACTCGAACTCGCCTCAAAAACTCGGACTCGACTCGTTTTCTACTCGTACTCGGCTCGTACTCTGGCGAGTAGAGCACGAGTAAGGAATCTATACTCGTTGGTCAAGTAGAGCTGAGTACGAGCAGGACTCGGGCATTAAGAACTAAGTACGAGTAGGGCGATACTCGGCTCGGCTCAACTCGTGTACAACTTTAGTCGCAAGTAGAGGAGCGGCATCCTTAGGTTGGGGAGAAGGGGTCTCTGGTGGTGGAGTGAGAGTCGTAGGTGGTAGAGTGGGAGTCGCAGGTGGTGGAGAAGGGGTCTCTTGGGATGCTCTCATGGGCGGCATGTCCTATATAGAAGAACAAAGGTGCCTATTAACCTTGAGAACTCTCGAAGGCACGCACGTTAAAGGTCTATAACAGAAGATTGCTAAGTTATTCGAACTCGGGACCTAATCATTATAAACTCATAGTAGACATGTGATGTTGTTCTCAGTTATTACCAAGTTATGCTCAAATACCAACTTCTGTCATGCCCCAATCTCGGAAACCGGGCTCACAAAATTTCCGATCGCCGAATCCGACATCGACAACCTCCGTAATGCCCCATTCTCGGCTCCCAGCACCCATATACTAGGTTCCGATCCTCAGATCCTACAAAGATGATTTTTAACATGAATTTGATTCACAATAAGCATAACCATAAGCATAACCCACAATCAACAACCAACAACATCATCACAAATCCACTAAAAATAAAAACTTTGAGTACAATGCGTAAGGGAAATATAATATCGATAATCAAAAGCTCCAGAAGTCGGCTATACGTTCCAAGCTCAATGCTGCCGCAGCATCCTAACATCACCTATATGCATCAATCGTGCATAAGCTTATAGAAAGCTTAGAGGGTGCTGAAAGTGTGTGCGCACGATAGAAATGTAAGTATGCAATATCAGAGTAATGCGAAAATGCTAGTAAGTCCGTGAATGCCATCAGCTGTACCAAGGCTATTCGATGCAAGTCATGAATGCAATCGGCCATATCAAGGCCATGCGATGTAAGGCGTGAATGCTATCGGCCATATCAAGGCCATGCGATGCGAGGCGTGAATGATGTCGGCTATACCAAGGCCATACGATGCGAGATGCAACTCAAGCATACTAGTCCTCATTCGAATCCACATATCCATGTAGCTCATCACTAGAGCATCAAATATTAATACAGTTCTCATGTTGGACAATCACCGGGGTCTAGTACACTCTACACCAGCTTGCCGCCCCTATCCGAGCGCACAACTTGGTAAGCGAAAGAGACCTTACTATCTGTTTGCCAATTTCAGGCCCGACTCGTCAATAGCAGACCCATTCCTCAAGTTGATTAAACTCAACCTAGATATTGCTCCCTCGCTCAGGCGAGTAAGGTCACACCCCTTTCCAATCGACCACGACATAGTGGGAGACGCGGCTTACTGGTATACGGCCCTTGTGCGCTCATGTATCCACTCGGTCTCGACGTTGGAGTCATCCTCTGGTACCATCGGATTTAGGGATTTTCACTTAATGACATCTATGGCGCCCCGATGTTAGTAGCATTATTTCTGGTATCCAATCCGGCTCTCCACGAAGTGCCTGTGGAGGCCACAACCTTGATGTCACTAAGCGTATAGTAACCACATCACATAATGCAAGATGCATGAGTCATACAATCTAATCATGCATCAATTCTGCGCGTACCGTGTACTCATGAGGGAAACACCGCCTATTAGAGAGTCTCATAAACAACTTGCTAGAAGGAATATGCAATGGTCAACCTTATCTCATCACAAGTGTGCAAATGATGCGTATGGGCATGTATCATGATGCTATGCTGTCACATACTCATAATAGGTATCGATAATCAGCATCGATAACTAGCATCGATAATTGGCCTGTATGCAAGGCGGGGTCCATAGATGAACAATCGATCTAAACCATAATATAAAGATTAGCCCTCGACCGTGAATATATCAAATCCAGTAGCATGGAGTCATCTATCTACGGCGAGGATGGACCATGCAACATCAATGGGGCCCAATGATCTGGGTTAACCCATTAAGAGAATGATGAGAATAAGCCTAACAAGGCTTAAGGGAAGGTCACAATGTGGACATTTAACCATCATTGCCCATCAATGTAGACATTTAACCAACATTGCTCCCAAGGAGTGGCCCACATAGAGCCACACGTATAGTGGGCCCATGGCCTCACACAAGGGCCTAATATACATCACAATGGGCCTCACTCAAGGGCCACATATACATCACATCGGGCCTCATCATATGGGCTTCATATATATCACGTCTGGCCTCACACATGGGCCACATATATACCATATCGGGCCTCACTCATGGGCCAAAATACATCACGTTGGGCCTCAACGGATGGGCCACAAATACATCACATTGGGCCTCAACGGATGAGCCGTAAATACATTACATTGGGCCTCAACGGATGGGCCGAAAATACATTACATTGGGCCTCAACGGATGGGCCGCAAATACATTACATTGGGCCTCAACGGATGGGCTGCAAATACATCACATTGGGCCTCACGGATGGGCCGCAAATACATCACATTGGGCCTCAATGGGTGGGCTGCAAATTCATCACATTGGGCCTCAACAGATGGGCCACAAATATATCACATTGGGCCTCACGGATGGGCCACAAATACATCACATTGGGCCTCACGGATGGGCCGCAAATACATCAAGTAGGCTGCATACTATAGGTGGGCCCTACATACACAGCAGGTGGGCCCTACAGATGAACAACGTGGACATAAAATACATACATCATGGTCAGTCCACGCAGCATCGTCCAGATGGACGGTGTGCAAATGCAACACATACGTCATCAAGGGGCCCACGCAGCACCGTCCAGATGGATAGTGTGCATGAAATACATACATCATACAGGACCCACTGAATTTGCTAATGTCAATACATCAGCTAACTAGCTAGTGGGACCCACATAGCTTGCTGCGTTAAACAACAACTATGTGGCTAGTGAGGGGTCCACGTTCAGAGAGATAGATGGTTAGGATATAACACATATCTCATCGTGCGTCCCACAGGACCGTCCAGGGATGGACGACCTAGATAATCAGATACATCACGATGGACTCCCACCAGTCCAGAAAAGGACGGTGTGGATAAACATATGCATCACGTGTGGGTCCCACATGGATGAACGGTTTGGATATAAAACATACCCCATGATTAGGGCCCACAAAACTTGTTAACGTCAGTACAGTAGTGGTGGGACCCACTGATGGACGATTAGGATATAACATATACTGCATGATGGGGCCCGCAGAACTTGCTGACGTGCTGTTAGAGGGCCACGTCCAGATGGACGGTCTGGATCTGACACATGCCCACGGTGGGGGCCCTCAGAACTTGCTGACGTGATCAGCAACCTAGCTGTTGGACTGTTGGCCTAGTGTCCAGTAGATGGACGGTTCGGATTTCATGCACAAGGCATGTGGGCCCCACTGTTGTTGACCAACGTGGGTAAAACACATACGTTAAACTGTTCCTCCACCGTTTAAGGTTTGGATGGTGGAGATGCAAGGAACATACATCAGATGGGTCCCATTATGGGCAGCAAGGTGGCTGCCACTAATGGATTGTTTGGGTAGAGATACATGCATCATGGTGGGCCACAAACAGGAAGGAGAGAGAAAGAGAGACATCATATTGGAGGGACCCCGCTACTATGGGCCCCTCTTAGATACAACACAAACATCAAGATGGGTCCCATCACAAGTGGTCCTTACATAAAAAATCAAGATCTTACGCTACGATCACTCACTGATTGGCCTTCTTCTTAGTCCCTTGGCTTCCTTAGCTTCCATGCTCAACCTTTGATGGTGGATGATGAAGTTTGGATGGTGGAGTTGAGAGTTTTTGGGGTAGGGAAGTGGGCCACACCTAGCTTCTCCTTGGGAGGCTTGAACAATTTGTCTCTTAGTTGCTTGGGAGTGAAGAGAGAAAATGAGAGAGAGAGAGAGAGAAAAGTGATGGGATGAAAAGATGGAGTGATGGGTGTAAGGAAGGGATGGGTGGAGAGAGAAAGAGAGTTGACTTTGGGAATAAGAGAGAGATGGGTAGGGTATGGGTTGCTTGTACTTGTGATAGGATGTGTACTTGATCGATTGATGTGATGGGTTGTAGAGATTCTTTTGGAATTTGTAACGCGCGGTGTTTTCCTTGAAATAAATGCGGGCCCACAACTCCTGGTTTGGGTATGACATCGGCATGCGAGACGCGGCGTTGTAACTGCGACGACGGCGCGATCGCTAGGGTACAAGTATCGGGTTGAGCCAACTCTGATATATGGAATACGACTTAGGGTTGTGCGCAAATGCTATCTATGCATCGCGGGTCGCTGGAATTCGAACGGGAGGACCGTGGAAGCCTACAGAATGGTACGGTATAAGATACGGGCCTTACAGCTAGAATCTTTTCAACTTATTCATATCAAATTAGATGGGACAAGTTATGTTTATTGGGCATCTTTGATATGAAATGTGATTCATGGTAAAAGACTATTAGGCTATATTGATGGAACTGTGACTGAACCCAAAGATGATGGTACAAAAATTGTTGAGTGGGTTGTCAATAATGCCCAAATATTAGCTTGGCTAATGGGCTTCGTTGAAATTAACATTGGTATAAGTAATCTGCCTACCGCTCATGAAGCTTGGGTTTTTCTTGAAGAAAATTTTCATCAAACTATTTGGGCCAAGAAATATCAAGTAATCTAAGAGCTTCGATCTCTTTATCAGGGTGACCAAACTATTTCGGATATTTATTCTTCCATTAAAATGTTATGGGATACTTTGGTTCTCATGAACCCAGTGCTTAAAAATGGCTCTAGTGCTCAGATTATGGAACAATATCGAAATTTGTTTATAGTAATTGAAATTTTTATGGCTCTTCGGCCAGAATTTGATGGTGTTCTTAATCATCTCTTCCATCTATGTCCCAGACACTTGCTGAGCTTATTGCTGAAGAAACAAAATTAAAATCTCTTACATTTCACTCTTCTATCGATAACGTCTTTGCTGTTACTCGTTCTCCAGGCAACAGAGAGTCTAATCTAAATTACAATAAAGACTCTAAACAGAACATTTGTTTTGCTTCTTGAGATACCGGACATCGTTTCTCTTTTGGCACTCCCAACAACAGCTCGCAAATCCATTGTAGCTATAATCGTCATTTTGGGCACGTGAAATTCACTTGTCCAGATAAAAGGGTGAAACCTCTTACAAGAGCTATTACTGATACAGGCTCATTCTCGGAAATTACTACATCTCCATCGCTTGTTGCTAGCCAGGATCTTGGTTCTAATTTAGGTACCCTGACTTTGGAATAACTTCAGTCTATGCTCTCCCAATCTCGTCTCTCTTCTGAACCTATTACCTCCTTCTCAGGTAATACCGTTTCTTATTCATAGTTAATAGATTCGGGAGCTTCTCATCACATGACAACTCATGAGTTGCTATTATACACCTGTCACCCTTTTTCTGACTCTATTCATACTACATATGACAATTTCCCAAATCAGTTCTATCAATGATAAAAACTTGCTCATTTTTTGTGTCTATCATGTTCCTTCTATTACCATAAATTTGCTCTCTGTTGGTCAAATTACACAATCTAACTGTAATGTTGTCTTCTTTTTTTTTCCCCTCTGGTTGTTATGTGCAAGATTGACAGTCCAGGAAGCAGATAGGGATTGGGCATAAAGTTGGAGATCCCTATTTTTTAGACTATCTGCATTTGGACACTTCAGTAGGCACATATGCTTGTGGTGCTTCTACTCTTGATTCTTCATCCCTATGGCACTGTCGTTTAAGACATGTCTCTTCTTCTCGAGTACAATTTCTGGTTTCTCATGTTCTTCTTGGTACTTTTTCACATAAAAAAAAAAAATAAATAAAAAAAATAAAAAATCATACATGTAAAAAATTTTGAATCTTGCAAACTTGTTAAAACTAATGCATTTTTTTTTTTTTTTTTTTTTTGTTGTACATCTATTTCTTCTTCTATGTTTTCTTGTGCATAATGATGTGTGGGGACCTGTTCCTATTTTTTCAAAATGGGAATCTCATTATTACGTGCCCTTCATTGATGATTATAGCAGATATACTTGGGTGTTTTTTTATGCACAATTGCAATGAGCCGTGTGATTTATTCATCTAGTTTTATCACTATGTTGAAATGCAGTTCTTAATTAAGATTAAAGCCTTTGGTCTAACTCTGGAGGTGAATATATGAGTGGTAAGTTTTTTTAATTTTTTTTAAAAAAACACATTGAACATCAACGTTCTTACCCATATACTCCTCCACAAAATGGCATGGGTGAGTATAAAAATCATCCTTGAAACTACTAGCTCTTCTCTCCTCCATGTTCTGAAGGCTTTCTGGACAAAATTTATTTGCACTTCTATTTATGTAATTAATATCATGCCTTCCTCCGTCTTGTCTAGACAAACTTCCCCGTTTAAAAATTTATTCTCTTAAACTCAAGATTACTCCACTCTTCGGGTGTTTGGGTGCACTTGTTTCATTTTACTGCCATCTTCTTATCGAGACAAACTGTTTACTAAATATGTCAAGTGTTTTTTTTTTTTTTTTTTTTTTTTTTTTTTAAAGGTTATCCTACCAATCAAAAAGGGTATCGGTGTTATGATCCGATCACCAAAATACTTCGTGTCTCAGGGCATGTTATTTTTTGTGAACACCTTTCCTTTCATTCTGAAAATGAAAATAACTCTTCTAAAGATTTCTCATTTCTGGTTTCTTTTGAAAATTTATCTTCTGCTAAGATATCCCTTGTAGGTCCTTCGAATAATCTGTTAATAGAAGCTACAACTTTTGCCCCTATCTTGCGTATAGCTTTTGGACATGCTGATCATGAATCCTCTTTTAATGTTCTTCATAGTTCTGATCTTCTTTTCCTCCTACTTGTTGTGGAATATGAGACTTTCTTGCCACAACATCAAGTATTTCTTGCCATTATCTGATGTAGAACGTGTCACAGATACGTTCCTAGCATAGTTGGGCCAAAAGAAGATGGATCGTAAATTGACTATAACTTTTGATCCGGGTATCGTTATGGGGCGCACAACCTATCAATCTTTACTGAAACGGGCCATCCGAGGTGAACTGACCCACAAGGTGGGTTGCATCTGTCCATTTCGTCAGAAAGCACGCGCTTTCAGCTCAAAAACGAATTTTTAGGAAAATTTTACTATTTTTAGTAATTCCGAAATTTTTAATATTTTTAGAGTTTTAGATTTTCTTTCCTTTTAGAAATAACTTTTAGTTATACTACGACTCTTCTAGAGAAAGTTTATTTGCAATTTTTATTTTTAGAAACTAGGCCTTAGAAGAGTTTTATTAGAATTAAGATTTTTATTAGAGTTAGAATTTTGCTATTTTTAGTAATTACGAATTTTATTTTATTTTTATTTATTAATGGTGTAAGGAGACGCATTAGAGGATTATCAATTATTCATTAATCTATTTCAAATTTATTTAGAATTTATTTCTATTTTCTGCTCTCTTTTCTCGTGGATTCGAGAAAGTCTCTGTGAGGAGTCCAGAGAAGTTCCGTGGATTCGGAATAGTTATCCTCTTGAGGAAGACAGTGCTCGACCTCACATCCTCCCCTGCGTCAGTTTAACAAAGGCCTGTTCAGTGATGAGATATTTGCAGGGGAGGACGTGAGGTCGAGCACCGTCTTCCTCAAGAGGATAACTATTCCGAATCCACGGAACTTCTCTGGACTCCTCAAAGAGACTTTCTCGAATCCACGAGAAAAGAGAGCAGAAAATAGAAATAAATTCTAAATAAATTTGAAATAGATTAATGAATAATTGATAATCCTCTAATGCGTCTCCTTACACCATTAATAAAGAAAAAAAATAAAATTCGTAATTACCAAAAATAGCAAAATTCTAACTCTAATAAAAATCCTAATTCTAATAAAACTCTTCTAAGGCCTAGTTTCTAAAAATAAAAATTGCAAATAAACTTTCTCTAGAAGAGTCCTAGTATAACTAAAAGTTATTTCTGAAAAGAAAGAAAATCTAAAACTCTAAAAATATTAAAAAATTCGGAATTACTAAAAATAGTAAAATTTTCCTAAAAATTCGTTTTTGAGCTGAAAGAGCGTGCTTTCTGACGAAACGGACAGGTGCGACCCACCTTGTGGGTCGATTCCTTCTTACCTGATGGCCCGTTTCAGTAAAGATTAATAGGTTGTGCACCCCATAACGATACCCGGATCAAAAGTTATGGTCAATTTACGATTCATCTTCTTTTGGCCTAACCATGCTAGGAACGTATCTGTGACACGTTCTACATCAGACTCCTCCACTTGAAAAAAACTCGTCCTCGAGTTATGCAAGAGACTTGACACATGAGTCTGAGATAACTTCCGACGTCGATGTTCATTAGCTCTTTTTATGTACTTGGCATTAAGCTCTTGAGTTGACACAATACATGTACTCATGCTTTCCTTGACTTGACTAATATCGATTAGTTCCTTCACATCTACCTTAAAGATCTCATATTTTTTCTGATAGTATGGGCAATTAGGCGGACTTGCCCCTGAGACGGGATCAACGTGATTTTGTATATCTCGTATGGGAGGTAATTTATTAGAGAGTTCATCGAGCACAACCCTCTTGAACTCCTGCGATACTAGTTCTAAATCCTCTAAGATATTCACAGCCTCCACATATTTTTTCTTTTCAACTAATGGATATATATTTCCCGTTTCCTCATATTGTTTAACAAAGGCCTGTTCAGTGATAAGATATTGTCCCTCCATTTTAGAAGTCTTGGGTTAGTTCTCCATTCCTATAGAGGTCACATGTTCGCCACTGATGAATCCTGTGGTCTGTTGCAACTCCGTTTTGATGAAGTTGTTTCTCGCGGACCAATAATAGGATTTTTCTGCATAACCTTTTACTGATCGACTATCTTGATAATAATTTTGGTTTTGTTGGAATAATACCTGATCGTAATCTCGAGGGAGGAATCGCATGCACAATAACTTCTTCATCCGCGACCATGTGCGGATTGGCGCCTTCATCTGTCTCATCCGCTCGAGTTGAAGTTGTTCCCACCAATCTGAAGCTCTGCCCGTCAACTTGTAGGCCACGAGTTTAACTTTCTTTTCTTCTACGATGTTCATGTAGTCGAAGAAACGTTCGACTTCAAGCAACCAATCGAGGAAGTCTTTGAAGTAGAGTTGGCCATTAAAACTAGCAAGATCGACTTTCATCTTAAATTCTTGAATCATCCTATGGTTCATTGATAGCATCACCCTACGATCAGTATAATTACGAATTCTAGCAATTGTTGGTGGTGGATCACCACCATGAACACGGAGTTGCCTTAGGTTTTCCGCCAAGAGATCTGCTATGCGGTCGATGGAAGCCTGTAACCCTTGCATGACTTGTCGATTCTCTCGTTGCGCTACTTCGAAAATTACCGCCGTTAAAGGTAAATTCCTTGGAGCACCGCCCATGGGATTGTTGCCCAACCCGTCGTTAGAAGCCATCGATCCGAGGAGAAACCTCGCTTTGATACCAAACTGACGTAGGGGAGGACGTGAGGTCGAGCACCGTCTTCCTCAAGAGGATAACTATTCCGAATTCACGGAACTTCTCTGGACTCCTCACAGAGACTTTCTCGAATCCACGAGAAAAGAGAGCAGAAAATATAAATAAATTCTAAATAAATTTGAAATAGATTAATGAATAATTGATAATCCTCTAATGCGTCTCCTTACACCATTAATAAAGAAAAAATAAAATAAAATTCATAATTACCAAAAATAGCAAAATTCTAACTCTAATAAAAATCCTAATTCTAATAAAACTCTTCTAAGGCCTAGTTTCTAAAAATAAAAATTGTAAATAAAATTTCTCTAGAAGAGTCCTAGTATAACTAAAAGTTATTTCTAAAAGGAAAGAAAATCTAAAACTCTAAAAATATTAAAAAATTTGGAATTACTAAAAATAGTAAAATTTTCCTAAAAATTCGTTTTTGAGCTGAAAGCGCGTGCTTTCTGACGAAACGAACAGATACGACCCACCTTGTGGGTCAGTTCACCTCGGATGGCCCGTTTCAGTAAAGATTGATAGGTTGTGCGTCCCATAACGATACCCGGATCAAAAGTTATGGTCAATTTACGATCCATCTTCTTTTGGCCCAACCATGCTAGGAACATATCTGTGACACGTTCTACATCATTATCCATTCTTATTCTGAGCATCAATCTTATAAGGAAGCTACACAACATCTTGAGTGGCAACAAGCGATGACAAACGGGCTAGATGCCCTTGCTGGAATGCATGCATGGGATCTTGTTTCTCTTCCACTAGAAAAATATATAATAGGCTGTCAATGGGTGTACAAAATCAAAACCAAAGCCGATGGGAGCATTGATCATTACAAAGCTCCTCTTGTAGCTAAGGGATATACTCAACCATTTAGAATTGACCTTGTTGAAACATTTGCCCCTATTGCTCATGTGACTACGATTCGAAGATTTTTATTGCCGCCATCTGTTAGTGGCCATTATATTAACTTGATGTCAAAAAGGCATTTCTTAATGGAGATCTTTAGGAAGAAGTCTATATGCAGCTGCCTATTAGAGTATCTGATCTTTGAAAATGTGTATGTTGACTACGACGTGCCTTGTATATCCTAAAACAGGCATCTCGTGATTGGTTCGTTAAGTTTAGCTTTGTAGTTATGGTAGTCATCGATAAAGCTCCCATGATCTGATGCTATTCATCTCAAACACTTCCCAAGGAATAGTTGTTCTATTACTTTATGTTAATGATATGATTATTTCTTGCAATGATGCAACTATATTCATATGATTAAGGAACATCTTAATCAACTCTTTGAGATGGAAGATTTAAGTTTTCTACGTTACTTTCTGCGTTTGGAAGTCTATGTTTTCAAAGTGGTTATTTAGCTTTCAAATCAATTATACCACTTATCTTATTTCTAAAGCCCAATTAACAGATGATACAAAGCGAGTTAATATTCCCATGTTGCCTCAAGAGGAACTGCGATAAAAGATGGGATCAATATGCGGATAGCTAGGTATGTGCACACAAAAGTGATTTTTCTTGATGATTGGGTGCAAATTCAAGGATGAAGAAAACCACACTTACACAACAACAGAAAGTTTTAAAGCATGGGAGATTAAGTTGTTTTTTTAATTAAAAATAACATTTTTATCCGTGACAGTAACAGTGATGCATGAGAGAGATAGGAATTGTGATCAAACGGTGATGGAAGAGCGAGGACGGACGGTGCTCTGGGAAAGAGCCCCTGTTAGGAAATCTCGCACGTCTCCTTCTGTTTTCTCTCTCTTTGCGGCGAACCTCACGTTTGATACATCGGAGGATGATCTTCTTCGCATCTTCAGTCATTATGGGAAGCTGCGTGATGTCTTCATTCCTTGGAATCGGCAGCTAAATCGCTCCCGTGGGTTCGCATTCATTCGATTTTGTTATAAGCAAGATGCGTTTAATGCGATCCAATGTCTGCACGGACGGAGGATTGATGGTAGGGTTGTGCATATCGATTGGGCAAAAGGGCAACCTCGAAGGGATAAAATACAGCCGGAAACATCACAACCCCAACATCAGGCGACAATGCAGATGACAATGCAAGCTTCGGAAAGATCCTTTGTGACAACAGTAAGAGCACCAAAGGTAGGTGCTAATATCCAGATAGCAGGGAGCTCGGGATTCACCACTATTGCCGATTCTAGGGCAGTGGAGAACAGGTTGCGAAAGTTGAATCTGGCTTTGGTGGGGACTATGATAGATTCAAATGTTCGAATTGATCGGCTGTTGGATGCTCTGAAGGCTTCGCCCCTAAAGTCTTCAGAGGTGGAGATAGTGCGAATTTCAGCACAGAAATTCCTCGTAACGTTGCAATCAGAGGAAGAGTTCGAAAATTTCAGAACAAATTCAAAGTTGCACCATGAAATGGGGCTACAGATGGTAGATAGGTGGTCTCTAACAGAAGTAATAGGAAGTGGTGGCATCTGGATTAAGATTTTTGGCATTCCAGCCCAGGCCTGGATTGAATCAGTCATCCTGGATCTAGCAAGTTTTTTCGGGAAGATCATTCAGATCGATTCAAACTCCAGATTTGGCTATTTCCAAGCATTCACACGTATTAGGGTGATTCCACGACTGGGTGTTTGCTTCAATCAAGTCCTAGAGTTGAAGGTTTTGGAGAAGGCCTATCCCATTTTTGCTGAGATGGAACCACTATTCAACTACGGATGCTCTACGTCCATCCACCACGCATCTAATGAGAGCACTAAGGCTTTGGTTATGAGAAGATTTCATGGTCAAGAGAGGCCCCTAGCACCTGTTTGTGAAAAGGTTACTGAAGATGTGGAAGTTGGTCAGATAGGTAAGTCAGGACAGCAGGCAGATGTTTGTTCAAATGTCAATCCGGGGGATAGTGTCATTAAGAATTTGGGCAGTAATGCTAATGTAATTATGGGTGAAACGATTAGTAGTATTAATATAAGGCCATCTCATGGTAGTCGGAGGGTGATTGAAGGAATTCATATTGATGGAGAGGCTGATCAACAGTCAACTCTTGATGGAAGAGTTGGTGACTTGCAGGCTATGCCCAGCCCGCCTGACCCTCTTCTGCTGATAGGCATACCTAATGACAATCCAGGAATACATTCTTCCAGGTTGAAGGAGAATCAGCAACACAGATCTCTAGTCTGTTTCAATTCCAAACAACCACAACAGAAGTCAACACAGCAAAATCTCGGCGAAAAGGAAGGTGAGCTGTAAGTATCTATGCCTGACACAATTGAACCTCTTCTACTGCTAGATAGAGCAGATGACAGTCCAAGAATTCTTTCCATTCGGCTGGATGAGAATCAGCAAAGCGGCACTCAAGACTTCTTCAAATCGAAGCAACAGGTGCTTGATATTACACAGGGATCAATTTACAATGGTGAAAATGATATGCTGTGTAGATTGCAGCCATATGCAATAGACACATCACCACATCAGGATAGGATTACAGGATTGTTTCCACAGGATAGAGGTAATCCCTTACAAAACCAGGAGGATCTTTTCAATGAAAAGTCGGCGGGTGGAAAGGACACACATTCACTAGCTAGCACGTACGATTCTGCAGAAAACAGGAATGAAATGAATGTAATTGGGGGTATGAATGTCGAAGAGGGTGCAACAGACTTTCACCAGCAAGACTAGGAAAAGATTCCTGAGGGAAGGAATGATGGTGGAAAGGAGAACCACCCACCTGATCTCAGACAAACTTCGATGACTAACAGGACTAAGGTAACTAGAGGTGTAGAGAACAAGGAAGAGGCTGGCATAATAGGAAAGTGTAGATCAGAGCCAAGATGGTGTACAAATGTAACCCAATTAGTTCCATATGAAAGGAGAAAAAAGGTAACGGACAGAGCGAGCTTGGAGGTTGATCTATCTCCTTATTTTTCAGTGGCAGAAAAAACAATTAGCAGATCTAACAGAAATTGGGATGGTGACAGTGTGAGGCTGGTGGATGGCCGGTTTGAGGAATACGAACAGGGACAGTTGATGGAACACAGAGGAGTCTTGGAGTGGGATATGCGGAATTAGGAAATGGACCATTGGAGCCAGGAGGGACAGGGGGAGCTTGAGGTTGATAAACCCCCGAAAAAGACAACAAGACATATAATTCTTTATGCTAAAGGAAACTGGGAATCCAGACTGCGAAGATTAAAGAGGAGGGCCGTAAATACTGGTTGTGTAATAGATGGATAAAATAAGTGTATGGAATGTGCGTGGAATAGGCAATAACAGAATGTTGCGGACTGCTAGAAGGATACTTAAGAACCATGATCCGTGGATTGTGGCATTTTTGGAACCAATGCTTGGTGATGAAAAACGTGTGAAAACTGGGCTGTCTTTGGGTTTTCACTCCTCTTGCTCTAATTGTGACGAGGGTGGAAAGATTTGGCTGTTCTATAAGCCCCAAATTTCTTGTTCGATTGTCTTCAAATCGGATCAATGTCTTTCAATAGTGGCTTCCATGCACAATTGTGATGCTCAGCTAAATATTACTTTTGTTTACGCTAGGTGTGCTCGGATTCTGAGGAGGGCTCTCTGGTTGGACCTGGCTCTCCTGTCATCCTCGATGCAGGGCTCGTGGGCTGTGTGTGGTGATTTCAATGCCGTTACGGTTGATTCAGAAAGAAGAAGTAGAAGGCGTGATTCAGTTTCTTCTTTGGAATTTGCTGATGCAATCAACTTAGCGGGTCTTCTTGACGCGGGTTTTTCAGGGAATTGATTCACTTGGAGTAATAATCAGTCCGGTAATGCTCGGGTATGGGCGAGGCTTGACCGGGTTCTCTTCAACATTACGTGGTCCATGTTATTCCCCCATTTCTCTGTTTCCCATTTGCCTCGCATTAATTTGGAACATGCTCCACTTCTCCTCTCTTTCCCTCGGCCGCTGAATGGTGGTCCTAAACCGTTTCGATTTCAACGTATGTGGACCCAATATGCTAATTTTTTGCAAGTGGTCAAGACAGCTTGGAACAAAGTGGAATCTTCTCATCCAGTCTACAATGTGCTATTTAAACTCAAACAGGTAAAACATGATCTGAAAATTTGGAACTTTGAGGTATTTGGTAACATTTTTGAGCAGTTAAAGCTAGCGGAGCAATTGGCAGTCGAGCTGGAGGATCAGCTTCAATCTTCTTCAGCTTCCAACGATCAGTCAGTCACCTTGCAACAACAAATCAATGAAAATACAACCAGGTTAGCCTCCTTGGAGAGCATGCAGGAAATCTTTTGGAAACAGAAATCGAGGGTGGACTGGCTGTCGGAGGGAGACAAGAACACGAGGTTTTTTCATGCCTTGGTGATGGAAAGGCAAAGGAGAGCGTTTATTAGTCGGGTGAAATTGGGTTCGAGGCAAATTGTGGAAGGCCAAACAGAGTTAAAGGTAGCAGCGGTGGAGCATTTTCAACAAATTTTCAGTGCCAATCCTTGTCAGATTGACCAGGATTTGCTGCAATGTATTCCTCACTTAGTTGAGCAGGCACATAATGACCTGTTGCTGCAGATCCCATCGGTGCTGGAGGTAAGAACAACAGTTTCCTCCATCCCAAAGGACAGTGCGGCTGGGCTAGATGGCTTCTCAGCCAGTTTTTGTCAAACCTGTTGGAACGTGGTGGGTCACGACATTCATAGGGCGATCTCCTTTCTCTTTCAAGGAGGGAATATCCCAAGGTCAGTTTCAGCTACTATTATCTGTTTAATTCCAAAATCAGCTGCGCCTAAGCGGTTCTCGGAATACCGTCCTATCAGTCTGTGTACTTGTCTGTATAAAATTTTTACCAAGATTGTAGCTTTCAGGCTTAGCCAGATTCTGCCACTGTTGATTTCGTCAGAACAGGGGGCCTTCATTCAGAGGCGTTTAATAGCGGAAAATATTGCATTATCTCAAGAGCTGTTTAGGGAATTAAACCGACTGGTACGCGGGGGAAACATTGTATTGAAATTAGATATGGACAAAGCTTATGACAGGGTAAACTGGGACTTTTTGAAGCAGGTTTTGAATAGGTTTGGTTTCAGCAGGTGTTGGATAGAGATGGTAGAAAAATGTTGGGCGAATAGTTGGTTTTCCATTCTTATAAATGGAGAGATGGCAGATTTTTTCAAATCTTCAAGAGGTCTTAGGCAGGGAGACCCTATTTCTCCAAGCTTGTTTATTCTTTCAGCTGAGGCTCTTAGCAGAGGGCTTAAAAGCCTTTTCAATAGTTAGATATGCCGGCCGTTTGCAGTGTTCAGAGGATGCCCACTGATCTCGCATTTGCTATATGCTGACGATACGTTAATTTTCATGAATGAGAGCAAATCCACTCTTCTACAACTGAAGAAATTCCTCGACTCCTTCCAGGCATCCTCGGACCAAAGTATAAATCTCAGGAAAAGTTCCTTCTTCTGTTCAAAAAAGCTACCTGGGGCAAGAATTAGAATGATTGAGACTATCCTCAGTTTCCGCAATTCGTCATCTGCGCTAACTTATCTGGGAGTCCCATTGGCAGACGGAAGAATCAAAGCAAGTTCATTTAAGCCGTTGGTAGATAGAGTTGTGGGTCGTATTAATGGGTGGAAAGCCCGTATTTTATCCCAGGCAGGGAGAGTGGTTCTGGTGAAGCAAGTCCTATCAGGTATTCCAGTTCACACTATGGCGGCAGTCCATATTCCTTCTCAGGTGCTGAAATTAATAGAGAGGCATATGGCGAATTTTTTCTGGGGCTAGTCAGAAGGAAAAATAAAGTGTCACTGGAAAAATTCGCACTCGCTAGCTACGCCAAAAACTGAGGGGGGCATTGGTGTTAGAAAACTTGCAGACATTATGAAAGCTTTTCGAATTAAAATGGCATGGTCAATCAAATTTGGACAGGAGGATAATGTGTGGAAATCTTACATGGTGGCCAAGTATCATCAGGATTTGTTGCCAGGTGTAATAGATCGAATAAGGCGGATGTCTTCTCCTATGTGGAAGAGAATCAGGGAACTCATTCCTCTGGTGGAGTCCCAAGCTTAATGGCATGTAGGGGACGGAAAGTGTAATTTCTGGCAGACGAATTGGACAGGCTTAGGACCTCTTGCGCAGTTGGCTGAAGTAGAGGTGCCAGAAGGCTTGCAGGATATCCAGGTGCGTCAGGTCATCGGCCCAAGTGGTCCTTTTCCCCCGTCAGCGGTATTCCTTATTCTTCCTTAGAGAGTAATTGAGCATATTTTTCAGGTGGGGTATTGTACCTCTGAGGGTGCTGACACCCCTTTCTAGCCTTTCACGTCTTCTGGGGAATTCTCAGTTAAATCAGCGTGGTCTCTGAGCAGGGACCCAGGGCCAGGTCGGAGCTGAACTAGATGGGTTTGGCATGCTACTCTGCCACCAAAAATCTTCCTTCTTGTATGGAAGGTTCTCCAAAACGCGGTCCCAGTTGACAGTGCGGTGCAATCCAGAGGTGTACAAATTGCTTCCCGATGTATTTGTTATTCCAGTCATGATTCCCAGCCCCACGACATTGAGACTCCGCTTCATCTGTTTGTCAACAGCTGCGTGACACAGACTGTGTGAGAACTATGGGAAGATGGTTAGGAATTAATGTTATAGCAGCATTATCGGTTGAAGCCCGTCTCTTTCAGTGGTGGGGGGCAGTCTCTTCTAAGCGAAACAAATTGGTATATCAAATGCTTATTCTATGCATCGTAATTTGGGAAATCTGGAAGGCACGAAATAGTGCAGTGTATGACGGGGTGCAGGTTTCCTCAGAGCGAGTCCTGGCCAAAATGGGTGGTGGGACGCTCTTCTCTCCAGCACTCACATTGACGGTGGTGCGCCTGGACCAGGGCGGATTGAGATCTCAAGGATAAATGTTGTCTTGCCTCCGGTCTCATGAGCAGTCGGTCATGCAGTTCTAATTAGATGGGAGCGGCCATCGCCAGGATGGGTGAAAATCAATGTAGATAGCTCGTCTAGAGGCAATTCGGGTAGTGCAGGTGGTGGTGGCATATGCAGAGGGGAGGCGGGCAATTTTCTTTTCGCTTTTTCTGCAGGTTATGAGGTCGGCACTAACATGGTTGCAGAATTACGTGCAGTGCATGACAGTCTTACTCTCGGAATTCACAGGGGTTACAGCTAAATTATTTTAGAATCTGAGTCAAATTTGGTGGTTGATTTGCTAAATGGTGAAGCAACGGCGGGCTGGAAATGGAAGATGTGGTTACATAGGATTCATCAGTTGCAGCGAAGAGTCCGAATCAGATTTGTGCATGTTATGCGGGAAGGGAACACGCCAGCAGATTTTATGGCCAGGCTAGGGAGTGCTTCTCAATCTTATGCTTGGTTCGATCGTCAGGTGGAGCTTCCTCAGCAGGTTAAAGGCTCTATCTTTCTTGATAAGGTTGGATTAGGTTCTATTAGGATAATCTGATCCCCTTGTACACACCTTTTATAAGTAATACGTGCTTATCTTGGATGGCCCCTTGTTTTATGTAAAGGGGTACCTCAGATGTATAGGTGATGATTTTTAAATGAAAAATCTTTTGAAATAAAAAAGAAAAAAGTTAATATTCCCACTGAGTTGAACGTTAAGATGGATCCTACATATGACAAACCTCTTCCAGATCCAACATTATTAATAACTTGTTGGTTGTTTAATTTATCTCATTATCTCTAGATTGGGCATCGCTTATACTTTTCATCTTGTTAGTCAATTCTTAAGTGCTCCTCGATCCGTTCATCTAGCAGATGTCTTGCATTTTCTTCAATACATTTGAGACACTTGATAAAATCTTACTTTTCTCTGCAACTTCCTCCCTTAAGTTGCATGCATATTCAGATTCAGATTTTGCTGGAACTATTTCTGATTGAAAGTCAAGTACAAACTTTTGTATTTTTCTTAGACTCTTTTTTCTCTCACTTTCAACAAAAAAAATTTCTCTTCCTTATATAGCCTCCTCACAACAGTTTGCTGGTACTTTTTTAATAAAGTAACACAATGTCTCTCATTTTCGGCATCTTGTTGCCAAACTCTCGATAGTTTCCCTTAAACCATTTTAAGTTTAAGGGGGAGTATGTGTAAATATTTTATAACTATTGTGATTTATATTTTTCCTAATATGTACATGTACAGTTGTGTATATGTATATCCTTTCCTGTATTTACACTCCATACATGAATAGATTCATATACGGTTTATACCAAGTTCATGGCCTACATAACTGTCAAGGTTGTGACTCTCGCCGTCTTCTTCTTAGTAAAGGTCCGTCATCGGACCACCGTCGTCTTCTTCCGAATAAAGGTCCTTCCTTAGACCGCCGTCATCTCAATGGCCCCAGTCCTGATAGTCTTTGTTGAGCCCATTTCCAACTCTTCCTGGCCATGTTCAACTAGCCTCAGAGGCTACCCACCATACCACCCGCAGTACCATGAGCAGATATTTATGTTGGTGAACCATGAAAACAACTAGAGACAAATTAAACAAAGTACTTGCAATTGCACAACCAAGTTCAAACAAGAACAATCCAAATTTTACATAGAAAAACCCTTTTAGGAAAAAACCATGGCACAAAGTGATGAGTAATGCACTATTAAAGTTGAAATACAAGACATAAAGTGTTACCGATTTGAACAAGCCTCAAATACACTTCACAAGCCCTAGCTATGCCCTTGAAACCCTTAGGAATGATTTAAAAAGCCCTCTCATACGTGTACTTGCCCAAAATTCCGATTACACCCTATATATAAAGTATCTCAACAGGAATAGAAAACAAATCCCACACTTGTGCAATTATGCTCATGTGCTCGATGAGACTTCGATGACATCGATGATTTGTCGATGACATCAAACTTACTTCGAAGAAATCGAGTAGTAACACTAAAAAGTTCCAGTAACCAACATGGATTTTCTCTATGGGACTTCGATGACATCAACACCTGCTTGATGGCACTTCGATAGCATAGAGAGACCCTGTCGTTTACAGATTTAAGACATCAACAAAAATCTTCACCATGTCTTCAATCTTCATTCTTCATAACACCTTATCCTTATCTTGTTCCATTCATTTTCTGTCATTGATTTTGGTTGCTTTTGAAGAAGAACATTGTCTAATCCTTGCTGAACTATGATACTGTTAATCTTAACTTTCTATAGTTTAAAATTATTTTTACCAGAATATTTTTCTATATCAAACTCCGGATTAGATGCCATTGATACCTTACTTTCAGATTTGATATGCTTCCCAACTTTAGCTCTGATACCACTTGTTGGGGAACCACAAACAACTAGATACAAACCAATCAAAGATCCTTGGCTGGCTCGTATTAACCGGTTACGTCAGTTTGGTACTTTTGAATTCACCCATATTCTCAGAGAAGGCAATGGGCCGGCTGATAGTTTGGCTCGGGAAGGGAGTCTCCTCCAACGGTCGATGATCTATCACCATTCCAGGTGTCTCCCTAATACTGTCCGTGGTTTGATCTTTTTGGACAGGGTCGGACTAGGTGCGCTTAGATCGAATGCTTAACGCCTGGATTTTCTTTTATCCTTTCTAGCGCTGCATGTAGATATGAGGTTGTTGCTTCTTTCTCTGTTTAGTTCGGTCCGGTCGTCCTTTTGCTGTGTGGGCCTGTTAAAGCATGTGCAGAACACTGTATAGTCTTTCTCTTATAAGAAATGAAAGTTTCAGTTAAAAAAAAAAAAAAGTACTCGCAATCGCACAACCAAGTCCAAACAAGAACAATCCAAATTTTACATACAGAAATCCATTTGGAAAAAAAATCCACGATACAAAGCAACGAGTAATGCACTATGAAAGCATAAATTAAAAGAGATAGAGTGTTATTGATTCGAATAAGACTCGAATCTACTTCACAAGCCCTAGCTATGCCTTTGAATCCCTTAGAAATGATTTAAAAAGCCCTCTCACACCTCTACTTGTCTCAAATCCCGATTACACCTGATATATAAAGTATCACAATCGGAATATGAAATAAATCTTGCACATGCGCAATTTTGCACGTGCTCAATGGGACTTTAATTGCATTGACGATCTATCAATGGCATTGAACTTATTTCGCTGACATCAAGTAGCAACATTAAAAAGTTCCAACAACCAACAGGGATTTTTTCGATGGGACTTCGATGGCATCGACACTTGCTAGATGGTACTTCGATGGCATAAACAGACCTTGATGTTTACAGATTTAATACATCGATAATATGTCATTCATTCTTGCTCTTCAACCTTCTCGCCCTCAGCATCATACCTCGCTCATCGAGGGTCCCCTCACTCAGGGAATGGTACGCCCCCATCTTGCTATGGTGCCTACGTTGATTCCTCAACAACTGGCCGCTTAACAATGGCCATGCTTTATGCTCACCAGGGAGGAGTTCCCACCACTTTTCCCAAGCAATTCTCTAGCATCCACTACACCATGGTTCCCCAGGCTCCTTATCCCTAAGGTTGAACTAGGTGACAAATCACTCCACTCGAATCTCGCCTACCCCGGCTCATGCCAGCTATCCATTGGACAACCTCTTCTCCCGTTTGCAGAGCCTCCGTAATCATGACAGGCCCTTCCAAAACTTAGAGGAGGTGGGATCAGAGGAAGTCGAATGAGGAAGATGATCTTGACGGTGGGTGTAGCAATTGGGCCACATGTTATGATCAGTGGGCCTTTTAATCTATTATGTTAACTAATGGGGCCCAACAAAGGTTAATAGCATGGATTGACTCGCCACACAGTTACAAGTCTATGATGAACAATGGACAATGGTCATGTTTGTTGATTTGCCACAATTTCCAATTAGGGCCGGAATTATTTTACCCGTAGGCCCATCTGTTTATTGAGATTATTTTAAAATTTTACTAGGGTTGATTTGCCACTAAGCAAACCGTGTTCCAACGGCCGTGATTGCATCATAAATACGTATGTCAATTCATGGCCATCAATCAGACATGAAGATAGATCAAAGTGGGCCCTAAATCAACCAATCCACTCTGGTTGGCACATCTTAATTAACGGATGATGGGCATGTTGTTGCATAAAAGTTCCATGCTTCTCCCTTTTTTGGAGTTACAAGTGGCAAACTAGTATGATGATCATGACTGTTCTAATGTGGGCTATTCATTTTCATAGATTATATTATGAGAAGAAGCAGGATTGTACTTCATTAACCATTCCATACCAATCTTGGAAAAAGAACGGTTAGAGAAGAACCATACATTCAATTTTTGAAACTTACAATAACTTAATGGACATGATTGTCTGGTCATTTGATTATTAAATCTATGGAACATACACACGTTGGGTCACTAGATCAAAAGTAACGATCACAAGAAGTTGCCAGTTGAATACTGAGGATGGGCTCCACATGTCGTATAATCTGCTGTGTATGGTGCTTAAATATGAAACAAGTGTAAATGCCACTCACATCCATATGGCACACGTGTACAAAATTCCACACGTTAGTTTTCTCATCCTGGTGTGTTATGTATTTGCGTAAGAGTGTATGAACAAATAATCGTATGTTGTTTGGAGCTTGAATAATGTAAGTTCCCACACGGAATTTGATCGTAAGTACATGTAAGCCTGCAAATTACAGGTACATGCCGCATAATCTAAGGTCCAAATTATTGTCAAACTTGAGCTATTTCTAATTAAACTATCTTTTATGGGACAATTTCCACTCAATTGATAAAAGGAGACTATTTTCGGTCCGCTATGTTTCTTGGGTTTTGGTAACTATGAATTGGTCGGTTATATCAACTATGGTGTGTGAATATTCATTGATGGGTTTTTTGACCTGTCGTCAACCGGTTGTGAGCCTCGCTCGACCGGTCGAAGGCTGTGATCGACCAGTCGTAGAACACGAGTCGTGGCATGACTCAAAGTCTAGCGACTGTGGACTATTTTTCTCTGGGGTGCTCGACCAGTCGAAGGAGGCACTCGACCGGTAGAAGGTGGCGCTCGACCGGTCATAGACTCGTTTCGACCAGCCGAGGTTACACATATTCATTCCGTGATTTCGCGCAAATTTCGTGTCACAAGTCCATTCACAACTGAGATGCGGAAAGGAGTTTCCTAAAACTATAAATAGGAGTTCCTAAGGTTTTCTAGGTATGACAAGAGGGTTTCTTAAAGCTTTACAAGGGATTTACTAAAGGGTTTAGGGCTATCAAAGGTGAGAGAGAGGGAGAAAGAGAGAGATGAAGCTTATAGAAGGGAGGTTCCACTCGTGGAGGTTATCTACTGTGCAATCTATATCTCAACACTTCTATGTCCTCGTAATCGGTTAGATCTCTCCGTTTTCTCTATTTTTCTTATTGTTTATCCACTCCTGCGTGAGTGAAGAAGGTTGTAGCGTTCTACTTCATAGTGGATTGTTGATCTGGACGAGGTCTCGTGGTTTTTACCTCTTTGAGGGTTTTCCACGTAAAAATCTCTTGTGTGGTGTGTGATTGATGCATTGATTGTTTTCATTGCTTTATTATCCATAATTCTGGTTTGTTCTGGAGGGCTAGATCCTAACGTTTTGTGCAAGGCCCCCAACAAAGTGGTATCAATGCTAAGTTCATTGAACGGGTAAGATCAGTTTTGAATTATGGAAGGTGGCTCATCAAGGATGATCAGCCTTAATGGTTCTAACTGGACCATATGGAAGGCTAAGATGGAGGACTTGCTTTATTGCAAGGACCTATATTCTCCAATCTTAGGCATATTAGCAAAATCCAAGGATATGACTGATGATGATTGGAAGAAGATAGACTGAAAGGCGGTGGGGTTCATTAGATAATAGTTGGATGATTCTGTGTTCCACCATGTGTCTACGGAAACCTCAACAACTAGTCTATGGCTGAAATTATAAGGGCTGTATGAGAGGAAGACAGCCGGTAATAAGATTTTTCTGATAAAGCGACTTGTGAATCTCAAGTTCAAGGATGGTGGTTCTGTGGCCGAGCACATGAATGAGGTAAGCAATATAGTGAACCAACTCACCTCTATGAAGATAGTCCTGAATGATGAATTGCAGGCTTTACTTTTGCTTAGTTCATTGCCTGATAGTTGGGAGACATTGGTGGTATCTCTAAGTAACTTCGCGCCAGACGGAAAGATATCCATGGAACAGGTAACTAGCTGTCTCTTCAATGAAGAGACAAAGAGGAAGTCTTAGGAGTTTACTTAGCAAGAGGCCCTTGTAACACAGGAACGGGGGAGAGGAAAGAACTGGAAGGGCGGGAAGGCCCGAGATAAATCAAGAGGCAAGTTGAGTAACAGAAAGGATGTTGATTACTGGAATTGTGACAAAAAGGGCCACTACAAGAATGAATGTCATGGTAAGAAAATGACAAGAAAGGAAAAGGAAGGAAGATGAATTAGATTCCACTGTGGTCGCTTCAGATGACGATGTTGTAGTTATTCTTTCTGCAGATCATGATGTATGTCTCACGGCTACGAGTTAAGACACCGACTGGGTGATAGACTTGAGAGCTTCTTTTCATGCGACTCCACGCAGGGACTCCTTCACAAGCTATAAGTCAGGTGACTATGGGACTGTATGAAAAATTCTGGCGTGTCAAAAATCGTGGGAGTCGGTGATATTTGTGTGAAGACTGATGTGGGCTACACATTGGTTCTCAGGGATGTGAGGCATATCCTAGACCTTTGCCTCAACTTGATGTCGACGGGAAGGTTGGATGATAATGGCTATGAAAGCCGATTTGCTGGTGGACGATGGAAACTCATCAAGGGTTCATTGATTGTGGCCAGAGGAAAGAAGTGTTGCACCCTTTACAAGGCAAGTGTCAGTATGTGCAAGGGTGGGTTGAACACAGCGGAAGATTTAGCTCTTGACATGTGGCGCAGGCGTCTAGGCCACATGAGTGAAAAAGGGCTTCAGCTACTAGCGAGGAAGCGGCTCCTTCCAGATGTGACAGGTACACCTCTCAAAACCTGTCTTGATTGTTTATCAGGAAAATAACATAGAGTTTCATTTGTTAAATCTGCTTCTCATGTTAATAAAGTGCATGCATTAAATTTGGTTTATTCTGATGTTTGTGGTCCTATGAGGACAAAAAACCTTGGGTGGGGCATTGTATTTTGTTACTTTTATAGATGATGCATCTAGGAGGGTTTGAGTTTATACTTTGAAATTCAAGGACGAGGTCTTTGGTGTGTTTAAATTGTTTCATGCTATGGTCGAGAGAGAGACAGGTAGACCAATGAAGTGTATCTGCACTGACAATGGTGGTGAATACATTGACGACTTTCATGAGTACTACAAGTCCCTGGGTATACGACATGAACAGACGGTTCCCAAGACCCCCAAACATAATGGTGTAGCTGAGCGAATAAATTGCACCATTGTAGAGAGAATCAGATGCATGTTATCCCATGCGAAATTGCCCAAGACATTCTGGGGAGAAGCAATGCACATGGTAGTGTATTTGATAAATAAGTCTCCATCAGCCCCATTGAATGGAGAAGTACCTGAGAAGGTGTGGAATGGACATGATTCATTGTACAGTCATCTCAGGGTGTTTTGATGCAGGGCATCTGTTCACGTACCAAAGGACGAGAGGTCCAAGCTCGATATAAAGATCAAACAGTGTGTGTTCTTAGGATACAGTGATGAAAAATTCGACTACAGATTGTGGGATCCAACCGAGAGGAAGCTCGTCAGGAGCAGAGATGTGGTTTTCTTTAAAGATCAGTGTATAAAAGACATTGGTAAGCTAGAGAAGAACCAGCCTAGTTCAGGTGAGGTAGAGGACATGGATCCGGTTACTCCTCCCGTGGTGCCTGATGATGAGGGAGTACAGCAAGGTGCAGAGGGCGAGGGAGTTCCTTTAGAAGATGGACCAGGAGAGCAGCCCCCACTTGATCCACCTGTTGAGCTACAGGTGAGGAGGTCATCTAGGGACAGATAGTTGTTCAAGAGGTACTTACCACATGAGTACATTATGCTAACTGATGGGGGAGAGCCAGAAGATTACTCTGAGGCCCTAGCCGACGAGCATAAGGGAGAGTGGTTGAAAGCTATGCAAGAGGAGATGAAATCCTTGCATAAGAATCACACCTATGATATGGTGAAACTACCTAAGGGCAAGAAAACTCTGAGCAACAAGTGAGTGTTCAGAAAGAAGATTGAGTAGAAGAATTCATAGACGAGGTTCAAGGCCAGACTTGTGGTGAAAGGGTTTGGTCAGAGGAAAGGCAAAGACTTCGAGGAGATATTCTCACCAGTGGTGAAGATGACATCCATACGGATGTTGCTTGGGTTGGCTGCTAGCATGGATCTGGAGATAGAGCAGTTAGATGTTAAAACTGCCTTTCTCCATGGCGACCTGGAAGAAGAGATCTACATGCACCAACAAGAAGGGTTCGAAGTCAAGGGTAAGTAGTATATGGTGTGTAGGCTGATGAAGAGCTTATATGGGCTGAAACAAGCTCCACAGCAATGGTACAAGAAGTTCGACTCGTTTATGTTGAAACATGGGTATGACAGAACGAAGTCGGACCATTGTGTGTTCACGTGCAAGTTCTCAGATAGTGATTTCTTAGTTCTGCTATTATACGTTGATGAAATGCTCATCCTGGGAAAAGACATCAAGAAGATCGACAGGCTGAAACAGGAGTTGGGCAAGTCTTTTACGATGAAAGACTTGGGCCCGGCTAGACAGATCCTAGGAATGGAGATAATCCGTGACAGAAGCAGCAGGAAGCTTTGGCTGTCACAAGAGCAGTATATTAAGAAAGTCCTAGAGCGGTTCAATATGAATGCAGCGAAGCCGGTCAGTACTCCACTTGATGGTCACTTCAGATTGAGCGACAGACAGTGTCCCAAGACGAAGGTAGAGGTGAAAGAGATGCAGAAGATACCCTAAGTGTCAGCAGTAGGAAGTTTGATGTATGCTATGGTGTGTACACGCCCAGACATAGCATATGCAGTTGGTGTTGTTAGCCGGTATCTTACCAATCCTGGCAAAGAGCATTGAGCAATGCTGAAGTGGATACTGCGGTATCTAAGAGGCTCATCCAGGTTGAGCCTATGTTATGGTGACGATAAACCTGTGTTAGAGGGCTACACAGATGTAGATATGACAGGTGACATAGACTCCAGGAAGTCTACATCGGGGTTCATGTTCACGTTTGCAGGGGAAACGGTTTCCTGGCAGAGCAAGCTACAGAAGGTCGTAGCGTTGTCGACGACAAAGGCCGAGTACATTGCAGTCACAAAGGTATGTAAAGAGATGCTTTGGATGAAGAAGTTCCTACAGGAACTTAGCCTGAAGCAGGAGGAGCACGTGGTCTATTGCGATAGTCAGAGTGTTATACACTTGAGCAAGAATCCAAGTCAGCATTTCAAGTCGAAGCACATAGAGATTCAGTATCACTGGATTAGGGATACTTTAGAACAAAAGGTGTTACAGCTTAAGAAGGTCTACACGGACAATAATGAGTCAGACATGATGACTAAGGCTTTGCTCAAGAGCAAGTTTGACGTTTGTAGAAACCTGGCTGGCTTGAAGAAGGTGGATCCTTCTTGGGTCAAAAAGGGGGAGATTTGATGGATTTTTTTGACCCGTTATTGACCGGTCGTGAGCCTCGCTCGACCGGTTGAAGGCTGTAGTCGACCAATCATGGAAGACGAGTCGTGGCACAACTTAAAGTCTAACAATTGTGGACTATTTTTCTTCGGGGTACTCGACCAGTCGAAGGAGGTGCTCGACTGGTCGAAGGTGGCGCTCAACCGGTCGTGGACTCGTTTTGACCAGTCGAGGTTACACAGATTCGTTCTGCGATTTTGGGCAGATTTCGTGTCGCAAGTCCTTTCGCAACTGGGATGCGGAAAGGAGTTTCCTAAAACTATAAATAGTTCCTAGGATTTTCTAGGTATGACAAGAGGGTTTCCTAAAGTTTTACAAGGGATTTGCTAAAGGGTTTACGGCTATCAAAGGTGAGAGAGAGGGAGAAAGAGAGAGAGGAAGCTTATAGAAGGGAGGTTCTGCTCGTGGAGGTTATCTACTGTGCAATTTATATCTCAGCACTTCTATGTCCTTGTAATCGGTTAGATCTCTCCGTTTTCGCTATTTCTCTTATTGCTTATCCACTCCTGCGTGAGTGAAGAAGGTTGTAACGTTCTACTTCATAGTGGATTGTTGATCTGAATGAGGTCTCGTGGTTTTTACCTCTTTGAGGGTTTTCCACGTAAAAATCTCTTGTGTAGTGTGTGATTGATGCATTGATTGTTTTCATTGCTTTATTATCTATAATTCTGGTTTGTTCTGGAGGTCTAGATCCTAAGGTTTTGTGTAAGGCTCCCAACATTCATAACATTATTCAATTGTGTTGTTGTGCTTATGTACCATCACTAAGTAGAATGAAAATTACATAACCATTCATACACCAATTAAAGCTTTAGTATAAATTAATTCTTGATATTAGTCATTTAGGCCTAGTTAACCCATTTTAGGTAGGCATTAGATAAGATCGGGTATAATACCCTTATAAAGTTTAAAGTATTCTTAAGCCGGATAAAGTGGGAAGATAAACTACACTAAAGTGAAAATGGGTTGGGTGGTATCCTTGTTTCTAGGGATTATTTGCATTTTACTAAAGCGTAATGACAATCGGTTCTTATAATCAAAGGGGTTGGTGTTCACACTATGTATTTAGTATCAGTAAGGTGGTGTTTATCTCCAAATGGGCAATGTTCAATCCAAATGAGTTCATCTTCAATTGAGAGCTTAATGAGGTGGCTGAATGGTGTTAATAATGTAAGATCGTACAATACTTCTTACTGCAAAGGTGTTAGGCCATTTGGACTTGTATTGTTAGTATTTAACCTACCTCATGTTGTGAGAACTACTAATGTATTGCTATGTCGGGCTAAAGGAAGGGGTTGCAATTATGTATACGGTTTTATTGTCAAGCTTGACAATTAGGCTCGTCATCCCAAATGACCTAGTTAACTACATCGTTAATTAGATAAGAACTAATAAATTTATAAGATTTCTTTTTTAACGTGAGTGTTTTTTTTTTTTCTGGAAAAAGCTGTGTATATATTGATTCAAATGAACAGTTAAAAAAAACAGCTATGGGCGGACTCAAGCAAACCAAAAAAAGAAAAAGGGATGCCCAACCGCCACATAAACTCTATACAGAAAAATAAATAAATCTGCTTAAGCCAGAAGAGACAGAGGCTCAAGACTCCCGTAATGCCCCAATGCCTTCTTTGTCGAGGAAATATAATCCCTTGATTTTTTGAGGGAGGGCTTGCGTACTTCCGTCGAAAAATTCCCTTAGATGTCTACCCTTGCTTGAGCAAGCCCATATGCCGGCGCGTTGATTTCGCGTGGAATGAGGGATATAACAAAATTCCCTTTCAGCTGAAGTTCCTTAATTCTCTGTAACCAGTAGCACCATTTCCAATCAACGGTATTGTTCCCCTTGAGTGCCTCTACCACAAAAGAAGAATCGAACTCAATGATAACCTGATGAAGATTCCTCGAGATAGATTGAGAAATATCATCATGAAGCGCCCGTAGTTCAGCCCTGTTATTTGTGCTTTCGGCATATCCTGAAAAGAAGGTGAGAATCAGTTCTCCATTGGAGTTCTTGCAAATACCCCCACCCCTAAACGGCCCTGGATTCCCAGATGCTGCATCGTCAACATTGAGTTTAACCCAGCCTATCGGAGGTCTAGCCCATTTACCAAATTGGCAAGACTTTGGAGGAGGGGGATTGATGAGGATGCCAAGCCTGTTTAACGTGGGGTGGTATAGTGAGGAACCATCAATAATTTTTCCAATTAGCCACTTAACGCCATATATCACCGTTCTATTGTTAGACAAGATCCCTCCAAATTTGGCTGAATTTCTGGCTTTCCACAATTCCCATACAATCAGCCACGGGGTGATGCGGCGAAGGAGAGGTGGCCCGTCACCTGGACGATTGGAATGCCACCATAAGAAGAAACGGTTCCCAATCGATGGAGAAAGGAGCGGAAGATGAAAGTAATCACTAAATTCCTTCCAAACTTTAGACGTCAGGGCACCTTTAATGAAGAGGTGTTCCAACGACTCACATTGTGTGGGGAAGTTCGGCTCGCCATCACAACAAACACACTTGGACGCAAGGGAGATTCTCCAAGATTGGACTCTATCATTGGTTGGAAGCCTTGGAGAATCCTTCAGAGGAAGATGGCGATTTTAAATGGGATGTTATGATCCCAGATGCGTTTGGCCCAAGTGATACTCTTCCCAGCTATTCTACAAACAACCCACCCCGATTTAACAGAATACTGGCCAGAACGGTTTTGCCGCCAAAGAAGATAATCAGCCTGATCTGATGTGCATATCCCCGCCTGAATTATGTGATCCAGCACCCCAGCAGGGAGTAAATTAAAGACTGGCAACTGGGGGTTGATCCCATCATGTGAGACGATGTCGCTTACAGACATGTGGAGCATACCCAGTTAGCAAGCTGACCAATACCTGTCTAATTTTCATGTCAGAGGTTGATCGCGTCACGCCCCACTATCCATTGAATGTGGCTGTCCAAAACAGGGGACAAGGAGAGAATGTGCTTCCAGAAGGGAGAGGGGGAAGAGAAGGTGGAGTCAGATGTTACCTATTGGAGGTGGCCATATCTGGAAGTGACGTAACCTGCTCAAAGGCTACTGCTGCTATTAACTTTGGCTGTCCATGCCATTTTCAGTCTAAGCACGTCCATAACTTCTTTAAGCTTCCTTATGCCTAAACCACCTTCTTCTTTTGGCCTTGCTATTTTGCCCCATTTAATCCAATGATATTTGTTTTTTCCTTCATTCCAACCCCATAAGAAATTCGCAAAGCAGGACTCCATCCTTTGAAGGATCTGATAAGGAATGGAAGTTGCTGACATCACGTGGGTTGAAATACTACACAAGACATGATTAATGAGGGTGCACCTGCCGGCTTGGGATAGAAATCTAGCCTTCCAGCCTTGGATCTTGTGCTCTATTTTTTCCACCAATGGACGGAAGGTGGCGATTTTGGCTTTTCCTTTGACAAGGGGAATCCCCAAATAAATGAATGGAGTTGAAGAGGTAGCAATCCCAATGCGATGATGGATGTTCCTAGTCCTGTTAACTGACATTTTGAGAGAATGGTAAACACAGTTTTTTCTGGTAATTTATACGTTGACCGGATGCCTCTTGGTAGGCAGAGAGAAAATCAGACACCGCCTTGAGGGAGGAACTACCACCATTGAAGAATACTACTGTATCATCAGCGTATAACAAATGAGTGATTTGTTTGCAACCTAGCTTGAGCTTAAAAGGACCACATTTTTTGCTATGAATAAGGTCTGTGAAACCCCTACTTAGCACCTCTGTCACTATGATGAAGAGATTGGGTGATAAAGGATCCTCTTGGCGCAACCCTCTCGATGATTTGAAGAAACCAACACCCAATCTATTAATGAGGACCGAAAACTAGTTGTTATTCCAGCATTTTCCCATCATGTGAATCCACTTTTGAGAGAAACCGAAGTGAGTCAGTGCCTGCATGAGAAAATTTCATTCTAGGTGATCATACGCCTTTTCCATGTCCAATTTGAGGATGATATTCCCTCCTCTAGTCTTACGGTCGATATCTTGAAGAATCTCTTGACCCAAAGCTATACTTTCAACTATGGAGTGGCCGTGGACGGAAGCACCTTGTTATGGGGAAATAATATTTGGAAGAAGCATAGCCAATCTACCTGCAATAACCTTAACAAATATTTTGTACACGTAGTTACAGAGATTGATGGGGCAGAAATCGGAAAAAAGTTTAGGCGCCGTTTTCTTGGGGATCAGACAGATGAGGGAGGCAGAAAAAGCACGCGGCATATTACCACCTTGGAAAAAGTGAACTACCGCTCTATGGATGTCAGGACCCATTATATCCCAACTATTGGAAAAAAAAAACAGCAGTAAAACCATCAGGCCCCGGTGAGCTGTCGGTTGGGAGGGCCATCACAACATGTCGGACCTCTTCCAAGGAAGGGTATAGCTCATAAGTTGTTCATTATCTGCATCAGAAATAATTCGCGGGATATTATTGAGTATGTTTTCATCTAGCGTGGTAGGTTCAGATTCAAACAAGTCGGAAAAATACCTCACTGCTTCATCTTGAATGATCTTTGGGTCGGATTACATGTCTCTTGAATCAAACTGAATTTCTTCAATACCTGCCCTCCTTATCTTGTCTGTGGCCGTCATGTGAAAAATTTTTGTGTTGCGGTCACCTTCCTGAAGCCAATTGTTCCGAGACTTCTATTTCTAAAAGATTTCCTCAGCCAACTCCAGCTGCTCTAAACGTTTTCTAACGTGTAACAACTCCTCTTGATTAACCTAATGGAGGTTTTGCGCCTACGCTTCCAACTGATTGAGAGCTTGTTCTGCACTTTTGAGCTATTGGAAAATGTTTCCAAACACATTTTTATTCCACTCTTTTAGGTGATTCTTGGTTTTTCAAATTTTGAGCAGAAGATTGGTGTAGGACTCGTATCCTAGTTTGTATTGTTCCGATGAATCCTGCGATCCTTTTCATCGAAGTCCGGCAATCTGCGACTGATAATCGACGTTGCGCACGACCGTAATTCGTATCTTGTAGATTCGAGTCGGTTTAATTCGAGACCTGTATCATTGCGACCGTACCGTCGCCATGGTTGCAACGCCGTGACTCACGCATCGATCCGACACCCTGACCAGAAGATGTGAGCCGGCGTTTATTTTGAAGAAACGCCGCGCTTTTACGATCCCGAGAGAATCTCTACACAATGTCAAATCAATCCCATCAATCAATCGATCACATCAATCAATCAATCACTTCAATGTCAAGTACAAGCAACCCATGCTTTCTCTCTCCAAAGTCAACTCTTTCTCACCCTCTCTCTTACACACCCATACCTAGTCAAGTACACATCACCCTTTCACCTCACATCTCCCATCCCTCTCTCCTTACAACTCTCTCTCTCTCTCTCTCTCTCTCTCCCTCTTTTCTCACACCATTTCCAAGCAAGAGAGAGAGCCCACACGTCCATGGTTTCCATGAGAGAAAAGTGATTTTGTGGCCCACCTTTCCCATTCCAAACCCATCATCCTAGCCATCCATTTCCCATCTCCACCATCAAAGAGGAGCACAAGGAGGGTGGTGTTCCAACGGACCGAAGAGATCAACCGGTGGGTGCTCCTATAGGCTAGTTTTTATATTTTTATGATGGGCCAAGTGAGGCCTACTGATCAATGGTGTGGATCTTACTTTGGACCCTAAAATGTGGCCGATGGCCCACCTTGATTATCAATATCATTCCATGATGGGGCCATTCTCCATAGACCCCATCATGATGTTTACTTTCCTAGCTTGAATAGAGGTTATCTAGACCGCCTATTTTAATGGAGAAGAAATCTCCACCGTTAGATTTTGATTTAATGGGCCCACATGTATTGGGACCCACTTGATGTATGATTGATTTCAAGGGAGGGCCCATAGTGTCGGGAGCCCTCCATCATACGTGTCCCACTCTCTCCTTCTCTCTCTATCTTTCCCTACCTTTTCTTTCTTTTTATGTGATGATATGAATGTATGGCCCACTTGGATGGACCCCCACCCTAAGGCACGAATTGTATCCAAGCCACCTATAAGTGGGGCCCACTTCTTATGTGTTGTACCAACACCATCCATCATTGTGTGGCCCAACTGAGTAGGGCCCACCTTGGGCATTTGTTATGACCAGACGTCCAGGGACGTCCCTGGACTGAAATGAAAACACAAATATTAGCTTGAATTCAAAGCTCATTGGGCGAGCCGCTCATGTAGGCCCCACCTTGATGATTAGATTTAATCCAAGCCGTCCATCCCCTTTTCTACCTCATTTTAGGCGTTGAGCCAAGAGATGAGGTTAATCTGACCCTCAGGCGGGCCATAGCATAGCAAATAGCGATTTTCACCATTAAAATACCCCCAATATTTCCTATACGTCAAAACAACCTGTATATTGGGCTTGTTTGGTTGGTATTGAGCCATGAAACACATTGGCTGGAATGGATTCATCAGACACGGGCCCCAAACCTGAAAAACCGTGGGAAAACCGCATTTCAAAAAAAAATAATATATATATATATATATATATATATATATATATATATATATATATAAGGCGGCGCACACTCTTCAGCTGCCAGACGCCATTCTGCGTCAGGCGTCTGGCAGCGAGGGTCCCACGGCTCCAGGTAAATGTGGGCCCCACCATGATGTATATTTTGTATCCACACCATCCATGAGGTGGACCACCCCCTGAGGTGGGTCCCCTCCAAAAATCAGCCTGATCCATGGCTCAGGTAGCCCACATCATAGGAAGCAGTGTAAATGAACGTTTACCATTGAAACTCTTTTGGGGTCCACAGAAGTTTTAGATCAAGCTGAAATTTGTTTTTCCCCTTCTTTCAGACCCGTGTGATCTTATAAACGGATTGGATGGAAGATAAACGCTATGGTGGGCCCCACATGGAGCCCGCAGTGATGTATGTGTCCTGCTACCACCGTCCGCCTGGACGGTGGTGCCCACTGTGATGTATCTGTTTAAACCCCACCATCCAAAGGACGGGTGGGCGTGTGTGTACGTGCATGTGTGTGTGTGCATGCGTGTGTGAGTGTGCACGTGTGTGCATGTGTGTGTGAGTGTGCACATGTGTGTGAGCGTGTGTGTGAGAGTGTGTGTGTGTGTGTGTGTATATATATATATATAATATTATATTATTATATTATTATATATATATATATATATATATATATTATATATTGTATTATATATATATAGTGGGCCCTTATGAGACCTACCGTGATGCACGTATTGCATCCAATCTGTCCATCCTTTTTAAAAGCTCGTTTTATGAATATGAGCTAAAGAATGAGTTAGATCCAATGGACCCCACCTTGGTTTATATAAGGCCCAAGTGTTTTAGGCCCACCTTATCATATTTTTGGCCGTTGTTGAGGCCCACCTTGATGAGTACTTGTGGCCGTTGTTGAGGCCCACCTGGATGTGTATTTACGGCCGTTGTTGAGGCCCACTTCGATGTGTACTTGTGGCCGTTGTTGGGGCCCACCTTGATGTGTAATTGTGGCCGTTATTGAGGCCCACCTTGATGTGTATTTGTGGCCGTTATTGAGGCCCACCTTGATATGTATTTGTGGCCGTTATTGAGGCCCACCTTGATGTGTATTTGTGGCTGTTATTGAGGCCCACCTTGATGTGTATTTGTGGCCATTGTTGAGGCCCACCTTGATGTACATAAGGCCCATGTGATTTGGCCCATTTGAGGTATTCGTGGCCCGTTGTTGAGGCCACCTTGCCATATATGAGAACCACGTTATAAGGCCCATTTTGATGCATCATGGAGCCCATGGGTTAAGGCCCATTATGATGTTTTCAAAGGCCTATGGGATATGACCCATTGCAATGTACATAAGGCCCATTGATGCGGCCCAGTTAATGTATATAAGGCCCAGATGAGGCGGCCCATTTGGTGTATTTAAGGACTATGGGTCGAGGCCCAAAGAGATGTATATAGGTCCACTGCAATGTGTGATTTCACATGGTTTATGTAATGATGTTTACGACGGGCTATGCCTTGGGAGCAATGTTGGTTTGACGTCCACATTGTAAGTATAGTGTTGGTTAAATGTCCGCATTATGACTCTCCCTTGGACCCATTGATAGGCCCATACTAGTTATGTGTAGGCCATCTAGGCCCATCTTCGGTGAAAGGATAGTTCATCACTTTATAACATGCTTAGTACACTTCCATGATTCATGCGCATACGCATCATATGTATGCTTGATATGAGGAATGTTTGGTTATAACATGAGCCGTTGGGCTGAGACATTTACGGGACTCCATATGAGATGGAGTGCTCGACATGAGCGCATGGTACACGCGAGATTGCTGTATGTTTGTACGGTGTGATTCATGCATCTCGCATACATGTTACTTGATCATTGTACGCCCTAGCGACATCAGGGCCGTGGCCTCCACAGGCATATCGCGGATGGCTAGACGGGACACCGAAAATATTTGGTTCTAGCATACGGGTGCCATAGATGTCCCTGGGTAAAATCCTTGAACCTCCGTGGCCAGGAGATGACTCCAACGTCGAGACCGAGTGGATATATGAGCGCACGAGGGCCGAATATCAGGAGGCCGCGTCTCCCACTGTGTCGTGGTCGGTTGGGAAGGGGTGTGACCTTACCCACCTGAGTGAGAGGGCAATATCTAGGTTGAGTTTGACCAGCTTGAGGAATAGGTCTGCTATCGACGAGTCGGGCCCGATATTGGCAGGCGGATAGTGAGGTCTCTTTCACTTACCCAGTTGTGCGCTCGGATAGGGGCAGCAAGCTGGCGTAGGGTGTAATAGACCCCGGTGATTTCTCCAGAGTCCAACCGTACTGAGATGTGGACTTATTGAGCAGGAATCGCATCTCCATTCATTCATTCATTCACTATCCACTCGGGCTGGTGGTGCGTAACTATTTGTACGTGTACCTTCGCATGGCCACGATTTCGGTTGGGCGCGCGACTAACCTGAGATCAGGAGTTTACCACATTGTGTCTGACTATCCAAATTTAGGTATGGGGCTGGTTTGGATAGAAGTCCCTTATGATGGACCTCATAGCTTGTGATACTTCGTACTATCATCCCGACTTCACATTCTAGCATAGTCATGTCATTCGCACCGCATATTACATTGCATCCGCAGTACTTAGCATTTTGGGTTACTATGTTTTTGCACTTATATGGCCTAGATGAGGTTGATGGTATTCATGGTTCGTCAGGATTTGCATATTGCATTGCATCCTCAGCATCCGTTATTGTCTTGTTATGTTTTGCATCGCATAGCCTTGGTACGGCTAATAGCATTTATGGACTTACCAGTACACTTCTGCTTACTCTGATGTCATATGATTCATGATCTTATTAGTATTTATGCTTCTCCCGATGACGTATGATTTATGTGCTTTATTGATACTTAGCGCTTATCTTACACACACTTCTACCACCCTTTAAGCTTTCTATAAGCTTATGCACGATAGATGCGTGCAGGTGGCGTTAGGTTGTAGCAGCGTTGAGCTTGGAGCGTGCAGCGGTCTTCTGGAGTTTTGATTTTTGACATATATATTTCCCTTTCAGCATTGTACTCAAATATTTATTCTAGTGGATATGTGATGATGATGTTGTTTTGTGACTTGGTTATGCTTGTGGTTATGCTCCCTTACAAAAAATTCATACTGAAAATCCTCCTTGTATGATCCCAGGATCGGAATCTGGCGTATGGGCGCTGGGAGCCGAGAATGGGGTACTACGGAGGCTGTCGGCACCGGATTCGGCGATCGGGAATTTTGTGAGCCCAGTCTCCGAGTTTGGGGCGTGACAATTGACCATTACCTTCTTCTCACAATCATGGACATTATGTTTATCACTTCCCAACTGAATAACATTCCTTCCCTTACTAGGAATAATTTTTCGTAATGGAATAAGGCATTGTAAATTTGTACCAATCAAAAAATTTCTAGACATGAGTAGGTACATGAGTGCCCGTCCACATGTATTTTCTAGTGTGAATTTTTTCTTTTTTATCTTTTCTCCATACTAGAGAAAACATTACACTTAACACACATACACCTTGGATAATTTTAAACCCTCACATATCTACTAACATTTGATATTTTCATCAAATCAACCGTCGAAACAACCATTTATCACCAGATTAAGGTATCCGATCATCTACTTTGCTTTTAGACTACTCGATCATAGAAAATCAACCTTGGGATCATCACATCCATTCATACACCCATCATTTCATAACTTTGACCCATTCATCTTATCCTTTATGGGTACATACACACCCTTTTATACATCTTGAGTTTACATTTCATAACCCACTTGATCTATTATCAATATAAACTATTGATAATACTCTTTAGGGACCAATTAAGCTACCTAATCATTCGATTTAAATCTAGACTATTACATCATCATAAATTTAACAAAGATATAATTTGAGCCTTTTAAATTTAATCATCAACAATTCTAAACCTTCCATCATGATTATGATATATTGATGAACATTTATATCATTAATTTATGATTTCAACCATTACAAAACATCCCATTGATCATTTAAAGTTTCTATGGTGTACGTGCCCATACTAAACACCATTATTCAGAAAGCCTATTTGTAGAAGTCTGATCGTGATAAAAATTCAAATATTGCTTATTCAAGCCAATTGAAGCGTACACCTTCAATATCAGCATCCAATTCTCAAAATCTATCGTCTATTGAAATTTTCATCATATCTGTTAGATGATGCATCAGAGAATCAGATAACACCTGTCATTACGATTCACCATCAATCCTCAATGAATTTACCGGTTTACATTCCGTAGCTAAACTGCTGGTACAATTTTGGATTCTCGATTATTTGGGAAAAATCATATGCCATATACACTTTCCAAAATCTTAAAACGGTTCAATAGTCACAAACATATTTTATAGTATGCATCCCACTCACTAAAAACACAATCTAACCATTCATCTGTGGAATTGACTTTGCATTTGCACCCCTATCATACTAAGGAACCTCCTGACCTCGTGAGATCTGATTTTGGAGGCGATACAACAGCTAAATCTTAACTCTAACAGCTAAATCTTAAATCTAACCGTGCATTAAGAATGAGTTTTTGGGGCTAAATTTCAATGATCCAAATCATTATTTGATTGGGAGAAGCCAAACCATCATTCATCACAATGAGACCCACCTTAAATCCAATCCATTCATCATGCTGAGCCTCACGAATAAAAAGTTTCAATGATAGGCATTCCCCCCATCGTTTCCTATCATGCAGCTCACTCAAGTTCTAGATCTGCCTCAATTTTTAGTTCATGTCCTAACATGATTTGACCAAATTGATTGATGGAGTGGATTTATCTCAAATATCTCCTTGGACCCCACCTCGCCCCCTAAGGCAGAATGTGCCTATGTGTGCAACAAACATAAAATAAAAAGATCTTTCCAGCTACGAACGATATCTTTCCACTGCTTCCTTGTTTTCAAAACTGATCGACTCAGGATTCAAGAGAGGCCTGAGATCTGAGCCATCAATTAAAATAATCTTGGTCGTCTGAGTTCGAGAAGCACTAGCACTAGTTGACGTACACTACACCAAAATTCCTATTTAGGAATGGTTGAAAATTGTTCCTAAACCATTTAGAAATAGTTTTCAACTATTACTAAATAAGGCTTTGCAAAACATTAGGGATGGTTGAAAACCGTCCCAAATTTTAAATTTAGGAAGAGTTGAAAACCGTTGCAAATTTTAGGAATGGTTTTGAACCATTCTTTATTTAGAAATGGCTGGTAAAAGCCATACAACTACTGGGAAAGGCAGTATTTTTTATTTTTTTTTTTTCTATTAGAAACTATTTTTTTTTTTTTTTAAATATTTGAAACCTAAAGAATGTTGCAGTACATTAAACAAATATTGTACGACTTTACAATAAAAGATATATAATATTTACAATAATAATGGAAAATTGTCCGAATACGTTAAAAGAAAATTCTTCCATGTTGTCCACTCCTAGCTTGGCCAATACAGCTAGATATCTCCTGCCTCTTTGCCCACATATCGTTTCAACCAAGAAACATTGGTATCCATCTACAACGGTCACTGCCAAAATCTTCATCTACAAGTTTAAGAGAACAAACATGTTAAGAAGTCAAACACGACAATATAGATTTTAAAATGCATGTTTTTAGTTCCCACAAACAAACAAGATGAATGGTTGCTTGAGCACTAAAAAAAAAAAGGTCAAAGGCTACGGATAAAATAGTTATTACCATATACACTGCAAATGGTCACAATAATTTATATGGAGCACATGGATAGGCCCCATCCCATAAATTGTATTATGTGAATTTTTCCTATTGAATGTGGAATGATGGCTACCATGGTCTATTTGCCTTGATGATTGGGCTGTATGAACCATCCATATGACGGCATCAAATCAATGGCCCCGATTATGGATTCTTCGTAATACTTTTTTAGTGGTTGAGAATATTCAATGTGTGCATGGAAAGCTAAAAAATGTTGAGAAAATCACCTTGCAAACAGTGCAGTTATTCCAAACAGAGTATAACAGAGTAATTATATGATTCCCATATAATTACTGCAAACATTTTAAACCGCTAATTTAATTGATTCCAGCAAAGGTATCCTCTTATATGATATGTCATCCAATTTAATCGAAGTGAATTGTTCAAAGAATCCTATTTTTATCCTGAAGAGAAAAAGTAAAAACAGTATTACCTGGGAATCCAACAACTAATCATCAGAAAACTAATACTATAGAAAAAGTTCATCACTGCCACTTGATCCAAAATAACAAACTTATTGGAGCACACTTCTCCACTTTGTTCTCTCTCCTTTTGTTTTGTTTTGTATTTTTTTTTTTTTTTTTTTTTTTTATTTTTTTATTTAATCTTTTCCTTTCTAATTCAGACTTAAAGTCGGATCAAATAAGCAGAAGCACAACTGAATACGAGAAGAAGTGAATTTAAATTCTTATATAAAACAAAAGAGTAAAATTCAAGAAATTTGTACACGGTATACCTCAATTGCAAACACAGATGTCTTGCACTTTGCAATCTCAAAGAGATTTGTATCAGTTTTCAGTCTAAAACTCACCCTGCAAGACGTATAGAAAGAAACAAAGTATGACATAATAACATCATTTGCAATAAACACTAAGAGCAAAAACGTATGCTTAAATTTATAATACGAAGGACAGATGTTCAATAATACATGAAGGTATTTTCCATTATGCACGCAAACATATCAAGATCCTTGGAGGCAAGCCTATAATTATAGAAGTGCTGACAATATCCAATTCTCAATGATTTTCCACGTGATAATAGGGATCACTAACTATTCAATTAATTGAAAGCTCTATGCACCCAGACCTACTGTTAAAGAGCAGGATATTGAAAAGAAATAAAAGGATTTCTGAAAGGAAAACGGAAAAAATGACCACCATATGGACATATATATCACAAAGTTTCAACTAAGAAAATTTTTTTCTGGGAAGTCCAAGCTTGCTTAATGGGGAATAAAACATGTTAATTGGCCTGTTGGCACAAGGACATGGCTAATTTTAGAGTCAGTGGCTGAAAAACTTTTAGATTACATGTATGCAAATGCATAAGCAAGTTCTTTTATTCATTGCTTATCTACCAAAGCCGCATACAAGAAATAAATATACCGAACAGAGGTAAGCAGTCTTAAGGAGAACCAACTAATTCTTGTTCTCATGCCTGCAAACTTGGCTAACACAGTTAGCATAAAACAAAAACCTGAAATCAAACAACATTTACTATCATAAGAAGATATCCGTTTTCTGGGAACTGAAGAGTAGTAGGACACCAATAGTCTATGACCCCCTTGCCATATGCAGATAGCACAACATCAGATATATGGTTGAACTTCATAACTTTTATCGGACCCATATGAATCTGCACGCAAAGGATGATGAAGTTGGAAAAAAGGCGCAACTTTTTATTTAAAAATTTTGAGGAATGAGAAGAATATTCACGTGATGAAGATCATAAATCCCATTTGTGACACATGCACACATGCATCCAGGCTGTTTCATCAGGCAAACCCACTTTGAACATGCCAAGGCCAATATATCAGGTTGGTCTGGTCATTGGAGAACATGTGTAAGACGAATGCTAAACTTTAACTGTCCATTTTTCATTGAACAGTTGCAGCCCACTACAGAATAGGCTAGGCATGCATTTTTTTCACCAAGTAATGTTCACAGTGGCGCCTACCCGATAGATGTGCCTCAAAGAAGATTCTCAATCCTCTTTATACTAATATCCTTAGCATGGCTCTAAACATTTTTAAGAACATAATAAAAAAATCAATGGTATTAATTAGAGGAAGGCGTAATACTTGCCTTATGAATATCTAGTTACGAATATTAATATGAAGTTGAATAACCTTTGAGAAGAAGCTTCCCTATGAACATGGATAGATCATGACTGTCCATTGTCTACAATCATCTGAAACCATAAAAGAAGAAAAATTAACAAAAATAGTTGCAGTCTGTTACTTTGAAACAATGAAACAACTAACTAAACCATCACAAAAAACAAACCCCTTCATTATTGAAAGAACAAAAGGTTACCTTAAATACACGTTGCCGAAACTGAAAAGCACATAGATTTTCCATCAATGCGACTTTCTTTCTGCCACCATGTATCATGGTCCCTTCAAAGTAATTGTCGATGTACTTTATATACTGCACCACAAGGATAAAGAATCAGTATAAGAGTAATTTGGAAATAGCCACATGCATGTCAGAAACTGCTAGGTCAATCTAATGGAGAATGAAATGAATTATAGAAATGATATAGAAGTAATAAAAGAAACAAATCTTCATGGAGAATTAGCTGCCAATCTAATCATTTGCCCACACAAGCAGACCACTGACCAGCAGACAAATCACATCAAACAACAAGCCACTTAAGGAGAGCTTCGTCTTGCTGTACTCTCAACATAAAAAAAAATGGATGACCATCTTATACGGGCTACCTGCCCTCGAAATCAAACAGGTCAAAGAGCTTCTTTCACATCTTTTGAAAATGGGGAGGCAGCAACTTTCAGCAAGTGCAATATCCGTGGTGACAAATGAAAATGGATGGCATCCTAATGGCCTGATTATATTATAAATAGGTTTTCAAAACCTAAGAAAGTAATGCATTATTGATGCATAATTCGTTAATATTATAATTTAATGAATGTTCCGAACCCCATATTTTAGCATAATCTATTATTATGTTAATATATTATTTACTTCATAACATGGGCACTTCAAATTAAAAATTCCATTTTTTTAAAAAGCGCCAAACACCGTTTCAGAGAGAGAGAGAGAGAGCCTGTCAAATCAAATCAAAATAAAAGCCTGCCAAATCAAATCGAAATAAAAGATACAGAACAATCATCGTTTGGGCTTTAAAGACGAGAGATGTTTTGATGCTCTGGAAGAGTGAGCTAGCTCATAAAAAGTCACTCGGAAATTGTACAGTTGACCTTTATGTTAGTTGAATGAAACCGTCCAGATAATGGGCCCCACTTTGGATCGGGTTGTAAGCAAACAAATACACTGAATGATGTCCTAGCTGGAAGATTAAGAGACATATAATGGACGGTTGTAGTGAAAAATGGTCAGTGATCAGCGTTCCTAAAGCAAATATCCATTAATTACAAACTAGAATCATCCAATTAATCTGGTTTTAGGAATCTGGCCTATTCTCTGTGGGTATAACAACTTGGATGGTTAAATTTGAGTTGGTCGAATGTCGAATGCATAGTTTCAGGGCAAAACCATGAACCATCGTTCCCATCCAGAGTATCAAATAACCATGGTATGCCAAGGTTCCATGTATTGATCTACGGGGAGGGCACTTCGAGAAACTTGCATGTGCGTGGAGAATGCATGTGTGCCAATCAAGCTCTCCCAGGTTACTGAAATAATTACTCGAGAAAATGACCACGGTAGACAAACCCTTTTACCCAGAGCTTTTTATGAAAGAACACAAACCTTAGTTATCAATCTAGACTATCACGTGCGGACAGCGACATTGAGGACGAAACTACCCCTCCTTTTGGCTGCGAAGACGTGCGCTGACGCTCTTCGAACTAAGAGTTGTACGAACGGCTTAAAAGGATTGGGGTCGGTGGTCTGTGGGCCCCACCATGATGTCGCTATTCATCCATGCCGTCCATATATTTTTCCATATCATTTTATGGTATACGACCAAAAATGAGATATATGCAAATCTCAAGTGTACCGCATTATAGGAAACAGTGTTGCATGAGCGTCGACCATTAAAAACTTTTTGGGGGCCCACTGTGATGTTCGTGAGAAATCCTCCCGTCTAAGTTCATTCATAGGTCACAAAGACCTGGATGAAGAAGAAAAACAAATTTCATAATGATCCAAAACTTCTATAACCCCTAAAAGGGTTTCAATGGTAGACGTTCAATTCCCCATTGCCTTTTACAGTGTGGTCTACTTGATAGTTAGATCTATCTTATTTTTAGTCTCAAGCCTGAATACGAGCCTGCCAAATAGATGGACGGTTTGGATATAACACATAGGACCCACAAAAAGCGGTGGGATTACAACAGCAAAAAAAAAAACTGTCGATATATCAACAGCTAGTCGATATATCGAAAATGGTCCACAACTGTCCAGTGAGTTTTCTTCAAAAATCTTACAATTTTCGATATATCGACTGTCTGTCGATATATCGAAAAAGGTACTTTACCTTTAGCTACGGATTATAACCGTAGCCATGACTGTAGTCTGTGTCCGTCTTTGAAATCTTTTATTTATTTTTTATTTATTTTTTATTTTTTACATAGAAAAATTTATTCTACCTACAATTTTCTTTAATACATATTTATATAAATAAGTATATATAAGCATATAAAATTTTTTTCCCTTTTTTTTTTCATTTATTTCTTTAATCATTTAACAAGAATATCTTCTAAACCAAAATTAGTTACTTGACGTACCACATATGATTTTGGGGTAAGAGAAGCTACTTTATCCACCAACCTAGTTATTTTCCAAGATTCCATCGGGTCGATGGTTGAGCGAGGCAACGTAGAAATTGAGCGAGGCAACGTAGAAAACGAGCGAGGGAACCTACGATTTGAGCTAGGCAACCTAGGAATTGAGCGAGGGAAGCTAGAAATTGAGCGATGCAACGTAGAAATTGAGCGAGGCAACGTAGGAATTGAGCGAGAGAAGCTAGAAATTGAGCGAGGGAACCTAGGAGTTGAGCGAGGGAAGGTAGAAATTGAGCGAGGCAACCTAGAAATTGAGCGAGGGAAGCTAGAAATTGAGCGAGGCAACCTAGAAATTGAGCGAGGGAAGGTCGAAATTGAGCGAGGGAAGGTAGAAATTAAGCGAGGCAATCTAGAAATTGAGCGAGGGAAGGTAGAAATTGAGCGAGGGAAGCTCGAAATTGAGCGAGGGAACCTACGAGTTGAGCGAGGGAACCTAGGAGTTGAGCGAGGGAAGGTAGAAATTGAGCGAGGGAGGCTAGAAATTGAGCGAGGGAAGCTGCAAATTAAGCGAGGGAAGGTAGAAATTGAGCGAGGCAACGTAGGAATTGAGCGAGGGAAGGTAGAAATTGAGCGAGGGAACCTAGAAATTGAGCGAGGGAAGGTAGAAATTGAGCGAGGGAACCAAGAAATTGAGCGAGGGAACCTAGGAGTTGAGTGAGGATGTAACGCCCCGAACTTTTCGATGCTCGGGCATCGAAAGTCCTCGAGCGTTACCATAAGATTCAACGTGACATATATATGTATACGATACCAATCCAACTATTCTAGCCTTACATCATTTTCCTAACACTAGCTTAACCGTTGGGGATGATCCTCATTCATAAATCAAGCTATCTAACCGTTGAATTTCAAGACAAGTCCATCCATTACGTAATTTGACATAAGTACTTTCCCTTAGAAGACGTGATGAATAACGCCATATCCATAATGATTTAGATGTATGTTCTTTTGTAAGAATTGCCTAGAAACATGTCTGTAACCATGTGGAGCCATTAGATTTCCTAAAACTCATAGATCGACAGTAATTACGAAATTGCCACTAACCTAGACCCCTAAATGTTAAATCACATGGTTCCCACGGTCCCTTTCATGTGAAATTTTATATCATGCCTAATTATTACAAATTAACCGTACACCTCGAATTTCAGCGCTTATATCATAGTAAATCAGCTACTTGACCTCTGCATCCGTTTGTATACTTATCAGATCAAGACTCTGATCCGTCCATCTTGTTCACACCATATGAATATGCTTAACCCACCATTAGAGTCAGGATCTGAGAAACTTTCACGTGGAAGAAAGTCACTCAAATCTAACGTTATATAAGCCCTACCCCTAATCACTCCAGAAACCTATTTTATTTCCATCCGTTTATGAAACTACCCGTACACCAACCCACATACATGGCCAGAGTGCTAACCATTAAGTTTTCTTATTATTAACAAGGCATCTGACTACCCATCATGTTTGGATCCGCCAAACGGGCCATGTAAATATCATGGCAAACTGATCATCATGAAGATCTTAGGGTTTAGATTCCAACTGCCCGGTAACTTGTTAATCAGGGGAGTACAAATATTATTTTAGAATTTTAAAATATATTAGCCATTAAAGGAGAATCTTAGTCATCCTTGAGAGATCATAGCTCAAATTTGGACGACGAGAAGAGCGTGAAAAATAAAGATCACCTGTCAAATTTCATTACATTTAGACGATAGACTTATGAGTTACAGACGGCAGAAGTTTTGAAAAGAAAAGGGGTAGAATTGTGAATATGTCAAGATTACATGCAGGGCACTGTTGACGAAAAGTTACAATTAAAGTTTTAACGTTGGATACTATTCAATACATTAGTAGATCGTGCGGCCCACTTGAAATTCGGATCTACTTTAAATTTGGGACCATGGGTTTATACGGCGTGCCAAAGACGGTGAATGGAGCGGATCTTCCGGAAGATCATCACAGGTGAACCCCATCTATTTTGAACAACAACATAGAAACGAAAACTGTCTGCATGTTACAGTGGACGTAAAACGGGAAGTCACGGAACTATCACCACACGTTTACTAGTGGTGTGGCTCATCCAAAACTCATATCCATCCCATATTTTGGCCCATGGCCTACCATTATCATACAAAGCAAATGAAGGGAGAGGATTTGCCTAAGCGACATCATGAGGGACCCACACGACGCCACAGCCAATCACGAGTGGTTCCTGAGGCAATTAGACGTTGGGCACATCTGCTGTTCAAATATGTTGTGTCCCACTCAAAGACTTAGATCCTCTCCATATCTGAACACATAGGACTACATGACCTGGCCAAGATGATGAACGGTGTGGATTAGTCACAAACATCACTGTGGGCCCTATAGTGTTGTGCACGTACACCATAGTGTAGTGCACCTGGAGTGCATCAGACGTGCTAGCCAGGCCGACCACTGCTGGCACGAGAACTTCTCAAAACAGAGGGATTTCCAGGCTTCTGTCTTTCAACAGCAGACGGACGAACATCCATGTTTGTGATTGAGGCCCTCAAACTAGGGTCCACACCCATGATCTGAACCGTCCATCAGGTGCGGACCTCAATTCTGACAAAAACCCAATAATTTCCACATGTTGGAGCATCCACGTAAGCACACAAGGATCGGCACAAGAAGGACCCAAAAACACATAACTTTCAAAAATGGAAACACCAACTGTTACAATCCGTGTGAGGATCTCTCCTCCAATCAGAAACCTCTATTTCAGACGGTTCCTGACCATCCACACGCGACTCACGTGCTAGGGCCTTCTATGCAAAAACCGACGCTCAAAACCGCGACCGGTCTCCTTTCTACCCACCGTTTTGGAGGCAGTTTCGGCCAGAGGAGATCTGGACCTCTTGCTGTTCATCCGACGGTCTAAAAACATCAGAGAAATGCTATAATAGAGGCTGGGATCGAGCTCAAACAAACCCACCACCTTTCCTGCAACAAACCGAAAAAAAAAAACTGCCATGTTCTTCTCCAGCCGAACCCACCCACCTAACCTTCACTAAGCTTCAAAATCGAGTATCTATAAGCTCCCATGTATCCTTAGAAACTATCCCTAGCTGTCAGAATGAAGAAAGAAGTAGCAGGTGGGGAGATGCCATTAACGCTTTCATCTTCTTCCTCACCAAGTTGCACCAATCGTTGAGCCTAGCCCGACCATCAGTTACTCATCCAAGGCGTCTATTCCGAAGCTCATTTGATGATGTCTGATTCCTGTTAATTCCATCAAGATCAGACCAGCATTTTGGAGGTAATAATTTCACCCAAAACGTATTAAAACTGGTCGGGTGGGTCTGTCGTGAGTCTGACTCGGCTGAAGTTGAGTCGATTTCAAATCCCTGCTATTCAAGGAGCCCTTGGTAGTAATGAGAAAGCTGAGAAAGAAAGAAAAGAAGAAATGAGAGAGAGAGAGAGAGAGAGAGAGAGTGAGTGACTGGTGGTTACTCGGCTCAACACTGAGTTGATGCGTTGAACGGGTCGAGTTGAGGGAAGTTGCTTCCTCTGTCACATACCGATTCGGCTGCCGATATCGCCGACCGCCCCGAGTCGTTGCCGCAGCCGTGCAAGTCGCTGGGTCGACTCTGCAGGCACTTAGCAGCAACCCAGGTAATTCTCAAACGCCCCATCTCTGCGTTGGCTAAGTGAGTCCAACCATTTGAATGTGGATGAAAAAATCCTTTCATTAGGTGCAAGCCAAATTCAGTCGTTCCAACGAGTTTTGGACTGAGTCGAGTCCGAACTCAGTCCCAAAATCCTACCACCAACAAATACCATTACTTCCACCCCACATCACCAAATTTCTTTCATGACTGGTCTGCACATGGCCTTGCATCTTCAACAACCCACGTTAAGATTTCTACACTCACACGTAGTATTAGACCTTGTGCACATGGACAGGAAACAACAGGAAATTTGCTAGAACTCCCATTCAACTCAGCCTATGGCTAGGATCTAAAGGTTTTCTGGGCCCACACACACGTGATAGTACATGATAGCAGGCAAATCACATTATCCCATCCATCAACCATCAAATTGGTCGGACCTGGAAGATCTTCACCTCGAAAGTTGATCATTCAATTAGTATGATTTTAATGGCATTTGATCTTCACATTGACAACCAAAGTCTCGATAGTTTGTGCATTACATGTACATAATGTTAACCAAATATGAGATAAAAGGCATGTTGGGTTTCCTTGTCAACTATGTCATAGTGCAAGCAGTGAGCACCCTTGTGATTGGTGAACCAAAGAAGAAGTGTGGTCATCATGCACTACCTACCTAACAACATATTTGTTTCAATTTCTGAGAGTTGCTAATGTCAGCAAAAATGGATACCTAAGGGTGATTCTTTTAAACAAATAAATGAATAAATAAAAGGGAAGAAGGAGACGGTTCTCAGCAACGCCTATTATAGGGAGTTGTGACATGAAGCACTATGGGGCCCACAACGATGTCCATTTCAAATTTACTTCTTCTATTAGTTTCCCCTGCTCATTGTAGGAAGAGATCCCAAAAAAAAGAATAAGGAAAACTCAAAACCCAAGTGGGCCATAGCTCTATGATTGAGACATACTTGAACCTAACTTTATAATTAAAAACTTTAGGGAAAGACCCGGCCCTAGGTAGCATATAGAACTTGGATCTAATTGTACTAGTTCCTGATTTATGGTAGGATTCGATTCTAAGGAGACACGCACTCCCTAGCCATGCGGGTAGGCGATGCGAACTATCAGGTGATGATTCTTCCCCTTAAGCTTTCCATCTTCTCATTAGCTTAAGTTATAGTTTTTATTTAAATTCATAATTGATATCTCCCTTTATAATCACATGTGTTAGCTGGTGAAAATTGAATTGTTGTATTACATGCTTTACGATTATCTTGTATAATTGTTCATGCTTGTGGATTTATTTTTGTGGATTGCTTATGAAACTTAAACTGGTACATTAGTGGAAAATTTCCACATATGAATGTACACCCATACTTGGGATGTAACTTGACTAGTTGTGATCGTAATGGACCTTCGACTCGGTGGTTATTGAGTGTGGTCTAGATGGATCATTGATGTGGGCCTACCATCCAGGGTTGTGGTGTCCAATGGTTTTCAAGGATGGTCTTTTATCGCATGGATCTGATACTCGCCCTATGTGGCCTACTTTGATATCGCCCTATGTGGCTTTGTTCTAGTATTTTTCCTATATGGGTTGAATGTTTTATACTGTACAACCATGCGATGGTAAGCCCCATATATTGGAATATGATTGACCACTAGTCGATGGGTTCCATTAAACATCCTAAGATGGTAGTCTCATGGGCCGGGGATGGTGGAATGGGACACTATGCCCGAGCTGTCGGCCTACGCTGGGCTCTGAGCTCCCCGTAGTGACCTTTGAGCTTATTAAACCTGCTGATTGTAAATGGACTAATAATGGGCTGGCAAATCATGCATACATGGCATATTTCGATGGCTTGGATCACTTTGCCCTGCGATTACGCTGAATGTTGCGCTTATGACCAGGCATTCGATTATGATGATGACCTGGATCTTCATGCCCCATGCGATTACGCCAATGTTGCGATGACCAGCCACATCGCTGTCTGGATGTTTTACCCGGCACCGACCGTCCGGATGTTTTACCCGGTCGACGATTGCATGGGGACCCGACCGGATGATGTTTCCCAGTGTTCGATGATCGCACGGATGAGCATCCCAGGCGATGATTGCATACTTCACGCATCCATGCACATAATAAGATTTGCATCATGTATTGTTTTGTATGCTCTATTTTATAACTATTCTTACCTAATGCGGCGGTGTGTAATCTTGAGGAGTTCACACTTGAGTTGGCCACTCATCCATCAAATATATAACCGTACGTAGCAATGTGGCTCCAACGACATTCATGTTCATATTGATGAGGAGCAAGCTATGGTTGATAAGGGTGCATGATTATATTTGCTAAGGGTTGCTACAGGATTTCATATCTCAAATTTGTTGTAATTTACTTTATTCCACATGTAATATTATTTCATTTTGTAATTGTAAGAATGGGGACATTGGTTTGTATAAGTCATTATGGGCACTCTTTTGTATATTCTAAATGATAATGGAACTTTCCTTTATGCTTACTTGTCCATTCTACGCTCATCTGCTTACTCTGATAAAAGAAGAAAAGAAAAATATATATTTGACCATCCTTTAAGGTTAACACTCGGGTTTTTGGAAAACGGGTCGTGTACTCGGGTCCTGAAAATTCGGGGCGTTACAGTTGGTATCAGAGCATAGTTTGGACAAACTTGGCCTTGGGAAATGATCTTATACAAGCCATAAATGTCTCAAGTTAGGATGTTTGAAATTAGAAATTGAACTTAGGATAAATTCCCCTATATATGAAAGAACGATTGGAAATGTAGAAACCCAAACTTAGGTTCCCTTAGAAGTGACTTGGATGGCAATCCAAACTTATATGAGATTCCATCTGTGCAAAGGACACCTTGAGAATGTAGAAGCATGAACCTAGGTTCCCCCAGAAATTTGTTAGGAAGGTTATTTAAATTAATGAGGAATTCTCTTATAAGTGGGAGGGCATGAGAAAAAAATAAATAAATAAATAAAATAAAATTCAAAGGTTAGGCTCCCTAAAAGATTGTTTGGACAACTACAGAACTTAGCAATGATTCTAATTTCCCTTGAAGATTTCAGTTTTAGTCATTTGAACCTAGAACTAAAACTTGGTTCCCTTGTGAACTACTAAGATTGTTGTTTGAACTTAGAAATTAAATGTGTACCAAACACCCATCATGATGTACTTAAGACTACATAAGGACATTCTTTATACTTGACTTTCAAAGGAACAATTTCTAGAAATCGAAGATTTGACTCTCATAAGACTCTACCAGTTAGAAATGATATTGTTACAATATTCAGTACATGAAATAAACTTAGGCTTGTAGGAAATTCCTTACTCACCATAATGTACGTTAGATCGATCGTAAATGTTCTTTAAACTTAAGGAGCAATACTAGGAATTATAATTTAAATTCCTAATACATCCTTCTACTTAGAAATAATAGTTCCCAAAATTCCACAGTGTAAAATTAATTGAAGGTGAAGTTATAGAATTTTAGAAAAAAAAATAATTTTCGACCCTAAGTTGAGCTTATGAGGACTAGATTTGAGAGCCTTGATAAACTTAGCAAATTTTAGACTCAACTTTCACGTAGAAACTATAATCCTAAAATTTTCATTAGCGCTTAGCTAATCAGAGTGCGCATCGGAAGCATAATAGGCCACATAGTCTTATCTATTATGGAAATAAACGATCACATGATATTCCTCAGGGGTCTAGAATAATTGAGGTCACGAGTTGATGAAACCACACTTAAACGAAGTATACATGGTTTGACTCAAATTCTAAGTCCTAGCAAATCTCAATGACTCCAATGCTCTGATCAAGTAAAGGATCGAGATTTAACAGGATTATGAATGGATACCAAAATCCTCTGTCCTGCGCAGACAGATGATCGATGTATTGTGCTCAAACCTACTACGACCATCTATTCGTGTTAGCCTGAACGTTGGAAATTTGAAATCTTTAAGGGGTGTAGTTGCAATGACTCTTGTTCTAGTGGTACGTTTAAATATAGCTTATTAACAGTAAAGGACGTGATTGCACAGATGAGAAATAGAGTCCATTATTGAAATGAAATTATTACTTGTAATGTTAACATTTAGGGGTACACCTAACAAATCTCGGGACGAGATTTCTGTTAAGGGGGGTAGATTGTAACGCCCCGAACTTTTCGATGCTCGGGCATCGAAAGTCCTCGAGCGTTACCATAAGATTCAACGTGACATATATATGTATACGATACCAATCCAACTATTCTAGCCTTACATCATTTTCCTAACACTAGCTTAACCGTTGGGGATGATCCTCATTCATAAATCAAGCTATCTAACCGTTGAATTTCAAGACAAGTCCATCCATTACGTAATTTGACATAAGTACTTTCCCTTAGAAGACGTGATGAATAACGCCATATCCATAATGATTTAGATGTATGTTCTTTTGTAAGAATTGCCTAGAAACATGTCTGTAACCATGTGGAGCCATTAGATTTCCTAAAACTCATAGATCGACAGTAATTACGAAACTGCCACTAACCTAGACCCCTAAATGTTAAATCACATGGTTCCCACGGTCCCTTTCATGTGAAATTTTATATCATGCCTAATTATTACAAATTAACCGTACACCTCGAATTTCAGCGCTTATATCATAGTAAATCAGCTACTTGACCTCTGCATCCGTTTGTATACTTATCAGATCAAGACTCTGATCCGTCCATCTTGTTCACACCATATGAATATGCTTAACCCACCATTAGAGTCAGGATCTGAGAAACTTTCACGTGGAAGAAAGTCACTCAAATCTAACGTTATATAAGCCCTACCCCTAATCACTCCAGAAACCTATTTTATTTCCATCCGTTTATGAAACTACCCGTACACCAACCCACATACATGGCCAGAGTGCTAACCATTAAGTTTTCTTATTATTAACAAGGCATCTGACTACCCATCATGTTTGGATCCGCCAAACGGGCCATGTAAATATCATGGCAAACTGATCATCATGAAGATCTTAGGGTTTAGATTCCAACTGCCCGGTAACTTGTTAATCAGGGGAGTACAAATATTATTTTAGAATTTTAAAATATATTAGCCATTAAAGGAGAATCTTAGTCATCCTTGAGAGATCATAGCTCAAATTTGGACGACGAGAAGAGCGTGAAAAATAAAGATCACCTGTCAAATTTCATTACATTTAGACGATAGACTTATGAGTTACAGACGGCAAGTTTTGAAAAGAAAAGGGGTAGAATTGTGAATATGTCAAGATTACATGCATGGCACTGTTGACGAAAAGTTACAATTAAAGTTTTAACGTTGGATACTATTCAATACATTAGTAGATCGTGCGGCTCACCTGAAATTCGGATCTACTTTAAATTTGGGACCATGGGTTTATACGGCGTGCCAAAGACGGTGAATGGAGCGGATCTTCCGGAAGATCATCACAGGTGAACCCCATCTATTTTAAACAACAACATAGAAACAAAACTGTCTGCATGTTACAGTGGACGTAAAACGGGAAGTGACGGAACTATCACCACACGTTTACTAGCGGTGTGGCTCATCCAAAACTCATATCCATCCCATATTTTGGCCCATGGCCTACCATTATCATACAAAGCAAATGAAGGGAGAGGATTTGCCTAATCGACATCATGAGGGACCCACACGACGCCACAGCCAATCACGAGTGGTTCCTGAGGCAATTAGACGTTGGGCACATCTGCTGTTCAAATATGTTGTGTCCCACTCAAAGACTTAGATCCTCTCCATATCTGAACATATAGGACTACATGACCTGGCCAAGATGATGAACGGTGTGGATTAGTCACAAACATCACTGTGGGCCCTATAGTGTTGTGCACGTACACCATAGTGTAGTGCACCTGGAGTGCATCAGACGTGCTAGCCAGGCCGACCACTCTGGCACGAGAACTTCTCAAAACAGAGGGATTTCCAGGCTTCGTCTTTCAACGGCAGACGGACGAACATCCATGTTTGTGATTGAGGCCCTCAAACTAGGGTCCACACCCATGATCTGAACCGTCCATCAGGTGCGGACCTCAATTCTGACAAAAACCCAATAATTTCCACATGTTGGAGCATCCACGTAAGCACACAAGGATCGGCACAAGAAGGACCCAAAAACACATAACTTTCAAAAATGGAAACACCAACTGTTACAATCCGTGTGAGGATCTCTCCTCCAATCAGAAACCTCTATTTCAGACGGTTCCTGACCATCCACACGCGACTCACGTGCTAGGGCCTTCTATGCAAAAACCGACGCTCAAAACCGCGACCGGTCTCCTTTCTACCCACCGTTTTGGAGGCAGTTTCGGCCAGAGGAGATCTGGACCTCTTGCTGTTCATCCGACGGTCTAAAAACATCAGAGAAATGCTATAATAGAGGCTGGGATCGAGCTCAAACAAACCCACCACCTTTCCTGCAACAAACCAGAAAAAAAAAAGCGCCATGTTCTTCTCCAGCCGAACCCACCCACCTAACCTTCACTAAGCTTCAAAATCGAGTATCTATAAGCTCCCATGTATCCTTAGAAACTATCCCTAGCTGTCGAAATGAAGAAAGAAGTAGCAGGTGGGGAGATGCCATTAACGCTTTCATCTTCTTCCTCACCAAGTTGCACCAATCGTTGAGCCTAGCCCGACCATCGCTTACTCATCCAAGGCGTCTATTCCAAGCTCATTTGATGATGTCTCGATTCTGTTAATTCCATCAAGACGTCACCAAAGATTTTGGAGGTAATAATTTCACCCAAAACGTATTAAACCGGTCGGGTGGGTCTGTCGTGAGTCCGACTCTACTGAAGTTGAGTCGATTTCAAATCCCCTTATTCAAGGAGCCCTTGGTAGTAATGAGAAAGCCGAGAAAGAAAGAAAAGAAGAAATGAGAGAGAGAGAGAGAGAGAGAGAGTGAGTGATCTGTGGTTACTCGGCTCAACACCGAGTTGATGCGTTGAACGGGTCGAGTTGAGGGAAGTTGCTTCCTCTGGCTCTTCTGGTGATTAATTGGCCGCCGATATCGCCGACTCAGCCCCGAGTCGTTGCCGCGGCCGTGCAAGTCGGCCCAGGGTCGACTCTGCGGCACTTAGCAGCAACCCAGGTAATTCTCAAACGCCCCATCTGCGTTGGCTAAGTGAGTCCAACCATTTGAATGTGGATGAAAAAATCCTTTCATTAGGTGCAAGCCAAATTCAGTCGTTCCAACGAGTTTTGGACTGAGTCGAGTCCGAACTCAGTCCCAAAATCCTACCACCAACAAATACCATTACTTCCACCCCACATCACCAAATTTCTTTCATGACTGGTCTGCACATGGCCTTGCATCTTCAACAACCCACGTTAAGATTTCTACACTCACACGTAGTATTAGACCTTGTGCACATGGACAGGAAACAACAGGAAATTTGCTAGAACTCCCATTCAACTCAGACTATGGCTAGGATCTAAAGGTTTTCTGGGCCCACACACACGTGATAGTACATGATAGCAGGCAAATCACATTATCCCATCCATCAACCATCAAATTGGTCAGACCTGGAAGATCTTCACCTCGAAAGTTGATCATTCAATTAGTATGATTTTAATGGCATTTGATCTTCACATTGACAACCAAAGTCTCGATAGTTTGTGCATTACATGTACATAATGTTAACCAAATATGAGATAAAAGGCATGTTGGGTTTCCTTGTCAACTATGTCATAGTGCAAGCAGTGAGCACCCTTGTGATTGGTGAACCAAAGAAGAAGTGTGGTCATCATGCACTACCTACCTAACAACATATTTGTTTCAATTTCTGAGAGTTGCTAATGTCAGCAAAAATGGATACCTAAGGGTGATTCTTTTAAACAAATAAATGAATAAATAAAAGGGAAGAAGGAGACGGTTCTCAGCAACGCCTATTATAGGGAGTTGTGACATGAAGCACTATAGGGCCCACAACGATGTCCATTTCAAATTTACTTCTTCTATTAGTTTCCCCTGCTCATTGTAGGAAGAGATCCCAAAAAAAAGAATAAGGAAAACTCAAAACCCAAGTGGGCCATAGCTCTATGATTGAGACATACTTGAACCTAACTTTATAATTAAAAACTTTAGGGAAAGACCCGGCCCTAGGTAGCATATAGAACTTGGATCTAATTGTACTAGTTCCTGATTTATGGTAGGATTCGATTCTAAGGAGACACGCACTCCCTAGCCATGCGGGTAGGCGATGCGAACTATCAGGTGATGATTCTTCCCCTTAAGCTTTCCATCTTCTCATTAGCTTAAGTTATAGTTTTTATTTAAATTCATAATTGATATCTCCCTTTATAATCACATGTGTTAGCTGGTGAAAATTGAATTGTTGTATTACATGCTTTACGATTATCTTGTATAATTGTTCATGCTTGTGGATTTATTTTTGTGGATTGCTTATGGAACTTAAACTGGTACATTAGTGGAAAATTTCCACATATGAATGTACACCCATACTTGGGATGTAACTTGACTAGTTGTGATCGTAATGGACCTTCGACTTGGTGGTTATTGAGTGTGGTCTAGATGGATCATTGATGTGGGCCTACCATCCAGGGTTGTGGTGTCCACTGGTTTTCAAGGATGGTCTTTTATCGTATGGATCTGATACTCGCCCTATGTGGCCTACTTTGATATCGCCTATGTGGCTTTGTTCTAGTATTTTTCCTATATGGGTTGAATGTTTTATACTGTACAACCATGCGATGGTAAGCCCCATATATTGGAATATGATTGACCACTAGTCGATGGGCTCCATTAAACATCCTAAGATGGTAGTCTCATGGGTCGGGGATGGTGGAATGGGACACTATGCCTGAGCTGTCGGCCTACGCTGGGCTCTGAGCTCCCCGTAGTGACCTTTGAGCTTATTAAACCTGCTGATTGTAAATGGACTAATAATGGGCTGGCAAATCATGCATACATGGCATATTTCGATGGCTTGGATCACTTTGCCCTGCGATTACGCTGAATGTTGCGCTTATGACCAGTCATTCGATTATGATGATGACCTGGATCTTCATGCCCCGCGATTACGCTGAATGTTGCGGCCGATGACCAGTCACATCGCCTGTCTGGATGTTTTACCCGGACCCACCGTCCTGGATGTTTTACCCGGGTCGACGATTGCATGGGGACCCGACGGATGATGTTTCCCAGGTTCGATGATCGCACGGATGAGCATCCCAGGCGATGATTGCATACTTCACGCATCCATGCACATAATAAGATTTGCATCATGTATTGTTTTGCATGCTCTATTTTATAACTATTCTTACCTAATGCGGCGGTGTGTAATCTTGAGGGGAGTTCACACTGAGTTGGCCAATCATCCATCAAATATATAACCGTACAGTAGCACAGGTGGCTCCAACGACATTCATGTTCATATTGATGAGGAGCAGGCTATGGTTGATAAGGGTGCATGATTATATTTGCTAAGGGTTGCTACAGGATTTCATATCTCAAATTTGTTGTAATTTACTTTATTCCACATGTAATATTATTTCATTTTGTAATTGTAAGAATGGGGACATTTGTTTGTATAAGTCATTATGGGCACTCTTTTGTATATTCTAAATGATAATGGAACTTTCCTTTATGCTTACTTGTCCATTCTACGCTCATCTGCTTACTCTGATAAAAGAAGAAAAGAAAAATATATATTTGACCATCCTTTAAGGTTAACACTCGGGTTTTTGGAAAACGGGTCGTGTACTCGGGTCCTGAAAATTCGGGGCGTTACAGAGGAAAGCTAGAAATTGAGCGAGGCAACCTAGGAGTTGAGTGAGGCAACCTAGAAATTGAGCGAGGGAAGGTAGAAATTGAGCGAGGGAAGCTCGAAATTGAGCGAGACAACCTAGGAGTTGAGCGAGGGAAGGTAGAAATTGAGCGAGGGAAGCTCGAAATTGAGCGAGGGAACCTAGAAATTGAGTGAGGGAAGCTAGAAATTGAGCGAGGGAACCTAGAAATTGAGCGAGGGAAGGTAGCAATTGAGCGAGGGAAGGTAGAAATTGAGCGAGGGAAGCTCGAAATTGAGCGAGGGAACCTAGGAGTTGAGTGAGGGAAGCTAGAAATTAAGCGAGGGAAGCTAGAAATTGAGCGAGGGAAGCTCGAAATTGAGCGAGGGAATTGAGCGAGGGAAGGTAGAAATTGAGCGAGGCAACCTAGAAATTGAGCGAGGGAAGGTAGAAATGGAGCGAGGGAACCTAGAAATTGAGCAAGGGAAGCTAGAAATTGAGCGTGGCAACGTAGGAATTGAGCGAGGGAAGGTAGAAATTGAGCGAGGGAAGCTAGAAATTAAGCGAGGGAACATAGGAATTGAGCGAGGGAAGGTAGAAATTGAGCGAGGCAACCTAGAAATTGAGCGAGGGAAGGTAGAAATTGAGCGAGGCAACCTAGAAATTGAGCGAGGGAACGTAGGAATTGAGCAAGGGAAGGTAGAAATTGAGCGAGGGAAACTAGAAATTGAGCGAAGGAAGGAAGAAATTGAGCGAGGGAAACTTGAAATTGAGCGAGGGAAGCTAGAAATTGAGCGAGGCAACCTAGGAGTTGAGCGAGGGAAGGTAGAAATTGAGCGAGGGAGGCTAGAAATTGAGCGAGGGAACCTAGAAATTGAGCGAGGGAAGGTAGAAATTGAGTGAGGCAACGTAGGAATTGAGCGAAGGAAGGTAGAAATTGAGCGAGGGAAGCTAGAAATTGAGCGAGGCAACGTAGAAATTGAGCGAGGGAAGGTAGAAATTGAGCGAGGCAACGTAGGAATTGAGCGAGGGAAGCTAGAAATTGAGCGAGGGAAGCTAGAAATTGAGCGAGGGAAGGTAGAAATTGAGCGAGGGAAGCTAGAAATTAAGCGAGGCAACGTAGGAATTGAGCGAGGGAAGGTAGAAATTGAGCGAGGGAAACTAGAAATTGAGCGAGGCAACCTGAAATTGAGCGGCCGGGCAGCCAGAAAGGCTGAGCGGCTTCAAAATGAGCGAGGAAGGTAGAAATTGAGCGAGGCAACCTAGAAATTGAGCGAGGGAAGGTACAAATTGAGCGAGGTAACCTAGAAATTGACCCAGGGAAGGTAGAAATTGAGCGAGGCAACCTAGAAATTGAGCGAGGGAAAGTAGGAATTGAGCGAGGGAAGGTAGAAATTGAGCGAGGGAAACTAGAAATTGAGCGAGGCAATCTAGAAATTGAGCGAGGGAAGGTAAAAATTGAGCAAGGGAAGCTCGAAATTGAGCGAGGGAAGCTAGAAATTGAGCAAGGCAACCTAGGAGTTGAGCGAGGGAAGGTAGAAATTGAGCGAGGGAAGGTAAAAATTGAGCGAGGGAAGCTCGAAATTGAGCGACGGAATGTAGAAATTGAGCGAGGCAACCTAGAAATTGAGCGAGGGAAGCTCGAAATTGAGCGAGGGAATGTAGAAATTGAGCGAGGCAACCTAGAAATTGAGCGAGGGAAGCTCGAAATTGAGCGAGGCAACGTAGGAATTGAGCGAGGGAAGATAGAAATTGAGCGAGGGAAGCTAGAAATTGAGCGAGAACAACGTAGGAATTGAGCGAGGAAGCCAGAAATTGAGCGAGGCAGGCAGTAGAAATTGAGCGAGGAGGCTTGAAATTGAGCGAGGCAACGTAGAAATGAGCCGAGGAAGCGAAGAAATTGAAGCGAGGGAAGCTAGAAATTGAGTGAGGCAACGTAGGAATTGAGCGAGGATCTTTAGAAATTGAGCGGCGGAAGCTTTGAGCTTAGAAATTGAGCGAGGGCAACGTAATTTAAATTTAGTGAAGCTAGAAATTCGGCGAAGCTAGAAATTGAGTGCGGCGGCGTAACGTAGAAATTGAGTGAGGGAAGGTAGAAATTGAGCGAGGCAACGTAGGAATTGAGCGAGGCTAGAAGCTAGAAATGAGCGAGGCCAGAAGTAGGCAGAAATGAGCGAGGTAACGTAGAAATTGAGCGAGGAAGCCAAATTGAGCGAGGAAGGCCAGAAATTGAGTGAGGCAACGTAGGAATTGAGCGAGGATCTTGAAATTGAGCGAGTAGAAATTGAGCGAGGCAACGTAGAAATTGAGCGAGGAAGGCTAGAAATTGAGCGAGGCAACGTAGAAATTGAACGAGGAAGCCAGAAATTGAGCGAGGCAACGTAGGAATTGAGCGAGGAAATTGAGCGAATGAAATTGAGGAAGCCAGAAAATTGAGCGAGGAAGCTAGAAATTGAGGTGAGGCAACGTAGAAATTGAGGAAGCCGAGAGCCGAGAGGTGAGCGAGGGAAGCTAGAAATTGAGCGAGGCAACATAGAAATTGAGCCGAGGAAGCCGAAATGAGCGGAAGGAAGCTTGAAATTGAGCGAGGCAACATAGGTTCCCTCGCTCAATTCCTACGTTCCCTCGCTCAAATCCTAGGTTACCTCGCTCAATTTCTAGCTTCCCTAGCACAATTTGTAGCTTCCCTCGCTCAAATCTATGTTGCATCATTTGAATTTCTAAGTTCCTTGTCAAATTCTAGCTTCCTCGCTAAATTTCTAACTTACTCTGCCAATTCTAGGTTACCTCGCTCAAATTCTCGGTTTCTCGGCTGAATTTTTACGTTCCTCGCTCAATTTCTTCCTCGCTCAATTTCTACTTTGCCTCGCTCAATTTCTACCTTCCTCGCTCAACTCCTAGGTTCCTCATCAATTTCTAGATTGCCTCGCTTCAATTTCTAGTTTCCTCGCTCAATTTCTAATTTCCTAAACTCAGTTCCTACTATCTCTCGCTCAATTTCTGCATTCCTCGCTCAATTTCTTGACCTTCCTCGCTCGATTCTCTACGTTGCCTCGCTCAATTTCTGCTTCCTCAAACTCAATTTCTAGGTTGCCTCGCTCAATTTCTACCTTCCTCGCTCAATTTCTGGGTTGCCCTAGCTCAATTTCTACCTTTCTCGCTCAATTTCTACCTTCCTCGCTCATTTCTACCTTCCCTCGGTCAATTTTGGTTCCTCTCAATTTCGAGCTTCCTCGCTCAATTTCTGGGTTGCCTCGCTCAATTTCTACCTTCCCTCAAACTCAACTCTGGGTTGCCTCGATCAATTTCTACCTTCCTAGTGGCCAATTTCTAGTTGCCTCGCTCAACTCCTAAGTTGTCTCGCAAACATTTCTGAAGCCTCGCCTTCAACTCTGAGTTGCCTGCAAACTCGCCATTTCTACATTCCTCGCTCAATTTCTGGCTTCCTCGCTCAATTTCTACCTTCCCCTGCTCAATTCTACGTTGCCTCGCTCAATTTCTACATTCCCTCGCTCAATTTCTACCTTCCCTCGCTCAATTTCTAGGTTCCCTCGCTCAATTCCTACGTTGCCTCGCTCAATTTCTAGCTTCCCTCGCTCAATTCCAACCTTCCCTCGCTCAATTTCTAGCTTCCTCGCTCAATTCCTACGTTCCTCGCGCTCTAATTTTCCTCGCTCAATTTCTAGGTTGCCTCTGCTCGATTTTGAGCTTCCCTCGCTCAATTTCTACCCTCCCTCGCTCAATTTCTACCTTCCCTCGCTCAACTCCTAGGTTCCCTCGCTCAATTTCTAGATTGCCTCGCTCAATTTCTAGTTTCCCTCGCTCAATTTCTAATTTCCCTCGCTCAATTCCTACTATCTCTCGCTCAATTTCTACATTCCCTCGCTCAATTTCTACCTTCCCTCGCTCAATTCCTACGTTGCCTCGCTCAATTTCTAGCTTCCCTCGCTCAATTTCTAGGTTGCCTCGCTCAATTTCTACCTTCCCTCGCTCAATTTCTAGGTTGCCTCGCTCAATTTCTACCTTTCCTCGCTCAATTTCTACCTTCCCTCGCTCAATTTCTACCTTCCCTCGGTCAATTTTTAGGTTCCCTCGCTCAATTTCGAGCTTCCCTCGCTCAATTTCTAGGTTGCCTCGCTCAATTTCTACCTTCCCTCGCTCAACTCCTAGGTTGCCTCGATCAATTTCTACCTTCCCTCGGTCAATTTCTAGGTTGCCTCGCTCAACTCCTAAGTTGTCTCGCTCAATTTCTAGCTTCCCTCGCTCAACTCCTAGGTTGCCTCGCTCAATTTCTACATTCCCTCGCTCAATTTCTAGCTTCCCTCGCTCAATTTCTACCTTCCCCTCGCTCAATTCCTACGTTGCCTCGCTCAATTTCTACATTCCCTCGCTCAATTTCTACCTTCCCTCGCTCAATTTCTAGGTTCCCTCGCTCAATTCCTACGTTGCCTCGCTCAATTTCTAGCTTCCCTCGCTCAATTCCAACCTTCCCTCGCTCAATTTCTAGCTTCCCTCGCTCAATTCCTACGTTCCCTCGCTTAATTCTAGCTTCCCTCGCTCAATTTCTAGGTTGCCTCGCTCAATTTTGAGCTTCCCTCGCTCAATTTCTACCCTCCCTCGCTCAATTTCTACCTTCCCTCGCTCAACTCCTAGGTTGCCTCGCTCAATTTCTAGCTTCCCTCGCTCAATTTCGAGCTTCCCTCGCCCAATTTCTACCTTCTCTCGCTCAATTTCTAGATTCCCTCGCTCAATTTCTACCTTCCCTCGCTCAATTTCTAGGTTACCTCGCTCAATTTCTAGGTTCCCTCGCTCAATTTCTACCTTCCCTCGCTCAATTCCTACGTTGCCTCGCTCAATTTCTACCTTCCCTCGCTCAATTTATTGGTTGCCTCGCTCAATTTCTACCTTCCCTCGCTCAATTTCTAGCTTCCCTCGCTCAATTTCTAGGTTGCCTCACCCAATTTCTAGGTTGCCTCGCTCAATTTCTAGCTTCCCTCGCTCAATTTCTACCTTCCCTCGCTCAATTCGAGCTTCCCTCGCTCAATTTCTACCTTCCCTCGCTCAATTTCTACCTTCCCTCGCTCAATTTCTACGTTGCCTTGCTCAATTTCTACCTTCCTCGCTCAATTTCGAGCTTCCCTCGCTGAATTTCTAGCTTCCCTCGCTCAATTTCTAGGTTGCCTCGCTCAATTTCTACCTTCCCTCGCTCAATTTCTAGCCTCCCTCGCTCAATTTCTACCTTCCCTCGCTCAATTTCTACCTTCCCTCGCTCAATTCCTACGTTGCCTCGCTCAATTTCTACCTTCCCTCGCTCAATTTCTAGCTTCCCTCGCTCAATTTCTAGGTTGCCTCGCTCAATTTCTACCTTCCCTCGCTCAATTTCTAGGTTCCCTCGCTCAATTTCTACCTTCCCTCGCTCAACTCCTAGGTTGCCTCGCTCAATTTCTAGCTTCCCTCGCTCAATTTCTAGCTTCCCTCGCTCTCTTCCTTCGTTCCCTCGCTCAATTTCTAGCTTCCCTCGCTCAATTCCTACGTTGCCTCGCTCAATTCCTACGTTGCCTCGCTCAATTTCTAGCTTCCCTCGCTCAATTCCTACGTTGCCTCGCTCAATTTTTAGCTCCCCTCGCTCAATTCTTACGTTGCCTCACTCAATTTCTAGCTTCCCTCGCTCAATTCCTACGTTGCCTTGCTCAATTTCTAGCTTCCCTCGCTCAATTCCTACGTTGCCTCGCTCAATTTCTAGCTTCCCTCGCTCAATTTTTAGCTTCCCTCGCTCGATTCATACGTTGCCTCGCTCAATTTCTAGCTTCCCTCGCTCAATTCCTACGTTGTCTCGCTCAATTTACTAGCTTCCTCGCTCATTCCTACGTTCCTCGCTCAATTTCTAGTTCCTCGCTCAATTTCTAGCTTCCTCGCAATTCCTGGCTTCCTCGCTCAATTTCTAGCTTCCTCGCTCAATTCTGGGTTGCTAAATTTCAAATCGTAGGTTCCCTCGCTCATTTTCTAGCTTACCTCGCTCAATTTCTAGATTCCCTCGCTGAACTCCTACCTTGCCTCTTTCAATTTTTAGGTTCCCTCGCTCAATTCCTACCTTGCCTCACTTAATTTTCAATTTGCCTACTCAATTTCATATTTGTCTCGCTCAATTTCTAGTTTGACCGTGAAGTGACTGAAATTGACAGCGAAGTGAATGAAATGTATTTTCAACCATCGACCTGATAGAATCTTGGAAAATAACTAGGTTGGTTGGCTAAAGTAGCTTCTCTTACCCCAAAATCACATGTGGTACGTCAAGTAACTAATTTTGGTTTAGAAGATATTCTTGTTAAATGATTAAATAAATAAATGAAAAAAAAGAGGGAAAAATTTTTTATATGCTTATATATACCTATTTATATAAATATGTATTAAAGAAAATTGTAGGTATAATAAATTTCTCCATGTAAAAAATAAAAAAAAAAATAAAAAATAAATAAATAATTTCATAGACTGACATAGACTACAGTTATGGCTACGGTTATAATCCGTAGCTAAAGGTAATACACCTTTTTCGATATATCGACAGATAGTCGATATATCGAAAATTGTAAGATTTTTGAGGAAAACTCACTGGACAGTTCTGGACCATATTCGATATATCGACTGGCTGTCGATATATCGACGATTTTTTTTTTTTTTTTTTTTTTTTTTTTTTTTTTTGTTGTTGTAATCCCACCACTTTTTGTGGGTCCTATTATGAGGTATGTGTTATATCCAAACCGTTCATATTTTTGCAAACTCGTATTAAGGTTTGAGACGAAAAATAAGACAGATCTAGCTATCAAGTGGACCACACTGTTAAAGGCTGTGGATGATTGAACGCCTACCATTGAAACCCTTTTAGGGGTCACAGAAGTTTTGGATCATTATGAAACTTGTTTTTCCTCTTCATCCTAGCCTTTGTGGCCTTATGGATAGATTGGATGGAAAATAAATGTTATGGTGGACCCTACAAAATTTTTAACGGTGAAAATCAATTTCCCCGCTGCTCTTTGTGGTGTGGTCCAGTTGATCTTTGGATATGATATTTTTTTTTTTGAATAATGCTCCGAAATAATCTTGAGATATGGATGAACGTTGTGGATATAATAAATATATAGCTGTGCGGCCATGTAACTTTGATCTCTTTTAAGCCGTTCGTACAACTCTCAGTTCGAGGAGCGTCAGCGCACGTCTTCGCTGCGAAAAGGAGGGGTAGTTTCGTCCTCAACGTCCCTGTCCGCACGTGATAGTCTAGATTGGTAACTAAGGTTTGTATTCTTCCGTAGAAACCGCTGGGTAAAAGGGTTTGTCTACAGTAGTCATTTTCTCTAATTACTCGGATGCAAGCTCCACCCAAGTGGCATCCTAGTTGGCACTCTCTAGACATTCAATGAATGGTTGAAATGGCAACTAGATTCAGTTAATCAGAATCAAGAATGATCTTCCGCTATGATCATGGTAGAATGACAGAGAGGAAATCTTAATGGGACCCACAATGAAAAGGGTAAAATCATCGTTTCAGGGAGAGCAGATCAGGTGAGACCCTGGATCCAGTGATGTCGGTGGGACCCCTGATTGTGGGGCTTACAGTGATACATGTGCCTTAAATCCACACCATCCAACGGTTTTGAAAGCTCATTTTATGGCATGACCAAGAAAATGAAGCAGATCCAAGTCTTATGTGGACCATACGACAGGAAACAGTAGTGATTGAATTCACACCATTAAAAACTTTATGAGGGCCACATGAATGTTTGTTTTCCATCCAACCTGCTGATAAGCTCAGAAAGATCTGGATGAAGAGACCACACAAACATCAGCTTGATCCAAAACTTTCGAGAAGTTTTTAATGGTTGATTAACACTATTTCCTATGTTATGATTCACCTAAGATTTGATCTGCTTCATGTTTTGAATCATGCCCTAAAATGAGCTTTCAATATGAATGGTCGCATAGATGTAGTTACATACATCATGGCTGACCCCACAATCAGCGGTTCCACCCACCTCAATGGATACTACATCTCACCTAATCCGCTCCCCACTTCATGCAGGAGCTTTTTACTTTTCACCGTGGGTTCGATGCTTGTGCATGGCATGATGCTTTATCAATGGTGATTGATAAGTCATAAAGTCTCTAAATCCATTTGGAAAGTGGAAAGCTATATTGAAAGTGTATTTTATTTAGTGCATAGTTAATATCTTCCTGTAAGAAAAGATAGAGATAGATGCTGCAATTACTTTAACTTCAATCTCCTTCCTTTGAATTAGTTTTGGACATATAAAGCAAATGTCAAGTACTATTTCGATTTAATTGAATTTTGGGAGCAGCATGACTGAATCCTTTATATATTTGGAAAGCTTTGATTATCTTCAAGAAATATTAAGTAGTATGCGCCTTTAAACCACCCTCAACATTTTCTAAGTGCCAGGACTTTTTTCCTATTTTATTTTCTACATGTTCCTCTTCCTTTCCCTATTACAGCAACTTCCACGTAATGGTAGAGCATGGCAATTATTGTAAGCTCAAACGTGTGCGGTACACCAATGATGTTTTTTTGGAGAAATCCAAACCGTGAATCAGTTGAGTGTACTCATGTTTACCGTACATCAAAATAATACTCATGATCCAAAACTCAAGGGACAACAGAGATCAATGTACAATCACTCCTAAAATCCATATACTCACATGTCTGGCCTACCTGTCTTTTTCAATGATATGAAATTTTGTCTATCCTTTCTCCCAATGGGGCTCTACCAACTAACAGGTCATATGATGTGTACACAACATGGTGGACCACATTCCATTTGAAACTTTCTATGGTGAGCATTGCCCTCCATATGTTCCCATTGTTCCCTAAGTGTGGCCCACCTTAGTTATAGATAAATCTGGTTTTTGGGATATAGACCTAACATGTGGAGATAAATCCAATTGACAGGTTAGATGGTACTCACACATCACAGTGCGCCCCATGTAGCCACCATACATTCTCTTAGAACTTTTTTATTTTATTTTTTATTTTTATTTTTTACACACGCACACACACCCCCACACACTCACGCTGGTGGAATTTCACCACTTATCGGTACTCAAACCCTTGACCGGGAGTTGAAACTCCTGAGAGTCTACCACCCGGGCAAGAGTAAGGACCCATTCTATTAGAACTTAGGTCATCATTCCCCTTGGCAATTCACTACTTTTCCACATGAATTGTAAGTGCCATACCCACTTATATGATATGACTCCTTGGATGCAACATCACCATTGGCTGTCTTAGCAAAAACTTAGCTGGACTGGACTAGACACTGACTCAGATGAGCCTCGAGTCTTGAACACATGCAATTAGGGTTTGGCAATAGGCCAGTGAGGCCTTGCATGCCCTAACTGAACTAAAAATGCATGGCACTAGCTCTAGCCATTCTAGATAAAGTCGGATCGGGATCGATAATGATCATGTGAGTCTTTTTTGGTGCAATTGTGCGGTTTTTCATGTTTCTTACTGAAGGCCTCCTATATGTAAAGGGTGGCCCGAATGTACATGGCTTCTTTTTGGAACGGAAAAACTTTTTTTTTTTTTTTTTTTTCTTAAAATTTTTTTTTTTTAAATTTTAAAAAGCTCTAGCCATATAAGGTTAAGTTGTCCACGGCCAACCAACATAAGTAAAAGAGTTAAATGATCAAAGGTTTAAAATAGTTTTTTTTTTTTTTTTTTTTTTTTTGTTTTTTTTTTGAGGCATCCCCTCTTACCCACTAAAAGGCCCATCACATAGATGATTTTGATCAAAGAAACATGTACATGTCCAAAGACCTTTAAAACTACGTAATTGTGCATGTTAAATGGGGATTTTTTCTACTCATTTTATATGATGGTGGTGGCCTCCTTTATGATAGGACCAATGACCCAAGTTGGACTATTCATCAAACACCGGACCTAGATTTCAAGCCTCGGCTCAGCCCTCAGGCTAAGTTTAGGGGGCAAGCCCTAGCCAGCTTGGCCACCACTCCGGGCTTATTGCCACCCTGTAGGCATGCAAAATGCCAGACATTAGTTCAACTGCATCAAGTTTTCATTTGAGTTCAACCGAGTAGTCAAGTGACCGAGTTGTGGTGAAATCTAGTTATTCCACAGTCTAGTTGACTAACTCAGTCGAGTCTTTTCAACCTGCACTCTTAATGCATATTTGCATCGTGCATTAAAAAGCGATAACAACCAGTAAATGGGATAGTGGCTTCACCCTCAGCTATCACTTCTTCCCATTTCCAGTGGCTAAGATTACTCCATATTCCACATTTGCTCCCGCCAGAATCAAGTTAACTTATAATGCAACCATATCTTTCCAGCCATTATGCCAGTACTCCTAAATGGTGGGCCCCACAATCATTCCAATAGCGATACGGATTTCCTACCCATGTAGCATGTGGGCATGAAAATATAGCTGAATGGACGAGTAGTGTACTTGGGCTGTAGGCGATTAGTAATTTAAAAAATAAAAAATAAAAATAAAAATGATGAAATACCTTAACGAGTGCTGGTGACACATTATGTATGCCACAAGTTTTTATTTTTATTTTTATCTGCCTCAAGATGCCTGATCTGAGCTTTCCATTAGGTGGGCCACGATATCTACATCTTCTGGCCTAAAATCCAGGCCGTTTAAGTCATCAAATGATCCACAAGATGACAAATGAAAAAAGAAAAGAAAAAAAGAAAAAGAAAAAAAAGAAACAGCATTAGCTGTCCATTTGTTTTTTCTGTTGTGACCCACCCACGTAGTGAAATTGCCTGATATTTGGGCCATAAGTCTAATCAATGTGGCACTTGCACATGTGTGCCATATTGTCACTTGTGCTTACATAAATGGCTAGGATTCTACACACATGTGGACATACCAAACCTAAAAAACTACATGTTCAGAAACGGATTGGGTCTTAATTCTATATACTAAAACACTTGTTTGCACAACATGAATACACAATTAATACAATTAACAAACATTTCGATAACCAATTATCAAACCTTCAGGTTCCAACGGTACAATGACTGAATGCAATGCATCTGACGGCTCCAATGGCGCCGGGGCCTCATTACAGCCAACGATCTTCCGACACGTGTCTACTAAACATTGCCTGCAATTGGGACATGACGAATGCGACGCAAGCCATTCATCGATGCACCTGAGATGGAACCCATGTTTGCACTTGGGCAAGACCCGCACCTGCTCACCGTCAAGGAAGTCCGTTAGGCAGATGGTGCACTCAGGCAGCTTCAAGCTCGTCGAGTAGGTTAGCGCTGGGAAGGTCTTGAGAGCTTTCCTATCGACACCCTTGTTGGCTAGGCGGGCTGTTGGGGTCCGGTCCCTAGACTGGAAGACCACTCGGTTTGAGCACCTTAGCGCACACCTGATGATTGAGTTGAGGCCCAGAGCGCAAATTACCGCACAAAGGAGGATGGAAAGGATCATGACGACGTTGGCATCGAAGGTGTTCTCACCCATGAGGGTCTGGGATGAATCGTGGTCGGCTGCCGCGATAGGTGCAGCTGCTACTGTGGGAGGTGGATGGTACAAAGGATTGTGTAGTAGCAATCTCCTTGAGTATAAGTTGCCTAGAAAAGAGCCAAACAAGGAAGAGGTGGAAGACAACATGGTGAAGTAGATGGAATTTGATGGAGTTGGGTGTGATGGGAGAGAGATTTATATAAATAGAGAAGGAAGAGTAAAGGGTAGTTGTAGCTTTTTCGACAATATTATATGCTCTTTGATCCAGTACATAAATTCAAGTTGGCCCAAGTGGGTCCCATGCATGATTATGGTGTACTCGTCTGATGGGACTCATCGGGACCGCATCCTGATCGAACGATCACTTCTACCGTCCACGTTCCTTGCCTGTTTTCACGTGGATGTGAATATCCAACCGTTGATATTTCCTGTGATATAGGTTCCTCTTATCTAACTGTCTTTATTAATTATGGTTGGGCTTAATTGGGTCCCACTGAAATTTATACAGTGATAAAAGCACTAAAAATTCACACCCAACATGGCGCACTATTATATTATTTAGGAAATCCGAGTGAACAAACCTTTTATCAAATATTCTAACTCATGGATACTCGAATGATGAGAAGTTATCCATTGCTTTGCCTTTAAACGCACTAAATCCCCGAGTATCTTTTCTTGGCTGAGTCGATGAGCATCATTCGGAAGAAGGGTAGGACCCTCACTCAGCTTGGGTTTTCAATTCTGACAAGTGGGGCCCATTTCTCAGTGATCCACATCATTGGTGTATTGGACTAATCTTGGGTGGATTAATTCCAAAATTCTCCTACAACTACTATTTTTGATCTTTATGACACTTGAGTAAACAGGATGCAATTTGTAGAGAATGGGAGCTTTTAAGCAAGCATTTCAGGGAGAGGGAGGTCAAAACGTCACTCAAAGGTCTCATCAACTCGTCTTTTTTAATTTATTCAAATGCCAGAAAGAAGATTGGTGGTATAATCGATGTAGGCATCTCTCTGTAGAAGAAGAACATTTATTTTCCCTACTTCGATTAGGCGTATTTGTGTTACCGGAGATTCTCTCGCCTAACAAACGCGGCGATAGTTCTAGGTTAGGCAATGTGCAATCAATCAAGGGCTTGCCACTTTCCAACTCGTTGCTAAGTCATCTTAATATCCTCTTCTTTTAGCTGTTAGGCAAGGTGTGGCCCTAAATATCTTCTCCTTTTAGCTTTTAGGTAAGATCTCCTGTAGGAAGCCTGTAAAGAGAAAACAACAAAGCAATTAGTTTCCAGCTAGTCATCTCGAACCTACTTAGCAAGTCCAAAGCATATCTTATATATATATATATATATATATATATATATATATATATATATATATATATATATATATATATATATATATATATATATAGAAAACGCTCACCTGCAACCAGTTCGTACGTAGCACGTACGAACTTTTTGATGACCCATCATACGTGATGAATCTCACAAATCTGAACGGTTCACATGAAGCGAACCTCATGAAACCCTATAGAATGAATTTTTACTTTGATCCGAAACTTTGGTGGACCGTGAAAAATGTAAACAGCTTCTTTCCTTGATTTTAATTTCTCTTTGCTATGGACGGTATGGATAAAAGTTTTAGATAAAAGTAAAACTTGGTCCTAGGGGGTTTTACTAGGTGCTGCTTCACATGAACGGTTCAGATTTTGGATCAACATCACATATGATAGGTTCTTAAAAAAGTTAGTACGTAAATACGTACGAACTGGTTCGCAGGTGAGCGCTTCTCATATATATATATATATATATATATATAACAGAAGAAAAATATTCCTTTTTCACACTTTTCCAACATTATAAATATCAAATGATACGCACTTGTCTCTATTAGAAACAGTGCTTGAACCCCACATAATAAATTAAAATATGTTAGGTTGAGTTTGGTTTGATTCTAATTATCAACCTGAGCCTACCATAAGTGTTTACATGTTGCGCCAAAGATCATAAATATCATGAAATTTCATTATTAAGCAATTTAATTTAGTGAATATATCATGAAACTTTATGATATTTTGTGCAACCAAATGCACTCTTATGGCATTTTGGATAGAATGAGAACTATGGAATGCAATCAATTTACATTGGCAATGTATTTGCAATTGTATGCAATGATGCTCCAGCAAAGTGGTTGCATTTGCTTTCCCCTTATTACAAAAAGGGGATAATCTTCTTCTTCTTCTTTTTTCCCCCTTAAAGTTCAATGGAGAAATGTGTCTTTGATGTGGCATTTTAAATGACAATTTTGGATAAAAGAAAAGTTTTCTTGTGAGATCACAATCTAAATAGTGGAAAACGTAAATGAAAAGCATTATCAAGGGCTTCTCTTCAGTAAAACAAACTGGCAAAGGGATTCTCTTCAACAGAACAAATTGGTGTAGAGGGTTTGCTTTCCCCATCACTGGTGTCAATTCACCTTGTACATTTGTCACATTTTCACTTTCCTTGGTGCTCTCCTAAAATTTTCATCAAAGATTAAAAAAGAAAAAAATTTGAATGCCATGTGTTTGGCCATCAACGAAGGGTATTTTTATTAATTTTATTTTCCTTAAAGTGGCTCATATTTTTTTCTCCTCTCTATGTGTAGACTGCATACATTGCAAATGCTAAGTGCATATTTGGTTTTCCTATTTCTTGTGTAATGCAAAGTAAATTAGTCATCATTATTGTCTGAAAGGGTTTGTATAAATTAACAAGAATTATGACTCTACATTGACAGTCAAATACACTTGTGACGGAAATGGGTAAAGGAAATCACAATCATTACATCTTAAATTTATTAAAGTATCATTTTTTACTGTGATGTTTAGGTGAAACAAATAATGGTGTCAGGCTCATCATTGCAATCAAATTTAGGTCATATCACAACACATACAAGAATAAGTAATCATTAAACACGAGGTCATGAGTTGTACTGAAATCCCATTGTACCGTGGGGTGTGTGAGTGTGTGTGGGTGTGAGTGCGTGTTAAAAAACTAATCATTAAACATCACCAGCCATTTACCATTGTAATTGAAAATCAAACAGGCCCTAAGAAGCACATCCAACAAAAGACCATTTGTGGCCCACCATGACAATTTGGTGGTATTACCACTTTCATCAACTAGCATACCTTATGTTAGGATGTATGCTCAAAAATGAGGCAAATCTACAAGTAGGCCAAATCAACAGAAATAACATGATCATAGGGACACCCATTGCTAAAACCAACCTATAGTTCTTTCATTCTCTCTACATGTAGCCCGCACTTAATTATATATACGTGTTTCTTCGAATCTCTCTTCCTATTCCTCTTGTCAAGTGCGTCACACATGTCATATCCCCTAATATTTATTACTTCTTTAAATAATTTTTACTTGACTAAAAATTAAGTCAATTTTGTAAGAGTACTCTCTGAGTTAATAACCTAGTTAGACATAGGATCAAGTTATGGCTTTTTGCATTATATCACATAATACCTCATTCCTTAAGCTAACCAGTATTTGTTGTTAAAGAAAATCCAAAGATAGCTTGGTTGGAAAGAAGGGATCTGTTTAGATACAAGGAATCTACGTTGTGGATACGGGTAACCATATCTGTGGATTTCAAAAAAGAGGTATTGTCTGAATAGCAAGTAGAAATGCCATACTTATTATACTACAACGACCACCTTCAATCAAAAGATGTTATCTTCCTTAAAGCAATCCCGACATAGAGAGCGGCTTGTGTTGAAACTTGAAAGTGATTCCAATGCAATCGTGCAAATTAGAGGATGTAGACTGCGTTCATCAGGGCGGTGGATGGGGCGAGTCCAGCGCCAATTTAAACCAAAAAAAAAAAAAAAAAGAAGAGAAATTTCCAACTGTACGACCCATTTATAGCCCATTTCTCTTTCAAAGCCCACTTATTTATTTTTAGCTCCCAAGAATGAGCCCCAGTGTAAGGACAGCTTTTAAAATGCCCCTGCTTTTTCCTTCCAGAAGCGGATCGGCGGGTGCTTGAAGACGAGCGCTGACGCTCCTTGAGTCATACGAATGGTTGAAAAGAGATCAAAGTTACGTGGCCCTACAGTTATGTATTTATTATATCCATGATGTTCATCCATATTTCAAGATCATTTCGGAGCATTATAAAAAAAAAAAATAAAAAAAATAGGTACCATAAGTCGGTCTGGCTGCACCCCCCCCTTCCCCTTTTTTTTTACACGGAGAACTTTATTTTACTTACAATTTTCTCTAATACATATATTTTCTCTAATACATATTTATATAAATATGTATATAAAAGCATATATAATTTTTCTCTCTCTTTTTTTCATTTCTTTCTTTATTTATTTAACGAGAATATCTTCTAAACCAAAATTAGTTACTTGACGTACCCTATATGATTTTGGGGTAGGAGAAGCTACTTTAGCCAACCAACCAAGTTATTTTTGAAGATTCCATCAGGTCGATGGTTGAAAATCCATTTCATTCACTTCGCTGTCAATTTCAATCATTTTACAGTCAATTTCATTCATTTCATTTACTTCACGATCAATTCCATGCATTTCATAGTCAATCCCGGTAATTCCCCTTCACTTCACAATCAATTCCATGCATTTCACGATCAATTCCCTTCACTTCACGGTCAATTTTGTACATTTCACGGTCAATTCCCTTCATTTCACGGTCAATTCCATGCATTTCACAATCAATTCCGGCGATTCTCCTTCACTTCATGGTCAATTCAATTCATTTCACGGTCAATTCCCTTCACTTTACGATCAATTCCGTGCATTTCACGTCAATTCCCTTCATTTTACGGTCAATTCCGACGATTCCCTTTCGCTTCATGGTCAATTCAATTCATTTCACGGTCAATTCCCTTCACTTCATGGTCAATTCCGTGCATTTCACGGTTAATTCCCTTCATTTCATGGTCAATTCCATGCATTTCACAGTCAATTCCGGCGATTCCCCTTCACTTCATGTTCAATTCCCTTCACTTCACGGTCAATTCCCTTCACTTCACGGTCAATTCCATGCATTTCACTCCATTCACTCCCTTACACTCAAATTCACGTCGGAACTCATCTCTGCCATCCCTATTCCCTCAAATACATGTCCGAACTCATCTCCTCCATCCCTATACCTTCTTTTCACTGATTTTCTTCATTAAATCTCCATCTTACTATCACATTACATCTCACATGTTCCATTCTACTCAAGGCTACCTGCATTCATTTTCTAAGAGAACGTGAATGCATTGATAAATGTGAAATGTTGTAAGCTTTTCTTCGAAGAACGTGTTTTACATCAACGCCGTGGTTGACCGTGAAATGCATGGAATTGACCGTGAAATGCGTGGAATTGACTGTGAAGTGAAGGGAATTTACTGTGAAATGCATGGAATTGACCGTGAAGTGAAGGGAATTGACCGTGAAGTGAAGGGAATGTACCGTGAAATGCATGGAATTAATTGTGAAGTGAAGGGAATTGACCGTGAAAAGCATGGAATTGACCGTGAAGTGAAGTGAATTGACTGTGAAATGTATGGAAATGACCGTGAAGTGAAGCGAATTGACCATGAAATGCATTGAATTGATCGTGAAGTAAAGGGAATTGACCATGAAATGCATGAAATTAACCGTGAAGTGAAGGGGAATCGTCGGGATTGACCACGAATGCATGGAATTGACCATGAAGTGAAGGGAGTTGACCGTGAAATGAATGGAAATGACCGTGAAGTGAAGGGAATTGACTGTGAAATGAATGGAATTGACTGTGAAGCGGAATCGCCGGGATTGACAGTGAAGTGAAGCGAATTGATCATGAAGTGAAGGGAATTAACCGTGAAATGAATCGAAATGACCATGAAGTGAATTCAATTGATCGTGAAATGCATGGAATTGACCGTGAAGTGAAGGGGAATCACTAAAAATGACCGTGGAATGCATGGAATTGACCGTGAAATCGACCGGGTTTAGATGGGGTCGACCTTGTTCCCCTTCAAAGCTCTTTGGGCCATGCCTGAGTTATAGATTTATCCTATGATTTTGGTTTCCACCCAAACTTGTTGAGGAAACTATAGATCTTAATATACGATGATTCCAAGAATGTAACATTAGACCCTCTGAAATTATCTCACATACATCCTCTACATTAACTTTCACTCCAATTGCTTTCAATTGGTCCCGGTATAAAGAAGAAGTGGAGCCCAAACAGCTTGCAGCCGAACGGGTTCAGCCCTTCCATGCATTTCACGGTCAATTTCGGCGATACCGCTTCACTTCATGATCATTTCCATGCATTTCACGATCAATTCCCTTCACTTCATGGTCATTTCCATGCATTTCACATTCAATTCCGGCGATTCCGCTTCTCTTCACGGTCATTTTCATGCATTTCACGGTCAATTCCCTTCACTTCACGGTCAATTCCATGCATTTCACGATCAATTTCCTTCAATTCATGGTCAATTCCATGCATTTCACGGTCAAATCTGGCGATTCCCCTTCACTTCATGGTCAATTCATTTCATTTCACAGTCAATTCCCTTCACTTCACGGTCAATTTCATGCATTTCACTGTCAATTCCATGCATTTCATGGTCAATTCTAGCGATTCCCAATCACTTCAAGTCAATTCCATGCATTTCACGGTCAATTCTCTTTACTTCATGGTCAATTCAATGCATTTCATGGTCAATTCCCTTCACTTCATGGTCAATTTTATGCATTTCACGGTCAATCCCGACGATTCCTCTTCACTTCATGATCAATTCCATGCATTTCACGGTCAATTCAATACATTTCACGATCAATTCGCTTCACTTCACGGTCATTTCCATACATTTCACGGTCAATTCGCTTCACTTCACGGTCAATTCCCTTCACTTCACGGTCAATTCCATGTATTTCACTGTCAATCCAGGCGTTGATGTGAAACACGTTCTTCGGAGAAAAGCCTACAACATTTCACATTTATCAATGCATTCACGTCCTCTCAGAAAATGAATGCAGGTAGCCTTGAGTAGAATGGAACATAGAAGATGTAATGTGATAGTAGGATGGAGATTTAATGAAGAAAATCAGTAAAAAGAAGGAATAGGGATGAAAGAGATGAGTTCAGATGTGTATTTGAGGGAATAGGGATGATAGAGATGAGTTCAGACGTGTATTTGAGTGTAAGGGAGTGAATGGAGTTAAATGCATGGAACTGATCATAAAGTGAAGGGAATTGACCGTGAAATGCAAGAAATTGACCATGAAGTGAAGGGAATTGACTGTGAAATGAATTGAATTGACCGTGAAGTGAAGGGGAATCACCGGAATTGATCGTGAAATGCATGGAATTGACCGTGAAATGAAGGGAATTGACCATGAAATGCATGGAATTGACTGTGAAATGAATTGAATTGACCGTGAAGGGGAATCGCCAGAATTGACCATGAAATGCATGGAATTGACTGTGAAATGAAGGGAATTAACTGTGAAATGCATGGAATTGACCATGAAGTGAAGGGAATTGACCGTGAAGTGAAGGGGAATCGCCAGGATTGATCATGAAATGCATGAAATTGATCGCAAAGTAAATGAAATGAATGAAATTGACCGTAAAGTGATTGGAATTGATCACAAAGTGAATGAAATGGATTTTCGACCATCGACCTGATGGAATCTTGAAAAATAACCAGGTTGGTTGGCTAAAGTAGCTTCTCCTACCTCAAAATTATCACGCCCTAAACTTGAAAACCGGGCTCATAAAATTTTCGATCACCGAATCCGGCGCCGACAGCCTCCTCAATGCCCCATTCTCGGTTCCCGGCATTCATATGCCAGATTCTGATCCTGGAATCCTACAAGGAGGATTTTCAGTATGATTTTTTTTTTTTTGTAATGGAGCATAACCACAAGCATAACCAAGTCACAAAACAAAATCACCATATATCCACCATATCAAAAACTTTAAGTACAATGCGGGAAGGGAAATATAGGATGATAAAAAAGCTCCAAAATGATCAGATACGTGCTCCTACCTCAGCGCTACTGCGATCCAATGCCACCTACTGCAATGGTCGTGTATAAGCTTACGAAAGCTTAGAGGGTGGTGAAGTGTGTGCGCACGACGAGTGCCAAGTATACAATATCAGAGTAATGTAGAAATATGCGGGTAAGTTCATGAATACAACCAGCCGTACCAAGGCTATGTGATGCAAGGCATAAATGTTATCGGCCATACTAAGGCCATGCGATACGAGGCCTATGTAGCCAAATATCAAATGTGAGATACAAAATAAGCATGCCAGTTCTCATCAAGTACACATATTAGTACAGTTTCTCTTTGGGATATCACCGGGGTCTATTACTCTCCACACTGACTGCCGCCTCTCTAGCCGCATAACCCAACAAGCGGAATAGACCTCACTATCTTCCTGACCAGTAGTCTGCCAATACTTACCCAGCTTGTCGATAACAGACTCATTTGCGAGTTGGTCAAACTTAGCCTAGCTTATAGCCTCCTCACTCGGGCGGATAAGGCCACACCCCCTTCCAATCGACTACGACACAATGAGAGATGCGGCCTATTGGTATTCGGCACTCGGGCGCTCATTTATCCACTCGGTCTAGACGTTGGAGCATCTCCTAGTACCAAAAAGGTTCTGGGACTCTCACCCAAGGACATCCTAAGTGCCCACAGTGCTAGGACCAAGTATTTTCGGTATCCGATACGGCTATCCACGATGTGCCTGTGGAGCCACGACCCTGATGTTACTGGGGTATACAATGATCATGACACACAAACGCGAGATGCATGAATCACATTGTCCAGGCATGCAACAATCTTGCGCATATCACGCGCTCATGTGGGTAACTCCTATCAGTGAGTCCCATAAATAATCTGCCCAATGGCACATGCAATGATCAGTCACTACTCATATCAAGCATATATATGATGCGTATGACATGAGTCATGGAATTATACTAAGCATGTTATAAAGTAACGAACTATCCTTACAACGTAGACGGGCCTAGACGGCTTACACACAACAAGTATGGGCTTATTAATGGGCCCTAAGGAGAGTTACAATGCGGACATTTAACCAACATTGTACATACAATGTGGGCATCTAACCATCATTGCTCCCTAGGCATAGCCCGCTATAAAGGTCAACACATAAACTATGGTGGAATCACATTACAATGGGCCTTATGTACATCCCATTGGGCCTCGACCCATGGGCCTCCAATACATCAAAGGGGCCTCATAACATGGGTCGCATATATATCAAGGTGGGCCTCAGCGGATGGGCGATAACTACAACAAGATGGGCCTAATCACATGGGCCTTAGATATATACCAAGGTGGGCCTCAAACATCCCCAAAAAGAATCATATGGACCATACCACAAATAGCAATGGAGAAAATAATTTTCACGGTTAAATAATTCACAGGACCCACTATAAAGTTTATGTTCCAACCAATCTAATCATAAGGTCATAAAGACCTGGATTAAGAGGGAAAACAATTCCCTATTGACCCAGAACCTCCGTAACCCAAATGAGTTTCAATGATAGACGTTTAAATCTCACTATTTTTGCAGTGTGGTCCACTTGATCAATGGCTGGACACATCCTGGTGTGGTCCGCTGTAATGTATTTGAGATCTAACCAATTCATAAGTTAACATAGTGATAGATGAAGTGAAAATAAATATCAGTATTTAAAACTACAGTGGCCCTTAGAAGTTTGAACGGTGGAAGTCACTGTCCACTCTTTTAAATGGTGGGGTCCATTTGAACCTTAGATCTGACTCATTCCTTGCCTCATATCATGAAATGATATGTCAAAATGGTTGGACAGATTGGATGCAACACATGCATCATGGTGGGTCCCACCATCCAGTGGTGTGGACGGTGTGGAGAGAACACATACATTATTAGGGGTCCCACCGTCTAGTGGTGTGGACGGTGTGGTTAAAACACATAAACCATGGTGGGTTCCACCGTCCAATACTGTGGACAGTGTGAATAAAACACATACATCATTGTGGGTCCCACGTGGGGCCCACCATAACGTTTATCTGCCATCCAATCTGTTCATAAGGTCACGCAGACTTGGATGCAGAGGAAAAACAAATTTCGTATGGATTCAAAACTTCTGTGAACCTAAACAGGGTTTCAATGGCAGCCGTCCAATCTCATTATTTCCTGTGACGTGGGCCACCTGAGTGTTGTATACGGCTGATTTTTGGGAGGTCCACTGTCCAAAGGGGGGGCCACCAAATGCATGGCGTGGATGTTCGATACACATCACGGTGGGGCCCATGGTTGGGACCTTGTCCCTGCCTCAAACGCAGCAGTGCCAGCAGTAGCAGGCGCTGCACACACACACACACACACACATATATATATATATTAAAAATATTATTTCCATAGTTTTTCGTATGTGGGGCCCGCATCAGGTGGATCCGAACTAGCCGTTGGTTCTATGGCTCAAGATAGTCTGAATGAGCCCAATATTTGAGGTATTTTGGTGGATAGAAACATCAGGTGAATTTTCAACGGTAAAAGAACACTGTTTTCCATGCTATGGCCCGCCAGGTAGTCGGATTGGCTTCATTTTTAAGCTCAATGCCTAAAATGATTAGAGGAATGGAATGGACGGCGTGGATTGGAACCATACATTAAGGTGGGGCTTGCATGAGCGGCCCACTCAAAAGCTTAAATAAATATATATATTTTTGTTACAGTAAGTACAACCCACTATTCGTTCACGCTCACTGGACCACCACTACAAGAAAAGCCATTTTTACCGACGAAAATTTTCATCACTAAAAGCCTTTTTTTCACAGGCAAAATGTTTTACTGACGAAAATTTTTGTTGGTAAATTCGTAGGTAAAAGACCGACGGGAAAAACTTTTACCAACGAAAAAAAATTTGTCGGCAAAGGTAAGACTTTTACCAACGAATTTTTTCGTCAGTAAAAACTTTTACCAATGTTTTTTTCGCAGGTAAAAATATTTACAAAACTTTTACCTACGATTATTTTTGTAGGTAAAAATATTTACAAAACTTATACCTACGAATATTTTCGTAGCTAAAAATATTTACAAAACTTTTACCTACGAATTTTTTTGTAAGTAAAAATTATTACAAAACTTTTACTTACGAATATTTTCGTAGCTAAAAATATTTACAAAACTTTTACCCACGAATATTTTCGTACGTAAAGATATTTACAAAACGTTTACCTACGAATATTTTCGTAGGTAAAGATGTTTACAAAACGTTTAACTACGAATATTTTCGTAGATAAAAATATTTGCAAAACTTTTACCTACAAATATTTTTGTATGTAAAAATATGTATAAAACATATACCTACGAATATTTTTGTAACTAAAAATATTTACAAAACTTTTACCTACGAGGTCATAGGTAAAAGTATTTACAAAACTTATACTTACGAATATGTTCGTAACTAAAACTATTTACAAAACTTTTACCTACGAATATTTTCGTAGGTAAAAATGTGGATGATTTATAAAAAACATGGATGAGAGTTTTACCTACGAAAAGTTTCGTAGGTAAAAGTCTCTCTCTCTCTCTCTCTCTCTCTTTTGTAATATTCGAGCACAAAATTTCTGATATACACCTGTTATAATATATTTCATCATATTCTTCCTGATATACACCTGTTATATAATATATTTAATCATATTCACATTCACATCCATCTAAACCCAAACTACGTATATCCATCCAAACATAAACTACATCCATCCAAACACAAACAATCTTATCCACATCACATTTATCCATGTATAAATACATATAAGTTTGACATCATAAATAAAATAGAAAAAATTATTCATAGCCTATTTCCTGGTGGGGCTCACAAAATTCAGTGTGGTGAACACATCGCCGACTATGCACACACACCTAGGTCCTTACTCATACCTTCATGGTAGATTTAAAATAGTTTCAATATAAGGTCACGAGTTTAAGTACCCTTTGTGGCCGTAAGCGACTCTGGTGTGTGAGTGTGTGTTAAAAGAAAAAGAAAGAAAGAAAATGCTGATTTATCTTTTTGGGTTGAGCCTAATGGTACTTGGTGATTTCTTATCAAGTAGAATTTATTATTAGTTGTTTTTAGAAAGGTGAGATTAGGCCACTTATAATTATATTAACATGATAAAATGTTGTATGTGAGTAGACACCACAAAATAAACAATCCTATGGAAAAAAAAAACCGAATAAAAAGAGAGAGAACATATGAGAGGTAATCCTTATCTCCTTAGATGGATTCAAGCTGCATGTGCCCTACCCAACTTCCTATAAGGAGAAGTTATATAGGTCTTGAAATAATGTTGGTGACAAATCCACCTTGTCTATTAATATTATCATATTGTGTTAGGACATGACTCTAAAAATGAGATAAATCCAAATCTCAAATAATCTATGCTATAAGAGATAGTGGAGGTGGAAATAGATGCATTGTGATGCTTAAGTTCGAGTATGCTTGCCAACAAAGTAAGATTTTCTTGTTTGTTGCCATGTGATTGGGCTACATTATTATATCAATCTGGTTCGGGTTCGGGATCGGGTTTAGGTTTGGGTTTTCAAGTTTAGGTTTAGGTTTAGGTTAGAGAGTTGAGATTAGGATTAGGTGTAGGTTTAGGTTTAGTGATTTGAGAATACATTTAGGTTTTAGGTTATAGGTTTAGGTTTTGATTTTAGGTTAAGGTTAAGGTTAGGTTATAGGTTATAAGTTTAGGTTATAGGTTATACGTTAAGGTTTAGGTTTTGGTGTAGGTTAAGGTTATAGGTTTAGGTTTAGGTTAAGGTTTAGGTTAAGGTTATAGGTTATAGCTTTAGGGAATTGAGAATAGGTTAAGGTTTAGGTTTAGAAATTGAGTTCGGGTTTGGGATTGGGTTTAGTTTTGGGTTTTCAAGTTTAGATTTAATTTTAGGTTAGGGAGTTGAGATTAGGATTAGGTGTAGGTTTAGGTTTAGGGATTTGAGAATACATTTAGGTTTTAGGTTTAGGTTTAGGTTATAGGTTTAGGTTATAGGTTTAGGTTTAGGTTATAAGTGTAGGTTATAGGTTTAGGTTTAGGTTAGGTTATAGGTTAAGGTTTAGGGAATTTGAAAAGGCCAAGCTATAAGTCCTAGAGGGGGGGGGGGGGGTGAATAGGACTATGCCAAATTTATAAATAAATCGGCGGAACTAAAGTAAATCAATACCCTTACAATAATGAATCAATTCACAATGCTAAATATAAATCACCTTGATAAATAATTATTGAGAGATTGATACAAATTCAGCTTCTAAGGACAACCTTACACCATAATAAACAAGGGCTTATGGTAGGACAACCTTATTTCTAGAACCTCTTTTGAATCAAGAACTCAATGTTAATATATGTAAATGAAATAGCAAGGAATTGATTACAACAATCCCCACACTTGCTTGAAAATGTAAATAGTTACAACATTCACATCCACTTGTACATTCCACACAATCGAATGATAAAAGATATGAAAATTAAGCAAGCATTCAATCCACAAGACAAAGAGTTATAGTGGTTCGCTTTGTGTGTACACCAACTGCTTTTACAACAACACAGAATGCTTACTCCACTCTAATATCCTCACACAGGGATATTAGCTTTCACTATCAAATAGGTTTTCTCGAGTTCACCAAAACCTTTACAATTGTGTCTTTTCACTTGGGCTTACACAATTCAAAAACCCCTTTTTCTCGAAGTTTTCTCTCAAGTTTTCCTCGGACAACCAATACAATGAGATTTTTCTGGCTCAATCTCAAACAAAACCAATACAATGAGATTTTTCTGGCTCAATCTCAAACAAAACCAAAAATAAATGAATTTTACAGAAATGTAAAATACCTGAATTTCTCCTTTAGCAGCCCGGTAGAACCAATCGGAGTAGATGAATGAATATCAAAGTTCAATTTCCAATACTCACATTCAAGGTTCTAAATTCTAATAGATTTTAGATTTTAACTTGTTGGGCGTAGCTATATTTGATTTTGATTCCAAGAAGAAGGAATAAGATAATTCCTCTTTTCAAATAAGATTGGAATAGAGAAACAAAATCAAATTAAATAAGCTAGCAAAAAGGAATATTAAATAAGCACAATTTAGCTTAAAATAAACACAGACTTATCTTAGAGTGATTACTTGAAAATTCTTGAAATGGAATGGAGTTGAGGATATAAAAACTCTGAATTTCGTGTTCAATTTATAGAAGAAAAAATCGTTCCTACGACTGGTCTTAGAAACCTAGGACTGGTCGTAGCTCTAACAGATTTTTGAAAAATTGAGCGCGATCTTTGAAAGCCGTTCCACGACTGGTCGTGAGTACCCTATGACTGGTCGTGGGTCACCTACGACTGGTCGTAGATACCTACGACCGGGTCGTAGGGACCATGAAACAAGTTCTTTGGATTTTCGGTCGTAGCTCCACGACCCGATCGTGGACAAGTCGAAGCCAACCTACGACCGGTCGAAGGACTTCCAGGGGCGGTCGTGGGCGTACCAAAAATTCTCAAAAATCTTCAACTAATTAGGGTGATCGTGGAATTTCTTGGACTAGTCGAACCAATGCTAGGGCTCGTCGAACAACAAAATAGGACCGGGTCTTGGAATAGACCAAACTTATGTTAAATAAACATTTGATTTATGTATCCAAAATGACCTACTTAAAGGGTCAACCTAAGGTCATTCAAACTCGAATCAAGTCGAATGGACATTAAACTTCAACCATTCAACGAATGTAGATTGTTTGAACCAATATCGGAGCTTGAAATCTTGAACAATATCAGGCTTGAAATCTTGAACAATATCAGGCTTGAAATCTTGAACTTTGACATCATGAGCTTTGACATCTTGAGCTTCAACTTGTAGCTTTTTGAACTTTAACATCTTGTGCTTCAACTTGTAGCATCTTGAAGTATTTAAGCAGTGTCTTGAATAAAAATCATCATACCAGCACAAGACACAGATAGATGTTTTGACACATCAAAATTTGACAACCAAAGGAGTATGAGACCATAACCCTTACAATCTCCCCCTTTGTCAAATTTGTGACAAAACACCCAAGTAATAATATTTTCAAGAGACATAAGAGGTGAGAAACATGCACAGATGCACAGATGTATATAGACATGATAAGCAATGTTTAGACATGATAAGCAATAATCATTTTCCCATACTCTTGAGAAGTTTAAGCAATAATCATTTTCCCATAACTCTTGAGAAGATTAACTCCCCCTGAGTAATAGAAGCACATAGATAAGTTTAACATCAAAATGACAAAGTTCACCAAACTTCTCCCCCTTTTTGTCACAAAATGACAAAGGAAGAAGAACAGTAATGAAATTAGTAGTTGAAGCAAGAGAAAATTGTCCATAACCAACAAAAAGGTTTTGAGATGCAAGCTAATATCAGTAAATATTACGGAGATTTAAAAAAATTCAATCGAACTTAAGAGGGTGCGAGGATTAGATGGATCAATTTTGTGTAAACCCTTAGCAATTCGCCTCATATATTTACGCATATAAGAAAATTGTGTGTCTTGAGTAACACGAATTTGAGCCACACGCTTTGAAGAGAATTCAATCTTTCATCAAAATCGAAGGCAAAATCAGGATCATCACCGTAGTCCGACTCAAGCTCTTCAAATAAGTCATCCATATTCACGTCTTGGAGAAGATCACTAGCTTCAAGACATTACCCTTCACCACCATCACCTACAAGATCCACTTGGCCTCTAGCCAAATCTAAAGTCATCTTATTAAGATTGGAATTATTAAAAGGAGATGGTGGATGGGTTTTTCTCTAGTAGGCATAGCTATGAGCATATGATTTGCTAACATAGTCAATAAATAACCAAAGGGTATATCACTATGTCCGGATGGTGACGCGACAGAATAATGGAATGACAGATTAAAGAAGGGAGGCATATTTTTGCACCGAGACAACAGAATGCAAAACACGAACCATAAAAGCGATGAGTTCGGTTTTATTACCGAACGTGGATAAAGATTTGAAATGAATATCTTATGAAGTACTGCGTATCCGGGTAACAAATACCTTGAGGGAAGTGTATGACCTTTATGAGTCCAATGAACATCCATATTACATAAATCTCTAGTAAGCATTCGTCGTTCAGATTCGAGAGACTATCATGTAAAATATTAATTGGAATGCTTTCATCATTGATACGTATTTCCATAATATCTCGCAATCAAATGTCGATCTACTACAAACATACCTTCTTGAGTATCAACTTTAAAAGTTAAATTCTCAAGAGAAAAATCACAGATACATGCAAACATGGATTGGGCAATGGACTGGTATGCAGCTCCACCCCAATGTAAGATGTTATCCCATCCCACAGATTCCAACAAAGAAGGAATACCAAAAGAAGCAATGTGATTGACATTAACATGACGTTCAACAATTACATTACGCATACATGCAAATCTCGAGCATCGTAGGATCATTTTCAGGAGAACGAAGATGACGTTGAACAATAGAAGTTGATCTAGAAGAAGATGGACCTCGAGTAGTTTTCTTTTTACCTCTAGCATCCATATTCAAAGAAGAAATTCAAGGAAACAACAAGATGCAAGATAGAAGAAATGAGATTTAGATAGAACAGATTTTTCAAGATAAAAACCCCAAATCCTGCAATGAATGATCAAATAGATTCCACAAACATGAGTTTTGAATCACTAAAAGCAAGAATCTACAAAAGAAATGTAAAAGAATCACTAACCTTGAAGAACAATGAAGATGGGTTGGGGGCAGCCGTAGCTAGAAGCGTTGGAGAGAAATGAAGAAATGAAGAAGAAGACAAAAATCCCCAATTTTAAGTGAAATCCCGTGCTTTACGACAGGTCGTGTACGTGTTCGACCGGTCGTGTATTCTCACGACAGGTCGAGTACGACAAAATTTACAATTTTTTTTTCTTATTTTTTTTAAAATAATTTCAAATTTAAGCAAATAAAACATCAAACTTATGTACATTATGATACACAAAATCATGCAAACTCAATTTAAATTGCACATACCGAGATCAAACTTTAATTTATTAAACTTGCTTTTGTCGAGCGGTTTAGTGAAAATGTCTCATAAGTTGAATCTCGGTTGGAATGTAATCCAAATATATTAATTTTTCTTCCACTAATTCACGAATGTAATGAAATCTAATGTCAATATGCTTAGTACGTGAATCTTTGAATCGATTTTTAGAGATATTTATTGCACTTGGAATTATCACAAAATAAAATCATAGAATCTTGAGTAACTCCATAATCGCTTAACATTCGTTTCATCCAAACAAGTTGAGTACATGCATTTCCAGCAGCAATGTATTCAGCCTCAGCAGTTGATAGCGATATAGAACTTTGCTTCTTGCTAAACCAAGAGACAAGACAATTTCCAATGTAGAAACAACCACCACTGGTTGATTTCCTATCATCAATGTTTCCAGCCATTGTCGACATCACAGCAGGCTAATTGAACATTAGTCTCATGTGGATACCAGAGACCCAATTTAGTAGAACTTGCAACATAACGCATAATCCGCTTAACAGCAGTTAAGTGAGATTCTTTAGGATTTGATTGATAACGAGCACAAATACCAACACTCAAAGCAATATCTGGTCTACTAGCAGTTAGATAAAGTAAACTACCAATCAAACTACGATACAATTTAGGATCCACATCATTACCTGTAGAGTCTTTTGAGAGTCTTACAGTTGTACTCATAGGAGTATCAAAATTTTTACCTTTCTCAAATCCAAATTTCTTAATTAAACTCTGAGCATATTTGGTTTGAGAAATAAAAATTCCATCAGGTTGTTGTTTTACTTGCAATCCTAGGAAATAGTTTAATTCTCCAACCATGCTCATTTCAAATTTAGACTTCATCAAATCTCGCAAACTCAACATCATGTTAGTACAGTTGATCCATAAATAATATCATCAACATATATTTGAACTATTAGAATATCATCGTTATGTTTCTTAACAAAGAGCGTCTTATCAACACACCCCATCCGAAAATTATGACTCAAAAAAACTTAGTCGGTTTTTCGTGCCATGCTCGGGAGCTTGTTTCGGACCATAGAGAGCTTTCTTAAGACGATACACATGATCGATAAATTTAGGATCTTCAAACCACAGTAGGTTGTTCAACATATACCTCTTCATGTAAATCACCATTCGAGAAAGGCACTCTTTACATCCATTTGATAAATTTTAATTTTCCTAAAACATGCAATGGAGATAAAAAGTCGATTGACTCAAGACGACCTACAGGGCAAATGTTTCATTATAGTCAATTCCTTCAATTTGTGTATATCCCTGTACAACTAGTCTTGCTTTATTTCGAATAATATTTCCAAGCTCATCGATTTGTTTTGAAAATCCATTTTGTTCCAATAATATGTTTATCTTTAGGTCTAGGAACAAGTTGCCGGACATCATTTCGACAAATCGATTAAGTTCTTCTTGCATCGCAAGAATCCAATTTTCATCGAAAAGTGCTTCTTTTACGTTACTTGGTTCAATGCGGGATGTAAAGCATACGTAGTTACATATGTTCTCTAATTGTCTACGAGTGCGCACACCGGTGAGAGGGTTTCCAAGTATTTGAGAGGTTGGATGATCTTTAACGGTCCTTAATTCAGATTAGTTTCACTTGATGAAATTTCTTGTTTTTCAAGTATAAGAACTTCATCATTATCTAAACTAGGGACAGTGTCTTCAAAAGATCGTCAATCACAACATTTATTGACTCTTGAATCACACCGGTCCCGTTGTTCGTAACACGATAAGCACGATTTGTTTAAAGAATAACCTAAAAGATCCCTTCATCACTTTTAGTGTCGAATTTTCCCAAATTTTCACTACACGCAAAATATAGCACTTCTTTCAAAAACTCGAAAATATTTGACGAAGGGTTTTTCTCAAACCACATTTCATAAGCCGTTTTATTATTAGATTTACAAATATAAACACGGTTAATAATGTAGCAGGCTGTATTCACTGCTTCAGCCCAGAGATTCTTAGGAAGCTTCATGCTATTTAACATAACACTTCCCATTTCTTGAATCACTCTATTCTTCCTCTCGACAATTCCATTTTGTTGAGGAGTTTTAGGTGCAGAGAATTCATGTGATATTCCCTGATCGCTACAAAATTTCTCAAAACCGCTATTTTCAAATTCGGATCCATGATCACTACGGATCTTGCTGACTTGAGAACATTTTTCAGTTTGAATCCGTTTTATAATCTTTTTCACTTCATCAAGGGTTTCTGATTTATCTTTCAAGAATGAAACCCAAGTGTATCTTGTATAATCATCTACAATAACTAAGATGTACTTTTTGCCACCTCGACTTTCCGTTCTTGTTGGTCCTATAAGATCCATATGGAGAAGCTCGAGTGGTCTTGTGGTGTTATTGGAGTTCACCTTTTGTGAGAGCTCCTAGTTTGTTTACCATACTTGGCATTCACCACAGATCTTATCTACTTTTGCATTTTAGGTAGACCTTTAATTAGTTCACTTTTGCTCAATCAGTATAAATTTCGGTAGTGTACATGTCCAAGGCGTTTATGCCATAAATCTGTCTCATTGGTATGGACCATGTAGCACGTTTGATTAGATGAGCTACCATTGCTTACTATATAGCTTTTGAAGTTCTGCGACCAGTTAATATTACATAACCCTTTTCATTTGTAATCTCACAACCTTGATTAGAAAATTTAACATTATGGTTGTTATCGCATATTTGAGATATGCTCAACAGGTTGTGTTTTAAACCTTCAACATATAACACATTTTTAAATAAGGGAAGGTTATAGAGTTGGACCGTACCTTTGCCAATTATCTTGCAGTTGCTACCATCACCAAATGTGACTGACCCATCAGTCATATCTTTGAGATCAGTGAATAGAGCTTTGTCGCCTGTCATATGTCTGGAGCATCCACTGTCTAGGTACCATTTTGAATGGCTTGTAGCTTTGAAAGCAGTGTGAGCAACCAAACAAGTAACCTTGGGAACCCATTTCAGTACTGTTTTGGGTTTAGGAGAATAATTGGTCTTCTTTTGTTTATAGTTATAAGAGTGACCTACTGAGTTAGATTTTAATAGCTCCTTAAGTAAATCAATAATTTTTTTAGCTAGCGGGTTTCGAATCTGATTTTTGAAATTTATATAGCTGCTTTTGTGTTTTTGAAAGGTTTTTGTATTTTTAGAAACAACTTGATTAGTACCTTTTCCTTTTGAGTTAGAAGTCTCTCCTTTCACAAAAATGGAAGGAGCATTCTTCTGTTTAGGAGATGTGTTTTTATCAAAGCCCAACCCGGATCGATCACCACATTTTCTTGATCCGGATAATAATTTCTCTAATTTTGGATCACCTTGGGCATATCTCCATGTGTCCTTCAAACTCAAAAGAGAAGATACTTCATTTTTAAGTTTCTCATTTTCAGATTTCAAATTTTCAATTAGAGAGGTTTTGAATTCTAGATCACACTTTGATTTTTCAAAACAATCTGAAATTTGAGATTTTTCTAAAACAAGGGTTTCAAAACATTCTTTAAGTTTAAAAAACTTTTCTTTTTGAAGTTTAAGTTTGAGACAATTTTACAACTTTCCTTATATAAGGCATTATAAGCATCTTGAAGATCTTCATCATTTTCATGATCACTATCCAAATTTTCTTCACTTGTAGAATCATCGTGATCTGAAAAGGTAAACTTGGCTAGAGTCATAAGGGCCTTAAGTTCACTGCCTGACTCAGTTCTAATTTTCTGATTCAGAAGAGGCTTAATCAGACGATTCATCCCAAGTAGCCAACATACCCTTCCTTTTGGATCTGTCCTTTTAGGACATTTGTTTGCTAAATGCCCATATTCTTGACAATTGTAACATTGACTATCTTTCAATGATTTCCAAGTTTTAGACTTAGGTTTAGAACGTTTCTTTTCATTTGCCTTTTGAAAGTCGACTCTTTTCTTACTTTTGAAAATCTTATAAAACTTTTTTTGCCAAAAGGGCCATATCATCTTCAGACTTTTCTGAATCTGAATTTTCTTGAGTAATACTTTTAGATGACTTCAAAGCAATAGACTTACCTTTAGGAGCTTTAAAACTTAATTCATAGGTTTGCAAAGAACCAACTAATTCTTCTACCTTCATATTGTCCGTATCACGAAGTTCCTGGATTGCGGTTACCTTTGAATTGAACCGTTCAGGAAGAGAGCGTAGTATTTTTGCACACACTTTACTTTCTGAGATCTTTTCGCCAAGACCCCACATAGAGTTTACAATGTCATTCAATCTAGTGTAAAAGTCCATAAACATTTCATTTTCCTCCATATGAATTTCTTCAAATTTAGTTGTGAGGAGTTGGACTTTAGATTTCTTGACAATTGATGTACCTTCGTGTGTCATTTCTAAAATATCCCAGGCTTGCTTTGCGATCACAGATATGATTCTTTTGAACTCATCCCAAGTGATAGTGCGCAAGTGATTGCATTTAGTGCTTTAGCATTAGCACTACTCTCATTTTTCTGAAGTGTGGTCCATTGGAAATATGGTGTAATTTTCATAGATTTTAAACCATCAACACCCAGTTACTTCCATGGTAGGAGGATTCCATTCAGTCACATCGTGGCTAGCCACACACTTTCATCCATTGATCTGAGGAAGATTCTCATTCGGAAAACTTTCCAATAGGCATAGTTGGAGCCATCAAAAGGTGGAGGCCTAGTAATCGAAAGGCTATCAAAATTCGACATCTTTTTATATAGCTTAGATCGTTAGCTTAGGAAATAAATCCAAATAAAAAGCAACAAAAATGAGCTATTAGGCTCTGATACCACTTGAAAAGGCCAAGCTATAAGTCCTAGAGGGGGGGGTGAATAGGACTATGCCAAATTTATAAATAAATCAATGAACTAAAGTAAATCAATACCTTTGAATAATGAATCAATTCACAATGCTAAATATAAATCACCTTGATAAATAATTATTGAGAGATTGATACAAATTCAATTCTAAGGACAACCTTACACCATAATAAACAAGGGCTTATGGTAGGACAACCTTATTTCTAGAACCTCTTTTGAATCAAGAACTCAATGTTAATATATGTAAATGAAATAGCAAGGAATTGATTACAACAATCCCCACACTTGCTTGAAAATGTAAATAGTTACAACATTCACATCCACTTGTACATTCCACACAATCGAATGATAAAAGATATGAAAATTAAGCAAGCATTCAATCCACAAGACAAAGAGTTATAGTGGTTCGCTTTGTGTGTACACCAAGCTTGTTTTACAACAACCACACGAGAATGCTACTCCACTCTAATATCCTCACACGGGGGATATTAGCGTTCACTATCAAATAGGTTTTCTCGGGTTCACCAAAAACCTTTATAATTGTGTCTTTTTCACTTGGGCTTACACAATTCAAAAACCCCTTTTCTCGAGTTTTCTGGTTTTCCTCAGACAACCAATACAATGAGATTTTTCTGCTCAATCTCAAACAAAACCAATACAATGAGATTTTTCTGGCTCAATCTCAAACAAAACCAAAAATAAATGAATTTTACAGAAATGTAAAATACTTGAATTTCTCCTTTAGCAGCCCGGTAGAACTAATCGGAGTAGATGAATGAATATCAAAGTTCAATTTCCAATACTCACATTCAAGGTTCTAAATTCTAATAGATTTTAGATTTTAACTTGTTGGGCGTAGCTATATTTGATTTTGATTCCAAGAAGAAGGAATAAGATAATTCCTCTTTTCAAATAAGATTGGAATAGAGAAACAAAATCAAATTAAATAAGCTAGCAAAAAGGAATATTAAATAAGCACAATTTAGCTTAAAATAAACACAGACTTATCTCAGAGTGATTACTTGAAAATTCTTGAAATGGAATGAAGTTGAGGATATAAAAACTCTGAATTTCGTGTTCAATTTATAGAAGAAAAAATCGTTCCTACGACTGGTCTTAGAAACCTAGGACTGGTCGTAGCTCTAACAGATTTTTGAAAAATTGAGCGCGATCTTTGAAAGCCGTTCCACGACTGGTCATGAGTACCCTACGACTGGTCGTGGGTCACTACGACTCAGTCGTAGATACCTACGACTGGTCGTAGGACCATGAAACAAGTTGCTGGATTTTCAGTCGTAGCTCCACGACTGATCGTGGACAAGTCGAAGCCAACCTACGACCGGTCGAAGGACTTCCAGGACTGGTCGTGGGTGTACCAAAAATTCCAAAAAATCTTCAACTAATTAGGACTGATCGTGGAATTTCTTGGACTAGTCGAACCAATGCTAGGACTGGTCGAACAACAGCTAGGACTGGTCTTGGAATAGACCAAACTTATGTTAAATAAACATTTGATTTATGTATCCAAAATGACCTACTTAAAGGGTCAACCTAAGGTCATTCAAACCTGAATCAAGTCGAATGGACATTAAACTTCAACCATTCAACGAATGTAGATTGTTTGAACCAATATCAGGCTTGAAATCTTGAACAATATCAGGCTTGAAATCTTGAACAATATCAGGCTTGAAATCTTGAACTTTGACATCATGAGCTTTGACATCTTGAGCTTCAACTTGTAGCTTTTTGAACTTTAACATCTTGTGCTTCAACTTGTAGCATCTTGAAGTATTTAAGCAGTGTCTTGAATAAAAATCATCATACCAGCACAAGACACAGATAGATGTTTTGACACATCAAAATTTGACAACCAAAGGAGTATGAGACCATAACCCTTACAGAATTGAGTTTAGGTTTTAGGTTTTAGGTTATACGTTATAGGTTAAGGTTTAGGTTTAGGTTATAGGTTTATGTTTAAGTTAAGGTTTAGGGATTTAAGAATAGGTTTAGGTTAATGTTGTAGGTTATAAGTTTATGTTAATGTTGTAGGTTATAGGTTTAAGTTTAGGTTTAGGTTTAGGGATTTGAGAATACATTTACGTTTTAGGTTTAGGTTTTACGTTTAGATTAAGGTTACAGGTTTAGGTTTAGGTTATAAGTGTAGGTTATAGGTTTAGGTTTAGGTTTAGGTTTAGGTTTAGGTTAGGTTATACGTTAGGGTTTAGCGAATTGAGTTTAGGTTATATGTTTAGGTTTAGGTTAGGTTATACGTTAAGGTTTAAGGAATTGAGTTTAGGTTATAGGTTTTGGGATTTGAGAATAGGTTTAGGTTAATGTTGTAGGTTACAGTTTAGGTTATAAGTTTATGTTAATCTTATAGGTTATAGGTTTAGGTTATAGGTTTTGGTTTAGGTTTAGGTTTAGGGATTTGAGAATACATTTAGGTTTTAGGTTTAGGTTAAGGTTACTGAGTTTAGGTTTAGGTTATAAGTGTAGGTTGTAGGTTTTGGTTTGGTTTAGGTTATAGGTTAAGGTTTAGGGAATTGAGAATAGATAAAGGTTTAGGTTTAGAAATCGTGCTCGGGTTCGGTTCGGGTTTAGGTTTAGGTTTGGGTTTTCACGTTTAGGTTTAGGGATTTGAGAATACATTAAGGTTATAGGTTTAGGTTAAGGTTATAGGTTTAGGTTAAGGTTATAGGTTTAGGTTTAGGTTATTGGTTATAGCTTTAAGGAATGAGAATAGGTTAAGGTTTAGAAATTAGGTTCGGTTCGGGGTTTAGGTTTGGGTTTTCAAGTTTAGGTTTAGGTTAAGGAGTTGAGATTAGGATTAGGTGTAGGTTTAGGTTTAAGGATTTGAGAATACATTTAGGTTATCGGTTTAGATTTATGTTTTTGGTTATAGGTTTAAGTTATAGGTTATAAGTGGAGGATATAGGTTTAGGTTTAGGTTAGGTAATAGGTTAAGGTTTAGGGAATTGAGTTTAGGTTATAGGTTATAGGTTATACGTTATAAGTTAAGGTTTAGGTTATAGGTTAAGGCTTAGTTTTAGGTTATAGGTTTAGGTTTAGGTTATAGGTTTTGGGATTTGAGAATAGGTTTAGGTTATAAGTATAGGTTTAGGTTAATGTTGTAGGTTATAAGTTTATGTTAATGTTGTAGGTTATAGGTTTAGGTTTAGGTTTAGGGATTTGAGAATACATTTAGGTTTAGGTTTTATGTTTAGATTAAGGTTACAGGTTTAGGTTTAGGTTTAGGTTATAGATTTAGGTTACAAGTATAGGTTATAGGTTTAGGTTTAGGTTAGGTTATAGGTTAAGGTTTAGGGAATTGAGAATAGGTAAAGGTTTAGGTTTTGAAAATCGGGTTCGGGTTTGGGTTTAGGTTTGGGTTTTCAAGTTTAGGTTTAGGTTAAGGAGTTGAGATTAGGATTATGTGTAGGTTTAGGTTTAGGGATTTGAGAATACATTTAGGTTTTAGGTTTAGGTCTAGGTTTTAGGTTTAGATTATAGGTTTAGGTTTAGGTTATAGTTTTAGGGAATGGAGAATAGGTTAAGGTTTAAGTTTAGGAAATTGGGTTCGCGTTCGGCATCGAGTTTAAGTTTGGGTTTTCAAGTTTAGGTTTAGGTTAAGGAGTTGAGATTAGGATTAGGTGTAGGTTTAGGTTTAAGGATTTGAGAATACATTTAGGTTTTAGGTTTAGGTTTAGGTTTTTGGTTATTGGTTTATGTTATAGGTTTAGGTTTAGGTTATAAGTGTAGGTTATAGGTTTAGGTTTAGGTTAGGTTATTGGTTAAGGTTTAGGGAATTGAGTTTAGGTTATAGGTTATAGGTTAAGGTTTAGGTTTAGGTTATAGGTTTAGGTTTAGGTTTAGGTTATAGGTTTTGGGATTTGAGAATAGGTTTGGATTATAAGTATAGATTTAGGTTAATGTTGTAGGTTATAAGTTTATGTTAATGTTGTAGGTTATAGTTTTAGGTTTAGGTTTAGGTGTAGGGATCGAGAATACATTTACATTTTCGGTTTAGGTTTAGGTTTTACGTTTAGGTTAAGGTTATTGGTTTAGGTTTAGCTTTAGGTTTAGGTTATAAGTGTAGGTTATAGGTTTAGGTTTAGGTTAGGTTATAGGTTAAAGTTTAGGGAATTGGGAATAGGTTAAGGTTTAGGTTTAGGAAATCAGGTTCGGGTTCGAGTTATAGGTTTAGGTTTAGGTTTAGGTTATAGCTTTAGGAAATTGAGAATATGTTAAGCTTTAGGTTTAGCAAATCGGGTTCGGGTTCAGGATCGGGTTTAGGTTTGGGTTTAGGTTTTAGGTTTTAGGCTATAGGTTAAGGTTTAGGTTATAGGTTAAGGTTTATTTAGGTTTAGGTTATAGGTTTAGGTTAAGGTTATAGGTTTAGATTTGAGTTTAGGTTATAGGTTATAGGTTTAGGGATTTGAGAATACATTTAGGTTTAGGTTTAGGTTTAGGTTTAGGTTTAGGTTTAGGTTAAGGTTTAGGTTTAGGTTCGAGTTATAGGTTTAGGTTAAGGTTATAGGTTTAGATTTGAGTTTAGGTTATAGGTTATAGGTTTAGGGATTTGAGAATACATTTAGGTTTTAGGTTTAGGTTTTAGGTTTAGGTTAAGGTTATAGGTTTAGTTTTGGGTTTATGTATAGGTTTTAGGTTTTGGTCATAGGTTTAGGTTTAGGCTATAGGTTTAGGTCTAGGTTATAGGTTTAGGTTTAGGTTTAGGTTATAGGTTATAGGTTTAGCTTTAGGTTTAGGTTATATGTTTAGGTTTAGGTCATAGGTTTAGGTTTAGGGTATAGGTTTAGGTTTAGGTTTAGGTTTAGGTTATAAGTTATAGGTTTAAGTTTAGATTTAGGGAATCAGGTTCGGTTTCGGGTTCAGATTGGGTTTATGTATTTTCTATTATTATCTACTATTGAACCTAGTATTATCTACTACATAATAGTAACATACAACTAATATTGGGGCACCATACCATAAGCTACAAGAATTTCATGTCCCCCTAAACAAGGTATCCTCCATTGATAATATATATATATATATATATATATAAAGTTCTTTATTTTTGTTTACATTCGCAAATATATTCATCATCCATCCAAGAAAATTGAAACAAGTACTGTCACTCTATGACTAACAGTTGAAAAGGAAAATCATGCATCTTATCTTCCCGCCGTAATTGACGGCACGTTGGACTGGCCTGGGGAACCATGTGATACATCCATCCCCAAGATGATTGTGGGAACTCCAAATCAGAGGAATGAAAAGTGAGTGTTCAACTGCAAGTAAGGAATTCATTCCACCAAGTTGTTGAAAAGAAAGGAAAGGAGGTTGTTAGCTAGACAGAGAGATCACACTTGAAAGTCCATTGGGAAGGGACATGATATTTTAGTGACAGCTCGCCTTGACATTTATCTTCAAAAGAACATTTGTCAGGCATTGGTCATTGACTCTTTGAGGCGCAATGCATTGAGTGACAATACCAAATTCTGGTAGGTTCTTTTTCTTCCATGGACCTTCCAAACTCATACATTAAATTTAACAAATATAACAATATTCATTACATCTGCTCCACTCTAACAGTAGGTGGAGAACGCCTCCACTGAGAACTCTCTTCAAAGTAATCAAATAGTTGATCAATGAACTGAAATATAACAAATTGTAAGGGTCCAAACAAAATAGCCGAAACAACTAAATTCATAAAACCATTGATGGTCATGCATGGGTCTCTCTTAAGCATAAGGTCACAGAGAAATGGCCTTAGAATCAGGTTCATCAGGCCCATGAAAGCTATAAATGACCCTGTACCCGTTCTACTATATTAATGAGATTTGTCATCAGCTTCACCTTGAAACATAAATGAATAAGTAAAAGAAATATAAAACAAGGAACCAAAAATCCCTTTGAAAGTAAAAAAAGAAAAAAAAGAAGGAAAAGCATTAATAGTAAATAAATGAAAGATCCATAGAATATAAGCAAGTTAAGCATATGTAATAGCATGAAACCCAATCATGACATCAAATCTCTTCTATACTTTTATGTGCACAGACAGTAATGCAATACGATCTGGATGGTAACTAGTTTCTATAGAGTCTAAGATGGAAAAGGAAATCCTTTTTTTGGGCCTTGGAAAAAAATATCCCATTTCAATATATTTAATGTCAAGCACAAATGCAACACACACTTAGGATGTGTGCTATTTGGGATCCCAAATGTCCATCATATGATCCCATGAGTCCATCTGTCCTTATCCAAAAAAATAAGTTATCCACTCATCAGGTGACACATGCCTTGAGAATAAAATGCTAAACATTTACCAAAAGTAATCAGCTATTTGGAGAAGGTTCTTACTTAATCAACTACTTCAACTCAAAACTTCTGTAGCTCTAATGAATGTATGAACGGTGGGCATTAAGTCCCACTATTTCCTACTACGGGGTCCACTTGAGTTTTGGATTTGTCTCATTTTGAGGTCATGTCCTAACATGAGTTGGCAAAATGGATAGACCGGGTGATTTCTCAAAAACATGTCCGTGGGTTCTCGCAGACATCATGGTGGGTCCCACTTAGGGGGTTGAGTAAAGTCAATGGAGAACTAATTTACTCTGGCTGTGAAGCAGAGTTTTGAGTAAACTCTGTTGGGCCATGGTGATGTATGTGTTTTATCCATGCCGTCCATTCATTTCCCAGCTCATATATTAGTGCATGGGCCCAAAATTGAGTATATCCAAAGATGAAGTATACCACACCATATAAATCAGTGGCAACTCATATATTAGTGCAGGGGCCCAAAATTGAGTAAATCCAAAGATGAAGTATACCACACCATATGAAAAGTGGGAATTGAACGCCTACCCTTTAAAACTTCTGGGGGGGTATACATGAAAGTTTTGGATCAAGGTTATATATTTTTGTTTTCCTTTCATTCATGTTTACCTGGCCTTATGAACTAGTTGGATGAGAAATAAACATCTTCAAGCTGTTGGACTGAACAGTAAACGGCAAAATGCTAAAGCTTGGATCAACATTACTTGGATAGTGGATCCCTCCAGTACATGGTATGAGAATGGAAACAAGTTCCACTACTTCCTCCAATACATGACATGCTAGGGTAGGATCATGTGGTTGCTCTAGTGCATGCACTAGGTGTATGTAATACAGTTTATGTACAAAGTGACATTGTAATTTATATACAAAATGATGAATGTTATTGTTACAGATCCCACATTAATAGTATTATATCATATGCATGCTATTGTGTAAATCAAAGTGTAACTTTGTACAATCTAAACATAAATTTACATTATTACTTGATCAACACTAAGAATATATGGGCTTAATTTTGGGTTGGTAAAAATCGCAAACCAGATCGTAAATGACCCACAATCTGGATTCGTACTATTCAGAACAGAAAACATGGGTGGTTGGCACTTTTAGGTAACAATGGCTTGGATCCGAGTCCATTTATAGCAGACACAGGACCTCAATTCAGGCTCAATCAATCTATAGGCCATTCCTAGGCCTGACTTTCAGGACTAACTAAATAACAGGTGGTAGCCTGGCCCGAATTCGGGCACTTAACACCCATAGACACAAAGGAACCACCGATAACAAAATTATCTTATACTCACCTACATTGAGAAACATTGTAATTTCTAGAAATTATAACATGGACATCCCTAATCACAATAACGTCTAACCTAGATTAATTGCAACTGAAATAATCCGATTTTGAAAGGTGCGTTTAGCTGCAAAAAATATCCTGAATTTCATGATATTTGCTGTAACCAAATGCACCCTGAGCAAAAAATCTACAAAAGGAGATAAATAGAACCCTAATTTACATAAAATTCGATTTTTGAACAAAGAGGAACAAAAGAATACGAATTTAAAGAATCTACACATTCCATTTATGAAACCCATGTTTGTCTCCTTTGTAAAATCCTAAAATCCCCAAATCCCCAATTTGTAAAATCAGAAAAACCAAATTTAGGGTCCACATTCCAATCTGTAAGCCCTAAAATCCCCAAATCCCTAAATGAGGGTCCATATTCGAATTGGAAATCCACAAATCACTAAATCCCCAAATTCATAAATCAACATTGAGATTGAGAGAGATTGAGAGGAGGAGAGAGAGAGAGAGAGAGAGAGAGAGAGAGAGAGAGAGAGGTGGGGAGAAGATAGAGAGAAAGGAGCAAGAGGGCTTTTTGGTGGGCGCTGGAATAAAATGTGGATGCGAAATGTGGGTGCTGGAATGAAACGTGGACGCCCACTTGAGATGAAATGCGGCCCCATCCTAATATATATCATTTATCAGTGCCATTCATTAAATTCAACTAATGTTTTAAGGCTTTATCCGAAAAAATTTGGAGAATATAAGGCTCACATGGACCACACCAGAAATCAACGAAAGGCACTTAATCTCCACTATTTCCCATGATGTGGTCCACTTGAGCTTTCAATTTACCTACTTTTGGGGCCAATGCATTAAAATTAATGTCAAAATGGATGGACGGCTTATATTAAATACAAATATTGTGGTGGGCCCCGTAGAACTTCTAACGGATGTGCCTTTGCCATGAGTGGTGTTTTGTGAGTTGCAACGAGGAGGCGTCTCTTGAACTGACGTCACCATTTTCTGTGGGCCCCACTATAATGTATTTGTTATATCCACACTGTCCATCCATTTTGAGATATCATTTTAAGTTATGAGCCCGAGAATGAGGTAGATATAAATCTGTAGTAGACCACACCATAGAAAACAGTGGGGAGAGTGATTCCCACTGTTGAAACTATATTAAGGCCCATTGTAATGTTTAGTTGAAATCCAACCTGTTCAAAAGTTAAAAAATACATTAAATAAGGGAAAACTCAAATATCATATTGATATAAAACTTTTGATGCCTTTAGAAGTTTTTAATGGTGGGCGTCACTGTCCCACTGTTTTTTGTGTTAGGGTCCACTGGAGCTTTGGATTTAACGTGTTCTTTAGATATTGCCCTAAAATGATCTCTCCAAATGGATGGAAGGTGTGGATATAAAACATACATCATGGCGGGGCAAAAAATGAGAGGTATATAAATATCAGGTGGACCACACCATATGAAAACAATAGTGATTGGATATCCACCTGGTGGGCTTGTCAAAGATATTGTTCGGGTCTGTGAGAGTACTTATTAAAGCATGAAACAACTTACCACTAACAATGGAAAAATGCAATTATGTGCATGTCACCAGCAACAGATCTTCATCCATGAAGGTGACAATTGCCATGCAAGTTGCACAAGTGCTTGGGAAGGATTACCATGATTTCACTTGGTGGACTTGTCAAGGATAATCTTTGGGGTCTATGGAGCCCTTATTAATAGGGCTATTATCATGCCCCAAATCTGTGGACGGATAGCTTCCGTGATACATCAAATTCGGCACTCGACTTCCATACACCAAGTCCTGAGTTCGTCGCATTACAAGGAAGATTTTTTACTGATTTTTTATATGCATATAATAATACCTGAGCATGAAGATCCATGATCAAATTACCAAGCAACACTCTTCATTATAAATCCTGATAGTTACAAGTACAATGCTTTCCAAAAGGTACACAACGTCAACATTCCCAAATCCACTTAGGCAAGTATGTCTTCCAAGCTACTCCAGCCCTGAAAAAATATTGGGAAATAAGAAGCTCAGGCAAAAAGCTTAGTGAGTACACTCGTGTGTGCAGTGTGTCCTACATGCAAGCAAGATAAATATGCCACAAAAAAATCATAAATGGTGAAAGGCGTGTACTATGTAAAGTATGATGTTAATGCCAATACAATGCATATTGAACATAGGAACACTCTGAGTCAATGCTACCAACATCACGAAGTGATATTTTCATTTCTCCTATACCATAGCCATAACCGTATTACATGCATCCGTAATTACATCACCATCATCATATCATCATGCTATAATCATACAATATTGGAAATACTAGCAAGAGCATGAATCATACGATATCAAAGTAAGCGGAAATATTGACAAGTCCATGAGTCATACAATATCAGAGTACACAATACAGATCAGCTATGCAAATGAGGAGTCATAAAGAGTCAAATATGAGATGCCGAGGATGCAATGCAATATACAATTCTCAATGAGATCATGAATACCGTTAGCTATGTCTAGACCATATAAATGTAGAAACATAGTAACCCAAAATGTCATATACCATGGATGTAATGCAATATGCAGTGTGAATGGAATGACCATGCTGGAGTGTGAAGTCGGGATGATAGTATGTAATATCGCAGGCTATGTGGTCCATTACAAGGGACTTCTATCCAAACTAGTCTCATACCTAAATTTGGGTAGTCAGACTCAATGTGGTAAACTCCTGATCTCAAGTTAGTCACACGCTCCAATCGAAATCCTGGCTATTACGAAGGTACACGTAATAAATAGTTGTGCACCACCAGTCCGAGTGGATAGTGAATGAATGAATGAATGAGTATGCAACTCCTGCTCAATAAGTCCACATATCAGTACTGTTCATCTTTGGGATCATCATCAGGGTCTAGTACACTCTACACCAGCTTGCCGCCCCATCAAGCACACAACTGGGAAGTGGAAGAGACCTTACTATCAGCCCGGCCAGTAGTCAGCCAATATCTACCCGACACGTCGATAGCAGACCCATTCATAAGCTGGTCAAACTCAGCCTAGTTATGCCTACTCCCTCAGGCAGGTAAGGCCATATCCCTTCCCAACCGACTACGATATAGTGGGAGACGCGGCCGACTGGTATATGGCCCTCATGCGTTCATATATATATATATATATTCACTGAGTCTCGACGTTGGGGCGTCCCCTGGTACCAAGAGGGTTTAGAGATTTTCACTCAAGGCCATCTATGGTAGCCCGATGCTAGTAATAGATTTCTGGTGTCCCATCTGGCCATCCATGATACGCCTGTGGAGGCTACGGCCCTGATGTCACTAGGGCGTAAAACACAATGCATGAGTCATACAATCCAGTCATGCATCAATCTTGCATATACCGTGCGCTCATGTGAGACAATATCCTCCTATCAGGGAGTCTCATAACAATCTACCCAATGACATATGCAATGGTCAACCACATCTCATAATAAACATGCAGATGATGCGTATGGGCATGTATATGATGCTATGCTGTCACATACTCATAATCGGTATCAACAATTGGCACCGATAATTGGCATCGATAATCGGCTTAACAAAGGGCCTAAGGGAATGTCACAATGTGGACATTTAACTATCATTGCCTATCAATGTGGACATTTAATCAACATCGCTCCCAACAAGTGGCCCACATAGAGCCAAATGTATAGTGGGCCAATAGCATCACACAATGGCCTAATGTATATCACATTGGGCCTCACTTAAGGGCCCAATACACATCACGACGAACCAAATATACGGGCCTAATATACATCACCATGGGCCACGACCCATGGTCCTCAATATACATCATAGTGGGCTATGACCCATGAGCCTTAATATACATCATAATGGGCCATATCCCATGGGCCACATAATCATCACATCGAGCCTTGTCAAATGGGCCGTAAATACATCATATGGGCCTCGGCACATGGACCATAAACACTAATGGGCCTCATATACATCAAGTGGGTTTCATCAATGGGCCAGACTAATGGGCCTCATATACATCAAGTGGACTGCATCAATGGAACGCACTAATGGGGCAACCGCTTTACTTAAACTTTCACATAGTCAAGCGGCCAATACCACAATTTCACATAGTTTAGTATGTATACGATTACTATCATGATCTAGTGTCCACATTTCAAAATATCCAAACATAATTAAGCAATCATAATCCTACACACGAATACAAGGCTACACTAATTATGATAAGTCTTATACTACAACCACTTCACACGTCACATAGTTAATGACTCATATTTGGTGTCGCATGGTTAAGGACCAAGAGCCACATTTCATCATACCATTTACAGTTTAGAGATCATATCGCATAGAATTCAGGACCTTGATAGCATTAACTTGGGTAACATAACCCTACATCACATTCGGTTTAGTGTACAACTTGGTCATACGTGATTCAAGTGGCGGTATCTATATTAATAAGCACAAACTTACATTGTTGAATGGCCATCAATGCCACTTAATTTCATACGGTTAGGTGGCCTTGTACGTATTTCACATTCATACAGTTAAATGACTACATATACTACATATACTCTACCATTGCCTATGATTAGGCGGCTATACATACATCAAATACCCACATGATTAATGGGCCAAACAGGTATATCACACCCTCACGCCACTAGAGTTTACATATTTGTTATAATTAAATATATTTTTAAGGGTTTAAACACAAGTCACATGATCCTATTACATGGGGCCGCACTCCAACCAAAGTGCCAAGTGATCAAGGGCTGTCCACAATCAGCCCATTTAAGGGATTAATCATCATTACTTCAAAAATTACAATACCAGTTCGTCATACATTCAACACATAGAGATTACAAACTCTTGTCGAAGAGGCCCAGTTGGCCTAAACAAGGCTACCACTGATGGGTCCACATGGCATTCACTTAAAATGGGCCTTAACATTCTTGGGCCCACACACCAATGGAATTCACAATGGGTCATATGCGGTGGAGTCCATGAGGATTTCCCATGAGGTTGAGTTGTGTGTGACCCACATGAAGTTAGGATCCGCACTAATAATCCGGTGAAGTCGATGGATGGTATGGATATACATTGCATCATTACCCTTGGTCCTAGGAAAATTTTACTAATAAGAGTTCGTTCCTTACTGTTTCAGGTGGTACAGTCTAGGTGGACTTTGGATCAGCCTGATTTTTGAAACCATACCATGCAATGGGTTGGTCAAGGATGATGTACGGACTCAATAAATCAGATGCATCGTGATAGACCCACAGTGAGTCTTTAATGGTAAATGTTCAATTTCTACTATTCGTGTGGTGCAGCCTACCTAAAATTTAGATCAGATTTTCTTATTTTTTTTTTTTTTTGGGGGCTCATGTACTAAAATGGTCTATCAAAGACAATGTAAAGTGCAAATCTGATGTAGACATTATGTGGGCCTCTTGGCTTAAAATCAAGTCAATCTGTGGCTCATGTGGGCCACACCACACACAAAAGTCAAGAGGGTTACCCTCCATTAAAACATTCATAATCATTTGTTGAGCCATCGAGACGTGGTTCACAAATCCAGTCCATCCATTATGTATGTCCCACTTGGTTGAGGGTTCAGTCCAAGTTTCAGATGCATCCAAATTTCAAGTGGACCCCGGAAAGTGTTTTTATATGCTCGAGCTTTGAGTTGTACAAATGGTTCAAGGAGATCAAAGCTACATGGGTCCCAAAGTGATGTATGTATTATGTCTACACTGTTTATCTATATTTAAAGATCATTTTAGATAATTATCCAAAAATGAATCATAACCAAAGATTATCTGGACCTCACCACAAATAGCAGTGAAGATAATGATTTCACCATTAAACAATTCACAGAGCCCACCATAATGTTTACTTTCCATCCAATTTGTTCATAAGGTTACAAAGACCTGATTTAAGAGGGAATTTTTTTTTTCATATTGGTCCAAAACTTCTATGAAAACGTTCAATCCCCTATCGCTCTTTGTAGTGTGGACCACCTAATTGTTAGATCTATCTTATTTTTCTTCTCAAGCCTTAAGACAACTCGCCAAATGGATGGATGGTTTGGATATAAGGCATACCTCATGAACAGAACAGACCCACAAATCTTGCTAATAGCTTCAAATTTTATTTATTTATTTATTATTATTTTTTTAATGGTGTGGCCCACCTGATTTTCGTGTACGGCTGACTTTCGGGGGTGACCTATTTTCAAACGGGACCTATCAAATGCATTATGTAGATGCTCGACATGCATCAAGGTGGGGCCCACTTCCCTCCAGCATCCAGCAGCAGGACGCTGATTGCTGCAGTGTTATTTGGACGCTGACAACAATAACGTCAAGTGCTACTATTTTTATTATTTTTATTTGTTGATTTTGTGGTATTTTGTAGGTGGGGCCCACATCATGATGATCCACTCCACCTGCTGGGTTCCCTGACTCGTGACAGGTCCAATGAGTCTAATATTTGATATGTTTCGGTGTATAGAAACATCACAACAGGCCCTAACAGTTAATATCACCTAATATCACTGTTTTCTACAATGTGGCCCGCCAAAAATTCGGATTGGCTTCATTTTTCGGCTCCATGGCTAAAATGAGTTGGGAAATTGAATGGATGGAGTGGATTGAATACATACATCATGGGTGGGGCCTACTGTGGTCCCACAACCCCTTCCCTCTTTTCTTTTAAGCGACAGCCCGGGACGCCGTTTGCTGCACGTCTCTCCTGACGCCGGCAAAGAATGAAGGTCCACTCTCTCTCTCTCTCTCTTTTTAAAATTTTATTTATTTATTAATTTTTTTTATGGTGTGGTGGGCACGTGTGTGCATGGGTGTGTGTGTGTGTGTGTGTGTGTGTGTGTGTGTGTGTGTGTTTAGCTAGCCCAATGGGCCACACTTTGGATGGTTTGGATGACATACAAAGGTTCTGGGGAGCCCACTATAATGGGTCCCACTTAAAGTCTATAATGGGTTAGACTTGGTATTTGTCACTTTCTTTCAATTACATCAGTGAACTGATTTTTGTACCATGTTTTCCTAATGTAACAAATGTGAGGATTGTTAGTGGAGAGACAAGTCAGTTCCCAATTATTGTAGGCTTGCACTTGGGATCGGCATTGAGCTTGTTACATTTCTCAATGGTTATCGACGACTTAATGAAGCATTTATAGGAAGAGATCCCAGGGTGTAGGTTGTTTGTAGATGGCATTGTTTTGATTGACAAAACAAGGGAGGGTGTAAACGCAAAGCTAGATTTATGGGGAGGTGCTTTAAAATCTCAAGGGTTTAAAATTAGTTAGACTAAAATGTAGTATATGGAGTGTAATTTTTAGGAACAAATAACAATAGGAGTGGGAACGAGGAAAGATTAAAGATTGTTGGACAAGAAGTCTCCCAAAATGTTTACTTTTAATATCTTCAGTCAATAATTCATGAGTGGAGAGACTGAGAAGGATGTTGCCCATAGAATTTCAATGTGGTGGAAGAAATGGAGATGCACCTCTAGAGTTTCCTCTAGAGTTTTATGTGGTCGTCTTGTATTGCTCAAACTAAAAGGGAAATTTTATAGGATGGCTATAAGACCAGCCATGCTCTATAGGTTAGAATGTTGTGCGTTAAGTAACAATATGTACTTGTGATGATTGTAGCTGAAATGAGAATGTTAAGATGGATGAGTGGCAAGGCAAGAAAGGACTTTTAAATGCATTCGAGGGAATTTAGGAATAGCACCAATAGGTAACAAGATGTGAGGGAATTTAGGAATAGCACCAATAGGTAATAAGATGTGAGGGAAAGTACATGTGCAACGGAGACCAAGAACTTCTACGGTTAGAAAGAGTGAGTGTGTACAAGTTGAAGGTTCTAAAAGGCAAGGGGAAGACCCAAAAGGATGAGGGTGGAGGTAGTAAGAAAAAGACTTGATGTCCTATGGTCCAGCTGAAGTTGTGGCCCTTTACAATGTGGAATGGCAGAAAAGGATCCATTCAGACAACCCCAATTAGTTAGGATAAGGATTAGATGATGATGATGACAATGATTTTGTACCATGTTTTCCTAAGGTCACTTGTGCATAGTCACTTAATAGTGGTGATGAGGCATCGCCGTTCGAAGAAAAAAAAAAAAGATAGTGATAACATCACTCTGCCATTAAATTAACAGATCATAATCAGCACAAACATGACTAAAGAATTCTTAGAAAATTTTAAGTATAGTTGCATTTCTTTTTTACAGTTCTGTTCAATAGATCTGTTTGCATGAGATCCTTTCATTTTCACTGATTCTCAATAGTTAAGTGTCTGATATCTATTTGTGAGAAAAATTGTAGAGAACTAGACGCAAATTTGGGGATTGAGATAGAATCATTTTGGTTCATGGAAATTTTTTTGGAAATTATAGCAACCTAACCCTTAAGTTTGATGAGACTTAATTGTAACTAATAGTTTGTCTCAGCTTCTGAAAACTTCCAAAAATCAAAGAGATTTGGATCTGGATATGTTTTCGGGTTAGACTTGGTATCTGTCACTTTCTTTCAATTACATCAGAATGTAGCCAAGGCCCAAAACTTGAGTGTTGTTAAAGCATAAGGCACTATTCAAAATTTTGCTCAGGGTGCAATGCCTCTAATTTGATGTGCTTTGCATCCATAATGAAACAATCATCAAATGAGTTCTACTGATAAACTAATCTGAATGGGTTCTTTTTCAGCCATAAAAACTCTTGTTTGCATTGTGCCATGGTCCAAAACCAGACTTATGACTTAAATGATGCTTTTAACTCTCAATTGTGGGAATAACATGTGGAACAATGACTAACAATGTTCACAACCATCTAAGTTCAGGAATTTAACTCCACATATCAATGATCAGGAGCATCAATTACGTGTGATTTTTGTACTGTGCTAATCCACAGGAACACACAACATATTAGTGGTTCTGATCTTCCAACACAAATATCAACAAATTTTAAAACTTTTGTCAGTGCTAAGAAGTTTTTAATAGTAAGTATTTATTTATAATTGTGTGGTCTACTTAAGCCTTGAATCTGACTTATTTTTTTGACATGTACCTTAAATAAATATAATTAAAGTAAATGAATAATGTAGATGAAAAAAACATACATTACTAATTATCCACCAATTCATTAGTACACTAGGTTATACACCCCATTGGGAACTAGTTAGAAATGAGACAGTCTTATCAGGGCTATTATAATGGGATTGGATTGCATAATATGCCAGTCTCTAGCCACAAATGGACAGTTCTGTAAGCAAGTTCGCCATGATGTTTCTGTTTATCCACATCATCTATTCTCTATCATACTAGATAATAAGCTTGGTTGCATTGAATGTAAGAGTCATCTTTAGTGTGGTATGCTTGAGTATTAGATATACTTCATTTTTATGCACATACCTTAAAATGATTTGAGAGAAGTGATAAATGGCATAAAGAAACAGATACATCAAGGTGGGCTCACCTACACAATTACCTGTTTATGGCTAGAGAGGGTAAGGGTAGGACACAATCTACATCCATCATAATGTTTACGTTTTCGACCCTGTGGACCTCACATAGCTTCCGACCCTAAGAGAATGGCAATAAATGAAAGAAATCAGCTAGTAACCCTTGTTTGTATCCTTTTTGAAGTGATTTGCCATTTGTTTTCCTCTTAGTAATCCCTGTTTGTATCAATGGATCATAGGAGATCCTAATAACATTTTTTTGAAGGATTTTTTGTCTCTTACACATGCAACCTCCTCTTTTAAATTAGGCCTAAAAGATTGCATTTGTGATTGGGTAGACATTTTTTTCCTAGAAGTCTCTTCTCAGTATGAAGATAAAATGTGTATATTGTTCCATTGCCTTCTTTCTCTAATCACGATAGCCTTGAGAAGGTTGATCCGAGGGATGAGTTGATTGCAAAAGGACCGATTAAAATTATATTAGGTTATCTTGCTGGTATAATGATTTCAGGACCAGCAGGATAACCCAATATAGTTTTAATCAGCCCTTTTGCAGTCAACCCATCCCTCGGATCTACCCTCCCAAGGCTATTGTGATTAGAGAAGGAACTCGGACTAAAATGCACAAACTTGAAAATTTTTTACACTCCAGGATTACTGCAAACCTCATACAATATATATTTAACGATGTATATAATACAATATATATAACATAAAATAGTACATGAGTGTGACAACAATGTACAAGGTATATTCAACAATGAATTTGTTGAAGCAGACCCAGATGTGCGTCGGAGCTATCCGGATGTTGAGCGGGGGTCCATGGAAGGTGAGAACCGCTATTATGACCATGATAAAGCTGTCAATTTCTTATGGACAATATTGAAGTGGCTTGGTCATTAGGACAGGCCATGTTTAGGTATTAGCTCGAATTTGTTGAAGCAAATTTGGATGTGCGTTGGACATATCCAGATGTTGAGTGGGGGTCCCCGGAAGGTGGGAATTGCTATTATGATCATGATGAAGCTGTCCATTTTCTATGGACAACATTGGAGTGGCCTAACCATTAGGACAGGTTGTGTTTATGTATTAGCTCGAATTTGTTGAAGTAAACTCGGATATGCGTCGGAGCTATCCGGATGTTGAGCAAGGGTCCCTGGAAGGTGGGAACCACTGTTATGACCATGATGAAGCTACCCATTTATTATGGACAACATTGGAGTGGCCTGATCATTTGGACAGGCCATGTTTATGTATTTGCTCGAAATTGATGGAGCAAATTCGGATGTTGAGCGCGGGTCCCTTGAAAGTGAGAACCGCTGTTATGACCATGATGAAACTGTCCATTTCCTATAGATAGCATTGGAGTGGCCTGGCCATTTGGACAGGCCGTGTTTATATATATATTTGCAGGGACCACACCCTTAACCTAAACCACACCATAAACCTAAACCTTAACCTATAACCTAAACTTTAACCTATAACCTATTACCTATAACCTAAACTCAATTCCCTAAACCTTAGCTTATAACCTAACCTAAAGCTAAACCTATAACCTAACCTAAACCTATTCTTAAATCCCAAAACCTATAACCTAAACCTAAACCTTAACCTAAACTTATAACCGATAACCTAAACCTAAACCTATAACCTAAACCCGAACATAAACCCGAACTTGAAATACTTAACCTAAACCTAAACATATACCCCATAACCTAAGCCTATACCTAAACATATAACCTTAACATAAACCTTAACCTATAACCTAAAGTTTAACCTATAACCTATAACCTAAACTTATAACTTATAACCTAAACTCAATTCTCTAAACCTTAACCTATAACCTAAACCTATTCTCAAATCCTAAAACCTATAACCTAAACCTAAACCTTAACTAAAACCTATAACTTAAACCTTAATCTATAACCTATAACCTAAACTTATAACCTATAACCTAACCTTAATCTAAACCTAAACCTATAACTTAAACCTATAAACAAAAACCTAAACCTAAACCTAAAACTTAAATGTATTCTCAAATCCTTAAACCAAAAGCTAGACCTAATCCTAATCTCAACTCCCTAACCTAAACCTAAACCTAAACTTGAAAACCCAAACCTAAACCCGATCCTGAACCTGAACCCGATTTCATAAACCTAAACCTTAACCTATTCTCAATTCCCTAAAGTTATAACCTAAAACCTATAACCTAAACTTATAACCTTAACCTTAACCTAAAACCTAATTGTATTCTCAAATCCTTAAACCTAAACCTATACCTAATCCTAATTTCAACTACTTAACCTAAACCTAAACCTAAACTTGAAAACCCAAACCTACACCCGATCCCGAACCTGAACCCGATTTCCTAAACCAAAATCTTAACCTATTCTCAATTCCATAAAGCTATAACCACTAACCTATAACCTATAACCAAAACCTATAACCGTAACCCAAACCAAAACCTATAACCTAAACCTTAACCTATAACTTATAACCTATAACCTAAACTTATAACGTATAACCTAACCTTAACCTAAACCTACAGCCTAAACCTAAACTATAACGCCCTGAAAATCGGGGGTCGAGTGTAACTCAACTCCCGAGTTCCAATGCATCACTTATGCAACATATTTAATGATGTTTGAATGTTGTCTGTGTTAGAGCAATAAACATGAATGAGATTATACCAAAACAGTAATTCATACTCCAGATCAATTGTATAAAAGCAAGCGGAAGACTGAACTGTATATATATGTATGTAAAGAAATAAAATAAACGTTTCATTCTCCAGAGTATGAATCCATCTGAGTCTCCATATACATTTCTGTGTATAATCAAAATGTCAAAAATAAACTAGGTACAATCCCTGTAGAACCCGTCGATCCTGGCAACCTAGTCGAAGCCGCCGAGAACTGCATATACGAGAACTCCTCCTGGTCCTCGTCATAATCAGCTCCGCCTCCCGAGTCGTCGGATCGCCAAACTCGAGATGCAGTCGGTTGGTGTGCGCAACACCGTCCCCGTAACGTGGGAGTGAGTAGCTAACTCGGTGGAACAATAAGGCATAAGTTATCATGTTATCAATACATCAAGCGGTAATGATAAAGCGAGAAATCAAACACTCCTAGTTACTCGATTAATGCAAGTATGAATGCGGTATGATGGATGCCCTCACCGACATACTCCCTCATGCGACACCATCTCACGTTCGTGGCATGCTTACATCCCACGGTGCTCCACATCTTCCAGGCACATGCGATGCATGATGAGCATGATTACCGAGTTTTTAATTAATCCATTTCAAACAAAGCAGGATTGGGAAACTAAGGTACCTCCTCAGATCATTCCCAAACATGATCCATTCTAGGGTCGTCGATCCTAGTTAATATCGATGATGGTGTATTTTCTAGGTCACTTCAGAGGTCCGCTGTAATTACGCACAAAGGTTGCACCACTCCCCCATCACCCCTTAAATGATTCATCATTATACAGAAACAGGCCTAGTTCATACTCTATATATCACGGCGAACCCTAAGGCGCACTGCGACTTCAGAATATGCTCGCGGTCACTACGAAGGGCTGTCAGGGCTATTACGCACAAAGGTTGCACCACTCCCCATCACCTTATCAATGTGGCGACAAAATTGTGAATATAGTGTCCCATACCACCATAATCGGCTCACGAGTTAAGTTGCTCACTGGTCACTATGGGGAGGCATGTAGCCCCAGCGTAGGCCGACAGCTTGACCACGGTGTCCCATACCACCATGCCTGGCTCATGAGTCTTAGCGGATCGAGATACCATGGTTAACGGAATTTTCACTGGTAAGTTTGGTACCCTAGGTTCAAACATTAGTGACCAAACATGGTGAACATACATAAGACACACGGGTTACTTGACGTGTTCGGCTGGTTCGAGCGCACAACAAGTTGGGCGATATGAAGTGCAGAAGCACCTCGTGTGGCCAACCACTATCGCCAACCGAAGTACGACACGGGTTCGCCAACACATCATATGTGGCGGAACGAATCCCAACCACAACTTCAAGTTTGATACCGGATGCCTGGACTATTGACATAGTCCCAAGCTCAATCAAGTCCTAACCATAGCATGTGAAATACAGCATGATAACATGGTAATTCAAGAACACTAGCAATCATGTTATAAAGCCTATCATGAAGCATGTTAATAAACAAGTTACAAAGCATGTTCAAAAGCATGTTATAAAGCATTATGCAAATAGGGATACAAATACATATATTTCATAGGTGAGTGGTTAGAGTGAATAACCACATGGAGGATATCATATGTGACTCTAAGGTAGCTGAGAATCCCATCTCAGCACCTACCTAAGGTTCTAACACTTAAGCACTTACACTCATAAGCGATTTCACCAACACTTGGAATGCTCTATTTCAACATACATGACGTATGTTAGAGGAAAGTGCACTAAGGTTGTCCCTTTACCAAACTAGTATTTTATACATATACCTCATATTCATACAACAAATAATCCTGACAATTACATCAGTAAATTTTATACGTATAGGGTATTTTCTAGTATACCCAATTTCAATATACATAGTGTTTACAAGGGAACTTGTAATACGGCGATTCTTTTCGCCAAGCAATTAATTTATACACACTTAATATATTTATACAACAATTAATCATGACAAACACGTCGCAAAAATATACATGTATATGGTACTTCTTACAATACCGTATTTCTACATACATGGTGTATATTAATAAACATGTATTTAGGCGAACCCTTTCGCCAAATGAGTATTTTATCCATACATCATATATCCATACGACAATTAAACATGTCAAATACATTTCCATAAAAAATACGTATACGGTATTTTATACGAATACCTAAAGTATGTGAAATTCCAAATTCTACAATTCTAATCGAAACAGAAACTAAGGCACTTTGTACATGTGCAATTGCATGCGAGATCATGAATCTACCATTATCCGACATTGAAAGCGTTGAAAAACCGTAACTTATACACTTAAAGTCCTCACCTTTGCCCTTGGAATCACAACGAATCGGCAAGGGTCGTTGAGCTTCAGATATACGGGGTTTTCTAGCCTAAAGAGCGGAATCGGTTAGCCTTTACATAACCTACAACGAACTTACATCAAATCGAACTAAGGTTAGGGTTTCTTACCTTCAAACGGAATGGATACCTGCCGAGAAAACACTGAAAGGAGCGGTGTAGGCCGTGCGACAACCGAAAGCAGATAGGAGGAAGATCTCCCACAAATCCCAAGCTCTTCTCTCTCTTTCTCTCTCTCTCTCTAGGGTTTTAATCTCAAATTCGTATGGCTGTGAGAGGGGCTGTTCTAAGCTCCTTTTATAGCCAAAAACGTTCCCAAAATAGACTCAGGTTCAAGGGTTACTGTTAATATAGGATATTCGTCACTTTTCCAGCTCAAAAGAGAGGTTCTGGTAGCCCTCCTTGAGCCAAACATCAGACTTAAGCTCACCACCTATGTATCTATGTGGGATTACATTTTCGACTCGATCGGATTCCCAGATCGCACGTGGCGGACCACTTTCAGTTCGACGGTCAGTGGGCCACGATCAGAAATTCCAAGTACATGTAAATGTTCCTGAAATTTTTCTTAATCCGAGGGTGTAATTTGGTCAGATTCTGACGGTCAGGTTGCTTAATACTGATATGCAAGCGAAAGGTGCCAGATCACTATTCCTGATATTTATTTTGGGATGGGAATAGTGTTTTTCACACACTCTCGCTCCGGATCGAAACGAATGGCCGTGGGACATCGGTTGGACCTAATTTTTGAGATGATTGTCAAGCCCAGTGAGGCGGTCCTAGTTCCTTAGGTTCGTGTTAATCGGACTTCCGATGTGCGATCTAGACCTAATACGAAGTTTCGTTTTATTCCCGAGAGCAGCCGGGAAATGAGTTTGGTTCTAAACTTTAGGGTAACCTAGCGTCACTTGTTTTGCAAGTATTAGGTCTTGCAGATCATATTTAAAGCGATCCCAACGGATTTCACGGCTAATCGAGTTTAGTACTTAGTTAACTTTGTTAAATTTCTAAAGGATTTAATCCTAATTGATTTCTGGTCGAGGTGGTACTCGAACCAACGTACGGAAATTTACGGGTCGTTACATAAACCTATAACCTAAACCTACAAACTAAAACCTAAACCTAAAACCTAAATGTATTCTCAAATCCCTAAACCTAAACCTATACCTAATCCTAAACTCAACTCCCTAACCAAAACCTAAACCTAAACTTGAAAGCCCAAACTTAAACCCGATCTCGAAGCTGATTTCCTAAACCTAAACCTTAACCTATTTTCAATTCCCTAAACCTTAACCTATAACCTAACTTAAACCTAAACCTATAACCTAAACCTAGACCTAAAAACCAAAACCTAAACCTAAAACCTAAATGTATTCTCAAATCCCTAAACCTAAACCTACACCTAATCCTAATCAACTCCATAACCTAAACCTAAACCTAAACTTGGCCGAAACTTAAACCCGAACCCGAACCCGAACCCGATTTCCTAAACCTAAACCTTAACCTACTCCCAATTCCCTAAAGCTATAACCTATAACCTATAACCTATAACCTAAACCTAAACCTTAACTTAACTAAACCTAAACCTATATCCTTAACCTAAACTAAAAACCTAAATGTATTCTCAAATCCCTAAACCTAAACCTACACCTAATCCTAATCTCAACTCCCTAACCGAAACCTAAACCTAAACTTAAAAACCCAAACCTAAACCCGATTATGAACCTGAACCCGATTTCCTAAACATAAACCTTAACCTATTCTCAATTCCCTAAAGCTATAACCTATAACCTATAACCTAAACCTAAACCTTAACCAAAACCTATAACCTAAACCTTAACCTAGAACCTATAACTTATAACCCAAACTTATAACCTATAATCTTAACCTAAACATAAAACCTAAACCTAAACCTATAACCTAAACTTATAACCTATAACCTAAACTTAACCTAAACCTAAAACCTAAAAACCTAAACCTATAACTTAAACCTATAAACTAAAACCTAAACCTAAAACTAAAACCTAAATGTATTCTCAAATCCCTAAACTTAAACCTATACCTAATCCTAAACTCAACTCCCTAACCTAAACCTAAACCTAAACTTGAAAACCCAAACCTAAACCCGATCCCGAACCCGATTTCCTAAACCTAACCCTTAACCTATTTTCAATTCCTTAAACCTTAACCTATAACCTAACTTAAACCTAAACCTATAACCAACACTTATAACCTAAACCTAAACCTATAACCTAAACCTAAAACGAAAACCTAAACCTAAAACCTAAATGTATTCTCAAATCCCTAAACCTAAACCTACACCTAATCCTAATCTCAACTTCATAACCTAAACCTAAACCTAAACTTGAAAACCTAAACCTAAACTTGAAGACCGAAACCTAAACCCAAACCCGAACCCATTTCCTAAACCTAAACCTTAACCTATTCTAATTCCTAAATCTATAACCTATAACCTAAACCTAAACCAATAACCTTAACCTAAACTAATAACCTAAATGTATTCTCAAATCCCTAAACTTAAACCTATACCTAATCCTAAACTCAACTCCCTAACCTAAACCTAAACCTAAACTTGAAAACCCAAACCTAAACCCAATCCCAAAGCCGAATCCGATTTCCTAAACCTAAACCTTAACTAATTCTCAATTCCCTAAGGCTATAACCTATAACCTATAACCTAAACCTAAACCTTAAACAAAACCTATAACCTATAACCTATAACCTATAACCTAAACATATAACCTATAAACGAACCTTAACCGAAACCTAAACCTACAACCTAAACCTATAAACTAAAACTTAAACCTAAACCTAAAACCTAAATGTATTCTCAAATCCCTAAACCTAAACCTATAAACTAAAAACTAAACCTAAACCTAAAACCTAATTGTATTCTCAAATCCAAATCCCTAAACCTAAAACCTAAACCTAAACCTTAACCTAAACCTAAACCTATAACCTAAGCCTATAAAATAAACCTAAACCAAAACTGAAATGTATTCTCAAATCCTAAACCTAAACCTACACCTAATCCTAATCTCAACTCCCTAACCTAAACCTAAACCTAAACATGAAAACCAAAACATAAACCCGATCCCAACTCCGAACCCGAACCCGATTTCCTAAACCTAAACCTTAACCTATTCTCAATTCCCTAGAGCAATATCCTATAACCTCTAACCTATAACCTAAACCTAAACCTTAACCAAAACCTATAACCTAAACCTTAACCTATAACTTATAACATATAACCTAAACTTAAAACCTATAACCTAATATTAACCTAAACCTAAACCTATAACCGAAACTTATAAACTAAAACATAAATCTAAACCTAAAACCTAAATGTATTCACAAATCCCTAAACCTAAACCTACACCTAATCCTAATCTTAACTCCTTAACCTAAACCTAAACCTAAACTTGAAAACCCAAACCTAAACCGGATCCCGAACTTCGAACCCGATTTCTTAAACCTAAAACTTAACCTATTCTCAATTTCCTAATGCTATAACCTATAACCTATAACCAAAACCTAAACCTAAACCTAACCTAAACCTAAAACCTAAACCTAAACCTAAAACCTAAATGTATTATCAAATCCTTAAACCTAAACCAACACCTAATCCCAATCTCAACTACTTAACCTAAACCTAAACCTGAAACTAAACTTGAAAACCCAAACCTAAACTCGATCCCGAACCCGAACTTGATTTCCTAAACCTAAACCTAAACATAAAACCTAAATGTATTCTCAAATCCCTAAGCCTAAACCAATAACCTAAACCTATAAACTAAAACCTAAACCTAAACATAAAACCTAAATGTATTCTCAAATTCAAATTCCTAAACCTAACACCTAAACCTAAACCTTAACCTAAACATAAAACTATAACCTTAACCTAAACCAAAAACCTAAAAGTATTCTCAAATCCCTAAACCTAAACCTACACCTAATCCTAATCTCAACTCCCTAACTTAAACCTAAACTTGAAAACCCAAACCTAAAAACCCGATCCCGAACCCGAACCCTATTTCTTAAACCTAAACCTTAACCTATTCTTAATTCCCTAAAGCTATAACCAATAACCTATAACCTATAATTTAAACCTAAACCTTAACCAAAACCTATAACATAAACCTTAACCTATAACTTATAACCTATAACCTAAACCTTAACCTAAACCTAAACCTATAATCTAAACCTATAACCTTAACCCAAACCAAAAACCTAAATGTATTCTCAAATCCTAAACCTAAACCTATACCTAAACCTAATCTCAAATCCCTAACCTAAACCTAAACTTAAACTTGAAAACCTAAACTTAAACCAGATATCGAACCCGAACCCTATTTCCTAAACCTAAACCTTAACCTATTCTTAATTCCCTAAAGATATAACCTATAACCTAAACCTAAACCTAAACCTTAACCAAAACTATAACCTAAACATTAACCTATAACTTATAACCTATAACCTTACCTTAACCTAAACCTAAAACCTAAACCTAAACCTATAACCTAAACTTATAAACTAAAACCTAAATGAAACCTAAAACCTAAATGTATTCTCAAATCCCTAAATCTAAACCTACACCTAATCCTAATCTCAACTCCCTAACCTAAACCTAAACTTAAACTTGAAAACCTAACCTTGAAAACCCAAACCTAAACCCGATCTCGAACCCGATTTCCTAACTCTAAACCTTAAGCTATTCTCAATTCCCTAAAGCTATAACATATAACCTATAACCTAAACCTAACCTAAACCTATAACCTAAACCTAAACCTATAATCTTAACCTAAACCAAAACCTATAACCTATAACCTATAACCTATAACCTAAACTTATAACCTATAACCTAACCTTAACCTTTAACCTAAAACCTAAACCTAAACCTATAACCTAAACCTATAAACTAAAACCTAAAACCTAAATGTATTCTCAAATCCCTAAACCTAAACATACACCTAATCCTAATCTCAACTCCTTAGCCTAAACCTAAACTTGAAAACCCAAACCTAAACCCGAACCTGATTTCCTAAGCCTAAACCTTAACCTATTCTCAATTCCCTAAACCTTAACCTATAACCTAACTTAAACCTAAACCAATAACCTACACTTATAACCTAAACCTATAACCTAAACCTAAACGTAAACCTAAACCTAAAACCTAAATGTATTCTTAAATCCCTAAACCTAAACCTACACCTAATCCTAATCTCAACTCCCTAACCTAAACTTAACTTGAAAACTAAAACCTAAACCCGATACTAAACCCAAACCGATTTCCTAAACCTAAACCTTAACCTATAACCTAGACCTAAACCTATAACCTATAACCTAAACCTAAACCTAAACCTAAACCCATAACCTTAAACCTAAACCTTAACCTATAACCTATAACCTATAACCTAAACTTATAACCTATAACCTAACCTTAACCTAAACTTATAACCTAAAACCTAAACCTAAATATAAACCTAAATGTATTCTCAAATCCCTAAAACTAAACCTACACCTAATCCTAATCTCAACTCCCTAACCTAAACCTATACCTAAACTCGATCCCAAACCCAAACCCGATTGATGTAATAATGTAGCCCAATCACATGACAACGAACAAGAAAATCTTACTTTGTTGGCAATCATACTCGAACTCAAGCATCACAATGTATCTATTTCCATCTCCACTATTTTTTATAGCATAAATTATTTGAGATTTGGATTTATCTCATTTTTAGAGTCATGTCCTAACACAATATGATAATATTAATAGACAAGGTGGATTTGTCACCAACATTATTCCAAGACCCATATACCTTCTCCCTATAGGAGATTGGGTAGGGCACATGCAGCTCCAATCCATCAAAGGAGATAAGGATCACCTCTCATATGTTCTCTCTCTTTTCATTTATTTTTTTTGTAGGATTGTTTATTTTGTGATGCCTGCTGAAATATACGTACAACAATTATCATGTTAATATAATTATGAGTGACCTAATCTCACCTTTCTAAAAATAACTAATAATAATTTCCACCTAATGAGAAATCACCAAGTACCATTAGGCTCAACCCAAAAGATAAATCAACATTTTTTTTTAACACACACTCACACACCAGAGTCGCTTACGGCCACAATGGGTACTTGAACTCGTGAACGTATATTGAAACTATTTTGAATCTCCCACGAAGGCATGAGTAAGGACTTAAGTGTGTGTGCACAGTCGGCGATGTGTTCATCACATTGAATTTTGTGAGCCCCACTAGGAAATAGGCTATGAATAATTTTTTGTATTTTATTTATGATGTTAAACTTATATGTATTTATGCGTGGATGAATGTGATGTGGATAAGATTGTTTATGTTTGGATGGATGTAGTTTTTGTTTGGATGAGTGTATTTTATGTTTGGATAGATTTACGTAGTTTGGGTTTAGATGGATATGATGTGAATATGATGAAATATATTATATAACAAAACACCTTTACCTACTAAGTGTATATCAGATGGCTTTTAAGAATATATTTTAACAGTGTATATCAAAATTTTTGTCGAAAGATGGCTTTCGCTATGAAATTAAAGATTTTGTGCTTTTGAGGTACCTACCTAAAATATTTAGGATTTTTTGTTTTTTTTTTCTCAAAACACGCTTTAAATATTAAAAAAAAATACACATTTTTTACCTACAAAAATTTTCAAGTAGATGGCTAAAAATATTGTGAAACTTATATTTTAAACTCAAAACACCCTACCTACGAAAAGTGTAAGTAAAAGTAGGTAAAACTCTTAGTGGCATATATTCTATGTTAAAAATATAACATTTTTAGTAAAGATGGCTTGACGAAAAATTTTGTTGTTTACAAACACTTTCAAACACTGAAACTTTTCGATTTTTTAATTTTTTTCAATTTTTTATTTTTCAAAAATTCAAAATACCCTTTACCTACAAAGAGTTTCGTCGGTAAAGATGGCTTTTACGTAAAAGTAAACTTTTTAATTTTTTGTTTTTTCAAAAATTCAAAACACCCTTTACCTACAAAATTTTTGTCGGTAAAGATGGCTTTTGGCTATAAAATTATATTTCGCAGGTAAAAGTAAACTTTAGGATTTTTTGTTTTTTCAAAAACTCAAAACACCCTTTACCTACGAATACTTTCGTCAGTAAAGATGGCTTTTACCTACGAAATTATATTTCGTAGGTAAAAGTAAACTTTAATTTTTTTATTTTTTCAAAAACTCAAAACACGCTTTACCTATGAACACTTTCGTCGGTAAAGATGGCTTTTACCTATGAAATTAGATTTCGTAGGTAAAAGTAAACTTAAAATTTTTTATTTCATAAACTCAAAACACCCTTTACCTACGAACACTTTTGTCAGTAAAGATGGCTTTTACCTACAAAATTAGATTTCATAGGTAAAAGTAAACCTTTTGATTCTTTGTTTTTTGAAAAATTCAAAATGCCTTTTGCCTACGAAAATTTTCGTAGGTAAAGATGGCTTTATAGGTAAAAGTAAACTTTAGGATTTTTTGTTTTTTCAAAAACTAAAAACACCCTTTACCTATGAATACTTTCGTTGGTAAAGATGGCTTTTACCTACGAAATTATTTTTTGTAGGTAAAAGTAAAATTTAATTTTTTTTTTTTTTATTTTTTCAAAAACTCAAAACACCCTTTACCTATGAACACTTTCGTTGGTAAAGATGGCTTTTACCTACGAAATTAGATTTCGTAGGTAAAAGTAAACTTTTCAATTTTTTTATTTTTTGAAAAATTCAAAACACCCTTTACCTACGAAAATTTTCGTAGGTAAAGATGGCTTTCGTCAGCAAAAGTAAACTTTTCGATTTTTTATTTTTTCAAAAATTCAAAACACCCTTCACCTATGAAAATTTTCTTAGGTAAAAATGGCTTTTACCTATGAAATTGAATTTCGTCAGTAAAATTAAACTTTTACCTACTAAAATAATTTTTGTCGGTAAAAGTTATCTTTACCTATGAAATTAAATTTCGTCAGTAAAATTAAACTTTTACCGACCAAAATAATTTTCGTCGGTAAAAGTCACTTCACCTACGAAAAAAATTTCATCGGTAAAAACCATATTTCTTGTAGTGCATGTCCAGCGTCCAGGGATGCTGGACTATACATTTCATTAAGGTGGGTCCCACGTGGATGTGACCCACTTGTCCTGGATTAATTTGATATTTGTGTTTTCCATCACCAAAGGTAGGGCCCACATGGTTTGGACGACCATGTGGTCCGTTGGATGGACGGTCTAGATATCCCATACACTCATCATGTGTGCCACAAAATAAAGGAAGGAAAGAGAGAGAGAGAGAGAGAGAGAGAGAGAGAGAGAGAGAGAGAGACGTGATGATGGAAGGACCCTGACACTATGGGCCCTCCCTTGCATGATTTAGAGAATTCATCAAGTGAGTCCCATTACATATGGGCCCACCGATCAAAATCAATGGTGGAGATCCTTTCTCCATCAAAATGCAAGGTTTAGATGACCAAGGAAAATAAACATCATGATGGGGTCCATGAAAAATGGCCCCATCATGGAATGATCATGAGGATCAAGGTGGGCCATCGGCCACGTCTAGGGTCCAAAGTGAGATCCATACCATCAATCGGTAGGCCTCACTTGGCCCATCATCAAAACATGAAAATCTATCCTATAAAGCACCCACCGTTCGATCTTCTTGGTCTGATGGAACGCCGATCTTCTTGTGTCTCACTTTGATGGTGAATGGCTAGGATGAAGGATTTTGGGGTGGAAAGTGGGCCACACAACACTCACTTTTCTCTCACTTGGGATGCTTGGTCGTCCATTTTTTTTTCTCTTGAAATTTTTGTTTGAGAAATGAGAGAGGGAGGGTTGTAAGGAGAGAGAGTGATGGGTGATGGATGTGAGGTGAGTGATGGGTGAGGTGAGAGATTAGTTAACTTTTGGGGTATATTGCTTGACTTGGGGAGGAAGAAAGCATGGGTTGTGTACTTGACATGAGGTGATTGATTGATTGATTGATTGAGTGATTGATTAATGGGATATGTTGTAGAGATTCTCTTAGAATTATAAACGCGCGGTGCATTTCCTCGAACTGAACGAGTGCCCACATCTTCCTGCTAGGGTATTGGATCGGTGTGCAAGATGCGGCGCCGGAACCGCGGCGACAGTGCGGTCACAATAGTACTAGTCTCGGATTAAGTCGACTTAGAATTATGAGATACGATTTAGCAACGTGCGCAAACGTCGATCATAGGTCACGGATTGCCGAAATTCGTCAGGAAGGATCGCGGGATTGTATGAAATGGTATGGACTAGGATACAGATCTTACAGCTCTCCCCACTGAAAAGGCCAAGCTATATGTCCTAGAGGAGGGGTGAATAGGATTATAACAAATTAAAAATTAACAGCGGAATTCAACTTAAAATAAGATAGCCTTATAAACAAATAAATAAAAGACTACACTTTAAATAAATCAAAGAACAGAAATGCAAAGCAATCTTAAATAAAGAACTTGATACTAATGTTGTTCTAAGGACAACCTTTGCACTATAAAAACCAAGGGTTTATAGCAAGACAACCTTACTAGAACAAATCGAATATCAAAACTCGAACAGAAAGGAAATAAAGGAAATAACAAGAAATAAATTCTAAACTATTACAACATTCCCCACTTTGCTTGAAATGTAAATATTACAACATTCACATCTACATATACATTCCACAAATCTGAATGATTAAAAATATAGAAATTAAAAAAACATTCAAATCACAAAACACACCAATATATAATGGTTCGCCTGTGTGTTCACCAACTGTTAAACAACAGCCACACAGCTAGCTACTCCACTCCTAATATCCTCACACAGGGGATATTAGCTTTCACTATGAAAATAGGTTTCACAGGTTCACCTAAAACATTTACAATTGTGTCTTTTTAACTTAGGCTTACACAATCCAAAAACCCACACTTTATGAGTTTTCTGGCTCTCCTCAGATAACTAACACAATGAGATTTTTCTGGCGAATCTCAAACAAAAACTAAAAGATGGAAATTTACAATAAATATAAAATACCTGGATTTCTCCTTTTCTAGCAACCCGGTAGAACCAATCAGAGTAGAAGTTCAAATCAACATTCAATGTCCAATACTCATTAAGAAATGGTTCTAGGTTCTAATTGATTTTAAATTAAACCAAATTGGGCTTAACTCTATTTGATTTTGATTCCAAGAAGAAGGAATACAACAATTCCTCTTTTTCAAATAAGATTGGAATATATGAATAAAATTAAATATAAATAAGCTAACAAAAGAAAATGTTAAATAAGCACAGAAAAGCTTAAAACGAACACTAACTTATCTCAGAGTGGAGGCTTGAATTTTCTCAATTTAATCAATGAAAAACTCTGAAATTCGTGCTCAATTTATAGTTGCAGAGATCGCGTCTACGATTTGTCGTATGGCCACTACGACTGGTCGTAGGATGAACTGCATTTTGAAATTTTAAGCGCGATTTCGAAAAACCGTTCCACGACTGGTCGAAGGTAGTCCACGACTAGTCGAGTGCACTCCATGACTGGTCGTGAACCACCCACGACTGGTCGTGAACCACCCACGACTGGTCGTGAGACACAAAGATTAATAGCTGGAGTTTGAGTCGTAGAACCAGGACTGGTCGAAGGACGAGTCGGGACTATTCCTACGACTGGTCGAACAGTCTCCACGATTGGTCGTAGAATAACCAAAAAATTCTGAAAATCTTCAACAACTTAGGATTGGTCGTGGAATTTCTTGGACTGGTCGAACCAGGTCTAGGACTAGTCGAATAAGGTCCAGGAGTAGTCTTAGAATAGACCAAATGCATGTAAAAAGATTCATCTTGAATTATGTATGCAAAATGACCTACCCTAAGGTCAAACTAAGGTCTATCATACCTGGGACATGAAGTATGAATATTGAACTTAATTCTTTCAGATGATGGTTAACCTTTGAACCCTATGCTTGAGATCTCTACTTGATGTAACTTGATCTTGAGATCTTCGAAAGCTTAAAATTAAACTTCATCAATACACTTTGAGTCTTGAAATATACTCTTGAGTCTTGAAATGCACTTGAGTCTTGAAATGTACTTGAGTCTTGAAATGCACTCTTCTTATCGATGTAACTCTAAACCTTGATGCTTTCAGAAGAGGACAAAGTACATAACCTTGCATTTCTTGAAGCAGATCACCGTACATATCTTGAACCATTGTGATGCAGTGTCTTAAATAAATATATATCAACATACAAACACAAGACACAGATAGAGGTTTTGACACAACAAAATTTGACAACCAAAGGAGCATGAGACAATAGCAGTTACAATCTCCCCCTTTGTCAAATTTGTGACAAAATACACTCCAATAGTTCAATAGAATAAGAGAAGTACAACATGCTCAACATGCAAAATAACAAATCATGCGCCAGTTATATAAGAGAAGCAGTTATGACCTGGTTTAAAGAATCATTAATCATGAACCAGTTGTCATTAAGTACAAATTCATTATTTATATACTCCCCCTGAGTAGCAGCACACATATCTAAAATATAACTACTCATACTCATATCCATAAGCAATCAAGCCAAATGTTTCCAGAAGCTTTTGCAAGAGCCTTCTCCCCCTTTTTGTCATAATATGATAAAGGAAGCAACAATTTAAAGGATAATAAATGGAGTAATAGATGGAATAACTCGACAATATATAAGAAAGTAAAAGTTCACAATCCATTTACTAGTATAACTAAAAAGTCATCAAACCAAATGTAGTGCACAATCCAACATAAGTAAGAAAGATATTACATATCAAGAATGAAAACACTCAATCAGATCTTGAAGAAGGAGCAGGAATGGTAGGATCAAGATTATGCATGCCCTTGTTCAAACACCTAAGATACTTGCGCATATATTTAAACTGAAGATCATGCGAAACATTCATATTCCCTACCTTCTCTTCTAAAGCACGAAGACGAGCATTAAATTCAGATGGCTCATAGTCAAGATCATTTCCAGAATCAGATTCAAGCTCATCGAAAATATCATCCATATCCACATCGTCAAGAGGAAGATTCCCAGCATCTGCCTCATTTTCTACTTCAGCACCACTACCAACATCCACTTGGCCACAAGTCAATTCCAATTTCATTTTGTTAATATTCGAATTGTTAAAAATAAGATGATGGATGGGAGCCTCTCCAACAGGCATAGCCATGAGCATGTGATTAGCTAAAACAGTCATGAGATAGGCAAAAGGAATATCACTATGACCTAGATGGAGACGATACTGAATAATGGAAGGACATATCAATGAAGGAAGGTAAATTTTAGAACAAAAAATGACAGAGTGCAAAACACAAACCATAAAGGCAGTTAATTTTGTCTTATTACCAAAACGAGGATGAAGGTTAGAAATAAAAATTCTATGAAGTACCCTGTATTTGGATAACAAGAAGCTTGTGGGGAGCGCATTCCCTTTATGAGTCCATTGCACATTCATATTACACAAATCTCTGGTTAGCATACGCTTTTTAGATTCTGAGGGTTTTTTTTAGCTAAAGTATGAATAGGAATACCCTCCTCATTAATAGGTATATCCATTAACCAGGCAATCAGATGGCAGTCAACTTCAAATAGACTTTCTCTAGTATCAATTTTAAAAGTTAAAGTCTCAAAAGAGAACTCTGAGGTACATGCAAACATGGCCAGTGTAATAGATTGGTATGTAGGCCCACTCCAATATAAGATGTTATCCCATCCTACAGCTTAGAGAATAGGAAGAATACCAAAAGGAGCAATGTGTTCAATACAGACAGACCGTTCAACAATGACTTTGCGCATATGCAAATCTCATACATCAGAGGGATCATCCTCAAGTGAATGAAGATAACGTCTAGAGAAAGGAGCTGATCTAGAAGAAGATGGACTACGGGAAGTTTTCTTTTTCCCCCTAGCATCCATTTTCAGTGTGAAAATCAAAGGATCAAGTAGATAAAAAAGATGTGAAAAAGGGGTTTTGCTAGATTAGATTTTTCAAGAAAATGTCCCAAAACTGCAATGAATCTCAAAATAGATTACTCCAAGAGTGAAAACGAAGTAATATGAACTAGAATCTACAAGAGAAACACAAATGGTGCACTAACCTTGAAGATCTAGGAAGGCGGGTATGACTAGTCATGCCTCGGCTCGTTGGAGAGGAAAAAGGAAATGAAGAAGAAGAGATTTTTTCCAAATTTAAAAGATTCCAATGCGATACACGACTGGTCAAGGACCGTTCTCAATCGGTCGTACCACGACTGGTCGAACACTTTCTTGATTGGTCGAGCACCAATAAAAATAGGCATATTTCATAAAAATTAAAAATTTAAACCAACAAATTATCAAATATATATATATATATATTATGATACAAATATGCATGAATAATCAATTTAGAATGCACATACCGAGATCAAATTTTAATTTATTAAACCTACTTTTGTCAAGCAGTTTAGTGAAAATGTTGACAAGTTGAGTCTCGGTCAGAATATATTCCAAAGATATTATTTTATCTTCCACTAATTCACGAATATAGTGATACCTAATGTCAATGTGCTTAGTACATGAATGCTGGATTGAGTTTTTTGATATATTTATAGCATTGGAATTATCACAATATAATATCATTGATTCCTGTGTAATTCCATAATCGCTTAACATACGTTTCATCCAAACAAGCTGAGTACAAGCATTTTTTACTGCAATGTATTCAGCCTCAGTAGTTGAGAGCGATATAGAACTTTGCTTCTTGCTAAACCAAGAAATCAAACAGTTTCCAATGTAGAAACAACCACCACTGGTTGATTTTCTGTCATCAATATTTCCAGCCCAATCAACATCTGAGTACCCAGCCAATTGAACACTAGTATCAAATGGATACCAGAGACCCATTTTAGCAAAACTTGTGACATGTCGTATAATCCGCTTGACAGCAGATAGATGTGACTCTTTAGGATCAGACTAATATCTAGCGCAAATCCCAACACTTAAAGCAATATCAGGTCTACTAGCAGTTAAGTAAAGTAGACTACCAATCATATTACGATATAATTTAGGATCTATATTTTTACCTAAAGAGTCCTTTGAGAGTCTTAAAGTTGTACTTATAGGAGTATCAAAATTCTTACGATTCTCGAATCCAAACTTTTTTATTAAGTTCAGAGCATATTTTGTTTGAGAAATAAAAAATGCCATCTGGTCGTTGTTTTACTTGCAACCCAAGGAAATAATTTAATTTCCCAACCATGCTCATTTTGAACTTAGATTTCATCAAATCTGCAAACTCAACAGTCATGTTAGTACAAGTTGATCCATAAATAATATCATTAACATAGATCTGAACCATTAAGATATCATCGTTATGTTTCTTAACAAAAAGTGTCTTATCGACACTGCCCATTTGAAAATTATGACTTAGTAAAAACTTAGTCAATTTTTCGCACCATACTCTAGGAGCTTATTTTAAACCATATATAGCTTTTTAAAGATGGTATACATAATCAGAAAACTTAGGGTTTTCAAACCCTGTAGGTTGTTCAACATATACTTCTTCATGAAGATCACCATTCAAAAAAGCACTCTTTACATCCATTTGATAAATTTTAAACTTTCTAAAGCATCCAATGGATATAAAAAGTCTGATTGATTCAAGGCGAGCAACTGGGGCAAAGGTTTCATCGTAATCAATGCCTTTCATTTGAGTGTACCCTTACACAACCAGTCTTGCCTTTTTTCGAATTATATTACCAAGTTCATCAGACTTATTTTTGGAAATCCACTTAGGTCCTATAATATGTTTATCTTTAGGTCTAGGAACAAGATACCAGACATTATTTCGAACAAACTGATTATGTTCTTCCTGCATAGTTACTATCCAGTTTTCATCAGTAAGAGCTTCTTTTACGTTTACCAGTTCAATCTGAGATGTAAAGCACACATAATTATATATATCTTCTAGTTGTCTACGAGTGCGCACACTAGTGAGAGGATTTTTAAGAATTTGAGCGGTTGGATGATCTTTAATAGTCCTTAATTTAGAATTGTTTTGACTTGATGAAGTACCGGGTTTGTTAATTAGAAGAACTTCATCATTATCTGAACTTGGGGCAGGTGTATTCAAATGATCGTCTATGACCACATTAATTGATTCTTGAATAACACTGGTCCTTTTGTTCAGTACATTATATGTGTGACTGTTTAAAGAGTATCCTAAAAGGATTCCTTCTTCACTTTTTGTGTCAAACTTTCCCAGATTTTCACGGTCACGCAAAATATAGCACTTGTTACCAAAAACTCGAAAGTATTTGACATTAGGCTTTTTATCGAATCACATTTCATAAGCGGTTTTATTATTAGATTTACATATATAAACCCGATTAATAACATAGCAGACAATATTCACTGCTCCAACCTAAAGATTTTTAGGAAGCTTCATACTATTCAACATTACAATTCCCATTTCTTGAAGCACTCTATTTTTCCTTTCCGCAATTTTATTCTGTTGAGGAGTTTTAGGTGTAGAGAATTCATGCGATATTCCCTGATTGTTACAGAATTTCTCAAAACTGCTATTCTCGAACTCAGATCGATGATCACTACGGATTTTACAAACTTGAGAACTTTTTTCAGTTTGGATCCGTTTGAGGATCCTTTTAACTTCATCAAGGGTTTCTGATTTATCCCTTAAGAAGGCCACCCAAGTGAATCTAGAAAAATCATCCACAATTACTAAGATGTATTTTTTACCACCTCGACTCTCTGTCCTGGTAGGTCCTATAAGATCCATATGGAGAAGCTCGAGTGGTCTTGATATGGCATTAGAGTTCACCTTTTTGTGAGAGCTCCTTGCTTGCTTGTCATACTGGCATTCACCACATATCTTGTCTACATTTTGTAATTTAGGTAGACCTCTTATTAGTTCTCCCTTGCTCAATCTGTATAAATTACGATAGTGTACATGTCCAAGGCGTTTATGCCATAATTCTGTTTCATCGGTATGGATAATGTAGCACGATTGATTAGATGAGCTACCATCGCTTACTATATAGAAGTTTTCAGAAGTCCTATGACCAGTTAATATTACAGAACCCTTTTTGTTTAAGATTTCCCAACCTTTATTAGAAAATTTCACGCTATGATTATTATCACATATTTGAGATATGGTTAACAGGTTGTGTTTTAGCCCCTCAACATATAAAACATTCTTAAATAAGGGAAGGTTATAGAGCTGAATCGTACCTTGGCCAATAATCTTGTAGTTGCTACCATCACCAAATGTGACTAACCCATCAGTCATATCTTTAAGATTGGTGAATAAAGCCTTGTCGCCTGTCATATGCCTTGAGTATCCACTGTCTAAGTACCACTTCGAATGACTTGTAGCTTTAAAAGTAGTGTGGTCAACCAATAAAGTAACTTTAGGAACCCATTTCATTACTGTTTTGGGTTTAGGAGTATAGTTGGTCTTCTTGAATTTGTAATTGATGTACGAGTGACCCACTGAGTTAGAATTTAAGAGCTCCATAAGCAAATCAGCTATTTTTTCAGCTAAAGGATTTGAGTTTTGAGTTTTATACTTGACATAATTGCTTTTAGGTTTTTGAAAAGTTTTAGCATTTTTAGAAAAACTTTGATTAATACTTTTCCCTTTTGAGTTAGAGGTTTCTCCTCTCACAAACTTAGGAGGAGTAATCTTCTGTTTAGAAGGTATATTCTTATCATAGCCCAATCCGGATCTGTCACCACATTTTTTAGATCCGGATAAAAGTTTCTCAAACTTCGGATCTTCTTGGGCATACCTCCATGTATCCCTTGAACTCAAAAGTGAAGAGTTTTTAAGCTTAAGTTTGTCATTTTCAGATTTAAGATTTTTAATCAGGGAGGTTTTGAATTCTAAATCACATTTAGTCTTTTCAAAACAATCTGAAATATGAGATTTTTCTAAAACAAGAGACTCAAAATTTTCTTTAAGTTTTAAAAACTTTTCTTTTTGAAGTTTTAGTTTTACGGCAATTTTACAACTTTCCTTGTATAGGGCATTGTAAGTATCTTGAAGATCTTCCTCATTTTCATGATAACGATTCAGATTTTCTTCACTAGTTGAATCATCATGATCTGAAAAAGTGAACTTGGCTAGAGTCATAAGAGCCTTAACTTCATTGCTCGACTCGGTTTCAGAATCTTCTGATTCAGAAGATGCTTCAGATTCAGAGGATTCATCCTAAGTAGCCAACATACCCTTCTTTTTGGGTTTATCCTTTTTAGGACACTTGTTTGGTAAATGCCCATATTCTTGTCAGTTGTAACATTGACTATCTTTCAAAGATTTTCAAGTTTTAGATTTAGGTATAGATCTTTTCTTATCATTTGATTTTTGAAAATTAACCCTCTTTTTTACTTTTGAAAATCTTGTAAAACCTTTTCACTAAAAGAGCCATATCGTCTTCAGAATTTTCTAAATCGGAGTTTTCTTGAGAAATATGTTTAGAAGACTTAAAGGCAATAGATTTACCTTTAGGAGCTTTAAAAGTTAACTCGTAGGATTGTAAAGACCCAACCAACTCTTCTACCCTCATATTGTCTCTATCACGAAGTTCCTGGATCGCGGTTACCTTAGAGTTGAACCGTTCAGGAAGTGAGCGTAGGATCTTTGCACATACTTTACTTTCTGAGATTTTATCACCAAGACCCCACATAGAGTTTACAATGTCATTTAATCTAGTTTAGAAGTCCATAAACATTTCATTTTCCTCCATATGAATTTCTTCAAATTTGGTTGTGAGGAGTTGGACTTTAGATTTTTTGACAATTGAAGTACCCTCGTGTGTCATTTCTAATATATCCCAAGCTTGCTTTGCAGTATCACAGGATATGATTCTTTTGAACTCATCTGGTGATAGTGCGCAAGTGATTGCATTTAGTGCTTTTGCATTGGCACTACTCTCATTTTTCTGAAGAGTGGTCCATGAGAAAAATGGTGTTACTCTCATTGATTTTGAACCATCGATACCAGTCACTTCAGTGGTAGGTGGGTTCCATTCAGTCACTGTGGCAAGCCACACACTCTCATCCATTGATTTGAGGAAAATCCTCATCCTGGCTTTCCAATAGGCATAGTTGGAGCCATCAAAGGGTGGAGGCCTAGTGACTGAAATGCTATCAAAATTTGACATCTTATATATAGCTTAGATCGTTAGCTCAGGAAATGAATCCAATGATTAAAGAATTAAAAACGACCTATTAGGCTTTGATACCACTTGAAAAGGCCAAGCTATATGTCATAGAGGGGGGGTGAATAGGACCATGCCAAATTAAAAATTAACAGCGGAATTCAACCTAAAATAAGATAGCCTTATAAATAAATAAATAAAAGACTACACTTTAAATAAATCAAAGAACAGAAATGCAAAGCAATCTTAAATAAAGAGCTTGATACTAATGTTGTTCTAAGGACAACCTTTGCACCATAAAAACCAAGGGTTTATGACAGGATAACCTTACTAGAACAAATCGAATATCAAAACTTGAACAGAAATGAAATAAAAGAAATAGCAAGAAATAAATTCTAAACTATTACAACATTCCCACTTTGCTTGAAATGTAAATATTACAACATTCACATCCACATATACATTCTACAAATCTAAATGATTAAATATATAGAAATTAAAAGAATATTCAAATCACAAAACACACCGATATATAGTGGTTCGCCTGTGTGTTCACCAACTGTTAAACAACAACCACACAGCTTGCTACTCGACTCCTAATATCCTCACATAGGGGATATCAGCGTTCACTATGAAAATAGGTTTCACAGGTTCACCTAAAACCTTTACAATTGTGTCTTTTTAACTTGGGCTTACATAATCTAAAAACCTACACTTTCTGAGTTTTTTGACTTTCCTCAGATAACCAACACAATGAGATCTTTCTGGCGAATCTCAAACAAAAACCAAAAGATGGAAATTTACAATAAATGTAAAATACCCGGATTTCTCCTTTTGTAGCAGCCTGGTAGAACCAATCAAAGTAGCAGTTCGAATCAATGTTGATTGTCCAATACTCACTTAAGAAATGGTTCCAGGTTCTAATTGATTTTAAATTAAACCAAATCGGGCTTAGCTCTATTTGATTTTGATTCTAAGAAGAAGGAATACATCAATTCCTCTTTTTCAAATAAGTTTGAAATATAGGAATAAAATCAAATATAAATAAGCTAACAAAAGAAAATATTAAATAAGCACAGAGAAGCATAAAATGAACGCTAACTTATCTCAGAGTGGAGGCTTGAATTTTCTCAATTTAATCAATGAAAAACTCTGAAATTCGTGCTCAATTTATAGTTGTAGAGATCGCGTCTACGACTGGTTGTGTAGCCACTACGACTGGTCGTAGTCATAGGACGAACTGCATTTTGAAATTTTAAGCGTGATCTCAAAAAACCGTTCCATGACTAGTCGAAGGTAGTCCACGACCAGTCGAGTGCACTCTATGACTGTTCGTGAACCTCACTGGAGTTTGAGTAGAGAACTAGGACTGGTCGAAGGACGTGTCGTGACTATTCCTACGGCTGGTTGAACAGTCTCCACGACTGGTCGTAGAATCACCAAAAATTTTTAAAAATCTTCAACAACTTAGGATTAGTCGTGGAATTTCTTGGACTGGTCGAACCAGGTCTAGGACTAGTCGAAGAAGGTCCAGGACTAGTCTCAGAACAGACCAAATGCATATAAAAAGATTCATCTTGAATTATGTATGCAAAATGACCTACCCTAAGGTCAAACTAAGGTCTATCATACCTGGGACATGGAGTATGAACATTGAACTTCATTCTTTCAGATGATGGTTAACCTTTGAACCTTATGAAGCTTGAGATCTCTACTTGATGTAGCTTGATCTTGAGATCTTCGAAAACTTGAAATTAAACTTCATCAATACACTTTGAGTCTTGAAATGTACTCTTGAGTCTTGAAATGCACTTGAGTCTTGACATGTACTTGAGTCTTGAAATGCACTCTTCTTATCGATGTAACTTTAAACTTTAATGCTTTCAGAAGAGGACAAAGTATATAACCTTACATGTCTTGAACTATTGTGATGCAGTATCTTGATCAAATATATATCAACATATAAACACAAGACATAGATAGAGGTTTTGACACAACAAAATTTGACAACCAAAGAAGCAGGAGACAATAACAGCTTGTTCATTCTCATCAAATGCAAGGCCTTCTTCCACTGCCTCACCATCAGTACCCCCTTGATTAATGGTCAAGTGGTCTGTGGGGCATTAATGGCAGGTGTTCGATAAGTGGCTTGGTTGGCCACAGTAGAAACAATAGTCCAACTACTGGTTCATTTCTTTTGGCTAACACCGAATCTTAATGGACTGCTCGGACATGCTAATATGGGCGCTGCATGTTGAGGCTTAAATGGACTATCCCTCATGTCACGATTTGCGGTTGTAGGATGTCGAGGGCGCCCTCCTATTGGTTCATTTCTTTTGGTCAACACCGAATCTTGAGTAGGACCATCATAGGGGCACGAGTTGAAGTATAATTCAAGTAGGGACCCTTGCAAACCGTGTTTCCACCCTACCCGTTAACTGAACCTCTTCATCCACGTTCTCGACTGGGTGCATCTAAACTCGATCTTGAATTGTCAGTTGTAAACCGCCTATGAACCGTGCTACATTCTGTGATTCAGTCTCTGATAAATCATTTCACATTACCAATTGTTGGAATTCTTTAGTACAGTATATGATGTTTCGATTCCTTATTGGCAATTTTGGTATTGTTGGAATAACACCTGCTCTTAATCACTGGGGAGGAATTGTGATCGAAGAAGGTATCTCATCCGCGGCCATGATCCGATGGGCGCCTTATTTCGTCGAATGCGTGAGAGCTGTAATTACTCCGACCATGTAGAAGCACCCGACTTCAATTTGAACACAACCAACTTTACTTTCTTTTCTCCCGGTACGTCCATGTAATCAAAATACCACTCTACTTCGGCTAACCGATCGAGGAAGTCTTCCATACGTAATAAATCATTAAAACTGTGAAGTTCGACCTTACCTCGATAGTCTCTTTTAGCATGATCTAGTAGATCATTTCCATGAATTGATTGTCAGGCAACGACACCACCGATGTCCTCGTCATTGGAGTATGACTCATCTGCGATAGCCCTGTGGTTTGCCTCCAAAAGCACTATATTGAAACACAAGGTTGTACTATACAATGATCATGGGCGGCTGAGCATCGCCTTGGGCTCGGGACGAAATTAGCGCATTTACAATGAGGTCGAGGATTACCTGTAGCCCTTGCATGGTCAACTGACTCTCTCGGTAGAAAACTTTCATTCTTTCTGATAGATAACGAATCCCTAAATCACCATCCAAATGATTTTAGTCTATTCCGTCGTTAGTCATCATTGGCCCGAGGGAAGTCCTCTCTCTGATACCAACTGTTGCAGGGGAGGACGTGATGAGGTCGATCACCGTCCTCCTCGACCGATAAATACCTTAAATCCATAAGGCTCTCTTGAATCCACAAGAGCTTTCTCAAATCCACCAGAGAAGTAAGAAAATTTCTAAAAAGTTTATTGATTGAATTAATCATACAAACGAGTTTAGTACCGCTTAAATAACCTTAAACAAACCCTAAACACATAATCAAAGAGTCTTAATTCAAGTGGGAAATAAATTCAGAAAATTGCATAAATTTCCCATATCCTTCGACCTATTGTCTACCGGTCTAGTCAATAGGTCAAAAGGTCAAAAAGCGTCGAGAAATTTAAACTGAAAATTCTGTAATTTTCGACCGGTTGACTTGATCTATCAACATGTAGAACTTGATTTCGACAAATCGATCGGATCTTGTCGACCTATTGAAATAGGGGGAAAATGTCTGGTGAAAATTCTGAAAATTTTGGAAATTCCCGTGGAACTTCGACATATTGACCACAATTGTTGACTGGTCAAATTATGCTGAATGTGTTTGATCCTTCTTCACTTTTTTTCTTCTGTTCATCTTAACGAATCCTTGACCAATTCTACATCAGGCATCCAGGGCAGGCCCTAACAGTGTGGAACATTAAATCATGGCCTTCCAATTTACAAGCTTACAACCGTTGAGAAACTATTTTAATTTTCCGGTGAAACATTGCACAACACTTGTACGGCATGGGCCCACCTAGAAACGTTTTAATTTTCTCATTTTTCTATTGTCCCGAAAGCTAATCATTTAATAAACTTGGACATATAAAAATTCCTCAAATTGGCCCACCAGTTTTCTACCTGTGGTTCCAAATCACAGAAAGAAGGCTATGTGGATTTGTAGATCTCTCCAAAATGGAAACGACAGATCCAGGTAATAAAGCTAAGAGGGAAAAAAAAAAGTTGGAGTTATCCACACCCTTGCCGTACAACCAAATCTTAAATTGCCACCATTCCAACAGGATAATTTTATATCATAATTTAATTAGAGAGAACCTGAGTAGTCCGTAGGGCAGTCACGTATATTCAGGTGCAGCCTTGATGATCAGAGCCGTTAATCTATTAGGTGAGTTATCGATGGAAACCTGTGCAAAAATCGCACCAAGCAGGTGATCTTGAAGGTTAATTAGAACAATATTTACATTACCATTTATCCACATATGTGTCAACAAAATGAATGGTTCAGATCATACAAGGTGCGCGCGATTTACTGTGGAGGGCCCACCTACCACAACGTTCCTCACTCCCTTTGGCTCCCTTCTGGAGTCCCATTTCCATCTGCAACTTTCTTTAGATTGTTCCTTTATCTCCTTTGCGTGAATAAACAAAGAAAAAGCAAAAGAAATCGAATCCAATTAGAACATTTTAGGAAAAACTGACTTATAAATCACATGTGAACCTACTGTGATTTCTAATGGCATCCAATCCGTCTATCGTATGCGCCCCCTCCTATTCACCTTGAATTCCAAAATTCAGGTTGATCCAAAATTCAGGTGGACCACACCATATAAAATCATGTCTAAATCCTCTAAAATCACATGTTGTGGGCTACTTCTGTAGTGGCCTTTTTATTGTGTTGTCCATTCATCCCCGTTGGTTGCACCTTCTGAATGGATTGGATGACATTGAATGGATTGGATGACATATGAAAAACGTAATGGGCCATTCTGGAAGGTTTTTAAAGGTGGGCATCCCCACCTTTGTGAAATACATGCAGTTTTGAAAAAAAAAAAAAAAAAAAAAAAAGGTGGGTATCCCCATCCAACTGGCCCCATCGCGTTGCCGGCCTGAGTTTTGTATGGCTGGATTTTTGGACACCAAGGAGAACATTAGAGGCACACATGATGAATCGATTGGATGTCATTAAAACCTTATGATGGGCCACACACATTGATTTGAATGTTAAGCCTAACATAGAGAAGATTGTATTAGATCCTGCCTAAACAAAATTATGGGGCGATATTTAGCATGCTTCACTAATTTTAAAATAATAGCTTGATCCGTATCTTCTAGTGGGATAGATATTTTCCGGCTCAAAATCATGGTATGCAAAAGGCGTCAGGCATGAAAATTGGGGTTATCTTGCCGAATATCTAGTCACCAATTAATGTAATGTAGTATATTGGGTTTTTATGCCCCTGATCATTGAATCAGCATGGTGGTGTGATTTGCTCGTACAAAATAAAGTTGAAAAAAGCAAGAAAAGAAAATTCTTTTTGTAACTCCACCATGAATGTGTACTTTCAAAGTTCATGATTTGTTAGAATGAGCCAACCCATATAGCCACCACAAGTAGTTGTTGGACATGGGCCACTGGGGCCCACCTGTGGGCAACTACTAGTGGGTCGTTCATGTTAGTGCTCGGTTTTCAATTATGATCATGTGATAAGTGCGAATTTGCAGCTCAATTCAAATCGAACAACTATGAACCCAAGTGTCGAGACAGGCATATACGTAGTATATGGCCGAGATCCAGTGAGATCGGTCCCCTATTCAACCACTTGCACAGTACGTAAATAAAATTAGGTGATATTCAAAGGGTAGGGTTTGTCCTAGAGCTGGGCATTTCAGATCCGATCAGACCAGATCTGACCCGATTCGAACCGAACCAACGGCCTGGATCGGTGCAGATCGGGTAGCCCCATCCAGATTCGAAATCTTTTCGGGTCGAGTTCGGATTGGACCTGATCCGACCTAATCCGATCTGATTGGATCCGATTCGGACTAATCCGATCCGGACCGGATGTATTAGTAAGTAATATGTATTTACTAATTTACCCTTATTAAAAAGCCACAGGTAACTTTTGAGAGAGAGAGAGAGAGAGAGAGAGAGAGAGAGAGAGAGAGTCGGTTAGAGAGCGAAGAGCAGAGAAGAGAGGGAGAGAGTGGTGGCATTCCTGCGAATAAGAAGAAAATGGAGGTCTTGGTTGCTAACGACGAGAGAGAAGGGAGCTTCTATGCTCTCTTGTGGACCCTCAACCACTATTCCCTTCATCATCACCATCCGATCAGTGGGCCTAAGAAAGACCGACCCTCATTCTCCTTCACGTCCAACAACCTTTCTAGCACTACATCTTCCCAGTTGGACCTGGTACTCCCATAACTACACATGGTCCTCTTCTTACAGTGCTCCTCGTTTGTGCAAGTTTATCTGGATTGTCCAGTAAGTCTATCCCACATTTCATGGCCCACCCATTCACCATGCAAAATTCAGACGGTCAGATGTTGTTGTCCATTCAAAAGTTGGCCTTAAATCTGGACCAATCCGAACCGTGCCCAATCTGATCCGACTCGGTTTTCTTGACCGAGTCAGACTCGAATCAGATTAGGCAATGCACATGTCGGATCGGTCCAAGTTAGGTGACCCGGACTCGGTCCCGGATCGGATCGAGTTTGGGTCAGGCCATTGAGATTTCGGATCGGATTGAGTTGGACCCAATCCCATCCGACTCGAACCGATGCCCAGCTCTAGTTCGTCCTCTGATGATGTGTTACACCTTTTCCTTTCATTCAAAAGGACTTTTTAATACAGATAAAAGATCAAGAAAGTAATTCTTACAGTCAGTCATGAAGAGCAGTTGTAAAACACCTTCATGAATAGAAAACTCTGATTGAGGCATGAACTGAATCCAGCGTATAAGCGTATATCCAAATTACATATAAAATTATTAACTACTTGATTAACGGTATGGATTACACTATGAAATGTAAATAGCAGGCAAAAAGTAAAGGATTACACTAAGAAAAATAGTTGACTGGCAGAAAAATAGAGTGATTACATTAAGGAATGTAAATGATAGTTAATTAAAAGGATAATTGAAAGATATATTGGGTTTGATTGGGTTGGTATGAGACATCCCTTTCTACCAATTCCTTTGCTATTTGTAGGTTTAATCTGGCCATCTAGATGCTTCCCACGTTCTAACAGTTGTTGTAATAATTTAACACATCCTAACCCTCCCCACTTCTACTCCTGCCATTTGTCCCTTAACTGCTTCTACATGATCGCTCTTCAGTCGATCACTTAGTGGATAACGTGGCATTGCTCAATGCTCTCTAGTTGTATTATTATAGAATCTTCTTTGTATACCCTAAAAGATATCAGAATACAATACGCAAATCCATCCAAATCACACATAACTCATTCTGATTGGATTTTGCAGGAATTGGTGACAATGGGATGAACAGTTCTCACTCAATTTTTCTTATGATTTTTCTTTTTGATTATCTTAAGAAAATTTTAATATTTAAAATCGAATTCTTTCATAGATTCAATTGGGAAGAGGGAGAGATCAAATAAGATGAAATAATATATGCCTCTTCTAAGCTGTAACATCCTGAAATTTCCACAACCCGAGTACATACTCGTGCCCAAGAATTTTGAGTATTAATAATGTATAAATTAGATGCATTAAAAATCGCACCATATATATATATATATATATATATATATATTTCCATTTACATCACATCCAGTTATATTTATGAAGGTAATCATTCACAAGAATAAAATCGAATGTATTTATTATTTTATTAGAGTAAAAGAATTCAACAAATTATCAAATTACCTCTAAATGGGAGCTTATTTCATTATCGAGTTTGCAGCGGAAATATAAAACTAAATCATAAAACTATCTTCTTATTCATTCAGTATAATCTTCCATAAGGGGGATGGTCCTCTAGGTCTTCAATTTGTACATCACCTGTATCATCTGTACGGTTGGAGAGGATCAATGCCCTACTCATAGTGATGGTTATCCTTTAAGATTAACAATAATTCAAGAGATTCATAAAAGTAATGTAAGGGTTTTAATACGTTCCGTACTCTACTAATACGAGGGGTATCAATATGCGTAAGCAACCTACATGAGATGCATGCTTAACAAAATATGTGAGGTTCATCACACTTCATAATTGTCATAATATAGAAAATAATTTAAAGTTATCCGGCTCACCCCGCATCCCATTCTACGGAGATTCGTCGGTGTGTCCTACGTTATTGTGGATTTATGCGGGCATCCCAGGGCAACACAACACATGGCTTGGATGAATTATGTAACACAACTTATTCATGGATGAATTATGTGACACGACTTATTCATGGAGCGACTATTTGCAACATCCAATCCTGGAGGTGATATAGCACGCATTGCAAATACTTACATTGATTTGTGCACCACTACCCAAAATCCATGAAATTATGTGTCGACCAAGAGGGCCGCCACCCAAACCGCATTACGTCCATGATATTTACTTGATCGATAGAAGTGAAAATTTCAACGTAGTACTTGCGTGCAAGATAGTGATGTAGTGCTTTGAGTTATGCATCAATAGTTCGCAGTAAAATTAAATATTTAAACATATAAGACAGATGCAATCAATTAAATTTAAAATTTAAAGGAAGATAACCCTAACATAAATTCATAAAGATTATGCATAATTAACATCACACCTTAACCATAATTCCCAAAGGATAAATAATTAATGGTGGTAAATTACATATTTGCAGGGAGGATTCATATCATTTGAGGGAACAGAATAAATCGAACAAACTCAAATTAGTATAAGCTTAAAGAAATCCCTCACCTTAGCCATAGATCTAAACCGTAGATAAATATCCATGTAAGAAAGCTTCTACATGAAAAGCTACTACATGAATCACGACATCACTTGAGTAAGAGGGAGACATTATATATATGGAGAAGGAAGAGGGCGTCTAGGCTTCTCCTTCTCTTTCTCATTCTCATTCTCTCTCTCTCTCTCTCTCTCTCTCTCTCTCTCTCTCTCCTTGGGCTTTGGGATTGTGAGAGGAGAGGGGAACCCACACTCCTTTTTAAAAGGAGTGAGCGTGTGAGAGGGGTGTGTTTCGCATCCCGCTTGGATTGAATTTCTCCAATTTTTCCTTTTTTGATGATCTTTCTTTAAATTTAATTCATCCATTGTGTCAAGGTCATCGAATATAGCAGGAGTATATGATTTTCTTGGTGATCCGAAATTTAGATGGGCCTATCTTAAAAATTCTCCTAATGGGTTCCAAAACGAACTTAATCTCAATAACGGTCCATACTTAATTATCAGAGCCACATTTTGGAAAAAAATGTGTAGTCAGGATAGAAAAATGGTTGGACAAAATTTGGTGGTTGATTGATGGTGGAAGAAGCCAAAATCTAAAATTTTAGTTTTTGTACTAAAAGGAAGGAACTTGCTTCAACCTTCAACGGTGTAGGATCATAGATTGGGGCCTAAATATTGTATAACCTCGTAGTCATATGAGAGTAGAGTGTGGTCTAAATTTGAGTTGAGATGGATGGAGGAAAGTGGTTAAATCGGAAGATCCAGATTTATAAGGAGTTGGTAGGCCTTAACAGGTTAACTTCGCCCCCAAAGTGGGGTCTTCATATTTCACACTTAGTCCATATAATGGGCAATCTAAGTCGTTTATATAAAGGAAAATATCCTACTATGACTACCCACAAGGTGTCTTCACTCAATGGACACTAAAATCAACGGTTAAGGGGATGATTTGTCAATTGGGTTACTTTTACAATGATCTAAGGGCCGAAATTTGACATGTATGGTTAATTTATGATACATGAGAATGGTATAAAATTTTATATCAAACAGATTGTGGGAACCATGTGATCTAGAATTCAGGGGTCTAGGTTAATGACATTTTCATAATTATTATTTATATGAGAGTTTTGAAAAATCTAATAGTTATACATGGTTGTATGCATGTTTCTAAACAATTCTTACAAAAGACCTTATATCTAAATCATTATGAATAAGGAATTATTCACCAAACTAATTAAGAGAATGTACATATATCAACCAACAAAATGGATGATTAGATGACATATTAAAAATAGAAAAAAATTAATGGTTAGTACTCTGATCATGTATATAAGTAGGTGTATGGTCATTTTTGTAAACGGATGATCACAAGTGAGTTTTTGGAGTGATCAAGAGGTAAAACATGTTTACCGTTAAATTTAAGTAACTTGTTCACATGTATAAGTTTATCGGATTGTAGTTTTTATGGTGGGTTAAGCATATTTATAGGTGGTGAATAAGATGAACGGATCAGAATCTCAATTTGATATATGTACGAGTGGATGCTGAAATTAAATAGCTAGTTTACTATGATCAGGTGGTTCAAACTCAAAGTGGACGGTCAGATATCTTTACCTAGCGGTGAATAGTTGACTGAATGGTTGGTTATGATGGACAAATGAGAATACTTCGGTATATGATGACTTTATTTCAAAATCAATGGTTAGATGACTTGATTTATGAATTAAGATTATTCCCAACGGCCAGATTCGTGTTGGAGAATGGATGTAAGCTTAGGATAGCTAGATTGGTATGGTACACATGTACATAATAAGTTAAATTTCGTGGTAACACTCGAGAACTTTCAATACTTAGGTATTGAAAAGTTCGGGGTGTTACATAAGCTCTCATGGCTCCTCCCTTATAAAAAAGAGAGGGATCTCTCATACTAAGCATCCAACATTCAAGAGAAATACCTTAGTGAGAAAAGAGGGAATAATACTCATTTGTCCATCTATCCTTTAGATGATTTAAGCCATTAATTGTTATTCAAGCACCATCTCAACCCTAAAATCAATAGGGTGATAAGATCATCCCTGCTCTGGAAGTGGTTAGGTGGACCTCTGGATGTTTACTGTCCATCTTCGGCTTTGTGCGAGGTCATAAGATCATGTAGACTGTCATATTCTACGGGCCCATCCATCTAGACTATCGTTCAGTGGTATCAAAGAATCCTAACAACTAGTGTAGTGTATGAGATGCGTGCCCTTTTCTCAAAATTTATTATTTCTCACTTTAAAATTAATATATTGATTATCTTTGTACCCTTTATATCATTTTCTAACCAAAACCCAAGTCATAATATTGGACTATCGATCAGAGGGAGATTAAAGATAAATCTTCTTAGTTTTTACTTGGATATACTTAGATGTGGTTAAACAATAAAGAACATATGGAACTAAGAGATCATGACAACCCTTTTTCAGACAAAAAATGAATAGAAAGCGGGGAGGGAGGAGAGAGGGGGGGAGAGAGAGAGAGAGAGAGAGAGAGAGAGAGAGAGAGAGAGAAGGGTGTCATGCCCTAAACTCGGAAACTGGGCTCACAAAATTCCTGATCACCGAATCCGGTGCCAACAGCCTCCGTAATACCCCATTCTCGGCTCCTGGCGCCCATACACCAGGTTCTGATCCTAGGATCCTACAAGGAGGATTTTCTAACGTACATTGATCTCGTAAGAAGCATAACCACAAGTATACCCAAATCACAAAGGCAACATCATCATTACATATCCACTAATATAAACATTTGAATATAATGCTGAAAGGGAAATACATATGTCAAAATCAAAGTTCCAGGAATCTGCTGCATGCTCCAAGCTCAACGCTGCGACTTAACACCACCTACATGCATCTACCGTGCATAAGCTTATAAAAAGCTTAAAGGGTGGTGAAAGTATGTGCATAAGGTAAGTGTCAAGTATACAATACAGGTCCATAAATCATACGATGTCAGAAATACTGGCAAGATCATAAATCATAAAATAGAATATCAGAGTAAGCAGAAATACTAGCAATCCATAAATCTATGAATGCTATCAGCTGTACTAAGGCTATGCGATGCAAGGCATGAATGCTAACGGCCATATCAAGGCTATGCGAGGTAAAAACGTAATAAGCCAATATCATATACTGAGAATGCAAAGTAATATGCAAATCCTTCTAAGTCCGTCTAAGCCATATAAGTGCAGAAACATAGTAACCCAAAATGTCATATGTCGCAGATGTAATGTAATATGCGATGCGAATGAAATGACCAAGCTGGAGTGTGAGGTCAGGATGATAGCACGTAGTATCACAGACTATGGGGTCCATCACAACGGACTTCTATCCAAACCAATCCCATACCTAAATTTGGATAGCCAAACTCAATGCGGTAGACTCCTGATCTCAGGTTAGTCGCGTGCCCCAACTGAAATCCTGGCAACTGTTAAGGTACACACAATGACTTGATTTCGCACCATTAGCCCGAGTGGATAGTGAATGAATGAATGAATGAGTAAAATGCTGGATATACAACCTGCTCAGTAAATCCACATATCATACCATATATCTCTTAGATCATCACCGAGGTCTAGTACACTCCAAACCAGATTACTGCCCCAGCGCGCAACAAGGTGAGTGGAAGAGACCTCACTATCCGCCTGCCAATATTGGGCTTAACTCGTCGATAGCGGACCCATTCCTCGAGCTGGTCAAACTCAGCCTAGCTTTGCCCCCTCCTCTCTAGCAGGTAAAGCCACACCCCTTTCCAACCGACCACGACATAGTGGGAGACGCAGCTTAATGGTATACGGCCCTCATGCACTCATGCATCCACTCGGTCCAAACGTTGGAGCAACCTCTAGAACCAAGAGGGTTTAGTGACTTTCACCTAGAGATATCTATAGCACCCCATGTGGAAAAGATTTTGGTGTCCCATCTAACCATCCACGACATGTCTGTGGAGGCTACGGCCCTGATGTCGTTAGGGTATACGGTGGTCATGTCACATAATGCGAGATGCATGAGCCACACTATCCAGTCATACAAAAATCCTACGCGTACCGCGCGCTCATGTGGACAACTCCTCATATTATGAAGTCCCATAATAATCTGCCCAATGGCATGTGTTATGATCAATCACTCCTCACATCAAGCATACATATGATGTGCATGGGCATGGATTGTGAAGCTATACTAAGCATGTTATAAGATGATGGTGTACTCTCCTCATATCAAGGATGGGCCTAGACAACCTACTCATAACAAGAATGGGCCTCACAATGGGCCCAAGGGAAGGTCATAATATGGACATCTAACCATCATTGCCCATTAATGTGGACATTTAACCAACATCGCTCCTGAGTAGTGGCCCACATAAACATCATTACATATATTATAGTGAAATCACACATTACATTGGTCCGCACATTCATCGCATTGGGCCTCACTCAAGGGCCACGTATACACCACATCAGGCCTCACTATACAGGCCACAAATACATCATAATGGGCCTTATCAACTGAGCCACAAATACATCACAATGGGCCACATACCTGGGCTGAAAATACATTACATTGGGCCACAAATACATCGCATTGGGTCTCGCCAAATGGGCCACAAATACATCACAATGGGCCTTATCAACTGGGCCACAAATACATAACAAGTGGGCCCTGCACATGGCCCTCAAATACATCACAATGGGCCACCTCACATGGGTCGAAAATACATCACAATGGGCCATGACATATGGGCCGAAAATACATCTCAATGGGCTATGACCCATAGGCCATCATATACATCAAGTGGGTTGCATTAATGGGCCGTACCAATGGGCCATCATATGCATCAATGGGCCTTATATACAACAAGTGGGCCGCATCAATGGACCGCACCAATGAGCCATCAAGTGAGAGCTTGGATTATACCAAAAATCATTTCAATAGTTGCAGGTGTAACATGTGTATCACTATACACTATCATTTTATGGGGCACATGGCTCACTCATGATTATCAGCATTTTCCAAACATTGTACATGTAAATCAGCATTGTCCAAACAATCCAGCACCATCCAACACATTTGGATGGTGTGGATGAAATAATAGATCACGGTGTGGTCCCATGTCCCTTGTTGGACGGAGTGGATATAAAACACATACCTCACGGTGGTCCCACGTGGGTGTGGGCCTCATGTGTGTAGCACGGATGGCATGGATATAAAACATATACATTAAAAGGGGACCCACAGAGGTTGCTGACGTCAATACACAACTACTGTTGTATAGCCCCAACAATGGATGGATGGTATTAGATATAATACATACACCTGGTGGGTCCACATGCGTGGGACCCACCAACAATGGATGTACGGTATGGTATAACACACACCTCATGATTGGACGCACAAAACTTGTGGGCGTCAACACAGCAGCATAGCTGCTAGGACCCATGTCCCTACCAATGGACATTGTGGATGTAAGGTGGGTCCACACTTAGATGGTGAAGCACATACACCACGTGTGGGCCCCCACAATGGACGACATGTATACAACACATGCATCAGGGGTAGGGCCCATGTCTATAGGTGGATGGTCATGGATAAAACATGTACATCAAGGTGGTTTAGACTGTCCAGATCACTGGACGGTGTGGAAATAAAACACATACATCATGTGTGGGGCCCACGTCCATGTGTGGACAGCATGGCTGAAGCACGCACATCACGTGTGGGGCTCCACAGATGAATGGTGTGCATCTAGCACACATCACGGTAAGTACCCACCATCTAGCAGCTACTGGACAGCTGTGATATAGAATAAATACATTAGGTGGGGTCCACACACCACGTCCAGGGACTGGATGTCCTGGATTTGTTGATCAAGTGGGCCACATCAACACCATCCAAAGAGAGAGAGAGAGAGAGAGAGAGAGAGAGAGAGAGACAAACAGAGAGAAATGTGAAGGGGAGGGACCCCGTCACTAATGGGCCCTCCCTTATTCAATGCATACATCAAGATGGGTCCCACCATATGTGGGGCCTCAAATCATCAAATTCAAATAAAATCACCCACCTTTTCGTTTCTTCTTGGTCCGATGAAATCTCTAGCTCCTCGACTTCAACTTTAATGAAGGATTATGGAGATTAGACGGTTGGATGGTGGAGATGGGAGGTAGGAAGGTGGGCCACACTATCTCCTATTTGGTAGCTTGGACGTGTCTCTTAGGAGCTTGAAAATAGAGAAATAAGAGAGAGAGAGGGATGGGTGTGAGTGAGTAATGGAGTGATGGGAAGTGATGGGTCTGTACTTGACATGTATAGGCTGTAAGAGAGAGAGAGTTGACTTTAGGGGTTACTTTTGGGGATGGGACATGTACTTGATTAATGGGATATATTCTCTTGGGATTTGTAAATGCGCGGTATTTTCCTCGAACTGAACGCGGGCCCACATCTCTTGACCTAGGTATCGCATCGGCGCGCGAGACACGATGTTGGAATTGCTGCGACGGCTCGATCGTAATGGTGCAAGTCTCGGGTTGAGCTGATTCAGATTGCCAGGGTACGACTTAGGGTCGCGTTCAATTCCGATTACAGGTCGCGGGTTGCCGAAATTCAACCGGAGGACTACAGAAGCTCATGGAATGGTCCGGGTTAGGATACGGGTCTCACAAAATGTTTGATCATTTTACAGCCGACTGTTTGCCATTAAAACATTAATAGTAGCTACCAACACTACTTTCTCAATCGCTCTAATTCTCTTTCTTAATCTATCCCTCCTTTTTCTTCTTTAAAGGTTCAGTCGCCATCGCTACAGACAGTGCCAACAATAGCAACCAACCCTTTGATACAGTGAGGTAAAGGAGTGATTTGAGCACTATAAAACCCTCTCTCTCATGTGAAGTCCATGGTGCAATTAGTACGAAATGGACCAAGGGACCGTGGAGCTATATGTGGTATTGCGTATTCATCTCTTACGATAACCAGGCTAAGCTCTCTTCCATAAAGCATATATCATAACATAGGTAAAGTAAGTAAACCGAGTTTTTGGGTAAGATAAGTGGTAAACCGTACCAATCATATACTTAGAGCATCATGGATGCTAAATGATAAAGAGGCACCACATAGTGACTTAAAAACTCATTAAGGGTTATGAGAGTGGGTGCGGGCTCAAGCTAAGAAGTACGAACAATTTATAAGCACATGACTACTCTAAATGATCTAAATAATATGTGAAGTGCTTTGCCATGAGCATTACGATGTGAAAAGTCCTAGCTATATGTCCTAGATGGGGGGGAGATAAGACTATGCCAAATTAAAAATATACCAGTGGAATTAAATAATAAGATAGCCTTATAAACAAATAAATGAAAAGATAATACTTTAAATAAATCAAAATAAGGAAATGTAAAGCAACCTCAATATTCAAGTAACAAATGATGTTCTAAGGACAACCTTGCACCATAAAAATCAAGGGTTAGCAGGATAACCTTACTAGAACGGTATAAGTATCAATATCTCAAACTGAAGAGGAATAAAGGAAATGACAAGAATTAAAATTCTAAACTATTACAACATTCCCACAATGCTTAAAATGTAAAAGATTACAACATTCACATCTACACATACATTCCACAACTTTAAATGATAAAAGATAGAAATTAAATAAACATTCAAACCATAAGACAAAGAATTATAGTGGTTCACCTGTGTGTTCACTAACTGTTAAACAACAGCCACACAACTTGCTACTCCACTCCTAATATCCTCACACAGGGGATATCAACATTCACTATGAAAATAGGTTTCACAGGTTCACCTAAAACCTTCATAATTGTGTCTTTCAAATGGGCTTACACAATTCAAAAACCCCACTTTTTAAGTTTTCTGGCTCTCCTCAGATAACCAACACGATGAGATTTTTCTGGCTCAATCTCAAAAGAAACCAAAAGCAATGGAAATTTACACAAATGTAAAATACTTGGATTTCTCCTTTTGTAGCAGCCTGGAAGAACTAATCGGAGTAGAAGTTCGAATATAGAAGTTCAATTGTCCAATACTCACTTTGAAATCGTTCTAGATTCTAATTAAATTTAAATTAAACCAGATGGGCTAGCTGATTTTGATTCCAAGAAGAAGGAATACAACAATTCCTCTTTTCAATTCAGATTGGAATATAGAAACAAAATCAAATTGAAAAAGCTAACAAAAGATAATATTAAATATGCACAGCGTAGCTTGAAAATTAACACAAACTTATCTCAGAGTGAAGCCTTGATTTTACTTAAATTTGAATTGAGAAACTCTAAAATTCGTGTTTTATTTATAGATACAAAAATCGCATCTACGACTGGTTGAGTGGCCACCACGACTGGTCATAGGTCGAACTGCATTTTGAAATTTTGAAGTGCGATCGGATAAAACCTTTCCACGACTGGTCGTAAGGTGTCCACGACTGGTCGTGAGGAACTAAGAATGGTTGCTCGAGTTTGAGTCATAGCTGCAGGACTGGCCATGAATGAGTCGGCATTGTTCCTACTACCGGTCGAGCAGACTCCAGGACTGGTTGAAGCTCAACTAGAAAAATTCTGAAAATTTGCAACAACTTAGGACTGGTCTTATAATTTCTTAGACTGATCGAGCTAGTTCTAGGACTAGTCGAACAAAGTCCAGGACTGGTCTTAGAACAGACCAAACACTTATAAAAGATTTAATTTGAATTATGTATACAAAATGACCTACCCTAAGGTCAATATAAGGTCATTCATACCTTAAATGTGAAGTATGGACATTGAGTCTTCATTTCTTAAGATGATAGTTGACCTTTTGAAGATTGTGAAGCTTGAGATCTCGATTCTTGATATAGCATTGAACTTGAGATTTTCTAGAGCTTGAATTATACTTCATCTTGAGTTTAGTCTTGAACAAGATCACTTCTTTCGTTGTAGCTTATACTTGCATGTTTTGAAGTAGTTCTTCGTTCTTGACTTGAAGCAAAGATGCAGTGTCTTGAACATATAAATCAACATGCTACACAAGACATAAATTGTGTTTTTGGCACCATAAAATTTGACAACCAAAGGAATAGGAAACTATTGCACTTACAATCTCCCCCTTTGTCAAATTTGTGACAAAACAGACTTAACAAAAATATGATTGTTATGAACACAACGAATCATGCACCAGTTATAAAAGTAAACCAGTTACAACCTGATTAAAGAATCATGCACCAGTTGTCATTAACTAGCACAAATTCCTCATTACTTACTCCCCCTGAATAGCACACATGGATCCATAAATTATGCTACTCCCCCACAATCCATATACATTCCATATTATCAAACTTAAAATATTCTCCCCCATTTTGTCACAATCTGACAAAGGAAGAAAGAAATAAATGGAAGTGGAAGATCAATAAGAGAGTAATTAAAGGATTAACTAGTTAAGATATACAAGTAATATAAGCAAATTCAAAGTTCACATATCATTAACCAGCTGAAACAAAAGTCAGTCATACAAACTGAAGTAAAATCAAAGTCCACACACCAACAAAAGAAGTATAAAAGTTATTACAAACCAAAGGATAAAACACTTAATCAGATCCTAAGGAAGGAGCAAGTATGGTAGGATCAAGTTGATGTAGCCCCTTGTTAATGTGCCTAAGATACTTATGCATATATTTAAATTGTAAATCATGGGCAACATTCATGTTCCTTACCTTCTCCTCAAGTGTACGAAGACAAGTATCAAAATCAGATGGCTCATAGTCAGGATCAATAGTAGAACCTAATTCAATTTCATAAAAAATGTCATCCATATTTATATTATTAGAAGAAATATCGCCACCTTCTTCTTCATTCCCTGCTTCAGCACCACCACCACCCCCATCTCTTTAGCCAGGAGCCAATTCTAGCTTCATCTTGTTTATATTAGAATTGTTAAAAATAAGATGATGAATAAGAGCCTCTTCAATAGGCATAACAACTAGCATGTGAGAAGCTAACACGGTCATAAGATAAGCAAAAGGAATATCACTGTGTCCTGGATGGAGATGAAACTGAATGATGAAATGACATATTAAAGAAGGCAAACAGACTTTAGTACCAATGACGATAGAATGAAAAATACGAACCATAAAAGAAGTTAGTTTTGTTTTGTTACCAGAATGAGGATATAAATTTGAGTAAAGATTCTGTGAAGAACCCTGTATTTGGGTAACAAATACTTTGAGAGGAGCGCATTCCCTTTATGAGTTCATTGAACATCCATATTGCATAAATCTATATTTAACATACGTTTTTCTGATTTTGAGGGTTTCTCAACTAGAGTATGAAGAGGAATACCCTCATCATTAATAGGTATGTCCATGAGAGCCGAAATCAAATTACGGTCTACCTCAAATAGATCTTCTCTTGTTGCTATATTAAATGTTAGATTCTTAGATGAAAATCAGAAATACATGCAATCATGGCCTAAGCAATAGATTGGTATGCCGGCCCACCCCAATGTAGGATGTTATCCTAGCCTACAGATTGGAGAAGAGGAAGGATACCAAAAGGAGCAATGTGATCAATAAAAATAGGTCTTTTAACAATGACATTGTGCATATGCAAATCCCTAACATGAGTGGGATCATCTTCGGGTGACCGAAGATGGTGCCAAGTGATAGTCAAAGGACGAGAGGAAGGACCATATGAAGTTTTCTTTTTCCCTCTAGAATCCATTGGCAATAGAATAATTAAAGAAACAAAGAGTTTCAAACTATATGAAGTGGGGTTTGCTAAGATCAGATTTTTTTAAAGGAAAACCCCAAAATAGCAATGAAACACAAAACAAATTACTCCAAGAGTGAAAATGAAGTAATATTGACTGAAATCTACAAGAAAAACAAAAATGATGTACTAACCTTGAGGAATCAGACAGTTAGGTATGACTAGTTGTGCTACGGCCCGTTGAAGAAGAAATAGGAAATGAGGAAGATGAGTTTTTCTCCAAATTTGAAGAGATTTAATGTGTTACATGACTGGTTGAGGACCGTTTCCTCGATTAGTCGTGAACCAATAAAAACATGCATTTTTCATCAAAATTTGAAATTTAAACTAATAAATTATCAAATATATACACTATGATACACACATGCATGAATCATCAATTTAAATTGCACATTCCAAGATCAAATTTTAATTTATTAAATCTTCTTTTGTCAAGCGGTTTAGTGAAAATGTCAGCAAGTTGAGTCTCAGTTGGAATGTATTCCAATGAAATTATTTTTTCTTCAACTAATTCACGAATGTAATGAAATCTAATGTCAATGTGCTTGGTACGAGAATGCTGAATAAGATTTTTAGAAATATTTATTGCACTGGAATTATCACAATATAAAACCATTGAACATGCGTTTCATCCAAACAAGCTGGGTACATGCATTTCCAGCTGCGATGTATTCAACCTCAGCAGTAGAAAGCGATATAGAATTTTGTTTCTTACTAAACCAGGAAATTAAACAATTTCCAATATAGAAACAACCACCACTGGTTGACTTTCTATCATCGATATTACCAGCCCAATCAGCATCTGAGTACCCTACCAACTAAACACTAGTATCATATGGATACCAGAGACCCAAATTCGCAGAACTTGCGATATATTGCATAATCCTCTTAACAGCAGTTAGATGTGACTCTTTAGGGTCAGATTGATATCTAGCGCAAATACCAACATTAAAAGCAATATCTAGTCTACTTACAGTTAAATAAAGTTGACTTCCAATCATACTGCAATATAATTTAGGATCTTCATTTTTACCTGTAGAGTCTTTTGAGAGTCTTAAGGTTGTACTCATAGGAGTATCAAAATTCTTCCCATTCTCAAAACCAAACTTTTTAATCAAGTTCAAAGCATATTTGGTTTGAGAAATAAAAATACATTCAGGTTGTTGTTTCACTTGATACCCTAGAAAATAATTCAATTCCCCAACTATGCTCATTTCAAACTTAGATTTCATTAAATCTGCAAACTCAACAGTCATGTTAGTACAGGTAGATCCATAAATAATATCATCAACATAGATTTGCACCATTAAGATATGATCGTTATATTTTTTAACAAAAAGAGTCTTATCAACACTTCCCATTAGAAAATTATGACTTAGTAAAAACTTAGTCAATTTTTCATACCATGCCCTAGGAGCTTGTTTCAAACCATAGAGAGCCTTTTTAAGGCGATAGACATGATCAGTGCTCTTAGGGTCTTCAAAACCCATTGGTTGTTTAACATAAACTTCTTCATGCAGATCACCATTTAAGAAGGCACTCTTTACATCTATTTGATAAATTTTGAATTTTCTAAAGCACGCAATGAATATGAATAGTCTGATTGATTCAAGACGAGCTACTGGGGCAACCGTTTCATCATAGTCGATGCCTTCAATTTGAGTGTACCCTTGTACAACCACTCTAGCCTTGTTTCGAATTATATTACCAAGTTCATTAGACTTATTTTTAAAAATCCACTTAGTTCCTTTAATGTGTTTATCTTTAGGTCTGGGAACAAGATACCAAACATCATTTCTCACAAATTGGTTAAGTTTTTCTTGCATAATTACTATCCAGTTTTCGTCAGTAAGAGCTTCTTTTACGTTAACCGGTTCTATCTGGGATGTAAAGAACACATAATTACATATGTCTTCTAGTTGTTTACGAGTGCGCACACCAGTGAGAGGGTTTCCAAGAATTTAAGTGGTTGGATGATCTTTGACAGTCCTCAGTTCAGAATTAGTTTGATTTGATGAAGTATCTGGTTCGTCAATTAAAAGAACTTCATCACTATCTAAACTTGGGGCAGGTGTATTCAAGTGATCATCAATAACCACATTGATCGACTCTTGAATCACATCAGTCCTCTTGTTCAATACTCAATATGCACGACTGTTTAAAGAATACCCTAAAAAGATACCTTCATCACTTTTAGTATCAAACTTTTCCATATTTTCACGGTCACGTAAAATATAACACTTACTACTAAAAACTCAAAAGTATTTGACAGAAGGCTTCTTATCAAACCATAGTTCATAAGCAGTTTTATTATTAGATTTACTTGTATAAACCCAGTTGATTATATAGCAGGCAGTATTTATGGCTTCAGCCCAAAGAGTTTTAGGGAGCTTCATACTATTCAACATTACATTAGCCATTTCTTGAAGCACTCTATTTTTTCTTTCAATAATTCCATTTTGTTGTGGAGTTTTGGGTGCAGATAATTCATGAGATATTTCCTGATCGCAACAGAATTTCTCAAAACTGCTATTTTCGAATTCTGATTCATGATCACTACGGATCTTACTAACTTGAGAACCTTTTTCAATTTGGATCCGTTTGAGAATCCTTTTTACTTCATCAAGGGTTTCTGTTTTATCTCTTAAGAAGGTTACCTAAGTAAATTTGGTATAATCATCCACGATCACCAGTATGTATTTTTTGCCACCTCGACTCTCCATCCTGTTTGGTCCTTCAAGATCCATATGGAGAAGTTCAAGCGGTTTTGATGTGGCATTAGAGTTCACCTTTTTGTGAGCACTCGTAGTTTGTTTGCCAATCTGGCATTCACCATATATTTTTTCTACTTTTTTGAAGTTTAGGTATACCTCTTATTAGTTCTCTTTTGCTCAATCTATAGAGATCGCGATAGTGTACATGTCCAAGGCGTTTATGCTATAACTCGGTCTCATCAGAATGGACCATGTAACATAATTACTTAGATGAGCTAGAATCACTTACGATGTAGCAATTTTCAGAAGTTCTACGACCAGTTAATATTACAGAACCATTTTTGTTTAATATTTCACACCCTAGGTTAGAAAATTTAACACTATGATTTTTATCTTAAATTTGAGAAATCCTTAACAAGTTATGTTTTAAACTTCAACATACAGAACATTCTCAAATAAGGGGAGGTTAGAAAGTTGAACCGTACCTTAGCCAATAATCTTGCAGTTGCTACCATCACCAAATGTGACTGAACCATCAGTTATGTCTTTAAGAATGGTGAACAAACCTTTGTCACCAGTCATGTGCCTGGAGCATCCACTGTCTAGGTACCACTTTGAATGGCATGAAGCTTTGAAAGCCGTGTGGGCAACCAAGCAAGTAACCTTAGGAACCCATTTCATAACTGTTTTGGGTTTAGGAGTATAGTTGGTCTTCTTATTTTTGTAGTTGTTGTAAGAAATGACCCACTGAGTTAGATTTTAAGAGCTCCGTAAGTAGATTAACTATTTTCTCAGCTAAAGGGTTTCGGTTCTGATTTTTATAGTTGATATGGTTACTTTTAGTTTCGAAAGATTGAAAAGTTTTAGCATTTTTAGAAAACTTTTGATTAGAAATTTTCTCTATTGAGTTTGAGGATTCTCCTTTTACAAACTTAGGAGGAGTATTCTTCTGTTTTGGAGGAATATTCCTATCATAGCCCAAACTGGATTGGTAACCACATTTTCTTGATCCAGATAAAAGTTTTTCTAATTTTGGATCACCTTGGGCATATCTCTATGTATCCTTTAAACTCAAAAGTAAAGAGATTTCAAGTTTAAGTTTTTCAATTTCAGATTTCAGATTTTCAATTTGAGAGGTTTTGAATTCTAAATCGCATTTGCATTTTTCAAAACAATCTGAGATATGGGATTTTTCTAAAACAAGAGTTTCAAAACTTTCTTTAAGCTTTGAAAACTTTTCTTTCTAAAGTTTAAGTTTAACAACAATTTTACAACTTTTCTTGTATAGGGCATTGTAAGCATCTTGAAGATATTCTTCATTTTCATGATCACTATTCAGATTTTCTTCATTAGTAGAATCATCATGATCTGAAAAAGTGAACTTGGCTAGAGTCATAAGAGCTTTGACTTCATTGCCTGACTCAGTTTCAAAATCTTCTGATTCAGAAGAGGCTTCAGTGCCAGAAGATTCATCTCAAGTAACCAACATTCCTTTCTTTTTAGGTTTTCCCTTTTTAGGACACTTGTTTGCTAAATGCCCATATTATTGGCAGTTGTAACATTAACTATCTTTTAAAGATTTTCAAGTTTTAGATTTAGATTTAGAACTTTTCTTATCATTTGATTTTTCAAAATCTACTCTCTTTTTTACTTTTGAAAATCTTATAAAACTTTTTCACTAAGAGAGGCATATCATCTTCAGAATTTTCTTGAGAAATACATTTAGAAGACTTAAGGACAATAGATTTACCTTTAAGAGCTTTAAGATTTAACTCGTAGGTTTGTAAAGACCCAACTAATTCTTCAACCCTCATATTGTTTGTATCATGAAGTTCCTGGACCGCAGTCACCTTTGAGTTGAACCGTTCAGGTAATGAGCGTAGTATCTTTGCACACACTTTACTTTCTAGGATTTTATCACCAAGACCTCACATAGAGTTTACAATGTCGTTCAGTCTAGTATAGAAGTTCATGAACATTTTATTTTCTTCCATATGTATTTCCTTAAATTTATTTGTGAGGATTTGGACTTTAGACTTCTTAACAATTGATGTAGCCTCGTGTGTCATTTCAAAAATATCTCAAGCTTGCTTTGCAGTATCACAAGATATAATTCTTTTAAACTCATCCGGTGATAGTACACAAGTGATTGCATTTAGTGCTTTTGCATTGGCACTACTCTCACTTTTCTGAAGAGTGGTCCAGGTAAAATAAGGTGAGACTTTCATTGATTTTGATCCATCGATACCAGTCACTTCAGTGGTAGAAGGGATCCATTCAGTCACCGTGGCTTGCCACATGCTCTCATCCATCGATTTAAGGAAAATCCTCATCTTGGCTTTCCAATAAGCATAATTGGAGCCATCAAATGGTGGAGGCCTAGTGACTGAAAGGCTATCAATATTTGACATGTTATATATAGCTTAAATCGATTAGCTCAGGAAATAAATCCAAATAAAAATTAAAACAAGCTATTAGGCTCTGATACCACTTAAAAAGGCCTAGCTATATGTCCTAGCGGGGTGGGAGGGGGGGGGGTGAATAGGACTATGTCAAATTTAAAAATATACAAGCGGAATTAAACAATAAGATAGCCTTATAAACAAATAAATGAAAAGATAGTACTTTAAATAAATCACAATAAGGAAATGTAAAGTAACCTCAATATTCAAGTGTTGAGAGGCTAATACAAATGATGTTCTAAGGACAACCTTGCACTATAAAAATCAAGGATTTATGCAAGGACAACCTTACTAGAACGGTATAAGTATCAATATCTCAAACTGAAGAGGAATAAATGAAATATCAAGAATTGAAATTCTAAACTATTACAACATTCCCACAATGCTTGAAATGTAGAAGATTACAACATTCGCATCCACACATACATTCCACAGCTTTGAATGATAAAAGATAGAAATTAAATAAACATTCAAACCACAAGACATAAAGAATTATAGTGGTTCGCCTGTGTGTTCACCAACTATTAAACAATAGCCACACAACTTACTACTCCACTCCTAATATCCTCACACAGGGGACATCAGCGTTCACTATGAAAATGGGTTTCACAGGTTCACCTAAAACCTTCACAATTGTGTCTTTCAAATGGGCTTACACAATTCAAAAATCCCACTTTTTGAGTTTTCTGGCTCTCCTCAGATAACCAACACAATGAGATTTTTCTAGCTCAATCTCAAAAGAAACCAAAAGTAATGGAAATTTACACAAATGTAAAATACCTGAATTTCTCCTTTTGTACTAGCTCGACAGAACCAATTGGAGTAGAAGTTCGAATCTAGAAGTTCAATTACCCAATACTCACTTTGAAATGGTTATAGATTCTAGTTGATTTTAAATTAAACCAGATGGGCTAGCTCTATTTGATTTTGATTCTAAGAAGACGGAATAAAACAATTCCTCTTTTCAATTCAGATTGGAATATAAAAACAAAATCAAATTGACAAAGCTAACAAAAGAGAATATTAAATATGCATAATGTAGCTTAAAAATTAACACAAACTTATCTCAGAGTGAAGCCTTAATTTTACTTGAATTCGGATTAAGAAACTTTGAAATTCGTGTTCTATTTATAGATGTAAAAATCGCATCTACGACTAGTCGAGTGGCTACCACGACTGGTCATAAGTCGAACTGCATTTTGAAATTTTAAGTGCGATCAAATAAAACCATTCCACGACTGGTCGTAGGGAGTCCACGACTAGTCGTGAGGCCTCTACGACTGGTCGTAGGGAGTCCACGACTAGTAGTGAGGCCTCCACGACTGGTCGTGAGGAACCAAGAATGGTTGCTGGAGTTTGAGTCGTAGCTACAGGACTGGTCGTGAATGAGTCAGCACTGTTCCTACGACCGGTTGAGCAGACTCCAGGACTGGTCGAAGCTCAACAAAAAAAAATCTAAAAATTTGCAACAACTTAAGACTGGTCTTGAAATTTCTTGGCTGGTCGAGCCAGTTCTAGGACTAGTCGAACGGAGTCCATGATTGGTCTTAGAATAGACCAAACACTTATAAAAAGATTCAATTTGAATTATGTATATAAAATGACCTACCTTAAGGTTAATCTAAGGTCATTCATACCTTAAATGTGAAGTATAGACATTGAGTCTTCGTTTCTTAAGATGATAGTTGACCTTTGAAGATTGTGAAGCTTGAGATCTTGATTCTTGATATAACATTGAACTTGAGATCTTCTAGAGCTTGAATTATACTTCATCTTGAGTTGAGTCTTGAACAAGATCTCTTCTTTCATTGTAGCTGGTACTTGCATGTTTTGAAGTAGTTCTTCGTTCTGGACTTGAAGCAAAGATGCAGTGTCTTGAACATATAAATCAACATGCTACACAAGACGTAAATTGTGTTTTTGACACCATAAAATTTGACAATCAAAGGAATAGGAAACCATAACACTTACATGTTGTAAACACAAGGCATTGCCATAAAGGGAGCATAGGATGCGATCGTCATGAAGGTGAAGAGCACAACTATAATGAAGTTGCAGGGCGACACCACTTATTTAGCCCAATAACATAGGATACATGATAATGGGCCACCAAGTCTCTCTTAATACGTGTTGTTGGGCATATGATGATGGCACCACATGATAAGCACTTTGATGGAGGATAATCCATCCACATGGTGTGACCCACCCCATAGATAACATAGATGAGCCCACATGATAAAGGGCTCTAATGAGGACAAATGGCTAGTGCAGGGAGATCACATGACATTCGTGCAAACACTACAAGAAATATGGTTTTTACCAACGAAATTTTCTTCATAGGTAAATATGACTTTTACCAACGAAAATTATTTTCGTCGGTAAAAGTTTACTTTTACCAATGAAATTTAATTTCGTAGTTAAAAGTCATCTTTACCTACGAAAATTTTTGTAGGTAAAGGGTGTTTTGAATTTTTGAAAAAACAAAAAATCGAAAAGGTTACTTTTACCTACGAAATATAATTTTGTAGGTAAAAGCCATCTTTACCTACGTAAAGTTTCGTAGGTAAAGGTGTGTTGAATTTTTTAAAAAACAAAAAATCGAAAAGGTTACTTTTACCTATGAAATTTAGGTAAAAGCCATCTTCACCTATGAAAAGTTTCATAGGTAAAGGGTGTGTTGAATTTTTGAAAAAACAAAAAATTGAAAAGGTTACTTTTATCTACGAAATTAGATTTCGTAGGTAAAAGCCATCTTTACCTATGAAAAGTTTCATAGGTAAAGGGTGTGTTGAATTTTTGAAAAAATAAAAAATCGAAAAGGTTACTTTTACCCACGAAATTATATTTCGTAGGTAAAAGCCATCTTTACCGACGAACAGTTTCGTAGGTAAAGGGTGTTTTGAATTTTTGAAAAAATAAAAAAAAAATCGAAAAGCTTACTTTTACCTACAAAATTACATTTAGTAGGTAAAAGCCATCTTTACCAACAAAACTTGTCGTAGGTAAAGGGTGTTTTGAATTTTTGAAAAAACCAAAAATCGAAAAGTTTACTTTTACCTACGAAATATAATTTCATAGGTAAAAGCCATCTTTACCGACGAAAACATTTGTCGAGAATAATGACTTAAATTTTACCTTCAGGGGTTTTCCCACTACCTTGAGTTGTAACGTGGATGAGACTTTTACCTACGACAATTTTTGTAGGTAAAAAACATAGATGAGACTTTTACCTACGAAATGTTTCATAGGTAAAAAATGTGGATGAGATTTTTACCTACGAAATATTTCGTAGGTAAAAGTCATTTTTTTTTTCCAATATTCCACCATAAAATTTTTGATATACACCTGTTACAATATATTTCGTCATGATACACACCTGTTATATAATATATTTCATCATATTCACATTCACATCCATCAAACCCAAACTAATGAAAAGAGAGAGAACATATGAGAGGTGATCCTTATCTCCTTTAATGGATTCAAGCTGCATGTGCCCTACCCAACTTCCTATAAGGAGAAGTTATATAGGTCTTGGAATAATGTTGGTGACTAATCCACCTTATATATTAATATTATCATATTGTGTTAGGACATGACTCTAAAAACGAGATAAATATAAATCTCAAATAATCTATGCTATAAGAGATAATAGAGATGGAAATAGATGCATTGTGATGCTTGAGTTCAAGAATGCTTGCCAACAAAACAAGATTTTCTTGTTTGTTGCCATGTGATTGGGCTACATTATTACATCAATTGGGTTTGGGTTCGGGTTCGAGATCGGTTTTAGGTTTGGGTTTTAAAGTTTAGGTTTAGGTTTAGGTTAGGGAGTTGAGATTAGGATTAGGTGTAGGTTTAAGTTTAGGGATTTAAGAATACATTTAGGTTTAGGTTATAGGTTATAGCTTTAGGTTTAAGTTTTAGGTTTAAGTTATAGGTTATAAGTTATAGGTTAAGGTTTAGGTTATAGGTTTCGGTTTAGATTAAGGTTATAGGTTTAGGTTTAGGTTTAGGTTTAGGTTATAGGTTATAGGTTTAGGTTAAGGTTAAGGTTTAGGTTTAGGTTATAGGTTATAGGTTATAGGTTATAGCTTTAGGGAATTGAGAATATGTTAAGGTTTAGGTTTAGGAATTTGGGTTCGGGTTCGGGATCGAGGTTAAGGTTTAGGTTTAGGCTATATGTTATAGCTTTAGGGAATTGAGAATATGTTAAGGTTTAGGTTTAGGAATTTGGGTTCGGGTTCTGGATCGGGTTTAGGTTTGGCTTTTCAAGTTTAGGTTTAGGTTTAGGTTAGAGAGTTGAGATTAGGATTAGGTGTAGGTTTAGGTTTAGGGATTTAAGAATACATTTAGGTTTTAGGTTTAGGTTTAGGTTTAGGTTATAGGTTATAGGTTAAGGTTTAGGTTTTAGGTATAGGTTAAGGTTAAGGTTAGGTTATAGGTTATAAGTTTAGGTTATAGGTTATAGGTTATAGGTTAAGGTTGAGGTCATAGGTTTTGGTTTAGGTTAAGGTTATAGGTTTAGGTTTAGGTTAAGGTTATAGGTTTAAGTTAAGGTTTAGGTTAAGATTTATGTTTAGGTTATAAGTTATAGCTTTAAGGAATTGAGAATAGGTTAAGGTTTAAGTTTAGGAAATCGGGTTCGGGTTTGGGTTCGGGATCGGGTTTAGGTTTTGGTTTTCAAGTTTAGGTTTATGTTTAGGTTAGGGAGTTGAGATTAGGATTAGGTGTAGGTTTAGGTTTAGGGATTTGAGAATACATTTTGGTTGTAGGTTTAGGTTTAGGTTTTAGGTTTAGGTTTAGGTTATGGGTTTAGGTTATAGGTTTAGGTTTATGTTATAAGTGTAGGTTATTGGTTTAGGTTTTGGTTAGGTTCTAGGTTAAGGTTTAAGTAATTGAGTTTAGGTTATAGGTTATAGGTTTAGGTTATAGGTTATACATTATATGTTAAGGTTTAGGTTATAGGTTAAGGTTTAAGTTTAGGTTATAGGTTTAGGTTTAGGTTTAGGTTATAGGTGAATAGGTTTAAGTTATAAGTATAGGTTTAGGTTAATGTTGTAGGTTATAGGTTTATGCTATAAGTTTATGTTAATGTTGTACGTTAGAGGTTTAGGTTTATAGGTTTAGGAATTTGAGAATACATTTATGTTTTAGGTTTAGGTTTTGGTTTTATGTTTAGGTTAAGGTTACTGAGTTTAGGTTTAGGTTTAAGTTTAGGTTATAAGTGTAGGTTATAGGTTTAGGTTTAGATTAGGTTATAGGTTAAGGTTTAGGAATTGAGTTTAGGTTATAGGTTAAGGTTTAGGTTTAGGTTATAGGTTTTGGGATTTGAGAATAGGTTTAGGTTATAAGTATAGGTTTAGGTTAATGTTGTAGGTTAGATTTAGGTTATAAGTTTATGTTAATGTTGTAGGTTATAGGTTTAGGTTTAGGTTTATATTTAGGGATTTGAGAATACATTTAGGTTTTAGGTTTATGTTTAGGTTTAGGTTTAGGTTTTACATTTAGGTTAAGGTTATAGGTTAAGGTTATAGGTTTAGGTTTAGGTTATAAGTGTAGGTTATAGGTTTAGGTTTAGGTTAAGTTATAGGTTATGGTTTAGGCAATTGAGAATAGGTTAAGGTTTAGGTTTAAGAAATCGGGTTCTGGTTTAGGTTTGGGTTTTTAAGTTTAGGTTTAAGTTAAGGAGTTGAGATTAGGATTAGGTGTAGGTTTAGGTTTAGAGATTTGAGAATACATTTAGGTTTTAAGTTTAGGTTAAGGTTATAGGTTTAGGTTTAGGTTTAGGTTTAGGTTTAGGTTTAAGTTATAGCTTTAGGGAATTGAGAATAGGTTAAGGTTTAGGTTCAGGAAATCAGGTTCGGGTAAGGGTTCGGGATCGGGTTTAAGTTTGGGTTTTCAAGTTTAGGTTTAGGTTAAGGAGTTGAGATTAGGATTAGGTGTAGGTTTAGGTTAAGGAGTTGAGATTAAGATTAGGTTTAAGGTTTAGGTTAGGTTATAGGTTAAGGTTTAGGGAATTGAGTTTAGGTTATAAGTTATAGGTTATAGGTTAAAGTTTAGGTTTAGGTTATAAGTTTAGGGTGTGGTTTAGGTTAAGGGTGTGGTCCCTGCAAATATAGATATAAATACGGCCTGTCTAAATGGACAAGCCACTCCAATACTATCCATAGAAAATGAACAGCTTCATCATGGTCATAACTGCGGTTCCCGCCTTCCAGGGACCCCCGCTCAACATCGGGATAGCTCCGACGCACATCTGGGTCTGCTTCGACAATTTCGAGCTAATATATAAACAGAACCTGGCCAAATGGTCAAGCCACTCCAATGCTGTCCATAGGAAATGGATAGCTTCATCATGGTCATAATAGCGGTTCCCACCTTTTAGGGACCCCGCTTACCATCCGGATAGCTTCGACAATTTGATGTAGTAGACCCGGATGTGCGTCGAAGCTATCCGGATGTTGAGTGGGGTTTTCTGAAAGGTAGGAACCACAGTTATAACCATAATGAAGCTGTCCATTTATTATGGGCAGCATTGGAGTGGACTGACCATTTAGACTGGCCGCATTTATGTATTAGCTTGAAATTATTGGAGCAGACCCAGATGTGCGTCGGAGCTATCCGGATATTGACCGGGGATCCCTAAAAGGTGGGAAATGCTGTTATGACCATGATGAAGCTGTCCATTTCTTATGGACGACATTGGAGTGGCCTGGCCATTTGGACAGGCCGTGTTTATATATATATTTGCAGGGACCACACCCTTAACCTAAACCACACCCTAAACCTATAATTTAAATCTAAATCTTAACCTATAACATAAACTTTAACCTATAACCTATAACCTAAACCTATAACTTATAACCTAAACTTAATTCCCGAAACCATAACCTATAACCTAACTTAAACCTAAACCTATAACCTTAACCTATAACCTAAACTTTAACCTCTAACCTATAACCTATAACCTAAACTCAATTCCCTAAACCTTAACCTATAACCTAAACCAAAACCTAAACCTAAACCTATAACCTACACTTAATTCCCTAAACCTTAGCCCGAATTCCTAGACCTAAACTGAAAACCTAAATATATTCTCAAATCCCTAACCTAAACCTACGCCTAAACTTGAAAACCCAAACTTAAACCTAAAACCTAAATGTATTCTTAAATCCTTAAGTTATAACCTATAATCTAACCTAAACCTAAAACCTAAACCTAAACCTAAAACCTAAATGTATTCTCAAATCCTTCAACCTAAACCTACACCTAATCCTAATCTCTCCTAATCTCAACTCCTTAACCTAAACTTAAACTTGAAAACCCAAACCTAAAAACCCGAACCCAATTTCCTAAACCTAAACATTAACCTATTCTCAATTCCCTAAAGCTATAACCAATAACCTAAACCTAAACCTATAACCTATAACCTTAACCTAAACCTAAAACCTAAATGTATTCTCAAATCCCTAAACCTAAACCTACACCTAATCCTAATCTCAACTCCTTAACCTAAACTAAAACTTGAAAACCCAAACCTAAACCCAAACTCGAACTTGATTTCCTAAACCTAAACCTTAACCTATTCACAATTCCCTAAACCTTAACCTATAAGCTAACCTAAACCTAAACCTATAACCTACACTTATAACCTAAACCTAAACCTATAACCTTAACCTAAACGTAAAACCTAAACCTAAACCTGAAACCTTAACCTTAACCTAAACCTAAAACCTAAATGTATTCTCAAATCCCTAAACCTAAACCTAAACTTAAACCTATAAGCTACAACATTAACATAAATTTATAACCTACAATATTAACCTAAACCAATACTTATAACCTAAACCTATTCTCAAATCCCAAAACCTATAACCTAAACCTAAACCTTAACCTAAACCTAAACCTATAACCTAAACCTTAACCTATAACCTAAACTCAATTCTTTAAACCTTAACCTATAACCTAACCTAAACCTAAACCTATAACCTACACTTATAACCTAAACCTAAACCTAAACCTAGAACCTAAACCTAAACTCCGCAACCTAAATGTATTCACAAATTCCTAAACCTAAACCTACACCTAATCCTAATCTCAACTCCCTAATCTAAACCTAAACCTAAACTTGAAAACCCAAACCTAAACCCGATCCCGAACCCGAACCCAATTTCCTAAACCTAAACCTTAACCTATTCTCAATTCCTTAAAGCTATAAGCTATAACCTATAACCTATAACCTAAACTTAAAACCTAAACTTAAACCTAAAACCTAAATGTATTCTCAAATCCCTAAACCTAAACCTACACCTAAACCTAATCTCAACTCCCTAACCTAAACCTAAACCTAATCATGAAAACCCAAACCTAAACTTGAAAACTCAAACCTAAATCCGATCCCTAACCCGATTTTCAAAACCTAAACCTTAACCTATTCTCAATTCCCTAAAGCTATAACTTATAACCTAAACCGAAACCTTAACCTAAACCTATAACCAAAACTTAAACCTAAACCTAAACCTCAACTTATAACCTTAACCTAAACCAAAACCAATGACCTAAACCTTAACCTATAACCTATAACCTAACCTTAACCTTAACGTAAAACCTAAACCTTAACCTATAACCTAAAACCTAAACCTAAACCTAAAACCTAAATGTATTCTCAAATCCCTAAACCTAAACCTACACCTAATCCTAATCTCAACTCCCTAACTTAAACCTAAACATAAACATGAAAACCTAAACCTAAACCAGATCCTGAACCCGATTTCCTAAACCTAAACTTATAACCTTAAGCTTAACCTATTCTCAATTCCCTAAAGCTATAACCTATAACCTAAACCTAAACCTAACCTAAACCTATAACCTAAACCTATAACTTTAACCTAAACCTAAAACCTAAGTGTATTCTCAAATCCTTAAACCTAAACCTACACCTAATCCTAATCCCAACCTCCTAACCTAAACATAAACTTAAAAACCCAAACCTAAACCCGATCCCGAACCCGAACCCAAACCCGATTTCCTAAACCTAAACCTTAACCTATTCTCAATTCCATAAAGCTATAACCTAAACCTAAACCTAAACCTATAACCTTAACCTTAACCTAAAACCTAAATGTATTCTCAAATCCCTAAACCTAAACCTACACCTAATCCTAATCTCAACTCCTTAACATAAACCTAAACTTGAAAAACCAAACCTAAACCCGAACCCAATTTCCTAAACCTAAACCTTAACCTATTCTCACCCGCTAAACCTTAACCTATAACCCAACCTAAACCTAAACCTATAACCTTAACTCCGTAACCTTAACCTAAACGTAAAACCTAAAACCCAAATGTATTCCCAAATTCCTAAACCTAAACTTAAACCTAAACCTAAACCTATAACCAACAACATTAACATAAAGTTATAACCTAAACCTAAAATCTATAACATTAACCTAAACCTATACTTATAACCTAAACCTATTCTTAAATCCCAAAACCTATAACTTAAACCTAAACCTATAACCTAAACCTAAACCTTAACCTATAACCTAAACTCAATTCCCCAAACCTTAATATAAAACCTAACCTAAATCTAAACCTATAACCTACACTTATAACCTAAACTTAAATCTAAACCTAAACCTCGTAATCTTAACCTAAAACCTAAAACCTACACTTATAACCTAAAACTATAACCTTTACCTAAATGTATTCTCAAAACCCTAAACCTAAACCTAAACCTACACCTAATCCTAATCTCAACGCCTTAACCTAAACTTAAACTTGAAAACCCAAATCTAAACCCAAACCCGAACCCGAACCTGATTTCCTAAACCTATACCTTAACCTATTCTCAATTCCCAAAATATTAATCTATAACCTAACCTAAACCTAAACCTATAACTTACACTTATAACCTAAACCTGTAACCTTAACCTAAACGTAAAACCTAAACCTAAACCTAAAACTTAAATGTATTCTCAAATCCTTAAACCTAAACCTAAACCTTAACCTATAACCTACAACATTAACATAAACTTATAACCTAAACTTATAACCTACAACATTAACCTAAATCTATACTTATAACCTAAACCAATTCTCAAATCCCAAAACCTATAACCTAAACCTAAACCTATAACCTATACCTAAACCTTAACCTAAAACCTAAACCTTAACCTATAACCTATAACCTAAACCTATAACCTATAACCTATAACCTAAACTCAATTCCTTAAACCTTAACCTATAACCTAACTTAAACCTAAAACCTAAATGTATTCTCAAATTCCTAAACCTAAACCTACACCTAATCCTAATCTCAACAAATTTCCCTAACCTAAACCTAAACCTAAACCTAAACCTAAACCTAAACTTGAAAACCCAAACCTAAACCCGATCTTAAACCCAAACCCGATTTCATAAACCTAAACCTTAACCTATTCTCAATTCCTTAAAGCTATAACCTATAACCTAAACCTAAACCTAACCCTAAAACCTAAATGTATTCTCAAATCCCTAAACCTAAACCTACACCTAATCCTAATCTCAACTCCTTAACCTAAGCCTAAATTTGAAAACCCAAACCTAAACCCGAACCCGAACCCGATTTCCTAAACCTAAACCTTAACCTATTCTCACCCCCCTAAACCTTAACCTATAACCTAACCTAAACCTAAACCTATAACCTACACTTATAACCTAAACTTGTAAACTTAACCTAAACGTAAAACCTAAACCTAAACCTAAAACCTAAATATATTCTCAAATCCCTAAACCTATAACCAACAACACCTAAACCTATACTTATAACCTAAACCTATTCTCAAATCCCAAAACCTATAACTTAAACCTAAATCTTAACCTAAACCTAAACCTTAACCTGAAAGCTAAACCTTAACCTATAACTTATAACCTAAACCTATAACCTATAACCTAAACTCAATTCCCTAAACCTTAACTTATAACCTAACCTAAACCTAAACCTATAACCTACACTTATAACCTAAACCTAAACCTAAAACCTAAATATATTCTCAAATCTCTAAACCTAAACCTACACCTAATCCTAATCTCAACTCCATAATCTAAACCTAAACCTAAACTTGAAAATGCAAACCTAAACACGATTCCGAACCCGAACTCGATTTCGTAAACCTAAACCTTAACCTATTCTCAATTCCCTAAAGCTATAATCTATAACATATACCCTATAACCTAAACCTAAACCTTAACCTAAACCTATAACCTAAACCTTAACCTAAACCTAAACTTAAACCTATAACCTTAACCTAAACCTTAACCTATAACCTATAACCTATAACTTAACCTTAACCTAAACCTAAAACCTAAACCTAAACCTAAACCTAAACTTAAAACCTAAACCTAAACCTAAACTTAAAACCTAAACCTAAACCTAAACCTATAACCTAAACCTATAACCTAAAACCTAAACCTAAACCTAACACCTAAATGTATTATCAAATCCCTAAACCTAAACCTACCCCTAATCCTAATCTCAACTCGCTAACCTAAACCTAAACTTAAACTTGAAAACCAAACCTAAACCAGAACTCGACCCGGATTGAATGGGCCCACACACAATCTTAAAGAATTATCCTTATACAAGTAGAATATTCATAGCTTATTTCATGTATGATTTCAGTTGAATACCTTGTTAGGACATTAGCTGTTGTCTCTTATTATGATGATTTTTATCCTCTTTTGTAGGCATGGAAGGTGGTTAGAAGGGGATTCAAATTGTGTGTGTTCCCCACCAAGGTGGAATCTAGGTGGGGCTCACTCTGACATTCTTGAGAAATTCATTGTCTTTTAGTTTTATAAGCTTCTGTTAGGACATGTGCCTAAAAATGAAGTAAATCCATACTCAAGTGAATCACATGACAAATAAGAATAGAGATAAGAATAGAGATTGAACGCTTACATTCAAACCTTCTCTGGGATATACGAGTTTAGGATTAGCAAACTTTTGTGTTTTTTCAGTTTATTTTAGTGGTAATGACTTTATAAACAATTTGGATGACATATGAGCATCACGAATCTAGATCCTTTGCTTACCATTGATACAAAAAGAATTTCTCGTTTTCTTGCATTGTGACTGCAAGTCCTAGTCATCATTAATGTTGCCAACATTGTTGCATCAAACATAGTATATAATAATGTAGCCCAATCGCATGGCAACAAACAAGAAAATCTTGCTTTGTTGGCAAGCATACTCGAACTCAAGCATCACAATGCATCTATTTCCATCTCCACTATCTCTTATAGCATAGATTATTTGAGATATGGATTTATCTCATTTTTAGAGTCATGTCCTAACATAATATGATAATATTAATAGACAAGGTAGATTTGTCACCAACATTATTCCAAGACTAATATAACTTCTCCTTATAGGAAGTTGGGTAGGGCACATGCAACTTGAATTCATTAAAGGAGATAAGGATCACCTCTCATATGTTCTCTCTCTATCTCTTTTCATTTGTTTTTTTTTTTTTTCCATAGGATTGTTGATCATGATAATATAATTATATGTACAACATGTTATCATGATAATATAATTATAAGTACAACATTTTCAATAGGATTTTTTTTTCTTTTCATTGTTTATCAAATATATGTACAACATTTTATCATGATAATATAATTATATATACAACATTTTCCCTAGGATTGTTTTTTTTTTCTTTTCATTGTTTATCAAATATATGTACAACATTTTATCATGATAATATAATTATAAGTGGCCTAATCTCACCTTTTTAAAAACAACTAATAATAATTTGTACCTGATGAGAAATCACCAAGCACCATTAGGCTCAACCCAAAAGATAAATCAACATTTTATTTATTTCTTTTTCTTTTAACACACACTCACACACCACAGTCGCTTATGGCCACAATAGGTGCTTGAACTCATGACCTTGTATTGAAACTATTTTGAATCTATCATGAAGGCATGAGTAAGGACCTAGGTGTGTGTGTACAGTCGGCGATGTGTTCACCACATTGAATTTTGTGAGCCCCACCAGGAAATCGGCTATGAATAGTTTTTTGTATTTTATTTATGATGTTAAACTTATATGTATTTCCGTGTGGATGAATGTGATGTGGATAAGATTGTTTGTGTTTGGATGGATGGAGTTTATGTTTGGATGGATTTACATAGTTTGGGTTTAGATGGATGTCAATGTGAATATGATGAAATATATTATATACAGGTGTATATCAAGAAGTATATGATGAAATATGTTGTAACAGGTGTATATTAGGAATTTTGTGCTGGAAAATTGGAAAAAAAAAAGAGAGACTTTTACTTACGAAATATTTCGTAGGTAAAAGTCTCATCCACGTTTTTTACCTACACAAATTTTCGTAGGTGAAAGTCTCATCCACGTTTTTTATTCGTAGGTAAAAGTTTTGTAAATATTTTTACCTACGAAAATATTTGTTGGTAGAAGTTTTGTAAATATTTTTAGCTACGAAAATATTCGTAGGTAAAAGGTTTGTTAATATTTTTAGCTACGAAAATATTCGTAGGTAAAAGTTTTGTAAATATTTTTACCTACGAAAATATTTGTAGGTAAAAGTTTTGTAAAAATTTTTAGCTACGAAAATATTCATAGGTAAAAGTTTTGTAAAATTTTTTACCTACGAAAATATTCGGTGTAAATATTTTTAGCTACAAAAATATTCGTAGGTAAAAGTTTTGTAAATAGTTTTAGCTACGAAAATATTCGTAGGTAAATTTTTGTAATAATTTTTACTTTGTAAATATTTTTAGCTATGAAAATATTCGTAGGTAAAAGTTTTATAAATATTTTTACCTACAGAAAAAAGCGTTGGTAAAAGTTTTTACCGACGAAAAAATTTGTCGGTAAAAGTCTTACCTTTGCCGACGAAATTTTTTTTCGTTGGTAAAAAACTTTTACGACGATCTTTTACCGACGAAAATTTTCGTTGGTAAAACTTTTTACCTACGAAAAAAAAGCTTTTAGCAAGAAAATTTTCGTCTGTAAAAGTGTGTTTTCTTGTAGTGAAATCTAGACATGTGCTAGTTCGAATAAAGGAAATTGGACATATCTCCATCTATGTAAATAGATGGCATCATGTGATGCTTTACGAATGTAAAAGTACGTGTTATTAGAAGTGGGCCACATACTCTTTTTTGACGATCAATGTAATGACTCGGGGTTTTGGTACGCATTCATATACATGCATATATGAACACTTACACTCATTCAAGCATACATCCATAGATCCATCAATTCATCCACACATTCATGCATACATATATCCATTAATTTGTGCAAAGTGTGATTATTGATATGTGTGATCGGTTTATTTAATTTTTACCCTGATTTATGAAATTATTAATTATATGTATTGTGTGTGTATGTACACGTTCACTCTCACAACTCATTCTCATAATACTACCGATTCATGAATAAATTAACCCAAATTTAATTGTTAAACATACACCAAACCTAACCGATCATGACTCATGACCCATATATTAAAATCACACAATTAGGAGCTTATATTTACTCTAAAAATTTTCCCAAATAAAATCAACCACATATACATCAAATTAGCCCATTCCAAACCATCCAATCTCAAGCTATACTAACCCATAAAAAATCCATGAGGTTAGAGATCAATCCACCTTCATTTGACCCATGATTTCCACCATAGGTCCGCATCATTAATGACCATTGAACCCATGATTTATATCAGGCATTTGAGCCATGTGATAATAGGCCTAGATCATCTCAAACAATTCAATAAAGAAGATCAACCAACCCCTCAATTCTTACCCAAAACCAAAGTATACAAATCCTCCAATTCCATCATTGATTTTGGTCATTCATTCATCAATCTCCATATTTGTTCGCATACTTTCTCATTCATAAATAAAAAAAATAAATAAATAAACCATAGAAATACCTAATTAGCCTTAGATCTAAAAATCTAGTTGTCCATGTCACCATCGAACCATCCTATCATAATGAACTTACCTTATAACTATCTAAACTATACTTACACGTGTCCATCCATGAATCTAAACCATCCACCCTACTCTTAATACACTAATCAATATTTTTCACTGTTAAATTCTAATTCTAATAACTATATGTATACCTATTGATTATCAAAGGATTTTCATAGTATACACATTTCTACCCTTACTCCTTTCTTTCAAATACATTTATGTGTCTGATTTTGATGAAAATTCAACCGATAGTTACTCGACCCAATCAAACCACACATCTTTAATCTCCCCATCGAGATCATGATATTCAACCGTGCATCAATACTTTTCATCATATATGCTAGATGACTCATGCAATCATCAGACAAAAACCTTCAATACCATCCATACACTTTCCTAACAAATCTACTAGATTACTTTTTGTATGGGGCCATGTTCAGGCCTGTTTCTGAAATCTTTAAGCCTTCTAGGATGAATCATCAAGTTCCATAATCAACCATATATCTATTTCCTGATACATCAAAGAACCTTATGAATCATTTATCTTTAATTTCTAAGACTGATCAACCATCAATTTTAAGATTAAACCCCTATATGTCATGCCCCAAACTTGGTAAATGGGCTCACAAAATTTTCAAGCTCTGAATCTGATGGTGACAACCTGTGTAGTACCTCGATTTCGACTCCAAGGGTGTACACATTTCTACCCTTAGTCCTTTCTTTAAAATCCATTCATGTGTCTAATTTTGACAAAAATTCAACCAATGGTGACTCGACCCAATCAAACCACACATCTTTAATCTCCCCACCTAGATCATGATATTTGACCGTGCATCATTACTTTTTATCATATATGCTAGATGACTCATGCAAACATCAAACAAAAACCTTTAATAAAATCCACACACTTTTCCAACAAATCTACTAGATTACTTTTTATATAGGGCCATGTTCGGGTCTTTTTCTAAAATCTTTAGGCCTTCTAAGATGAATCACCGGGTTCCATGATTGACCATACCTCTATTTCCTGATACATTAAAGAACCTTATAAACCGTTTATCTTTAATTTCTAAGATTGATCAACCATCCATTTTAAGATTAAACCCTTATCTGTCATGCCCCAAATTCGATGAACGGGCTCACAAAATTTTCAAGCTCTAAATCTGATGGTGAAAACCTGTATAGTATCCTGATTTCGACTCCTAGCTCCCATATGCCAATTTCTGAAAGCGGGATCCCACAAGGAGGATTTTCAAGGTTTTTTTTTTTTTTTTTTTTTTGGGGGGGGGGGGGGCGTAAAGGAGCATAACCACAAGTGTACCAAAAATCAAAACTTCATCACATGTACTATAAAACTATTTGTACAATTTTGAAACAAATATACAAGATATATAAAAAAAATTAAAAAAATAAAATTGGGCATGTGCTCCAACTGTAACACTGCTAATATGCCCTAACATAACCTATAACATAAACAAACACACATAAGCTTACTAATAAGCTCAATAGAGTACGTGTGTGCCCGCGCAATGCATATGACAAATATACAGATATCAAAGCATGCCGAAATGATAGAGGGATATACTGTCAAGTATATGAATGCTATCAACCATACCAAGGTTATGTAATGTAAGGGCTAATAGGACAAAGCGTCATATGTTAGAGATGCAACACAAACATGTCAATCCTCATCTGATCCTCATACCAGAATGGTTTTCATTTGGAACGTGACAGTGGTCATACTATTCCACAGAGCACAACCATGGAAATAGTAAGAGACCTTACTACTCGCCTTGTCAATGCTAATGCCAATGCCTACCTAACTTGCTGTAACATCCTGAAATTTCACAGTCAGAGTTTATACTCGTGCCCGAGAAAACTGGGTGTTAATAATATATAAACTGGATGCTCTGAAATTGTACCCTATTTTATTTTTTCATTTGGTTTGCATCCAGATACATTCATGAAGGTAACATTCACAAGAATAAAATCAACTGTATTGATTATATTTCATCAGAGTAAAAGAGAATAATTAAATGCCTTCTCATTGGAAGTTTAATACATTTATCGAGTTCACAGCGAAAGTATAAAGCTAATTAAATAAACTGACTTTGTATTCTTTCAGTGTTGTCTTTTATAGGGAGATAGTCCTCTAAGTCCTCAAATATGTACGTCACCTGCATAATCTGTAAGGTTGGGAGAGGGTCAATGACCTACTCATAGTGATGGTTATTCTTTAAAATTAACAGTAATTCAAGAGATTTATAAAAGCGATGTGAATGTTCTGATACGTCAAGTACTCCACACTACAAGAGGTATCAATACGCAATCAATCTATATGAGATACATCCCTAGCAAAGTATATACGGTGTATCACACTTAGCGATTGCCACAATGTGGAATACGATTATAGTTATCCGACTCGCCGCGCATCCCATACTATGGAGATTCATCGGTGTGTCCCAAGTTTAACATGGTTTTATGTGGTTGTCCCAAGACGGCCACAACACATGAACCAGGAGAATAAGTCCCTAGAGATTGGAGTAACTATTTGCGACAACCAACCCCCCCCCTCCATAGAAAGGAATTGATGTACTACGTATAGAGAACGACTCACGTACACTAACCAGGATACCATCAACCCAAGAAACATGGAATTACGTGTCGCACCAGGTCTGCTACCAAAAGCGTATTACGTCCATGATATTTAATTGATCGTTATAGGAGGGATTCCCATCACAGTATTTGGACATGACCACTCACTACAGGAGGGATTCCCATCACAGTATTTGGACATGACCACTCATGCCTTGCTTAATGTGATCCGTAATTCTATGGTCCCAATCACTCTACCTCCTTGGAGAAATCTTCGTTTCGTCTAAAAACTCAGATGTCCTAACCGGACAAGTCAACAATGGAGAGGCCAGGTTTCATAAAGAATAAGTCCAAATCATTCATTCACTATACACTTTAGTGTCGTCATTTTAAATGCCCAAAATCGTTTTATATTGATAGTCTATCACTTCAAGAATTTTATCTTCTAATCCATACAACAAATTCTCTCGAAATTTGGAGCTTAAGCTCTTGACTTATTTTTGAGGCCCAAAAAAATCCACAAGGTAATATTTGATGGTTTGGGGGGTGTTTCACCCTCGTGAGGTGTATAAATGCTTACTGTCCAGCAGCAATTTCTACTAATTTGCGCTACTGTCAGATTTTTAGGGAATTTTGTACAAATTTAATTGAGACAAAATTTTAGAGGATGGTTGATGCAGACCTAAGTGATCTACCAGAAAAGTTTCCAAATTTTCTGATATGTCCAATTATTGTATCTAGTGGGGATTTCGCAACATGTCAAAATTTCATCAAAATAGTAAAAACATCCAGAAAAATTAAGAAATCTCTATCCTCACTAGGGAAATCTATTTCTTCTTGATTATGGCCCTATCTAAGGATGACTTTTAGTTCAGAACTAGTTTATTTGAATTTTTGAGAATTTTTCTAAAGGTACCTAGATTCATAGTCTCTAGATTCCACATCTAACTCAACATTTTCAATGGGGAACCTAAATATGGGTTTCTAATTTCTCAACTTCATAATTTCTTTGGGAAATAACCCTAAGCATAGATATCTAATTCATGATTCAATCCTAGTAATGTAAAGCTTATGATGGTCCACTCCCCTTAGGCCTAGTTAATCTCATTCTCATGCTCTGATACTAACTGTAACATCCCGAAATTTCACGGCCAAAGTTTATACTCGTGCCTGAGAAAATTGGGTGTTAATAATGTACAAACTGGATGCTCTGAAATCGCACCCTATTTTTTGCATTTTGTTTACATCTAGATACATTCATGAAGGTACCATTCAGATGAATAAAATCAACTGTATTAATTATATTTCATCAGAGTAAAGGAGAATAATCAAATCCCTTCTCATTGGAAGCTTAATACATTTATCGAGTTTGCAGCGGAAGTATAAAGCTAATTAAATAAACTGTCTTTGTATTCTTTCAGTGTTGTCTTCTATAGGGAGATAGTCCTCTACGTCTTCAAATATGTACGTCACCTGCATAGTCTGTAAGTTTGGGAGAGGGTTAATGCCCTACTCATAGTGATGGTTATCCTTTAAAATTAACAGTAATTCAAGAGATTTATCAAAGCGATGTGAATGTTATAGTACTCCACACTACAAGAGGTATCAATGCGCAATCAATCTATATGAGATGCATGCCTAGCAAAGTATATGCGGTGTATCACACTTAGCGATTGCCACAATGTGGAATACGATTATAGTCATCCGACTTGCTCCGGATCCCATACTACAGAGAGATTCGGCGGCATGTCTCACGTTTAACATGGTTTTATACGGTTGTCCCAAGATGGCCACAACACATGAACCAGAAGAATACACCCCCAAAGATTGGAGCAACTATTTGCGACAACCAACCCCCCCCCCCCCCATAGAAAGGAATTGATGTACTGCGTATACAGAATAGTTCACGTACACCAATCAAGACACAATCAACCCGAGAAACGTGGAATTACATGTCGCCCCAAGGCCGCTACCGAAAATGCATTACGTCCACGATATTTAATCTATCACTAAAGGAGGGATTCCCATCATAGTACTTGCATCAAGAAAGAATTCCTATATCCATGGTCGGTTAAGAATATTAAGACACCCGTTGAGCCCTTAAGGGAAAAGGGGCGAGGGATAATAACCAGCTCGAATAAGAGGTGAGTGACGAAGGTCAACTTGAATATGAGGAGAGAGATTAAAGCCAACTCAATAAATAAAAGAGCGGCAACGGCCGATTCTTAAATAAGGGAGGCAACGACCAACTCCATAATTAGAAGAGCGACCACCATTGATTCTTGGTTACAGAGAGTGGCAGAGCCAAATCAATGGTAAGGCAAGAGTAGGGCTTGTATCCATAGCCTCCCATGAATCTAGGAAAGCCTCATGTAATAATCTCAAAATGGCCAATTTCTGATGATAACAAATTAAAATGAACATAAAGGGAAAGTAATAGAAATCTGAGATCAGATAAAAGGCATGTAAATGACAAGTGTAAAGGCGAGATAAAATGCATCAACTCAATTAAGACAAAAGGTACGTAAAGGGCATGATAAAATAGCATGAAGGCACAAAAGGGCAGGATAAATATATCAACTTAAATTAATGTAAGCTTAAAGGATAAAACCCTCACCTCTTAAACTCGATCACACTTCATCATTGCTAGAATTGAGTATACGCGTTTATCGTACTTATCTCTAGCATAGTTGACATGATTCATTTAGTTAGATCATCGCATTATATGGAGTGTATGGTTAGATGGTAGCACTTACCCTGATTTCAGCATACGTACTTTCAGAGATGACTCAGCTCAACTTGGCCTTTTCTCTCCTCCTCTTTCTTTCTTCTCTTTTCTTTTCCTTTCCATTCCTTTCTTCCTATTTCTTTCTTTTTCTTTTCTTTTCTCTTTTCTTTTTCTTTCCTTTCTTTTCTTTCCTTTCTTTTCTTTCTTTTCTTTTTCTTTCTTTTTCTTTCTTTTCTTTCCTTTCTTTTTCTTTTTCTCTTTCTTTCCTTCTTCCTTCCTTGTTGATCGAACAAGGGGTTTGGACGGACCAAGCTTTCAACTAGAAATCTCTCTCCTTTTTTTTTTCCCATGGAGTGCTGCTCTCGACCGAGCTCTCTCTCCTTCTTTCTCTCCCACGTCTCTTTCTTTGTTTCCTGGTGAGTGGTGCCACACACCAGGCTTCTTTTTATATCATATCTAGATGTCTATATTCTTCTTTGAGTCGATTTATGCAGCTCTTGCGCAACCGTGAGTAGAGAGAAAGCTTACGCAACTTTCTCATTTTCGCAACGCAAAGGGAGAGAGTGGTCATCACTTCTCTCTTTGTTTTTTGGACAACGTGGGGGTATTCGAAATCTCCCTCTCCTTCTTTTGGATGACCCAAATCAGGGATACGATCTTGATCGTGGTCCCACAGTGAGCCGACATTCCCGGGTTGCGTTCGTTCCTGCATCTGTTGTTGAATCCATGGACCTGTGTTGTTCGGTGGGCCCACGATAGGAAATGTCTGGGAAATCCACTCCTTCTATTGGATTTCTCTTGTTATTCTAGGTTAGGATGACATGGTACAATTCGAGTTCGAGGTGGCCCACGGAATTCCTCTTGGCGCATTCAGCTCGATGTCCGACTCTTCATTTACATGTATTGTCTGGGAAAATCAAGCAAAGAACTAGGGTCCGGTCGGTTTGATCTCCTGGTTGCAATGGATGGTCTGGATCCCCCATACGGATGACTGTGGTGGGCCACAATCCGTCCCAGTGGATGATTGTGCGTCGAGTGCGGAAGATGAAGGGTTTTTCTTCTTTCTTTGAGATTCATTGGTTTGACCCGATGCTAGGTGCGGTGTGGTGCGAACGCTTGTAGGCAATGTACGCATACTATTTGGAGGTGGGGTCCATGAGTAGTTCGGAGTGAATCCACTCCATTCATTGATTTTTCCATCTAAATTTAAGGGTTGATCCTAAGTTTGCAGCATGTCTAATGATCAAGCGGCCCTAAAATCGATGGTTAATGGTTGTTTGTCAATTTGGGCCACTTGTACAATGATTTAAGGGCTAAGGTTTGACGTGTACAACTAATTTTGAATTCATAGGCAAGATATATGATTTCACGTTAATCGGATAGTGGAAACTATGTGATCTTTAATTTGAGGCCTAAGTTAATGGCATTTTTGTAATTATTGTTAATTTACGAGTTTTGTGAAATCTAATGACTCTACATGGTTGTGGCCACATTTCTAAGTGATTCTTATAAAAGAACTTACATCTAAATCCTTATGGATAATGAGTTATTCGCTGATTTAGTCAAAGGAGGGTACATACGTCAAATTGCATGAGGGATGGTCTTGTCTTAAAATCAACATTTAGATGGCTTGATCTATGAATGGAGATCATTCCCAATAATTAGGTTTATGTCATGACAAGGATTTAAGGCTAGGATAGATGGATTGGTATCGTACACATGTATATATTATGTTGAATCTTATGGTAACGTTTGATAATTTTCGATGCTTGAGTATCGAAAAGTTTGAGGCGTTACAATCTACCCCCCTTAAAAATAATTTCGCATCCAAAATTGGATACTTCTATTACCCAAGCCGTATTACATGCCTCTAAGGATTTCCTGTGTTCTAGGTGATATGAATTGATGGTCATAGTGCGTTTGAGTCCGATACACAAATCCTTCACCTGTGCATTATAGCGGATTTATTGGTATCAATTCATAACTTGTTAAATCTCGATCATTTTCTTGACTAGGGCATTGATGTAAGACATGTGCCCTAGTCCGTAGGCTTCCGCGATCCTACCGGTCAAATTCCAGCAATCCTTGACCCGTTTCCGACGTTTGCACGTGATCCTAAGCTGAGACTTGCATGCTGAAGTCGGCTCGAACCGAAACCTATACCTTGGCGATCACGCCATTGCCGCAGTTCTAATGCCGCAACTCACATATCAAATCGATACCTAGGCTGAAAAATGTCGGTCTACGTTCATTCCAAAGAAACGCCGCGCGTTTCGAATTTCAAGGGAATCTCTACGAGATGTCCCATCAATCAATGTCAAGTACAACCATACCTCAAGTACAACCCCATCCCTCCTTTTTCTCTCAACAACTCTCTTTCCACCTCACCATCTCCCTTTACAAAAATTTCAACCATAACCATACCTCTTTTACTAATTTTCAAACCAAACCATACGTATCCATCTCCCATCCTTACAAACACCACTCCATCTATCCCTTTAATCCCATCAACTCTCTCTCTCTCTCTCTCCCTTATTTATCAAAAACACTCTCCCAAGCAACTAAGAACCTCAAACGTCCAAGCCTCCCCAACTCTCCCAAAGGCTAAGTGTGGCCCACCCTCTCATCTCCCATCCCCACCGTCAAGTCTTCATCATCCACCGTTAAACGCTAAGCATAGGTGCATGCAAACCTAAGGGAGTAAGGAGAAGGCCTAGAGGTGGGTGATCCACCATTGAAATCTTACTTTTAGGGCCCACTTGTTGGTGGGACCCATTTTGATGTATGTGTTGTATTATGTGAGGCCCATAGTGGCTGGGCCCCACTATCACCGTTTCTCTCTCTCTCTCTCTCTCTCTCTCTCTCTTTCTCCTTCTCTCTTTCTTTGAATGGTGATGATGATGAAGGGATGAGTGTGGCCCACCATGAATCACATATTTCATATGGGACCCATTGGATGAATGTGTTGGATCTAGGCCATCTAGCCCATTAGCGGGCCCGGATGTTGAGGGTCAAATATTACATATCAGACCCCGACTATTACCTGATTTTACGTACATGATAAGGTTTAATGGAGTGTTTTAATCTTGTTTTCATTGCAGGATGTAATAATGAGCGTTAGACTGAAAAGAGAATTAAAAGCATGGATTTGATGATCCAAAGTCACCAGAGCACGGGATGGACTCCAGAGAACCAATAATAAAGATTTTACACGCCTGGGATCTGAGGAAAGCAAGCCAAAGGGGCCCGAAAAGGGTCCAAAATACAAGATCACATGGTTTCCGCCCTCCGATTGGCCCGAAACTTCATACAGGTGATGGGGGCTGTAAATTAACCGTACATATTAAATTTCAGCCATTGAAGATATCGGGAAGTGTTCCAACGGCCAGATCAGCCCCTTAATTCAGTAAGTGGGGCCCACCTGATAACAGGATATGCATCAACTTTGGTCCCAACCCATTAATCAGGGAGATAAAGAGGATGGATGGTATAGATTTCTCGTAAACATCACGGTAGGGCCTTTGTAAGAGGAGAGTGTACACTGTGGGAAATGGATTCAGAAACAGGGAATTCCAGATCCGGAGTAAGGGAGAGAAGAAATAGAAGAAAGAGAAGAAAGAAGAGGGAGAGAGAGATCGATTGGTTTGATGTTCCTTTTTATGAATTTTGGTTATTCATCTTTTTAATGGATTTTATGGGTCACTAATCTCTCAGCTAGGGCTGAGATGAAGCCCCTAATTTGATTAGCTCTTGTATTGGTAGAATTTACTTTGAATATTAATTAATTTGTTCTTTCTCTAAGTGGGCTTGATTGGTTTAAATTCTATACTTCTCCATCTATGAACTTGACCAAAGCATATATATGGAAGTTGTTTGGATGCTTATTATAGGTGCTTGTGTCTGATCAAGAACAGGTTTCCTATAGAGGAGGAAACAGGGTGCTTTAATGAACTATACATTCCATGTACCCAATCAAGGACATGAGATATGTTATTCATGACATTGCTTAAAGGAATTAGACATTCTGTATGCCCGATTAAGGACACAGATTGTGCTTTCCCTATATAAGTGGTATCAATCTAGATCAAGGTGAATCAACAGACAAAACAAGAGTTAAGATAATTAGGGGTGGATTGGAAAGTCCTAGTGCTCTTTCTCTGATTGAATTTTCTTCCCTGTTCTTAATTTTTTTTTTCCTAGAATTGTGCTTAGTAGTTAATTCCATTATTTGTTGGATTAGTTAAGGAGAATCATAGATTTGAATTGTGACGACCAGTCCTCGTGGGAATGATCTCGTAATACGTACCATATCTACATCTGATTCGTATGCTTGCGAGTTTAAAAATCATTTAAATCATGTTGGTTTAAATAAAACATCAAGTTTTTGGCGCCGTTGCCGGGGACTGTTTCGTTCTAAATTGAATTTGGGATTCTCTCTTATCATAATTCATTGCTTAGGATTTTACTAAATTAGAGTTCTTTTCTTGATTTTAGAAACTAACCTATTTCCTATTTTGTAGGGTCTTGAAATAATCTTCTAATTTAGAATTGAGGAAGGAAGCTACTAAGTGAAGGAAGAGCTTCTTAAAATTTTTGACATCAATCATCTCCTTTTCCGGGTTCTTTCTTCCCATTTTTATTTACATAGCTTTAACTTATTTTAGAATCTCATAGTTTCTAGTTTTAGTTTTATTTTTCTTAGGTTGCTTCTTAGTTTAGTTTTTTTTCTTACGTTGCAATAACATAGTTTATACTAGGACGTAGATCTCTAAATATAGAACTAGCACCGTTTGATCCTGAAATAGAAAGAACACTTCATGAAAGATTGAGAAATAATCCTGTTGAAATGGCGAATGAGAATGAAGTTAAAGCTCTCAGAGATTATTCAGCTCCTGTCCAATTTAATGCGCCTTCATGCATAGTGTTGTCAACCACTACGGCAGCACACTTTGAACTTAAACCTGGAGTCATAAAATTGTTGCTATCCTTTTACGGATTGGACAAGGAGGACCCATATCATCATGTGAAAGAATTCTTAGACATTTGCTCCACTTTTAAGTTCCAAAACTTCTCAGACGATTCGATCCGCCTACGCCTGTTTCCTTTTTCTTTGAAGGATAAGGCGAAAGCATGGTTGAATTCTCTAGAAGTTGGATCTATCACTACATGGGACCAACTGTCTAAGAAGTTCTTAAACAAGTTCTTCCCCGTTCACAAAACCAATGCCCTCCGAAAAGAAATTACTAACTTCACACAAAAAGAGGGCGAGCACTTTCATGAATGTTGGGAAAGATGGAAGGACTTACTTCTTAAATGTCCTCACCATGGTTTTGAGAAATGGCAACAAGTTCAATACTTCTATGACGGTCTGACACCCCAGAACCGTCGCATAGTTGATGCCACCAGTGGAGGGTCATTCATGACCAAAAGTGATGTCGAAGCGTGGAACTTCTTTGAAACCTTGTGCGAAAATTCCCAGCAATGGGACTATTCAAATAGAGGTGACAGAAGTCCCCAACCACAAAAGAGAGGTGGTATATATGAGATACGAGTCATGCCAGATCTGTGCGCCAAGCTCGATAACCTGACAAAGAAAGTTGATGCTCTGGTATTAAATAATGGACCTCCACAAACAACTCAAGCCAAGGCTTGTGCAATATGTTCTAGTCCTGCCCATCCTATGCAGTCTTGTCTATCTGTTGCAGCATCCCCAGAACTTCTCTTTGAACAAGTACATGTTATGAACACTTTTCAAAAACCTGGGAATGATCCTTACTCGAACACATACAACCCAGGGTGGGCTAGACATCCAAATTTTTCTTGGGCAAAAGGACCACAACAAGGAGGACTATCTGGAAATCCTCCCATGCAACCGCACCTCCAAGTTGGCAGTCAACAACTTCAATAGTTTCCGTAATATCAACAACTGCCTACACAATCAAGGAAACCATCTCTTGAGGATACACTCCATCTTTTTATGCAGAGTTCTCTCCAATTCTAAAAAGACACCCAACAAACCTTACTTGTCAACCAACAAAGCTTACATACAAATGCGCAATCCATTGCCAAGCTGGAAGTACAAATGGGTCAACTAGTTGCCACATTGAGTGAGAGAGAGAAGGGCAAGTTCCCTAGCCAACCTGAGGCTAATCCAAAGGGACAGTATGAGATTGGCTCTAATTCCAACCAAGGGTAATATCATGAACAGGCCAAATCGATCACTACCCTTAGGTCAGGTAAGCAGATTGATAACAGAATAGAGATGCCTAGGGATGAATCAAATTCTAAAACAGAAGATCAAGATGAAGCAGAGAGTCACACCAATGCATCCAAAGTTCAAAAGCTCTCTGACTCTCCAAGAGCCACTAATATGCCACCCTACGTGCCCAAAGCACCCTTTCCTCAACGTCTGGCACCAATAAAGAAAAGAAATAACTTTGATGAAATCTTGGATGTGTTTAAAAAAGTGCAAGTCAACATCCCGTTGCTTGACGCTATCAAGCAAGTCCCTGCTTACGCTAAGTTTCTTAAAGATTTATGCACTCAAAAGCGTAAGCAGAATGTTCATAAGAAGGTCTTCATTGCAGAGCAGCTCAGCTCCATGATTCAACATAACACCCCTCCTAAATTTAGGGATCCAGGAGCTCCCACCATTTCTTGTGGCATAGGAGATCATAAGATCGGGAAGGCATTGCTTGATTTAGGGCGAGCATCAATTTGTTACCATATTCGGTTTATGAGCAGCTAGGACTGGGTGAGTTGAAACCGACTAAAGTAACATTACAACTAGCTGATAGATCTGTCAAGGTACCCCGGGGTGTTATTAAAGATGTGTTAATCCAGGTTGATAAATTTTATTTTCCAGTGAATTTCATAGTTATAGATACTCAGCTTGTCCAGAATCTTCATAGTCAGATCCCAGTCATCTTGGGTCGTCCATTTTTGGCCACATCTAATGCTATTATAAATTGTCGGAATGGAGTTATGAAATTGTCTTTTGATAACATGAATATTAAACTCAATGTCTTTAATGCAGGACAACAATCCGCAGATTTGGATGACATATCTGAAGTGGACATGATCGAGAGTCTAGTGCAGGACTCCTTCCATACATCTTTTGAAGATCCACTTGAGACCTGCTTAGCACAATATGGCATGGATTTTGACATCGATAGTCCCATCCACGAAGTCAATGCACTGCTCGACTTTACTCCTATATTGGAGACTAAAAAATGGAGAGCGAAAGTGGAACCTCTTCATCCCTCTGAGACTCTTCCTGACAGCACAGTTTCTAACTCTAAGAAGACAAAAGGTGAGCAGGCTGCTTAATGTTCTTAGAGCATATAAGGCAGCAATTGAATGGAAGATAGTGGAAATACAGGGAGTATACCCCACTGTATGTATGGATTATGCTGTGGAAATGTCGCGTGAAATGCAAAGGAAGCGTGATCCTAACATAGAAGAAGTCGTTCGAGCAAAAGTTCTTAAATTATTTTACGACAGTGTCAGTTACCTCATTGCAGATAGCACAGCTCATGGAAACTCTCATCACTCGTCTGGGATTAGTTAATTAAGGTGTTGAGGTAATTTCTTTGGCGGACCTTGGTTATAAAGATTAGTTCATTCATGGTCCGTTCTTGTCTGGCTGAAGACGTTAAACTTAGCGCTCCTGGGAGGCAACCCAGCCTTTTGTTTTATTGTATTGATTTTTCTTAGTTAGTTAGTTCAATGTTTGTGGGTAACATTACTGCAAACCCTCACGAGACTACAACTCGTCCACTAGGGGTAACCTAGGGGTTTAAAGGCTTGTTGCATACGCTAAATGCAATCGAGAGCACCTGCGAAAGTGGTATAGGTAGGATCTTCTTTTATTTTTCTTTTTGTTCTTTTTGCTTTTGTTAATTTCTCTCTTGTGCTAACTCGCTCTTACATTGATAATTCTGGGAAAGCCTCTTGATTCTTTGTCCAGGTACCATCCTCCATCACTCCTCTTTTACTTTCATTGTCCCATGTGCATCGCATGCTTATTTATTTACATTGAGGACAATGTAGATTTTAGGTTGGGGGTGGGAGATTAGGTTACCTAATCAGTATCTTCTTGGTCTTGAGCAAAATTTGTAAAAATTTTAAAAAATTTTCTGGAATTTCTATTGAATTCAAAGTGATTTTGAAGGATAGTTGTGATTTTAACATTATCAGATATGTGATGTTGGTAACTTATGACTCTTGGATTCGGCCATCTGCTTGATTTCACAGTCAATTTTGAATTGTTAATCCATGATTAGAAGTTGTAAACATTGATTGAGCCATGATTTCACATATCAGATCTCGCTTACACATTAAGTTTTCAGTTCGATATTAAATGATAACTTGGTAATCGTAATCTCTAAGCATGACCAGCCTGAAAACTAAATTTTTTAGCATCAGTTTATAAAGAAGAATTGAAAGGGGTAAGTCACATAATCTTTACCATGGGTTTTCTCCCTATAGGTGTAGATTCGATTCCCCATGGTTGACACTTATAAAAAGTTAGGCGACAAGTTTTCACCATAGGTTTGCTCCCTATAGGTGAGAATTTGATTCCCTTCCTTGGCATTACTATTCATAAAGAAAATCAAAAGCTGGTTGAATGGAAAGTTAAATCTGTAAGGCAAGTGTTGGTTTCAGGTTTGGTTGTCACGATTTACTAATGATATCATGAAATTGATAATTGGATCTTTTAATGATTAAGCTGAGATTACACTATACATTCATGGAACTCGGTATTTAGAGTTGTTCTAATTAATGGTTTAATATTTTGAACTTGATTATGAAATTTACAGTGAACTGGATTCCGGGAGAAAATTCCACTCACCAAGCATGAATCATAGAATGATCACCTCTCGACTATTTATTCATAAGTCACTCGAGTTTACAGGAATTATCCTTTATTTCTGAAATTATTTTTCACATGTTTTGCTCGAGACTAGCAAAATGCTGGTTGGGGGTTGTGTTGAGGGTTAAATATTACATATCAGACCCCGACTATTACCTGATTTTACATACATGATAAGGTTTAATGGAGTGTTTTAATCATGTTTTCATTGCAGGACGTAATAATGAGCGTTAGACTGAAAAGAGAATTAAAAGCATGGATTTGATGATCCAAAGTCACCAGAGCACGGGATGGACTCCAGAGAGCCAATAATAAAGATTTTACACGCCTGGGATCTGAGAAAAGCAAGCCAAAGGGGCCCGAAAAGGGTCCGAAATGCAAGATCACATCGTTCCCGCCATCCGATTGGCCCGAAACTTCATATAGGTGATGGGGGCCGTAAATTAACCGTACATATTAAATTTCAGCCATTGAAGATATCGGGAAGTGTTCCAACGGCCAATCAGCCCCTTAATTCAGTAAGTGGGGCCCACCTGATAACAGGATATGCATCAACTTTGGTCCCAACCCATTAATCAGGGAGATAAAGAGGATGGATGGTATAGATTTCTCGTAAACATCACGGTAGGGCCTTTGTAAGAGGAGAGTGTACACTGTACAACTTACGCCTGCCGTGCACCGGACCCCACAAGACGGTCAGCGAGCCGCTGACCCGCGCTCTCTCTCCTGCTTCTTCAAAACGGCAGTCTCTGTTCCAGCGTCTGCAAACCGACTTGCTGTCCTCAGTTGTGGGTCCCACACATTGCCCAAATGCGTGATCCGGGCCGTCTATCAGGACTAAATGAAGGCTGTTAACACTACCTAGGTGGAAGAATCGTGAATGATCATCAAGAGTGGAATCTAGCCATTCAAACATGGAATGGACGGTGTAATGAAACATTCTGTGGGCCACACAAAAATGAAGAAAAATCATGGGTTTTCGACCGAAATTTCGATAGAAATTCGGTGAACGAAGTGGATTTCGCTGTAGATTCCGATCACGGACCCCACCATCACAGCAGCTGTTTTCGGGTCCGCGTAATGGACGGTCGCTGGCTAGTTTTACGGGAGTTTATGGACCCCACCCGTCAACCGTACGGCCGATCCAATCCATTCATCGTGTAAAGGCTTCGAGAGCTACAAAACCATGTTGATATTTTGTGTCCATGCGTGCTCACGTACATGATACAGAGGCCACAAACGGACTGCTCTGCAATGTTCAAAACCGATCTCTTCGTGATTTCTTCTCTAGGCCGCGTCAATGGACATTCAAAACCACCCATTCTTGACTGAAATTTCATCCTGAATCCAATGGACAGGGTGGATTTTCTAAAAAATACCTCTGTGGGGCCCACTGATCATGGCTGCGAAAAATTGCAATCCATGTCCTGCTACAACTCTGCCACAGACTCCAGCCCTCCAGCAGCTATAAAAGAGGAATTATGGACGTGGGAAATGGATTCAGAAACAGGAAATTCTAGATCCGGAGCAAGGGAGAGAAGAAATAGAAGAAAGAGAAGAAAGAAGAGGGAGAGAGAGATCGATTGGTTTGATGTTCCTTTTTATGAATTTTGGTTATTCATCTTTTTAATGGATTTTATGAGTCACTAATCTCTCAGCTAGGGCTGAGATGAAGCCCCTAATTTGATTAGCTCTTGTATTGGTTGAATTTACTTTGAATATTAATTAATCTGTTCTTTCTCTAAGTGGGCTTGATTGGTTTAAATTCTATACTTCTCCATCTATGAACTTAACCAAAGTATATATATGGAAGTTGTTTGGATGCTTATTATAGGTGCTTGTGTCTGATCAAGAACAGGTTTCCTATAGAGGAGGAAACAGGGTGCTTTAATGAACTATACATTCCATGTATCCGATCAAGGACATGGGATATGTTATTCATGGCATTGCTTAAAGGAATTAGACATTCTGTATGCCCGATTAAGGACACAGATTGTGCTTTCCCTATATAAGTGGTATCAATCTAGATCAAGGTGAATCAACAGACAAAACAAGAGTTAAGATAATTAGGGGTGGATTCGAAAGTCCTAGTGCTCTTTCTCTGATTGAATTTTCTTCCCTGTTCTTAATTGTTTTTTTTTTTCCTAGAATTGTGCTTAGTAGTTAATTCCATTATTTGTTGGATTAGTTAAGGAGAATTATAGATTTGAATTGTGATGACCAGTCCTCGTGGGAACGATCTCGTAATACTTACCATATCTACATCTAATTCGTATACTTGCAAGTTTAAAAATCATTTAAATCATGTTGGTTTAAATAAAACATCACCGGATGGGAGGAAAACATCAATATCATGTGGTCCAAACAGGTGGGCCACATGCATGTGGGACCCACCATGATGTCCCTATTTACCTACGCCATCCAACGTCTTTGGACGCTGGATGTGTTGGGGCGGCTAACATATAGTGTCGTGTATTAACATGGGTGTGTACTTACAAGCTAACAAAAAAATTTTGCTTTTGAGGAGGGCTGCTCATGCAGGCCCCACCTTGATGTATGGGACTGATCCACGCGGTCCATTGTGTTCTCCAGCTCATTTTTGGCATTGAGCAGAAAAATGAAGTTGATCCCATTTTCTGGCGGGCTGTGGCGTTGAGAATGCTAGTATTTTCTGTTAAAACTTGGAAAAATGATTGCTGGGGTCCACAAAAAGCTCGGACCCACCTGAAACTTGGTTTGGACCCCTAATTTTGTGGGACACATACAATGGACGTGATAGATCTAGTTAATGTGGGTCCCACCTAGAAAAAAAGGAGCAACAGTGCTGCTACTACAGATGCCGACAGCGCTTGCACTGGCTACTGACGAACGAACCTGCTGGGCCTCACAACCCGAGCCTTAGACCCCACATGATGTGTTTCGATCATCAACACCATACGTTTGGTGGGCCATCGTCCTGACTACGGCCCACCCAAAACTCAGCAGTATACAGAACTCAGGTGTACCATATCATCTAAAATCATGTGAAGACATGCCTAAAACATATGAAATCACGTGGTGGGGCCTACTTGAAGTTTGGATGTGGCTGAAACTTGGTCTGGACCCTCAGCCAGGTGGGACACACATAATGAGTGGGATGGATTGTGAACCACATTACCGTGGGCCCCTGGTCTATGTGACCATATGAACGGTGGGGAGGCAAATAAATATCACGGTGGGCTCTAGGCCCACCCCAGGTCCGGATGACCTTATAAACAGTTTGGGTGGCAAATAAACATTCCAGTGGGCCCCACGGTCATGTGACCTTATCAATAGGCTGTATGGAAAATAAATGGTGGGCCCCACGGTCATGTGACCTTATCAATAGGTTGTATGGTAAATAAATGGTGGGCCCCACGGTCATGTGACCTTATCAATAGGTTGTATGGAAAATAAATGTGGGCCCCAAGGTCATGTGACTCTATCAACAGGTTGCATGGAAAATATACATTTCAGCGGGCCCCAAGGACGTGTGACCCTATCTCAGGTTGGGCGGAAAATAAGCATTTTGGTGGCCCTTGATAATTTATAGATTTGATATTACAATATATTATGAAGGGTGAACCACGTATGTGGGACCCACCGCTGATGTATGTGTTCCAATTCCACCATCCAGACGGAACGATGGCCCACCATGATAAGCGAGCGACTCCACCATGGGGTATGTATTTCATCAATGCCGTCCATATGTTTCATATCCACGTAGTCCACCTTATATGAGGCCCATCTTGATTGGTTTAAGGCCCATTGTTGGGGCCCGCCTATATATATATATTTGAGGCCCATGTTACAAGGCCCATTATGATGTATGTAAGGCCCATGTAACTAGGCCTAACTGATGTATGTGTGGCCAGCCCACTAAAGCCCACTTTGATATATATATATATATATATATATATATATATATATATATAAGAGCATGGTTTGAAGCCCATTTGATGTATTGAAGGCCCACGGGTCAAGGCCCAACGGAATGTACATAAGGTCCATTGTAGTGTAATTCCACCATGGTTTATATGTCGACCTTTATAGCAGGCTATGCCTTGTGACAAATGTTGGTTTGACGTCCACATTGTGTGAATAATGTTGGTTAAATGTCCGCATTATACTCTCCCTAGGGCCCATTGTTAGCCCATAATTGTAATGTGTAAGCCGTCTAGGCCCATCTTCGTTTTGATCAGGGCCCATCACCACATAACATGTATAGTATAGATTCATGATTCACGATCATACGCATCGTATGTATGTCTGATATGACAAGTGACTGATCATAGCATATGCCTTCAGGCAGACTGTTTACGGGCTCCCCGATAAGCGGAGTTACTTACATGAGCGCATGCCTCATGCAGGGTGGTTGCATGACTGATAGTGTGATACATGCACTTGCATTTGTGTGATTGTGATATGACCTAGCGACATCAGGGCCATAGCCTCCACAGACACACTGTGGGTGGCTGGTTGGGTACGAAAATCATGTTCTAAGCAATTGGGGCGCCACAGATGTCCCTGGGTGAAAGTCCCTGAACCCAATGGTACCAGAGGATGACTCCAACGTCGAGACCGAGTGGATATATAAGCGTATGAGGGCCGAATACCATGAGGACGCATCTCCCACTGTGTCGTGGTCGGTTAGAAAGGGGTGTGGCCTTACTCGCCCGAGTGCATGGGGCATTACTAGGCTGAGTTTGACCAGATCGGAAATGGATTCGCTATCGACTTGTCGGATAGATGTTAGCAGACTATTGGCCAGGAGGATAGTGAAGTTTCTTACGCTCACTTGGACTGTGCTGCTAGGAGAGAGACAGTGCCATTTGGAGTGTACTGAACCCCGGTGACTATCCAGACTGAGAACTGTACTGATTTGATGCCCTAGTGAGGAGTTACATTAGTATGTGGATTGACATGTTTGACTTGCATTATACATTGCATGGTCTTGACATAGCCGATAGTATTCATATCTTGCATCGCATAGCCTTGGTACGGCTGACTACATTCATATACTCATTAGCATATTTTCGCATTACTCTGACTTTGCATTCTGAGAACGCTCATATTGCGCACACACTTACACCATCCTCTAAGCTTTCTATAAGCTTATGCACGATTGATGCGTGCAGGTGACGCCAAGATGCTGCCATAGTCTCCCCGCAGTTGGAGTGTGCAGCTGAGCTTTTGGAGTTTTTATTATTTTCAGTATATTGTATTTTCCTTTCATACGCCTTGTACTCAAAAGTTTTTTATCATAGTGGATTTTATGATGGTGTTCTTGTGGTTATTGTTCGTGGGTTATGCTTTTGGTTACGCTCATTACATATCAAATCATGTTTGAAATCCTCCTTGTAGCATCCCAGGATCGGAACCTGGTATATGGGTGCCAGGAGCCGAGAATGGGGTACTACGGAGGCTATCGGCGCCGGATTCGGTGATCGAGAATTTTGTGAGCTCTATTTACGAGTTCGGGGCGTGATAGAAGTTTGTATCAGAGCATAACTTGGGAATAACTGAGAACAACATCACATGCTTGCTATAAGTTTAGGGCGATTAGGTTTCGAGTGCGAAACCTTCCGATTGAGTTCCCTAACGTGCAATTCTCAGGATTGATTGGCACCTTATCTCTTCCATAGGACATGCCACCCAGGAGAGTGACCCGAGTGCACCCCGCTCCACCACCTGAGGCTCCAGCTTTACCACTTGCGCTTCCCATTCCATCGCCAGAGATCCCCGCTCCCCTGCCTGAGGATGACTTTCCTCCACCAGATGCTGGTGCGGATCCGACCGTGCCTGTGAACGCCTCGCAGTTACAGCAGATGTTATAGGCTGTGACTGCTGCGCTTTAGGGGCAGGGCAGACGCCCAGTTGTTTCTCTAGCCCAGGCTGAGCAGGAGCGGGCAAGTGCTCTTCTTTGAGAGTTCAGACAGCTCGATCCTCCACGATTCCAGGGCGAGCCAGATCTGACAGCAGCTAAGAGGTGGCGTTCTGATGTGGAGAAGATCTATGATACTATGGCATGTACGACCGAGCAGCGAGTTCGGTTGGCTGTATTCCTTTTCCAGGGTGAGGTAAAGCATTGGTGGACCTCTGTTACCCGTGTCGCAAGACCTGATCATGTCTGGACATGAGAGAATTTTATTGACCGATTCAAGGAGCGGTACTTTCGTGACCACATTCTTCATCAAAGGGCATGAGAGTTCGAGACTCTAGTATAGGGGGATATGTCCGTGGCGCAGTACGCGGCCCGTTTCGTGGGACTATCGAGGTTTGCACCGTATTTAGTTGATGATGAGGGCGGAAGGCCCACCGTTTCGAGAGCGACTTACGTTTCGGTCTTTAAGGCCGTGTTATTGGACACGAGCTCCCAACCTTTCAGGCAGTAGTATGGAGGGCCCAGATCTACGAGATTGAGTGAGCTAACTCTCAGAGCGATCGAGATCAGAGGAGAGGCCGGAAGAGGCCAGCCCAGTCTAGTAGCTCTCTGTAGCATCGACGACCACAAAGGTATAAGAGTCATCCACCTACTAGGGTGCCAGCAGCACCAACAGCACCTCCAGCGCCACCACAGTAGATGTTTCCTGGGACATGTTTTGGATGTGGTGGTTCTGGACATCGCATATCTGAGTGCCCCCATCTTCAGGGCCACAACAGTCTCCAGGATAGCCATGACCACAACAGCAGCGGCCCCATCAGTAGCGACCGCAGCTATCTCAGCCACCGAGGCCCCAGCAGCAGCAGAGACAGCAGCATAGGCCGCTGCAGAGGCAATAGCAGCACCGGGGACCTTAGAGGGGACATGCACCTCCCCAGCCAGCTCAGGCTAGATTCTATGCAGCTCAGCAGGACCTGCAGACTTGTGGAGGAGTCGTCGAGGGTATACTTCCAGTCTCTTCATACATCGCCCGAGTATTATTTGATTCCGGTGCTTCACACTCATTCATGTTTGAGGATTTTTGCCGATCGACTAGATTGCCGACAGAGTCTGCTAGTGAGGGATTGACCGTATTGACACCCTTGGGAAAGACCACAGTATTGGGCCTTTTCTGTTCGTCTTGCCTCGTTCTAGTCGGTGATATCTTTTTGCCCTCTGACTTGTTTGTGCTGCCAATGACATACTTTGATGTTATCTTGGGCATGGATTGGTTGGCCGAGTACCATGCCATTTTGGACTGTTCCGTGAGGACAGCTACGTTCTGCATACTCGGCTTATTAGAGTTTCAGTTCGTTGCAGAGCCCCGAGGAGAGTCATTGTCACGTTTGATGACCTGCGTAGTCGAGGAGCCCGTTGCCTTGTGTATCGAGTAGTTGTCGATTGTCTGTGATTTCCCCGACGTATTCTAGGAGATTCCGGGGTTGTCAGCACATCGTCATATTGAGTTCCAGATTGATCTTGTGCCTGGTACCACGCTTATCTCGAAGGCCCCGTACTGTATAGCATCGATGGAGTTGCATGAGCTGCAATGGCAGTTAGACGAGTTGCATGAGTTGGGATTCATTCGTCCGAGCAGTTCTCCGTGGGGAGTGCCTATCCTCTTCGTCAGGAAGAAGGATGGCTCTTTGAGGCTCTGCGTAGATTACCGCGAGCTCAACCAGGTCACGATTAAGAACAAGTACCCACTCCCGAGGATAGATGATTTGTTTGATCAGCTGCAGGGTGCACAGTTCTTTTCGAAGATTGACCTGTATTCCGGTTATCATTAAATTCATGTCTGAGAGGAGGACATCCCGAAGATGGCTTTCAGGATGCGTTATGGTCATTTTGAGTTTCAGGTCATGTCCTTTGGATTGACCAATGCACCCGTGGTCTTCATGCAGTTAATGAACGAGGTCTTTCGTCCATATCTCGATCAGTTTGTTGTGGTCTTCATCGACGACATTCTGATATATTCGAGGACTCGTGAGGATCATATGCAGCATTTGGAGATTACTTTGCAGACCCTCCGTGCCCACCAGCTATATGCGAAGCTGGAGAAGTATGAGTTCTGGCAGGAGGAGGTGAAGTTCCTCGGTCACGTGGTGACGAGGGAGGGTGTCACAATGGACCCCTCGAAGGTTGAGGCAGTGTGTCAGTGGGACCAGCCCACTACTGTAACCAAGATCCGCAATTTCGTTGGCCTAGCGGGATATTATCGCGTTTTATTTAAGGTTTCTCCTATATTGCTGTCCCGATGACCAGGTTGACTCGGAAGGGAGCAGATTTTATTTAGACTGACGCATGTGAGCGGGCATTCATGGAGTTGAAGGACCGTTTGACGTCTGATCCTGTCCTCACTCTTCCCTATAGAGTGATGGATTTGTTGTATTTACCGATGCCTCACGTATTAGTTTAGGTGTAGTCCTGATGCACAACGGCAGGCCTGTTGCCTTCGTGTCTCGTCAGCTCAAGGTCCATGAGCTAAACTACCTCATGCATAATCTGGAGCTGGCAGTAGTCATCTTCGCACTGAAGGTGTGGAGACACTATCTCTATGGGGTTAGGTTCGAGCTCTTCTTTGACCACAAGAGCTTAAAGTATCTATTCTCTCAGTCCGAGCGGAACATGAGACAGAGACGCTGGATGGAGCTTCTGAAAGTTTATGATTTTGAACTCCAGTACCACCCAGGCAAGACAAACGTGGTGGCAGATACTCTCAGCCATCGGCAGCGAGGCCTGTTGGCACATATGATGATTCAGGAGTAGAGGATGCTCTAGGATATAGTAGAGTACGACTTTGATTTTGGTCTGCAGTCTTCTATCGTTCAACTATTGAGCCTATCGATTCAACCCTCTCTTGTCGCAAGGGTGATCAAGGCTCAGCAGACAGATGAGTCGTTACAGGATTACTGAGCAGAGGCATCATCTGAGAGTTAGGCAGATTGGCAGATTGGTTCTGATGGTGGACTTCTCTTCAAAGGTCGATTATGTTCTGGATATTCCCGAGTTGCGTAGAGATCTTATGACCAAGGCACATCGATCGCGGTTTTCTATCCACCCTGGCTCAACGAAGATGTATTGTGATATGAGGAGACAGTATTTTTGGGTGGGGATGAAGCACCAGATCGCTAGTTTTATGACCGAGTGTGACACATGCCAGCGTGTCAAGGCCGATCATCATAGACCCCCTGGTCTATTGCAGCCGTTAAGCATCCCGATGTGGAAGTGGGAGCACGTATCTACAGATTTTATCATGGATTTGCTGAGGACTTGGTGCAGTCATGATGTCATCTATCGTCGTTGATCGTCTGATGAAGTCAGCACATTTTCTTGCAATTCGTGCGACTTGGCCTTTGGACCGGCTTGTGAGATTATTCATCAAGGAGATCGTGAGACTGCACGACATTCCAGTCTCGATCGTTTCTGACTGAGACCCGAGGTTCACGTCTCAGTTCTGGAGGAGCTTTCAGAGAGCGATGGGGTCTGTTTTGCAGCTCAGCACCGCGTATCATCCGCAGACCGATGGCCAGACCGAGAGGGTCAACCAGATCCTTGAGGATATCCTTCGGGCCTGCGTGATCAACTTCGGGGGTAGCTGGGATGAGCATCTACGATTGGCTGAGTTCGCATACAACAACAACTATCAAGCGATCATTGGCATGACTCCTTTCGAGGCATTGTATGGCAGACCGTGCAGATCTCCGAGTTATTGGACCGAGGTTGGAGAGCGGCGTCTCCTAGGTCCCAAGCTTGTGCAGGAGACATCAGAGGCTATTGATATCATCAGGCAGAGGATACGCACAGCTCAAAGCCGACAGAAGAGTTTTACTGACCGCCGACATCGTCCCTTAGAGTTTGATGTAGGGGACCATGTGTATCTCAAGGTCTCCCCCATGAAGGGCGTGGTTCGATTTGGAGCGAGGGGTAAGCTTGCCTCGAGATTCATAGGACCTTTCGAGATCACTGAGCGCATTGGCGCTGTGGCCTATCGGCTTGCCTTAACATCTCAGTTGTTTGGCATCCACAACATTTTTCATATCTTTATGTTGAGGAAGTGTGGGTCAGACGTAGTCCCTGTTATTGATTGGCAGCCGCTAGAGGTTCATAAGGACGCTTCTTACATTAAGCAGCCAGTTGGTATCCTTGATCGAAAGGAGCAAGTCCTCCGGACCAAGGTCATACCCTTAGTGAAAGTTCAGTGGGGTCACCATTTTATTGATGAGGCGTCTTGGGAACACAAGGCCAAGATTCGGGAGCGCTATCCCCATCTCTTTGATGATTGATTATATGTTGTATCTTGTATGTTATTTAATGTCTTCGATTTTATACGACGATGCCTTGTTTCCTCTTCTATTATGAGTTATGTTCACTTGCGATGATAGAGTAAATTTCGAGGATGAAATTTATATTTGGAGGGGAGAGTTGTAAGACCTGTGCCCTAGTCCATAGGCTTCCGCGATCCTACCCGTCGAATTCCGGCAATTCTCGACCCATTTCTGATGTTTGCGCCTGATCCTAAGCCGAGACCTGCATGCCGAAGTCAGCTGGAACCGAAAAATATACCTTGGCGATTATGCCATCGCCGCGGTTCTAATGCCGCGACTCGCAGATCAAACCGATACCTAGGCTAGAAAATGTCGATCTGCGTTCATTCTGAAGAAACGATGCGCGTTTCAAATTTCGAGGGAATTTCTACGAGATGTCCTATCAATCAATGTCAAGTACAACCATACCTCAAGTACAAGCCCCATCCCTCCTTTTTCTCTCAAGTCAACTCTCTTTCCACCTCACCATCTCCCTTTACAAAAATTTCAACCATAACCATACCTCTTTCACCAATTTTCAAACCAAACCATACCCATCCATCTCCCATCCTTACAAACACCACTCCATCAATCCCTTTAATCCCATCATTTCTCTCTCTCCCTTATTTCTCAAAAATACTCTCCCAAGCAACTAAGAACCTCAAACGTCCAAGCCTCCCCAACTCTCCCAAAGGCTAAGTGTGGCCCACCCTCTCATCTCTCATCCCCACCGTCAAGTCTTCATCATCCACTGTTAAACGCTAAGCATAGGTGCATGCAAACCTAAGGGAGCAAGGAGAAGGCCTAGAGGTGGGTGATCCACCGTTGAAATCTTACTTTTAGGGCCCACTTGTTGGTGGGACCCATTTTGATGTATGTGTTATATTATGTGGGGCCTATAGTGGCAGGGCCCCACCATCACCGTTTCTCTCTCTCTTTCTCTCTCTCTCCCTCCTTCTCTCTTTATTTGAATGGTGATGATGATGAAGGGATGAGTGTGGCCCACCATGAATCACATATTTCATGTGGGACCCATCGGATGAATGTGTTGGATCTACGCCATCCAGCCCATTAGCGGGCCTGGATGGGAGGAAAACATCAATATCATGTGGTCCAAACAGGTGGGCCACGTGCATGTGGGACCCACCATGATGCCCTTGTTTACCCATGCCATCCAGCATCTCTGGATGCTGGAAGTGTTGGGGCGGCTAACATGGAGTGTCGTGTACTGACATGGGTGTGTACTTACAAGCTAACAAAAAAAAATTGCTTTTGAAGAGGGCTGCTCATGCAGGCCCCACCTTGATGTATGAGGCTGATCCACGTCGTTCATTCTGTTCTCCAGCTCATTTTAGGCGTTGAGCAAAAAAATGAAGCTGATCCCATTTTTTGGCTGGCCGTGGCATTGAGAACGCTAGTATTTTCTGTTAAAACTTAGAAAAATGATTGCTGGGGTCCACAAGAAGCTCGGACCCACCTGAAACTTGGTTTGGACCCCTAATTTTGTGGGACACATACAATGGACGGGATAGATCTAGTTAATGTGGGTCCCAACTAGAAAAAAAGGAGCAACAACGCTGCTGTTGCAGACGCAGGCAGTGCCTGCGCTGGCTGCTGACGAACGGATCGGCTAGGCCTCACGGCCTGAGCCGTAGACCCTACGTGATGCGTTTTGATCATCAGCACCGTACATTTGGTGGGCCATCGTCCTGGCTACGACCCACCTAAAACTCAGCCGTATACGGAACTCAGGTGGACCATATCATCTAAAATCATGTGAACACATGCCTAAATCATATGAAATCAGGTGGTGGGACCTACCTGAAGTTTGGATGTGGCTGAAACTTGGTCTGGAGCCTCAGCCAGGTGGGACACACATAATGAGTGGGATGGATTGTGAACCACATTACCGTGGGCCCCTGGTCCATGTGACCATATGAACGGTGGGGTGGCAAATAAATATCACGGTGGGCTCCAGGCCCACCCCAGGTCCGGGTGACCTTATAAATAGTTTAGGTGGCAAATAAACATTCCAGTGGGCCTCACGGTCATGTGACCTTATCAATAGGTTGTATGAAAAATAAATGGTGGGCCCCACGGTCATGTGACCTTATCAATAGGTTGTATGGAAAATAGATAGTGGACCCCAAGGTCATGTGACCCTATCAACAAGTTGCATGGAAAATATACATTTCAGCGGGCCCCAAGGCCGTGTGACCCTATCTCAGGTTGGGTGCAAAATAAGCATTCTGGTGGGCCTTGATAATTTATATATATGATATTACAATATATTATGAAGGGCGGGCCATGTATGTGGGACCCACCGCCGATGTATGTGTTCCAATTCCACCATCCATACGGAACGATGGCCCACCATGATAAGCAAACGACTCCACCATGGGGTATATATTTCATCAATGCCGTCCATATGTTTCATATCCACGTAGTCTACCTTATATGAGGCCCATCTTGATTGGTTTAAGGCCCATTGTTGGGGCCCGCCTATATATATATATTTGAGGCCCATGTTATAAGGCCCATTATGATGTATGCAAGGCCCATGTAACTAGGCCTAACTGATGTATTTGTGGCCAGCCCACTAAGGCCCACTTTGAATATATATATATATATATATATATATATATATATATATATATATATGAGACCATGGTTTGAGGCCCATTTGATGTATTGAAGGCCCACGGGTCGAGGCCCAACGGAATGTACATAAGGTCCATTGTAGTGTGATTCCACCATGGTTTATATGTTGACCTTTATAGCAGGCTATGCCTTGGGAGCAAATGATGGTTTGACATCCACATTGTGCGAATAATATTAGTTAAATGTCTGCATTATACTCTCCCTAGGGCCGATTGTTAGCCCATACTTGTAATGTGTAGGCCGTCGTGGCCCATCTTCATTTTGATCATGGCCCATCACCACATAACATGTATAGTATAGATTCATGATTCACGATCATATGCATCATATGTATGTCTGATATGACGAGTGACTGATCATAACATATGCCTTCAGGCAGACTGTTTACGGGCTCCCCGATAGGCGGAGTTGCTTACATGAGCGCGTGCCTCACGCAGGGTGGTTGCATGACTGATAGTGTGATACTTGCACTTATATTTGTGTGATTGTAATATGTCCTAGCGACATTAGGGCCATAGCCTCCACAGACACACCGTGGGTGGCTGGTTAAATACCGGAAATGATGTTCTAAGCAATTGGGGCACCGTAGATGTCCCTGAGTGAAAGTCTCTGAACCCGATGATACCAGAGGATAACTCCAACGTCGAGACCGAGTGGATATATGAGCGCACGAGGGCCGAATACCATGAGGCCACGTCTCCCACTGTGTCGTGGTCAGTTGGAAAGGGGTATGATCTTACTCGCCCGAGAGCAGGTGTCATTACTAGGCTAAGTTTAACCAGCTCAGAAATGGGTTCACTATCGATTTGCTGAATAAATGTTGGCAGACTATTGGTCAAGCAGATAGTGAGGTTTCTTACGTTCACTTGGACTGTGCTGCTAAGAGAGAGACAGTGTCATTTGGAGTGTACTGAACCCCAGTGATTATTCAGACTGAGAACTGTACTGATTTGATGCCCTAGTGAGGAGCTGCATTAGTATGTGGATTGGCATGCTTGACTTACTTTATACATCGCATGACCTTGATATGGCCGAGAGTATTCATATCTTACACCGCATAGCCTTGGTACGGCTGACTGCATTCATGTACTCATCAGCATGTTTCCGCATTACTTTGACCTTGCATTCTAAACACGCTCATATTGCGCACATACTTACACCACCCTCTAAGATTTCTATAAGCTTATGCACGATTGATGCATGCAGGTGACGCCAGGACGCAGCCATAGTCTCGCCGCAGTTGGAGCGTGTAGCCGAGCTTTTGGATTTTTTTGTTATTTTTAGTATATTGTATTTCCCTTTCATACGCCTTGTACTCAAAAGTTTTTTTTATCATAATGAATTTTGTGATGGTGTTCTTGTGGTTATTGTTCATGGGTTATGTTTTTGGTTATGCTCATTACAAATCGAATCATGTTTGAAATCCTCCTTGCAGCATCCCAGGATCGGAACCTGGTATATGGGTACCCGGAGCCGAGAATGTGGTACTACGGAGGCTGTCAGTGTCGGATTCGGTGATCGAAAATTTTGTGAGCTCGGTTTCCGAGTTCGGCGGGTGACAATTGAGATCATTACATATTCTCTAGGACGTAGAATCTAAGTCAAACCATGCATCTTCCGTGTAGCCATGGTCCCATCAGTCCATAATCCTGTTCGTTTTAGTCTCATGGGAAATCTCACGTATTCTAATATTCTTATAAATGATGAATCTATGCGGCTCATTACACTTTTACTGCATATATTGATTCTTCATTGGACTACTTGAATTTTGATATGCTTCTATCATCCTCTGTAAGACTCGTATCCTAGTTTGTACTGTTTCGTTGACTTTCGCGATCCTTCCCGTCGAATTTCGGCAACCTATGATGTATAATCAACGTTTACGATCGATCCTAAGTCGTATCCTATATAATTGAGTTAGCTTAATCCAAGACCTGTACCATTGCGACCGCGTCGTCGCCGCAATTCCAACACCGTGTCTTGTGTGCCAATCCGACGCTTAGATCATAAGATGTGGACCATGCATTATAATGACCGTGGACCGCACATTGCGGGACCCACCCATCCCATGTGGCACAAATCCCTAGGTAATTATGAGGGTGATGGATGACATCACCCTAACTATAGCCACCCTAACCTAGCTGTGGCCACCCTAACCTATCTATAGCCACCCTACCCTCTAGCCTTCTTACAAGCACTTATGGCTAGCCACCTTACCCCTAGCCCTCTTACAACCATTTATTGCAAGCCACCCTCTCTTACAAGTAATCATGGCCTACCTAAGCTACTCTTTCCCTCTCTTTACTACACACACTCTCTCTCATTTTTCAAACTCACATTCTCAAGCAAGGAGAAAAAAATCCCACGTCCATGGCATTCCAAGTGTGAGAAAGTGAGTGTGTTGAGAGTGGCTCATTGTCATCCCTTTAACCTTCATCTTAGCCATTCAAACCTCATCTCCCTCCATCAAAGTGAAGCACAAGGAGATCGGCTTTCCAACGGACCGAGAAGATCGAACGGTGGGTGTTTATTAGGGTAGATTTTCCATGTTTTAATGATGGGCCAAGTGAGGCCTACCGATTGATGGTATGGATCTCACTTTGGACCCTTGATGTGGCCAATGGACCACCTTGATCCTCATGATCATTCCATGATGGGGCCATTCCCCATGGACCCCATCATGATGTCTATTTTCCTTATATGGATAGGGTCATCTAGACCTTACATGTGATGGAGAAAGGATCTCCACCGTTGATTTTCGATTTGATGGGCCCACGTGTAATGGGACCCACTTGATGTATGATTGCTTGTAAGGGAGGGCTCATAGTGGCGGAGCCCTCCATCTCACGTGTCCCACTCTCTTTCCTTCTCTCTCTCTCTCTCTCTCTCTTTTTCATGTTTGTATGATGATGTGGCGATATGGCCCACTCGGATGGATCCCACCTTGATGTGTGTATTATCCACACCATCCAACCATTCGGTGGCCCACCCTAATAACATGTCTATGGGTGGGGCCCACCTTAAACAGATGCTTGAACCAACTGTCCAGCGTTAGGGACGTTGGACATGGGTGAGGTTTGAGATGACAGTGGGCATACTAGCAAGCTAACGAAAGAAAAAAATGTATATATATAATATTATTTTAAAAGGATTTTGGGTGGAATATGTGTGTAGGCTCCACCTTGATGAATGGATCAATCCACGCTGTCCATCCTATTTACCAACTCATTTTAGGCGTTGAGCCAAAAAATGAAGCTGATCCAACTTTCTAGTGGGCCATACCTTAGCAAACACTGATTCTCACCGTTTAAAATCACCTGAACTTTTTCACACGCCAAAAGATGCCCAATATTGGGCTTGATGGATTTGTTATGGATGGTAGACTCCATTGGCGGGCTTGAATTCAACTGATGTGGGCCCTACCTCTGAAAAACCACAAAAATTCGTTTTTTTTTAAAAAAAATAATAATAACATCAATAACAGCAGCGTTGCTACTACTGCTGACAGGGAGAGGACGGTGCAGCGTCCTGTGGCAGCTGGCGGGCGGACGAGTAGGTCCCACGGCCCCCAGTCGTGGACCCCACCATAATGTATATTTGTCATCCAAGCGGCTCATTTGGTGGGCCCCTTAGTGAAGTGGGCCCCCTCCAAATATCAACCCCATCTAAAGCTCAGGTGGCCCACGTCATAGGAAACAGTGGGATTGAACGGCCACCTTTGAAACCCTTTTTGGGTCCACAGAAGTTTTGGATTAAGATGAAATTTGGTTTTTCCTCTTCCTCTAGGTCCGTGTGACCTTACCAACAGGTTGGATTTCAAATAACCATTGTGGTGGGCCCCACATGGGACCCACAGTGATGTATGTGTTTGTCTCCCACCGTCCAGGCGGACGGTGGAGACTACCGTGATGTTTGTGTTTCATCCCCACTGTCCAGACGGACGGTGGAGCCCACTATGATGTGTGTGGGTGTGTGCGTGTGTGTGTGCATGTGTGTGCGCGTGTGCATGTATGTGTGCATGTGTGTGTGTGTATAATATTATATTTTATATATAGTATTGTATATATATACTATATATGAATTATATATTATATTATACATAATATATACAGGATGGTGGGCCTTCATGTGGATCCCCACCATGATGCATGTGTTGCATCCAATCTGTCTAACCACTTGGCGAGCTTATCTTAAGGGCTTGAGACTAAAAATAAGACAGATCCATCATTCAAGCGGACCTTGGTATGTGGTTGAGGCCCATCTTGATTTATTTATGGTTGTCCATTGAGGCCCACCTTGATGTATATAAGGCCCATGTTATGCGACCCATGGTGATGTTTTCAAAGGCCCATGGGGTATGGCCCATTGCAATGTACATAAGGCCCATGGGGTATGGCCCATTGCAATGTACATAAGGCCCATGGGGTATGGCCCATTGCAATGTACATAAGGCCCATTGATGTGGCCCACTTAATTTATATAAGGCCCATATGAGGCGACCCATTTGATGTATCTAAGGCCTATGGGTCAAGGCCCAATGAGACGTATATAGGTCCATTGCAATGTGTGATTCCCCATGGTTTGTGTAATAATATTTTATGACGGGCCATGCCTTGGGAGCAATGTTGGTTTAACGTCCACATTGTAGAATAATGTTAGTTTAATGTCCGCATTATAAATCTCCTTAGGGCCCATACCGGTTATGCGTAGGCCGTCTAGGCCCATCTTCGACGTAAGGATAGTCCATTACTTTATAACATGCTTAGTACATTTCCATGATTCATACGCATACGCATCATATATATGCTTAATATGGAGAATGTTTAATCATAGCATAAGCCGTTGGGCTGAGGCATTTACGGGACTCCTTATGAGACGGAGTGCCCCACATGAGCGTGTAGTACGCGTGAGATTTCTGCATGATTGTACGGTGTGACTTGATCACTATACGCCCTAGCGACATCAGAGTCGTGGCCTCCACAGACACATCGTGGATGGTTGTATCAGATACTGAAAATATTAGCTTTAGCATTGTGGGCACTTAGATGTCCTTGGGTGAAAATCCCATAACCTTTTTGGTACCAGGAGATGCTCCAACATCTAGACCGAGTGGATACACGAGCTCCCGAGTGCCGAATACCAGTAGGTCGCATCTCCCACTATATTGTGGTATGTTGGAAGGGGGTGTGGCCTTATCCGCCTGAGTGAGGGGGCTATAAGCTAGGCTGAGTTTGACCAGCTTACAAATGAGTCCACTATCAACGAGCCGGGTAGGTATTGGCAGACTATTGGTCAGGAGGATAGTGTGGTCTCTTCCACTTGCTTGACTATGCAGCTAGAGAGGAGGCAGTCAGTGTGAGGTGCATTAGACCCCGGTGATATCCAGAGAGGAACTATACTGATATTGTACTTGATGAGTACTGATATGCTTGCTTTGCATCTCACTTATGACATTTGCTTACATAGGCCTCGCATCGCATGACCTTGGTATGACCGATAGCATTCATGCCTTGCATCATATAACTTTGGTACAGCTGATAGCATTCATGGACTTACCGCATATTTTCATATTACTCTAATATTGTACACTCGGCACTTGCTTTACGCACACACGTACACCACCCTCTAAGCTTTTGTAAGCTTATGCACGACTGTTACGTGCAGGTGTCGTTGGACATCAGCAGCATTGAGGCAGGAGCGCCTATTAGATCTTTTTGGAGCTTTTTGACCACCCTATATTTCCCTTTCTGCATTATACTTAAAGTTTTTAATATAGTGGATATGTGGTGATGTTGTTTTGTGACTTGGTTATGCTTGTGGTTATGCTCCATTATACAAAAAAAAAAATCATACTGAAAATCCTCCTTATAGGATCCTAGGATCGGAATCTGGCGTATAGGCGTTGGGAGCCGAGAATAGGGTACTACGAAGGCTGTCGGCACCAGATTTGGAGATCGGGAATTTTGTGAGCCCATTTTCCGAGTTTGGGGCGTGACATCCTCACTGGTTTATTAGGCTTTATTTACAATGTATAACTCTTAAGCTAAATACATGTAGGTCTTGGTGCGCATATACTTGACTATGTGAATTGGGATGCTACAGACTACCCCGCTTAAAAGAAAATCTTGACCCCGAGATTTGGTATTTGGATAAGGCCACTCACGCCTTGCTTAATGTGATCCGTAATTCTATAATCCCGATCACTCTACCTCCTTGGAGAAATCTTCGTTTCGCCTAAAAACTCAGATGTCCTAACTGGACAAGTCGACAATGGAGAGGTCGGGTTTCATAAAGAATAAGTTCAAATCATTCATTCATTATACGCTTTAGTGTCGTCGTTTTGAATGCCCAAAATCATTTTATATTGATAGTCTGTCACTTCAAGAATTTTATCTTCTAATCCAAATATCCAATTCTCTCAAAATTTGGAGCCTAAGCTCCTGACTTATTCTTGAGGCCCAGAAAAATCCACAAGGTAAGATTTGATGGTTTGGGGGGTGTTTCACCCTTGTGAGGTGTATAAAAGCTTGCCGTCCAGCAGCAATTTATACTAATTTGCACTATTGTCAGATTTTTAGGGAATTTTGTACAAATCTAATTGAGACAAAATTTTAGAGGAAGGTTGATGAAGACCTAAGTGATCTACCAGAAAAGTTTCCAATTTTTTTGATATGTCCAATTATTGTATCTAGTGGGGATTTCGAAACATGTCAAAATTTCATCAAAATAGTCAAAAAATCCAGAAAAATTAAGAAATCTCTATCCTCACAAGGGAAATCTATTTCTTCTTGATTATGATCCTATTTAAGGATGAATTTTAGTTTAGAACTAGTTTATTTGAGATTTTGAGAATTTTTCTAAAGGTATCTAGATTCATAGTCTCTAGATTCCACATCTAACTCAACATTTTCAATGGGGAACCTAAATATGGGTTTCTAATTTCTCAACTTCATAATTTCTTTGGGAAATAAACCTAAGCATAGATATCTAATTCAAGATTCAATCCTAGTAATGTAAAGCTTATGATGGTCCACTCTCCTTAGGCCCAGTTAATCTCATTCTCATGCTTTGATACCAACTGTAACATTTCGAAATTTCATGGCCAAAGTTTATACTTGTGCCTGAGAAAACCGGGTGTTAATAATGTATAAACTGGATGCTCTAAAATTGCACCCTATTTTTTTCGTTTGGTTTACATCCAGATACATTCATGAAGGTAACATTCACAAGAATAAAATCAACTGTATTAATTATATTTCATTAAAGTAAAAGAGAATAATCAAATGCCTTCTCATTGGAAGCTTAATATATTTATCAAGTTTGCAGTGGAAGTTAAAGCTAATTAAATAAACTACCTTTGTATTCTTTCAGTGTTGTCTTCTACAGGGAGATAGTCCTTTAAGTCTTCAAATATGTACGTCACTTGCATAATCTGTAAGGTTGGGAGAGGGTCAATGCCCTACTCATAGTGATGGTTATCCTTTAAAATTAACAGTAATTTAAGAGATTTATAAAAGCGATGTGAATATTCTAATACGTCAAGTACTCCACACTACAAGAGGTATTAATGCGCAATCAATCTATATGAGATGCATGCCTAGCAAAATATATGCGGTGTATCATACTCAGCGATCGCCACAATGTGGAATACAATTATAGTTATCCGACTCGCCCTACATCCCATACTAAGGAGATTCGCCGGCGTGTCTCACGTTTAAATAGTTTTACACGGTTGTCCCAAGATGGCCACAACACATGAACTAGGAGAATACGCCCCAAGAGATTGAAACGACTATTTGTAACAACCAACCCCCCATGGGCAAGAATTGATGTACTGCATATATAGAACGACTCATGTACACCAACTAGGATACCATCAACCCAAGAAACATGGAATTACGTGTCACCCTAGGGCCGCTACCGAAAACGTATTATGTCCATGATACTTAATCATTCGCTACAGGAGAGATTTCCATCATAGTATTTGTATCAAAAAAGAATTCTTTTATCCATGGTCGGTTAAAAATATAAAGACACCCGCCGAGCCCTTAAGGAAAAAGGGGCGAGCGACAATAACCAGCTCAAATAAGAGGGGAGTGACGAAGGTCAACTCGAATATGAGAAGAGAGATTAAAGCTAACTCAATAAATAGAAGAGCGGCAACGGCCAACTCCATAATTAGAAGAGTGACCATGATCGATTCTTAGTTACAGAGAGTGGCAGAGCCAAATCAATGTTAAGGTAAGAGCAGGGCTTGTATCCATAGCCTCCCACGAATCCAGGAAAGCCTCTTACGATGGATATCATGTAACAATCTCAAAAGGGCCAATTTCTGATTATAACAAATTAAAATGAACATAGAGGGAAAGTAATAGAAATCTGAGATCCGATAAAAGGCATGTAAAGGACAAGTGTAAAGGCGAGATAAAATGCATCAACTTAATTAAGACAAAAGGTAAGTAAAGGGTGCGATAAAATAACATGATGGCACAAAAGGGCAGAATAAATATATCAACTTAAATTAACGTAAGCTTAAATGATTAAACCCTCACCTCTTAAACTCGATCACACTTCATCGTTGCTAGAATTGAGTATACGCATTTATCGTACCTATCTCTAGCATAGTTGACATAATTCATTTAGTTAGATCATCACATTATATGGAGTGTATGGTTCAATGGCAGCACTTACCCTGATTTCAGCATAGGCACTTTCTGAGCCGACTCGGTTCGACTCGGCTTTTTCTCTCCTCCTCTTTCTTTTTTCTCTTTTCTTTTCCTTTTATTTCCTTTCTTCCTCTTTCTTTCTTTTTCTTTTCTTCTCTCTTTTCTTTCCTTTCTTTTCTTTCCTTTCTTTTCTTTCCTTTCTCTTTCTCTTTCTTTCCTTCTTCCTTCTTTGCTGATCGAACAAGGGGTCTGAACGAACCAAGCTTTCAACTAGAAACCTCTCTCTCCCTTTTTTCTGTGGAGTGCTGCTCCTGGCCGAGCTCTCTCTCCTTCTTTCTCTCCTACGTCTCTTTATTTGTTTCATGGTGAGTGTTACCACACACTAGGCTTCTTTTTATATCATATCCAGACGTTTGGATTCTTCTTTGAGTAGGTTTACACAGCTCTTGCGCAGCCGTGAGTAGAGAGAAAGCTTATGCACACTACAACAAATGACACATACAGCGGCACTCAAAAGCGCCGATATAACCCCCAAAAAGCGCCGCTAATTACAACAGTGGCGCTATCTAAGCGCCGATTAATGGGTATGTCGGGAAAAGTGTTCGCGGCGCTAGGTGAGCTTTATTGGCGCTTGTCTGAGCGCCAATAATTGTAGTTTGTTGCGATGCGAATAAGCGCTGCTAATATTTGAAATGAGCGCCGTGAAAGTTGGTTGCTGAACACTTTTTCTCATGAAAAAGCGCCGCAAAAATCTATTCTAGCGCCGTGGAAGCTGTTGTATAGATTTGAAAGGCCCTGGCAATCCAGTAATTTATTATTATTATATATAATTCAATCGAAACCTGTATTTTTTAAATATTTGAAACATAAAAATGATGTTACACAAATGAAACTAAATATTAAACAATATTTATATTACTAGACAATAAAAATATATATATATAATATTTATTACAATAAATTGAAAATGGTTTTGAATATAAATAAAAACAAATCCATCCATTTGCCCTCTCCTGGACTTTCAAGCTCCTGTCTAGATGTACGGCCTTTGGCGGGGAGGACCTTCCATCCACATGGAATTGAATAATCTGGACCACGTAATTGGAACAATATGGTTCAATATAGAAGAAATGACCCCTAATTGGATTGCCACCCGACCCCCTCATTTCAATTCCCTGCATTTTGAGACAATGATAATCCCAATTTGGGGCCTATGTATGGAGTGTCCCACTTCCGCCATTTACACTTTGAACTGAATTACTGTTGAAGTTGAAATGAACTTGTACAGATGCTTTTACCTTTAACTTCTTGTTCATATTGTTGTTTGTCCTTCATCAACAGTGATGCCGCATCACCATTCAATGGGTCTGTAGGATTTAGGTAAAGTAATAGCTGTGGAAAGAAAACTTCAAAGACATTCAAGAGATCTGCAACCCACAGCAACCGTGGTAAAATATATCAGAACTCCAAAGACGAGGAATGGACCAATGCACAAAGTCACATATAGATATAATATAAACACAAACATTATTTCACTGGTGTGTGCAAATGCAAGAGCTAACAAATAGGAACTCACACTACACAAGGGCAATAAATTAAGACAATGACATACAAAAATATGTCTAACTAATTCATCTGCTAACCCATGCTTGCACATGCATTGGGTAATGCATGAGTGCGCATGCTTTTCCCTCCTCCCCTGAGGTTGCAGGTTTGCTTGTGTGCGCATGAGCGTGCGGTGTGTGGGTAAGTATTTTGAGAATATTTATTTCGGTTTTACCAAACATTGGACTCCAGGATTGATTGATAACATCCAAGCAAACAGAACCAGACCTGCATTTCACAATAGATTTAGAGATTGACAGCAAGAGAGAGAACTTCTTGTATTTTTTTTTTGAATTAGTTTCCCAAGACAAATCATCAGTTAGAGCTTGGGGAAAGCACCAAATTAAAAATATGACAAGAGACTAGAGAAAGCAATGAAGGTTCACAGTTCATCAACATTTGGGTGGAATATTTTGTTCATAAAACCAATGGAAGGGGACTTGTATGGATAGGCATCTGGCAGCTCGACACGGATTTTCCACACTCTAAAGGCACTCGTAGATAAGCATCCAGAGCACTCACATCAAGCACATAAATCCTCGATTTAATATTCAGAAACTTCTTTTGCTTTTTGTAAGCCATCTGATAATGTTCAAAATAAGATTATCGATGGTTTCTGGTGGTCTAAAGTTCGCAAAGATACAAATTAAAGTGTCAACATTGCACATACAATCCATGTATCTCAACTGCACTAATAGTTGTCACATCCTATTTTTCCATCATTACCGAGACAACAACTTCCATAGCTCAAGGAAAGAGCAAATGTCCTGATAGAGGTTGAATATTAAGGAGAAATGCACATTTGAAATTTACACCAATAGAAATGTTGAACCATCCTCATTCACTGCACAAGCTTTTAGACGTGATTAGGTCATATTCATGTGGTTTACCATGTTGGGGTTTCGTAGTGTTGGTTGGAAGTGGGAGGAAGAGGTCCCAAAGATGGAGCAAGATTTCAGAACAGGATAGATGCTTATTTTTCAATATTCCACTATAAATGATAAATATGCTTGCCTTCTTGTTGAGTTGATCTGGTTCTAAATCAAGTTACTTTTTATTTATTTCTTTATATCTATTGCAGATTTTTCTCAATTTTCTAAGAAAATCATAGGAAATTTTACAATTACATACCAAAGTATCTTTTGCAGATTTTTTTCAATTTATTTCTTTATATCAAAAGCATTCTAATTACAACGGCTATGAACCATTAGATTTACAAGCACAAAACTAAATATATCTCCATCCCTACAGAAGACAATTCAGGGAAAAATCACATATCAATATCTTGAATTTTGGATCAACCCACTTCTCAACTGTAAAAATCTGAAATTTTCAACATAGCATTCTTTGCATTAAAGAATCATAGCCATGTAATGGAATGACCGAAAGAATACGGAAGAGGCTTAAACTTCTTGAATTTTCACTCAATTTCTCGATTTTAAACTATCAGAACTCCTCACTCAAAAGTTGTTGTGGAGGAAGTCATGAAACAAATAAGGGAAAGGTCCATACGGTGTGCAAGAGTTTGATTGAGAAAGCAACTTGAGAAGTGCTGAGGCGCATGTTCAGTCTGAGAAAGCAACTTCTTAATTCTGCTTTTGACCAAGATACCTTGACACAGCTTCTATTAATTCTGCTTTTGACAGAGAATTGCTGCCACTTCTTAATATTTCTTTCAAAACACACTCAAAGACAACATAAAGACTCGGAAACAAATATTTTATTCTAGGACACATTCCAAAAAAAAAAAAAAATTGATCACTTACCGAATGGGAAAAAGGCATCACTAGCCAAAGCTGCTCCTTTAGCCTCTTCTCCTGCTTTTCTGAAAGCTATCCTCAAACTCTCCAGACGGTTTGGTTGTCCACTCCCCATCCCTAACATACAGTTATTCTGCAGAAAATGTGACAAGGCAGCTCAGATATATGTTACTCGTATGTTCTAAAGTCACTAAATGTCATATATACTTCACAACAGCCAAAAATGCTAATCATTGCTACTTACAATTCTTGGAATCCAATGCATATACCAAAACTATGTCTACTTCCCTTCATCTTATTAACTGTTGGGACAACTACCAAGTTCCATCGAATGCATTGATTTCTAATTCTATCCTTCCTCATCTTGTCAGTCATCCATTCACATCACTAAATATTGATCATGGTTTCCAGATTGAAAATGTAGGGGTCAGAGATCTTGGTGACATCAGTCACGATCCATTTTGGAAAAGATAAAAGGATTCAGGATCTTGTCAATCGCTGAAAAATATGAAGGACACGGTATTTCTTTTTATGCATGTATGATTTGTCTATGGAAAGAGACAAAAGCCACATCTAAAATGACATGGATGCACCTTTCAAAATCTCACAGCTAATACAATTGCAGATGCTTAGCTTGCAACATTCCACAAACCAATAATCTATTTTGTTCTTATAAAACACCATGTACATTTAAATTGCACAAGTTTGAAGAAAATTCAACAATTGATGAAAATCAAGCTTATGTTTTTTTTTTCTTCTTTTTTTCTCGTTTTTGTTTGTAAATGGTGCAAGAGCATTCGAAATGTAAAAGAGTGAAGCTACAATCATCATTGAAAAAAATTTAAGGATATTCTTTCACTTCTGAAAATTGAGACCTTGCATTCATATAGAAGAATCAGATCACTGGCAATCTCATGAGAAGTCAAGGATCTTATTTCACTTACAGAAAGTCAAGGCCTTGTATTCATATAGGAGAATCAGATCACTGGCAATCTCATGAAAAGTCTCAAGGCAGATTCATAAATAATTCTTTTTTGTTACGTCAGTTAAAATCATGGATGGATCTACAGCTAATGTTTATGATTATATTTTGGTTTACTTGTTTGGGCTATTACCAGAACTAACCTTGGCTATTACAATGGCATTGCTCTTGACATGCTTAACACATAGCCATGCAAACTCTGCATCCTGAAGCTCGCTTTCTCCCGGACTCTTTTCAGAGACAACACCAAATTCAATGTCTTCTGGGGTCAAATCATCAGAGTCCTGGGCTAACCAGCCCCCACCAACTTGTCTTAGTGAAAGTTTTCCTTTCTCATTCTTGTTTGCCTCAAGGATCCTCAGGGTCTTCGACTTGCCACGGAGGACCTCAAGACCCCTCTCTGAATACTTGGGTGCAACCACTATCTCGTAAAACATCCGTGTCTCACCATCTGTTGGGCTCCTAAACTCTCGGATTTCCTTTGCTAGATCCTTGAACATACAGAATGATATATCAATGCATGCAAGTCAAGTTTCTGTATGATACATTTAACAAAAATGACTTACCTCATCAATTTCCACATTGAAGGCTACTATACCACCAAAAGCACTAACTGGGTCTGCTTTTACGGCTAGCCTATATGCTTCAAGAATGTCGTCCCGTGACGCTACCCCTCAGGGATTTGTATGCTTTACAATCACACATGTTGGACGCTTGAATTCTGACACACAGTTCCAAGCTGCATCTGCATCTAAATAGTTATTATAAGACATCTCCTGCACAAAGAAAGGTGGTGAGATATAAATGTGTCAGCCATAAAGAGTATAGGATCATTACGTATGATTCATACATTTCAGAGCATGACTCGCCGGTGACTTATTTTGTTGACTACCGAAACTGAGTTGACTTGGTTTCGGACAAGCCATGTCATTACGCACACATATAATGCAAAAACTTCAGTCTTTCGCCAAGGCCACTCACCAGAAGTACAAATTCTAATTCACTAATAATAAACAAAAGGTTGTCATTTGCACAGCATCCAATAGACTTCATGCTTTCTATATATATCTACTTCCTATAGAGCCTAAGTTGGTAAAATTACTTAAAAGCTAAAATGTTGTAACTTTTTCATAGAATGACTGAAGTATCCTTAAATTATAGAGAGCCTAAGTTGGTAAATTTACTTAAAATGTCCTAACTTTTTCATAGAATGACTAAAGAATCCTTAAATTATGTCCTGAATGTAGTAAATACTTTCCATCCATGAAAGTGGTCTTAATGTTTTGGACAATGACTAAAATATCCTTGAGATCATAACCTTGAGTAATACATAAGTTAAGAGAATTTGATAACATCCTCTTTATTTTTCCTACAGAATGACTCAAATGTGCTGAAATACATTAACTATTTCGCTCGAATACTGGTATGTTGAGCTGGTTTTCACACACGTGCGGGTACTTAAAAAGGGTTACGTTACTGGCCGAAATGACCGTACATAACAGTAATGGCGGTGACCATTACACAATACAGGGCCCAAACGGCCAATCTGGAAAACAAAAAGGCCCATAACAGTTGTAATGGGTCAATATTGGCTTGTAACAAACCGATACATTATTTTCCTTTAGAAGGGGGAAAAAAAAGCGACCATTCTGGGGGTCGTAGCAGCTATTACGACTATAAGGCTGGTCATTACGGCCACCATTGACATTATTGAATACCTTAGCACCCACAGACATGCCCACCTACGGCGCGCACACACATACACCAACTCATTACTTGCACAATTATCAACATATCTACATCATTTATTCCAAGAAGGCCCAGGCTAAAACCAAGTTCATTCCTTTAACCCCTCCCATTTGCATTGCATGTGCCACCACCCACTAAGTATTGATTTGGACAAAATGATTCACTGAATGAGAACTGTGTAATTTGGTTTACTCACCTTCCCATGGTGTTGTATAGCAGTTGCAATTCCACCAGCATTCACCACCGATAGACTCTTATCAGCATAAAATGCAGCTTTTTGATGAGGGTTTTCACCATATCGAAGCGAACATTGCAGTTCGAGAGGCACTGTTAAGCTTGGAGGAAACTTATCCCCTAACAAGGAAAGATCTGAAGTCATACTGACAAAACTCTAGATCCAAGAAGTTAAATCTAGAATAGCACAAAGACTTCTGATAAGCAGATAACTAATGAAAGCATTAATTACTTCTGCCATGAATAGGGAGATTGGGAGTTTCTGTGCATCTAGTACTTGGTCATTAACATCTTGAACTTACTGGGATGTGTATCATTGGAGCCCCACCTAAGTAGGATGAGAAAAGTTCAGCATTTAGGGTTGCACTCATCAAAATAAGCCTCAATTCGTCAACGGGAAGGAGGTCTTTCAGCACAATGAGAAGAAAATCTGAGTTCAACACAACCCTGGTGAGATTCCACTTTTAAAACACCTGAAACTTAAATTCGAGTAAACAACTTACCCTCATTCATCCCTCGTTCATGGATTTCATCCGCAATAACATGAGTTATGCCTTTGATTTCTAGCAACTAGTAATCTCCTCAATAAAATGCCTGTGGTGCAAAAAAGAAGACGAGTTTCCCTCCCTTTCATCCCCTCTAGCCGAACTTTATAACCAACCTACAAACCAGAAAATACTTGAGTAAGGAAGAATGTGGGAAAATGTTAAAATGCTTTGTTTGAAACACATGATGTTCATTTATCCAAACTTCGCAATTGGCATCTCAGAATTTTCAAATTTTCAAAATTTCCAATTTAACTAATTAACACAATTCACTGGTTCAGCTACAATTTTACAAAATTCATTTCACACATTTCCAAAGAGGCTATTAGGCATCACAAAAAAGAAAAAAGAAAAAAGAAAAGAAAAAAAGAAAAAAGAAAAAAAGAAAGAAGAAGCATCTGCATGACAGAAAGTAATGTATGGCCCCAAGGCACAGGGCATCTCTTTCTCGAATTTGCATATGTGCACTCTTTTTTTTTTTTTTTTTTATCTGATGAGTGAATCATGTATGCCCCATTGTTGGGCAACGTATCTCAGCTTACTAAACATCCATTCTCAAAGCAAACAACAATGTCGGAACCTAGAGAAAGAAGCCCTAGCAGTTTACATTCTTTAAGGAAAGAGGGCGCTATTTTGACAGATGCATCAAAACATCAATAAACAAGACTTGTTTAAGCTCAACAGGACAGTTGACTTGATAGGCAATCATGTGGATGGATCACATCTCAAAAAATCATGTCCAGTTTACCCTGCACATTTCTACTTTTTTTTTTCTTTTTTTTTTTCTGATAAATGAGTATGTTATCTGTTAACGTGTCAAACACAACAGTTAACAAATATAGATAAAAGGGAATGAGTTCCCAATAGAAGGAGCTCAGTTATGCGCTCAGCCATACATACCATGGCAATAACATTTGTTTCTCATCCAACATGGGCAAAAAAAAAAAGGAAAAAAGTTTAGCCTAGAGGCAATACTCCAATACTCATTGTACGCATGTGTACATACCCACAACTATAATTCACTGAAGCCATACTGTTTCTCAAATGGCCTTCAATAATAACCTTGCGAGAGACCTCAATGTTGGCAGTTTTTCACCCAAGATACAAAAATAAGTCCTATCTATGCTACTGAAATCAGGACATTCAGAAACAAATTGTCGATAAATTTTAAATGCTTAAGGTTTGTTTAATTTATTTATACAGTGTTCCCTAAAGCTTGAATAAAGGATAGTGGAAGCTAGGTTGGTGCCTATGCCATTTGGGGCAAGCAAGCCTCATGTAATCCTAGTACAGTGATAGATTTTATTTAAGATGGAACAGTTTTTCTTCAAGCAATATGTTGTATAAAGCGAGTTCGAGTTCTACTTATAAAGTCCTAATAATGTCTAGTAATCACAGAGAAACAATTCCCATCCGCCCACAAAATTGCCATTCAACTCAACTCAAACTTGCAATAAAAAAATGCATCTGCATATATCTTTGTCAGAAGCTATGTTATATTATAAATGGAAACAGTTGGGAGAGAAGCGTTTATCCTTGATTTTTACAAGACCTATCATGATAAATTTTATATTGAATGCACTCCAACCATAATATTCCACCAAAAAAACTTAGACCTAGGGGAAAAAAAATAAAAAATCTAGCCCATTAGTGATTCAGGTCGGCCACACCAATGGAAACAGTTTCAAAAGTGAACTTTTCTCTGTACACTGTTTCTAATTGTGTGGTCTACTTTAATCACAGATGAGACTTGGGTCCTAGGCCTGGATTGACATACAAGTATTGCTGTCCTGATAATCTCCAACATGTAAACATTTTTTTACCTGGGATCTTAAATCAATGGATCTTTCAACCAGTACCTGTGAAAAACATATATATTAAAATAAAATAAAAACATTGGAATATAATCAAGAAGTGCAGCAGTCAATTCATGTGAAAACAAAGAACCTGTTGTTTCATAGGTTTCCTGAAGTTGGATGCTTTGACCTGATTCAGAGATGGATAGCATTAGAAAAATGTCAATTATTCTCCTAACATCAGAATAAGCAGAACAAAGTAAAGACCAACCAGTCCATGTTAGAACTAATATTTCACATTGGTAAAAAAAACGCAATACATCTCAAGTGACCTATGATTAGGATTACTGACAAATAAAGCTGAGAGGGAGCAAAGAGAAATTAGATGGCACGGCTTTAGTTTTCCTAGATAGGCATGGGCTTTATAGTCGGTAGTTGATTTTGCCTCTAGCTAGCCAACTAAAATGGCCAGGTTTGGCTACTTGGATAACATTGAGCAAGACTGAGCTTATAAAAGAAAATTACTTCTTCATGGAAATAAAATTTAAGAAGTGGAACTAAAGTAGGCGCAACCTGCAGAATTTGTAACCACATATGATCAATGTAATTCATGTTAGGAAAGTCCACTAAGATATGGTCCAAGCTCCTGGGTCAAAAACTTGGTTGTCATCTGTTGTTCACTAAAGTTCTATCTTGTAGGGTGTTCTAAGAGAGGAACACAAAGGAACAGTACAAAAAAACTTGCTGCATTTAATGCCAGTGCTGTTAGAGTTGGCTCATCACAACAAAAGTATGAAAAGCTTATTCAGCAATTTTAATAAAGGCATTTGAGGTGATTGTTGAATTCATTTCTGGAGTATCTTCCCTTGTTTTGATGAATGGCTAATCGATGATACTGGGAATTGAACGCTCATGTGGTGTGACCCACGTAAGTCATGGAATGGCTTCATTTTTGCAGTGGACCAACAAGAAGGCAGATTGAACGCTCAAGTGGACCACACTATAGGAAGGAGCGGGGATTGAATTCATACCGTTGAAAACTTCCTAGGGCCCATCGTGATTTTTATTTTCCATCCAACCTGTTCATAAGGTCACATAGATCTGTATGAAGGAAAAACATAAATATCAGCTTAATCCAAAACTTATGTGCACCACAAAGAAGTTTTCAATGGTAAGCATTTAATCCCCAATGCTTCCTATGGTGTGGTTCACTTGAGCCTTCATTCTTCCTTAGTTTTGGGTTCATACTTTAAAATGATCTTTCAAAATATATGGAGGGAGTGGATAAAACATATACATTACGATGGCCCCACATAGCCTTTGACTGGGCCATCCGTCTCTAGCTAGATCCTAGTGTGGGTAGTACCCAATCCGCGCCCCCGGATCTGGTGCGGGACCTGTGGGTTTTGTAAGATAGGGCTGTCAATGGGTTACGCTGACTCAGTTATTTCCCAGTCCAGCCTATGAATTGCTGGGCTCAGACCTGATAACCAGGTTAAAAACTAGTGGTTGAGATTTAATACACTTTTCCATAGAGGTCTGGCTCTGACGGCCACGATACGTTAAGCTAGGTCCTACTTTTAGAGGAGCGGATTAGGTGCAGCCGGGCCTCACATAACACGGTGCGGCCCTGACCGTGGGACCCATATTGATGTATGTATTGTATATCTAGTCTGTCCTTCTGTTTGGCCCCTCAATTTAGGGCATGACCTAGAAATGAAGCAGATGCAAATCTCAGGTGGAACACACCATAGGAAACAGCGATGATTGAACGGCCACCATTACAGACTTCCCAGGGCCCACCTTAATGCCCACCCTAAGGTTTATTTTCCATCCAACCTGTTGGTAAGTTCACACAAATCTGGTATCATTGTTGAAAGGGAAAACAGTATCATGCTATAGTTTCAGATAATTTTCATCTTTGTTAATACATATGCATCTTGATACATGTGGAACCCAGAGGAAATACTGAAATTTCTTGCAAATAAGATGGAGGACCCAAATCAAAAGACATGTTTAATCTTGAACTTTGATGCCCGCAAAACAAAAGTGGGCCAAAACAATCAAGAATAACTTGAATTTCATTACATCTATTGGCCCCATATTATAATTTTAAATGAGTAATTTACTTCACACAGAATACAACGGTGTCATGTAAAATAACTTTGAAATTTAGGTGGAATATTTTTGTTACCAAAATACAAGCACAAGGTATATGATTGTAGTCAACTTTAGTAGGTCATCACCGAAAAAAGTTTACATAAGCAACATAGAAGAAAGGAAACAATATGACTTTTTTTTTTTTGCTTTTGAATGGAAGGAATAAAAACGTTTCAGTGAATGAGTAGTCATAGGATAGTGCAGTTGAAATGAGGATATTGAGATGGATGAGTGGCAAGACGAGGAAGGATACAATTAGAAATAAATGAGTGGCAAGGCAAGGAAAGATACAATTAGAAATGAACGCATTCTATGTTAGTGAATCTCAACTTATTGTTTATCATCTGTGCATGGTGATAGGTCTAATACCATCAAGAAAAAGAGGTTTGAGCAAATACTTGATGTTAGTTGGGAATGCACTGAGCAAATACTTCTAGATTAAATATATGACTTTTTAGGCAATATCAAATATTATAAACAAAATGAAGGATGAGCTCCTTGATGTTGGTTGGGAATGCACTGAACTATTCATATGAGAGTCAGGTCCTGAATTGTACAAACAACTGTGGCTTATTTAAAAAGAACGAACATCAAAAGAAAAAATGGACATCAGATATGGGTGCTTTCATAGAAATAAATTCAAAGTGTGGAACATATTTAAAAAATAAAAAATAAAAAATACCCACCTGTCTGAAAGTTTTGAGTCCATGGTAATCTTGAAACGAGGCATTTTTTTTCTAAAACTAGAGATCCCAATCCCCCAGTTAGATGCTTCTGGATGCTGTTCCATATACTCTGTCAAATCAAATGAAACCTGTTCAAAAGATAAAACACAACATTTAATCCAAGGCCCAAGATTATAGCTACACATGTACTTACATTCATAGGGAAATAAAACTCCTTGATTTTAATCAAGAAACCTAATAACAACGATTGAGCATAACTCATAGGGAACTAGCATAAAGCACTCACCATGAGGCCAGTGTGTTGAAGGGCTTGGATCACCAACATGTGTTTCAAGTTTTGAGTTTCCATGAGACAGTTGTACTGGGTGTCTACAGATGATTGCCTGCAAGTAGCATGCCTCTTGGGTTAGTGATTAAATATAACTCTCCCTTTCATCAGAAAAAGATTTTACATTAATCTTGTGATCCTGCCTTCTGAATGATTTCTGCAAAATTGCCAGTCAAGCGATCCACACAACTACAACATTAGGCAAGGAATCATAAGAGAAATATAAGAAGCAACAGGACTATATAAAACACACCAACACATGTATACTCCCAATGGTCAACAAAGCATAATCTTGATCTTATTTTCTAATTCATGTCATTCCTGTTGCAACTAACTGAAAATATTTCAATATTCATGAATGCATTTCATTGGACAAATAAATGATAAGAAATTATGTTGCTTGTTGCAAATAAGATAAACATGTCACCTTTTTGCACTTTCTCAGGTACTTAATCCCCGAATATCTTTTAAGGACTACTCAAATCACTGAAAGAAGTCAAGCCTAAAAGAGTAAAAAGCGTTAAGCATTCCATTAGAACAAATCTTACCCATTTTAAACAATCCAGGATTTAAAGAGGGGCAGTCAATGTATCCAAAAAACAATGTTGCAACAATGCAATGTTGACACAGATATGTATACCTATTTTGGACATTGACAGCAGTGTATGGTTTTTTTTTTTTTTTTTTTTTTTTATACAAGGAAATAAGTAGAAACAAGGTCCTGGAAAACCCACCACTCACACGTCTGGACAGATGTATAATGACATATGAAAGTTTGTCTTATTAGAAATAGCTCATATAAGGTTAATTTGGAACCAAGAATACATGTCCTAATAAAAACACAAGCTGATAGACATCCGCAGTAATCGCCACATTGGCGTGCATAGTGTTTTTTTTTTTTTTTTGGAGGAGAGAGCGTGATATTTCATCAATAGACATTTTACCAATAAGTAAAGAAACTTCTCTGCCTTGGCATTAAATAATGTGTGTGAATAAGAGTATGTTTTTAAAACATATATTCTCTCTTGGTTCCAAACACCTAATATATAAGAAAATGTATTCTAGTAGCTAAACTATGACCTAAACAAAATGAATATAAATGCTGCCAGACATAAGAAGAAAATAGAACATCAACATGTGTTAGACCATGGGTGTCAAATAATGCAGGTTTCTAGAATATATAAACATATAATACATATAAGTGTCCAGTTCTTGTATGATGATATATCAACACTTGAACCACTTGGTGAGTCAGTTCAATATTAGATACATATAAGAGAACTTACATATGTCATTAAAAAATGCTCCATTTAAGTCAAACTCAATCAAAACACATTTTGGGAAACTAAGTATCTTCATAATAAAGAAAAATACAATAAAATAATGCCAATTTTTGTCATAGATGCCTTAGACGTGAATTAAGCAAACTATAACAGTCTAATGGAATGTAAAAGGTAAGATTAAAATCTAGTGTTCAAACACATTATAGAAAAGACAAGGAGAACCATGACTGTACAAGGGTGCTAGTGAGCTTCTTACACTCAAAACAGGGGAACTCTCTCTCTCTCTCTCTCTCTCTCTCTCTCTCTCTCTCTCCCTCTCTCTGGGTTTTTTTTTTTGGCATAAATATAACAAAGGAGTGATCAACTTCTTGTATTTTTTTTTTTTTTTTTGTTTACAGAGAAATGTTCTTTGCTGAGTATAGAAACACCTAGCAAACATGTATCTGTATTATGTTTCATAAACTGCCCATACAATGAATGCAATTAGATGAATACTGCTTGAGGTGCATAGGAAGCAGAGCATGATAGGTAAAGGCACACTATGCTAATGTTCAAGCCCAAAAATCATACTAGCCTGCTATATAGGCAGGCCACACTTGTATGAGAAAAATGGACCATTGGAAAAAATGACCAATGGCCCATATTCAATGTACATTCACGGCGTATCTGATGAGTCAACCAGCCTAATGTTCTCTACCAGATGAATGCCCGTGTCTATAACACATACCCTAAGTTGGCATGCGTGTTACGACCAACCTACATCCACCACACATGACTGGCCAAGAAGTTAACTGCATAAACAAGAAAATAAAATAAAATAATAAGACATTTAAGCTTATTTAGGAGAAAAGTTATGGCTCCATAAAGAGCACTACAACATCCACCACACATGACCGGCTGAATGACTTCCATAATCTAAAATTTACATCTTTTGTCAAACACTGAGCAAAATGCAAAAAAAAAAATAAAAAATGATGGGTGCAATGGAAGACGCACATTTTTAAGAAAACTATGGAAAGCACATTCAACAGTTGCAAATCACAAGGTTTATACAACATATATACTATACTTCCATAGTGGAGGGAAACAAGGGGGGGAATTACCTCCTCTGCTAATCGCTCACCCATGACACCAATGCCATCTAGTGTGAGCTTGGACACATTGTGTTCACTACCTGCATATTATCACATCCGCCAACCAAATCACATCAGATGAGGCAAATATCACTAGCTTAAGACCAATCATCATTTCTTCTGAGAACTGTCCTCGTACAAAAGATCATTATACATTAGGCAATAAGAAATCCTGAAAAGCAAGAAAAATGTTTAAAAATTTGGATGAACTTACTATCTTGACATAGGGGAAGTCACTGTCAATACCAATTGTAGTTGCCAACACAGTCTTACCACTGCTAAACAATGAAGTTTTAGAAGAAACTACATTTGGGTGATTCCCATGGGAATCAAGGCGTGACACTTTGTATTGCTCTGCCACAATCTCTGAGGTGATTCCCATGGGAATCAAGCATTCTTTAGCATCTTGGTTTAGACGGATATGAACCTCCCCATCGATGCATCGAAGATGGGTAATGGTAAAAACTGAAAAATGTTTTGCACAATCTCTTGAAGAAAGAAAATTAAAGAGCTCCTTTGATCCAGTAAATCAGTCATTCATAATGCTTGTTTATCTATGAGAAGAAACATAGTTTTAATAAAATGATTAGCAATACCTAAGGATTGAAAGTAAGTTTATGAGCTCCAACATCGATGGACATGGATTCAACTCCAGCTGCTATGCCTATGGATTTTTAGAAGAGAAGTATCATCAGAGAAGCTCAAAGACTAACATTTTCACAAGCATGAACATGCATATTCAATAGAATGAACTTACCAATTTCATAAAAACCAGACTTTATTCTTTAGCAACATTGGCTACTGCTTGAAATCCATATGTGCATTGCTTAGGTTCACTTGTCTTGATTGGCACACTCTCTGCAAGAATGGCTAACAATGAGACATCTAGAATACTAGATATACCCTACAGAGGAAATTTTGCAATGTTCAATCAAGCACCTTACTCTTTTTTTTTTTTTTGTTTCATGGACATGTCATTTTATTTAGTATTGAAATGTACCAAAAATTTCAAGCACCTTACTCACCAATGAGTTACATAGACAATGAGACCTTCTCGGTGACCCAAAGCATTCATATGATATGTCATGTTGTGGATGGGGTATACAAGGTACCCCAAAATCTTCCACATCAGATGACCCTACATGTACTTACAAGTGGATCATTTGTCTGTAATCATTCATTTGCAAGCCACCATCAGATGGCCAGGTTCATCTGAAAGGGAAGATTTGTGGTTGGGGCTTCGTAATTAGCCAACCACATGAAAGACTTAGATTACCAAAAGATGGGCCTCACCTATACCATTTCTTGGATGAATATAGAAGGACATCATTACTTTTGATTGAGCATCATATCTAACTCCTTTTATTCTATAACAATCCAAATATCATTAACCTGGAAAACCAAAAAAGAAGGCTGCTAGGCGGCACTCTACTGCTCTAATATTGCCCATAGCAAGAACATTTCCAATAAGAAAAAATATTGGCTAATCCAAGAGTCACTATGTTATGAACCCCAATGGTTTATGAGTCCTAATGCTATTGGCAAGTTGGTTAGGCTCTTAGCAATTGGTAAAAGAGCCAACACCACATACTGTGTTTGGGTCACGGAAGAAGCCAGCTGTAGCTGCACAAAGTAACCGAGGACTAGATTAAAAGTAGCTCGGTCTTGTGACTATTTGAAAACCAGTAGATTCAACATGTCGTGTGAGTCTCTAGAGGACAAGCAGTACAAAAAAGGGGCCATGCCACACCTAGCTAAATGTAAACATATACAACATTGAAAAGCCAAAACCTGTAAAAGGCCTATACCTGAATAGAGGACAGATAGCTAAACTCACTTGACCACTCAAAACAGTGGCAACCGCTCGCACAAGAGCCAAAACCGCGACTAAAGATATGCAACAACTTCAACGGCTTGGAAATTCTTCCCCATGCGCCCCTCCAATGCAAGGAGCAGGCAAGCAGATAAGAAGCAGACACTACACCATTGTTCCAACAACCACAATATTTTCAGCAAGACAATGACTCAAACAAGAAATGCACCCACTCACTGGAGTAAAAACAATTCAATGACAAATAGAATTGCAAGCATCCCATATCCAATTTAGAATATATGATGATGTCCTTCATACTCTTTGACAATCTTAAGCTTATTTAGAATATATGCACTATCATACCTCGAGGAATTTGCTGTTGAATACTTCAATTCAAATCATTCCTTATGGAAGGGAACTTCACAGCACAAACAACCACTAAGACATAAAAATTTCACAGCATCCATATGATCCATACCGGCAGGACATGTGCATTGTTGAATAGCTGGTCCTTTATGTGGACAACTAAAGATTAAATATGGATGCTTGATCCAAAATCAATTTTCAGTCCAAAGCATTGTAGGATCTTAATAGAATTTTCCAACCTTTAGAATGGGCAGATTATATTCTCTTTTTAAGCTTAAAATCTTATCAGTCCACACATATAGATTTTCAGCTAAAACCAAACAAACAACTAAAATATAAATTTCTTAAGATTTGCTAATTTAACTTCACTTGCAGCAAGCTTTAATAAAAGGAAAATCAGGTAGTCGTGCCCTAGAGCCACTGATGATATACAACCTTTTTCACGGTGTTGACAAACATCCTACAAGGATGTGAGATTAATGATAAGATACCAATGCCTGTCTTGTTGAATATACAGAGTTGCAAATATTTAATTAATTATACCAGCTTTCTTTTTTCACAGATCCGGCGACATTTCAACAAACTAGCATCATCAATCAGAGGATAGAATAGTTCAACCAATATAATTTTTGGACTTGACTTGGCAGCATTGGTTTTCATATTTACTCAATTTAAGTTTGCTTAACATATGTTACTTATATAATATCCAAGTGCCTGCATATCAAGGATCCTTCCAAAGTATTAAATAATTGCCATTTAGATACCACCTAAAGACCATTTAGATTTCTTCTACTAAAGCAAAAAAAAAAAAAAAAAAAGGGGCCAGATTTTTACAATCCCCCTCAATTTGAATACAACTTCAAAATCATCTCAAGATGCTCCAAATCTCTAAAATTAAAAATTAAAAATTTCTTCTAATAAGGAAAATAAAAATAATTTTTTCTTTAATCCCCGATTCCTAAAAACTTTTTTCTTTAATCCTAAAATCCTCACATCCCCGATTCCTAAAAACCCCAATTTGTAAAATCAGAAAATCCCCAATTTTAAAAGTCCTCAAATCCCCAACTAGTTAGGGATTGGACAAGACAAATCCCTAATGAGTAATTTGACAATACAAATCCCTAAAAGGGATTCGACAATGCAAATCCCACTAGGGATTCGACAATAGACATCCCCAATTAGGAATTTCTTATACAAATCCCTAATTAGGGATTCGACAATGCATATCCCTAATCAGGTATTATAAATTGCAAAAAGCAACAACGAGAAGGGAAAAACCTTACATCATACCTGAGAATTCGAGATTTACGAGCAGTAGAAGGCCGAACTGCAGCAGAGGGCCGAGGAGATAGAGAGAGAGGGCTAGGGTTTTGAGAGAGAGAGAGAGGGAGGGTGCAAAAGGAGATCAGGGAGAGGGAGAGGGAGAGAGAGAGGGAGAGCGAATGGAGAGGGAGAGGCGGAGATAGAGAGAGAGAGAGAGGGAGATGGAGAGGGAGAGCGAGCGGAGAGGGAGAGAGAGATCGAGAGAGGGAGGGAGAGAGGAAAGGGAGAGCGGGAGGGAGAGGGAAAGGGAGAGCGAGAGGGAGAGTAAACGCGCGAGAGGGAGAGGCGAGGATCGAGAGAGAGAGAGAGAGAGAGAGAGAGAGAGAGAGAGAGAGAGAGAGAGAGAGAGTGTGTCGGGAGGGGAGAAAAAATGGTATTTATACCCGATCACTAACCGACGCCTAATTTTAATTAGCGCCGCTAAATGAGCGATGCACAGTGTCGCGTAATCCGGCTTTTGTTGTAGTGGCAGTTTTCTCATTTTTGCAATGCAAAGGGAGAGAGTGGCCATCACTTCCCCCTTTATTTTTTGGACAACGTGGGGGTATTCGAAATCTCCCTCTCCTTCTTTTGGATGTCCCAGATTGGGGATACGATCCCGATCGTGGTCCCACAACAAGCTGACATTCCCAAGTTGCGTCTGTTCCTGCATCTACTACGAAATCCACAGACTTGTGTTGTTCAGTGGGCCCACAATAGGAAATGCCTGGGAAATCCACTCCTTTCATTGGATTTCTCTTGTTATTCTAGGCTAGGATGACGTGGTACAGTTCAAGTTTGAGGTGGCCCAAGGAATTCCTCTTGGCGTGTTCGGCTCGATGTTTGACTCTTCATGTACATATATTGTCTGGGAAAATCAAGCAAAGAACCAAGGTCCGATCTGTTTGATCTCCTGGTTTCAATGGACGATCTGGATCCTCCGTATGAATGACCATGGTGGGCCACAATCTGTCCTAGCGGACGATCTAGCTTCGAGTGCGGAAGGATGAGGGGTTTTCCTTCTTTCTTCGAGGTTCATTGGTTTGACCCGATGCTAGGTGCGGTGTGGTACAAACGCCTGTAGACAGTGTACGTGCACTATTTGGAGGTGGTGTCCATGAGTAGTTCAGAGTGAATCCATTCCGTTCATTCATTTTTCCATCTAAATTTAAGGGTTGATCCTCAGTTTGCAGCATGTCTAATGATCAAGCAGCCCCAAAATCAATGGTCAATGGCTATTTGTCAATTTAGGCCACTTGTACAATGATTTAAGGGCTGAGGTTTGATGTGTATGACTAATTATGGATTCATAAGAAAGATATATGATTTCACGTTAATCAGATAGCGGAAACTATGTGATCTTTAATTCAAGGCCTAAGTTAATGGCATTTTTGTAATTATTGTAAATTTACGAGTTTTATGAAATCTAATGGTTCTACATGGTTGTGGCCACATGTTTCTAAGTGATTCTTATAAAAGAACTTACATCTAAATCCTTATGGATAAACAGTTATTCGCTGATTTAGTCAAAGGAGGGTACATACGTCAAATCACGTGAGGGATGGTCTTGTCTTAAAATCAACTGTCAGATGGCTTGATCTATGAATGGAGATCATTCCCAACGGTTAGGTTTGTGCCATGGCAAGGATGTAAGGCTAGGATAGATGGATTGGTATCATGCACACATATATATTATGTTGAATCTTATGGTAACGCTCGAGAATTTTCAATGCTCGAGTATCGAAAAGTTCGGGGCGTTACACTTGTTAGGAGCAAATTCATTTACAAGTTGATCATATTGTACCTTAATCGCCACTACGTACTCCTTTACAATTGAGCATGCAACAAGAGGAGTTGCGGCTAGTGGTAATTGACACTCATGCGCTCATATATCCACTCAGTCTCAACGTTGGAACATATTACTGGTACTATAGGATTTAAGGACTTTCACCCTGCGAACATCCTATATGTCCAAATGCTAGAACATATTTTCATTGTCCATACTCATATACACCAGCCATGGCAAGGCCGTGTAAGCTACATCCATGATGTCACTAGGGTGTATGCTACAACCTTGATGATGTTAGGTGTATGCTACAAGCTTGATACTAATAGAGTGTGGATGCAATCGTGACATATATAATATGTAATGAGTGAGTGAATGATACTATCCAAGTCATGCATCAAACTTGCGCGTATCATGCGATCATGCGGGGCGACCATATCTCATATAGGTCCCCTAAGTATCCTAGAGTCATAAGACGTGTAAATGTAAGTTTATTATGTATGCATTTAATATAATAACATGAGTACCAAGCTTAGCCTCCATGGTCGGGTGTACACTATCATGATCAATCACAATCCATAGTCTGGCATATATATGATGTGTATAAGCATATGAATGGGTATGGTATCTAATATAATTAGTATTTTATTAGTGTCGACCTATTTAGCTAAGTATACTAACATGTTATCAAACATATCATATACATACATGTTCTCATTCATAAGGAATTGAATGGGCCTAGGTAGGATCCCTTTGGATCTAATAGGTCTTACACGTTCCTACCATAGGCAAGCTTTACAAGTTAAGGGCCAATTTGTAGTGAACCATGTGAACACATCAAGGGTCTAAGTAGGCCTCTAACATAGCCTCTAATCCAACGACCTAAACATAATCGTAGGCCCGACAAGATGACCCATAACCAAACAAAACATGACCCATGAGTCGGCTTAAACAAGGAATCTTTAATGGGCCCACACACTGGACCACCATATGAACATCAAGGTGGGCTACATGAATCGCGGGGTGGGAGTATGTCACCATTGCATCTTGGTTATAGTCACCACTACATCTTGGGTGAATGCTATAAGGGAACGAATCCCGTATTGGGTAATGAAGTATATATAATGTAGGGTCCAAAATACATGTGTTAATCGACCCTTAGTAGACTCAATATAAAGAGAGAGAGACCCAGACAGTGGGCCCCACTAGCGATGGAAAAACACCCATGTGGCATGGCCCACTTAAGACTTGAACTGATCCCACACGGGTCCATATATTAAATGATATAGCAAATAGATTGTACGTTGCAAATAAAATATATACATCAAGATGGATAGGCATGACGGGCCCCAATGAGTGCCCTAAAGTGGTGCCTATTAGTACGGTGATTTGTGCATCTTGTTTGTTAATCATGTGAGTCCTTATGTCATATGATCATTTGAGCCTCTAGAAGCTGAAGACTGAAGACACAATAGAACAAGAGCATCAAGGAGCAAAGAGCAGGTAAATAAGGTGCCTTGGTGACACTAACCCTTGACCCAAAACAACCCTTAAACCTTTAGATGATTTGACTTAATAGGTAAAACATGTTGATCATCCCTTAGCCTTATGAACCTAATTGGAATATGATAAGGCTAGAAAATGTGCAAAGCTGCTATTAAAATATATGTTCAAAACAGTAGAATTCGAGTAGTGCTCGATCCCATCAAGCAGACCTCGAGAGGTCTTCGATGGCATTGAAGACCCCCTGATGGCATCGAATAGAGAGTCAGATATGTCTAGTAAGAATTGATCATTTTATATAATTTTCTCAATGACATCGAGGTCTGATTCGATGGCATCGGAGGTTCACTCCAATGACATCGTAGACCACTCGATGGCATCAAACATATAACTTAAATATGTCCAGTAAGAAATATATCATATTATCTTATTTTTCTCGATGACATCAAGGTATCCATTGATGGCATCGAAGGTCACCCCGATGACATCGACAAAGCAGTTATTTATCTGTTTTCTGACCATTATTACTTAACCTCATCATAAAGGGCATTCAGTTTTTGGGCATTCTTATGGGTTTTTGGTGCGATAAAAGCTTAAGTGATTCCATTGTCATATCTGATGGCATCGACAGAGTAGTTATCGAAGATGTGTTTGAACTCCATCACTTTCTAGAGATTAGACATAACTTACATAAGCATACGATTTTCTAAATCCTCTAGAAGACCCATCTAGGTGAATTCCCTAGGAAATACAACTTTCCATTAGTTGTAGGTGATTCAACAAACCTCTCATCACCTTGGTCACCTCAAGGAAGCACTATCTGGAAGGTATTTAATCTTAGAGCTATAACCATAGTAAAAGATTAGCATCATGATCGGGGGAGCAAATGAGAATTGATTAAAGCACGAGAAAGCATCAATCAAGTAACCCGAGACAGTGCTACAAAAGGAGCTCAATTTGATAAGTAAGTTGTCAAGTGTAAGAATCTATATACCCTCTTTCTTTGTGTAAGATTGAGGGTAAGAGTTTGTGATCCAAACTCGACCAGGTTCTTGTGTATAGCTTAAATTCAGGTTCTTGTGTAGGACCTTGACACTTGTGTAGGGCCTAAAACCTATGTTCTTGTGTAGGACCTTGACACTTGTGTAGGGCCTAAAACCTAGGTTCTTGTGTAGGACTTTGGCTATTGTGTAGGGCCTAAATCAAGTCCTTATGTAGGCCACCGAACACGAGTTAGTTTCTGTGAGAGCCTCCGATAGGAATAAATGTAGGTTCTTGGACTAGGACTGTGATTGTTGGTTAGCCTATGGAAAACCAACTGAAGTCTCTTAAGGGAGCCTCCAATGGGAGTATACGTTAGTAGGTTTTTGTATTTGACCGAAGTTTGTAGTGAGCTTATAAAAAACCAAATAAAGTCTTTTGTGGGAGCCCTTCTTTGTGTAGGATTGTAAAGGTTAGAGGTTAACCTAATTTAAAATATCTGATAGTGAAATTTGATATACTCATGGGTTGAGTACATCCACTGAGAGTGGAGTAGGAAAACTGAACCACTATGCAGCTTGTATTTGGGATTGTATTTACGTACTTGTTAATTATGTTTATTTGATTGAATGTTTAATTATATGTATGTATGATTAGATGAATGCTATGAATTAATAGTTAGCAGATCCCACACATACATGTACATTGTCATTTTTATAGACTGGCTGCTTATCGGCATATCATTTATAGTCTATGTAATTAAACCCTCTATTGGCTTAGAAGCATTAGAGTTAATTTCCTTGCTTAGCTTAACTTTTATATTTACCTTAAGTAGGCAATTGTGGTTTAAAAGATGAAATTTTAATTGATCCTAATCACCCCCTCTAGGACAACCTTCATTACTTAGCTTCGCCAAACTTCTGTATGCACAACTATGGTAATCTCATTACACCATCGGTGAATTTTTAGGGCCCATACGTTGGACAATGTTGAAATCCCCACTGTCCAACATGGGGTCCACTTGGGCTAAAGATTTCCGTTACTTTGCTTCATGCTCTAAAATCATGAGCTACTAGAAACGATGGACAATGTGAATATACAATACATGCATCAAGGTGGGCTCCACCGAAAATCCACATGCTGGGCAGCGTGACTAAATCACATATAACATGATGGCCCATACTAGGGACAACCTAAAAACACATGGTGGGGTCCATAGTGGGCTCCACATTCGAGGTGGATGATAAATAAACATTATAGTAGGCCTTAGGAGGTTTTCAATGGTAGGCACTCAATCACCACTATTTTTCTTATTGGGTCCACCTAAAACTAGGCCCCACACCTATCGTATGCTACTAAGGTGGATGGCCAACGTGGATATAACAAATAAATTAAGGTGAGACCTCATAACGGGCCCCACATACCATTTGAAAGGAAAATAAACAATATGGTGAGCCTTAAGGAGATTGATTTCTAGGCCATGCACCATCCCATTAGGACCAATCAAATTAAGGGTCCAGATCACCTAACCACTTGCTCAACATGTACATATAGGCACTACACACCATCATGCTAACAATCACATAATTCCATAGTCTCATCGAATCTAAATTTCAAAATCCTAAACCAATTTTTTTAAAAAATTTGCAATTAAAACATGAAGAAATTCAAAATCTTTCAAAAACAAAAACTAAAAAAGGAGCCACTAGCCCCTCCAACACGCTGAAATTTACGAGGCATTCTACATGATCAAAGATGAGAGATTCAAGATAGGTGTGCGTATATGGAAAATAGGCTAACCAATCCACTTCGTCATCCATAACATCATCATCGATCAAATCGAGTGCTCGGAGCTATCTGAGAAATATCATAAGTAAAAAAAAAAAAAAAAAAAAATACTACAACAAAACTCTTTCCTCACTTAAGGGCACATTTGGATTTCAAACAAATCCTAATTTAGGCCAATATGCTTCTGTCTCAACTTAACAGTTTAAAAATCAATTGGTTGCCCCATCCCCATTTTCGGAATATGAAACAATAAAAATAAAAAGGTGCATTTATGCCCCAATTCAACACAAGTATTGTTACCATTTTTGGGCAAAAAGACTACCTTCCACATGTTGTTTCAAATCCGCACCTAAGCATGCCCTAAATCTATAATCATATATAGAAATGGATCACTATAAAATGTCAAAATGAGGGTTAAGGTTAGGGTTTCAAACATGTTTAGCCCTTCAACAACAAAGTAAACATATTAAACACATCAAAGTCCACACTTTTATTATAGTGGATCTAATTAGCTTGTCTTCATAGTAATTTTTCAGATTTAAATAGTTGAAGGCATAAACTTTGAAATCTAAGGGAAAAAAAGAAAAGAAAAGAAATTAGAGCAAAACACCTGCATTTATTGGCCATAATAGAAAGGCCATTAATATCAAACCCTTCTCAGCACACCAGCATCAGCTCCTTGAACTCTAAGAACAAATGGGCCAGTGTGGAGATATCGTCATATGTGACCGACATCCGCTTCAAGAAAAGCTTCCAAAAAATCAAGAAAACAAGACTTGAAATCTTAGAGAAGGGGAAGTTTGAGACTGACTGAGACCATATTATCTTGGGGGAGAGAGAGAGAGAGAGAGAGAGAGAGAGAGAGAGAGAGAGAGAGAGAGAGAGAGAGATTCATTAAAGATAACTGATCGACGAATGCAGAGAAAAGAGTGGTAGAAATATTAGAAAAGTAGGGTTGAAAAGAGTCCCGGTGCACATTAATGGCTGGCCCTTATCTAAAATAAAATTTGAACTTTCAAAATACCAATATATCGAGGGAGGGGGAGGGAGAAAGAGATTTAGAACTAGAGAGGGAGAGGGAGATCAAGAGGTCGAGAGAGATGAAAGTAGATTTCATCTTTATGCGGGATTTGTGACGGACCAAATCCATCACTTAAACCCATGATCACATTTCTTTGACTAGTGACATTTAATGACCATCGCAAATGTTAGTGATGGAGCAAGCCACTTTTGTGATGGTCCATAACCATTGCAAAATCTGTCATTCATTACCCATTTTCACATTGCCATCCAAATTGTCATTGTAGATGGATTTTTCTATGATGATAACACTGTTTGAGCTAGATGAACATGCCACATGCCATATGTATGCTATAAGAATCCACATTTTTTAAATGGTGCAAAACTAACACTAAGATTTTGACACTAAGCTAACACTGAGGAAGTGTATGTCAACCCACATGATGAAAGCTCCAATGACCGCAACTGTCCATGTTACGACACGTCCTTCAGGGACAGTGCAAGAAAATTGCATTGAACAAATAATTGTTACCATCACTATTTTTTTATAATTTAGAAGAATGAAAAGGAAAGTTTCAAAATACCATACAACTAAAAAATAATAGAATTTAGAACAATGAAAAGAAAATTTTCAAAATATCATACAACTAAAGAATAAACCTAAAAAGAGAAATTCATATCATCGCACGAATGGTTCCCACGAGTTGAATTTTGTTGGATAAATTATAGGCCATTGAATGATGAGAAATTATAATGGGAGTTGAATTTTATGGCAGCCTTTAGAGTGATATCAATGCCTTGCTCTATCACTTTCACAGAGGTGGCTATCTTCATGGGGTTGAACCTTGCACATAAATTGAATATTATATCTTTGAAAGTTGAAGATGACTCGATGATTACTATGATTACTATTAAATGCTTACTCAATCAAGAAAAAGTACAAGTGGAACACTTGGGCCCATGTGACGATCACTAGGAGACTGCCTATAACCCTTGATTGCCATAAGCTAGGTCATATGTACAAGGAATCTAATGCAACTATAGATGTTTTGGCCAAGTCCAAAGAGTCATTTTATGAAGTAGTTTTGAGTCATATCCAAGTTTTCTTTTTATCATGTAAATATAGACCTTTCCGAATGTGTTCATGCCAAAACACTCCCCTGTAAATAACTTTGTAAATATGCCTTTTGCTAGCTTATGAATGAATACTACTCATAAAAAAGAAGTATTCATGACTTGAAATCGACTCCAAAAAATCAAAGGTGGGGATCATCATTAATTTGTGAATCTTGGGAGATAGCTTGTGTATAGTAAAGAGAACATGGATCCTTAAATTTCAGACCATCTCATCATGTGGACCTCAGTGCACTACACCAAAATATCAGTTCCGGAACAAAATATTATTTTGGTTCTGGAACGGCTTAACATTTTAAGCCGTTCTAGATTTCGAACCGTACCGGAACTAAATTAAAAAATAAAATAAAATGAAGGCAGCCCTAATCTCTCTCTCTCTCTCTCTCTCTCTCTCTCTCTCTCTCTCTCCCTCTCTCTCTCACTCTCTCCATCACTCCCGATCTCTCTTACGCTCCCTCAGTCCCTCCCTCTAAATCTCTATCCCTCTCTCCCACTCCCTCACACCTGATTTCCCTCTCTCTCTCTCTCTCTCTCTCTCTCTCTCTCTCTCTCTCTCTCTCCAGATTTTCCTCCCTCTTGATCTTTCTCCCTCACTACAAGACAACATAGCATAGCTGACACAGATCCATATAAATTCAAAACAAAAAACCCTGCCCGCGGCATTGGATGTTAGATATGGCGTGGCGTCGACACTGAGAAGTGAAGCATCTCTCTCTCTCTCTCTCTCTCTCTATCTCTATAGTAGATCTAGAAAGGTTGTTTTTGTTTTCTCTTTCATTATTTTATCTTTTCCGGCCCTAATTTCTTCGATCTCTGTTTACAATGATTTGAGGAGAGGATTTCGTTCTAATTTTGGAAATCTAACATGGATTTTGTTTATTTTTTGATGACTTTATTTCTTGCTTGGGATTTCTGAGTGTTTTTATTGGAGGTTCTTTTCAAAACAGTAGATTTGGATGTGCTATTGTCTATATTTTTTGCTTAGGTTCTTTTCAAATCTCCACGGGCTTGACTTATGCCCATTTGTGCAGACCAGGCTATTGAATACAAAGAGATTGCATGTGCACGTGGGATGTTTGATGAAATTCTTTAAGGGATATTTATCGTAAATTTATATATTTTATCTTATTGTAAATATTTATTTAAGAGTGGATAACTACTGCTAGTGGTCAAAGATAATAGATTGCCTCATAGAAAAGATTTCAAAATCATCACAAACCTCTCTGTTTTTTCTTTTTTTTTTTAAATTATAATTACAAACCTTTAACATGGTGTCATCGATGATATATTTTATGGTTATGGTGGGAGGGATATGATCCTTCACTTCTTCAGTAGTTTTATGGACCATTAAATAGAGGCGAGTTTTCGAAAGACATCCTTTAAAAAAAAAAAAAAAAAAAAAAAAAAAACATCTCCCATTTGGTGATACTTTTGGGTGTCCATAGATGATCTTTCAGTTCTGTCACATGAATGAGATGGTACCATACTGTGTCGGTTTCCATACTAGTAGTGGATACTATATGGATGCTCATTGGATATTCTTTAATAGGATGCAATTATACAATTCCATTATTGTATAAACTTCAAGCAATCACGTTGAGGTATTAAATTATCAGATGGGGTGCCCAAATCTTTCATACATTTTTTAAAAAAATGCAGAGTTGTTTTTGCTTCCTACATATTTGTGTTTGTATCTGTCTATTTGGGCATCATGGATGATAAGGTGGATGTAGGTCACCTTCCGTTGTTAGAATTTGAAGCTAACTCATTATTTTTCTAGAGATTCTTGCAAATAAATTTTTATTACAGAGCAGATCATGGGCATATCCTGTACAACTGCAAATGAAGATTGCAACTGGTTAGAACAATCAAAATCCTAAATATCGCATCATTAAGAAGGGCTTAGTGAGTTTGGGAAAGTGTTTTTCGGCTTGGTTGGGAATTGCCCCCCAAATGAGGTGGTGTACAGAATAAGGTTGGTATTCATGGGGGGTGGGATCCCATGGTGACTACCAAAATGGTTGGCAGATATCCGAAAAATTTGGCAAGTGTGTTCATTCCTTTTCCAGCATGTAACCAGGGAAGGCAATGGTGAGATCAATCAGTTTATTAATTATTTGAGAGAGAATGGGGAGACTGTTTCGTCAGCGAAAAAGGATGTGGATAGATTGGAGTTGGTTTGGTGAGAGCTTTTCCTGATTCTGTAATGTGTTCTGTATTTTTTCTTCTTTATGGGATCTCATGTTATGGATTAAAGAAAAAAAGAAGCATGATGCCTGGTATAGTGCCAGAAAAATAGTTTGTCTATTTGAACTGCTCTCGTTGTCACCAACCAATTCTATGCTAGTATTTTGTATATTCCATCTGATTGGAAAATTTTGCTGACCCCAAGAAGTTGGGATAAGGCTTAGATGATTATTATCTGATGAAAAAATTTTACTAGAGGAAACCATCATAAGTAATGCCAACAATTTCCATTTTGATTAATAATGGAAAAATAAGTTAAAAATAAAAGTAATATTCACTTTAAAGTTTAAACAACAAGAGAAATACCTGGACAGGTCAGACAGACATACTTTCCTCCGGCACAGCCTTGAGGACTATTTCCCCAAATGCTCATATAAGTATTTTGAGGTTGATTGGTTTTGTCGTCATGTGGGTACATTACATTATAATAATTTCCCCTTGAATTTATGTGGCTTGTTGGAATTTGAAATGGATTTTTGCAAATGGTTTGAAATCATCTTCCCTCAAGTTTATTGGTGCATGCTCGCTAAGTGATTTTATATAAAGCCTAATCTGATCATGTGGAACATGGGTATATATATGTGTGTGTGTGTGTGTGTGTGTGTGTGTGTGTGTGTGTGGTTCAAATTTTTTCTTTTCATTGATTGATTATACATACTACTGTGCATTTCCCAAGTATTGAATGTTGTGCAAGAGAACAACTTGTTCAGTTAGGCTTCATTACTTTTTTTTTTTCTTTTTTTTTGAGGTGATGTATGTACTAATTTCTAGTTAAACAAATTCTTTACAGCCATGGGGAAATCCAAATTGGGTCTGCCATCAAGGTTGGGAATATCCATGTTTTTCTTAATTCTTAATTCTATGAAAATGACTCATCGTATTGCTTTTAGCTAAATGAGATGACATCAATTTTACCTTTTCATCATCATCATTATCGAAGCCTTATCCTAATTAATTGGGGATCTATTTTACCCTTTCATACTTTGATAATTTGTTAATATTAGATGTCCTGCAACTTTTATCATTCTTAATCAGCTTAAAGAGCTTGCCTGGTTATATTGCATGGCTTTTATACTGTGATGTATTCTGATTATTTCTTGCTTCAAACTTAAATCATGCAACCTATTTTTCTACAATAAGATTCCGAGCTCTTCATTTTCATTTTCAGTTTGATCATGTGTTTTTAGGGCTGAACGTTAATAAAATGGAATTGCAACATCACTCATATGTGAAGTGCCCTACTTTATTTTGGGGACTTAGAATTAATACATGATGTTCTTATGCCCAAGCTTGTCCAAAGTTTGTTATTCAATTTAGATTACGAATGATCATTCCACCAAGCAAGTACCTTTTGAGTTGTGTAGTTTTAAAAACTCAAAATTAAATTGGATAAGAGGTCCGGATTGAATTGTGAATCGAATGGTCACCCATATGTAAGATATTTTGAATTTTTAGCAAATAAAAAACTCGTTAAACATTGAAAAACTGGGATATGGTTAAATCAATAAATATTTTCTGTCCAATTAGAACATTAACGTTTTTTTTTTTTTTTTTTTTTTTTTTGTGTGTGTGTGTGTAGTAAAGAGAATCCTGAGTTCTTGACTAATCAGTCTAAAAGATAAACTTGTCTTTTTATGTACTTGCAATTCTTTTCCATCTCTCTTCAATTCATAAGATAAAACTAATTGTAGAGCATTTTGTAGAGGTTCCGTAGTCACACATGAGTGTGTGGAGCCACATGGTCAGCTAGTGTGGGTGTGGTGTACATCCATTCTTCCATCAAGTGGGTCCACTTTGTAGATTGCCTGCCAAAAAGAGGGTGGGGCGAGGTGGATAAAACTGATAGACAATTGTTTTGGCTATCCATTTGTTTTGTCCACTGTCGCCACTTGATTAGTGGACCACCCTGATTTATGCATCAGGCCATCTAAACAATCACGGTCCCTGATGGATGGCTTGGATATCTTAAATGCGTGCCAGCATGTTATGGGGGTTGTACAATAGCTATTGTAGGGATTAGCAAACCTCTATAAAATCAAATCCCATGATCACTACAAGAAAAACAGCCTTTACCAGCGGCCAAAACCGCCCCTAAAAGTCCAAAAAACTGCTGGTATAAGAATTACCGGCGGTCGGACACATGCCGCTAAAGGGGGGCGTCGCTATGTGTTTTACCGGTGGTCGCCCTTTCTACCGGTGTTTTTTATGCCGCCACTAAAAATCCAATTTCTGGCGGCATTTATTAGAATTTCACGGTGCTTCTATTGATTGCCGGCGAAAACTATATAAACGCCGCTAATTTGAGAAATGCCCGTAAAAGTTATTAAAACGTAGGTAAATTTGTAACAAACGCCGCTATTATAAAGCGCTGGTAAAAGAGTAAAACATCCTACTGATTCTTTACTAATCCATTTACACAAACTCCTATTGATTCTTTACTATCATTCAGTCTAACTATCAAACCTCTATCAACATAACTATCAAAACCCTATTACTGAATGACAAGAATTTAGATTACCCAATAATCTGATTTCATAAAAACTAAAATGAGAATAGAGATGAAAAGACAGTGAACCAGATGAGTAACTCAGCCCAAAATTCAACAAACTCCTATTTGGATCATTAAAGCAAGTCTTCAAACTACAAGGTAAATAGCTTCAAATGTTTTCAATTAAAAATATTTATCGATGTACAAAACTTGTGTGACAAGCCCCTATTTGGTAACAAGATTAACAAATATCAAGCAATGCAGAAATGGAGCACCTATTACTCAAGGCAAAGAAATACTATTGGTAGATACCAAAAAATTCTACCATACATGTGTGGCACACCTAATGACTTTATGCACAGCATCATGTAATTTTTAAATAGGGAGAGAAACCTGATGCACTGCTTACTCATCCATGTATAGAAGTGACTGTGGGATTAGAAAAATTCATCAAACAAAAGCTTCACTTGTATAACCGCACATTCTTGTGGCTTTTCACAAGCAGACTTGGCTACATACCGAGAAATCCATGCTACCGAAGTCCATGTCATCTCCAGCTGGGACATACAAAAACAATCAGATATCTAGCACAGAATAATGAAAAAAATGGCAACCTGGCATACAAAAAAAATACTTCAAAAGGTAAGTGTTCAAGATTTTTTTTAAAAAAAGGGGTGGACAACTTACATTTGTGTTCTTGCTCTTCATCTTCATCGACCCATTTGTCCCAGTCTACTTTCAAAAACACAGGAGGCTTCCCTTCCTGCTTTAACAGCCTACTCCATTTCTTCTCTGCTTTTTTCACAAGGTAACATAAATTCCTCACCCCAAAAGAAGGGCCTGTAGCATTTATCTCATCACTAACCACAACTCTTTCACAAAAAAAATCAGAATAATAACTGATCTTGAATGTGACAAGCATGAGAATTAATCACCTGCAATTTCATTAGGCCTGCTTGAAGTGGTGAGGCATAGCCAAGCTTCTTTGTAAAAGCATTAGCCTACAATAAAAAGAATAATTCTGCTTAGTGGTTTGCATTGAAACTACACGCTAATAACTCTGCTTGCTTACCCTTTGGGGTGTGCATCTAATAGTTGGCTTGGGGGTCAATATTGGGTGGAATCGTGCTTGCATGTGAGTGGTGTTAATGTTAGCCTTTGTCGTGGCAAGTTCAGTATAAGAGAGGGTTGATGTCCAGTGGACAGCCAACTGTAGAACTTTTGCCAATATATCATTTGAAACCGAACCACGAATTGGAGAAAATTGAGATGATGATGATGACAGGAGACAAATTGCAAATACAGATGTGCACAGTCCCAGCACAGATCCTACAAATATGGATTTTAGGGTACATTGCTTTGTTAAGTTACTTGTTTACATACCTGAAATTCGAAAGGTCGGTGACAAGGTTAAGACCAAAGCTTACGAGGTGCTGAAGAGGTATAACAGTGTGCTACAACAAATGAGAACACTGCATTACAAATCAATGCTTTCAAGAAAAGAAAGGAAAAATGAAAAAAAGAAAAAAAAAAGTTGGAGATCAAACTGTTCACCCTACAATTTCAACCACCAGCTTGAACTGTGATATCATCCCCATGTCCATAGATTTACATGTGTTTACATATGTAATTATGGTAAAACCTAACAGTTGATATGTGTTCAACTGCAATTTGTACAACTTTTTAGCGATTCAATAGACAGCTCACAATGGTTCAGACAGTTTTTGATTTTCTAAGTGGTTTAGATCGAACTTGTGAAACAGGCCATATACATCCACCACCTGACAAAGGGCCACAATAACTTATCTCTAAACCCACTTCATTTATACATCATATAGCCTAGCCTGCAATGAGGTCAACTACAAGACGCATCCAATAGAAAACTTGTAACCACAGCAGCTACTGGCCCCATTCATCAATATTTATATTTTACATAACTAACCAAGATTGGTCACTTCTCAATGGAACCTACAAGGGAGACATTATTAAGTGATTGCAACCATACCAAAGCTCAATCCCATAATTAATGAACCTGAATAAAAGGACACCAACTCAACTCTCGCAAGACATTGGCTCATTTGATTTTCTCAAAACAAAAACAACCAGATCTCTAGAAGAACAAATGCAACCAATATATTCAAGTACATTGGCAGAGTAAGGGTAAAACCAAGATTAAACACTTCTCAAGTCCACACATATAAAATCATGTTAAGCTACTTCTAATGAGATCATGCACTAAATTTACTGCCCAATTGGCATAACTAACAAACATCTCTATATCTCTAGTATTTATAGCACGAGTAGCTTTGGACAATTTTACCAATGCAATTACTCCTCTGAGAGTCGTGACTCGGGAGCCTTGGGTTTTGAAAGGACATTGGAAGTAATTTTGAGCATAGAAGAGGGTATTTAGCTTATTGGCACAGTTTTTTTTTTTTTTTTTGGGGGGGGGGGGGTTAGCTTGTTAATACACACCCCACTGTCAGTACACACTCCATTGTTAGCCACCCCCACGAGCATCATAACACTTATCATAGAGATCCGCTGTGGTGAATATTATTTTCAGAAATAAGGTTGCTTATATGAATTAAGATTTTCATATTGTAGGCCTCATTGAGACAACCAACCCGCCCAAGGAGATCAACCATGCTAATGCTCAACCCTTCTTTGTCTGGAATCTGGATTGCTCCGAAAACTATTGTTTCCTATCATATGTAATTACCAAATGCTTGACTAAACAAACTTACTGGAATTCAAGACCAATGAATAATGACAGAAAACTCAAATTTCCAATGATTTGGAGATCTCCTACAAACATAACTATAAGCATGAAAAGTTACCGTAAGGATGCAGAAAAAGCGATCTGTGATATCGTCACCTTTAAGTAGCCCACTTTGCTGCAATTGTGAAATATAATGGGTCTTAAATGCATCATTCATACCAAGAAGTTCACAAATCCGACACCATTCAAATGACAGATGAGAAACCTGTGACATTTTAATGGACATCATTGAGAAAAGCAACAAATATAACTATCCACCAGCTGCTTAGTGATTGTGCGCATAACAGATCATTTTGCAAATAAATGGACTGATTATATCTTTTCCCTATATCAAGCACCAAAATTTTCATGTGCGGCATGATGAACTTCTTTAATAGTTTAGGAAGTGTTTTTTTTTTTTTTTTTTTTTTTTTTTTTTTTTTTTTTTTTTTTTTTGCTACCAGCAAAAACATCTAGTTTACCAAAACATGTAGAAATCGGGTCATATACATACCTTTACTCCCTCACAGACTACAAAACAGAACCTGAAACACAACAATCTGACAAATCTCAATAATGTATTTACTTAACTCCATAGAACCTAAAATGACATCAACCATTCTCGCAACATTTTCTGTTCTCCCTAGCGAAGGCTTTGGGAATAATCAAAGCTTAAGGGTTGCTGATAGAAGGGCGCCTGAAAAATAGCTTGTCTGAAATGCTCACAGGATTGTGCATACATCATAGCAGGGCTTGGCTAGTGAAGATAGACAATATCCCTTGGAGGCTGGTTCGATCCAACGGTACAGAAGGGGTTCATGACTGTATTCGAGGGCCTGTAGTTCATGGCAACTGACCCAACTAGGGATAACCAATTTTATATTAAACAAAAGGGGGATGGAGCATGGTAAATGGACCTGAGCTGAAATTCCGATTGTGCGAGAGGATCCTATCATACCTATAGCTTACACAAGAGTTCTACATTGAAATCCTATACTAGTAGTGCTATTTTCAAGTAAACTCGGCACATTGAAATCGTTGGCAAGACAAGAAGGGCTCATTTCCATTCCTTAGTTGTGATTTAGATTCTGCTTACAAGGTGGATTGGTTGTGCTGGAAAAAAAAAAAACACAAACTAAAACTAGATTTTGGGTCTCCCAAATGGGATTTAAAAATGATGTTTGGTTCCATAAGGGTAGTTTTCAAATTTTCCATAATCAGGCCAGCTCTAGTAATTTATAATTGTGGGAATCTAGAGTCTTAAGGATTAAGAAATTGTAGTTGCGTCCGTCTCTCAATCGGATTAGAATCAAGATCGTTTATAGTCTGGAACGATGCATATAAATGCACAAGTTAACTGAATTGCAAACTCGATGTGTCCCATCTAATCAGGAGGAAGAATGAAGATTAGTGATGATTACTAGCATTCAAATGAGGAAGTAGCCTATTATGTTCAATCAAAGTATGGAGGCTAGTTCCTCTAGAACAATCATAGAAAATTTCTTGCAACTAGCTACATATGGGGCCCATCATGCTGTTTGTATGGAAACCAATCATCCAGCAGGCTCACCTAGCATTAAAATGGGGCAACACAAAAATTAAGCCAATCCAAGCATCAGATGGGCCACACATTAGAAAACAATGAATAACCTCCAAAAACATCAAATTCAAAAATTGACTCACCTGATGATTAGATCACCTAATTTTGAGTTTTCCCATTCTCACTCATGGATCTAGCTGGACCGATTGATATGTAAATACTAGCAAGGAATTCTCCTAAAACAAAACCTCAATGTAGTGCTAACAAAAGACAACAAATTCATCATATCCACATTATTCAGAAAATACATTACTCTTCCTTTGGACTCTTGAAGCTCAAATCTTCCAACACCCATACTAATACCACCATGATATATGACACATCATCTAGACCTACCCATGTTCAACACTAAACATATTAAGCATAGAACAACAAGACATACATACATATTGAACTTTGGTGACTGAACTTCAAGATCATGAAAGCCATACATATTGAACAATACATACCAGCTTCGGACAATACTTTAAACATTGATCCAGACATATCTCTCACACGCATTCCGTATTGGCACATGTGTGCCTGCAAGTGGAATAAGCAACCTCGAGAAATGAGATAGTTTTGTTTCCACCAATCAAGAAAGAAGCAACAAAATCGATATGAATTCCAAACGTTGCTGTGTGGATGAAAAATCAAATAAAAAACTAAAATTCCAAAGGTCTTGTGCCTCTAGAATGTTTTAATCATGCAAATTTTATTTTCATATTTCAATCATTATGTGGTGTGCTTTTTTATCTTTGAATATATATAATTAAAATAAAATGTTTTTACATAAACATTAAGTGATGAGGCAATGAGTCATGCATATGTATAAGCCAAACACAAGCGCTCATGTGTGAGATCTAGCTATTAATCAGATGGGCCCTCAGTGAATATCTACACCCAAAAATCAGGCAGCTCCACTTGTCAGGTAGGCAACATGCGTACAAGAAAATGTTAAGTTAAAAAACCAATGGTCCACATTCAATATACACCTATAGCCCTATTGATAAGTGGACCAGCCCGGCTTTAGGCTAGGTCACTTCCCCTCTAGGGCCTATCAAATAAAAAGTTAAGATCTTGCACACCTGCCAGTTTGGCACATGAAGGGAAATTATGTTCGGTGCTTCCAGCTGCAAGTTGCATTCCTGCAAAAAGATAATTAAGCCAACCTTTCTAGTTCTGGCTATTTCCTTAATTCCAAATTTGGTTAGATGTAAGGCCCACCCCCACAGCACATGATATTGTCCGCTTTGCCGAAGCTCACAGCTTTAAAACGCGTCATGTCTGTTAAGGGAGAAACCCAACATATAATCACCACAACTCCAGACAACTCTTCCGATGTGGGACAAGTTACGCTTCAAATCAACTGCAATGACAACAAGAGCTCGCCCAAAGACAAGAGTCACAAACCGCACTTGGGGGCCCGCCCACATGTGTGCCCGCCCACGTGTGCCCGCCCACATGAAGCAGTGACCGGGGCGTCACATTAAATTTCTCTGGACTGCAACCATCTTCCTAGGATCCCCAGTTACTTGAATGGTTAGAATTACAAAAATGAACATTTTAGCATTATGAAAGGATCTAGAAAAGAGAGCAGGGATCATGATTGATCAACCCGCATTTACATAAGATTCAATCAAGCCAGAAAAAAATAATAATAAGACTGGGGTTACTTTATCAGTTAGTGAATGTTCTGAAATATCTACAATTTTAGCTCTGAAAATATCCACCAGTCCCTTAACCTGAAGACAGAACCAAGCATTAGTTAGTGAATGCTCTGAAATGTCTACAATTTTAGCTCAGAAAATATCTACCAGTCCCTTAACCTGAAGACAATACCAAGCAATATGCTATCAGTGTGTTAAACATGGAAGAGAGAAATAAGATAGCGATAAACGAGAATATGCTTATCAAAAGAGACAGAGAGAGTATTGCATGTTTGTGCCAAGAAGTAACAACAATAATGATAGAAAATATAATAATAATTAAAGTGCCAATACTCTTTAAGAGCTATTCATAGTGGCATTAGAAAGCTCAATGATCGTATCGTACCATGTTAGTTCAAACAAGAATAAAGTGTAGAGAAAACCTATTTAGTTACAATAATTCGATTCAATAATGTAGATGTTATAAAAGGAAATGCAGACCTTCCACAAACAAATCCTGTCGTGACAAACCCAATAGGCCACCTGTGAGATTGCCTTGCCACAGGGTCTTCTAGTATCTGCAGCTCCCACTTGCCAGACTGTTGCTGTATGAAATATGAAAACATGGCTACATATAGAGAAATGAAACATAAAAAGTTCCCTCTAGAACATTGCCAAAACATAGAGATGAACATGTCTGCAAGACAAGGGAGAATCAGAACATTGAAGTTTTAGAGATATGTGATTCCCATTTTGGGCTGCAATGGTATGTGATATGCACAAATGGCATGACATTTTGATGGTTTTACCTTGGTTAATTTCACTTTGAGTTTTAAAACCTTAAAAATAGCCAAGTCCTCTTTCTCTTCCTCTGATTTCTTTTCAGCCTTTTTCTTAAATTCTCTGGCCTTTACCTTATCAGTTGCCCACTGAAGCTGTTGCCAAACTATTTCTGCTTTCATCTTCTCATAGCTGTCCCAATCTAGTTCTTGTTGATCCAAGCCACCTTTCTTGGCTCCTTCTGCAATGCTTTTAGCCCATTACAAATAGCACTTTTCCTGTAACCTTTTCAATTTCAAGCGCTCCCACCAAATTCTTCTCAATGCAAAGCCTATCCTTGCCTTCCTCTGCGCGCTGCAAAAAATGGCCATCTTGTGCTGAATTCTATATTTAATTTTTTACCTTGAAGAAAACCTTCACCATGTTTTTATAGCCTAGAAAGCCTATAGATATAGCGAATCTACCACCTTAATAAATATCTATATATAGGAATAAAGCAATACCTATGAGCATTAGAGCATTTAAACATCTTCCTCCTAACCTGAGAGAGAGAAAGAGAGAGAGAGAGAGAGAGAGAGAGAGAGAGAGAGGAATACAAATTTTCATGAAACATTAAGAAATGAAAGATCTGAACAACTAATGATTTTTATACTTCTCATTCCAGGATATCAATTATAGTCATATAGCAGATTAACACTGAAATAGAATGATTTCTTCAAAGAACTAAAGGACAAAGGTGCATCCGACAATGAGAAATATAATACAACCCCAACAATATTGTTTGCTAATACAAATATAATACAAAAGTTGGTATCTGCAGCTTCAGTTTTAAGCTTATAGACATACTTTCTAGTCACTTGTACTTGTAGCTGAAACAGGAAGCTTAATTGTTTCTTTCTCCTTGAGATAAGATGATCTCAAATTATAAGCCATCCCAAAAGCCAACCAAATTGAAAAATGCAAATGCTTCAGAAACAAGCCATGAATATTAAATTACTTCATGATCATTTAATTAAAGTTTCATTAAAGAAATATGACAATTAAAGTTCCATCAAAGAAATATGACTATGTTCACCTCTAATCATCCCATTGAAAGCAGTATAAGGAAGAGGGCCAAAAAAAAAGTCACTCCATTTCCACATTTAAGGCCTCTGTTCTGTTTCCTTCAATCAAACCCGTACGAGTATAGATCCGAACTTGTGCAAGGATGACAAATCTTCTAAAGTTTGAATGGGGACTATGTGGGGATTCCATACCATGAAATGTAGTCCAACATTAAAATGATACAGCAGAATGATAGCAACAACAAATGAGTGCAGGTCTTACCTGAAATCTTTGAGATGGTAAAGATATGATATGGAATGTGAACAATCCACAAACGATTGGGGACTTCATTTGGTGGTGGTAATTATTTTCTGAATAAAACTGTTGTCAATACCAGGCCTATGCAATCTATTGACAGCTTTAGCAAATATCATTTAAAAAAGAAATTAGTCAACGAATGGACCTCGCAGTAACTTCAGTTAAAAGACAAACTTTGTCTAGAATGAAATTTTCCCTACCATTCAATAAAAAACAAAAACAAAAACATGTGAATAGATTGAAAGAACAAAAATCCACTATCAAAATAGTATGAAAAGTATACTAAGAAGCAAAGGAATGAGAATGCCCATTCCACCATGCATTCATATGAAATCAACCAAAAACCAGAAATTTATAATGATAGAAGCATATTGTTGGAAAGCCCTAATGTAAGTGGTGCTACGTCATCAGGGCACTAGCACCATAAAAAAAGCATTCAGGATTCATCGATGAAATGAATTTGTTGGAATATTCATCAGTAAGCATTTGAACTTTCAGAAATTTATAATGATGTTTCCATTATAACTAGAGATGGGTGGATGAAGCGGAGATGTGTCTCACATTGTTGTGTGATCGCCGCATGCCAATGAAACTAAAGGTAGGTCATTATTCAATTGACAATACCATATGAGGATAAGTGCTTTGCAATTGGGAGGCAACATGAAATGAGTGAGAGAGTTGTAGACACAAGGATGTTGCCATGGATGTGTGGGAAGACTAGGAAGGATAGAATCAAGAATGAGGTCCTCCTAAGTAATCTAACTAGCTAAGAGTAGCCCTAATGGGAGATAAATGATAGAAGCATATTGAGATGGTTTGGTCATGTGCTAAAAAACTGGAGACAGGCTCAGTATGAGGGCAGCTTTGATGACCGTTGAAAGGACTTAGAAAAAGGATGAGGAAAATACCTAATGTGAAGGCTTGTTCACTTAATGACAAGGTTCAAGATATAGGTATCGTACTCAGAGTAATATATCAGTCGACCAAAAACCAATATGTATTAGTGCATATTGGTGGTACCAATGACGGTATCAGCTGAATACGCATGAACCTTTTCAAGTTATAAAAATAAAAATAAAATAAAAAACCTGAAAATATGAGATAAGTAAATTAGACAATACTTATTTAACACTCATTTCATGATTACATTGTGTTTTTAAGCATGTAAGGGTCTAGACTGTGGCATGGCTGTCACGCTAGTATTTTCAATCTTTAATGTGAAGTTTTGATTTATTCATTGACCATATTACTTTATTTTCAAGAGTTTCAAGGTACTTAGTAGTTTGTAAATCAGTCAATGCATGAATCATATGTATTTTGTGTGAAAGTAAGAAACATATGACTTTAATATTGTTCTAAACTTGTAATTGTGTTTGTGCATGTGATACTCTGCCATGGCTGATTTTAAGAGCCCGAGTAAAATAGGAAGGTTCATGCCACGTGGCAACCGATCCTAAAACTTCTGCCAATCCACCATTTAAAAGCCAACCCCAATGTGTTCATAGAAAGGCTAAGATGATGATGATGACAGCAATGATAATATATTACAAGTCAACATATCTACTAGAGTAAAGATTCGAAGAGCCTAACCCAAACAGTAGGGACAATGATGTGATGATGATGATGACAATGATGACAACGATAATGAAGATATTTTTAGCTTAGAGAAATATTTGACTATAAAAAATGCAAATTGTAAAACCAAGAAACAACAAAATAACCCAACTGAAACAATAACTTTTTATTGAAGACAATAATGGGATACACTAGGAAAAGCTTTAAAAACAATTGTTGAAGCACATTCTGAATAGGACTAATGAAAGTTCTAGCACAAGAATTAACCCATCTCAGTTAGATATGTTGTGGAATATGTTGTGGACTGCAAGTGAATTTTTCTACTGAACTTTTTGGGCTCTTTCTAGCTTGGTGTTCATGTGGGAAGAAGGAAAAAGAAAGAAAAGATGACCCTTGGGCCCTCTAAATCACATTAAAGTAACCTCAGTGCTCTCATTTGGGTGTGTACTCCTGAATGCAATTTAATAAATATTAAAATGAAAGGCTAAAAGGAAATTGCATTTTATAGAATTTCATTATCTCAGGTGACATGAATGATAAGAGAGCATCATAAACTGCCAAACTTCTTTCCCATAACCATCAAGAGAACATTTTCTAACTTAGTTCAGGAAAGGAACATAATCTATTTACAAGAAATAAATGATTTGTTACAAAATATATAGCTAGTATAAGACACATTCTATGGAAATGATATTGAATATACAATCAGATGGCCATGAGAGAGAAGATACCATTGATGAAAGGGCCTTTAGCCCTGTTGAACGCAGTTTGCATGCTCTTTCATCCTCTCCCATTTCTTGGGCTAGCTGACAGAGCCTGGGAATGAAGCCTTCTAAGTTGAACATGTAAGTACCATCCATCCGTTACAATAAGAAAAATGACATGAATCTAAACTCTCTCAGAGAAAGTTACTAGCATGCGTGTACGATCTATGACCAATCAGACCACACACAAGTGATCCCAGTGCCTAATTTCTCGAGATTAGATCTGACTTCCAGAGTAAGAAACATGAGGCCACAAAGAATAAGATAGTGCCTACCTGACTATTTACAAAGACAAAAAGAGTCTGGCAACCAATAATGCGGATTTCGTCATTTCGTGTTTGATCCAGCAGAGTGTAAATGATCAAAGCTTTTCACCCTTTTCTTCTTTTATCAAGACAACAGAGAACTCGAAAATCCAAAAACCAGAGGCGAGAGAGAGAAGGCTCCCATTATCATAACTGGAAGCACCTGAATTGTCAGGAAAACAATTCAAAGGACCCATCAAATAAATAAATAAATGAAAGAAGCAGAAGAAGAAATCCTATCCATATATTTTAAAGCATAGATACGGATCAAATGGTGGAAAAAAAAAACAGAGCAATTTACCGGTACTCTGTTGATAGCTCCAATGGCTGAGACAGCAGCAGCTATGGCTTCTCGAGCTATGGCTTCCGCGGATTAGGCGATACAGAGAGAGAGAGAGAGGCGTGTTACGACGAGGAGGGCACGGCCGAGAGATCAGTGCACTTCCTCTTGCAGGCCTTCTCAGACTCTGGTGTGTTCCGGCGAGAAGGACGACAACGGCCGAGAGATCAACGTCTTCAACCAGCAACAAAAATGGAAGGCAGATCAAGAGAGGCCAGAGTGGAAAATGGAGATCGAGAGACGTTGGAGAGAGAGAGAGAGAGAGAGAGAGAGAGAGAGAGAGAGAGAGACTTTTGGTAGGTTATTGCAGGGGTCGAGAGGAGGGGAGAAGGGTTTTGGTAGAAAAGAGGAGAGAGAAGAAGGCGCGATGGATTTGGGGATCAGGCGCGCGGGGGTTTTGGAGATTTGGGGATAGGGCGCGCGGGCGTTTTGGAGATTTGGGAATGGGGCTTTTAGATTTTTTTTATTTTATTTGCAACCAGCGGCAGTGGACCATTTTGTACACGGGCGGCCACTTAAACACGCCCCAGATTTCATCAACAGTGGTGGTTTTTTGTGGCCGCCTGTGATGAAAACGCCCCTGGTAACTATATTTTTTATAGTGGATGATGATCACTGCATAAAATCTAACACATCTCTATCGAGGTGGTGAAGCTCAGTATCTTTCTTCGTTGGCTTTAAGGATGAGAGCTAGCTCCCTTGGTGATTTTATTACTCTTACACCTCATAATGGTTGCGACTATGTAACAAGAAAATGTCATTTTTCCATTCAAACGTGTGTTGGTCATGCTTGTTGGACACACATGTTGACAGAGATAGATGCTAGTTTAGCTGCCCTATTGTAGCAATATTTTAAGTAATGATATAGCACATGATATCATACCTTAAAGAAGGGGAAATATCAGGAAACAGATTATCTACTCCCAGTGGTCAATTGTTCGATCCATTAATGAGGACAAGATTGACAACATGTTTTTCTGCTTACTAATAGGGGGTTTCATTGCAGAGTTTCAATTCTTTAATTATGATTGTGGTTTATGTTGTCAGTTGTTTGATCCATTATGATATTTATTCATGAATTGTTTCATGCTTTTTAAGGAACTATATGGTCATGATCTATCACTTTTGGTTCTTTCATGGTTCCAGATAGATATACCTGCAAGATGCAGTTTCTTAGACGAGTGTGTAGCATTGACACCATCGTGAAGCCACTTCCTCTTGCAATGGCGTACAATGTTTCAGGCAATTTGAGCTTTTTCACTTGCATTTTCACACAGTTCTTTCATAAGTTTTTTTTTAATTAATTTAATTTTTTTCTCCTTGCATCAACTCCACTGACCCCATAGTCGGCACAAGCCTCTGATGATGCTGAGGAAAGTTAAAGTACTTTATTTCGAATTCGGTTATTCACACAATAAGTGGACTATTTGGGAAATAATAGGATGGTTTGGAAGTTGTTTAGTACCATTTTCAGTTCACATGGCTTTGTTAATTTTGTTTCATTTCAATCAGTTAAATCAGTTGTGATGGTTAGACAATGATATATTTACTGTAACCATTGGGTGCTCCTTGATATTCTTTAAATCTTCCTAGGATTGCATAAACTCAGTGAATTTGGTTGTCTGAGAGATTGACTATTTACTACCCACTTTCAGTTTGCCATCTTATTGTATATCAACTGTCTTTGTAGAATTCTGTCTGCCATTCCTGTAATTGATATACCTCTGAGCACATATTCCAATGGTTTTGTTTTCCATCTTTTTTCCTGAATGAGATCGACATTCAAGCATGCATAAGTTTTTAGTACAAGAAATAGATATATTCTTTAGTATTATTTGTTGTGTGACTTGGAAGAGTAGAAACCCATCTCAATTCGTGACTATATAGTCTATAAACTTTAATTTTTTGCAGGCTATATAGTCTAAGATGGATCGCAAGAGTTAGCCATGGAAGAAGAAATCATCTGAGAAAATAGTGGCTGCAACAGATTTTGTTGCTGCTTCTTTGGCTATCTCAGCTGGAAATCAAGGGGATCAGGTGCTGTATTTAAAATTATGATCTTGGGTTTTTATTAAACAGTGATTACATTTCAATTATTTGGTCGATCAAATAGATAACTTAGTAATAGGTTGTATCTATCCTGACCTGCTAGTTTGATTGAAATTCTGAATTTTCTGCTCCTTTGTAATCAAGGCGATCTTGTGAAGCGGCTGGCCTATCCACATGGCATGACACCTTTCCCTTTCTCAATAGTAGCATTACTGGGTCCCAGATTTGAATGGTTGGGATTGAAGTGTTGGGACAGGTATCTCAAAAGGCAAGATAGGAATAACATTGATTTCCCACTGGATGGTCCCCTTCTCTGCATCTAAGGTGAATGATGATGCAGCTCAAAGAGCTATTGACTTCATGTTGGGATGGTGAGTCATGGAAACCCTCACATTTATGATACTAGTAGAAAAATGCAACATTATGAAATGAACTAGTTTTCTTGTATGGTTGGTATATTCAGGTTTTTGCATCCCTTAAACGTATGGTGAATATCCAAACAGCATGAGATCTAACGTAGGAAATCGGCTCCCAAAATTCACCAAAAAGCAATCTAAGATGGTGAAAGCATCGTTCAATTTCATTGGATTGAACTACTATACAACAAATTACTCACATTATATTCCTCAATCAAATAATGTTCCCACCAGCTACAATACAGACACTCATTGTAATCTCACAAGTAAATTCCGATAAACGCCATTTCATCTCAGTTTCTCTCTCTCTCTCTCTCTCTCTCTCTCTCTCTCTCTCTCTTTTCCTTTTTTTTTAAAAGGCACTTATTCAATTCATTTTATTTTTGTAGGTTCTAAATATATATTTTATGTAAAGGCCTTCTTGGATCAAGGGCAATTGATTATTCTGACTGATGAATAAATTCTATCTGACGAATGCAGGGCTTGGCTACAATTTCTACCATCCTTGATTTTTCCTTGTTTGACACTTCATGCCATCTCAACTGATGCCTCTTTCCACACATTATTAGTTCAATCCTCTTTTCTTGAATTCTACTAGGAGTTGATGTTGTTTACTCTGTTAAACCTGCTTTTACATTACCCACTTGCTGCTAGGGAGCTTCCTCAAGTTATTGATTTCTGTGAAATGATGTCTGGATTGATCTCTTGAGTTACATGCTTCTTTCCAATCTTTTTGATAGCTATTGAGTGCTTCTAATTCATTCGTCTATCTATTTACATAGACAGGCACATGCATACGCCATACCCTTTGATATGGTTTCACTTATTATTATTGTTTATTATGGATCATATGTTTTACACAGGTTCCAGTTAGTTCCCCAAATAATATTCTTAAATAGCCTTTCAACTGTTTGTTGGCATTTTGATTTTTGTAGGATTGCATTTTATATGGTTTGACTCATTATTGTGAACTCAGCTGGTTGACTTGGGACTCACCCAAATCAGCTCAGAACAGCCATATTCTGAGTTAACTTTCATTTGCATTGACTTAGTATTACTTGGCTGGCTCATGTTAACATAACTCAACTATCATTCGGTTTTCTACTTTAAATATCCAGGGCTGAGGCAAGCGCGTTGCACGACTTGCCCTGGTATTTTAGTGACTAGGCCTGGTTATTTTGGTGACTTGGCCACATTACAGCTCTCTCTCTCTCTCTCTGTGTGTGTGTCTGTTTGTCTCTCTACCTTGTGCATTCTTATGGGACCTTCTTTGTGAAACATTACACGTTTATATCTCTCTCATCTTCCATTTGAGGCATTTTGTGTCAGAATCAGTAAGAGTTTAAGTTGAGTTCACTTTCTAGAAATGATGCTCATCTCCCATGGCTACTTTGTAGGGCTCAGCACCAACTATCCAATAAGCTGGGAACGACGTCTTCTATACTGCATTCCAGTAAGCTGTTAAACTTTTTGTTAAATAGGAAATGTTGAAATCCAGAATGTAAACCTTAATAGACTGCTGCTACTCATTAGCTGCACACATGGCAAGGATATAATTCAAATAGTCACTCTAATTTGTTTAAATCATTTTTGGATTTATTTCCTATTTTTTTTAATGGATTTAGCAAGATGCATGCCCACAATCAAATACCATATTTGATTTCTATATTCAATGAATTCCCTGCTTTGAATTACTTGCATACTTGGGCACAATTGATCGTTCCCTACTTTGAACAAGTATGATCGATTGTTCCCTTCTTTGAATATGTATAATCGATCGTTCCCTTCTTTGAATATGTACATTTACTCCAATGGATGCATCATTACATATTTAGAGAAAACAACCTCATGCATCGTTCCCTTTTTTTTTTCATAGTTCATTCTGGAAGCCCCTATTGCTGTTAGCAAACACAAGTGGAAGGAGAAATGCACCAAGTTTCATCATTCAAAGGGAAGGAGAAATGGTAATATGAATTTCATTAGTTTGTATAAAATTTTTGTTTTTCTTTTTCTCCGTGAATTTCAGTTCCTCCTAAATCTAGGGTCCTAGACTAATGTCCCTAGGAATTTCTGGAAAAAAAAATTCCCTAGAAACATGGAGAAGATTGGTAGAAGCAAATTCATTGCTTGAAATGCAACTGAAATCCTTGAGTAAATTTGCACACGAGAACTTGGAGACATACAAACTTGCCATTGGGAACTGCAGTAATCACAGATACGAAAAGGTTAGCTCATGTCATGGGTCCAAATCTTCCTAGTTCATGTCATGGTCCATCTCTCATGGTTAGCTTCATCATGCCTTTATCAACAAATGTAATCATTATTACTATGGATGGGCTAAGTAGCTTTGTTTTGTTTCGAGATTCCTTGTTTTTACTTTACAATTTACACGAGTTTTTTCTTAATTTACTTCAATCTTAACTTTGAATCTATTTTTCATATTGTTCTACTTGATGTTTGATCTGTAACATCTATACAGTGGTTGGAGCAAGTTGCAGACCCATGCCAGGAAGTAGTTATAAAATCATTACTTGTTGCAAGAGATGCTATGCTCGAGATCAGATTTCATATGCAACAGATGGGCCAGGCAGCAGGCTTTTTTCATTTTTGTTATGGTGTTATTCATTAAATGCACTTTGTTCCCTTTGATTAGCCAATACTAAAACTTTAACAAACAGATTTGCTAGCATTTTTTGCCATCTCCGCAAAGCTATAATTTAAAGTGTTAGCTTTTACTGTAGGTTATTTTGTAAATTTGATTTTGCAATGAAACATCTTCAAGCACATTATTTTCTTATGTTTTTCTTTGGATTAATCTCTATTTTGATGGAATGTAATAAACTTTTGTTAATTTATTTCTCTTGACCCTAAATTTCGTGTGTTTATCAGGGTTTAAATTTGTTCCCAAAATTCCATCCTAAAATCTAACTGTTGGCAACATTAAGAACGGTTAAAAACCGTTCCTAAAATTTCATTCTTAATGACCATTGGTACTAAAACCATTCCTAAAATTCCATCTCTAAAACTTGAAACAGTACCCAAAATGGTTTTGAAACATTCTTGTTTTTCTGCGATGCCTCATTTAGGAACGGTTTTAAACCGTTCCTGAAGCATTTAGGAACAGTTTAAAACTGTTCCTAAATGACGATTTTGGTGTAGTGGTGGGTAGTGAAATACCTCCGAATAGCTTTGTATTGTAGACCACTCATCATGTGGGTCCCAGATAATATGGATCCGTTAAAGAGAATATCAATCATTTAAATTTCCCAACCATCTCATCAAGTGGGCTTGGGATTAGTGGGTGGTGAAATACATGGGTGGAGGTAGTAAGAATAGACTTAAGGACCCATGGTTTAATAAGGAAATGGTTTGTGACAAACTAGAACGGTGAAATAGGATCCCATGTATCTGCCTCCAATTAGTTGTGATAAGGCTTTGATGGTGATGATGATTCTATTTTTTAATTTTCCATGTGAAAAGGCAAATGTACATGACTTGAGTTCATCAGTCATAGGACTTTATTAAATGACATTACTTGCAAAAGCCCCACCAATGTTAATCCTTAAGGCTCTATTTGGGATCCAGAATATGTGAATATGAATTTTGTAAATCCAAAAACTTGTCAAATTCGTGAATTTACATTGTATTTAGATTTGGCAAATGATGCGGGGATGAACGTGATGAGGTCAATCACTGTTGTCCTCAAGGATAACTACTCCGAATCCACGGAGCTTCTCTGGACTCCTCACAGAAACTTCTCGAATCCACGAGGAAAAAAAAGTAAGAAAAATATAAATAAATTCTATAAAATTCATAATTTGATTGATGAATGAAATAAATGAGTTCACAACCCTTTAAATAGGGATACTAAGTAATGAAAGAAATTTCAGAATTAAACTACAAATAAAACTCCTAGAATTCGCAACTTACTATAAATAGTAAAGTTACTATTTATATATGGTCATGATGTCTACTAGTGCGCAAGGTTTTTGGCTAAAAATAGTAAGTGTCCTATTTGGCTTAACCACTCTATTCTCCTAATTATTCTAAGCACTTTTCACGTTGGGCGCAACTCCTAAAGCCCAACAGATGAAGAGTTATAATCAAACTAAAACTTACTATTTATAGTAAAAACGGAATTAAAATAGGAAAACGACCATCGATCTGATGGTATTTCGCAAATTCGATTTGCACAACCCGACGTAGCATATTGGGTGGCTAAAGTAGATCGTCTTACCCCAAAATCATATATTTTACGTCCGATAACTCATTTTGAATTGCGAGATACGCCCAATTTAAGGTTTGATGGTCCATATCACTTCTATCGTCAACCAAGCCTTTTCTGATCCATCGGGCCATGAAACTATCCACGACCTACTCTACATCAGTCTCCTCTACTTCAAAAGAACTCATCCTGCTTTGGTCCATGATACTCGGTCAAGTCCGTGAGATTGTCATGTCATCTGGAAGATCAACAACATAAGCATTATCATTGATCTTTCAGATGTTTGGTATCGGTCTAATCTTCTTATATTTTAATTTGTTGTATGTCGTGGTCGAAAATCTCTCTTTACGTAGATGGACCATAATGTGGTCACCCACCTCAAACACTTTTTGTTGTCGATGCTTGTCCCCTTGCTCCTCATACTTCTCGTTTGAGGCATGTAACTTGGTCTGCACCTCTGCATGAATGTCCATGATCTTATCTGTCATATGTTTTATTACAATGCTCATGTCTGAGAGCTTGAGTAGAGGGACCAAGTCAAGTGTGTAGCGAGGCACTCATCCCTAAATAATCTGAAACGGGGATTTTCCTATTGAGCTGTTCACCATGTTGTTGAATGCAAACTCCGCTTGAGACAAGGCCAAATCCTACTGATTCAGTTTTTCTCCTGAAATACATTGAAGGAGGTTTCCCAACGTACGATTCACAACCTCGATCTGCCCATCAGTCTGTGGGTGGTAGACACTTTTGAACTTAAGTCATGTATCGAATCAAGTCCACAAAGTCTGCTAAAAGTAGCAAATGAACTTCGTGTCACGATAGAAGTAATGGTCTTCGGGACCTCGTGTAGCTATACGACCTCTCTAAAGAATAGATTCACCACTGTATTGCATCGACGGTCTTCTTGCATGAGATAAAGTACGCCATCTTGGAGAAACGATCTACCACCACGAACACTTAATCCATACTGCATTGTGTTCGTGGAAGACCAAGCACAAAGTCCTTATATAAATCCTCCCAAGGGCCGTCCAACATAGTTAATGGGGTGTAGAAGCCCGTATTCTAAGATTGCCCCTTGGAGGTCTAACAAATATGACAACGTTATACTGCTTTTCCTATATCACGTACCAATTACGGCTAGTAATACTGCTCTTCTATAGAGCTCACGTCTTGTCTCGCCTAAGGTGTCCACCAAGGCCACCTCCATATAGTTCTTGAATAATCTACTTCCTTAAAGAACTTTGGAGGATGCATAATGGATTCCCTTTGAAGAGGAAACTGTCTTGCATATGTTTGTAATTGGGAAGACCTTCTTGGCACTTCATCCAAGAATCTTTAAAGTCTTCATCCTTGGCATACAGCTCCTTGAGACAGTCGAAGCCAACCACCTCATTGCTCATTATAACAAGTAGTGATGCACGACTGCTAAGTGCATCAACTACCTTGTTCTTCTGCCCTGACCGGTGCTTCAGAACGAATGTAAATTCCTGCAAAAATGTGACTTATCTAACATGCACACGATTCAATATAGTCTGACTATTAATAAACTTTAATGCTTGATGGCCAGTGTACAAAACAAACTCTATTTGAATCAGATAATGCCACCAATGTCGCAGCGCTTGAACAACTGCGTACAACTCAAGCTCATACATTGACCACTTCTTTTGGGCTTCACTGAGCTTCTCATAGTAGAAGGTTACCGGCCTACCTTCCTGTGATAATACTCCTCCAATTCTGATATATGATGTGTCACACTAAGCCTCAAATAGCTTGTCGAAATTAGGAAGAACCAAGACTGGTGTTGTAGACAACCAATGTTTGATCTCATGAAAGCTCTTATTAGCCTCATCAGTCCACTGAAATGGTCCATTTTTCATGTAATCTGTAATAGGTGCGACTATCATACTAAAATTTTGCACGAATCGACGATAGAAGGTCACCAACCCGTGGAAACTCCTCACCTCATGAATGTTTGTCGGGATCGGCCATTCCTTAATAGCTTGCACCTTTTCATCGTCTACACGAATGTCGGTGGACGTTACAACAAATCCTATGAATAACAGGATGTCCATTAAAAAACTATACTTCTTCAAGTTAAGGTACAACTTATTAACTTGTAGGACCCACAACACTTGCCTGAGATGTTCCCTGTGCTCAATCTCATCATCGCTATATATCAGGATGTTGTCAAAATATACTACAACAAATCAGTCAGTGAACGGTTTTAGAAATTGATTCATCAAATGCATAAAAGTGCTTGGTGCGTTCGATAGACCGAAGGGCATGACCAGTTACTCATACAACACCTCCTCGGTCTTGAATGTCATTTTCTACTCATCACCAAGTCAGATATGAATCAATGATACCTGCTCCTCAGGTCCAGCTTAGAGAACACCTTGGCCCCTTCTAGCCTATCGAGCATGTCATCCAACCGTAGTATTGGGAACCAATATTTGATGGTAATTTTGTTGATTACCCAGTTGTTGACATACATGCGCCAGCTCCCACCTTTTTTAGCATTAATAACGTAGGTACGACACATGGGCTCATGCTCTCTCTCTCTCAAAAGACCCTTATGGATCAATTCCTCCACTTGTCCCTGAAGTATCTCACACTCCTTCAAACTAATCTGATAATGAGGGTGGTTGGGCAGGCTAACCCCAAGGATGAGGTCTATGTGATGTTAGATGTCCCTCATGGAGGACAATTGTAACACCCTGCACTTTTGGTACACGGGTGTTACCACTTAAACCATAATAGGGGATTTCAAACTCGACTAACAGGCAACTTAAATCTAATGAATGTAAGATGGGACTTCCAATCATCGTTAAAGCCGTCCATCAAAGGCCCTGGGAGTTGAGTTGAACCCTACATCAGTCAGGAAGGTGACATTGATTAAACACCTTAAGTTAAAGCAGTTTTTAAATCAGCTGATTGTAAAGAAACGGAACAATGCTCTAGTGATCAACCTTCGAGGGCTAGTGAATAGCCAACCAAGCATTTACTGCCTCTCAAATTCTAGTTTAACTGTTGAAACAAAACCTCAGACCAACCTAGCCGTTGGATCGCGGTGTATTAGCCATAAAAGGGCCGGGGCGTGTGATGCTGCTCACCTAGGCCTCACATCTGCCCCAAACTGGGACAGGACCCCTAGAGGGGGCTCCCTAGATGAATGGACGGAGTGGATTTATTACAAACATCACGGTGGACCCCACACAAGGTGCGAGTGCACCTAGTGGACTTGTGAATGAGGAGTATCGGTTGGGCCAAGTCGGTCAAACCGGCTTTGACCGAGCCTCTTCGCAAAAAGACTCCCGCCAGCGCCATTTTGAATCTTACGGACATCTGATCCCTAAGTGACCCACCCTAGCCACTATCTAGATGATCAGAGCCGTTCATCAGATTCGTGGGGCCCGTCCGACCAAAACCATATAGGCTTGCGGACCCATGCATAGAAACGTGGATTTGGGATCAGAAACAATCAAGATTGCATGAATGGCTAAGATCATTGGATGGTGGATCATCAGGGGGCCACACGAGTGATCCAAGGTCGGTATGGCTAGGCAATCCTAGTCATTTGATCGCCCATTTGAGACGCACTCCTTTATTACAAAAAATAAGCAGGCAGTCTCTTGCACTATGAAAAGCAGAGGAGACAACCGTCGTTTAGGGAAGGAGCAACTGGCCTAATCCAGGCCCTTCACTGGGTGGCGTGGAGCTATCCCAACCCCTCACCTTAGGGCGTCACAAGAAATTGACAAGATGGGGAGTTTCTCATGAGATGAACTGAAATGAATGTTAAAGGTCTAAAAAATGGGCCCCGTAGTGATCAGCAACCCCATTCTGTTGTTGCATATGGTGGGCCAAAACCAGCCCACATTCTGGGCTCAAAATGGCCTTCAAACGAGCCACGATTCTGGGCTGAATATTTGCCTCAGTGGGCCTCACCTTAAATCGCAGTGGGCCTCACCTTAAATAATGGTGGGCTGAACCAATCAGCCCACACAACAGGTGGGCCGCACCCTGCTCAAGGCAGGTGGGCCGAACCCTACACAAACACAGGTGGGCCGCACTCTGCACAACACCACTGGGCTAGCAGACAGCCTAGCTTGCATGGGATGCAAACAGTCACTGGGCCAAGGCGAGCCCAACCTAGTTTAGCTAGTACAGAGTTGGCCCATGGGCTCAGCTGGACCTTCCATTTGTTGGGCCAGGGATGACCTAACCTAACCCTGGGCTTGAATTGGACCCAACTGCTGGGCCAAAATAAAGGTCCAGTTCGACCCTTAGTTAAGGGAAATTTTGGGCCCAATTTGGGCCCTTGTTGGACAAGAATCTATTGGGCTTGGTCGCTCTAGTGCAGGCCCAAATAACCTTATTCATGGGCCCTTTCAAATCCCACAAAATTCTTAATATGCTAGTAGATGAAAACCTTAGGGACACTTGACTAATGCAAACTGGTCTTCTAGGAAGCTACTTGTGTGATTTTGGGCCGCAAGATTCACTGGAACTTGAATTAAGGGCAGGACTATAACACTTCAGGTGATGATTTTCTTCCCCTTCAGCTTTCCACCCCTAAACTAGGCTAAGGATAGCCTTTACTATAACTACAAATGATGACCTAGAAATGGTAAATCATTCAGGTAGTTGCTTGAACTTATGCCTTATAAGTGGGTTGATACTCGGTTAGTTTACTTAAACTTATGCTTTAGAATTGATTAGAATACTTGGATAGTTTAACTCATGCCTTGGAATTGATTAGAATACTTGGATAGTTTAACTCATGCCTTAAAATTGATTAGAATTGATTAGAATACTTGGTTAGTTTAACTTAACGCATGTCTTAGATGGATTAAAATACTTGATTGGTTGCTTGAGTGTATGTGTTAGAATTGTCCAAGCTACTTGACTAGTTACTCAAACACATGAATTACATGTTTAGCTTCCTTGAGTACATGCCTTAGAACTGATAAATTATGGTTAACTGACTCTTGCATTATATGTATTCATGAGTTTTACCTTGACTATTGAATCATGTCTGAACCTCCATGTCATGCCCTCATATTATTGTATTGGTTGCAAGACACACATGACTTGAAATCTCTCTAGGGGAAACTCCATTAAAGAGAGTCTGTACTTAGGGTGTAACGAAAACTGATTGTGATAAGGTTAGACCCTCAACATGGAGGTTATGGTTAGTGGCAGTTTGATTTACGGGAATTACCATTTGTGAAGTGATTCCACTTACCTGACTATGGAATGAACCTCTCCATATTTTTATCGCCGATGTTTATTCGCATTTGTATCATACATACCGACTCACTTTGATCATTGTATTTAATATCTTCAACACTTCATTCCAACTCAGCATACGATGGTAGTCCCCTGTACACTGATAGTTGATTGGCCACGTGTTGATGGGTTCTACCCACACCTAAGGCGGTAGACTCATGGGCCGGGGATGGTGGTCATGAGACACTATGCCCGAGCCATCAGCCTACGCTGGGTAACGAGCCCCCCGTAGTGACCTTGAATTTTATTAAACTGGCTGATTGTAATTGGACTAATAACGGCTTGGCTAATCATGCATACATGGCATATTTATTTACATATGTGATGTACGATATGCAGTCATTATGTGGTATGTGATATACACACGTGATGTGTTTCGCTAATGGTCAGCCTTTGCATGGGTGACAAGCCCAACTTTCTAACGGATGAGCATCCCCAGGTCGATGATGCATTCATATATCCATGCATATAATAAGACTACATTTGCTATGTTTTGTTTGTCTGGATATTTTGGTGTTATTTCTTGTCTAGGGCGGCGGTGTGTAATTTTGAGGAAAAATCATATTGAGTTGGCCACTTATTCATCAATGTTCAACCATACAGAGGATGCAGGTGCAGGGACAAATGAATACGCAGTGGATCTCGGGGCTACCGCAGTCACAATGGAGGAAGAGTTGTATGAGGAGGAGCCGTACCAGGAAGCGACTGCATTCATTGGGCTGAACCAGTAGATTTAGGCGTTATAGTTCACTTTGAACATTTTTATTTGAGAATTTGTATTTGGGGTCCCCAGCTGAGTGGACCAGGATATTGTTCCTATTTTGGTTATATCTTATGCTATGCTTGATTCCTGCTATTTGAATTTTGATTTTATATCAATTGCCTCTTTATAATCTATTAACTCCCGAGTTTTTAGGAAACGAGTTGTATACTCTGGTTCTGAAAACTGGGGCATTACAGCAATCCATTGGGTAAATCTTCGCGCTGAACGTCTTTAAATTCGTTTAGTAATAACTTTAAACTTAGAGGAATGTTTGAGGGCTTCGATTCCTCACCCTTCACCACTATAGCGTATTCCTTACCAATTTTCATGAATTCCTCCATGAAATCCAGAATAGTTAAGAGGGAACTCCCCTCCACTTTAGAGGCTTCACGGTGGTTCTCTAGTGCCATAGGGGTAAGGATTATTTTTCAACTATCCTTCACGAAGACGTAAACATTGTCTCATCTTCGGTGGGTCGCATAATGGTTCGACTACCATGGTTGACTGAGTAACATATGGCATACTTCCATGTCGACCACATCATAAAGTATTTGATCCTTATAATTTTTGCCAATTGAAAAAGAAAGTGCATCGTTCAGTTACCTTGGTCTCGTTCATCTTTTTTATCCAGCCAATTAAGTACGGGGAAGGATGTTTGGTCGTTGGTAGCTGTAACTTGTCCACCATTACTCTTGAGATGTTCTCGCTACTGCCACTGCTTATGATTACACACAGACTTTGCTATTGATGGTGCACTGTGTATGAAATATATTATGTCGTTGTGGATGTAATTCCTTCCATGGGGTGTACAATAATCCCCTCACAACTAGAGATTTGTCATAATCATTGTCGTCCATTCATCGTCATCTACTCCTTCCTCAGTGGCTTGTTCATGTTCATCAAAACCAGGGTCTTCTTCTTCAGCCTCACATTCAATGCCCCCTTCGTTTATGGTCAAGTGTGTTGCGGCACATTGAGGTCAGATGTTTGATAAGTGGCCCAGTTGGCCATAATGGTAACAATTGTTAGACCTTGGCCAAACATAAGGATTTAGAATTCTACTCGGGCCTGCTATTGTGGGTGCTACACGTTGAGGCCTATATGAGCTGCTTATCATATCACAGTTTGTGGTTGCAGGGGATTAAGGACGTTCTCCTACTGGTTCTTTTCCTCGTACCAACACTGGATCTGTGTGGGACCTGTCATGAGGGGTCGAGTTAAAGGATAAGGCCGAGTAGGAACTCTTACAAGTTGTGTTTTTGCCCTACCTGTCAATTGAACTGCTTCATCCACAGTCCTGACTGGGTGCATTTGGTCTTGAACCGTCGATCGTAACCCACTATAAATCATATTACCTTTTGTGATTCGGTTTCTGACAGGTCGTTTTGTATTGTCAACTGCTAGAACTCTTCGGTATAGTCGGTGACGGTTCGAATCCCCTGTCGGCAGTTTTGGTATTACTGGAATAGTACCTACTTGTAATCACTAGAAAGGAATCGTGATCGAAGAAGGCGTCTCATCTGTGGCCATGATGAGATTGACGCCTTATTCTATTGGGCATGTAAAAGTTGTAATTATTCCTACCATGTAGAAGCACTAAATTCTAATTTAAATGCTACTAATTTCACCTGTTTATGCTCTGGTATGTCCATGTAATCAAAATATCATTCTACTTTGGCTAGCCAGTCGAGGAAATCTTCTATGCATAATAAACCGTTAAAACTAGGAAGTTTAGTCTTACCTTGATATTCTCTTTCAGCATGATCTAGATGATCACTTCCATGTATTAGTTGTCGGGCAAAGCCTTCATTAAGGTCATCATTGCTAGAACTTGAATCATTTGGTGTAGCCCAATGATTTACCAATAGTAGTGCTCTACAAAAATCAGGGTTGTGTCATATAGCACCCACAAGCAGTGGAGCATCACCTAGGGCTCGAAGCAGAAGTAACGCATTCGCAAGATGATCGAGGGTTGCTTGCAGCCCTTGCATAGTTAACTGACTCTTTCGGTGGAAAGCTTTTATTCTTTTCGAAAGATAACGAATCCTTGGATCACCATCCACAGGATCTTAGTTCATGCCTTCGTTGTTTACCTTCAGCCAAAGGGGAATCCTCGCTTTAATACCAATTGACACATGGATGAATGTGATGAGGTCGATCACCGTCTTCCTCAAGGATAACTACTCCGAATCCGCAGAGCTTCTCTAGACTCCTCACAGTGACTTCTCGAATCCACGAGGAAAAAAAGCAAGAAAAATATAAATAAATTCTATAAAATTCGTGATTTGATTGATGAATGAAATAAATAAGTTCACAACCCTTTAAATAGGATACTAAGCAATGGGAGAAATTTTAGAATCAAACTATAACTAAAACTCCTAGAATTCGCAACTTACTATAAATAGTAAACTTCTATTTATAGATGGTTGTGATGTTTACTAGTGCGCAAGGTCTTCAGCTAAAAATAGTAAGTGTCCTATTTGGCTTCACCATTTTGTTCTCCTAATTATTCTAAGAACTTTTCGCATTGGCCGCAACTCCTAAAGCCCAATGGATGAAGAGTTATAATGAAACTAAAACTTACTATTTATAGTAAAAATGGAATTAAAATAAGGAAAAGATCGTCGATCTGATGGTATTTTGCATATCCGGCTTACGCAACTCAGCATAGTAGGTTCGGTGGCTAAAGTATCTTGTCCTAGCCTAAAATCATATATTTTGCGTCTGATAACTCATTCCGGATTGCGAAATATGCCCGATTTAAGGTCTGATGGTCTGGATCACTTCTATCATCGACCAGGCCTTTTCTAGTCCATCTTGGCCATGAAAATGTCTGCGACCCACTCTACGTCACCAAATTCTGAAGTTCATGGATTTGCAGAGCATTTATGACAATGGTAGAACATTTACTAAAATGGGTAACTTCTTTTACTTTTAGAAAAGTTTCTCCTTTTAAAACTTCGCCAAGCACTCTTTTTTTCTTTTTTTTCTTTTTTTTTTTTGGGATTCATGCAGTTGTTAAAAGGTAAAAAGGGGATGAAATCCATGGGTTTGACAAATCCCTAGCCCAAATGTGTCACCCCAAACAACCTCTAAAAGCATTAATTTCTGGAAAATACCACCTTTATTTTTGTAAGCAATTCCCTGCACCTTGCATTACTTCTAAAATCTCCAGGATGGAACCATTAAGTTAGGTTGTGGGGCAAATCTTTAGAGGTCCTTTGATTTTCCAATTACCACTGTAAATAGTGGTAAATAATTAATAATGACTTTTGAGGAAAGTTTAAATGAGGGAAAAATACTTACATAATTATGCCTTCCAAAATCACGTCCAAATGCATGAAATCGGATAAGAATTGGGTATCGTTAAAACCTGCACATCCCACAGTGATGTGTGTGTGTGTGATCCATGTCGTCCATCCATTTTACCATCCTATTTTAGAGCACGAGCTTAAAAATGAGACAGATTAGAAGCTCAAGTGGACCACACTACAAGAAATAGTAGGGTTAATGACTTCCATCGTTCAAAATTGAAACCTTCTTAAAGCTCACCAGGATGTGTATCTATCCTCCAACCTGTTCATAAGATCACACTGACATGTATGAAGGATATGCAAAAAATTCCATTTCATCCAAAACTTCTGTGACCCGAAAAAGTTTTCATTGTTAGTGTAAGACCCGTATTCTTAATCGTATTGTTCCATATACTTCCGCGGTCCTCCCGGTCGAATTTCGGCAACACTCGACTTGTATCCGATGTTTGCGGGCAATCCTAAACAGGGTCCCGCATATTAGAGTCGATTCGAATTGAAACTTGTACCATAGCGACCATGCCATTGCCGCAGTTCCAACGCCTCGACTCGTGCACCAAACCGATACCCGTGCCAGAAGATGTGGGCCCGCGTTTATTCCAAAGAAACACCGCGTGTTACGAATTTTTAGAAAATCTCTACAACATGTCCCATCAATCAATGTCAAGTACAAGCCATACCCCAAGTACCAACACCCATCCCTCTTTCTCCACAAAGTCAACTCTCTCTCTCTCCTACCCATCCCTCTTTTACAAAAGTTTCAAACAAGACTGTAACAGCCCGGATTTTTTCCAACCTAAAATTAGACGTCTTTAGGCGATGGGTCAATCCTAACACCGGTTTAACTTCTCAAACACTCAATTAAAGCCTCAAATCCCTTTTCGAACCATTTTCTTCACAAATCCCACCCTTCACCACCTTGATCTTTCAATTTTTCTAAGTACTTTCACCCTAGACACTATCTTAAACTAGCTAAGTAGTATAACTTGGATTACTTTATATACAAACTACAAAGGACTAAGTACCACCTCAGACAGAAATTACTCAAGACTAAACCTTTAGAAATGAGACAAAGTAACCAAGTGCTAAACTAGATTAGCTACGAAATCCACTTGATCCACTTTAAATACGATCTGCAAGACCCAAAACTTGTAGAATCATTGACGCTAGGTTACCCTAAAATCTCGGATCAAACTCATTACCCGACCGCTCTCGGAAGCACGTTGAAACTCCGTATCAGATCTGGACCGCACATCGGGAGTCCGAATAATACGAGTTTAAGGAATTAGGACCGCCTCGCTGGGCTTGGCAACCATCTCGGAAATCAAATCCAGACAGTATCCCACAGCTGTTCGCTTGAGTCCGGAGTGAGAGTGTGTGAAAACACTTATTTTCTTTACAAAATAAATATCTCAAATAGTAATCTGAGACTTGTCGCTTGCGGGTCAGTATTAAGCAACCTGACCATCAGAATCAGGCCAAATTACACCCTCGGATCAGAAAAAATTTCATACACGTGTCAGTGTACTCGGAATCTCTGATCGACTTCCACTGACCGTTGAATTGAAACTGGTCCGCCATGCGTGATCTAGAATCCCAAATGAAACGAAAACTAGACTAAACATAGATCCAGCGTTAGTGAGCTTAAGTCCGACCTTTGGCTCAAGGGGGGCCGTCAGAAGTCCTCCGTTGAGCTGAAACAGAAGCCGTTTGGACAAAACCCAAGTATACCTTGTTCCCAAGTCTATTTCAGTGAAGTTTTAGGCTATATAAGGACCTTAAACCCTCTCTCATTTCAGCCATCCGAATTTGAGTTTGAGAAGAGGGAAAAGAAAGAGAGTGAGAGAGAAGTGGGAGCTTCTTTCTGCCGTTCTTCCCTGCCGTATCCAAGCTTAAACCACTCCGTTCTTATCGCTTTCCCGGCCATCCCAGCTCCATTTTTAGGTAAGAAACCCTAACCCTAATCTGTTTTGGGGTTGTATTGGTTGTAGGTTATGAAATAGCTAACCTATTTCATTCTATAGGTTACCAAACTGTCGTATGCAGAAACTTAACAATTTTATCGACTCCGTTGCGATTCTACGGTATAAGGTGAGGACTTTAGGTGTATAAGTTATGGTTTTCAATGCTTTCAATGTCAAATAATGATAGATTCATGATCTGCATGCAATTGCACATATACAAAGTGCTTTCTGTTTCCCATTTCGATTAAAGATGTAGAATATGGAATTTTACATATTCTAGGTATTCGTAGAAAATACCATATACGTATAAATTTTGGAAATATGTTTGCCATGATTATCTGTTGTATGAATATATGATATATGGATAAAATACTTGTTTGGCGAAAAGATTCGCCCTAATGCATGTTTTGTTAATATACACTATGTAGAAATAGTGTATTGTAGAAAGTACCGTACATGTATATATTTTGGAGATGTGATTGCCATGACTATTTGCTGTATGAACATGTTATATATGCGTGAAATACTTATTTGGCGAAAAAATTCACCCTAATACATGTTTTTACAAACATACACTATGTATGTTGAAATAGTGTATGTTAAGTGTTTGTGAAAATGCTTGTGTGAGTAAGTGTTTGGATGTTGATGCCTTAGGAGGGTGTTGAGATAGGATTCTCAACTACCTTAGAGACATGTATGATTACCTCCATGAGGTTGTTTACTTAAACCACTTACTTTGCAACATATGTGTTTGTAATCCTATTGATGTAGTGCTTTACAACATGCTTTACAACATGCCTTATAATATGCTTACTAACATGCTTAAATTACTTTGTTTATCATGCTTTACTCCACATGCTACGAATAAAGTTTGATTGAGTTTGAGACTATGTCTATAGTCCAAACAATCGGTACCAAATTTGAGATCGTGGCTAAGATTCATGTCACCACGTAAGATGTGTTTGATGAACCCGAGTCGTACGTCAGTTGGCGACAGTGGTTAGGCCACGCGAAGTGCTTATACACTTCATGTCATTCAATTGATTGTGTGCTCGAGTTAGTCAGTGTAACGCCCCGAACTTTTCGATACTCGAGCATCGAAAGTCCTCGAGCGTTATCAAGAATTTAATAAGTGAACTATACCGACTAACGATCCTAACCTTACACCTAGTCCATAACTCCATCTGACTGTTAAGAAGGATCCTCATTCATAAACCAGGACATCGGACCATTGATCACAGGATTGGATATAAGTACCATCTTTTAACTAAACCAATGAATAACTCCTTATCTATAGTAATTTAGACGGAGGTTATTTTATAAGAATTACTTGGAAATGTGCCTACCACCACGTCGACCCATTAGATTTCACAAAACACTCAAATCAACAATAATTACGTAATTGCCATTAACCCAAACCACTGAATCCTAGAGCACATGGTTCCCACAATCCGATTCATGCGAAACCTCGTACCAGGACCACTTAGCATAGACTAATCACACAGGTCGACTTGCAGCCTTTGAAACACCATTGAAGTGGCCCAAAATTGAGGAAATTTACGTAAATAGTCCATTTGGACCACCTAACCTTTGGATATCCTGCAAATTTCGGGCTCAACCGCTTAAATAAGATGGAAAAATGAATGAACGGCGTAGATTCCTCAGAAACATCACGGTGGACCCCACCTCGGATGTTGAGCGCATGTACAGGAGTGGTCCCGCGGAACACTGTACTTGGAGTTGGTCAGCAGGGCGCTAACCCGACTTGCGTCCGCAAAAGGAGAGGACTCCCTCCTTTCCACCGCGCGAAACAGATGGTCTGCATCCATTTTGATGGGATTGTGGGCCACCATCACGCCCCACGTGGACGATCTGAGCCGTCCATCGTGTTCAGGAGGGGGATTAGATCAAAATCTTGTTATCCATGTACATCCATACATGCATTTAAGTTCACAGCAATAAGGAATAAGTTACTGTGTCGATTGGTGGTGTGGCTCATCCAAAAGTCGAATTCATTCCAGACTTAGACTCATGATCAGGGACTGATCCAGAAACCTGAATAAGGGAGTGATGATTTATATGGTCAGCCGAAGTGGACCCCACTGACCACAGCAGAAACAGAAACTCGAGGCTTTTCGCAGATCCCGCAGGTTGAAGTTGCTGTGGCCCACCACGTCTAACCAAATGAAAAATCTGGGTTGTTCACAATGTTGGCCATGCAAAATCGGTCCTTCCCATGATGAGCAAACGATCAACCAACGTGATCACCGGACTGATCCAAGAATCCATGTTATGCGATACGGGACTGCGTAACAGCAAGTTCCGCACCCGATTACGGAACAGAAACCTCGTCTGGATTCGCGTAGATGAGTCTAGAGACTCTCTTCGTCTATAAAGGGTCTTCACCCGAAAAGGAAAGAAGGAGGAAAACGAGAAGAGAGAGAGAGAGAGATAGAGGGAGAACGATGGAGAAAGAGAGTTCAGGAGAGAGGGTGGAAGCTATCAGCAGCTCCGTCCGCCCAAGCCTACTACCAATCAGCAAGGAAGAAAAAAAAAAGAGAAAAGGAAAAGAAGGAAAAGCAAGGAAGAAAAGAAAAGAGAAAGAAAAAGAAAAAGAGAAAGAAAGGAAGAAAGAAAGGGAGAATTCCGAGTTGAGTCGAGTCGACTCACTGAGTTGACTCGAGGTCAGGTAGGTTGCTTGGATTGATTTCTTTTATTATTTTTTTCCCTTTCGTCCCAATAATTGATGTGGAACAACACTCGTATAAATTAGATTTTATATATATATATATATATATATATATATATATACACACACACACACACATACATATACATATATATATATATAATTATTGGTTGGAAAAAAAAAATATATAAAGCCGAACTTTTAGTTTACCAAATTAAATTGAATGCAATAGTAATATGAATCAAGCCTTAATCTTAATTATTTGGGCCTTGTGAATAAGGACAAGATTTAAATCCTAAGGTGCGCTTCTGACCATCTAACTTTGGTAGTAGCAGACGGATAATCAAAGGTGAGGGTTTTATCCTTTAAAGCTTACAGTAATTTAAGTTGATTTAATTATTTTGTCTTATATCGCATTCCTGTTATTTTATCTGGCCTTTTAATACCTTTGATGTTATGGATTATCATGTCTTTCATGATTACATGTTTTTCTGGGAATTATCATATCTAATTGGTTTATTTAATATCATTACAACTATTGGCCCTTTTTGGGATTATGACTTGATGTCAAATACAAGAGAATTTCTCTGAATTCATGCGAGGCCATGGGTACAAGCCTTGCCCTGCCTTATTCATTATTGAGTTGGCTCTGCCACTTGTCTTTATATTTGAGTTGGTTATGCCACTCGTCTTTTTATCTGAGTTGGCTCTGCCACTCTTCTTTTTGAGTTGACCATTGTCACTCTTCTCTTGTTATGTTGGCCATTGCCACTTCTGCTGAGTTGACCATTGTCACTCTTCTCTTTATTATATTGGCCTTGTGCCGTCTATCTTTAAAGGCATGGACATGTGTTTTGTTATTCCAGAACCTCCATGATTCAGTTTATATTCTTCATGATTCAGCTATATTCTTTATAAGTGCAAGTGTTGTGTTATGAGGTATCACAACTAGTGAATCGATTATCTTATCATGGACGTAATGCGTTACGGGTAGCGGCCCTCTTGGTCGGCACGTAATTCCGTGGGTTGGTTGGCGTGGTGCACAATCGATGTATGTAAATCGGTATACGTGTTACATCAACTTTTCGGGATTGGATGTCGCAATTAGTCGCTCCATGAACACATCGTGTTATGTAAATCCCCCAACCGCGTGTTGTGTTTCCTTGAGATGTTCGCATAAATCCACGCTAGCGTTGGCCATGCCGGCAAATATCCGTAGTTATGGGATGCGGGTCGAGCCGGGTTTTCTATAAATTATATTCCACCTTGTGACGATCACTACGTATGATGAGCCGCACACACTATGCTAGGCATGCATCTCATGTAGGTTGTTTGTGCATGATGATACCCTCGTGTCAGTGGAGCACGGGACGTATCAGACCTTTACTTTACCTATTATAAATCTCTTGAATTATTGTTAATCTTGAAGGGTAACCTTCACTATGAGTAGGGCATTGACCCTCTCCCAACCATACAGTTGATGCAGGTGACGTACAGAGTGAAGACTTAGAGAGCTACTTCCCTATAGAAGATTACGCTGAAAAAATGGGAAGCTAAATTGCTTAATTAGATTTACACTTCCGCTGTGAACTCTGATGATGTAATAAACCTCTCATTATGAGGCCTTGATTATTCCTTTTACTCTAATGATATATAATCAATACAGTTAATTGCTCTCTTGTAAATGTTACCTTCATGAATGTATCTGGATGTGATTAAATAAATGAAAAAAAAAATAGGGTGCGATTTCAGAGCATCCAGTGTCACGCCCCGAACTCGGAGACCGGGCTCACAAAATTTCCGATCGCCGAATCCGGCGCCGATAGCCTCCGTAGAACCCCATTCTCGGCTCCTGGCGCCCATACGCCAGGTTCCGATCCTGGGATGCTACAAGGAGGATTTCTAATAATCAATTTGATTCGTAATGAGCATAACAAAGCATAACCCACGAACAATAAGCACAAGAACACCATCACAAAATCCACTATGAACAAAAACTTTGAATACAGTGCGTAGAAAGGGAAATACAAGGTAGTGCAAATAATAAAAACTCCAAAAGCTCGGCGGCACGCTCCAACTGCGGTGAGACTACAATGCTGCGTCTGGCGTCACTGCCGCACGCATCAATCGTGCATAAGCTTATAGAAAGCTTAGAGGGCGGTGTAAGTGTGTGCGAACGTGCTCAGAATGCAATGCCGGAGTAATGCGGAATCATGCTGATAAGTACGAAATGCAACTAGCCGTACCAAGGCTATGCAGTACAAGATGTAAATGCTATCGGCCATACCAAGGCCATGTGATGCAATATGTAAGTCAAGCATGCCAATCCTCATACCAATGCAACTCCTCACTAGAGCATCAAATCAATGCGGTTCTCGGTCCCGGATAATCACCGGGTTCAATACACTCCAAGTGGCACTTGTCTCTCTCCAAGCAACACAGTCCAAGTGAGCGTAAGAAACCTCACTATCCGCCTGGCCAATAGTCAGCCAATACCTATCCAGCACGTCGATAGCGAACCCATTTCCGAGCTGGTCAAACTCAGCCTAGTAATGCCCCCTGCTCTCGGGCGAGTAAGGCCACCACTATTTTCCAACCGACCACGACACAGTGGGAGACGCGGTCTCATGGTATTCGGCCCTCGTGCGCTCGTATATCCACTCGGTCTCGACGTTGGAGTCATCCTCTGGTACCATCGGGTTCAGGGACTCTCACCCAGGGACATCTATGGCGCCCCAATTTCTTGGAACAAGATTTTTCGGTATCCAACCAGCCACCCACAATATATCTGTGGAGGCTATGGCCCTGATGTCGCTAGGGCATATCTCAATCATACAGATGCAAATGCATGAACCACACTACCAATCATGCAACCATCCTGCGTGAAGCACATGCTCATGTAGGGCAACTCCGCCTATCAGGGGGGGCCGTAAACAGTCTGCCCGAAGGCACATGCTATGATCAGACACTCCTCATCTCAAGCATACATATGATGCGTATGATCATGAGTCATGGGCTGTGCTAAATATGTTATAAAGCAATAAACTATCCTCTCAATGAAGATGGGCCTACATGAAACAGATACGGGCCTATTAGTGGCCTCAGGGAGAGTTATAATGTGGACATCGAACCAACATTACTCATATAATGTGGACGTCAAACCAACATTGTCTCCAAGGCTCGGCTCACCTCAAATACCATTAAGTAAATCCTGGTGGAATCACACATTGCAATATGCCTTAGGTACATCCCACTGGGCCCTAAATACATCAAATGGGCCGTATCTCATATGCCCTATAGTCATCAAGTGGGCCACCTCAATGAACCTCACCAATGGGCCTTAGGTACATTGCAATGGGCCATCATCCATGGGCCTGAGAATGCGTTAAAATGAGCCCAATCACATAAGCTCTATGTGTATCAAATGGGCCTAATCACATAGGCTTTATATATATCAAAATGGGCCTCAATATTGGGCCCATATATCTGCCAAGATGGGTCTAAATGCATGGCCCATATATACCAAAGTGGGCCTCAATAATAGGCTATAAATATCCAAGTGGGCCTTAATAATGGGCCCCAAAAAAAATACATCAGGATGGGCCCAAGTACATGGGCCCATATGCATCCAAGTGGGCCACATGTGAAGCCCACCATAATGTTTACTTGAAATCCAACCCATTCATAAGGCCACGAGACTAGGGCCCACCGTGATATTCATTTGCCATCAAACCTGTTTATAAGGTCACACATGACAGGTCACACGTGACCTGGGCCCACGGCCAGGGAGCCAACCGAACAGGGGCCACCGTAATGTTTATTTGCCAACCGACCTTTGATAAGGTCACATTAGCAGGGTCCCACCGTGATGTGGTTCACAAATCCAGCCCATACATTATGTGTGTTTCCCCAAATTGACCGTCCAGACCAAGTCTCATCCACATCAGAAATTCAGGTAGGCCCCACCAAGTGTTTCTATATGGTTTAGGCATGTCATCACATGATTTAGATGGTATGGGCCACCTGAGATACGTATACGGCTGATTTTTGGAACAGGCCCATTTTTCTGAAGTGGGCCCCATAATGGACGGTGTTGATGATCGAAATGCATCACAGTGGGGCCCACAAATGGGCCGTGAGGCCCAAATGTCCGCCCGCCCATTACGCATGCAAATAAGTAAAGAAGCAGAAGAAGTGTCGCTTTGAAATTTTATTATTTTTTTTTGTTTTGGGGCCCACCAAAATGTGATTCGCAATCCAGCCCATCCATTTTGTGTGTCCCGAGTTTTAGGCCGTCCAGACCGAGTTTCAGCTGTATCCAAACTTCAGACGGACCCCACCAAGTACTTTTATATGTTTTGGCGTGTCTTTACATGGTTTTAGATGGTATGGCCCACCTGATGATCAGATCTCTTTAAACTTTTGGCCCAACGCCTAAAGTGGACTGTAGAATAGATTGGACGGCGTGGATCACATACCTACATCAAGGTGGGGCCTGCATGAGCAGCCCACAAAAAAAATTTTACTTTCTTCATTTTTTTTTTGTTAGAACGCCTACGTCCAGCGTCTCTGGACGCTGGACGGTTTGGATAAAAACTGCCTCATGGTGGGTTCCACACGTGAGTGGCCCACGTTAATCAAGGTAGGTCCCACATGAACGTGCATCATGGTGGGTCCCACCCACATTAACCACCTCAACTAGGGATAGATACCAAGGCCTCAAGTGTTGAAAGGAGGTATATCCACTCAGTCTACCAGTTGAACTATGGATCAGGGTATTTCATGGTGGGTCCCACCATTCATGTTGGATGGTATAAATGGAGCTCTAAATGGTGGGGCCCACTACATCCAATTGGGTAAAAGAGAGTAGAAGAGAGAGAGAAAGAGAGTGACGGTAAAGGAGGGAGGGACCCCGCCACTAATGGGCCCTCCCTTAAACAATACATACATCATGTGGGTCCCACAATAAGTGGGCCCTTTAAAATTGAAAGCAATGGTATAACACCCACCTATTGCACTCCACCTTGCTCCCTTGGCTTGGAAACTTCTCACCTACGGTTCTTATGGACGTTGATCGGGTTTTAACGGTGCGGATGATGATCGGACGGTTGAGATGAAAGATGAGGAGGTGGGCCACACTTAGGATTTTGGGGAATTTTTTTTGGGAAGCTTGGAGATTGCTTGGCCGTATGAGAGGGAGAGAATGGGAGAATGAGAGAGAAAAAAAAAGAGAAATAAAATAAAAGGAGAGGGAGGGATGGAGGGATGATGTCATGGGCATGGGTAGAGTTGAAAAAGAGAGAGAGAGAGTAGACTTGGGCTTGCTTGTGTAAGAGAGAAGCATGGGTTGTTGTACTTGGGTAGGTGTGACTTGACATTGATTGATTGATTTGATTGATGGGACATCTCGTAGAGATTCCCTCGAAGTTCGTAACGTGCGGTGTTTTATTCGAATTGAACGCAAGCCGACATCTTCTAGCCTGGATATCGGGTCAGTGCGTGAGTCGCGGCGTTAGAATCGCGGTGACGGCGCGGTCGCCAGAGTCGAGCCTACTTCGGCATGCGGGACTCGGCTTAGGATAGTGCGCAACGTCAGAAATGGGTCGAGGGTTGCCGGAATTCGACCGGTAGGATCGCGGAAGCCTATGAAACTGTACGGACTAAGGTACGGGTCTTACAGCTCTCCCCTCCAAATAAAAATTTCGTCCTCGAAATTTACCCAATTATCGCAAGAGAACATAACTCATAATAAAAGAGGAACAAGACATCGTCATAGAAAATCGAAGACAGTATACAAGATACAGAACATGATCAATCATCAAAGAGATGGGGATAACGCTCCCGAATCTCAGCCTCGCGCTCCCAAGATGCCTCATCAACAGAATGGTGACCCCACTGAACCTTCACCAAGGGAATGACCTTGGTCCGGAGGACCTGCTCCTTTCGATCAAGGATACGAACTGGCTGCTCAATGTAAGAAGCATCCTCACGAACCTCCAACGGCTACCAATCAATAACAGGAACCACGTCTGACCCACACTTCCTCAACATAGAGACGTGGAAAACGTTGTGGACGCCAGACAACTGTGGTGGTAAGGCAAGCCGATAGGCCACGACGCCAACGCGCCCAATGATCTCGAAAGGTCCTATAAATCTCGGGGCAAGCTTGCCCTTCGCTCCGAATCGAACCACGCCCTTCATGGGCGAGACCTTGAGATACACATGGTCCCCTATGTCAAACTCCAAGGGACGACGCCGGCGATCAGTAAAACTCTTCTACCGACTCTGAGCTGTGCGCATCCTTTGCCTGATGATATCAATAGCCTCAGAAGTCTCCTGCACAAGCTCGGGTCCTAGGAGACGCCGCTCTCCAACCTCGGTCCCACAACTTGGAGATCTGCACGGTCTGCCATACAATGCCTCAAAAGGAGTCATGCCAATGGTCGCCTGATAGCTGTTGTTGTATGCGAACTCAGCCAATCGTAGATGCTCATCCCAGCTACTGTTCACTCCCCAAGTATAGGGTTGTGATGTAGTAATAAACTCGGTAAGATCGAGGTCGAATCCCACGAGGACTGGTCGTCACAACTCAAATCTATGATTCTCCTTAACTAATCCAACAAAGAATGGAATGAACTACTAAGCACAATTCTAAGAAAAAATAAAACAATTAAGAACAGGGAAGAAAATTCAATCAGAGAGAGAGCACTAGGACTTTCGAATCCACCCCTAACTATCCTAACCCTTGTTTTGTCTGTTGATTCACCTTGATCTAGATTGATACCACTTAAATAGAGAAAGCACAATCTGTGTCCTTAATCGGGCATACAGACTGTCTAATTCCTTTAAGCAATGCCATGAACAATACATCCCATGTCCTTGGTCGGGCACATGGTATGTACAATTCATTAAAGCACCCTGTTCCTTCCTCTATAGAAACCCGTTCTTGATCAGACACAAGCACCTGTAATAAGCATCCAAACAACATCCATCTATATACTTTAATCAAGTTCATAGATGGAGAAATATGGAATTTAAACCCGTCAAGCCCACTTAGAGAAAAAAAACAAATTAATTAAAATTCAAAGTAAATCAACCAATACAAGAGCTGATCAAATTAGGGGCTTCATCTCAACCTTCTAGCTGAGAGATTAGTTACCCATAAAATCCATAAAAAATATTAAATAAAATTCATAAATTAAAACTCCAAACCGAACAATCTCTCTCTCTTTCTCCTTCTCTTTCTTCTCTCCCCCAGCTCTGGATCTCCAATTCTCTAGATCTGAATGCCTTCCCCACGTCCAAAACCTCCTTTTATAGCCGGATGGTCGGAATCGGTGGCGAGTCGTGACGGACTCGAAGTGCGATTTTCGCAACCGTGATCGGTGGGCCCCACAGAGGTGTTTTCTGGAAAATCCACCCGTCCATTGGATTCAGGACGAAATTTCAGTCAAGAATGGGTGGTTTTGAAGGTCCATTGGCGCGGCCCACAGAAGAAATCTCGAAAAGATCAGTTTTGAACGTCGCCGAGCAGCCTGTTTGTGGCCTCTGTACCGCGCACGTGTGTACGCATGGGTCCAAAATTTCAACATGGGTTTGTAGTTCTCGTGGCCCTCTACAAGATGGACGGATCAGATCTTCTGTACAGGTGACGTACGGGGCCCACTAAATTCCAAAAAACTGGCAGTCGTCGTGCATTTCGCGGACGCAAACGGGGATCTCCTTCCGCTGCGAAGATGGTGGGGTCCACTGTGATGTTATTTTGAGAAATCCACTCCGTCCATTGGATGGAGGACGGAAAAACGGTCGGGAGTACACATTTTTTCATTCTTTTGATGGGGCCCACACGTTATCTAATTTCACCGTCGGTTATCTGTTCGGACGGTTAAAAACCAATTCTCACTATCTTCTGAGATTCTTCCACCTAGGCATGGGGTATGTCCTTTATTTGGACCTGATGGACGGTCCGGATCATCGGATTGAGGGATGGTGTGGACCCACAACCAAAACCCAACTCACCAGCGTCCGTCCGCTGGACGCTGGTGCGTGAGAAGGAGGGAGGCTGCGGGTCAGCGTCCCGCTGACCGCCTTAGCCGGTCCGGTGCACGGCAGCCATCATGAGTGCATGGTGCACATGCACCACACATGGGGCCCACTTATGATGTTTATGAGAAATCTGCACCGTCCATCCTCTTTCCCATCTTCATTAAACCATTGGGACTAAAATTGAGGCAGTTCCAGATATCAGGTGGGTCCAGAATCGGAGATTAATGGGCTGATTTGTCTATTGGACCACTTCCCGAGATCTTCAAGGGCTGAAATTTAATATGTACGGTTGATTTACGGCCCCCATCACATGTATGAAGTTTCGAACTGATCGGATGGCGGAAACCATGTGATCTTGCATTCTGGACCCTTTTCGGGCCCCTTTGGCTTCAATTTCTTGATTTTCTCGGATCTCGAGCGATGATCTTGGTTCCCTGGGGTCGTTCTCGTGCTCTGATGACTTCAGAACGTGAAATCCATGCTTTTAACATTATTTTGCAATTAATACTCCTGATTTCATCCTGTAACAAAAACACAATTAAAATATTCCATTAAACCTTATCATGTACGTAAAATTAGGCAATTACTGGGGTCTGGTATGTAACATTCGACCCTGATCACAACCCCCAACCAGCATTTTGCTAGTCCCGAGCAAAACATGCGAAAAATAATTTCAGAAATAAAAGATAATTCCTGTAAATTCAAGTGACAAGTGAACAGATAGCTGAGATGTGAAAATCTAAGATTCATGACTGGTATGTGGAGTTTTTCTCTTGGAATCAAGCTTACAGTAAACTTCATAATCAAGTTCAAAACATTAGTCCATCAATTAGAACATTCCTAAACATTGAGTTCCACGAGTGTAAAGTATGATCTTGACTTACAATCATTAAGAGATCCAATTGTCAATTTCATGATATCATTAGTAATTCGTGACAATCAAAACTTGAAACCAACACTTATCTCACAGATGAACTTTTCATGTTACCATCTTTTGATTTTCTTTACGAGCAGTAACGCAACTGAGGGAAATCAAATTCTCACCTATAGGGAGCAAACCTATGGCGAAAACTTGTCGCTTAATAATTTTTTTTTTTTTTTTTTTTTCATATGTCAACTATGGAGAATCAAATCCACACCTATAGGGAGCAAACCTATGGTGAAGATTATGTGACTAACTCTTTCAATTCTTCTTTATAAACTGACGTTAACAAATTTCTCAGGCTGGTTCCTTTCATGCCTAATGATTACCAAGTTACCATTTAATATCGAACTGAAAACTTAATGTGTAAGTGAGATCTGATATGGGAAATCATGGCTCAATCACTTGCTTACACCTTCTAATCATGGATTAACAATTCAAAATTGATTGTGAAATCAAGCAGATGGCCAAATCCAAGAGTCATAAGTTACCCATCACGTATCTTATAATGTTAGAATCACAACTATCCTTCAAAATCACTTTGAATTCAATAGAAATTTCAGAAAAAATTTTAAAATTTTCACAAATTTTGCTCAAGACCAAGAAAATACTGATTAGGTAACCTAATCTCCCACCCCCAACCTAAAATCTACATTGTCCTCAATGTAAAAGAAATAGGCAAACAATGCACATGGGACAATGAATAATCAAAGAGGAATGAGGGAAAGATAGTACCTGGACGGAGAATCAAGAAGCGTCTTCAGAGAAAAAAAATATCATCGCAGAACAGTTTAGCACAAGAGAGAAATCAACATGAGAAAAAATAACAAAAAGAAAAACAAAAGAAGATCCTACCATACTACTTTCGCAGGTGCTCTCGATTGTATTTAGCGCATGCAACAAGCCTTTAAACCCCTAGGTTACCCCTAGTGGACGAGTTGTAGTCTCGTGAGGGTTTGCAGTAATGTTACCCACAAACATTGAACTAACTAACTAGAAAAATGAAAAGAAATAAAATAAAAAGGCTGGGTTGCCTCCCAGGAGCGCTAAGTTTAACGTCTTCAGCCAGACAAGAACGGACCATGAAAAAAAATCTTTATAACCAGGGTCCGCCAAAGAAATTACCTCAATACCTTGATTAACCGATCCCAGACAAGTGATGTGAGTTCCCATGAGCTGTGCTATCTGCAATGAGGTAACTGACACTGTCGTCAAATAATTTAAGAACTTCTGCTCGCACGACTTCTTCCATGTGAGGATCACGCTTCCCTTGCAGTTCACGCGACATTTCCACAGCATGATCCATGCATATCGTGGGACATACTCCCTGTATTTCCACTATCTTCCTTTCAATTGCTGCCTTATATGTTCTAAGAAAATTAAGCAGCACCTTTCACTTTGTCTTCTCGAGTTCGAAACCGTGTCTTTGTCGGAGGCGTCTCAGAGGGATGAAGAGGTTCCACTTTCGCTCTCCATTTTTCAGTCTCCAAGATAGGAGTAGAGTTAAGCAGTGCATTGACTTCATGGATGGGACTATTGATGTCGAAGTCCATGCCAGCTTGTGCTAAGCAGGTCTCAAGTGGATCTTCAAAAGATGTACGGAAGGAGTCCTGCACAAGGCTCTCGATCATGTCCACTTCAAATATGTCATCCAAATCTGCGGATTGTTGTCCTGCATTAAAAACATTGAGTTTAATATTCATGTTACCAAAGGACAATTTCATAACTCCATTCCGGCAATTTATAATAGCATTAGATGTGGCCAAAAATGGACGACCCAAAATGACTGGGATCTGACTATGAAGATTCTGGACAGGCTGAGTATCAATAACTATGAAATCCACTGGAAAATAAAATTTATCAACCTGGATTAACACATCTTCAATAACACCCCGGGGTACCTTGACAGATCTATCAGCCAGTTGTAATGTTACCTTAGTCGGTTTCAACTCACCAAGTCCTAGCTGCTCATAAACCGAATAAGGTAACAAATTGACGCTCGCCCCTAAATCAAGTAATGCCTTCCCGATCTTATGATCTCCTATGCCGCAAGAAATGGTGGGAGCTCCTGGATCCCTAAATTTAGGAGTGTTATGTTGAATCATGGAGCTGAGCTGCTCTGCAATGAAGACCTTCTTATAAACATTCTGCTTACGCTTTTGAGTGCATAAATCTTTCAGAAACTTAGCGTAAGCAGGGACTTGTTTGATAGCGTCAAGCAACGGGATGTTGACTTGCACTTTTTTGAACACATCCAAGATTTCATCAAAGTTATTTCTTTTCTTCATTGGTGCCGACGTTGAGGAAAGGGTGCTTTGGGCACGTAAGGTGGCACATCGTGGTTCCTGGAGAGTCGAGAGAGCTTTTGAACTTTGGATGCATTGGTGTGACTCTCTGCTTCATCTTGATCTTTTGTTTTAGAATTTGATTCATCCCCAGGCATCTCTATTCTGTTATCAATCTGCTTGCCTGACCTAAGGGTAGTAATCGATTTGGCTTACTCATGATATTGCCTTTGGTTGGAATTAGAGCCAATCTCATACTGTCCCTTTGGGTTAGCCTCAGGTTGGCTAGGGAACTTGCCCTTCTCTCTCTCACTCAATGTGGCAGCTATTTGACCCATTTGAATTTTCAGCTTAGCAATGGATTGTGCATTTGCACAGTAAGCTTTCTTTGGTTGCCAAGAATGGGTGTGTTGGGTATCTTTTTGGAATTGGAGAGAACTCTGCATAAAAAGATGAAGTGTATCCTCAAGAGATGGGTTCCTTGCTTGTGTAGGCAGTTGTTGATATTGCGGAATTTGTTGACTGCCAACTTGGAGGTGCGGTTGCATGGGAGGATTTCCAGATGGTCCTCCTTGATGTGGTCCCTTTGCCCAAGAAAAATTTGGATGCCTAGCCCACCCTGGGTTGTATGTGTTCGAGTAAGGATCATTCCCAGGTTTTTGAAAAGTGTTCATAGCATGAACTTGTTCAGAGAGAAGTTCTGGGGATGTTGCCCCAGATGGACAAGACTGGGCAGGACTAGAACATGTGGCACATGCCTCCACTTGAGCTGTTTGTGGAGGTCCATTATTTAATACCAGAGCATCAACTTTCTTTGTCAGGTTATCAAGTTTGGCACACAACTCTGGCACGACTCCTATCTCATATATACCACCTCTCTTTTGTAGTTGGGAACTTCTTTCACCTCTATCTGAATAGTCCCATTGCTGGGAGTTTTCACACAAGGTTTCAAAAAATTTCCATGCTTCGGTATCGCTTTTGGTCATGAAGGACCCTCCACTGGTGGCATCAACCATGCGACGGTTATGGGGTGTCGACCGTCATAAAAGTATTGCACTTGTTGCCACTTCTCAAAACCATGGTGAGGACATTTAAGAAGCAAGTCCTTCCATCTTTCCCAACATTCATGAAAGTGCTCGCCCTCTTTTTGTGTGAAGTTAGTAATTTCTCTACGGAGGGCATTGGTTTTGTGAACGGGGAAGAACTTGTTTAAGAACTTCTTAGACAGTTGGTCCCATGTCGTGATAGATCCAACTTCTAGAGAATTCAACCATGCTTTCACCTTATCCTTCAAAGAAAAAGGAAACAGGCGTAGGCGGATCGAATCGTCTGAGAAGTTTTGGAACTTAAAAGTGGAGCAAATGTCTAAGAATTCTTTCACATGATGATATGGGTCCTCCTTGTCCAATCCATAAAAGGATGGCAGCAATTGTATGACTGCAGGTTTAAGTTCAAAGTGTGCTGCCGTAGTGGTTGGCAACACTATGCATGAAGGCGCATTAAATTGGACAGGAGCTGAATAATCTTTGAGAGCCTTAACTTCGGTCTCATTCGCCATTTTAATAGAATTATTTCTCAATCTTTCACGAAGTGTTCTTTCTATTTCAGGATCAAACGGCGCTAGTTCTATATTCAGATATCTACGTCCTAGCATAAACTATGTTATTGCAATGGAAGAAAAAAAACTAAACTAAGAAGCAACCTAAGAGAAATAAAACTAGGCCTAGACTATGAGATTTTAAAACAAGTTAAAACTATGTAAGTAAGAATGGGAAGAAAGAACCCGGAAAAGGAGATGAATGAGGTCAGAAAATTTAAGATGGTCCTCCTTCACTTAGTAGCTTCCTTCCTCAATTCCTGTAAACAAAAAAAACCAAATTAGGTTTCCTAAAATAATGATAGAAAAATCCTAAGTAACGGTTAATTTCTAAAAATAAAATAAAAATAAAATAAAATAAAAACTTTAACCTAAGTTAGTAAAATCCTAAGACTATGAATTATGATAAGAGAGAATCCTAAATTCAATTTGGAATGAAACAGTCCCCGGCAACGGCGCCAAAAACTTGTTCACTCCCCAAGTATAGGGTTGTGATGTAGTAATAAACTCGGTAAGATCGAGGTCGAATCCCACGAGGACTGGTCGTCACAACTCAAATCTATGATTCCCCTTAACTAATCCAACAAAGAATGGAATGAACTACTAAGCACAATTCTAAGAAAAAAATAAAACAATTAAGAACAGGGAAGAAAATTCAATCAGAGAGAGAGCACTAGGACTTTCGAATCCACCCCTAACTATCCTAACCCTTGTTTTGTCTGTTGATTCACCTTGATCTAGATTGATACCACTTAAATAGAGAAAGCACAATCTGTGTCCTTAATCGGGCATACAGACTGTCTAATTCCTTTAAGCAATGCCATGAACAATACATCCCATGTCCTTGGTCGGGCACATGGTATGTACAATTCATTAAAGCACCCTGTTCCTTCCTCTATAGGAAACCTGTTCTTGATCAGACACAAGCACCTGTAATAAGCATCCAAACAACATCCATCTATATACTTTAATCAAGTTCATAGATGGAGAAATATGGAATTTAAACCCGTCAAGCCCACTTAGAGAAAAAAACAAATTAATTAAAATTCAAAGTAAATCAACCAATACAAGAGCTGATCAAATTAGGGGCTTCATCTCAGCCCTAGCTGAGAGATTAGTTACCCATAAAATCCATAAAAAATATTAAATAAAATTCATAAATTAAAACTCCAAACCGAACAATCTCTCTCTCTTTCTCCTTCTCTTTCTTCTCTCCCTGGCTCTGGATCTCCAATTCTCTAGATCTGAATGCCTTCCCCACGTCCAAAACTTCCCTTTTATAGCTGCTGGATGGTGGAATCGGTGGCGAGTCGTGAGACGGACTCGAAGTGCGATTTTCGCAACCGTGATCGGTGGGCCCCACGAGAGGTGTTTTACGGAAAATCCACCCGTCCATTGGATTCGGGACGAAATTTCGATCAAGAATGGGTGGTTTTGAAGGTCCATTGGCGCGGCCCACGAAGAAATCTCGAAAAGATCGGTTTTGAACGTCGCCGAGCAAAGCGGCTTTGGCTTTGTGGCCTGCATGCCGCGCACGTGTGTACGCATGGGTCCAAAATTTCAACATGGGTTTGTAGTTCTCGTGGCCCTCTACAAGATGGACGGATCAGATCTTCTGTACAGGTGACGTACGAGGCCCACTAAATTCCGAAAAACTGGCAGCCGTCGTGCGTTTCGCGGACGCAAACGGGGATCTCCTTCCGCTGCGAAGATGGTGGGGTCCACTGTGATGTTATTTTGAGAAATCCACTCCATCCATTGGATGGAGGACGGAAAAACGGTCGGGAGTACACATTTTTTCATTCTTTTGATGGGGCCCACACGTTATCTAATTTCACCGTCGGTTATCTATTCGGACGGTTAAAAACCAATTCTCACTATCTTCTGAGATTCTTCCACCTAGGCGTGGGGTATGTCCTTTATTTGGACCTGATGGACGGTCCGGATCATCGGATTGAGGGATGGTGTGGACCCACAACCAAAACCCAACTCACCAGCGTCCGTCCGGACGCTGGTGCGTGAGAAGGAGGGAGGCTGCGGGTCAGCGTCCCGCTGGCCGCCTTAGCCGGTCCGGTGCACGGCAGCCATCATGAGTGCATGGTGCACATGCACCACACATGGGGCCCACTTATGATGTTTATGAGAAATCTGCACCGTCCATCCTCTTTCCCATCTTCATTAAACCATTGGGACTAAAATTGAGGCAGTTCCAGATATCAGGTGGGTCCAGAATCGGAGATTAATGGGCTGATTTGTCTATTGGACCACTTCCCGAGTTCTTCAAGGGCTGAAATTTAATATGTACGGTTGATTTACGGCCCCCATCACATGTATGAAGTTTCGAACTGATCGGATGGCGGAAACCATGTGATCTTGCATTCTGGACCCTTTTCGGGCCCCTTTGGCTTCAATTTCTTGATTTTCTCGGATCTCGAGCGATGATCTTGGTTCCCTGGGGTCGTTCTCGTGCTCTGATGACTTCAGAACGTGAAATCCATGCTTTTAACATTATTTTGCAATTAATACTCCTGATTTCATCCTGTAACAAAAACACAATTAAAATATTCCATTAAACCTTATCATGTACGTAAAATTAGGCAATTACTGGGGTCTGGTATGTAACATTCGACCCTGATCAGCTACCACCGAAGTCAATCGCACAGGCCCGAAGCATATCCTCAAGGATCTGGTTGACCCTCTCGGTCTGGCCATCGGTCTGCGGATGATACGCGGTACTGAGCTGCAAATCAGTCCCCATCGCTCTCTGGAAGCTCCCCCAAAACTGAGACATAAACCTCGAATCTCGGTCAGAAACGATCGAGACTGGAACGCCATGCAGTCTCACAACCTCCTCGATAAATAACCTCGCAAGCCGGTCCATAGACAAGGTCGCACGCATCGCGAGAAAATGTGCTGACTTCGTCAGACGATCCACAACAACCCAAATGGCGTCATGACCGCGCTGAGTCCTCGGCAAACCCATAATGAAATCTGTCGACACATGCTCCCACTTCCACATCGGGACGCTCAACGGCTGCAATAGACCAGGAGGTCTCTGATGATCGGCCTTGACACGCTGACATGTGTCACACTCGGCCACAAAACTGGTAATCTGGCGCTTCATCCCCGCCCAGAAATACTGTCTCCTCATATCACGATACATCTTCGTCGAGCCAGGGTGGATAGAAAACCGCGATCGATGTGCCTCGGTCATAAGATCTCTGCGCAACTCTGGAATATCCGGGACACATAATCGGCCTCTGAAACGAAGTCCACCATCAGAACCAATCGCAATCACCGACTCTCGATGCGCCTCTGCTCGATAATCTGTAACGACTCATCTGTCTGCTCGAGCCTCGATCACCCTTGCGACAAGAGAGGGTTGAATCGACAGGCTCGATAGCTGAACGATAGAAGACTGCAGACCAAAATCGAAGTCGTACTCTGCGATATCCTCGAGCATCCTCCACTCCTGAATCATCATGTGTGCTACCAGGCCTCGCGGCTGACGGCTGAGGGCATCCGCCACCACGTTTGCCTTGCCTGGGTGGTACTGGAGGTCAAAATCATAGTCCTTCAAAAGCTCCATCCAGCGTCTCTGTCTCATGTTCAGCTCAGACTGGGAGAATAGATACTTCAAGCTCTTGTGGTCAGAGAAGAGCTCGAACCTGACCCCATAGAGATAGTGTCTCCACACCTTCAGTGCGAAGACAACTGCTGCCAGCTCCAAATCATGCGTAGGGTAGTTCAGCTCATGGACCTTGAGCTGACGAGACGCGAAAGCTACAGGCCTACCGTGCTGCATCAGGACAGCACCCAATCCAATACGCGAAGCATCAGTAAATACAACGTATCCATCACTCCCAGAGGGAAGAGTGAGGACAGGAGCGGACGTCAGACGGTCCTTCAACTCCATAAATGCTCACTCGCATGCATTAGTCCAAACAAAATCTGCGCCCTTCCGAGTCAACCTGGTCATCGGGGCCGCGATACGGGAGAAGCCCTCAATAAAACGTCGATAATAGCCCGCCAAACCAAGGAAACTGCGGATCTCGGACGCAGTCGTGGGCTGGTTCCACTGACGCACTGCCTCAACCTTCGAGGGGTCCACTGCGACACCCTCCCTCGTCACCACGTGACCGAGGAACTTCACCTCCTCCTGCCAAAACTCGCACTTCTCCAACTTCGCATACAGCTGGTGGGCACGGAGGGTCTGCATAGCGATCTCCAAATGCTGCATATGATCCTCACGGGTCCTCGAATAAATCAGAATGTCGTCGATGAAGACCACAACAAACTGATCGAGATATGGACGGAAGACCTCGTTCATCAACTGTATGAAGACCGCGGGTGCGTTGGTCAGTCCGAAGGACATGACCTGAAACTCAAAATGACCGTAACGCGTCCGGAAAGCCGTCTTCGGGATGTCCTCCTCTCGGACACGAATCTGATGATAACCGGAACGCAGGTCAATCTTCGAAAAGAACTGTGCACCCTGCAGCTGATCAAATAAATCGTCTATCCTCGGGAGTGGGTACTTGTTCTTAATCGTGACCCGGTTGAGCTCGCAGTAGTCGATGCAGAGCCTCAACGAGCCATCCTTCTTCCTAACGAAGAGTACCGGTGCTCCCCAAGGTGAACTGCTCGGACGAATAAATCCAAGCTCTCGCAACTCGTCCAACTGCCGCTGTAACTCATGCAGCTCCATCGGTGCCATACGATATGGGGCCTTCGAGATAGGCACGGTACCAGGCACAAGATCAATCCCGAACTCAATATGGCGTCGAGGCGGTAATCCCGGAATCTCCTGAAACACGTCGGGAAAGTCGCAGACAATCGGAATATGATCGATACAATCGACAACGGGCTCCACATCGGCGCAGGACATCAAGCATGACAACGACTCTCCTCGGGGCTCGGCAACAAACTGAAACTGCGGCAAGCCGGGTATGCAGAACGTGACTATCCTCGCGGAACAGTCCATGATGGCGTGGTACTCGGCAAGCCAATCCATGCCCAAGATGACATCGAAATCTGTCATCGGCGGACAAATAAGTCTGCAGGTAAGAATATATCACCGACCAAAATGGGGCAAGACGAACAGGAACGGCTCAACACTGTGGTCTTCCCCAATGGCGTCGATACGGTCAATCCCTCGCTAGAAAACTCGGTCGGTAATCCAGTCGATCGACAAAAATCCTCAGACATGAAGGAGTGCAAAGCACCGGAATCAAACAATACTCGGGCGATGCATGAAGAGACAGGAAGTATACCCTCAACGACTCCTCCTGAGGTCTGTGGGTCCTGCTGAGCCGCATAAAACCTAGCCTGAGCTGGCTGGGGAGGTGCCTGTCCCCTCTGAGGTCCCTGGTGCTGCTCTTTGCCTGCGGCTGCTAATTTGCCTATCTTCTTGTCTCTGTCTTCTTCGGGGCCTCGTGGCTGAGGTGGCTGAGGTCGCTGTTGATGGGGCCACCGCCGCTTCTTTGTCTTGGCTGAAGCTTCTTGTGGTCGCGGTAATCTGAGAGACTAGCTGCGGTCCTCTGACCGCTCTTGTAGATGAGGACGGGGGCACTCAGATATGCGGTGTCCAGAACCTCCACATCCAAAATAAGTCCCCGAAAAACAAGCTGGGGGTGGCGCGAGAGGTGCCGCCGACACTTCTTGGTCTTCTTGGTGTCACCGGTACTTCTTTGGTACTCTAGCGGGCGGATGATCCCTATACCTCTGTGGTCGTCGATGCTGCTGAGAGCTACTGGACTAGGCTGGCCTCTTTCGGCCTCTCCTCTGATCTTGACCGCTCTGAGAGTCAGCCCACTCAGTCTCGTAGATCTGGGCCCTACGTACTACCGCCTGAAAGGTCAGGAGCTCGTGCCCAATAACACGGCCTCGAAGACTGTAACGTAAGCCGCTCTCGAAACGGCGGGCTTTCCACCCCTCATCATCAACCATATATGGCGCATACCGTGACAACGCCACGAAGCGAGCTGCGTACTGCGCCACGGACATATCTCCCTGTACTAGAGTCTCGAACTCTCGTGCCCTCTGACGACGAATGTGGTCAGGGAAGTACTGCTCCTCGAATCGGCTGATAAAATCCTCCCATGTCCAGACATGATCGAGTCCTACGACACGGGTAACAGAGGTCCACCAGTGCTCTGCCTCACCCTGGAAAAGGAATGTGGCCAATCGGACTCGCTGCTCGGTCGTACATGACATAATATCGAAAATCTTCTCCACATCGGAGCGCCATCTCTCAGCTGCTGTCGGATCTGGCTCGCCCTGAAATCGTGGAGGATCCATCCGTCTGAACTCGCGGAGAAGGGCACTCGCGCGCTCCTGCTCTGCCTGAGCTGCAGAAACAACCGGGCGTACGCCCCCCCAAGTGCGGTACCGCCACGGCACTGTAACATCTGCTGTAACTGCGAGGCACTCACAGGCACGGTCGGATCCGCACCGGCATCAGGCGAAGGAAAGTCATCCTCAGGCAGAGGGGCAGGAATCTCTGGGGGTGGAACGAGAGGCGCGGGTGGTAAGGCTGGAGCCTCAGGTGGTGGATCGGGGCGCGCTCGGATCGCTCTCCTAGGCGGCATGTCCTATGGAAAAGACAAGGCGCCAATAAATTTCGAGAATCGCACGTTAGGGAAGTCAAACGGAAGGTTTTGCACTTGGAACCTAACCGCCTTCAACTCATAGCAAACATGTGATGCCGTTCTCGGTTATTCCCAAGTTATGCTTTGATACCAACTTCTGTCACGCCCCGAACTCGGAGACCGGACTCACAAAATTCCCGATCACCGAATCCGGCGCCGACAGCCTCCGTAGAACCCCATGCTCGGCTCCCGGCGCCCATACGCCAGGTTCCGATCCTGGGATGCTACAAGGAGGATTTCTAATAATCCATTTGATTCGTAATGAGCATAACCAAGCATAACCCATGAACAATAAGCACAAGAACACCATCACAAAATCCACTATGAACAAAAACTTTGAATACAGTGCGTAGAAAGGGAAATACAAGGTAGTGCAAATAACAAAAACTCCAAAAGCTCGGCGGCACGCTCCAACTGCGGCGAGACTACAACTGCGTCCTGGCGTCACCTGCACGCATCAATCGTGCATAAGCTTATAGAAAGCTTAGAGGGCGGTGTAAGTGTGTGCGAACGTGCTCAGAATGCAATGCCGGAGTAATGCGAAATCATGCTGATAAGTACGAAATGCAACTAGCCGTACCAAGGCTATGCAGTACAAGATGTAAATGCTATCGGCCATACCAAGGCCATGTGATGCAATATGTAAGTCAAGCATGCCAATCCTCATACCAATGCAACTCCTCACTAGAGCATCAAATCAGTACGGTTCTCAGTCTGGATAATCACCGGGGTTCAATACACTCCAAGTGGCACTGTCTCTCTCCAAGCAGCACAGTCCAAGTGAGCGTAAGAAACCTCACTATCCGCCTGGCCAATAGTCAGCCAATACCTATCCGGCACGTCGATAGCGAACCCATTTCCGAGCTGGTCAAACTCAGCCTAGTAATGCCCCCTGCTCTCGGGCGAGTAAGGCCACCACTCCTTTCCAACCGACCACGACACAGTGGGAGACGCGGCCTCATGGTATTCGGCCCTCGTGCGCTCGTATATCCACTCGGTCTCGACGTTGGAGTCATCCTCTGGTACCATCGGGTTCAGGGACTCTCACCTAGGGACATCTATGGCGCCCCAATTGCTTGGAACAAGATTTTCCGGTATCCAACCAGCCACCCACGATATATGTCCGTGGAGGCTATAGGCCTGATGTCGCTAGGGCATATCTCAATCATACAGATGCAAATGCATGAACCACACTACCAATCATGCAACCATCCTGCGTGAAGCACATGCTCATGTAGGGCAACTCCGCCTATCGGGGGGGCCGTAAAGAGTCTGCCCAGAAGGCACATGCTATGATCAGACACTCCTCATCTCAAGCATACATATGATGCGTATGATCATGAGTCATGGGCTGTGCTAAATATGTTATAAAGCAATAAACTATCCTCTCAATGAAGATGGGCCTACATGAAACAGATACGAGCCTATCAGTGGCCTCAGGGAGAGTTATAATGTGGACATCGAACCAACATTACTCATACAATGTGGACGTCAAACCAACATTGTCTCCAAGGCTCGGCTCACCTCAAATACCATTAAGTAAATCCTGGTGGAATCACACATTGCAATATGCCTTAGGTACATCCCACTGGGCCCTAAATACATCAAATGGGCCGTATCTCATACGCCCTATAGTCATCAAGTGGGCCACCTCAATGAACCTCACCAATGGGCCTTAGGTACATTGCAATGGGCCATCATCCATGGGCCTGAGAATGCGTTAAAATGAGCCCAATCACATAAGCTCTATGTGTATCAAATGGGCCTAATCACATAGGCTTTATATATATCAAAATGGGCCTCAATATTGGGCCCATATATCTGCCAAGATGGGTCTAAATGCATGGCCCATATATACCAAAGTGGGCCTCAATAATAGGCCTATAAATATCCAAGTGGGCCTTAATAATGGGCCCAAAAAAATACATCAGGATGGGCCCAAGTACATGGGCCCATATGCATCCAAGTGGGCCACATGTGAAGCCCACCATAATGTTTACTTGAAATCCAACCCATTCATAAGGCCACGAGACTAGGGCCCACCGTGATATTCATTTGCCATCAAACCTGTTTATAAGGTCACACGTGACAGGTCACACGTGACCTGGGCCCACGGCCAGGGAGCCAACCGAACAGGGGCCACCGTAATGTTTATTTGCCAACCGACCTTTGATAAGGTCACATTAGCAGGGTCCCACCGTGATGTGGTTCACAAATCCAGCCCATACATTATGTGTGTTTCCCCAAATTGACCGTCCAGACCAAGTCTCATCCACATCAGAAATTCAGGTAGGCCCCACCAAGTGTTTCTATATGGTTTAGGCATGTCATCACATGATTTAGATGGTATGGGCCACCTGAGATACGTATACGGCTGATTTTTGGAACAGGCCCATTTTTAGAAGTGGGCCCCACAATGGACGGTGTTGATGATCGAAATGCATCACAGTGGGGGCCCACAGCTGGAGCCGTGAGGCCCAGCGTCCGCCCGCCCGTTACGCATGCAGTGCAATGACGGCCTAGCTTCATGCGCTAAACAATGAAAGAATGATGTTTTAAAATTTTATTTATTTATTTATTTTTTTTTGTTTTGGGGCCCACCAAAATGTGATTCGCAATCCAGCCCATCCATTTTGTGTGTCCCGAGTTTTAGGCCGTCCAGACCGAGTTTTAGCTGTATCCAAACTTCAGACGGACCCCACCAAGTACTTTTATATGTTTTAGCGTGTCTTTACATGGTTTTAGATGGTATGGCCCACCTGATGATCATATCTCTTTAAACTTTTGGCCCAACGCCTAAAGTGGACTGTAGAATAGATTGGACGGCGTGGATCACATACCTACATCAAGGTGGGGCCTGCATGAGCAGCCCACTAAAAAAATTTTACTTTCTTCATTTTTTTTTGTTAGAACGCCTACGTCCAGCGTCTCTGGACGCTGGACGGTTTGGATAAAAACTGCCTCATGGTGGGTTCCACACGTGAGTGGCCCACGTTAATCAAGGTAGGTCCCACATGGACGTGCATCATGGTGGGTCCCACCCACATTAACCACCTCAACTAGGGATAGATACCAAGGCCTCAAGTGTTGAAAGGAGGTATATCCACTCAGTCTACCAGGTTGAACTATGGATCAGGGTATTTCATGGTGGGTCCCACCATTCATGTTGGATGGTATAAATGGAGCTCTAAATGGTGGGGCCCACTACATCCAATTGGGTAAAAGAGAGTATAAGAGAGAGAGAAAGAGAGTGACGGTAAAGGAGGGAGGGACCCCGCCACTAATGGGCCCTCCCTTAAACAATACATACATCATGTGGGTCCCACAACAAGTGGGCCCTTTAAAATTGAAAGCAATGGTATAACACCCACCTATTGCACTCCACCTTGCTCCCTTGGCTTGGAAACTTCTCACTACGGTTCTTATGGACGTTGATCGGGTTTTAACGGTGCGGATGATGATCGGACGGTTGAGATGGAAGATGAGGAGGTGGGCCACACTTAGGATTTTGGGGAATTTTTTGGGAAGCTTGGAGATTGCTTGGCGTATGAGAGGGAGAGAATGGGAGAATGAGAGAGAAAAAAAAGAGAAATAAAATAAAAGGAGAGGGAGGGATGGAGGGATGATGTCATGGGCATAGGTAGAGTTGAAAAAGAGAGAGAGAGTAGACTTGGGCTTGCTTGTGTAAGAGAGAAGCATGGGTTGTTGTACTTGGGTAGGTGTGACTTGACATTGATTGATTGATTTGATTGATGGGACATCTCGTAGAGATTCCCTCGAAGTTCGTAACGTGCGGTGTTTTATTCGAATTGAACGCAGGCCGACATCTTCTAGCCTGGATATCGGGTCAGTGCGTGAGTCGCGGCGTTAGAATCGCGGTGACGGCGCGGTCGCCAAGATACAGGTTTCGAGTCGAGCCGACTTCGGCATGCGGGAATCGGCTTAGGATCGTGCGCAACGTCAGAAATGGGTCGAGGGTTGCCGGAATTCGACCGGTAGGATCGCGGAAGCCTACGAAACTGTACGGACTAAGGTACGGGTCTTACATCCAGTTTATTCATTATTAACACCCGGTTTTCTCGGGCACGAGTACAAACTCTGGCCATAAAAATTCAGGCTGTTACAGTTGGTATCAGAGCCCAAGAATGAGATTAACTAGGCCTGAGGGGAGTGGACCACCATAAACTTTAAGACCTATAAATAGGTACATACACTCAACAGATTTCTAAAGGAGTTGAAGAATAAGAAACCACAATTAGGTCCCCCCAATTGGAAAATTTAAGTCAGACATGAATTTAGAAATTATGAATCTAGGTCCCCATCAACCTTCTTATATATATAAAAAAAATTTCAAATCCATTGTCGACTAGTTAGTTAGGATACCCTGCTTTCATCCAGTCGGTCCAGGTTCGAAAACCAGTAACTAAACCATAATCAGGTGGGGCTTGTGTGAGTTAAATCAAATCACAAAGTCTCGGGGATCGAGATTTAACAGGATCATGAATTGATACAGGTAAATCCTCTGTACTGCGCAGGCAAAGGATCCGTGTATCGGGCTCAAGCCCACTACGACCGTCTATTTATATTACCTCGAACATAAGAAATAGGGAATCTTTAGAGACACAAAGGATGACTTGTGTAATGGAAGTACTAAATTTCGGGGGCAAAATTATGTTTAAGGGGGGTAGATTGTAACGCCCCGAACTTTTCGATACTCGAGCATCGAAAATCCTCGAGCGTTATCAAGAAGTTAATAAGTGAACTATACCGACTAACGATCCTAACCTCACACCTAGTCCATAACTCCATCTGACTGTTAAGAAGGATCCCCATTCATAAACCAGGACATCGGACCATTGATCACAGGATTGGATATAAGTACCATCTTTTAACTAAACCAATGAATAACTCCTTATCTATAGTAATTTAGACGGAGGTTATTTTATAAGAATTACTTGGAAATGTGCCTACCACCACGTCGACCCATTAGATTTCACAAAACACTCAAATCAACAATAATTACGTAATTGCCATTAACCCAAACCACTGAATCCTAGAGCACATGGTTCCCACAATCCGATTCATGCGAAACCTCGTACCAGGACCACTTAGCATAGACTAATCACACAGGTCGACTTGCAGCCTTTGAAACACCATTGAAGTGGCCCAAAATTGAGGAAATTTACGTAAATAGTCCATTTGGACCACCTAACCTTTGGATATCCTGCAAATTTCGGGCTCAACCGCTTAAATAAGATGGAAAAATGAATGAACGGCGTAGATTCCTCAGAAACATCACGGTGGACCCCACCTCGGATGTTGAGCGCATGTACAGGAGTGGTCCCGCGGAACACTGTACTTGGAGTCGGTCAGCAGGGCGCTAACCCGACTTGCGTCCGCAAAAGGAGAGGACTCCCTCCTTTCCGCCGCGCGAAACGGACGGTCTGCATCCATTTTGATGGGATTGTGGGCCACCATCACGCCCCACGTGGACGATCTGAGCCGTCCATCGTGTTCAGGAGGGGGATTAGATCAAAATCTTGTTATCCATGTACATCCATACATGCATTTAAGTTCACAGCAATAAGGAATATGTTACTGCGTCGATTGGTGGTGTGGCTCATCCAAAAGTCGAATTCATTCCAGACTTAGGCTCATGATCAGGGACTGATCCAGAAACCCAAATAAGGGGGTGATGATCTATATGGTCAGCCGAAGTGGACCCCACCGACCACAGCAGAAACAGAAACACGAGGCTTTCCGCAGATCCCGCAGGTTGAAGTCGTTGTGGCCCACCACGTCTAACCAAAGAAAAAATCTGGGTCGTTCACAATGTTGGCCATGCAAAATCGATCCTTCCCACGATGAGCAAACGATCAACCAACGTGATCACCGGACTGATCCAAGAATCCATGTTATGCGATACGGATCACAGTAACGAAAGTTCCGCACCCGACACGAACGAAACCTCGTCTGGATTCGCGTAGATGAGTCTAGAGACTCTCTTCGTCTATAAAGGGTCTTCACCCGAAAAGGAAAGAAGGAGGAAAACGAGAAGAGAGAGAGAGAGATAGAGGGAGAACGATGGAGAAAGAGAGTTCAGGAGAGAGGGTGGAAGCTATCAGCAGCTCCGTCCGCCCAAGCCTACTACCAATCAGCAACGAAGAAAAAAAAAAGAGAAAAGGAAATGAAGGAAAAGCAAGGAAGAAAAGAAAAGAGAAAGAAAAAGAAAAAGAGAAAGAAAGGAAGAAAGAAAGGGAGAATTCCGAGTTGAGTTGAGTCGAGTCGACTCACTGAGTTGACTCGAGGTCAGGTAGGTTGCTTGGATTGATTTCTTTTATTATTTTTTTTCCCTTTCGTCCCAATAATTGATGTGGAACAACACTCGTATAAATTAGATTATATATATATATCACACACACACACACATACATATACATATATATATATAATTATAATTATTGGTTGAAAAAAAAATATAAAGCCGAACTTTTAGTTTACCAAATTAAATTGAATACAATAGTAATATGAATCAAGCCTTAATCTTAATTATTTGGGCCTTGTGAATAAGGACGCGATTTGAATCCTAAGGTGCGCTTCTGACCATCTATCTTTGGTAATAGCAGAAGGATAATCAAAGGTGAGGGTTTTATCCTTTAAAGCTTACAGTAATTTAAGTTGATTTAATTATTTTATCTTATATCGCATTCCTGTTATTTTATCTGGCCTTTTCATGCCTTTGATGTTATGGATTATCATGTCTTTCATGATTACATGTTTTTCTGGGAATTATCATATCTAATTGGTTTATTTAATATCATTACAACTATTGGCCCTTTTTGGGATTATGACTTGATGTCAAATACAAGAGAATTTCTCTGAATTCATGCGAGGCCATGGGTACAAGCCTTGCCCTGCCTTATTCATTATTGAGTTGGCTCTGCCACTTGTCTTTATATTTGAGTTGGTTATGCCACTCGTCTTTTTATCTGAGTTGGCTCTGCCACTCTTCTTTTTGAGTTGACCATTGTCACTCTTCTCTTGTTATGTTGGCCATTGCCACTTCGCTTTGAGTTGACCATTGTCACTCTTCTCTTTATTATATTGGCCTTGTGCCGTCTATCTTTAAAGGCATGGGCATGTGTTTTGTTATTCCAGAACCTCCATGATTCAGTTTATATTCTTCATGATTCAGCTATATTCTTTATAAGTGCAAGTGTTGTGTTATGAGGTATCACAACTAGTGAATCGATTATCTTATCATGGACGTAATGCGTTACAGGTAGCGGCCCTCTTGGTCGGCACGTAATTCCGTGGGTTGGTTGGCGTGGTGCACAATCGATGTATGTAAATCGGTATACGTGTTACATCAACTTTTCGGGATTGGATGTCGCAATTAGTCGCTCCATGAACACATCGTGTTACGTAAATCCCCTAACCGCGTGTTGTGTTGCCTTGAGATGTTCGCATAAATCCACGCTAGCGTTGGCCATGCCGGCAAATATCCGTAGTTATGGGATGCGGGTCGAGCCGGGTTTTCTATAAATTATATTCCACCTTGTGACGATCACTACGTATGATGAGCCGCACACACTATGCTAGGCATGCATCTCATGTAGGTTGTTTGTGCATGATGATACCCTCGTGTCAGTGGAGCACGGGACGTATCAGACCTTTACTTTACCTATTATAAATCTCTTGAATTATTGTTAATCTTGAAGGGTAACCTTCACTATGAGTAGGGCATTGACCCTCTCCCAACCGTACAGTTGATGCAGGTGACGTACAGAGTGAAGACTTAGAGAGCTACTTCCCTATAGAAGATTACGTTGAAAAAATGGGAAGCTAAATTGCTTAATTAGATTTACACTTCCGCTGTGAACTCTGATGATGTAATAAACCTCTAATTATGAGGCCTTGATTATTCCTTTTACTCTAATGATATATAATCAATACAGTTAATTGCTCTCTTGTAAATGTTACCTTCATGAATGTATCTGGATGTGATTAAATAAATGAAAAAAAAATAGGGCGCGATTTCAGAGCATCCAGTTTATTCATTATTAACACCCGGTTTTCTCGGGCACGAGTACAAACTCTGGCCGTGAAAATTCGGGCTGTTACAGTCAGGCCCGTCAAGTAACCCGATATGTCTAATGTATGTTCACCATGTTTGGTCGCTACTGCTTGAACCTAGGGTACCAAACTTACCAGTGGAATCCGGTTAACCATGGTACCTCGATCCACTAAGACTCATGAGCCGGGCATGGTGGTATGGGACACCGTGGTCGAGCTATCGGCCTACACTGGGGCTACGTGCCTCCCCGTAGTGACCAGTGAGCAACCAGACTCGTGAGCCGATTATGGTGGTATGGGACACTATATTCGAGCTGTCGGCCTATACTACTTGATAGGTGATGGGGGAGTGGTGCAACGATTCCGTGTAACAGCCCTGGCAGCCCTGACCGTATCCGGTGTAGTGACCTCGAGTATACTCTAAATCTATGATGAGGCGACGAGCCTTCCCGTATTAACAGAGTATAAGATAGGCCTGTATTAATAAGGTGATGGGGGAGTGGTGCAACGATTCCACATAACAGCCCTGACAGCCCTTGCAGTGACCTAGAAACACACCATTGTATGAGATTGTCTAGGACTGACGACCCTAGAATGGATCATGTTTGGGAATGATACAAGGAATGTACGTTAGTTTCCCAATCCTGCTATTTGAAATGGACTAATAACAACTCGGTAATCATGCTCAGCATGCATTGCATGTGCCTGGAAGATGTGGAGCACTGAGGGATGAAAGCATGCCGTAAACGAAGATGGTGTCGCATGAGGGAGTATGTCAGTGAGGGCATCCATCATGACTGCATTCATACTTGCATTAATAAGAGTAGTTAGGAGTGTTTGATTGTACTGCTTTATCATTACTGCTTGACTGTATTGATAACATGTTAACCTATGCTTTATTGTTCCACTGAGTTAGTTACTCACTCCCACGTTACGGGACGGTGTTCCGAACACACACCAGACTTTATCTGATTGCAGATGGCGACGCTATTCCTGAGGCGGAGCCGGACTTTTGTGACGATGAGGATGTCTTCTCGTATATGTTGTTTATGGCGACTCCATTTGAGCCGTGTCTTGATCGATGGGATTACAGGGATGTTGACTATATGACACTACACCTTTGGTATATTTTGAAATGTACTTGTGATTATTTAACCTGGTATTGTTATCACACTCTGGAGACTCACTACAGTTTATATATTACATATAGCTATCACAGTCTTCCGCTTGCAATTTAACTGTCTCTGGAGTATGATATGTTGTTTTGGCTTAATCTTACTCATGTTTAATGCACAAATACAGTCAACATTCAATCATCATTCATTTTGTTGCATAAGTGATGTTCTGGAACTCAGGAGTTAAGTTACTACTCGACCCTCGATTTTTCGGGATATTACAAAGACCTTACCTCCCCATTCCCTTCCTTACAACACCCATCCATATCATCCCATCACTCATCTCTCTCTCTCTCTCTCTCTCTCTCTCTCTCTCTCTCATTCTCTAGCAATTTTCCAAATCCCATGAGAGCTCCAATGTCTAAGCTCCTTTCTCCCAAATACTAAGTGTGGCCCACCTTCTCATCTCCCATCTCAACCTTCCAATGACCATCAACCTCCATCAAAAGTGAAGGCAAGGAGCATAGGAGTCCAAGGGATCAAGGAGGAGTGCAATAGGTGGGTGCTCTACCGTCGATTTGCATTTGAGGGTCCACTTGTAGGTGGAACCCATTATGATGTATATGTTGTAATCATGAGGGACCCATAGTGGCGGGATCCCTCCATCACCGTCTCTCTCTCTCTCTATTCGTTTTGATGAAGTGGGCCCCACTAATTTGTGTTTCATTCGCACCGTCCATCATGAATGGTGGGACTTCACCATGAAGTGCACCTACATCCCAGTTGTCGAAGGTCTGGACATACTCATATCCATAGCTCAACTGGCAGACTAAGTGGAGATACCTGGTTTCGACACTTGGGTCTTGGTATCGATCCCTAATGGGGTGGTTAACATGAAGTACGTGTACTGACGTGGGTGTATACTAACAAGCTAACCTGGTGGGTCCCACACGTGTGGATTCACCTCTCGTACATTGAATCTGAACCGTACATCAGTGACGTCCAGCAGCATGTAACTGCTGTACCGTCAGCTAGATCTGTGGGCCCCACCACATGATGTATGTGTTACATCACAACCGTCCAAATATGTGGGACCCGCCATTAACCGTCCATCCCGGCACTAACAACACTGGCACCTCACTCTCTCTTTCATCCACACACGTGTATATATATATATATATATATTATATTTCAGTATATAGCATATAATATACTAATATTATATTATTAATATATGTAATATGGTGGGCCACTTCAACGTGGGACCCACCTTTAATAGGTAAATCAGCTGCCGTTTTTATTTTATTTTTTATGTATGTGTATATGTAACGCCCTGAAAATCGAGGGTCGAGCATAAACTCAACTCCCGAGTTCCAGAACACCACTTATGCAACAAAATGAATGATGATTGAATGTTGACTGTATTTGTACATTGAACATGAGTGAGATTAAGCCAAAATAGAATATCATACTCCAGAGACAATAAATTAGCAAGCGGAAGACTGTGATAGGTAGATAAAATATATAAACTGTGGTGAGTCTCCAGAGTGTGATAAAGTTACCAGGTTAAATAATTACAAGTAAATTATACCAAGTTATGTAGTATGATCTAATCAACATCCCTGTAGCCCCGACAATCAAGGTCGCCATCTGCAATCAGACAAAGTCTGGTGGGTGTTCGGAACACCGTCCCGTATCGTGGGAGTGAGTGATCAACTCAGTGGAACAATAAAGCATAGGTTAACATGTTATCAATTCAATCAAGCAGTAATGATAAAGCAGTACAAATCAAACAATTCTAACTACTCTTATTAAATGCAAGTATGAAATGACATGATGTATGCCCTTGCCAAACCACCCTCAGCGACATCATCTTACGTTCGTGAATGCTTAACTCCCTCAGTGCGCCACGTCTACTAAGCACATGCGGTGCGATGATGATCATGATTACCAAGTTATTATTAGTCTATTTCAAACAGCAGTATTGGGAAACTAAGGTACCTCCCTTGTATCATTCCCAAACATGATCCATTCTAGGGTCGTCAGTCCTAGTTAATCTCATACGATATTATGGTTTGAGAGGCGTAGCGAAGGCATCACAAAGGGCTCGTCACCCGTCAGCACGGATACAGATCTCACCGTATGCAGCTCAATTGCTGACCGTCAGCTCGAGTATAGGTCTCACCGTACTCGGATCAACTCATACTCTAGTTGCTGTGAAAGACTCGTCGCCAATCACAGACTCTTGGAGTATACTCGAAGATACTACGGAGGACTCGTCACCCGTCAGCACGAGCACAGGTCTCACCGTACTCGGCTCTCGCCGTAAGTATCGACAGCTCGAATATAGTGTCCCATACCACCATAATCGGCTCACGAGTCTGGTTGCTCACTGGTCACTACGGGAGGCACGTGGCCCCAACAGAGGCCGACAAATTTCACCATGGTGTCCCATACCACCATGCCCGGCTCATGAGTCTCGGTGGATCGAGGTACCATGGTTAAAAGGGATTTCACTGGTAAGTTTGGTACCCTAGGTTCAGCGTGCGACCAAACATGGTGAACATACATAAGACAGATCGGGTTACTTGACGAGCTCGGCTAGCTCGAGCGCACAACAAGTTGAACGACATGAAGTGCATAAGCACTTCGCGTGGCCAACCACTATCGCCAACGGAAGTACGACTCGGGTTCGTCGAACACATCTCACGTGGTAAATGAATCGCAGCCACGAATTCAATTCTGGTACCGATTGTCTGGACTATAATCATAGCCTCAAACATGATAACTTGCAGATAGATAAAGCAGTAATGGAGCAAGATTCAACTCATACAATCAAGGTATGGTATTATCCGTTTAGGGCTGCCAGGGCTGTTGCACGCACTCGTTGCTCCGCTCCCCCATCACCCATGACGGATCATACAACGTAAATATAAATTTAAACATATGCATTACATAGTTATAATCATAAAGCAGTTGAGCATGTTATGAATCACAACATAAGCATGATTTTATACATGTTCAATTTCTAATCACACAACAATCCAAGGAGATCATACACATAGTTAAAAGAGGTTGAGAATCACATCTCAACACCCTTATACATTACAATTTGCTAACTACTACTCATGCAGACATTTCAAGAAACACTTAAACAAACATACATCAACATACATGACATATGTCGATCACATAGGCATTAGGCCAAATCCTTTCACTAGGGAGTTGCCCCAATCATAACACGCGTACACCCACGACGGATAGTCATGGCAAGCGTGAATCCAAGTTCCATATTCATTCAGTCATTTCCGCAAACACTTGGGCCACACATTTTAGCATATATAGTGTATATTGGTCGTGGCGTGATTTAGGGAAAATCCTTTCGTCAAAAGGGTATCGCCAATACAACAATCATGAATCCATGACAATTAATCATGGCGAGCACGAATGAGAATTCTATACTCATTCAGTCATTTTCACAAACACTTAGAATACACTATTACAACATACATGGTGTATGTTAGCAAAACACGTATTAGGGCTATCCTTTAGCCAAGTGAGTATTTTATCCATGTATAATATATTACTACAGCAAATAATCATGATAAATACATCTCCAAAATTTATACGTATACAGTATTTTCTAAAATACGCATTTTCAACATACATAGAGTATACAAGCAAACATGTATTACGGCGATTCCTTTCGCCAAGAAAATATTTTATACACACATAATATATTTATACGACAATTAATCATGACAAACACATCGCTAAAATATACATGTATACGGTACTTCTTACAATACCGTATTTCTACATACATAGTGTTTATTAGTAAACATGTATTTAGGCGAATCCTTTCGCCAAATAAGTATTTTATCCATACGACAAATAAACATGTCAAACACATTTCCATAAAAAATACGTATACGGTATTTTATACGAATACCTAGAGTATGTGAAATTCCAAATTCTACAATTCTAATCGAAACAGAAAACGGAAAGCACTTTGTACATGTGCAATTGCATGCAGATCATGAATCTATCATTATCTGACATTGAAAGCGTTGAAAACCATAACCTATACACCTAAAGTCCGCACCTTGTGTCGTAGAATCGTACGGAGTCGATAGGTTCGCTAAGCTTCCGTATACGGGAGTTTGGCAACCTAGAGAATGAAATAGGTTAGCTATTTCCAAACCTACAACTGTCTAATCCCCCAAACAGGTTAGGGTTAGGGTTTATTACCTAGAAATGACGCCGGAATCGCCGGGAAAGCGGCAAGAAAGAGGCGGTGCAGCCCGTGGAGCGGCAGGGAAGTACGGCAGGGAGTAGCTCCCACTTCTCCCTCACTTTCTCTCTCTTTTCCCTCTCTCAAATCCAAATTCGTATGGCTGGAATGGGAGAGGGTTTAAGGTCCTTTTATAGCCTAGAACCTTCCCAAAATAGACTCAGGTTCAAGGGTTACTGCTAATATAGGTATTTCGTCACTTTTCCGGCTCAAAAGAGAGGTTCTGGTGGCCCTCCTTGAGCCAAATGTCAGACTTAAGCTCACCACCTATGGATCTATGTGGGATTACGTTTTCGACTCGATCGGATTCCCAGATCGCACGTGGCGGACCACTTTCAGTTCGACGGTCAGTGGGCCACGATCAGAAATTCCAAGTACATGTAAATGTTCCTGAAATTTTTCTTAATCCGAGGGTGTAATTTGGTCTGATTCTGACGGTCAGGTTGCTTAATACTGACGCGTCAACGAATGGTGCCAGATCACTATTCCTGATATTTATTTTGAAATGGGAATAGTGTTTTTCACACACCCTCGCTCCGAATCGAAACGAATGGTCGTGGGACATCGGATGGACCTGATTTTTAAGATGATTGTCAAGTCCAGTGAGACGGTCCTAGTTCCTTAACTTCGTGTTAATCGGATTTCCGATGTGCGGTCTAGACCTAATACGAAGTTTCGAGATGCTCCGTGAGCAGACGTATGTAATGAGATTGATCCTAAGTTTTAGGGTAACCTAGCGTCAATGATTCTACAAGTTTTGAGTCTTGCAGATCATATTTAAAGCGATTCAAATGGATTTCATGGCTAATCTAGTTTAGCACTTAGTTAACTTTGTCAAATTTCTAAAGGATTTAATCCTAAGTGATTTCCGTCTGAGGTGGTACTTAGTCCTTTGTAGTTTGTATATAAAGTGATCCAAGTAATACTACTTAGCTAGTTTAAGATAGTGTCTAGGGCGAAAGTGCTTTGAAAAATTGGAAGATCAAGGTGGTGAAGGGTTGGATTTGTGAAGGAAATGGGTTAAGGAGCGATTTTAGACTGTGGGATTCAGTTCTGACAAGTTACTAAGGTGTTAGGATCGACCCATTGCCTAAGGACGTCTCATTCCAGGTTGACAAAAATCCGGGGTGTTACAGTATATAATATATAATATTATATAATATATTATATTATATTTAAATAAATGTTATGGTGGGCCACACCCACGTGGGACCCACCTGATGATCGGATTGGATGGCGTACCTCACACAGCGCTGCTGCTGTGAGGTTGACGTCAGCAAGTTCTGGTGGGACCCACTGTAATTGTATGTGTTTCGTCCATCTGGACGGTGCCACGTACGCCCTACCATGATGGATGTCTTCCATCCATCCGTCCATCCATCTGTCTCACTGGCCACTGGCCATGCTCGTGGACACCACCTACATATATCTGCTTCGTCTGCTCCGCCTGTTTGGACGGTGACATGTGCGGCCCCATTATGATGTATATACTTTATGCATGTGCTGCATCTATACCATCCATCAATGGACCCATGACACCAGCAATTCTATGGGGCCCGCTGGTGTATGTGTTATATCTAAACCGTCCATCCACTTGGCAGACTCGTCTCAAGGCTTGAAACTGAAAATAAGACAAATCTAATATCATGTGGACCACACTACAGAAAACAGTAGGTTTGGACGTCTACCATTAAAACCCTTTGGGTACAGAAGTTTTGGACCAATATGATACTTGTTTATCCTCTTAATACTTGGTCCTTGTGAACTTATGAACAGACTGGATGGAAATTAAATGCTATGGTAGGGCCCGCTGGAATTTAATGATGAAAATCTTTATCACCACTATTATTTGTGGTATGGTCCAGACGATCCTTAAAAAATGATTCTTTTTTTTTTCTTTTTTTTTTTTTAAATATTGCTCTATAATGATCTCTAACAATGGATGAAGGGTGTAGTTTGACTCGGCCCATTCGAGTCAACCCATTAACTCGGCCCATTTGTATTGGCCCATTTGATCGGCCCAATTAACTTGGCCCATTTGAGTTGGCCCATTTGTATTGACTTATTTGAGTCAACCCATTGACTCGTCTCATTTGTATTGGCCCATTTGAGTCGGCCCATTGACTCGGCCCATTTGTATCGGCCCATTCGATCGGCCCAATTGACTTGGCCCCTTTATATCAGCCCATTTGATTTGGTCCATTTGATTCGACCCGTTGATACGGCCCGACGTTATGTACATGCCCATGAGCGAGACCCAATCTGATGCGTATATGCCCCATAAGCGAGGCCCATGATGATGTGTATTAAACTCTTGTATGAGACCGTTGACCCATTAGACGATTCACCCTATGAGCGTCATTCCTTGGGAGCAATGTTGGTTAAAGGTTCACATTGATGGGCAATGATGGTTGGACGTCCACATCGTGACCTTCCCGTTGGCCTTGTTAGGCCCATTCTCATCATTCTCTTAGTAGGTTAACCTTAATCAATGGGGCCCATTCGTCATAGACAGATGGTTTCGCGCTATCGGGTTTGATATAACCACGGCCGAGGCCGATCTTTATATTATGGTTCGATCGGCTGTTCATATATGGACCCCACCATGCTTATAGGCCGATTATCGATATTGATTATTGGTGCTAATTATTGAGGCCGATTTCGACTATTGTGGCCGATTCCGGTTGTCGAGGTCGATCCCGATTATTATTGAGACCGATTCTGATTATCGAGGCTGATTCCGATTGTCGAGGACGGATATCAAGGCCGATTCCGATTGTCGAGGCTGATCCCGATTATTATTGAGGCCAATTCTGATTATCGAGGCCAATTCCGATTATTGAGGACGGATATCGAGGCCGATTGTTGAGGACCATTGTGATGTATATGCGGCCCGTATTCGAGGCTCATTCTGATGCACATTTGACCTCGGCTAGATGCATTTAAGGCCTATGTAATGTATGTGAAGCCTATATGATGAAGCTCATTATGGTGCATTTAAGGGCCAGGCAATGAGGCTCATGGTGTTATATATTAGGCCCTTGTGTGAGGTCATGGGTCCACTATATGTTAAGCTTTATGTGGGTCATTCCTTGGAGGCAATGTTGGTTAAATGTCCACATGGTCGAAGCTGATTGTCGATGCCGGTTATTGATACCAATTATGAGTATGTGACAGCATAGCATCATCTGCATGTTTGTTATGAGTTGTGATTGGCCATTGCATATTTCATTGGGCAGATTGTTATGAGGCTCCCTAATCGGCGGAGGTTATCTCATATGAGCACATAGTATGCACAAGATTGATGCATGACTGGGTTGTATAACTCATGTATCTTGCATTGTGTGTTGTGATTACTGTACGCCCAGCGACATCAGGGCCGTAGCCTCCACAAGCATGTCGTGGATAGCTAAATGGGACATCGAAAATATTTAGTTTGAGCATTTGGACACTTTGAATGTCTGTAGGTGAAAGTCCCTAAACCTCCGTGGCCAGGAGACGCCCCAACGTCAAGACTAAGTGGATACATGAGCGCCCGAGTGCCGAATACCAGGAGGCCGCATCTCCCATTGTGTCGTAGTCAGTTGGGAGGGGGTGTGGCCTTACATACTCAAGAGTAGGAGGTATAGCTAGGCTGAGTTTGACCAGCTCGTGAATGGGTCTGCTATCGATGTGCAGAGTAGATATTGGCTGACTACTGGTCAGGTGGATAGTGAGGTCTCTTCCACTTGCATGGTAGCGCGTCAGTGGGCGTCGATTTGCATGTGAAGTGTACTAGATCCCGGTGATGATCCCAAAGATGTACAGTACTGATTTGTGGAGCAGGCATTGCATACTCATTCATTCATTCATTCACTATCCACTCGGGCTGGTGGTGCGCAACCATTTGGTATGTGTACCTTCGCAATGGCCAGGATTTCGGTTGGGGCGCGTGACTAACCTGAGATTAGGAGTTTACCACATTGAGTCTGACTATTTAAATTAGGTATGGGACTGGTTTAGATAGAAGTCCCTTGTGAAGGACCCTATACCCTGCGATACCACGTACTATCATCTCAATTTCACACTTCAGCATGGTCATTACATTCGCACCGCATATTGCATTACATCCGCAGCATATGACATTTTGGATTATTATGTTTTTGCATTTATATGGTTTAGGTATGGCTGATGTTATACGTGAACTCATCGAGAATTGTATATTGCATTGCATCATCGGTATCTGATATTTGGTTCTTTATAACTCCTCGTTTGCATAATTGATTTGTATTGCGTATTCTGATATTGATTGACTCATGAACTTATCAGTATTTGCACTTACTCTGATATCGTATGATTGATGATCTTACCAGTATTTCTAATATTGTATGATTATGACGTTGTATTTGTGTGCTTGACACTTATCTTGCACACACACTTACACCACCCTCTGAGCTTTTTATAAGCTTATGCACGATAGATGCGTGCATGTGATATTAGGATGCAGCAGCATGGAGCTTGGAGCATGTAGCTGCTTCCGGATCTTTGATTTTAGCATATGTATTTCCCTTTAGCATTGTATTCAAATTTTTATATTAGTGGATATGTGATGATGATGTTGCCTTTGTGTTTGGGTAAACTTGTGGTTATGCTTCTTATGAGATAAATGTACGATGGAAAATCCTCCTTGTAAGATCCCAAGATCGGAACCTAGTATATGAGCACTGGGAGCCAAGAATGAGGTACTATGGAGGCTGTCGGCACCGGATTCGGCGATCGGGATTCCCATGAATCCGATTTCCATGTTTGGGGCGTGACAGTTAGGCATTCAATTCCTACCTTTTCTTGTGGTGTGGTCTACTTGGACTTTGGATTTACCTCATTTTTATCTTATACCCTAAAATGAGCTAGCGGAATGGATAGACAATGTGGATAAGATACATACATCGTGGTGGGCCTCACAATTTTTACATGTAGAAATTGTGAGAACATATTCCTACATCGAAAGCTTTGTAATTACATATGCAAATAATTATAACTCAATTTGTCGATTGGTCGAATTATATTGAATTTTGTTGATTTCTCCCTGGGCTTCTTTTGGTCCATGTGTGTTAGAAACGTGCATGATCCACGTCCCACATCAGACCCCTCCACTTAAAAAAAAAAAAACTCGTCCTCGAGTTCTTCAGTAGACTTAGTTTATGATATGTGTTCAACTTACTGGAGTTCTTCAACGGAATTGGTTCAGGATACGAATTCAACTTTAGGTGCTGACATTTATTAACATCTACCTTGTACTCTATAGTAGGTTTCTCTGATTTCTTTTGGATATCAGCATGAATAGTTGTTACTCAAACTATCATATTTTCCACTGCAACAGTCATCCCAAGTAATTTAGACAATGGAAACAAGTCGAATGAAGGTTTAGGAACTCGGGCATACACAATGATAAATTAGACCTTGTTGGTAGATTGATTCGTGGTGTTATTGTAGGCAAACTCAACCTGATGAAAACCATTCTCCTGCATATGGGACAATTTGTCGAGAAGTTTGAGGTGCACAATTACCTTGAACTCCTGTAACATTGGCTTTACGTCCTAAGGAATGTTCACGGATTTCACATCCGCTTTCGTTTCTACTAATGCCACTATCACTCTCATCTCCTAAGAGTGTTTGACGAAATCTCGTTAATTTACGAGAGGCTGCTCATCAACTTTAGAAGTATTGGGTCCATTTCCACAGGGACCACATGTACGTCGTTGATGAAACCAACGACCCGTCATGACCTCATCTCAACCATGTCCCCTCTCATTGACAAACAATGCATTTTATTTGTATAGCCCTTCACTGATTTGCTATCATTGCCTCTCGTCAACAAACAATAGGATTTTTCTGAATAACCTCAACCAATCAGATATCTTGCCGACAATTTTAGTATTATTGGAACAATACTTGATTGTAATCGCTGGGGAGGAATTGCTCACGGAACAACTGTTTCATCCGTGACCACATGCAGATTGTCGCCTTCATCTATCTTGTTCGTGTAAGATGAAGTTTCTCCCACCAAATCGAAGCTCCGCCCTTCATCTTGTACGCCACCAATTTATCCTTTTTCTCTTCAGGGATTTCCATGTAATCGAATAAACGCTTGACGTGAAGCAGCCAATCGAGGAAGTCCGTTGAAACTAGGAAGATCGACTTTCATCCTAAATTCTTAATCCATCTAATCTACCCGATCGTCGCCTCATCTAGGATGAGGATCATGTCATCAATCTCCTCGTTGCTAGATCACACCTCCTCAAGTGTGATTCTACGATTCACCGCTAGCATTGCCTTGCGATCAGCATGAATGTGCATTTCAACGCCTACCGGAGGTGGATCATTGCCATGAACACAAAGTTATCCTAGGGCTTCCATCATGCAATTGATGGCAGCTTGCAACTCTTGCATGACTTACTGATTCTCTCATTGTGCCGCTTGAAAAGTCATCGCTGTTAAATGAAAATTCCTTGGAGCATCATCCATGTGATTGTTGCCTGACCCGTCATTAGAAGACATTGACCCATGGAAAAAACCTTGCTCTGATACCAACTGACGCAAGGAAGGACGTGATGAGATTGATAATCGTCTTCCTTGATTGATAAACATCTTGAATCTAAAAGGCACTCTTGAATCCACAAGAGAAAATTCTCGAATTCTTAAATTCACGAGAGATAATAAAAATTTCTAAGGAATTTTAATTAATAAATTGAAATAAAAAATGAGTTTATCATGCTTAAATAACCCTAAAAAAACTCTAAAATGTAATCGAAAGAGTCATAATCGAATAAGGAAACAAATTTTGAAAAATGTGCAAGTTCCTGCGTCCGCTGACCTATCGTCAATCGGTCGAGTCGATCAGCTAAAAGGGCTAAAAAATGTCCAAAAACTTAAAACTAAAATTTTGTTAATTTCAACCTGTCGACCAGATCTACCAACCAGTTGAAATACGTGGAAATTGTCAGCAACAACTCTGAAATTTCTGACAAAATTTTGACCTATCAACTCGACCTGTCAACCAGTCGAATTATGGTGAATTTGTCAATTTCTTCTTATGCTTACTTTGGTCTATGTGGGTTAATAAAGTACTTGATCCACGTCCTACATCACTATACATCGTAGATCTACACTATATATTCTAAATCCTACACAAACACAAATAAGTGTAGAATCAGGCTATGGGAATGTGGCACAACATGTGCTCGACAAATCTTCATAAAGTCAAGGAACAGGGAGACATTCGCAGTATATTTCTCAACAAACGTATGATATTTTGTGTTATCCTATCTCTTGTTATTTCCTCAACATTTGCATTTTATCCATCTGATAGGTCAGAGAAACCGAGCTCATTTCTTTGAAAATTCGGTCACACAGTGCTCGCTCGATGCTTATCCAAAGAAATAGACTTGAGTGGGAAGTTACAATCTGATAACTGGTATGCTATATATCACCAACAAGAAGCAGAGAAGGTTGAAGAACCACGGATGGTGCTGAAACGAGCTTTTCGTAACCTAAATTGCCAAAAACCCTCTTAAACACTTGAAGGCAAAGGCTGTTGATTTTAAAGGTAGGAAGAAAATAAATTGATAGAGCAACATAGGATGGATATCAATCATCCTTGCTGACATAAAACATGGCCCGGTGTCTAAGCTTCACTCTCTTCCACCTGATGATAAGTTGGTAAAACGAAAAATGGGTGTTTACCTGCACACGGAGAAAATGGAGCTCAAGATTCAAGGTCTTGGAAATATGAGAGATGGAGAAAAGCAAGGAGATAATGGTCACTCAATGGGATTATGATTGGGGATTTTGACCGTACTGGCATCGTTGTATGGTGAAATTCTCGAAAGATCTTGGACATTCCAAATATTCAAAGGGTGGCCTTCTGACGAGCTTTGAAAATTCTTTCAGACCAAATTGCCTTGTCCTTGTTCAGTGGTTGTACGGTTCTTTAGTGGATAATAAGTTACGTCGTATTTAATACTGAGAAAGTGACATGGTCAAAAGCCTTTTTCTGCATAGGCAAGGCCGAACTCATAAGGGCCACATTGATGCATGTGTATAATCCATGCCGCCCATCATTTTTGTCGTGTCGTTTTAGGGCTAGAGCCCAAATATCAGCCTGATCCAGACTTGTGTGGGCCACATGATAGAAAATAATGGTGACAGTGACACTCACTATTGAAACTTTTCAGGCTCACTGTGATGTATGTTAGAAGTGGACACTGCCCAAGTTAGGACTTTTTGGGCCCACGGCGAGCTGGCTAACAAGGTAGACAGAACAGATCGCCTCATTGTGGGCCTTAGGGTATGGTATCAATGGCTAGCATTTCATTTGGTATTAAAGGAAGTGAACATATAACATGACAACTACGACCCATATAATATGACAGCTACGACCCATATAACATGACAACTACGACTCATGACAACCACGACCCATTTAACATGACAACTACAATCCATATAACATGACAACTACAACTTATGACAACCACGACCCATATAACATGACAATTATGACTCATGACAACTAGACCCATATAACATGACAATTACAACTTATGACAACCATGACTCATATACCATGAAAACCTAAACCCTTACCATATTCCAACCACGATCCATCTAACATGACAATCATGACTCACATAAAATGACAACCACGACCTCGACCCTTACTACATTACAACCATAACCTTAATCTGTAGCCTTTGATCTATTTTTGGTAGTCTGGCAGTGAACAAGTGACAATCTCAACCCTTGACACTTCACAACCCCGACCCTTAACACATGATAACCATGACAACCCCGACTCTCACAACCTCGACTCTTAACACATGAGGTCGAGGTTGTCATGTATTAAGGGTCGATGTTGTCATGTGTTAAGGGTCAAGATTGTCACTTATTCACTGCCTACACTACTAAAATTGGATTAAAGGTTACAGATTAAGGTCACGGTTGTAATGTAGTAAGGGTCGAGGTCGTGGTTGTTGTGTTATGTGGGTTGTGATTATCATATTAGATGGGTCGTGGTTGTAATATAGTAAGGGCTAAGGTTTTCATGTTATATGGATCGTGGTTGTCATAGGTTATAGTTGTCATGTTATATGGGTCGTAGTTATCATGGGTCGTAGTTGCAATGTTATATGTGTCGTGGTTGTCATGGGTCGTAGTTGTCATGTTATATGGGTCATAGTTATCCTGTGATGTGTTGTAATTGTCCTGTTATATGGGTCGTAGTTGTCATGTTATATGGGTCGCAGTTGTCATGGGTCGTAGTTGTCATGTTATATGGGTCGTAGTTGTTATGTTATATGTTCACTTTTTTTACTACCAAATGAAAGGTCAAGCATTAATAGCATACCCTAAAGCCCCCAATGGGGTGATTCGTTCTGTCCACCTTGTCGGCCAGCTCGCCGTAGCCCCAAAAAGTCCTGACTTGGACAGTGTCCACTTCTAACATACATCACAGTGAGCCTGGAAAGTTTTAATAGTGGGTGACATTGTTACCATTATTTTCTATCATGTAGCCCACACAAGCTCTGGATCAGGCTAATATTTGGGCCCTAGCCCTAAAATAATACGACAAAATTGATGGGCGGCGTGGACTATACACATCCATCAATGTAGGTAAAATAATACGACAAAAATGATGGGCGGCATGGATTATACACATCCATCAATGTAGGCCCCATGAGTTGGGCCTTGCCCACGCCCAAAAAGGCTTCCGTTCGTGTCACTTTCTCGATATTGAAATAATATGTAACTTTTTCCGCACTCTAAACCATACAACTACTAATCCAAGGATAAGGGCATTTTAGTCTGAAAAATTTTCCAAAGCTTGCCAAAAGACCACTGTCGAAATATTTGAAAGGTTGAATCCTTTAGGGAATTTGGTCATACAATGAGTCCAATACGGTCAAAATCTCTTATAATTGAGATAAACACGAGAGCCCCAGAGAGAAATGGATCCGATTGCCCGCATACACTGCCAGCAGCGACTTCTGCTGGATGGTGCTCTGTGGGCCACACCATGATGTATATATTTTATTCAGGCCGTCCATCCATTTTTCCAGCTCATTTCAGTGCATAAACCCAGCAAAGAAGGAAATCAAAATTTCACGTGGACCACACCACAGGAAAGAGTGGTGATTGATTTCCTACCTTTAAAAACTTTTTGGGGGCACGAAAGTTTAGTATCAAGTTGATATTTTTGTTTTCGCTTAATCCATGTCTTTGTGAGGTAATCAACAGGTTAGATGGCAAATAAACATTGCAATGGACCCTACGAAGTTTTTAATGGTGAGCCTTCAATCCCCACTATTTTCCTATTTTCCTGTGATATGGTCCGCCAGAGATTTCTATCTACCTAAGTTTTCATCTCATGCCCTAAAATACTGATCCAAAATGGATGGATGGTGTGGTTAGAGCACATACATCATTGTCGAGCCCACACAAAAAATAAGCCATGTGGATCCAAGCAGTTGTGACCGTAAAGCGTTTCCAATTGTTACTTAGGAGACTGTTAATCTTCTCGGCACCCATCGCTGCACATCAGAAGCTGATCAGATGTTAGCACATTAACATAATTCAGTACTCCTATTGTATTTACTCGGGCATATGGCACTTCATACTCATGATTTACGAGCTTTGCTAAGCGCACACGCGTGTGCATGCAACTCATGTGCCAGCATGGCCTGATAAGTCCAAGGTCCCATCAGAACAGCACCACCGTATTGATGGCCTGCTCCAAGAAGAATCTGGATTCTGCTTGAGACAAGCATAGATTATTATTTTTGTTTGTTGCGACGTGCTTGTCAGCATTGCCGCATTAAATGCAGTCCATCATAATATCGCAAATCATATCCCTGTAAATGGAAAATTTCTATATGCATCAACCAGATACTCTGGACTTATCCAAAAATCAGGTTGATTCATTTGTCAGGTCGGCAATAGTCTTCCAATCCACCCACTTGATTCTGGTATGGGTGCCTGCATCTTTTTATTTTTTGAGGTGGGGGAAGATTTATAAGGTGGACCAACTTGATCGATGGATTAGAACTAGCACCGATGTGCCATGCTGGCACAGTTGGAAATGGCCTGATATTTGAGGCATAAGGCTAATCAGTGTGCCACAGCTGGTGGAAAATTGAATCAGATGTGCAGGATTCTACACACGTGGACATACCAAACCTCAAAAATTACATATTCAGAAAAAGATTGGGTCTTCATTCTATATACAAATACACTTGTTTGGACAACATCAATACACAATCCATACAACTAACAAACACTTCGATAACTAATTATTAAACCTTCTGGTTCCAATGGTACAATGACCGAATGCAATGCATCAGACGGCTCCGATGGGTCCAGACCCTCATTACAGCCAACAATCTTCCGACATGTATCTACTAGACATTGCCTGCAATTGGGACATGACGAATGTGATGAAAGCCATTTGTCGATGCAACGGAGATGGAACCCATGGTTGCACTTGGGCAAGACTCGCACCCGCTCACCATCGAGGAAGTTCGAGAGGCAGATGGTGCACTCAGGCAGCTTCAAGCTCGTCGAGTAGGTTAGCTTCGGGAAGGCTTTGAGAGCTTTCCTATCGACACCCTTGTTGGCTAGGCAGGCCATTGAGGCCCGATCCCTAGACAGGAAGGCCACTTGGTTCGAGCACCTTCGTATACATCTGATGATTGAGCTGAGGGCCAGCGCGCAAATTACAGCACAAAGGAAGATGGAAAGGATCATGGCGACATTGGCATTGAAGGTTCTCTCACTCATGAGGGGCTGGGATGAATCGCGGCCCACGGCTGTGATCGGCGCAGCTGCTACCGTGGCAGGTGGATTGTACAATGGATTGTGAAGTAGCAGTCTCCTTGAGTACAAGTTGCTTGGAAAAGAGCCAAACGAGGAAGAGCTGGAAGATAGCATGGTGAAGTAGATGGAATTTAATTAAGGTAGGTGTGATGGGAAAGATTTATATAAGTGGATAGGGGAGAGTATAGGGTAGTTGTAGGTATTATTATATGCTCTTTGATCCAGTGCATAAATTCATATTGGCCCAAGTGGGCCCATGCATGATCATGGTGTACACATCGGACGGCACTCACGGGATCGCATCCTGATCGATCGATCACTTCTACCGTCCATGTTCCATGTCCATTTTCGCATGGATGAATATCCAACCATTAATATTTTTGGGTCATTTAATCCTGTGATGGGTTCCACTTATCCAACGATCTTTGTAAATTATGGTTGAACTTAATTGGGCCCCACAGGAATTTATATTGATAAAACCACTAAAAATTCACATGCCGACATGGCGCATTATTATGTAATTTAGGAAATCTAAGGAAACATTTTTTAAAAAGAAAATATTCCCCGTCATGGATACTCAATTGATTGGAAGTTATCCATTGATTTGCCTTTTTACGCACTCAATCCCCGAATATCTTTTCTCAGCTGAGTCATCGAGCATCAGTTGGAAGAAGAGTAGGACCCTCACTCAGCCTGGTCTTTCAATCTGACAAGTGGGGCCATTGCTTAGTGATCCACACCATTGGCGTATTGGGCTAATCTTGGATGGATTAGTGCCAAAATTCTCCTGAATTATACGATGCGGAGTAAAAGGGATGCATTGTGTAGAGAATACGAACTTTTAAGTTATCATTTAAGTGAGGAAAGCTGGTATATGGTATAGTCAATGTAGACATCTCTCTGTAGAAGAAGAGGAGCATTTATTTTCCCTACTTGGATTAGGTGTACATGCCTAACTATAGGATTATCTCTCCAAACAAATGCGGCGATATTCTAAGTTGGGTAACGTGCAACCAATGAAGGGCTTGCCGCTTTCCGACTCATCACCAAATCGTCTTAATATCCTCTTCTTTTAGCTTTTAGGCAAGAGTGGCCATAAATATCCTCGGCTTTTAGGCAAGAGTGGCCTTTTTTGGCTTTTAGGCAAGAGTGGCCATAAATATCCTCTTCTTTTGACTTTTAGGCAAGAATAGCCTTGGAAAGTCCTGGAAGAACAAACAACAAAGCAATTGGTTTGTAATTGGTCATCTCGAACCTACTTAGTAAGTCCAAAGCTAGAGCTGGGTATCGGACCGAGTCGGATCGGATTGGGTCCAACTCGATCCGATCTGAAATCTCAACGGCCTGACCTGAACTCAATCCGATCCGGGATCGAGTCCGTGTCACCTGACTCGAACTGATTCGAACTGTACATGGCCTGATCTGATCCGAGTCCAACTCGGTGAGGAAAACTGAGTCGGATCGGATTGGTCAAGGTTCGGATATCCTCGTTGCTATTTTCGGTGTGGTTCATTTGAGCTTTAGATGTGATTATTATTATTATTTTAAATGCTCTAAAATGATCACGAAAAATAGATAAACGGTATGGATATAATAAATACATCATTGTGGGGCCTATGTAATTTTGATCTCATTTGAGCCGTTCATACAACTCAGAGCTCGAGGCATAGGCTTGACGTGCACAGCACGAAAGTGCATACTTGAGGTGCACTTTGCCGTATTGACGTTAGAAAGTTCTATGGGTCTGATCATGGGGTATGTGTTATATCCAAACTGTCCATTCATTTGGCAAGCTCGTCTTAAGGCTTGAGACAAAAAAATAAGAAAGATCTAACTATCAAGTGGACCACACGAATTGTTTAACGGTGAAAATCATTATCTCTGTTGTTATTTGTGGTGTGGTCTAGATGATCTTTGGATATTATTCATTTTTTGGATAATGCTTTATAATGATCTCTAAAAATATATGAACGGTGTAGATATGATAAATACATCACTGTGGGGCCCATGTAACTTTGATCTCCTTTGAACCATTTGTACAACTCAGAGCTCGAGGCGTAGGCTTGACGTGCACAGCACGAATGTGCATACTTGAGGTGCACTTTGTTGTATTGACATTATCAAGTTCTATGGGTCTAATTATGGGGTATGTGTTATATCCAAACCGTCCATTCATTTGGCAAGCTCGTCTTAAGGCTTGAGACAAAAAAAAAGAAAGATCTAACTATCGAGTGGACCACACGAATTGTTTAATGGTGAAAATCATTACCTCTGATGCTATTTGTGGTGTGGTCCAAATGATCTTTAGATATTATTCATTTTTTGGATAATGCTCTATAATGATCTCTAAAAATATATGAACAGTGTAGATATAATAAATACATCACTGTGGGGCCCATATAACTTTGATCTCCTTTGAACTGTTCGTACAACTTGGAGCTCGAGGGGAGTCAGTACCTATCTTTCGCACAACACGTGCTTATAGCTACGGCTACAACTATAGCTACATATACCTATAGTTATAGCTACAACAACTCGGTGCTCTGTGGGGCCCACCATGATGTATGTGTTTCATCCATTCCATCCATCTATTTTTCCTTATCATTTTATCTTTAGAAACCAAAAATCAGGTATATCCCAATATCAAGTGGACCACATTAAAGGAAACATTGTTCAATGAGCATCGACCATTAAAAACCTTTTGGGGGCCATAAAAGTTTTGAATTAAGTTGATCTTTGTTTATTCCCTTCATCTGGGCCTGTATGACCTAATCAATAGATTGGATGTGAAATAAACAGTACAGTGGGCCTTAAGGAGGATTTTAATGATGGATATCCAATCACTATTGTTTTCTAGTGGTGTGATCGACCTGATATTTATATCCCTCTTATTTTTGGGATCAAGACCTAAAATGATCTTAAAAAATGGATGAACGGAATGGATGAAACACATATATCATGGTGGGGCTCACAGAGCACTCACCACCAGCCACGGGGTTGGTGGCAGGGGGAGTAGCCAATTCGTTCCCTCTAAATATAGTTCTCTCTCTCTCTCTCATGAAAGCTCTCTCTCTCTCTCTCCCGCGAAAGCTTTGTCTCTCATGGAAGCTCTCTCTCTCTCTCTCTCTTGCTGAAAATGAAAGGCTCTCTCTCTCTCTCTCTCTCTTACCGAATATGATAGTATGACTGTATGATATCATCGTCCCCGCGAATGCATGTGGTTTATCTGCTCCAGATCGGATCGGATCGGGTTTTGGATTGGATCGGTCCAGATTGACCACGATCCAAACCCGATCCGAAAAACATTCGGATCTGAATGGCCCAGCTCAATCCGCACCGATCCAGGCCGTCGGTTCGGTTCGGATCGGGTCGGGTCGGATCCACCAGATCGGGTCGGGTCGGATCCAGCTCTATCCAAAGCATATCTTATTTGAGAGACGTAGATCCATTTTTCACACATTTCCAACCTCACATGTACCAAATGATATGCATTTCTCAGTTAGAAATAGTGCTTGAACCCCACGTGTAAATTTAAATTAATATGTTAGGTTGCATTTGGTTGTTTGATTCTAGTCATTAATCTAAGCCTACCTTAAAGTGGGGTGTTTTCATGTTGCACCAAAGATTATGAATGTCATTAAATTTCATGATTAATCCATGTAATTTGGTTCAAATATCATTAAATTTTATGGTATAATGTATGCAACCAAACACACCCTTATAGCCTTTTTTAGATAGAATGAGAACTATGGAATGCAACCAATTTACATTGGCAAGATATTTGCAATTGTTTGCAATGCAGCTGAGGCTGTAGTAAAGTATTTGCATTTGCGTTTTCCTTCATCAACAATAGAGTACAACCTTTTTTCATAAAGTCAAATGGAGGAATGTGATTTTTATGTGATATTTTAAATGAGGATTTGAAAGGAAGAAAATATTTTTTCTCTCTCCTTAAATCACAATCTAAATAGTTGTAAATGCAAAGGAAAAACATTTTTTTTTTCAGGACATATCCTCAGCAAAACAAACTAGTGCAAAGGATTTGCTTTCCCAGCGCTGATGTTAGTTTTCCTCCCACTTATGTCACGTTTTCACTTTTCCTTGCATTCTCCTAAAATTGTCATGAAAGATTAGATTTTAAAATAAATGAATGTCAGGTGGTTGGACATCAACTAAGGTTATCTTTGCCACTTTTATTTTTCATAAAAGTAGCTCGTGTTCTTTTCTCCTCTCCGTTTAGACTGCACACATCACAAATCTTAAAAATGTATTTTATTTTGTAATTTCTTGTGTAATGCAAAGTAAACAAGTCATCATTATCATTTCAAAGTGTTTGTTTAAACACGAATTATAGTTTATAAATTGAAAGTCAAGTACACTTATAAAGGAAATAGGTAAGGAAAATCGTAATTATTACATTTTAAAATTATAAAACTATCATTTTTATAGGAATGTCTAGGTAAAACAAACAGTGGCGGCAAACTCATCATTGCAGTCAAATGTAGGTTATGTAACCATGCCATTACCGGATGAGTAATTATTACATATTTCCAACCATTTACCATTATAATTGGATAGCTAAATAGGCCTTAAGAAGCATGTAAAGAAAAAAAAAAAAAAGACCACTTGGGGACCACCATGACATGTTGGTGATATTGCTACTTTCATCACCTATGGTACCTTGTGTTAGGATGTATGCTCAAAACCAAGGCATATCTAATAGGCCAAAGCAACATAAACATCATAAATGGGCGCTATTGTTGATGTAAAAATTTGGCCCACCCTTTTTAGACATTCGAGTACCTGCATAGGAAGAAGACAAAGGAGACCCTGGCTAGAGCAGGGGACCCTCCGATGCCAAAGTCAGGCTAGGAATCTAGATTTGGTAGTATTGAGGGGTTTTGGATGAGACATTCTGCGTACCTTTCACCATTAGAGATGCTCCTATTTATAGTTGAGGAGAGATGGTGATGTGGAGGAGATCAACCCTATTTAGTAGGGACGTACTGTAGAGGGAATCAAGTCCTGAATATGTTGGGATGATCTCCCGAGATCCTTGGCAAAGATCTGGAGAGATCTATATTCAGAGCGCGTCGGTGCTATCCTCGAGATCTTCGGCGGAGATCTCAGGCTGGTCTTTCGGATAAGACCTGATTAGTAGGAACCGGGGGCGACGCATAGTAGGAGGCCGAGGCCGACCTGACTAAGGGGTAGTATGTCGACCTGGACTCTCTAGAAAGTCTTGACCATTCTATTTGTGTCGGGTAGATTGCTGACCTATTGACCTGCCCTCATACTTTGTGTTAGGGCAATGAGGCTGAGCTCATTTCCTTAATAGAATTCACATGAAATATGTTATGGGGGATCGAGCTCAAGAGTTTGAGGTGGTCTTGGCGGACTTGGATACTCGGATGAGCTTTGAGCATCCCCTTATTGTTGGGTAGATGGCCGACTTGCCAACCTACCTTCATACGTAATAGGTGACCGACATCTCTTCGGCGGAGGAGATCTTCCTTGGCTATTAAGTAGTTTATTGGTCATGACCGGTGTCGGCCGCCCTTGTGTCCCGCAGAGATGTCCGAGCTAACCTCTTCTCTTTAACCAGTTCATTTTTACCCATAATAGTAAGCCCCCTACCTTCAAACTTGCACAACGGGCTTGGGAAGTAAGTTGGTTTTGGTGAGGTCAGACATTTTAGCCGAGTAGGAGCATTAGGGTGAGATCTTGAGCTCTTCCTTTTTTAGGGGAATTCTGCTCTTATCGAACAGATGGGTTAGCTGCAATGACCTTCATGAGGGGCCAAGCAGTTTACTTAAGAGGATTATTTTCCCTTGCACTAAGAGATCCTCATTGTAGATCGTGCAATCTGAGTGGCATTACCAATTAGTGGTCCGACCTCGTCTTTAAGGGTTAGATGACTGGTAATGATTGTTTTTCCCTTGCACTAAGGGAAATCCTCGGTAGGCCATGTAGTAGAATCGAATAATGGTTCGACCTCTTCTCTAAGGGTCGAACAATTGGTGAGAGGATTGTTTTCCCTTGCACTAAGGGAAGTCCCCAGTAGTTCGTGCAACTCAGAATGTAGAAAAAGAGATTTTCTTTCCGATCTGGGGAAGCTCTTCCATAGTAGAATTCATGGTAGAGGACTTTTTTTCCTTACACTAAGGGAAGTCCTCGTAGTCGATTTTACAGCTCCGATAGTCAAAATTTGAAAGAATTCTCTTCCCCTGACCTGGAAAAGTTCTTTTATTGTAGAAATCGTCGAACAATAGAAAGCACGACGGTAGTATCTCGAGCACCTTTTTCACTTTTAGAAAGGGAGGTCACCCTTGTCAAGTAGGTCACTCAGTCAACACACTCTTGGTCGGAGGACTTCTTGAGTCTTCAGGAGTAGTAGACCTTCAAGTGGTCAGCATTCCATGGGTGAGGTAAGAGCCCCCCATGTCTTCTAGTCAATATGTCCCTCAGTATTTGATGTCGAGGTCAGAGTTGGCCGATGGGCCTTATTACTGAGCTTGGTTAATTGGTTTAGTTTGGTCGTTAGATTTCCTCGCTCAGCTCGGCTTCTTTCAATACCTACTCTGGCTTGGTGTTCAAGGGAATGTACCAATGGAAGCGACTTTCTGAATGTCGATTGATATGTTAGCCTCAGTTTCGGTCATCATCTTTCTTTCTTTTGGCGCTAACTGTAGAGTGCTCCCCTTTTTCCCTTCGCTTCCTATCCTCTGTAAAGTTATTTCTTCTCTGAGTAGCTCTTTGTGAACTAAAGAGCTCCTCGGCATTGGAATATTTTTTTAGTTCGAATAAGTAGGTTAGTGAGAGTAGTCGGGGGGGGGGGGGGGGGTTCTTACCAATAGAGAAGATAAAATTTCCTTATTCGAGATCGGCTACAATGATGGTCAGAGCTATCTGGTCGGAATAATCGTCGACTTGCACAGCTTCGACATTAAAACAGATGAGGTAGTATCTTAACAACTCGTCATCCTTCTTCTTGATCGTGAGAAGATGAGCTTATGCCTTTCTTCTGTCTCTCCCGCCATTGAATTGTGTGAGGAAGGCTTTGCTGAGCTGCGAGAAGGGAACTAATGGACCTCGGCTTCAGCTACATAAACCACTGTCGAACAACTCCTGATAAAGTCACGAAGAATGCCTGGCATATTATGAGGCCCAAGGTGCCATGAAACTCCATCCAGGCTTTTAAGGACTCGAGGTGCTCGACTGGATCAGTAGTTACGGAGTAGGGGGTCATCTGCAGCATCCAAAACCTAAGCAGAAGTGGAGATGCCATAATGTAGTCAGTGAATGGTGGTTCGGTTTTTCCTAACATGGCCTCTATTGAGGTTGGCACTCAAGCATGGTAAGCTTGTCTGATATTGCTAATATGCCCTCAGATTTTCTTGAGCTTTGCTATAACGCCCTGAATTTTGAGGCCCGAGTCTTTGCTCGCCCTGGGAATCGTGGCATTAATCTCGTTCACACATCGTTCAGATAGTGTGACTTCTATTGGATTTACACACTTCAAATATTCAAGAACAAGTCTATGAGAAGGAAATTTACTTTAATTATTATTCCATTCAAAAAGGTAAAAGCCTAATGAATCATTAAATGCTCTCTCAGATGGGAGTTTATTACATAATCAAGTTCCAGCGGAAACGTAAATAAAACTAAATCATGAAACTATTTTCTTGTTTATTCAGTATAGTCTTCCATAGGGAGGTGATCCTCTGGGTCTTCAACCTACACGTCACCTGCATCATCTATACGGTTGGAGAGGGTCAACGCCCTACTCATAGTGATGGTCATTTATTGAAAATTTACAATAATCCAAGTGGTTCATAGAAACAACATAAGGGTACCGATATGCCCCATATTCCACATATACAAGAGTATTAGTGTCCACAATCATTCTACATGGTATGCATGCCTAGCAAAATATGTGCGGTTCATCACACTCAGTAATCATGATGACATTGTGGAAGGCAGTTTAAGATATCCGACTCGCCCCGTATTCTCACACTATGGAGATTTTCCGACATGTCTCACGTTAACGCGGATTTATGCGAATATCTCAAGGCAATACAACAACACGGTTAGGGAATTTACATGACACAATGTGTTCATAGAGCGACTATTTGCGACATCCAATTTCAAGAAGTGTTGTAATACGCATGATGATATATTTACATCAATTATGCATAATTCCAACCAACCCATGGAATTACGTGCTGACCAAGAGGGTTACTACCCGTAACGCATTACGTCTACGATATTATGATGTTCACTTGAAGTGGGATTCTTGACACGATACTTGCATGCAAGATAGTAAAATGATGTGAATTTCTATAGTGCTGATTTATAAGGAGATGATAAATGGTAAAATAAATATTGAAATAGGGAAAAGGGGCGTAACCAATTAAGTTGCAAAGTTTAAAGGAAAAATCCTCACCTTATGTCGTTGTATCGTCTTCTACTCTAATTCACCTGGTTTGGGTTGTTTAAGAAACTTGATTCAAATTATATTCTAGATAGTGTAGGTATTGATAAGTTCCAACCTATTAGTTTTGGTCCCATCTAGCTTGTTTTTGTGGCTGGAATCTTATCAATGGAATTTTACAATGTAAAGGTAAGAAAAGAAAAGAAAGGAAGTGAGTTAGGAGTGGCTGGTTGGACCCGAACCAGATTAATTGGTGACTTGACAGGCGCTCTTTCTTCTCTCTTTCCTCTTCTTTCTCTCTCGCACCTGTCTCTCTCTTTCTTTCCTTATTTTTCTCCTTCCTGGCCAGGTGATAGGAGTTTTATAGCATGTCCAAGTTTTTGGATTCTTCTTAGGCAGTCCATGTGCGTAACATGGTGTGTGCGGCTCGTTTGGTTGTGGTGTGCGAAACGAGTAACGCAACTCATTGGTGATCTCATTTGCTTTGATATTCTCGGATTCGTTTCTCTTTAGGTTGTCTAGCCCATTGGGAGCCAGACGATCTGCAAATGTGTGGTTTGGATCTCTGATCGGGCAGCATTATTGGCGAGAGATCGGTTTCAATTTTAATGGCAGGTCTGTCCCGATCCATTTTTCTCCAAATCGGACATCTCTAGGTGGGTCGATTTAGCTATTTGATGCTTCCTGGCCCATCGGATCGATGGTGGGCATAAGATCCTCAGGTTGTTACAAAAAGGACTCCTTTCGCATCGTCGCATGAAACTAGCGAAAACAGCCGAGAAAGTTGGCGAGATTGTGGACAGTTTTTTCCTTCTTTCTTGTTTGGGATAGGTATGGATTTCATAACGCAAGGAGCAGTTGCTTCATTGTAGCGTCTGTACGGCTCGCGATATCACCAAAATCAGTGTGGGCCTCGAACATTTCTCGCGTTCATTACTCTTCTCGAATAGAATTTTAAGAGTGATCGATGGATGGTTCTGATTTCCCATCCCTTTATGATGGTGGCCCTCACCAGATCTGGTCGGAAGTTCTTGTTTTGAAACGAGAATGGTGGGAAGGCATGAAGAAGAGGAATTCTCTTTGGGATTTGCTGGGTCAAATGTTGTTTGACTGGCTTTGGCATTTGGTGTTCTACGTCTATACACACTTTTGTGTACGTACAACCCCCATATGATAGAGGTTGGCATTATCTTATTTAATCTGCTCCGCCCATTTAGTTTCTTAATGCATGTGTGACTACTGGGTTTCAAAGAGTGAGTCTAGTTTAACTTTTGGTGGGCCATGTTTTAAGGTATTTGGTTTTTAATCCCGGATTCTCCCTAATATGTCAGTCAGAATTCTTAAGATTGGGTTGTCATCGTTCTTATTGATTAATGATTCATTTTATGATGGTCGTGACACCTATTCATATTTATTATTATTTTTTTATATTATGGATGAGGCTTTATTCGAGTGGTCAAACTCTTGTAAGGACGAGAAAGTATCCAGGTTGATTGAAGGTGTGTTTCCACCTTATTAAGTTCTTATGGTTTGGGTATTAAAAGTTCAGGGCGTTAAATTTGCCTCCCAATGGCCCTCGTTCTCGGCCACTGTTTCAGGGGCTTTTCAACGACTCTTCCTCTCCGGTGCGGGGTGCAGGTTAGAGTCTGCGAACGTGGCTACTCCCGAAGTATGGGAAAGAGACTGGGCTGGCAGCTTAGGAGGTTGCTTGTTTCTCCGCGAGTTGACCGATGCTTGAGGTGGTACAGTGGTAACACCATCCTTTGCATCACCACCAAGGGGTGGATTCTATCTCTCTAGGAGTTGCATGAGTCAATCCATATTTTTATTCAGGGCTTCGACTCGATTCTCTAAGGAGACTAATCAACCACCCCTTATGCGGAGTCGAGGAGAGGGTGCTGCGGGAGTAGAGTCAACCTGCTGCTAATAGGGCTGGATACCTTGCTCAGCTGATAATTCAGGAAGAGCTGGAATGGCTGCACAGATGATTCAGGAAGAACTAGAATGGCTGCAGCAATGACAGATAGAGCTTTCTTATTTCCTTTCGCCATTGTGGTTTTCTGGTAAAGCGGGAATGACTATTAATACAAAAATCTGGTCCACCCTTTTTAAACCTTCAAGTACCTACACAGGAAGAAGACAAAGGAACCCTAACTAGAGCAGGGGACCCTCCAATGTCAAAGTCAGGATAGGAATCTAGGTTTGGTAGTATCGAGGGGGTTTTGGGTGAGAGATTCTGCTTACCTTTTACCATTAATAAAGATGCTCTTATCTATAGTTGAGGAGAGTCGGTGACGTAGAGGAGATCTCCATATTTAGTAGGGACATGTTGTAGAGGGAATCGAGTCCCGAATATGTTGAGATGATCTCTCGAGATCCTTGGCAAAGATCTGGAGAGATCTGTATTTCGATCATGTCAGTGTTGTCCTCGAGATCTTTGGCAGAGATCTTGGGCTGGTCTTTTGGATAAGATCTGATTAGTAGGAACTGGGGGCGGCACACAGTAGTAGACCGAGGACAAACTGACCAGCGGGTAGTATGCCGACCTGGACTCTTTGGAAAGCCCTAACCCTTCTTTATGTGTTGTGTAGATTGCTAACCTATCGACCTTCCCTCATACTTCGTGTTAGGGTAGTGAGGCAAAGCTCATTTCCTTAGTAGAATTCAAATGAAATATGTTGTGAGGGGTCAAGCTCAAAAGTCTAAGGTAGTCTTGGCCGACTTGGATACTCGGATGAGCTTTGAGCCTCCCCTTATCATTAAGTAGATGACCGACCTGCCGACCTGCCTTCATATGAAGTAGGTGACTGACCTCTCTTCGGCGAAGGAGATCTTCCTTGGCCATTGAGGAGCTCATTGGTCATGATCAGTACTGGCCAACCTCGTGTCTCGTAGAGATGTCCAAGTTGACCTCTTCTCTTTAGCTAGTCCATTTTTACCCATAATAGCTACTAAAACCACTACATCAGTTCTTCCCTTATCTCTCTGTATGTAGCCCATACCTAACTACATGTGTGCCCTCCAATCTCTCTTCTCCTTCCTCTCTTTACGTTCATCGCACATACCATATCCCCTAATATTTATTAATTTTTAAATAGTTTAACTTTGTGACTAAAAGTTGAATCGATTTAGTTTCTCTAAGTTAATCATCCCAATTGGACATATGATCAAGTTGAATTATGGATTTTTATGCTATATAACTAACCATTCTTTGTTGTTAAAGAAAATTCAAAGACATCTTGGTTGGAAAGACTTAGGTCCTGTTAATCTATTGTTGATTAACAGATGTCTTAAATATGAAACGTTCAACTAGCCCGGAGAAAGTTAAGCTCAAAGTCTAGCAACAACGTATTTTGGAATTTCTGAAATCTTCGACCAATCGAAGGACAGGTTCGACCAATCGAAGGTGCCCTTCGACTAGCCCAAGCCCTACTTCGACTAGTCGAAGGTTACGCAGACTGCGCACGAACTGCGTAAATTTGAGGAGGTTTCCGGACTATTTCAAGTTGGTGCGAAAGTGGGGTTTCCTAAACTATAAATAGGAGTTCCTAGGACCATTCTAAAACATGTTAAGGCTTTTTAAAGTATTCCAAAGGGTTTCTAGAAGGGGTTTTAGGGTTTTAAAGGGTGAAGGGTGAGATTCGAGGTGGTTCGAATCGAGTAAGTCCTTTCTCTTTGTAATTTATGCTTTCATAGTGAAGATCTATCGCTTTGTGCCGTGGTTTTTTCCTAAAAGGGTTTTCCACGTTAAATCTTTATGTTCTCTTGTGTTTGCTTGGTGCTCTTGGATTGATATCCTAGATCCATCTCTATATGATTTTGCAGTACAATCCCTAACAAGTGGTATCAGAGCAATCGTTGGGGCACAGATCTGGATCTGCATGATTAACGTCAATAGGAACGCCAAGTTTGATAGTGAGAAGTACTCAGGCAAAAATAATTTTAAGTTATGGAAGATTAAGATGATTAGTCTATTAACTAAGCAAGGCGAAGCTAAGGCTCTTGAGGAGAGGAAATTGACTATGAATGACGAAGACTTGAATACTCTTGACATGAATGCTTTAGCTTCCATTTGTTTATGTCTCGCGGATGAGGTTCTCTACAATGTTTTGAGGGAGAAAACTCCGGCAAGTTTATGGGTGAAGTTAGAGGATATCTATACGAAAAAATTCTCTAAAAATTGCCTATACTTAAAGTTACAGTTGTATGCCTTCAAGATGGCAAAGGGTGGAGACATGGAGGCACACATCAGCAACTGTAATAAATTAATTTGCAAACTGCTGGATATGGAGGAAGTGATCAAAGATGAGGAACAAGGATGTATGTTGTTGAATTCTCATTTAGTATCGTATGAGTCATTCAAGGACTCAATGTGTACTACAAATAAAACCCTGGGTATCAACACCGTTATCTTAGCCTTTTAAGGGAAGGCCATGAGAAAGCTAAATGGCAGCATGGGGACATCTTTTGATACACTGATTACGAGGGGCAGGAATATTGATCGAGGTACACGATCCTTAAGACCTATATCTAAATCTAAGGGCAAGGGCAAAGGAAAACTGAAGTGCTGGAACTGTGGGATGAATGGACACATGAAGAAGGATTACACAAATCCTAAAGCAGAGAAAGAAAACTCAGAGGCTTCTTCCAGGGAGGCCAATGTTGTCACATCTGATGAAGAAACAAGTGAAGGTGATGTTTTATCTGTGTCCATGATTGGACACTTGCACGATAATCATAGAGATGAGTGGATCCTTGACACCAGAGCATCATATCACATGACTCCTCATCAGAGTTGGTTCGCCGGTTACAAGGAATGCGATGGTGGACAAGTCTTTATAGGAAATGACAATGCCTGCAATGTTGTGGCTATTGATATGGTGAGCATTAAGATGTTTGATGGGATGAAGTGTACCTTGACTGATGTTAGCCACGTTCCTGATATGAAGAAAAGTCTGATTTCTCTCGATGCACTCGAGGCTATAAGGTGCAAGTTCACTAGTATTGATGGTGTCCTTAAAGTTTCAAAAGGGGCACTCGTGGTTATGAGAGCACAAAGGTACAGAAACCTTTACACGTTGATCGGGAGCACTTCAGCAGGTGGAGCGGCAGCGAGTATTGCAGATTCCACGTCTGTACGTATGTGGCATGCTCGTTTGGGCCACATGAGCGAGTAAGGTATGAATGTACTACTAATCTTTGTTTAATTCCAGCATTTAAAAATTCTGATTTAGATATATGCGAGCATTGAATATATGATAAACAATCTAGATTATCTTTTAAATCTAGAAAACATGAATGTAAGGGAGTGCTTGATTATATGCACTCTGACTTATGGGGGTCATCGCCAGAGGTTTCTATTGAGGGGTCATTATGTTTTATTTCATTTATTGACGACTACTCCAGGAAAGTTTGGGTTTACTTCATGAAACGTAAATCCGAAGTTTTCACCATATTCAAACAATGGAAGACAATGGTAGAAACATAGTTTGGGTAAAAAATAAAGGTTTTAAGGACTAACAATGGTGGAGAATTTACTTCCATTAAATTTAATAAATATTACAAGGATGAAGAGATCATTAGGCACAACACAACGCGTCACACGCTCAAACAAAACAGTGTAGCTGAGTGGATGAATCAGACTCTCTTGGAGAGGGCCCGATGCATATTAAGTAATGTCGCATTGCGCAAGGACTTTTGGACTGAAGCCATTAACACGGCTTGCTACTTGGTGAACCGATCCTCATCTACGACAATTGAATGTAAAATCCCAGAGAAAGTATGGAATGGTCATAAGCTGGACTACTCAGATCTGCGCATATTTGGTTGTGAGGCTTGCTCTTATATACCAACAGTTAAGAGAGATAAGCTAGACCATAGAGCTAAAAAGTATATCTTTGTTAGATATGGTATTGGTGTGAAAGGTTATAGGTTATTCGACAAGGTCACACGCAAAGTCATTACCAACTGTAACGTCGGGTTCGATGAAAGTTCTCTATGCAAGAATGATCAAGAGGAGTAAGAAGAACCAGAAAGGTTGTTCGTAGATATCTAGATTGTGATAGAGAAGGAATCAACTTCACAGAGATATTCGCGCCAATGGTTAAGCAAGTATCCATCATATTTTTGTTGGCACTGATTGCTCAATATGATCTCGAGCTGGAGCAGATGGATGTCAAGATTGCATTCCTGCACGGAGAGTTGGAAGAGCAGATCTACATGAAGCAACTAGCACTACGCCAAATCGCGAATTTGTGACAGACCAAATCTGTCATAAAACTGAAAAAATGACTAATTTCATTCATCGCTGTTTATTGGGTCATTTTTTTTAGACGGATAAAATCCGTTGTTAATCTGCGACGGATAAGATTCGTCGCAAAAAATAAAAAATTCGTTGCTAAAATTCGAAACAACCCACTCGAATTATTCATCATTAAAAATATTCATGATGGATAAGGTCTGTTGCTAATATGAGTAGAGGTATGGACCTTAAATCCATTAGTGATTTTTTGTTCAGAAATTAGCGACGGATTTGGTCCGTCGCTAAAATATCTGTAAATTAAAAAAAACTGTCATCAAATTATTTATTTATTTATTTATTTATTTTAAATCTTACAGCTGATAGTCATTCCAAAAATAATTCACACGATTGTTTAATAAGAATCCTATTCACAAAATTGGTAACAACTCAATTCAATAAAGAGAGAATGGGACGGATTTGGTCCGTCACTAAAATATCTGTAAATTAAAAAAAAATATGTCATCAAATTATTTATTTATTTATTTTGAATCTTACAGCTGATAGTCATTCCAAAAATAATTCACACGATTGTTTAATAAGAATCCTATTCACAAAATTGGTAACAACTCAATTCAATAAAGAGAAAATGGCCTTAGTGGGGCTAACCCAAACAACAATTCCCATAGTTTCAAGTTGGACATGAAACATGGAATTGCAAAGAGAGTTTGGTTGTAGCTATGTCTCACCTCCACTATGGTCAACACACAAATGGTTGACGGAACATGGTACATGCCTCGATCCCATCATACCAAGAATCAATCGCCCATGGTGGAGACTTTCTAATTGTTGCCCAGTCAGACTTTAGCGACTCCATCAGTTTGTATGGTGCTCCTAGCCATTCGCATTACTGCATGAAACATTCTTGTGTGTGAAATCATCCATGTTAAAAATCAGATTAACTCAAGTAACACTAGTCTGCCTCAAAAATAGCTATGAAATTCCATTACTGGTCACAGAACCCAAAAAAGTAGGTACAAGTACACAATAGCAAGCCAAAAAGCTGTGCATACTACTAAAAATCTGCAAACCAACTCATAATGAACAATTTGGTGAGGACATCATGAAAACATAGCTTAAAAGCCAGACCTTATGAATTGATATTTTCAACACCAGAAGGTGTAAAGGTCATCTACATTTCAAGGTAACAATGAAGCACATAGCTAATCTCAAGCATGAACTAAAGGATAGGAGTCTTACTTTAATCTAGCTAAGAAAAAATGAATTACTAAATCTTTCCTTCTACTTTTAGTTAAAAGTTCAAACATTGTTCTTTTTAAAGGATACATAATTAATATTTTTTTAGTCTTTTGTCCCAATTAACTGCTTATCTGATGATGGTATTTACTATTATAAACTAGCATTGTTGATTCAAAAGTTACACTACTGTGTTTAATAATATGAACCTCTGGAGGAATAGGACTTACCGTGCCTCCACGTTGTTTACCTTACACATAGCCAAGATTAGGACCTTTCATCCATGGGCCTCTCCACTGTTGTCTAAATGATACACTAACAGCAAAATCAAGTTTGCGTGGAGAGAGCTCTGAGCTCTTGTTGCATGTGTCCCACTTCTGTGTAGGTAGATCAAGCTACCCATGGCAAATGTTTGCTCTAGTTGTGGGCAAGTGGGGATCACTTCCATTGACTTTTTAAGGAGTAGGAAGATCTAGTGAGACATGCTTCCTATTTCCATCTGATTACCTTGGCCTATATAGCATTTCCACCATGGGTGTTTCCATTCCATGTAGGGATGGCCAAGAAATCCACTTGCATTGTTGTCTAGTTAGATATTTGTAATTTTGAGTGGTTACTGTTAAGTAATCTTGTTCTTGATATGCATTTGTTTTCAATGTACCTATTGTATAAAGCAGGGTTATAGGAGATTTTATTGCTCATTTGGTTTTGAGTGTAGCATAGACTGATTATGCATTTATACTTTTCCCCCTTTTCTGTTCTACATGTTTTATATTCCATGGGATCTTGGAACTAACTAGAAGGCTACAAAACAAGGATCATAATTTAATGAATAAATAGAAAAAATGAAATGATCTTTCAGAAAAAAAGAAGAAGAACATATAAGAAAAGAAAGGAATGAAATAACAACCATTGCATAATACTATATGCATGCATTTACATACCCATTATAACCTCCGGTTGCAAATGATGTACCATAGCTGCAAATTTTAGAAGTTTAAGCACTTGAGCTGAAACAGAATACGAGGAGTGGACTAATAAGAAAGCAAAAAACATAGCTTACATGGGGTGGAATGCGATCATGTTGACAGGATAAACTATATCTTTTCCGTTCTCTGATTATCGATGGCATTTGAATGAGTACCTGAATGAAGCTCAAACCTGTTAGAGTCAAAACTAGACAAATACTAGCCATTGCATAATACTTCAAAAGTTCAGAATGATTTATTTATGGAACTTCCCAATTGAACTAAAAGGAAGCTGAGCCAAACAAGACCAAGAACTAAATAACTGAGCAGTGTCAACACCAAACGAGAACCTTTGAACTTTATAATCATACCATTGTGAAAGTGCTGCTGATGTTCTCAGCTGTTTCCCTCCCCAGGCTCATTGCTGCATCTACAGTTTGAAGTTCCGGGAATGACCGCTTAAGTTGAAGTAGGAATATACCAATATGTCCTAGAGGGGGGGTGAATAGGACTTTTTAAAAATGTTTCATGATTATTTAAAATCCTATCAAACCTATCGTGAGAAAGCATGAATAAATCAGGATTTCATCAGAGTAACTCTAATGGCTTCTAAGCCAACTAGAGAATCCAATCATAGAACAGCTTTACAAAATAAACAAGATATAAATCAGGGTTTATGAAGGATGTGACTGTGTGTGAGGTGTGATTAAGTATGAAAGTGTTTAGAGAAATCACACAAGTAATCAAAGACAAATATCAATCACAAACACAGTCATTTTTATAGTGGTTCGACTACTTGTCTACTCCACTCCCGGTAAATGCACTCAACCCTTAAGTGTGCTGGATTTCACTAAGGAGGTTTCACACGGTTCACCCCAAACCTAAGGTTTTAAATCAGGTTCACCTTTAACCTTTACAACCTACACCTAGGCTGACTGTTTATGCTCCCACGAGCAAGGGTCAACACATAGTACCCAATTTTAGGCACATTGGCTAAGGATCCATACAAGGAACCTAACTATTTATGCTCTCCAAAGAGCAAGGGTCAACATAACGTACCCACCACGTACACTCTTGCCGGAGGCCTCCTACGAGGGCTTGCAAGGGGTTAGAAACACCTTAGACCGAATTCTATAGAAAGAATGATCTCAAGGGTCCTCTGGACTCTAATAACTTACATATAACCAGATGAGTCCCTTTCAGCGCATTAGTGAAGATCTCCATTGATGAAGAACTTCAGCGTCCTTGATTCGTAACTCAGGAGATGTACCAATACATGGCGACGGGTTGGGTCAAGGTTGTAAAGGAATATTACTCTATTGAATATTTTCCTATGAGGGAAATAGAGCTATTCCAATCATCTATGCATTTAAGGCATCCCAGCTTAATGATTTGCCATTAAGGTGGTAGCTGGAGGATCCTTGAATGCAAAAGTTCATTTCCCAATCCACTCTATTAAATGTCAATGATGAGGGTGGATCGGAGGATGAACTCCCATGAGAGAAAGGGCTTTGGGTATATGATCTAAGGTTTAAACACTCAAAAGCACTCTCTTCTTTCTCTACCAATAACTAAAGACAAGCTCTCTATATATAGGCAAAAAGTTCCGACGGATATAAAACAGTCACATTTATGACAGAGTTGGATATTCATCGAGCAGGGTCGATATCATCAAGTGTATATTCTCGATTGCATCAACTGGCCGCTTGATAATACAAACTCAAATGTCATACGCTTTTGAAACCTTTTACCAGCTGGTTGAGGGTATCGAAACATGCGTCGATATCATTGAATTTCAAACTCTAATTTTATCGATCCGGGAATCGATTCCTCGACATTTGAAAAATGAGAGAGATGTCCTTTGAAAATTTTCAGGTCAAGGATATGATCGATGTACACTTGATATCATTAGAATTTGAATGTCGATGATATCGATAGTCATGTCGATGCATCGATAAATTCAAAGATTTTATCAGTGAGCTTGCTAGACAGTTTATGTCCTTTCTCAATGCAATTGATCTGGTGTCGATATCATCGATATTTGAATATCAATTCTATCGAGTGACCATTGATCCAAGATAAAAACAACCTGAAAAAGTGTTGCTGGAAAATTGTGTCCAAGACCGATATCATCAAGACCTTCCGATATCATTGATTTTTGAATTCTGAGGATATCGAGGAGTACTTCGATATATCGAAGGTCTTCATGATTTTCTTTAGAAAAACAGAGACACAAAAGCTCTGCTGTTGATTTTATCGAGTCAATTTCGATAGACTCGAGATACAATTATCGATGATAATGATATAGCTGTCGATACATCGATAATTCTGTCCAGAAGTATATGTAGTTGTTGGAAAACTTACGTCCTCGTTCGATTGTATTGAGGACATCGACAACACTTCTCGATTATATTGATCTGTATATCGATAAATCAACAGAGGTAGAAAACTTAGGAATTTTCTGAAGTTTTGAAAAAGTTTTCTTACTCAAAAATCCTATGATATTTTAATCAGTTTTAAGGGTTTTAATTACCTGGTATTTTGGGACATGACATGTGAAGCTTAGATTTACCTGTGGTGAGTTCGGCACACATCTGGTTGAGGCAGATGGTTGATTGATCTTCCTATGGAGCTTTTTTGTCTAACCAACTCAACACTCACGCTAATTGACAAACCAGGGCAGTTTCAATCTCCCCCTTTGTCAATTACATGACAAAATACCAAAACACCCTAGAATAATTTCTGTATTGATACCCTGAATTGTGTGTACATGAACCTTACACAATTATACAATGCTATCTAGTTCATATACACAATTATTCAGAAGTTGCTCTCCCTAACTGCATTCTCCCCCTATCTTGGTGCAGCTGCTCCCCCTAACACCTGCATCACCATTCAAGTAGATATACAATTTTCCTTTCGGGGTGTTTGATTTGTTCTCCCCCTTTTTGTCACTTATTGACAAAGGTAAATGTAACATTTAGAAGTGATATTGACTGAAGTTGAGATAATATGGGAGAACCAACATCCAAAGAGCATACATATATAAAAAATAGATGTATACTGATCAAAACAGTTGATGAGTCAGACATCATTTGCAAAAAGTATGTATGCATAGCAGACCAAATTGTGTAGTGATATAAGTAGATAGAATAATAATCAAACACATCACATACATTCCACGTATCATAAACTAGATAAAACCGGGGATCTTAAAACATAATCATGGCAGTAAATATTGATGATTTATAGATTGTTATCACCCAAAAGTATCCAAAATATGCACATACTGCCTAAGATTGATAGTAGTATAATCATTCATCCCATATCAAAATAAAATTCAGCCCATCCATGGGCACCCAAAAAGACCAAAAAGAACCACCAATATTAAGCCCATTCATGGGCACATAAAAAAAAAAAAACAGACTTAGTAGGTTAGTAATGGATCACATACACTCATGTAATCATAGGGCATTCAAAAAGATACCAATGCCCATACACAGATATAAGATAAGAGTGTATGTGATGGATCCTGGATATCCTCACTAAGGTGGAAGAGCAGAGGAGGACGACACTGTATCATCCTGACAACAAGTCAGCAGATCAACCAATTGCTGAACGGAATGCTGCACCCCTTGCACCAAATGTTCCAGTGCATTGAATTGTGCACTGGTTGACTCCTTTAGTTGGACTACATCTTGTTGTATTGCACCAATCCAATCCTAGTGTATTTTGTATTGTTTTACATGACCAAGGTCAGATGGGGGCGGAGCCTGTTGAGAAGCAGGAGGATCACCCTCAGTCGTTCCACCACCTTCTGCTGGAGCACCCCTTCCCCACGATCGCCTTCTTCTTGAATCCCTTCCTCGTCTTCAAGAAACTTCTAGAACTTTAAATCCATCTTTCTAATATTGTTCTTGTTGAAGTGTTGAGGGGGAAGTTCCGGATAGTTTGTCGTAGAAAAGCCGATCGCATTGCATATAGAGTTGATGATCCATGGATAGGGCAAGTGCACGTCCTGAGACGTATGAATGGCATATACCAGCTGATGAACGATCTGGGTAGGGAGGCAGATTTTGATTCCCATAGCTACAGAGTAAACTATCATGGCCATGAACCCGGTGAGATCAGACTGATTAGTACTTCTAGGATATAAATTTGAGGCAAAAATACCATGCAAAATATGGTACCGGGGTTCCATGAACTTAGATTTGAGTGCATTTCCTTGATACCAGAGGATGTCACGACCATGACATAGAAATTTGGTAACCATGGACCGGGTTTTAGGGTTCTCTAGGTCAAAGTCAGTAAGACCAACCGGTGATAGCGTAAGCCCAAGAATGTTTGCAACCGATGCTGGAGTGATCTCTACATCTTCACCATCAACAGACATCGTGATGGACAGAGGATTAGACACTGGCGAGTGACAAGCGGCAAAGAAACAGTAGGTCCGCTCATAGTGACAAGGACCCCCAAAATCGAGTAGAGGTAGCCATCCAATTTCGGCTAACAGGGGTTCCAGATTATATAGTTGTAGGCATTCCCTATCAACCCTTCTCTCAAAAATTAACTTCCGCCCAGTCTACTTTGCCAGCGCTGAATTTATTCCGGCGAGAGGAGGGGCTGGAGCTGCAGATTGGGGCTCGCTGTGTGTGGTCAGTTGTGTCCGTTGCCGAGTGGGAGTCCCACAATCAGTTGCTTTTGCTCTTTCCCGTGGAGTAAGAACTTTCTGTTGGGATGATCGTGAAGATTCCCCGGGCCCAGACGATTTCCCCTTATCCTTCCCCATTTTTGATTCTCGCATAAAGGGATTTGGAGAGAATGGAGATAGAGAAGCAAAGTTCCTTTTGAGGATTAGGAAATACTTTAACAAGACCAAGATGAAATCTTGATAGTGAAGAGGGAATAAAGAATTATTACCTAATTTGAGAAACATTCGGAACCCACTGATGAACTTTCGGTTGAGGGGAGAGAAAAAAAAACTTTTTAGAGAGAAAATGTGATTTTTCCTGCTCAACCGCTTTTTATCGGTTTGCATTCTTCAATATCATCGAGAGCCACCTCGATGATATCGATTGACCCCATTCAATGTTATCGAGATTGCCTTCCATAACATTCTCGATTATACGACTTCTCATATTCCAAAGAGACGCCGATGATATCAATCCTTGGTCGATTTAATCGAGAGAGCCCATAAATTCTCGATAAACATATCGAAGGTGTATATGTATCATTTATTAGCATATCGACAATCTTTTATGTGTAGTAATGCATTTCTTTATATCAACTAGTATACACATCAAAAATTCTTGTACAAGCATTGTACAACCAAAAGTTATAAACATCAAGATGTTTATATACAAAAGACGAGGTGAGAGACCTCAGATATAACATTAAGAGTTTAACAAAATAGCATCATTTCAGCAACTATCCAGATCTAGATGCAAGACTTGGTCATGTTTTTCCATACCCAATTATCTCTAGGCGTATGGATCAACCTTTCCTTTTCTTGTATTTGAAAGGGCCAAGCTATATGCCCTAGAGGGGGGGTGAATAAGGCAATGCCAAATAAAACTTAAAACAACGGAATAATAAAAGATATAAATAACAATACTGAAATAATAACAATCTCAAAGCAAATGAAATATGAGAATGATACTAAATCTTGTTCTAAGGACAACCTTACACCAAAACCAATGGCTTATGGTAGGACAACCTTATTTCTAGAACAAATTAGTAATCACAAATGATATGGCAAATAAATTAAGAATAACTTACAGAAATAAATCCTAAGTTATTACACCATTCAACCACACTTGCTTGAAATGAAAATTACAACATTCATCCACAAAAGCAATCCACAATACTGAAGGAATAAATGAATAAAGAAATCATGCACATCCACAACACAACGATATATAGTGGTTCGCCTGTGTGTTCACCAACTGTTAGCCAACAGTCACACAGAATGCTACTCCACTCCTAATATCCTCACACAGGGGATATTAGCATGCACTCTCAAAATAGGTTTTCACAGGTTCACCAAAAAGCTTCACAATTGTGTCTTTTTATCTCGGGCTTACACAATCCAAAAACCCCATAATCTAAGTTTTCTGGCTCTCCTCAGATAACCAATACAATGAGATTTTTCTAGCAAATCTCAAACAAAACCAGAGAAAATAAATTACAAAGTAAAATACCTGGATCTCCTTTTGAAGTAGCTCAGTAGAACCAATCGGAGTAGATGTATGATACGTCGTTCAATGTCCAATACTCACTTAAAGAATGGTTCTATGTCTAATTGATTTTAGATTAAATCAAGAAGAGCAAGGTCTATTTGATTTTGATCCGAGAAGAAGGAATATCACAAGTTCCTCTTTTCTAAATAAGATTGGAATGTGGATCAAAATCACAATAGAATAATGCTATCAAAAGGAATATTAAATATGCACAATAGCTTAAAAAATAATCGCAACTTATCTCAGAGTATAGCCTTAAATCGCTTGAATTGAATGGAATAGAATGAATAAACTCTGAAATTCGTGCATTATTTATAGCCTGAAAAATCCCATCTTCGACTAGTCTTAGGATCCCTAGGACTGGTCGTAGCATCAAAGATTTTGAAAGATTTCCACGGGATTAGATTAGTTATTCTCACAACTGGTCTTAGGTAGCCTACGACCGGTCGTGGGCCACCTACGACTGGTCGTGAGTCACCTACGACTGGTCGTAGGACTCGAGATAGGTCGCTGGAGTTCGAGTCGTAGGACTACGACCGGTGGAAGGATGAGTCGTAGAACTTCCCAGGACTGGTCGAAGAAAGTCCATGACTGGTTAAAGGACAACCAGAAAAATCTGAAAATCTGTAAAAACCTAGGATTGGTCCTGAGAAACCTAAGACTGGTCGTAGCAGACCTAAGACTGGTCTTAAGATTTCTAGGACTGGTCTTAGAATAGTCACACTAAGTAAATTAAAAATATTCAGATTATGTATCCAGAATGACCTATCATACAGATCAACCTAAGGTCAATCTAAGGTCAAACAAACCTTGAAGTGAGATGGACATTGAAGTCTTGAAGGTCTGTATTCTCAGATGATCTTGAAGTAGAAGCTTGAATCGAGTTGACGACTTCCTAGAGCTTGGTACTTTCTTGACTTGTCTTGATGAAGTCTTTTAATTTTGAACTTGTTAGAAGCAAACTTGAAGTCTTCTATTCATGTAGACTTCATCCATAACATGTCTTGCAAACATTCTTCATTTATGATTTTATCTTGAAAACATTCTTCATTCATAATCTTATCTTGAAGCAGTGTGTAGTCACAAATAAGAAACACAAGAAGTACAAGACATATAGGTTTTGGCACTACAAAATTTGACAACAAAGGAATATGAAATCATAGCACTAACGATCTCCCCCTTTGTCAAATTTGTGACAAAACACATTTGTAAATATAAGAGTAAAATGAAGAAAGAATCATGAGCCATCAGAATCATCAAAAATACTCTACTCCCCCTAAGTGAGTAGAAACAATCAACCATATTCAATTACTTTCTCCCTTTCTCCCATTCTCCCCCTTTCCATACTACTCCCCCTTTTTGTTACAAAATGACAAGGGAAGGCCAAAGGAGAGAAGAGAATACCATATAAAGAGTCAAAATTAATTATCAAATTAGTACAACACTTCAATGTCATCAATCCAAAACATACAACCAAAATCATCAACCGTAATAGAAATACAGAATCCATCATATTCAAACCAAAAAAAATAAAAAATCCACCTAATCAGATCCAGATGAAGGAGCAGGGATGGTTGGATCAATCTGAAGTAAGCCCCTATTAATGCGATGAAGATATTTTCGCATATATTTAAATTGCATATCATGGGCTACACTCAGGTTATCAACCTTCTCCTCCAATGCACTTAGATGTGCATCATAACTAGAAGATGGATCATAATCAGAATCATTTTGGGATTCAGTTTCAATTTCTTCAAATATATCATCCATATTTATATCCGCCTGTGAAGGAAGATCAGCTACTTCCCCTTCATTTTCAGCTTCAGCACCTTCACCACCACCTTCATAGAATTGACCAGGAAGTAAATCCAACTTCATCTTATTTAAATTAGTATTATTGAATGAAAGATAATGAATTGGTGCCTCAATCTCAGGTAAAGCAACAAGCATATTTGTGACAAAATAAGTCATAAGATAACCAAATGGAATATCACTATAACCCGGATGAAGACGAAACTGAATGATAAAATGATATATCAAATAAGGAAAACAGACAACGATGCCGGACACAACCGAGTGCAAAACCCGAACCATGAAAGCAGTCAACTCGGTTTTATTGCCAGACCGAGAATACAAGTTTGAAATGAAGATCCGGTGCAAAACTCTGTATCTGGGTAATAAAAATTTTGAGGGGAGCGCATTTCCTTTGTGCGTCCATTGTACTTCCATATTACATAAATCTCTTGTCAACATTTGTTTTTCCGATTCTGATGGTTTGTCATATAATGTATGAATCGGAATACCTTCATCCTTGACAGATATATCCATAATACCTGATATCAAATGTCGATCTATTAGAAATTTCCCTTCTCTAGTAGCAATTGAGAACGTTAAATTATCAAGGGAAAAATCAGAGATACATGCAACCATAGATTGTGCAATGGACTGGTATGCAGGCCCATCCCAAAACAAAATGTTAGCCCAGCCAACAGATTCAAGGAGAGGGACAATCCCAAATTGTTCAATGTGATTGATACTTACAGGACGCTCAACAATAACTTTACGGCTACGTAAATCCCGTACATCATTGGGATCATCTTCAGGTGACCGAAGGTGCCGTTTTGTTATAGATGTAGATCTAGATGAAGATGGACCACGAGATGTTTTCTTTTTCCCTCTAACATCCATTTTCAATAAGATTTACCAAGGAGCAAATACAAAGAACACTAGAAGTGGTGGGTTTCTTTAGATCAGATTTTTAGAGAGGAAACCCTAAACAATCAACAAAAGATGAGATCTAGCTTATGGAATAAACAAATCAAAGCCTAGAAAGCATAAATCTTCAATAAAAATGAAGAAAAACGACTTATCTTGAAGAAAATCATGAAATCTCAAGACTGGTCGAGCCACGACTCGTCGAAGGAAAAAGAGGAAATGAATAACAAAGTAATTTTTCCCAAATTATATGATGCTCACGATCTCTACGACCGGTCGAGTGCAGTCCACGACCGGTCGAGTCAGGACTGGTCGTGTATGGCAAGGATCGGTCGAGCATCGACAAAAATAAATATTTTTATGCAAAAATTGAAATTTATATACATAAAAATTTAAAATATAGTACACTATGATACATGTAGACAAATATATTCAATTTAAAATGTACATACTAAGATCGAACTTCATTTTAGTAAACCTGCTTTTGTCGAGTGGTTTAGTAAATATATTAGTAAGTTGGACATCGGTTGGAATATATTCCAAAGAGATAGCTTTTTCTTTAACTAATTCACGAATGTAATGATACCTAATGTCAATATGCTTAGTACGTGAATGCTGAATTGGATTTTTGGAAATGTTGATAGCACTGGAATTATCAAAATGTAAGATCATTGAATCTTGATTAATTCTATAATCGCTTAACATGTGTTTCATCTATACGAGTTGAGTACATGCATACCCTGCTGCGATATACTCAGCCTCAGCAGTGGAAAGCGATATTGAACTTTGCTTCTTGCTAAACCAAGAAACCAAACAGTTTCTAATAAAAAAACAACCACCACTGGTTGATTTTCTATGATCAATATTACCAGCCCAATCAGCATCTGAATACCCAACTAATTTAACATTAGTATCAAAAGGATACCAAAGACCCAACTCAGTTGTACTTGCGACATATCTAATAATCCGTTTGACAGCAGTGAGATGTGAATCTTTAGGATTAGACTGATATCTCGCACAAATACCAACGCTAAAAGTGATATCAGGTCTACTAGCAGTTAGATATAATAAACTACCAATCATACTACGATATAGCTTAGGATCTACATCTTTACATGTAGAGTCTTTTGAGAGTCGCAAGGTTGTACTCATATGAGTATCAAATTTTTTACCATTTTCAAATCCAAACCTTTTAACCAAGTTTGTAGCATACTTGGTTTGAGAAATGAAGATTCCATCAGGTTGTTGTTTTACTTGTAACCCTAGGAAGTAATTTAGTTCACCAACCATGCTCATTTCGAATCTTTATTTCATCAACTCTGCAAACTCAATAGACATATTAGAACAAGTTGATCCATAAATAATATCGTCTACATAGATTTGAACCATTAAAATCTCATTATTATGTTTCTTAACAAATAGCGTCTTACCGACACTTCCCACTTGAAAATTATGACTAAGTAATAATTTAGTCAATTTTTCATACCATGCCCTGGGCGCTTGTTTCAGACCATAGAGAGCCTTTTTGAGACGAAATACATGATCAGAAAGCTTGGGGTCTTCAAATGCAGAAGGTTGTTCTCATAAACTTCTTCATGTAAATCGCCATTTAAGAAGGCACTCTTTCAATCCATCTGATAAATTTTAAACTTTCTAAAGTAAGTGATGGAAATAAAAAGTCTGATAGATTTAAGGCGAGCAACTGGTGCAAAGGTTTCATCGTAATCGATGCCTTCAATCTGAGTGTACCCTTGTACAACCAGTCTAGCCTTGTTTCGTATAATATTTCCAAGTTCATCAGACTTGTTTTTAAAGATCCATTTTGTTCCAATAATGTGTTTATCTTTAGGTCTAGGAACAAGATACCAGACATTATTACGAACAAATTGATTAAGTTCATCCTGCATAGCGACTATCCAATTTTCATCAGAAAGAGCTTCTTTTACATTGACCGGTTCTATTTGGGATGTAAAACAAACATAATTACATATGTTTTCAAGTTGTTTGCGTGTACGAACTCCAGTGAGAGGCTTTCCAAGGATTTGATTGGTTGGATGATCTTTGACGGTCCTAGGTTCAGATTGAGATGAAGATGTATCTTTATTGTCGATTATAAGAATTTCATCATCATCTGAACTCGGAGCAAGTGTATTTAAATGATCATCAATGACCACATTGATGGACTCTTGAATCACACCTGTTCTTTTATTTAGAACCCTATAGGCTTGACTGTTTAAGGAATATCCAAGGAAAATACCTTCATCACTCTTCGTATCAAATTTTCCAAAATTTTCACGATCACGTAAAATGTAACACTTACTACCAAAAATTCGAAAGTATTTGATAGTAGGTTTCTTTTCGAACCATAACTCATAAGGAGTCTTATTTTCAGATTTACTAGTATAAACACGATTAATAATGTAGTAAGCAGTATTAATTGCTTCAGTCCAAAGATTTTTGGAGAGCTTCATACTATTTAACATGACATTAGCCATATCCTGAAGCACTCTATTTTTTCTCTCAACTATACCATTTTGTTGAGGAGTTTTGGGCACAGAGAATTCATGTGATATTCCCTGATCGCTACAGAATTTCTCAAAACTGCTATTTTCGAATTCAGAACCATGATCACTATGGATCTTATAAACTTGAGAACCTTTTTCATTTTGGATCCGTTTGATGATCTTCTTTACTTCATCTAGGGTTTCAGATTTTTCTTTTAAGAATGATACCCATGTGAATCTAGTAAAGTCATTTACGATAACCAAGATTTATTTTTTGCCACCTCGACTCTCCGTTCTAGTTGGTCTAATGAGATCCATGTGGAGAAGCTCGAGAGGTCTAGATGTGATATTGGAGTTCACATTCTTGTGAGAGCTCCTAATCTGTTTGCCCAACTGGCATTCACCACATATTTTGTCTACTTTTTGTAATTTGGGTAGACCTCTTATAAGTTCTCTTTTGCTCAATCTAAATAAGTTCCGGTAGTGTACATGTCCAAGGCGTTTATGCCATAATTCAGTCTCATCAGTATGAACTATGTAACATGATTGAGTAGATGTGCTAGCATCACTAACGATGTAGCAGTTTTCAGAAGTTCTGCGACCAGTTAATATAACAGAGCCCTCTTTATCAATAATCTCACAACCTTGATTAGAAAACTTTACATTATGGTTGTTGTTGCATATCTGAGATATACTCAGTAGATTGTGTTTCAAGCCTTCAACATATAAAACATTTTTAAATAAGGGAAGGTTATAAAGCTGAACCGTACCTTGGCTAATGATTTTGCAATTGCTTCCATCACCAAAAGTGACTGACCCATCAGTCCTATCTTTTAGATCGGTGAATAAAGCTTTGTCACCTGTCATATGCCTGGAGCAACCACTGTCAAGGTACCACTTTGAATGGCTTGTAGCTTTGAAAGCAGTGTGGGCAACCAAGCAGCCAACTTTAGGAACCCATTTCAGTACTGTTTTGGGTTTAGGAGTGTAGTTGGACTTTTTTTGTCTGTTGTTATATGAATGACCTATAGAGTTAAATTTCAATAGCTCCTTGAGAAGATCAATAATCTTTTCAACCAAAGGATTTTGGTTTTGAAGAATGAAGTTGGCATGGCTATTTTTAGGTTTTTAAAGAGTCCTTGAATTTTTTGGTAGACCTTGATAAGTATTCTTTACTTTTGAGTTCGAAGACTCTCCTTTCACAAATTTAGGAGCAGTATTTTTATGTTTAGGAGAAGTATTCTTGTCGTAGCTCAACCCGGATCGGTCGCCACATTTTCTTGATCCGGATAACAATTTTTCTAATTTAGGATCACCTTGGGCATATCTCCAAGTGTCTTTCAAACTCAAAAGAGAAGCTACTTCATTTTTGAGTTTCTCGTTCTCGAATTTCAAATCATCAACTTGGGAGGTTTTGATTTTTAAATCACATTTGGTCTTTTCAAAAAAATCGAAAATATGAGATTTTTCTAAAACAAGAGACTCATAATCTTCTTTAAGTTTAGAAAATTTTTCCTTTTGTAATTTAAGCTTGACAACAATTTTACAACTCTCCTTATAAAGGGTATTGTATGTATCCTGAAGATCATCTTCATTGTCGCAATCACTATTCAGATTCTCTTCGCTAGTTACTTCATCATAATCTGAAAAAGTGACTTTGGCTAGAGTCATAAGGGCTTTAATATCATCTCCCGACTTGTTTTCAGAATCTTCTGATTTTGAAGAGGATTCCGAATTAGATGATTCATCCCAAGTAGCCAACATACTCTTCCTTTTTAATTTGTCCTTTTTAGGACATTTGTTAGCCAAGTGCCCATACTCTTGACAGTTGTAACATTGACTATCTTTTAAAGATTTTTGAGCTCTAGGTTTAGATTGTCTCTTATCGTTTGATTTTTGAAAATCTACTTTTTCCTTATTTTTGAAAATTTTATAAAACCTTTTTACAAAAAGTGCCATATCATTTTCGGAATTTTCAAAGTCTGAAGTGCTCTCTTGTGGAATATTTTTAGATGATTTGAGAGCAATTGATTTTCCTTTTGGAGCTTTAAAGTTCAATTCATAGGTCTGTAAAGAACTAACTAGTTCCTCAACCCTCATGTTATCCATATCACGAAGTTCCTGAATCGCGGTTACTTTTGAGTTAAACCGTTCAGGAAGTGAGCGTAGTATCTTTGCACACACTTTACTTTCTGGGATTCTATCACCAAGACCCCACATTGAGTTTACAATGTCATTCAATCTAGTGTAAAAGTCCATAAACATTTCATTCTCCTCCATATGAATTTCTTCAAATTTCGTTGTGAGGAGTTAGACTTTAGATTTCTTGACAATTGATGTACCCTCGTGTGTCATTTCTAAAAGATCCCATGCTTGTTTAGCATTTTCACACGAGATGATTCTTTTGAATTCATCTGGTGACAATGCACAAGTAATTGCATTTAGTGCTTTTGCATTGGCACTACTCTCACTTTTCTGAAGTGTGGTCCAAAGGGCATAAGATATTACTTTCATTGATTTTGAACCATCTTCATCAGTTACTTCAGTGATAGGTAGTTTCCATTCATTCACTGTGGCCAGCCACACACTTTCATCTATGGATTTGAGAAAGATTCTCATCATAGCTTTCCAATAGGCATAGTTTGTGCCATTAAAGGGTGGTGGCCTAGTGACAGATAGGCTATCAAAATTTGACATCTTAATATAGCTTAGATCGTTAGCTCAGGAAATAAATCCAATAAATAAGCAATAAGCACGAGCTATTTGGCTCTGATACCACTTGAAAGGGCCAATCTATATGCCCTAGAGGGGGGGGGGGAGGTTGAATAGGGCAATGCCAAATAAAACTTAAAACAGCGGAATAATAAAAGATATAAATAACAATGCTGAAATAATAACAATCTCAAAGCACATGAAATATGAGAATGATACTAAATCTTGTTCTAAGGACGACCTTACACCAAAACTAATGGCTTATGGTAGGACAACCTTATTTCTAGAACAAATTAGCAATCACAAATGATATGGCAAATAAATCAAGAATAACTTACAGAAATAAATCCTTACAGAAATAAATCCTAAGTTATTACACCATTCAACCACACTTGCTTGAAATGAAAATTACAACATTCATCCACAAAAGCAATCCATAATACTTAAGGAATAAATGAATAAAGAAATCAAGCACATCCACAACACAACGATATATAGTGCTTCGCCTGTGTGTTCACCAACTGTTAGCCAACAGCCACACAGAATGCTACTCCACTCCTAATATCCTCACACAGGGGATATTAGCATGCACTCTCAAAATAGGTTTTCACAGGTTCACCAAAAACCTTTACAATTGTGTCTTTTTATCTCGGGCTTACACAATCCAAAAACCCCACAATCTGAGTTTTCTGGCTCTCCTCAGATAACCAATACAATGAGATTTTTCTAGCAAATCTCAAACAAAACCAGATAAAGTAAATTACAAAGTAAAATACCTGGATCTCCTTTTGAAGTAGCTCAGTAGAACCAATCGGAGTAGATGTATGATACGTCGTTCAATGTCCAATACTCACTTAAAGAATGGTTCTATGTCTAATTGATTTTAGATTAAATCAAGAAGAGCAAGGTCTATTTGGTTTTGATCCGAGAAGAAGGAATATCACAAGTTCCTCTTTTCTAAATAAGATTGGAATGTGGATCAAAATCACAATAGAATAATGCTATCAAAAGGAATATTAAATATGCACAATAGCTTAAAAAATAATCACAACTTATCTCAGAGTATAGCCTTAAATCGCTTGAATTGAATGGAATGGAATGAATAAACTCTGAAATTCGTTCATTATTTATAGCCTGAAAAATCCCATCTTCGACTGGTCTTAGGATCCCTAGGACCGGTCGTAGCATCAAAGATTTTGAAAGATTTTCGTGGGATTAGATTAGTTGTTCTCACGACTGGTCTTAGGTAGCCTACGACCGGTCATGGGCCACCTACGACTGGTCATAAGTCACCTACGACTGGTCGTAGGACTCGAGATAGGTCGCTGAAGTTTGAGTCGTAGGACTACGACCGGTCGAAGGATGAGTCGTAGAACTTCCCAGGACTGGTCAAAGAAAGTTCAGGACTGGTCGAAGGACAACCAGGAAAATTCAAAATTTTATAACAACCTAGGACTGGTCCTGAGAAACCTAAGACTGGTCGTAGTAGACCTAAGACTGGTCTTAAGATTTCTAGGACTGGTCTTAGAACAGTTACATCAAGTAAATTAAAAATATTTAGATTATGTATCCAAAATGACCTATCATACAGATCAACCTAAGGTCAATCTAAGGTCAAACAAACCTTGAAGTGAGATGTACATTGAAGTCTTGAAGGTCTGTATTCTCAGATGATCTTGAAGTAGAAGCTTGAATCGAGTTGACGGCTTCCTAGAGCTTGGTACTTTCTTGACTTATCTTGATGAAGTCTTTTAATTTTGAACTTGTTAGAAGCAAACTTGAAGTCTTCTATTCTTGTAGACTTAATCCATGACATGTCTTGCAAACATTCTTCATTTATGATCTTGTCTTGAAAACATTTTTCATTCATGATCTTGTCTTGAAGCAGTGTGTAGTCACAAACAAGAAACACAAGAAATACAAGACATATAGGTTTTGACACTACAAAATTTGACAACCAAAGGAATATTAAATCATAGCACTAACAGTATTAACATAGTAATGGTTCTTTGTGCGAGAACCTTTTATCATTCATTTTTTTGAATGGTCTAGGATCTCACATCTTATGTTTGTTGAATGTAACCACATGTTTATTGTCACATATTTGAGAAATGCTTAACAGATTATGCGTTAATCCTTTAATGCAAAAGGCATTCTCATTTTTTAGCAAACTTATTCCTTCAATAATTCCTTGTCCAATTACCTTAGCGGTGCTACCGTCTCCATAATTGACTATCCCATTATTAAGATCTAAGTAATTTGAAAGGAGGGATTTGTCACCTGTGACATGTTGTGAACAACCGTTATCTAGGTACTACTCAGTATCATTGCCTGTTATATGATTTGAATGAGTGATAAGGCAATTTTTCTTTTCTTTTATTACCCATTTTGTGATAGGATTCTTAACTGTGGTAGGTTCAGTTTTCTTGTTTACCATTCTAGACGGTGATGTGTGTGTGTTTCTTCTATTCACATCCCTAGGTGGACTCCTAACATTTTGTATTTCTCTGGTTGGCTTGAATTTATCAAAATTATATTGAGTCCTCCTAGAAAATATGCATTCAAACTTGTAATGTCCAGAATCACCACATATATGACAAACAATAATGTTTCTTGTGTTGCTTCCTGAAGCAGTAGCTTTTTCAGCCATTTGTGTTGTATTTCTAGATTTTGATTTAAAATTTTCATATCCTAAACCGCTCTTGTCCTTTCCAGGTCTTCCCATACCTAAGAGTTTTTCTAACTTCTCACCACTTTGGGAAAACTTATAATTTACCTTAGCAATTTTTCTGGACTCTTCTAAGTCAAACAAGAGTATATAATTTTCATTTTGAATGAGCATATTTTTGTCTTTTAAGAGCTCAACCTGTTTGTTTAATTTGTCAGACTCAAATTTAAGGAAGGTGTTGATTCGTTCAAGTCTATCATTATTTGAATGATATTGTTGTAAATCATTGATTAGATGTGTATTAATTTTTAGAGTTTTATCCAAATCTTTTTACAGCAATTCCCTTTTGTTTTCAGATATTCCAAGTCTTCTAACTATGTTGATGTTATGGATGGAAAGTTGATTGTAGGCATCTTGTAGTTTGTTTTGTTCTTCCTCTCCCTCTCTTTCAGATTCCTCATTATCTGATAGAAATGATTTAGCGGCTTGCGGTTTTGGCTCGCTCTCAGTTTCAATGGGAATGGTTGAGGTAGTGGAGACCATAAGGACTTTCAAGGATTTTCAAGGATTTTCGGTCTCCATCACTCTCTGAGTCGCTGGATTCTGAGTTTGACTCACCTGTATCATCCCATGTGGCAGCCATAGCCTTAACCTTAGTTTTTATATTTGGGCATTCTCTAGATAGGTGTCCAAACTTCTGACAGGCATAACATTATGGCTCCTTGGTCTTTTTAACAAACTTTCCTTTAGAAGGTTTGTTGTCCACCTTTCTTCTTCTGAAGGGACGACCACAGTTTTTCTGGAAGAATTTTTTGAACCATTGAGCCAACAAAGCCACTTCCTCATCTTCATCTTCTCTTTCACTAACCTCATTTGTTGTTTTCTTTGAAATTTTGAGGACAATAGTTTTGGATTTTTAGGTTTGTTTGAAGTGTAGTTCAAAAGTTTGTAGGGAACCTACCTGTTCTTCTACTTTCATTTCATCAATATTCCTACACTCTTCAATGGTTGTTACTTTAGGGTTGAACCGTCCCGACAGTGATCTTAATATTTTTCTACAAATTTTCAGGACTGGAACTTTCTCACCTAATCCACCCATGAAGTTGCAAATGATATTTAGTTTTGTGAAAAAGTCCATGAAGGTCTCATGTTCTTCCATTCTGAGACTTTCGAACTGTGAGGTCTATAGTTGTAGTTTGGATCTCTTCACAGTGCTTGTGCCTTCATGGGTTGTTTCCAATAGATCTCATGCTTCTTTAACTGTCCCACACATACTTATTTGATTGAAAATATCCTGGGACACGGTACAGTAGATAACGTTCATAGCTTTAGCTTCTGCAGTCTAGTTTTCTTTATTGAAAGCTATCCACTTTTCATTGGATTTTGGTTTTGTGATAGTTGTGCCATTGTCAAGTACTATTTGTTCAAATGGTGGCACATATCCTCTTTCAACTATATCCCAAACATCATGATCCAAAGATCTCAAAAAGTAGTGCATCCTAGCCTTCCAATATGCATAATTTGATCCATCAAATACTAGAGGTCTAGTGACCGATGAGCCCTCACCTTTGGCCATATTCCCTACTTCATTTAAGATCACTCTCTAGGAAGTGAAGCCCTTAAAGAGAGACCCGCTCTGATACCAATTGAAATTGCGGTAATGACTGCTTAAGTTGAAGTAGGAATATACCAATATGTCCTAGAGGGTGGTGAATAGGACTTTTTAAAAATGTTTTATGATTATTTAAAATCCTATCTAACCTATCTGAGAAAGTATGAATAAATCAGGATTTCATCAGAGTAACTCTAATGGCTTCCAAGCCAACTAGAGGATCCAATCATAGAACTGCTTTGCAAAATAAACAAGATATAAATTAAGGTTTATGATGGATGTGACTGTGTGTGAGGTGTGATTAAATATGAAAGCATTCAGAGAAATCACACAAGTAATTAAAGACAAATATCAATCACAAACACAGTTATTTTTATAGTGGTTCGACTACTTGTTTACTCCACTCCTGGCATACGCACTCAACTCTTGAGTGTGCCGGATTTCACTCAGGAGGTTTCACATGGTTCACCCCAAACCCAAGGTTTTAAATCATGTTCACCTTTAACCTTTACAACCTACACCTAGGCTGACTGTTTATGCCCCCATGAGCAATGGTCAACACATAACACCCAATTTTAGGCACACTAGCCAAGGATCCACATAAGGAACCTAACCGTTTATGCTCTTCACAGAGCAAGGGTCAACATAACGCACCCACCATATACACTCCCGCCGGAGGCCTCTTACGAGGGCCTGCAAGGGGTGAGAAACACCTTAAACCTTATTTTATATAAAGAATGATCTCAAGGGTCCTCTGGACTATAATAACTTACATATAAGCAGATGAGTCCCTTTCAGCGCATTAGTGAAGATCTCCTCCATTGATGAAGAACTTCAGCTTCCTTGATCCACAACTCAGGAGATGTACCAATACATGGGGACGGGTTGGGTCAAGGTTATAAAGGAATCTTACTCTATTGAATATTTTCCTATGAGGGGAAATAGAGTGATTCCAATCATTTATGCATTCAGGGCATCCTAACTTAATGATTTGTCATTAAGGTGGTAGCTGGAGGATTCTTGAATGCGGAAGTTCATTCCCCAATCCACTCTATTGAATGTCAATGATGAGGGTGGATTGGATGATGAACTCCCATGAGAGAAAGGGCTTTATGTATATGATCTAAGGTTTAAACACTCAAAAGCACTCTCTTCTTTCTCTACCAGCAACTAAAGACAAGCTCTCTATATATAAGCAAAAAGTTCCAACGGATATAAAACAGTCACATTTATGACAGAGTTGGATATCATCGAGCAAGGTCAATATCATCAAGGGTATACTCTCAATTGCATCGACTGGCCACTCGGTGATACAAACTCAAATGTCATACACTTTTGAAACCTTTTACCAGCTGGTCGAGGGTATCAAAATACGCGTCGACATCATCGGATTTTGAACTCCGATTTTATTGATACGGGAATCGATTCCTCGACATTTGAAAAATAAGAGAGATGGCCTTTGAAAATTTTCAGGTCAAGGATATGATCGAGGTACACTCGATATTATCGGAATTTGCATGTCAATGATATCGGTAGTCGTGTCGATGCATCGATAAATCCAAAGATTTTATCAGGGAGCTTGCTGGACAGTTTATGTCCTTTCTCGATGCAATCGATCCGGCGTCGATATCATCGATATTTGAATATCGATTCTATCGAGTGACCCTCGATCCAAGATAAAAACAACCTGAAAAAGTGTTGCTGGAAAACTTGTCCAAGATCGATATTATCGAAGACCTTCTGATATCATCAGTTTTTGAATTCCGAGGATATCGAGGAGTACTTCGATATATCGAAGGTCTTCATGATTTTCTTTAGAAAAACAGGGACACAAAAGCTCTGCTATCGATTTTATCGAGTCAATTTCGATAGACTCAAGATACAATTATTGATGATATCGATACAGCTATCGATACATCGATAATTCCGTCCAGAAGTATGTGCAGTTGCTGGACAACTTATGTCCTCATTCGATTGTATCAAGGACATCAACAACACTTCTCGATTATATCGATCTGTCTATCAATAAATCAACAGAGGTAGCAAACTTGGGAATTTTCCGAAGTTTTGAAAAGGTTTTCTTACTCAAAAACCCTATGATATTTTAATCAGTTTTAAGGGTTTTAATAACCTGGTGTTTTGGGACATGGGATGTGAGGCTTAGATTTACCTGTGGCGAGTTCGGCACACATCCGGTTGAGGCAAACGGTTGATTAATCTTCCCGTGGAGCTTTTTTGTCTAGCCAACTCAACACTCACGCTAATTGATAAACGAGGGCAATTTCATAGTTGACACACCAAATCAAACCATAACGGAATCTGTATCCCCATAAACAACCTGATACAATACCAATGTTGAAGAATGAACTGTTAAGATCACTATTCAGATACACCATGGTACCACTGCCAATCAAATGCTGAGAGCAACATTTACTAGGTTGAGCAATGGTCGGATACTGCATGCTAACATGTATGTATTAGCCTCATCTGGGTACTACCAATGTTTTCCTAATTTTTTGTCAAGAAAAAAGTCCAGTTGTGGACTGCTGTTGATTTCTGAGTGTTCCAGTTAAACTGCCTGTATTACCGAGCCATGAGAACTACACATGGACTTGTCCAGCCAAGTGTAGCCAACTGATACCCATATGTTCTGTTTAAAAGTAGCATCCAGTTATTAAAATTTTAATTTTTAAAGCACTAGATAGCTATTGACTCACTTGTGTAACAAACAAAAAATCTAGAGAGAGAGAGAGAGAATCATGCCTCGTCGTTGTGATCATAGCCACGAAGCGTTGTGAATTTGTCTTCTACAGGTTTCTTTGTCTGCTCAATCATCTGTCGACCTGGGATGTTTAAGGAAGTTACAAGGTCATGGAAAGAAAGGAATTTCTTTGAAATCTCCTCTTCAACTGAAAAAATAAAAATAAAAAAAAAAATAAATAAATAAAATAATAATAATAATAATAATAATAATAATAATAATTTACACTAAAAAATAAGTATTATGAGAGAGATGGTAATGTGGAAAGAACTTCTAATTACCATAGCTTGTCACGCTGGAAGATTATCTCCAAACAAGGTAGTTGTCCCACTGTAGCTCCAGTTAATCCATACACTGAGTTCGCACTTATCTAAAAAATCAACATACATTCCAGAAGGAACAGAGCATTAGAAGATCATGAGGGTACATTCACATGAAATGAATGGTTGAATAGAAAACTACAGGATGGTGGTGAGTTACTTTCAGAGCCAGCTGACGACCATCCAGTACAGCCTTCTCAAATGGATTCTTTGCTTCTTGAAACATAATATAACTTGCAATTAACCATCTAAAGAATGCAAGATTAACACAACCAGAAAGGGTTTAATCATTGATCATCAACAACAAGCATACAAGAAACAATGAAATGGTGGTGAGTTTTATTGACACATTCTGGGGGCAAGTTGAACTTAGAACATCCTCAGGCGTTACCTTCACATAGCTCCAGCAGCAAAACTCCAAACCCATAGACATTGCTCTATCTCTATCATTCAAAAGGCAGCCTACAAAGAAAGAATGATGAGTGTGTTTTCTTATCAGTTTGTGTGGGGGCATACAAATGCATATTTTGATGTGTTGAAGTTTACCGACCCAAAATTTATTAGTGATACAATGATCAAATATCCTTAACTTATTAGTGAATTAGACAAAACAACATGGATATGAGGCACTTCAAATATCCCGTGCGGGATTACTCATGGCACTTCAAACAATAAGCTATTTTACTTCCAATAGGTGAGAGCACACCAACTGTATTTGATTTATTAGAAAATGAACCATCTCCTGACAGTCTGGATGTAGGCCATTGCTTGGAAGTACAACATCTTGTGATTTTGAAGATTTTGGGTGAAGCCTGCTCAACTATGGATCTCGTCAAGTCATGGTTTGCACCACCAGACCATGACCCCACGTTTAAGAAACCATGCACACAATGAAATGGACAGTTAAAAGGCCCTACCATTTCTAAAATTTTCAAATTGGCCATACAACAGGGAAAAGCACCATGGAACATGTACAATTGAAATCTTCTTGAAACCCACATGTACAGTTAAAAGACCCTACCATTTCTAAAATTTTAGTAACCTATCATGCGGAGAATAAGCCATTTTGGCAAAGAGAGGATAGTGAATTGGTTTAACATGAATTCGTTAAATTTTTTTTAAAAAAAAAAAAGAAAAAAAAAAAGGTTTAGCATAAAGCTCCACCCTAACTAGTACATACCCTTTCTTTTGCTTCAAATCCATTCTAAGATCCTATGTACAAATGCATGGTTTAAGAATTTCAGAAAACTAATTGCCATCAAACTTTTGCCATCGAAAACTCTTATTATGTAGAGTACAGATCTGCATATCCCACATGAAGATATGCTAAGATTGACGTTTGATATTCATTCATGATGGGTGTAATTTGATTGGAATGGATAATTTAATTTGCATGCTATGATTGAATTACCTTCAGTTTAGACCCATACTCCATCAGTGCGTCATGGATGAGACATGAATTATCTTCAGTTCAGACCCATACGCCAGTCTTAAGCGCATCCCAACTATGGAATGTTCAACACTGCATTCCCTTGAGAAGCATCCATGTGAAATTATGGAGCCAAAACCTGCAGTAATAAGAAGTAAGCACGAGAAAATATTTATATCAAAGAGTTCAAGGCTCATCAGCAAGAATACTAAACACACATCATACCCGGCATATCCCAATGAACTTCACTTTTTGACTTCCTGTTTTGGTCATACTTGAAACATATGCAGCAAGAACTCAGTTTATGAGAAAAAAGGTACTTGTATTGAGGCCTTGATCCATCATTATAACGCCCCGAAAATCGGGGGTCGAGCAGAAACTCAACTTCTGAGTTCCAACGCATCACTTATGCAACATAGATCATGATAATTAAATGTTGTCCATATTAGTGCATTAAACATGAGTGAGATTATACCAAATCAGCATATCATACTCCAGAAACAATTAAATTACGCAAGCGGAAGACTGTGATAAATATATAGAACATATAAGTGATTGTAAGTCCCCAGAGTATGAACGTCACCAGGTTAAGTAATTACATGTATAGTTCCAAAATATATAAAATGATAAAGTGCAATGTCATCTATCCATATCCCTATAACCCCGATATGCAACTCCAGGTCTACATAGACCCGCCAGAGAGTTGCATGTATGAAACTCCTCCTCGTCATCATAGAAGACAGGCTCCATCTCATAAGCCTCGTCATCACCTGAAACTAAAATAGGGTCTGGTTGGTGTTTTAAAACACCATCCCAGAGTGGGAGTGAATGATCAACTCAGTGGAGCTATAAGGCAAAGGTTAACATGTTATCAATTCAGTCAAGCAGTAATGATAAAACAATACAACAAGCATTCCTAAATACTCTTGTTAATGCAAGGATGATGTATTAATGATGTATGCTGATGAGGGTCAGATATTACATATCAGACCCCAATCATTACCAAATTTTACGTATATGATAAGGTTTAATGGAGTATATTAATTGCGTTTTTGTTACAGGATGAAATCAGGAGCGTTAATTGAAAAATAATGTTAAAAGCATGGATTTCACGTTCTGAAGTCACCAGAGCACGGGAACGACCCCAGGGAACCAAGATCAACGCCCGAGATCCAAGGAAATCAAGAAACTGAAGCTCAAGTGGCCCGAAGGACGTCTAGAATGCAAGATCACATGGTTCCCACCATCCTTTCAACTCGAAACTTCATACATGTGATGGGGGCCGTAAATTAACTGTACATATTAAATTTCAGCCATTGAAGATCTCGGGAAGTGGTCCAACGGACAGATCAGCCCAGTAATGTTCAATTTTGGGCCCACCTGATATTTGGAACTGCCTCAAACTTGGTTTTGGCGGTTGAAATAATGTGAAGAAAAAGATGGACGGTGCAGATTTCTCAAAAACATTCCTGTGGGCCATGTACGTGATGCATGTACATCATGTGCATTAAACGCCTGCCGCGCACCGGATACGTGAAGTCGGTCTAAGACCGCTGACCCGCGCCTTCGTCAAGCTGCCGTTTCCAGCGTTCGCAAAAACGATTGCTGGTCGTCGGTTGTGGGGCCCACTTATTATCCAAATGGACAATCCAAACCGTCCATCCGCTTCCTGGGGCAGCCATACCCCACGCCTAGCTGACGGAATTCGAAGACATCAAGTGGTGGGATTTTTAACTATCCAATAGCAAAACGGACGGTGAGTTTAAAACTCTGTGGGCCACACAAAAATGGAGAAAAAAATACATGTTTCCGACCGAAATTTCGAGAGCAATTCGGTGAACGGAGTGGATTTCGCCATAAACATCAAGGTGGGACCTACTGATCATCGCAGCCGTCAGTTTCGCGTCCGCGTAACGGACGGCCGCTGTCCGTTTTTGCGGCTGTTTGTGGACCCCACCCGTTAACCGTACGAAAGATCTGATCCATCCATCTTGTAGAGTGGCTCGAGCACTACAAAACCATGCTGATATTCCACTCCCATGCGTATACACGTGCGTGATACAGAGGCTACAAACAGGCGGTCTTGTGACGTTCAAAACTGATTTTGTTGAGATTTCTTCTCTGGGCCGCGTCAATGGATATTCAAAACCACCCATTCTTGACTGAAATTTCATCCTGAATCCAATGGACGGGGTGGATTTTCCAGAAAACACTTCTGTGGGGCCCACCGATCACGGCTGCGAAATTTTGCACTTCATGTCCTTCTACGACTCTGCCATCGACCCCAGCTCTCCAACAACTATAAAAGAGGAATTATGGACGTGGGAAATTCATTCAGAAACAGGGAATTCCAGATCCAGAGCAAGGGAGAGAAGAAAGAGAAGAAAGAGAAGAAAGAAGAGAGAGAGATCGATTGGTTTGGTGTTTTGTTTTTATGAATTTTGTTTAATCTTTTTGATGGATTTTATGGGTCACTAATCTCTCAGCTAGGGCTGAGATGAAGCCCCTAATTTGATTAGCTCTTGTATTGGTTGAATTTACTTTGAATATTAATTAATTTGTTTCTTTCTCTAAGTGGGCTTGATTGGTTTAAATTCTATACTTCTCCATCTATGAACTTGACCAAAGTATATATATGGATGTTGTTTGGATGCTTATTATAGGTGCTTGGGTCTGATCAAGAACAGGTTTCCTATAGAGGAAGAAACAGGGTGCTTTAATGAACTATACATTCCATGTACCCGATCAAGGACATGGGATGTGTTATTCATGGCATTGCTTAAAGGAATTAGACATTCTGTATGCCCGATTAAGGACACAGATTGTGCTTTCTCTATATAAGTGGTCTCAATGTAGATCAAGGTGAATCAACAGACAAAACAAGGGTTAGGATAATTAGGGTGGATTCGAAAGTCCTAGTGCTCTTTCTCTGATTGAATTTTCTTCCTTGTTCTTAATTGTTTTTTTTTTTTCTAGAATTGTGCTTAGTAGTTCATTCCATTATTTGTTGGATTAGTTAAGGAGAGTTATAGATTTGAATTGTGACGATTAGTCCTCGTGGGAACGATCTCGTAATACGTACCATATCTACATCTGATTCGTATACTTGCGAGTTTAAATATCATTTAAATCATGTTAGTTTAAATAAAACATCAAGTTTTTGGCGCTATTTGTCTGACCTCTTGCTCCAAATTGAATTTAGGATTCTCTCTTATCATAATTCATAGCTTAGGATTTTACTAACTTTAGGTTAAAGTTTTTATTTTATTTTTAGAAACTAACCTATTTCCTATTTTGTAGGGTCCTGACATAAATTTCTAAGTTGATTCTAACATAGATTTCCAAATTGGAAGTGAAGGAGGAGCTCCCTATTCTTCAGACATTGATCGTCTCATTTTTTTCGGGTTCTTTCTTCCAATCCTTGCTTACATAATTTTATCTTGTTCTAGTTTTACTTCTCTTAGGTTGCATCCTAGTTTAGTTTTCTTTTTTTTTTTTACATTGTAATAACATAGTTTATGCTAGGACGTAGATCTCTGAATATAGAACTAGCACCGTTTGATCCTGAAATAGAAAGAACACTTCGTGAAAGATTGAGAAATAATCCTATTGAAATGGCGAATGAGAATGAAGTTAAAGCTCTCAAAGATTATTCAGCTCCTGTCCAATTTAATGTGCCTTCATGCATAGTGTTGCCAACCACTATGGCAACACACTTTGAACTTAAACCTGGAGTCATACAATTGTTGCCATCCCTTTACGGATTGGACAAGGAGGACCCATATCATCATGTGAAAGAATTCCTAGACATTTGCTCCACTTTTAAGTTCCAAAACTTCTCAGACGATTCGATCCGCCTACGCCTGTTTCCTTTTTCTTTGAAGGATAAGGCGAAAGCATGGTTGAATTCTCTAGAAGTTGGATCTATCACTACATGGGATCAACTGTCTAAGAAGTTCTTAAACAAGTTCTTCCCCGTTACAAAACCAATGCCCTCCGTAGAGAAATTACTAACTTCACACAAAAAGAGGGCGAGCACTTTCATGAATATTGGGAAAGATTGAAGGACTTGCTTCTTAAATGTCCTCACCATGGTTTTGAGAAATGGCAACAAGTTCAATACTTCTATGATGGTCTGACACCCCAGAACCGTCGCATGGTTGATGCCACCAGTGGAGGGTCATTCATGACCAAAAGTGATGTTGAAGCTTGGAACTTCTTTGAAACCTTGTGCGAAAATTCCCAGCAATGGGACTATTCAAATAGAAGTGACAGAAGTCCCCAACCACAAAAGAGATGTGGTATATATGAGATAGGAGTCATGCCAGATCTGTGCGCCAAGCTTGATAACCTGACAAAGAAAGTTGATGCTCTAGTATTAAATAATGGACCTCCACAAATAGCTCAAGTCGAGGCATGTGCCATATGTTCTAGTCCTGCCCATCCTATGCAGTCTTGTCCATCTGGTACAGCATCCCCAAAACTTCTCTCTGAACAAGTACATGATATGAACACTTTTCAAAAACCTGGGAATGATCCTTACTCGAACACATACAACCCAGGGTGGGCTAGACATCCAAATTTTTCTTGGGCAAAAGGACCACAACAAGGAGGACCATCTGAAAATCCTCCTATGCAACCGCACCTCCAAGTTGGCAGTCAACAACTTCAACAGTTTCTACAATATCAACAACTGCCTACACAGTCAAGGAAACCATCTCTTGAGGATACACTCCATCTTTTTATGCAGAGTTCTCTCCAATTCCAAAAAGACACCCAACAAACCTTACTAGCCAACCAGCAAAGTTTACATGCAAATGCGCAATCCATTGCCAAGCTGGAAGTACAAATGGGTCAACTAGCTGCCACATTGAGTGAGAGAGATAAGGGCAAGTTCCCTAGCCAACCTGAGGCTAATCCAAAGGGACATTATGAGATTGGCTCTAATTCCAACCAAGGGAAATATCAGGAACAGGCCAAATCGATCACTACCCTTAGGTCAAGCAAGCAGATTGATAACAGAATCAAGATGCCTAGGGATGAATCAAATTCTAAAATAGAAGATCAAGATGAAGCAGAGAGACACACCAATGCATCCAAAGTCCAAAAACTCTCTGACTCTCCAAGAGCCACTAATGTGCCACCCTACGTGCCCAAGGCACCCTTTCCTCAACGTCTGGCACCAATAAAGAAAAAAAATAACTTTGATGAAATCTTGGATGTGTTTAAAAAAGTGCAAGTCAACATCCCGTTGCTTGACGCTATCAAGCAAGTCCCTGCTTATGCTAAGTTTCTTAAAGATTTATGCACTCAAAAGCGTAAGCAGAATGTTCATAAGAAGGTCTTCATTGCAGAGCAGCTCAGCTCCATGATTCAACATAACACTCCTCCTAAATTTAGGGATCCAGGAGCTCCCACCATTTCTTGCGGCATAGGAGATCATAAGATCGGGAAGGCATTGCATGATTTAGGGGCGAGCGTCAATTTGTTACCATATTCGGTTTATAAGCAGCTAGGACTTGGTGAGTTGAAACCGACTAAAGTAACATTACAACTAGCTGATAGATCTGTCAAGGTGCCCCGGGATGTTATTGAAGATGTGTTAATCCAGGTTGATAAATTTTATTTTTCAGTAGATTTCATAGTTATAGATACTCAGCCTGTCCAGAATCTTCATAGTCAGATCCCAGTCATCTTGGGTCGTCCATTTTTAGGCACATCTAATGCTATTATAAATTGCCAGAATGGAGTTATGAAATTGTTCTTTGGTAATATGAATATTAAACTCAATGTTTTTAATGCAGGACAACAGTCCGCAGATTTGGATGACATATCTGAAGTGGACATGATCGAGAGTCTAGTGCAGGACTCCTTCCGTAAATCTTTTGAAGATCCACTTGAGACCTGCTTAGCACAATATGGCATGGATTTTGACATCGATAGTCCCATCCACGAAGTCAATGCACTGCTCGACTCTACTCCTATATTGGAGACTGAAAAATGGAAAGCGAAAGTGGAACCTCTTCATCCCTCTGAGACTCTTCCTGACAGCACAGTTTTTAACTCTGAGAAGACAAAGGCGAGCAGGCTGCTTAATTTTCTTAGCACATATAAGGCAGCAATTGAACGGAAGATAGCGGAAATATAGGGAGTATGCCCCACTGTATGTATGGATCATGCTCTGGAAATGTGGCGTGAAATGCAAAGGAAGCGTGATCCTAACATGGAAGAAGTCGTTCGAGCAGAAGTCCTTAAATTATTTGACGACAGTGTCAGTTACCTCATTACAGATAGCACAGCTCATGGGAACTCACATCACTTGTCTGGGATTGGTTAATCAAGGTGTTGAGGTAATTTCTTTGGCAGACCCTGGATATAAAGATTAGTCATTCATGGTCCGTTTCTTGTCTGGCTGAAGACGTTAAACTTAGCGCTCCTGGGAGGCAACCCAGCTTTTTGTTTGATTATATTATTATTTTTCTTAGTTAGTTAGTTTAATGTTTGTGGGTAACATTACTGCAAATCTTCACGAGACTACAACTCGTCCACTAGGGGTAACCTAGGGGTTTAAAGGCTTATTGTATGTGCTAAATGCAATCGAGAGCACCTGCGAAAGTGGTATAGGTAGGGTCTTCTTTTGTTTTCTTTTAGTTATTTTTGCTTCTATTGATTTCTCTCTTGTGCTAACTCGCTTTTACATTGAAATTTTTTGAGAAAGCTTCTTGATTCTCCATCCAGGTATTATCTTTCCATCACTCCTCTTTTATTCTCGTTGTCCCATGTGCATTGCTTGCTTATTTCTTTTACATTGAGGACAATGTAGATTTTAGGTTGGGGGTGGGAGATTAGGTTACCTAATCAGTATTTTCTTGGTCTTGAGCAAAATTTGTGAAAATTTTAAAACTTTTTCTGGAATTTCTAATGAATTCAAAGTGATTTTGAAGGATAGTTTTGATTTTAACACTATAAGATATGTGATGTTGGTAACTTATGACCCTTGGATTCGGCCATCTGCTTGATTTCACAGTCAATTTTGAATTGTTAATCCATGATTAGAAGTTGTAAACATTGATTGAGCCATGATTTCACATATCACATCTCGCTTACACATTAAGTTTTCGGTTCGATAACTGAATGATTAACTTGGTAAAAAGAAGAATTAAAAGGTTAAGTCACATAATCTTCACCATAGGTTTGCTCCCTATAGGTGCAGATTTGATTCTCCATAGTTGACATATGAAAAAAAAAAAAAAAGGGCGACAAGTTTTCGCCATAGGTTTACTCCCTATAGGTGAGAATTTGATTCCCCTCATTTGCGTTACGGCTCATAAAGAAAATCAAAGGCTGGTAAAATGAAAAGTTAATCTGTAAGATAAGTGTTGGTTTCAAGCTTGGCTGTCACAAATTACTAATGATATCTTGCCAATTGGATCTTTTAATGATTGTAAGCCAAGATTACACTATACACTCATGGAACTCAATGTTTAAAATTGTTCAAATTAATGGATTAATATTTTAAACTTGATTATGAAATCTTCCGAGAGCTTGATTCCAAAAGAAAAATTCCACACACCGATCATGAATCTTAGAATATTCACATCTCAGCTATCTATTCATTTGTCACTTGAATTTACAGGAATTGTCTTTTATTTCTGAAATTATTTTTTCGCATGTTTTGCTCGAGACTAGCAAAATGCTGGTTGGGGGTTGTGTGATGAGGGTCAGATATTACATATCAGACCCCGATCATTACCAAATTTTATGTATATGATAAGATTTAATGGAGTATATTAATTGTGTTTTTGTTACAGGATGAAATCAGGAGCGTTAATTGAAAAATAATGTTAAAAGCATGGATTTCACGTTCCGAAGTCACCAGAGCACGGGAACAACCCCAGGGAACCAAGATCAACACTCGAGATCCAAGAAAATCAAGAAACTGAAGCTCAAGTGGCCCGAAGAACGTCCAGAATGCAAGATCACATGGTTCCCACCATCCGATCAACTCGAAACTTCATACATGTAATGGGGGCCGTAAATTAACCGTACATATTAAATTTCAGCCATTGAAGATCTCGGGAAGTGGTCCAACGGACAGATCAGCCCAGTAATCTTCAATTTTGGGCCCACCTGATATTTGGAACTGCCTCAAACTTGGTTTTGCCGGTTGAAATAATGTGAAGAAAAAGATGGACGGTGCAGATTTCTCAAAAACATTACTGTGGGCCATGTACGTGATGCATGTACATCATGTGCATTAAACGCCTGCCGCGCACCGGATACGTGAAGTCGGTCCAAGACCGCTGACCCGCGCCTTCGTCAAGCTGCCGTTTCCAACATCCGCAAAAACGATTGCTGGTCGTCGGTTGTGGGGCCCACTTATTGTCCAAATGGACAATCCAAATCGTCCATCCGCTTCCTGGGGCAGCCATACCCCACGCCTAGCTGATAGAATTCGAAGACATCAAGTGGTGGGATTTTTAACTATCCAATAGCAAAACGGACGGTGAGTTTAAAACTCTGTGGGCCACACAAAAATGGAGAAAAAATGCATGTTTCCGACCGAAATTTGGAGAGCAATTCGGTGAACAGAGTGGATTTCACCATAAACATCAAGGTGGGACCTACTGATCATCGCAGCCGTCGGTTTCGCATCCGCGTAACGGACGACCGCTGTCCGTTTTTGCGGCTATTTATAGACCCCACCCGTTAACCGTACGGAAGATCTGATCCGTCCATCTTGTAGAGTGGCTCGAGCACTACAAAACCATGCTGATATTCCACTCCCATGCGTACACACGTGCGTGATACGGAGGCCACAAACAGGCGGTCTTGTGACGTTCAAAACTGATTTTGTTGAGATTTCTTCTCTGGGCCGCGTCAATGGACATTCAAAACCACCCATTCTTGACTGAAATTTCGTCCTGAATCCAATGGATGGGGTGGATTTTTCAGAAAACACTTCTGTGGGGCCCACCGATCACGACTGTGAAATTTTGCACTTCATGTCCTTCTACGACTCTGCCACCGACCCCAGCTCTCCAACAGCTATAAAAGAGGAATTATGGACGTGGGAAATTCATTGAGAAACAGGGAATTCCAGATCCAGAGCAAGGGAGAGAAGAAAGAGAAGAAAGAGAAGAAAGAAGAGAGAGAGAGATCGATTGGTTTGGTGTTTTGTTTTTATGAATTTTGTTTAATCTTTTTGATGGATTTTATGGGTCACTAATCTCTCAGCTAGGGCTGAGATGAAGCCCCTAATTTGATTAGCTCTTGTATTGGTTGAATTTACTTTGAATATTAATTAATTTGTTTCTTTCTCTAAGTGGGCTTGATTGGTTTAAATTCTATACTTCTCCATCTATGAACTTGACCAAAGTATATATATGGATGTTGTTTGGATGCTTATTATAGGTGCTTGGGTCTGATCAAGAACAGGTTTCCTATAGAGGAAGAAACAGGGTGCTTTAATGAACTATACATTCCATGTACTCGATCAAGGACATGGGATGTGTTATTCATGGCATTGCTTAAAGGAATTAGACATTCTGTATGCCCGATTAAGGACACGGATTGTGCTTTCTCTATATAAGTGGTATCAATCTAGATCAAGGTGAATTAACAGACAAAACAAGGGTTAGGATAATTAGGGGTGGATTCGAAAGTCCTAGTGCTCTTTCTCTGATTGAATTTTCTTCCCTGTTCTTAATTGTTTTTTTTTTCTAGAATTGTGCTTAGTAGTTTATTACATTATTTGTTGGATTAGTTAAGGAGAGTTATAGATTTGAATTGTGACGATTAGTCCTCGTGGGAACGATCTCGTAATACGTACCATATCTACATCTGATTCATATACTTGCGAGTTTAAATATCATTTAAATCATGTTGGTTTAAATAAAACATCGTATGCCCTCACCTACACTCCCTTTGCGACATCATCTCATGGTCACGCATGCAACACTCCCGCTGTGCTCAACTCCAACGCCAAAGGCACATGCAATGCGGTGCATGTGCATGATTAGCCAAGTTCTTAATTAGACTTATTCATATAGCAAAATTGGGAAGCAAATGTACCTCCCTTTATATCATTTATCCAAACAATGATCCATCTAGGGTCGTCAATCCTAGTAAATCACATACGATGACAGTTCCAGGTCACTACAGAGAGGCTCGTCATCTCAGCGCAGGCCTATTTTATACTCGAGGTCACTACGGAAAGGCTTGTCACCTTAATGTAGTCCTAGTGTATACTCGAGGTCACTACGAGAGGCTCGTTACCTGATCATAAGCTGACAGCTCGAATATAGTGTCCCATACCACCGTATTCGGTTCACGAGTTTGGTTTGCTCACTAGACACTGGAAGACTCGTCGCCCCAGCGTATGCTGACAGCTCGACTACGGTATCTTAAACCACCATGTCCAGCTCATGAGTCTTAGCGAATCATGGTACCAAGGTTAAACGGATCTTTCACTAGTAAGTTGATACCTTAGATTCAAGCAGTAGCGTCCATATATGGTGAACATACATTAGGCCAATTGGGTTACTTGACAAGCTCGACTGCTACGAGCGCACGTTGAATTAATCGACATGGAATGCGTAAGCACTCCGCCTGGCCTAACCACCATTGATAATCACCATATGACTCGGATTCATCGAAAATGTCCGTGGTGGTGAAACTGATTCAGCCACTCGATCGAAAGTCGTTACCGATTGCCTGCATTACGTAGTAGTCCCAATTATATTCATACACAAGAGGTATTTATATATGATAGTCAGACAGCATGTGATAGTCAATTCAAAAATAAATCTTATTTGAGCATTTCCACCAACACATAGTGTACATGTTATCATACATAGGCATTTTATTCATAAATCACGTAGTAGTAAGATATGTTATATGAGGGAAACTGCAGCTATAAATAAGGTAATTGAGAATCCTATTTCAACACCCTCATTAAATACATTTCAGCTAACATTTTCTCATTTAGGCATTTTATCAAACACTACACATATCAACATACATATAGTAAAGTAGTTATAACAGGTATTATACCAAATCCTTTCACAAGGGAGCTGTCACACGTACTACAATCATGTATTCTATTTTCTTAAGAAATAATCATGGCAATCACAAATCAAAATTCCATATTCATTCAGACATTTCAACAAACACATGGAATGCATTAATTTTAACATAGTTCACACACATATATATATATATATATATATATATATATATATGTAATATGCGGAAAACATCGCATCTAAGCATATGTGATAGCAACCAAGTCAGTCATAAATCATTAACTGACATTGAAAGCCTTGAAAACCATAACCTAAACGTTTATAGTCTGCACCTTCCATCGGTAAACTTGTATCGAACTCAGTTCGAACACTATGCCTTTGTCTACGGCGCAACGGTTACCTGAATCACGAAACAGGTTAGCTATTTCGTCGAATCATCTATCTGGATACCTAAAACAGATTAGGGTTAGGGTTTCTTACCTAAAAATGGAATCGAAATCGCCGGTATAGCAATTCAGGCAGGATGATTTGGCACATAGAGTGGTGGGATCGAATCCTAACAACTTTCTCTCACTCTCTCTCTCTCTCTTCACCTCACTTTCTCCTTCTCTTTTCTCTTTTCTCTCTCTTAGTGTCACACCCCAAACCCGAAAATCGGATTCACAGAAATCCCAATCACCGAATCCGGTGCCGACGCCTCCATAGTACCCCATTCTCGGCTCCTAGCGTCCATACCCCAGATTCCAATCCTGAGATCCTACAAAGAGGATTTTTTTTTGTACATTTAACTCGGAATAAGTATAACCACAAGATTACCCAATTCACAAAGGCAACATCATCATCACATATCCAATAATATAATCATTTGAGTACAATGTAGAAAAGGAAAATACATAATTCAAAAATCAAGCTCCAGAAGACCGCTGCACGCTCTAAGCCCAACGCCGCTGCAACCTAACATCACCTATACGCATCTATCGTGCATAAGCTTATAGAAAGCTTAGAGAGTGGTGTAAGTATGTGCACAAGGTAAGTGCCAAGTATTCAACGCAATGTCATAATCATATGTTATCAGAGTAAGCGAAAATGCTGACAAGTCCATGAGTCAAGCAATATCAAGATACGCAATACAAATCAATTATACAAATGAGAAATAATATAAAGTCAAATATTAGATGCCATATCTAAACCATATAAATGCAGAAACACAGGTAACCCAAAATGTCATATGCTGCAAATGTAATGCAATATGCGGTACGAATGGAATGATCATGCTGGAGTGTAAAGTCAGGATGATAGTACGTAGTATCGCAGGCTACGGGGTCCATCACAAGGGACTTCTATCCAAACTAGTCCCATACCTAAATTTGAATAGTCAGACTCAATGTAGTATACTCCTGATCTCAGGTTAGTCGCGCACCCCAACCGAAATCCTAGCTATTGCAAAGGTACACGTAACAAATAGTTGCGCACCACTAACCCGAGTAGATAGTGAATTAATGAATATGCAACTCCTGCTCAATAAGTCCACATATCAGTACTGTTTATCTCTGGAATCATCACCGGGGTTTAATACACTCTAAATGGCACTGCCGCTCTCCCAGCCGCACAGTTCAAGTGAGCGTAAGAAACCACACTATCCGCCTGGCCAATAGTGGACCCATTCACGAGCTGGTCAAACTTAGCCTAGCAATGACCCCTACGCTCGAGCGGGTAAGGCCATACCCCCTCCCAACCGACCATGACACAGTGGGAGACGTGGCCTCCTAGTATTCGACACTCGGGAGCTCATGTATCCGCTCGGTCTCGACATTGGGACGTCCTCTGGTACCAAGAGGGTTTTAGGGATTTTTACACAGGGCCATTTATGGCAGCCCGATGCTCAAACCAAACATTTTCGGTGTCCCATCTGGCCATCCACGATATGCCTGTGGAGGCTACGGCCCTGATGTCGCTAGGGCGTACAGTAATCACAACCCACAATGTAAGATGCATGAGTCATACAATCCAGTCATGCATCAATCTTGCGCATACTGTGCGCTCATGTGAGATAACCTCCACCTATTAGGGAGTCTCATAACTACCTGTCCAATGACATATGTAATGGTTAACCTCATCTTATAACAAACATGCAGATGATGCGTATGGGCATGTATCATGATGCTATGTGGTCACATACTCATAATTAGTATCAATAACCGGCATCGACAATCAACCTTGACAATGTGGACATTTAACCAACATTGCCCTCAAGGAATGGCCCATATAAAGCCTAACATGCAGTGGACTCATGCCCTCCCACCAGGGCCGAATATACAACACCATGGGCCTCACTCAAGAGCTTAATACACATCATAATGGGCCTCATTCTGGGTCACATATACATCAAGTGGGTCGCATCTCACAGGTCTAATATACATCACAATGGGCTGCTCCCACGGGCCTAATATACATCAAGTCGGGCCTCATCATATGGGCCGAAAATATATCACAATGGGCCATGTCCCATGGGCCTCAAATACATCACAATGAGCCTTGACAATCAACATATAAACAAGGCGGGGTCCATAGATAGACAGTTGATCAACCATAATATAAAGATCGGCCCACGATCGTGGTTATATCAAATCTGATGGCACAAAGCCATCCATCTATAGCGAATGGGGCCCACTTATTTGGGTTAACCCACTTAGAGAATGGTGCAAATGGGCCTAACAAAGCTTAAAGGAAGGTCACAATGAGGACATCTAACCATCATTGCACATCAATGTGGACATCTAACCAACATTGCTCCCAAGGAGTGGCCTACATAGGGCCAAACATATAATGGGCCAATTGGCCTTACGTACAATCATGATGGGCCTCATTTACATTACATAGGCCTCGTCATATGAGCCAACATACATCTCATCGGGCTTCATATACATCAAGTGGGCTGCATCAACGGGTCGCACCAATGGGCCTCATAAACATCAAATGGGCCCCATCAACGGGCCACAGTAATGGGCCTCATAAACATCAAATGGGCCGCACCAATGAGCCTCATAAACATCAAATGTGCCACATTAACGAGCCTCACCAATCGGCCTCATAAATATCAAATGGGTCGTATCAATGGGCCGCACCAATGGGCCTCACCATAAATAACCGCGAACATAATGATCGAAAAAAATCATCTAGGCCATACCATAAATAGCAGTGGTGATAATGATCTCCACCGTTAAAACCCCACAGGGCCCACCATAACATTTATTTTCCATCCAATCTGTTCATACGGTCACAAAGACATGGTTTAAGAGGAAAAATAAATATCGTTTTGATCCAAAGCTTCTGTGCTCCCAAGGAGTCTTAATGGTGGACAACCAATCCCTCACTGATTATTGCGGTGTGGTCAACTTAGCAAATGGTTGGATAAAACATATTCATCAAGGCGTGGCCCACTGTAATCTGCACGGCCTGGATTAACACATCCCTCATGATCAGACTGCTAGAACTTGCTGCATCAGACGACAGCTAAGTAGGGGGGATCCATATAAATGGATGGTCTAAATATAATACATACATCATATGGGACCCACAGAACTCACTGACACAGTACAGTGGCTAAGGGTGGGGTCCCTACTGTCCCAAAATATGAACGGTGTGGATGGCCCATACACCCAGCAGGCCTACACGGTTGGGCGGCTGGATGTTCGCGACATCCGAAGTGGGCCTCACAACTCACACATCACGGTGGAGTCCACAAGTGTGGGGCCACGCTGCTAGGCAGTCACGTAAATGGACGGACGGTTGGGATCAACACATACCGCATGATGGGGGCCACTCCCGCAATGGATGGACGGTCGAAATATAACACATATATCACCGTGGGGGTCCCAGAACTAACTGACATCAATACGATCCAACCTGCCAGCAGGTAGGTCCCACATGGGGCTCACCATATATATGATACGTGTGTGTGTGTGTATATATATATATATATATATATATATATATATATATATATATATATATATATATATATATTATAAGGAAGCAGGAGCTCACCGTCCAGACCCCTGGACGTTCTGGACGGTGAGGATCTAAGTTCATATCACGGTGGGTCCCACATGCGATAGCAGTGGTGGGCCACGTCCACCAGATGGATGGATGGTCAGGATAAGACAATGCATCATGGTGGGTCCCACGTGGGACCTGCCATACATACATATATGTTATATATATAGTATAATAATATATTATAATATCTATTTATGTTTTGTTGCTTATGGTCAGCAGGACAATAGCGTCCAGCGTCCATTGATGGACGGCTGGATGAAATTCATACTTGCAGGTGGGCCTCACCCTCACACGAACCACAAGTGTGAGGTGGCCACATCCACGGAAAATGAACGGAAGGTGTGGATATACATGTACATCACAGTTGGGGGCCACAGCACCGTCCAGTTCGGCGTCCAGCACAGTTCAAATGGACGGTGCACATCACATTCATCATGGTAATCTGATTTGGACGGTGCACATCACTTCATCATGGTGATCTGTACACATAGCACCGTCCAGATGGATGATGCAGATCACATACATCATAGTGACCACCCACTGTCTAGGGAGATGGGCAGTAAGGATATAAAACACATACCTCATGAAGGACCTACAGAGCTTGCTGTCGTCAATGGCAGCTCCAGCTGTCGATCGGCAGCAACAGATGAGTTGTTGGATAGAACATACCTTATAGTGGGGTCCACCATTCCAGCCAGTGGACAGCGTGGATACATATATTATTAAGGTGGGGTCCACATGTCCAGGGACTGGAAAGTGTGGACAGGAACATTCATCAAGGTGGGTCCCACGGTATGTATGGCGTGGATCAAGTGGACCACACCTATCACAAGAGAGAAAGAGAGAAAATTAGGGAAAAAGAGAGAAAATCGGTGAAAATGTGGCCCTCCCTATATAATGCATACATCAAGATGGGTCCCACCATATGTGGGCCCCCTAATCATTAAAATCCCAAAAAAATCACCCACCTCGAGATCTCTCCTTCCTTCTTTCACCAATGCATGATAGAGTCCCATAGGGACAATTTCAACGGTTGAGATGGGATTAAGATGGTGGGATTGGGTGGTAGAAAGGTGGGCCACACTACTCTCTCCCATGGAAGCCATGGACGTGAGTTGCTCCCATGGAGCTTAGGGGAAAATGAGAGAGACGTGTAAGAGAGAGAGAGAGAGAGAGAGAGAGAGAGAGAGAGAGAGGTGATGTGAGTGATGGAGTGATGGGGAGAGGGATGGTGATGGGTAAAGGTGTGTACTTGTTGTAAGAAAGAGTTGACTTAAAGGAGAGGTGGTTGTACTTGACATTAATGTGTGATGGGTACTTGATTGATGGGATTGATGTGATGCTCCCTTGGGATTTGTAACGCGTGGTATTTTTCCTCGAATTGAACATGGGCCCACATCTCTTGGCTCGAGTATTACCTTGGCGCATAATACGCGGCGCCGGAATCGCGGCGACGGTGGGTCGCAAGGGTATAAGTTTCAAGTTGAGACGACTCTGATATATATTACACGACTCATGATCGCTCGCAAACGTTGATAACAGATCACGGGTCGTCGGAATTCGACCGGGAGGACCGTAGAAGCCTATGAAACGGTACGAGTTAGGATATGGGTCATACAGCTCTCCCCACCAAATAAAAATTTTGTCCTCGAAATTTACTATCACGTATGACAAGCGAGGGAAGAGGAAGCATTGACATAAACATATACAAGGCATAATCAATCTACAAACAAATGGAGACAGCGTTCTCTAATCTCAAGCTCGCCCCCCCCAAAAAGCTTACCAACACTATGATGATCTTACTGAACCTCAGACTATGCAGTCTTGCAATCTCAATGGTAGGAGGCTATTGTAATGCCCCGACTTTTCAGGACCTGAGTACATGACCCATTTTCTAAAAGCCCGAGTGTTAACCTTAAAGGATTGTCAAATATATTTTTTTCTCTTCTTTTATCAGAATATGCAGGTGAGCGTAGAATGGACAAATCAGCATAAAGGAAAATTTCAATTACATTTAGAGTATGCAAAAGAGTGCCCATAATGACTTATACAAACCATTGTCTCCATTCTTACGAATACAAAATGAAATAACGTTACATGTGAAATAAAGTAAATTTTGTAACAATCTTGAGCTGTAAAATCCCATAGTAGCCCTTAGCAAATATAATCATGCACCCTTGTCAACCATAACCTGCTCCTCACCAATACGAATGTGAACATCATCAGGGCCACCTGTGCTACCTGTACGGTTGGTTATATATTTGATGGATGAGTGGCCAACTCAGTGTGAACTCCCCTCAAGATTACACACCGCTACATTAGGTAAGAAATAGTATAAAACATCTAAACAACCAAAATAGAGTAAATGCAGTCTTATTATATGCATAGATGCATGAATGTAATCGTCAGCCCGGGTAAAACATCCAGACGGCCAGTGTCCTGAGTAAAACATCTAGACGGACATTGGGGTCGTCACTCATACAGTCATCGACCCGGGTAAAACATCCCGACGGTCTGTGCCTCGGATAAAACATCCAGACAGGAAAATATGTACGATAACAACAGATGATGGTTGGTGCCTCGAGTAAAATATCCAAACAAGCAAATCTATGTGTTACACATAACAACACTATACGATAACAACAGATGATGGTTGATGCCTCAGGTAAAACATATAGACAGACGAATCTGTATGTTATGTATGACAGCAATAGATGTTAGTCTGTACTATGCATGCATGATTAGCCAACCCGTTATTAGCCCAATTGCGACCAGCTAATTTAAATAAGCTCACGGTCACTATGGGGAGCGCATAGCCCAGCATAGGCCAACGGCACGGGCATAGTGTCCCATGACCACCATCTCTGACCCCATGAGACTACCATCTTAGAATGTTTAATGGAAACTCTGAAAAGGACAAGCTAAATGTCCTAGAGGGGGGGTGAATAGGACTATGCCAAATTTAAAATAAAATTAGCGAAAATAAATTAAACCAATAGCCTTACAATATAAATCAATTCACAATGCTAAATTTTAAATCACCTTGATAAATAAGTGTTGAGAGATTGATACAAATTCAGTTCTAAGGACAACCTTACACCATAATAAACAAGGGCTTATGGTAGGACAACCTTATTTCTAGAACATCTTTTGGATCAAGGACTCAATTTTAATATAAGTAAATGAAATAGCAAGGAATTGAAATTAAATGCAGAAGTATAGATCTAAATTATTACAACAATCCCCACACTTGCTTGAAATGTAAATAGTTACAACATTCACATCCACTTGTACATTCCACACAATCGAATGATAAAAGATATGAAAATTAAGCAAGCATTCAATCCACAAGGCAAAGAGTTATAGTGGTTCGCTTTGTGTGTACACCAACCTTTTTCAACAAACCACACGTAGTTACTCCACTCCTAATATCCTCACACAGGGGATATTAGCGTTCACTATCAAATAGGTTTTCACAGGTTCACCAAAAACCTTTACAATTGTGTCTTTTTCACTTGGGCTTACACAATTCAAAAACCCCTCTTTTCCGAGTTTTCTGGTTTTCCTCAGACAACCAATACAATGAGATTTTTCTGGCTCAACCTCAAACAAAACCAGTACAATGAGATTTTTCTGGCTTAACCTCAAACAAAACCAAAACTAAATAAATTTTACAGAATTGTAAAATACCTAGATTTCTCCTTTTCTTAGCAGAAATTCAGAGAACCAATCGGAGTAGATGATTGAATGTCAAAGTTCAATTTCCAATACTCACATTCATAAGGTTCTAAATTCTAATAGATTTTAGATTTAACTCGTTGGGCATAGCTATATTTGATTTTGATTCCAAGAAGAAGGAATAAGATAATTCCTCTTTTCAAATAAGATTGGAATATAGAAACAAAATCAAATTAAATAAGCTAGCAAAAAGGAATATTAAATAAGCACAATGTAGCTTAAAATAAACACAGACTTATCTCAGAGTGATCACTTGAAAATTCTTGAATAGAATAGAGTTGAAGTGTGAAAACTCTGAATTTCGTGTTCAATTTATAAAAGCAAAAATCGTTCCTACGACTGGTCTTAGAAACCTTCGACTGGTCGTAGCTCTAACAGATTTTTGAAAATTTAAGCGCGATCTTTGAAAGTAGTTCCACAACTGGTCGTGAGTAGCCTACGACTGGTCGTGGGTCACCTACGACTGGTCGTAGATCCTTACGACTGGTCGTAGGACCATAGAATTCGTTGCTGGACTTTGAGTCGTAGATCCACGACTGGTTGTGGACGAGTCGAAGCCACACCTACGACCGGTCGAAGGACCTCCAGGACTGGTCGTGGGCGTACCAAAAATTTCGAAAACATCTTCAACTACTTAGGACTGGTCGTGGAATTTCTTGGACTAGTCGAACCAATGCCAGGACTGGTCGAACAAGAGCTAGGACTGGTCGTAGAATAGACCAAACTTACGTAAAATAAATATTTGATTTATGTATCCAAAGTGACCTACTTAAAGGGTCAACCTAAGGTCATTCAAACCTGAATCATGTCGTATGGACATTGAACTTCAACCATTCAACGAATGTAGATTGTTTGAACCATATCAGGCTTGAGATCTTGAACTTGTTGTAGCTTCAAACTTGAGATCTTCATCAGCATAACAACTACTTCATGCATTGCTTATTAGTCTTGAAGTCATGAGTTGTTTCTTAAGACTTGAACATCAACATTGTAACTTCTTGAGACTTCAACATGTAGCTTCTTGAGCTTCAATATGTAACTTCTTGAAAAGTTCAACTTGTAGCTTCTTGAAGTGTTTATGCAGTGTCTTGAATTCATATAAATCATCATACAAGCACAAGACACAGATAGATGTTTTGACACTTCAAAATTTGACAACCAAAGGAGTATAAGACCATAACACTTACAATCTCCCCCTTTGTCAAATTTGTGACAAAACACCCAAGTAATAATACTTCCAATAGACATAAGAGAAGTACAAACACAACAGGTTCACAATAGAGAAGCATGCACAGTTATATAGATATCATTCTCCCATAACTACCCCTGAGAAGCTTAACTCCCCCTGAGTAATAGCCTACCCCTGAGAAGCTTAACTCCCCCTGAGGAATAGCCTGAGTAATAGGAGCACATCATAAAGATTAAATTCAAATAAATCAAAAGCCTCCAAAACTTCTTCCCATTTTTGACACAAAATGACAAAGGAAGAAGAGCATCAATAATAATGAAAATAGGAGTTGATTCAAGAGAACATAGTGCATAATTAAAAAGTCAGTAAGCATGTAAAGTTCAGTAAAAAAAATATTACAGACCCATCAAAAATTCAGTCAGAACCAGAAGAGGAAGCAGGATTAGATGGATCAATTTTATGTAAACCCTTAGCAATCCGCCTCATATATTTACGTAAATATGAAAATTGCGTGTCTTAGGTAACACGAATTTGAGCCACCTGCTCTTGAAGGGAATTCAATCTCTCATCAAAATCAGAAGGCTGAAAATCAGGATCATCAGCCGAGTCTGATTCAAGTTCTTCAAATAAATCATCCATATTCACGTCTTCAGGAAGATCACTAGCTTGAGCATTTCCTGCTTCAGCACCACTGCTACCAGCATCCACTTGGCCATCAGCCAATTCTAAATTCATCTTGTTAAGATTGGAATTATTAAAAGGGAGATGATGGATGGGTTTTTCTCTAATAGGCATAGCCACGAGCATATGATTTGCCAGCATAGTCAATAAATAACCAAAGGGTATATCACTATGTCTAGGATGGTGACGAGACAGAATAATGGAATGACAAATTAAAGAAGGTAGACATATTTTTATACCAGAGACTACAGAATGCAAAACACGAACCATGAAAGCAGTGAGTTCGGTTTTATTACCAGAACGTGGATAAAGATTTGAGATGAATATCCTATGAAGTACTCTGTGTCTGGGTAACAAATACCTTGAGGGAAGTACATGACCTTTATGAGTCCAATGAACATCCAAATTACATAAATCTCTAGTAAGCATTTTTCGTTCAGATTCTCGAGAGACATGTCATGTAAAATATGAATTGAATGCTCTCATCATTGACAGTATTTCCATAATGTCGAATCAAATGTCGATCCACTAAAAACAATCCTTCTTGAGTATCAACTTTAAAAGTAAAATCCTCAAGAGAAAAATCACAGATACATGCAAACATGGATTGGGCAATGGACTGGTATGCAGCTCCACCCCAATGTAAGATGTTATCCCATCCCACAGATTCCAACAGAGGAGGGATACCAAATGAAGCAATGTGATTAATATTAACATGACGCTCAACAATAACATTGCGCATACGCAAATCCCGAGCATTAGAATGATCATTTTCGGGAGAGCGAAGATGACGTTGTACAATAGAAGCTGATCTAGAAGAAGATGGACCTCGAGTAGTTTTCTTTTTTACCTCTAGCATCCATTTTCACAGAAGGATTTCAAGGAAACAACAAGTTAGAAAAAATGAGGTTTAGATAGAACAAATTTTTCAAGATAAAACCCCAAACTTGCAATGAATGACCAAATAGATTCCACAAGAATGAGATTTGAAACACTAATAGCAAGAATCTACAAAAAAAATGCAAAAGAACCACTAACCTTGAAGTATTATGAAGGTGGGTTCGACCGGTCGTAGCTAGAACCGTTGGAGAGTAAAAAGAAATGAAGAAGAAGAGTCAAAATCCCCAAATTAAAGTGAAATCCCGAGTTTCACGACTGGTCGTGTAGGTGTTCGACCGGTCGTAGCACGACCGGTCGTATACACTCACGACTGGTCGAGTACGACTCAAAATTTGCAAAAATTTTAAATAATTTTCAAATTCAAGCAAATAAAACATCATAGTTATGTACATTATGATACACCAAATCTTGTAAATTCAATTTAAATTGCACATACCGAGATCAAATTTTAATTTATTAAACCTGCTTTTGTCAAGCAGTTTAGTGAAAATGTCCGCAAGTTGAGTCTCGGTTGGAATGTAATCCAAATATATTAATTTTTCTTCCACTAATTCACGAATGTAATGAAATCTAATGTCAATATGCTTAGTACGTGAATGCTGAACTGGATTTTTAGAGATATTTATTGCACTGGAATTATCACAAAATAAAATCATAGAATCCTGAGTGATTCCATAATCACTTAACATTCGTTTCATCCAAACAAGTTGAGTACATGCATTTCAAAGAAGAATGTATTCAAATTTCACCGTTGATAGCGATATAGAACTTTGCTTCTTGCTAAACCAAGAAACAAGACAATTTCCAATGTAGAAACAACCACCACTGGTTGATTTCCTATCATCAATGTTTCCACCACCAAGATCTGTGTAATTCCTATTAATTGAACATTAGTCTCATGTGGATACCAGAGACCCAGTTTAGTAGAACTTGAGACATATCGCATAATCCGCTTAACAGCAGTTAAGTGAGATTCTTTAGGATTTGATTGATAACGAGCACAAATACCAACACTCAAAGCAATATCTGGTCTACTAGCAGTCAAATAAAGCAAACTACCAATCAAACTACGATACAATTTAGGATCCACATCATTACTTGTAGAGTCTTTTGAGAGTCTCAAAGTTGTACTCATAGGAGTATTAAAATTTTTACCTTTCTCAAATCCAAATTTCTTAATTAAACTCTGAGCATATTTGGTTTGAGAGATAAAAATTCCATCAGGTTGTTGTTTTACTTGCAATCCTAGAAAATAGTTTAATTCTCCAACCATGCTCATTTCGAATTTAGACTTCATCAAATCTGCAAACTCAACAGTCATGTTAGTACAGGTTGATCCATAAATAATATCATCAACATATATTTGAACCATTAGAATATCATCGTTATTTTTCTTAACAAAGAGCGTCTTATCAACACACCCCATCTGAAAATTATGACTCAGTAAAAACTTAGTCAGTTTTTCGTACCATGCTCTGGGAGCTTGTTTCAGACCATAGAGAGCCTTCTTAAGACGATACACATGATCAAAAATTTAGGATCTTCAAACCCTGTAGGTTGTTCAACATATACCTCTTCATGTAAATCACCATTCAGAAGGCACTCTTTACATCCATTTGGTAAATTTTAATCTTCCTAAAACATGCAATGGAGATAAAAAGTCTGATTGATTCAAGACGAGCTACAGGAGCAAATGTTTCATTATAGTCAATACCTTCAATTTGTGTATACCCCTGTACAACTAGTCTTGCTTTATTTCGAATAATATTTCCAAGTTCATCAGATTTGTTTTTGAAAATCCATTTTGTTCCAATAATATGTTTATCTTTAGGTCTAGGAACAAGGTGTCAGACATCATTTCTGACAAACTGATTAAGTTCTTCTTGCATCGCAAGAATCCAGTTTTCATCTGAAAGTGCTTCTTTTACGTTAATCGGTTCAATCTGGGATGTAAAGCATACGTAGTTACATATGTCCTCTAATTGTCTACGAGTGCGCACACCAGTGAGAGGGTTTCCAAGTATTTGAGAAGTTGGATGATCTTTAACTGTCCTAATTCTGATTAGTTTCACTTGATGAAATTTCTTGTTTTTCAAGTATAAGAACTTCATCATTATTCGAACTAGGGACAGTGTATTCAAAAGATCGTCAATCACAACATTTATTGACTCTTGAATCACACCGGTCCCGTTGTTCGAACACGATATGCACGATCTGTTTAAAGAATATCCTAAAAGATTCCTTCATCACTTTTAGTGTCGAACTTTCCCAAATTTTCACTATTCCACGCAAAATATAGCACTTGCTGCCAAAAACTCGAAAGTATTTGACAGAAGGCTTTTTCTCAAACCACATTTCATAAGCCGTTTTATTATTAGATTTACAAATATAAACACGGTTAATAATGTAGCAGGCTGTATTCACTGCTTCAGCCCAGAGATTCCTAGGGAGCTTCATGCTATTTAACATAACATTTCCCATTTCTTGAAGCACTCTATTCTTCCTCTCGACAATTCCATTTTGTTGAGGAGTTTTAGGTGCAGAGAATTCATGCGATATTCCCTGATCGCTACAAAATTTCTCAAAATCGCTATTTTCGAATTCGGATCCATGATCACTACGGATCTTGCTGACTTGAGAACATTTTTCAGTTTGAATCCGTTTTATAATCTTTTTCACTTCATCAAGGGTTTCTGATTTGTCTCTCAAGAATGAAACCCAAGTGTATCTTGTATAATCATCTACAATAACTAAGATGTACTTTTTGCCACCTCGACTTTCCGTTCTTGTTGGTCCTATAAGATCCATGTGGAGAAGCTCGAGTGGTCTTGTGGTGATATTGGAGTTCACCTTTTTGTGAGAGCTCCTAGTTTGTTTACCATACTGGCATTCACCACAAATCTTGTCTACTTTTTGCATCTTAGGTAGACCTCTAATTAGTTCACTTTTGCTCAATCAGATAAATTTCGGTAGTGTACATGTCCAAGGCGTTTATGCCATAATTGTCTCATCGGTATGGACCATGTAGCACGTTTGTTTAGATGAGCTACCATTGCTTACTATATAGCAGCTTTTCGAAGTTCTGCGACCAGCTTAATATTACGTAACCCTTTTCATTTATAATTTCACAACCTTGATTAGAAAATTTAACATTATGGTTGTTATCGCATATTTGAGATATGCTCAACAGGTTGTGTTTTAAACCCTCAACATATAAAACATTTTTAAATAAGGGAAGGTTATAGAGTTGGACCGTACCTTTGCCAATTATCTTGTAGTTGCTACCATCACCAAATGTGACTGACCCATCAGTCATATCTTTAAGATCGGTGAATAGTGCTTTGTCGCTCATGTCATATGTCTGGAGCATCCACTGTCTAAGTACCATTTCGAATGGCTTGTAGCTTTGAAAGCAAGTGTGAGCAACCAAACAGTAACCTTAGGAACCCATTTCAGTATTGTTTTGGGTTTAGGAGAATAATTGGTCTTCTTTTGTTTATAGTTGTAAGAGTGACCTACTGAGTTAGATTTTAATAGCTCCTTAAGTAAATCAACAATTTTTTCAGCTAGTGGGTTTCGAATCTGATTTTTGAAATTTATATAGCTGCTTTTGTGTTTTTGAAGAGTTTTTGTATTTTTAGAAAAAACTTGATTAGTACCTTTTCCTTTTGAGTTAGAAGTCTCTCCTTTCACAAAATTGGAACGAGTATTCTTCTGTTTAGGAGATGTGTTTTTATCATAGCCCAACCCGGATCGATCGCCACATTTTCTTGATCCGGATAATAATTTTTCTAATTTTGGATCACCTTGGGCATATCTCCATGTGTCCTTCAAACTCAGAAGAGAAGATACTTCATTTTTAAGTTTCTCATTTTCGATTTCAAATTTTCAATTAGGGAGGTTTTGAATTCTAGATCACACTTTGATTTTTCAAAACAATCAAAAATTTGAGATTTTTCTAAAACAAGGGTTTCAAAACATTCTTTAAGTTTAAAAACTTTTCTTTTTGAAGTTTAAGTTTGACAATTTTACAACTTTCCTTATATAAGGCATTGTAAGCATCTTGAAGATCTTCATCATTTTCATGATCACTATCCAAATTTTCTTCACTTGTTGAATCATCGTGATCTCGAAAAAGTAAACTTGGCTAGAGTCATAAGGGCCTTAAGTTCATTGCCCCGACTCGGTTTCAATTTTCTGATTCGGAAGAGGCTTCAATCGAGACAATTCATCCCAAGTAGCCAACATACCCTTCCTTTTGGATCTGTCCTTTTTAGGACATTTGTTTGCTAAATGCCCATATTCTTGACAATTGTAACATTGACTATCTTTCAATGACTTCCAAGTTTTAGACTTAGGTTTAGAACGTTTCTTTTCATTTGCCTTTTGAAAGTCGACTCTTTTCTTACTTTTGAAAATCTTATAAAACTTTTTCGCCAAAAGGGCCATATCATCTTCGAGACTTTTCTCAATCAATTTTCTTGAGTAATACTTTTAGATGACTTCAAAGCAATATATTTACCTTTAGGAGCTTTAAAACTTAATTCATAGGTTTGTAAAGAACCAACTAATTCTTCTACCTTCATATTATCCGTATTACGAAGTTCCTGGATTGCGGTTACCTTAGAATTGAACCGTTCAGGAAGAGAGCGTAGTATTTTTGCACACACTTTACTTTCTGAATCTTATCACCAAGACCCCACATTGAGTTTACAATGTCATTCAATCTAGTATAAAAGTCCATAAACATTTCATTTTCCTCCATATGAATTTCTTCAAATTTAGTTGTGAGGAGTTGGACTTTAGATTTCTTGACAATTGATGTACCTTCGTGTGTCATTTCTAAAATATCCCAGGCTTGCTTTGCAAGATCACAGATATGATTCTTTTGAACTCATCCTATGGTGATAGTGCTAAGTGATTGCATTTAGTGCTTTAGCATTAGCACTACTCTCATTTTTCTCAAGTGTGGTCCATTGAAAATACGGTGTAATTTTCATAGATTTTGAACCATCAACACCGCATTTCCATGATAGGAGGATTCCATTCAGTCACTGTGGCTTGCCACACACTTTCATCCATTGATTTGAGGAAGATCCTCATTCTGGCTTTCCAATAGGCATAGTTGGAGCCATCAAAAGGTGGAGGCCTAGTAACTGAAAGGCTATCAAAATTTGACATCTTTTTATATAGCTTAGATCGTTAGCTCAGGAAATAAATCCAAATAAAAAGCAACAAAAATGAGCTATTAGGCTCTGATACCACTTGAAAAGGCCAAGCTAAATGTCCTAGAGGGGGGGGGGGGGGGGTGAATAGGACTATGCCAAATTTAAAATAAAATTAGCGGAAATAAATTAAACCAATAGCCTTACAATATAAATCAATTCACAATGCTAAATTTTAAATCACCTTGATAAATAAGTATTGAGAGATTGATACAAATTCAGTTCTAAGGACAACCTTACACCATAATAAACAAGGGCTTATGGTAGGACAACCTTATTTCTAGAACATCTTTTGGATCAAGGACTCAATTTTAATATAAGTAAATGAAATAGCAAGGAATTGAAATTAAATGCAGAAGTATAGATCTAAATTATTACAACAATCCCCACACTTGCTTGAAATGTAAATAGTTACAACATTCACATCCACTTGTACATTCCACACAATCGAATGATAAAAGATATGAAAATTAAGCAAGCATTCAATCCACAAGGCAAAGAGTTATAGTGGTTCGCCTGTGTACACCAACCTGCTTTTTCAACCACACACGAAAAGTTACTCCACTCCTAATATCCTCACACAGGGGATATTAGCGTTCACTATCAAATAGGTTTTCACAGTTCACCAAAAACCTTTACAATTGTGTCTTTTCACTTGGGCTACACAATTCAAAAACCCCTCTTTTCGAAGTTTTCTGGTTTTCCTCGGACAACCAATACAATGAGATTTTTCTCGCTCAACCTCAAACAAAACCAAGACAATGAGATTTTTCTCTCGCTTAACCTCAAACAAAACCAAAACTAAATAAATTTTACTGAATTGTAAAATACATGGATTTCTCCTTTTCTTAGCGGCAAATTTCAGAGAACCAATCGGAGTAGATGATTGAATGTCAAAGTTCAATTTCCAATACTCACATTCATAAGGTTCTAAATTCTAATAGATTTTAGATTTAACTCATTGGGCGTAGCTATATTTGATTTTGATTCCAAGAAGAAGGAATAAGATAATTCCTCTTTTCAAATAAGATTGGAATATAGAAACAAAATCAAATTAAATAAGCTAGCAAAAAGGAATATTAAATAAGCACAATGTAGCTTAAAATAAACACAAACTTATCTCAGAGTGATCACTTGAAAATTCTTGAATAGAATAGAGTTGAAGTGTGAAAACTCTTAATTTCGTGTTCAATTTATAAAAGCAAAAACGTTCCTACGACTGGTCTTAGAAACCTTCGACTGGTCGTAGCTCTAACAGATTTTTGAAAATTTAAGCGTGATCTTTGAAAGTAGTTCCACGACTGGTCGTGAGTAGCCTACGACTGGTCGTGGGTCACCTACGACTGGTCGTAGATCCTTACGACTGGTCGTAGGACCATAGAATTCGTTGCTGGACTTTGAGTCGTAGATCCACGACTGGTCGTGGACGAGTCGAAGCCACACCTACGACCGGTCGAAGGACCTCCAGGACTGGTCGTGGGCGTACCAAAAATTCCGAAAACATCTTCAACTACTTAGGACTGGTCATGAAATTTCTTGGACTAGTCGAACCAATGCCAGGACTGGTCGAACAAGAGCTAGGACTGGTCGTAGAATAGACCAAACTTACATAAAATAAATATTTGATTTATGTATCCAAAGTGACCTACTTAAAGGGTCAACCTAAGGTCATTCAAACCTGAATCATGTCGTATGGACATTGAACTTCAACCATTCAACGAATGTAAATTGTTTGAACCATATCAGGCTTGAGATCTTGAACTTGTTGTAGCTTCAAACTTGAGATCTTCATCAGCATAACAACTACTTCATGCATTGCTTATTAGTCTTGAAGTCATGAGTTGTTTCTTAAGACTTGAACATTAACATTGTAGCTTCTTGAGACTTCAACATGTAGCTTCTTGAACTTCAATATGTAACTTCTTGAAAAGTTCAACTTGTAGCTTCTTGAAGTGTTTATGCAGTGTCTTGAATTCATATAAATCATCATACAAGCACAAGACACAGATAGATGTTTTGACACATCAAAATTTGACAACCAAAGGAGTATAAGACCATAACACTTACAAACTCATCGACTACTGGCCAATCATATTACAATATATGGGGCTTACTATAGCATGGTTATATAGTATAAAACATTCAACCTATATAGAGAAAATACTAGAACAAAGCCACATAGGGCGATATCAAAGTAAGCCACATCGGGTGAGTATCAGAACCATATGATAAAAGACCATCCTTGAAAACCATTGGACACAACAACCCTTGATGGTAGGCTCACATCAATGATCCATCTATACCACCACTCAATAACCATCAAGTCGAAGGTCCATTATGCTCACAACTAATCAAGTTACATCTCAAGTATGGGTGTACATTCATGTGTGGGAATTTTCCACTAATGTACCAGTTTAAATTCCGTAAACAATCCACAAAAAGAAATCCACAAGCATGAACAATTATACAGGATAATCATAAAGCATGTAATACAACAATTCATTTTCCACCAGCTAACACATGTGATTATAAAGGGAGATATCAATTATGAATTTAAATAAAAACTATAACTTAAGCTAATGAGAAGATGGAAAGCTCAAGGGGAAGAATCATCACCTTATACTTTGAACTGCCTACCAGTGTTGCTAGAGAATGCGTGTTTCCTTAGAACCAGTCCCTATCATAAATCAGGAACTTGTACAATTAGATCCAAGTTCTGCATACTACCTAAGACCATAGCCTAGAGTTTTAGTTATTTATCCTTACGATCTTGATGCAGGGTTAGGGTTTTATTTTAAAGTTTAGTCTTAAGTTTAGATTCTAGGATTTGATTATGGAATTTGAACTCTATTTTGTGTGGCCATTAATGATATTATAAATGGGAATAACAAATGAATAAAATTAATCAAATAAGTTGGTTATTAGTTTTAGGAATGTTAACAATGGATACTATTATATTAAATTATCTAATAACAACCCACGATGAATAATAATACTAATTATCCCGAAACAACTATTAATATTATACTTAACATTAGCTAACGAGGCACTAATAGATATTGTAATGAAATAAATAGTATACCCTAATCACCGATGATAATGTTTAGGGTTGGCCCAATAGAACTCTAATATTTAATAATGACAATTTATATGTAATAACTAATATTAATATAGATGTTGTAGCAATGGCTATCCATATGTAATATTAACAATCTTAATGATTATAGTGATGGTAATAATGATAATAGTGCATCGAAATAAGTCTGGAATGGGGAGAGCACAGTGACTCACCTTATTGACTTGGTTCGAGCTGAGCTTGGTGCATATGCACACCCATTCTCTATCTTCTCTCCTACAATATTTATTTACCATCCAAACTTGTGACCCCGATAAGTTTCAATGGTGAGCATTCAATCACTACCGTTTCTTATGGTGCGGTCTACCTGAGGTTTAGATCTGCCACTTTTGGGCTTAAGCTCTGAAATAATCTAGAAAAATGGATAAATGGTTGGGATAAAACAAAAACTCCATGAGGCCCACCGAATCAGCAGTTTATTTGGGACACTAATTGATGGGTGGACTTGTACCAACTTACAGAGTAAGAGAGAGATGCCATACCGCATCCATGCCGACTTCACAACACTCTCCTCGACTGTACTCACTTCTCACTTGTTGAGTATAACAATGCTTGAAATGGTAGACATGGGAGTCACCACCAAATCGCCCGTCACCATGTAAGTCGCCACACCCTTAACGCACCCTCGTCCACCGTCCGATCTCGACGCTGCTGTTGTAGGTCCAACATTTGTTACAGCTACCTACATAAGTAGAGTTTTGATATGGTGGAAGCACCATCTTGTAACAGAAGGGAAGGATCGGGACCGTTATTTGGAATGGACATCTTAGGAACAAGGAGAACATTTTTGTCAAAGTTAGGTTCGAGGTGAGCAACAGGGAGATTTTCAAGGCTCTTGTAGAGAGTTGCAGTGCATGCTACCCTATTTTGTTTTGAAAGGAGCTTTGTTGCGTAGCCAATTGGAACTACTAAGAGGCTGAAGAGAAAATCAACGAAGTCTATTTCAGCCTAGGTTAGCTTGGATGCCATGGTCTGGGTGGTTGTGTTGGTGTGGCTCGCTAACAGTAGCAACAACGACAACACCATTCTTCTTCCACCCTCTCTCATTCTCCACTGGAACCAGAGCAACACTCGAACCAGGCCCAGCCTGACTGCAACAGGCCCAACGAGGACCTGGCTCTACCCGACTCAGATAGCAGCATCGTCGGGTCGCCTGGTGCAACGAGCTGGCGCAGTGCGACACCAGGTGGAGTCCATTCTCCCCCATCTTTCTTCTATTCTTTCTCTTCTTCTTCATCCTCACCGGACCAGCCCAGTAGCATATTAAGTCGAGCCTGCCTCAGTGCAGCAACCTGTTGGGGAAGAAGACCCGACTCCAATGGCAGACTCTCAGCCACGGCTTCTCCCTCTAATCTAACCACATGGGAAGATTCATACGGACCCTAGGAAGCCCATGGATAAGCTTCTTTGAAGCTTTAGGAGAGTTTGGATGGTGGATTCACATGGAGAAGCTCTCGGCTGATTTCTCGAGTGCAGCCGTAGAAACAGAGAGAAGCCCTAATGCAATCCGGTTCCAAGCCATCATATAGTGTTTTTCCAGTGAATCCTAGACCGTAAGATTCGAAATGAGCGGTCCGGATGTATGGTTTCGCCACGCTCTACAAATACAGCTGGTTATAGCAAAATCGGCCATGGTTTCTCATTATCGTGGATAAAAGAAAACCTTAAGGAATGAACATTTAGGATAGCCAAGTGTGGATGGCTGAGATCTCTCCTAAATGGAAGGCTAGAATTGGAGAATCCCACCTCAGGTGGATCGCCTAGCTGGCGGTGAGAAATGTTTCCATTTTTGAAAATGTGTGCTTGTAGGACTGTTTTGCGTCGGAATACGTGTGCTTACATGGATGTCCCATCACGTGGGAATTACTAGGTTTTGGTCGAGCCCACCGCCTGGGTCAGATGGACGGTTTAAATCATGAAGATGGGTCCCACTGTTGGGCCCATTAAAACAAAAAGACGTCAGTCCGTTCGCTGCCGAAATCATGGAGCGAGAGAGACTTTCTCTTTTAAGAGAGCTCGGTCAAAGGAGCTTTGAATACTCCTACTTGTACAGTGCACAGCGAGTGCATCCCCTATGGTGCACATGCGATGCAGGTGTGGGGTCCATCGTGATGTTTGCGGAAAATCTACTCCGTCCATTCCCTTTGGAAGTCCCCAAGCAGGGCCCGGGATCAAAGATCAGGTCGATGAATGTCCAGGTGGAGCCCACAACTTGATTTGTAGTCCAAATAGTGGTTTCCCATCAATCTAATGGTCGAATGATTCCGAATTTGGATGTCAACGGTTAAAAAGGGTCCTAGGGACCACTGAGTTGGGAATTAGCGGTTGATTTAGGGGTTAGATGCCTTGACACGTGTTTTAGGGTAACTAGTCAAGTACTTTTAACAATCCTTAAACATGTACTTAAACAAACTAATTAAATATTCTAACCTATCTAAGACATGTATTTAAGTTAACTTATCTGGTATTCTAATCCATCCCAAGATGTTTGTTGAGTAAAATAATCAAGCATTCTAACTAATTTTAGACATTAGTTTAAGTAACTAAGCAAGTATTCTAACTAATTAAATCAATTCTAAGACGTGTTTAAGAGAGTTAATCAAATGATCTAATCAAATGATCTAATCACATCTAGGACATAAGTTCAAGTAAGCTACCGAGTGAATAACATTTGAGAGTCATCGTTCATAGTTATAATAAGAACTATCTTTAGTCTATTAGTGAATTGAAATCCCAAAAATAGGTATCTCTAATGGTATGGTGATTTGTCCTGGGGAATCAATGGATGGACAGCTTGATATGATAAATCAGTGGGTCGTGTGGTTTAAGGCTTGCGACAACTGACATGAAATTCAACTGTCTAATAAGGTTATTTTAAAATCCTAAATTAGGCTTCCATCTTAGCACCCGAGTACTAGAAAGTACGGGGTGTTACAGCTATGTCAGAAAATCTCTAAGTTATTCGAACTTGGGGATCTAACTATTCTAAGTTCTCAACAATCATACAGTGTAGGGCAGCTATCAATAGATATGAGATGTTTTCTTTAGGTATTTCTAAGTTATGCTCTGATACCAACTTCTGTCACGCACCAAACTCGGAAATCAGATTCACAAGAATCCTGATCACTGAATCCGGTGCCGATAGCCTCCATAGTACCCCATTCTCGGCTCCTAGCGTCCATATGCCAGATTTTGATCCTGGGATCCTACAAGGAGGATTTTTTTTGTACATTTAACTCATAATAAGCATAACCACAAGATTACCCAATTCACAAAGGCAATATCATCATCACATATCCACTAATATAATCATTTGAGTACAATGCAGAAAAGGGAAATACATAAATCGAAAATCAAGCTCCAGAAGACCGCTGCACGCTCCAAGCCCAACACTGCTGCAACCTAACATCACCTCCACGCATCTATCATGCATAAGCTTATAAAAAGCTTAAAGAGTGGTGTAAGTGTGTGTACAAGGTAAGTGTCAAGTATTAAACGCAATGTCATAATCATATGTTATCAGAGTAAGAGAAAATACTGACAAGTCCATGAGTCAAGCAATATAAAGATACGCAATACAGATCAACTATACAAATGAGAAATAATATAGAGTCAAATATCAGATGCCGTATCTAAACCATATAAATACAGAAACACAGGTAACCTAAAATGTCATATGCTGCAAATGTAATGCAATATGTTGGACAAATGGAATGACCATGCTAGAGTGTGAAGTCGGGATGATAGTACGTAGTATCGTAGGTTACGGGGTCCAGCATAAGGGACTTCTATCCAAACTAGTCCCATACCTAAATTTGGATAGTCAGACTCAATGTGGTAAACTCATCATCTTAAGTTAATCGCGCACCCAACCGAAATCCTAACCATTGCGAAGGTACACGAAACAAATAGTTGCGCACCACCAGCCCAAGTGGATAGTGAATGAATGAAAGAATATGCAACTCCTGCTCAATAAGTCCACATATCAGTACTGTTTATCTCTGGGGTCATCACTGGGTTTTAGTACACTCCAAATGGCACTGCCGCTTTCCTAGCCGCATAGTCCAAGTGAGCGTAAGAAACCTCACTATCCGCTTGGCTAATAGTCTGCAGATACCTATTCGGCACGTCGATAACAGACCCATTCACGAGCTGGTTAAACTCAGCATAGCAATGCCCCCTATGCTTGGGCGGGTAAGGCCACACCCCCTCCCAACCGACCAGACATAGTGGGAGATACGGCCTCCTAGTATTCGGCACTCGGATGCTCATGTATCCACTCGGTTTCGACATTGGGGCATCCTCTGGTACCAAGAGGATTTTAGAAATTTTCACTCAGGGCCATCTATGGCAGCCCGATGCTCGAACCAAACATTTTCGGTGTCCCATCTGGCTATCCACGATATGCCTGTGGAGGCTACGGCCCTGATGTTGCTAGGGCGTACAATAATCATAACCCACAATGTAAGATGCATGAGTCATACAATCTAGTAATACATCAATCCTGCACATACTGTGCGCTCATGTGAGATAACCTCCACCTATCAGGGAGTCTCATAACCGCCTGTCCAATGACATATGCAATGGTTAACCACATCTCATAATAAACATGCAGATGATGCGTATGGGCATGTATCATGGTGCTATGCGGTCACATACTCATAATCAGTATCAATAACCGGCATCGACAATCAACCTTGACAATGTGGACATTTAACCAACATTACCCCCAGGCAATTGCCCAAATAGAGCCTAACATGCAGTGGACTCATAGCTTCACACCAAGGCCAAATATACAACACCATGGGCCTCACTCAAGAGCTTAATACACATCATGATGGGCTTTATTCATAGGTCACATATACATCAAGTGGGTCGCATCTCACCGGTCTAATATACATCGCAATAGGCCACTCCCACGGGCCTAATATACATCAAGTCGGGCCTCATCATATAGGCCAGAAATATATCACAATGGGCCATTTCCCATGGGCCTCGAATACATCACAATGAGCCTCGACAATTAACATATAAACAAGGAGGGGTCCATAAATGGACAGTTGATCAACCATAATATAAAGATCGGCCCACGACTGTGGTTATATTAAATCTGATGGCACAGAGCCATCCGTCTATGGCGAATGGGGCCCACTTATTTGGGTTATCTCACTTAGAGAATGGTTCGAACGAGCCTAACAAAGCCTACGGGAAGGTCACAATGAGGACATTTAACCATCATTGAACATCAATGTCGATACCCAACCAACATTGCTCCCAAGGAGTGGCCTACATAGGGCCAAACATATAATGGGCCCATTGGCCTTACGTACAATCACGATGTGCCTCGTCATATGGGCCAACATACATCTCATCGGGCCTCATATATATTAAGTGGGCCACATCAACGGGTCGCACCAATGGGCCTCATAAATGTCAAATGGGCCACAACAATGGGCCTCATAAACCTCAAATGGGCTGCATCAACGGGCCGCACCAATGGGTCTCATAAATATCAAATGGGCCGCATTAACAGGCTGCACCAATGGGCCTCATAAACATCTAATGGGCCGTATCAACGGGCCGCACCAATGGGCCTCACCATAAATAGCCGCGAACATAATGATCGAAAAAAATCATCTAGACCATACCATAAATAGCAGTGGTGATAATGATCTCCACCGTTAAAACACCATAAGGCTCACCATAACGTTTATTTTCTATCCAATTTGTTCATATGGTCACAAAGACATTGTTTAAGAGGAAAAACAAATATCATTTTGATCCAGAGCTTCTGTGCTCCCAAGGTGTATTAATGGTGGACGACCAATCCCACACTGATTATTGCGGTGTGGTCAACCTGACAAATGGTTGGATAAAACATATTCATCAAGGTGTGGCCCACTGTAATCTGCATGGCCTGGATTAACACACTCCTCATGATGAGATTGCTAGAACTTACTGCATTAGACGGCAGCTAAGTAGGGGGATCCATATAAATGGATGTCTAAATATAATAATTACATCATATGGGATCCACAGAACTCACTGACGTAGTACAGTGTGGCTAAGGGTGGGGTTCCTACTGTCCCAAAATATGGACGGTGTGGATGGCCCATACACCCAGCAGGCCTACACGGTTGGGCGGCTGGATGTACGCAACATCCTAAGTGGGCCCCACAACTCACACATCCACTACACCAAAATCGCCAATCTGGTACGGTGGGGATTTTGGTTCAGAAACGGCTCTGAGCCGCTCCTGAATGTGAAACGGTAATAAACCGTACTAGACTGGTTGCTTTTATTCACTATTATTTCCATTATTTTATTGGTGTGTCCTAATTGAGTGTTGGATGTTCTTATTTACTATTATTATCTTTTATTGTTTTATTTTGAAATAGATGGACGGAATGGATTCTTTTTGTAACCTCTGAGTGGACCCCACATGGCCTGAGCGCCACATTACTATAAAGAACCGCAGGCTACAAAATATTTTTCTTCATTTCCTGACCCCAAGACGCCCTAAAATCCTTCATTTGTAACCTCTCTATCTCCCTCTCCCTCCCTCAATCTCCCTCGATCTCCCTCTCGCGATCTCAACCCTCTCTCTCGATCTCCCTCTCCCATCTCAACCCTCTCTCTCGATCTCGCTCTCACTCTCCCTCCCTCTCTCGATCTCCCTCTCCCGATCTCAACCCTCTCTCTCGATCTCCCTCTCCCTCCCCCCTCCCTCTCTCGATCTCCCTCTCCCTGCAACATCCACCATCCCACGACAGTCCCCAACACATGGGGTATCTAACATTGTAGAAGCAAAGCAGTGGCAGCTCCATATCTGTCGTCCACGGTTGAATGGTGAAGACTAAAGGGAGGGAGTGAGTGCAAGCAGCAGCGTGCAGACAGGTACACCCAACCCCTTCTTACAGCATTTGTTGCAATATTGATAAATCCCCTATTTCCTGCTTTAGAAAACCATAAAGGCTAACCATGACAGTTATATTGTAGTCTTCTTGGATGTGGTTCATTGGTAGCTAAGCCACATGGTCATGAGAAACCCCAAACCATTATTATCTTCTTGACATTGATACTGGATTTTAAATTACTGTATCATTATCAGGATCAATAATCCCATTGGCCTTTCACTGCTACAGATAAATTGTTGTAGGTTTTTGAAATTTGTTTCAATATGTGCATCTATAATCAGAGCAAGCATAGGGTAATCCCTCATCCTGCTTCCTTGATGCAGGGGTTTTAACCACTAGCTGGTAATTGTGGCCCAATTTGAAGATGGAAGAACGGTGATATCCATTTCCATGGTTTCCTAAATCTGTAGTAGGGGCATTCTGGTCAATAACTTTAGCTATTGCTTAAGGTTGGCTCTTCAATTTTTGCTGTTGACGGTATTTTAAATAGCATTTGTAGCGCCACATGGCATGGCATAACATACAAATAGAGTTAATCAAGTGTTGCATATGCTACGTTGGTTGTAGTTTGTGGCGTAGGTAGTGTCTGCTATGGGAGATTTTGCTTTAAAGCTTAAAAAATAAAGTTATTCAGTTGATGTTAGTTTAGCACTTTCAATTGGCAACTCATTCTCATCCCATATGGCACTGATGTATGGCTTATCCAGACCATCCAAACTGTGCGTCCTATCATGGATGGAGCATTCCTAGTTCAACTGTGAAAAAAGAAACTCTTTACATTCCTAGTTCAACTGTGATAATAGCTTGGGTTGCCAATGGGTGCGCTAGTGTCAAAATGGATGTAGTGAGGCAGAGTCCAATGGAGTAAATTACAACTGTGGTTGGCCATATGTTACTGGAGATTTTAGTTGTTTAGAGAATGTACAAAATGCCAAAAACCATAGTTGTTGAAGAAAGAGACCAAATGCAATGGGATTATATAGTTATTGTAAGAGTTAACTTTATTGTTATCCTGAGGTTGGTCATATGTTACTGGATATTTTAGTGAGATGTTTAAAGATAGTGACTTGTGTGCAATATTGGTGAAATTAGTCATCTTGCTTCACTAGTTGATCTTGAGATGAATGCTACTGATGTTTTAGCAAAATGGATTCCCACCTCTGTTTCATGTATTGGGAAATCTCTGCATGTAAGTTTACATTTTTCTTGATAATTCTCCTGAGGTGGTTTGGGGGCAAAGATTCTATGTTGCTTAATGACTAGTGACTTCTTGTCATGTAGTTCCTTTCCTTTTTATGAGATTTTAGTCTGCATATTCTTGAAATGGAATTGTTATCTTGAAATGGCACTCAATGAAATTTATGTGAGCTATTTTTAGATTCTGTTTTTTCCCTAATTTCCTTGTTGTTTTTATCTAATGATATCTTTTGTTGTTACAGTTATGACGGTGCTTGATATTGTTGTTACAAAAGTGTGGGGAAGCATTCACTTCAGCCCTTCAAAGAAGCGATGTCACTATTGTTTCCTGGTTTTGTTCCCAGGAATGCAATATTATCATCCTCATGTTTAAGGGGCGGTGCACCAAATCACCAAATTGGTTGTGTTAGTGGTTAACATATAGAAGCAGATGTTTTGGTGAAGGAAGGTGTTTCTAGGCATTATTTATGTTCTGGTTCTACATATTGATTGCCTAGATGGGATTTTTTTTAGTTCTACCTTTTTTCTTTTGAATAAAATCTCATCGCCATTGACTTACAAGAATAAAAGAGAGATAATATTGGTTCTCTTCTTGAGCAGGAGTACAAGGAGAGGGACCTTGTAGTGACATGCAAACTAGCAGAAGCTTCTCCTACTCCCGAGAGTCCAAAACCCACCGTAGAAGATAATGAAAAACCAGCCAAAGAGATACAAGAACCTCCTCAGCTCAACATTGAGCCTGCACTTCAACCACCTGTGCCAGCTGCAGACACTGGAGATTTGTTGGTGAGTTTCACATTGTCAGCTTCATCTGATTCTCTTATATGTGGTGATTTGGTCCATCTCAACAGGTTTTTCCAGTCCGCAAGTGCCATAGTTGGGTTGGATGTAGCATACAAACATGGGGTCATCTATACTATAGACAAACATAATAAAATCATTGTGATGCTTGTGCCAATGACTTTCAAGGGGTCATCTATACTATAGACAAACATAATAAATTTTTATCTTAATTAATGTTCCTTGGTGTGCTTGAAAAATATCGTCTTATGGTGTGAACTTTAACAGTACCTAATTCATCTATATGATTCTTTTTTGTACATTGAGACTAGAATTTCAATAATTAAAACTGGTCAATTCATCAGCTGTCTTCTGGTGTTTGGATACAGAGAAAACTCATTTCCACTTATTTCGCTACATGGGTACTAATCCTTTAGCCACTTTTTGCAGTCTTCGAATGTCGAAACTTACAGGGTTTCACTTGGGATCAATTGGATTGTATTGCCTTACATTTCAGTTTCTCCCAATTGCACAAGGATCATTTCTTCTCCGCCTCATAGATGTCCCTTTTGAGCATGCAACAAGGTACCACATTTTGTTGGGAAATGTCACAATGGGGATCTTCATATTGCCAAATGGTGAGGAGATTTTCATTAGGTGGGCCACATTGTTTAAAACTTATGGCCTAAAAAATCATGTTGTTTTACTCTTAGGTAGGCCACAATATGGTAATCATAGGACTCGAGAAAATGGTTGTTAATAAAAATTCTAGGAAGAAAATGAAAATCAAGCCAGGGCAGATGGTAGTGCATTTGGAAAAAAAAAAAAAAACATGATGTTGCTTTTTTCTTTTTCTTTTCTTCTTTCTTTTTGTCCTGCATGGGTTGCTTTGCCATGTTTTTTGGATTCCACAACCATGGCATTACTGCTCATCAAAGTGTAACTGTGCAGTTCATATGTGGTATTTTGAAGACCAAGGAACTTGTTTTAGATGTTATTTTGCTCTTGCTGATTTTGGCAGCGATCAATCAACCAAAAACAGTGAGATTGTAAAGTCAACCATCTTTGTAATAAAGTTCATGGTGGGCCTATGGGTGTTTCTGGAGCTATTGTAATAAAGCTAGTTCCATTACATTAACTAGAATTCTTTCCTTGCTGTACTCCTATTTTCAGGAAATGATATTCCATGCACGTTATATGTTGGAAGTTATCCGCTGTTGGACGGAAACTTATTGTCCAACTGGTTCGATGGGTTTCTTTCGGGCAAGGTATTGAAACACCAGTTTGGGTTTTAGGTTTGTAAAAGTGGGGCACTGTTTTGATGATCCAAACCGTTGATAGGAAGGGCCACTCCATGGATGGACTATGAACCGAAGATTCCTGAATTTGGAGATCCTAGCAGTAAGATATGTATTATTTTGTCTTTGTTGAATGTAGACAGTTGCTGTTTCTTCTACCCTGTCTATTTGTCAGCCATCTATTGCCTATTGGACGGTTAAGATTCTTCCTCTCTGGGGGATTTTGTGCATCATCCGTCACAATGGGGCTGTTATGTCAAATGCTTGGAATTATATAATTCATGGCTGTGACTAGCATCCATGGGCAATTGTATATGATATGTGGCCGTGGCGCACTACACTAAAATCGGTGAACTGGAACACGTACGATTTTAGTTCAAAAACAGCTTTAAGCCGTTTCGATCGCAAACGGTTACGCCGTACTCAATTAAAGTGTATTGCTATTTTAAATCATTGCTTTCACTGTTTTGTTGGTGTGTCTCAACTGAGGGTCAGATATTCTTAGTTTTTATGATGTTGTTTTATTGTTTTATTTTAAAATAGATGGACGGAATGGATTCAATTAGATACCTCTCAGTGGACCCCATAAGGTCCAAGAGGTACATAGCTCTATATGTACCGCAGACTACTGATTGATTTTCCTATTTTTTTACGCCAATAGCCCTAAAACCTCCATTTCGCATACCGCGCCTCCGTCTCCCTCTCTCATCTCCCTCTCTCTCTCCCTCTCTTTCAATCTCCCGATCTCAACCCTCTCTCTCGATCTCGATCTAAAGAACCTGGTGACGTGTGTGGATCTCGTTTCTCTTTGGTAGCTGCTCGTTTGGGCAATTTTGGTAATTTCTCGGAAACAACGAGTTATCATTTTGTCTAGGTATGGAAAGAATGTAAGTAATCTGTTGGATTTGATGTGTTTCAGTGCTTTCCCTTGCAAAAATCGAGTTTCATCAGCGAAACGTTGGAAATGCAGTTGAAGTGAGTGGATTTAGAAGATTTCGGTGCTTGATTTGAAGGTTTTTGCTCACCGTTTGAAGTTTTTAAAGTAAGTAGATTGAAGATTCTTGAATTGGATTGCAATGCATTTTTACAGGTGGTCACTTGGTCATCATACTTGTAGTATAAGAGTTCCTATCATAACTTTAAGTGTTATAAGTCTTAGGTTCCCTTCTTTATTTCAGCAGAGGATGCTGGTGCAGTAGAAATCAAGGTAGATTTTTACTCATTGTAGTGTTTATGGTTTGGCTTATTTTGTATTAGCATGTGGTTTGTAGCATTAGACATCACACTTCAACTGAAAATTGCTTCCTGTGATCTTTCTTACTGGAAAAAGGATGACTATAAGGAGGCAATTGTTCTGCAGGAAAAACTTATGAGGTGTGTTTTATATTAAGAGTTATGTTTTCATGCCGAAGATAGTGATGTGTGCTTGTTGATGGGAGCATCATGGCTTCTTAGATGAGCAAAGTATATGACAATTGATGAATCCATGCCATAAACAAAGAAAAAGACTCGGCTTCAATAATTGGTTTCTGTGCATCTACTAGGCTAACATGAACACTATTGCTATGTTTCTTGTGCATCTGCATGGTTAGAAGCTAAATCATGAATTTCACCAAAAATCGAAGGCAATTTCCACATTCGAACCTATAGAACTTGCCATTTGATAGCATTTTGGGGTCTCCTTGCACCACTAAATTCCCAAATGAAGATGATGTAAAGATCTCCACCGCCTGCGTTTTGATGAATAACGGAATTTGTTAATAATTCTACCAAATAGAAACAAATGCCAAAACTTGACCTCACACAAATCACAAGACCGCCCTTTAAAAAAAAAAAAAAAAAAAAGGAATTTGTTAATAAGTTTGGAAGATTACACTTAGGGCTGTTTGGCCATTGCATTTGAAATGATTAGGTGGGATGAGATTCATGGCAAGGATTGTTCCTGTAACCATGGGATAAGCTTAATTCCACCAGCGTGAGTGTGTGGGGTGTGTGTGTGAGAAAAGAAAAAGAGCCTGGCCATATTTACTACAACAGATTTGCAGTGTGGGTGGATGTGTATGGTTTGTGGAAATCTCATGTATTTATAGTGTGAGAGAGTATTAATATGGTGATGCGTTGTATCCTTAGATACATGAATACACCCTACAATCATGCTGGAAAATTGGACATGGGATTCAACAAGGACCCAAAAATGATCTGATGAGATGATCACAGCCATCTGAATGAAGACCTAGAAAATGGATGGTACACCTGTGATTTCCCTTAATTGTGGCTGTGATTATCCAATTAGGATTATTTTTGGGCCATGTAATTTCTATGTTAGGCTCATCCTATCCGATGGTCTTCTCCACTCGACAAGTTAGATAGATGTGTGCCCCACTTGATTAGTGGAGTGGTCCTTTTCCTTAGCAGTGCATATTTATAGTAGGTCTACCACCAAATGAACGGCTTGGATCTACTTCTTTAAAGATAGAGGACGAGAAGGAAGCAGTAAACGTAAGAAATTCTAGCCATCTCTACCGCAACTATTTTTCGCTATGGGTGAAGGTGTATGGTTTCAGTGATATCTCGCATATTTATAAATTGACACGTATAGATTTCTTGCTAGAACAAAAGAAGAAATCTATATGTTTTATTTTTGAGGTATCATGTGATGCTTTGATCGAAAGGCTTGACTTGTTTTTGTTTGACCCTGTAATGGTACTGGTGGTTCCGCCTCTTGATCTGATATTACCCATCATGGTTTTTTTTTTTTTTTTTTTTTTTTTTTTTTTTGCCTTGTTGTTTTCAGTTAAAATAACCAATCCAAAGAAACACTGTGCATCCTAACACAGGCATTGTTTTGCTGGGACGACATGCAACGTTATAGGTGATCCTCTAGTTTTTGTTGTTGAATAGTTACTCTTTTGCATGTTTAGTTTTTGAATCTTTATGTTGTTTTTTGGCTAATCAAATTGCTTATGGTCTTTGTTTTGATTTTTATAGTTACAATGCATGCCCAAAAAGCTCTACCTGATATGCAATGCAAAGACAAGTTCCTCTTTTAGAGTGTCATCGCAAGTCATGGTGCAACCACAGAGGACCATGTGTTTTCTCTAGGAGCATAGCACATAATGGAGGATTTTTTTATTTATTTTTATTTTTTTGTATTCATTCAATTGTAAACGTAGTTGTTGTAAATATATATAATTTTTATTATAAAGTTGTAAGCAATTTGTTCAGTATTAATTTTTAATTGTATATAATATTCTTTGGTTTTTAAATATAAAAACAGGTGTACTGCTTTTATTGGCCATTCGAAATAACGAAAAATACAGGTCCAAAAAATTAAAATGACCGTTGAGAACGGTTTAGAACCGTTCCTAAAATTTGACCGTTGAGAACGGTTTGAAACCGTTCCTAAGATTCTGTTCTTAAAATTTGAAACGGCACTTGATACGGTATGGAACCGTTCCAGATTATATGCGACGCCTCTTTTAGGAACGGTTTAAAACCGTTCCTAAGGGATTTAGGAACGGTTTAAAACCGTTCCTAAATGACGTTTTTGGTGTAGTGATCACGGTGGAGTCCACAAGTGTGGGGCCACGCTGCTGGGCAGTCACGTAAATGGACGGACGGTTGGGATCAACACATACCGCATGATGGGGGCCACTCCCGCAATGGATGGACGGCCGAAATATAACACATATATCACCGTGGGGTCCCAACTGACTGACATCAATACGATCCAACCTACCAGCAGGTAGGTCCCACATGGGGCTCACCATATATATGATTCGTGTGTATATATATAATATATATTATATTATATTATATTATATTATATTATATTATATTAGAAGGAAGCAGGAGCCCACCGTCCAGACCCCTGGACGTTCTGGACGGTGAGGATCTAAGCTCATATCACGGCGGGTCCCACATGTGATAGCAGGGGTGGGCCACGTCCACCAGATTGATGGACGGTCGGGATAAAACAATGCATCATGGTGGGTCCCACGTGTGACCTGCCATATATATATATATATAGATATATATATATATATATATATATATATATATATATATATATATATATATATATGTTTTGTTGCTTATGGTCAGCATGGCAATAGCGTCCAGCGTCCATTGATGGACGGCTAGATGAAATTCATACTTGCAGGTGGGCCCCACCCTCACACGAACCACAAGTGTGAGGTGGCCACATTCACGGAAAATGAACGGAAGGTGTGGATATACATGTACATCACAGTTGGGGGCCACAGCACCGTCCAGTTCGGTATCCAGCACCGTTCAGATGGATGGTGCACATCACATTCGTCATGGTGATCTGCACACATAACACCGTCTAGATGAATGGTGCAGATCACATACATCATAGTGACCGCCCATTGTCTAGGGAGATGGGCAGTATGGATATAAAACACATACCTCACGAAGGACCTACCGAGCTTGCTGTCGTCAATGGTAGCTCCAGCTGCCCGCTGCAGTAGATGAGTTGTTGGATAGAACATACCTTATAGTGGGGTCCACCACGCCAGCCAGTGGACGACGTGGATACATATATTATTAAGGTGGGGTCCACATGTCCAGGGACTGGACGGTGTGGATAGGAACATTCATTAAGGTGGGTCCCACAGTATGTATGGCGTGGATCAAGTGGACCACACCCATCACAAGAGAGAAAGAGGGAGAAATAGGGAAAAAGAGAGAAAATCGATGGAAATGGGACGGACCCCGCCACTATGGGCCCTCCCTATATAATGCATACAGCAAGATGGGTCCCACCATATGTGGGCCCCCTAATCATCAACATCCCAAAAAAATCACTCACCTTGAGATCTCTCCTTCCTTCTTTCACAAATGCATGATAGAGTCCCAAAGGGACAATTTCAACAGTTGAGATGGGCTTAGGATGGTGGGATCGGGTGATAGAAAGGTGGGCCACAGTACTCTCTCCCATGGAAGCCATGGACGTGAGTTGCTCCCATGGAGCTTGGGGGAAAATGAGAGAGGTGTAAGAGAGAGAAAGAGAGGTGATGTGAGTGATGGAGTGATGGGGAGAGGGATGGTGATGGGTAAAGGTGTGTACTTGTTGTAAGAAAGAGTTGACTTAAAGGAGAGGTGGTTGTACTTGACATTAATGTGTGATGGGTACCTGATTGATGGGATTGATGTGATGCGCCCTTGGGATTTACAACGCACGGTTTTTTTCCTTGAACTGAATATGGGCCCACATCTCCTGGCCCGGGCATCGCCTTGGCGCGTAATACGCGGCGTCGGAATCGCGGCGACGGTGCGGTCGCAAGGTTATAAGTTTCGAGTTAAGACGACTTTGATATATGAAACACGACTCATGATTGCTCGCAAACGCTGATAATAAATCACGGGTCTCCAAAATTCGATCGGGAGGACCGCGGAAGCCTACGGAACGGTACGGGCTAGGATATGGGTCTTACACCTAGGGTTTAAAAATTTGTATGGAATGAGAGAGGGGTAGGGTAGGGCCCTTATATAGGCCTAGAACTGATGTCAGTAGCCCAGGGCTATTGTATACTTAGGTTATAGCCAAAGAGTGGCTGTTTCGGGCCAATGGAGCTCATCTGGAGGTCTATTTCTTGCATACGGTCTGGAGAAAGTTTTCTAACAATAGATCTATGTTGGGTTAAGTTTTCAGTTCGATCGGATTAGTGGATCGACCTTGAAGGACCAGTTTCAGTTTAACGGTCATCGTTACTCGATTAGGGCCACAAGTACACTGACCTATGTAGGAATTTTTCTCTGATCCGAGGGTATAGTTGGGTCGAAATCTGACGGTCTGAAACCTTAAATTTGGTCTGCAAGTGAACGGCCCAAATCACTTAAGTTTGAGTTTATTTCCTAAAGATATTTGTGTCTCTCACACACTTCGCTCCGGGCTCAAGTTGTGCATTTCTGGATCTATTTGGACTTGATTTCTGATGTGGTTGTCAAGCCCAGTAAGGCCATCATAATCGTATAGCTTCGCGGTAATCAGACTTTTGACTCGTGGTCCAGGTCCGATATGAAGTTTCAAGATGCTCCCGAGAGCAACTGGGTTTTGAGATTGATCCTAGGTTTTTAGGTAATGTAGAGTCATCGATTTTACTGGTTTTGGGTCTTGCAGTTCGTATAAAAAGCAGTTCAAGCTAATCGACTAATTAATTCAGTTTAGTACTTAATTAATTTTCGTTTAATTTCTAAAGGATTCGGTCCTTAGTGATTTCTACCTGAGGTGGTACTCGGGTCTTTGTACGGATTTTTCCAATACGTTACAATCTACCCCCCTTAAAGAAAAATTTTATCTTCAAAATTAGTACCTTTTCGTACTCCTCAAGAATCTAAGGGTAGTTCTTATGGACCTCGACTTCTATTTCCCAAGTAGCTCCTTCCTTAGTGTGGTGTGTCAACAATACCTTCACAAGTGGGATAACTTTACTATGCAACACCTGCTCCTTCTTGTCTAGAATACAAGTCGGTCGCAGTATATAAGTAACATCTTCACTCAACTGTACCTGCTCTCATCTAATAATGTGGGAAGGATCAGAAATGTATTTCTTCAGCATCGATACTGAAATACGTTGTGCACGCCTGTAAGTGGTATGGGCAAAGCAAGGTGGTATGCTACCACACCCACTCGATCTAGTGTCTAGAATGGGCCAATGAATCTCGGCGTGAGCTTCCCTTTCTTGCTAAATCGAAGGACTCCCTTTATGGGAAAAACTTTCAGGAGCACATGGTCCCCAACCTCTAACTCTAGTGGTCACTGCCTCGTATCGGCGTAGCTCTTCTTTCTACTATGCTGTCAAAAGTCGACGCCTGATAATGTCGATCTTCTCTGAGGTTGCCTGTACTAATTCTAGGCCAATCAAACTCTTCTCACCAACCTTTACCCAACAATGTGGTGCTCGATAGGGGCGCCCATACAAGGCCTCATAGGGGGTCATGCCAATACTCGCCTGAAAGTTGTTGTTAGAGGCGAACTCAGCATAAGGAAGACAGTCATCCTAACTGTCCTTGAAATTAAGCACACAAGCTCGCAACATATCCTCTAATACCTGATTCACCCATTCTGTCTGCCCATCCGTCTGTGGGTGGAACGCGGTACTAAACTTTAGTTTTACACCCATTGCTTCCTGGATACGAGTCCAGAAGATAGATGTGAATCGCATGTCTCGATCCGATTTCCATAGGCACTCCATGTAAACACATAATCTCCTTAATGTACAACCTGGCCAACTCGTCTGCTGAGTTTAAGACTCTAAACGGGAGGAAATGAGCCAATTTCGTCAATCGGTACATGATCACCCAAATGGAGTTATGCCCCTTCCTTGTCTTCGGCAACCATAAAATGAAATCTATAGAGATGAAATCCCATTTCCATTCTTCTATGAGCATGGGCTGAAGCAGTCCAGGAGGTCGGCGGTGTTCGGCCTTAACCTGTTGGCACGTGAGACAACGGGATACATAGTCTACTATGTGGGCCTTCATGTTGAACCACCAGACTAGTATGAGCGCTTCATATCTCGATACATCTTTGTACTACCTGAATGCATCGCCATCTTTGAATTGTGAGCAGCTTCGAGTACTTCCTTTCTCAAGTCATGAAGATTTGGGATGCATAGGCGGCCACGATAACGTAGACCCCCATCCATACCAATTCTCCATTTAGAGTCTGCATCGTTACTGGCTCGCTTCCTCAACTCTACTAACCATTCATCCTCTCCCTGAGCCACTATGACTCGGTCATCGATAAGTAGTTGTACACGAATATGTGCGACGCTCTCGAACGGCTTCTCTACCGTAAGCTTCTACTCGAAGTCTCGCACAAACTCCACCATATGCCACTCGTCTATAATCAGCGGAGCCGCAAATGCTATCGTCTTCTTGCAGCTCAACGCGTCTGCCACAAGGTTAGCCTTACCAGGATGGTAGGAGACTTCAAACTTGAAGTCTTTTAAGGTTTCCATCCACCGTCGCTACCTCATATTCAAGTCCCTTTGCGCGAATATGTACCTGAGGCTCTTGTGGTTGCAAAGGAGCTCGAACTCCTCTCCATAAAGGTAATATCTCCATAGTTTTGATGTAAAGATGACGACTGCTAACTCCAGGTTGTTTGTAGGGTAGTTTTCCTCGTGTTTTCTCAACTGTCGCGATGTATAGGCAATCACCCTATCCTTCTGAATAAGGATATAACCCAAGCAAACACAAGAAGCGTCAGTGTATATGGTATACTTAACCCCTTGCTCTGGCAATACTAGCACAGGGGCGAAAGTCAACTTATCCTTCAATTCCTGAAAAGATGCTTCGGCCTTCTCATTCCAAGCAAACTTAAGATCCTTCCGAGTCAGTTGAGACAATGGTCCGGCTAACTTAGAGAAGTCCCTGATGAATCGACGGTAATAGCCTGCCAGGCCAAAGAAGCTCCTCACTTCAGTAACCAAATCAGACTGCTCCCAGTCTTGAACTGCGGTCACCTTAGCAAGGTCCATAGCTATTCCTTCCTTGGATACCACATCTCCCAGGAACTTGACTTCTTCTTTCCAGAAGTCTCACTTCTTATACTGAGCAAACAACTGGTTCTTCTTGAGAGTATCAAAGACTGCTCGTAGGTGCTCCTCATGATCTTCTCGACTCTTGGAGTATATCAAGATGTCATCTATAAATACGATGAGGAATCGATACAGATACGGTCGAAACACCCGGTTCATCAGGTCCATGAACACAGCCGATGCATTCATGAGTCCAAATGACATCACAAGGAACTTGTAGTGCCCAAAACTGGTTCTGAATGCTGTCTTCTATACGTCCTCATCCCTGATGTGCAACTGGTGATACCTTGACTGCAAGTCGATCTTAGTGAAATACTACACCTCCTTTAACTGATCGAACAGATCGTCTATCCTGGGTAAAGGATACTTGTTCTTTACCGTCACTTGGTTCAACTTGCGATAATCAATACACAATCATAGTGATTCATCCTTCTTCTTCACAAACAACACAGGTGCTCCCCACGGGGATACACTTGGTCGTATGAAACCTGCGTCCAATAGGTCATTAATCTGTCTCCTCAACTCCTCTATTTCACATGGAGGCATGCGATAAGTTAGTAGTGAAATGGGAGTCACACCAGGCACAAGGTCAATGATAAAATCGATCTCGCGCTGAGGAGGTAATCTAGGTATCTTCCTGAACACGTCAGTAAAATCCTAAACTACTGGTGTGTTCTCAAGTGTCGGACTATCAACATTCTCTAGTAGGGTAGCATAACAACTAATGCGGTAGTACCAATTGACCTGCACTGGGAATGTAAAGGTCGTGCCCTCAGGTCCATAGGTTTCCACCACCTTTGCATCACAATCGATCTCTGCCCTCATCTCGGTGAGCCAATCCATACTGAGGATCACATCATAATGACATAGCGGAGCCATAATCAGGTCGACGAATATTATTCTGCTCCCTAGGTCTATCGAATAACCCTTACACATCTTAGTAGTATCTGAGAAGGTCCCCGTGGCGGTAAGGAGTCTCAACCTCACCATATGACTAGTTTCCAACCCATCGCTTAACTGTTGTGCATGATATTATAGAGATAGTGGACCCGGTGTCCATCAATAAGAAGACTGGTGTACCTCGAATATGTGTCGTGACTTTGAAAGCCATCGGTGTTATAACTGCTGTCTCGGATGCCTCAGCTGCAAGTGAGTGCACACGAGCTTGTTGGGAACGGTTCGGTTGCGGTACCATGGACTGTTGAGGCGGCCTAAATCGAGGTGCAGGTGGCCTGTAAGAAGGCTGTACAGGTAGTACAGAACGTAAAGGTGGAGTTGAGATAACTGGTGACATTTGACGGTTAATCTTCTGAGGGGACATGAAGTCGTTATCCCTCATCCTGGTGAAGCAATAACTGTCAGCATAGCCCGACCTCTTACAGTAGATGCACCATACATCAAGTCGTCTCGGTTGTGACGGTGGAGCCATAAGCCGAGGAGGAGAATCTGTAAGAGGCCTCTTACCGAGGAACAGCCTGCTCGGTAAATCTGGTTAAGGCCTAGCAAGCATAGGTACACATGTGCAGGATAGCCTGTCTCCGTCCTGCTCAGCTCACAGAGACATGTCCACTAGATCAGTATAGTTGAGTATATTAGCGCAACACATCTTCGAGCGTATATCGGGTCGCAGACCCTCAGAATATCATCGCATTCGCATTGGCTGGTCTGCTAATATCAAGGGAACATATCTGGCCAGCTCTGTGAACTTGTTCTCGTATTCTGCCATAGTCATTCCTCCCTGTCGGAGGCGAAGGAACACTCCCTCTTCGTCTGGTAGGAATACTGCCCATGGAAGCGTGCCTCAAAAGCTTCCCATGTCCATACATGCCCTACAGGAACTGTCTGTAGGATGCTATCCCACCAGAGACTGGCCTTATTCTCAAACATGTAGGTGACCAACTCCACCTGCTCTACCTTAGTATAATGCAACGGCTTCAGCATCTTAGAGATGCGGTCAAGCCAATACTCGGTCTCCTTGTGTCTATAAGTACCTACAAATATAGGAGGTCGGAAGCGCTGGAATCGCTCAAATAAGCCACTAGCACCCATGTTTCCAGCATGCTGCATAGGTGGTGCAAGTGCAGGCGGGACTGCGTGTATGTTCTGGGCAATGTCCCCCGCAATGGTGGCCAAAAACTGTTGCTGTTGCTGCTACATCAATAGTATCATCTGATTTAACCTATCAAGAGGAGTCGACTGAGGCATGTGAGGTGTTGAACTAGACATACGGTTCTGCTCTGCAATCGGAGGTGCAAAGGAGTTAGCCCATTAGTGGGACCAGTGGCGGGCTGTGAATCCGGCATAGTCTCATGATCTGGGACCAAACTGGGGTCCGTATGGCTATCGCTGAGGGGAGGTGCCCCATCACTCGATTCGCTAAGTGTAAGACATGTCATACTCCGAGTGCTCTTAGGTGGCATTCCCTATATACAACATAGGGTGCAACCCGTGTAAGATTTTACATAAGAACAAACACTCATCCAAACATCATTTACATTCCAAGTCAAAGAAGCTTTATGCATTTCATTTACCAAAATTTATCACAATACATGAGATATAGTTTTACATGAATTATGACAGAAGATGCATGTGAGCTAATCTACCAAAGCTTTAAACACTAAACATACTAACAACCAAACAAGTCTACTAAGGCTAGTTCAAAGGAAGACTAACAACAAAGCAAACTAAAAGACGACTACACATGTGACTAGTCGTCTGAATCTAGTGATGGAGGAGAGGCACCATTGTCTTGCATGCATCACAAGATAGCCTTCAAGGTGCGAGACACCTTCTTGAATTTTTGTTTCATGAAGGCCCTATTCTCTTCAAGCTTGGCCCAGGTCTCACTGACCTCCTATCACAGGGCAACCTGGCCCTCCTCAATCTGAGTCAAACGAACTTCTAAAGTAGTTCGATCACTGTCGCGCTCATGTTTAGCAGGAGGAGAGCCCTCATCAGTGTCTTAAGCCTCCTATTCCTCCTCTTCCTGCTCTTCCTCTTCCAAATTTCCTTCTTCTATTTCATCTTCGCCTTCTTCATCACTCTCTTCCTCTTCACTTTTTGTTTCATCCTCACTCTCATCGAGTCGGGCTTGACGCTGTTGTGGCCCAATATTCATGTTGTTGAGAGTAGTGTCGTTGATGAAATGGATCGGTGCAGGCCTTTCTGAGCCAAGTTTGTAGCCGAATTCACGAGCAAACTTGCATATAAGTCGGCTAAAAGAGAGTGAAATGCTTGTCCTACAAGAGCACGCAGTCTGAACTATCTGTAGTAGTACATACGTAGGCAGGCACAGTTTGTCTCCTTACCCAGCTCGGTATAGGAAGTCTACCATCAGACACATGCATTCAAAGCGATTGTTCCACCTAGGATACACATTATGTGTGAAGATGTGGTGGAGTAAGCGGAAGTCAGGAGTCATCCTGGACGGAATTGCATGTGGCGATCCTTTTCACGCGCACTCCTAAGGTTCTTCTCGCTAGCATGAACCTCACCAAGCGGCATTCCCATGAGTCGGGCTACCAAGCTCACATTAACAATGGCTTCCCACCTTCCCACAGGGATAGAGAACTATAGAGGCTCCAGCAGTGGCTCTCGTATATGGGCGTAAAAAGCTCGAACAATGCTCTCATTCACACGAGACTTGCCCTCAAATATGGGACCCCATCCGGCGTCCAACAGAAGGTCCATCGCCGGATAAAGCCCAAATAGTTTCTCGTCCACGTGTGCTTCAAAGAGAACCCTACGACCTTAAAATATTTCATGTGCCACATCCACCAGTAGAGCTCTTTCGAGAGGAGCCTGAGGATCGAGATCCCGCTTCATCTTGATCTCCTGATCGATGCTCATGCTAGCCCCAGTGCCTTTCTGCCTCCTTGAACGGGTAGGGCAGCTAGGCCCGACTTTATCCGTAAGAGCCCTCTTCTTTCCTATGAAAGAAAGAAGTGTAGAAAGGGAGAAAATCGCCGCCACAAGCTCAAAAAGAGACATGAAAGTGAAATAAAACGGAGGGATGGGATGGGCTATTGGACTTTGAGATTTTTGAGACGCAAAGTAGAGTTCATGTGCTCAAATGGAAGGAAACGATGGAGATAAGAGATGGATTTGAAAGGAATAGTGGGAGGTGGGTATGAAATGAAGAAGATGAAGATGAAGTGAGGATAGGGGAGAGATTTGAGAGAGAAAATGGGATTTTAGGGAATTTGGAAAGCTTGGAGGGGTGTAGAGGGAAGGAATGAAGTGAATGGAAGGGTTATAAGGGTACCCACATGTTTTCGTGAGCCCCACTACCATGTACATGCATTAGCCCGACCGGCCCGGCACAGCCCGACAGGCCTGAATGAACCGGAGGGCGAGGCCTCATCATTGGGGCGATGACATTGTCGTTCGCTAGATAAGGGGCCGATGGCTCACCCCAGGGCCGATTTCATCCCCTTCCCGAGGTGCCGAAAATGCGTGGGTTCCACCTTGGTTCCCCCTATTTTGTACCGTTTAGGCCCCCGAGTCCATTTGAGTCATTTTCAGTGTCCATCTCGCGTATAATCAGGCGTTTCGGGTTGTTTGAGTGTGGAATAGGCTAAATCCCCATCTAAACCCATCGATTGATGGTCTGGAAAAGGGTTGGGGCCATCTCGCATGATCGCAGATGCCTACAGATCCGTTTTCAACGGTTAGTTTCACTTGTCAGCGAAACTAGGAATCCTACAACTGTTTCTACATTTCATCGCTCCCTCCTAAGTCAAAGTACATCAATATAAGTCATGTTACTATAACCCAGGTCCAGTTTAATCTAAATCATGCTTTAATACCAACTTGTAACACCCCAAAAATCAGGGGTCGAGCAGAAGCTCAACTCCCGAGTTCCAACGCATTACTTATGCAACATAGATAATGATGATTAAATGTTGTCCATATTAGTGCATTAAACATAAGTGGGATTATACCAAATTAGCATATCATACTCCAGAGACAGTTAAATTACACAAGTGAAAGACTGTGATAAGTATATAGAGCATATAAGTGATTGTAAGTCCCCAGAGTATGAACGTCACCAGGTTAAATAATTATATGCATGTATAATTCCAAAATATACAAAATTATAAAGTACAATGTCATCAATACATATCCCTGTAGCCCCGACACACAACTCCAGGTCTACATAGACTCGCCAGAGAGTTGCATGTAAGAGAACTCCTCATCATCATAGAAGACAGGCTCCATCTTGTAAGCCTCGTCATCACCTGAAACTAAAACAGGGCCTAGTTGGTGTTTTAAAACATTGTCCCAGAGTGGGAGTGAGTGATCAATTCAGTGGAGCTATAAGGCAAAGGTTAACATGTTATCAATTCAGTCAAGCAGTAATGAAAAAGAAATACAACAAACATTCCTAAGTACTCTGGTTAATGCAATGATGATATATATTAATGATGTATGCCCTCGCCTGCACTCCCTCTATGACATCATCTCATGGTCGTGCATGCAACACTCTCGCTGTGCTCAACTCCAACGCCAAAGGCATATGCAATGCTGTGCATGTGTGTAATTAGTCAAGTTCTTAATTAGACCTATTTATATAGTAGATTCGGGAAGCTAAGGTATCACCCTTTATATCATTTATCCAAATAATGATCCATCTAGGGTCATTAATCCTAATAAATCACATACGATGGCAGTTCCACGTCGCTATGGAGAGGCTCGTCACCTCAGCGCAGGCCTAGTTTATACTCGAGGTCACTACAGAAAGGCTCGTCACCTTAGTGTAGTCCTAGTGTATACTCAAGGTCACTACGAGAGGCTCATCACCTGATCGTAAGCCGACATCTCGAATACAATGTCACATACCACCATATTCAGCTTAAGAGTTTGGTTTACTCACTAAACATTATGGGGAGGCTCGTCACCCCAGCATACGCCGACAGCTTGACCACGGTGTCCCATACCACCATGCCCAACTCATGAGTCTTAGCAGACATGGTACCAAGATTAAACGGGTTTTTCACTGGTAAGTTGGTACCTTAGATTCAAGTAGTAACGTCCATACATGGTGAACTTACATTAGGCCAATTGGGTTACTTGACAAGCTCGACTGGTATGAGCACACGTTGAATTAATCAACATGGAGCTTGTAAGCACTCCGTGTGGCCTAACTACCGTCGATAATCACCCTACGACTCGGATTCATCGAACGTGTTTGTGGTAGTGAAACTGATTCAACCACTTGATCGAAAATTGGTACTGATTGCCTGGACTACGCAGTAGTCCCAATCATATTCATACATAAGAGGCATTCATATGTGATAGTCAAATAGCATGTGACATCCAATTCAAATATAAATCTCATTTGGGCATTTTCACAAACACATAGTGTACATGTTATCATACATAGGTATTTCATTCATAAATCATGTAGTAGTAAGATAGGTTACATGAGGAAAACTATACCTATAGATAAGGTAATTGAGAATCCTATCTCAACACCCCCATTAAATACACTTTAGCCAACATTTTCTCATTCGGGCATTTTATCAAACACTACACATATCAACATACATGTAGTAAAGTAGTTATAACAGCTATTATAGCAAATCCTTTCACAAGGGAGTTACCACATGTACTACAATCATGTATTCTGTCTTCTCAATCAATAATCATGGAAAGCACAAATCAAAATTCCATTCATTCAGACATTTCAACAAACACATGGAATGTATTAAATTCAACATAGTTCACATATATATGTAATACGCGGAAAATATCACATTTAAGCATATGTGATAGCAACCAAGTCTGTCATAAATCATTAACTAACATTGAAAGCCTTGAAAACCATAACATAAACGTTTATAGTCTTCACCTTTCATTGGTAAACTCGTATCGAATACTATGCCTTTGTCTACAGCGCAACGGCTACCTGAATCATGATATAGGTTAGCTATTTCGTTGAATCATCTATCTGGATACCTAAAACAGATTAGGGTTAGGGTTTCTTACCCAAAAATAGAATCGAAATTGCCAGTATAGTGATTCAGGAAGGATGATTTAGTACGTGGAGTGGTGGGATCGAATCCCAGCAACTATCTCTCACACTCTCTCTCTCTTCACCTCACTTTCTCCTTCTCTTTTCTCTCTTCTCTCTCCTATGGTTTAGAAATTCGTATGGAATGAGAGAGGGGTGGATTAAGGCCCTTATATAGGTCTAAAACCGATGTCAATGGCCCCAGGGCCATAATATACTTAGGTTATGGCATAAGAGTTGCTGTTTCAGGCCAACGGAGCTCAACTAGAGGTCTATTTCTTGCATGCGGTCCAGAGAAAGTTTTCTGATAATGGATCTATATTAGGTTAAGTTTTCAGTCCAATTGGATTAGTGGATCGACCGTGGAGGACCAGTTTCAGTTCAACAGTCATCGTCACTCAATCAGGGCCACAAGTACGCTAACCTATGTAGGGAAATTTTCCTGATCCGAGGGTATAGTTAGGTCAGAATCTGATAGTTTAAAACCTTAAATTTGGCCTTCAAGTGAATGACCCAAATCACTTAAGTTTGAGTTCATTTCCTAAAGATATTCGCGTCTCCCACACACTTCGCTCCGGGCTGAAGTTGTGCATTTCTGGATACTATTTGGACTTGATTTCTGAGATGGTAGTCAAGCCCAGTAAGGCAGTCATAATCGTATAGCTTCCTGGTAATCGGACTTTCGACACACAGTCCAGATCAGATACAGAGTTTCAAGATGCTACCGAGAGCAGCTGGGTTTTGAGATTGATCCTAGGTTTTTAGGTAATGTAGAGTTAGCGATTCTACTAGTTTTGGGTCTTGCAGTTCATATAGAAAGCGATTCAAGCTAATCTACCAATTAATTCAGTTTAGTACTTAATTAATTTCCATCTAATTTCTAAAGGATTCGGTCCTTAGTGATTTTTACCTAAGGTGGTACTCAGGTCTTTGTATGGATTTTTTCGAGACATTACAATCATGGTAACAGTTACCATATTTTAAAAATCTACACCTTGCCATGAGAAGTATTTAAATAGTTACATCAGATTAAATGAGGCTCTTCATGAGGAAGCAACGTAGGATGTATGCAATCTAATCTTTAGTTTTCTCATCTACTTCTTCATTAGCTGCATCGCATAACAGCTGGACCTTTCCTGAATCCAATCGTATGACACTAACCATAGTACTGTTAGCAGCAACTGCAACTTCTTGAAGAAATTTGAGTATTATTGACTAGCAAAATGTCTTAAAACTATCAATACCAAGTTTTGCAAAGAGAAACTATTGATCATCTACCGAAGGATGTGAAGATGATCAAAGACTTTCTTCATGGTTGCAACAGATGAAATGAATTGTCCTCTTCAAGAGCAAGTCCCCTGAAACTCTTTTTATAGCAAAGAAACCTGCAGATCCTCACCTAAATGGAAGACATCTACATTTAAGAAAGCATCAAATAAATGAAAACTGCAAGCAAGAATCTAACAAATGCATAATCTCTGGGAATCACATAGGCAAAATACTAAGAAAAGAAGGAAAGACATGTACCCATGGTGGACAAATGCCTTATGGAACTATGGACGAACGTGATAGACCAAATACCATGTAGATTAGCAACATGTTGATAGCCACTAACATCACCTTCTGAAGTAATAGCACTGCTCGAGCTTGGGTCTCCATCTTCACTCACCAAATCCAACACCACCTAGATCCAACATCTGCTCAGATCTGTCACCATCTCTGATCTGCCTGTGTTACAGATCCGACATCAACTCAGACCTATCATCTCTGCTCATCGAAACCCACCACTGTCCCCTCATTGAAAATTGAAAACCCATCTCTCCTTAGCCACAACCGACAAAAACCTGTATCCTCGTCCAAACCTTCGAACATAGATGTCGCCCATTGTAATCTGATCAGGCTAGATCCACCCTCATTGAAGTCCCCTCATACCCATTAGGTCAGGCCATCGCCTAAATCCGACAGCCCCTAAAATCCTTTCCGCGTTCGCCATTAGAGCCCTCTTAAACCTCTTTCACTGGCACCTCTTCTTTGTTGGAATCATCGCATGCAAACCCGGAGAGTGAGGGAATGAGAAAGGGAGAGGGAGAACTAGGGGTTTTGACGGAAAGGGTTGAGAGAGAGAGAGAAGAGCATTCTACAGAATGACGCAGATTACGTCCTACCCCCAGATCTGTGGGGCCCACCATGATGTGAGTGTTTTATCCACTCGATTCATAGTTTTTCTTAGATCATTTTAATGTATGATCCAAAAAATGAGGCAGGTCCATGACTTAAGTGGACCACAAAGTGGGGATTGAACATCCACCATTAAAAACTTCTTAGGAGTTGGAGAAGTTTCGGATCAAGCTGATATTTTTGTTTTCACTTCATCGACGTCTACATGATCTTATGAATAGGTTGGGTGGTAAACAAACATCACGTTGGCCCTTAGAAAGGTTTCAACGATGGGTGTCATTGTCAGTGTAACTTCCTTCGGTATGGTCCACTGGAGCTGTGGACTTGCCTCATTTTTATGATCATGCCTTAAAATGATCTGAGAAGATTGGTGAATGGTGTGGATAAAACACTTACATCACAGCGGCCCCACAGAGCCCTACCCAGACGGATTACCATCTGGGCAAGGGTAAGACACAATCTATGTTAAGAGGGAAGCGGATTGGCTGGTGTACCGTACACAAGGTACGTGTCATGCAAAGACGTGCATTGCAGCTCCTCGAGCTCCGATTTGTACGAACGGTTCAAGGAGATCAAAGTTACATGGCCCAAAATGATGTATTTATTTACATCCACGCCATTCATCTATTTTGTGAGAGCATTTTAGAGAACGATATAAAAAAAGATTCCTATCCAAAGCTTAATGGACTGCACCAGAAATAGCAGTGGCGACAATGATTCTCACCATTAAAACATTCGTAGGGTCCACCATAGCGTTTATTTTCCATCCAATTTGTTCATAAGGTCAAATAAACCTGGATGAAGAGGAAAAACAAATATCACATCGATCCAAAACTTCTGTGACCCCCAAAAGGGCTTCAATGATAGACGTTTAATCCCCCATAGCCTTTTGTAGTGTGGTCCACAAATTTCTAAATTGTCGATTCGGGGTCCACATTTAAATCTGTAAGCCCTAAAATCCCCAAATCCCTAAATGAGGGTCCACATCGAATCAGGAATCCACAAATTACTAAATCCCTAAATCCCTAAATCAGTATTGAGATTGAGAGACCCCACCATGATGTATGTGTTTCATCCATTACGTTCATCCATTTTTAAAGATCATTTTAGGTATTTATTCCAAAAATGAGATGTATATAAATCTCAGGTGGACCACACCACGTGAGAACAATAGTGATTGGATATCCATCATTAAAATCCTCCTAAGGCCCTGTACTGTTTATTTGACATCTAATCTGTTTATTAGGTTATACAGGCGTAGATGAAGGGGAAAAACAAAAATCATCTCGATCCAAAACTTTTATGGCCCGCAAAATGTTTTTAAGGGTTGACGCTCATTCAACACTGTTTCTTATAATGTGGGCCATTTCAGATTGGGATATACCTCATTTTTGGTCTCATGCTGTAAGATGATCTTTAAAAATATATGGACGGCATGGATGAGACACATACATCATGGTGGGGCCCACAGAGCACCGACCACCAGCCATTGGCTAGTGTCAGGAGGAGTAGCCAATTTGTTCCCCTTATTTGTAGTGTGGTCCATTTAATTTTTGGATATGATTCATTTTTTGGATAATTCTCTAAAATGATCTTGAAAAATGGATGAACGGTGTGGGTTGATCCCAAATTTTCGGTAAATCCAAAACTCGAGTGAACCATGCCACACGAAACAGTGTGGAATAATGATTTCATCGTTGATACCTTCTTTGGGCCCACAGTAATGTTTATTTGCCACCCAACCTATTCATAATATCAAAAAGATATGAATGAAGAGAAACCACAAACATCAGCTTGATCCAAAACTTCTATGGCCTCCAAGAATTTTTCAATGGTAGAGGTTCAATCACACTATTTCTTATGGTGTGGTCCACTTGAGCTTTGGATATGCTTCCATTTTGTTCTTTAGACCTCAAATTATCTGTTAACATGGATGAACGGAGTGGATAAAATAAATAAATAACGGTGGACCCCACAGAGTTTACTCTGGTGAGGATAATGAATAACTCACCTAAATGTAGTGGAGAGGGGTTTCCTTAAAACATTCATAATCATATATTGGGCCTACCTAAATATGATTCACATATCCAACCCACTCATTATGTGTGTCCCACTTGGATGAGGGGTCAGACCAAGTTTCAGCCGCATCCAAAACTCATGTGGGCCCCACCAAGTGCTTTTATATTTTTTTAGGATGTCTTCACATGGTTTTAGATGGTATGGCCCACCTGAGTTTCGTAGATGGATGATTTTTGAGATATCTCATAAACATCAAATGCACGGTGTTGATGTTCGACACACATCATGATGGGGCCCACAAAACTTACTAACATCAATTCTTAGGTTCTCACGAGGTCAATAAGTTGGGTCATAATTTTGACCAGAATAATTGGCCCATTTTACATGTCTGGTCCATTCACTCTATTTTACTGATCGGTACCCTCAATTTAACTAGTTACTCGCCCTAATTAGGCTACATATGAGAAAGATATTGGGCATACAAGATTGATCAACAATTTGAGTGAAATTTGATTTAAACATCCGAAGTTATTTATTCTTCAATTTGGACTGTTTAGATTGTCCAAAAATGATTAAAGGTTCAATTAGTGATGTGCCTAATAATTTAGTAATATATATATATATATATATATATATATATATATATATATATATATATATATATATATATATATATATATATTCAGAGATAAATTTCAATTTCCATTTAAAAATAACATTTTTTTTCAAAATGTATATTTTTTTACTCTTAATATTTCGTTGAAAACTTTTAACAAAATATCATTTTTATTATATAATATCGCAACCAAAAAAAATTAAAATGCAAATTCTGAATTTTTATTTTCAAAATCTCAAAAAAATTCTTAGATTTTTTTTTTTTTTTTTTTTGAAATTTTCAAAATGCCAATTTTTTTTTCTTCAAAAGCTACATTTTGGTTTCAACTTTTCAATTTTCTTTTTTAAAATGATATATTTTTTTTTTCAAAATCTTAGTGTTTTTATAAAGAACTTTTTCTTTTACTTTTAAATTTTGAACATTTTCAATTATTTTTCAAAATCAACAATTTTTTCAACTTCATTATTTTTCGTTTCAAAATGTTTGTTTTTTTAAAGTATTGATTTTTTAATATCATTTTAATTTAAAATTTTCAATTCTTCGAAACTTCCGCATTTTTTTAAGCATTTTTTTTCGAACTTGTCAATTCTTAATGAACTTCTCAATTTTATTTTATTTTTCAAAATACAAACTCTCATTTTCTTTTTCAAAATATTTTCATATTTCAACGTTGTCAAAATTTTCACATTTTTTTTAAATCTTTTTAATTTTCTTTTTCAGGATATTATTTTTTTTCCTCAAAATCAAATTCTTTTTTTCAAAATCATCAACTTTATTCAATATTCTTTTTCCCCCCACAAAATAGATTTTTATAAAATCACGATTTTTTTTTTCAAAATCTCAAATTTTCTCAAACATTGTTAAATTTTTTAAACTTCTCAATATTCTTTTTCATGTGATATTACAAATCATTTAAATATTTGTTTTAAATTTAAAAAAAATTCCACTCATTTGATATAAAAATAAAATAATTTTTTTTTTTTTTTTGCATTTCATCAATTGTTAAAAAATAATCTTAGATGCAAATATGTACAATTAAACCACTGAAATTCTATTAAAAACTATTCTTAGATTAAAAAAAAAAAAAAAGAAGACAATTTTCCACCATATTCTTAAAAAAAAAATGAAAAAAATAAATGTTGGCAAAAGTCCTTTTACGACGGACTACGATCCATCGCAAAAGCAACTAAAAACCGTCGTGAATTGCTATTTTGGGTGGGAATTTGCGACTGATCATAATCCATCGCAAAATCAAAATTTACAACAAATTTAGTCCGTCGCCACTTTACGACGGACCACTATCCATCGTAAATCAGATTTTAACAACGGATTTTCGTCCGTCGCAAAATTTTGCGACTTTTGAACTATGAATTTTCAAGAAAGACGGGATTGGTGAAGGACTTTTTCCATTAACGACAGATTAAATCTGTTGTTAAACTAAGCGATTTTTGTGACAAACGAAGTCCGTCGCAAATTCGTGATTTTGGCATAGTGTAGAGGGCTACAAAGTTAAAGGGGTAGAAAAAATAAGTTTACAGGTTAATAAGGTCATTGTACGGCCTGAAACAGTCACCTAAGCAGTTGTATAAGAAATTTGATTCTTTCATGTTGAGTCAGAAATTTAATCGGATTGAATACGATCACTCTGTCTATTACAAGACATTAGGTGATGGGAAATTCATCATCCTAGTATTGTATGTTCATGATATGTTAATCGTCTGTCATGATATGTCTGAAATCAACATACTGAACACTCAGTTATTAAGGACATTCGAGATAAAAAAATCAGAGGGTTACAAAGAAGGTTCTTGAAAAGGGAGAGCTCTCTGTCCTAGAGGGGGGTGAATAGGACTATGCTAAATAAAAAATTAATGAACTGAAAGATTAAATAAATCAGAACCATTTAGAGATCATAATCGTAATAGTATTGAGAAATTGATTCAAACCTTGTTCAAAGGACAACTTTACACCAAAAACAAATGTTTTAGGTAGGACAACCTGATTTCTTGAACGTAATAAGGATCAAGATCGCAAACTAAAACAAGAGGCGAAGGAAGAAAACTATCTATTATAAATATTCACCACATGTACATGAAAAGATTGCAATCATTCAACACGTATACATCACATCCACCATTCACCACAAAACATCAGGAGTTATAGTTGTTCGGTATGTACACCAACTATTCTCAAACAGCCACACCTACTCCACTCCCAATAATCACAAGCCACGTGATATTGGCGTTCACTAAAATTCAAGGTTTTCTGTACCTTAAAACCTATACAATTGTGTTTTCAAATAGGTTATCACAATTAAAAACCCTGCTCTGAGATTTTCTAGCTATCTCAGTCAAAACCACTACAGAGATTTTCTGGATATCTCAAAACCAAAAACAAATAAATAAAGAATACTTATCTTCTTCTGAAGAAGCTCTTTGATGTAGCCCGTAGAACCGCTTCCCTTGATATATAGATGTTCAATGTCCAATAAACATAATCAAGGGGTTCTAGGTTCTAAATAGATTTTAAATTAACTCAAACCGGGGCTACTTGTATGAATTCCTTAGATCTCTCAAAGTAGCGTAAAGACTCCCTTTTAAAATGTCAGATTCACAAAATAGAGATCAAGAAATTACAAAAACAAAAGCTATACAAAGATCTAAAATTACTAGATTATAGCTTAATAATGTCGGAGACTTTTCTTTATCAAAGTGAAGGCTTTTTGTGGCTTTTCTGAATGAATTCAGAGTGAGAAAAGACCTCTATTTATAGGCTAAAAATTGTTCCCTTGACTGGTCTAAGGTCTCATTCGACTGGTCCAAGAATTAACTAAATTTCAAATTTTGGACGCGATCGGATAGAACCAACTTTCGACTGGTCGAGAGGCTTGCTCGACTGGTCGTGGGAGCATAAATTTAGTTGCTGGACTTCAAGTCGAGCTCCCCACGACTGGTCAAGCCAGTGTCCACGACTGGTCGAGCAGAGTGCTCGACTAATCGAGGAACTACTAGAAAATTCTAATTTTTGAATTTGAATCTTGGCCTGGTCAAAGCATTTCTTGGACTGGTCGAACCAGAGCCTGGACTAGTCAAACTTAGGCTTGGACTAGTCGAGTTTAAGCCTAACCAAAGTATAAAAACCCGTGTACGATTATCATTTGAAAGGACCTAAGTCTAGGGTCTTTCTAGGGTCAGTTATACCTGAATTTATTGGACATTAAAGTATATACCTTGCAATTATTACTTGAATCTTCAGTAGCATTCAGTAGATCTTCTACTAGAAGTGTACTTGAGATTGTAGCTTGATCTTGAACTTGAAGTGAAGTAGAACTCTAACTTGAAGTACCAACTTCGTGTCTTGCACTTTCCAACATCATGTGTTTATTTTGAAGGTGAACTTTCCATCACATGAATAAGTCACTATAAGCTGTTTTGTCTCATCAAAATTTGACAACTAAGGGTGCTTTATACATCACGACACTTACAATCTCCCCCTTTATCAAATTCATGACAAAACAAACTTAGAAAACAAAATACACAAACTTCACAATATCTACTCCTCCTCGGTCTACTCCCTCTCAATCTGAGCTTGGACTTATGTAGAGTACCTGTATTAACAAATATAAATATATCCAAACATACAATCTGCATAATCCAATAGCACATTGCATTTATTTTAATCATAACCATAACAAGTCGTAAATCAATAGCGCATTATCATATACTCATAACAAGTCTCTCCCCTTTTTTGTCACAACTTGACAAAGGAAGACGAAAAAAGAATCATAAATAAATGAAGCACAATAGGTGTAATAAGATTAAGATTAAATTAAGAGAGTAGCATAAAGAGATCATCTTCCAAGAGTAGAAATTAACTTATACAATCCAAGTGTAAGTGAAAGTTATACAATCCCAATTGAAATAGAATCAAAATAAAAACTAGTTAGAACTAGAGGAGGAAGGAGGGGGAATGGATGGATCAATCTGATGAAGTCCCTTAGTAATGCGATGAAAATATTTTCGCATATACTTCATTGATGATTTGTGACTTTTAGTCAGATTGTCCTATGACACTTTTAACTCACCCACCTTTTCCTCTAAAGAGCAAAGGTGCTCATCAAAGTGAGACGGTGGAAAATCAGGATCTGCCTCATCGTCGATTTCCAACTCATCAAAAATATCATCCATTGTAGTGTCAGCTGGCAAGGTGTCATCTTCTTCTTCTTCTTTGACATCCCCCTCATCACGTTGACCAGGAAAAAACTCCAGGTTCATCTTGTTGATGTTGGAGTTATTAAATGGAAGAACTCTTATCGGTGCCTCAACAGAAGGAATGACCACATTACAATGAAGTGCTAGTGTAGTCATTAGATAGGCAAAAGGGATATAACCATGGCCAGGATGATGACGAAATTGAATAATGATATTGCAAATCAAAGAAGGAAGACAAATGGGTATGCCTGACACAACGAAATGAAGAATACGACACATAAAGGAGGTAAGCTCGGCCTTGTTCCCAAACCTAGGATAGACATTGGCAAAAAATGTGGTGAAGAACCCTGTATTTGGGCAACATTTGATTAGCACAGAGGGCATTATGCAAACTCCATTCGGCATCAAACTGACACAATTTGTGAGTAATTTTCCTATGTTCAGATTCAGACATTTGCTCAGCAAGTGTATGTATTGGAATACCTTCATCATTAACATTGATATCCAATAATCCTGAGCTGAGATGTTTATCTACAAGAAATGTCTATTCTCTAAAAGTGATAGAGAATGTAAGATTATCAAGGAACGCATCACTAATAGATGCATACATTCCTTGTGCAATTGAGCGGTATGCTTGTCCGCCCCAATGCAAAATGTTTTCCCAACCAATAGAGGTAATGATAGGAAGAACCTGAAATCGAGCTAAATGATCGGCATTAACGGTTCTTTCTACAATGATTTCTCTATTGTGAAGATCCCGAACATACTCTGGGTCTTCCTTGGGTGCCCTTAGGGTTCTAATCCTAAGAGGAGTTGCCCTAGAAGAAGAGCCACAAGTTGTTTTCTTCTTAGTTCTATTATCCATAATGAGATTACAATAGAGAAAATCAAAAATAGAAAATGGGTTTCAAAGACATCATATTTTGTAGCTAAAACCCTCTAAAAATGAAATGAAAATCCCAAATCGACAACAAAATGATGATAAAGAAGTATACAAGAACCTAAATCTTAAAGGAAATTGAAAATGAAACACTTATAATGACATAATGATGATGGGTTTAACGAGTTAAGAGAGGGCTAGAAGATGAAGAAAATGAAGAAAAAAGTGTTTTCCCCTTTTTGAGAGACACCCAACCACGCACCACGACTGGTCAAGTACGTGCTTAACCAGTCGTGTAACACAAAAATATAATTTTTTATTTAAAATTTTTTCAAAATTTTTACAAAAATAACATGATTCAATTAATTAGAATTACACATACCAATATCATGTTTTAATTTGGAAAATCTATTCTTATCAAATAGTTTAGTCATAATGTCAGCAAGCTGATTATTGGTATAAATATATTCTAAAGAGATACTTTTATCTTCAACCAATACTTAAATATAGTGATAATGAATGTCTATATGCTTCGTACGAGAGTGTTGGATCCGATTTTTTGAAATATTAATTGTGCTAGAGTTATCATAATACAAGATCATTGTATCTTGCATAATTCCATAATCGTTTAGCATTCTTATCATCTAAACCAGCTGGGTACATGCATTACCAGCTGCAATGTACTCAGCCTCAGCTGTGGATAAAGATATCGAACTCTATTTCTTACTGTGCTAGGAAACTAGACAATTTCCAACATAGAAACATCCACCATTGGTAGACATTCTATCATCGATGTTCTCTGCCTAGTCAGCATCTGTATATCCAGCTGGTTGTACATTAGTATCATGCGGATACCAGAGGCCTAAATTAGCAGTACTTTCGACATATCTAATAATGCGTTTGACAACAATAAGATGTGATTCTTTTGGATCTGATTGATATCTAGCACAGATACTTACACTGAAGGCAATATCTGATCTACTAGCAGTTAAGTATAAGAGACTACCAATCATGCTGCGATATAAACGAGAGTTTATACTTTTACCTGTTTAATCCTTTTTAAGTTTGAGAGTCGTACTCATAAGAGTATCAAATTTCTTACCATTCTCGAATCAAAATTTTTTAACCAAATTTAAGGTATACTTGGTTTAAGAAATGAAGATACCATCTTCTAGTTGTTTAACTAACAAGCCTAAAAAGTATTTCAATTCTCTAACCATACTCATCTCGAACTTGGATTTCATAAGCTCTACAAACTCAACGGATAGGTTAGTGCTTGTAGAACCATAGATAATATCATCAACATATATCTCTACAATAAGTATGTGATCATTATATTTTCTAACAAACAGAGTTTTATCAACACCTCCTATAAGAAAATTGTGACTGAGTAAAAACTTAGTCAAATTCTCATACCACTCCCTAGGAGCTTGTTTAAGACCGTAAAGTGCCTTTTTAAGGCGATATACATGATTTGAGTGTTTAGGTCCTCAAAGCCCTTAGGTTGTTCAACATAGACCTCTTCATATAGATCACCATTTAATAATGCACTTTTAACATCCATTTAATATATCTTGAACTTTTTAAAGTAGACAATGGATATAAATAATCTGATGGATTCAAGGCGAGCTACTGGCCGAAAGGTTTCATCATAATTGACTCCTATTTAAGTGTACCCTTGTATAATCAGTCTAGCCTTATTTCTAATTATATTTCATATTTCATCAGTTTTATTTTTGAAAATCCATTTGGTTCCAATTATATGTTTATAAGATGGTCTTGGCACCAAATATCAGACATCATTCCTAACAAACTGATTTAATTCTTCTTGCATGGCTACAATCCAATTTTCATTGGTAAGTGCTTCTTTTACGTTGGTTAGTTCAATTTAAGAAGTAAAGCAAACATAATTGCAAATATTCTCTAATTGTTTTCTTGTTCTCACACCAGTGAGAGGATTACCTAGTATCAGATCAGTAGGATGGTCTTTGACTGATCTTAGTTCAATATTGACTGGACTAGATGAAGAGTCAGGTTTCTCAATCAAATTGACTTCATCATCTTCTATACTAGGTGTGGGTGTGTTTAGATGATCATCAATTACAACATTAATAGTTTCTTGAATTACTCTGATTCTCTTATTAAGAACGCGATATGCTTGACTGTTCAGAGAATAACTTAAAAATATTCCTTCATCACTCTTGGCTTCAAACTTCCCTAAATTATCACGGTCACATAAGATGAAGCACTTCCAAAAATTTGATAGTATTTAACAGTCGGTTTCTTATTGAATCATAACTCATAGGTTGTTTTATCTTTAGATTTTCTAATGTACACATGGTTTATAATATAGCACGCGGTATTTATAGCTTCAGCCCATAAGTTTTTGGGTAACTGCATATTATTAAGCATAACATTAGCCATCTCTTGAAGCACTCTATTTTTTCTTTTAACAACCCCATTTTGTTGAGGTATTTTAGGAGTAGAAAACTCATGCAATATACCATGATCGGTATTGTATTTCTTAAAATTGTTATTTTTGAATTCAACACCATGATCACTTCTGATCTTGATAATATTCATTTCATTTTCAGTCTAAATTCGTTTGAGTATTCGTTTGACTTCATCAAGAGTCTCAGATTTTTCTCTCATGAATGCTACCCAAGTAAATCTAGTGAAGTCATCAACAATAACTAGAAAGTACTTCTTACCACCTCTACTCTTCGTTCTGGTTGATCCAACTAGATCCATGTGGGGAAGTTCAAGAGGTTTGGATGTGGCTGAGGAGTTCACTTTCTTGTGACTACTCCTAGTTTGTTTGCTAATTTGGCACGCGCCACATATTTTCTCAATTTTCTTTAGTTTGGGTAGACCTCTAATAAGATCAACTTTGCTCAATCTATAGCGATTACGGTAGTTAACATGTCCAAGACATTTATATTATAGTTCCTTTTCATCTGTTTGGACCATGTAACAAGAAAATGTAGACGAGCAAGATTCATTAATAATATAACAATTTTCAGAAGTCCAACGACCATTTAATATCACACAACTTTCTCATTTGAAATCTCGCTTCCTTGATTAGTAAATTTAACATTATATTTGTTACTGCATATTTGAGATATACTTAAGAGATTGTGTTTAAGACCTTCAACATATAAGACGTTTTCAAAAGGAGGAAGGTTAGAAATATGTATAGTACCTTGGCCAATAATCCTCTAGTTGCTTCCATCACTAAAAGTAACTGAGTCATTATTCATTTATTTGTAGTTGGTGAATATATCCTTATCACTTGTCATATGTCTTGAACATCCACTGTCTAGGTACTACTTTGAATGCCTAAAAGACTTGAAGGCAGTGTAGGCTATAAGACAAGTAACTTTAGGAACCAATTTTATTGTTGGTATGGGTTTAGGAGTACCATTGGTTTTCCTTGGCTTGGTAGAGTTGAAATTTCTCTATTTATCAACTCCAATATTAAAGTTAGATTTGAGAAGCTCATTGAGTAAGTCCACTATTTTTGAGCTAAGGGGTTACATCTTTGATTTCTAAAGTTGATTTTATTAGGATTGACTTTAGAAGCTTGAAAAGGTTTTGAATTTTTAAAATTATTTTGGTTATTATTTTTCAAGTTCTTTCTTTTGAGTTTGAGGATTCTTCTTTTACAAATATAGGAGATACATTCTTATTTTTCAGTGGAGTATCTTTGATATAGCCCAAACCCAATCTATCGCCACACTTTTTTGATGCTGTTAATAATTTTTCAAGCTTAGGGTCTCCATAGGCATATCTCCAAGTATCCTTAGAACTCAATAGAGAAGAAACTTCAAGCTTTAAATTCTCATTTTCTGTTTTGAGTTTTTCAAATTTAGAAGTTTTGAAACTCAAAATTAAGTTTAGCTTTTTCATAACAATCAAAAAGATGAGATTTTTCCAAAATAATATTTTCAAGTTCTTGTTTTAATTTAAGAAAATTTTCTTTTTGAAGCTTTAACTTGACAGCTATTTTGCAACATTCATAATCAGATAAATTGCAACTATTTGAAGATGTGACTCTGGTTATAGTCATTAGAGCCTTTACTTCATTTGAAGTTTCTTGAACTGATTCATCTAACTCAGAAGAAATTTCAGAGCTAGATGATTCATCCCAAGTAGCTAACATGCCTTTTCTTTTTGGCTTATCCCTCTTTGGACACTTATTTACTAAATGCTCGTATTCATGGCAGTTGAAACATTGACTATCTTTTACAGATTTTCAAGTTTTAGATTTTCCCTTTCTCTTATCAGAAGGTTTTTGAAAATCAACTCTTTTCTTACTTTTGAAAATCCCGTAAAACTTTTTAGCAAGTAAACCCATATCATCCTCTGTGTCTTCAATATCAGAATTAACATCATTATCTTTTGAAATAGATTTGGATGACTTAAGGGCTATGGACTTACCTTTGGGAGCTTTGGAATTTAACTCATATGTTTGAAGAGAACCAACTAACTCCTCAACCTTCATTTGATCAGTATCTCTCAGTTTTCAAATGGCAGTAACTTTGGAATTAAACCTCTCAGGAAGAGATCACAGTATTTTAGCACAGACTTTACTTTCTGGGATTTCATCTCTTAGACCCCATATAGAATTGACTATGTCATTTAATTTCGTATAGAAGTCCATGAATGGCTCATTTTCTTCCATACAAATTTTCTCAAACCTCGTAGTGAGGATTTGAACTTTAGATTTCTTGACAATAGTCATTCCTTCATGTGTCATTTCAAGAATATCCCAGGGGCTTGTTTAGCTATATCACATGAAATGATTCTTTTGAATTCATCAGGTGATAGAGCACATGTAATTGCATTTAAAGCCTTAGCATTTGCATTGCTTTCATTTTTTTTAGGTGTAGTCCATAAATAAAAAGGAGTTTCTTTAATAGACTTGGTTCCATCACTGCTCAAAACCTCAAACACAAGTGGTTTCCATTTGGTTATCGTGGCTTGCCACACTCTTTCATCAATGAATTTTAAAAAAATTCTCATTCTGACTTTCCAATAAGCATAATTTGAGCCATCAAAGGGTGATGGCCTGGTAATAGACAAGCTATCGAAATTTGACATAACGAAAGCTCAAATAGATCTTTAAACTCAAGAAACTTAATCCAAGTAAATGAGCAACTTAGCTCTGATACCACTTGAAAAGGGAGAGCTCTCAGTCCTAGAGGTGGGGATGAATAGGACTATGTCAAATAAAAAAATAATGAACTAAAAGATTAAATAAATCAGAACCAATCAGAGATCTCAATCGTAATAGTATTGAGAAATTGATTCAAACCTTATTCAAAGGACAACCTTACACCGAAAACAAATGTTTTAAGTAGGACAACCTGATTTCTTGAATGTAGTAAGGATCAAGATCGCAAACTAAAACAAGAAGCAAAGGAAGAAAGCTATCTATTACAAACATTCACCACATGTACATGAAAAGATTGCAATCATTCAACACATATACATCTGTAACACCCTATACTTTTCAGAACTCGGGTGTTACTATGTCACCTAACTTGGTATAAATACAAACCTAACTTATTTGAACATTTAGCTTCACTCTAGTCTAAATCTAACCGTGGAAAGTAATTTCCGTCCATAGATCGAGTCATCCACCCTATGAATTTCAAGATGGACCATCAAGCATTAGTAAAACTTAATGTTATATTTTAATTTCCTATGATAAATAAATCAAACCCACCGTCCTTCGAGTGCACAACCCTTGGGTTACCAGTCCACCACTTAATCGTCACTATTAGACCATTCAATCACCGAGAATACTATTGATTTCCATGTAAGCAGTTCCTAAAATCATTTTACCATTAAGGTTCAGATTTGGAGTTAATCTGACTGTTGATCTAAGAGTCTAATTGTACACCTACGCCTCAAAACCTCAAGAAACCCATGGATCATCGATTTATGACCTTATCATGAATTGACGGTTTAAAATCCAACCAAATATTGTCAAAACACTCTAATCTTAAAGTAGACTTAGAAAAAGAGTTTTGTAACATTCCAATCGCGATGATATTTTACAAAAACACACTATAAGGAAAATTGAATCGTCCACGATCAATTTCAGGACCCAAATCCATCTACATAACCCCATTAGACAAGTCAGCCATTACATATTATCATTAGTACATTTTCTAGTAAATCCAACCATTGGATCATTTGAATGGTCGAGAAGTTGAGATTTGGTAACTAAACGTTCATGTGTTGTGGCCCACTAAACAATTAAAATACTTTAAGAATTAAGTACACTGTTCATAGATGTTGATCTACTACAAGAGCATCTCTGTTTAGAAGTAGACCCTATAATTTTAAAGTTAAGATAATAATAATATCTTATATTATGAAAGATGTTGTACTAAGGACATTAAAATTGAAAAATTCAATGAATGAGCGGTCCCGATCATCTGAACAACCTCCAAGACCCTTGAAGTCCAGACTGGAACCAATATGACTGCTAGATTAGTTTGAGCTAACAAAATAAGGTAAGATCATCTACCATGGCCCACCTAAGCTTCAAATATACCTGATGTTGAGTCAAAGGCCCCTACTGAGTTGTCTAAAGTGAATTAATAGAGTGGATTTTGCAAGGACACCTCTGTGGGCCCCACCTTTGATGCACGTGCACGTAGGACGTGTTCACACACTGTGCATCGGTCCTCAGATCTGGTCAAATGACCACTGACCCGTGGATTTCCAAAAAGAAAGAGGAAATTCTCCTTTCTTTCTCCTATTTTCCCGTGCGATTGAAGTTTAAACGGGTAACTAACGTTTGAGTTCGATCCTGGCCCACCATCACGACCATTGTGCCGATCCGAACCGTCCATCATGATCACGGAACTGATATGACCAAGATCCCATGACTCTCACACTTATTGTCATCCCACATGTGTTGAAAATGGCCATGAAAACTCTCATGTGCGCATGAGTGAGCTTGAAATGGAAAGACCCCATTCTCCATCACATAGTTGGATCAATCCATGCGGAGGGCTCCTTTCATCTTAGCCGTCCAGACCGAGGCATCTCCACCGCTTGTACAGATTAGGGTTGAGTGTGGAAACAAGCCGCATATATAAATAGGAAGCTTACGATTCCTTTCTCCGAGGGCGTCCGAAAATAGAAAACCCTAGAGAAGATCTCAACTGCCCATTTGAATCACATTTCACAGCAGAGATAGAGAAAGAAAGAAGGAAAGGAAGAAAGAGCTTTTCCGACCGCTGCCGTGGTTGCAGGCAACAGCATTTAAGCTCCGAACCCACTAGAAAAAATCTCACCAGGGCTTTGATTAGATCATTTCAAAAGCTTCTTGGGATCTACCCACACCCTTCCACACTCTTAGATTGAAGAAAGAAGCAAAGGATGGAAGTTTACCATTATCGCCCAAGGTTCTTCCTAGTTTGAAGTTGAGCCAAATTGGTTGTGGGTCAGGTCAAGTCCAGTTGCTGGACTTTCACAATAGAAGAAGGAAGAAGAATGAGAGAGAGGAAAGGGAAAAGCAGGATAGAAGATGAAGGAGAAAATGAAAGAAGAGAAGGTGCGGGTGCGCCTCTATTGCACCATGTGTACGAACTCATTGACGAGTCAGACCGAGTTTGGCTGAGTCCTACTGTTAGACTCCCAAGGGAAGAATGAAGGAGAAGATAGGAAGAAAGTGAAAGGAAGGAGAGTAGGAAAAAGAGGAAGGAAGGGAAAGAAGGAAGTTGGGAAGTGATGTCCACTGCACTAGTTCAACTCGAGCGTGTTGCAGAACTAAGTCTGGACCGAGTCACCCTGATATCGGCCCTGCTTTGGTTGAGTCCAGGGCTTCACCTGGTTGTTTCCAATAGCAATAGGAAAAGGAGGAGGAAGGAAGAAGAGAAGAAGAAAGAGAAGCGAGAGAAGGGCGTCATTTCCCTTCATGGGGTTGCTGCCGAGTCAAGTAAATCTAACTCGCTGTGATTGAGTCGAGTTCTGCTAGGGCCAGCGAACTGGCTAGATGAAATTTGAATTGGGAAGAAGAAAGAAAAGAGAAGAAGAAAGAAAGAGGAGAAGGAGGAGGAGAAGAGGAAGAAAAAGAAGAGGGGTTTTTACTCCACTGAGTAGACTCAATGAGTCAACTCGTTGACCCGCCGCAAGCCAGGTCAGCAACTTTTCCCAATTACAGTATTTTACACAACCATAATTCCAAGGAAGTTAGGGTTATGTTATTTCTTTAATAAACATGACAACTCATCAAGTCGTCTTGCTTAGTTGGACTTGTTTGACTAAGTTTAATCCCATCTCAATTAGTTGATCTTAACAAGGTAGGTGCAATGAGATTTGGTAGAGAGGCGGGTTCACATCGATTCAAATCATATAAGTTGATTCAAATTGAGTTGAGTCGCACCGTGACTCATATAAATTGATGTTAGAGTTTTAGCTTAAATTTTAATACAACGAACATTTAACCATGCTACTCTTATATCGGAATTCGAATCACCTCCCCTTAATCATAGATTCATACTCAAATCCTACACTATTTAATCTTTGGGATAAATTTTAGGGATTGGTGTTGCGATCTAATTGATCAAACGGTTTAAAGTGCTGTTGGAATCAGATTCGTGGACGTGTGCAAACAGTGCCAACAACATAGGAAGCCAATTCAACTCTGGAAAAGTGAGGATTACCCTTCAAGCTTTTCTACATCTTGATAGTTAGTGTAGCTTGCTTATTTCATCTCTTGCCTAAAATAATGCTTAGTGAAATTGTTGATAAATGCTAGTTTCTAATTTTGTAATTCTTTATATTGACTGATGGTTAGATTTATATTCAAATATGAGCATGCGATGGGTCTCAAATATTCCTCTTTACATGTGTAATTACTTTTGACAATGTGCTTGGCTTGTTTTGCCACTTGTGGTTATGTTATGGCGTTTGTGGAAGTCCTTGAACCAGTGGCCTCTCTGCCAAATAGAATAAATGGAATTTCCTTGTCGTGGACCTACCACCTTGTGTATCATTTGTGCCTACATGGCTTTTGGGGAATAATCCTTTTTATCACACCATTACGTGAAATATTTGGCCCTTGCGGCTTTTATGAAATAACTGCCCCACGTGGCTTTAATGGATTATTTTATACAACCTTGTAATGGTAAGTTTCACTTGTTGGACTACGATTGACCACTAGTTGTGTAAGTTACCTTTAAACATCCTATTTATTAGCCTCATGATCCAGGGATGGTGGAATGAGATACTATGACTAAGTTGTCGGCCTATGATGGGTGACAAACTCGCCTTAATGACTTTTGAGCTTTCTTAAAACGATTGTTTGAAATTTAAATAATAATGGTTGGGCTAATCATGCATTTTCATGGCATACAGTCTTTTTTTGGGTGGCTAGTTCTTCTTGTGCGTACTTTTGAGTACTTTTTCGGGTGGCTAGTTCTCCTTGTTTGAAATTTAAATAATAATGGTTGGGCTAACCAGCTGGATGTACATCCCCAGGTCTGTGAGCATGTGCATGCATCCACGCATTTAAACAAGATTATTCTGTGTAATTTATTTAATGAATGCGTATCTGATGAACCTTACCTGATCTTCATGATAATCACTGTGTAATATTTGTTATATACTGTCTCTGATAACTATGTTTAATTATCATGATGGTATGATAAATCATGAGGATTATACTTCACTGGATAGCCATTAATGCTATCGAACCGTACTCAGTGTGCAGGAGACGCAGATGACGCGTATGCTGGCATTTTGTAGAAGTTAAGACGTTGGTTTATATAAGTTTTCAGATAACCATAAGAATATTTAGCTATGTATATTTGGACTCCCTCTTATACTTGATTTGCTCATATTCCGTTAGTTTATTAACTCTAATAAAGGAAAAAAATGTACGTGAAATTTGGGATATTTTAAAGGTTAACACTTGGGTTTTTGAAAAATGAGTAGTGTACTCGAGTTTCAGGAACCGGGGTGTTACAACATCACATCCACCATGCACCACAAAACACCAGGAGTTATAGTGGTTTGGTGTGTACACCAACTGTTCTCAAACAACCACACCTACTCCACTCCCAATAATCATAACCCACGTGATATTGGCATTCACTAAAATTCAACGTTTTCTCAGGTGTACCTTAAAACCTATACAATTGTGTTTTTAAATGGGCTATCACAATAAAAAACCCCGCACTGAGATTTTCTGGCTATCTCAGTCAAAACCACTACAGAGATTTTCTAGATATCTCAAAAAACAAAAACAAATAAATAAAGAATACTTATCTTCTTTTGAAGATGCTCTTTGATGTAGCCCGTAGAACTGCTTCGCTTGATGTATAGATGTTCAATGTCCAATAAACAAAATCAAGGAGTTCTAGGTTCTAAATAGATTTTAAATTAACTCAAATATGGGCTACTTATTTGAATTCCTTAGATCTCTCAAAGTAGAGTAAAGACTCCCTTTTAAAATGTAAGATTCACAAAATAGAGATCAAGGAATTACAAAAACAAAAGCTATACAAAGATATAAAATTACCGGATTATAGCTTGATAATGTCGGGGACTTTTCTCTCTCAAAGTGAAGGCTTTTTTATGGATTTTCTGAATGAATTCGAAGTGAGAAAAGACCTCTATTTATAAGCTAAAAACTGTTCCTTTAACTAGTCTAAGGTCTCCTTCGATTGGTCCAAGAATTAACCAAATTTCAAATTTTAGGCGCGATCGGATAAAACCGAGCTTCGACTGGTCTAGTGGCTTGCTCTGTTAGTGCTATGATTTCATATCCCTTTGGTTGTCAAATTTTGTAGTGCCAAAACCTATATGTCTTGTACTTCTTGTGTTTCTTATTTGTGACTACACACTGCTTCAAGACAAGATCATGAATGAAGAATGTTTTCAAGACAAGATCATAAATGAAGAATGTTTGCAAGACATGTCATGAATGAAGTCTACAAGAATAGAAGACTTCAAGTTTGCTTCTAACAAGTTCAAGATTAGAAGACTTCATCAAGACAAGTCAAGAATGTACCAAGCTCGAGAAAGACCATCAACTCGACTCAAGCTTCTACTTCAAGATCATCTGAGAATACAGACCTTCAAGACTTCAATGTCCATCTCACTTCAAGGTTTGTTTGACCTTAGGTTGACCTTAGGTTGGTCTGTATGATAAGTCATTCTGGATACATAATTCGAATATTTTAATTTACTTGGTGTGACTGATCTAAGACCAGTCCTAGAAATCTTAAGACCAGTCCTAGATTTGCTTCGACCAGTCTTAGGTTTCTCAAGACCAGTCCTAGGTTGTTACAGATTTTCGGATTTTCCTAGTTGTCCTTCGACCAGTCCTGGACTTGCTTCACCCAGTCCTGAGAAGTCCTATGACTCATCCTTCGACCGGTCGTAGTCCTACGACTCGAACTCCAGCGACCTATCTCGAGTCCCACGACCAGTCGTAGGTGTCTCACGACCAGTTGTAGGTGGTCCACGACTGGTCGTATGCTACCTAAGACCAGTCGTGAGAACAACTAATCTAATCCCGCGGAAATCTTTCAAAATCTTTGATGCTACGACCAGTCCTAGGATCCTAAGACCAGTCGAAGGTGAAATTTTTCAGGCTATAAATAATCCACGAATTTCAGAGTTTATTCATTCAATTTCATTCAATTCAAGCGATTTAAGGTTATACTCTGAGATAAGTTGTGATTATTTTTTAAGCTATTGTGTATATTTAATATTCCTTTTGTTAGCATTTTTATATTGTGATTTTGATCCATATTCCAATCTTATTTAGAAAAGAGGAATTTGTGATATTCCTTCTTCTGGGATCAAAATCAAATAGACCTTGCTCTTCTTGATTTAATCTAAAATCAATTAGACATAGAACCATTCTTTATGTGAGTATTGGACATTGAACGACGTATCATTCATCTACTTCGATTGGTTCTACTGGGCTACTTCAAAAGGAGATCCAGGTATTTTAATTGTAATTTACTTTCTCTGGTTTTGTTTGAGATTTGCCAAAAACATCTCATTGTTTTGGTTATCTGAGGAGAGCCAGAAAACTCAGATTGTGGGGGTTTTTGGATTGTATAAGCCCGAGATAAAAAGACACAATTGTGAAGGTTTTGGGTGAACCCAGAAAACCTATTTTGATAGTGCATGCTAATATCCCTGTGTGTGAGGATATTAGGAGTGGAGTAGCATTCTGTGGTCATTTGGCTAACGAGCCAGGTGAACACACAGGTGAACCACTATATATCGTTGTGTTGTGGATATGCTTGATTTCTTTATTCATTTATTCCTTCAGTATTGTGAGTTACTTTTGTGGATAAATGTTGTAATTTTCATTTCAAGCAAGTGTGGTTGAATGGTGTAATAACTTAGGATTTATTTCTTTAAGTTATTCTTGATTTATTTTCCATATCATTTGTGTTTTCTAGATCGTTCTAGAAATAAGGTTGTCCTACCATAAGCCATTGGTTTTTGGTGTAAGGTTGTCCTTAGAACTGATTTAGTATCATTCTCATATTTCATATGTTTTGAGAGTGTTATTATTTCAGCATTGTTATTTATATCTTTTATTATTCCGCTGTTTTAAGTTTTATTTGGCATTGCCCTATTCACCCCCCTCTAGGGCATATAGCTAGGCCCTTTCAAGTGGTATCAAAGCCAAATAGCTCGTGCTTATTGCTTATTTATTGGATTTATTTCCTGAGCTAACGATCTAAGCTATATTAAGATGTCAAATTTTCATAGCCTATCTGTCACTAGGCCACCACCCTTTAACGGCACAAACTATGCTTATTGGAAAGTAAGGATGAGAATTTTTCTCAAATCCATGGATGAAAGTGTGTGGCTGGCCACTGTAAACGGATGGAAACTACCTATCACTGAAGTAACTCATGAAGATGGTTTAAAATCAATGAAAGTAATATCTTATGCTCTTTAGACCACACTTCAGAAAAGTGAGAGTAGTGCCAATGCAAAAGCACTAAATGCAATTACTTGTGCATTGTCACCAGATGAATTCAAAAGAATCATCTCGTGTGAAAATGCTAAATAAGCATGGGATCTTTTAGAAATGACACACGAAGGTACATCAATTGTTAAGAAATCTAAAGTCCAACTCCTCACAACTAAATTTGAAGAAATTCATATGGAGGAGAATGAAATGTTTATGAACTTCTACACTAGATTGAATGACATTATAAACTCAATGTGGGGTCTTGGTGATAGAATCCCAGAAAGTAAAGTATGTGCAAAGATACTACGCTCACTTCCTGAACGGTTCAATTCAAAAGTAACCGCGATTCAGGAACTTCGTGATACGGATAACATGAGGGTTGAGGAACTAGTTGGTTCTTTACAGACCTACGAATTGAACTTTAAAGCTCCAAAAGGAAAATCAATTGTTCTGAAGTCATCTAAAAATATTCCACAAGAGAGCACTTCAGACTTTGAAAATTTCGAAGATGATATGGCACTTTTTGTAAAAAGGTTTTATAAAATTTTGAAAAATAAGAAAAAATGAGATTTTCAAAAATCAAACGATAAGAGACAATCTAAACCTAGAGCTCGAAAATCTTTGAAAGATAGTCAATGTTACAACTGTCAAGAGTATGGGCACTTGGCTAACAAATGTCCTAAAAAGGACAAATCAAAAAGGAAGAGTATGTTGGCTACTTGGGATGAATCATCTGATTCGGAATCCTCTTCGAAATCAGAAGATTCTGAAAACGAGTCGGGAGATGATGTTAAAGCCCTTATGACTCTAGCCAAAGTCACTTTTTTAAATTATGATGAAGTAACTAGCGAAGAGAATCTGAATAGTGATTGTGACAATGAAGATGATCTTCAGGATGCATACAATGCCCTTTATAAGGAGAGTTGTAAAATTACTGTCAAGCTTAAATTACAAAAGGAAAAATTTTTTAAACTTAAAGAAGATTATGAATCTCTTGTCTTAGAAAAATCTCATATTTCTGATTTTTTTGAAAAGACCAAATGTGATTTAAAAATCAAAACCTCCCAAGTTGATGATTTGAAAACCGAGAACGAGAAACTCAAAAATGAAGTAGCTTCTCTTTTGAGTTTAAAAGACACTTGGAGATATGCCCAAGGTGATCCTAAATTAGAAAAATTGCTATCCGGATCGAGAAAATGTGGTGATAGATCCAGGTTGGGCTATGATAAGAATACTTCTTCTAAACAAAAGAATACTGCTCCTAAGTTAGTAAAAGGAGAGTCTTCGAACTCAAAACTAAAGTATACTTATCAAGGTTTTTCAAAAAATTCAAGGACCTTTCAAAAATCTAAAAATAGCCATGCCAACTTCAATCTTCAAAACCAAAATCCTTTGGTTGAAAAGATTATTGATCTTCTCAAGGAGCTTTTAAAATTTAACTCTATAGGTCATTCATATAACAATAGACAGAAAAAGTCCAACTACACTCCTAAACCCAAAACAGTACTGAAATGGGTTCCTAAAGTTGACTGCTTGGTTGCCCACAATGCTTTCAAAGCTACAAGCCATTCAAAGTGGTACCTTGATAGTGGTTGCTCCAGACATATGACAGGCGACAAAGCTTTATTCACCGATCTTGAAGACAGGACTGATGGGTCAGTCACTTTTGGTGATGGAAGCAATTGCAAAATCATTGGCCAAGGTACGATTCAGCTTTATAACCTTCCCTTATTTAAAAATGTATTATATGTTGAGGGCTTGAAACACAACCTACTGAGTATATCTCAAATATGTGATAACAATCATAATGTAAAGTTTTCTAATCAAGGTTGTGAGATTGTTAATAAAGAGGGTTCTGTTATATTAACTGGTCGCAGAACTTCTGAAAACTGTTACATCGTTAGTAATGCAAGCTTATCTACTCAATCGTGTTACATGGTCCATACTGATGAGACTGAATTATGGCATAAATGCCTTGGACATATACACTACCGAAACTTATTTAGATTGAGCGAAAGAGAACTTATAAGAGGTCTACTCAAATTACAAAAAGTAGACAAAATATGTGGTGAATGCCAGTTGGGCAAACAGATTAGGAGCTCTCACAAGAAAGTGAACACTAATACCACATCTAGACCTCTCAAGCTTCTCCACATGGATCTCATTGGACCAACTAGAACAGAGAGTCGAGGTGGTAAAAAATACATCTTGGTTATCGTAGATGACTTTACTAGATTCACTTGGGTATCGTTCTTAAAAGACAAATCTGAAACCCTAGATGAAGTAAAGAAGATCATCAAATGAATCCAAAATGAAAAAGGTTCTCAAGTTTATAAGATCCGTAGTGATCATGGCTCTGAATTCGAAAATAGCAGTTTTGAGAAATTCTGTAGCGATCAGGGAATATCACATGAATTCTTTGCGCCCAAAACTCCTCAACAAAATGGTATAGTTGAGAGAAAAAATAGAGTGCTTTAGGATATGGCTAATGTCATGTTAAATAGTATGAAGCTCTCGAAAAATCTTTGGGCCGAAGCAATTAATACTGCCTGCTACATTATTAATCGTGTTTATACTAGTAAATCTGAAAATAAGACTGCTTATGAGTTATGGTTCAAAAGAAACCCATCACAAATAAATACTTTCGAATTTTTGGCAGTAAGTGTTACATTTTACGTGATCGTGAAAATTTGGGAAAATTTGATACGAAGAGTGATGAAGGTATTTTTCTTGGATATTCCTTAAACAGTCGAGCCTATAGGGTTCTAAATAAAAGAACAGGTGTGATTCAAGAGTCCATCAATGTGGTCATTGATGATCATTTGAATATACCTGCTCCGAGTTCAGATGATGATGAAATTCTTATAATCGAAAATCAAGATACCTCTTCATCTCAATCTGAACCTAGGACTGTCAAAGATCATCCAACTAATCAAATCCTTGGAAACCCTCTCACTGGAGTTCGTACACGTAAACAACTTGAAAACATATGCAATTATGTTTGTTTTACATCCCAAATAGAACCGGTCAATGTAAAAGAAGCTCTTTCTGATGAAAATTGGATAGTATCTATGCAGGATGAACTTAATCAATTTGTTCGTAATGATGTCTAGTATTTTGTTCCTAGACCTAAAGATAAACACATTATTGGAACAAAATGGATATTTAAAAACAAGTCTGATGAACTTGGAAATATTATACGAAACAAGGCTAGACTGGTTGTACAAGGGTACACTCAAATTGAAGGCATCGATTACGATGAAACCTTTGCTCCAGTCGCTCGCCTTGAATCTATTAGACTTTTTATTTCCATCGCTTGCTTTAGAAAGTTTAAAATTTATCAGATGGATGTAAAGAGTGCCTTCTTAAATGGCGATTTACATGAAGAAGTTTATGTAGAACAACCCTCAGGGTTTGAAGACCCCAAGCTTTCTGATCATGTATTTCGTCTCAAAAAGGCTCTCTATGGTCTAAAACAAGCGCCTAGGGCATGGTATGAAAAATTGACTAAATTCTTACTTAGTCATAGTTTTCAAGTGGGAAGTGTCAATAAGATGCTATTTGTTAAGAAACATAATAATGAGATTTTAATGGTTCAGATCTATGTAGACGATATTATTTATGGATCAACTTGTTCTAACATGTCTATTGAGTTTATAGAGTTGATGAAATCAAGATTCGAAATGAGCATGGTTGGTGAACTATATTACTTCCTAGGGTTGCAAGTAAAACAACAACCTGATGGAATCCTCATTTGTCAAACCAAGTATGCTATAAACTTGGTTAAAAGGTTTGGATTTGAAAATGGTAAAAAATTTGATACTCCTATGAGTACAACCTTGAGACTCTCAAAAGACTCTACATATAAAGATGTAGATCCTAAGCTATATCGTAGTATGATTGGTAGTTTATTATATCTAACTGCTAGTAGACCTGATATCGCTTTTAGCGTTGGTATTTGTGTTAGATATCAGTCTAATCCTAAAGATTCACATCTTACTGCTGTTAAATGGATTATTAGATATGTCGCAAGTACAACTAATTTGGGTCTTTGGTATCCTTTTGATACTAATGTTAAATTAGCTAGGTATTCTGATGCTGATTGGGCTGGTAATATTGATGATAGAAAATCAACCAGTGGTGGTTGTTTTTACATTGAAAATTGTTTGGTTTCTTGGTTTAGCAAGAAGCAAAGTTCAATATCGCTTTCCACTACTGAGGCTAAGTATAACGCAGCAGGATATGCATGTACACAACTCGTATGGATGAAACACATGTTAAGCGATTATGGAATTAATCAAGATTCAATGATCTTACATTATGATAATTCCAGTGCTATCAATATTTTCAAAAATCCAATTCAGCATTCGCGTACTAAGCATATTGACATTATGTATCATTACATTCGTGAATTAGTTGAAAAAAAGCTATCTCTTTGGAATATATTCCAACCAATGTCCAACTTGCTGATATATTTACTAAACCGCTCGACAAAAACAGGTTTACTAAAATGAAATTTGATCTTGGTATATGCATTTTAAATTGAATATACTTGTCTGCATGTATCATAGTGTACTATATGTGTATAAATTTTAATTTTTGCATAAAAATATTTATTTTTGTCGATGCTCGACCGGCCCTTGCCATACACGACCGGTCCTGACTCGACCGGTCGTATACTGCACTCGACCGTTCGTAGAGATCATGAGCATCATATAATTTGGGGAAAATCACTTTGTTCTTCATTTCCTCTTCTTCCTTCGACGAGTCGTGGCTCGACCTGTCTTGAGATCTCATGATTTTCTTCAAGATAAGTCATTTTTCTTCATTTTTATTGAAGATTTATACTTTCTATACTTTGATTTGTAAATTCCATAAGCTTGATCTCATCTTTTGTTGATTGTTTAGGGTTTCCTCTTTAAAAATATGATCTAAAGAAACCCACCACCTCTTGTGTTCTTTGTGCTGCTCCTTGGTAAATCTTATTGAAAATGGATGTTAAGGAGAAAAAGAAAACATCCCGTGGTCCATCTTCGTCTAAATCTACATCTATAACAAAACGGCACCTTCGGTCACCCGAAGATGATCCCAATGATGTACGGGATTTACGTAATCGTAAAGTTATCGTTGAGCGTCCTGTAAGTCTCAGTCACATTGAACAATTTGAGATTACACCTCTCCTTGAATCTATTGGCTGGACTAATATTTTGTTTTGGGGTGGGCCTGCATACCAGTCCATTGCACAATCTATGGTTGCATGTATCTCTGATTTTTCCCTTGATAATTTAACGTTCTCAATTGCTACTAGAGAAGGGAAATTTTTAATAAATCGACATTTGATATCAGGTATTATGGATATACCTGTCAAAGATGAAGGTATTCCGATTCATACATTATATGACAAACCATCAGAATCGGAAAAACAAATGTTGACAAGAGATTTATGCATTATGGAAGTGCATTGGACACACAAAGGAAATGTGCTCCCCTCAAAATTTTTATTACCCAGATACAGAGTTTTGCACCGGATCTTCACTTCAAACATGTATCCTCAGTTAGGCAATAAAACCAAGTTAACTGCCTTTATGGTTCGGGTATTACACTCTGTTGTGTCCGGCATTGTTATTTGTTTACCTTCTTTGATATGTCATTTTATCATTTAGTTTCGTCTTCATCCGGGTTATGGTGATATTCCATTTAATTATCTTATGACTTATTTAGCCACATATATGCTCGTTGCTTTACCTGAGAATGAGGCACCAATTCATCATCTTTTATTCAATAATACTAATTTAAATAAGATGAAGTTGGATTTACTTTCTGGTCAATTCTATGAAGGTGGTGGTGAAGGTGCTGAAGCAGGAAATGAAGGGGAAGCTGCTGATCTTCCTCCACAGGCTGATATAAATATGGATGATATATTTGAAGACATTGAAACTGACTCCCAAAATGATTCTGATTACGATCCATCTTCTGGTTATGATGCACGTCTAAGTGCATTGGAGGAGAAGGTTGATAACCTGAGTGTAGCCCATGATATGCAATTTAAATATATGCGAAAATATCTTCATTGCATTAATAGGGGTTTACATCAGATTGATCCAACTATCCCTGCTCCTTCATCTGGATCTGATTAGGTGGATTATCCTTTTTATTTTTATGGATTCTGTATTATTATTACGATTGATGACTTTGGTTGTATGTTTTGGATTGATGACATTGAAGTGTTGTACTAATTTGATAATTAAATCTTGACTCTTCATATGGTGTTCTCTTCTCTCCTTTGGCCTTCCCTTGTCATTTTGTGACAAAAAGGGGGAGTAGTATGGAAAGGAGGAGAATGGGAGAAAGGGAGAGAGTGAGTACTTGAATATGGTTGATTGTTTCTACTCACTTAGGGGGAGTAGAGTATTTTTTTTTACTCTGATGGCTCATGATTCTTTCTTCATTTTACTCTTATATTTATAAATGTGTTTTATCACAAATTTGACAAAGGGGGAGATTGTTAGTGCTATGATTTCATATCCCTTTGGTTGTCAAATTTTGTAGTGCCAAAATCTATATGTCTTGTACTTCTTGTGTTTCTTGTTTGTGACTACACACTGCTTCAAGACAAGATCATGAATGAAGAATGTTTTCAAGACAAGATCATAAATGAAGAATGTTTGCAAGACATGTCATGAATGAAGTCTACAAGAATAGAAGACTTCAAGTTTACTTCTAACAAGTTCAAGATTAGAAGACTTCATCAAGACAAGTCAAGAATGTACCAAGCTCGAGAAAGACCATCAACTCGATTCAAGCTTCTACTTCAAGATCATCTGAGAATACAGACCTTCAAGACTTCAATGTCCATCTCACTTCAAGGTTTGTTTGACCTTAGGTTGACCTTAGGTTGGTCTGTATGATAAGTCATTTTGGATACATAATTCGAATATTTTAATTTACTTGGTGTGACTGATCTAAGACCAGTCCTAGCTTTGCTTCGACCAGTCTTAGGTTTCTTAGGACCAGTCCTAGGTTGTTACAGATTTTCAGATTTTCCTGGTTGTCCTTCGACCAGTCCTGGATTTGCTTCAACCAGTCCTGGGAAGTCCTACGACTCATCCTTCAACCGGTCGTAGTCCTACAACACGAACTCCAGCGACCTATCTCGAGTCCCACGACCAGTCGTAGGTGTTTCACGACCAGTTGTAGGTGGTCCACGACCGGTCGTAGGCTACCTAAGACCAGTCGTGAGAACAACTAATCTAATCCCGCGGAAATCTTTCAAAATCTTTGATGCTACGACCAGTCCTAGGATCCTAAGACCAGTCGAAGGTGGAATTTTTCAGACTATAAATAATGCACGAATTTCAGAGTTTATTCATTCAATTCCATTCAATTCAAGCGATTTAAGGTTATACTCTGAGATAAGTTGTGATTATTTTTTAAGCTATTGTGCATATTTAATATTCCTTTTATTAGCATTTTTATATTGTGATTTTGATCCATATTCCAATCTTATTTAGAAAAGAGGAATTTGTGATATTCCTTCTTCTGGGATCAAAATCAAATAGACCTTGCTCTTCTTGATTTAATCTAAAATCAATTAGACATAGAATCATTCTTTATGTGAGTGTTGGACATTGAACGACGTATCATTCATCTACTCCGATTGGTTCTACTGGGCTACTTCAAAAGGAGATCTAGGTATTTTACTTTGTAATTTACTTTCTCTGGTTTTGTTTGAGATTTGCCAGAAAAATCTCATTGTTTTGGTTATCTGAGGAGAGCCAGAAAACTCAGATTGTGGGGTTTTTAGATTGTGTAAGCCCGAGATAAAAAGACACAATTGTGAAGGTTTTGGGTGAACCTGTGAAAACCTATTTTGATAGTGCATGCTAATATCCCCTGTGTGAGGATATTAGGAGTGGAGTAGCATTCGTGTGGCTGTTGGCTAACAGTTGGTGAACACACAGGCGAACCACTATATATCGTTGTATTGTAGATGTGCTTGATTTCTTTATTCATTTATTCCTTCAGTATTGTGAGTTACTTTTGTGGATGAATGTTGTAATTTTCATTTTAAGCAAGTGTGGTTGAATGGTGTAATAACTTAGGATTTATTTCTTTAAGTTATTCTTGATTTATTTTCCATATCATTTGTGTTTTCTAGATCGTTCTAGAAATAAGGTTGTCCTACCATAAGCCATTGGTTTTTGGTGTAAGGTTGTCCTTAGAACTGATTTAGTATCATTCTCATATTTCATATGTTTTAAGAGTTATTATTTCAGCATTGTTATTTATATCTTTTATTTTTCCGCTGTTTTAAGTTTTATTTGGCATTGCCCTATTCACCCCCCCTCTAGGGCATATAGCTAGGCCCTTTCATGCTCGACTGGTCGAACATAGCCCTCGTCTGGTCGTGGGAGCATGAATTTAGTTGCTAGACTTCGAGTCGAGCTCCCCACGACTGGTCGAGCTAGTGTCCACGACTGGTCGAGCCAATGTCCACGACTGGTCGAGCAGAGTTCTTGACTAGTCGAGGAACTACCAGAAAATTCCGATTTTTGAATTTGAATCTTGGACTAGTCAAACCAGAGCCTGGACTAGTCGAACTTAGGCTTGGACTAGTCAAGTTTAAGCCTCACCAAAGTATAAAAACCCGTGTATGATTATCATTTGAAAGGACCTAAGTTTAGCGTCTTCCTAGGGTCAGTTATACCTGAATTTATTGGAAATTGAAGTATATACTTTGCAATTACTACTTAAATCTTCAATAGCTTTTAGTAGATCTTCTACTAGAAGTGTACATGAGATTGTAGCATGATCTTGAACTTGAAGTGAAGTAGAACTCAAACTTGAAGTACCAACTTCATGTCTTGCACTTTCTAACTTCATGAGTTTATTTTGAAGGTGAACTTTCCATCTTCACTTGAAGGTGAACTTTCCATCACATGAATAAGTCACTATAAGCTATTTTGTCTCATTAAGATTTGACAACTAAGGGTGCTTTATGCATTACAGCACTTATAGTTCTCGACATAGATATTTATAGAGACAGGAAGATGAGCAGGCTTCAGTTATCACATAAAGAATACTTTAAAAAGGTGTTGATCAAGTATGGGATGGACCAGGCAAAGCTGACGTGTCACACCCCAAACTCGAAAAAAACCTAGCTCACAAAATTTCCGATCGCCGAATTCGGTGCCGACAGCCTCCATAGTACCTCATTCTCAGCTCCCAGTGCCTATACGCTAGATTCCAATCCTGGGATCATACAAGGAGGATTTTTTTTATGTACATTTATCTCGTAATAAGCATAACCAGAAGTATACCCAAATCATAAAGGCAACATCATCATCATATATCCACTAATATAAACAGTTAAATATAGTGCTGAAAGGGAAATATATATGTCAAAAATCAAAGCTCCATAAGTCCGCTGCACGCTCCAAACTCAATGCTGCTGCAACCTAACGCCACCTGGACGCATCTATCGTGCATAAGCTTATAGAAAGCTTAGTGGGTGGTGAAAGTGTGTGCGCAAGATAAGTGCCAAGTAAGCAATATCAAAGTAAGCAAAAATACTGGCAAGTTTATAAATCTCACAATATCAGAGTAATACAGAAACATATGCTGATAGGCCCATAAATACTATCAGCCTTATCCAGGTTATGCGATGCAAAAACATAATAAACTAATATCATATACTGAGGAAGCGATGTAGATTAGTTATGCAATGCAGAGACAATAAGCCAAATACTATGTGTTGAGGATGCAATGAAATATGCGATGCAAATGAAATGACCAAGCTGGAGTGTGAAGTCGGGATAATAGTACATAGTATCACGGGCTACAGGGTCCATCACAAGGGACTTCTATCCAAACCAGTCCCATACCTAAATTTGGATAGTTAGACTCAATGTGGTAAACTCCTGATCTCAGGTTAGTCGCGTGCCTAACTAAAATCCTGGCCATATGAAGGTACACAAAAATTAGTTACGCACCACTAGCCTGAGTGGATAGTGAATGAAATGAATGCATGAGTATGCAACTCCTATTCAATAAGTCCATATATCAGTACGGTTCTGTAACGCCCTGAAAATCGGGGGTCGAGTGTAACTCAACTCCCGAGTTCCAACGCATCACTTATGCAACATATTTAATGATGTTTGAATGTTGTCTGTGTTAGAGCAATAAACATGAATGAGATTATACCAAAACAGTAATTCATACTCCAGATCAATTGTCTAAAAACAAGCGGAAGACTGAACTGTATATATATATATATATGTAAAGAAACAAAATAAGCGTTTCATTCTCCAGAGTATGAATCCATCTGAGTCTCCATATACATTTCTGTTTATAATCAAAATGTCAAAAATAAACTAGGTACAATCCCTGTAGAACCCGTAGATCCTGGTAACCTAGTCGGAGCCGCCAGAGAACTGCATATACGAGAACTCCTCCTGGTCCTCGTCATAATCAGGCTCCGCCTCCAGACTCGTCGGATCGCCTAAACCTGAGACAGAGTCTGGTTGGTGTGCGCAACACCGTCCCATAACGTGGGAGTGAGTAGCTAACTCAGTGCAACAACAAGGCATAAGTTATCATGTTATCAATACAGTTAAGCAGTAATGATAAAGCAGTAAATCAAACACTCCTAGTTACTCTGATTAATGCAAGTATGAATGCAGGTATGATGGATGCCCTCACCGACATACTCCCTCATGCGACACCATCTCACATTCGCGGCATGCTTACATCCCACAGTGCTCCACATCTTCCAGGCACATGCGATGCATGATGAGCATGATTACCGAGTTTTTAATTAATCCATTTCAAACAGCAGGATTGGGAAACTAAGGTACCTCCCTTGTATCATTCCCAAACATGATCTATTCTAGGGTCGTCAGTCCTAGTTAATATCAGACGATGGTGTATTTTCTAGGTCACTGCAGAGGCTGCAAGGGCTGTTACGTACAAAGGTTGCACCACTCCCCCATCACCCCTTAAACGATTCATCACTATACAGAAACAGGCCTAGTTCATACTCTATATGTCACGGCGAACCCTAAGGTGCACTGCGACTTCAGAATATGCTCGCGGTCACTACAAAGGGCTGTCAGGGCTGTTACGCACAAAGGTTGCACTACTCCCCCATCACCTTATCAATGTAGGCCGACAGCGCGAATATAGTGTCCCATACCACCATAATCGGCTCACGAGTTAAGTTGCTCACTGGTCACTACGGGGAGGCACATAGCCCCAGCGTAGGCCGACAGCTCGACCACGGTGTCCCATACCACCATGCCCGGCTCATGAGTCTTAGCGGATCGAGGTACCATGGTTCACGGGATTTTCACTGGTAAGTTTGGTACCCTAGGTTCAAACATTAGCGACCAAACATGGTGAACATACATAAGACACGCGGGTTACTTGACGTGTTCGGCTGACTCGAGCATACAACAAGTTGGGCGATATGAAGCGCAGAAGCACCTCGTGTGGCCAACCATTATCGCCAACCGAAGTACGACACGGGTTCGCCAACACATCATGTGTGGCGGAACGAATCTCAACCACAACTTCAAGTCTGATACCGGATGCCTGGACTATGGACATAGTCCCAAGCTCAATCAAGTCCTAACCATAGCATGTGAAATACAGCATGATAACATGGTAATTCAAGGACACTAGCAATCATGTTATAAAGCCTATCATGAAGCATGTTAATAAACAAGTTACAAAGCATGTTCAAAAGTATGTTATAAAGCATTATGCAAATAGGGATACAAATACATATATTTCATAGGTGAGTGGTTAGAGTGAATAACCACCTGGTGGGTATCGTATGTGACTCTAAGGTAGCTGAGAATCCCATCTCAGCACCTACCTAAGGTTCTAACACTTAAGCACTTACACTCACAAGCGATTTCACCAGCACTTGGAATGCTCTATTTCAACATACATGATGTATGTTAGAGGAAAGTACACTAGGGTTGTCCCTTTACCAAACTAGTATTTTATACATATACATCATATTCATACAGCAAATGATCCTAACAATTACATCAGCAAATTTTATACGTATAGGGTATTTTCTAGTATACCCAATTTCAACATACATAGTGTTTACAAGGGAACTTGTAATACGGCGATTCTTTTCGCCAAGCAATTAATTTATATGCACTTAATATATTTATACAACAATTAATCATGACAAACACGTCGCGAAAATATACACGTATACGGTACTTCTTACAATACCGTATTTCTACATACATGGTGTATATTAATAAACATGTATTTAGGCGAACCCTTTCGCCAAATGAGTATTTTATCCATACATCATATGTCCATACGACAATTAAACATGTTAAACACATTTCCATAAAAAATACGTATACGGTATTTTATACGAATACCTAAAGTATGTGAAATTCCAAATTCTACAATTCTAATCGAAACAGAAAACAGAAGGCACTTTGTACATGTGCAATTGCATGCAGATCATGAATCTACCATTATCTGACATTAAAAGCGTTGAAAACCGCAACTTATACACCTAAAGTCCTCACCTTTGCCTTTGAAATCACAACGAATCAGCAAGGGTCGTTGAGCTTCTGTATATGGGAGTTTTCTAGCCTAAAGAGCGGAATCAGTTAGCCTTTACGTAACCTACAACGATCTTACATCAAATCAGACCTAGGGTTAGGGTTTTTTACCTTCAAACGGAATGGATACCGCCGAGAAAACACCTGGAAAGGAGCGGTGTAGGCCGTGCGACAACCGAAAGCAGTAGGAGGAAGATCTCCCACAAATCCCAAGCTCTTCTCTCTCTTTTCTCTCTCTCTCTCTCTAGGGTTTTAATCCCAAATTCGTATGGCTATGAGAGGGGCTGTTCTAAGCTCCTTTTATAGCCAAAAACATTCCGAAAATAGACTCAGGTTCAAGGGTTACTGCTAATATAGGATATTCGTCACTTTTCCAGCTCAAAAGAGAGGTTCTGGTAACCCTCCTTGAGCCAAACGTCAGACTTAAGCTCACCACCTATGGATCTATGTGAGATTACGTTTTCGACTCGATCGGATTCCCAGATCGTACGTGGCGGACTACTTTCAGTTCGATGGTCAGTGGGCCACGATCAGAAATTCCAAGTACATGTAAATGTTCCTGAAATTTTTCTTAATCCGAGGGTGTAATTTGGTCGGATTCTGACGGTCAGGTTGCTTAATACTGACTTGCAAGCGAAAGGTGCCAGATCACTATTCCTGATATTTATTTTGGGATGGGAATAGTGTTTTTCACACACCCTCGCTCCGGATCGAAACGAATGGCCGTGGGACATCGGATGGACCTGATTTTTGAGATGATTGTTAAGTCCAGTGAGGCGGTCCTAGTTCCTTAACTTTGTGCTAATCGGACTTCCGATGAGCGGTCTAGACCTAATACGAAGTTTCGTTTCATTCCCGAGAGCAGCCGGGAAATGAGTTTGGTCCTAAACTTTAGGGTAACCTAGCGTCACTTGTTTTGCAAGTTTTGGGTCTTGCAGATCATATTTAAAGCGATCCCAACGGATTTCACGGCTAATCGAGTTTAGTACTTAGTTAACTTTGTTAAATTTCTAAAGGATTTAATCCTAATTGATTTCTGGTCGAGGTGGTACTTGAACCAACGTACGAAAATTTATGGGTCGTTACAATCTACCCCCCTTAAACAAAAATTTCGTCCTCGAAATTTATACCTTTTCATATTCCTCGAGAATCTGAGGGTAGTTCTTCCTGACCTCGGCCTCAATCTCCCAGGTAGCTTCCTCCTCGGAATGATGTGTCCAAAGTACCTTCACAAGTGGGATGACTTTGCTACGCAGTACCTGCTCCTTCCTGTCAAGGATGCGCGTCGGGCGCAACTCATATGTAGCATCCTCGCTCAACTGTACCTGATCCCATCTGATGATATGCGAAGGATCAGGAACGTATTTCTTCAGCATAGATACATGAAATACGTTGTGTACAGATGCAAGTGGTGTGGGCAAAGAGAGACGATACGCCACATCGCCCACTCGATCCAGTATCTGAAATGGACCGATAAACCTCGGTGTGAGCTTCCCCTTCTTCCCAAACCGAAGGACTCCCTTCATAGGGAAAACTCGAAGGAATACATGATCCCCGACCTCGAACTCCAGCGGTCGCCGCCTCGTATCGGCGTAACTCTTCTGCCTGCTCTGCGCTGTAAGTAATCGACGCCTGATAATGTCGACCTTCTCTGTAGTCACCTGTACCAACTCCGGGCCAATCAGACTACGCTCTCCAACCTCTGCCCAACAGTGCGGTGCCCTACAAGGTCGACCATATAGAGCCTCATATGGCACCATGCCAATAGTCGCCTGGAAGTTGTTGTTGTAGGCGAACTCTGCATACGGAAGACAGTCATCCCAGCTGTCCTTGAAGTCCAACACACATGCTCGCAACATATCCTCCAGAATCTAATTCACCCGCTCTGTCTGCCCATCAGTCTGAGGATGAAACGCCGTACTGAACTTCAACTTTACACCCATCGCCTCCTGGATACGAGTCCAGAAGATGGATGTGAACCGCGTGTCTCTGTCCGACACAATCTCTAACGGAACCCCATGCAGATGGACGATCTCTCTGATGTACAATCTAGCCAGCTCGTCTGCAGAGTTCGTAACTCTGATAGGGAGGAAATGGGCCGATTTGGTCAACCGGTCCACAATCACCCAAATGGAATCGTGTCCCTTTCTTGTCTTCGGCAGCCCGGATATGAAATCCATGGAGATGAAGTCCCACTTCCACTCTGCTATAGGCATGGGCTGAAGCAGTCCAGGAGGTCGGCGATGTTCTGCGTTGACCTGCTGGCACGTCAGACATCGAGACACATACTCAGCGATATGGGCCTTCATATTATCCCACCAATACGTCCGCATCAAATCCTGGTACATCTTCATGCTACCAGGATGCATCGCAAGCTTCGAGTTATGGGCAGACTCGAGAAGCTCGCGTCTCAAGTCAGGCACATCAGGAACGCATAGGCGGCCACAGAATCGTAAACCCCCATCAGAACCAACTCTCCACTCGGAGTCCTCGGCGTCGCTAGCCTGCTCTCGAAGCTCAGACAGCCGTATATCGCCCTCATGGGCCTCAACAATCCTGTCGTCAATAAGTGGCCGCACCCGAACGTGCGCAACACACTCATATGGCTCCTCGACAGTGAGTCTCTGCTCGAAGTCCCGTACGAACTCCACCATGTCCCACTCAGCTATCATCAGTGGTGCCGCAAATGCAATCACCTTCTTGCGGCTCAACGCGTCTGCCACAAGGTTCGCCTTGCCAGGATGGTAGGAAACCTCGAACTTGAAGTCCTTCAAGGTCTCCATCCATCGACGTTGTCTCATATTCAAGTCTCGCTGTGTGAATATGTACTTAAGGCTCTTGTGGTCGCAGAAAAGCTCGAACTCCTCTCCGTAGAGGTAATGTCTCCAAAGCTTCAATGCAAAGATGACAGCTGCCAACTCTAGGTCGTGTGTAGGGTAATTCTCCTCATGCTTCCTTAATTGTCTCGAGGCATACGAAATCACCCTGTCCTTCTGCATCAGGACACAACCTAAACCAACGTGAGACGCGTCAGTATATATCGTGTATTTCTCCCCTTACTCTGGCAGTACTAGCACAGGGGGGGACGTCAACTTGTCCTTCAGCTCCTTGAAAGCTGCTTCCGCCTTCTCGTTCCAGGCGAACTTCAGGTCCTTCCGAGTCAACTGAGACAATGGCCTGGCGATCTTCGAGAAATCCTGAATGAAGCATCTGTAATATCCAGCCAGACCAAGGAAACTCCTCACCTCAGTAACCGACTCAGTGCCATCGTCAATCTGAACATGCACTACCTTAGCAAGGTCCACTGCTATCCCATCCTTAGACACTACGTGTCCCAGGAACTTGACTTCCTCCTGCCAGAAGTTGCACTTCTTGTATTGTGCGAACAGCTGGTTCTTCTCTAGTGTACCCAGCACCGCTCTCAAGTGCTCCTCGTGCTCCTCCCGACTCGTAGAGTATATCAAGATGTCGTCAATAAAAACGATGACGAATCGGTACAGGAAGGGCCGAAATACCCGGTTCATCAGATCCATGAACACGGCTGGTGCATTCGTAAGGCCGAACGACATCACCAAGAACTCATAGTGCCCAAAGCACGTCCTGAAAGCTGTCTTCTGCACGTCCTCCTCTCTCACGCGCAACTGGTGGTACCCCGACTGAAGATCAATCTTCGAGAAATACTTCGCCCCCCTCAACTGATCGAACAGATCATCTATCCTGGGTAAAGGATACTTGTTCTTCACTGTGACCTGGTTCAACCTACGGTAATCAATACATAATCGTAGCGACCCGTCCTTCTTCTTCACAAATAGCACAGGTGCTCCCCAAGGAGACACACTAGGTCGTATAAAACCCTTGTCTACCAGATCATCAATTTGTTTCCGCAGCTCCTCCATCTCACATGGAGGCATACGATAAGTCGACAGTGAGATGGGTGTCGCACCCGGCGTAAGATCGATTGTGAAATCGATCTCGCGTCGAGGAGGTAAACCAGGAATAGTCTCAAACACGCCTGCAAATTCTCGAACCACCGGCGTACCCTCTACTGTGGGACCATCAATCAGCACAAGTAAAGCAGCGTAATAATTAACACGGCAGGGCCAACTGACCTGTACTGAAAACATGAACGCTGTGCCATCAGGTCCATAGGCAATCACGATCCGAGTATCGCAATCTACCTCCGCCCTCATCTTGGCGAGCCAATCCATACCAAGGATAACGTCGTAGTGCCATAGTGGAGCAACAATGAGGTCGACGAGCACTGTGCTGCTACCCAAAACTATCGGACAACCCTCGCACAACCGTGTGACATCAGAACAGGTCCCAGTAGCCGTAGTGAGTCTCATTCCCTTTGTGGAAATCGTAGGCAAAGATAGACGTTTAACCGCCCCACAAGAAATAATAGAAGTAGTGGACCCAGTGTCCACCAATAAAGAAACGGGAGTACCATGGATATAAGCCGTACCCTCAAAAGCTGTCGGGGCCGCAAGTGACGTCTCAGGTGCCTCAGCCACAAGCGTATGAACGCGCGCCTGCTGCTGACGGTTCGGTTGAGGGGCCAAGGGCCGTTGCGGCGGCCCGAAACGTGATGCAGGAGGTCGGAAGGAAGGATGTGCAGGTACGGTCTGTAAAGGTGTAGTCGATAAGGCCTGAGGGCGAGAACGACCCAACATCTGTAGCGGAGAGAAACCATTATCCTTCATCCGCGCGAAATAACTCCCAATAAGATGACCCTGCTTCCCGCAGTACGTGCAGGTCACAATAGGGCGCCTCATAGGAGCCACTGGCGCTGCGATCCTGGGAGACGAGTCAACACAAGGCCTCTTGCCTAGAATAAGTCTGCTCTGTATCTCCTGTCGTGGCCTCGCAACCATAGCACCATGAGATCGGGCCAACCGGTCCACATCCTGCTCTGCCGTCATAGACATGTGAACCAGTGCTGCATAGGCAGGTATACTGAGGTAGCATATCTTCGACCGTATCTCCGGTCGCAAACCCAAGGAAAAACGATGCATCCACATCTGTTCATCCACCAGTATAGTCGGGACAAAGCGGCCCAACTCTGTGAAGCGGTGCTCGTACTCCATAATCGTCATGCCTTCCTACCTGAGGCGTAGAAACTCATCCTCCCGCTCATGTCGATAAGTCTGCGGGTAGTATTTCTCATGGAACCGGAACTCGAAAGCCTCCCAGGTCCACACGTAATCTGCTGCGATAGACCGCAACACGCTATCCCACCATAAACTGGCCTCCCTCTCAAACATGAAAGCGGCCAGCTCCACCTGCTCTGCCTCTGAGCAATGCAACATCCGAAGCATCTAAGAGATGCAGTCAAGCCAAAACTCTGCCTCCTCGGGTATATGAGTGCCCATGAATGAAGGAGGCCTCAAGGGCTGAAATCGCTGGAGTAGACCGCGTGTACTGACATCTCCAGTAGGAGGCACCACGGGTGGGGCAGAGGCACATCCTCACACTGAGCAGGAGGCTCCGAGTGCCCGGCAGGACAAGCAGATGTCGTAGGTGGAGTCGCACTACCACCATGGGACAAGGCCTCAGCGATAGTGGCCATAAGCTGCTGGTGCTGCTGCTGCTGCTGCATCTGCTGCTGATGCATCATCAACATCAGCTGCTCAAACCTATCAGTCGGCGGAGCAACCAGGGAGTCATGCTTTGCGCAAGAAGAAGATGGCGATCTTGCTCACGGACCGGGCGTGTAAGGTGGCAATCCACCCAGCAGGACCCGGCGGGAGGCGATCGAGAACCTAACCCACGGTCCGCAGGACCGCTACTACCAGAAGGAGTCTGGTCCATAGAGCCAGTCAGACGGAGATGTGCCGTGCTCCGCGTATACTGTCGCGGCATGCCCTATACAACATAGGGTACAACATTTGTGAGATACAGCATAACACACATCATAAAGCACTTTAAGCATTCCACACATCATCAAAATAAAAGGGGCTACATGCCTTTCATTTACCCAAAATTTGTCATAATACATGGAATACAGAGTTACATGAATCATGACAGAAATCACATGATAGCCAATACATCCACAACATTAAACACTTAGAACACGCTACTATCTATTACATCAACTACATGAAAACATAAACCGCCTATCGCGGCAACCAAAAACAAACAACAACCACAACAACGTGGATGACTAAGCATCCGAAACAGGCAGTGGGGGAGGAGCGTTCTTGTCCTGCACACAGCACAGAATGGCCTTCAACGTACGAGACACCTTCTTAAAGCTCCTCTTCATGTAGGCTTCGGTCTCTTCAAGCTTGGCTCGGGTCTCACCAAGCTCAGCCCGAACTTGTCTAACCTCTTGCTGCAGGGCGGCTTGACCCTCCTCGAGACGGGCCAAACGTGCATCAAAAGTATCCCGATTCACACCCTGTTCCTGAGCCGCAGGAGGTGAACTTTCCTCAGTGTCCTGAGCCTCAGGTTCTTCTTCCTGTATGTCATCACTGCGCTCCTCATCACTCTCAGCCTGGAGGTCAACACTCTCCTCACCGGCGCTATCCGACTCATCTCCAGACTCGTCGAGTCGTGCTTGCCGCTGTTGGGGGCTGATCTTCATATTCTTGAGTGTCGCCTCACTTATGACTCGGACTGGTGCAAGGTCTTCCATGTTGAGTCTATAGCCGACATCACGAGCCATCCTGCAGATCAGACGGCCAAATGGGAGTGAAAGATCGTTCCTGGCAGAACGAACAACCTGAACTATCTGGGATAGGATGAATGTGGGTAGGCATATGTTGTCCCCGCGTCCCATCTTGTACAGAAAGTCCACCATCACCCGAGTACACTCCGTGCCGTTACCCCACCGTGGGTATACATTGTATGTGTAAATGTGATGGAGTAAACGGAAGTCTTTGGCCATCTTTGTTGCCGCAATACAATTTCCTCGCTTCCAAGTAACCCGGCGACCACAGGATATCGCGTGCGACGATCCCTTTCCCGCGCACTTCTAGAGAAGTCATCACTAGGATGCACTTGACCAAGCGGGATCTTCGTGATTCGAACCACCTCATCCACAGTGATTGTGCGCCTTATGCCCCTCACGAGAGACGATAGCCGAAGAGGCTCTACTGATGAGTCCACGATGTGAGCGTAGAAAGCGCGAACCGTGTGCTCACATGCGGGAGACTCGCCTTCAAAAATAGAATTCCATCCGATATCCACCAAGTGGTCCATCATCGGGTGTAGGCCAAACATTCTTTCATCCACATGAGCTTCAAACACAACCTTGCGGCCTGCGAAGCGCCCGTATTCGATGCCTATCGGATAAGCATTTCTGGCGGGATGGTCAGGATCCAGGTCTCGCTTTAACCTAAACTCCCGAACGGTGCTAGTGCCGGCCCCAATGTCGGATCTTCTTCGGGAATGGGCTGGCCTACTTGGGCCAGCGTCATCGGCCGTGGTTTTCCTCTTTCCCATGAAAGATAAGATGGAGGAAATGGAGAAAATAGTCGCCACCACACCAAAGAGGGCCATGGAAAATTACCAAAATGGGGGAAAAAGGGGCTGATCTCTTTGATCCACTACAAGCAACAATCCAATAGGTGTGGAAGGGGCACTAGAGGTAGGAAATGAAGGAGAAACAAGAAGAAAATGGAATGGGTTAGGAGATTACCCGATATTGAGCTCCAATGAGGGGTATGAGAGCTCCAACTTGAGAAAATGGGGAAAGGAGGAGGCTAGGGCTGTTGTGGAAGGTTGGGGTATGTGGGTTATGGAAGAAAATGGAAGATTGCAAGGTTTGGAGGGATGGGTTTAGAGAAAAATTAAAAATGGGTTTGGGGGTGTTTGAAAATGGGTGAAATGAGGAAGAAGGGTGCTCCAGCCCTTTAAATCCTAAACTTATGGGGATTTCGCACGTACGATGGGGTGTAGGAGGTTGGGCCGACCAACCTCAGCCTTGGACCCACCCCAGAAAATCGACCGGACCGCGGTCCGCCGCCCAAGCCGAGGCGCCGCCGCGGTCGGACTTGGCCGGAACCGCACCGCCGCGGTAGGGCCCTATTTCCCAGATGCCCAGGGTGCCAAATGCACCCTGGTTCAATCTGGACCCTTGATGGATTAACGTGGGGGGCCCCCGAACTCAGTTCAGCTCCAGAACGGTTAGTTCCAAAAAATTTCTGAACCAATCTGATTTTTCCTGATTTTTTAAGACTGATTTTGGGTGGATAATGACCTGGACACGTCAATAGACGGTCTAGGAGTGATTTAGAGTCCGTATGTGCGGTCAGGATCGAGTACAGACTCGATCAACGCGTCGTTTTTAATGCATTTCGCCGAACGGTGAAATTGGGAGACCCTAAGACTGTTTCTAAATTTTTTTTGCGCACCCTCCTAGGTTGTAACACGCCAGCGTACGTAGTGGGGACATAACTCAGGTCCGATTTAATCAAAATCATGCTCTGATACCAACTTGTTCCAACGCCCTGAAAATCGGGGGTCGAGTGTAACTCAACTCCCGAGTTCCAACACATCACTTATGCAACATATTTAATGATGTTTGAATGTTGTCTGTGTTAGAGTAATAAACATGAATGAGATTATACCAAAACAGTAATTCATACTCCAGATCAATTGTCTAAAAGCAAGCGGAAGACTGAACTGTATATATATATATATATGTAAAGAAACAAAATAAGCGTTTCATTCTCCAGAGTATGAATCCATCTGAGTCTCCATATACATTTCTGTTTATAATCAAAATGTCAAAAATAAACTAGGTACAATCCCTGTAGAACCCGTAGATCCTGGCAACCTAGTCGAAGCCACCAGAGAACTGCATATAAGAGAACTCCTCCTGGTCCTCGTCATAATCAGGCTCCGCCTCCAGAGTCGTCGGATCGCCTAAACCTGAGACAGAGTCTGGTTGGTGTGCGCAACACCGTCCCGTAACGTGGGAGTGAGTAGCTAACTCAGTCGAACAATAAGGCATAAGTTATCATGTTATCAATACAGTCAAGCAGTAATGATAAAGCAGTAAATCAAACACTCCTAGTTACTCTGATTAATGCAAGTATGAATGCAGGTATGATGGATGCCCTCACCGACATACTCCCTCATACGACACCATCTCACGTTCGCGGCATGCTTACATCCCACAGTGCTCCACATCTTCCAGGCATATGCGATGCATGATGAGCATGATTACCGAGTTTTTAATTAATCCATTTCAAACAGCAGGATTGGGAAACTAAGGTACGTCCCTTGTATCATTCCCAAACATGATTCATTCTAGGGTCGTCAGTCCTAGTTAATATCAGATGATGGTGTATTTTCTAGGTCACTGCAGAGGCTGTCAGGGCTGTTACGCACAAAAGTTGCACCACTCCCCCATCACCCCTTAAACGATTCATCACTATACAGAAACAGGCCTAGTTCATACTCTATATGTCACGGCGAACCCTAAGGTGCACTGCGACTTCAGAATATGCTCGCGGTCACTACAAAGGGCTGTCAGGGCTGTTACGCACAAAGGTTGCACCACTCCCCCATCACCTTATCAATGTAGGCCGACAGCGCGAATATAGTGTCCCATACCACCATAATCGGCTCACGAGTTAAGTTGCTCACTGGTCACTACGAGGAGGCACATAGCCCCAGCGTAGGCCGACAACTCGACCACAGTGTCCCATACCACCATGCCCGGCTCATGAGTCTTAGCGGATCGAGGTACCATGGTTCACGGGATTTTCACTGGTAAGTTTGGTACCCTAGGTTCAAACATTAGCGACCAAACATGGTGAACATACATAAGACACCCGAGTTACTTGACGTGTTCGGCTGACTCGAGCACACAACAAGTTGGGCGATATGAAGCGCAAAAGCACCTCGTGTGGCCAACCACTATCGCCAACCGAAGTACGACACGGGTTCGCCAACACATCATGTGTGGCGGAACGAATCCCAACCACAACTTCGAGTCTGATACCGGATGCCTGGACTATGGACATAGTCCCAAGCTCAATCAAGTCCTAACCATAGCATGTGAAATACAGCATGATAACATGGTAATTCAAGGACACTAGCAATCATGTTATAAAGCCTATCATGAAGCATGTTAATAAACAAGTTACGAAGCATGTTCAAAAGTATGTTATAAAGCATTATGCAAATAGGGATACAAATACATATATTCCATAGGTGAGTGGTTAGAGTGAATAACCACCTAGAGGGTATCGTATGTGACTCTAAGGTAGCTGAGAATCCCATCTCAGCACCTACCTAAGGTTCTAACACTTAAGCACTTACACTCACAAGCGATTTCACCAGCACTTGGAATGCTCTATTTCAACATACATGACGTATGTTAGAGGAAAGTGCACTAGTTTTGTCCCTTTACCAAACTAGTATTTTATACATATACATCATATTCATACAGCAAATGATCCTGACAATTACATGTAACGCCCCAGAAAATCGGGGGTCATGCATAGACTCGACTCCCGAGTTCCCGAGTGTCACTTATCATGCATTTATGATTTTTTTTATTATTATTATTAATCAAATTTAACTGCGCAATTTGGAATTACCTGAAGCATGAAGCACAATCGCACCAGTCTACTGAAATAAAGGAAATCCCACATATATACAGGTCCAAAATAATAAAGGGTCGCCCAAGGCGTTGCCCAACAGAATAACAAAAGAAGGCTAGTCCAAAAAGAGTAAAGCTGAGCCCGCGGCTCAGCAAATCTAAATTCAGCCCGATCAAGCCGATGGAGAGCCGCCCATCAGCTGCAAGTAGGAGAGTCCATCCTCCTCGTCCAAGCTCGCCTCGCCAGGCTCCTCATGCCCTGAGTCACCTGCATCTATGAATGGGTCTGGTTGGTGTTTTGAAACACCGTCCCAGAGTGGGAGTGAGTGATCAACTCAGTGTGAACTATTGATCTCAAGTTACAACAAGCATCAATTGTAATATGAACTTAATGAAAAGCAGACAATCATCAACACCTAATAACTCTTATTTAAAATGCATGCATGCGGGATGATATGATGCATGCCCTCGCCACAACACTCCCTCAAGCGACTCCATCTAACGATCGCATATGACAACACTCCCTCAGAGCGACCTCGACTTCCGAGTCGCCACCCTAACTAATGCGTGCAATGCGATCGTGTTAGCCGAGTTATTAATTAAGTTCATTCATCCAAGGGTTGGGGATTCGATTCACCCTACGTATCAATGCCCTAAACTGGTTGCGAGGCCAAGACCCTATCAATGCGTGAGGCCGAGACCTCGCGGTCCGTGATCCCGTCGGGTTCCTCATCCCCGACACCAAGCACATGAGGAGCGCCGAAAGGAAGGGATCGCTCGCGGTCACTACGGGGAGGCGCGGTACCCCAGCGTAGGCCGACAACTCGGACATAGTGTCCCATTCCACCATGCCCGGCTCACGAGGCTGTGGACCAGTTTTAAGTGGATTTTCAATGGGCTACAATGGTTGCAGGGTGGTTCAGGTTCCATACACATGTGAGCAAACATAGTTAACATACAGGGTTAGTCAGATAGTAGGTTAGACCGCACGAGTCAAGCGAGCGTGAGACGAGTGACATCGGGCAAAAGAGACCCATGTAGTCGAACTACAGCCACACGAGTACACTCGCCCAAACCCACGGGTCTAGCCTTAGCATAGTCCTACCGATGGGACTACCATCTCGCCTCATGTTCCTGACCAACCCATGGGTAAGGAGGGTGATCCGTAACAAGCCAACTACACAGGTTATCAACTAGCATACCAACATCCTATTTCATGCATCTCAGTCATATGAATCAAATATTTCTAACAAGCAATCATGAAATAAAGTGCGTGTGAGTCATGTGGGTTTGTGAGGAAGTTATGCACTTCCCCCATCTTGAGAAATTCCATGCACAAGAGTAATGAAACCATGCATACTATTAAGCAACAATATATATGGAAATCAACAAGCATGAGCATGCAACCATCCATACACAAAATCAAGTAAGGAAATAAGAACAACATCATGGGGTAGCCAAACATGCATATCCATACAATTCCATCAACCTACGATCTTAGGGTTCCTCTAGACTTTCAAGCATAACATTCAACAATCAAAATCATTAGGCTCGTATAAAAATTGGTGCTAGGCCACCTAAGAACAATAGTCCGCACCTTCGGATACGTTGAAGGCTTAGGAACGCACTAGGAGGGTGGATTTCGGGGGTTGATCGGTTGGAATCCCTAAAACAACATTTGTATATTAGAATCTCAAGCAAAACCCTTCTTATCACAAGGGTTTCAAGGAGAATGAGTGTTGGATCTTACCTAGGCAATCAACGGAATGAAAATGGTGGTTGTGGATGAGATTTCTTCTTGGAGATAAGGTAGGGAGATGTGAGGTTTGATTTTCTTGGGTCCCACCACGATCTAAGGTCCACCTTACCCTTCTTCCTTCTCTCTTTCTTCTCCTTTCTCTTCTTTCTCTTCTCCCTTTTCTCTCTTCTCTCTTCCCTTTCTCTAGGGCAAAATTCGTATGGAGAGAGGGGTGCCCCAAATGAGGCCATTTTATAATGCCAAATTTGGTGGAAATGGCCCCAAGCTTCCACAATTTTCTAAAATAGACTTATGGGACTCCCTATTGGTGTTGGGGTGGCCCTAACACCCTTTTGGCCACCAAATTCGGCGTGTAGGTGCCTTATGGTCCGACTAGAGCCCATGCAAAAATTGAGGACGAACGGATGAACAAATATGATCCGAGTAAGCGTTTCGACCTTTAAGTGGTCTGTGGGGGCCATTTTGGTGATTGGAGTATTTCGATGGCCCTCGGCCATGAAATTTATAGGATAAGTGGTCCATGGCCCGATGAGGGGCCTTACAAAATTTGGGAACAAACGGATGCGGGGTTTGGTCGTACGGGTCCGATTTGCGATCAACGGTCACCGTGCCACGATCGGGTCCCAGATTTGGTGGACGGGTGTAGAAAAATATATTAAATCACCACCGTAAATTTGGAAGAAATTCGACGGTGGAAGGCCCGAGTCTCAGTTTCCTTTGTCGGTGCGATTTTAATGCATTGATTGGTGGGCGTATTGGGCAAGCGCCAGATGGTACTTCTGGGTGTCCATTGGGTCCGTAGTCCGCGTTGGACTACAAGCCCAGTGAAATCTATGATTTCCTAAATTTTTAGATTTTTCTGACCTTCCTCGGTCGCTGGGCGGCCCACACGGGCTGTCACTAAGTGTAATCGGGCTACCTGGCTTGACGGCCCGCACATGGTCTGATCGTGACCAGACAGAACCATTTGTGTATAAGCTAGCATTGAGTGTTAATGGTTAGTAAGTAATAATATAAGTTAATCACATTAAAAAAAATAATTTAAGGTTTTTTTTTTTTTTTGAAAATTCAAAACAGTAAAAATTCGGGATGTTACAATCTACCCCCCTTAAAAATAATTTCATCCCCGAAATTGCCTAAGGGTAATAAATAAATATATTATCATTTTGTTTGCCTAAGTTTTATTGATTTCAGGTTTATATGCGTGGTAGGGTGTATACTAACTATACTAGCCTTGCTTATTATATTCTACCCAAAAAAAAAAATTTCACCCTTGAGATTTGAAAATAATGTCAAAATCATGATTATCGTGCTAAGTGTTTGCTGATAAAGTTTACCTAAGGGTGGTGCATTCTACTCTTTATGATCAAGCTAATACGGAAAAAATAACGGTTGTGGTAGGCTCAAATCCGATACGTCGATTGTCCGCCTGACCAGGACAGACAACACGTTGTATCCCTTCTGAATCCTGATGTATCCTGGTCTTCTGCTCGGTCAAAGCAGTGAGTCCGTTGGTAGTTACTCAGGATTGAGAATTGGGTCAAGCCGCGAATACTTCGCAAGTGTATGGTATCATAATTCCGTAGTCCCATCAACCTAAATGTTTAAGGAACGACCCTCGTTGAAAAGTTTAGATCTCCTATTTATAAGTTTACACTTTTGAGTTTTGGCCTACGAGAGTTCTCGATTTAATTTATATTTAATTTGGGGTTTAATAATTCTCTCAACATGCCTATGGGCAACGATCATCCTAAAAAGTTTTTAAAGTCGCAAATTTTTATATGAATTACCATTTCAATCCTATGGCTAGTGGGTTATGGGCAAATCACGCTTTGGTTTCATGAATTTTAACAGTGGAGGAAGAATCAAAAGTTTTAAGGTATTCTGGCGGTTTGAAGGGTTAACAACGCTACTAAGGCCGCAGGAAGGCAAAGATGAAGGACATTATCTTCTCGATGTTGTTCGAACCTTGAGTCCATAAGAGAATAGGAAAACTCAATATATTTTACTTTAGTTCATCCCTAACCTGAGCTTATCGAGCACTAAACTATGAAACTCAATCCTACTTACGGTACAACTTAAGCATATATATATATGTGTGTGTGTGTGTGTGTGTGTGTGTGTGTAATCAATTTAATCACGGGATGATTCCTAGCACGATTATAAATAATTTTCAAATAGACCCCCAATGTTAAACTTTAATATGAAAAGTCATGACTCGTCTATAGGCACCCATACATGCAAGCATTCACCAAGTGACAAGAGAATTTCAATCCATACATCCACATCGATTTCAAAATGCCATTAGTATGGCCAGTTACATGTTATAGCATGGATTACAAGCATCACTAAATACCGCAACTTAAAGGAAACACAGCCTAATCAAAGCAGGAAAAGGTTACAACTATCATTCAATCACATGAGAGCAATTCTAACTGACTCGAACAATCTACTAATTGTTCGTTAGGTTAAGATACTATTCTTCTGGGTCGGATGCGGGTGGGGGTGCTTCTTCCCCTTGAGGAAAAAGATCACCGGAATGGCGAAGAAGACGGCGACGGTTGCTAGATATGCCATTTCTTTGGCAAGGAGACGGATGGTTGTGGAGAATGTGTAAAAATGGAAATGAGTTTAAGAATAAGGTTGTGTAAGATGAAATGGAAGGTGAGTTGAGATATGAGGTTTGAGTAGAGATTGGGATTTGAGATGGGTTTTGAAAAATGGGGATGGAATGGTTTTGGGAGTTTGTTTTAGGAATGGGCTTTGAAAGTGATATGGGAATGGTGTTTAGGAAAACGAAGTTGAGGATGGTATTGAGGTAGGTTGTGGGAAGTGAAATTTGGAAATGGGGAGAAGAGAGTGAAAGGAGTGGGGTTTTAGTGAATGGGTCTAGAAGGAAATATGGGTGATGAGAGAGATTTGGAAAATGAGTTGAGAGTTTATAGGTGGGAATAAACAAAAGAAATGGGTTTTGAAAAAAAAAAAGAAGATGGTTTGGAGGATTGGGTTTTAGAATAAGTATGGGTTAGGCTTGGTGGATCTTAGAAATGAAGTTTGGAGATGGGTTGGGAGAATGGAGTTTGAGAAGATGCAAATTTGAGAGAGTGGGTAGTGAGATTTGAGAAAAGTTAAAGAAATGGAGAAGGGATTTTTTTTTTTTTATAATGGATTTTTTTTTTTTTTTTTTATAATGGGTTTTGAGAGTGAATGAGTGAATGGAGTGGGGTTTGAGAATGAAGTCTGAGGTTGGGTCTTGGGGAATGTATGTTGGAAATGGATTTGGGTTGAGTATGAGAAAAAAAAATAATAATGGGAGTTAGTTAGAGAGAGTAGGTTTGATGTTGGCTTTATGAATGAGATTCTGTGGATGGACTTGAGAACAGGGTTGAGAAAAATAAAATGGTTTAGAAAGGGTTTGGGAAGGTGGTTTGAAGGTGAGGGAGAGGATATGGGGAGTTTGTAGGAGGAGAAGATGAATTTTGAAGAGATGGGTTTGGGTATGGGAGAGTGAAGATGATGGAGTGGGAGTAGTGGGAAGGGGATCTATTTCTTGTAAGGTTTCTTATACTTTTGGTAACTAAATTAATTTTTAAAATTTTTATAATATTTTATCATTGAGTTTAAAGACATCTCACAAAATTTCATCTCATTTGGAATTGTAAATAAATTATTAAAATTCTAGGAGCAACAGCTGTCCGAAATCAGAAATTTTTTTTGGATAGTTGATAGAACAGCTTAATTTTAGCTATATTATAATTTTTATTTTATTTTTTTCTCATTTTTATATAAAACTAGACTCATTCATCTTTAATCTGGCTTTTGAATCACCTAAATTGGAGTTGTAACGAAGGAGATATGGATTTTTGAAGTTGACCTAAAATTGTAAAAATTTCGGCGGGGTGACAACGCCGGCGAGCGGGGTGACAACGCCGGCGGGCGGGGTGAGCGGCGGGGCCACGGCGGGGGCCACGCGGGCTGCTGGAGCCTCGGCGGGGCGGCCACGCGGGTCGGCGGGGTGACCCCTCCGATTGGCGGGGGCAACTTGTCGGGTGTTTTTCGGGTGCTTGGTAAGGCCCCCCGGGACATGCCATATATGATTTTGGGGTAGAACGAGCTGATCTACGCAATGAGCCTATCCATTCCATGAGATTCCTCCTAGTTAGAGGTAAAAATTATATTTTTCTATATTTTCACTATTTTCATTGAAATTTCGTTCTCCCTTAAGTCCTTACCCCCCAATGGGTCGAAACTATTAAATTTAGTTTGGTGTTAGCTCGTTTGGACTTGGACGGTGGCCTTGACCCTCTAATCATTCAGTTCTGGTTTGTTCCTATCATCGGGCTAAGGTATTGTAAGTTTCTCGGACCTGTTTCCTAGCGTCTCTACTATCTCTCGCTACCCAATCCTAATCCCTGGGAAGTCTTACCGTTCGTCTAAGGTCGCCAGTTCCGGTTCAAGGATGGTTCCTACCATTCTAAGTCTTCGTTGCGTTTCCTATCGTTTCTGTATCGTTATTGTGTTTCCTCACAAGTCAGCGGACGCGTTGGTGAGTTCATGACCCATGGCCCAAGGGATTCCAAACTATTGCTCTGATACCATTTGTAACGCCCCGGAAAATCGGGGGTCATGCATAGACTCGACTCCCGAGTTCCCGAGTGTCACTTATCATGCATTTATGATTTTTTTTATTATTATTATTAATCAAATTTAACTGCGCAATTTGGAATTACCTGAAGCATGAAGCACAATCGCACCAGTCTACTGAAATAAAGGAAATCCCACATATATACAGGTCCAAAATAATAAAGGGTCGCCCAAGGCGTTGCCCAACAGAATAACAAAAGAAGGCTAGTCCAAAAAGTAAAGCCGAGCATGGCTCGAAATCTAAATCGGCCCGATCAAGCCGATGGAGAGCCGCCCATCACCCAAGTAGGAGAGTCCATCCTCCTCGTCCAAGCTCGCCTCGCCAGGCTCCTCATGCCCTGAGTCACCTGCATCTATGAATGGGTCTGGTTGGTGTTTTGAAACACCGTCCCAGAGTGGGAGTGAGTGATCAACTCAGTGTGAACTATTGATCTCAAGTTACAACAAGCATCAATTGTAATATGAACTTAATGAAAAGCAGACAATCATCAACACCTAATAACTCTTATTTAAAATGCATGCATGCGGGATGATATGATGCATGCCCTCGCCACAACACTCCCTCAAGCGACTCCATCTAACGATCGCATATGACAACACTCCCTCAGAGCGACCTCGACTTCCGAGTCGCCACCCTAACTAATGCGTGCAATGCGATCGTGTTAGCCGAGTTATTAATTAAGTTCATTCATCCAAGGCGGGTTGGGGATTCGATTCACCCTACGTATCAATGCCCTAAACCGGGTTGCGAGGCCAAGACCCCATCAATGCGTGAGGCCGAGACCTCGCGGTCCGTGATCCCGTCGGGTTCCTCATCCCCGACACCAAGCACATGAGGAGCGCCGAAAGGAAGGGATCGCTCGCGGTCACTACGGGAGGCGCGGTACCCCAGCGTAGGCCGACAACTCGGACATAGTGTCCCATTCCACCATGCCCGGCTCACGAGGCGTGGACCGATTTTAAGTGGATTTTCAATGGGCTACAATGGTTGCGGGGTGGTTCGGGTTCCATACACATGTGAGCAAACATAGTTAACATACGGGGTTAGTCGGATAGTAGGTTAGACCGCACGAGTCAAGCGGCGTGAGACGAGTGACATCGGGCAAAAGAGACCCATGTAGTCGAACTACGACCACACGAGTACACTCGCCCAAACCCACGGGTCTAGCCTTAGCATAGTCCTACCGATGGGACTACCATCTCGCCTCATGTTCTGACCAACCCATGGGTAAGGAGGGTGATCCGTAACAAGCCAACTACACAGGTTATCAACTAGCATACCAACATCCTATTTCATGCATCTCAGTCATATGAATCAAATATTTCTAACAAGCAATCATGAAATAAAGTGCGTGTGAGTCATGTGGGTTTGTGAGGAAGTTATGCACTTCCCCATCTTGAGAAATTCCATGCACAAGAGTAATGAAACCATGCATACTATTAAGCAACAATATATATGGAAATCAACAAGCATGAGCATGCAACCATCCATACACAAAATCAAGTAAGGAAATAAGAACAACATCATGGGGTAGCCAAACATGCATATCCATACAATTCCATCAACCTACGATCTTAGGGTTCCTCTAGACTTTCAAGCATAACATTCAACAATCAAAATCATTAGGCTCGTATAAAAATTGGTGCTAGGCCACCTAAGAACAATAGTCCGCACCTTCGGATACGTTGAAGGCTTAGGAACGCACTAGGAGGGTGGATTTCGGGGGTTGATCGGTTGGAATCCCTAAAACAACATTTGTATATTAGAATCTCAAGCAAAACCCTTCTTATCACAAGGGTTTCAAGGAGAATGAGTGTTGGATCTTACTTAGGCGATCAACGGAATGAAAATGGTGGTTGTGGATGAGATTTCTTCTTGGAGATAAGGTAGGGAGATGTGAGGTTTGATTTCCTTGGGTCCCACCACGATCTAAGGTCCACCTTACCCTTCTTCCTTCTCTCTTTCTTCTCCTTTCTCTTCTTTCTCTTCTCCCTTTTCTCTCTTCTCTCTTCCCTTTCTCTAGGGCAAAATTCGTATGGAGAGAGGGGTGCCCCAAATGAGGCCATTTTATAATGCCAAATTTGGTGGAAATGGCCCCAAGCTTCCACAATTTTCTAAAATAGATTTATGGGACTCCCTATTGGTGTTGGGGTGGCCCTAACACCCTTTTGGCCACCAAATTCGGCGTGTAGGTGCCTTATGGTCCGACTAGAGCCCATGCAAAAATTGAGGACGAACGGATGAACAGAAATATGATCTGAGTAAGCGTTTCTGACCTTTAAGTGGTCCTGTGGGGGCCATTTTGGTGATTGGAGTATTTCTGATGGCCCTCTGGCCATGAAATTTATAGGATAAGTGGTCCATGGCCCGATGAGGGGCCTTACAAAATTTGGGAACAAACGGATGCGGGGTTTGGTCGTACGGGTCCGATTTGCGATCAACGGTCACCGTGCCACGATCGGGTCCCAGATTTGGTGGACGGGTGTAGAAAAATATATTAAATCACCACCGTAAATTTGGAAGAAATCCGACGGCTGGAAGGCCCGGAGTCTCAGTTTCCTTTGTCAGTGCTAGATTTTAATTTGGCATTGGTGGGGCGTATTGGGCAAGCGCCAGATGGTACTTCTGGGTGTCCATTGGGTCCGTAGTCCGCGTTGGACCACAAGCCCAGTGAAATCTATGATTTCCTAAATTTTTAGATTTTTCTGACCTTCCTCGGTCGCTGGGCGGCCCACACGGGCTGTCACTAAGTGTAATCGGGCTACCTGGCTTGACGGCCCGCACATGGTCTGATCGTGACCAGACAGAACCATTTGTGTATAAGCTAGCATTGAGTGTTAATGGTTAGTAAGTAATAATATAAGTTAATCACATTAAAAAAAATAATTTAAGGTTTTTTTTTTTTTTTGAAAATTCAAAACAGTAAAAATTCGGGATGTTACATTACATCAGCAAATTTTATACGTATAGGGTATTTTCTAGTATACCCAATTTCAACATACATAGTGTTTACAAGGGAACTTGTAATACGGCGATTCTTTTCGCCAAGCAATTAATTTATACGCACTTAATATATTTATACAACAATTAATCATGACAAACACGTCGCGAAAATATACACGTATATGGTACTTCTTACAATACCGTATTTCTACATACATGGTGTATATTAATAAACATGTATTTAGGCGAACCCTTTCGCCAAATGAGTATTTTATCCATACATCATATGTCCATACGACAATTAAACATGTCAAACACATTTCCATAAAAAATACGTATACGGTATTTTATACGAATACCTAAAGTATGTGAAATTCCAAATTCTACAATTCTAATCGAAACAGAAAACGGAAGGCACTTTGTACATGTGCAATTGCATGCAGATCATGAATCTACCATTATCTGACATTGAAAGCGTTGAAAACCACAACTTATACACCTAAAGTCCTCACCTTTGCCTTTGGAATCACAATGAATCAGCAAGGGTCGTTGAGCTTCTGTATACGGGAGTTTTCTAGCCTAAAGAGCGGAATCGGTTAGCCTTTACGTAACTTACAACGATCTTACATCAAATCAGACCTAGGGTTAGGGTTTTTTACCTTCAAACGGAATGGATACCGCCGAGAAAACACCTGGAAAGGAGCGGTGTAGGCCGTGCGACAACCGAAAGCAGTAGGAGGAAGATCTCCCACAAATCCCAAGCTCTTCTCTCTCTTTTCTCTCTCTCTCTCTAGGGTTTTAATCCCAAATTCGTATGGCTGTGAGAGGGGCTGTTCTAAGCTCCTTTTATAGCCAAAAACATTCCGAAAATAGACTCAGGTTCAAGGGTTACTGCTAATATAGGATATTCGTCACTTTTCCAGCTCAAAAGAGAGGTTCTGGTAGCCCTCCTTGACCTAAACGTCAGACTTAAGCTCACCACCTATGGATCTATGTGGGATTACGTTTTCGACTCGATCAGATTCCCAGATCGCACGTGGCGGACCACTTTCGCCGACGATCAGTGGGCCATGATCAGAAATTCCAAGTACATGTAAATGTTCCTGAAATTTTTCTTAATCCGAGGGTGTAATTTGGTCGGATTCTGACGGTCAGGTTGCTTAATACTGACTCACAAGCGAAAGGTGGTAGATCACTATTCCTGATATTTATTTTGGGATAGGAATAGTGTTTTTCACACACCCTCGCTCTGGATCGAAACGAATGGCCATGGGACATCGGATGGACCTGATTTTTTAGATGATTGTCAAGTCCAGTAGGCGGTCCTAGTTCCTTAACTTTGTGTTAATCGGACTTTCGATGAGCGGTCTAGACCTAATACGAAGTTTCGTTTCATTCCCGAGAGCAGCCGGGAAATGAGTTTGGTCCTAAACTTTAGGGTAACCTAGCGTCACTTGTTTTGCAAGTTTTGGGTCTTGCAGATCATATTTAAAACGATCCCAACGAATTTCATGGCTAATCGAGTTTAGTACTTAGTTAACTTTGTTAAATTTCTAAAGGATTTAATCCTAATTGATTTCTGGTCGAGGTGGTACTCGAACCAACGTACGAAAATTTACGGGTCGTTACAGGTTCCTCTATGGAAAATCACCGGCGTCTATTACACTCCAAACCTGATTTCTGCCCCATCGCCGCAACAAGGTGAGTGGAAGTGACTTCACTATCCACCTGCTAATATCGGGCCTGGCTCGTCGATAGCGAACCCATTCCTCGATCTGGTCAGACTTAGCCTAACATTGCCCCCTCCTCTCGGGCAGGTAAGGTCGTGCCCCCTTCCAACCGACCACGACACAGTAGGAGACGCGGCGTAATGGTATACGGCCCTCATGTGTTATGTACCCACTCGGTCTATATGTTGGAGCAACCTCTGGAACCAAGAGGGTTTAAGAACTTTCACCCAGGGATATCTATAGCACCCCATGTAGAACAGATTTTGGGTGTCCCATTTGGCCATCCATGAAATACTTGTGGAGGCTACGACCCTGATGTCACTAGGGCGTACAGTAATCACAATATACAATGTAAGATGCATGAGTCATACAATCCAGTCATGCATCAATCCTGCGCATACCGTGAACTCATGTGAGACAATCTCTGCCTATCAAGGAATCTCATAACAACATACCCAATGACATATGCAATGGTTAACCACATCTCATAAAAAATATGCAGATGATGCGTATGGGCATGTATTATTAAGGGTCAAATATTACATATTAGACCCCAGTTATTACTTGGATTTACGAGCATGGTACTGTTAACGGCCCAATTTAACCGTGTTTGTGCTACAAGGTGTGTTTAGGAGCTTGGACTGAAATAGGGTGCTAAAAGCATAGATTTAACGCTCTGATGTCACCAAGGTAAAGGACGGACTCTAGGGGACCAAGATCAATGGATTTACATGCCAGAGATCTGAGAAAATTGAGAAACTGAAGCTCAAGTGACCCAAAAATTAGCCAGAATGCAAGATCATAGGGTTTCCACCATCCGTTCAGTTCAAAATTGCATACATGGCCTGAGGACCATAATTAACCATACACGTCGATTTTCAGCCATTGGATTCCTGTGGAGTGGCTAAACTGACATATCAGCCCATAAAATCTTGATTTGGGGCCCACCTGATCTTTGGATATGCTTTAATTTTGATTTTAACCCCTTAAATTAGAAGGGAAACATGATGGATGGTGTGATTTCTCATGAGCATCACGAGCGGACCCCACATATAAGGTGGGAGTGCACCATGCGGTTCACTCCCGAGCCGCATTGAACCAACCAAGTTCGGTCAGCGAGCACTGACCGATCCAATATCGTATAAATAGTGTCCACAGGGTGCGGACGCTGATTCCATTATGGGCCCCACCCATTGTCCATATAAAATCCAAACCGTCCATGAGAATCACGAGGCCTCTATCACTTAAGCCTAGGTGGCGAAATTTCAAACGGTATCGGATATACGTTTTTGATCGTCCAAAAGAAAGACAGACAACCAGAAGATCTAGTATAATGGGCCACACCAAAATTGAAACACACTCGCCCTTCCTAATTTGTTTTTCGACACACTTCCAATGGACGGAGTGGATTTCGTAAACATCGGAAGGAGTGGGCCCCACCGACAGCCAGTGCAACAAGTGCTGGCTCTGTTTCACAGTCCGGAAGAACCAGACATTCTGGATCGTTTTGGCCCACCATCAATGATCGAAAGGCCGATATGAATCGTCCATTTTGTAGGTCATCCCAAAACATCTTAAGGGACGTTTTTCTTTTGGACAAAATCAAAGGAAAGTGGGCAATTTTTGGCTCGTTTTCTTGGCTGCATAAACAGATTTACGCAAGGAAATTCTTAGCTGCGTAAAACGTTTTTCGTCCGACTTTCACTGCTACAACTGTCCACCAACTCTAGCAATCACTCTTAGTCGACTGACCTTGCTGGTTCTATATAAAGGAGAGGAGAAAAGAAGAAAAGGATCATCCAAATCCAAGGGTTGGACATCAGAGAGAGGAGTAAAGTTGTTTTTTTTCTTTATTTTTCTTTTTGTTTTATTTTATTTTGTTTAAGGGATCCAGCCCATTCATGTTGGGCTGAACCTCTTAGTTAGGGCTAAGAGGAGAAGCTTGTGGAGTGATGGGACTGATTCCTATGGGGTTGATTTATGTTTGAATGAATTTGATCTTAGTTGATAATTAAGGAATGCCTTTAGTTGGTAATGGTTTGTTGTGACTAAAATTACAATAGATCTACGATTGCTTAAGTATTTTCTTTTCCTTTTTATGTTTATGACGTCAGGAAGCCCTATTATTCACCATCATCTCCTGGGCATGATCGGATGACGGTACCCTTCCTAACCTTCATATATTGTTAATTGGTTGGTAATTAGTTTATGTTTACTTTGTCTCCTGGGCATGGTTTGGTGATGGAATCCATTCTAATTCATATGTCTTTTATCTCTTAAAAACTATATCAAAGAAAGTTCACTTCGATTTTCATGGTTACACCCTTCAACTGGATGAAGATGGGACTCTAAGTCTAGTTGAGTTCTTGAAGCAAGCATAAGATCTCCTTGATCTCTACGAGTGGATCCTCTGAATCACTAGTTTCCTTCCTCTGAATTCCTTAAGTTTTAAATTAATATTTCACCATTATTCCTTAAATTACAATCGATTTAGATTTCATCTTAGTCTAGTTCTAGTTCTACTTAATTTCAGATTACGTACAGGTTTCAGTCCCTTGGGATTTGACCTCGGTCTCATCGAGTTTATTACTACATCATAACCCTATACTTGGGGAGTGAACATGTATCGTGATGCTATGCTGTCACATACTCATAATTAGTATCAATAACTGGCACCGACAATCGGCATCGATAATCGGCCTCCACAATGTGGACATTTAACCAACATTGTCCCTAAGGAGTGGCCCACATAGAGCCTAACATATAGTGGACCCATGGCCTCACATAAGGGCCTAATACACATTATGATGGGCCCCAAATACGGGCTGCATATACATCACATTGGGCCATAAACATTGGTCGCATATAAATCATAAAGGTCTTGACAATCGAAATCGGCCTCAACAATCGGAATCGACACTCGGAATCGGCCTCGATACTCGGCCTCGATAATCAAAATGGGCCTATACAATCGGCCTCGACAATCAGAATCAGCCTCAATACTCGGCCTCCACAATCGAAATCGGCCTATATAGTCGGCCTCGACAAATCGGAATTAGCCTCGATTCTTGGCCTCGACAATCGGAATCGACCTCGATACTCGGCCTAGACAATCGGAATCGGCCTATATAATCGGCCTTGACAAATCGGAATCGGCCTCGATATTGGCCTCAAAAAATTGGAATCGGCCTATACAATCGGCCTCAATAAAAAGGAATCAGCCTCGATACTCGGCCTCCGCAATCGGAATCGGCCTATACAATTGGCCTCGACACAAGGCAAGGTCCATAGATGGACGAGCAATGATGGATCAAGCAATGTCAATGGGGCCCAATAATTTGGGTTAACCCACTAGAAAATGATGAGAATAGGCCTAACCAGGCCTAAGGGAAGGTCACAATGTGGACTTTTAACCATCACTGCCCATCAATGTGGACATTCAACCAACATTGCTCCCAAGCAAAGGCCCACATAGGGTCAAACATATCATGGGCCCATAGCCTCACATAAAGGCCTAATTTACATCGCAATAAGCCTCACTCAAGGGCCACATATACACCAGAGCAGCCTCGCCAAATGGGCCATAAATACATTATAACGGGCCACATACCTAGGCCTATATACATACAATGGGCCACATCTTATGGGCCTAAAATACATCACAATGGGCCTTACCGCACGGCTTTAAATACATAACAGGTGGGCCCTGCTCATGGGCCATTAACGTATCTCTATGAGTCATGACCTATGGGCCTCGGTACATCATAATGGGCCTAATCGTATGGGCTGAAAACATGTCACAATAATGGGCACGACATATGGGTCGAAATTACATTACAATGCATCGGGCCATAAATACACAATAGGTAGGCCTCGCACATGGGCCCAATATAAATAATAGGTGGCCCTGCACGTGGATCTCATATGCATCAAATGGGCTGCGCCAATGGGCCTCATGTACATTAAGCTGGCCGCATCAATGGACGACATAGATATACAATACATTCATCACGACGGTCCGCACAAAAGGACGATCATGATTGTAAAACAGTTGAGTGGCATGAAATACACCACATCAATCAAGTGGGCCCCATGGAACTTGTTAGCATAAGTACCTCAGCTATCAAGCTGGTGTGAGGTACTCCAGTCAATCTGCATCCACCATCCATGGATTGGACAATGTGGATGCAATACATTAAATCAAGGTGTACCCCACACGCTGCCATGGTGGGGCCATGTCCAATGAATAGACAGGGTGGAGAAACGCATACATCATGGTGGAATCCCACTGTCATTGCACTAGACGGTGAGGAACAACACTTATATCATGGTGTGGTCCACGGATGACATGGATAAAACACTTACATTAGGTGGGACCCACACCCATGTATGGACGGGGTGGGTTAAAACCCATATATCATGGTGCCCGCCACACCAGCAGATGGACGGCCTGATGAAAATGAAGGTGGGCTCGACACATCACCGTCCAGTCCTGGACAGTGCGGATACATAATACATATAACAAGGTGGGCCCCATCCCACACATGCAGGGGTGGGCCACGTCCTCCAGATGGATGGACGGTGTGCTGTAACACATATCATGGTGCTCTGCACCATCCATACAAGGATGGTGTGGATATTAAAATGCATACATCACAGGTGGGTACCCACCATCCAAGCCTGCTAGACGGCTAGGATATACAATAAATCGTTAAGGTGGCCCCACCAGAGATTTGAATCTACCTCAGTTTAGGTGAGGTGGGTCCCACGTGGGGCCCACATAATAAAGTATTATATTATATAATAATATATAATATACATACATATATATTATATAATATAGGGGGTGTTATGTCCAGTGTCTGGTGAGTCCCACCGTCCCTAACAGTGGACAGTGGGGATGTGTCACACACATCACGTTGGTCCACATCCTGATGATGGACGGACAAGATAAAATACATACAGCATGATGGGGTCCACGTAGTGGACGGTGTAGATAAAACCCATACAGCTTGGTGGGCTTCCACATCCTTGAAATGGACAGTGAGGATGGGACACACCTCGGTGGGCCCTGCAGCTACTGGACGGTGTCCAATAGCATCCTGGGCTGTTGGCTTAACCAGTGGATGGTCAGGATATATATATATATATATATATATATATATATATATATATATATATATATATATATATATATATATATATATATATATCAGGTGGGTCCCACCGTCCTATGGTGTTGGACGGTGTGGACACCACACAAAATGAAGGTGTGTCAAGCACCTCAGCAAGGTGCGTCCAGCATGTCTGGATGGCTTGGATAATATACATCAGGTGGGCCATCAAAAAAATCAAGAAGGGGGAGAGAGAGAGAGAGAGAGAGAGAGAGAGAGAGAGAGAGAGACATCGAAAGAGTGGAGGGACCCCGTCACTATGGGTCCCTCTTACAAATCATACATCAATATGGGTCCCACCATGTGTGGTCCCTCAAATCATCAAATCAAAACAAAAATCACCCACCCTTGATCTTCTTGGACATCTTCCATCAACGCATCCCTGAGCTCCAAGGGATGAACTTCAACGGTTGAGATTGGTTTTGGAGGGTGGGAATGGGAGATAGGAAGTGGGCCATACAAGCTCTCTCATGGAGCTTGCTTGGACGTGGGTTGCTTGGGAGGAAATGAGAGAGAGAGATGAGAGAGAGAGGTGTAAGAGAGAGAGATGGGTGAGTGATGGATGAGGGATGGGTGAGTGATGGGTGTACTTGGGGTGTAAGAGAGAGAGTTGACTTTGGGGTTGCTTGGGAATGGGGTTGTACTTGACATGTAAGGTGATGTGTACTTGATTGATAGGATTGATGGGATTGATGTGATGTTCTCTTGGGTTTTGCAACGCTCGGTGTTTTTTCTCAAACTGAATGCGGGCCCACATCTCCTGGCCAGGGTATCGTCTCGGCACGCGAGACGCGGCATCAGAACCTCGGTGACGGTGCGGTCACACTGGTACAAGTCTCAGGTCGAGTCGACTCAGATATGCAAGACTCGGCTTAGGATCGTGCGTAAACGTTGGTTACAGGTCGTGGGTTACTGAAATTTGACCGAGAGGACTATATGAGTATACAGAATGGTATGGTCTAGGATACAGGTCTTATAGCTTTCCCCACGTAATAAAAATTTCATCCTCAAAATTTACAGAACAGATAAGGGAAAAGGAAACATCATCAAGTATATATGATAAGGCACAATTAATCTGTAAAAGGATGAAGATAGGGCTCTAATCTCAACCTTGCCCTCCCAAGACGCATCATTAACACTACAATGATCCAACTGAACCTCGAATTCTGGATCAGAAACGATTGAAACTGAATACTATGCAGCTTTATAATCTCAACGGTAGGGAGTTATATCAGAAAATCTCTAAGTTATTCGAACTCGGGGGTATAACCATTCTAAGTTCTCAACAATCATAGGGTGAAGGATGGTTATTAGCAGATATGTGATGTTATCTTCAGGAATTCCCAAGTTATGCTCTGATGCCAATTTCTGTCACGCTCCAAACTCGAAAAATGGGCTCACAAAATTCTCGATCGCCGAATCCGGTGCTGATAACCTCCCTAGTACCCCATTCTTGGCTCCCAGCGCCTATACGCAAGATTTGGATCCTGAGATCCTACAAGGAGGATTTGTTTTTCAGTGTACATTTATCTCATAATAAGCATAACCACAAGTATATCTAAATTATAAAGGCAACATCATCATCATATATCCACTAATATAAATAGTTGAATACAGTGCTGAAAGGGAAATACATATGTCAAAAATCAAAGCTCCATATGTCCGCTGCACGCTTCAAGCTCAATACTGCTGCAACCTAACGCCACCTACACGCATCTATCGTACATAAGCTTATAGAAAGCTTAGTGGGTGGTAAAAGTGTGTGCACAAGCTAAGTGTCAAGTAAGCAATATCAGAGTAATCAGAGTAAACGGAAATACTGGCAAGTCTATAAATCTCACAATATCAGAGTAATGCGGAAAAGCATTCTGATAGGCCCATAAATACTATTAGCCTTATCCAGGCTATGCGATGCAAAAAAATAATAAACAAATATCATATACTGAGGAAGCGATGTAGATCAGCTATGCAATGCGAAGACAGTAAGCCAAATACTATGTGATGAGGATGCAATGCAATATGCGATGCGAATGAAATGACCAAGCTAGAGTGTAAAGTCGAGATGATAGTATGTAGTATCGCAGGCTACGGGGTCCATCACAAGGGACTTTTATCCAAACCAGTTCCATACCTAAATTTGGATAGTTAGACTCAATGTGGTAAACTCCTGATCTCAGGTTAGTTGCGCGCCCAACCGAAATCCTGGCCATGCTCAGGTACACAACAATTAGTTGTGTACCACCAGCCCAAGTGGATAGTGAATGAAATGAATGCATAAGTATGCAACTCCTACTCAATAAGTCCACATATCAGTACGGTTCCTCTCTAGGAAATCACTGGAGTCTATTACACTCCAAACCAGATTACCGCCCCATTGTGCACAATAAGGCAAGTGAAAGAGACCTCACTATTCGCCTGCTAATATCGAGCCCGACTCATCGATAGTGGACCCATTCCTCAAGCTGGTCAGACTCAGCCTAGCATTGCCCCCTCCTCTCGGGCAGGTAAGGTCGTACCCCCTTCCAACTGACTAATATACAGTGGGAGACGCGGCCTAACGGTATACGGCCCACGTGCGCTCATGTATCTACTCGGTGTAGATGTTGGAACAACCTCTGGAACTAAGAGGGTTTAGAGACTTTCACCCAGGGATATCTATAGCACCTCATATAAAACAGATTTTCGGTGTCCCATCTAGCCATCAACAAAATACCTGTGGAGGCTACGACCCTGATGTCACTAGGGCATACAGTAATCACAACACACAATGCAAGATGCATGAGTCATACAATCCAGTTATGCATCAATCTTGTGCATACCGTGTACTCATATAAGACAATCTTCGCCTATCAAGGAGTCTCATAACAACATGCCTAATGACATATGCAATGGTTAACCATATCTCATAACAAACATGCAGATGATGCGTATGGGCATGTATCGTGATGATATGCTGTCACATACTCATAATCGGTATAAAAAACTAGCACCGACAATCAGCATCGACAATTGGCCTTGACAATGTGGACATTTAACTAACATTGCCCCCAAGGAGTGGCCCACATAGAGCCTAACATATAGTGGACCCATAACCTCATACAAGGGCCTAATACACATCACGATGGGCCCTAAATACGGGCTGCATATACATCACATTGGGCCTCAAACATGGGTTGCATATACATCACATTGGGCCTCAAACATGGGTTGCATATACATCATATATGTCTTAACAATCGGCCTCGGCAATCGAAATCGGCCTCAACAATCGGAATCGACACTCGGAATCGGCCTCAACAATCGGAATCGGCCTCGATACTCAGCCTATACAATCGGCCTTGACAAATCGGAATCGGCCTTGACAATCAGAATCGGCCTCGACAAATCGGAATCGGCCTCGATACTCGACCTCGACAATCCTAATTGACCTATACAATCAGCCTCGACGCAAGGCAAGGTCCATAGATGGACAGCCGATGATGGATCAAGCAATGTCAATGGAGCCCAATAATTTGGGTTAACACACTAGAGAATGATGAGAATGGGCCGAACCAGACCTAAGGGAAGGTCACGATGTGGACTTTTAACCATCACTGACCATCAATGTGGACATTCAACCAACATTGCTCCCAAGCAATGGCCCACATAGGGTCAAACATATCATGGGCCCATGGCCTCACACAAGGGCCTAATATATATCACAATAGGCCTCACTCAAGGGCCACATATACACCACATCGACCTCGTCAAATGGGCTACAAATACATTACAATGGGCCACATACCTGGACCTATATACATCACAATAAGCCGCATCTTATGGACCTAGAATACATCACAATGGGCCTTATTGCATGGCTTTAAATACATAACAGGTGGGCCCTGCACATGGGCCATTAACACATCTCAATGGGCCATGACCCATGGGCCTCAGTACATCATAATGAGCCTAATCGTATGGGTCGGAAACATGTTACAATGGGCACGGCATATGGGGCCAAAACTACATTACAATGGGTCGGGCCATAAATACACAACAAGTGGGCCCTGCACATGGGCCCAATATACATAACAGGTGGCCCTGCACATGGATCTCATATGCATCAAATGGGTCACGCCAATGGGCCTCATGTATATCAAGTAAGCCACATCAATGGATGGCATAGATATAAAATACATTCATCACGACGGTCCGCACAAAAGGACGGTCATGGATGTAAAACAGCTAAGTGGCGTGGAATACACCACATCAATCAAGTGGGCCCCATGGAACTTGCTGACATCAGTACCTCAGCTATCAAGATGGTGTAATGTACTCCTGTCAATCTGCATCCACTGTCCATGGATTGGACAGTGTGGATACAATACATTAAATCAAGGTGGGCCCCGCACGCTGCCATGGTGGGGCCATGTCCAATGAATGGATAGGGTGGAGAAACGCATACATCATGGTGGAATCCCACCATCCTTGCACTGGACGGTGAGGATACAACACTTACATCATGGTGTGGTCCACAGATGACGTGGATAAAACACTTACATCTGGTGAGACCCACGCCCATGCATGGACAGGGTGGATTAAAACCCATATATCATGGTGCGTGCCACACTGTAGATGGACGGCCTAATGAAAATGAAGGTGGGCTCCACACAGCACCGTCCAGTCCTGGACGGTGCGAATACAGAATACATATAACAAGGTGGGCCCCACCCCACACGAGCAGGGGTGGGCCACGTCCTCCAGATGGATGGACGGAGTGCTGTAACACATCATGGTGGTCTGCACCGTCCATACAAGGACGGTGTGGATATTAAAACACATACATCACAGGTAGGTACCCACCGTCCATGCCTGCTGGATGCCTGGGATATACAATAAATCATTAAGGTGGCACCACCAGAGATTTGAATCTACCTCAGTTTAGGTGAGGTGGTCCCACGTGGGACCCACATAATATAGTATTATATTATATAATAATATATAATATACATACATATATATTATATAATACAGGGGGGGTGTTACGTCCAGCATCTGGTGAGTCCAACCGTCCCTAGCAGTGGACGGTGGGGATGTGTCACACATATCATGATGTTCCACGTCCTGATGATGGACGGACAAGATAAAATACATACAGCATGATGGGGTCCATGCAGTGGACGGTGTAGATAAACCCATACAGCATGGTGGGCTTCCACATCCTTGAAATGGACAATGAGGATGAGACACACCTCGGTGGGCCCTACAGCTGTTGGACGGTGTCCAACAGCGTCCTGGGCTGCTGGCCTAACTAGTGGATGGTCAAGATATATATATATATATATATATATATATATATATATATATATATATATATATATATATATATATATATATATATATATCATGTAGGTCCCACCGTCCCATGGTGCTGGACGATGTGGACACCACATAAAATCAAGGTGTGTCAAGCACCTCAGCAAGGTGCGACCAGCACCGCATCAAGGTGCATCCAGCATGTCTAGACGGCTCGGATAATATACATCAGGTGGGCCATCAAAAAAATCAAGAAGGAGAGAGAGAGAGAGAGAGAGAGAGAGAGAGAGAGAGAGACATCAAAAGAGCGGAGGGACCCCGTCACTATGGGTCCCTCTTACAAATCATACATCAATATGGGTCCCACCATGTGTGGTCCCTCAAATCGTCAAATCAAAACAAAAATCACACACCTTTGATCTTCTTGGACTTCTTCTTCTATCAATGCATCCTTGATCTCCAAGGGACGAACTTCAACGGCTGAGATTGGTTTTGGAGGGTGGGGATGGGAGATAGGAAGTGGGCCACATAAAGCTCTCTCATGGAGCTTGCTTGGACGTGGGTTGCTTGGGAGGAAATGAGAGAGAGAGAGAGAGAGAGAGAGAGAGAGAGAGAGAGAGAGAGAGTGTAAGAGAGAGAGAGAGATGGGTGAGTGATGGATGAGGGATGGGTGAGTAATAGGTGTACTTGGGGTGTGAGAGAGAGAGAGTTGACTTTGAGGTTGCTTGAGGATGGGGTTGTACTTGACATATGAGGTGATGTGTACTTGATTGATGGGATTGATGAGATTGATGTGATGTTCTCTTAGGTTTTGCAACGTGTGGTATTTTTCCTCGAACTGAATGTGGGCCCACATCTCCTGGCCAGGGTATCACCTCGGTAAGCGAGACGCGGCGATGGCACAGTCGCACTCATACAAGTCTCAGGTCGAGTTGGCTCAGATATGCGGGACTTGGCTTAGGATTGAGTGCAACGTTGGTTATAGGTCGTGGGTTGCCAGAACCGGGAGGACCGTATGAGTATACGGAACGGTACGGGCTAGGATACGGGTCTTACACAGCGACCATTCCTCCCGCGAATCACTTCAAGCTTTCCTCGAAATAATATCCTAAATCAATTTATTGAAAAAGTAGGTTATGTCTCATGTGCCTTATTCAAATCCAGTTGGCAGTTTAATATATGTCACGGTTTGTACGAGACCAGATATTTCACAGGCAGCCAGTGTTATGAGCAGATACATGTCAAATCCCAACAAGTAACATTAGGAAGTGGTGAAATGGCTACTTCGATACATTTGAGGTATAAAAGACTACGTCTTAAATTTTGGAAAGACAGGGACAGAGTTGGTACAGTATGTGGATTCAAACTACGCAGGCAATGTGGATTCCAGAAAGTCAACTTCTGGTTACTCATTGGTATATGCGGGTTGAGCAATTAGTTGGATGTCGAAGCTTCAGTCCATGATGGCTCTTTTCATGATCGAAGCAGAATATATAGCTGTGACGGAAGCATTTAAGGAAGGTGTTTGGTTAAGAGACATGATAAATTAGTTACGACTTCAGCATGAGGCCATGCCGATTAATTATAATACTGAGAGTGCTATCAATTTGGCTAAAAATTCTGTTTATCACTCACATACTAAACACATTGATGTTCATCACCATTTTATCTGACAGGTGCTTGAGGAAAGAGGCATAAGCTGGAGAAGATTCACACCAGCGTGAATCCTGCAGAATGCTCACCAAAGTCGTTCCTACAGAGAAGTTCTAGTTCTGTGCAACTTCTATAGGCTTGGTGATGGTGTAAAAGATGGACAAAGTGTGCACGAGAAGCATCGATTGAAACTATGATATGATGCAGAGATAAGAGAAGAGGGCAAAAAGCTACACATTTGAAGATTGAAGACATGGTGAAGATTGTTGATTAATAGATGTCTTAAATCTAAAAAGTTCGACTAGCTCGGAGAAAGTTCAGCTCAAATTCCAGCAACAATGTATTTTGGAATTTTCAAGATCTTCGACCAATCGAAGGACAGATTCAACCAATCGAAGGTGCCCTTCGACTAGTCGAATGTTACGTAGACTGCACGCAGACTGCATAAATTTGAGGCGGTTTTTGGACTATTTCAAGTCAGTGCGAAAGTTAAGGTTTCCTAAACTATAAATAGGAGTTCCTAGGACCATTCTAAAACATGCTAAGGCTTTCTAAAGTATTCCAAAGGGCTTCTAGAAGGGGTTCTAGGGTTTTAAATGGTGAAGCAAGTGTGAGATTCAAGGTTGTTCGAATCGGGTAAGTCCTTTCTCTTTGTAATTTATGCTTTCATAGTGAAGATCTATCGCTTTGTGCAGTGGCTTTCTCCTGAAAGTGTTTTCCACGTTAAATCTTTGTGTTCTCCTATGTTTTCTTGGTGCTCTTGGATTGTTATCCTAGATCCATCTTGTGATTCTGCAGTACAATCCCCAACATTATGAAGTGAATACGGGGTAACCGTATCAATGGATTTCAAAAAAAAGGTATTGCTTGAATAACAATTAGAAATCTCATATTTATTACACAATGATCACCTTACAACAAGAGAAGTTTTCTTTCCTTGATAAAACAATCCTAACATTAGAAACTGCTCATGTTAAAACTTGAAAGATGATCCAATGCAATCATGAAAATTATATAATGTAGATTGTGTCTAGCATGACATTGGATAGGGTGAATCCGAGGCTAATTAAAAATTAAAAAAAAAATGTTATCTTGTCAGGCATAGAACCTGCAGTAAAAACTAAAGATTTCATATATAAAGTGATGATTTTTACCACTTCACTATGGCTCACATGCCTAGATGGAGTTCGTTCAACACCCAACTAAGATACAATCCGCATCCCAATTAGGTATCCAGGGTGGGTGCCCAATAGAGTTGTACACGAGCAAACTAAGGCTCAAGTACTCGCTCAACTCGACTCGGAATACTCGACTCGTCTGACTTAGAGCCGAGTACGAGCGGGTTTCTCATACTCGTTTAGATTACGAGTAAAGTATGAGTCTAGAGATACTTGACTCGTGTGCTCGACCGTATATATATCCACCTCAAAAAAAAAATAATCTACGCCCCCCTTTTATGTTGCCCGTCATTTTAACAGCGCAGCCCACCCATTTGAAAATTCCCAAATCCCTTCCCTCCCAGTGCCCATTCGAAAATACTCTCTCCCTCTCTCTCCTCTTGTTCCCCTCCGTGAGTCTGTGAGACTGTGACCCTGCCCGTGCCCAGTGATGTTCGCCGTCCGGCCCATCCCTCTTCTTCCCTCTCTCTCTCTCGCTCATCACTACCCTACCCTGTCCGTAGCCCGTCCTTGCCCTGCCCGATGCCCGTCCCTACTGCAGCTCGTCCCTAGCCTGTTTACGGTAGAAAATTGTTATTTTTTATTCCTTTTCTTTTTCTTAGCATTTTACATGTGTTTCCTACATGTATAGGTCTATTACATGCTTTCCATATTTCATGTGTATCAGTATTAGAAATGATATTGGAAATTGCTTTGAGTTTGGAATATTTTTAAACCATTGTTGTGGATAATATTGAATGGAAACATTAAAATTGGTGGACTATCAGATTTGGGTGATAAATCATTGTCTACTACAACATTGTTTATTAATTTAGATCCCATGTTGATTGTCTACACCATTCACTATTAATTTAGAACCCATGTTGACTAACTAGTGGACTATCATATTTGGGCAATAAATCATTATCAAGTGTGAGAAAATAAATTTTAATAATTATAATTTAATTGTAATAATTGAAAACTATTTTCATTTTAAGTATTAGGCCTAGTGTTAAAAACCACTTGATAAGTCTTTGATCCAATCAGATCTAGCTACAAACAAGTTCCCAAGTAAACCTAGTGGACTCTATGTTAGCCAATGCAAGAATTAATGAATCATAATTGACACATTTGAGGCCTCTAGAAAATCTCGTAAAGTAAATCGAAGTTGTTCAATCAAAATATAAGACTTATACATGTCCTCATATCTAAGGATTTATCATCCTTCATGCACTATCAAGTCATTGATCACATGATGAGTCTAAGCTGATGGGTTCTTAAACTATTGACTTAACTTCAATCCTACAATGTAACTATGTAAGTGTTCATGTATTGTTCATGTATATTTTAGGTTATGATTTGGACAATTTAATGTTGTTACTCGTGTTCCATGTTGATGTCGAATAATTTCATTTGATTTGGTGAGTTAGAGCCATGTATAAGTAGGACACACCAAACTTAATATAGTGATTCTTTTATCTTTGTTGGATGCTTAGTAGCTAGAGTTGGATTTTAATAGCTTAATTAGATTTGGCATTTGGGTTGAGGAATGCTTAGTGCACTCAAGTTATTATACTTGACTTAGCATTCATCTTTCAGATTGCGCTTTCAATTTATTTATTCTTTGATTGTTAGGTATTATTATTATTTTTATTGTTCTAGTTGTAGTATAAGATAATCAGTTGCCCATTTGAGGATTTCTATGTTGCCAGACATAGACTCAGTGTGTTCTTGGATGCATAGAAATTCTCAAATTGTTCCTTTTTGGACAGTTCAGGGTTAGATAGATTGTAATGTCTTCGTTTATTCTAATTTAAATGCATATGCCTGTTCTGGTTTCATCTCTCCTTTTTCTCTCTAGATATATTTCATGTATTTATTTTCGTCATCAAATGTCCACACTTTGTGTTAATGATTGATATGGGAATCAAATACAAAATTAATATATTCTGGAGAGATAAGGGGAGATGCTGTCGGAATTTTGGCATAGCATTTAAATTGAAAAATGAATCATTACAATCCATCTAACTTTGAATGGGTGACTGATTTAGACAGTTAAGTAATTATGCCCGTCTAGCGGTCTTACTGTCTAGGACCTTAGGTATAACCGTATAACATATCGAGAACTTTATTTTATAGATGGCTAGTCAAGACGAAAGCCCAAATACCCCTGGAATTGGTGCATCGGCCACATCTCCTCTAACCGTAGAGGGAGATACAGATATAGACATGTCAACTGTATGCAAAGGGAAGAAGAAGAGATCAGCAGTGTGTGATGATTTTGAAGATGTGATAGTTAACAGTATACAGAAGATAAAGTGTAATCACTGCAAAGGGTTATTCAGCAAGATTTCAGGAGGATTTATGACACATCTAATTATACATTTGAAGATGTGTCCTAAGAAAGCAAGACCCCCTCCTCCCGGCCAACAGACGTTGTCATTTACGATGTCAGAAGGGAATGGCTCTCAAGGCGTAGTGTCCACTCATAAGTTTGACAAGGAGAAGCTGAATAAGTGGTTTGCTAGATTAGTGATTTTGAAAAAAAAAACCTTTCAAATGATAGAAAGTAAAGGGTTTAGGGCTTTCTGTCAATTCCTTAACCCTCGGGCCGAGAATGTCTCCCGTGTCACAATGCAGAGAAAAAGCATGAAGATGTACACAAAAGAGAAGATGAAACTGAAAGAAGTGTTGGCTTCAGTGACCAGAATAGCTTTAACTTCTGACTTATGGACGGCGTCCAATCAAAGAAAAGGATACATTTCTTTAACTGCTCACTATGTTGATAAGGATTGGAAGCTATGCAAGAGAATTTTGAACTTCAAACACCGACCTCCTCCACATACTGGTTTACTTATTTCAGATTGCATCTACAGTTGTGTAGAAGGCTGGGCATTGAGAAGAAAATTTCAGCAATAACTTTAGACAATGCTTCAGTAAATGAAAGTGTCATTTCATGCTTACATAACCAGTTCAAGGCTATAGAAAATTTATTTTTTGAAGAAAAAGTATTTCAGGTCAGATGTTGTGCCCATATTGTAAATTTGATTGTATAAGAAGGGCTTAAAGCAATTAACAATAGTATAGAGAACATAAGAAAAGTGTGAAATATATAAGGGGGTTGCTATCGAGACTAAGTGTATGGAATGACATCATCCAACTTTGAATGTGCCATCTAAAAAAACATTGAAGTTGGATGTCTGTACACGTTAGAACTGGATCCATGAAATGTTAGATGCGGCAATGGAATTACAGCTTTCATTTCTTGAATACGCGGTACATGATAGAATGTATTCTTGGTTGCCGAGCACAGATGATTGGGCCAAAGCATAATAAGTTCACACATTTCTCAAAGTTTTCTACGATTACACAAAGATTTTTTCTGAGAATCAATATCTAACCGCGAATCTATTTCTTACATCTCTTTGGAAGATTAAGGATGTTTTACAGAAAAATGCCACTGCGGGTCCAGATTTCATACGCCAGATGACAATTGGTATAAAGATGAAGTTCGATAAATACTTGGACGAATGTCATCTATTGATGTCCTTGGTAGTTGTTCTTGATCCTCGTTGTAATACAGGGTTGGTTAGCTTTATTTTCATGAATCTTTATCCTACTGAAAGAGCGGCAGCAGAGACGTCTAAGGTTCGTCAAGCCCTTGAGATTTGTACAAGTCATATGTTAATACTTTACCTGCAGCAGGTGTTGAAGAAAGTAGAGATGTAAATATTTTTGTACCTAGTAATCCGAATGTGCTAAATGAATACATATCATACTTGGCACAAGCACGAATGGGAGTTTATACTAAAGAATCAGAGTTAGAAATGTACCTCAAGGAGCCAATCGTAGTGAGATCTGAATTTGATGTGTTGGAATGGTGGAAGATGAGGGTTAGTGAATCAAAATACCCTACATTATCTGTGATGGCACAGGACATATTATCAATACCAATTTCAACAGTGGCATTAGAATCTGTATTCAGCACAGGGACCAGGGTTGTGATCAAGTATCGAAACTCACTTTCGCCAAATACAATTGAAGCGTTGATTTGTACGCAAGATTAGTTGCGCCTGATATGGGGACGAGATATGAATGATGATGATGAAGAAGAGGAGATTGAGATTCATGATGAGTCTCTACCTACAGATCAGTAATTATTTTCAGTTTTTTAATTTTTTTGGTTGAATGTTTAATGATCTGTAATATTATTTCACTGCAACTGCAAACACGAAAGTGTTGGTCCTTTTGAAATGTGGTTTGGAAGACTTTTAATCTTTGATATTTATTTACATATGCCTGTTCATTTGTTTTTTTTGTTTTGAATTTTGATACATTTATATTGCTTTCTTTTGTTCCTATATCAAGTTCAATTTATTTATCAATATTCTAATTTTTTTAATTAAAAATTGAATGTAGATATGTCATCATCTGAGCCATCGACAAACATTTGGGACTATGCTTCCCTAGTTGAATCACCACCAAGGTCTGGAAAAATAAAGATTAATTGTGGTTTGTGTGGCGCAAAGTTTGTGAACAAGACTAATCGCTTTCGTTTACACTTGTCATGTCGAGGTGGTGATACAAAACCATGCCCCAATGCCCCTAAGGATGTCTAAATTCCTTTTCAAGCTCTGTTAGATTCGAATTACAAACCTTCCACTCCATCCAAACCTTCTGCTTCTAGATCTAGTACACGAATGACATCCACAAAAGATGCAGAGAAGGAAGCCAGATTAAAACCTTTGGAGGAAGAACAATTTCAACTCCCCTTAAAACGCAGTATGGAAGATGTTTCCAGACTTCAATGATATTCGAGTCAAAGACAACACGATGTTGAAGAAGGGTCGAATTACTCGAGTACGACAAACAAGAAGAAGGAAAAGAGTAACAAATTCAAATTCCTGACTTATCTCGGTGAATTTTATAGGACATTGGGTACTACATACAATTCTTCACACAAAGCAAGTTTGAAAATTCTAGTTCAAAGTGTAGAAGAGCACGAAAGAAAAATCTCTTCATCTTCTGTTGAGGGTAAAATATTACATATCAGACCCTAATTATTGCATGGATTTACGAACATGGTAGTGTTTAACGGCTCGATTTAATCGCGTTTGTGATGCAAGGTGTATTTACAAGCTTGGATTGAAATATGATGCTAAAAGCATGGATTTAATGCTCATGAGTCACCAAAGCAAGGGACGGACCCTAGGGAACTAAGATCTACAAATTTACATACCAGAGATCCGAGAAAATCGAGAAACTGAAGCTCAAGTGGCCTGAAAGTCAGCCAGAATGGAAGATCACAAGGTTTCCACCATCCGTTCAGCTCAAAACTTCAAACATGGCCCAAGGACCATAAATGAACCGTACAAGTCAATTTTCACCCATTGGATCCCTCTAAAAGTGGCCCAACAGACAGATCAGCCCCTTAACACCTCAAGTGGGGCCCACCTGATCTCTGGATATGCTTTAATGTTGGACTCAACGCCTTAAATGAGGTGAAAGAATGGATGGACGGTACGGATTTCTCGCAAGCATCATAGTGGACCCTCCATGTATAGTGCGTGTATATAGTGTACATGCACTGGCTGTGCACCGGACGGTCAGCCAGGTCAAAGACGAGCTGACCCATCCCTCTTGCATAAAACGTCCAGCGAACGTATAACGTCCGTCCGATTTTGAGTTGTGAGGCCCATACATCATTCAAACAGAAAATCTGGACCGTTTATTCGATCCGTAGGACGTCCAAGACCAATGCTTAGGTGTTCTTTTGCCACCTTGCAAGCAATCATGTGAAGATCTCAGCCAAATGGAAGATGGATGGTGAAATGGAAAGTGCAGTGGACCACACCTAATCGAAGCCAAACGATCCATTCTCGAATGGTTTGCCGAGAGCATTCCAATGAACGGAATGGATTCACTATCTGACACCAATCACGGGCCCACCATCTTTCACAACAACACATTAACGAAGCTCTGTTTGTGAAACAGAGGTGCGTTCAAATTCAAGTGGGCCACTATCGTTGATCGGATGGCTGATCCAAACCATCCATCGTGAAGACCGTTTAAAAACGTTCTAGGTGATGTTTTTTTCGAGAAAATAAGCATGGAAAGGGGTGTCTTTGCTATACATGATTCTTGGTGCATAAATAGCTTTACGCATGGGTTTTTCTTGGTTGCGGAACTAGCTGCATAGAGTATCCACAGGAAGTTTCCAAAAATGACTTTTCTGACTCACAAGGGACCCCTCCACCGTCAGTGCATCCTATAAAAGAACGAAAATAGAGAGAGATAATGGACTTTTGCCAGGAATGTGGAGCAGAGAGATTATTTCAGAATTTTATTAGTTTATTTTAATGTTTCTTTTTATTTCTACTTCTTTTGAGAGATTTGTCCCACTCATGTTGGGTTAAACCTCTTAGCTAGGGCTAAGAGGTGAAGCTTGTAGTGTGATGGGAAGAACTCTACGGCTTTGATTCATGCTAGTTGAATGGATTTTGATTTACTTTGATTTTAAGGAATGCCTTTAGTTTTTAATGGTTTGTTGTGACTGAAATTACAATATATCTGCGATAGCTTTGAGCATGTTCTTAGCATTATAGGGTTATGAATTTGAGAACCCTATTGTTCACCATTGTCTCCTGGGCATGGTTGGATGACGGAATCCTTCCTAACATTCATATATCTCTCATATTGGCTGTGGATTGGTTTAATTCTATTGTTTATCTTGTCTCATGGGCATGGTTTGGTGATGGAATCTATTCTAATTTACATCAGTCTTTTCTTTCGAAAACTAGATCAAAGGAAGTTCAGATTGTGCTATAGCGATATATCTTCCAACTGGATGAAGATGAGACTCGAAGTCCAGTTGAGTTTGTGAATCAAGCGTAGATCTCCCTGATCTCTACAAGTGGATCCTCTAAATCCCTAGTTCCCTACTTTTTGAATTCTACGTATTTTAGTTTACTATTTCACCATTATTCCTCAAATTCACCTAATTTAGATTTCATCTTTTTCTAGTTCTAGTTCTAGTTATTTTCAGATTACGTACAGGTTTCAGTCCTTATGGATTCGACCTCGGTCTCACCGAGTTTATTACTACATCACAACCCTATACTTGGGGAGTGAACAAGTTTTTGGCGTCGTTGTCGGGGACTGGCAATTGCATTTTTCTGAAATTGACTAGTTTTAGGATTAGTTTAAGATTAGGATTTTTCTAACTTTAGGTTTAAGTTTTTTTTTATTTTTAGAAACTAACATGTTTTCCTGTTTTGTAGGATCCTGACATAAACATCTAATTTAGTAATCCCTTTCTAAATTCTCTACTTTTTCTATTTTTAGAATTAGGGTTTTAGTTTTAGAATTTTTATTTTTTTTTTTAGAAACTAACTCATCTTTCCTTTACTTTTCTATTTTTAGTAACTTCCAATTCTAGGATTTCTTCTATTTTCAGAAACTGACTTCTTTAGTATTATTTTTCAGGATGGTAACATAGGAACTTCTAATCTGGTAACATCTTTCTAACTTTTCTTCTCACTTTCTATATTGTCGTAGGACATTGCTTTTATTTTCTTCTAGGATTATAATAAGAATTAGGGTTCACCATGGAAGCTTGGGTACTTGTCTATGCTGAGATGGATAAGCAGTTTTGGGGAATGCCTGAGGGTTTTGGAATTCAACGTATACCTCAAGATTTTTCTCCATCGAGAACCGACATTGAGAACTGACTAGAACGTTATGCTCCATCGGCTAACAGGTCTGTATACAATCATAATTATGGGAATGAGGATTATTATCAACCATCATATTCTCCCATGTATGATCAGTATGACTATAACCAGTGAAACCATCAAAACTGGAAAGATGAACCAACAACATGTTGTAATGATTATTCTCTTGGATACCCTATCTTTAAGAACCAACCAGAAATGATCCAAGAGAATTCATTTCAGCATAACATGGAGTGTCTTGCAAAAATTAGAAAAGCAATGGAAGCACTCAATTCGTGCCTCAATAGGATAGAGGAAGCTCGCTCATCCCAACTACAATCCAATCCAGAAATACAATACGAGGAAAGTGATCCTCACTCGCTTTTGACGAAATCTGAAATTTGGAATGAGGAGTTAGATTCCATTAATGAGCATACGGTTCAATTCCCCGATGAGTCGATCTCAATGACTGTTCAAAGGAGTGGTCAAGAGATGTGGGTATCTTTCAAAATACAGTGATGATGACACACCTTCCTTACATGACACACAGGCTCTCAATGATAAGGTAGAGGTTAGTTTATTCGAACCTCAACCGAATTTAGGTATAGAATGTGAGGAAATTGATCTCATCCCAAGTGTGCACTGCACAGAGTTAGATGATGATGCGTATTGGGATGATGATCATGAACATGTACGGACCACTCATTTGAATCGAATGATGATATGATTTGGGAGAAGGACAAGTTGCTCGATACAACCCTAGAATTGAAACCACTCAGTTAAGGTCACCATCTAAGCTATACACGTTTGAAAATTCAACGCCTCGATTATGTAGTTTCAATGAACCTAGTGATCACATCGATGCGATTGAGTAGTTTCAATGTAACGCCCCGGATTTTTGCCAACCTGGGATTAGATGACCTTAGGCAATGGGTCGATCGTAATACCTCATTAACTTGTCAGAACTGAATCCCAAAGTCTAAAGCCGCCTTTGAACTCATTTCCTTCACAAACCTCACCCTTCATCACCTTGATCTTCCAATTTTTCTAATAACTTTCACCCTAGACACTATCTTAAACTAGCTAAGTAGTATAACTTGGATCACTTTATATACAAACTCCAAAGGCCTGAGTACCACCTCGACCAGAATTCACTTAGGACTAAATCCTTTAGAAATGAGACAAAGTAACTAGGTGTGAAACCAGATTAGCTACGAAATCCGTTCGAATCGCTTTAAATACGTTCTGCAAGACCCAAAACTTGTAGAATCATTGGCGCTAGGTTACCCTAAAGTTTAGAACCAAACTCATTTCCCGTCTGCTCTCGGGAATGAAACGAAACTTCGTATTAGGTCTAGATCGCACATCGGGAGTCCGATTAACCGAAGCTAAGGAACTAGGACCGCCCCACTGGGCTTAACAATCATCTCAAAAATCAGCTCCATCCGATGTTCCACGGCCATTCGTTTCGATTCGGAGCGAGGGAGTGTGAAAAACACTATTCCCATCCAAAGTAAATATCTGGAATAGTGATCTGGCATCATTCGTTGACACGTCAGTATTAAGCAACCTGACCGTCAGAATCAGACCAAATTACACCCTCGGATTAAGAAAAATTTCAGGAACATTTACATGTACTTGGAATTTCTGATCGTGGCCCACTGACCGTCGAACTGAAAGTGGTCCGCCACGTGCGATCTGGATATCCGATCGAGTCAAAAACGTAATCCCACGTAGATCCATCGATGGTGAGCTTAAGTTTGACGTTTGGTTCAAGGAGGGCCACCAGAACTTCCCTTTTGAGCTGGAAAAGCGACGAAAATCCTATATTAGCGCATACCCCATGAACCTAAGTCTAAATTCGAATGTTTTTGGCTATAAAAGGGGCTTAGAACAGCCCCTCTCACAGCCATACGAATTTTGGAGGAAACCCTAGAGGAAGAGAGAAAAAGAGAGAAAAGGCTTGGAGATTGTTCTGATTTCCTCCTCCGCTTTGGCTTGTTGCACGGCCTACACCGCCTTATTCTAGGCGTTTTCCGGCGTATTCCACCTCATTTGAAGGTAAGAAACCCTAACCCTAGGTCTGATTTGAGGTGGGATCGATGTAGGATATGTACCGACTAACCGATTCCGCTCTTTAGGCTAGAAATCTCCCGTAGACGGAAGTTCCATTACCCTTGCTGATTCGTTCCGTTTCCAAAGGCAAAGGTGAGGACTTTAAGTGTATAAGTTACGGTTTTCAACGCTTTCAATGTCAGATAATGGTAGATTCATGATCTGCTTGCAATTGCACATGTACAAAGTGCTTTCCGTTTCCTGTTTTGATTAACGGTGTGAAATATGGAATTTCACATATTCTAGGTATACGTAGAAATACCGTATACGTATATTTTTTGGATAAATACTTGACATGTTTATTTAATGTATAATTATATAATATATGAATAAAATACTAGTTTGGCGAAAGGAATCGCCAAAATACATGTTCACTTGTAAATGCGACGTATGTTGAAATTACGTATTGTAGAAACACCGTATACGTATTTCTTTTGGAATAATGTTTGACATACTTATTTAATATATGATTATACAATATATGAATAAAATACTAGCTTGGCGAAAGGATTCGCCTAAATACATGTTTACTAACAAACTCTATGTATGTAGAAATACGGTATTATCAGCAAGTACCGTATACATGTATATTTTAGCGATGTGTTTGTCATGATTAATTGTCGTATAAATATATTATGTGCGTATAAAATATTTACTTGGCGAAGGGAATCGTCGTAATACATGTTTGCTTGTATACACTATGTATGTTGAAAATGCGTATTCTAGAAAATACTGTATACGTATAAATTTTGGAGATGTATTTATCATGATTATTTGTTGTAGTAATATATTATACATGAATAAAATACTCACTTGGCTAAAGGATAGCCCTAATACATGTTTTGCTAACATACACCATGTATGTTGTAATAGTGTATTCTAAGTGTTGTGAAAATGACTGAATGAGTATAGAATTCTCATTCGTGCTCGCCATGACTAATTGTCATGGATAATTGATTGTTGTATTGGCAATACCCCTTTGACGAAAGGATTTACCCTAAATCACGCCACGGCCAATACACACTATATATGCTAAAATGTGTGGCCCAAGTGTTTGTGGAAATGACTGAATGAATATGGAACTTGGTTTCCTGCTTGTCATGACTATCCGTCATGGGTGTATGCGTGTTATAATTGGGGTAACTCCCTAGTGAAAGGATTTGGCCTTATACCTCTGTGATCAACATATGTCATGTATGTTGATTCCTGTATTTTAAAGTGTTTGTTGAAATGTCTGAATGAGTAGTAGTTAGTAAATTGTAATGTTTAAGGGTGTTGAGATTGGATTCTCGACTATCCTAGCGACGTGCATGATTACCTCCATGAGGTTGATCACTTAAACCACTTACTTACAATACATGTGTTTGTATTCCTATTAATGTAGTGTTTTACAACATGCATTATATCATGCTTTATAATATGCTTATAACATGCCTACTAGCATGTTTGAACTACTTTATTTATCATGCTTGAATTACTTTGTTTATCATGCTTTACTCCACATGCTATGGATGACAATTGATTGTGCTTGGGGCTATGATTATAGTCCAGACAATCGGTACTAGATTGGAGATCGTGGTTGAGTTTCATGTCACCACGTGAGATGTGTTCGACGAACTCGAGTCGTACTTCGGTTGGCGATAGTGGTTGGCCACGCGAAGTGCTTATGCACTTCATGTCGTTCGACTTGTTGTATGTTGGAGCTAGCCGAGCTCGTCATGTAACCCGATTTGTCTAATGTATGTTCACCATGTTTGGTCGCTACTGCTTGAACCTAGGGTACCAAACTTACCAGTGAAAACCCTTTTAACCATGGTACCTCGATCCGCTAAGACTCATGAGCCGGGCATGGTGGTATGGGACACCGTGGTCGGTACATTTGTCGGCCTACGGCCGGGGCTACGTGCCTCCCGTAGTGACCGGTGAGCACCTAACTCGTGAGCCGATTATGGTGGTATGGGACACTATATTCGTCTTTGTCGGCCTACATTGATAAGGTGATGGGGAGTGGTGCAACCTTTTGTGCGTAACGTGACCACAGCGACCCTTTGTAGTGACCGCGAGCATATTACGAAGTTGCGGCGTGCCTTAGGGTTCGCCGCGATATATAGAGTATGAACTAGGCTGTTTCTTTATAGGCGTATAGTGATGAATCGTTTAAGGGGTGATGGGGAGTGGTGCAACCTTTGTGCGTAATGACCACAGCGACCTCTGCGGTGACCTAGAAAATATACCATCGTCTGATATTATCTAGGATTGACGACCCTAGAATGGATCATGTTTGGGAATGATACAAGGGACGTACCTTAGTTTCCCAATCCTGCTGTTTGAAATGGACTAATTAAAAACTCGGTAATCATGCTCATCATGCATCGCATGTGCCTGGAAGATGTGGAGCACTGTGGGATGTAAGCATGCGCGAACGTGAGATGGTGTCGCATGAGGGAGTATGTCGGAGAGGGCATCCATCATACTGCATTCATACTTGCATTAATCGAGTAACTAGGAGTGTTTGATTCTTGCTTTATCATTCTTGCTTGACCGCATCGATAACATGTTAACTTATGCTTTATTGTTCCACTGAGTTAGCTACTCACTCCCACGTTACGGGACGGTGTTGTACACACCAAACAGATTTGTTGAATTTCAGATGATGGCGATGCTTACGAAGCAGAGCCGGACTACTTCTATGGTGATGAGGAGGAGTTCTCCTATCATGTAACTCTCTGACGGGTCTCTGAAGACCTGGTACTGTACTGATGGGGCTATGGTATTTGGGATAGGAGACTTTACACGTCATCACATTAGGTATATTTTAGAACTGTCCTTGTAATTATTTAACCTGGAAATGTTATCACACTCTGGAGACTCATCATAGTTTATATATTTTATCTATTTATCATAGTCTTCCGCTTGCAAAATTAACTGTCTCTGGAGTATGATATGCTGTTTTGGCTTAATCTCACTCATGTTCAATGCACGAATACAGTCAACATTCAATCATCATTCATTTTGTTGCATAAGTGATGTTCTGGAACTCGGGAGTTGAGATTATGCTCGACCCCCGATTTTCAGGGCGTTACATTCAATGAACCTAGTGATCACATCGATGCTCCCCCTATTGATTTTCAATCTGTCTGTGTAGGACCAGAGCAACAGAGTGTACATCCATCCACTGTCAAGGATGATGGATTCCTTGGGCAGATCATCACGAGCTCCAATGTAGAAAATAAGTCACACTCAGCTGAACTTCCCAACTCTTAGGATTGCTTGGTACACTGCAGATTCAAACAATCCCATGTTAAAAGATAAAGTGGATGCCTTGCAAAACAACATCTCGGTAGTCATCACTGACCGAGAGAACCCTTATTCTGAAGCCCCTTCTTCCTCTGATCCTAAGCGTCTACCATTAAAGGAGTAGGAGCTGAAAATTAAACCGAAGTTTGACACTTCGGAATGTGTTGAGGCTACATCACTTCTTGCAAAGTTTTCTAAACTTTATCTACTTGTAGTCTTTGATTCACCAAGGGATACTAACGTTGAAACTTCTTCTGTCACAGGTGAACCGTATATACTCTGGATACCTCAAGCAATTCAATGAAAAATTTCTTATGAGGTACATAAGTCTCTCTGGAAAGTCATGCTCCAAGGCGCCCAAGCCCATTACAAAAAGGGCTTTTGGATGATCTTGTTGAGGAACTTATTGAGAAACTTATCAAGATACTAGTCAGAAGAGGAATCTTATAGCATGATTGAGTAGTTTTTCCCTGCTTTCATAGGACTATGATAGTTTGCTTTATACTGTTCTAGGTTAGATGGTTTTATGCCATTAGGTTAGTTTGCTTTCTGCATTGTTTTAGGATAGTTTGCTTTCATGTCTTCACTCTCGTGCTGACCGGCTTTCATACTGTTATCTCTTGGAAAGTCTCTCTCTCGATTCATTATCCGGGTACTATCTTCTCATCGCTTTTCCTTTACTTTCTTTGTCCCATGTGCATTGCATGCTCATATCTTTTACATTAAGGACAATGGAGATTTTAGGTTGGGGGTGGGAGATTAGGTTTCCTAATCAGTGTTTTCTTTATCTTGAGCAAAAATTGTGAAAATTTTTAATTATTCTGGCATTTCTTGTGAATTCAAAGTGATTTTGACAGCCATCTAGGGCATTTAGAATTTCAAGATATGTGATGTTGGTAATCTATGACTCTTGGATTCAGTATCTTTTAAATTTCACAGTTAAGTTTGAATTGTTAATTAGAAGCTGCAAACATTGATTGAGTCATGATTTCACATGTCACATCTCACTTTCACATTAAAGTTTCAGTTTGATATTGAAGGGTTAACTTGGTAATCACTAAGCATGTAAGGAACCAGCCTAGAAAATTTGCCTGTTATGATCAACTGAAGAAAAAGAAAATACCTAGTTAAAAAATAATAATTTAGAAAGGGTGGGGTGAATAATCTTGACCATAGGGTTGCTCCCTATAGGTGTAGATTTAATCCCCCATGGATGGTATGTGAAAAGGGTTGGGTGTACAATCTTCACTATAGGTTTTGCTCCCTATAAGTGAGGATTTGATTCCCCTTCTTGGTATTACCTTTAGTGGAAAAATCAAAAGCTAGAAGAATGAAAAGATGATCGATGAGGCAAGTTTTGGTTATCATGAATTCTCTTATTGATTACCAATGATATCCCAAAATAGAGAAGTGAACACTAATGATAAGCCGATATTTCACTATACACTCATGGAACTCAATGTTTAGAATTGTTCTAAGTAATGGATGAATATTTTGAACTTGATTATGAAGTTTACCATGTGCTTGATTCCAGGAGACAGTATTGCCCAACATTCATGAATCTTAGATTTCTCGTATCTGAATCGCTTTTCAAAATATCACTCGATTTCATAGAAATTGCCCTATAATTCTTAACTTATTTTTTGCATGCTTTGCTCGGGACTAGCAAAATGTTGGTTAGGGGTTGTGTTGAGGTTCAAATATTACATATCAGACCCAAATTATTGCCCGGATTTACGAACATGGTACTATTTAACGGCTCGATTTAATCGCGTTTGTGATGTAAGGTGTATTTACAAGATTGGATTAAAATACGATGTTAAAAGTAGGGATTTAATGCTCATGAGTCACCAAAGTAAGGGGACGGACCCTAGGGGACCAAGATCGATAGATTTACACACCAGAGATCCGAGAAAATCGAGAAACTGAAGCTCAAGTGGCCTGAAAATCAGCCAGAATGCAAGATCACTGGGTTCCCACCATCCATTAAGCTCAAAACTTCAAACATGGCCTGAGGACCATAAATGAACCGTACAAGTCAATTTTCACCCATTGGATCCCTCTGAAAGTGGCCCAACGGACAAATTAGCCCCTTAAAACCTTAAGTGGGGCCCACCTGATCTCTGGATACGCTTCAATGTTGGACTCAATGGCTTACATGAGGTGAAAAAATGGATGGATGGTACGGATTTTTCGCAAGCATCATAGTAGACCCTCTATGTATAGTGTGTGTACATAGTGTACACGCACTGGCTGTGCACCGGATGGTCAGCCCGGTCAAAGATGGGCTGACCCATCTCTCTTGCGTAAAACGTCCAGTGGACATATAAGGTCCGTCCGATTTTAAGTTATGGGGCCCATACATCGTTCAAACGGAAAATTCGGACCGTCTATGCGATCCGTGGGATGTCTAAGACCAACGCCTAGGTGTTCTTTTACCACCTTGCAAGCAGTCATGTGAAGATTTCAGCCAAACGGAAGATGGATGGTGAAATGTAAAGTGCAGTGGACCACACCTAATCGAAGCTAAACGATCCATTCCCGAATGGTTTTTCGGGAGTATTCCAATGAATGGAATGGATTCACTATCTGACACCAATCACGGGCCCACCATCTTTCACAACAACACATTAACGAAGCTTTGTTTGTGAAATAGAGGTGCGTTCGAATTCGGGTGGGCCATTATCGTTGATCGGATGGCCGATCCAAACTATCCATCGTGAAGACCGTCTAAAAATGTTCCAGGTGACTTTTTTTTTTGAGAAAATAAGCATGGAAAGGGGTGTCTTTGCTATGCATGGTTCTCGGTGCATACACAGCTTTACGCATGGGTTTTTCTTGGCTGCAGAACTGGCTGCGTAGAGTCTCCGCAGGAAGTTTCCAAAAACGATTTTTCTGACTGAAAAGTGACCCCTCCACCGTCAGTACATCCTATAAAAGAAAGAAAATAGAGAGAGATAATGGACTTTTGCCAGGAACGTGGAGCAGAGAGATTATTTCAGAATTTTATTAGTTTATTTTAATGTTTCCTTTTATTTCTACTTCTTTTGAGAGATCTGTCCCACTCATGTTGGGTTAAACCTCTTAGCTAGGGCTAAGAGGTGAAGCTTGTAGCGTTATGGGAAGAACTCTATGGCTTTAATTCATGCTAGTTGAATGGATTTTGATTTACTTTGATTTTAAGGAATGCCTTTAGTTTTTAATGGTTTGTTGTGACTAAAATTACAATAGATCTACGATAGCTTTGAGCATGTTCTTAGCATTATAGGGTTATGAATTTGAGAACCCTGTTGTTCACCATCGTCTCCTGGGCATGATTGGATGTCGGAATCCTTCCTAACATTCATATATCTCTCATATTGGCTATGGATTGGTTTAATTCTATTGTTTATCTTGTCTCATGGGCATGATTTGGTGAGGGAATCCATTCTAATTTACATCAGTCTTTTCTTTCGAAAACTAGATCAAAAGAAGTTCAGATTGTGCTTTAGCGATATATCTTCCAACTGGATGAAGATGAGACTCGAAGTCCAATTAAATTCGTGAATCAAGCGTAGATCTCCCTGATCTCTACAAGTAGATCCTCTGAATCCCTAGTTCCGTACTTTTGAATTCTACGTATTTTAGTTTACTATTTCACCATTATTCCTCAAATTCACCTGATTTAGATTTCATCTTTTTCTAGTTCTAGTTCTAGTTATTTTCATATTACGTACAGGTTTCAGTCCCTGTGGATTCGACCTCTGTCTCACCGAGTTTATTACTAAATCACAACCTGTAACGCCCCGAACTTTTCGATGCTCGGGCATCGAAAGTCCTCGAGTGTTACCATAAGATTTAACGTGATATATACATGTGTACAATACCAATCCAACTATTCTAGCTTTACATCCTTTCCCTGACACTAACTTAACCGTTGAGGATGATCTTCATTCATAAATCAAGCCATCTGACCGTTGAATTTCAAGACAAGCTCAACCATCACGTGATTTGACCTAAGTACTGTCCCTTAGATGACATGACGAATAACTCCCTATACATAATGATTTAGATATACATTCTTTTGTAAGAACTACTTAGAAACGTGCCTATAACCATGTAGAGCCATTGGATTTCCCAAAACTCACACATCAGCAATAATTACGAAAATGCCATTGACCTAGGCCCCCGAATTCCAATTCACACAGTTCTCATCATCCGTTTCATGTGAAATTTTATACCAGGCCTAATTATCATAAATTAACTGTACACATCAAATTTCAGCCCTTAGATCATGGTAAATCAGCTACTTGACCTCTACATCCATTCGTACAATTATCGGATCAAGATTCCGATCTGTCCATCTTGTTCATGTCATATGAATATGCTTAGCCCACCATTAGAATCAGAATCTGACAAACTTTCATGTGTAAGAAAGTCGCTCAAATCTAAAGCCCTATCCCTAATCACTCCAAAAATCCACGTTATGTCCATCCATTTACTAAACTGACCATACATTCACCTACATACAAGGATAAAGTTCTAATCATCAAATCCTCTTATTTTTAGAAGCTCATCTGACCATCCATCATGTTTGGATCTGCCAAATGGGCCACCCGAATATCAGGATGAATCGGTCATTTTGAAGATCTTAGAACACAGGTCCAAACTACCGGATAATACTACAAATAGACATATATAAACATGACATTGAAACCCCAGAGTAGTATAGTCCATTGAAGTGGTATCTTAGTCATCCTTGAGAAATCATAGCTCAAATTTGGGCGACGGAAAGAGCGTGAAAAATAACGATCACCTGTTAAATTTCATCACATTTGGACTGTAGACTCATGAGTTACGGATGGCAGAAGTTTTTTTTTAAAAAAAAGGCACAACGGGAAATATAGTATCATGCATGCCACAATTGACGACGTGAGTTAGAGTTGAAGTTTGAACGGTAAGAATTCTTACTACTCGGCGGGACCGTACGGTCCATTGGATTAACTAAATTATTCCGTTTTCGACAGAGTGTCCTAACATATCGATACAAAAGCGGTGAATAGCATGGATTCTTGGAAATCATCACAAGCGGACCTCACCTAATTTTTTTTTCCCACCGTGCATGCAAGCCAAGAATTCACTTGAAATCCATCCTGTTTCAATGGAAATACAGTCCGTCCATGTTGATTAACGTATGACACACCTAGTACTTAGATAAGTTTCATATTTTAGCCCCTTTAACCTTTTAACTGTTGGCGTCCAATTTCGAAATAATCCTACTACTAGGTTGACGAGAACCCACCATATGATTATAAATCATGTTGTGGCCCCACCTAAGCATAGGATCTGCCTCATACTCGGCCTAATGTCCTAATCGGGCCCATAGAACCCGACGAATGGCCCAAATCTGTCAAGATCTGCCTCGTGGGCCCCACCTGATGGGGCATGTGTACACCATACACGTGCACCCGTTTTGCACTGAGCCAAGGGGCTCGGTCAGGCGAGCTCTGACTCGCGTTTTTCCAAAACAAAGAAAGAGAAAACTCTCCTTCTCTCCTCAGTTGCAGCAGCCAACAGACGACCGTCCGTTTCCCTCGATCAGTGGCCCACCTGTACGGTCCATATGGACAATCCAAACCGTCCATCGTGTTAGCACTGTGGGCTCAACCAAAACCCACAAACTTCACGTGTTTTGGCACATGCTCAAGTACACGATTCCCGGCACAAACCGACCCTATAAGCACAACATTTTGAAAACGGAAACGTTTTGGCAGGCCAGCTGTAACGCCCTGAAAATCGGGGGTCGAGTATGAACTCAACTCCCGAGTTCCAATGCATCACTTATGCAACATACACAATGATGGTTAAATGTTGTCTGAGTTAGAGCAAAAAACATGAATGAGATTATACCAAAACAGCAATCATACTCCAGTTCAATTGTATAAAGGCAAGCGGAAGACTGAAATTTTATATTCAAAGTATGTAAAGTAACAAAATTTTATATTCAAAGTATTAACTGAGTACCAATATACATGTATTGTTTCTAAGTCAAAAATCAAAATACAACTCCCAAGAGAAGCCCTGAAATCCCCGCGATGCGTAGGCCTAAGCAAAGCCGTCAGTCTTGCATAAAGGAGAACTCCTCCTGATCCTCATCGAAATCGGGCTCCGGCTCCTGAACCGAGGTGCCATCTATACCTGCGACAGAGTCTGGTGGGCGTTGCAAACACCGTCCCGTAACGTGGGAATGAGTAGCTAACTCAGTGGAACAATAAAGCATAGGTTAACATGTTATCAATTCAATCAAGCAGTAATGATAAAGCAGTACAAATCAAACAATTCTAACTACTCTTATTAAGTGCGAGAATGAAATGACATGATGCTGTATGCCCTTGCCAAACCACCCTCATGCGACATCATCTTACGTTCGCGAATGCTTAACTCCCTTAGTGCGCCACATCTACTAAGCACATGCAGTGCGATGATGATCATGATTACCGAGTTATTATTAGTCCATTTCAAACAACAGTATTGGGAAACTAAGGTACCTCCCTTATATCATTCCCAAACATGATCCATTCTAGGGTCGTCAATCCTAGCTAATCTCATACGATATTATGGTTTGAGAAGCGTAGTGAAGGCATCGCAAAGGGCTCGTCACCCGTCAGCGCGGATACAGATCTCACCGTATGCGGCTCAATTACTGGCCGTCAGCTCAAGTACAGGTCTCACCGTACTTGGCTCAATCATTAGCCGTCAGCTCAAGTACAGGTCTCACCGTACTCGGCTCAACTCATACTCTAGTTGTTGTGAAAGACTCGTCGCCAATCACAGACACTTGGAGTATACTCGAAGATACTATGGAGGACTCGTCGCCCGTCAGCACGAGCACAGGTCTCACCGTACTCGGCTCTCGCCGTAAGTATTAACAGCTCGAATACAGTGTCTCATACCACCGTATTCGGCTCACGAGTTTAGTTGCGCAATGGTCACTACGGGGAGGCACATGGCCCCAGCGTAGGCCGACAGCGGCTCATGCGTCTTAGCGGATCGAGGTACCATGGTTAACGGGATCGCCACCGGTAAGTTTGGTACCCTAGGTTCAAGCAGTAGCGACCAAACATGGTGAACACACATACACATATCGGTTTACTTGACGAGCCTGACTAGCTCGGCGCACCACAAGTTGGGCGATATGGAGCGCAAAAAGCACTCAGTGTGGCCAACCACTATCACCAACCGAAGTACGACTCGGGTTCACTGAGACACATCCTTTGTGGCGACATGAGTCTCGACCACAATCTCAAGTCTGCAGTACCGAATGTTTGGACTATAGACTTAGTCCCAAACTCAAACAGATCTCATCAATAGCATGTGGAGTAAAGCATGATAACGAAGTAATACAAGCATGTTAGCAGGCATGTTATAAAGCATGAAATAAAGCATGAAGTAAAGCATGTTGTAAAGCATGTTTTAAAGCACTATACAAGTAGGGATACAATTACATACACATCACAAGTGAGTGGTTATAGCGAACCACCACATGGAGGGGATCCTACATGTCTCTAAGGTAGTCGGGAATTCCATATCAGCGCCTATCTAAGGCACTAACACTCAGGCTTTTTCACACACAAGCATTTACACAAACACTTAGAGTGCGCTATTCCAACATACATGACGTATGTTAGCAAATGCGTATTAGGGCTATTCTTTCGCCAAGCGGTTATTTTATCCGCGTATACCATATTCATACAACAAATAATCATGACAATTATACTTCCAAAATTTACACATATGCGGTATTTCTAGAATACACAATTTCAACATACATAGTGTTTACAAGTTTAACATATATTACGGCGATTCCTTTCGCCAAACTAGTATTTTATCCATATATTGTATAATCATACATTAAATAAACATGTCAAACATTTTCCCAAATAAATACGTATACGGTATTTCTAGAATACACAATTTCAACATACGTAGCATTTACAAGTGAACATGTATTTCAGCGATTCCTTTCGCCAAATTAGTATTTTATCCATATATCATATAATCATACATTAAATAAACATGTCAAACATTTTCTCAAAAAAAATACGTATACGGTATTTCTACGTATACCTAGAGTATGTGAAATTCCATATTCTACAACGTTAATCGAAACAGGAAACGGAAAGCACTTTGTACATGTGCAATTGTATGCAGATCATGAATCTACCATTATCTGACATTGAAAGCGTTGAAAACCGTAACTTATACACTTAAAGTCTTCACCTTTGCCTTTGGAATCACAACGAATCATTAAGGGTTGTTGAGCTTCCGTATACGGGAGTTTTCTAGCCTAAAGAGCGGAATCGGTTAGTCTTTACACAACCTAGAACCTTCCTACTTCAAATCAGACCTAGGGTTAGGGTTTCTCACCTTCAAACGGAGTGGATACCGCCGGAAAAATGACTGGAAGGAAGCGGTGTAGGCCGTGTGATGAATGAAAGCAGTAGGAGGAAGATCTCCCACAAATCCCAAGCTCTTCTCTCTCTTTTCTCTCTCTCTCTCTAGGGTTTTATCCCAAATTCGTATGGTTGTGAGAGGGGCTGTTCTAAGCTCCTTTTATAGCCAAAACCCTTCCCAAAATAGGCTCGAGGTTCAAGGGTTATTGCTTATATAGGTATTTCGTCACTTTTCCAGCTCAAATGAGTGTTTCTGGTGACCCCCCTTGAGCCAAACGTCAGACTTAAGCTCACCACACATGGGTCTATGTGGGATTACGTTTTCGACTCGATCGGATTCCCAGATCGCACGTGGCGGACCACTTTCAGTTCAACGGTCAGTGGGCCACGATCCGAAATTCCAAGTACATGTAAATGTTCCTGAAATTTTTCTCAATCCGAGGGTGTAATTTGGTCTGATTCTGATGGTCAGGTTGCTTAATACTGACGCGTAAACGAATGGTGTCAGATCACTATTCCTGATATTTATTTTGGAATGGGAATAGTGTTTTTCACACACCCTCGCTCCGAATCGAAACGAATGGACGTGGGACATTGGCTGGACCTGATTTTAGAGATGATTGTCAAGCCCAGTGAGGCGGTCCTAGTTCCTTAGCTTCGTGTTAATCGGACTTCCGATGTGCGATCTAGACCTAATACGAAGTTTCGTTTCATTCAGAGAGCGGTAGGAAATGAGTTTGGTTCTAAACTTTAGGGTAACCTAGAGTCACTTGTTTTACAAGTTTTGGGTCTTGCAAATCGTATTTAAAGCGATCCCAACGGATTTCATGGCTAATCGAGTTTAGTACTTAGTTTTGGGTCGTTACACCAGCTGGCACGATCCGCGTGCCCTCTCCCATTTCCAATGCCAACCGTCTATCTTGGACAGATCTCAACCGTCCAACTGAGGGCGTCAGTTCCTCAAAACCAGGGGAGAAAAACCAGTGGCCGAAACCACCATTGCACCAACTGTTTTGAGAAGCCAGTTGGTGGAATCAATCCAGGCCATTCGTGGCTCATCCAATGGTGCTGAAAGGCTTAGGGGAATGTTATAAGGAAGGCTAGGATCGCAGATGCAATGAGAGCTTCTCTCATTTTTAGAAAAACCTAGAAAATGGCCATCGTCTCCTCCATCCGAAACCCACCACCCAAACGACGGTTGAGCTTCGAGAAAGCTTGTCCACGAGCTTCTAGGGATCACTCTAAGATGTCCTCCGGCCTTGCTTCGAAGAAACTAGTGGCCATTCAAAAACCGCCATTAATGGCCGAGTGTCCTCCTCACCTTTGCACTACCCGTCTGAGCCATGATACAGGCTCAGTTTGTGCAGGAATGAGGCCCATATGCCTAACGTTTTTAGCAACAATGAAGGGGGAGAAGAAAGAAAGAAATAGAGAGTGTAGGAGTGGACGTGATCAGCCAGGTAAAACGGCCCAACTCCGTTTGTATTCGTTCTTCCATTTCTCTTTCATTTTTCCTATTCCATGCCATCCATCTACCTTTCATATGGCTGCACCCTGCTAACATCAGGCGGGCCCTGTTTCATGGCCGTTGGGCTTCACCAAATTTCAGGTGGGCCGCACCTTGCAACGAGCCGCACTTGGGTCCTCTCAGATTGAGAGGGCTACATCATATAAATCATCGGCGACCACACCAAGTCACAAGGGCTTGCACCATTGTTGGTGGGCCTCACCATATTCCAGGTGGACTGCACGCATTAGACAGGAACATGGATATGCCTCATTAGTAAAAAAAAATAAAAAAAAATAAATAAATATAACATATTTTATTATAAGACCTAACGTACACTTATATGCAGCAGGTAGGCCACCCACCATGTCAGCGTGTGGGCTCCACACCTGCGTGTGTGGTATATCCAGGCCGTCCATCACTGACGACCAGGGCCTAGACGTCCTCTCTTTGTTACATATATAAGTACATGTGAACTTTTAAGTAATATTATATTATATAAATGCCTCTGTGGGTCCCACCTAGATGTATGCTATGTCTCCACCGTCCATCCCATTTCCCACCTCATTTTAGGCGTTGACCCGAAAAATGAAGCCAACCTAACTCTCTGGTAGGCCACACCAGCAGAAAGACTGATTTAATAGTGGTAAATCATTAAGGTCCTTTGTGATATTTCGGTGCACCAAGACATGTCCAAAATTTGACATTGGACCTTTCCTAAGCCTCGGAACCCAATCAACGGAGTAGATCCTCCTTAGGCGGGCCCCACCTATCAAAACAAAAAAAAAAAGATTATATAAGAAACATGCACGTTGACGTCCAGAAGACGCTGCCTCATTTTACTTAAAATTTTGGCTTGAACCATGGCCCCACCACAAGCTCTACTATGATGTGTGTTGAACATCAACACCGTCCATTAGATGGGTCCCCTTTATATACGAGGTGCCCCCAAAAACCAGCCATACACAGAGCTTAGGTGGCCCACACCATCTACAATCTTTTGAATATATGTTAAACCATATGAAAGCACTTGTTGGGGTCCATCTGAGATTTGGATGCACCTGAAACTTGGTTTGACCCCTTAAACTAGCGGGACACAGTTAACGGATGGGTTGGATTTGTGAACCACAACGTGGTGGTGAGCCAAACAAATGATTATAAATACTTTAACGGTGGATTTTAGTATATATTACCATGATTAAATTTAGTATATATTACCATAATTGAATCCACTATTGATACTTGATAACTATTACTATTATATATTAGTAATTTAATTATTATTCTTTGGTACAATTATTAATAGTAAATCATACCATAACTATTACTATTATATATTAGTAATTTAATTATTATTCTTTAGTACAATCATTAATAGTAGATCATACCATTACTAGCATTATAATGATTATTATTAATAAATTGGCTAACGTTAATTATAACACTAATGTTAACAATTACTTTTCAATTATTAAAATTATCATACGCTAACTACGATCCAAATCCTAAAAACCTATCCTAGACCTAAATTCTAGGATGAAAACCTAGTTCTACATTAAAACCCTAAAACCAAGGTAATCCAAACTTTAGGTTAAGACCTTGACCAAGAATAGCGTATAAAGCTTGAACCTAACAGTGTAACTTTACAATTGATGGTAGGGTTTTGTTCTAAGGAAACACACATTCTCTAACAACACTGGTAGGCGGTTCAAAACATAAGGTGATGATTCTTCCCCTTGAGCTTTCCATCTTCTCATTAGCTTAAGTTATAGTCTTTATTTAAATTCATAATTGATATATTCCTTTATAATCACATGTGTTAGCTGGTGGAAATTAAATTGTTGTCTTATATGCTTTATGATAATTCTGTATAATTGTTCATGCCTGTGAATTATTTGTGGATTGCTTATGGAACTTAAACTGGTACATTAGTGGGAAATTCCCACATATAAATGTACACTCATACTTGGGATGTAACTTGACTAGTTGTGATCGTAATGGACCTTCGGCTGGGTGGTTATTGAGTGGTGGTTTAGAAGGATGATTGATGTGGGCCTACCATCCAGGGTTGTTGTGCCCAATGATTTTTAAGGATGGTCTTTATCGTATGATTTTGATATTCGCCCTATGTGGCATATTTTGATACTCGCCCTATGTGGCTTATTTTGATATCTGCTTACGTGGTTTGTTTTGGTATTTGCCCTATATGGGTTTGATGTTTTATATCGTGCAACCATGCGATGGTAAGCCCCACATACTGTAATATGATTGGCCACTAGTCGATGAGTTTCCATTAAACATCCTAAGGTGGTAGCCTCATGAGCCAGGGATGGTGGAATGGGACACTATGCCTGAGCTGTCGGCCTACGCTGGGCTCTGAGCTCCCCATAGTGACCTTTGAGCTTATTAAACCTGCTGAGTATAATTGGATTAATAATGGACTGGCTAATCATGCATCCATAGCATGTTAGCGATGGTAGGTGGCTAATCTGGATGCTGTAGCACGTGCCCTTAGAATTTTCGGGGTATCGTTTCGCTAGCTCCCAGACCACCGACTATCGACCCCTGTCCGACTGGATGATTTTCCCAGGTCGATGATTTGCATGGGCGGCGGCCCTGTCCATACAGATGAGTATTCCCGAGGCGTGAACGCATTGCATGGACGACGGCCCTGTCCGCACGGATGAACATCCCCGGGGCGTGAACGCATTCCATACATCCATGCATATAATAAGATCTGCATCATGTACTGTTTCGTATGCTTTATTTTATAACTATGCTTACCTAATGTGGCAGTGTATAATCTTGCGGAGAATTCACACTGAGTTGGCCACTCATCCATCAAATATACAACCGTACAGGTAGTACAGGTGGCTTTAGTGATATGCATGTTCAGACTTGATGAGGAGCAGGGTACGATCACCAGGGATGCATGGCTGTATTTGCGTGGTCTTGCGGCTTATATTTATATGTTTTCTTCTATTCATCATGTATTAAATTCTTATAAATCTTGTACTCGTTAAATTCAGAGACATTGGTTTGTATAAGTCATCATGGGCAGCTTCTTATATATTTGAAAGATAATGAAATTTTCCTTTTCGTCGATTTGTCCACACTACGCTCATTTGCTTACTCTGATAAAAGAAAAGAAAAATGTATGTACACTCGAATTTGACCATCCTTTAAGGTTAACACTCGGATTTTCGAGACATGGATCGTGTACTCGGGTCCTGAAGATTCGGGGCGTTACACAATCCTATACTTGGGGAGTGAACACCTTCTGACTTAAAGGAAGTAAACCAATTTGTATATGAAAAAATAGATAGCAGTTCCAATGGATCAGATGACAATACATGAAGGCACTCCTCTTATAGAGATTATTAGTTAAAAATTATCATTTTGAACAATGTAATGTAAATATTCTAATGTAATTATCAAAGTTTTTAATCATAAATTATGTGCATTTTATATATTTTATTGTTTAGTTTAACTTCGAATTCCAATTGACTCGAACTCGCCTCGAAAACTCGCACTCTACTCGACTCAATTTCTGCTCGTACTCGAACTCGCCTCGAAAACTCGGACTCGACTCAGACTCATTTACTACTCGTACTCGGCTTGTACTTGGGCCAGTAGAGTATGAGCAAGGAATTTGTACTCATTGGCCAAGTAGAATCGAGTACGAGCAGCACTCAGGCGTTCAGAGCCGAATACGAGTAGGGCGATACTCGACTCGACTCATGTACAGCTCTAGTCCCCAATAGTTACAGCCCTTGTGAAACTATTTAAAGTCTTCCTTCAAACATCACAAAACTGGGAAACGTTTTGATTTTCTCATTTCTCTAACATCCCAAAAGCTAATCAATTTATAAACTTAGACATCAAAATTCCTCACATGAGCCCACCAACTTCTACATGTGGTTCCAAATTACAGCTACAAGACTGTAGATTTGTTGATCTCTTCAGTATAGAAAAGACAGATCCAAGTATATAATAAAGCCATGAGTAAATGAAAATCAATTTGAAGTTATCGACACCTTTGACGTACACCAAATCTTAAATTGCCACCATTCTAACACGATACTATGATATCACAAGTTACTTCAGAGACAGGCAGTCCTCTATATTCAGGTGCAGCCTTAATGATCAGAACCGTTAATCTGTTAGGTGAGTCATCGATGGACACCTGTGCAAAATTGCACCAAATAGGACAATATCTATATTATCATTTATCAGCATATGTGTCAACTAAATGAAAGGTTCATATCATACAATATGCGCACCATTTACTGGAGGGCCCACCTACTACAGCGTTTGCCGCGCCTCCATTTTGCTCCCTTTTGGAGTGCATTTTCCTTCCACAACTTTATTTACGTGGTTCACTCTCTCTTGTGTGAATAAATAAAGGAAAAAAGGCAAAAGAGGCCAGATCCAATTCGCACATTTCCAGCATAGACTCAACGTACAAATCAAAATGTCATCCCACTGTGATTTTAACGGCATCCAATCCGTCTATCATGATATGCATCCCCTCCTATTCTCCTTGGATCCCAAAACTCAGGCTGATCTAAAACTCAGGTAGACCACACCATATGATATCACTAAATCCTCTAAAATCACATTTTGGGGGCTACTTGAGTTATGTAATTGCCTTTTTTCTTTGGTTATCCATACATCCCGTTTGGATGCACCTTCTTAATGGATTGGATGGCATATGTAACAAGTAATGGGCCCTAGCTGAAGGTTTTTAATTGTGGGCATCCCATCCTACTGTCCCCATTGTGTTGCCAACCTGAGCTTTGGATGGCTGGATTTTTGGACACCAAGGAGAACATTAGAGGCACACATTATGGATTGGATGTCACTAAAACCTTATGATGGGCCTCCCACATAAAGTTGAATGTTAAGCCTATCCTATTAGATCCAGCCTATAAAAAAATAATAAATAAATAAATAAAGGGTGATATTTAGCATGCTTCACTAATTTTAAAATAATAGTTTGATCCGAATCTTCTAGTGGATAGATATTTATGGCTCAAAATCAGGTTCAACAAAAGGCTTTTAAGGAACGAAGATTGGGTGATTGGCCGTTACCGAATAAAGTTGAAAAGACTAGATAAAAAATAAAAAATAACTAAAATAATCTTTCTTTTTGGTAACTACACTGAATCATGATCAGTGGTTGAATAGTTTTGAAATTTGGGATTTATTAGAATAAGCCAACCTGCCTCACCGCCATAACAAGTTGTTGGACATAAGATTGTAGGGCTCACTTGTGTGCAACCAATAATGGGTCGGTCCCACTTGATTTTTCTCCTATTTTTCTTTTGAATACCTCGTAAAAAACTTCAAAATTGAATTCTAAAATTTGAAGTTGAATTCTGTTGTAGATACAATTGGGAAGAGGAAGAGATCTGTAGAGATGGAATAATCCTTGCCTCATCCGAACCGTCCTAATTCCTCCCTTCAAAAAAAAGAGGAATGATCCTTCGGACTAGGCATCTAAAATTCTTGAGTAATACCTGAGTAAGAAAGAGAAGAAATAATATCCATTTATACATTTTTCTATACATTTGTCCTGCCTTTGAACGATTTAAGCCATTGGTTGTTATCTGGGGACCATCTCAACCATAAAATCAATCGGATAATATGATCATTTTTACTCCTGTAGTAGTTAGGCGGACCTCTAGAAGCTTACTGTCCATCTTTGGCTTATATGGGTTCCCAAGATTGTGTATACTGTTAGATCCTTGGGACCCACCCATCTAGACCATCTTTTATTGGTATTAGAGTGTCCTAATGACTCGTGTAGTCTATGAGGTTAGTGCCCTTATCAACCGTTCTTCATACCTCAATTACTAGTTTCAGCTGGATGAGGTATCTCTTATTCAACTATTTCTGTTTTATCTAGAAGAACAAATTCATGCTCATTGTGATATGCCAAAATCACGACTTTGCGACAGACCAGATCCGTCGCAAATCAAATTAACGACGGATTTTGTCTGTCACACGATCCATTCCTGTTTGCCGCATCACGAATTAAACGACCGATGGAATCCATCACAAAAATTATGACGGATCCTATCCATTACAAAGATTAAAAATCCGTTGATGATCTATGAAAAGCCCTACTGAATTAATCGTCATTATAAAATTTTTTGATGGGTAAGGTTCATCTCTGATTTTAAAAGAAACAACGGACCCCAAAGCCGTTGTTGATTTTCGACTTGTTCATAAATTAGTGACGGATTTGGTCTGTCGCTAAAGTTTTTGCAAATAAAAAAAATAGACATTTAATATTTTTTAATAAATATGTTACACCTGATAGTCATCTAAATAAAATTCAATGTTGTTTAATAAGAATCGCATTCACAAAATTCAAAGATTGGGCTAAATATGAAACTAGACTAAATATCATTTTGGGCTTGTTTAGATGCTCAATTAGCCTAAATAGCAAAGTGAAGTAAATATATAGTAAATAGCCAACATCGGGTCAGCTACTGATGAAATAAGGTAATGTAAAGAATATCATCTACCCTGAAAACTAAACAAATGATCATCATAATCATGTCTCATCAATTAAAATACAAATCCGGGAGATACTTTCTCAATATCTCTGCAAACATCCAAATGAAACATAACACAATTAAAACCAAAAAATAAAAAATAAAAAATGGTAAAGATGATCTTTAAGTTTCTTCCATTGATGTTGCATCGTGAATGCTAATATGATAGTCCTCATGAACATGAGAGACATTGCATTAGATTTATATAAACACATTTGACAAAGTGATAAATGCAATCCCAGAATTTGAGTTGTTTACTTGGCTTTTTGCCATAAATTCCTTGAAGTTATGACTCATGAAGATGGTCTTACAATGAGAACCTCTACAAAAAATTCCCTATTTCCTAAGAGCCCATCTAATGCAATCCTAGTATTTTGCATTGATGTTTAAGTTCAGTTCTCAAGTATTGTATTCACTGACTGAACTCAAAATTTTGGCAAGAGCAGATTTGTACTTTCAATTATCCTACATATAAGATAAATACATGCATCATCAGATACAGGTTCCGAAAGCCTTCATCCTTGAATGCTAAAGAAATATCAACTAACAAACATAATAAGCATAGTTAAAACATTCACAAATTCGACTTAACTCGATGTCTAACAGGGTCACATCCAAGTGAATACACACATGAAGATTGAACTCTTGATAAACAAGTTGCACTCCATCTCAGTCTTGATAAACAGTATATTTGTTGCATTCTGAATCAGTTGCACCTAATTGGAAAAAAAAAATATGCATATTCAATTAAACAACCCAAATCAGATGCTAGAATAGGCTTCAATTAAACAACCATTATGAAAGAAATTCATATAATCCAATCAAAAAGTAACTTGTTTATATAATGTTTGAAAGGAACAAGATCAAATAGTTCTTGAAGACTGAAAATTTCAAGCTAATGTGGGGGAAGAGTCCAAAGATCCCACCTTTTAGTACTTCTGCTGAGACCTCAGAAAAAGCTAAGTTACAAGACTCCAAAGACAACCATTAAAGCTAGTAGCTTTTTCATCTACAGCTCTCACTTTCTCTGAAAAGATAACCATTAAAACTAGTAGCTTTTTCATCTGTAAAGACATGTTGGTTCGTTTTGCTTTTCAAGGGTCCCCTACATCCAACGGCTTCCGTTCATAGTTAACACCAACAAATCCATGTGCCTTGCAAGTTAAATAGGTTGCCTCATGAGACCAAGAACTGCACCAGTTAGGAGTGAGTCAGTTCAAGCTCTAAAAGGACGGTGGTAGTAAGAAAAGACTTGAGGACCAATGGATTTGTTAAGGATATGGTCCATGATAGAATGGAATGTCTTAACGATATTTGTCTACACTACAACAAGAATGAGTAAAACTGGCACATTGGGTGCATCATGCACCGGCGCTGTTTAAAAGCGGGCCCACGGATTTCTGGATAAAAATAAAAATATCATGCGATTTGCATTTCGCTCCCAACTCTCTCTCTCTCTCTCTCTCTCTCTCTCTCTCTCTCTCGCCATTAATTAATTTCGGGCGTAGATGAAGATCTGAAACAGGTAAGAGTCTAGATTTCATCAATTTCAACCTTAGTGATTTCCTAATTAGGGATTTACAATGTTAAAACCCTAATTAGGGATTTACTATGTTGAAACCCTAATTAGGGATCTCTCTCTCTCTCTCTCTCTCTCTCTCTCTCTCTCTCTCTCTCTCTCTCTCTCTCTCTCTCTCCACCCACATTCCTGTTGCCGAAGCCCTACCCACGGACGCCATCTCTCTCTGAAGCTCGATTGAGGTATTTCTCTCTCTCTCTCTCTCTCTCTATCTCTCAATCTCTCTCAATCTCAATGCCGATTTAGGGATTTGGGGATTTTAGGGTGGATCGTCCAAAATAGGGATTTGGGGATTTTAGGGTGGATTTGTCAATGCATATGGGGATTTACGTGATCGAACCCATCCATTCTGCAATCCACGTTGTAATGGGCCATGGCCAAAGATCAGTCCAATTGGACAGTCCAAGCTCTGCTTGATTTGAGGAAAAAAAATGCAAGTCCTTGGGCCTGTTCTGATTGAGCATTTAGGATGGTCTGATAAGCCTGATTTTTTTAACTATGCTCATGTATGGTGATCTTGTACAAGTCTTCCATACATTCCTGTGGAAACTTGTGTGTAAAAATGTGTGAAGTTAGCATTTCATCATATTCTTACCCTCCTTAAAGCTACTGGTAACAAAGGAAATTCTAAAATGGCGCACATGCTCTGGTAACCAAGTAGAGGATGCACATGCTCTGTGGATTTTTTGCATCTGAAGTCAGATTAAGTGTGCTTTTAATTTATTTTTATTTTTAATGCAAATGTGCGTGTGCATTAAAGAATGGTGCATAGTATGATGTATGATATCGAATGCATCAAATGCTTCAATATAATTGCTAAATGCCTCTTTAATCAAATGAACCGTATACATGTTTGCAGGAACTCTTGCATGCTACCATTGCTTGCTGCAGGAAACTTATAGTGGAATGGGTTCCAGTGCCCACCTTGAAGATACAACTGCAAAAGAGGTTTATATTTAAACCCACACAACTGACATGACATCCTTTTCCCTCCCAATTTGAACAAATCAAACGCAATTTGGCCTTTTTTTTTTTTTTTTTTTGGCCATGCATGCGGTTTGGCGAAGAATCAATGGTATTTCCACAAGCGAGAAAATGTTTTGTGAGTTAATGTTGTCTGTTATCGTCCCTCTGTGGCACACTCGGTGCAGGGTGTCAATTGGCTGCCCTTTTTTTTTTTTTCTTGTTCTGGCCTATGTAACCATTAAAGAATCTGAAAAAGGAAAAATTTTGGAAAGAAAAAGAAAAAACCTTTATGGAAAAATTTTGGATGCTAATAGATCTTCTCTGTCTGAAAAATAGAATTGAACCACCATTACTTTAGCATGAATAAAATAAGGACATGCTACTTAAGAATTCTAATATTGGAGTAAGATGCTCATCAGGTTTAAATAGCTTCTAGATGGTCACGACACCAAGGTAAGCACCACTTTTGGATAAGCACATTAACTGCATCAATAGCTAAGGGAATGGCATCTTAAAAAACATGTATGTGTTCTGTACAGAAGATGTAAAACTTGGTGCGAAGCACATCATTAAAACTTGCTCATAGGGAAAAATATAGAAATTCAATAGATTTAACCACCTAACCATGATATCTAAAATGGCATGGTCCAACAAACTTATTTTTTCAAAATATCATCATCATATTGAGATTAGCATAGTCGTTCAACAGCTGATTATATGATTCCATTTACATAATCCTTGAAGCTTGCCTACTATGTAAACTTGCGTTGCAGGGATGCTTCAACAACTCCGTGATCCATTTACATAATCCTTGAAGCTTGCCTACTATGTAACCATGATATTGACATGTCCCAAACCTATTGACAAAGGCGGTCGAACTATGACTGTCAGCCTTGAATAGTAGTGCCTTTGTTATTATTCATAACCATTGCTTGGACCGTTCATACAGAAGATAAGCCAGATTAAAAACTCATATAAGTTCAGATGTTACATCAATGGTGACGCTTCCAGGTTCTTATAATTGAGCCCATGAAAATGATTCAGAAAGTGGCGAGGTCTGTGCTATTTGCACTTTAAACCTGATGCTTGTCAATTTTGTGCAATGTCTTCACCTTGCTTATCACATATTGAGCATTATAAATTGCATTATCCTCACAGATGCTGGAGTACTCCCAATTGTTAGACCTGGCTGATGAGTGTGAGGATCCCTACATGCAGATGGTCTATGCTAGTAAGTGGTCTTCTCTACTGTGGTGCTTATGAGTTGCATGCATGTATTATTTGGTGTAATGGAATATTGGCTATTGAGAAACTAACAAATGGAAGTGACAGGGGATATAATGCAGTAGAAATTATCAGTTCTGGTGATTGGGATTGTAGAGCTGATGGGGCCCAATGTGAATGAGGAATTCCTAAATGTCTCTAAGATTTGAGGATCTTAAGCATCTGATTTCTGTCATTTTTTTCTTGGACTGTTGATGTATTTTTTTTTCGTTCTTTTGTATATGGCCATATTTGCCACTAATCAAAGAGTTAGTATCTTCTAATACAGGAGATTTTTCAGGCATGTCCGATCTACATTGGTGCCCAAAGATCAATGGCCTGGATCACCAAACCATGCGCCCCAATTATTGGAGTATCAGAGATGTTTTGAGAATCTCTATAAAAAGAGATTTTGAAAATATCAGGACATTTTCCTGATATCATTGCTATTTTTTAACATGTATGCTGATATTCTTATGTATCGAATCTTTATGGATTTTTAGTGATAGATTATATTTGTTTTCCAATCTTTTCTCTGACCAAATTACGCTCTTGTCCTTTTATCATCTGTTCTTTCTTTACCTGGTTTTACATAGTTAGTTACTATTGAGCAAGGTATGTGACTGTTATCGTTGATTTTTGCGGTCTTTACAGAGTGTGGTTTTCAAGGAGGTATGTTTTTGTAAATTCCTCATGGATCCCTCTTAAATCAAAATTGTTCAACTATTCTCCTGTAAATCTATTCCAAGATATCGGTCTTACATTCCAGTTAGGTTGGACGCACATTTCATGTTTTTTGCATGTTGTAATTTTGTTATTTGCATTGGTTCAAGAAATCAGGAAATGATGCAGTTGTCTTTGTTTTGCATCAAGGTTTTGAATATAGGTCATGGTTTTGAGCTTTTACAAGTGTATTTGCCTTTTTTGTAAGAAAATAGTTCATCACTTAATGGGCCTGTCTTTACAATTATCCAGCCATTTTGGTGGCCAATTATGGGTATGGTCCCTAATAATTTGGTCTGGTCCAGGTTTTGTAAAGCTTAGCATTCACAATGAGGAAGTAGACTTCAAACTGAGTTGCATACTTTTCAAGTGCAACTTGATAGTAACATGATTTCAATTTAGGCCCTAGTCCTCAATATCAATACTGGTATTCTGTTTGATAGTGCATCCAAATGCAGCTTTAATGATGATTTTTGGAGTATTTCAAACTACATAAGTAATGGTTTCACATTGTCAAACTACAATAATGGTGTGAACTTAAGATACTTCAATTGAAGATTGACATGCAGATGTTCTTGTAGTTTCTTTGTTAACTTTCTTAGACTTAAGCTAGAATTAAGCTTCAACTTCAATGGGTTCTGCCATTTTGAAATAATAAGAAGACAACTATTTTAGTGCTCTCTTGTTTCTTTCTCATGATTGTCCTTTTTTTAATTGAAAAATCATTGTTTACTTTTTGTCACAGACTAGAAGAAAAGCTCTTGGACATGGAGACCGTGGATATTCTAAGGCAACAGGCCTTGTTAAAAACACCTATAAAACATATGTCAGGGCATTTGTCAATTCCAAAAAATGAAGGTGTATATGAGTTCTGGATTAGTTTAAATCTTTATTTCATGGTTCTCCTCAGGATGGTTCTATCTTAGGATTTCTTTACTTGCAGAATTTGGAGAATGGTCACCATGAGAATGAAGAGCCCAAAGGCAAAACTGTAGGTTCAATGATTTAATTATTTTATATTATTGTCTAATTGTTTATTTGTGTCCAGTTTTACCTTTTTATGTTGAGGCCTAAGGAAGAGCGATTTCTATATGTGCCACAAAGTGCAACTCCTGCTACCAAGAATAATGCATTATCTGATAGCAAGTTGAGGGCATCCCGGGTTCGGAGACAACATGTATGTGATCACTAGTATCAGCATTCATCTAATCTGTGTAATTTATTAGTTTCAAAAAGAAAAGAAAAAAAAGGAGCCACTATCTGCTCTGTTCATCTAATCTATTGCAATTTTTACTATTGCAAATAATGTTAGTGGGTATAATGTGTTAAGTTTGTTTGCTGCAACCTTACAAAAATCTTAGCATTTTTTGTTTGTTCTTCAACCTCATAAAATTTTTCTCATGGCTTATTATGCAGAATCACTGTTAAGGCCTCTATAGTTTAACTTATATATGTCTCATTGCCGGTGTAGTTGGCATTCTTCTTATGGGAACTTATCTATTGGTCAGATATCCAACTTACTATATATATATATTTTTTTTAATTAGGTGTCGTTTGGCTGCATGGATTTGGATTCTAACTTACTATATTTTCAAACCTGAATTTTACATTTCTTTTGAATTTAAAATGAGCCTTTTAAGGATTTTGCTTCCCACTTTTTCTTTTGAATTTAAAATGAGCTTTTTGAGGATTTTCGTTCCAAGGTGGATTTGGAGGGGGGTGCCTAAAAGGATTTGGATTGAAAGTTGTGAATTCCAATTCAAAATCTGTCCAAAATTCATCTTGTCAATTGATTCAATTCTCAAGCAAGAAAATTGCCTTTCTATAGTTGTTTTATGTGCACTTTGTATTTTGTGTTTTCTGACTAGGTGGGGTTTTCCAGTGACATATCAAAGAAACAGATCCTTCACCAAGGGAGAGATCGAGGCTTGTCTTATTGGAAGTCGAAGAAGAGAATAGAGGAAGAACATCTCAAATCCATCTCCAATTCACCACAGAACTATCAGGTCATTGTCTCGGTTAGAATTCAGTTATTATTTTGATTATTTTGGTTTTATGAGTAGGAATGGTAAACTTTTAGTATAATGTTGTTTGAAAAATCCTAAAATTCAATTCAGGTCTCAAAGAGAAAAAGCTAAATCTTATTTACTAAAAACTAAAAATTGCAAATGAATTAAAGAATCAGTTTCATCATTTCTAAAGTTTTTGAAGTTATTTTGCTCCTATTAATGAAAGCAAGATGAAAACTGCTAGTTAACATACTTGATGCAACCTTTTTTCATGTTGAATCAATCAAATGCTACATTCACTGGATTGGAGCTGTTTGGTTGATACTCAGGCATACTTAATTAAACGTCCAAAGTACGTGCTTTAGATAGGCCACTTGATTTAACAATCCTCACCTCTTATTAGTTATCACTAATAATTTCTTTCTTTAAGAGCCATCTAAATCAGGGCCCATGATTTTTATTATTGCTTTAAGAGCCATCTATATCGGGCCCCATGATTTTTATTATTGCTTTAAGAGCCATCTAAATCAGGGCCCATGATTTTTATTATTGCTTTAAGAGCCATCTAAATCAGGGCCCATGATTTATATTATTGCTTAAAGAGCCATCTAAATCAGGGCCCATGATTTTTTATAGTCTATTATATGCCATGTGTACAATTATTTATTGCCTGCATATCAACCATCATACTCTGCGAGAGTACCAAATAACACCCTTTTCACTTAAGAGGGGTGGAAGGATGTCCTACACTTGGTTCAACATCCACATTTCCCCCTTGAACTAATGACCCTTTTTCTTTTTCTTTTTCTTTTTTTCTTTCTCATTTTCATCCATGGCAGGGCCAATGGTCAGGATTACTAAACCAATGGCCTTGACCCGTGATGCATTATTTGTGAAACTTAAATAGTCACAGACCCGTGATGTAATTTTGATTTCTTTTTTTTTTACTTTTCATTTGTTTGTTTGTTTTTGAATTAAGTGTGAAAGATGGCTAAAAGGTCACAGACCTTGTAGATTTTGAGTATTCAATGATATTTGAGCCCAGTTTCTCAATATAAAACTCTACCTCCTACGAACCAAAAACCCAAAGAGATAAAATGGAGAAATTTCAATGCCTGTTTAGAGATTTTTCATTCTCATGTTTTGATTTCGATTACAGAAACGTAAAACTCACAAGAAGACGAAAGTTCTTCTTGAGACAGTCCCCGTCACAATTTGGTGATATATATTTGTTTGCATGAGCTTTGAGATAAGCTTTGAGGAGTCAGTACGCATCTTGGATTGATTGATTTGAAACTAAGGCTTTCAAAAGCTACTGAGTTAGTTAACAGACATTTACAGGTACAAATTGGATAGATTGCATAGGCTGTTATAGCTGAAGTTTCTTTTCATGCGCAATTTTCTGTTTGGGAAGTAAAGGGGCTTGAATGTTAGCAAGGATACTTACATGCATGCGTGAATACACACAAATACATATATACATATTCTAATCTTCTTTGTTAGATCATAAATTCTACTTTGTATGTTTAGGTTTGAATCTAATGGTCCAGTCCCACATAACCCACAGTAAAAACAACAAGGTAAAATGACTGATAGCTCATTAGAACCTGTCATTCAGCCACTTAAGACTTTTTCTATTCACAATACATCTCAGAACACATCTCAACACATAGCAATGTACAAAAAGTAACAGAATATTCAAAGTAGGGTTTCTAGGCTAGGCAGTCAACCAATCACATTGGGCCCTGATGGATCAAAATATGAAAGTGTCCTTTTATTGCTACAGCTAAGGTTATGGCAGGATCAGCTAATGTACATTTGTCCCACGTGTGGATATCAAATGCTTGATAACTAACTTAGAAAAAGTGAAGTAAATAATAATAATAATAATAAATGGGCTGTAGTGTACAGGCAGTTGTAGGTGATCAGTCGTCACTAAAACTTCATATTCATTATTGAAATCCATATCCTTCAAAAAAATTTAATGAAATCCGTAGTTGGTTTTTTGTCCATATGATAATTTAATTTCAACTTCAAGAATGGATTCAGTGTTCATCTACCTTTTCTTTTCATTAAACCATTTTCATTAAACCTTTTCTATCATTTCACTCTTTCTACAGAACTATCCTGTCCAATTTTGCTTCACATGTCCACTTATTTTCTTATTCTTCATATAAAATATTGGTTTGGAGCTTTCAGTCAGTTCTAGTTTTGATTATATCATTGCTAGCTTATGTTTTATGTGGCACTCTTAGGCGAGTTCTGTAAATCTTTCTTGGATGGAAATCCTGTTTGAACTTCTTTTCATGAGCAAGGGACAAGTTTTATGTATGGAGCAAGTGATGCTTGAGTTTCAAAATCCATGATTACAGAAACATGAGTTATTGTCAAATGAAATTGTTTTACGGGTTTGTTAATCAAATAAATAACAGTATTTTATGCACCAGAGTGCATTGATGTGTTTTAAACTTCTATTCTTCAGTTCTCTGTCTCTTGATAACAAAATTTACCTAGCAAGGGATCTTAGCAACACATACAATCCTAAATATGGACGCTTAAGATGTTAATGTTGTGTTGAACCATATGTTTGTGCACACACATACATTCATTTGTATATGTGCGAATATGCATATGAAGAACTATGCATATTGAAAGAAGTAATTTTTTTTAAAAAAATGGATAATTAGAATATAATATTAGAAAGCAAGCAGAATACAGAAACAGGAGCTGCAAGTATGGCCATCACATAATAAAACCCCAAACATACTAAAAATCAATGTAACTTGTGTGTCTGTGTCCCAAAAGCATACCCAAGGTATTAAACAAGCACAAAAAACTAATAACATGTAAATATGGAGACACATCAGTAAATATATAAAGATATGCAGATTTTTATGTTAAAATATTCACAAGAATAGAAATTACAACATGCAACTACTTGCATTGCCGGTGCCAAGCCTGGGTAAAGGAGGAGGGAGAAAGGCTTGAGCGTCGCAAAGTCAATAGCAGAGGAAGCTTAGTTGATTTTGTTGATCCGGGATATTTACTCCTGATTTGATTGCATTTATGAACTACTTTCCAGTTTTACCTCTAGTTATATGTTCTCATAAATGTGCTAATGTGGTACACCTTCAAGATCCAGGTCATTCAACAAGTGGGACGCACTGTTGACATGCCCAGGCCAACAAATCAGGCCTGTTCACTCATCAGGTGGGTCACATTTGAAAATTGGATAGACTGATCACCGTCTCTTTTCTAATGTCTTCTTCTTTGCATATTGTTTGTTTCAGCCTCTATTGTTTGGAATGGCATTGTTTTAATTATTTTGATAATTGGGGGCTTTTTGTTTTACTATTTTCGTAATGGATGATTTATCAGTGAGGAAGAAGCAAAGAAGAAGATCCATAATGTTTCTTATGATAGATATTTTGGTTTTGGATGTGAGATTGATGAGGAGACCTCAAATAAGCTAGAAGGATGGTATCAAGTGGTTTTAGATTTATGATGAAATTGTTGTTTGGTAAATATTTTTGCTGATTGTACCTTAAAAAAATATTTTCCTGATTTTATCCTTCTCTCTACAGGTCTTCTTGGCATCCTATTTTGCTGAGAACAAGGACTATGGAGGTAAGCATTTCAGCATCATGAGAAGATTCAAAAGTTTTCCTACCATCTTACTTTCTCAAAACAACTTATGACATGAAAGTTCCATCTATGGTAATGTCAGTGTGAGGTTGGCATTGCATGTCATTGTTATGAGAGTTGCTAATATCTCCTTCAATGCAAGTTGAGGTTGCTCTAAGAGATCTTTAGCAAATCTTCATGTGCAGGTGAAAGAAGCAAGCCAACTTATAGCAGTCCATCATATTTATGCAAACATCTAGGACATTAAGGTAAATAATTATAGCTATTTTCCTTTGTATGCACTTTTTAACTTTCAAGGTTCTGGAAACTGAACTTACGTGAGTAATTCCTGATTACAGGACAACACATACATAATGTCCAAGAACATTTTGAAGTAGTTTATCCCCCCCGATAACCCTCAAGTGAAGATGTGTATTATAATAAATTTTATATTTTTTTATTGTCTAGTAATATAAATTTTGTTTAATATTCAGTTTTATTTGTATGCCATCATTTTTATGTTTCAAATATTTTAAAAATAAAGGTTTCGATTGAATTATATATATATATATATATATATATATATATATATATATATATATATATATATATATATATATATATAAATTGCTGGGCCTCTCAAATCTATAGAAATTTTACGGAGAGTACTAATTAATTTCTTTTTATTGTTTTGTTTTGCAGGTTTAATTATAGCGATTTTCTTTTAAATATAAGGCATTTCTACCTATGGATTCTCACACATGTGCTATCATCAGCACGTGTCAAGAGGGTAGCCATCTCATTGTTCTTGTAAATGTGAACTGATGCAATCAGCCTGTGCTGAAGACCGCTGTCACAAGAATCTCTCTGATCCAATTATTAGGTGGGCCACATCCTGTACATTCAATCACATCAACGAGGAGTTTGAATTCTCTGCAGCTTGAAATTGACATGGAACCATTTCATTTTGTTTATGGAATTTTCTAATATGAATTAATATCTTCTACCACACTACTGATTGATTTGCTTACACCCATTTCAATTCCAGGAATTGAACATAATACGAATATTTCAATTCACCTTCAACACACCAGTTAATTTATTTTTTTTAAAAAAAATCATGACCAAATCGAGTGGTTGTAACAAATGCTCAGTGAGAATCTACTTGGCCTGGGATCTTTATTTTGCCAAAATCAGATTTCACATACATTATTTCAATGCATTCTTTATTAGATTCTGATTTTTTTTTCCTATACATTTCTAATGATAGATTTTGATCTGCTTATGGTAGGTACCTTGAAGAGCTTAAGAACAACCCAGACATTTTAGCAAATCCACAGAGCAGAGCTTTAAGTTCCGAATAGTATGTCTATGTGGCTTTATTTTTGCTTTTCAAAGTGGATTTGCTAAAAATCTTTTACATCGTTTAATTTTATTTTAAGGTCCTACAAACATAGCAAGTGAAAGCACAATATTTAGAAGTGTCTTAAACTAACTTGCTTTTGTAATGATCTTCTGTCACGAAATTTATCAAAGAACAGGTTGCAAGCCTCTACCTGCGGCCAAAGGTCCTAGAAATTACCTGTTTTAGGCAGTTCAAGGTAAGCTTTTGTTTGATATTGAGATTGTATAGATTCTGAAACGAAACAGCATTTCTCATATTAGAATTTTCGACGAAAATCACGGATTACTAAGTGCAGTTTGTGGGAACATAATAGATGTATTGGTGAGTATGAAAAATATAGAAGCTGTAAGCAAATCTAGAGCTCTTGCAGTTGCTTTGGTTCAGAGAGAGGTTTCAAGCTTCATCGGCTGTACAACCATTACCATTGTTGTGAGCAGTGAATCAATGAAATAGGACCATATCCCCATGCTCTTGCCAACCATTTTATCTATCTACTTTTTGATTTTATTTTTTTTTCCTTGTGCGCAGGATTTTAAGGCATACAAACTAGCACTTCAGCCTTTTGACGCTACTCGTGCTGGGAGTACCATATAGGGGATTTTTTAAAAAAAATTATTAAAGACCACTTTCAATTTATTGTAATAAATATTATATATATTTTTTATTGTGAAGTAATATAGATTTTATTTAATATTTAGTTTAAATTGTATTGCAGCATTTTTTATGGTTCAAATATTTTTAAAAAATACAGGTTTCAATTGAATTATACAATAATAATAAAAAATTTACTGGCCTACGATGGGCTCCAGATCTTTGTTGGCGCTTTTCCATATTTAAAAGTGACTAAAAAGCCACATTTTCTCGGCGCTTGGATAGTTTTACGCGCTTTTCCTACTTTCACCGTCAAAAACAGCAGCACTAGCAAAAGCGGCACTGAAACCAAAGAGACCGCCGCAATAGATTTGACTATTAGCGTCGCTCTGAGAAGCGCTGCTGAAATTACTTAGCGCCGCAAAATCTTTTAGCGAAATACCCCTCTGGCGGCAGTTGCGCCAATAAAACTCTATAACGGCGTTTTCAGAGGATTTAGAGGCGGTTTTGGCCGCCGCTAAAAGTCCGTTGTCTTGTAGTGCTAGTTGACCCAGTTAGATGTGAAAGGCTTTGATGATGATGATAGAGATACTAATATAGTTAGATTCTGGAAAGCATATTCATGAATTTAGCTTTGTTGTCAACATGAGGCTTGCTTGGAATAGTGTGGCTGAATTGTGGGCAATGAACTAATTGCTTTGGTTAGCGAGATGAGTACCCAACTTTATTTACTCATTTAGTTATGTGAAAAATGGTACACTTATCAAATGCTTAAGCCTAATGAAAAATCTTTAATTTCGTAGGTATATGTAGTGAAGACATTATGGGGTCCATTCTTAAGGTGTCCCTATAGAAGTTTCATGTGATTGAGACTTTATGAGAATCATTGAGTCAATTGATATGACATGACTAGTGAAGACTTGCACTCAGTCATTCAGTTTAATGAAAGCATGTGACAATCGTTCTACTAATAAAAGGTATCAAGGCATGCAAGACTCAAAGCCAGTTTACAAGGACATGAAAACCACAAGCCAGTTAACACCCAAATGCTTCCTCTAAAGATAGTTTTCTTTTCTTTCCTTCTTTTCTTCTAACCAGTTTAACAGATGGATTCCATACAGATTCAACACCAGAATGGAGACAACTGTTATATATATGGTTGCATTAGTTCAAGGTGTATAATTAAATCAACAACAAATAGATAAGAGAATGAAGGAATCACACAAACCCAACATTTTAAAATAAAAAACATTTTTTCATCCTTTACATAGAACTCCCACAAATAACCATGTTGCAATCAGTCATTAAATACAAGATATTTCTTTCGGCCAACAATGGAATCTCATACTGGGAGCGATTCTCCCATTCAGAATTAGTAGTAATATCCCTAATCTGAAACTCAAAAAAAAAAAAAAATCAAAAAATCAAAATCCTCAAATCCCTAAATCAGCATTGAGATTGAGAGAGATTGAGAGAGAGAGAGAGAGAGAAATACCTTAATGAGCTTTAGAGAGAGAGAGAGCGTGTGTGGGTAGGAATTCGACAACAAGAACGTGGGTGGAGAAAGAGAGAGAAAGAGAGAGAGAGAGAGAGAGAGAGAGAGAGAGTGTGTGTGTGGGAAGAGAGAGGGAGAGATCTAGAGGAAGAGAGAGGAGAGGGGATTAGGGCGAGAGAGGGATCTGGAGAGGGCCGAGAGAGGAATCTAGAGAGGGTGTGTGGTTACAAGGGAGACGGAGAAAGGAGATAGGGTGACTCTTTAGGAATGCTCACCCACGCACCTGCGCACTATCATGGGCGTCTAATACGAACGGTCCATGTGATGTGGCATCCCATGAAACCCCTGGGGACCAATTTTCACCCTGATCTAAAACTCTGGTGGGCCATAGCAAAGAAATGCAAATCGAGGGAGGAAACTATTTTCTTTATCCATGGCCCACCAAAGTTTCGGGTCAAAGTAAAAGTTGGGCCTTAAGGGTTTCATGGGGTGATGCATCACATGGACCATTTATTTTTTGGACTCACATCACATATGATGATTCATCAAAAAGTTTCCACGAGTTCCGTGCGAACTGGTGCGTAGCTGGAAATCGGATTGCCAGTAACGACGCTCTTATTGACTGAGTAAATTTAGTTGGGCCCACCTTGGATGTATGTGGTTAATACATGTTGTCCATCCATTTTTCCATCTAAATTAAAGGGGGTTGAGCCCAAAATTGAAGCATATCCAAAGATCAAGTGAATCATATATGCCACAGGAAACAGTGGGAATAATGATTTCAACCGTTGAAACCTTTCTAGGCCCCATAGTGATGTTTATTTTTCATCCAATCTGTTCATAAGATCATACAAAAAGGGATGAAGGGAAAACACAAAAATAAGCTTTCTGTGGCCCCCAAGAAATTTTCAACGGTAGACGTTCAATTCAATTGTTTCCTATGGTGTGGTCCATTTGAACATTGTATATGCTTCATTTTTTGGCTCAAGCACTAAAATTATTTGGTAAAATAGATGGATGAAGCAGATAAAATACATAAATCATGGTGGACCTCACAAAGTTTACTCAGTACGCTAAGCGTAGTGAGTTACTACACAATTCATGCAATTCTCATCCACATTTGGCTTACGTACCAAGCCTCTAAGTTTTCGATCACTATCCCACTCTTTTCTATGGTGGGCTCCACTTGAACTTTGGATCTGCCCCATCAGTCAGATGTATCATTCCATGGTGGGCAATGGGCTTAAAAATAAAATCAATCCAAGACTTGGGTGGGCCACACCACATACTATAGCTGAGAGGGGTTATCCTCCCATTAAAACATTCATAATCATATATTGGGCCCACCTAGAAGTGATTCACAGATACAACTCATTATTTATGTGTGTCCCACTTAGACGATGGGTAAGACCAATTTCTAGCCGCATCCAAAACTCATGTGGGCCCCACCAAGTACTTTTATATATTTTAGGATGTCTTTACATAATTTTAGATGCTATGGCCCACCTGAGTTTCGTATATGGCTGATTTTTAGGATATCCTATGACCTAAAGGGGACACATCAAATGCACGGTGTTGATGTTCTACACGCATCATGATGGGGCCCACACAGCTCGACCTCATGGGTAGTTCCATGAAGTCGACCTTATTGTACCATTTTCCTATCTAGTTAACTCCTTCATGGGTGTTACCCTAACGTGTAGGGCCCACCTTTATATATTTTCTATATATCCACACTGTCATATGTTTTTCCATCATATTTTAGGATGTCATTGCAAATCATAAGAAGATCCAAATCTCAGGTGGGCCATACCAATCAAAACAATGATGAATAACCAATAAAAACCTTTTACAGGTCACAAAAGTTTTGGATCAATTTGATCTTTGTAATTTCCCTTCATCCATATCTTCTCTACATTATCAACAAGTTGGATTGCAAATAAACACTACTAAAATAGTGGATTTTTATAACAACGAGTGGAGATGCGGATTCACTACTTGTAATGCCCCAAATTTTTGTCAGCTGGGAATTGGATGTCCTTGGGTAATACCTTTAATTTATCGACTTGAGTGCATGTCTGTGTGTAAAATCGCACGTTCTTGGGACCAAAAAGTGACCTTGGATCCACCAAAACTGTCCGACCGAGTGAAATTTAAGAATTTTGAAGAACATGGACAGCAAGGTCCCGTTGAATCGAGTGGAACTCGGTTGCGCCGAGCAAACTGGGGTAACTAGGGCAGCAATGCTCAGTTGCACAGACTAAATATCGAGCAATTGAGTAAATCTGGATAGCAGGGTTTGGTTGCACCGAGTGGGACTCGGTTGAACCAAGTAACCTTGTTCAACAATATTCTGCATGTTCGAATTTTGACAGTTTCAATGTACTGACTTCAAAAAGTCATCTATTTTTATTAAACTCCGTTGAGGTGATTCAAAACTTAGATTAAATATTGATAAGTCTAGTTTTATAATAAAATAAATAAATAATAAAAATAAGATTAAAATGAGGTTAATTTTAGGAATATTTGTAAACTATACCAAAAATCTTAGTTTCAGACAATTGGTACTTCTAAAATTTTTAGAATTCTTCTAGAGCTCGAAATGTAATAAATTTTGGTAGAGCTAAAGTATACTTGATGATGAACTATTAGAAAAATAATAAAAATAATATATTAACTAAAAGTACCAAAAATATTATATAAAATATACGTATTTAAACTGAAAATTTCTACAACTACACGTTGATGACGTGCTGCGCATATCTTTTTCATCTTAGATTTTTTATATTCGGTATCTTCTTAGGAATTGATTATAATTATACTAAGAATCATCCTATATGATTAAATTAATATTTTTAAATTTTTAGTATATTTTACTAATTTGGATAATTTCTAGTATAGTTGAATTAGCATTCTTGATTAGGATGATTTGATCCGAATCATCATTTATGTTCATTACAAATGGGTAACGTTATGAACTTAGCTAATCCGAACTCTAGTTTTCATACACAAGAAATCTTGCCACCTAGTTCATTTTATAAATACCCTGATCTTTTGAATAAGGTCTAAACCGCTCATTAGTGGGCCACTACACTTGTAACTCCCTGAATTTCGAGGGTCGAGCAAAGCTCTACTCCCGATATCTAGCACATCACTTATCCAATATAGATAATGATGTTCATATTTCATCTATATTAATGAGTTAAACATGAGCGGGATTATACTAAAACAACATATCATACTCCGAATATAATTAAATTAAGCAAGCGCAAGTCTATATATATATATATATATATATAAATATGTAAGTGTTTCACAACTTCTAGAGTATGAATATGTAACCGGGCTGAATATATACATATATTGTTTCAAAATATACAAAATGTGGAAGTGTAAGGTATCCAACTAAGCCAAATATCCCAGTGTTTCCCGCGTATCGGCACGAGGTCTATATGGACCGGCCCGAGAGCTGAAAGTAAAACTCCTCGTCCATAAAGTCCTGCTCTGTCGCATAGACTTCATCAACACCTACATCTAAACAAAGGTCTGGTTGGTGTTTTAAAACACCGTCCCAGGGTGGGAGTGAGTGATCAACTCAGTGGTACTATAAGGCAAAGGTTAACATGTTATCAAGTTAATCAAGCAGTAATGATAAAGCAACTTAACAATCACTTCCTAACTACTCTTCTTAATACAGGAATGGAGTGCAAGTAATGATGTATGCCCTCGCATCAAAGCTCCATCAAAAAGTGACTCCAACAACCAATTTCGTATATGACAGCACTCCCTTAAAATAGTGCAAGTTCATCACCTTAAAAGCACATCCTAACTAATGCAGTGCGATGCATGGTCGTGTTAACCGAGTACTTAATTAAACTTATTCATACAGCAGGTTTGGGAAGCTAGAGTACCTCCCTTAATATCATTGACCCGAACTGAAGGATCCATCTAGGTTTGTCACTCCTAGTTAAGCACATACGATAGACAAGTTGTAGGGTCATCACTCCCAATGAAAAGTAGTCGATAGGCAAATTCAAAGTTTATACTTGCGGTCACTATGGGGTGGCTCATCACCTCAGCATAGGCCGACAGCTCGAACACGGTGTCCCATACCACCATACCCGGCTCATGAGTCTTAGTTGCTCACTGGTCACTACGGGATGGCTCATTACCTCGGCGTAGGCCGACAGCTTAAACACGGTGTCCCATACCACCATGCCCGGCTCGTGAGTCTTAGCGGATCGTGGTACCATGGTTAGAGTGGGCCTTTACATCGGAGAGGGGTACCTTAGATTCAAACAGTGGTGTCCATACATGGTAAACAAACAATAGGCCAATCGGTTCGTTAGGCAAGATCAATTGGTACGGGCACACGCTGACTTAATCAACATGGAGCGTATAAGTACCCCTCGTGGCCTAACCACTGTCGACGATCATCGTGCGACTCGAATTCGTCAAGTTTACCCAATGTGGCGAGACTAATTCGGCCACCCAAACAAGGACTGTTACCGATTTCCTGGGTACGCTGTAGTCCCCATCTTACTCAGATGTAGCTCATAAATATATTTGATAATCACTTCAGCATTTAACAAACAATTCAAGTGAATCCCTCATTTGAGCATTTCATCAAACACATTGAGCATATTTCCAAACACTTGCATTTTATCCATGAATCGCGTAGCGGCAAATATGATTACATGAAAGAAAGTATACATACAAATAAGGTAATTAAGAATACTATCTTAATACTCTTAATAAATACAATTCATCAAACACTTAGACTACACTTCATCAAATATATAGACTAAGTTAGTTACAACGTATATTTTAGCAAATCCTTATACAGAGAGGTCAACATGCATATGACAACGATGAATCCTATATTAGTAGTCATGGCAAGCACAAATCATGTTTAGATGTTCATTCAAACATTTCAACCACATGGGATGCATCTTTTGTTCAACATAGTTCGTACATGTATTTTATATCGAAAACGACGTATCTAAGACAATATGGCAGCAATCAAGTCAAACATAAATCATTAGCTGACATTGAAAGCATTGATAACTATAACCTAAGCATTTATAGTCCGCACTTTTCGTCAGAATACTCGATTCGGACTCAATTTGAATTCTACGTTCCCAAAAATAGAACGTCGGGCACCTAAATAATGTAAAAGGTTAGCTTGTTTGATAAATAATTTTCTTGGATCACTATAACAAGATTAGGGTTAGGGTTTCTTACACAGAATCGTAGCCGAAACAGATTGTGTAGTGTAACAAGGAGGTGATTCGATACGTGGAGTCGTGGGAGAGAATCACTGCAACGATCTCTCAAAAGCCCTCTTCTCTGTTTCCTCTTTTTCCTTTTTTTTCTCTCTCTCCCTTAGGGTTTTGGAGAAATTTGTATATGATAGAGGTGGGGTGGTATAAAGGCTATTTATAAGCCCAGAAGTGATGTGGGTTATACCCTTTGGGTAGCTGTTTTTGACAAACAGGGCTCTCAGGGAAGCCCACTACTCACTTACGTCATAGGGTAAGTGTAAGGTCTCAAAAAAATCTATACAAAGACTCGAGTACCACCTCAGGCAGAAATCACTCAAGACCAAATTCTTTAGAAATTAGGCAAGAATTAACTAAGTGTTAAACTAAATTATCTGTGAAATTGGCACTAACTACTTTAAATACAAACTGTAAGACCCAAAACTAGCAGAACTGCTAATGCTATATTACCTGAAAACCTAGGATCAATCTCTAAACCCAGTTGCTCTCGGGAGCATATTGCAACTTCATATCAGACCTAGACCACGCGTCAAAAGTCTAATGACCCCGAAACTATACAGTTATGACCGCCTTACTAGACTTGACAACCATCTCAGAAATCAAGTCCTAATAGTATCTACAAACGCACAACTTGAGCTCGGAGCGAAGTGTGTGAGAAACGTGAATACCTTTAAAAAATGAACCCAGATTTAAGTGATTTGGGCCATTCACTTATAGGCCAAATCTAAGGTTTCAGACCATTAGATTCTAACTCAACTACACCCTCAGATCAGGGAAACACAGGTCGATATACTTATGGCCCTGATCAAGTGACGACGATCGTTGAACTGAGACTAATCTTCCGCGGTTGATCTGTAAATCTGATCAGACCGAAAACTTAATTTGATCTAGATCCGATGTCGAGGGACTTACTCTGGACCACATGCAAAAAAAGGGCCTCCATATGTGCTCCGTTGAGCCGAAACAGTCGCCCTTTGGCTATTTCCCAAGTATACCATGGCCCCGAGGCCATTTTCACCAGTTCTGGGCCTATATAAAGGCCTTAAACCCTCTCTCACCCTTCACATACGAATTTACAAACCCTAGGAGAGAAATGAGAGAAGAAAGAGAAGGAAAGAGAAAGTGAGGGATTGTTGCAGGGATCTAACCCTGCCACTCCACGGGCTAAATCGCCTCATTCGGGTCGCTATACCGGCAATTTTGACTCTGTACATGGGTAAAAAATCCTAACCCTAATCTGTTTTAAAGATCCAAATAGAGTACATGATGAAATAGCTAACCTATTTCATGCAATAGGTAGCCGTTGTACCGTAGACGAAGACTTAGTGTATAAACTGAGTTCGTTACGAGTCTAACGGTGAAAGGTGCGGACTATAAACGTTTAGGTTATGGTTTTCAAGGCTTTCAATGTCAATAATGATTTATGTCTGACTTGATTGCTATCACATATGCTTAGATACGATGTTTTTCGCGCATTACACATATATATGAACTATGTTGAAATAGATGCATTCCATGTGTTTGTTGAAATGTTTGTATGAGTATGGAATTATAACTTATGCTTGCCATGATTCATGTTTGAGGATACATGATTGTTGTAGGTGTGGAAATATCCTTGTGAAAGGATTTGTTATAATACCTGTTGTAACTACTATATCACATGTATGGCGATATGTGTAGTCTAAGTATTTGATAAAATGCCTGGATGAGAAATGCTTGTCGAAACATATTTAATGAGGGTGTTGAGAGGTGACTCTCAATCCCCTTACCTATGGTTACAATTTTCTTCCTATAACCTAACTTACTACTATGTGCTTTATGTATGAAATGCTTAGGCATGACAACGTGTGTACTGTGTTTGTTGAAATGCTCAAATGAGATTTGTATTTAGATTGATTGTCACACACTGTCTTTGACTATAATATGTGAATGCTATCATTTAAAGTGTGATTGGGGATACAATGTAGTCCGGGCAATCGGTAATGATTTCCAAGTTACTGGGTGAGGTCGTTTCGCCACACAAGACATGTTTGAGGAATCCAAGTCGGACGCTGATCATTGATAGTGGTTAGGCCACGCGGAATGCTTACGCACTCCATGTCAATTAATTTAACGACCGCTCGTACCAGTCAAGCTTGTCAAGTAACCCGATTGGCCCAATGTATGTTCACCATGTATAGACACTACTGCTTGAATCTATGGTACAACTTACCAGTGAAAAGCCCGTTTAACCTTGGTACTACGATCCACTAAGACTCGTGAGCCGGCATGGTGGTATAGGACACTGTGGTCGAGCTGTCGGCCTACACTAGGGTTACGAGCCTCCCCGTAGTGACCAGTGAGTAAACCAACCTCGTGAGCCGAATACGGTGGTATGGGACACTGTATTTGAGCTGTCGGCCTACGCTAAGGTGACGAGCCTTCCCCGTAGTGACCACAAGTATCAACTAAAGCCTATGAGGATAGTGACCCCGCAGTGGATATGCTTCATATTCAGGGGTGACGTTGCCCTATAACTTGCCTATCGTATGTGATAAACTAGGATTGACGACCGTAGATGGATCACCGTTGGGTGAATGATATAAAGGGAGATACCTTAGCTTCCCGAATCTGCTGTATGAATAAGTCTAATTAAGAACTTGGCTAATCACATAGATGTACCACATTTCTATGTGCCTTGGCATTGGAGTTGAGCACAGAGGAAGGGGTGCATGCCGTGATAGTGAGATGATGTAGTAGAGGGAGTGTAGGCGAGGGCATGCATCATTACAGCATACCATTCCTTCATTAATAAGAGTACTTAGGATATGAGTGTTGTACTGCTTTATCATTACTACTTGATTGAATTGATAACATATTAACCTTTACCTTATAGCTCCACTGAGTTGATCACTCACTCCCACTCTAGGACGGTGTTTTAAAACACCAACCAGACTCTGGTTTAGTTGCAGATGATGGCGACGCTTGCGAGGCGGAGCCTAATTTTTATGATGACAAGGAGTTCTCCTACATTTAGATATTAAGTGGGTCTATGTACGCCATATCCTGATCGACGAGGATTACTGGGATGCTGATTAGATGACATTATACATTCTATATATTTTAAAATTTTACATGTAATTAATTGACCTAGTAACATGATCATACTCAGGAGACTTACAATCACTTATATGCTTTATATACTTATCACTGTCTTCTGCTTGCGTAATTCAATTGTCTCTAGAGTATGATATATTATTTTGGTATAATCTCATTCATGTTTAATGCACTAATATAGACAACATTTAATCATCATTATTTATGTTGAATAAGTGATGCGTTGGAACTCGGGAGTTGGGCTCCTGCTCGACCCCCGATTTTCAGGGTGTTATAAGTTAGTATCAAAGCATGATTTGGATTAAACTGGACCTGTGTTATGCTAACACGATGCACGCTGGCAAACTCTGACTTAGGAGGGGGCGTTAAAATGTAACAACGATCATAGGATTCCCAGTTTCGCCGACAGGTGAAACTGACCGTTGAAATCGGGGCCCATACGCATCTGTGACCATGTGTGGTGACCCCAGATCTTTTCAAGACCATCAATCGATAGGTTTAGATGAGAATTCAGCCCATGCCACACTCAAACAAACCAGAAAATCATGAATATACGTGAGATGGGACCCGAAACCACTCAAATGGACTAAGGGGCCCAAACGATCCCAAATGGGAGGTCCAAAGTGAACCCCGCACACATACGACACCCTGGGAGAGGGGTGGCTACCGCCCTACCGCAGTGACACCGGACCGGGTCCAGCGGACCATGGCGGCGCCCCGCCCACCGCCGCGGTACCGTGCCTGGGTCTAGAGGACCACAGCGGCTCCGCGCCAACCACGGTGCACCGCACCTGGGTTGCCTGGGCCTGTCGGGCCGTGGTGAGCCGCATCGGGCCAACACATGTGGGGTGCTGTGGGGCCCACCAAATCATGTGGGACCCCTTTTAACCCTTCCATTTGCTCCATTTTCCTCCCTTACACACCTCCAAGGTCTCCAAATCTCTCAAAACCCTATTTTTCTCTCTCAAATCTCCCCTTCATTCTCACATCTTCTTCATCTTTGTCACCACATACCCTTCTCCACCTTATCGCTCAAATCCATCTCCCATCTCCCTCATTTCCTTTCCATTTAAGCACACAAACCCTATTTTGTGTCTCAAAAATCTTAAGGTATCACAATCCATCCCATCCCTCCATTCTATTTCACCTTCATGGCTTTTTTTATCTTGTGGTGGCTATTTTCTCTCTCTCCACAATTCTTTCCCTCATGGGAAAGAAGAGAGCTCCTACAGATGAAGCCGGGCTTAGCCGCCCTACCCATCCAAGGAAGAAGGCGGGCGCCGAAGATAGCACAAGCGCCACCCAAGAGCAAAGGTTGAAGCCGGATCTTGATCCCCAAATCTCAGTCGAGAGAGTTCTACCGGCGAGCTTCGAGCACGGTCGATTTGGTGGCCGTAAGGTTATGCTTGAAGCTCATGTAGACGAGAGGCTATCTAGGCTGTATCTGATGATGGACTACTTGGTGAACGCCGGGTAGGCTCCCATATTTAAGGGCAAGTCTCACGCATGTGAGAACATTGTTTGAGCCTTCTACGCCCGTATACAGGAACCATCGTTGGAGCCCCTGCAGTTCAAGATTCCCGTTGGAAAGCGGGAAGCATTGGTTGATATAAATGTGGTGGCCCGGATCATGGGAATCCCGCGTGGAGAGGTGCACGGTAACGGTAAGAATCTCAAGAACGTGCGAGAAAGAGATCGCCGCACGCGTTACCTCTGCGTCTGATTAGCTCACCGGAAGGAAGGTAAAAGCCTCATGTCGATAGAGTTGACAGACAATTTCCCCATGCTTCACCACATATTCATGTATAATGTGTACCCTAGGTGGGGCAACCGTACAGAATACACTTGATTGATGATGGATTTCCTGTATAGAGCTGGGCAGGGAGACAAGTTATGTCTTCCTACGTTCACCCTACTATAGATAATCCAGATGGCACGTTCTCCTAGGAATGATGTCTCACTTTTATTTGGTCAACTCATATGCAAGATTGCCCGAGAGTTCGCCTGCAGACTTAACATGGATGACCTTACGCCGATCCACTACATTAATGAAACTACACTCAACAACATAAAGATTGTCCCTCAACAACGTCAAGCCCGACATGACGAGTATGGGGATGAGACAGAGAGTGAATAAGAAGGTGATGCGATAGAAGAAGAAGACGAGTCAGAGGAAGGAGGCGAAAAGGAGAGAGTGAGGAAGAGGAAGAGGAGGCCCAAGGCACTGAGGAAGGCTCTCCTCCCGCCGCATAGGGGCATGATAGTGATCAGGCTACTTCAAAAGCCCGTTGAGCTCGAATCTAGGAGGGCCAAGCCGCCTTACGACAGGAGGTCGGACAGGTCCGGGCTGAACTTGGAGAGACCCGAGTTAAGCTTGAAGAGAATGAGGCCTTTGTGAAACAAAAATTTAAGAAGGTGTCTCTCACCTTGAGGGTCATCCTGTGTTGTCTGCAGGACAAGGGTGTACCTCCCCCATCACTAAAGTCAGACGACTAGTCATACATGTAGTCATCTTTTAGTTTGCTTGGTTGCTTATTTGCTTGTTTCTATATGTATAGCCTTAATAGGCTTATTAAGGTGGTAATGCGGTTTGTAGGTTTTAGTATGTGGAACTTTACTTAGATTAGCTCACATGCATCTTCTATCATGATCTATGTAATGCTGCATCTCATGTATTGTGACAATTTTGTTAAATGAAATGCATGAAGTTTCTTTGAGTTGTAATGTGAATGCTATGTAGTTGAGTTTGTGAGTATGTTGAATCTAACCTGGGTTGCACCCTATGTTGCATATAGGGAATGCCACCTAAGGCCACACAGAGTACAACACGTCTCACATTGGGTGACTCATTTGACAGGGCGCCTCCCCTAAACGATAGCCAGACGAACCCCAGTTTGGGCCTGACTCACAACACTATGCCGGATTCTTAGCGGGTCACTAGCCCCACTAATGGGTCGGCACCTGTTGCACCACCTATGGCACCACCGGTTCCTGAGCAGAACCACGCGTCTACCTCGACGCCGCACATGCCTCAGTCGCCTCCCCCTACTGATAAGTTCGAGTAGATGATGCTCTTGGTGCAACAGCAGCAACAGTAGCAATAACAACTGTTGGCCACCATCGCAGAGGTCTTTACCTAGAGTATGGGTATGGTTCCACCTGCACCTCTTGTGCAACCTGCTAGAAATGTAGGTGCTAACGGCCTTTTTGAGCAATTCTAGCGCTTCCAACCTCCTACTTTTACGGGTACTCATAGACCCGAGGAAGCCGAGTATTGGCTAGACCACATCTATAAGATCCTAAAGCCGCTGCACTGCACTGAGGCAAAGCAGGTGGAGCTGATCACCTATATGTTCAAAAAGGAGGCCAGCCTCTGGTGGGACAGCGTCCTCTGGATCATTGTTGTCGGATATGTGTGGACTTGGACAGCTTTTGAGACCCGCTTCTATGAGAAGTACTTTCCCCTCACTTATCGTCATGAGAAGGAGAGTGAGTTTCTTCGCCTCCGTCAAGGAGGGATAACAGTGGTAGAGTATAAGAACTGGTTCACGGAGCTAGCCAGATATGCTCCCCTAATATTGGCAGACCAGCCAATGCGGTGGTTTTCTGAGAGTTTGCGACCCGATATACGCTCAAAGATGTGTTGCGCAATGCTGAACTAGTGGGCATGTCTTTGCCAGAGGAGCAAGACGGGGATAGATTATCCCACACTCGTGTGCCTATGGTTCCTAGGTCACTACCAGAACTGCCGAGCAGGCCGTTCCTCAGTAAGAGACCCCATACAGACTCGCCTCCTAGACTTACGGCTCCACCAGCCCCGATGATGCGATCAGACTTGTGGTGCACATACTGTAAGAGGTCGGGCCACTTAGATACCTATTGCTTTACTAAGATGAGGGATATCGGCTTCTCGCCACCTTAGAGGATTAACTGTCAGCTTCCTCAAGCTATCTCAGTCCCACCTCTACGGTCAGCACCAGTACACCCATCTTTTCAGTCGCTTGCACCTCGATTTAATCTGCCCCAGCGACCTATGGCACCACAGCCGAACCGTTCTCAACAGGCTCGAGTACACTCACTTGCAACTGAGGCATCCGAGACAGCAGTTACAGCACTGATGGCTTTCGAAGTAACTGCGCATGTTCAAGGTACACCAATCATTTTATTGGTGGACACCGGGTCCACTATCTTTATAGTATCATGCACTGCAGTCAGAAGACTAGGGTTAGAAACTAGTCCTATGGTTGGGTTGAGACTCCTTACCACCACAGGGGCTTTCTCAAATTATACCAAGATGTGTAGGGGTTGTTCGATAAACCTGGGAAGCAGAGCAATGCTCATTGACCTGATGGTCGCCCCTCTATGTCATTACGATGTGATTCTCAGTATGAATTGGTTCACGAAGATGAGGGCAGAGATCGATTGTGATGCTAGGGTGGTGACAGCCCATAGACTGGAGGGCACGACTTTTACGTTCCTAGTGCAGGTCAGTTGGTACTACAGCATCAGTTGCTACACTACCTTGTTAGAGCATGTCGATGGTCCGACGTTGGGGAACATGCCAGTAGTTCAGGATTTCTAGGACATGTTTAGGACAATTCCCGGATTACCTCCTCAGCATGAGATCAATTTTACCATTGATCTCGTGTCTGGTGCGACACCCATTTCATTACCGATATATCGCATGCCTCCATGTGAGATGGAGGAACTGAGGAGACAGATCGATGATCTGTTGGAGTCGGGCTTCATACGATTGAGTGTATCTCCTTGGGGAGCACCTGTGCTGTTTGTAAAGAAGAAGGATGGATCACTGCGATTGTGTATTGATTATCATAGGTTGAACTAAGTGAGAGTAAAGAACAAGTATCATTTTTCCAAGATAGACGATTTGTTCGATCAGTTGAAAGGGGCATAGTATTTTTCGAAGATCGACTTACAGTCAGGGTATCACCAGTTGCGCGTCGGGTATAAGGACGTGCAGAAGATAGCTTTCAGGACTAGTTTTGGGCATTATAAGTTCCTTGTGATGTCGTTTGGACTCACAAACGCATTGGCCATGTTCATAGACTTAATGAACCGGGTGTTTTGACCATATCTATTCCGATTCGTCATCGTGTTTATAGATAACATCCTGATATACTCTAAGAGTCGGGAAGATCACGAGGAGCACTTGCGAGCAATCTTTGATACTCTCAGGAAGAACTAGTTGTTTACACAATACAAGAAGTGCAACTTCTAGAACGAAGAAGTCAAGTTCCTGGGAAATGTGGTGTCCAAGTAAGGAATAGTTGTGGACCTTACTAAGGTAGACGCAGTTCAGGACTGGGAGCAGCCCGGTTCGGTAACTGAAGTGAGGAGTTTTCTTAGTCTGGCAGGTCACTACTAGTGATTCATTCGGGACTTCTCCAAGATAGTCAGACTACTGTCTCAGCTGACTTGGAAAGATCTCAAGTTTGCCTGGAATGAGAAGGCAGAGGCAGCGTTTTAGGAGCTGAAGGACAAGCTGACATCCGCCCCTGTGCTAGTATTGCCAGAGCAAGGGGTCAAGTATACGATATACACTGACGTGTCTCGTGTTGGTTTGGGTTGTGTTCTAATGTAGAAGGACAAGGTTATTACCTATGCATCGCATGAGTTGAGGAAACACGAGAAGAACTACCCTACGCATGACCTGGAGTTGGCGGCCATCATCTTTGCATTAAAGCTCTTGAGACATTACCTTTACAGAGAGGAGTTCGAGCTCTTTTGTGACCACAAGAACCTCAAATACATATTCATGCAAAGGGACCTGAATATGAGGCAGCGACGATAGATGGAAACCTTGAAATACTTCAAGTTCGATGTCTCCTACCATCCTGGTAAGGCCAACCTTGTGGCAGATGCGTTGAGCCGCAAGAAGGCGATAGCATTTGCGGCTCCGCTGATGATAGTAAAGTGGGATATGGTAGAGTTTGTGTGGGACTTTGAGCAGAAACTTACGGTAGAGGAGCCATTCAAGAGAATCGCACATATGCGTGTACAACCACTGATCGATGACCAAATCATAGTGGCTCAGCGAGAGGATGAAGGGTTGCTAGAGTTGAGGAGACAAGCTAGTGGTGATGCAGACTCCGAATGGAGAGTTGGTACGGATGAGGGTTTACGTTATCGTGGCCGCCTATGCATCCCAAACCTTCATGACTTAAGAAAGGATGTACTCGAAGATGCTTACAATTCGAAGATGGCGATGCATCCTGGTAATACGAAGATGTATCGAGACATGAAGAGGTCATACTGATGGGACAACATGAAGGCCCACATAACAAACTATGTCTCACGTTGTCTCACGTGCCAGCAAGTCAGGGCAGAACATCGCCGACCTCCTAGACTGCTTCAGCCCATGCCCATAACAGAATGGAAATGGGATTTCATCTCTATGGATTTTATCTCAGGGCTACCGAAGACGAGGAAGGGATATGACTCTATATGGGTGATTGTGGACCGGTTGATGAAATTGGCTCATTTTCTGCCTATTAGAGTTTCGAACTCTACAAATGATTTGGTCAGGCTGTACATCAAGGAGATTGTACGTTTGCATGGAGTTCCTATGGAGATTGTGTCGGATCGAGACACGCGATTCACATCTATCTTCTGGACTCGTATCCAGGATGCAATGGGTGTGAAGTTGAAGTTTAGTACCGCGTTCCACCCACAAATGGACGGGCAGACAGAATAGGTGAATCAGGTATTGAAAGATATGCTACGAGCTTGCGTGCTTGATTTCAAGGACAATTGGAATGACTGTCTTCCTTATGCTGAGTTCGCCTACAACAACAGCTTTCAGGCGAGTATTGGCATGGCCCCCTATGAGGCCTTGTATGGGCGCCCCTGTCGAGCACTGTATCGCTAGGCAAAGGTTAGCGAAAAGTGTTTAATTGGCCCGAGTTAGTACAGGCGACCTCAGCGAAGATCGAGGTTGGGGACCATGTGTTCTTGAAAGTTTCCCCCATGAAGGAAGTCCTTCGGTTTGGAACGAAGGGGAAGCTCACACCAAGATTCATTGGCCCATTCTAGATACTGGATCGAGTGGGTGTGGTAGCATACCGCCTGGCTTTGCCCACACCACTCGTAGGCGTGCACAACGTATTTCATGTGTCGATGTTCAAGAAATACGTTCCTGATCCTTCCCACATCATCAAGTGAGAGCAGGTGCAGTTGAGTGAGGATGCTACTTATGTACTGTGACCGACCATATAGGAAGGAACAGATGTTGCACAGCAAAGTTATTCCACTTGTGAAGGTATTATGGATGCACCACACTGAGGAAGAGGTTACTTAGAAAACAGAAGTCGAGGTCCGAAAGAACTACCCTCAGATTCTAGAGGAGTACGAAAATGTACTAATTTCGAAGACGAAATTTTTCTTTAAAGGGGGTAGATTGTAACATCTCGGAAAAAGTCGTATAAAGACCCGAATACCACCTCAGGCAAAAATCACTCAGGACCAAATCCTTTCGAAATTAGGTAAGAATTAACTAAGTGTTAAACTCGATTATCTATGAAATTGACACTAACTACTTTAAATACGAACTGCAAGACCCAAAACTAGCAAAACCGCTAATGCTATATTACTTGAAAACCTAAGATCAATCTCTGAACCAAGTTGCTCTTGGGAGCATACTGAAACTTCGTATCGGACCTGGAGCGCGCGTTCAAAGTCCAATGACCCCAAAACTATACGGTTATGACCGCTTTACTGGACTTGACAACCATCTTGGAAATCAAGTCCTAATAGTATCCAGAAATGCACAACTTGAACCTGGAACGAAGTGTGTGAGAAACGCGAATACCTTTAGAAAATGAACCCAGATTTAAGTGATTTGGGCCATTCACTTACAGGCCAAATCTAAGGTTTTAGACTGTCAGATTCTGACCCAACTACACCCTCGGATTAGGGAAATTTCCCAACACAAGTCGATGTACTTGTGGCCCTAATCCAGTGATAATGACCGTTGAACTGAGACTGATCCTCCGTGGTCGATCTGTAAATCCGATCAGACCGAAAACTTAACTTGATCTAGATCCGATGTCAGGGGACTTACTCTGGACCGCATGCAAAAAAGGGTCCTCCAGATGTGCTCCGTTGAGCCGAAACAGTTGCCCCTTGGCTATATCCTAAGTATACCATGGCCCTGGGGCCATTTTCACCAATTCTAGGCCTATATAAGGGCCTTAAACCCTCTCTCTCCCTTCACATACGAATTCGCAAACCCTAGGAGAGAGAAGAGAAGAAAGAGAAGGAAAGAGAGAGAAAGTGAGGGATTGCCGCAGGGATCTAACCCTGCCACTCCACGGGCTGAATCGCCTCATCTGGGTCGCTATACTGGCAATTCCGACTACGTACTTGGGTAATAAATCCTAACCCTGATCTATTTTAAGGATCTAAATGGAGTATGTGATGAAATAGCTAACCTATTTCATACAATAGGTAGTCGTTGTGCCGTAAACAAAGACTTAGGCCCCATTTGTTAAATTTGAAGTCTAAAGCCTGAATCTGAAATTTAAAGCTGAATCTGAAATCTGAAGCCTAAATCTGAAATCTGAAGTCAAAAAACTTGTTTGATAATTATGGCTGAAGTCTGAAAATTAAGTACTGAATTTGAAACAATCTGTTTATTAACAAACATCTGAAATGTCTGAAATATGTTAATTTAACACATTTGCCCCTATCTCCTATTTGGAAATGTTTTACACCTAATGCAGATTTCTTACCAACTTTGATCTCCTTTAAACCATTCGTACAACTCAGAGCTCAATGATCGTCAACGTTATATAGCTATTATTTCCTCTCATGTGGCCCACTTGAGTCTTAGATCCACCTCTTTTTTGTCACTTGTAATAAAATTATCTTGCAAAACAAATGAATGGAGTATATTTCCTAAAAACATGGTGGTGGGCCCCACCCAGAATCCTTGCGTTGGAACTTCCTGCAAACGGCTTTCGTAGGAAATCCACGTCCATCCGATCCACGCCCGGTGTACCACATGGAAAATTGATTGATTCCTTCGTGTGGACTTGAGCCTAAGCTCATGGGCTGGACTTGAACTATGCCCTGACCTAGTGCAACAAGTACTCGACTGGTGCACTCCGCTACAGACCTGAATCACCAAATCAAGACAGAACCTCTCTAGTGAGCCATAGATAAAGAACTACACCAATTTCAAGGTTTAATAGCTGTGAATTAGAAGCCTAACATGCGTTGGTCTACTCCTATTTCTATCATTTCATTCAAATTGGGCCTGTTGTTAGCATCAAAGCCAATAAAAGTCCATGTTTGAAAATCCTAACACTTCAATTAAAGGGCATCAACCAGTCAGTTACAAAACAAATTAATCAACGGTCCATACCCAACAGGGAAATTGATGGAGATCCAATGAACATGATACCCAATTAGGAAATTAATCGGTTATATGCCATCCATACCGTTCATAACATCATTCCTACTAGAATGAACTGAAAACACAAACATTAGCATGATTTAAAATTTTAGTGGCCCCACAAATATTTCAACTGTGGACGTTTAGTTATCACATTTTCGGCCAACCTAAGCATTGGATACGGTTCATCTTTGGCTCATGTTCTAAAATGAACTCACAAAACGGATGGACGGTGAGGATTTCTCACAAACATCCCAGTGGCCCCACTTACGTTCCCAGCGCAGGACCTTCCCGCGAAAGGCTTTCGCAAGGGATCCGCGTCCTAGACTGGACAGAAATGGATTGGCTACTCCCCAGCCACCATGGTCGGTGCTCTATTAGCCCCTCCATGATGTATGTGTTTCATCCATTTTTACAGATCATTCTAGTGATTCACCCCAAAATTAGAGGGATATAAATCTCAGGTGGACCACACCATAGGAAAACAATAATTATTGGATATGCATCATTAAAATCCTCCTAAGGCCCACTATATTGTTTATTTGAAATCTAAACTTTTTATTAGGTCATACAGGCCCAAATGAAGGGAAAAAAACAAAGATCAGCTTGATCCAAAATTTGTATGGCCCCCAAAAGGTTTTTAATGGTCGACGCTCATTCAACACTGGTTCCTGTAATGTGGCCCACTTAAGATTTTGATATACCTAATTTTTTGTCCCATACCATGAAATGATCCGAAAAAATAGATGGATGGCATGGATGAAACACATACATCATGGTAGGGCCCACAGAGCACCGACCACAGTCACTCCGGTGGCAGGGGGAGTAGCCAATCCGATGGTACTGGGAGTAGCCACTGGCCGGTGCCGTGTTTAATGATGACGCGTACTACGTACTGCTCCCACCCGTCCCTGGCTCCGAATGAGCAGTTCTGTGGGTGGGCCCACCTTGATGTATATGTACATCCAAACCATAAATCCCTTTTCTCATATTATTTTAAGGCATGAAAACAAAAATGAGGCAGATCCAACGCTCAAGTGGACCACACCAAATAATAATCTTGGTTGCATTAAAATGCACCAGTTGCATTAAATGCAAGAGTCATCTATGATGTGGTCCATTTAATCGTTGGATCTATCTCATTTTTTTTTTGATGGCTTAAAATAATATGAGAAAAGGGATAGAGGGTTTGGATGTACAGATACATCACGGTGGGCCCACCCACAAAACTGTCCGTTCGGAGCTAGGGACAGCAGGGGTCTTACACAATTCGCGTCCCTTGTACGAGTGGTTCAAAGATATCAAAGTTACATGGCCCACTATGATGTTTTTTTACCATCCAACCTATTCATTAGGTCACGTTGACGTGGATGAAGTGAAAACACAAATATCTGCTTGATCTAAAACTTCTCCAGCTCTCAAGAAGTTTTTAACGGTGGATGTTCAATCCCCACCTTATGGTCCAATTAATCATTGGACTTGCTTCTTTTATTGGATCACATCTTAAATTATCTGAAAAAGTTGATAGATGGTGTGGATTAAACACATAAATCATGGTAGGGCATAAAGAAGTTTCACAGGTTAAAGGTTGATTTTGTATTACACAAACAAATGGGAAGAAAAATTTTCCGTAGTAACTTGAAAAAGGATACTTTTGGAAGTAATAAATTTTTGTTTTATGAAAAATCACGGAGCGCATTACGCGTTCACTATTATGCCAGACTTCTATCACGAAAAGAATTCGGTGAAAAACCACTTAGCGCTTTCCGTCTTGGGCATTAACAACGCATTAACAAACACCACTAAACACGAAAAATTTTTCCCATTCCGCGTTAAGTGCAAAAATTTAGCGTTAACAAACACGACCTTAGTGTACAAACTGAGTTCGTTACGAGTCTACCGGCGAAAGGTGCAGACTCTAAACGTTTAGGTTATAGTTTTCAAGGCTTTCGATGTCAGTAATGATTTATGTCTGACTTGATTGCTATCACATATGCTTAGATACAATGGTTTACGCGCATTACACATATATATGAACTATGTTGAAATAGATGCATTTCATGTGTTTGTTGAAATGTTTGTATGAGTATGGAATTATGACTTGTGCTTGCCATGATTCATGTTTGAGGATACATGATTGTTATACGTGTGGAAACATCCTTGTGAAAGGATTTGTTATAATAGCTGTTATAACTACTATATTACATTAATGTCGATATGTGTAGTCTAAGTGTTTGATAAAATGCCTGGATGAGAACTGCTTGTCAAAACGTATTTAATGAGGGTGTTGAGAGGTGACTCTCAATCCTCTTATCTATGGTTACAATTTCCTTCATGCAACCTAACTTATTACTATGTGCTTTATCTATGAAATGCCTATGCATGACAACATGTGTACTATGTGTTTGTTAAAATGCTCAAATGAGATTTGTATTTAGCTTGGTTGTCACATGTTGTCTTTGACTATGGCATGTGAATGTTATCGTTTGGAGTGTGATTGGGGCTACAATGTAGTCTAGGCAATCAATAATGATTTTCGAGTTAGTGGCTGAGGTCGTTTCACCACACAAGACATGTTTGAGGAATCCGATTTGTACGCTAATCGTCGATAATGGTTAGGCCACGCGGAATGCTTAAGCACTCCATGTCGATTAATTCAACGTACACTCGTACCAGTTAAGCTTGTCAAGTAACCCAATTGGCCCAATGTATGTTCACCATGTATGGACATTACTGCTTGAATCTAAGGTACCAACTTACTAGTGAAAAGCTCGTTTAACCTTAGTACTACGATCCGCTAAGACTCATGAGCTGGGCATGGTGGTATGGGACACCGTAGTCGAGCTGTTGGCCTATGCTGGGGCGACGAGCCTCCCCGTAGTGACCAGTGAGCAAACCAACCTCATGACCCAAATACGGTGGTATGGGACACTATATTCGAGCTGTTAACCTACGCTAAGGTGACGAGCCTTCCCTGTAGTGACCTCGAGTATAAACTAAGGCCTATAAGGATGGTGACAAGCCTCTTCATAGTGATCTAAACTTGCTTATCCACTGCTTCATATTCAGGGGTGACATTGCCCTATAACTTGCCTATCGTATGTGATAAATTAGGATTTACGACCCTAGATGGATCACCGTTGGGTGAATGATATAAAGGGAGGTACCTTAGTTTCCCGAATCTGCTGTATGAATAATTCTAATTAAGAACTTGGTTAATCACGTACATGCACCGCATTTGCATGTGCCTTTGGCGTTAGAGTTGAGCACAAAGGAAGGGGTGCATGCCACGATCGTGAGATGATTTTGGAGAGGGAGTGTAGGTGAGTGTATGCATCATTACAGCATACCATTCCTGCATTAACAAGAGTACTTAGGATATGAGTGTTGTACTACTTTATCATTACTGCTTGATTGAATTGATAACATGTTAACCTTTGCCTTATAGCTCCACTGAGTTAATCACTCACTCCCACTTTGGGACGGTGTTTTAAAACACCAACCAAACTTTGGTTTAGTTGCAGATGATGGTGACACTTGTGAGGCAGAACCAAATTTTTATGATAACGAGGAGTTCTCCTACACGCGGTTATCAGGCAGGTCTATGTAGGCCATGTCCTGATCGACGGGGATTACTGGGATGCTGACCAGATGACATTACACATTTTGTATATTTTAAAATTTTACATGTAATTAATTGACCTAGTAACATGATCATACTCATGAGACTTACAATCACTTATATGCTTTATATAATTATCACAGTCTTCCGCTTGCGTAATTCAATTGTCTCTAGAGTCTGATATGCTATTTTGGTATAATCTCATTCATGTTTAATGCACTAATACGGATAACATTTAATCATCTATGTTGCATAAGTGATGCGTTAGAACTCGGAAGTTGGGCTCCTGCTCGACCCCCGATTTTCAGGGCATTACAGTAAGTTCCCTAACAATGGATCTATGCCAGGATGTGATTTCGGTGCGATCAAATAAGCTGATCGATAGTGGAGGACGCGTGTCAGATTAACGGTCGTACTTGCTCGATCGGGGCCACAGTTATACAGATATATGCAGGAAAATTTTTATTTTCCATGAGTGGAGTTTTGTCAGAAACTGACGGTCCAAAATCCTTAATTTCACGTGTGAGCGAATGGCCCAATTCACTCAAGTGTCATTACATTTTCTAAAGATATTCATGTTTCTCACACACTTCACTTAGGGCTCAAGTTATACATTTTTGTACGCCATCTGGCCTTGATTCCCGCAATGGTTTGTTAGCCTAGTAGGACGGACATAAACCAATAGTTTTGTGGTTATCAGACTCTTGACGTGCGGTCTAGGTCTGATATGGGGTTACAATGTACTCCTGAGAGCTACAGCCTCTTGGGATTTCTCCTAGGTCTTTAAGTGATGTTGAGTCAATAATATTAATGGTTTTAGGCCTTCTCATTTGTGGAAATGGTGGCCCATCTTAATCCACCGATTATTTAGTTTATTACTTAACTAATTTCCACTTAAATTACGACAAGATACGGTACTTAGGTGGTTCTTCTTGAGGTGGTACTCGGGTCCTTATACTGATTTTTCTGAGACGTTACAAAACTCGAAACTATAAAATAATTGTCTTACTGGGCTTGATGTCCATCAAGGACGTCGAGCTGGAATAGTGTCTAGAATTGCTCAACTTAGGCCGAAGGCCGGGTGCATGGGATGTACAAATGCCCTAAGCGGAAACCTAAAAATTTAAGTGAATTAGGCTCTCTGATCTTTTGCGAAGTTGCGACTTTCTGACCATTGGGTTTCAACCAAACTCGATGTGTGAGTTAATGATATTTCACTACACATATCCATATAGTCGCGGCCCCGATGGATCATCGATGACCATCAAACGTAAGTGGGGCCCCCACGGCTAATCGAAGTGTCTAATGGCTATCCGATTCTGACAAACCATAGATCCTATAGTGGGGCACCTTTCCTCTAACACGGATGAGCTAGTAGGCCCCCGAAAGGCCTCGTAAGTCGAAAACATCCTTCCCCAAGGCAAGTTTATTAGAGAAAGGGTCATCGGGGCTATTTGTGCACATTCTAGCACTATAAATAGTACCCCTTTTTTAATCTCTCACTCCCATATGAATTTTGTGTTGCAAGAAGGAGAAATAGAGAAGAGAAGAGAAGGGAAGTGGTGTAAGAGAGGAGTGGGTTTGGAGGATTTTCCCTGCCGTTACTAGCTAGCGACATCGCCACACCACGTCGCATTGTCGGAATCTTCCCGGCGGCAATTAGAGGTAATCAGCACCTTCTTAGAAATTAGTCCTTGAGAACCAAATGCATAAGCTCTTACAATCTAACCACTTACTATAGGACATCAGTGAGCTATTAGGATTGGAAACCCTCTTTCGTTTCCATCATTTTTCAAAAATCCTAATACTAGGGTTTGATCATGCTAGGACTTAGGTCTCGAAAATGGATTAGGAGCGGCTTATGCTATTGTGAGAGATGTATTTGGGCATGGCCCTGTGTGGATGTTGTAGTACGCCAATCTCAAGCCCTGACTCGTCGAATCGAGTTGAAATTTGTGCGAACTAAGTTAGGTAAAACCCTTAACCCGTAGTTAAAACCTAATTATATTAAATTTTATATTATTAATGATGAAATTGTCGATGAATTAGGGTTTAGAGCATTTTTCTCAAATTCCCAACGCTAGGGCCGCATCCGAGTCAAGGATTTTAACTCTAAGATGAAGATCTACTCCGGTAGATGGTTCTGTCCCAGAGTACCATTCAAACGACCGGGCGTGAATGGAATTGGGTGACGAACCCTTTCTTTTGTATTAATTTAGTTTTAAGTGACAAGCCCGCACCTATGAATTGATGGTTCATACTCGGTATTGGGTGACGACCCGTACCTTATTGATGCCTTAATTTGGATCAAGGGATACTGCTGAGGAGCCGCCACATGCCGCAACGAACCACGTAATTCGGATAATGACTTGTAATATAATTGTGGTATCCTAGCTTCACCAACCTACCATATGAACTAGGACTAATAATCACTTGGCTAATCATGCATATCCTAGGATATATTATGATTTGGCGTTGGAGTCACTTATGAATGAGTATTGGCATTTGTGAAATAGGCGTGGAAGTCGCTTTTTAGGGAGTGTTGGATTGTGAAGAGCATGCATATATCATTTCATCATTGCATACTTACTAAATAGATTAAGAAACTGTTTGTTTATTATGTTATCATTACTCACTCTTTGTTGTGTTAGTAACATGTGTAACTTATTTAGTAGTTGTGCATTAAAGATAACATACTTGAGTATATAATATGTATTAGTATGTATTTGTTGTGACCCGCTAATCACCAAAATGTTCCATGTAAAAAATCTTGGGGATATTTTTTCACTATGTTGGCATTTGACGCCTCCTATTTGACATATGTAGATAGCTCGGGAATAGGACCAGTCGGTGGTGTGCTCGGGGTGAGTAGATCCCTATCTTCTTCCCGCCTGATAGTTGTTCTTCTATTCCTATTGTAATTGTTGCGATTTGTATAATTCTCACATGGGTGGTCGCAACTTTTGGAACTATAACCCCTAGGTGTTAGCCCCATATTGTTGGATCTTACTATTTCTACCTCGCTTTGGTTCCGTTAAATTGAAATGCGTTACCTTAATTATTTATGTATGAAATAAATGTGAATTTGATTTAGGACACATGTGAATTTTATTAAGCTAACACTCGAAAACTCGGGATCAGAGTCTATGTACTTGGGTACCGATTTTCGGGGTGTTACACTACTGAAGTGATGTGTCTAAGTTTTGTGGGGACCACCATGATGTTTGTGTTATATCCACACCGTCCACCCATTTGGAGAGACCATTTTAGGGCATGAGCCAAATAATGAGACAAATCCAAAGCTCAAATGGGCCCCACCACATAAAATGGTAAGGATAGTGACACGCACCATTGAAACCTTCATAGTGCCCACTATGATGTTTATTTTAGATCTAATTTGTTCATAAGTTAACAAATACATGAATGAAGGGAAAACACAAATATTAGCTTAATCAAAAACTTTTGCACCCATAAGAAATTTATAATGGCAGGCATTCAATCCCCACTTGTTTTTCTAATGGGGTCCATTTGACCTTTAGATTTACCTCATTCTTTGGCTTGTGCTCTAAAATGATCTCTCCAAATAGATGAACAGTGTGATACAACACATATATCATGGTGGGGCTCACAGAACTTAGTGACATCATTTCTTGGGTTTTCATGAGGTCAATAAGTTGTGGCACAATTTTGACCTAAATATTTGGCTCGATTTAGACATTTAATCTATTCACTCTATTCTAATAATCAAGAGCTTCGATTTAACTAGTTACTTGCCCCAATCAAGCTTCAAATGAGAAAGATATTAGGTAGACAAGATTGATCAACAACATGATAGGCCATATCTTACTATCCAATGATCAGATTTGACTGAAATGTAATCTAAACATGTGAAGCTATATTTACTCTTTAATCCAGACCAATCAGATTGTCCAAAATTAGTCTAGATCTAGACAAACTAATTATTCCCACTCAAAGAATGTTTTGGATGGATCTGATTCATTTCAGGTCATATTGAGTCGATTGTTGTTCTCTATCTTAATTAGCATGTTTCGAACACATCTGACCATTCGGATGAACCTTAAGATGGCCTGATCATAGAATTTGATCAATCTCATCATTATAAGTTATTCTTGCAATTACACTTCATTATACTTGGGCTATCATTTTTTCACAAGTGAATGTTTCTATGCATAAATGGTTAAAGGTTCAATTAGTGGATGTCCCTAGTAATTTAGTAAAAAATCATAATTTTTTTTTCAAAGATAAATATCAATTTCTTTTTAAAAATCTCTTTTTTTTTTTCAAAATGTAAATTTTTTTAATCTTTTTTTTTTCAAAACTTATTAACAAAATCTCATTTTTGTCATCAAACTTTTAAATTTTTTTCTCAAAATATAAATTATCAATTTTTTCCCAAAATCTTTTTTTTTTTTTTTTTGTCAAACTTAACAATCTATTCAAACTTCTCAAAATTTTCAAGACACCGATTTTATTTTAAGTTTTAAAAAAGCACCATTTTATTTTCAACTTTCCAATTTTCTTTTTCAAAATGATAATTTTTTGTCAAATTTTTTGTATGACTTTTATTGAAATTCAACTCTTTTCATTTTTCTTTTTCAAAATGATAATTTTCAATCTTTTTTCAAATTCATAATTTTATTGAACTTCTCAATTTTCCTTTTCAAAATGTCAGTTTTTTGTCAAAATCTCGATTTTTTAATCTCATTTTTTATCTTCAAAATTTCAATCTTTCAAGCTTCTCCATTTTCTTTTTAAACATATTTTTTTCCATACTTCTCATTTTTTTTTCAAAACACTATCTCAATTACTTTTTCAAAATATTTTCTTTTTTCAAAGTTGTCAAGATTTTCACAATTTTTTTAATCTTTTCAATTTTATTTTTCAAAATGTCATTTTTTTATATCTATTTTTTCAAAATTATCAAATTTACTCAATTTTCTTAATTTTTTTTCAAAATCTTGATTTTTATTAAATCACAGTTTTTTTTTTCAAAATCTCAATTTTTCTCAAACATTGTCAATTTTTTTTTTCTCGATTTGTTTTTTCAAAGTCATATTTTTTTTAACCTCTTAATTTTCTTGTTCAAAATGTCAATTATATATCAAAATATTGATTCCTTTTAATCATATTTTTTTTTCAAACTTCATTTCCTAAAATACAAAGGATGTATTGTGGGATTTTTTGTGCGATATTTCAAAGCATTTAAATAACAGTTTTAAAGCAAAATAATAATAATAATAATAATAGTTTCCACTCAATTGATATAAAAACAAAACAACAAAATCTTTGCATTCAATCAATTGATACAAAAATAATCTTAAATACAAATAAATACAATTAAAGCATTGAAATTCTATTAATAAAACACTTCTTACACTACAATAAAACAATTTACCACCATATTTTATTTAAAAAAAAAAACAAAAACAAAAATAGGTGCAAAAGTTAATTTACAATGGACCATGATCCGTTGCAAAAGCAAATAAAATACGTCACTAGGGGCAGTACTTTGCGATGAAGCAAAATCCATTGCAAAAAAAAATGCACAGGCAAAAGTAAATTTACGACTGATCGCGATCTGTCACAAAAGCAAATAAAATACGTCGCTAGGGGAGGTACTTTGCAACAGAGCAAAATCCATCACAAAAAAAAAAAAATGCAAGGGCAAAAGTTAATTTACGACAGACCGTGATCCGTCGCAAAAGTAAATAAAATATATCGTTAGGGTTGCTACTTTGCGACGGACCAAAATCTGTCGCAAGATATAAATTTGCAATGGACCAAATCCGTCACAAATTTTATTTTAGCGACGGATATTGGTCTGTTGCTAAATCCCTCGACTTCTTAACCGCCACAATTTTCCACAACATTTGGGCATGACGGACCTTTCCGTTAGTGATAGATCAAGTCCATTGTTAAACCAAGCCTTTTTTGCAATGGACCAAATCCATCACAATTTCGCAATTTTAGCGTAGTCTTGACTGAAGTGATTGCTTAATCAGTCAATTCTGAGGAAGAAGCAAGTTCAATGGAAGGTAAGACCATTGGCATAACTGATTTTGTAACTTCTTAATCCTAGTCAAATGTGAGTGATAGTTATTAATTGTAAAAGGAGATTGACTCTACAGGCTAGTATATTATTACCTCCTCTTGGCTTTCAATTTGATCTGTTGATTACCGAATGTTTCTCATAGGCCTTTCTAAGTCAAAAAAATTAAGTGTTTCATCCTGGGACTGAGCAGCGTCAGTAGGGATGTCTGGAGTAGACACCTCAACCTAAAGAGTTGATGTAAAAATTGACTTTTCAATGGTCGAGAGCTCCCTAGTTACTATGAAAAAGAAAGAAAGTAAATGGAACTACATTATCATTACCAAAAATGAAAGAGCATATTGTTAAAATAACATCCACTTAGATCTGACTGACCAACAACGATAATGAATCAGTCATTTGCTAGTAAAAGTTTGGCAGGATCAACGACCAAAGTCAAAGCTCGGTTAGAGTGAATGGGATTATATGGCTTGAGATATCGATTGAAATGAAGATTAGGATCATTTAAACTTTCCTTTTCATGCTGCCATTTATTAAATGCCTTATTAAAATGAGCATATTTATGTCTCTTATACACCTCTTCCATCTCCCAAAAGTATTTAGTAGGAGACACCCGGCCAAAATTTAGTTTTGTAATACTTCTCAAAGTCTACAATAGTTATGGTTAAAGAGTGAATACCTGAAGTAGTTCGATCAGATGTTGTAGGCAAAGCAGGATGAGGCGTTATAAGAGGTCCAAGCTCTGGGATCTTTGAAATAATGAAAGGAATTGTGAGCACTGGGATTGAAGCAATGGCTAAAACCATCATGGTTGGATATACCAATGTGGCCTTCTGACGCTTCAGCGTAGGTTGAACTGGCTCAACCATTTTAATAAAGAAAAGGGAGTGATCATCTTTTTTGGTGTTGGAGATAGGAAAGCCGATGTGATCGAGGTTGCCTTCCTTGATTGTGTCTTTCTTTGAACAGGAGGCATGGCTGATGAAGGAGTGATTGACTTCTTGGTGCGTCTTTATTTTTCTTTTTCTCAGCCACAGGTTTCTCCACCTTCGATGAAGAAGAAGTTGGTTGATTATTATTTCATAAGGCCCGCTAATCAATCCCATAATAATCCTTCCACCATGAGTGGAATGATTCTAATTGCTACGGATAATTGGTCAAGAGAGGGAGTGTGAAAGAAGAGCTCAGGGACCCAAAACCTTTATGGAGAGTTTGAAAGATGGCGACTGAGTCTAGGATTGGCCAATGAGTCAGAGGTTGATTACGAGTCCTGGGAATGAATGGAAAAGTGATACATTAACCCATACCTAATTGGCATGTAAGAAGAGTGGGGGCAGTATTGTTCAATTCCAGCCTTGGCATTAACGCCAGTGTCTATAGTACCAGCACATGGTAAGTCTCTACATATCAGATAGCTTTTCCAAGTTGCGCCCCTGAGGTTTTCCATTTTGTTGTCAGTCAATTCATATTCTTCAATGAACCATACCAGGCCAAATTCTTTATATTTGAAGGGACAAAGAGTATGACTGGACTTATTGAGGGTGAAAGAAATAAAGAAATTCATATCAACGAAGAATAATTATGGAGCAGAGAATGTTGCGACGGCCAAAGGAAGTGAATTCAATGTCCATTGGGGCGGATTTCATGATTTTTGCTTCAAAATATTCGTAAAACCATATCTGGAAAAGTCAAATAGGCCCACCAAAGTGAAAGAATCCTTTAGTAGTTGCTTCATACATGCTACGGTAAAGGTGACCGACCATGAAAGGGGCAAGGGCAAGATGATGTCCTTAAGCGAGCGCCTCAACCAAGTGAATATGTTCCTTAGTGATTTGCAGAGCACTCACACACAACAAAAATTGGCATATCCACATCAACAAGAACGTCGTATATATGTTCTTATTCATCTACTTCATCCCGAGACTTGCGTTGAAAAGCCATGAAGGTAGAATATGCATTGCTGGTCTTGTCTAGGAGAGTGAAGGGATGTGGATTTTTCAGGCTCGCCAAAGGGAAGAAGGTGAGTGAATGCACATATATCCATGACCGATGGACCCATGGGGCCGCATCCGAAATGGAGTACATTGGTCGATCGACTTTAGAAAGTCGATGTTACTATAAGAAGGAAGGAATTGGTTGAAAATTTGTGTAGAGAAAGTTTGATGTACTCATAAATTCTTACTTGCTTCCACGTATCACCATGTTGTGCTTCAACGCGAGCAAACCACTCAGCCCAGCCATTCATCGCTTTCAACCAAGCTCATGAGGAGTTAAATGCATTGGAGGGATCCGAAAGACCATCCGATTGGATAAGTAGAACTTCATCAGGGCACTTCAGAAAACTAGGTTCGATTTCATGAAGTTGTTCATAAGTGATTGCCAGATGGAAAGCAGGACCAAGCTCAACACTACAATGTTTGGTTTAACTGGAGTATTGAAGAGGAGATCATTAATCACTCTTGATGATAAGACATCAAGGCCTTTAATGAAGGATTCCAAGTGGAAAACTGGATCAGATGAAGAAGAAGATGCAGACATGGTGATGATTTGAGGAGAGGAAATTGGGAAGTGTTTATGCAAAAGAGAGAACAAAGAGAGAGGGGAGAAGCACTGACTTAAGAATTGCTTATATATTGGTCGCAATATATGCATTAATGAAGAGAAAATCATGACTCCCCATACTATACGCTTTTATGCGACGTGTTACGTGGACGGCGTAGAAGTGTGAGACAAAATATTTCTTGATACTATATTGGTCAAGTATAATCAATGGGGAAACAACATGAGGATTAACGGTCAATTGCATTTATGATATCGGGCAATGGAACAAGGTCGTTGTCACATTTTTACCGAAGGCAAAGCAAGGTTTGCGGGGGAGGGGGTAATGTTGTACCATATTTCTAGCAATTTAGGGAAAGCCAATAGGAGGGTGACATGTGGAATTGTACGAGGAATAGGAAGTGGATAAAAAAGATCTTCAAAGATTTGGAGCATTTTTTTTTTACGGGCTTACAACTAGCATAAGGTTAGTCCTACACGTCGGTGGATGGTTGATGTATTGTTGCAGTCGATATACAAGCGCGGTCGAGCTGTTTAAGATGTAAAAGGTGACCGAGGACAACCAAAACAAAACTTTTGCCAATAAAAGTGAAGCAAGCAGCCGAGAGACGTTCATAAGTAAAACGGTTGTAAAGAGAAACATACTAAAACAATGATCTAGAAAAGTGAAGAATTTAAAAAGGCTTTTGGAATGTTGTAACTGTTGTAATAATGGAAGAATGATCTGGAAGAATAAGCTACAACAAGAATCTATAAATAGCAAAGGAATGTAATAGAAAGGATCCCAACCAACAACCAATCCAACACAACAATCAAATAAACTTTATCTTATCAATTTACTTTATCCCAACTTATCTTAGGAGTAGCAGTAATCAAGTAGCGCTAATTCTTAGCTATAATCTTTAGTTGTAACCCAAGTCTACGCTCATCCTTTAGATTTGTTCTTTATCCAATATCAAGCACTTCTTTTAAGAGACGCATTCTTACCCTTGCTCCTAGTAATCAATTGTGAGTTTTTTTCTGTTTGATTTGCACTGGCATTCTGAAAGTCTTTTCTCCTATAAGGCACAAAGTAACCCATCTGATTATCGGTTGATTTTTATCAATTCTGCAAGTGGCTGAGTAAGTGACCGATTTCTCACAATCTGATCATATACATTTATATGGACATTAGTTTATTTTAATGCTTGGGATTAAAGTTAATCAATATAGATCAAGCCGTTGTACCGATTCTTGCACACCGGCAAATTTAAAACAAATTGAGCAACCAACCAGAGCATTAACATAATTCAATACTCCACTTCTTTTCTTTTTCTTTTTTAATAAAGTTGCTCGGGCATATTACACTTCATACCCATTTTCTAATAAGGACACCACTGCACACGCATGTGGTGTCCTTACTCTTACCCCGTGGTAGACTCACAAGAGCTTCAACACCCCAAGGTCAAGGGTTCAAGTACCCATAGTTGGTGAAATCCATCAAATCCATCGATCAGAACAGCACCACTACATCGATTCCATGCTCCAAGAATCAGGTAGATCCACTCGTCAGGTCGGCAACAGTCAGCAAAACAAATGTACTGCTCTAAACTTGGGCCGGAGTTTTCTAAACCATCCATTTCTTTCTAGTGTTGGTGCCCTACATGGACTTCTTTTGTTTTTTTGGTCCCCTACATGCCGGTGCCCAACTTAATGTATGGATATGTGCCATGCTCGCAAACTTGGAAATGGCCCAATACTTGAGCCATAAGTCTAATCACTGTGACACAGCTGGTGTATATTGAATCTCACACAAGTGTGCCACATTCGCATGCACTTGTACTTACATAGATGGGCAGGATTCTACACACGTGGACATACCAAACCTCATAAATTACATATTCAGAAAAAGATTGGGTCTTAATTCTATATAACATGCACTTGTTTGGACAACATGAATACACAAATTAATAATACAACTAACAAACACCTCGATAACTAATTATCAAACCTTCGGGTTGCAATGGTACAATGACCGAACGCAATGCATTCGACGGCTCCGATGGGGCCAGGGCCTCATTACAGTTAACAATCTTCCTACATGTATCTACTAGACATTGCCTGCAATTGGGACAAGACAAATGTGATGAAAGCCATTTGTCGATGCAACTGAGATGGAATCCATGGTTGCACTTGGGCAAGACCCGCACCCGCTCACCATCGAGGAAGTCCGAGAGGCAGATGGTGCACTCGGGCAACTTCAAGCTCGTCGAGTAGGTTAGCTTCGGTAAGGCTTTGAGAGCTTTCCTATCGACACCTTTGTTGGTTGGGCGGGCTATTGTGGCCCGATCGCTAGACTGGAACGCCAGTCGGTTCGAGCGCCCTGGTGCACACCTGATGATTGAGTTGATGGCCAGCGCGCAAATTACCGCACAAAGGAGGATGGCAAGGATCATGGCGACGTTGGCACCGAAGGCGCTATTGCCCAGGAGGGGCTGGGATGCGATTGGCGCAGCTGCTACTGTGGGATGTGGATGGTAGAACGGATTGTGTAGTAGCAGCTTCCTTGAGTAAAAGTTGCCTAGAAAAGAGCCAAACAAGGAAGAGGTGGAAGACAACATGGTGAAGTAGATGGAATTTGATGGAGTTGGGTGTGATGGAAGAGAGATATAAATAGAGAAGGAAGAGTAAAGGGTCGTAGTAGCTTTATCCACAATATTATATGCTCTTTGATCCAGTCCACAAATTCATGTTGGCCCAAATGGGGCCATGCATGATCATGGTGTACCCGTCGGATAGGAAACGGATTGCCCACCAGCCACCAAGTGGGACCCATGCATGATCACGGTGTACCCGTCGGATGGGAAACGGATTGGCCACCAGCCGGTGGCTGGTGGTCGGTGCTCTGTGGACCCCACCATGATGTATTTTTTTCATCCATTCCGTTCATCTATTTTTATAGATCATTTAAGGTTTGATCCCAAAAATGAGAGGGACATAAATCTCAAGTGGACCACACCACAGGAAAACAATAGTGGTTGGATATCCACCGTTAAAATCCTCCTAAGGCCCACTGTACTGTTTATTTGACATCCAATCTGTTGATTAGGTCGTACATACCCAGATGAAGGAAAAAACAAAGATCAGCTTTATCCAAAAACCCCCAAAAAGTTTTTAATGGTCGACGTTCATTCAACACTGTTTCCTGTAATGTGGTCCACTTGAGATTTGAATATATTTCATTTTTGGTCTCATAAAATAAATTGATCTACAAAAATGGATGGACCGCATGGATGGAACACATACATGATGGTGAGGCCCACAGAGCACCTACCACCAGCCATTGGCTGCTGGCATGGGGAGTAGCCAATCCGTTTCCCGTCGGATGGGACTCACAGGGATCGCATCCTGATTGAGCGATCAGATCTACCGTCCAAGTTCATCACCCCGTTTTCGCGTGGAGGAGAATATCCAACCATTGGTATTTCTGGGTTATTGTAATCCTCTGATCGGTTCCTATTATCCAACGGTCTTTGTTAATTATGGTTTGGCTTAATTGGGCCCCACAGGAATTTATACGATGATCAAAGTACTAAAAATTTGCATGCCAACATGACGCATGCATTACTATATAATTTATGAAATCCAAGTGACTATTTTTTTTTTAGCAAATATTCTAACTCACGGATACTCAACTGATTAGAAGGTAACCCATTGCTTTGCCTTTAAACGCACGCACTCAATCTCGGAGTATCTTTTCTTGGCTGAGTCAACGCGCATAGCTTGAAAGAAGAGTAGGACCCTCACTCAGCCTGGGCTTTCAATTTTGACAAGTGGGGTCCATTGCTCAGTGAACCACACCATTGGTGTACTGGGCTAATCTTGATGGATTGATGCTTGAATTCTCCTAAATTATACAATTACTGCTGTTCGATCTCTATGCTTACGAGTAAAAAGGATGCATTGTCGTGGAGAATGGGGAGATTATAAGCTACCATTTAAGGGAGAGGGAGGTGTTTACACAGTTCCAGCAAACACAAGGCTATACCTGTGAATGAGAGCCTGCATTTAGTTTACATGTGCGATTTAGGAAGTGTAGGCCGGCGTGCCAGATTCGTAACCGAACTCAATGTTTGATTGAACGGTGGTGATGTAACACCCTGGTTCTCGAAATCCAAGTAGTATATTACTCATTTTCTAAAAATCCAACAGTTAACTTTTAAAGATAGCCTAAATTTCATATATATATTTTTTCTTTTTTTTCTTTTTTTTCAAACTGAGCAGTTTAGCGGAAGAGGATCAAATCAAACATAAAGGAAACTCTGCATACATGTTCAAATATACGAGCGGTTGCCCATAGGGCTTATACAAACTGATGTCTCAATATTAACAAATACAATAAACAAACAATTTAACATATGAAACATAATAAAATGCAGCTATGCTTAAGCTGCACGACCACACAACTTCTCTTAAGCAAATACAACCATGCATCCTTAATATTTATACCCGACTACTCATAACTCTGAACATGAGTATCATTTAACTAACTGCACTACTTGTACGGTTATATATTCAAATAATGAGTGGCCGGCTCAGTGTGAATTCTCCTTAAGATTACTTACTGTCGCATTAGCCAAGTATAATTAAAACAAGCAGTAATAGCAATTTACATTGTATAAAACATTCGGGAAGTCTTGTTTAAATGTGTGAATGCATCCACGTGCTCGCAAACCTGGGTATGAACATCCAACTGGCAAAAAGGTCTCCCAATGAGAAGTAGCCACTAGGAAAAGTACTCAAAAGTACACCCTAAGGAGAACTAGCCACCCAGAAAAACTATGTAACGAGGACACCTGAGGTGAACTGGCCTCCCAAAAAAGTACTCAACCACATAAGTATTATTTTATTTCATTTTCAAGTGCTCAAATAACAATCCTAAACACAAGCATATATAGCAGTTCAGTTTCTTTACTCTACTCTCGATGAACGCAATCTCCCTAAGTATACCGAATTTCAGCATCGGAGGTTTTAAATCGGGTTCACCTCTAATCTTTATATTTATACATAAGGATCACGGTCCTATATAAGAAACAATCTAATACGCTCCCACTAAAGGTTCTCATAAGATAATTTAGTTGGTTTTCTATCGGCTAACCAAGAACCTTGATCCTAATCCAATGACCTATGTTTGCTCCCATTGGAGGCTCCCACAGAGAGTAGCACGTACACACCCATGTCCAATGAATTCGGCCCTACACAAGAGCCTAGGTCCTACACAAGAACATATTAAGTTTGGGTTACAAAATCTTACCGTTAATCTTATATAAGGAAATATAATATGGATTCATACATAACACTTACTTGTCGAATTAAGCCCATTTGATGCGTCATCTTGGGTTGCTTGATCAATGCCCTCTCATGCTTCAATCTGCTCCTCTTTTGTTCTCTTGATTGTTAACATTAATGCTTTATCAATGCTTTACCTCTAAGATCAAACACCTTGCATGCGATGCTCCATTGAGGTGACCAAGGTAATGGGAAGTTGGGTGAGTCTCCTACAACACATGAGAATATTATAATTCTTAGGAGATTCATCTAAATGAGTGTTCTAGAGGATTTAGACAAGTGGTATAATAATAAGGTTGGGTCTAATCTCTAGAAAATGGTGGAGATTGAGTTCATCTTTAACATCGAGGTTGGAATCCTCATTAGAGTAGTAAAGCTCAAAAAGATGAATCAAATCTAATGGGATTAGAGGCTTAGGGTCTGGGATATGAGTGGGGATTCACATAAGCTTATATTATACCAAAACCCATAGGAATGCTCAAAGACCGAATATTCTTTATAAAGAAATCAACATCCATTGGTCATAAAATGGGCAGAAATCTAGTCTTCGATCCGACCAAACATAGCTTTGGTCGCACCGAATTAGCCCATGGAATAACCATGAAAGCTACTAGACAATTTTTTCCACCTTTGGTCAGACTGAATAAGGTCTTCGGTCGCATCGAGATCGACCAAAGGATTCTTCTGCTGGAGCCGAATTACGGAAATTTCAAGGCTTTGTTGTTGTCCTGTTTTGAGCACTTTCAATGGGACCGAATGTAGCCTGAAATTATATAATTTGTTTTATAGCAACTCGGGACATCTAAAGTAAATCTAAGCATGTTCAATTAAGGCTTTAAAGCTAAAGGATGATCAATAAAAGATTTACCTATTAGGGTTAAGATCATCTAGAGGTTTGGGTTATTTTGAGTCAAGTGTTATGGTCACCAAGGCACCTCATATACTTGTTCTTTGCTCCTTGATACTTCACATCCTCTTGTATCTTCGGTCTTCAGCTTCCAAGGACTCAACTAACTACACGACACATGGACTCATATGATTGACAAATAAGGTGCATAAATTAATGCACTAACAATTCTACAAGTCATTAATTTACCAATTATAAGAACATATTAACAAGGCAATAAAGGGTTCTTATAAACATTAAAATATGCAACATCTTTATTATGGTCATTCAAAAGATATATCTAGCGTACATTCTCACTGGAGGTTCCTGCAAAAGACTTTAGTTGATTTTCAATCAGCTAACCAACAACCTCAATCCTAGTCCGAGGACCCACGTTTTCTCTTGTCGATGGCTCCCATGGAGACTAACAAATACACTCAAGTCTAGTGAATTCAGATATACACAAGAGCATAGCTCCTACACAAGAACCTATCAAGTTTAGATTATAAACTCTTAACTAGAGTTGGGCATTGACTCGAGTCAGATCGAGTTAGGGCTGACTCGACTCGATCCGGTTTTGAAATAGGCCTAATCCGAACTCAATCCGACTCGATACTGAGTCCAGCATGCCTGACTCGATCCGAGTCCGGTCTTGCCTAAACTGTAAGGCCCGTATCCAAGTCCGTACCGTTCCTTAGACTCCAGCGATCTTCCCCGTCGAATTCCAGCGACCTGCAACCTATAGACAGCATTTGCACGCGACCCTAAGTCGCATTCTGAAGATCTAAGTAGACTCAACTAGAGACTTATACCTTAGCGACCGTACCGTCGCCGTGGTTTCGACGCTGTGTCTCACGCACCAATGCGATACTCAAGCTAAGACCTGTGGGCCTACGTATATCTCAAGGAAACACTGCGTGTTACGAATTCATCGATATGATGGAAGAAGAAAGCATGGGTTAGTGGGCCCGCTGGGCAGTGAGGTCCACATGATGTGTACATGAAATACATACCGTCCATCTAGTTTTCATGATCATCTCTGGACCTTAGAGCTGAATAGATCCAACAGAGCAGGACTGTCTAGCAGCAGCAGGCCATCTGTTGTGATGATGCGTCTGTCCATCCTAGCCACTGTAATGTTATTTGCCCTCTAATCTGAGGGCTATGGGGCCCACCATGATGTGTTGTATACACATCGCCCATCTACCCCTATCATACAGGGCCATGGGCCCCATTCCTGAGCAGATCCAATGCCCAGATGGGCCAAGCACTGCTGGACTGACCATCCAACAGCTACTGGCCCACCATGCTATATATGTTTTATCCTTGCCATCCATTTGTTTTAAGGCCGACCTAGTCAAGGCCCATTTTCTAGACGACCCACATCCAAGTGGGACTCACTGTTATGTGTTTTATCCAACAAACAGCCCACCTTGCTGCATGTGTTATATCTGAGTTGTTCATCTGGTGGGGCCCATCTGTGACGTATAGGCCCACTATGAGGTGTATGTTTATCTAGGCCGTCCATCAGTACGATGCCCAGCTAGGGCAATAAGGCCCACCTTGTATGTATGTGTTTTCCGGACCATCTAGCAGGTCCAAATGACCCTACTAGGCTGACTGCCCACCACAGGCCTATATGATGTATGTGTTGTATAACCTCGTTGTCCATTCTCTGTGGGGCCCATTTATGATGTGTGGGGCCTCCCCCACACCTTCCCACAGCATTCCCCCGGCCCACTCTTCAGTATGGGCCCACCATGATATAGCAGATCCAAATCTAGGGTGGACGCCCACCAGGGACTGGCTAGGCTGAGGCGTCCCACTGTGGGACTGCCTCATGGGGCCCACCATGATGTATGTGTTGTATACGCAACACCCTTCCATTTTACTAGTTCTATAGGGCCGTGGGCCCCATTATCTTGTAAAATCCACCATGATATATGTGTTATATACACACTGTCCATCCATTCTGAGGATCATGGGTTGTCTTATGCAGGCCCACTATGATGTAGGTGATTTTGTGCTCGCTGCCTATCCATTTTCCAGATAGTGTAAGGGCCGAGGGGCCCCGTTGTGATTTAAATTCAAATCTTAAGTGGACCACACCTTAGGAGCAATAGTGGTTAAACGCTCACCATTGAAACCTCCTGAGGCCCGCTTGATGCATGTGAGGCCCATTACGGTTGTATGATAAGACCATTGTGATTGTATGCGAGGCCCATTGTGAATGTATGAGGCTCATTGCGATTGTATGAGGCACATTGTGATTGTATGAGGCCCATCGTGAGGTGTGAGGCCCGCCATGATGTGTGTGTTATATGCACACTATCCATTCATTTATACAGACCATGGGCCACCTTATACAGGCCCACCATGATGTATGAGTTATGTGCCCATTATGGGGCTGCCTTGTGAGGCCTACCATGTGTGATGATGTGCATGTGTTGCCCATCCATTTTCCAGATAGTATATGGGCCGTGGGCCCCATTATGAGTTAGATTCCATATTCCAAATGGCCCGTACCTTAGGAGTAATGGTGGTTAAATGTCCACGTTGTAAAACTCCCTAGGGCCCATTGTTAAGCCTATACCTTGTTGAGTTAACCTAATCCATTGGGCCCCTATCGATATTAGAAATAAACACCTTCCCTTATTGAGTTATCCCAAACAGTTGGGCCCCCATTGATATTAGTAACACCCATCTCACTTTATTGGGCTAACCCAAATCATTGAGCCCCCAATTGTAACGCCCTGAAAATCGGGGGTCGAGCATAAACTCAACTCCCGAGTTCCAGAACATCACTTATGCAACAAAATGAATGATGATTGAATGTTGACTGTATCCGTGCATTGAACATGAGTGAGATTAAGCCAAAACAGCATATCATACTACGAGAGCAGTTAATTTTGCAAGCGGAAGACTATGATAGATAGATAAAATATATAAACTATGATGAGTCTCCGTGAGTATGATAACATTACCAGTTAAATAAATACAAGTACGCTTCTAAAATATACCAAATGTGTAAGTTTACTATCTTCTATCCCCGCACACGGCCCCATAATACAAGCAGTCTTGAGACCCGACAGAGGGTTATATGATAGGAGAACTCCTCCTCATCACCATAGAAGTAGTCCGGCTCTGCTTCATAAGCATCGCCATCATCTGAAATTCAACAAATCTGTTTGGTGTGTACAACACCGTCCCGTAACGTGGGAGTGAGTAGCTAACTCAGTGGAACAATAAAGCATAAGTTATCATGTTATCAATACGATCAAGCAATAATGATAAAGCGAGAATCAAACACTCCTAGTTACTCGATTAATGCAAGTATGAATGCAGGTATGATGGATGCCCTCACCGACATACTCCCTCATGCGACACCATCTCACGTTCGCGGCATGCTTACATCCCACAGTGCTCCACATCTTCCAGGCACATGCGATGCATGATGAGCATGATTACCAAGTTTTTAATTAGTCCATTTCAAACAGCAGGATTGGGAAACTAAGGTACCTCCCCGTATCATTCCCAAACATGATCCATTCTAGGGTCGTCACTCCTAGTTAATATCGAACGATGGTGTGTTTTCTAGGTCACCGCAGAGGTCGCTGTGGTCGTTACGCACAAAGGTTGCACCACTCCCCATCACCCCTTAAACGATTCATCACTATACGTAAACAGCCTAGTTCATACTCTATATATCGCGGCGAACCCTAAGGCGCACTGCAACTTCGAATATGCTTGCATGGGTCACTACAAAGGGCATTGTGGTCATTGCGCACAAAGGTTACACCACTCCCCCATCACCTTATCAATGTAGGCCGACAAAGACGAATATAGTGTCCCATACCACCATAATCGGCTCACGAGTTAAGTTGCTCACCTGGTCACTACGGGAGGCACGTAGCCCCGCGTGGCCAGACGGCTTTCGACCACGGTGTCCCATACCACCATGCCCGGCTCATGAGTCTTAGCGGATCGAGGTACCATGGTTAATAAGGTTTTCACTGGTAAGTTTGGTACCCTAGGTTCAAGCAGTAGCGACCAAACATGGTGAACATACATTAGACAAATCGGGTTACATGACGAGCTCGGCTAGCTCGAGCGCACAACAAGTTGAACGACATGAAGTGCATAAGCACTTCGCGTGGCCAACCACTATCGCCAACCGAAGTACGACTCGAGTTCGTCGAACACATCTCACGTGGCGACATGAAACTCAACCACGATCTCCAATCTAGTACCGATTGTCTGGACTATAATCATAGCCCCAAGCACAATCAATTGTCATCCATAGCATGTGGAGTAAAGCATGATAGACAAAGTAATTCAAGCATGATAAATAAAGTAATTCAAACATGCTAGTAGGCATGTTAAAAGCATATTATAAAGCATGATATAAAGCATGTTGTAAAACACTACATTAATAAGAATACAAACACATGTATTGTAAGTAAGTGGTTTAAGTGATCAACCTCATGGAGGTAATCATACACGTCGCTAGGGTAGTTGAGAATCCAATCTCAACACCCTCCTAAGGCATCAACATTCAAACACTTGCTCACACAAGCATTTTCACAAACACTTAAGTACACTAGTACAACATACATGGTGTATGTTAGCAAAACATGTATTAGGGCTATCCTTTAGCCAAGTGAGTATTTTATTCATGTATAATATATTACTACAACAAATAATCATGATAAATACATCTCCAAAATTTATACGTATACAGTATTTTCTGGAATACGCATTTTCAAGTGTATACAAGCAAACATGTATTACGGTGATTCCCTTCGCCAAGAAAATATTTTATACGCACATAATATATTTATACGACAATTAATCATGACAAACACATCGCTAAAATATACATGTATACGGTACTTCTTACAATGCCGTATTTCTACATACATAGTGTTTATTAGTAAACATGTATTTAGGCGAATCCTTTCACCAAATAAGTATTTTATCCATACGTCATATATCCATACGACAAATAAACATGTCAAACACATTTCCATAAAAAATACGTATACGGTATTTTATACGAATACCTAGAGTATGTGAAATTCCAAATTCTACAATTCTAATCGAAACAGAAAACGGAAAGCACTTTGTACATGTGCAATTGCATGCAAATCATGAATCTACCATTATCTGACATTGAAAGCGTTGAAAACTGCAACTTATACACTTAAAGTCCTCACCTTTGCCTTTGGAAATGCAACGAATCAGCAAGGGTAGAAGAACTTCCGTATACGGGAGATTTCTAGCCTAAAGAGCGAAATCGGTTAGTCGTTACACATCCCACATCGATTCTACCTCAAATCAGACCTAGGGTTAGGGTTTCTTACCTTCAAATGGGATGAAAACCGCCGGAAAAACACCTGGAATGAAGCGGTGTAGGCCGTGTAACAGTCCAAAGCAGTAGGAGGAAGATCTCCCACAAAACCCAAGCTCTTCTCTCTCTTTTCTCTCTCTCCCTCTAGGGTTTTTCTCCAAAATTCGTATGGCTGTGAGAGGGGCTGTTCTAAGCTCCTTTTATAGCCAAAAACATTCCGAAATTAGACTCAGGTTCAAGGGGTACTGCTAATATAGGATATTCGTCGCTTTTTCAGCTCAAAAGGGAAGTTCTGGTGGCCCTCCTTGAACCAAACGTCAGACTTAAGCTCACCATCTATGGATCTACGTGGGATTACGTTTTTGACTCGATCGGATTCCCAGATCACACGTGGCGGACCACTTTCAGTTCGACGGTCAGTGGGCCACGATCAGAAATTCTAAGTACATGTAAATGTTCCTGAAATTTTTCTTAATCCGAGGGTGTAATTTGGTCTGATTCTGACGGTCAGGTTGCTTAATACTGACGCGTCAACGAATGATGCCAGATCACTATTCCAGATATTTATTTTGGATGGGAATAGTGTTTTTCACACTCCTCGCTCCGAATCGAAACGAATGGCCATGGAACATCGGATGGAGCTGATTTTTGAGATGATTGTTAAGCCCGGTGGGCGGTCCTAGTTCCTTAGCTTCGGGTTAATCGGACTCCGATGTGCGATCTAGACCTAATACTGAAGTTTCGTTTCATTCCCGAGAGCGAGACGGAAATGAGTTTGGTTCTAAACTTTAGGGTAACCTAGCGCCAATGATTCTACAAGTTTTGGGTCTTGCAGAACGAATTTAAAGCGATTCGAACAGATTTCGTAGCTAATCTGGTTTCACACCTAGTTACTTTGTCTCATTTCTAAAGGATTTAGTCCTAAGTGAATTCTGGTCGAGGTGGTACTCAGGCCTTTGGAGTTTGTATATAAAGTGATCCAAGTTATACTACTTAGCTAGTTTAAGATAGTGTCTAGGGTGAAAGTTCTTAGAAAAATTGGAAGATCAAGGTGATGAAGGGTGAGGTTTGTGAAGGAAATGAGTTCAAAGGCGGCTTTAGACTTTGGGATTCAGTTCTGACAAGTTAATGAAGTATTAGGATCGACCCATTGCCTAAGGACGTCTAATCCCAGGTTGGCAAAAATCCGGGGCGTTACACCAATGATGCCAGCGCTTTCCACCACACCTTGTTGTATGCCCATTGACTCACCCCATGAGGTCTAGCCTTGATGTAGTATGACATCTAGACCGTCCACTATCTATAGGTGAGTGCGTCATCACCCCTTGCTGTAGATGAAGAATCTGTGGTATCAGGTTAGTATATCCACTGTTTAGAACTGATCTTGATGTTTTAGACTAGATTCACCGTCCTTTTGTGGACCCCATCATGTATTTAGGCCGGTTATTGTCTGCTACATCTGAGAACATGCATAGTATTACATCATGATATATGCCCATACGCATCATTTGTATGCTTCTTATGAAGAGTGATTGATCATAGCATATGTCATTGGGCTGATTTTTTATGGGACCCCCTGAGAGACGGAGTCGCCCCACATGAGCGCGCAGTACGCGCAGGATTGGTGCATGACTGGATGGTGTGACTCATGTTTTGTGTGATATGATCACTTTGTGCCTTAGCGACATCAAGGTTATGGCCTTCACAGGCATATCGTAGATGACCAGATGGGACACCGGAAATATTTAGGACTCAGCATATGGGCACTTTGGATGTCCATGGGTGAAAATTCTTAAACCTCCGTGGCCAAGGGATGCTTCAACGTCCAGACCGAGTGGATACATGAGCGTCTGAGTGCCGAATATTAGTAGGACGTGTCTCCCACTGTGTTGTGGTTAGTTGAAAGGGGGTGTAGCCTTATTCGCCCAAGGGTAGGGGTAAAGCTAGGCTAAGTTTGACCAGCTCGTAAATGGGTCCGCTATCGACATGCCGGGTAGATATTGGTAGACTACTGGCCAGGCGGATAGTGAGGTCTCTTCCACTTACATGGTTGCACGTCCAGTGGGTGGCGATCTGGTGTTAAGTGTACTAAACCCTGGTGATATCCCAGAGATGTACAGTACCGATATTGTGACGCCCCATCACTATTGCACACGTGGGCGGGCACACGTGAATAGACGCTAATGTAGGCAGAGACTAAGGGCCTGGGCGAGCTACCATTGATTGGCAGGCTACTGTGATAGTAGGTTACTGTGCATACAGTGAGGCGGAACCTTATCCCACATCAGAAGTGCTGAGGCAGTCATATATAGACTTGTTGAGCAGGAGTTGCATACTCAACACTTGACTCATTCATTCATTCATTTACTATCCACTCGGGCTGGTGGTGCGCAACCAAAGCACTATGTGTACCTTCGCAATGGCCAGGATTTAGGTTGAGCGCGCGACCAACCTAAGATCAGGAGTTTACCGCATTGAGTCTAGCTATCCAAATTTAGGTATGAGACTGGTTTGGATAGAAGTCTCTTATGATGAATCCCACAGCTTGCGATACCACATATGTAACACCCTGTCCATTCTGTACCATTTTCGATGCATACATACACAATGATCGATGCCCTTAGCTAGACCTGGATTGACTGTTCATAGTACACACCCAACTGACCAGAACCCCAAGACCTCGAAACCTATCTCATATCGACCGCCCCGTCGCTACGATCGCGTAAGTACCACCCGTGCGTCTATACAATACTCATTAGTGAGATACGCCGTGAAGAATCATTAGTGTATCATGTGTGCAAGGCGCCATGTACTTCATTCCACACATGTGTACAACACATGTCATACACACATGCACATGCCACACATGGGTGAGAGAATCTCTACCCATGTGTGTGATGTCACACACCCATACCTCCCATCTCTCATATCTCCCCAAAGTCAACACCTCTTCATTCCATACCTTAAGCATGACATCATCACACCATGTTATCCTATGCTCCTTTAATCCACCATTAATTGCAAATCATGAATTAATTGATATAATCCTAATCTGAGCTAACCAAGATCACATTAATTAAATCTAACCACATTTTTAATAATTTCTCTACATATATCCCTTCAACCCTTAGCATTTTATCATTTTCCTACACATGGAGAGAGAGAGAGAGAGAGAGAGAGAGAGGAGTGATCTTAGTGGGCCATCAACTCCATCAATCACATTCCTTCCATCCATCTCAACCATCAATTCCATCTCTTCTATCCATCTCAACCATCCATCTAATTCATCAAGGTGAGTACACCCCCTCTACTCTTGTGGTTTGTTTTCTTTGTTGATTATTTGTATGATTATTAGTGGTAACGATTTGATGATAATGATGTAAGCAACGGTGTGGATACATAGGAGAGTACCTATAATTTTTTAAAAAATGATTTAAAAAAATGGTGATGATATGATGATAATAATATGTTTAACGGTGTGGATTCATGGGAAAATGCATATAAAAAGACTAATAATAAAAATAATTTATTATACACTTCATGTGGGACCCATTGATAGTGGGCCCCACCAGAACTTTGTAGGCCATCCAAACCGTCCAAAGGGTGGCCATTTGGGCTGGACACATAGTCATATACATAACATTAAAAATAAAATAAAATTATATATATATATATATATATATATATATATATATATATATATATATATATATATATAAGAGACGCTGCTACCAGCGTCCAGCGCAGGCAGCATCCCAACTGCATGTCTAAGGGGCTGGGGTGTGGGTCCACAACGGTCCCCACCCACGATGTATATATTTAATCCATGTTGTCCATCCTATTCTCCATTTCAATTTAGGCGTTGAGCCAAAAGATGAAGCTAATTCAAATCTCTGGTAGACCACACCATCAAAAGGATTACTTTAATAATGATAGACTGTTAGGGCCACTATGATGTTTCTGTGTGTCAAAAATATTGAATATTTAGCTTGTTACATCTGTCCCGGGCCATAGAACCTAGCAAACGGACTGGATCATCCTGTTATGGGCCCCATATGTGAAAAACTAATAAATAAATAAATAAAACAACAGCATTGAAGTTGTTGCTGTCAGCGTCTGACGCTACAGCAAGCAGCGTCTGCTGCTGATGCTGGAGGAAAGTGGGCCCCACCTTGATGTAGGTCGAGCATCTACACCGTGTATTTGATTGGTCCCCTTTAATCAACGAGTCACCCCAAAAATCAGCCATTCAAAACACTTAGGTGGCCCACACCATCTTAAATCATGTGAAGACATGCTTAACACATAAAAGCACTTGCTGTGAGGGCCACCGTGATGTTTGAGTCTTATCCACACCGTCCAGATGGCTGGATGGTGGGACCCACCATTGATGTATTTATTTTACATCCACGCTGTCTATCAGGTGGGCCACTGCAGAAATCAGTGGAGATTGAACGTCCACCATTGAAACCCTTTTTGGGCCACAGAAGTTTTGGATCCATATGAAAATTGTTTTTCCTATTAATTCAGGTATTTGTGACCTTGTGGTCAAATTGGATGGAAAATAAACATTACAGTGGGCCCCACGTGGGACCCACCTCTGTGTATGCAAGTTGGCTGGAGCACCTTCTCACCAGCTATATAGCTGTGGACGTCAGCGAGTTTCTGTGGGATCCACCTTGATTATATGTGTATTATCCATACCGCCAAGATGTATCGCCAGCTCATGTTAGGTGATGGTCCCAAGATCAACATAGATCTACAGCTAGGATGGGCCATACCACACAGAGAACATGGCATTGAACTCTTAACCATTGAAATTCTCTTATGGGCCTACCATTATGTACTTGTCATCTAAGCCATCCATTCCATTCTCCAAGTCATTTTAGGATGAAATCCAAAGGACGGACCTGATGCAAACCTCAGGTGGGTCATACCATACAAGACAATGAGCAGGGGCACCACCATTCAAACATTCCTGAGCCAATCATGATGCTCATTTGCCACCCAAAGTCATCAAACCTGTTTTATATATATATATATATATATATATATATATATATATATATATATATATATATATATATATAATAATAAAAATAAATAATAATAATAATAATATAATAATAGTAATAATAAGAAGAAGAAGGGAGTCAAAGCCTCTAGTGCTGGAGATCCAACGTGGTTGTGGGATTCGTCCACCGTCCTTAGACGAGTGGACCACACCCTAATAAACGCTTCGTTTTGCTGTCCATTCTCTTCAGCTCATTTGTGATATGGCCCCGTCTTGCCAGTGAACCCGCTCATTGGGCATGGGCTTTAGCTGAAGCAAATTCAAAACTCATGTGGGCCACGCCATTGAAACCTTCTTGAGACTACACGATTGTCCGAATGGTCATCTATCTGTTGGCCCACCATGTGTTTTAGGTTGGGTCGTGGACTCGCCTCAATGTAAGAGTCTTATATTCATGGTTGGGGCCCAACTTCAGAAAAGTGTTGGACTAGTTGTTAGGCCACCCCATTATAAGGTATTTAAGGCCCACCGTGATGTATTAGGCCCATGGGTTAGAGCCTATTGTGATGTATATTAGGCCCATATGATGTGGCCCACTTGATGTATTTTCGACCCATTTGGTAAGGCTCATTGTGATATATTCCCAACCCATTTTGTAAAGTCCAATGAGATGTACCGGCCCGTGTATTGCGGCCCATTGTGACATACATGAGGTCCATGAGCGAGGCCCAAAGTGTTGTATTCGGGGCCCTTGGATAAGGCCCATTGTGACATATTCGGGGCCTATGGACAAGGCCTATTGTGATGTATTTTCGGCCCATTTGATATGGCCCAATGAGATGTATTTTCAGCCCACATGTCGTGGCCCATTATGATGTGTATAAGGCCCATGTGACGCAGCCCGTTGTGATGTATATTAGACCCTTGAGCAAGGCCCTTGGTGATGCATATTATGCCCTTGTGTGAGGTCACGGGCCCACGACACGTTTGGCTCTATGTGGATCACTTCTTGGGATTAATGATGGTTAAATGTCCACGTTGACGGGCGATGATGGTTAGATGTCCACATTGTGACCTTCCCTTAGGCTTTGTTCGGTTGATCATCGAGGCCAATTGTATAGGCTAATTCCAATTTATCGAGGCCAATTGTATAGGCCGGTTCCGATTGTTGTGGCCAATTGCCGCTTTCGATCATCGAGGCCGATTGTCGAGACCTAATGTGATGTATATGTGATCCGTATTTGAGGCCCATTGTGATGTACATTCAACCCATGTTTAAGGCCCAATGTGATGTATATGAGGCCTATGTGATAAGGCCCATTGTGATGTACATTTAACCCGTGTTTAAGGCCCAATGTGATGTATATGAGGCCTATATGATAAGGCCCATTGTGATGCGTTGAGGGTCAGGCGGTGGAGCCCATTGTAATGTATGTTAGACCCATGTGAAAGGCCCATCATAATGCACATTAAGCTCTTGAGTGAGACCCATGGTATTGTATATTTAGCCCTTGTATGAGGCCATGGGTCCACTATACATTAGGCTCTATGTGGGTCATTCCTTGGAGGCAATGTTGATTAAATGTCCACATTGTCGAGGCCGATTGTTGATGACGGTTATCGATACCGATTATGAGTACATGATAGCATAGCATCATGATACATGCCCATACGCATCATCCACATGTTTATTATGAGATGTAGTTGATCATTGCATATGTCATTGAGCATGTTGTTATGAGACTCCCTGATAGGCGAAGGTTATCTCACATGAGCGTACGATATGCACAGGATTGATGCATTACTGGATTATATGACTCATGCATCTTACATTATGATTACTGTACACCTCAGCGACGTCAGGGTCGTAGCCTCCACAGGCATATCGTGGATGGCTAGACGAGACACTGGAAATTTGTTCTAGCATCGAGCTGCCATAGATAGCCCTGAGTAAAAATCCCTAAACCCTCTTAGTACCAGAGGACACCCCAACGTCGAGTCTGAGTGGATACATGAGCGCCCGAGTGCCGAATACCAGGAGGTAGTGTCTCCCACTATGTAGTGGTCGGTTGGGAGGGGGTGTGGCCTTACCCGCCGGAGGGTAGGGGGCATAGCTAAGCTGAGTATGACCAGCTCATGAATGGGTCCTCTATCGATATGTTGGATAGGTATTGGCAGACTATTAGCCAGGTGGATAGTGAGGTTTCTTACGCTCACTTGGACTATACTGGTGGGAGAGGGGCAGTGGCATTTGGAGTGTACTAAACACCGGTAATGATCCCAGAGATGAACCGTACTGATATGTGAACTTATTGAGCAGGAGTTACATACTCATTCATTCATTCATTCACTCACTCACTATCCACTCGGGCTGGTGGTCTGTAATTATTTGTTACGTGTACCTTCGTAATGGCCAAGATTTCGATTGGGGCGCGTGACTAACCTGAGATCAGGAGTTTACCACATTAAGTCTGACTATCCAAATTTAGGTATGGGACTGGTTTGGATAGAAGTCCCTTGTGGTGGACCCCATAGCCTGCGATACTACGTACTATCATCTCGAATTCACTCCAGCATGGTCATTCCATTCACACCGCATATTGCATTACATCCACGGCATATGGCATTTTGGGTTACTGTGTTTCTATATTTAGATACGGCTGATGGTATTCGTGAACTCATCAGAAATTTTATATTGCATTGCATCCTCGATATCTGATATTTGGCTCTTTATGACTCCTCATTTGAATAACTGATCTGTATTGCATACTCTGATATTGTATGACTCATGGACTTGTCAGTATTTCTGCTTACTATGATATTGTATGATTCATGATCTTACCAGTATTTCCGATATTGTATGATTATGGCATGACAATACGATGATGATGATGTGATTACGAATGCATGTAATACGGTTATGGTCGTGGTACAGGAGAAATGAAAATATGACTTGGTGATGTTGGTAGCATTGACTCGAAGTATTACTATAATGCATATGTATTACATTGGCATTGGCATTGACATTATACCTTACGTATTATATGCCTTTCACCATACATGATTTCTTCGTGACATATCCATCTTGCTTACATGTACGATACACTGCACACACGTGTATACTCACTAGGCTTTTTGCTTAAGCTTCCTATTTCCCATTTTTATCAGGGCAGGAGTAGCTTGGAAGACTTAGATTTCTCGATGCATTGTATCTATTCTTTTAATTTAGCAATGTTGACGTCGTGTAACCTTAGAAAGCATTGTACTTATAACCATCAGGATTTATAATGAAGAGTTTTGCTTGGTATTTTTATCATGGATCTTCATGCTCAGGTATTATTATGTGTATACAAAAAGAAAAAAGAGTAAAAAATCTTCCTTGTGGTGCGCCGAACTCGGGACTTGGTGTGTGGAAGTCGAGTGCCGGATTCGAGGCATCACGGAAGTTATCCGTCCCCGGACTTAGGGCGTGACGACATACCGTCATCCCGACTACACACTCCAGCTTTGACATTTCTTTTGCATTGTATATTGCATTGCATCCTCTATATATAATATTTGGCTTACTATGTTTCAATGTTACATGGCCTAGATAAGGTCGATGGTATTCGTGGACTTGTTAGGATTTGCATATTGCATTGCATCCTCAGCACATGACATTTATCATATTATGTCTTGCATCACATAGCCTTGTCATGGTTGACAGTATTCATGGACTTGCCAGTATTTCCGCTTACTCTAATACTTGTATGCTTGGCACATGTATTGCGCACACATACACACCACCCTCTAAGCTTCTTAGTAAGCTTATGCACGACCGTTGCCTGCAGGTAATGTTAGGTCATAGCAGCGTTGAGGCAGGAGCGTGTGCCAGAGTTTTGTAGTTCTTGTTTTATATATGTATTTCCCTTTCAGCATTGTACTCAAATGATTTTTATTAGTAGATATATAGTGATGATGTTGTTGTGACTTGGTTATGCTTGTGGTTATGCTCCTTTACAAAAAAAATTCACACCAAAAATCCTCCTTGTAGGATCCTAGGATCGGAATCTGGCGTATAGGCGCTTGGAGCCGAGAATGGGGTATTACAGAGGTTGTCGGCACAGGATTCGGCAATCAAAAATTGTGGGGTGTGACATGGACTGATCTGGACCGAGTCCAATCCAGTCAGAAGTACTGAGTCGGGTCAAGTTGGCATCGAGTCGGATTGAGAGATGAGGGAGGAAGAGACAGAGAGAGTGGAGAGGAGAGAGAGGAGGAGGAGGAAGAGGGCGATGGTGGTGGGTGGTTGTCGGGCTTGGAAGATGAGGAGGATAAGAGAGGGAGAAAGAGATTTTAGGATCGGGTCAGGGCAGGGTGTGGCAGGTAGGGGTAGAGTCGGGTTTCGGATCGAGTCGAGTCTAACCAGATCGAATTTTGGGTCGAATCGGGTCGAGTTACTAGGTAACTCGAACTCGACTCGGTTTGAGTTTAGATTGGGCAAAGCCTACTCGGTTCAGACCAACTCACCCATTCAGTTCGGGTCGAGTCAGATCTGAACGAGTCAGACAAGTCGAGTTAGCCGAATCGAGTCTTTCCATGCCCACCTCTACTCTTAACCTCAATCCTACACAAGGAAAGAGAGTATGGACTCATACATGATACTTGTCGAATTGAGCCCCTCTGATGTGTCATCTCGGTTGCTTGATCGATGCCTCCCGTACTTCAATCAGCTCCCCTTTTTCTCCCACGATCGTTGATGTCAATGCTTTGCCAATGCTTCAACTACAAAATCAAACACCTTACATGCAATACTCCATTGAGGTGACCAAGGTAATGAGATGTTGAGTAAATCTCTTATAACACATGGGAAGGTTATAATTCCTAGGGAATTCACCTAGATAGGTGTTCTAGAGGATTTAGACAAAGGGTACACCAATAAGGTTGGGTCTAATCTCTAGAAAATGGTGGAGATTGAGTTCATCTTCAACATTAAGGTTGGAATTCTCATTAGAGTGGCAAAGCTTAAGAAGATTAATCAATTCTCATGGGATTAAAGGCTTAAGGTGTGGGATGTGAGTAGGAATTCACATAAGCTTCTATTACAGCAAAAACTCATATGAATGCCTAAATACCGGATTTCTTTATAAAGGAATCGAGTTCCAATAGTCATAAAACAGGCGAAAATGGTTAGTCTTTGGTCCAACCATAATTGGCTTCAGTCACACCAAATTAACCCGTTAAAAAACCACAAAAGATGCTGGACAATTTTGAACACCTTCAATCGAACCGATTATAGTCTTTAGTCGCACTGAGACCAGCCGAAAGATTCTTCCACTGGAGTCGAGTTACACGAATTTCAAAGCTTTGCTGTTATCCTGTTTTAAGCACTTTCAGTGGGACCTAATGTAACCTGAAATTATGCAATTTATTTTCGAGCAACTCGGAACCTCTAAAGCCAATCTAAGCATGTTCAATAAAGGTTCATAAGGCTAAAGGATTATCAATAAAAGGTTTATCTATTAAGGTTGAGATCATCTACAGGTTTAGGTTGTTTTGGGTTAAGGGTTAAGGTTACCAAGGTACCCCATACACCTGTTCTTTGCTCTTTCATGCTCCGCGTCCTCTTGTGTCTTTGGTCTTCAACTTCCAAGGACTCAACCAACTACATGACATGTGGACTCACGCGATTGACAAATAAGGTGCACAAATCAGTGCACTAACACATGTGTTTCTAACTTCCCTCCAGCAGCCTTGTTGGTCTTCAGCATCGATGCCTCATCGAAGATGACATCTCTGCTAATGACCACCTTCTAAGAAACTGTAGCTCAAAAGTTGTAACCATTAACACCTTTCTCATATCAAACAAATATGCACTTTCTAGATTTAGGATCCAACTCCGTCCTTTGTCTACTATGCACGTGGACATATTCTAGACACCCAAAGATCATTAATAATGAGTAATCGATGTCCTTACCTGTACAAAATTCATTTGCAACCTTAGAGTCTAAAGTTGTAGATAGTGACCAGTTTAGAATAAAGCATGTCATGTTAACCACTTTTCCCGAGAAGCTTTTAAGAAGTCCTGCATGCAACCACATACTTCTCACCCACTCCAATAGAATTTTATTTATCTTCTCTAACACCATATTATGTTGTGGGGTCCCTGAAGTTGAGAAGTGTCTTGTGATGCCCTGTTCATTGCAGAATTTTATAAATTCCACCTTTCTATACTCTATACCATTATCTAACCTGAGACACTTAACATGTCTTTTAATTTTCTTTTTTACTTCCGCATTTCATTCTTCGAACTTGGCAAACACCTTAAACTTGTATTTTAAAAAGTAGACCCAAACATTCCTCGAATAATCGACTATGAAACTTGCGAAGTATTGTGCTCCTCCCGTAACCGATGCTATTACTAGCTCCTAGACATTGGAATATATGTAATCAAGCACTTTGTTGCTAGTATATGTAACTGACTTGAACCTTACCTTGCACTGCTTCCCATAAATGCAATGCTTGCAGAAATCCACCTTGCACACCTTAAATCCCTTTAACAGTTTTCATTTATGGAGTTTCATCATGCCCCTCTTACTCATATGCCCTAATGGCATATGCCACAGATTAGTGTCATATGTGTCATATTCCGCATATGAGATGGTAGTAGCCTCACCTATAACTGTGCTCCCAACTAAATTATACAAATTTCCCATCTTATGTCCCTCTGTTGACACCATTGCACCTCTTGTAACCTTTATTACACCACCTGATGCGGTAAATGTGCACCCGTTTATATCTAAAATGCCAAAGGATATCAAGTTCTTCTTCAGATCTAGGACATGCCTTACATCACCTATAGTCTGACGACTCCATCAAACATCATTACATTGATGGTCCCTTACATGCTACATCATTCCCCATCAGAACACTCCCACCATCATAGGACTTATAGGAATCAAACTAAGTCTTATCTGGACACATATAATACAAACATCTTGAATCAAGTATCCAAGTATCTAAAAGTTGGCTCGTACCTGAGGAGAGTGAGAGAAGATCTTCTTCTGAGTTCTCTTTCGCTATACTAGCTGATTTGCCCATGTTCCTTTTACCTTTACTTTCCATGTCATCATTCATTTTTTAGTAGACTCTCTTAAAGTGCCCCTTCACGCCACAATAAAAGCATCCGTCTGTAGCCTTTGATTTTGGTCTAAACTTTTCTTTTTGTCAGACCGAGGTGGCTCCACGGATCTCCCACGTCCCTAACCCCCTTCCATAAGTAACCCTTCTGCCTAAGAGACCTCATCGCTTGACTTCTTCCTCATCTAGTTAGAAACAAGAAGTACAATGATTTTTTCATCTTCATTATATTCTTCCTATACAGAGGAATAATGATGAGATGGTCATATGATATGGGAAGCGATGCTAAAAGTAGCACCACTTTATCTTCATCCTCGATTGTCACTCTGAGCCTTAATAACTCGCTGCATACCATTGTAAACGAGATCATTTACTTTAGGAGATCAAATCCTCTCTTCATCCGTAGCTCAAAAAGTTGTTTCTTCACAAACAACTTGTTAATGATGAACTTTGTCATGTATAAACCTTTTAGTTTCTTTCACATCCCCAGGGGTGATTCCTCATCAAGAACATTGTACATGACTTCATCCAATGAACACAGATAGATGATGCTCATAGCCTTCTCCCTAAGTTCACTTCAATCATCATCTGAGATCTTCTCCAGTTTAGTTCCAACAACACATTGCTCAATCCTTGTGATACTAGAATATCCTTAACATGTCGCTACCACAAACTAAAATTGTTCTTCCTGTGGAATTTATAAACATTGAATTTCAAACCAGACATCTTCGTTGAATTCCCAAATGTCCTTAAACCTTACGCTCTGATACCACTTTGTTGTGAAAAATCGCGCTTAGCAATAATACAACTTAGTTATAATCCTGAAACCCAACAAACCTGGATCAACCCTAGGTATTAGAAATTTGAATCTAATACCATTGTCAATCATTGCACTTTGTTGAAGCACGTACAATGAAGATAAAACAATCAAAATAAGTAGAATAACCGAAACAATTAAGCAAGCAAATATAGAACATGCCGATTTTACATAGAAAATCTGTGGGAAAAAACTACAGCATAAAGCGATAGAGATCTCCACTGTAATTAAAGGCCTTAGAGTTTACACCACTCACTTTCTTTGACTACAAAATCACCTGATCTCCCCTTGTGCATCGCATTTGGAAAAACTCCTAGCACCATAAGAAATCCTTTTCCAAGCCCTTACAAGTGTAGAGAACCCTCTCACCTCTTAAAACCCTTACCCTTACAAAAGACAACACTCATATTACTTAAGCTCCAATCGCAATCAGACTTAAATACCCCAATTTACTCTAAACCGCGTAATGTTGTCGGTCGGACCGGTGAACTATCGGTCAAACCGACTAGTCCCCTGCTCTGCAGCTGTCCCCTGTCCGAAAGTCTTCATGCTATCATTCGAACCGATAGTGTCTTGTTTCCTGCTCCAGACTACACAAAATCCAAGGCATCCTCATAACAAGATAATCAGGGAGCATTGTAAGAGATTCTTAGGCTTATTCTTGAACTTATCTCATGTTACCTATATATAAAAAAATCTTATAATGATTCAAGATAAAAAGTTCGAAAGCTATTTAAACCCTATTGAAAAAATTACTAGGTTAGATTGGAAGTCATATCCCCATATTGAAGTTGAGAAATCAACTATATCCTTTGTATCTTATGAAAGCACAATAGGTAGCTTAATGTATGTCATGCTTTATGCTGGATGTCATGCTTTATGCTGGATTGGATATTTATTATACAGTTGATATAATCAGACATTTTCATACAATCACATTGCCAACCCATCAAGCTTATATTTTGCTAACTTATAGACCAAGGATATGATGTTGTGTTATAAAGGCACAAATCTCGAGTTTAAAGATATTCTAATGACACTTGAATAATGACACCTCTAAGGGAGTTAATTATATGTCATGTGTGCAATTTCTAAGTTCATGGTTATTGTTGATGCAAAAGTATGGGTCACCCTCACCGAGCTCCGAACACCTGCACAGGAGAAGAACAAAGGAGACCCTAGCAAGACCAGGGGACCTTTCGATGCCAAAGTCAGGCATGGAATTTGGGTCTAATTGTGTAAAGGGTTTAGGATGAGAGATTTCGTGTACCTTTTCATGTAGGTGAGTCCTTTATTTATAGTGTTCATAGGACATGGTGGCCCATCATTCTAGGCAGGATCTTAGCCATTAGGCGAGATGTATGCAAACAGTAATGTTGTCGGTTACCCTAAGATCGTGCGTCGGGCGTTACTCCTGTCGTGCGTTACTGGGAGGGGATCTCGCGCCTAGCTGATCTAGCCAAGCCCTCCTAGTCCAGGAAAGACGACCCGAGCCAAGCTTATCTGAGCCAAACTCTGTCTAACCGCCAAGGACAACTCAGACTAGGCTTTCCATAACCGAGCCCTATTGCTTGGTCAAGGATGACCCAAATGTGAGCAAATCGGTATGAACTATGGCCAGGAGATAATCTTTCGTTGGATCTGGCCATGCTCGGTGTCCTCTTAGCCTCGTCAGGTCATCTAGTTTCTGGTGAGTTTGACCATCCACAAATTTAAGAGCTCAACCTACCGAGGGCTATGTATGGAATCCTCATGCTTATTCTCCTAGGTAAAGTACCTCGGGAACGTTCGTTCGTCAAACTAAGCCAACATCAAAGGTGGTCAGGCTACAAAAAAGAGAGGTGAATAAACAAGAGAATGGCATCATCTCTCGAAGTCCAACCTGGGAGGGAGAATTTAATGGGCACTTTGACCCGGAGACTGGCGAGCTCGGCAGTGGACGTTTCCCACTCTCAAGATGCCCAAAACCACTTATTCTTCCCTCCTTGTTGGAAGAAGGAAGTTTAGTGATCAAACTTGGAACATGATGCGTCCTCGACGAGAAGTAGTACCAACTCAGCTCGATGGGGTTGTGTTTGGCCTAGTACATGAACGTGAACTCATCTGGTGCCATCTCTTTATTCCTGAGCTGGTACTAGATTATGTAAGCCCCAACCAATGGCCTTCGGGTGTTTGGGATGATCTGCCCTGGAGCTAACCTCAGATGCACGGTCAGTGCTCTCATAAATGGATGAATTGGAAGCCGAAGTCCGCACTGGAGAGCATAGATGAATACAGTGACTTCCCCCTCAGCCGGATTCCCAGGGACGTCAAGCGGGGCTGGAGCTTGGATGTAGATAAAGTCCAGGATCTGGAACTCAGAGCAAACTTCGACCATCTCGTCATCTATCATAACCGACCCCCGACCCCCCGGGGACAAGCTCGGAGGGTCGTTCGGCCTGAGGTCGAGCAGTCGCCCTCATGCCCTTAAACTAAGCAGTTGCTCCTGCGCCCTTGGGCTACTTGGCTCAGGGTCAAGCGGTCATCTTGGCAAAACCGCAAGGGCATGATGAGGAGTGGTTCCGCTGAAACTTCAACTCTGGAGATCGCATTCCCCGGATCGGTATCGCCTTCAAAAGCGTAGACCTCACGCACATTGTCTGAGTCGTTCGACATCGGACACTTAACAAAAAATAGGACTAAAGTAAGGAAAAGTTTGAAAATGAAGCCGAAAAATAAGGAATCACCAAAAATCGCCTGCTCAAAGAGTCTATTAACAACGGGAAATTTCTAGACATAAGAAAATGACCAGGCCAGCGAAGGAAATGGCTGTTATTATATCATGATCGGCCAAGAGCAATCATGACAAGCTTTAATTATTGGAGGCAAAGAGATGTTCTGTCGAGCACCACCTTGTACGTGGCAGCATCCGATTAGCCCAGCCGATACGAATTCCCGAACGGAGCACTGGTCTTAATGAGCAGCGTTAAATGTGGCAAGCGAAGAGTTGTCTCCTCACCTGCTGTTGTACACGCGGCAGCTCTCCATTCACCCTGTCGTTACGTGTTCTCGACCTCTGCCATGCATCCTTCCATCATAGGTCTGCAGTCGAAAAGCTTCCACCGCAAAGCAAGGTGCCTCGATTGCGCCAGGCCATAATTGTAGATTCTCTTCGATTATGTTGTCATTACTAGCCATTAGAGGAAGTGCAACAGACCGCCCGTTCATCTTCACTGTATAAATTTACTCCCGAGCTCACACTATAAGCTCATGGAGTAGGGGGCTTCTGTTATGGGAAAACATGATCCGACCACATTCAAGGACAGCTTGACCCAGTCACGTTCAAGAACAGCTTAGCCTAACCACCTTTGAGGTCAGCTCAGTTCGACGAACAAATGTTCATGAGGTACTTTACCTAGGAGAATTGGCGTGAGGATTGAATACATAGCGCTCGGTAGGCTAAGCTCTCAAATTTGTGGCCGGTCAAACTCACCAGAAACTAGATGACCTGACAAGGCTAAGAGGACATCGAGTATGGCCAGATCCAGCGAAAGATCATCTCCTAGACATAGTCCAGACCGATTTGCTCACGTTTGGGTCATCTCGGGTCGTCCCTGACCAAGCAACGGGGCTCAATTATGGAAAGCCCAATTTGAGTTGTCCTTGGTCGTTCAACAGAGCTCGGCTCAAATAAGCTCAGCTCGGGTCATCTTTCCTGGACTAGGAGGGCTAGGCCAGATCAGCTAGGTGCGAGATCCCCTCCAAGAAAAGCATGACAGGAGTAACGCCCGACGCACGATCTTAGGGTAACTGGCAACATCACCGGTCGTGCACATCTCGCCTAATGGCTGAGATCGTGCCTAGAATGACGGGCCACCATGTCCTATGAACACTATAAATAGAGGACTCACCTACATGAAAAGGTACACAAAATCTCTCATCTTGAACCCCTCTACACAATTAGACCCAGATTCCAGGCCTGACTTTGGTATCGGAGGGTCCCTTGCTCTAGCCGGGGTCTCATTTGTTCTTCTCTTGTGCAAGTGCTCGGAGCTTGATGAGAGTGAACCAGATTTTTGCATCAACAGTTATCATCCATCGCACTTCCAAAGTATCAAATTTTTTCAAGATAGATTTCAGAACTAGTGCTAATTTTTCATTGCTTTTTAAATGGCGCTGACTTTGTTCTCATCACATATGGAACTCATTTCAAGCTACCCAGACCATCCAAATTGAGGGTACCATTGTAGATGGTTTATGTCACTAGGATAACCTTGATCAAGCCAGGTGAACATTCCATATGTACACTATAAGAATCTCCGTATTGCTTTTAGATGCTGCAACACTAACACCAAGATTTTGTTACTAAGATAACATTAATGAAGTTTATGTTAGCCCATGATGAATGCTCTGATGATCGCAAGTCGCAACCATGTTAAAGACTCGGTGTTTGTTTTTCCATTTACAATTTTAAATGGTGATAAATAAGCCATCATTATTTACAGCAACAATTACAACTGGGCCCATCGTGTGACATTGACTGTTATAACTTTTTAATTGCTTCGACCCTAATATTGAGGAAGAAATATTAAAATCCGGCTGTCCTGCAACGAACCAAGTGGCACCACTATCTGCCCAACCAGGATCAAACCGCTGCTGAAATCTGCACTCCCTGGATCGATCAGCAAAACCTTTGGAAGCCCAGCTATGAGCTTGTCCTTCCAGATGGCTGAGTTGAAGTCATCTAGGAAAGAAATCCAGAAGTTCTGCTTGTACCCCACCGTGATGTATGTATCTGATCAACACCATCTATCCATTTTACTAGCTCATTTTAGGGCATGAGCCCAAAATATAGGCAGATCCAAAGCGCAAGTGGACCACACTACAAGAAACAAGGGGAGTTAAATGCCTACCGTTGAAAACTTCTTATGGCCCATAGAATTTTTGGACCAAGCTGATATTTTTGTTTTCCCTTCATCTATGTCTGTGTGACTGTTTGAACAGGTTAGATAATAAATATATATATATATATATATATATATATATATATATATATATATATATATATATATATATATATATATATATATATACACACACATCAGTGTGAGTCATAGGAAGGTTTAAGATTTCAACCGTGGATGTCATTAATCCCCTGTTTCCTCTGGTGTGGTCGATATGATCCTTGGATTAGCCTCATTTCCTAGAGCATGCTCTAAAATGAGTAGGTAAAACAGATGGGATGAAGCAGGTCAACACATACATCACAGTGGGACCCACTGATTATCCTCACCATAATCTTATCTGAGTGTACAGGTTTTCAAGACACAAGTCCCTGCTATTTCCTGTGGTGAAGAATAATTATTATGACTTTACCATCATTTATGGAATTTGAGAAAACAAACACCGCCTAAGGGTCAATACGAGAAAATTGCTTTGAACGAATAACTGCTAACTATTTTTGTAGAAATTAGAATAATGAACAGAAAAGTTTCAAAATATCATACAACTGAAGAATTATAGAATTTAAACAATGAAAAGAAAAGTTTCAAAATATCATACAATTAGAGAATAAACTCTGTAAAGAGACATTTGGATTATCGTGCCGAAGGTTCTCACGAGCTGAATTTTGATGGATCAATCATAGACAATTGAATGATTAGAAATGATCATGGGAGTTTTATGGCAGCCTTTAGAGTGATATCACTACCTTGCTCTATCAATTTCGCGGCAGTGGCTATCTTCATGGGGCTGAACGTTGCACATAAATTGAATATTCAATCTCTAGAAATTGAAGGTGACTTGATGATAACAATTAAATGCTTGCTCAATCAAGAAAATCTATGGTGGAATACTCAGGCCCTGGTGATTGCCAAAATTCCTTGATCACCATAAGCTAGGTCACATGTACAGGGAAGCTAATGCAGCTACCAATATTTTGGCTAAGTCCACGGAGTTGTTTATGAAAATAGTTCGAGTCATGTCCAAGCTTTCTTGTTTTTTGTTTTTTTTTTTTTTTTAATCATGTAAATATGGACCTTTCAGCATATGTTCATGTGAAAACAGCATCTCCTGTAGGTAACTGTGTAAATATACCTTTTGCTAGCTTATGAACCAATAAGGATCACGAAAAAAAAAAAAGTATAGACGCCATGAAATCAACTCCAAAAATCCATGAATCTGGGGAGAGCTTGTGTCTTATATTTAAAAGAATCGATCCTAAAAATTTTAGACCATCCCCATGGGTGGTGAAACACCTCCCAATAGCTTATCTACTGTAGTAAAGAGAACTATCCATTATTTAAATTGTGGCAAAACAGGATCCCTAGCATCTGACCCAAGTTAGTTGGGATAAGGCTTTTATGGTGATGATGATAAATTCTATTTGTTAATTTTCAATGTAAAAAAGGCAAGTGTACATAACTTAAGTTCCTCAGCCATAGGACTATTAAAAAAAAAAAAAAGCATCACTTGCAAAAGCCCACAAATGTTGATCCTTAAGGCTCTGTTTGGGATTAAGGAAATGGGAATTTGGTAAATCAATAAACTTTTCAAATTCATGGACTTGCATTGTATTTAAATTAGCTTGAGGAGCATCTATGGCAATGGTAGACCATTTACTACAAAGGATAGCTTCTTTACTTTTAGAAAAGTCTCTCTTTTTGAAGATTTGCCAAGCACTCATCAGGTCCCTCCCAATCAGATTTTTTTTAAAAAAAAATGCTGCTGTCCAGGATTTTGCGCACAACGGAGTCCATGGTTTTGTTTAGAAACCAAATCATTGTTATGATCGGCCCTGCTACTGATGGAGAGTGGCCTTTTACCAAGATTGGATGATCACAACCGCTCAATCACTGACCAGAAAATGATACGAAAATTACACAGGCAGTCAATATCCAGCAGAAAACAGGCAAGCAATCAAATGGTTTAAAAGATCTCCCCATCTGCATGATTTTTCAGCACATCCCCCAGCCATGAGGGCAGATCAACATTCTAGATCACACATGTTCCACACATGTTAAAATCCAGCATGCATGGGCAGATGAAAGTTTCTTTAAGCTCAGGATGGAGCCTATAATTCTCCAAATGAAACAATGGACAAGACAGATGCGTGTAACAATTTTGTAATGTCAGGTTATTATAGTTGTGTGAATCAAAACCCATGGAAACACAACATGAAATTGACAAGATAATCAGATCATAGATTCTAGCACCCTTGATGTACTAACCTAATCATAACTAACAATTAATATTTTCAAATAACCAAAAAACCACCCTCACTGTATCCATGCCTATCCACCGACAATCTGTACTCTTTTATCTTCTAAATCCTACATAAACAGAAACAAGCACAGAAGACAGAAAATCGAAGAACCCCAGATGATGTTGAACCTAGCTTTTCACAACCCAAATTGCCAAAAACCCTCTTAAACACTGGAAAGCAAAGGCTGATGATTTTAAAGGGCTGATAGGAAGAACATAAACTGATAGCACAACATAGGACGGATATCAATCCTCCTTGCCATGAGAAAGCCTAGCCCGGTGTCTAAGTTCTGCTCTTTTCCACCTGACTATAAGTTGGCATAACGAAAAAAGGGTGTTTACCTGCACACACACAAAATGGAGCTCAATATGCAAGGTCTTGGAAGTAAGAGAGATGGAGAAGAGCAAGGAGATGATGGTCACTGACCAGGATTATGATTGAGATGAACAGAAGAGGTCCCGACCAGAGTGCTGAGAGAAATAGACCATGCGGATCGAAGTAGTTCTGGCCCGCGAAGTGTTTCCAATTTTTCCCTAGGAAACTGTTGAGCTTCTCAGCAAGATAAACACCCGTCACTGCACATCACAACAGTAGTTGATCGGTTGTTAAAGCATTAACATAATTCAATACTCCAGTTGTATTTTTTTAATAAAATACGACAGTTACTCGAGCATATGACTGGCCGAAATGCCCAACCCTATGAACACTTCATACCCATTTTTGAGTTTTGCCAAGCACACACACGTGTGCATGGAACTCGTGCCAGCATGGCATGAGAGGTTTGAGATCAAATCCATCCATCAGAACAGCGCCACTATATCGATGCCTGGTCCAAGAATCAGGTCAATCCACTCATCAGGTGGCAAAAGTTCGCAAAACAATGTACAGCTCTGAAAAGCTTGGTTTCCTTGTAAGGTCAGACCAATCTGATGGATGGACCAGAACTTGCACCTGTAAGTCATGTTGGCACATGTATGGCGTGTACATGAGCTTTATTGTACATGCATGTGCGCCTAGCAAAGCTCCTCATTTTCAATGCAATGGTTATAAACTTTACATATAAATGTAGCCTCTTCAAGAAGTAAGTTGCTTGTTGGGTAACATGTAATCTGGAACCGGACCCCCACAGGCAAGGTAAGGTCAGACCAATCTGATGGATGGACAGGAACTCGCACCTGTGAGCCATGTTGGCACATGTATGGCGTGTACATGAGCTTTGTTGTACATGCACATGCGCCTAGCAACGCTCCTCATTTTCAATGCAATGGTTATAAAGTTTACATATAAATGTAGCTTCGTCAAGAAGTTGCTTGTTGGGGAGCATGGAATCTGGAACCGGACCCCCAGAGGCAAGGTAAGCCAAAATGGCCGTTATGTAGCGGTAATGGTGGTAACCGTTACGCGCTAGAGGGCCAGAACAGCAATAACAGCTATTACAAGGGAAAAAAAAAATGGTTTATTACGGCCCTTGTCATAACTGGCCAACATTACCCTTTTGGCATACCTTGACCACAGGTGCATGAGCATGTTGACAAACATTGTCAACCTTTTGATAACATCACAAACTTCTCATCATACTCAAAAATTCAAAAAAACAAAAACAAAATAAAATCTCATGATATTTTCTGAATATTGTCAAAGTGAAAATACCATGAAGTCCTTGAGATACCTGCAAGCATTTTAGGGATATATTTTTCCCTAAAGAAGGCCTCCCTCTCTACTGAGGGCCTACTTTTTTCCCAACCCCATTTTCTTATTTTTCTCTATTTATTTTTATTTTCTGCACGCATCCGAAGAAAAGCCCCACGATTTGAAAACCTCCCAAAAAAAAATTCACATCCATGGATACCCAAAAACTAGATCTATCACAATGGACAGAGAAACAGATAACAACAAATTTCAGATATTAAACAAAGCATTTCCTGAAGTTCAACTGTTTATATCCTTCATGAATGCTTTGTGACTATAAGAAAATCATATTTTCATCTAATGGGTATGATTCTTGGTCTTTGCTCCATTGCAATCTAGATTGGTGTGCATGTATGTTACATAAGTACCAATGAGTTGCCGAAATTTAGTGAATTGTCTCAATTATTCTCAACCCATTTTCAAAAACGTTTGCAAGAAAACATCATTATATTGGCAACATATAACACATTCATAACTTTTTAACAAACAAATGGTAAATACTGGCAACAAAAAACATTGATTAAATTTGCATTCAGTAAGTAATTATGACTATATGACTGCTAACATAATCAGTATAATATATGCAAATATTGTAATATAGTACAGGCTAATAAATCTTCAAAAGAAAATGTAGTGTGAACTAATAATAGCCCATCAAGCCTTCTAGTAAAGCCCAGGTCCAGCCCATAAGCCCTGTTCCACATGGGCCTAGCAGTAAAGTCCAGCACCAGCCCATTATTTTGGTAGGCTCATAAACTCAGGACAGCCCGAGAAGATGGGGTATAAAGTTAGGCTCAAACCCACCCAATATGGTTTTGGCATTGAAAGCCCATTGGCCTGCCCAGCTTTAGTGTCTACCACCTTACAATATAATGTTGTCAAACGAAAACCAGTGCTCTCAACAAAAGCATCTAGACTCATGCATCCTTCAAAAAAACAAAAAGGCAGAAGAAGAAGAAGACGAGAAGAAACAAAGAAAGAAAAAAAAAAAAACAGCCTGAACGCTGATCAACCATGTCTTTTAGCAATTATTAAATGCTCAAATGTATTGAATGAGACAGGTGAATCACTAAGCAAGAGATGCCCCAGCCAAGCACGAAATCAACATCAAGGAAGTTCCTTTGAACGAATGGCCTTTAAGCATGAGCAAGATTCATCAGCACAACATGCAAAGCGTTAATAGGCAATTTGGCCCATGGTGAATATATGTCTCTTCCAAAAGCCACCACATTGAGAGGATGCAGTTCATGTGAAATTCAGGGATGGCTGTGGGGAATGGTATCTCAAGCCTTTTCACAGTATTCCATCTTCCTGCATCTAGCAGCTGTAGTCTCTATGGAAACTATTTGTTCATCATGCCAGGAAAGTGCGAGTTCTTTTGAAGCAACGTACAGATAGGTGTACTTTTAGCCAGCTTTGGTGTCTGGTTGGGAAACAAATATAGCTGAGAGAAAATAGTCACATCTAGCATGCAAAGCTTCCTGATAGTCGCATCTAGCATGCAAAGCTTCCTGAGTTTTATCTCAAATACCATCGACCCTTTCGGTAAGTAAACCTAGGCCAAAAGCCTGTGAAGAGGCTAATCCGAGTCCTTGCCACCCTCTTGTCCTATTTAGGTTGGAAAACTATCTATGGTCATGATCACCTTTTTCACTTCAAGTTAATGCGACTCTCATATTGAACTTCTGATACCCTACTCAGGTAGTAACAATATGCATATTCAGATTTCAGCTGCATCGAAAGTGTAGACGTGTTTGGTCACTGTATAATCAAAGAAATACAAAATTCAACATGAATTTTGTCAAGTTGGATTCCTTTGAGGTGACTCTTTCCAAGGATGATCATTCTTTCCCTGTGGATTTACGATTAGCTCCATCCTGTCCTAGGAAGTGTCTTTGAGAAAATAAAACAAAATTGGATTTTTTTTTTTTTCTTTTTTTTTTTTTGGGGGGGGGGGGGGTTCGCGGACAGCCAGGTTGCCCATGCCGAATTGCGAGATTCCATCAGATCGACGATCAAATTCCAAGTTTATTTCCGTTTTTACTATTTTTAGTATTTTTAGTTTGATTATAACTCTCCATCCGTTGGGCTTTAGGAGTTGTGTTCAATATGAAAAGTGTTTAGAAAAATTAGGAGAATAATGTGGTTAAGCCACATAGGACACTTACTATTTATAGTAAGTTACGAATTTTAAGAAGTTTTAGTTATAGTTTAATTCCTAAACCTATTCCAAGTCTTGGTATCCCTATTTAAAGGGTTGTAGACTCATTTATTTCATCTATCAATCAATCAACTTACAAATTTTCATGAATACTATTTCTAATTTCTTGCTTTTTCCTCGTGGATTCAAGAAGTCTCTGAGGAGTCCAAATACGCTTCGTGGATTCGAAGTAGTTATCCGTGAGGAAGACGGTGATCAACCACATCACGTTCATCCCTGCATCAATTGGTATCAAAGCGAGGATTCCCCTCAGGCCGATGGCAAACAACGAAGGTATGAACCAAAATCCTGTGGACGGTAATCCAAGGATTCGTTATCTTGCGGAAAGAATGGAAGCTTTCCACCAAGAGAGTCAGTTGATTATGCAAAGACTGCAGGTAACCCTCGACTGTCTTGCGGATGCGCTACTTCTGCCCCGAGCCCTAGGCGATGCTCCACCGCCTATGGTTGCTCCACCGCCCGTGGTTGCTGTATGGCACAACCCCGATTTCCGTAGAGCACTACCAGTGGTAAATCATAGGGCTACACCAGATGATTCAAGTTCTAGCGACGAGAACCTTAATAAAGGCTTTGCCTGACGACCAATCCATGAAGGTGATCATCTAGATCGTGCTGAAAGAGACTATCGAGGTAAGGCTGAACTTCCTAGTTTTAATGGTTTATCACGCTTACGCATAAAAGATTTCCTCGATTGGCTAGCTGAAGTAGAGAGATATGTTGATTACATGGACATGCCAAATCATAAAAATGTGAAATTGGCAGCGTTTAAATTAAAATTTGGTGTTTCTGCATGGTAGGAGCAATTACAACTCTCAAATGCCCGCTAGAACAAGACGCCCATCTCATTATGGCCACGGATGAGACGCCTTCTTCGATCACGATTCATCCCTAGTGATTACAAACAAATATTATTCTAGCAATACCAGAATTGTCGATAAGGAAATCAAACAGTCATAGATTACACTGAAAAATTCCAACGGTTGGCAACACGAAACAATCTGTCAGAATCTGAGTCTCAGAAGATAGCACAATTTATAAAAGGGTTGCGATTAACAATTCAGGACCGAATTCAAATGTACCCAGTTGGGACCTTGGATGAAGCAGTTCAGTTGGCAGATAGGGCAAAAACGCAGCTTGCAAGAGTCTCTAATCGGCCTTATCCTTCAACTCGGCCCCCCATAACGAGTCCCACACAAGATCCAATGCTTGCAAGAAAAAAAGAACCAATAGGAGAACGTCATCAACCTCTCACAACCGCAAATCGTGATACGAAGCGGCTCATCTAGGCCTCAACGTGTAGCACCCACAACAGTAGGCCCGAGTAAGATTCCAAATCCTTACGTTCGGCCAAGGTCGAACAATTGTTACCGCTGTGGCCAATCGAGCCACTTATCAAACACATGTCCTCAACGTCCCGCAGCACACTTGGCCATAAACGAATGGAGCACTAAAGGTGAGGCCGCAGAAGAAAACCCTAACTTTGATAAACATAAGAAAGCCACTGAGGAATGAGCAGATGGCGATAAATGAACAGTCCAGGATCATGGAAGTAATTACATCCACGGAAGGAATTACATCCACAGTGACACAGTATATTCCGTACGCAGTGCATTGTTAACAGAAAAGTCTGTGACGTGATCATAGACAGTAGAAGTAGCGAGAACATCGTCTCAAGAGTGATGGTAAACAAGCTGCAGCTGCCAACGACAAAACATCCTTCCCCGTACTCAATTAGTTGGATAAAAAATGTAAATGAGACCAAGGTAACTAAACAATGCACTGTCTCGTTTTCAATTGGTAAAAATTATAAGAATCAAATACTTTGTGACGTAGTTGACATAGAAGCATGGCATATATTACTCGGTCGACCCTGGCAGTCGGACCGTGATACGACCCATCGAGGATGAGACAAGGTCTACGTCTTCGTCAAGGATAGTCGAAAAAATAATCATTGCCCCTATGGCACCAGAGAACCACCTTGAAGCCTCTAAAGTGGAAGGGAGTTCCCTCCTAACCATTCGGGATTTCGTGGAGGAATCCAAGGAAACCGGCGAGGTATATGCCATAGTGGTGAAGGATGGGGAATTAGAACACTCAAACATTCCTCTAAGTTTAAGACTATTACTAAATGAATTCAAAGAAGTCTGGCCTAGAGATTTACCTGATGGATTGCCCCCATGAGGGACATCCAACATCACATAGACCTCGTCCCTGGGGCTAGCTTGCCCAACCACCCTCATTATCGGATGAGTCCGAAGGAATATGAGATACTTCAAGGGTAAGTAGAGGAATTGATCTGTAAGGGTCTCTTGAGAGAGCATAAGCCCATATGATGTACCAGCATTATTAACGCCAAAAAAAAAAAAAAAGAGTTGGCGCATGCGTGTCGACAGCCGAGCAATCAACAAAATTACCATCAAATATCGGTTCCCAATACCGCGATTGGACAACATGCTCGATATGCTAGAAAGAGCCAAGGTGTTCTCTAAACTAGACCTAAGAAGCGGGTAACATCAGATTCGTATCCGACCCTGTGATGAGTGAAAAACGGCATTCAATACTAAGGAATGGTTGTATGAGTGGCTGGTCGTGCCCTTTGGTCTATCGAACATACCAAGTACTTTTATGCGTTTGATGAATCAAGTTCTAAAACCATTCACTGGCCTGTTGCAATATATTTTGATGACATACTGATATATAGCCAAAAAAAGACGGAGCACAGGAAACATCTCAGGGAGGTGCTGCAGGTCTTATAAATTAACAAGTTGTACATCAACTTGAAGAAGTGTAGCTTTTTAACGGACAGCCTGTTGTTCCTAAGATTTGTTGTAATGCCCACGGGCATCCGTATGGACGATGAAAAGGTGCGAGCCATTAGGGAATGGCCGATCCCGACAAACATTCATGAGGTGAGGAGTTTTCACGGGTTGGTGACCTTCTATCGTCAATTCATGTGAAATTTTAGCACGATAGTCGCACCTATTACAGATTGCATGAAGAAAAGACCGTTTTAGTGGACCGATGAGGCTACCAAGAGCTTTCATGAAATCAAGCATCGGTTGTCCACAACACCGATCTTGGTTCTTCCTAATTTCAACAAGCTGTTTGAGGTTGAGTGTGACACTTCATATGTCGGAATTGGAGTATTATCACAGGAAGGCAGGCCGGTAGCCTTCTACAGCGAAAAGCTTAGCGAAGCTCAAAAGAAGTGGTTGACGTATGAGCTTGAGTTGTACATGGTTGTTCAGGCACTGCAACATTGGCGGCATTATCTAATTCAAAGAGAATTTGTTTTGTACACTGACCATCAAGCATTAAAGTTTATTAATAGTCAGACTAACGTGAATTGTGTGCATGCTAGATGGGTTGCATTTTTGTAGGAATTCACATTCGTTCTGAAGCACAAGTCAGGGCAACAGAATAAGGTGGTTGATGCACTAAGTCATCGTACATCACTACTTGTTACAATGAGCAATGAGGCGGTCGTCTTCGATTTTCTCAAAGAACTGTATGCCGAGGATGAGGACTTCAAGGATTCTTGGATGAAGTGACAATAAGGTCATCCCAATGACCAACATATACAGGACGATTTCATCTTCAAAGGAAATCGATTATACATCCCCCAAAATTCTCTGAGCATATTATTCAGGAGTTACATAGAGGTGGCCTTGGTGGACACCTTGGGCGAGATAAGACGCGAGCTCTTGTGAAAGAGCGGTATTACTGGCTACAATTGGTACGTGATGTGGGAAAAGCAATACAACGTTATCATGTTTGTCAGACCTCCAAGGGACAATCTCATAATACAGGCCTCTGCACCATGGTATTCCAAATCGGTTACATAACGGCCGTTATAGAAAAATGTGTCGGACCAGGAAGTACATTTTTCAAAAAATAAAAAATGATCGTAACAGCCGATACGGGGCTGTAATGGCCGTTACGGCCATCGTTACCGTTACGGAACACCTTGCTCTGCACCCCGTTACCTGTGCCTGACGACCCTTGGGAGGATTTATCTATAGACTTCGTGCTTAATCTCCCACGAACACAACACAGCATGGATTTGGTGTTCGTGGTAGTAGATCGTTTCTCCAAGATGACGCACTTTATCCCATGCAAAAAGACTCTCGATGCAACACACGTAGCGAATCTATTCTTTAGAGAGGTGCGGCTACATGGGGTTCCCAAGACTATTACTTCTGACCATAACACGAAGTTCATTAACCACTTTTGGCGGACTTTGTGGACTCGATTCGATACACAACTTCAATTCAGCAGTGCCTACCACCCACAGACTGATGGGCAGACCGAGGTTGTGAATCGCACATTGGAAAAACCTCCGATGTATTTCAGGAGAAAAACTAAAAACCGAAGCAACAAGATTTGGCCTTGTCCCAAGCGGAGTTTGTGTTCAACAACATGCTAAACCGCTCGACAGGAAAATCCCCATTCCAGATTATTCGTGGACGAGTGCCTCACCACACACTTGACTTGGTCCCTCTACCCAAACTCCCAAGCATGAGCATTGCAGCAGAACATATGGCAGACAAGATCATGGGCATTCATGCGGAGGTGCAGACTAATCTACATGCCTCGAACGATAATTAAAAGGAACAAGCGAACAAGCATCGGCAACAAAAAGTGTTCCAGGTGGGCAACCACGTTATGATCCATCTGCACAAAGAAAGATTTCTGACTAGGACATAACAAATTGAAAAATAAGAAGATCGGACCGGTACCAAGCATCCGAAAGATCAATGACAATGCTTACGTTGTTGATCTTCTAGACGACATGACGATCTCACGGACTTTCAACGTCGCGGACCTGACCAAGTATCATGAACCAAAGCAGGACGAGTTCTTTTGAAGAGGAGGGGACTGATGTAGAGCGGGTCGCGAACAGTTTCATAGCCAAGATAGATCAGAAAAGGCCCGATCGACAACAGAAGTCATCAAGACCGTCAGAACCTTAAAACAAGCATATCTCGCAAACCGGAATGAGTTACTCGACGTACCATGTTTGATTTTGGGGTAGGATGAGCTACTTTAGCCAACCAACCCGGCATAGCTGGGTTGCCCATGCCGAATTTGTGAGATTCCATCAGATCAACAATCAAATTCCATGTTTATTTCCGTTTTTACCATTTTTAGTTTGATTATAACTCTTCATCCATTGGGCTTTAGGAGTTGTATTCAACATGAAAAGTGCTTAGAAAAATTAGGAGAATAACTTGGTTAAGCCACATAGGACACTTACTATAAATAGAAATTTACTATTTATAGTAAGTTACGAATTTTAGGAAGTTTTAGGTATAGTTTAATTCTTAAACGTATTCCAAGTCTTGGTATCCCTATTTAAAGGGTTGTAGACTCATTTATTTCATCTATCAATCAATGAACTTAGAAATTTTCATGAATACTTTTTCTATTTTCTTGTTTTTTCCTCGTGGATTCGAGAAGTCTCTATGAGGAGTCCAGAGAAGCTTCGTGGATTTGAAGTAGTTATCCTTGAGGAAGACGATGATCGACCTCATCACGTTCTTCCCTGCATCAGGGGGGGAGCAATCTTGGAAAGCAAATACTGCAACTTCTTGTGTTTTTTGCAACCAATAAAATGAAACTAGCAATCGAGTTTTCCCCTTTAATGCTGTTAGGCAAAATAGGTACAGCATGTACTTTTCCTCCTGATCTGTTTCTTTCTCACCATTATGTCAATGTGTTTGTTACAGGTTGCATCCAGCAACAAGAAATAAGGGTGCATCCAGCTACAAGAAATAAAGGAGAGAGATATTCTTCCAGCCATCTCATTGGATATACGGAGGAAAGACTGAGGATCTTTTGGAGCTTCCTCTTATCTTTTAGTTTTGACTAGAGCAATAATGCTAAACAAGTTGGATCATGCTAGACCACAACAATGCTTCAGGAGAATGTCAATCGCTAGTGCATAGATAACCTAGAGTGGCATGCGCAAACAACCATTCTCCAGTATCAAGGCGTAAGGGCATCTGGGAGGTGCCTCTAAGGGGTGAGGTAAAACTCAGTTTTCACAGGTTCAGAAAGAGAAAAACTGGATGAGTAAGGTACAACATTGTGCCTTGCCTTGGGTCCAGGCTCCAGCATGGAGGTGAAGCTCCTTTCTCTACAAGAAGGAATAAGATTTTCTCATTGTGGTATAACCAGTGAGCTTATGGATCAAGGATGACTCCAAACGCAATCGGATGGGAAAGGAGATTATCCTTCTCCTCGCATAACCAACAGAAGTTGTAGGAGATGGGCATCTTTTTACTTGATTAGCAATAGAGGAACTTCTCACATACATCTTTTTTCCTTTTTTCCCCCTAATGTGTAAGCAACAGGCCACCTCTTCTAGAATACTGAGTACTAGAGAGAGAGAGAGAGAGAGAGGGAGAGAGAGAGAGAGAGAGAGAGAGAGAGCAGAAGCCTACATGCCATGAGGAACAAGAACATTTGGAAGTTGATATTCCTCCTTGAAATAATAGCCGTCAACAGCAAAGTAATATGGAATGATATTAAGCAAATCAACCAAGGTTCCTGTAGAAGCAACAAAAAAATAAAAGAGAACCAATTAGGAATAATAACTTACTGTATGGACACAACAAACAAGAAGAGAGGGCCAATTAGGAACGACAACTATAAGGGCACAAAACAGATCTTACAACCACAGAATGACTAACATAGCATACTGACAAATTTACAAATATAATATTGCAACTGAACAATTAAAGATCTATCAACAAAGCACGCATTTAAAAATATGACGTGAAGATCGTTAAAAGAAAAGCTCAGGTCGCAGATAGAAGATAATACAAGAACAAAACATCACACAGTAATGCGCATCAAGTACCACGAACAAATATGTACTCATTCACCTCACTACTGGGTCTTTTTTTTATCGGAAACTGACAGAAGGTAAAAATACAAAACATGAAGAAATAAGATGGACTGGGTAGACAGTAGACACCAACACTGCAGTTCAATGAGTTTTAGGAAATATTTACTCATACACTTGGTTGCATCTCAAATGACATCCTTACTGAGAGAATGATGAATTGGTTGGGAAATCAAGCAACTTATGATAGTTGATGAGGAAATCTACATTCTACTTATTGGATGCAACCCTTTCATATGCAACTCTCCACTAACATGCACTCTTTAAAAAGTGACTTGTAAATGCCCAACCAATTTATGTGTGTTTGTATTTACACATTCAAGTATGAATCTACAATAGCTTCATTAGCAATCAGACATTAAATGCATAGTTCGCCAACCCGATGGGTTGACCTAGGACTCGTACGAGTCAACTCAGCCTGGTCACCAACTGGGTGACTGAATGGAGTTGAACTCGGATTCATCCAACTCGGGGCTGATTCGTCTGAGTCACCAAAGAGTCTCGGACTCAGAGTAGGAAAAAAAAAAAAAGAAAGTCTACATAGATGGGGAACAGTTATAAAATATAAAAATAAAAAAATTAATAAAAAAATAAAAAAATTAATTTAAAATTTAAAATTTTAAAAATAAAAATAAAAAAAAATAAAAATAAAAAATGGAAGTCAGTGCATATAGATGGGGAAAAAATATCCGCTCCCTCCCTAGACCTGCTAAGTAAACACAATTCGCACAATTCAAAAAAAGGGAAGTCAGTGCATAGATGGGGAACAGATATTATCGATCTCTCCCCCTCCCTCCCTCATCTCTACAGGCTTTGCAGTTTAAGTTGGACGAACAATAAGAAGAAGAAAGAAAGAAACTAGTATTTAATAGTTATTTATTTATTTATATTTTTATTGAAAAGATAGCATTGCAGAAGATGGGGTTGCGATTCATGAAAGGAGGAGTGCTATTACTTAATAATCTGGCAAGTGTGATCATTGATAAACGGGCAACGTGTATGCGTATCACAGTGAAAGTCCAAATAAACAGTCTAAATTGCATGACCCGCTGTAGGTAGGTCATAGTGCAAGAATCAGATCAATTAAACTATCCCTAATCCCTTCTGTCAACCATGTATCAACTCCCATACCCTGCCAAAGGATCAAAGATTTTCTTCAAAAGGCAAAAGCAATGATGGTTCCTCTAAAGTCGTTGTAGAAAACACTTGTGCTACATACTATTCACCTGCATGTTAAAAGAAATTGGGATTTTTATGGAAAAAATCATCGCAACTGTTGATTTTACCAAACAATGCCTACACCCTTTTAAAGGATGGTAGTTGTCTAGTATACTTTCTCTCAGACATGTTCCCCCAATGCTGATGTCAATTGACACCTGCGGACACTACGAATCAATGGGATGTGTCAGATGCCTCCACATCCATTGTTACATTATGTTAATCTAGCGGAACCCATGCAGGGTGAGTCACGTGTCAGAGAAATCTTCTTGTTTAGCTAGTAACGGCCGATGCGAGATTTTAGTGGAAAGTGGTCCATCGGAAGACGAATAGTTCAAGAAATGGCCCTTTCACTGTGTTCAGGGCTCGCGTAAGTCCTAAATGGGGAGTAGAGGATGTTGCAAAAGTATTTGGTAAAAATGAAAAGCTGGTGGAAATGGTGGTGCCTGGGACTAGGGATACAGGCAAGTTGAGGAGGTTCACCGTTGTTAAATTCAGGTATTGGGAGGAGGTGAATAACGCCATTAATATGCTCAATGGGAAAGCAGTGTAGGGCTGGAAACCTAACAGTAAATCTGGCTAAATTCGAGAAGCCAATGAGAGAAGTAGATGCAAGTCCTATGTCTACTCGAGTGAACATCCCAACAAGGGCAGAAAGGTCATCTTGTCATGAGACTCAGAATCAGGATCTGGGTTCACATAGGCCAATCTCTTATGTGGCTGCAGTATCTGGTGCCTATACAGATCAGAAGGCTAGGGCAAGTAAAGAATTGGTTAATGGCAATGAAGGTGCTAGTGAAGGAATCGTTGGTGACAGAAAGGTACTGAAATCCTGTGTTATTGGAAGAGTGGATTTTGGCAGATACTCGATGGCAAATATTCAGAAGTGGATAGCGGAACACTGGGATGTGGCTATTCAGGTGGGGATCAAGAAGATCGACTAGAGCTCAATTCTAATTATCCTTCGTTCAGAGAGGGAGGCACTTAAAATATTGCAAGAAGATGGGAAAATGGGTGTCCTGATCAGCGATATACGAAGATGGAGTGAGGAAATAGGCTCGGCAGATTGCACAATCTGGTTGAAAGTTTGGGAGGTTCCGCTCCATGCATGTGAAATTGATACATTTCTTGTTCTGGGCTTGTATTTTGGAGAGGTAAGGGAAATCAATCCAGAATCATCTACAGAGAGAAAATGGAAGTGGGAAGACAGAAGTCCTTATAGACTGGTTGGTGGACACTTCCAATCCAGTTCTCCTTATAGTCGATTGGAAATCTTTATACGGTGAAATTACGGGAGGAAGGAGACTCATCTGCAGGCACAGATACAGGGTGCCAAGATCATTCAAAGCCAGAAATGGCCTGGAAGGAGGGGCAACCATGCTTTGGAGACACCATGTATCAACTCCCATACAGCTTGGGATGCTTATGAGTTTTCAACTTCAACTCGTCTACCATGCCTTGTGAGGCCACATACACACTATTGCCTCCGTCAACAATGACCTTAACAGCCTCTCTACCACACGATACTCATGTATCTATAGAAGATATTGGTTCTCAACCAGTTTTCTTGGGCCTCCTCTTTTGACATCATCAGAATCGTCTTGACCACAAATGATAACTTATTTCTTTAAGGCCATTTATGCCTTCCTCAGGTTCTTGATCATAATCTTCTAGATCACTTTGATGTTCACCTTCCACTAAGTCTGCAACAAAGTTCTCTTTGTACCATTCACCCTTTTGTCCTTTGCAAAACTGAAGATTGCGGGAAGGACATTGTCGCATAGTGCCTATGAGCACCACATTGAAACAAGTGCTGATCGAGCATCCCTAAGTTGTTGCAACAAACTTTCACTTTATGTCACCGCTTCGGGAAAAGGGATTAGAGGCAGAGTTCTGGCTGATTTTGACTAGTCGAACAACAAGTAAACAACAGGCACGGTTTAGTACAATTTGAGAGGGAGATAGAGTGATGGCGTAAGTGAGATGGAGATAGAGTGATGGCTTAAGTGAGATGGAGACAATATATGGCCTATGGTGGAAGGACTAAATTAATTGGCTGGTTTAGGGAATTGAGTGTAAGTTTGGAATGAAAATTAGGACAGAATTTGTTGGGATAAAAAAAAGATAGGGGAAGAGGAGAAAAGTATCTCCTAAGAGTAGAACTTGCTCTAATACCGAAATAATGCAACTACATCAAGGAAGAAACTAATTGCAATAAGATTCAACATACCAAAAGAAAAGATGCAATGCCTATGATCAAGCTCAACAGTACTCTAGTCTTATACTAGAGATCACTACTTCCCCCTCTCCAACACATTACCGTAGAGAAATAAGAGAACTTGATCAAAGAAAATTTCATTCAATTGTGTTTTGTTCCATAGGGCATATGTCTTACTTATAATGAGTGCTTACAAGATTTCCTCTTGGAGACAATCTCTAACATAATATAAGGAATCTAAAAAGAGGATCCCTTTAAGCAAGAAAATCTAATAAGACTTATTTCCTAACATAAATATCTCTAAAATACCGGGTGTTCGGTAACGGTAACAGTAATGGTGGCCATAACAGCTGTTACGGCCTCGTAATGGCCGCTCTCTTTTTTATTTTTTATTTATTGAAAAAAACCCCTGAAAAACATATATCTACCCCGTAATGTTGATTAAAAAGTATGAAAAACCTGTATATGTCCCGTAACAGACTATTACGGGGCTATTATGGCCTTTATAGGAGATGTAATATGTTGTTAATGACAATTACAGGTTATTTTTTTCCATAACGGCTGTTAAGGCCGTTACGACCCCGTAACGTGTAACGGTTGCCACCGTTACCTTTACGGCACACCATGCTAAAATAGGAAAGTGTTTAAACAAGAAAATCTAATAATGCCTATTTCCTTAAAAAAAAAAATCCTAACATTGAAATATGAAAGAAAGGAAATTAGGAACGACCTAAAAAGAGGAAAGTGGACATTTTCTTACACAAGTGTGTGGAGCATGTACATGTGGGACGTGGGCCAATTGCATCACACTTGATGATTAGATAGATCTAATTTTTGCGACATCCCATCGTCACAATTGGGCTCACTTGATGTGCATGATGGACGGCATCATATCAATGGCATACGCAGTTAGACACAATAAGCCCCATAGTCAATTGCATAACATTTACACATTTTGAACATGATTTTACTTGAAAATTGAAGCATATTTTTTCTAGGCTTTTTTTTTTTTTTTTTTTTTTGCTATTTTTAATATTTCCATATTTTTCCTATTATGTTACCCAATTTTCTTCTTTTTTTAACACCTTTTACATTTTACACATGATATGTATATTGCATGCATGTTCTCAATTGATGATATCATAATATGTAATTACTATTCATGGTGTGTATTGATGGCAAATAGATTATTGATGGGTTTTCAATTTCTTTATGCATTTATTTGTATTTTTTTCAGATGTTTTCAATTTTTTTAGAAATTAAAATAAAAAATAAAAAATAAAAAAAATAAAAATAAAAAACTCTTACCATTTATGAAACGATTTGCAATTCAACCCCTATTACAATATGCGACAGAATAACAATTTGACAACAATGATGTAGACCCAATTGTTTATGCAACCTAATCAAAAAGTTACTTTGAGAAAATGATAGTGCTCCCTCTGATTTCTCCGACCGAATATGGACCACTCATTATTTCAGTTTTAACCATGCGTTTGACTGTCATAATTTGGAGGTTAGGATTATGGTTATCAATGGGCAGGGCAAAGTAATACCTATGACAGGCCAAAACAAACAGGCCTGAGCCCGGCCCATGATAATGTGCACAGCATGAGTGCAACCACCCACTTTATGCTAGAACTGGGTTATTCATTAAGTGTGCCATATCATGCATGATCTATGAGAAAAATGCCCTTGAAATCTTAAAACAGGCAGGGTCGGGCTCTTAGAAAAGCCTGAGCCGGCCTGATTACTGAGCAGACTCAATTTTACACCCAGGTCTGGCCCTCGGGTCTATTATTCCAGCCCAAGCCCAGCCCACTAAAAGCCCTAGTTAGGATTGCTCCATCAGTTTGATTTTCAAGATATGCTCCACCCACGATGTGGCACACAGTTTGGGTGGTCTGGATATAAATAAGGGTCACATTTGAGGAAAATGAATCACCGCCGATTTCGAATTGGTGCTGCACTATTTATGATTAGCGGGTAAAAATGCTTGCAACTTCGCATACAATGTTGTATGTGAACTTTCACATACAGCGCTTGTGTTCCTACCTATGTGTAACCTGTATAGAACATACAAGCCATGCGAACATTAGCTGCCCAATAAATGTTGCTTGAAGAAAAATCAGTCCAATCTGCTCATCAGTTAGGCCACAAGTATGCATTGAATAAAACCACCGAATGTGCAATGGTTACAATGATGCAGCTGGTCTTATCAGTTGAAAATCCTGGTTTCCACTTCGAGTGATCTGTATGGTGTGGCCCACCTTCTTAACGGATCCTATCTTCTACACAAGTGACATGTTGGTGGGAAGAAAGCATTACATGTGAAAATTCACATACAGCGGTGTAGGTGAACGATTTTCTTTTCAGGCCGAGATATGATCGAACGCAAGTGCAAAACCCCCCCTTCGACGGAAATTTGTGCAAATCGCCGTAGCAGTACTCATTTCTATAACTAACAATCAATTTCCAGCAGATTTCAACATATTATGACCAAAAAACAAACTCCATTCTATAATATCAAAAAAGGAAAACATAATAACAAGAATTCGAAAGATTTTAAGATTACAACAGAAATAGGAAAAGAGGGATAGAGAGAGAGAGAGAGAGACAGAGAGAGGACAGAGAGAGAGAGAGAGAGAGAGAGAGAGAGAGATAAGACGTACTTTCCAATCGATGGCGTGGAAGAAGCCGATGAAATTTTCGTAAGCGGGTTGGAATCCAGTGCGGAGTTCGGCGGTGAATTTCTCGATGAGATCTGCCATCTGATCCATGTGATCGTTCATTGCAGATCTCAGATCTTCCATCGCAGAAACCGTATCGAGGGATATAGAGAGAGAGATGAGAATGGGAATGTCGATCGATTTCACTCTACATTCCCCGAGAGAAGATCCAATCTTCACGATGGATACGAACTCTTCCTGTTGCTCTCACCGCCTGATATGGCAACGAAATTGGGGGTCGTTTCCTCTACAAGTGATTGTAGAATAAGCAATTCCACGAGCGTTCTGTGTGTGGCCCAGTTGTGTGTATTTGATATTCAGTCCGTGCATTAGTCCGTTCCTTCAATTTTACCGTTAATTCCAAAAATCAGGCCTATTCACAACTCATGTGGGCCCACCATGCAAGACCGTGTCTAAAATCACGTGGTGGGCCCAGATGAGTTTTGTAATGGTGTGATTTAGCGTGTCCATTAATCTTGATGGGACGCATCTGATGAATGGATTGGATAGAATATGAAAAACACGGTAAGCCTGCACACCCCATCTGGGAGGGGAACGGATTGGCTACTCCCCCGGACACCAGCCCCGTGGCTGGTGGTCGGTGCTCTGTGGGCCCCACCATGATGTATTTGTTTCATCCATTCTGTTCATCCATTTTTACGGATCATTTTATGTTTTCATCCCAAAAATGAGAGGGATATAAATCTCAGGTGGACCACACCACATGAAAACAATAGTGATTGGATATCCACCATTAAAGTTCTCCTAAGGCCCACTGTACTGTTTATTTTACATCCGATATGTTTATTAGGTCATACAGGCCTAGATGAAGGGAAAAAACAAAAATCAGCTTGATCCAAAACTTTTATGGCCCCCAAAATGTTTTTAATGGTCGACGCTCATTCAACACTATTTTCTATAATATGGTCCACTTGAGATTGGGATTGTTGAGGGCCTTGCACAAAACCTTAGGATCTAGCCTCCCAAAACAAACCAGAATTATGGAATAATAATGTAATAAACTAAATCAAAACATAAAGCACACCACACCAAGGCTTTTTACGTGGAAAACCCTCAAAGATGTAAAAACCACGAGACCTCGTCCAGATCAACAATCCACTATAAAGCAGAACGTTACAACCGATCACAAGCACACACCGCTTGGATCAAACCTTCTTTACTCACGCAGGAGTGGATGAACAATAAGAGAAACAAAGAAAACGGAGAGATCTCACCGATTATGAGAACGTGGAAGCGCTGAGATATGATAGATCACCTCTACGAGCATAGCCTCCCTTCCACAAGCTTCCTCTCTCTCTCTCTCTCTCTCTCTCTCTCTCTCTCACTTTTGATAGCCCTAAGCCCTCCTAGGAAACCTTTAGGAAACTTTAGAATGCCCTGGAATCACCCTAATCCCGTATACACCCCTTTATATAAGAATAAAAAGAGGTAGAATCCAAATAGGAAACAAAATCTACAAAATCTGCATTTCCGCAATCGCATCCGCGGAACTCTTCGATGATATCGAAGGTCTCTCGATGACAGCTTCGATATCATTTGAAAGTCTCTCGATGATATCGAGACAGGAGCAAACTGTCCAGCAACCAGGGGTGGAAATTCTAACAATTATTGATATCATCGAGCCACTCTCGATGACAGCCTCGATATCATCCGAAGGTCTCTCGATGATATCGACAGGACCAAAAAACTATTCAGCGACCAGCGTCGAAAAATCCTGCAATTATCGATGATATCGAAACCTGTTCAATTTCATCGATCACAACAATGAGGAGAAAATCCTCATCAAATCTCCCCCTTTTCGACTCAGGAGGAATCCACCTTCTTCAAGCCAACCCGGTTTCTACAAACCTCAAACTTGCCCTTCAGCAATGCCTTGGTCATCATATCTGACCCATTATCGTCCGTGTGGACCTTCTCAAGCTGTAACACCTTCTGTTCCAAAGTATCCCTGATCCAGTGATACCGAATTTCTATTTGCTTCGACTTGGAGTGTTGACTTGGATTCTTACTCAAGTGTATAGTACTTTGACTATCGCAATAGACCACGTGCTGCTCCTGCTTCAGGCTAAGTTCCTGTAGGAACCTCTTCATCCAAAGCATTTCTTTACATGCCTCTGTGACTGCAATGTACTCGACCTCTGTCGTCAACAACGTTACAACCTTCTGTAGCTTGCTCTGCCAAGAAACCGCTCCCCCTGCAAACATGAACATGAACCCCGATGTAGACTTCTTGGAGTCTATGTCACCTGCCATATCTGCATCTGTGTAGCCTTCTAACAAAGGTTTTCCATCACCATAGCATAGGCTCAACCTGGATGAGCCTCTTAGATACCGCAGTATCCATTTCACCACTGCCCAATGCTCTTTGCCAGGATTGGCAAGATACCAGCTGACAACACCAACCGCATATGCTATGTCTGGGCATGTATACACCATAGCATACATCAAACTTCCTATAGCTGACACGTAGGGTATCTTCTGCATCTCTTCTACCTTTGCCTTCATCTTGGGACACTGTCTGTCACTCAATCTGAAGTGACTATCCAGTGGAGTACTGACTAGCTTCGCTGCTTTCGTATTGAACCGTTCTAGGACTTTCTCAATATACCGCTCTTGTGACAACCAAAGCTTCCTACTGCTTCTGTCATGAGTTATCTTCATTCCTAAGATCTGTTTAGCCAGGCCCAAGTCTTTCATTGTAAAGGACTTGCCCAACTCCTGTTTCAGCCTGTCGATCTTCTTGATGTTTTTTTCCATGATGAGCATGTCCTCAACGTCTAACAGCAGAACTAAGAAATCACCATATAAGAACTTACACGTGAACACACAGTGGTCCGACTCCATTCTGTCATACCCATGCTTCAACATAAACGAGTCGAACTTCTTGTACCATTGCTGTGGAGTTTATTTCAGCCCATATAAGCTCTTCCTCAGCCTACACATCATATGCTCTTTGCCCTTGACTTCGAACCCCTTTGGTTGGTGCATGTAGATCTCTTCTTCCAGGTCACCATGAAGAAAGGCAGTTTTAACATCTAACTGCTCTATCTCCAGATCCATGCTAGCCGCCAACCCAAGCAACACCCGTATGGATGTCATCTTCACCACTGGTGAGAATATCTCTTCGAAGTCTATGTCTTTCCTCTGATCAAAACTTTTCACCACAAGTCTGGCCTTGAACCTCGTCTGTGAATTCTTCTGCTCAACCTTCTTTCTGAACACTCACTTGTTGCTCAAAGCTTTCTTGCCCTTAGGCAATTTCACCATATCATAGGTATGGTTCTTATGCAAGGATTTCATCTCCTCTTGCATAGCTTTTAACCACTCCCCCTTATGCTCGTCGGCTAAGGCCTCAGAATAATCTTCTGGCTCTCCCTCATCAGTCAGCATAATGTATTCATGTGGCGAATACCTCTTGGACGGCTGTCTGTCCCTAGATGACCTTCTCACCTGTGGCTCAATAGGTGGATCAAGTGGGGGCTGCTCTCCTGGTCCATCTTCTGAAGAAACTCCCTCGTCCTTTACACCTTGTTGTACTCCCCCATCATCAGGCACCACGAGAGGAGCAACCGGATCCATGTCCTCTAGCTCACTTGAACTAGGCTGGTTCTTCTCTGGCTTACCAATGTCTTTTATACACTGATTTTCAAAGAAAACTACATCTCTGCTCCTGACGAGCTTCCTCTCGGTCAGATCCCACAATCTGTAACCGAATTTTTCATTACCGTACCTCAAGAACACATACTGTCTGATCTTCATATCGAGCTTGGACCTCTCGTCCTTTGGTACATGAACGGATGCCCAGCATCCAAACACCTTGAGATGACTGTACGATGGATCCTGTCCAGTCCACACCTTCTCAGGTACTTCTCCATTCAACATGGCTGATGTGCATTGCTACTCCCCAGAATGTCTTGGGCAATTTCGCATGGGATAATATGCATTTGATTCTCTCAATAATGGTGCAATTCATTCGCTCAGCTACACCATTATGCTAAGGGTTCTTGGGAACGGTCTGTTCATGTCGTATACCCATGGACTTACAATACTCATGAAAGTCGCAAATGAATTTACCACCATTGTCAGTGCGAATGCACTTCAATGGTCTACCTGTCTCTCTCTCGACCATAGCATAAAACAATTTAAACACACCAAAGACCTCGTCCTTGGATTTCAAAGCATAAACCCAAACCCTCCTAGATGCATCATCTATAAAAGTGACAAATACAATGCCCCACCCAAGGTTTTTGTCCTCATAGGATACAAACATCAGAATAAACCAAATCTAATGTATGCACTTTATTAACATGAGAAGCAATTTTAACGAATGAAACTCTATACTGTTTCTCTGAAAAACAATCAAGATAGGTTTTGAGAGGTATACCTGTCACGACTGGAAGGAGCCGCTTCTTTGCTAGTAGCTGAAGCCCTTTTTCACTCATGTGGCCTAAACGCCTGTGCCACATGTCAATTGTTGAATCTTCCGCTACGTTCAACCCACCCTTGCACACACTGACACTTGCCTAGTAAAGGGTGCAATACTTCTTTCCTCTGACCACGATCAACGAACCCTTGATGAGCTTTCAGCGCCCACCAGCAAACCGACTTTCATAGCCATCATCATCCAGCCTTCTTGTCGACATCAGGTTGAGGAGAAGGTCTGGGATATGCCTCACATCCCTGAGAACCAATGTGGGGCCCACATCGGTCTTCACATAAATATCACCGACTCCTATGATTTTTGATACGGCAGAATTACCCATCTTCACGGTCCCATAGTCACCTGACTTGTAGCTTGTGAAGAAGTCCTCGCGTGGAGTCACATGAAAAGAAGCTCCCGAGTCAATCACCCAGTCGGTGTCATGACCCGTAGCCATGAGACATACATCGTGATCTACTGAAAGAATAATTACAACGTCGCCATCTGTAACAACCGCAGTAGAATCTGATTCATCTTCCTTCTCCTTTCCTTTTCCTTTCTTGTCGTTCTTCTTACCACAACATTCATGGTTATAGTGGCCCTTCTTGCCACAATTCCAGCAATCAACATCTTTTCTGTTACTCAACTTGCCTCTTGATTTATCTCGGGCCTTCCCATCCTTCCTGTTCTTTCCTCTCTCCCGTTCCTGTGTCACAAAGGCCTCTTATTGAGTAGACCCCTAAGATTTCCTTATTGTTTCCTCATTGAAGAGACAGTTAGTAACCTGTTCCATCGATATCTTTTCGTCTGGTGCGGAGTTACTTAGAGACACCACCAATGTCTCCCGACTGTCAGGCAATGAACTAAGCAATAGCAAAGCCTGCAATTCATCATCCAGGACCATCTTCATAGAGGAGAGTTGGTTCACTATATTACTGACCTCATTCATGTGCTCGGCCACAGAACCACCATCCTTGAACTTGAGATTCACAAGTCGCTTTATCAGAAAAATTTTATTACCGGCTATCTTCCTCTCATACAGCCCTTCTAATTTCAGCCATAAGCTAGCGACTGAGGTTTCCATGACACATGGTGGAACACTGAATTATCCAACCATTGTCTAATAAACCCCACCGCCTTCCGGTCCATCTTCTTCCAATCATCATTAGACATATCCTTGGATTTTGCTGATATGCCTAAGATTGGAGAATATAGGTCCTTGCAATAAAGCAAGTCCTCCACTTAGCCTTCCATATGGTCTAGTTAGAATCATTGAGGCTGATCATCCTTGATGAGCCACCTTCTATAATTCAAAACCGATTATACCCGTTCAATGAACTTAGCTCTGATACCACTTTGTTGGGGCCTTTCCCTTAGGATCTAACCTCCCGAAACGAACCAGAATTATGGAATAATAATGCAATGAATTAAATCAAAACATAAAAGCACACCACACCAGGGCTTTTTATGTGGAAAACCCTCAAAGAGGTAAAAACCCCGGGACCTCGTCCAGATCAACAATCCACTATAAAGCAGAATGTTACAACCGATCACAAGCACACACCGCTTGGATCAAACCTTCTTCACTCACGCAGGAGTGGATGAACAATAAGAGAAACAAAGAAAACGGAGAGATCTCACCGATTATGAGGACGTGGAAGCGTTGAGATATGGTAGATCACCTCTACGAGCATAGCCTCCCTTCCACAAGCTTTCTCTCTCTCTTTCTCTCTCTCACTCACGCTTTTGATAGCCCTAAGCTCTCCTAGAAAACCTTTAGGAAATTTTAGAATGCCCTGGAATCACCCCAATCCCGTATACACTCCTTTATATAAGAATAGAAAGAGGTAGAATCCAAATAGGAAACAAAATTCATTGTAACACCCCGTACTTTTCAGTACTCGGGTGTTACCAGGAAGACCAAATAGTTCATTTTAAATATAATATGATAGTATATATATTATACAATACGAAATAATTTTTTTATAATTATTTATAATAATACATATATTTCTTAAATTATACAAATTATGTATACTATTTATTTTACATTATTTAAACTATATATAAGATAAATTGTATGACAACACATTATCATATAATTGATGTATATTGACTAATATTTACATTTTGCAATTTAAACTACAGATTATTGTATTATATCATATATATGAGATATACATCACTTAGAATAAGCAATATTTGTATAAATATAAAAGAAAAATACGTATATACACATATACATGATATTTCAAAATAGAATACGTTATTAATTTATAAATAATTATTAATATAAATTATAAAGGGAGTACAAGTTGTATATATGTTGATAAAATATATATAATAGTATATGTTAATTGTTATTATTTAATACATATTATTCTACACTAATATTGAAGCGGATGGACGGACCAATTTCACTTAAGACCACCATGGGCCGCACAAATCACTAATCAAGCACGAAGTTGACATATATGGCCCACCTGAGTATAAGATCCATCTCATACTTTGGGTTTGACCCTAATATGGGCTGATAAAACAAATGAACGGAGTGGATTTTCTAAATTCATCGTGGTGGACCCCACACAAGAGTGGGTGTGCATGTTTGGAATGCACCTGAGGTGCACCGGGTCTGAGAAACCGGTCAGACTAGGTCTGACCCGTCCGTTTCCGAAATGGGAAACGTCTCTCACCCTTTCTTCCGTTTTTCCTGTTGCGGGCGTTTTAAACGGACGATTTCCGTTTGGCTCGAATTTGGCCCACTTCCATTGACCACATCAACGATCAAAACCTTCCATATTAAAGAAGGCCAAAAACCCTACAATCCATGACCATTTTCAGCCGTTGGATCTCACGCATGTGCACACAACAACAGTTGTAAATCGACCTACAAACACAACCACATTCCAAAAATGGAAAATTTCCATTTCCTTTTCTGTTACCAGCAGAGCGATCCGCGTGAGAAGAGGATTCCTCCAATCTCAGCCACCCATACGATGTCATCTCGGCCGTCCATTTTAAGCAGCGGTTTAGCAAAGAAAACCACAACAGTTTTGGATTCGCCCACCGTTTTGGAGTCGGTTCTTGCCAGAACAGATCCAGACCGTTTGTTGCCAATCTTACGATTCTAACACATTAGGGTAAAGGAATAAAAGGGCGTGGATTGGGCAACAGGAGCTCACCCTTCGTTTTCACAACCACAAACAAAGACCGGCTGTTTCCCTCCAACCTTCGAACCCACCACCTAAACGTCCATGGAGCTTCATTTTTCCCTTTCTTCAAGCTCCCTGGGACATGTTAGAGCACCCCTGAAACATTGTTTTGGAGAAATATCAACTGAGCTCAAATCCGCCATTAATGGCGGATCACCTTCTTCGTTTGGAGCCGAGCCCAATTCGGTGTGGTTCTGGCCAGCAACCCTATTTTCGCATGGGTCGGTCCACTCCAGACCTCACATAAGGCCAGGAAGAAAAAGGAAGGAAAGAAAAGAAAGAGGGAAGAAGGAAGAGGAAGTGAAGAGGTGCGGCTATTGCACCGCACCAACTCGCTGTGTGACTCGGTTGGCCGACCGGTGCCTCCATCCGAGCCCGTAACTCGAGGGTTCCGCATGTAAAATGAGAGAAGAAAGGAGAAGAAATCAGAGGAGAAAAGAGGGCTTTTGGTGCCGTTGCCGCACCCAGCCGCTGCTCACGTTGCAGCATCCCACCCCCACTCGAGTCAGCCGAGTCTTGGCTTGAGCTGGTTGCGCCTGGGCCGGACTGACGTCATGTTGCTTGGATGTTTCAAATTGACAGAGAAAGAAAGAAAGAGAGAGAAAAAGAAAGAAGTAGAGGGAGAGATGAAAGAAGGAGAGAAATGGAGAGAGAGTTCGGGGTCGAGTTAACTCGTTGCTGTGTATGGCCGCCGAGTTTGGCTCGAGTTGGGCCTAGTTCGGCCATGTTGTGCTTCCAAAGAACCTCATTGGACATATGGGCTGTGTAGGGGGAAGTAGAGGAGAGAAGAAGATGAAAGAGAGGAAGAAAGGAAAGGAGGGGGAAGTGGTGTCCCGAGTCATTATCGAGTCGACTCAATTTGCTGGGACCCACCGAGTCGAGCCGGGCTTGGGTTCACCCGGATATGGTGGTCATTCCAGCAGAAAGAAAGACGAAAAGGAAGTATGAGTGGACGAGAGGAGGAGAAGAAGAAGGAGATGGGTGCTTAGCCGAGTCAACTTGACTCAAACCGAGCCTACAAAGTGAGTCCGTGTTTTCCTTCCAGTTTTGAAATTCTTCCAATTTAAAATCTATCATTTTTGCCATTTCTATTAATATTAGGATATTAGAAATGAATAAATTGTCATTGATAATATCATTTTAGGATTTTAAGTTAGATGTGGTTAACCATTAATAATTTTCTATACTTATATTAATTAATATATGTAAATTATTACCATTATTAAAATATTAGTATTTTATTTGTCATTCTTAAGATATTATTATTGATGTTAGGGCATACTGTTTAGGTTGATTACAATGATTATCAGGGTCACATTAACTAATATCAAGTACATTGTTAATGTTAATAATTGTTTTAAAAATTTTAAGTATCATTATTCATCGTGGGCGTTATTAAATAAATCGATATAATACTAGCCATTGTAATATTCCTAAAATTAATGGTTAATTCATTTTATAAATTTCATTCATCCATGATAAATTTCATTCATCCATGATTCCCATTAGCCATATCGTTAATGGCCACACAAATTAGGGTCCAAATCTCATAATCAAAATCCCAGAATCTAAGCATCAAACTAAACTTTAAAATAAAACCCTAACCCTACATCAAGAATCCTAAAGATAAATAACTAGAATCCTAGGCTAGTATCAAACCTAGGCAGTGCGTACGACTTCGATCTAACTGTACAAGCTCATGTTTGTGGTAGGACCCGATTCTAAGGGCGCAGACACTTAGCGGCGTTAGGAGGAGATTTAGTTCATCAGGTGATGATTCTTCCCCTTGAGCTTTCCATCTTCTCATTAGCTTAAGTTATAGTTTTTATTTAAATTCATAATTGATATCTCTCTTCAATAATCACATGTGTTAGTTGATAGAAATTAAATTGTTGTCTTACATGCTTTATGATTTTCCTGTATAATTGTTCATGCTTGTGGATTATTTGTGGATTGCTTACGGAACCTAAACTGGTACATTAGTGGGAAATTCCTACGTATGAATGTACACCCATACTTGGGATGTAACTTGACTCTTTGTGATCGTAATGGACCTTCGACTCGGTGGTTTTTGAGTGGTGGTCTAGATAGATCATTGATGTGGGCCTACCATCCAGGGTTGTTGTGCCCAGTAGTTTTTAAGGATGGTCTTTATCGTATGATTTTGATATTCGCCCTATGTGGCATATTTTGATACTCGCCCTACGTGGTTTTATTTGATACTTTCCCTACATGGGTTCGATGTTTTATACTGTGCAACCATGCGATGGTAAGCCCCACATATTGTAATATGATTGGCCACTAGTCGATGGGTTTCCATTAAACATCCTAAGGTGGTAGCCTCATGAGCCAGGGATGGTGGAATGGGACACTATGCCTGAGCTGTCGGCCTACGCTGGGCCTTGTGCTCCCCGTAGTGACCTTTGAGCTTATTAAACCTGCTGGTTGTAATTGAATTAATAACGGATTGGCTAATCATGCATACATGGCATATTTCGATGACTTGGATCACTTTGCCCTGCGATTACGCTGAATGTTGCGCTTATGACCAGTCATTCGATTATGATGATGACTGACTTCATGCCCCGCGATTACGCCGAATGTTGCGGGCTGATGACCCGGTCACATCGCCGTCACGGATGTTTTACCCGGCACCGATCGTCCGGATGTTTTACCCGGCCGACGATTGCATGGGGACCCGACTGGATGATGTTTCCTATGTTCGATGATCGCACGGATGAGCATCCCTGGGGCGATGATTGCATACTTCACGCATCCATGCACATAATAAGATTTGCATCATGTATTGTTTTGTATGCTCTATTTTATAACTATTCTTACCTAATGCGGCGGTGTGTAATCTTGAGGGGAGTTCACACTGAGTTGGCCACTCATCCATCAAATATATAACCGTACAGGTAGCATAGGTGGCTTCAACAACATTCATATTCATATTGATGAGGAGCAGGTTATGGTTGATAAGGGTGCATGATTATATTTGCTAAGGGTTGCTATAGGATTTCATATCTCAAATTTGTTGTAATTTACTTTATTTTACATGTAATATTACTTCATTTTGTAATTGTAAGAATGAGGACATTGGTTTGTATAAGTCATTATGGGCACTCTTTTGTATATTCTAAATGATAATGGAACTTTCCTTTATGCTTACTTATCCATGCTACGCTCATCTGCTTACTCTGATAAAAGAAGAAAAGAAAAATATATATTTGACCATCCTTTAAGGTTAACACTCGGGTTTTTGGGAAACGGGTCGTGTACTTGAGTCCTGAAAATTCGGGTTGTTACACTCTCTTTCTAGATTGTCTGGCCCACCTTGAAGTATGTGTCATATCTATGCCGTCCATGCATTGGGCCCATCTCGATAGACTGTCCAGCAGATGGTATTGTTGCTCGTCCGTTTGGACAGGCCCGGATGAAGAAATACACAAATATCAACTTTATACATAGCTGATGTGGGCCACACGTGTGGACCCACCATGATATGTGGATTAATTCCACACTGTCCAAGAGCGTCCAGACCCTTTGGACACTGGACCATTTAATAAAAAAATAATAATAAATAAAAATAATATATACATATTGTAACATCCCGAAAATCAGGGGTCGAGCATAAACTCAACTCCCGAGTTCCAGAACATCACTTATAAAACAAAATGAATGATGATTGAATGTTGACTGTATTCGTGCATTGAACATGAGTGAGATTAAGCCAAAACAACATATCATACTCTAGAGATAGTTGAATTTGCAAGCGGAAGACTATGATAGATAGATAAAATATATAAACTATGATGAGTCTCCAGAGTGTGATAACATTACCCGGTTAAATAATTACAACTACAGTTCTAAAATATACCAAATTTGTAAGTGTAATGTCTTCTATCCCAAGTACCATAGCCCCGTCAATACAAGCACTGTGTCTTCGAGACCCTTCAGAGAATTACATGATAGGAGAACTCCTCCTCATCACCATAGAAGTAGTCCGGTTCTGCTTCATAAGCATCGCCATCACCTGAAACTCAACAAATCTGGTTGGTGTGTACAACACCGTCCCATAACGTGGGAGTGAGTGATCAACTCAGTGGAACAGTAAATCATAGGTTAATATGTTATCAATTCACCAAGCAAGCAAGAATGATAAAGCAAGAAAATCAAACACTCCTAACTACTCTTATTAATGCAAGTATGAATGACATGATGTATGCCCTCACCGACATACTCCCTCATGCGACACCCTCTTCGTTCGCGGCATGCTTTCATCCCTCAGTGCTCCACATCTTCCAGGCACATGCAATGCATGATGAGCATGATTACCGAGTTGTTATTATTCCATTTCAAACAGCAGGATTGGGAAACTAAGGTACCTCCCTTGTAACATTCCCAAACATGATCCATTCTAGGGTCGTCAATCCTAGTTAATCTCAGACGATGGTGTGTTTCTAGGTCACTGCAGAGACTGTCAGGGCTGTTACACGGAATCGTTGCACCACTCCCCCATCACCTCTTTAACGATTCATCACTATACAAATACAGGCCTAGTTCATACTCTATACACTGCGGCAAAACTTATTGCCTCACCGCAAATTCAGAGTATGCTCAAGGTTACTTCACTAACGTCCTACCAACTGGCAGTCTATTTCGAAGCCCGACCAGTCCACTTATTGAGAATGGGACCTGGGTGCAACCCAACCAAGACCACAAAAGTGCTACGCCAAGGTGTGGCGACAAAGACGAATATAGTGTCCCATACCACCATAATCGGCTCATGAGTCTGGTTGCTCACTGGTCACTACGGGGAGGCAGAGCTGCCAAGGCTGTTACACAAAATCGTTGCACCACTCCCCCATCACCCATTGCCCCAGCGTAGGCCGACAGCTCGACCACGGTGTCCCATACCACCATGCCCGGCTCATGAGTCTTAGCGGATCGAGGTACCATGGTTAACGGGATTCCACTGGTAAGTTCGGTACCCTAGGTTCAAGCAGTAGCGTCCAAACATGGTGAACATACATTAGACATATTGGGTTACTTGACGAGCCTGACTAGCTCGAGCGCATGATCAACTGAACGACATGAAGTGCATAAGCACTTTGCATGGCCTAACCACTGTCGCCAACTGACGTACGACTCGGGTTCGTCAAACACATCCTACGTGGCGAAGTGAATCTCAACCACGATCTCAAGTCAGGTACCGGATGTCTGGACTATGGACATAGTCCCAAACTCAATCAATTCTCATCCATAGCATGTGGAGTAAAGCATGATAAATAAAGTAATTCAAGCATGCTAGTAGGCATGTTATAAAGCATGATATAAAGCATGTTACAAAGCATTACATCAGTAGGAATACAAACACATATATTGCAAGTAAGCGGTTTAAGTAGACAACCTCATGGAGGTAATCATACATGTCTCTAGGGTAGTTGAGAATCCCATCTCAACATCCTCCTAACGCATCTACATCCAAACACTTACTCACTCAAGCATTTCCACAAACACTTAACATACACTATTTCACATACTTGGTGTATGTTAACAAACATGTATTAGGGCGAGTCCTTTCACCAAGCAAATAATTTACACATATATAGTATATTTATACAATAAATAATCATGGCAAACACATCTCTAAAATACATATGTATACAGTACTTTCTACAATATAGTATTTGTACATACATAGTGTATATTAGTAAAACATGTATTTGGGCGAATCCATTCGCCAAATAAGTATTTTATCCATATATCATATATTCATACAACAAATAATCATGTCAAACACATTTCCAAAAAATATACGTTATACGATATTTTCTACGAATACCTATAATATGTAAAATTCCATAATTTACATCTTTAATCGAAACAGAAATTGGAAAGCACTTTGTACATGTGCAATTGCATGCAGATCATGAATCTATCATTATCTGACATTGAAAGCGCTGAAAACCATAACCTATACACCTAAAGTCCGCCCCTTTTGTCGTAGAATCGTAATGGAGTTGATAGGTTTGCTAAGCTCCCGTATTCGGCAGTTTGGCAACCTATGGAACGAAATACGTTAGCTATTTCATAACCTACAACCACCCAAGCCCCAAATCAGGTTAGAGTTAGGGTTTCTTATCTAGAAACGACGCCGAAATAGCCGGGAAAGCGATGAGAATCAGGCGGTGGAGCCCGAATAGCGGCAGGGAGTTCCTCCCACATCTCCCTCACTTTCTCTCACTTTTCTCTCTTCTCAAACCCAAATTCGTGTGGCTGAAATGGGGGAGGGTTTAAGGTCCTTATATAGTCTAAAACTTCACCGAAATAGACTTTTGGACAAGGTTCACCTAGGTTATAATCAAAGCGAAACTTTTTCAGCTCAACGGAGGACTTCTGGCGGGCCTCCTTAAGCCAAAGGTCGGACTTAAGCTCACCGACACCGGATCTACGTTCTATTAAGTTTTCGTTTCAGTCTAATTTCCAGATCACGCGTGGCGGACCAGTTTCAGTTCGACGGTCAGTAGATCTCGATCGGAGATTCCGAGTACATGTAAATGTGTATGAAATTTCTCCTGATCCGAGGGTGTAATTTGGTCTGATTCTGACGGTCTGGTTGCTTAAAATTGATCCGCAAACGAGAGATGCCAGATTACTATTCAAGATATTTATTTTTAAAGAAAACAAGTGTTTTCACACTCTCGCTCCGAACTCAAGTGAATAGCCGTGGGACACTGGGCTGGATTTGATTTCCGAGATGGTTGTCAAGCCCAGCAAGGCGGTCCTAATTCCTTAACTTCGTGTTAATCGGACTTCCGACGTGCGGTCCAGATCTGATACGGAGTTTCGAGATGCTCCCGAGAGCAGCCGGGTAATGAGTTTGATTCGAGATTTTTGGGTAACCTAGCGTCAATGATTCTATAAGTTTTGGGTCTTGCAGATCGTATTTAAAGCGATTCTAATGGATTTCGTAGCTAATCTAATTTAGCACGTGGTTACTTTGTCTCATTTCTAAAGGATTTAGTCCTATAAGATTTTTGTCTGAGGTGGTACCTAGGCCTTTGTAGTTTGTGTATAAAGTGATCCAATTTATACTACTTAGCTAGTTTAAGACAGTGTCTAGGGTGTAAGTACTTAGGAAAATTGAAAGAACAAGGTGGTGAAGGGTGGGATTTGTGAAGGAAAGGGGTTCAGAAGCGATTTTAGACTGTGGGATTCAGTTCTGACAGGTTAATAAGGTGTTAGGATCGACCCATCACCTAAGGACGTCTAATCCCAGGTTGGAAAAAATTTGGGGTGTTACACATATAATATATATATATATATATGGAGGTGGGCCACGTACGTGGGACCCACCTGATAAGCGGATTGGATGGCGTACCTCACACAGTGCTGGCTACTGTGAGGTTAACGTCAGCAAGTTCTGGTGGGACCCACCGTAGCTACATGTGTTTTATCTGCACTGTCCATTTGGATGGTGCCACGTATGCCCCACCATGATGCAGCGCTTCATCTGCACCATCCATCTAGACGGTGTCATGTTCGGTTCCACCATGATGGATGTTTTCCATCCAAACCGTTCATTCATTTGGTGAGCCCATCTAGCAAATGGTCTTGAAATATATATATATATATATATATATATATATATATATATATATATATTATAAAATGAAGTAGATTCAGTTCCTTAGTGGACCACGTATGGGGATCCCACCTTGATGTATGTGATTCATCCAAACTGTCCATACTTTTGGTGAGCTCGTCCTAGGGCTTGAGAAGAAAATAAGATGGATCTAATATTAAGTGGACCACACTGCAGAAAACAGTGGGATGAACATCCACCATTGAAAACCCCTTGGCTTACAGGGTTTTGGACCAATATGATATTTGTTTTTCCTCTATATCCAAGTCTTTGTGACCTTATGCACAAACTGAATGGAAAATAAATACTATGGTGGGCCCACTAGAAATTTAACTGTGGAAATCATTATCACCACTGCCATTTGTGGTATGGTCCAGATGATCCTTTGGATATGATTCATTTTTTTTATAATGTTGTATAATGATCTAAAAGACCGCGTTCTTCAATGGTTCGATCTAAAAGACCGCGTTCTTCTTCAAATGATCAAGCTCTTGAATCTTCAAATCCTCCGCCTTCTATAGAAGATAATTCCCAAAAGAAAGCTCAGACAAATTATTAGAGTTCTTCTCTCTTCAAAGAACCAAACCATCCAGTCATCAACTTCTCTAATCACATCTTACTTCTCACCAGTCCAATTCGCAATGCGGTATTGATGGGCAAAATTGAGAAACCACCAAGAGAGGGCTACGAGTCTGACTGAGAAATTTGGCTGAAATCTACAAATAATTTTTGCACTAATAGTTCTCATCCAGTAACTGTTGAATCTTCCCCACCAGCAAGAAATGCTACCAGAACATTTGGGATAACGTAAAATTTCAGGAAGATGCGATTAAATTAAAAAATCCCCATAAGGATGAGACCATCATCATCCCAATGAACCTTCACCGCCACCTCTCCGTGATTCAAAGTGAACCCTCTAACCATAAGATGCTGAACCGGCTGCTTTTCTCGCAATTTGGGTTATAAAAGAGCCGAAGATTCTGGAGGCTTTATTACAGAAATAGGACTTGAGCAGAAAATAGGATGGATATTGTATATGAGGTTCCTCATCCCATGCTACAACCCTCACTCTTTATATCCCACTCATTATTTTGAAACTGTCCAGCAACGTTTCCAAGATAAAGAGTCCTTGTGGGGAAGTGAATTTAGGAAGTGCGGGTTCTTTTCCCAACGGCTGTACTATAGTTCATGGGTAAAACCGATTCTTCATAAATATAAGCGCACCCTTACCGAGATCAATCTTTTCATAGCTATAGAAGCCATGTCGGATTTCTTTCACAAGGATGTCATGATATACAAAGAATTCCTGAAGTGCTGGTCTTCCACAATAAATTCTTTCCATTTCCCAATCGTTGAAGTGAGCATCACCCTCTGGGACCTTCATCGCATGGCAGGCCTGCCTGTCATAGGAACCTTCCTTGATGAATTTGTCCCTACAAATGCGGAGGTCTCATATTTCGATCTTAAAAGAACTCCCTCAGTCTCCATCTCCACCATCGAACTCTTCCGGGAAATGTCCATATTTCCTGACATCTGCAAAGTTTCTCCATTTCAGTGGCTTGCACACTTTACTAGACACTTGCGGTATATTTTTTATTCCTCTTTTCTTCTTCCTTTTTTTTTTTACTTATATATTCATCTTTGCACCCTTATATCTTCTTACACATTCTCTCTTCTTTCAGAATCTTTGGCAGTCATTCTCTAGACTTAGAGTTTACTCGCTAGAAGATAAGAGGTCCGGCCAATTGCCCTGGGACTGAACTAGCTACATTCCTTGCCTACTGACGTCTCACTGTGATTGAAGAGAAAGTCGATTCTCTCCAGCAAACAAATCAGCAAGTACTTGATTTACTCACACGTGGTGATTCTCAAAGACGGTAGAAGCTGATTGTGTTAGTTCTATATCACTATATTTTTTTGGGGGTACCCGTGCGTGGGCTTAGTGTTTTTGCTGGGATAACTGTTAATTTACTGCCAATCTTGGGCAGTTTTTTTTGGATAGTTGGATATCTTGGTTTCATTTTGGTATATGGCTGAATAGAACTCATATGTTTAATGCCATAATTATATTTTACATTCCCCTGGTTCATCAAGTTTCTGACAAATGGTATGCATGTGCTGTTCTTTACTGATTGTTCTTTCTGCTATATCACTGTTTTATCTGATCTTCTATGTATTCATACTTTCTGAAATTGATGTCCGCTTAAAACTAAATTAATTACTATACATCAATTGATCTGCTTCTGGCTGGCAAGTTCTATTAAGAATTTCACTCTTCAGTCAATATCACTAGATATATCTTTGTCAATGACTGACAAAAAAGGGGAGAACATTTACAAACGCCCTGATGAAAAATTGTGTATCTGCTTGAAATGGTTGTGCAGGTGTTTAGGGGGAGCAGCTGCAACAAGAAAGCGGGAGTTGAAGTTTACAAGTCAGGGGGAGCAACTACTGGTTGTGTACATGAGCTAGAAATTGTAAAATTATGTAAAAGCATGTACACACAATTTAGGGTGTGTTTGTCTAGAGTATTCTACGGTGTTTTGGGTTTTTGTCACGTAATTGACAAAGGGGGAGATTGAAAGTACCTTGGTTTGTCAAGTCACGTGAGTGTTGAGTCAGATAGTCTACAAAGCCTGATAGGAAGATCAATTCAAGCGTCTGCCTCAACCGGATGTGAGCAAGCTCGCCATAGGTAAATTTAAAGCCTCACATCCCATGTCCCAAAACACCAGGTGAATAAAACCCTTAAAAATAAGTTATAAAATCATAGGGTTTTATGGTGAGAAAACTTTTTTAAAATAGAAAAATCTCTAAAATTTTCTTGTGTTGTCAATTTTATCGAAACACCTCGATATGATCGACCTGCACTGTCGAGTTCTCGATGCTTCATCGATACCATCAGAAAGAGGACCAAATATGTCCATCAACCTCACAACATATCTGGACGAATTATCGATGTATCGATACACCTATCGATATCATCGATACTCAAATCTCGAGCCCATCGAAATTGGCTCGATAAGATTAATAGGCAGATTTCTGGCGCCCCTATTTTTTAAAGAAAATCTCAAATTCCTTCGATATATCAATGCTCTTCCCAATATGATCTTAAATCAAATACCGATAATATCGGAAGACCATCGATGATATCGATCGTGGGCGCGCATTTCTTCCAACAGATATTTTAGGTTGTTTTTAACTTTGATCGGGGGCCATTCGAGGAAATCGATATTCATATGATGATATCGAGGTTGAGTCGATTGCATCAAAACTGGACACAAACTGTCTAACGAGCTTACTGGTAAATCTATAGGATTTATCGATGCATCGACACTGCCTTCGATATCATCGATATATAAATTTCGATGACATCGGCTGACCCTCGATCATATCCTAAAAACTTGAAATATTTCATGTCAAGTCTCTCTCATTTTTCAAGTGTCGATGGATCGATCCTACCATCGATGGAATCGGCGTTCGAAATCCGATGACATTGACAGTGGTTTCGATTCATCGACCAACTGGCAAATGGTTTTCAAAAAGCGTATGACTTTGAGTTTAAGTCATCGAGCAGACCATCAATGCTATCGAGAGTATACGCTCGATGATATTGAACCTGCTCGATGATATCAAACTCAGTCATAAATGTGATCGTTTTATATCTGTTGGAACATTTTGCCTATATATAAAGGACTTGTCTATTGTTACTGGAAGAGAAAGTAAAGAGAGCTTTTGAGTGTTTAACCTTAGATCATATACCCAAAGCTCTTTCTCCCAGGGAAGTTCATCCTTCAATCCACCCTTACCATTGATATTCAATAGAGTGGATTGGAGAATGAACTTCCACATTCAAGGATCCTCCAGCTACTACTTTAATGGCAAATCATTAAGCTGGGATGCCTTAAATGCCTAGATGATTGAAACTACTTCATCTTCCTTATAGAAAAACCTTTAGAGAGTAGGATTCCATCATAACCTTGACCCAACCCGAAGCCGAATAGTAGTATATTATTTTGTGTTGCGGATCAAGGGAGCAGAAGACTCTTCGTCAACAAGGAGGAGGAAATCTTCGGCATATTGTTAAACGGGACTCATCAACTTATTTGTAAGTATCTGGAGTCCAAGAGGACACTTGTGATCATTCCTTTATAGGATTAGGTCTTAAGTGGTTCTCACTCTTTAAAGTCCTCAAGGAGGCCTTCGGCGGGAGTGTACGTGGCGGGTGTATTGTGTGGACCCTTTCTCTATGGAGAGTATAAACATTTGGTTAGGAGTGAACTAGTAAAACTTTGGATTTGAGATAAACTGTGTAAAACCTTAGTTTTTAGGTGAACCGTGTAGAAACCTCAGGTTTGAGGTGAACCATGTAGAAACCTCCAGTAGGGTCTTACGGAGGATCCTTGGCCAGTGTGCCTAAAAGTGGGTGCGTTATGTTGACCCTTGCTCGTGAGAGCATAAACAGTCAACCTTAATGTAGGTTGTAAAGGTTAAAGGTGAACCTGATTTAAAACCTTAGGTTTAAGGTAAACCACTGTGAAACCTCCTTAGTGAAATCTAGCACACTCAAGGGTTAAGTGCGTTTGCCGGGAGTGGAGTAGACTGATCGTCGAACTACTACAAAAATGACTGTGTTTGAGATTGTTATTCTTCTGATTGTATGATTTACTTTAATATTTGCATATCTGAATATCTGAGATCACACCTCACACACTTACACGGTCATATCCATCATAAACTAGTTTGCATATTGTTTACTTCTTAAATAGTTTGTGATTGGATCCTCTACCAGGCTTGTAAGCCAGTAGAGTTAAGTTTGAGTAATCCTAATATGTGCCTATTGTTAGGATTAGTGTAATAGGATTTTAATAAATTATAAAAACTCTTAAAAAGTCCTATTCACCCCCCTCTAAGATATATTGGCATATTCCTTCTTCAACTAGTGCGGTCTTCACCGCAATTTCAATTGGTATCAGAGCGGGTCTCTCTTTAAGGGCTTCACCGCCTAGAGAATGATCTTGACTGAAGTTGGGAATATGGCCAAAGGAGAGGGCTCATCAGTCACTAGACCTCCAGTATTTGACGGCTCAAACTATGCATACTGGAAGGCTAAAATGCATTACTTTCTGAGATCTTTGGATCATGATGTTTGGGATATAGTTGAAAGCGGATACGTGTCACCAACTAAACAAATTGTACTTGATAATGGCACAACCATCACAAAACCCAAATTTAAAGAAAAGTGGACGGCGTTCGACAAAGAAAAATAGACTGCTGAAGGTAAATCTATGAACGCCATCTACTGTGCCGTGTCCCAAGATATATTCAATTAAATAAGTATGTGTGGGACATCCAAGGAAGTATGAGATCTATTGGAAACAACCCATGAAGGCACAAACACTATGAAGAGGTCCAAACTAAAAACTTCTGACTTCACAGTTCGAAAGTCTCAAAATGGAAGAGCATGAGACGTTTATGGAGTTTTTCACCAAGTTGCATATTATTTGCAACTCCATGGGTGGATTGGGAGAAAAAGTTCCAGTACCGAAAATTTATAAGAAAAATCTAAGATCCCTACTGGAATGATTTAATCCCAAGGTTACAACAATTGAGGAGTGTAGGAACATTGATGAGATAAAAGTAGAAAAACTGGTAGGTTCCCTACAAACTTTCGAACTACACTTCAAACAAATCCCTAAATCCAAAACAACTGTCCTGAAAACTTCTAAGAAAACACTACATGAGGACAGTGAGAGCGAAAATGAAGATGAAGATGAGGAAGTGGCCTTGCTGGCACAATGATTTAGGAAGTTCTTTCAGAAAAATCATGGTCGGCCTTCTAGAGGAAGAAAGGTGAACAATAAACCTTTTGTAGGCAAATTTGGTAGAAGAACCAAAGAACCCCAATGCTATGCCTGTTAGGAGTATGGACACCTATCAATCGAATGCCCAAATAAAAAAAACTAAGGGCAAGGCAATGGCCGCCACGTGGGATGATACTGAGGAGTCAAATTCAGAATCTAGTGACTCAAAAAGCGATGGAGATCGGAAATCATTGAAAATACTCATGGTCTCCACTGCTTCAATCATTCCTACTGAATCTGAGAACGAGAAAGAATAACAAGCCAGTAAATCATTTCCATCTAATAATGAGGAAACTGGGGAAGAAGAAGAAGAAATCAAAAAGGATAAACTGCAAGATGCTTATAATCAACTCTATATTCATAGCATAAATATCCTTAAAAGACTCGAAATACTGGAGAACAAAAGTAAGTTGCTATAGAAAGATTTGGATAACACTTTAGAAATCAACACACAATTGATAAATGATCTACAGCAATATCATATGGATAATGATAGACTTGAACGAATTAATACCTTTCTTAAAAATGAGTCTGATAAACTGAACAAACAGGTTGAACTGCTAGAAGATAAGAATAGATTTCTTTGCAATGAAAATCATACACTTTTGTTTGATCTAGAAGAATCCAAGAAGATGGCCAAGATAAACTACAAGTTTTCCTAGAGTGGCGAAAAGCTAGAGAAACTGTTGGGAATGAAAAGACCTGGAAAGGACAAAAGCAGCTTAGGATATGAAAATTTTAAGCCAAAGGCTGGAAATGCAGCACCTAGAACTGAAAAATCTGTTGCCTCTGGAAGCAAAACCAGAACAACTCTAGTATGTCATTTGTGTGGTGATTCAGGTCATTATAAGTTTGAATGCATAACACTTAGGAGGACTCAACCTAGCTCTGGTCAGAATCATGTTAACAAATTATTAACCAGAGAAATACAGAACTTCAAAAGTTCTCTTAAGGATATGAATAGAAGTAATGTCCTTACACCACCACCCAAATCAATTAATAAAGTAAAATGGATAAGGAAGAATTAATTTAGATCGTGCATCAAAGATCTGAACATGCACTAAAATGAGGATTCTTTCTGCAGAGCTTAAAATGATACATCTGAGGTTCTTCACCTCCATCTTTTGTATATAAACATTCAAATGTTTATAATTTTGATGTGTACAGTCATTGTACATAATTTTGCTTAGTACGCTATTAAGTCATAGAAATACTTGAAGGATCGTCTATATGCTAAAAAAGAAAAATATTCATCTTCAATATATCTATCGATATGTCATTCCCGATTAATCGATCATGAGTCGATATCATCGACATCTCTTCAGAATGTGGGAAGTCACATGATCGAGACTACTATCTAAGCAATTGTCAAAAACATTGGATGAAGATCATCAATATAATCAAAAGTCAGTTCGATAAAATCGAAGACTATCAACCGATAAAAGGCGGCCTAGCGGAAAAATCTTATTTCTCTGAAAATTTTTGTTTTGCTCTCTGCTCAAATCCTCGGCCAGAAAACCATCAGTGGGTCCTAGAAGCTTCAAAAGAAATGGGTATTGTCTTTCCATTTCTTCCACTCCAGAGTCTAAATTCACTTTTGGTTGGGTATTTTTTGCTCTTACCTTTGCCTGTCTCTCACACTGAAAAATCATGAACAAAGGGAAAGGTAAGTCTCCTTCTCAGTCTTCGAAAGGAAAAGTGAAACAACCCAGCATGCATCAACTCATCACCTTGAACGTCACCTACTAAATAGTATGGTGAGCGTGGAGTAGTGACTTCACAATTGTGAGAGGCGTCTCACCGTATTTGAAGAAAAAGTTGATTCTCTTTAGCAAACAAATCAGCAAGTATTTGATTTACTCACACGTGGTGATTCTCGAAGATGATAGAAGCTGATTGTGCTAGTTCTATATCACTATATTTTTTGGGGGGTACCTATTCGTGGGCTTAGTGTTTTTGCTGGGATTATTGTTAATTTGCTGCCAATCTTGGGCAGTTTATTTTGGATAGTTGGATATCTTGGTTTCATTTTGGTATATGGCTGAATAGAACTCATATGTTTAATGCCATAATTATATTTTACGCTCCCCTGGTTTATCAAGTTTCTGACAAATGGTATGCATGTGCTTTTCTTTACTGATTATTCTATCTACTATATCACTGTTTTATCTGATCTATTATGCATTCATACTTTCTAAAATTGATGTTTGCTTAAAACTAAATTAATTACTATACATCAATTGATCTGCTTCTGGCTGGCAAGTTCTCCCAAGAAATTCACTCTTCAGTCAATATCACTTGATATATCTTTATCAGTGACTGACAAAAAAGGGGAGAACATTTGCAAACACTTAGGGGGAGTTGGAGTTTACAAATCAGGGGGAACAGCTACTGGTTGTGTACATGGGCTAGAAATTATAAAATTGTGTAAAAGCATGTACACACAATTTAGGGTGTGTTTTTCTAGAGTATTCTAGAGTGTTTTGGGTTTTTATCATGTAATTGACAAAGGGGGAGATTGAAAGTGCCTTGGTTTGTCAAGTCATGTGAGTGTTGAGTTATATTGTGTACAGAGCCTGATAGGAAGATCAATTCAAGCGTTTGCCTCAACCGGATGCGTGCAAGCTAGCCACAGGTAAATTTAAAGCCTCACATCCCATGTCCCAAAACACCAGGTGAATAAAACCCTTACAAATAAGTTAGAAAATCATAGGGTTTTATGGTGAGAAAACTTTTTCAAAATAGGAAAATCTCTAAGTTTTTCTTGCCTTGTCAATTTTATCGAAACACCCTCGATATGATCGACCTGCGCTGTCGAGTCCTCGATACTTCATCGATACCATTGGAAAGAGGACTAAATATATCCAACAACCTCATAACATATCTGGACGAATTATCGATGTATCGATACACCTATCGATACTCAAATATCGAGCCCATTGAAAGTGGCTCGATAAGATCGACAGACAGATTTTTGGCGACCCTATTTTTTAAAGAAAATCTCAAATTCCTTCAATATATCGATGTTCTTCCCGATATGATCTTAAATATCGATAATATCGGAAGACCATCGATGATATCGATTATGGGCGCGCATTTCTTCCAGCATGTATTTCAGGTTGTTTTTAACTTTGATCGGGGGCCATTCGAGGAAATCGATATTCATATGTCTATGATATCGAGGCTGAGTCGATTGCATCGAAACTGGACACAAACTATCTAGTGAGCTTACTGGTAAATCTATAGGATTGATTGATGCATCGACACTACCTTCGATATCATCGATATACAATTCCGATGACATTGGCTGACCCTCGATCATACCCTAAAAATCTGAAATATTTCATGTCAAGTCTCTCTCATTTTTCAAGTGTCGATGGATCGATCCTACCATCGATGGAATCGAAGTTTGAAATCTAATGACATTGACAGTGGTTTCGATTCATCGACCAACTGGCAAAAGGTTTTCAAAAGCGTATGACTTTGAGTTTGAGTCATCGAGCAGACCATCGATGCTATCGAGAGTATACGCTCGATGAAATTGAACCTACTCGATGATATCGAACTCAGTCATAAATGTGACCGTTTTATATCCGTTGGAACATTTTGCCTATATATAGAGGACTTGTCTATTGTTGCTAGGAGAGAAAGTAGAGAGAGCTTTTGAGTGTTTAACCTTAGATCATATACCCAAAGCCCTTTCTCTCAGGGAAGTTCATCCTCCAATCTACCCTTACCATTGATATTTAATAGAGTGGATTAGGGAATGAACTTCTGCATTCAAGAATCCTCCAGCTACTACTTTAATGGAAAATCGTTAAGCTAGGATGCCTTGAATGCCTAGATGATTGGAACTACTCTATCTTCCTTATAGGAAAACCTTTAGAGAGTAGGATTCCATCATAACCTTGACCCAACCCTAAGCTAAATAGTGGTATATTATTTTATGTTATGGATCAAGGGAGCAGAAGACTCTTCGTTAACAAGGAGGAGGATATCTTCGGCATTGTGCTAAATGGGACTCATCAACTTATTTGTAAGTATCTAGAGTTCAAGAGGATACTTGTGATCATTCCTTTGTAGGATTGGTTCTTAAGTGGTTCTCACCCTTTGAAGTCCTCAAGGAGGCCTCCAGTGGGAGTGTACGTGGTGGGTGCGTTGTGTGGACCCTTGCGCTGTGAAGAGCATAAACATCTGGTTAAGAGTGAACTAGTAAAATTCTAGGTTTGAGGTAAACTATGTAAAACCTTGGGTTTGAGGTGAACCATGTAGAAACCTCGGGTTTAAGGTGAACCATGTAAAAACCTCCAGTAGGGTCTTATGGAAGATCCTTGGCCAGTGTGCCTAAAAGTGGGTGCGTTGTGTTGACCCTTGCTCGTGAGAGCATAAACAGTCAACCTCAGTGTAAGTTGTAAGGTTGAAGGTGGACCTGATTTAAAACCTTAGGTTTGAGGTGAACCGCTGTGAAACCTCCTTAGTGAAATCTGGCACACTGAAGGGTTGAGTGTGTCTACCGGGAGTGAGTAGGCTGATCGTCGAACCACTATAAAAATGACCATGTTTGAGATTGTTATTCTTCTGATTGTGTAATTTACTTCAATATTTGCATATCTGAATATTTGAGATCACACCTCACACACTTACATAGTCATATCCATCATAAACTAGTTTGCATATTGTTTACTTCTCGAATAGTTTGTGATTGGATCCTTACCAGGCTTGGAAGCTAGTAGAGTTAAGTTTGAGTAATCCTAATATGTGCTTGTTGTTAAGATTAGTGTAATAGGATTTTAATAAATCATAAAAACTCTTAAAAAGTCCTATTCACCCCCCTCTAGGATATATTGGCATATTCCTTCTTCAACTAGTGCGGTCCTCACCATAATTTCAGGTAAAATTAGAAGAGATGTCCTAATCACAGAAATTCAACGTGATGATTAAAATATTTCCTCTCCGATCCAAGTAGCTGCTCCTCTTAAGGAGAAACAACTTGATTACGAGGGTTTCAGTTGTTCTCTAGGTGCAAACATTTTCATATCTTATGATGCCCTTTACTCTCCTTCTCTTGCGGAAGTTATTGACATAGTTGAGCAAGGTCCTACAATACTTCCTATTATCGTAGAGGTATCTGCATCGACAAAAGCTGGAATTTCCATGCCAGAAGCACAAGTAGCTGCGGAAGCATTATTTTCACCTCAAAGTGTGGAAGTAGAGCAGAATACTTCACATATTCAACCAGCTACTGATATTATTGTTGATGCTCCTGTTTGTATCGAGAGATAAACTACTATGCGCCCTGCTCCTATCCAACCGATTGCTCATAGTCTTGAATTTCCTTCTGACCCAGTTAATATAACAACTCCGACAACTTTGGACTCCAGCAATGGAGCTAAAGAGCTTTCTTTCAATATTGCAACTACTGCTGCAAATATTCCTGTGTCTTCAGGGATAGAAGCATCTTCATCACCAACTATCCCTCTACCTGCCCCCAGAGATGGTAAATCTCTTTTTCCGTTCTTTTATATTATTCACTTTTTCATCATTTTTTTTACTGTTAATATATCATTTCCTTTTCTCTTTTAACTGCAGTTGTTCCTTCCTCAAGTGGGTCAGCAGGCTCTAATTCAGTGGCCACAATATCAGATATAATTTCTTTGGACAAAGTATCCCCGCTCATGCTTCTGCTTTTCAAGAACACTATTTCTGCTATTATAAGCGCCTTTAAAGATCTTGAACAATGGTCCTATCTAGATAGCGCATTAACTATTCTTAATCATTCGGCAAGGATGGCTCTTGTCAACATTCTTCCTCTGCATAATTCTTTGTCGCAATTCTATGATTCAGTGAATAGTCTGGAGTTGGCACGAAGCGTAGTTATTGCCCCAAAAATTTTGGAACGCCAGAGAGAATTGACATCTTTTAAAGAGAAAGTCCCTCGAACTGCTGCTATTATATCAGGCTATAACATTGAATACCAATCTCTTCAAGATAGGATGAAAGCTTTTAATTAGAACAGGATAATTATCAACAATCAAATTACCTTCTTGAAGAAAGAAATTGCTCTGCTTGAAGTCAGGGAACAAGAAGAAAAGTTGAATATAAGCAAGATCAAAGAAAAAATGGAAGTCAATGTTCGCATTGTCGATCTTGAAAAGTCCAGGATGATGAAAGATGAAGAAGTTGTCGTTTCTTTGGAGAAAGAATTGGCTGATGCTCCCGATCAAGCAAAGATTATCCTTGAAGCGGAACTGACGAGTGCTGCAACACAAGTTCAGTTAAAAGAAGATTTACGGAGATATATAGCAGCATTGGGCATGTCTGAAGATCTATGAAGTTTTGTCCATATGTAATTTCATACTTGATTGTAAAATTCAACTTACTATCTATGAATGATAATTTATCTCAAGATATACCTTTGTTTTTTTTGTTATATCATGATGAGCATATTTTTTTGAGAGATTTCATAAATATGGAAAACGACTAAGTACATGCTCGTATCATATTTTGATAAGACACAATTTCGTCATATGATAAAGATAACATCATATTTCATTGTTAGTGGTGTCACCTATGAAGTATTCTTTTCAATGAGTGGAGCTAATTTTCTAATTTTAGTTAGCTCTAAAAGTATCACACACGGTTTAAGCTCTTGAGTAGTTGGAGCAATCACAGTTTTTTACTCTTAAATAGTTGGAGTCGGGGGTCGTACGTGAATGGTCTCTGTAACTCTTATGAGTTCGTTGAACCATTGCAACCGGAGAGTTCACAAATCGCGATCCATCAGAGGGGCCCAATGAGCTACCGGGGCAGTGAACTCTGTAGGTTTTACGCACAGAGTTGGCAGCAGTAACTCTCTAGAGTTCACGAGGCTCACAAGGCTACCTTAAGGGGTACCAAATCTAAGGCCGTCGGTCTATCAATGAGGGGATAACTCATTTAGAGGCCCATCCCCATGAGTTTCTAATGAAATTAAGCCAGGAATTTGGGGGGGTCTTATGCATGGTTGGCTTATATATGGACAAGCCAAAGAGTGCACACTACAGCCCACTTTTTCTTTGCCTGCAAGGTCTAACCCATTCATAAGAGGGTATTTTCTCTCACCATCTCCCACGGCGCTATCAAAATCTATACAAACGGCATTGGTCTTACGCATGGTTGGCCGTATAGGCACACTCTACTATTCGTATGAGTCTAAGCATGTGATTGCCTTCACGGGCTTTTTAGGGCCATTGACTTTTCACTGATGCCCTCATAATATTTGATAAATTTTTGATATGATAGGTCTTATGCGTGGTTGGCTATATAGGCGCACTTCGCTGCCGTATATGATAAATCGTCATCGCTGATAATATAGAGCTTATGCGTGGTTGGCCGTATAGGTGCACTCTGCTGCAGTAGATGATAAATCGCCATTTCTGATAGTATTTTTGGTTGAATTAATGTATCAGCTTGGCGATAATATTGATTTCATGATAATGACTTTTGTAATAATAATCAACGATTAACGATAATATCAATTTGGTAGTGATAGCGATATTTTCAATTTGGTGAAAATCGACGGTTGGCGATGATAGTCAGTGATCGTAATAATTATTGCAATAATAATTAGCACTCCACGATTATCGGTGATTATATAAATTTGAGGTAGATAACTTTGATATGCTTGAGAATTTGCCTCTTTTTTTATTCATATGTGGAGAGGAATACTATTAGACAGGCCACATGCCTTGTATAGCCAATTCTATAGATAGACGATGTATAAGTAGAAGATTTTGTATTTATCATTTTACCTTGTATCGTCGATGCAAAACTCTATATATTCAACCATTTAGGGTTGTCTCATATACACAGAAAAGAAAAGGAGAATCATTCTCCTCAAAGCCTTCATTGTTTTTGGTTTGTTGACATGGTATCAGAGCAATACCGATCTTAATCCGGCATCTCTTCATCATTGACCCCACCGTCTATCAGATTCAACCCTCCCCTGTCCAATCTGGCTCCTCCCCTGTCAGATTCAGCCCTGCCCTATCAGATCCGACCCTCCCCAAGCTAGTCCGATCTTCCCCAAGCCTGTCCGCATGCCCCTACTACACGTCCAATCCCTGCACACGCGCCTACATCCGATCCCTATGTAGGAGCGTGTGATGACGGTAGTGTGGGGCATGCGACAGTGCTTGGGGAAGATCGGACTAGCTTGGGGAGGGTCGGATCTGATAGGCAGTAGGTGGCCGACCGACAGGAGGAGCCGACGACAGGAGGGTGAATCTAATAGACGGTGGGGCCGATCCCTATTCTGATCCTGTGCACACACGTCCCTGCGCCTGCACCCGCGCACGTCCCTACGTCTGATCCCTGCACACGTCCCTGCGTCCAATCCCTGCGTCTGATCCTGTACATGCACGTCCCTACGTTTGATCTTGTGCACGCACGCCCCTGCATCCGCACTTGCGCACGCACGTCCCTGCGCACCTCTCTGCTACGTCCGATCCCTGCTGCTTCCGATCACTACTGCATCCGATCCCTGCTGCATTATCTCCTGCTTCATCTGATCCCTGTTGCATTATCTTCTGCTTTGTTGATCTGTTGCTCTTTTGCTACATCCGATCTCTTTTGTTCTTTTGCTGGTTGCTGTTCTGATCTTCGGCTGCAAGGTACTTTCCTCTTTAGCATCATTTTTTAACCTCGTCCTATCTATGGATAAAGACTCCCGTACAGAGGCCCCAAGATGTAGTTTATATGGCACCAACTACAATCTATGGGCCATCTACTTTCAAAGTTTTCTCAAGGGTCATGGTTTATGGGGATTGATTGATGGATCTGTTACTGTCCCCGCTTCCACCGATGTCGACAGAATGACTGATTGGGAAATGAAAAATGGATGGATTATTACCTGGATTCTTGATTCCATCGATCGATCAATAGTTGTTAGCCTCACGCCACATCGCACTGCTAAGGCTATGCGGGAGCATCTCCAGACCATATATCAACATAGTAATGTGGCTAGGTTATACCGCCTGGAACAAGATCTGGTTCACCTTACTCAAGGTGACAAAAGTATTCAATCTTTCTACTCTACATTGGTTACAATTTGGACAGAGATGGCTATGATGGATCCCGACTTCCCAAATGACTTTAAAATATTCCACACAATGTGCTTGAGTGCGTAAGTTAGATAGTTTCTTATGAAACTGCGTCCGAAATTTGAGCATTGTAGGGCTACTCTTATGAACCGTAGCCTAACTCCTTCAATGAATTCGGTTATTAATAATTTATTAGCCGAGGAACAACGACTGCAGGTCCTCTCTCACGGAACATCTGACCTGGCACTTACTGTATCCACCTCTCACCAAACGGTGGTTCCACTCCTTTAACATGTCGTGGCTATAACAAAGTGGGACATGTCGTTGCTCAGTGCAAAGATTGGTGCGTGTATTGTCCAAGGACTGGTCATGGTATTCAAGACTATCGTTCACGTGCCTACGCATCCTCGTTCGGCCGTGGACGTGGTGGTCGAGGTCGTGGCCATGGTCATGCTCTTTCTGCTACTTCTATGACTACTTCCGAGCCTTCTGTTAGTGATACTGCATCCACTAGTTCTATTGACGGTCTTTCCTCACCTTTAACTCCTGTGATACTCCAGCAGATCGTGCAGGCCCTTTTTGCGGCCGGTTTGTCAGGTATAACCGTATTTTCTCCATGGTTCTTCGATTCTGGTGTTTCAAATCATATGACTGGTGATGTATCCCATCTTCGCAATATTCGTCCCTACACTAGCAATCAGGCTATTTCTACTACAGATGACACTAAACTACCCATTCAGTCCGTTGGTTCCTTAACTTTCTCTCCTTCTAACCATCGCCAGTTTACCCTTCGTGATGTGTTTCATGTCCTTAAACTCTCCTCAAATTTAATTTCTGTTGGTCAACTTACATCCAATAACTACTTAGTCATATTTCTCCCAAATTGTTGTTTTGTGCAGGATCTAGCAACGAGGAAGGTACTTGGGAAGGGTAGGCAGTATGGATGTTTGTACGTGCTGGACTTTCACCCATCTGTTATTTCAGCTCGTTGTTTCTTCTCTCCCTCTTCCTCGGATATTTGTTCGATAAATAAAATGTGGAAACTCTGGCACTTTCGCCTAAGTCATCCATATTCTGATCGTTTGATTCAGCTCTTTTCTTCTGGCATGTTAGAGAATATTTCTCTTAATAAAAGTGATTTGAATTATTCTTGTTCTTCTTATTGCCTTTCAAAAAGTAAGTGTATTCCCTTTCCTCTAAGTACTACAAAATTATCATTTATGTTTGAATTGGTGTATACGGATGTCTGGGGCCCTTCTCCAATTATGTCTCTCTCAGGACTACGATATCATATTATATTCATCGATGTTTCACCCATTACACCTGGATTTACTTTCTGTACTATAAGTCATAAGTGTTTGAAAATTTTAAAATATTTCATTCCATGGTGGACACACAATTTCAAGTAAAAGTTCAAACTCTCTGCTCTGACTCTGGGGGAGAGTATCTCTCCACAAAATTTCGTACATATCTTCAGGGTCATAGGATTACTCATCAGACCACATGTTCTGATACACCCCAACAGAATAGGGTGGCTGAATGAAAAAATCGCCAAATTGTTGAAACTGCCAATACCTTAATGATAGCTATGAGTGTTCCCGATTCCTTCTGGGCGGAAGCTATGATGCATTCAGTCTACTTGATTAATTGGTTACCAACCACAGTTCTGAATAGTAAATCTCCCTACTTTGTTCTCACTAATTCTCTTCCTACATATTCTACATTTCGTGTTTTTAGTTGTGTATGTTATGTTCATCTAGCATCACGTGAACGTAACAAACTTTCCCCAAAATTAGTCAAATGTATGCACTTGGGATTTGGAGAAACTCAGAAGGGTTTTCGTTGCTATGATCCGGTCTTTTGTCGTGTACGGGTATCACGACATGTTGTTTTTCTTGAGCATATTGTCTTTCATTCATCTATTCCTCATTCCCACACCAAACTCTCCTGGTCTTACTATTTTTCCTAACATTCCGGTTACCTCGAGTACACCTCCTTGTCCATTGCAGGTTTATTCACGACGACCACGTACAGATCCATCACCTACTACTCTCCCTACTGTATCTATAACTGATCCGGATCCTATCTTGGTACGTCGTTCCACTCGTGTACATTGACAGCCTGATCTTTTGATATACTCTGTGTCTGCCATGAATACTATCCTAGATACTGTATCTATTCCTACTTCATATCATCAGGCAGCAAGTCATGATTGTTGAAAGAAGGCTATGGCAGAAGAACTTGCAGCATTGGATAATAATCATACGTGGGACATTGTTACTCAACCTATTGACCAACAATTAATTGGTAGTAAATAGATTTATTCTATGAAGCTCAAGTCTGATGGATCATTGGATCGATATAAAGCTTGGCTTGTCGCTCAGGGATACAAACAGAAACACGAAATTGATTATGATGAGACGTTCGCTCTTGTGGCTAAGACGAAAACTATTCGCACTCTTCTGGCATTATCATCAGTTCGCTCTTAGCCACTTACTCAGATGGACGTGAAAATTGCTTTTCTTCATGGAGACCTCCAAGAAACAGTATATTTGAAACCTCCTCCTGGATCTTTAATCCCTGCCAATAAAGTCTGTCGCCTGAAGAAAGCTCTATACGGTCTCAAACAAGCTCCTCTGGCATGGTTCCAACGTTTTCATAATGTTGTTACGGGAGTTGGCTTTACTCAAAGTGGTCATGATCCATCCTTATTCTTACGCACCTCTGAGCATGGAATTGTCATTGTTCTTGTATATGTTGATGACCTACTTCTGATTGGTAGTGATGATACTGACATCTCGGCATTAAAGGACGTTCTGACGTATCCTTCAAGATGAAGGACCTGGGTCATCTGACATACTTTCTTGAACTTGAATTCTCGCATTCTATATGTGGAATCCTGGTCAGCCAACATAAATATACTAAGGATCTTCTTGCCTTGGCCTCCTTAATAGATCAGAAGACAGTTCAGACTCCCTTGGAACTTAACATTCAATATGGTCGTGACAATGGTGAACTCCTTGTGGATCCCACATTATATCATCATTTGGTTAGGAGTCTGGTTTACTTAATAATGACTTGTCCTGATATTGCCTATGCGGTCCAAGTTGTCAGCCAATTTGTTTCTGCTCCTCAAACTTTTCATATGACTGCAGTATTGCGCATCTTACGGTACTTACGTGGAACTTTGGATCGATCTCTGTTCTTCTCCTCCACGGCCCCTTTGGACCTTTGTGCTTATTCAGATGCTGACTGGGCCGGTTGTACTCTCACACATAGATCTACCACTGGCTACTATGTTTTTTTCGGCACTTCTCTCATCTCTTAGAAGTGTAAGAAGCAAGCCATTGTTTTCAAATTAAACAAGGAAGCCGAGTATAGAGCAATGTCAACAGATTGTAGTGAGATTTTCTAGTTACGTGGACTTCTTTCTGACTTGGGCGTTCATCTACAAGATCCTACTCCATTCCATGTAGATAATCTGAGTGTCATTCAGATTACCTCTAATCCAATTTTCATGAAAGGACAAAGCATATTGAAGTTGACTGTCACTTCATCCGCGAGAAGTTTTAGTCTCGGCTCATTTCGTTATCACATGTCGCATCCCATGATCAGCTTGCTGACATTCTCACGAAGTCCCTCACTACTGCACAACACTCATTTTTAGTTAGCAAACTATTACTTCTTGATGACAAGCATTAGTTTGAGGGGGGATGTTAGACAGGCCACATGCTTTATATAACTGATTCTATAGATAGACGATGTATAAGTAAAAGATTTTGTATTTATCATCTTACCTTGTATAGTCATTGTAAAACTCTATATATTCAAACCTTCAAGGTTGTCTCATATACACAAAAGAAAAGGAGAATCATTCTCTTCAAAGCCTTTATTGTTTTTGGTTTGTTGACAAATACATGGCATTGCCTTTTAAGGCTTTTTCATCATTCTGCTTATCTTGCCCCCTTTTAATTGAGACAGATTATCTTGATAATCTTTGGAATCAAAATTTTGGTGAACTTTAATGATAATATTTTTAATAAAATGGGCATTGATGGGTATACCGATGCCTTGTCAGTTCTGATCCACAACTCAATAAGCTCCATTCGAGTATACTTCAGTTATTATATACGAGCCATCCCATTTTGGGTCGAACTTGCCCCCAGTTCTACGAGTGACCACTATGGGTCTTTTCAACTTTAGCACCATGTCGCCTTTCTTGAAGGAGCGATGTTTGACTTTCTAATCAAAGGCAGCGAAAATCCTTGCCTAACATAATTCTAATCGCTGCTGGGTTGCTAGCTACTTTTCATCAAGCATATCCAACTCGGTTAGCCTTATTTTGGCATTTTCATCATCTATGATAGATTCATGTATTGCCACTTTAAGTGACACGACTTACTTTTCGATGGAGATGACGGCTTCGATACCATATACCGATGAATACGGTGTGGCTTTTATCGCGATACAGTGGCTTGTTCTGTAAGCCCATAAAGTCTCTTGCAGTTTCTCCTCCCAATCACGTTTATTTCCCATGACAGTTTTCTTCAATATTTTTACAATCGTCTTATTGGAGACTTCAGCCAATCCATTGGCTGGCAGATAATAGGGTATCTAGAACGAATGCTAGATGCTAAATTTCTGGCATAATTTCTCCAAGCCCCTGTTCTTGAAAGGAGTGTCATTGTTGGTGACAATCTTTTTTAGGATGCCATGACGTATATTATCGCATGTCGAATGAAATTTACAATATCTCTCTTTGACATTTCGCAGCGTAATTGCTTCAGTCCATTTGGAGAAATAATCTGTTGTTGTCATAATGTATTGTTATCCTTTAGATGAAGGTAGATCGATGGGACTAATAACATCTAGTCCCCATGCCGCGAAGGGCTAATAAGCTACCGATTGGTAAAATCTTCAGGGGCAACATGTATGGCATTGCCATGGACTTGGCATTCATGACATCGCTTCATGTAAATGATCACGTCTTTGAACATTGTGGGCCAGTAATATTCTATTCGATGTATATGGTGGAACATATTTCGACCAGCCTGATGGGCTTCACATCCTCCTGAATGAGCTTCTTGTAATATCCGATTCAGTTTCTCTGTATTTAGGCATCGTGACAACATTTTGTTATAGGATTTCTTAATATAGCGCTTCACTGCATATGATGGATTTCTTTGATCTCTGCTTAATCTGTAACTTTTGCGCTTAATCTTCTAGCAAAATATCATATTTGAGATAGTTAACAAAAGACTGGTGTCAAATGTCTATAGTGATCTCTAAACATGATACGGGAAGTGCTTCAGCAATTTCATCAACAATTTCTGATGATGGTAAGAACCCCCTTTCTTCAATCATTATCGAAAGAGGACTTCGATCAGGACAAGATAAAGCTATAACTAAGCTAGCTAAAGCGTCTACCCTTACATTCTTGCATTGCGGTATTGCTTAATTTTGACATTATAGAATTTTTCCACTAATTGCGGCGCCCGTCGATTATATGGCAGAAGTTGTTATTTTGTTTTCTCATATTCTGTCATCAACTGATTTATCACCAGTTTGGAGTCCCTGAATATTTGCAACACTTTTATCTTCATCGTTGGTATATGCTGTATCCAATGTGAAGAAATATATGGTAGCAGATCTCCTTGGTGGCTAATAAATATTACTCTTGCACCTATTCCTGAGGTTCTAAATGTACCGTCGAAATACATTTGCTCCTTGGTGATTCAATCATCATTACTTGCTTGTCCCTTTCTGAACCGACGAACTATTGAGGATAGATGTTGATGTTCTTTATGATCATTCGCTCTGACCACTAAATCATTTACATAACACTCCCCATGCTTGTGCATCACATCTTGAAATATATTTTATACCACTCTCTGATATAGCACGTCGATGTACTTTAGACTAAAAGGCATAACTTTATAACAATAGATTCCAAGAGGAGTTTTGAATGCTAAAGCCTCTTCATCTTCAAGTGTCATCTTCAGACTTAATTAACTTCTTAAATCTTTATCTTTTTAATCGCTTATAGGAATATGAAGGGTTGTGCCAACACTAGAAAACTGCCTTTTCTTCAAATGATCATGAGTATTTTCAATCAGGATTGCACACAATCATTTTCTCTCTTATGTCGTACATTTTTCTTATAACAACTTCGCCACTATCGATCAGTTTTTGTAGAAGATTCTTTAAGATAAAACAATTCTCGGTTTGATGACCCAAAAAGCGATGATAATAACAGTAATTATTCTCTTATTTTTCTCATTTCTTTTGGGTATTTTGGCCATGGCAGTTTTTTTTTTCCAGCTAATAATCGATTCATCATAGGAAGTATATAATCCTCTTCAAATGTGTATTTTCACAATCTCTGTATCTTTCAGTTCCTTTCTTCATTTTTTAGCTGCAAAATTATTCATACTCTCCATTATAGTTTCTTCACATGTTCTTGTGATTCTTCATTTTCTTTTCCTCCTCGACAGCATTGGCTGACATTACTTCGAAATTTCGAAACAGTGGCCTTATGTGGGAATTGAATACTTTCGCACTGGCCCTTTCTAGGTTATAAGCCTTTGTAACCAAGTCTTGAAAAGTCTGTATATTTAGGCCAATAAGGCCAAATGCAACCTCTGGCTTTGTACATTTCACACATAACTTGACTTGCTCTTCTTCTGCTCCAAGTTGTGGACATGATGCCCCCAAAGTCTTCCATCGATTGATGAATTCTTTAACTGGTTCTTTTTCTTGCCGGCAAATAGAAGCTAAGTCCTTTAGACTAATTTCTTTAGAGGGTGACTGCAATAATTGTGAATGATGATGAGAATTCGTGATGAAGTCCGCTACAGGAAACATTACAGATGCCAGTTCTCTTGTTACGATGGTTTTTCCTTTATCTTTCCAGGTTCTTGATGAATCCATTACAGGTGACTTCATTGGGATGATCGAATTTTGTTCTTCCTTTTGACTTTCTTCATTGCGTGAAGAGTTTTCTCCTTCTAACAATCTCGATATTTTCAATTGTGTCATTGCAAAACCTTGCTTTTGTAAAGGGACGGTTACCTTTCTTCTCTTATGTTCACTTTCTAACGGGGATTTTATTGATTTCGACGATGGCTTAATAGTGACCACGTCTCAGTTATAATGAATTGGATGTGAACAGTTCACATCCCTTATGGGTGTCATATTTATAATTACTTTTTTGCCTTTCTCTTCGCCCTTTTTTATTACTATCTCACCCTATTTTATCATTTTTTATAGTATGTCTTTTAATGTAAAGTAATCTTCTGTGGGATACCTTAAAAAACAATGACGGTGGCAATAATTTCTCTCTTTTGTCATCTAAACTTCTTCTAGGTGCTTGGATTGGGCTAACTTGATTGTTTCGACAGTTAATAGTTGCTCTATCATTGACAGAATGTCTTCCTTTTCGAAGGCGTATCCTTCGTGAGAGTCATACAATCGAGGTCGTTTGTCATTTACGTGGTCCTTGTAACGATCTGAGTCTTCTCTTCTTTTCGTTCCTCGTCTATCACGAAAGGCGTCTCTTTTCTTTTTCTGATCATCGACACTTCCCATTAGTCTATTCAGTCCTCTTCTTCCTGTATCATTTTTAAATGCTGGCATTTTCCTAGCCATTAATTCTAGTGCGTGTGCTTTTGTAGCAAGGTCTTGGAAGGTCCTTATATTAGCACTTGTAAGTCCGAATACGATTCCTGTTTCCATAGAATTCAAACACATTTTCACCTGTTACTTCTCTTCGGGTAACTACCTGCATGATGCCCTCAGGGTTTTCCATTTGTCAATAAATTTCTCTATGGGCTCATTCTCTCTCTACCATACAGAAGCTAACTTAGTAATACTAACATCTTACTTAGACGAAAAGAAATTCGACATAAATGCATCTTGCATCCGTTCCCATGTTCTTATAGTTTCCTAAGCCAAACTTGAATACCATTGGAATGCCTTACCTATTAGAGAAGAACCAAACAACTGTAAACAATATCGCGAGATAGTAGAAAAGTTACCCATAGTAGTGATGAAATGCATGAGGTGTTCTTCTGGAGATCCATCTCCATTGAACTTTTAAAAGTCTAGATGCTTAAAATTGGTGGGGAATGGCACGTTCTCCACTTCTCTAGGATATGACGTTCTGTATCGAAATCTTCCTATATGCTAGCGCTCTTTTCGGTCCTGACAACTTCCACTACTACTTGCCGCACTTTGTCTTGCGTTATTACTCTTAATGCGGAAGTGGATCCATGTGACCCTGTCCTTGGTAGTTGTGAGCCTTCAGGCTGCTATTCATGTCCATTCATAGCGGCTATCATGAGAGGAGCCATGATTTGAGCCACGTTATGAGAGAGGGTGGCTAATGCCTATCGGAGGCACCGACATTCTTCCATCAGAGTTCTCTGCATTTGTGCCATCTTGGCTACACGCTCGTTAGTAGTCAGGAATGGATTTTGAGTTGATCCTGCCATACATACGACAGCCTCTCCACTTACTGACAAAGTTGTCATTGGAGTGGGACAAGAGTGCATTGGCGTGAGAGGAATTGACGAGAGAGGACTCTTATTCGATTCTTTACTACTTTCAAAGGATTCAATTGATCTCAACATGGTTCGCAAAGGCATCATTCACGGAGATGTGGTGAGTTCTTCTGAGGATGATTCCTCTTCTATGGGTAGCTTGCCCTTTTCCTTTCTGGTCCATCGGACGTTCTCAACAGGTAGGTGTGGGAAATCTTACAGCGTGAGAGAGTGAGGAGACTTCCCGGGATACAATCCCGATGGAGCAAGAGCAGGGTTTCTTCTAGTCGCATTCCGCGTTACTGGTCCTCTGATCATCTGCGACAGAGTTAATTTGATAGTTGCGCGAGTTTGGTTTATTAACCTTCTGCGGGAGACGATGACCCACTTGTCATCATTATCTTGTGCAAGTGGTGATACGGATATTACTTCGACAGTAGCTTATGATATACTGGAGACTAATTGCGTGCGTGTTCTACTACAAATCCAGTTGGTATGAAGTTGAAAATTGTCTTGTTTGCAAAAGCTGACATTGATTATAGTTTGAATGTATGTGTTGTATTGTAATTCTTGTTAAATAATACAAGATATTGTAAGTGAGTATTTAAATAAATTTATACTTTATCTTGAAGATGAAGGGGAGGATGTTCCTATTGAGAGTCATCATTTTGGCGTCAGTATGACGCCAAACAATGATGAAATTCTCTCAATAGTTTTGAAGTTAATATCAAATAAGATAAGTTCCCCAGCAGAGTCGCTATTTTGTTTCGACAAGAAACAAATGTATTTGATTCGAGGATTATCTTATTTAATAATAATAAAGAAAGATAGAAGAACAATCATAACAATATATTTTATTAATTCTGGATTTATTTAAATCCTCATATGTCCCCTAATTCTAAAGTAAAGTACATGTAATAGAAAATATAAGAATTGAATAAGTTCGATATCAATTTCGGCAGCATTTCGGATCACAACATAATCTTCCAATCGTGTAAATCGTTGTGCAAAAGTGATATTATCTTGATCGATCTTGTAGACTTAGAGAACTTCTGTTCTTTGTCTTGAAATAAGCTCTTCATGTCTTCAAAATAACAATTTTTTCACCAGAGACTTGTTGTCCGTGCAATAGACTTGTTGCGCGGATAACAAGTGGGTCTTTCCCATTAGTTATGCGGCCAACCCTTTGCGCGTTGTGCAACAGGTATGCCCCATACCTGGTCTTTTCTGAAGTTTCTAAAATCTTCTCCTTAGCTTCTGAAATCTCTGAATGAATCAAATGAAGAGGATGGAGGGGTATTTATAGGCTTTCACATGTGTGAATCCTCATATCCGCGCAACACATCTTCATAATGGAAAATACAAACTCATTGAGCAAGCACCTCCATTACGCGAGAACTTATATTTCTATTGTGTGTCGTGCAATGGGATTTCAATAAAATTCTATCACGCGTTGCACAACCAACAATCATTGATCCTCAACTCTTTCAATTCTCTCTCTCTCTCTCTCTTTCTTAATTTTGTGCTCCAACAAATGATATTCAGTGGGATCATCAAGCGGATCCTCATCAAATGCCTCCATGTTTTTACCACTTGCAGCCGGTTACAAGGATATCATCAATGTAAACTAATAGTATGAGAAGCACTCCATCTTTGTGGTAAACAAATAACGAGTAATCAACCTCAGACTCACAGAAACCAAGATCTTCAAGATAATTAGAGAAACGCCAAAACCAAGCACGAGGTGCTTATTTTAAGCCATAAATTGACTTCCACAGTCGATACACATGATGAGGAAAATTAGGATCTTCAAACCCTTTGGGTTGATGCATATAGACTTCTTCATTGAGAATGCCATGAAAAAATGCATTTTGAATGTTGAGTTGTCGAGTGGGCCACTTTTGATGCATGGCCAATGCGAGAACAGTGCAAATTATGGTATGTTTCACCACTAGACTAAAAGTCTCTATGTAGTCAATCCTTGTTGATGAAAACCATTAGCTACAAGCCTAGCTTTATATTGCTCAATCGACTCATAAGGATTATGCTTTAGTTTAAATACTCATTTATTTGGTAACACATGCATATTCAGCGTAGAAGGTACAAGCAACCATGTTCCAACCTGCTGTAAAGCGTTAAATTTAGTGTAGATTGCCTTTCTCCATTCAAGATGTTTAATAACCTGACTATAACATGTTGGCTCAAGAGAGTGTTGATCAATGTCCGCAATAAGAGCATAACGTGGATTTGGTTTGCAACTGCTTGTTTGTTTCCTTGTCACCATTGGATGGGATGATGAACTATGGGATTTATGCACAAGTGTTTGAGGTGCTTGAGGAGGTACAAAAGATGAGGTCTCAAGTTTTGTTTGAACATGTACATGTGTACGAGAGGTGTCAGGCAAGCGGGTATCATCATGTATATTAGGATTTAATGGATATGAAAGAGAAGAACTGTTAAGGGGTATATATTGAGGTATGTAGTTGGTGGTAGAGGAAGTATTTGGAGAAGAACATGAATTAGTGTTTGTAAGGGATGTTGGTTGAGGTTGTAGATGTTAGCCTTGGTGAAGGCACTTCCATAGGCTTGAGTGAAGTGGGCGTACCTTACAAGGACTTAGAAGAACAATATGACCCATTAAAAATAACATGATGTGATAGATAAACACGGTCATTTTCCATATCGAGACAACGATATCCTTAATGATTAAGTGAGTAACCTAGAAAAACACAATGCTTGGACCGAAACTCAAGTTTATTTTTGTTGTATGGTTGGAGATAACAAAAACATGAACACCCAAACGCACGTAAAGTAGAATAAGATGGAGATTTATGAAACAATTTTTCATATGGAGATGAATAATTAAGTTGTTTAGTGAGAAGATGATTAATAAGATAAACAGATGTATTAAACGCTTTGACCCAAAATTGAGGTGGCGTACCAACTTGAGCTAATAACGTGAGTCCCGTATCGACAATATGAGAATGTTTCTTTTCAGAAACACCGTTTTGTTCAGGAGTATGTGGACAAGATAGGTGGTGAGAAATTCCATGTTCACCAAGAAATAATTGAAATTGATTACTTAGATACTCACCTCCATCATCAGTTTAGAGAGATTTAATCAAGCATAAAAGAATATTCTCAACACTTGTTTTGAATTTAATAAAATAATTGAAAACTTCGTGCTTAAATCTCATCGAAAAAACCCATGTATATATGGAATAGTCTTTAATAAATACAACATAATACTCAGAACCTTTTACTGAGTAATGTGGAGATGTCAAAATACTTGAGTGAACTAACTGCAATGCAAAGAAGAAACAAAGTTTGATAAAGAGAAAGGTAACAAAGTGCTATTCCCTAGGGGACAAGAGTCACAAAAAACTTTATTATGAATTGTTCCATCTATAAGTAAAGATGTATTTTTAACTAGTTGTTACAAAAAAGAAAATGAAAGGTGACCCAAGCGTTGATGCCATATGGGTGAGGCAACCCATTCACCAATGAAAGCAAAATCCCTTTTATTTAGAAGACCGCAAGGAAGTTGAAGAGGATACAAATTATCACTCCTGCCATGGAAAAATGTCTTCTCTATTTTTGTATCCTTCACAAAAAAATAAAATAAAATCATCAACACGAAAAACAAAATAACAATCATTGTCTTAAGAAAACTGATGTACATAAAGTAAATTTGCGAAAATAGAAGGAAAATTTTAAGGATTTATGGTGAAAATAGTGGAGCCAATATGATTAATGGAAAAATATGAACATTTCCAATAACAACTTGGTCTATACTACAATATCCATCATGCATAGACAAGTTTTCAAGATCCGATGCAATGTGTGTCAAAGCTATGATCCACGTTTGATTGCTTGATTGAGTATTTGTCGATGCAACCATGGTAGCTAAGTTCTTTGTAGGAATTCAACCCTCATATGAATTATCCATTTGGTGGTAATAATTAATTGTAGAATGCCTCACGTGTCCACAAATTTGGCATTTTGGACAAGCCTGATTGGCATATTGCTATGAAGTTAATGAAAATTTTCACGAAGATTCTTTCTAAGTTAAAAAAAAGATTGAAATTTGATGGCTGATTCATGGAAACCACATCTTTCCCATGTTGAGAGGACTTGTTCTATTCATATAAAGAGTTGTCATAGTATGATATGTTAGAAGAGCATTATGTTCTTCAAGTCTCATTTCAACACTGAGTAGTAGTCCTATGAGATCATCAAGAGATATTGGATTATCCCTTGCTTGAGTAGAGTTGACTATTGATTCAAAAGAAGGTCCAACTCCATTCATGATCAAAGAGATGAAATCATCATCATCAACTGGTTTGCCGGTAAGAGCTAAGTTATCTGCAATGTGGTTCATTTTATCAATGTAATCCGAGATCGACAAGTTACCTCGTTTTGTAGTTTGTAACTAATTTTTCAATTACATAATGTGAGTTCGGGATTATGACACATGGCATTTTTTGAGAGACTTAAACTTCGCGTGATGTGGAGAGACGAGCTACTGTGGATAACACACTAGGGGTAAGTGTAACATTGATCGAACTGAGCAAACATTGGTCCTGATCCTACCATTTAAGAAACTTGGGATCAACAATAGTACTGGTTTTGCCATCTATAACCAGAAATTGTGCAGGACATGACTTCGTTCTATTAACATAGTCGATCAACTTGTTCCATTTGAGATGTTGAAGAATCCGGGCTAGCCACAACATGTAATTGGTTCGATCAAGTCTAATTGTAACCACATGAAAGGTGTTGGGGAAGGAAGGAAATCCAGATGCCATGGAAGGTGCCATTGGTAAAAGAAAAAAAAAATTTGAGAAGAGGTGTTGTTAGACGAGTGTCTTTGATACCATGAAATAAGTTGATTTTCTCTTATATTTCATTCAGGTGTATATCTCTTTATATAATTTACATACCCCAAATTTTCAGGAATTTTAATTTACAATGTTGAATTATAAAATTCAAAAGAGAGGGAAGCATGTAACTGCTGCAACTGTTATGGAGAAGTATGTGACTGCCACACCTGCTATTGAGAAAATTATGGAACCATTTCACAGAATCAAGTCGATCCTGGTTACTTGATTGAGAGATTCATGGGACTATTACAATTGTTGTAATTATCCAAGGCAACTTTTTTTTTTTCAACGAGCATTCTATAAATATGCACAAAGGCAGGGGATTTACAAAGCTTTCGGGTGGGCATCACAAAATGGTCAATGCCTCACCTATTGTACAAAGAGATGGAACTAAGTCTCCCTCAAGTAGCCTAAACCTACCTTATCTAAGAGGACCATGCCTTTGGTGATATGGCGAAGATTGGATTGGGAACTGAAGAACATGCTCACTTGGGAGGCGCTGCCTCTCTTGGCTAGGCTATCAGCGACCTCGTAAGCCTCCCTAGGCATGTGAATTATCCAAGTCAACTTGCTTATCACTAACAACTTTCCTTATTAACTTACATTAATGGAGTTTATGAATCTAATGATTCTTCCTTTAGACATGTCCTTTGTGAGGATATCACTTAGCTTTACTTGGAGTTATCTCACCCATGGATTTTGGTGGGAGAATTCAATTGCATTAGGTTTGTTCATAAGAAGCATGGAAGAGCTAGGACAAAACTTAATAAACTTGAACACTTTAATGACTGCCTCTCCAAAGCTGGGCTGGATGACATGGTAATCTCAAGTAATAATTTTGGTGGTCTAACTCTAGTTCCAACTCTAATAAAAGTAAAAGTCGATTGGATACACTTGTTGATAATTTTGTCTTAATTTATTTCTTTTAGAAACTATGAGGCAAGTTATCTCTGACCTAACCTTTTACACCATCCTATAGAAACCCTATAGAAAAAAACACACCCACACACATGTGTGCACCCTCGCACCCACCCACACACGCACGCACACAAATCTACACGCACACATGCATGCATATCTTGGGACCCTTAGGGTTAAAAAATTCTATTGAAAAAAGAAAAAGAAAAAATAAATAAAGGGGGGGGGGGGATTTGGGTTTAAAGCTCTAAAACACTAATTTTGTTTATGATTATAGATAACAAGTGAGGAAGGGGCAGTCATTGGAGATCGTGAAAAGTTTTAGGAGTAACTCATGTCCATAATAGATCTTCCAAGACCATAGAAATTTTGATGTAAGTATATCTCATCGTGTTTCTTATTTCTTGTGGCATTAAAACCATTATTGTCATTTGATTTTTGTGTTTTTTTAATCTCCACATGAAAATTTTCTCATTTGATTTTTGTATTTTTTATCTCCACATGAGCTTTTTATCATTATTTTTTTCATTATTTATCTCATTCTTAAAGCATGATGAATCTCACGTGAGTAGCTCTTATAATTCTTTAGTTTTCATCTTGTTAAGATACAAACATAAATATTAATGTAGATAAATCTCCTTAATATATTATTCATCATCTTATTATCATGTTGATTTGATCTTTGTTTAACTTTTAGATGGTTTGCAAAAATTACTCTTTCACATTTTTTAAATAAGAACCATCTTTCTCGATTTTAAGAAAACCATCTGTGCAAAAATCTATTTTTTAGGATTTTTGTGAGTTATTGTCAAGCATTTTTTGTGACTATGGAGAATTGTTTGGCTTGTTGATTTGAAATCATATGTGTGATGGTTTACTTTCTCGATCGGGGTATAAATGATCGTGTATTGTTTTTTGAAATGGTGATTTGAGAAAAATTGTGTTGAAATTTTTTAAATTATAAACCATATTTAGAATGCCAAAAAATAGGTAGGGCGATTAAGTCCTTTGGGTTGAGATTTCCTAAAGAATAAATAGTTTGGGCAATTGAATTCATTGGGATAAGAGTCCCCAAAGTGCAAATAGGTGGGCCGATTGAGACCCTTGTGATGAAAGTCCTAGAACCCCAATTAGTACCTTTTAGAATCTTCACGAATTTAAGGTGGGTGGGTGAAATAAACCACTCATGCAACGGAGTGGAGTAGTAATTTGGCTAGATAATGTACGAATGGTCACCCATGGATTTAGGCTAGGTGCATGAAAGAGACTACTTATGCAGGCTAGGGGGGTTCGTGAGAGTGTTGGCCAACTAGATTAAAATGGTCCCGGTGTTCTGAACTTTAGTCTGTATTGATTATTAGTGACATTTTTCTATAAAAAAAGAAAATAAAATATAGTTGGTTGTGTATTATTCATACATGTCAGTTTATAATGATATTTATTTAATCATGATCATTTGGAAACTAGCATATTTGTTTTTTAAACTTGCATTGAGATATACTCATTGAGCTTTTTAATCTCACCATTTTTATTGATATTGTGTTTTAGGAATAAAATCTCAATGGACTACTTGAGGATTATTTGCCGATGCTATTTATATGCTTTAGTTTTTTTATTTTATTTTTTTATGAGAGACTTGTTTTCCAATATTATGTTTATTTTATGGATGGTGACATCTTTAAGTATTGGATGAAATTGATATTCTTCTTTAAAATAATACTATCTATGGATGTTTGATAATAGAGTTTGTTGATTTTAATTTTTTAATTAGTTATTTATTTTTATTAGTGGGTTGTTGAGCATAGAATCAAGTCACGACCCCATGTGGGATTTGGGTCGAGTTAATCCAGGTTTTGGATTCGGGGTGTGACACATGCCCATATGTTCCTTAAACTTGACTCAGGCTCATTTGCCTCCAAATCGCCTTTTCGATTCTTCAACCATTGGAGGGTTTTTCAGGTTGATGTTAATGCTTGAGCTCAACCTATTTTTAGATCTCCTATGTTTGCAGTTGCCTCCAAGCTTAAAAAATGTTAAATATACTCTTAAACATAGGGTAAATTACAAACCCAAGTTATTCTCCGAAGTTGAATATGCTAAGAAGAAGCTTAATCGGATCTAGTTAACTATCCAATCTTGACCAACATAAAGGAAGAGAGAGAGAGGTGAATGTCAATCTTGACCATCTTCAAGGACTTGAAACATCCATATTAAAGCAGGAAGTAAAGCAAAGCTCCATTAATATTAGAGATGTAAATTCCAAATTCTTTTATTCCTTAATTAATGGAAAGCAAGCCTCATCAAGGATATGGGAACTAAAGCACTTATATGGATATATCCATTGGCAAGTTGGAAATTAAAGATATTATGATTGACCATTTCAGAGTATTTTTATATCTAATAATCAAAATGGTTCCTAAGTTAATTTGAGCCTAATGAATAACATTTGTAACTCACTTAGGAACAGGGAGAGGCCTTTTGCTTGCCTATTTCCATTTCTGAAATTAAGGATGCAAGAAAATGTACTGATCTAAATAAAGCTCCTAGCCCTTATGGATTCAATGCCCACTTTTATAAAGTCTACTGACCCATAATTAGAGGAAATGTGTATAATACGATAATTAGCTTCTTTCAAGCCTCGAGGCATTTAAAGTAATTAAATACCATATTAATTTCTTGGATTCCTAAAAATGACACCATCTCCTCCCTTAATGACTTGAGATCCATTTCACTTACCAATGAGGTCTATAAGATTATCCCTAGGATTATGGTGAACTGGATGAAAGTCATGATGCTTATATTATAAATCACTCGTAATACCAATAGAATATTTTAAACAATATTCCACTTAGTCATGCTTTTCTACATGGAATTTATCTTGACTCGGGCCTTACCAAGAATTGCCTTAAAATTGACTTAAGGAAATTCTTCGACTCTTTCAATTGGAGTTTCCTTCTACCAGCCATTTGACCTCTAAATTTTCCTAAAAAATGGATTGAGTGAATATGTGCTTGCCTTTCTACTCCCGCTTTCTCTATAATAGTCAATGGGGAGGTTTGGGTATTCTTTAGTAGTAATAGAGGTTTGCATCAAGATGGCCCTTTCTCTCCTTTCCTTTTTTCAATTGTGATAGATGTTTTTAGCCCTCATTAATAAATGTTGTGAAAATGGTTATGTCTGCTCCCCTTTCTCTAGAAGAGAGTTAACCATTTCTCACCTCCTATTTGCTAATGATCTCATGCTTTTTGCTAGTCGGGACTAATAAATGGCTATGCATTTGAAATGCATTTTTGAAAATTTTAGACATGACTCGTGTCTTGAAATCAATTTCATTAGATTGTTCTCATCTTCTCTCATTCCTATCAGCCTAAGGATATAATTAAAGTAATCCTGAATGTGGAGGAAGGGATCCTGCCTCAGACTCTCCCTTACTCTACTCACCTCAGTATTTGTGATTGCGAGCCACTCCTTGATTAAACAAATGGGCCATTAAACAGTTGGAAAGTGACTCTTCTTTCTCTTATTGGGAGATTAGAGTAAATTTGGTCAATTATCGCATACTTTTTTGCTTCCAAATGGCTATGTTTGATATCCTTGAAAGGTATATTAGAACCTTCCTTTGGGGTAATTCTAAAATTCATTCTATTTATTAGGACCAAATTTATAAGCCTAAGAGTGAAGGTGGTCTTGGCATTGTTCCTCTGGAAGTCTCATTAAGCAACTTTGGAAGAATCTCCACAATGATTTTAGCCTGTGGGAAGATGGGTTCAAGCAAATTATATCAAAGAGAGATCCATTTGGAATATTGAGATTGTTCCTTCAACCTCATGGACTTAGCACAACATTCTCAATGTGCAACTAATTGTCAAATGTCATACCAAATAACTAATTATTAATGGTAATCTGACTAACTTTTAGCATGATCCTTTGTGGGGGACTCTAGTCTTATTAATCATTTTAGTCATAGGGCCATTTATGACCTCAGTATGGATTCGTGCTTAAAAGTTTATGCCTTTGTTTGCAATAATGAATGGCACACTCCCCCTTCCACTTCTGCTAGCTTTGTGGAGATCTTCAATCAAATGAATGACATATTGCTTACCTCTAGAGATGATGAAATTATTTGGATCCTCTGCCCAAAAGGCCAACTTTGTCTTTCCTCGGCTATTGAAGCAACCTGATGAGGATTTCCTTCTGCCTCTAAGCTGGATCTTATTTGGCCTAAAGGAAATATTTTAAAGCATTTCATTGTGACTTAGATGGCTTCCCTCACTACATAAAAAATTAAGGACATGATGATTAAATTTGAAATTATTAGAAATGATTGTTATACTTTTTCCCTATGAGCTCTTGAGACTAATGGCAATCTCTTCTTTTATTGCCCTTATTGGATCTAGGAGTAGCTTCATTCAAAGATGGGCTTCTCTTTTTACTTGGCCTTCCCTTATCCTAGTTTGTCCACCTTTTGTGGAAATCTTGGGTGATCTTGTTATTTCTTTATTGAGTAGGCTTTGTTTTTACCCTTATCTTAGCATATTTGGAGGGAAACGAATAATCATATTTTTTATTAAAAAATCTCTCCCCAAGGAATCCACCCTTAGGTATATCCTAAAAAATGTGAGATCTAGCATCATTTTATCTTTGGGCTATCCATTGCGATTTATGCGACTGAGTCTATCTCAACTGCTTGGGACCTCTAAACCACTTATTCCCCAATCCACAAATTGCTCGTGCATGTAATGAATAGATCTTTATCCTTGAGGAGTAGCTGGATTCTCTCATCCACTTAAATATGCCCTACCTAAATTGATCTCTTATGTTTCTCCTCATCTTCTAGAGAAATCTAGGGTGTTGTCTCTAAGATTAATGCCCAGAGTGCCTAGAGAGACATTCTTGCACCTATATTTCTTTAGTCTAACCAAGCTTCGTGCTTTAATTGGAAGATTCACTTTGAAAGTTCATAATGATGATTTGCTCGCCTTGCTTATGTGCCTTAAAGCATATTCTTGGCCTATGCGGCTCTTTACATGTTCTTAATCTAATTTCCTGATCTGGTTTGGTGGTTGAGCCCAAATCATAAGTAAGAGACACCACACTCTCTGTTGGGATTTATGCTATGGATTCACACAGAGACAGATCTAGGATAGCAATCCAAAAGCACCAAACAAACCAAAGAAGAACACAGAGATTTAACATGGAAAACCCTTGCGGGAAAAAACCACAGTGTAAAACGACAAAATTCTACTATGAAAGAAGAGATTACAAAGATAAAGAACTTACCCGGCTTGAGCAATCCTCAAACCTCACCTTTCTCACCCCTTGAAAAACTAGTACCCCCTTTAGAAACCCTAGAACCCTTTTAGAAGTCTTAGGATGTCTTTGAATACCTGCCAGTCCCGTATAAATCCCTTTATATAGATTTAGAAAGAAACCAAAACGGAATAGGAAACAAATTTCGAAATCCCGTGGATCCGCAAAAAAATTGCGTAAATCGTTCAATGTCATCGAACTAGCTTCGATGACATTGAATAGATGCCAAAAGAGTCCAGCGACTAAACATGGATATTGCGGAAATTCTCGATTACTCAACCAATCTTTGATGGTATCGAACATGTATTCAATGTCATCGAAAGCTCTTTGATGTCATCGAAAATAGAAACAATATGTCCAGCAACCAACCGAGGAAATCTGAAATAAATTCGATGGATCGAGCATTGTTCAATGTCATCAAAAGTGACATCAAACAGAAGGTCGATGACATCGACAGACCCTGTATCTGACTAGATTTAAGACATTAAATATAACAATCTCCACCATGTCTTCAATCTTCAAAAGTGAAGCTCCTTGCCCTCTTCTCTTATCTCTGCTTCACATCATAGCTTCATCAATGCTTCTCATGCACACTCCGTCTTCCTTTTATGCCATCGCCAAACCCAGAGAAGTTACACAGAACTTAAACTTCTTTATTCATGCTGGTGTGAATCTTCTCCAGAGTCTGGCCTCCCTCTTCGAGCACCTGTGGAATAAAGTGGTGACGAACATCGATGTGTTTAGTACGAGAGTGATAAACATAATTTTTATCTAAATTGATAGCGCTCTCGCTTTCACGATTAACCGGTACGACCTCCTGCTGAAGTCTCAACAGATTTATCATGCCTCTTAACCAAACGTCTTCCTTAAATGCTTCCGTTACTGCCATATATGCTTCTTTAGTCGTGGAAAGAGCCACCACGGACTGAAGCTTCAACATCCAACTGATTGCTCCACCTGCTAGTACAAACGGGTATCTTGAAGTAGACTTTCTGGAATCCACACTGCCTACATAGTCTAAATTTACATACCCTGCCAACTTTACCCCTATCTTCTTAAAAGTTAAGACATAGTCTTTCATACCTCGAATATATCAAAGTAGCATTTCACCGCTTTCCAATGTTGTTTGTCAAGGTTTGACATGTATCTACTCACAACACCGATTACCTGTGAAATATCTTGTCTCTTACAGACCATGACATACATTAAATTACCAACTACATTCGAATAAGGTACATGAGACATAATATGATTTTCCTCATTTGATTTATGACATCGTTCTGAGGAAAGCTTGAAGTGAGCCGTGTGGGGAACGCTCATTAGCTTTGCCTAGTCTATCCCCTACTTGATCAACACATTTTCAAGGTATTCTGCATTCCTGTCTCTATGAATATCTATGTCACGAACTCTTTTTGCAGCCTCCAGATCTTTCATTTCAAATGTCCTTGATAACTGAGTCTTCAGTATGTTGATTTTAAACATATCATGCCAGGCGATCAACATATCATCAACATACAATACTAGGATGAAGAATTTGACACCACTCAGTGTCTTATTCACTCCGAGTAAATTTCTGACTCAATATGAAAGAATCAAATTTTTATACCATCGCTAGCGGCTTTATCGTTTCGGTGTCAGTATAACGACCTCATTAACACCTTGACCTTGTTTTACGCCCTTTAACTTTGTAGCTCTCTAGTTACTTCATGAAGATCTGCTCTTCCAATTTCCTGTGCAGGAATGCAGTCTTGACATTCATCTGTTACAGTTCGAGATAGTATTGGGCAACAAGTGCCAACACGAATCTGATAGATACTTGCTTAACCACTGGCGTGAATATCTCTGTGAAGTTAATTACTTCTCTCTGAGCATGCCCCTTCACTATTGGTCTAGCTTCGTATCTATCATGTTTTCTTTTAAATAACCACTTACATCTGATCGCTTTTCGGCCCAATGGAAGCTCCACCAACTCCTATGTGTGATTTTTGTGCAATGAGTCCATCTCATCGTCCATAGCCGCCTTCCACTTTTTCTGTATCAAACTCACCAAGAGCCTCCTGAATAGTAGATGGGTCCCCCTCATCTGTAACGAGGGTATATGCAATATTAGGGCATATGCCCTCGTTACAGATGAGGGGGACCCATCTACTATTCAGGAGGCTCTCGGTGAGCCTGGTACAGAAAAATTGGAAGGCGGCTATGGATAATGAGATGGACTCGTTGCATAAAAAATCACACATAGGAGTTGGTGGAGCTTCTAGTAGGCCGAAAAACGATTGGATGCAGGTGGTTATTCAAAAGAAAATATGATAGATATGAAGCTAGACTGGTAGCGAAGGGGTATGTTCAGAGAGAAGTAATCAACTTCACAGAGATATTCACGCTAGTGATTAAGCAAGTATCTATCAGATTCGTGTTAGCACTTATTGCCCAATACTATCTCGAGCTGGAACAAATGAATGTCAAGACTACATTCCTGCACAGGGAATTAGAAGAGTAGATCATCATGAAGCAACTAGAGAGCCACAAAGTTAAAGGGCAGAAAATAAGGTTTGCAGGTTAATGAGGTCACTGTACGACCTGAAACAGTCGCCTAAGCAGTGGTATGAAAAATTTGATTCTTTCATGTTGAGTCAAAAATTTACTCGGAGTAACTAAGACACTGAGTGGTGGCAAATTCATCATCCTAGTATTGTATGTTGAAGATATATTGATCGCTTGACATGATATGTCTAAAATCAACGTACTAAAGACTTAGTTATCAAGGACATTCGAAATGAAAGATCTGGAGGCTGCAAAAAGAGTTCTCGACATAGATATTCATATAGACAGGAAGAGGAGAAGCCTTTAGCTATCACAGACAGAATACCTTGAAAATGTGCTGATCAAGTATAGGATGGACTAGGCAAAGCCAGTGAGCGTTCTCCACCTGGCTCACTTCAAGATTTCCTCAAAACAATGTCCTAAATCAAATGAGGAAAAGCATGTTATGTCTCATGTTCCTTATTCAAATGCAGTTGGCAATTTAATCTATGTCATGGTCTGTACTAGACTAGATATTTCACAGGTAGTCGATGTTGTGAGAAGATACATGTTAAAACCTGACAAACAACATTAGAAAGTGGTGAAATGACTACTTCGATATATTCGAGGTATGAAAGACTATGTCTTAACTTTTAAGAAGATAGGGACAAAGTTAGTAGGGTATGTGAATTCAGATTACGCGGGCAGTGTGGATTCGAGAAAGTCTACTTCAGGATACCCTTTTATACTAGCAGGTGGAGCAATCAGTCGGATATCGAAGCTTCGGTCCATGGTGGCTCTTTCCATGACCAAAGCAACATATATGGCAGTAACAGAAGCATTTAAGAAAGGTGTTTGGTTAAGAGGCATGATAAATCAGTTGAGACTTCAGCAGGAGGCCATGTTGGTTAATTGTGATAGCAAGAGCGCTATCAATTTGGATAAAAATTATATTTATCACCCTCGTACTAAACACATCGATGTTCGTCACCACTTTATCTGACAGGTGCTTGAAGAGGGAGGCGTGACTCTGGAGAAGATTCACACCAGCGTGAATCCAAAGGACATGCTTACCAAGGTTATTCCTACAAAGAAGTTCAAGTTCTGTGCACTCTGGGCTTGGCGATGGCATAGAAGGAAGATGAAGTGTGCACGAGAAGCATTGATGAAGCTATGATGTGAAGCAGAGATAAGAGAAGAGGACAAGGAGCTTCACTTTGAAGATTGAAGACGTGGTGGAGATTGTTGTATTTGATGTCTTAAATCTAGTCAGATATAGGGTCTATCGTTGCCATCGACCGTCTATTTGATGTCACTTTCGATGACATTGAACAATGCTCAATCCATCGAATTTATTTCAGATTTACTCAGTTGGTTGTTGGACATATTGTTTCTATTTTTGATGACATCGAATACATGTTCGATGCCATCGAAGATTGGACGAGCAATCGAGAATTTCTGTAATATCCATGTTTAGTCGCTGGACTCTTTTAGCGCCTGTTCGACGTCATTGGGTTTCTAAAAGGGAGTTCTAGTTTTTCAAGGGGTGAGAAATTTGAGGTTTGAGGATTGATCAAGCCAAGTAAGTTCTCTATCTTTGTAATCTCTTCTTTCATAGTAGAATTTTATCGTTTTGTGCTGTAGTTTTTTTCCACAAGGGTTTTCCATGTTAAATCTTTGTGTTCTTCTTTGGTTTGTTTGGTGCTTTTGGATTGCTATCCTAGATCCATCTCTGTGTGATTCCATAGCACAAATCCTAACAGAGAGTGTGGTGTCCCTTATGATTTGGGCTCAACCACCAAACCAGATCAGGAAATTAGATGAAGAACGTGTAAAGAGCCGCGTAGGCCAAGAATATGCTTTAAGACACATAAGCAAGGTGAGCAAATCATCATTATGAACTTTCAAAATGAATCTTCCAATTGAAGCACGAAGCTTGGTTAGAATAAAGAAAGATAGGTGTAAGAATTTCTCTCTAGGCCCTCTGGGCATTAATCTTAGAGACAACACCCTAGATTTCTCTAGAAGATAAGGATAAACATAAGAGATCAATCTGGGTAGGGCATATTTAAGTGGATGAGAGAATCCAGCTACTCCTCAAGGATAAAGATCTATTCATTACATGTACATGCAATTTGTGGATTGGGGAATAAGTGGTTTAGAGGTCCCGAGCAGTTGAGATAGACTCAATTGCATAAAGCGCAATGGATAGCCCAAAGATAAAATGATGCTAGATCTCACATTTTTTAGGATATACCCAAGGGTGGATTCCTTGGAGAGAGATTTTTTAATGAAAAATATGATTATTCATTTCCCTCCAAATATGCTAAGATAATGGTAAAAACAAAGCCTACTCAATAAAGAAAGAACAGGATCACCCAAGATTTCCACAAAAAGGTGGACAAACTAGGATAAGGGAAGGCCAGGTAAAAAGAGAAGTGTAACGCCCCGAATTTTGAGGGTCGAGCAAAGCTCTACTCCCGAAATCCACCACATCACTTATTATAATGCCCTGAAAATCAGGGGTCGAGCATAAGCCCCACTCCCAAGTTCCAACGCATCACTTATGCAACATAGATGATGATGATTGAATGTTGTCCATATTAGTGCAGTAAACATGAGTGGGATGATACCAAAACAACATATCATACTCCAGAGACAGTTAAATAAGCAAGTGAAAGACTGTGTTAGATATTTAAGATACATAAACTGTCGTAAGTCTCCAGAGTGTGAACATGTTACCAGGTTAAATATATACATGTATACTCCAAAAATAAACAAAAAGAATATACATTGGTGCTCCAAAAGTGCAAAATAATAAGTATAATGACGTCTAATCAACATCCCTATAACCTGATCGATCAGAACATGGTCTACATCGACCCGCCTGATAGCCGCATGCAGGAGAAACCCTCCTCATCATCATAAAAGTTCAGCTCTGCTTCGCAAGCATCGCCATCATCCGAAATTAAAATAGGGTCTGGTTGGTGTTTAAAAACTATCCCATAATGTGGGAGTGAGTGATCAACTCAGTGGAACTATAAAGCAAAGGTTAACATGTTATCAATTCAGTCAAGCAATAATGATAAAGCAATACAATCACACATCTCTAAGTACTCTGAGTAATGCAAAAATGGTATGTATAAATGATGCATGCCCTTGCCTGCACTCCCTCTGCGATCTTCATCTCACGGTCATGCATGTCGGTCACTTCCTCAGTGCTCTACCCAATGCCAAACGGCACATACAATGTAGTGCATGAGCGTGCTTTCCAAGTTCTTATTAGTCATTTTCATATAACAGGATTGGGAAGCTAAGGTACCCCCCTTTATATCATTAACCCAAACAATGATCCATCTAGGGTCGTCAATCCCAGTTAATCACATACGATAGGCAAGTTCAGGTCACTACCACCAATGCCCTACCAACTGGCAGTCTATTTTCGAAGGCTTATCACTGACCCGACTAGGGAACACAACCAGGCTGTACCAGGGTAGGCCTATTTCATACTTGAGGTCACTCCACTAACACCCTACCAACTGGCAGTCTATTTTTGAAGGCTCATCACCGACCCAACTGGGGACCACAGCCAGGCGGTGCCAATGGAGGCCGACTGCTCGAATACAGTGTCTCATACCACCGTATTCGGCTCATGAGTCTGGGTTGCTCACTGGTCACTACGGGGAGGCTCGTCGCCCCGGCGTAGGCCGACAGCTCGACCACGGTGTCCCATACCAACATGCCCAGCTCATGAGTCTTAGCGGATTGTGGTACCATGGTTAAATGGGTTTTTCACTGGTAAGTTGGTACCTTAATTCAAGCAGGAGCGTCCATACATGGTGAACATACATCGGGCTAATCGGGTTACTTGACGAGCTTGGGTAGTACGAGCGCACCTTGAGTTGATCGACATGAAGTACGTAAGCACTCCGTGTGGCTTAACCACTGTCGACAACTAAAGTATGGGTCGGATTCATCGAACACGTCCTGTATGGTGAAACGACATCAGCCACCAAATCAGGATCCATTACCGATTGCTTGGACTACATTGTAGCCCCAAACACACTTCAAATAAGATAGGAATACATATGTGCTAGTCCAAAAAAACATGTAGCAACCAAATTAAATATAAGTTTCATTCGAGCATTTCAACAACACAGTGTACATATTAGCATACATAAGCATTCAACCATAAAGCACGTAGTAATAATATAGGATACATAAAGGAAACTATAACCATAGTTAAGGGAAATGAGAATCCTATCTCAACACCCTCATTGCATGCATTTCAATAAGTATTTTCTCATTAAGGCATTTTATCAAATACATAGGCTACACATCTCAACATATACAGATTAGACTAGATATAACATATATCCTGGCAAGCTCTTTTACAAAAGAGTTGCCACGTACTCAACAAGTATATATTCATCGTTAATAATCATGGCAAGCACAAATCCAAATTCCATACTCATTCAGTCATTCCAATAAATACTTAGACTACACACTATAACATACATAACGTATGGTGGCGATAACAGGAATTAGGACAATTCCTTTCACCAAGGAGTTGTCACACGCATAATGGTCATATATTCACGACGAATAATCATGGCAAGCACGAATCCCAATTTCATACTCGTTCCAGCATATCAACAAACACATGGAATACAATATGTTCAACATAGTTCATATATACGTGTAAAGTGTGGGAAACCTCGTAACTAAGTATGTGATAGCATTCAAGTCAGTCATAAATCATTAACTGACATTGAAAGCCTTGAAAACCATAACCTAAATATTTATAGTCTGCACCTTTCGCCGGTAGACTCGTGACGAACTCGGTTTAAACACAAAGCCTTTGTCTACGGTATAATGGTCACCTATAGCATGAAATAGGTTAACTATTTCATCACTTGCACTATTGAAAACCCTAAAACAGATTAGGGTTAGGTTTTCTTACCTATGAACGGAGTCAAAATCACTGGAATAGCGATACAGAAATGGTAGCTAAGCCCGTGGAGTGATGGGATCGAATCCTAGGAACTCTCTCCCACTTTCTCTCTCTTTCCTTCGCTCTTTACTCTCTTCTCTCTCCTAGGGTTGTAAATTCATATAGAATGAGAGAGAGAGAGAGGATTTAAGGCCCTTATATAGGCCCAGAACTGATGGGAATGGCCCCAGGGCCAAGGTATACTTAGGTTATAGCCAAAAGGCACCTGCTTCGATCCAACGGAGCACTTCTGGAGGCCCCTTTTCTACATGCGGTCGTACTTAAGCTCCCTGACATTGGATTTAGGTCAAGTTAAGGTTTTGGTCTGATCAAATTTGTGGATCGACCGTGGAGGACCAGTTTCAGTTCAACGGTCATCGTCGCTCGATCAGGGCCACGAGTACATGGACCTGTGTATGAAAGTTTTCCTGATCCAAGGATGTATTTGGGTTAGATTCTGACAGTCTGAAACCTTAGAATTGGATAGCAAGTGAATGACCCAAATCACTCAAATCTTTGTTCGTTTTCTAAAGGTATTCGCGTTTTTCATACATTTCGCTCTGGGCTCAAGTTGTACGTTTTTGAACACTGTTAGGACTCGATTTCTGAGATGGTTGTCAAGCCCAGTAAAGCGGTCGTATTCATATAATTTTGCGGTCATCAGACTTTCGACCTGCGGTCCAGGTCTGATACGGAGTTTCAAGGTGCTCCCGAGAGTAACCGGGTTTAGTGATTGATTCTAGATTTCAAGGTAAAGTAGCGTCAATGATTCTGCACTTTTTGGGTCTTGCAGATCATATTTAAAGTGATTAGTGCTAATTTTACAAGTACTCCAGTTTAACAGTAGCTAATTCTTGTCTAATTTCTAAAGGATTTGGTCCTGAGTGATTTCTGCCGAAGGTGATACTCGAGTTTTTGTACGAATTTTTTTGGGACGTTACAATCTACCCCCCTTAAAGAACAATTTCATCCCTGAAATTGCCTAAGGGTAATATTTAAAGGTTTACATACGTGTTGGGGTATACAATAACTCCATCATCCTAGCTCATATTGGTCTACCTCCCTTAAAAGTTTCTACCTTCGAAGTTTGAACATAAATGTCCAAATCATTATTATTGTGCTAAGTGTTTGATGTTAAAATTTACCTAAGGGTGATATAATCTACTCTTTATATCGGACTAATACGGAAAGACAGTTGTGGTGGGCTCAAATCTGATACGTCGATTATCCACCTGACTAGGGCAGACACATCGTTGTATCCCTTCCTAATCCTGATGGATCCTGGTCTTCTGCTTGGTCAAAGCAGTGAGTCCTTTGGTAATCACCTAGGATTGAGAATTGAGTTAAGCCGTAAATGCCTCATAGGGATATGGTTCTAAAATTCCAAAATCTGATCATCCTAAGTATTTAAGGAGTATTATAATTTGCTAGGAGGTTCAAGCCTCATGTTTATAAGGTTGTTATTCGGGTCTCATTCAACGAGAGTTCTTATTTAGCCTATGTTTAACTTGGTGGATAATAAGTTTTTCCATGGTGCTCATAGTCAAAAGACTATACTAGAAGGGTTTTCAATCTCCTAAAATTACATTTGTATGTCACCATTTCGATCATAAGGCTAGGGGGTTATGGGCAGATTTCACTTCAATTTCATTAACTTCGGGAGGGAAGGAAGGCCGCAGAAGGCACGGGAAAGGAAAGAGGAGGGACATCTCCTCGACGCGGTATAAATCTTGAATTTACGTGGGAATAAGAAACTAATAACATTTTACGGTAGTCCACCTCTAACTTGAGCTTACAGAGTATTAAACTATGAAACTCGATCCTACCCGAGGGTTTTAATTTAATTGTACAAAAACAACTAAAAATATATATATCTGCACGTATAATCAAATTTAATCACAGGATAATTCCTAGTATGATTATAAATAATTCCTAAATAGACACCACATACTAATCTTTAATATGGAAAGATATCGCTAATCTATTGGCAACTCGAAATTGTAGAAATTCTCCATTCGACCCTTCTATTATTTACAACTTATTTGTCACCTCTAGTTACCATATTATTTTTATAATGAGTATAGTACTCCTTTGTTAGGCCTATTCTTTCATATGACTTGGTTTAATAGACCCAGTGTCTACCAACAGGAATACAGGTATACCTTGAATGTGGGCAGCGACCACAAAGGTTAAAGGTGTTGTAGTTGTCAACTCAGGTGCTTCAGTTGTAAGTGCATGCACACGGGCTTGTTGAGGATGGTTTGGTTGTACTGCCATAGGTCGTTGAGGTGGCCTATTCTGAGGTACAGGCGGTCAGTAATATAGCTGCGCTGGTGGTTAAATCATAGGGATGAAGTCGTTATACCTCGTGATGGCTGACGGTCGATCTTCCGAGGTAGCATGACACCGTTGTCTTTTATCTTAGTGAAACAGAAGGGGTCAGTATGTCCCTCTTTGTTGCAGTATGTACACCAACGCTTTATTCACCCCTGCCGGGTCGGAGAAGCCATGGGCCTGGGAGGCAAGTCTATATGTGGCCTCTTACCTAGGACTGGTCGGTGCTGCAATTCAGGCTGAGGCCTCGTGCCCATTGGTATACGTGTCTGAGAAACTCTATCTCCATCTTGTTCGGCTCGTAGAGACATGTTGACTAGCTCGGCATAATTGGGAATGCTAGCGCAACACGTTTTAGTGCAGATATTAGGCCGCAACCCATCTGAAAAATGTCGCATTTTTATCAATTCATCTGTTTGTACCAAAGGAGCGTATTTGGCTAGCTCCGTAAATTTGTTCTCATATTCTGACATGGTCATCCCTCCCTGTCGGAGGCGGAGAAACTTACCCTCCTTTTCATTACGGTAAGTGAGAGGAAAGTACTTCCCATGGAAGTATGTCTCAAAGGGATCTCAGGTCCACACATGTCCTGTGGAAACTGATCGTAGGATGTTGTCCCACCATAAACTAGCCTCCTTCTCGAACATATAGGTGGCTAGCTCAACTTGTTCTGCCTCAGTGCAGTGTAGCAGCTTCAACATCTTAGAGATGCGATCTAGCCAGCAATCAGCTTCCTCAGGTTTATGAGTACCCACAAAAGTGGGAGGACGAAAATGCTGAAAGCGCTCAAAGAGTCCGCTGGTATTCATGTTCCCAACAGGGTGCGTAGGTGGTGCAGGCGTAATTACACTCATATTCTGGGCAAGGGCCCCTGCTATGGTGGCAAAAAACTGTTGCTACTGCTGTTGCTATAGCTGTTGCTGCTACTGCATTAAGAGCATCATCTGCTCCAACTTATCAGTAGGAGGAGTCGACTGAGGCACGCGTGGCGTCAAGGTCGACGTGTGGTTCTGTTCAGGAACAGGTGGTGCATAAGGTGTTGGCCCATTGGCGGAGCTAGTGGCCGGTTGTGAATCCGACAACGTCTCAAAGTCAGGACCCAAGCTAGGGTCTGTATGGCTATTGTTCAAGGGAGATGCCCCATCACTCGATTCGCCAATCGTAAGATGTGTCACACTTCAAGTGGCCTTAAGTAGCATTCCTTATATACAACATAGGGTGCAACTCGTGTAAGATTTAGCATAACAATACTCAATTCCTCAAGCATCCTACACATTTCATGGCAAAAGGAACAGCATACATTCCATTTAACAAAATTTGTCACGGTACATGAGATATAATTTCACATGAACTATGACAGAAGATGCATGTGATCTAGTTTAATCAAGCCTTAAACAACAAACATACCATCAACCTACCCTACTACTAAGCCTATCTAGGCTATAACACAGGAAACATAAAAGCAAAGAAAACTCAAGGGTGACTACAACATAAGACTTGTCGTCAAAATCTGGTGATGGAGGAGGAGCACCTTTGTCCTGCAGACAACACAGAATAGCCTTCAAGGTACAAGATACCTTCTTGAATTTCTATTTCATAGAGGCCTGATTCTCATTGACCTCTTGTCTCAGGGCAGCCTGGTTCTCTTCAATCTGAGCCAAGCGGGCTTCCAGGGCAGCCTGATCATGGTAGTCTTTCTCGGTAATAGGAGAAGGCTCCCCACCTGAGTTTTGAGACCCCTCCTCTTCTTCCCCACTTCCTTCTTCTATTTCATTTTCTTTCTCTTCTTCACTACTTTCTTCCTTTTCACCGCCCTCTTCTATCTCATCCCCAAACCCATTAAATCAGGCTTGACATTATCGTGGCCCAATACCCATGTTGTTAACCGTAGTGTCGTTAATGAAGTGGATCGGCGCAAGCCTTTCTGAGCCAAGTCTGTAGCTGAATTCACGAGCAAGCTTGCATATGGGTCAGCTGAATGTGAGTAAAACGGTTGTCCTAGTAGAGCATATGGTCTGAACTATCTGTAGTAGTATTTCCCTGCCCAGCTTGGTGCAGAAAGTCTACCATCAGACGCGTGCACTCGCTGCGATTGCTCCCCCTGGGATACATATTGTGGGTGAAGATGTGGTGGAGCAGGCGGAAGTCAGGAGTCATTTTGGACGCTAGCAGGCAATCACCTGGATTTCAGTAAACCAGTCGGCCATAAAGAACTTGCATGCGGCGATCTCTTTCACGAGCACTCCTGAAATACTTCTCATCAGCGTACACCTCTCCACGTGGCATTCCCATAATTCAAGCTATCAAACCAACATCAACTGTGGCTTCCCGCCTTCCTACAGGAATTTTGAACTATGAAGGCTCTAGCGATGGTTCTCGTATATGGGCGTAGAAGGCTCGGACAGTGCTCTCATTCGCACAGGACTTGCCTTCAAATATGGGACCCCATCCGGTGTCCAACAGGAAATCCATTGCCGGGTAAAGCCCGAAGAGCTTCTCGTCCATATGTGCTTCAAAAAGGACCCTATCCGCCAGTAGAGCTCTCACGAGGGGAGCCTGGGGATCGAAGTCTCACTTTGTCCTTATCTCTCAATCGACGCTTGTACCTACGACGGCGCTTGTCGGCCTCCTCGAACGAGTAGGGCGGATAGGCTCGGCTTCATCAGTGGAAGCCCTCTGCTTTCCCATGAGGGAAAGCATTGCGGAGAGATAGAAAACGGTGGCCACAAGCTTAAAAAGAGCCATGGAAACCAAATAGCCTTGTAATGAAGTTGGATTTCTAAACCTTTTGAAAAATGAGACACAAAGTTATGAACTTGGTGCCCAAATGTGTAGGGAATAGGGAAGATGGGAGTAGTAAAAGATAAGTTTTCATTTTCTTTTGAAGAGGATGATGGAAAGAGAGTAGGTGAAAACAAAATTAAAAAAATGAAGAAGATAGTAGAATGGATGGGGATTTGAGAGGGAAAGGCAAGGTTTTGAGGGATTTAGAGAGCTTGGAGTGATGTGAGGGAGGGAGAAAAAGCACAAAAGGGGTATAGGAGAGGTCCCACGTGATTTCGTGAGCCCCACAGCCACCTATAACCGTCAGCACCCTAGGCCCAGTCGCGACCCGACGGGCCCGCTGGCCAATTCAGTGATACATCCCCAAAACGAGGATGCCATCCCCGGTCGCTGGACATTTGGGGGATGCCTCCCCAAATTGGGGATGTTATCCCCCCCCCCTCGGGGACGTTGAATGTGCGCAGGACCCACCTCGGATCCCACCGATTCGCATCATTTGGGCCCCGGAGCCCATTTGAGGCGTTTTTGGGTCCCATTTACAAACCAAAATGAGTTGTATGACGTGCAATATATGATTTTGGGGTAGGAGAAGCTGATCTATCCAACTAACCCATTTGTTTTATGATATTTTATAAGGTTAATGGCCCAAACCCCATTTTATTCTTAAATTTACTAAGTGTAGTAAATTGAGTTTAAGCATTGTTCTCCATCATTAATCTTATGACTTAGTGTCTAATATGAAAGGACTTAGGAAAATTTTGATGAATAAGATGGCAAAAGGTAAGATTTTGAAGGAAATGGGTTAAAAAGAGATTTTGAACTTTAAGATTGAGTTCTGAGAAGTCAGTAAGGTGTTGTGGTCGACCCGTTACTTAAGGACATCTATTTTCAGGTTTGGAATTTGTCAACTAACAACTCAAACCCGTCGAGTGACAGCCTAGAGGCAACTTAGGTCGCTTCACATGACCGAAGATACGTTGTGGACTAAATTACAGTACTCAGTCTCGCCTATCGGTGAAACTTGGGATTCCAATGTGGTTTCTAAGTTCCATCACCCCCTCCCTAAATAAGAGTATGTCGGTGTGCATCGTGTTACTATAACCTTGGTCCAGTTTAATCCAAATCATGATTTGATACCAACTTGTAATGCCCTGAAAATCGAGGGTCGAGCATAAGCCCCACTCCCGAGTTCCAACGCATCATTTATTCAACATAGATGATGATGATTGAATGTTGTCCATATTAGTGCAGTAAACATGAGTAGGATTATACCAAAACAGCATATCATACTTCAGAGACAGTTAAATAAGCAAGCGGAAGACTATGTTAGATATTTAAAATATATAAACTGTTGTAAGTCTTCAAAGTGTGAACATGTTACCAGGTTAAATATATACATGTATACTCTAAAAATGAATAAAAAGAATATACATGGGTGCTCCAAAAGTACAAAATAACAAGTGTAATAGCGTCTAATCAACATCCCTGTAACCCCGTCGATCAGAACATGGTCTACATCGACCCTCCTGATAGCTGCATGCAGGAGAAACCCTCCTCATCATCATAAAAGTCCGACTCCGCTTCGCAAGCATCGCCATCATCTGAAACTAAAACAGGGTCTAGTTTGCGTTTAAAATATCGTCCCGTAACGTGGGAGTGAGTGATCAACTCAATGAAACTATAAAGCAAAGGTTAACATGTTATTAATTCACTCAAGAGTAATGATAAAGTAATACAATCACACATCCTTAAGTACTCTGATTAATGTAAAAATGGTATGGATAAATGATGCATGCCCTTGCCTTCACTCCCTCTGCGATCTTCATCTCACGGTCGCGCATGTCAGTTACTTCCTCAGTGCTCTACCCAAGCCAAACGGCACATGCAATATGGTGGATGAGCGTGCTTACCAAGTTCTTATTAATCCTTTTCATACAGCAGGATTAGGAAGCTAAGGTACCCCCTTTATATCATTAACCCAAACAATGATCCATCTAGGGTCGTCAATCTTAGTTAATCACATACGATAAGTAAGTTCAGGTCACTACCACTAATGCCCTACCAACTGGCAGTCTATTTTTGAAGTCTCGTCACCGACCCGACTGGGGCCACAACCAGGCTGCACCGGGGTAGGCCTATTTCATACTCGAGGTCACTCTACTAATGCCCTACTAATTAGCAGTCTATTTTTTAAGGCTCGTTACCAACCTGACTGGGGGACCATAGCCAAGCGGCACCAATGGAGACCGACTACTCGAATATAGTGTCCCATACCACCGTATTCGGCTCATAAGTCTGAGTTGCTCACTGGTCACTACGAGGAACCTCGTCGCCCCAGCGTATGTCGACAGCTCAACCACGGTATCCCATACCATCATACCCGGCTCAGCGGATCGTGGTACTATGGTTAAATGGGCTTTTCACTACCTTAGATTCAAGTAGGAGCATCCATACATGGTGAACATACATCGGGCTAATCGGGTTACTTGACGAGCTTGGTTAGTACGAGCGCACCTTGAGTTGATCGACATGAAATGCGTAAGCACTCCGTATGGTCTAACCACTGTCGACAACTAAAGTATGGGTCAGATTCATCGAACACGTCCTGTGTGGCGAAACGACATCAGCCACCGAATTAAGATCCGTTACCGATTGCTTGGACTACATCATAGCCCCAAACACACTTCAAATAAGATAGGAATACATATGTACTAGTCCAAAACAGCATGTAGCAACCAAATTAAATATAAGTTTCATTCGAGCATTTCAACAACACATAGTGTACATATTAGCATACATAGGCATTCAACCATAAAGCACGTAGTAATAATATAGGATACATAAAGGAAACTATAACCATAGTTAAGCGAAATGAGAATTCTATCTCAACACCCTCATTACATGCATTTCAACAAGTATTTTCTCATTAAGGCATTTTATCAAACACATAGGCTACACATCTCAACATACACAGATTAGACTAGATATAACATATATCCTGGTAAGCTCTTTTACAAAAGAGTTACCACGTACTTAACAAGCATATATTTATCGTTAATAATCATGACAAGTACAAATCCAAATTCCATACTCATTCAGTCATTCTAACAAACACTTAGACTACACACTATAACATACATAACGTATGGTGGCGATAACAGGAATTAGGACAATTCCTTTCACCAAGGAGTTGTCACACGCATAACGGCCATATATTCACGACAAATAATCATGGCAAACATGAATCCCAATTTTATACTCATTCCAGCATATCAATAAACACATGGAATACAACATGTTCAACATAATTCATATATATGTGTAAAGTGTGGGAAACCTCGTAACTAAGCATGTGATAGCATTTAAGTCAGTTATAAATCATTAACTGACATTGAAAGCATTGAAAACCATAATCTAAACATTTATAGTCTGCACCTTTCACCGGTAGACTCGTAACGAACTCGGTTTAAACACAAAGCCTTTGTCTATAGCACAACGGTCACCTATAACATGAAATAGGTTAGCTATTTCATCACTTACACTATTAAAAACCCTAAAACAGATTAGGGTTAGGTTTTCTTACCTACGAATGGAGTCAGAATCGCCGGAATAGTGATGCAAAAATGGTAGCTAAGCCCGTGGAGCGATGGGATCGAATCCCAAGAAATCTCTCCCACTTTCTCTCTTTCCTTCTCTCTTTGCTCTCTTCTCTCTCCTAGGGTTACAAATTCGTATGGAACGAGAGAGAGAGAGGATTTAAGGCCCTTATATAGGCCCAGAACTGATGGGAATGGCCCCAAGGCAAAGGTGTACTTAGGTTATATCTAAAAGACACCTGCTTCAATCCAATGGAGCACTTTTAGAGCACTTTTGGAGGCCCCTTTTCTACATGCGGTTGAACTTAAGCTCCCTAACATTGGATCTAGGTCAGGTTAAGGTTTCGGTCCGATCGGATTTGTAGATCGACCATGACGGACCAGTTTCAGTTCAACATCATCGTCGCTCGGTTAGGGCCACGAGTACATGGACCTGTATATGAAATTTTCCCTGATCCAAAGTTGTATTTGGGTCAGATTCTAATGGTCTGAAACCTTAGAATTAGCTTGCAAGCGAATGGCCCAAATCACTTAAATCTGAGTTCGTTTTCTAAAGGTATTCGCGTTTCTCACACACTTCGATTTAGGCTCAAGTTGTACGTTTCTGGACATTGTTAGGACTTGATTTCCGAGATGGTTGTCAAGCCCAGTAAAGCGGTCATATTCATATAGTTTCACAGTCATCAGACTTTCAACGTATGGTCCAAGTCCGATACGGAGTTTCAAGGTGCTCCCGAGAGCAACCGGGTTTAAAGATTGATTCTAGATTTCAGGGTAAAGTAGCGTCAATGATTCTGCACATTTTGGGTCTTTCAGATCACATTTAAAATGATTAGTGCTAATTTCACTCCCTGACAATGGATCTATGCCAGGGCATGATTTTGGTGCGATCGGACAAGCCAATCGACCGTGGAGGACCTATGTCAGGTCAATAGTCATACTTACTCAATCAGGGACACATTTATACGGATATGTGCAGAGAAATTTTTTTTTCCCATGGGTGAAGTTTAGTTAGAAACTAATGGTCTGAAATTCTCAATTTTGCATAAGAGTGAAGGCCCAATTCACTTACGTTTTGGTTCGTTTTCAAAAGGTATTCACGTTTCTCACACACTTTACTCAAGGCTCATATTGTACATTTCTAGACATTATCTGGGCTTGATTCTCGCGATGGTTGTCAAGCCCAATAGGACGGACATAGTCCTATAGTTTCGCAGTCATCGGACTCTCGACATGCGGTCTAGGTCTAATACGGGGTTTCAATGTACTCCCGAGAGCAACAGGCTCTCGGGATTTCTCCTAAGTCTTTAAGTAATGTTGAGTCAATGGTATAATGGTTTTAGGCCTTCTCATTTGTGGAAATGGTGGCCCAAGCTTAATCCACTGATTATTTAGTTTAGTACTTAACTAATTTTCCTAAATTATTCGACAGAATGCGGTCCTTGGGTAGTTCTGCCTGAGGCGGTACTTGGGTCTTTGTACGAATTTTTCTGAGATATTACAATCTACCCCTCTTAAAGAAAAATCTCATCCCTGAAATTATTACCTTTTCTTACTCCTCGAGGATCTATGGGTAGTTCCTAAGTAGCCTCCTCATCAGTGTGGTGTGTTCATAACACTTTCATGAGTGGGATATCTTTGCTACGTAGCACTTGTTCCTTCCTAGCTAGAACACGCGTGGGCCGCAATACATAAGCAGCATCTTCTCTTAATTGCACTTGCTCCCACTTGATAATATGGATAGGGTCAGGAACATATTTCTTCAGCATCGATACATGAAATACATTGTGCACGCCTGCGAGTGGTGTGGGCAAGATGAGACGGTATGCTACCACACCCACTCAGTCTAAAATCTGGAATGCGCCAATGAATCTCGGTGTGAGTTTCCCTTTCCTGTCAAAACGAAGTAACCCTTTCATTGGAGAAACTTTAAGGAATACATGGTTCTCAACTTCGAATTCCAACTGTCTCTGTCTCGTATCAGTGTAAATCTTCTGTCTACTCTGAGCTATAAGGATTCGACGCCTGATAATATTAATCTTTTCTGAGGTTGCCCATACCGGGTCTGGGCCAACCAAGCTCTTCTCGCCAACTTCCACCCAACAATGCGGAGCTCGACATGGGCGTCCATACAATTCTTCGTAAGGAGCCATGTCAATGTTTACTTGGAAGCTGTTGTTATAAGCAAACTCGTCATAAGGGAGACAGTCATCCTAGCTGTCCTTGAAGTCGAGTACGCATGCTCACAATATGTCCTCGATTATCTGATTTACCCGTTCCGTCTTCCCATCGGTCTGTGGGTGGAACGCGGTACTGAACTTCAGTTTCACTCTCATTGCTTCTTAGATTCGAGTCCAGAAAATAGGCGTGAATCGTGTGTCTCGGTCCGACACAATGTCTATAGGAATCCCATGCAATGGTACTATCTCCTTGATGTACAGCTTTGCTAGGTCATCTGCCGAATTAAAAACTCTAATCGGGAGGAAATGGGCCGATTTTGTCAACCGGTCCATAATCACCCAAATGGAGTCATGCCCCTTTCTCATCTTTGGTAACCTGAAAATGAAATCTATAGATATGAAATCCTACTACCACTCCGCTATGGGCATGGGCTGAAGTAAACCAGGGGGTCAGCGATGTTCAGCCTTGACTTACTGGCACGTGAGACATCGGGATACAAAGTCTACTATTTGGGCCTTCATGTTGTTCTACCAGTATGAACGTTTCACGTCTCGATACATTTTCATACTACCCGGATGCATCACTAACTTTGAATTGTGAGCGGCCTCCAGAACTTCTCTTCTCAAGTCATGAAGGTTCAGGATGCATAGGCGGTCACGATACCGCAAACCTTCATCTAAGCCAATCCTCCATTCTGATTCTTCATTGTCACTTGCACGCCCTCGCATCTTTACCAATAGCTCATTTTCTTTCTGGGCGACAATGATTCGGTCATCAATAAGTGGTTGCATGTAGAAGTGTGCAACACTCTCGAATGACTCCTCCACTGTCAGCTTCTGTTCGAAATCTTACAAGAATTCCACCATATTCCACTCTTTTATCATCAGTGGGGCTGCAAATTCTATAGTTTTCTAGCGGCTCAACGCATCGGCCATAAGGCTGGCCTTGTCAGGATGGTAGGATACTTCAAACTTAAAGTCTTTCAAAGTCTCCATCCAACGACGTTGCCTCATATTCAGGTCCATCTGTGTAAAGATGTATTTGAGGCTCTTGTGGTCGTAAAAGAGCTTGAACTCCTCTCCGTAGAGGTAATTCTCCAAAGCTTTAATGCGAAAATGATGGCCACCAATTTCAGGTCGTGAGTGGGGTAGTTTTCTTCATGTTTCCTCAACTGTCGTGAAGCATAGGTGATCACCCTATCCTTCTACATAAGTACACACCCCAAACCAACTCGAGAGGCGTCGATATAAATAATATATTTGACCCCTTGCTCTGGTAGTACTAGCACAGGCGCAGATTTTAACTTGTCCTTTAATTCTTGAAAGGTTGCCTCTGCTTTCTCATTCGAAGCAAACTTAAGATCTTTCTGAGTAAGTTAAGACAAGCCCGAGGAAACTCCTCACTTCTATAACTGAGCCGGCCTGCTTCCAGTCTCGTACCGCGGTTACCTTGGCAAGGTCCATAGTGATTCCTTCCTTGGAAACCACGTGTCATAAGAACTTGACTTCTTCCTTCCAGAAGTCGCTTTTTCGGTACTATGCAAACAATCGATTTTACTTAAGAGTATCAAGGATTGTTCGCAGGTGTTCTTCGTGATCTTTCTGACTCTTTGAGTATATCAATACATCGTCTATGAATACAATGACGAATCGGTAAAGATACGGCCTAAATACCTAGTTCATGAGATGCATGAATACGTCTGGTGCATTTGTAAGTCTGAACTACATCACGAGAAATTCGTAGTGCCCGAAGCTGGTCCTAAAAGTTATTTTCTACACGTCTTCATTCCTGATGCGCAACTGATGATACCCAGACTATAAGTGTCTCTTAAAGAAATATTGCGTCCCCTTTAACTGGTCAAACAGGTCATCTATCCTAGGTAGAGGATACTTTCTCTTTACCGTGACGTGATTTAGCCTGCGATAATCTATACACAACCGCAACGACCCATCCTTCTTTTTTAGAAACAATACAGGTGCTCCCCAAGGAGATACGCTCGGCCGTATAAAACCTAAGTCCAATAAGTCATCAATCTGCTTCCTTAGTTCCTCCATTTCACACGGAGGCATGAGGTACGTCGATAAGGAGATCGGTGTCACACCTGGCACGAGGTTGATGATAAAGTCGATCTCGCACTGAGGAGGTAGTCCAGGGATCGTTCTGAACACGTCTGTGAAATCTTAGACTATTGTCGTGTCCCCAATTGACGGAACATCACAGTTTTCTGATAAGGAAGCGTAACAACGAATGTGGTAGGGACAACTAACCTGAACTGGGAAGGTGAATGTCATGCTGTCACCAATCTAGTTTTATAGTCAATCTCTGCCTTCATTTCGGTGAGCCAATCCATATCGAGGATGACAACGTAATGATATATCTTGGTTACAATCAGGTTAATGTGCACCAATCTACTCCTTAAGTCTATCGGACAATTCTTACAAAGCTTAGTGGCATCTGAGAAGGTTCTGGCTGCGGCGATGACTCTCACCCCAACCATAGGGGTAGTGTTCAACCCTAATCGCTTGACTGTAGAGCATGCTATCATTGAAACAGTGGACCCGGTGTCCACTAACAGAAATACTGGTATACCTTAGATGTGGGCAGTGACTTCAAAGGCTAGCGGTATTGCAACTACAGATTCAGATGCTTCGGCGGCGAGTGCATGTACTCGAGCTTGTTACAGACGATTAAGTTATGCTGCCATAGGTCATTGAGGTGGCCTATTTTGAGATGTAGGATGTCGGTTGAATGGTTGTGCTGATGGTTCAGATCGTAGAGGTGGAGCTGAAATAACATGTGATGGCTGGCGGTTGACCCTCTGAGGTGGCGAGAAGCCGTTGTCCTTCATCTTGGTAAAACAAAAGGGGTCAGTATGACCCACTTTGTTACAATAAGTACACCAAAGATCAGATCGCCTCTGCTGAGCTGGCAGAGCCATTGGTCTAGGAGGCAAGTTCATACGCGGCCTCTTGGCGAGAAACGGTCGGTTCTGTAATTCAGGCCTATGCCTCAGGCCCATTGGCATGCATGTTCGAGACACTCTTTCACCATCCTGCTCAGCTCGCAGGGACATGCGCACTAGCTCAGCATAGTTAGGAATGCTAGCACAACACGTCTTGGTGCGGATATCAGCTCGCAACCCTTCTGAAAATTGCCACATTCTCATTGACTTGTCTACCAAAATCAAAGGAGCATATCTATCCAGCTCCGTGAAATGGTTCTTGTATTCTGCTACTGTCATTCCCCCTATCGGAGGCGGAGGAATTCGCCCACCTTTTCAATAGTAAGTGAGGGGGAAATACTTCTTGTGGAGGCGTACCTCGAATTCACCTCATGTCCACGCAAATCCTGCGGGAACCGTTCGAAGGATACTATCCCACCACAAGGTAGCTTCCTTCTCAAACATATATGTGATTAGTTCAACATGTTCTACCTCGGTACAGTGTAATGGCCTCAACATCTTAAAAATGCAATCCAACCAGTACTCGGCCTCCTCGGGTCTATGAGTACCTGCAAAAGTGGGAGGGCGGAGGTGCTGAAAGCTCTCTAACGGGCCATTTATAGTCATAGTCCCAGTAGGCTGTACGGGTGGCATTGGAGGGGACATATTCATGTTTTGTGCGATGGCCCCCGCTATAGTTGCCAGAACTTGTTATTGTTGTTGCATTAGGAGCATCATCTGCTCCAACCTATCAAGGGGAGAGGTCGCCTGAGGTATGTGTGGCGTCGACGAAGACCCATGGTTCTGACCTAAAACCGGTGGTGCACTTGGTAATGGCCCATTTGTGGGGCCAGTGGCCGGTTGTGAATCTAGCAACGTCTCGCTACTCGGACCCAAATAAGGGTCTGTTTGGCTACCACTCGGGTGAGGTGCCCCTTCAATCATTCCGCCAAGTGGGAGACAGGCCATGTTTCACATATTTTTAGGAGGTATTCCCTACATACAACATAGGGTGTAACATTTATAGGATTAGGATAACATCATCCACTCTTTTCAAACATTCTACACATTTCTAAACAAAAGAAGCTTCATGCATTTCATTTACTAAATTTTGGCACAGTTACAAATGATGTGATATTTTATGCACTATGATAGAGGATGCATGAGAGCTAATTAACAAAAGGCTTCAACACTTACTAACCTAGCATCCAAACTAAACATATCCAAGGCTATTACAAAAAAATAAGGAAAACAACTACAAATATACTACTAGTCCTCCTATTCTGGCGAAGGCGGAGGTGCTCCCTTATCCTGCATACAGCACAAGAGGGCCTTTAGGGTGCGAGACATTCTCTTAAACTTTTGCTACAGGTAGGCCTGGTTCTCCTCGAACTTCTGCTTTAAGTAGGCCTGACTTTCCTCAATCTTGGCCATGAGGGCTTCTAAAGCGGCCCGATCATGGTGGTCCTCACGAGCAGTAGGAGGTCCCCCGTTTGAGTCTTGGCCCTCCTCTTCTTCCTCCTATCCCTCTTCTTCGCTGACTTCCTCTTCTTCATTGTCTGCCACTTCTTCTTTACCTTCCTCTTCTTCGGTCTCTTCTTTTATCTCATCTCCAAATTCTTCAATTCTAGCTTCGCACTGCCTAGGGCCTATTTTCATATTGTTGAGCGTAGTCTCATTGATGAAATGGACAGGGGCAAGGTTGTCCATGTGAAGCTTGAATCCGAAGTTATAAGCGATCTTGCAGATGAGTCAGCCAAATGGAAGGGAGGCATCCCCCCGAGTAGACCGTGCAGTATTAATTATCTGAGTCAAGGCGAAAGTAGGCAGGCACACTTTTTCTCCCTGTCCAACTTGGTACAGGAAGTCCACCATAAATCTTGTGCATTCTATACGGTTACTCCACCTAGGATACACGTTGTACATACATATAAGGTGGAGTAGGCAGAAATCTTCCTTTATATGTGTCAATGCGAGACTGTTCTCTCGCCTCCAATCAACAAGTTGGCTACAAAGAAAGCGGGTGCAGCGATCCTCTCCCATCCAGTAGCGAGATTAACATCGCTGGCATATACCACACCACGCTCTATTCCCAGGATATGGGCCATGACATCCACATCGACCCTAGTTTCAGTCCTCCCAAACAGGATGGTAAACTGGAGAGGCTCAAGAGTTGGGTCCCATATATGTGCATAGAAGGCTCGTACGGTGCCTTCACTTGAATGTGTTTTTCCTTCAAATATGGGACCCACCCGTTGTCCAGGAGGAGGTCGATCACTGGATATAACCCAAATAACTTCTCATCCACTTGTGCTTCAAAAATAACCTTGCGGTTTCAGAACTTACCGAGTTCGGTGCCCACCGGTAGAGACCTCTCTATCGGGATTCAAGAATCTTTGACCTCCGCTCAGTGCTCGCACTTGACTCGGCACTCGTCTTCTTTTTAAAACAACTTGGACGACTAGGCCAGGCCTCATCCGGTGCCGCTCTCTTCTTTCCCATAAGGGAAAGGAGTGTTGAAATGGAGAAAACGGTGGTCACAATCTCAAGAAGAGCCATGAAGATGGAAGCACTTTGAGGATGGAGTGGATTTAAAGGTATGGGGGTTATGAGACACAAAAAAGAGGGTTTTGTGCTCAAATGAGTGAGAATAAGGGAGATGGGAAGATGTCAAGGATAGTTTTGGAGGAATAGTGGTGGAGGGGTGAAGGATGTAGAGAAATTAGGGGATTTGAATGTATGGAAAAGAAGATTTGAGAGAGAAAGAGAGTTTTTGGAGGGTTGAAAGTGTATGTAGGGTAGGAAATAGGGAAAATGAGGGAAAGAGGGGTGTTTGGGGGGGTTTAAAGGAGGGACCCACACTTGGAAGGGACCCACCATGGTCGGCCGGCGGCGGCAAGCCGTCGATCCAGCGGGGCCACCGCGCCCATCTGGCTGGTCCGGTGGTGGCCACCCCCCCTCCCCCGGTGTCATGTTTTGGCCCGTGGGACCCCATGGGCCCCACCAATCTTCGTGTTTTGGGGTCTGAGGCCCATATGGTCTATTTTCGTGGTTCAATACATGTATATTCACGCCACTTGGATCCATTTCAGGTTTAAAATTTGTCAACTAATGAGTCAAACCCGTCGACTGATGGCCTTAAGGCAACTTGGATCAATTCACGTGGTCTATGATTCGGTGTGGACTAAACTACAGTATCCGGTCTCGCCTATCGGTGAAACTTTGGGATCCTAAGATTGTCTCTAAATTTTATCACCCCCTTCCTACGTCAGAGTGCGTTAGTGCGCGTCATGTTACCTATAACCCAAGTCCAATTTAATCTAAATCATGCTCTGATACCAACTTGTAATGCCCTAAATTTTGAGGGTCGAGCAAAGTTATACTCCCGAAATCCAGCACATCACTTATGCAATATGGAAATGACGTTCAGATTTCACCCATATTAATGAGTTAAGCATGAGTGAAATTATACTAAAACAGCATAGTATACTCTTGATATAATTAAAGTAAGCAAGCGGAAGTCTAAAACAAATATATTTAAACGTTTGGGTGTTTTACAAACCTCCAGAGTATGAGTGCGTAATCGAGTTTAATATATACACGAACTGTTTTAAAATATACAAAATATGGAAATGTAAGATGTCCAACTAAACCAAATATCCCACTGTTCCCTGCGTATCAACACGAGGTTTACATTGACCCGCCCGATAATTGAAAGTAGGAGAATTCCTCCTCCTCATTCATAAAGTCCAGCTCCATTGCATAGACTTTATCAGCTCCTGCATCTAAACCAGAGTCTAGTTGGTGTTTTAAAACATCATCCCAGAGTGGGAGCGAGTGGCCAACTCAGTGGTACTATAAGGCAAAAGTTAACATGTTATCAAGTCAATCAAGCAGTAATGATAAAACAACATAACAATCACTTCCTAACTACTCTTGTTAATGCAGGAATAGAGTGCAAGTAATAATGTATGCCCTCACATCAAAGCTCCCTCACAAGCGACTCCGATAACCTCGGTGCAACTTCATCGCCTTTAAAGTACATCTTAACTAATGCAGTGCGATGCATGGTCATGTTAGCCAACTAATTAATTAAGCTTATTCATACAGCAGATTTGGGAAGCTAGGGTACCTCCCTTTACATCATTGACCTCAACCAAAGAATCCATCAAGGTTCGTCACTCCTAGTTAAGCACATACGATAGGCAACTTGTAGGGTCATCACTCCTAATGAAAAGTAGTCGATAGGCAAATTCAAAAGTTTATACTCACGGTCACTATAGGGAGGCTCATCACCTCAGCGTAGGCCAATAGAACGAACACGGTGTCCCATACCACCCTGACCGGCTCACGAGTCTTAGTTGCTCACTGGACACTATGGGAAGGTTCGTCACCTTAGCGTAGGCCAACAGCTTGAACACGGTGTCTCATACTACCATGCCCGGGTCATGAGTCTTAGTACATCATGGTACTACGATTAAAGTGCTCCTTTACATTGGTAAGGGGTACCTTAGATTCAAGCAATAGTGTCCATTCATGGTAAATACACAATAGGCTAATTGGTTTGTTAGACAAGTTCGATTGGTACAGGCACACGCTGACTTAATCGACATGGAGCACATAAGCACCTCTCGTGGCCTAACCACTGTCGATAATCGTCATACGACCCAGATTCATCGAGTATACCCAAAGTGGTGAGACAAATTCGACCACCTGAACAGGGACTGTTACTGATTACCCGAGCTATGTTGTAGCCTCAATCTTACTCAGATGTAGTAAATAAACACATGTGATAGTCATTTCAACATTCCACAAACAATCCAAGTAAATTCCTCATTTGAGCATTTCATCAAACACATTGATCATGTTACCTAACACTTACATTTTATCAATAAATTGCATAGAGGCAAATATGATTATATGAAAGAAACTATACATATGCATAAGGCAATTAAGAATCCTATCTTAATACTCGTAATAAATACAAATCATCAACAATTTCTCGTTCAGATAATTCATCAAACACTTAGACTACACGGGGGATTTCTTATATAGAGAGATCAGCAAGCATATGACAATGATGAATCCTAGATCAGAAATCATGGTAAGCACAAATCATGTTCAAATGCTCATTCAAACATTTCAACAAACACATGGGATGCATCTTTTGCTCAACACAGTTCATACATGTATATTATACAGAAATCGGCGTATCTAAGTTAATACAGCAGCAATCAAGTTAGACATAAGTCATTAGCTGGCATGAAAGCATTGATGACCGTAACCTAAGCGTTTATAGTCCACACCTTTTGTCGAGATGCTCGATTCGGACTCGGTCCAAACTCTATATTTTCGAGAACAGAACGTTGGGCACCTAAATGATGTAATAGGCTAGCTAATCCACCTGGATCTCTACAATGACATTAGGGTTAGGTTTTCTTACCCAAAATCATAACCGAAAGAGATTCGGTAGCACGACAGGGAGGTGATTTGGTGCGTGGAATCATGGGAGAGGATTACTGCAGCAATCTCCCAAAATTCTTCTTCTCTCTTTCCTCTTTTCTCTTCTTTTCTCTCCTCTCTCCTTTAGGGTTTGATGAAATTCGTATATGAGAGAGGTGGGGTGAAATAAGGGCGATTTATAAGCCCAAAAGTGATGCAAATGGCCCCAGGGCCACTATATACATAGGTTATACCCTTTGGGCAGTTGTTTTTGACAAACAGGGCTCATAGGGAGGCCCACTACTCACCTACATCACAAGGTACTTTCCCTGACAATGGATCTATGTCAGGCCATGATTTTGTTATGAACGGATAAGTCGATCGACCGTGGAGGACCTATATCAGATCAACGGTCATACTTACTCAATTGGGGCTACAGTTATACAGATATATGCACGGTAATTTCCTTTCCCCATGGATGAAGTTTGGTCAGAAACTGATGGTCTGAAATCTTTAATTTCACATTAGACTGAACGGCCCAATTCACTTAAGTTTTGGTTCATTTTCTAAAGGTATTCGCATTTCTCACACACTTTACTCAAGGCTCATATTGTACGTTTCTGGACATTATCTTCGATTGATTCCTGCAAAGGTTATCAAGCCCAGTAGGATGGACATAGTTGTATAGTTTCGCGGTCATCAGACTCTCGACGTACAGTCTAGGTCTGATACGGGGTTTCAATGTACTCCCGAGGGTAACAGGCTCTTAGGATTTCTCCTAGGTCTTTAAGTGACGTTGAGTCAGTGGTATTAATAGTTTTAGGCCTTCTCATTTATGGAAATAGTGACTCAAGCTTAATCCACCAATTATTTAGTTTAGTACTTAACTAATTTTTGCCTAAATTATTCGACAGGATGCGGTCCTTAGGTAGTTTTGCCTAAGGCGGTACTCGAGTCATTGTACAAATTTTTTCGAGACGTTACAATCTACCCTCCTTAAAGAAAAATTTCATCCCAAAATTAGTACCTTTTTGTACTCCTCGAGGATCTGTGGGTCGTTCTTACAGACTTCAGCTTCCGTTTCCTATTAGCCTCCTCCTCCGTGTGGTGTGTCCATAGCACTTTCTAGCACTTGTTCCTTCATATCTAGAACACGCGGGGGCCACAATACATATATAGTGTCTTCTCTTAGCTGCACTTGCTCCCACTTGATAATATGGGTAGGGTCAGGAACATATTTCTTCATCATCGATACATGAAATATGTTGTGCACGCCTGCCAGTGGTGTGGGCAAGGCGAGATGGTATGCTACCACACCCACTCAGTCTAAAATCTGGAACGGGCCAATGAATCTCGACGTGATTTTTCCTTTCCTACCAAAACGAAGTACTCCTTTCATTGGGGAAACTTTAAGGAATACTTGATACCTAACTTCGAATTCCAACTGTCTCCGTCACGTATCAGCGTAACTCATTGTCTACTCTGGGCTGTAAGGAGTCGATGCCTGATAATAATGATCTTTTCTGAGGTTGCCTGAACCAAGTCTGGGCCAACTAAGCTCTTCTCGCCAACTTTCGCCCAACAATGCAGAGCTCGACATGGGTGTTCATACAATGCTTCGTAAGGAGCCATGTCAATGCTTGCTTGGAAGGTGTTGTTATTATCAAACTCGGCATAAGGGAGACAGTCATCCCAGCTGTCCTTGAATTCAAGTACGCATGCTCGCAACATGTCCTCGAGTATCTGATTTACCTGTTCCATCTACCCTTCGGTCTGTGGGTGGAACACAATACTAAACTTCAGTTTCACTCCCATTGCTTCTTGGATTCGAGTCCAAAAAATAGACGTGAATCATGTGTCTTGATCCATCACAATATTTATAGGAATCCCATTCAATCGTACTATCTCCTTGATGTACAGCTTGGCTAGGTCATCTATCAAATTAGAAACTCTAATCGGGAGGAAATGGGCCAATTTCGTCAACCGGTCCACAATCGCCCAAATGGAGTCATGCCCCTTTCTCGTCTTTAGTAACTCAGAAATTAAATCCATAGATATGAAATCCTACTTCCACTCCACTATGGGCATGGGCTGAAGTAAACCAAGGGGTCGGCGATGTTCGGCCTTAACTTACGGGCACGTGAGACATCGGGATACAAAGTCTGCTATTTAGGCCTTCATGTTGTTCCACCAGTACGAACGCTTCATGTCTCGATACATTTTCGTACTACCTGGATGCATCGCTAACTTTGAATTGTGAGTAGCCTTCAAAACTTCTCTTCTCAAGTCGTGAAGGTTTGGGATGCATAGGCTGCCACGATACCGCCGACCTCCATCTAAGTCAATCTTTCATTCTAATTCTTCATTGTCGCTTACACACTCTCTCATCTTTACCAACAACTCATCTTCTTTCTGGGCTACAATGATTCAATCATCAATAAGTGGCTGCACGTGGAAGTGTGCAACTGTTACTCCCGTACCTTTGGTACACGGGTGTTACCTTTTAAACCCACATCAACCTTTGGATTAATCAATTGGCTTGAACACAACTTATGCAAGACGGGACTTCTAAGCACCACTAAGGGCCACCCATCAAAGGCCCCAGAAGCTGGAATGCACCCCATGACAGTCTAGAAGGTAACCTTGCCAAAACACCTCAAATCAGAATAGTTCCAACCTAACTAACTATAGCAATAAGCAGTGGGTCAATTTTTGAGGGCCAGTAAATAGCCAACCAAGCGCCCATTTTGCTCTAAGACCACAATAAACCGTTGAAATTTAATAACGAACCAATCTAACCATCGGATCAGTGGTCATGGGGCTAAATGGAGATAAGACGTGTGGTACGGCCCACCTGGGCCTCGGGTCCACCTTAAAAAATGGGCCAATACCCCCCATGACTATTTACAAGGTGTTTGAACAGATCAGATTTATCGTGACAATCCTGGTGGAACTCATACAGTGTGCATGTGCATCCCATGCACTTCGCGCACGAAGTGCACTGGAACTGCTAGCCTGGTCAAACAAGCTTTGATCGAGCTCTTTGCAAATAAGAGAAAAACTCATTTTCTCCCGCCAAAAATAGATTTCGAAACTCCCAATCTTTGAGCTCCAAAGTGGCCCACCTCAGGCACTTTTCGAAAGATCTGAGCCATTCACTGAGCTTGTGGGGTCCATCTAACCAAAAGTGTATAGGATTTTCAGCTCGTGCATAGGGATAAGGAAGATCGGATGGAACCGTCCAAAGACTGCCAAGTGGCTGAAATCTGAGAGATGGGACCATGATGGAACTAGTTAGATGGCTCACGATCAGTCCGATCGTGCAATCCCATCCGTCCGTTTTCCAGTGGGAGGCGTGCCCACCCTTTTCCAAGAATAGCTAGGCAAAGTATGAAATGGAGAAAGAGGGAGAGGAGACCGTCCTCTTTGGGAAAGCAAGGGCTGGAACGATCTCAGTCGTCCTTCATCCGCATGGGAATCCAACCATTAGGAGTTCTCTCTCTCATTGCTATAAAGAGCACTATAACTCTTGGGATTGACGCCAAGGAGGGAGAGAGAAGAGGAAGAGAGTGGAAAGAAAGTGAGAGTAGGGTGGACTGACTGCACTGTTGCTGCTCGACGTGGTTGAGGAAGAAACGAGGGTCGTGCTTTCTTCCAGGACCAACACTAAGTAACTTCCTATTAGCTACACCTTGCTGTTGGAGTCATAACCGGCAAGGCTAGGTCCAATTCAGCCTGCACCATGGCTGAATCTTGGGCCAAGCATCCGACATAACCTACAGTAGGAGAGAGTGAGAAAGAGACTCCTGATGGAGCTCTGTTCAGAGCTAAAGACTACTTGCAAATGGAGCTTCGCTAGAGAGGCTAGATACAGGTCCAGCAGTAACGGCATTCCGGACTGAAACTATGCCACGTAATGGCTAGACTTTGGCCAAAATCTGGTGAGAACGGAGGCCCCGTCTTGAACTTGAACTAGGCCAAACAATGGCCATAGTTTGGACTGAATCCAGGCCCATTATCAGCTGCAAATCCATCCCCAAACCAGCCTTCATGATGGCTGTGGGACTAGACCGAGAAGTAGGATAGGTTGAGGCTCCGATTTGGACTAAATCAATGGCTGTGATGGAAACCTGAATTGTAAGACCCGTATCCTAGTCTGTATTGTTTCGTCGACTCCCGCGATCCTTCCCATCGAATTCCGAAAACCTGCAACCTGTAATCGACATTTGCACATGACCCTAAGTTGTATCCTGTAGATTTGAGTCAGTTTAATCCGAGACTTGTACCATTGCAACCGCACCGTCGCCGCGGTTCCGACGCCATGACTCACACACCTACCCGATACCCAGGTCAGAAGATGTGGGCCTACGTTTATTTCAAGGAAAACACAGCATGTTTTCAATCCCAAGAGAATCTCTACAACATGTCCCATCAATCAATCAATCAATCACCTCATGTCAAGTACACAACTCATGTTTTCTTTCTCTATAAGTCAAACAATCTACCCCAAAAGTCAACATATCTCTCACCTCACCCATCACTCACCTCACATCCATCACCCATCACTCTCTCTCCTTACAACCCTCTCTCTCTCTCTCTCTCTCTCTCTCTCTCTCTTTCTCTTTACATTTTCCAAGTAACACCAAAGAGCAAAAGAGTGGACGTCCAAGCTCTTCCATGTGAGAAAAGAGTGAGTTGTGTGACCCACTTCCTATCACAAGATCTATCATCCTAGCCCTTCAATTCTCATCATCTTTCATCAAAGTGAAGCACAAGGAGATCGGCGTTACATCGGACCAAGAAGATCGAACGGTGGGTGCTTTATAGGCTAGATTTTCATATTTTGATGATGGGCCAAGTGAGGCCTACCGATTGATGGTATGGATCTCACTTTAGACCCTAGATGTGGCCGATGGCACACCTTGATTCTTATGATCATTCCATGATGGGGCCATTTTCCATGGACCCCATCATGATGTTTATTTTCCTTGCATGGATTAGGTCATCTAGACCTTGCATTTCGGTGGAGAAAGGATCTTCACCGTTGATTTTAATCGGTGGGCCTATATGTAATGAGATCCACTTGATGTATGTTGTAAATCACGGAAGGGAGGGCCCATAGTGCCGAGGTCCCTCCATCACTCGATCTCTCTCTCTCTCTCTTTTTCTCTCTCTCTCTTTTTCCCTTGTTGATGGCCCATGATGTGTGCATTTTATCCAAGTCGTCCACCTTCGTGGGACCCACTTGATGGACGTGTTAGATCTAAACCATGCAAGCCATATGGGCCCTACTCATGGAGATGGGAAAAACACAAATATCAGATTGATCTAGGTGAGCCACGTCCACGTGGGACCCACCTTGAATGTGTGTTGTATTTAAATCGTCTAGCGTCCAGGGACGCTGGACATGGCCACGTGTAGTGAAGTGTGAACAGATAGTGGGTGTATTAATAGCAAAAAAAAATGACAGTTAGATTTCCTTTTTGCTTTTTGGGTGGGCCACTCATATAGGCCCCACCTTGATGTATGAACCTTATCCACGCCATCCATTCCATTCCCCAACTCATTTTAGGCGTTGAGCGAAAAAATGAGGCCAATCCAACTATCTGGCAGGCCATAGCATAGAAAACAGTGTTTTCTACCATTGAAATCCACTCTGATATTTCTATACACCAAAATACATCGAATATTGGGCTTGATGGGTCTGTCTTGAACTGTAGAAGCCAATGAGTGGGGTGAATTCTACTGATGCGGGCCCCACCTAAGAAAAACCTTAAAAAAATTTTATTTTCAAAAATATATATATATATATATGTAAAGCGATTGTGGCTACTGCACAATGTGGAATAGACGCCGCAACGTGGCGCGGGGAAAGGGACCATCGGTCCTAGCCGTGGGCCCCACCATGATGTGGGTTAAACATTAACACTGTGCATTAGGTGGGCCCCCCTTAAATCAGCCATATACGAAGCTCAGGTGGCCCACATCACAGGAAACAGTGAGGATTGAACATCTGCCATTGAAACCCTTTTTAGGTTGACAAAAGTTTTGGATCATTTTGAAATTTGTTTTTTCCTCTGCATCCAATTCTGCGTGACCTTATGAGTAGATTGCACGAAAGATAAACATTATGGTGGGCCCTACGTGGCACCCACTTGCAAGTGGATTGGCTGGTGCATGCATACAGCAGCGTAATAGCTGTTGTATTGACGTCCCCAGGCCTCTCAGGCCATGTGGGCCCCATGCACAAGGTATGTGTTATATCTATGCCGTCCATCCTTATGGGACCCACCATGATACATTGTTGCATCAAACCGTCCAACCATTTTAAAAGCTCATTTTATGGTATGAGCTAAAGAATGAGTCAGATCTAAAGTTCAAGTGGACCCCACCATTTAAAATAATGGACAGTGACCTCCACCATTCAAACTTCTTAAGAGCCATAGCAGTTTCCACTCAAACTTATATTTTTGTTTTCACTTCCTCTATCACTATGTTAATTTATGAATAGGTTAGATCTCAAAATACATCACGGTGGGCCACACTATCCAGCCATTGATCAGGTGGACCACATTACAGGAAATAGTGGGTTTAAATGTCCACCATTAAAATCCTTGGACTACAGGGTTTGGACCTATATGATATTTGTTTTCCCCTCTTAATCCAGGTCTTTATGACCTTATGATTAGATTAGTTGGAAAATAAACCTTATAGTGAGCCTTGTGATTTATTTAACCATGAGAATTATTATCTCCATTGCTATTTGTAGTATGGTCCAAATGATTCTCCAATATGACTTTTGGGGATGTTATGAGGCCCATCTTGATGTAGTTATGGCCCATCTGTTGAGGCCCACCTTGATATATATGAGACCCATGTTATGAGGCCCATTTGATGTATTGGAGGCCCATGGGTTGAGGCCCAATGAGATGTACATAAGGCCCATTGTAATGTGATTCCACCGTGCTTTATGTGTTGACCTTTATAGCAGGTTATGCCTTGGGAGAAATGATGGTTTGACGCCCACATTGTAAGTACAATGTTGGTTAAACGTCCACATTGTAACTCTCCTTAGGGCCCATTAATAGGCCCATACTTATTGTGTGTAGGCTGTTTAGGCCCATCTGTATTGTAAGGATAGTTCATTGCTTTATAACATACTTAGTATAATTCCATGACTCATACCATACACATCATATGTATGCATGATATGAGGAGTGACTGATCATAGCATATGCCATTTGGGAAGACTATTTATGGGACTCACTGATAGGAGTTACCCACATGAGTGCGTGGTATGCGCAAGATTGTTCCATGACTGACAGTGTGCTTCATGCATCTCGTATATGTGTGACTTGATCATTGTACCCCCTAGCGACATCAGGGCCGTGGCTCCACAGGCACATCGTGGATGGCCGTATCGGATACCGGAAATACTTGGTTCTAGCAATGTGGGCACTTATGATATCCTTGGGTGAGAGTCTCAGAACCTTTTTGGTACCAGGAGATGCTCCAACGTTTAGACCGAGTGGATACACGAGCGCCCGAGTGCTGAATACCAGTAGGTTGCGTCACCCACTGTGTCGTGGTCGGTTGGAAGGGGGTTTGGCCTTATCCGCCCAAGCGAGGGAGCTATAAGCTAGGCTGAGTTTGACCAGCTCGCAAATGAGTCCACTATCAATAAGCCGGGTAGGTATTGGTAGACTACTGGTCAGGCGGATAGTGTGGTCTCTTTCACTTATTGGGCTGTGCGACTAGGGGGCTGCAATCAGTGTGAAGTGTATTAGACCCCCGTGATATCCCAGAGAGAAATTGTACTGATATGTGTACTTGATGAGGACTGGCATGCTTGCTTTGCATCTCGCATATGACATTTGACTACATAGGCCTCGCATCGCATGGTCTTGGTATGGCCGATCGCATTCATGCCTTGCATCATATAGCCTTGGTATGGCTGATTGTATTCATGGACTTACCGTATATTTCCACATTACTCTGATACTGCATACTTAGCACTTGCCTTACGCACACACTTACACCACCCTCTAAATTTTTGTAAGCTTATGCACAACCGTTGCGTGCAAGTATCGTTGGATCGTAGCAGCGCCGAGGTAGGAGTGCGCATCAGATTATTTTGGAGCCTTTTTTATCACCTTGTATTTCCCTTTCCGCATTGTACTTAAAGTTTTTGATATAGTGGATATGTGGTGATGTTGTTTTGTGACTTGGTTATGCTTGTGGTTATGCTCTATTACAAAAAAAAATCATACTAAAAATCCTCTTTGTAGGATCCCAGGATCGGAATCTGGCATATGAATGTTGGGAGACGAGAATGGGGCACTACGGAGGCTGTCGGCGCCGGATTCGGCGATCAAGAATTTTGTGAGCCCATTTTCTGAGTTTGAAGCATGACGTGAATGGACTGATATCAGGCTTTCCATCCAACAAAAATGGGAGCCAAGTGAGGACCTTCAGTCGGGCCATATAAGCTAGAACCGGCCAAGCAATGGCCGGGTTTCAGGCAAGCAACAGACCCAACTACAGGCCGTGCATCAGACCCAAAACTGGATAGCATTGGGGCCCTGTTTCAAGCAGGAACTAGGCCAACCAATGGCCTTAGTTCTAAGCTAAACCCAAGCCAAATAATGGCACAATCTCAGGCCCAATCAGGCTGAAACGGTTGTGGCACTTCGGTCTAAAACAGAGCCAATCAATGGCTGTGATTCAAAACAAAACAGAGGGCATGAGGTAGCTCGATTCCAGCACAAACTAAGTCATGTTGAGCGCAGGAAACTATAAGTGCTATGGTTTCCTATTCCTTTGGTTGTCAAATTTTGTGGTGCCAAAAACACTATCTATGTCTTGTGTAGCATGTTGATTTATATGTTTAAGAACTGCATCTTTGTTTCACGTCAAGAACGAAGAACTACTTCAAATCATTTCAAGAAATACAAGTACAAGCTACCTGTGAAACCTATTTTCATAGTGAACGCTAATATCCTCTATGTGAGGATATTAGGAGTAGAGTAGCAAGTTGTGTGGCTGTTGTTTAACAGTTGGTGAACACACAGGCGAACCACCATAATTCTTTGTGTCTAGTGGTTTGAATGTTTATTTAATTTTTATATCCTTTATCATTCAAAGCTGTGGAATGTGCGTGTGGATGTGAATGATGTAATATTTACATTTCAAGCATTATGGGAAAGTTGTAATAGTTTAAAATTTCGATTCTTGTTATTTCTTTTATTCCTCTTCAGTTTGAGATATTGATACTTAAACTATTCTAATAACGTTGTTCTACCATAAACCCTTAGTTTTTATGGTGCAAGGTTGTCCTTAGAACATCATTTGTATCAGCCTCTCAATACTAGAATATTGAGATTGCTTTACATTTTTGTATTGTGATTTATTTAAAAGTGCTATCTTTCATTTATTTCTTTATAAGGCTATCTTATTATTTAATTCAGCTAGTATTATTTTAAATTTGGCATAGTCCTATTCACCACCCTCCCCCCCCCCCTCCTCCCTCTAGGACATAGTTAGGCCTTTTCAAGTGGTATCAAAGCCTAATAGCTCATCTTAATTGTTATTTGGATTTATTTCTTGAGCTAATTGATCTAAGCTATTTATAAGATGTCAAATTTTGATAGCCTTTCAGTCACTAGGTTTCCACCATTTGATGGCTCCAATTATGCCTATTAGAAAGCCAGGATGAAGATTTTCCTTAAATCCATGGATGAGAGCATGTGGCAAGCCACAGTGACTGAATGGATCCCTCCTACCATTGAAGTGACTGGTATCAATGGATCAAAATTAATGAGAGTAACACCTTATTTTTCTTAGACTACACTTCAGAAAAGTGAGAGTAGTGCCAATGCAAAAGCACTAAATGCAATCACTTGAGCACTATCACTGGATGAGTTCAAAAGAATTATATCCTGTGATACTGCAAAGCAAGCTTGGGATATTTTAGAAATGACACACGAGGGTACATCAATTGTCAAGAAGTCTAAAGTCCAAATTCTCACAACTAAATTTGAGGAAATACATATGGAAGAAAATGAAATGTTCATGGACTTCTATACTAGACTGAATGACATTGTAAACTCTATATGAGGTCTTGGTGATAAAATCCCAAAAAGTAAAGTGTGTGCAAAGATACTACGCTCACTACCTGAATGGTTCAACTCAAAGGTGACTGCGATCCAGGAACTTCGTGATATGGACAATATAAGGGTAGAAGAATTAGTTGGGTCTTTACAAACCTACGAGTTAAATCTTAAAGCTCCTAAAGGTAAATCTATTTCTCTTAAGTCTTCTAAATGTATTTCTCAAGAAAATTCTGATTTTGAATATTCTGAAGATGATATGGCTCTCTTAGCGAAAAAGATTTACAAGATTTTTAAAAGTAAAAAGAGGGTTGACTTTCAAAAATCAAATGATAAGAAAAGATCTAAATCTAAATCTAAAACTTGAAAATCTTTAAAAGATAGTCAATGTTACAACTGCTAAGAATATGGGCATTTAGTAAACAAGTGTCCGAAAAAGGACAAACCTAAAAAAGAAAGGAATGTTAGCTACTTGGGATGAATCTTCTGGCACTGATGCCTCTTCTGAATCAGAAGATTCTGAAACCGAGTCAGGCAATGAAGTCAAAGCTCTTATGACTCTAGCCAAGTTCACTTTTTTAGATCATGATGATTTTACTAGTGAAGAAAATCTGAATAGTGATCATGAAAATGAAGATCTTCAAGATGCTTACAATGCCCTATATAAGGAAAGTTGTAAAATTGCTGTTAAACTTAAACTTCAGAAAGAAAAGTTTTCAAAGCTTAAAGAAAATTTTGAAACTCTTGTTTTAGAAAAATCCCATATTTCAGATTGTTTTAAAAAATGCAAATGTGATTTAGAATTCAAACCTCCCATATTAAAAATCTGAAATCTAAAAATGAAAAACTTAAACTTGAAATCTCTTCACTTTTGAGTTTAAAGGATACATGGAGGTATGCCCAAAGTGATCCAAAGTTAGAAAAACTTTTGTCTGGACCAAGAAAATGTGGTGACCGATCCAGTTTGGGCTACGATAAAAATGTTCCTCCCAAACAGAAGAATACTTCTCCTAAGTTTGTAAAAGGAGAGTCATCAAACTCAAAAGAGAAAAGTTCTAATCAAAAGTTTTCTAAAAATGCTAAAACATTTCAATCTTTCAAAACTAAAAGTAACCATATCAACTATAAAAATTAGAACCGAAACCCTTTAGCTGAGAAAATAGTTAATCTACTTAAGCAGCTCTTAAAATCTAACTCAGTGGGTCATTCTTACAATAACTACAAACATAAGAGGACCAACTATACTCCTAAACTTAAAATAGTTATGAAATGGGTTCCTAAGGTTACTTGCTTGGTTGCCCACATGACTTTCAAAGCTTCAAGCCATTCAAAATGGTACCTAGATAGTGGATGCTCCAGGCACATGACTGGTGACAAAGGTCTGTTCACCACTCTTAAAGACATGACTGATGGTTCAGTCACATTTGGTGATGGTAGCAACTGCAAGATTGTTGGCCAAGGTACGGTTCAACTTTCTAACCTCCCCTTATTTGAGAATGTTCTATACGCTGAAGGTTTAAAACATAACTTGTTAAGCATTTCTCAAATATGCGATAAAAATTATAGTGTTAAATTTTCTAACCTAGGATGTGAAATATTAAACAAAATTGGTTCTTTAATATTAACTGGTTGAAGAACTTCTGAAAGCTGCTACATCGTAAGTGATTCTATCTCATCTAATAAATTATGTTACATGGTCCATACCGATGAGACGGAGTTATGGCATAAAAGCCTTGGACATGTACACTATCGTAATCTCTATAGATTGAGTAAAAGAGAACTAAAAAGAGGTCTACCTAAACTTCAAAAAGTAGACAAAATATGTGACGAATGCCAGATTGGCAAGCAAATTAGTTCTCACAAAAAGGTGAACTCCAATGCCACATTAAAATTGCTCGAACTTCTCCACATGGATCTTGTAGGACTAACCAGGACGGAGAGTCGAGGTGGCAAAAAATATATACTGGTGATCGTGGAAGATTATACCAGATTTACTTGGGTAACCTTTTTAAGAGATAAATCAGAAACCCTTGATGAAGTAAAAATTATTCTCAAACGGATCCAAATTGAAAAAGGTTCTCAAGTTAGTAAGATCCATAGCGACCATGGATTAGAATTTAAAAATAACAATTTTAAGAAATTTTGTTGTGATCAGGGAATATCTCATGAATTCTCTGCACCCAAAACACCACAACAAAATGGAATTGTTGAAAGAAAAAATAGAGTGCTTCAAGAAATGACTAATGTAATGTTAAATAGTATGAAGCTCCCTAAAAATCTTTGGGCTAAAGCCGTAAATACTGCCTGCTATATAATCAACCGGGTTTATACAAGTAAATCTAATAATAAAACTGCTTATGAACTATGGTTTGATAAGAAGCCTACTGTCAAATACTTTCAAGTTTTTGACAGCAAGTGCTATATTTTATGTGACCGTAAAAATTTGGGGAAGTTTGACACTAAAAGTGATGAAGGTATCTTTTTAGGGTACTCTTTGAATAGTCGTGCATATCGAGTACTGAACAAGAGGACTGGTGTGATTCAAGAGTCCATCAATGTGGTCATTGACGATCACTTGAATATACCTGCCCCAAGTTCAAATAACGATGAAGTTCTTTTAATTGATGAACCAAATACTTCATCAAATCAAACAAATTCTGAACTGAGGACTGTCAAAGATCATCCAACCACTCAAATTCTTAGAAACCCTCTCACTGGTGTGCGCACTTGTAGACAATTAGAAGACATATGTAATTACATGTTCTTTACATCCCAGATAGAACCGGCTAACGTAAAAGAAGCCCTTACTGACAAAAACTGGATAGTAGCTATGCAAGAAGAACTTAACCATTTTTTAAGAAATGATGTTTAGTATCTTGTTCATAGACCTAAAGATAAACACATTATAGGAACTAAGTGGATTTTCAAAAATAAGTCTGATGAACTTAGTAATATAATTTGAAACAAGGCTAGACTAGTTGTACAAGGGTATACTCAAATTGAAGGCATCAACTATGATGAAACCTTTACCCCAGTAGCTCGTCTTGAATCAATCAGACTATTCATATCCATTGCGTGCTTTAGAAAATTCAAAATTTATCAAATGGATGTAAAGAGTGTCGTCTTAAATGGTGATTTGCATGAAGAAGTTTATGTTGAACAACCAATGGGTTTTGAAGACCCTAAGAACATTGATCATGTCTATTGCCTTAAAAAGACTCTCTATGGTTTGAAACAAGCTCCTAGGGCATGGTACAAAAAATTGACTAAGTTTTTACTAAGTCATAATTTTCTAATGGGAAGTGTTGATAAGACTCTGTTTGTTAAGAAACATAACGACCATATCTTAATAGTGCAAATTTATGTTGATGATATTATTTATGGATCTACTTGTACTAACATGACTGTTGAGTTTGCAGATTTAATGAAATCTAAGCTCGAAATGAGCATGGTTGGGGAATTGAATTATTTTCTAGGGTTGCAAATAAAACAACAACCTGATGGTATTTTTATTTCTCAAACCAAATATGCTTTGAACTTAATTAAAAAGTTCAGATATGAGAATGGTAAGAATTTTGATACTCTTATGAGTACAACATTAAGACTCTCAAAAGTCTCTATAGGTAAAAACGTAGATCCTAAAATATATCGCAGTATGATTGGTAGTTTCCTTTATTTAACTACTAGTAGACCTGATATTTCTTTGAGTGTTGGAATTTGTACTAGATATCAGTCTGACCCTAAAGAGTCTCATCTAACCGCTGTTAAGCAGATTATACGATATGTCGCAAGTTCTGCTAATTTGGATCTCTGGTATCCATATGATACTAGTGTTCAGTTGGCAAGGTACTCATATGCTGATTGGGTTGGTAATATCGATGATAGAAAGTCAACCAGTGGTGGTTGTTTCTATATTGGAAATTGTTTAGTTTCTTGGTTTAGTAAGAAACAAAGTTTTATATCGCTTTCTACTGCTTAGGCTGAATACATCGCAGCTATAAATACATATACTCATCTTGTTTAGATGAAACGCATGTTAAGCGATTATGGAATTGCACAGGATTCATTGGTTTTATATTGTGATAATTCCAGTGCAATAAATATTTCTAAAAATCCAATTCAGCATTCTCGTATTAAGCACATTGACATTAGATTTCATTACATTCGTGAATTAGTGGAAGAAAAAATTATTTCATTGAAATACATTCCGACCGAGACTCAACTTGCTAACATTTTCACTAAACCGATTGACAAAAGTAGGTTTAATAAATTGAAATTTGATCTTCGTATGTGCAATTTAAATTGATTATTCATGCATGTGTGTATCATAGTGTATATATATTTGATAATTTACTGGTTTAAATTTCAAATTTTGATGAAAAATGCATGTTTTGGTTGGTTCACGACCAGTCGAGGACGTGCTATGACCGGTCGAGAATGGTTCTCGACCAGTCGTATAGCACGCTGAATCTCTAAAAAGTAGGAAAAAACTCATCTTCTTCATTTCCTATTTCTTCTCCAACGGGCCGTAGCACGACTAGTCGTACCCAACTGTCTGATTCCTCAAGGTTAGTGCATCATTTGTGTCTTTCTTGTAGATTTTAGTCAATATTACTTCATTTTTACTCTTGGAGTAATTTATTTTGTGATTCATTGCAATTTGGGAGTTTTCTTTTGAAAAATCTGATCTTAGCAAACCCCACTCTATAATCTTTGCATATTCTTAGTTCAATGATTTTCCGATTGCAAATGGATTCTAGAGGGAAAAAAAAACTTCCCCTGGTCCATCTTCATCTCGTCCTTCAACTATCATTAGGCACCATCTTCGGTTACCCGAAGATGATCCCTCTCATGTACGGGATTTGCAATTGCGAAACATTATTGTTGAAAGACCTATGTTTATTGATCACATTGCTTCTTTTGGTATCCTTACTCTTCTCCAATTTGTAGGTTGGGATAACATCTTACATTGGGGTGGGCCTGCATACCAATCTATTGTCCAGGCCATGATTGCTTGCATTTCTGAATTTTCGACTAAGAACTTAACTTTTAATATAGCAAAAGAGAAGGTTCATTTGATGTAGACCGTCATCTAATTTCGGCTCTAATGGATATACCTGTTAATGATAAGGGTATTCATATTCAAACTCTAGTTAAAAAACCGTCAGAAATAGGAAAAACGTATGTTAACTAGAGATTTATGCAATATAGATGTTCAATGGACTCATAAAGGAATGCGCTCCCCTCAAAGTATTTGTTACTCAGATACAGGGTTCTCCACAGAATCTTTACTTCAAATTTGTATCCGCGTTCTGGTAACAAAACAGAACTGACTTCATTTATGGTTCGGGTTTTACATTCTATCATCATTGGTACTAAAGTCTGTCTGCCTTCTTTAATATGTCATTTCATCATTTAATTTCATCTCCATCCAGGATACAGTGATACTCCATTTGCTTATCTTATGACTGTGTTAGCTTCTCACATGCTAGTTGTTGTGCCTGTTGAAGAGGCTCCTATTCATCATCTTATTTTTAACAATTCTAATATAAACAAGATGAAATTGGAATTGGCTCCTAGCCAAAGAGATGTTGGTGGTGGTGGTGCTGTAGCAGGGGATGAAGAAAAAGTTGGCGATCTTACTCCTGATGACATAAATATGAATGACATTTTTGATGAAATTGAATCAGATTCTACTAATGATCCTGACTATGAGCCATCTGATTTTAATGCTCGTCTTCGTGCACTTGAGGAGAAGGTGAGAACATGAATGTTGCCCATGATTTACAATTTAAATATACGCGCAAGTATCTTAGGTGTTTAAACAAGGTCCTTCATCAACTTGATCCTAGAATACCTGCTCCTTCATCAAGATCTGATTAAATGTTTTTATTCATTGGTCTGTAATAACTGTTAGACTATTTTGATTTCTTTTAGTGTGTGTTAGACTTACTCTAGATTATACTGGTTTATGATATATGCACTTTGAATTTGCATATATATCTTTTATCTATTTAACTTCTTTATTACTCTTTTATTGGTCTTCTACTTTCATTCATTCCTTTCTTCCTTTGTCATATTGTGACAAAAGGGGGGAGAATATGTTTTTGAGTGATAAATATGGAATGTATATGGATTGTGGGGGAGTAGCATAATTTTTATAGATTTTATGTGTATTACTCAGGGGGGGTAAGTAATAAAGAATTTGTGAATGACAATTGGTGCATGATTCGTTAATCAGGTTGTAACTGGTTTACTTTTATAACTGGTGTATGATTCTTTGTTCATATTGATCATATTATTATTAAGCATGTTTTGTCACAAATTTAACAAAGGGGGAGATTGTAAGTGTTATGGTTTCCTATTCCTTTGGTTGTCAAATTTTGTGGTGCCAAAAACACTATCTATGTCTTGTGTAGCATGTTGATTTATATTTTCAAGACACTGCACCTTTGCTTCAATTTAAGAACGAAGAACTACTTCAAATCATTTCAAGAAATGCAAGTACAAGCTACAACGAAAGAAGTGATCTTGTTCAAGACTCAAGTTAGTGTACAACTCAAGATGAAGTGTAATTCAAGCTCTAGAAGATCTCAAGTTCAATACTACATCAAGTATAGAGATCTCAAGCTTCACGATCTTTAAAAGGTCAACTATCATCCGAAGAAATGAAGATTCAACATCCATACTTCACATTTAAGGTATGAATGACCTTAGATTTATCTTAGGGTAGGTCATTTTGTATACATAATTCAAATTGAATCTTTTTATAATTTTTTGGTCTATTCTAAGACTAGTCTTGGACTCTGTTTAACTAGTTCTAGAACTTGCTTGACCAGTCCAAGAAATTCCAAGACCAGTCCTAAGTTGTTATAAATTTTTAAAATTTTTTGGTTGAGCTTCGACCGGTCCTGGAGTCTGCTTGACCGATCGTAGGAAAAGTGCCGACTCATTCACGACTAGTCCTATAGCTACGACTCAAACTCCAGCAACCATTCCTGATTCCTCACGACCAGTTGTGGGTTGGTCACGACCAGTCGTGGAGGCCTCACGACCAGTCGTGGAACGGTTTTATCCGATCGCGCTTAAAATTTTAAAATGCAATTCGACCTACAACCAATCGTGGTGGCCACTCGACCAGTCATAGCGCGATTTTTGCTTCTATAAATAGAACTCGATTTTTAGAGTTTCATATCCAAATTTAAGTAAAATTCAAGGCTTCACTCTGAGATAAGTTTGTGTTAATTTTTAAGCTACGTTGTACATATTTAATATCTCTTTTATTAGCTTTGTCAATTTGATTTTATTTCTGTATTCCAATCTAAATTAAAAAGAGGAATTGTTGTATTCCTTCTTCGTGGAATCAAAATCAAATAGAGCTAGCCCATCTGGTTTAATTTAAAATCAATTAGAACCTAGAACCATTTCAAAGTGAGTAATGGACAATTGAACTTCTATATTCGAACTTCTACTCCGATTAGTTCTTCCGGGCTGCTACAAAAGGAGAAATTCAGGTATTTTACATTTGTGTAAATTTCCTTTGCTTTTGCTTTCTTTTAAGATTGAGCCAGAAAAATCTCATTGTGTTGGTTATCTACGGAGAGCCAGAAAACTCAGAAAGTGGGGTTTTTGAATTGTCTAAGCCCATTTGAAAGACACAATTATGAAGGTTTTGGTGAACCTATGAAACATATTTTCATAGTGAACGCTAATATCCCCTGTATGAGGATATTAGGAGTGGAGTAGCAAGCTGTGTGGCTGTTGTTTAACAATTGGTGAACACACAGGCGAACCACTATAATTCTTTGTCTAGTGGTTTGAATATTTATTTAATTTCTATATCCTTTATCATTCAAAGCTGTGGAATGTATGTGTGGATGTGAATGTTGTAATATTTACATTTCAAGCATTATGGGAATGTTGCAATACTTTAGAATTTCAATTCTTGCTATTTCCTTTATTCCTCTTCAGTTTGAGATATCGATACTTAAACCATTCTAGTAAGGTTGTTCTGCCATAAACCCTTAGTTTTTACAATGCAAAGTTGTCCTTAGAACATCATTTGTATCAGCCTCTCAATACTAGAATATTGAGATTGCTTTACATTTCTGTATTGTGATTTATTTAAAAGTATTATCTTTCATTTATTTCTTTATAAGGATATCTTATTATTTAATTCAGCTGATATTATTTTAAATTTGGCATAGTCCTATTCACCCCACCTCTAGGACATATAGCTAGGCCTTTTCAGAAACCGTTGGCCTGTGATGTTGGTTTCGGGCCTATATATGGTCCCTGACGGAGCCTTCAACCAAGGGCTGAAACTAGCCACACTGGGTGCTGAAAAAGGCCCTCCATGGATGTCTTAATCAAGCCCAAAAATGGCCTGTAATTAGGCCCTGGTTCAGGTTGAAAATATACTTTACCCGTCCTTGATCGTGCACTTTACCCTCCTTGTATGGTGCTACAAATTTGGCCAACCAAATCTATCTCTGGCTCCTAAATGGGCTTAAATCGACCCTTATATAGGCTTTGAAACCCAACCAAATCGGGCCTCACTTGAGCTTGTAGCTAGGGGCTCTAAAATGGTTCAAAGCATGGTGGGCATAACATAAAATAGTTGGTGGCCACGTCCAAATTCACCATGTGGGCCGCACTTGTTAGAGGAAAGCCTCAGTGGGCCGCACCATGAAACCCTTAGGCCAAACCTTAGTAGTCTCATGGGCTTGGGGATGGCCGAGTTACCAGCCACCCGTGGGTCTATGCACAATCGGGCCCTGCCTTCAGTTGGTGGGTCATACCAGTGATCAGTGGGCCTTTCCATATGATAGGTGGGCCTGGTCATCGTGAGTCAGGCCCATGTTCTCTAAATCACCAAATCCTCTCTAGTCATGCACATTTTATAGATAGGAACGCCTTCTAACATCAGTTATTGTATTGGGAATGACTCTAGGAGGCTACTCTCGTGATATTGGACAGTCAGGTACTCGCGATTGCTCGGATCAAGGGGCACACTACTATTTGACTGGTGATGATTATCTTCCCCTTGGGCTTTCCATCCCTAACTAGATTAGGAGTAGTTTTTCTTTCTTTTACAACTATGGCTAATGTCTAAAAATGCAGAGGCACTTAATGGTTACTTGGAGTTTATGATGTTCAAGTGATTGGGTTATTTAGACACTGCGTTGAGGAACGATTAAATAGCTTAGTAATGGATTGTATTGGTTTGATAAATCTTCTTAGTAAATGATCTATATGTTTTAGGAATGATAAAGAAAGTAATAGGATTGTTTAGTATATTTGATTGTTGGGATTGAAAGCATGTCATAGGTTCACATCTATACTTGGTTAACTCTTTTAAACATGTGTACTAAACCCGTCAAAGTAATTCAACTAGTTATCCATTATATGCACGATATGTTAACCCATTGAGTACGTCTATTTAAATTGTAAACTTATGATCATGCGACTCGTAGAAATACATGTACCGCTATTTAATTCCTTATTCTTGATTTAGTTCCACGTTATTGTATGCAACACACACATCGTTGAAATCTCCCCTTGGGAAACTCTAGCTAAGGAGAGTCCGTGCTTGGGGTGTAACTAGACTAGCTGTGATGTAAGTAGACCCCTAACATGGAGGTTGTGGATTGTGGCAATTGATTTTAGGGTTTACTATCCATATGTGGTTCCTCCTATCTGACTATGGAATGAATTTTGTGATATTTACACTTACCGCTATTTACTCGTCTTTTTATCATACATGCCATCATGTTTTAATCGTCGTACTTAACAAACTTGATAATTCATTCCAAGTCAGCATATGGTAGTGGCCCTTTACAGTGGAACTAATTGACCACGTGTTGGTGGGTTTTACACACACCCTAAGGTGAAAACCTCATAGGTCAGGGATGGTAGTCATGGGATACTATACTGAAGCCGTCGGCTTACGATGGGCCATGTGCTCCCTGTACTGACCGTAAGATTATTTAAATCAGCTGAGTGTAATTGGACTAATGACGGATTGGTTAATCATGCATACATTACATTCGGGCGATGACGAGTGGCTAATTCTGGATGTTGTAGTATGTGCCTAATAGGATTTAGTTGGGGTATCGTTTCTCTAGCTCCCAGACCACCGACTATTGACCCATCATTGGCGAGTTTAGCACTATGCATATACTATGTACTTTCGTTGGTGATCGGCCACATTGCATGGGTTTTACCCAAAAGCCAACTGGATGAGCATCCCCAGTTGATGTGTACTCATACATCCATGTATTTAATAAGATCGCATTCTTATATTGTTTTGTATATTGTATTATTTTATGCTACATCTTGTCTAGGGCGGCGGTGTGTAATCTTAAGGAGAGATCACACTGAGCTGGCTACTCTTCCATCAATGTTCAACCGTACAGAGGACACAGGTACAGGAGTCGATGAGTATGCGACAAACTTAAAGGTGGTGACGATCGTTGAGGAGCTATATGATGAGGAACTGCAATAGGAGGCGGCCGCCTATTTTGGGCTGAACCAGTAGATTAGCCCTTTATTTTTATTCCAGTACATTCAGAATTTGAAAACTTGAGGTTATGTAATTGGCCCCTAGCTGAGTGGGCCAGAATATTGTTCCCATCTTTGGATCACACCTATGCTATGTTTTCATTTTTGCTATTTGCACTTTGATCCACTTGTTGATTATCATTATCTTTAGTTAACTCCTGGGTTTTTGGAGTGCGAGTTGCGTACTCGGGTTCTAAAACCGGGGAATTACAAGTTGATATTAAAGTAGAGTATGAGATAGCCTGGCTATGGGACCAACATACGAACCTTAAGAGATTAACTTAGGCAAAACTTAGAAACTTTCCCTTAGAAAAAAATAGCTAGGATGAATGAATATAGAAACAAGAACACTTAGGCCCCTTAGGTATTAGCAAAAATGAATATTTGGGCTTGTGAAGAGATCCCCAATAACTAAGAAGAACTAGGAGTATGAATCGTCTAGGAAAGAACCTAGAATCCTTTGAAAGACGACAAGTCGGTCATCTGAACTTAGAAACTAAAAACAAAAACCTTAGCTCCTTGAAAAATTCAACCCAACATTGAAGGATGAACTCCCTCGTCATGCAATTGGCAAGATCTTTGACACTTGTAATACTTTATATTGACTAGAACCGTACTCCTCCCTTCTAAATCTTGAACTACGAAAATCTAATCTTACAAGAAGTCATACCACCAATAACGCGATCTTGTCAGACCAATACGGTTGACATCCACCCCATCCCGTTGACAAAGCACCAGTGAGAGCGCAGCCCTATCTACACACCAGGTCTCCCACCTAGAGTGGTGAACGAGGATACAAGGTCATAAGCAGTAGGGGATTCTCCTTCCCCTCAAGTCATCCTGTCAGGATTTCCCTCACAATACTTTGAGCGGTGAACACCTTCGACTAAACCTTCAGCTAACGCGTATGCAGATACGCCCATGAGAGCAGCAGCCTTTACGGCCTTTGGGCAAATGGCCGCCACCATGCAACAGCAACAAGATATGTTCACCATACAGCAACAGGACATGCACGCCCTAATGATACAGACCCTACAAGATAAGAATCAAAGAGCAGCATCCCGAGATGGGGACGCTAGGGGCGTAGACATCTTCAATCAATTCCTGAGGCTACGACTGCCAACCTTTAGGGGAGCGCCTGACCCAGTTCAGGCTGAGCATTGGCTGGCGAGGATCATCAAAATGATGGGGCCGCTAGAGTGCATGAATCCCCAGATGGTCACCTGACCACATATTTGCTCGAGGGGGAGGCAGATAATTGGTAGAGCAGCGTACAGAGAAGCATGCCAACTAGGTACACCTAGACGTGGGCGGGCTTCAGGACAAAATTCATGGAGAAATATTTTCTGCGGTCCTGCTAAAGTGAGAGAATCGTGCAATTCCTGAAGTTGGAATAGGGAAATATGATGTTCACCCAGTACGAGGCAAAATTTGATGAGTTGTCTTGGTATGTACCCAAAGCCCTTAAGGACGAGGAGTACAAACTGGAAAAGTTTAAGGAGGGATTGAAACCCGAGATACAATCCCGTCCGTGCACCTGGGACTTTAGGGTTTTCTTAGAACTGGTGGATAAGGCGATGCAAGTGGAGAGAGATTCGAATGCACTATCCACTCCTGCCCTCCAGCACAAGACACTCTGGTACGGTCAAGACAGGCACCTCTTGCCCCACCTGTTCCAGCAAGAAGGTTTGGAGTTTAGCCTACCGGCACCCCGCCTGCACTTCCGAAGAGACACTGCCAGTACTGTGGATGAGACGGTCATACTGCTCGATTTTGTTACAATAGAATAGCCGAGGAGGGCAACGCGCTGCCAGTAAACCACCCTTAGTAAAATCGGGGGAAATACGAGCAGCACCTAGGCCACAACAGCCTAGGCAGGGACCTCCGACACAGTAGAGGGCTCCCCAGGCCAGAGTAAATGTCGTCGCTGCTACAGAGGTCGAGCAGGACCCCTTGCAGACCAGCCATGGTACTGCCCACATTAACGGTACGCATATACTTACTCTTTTCAATTCTGGTGCAACTCTATCCTGCATTGTTCTATTATTGCAACTAAACTAGCATTGAACACCACTAGGATGCATGTTCCCTTAGTTGTAGCATCCCCTATAGGCAAGTTTGTGGAAACCAATAAGGTATGAAGGGCATGTCCCATCACGCTTATAAATCGGGAGGTTGCTGTAGACCTAATTGTCATGCCTGTCAGGTAGTTTGACGTCATCCTTGGGATGGACTAGCTCACATTGGTGCATGCGGTTATGGATTGTCGCGACAAAACAGTGGTTATATCCATTCCAGGGCAGGCCTCTTTCACTTTGAAGGGAAGGGGCAGATGTCGAGAGTTCGAGAGCTTGCAAGCTCTAGAGGAAGCTAAGTTAGTGGAAGTCACCATCAGACGGATACCAGTAGTTTGAGATTTTCCCGAGGTATTTTAAGAAATACTAGGGCTACCCCCTAAAAGGGCGATAGACTTCTGCATTGACCTCAAGCCAGGGACTGCTCCTATATCAGTCCCTCCATTTCTCATGCCTCCTTGTGAGATGGAGGAGTTGTGGAGTCAGATTGATGAGCTGCTAGCTCAGGGCTTCATCCGCCCTAACATTCCTCCCTGGGGAGTGTCGGTCCTCTTTATTAAGAAGAAGGACGGGTCGATGTGTCTCTGTATAAACTATAGGAGACTGAACGATGTGACGTTCAAGAACAGATATCCCCTACCCCGTATCAACGATCTATTTGATCAGTTAAAGGACGCCAAGTACTTCTCCAAAATAGACCTGCATTCGGGATATCACTAGTTGAGGATAAGGGATGAGGACATCCCGAAGATGGCCTTTAGGACTCGTTATGGGCACTACGAGTTCCTGGTGATGTCCTTCGGTCTCACAAATGCTCCGGCAGTTTTTATGGATCTGATGAACCGAGTTTTCATGACTTACCTAGAATGGTTCGTAATCATATTCATTGATGACATCTTGGTCTACTCCAAAAGCCAAGAGGAGTATGAACAGCATTTGTGTATGGTCCTAAATATGCTAAAGGATAACCAACTGTATGCTAAGTTGTCCAAATATGAGTTTTGGGAGAAGGAAGTGAAATTCTTGGGGCACCTAGTAAAGGCAGAGGGAATAGTGGTCAATCCAGTTAAGGTAGAAGCAGTATCTAAGTGGGAGCAGCCCACTACAGTGACCGAAGTTTAGAGTTTTCTGGGTATGGTCGGGTACTATAGATGCTTTATCTAAGAATTCTCCAGAATCGTGCGACCACTCACTCAACTGACAAAGAAGAACGCCTGATTCGTATGGGATGAGAATGCGGAGGCAACGTTTCAAGAACTGAAGATGAGATTAACTTCTACACCAATCCTCACTCTCCTAAAAGAAAGAGAGAAGTTCGCAGTATATAGCGATGCCTCGAGGTTGGGCCTTAGCTGCGTTCTGATGTAGAACGACAAAGTGATCACTTACACCTCTCGCCAATTGAAGAAGCACGAGGAGAACTACCTGACTCATGACTTGGAATTGGCAGCTATAGTTTTTACCTTTAAAATATGGAGGCATTGCCTATATGGAGAAGATTTTCAGTTATTCTACGATCATAAGAGTCTGAAATACATCTTTAAGCAAAAAGATTTGAATATGCGCCAACGTCGGTGGATGGAGACTCTTAAGGATTTCTACTTTGATATCTCATATCACCCTGGCAAGGCAAACTCCGTGGCCGATGCTCTGAGTCGGAAGAAGAAGCATGAGCTGGTAGCCACTCTAATGATCAAGGAGTGGGAGATGATGGAATTCGTACAAGACTTCAATATCTAACTCACCCTCGACGAACCTTATGCCTACATGGCTCTGTTGATTGCAGAGCCAACCCTGGTCCGACACGTGATCTTGTAAGTGTTATGGTCTCATACTCCTTTAGTTGTCAAATTTGTGATGTGCCCCGTGCTTGTATGATGATTTATATGAATTCAAGACACTGCTTAAATACTTCAAGAAGCTACATGTTGAAGTCTCAAGAAGCTACATGTTCAAGTCTCATGACTTCAAGACTAAATAGCAATGCATGAAGTAGTTGTTATGCTGATGAAGATCTCAAGTTTGAAGCTACAACAAGTTCAAGATCTCAAGCCTGACATGGTTCAAACAAACTACATTCGTTGAATGGTTGAAGTTCAATGTCCATACGACATGATTCAGGTTTGAATGACCTTAGGTTGATCCTTTAAGTAGGTCATTTTGGATACATAAATCAAATATTTATTTTACATAAGTTTGGTCTGTTCTATGACCAGTCCTAGCTCTTGTTCGACCAGTCCTGGCATTGGTTCAACTAGTCCAAGAAATTCCACGACCAGTCCTAAGTTGTTGAAGATTTTTCAAAATTTTTGGAACGCCCACGACCAGTCCTGGAGGTCCTTCGACCGGTCGTAGGTGTGGCTTCAACTCGTCCACGACCAGTCGTGGATCTACGACTCAAAATCCAGCAACTTTATCTATGGTCCTACGACCGGTCGTAGGGATCTCACGACCGGGTAGGTGACCCACGACCAACGTAGGGTACCCACGACCGGTCGTAGGAACGACTTTCAAAGATCGCGCTCAATATTTCAAAAATCTGCTTGAGCTACGACCATTTCTAAGACCACCGAGGAACGATTTTTGCTTCTATAAATTGAACACGAAATTCGAGTTTTCTCACTTCAACTCCATTCAATTCAAGAATTTTCAAGTGATTACTCGAGATAAGTCTGTGTTTATTTTAAGCTACATTGTGCTTATTTAATATTCCTTTTTGCTAGCTTATTTAATTTGATTTTGTTTCTATATTCCAATCTTATTTGAAAAGAGGAATTATCTTATTCCTTCTTCTTGGAATCAAAATCAAATATAGCTACCCAACGAGTTAAATCTAAAATCTATTAGAATTTAGAACCTTATGAATGTGAGTATTGGAAATTGAACTTTGACATTCAATCATCTACTCCGATCTTTCTACCGGCCGCTAAAAAAAGGTGAAATTCGTATTTTACAATTTCAGAAAATTTATTTACTTTTGGTTTTATTTGAGATTAAGCCGAAAAATCTCATTGACCGGTTTTGTTTGAGGTTGAGCGAGAAAAATCTCATTGTATTGGTTGTCCGAGGAAAACCGAAAACTTCGAAAAGAGGGGTTTTTGAATTGTGTAAGCCCAAGTGAAAAAGACACAATTGTAAAGGTTTTTGGTGAACCCGTGAAAACCTATTTGATAGTGAACGCTAATATCCCCCGTGTGAGGATATTAGAGTGGAGTAGCATTCTGTGTGGTCATGGAAAACAGTTGATGTACACACAAGGCGAACCACTATAACTCTTTGTCTTGTGGATTGAATGCTTGATTTATTTTCATATCTTTTATCATTCGATTGTGTGGAATGTACAAGTGGATGTGAATGTTGTAATTATTTACATTTCAAGCAAGTGTGGGGATTGTTGTAATAATTTAGATCTATACTTCTGCATTTAATTTCAATTCCTTGCTATTTCATTTACTTATATTAAAATTGAGTCCTTGATCCAAAAGAAGTTCTAGAAATAAGGTTGTCCTACCATAAGCCCTTGTTTATTATGGTGTAAGGTTGTCCTTAGAACTGAATTTGTATCAATCTCTCAATACTTATTTATCAAGGTGATTTAAAATTTAGCATTGTGAATTGATTCATATTGTAAGGCTATTGGTTTACTTTATTTCCGCTGATTTTATTTTAAATTTGGCATAGTCCTATTCACCCCCCCCCCCCCTCTAGGACATATAGTTTGGCCTTTTCAGATCTCCGCACAAGACCAGGATGAATGGCTTGTCCAGATGAAAGAAAGGTGTAAGAATGAAGAGATATCTGACTAGAGGGTTGGTAGCGACGGCGATCTTCAGTATCAGGGGCGAGTGTATGTTCCAAACGACGTTGAATTAAGGAAGGGAGTAATGGTTGAAGCCCACCATTCTAAGTTAGTTATCCATCCAGGAAGCACTAAGATGTACAACGACGTTAAAAGACAGTACTGGTGGAGCAATATGAAGAGGGACATCACTGACTTTATGGCGAAGTGCATGGTGTGCCAAAAGATCAAGGTTGAACATCGCAAGCCTGCTGGCCTCCTTCAGCCGCTACCTCTAGCCGAATGGAAATGGGACAGCATTTCTATGGACTTCATATATGGTCTTCCTAGGACGCAGAGGAAACACGACTTGATCTGGGTCATCGTCGACAGGTTGATAAAAGCCGCCAAATTCCTCCCGATCCGCACGACAGATTCCACTGATAATTTGACAAAGCTATACATCCAGGAAGTCGTGCATTCCTACAGAGTTTTGGGAGAAATTATATCTGATCGAGACTCCAGGTTTACTTCTGCCTTTTGAAAGAGGTTGCAAGAAGAGATGGGTACGTAACTCAAGTTCAGTACAGCATTTCATCCTCAGACAGACGGGCAAACTGAGAGGGTGAACCAGATCTTGGAAGATATGCTGAGAGCATGCATCTTAGACTTTCAGGGCAACTGGTACGAACACCTGGCACTGCCAGAATTCACGTACAATAACAGTTTCCAGTCCAGTATAGGCATGGCACCGTATGAGACTCTCTATGGTCGCCCTTGCCGAGCCCCTCAGTGTTGGGCAAAAATTGAAAAAAGAAGCTTGTTAGGTCCCGAGCTAGTTCAGGTTACTACCCAGGTCATTGACGTGGTCAGAAAACGTCTGCGTACCGCCCAGATCAGACAGAAGAGCTATGCAGATAATCGACGCCGCGACCTGGAGTTTGCAGCTGGTGATCATGTATTTCTGAAGTGTCACCTATGAAGGGTCTGATGAGGTTCGGACAGAAAGGGAAGCTAGCACCGCATTTCATCGGGCCTTTCGAGATTTTGGATCATGTGGGAGCTGTAGCATACCGTCTTGCACTACCTACTGCACTGGCTGGTATTCACAATATCTTTCACGTATCCATGCTGAAGAAGTATACACTAGACAAGTCGCACATCGTTAGCTGAGAGCAGATCGAGCTAACAGATAACGCCTCTTACACCAAGGAACTTATCCGTATCTTAGACCACAAGGATCAGGTCTTACGGATAAAGACTATACCTCTAGTCAAAGTTCTTTGGTCACACCACGGGGAAGAAGAAACGACGTGGGAGCGAGAAGCAGTAGTTAGGGAAAAGTACCCTCACCTGCTCAGTGGCACACCGCAGGTAATTTCGAGGTTAAATTTTTTTTAGGGGGGGTAGACTGTAACTCCCCATACCTTTGGTACACGGGTGTTACCTTTTAAACCCACATCAACCTAAATCAGATTGGATTAATCAATTGGCTTGAACACAACTTATGCAGGATGAGACTTCTAAGCACCACTAAGGACCACCCATCAGTGGCCCCAGAAGCTGGAATGCACCCCATAACAGTCTAGAAGGTAACCTTGCCTAAACACCTCAAATTAGAATAGTTTCAACCCAACTAACTATAGCAATAGGCGGTGGGTTGATTTTTGAGGGCTAGTAAATAGCCAACCAAGCGCCCATTTCTCTCTAAGACGACCATAAACTGTTGAAATTTAATAACGAACCAATCCAACCATCGGATCAGTGGTCATGGGGCTAAATGGAGCCCAGGACGTGTGGTACGGCCCACCAGGGCCTCGGGTCCACCCTAAAAAATGGGTCAATACTCCCCGTGACTATTTACAAGGTGTTTAAACGAATCAGATTTATTGTGACCATCCCGGTGGAACTTATACAGTGTGCATGTGCATCCCATGCACTTGCACACGAAGTGCACTGGAACTGCTGGCCCGGTCAAACAAGCTTTGACCGAGCTCTTTGCAAATAAGAGAAAAACTCATTTTCTCCCGCCGAAAACAAAGTTTGAAACTCCCGATCTTTGAGCTCCAAAGTGGCCCACCCCGAGCACTTTCCGAAAGATCTAAGTCGTTCACTGAGCTTGTGGGGACCATCTGACCAAAAGTGTATAGGATTTTAAGCTCGTGCATAGGGATAAGGAAGATTGAATGGAACCGTCCAAAGACTGCCAAGTGGCTGGAATTCGGGAGATGGGACCATGATGGAATCAGTCGAATGGCTCACGAACGGTCCGATCATGCAATCCCATCCGTCCATTTTCTAGTGGGAGGCATGCTCTCCCTTTGTGAAGAATAGCCAGGCAAAGTATGAAATGGAGAAAGTGGGAGAGGAGACCGTCCTCTCTGGGAAAGCAGGGGCTGGAACGATCGCAGGCGTCCCTCGTCCACATGGGAATCCAGCCGTTGGGAGTTCTCTCTCCCATTGCTATAAAGAGCACTGTAGCTCTTGGGATTAACGCTAAGGAGGGAGAGAGAAGAAGAGGAAGAGAGTGGAAAGAAAGTGAGAGCGGGGTGGACCGACTACCCTATTACTGCTCGACATGTTTGAGGAAGAAAAGAGGGTCGTGCTTTCTTCTAGGACCAACACCAGGTAACTGCCTCTCAGGTACACCTAGCTGTTGGAGTCATAACCAGCAAGGCTAGGTCCGGTTCAGCCTGCACCATGGTTGAATCTTGGGCCGAGCATCCGCCATAACCTACAGTAGGAGAGAGTGAGAAAGAGACTCCTGATGGAGGTCTGTTCAGAGCTAAAGACAGCTCACAAATGGAGCTTCGCTAGAGAGGCTAGATCCAGGTCCAACAGTAATGGCATTCTAGACCGAAACTATGCCACGTAATGGCTAGACTTCGGGCCGAAATCTGGTGAGAACGGAGGCCCCGTCTTGAGCTTAAACTAGGTCAAACAATGGCCATAGTTCAGACTGAATCTAGGCCCATTATTGGCTGCAAATCTGGCCCAAAACCAACTTTCATGATGGCTGTGGGATTGGATCGAGTGGCAGGACGGGTTGAGGCTCCGATTTGGACCAAATCAATGGCTGTGATGGAAACCTGAATGGACTAATATCAGGCTTTCCATCCAACAAAAATGGGGGCCAGGTGAGGACCTTCAATCGGGCCATATAATGGCCCTATTTTGAGCTGGAAGAGGCCAAGCAATGGATAGGTTTCAGGTAGGCAACCGACCCAAGTGGTGGCCATGCAATAGACCCAAAACTGGGTAGTATTGGGGCCCTGTTTCGAGCAGGAACTAGGCCAACCAATGGCCTTAGTTCTGAGCTAAACCCAGGCCAAATAATGGCCCAATCTCGGGCCCAATCAGGCCGGAACGGTTGTGGCACTTTAGTCTAAAACAGAGTCAATCAATGACTGTGATTCAAACCGAAACAAAGGGCATGAGGCAGCTCGATTCCAGCCTAAACTAAGTCGTGTTGAGCAGGAAACCGCTCGCCTATGATGCTGGTTTCAGGCCTATAGATGGTCCCTGACCGAGCCTTCAACCGAGGACTGAAACCAACCACAAGGCCCTCCATGGACGTCTAAATCAAGCCAAAAAATGGCCTGTAATTGGGCCCTAGTTCAGGTTGAAAATACTCAAAATCAGGCACTTTACTCGTCCTTGTATGGTGCTGCAGGCACCCCTTATTTGGGCCCTACAATGGGCTTAAATCAACCCTTATATAGGCTCTAAAACCCAGCCATATCAGGCCCTAAGCTGGGCTCCAAGAATGGTTCAAAACAGGCTTACAGTGGGATACACCATGTAAAATAATTGGTGGGCTGCACCTAAGCTTGTAGCTCAGTGGGCCGCACCATGTAAAATAGTTGGTGGGCCGCACCTGAGCTTGTAGCTCAGTGGGCTGCACCTGAGCTTGTAGTTCAGTGGGCTGCACCATGTAAAACAGTTGCTAGGCCGCACCTTGCACTGCTGGTGGGCCACGTCCAAATTCTGGTGGGCCGCACCATGAAACCCTTAGGCCAAACCTTAGTAGTCTCATGGGCTTGGGGATGGCCGATTTACTAGCCACCCGTGGGTCTATGCACGATCGAGCCTCGCCTTCAGTTGGTGGGTCATACTAGTGATCAGTGGGCCTTTCCATATGATAGGTGGGCCTGGTCATCGTGAGTCAAGCCCATGTTCTCTAAATCACCAAATCCTCTCTAGTCGTGCTCATTTTACAGATAAGAACACCTTCTAACATCAGTTATTGTATTAGGAATGACTCCAGGAGGCCACTCTCGTGATATTGGACAGCCAGGTACTCGCGATCGCTCGGATCAAGGGGCACATTGCTATTTGACTAGTGATGATTCTCTTCCCCTTGGGCTTTCCATCCCTAACTAGATTAGGAGTAGTTTTTCTTTCTTTTACAACTATGGCTAATAGTCTAAAAATGCAGAGGCACTTAATACTTACTTGGAGTTTATGATGTTCAAGTGATTGGGTTATTCAGACACTGCTTCGAGGAACGATTAAATAGCTTAGTAATGGATTGCATTGTTTTGATAAATATGCTTAGTAAATGATCTATATGCTTTAGGAATGATAATGAAAGTAATACGATTGTTTAGTATATTTGATTGTTGGGATTGAAAGCATGTCATAGGTTCACATCTATACTTGGTTAACTCTTTTGAAAATGTGTACTAAACCCGTCAAAGTAATTCAACTAGTTATCCATTATATGCACGATATGTTAACCCATTGAGTACGTCTATTTAAATTGTAAACTTATGATCATGCGACTCGTAGAAATACCTGTATTGCTATTTAATTCCTTATTCTTGATTTAGTTCCATATTATTGTATACAACACACCTATCGTTGAAATCTCTCCTTGGGAAACTCTAGATAAGGAGAGTCCGTGCTTGGGGTGTAACTAGACTAGTTGTGACGTAAGTAGACCCCTAAAATGGAGGTTGTGGATTGTGGCAATTGATTTTGGGGTTTACTATCCATATGTGGTTCCTCCTATCTAACTATAGAATGAACCTTGCGATATTTACACATGATGTTGTTTACTCATCTTTTTATCATACATGTCATCATGTTTTAATCATCGTACTTAACAAACTCGATAATTCATTCCAAGTCAGCATATATTAGTGGCCCTTTATAGAGGAACTGATTGACCATGTGTTGGTGGGTTTTACACACACCCTAAGGCCGAAGCCTCATGAGCCAGGGATGGTAGTCATGGGATACAATGCCTGAGCCGTCGGCCTACGCTGGGCCATGTGCTCTTTGTAGTGACCATGAGCTTATTTAAATCAACTGAGTGTAATTGGACTAATGACAGATTGGCTAATCATGCATACATTGCATTTAGGCGATGATGGGTGGCTAATTCTGGATGTTGTTACATGTGCCTAATAGGATTTAGTTGGGGTATCATTTCGCTAGCTCCCAGACCACTGACTATCGACCCACCATTGGTGAGTTTAGTACTACACATGTACTATGTACTTTCGCTGGTGACCGACCATATTGCATGGGTTTTGCCCAAAAGCCGACTAGATGAGCATCCCCAGTTGATGTGCACTCATACATCCATGCATTTAATAAGATCGCATTCCTGTATTATTTTGTATGCTGTGTTGTCTTATGCTACATCTTGTTTAGGGCTGCGGTGTGTAATTTTAAGGAGAGATCACACTGAGCTGGCCACTTATCCATCAATGTTCAATCGTACAAAGGACGTAGGTACAGGAGTCGATGAGTATGCGGCAGACTTGGAGGCGGTGGCGGTCGATGAGGAGCTATATGATGAGGAATCGCGATAGGAGGTAGCCACCTATTTTGGGCTAAACCAGTAGATTAGCCCTTTATTTTTATTCTAGTACATTTAGAATTTGAGAACTTGAGGTTATGTAATTGGCCCCCAACTAAGTGGGCTAGAATATTGTTCCCTTCTTTGGATCTCACTTATGCTATGTTTTCATTTTTGTTATTTGCACTTTGATCCACTTGTTGATTATCATTATCTTTAGTTAACTCTTGGATTTTTGGAGTGCGAGTCGCGTACTCGGGTTCTGAAAACCGGGGCATTACTGCGACGCTCTCGAATGGCTTCTCCACTGTCAGCTTCTGTTCAAAATCTCGGACGAATTCCACCATATTCCACTCTTCTATCATCAGTGGGGCTACAAATTCTATAGTTTTTTTGCGGCGCAACGCATCGGCCACAAGGTTGTTACCAGGATGGTAGGAGACTTCAAACTTAAAGTCTTTCAAAGTCTCCATCCAACGGCGTTGCCTCATATTCAGGTCCCTCTGTGTAAAGATGTATTTGAGGCCCTTGTAGTTGCAAAAGAGCTCGAACTACTCTCCGTAAAGGTAATGTCTCCAAAGCTTTAATGTGAAAATGACTACTGCCAATTCCAGGTCGTGAGTGGGGTAGTTTTCTTCATGTTTCCTTAACTGTCATGAGGCATAGGCGATCACCCTATCCTTCTGCATAAGTACACACCCCAAACTGACTCGAGAGGTGTCGGTGTAAATAATATATTTGACCCCTTACTCTGGCAGTACTAGCATGGGCGTAGACGTTAACTTGTCCTTTAATTCTTGAAAGGTTACCTCTGCTTTCTCATTCCAAGCAAACTTAAGATCTTTCCGAGTAAGTTGAGGCAATGGTCGAGCTATCTTCGAGAAATCTTTAATGAATCGACGATAATAGTCGGTAAGCCCGAGGAAACGCCTCACTTCTGTAACTGAGCTGGACTGCTTCTAATCTTGTATCGCAGTTACCTTGGTAAGGTCCACGGCGATTCCTTCCTTGGAAACCACGTGTCCTAAGAACTTGACTTCTTCCTTTCAAAAGTCACATTTTTGGTACTGTGCAAACAATCGATTTTGCTTAAGAGTATCAAAGACTGTTCGGAGGTGTTCTTCATGATCTTTCCGACTCTTTGAGTATATCAATATGTCGTCTATGAATACGATGACGAATCGGTAAAGATACAGCCTAAATACCCGGTTCATGAGATCCATGAATATGTCTGGTGCATTTCTAAGTCCAAAGGCATCACGAGGAACTCGTAGTGCCCGAAGGTAGTCCTGAAAGCTGTCTTCTGCACGTCTTCATTCCTGACATACAATTGATGATACCCAGACTGTAAGTCTATCTTAGAGAAATACCGCGCTCCCTTCAACTGGTCAAACAGGTCATCTATCCTGGGTAGAGGATATTTGTTCTTTACCGTGACGTGATTTAGCCGGCGATAATCTATACATAACCGCGACGACCCATCCTTCTTTTTCACAAACAATACAGGTGCTCCCCAAGTAGATACACTCGGCCGTATAAAACCCAAGTCCAATAAGTCATTAATCTACTTCCTCAGATCCTCCATTTCACACGGAAGCATGCAGTACGTCAGTAAGGAGATCGGTGTCGCACCTGGCACGAGGTCGATGGTAAAGTCGATCTCGCGCTGAGGAGGTAGTCCAAGGATCATTCTGAACACGTCCTTGAAATCTTGAACTATTGGCATGTCCCCAATTGACAGATCATCATAGTTTTCCAATAGGGAAGCGTAACAACGAATGCAGTAGGGACAACTAACCTAAACTGGGAAGGTGAATGTCGTGCTCTCAGGCCCATGGGTTGTTATCAATCTGGTTTCACAGTCAATCTCTGCATTCATTTCAGTGAGCCAATCTATGCCGAGGATAACGTCATAATGATATATCTTGGTTACAATCAGGTCAATGTACACCACTCTGCTCCTTAAGTCTATCGGGCAATTCTGACAAAGCTTAGTGGCGTCTGTGAAGGTTCTTGCTGGGGCGATGACTCTCACCCCAACCATAGGGGTAGTGTTCAACCCTAATTGCTTGACTGTAGAGCATGTTATCATTGAAACAGTGGACCCGGTGTCCACTAATAGAAATACTGGTGTATCTTAGATGTGGGCAACGACTTCAAAGGCTAGCGGTGCTGCAACCGCAGATTCAGATGCTTCGGAGGGCGAGTGCATGTACTCGAGATTGTTGCGGACGATTAGGTTGCGCTGCCATAGGTCGTTGAGGCGGCCTATTTCGAGATGCAGGATGTCGATTGAATGGTTGTGCTGGTAGTACAAATCGTAGAGGTGGAGCTAAAATAACATGTGGTGGCTAGCAGTTGACCATCTGTGGCGGCGTGAAGCTGTTGCCCTTCATCTTGGTAAAGACAAAAGGGGTCAATATGGCCCGCTTTATTATAATAAGTACACCAAAGATCAAATCAGTGTGCTAAGCCGGCGAAGCCATAGGTCTAGGAGGCGAGTTCATACGCGGCCTCTAGTCGAGAAACGGTCGGTTTTGTAATTCAGGCCAAGGCCTTAGGCCCATTGGCATGTGTGTTCGAGACACTCTTTCACCATCCTACTCAGCTCCTAGGGACATGCTCACTAACTCAGCATAGTTGGGAATGCTAGTGCAACACATCTTGGTGCAGATATCAGCTCGCAACCCTTCTGAAAATTGCCGCATTATTATCGGCTCGTCTGCCAAAATCAAAGGAGCATATCTAGCCAGCTCCATGAAATGGTTCTCGTATTTTGCTACTGTCATTCCCCCTATGAGAGGCAGAGAAATTCACCCTCCTTTTCATTACGGTAAGTGAGGGGGAAATACTTCTCGTGTAAGCCTACCTCGAATTTGCCCCATGTCCATGCAAATTCTATCGGAACTGTTCGAAGGACACTGTCCCACCACAGGCTAGCTTCCTTCTCAAACATATATGTGACTAGCTCAATCTATTCCACCTCAATACAATGTAACGGCCTAAACATCTTAGAAACACGATCCGACCAGTACTCGGCCTCCTCGGGTCTATGAGTACCCGCAAAAGCGGGAAGACTGAGGCACTGAAAGCGCTCGAACGGGCCACTTGTAGTCATAGTCCCAATAGGCTGTACAGGTGGCATTGGCGGGGCCATATTCATGTTTTGTACGATGGCCCCCGCTATAGTTGCCAGAACTTGTTGTTGTTGTTACATTAGGAGCATCATCTGCTCCAACCTATCAGGGGGAGAGGCCGCTTGAGGTATGTGTGGCGTCAATGAAGACGCACGGTTCTGATCCAAAACTGATGGTGCACTCGGTGTTGGCCCATTTGTGGGGCCATTGGCCGGTTGTGAATCCGGCAACGTCTCGCTACTCGAACCTAAATCAGGGTCCGTTTGGCTATCACTCAGGTGAGGGCCACGTCATCATTCTGCCAAGTGGGAGACGGGCCATGTTCCGTGTATTTTTAAGAGGCATTCCCTATATACAACATAGGGTGCAACATTTATAGGATTAGGATAACATCATCCACTCTTTTCAAACATTCTACAAATTTCTAAACAACAGAAGCTTCATGCATTTTATTTACCAAAATTTGCCACAGTTACAAATGATGTGATATTATATGCACTATGACAGAGGATGCATGAGAGCTAATTAATAAAAGGCTTCAACACTTACTAACCTAGTATCCAAAATAAACTTATCCAAGGCTATTACAAAAAACAAAGAAAATAACTACAAATATACTACTAGTCCTCCGATTCTAGTGAAGGCGGAGGTGCTCCCTTATCCTACATCCACTCTTCTTCCTCCTGTCCCTCTTCTTCGCTGCCTTCCACTTCTTCACTGTCTTCCTCTTCTTCACTGCCTTCCTCTTCTTCGGTCTCTTCTTCTACCTCATCTCCAAATTCTTCAATTCTGGCTTGGCGCTGCCTGAGACCTATTTTCATAATGTTGAGTGTAGTCTCATTGATGAAATGGACAGGCGCGAGGTTGTCCATGTGAAGCCTGAATCCGAAGTTAGGCGCAATCTTGCAGATGAGTCAGCCGAATAGGAGGGAGGCGTCCCCCCGAGTAGACCGTGCAGTATTAATTATCTGAGTCAAGGCGAGAGTAGGCAAGCACACTTTTTCTCCTTGTCCAACTCAGTATAGGAAGTCCACCATAAATCTTATGCATTCTGTGCAGTTACTCCACCTAGGATACACATTGTACGTGCATATATGGTGGAGTAGGCGAAAATCTTCCGTCATATGTGTCAATGCGAGACTGTTCCCTCGCCTCCAATCAACAAGTTGGCCACAAAGAAAGTGGGTGCGACGATCTCTCTCCCATCCACTAGCGAGATTAGCATCGCTGGCATGTACCATACCATGCTCTATTCCCAGGATACGGGTCATAACATCCACATCGACCCTGGTTTCAGTCTTCCCCAATGGGATGGTAAACTGGAGAGGCTCAAGAGTTGGGTCCCTTATATGTGCATAGAAGGCTCGTACATTGCCTTCACTTGCATGTATTTTTCCTTCAAATATGGGACCCGACCCATTCTCCAGGAGGAGGTTGGTCACTGGATATAACCCAAATAACTTCTCATCACTTGAGCTTCAAAAACAACCTTGCAATTTTGAAACTTACCGAGTTCGGCGCCCGTCGGTAAAAACATCTCTATCGAGATTCGAGTGTCGAGGCCCCGTTTCGACCTCCGCTCAGCGCTCGCACTTGTCTCGGCACTCATCTTCTTTTTAGAACGACTTGGACGACTAAGCCCGGCCTTATCCAGTGTCGCTCTCTTCTTTCCCATAAGGGAAAGGAGTGTTGAAATAGAGAAAATGACAGTCACAATCTCAAGAAGAGCCATGAAGATGGAAGCACTTTGAAGATAGAGTGGATTTGAAGGTATAGGGTTATGAGACACAAAAAGGAGGGTTTTGTGCTCAAACGAGTGAGAATAAGGGAGATGGGAAGATGTTAAGGATATTTTTGGAGGAATAATAGTGGAGGGGTGAAGGATGTAGAGAAAATGGGGGATTTGAATTTATGGAAAAGAATATTTGAGAGAGAAAGAGAGTTTTTGGAGGGTTGGAAGTGTTTGTGGGGTAGGAAATAGGGAAAATGAGGGAAAGGGGGGTATTTGGAGGGTTTAAAGGGGCCCTCCGCCAATCCTGCGGTGCCACCACGCCCGTCTGGCTGGTCCGGCGATGGCTCCACCCTGGGGTGGTGGCCACCATCCACCCTCCCTGGTGTCGTGTTTTGGTCATGAAACCCCCAGGGCGCCACCGATCTTCATATTTTGGGGTCTTAGGCCGGTACGGTCCATTTTTGTGGTCCAACGCGCGTATATTCGTGCCACTTGGATCTGTTTCAGGTTTGAAATTCGTTAACTAATGACTCAAACCCGTTGACTGATGTCCTTAGGGCAACTTGGGTCAATTCACGTGGTTTAAGAAACGTTGTGGACTAAACTACAGTATTCGGTCTCGCCTATCGGTGAAACTTCGGGATCCTAAGATCATCTCTAAATTTCATCGCCCCCTTCCTACATCAGAGTGTGTCGTGTTACCCATAACCCAAGTCTAATTTAATCCAAATCATATTCTGATACCAACTTGTAACTCCCTGAATTTCGAGGGTCGAGCAAAGCTCTACTCCCGAAATCCAGCACATCACTTACACAATATGGATAGTGACATTCAGATTTTACTCATATTAATGAGTTAAGCATGAGTGAAATTATACTAAAACAGCATAGCATACTCTGGATATAATTAAATTAAGCAAGCGAAAGTCTGAAACATATATATTTAAACGTTTGGGTGTTTCACAAACCTCCAGAGTATGAGTACGTAATCGGGTTTAATATATACATGAACTGTTTCAAAATATACAAAATGTGGAAATGTAAGATATCCAACTAAACCAAATATCCCAATGTTCCATGCGTATCAGTACGAGGTCTACATCGACCCGCCCGATAATTGAAAGTAGGAGAATTCTTCCTCCTCATCCATAAAGTCATGCTCCACTGCATAGACTTCATCAGCACCTGCATCTAAACCAGAGTCTAGTTGGTGTTTTAAAACACCATCCCAAAGTGGGAGCGAGTGGCCAACTCAGTAGTACTATAAGGTAAAAGTTAACATGTTATCAAGTCAATCAAGCAGTAATGATAAAACAACATAACAATCACTTCCTAACTACTCTTGTTAATGCAGGAATGGAGTGCAAGTAATGATGTATGCTCTCGTATCAAAGCTCTCTCACAAGTGACTCTGATAACCTATTTCACATATGACATCACTTCCTCCGGTGCAACTTCATCGCTTTTAAAGCACATCCTAACTAATGCAGTGCGATGCATGGTCATGTTAGCCAAATAATTAATTAAGCTTATTCATACAACAGATTTGAGAAGCTAGGGTACCTCCCTTTACATCATTGACCTAAACCGAAGGATCCATCTAGGTTCGTCACTCTTAGCTAAGCGCATACGATAGGCAAGTTGTAGGGTCATCACTCCTAATGAAAAGCAATCGATAGGCAAATTCAAAAGTTTATACTTGCGGTCACTATGAGGAGGCTCGTCACCTCAACGAAGGCCGATAGCATGAAAACGGTGTCCAATACCACCTAACCGGCTCACGAGTCTTAGTTGCTTACTGGATACTACGGGGGAGGTTTGTCACCCCAACATAAGCCGACAGCTCGAATACGGTATCTCATACCACCATGCCCGGCTCATGAGTCTGAGCAAATTATGGTAACATGGTTAAAGTGAGTCTTTACTTTGGTAAGGGATAACGTAGATTCAAGTAGTAGTGTCCATATATGGTAAACACACAATAGGCCAATCGGTTTATTAGGTAAGTTTGATTGGAACGGGCACACACTAACTTAATCGACATGGAGCGCATAAGCACCCCTCGTGGCCTAACCACTATCGACAATCGTCGTGCAACCCGGATTCATCGAGTATACCCAATGTGGCAAGATAAATTTGACCACCTGAACAGGGACTGTTACCGATTACCTGGGCTACGTTGTAGCCCCAATCTTACTCAGATGCAATAAATAAACACATGTGATCATCATTTCAGCATTCCACAAACAATCCAAGTAAATTCCTCATTTGAGTATTTCATCAAACACATTGATCATGTTACCTAACACTTGCATTTTATTAATAAATTGCGTAGAGGCAAATATGATTACATGAAAGAAACTATACATATGCATAAGACAATTAAGAATCCTATCTTGATACTCGTAATAAATACAAATCATCAACAATTTCTCATTCAGACAATTCATCAAACACTTAAACTATACTTCACCAAATATATAGACTAGGTTAGTTACAACATATATTTTAGTAATTCCTTATACAGAGAGATTAGCATGCATATGACAATGATGAATCCTAAATCAGAAATCATGGCAAGCACAAATTATGTTTAAATGTTCATTCAAACATTTCAACAAACACATGGGATGCATCTTTTGCTCAACACAATTTATACATGTATATTATATAGAAATAGACATATTTAAGACAATACGGCAGCAATCAAGTCAGACATAAATCATTACTGACATAAAAGCATTGATAACCGCAACCTAAGCATTTACAGTCTGCACCTTTCGTCAGGATGCTCGATTCGGACTCGGTCCAAACTCTATGTTTTCGAGAACGGAACGTCGGGCACCTAAATGAAGTAATAGGTTAGCTAATTTGATGAACAATCCACCTAGATCTCTACAATGACATTAGGGTTAGGTTTTTTTACCCAAAATCGTAACCGAAAGAGATTCGGTAGTGGGACGAGGAGGCGATTTGGTGTGTGGAATCGTGGGAGAGGATTCCTACAGCAATCTCCCAAAATCCTTCTTCTCTCTTTCCTCTTTTCTCTTCTTTTCTCTCCTCTCTCCTTTAGGGTTTGATGAAATTCGTATATGAGAGAGGTGGGGTGAAATAAGAGCTATTTATAAGCCCAGAAGTGATGCAAATGGCCCCAGGGCCACTATATACATAGGTTATACCCTTTAGGCAGCTGTTTTTGATAAACAGGACTCATAGGGAGGCCCACTACTCACCTACGTCATAGGGTACTTTCCCTTAGAATGGATCTATGCCAAGACATGATTTTGGTGCGATTGGATAAGCCGATCGACCGTGGAGGACGTGTGTCAAATCAACGGTCATACTTACTCAATCGGAGCCACAGTTATACGGATATGTGCAGGGAAATCTTCTTTCCCCATGGGTGAAGTTTGGTCAGAAACTGACAGTCTGAAATCCTCAATTTCGCATAAGAGTGAACAGCCCAATTCACTTAAGTTTTGTTCATTTTCTAAAAGTATTTACGTTTCTCACACACTTTACTTAAGGCTCATATTGTACGTTTCTAGACACTATCTGGGCTTGATTCCCACAATGGTTGTCAAGCCCAATAGGACAGACATAGTCTTATAGTTTCACGATCATCGGACTCTCAATGTGTGGTCTAGGTCTGATACGGGGTTTCAATGTACTCCCGAGAGCAACATGATCTTGGGATTTCTCCTAGGTCTTTAAGTGACATTGAGTCAGTGCTATTAATAGTTTTAGGCCTTTTCATTTGTGGAAATGGTGGCCCGAGCTTAATCCACCAATTATTTAGTTTAGTACTTAACTAATTTTCGCCTAAATTATTCGACAGGATGCGGTCCTTGGGTAGTTCTGCCTGAGGCGGTACTCGGGTCCTTGTATGAATTTTTCCGAGACATTACAAGAAGCTCATCTTTAAATGGAGCTGCTCCTAGATCCAATAAGGGCAATAAAAGAAGAGATTGTCATTAGTCTCAAGAGCTCATAGGAAAAAAGTATAACAATCATTTCTAATAATTTCAAATTTAATCATCATGTCCTTAATTTTTTATGTAGTGAGGGAAGCCATCTAAGTCACAATGAAATGCTTCAAAACATTTCCTTCCGACCAAATAAGATCCAACTTGGAGGTAGAAGGAAATCCTCATCAGTCTGCTTCAATAACCGAGGAAAGACAAAGTTGGCCTTTTGGGCAGAGGATCCAAATAATTTCATCATTCTAGAGATAAGCAATATGTCATTCATTTGATTGAAGATCTCCACAAAGCTAGCGGAAGTGGGAGGGGGAGTGTGCCATTCATTATTACAAACAAAGGCATAAACTTTTAAGCACGAATCCATACCGAGGTCATAAATGGCCCTATGACTAAAACGATTAATAAGACTAGAGTCCCCCAACTAAGGATCATGCTAAAAGTTAGTCAGATTACCATTAATAATTAGTTATTTGGTATGACATTTGACAATTGGTCGCACATTGAGAATGTTGTGCCAAGTCCAAGAGGTTGAAGCAACAATCTCAATATTCCAAATGGATCTCTCTTTGATATACTTTGCTTGAACCCATCTTCCCACTGGCTAAAATCATTGTGGAGATTCTTCCAAAGTTGCTTAATGAGACTTCCAGAGGAACAATGCCAAGACCACCTTCACTCTTAGGCTTATAAATTTGGTCCTAATAAATAGAATGAATTTTAGAATTACCCCAAAGGAAGGCTCTAATATACCTTTCAAGAATATCAAACATAGCCATTTGGAAGCAAAAAAGTATGTGACAATTAACCAAATTCGCTCTAATCTCCCAATAAGAGAAAGAAGAGTCACTTTCCAACTGCTTAATGGCCCATTCATTTTATCAAGGAGTGGCTCGCGATCACGAATATGGAGGTGGGTAGAGTAAAGGGAGAGTCTGAGGTAGGATCCCTTCCTCCACATTCAGGATTACTTTAATTATATCCTTCGGTTGACAGGAATGGGAGAAGATGAGAACAATCTTATGAAAATTGATTTCAAGACACGAGTCATGTCTAAAATTTTTGAAAATGCATTTCAAATGCATAGCCATCTCTTAGTCCCGACTAGCAAAAAGCATGAGATCGACTTTCATCATGAATTCTTGATCCATTCGATCTACTCGATTATCACCTCATCCTGGATGTTAAAGGATCATGTCATCTATCTCCTCATCATTGGATCTCGACTCCTCGGGTGTGATTCTATGACCCATCGCTGGCATCACCCTGCATCCAACACAATTGCGAATTCGCGTACCGGAGGTGGATCATCACCACAAACATGAATTTACTTAAAGACTCCATTATGTAGTTGAGAGAAACCTGCAGCCCTTGTATGACTTGTCGATTCTCCTACTGCGCTGTTTCGAAAGCCACTACTATTAAAGGATAATTCCCTAGAGCACCATGCATGAGATTGCTGCCTGACTCCTCGTTAGAAACCATTAATCTAAGGAAAACCTCACTCTGATACCAAAATAACGCAGGGAAGGACATGATGATGTCGATCACCGTCTTCCTCGATCAATAAACACATTGAATCCATAGGGTACTTTTGAATCCACAAGAGAAGTTTCTCGAATTCATGAGAGATAATAAAAGTTTTTAAGGAATTTTAATTAATAGATAGACTACTGAAAAAAATATGTTTAACATCTTTAAATAACCTTAAACAAACCCTAAAATGCAATTAAAAGGATCATAATCAAATAAGGAAATAAATTCTAAAAACGGGTAAATTTTCGCCATCTGTCAACCTGTTGTTGACCAATCGAGTCGGTCGGTTGAATGGGCTTAAAAAATGTCCATATACTAAAACTAAAAATTATGTAATTTCAACCTGTCAACCCGATTGGTCGATTGACACAAGATCTGTCAACCTGTTGAAACTGGAAAAAATTGTCCAATAACCAATCTGGAATTTCTGGCAAAATTTTGACCTATTGACCAGATTTGTCAACCAATTGAAGTATGCTAAATTTTATCAATTTCTCCTTCGTCTTCTTCTGGTCCATGTGTGTTAGGAACGTGCTTAATCTACATCCCACATCATGTAAGTAGAGAAATTATAAAATAAATGATTGTCTTAACCATCAATTATGGAGATCATTCATGCTTTACCTAAATAACCTACTTGAATGAAAAGTCATGTGTAGTATTGACATGTGAGGATAAAACCTGATCTTTCACACCGTACACACTGTTAAAAACCTATGATGGGATGGTGTGTGTGTGTGTGTTTTTTTTTTTACGTAGGTGAGAGGACTAAGACTTTTTTTATACATAAGAATTTAGACTAGAGTAGTTCAATCCATTATAACTATTACTTTGAGAATATCCACATTACAAGTAGGGCTGCACATCGAGCCGAGTCTAGTCGAGGTGGGCCAAGCTTGGCTTGACTCGTCCATGTTCTCCTCAAGCTCGAGCTCAAGCTTACCATTGGAGCTTGACTTATTTGCCAAATCTTTCGAGTCGAGCTCGTGGATCAAGTCGAGGTGAGCTTACCTCGAGTCTAGTCGAGCCTGCTCCCAACCCGACGCAACCTGGACGCAACCCGCACCCGACCCAACCCAGCCACTTGACCCAAGTAACCCAACCTGCACACGACCTAACTCATAAATCAAATATTCAATTAATAATATATAATATTAGATAGACACCTAAAGGTACCTTATTGATGGAGAGAGAGAGAGAGAGAGAGAGAGAGAGAGAACTAGAGCGAGTGGCCAATTGTAGGCCGTACGGCTGAGACAAGTCGGGTAAATGTTGAGTCGAGCTCGAGCGAGTGGCCGAGTGGGGAGAGGAGAAGGAGAGAAAGATTGAGAGTGAGAGAGGGAGGAGCTCGGGCACGATGGGTTGGGTAAGGAAGGAAAATGGTAAGAAAGGGAAGGACGGATAGGGTAGGATTTAAGTTTTAACTTTTTTTAATTTTAAATAATATATATAATATATATTCGAGCCGAGCTGAGCCAAGTTCGAGTCAAGTCGAGATCCACTATGATTAAACTCGGCTTGTTTTTAAATCAAGCTGGATCATATGAAGCTTTGCTCGCCTCGAGTCGTCGTTCAAGCTAAGTCAAGCTGAGCTAGATCGAGCCAAACCAGCGAGCATTTTGAGCTAGCTTGGCTCGTGTATAACCCTAATTAGAAGAGTCCATATTTTTCTTAAACATTACGAATATGTAGCACAATCCAAGCTCACCACCCTTACAAATTTAAACTTATCACAATTACTGTAATGATCCATGATATACTCATTCCAAATAATTCAGATCCAAATCATTGATCATGCAAGGCCCACGTAATAGAATAGGTTTTTTTTTTTTTTTTAGACTCTTTTGAGATTTCATTAATGGTCGAACTTCCCTTACGAAAATAAGGCATACGTGGGCAAGATCTAATTAGCTCATCCAGTGATACACACTTTATTTATAAAAAATATAAGGTTGATTTAATAATTAGCTGGCCCACGCACATCCACCATTCACCTTTTCTATATAGCCGTCCGATGATCATGTTGGGGACTGCTATATGGGCGGCATTGATGGCCCGTGTCCATTTATTGTCGCCATTTGCCAAGCATCAAGAACTAGTTATAAAATGCACTTGAGCCGTCAACTTAGCAAAGGCGAGGCGTATGTTGAATATCTACCATGTCCTTCTGCCAGTCGTCCATATTTTATTCATGTTTGTTGCTCACTAGAATAATGGATTGACCTGATTTTTGGTCCGGGGCACAATCGTGGTAGTCACATCTGGTGATGGCCTGGACATGGCACGTGAGCAGGGTGCAAGTGCTTATGAATTGTACATTATTGATGGCCCCTCCCAACAAGGTGGGGCTCACAAAGCACGTACACATGCATCATGATGGGGTCCACAGAGCACCGATCACCAGCCATTGGTTGGTGGCAGGGGGAGTAGCCAATCCGTTTCCCTCCCAACCCGTACCCTTACAACCGACGTGGATTAGGTACTAACAGGTTGAGTAGCTAGATTAGGGAAATGGATTGGCTATCTCCCTGCTCTGTGGGCCCCACTATGATGTGTGTATTTCATCAATTTTGTTCATCCATTTTTACAAATCATTTTAGGGCTTGCTACAAAAATTAGAGGGATATAAATCTTAGGTGGATAACACCACAAGAAAACAGTAGTGATTGGATATCCACTACTAAAATCCTCCTAAGGCCCACTGTACTCTTTATTGGACATCCAATCTGTTGATTAGGTCATACAGACCCAAATGAAGGAAAAAAACAAAGATCAAGTTGATCAAAAACTTTTATGGCCCCCAAAAGGTTTTTAATGGTAGATGCTCATTCAACACCATTTCCTATAATGTGGTCCACTTGAGATTTGGATTTACCTGTAAGGCCCGTATCCTAGCCCTGTACCGTTCCGTATGCCTCCGTGGTCCTCCGGTCGAATTCCGGCGACCTGCGACCTGTAGATTTCGTTTGCACTCGGCCCTGAGTCACACCCTGTACACCTGAGTCGGTTCGACCCGAGACCTATGCCATTACAACCATGTCGTCGCTACGATTCCGATGTCGCATCTCGTGCGTTAATTCGACGTCTAGATCCCAAGATATGACCCATGCACGATCATGGCGGTGGACCGCACGTCGTGGGCCATAGTGTACACGTTTCCCCATAATCATAATGAGGATGATGTCATCCTAGGGATGACATCACCCTATTCTACAACCTAACCTACCCCCTACCTAGCCTACCCCATAAATGCACTCTTTCTTTTCAACACCCATTAATTACAACCCATCATTACTAGCCTATTACTAGCCATAATGACTTATTCTCTCTCTCTCTCTCTTATCTCTCTCTCCCTCCCTCTTTCTTCTTCATTTACCTCTATTGTTGCAAGCTTGGAATGTCCAAGCCACCCAAAATCAAGCCATCTCCCACCCATTCTCCCTACTATTCCGGCCCACCAAATTCCATCTCGACCATTAAATCACCCTCCTTGGAGCTCTAAGACCTATTGGAGGAAGGAGGAGTTCAAGGTCTAGAGGTGGGTACTTCTCCCTCTCATTCTCCCTCTCTTTTTCCTTTTCTTAGTAATGATGTGGTTGTGTGGCCCACTTGGATGGATACCACCATGAGGCATGTATTTGATCCAAGCCATTTTGTAGGTGGGGCCCACCTTATATTTATATTGTATCCACACCATCCGAGGATTTGGTGGCCCACCTGAGTAAGGCCCACTTTAAATGCATGTATTATGGCTAGCCGTCCAGCGTCTAGAGACGCTGGACGTGAAATGCAATCCAAAGAAATATATATATATATATATATATATATATATATATATATATATATATATATATATATATATATATATATATATATAGGCTGGGCTCAAACCTTGGAGTGGGTCACTCATGCAGGCCCCACCTTGACATATTTTTTTTTTAAAATCCAAGCCGTCCATATCTTTCTTTAGCTCATTTTAGGCGTTGAGCTGAAAGATGGAACTAATTCGAGGTTCTGGCGGGTTATAGCATAGCAAACAACATTTTCTACCGTTAAAATGCCCCTGACATTTCTATACATCAAAACACTATGAATATTGGGCTTGTTTGGCTTGTCTTGAGCTGTAACGACCAATGGCGGAGTCGGATCCACCTGATGTGGTTCCCATAAGGGAAAAACCTTAGAAAAACCTCTTTTTCTCATAAGAAATAAAATAAAGAAAATGGGGGTATGGAGAGGCGCAGGCAGCGCCTGCTGTTGCTGTTGGCGGGCGTGAACGAGCAGGGACCCACGGGTCCCCTTCTGTGGGCCCCATCATAATGTATGTTTGTCATCCATGCCGTTCATTCGGTGGGCCCCTGTTTGAAGTGGGCCCCCTCCAAAGATCAGTCCGATCTGGATCCTAGGTGGCCCACATCATAAGAAACAGTGTGATTGAATGTCCACCTTTGAAACCCATTTTTTTTGGGATCACAGACGTCTTGGATCATATGAAATTTGCTTTTCCACTTCATTCCAGGTCCGTACGACCTTACCAACGGGTTGGATGGAAAGCAAACGTTATGGTGAGCCCTACATGGACCCACAATGATTTATGTGTTTTATTTCCACCGTCCGCCAGCAGTGATGGTTGTGCTTCATTCACGCCGTCCAGGCGGACGGTGGAACCCACCTTAAATGTATGCGTTCTATCCACCGTCTACTGTCTGGACGGTGGGCCCCTAGTGATGTATTTGTTTTATATCCACGCTGCCTGTCAGGTGGACCACACAGCAGGAACAATAGGGATTTAACGTCTACCGTTGAAACCTCCTGGTCCAAAGGTTTTGGATCATTACGAAACTTATTTTTTTTTCCTCTTCATCCGGTCTATGTGACTTTATCAACAGTTGGATGTCAAATAAATATTATGGTGGCCCCACGTGGGACCCACCAAGGATGTATGTGTCTCATCCTCACCGTCCACCGTTTGGACGTGGGACCCACCATGATGTATGTGTTACATCCAAACCATCCACCCAATGGCGAGTTCTTCTTAATGCTTGAGACAAAAATAAAGCAGATTCAAATATTTGGTGGGCCCTTCCATGGTGTATGTGCCACATCTTAACTGTCCGTCCATTGGAGGACGTGGACCCCCACATTCGTGTATATGTTTTCCATCCCAATTGTCCATACCTGGGGCCACAACCAGCCGTCCGTCCAGCGTCTCTGGACGCTGGGCGCTGACAACCCATACATATCATATATGATATATAATATAATATAATATAATATAATATTATATTATATTTTATATTATAAATATTATGGCAGGTCTGGCCAGGTACGGCCCCACAATGACACTGTGTGTTGTATCCCTACCGTCCACCTGTGCAGGGACGTGGGGCCACCATTACACGTGGGTTTTGCCACACCCGTCCGGTACGCTGGACCGGCGGGACCCACCATAGATGTATGCATTTTATCCATCCGTCCATCTGTATGGTGGTTGTAACATTCCAGATTTTTGCTAACCTGGGATTAGACGTCCTTAGGCAATGGGTCGATCCTAACACCTTATGAACCTGTCAGAACTCAATCCCAAAGTCTAAAACGCTTTTGAACCCATTTCCTTCACAAATCTTACCCTTCACCACCTTGATCCTTCAATTTTTCTAAGTACTTTCACTCTAGACACTATCTTAAACTAGCTAAGTATATAACTTGGATCACCTTATATACAAACTACAAAGGCCTAGGTACCACCTCAGACAGAAATCTTATAAGACTAAATCCTTTAGAAATGTCAAAAAGTTAACAAAATGCTAAACTAGATTAGCTACGAAATCCATTTGATCCACTTTAAATACGATATGCAAGACCCAAAACTTGTATAATCATTGACGCTAGGTTACCCTAAAATCTAGGATCAAACTCATTACCCGACTGCTCTCGGGAGCATGTTGAAACTCCGTATCAGGTCTGGACCGCACGTCGGAAGTCCGATTAACACGAAGTTAAGAAATTAGGACCACCTTGCTGGGCTTGACAACCATCTCAAAAATTAAATCCAGACAATGTCCCACGGCTGTTCGCTTGAGTCCGGAGCGTGAGAGGGTGAGAACACTTGTTTTCTTTACAAAATAAATATCTCAAATAGTAATCTGAGACTTGTTACTTGCGGGTCAGTATTAAGCAACCTGACTGTCAGAATCTGACCTAAATACACCCTCGGATCAGGAAAAAAATTTATAAACATATCCATGTACTTAGAATTTCTGATCGGGTTTCACTGACCGTTGAACTGAAACTAGTCCGCCATGCGTGATTTGAGAAGCCGACTGGAACGAAAACTTAACTAGACCTAAATCCAGTGTTAGTGAGCTTAAGTCCGACTTTTAGCTCAAGGAGGCCCGCCGGAAGTCCTCCGTTGAGCTGAAACTAGCTCGCTTTGGTTATAACCTAAGTATACCTTGACCATAAGTCTATTTCAGTGAATTTTTAGGCTATATAAGGACCTTAAAACCCTCTCTCTCACAGCCATACGAATTTGAGTTTGAGAAGAGAGAAAAGAGAGAGAAAGTGTGAGAGATGTGGGAGAGTCTTCCTGCCCTTCTTCACTGTTGCTATCCATGCTCCATCACTCCGTTCCAATCGCTTTTCCGGCGATTCCAGCTCCGTTTCTAGGTAAGAAACCCTAACCCTAATCTGATTTGGGGTGTTGATAGTTGTAGGTTATGAAATAACTAACCTATTTCATTCTATAGGTTGCCAAACTGCCGAATACGGAAGCTTAGCAAACTTATCGAACCCGTTACGGTTCTACGACAAAAGGTGAGGACTTTAGGTGTATAGGTTATGGTTTTCAACGCTTTCAATGTCAGATAATGATAGATTCATGATCTGCATGCAATTGCACATGTACAAAAAGTGCTTTATGTTTTCCATTTCAATTAAAGACGTAGAATATGGAATTTTACATATTCTAGGTATTCGTAGAAAATACCGTATACGTATATATTTTGGAAATGTGTTTGACATGATTATATGTTGTATGAATATATGATTTATGGATAAAATACTTGTTTGGCGAAAGGATTCGCCCTAATACATGTTTTGCTAATATACACTATGTATGTAGGAATAGTGTATTGTAGAAAATACCGTATACATATATATTTTGGAAATGTGTTTGCCATGATTATTTGCTATATGAATATATCATATGTGCGTAAAATACTTGCTTGGCGAAAGGACTCGCCCTAATACATGTTTTGCTAACATACACTATGTATGTTGAAATAGTGTATTCTAAGTGTTTGTGCAAATGCTTGTGAGAGTAAGTGTTTGGATGATGATGCCTTAGGTAGGTGTTGAGATGGGATTCTCAACTACCTTAGAGACATGTATGATTTCCTCCATGAGGTTGTTTACTTAAACCGCTTACTTGTGAAATATATATGTTTGTATTCTTGTTTATATGGTGCTTTATAACATGCTTTATAACATGCTTTATACATGCTTATGACACGTTTGTTAGCATGCTTGAATTACTTTGTCTATTATGCTTTACTCCACATGCTTTGAATATGGATTAATTGCGATTGAGACTATGTTTATAGTCCAGACAATCGGTACCAGACTTGAGTTCGTGGTTGAGATTCTTTTCGCCACGTAAGATGTGTTTGACGAACCCGAGTCGTACTTCAGTTGGCGACAGTGGTTAGGCCACGCGAAGTGCTTATGCACTTCATGTCGTTCAGTTGATTGTGCGCTCGAGCTAGTCAGGCTCGTCAAGTAACCCGATATGTCTAATGTATGTTCACTATGTTTGGTCGCTACTGCTTGAACCTAGGGTACCAAACTTACCAGTGGAATCCCGTTAACCATGGTACCTCGATCCGCTAAGACTCATGAGCCGGGCATGGTGGTATGGGACACCGTGGTCGAGCTGTCGGCCTACGCTGGGGCCACGTGCCTCCCCGTAGTGACCAGTGAGCAACCAGACTCATGAGCCGATTATGGTGGTATGGGACACTATATTCGAGCTGTCGGCCTACACTACTTGATGGGTGATGGAAGAGTGGTGCAACGATTCTGTGTAACAGCCCTGGCAACGATTTCGTGTAACAGCCCTGGCAACCCTGACCGTACCCGATGTAGTGACCTCGAGCATACTCTAAATCTGCGGTGAGGCGACGAGCCTTCCCGTAGTAGCAAGAGTATAAGCTAGGCCTGTATTGATAAGGTGATGGGGAGTAGTGTGCACGATTCCATGTAGCGACCCTCTGCAAGAACCTAGAACACACCATCGTATGAGATTGTCAGACCGAGAAAAATGGATCATGTTTGGGAATAATACAAGGGAGGTACCTTAGTTTCTCAATCCTGCTGTTTGAAATGGACTAATAACAACTCGGTAATCATGCTCATCATGCATTGCATGTGCCTAAAAGATGTGAAGCACTGAGGAATGCAAGCATGCCGCGAACGAAGAGGGTGTCGCACGAGGGAGTATGTCGGTGAGGGCATCTATCATGACTACATTCATACTTGCATTAATAAGAGTAGTTATGAGTGTTTGATTGTACTGCTTTATTAGTACTGCTTGACTAAGTCGATAACATGTTAACCTATGCTTTATTGTTCCACTGAGTTAGCTACTCACTCCCACATTACGGGACGGTGTTTTGAACACCCACCTGACTTTGTTTGATTGTAGATGGCGACGCTATTCCTGAGGCGGAGCCGGACTTTTGTGACGATGAGGGTGTTTTTTCGTATATGTTGTTTATGGCGGCTTCATTTGAGTCGTGTCTTGATCGATGGAATTATAAGGATGTTGACTAGATGACACTACACCTTAGGTATATTTTGAAATGTACTTGTAATTATTTAACTTGGTATTGTTATCACACTCTGGAGACTCACCACAGTTTATATATTACATATAGTTATCACAGTCTTTCGCTTGCAATTTAACTGTCTCTGGAGTATGATATGCTGTTTTGGCTTAATCTCACTCATGTTCACTACTTAAATATAGACAATATTTAATCATCATTCATTTTGTTGCATAAGTGATGCGTTGGAACTCGGGAGTTGAGTTTATGCTCGACCCTCGATTTTCAGGGAGTTACAGTGGCATCAGGGGCCACCAATGATGGATGTGTTGCATCTAGTTGTCCATCCATTTGGTTAGCCTGTCTTAAGGCTTGAGACTAAAAATAAGTCAGATCTAGTGAACAAGTGGACCACACTGCATAAGACAGTGGAGATTGAACGTCCACCATTGAAACCCTTTTGGGTCACAGAGGTTTTTTTTTTTTTTTATCAATATGATATTTGTTTTCCCCCTTAATCCAGGTCTTAGTGACCTTATGATCAGATTGGATGGGGAATAAACTTTATGGTGGGCCTTGTGATTAGTTTAACAGTGGGAACCATTATCGCCACGGTTATTTGTGGTACGGTTCAGATGAACTATTTTCTTGGAAATGCTCTAAAATGATTTTTTTTTAAAAATAAAAATAAAAATAGATGAGTAGTATAGTTGATGTGGCTCACTTGATGTATATGAGTCCCATTGGAGCGGCCCATCTTGATGTATTTGGAGCCCATGGGTAGAGGCCCATTGAGATGTATTTCGAGCCCATGGGTTAAGCCCACCCGATGTATTTGAGGGCCCATTGGTGCGGCCCATTGATATAGCCCATCATGATATATTTTTGGCCCATATGCGGGGCCCACCCATTTGTATTTTTGGCCCAAGCGATGGGGCTCACCTATTGTGTATTTATGGCCCATTAACAAGGCCCATTGTAATGTAATCCCGGCCCATATTTTTGGCCCATATGATGTGGCCCATTGTGATGTAATCGAGGCCCATTGATGTAGCCCACTTAATGTGTGTAAGGCCCATGTGTAGAGCTCACCAATTGTGTATTTGAAGCCCATGGGTTGCGGCCTATATGATGTATTCGAGGCCCATGTGATGCGGCCCATAGTGATGTGTATTAGGCCTTTGTGCGAGGCCATGGGCCCACTTTATGTTCACCTCAATGTGGGCCACTCCTTGGGAGCAATGTTGGTTCAATGTCTACATTGATGGGCGATGATGGTTGAATGTCCATATTGTGACCTTCCTTTAGGCCTTGTTCGGCCGATTGTCGTGACCGATTTGCCGACTCTAATTATCGATCGATCTCGATTGTCGTGACCGATTTGTCGACTTTGATTACCGATCGATTCTGATCGACGTGACCGATTTGTCGATTCTGATTATCAATCGATTTCGATTGTCGTGACCGATTATCGACTCCGATTGACATGACCAATTTACCGATTCTGATTATCAATCGATTCCAATTGTCGTGACCGATTACCGACTCCGATCGGTGACCGATTTGCCGATTCTGATTATCGATCGATTCCGATTGTCGTGACCGATTACCGACTCTGATCGGTGACCGATTTGCCGATTCTGATTATCGATCGATTCCGATTGTTGTGACCGATTATCGACTCTGATTGACGTAACCGATTTGCCAATTCTGATTATCAATTGATTCCGATTGTCGTGACCGATTACCGATTCCGATTGACGTGACCGATTTGCCGATTCTGATTATCAATCGATTCTGATTGTCGTGACCGATTACCAATTCCAATTGACGTGACCGATTTGTCGATTCTGATTATCGAGGCCGATTCTGATTTGTCAAGGCCGATTCCAATTGTCGAGGCCGAGTATCGATGCCGATTTTGAGTGTCGATTCCGACTGTCGAGGCCGACCTCGATTGTCGAGGCCGATTCCGATTGCTAAGACCGATTGTCGTGACCTATATGATGTACATGCGACCCGTAGTTGAGGCCCATTGTGACATGTATTAGGCCCATGATGCATGACCCATTTGATGTATTCAAGAACCATGTGTAGGGCCCACATGTCATGTATTTGAAGCCCATGGGCAAGGCCCATTGTGATGTATTCATGGTCCAGGGGTAAGGCTCATTATGATGTATTCATGGCCTATAGGCAAGGCCCATTGTGATATGTATTAGGCCATGAGTAGGGTCCACCTGTTGTGTATATGTGGCCCTTGAGTAAGGCCCATCGTGTTGTATATTAGGCCTTTGTGTGAGACCGTGGGCCCATCTTATGTTTGGCTCTATGTGGCCATTCCTTGGGGGCAATGTTGGTTAAATGTCCACATTGTCGAGGCCGATTGTTGATGTCGGTTATTAATACCGATTATGAGTATGTGACAGCATAACATCATGATACATGCCCATATGCATTATCTGCATGTTTGTTATGAGATGTGGTTGATCATTGCATATGTCATTGAGCATGTTGTTATGAGACTCCTTGATAGGCGGAGATTTTCTCACATGAGTACATGGTATGTGCAAGATTGATGCATGACTGGATTGTATGACTCATGCATCTTGCATTGTGTGTTGTGATTATTATATACCTTAACGACATCAGGGTCGTAGCCTCCACAGGTATTTCGTGGATGGCCATATGGGACACTGGAAATCTGTTCTACATGGGGTGTTATAGATATCCCTGGGTGAAAGTCTCTAAACCCTCTTGGTTCCAGAGGTTGCTCCAACGTCTAGATCGAGTGGATGCATGAGCGCATGAGGACCGTATACCGTTCGGTCGCGTCTCCCACTGTGTCGTGGTCGGTTGGAAGGGGGTGCGGCCTTACCTGCCTGGGAGGAGGGGGCAATGTTAGGGTGAGTCTTACCAGCTCGAGGAATGTGTGATGAGTTGGACCCGATATTAACAGGCGGATAGTGAGGTCTCTTTCACTCACCTTATTGTGTGCGATGGGGCATCAATCTGGTTTTGAGTATAATAGACCCCGGTGATGATCACAGAGAAGAACTGTACTGATATGTGGACGTATTAAGTAGGAGATTGCATACTCATGCATTCATTTCATTCACTATCCACTCGGACTGGTGGTGCGCAAATAATTGTTGTGTACTTTTACATGGCCAGGATTTTGGTTGGGCGTGCCACTAACCTGAGATCAGGAGTTTACCACATTGAGCCTGACTATCCAAATTTAGGTATGGGACTAGTTTGGATAGAAGTCCCTTGTGATGGACCCCATAGCCTACGATACTACGTACTATCATCCCGACTTCACTCCAGCATGGTCATTTCATTCGCACCGCATATTATATCACATCCGTAGTACTTAGCATTTTGGATTGTATGTTTCTTTATTGATAAGACTGTTAGCATTCATGCCTTGCATCGCATAGCCTTTATACGGATAAAGGCACTCATAGACTTATCAGTATATTTCCACTTATTTCGATATTGTATGATTTATGACATTGCATCCTCAGCATCTAATATTTGGCTTTCTTGACTCCTCATTTGTATAGCTGAATTACATTGCATACCCTGATATCGTATGACTCACGGACTGCCAGTATTTCTGCTTACTCTGATTACTCTGATATTGCTTACTTGGCACTTACCTTGTGCACACACTTTCACCAACCACTAAGCTTTCTATAAGCTTATGCACGATAGATGCGTGCAGGTGGCATTAGGTTACAGCAGCATTGAACTTGGAGCATGCAGTGGACTTATGGAGTTTTGATCTTTGTCATATGTATTTCCCTTTCAGTACTGTATTCAACCGTTTATATTAGTGGATATGTGATGATGATGTTGCCTTTATGATTTGGGTATGCTTGTGGTTATGCCTATTACGAGATAAATGTGCACAAAAAAAATCCTCCTCGTAGCATCCCATGATCGGAATCTGGCACATAAGCGTTGGGAACTGAGAATGGGGTACTACGGAGGCTGTCGGCACCGGATTCGGCGATCGGGATTCCTGTGAATCCGATTTCCGAATTTGGGGCGTGACATTACCTCCTTTTTGGTCTCATACCATAAAATGATTTGAAAAAATAGATGGACGGCATGGATGAAACAAATACATCATCATGGGTCCCACAGATAGATGGATGACATGGATGAAACAAATACATCATCGTGGGCTCTATGGGCTCCACTATGATGTGTGTATTTCATCAATTCCGTTCATCCATTTTTACAGATCATTTTAGGGCTTGATACAAAAAATTAGAGGGATATAAATCTTAGGTGGATAACACCACAAGAAAACAATAATAATTGGATATCCACTATTAAAATCCTCCCAAGGCCCATTGTACTCTTTATTGGACATCCAATTTGTTGATTGGGTCATACAGACCCAGATGAAGGGAAAAAACAAAGATCGAGTTGTCTAAAACTTTTATGGCCCCCAAAAGGTTTTTAATGGTAGATGCTCATTCAACACCGTTTCTTGTAATGTGGTCCACTTGAGATTTGGATTTACCTCCTTTTTGGTCTTATACCGTAAAACGATTTGAAAAAATAGATGGACAGCATGGATAAAACAAATACATCATCATGGGTCCCACAAAGCACCGACCACCAGCCATTGGCTGGTGGCAAGGGGACTGGCCAATCCTTTTCTTGCCACCAGCCCGGTGGCTGGTGGTCGGTGCTCTATGGGCCCCACTATGATATGTGTATTTCATCAATTCCGTTCATCCATTTTTACAGATCATTTTAGGGCTTGATATAAAAAATTAGAGGGATATAAATCTTAGGTGGATAACACCACACAAAAACAATAGTGATTGGATATCCACTATTAAAATCCTGCTAAGGCCCACTCTACTCTTTATTGGACATCTAATCCGTTAATTAGGTCATACAGGCCCAGATGAAGGGAAAAAACAAAGATCAAGTTGATCCAAAACTTTTATGGCCCCCAAAAAGGTTTTTAATGGTAGACACTCATTCAACACCGTTTCCTGTAATGTTGTCCAATTGAGATTTGGATTTACCTCCTTTTTGGTCTCGTACCATAAAATGATTTGAAAAAATGGATGGACTACATGGATGAAACAAATACATCATTATGGGTCCCACAGAGCACCGACCACCAGCCATTAGCTGGTGGCTACTCCCTGCCACCGGCTAAAGGCTGGTGGTCGATGCTCTGTGAGCCCCATTATGATGTGTGTATTTCATCAATTCCGTTCATTCATTTTTACATATCATTTTAGGGCTTGATACCAAAAATTAGAGGGATATAAATCTTAGGTGGATAACACCACAAGAAAACAATAGTGATTGGACATCCACTATTAAAATCCTCCCAAGGCCAACTGTACTCTTTATTGGACATCCAATCTATTGATTAGGTCATATAGACCTAGATGAAGGTAAAAACAAAGATCAGGTTGATCCAAAACTTTTATGGCCCCCAAAAGGTTTTTAATGGTAGACGCTCATTCAACATTGTTTCCTATAATGTGGTCCGCTTGAGATTTGGATTTACCTCCTTTTTGGTCTCGTACGGTAAAATGATTTGAAAAGAATAGATGGACAACATGGATGAAACAAATACATCATCGTAGGTTTCAAATACATCATCGTAGGTCTCACATAGCACAAACCACCAGCCATTGTCCGGTGGCAGAGAAGTAGCCAATCCGTTCTTAGCTGGGGGTCGGTGCTCTGTGGGGCCCATTATGATGTGTGTATTTCATCAATTCCGTTCATCCATTTTTGCATATCATTTTAGGGCTTGATACAAAAAATTAGAGGGATATAAATCTTAGGTGGATAACACCACAGGAAAACAATAGTGATTGGATATCCACTATTAAAATCCTCCTAAGGTCCACTATACTCTTTATTGGACATCCAATCCGTTGATTAGGTCATACAGACTCGGATGAAGGGAAAAAACGAAGATAAGGTTGATCCAAAACTTTTATGGCTCTCGAAAGGTTTTTAATGGTAGACGCTAATTCAACACCGTTTCCTGTAATGTGATCATCGTGGGTCCCACAGAGCACCGACCACCAGATACTAGCTGGTGGCAGGGGAGTAACCAATCCGTTTCCCCATATTAGCTACTGAAGCGCCGTCACCAAGTTTTGCGGGCCCATCATAATGTATGTTTTGTATCCACTCCGTCCATCCATCCGGAGAGATCATTTTAGGGCAAGAGCTAAAGAATGAGTCAAATCCAATGCTCCAGTGGACCCGACTATAGAAAACAGTGAGGAGAGTGACATCCACTGTTAAAAACTTCTAAGGGCGAGGAAAGTTTTCTATCAAGCTGATATTTGTGTTTTACCTTCTTTCATATCTGTGTTAACTCGTGAGTAGTTTGGATTTCAAATAAACATGATGGTGGGCCTTAGAAAGGTTTCAACGGTCTCCCCACTGTTTTCTGTGGTGGGGTCCATTACAGATTTGTATCTACCTTATTCTTTGGATCATGCCCTAAAATGATCTCTCCAAATGGATGGACGGCATGGATACAAAACATACATCACGGTGGAGCCCAAAGAACAACCACATTCAATTCTCTCTCTCCCTGCTGGGTGGACGATAATTGGGGAAACGGATTGGCTACTCCCCTTGCCACCAGCCAATGGCTGGTAGTCGGTGCTCTGTGGTCCCTACCATAATGTATGTGTTTCATCCATGCCGTCCATCTATTTTTATAGATCATTTTATTGTAAGATACAAAAGATGAGTTATATCCCAACCTCAAGTGGACCACATTACCTGAAATAGTGTTGAATGAATGTCGACCATTAAAAACTTTTTAGGGTCTATAAAAGTTTTGGATCAAGCTGATCCTTTTGTTTTCCCTTCATCTAGGTCTGTATGACTTAATTAACATATTGGATGTCAAATAAACAGTACAGTGGGCCTTAGGAGGATTTAAATGATGGATATCCAATAACTATTGTTTTCCTGTTCTGTGGTCCACCTAAGATTTGTATCGCTCTAAATTTTGGAATAAAGCCCTAAAATGATCTATAAAAATAGATGAATGTAATGGATGAAATACATACATTACGGTGGGGGCGACAGAGCACCAACCACCAGCCCCGTGGCTGATGGCAGGCGAGTAGCCATTCCGTTTCCGATGGACGCGGATTTCCTGCCAGAGCCTTTCAAGTTCCGGCGCAAGGATACCGGGTGGGGCCACATCAATGTTTTTGAGAAATCCACCCCGTCCATCCTAATTTAGAGCTCAGTTTAGATTTAAGGATGAAAATTAAGTGTATCCAAAACTCGAATGGGACACACGAGAGGAAACAGTGGACATTTAGTAAGAACCGTTGACGCATTCTCATGGCCATAAAACTTTTGTATGAGGCTATATTTTGTGTGTTTTCACTTCATCGCATTAGGAATGACTTTATAAACCGTTTGGATAGCATATAAACATCAAGGTAGATCTTAGGAAGGTCTCAACGGCAGTAATTTCCTTCCCCAAATTTCCCTCTCGTGTGAAACACTTGAGTTTTGTATCCAACTAATTTTCGATCGTGCGTTCTAAATTAATCTCTGAAAACAGATGTACGGAATGGATTTCTCACATACATTGCAGTAGGCCCCACCCACCATCCTTGCGCAAGAACCTCTTGCGAAAGGCTTTCGTAGGAAATCCGCGTTCCGATTATTGTATCTCATTCTTAATCACCTGTGGACGCGGATTGCGTCCTACCCGGCCGGGACAATAATATGTTTGGAGTAGGACTTTGTGGGGTCCACTGTGTTGTAAGTGTTTTATTCATGTCGTTAAACACTTTTTTCCTGATAATTTTAATATATAAGCCAAAAAATAGGCAGGTCTAAGGCTTACGTGGACCACACCAAAGGAAGATGCACTGATAATGACACCCATCGTTGCAACCTTTCTAAGGGCCAACATGATTTTTTTTTTTTTTTTTTTACCATACAACGTATTCATAAGGTCGTTTAGACGTGGATGAAGTGAAAACGCAAATATCAGCTTGATCTGAAACTTCTCCAGCTCCTAATAAGTTTTTAATGGTGGACGTTCAATTTCCACTTTGTGGTCCACTTAAGCCTTGGACCTGCTTCATTTTTTGGCTCACATATTAAAATTATCAGGAAAAAGCATTTAACGGTGTGGATAAAACACTTACAACACGGTGGACCCACAGAGCCCTCCCAGACGGATTGCCGTCCGGGCGGGGGTAGGACGCAATCCGCGTCCAATCATCCACATGCTGGCCAATGAAACTCCATGAATCAAGGTACAGGCAATCTAGGTCAGCGGCCCCCTCTAGCAACTCAGAGCCCATTGACGGTCCAGATTAATCTTCGTGCAAGGACGCTTTTCACCGCAGATTCCTCCTCATGAACGGTGAGATCTATAGCTCATGCGGTGAGTTGGCATATGTAGATTGGTTTGTCCGGGACACACTTTAGTGGGAGTTACCGTGGAGCGCAAGTTAATGATTTGATGTATATTCATGCCGTCTACCTAATTTTTTCAGCCCAATTTAATGCGTGTTATTAAAAGTTAAGCAGATCCAAGTACCAGAGTGCATGATTAAATGCCTACCATTGAAAACTCCTAATGATGTATAGTATTTTCCTATAAATTTTCTTCTCTATCTAACTTGTTTCTAAGGTCACTCAGATCGGTTTAAAACGAAAATATAAAGATCAACTAAACCTAAAATTTTGGTGGCTTATAATGGTCATTCACCATTGTTTCCAATGAGTTGGTCCACCAGAGATTTGGATCTACTTAAATTTTAAGATCTCAACTTAAATTAATATTGGAAAACGAATGGACAATGTAGATACACTAAAAATTCATCTAAGGTGGCCCCACACCATAAGGGCAACACCCGCTAAGGTTGAAAGACAATTTTTGTAAATAATAGAAATATGAACATTTCCAGTCATAAAATCAGATAAGTCATTTATAGGTGGCTTAATTAATGACCAAATTGCTACCGTTCTTAGTTACAAACAACCGGACGCAGATTAGCCATTGACAGGTTAAGTAGTGATATTTGCTACTGAAGTGATGTCATCACGTTTTGTGCAACCCATCATGATGTATCTTTTGTATCCACATTGTCCATACATTTAGAGAGATCATTTTAGGGTATGATCCAAAAAATGAGGCTGATCCAAGGTTGGGGAGACCCCACCATAGAAAATAGTGGTGAGAGGGATGCCCACAGTTGAAACCTTTCGAAGGTCCACCATGATGTCTATTGAGATCCAACTTATTCATGTGTTAATGCAGACATGAAAGAAGGGAAAACACAAATATTAGCTTGATCAAAAACTTTTGTGGCCCTTAGAACTTTTTAATGGTGGGCGACACTTTCTCTACTATTTTCTGTGGTGGGGTCCTTTCGAGCTTTGGATCTAACTCATTCTTTGGATCATGGCCTAATATAATCTTTTCAAAGGAATGGGCTGCGTAGATACAAAACATAAGGGATGTACACGGACTGAGCTAGCTTGGTTAGCTCGCTCGACTCGACTCGAAAAAGCTCAATTCGACTCGGTTCGAAGTTGAGTTCGAGTCGAGTCGAGCTGATATTTTGGGCTCGAAAATGAGTTCGAGGAGGCCCCAGCCCAACTTGACTCGGATCGAATCCAGCTTGAATCGAACTTGGATCGAACCAGTTTGGTGACTCGGTTACTTTGCCATTGATGTTGCTCACCAATAGTTTGATAAAATGACTCAACCAAATGTGGCTTGTGGCAATGAAGGTTTGGCTAGTGGCGAGGAAGGTTTGACTGGTGATAAGCAAGATATGTATATTAAACAAATATCTTTTTTCTCTTTATATATATATATATATATATATATATATATATATATATATATATATAGGTTTTTATGTTAAAAAATATTTTTAAAATATATATATAAAATCATATATATATATATATTTTATAAATTAAAAAGGATTATAAAGTTGCTCATTTAGTAAATAGTGGTTTGTGGTTTGTGTAATGTTTCAATAACGAACTTGGCTTGAACTCGGCATGAGCTGTTGACCGAACCGATCCGAGCTGGCCAGTTAGGCTTGAGGACTAAGCTGAGTTCAAGCTGAGGTAAGTCGGTGTTCGAGCCGAGTTCGATTCAACTCGATGTCGAGCCGAGTTCGATTCAACTCGATGTACACCTCTAAACATGACGGCACCACTCACTACTCAACCTGTCATAGCTATTAATCCACGTCCCCACAAACAACCGCTCATAAATTATTTATTTATCTCGGTGTTTCGAGTCACTGGAGTTCGGTTTAAATCGCTATCAATAAATTTTCAATGCGCACGCACCACAAGCACATCGATTATTAAATTTTAAGCAAAGCAGTAACATTAGAATAGATGGTAAACGGAAAATTGGAATGTAATAAAAGAAGATTTTAACCATGTGTTGAATTCAAGCCATCAAATACCTTGTTTTTAAGTATCCATCTATCCACTCGGGCAGTTATGCTCATTTCATTGATATCATCTCATCTCTATTCCCCATTCGCACAGGCCCACCGTTTTCGTATGGCTTGTGTACGGTGGATCATTCTGAGGTAACCCGGAGGGAAACGGGCTGGTGGTCGGTGCTCTGTGGGCCCCACCATGATGTATTTGTTTCATCCATTCCGTTCATACATTTTTACAGATCATTTTATTGCTTGATACCAAAAATTAGAGGCATATATATCTCAGGTGGACCACACCACATGAAAACAATAGTATTTGGATATCCATCATTAAAATACTCCTAAGGCCCACTATACTGTTTATTTGACATCTAATATGTTGATTAGATCATATAGGCCAGATGAAGGAAAAAACAAAAATCATCTTGATCCAAACTTTTATGGCCACAAAATGTTTTTTAATGGTCGATGCTCATTCAACACTGTTTCATGTAATGTGGTCCACTTAAGACTGGGATATACCTCATTTTATGTCTAATACCGTAAAATGATCAGTCAAAATAGATGGACGGAATGGATGAAACACATACATCATGTGGGTCCCACGGAGCACCGACCACCAGCCAATGAGTACCCAATCCGCGTCCGAATCGGGGAGGCACTCTCCTTACCCACGGTGGAGTCATTCTCACTCTAGATGAAACGGTGCGCTCTGCACACGGTCAGTTCGGTACTATATACCCTCGTCTTCTCCTTACATCAACTTCCCCCTCCGTCTCTGTCTCTGTCTCCAACCATGGCGAAGGCAACAACGTCTCTGTTGTCCGCACCTATCTCCTCCTTCCTCCTACCCCGCGGGGACACCCTTTTATACTACCTCGCCCTAATGTCCATCGTTTCCCTCCTCTCCCAACACCTCTACCGCTGCTCTGCTCTCTCCCCTCACTTCGAAGGCTTTGAAGGCGACGAAGACGAAGACGAAAATACCTCCGATCCTTCCTTAATTACCGATCTACCCCTCCCCCCTCCCACTCTCACCCAATCCCACTTTGAAGAGACCGACCACGGCCCGCCTTTGAAATCCCAGCCGTCCGATCTTCCGTCCCCAAAACCTTCTTCGTCTGCACCGTCCTTCGAGTATTGGGATGAAGATGAATTTGAAGGCCTCCCTATCGTCACTGATCCGGTCCCGTCCGAGTTCCCCTCCGATCCGACCCCTGCCTCATCTCAGCCGTCCGATCCTATCCCGCCGTCGAAACCGCCGCTCCCCCGCTCTTACACCATTGAGATTGTGTCCGTTTCCTTCCTCATCGCTTTCATCCTTAACTACTTCACTGGGAAGCGTGAGAATGAGAACATTGCGCTGGCATGGGCTGCGAAGTTCGCAACCAAGGATACCATCTTTGAGAAGAATTTCAGCCTCTTGGGCACCGGCGATGGGAACGACACCCCACTGCTGCTGAAAGAAGGACAGGATGTGTTCAAGTTCTATGCAAGTGGGCGGCGCTTCTGCCAGGGCCTGCTTGCTACGATGGAGCTCAAGTGCAGGCACGATCTGATCGCGAGGATCTATAATCTGATCGTCCCAAGCAAAGATTTGATCACGTTCGAGGTCTACATGAACGAGGACAGCATGGATCAGGTGGTTTTCGCATTGGCGAGGAAGAAGGCTGCGAAGGCGATGCAGAAGGAGGTGAGGGATCTTCAGAGGTATGCGAATTTGGTGTCGGTGCCGGCAGGCCGAAAGTGGGTCACGGAGGATCTGGCAGTGGTGGCAGAATCGAAGGAAGTAGCAGGGGATCTTGTCACAGAGGCTGTGCTCGAACAGGTGTGAATCATTTGAATGAGCGTGATCTAATTATTTCCTTCTTTTTCTTATTCTATCTTGACTTTTTTTCTTTTTGGATCATTTAGTTTTCTTTACTACATACGGTTTCATCAATCCTGATTCTGGAGTTATAAAAATATCATAAGTTCTGTGGAGTGCTGTGATGTTTTGGCTGCCGAAGATCCTGATTTGAGTAATAGCAATTACTCTTAGGGGCTGTTTGATTTTTTAATTTCCCTGGTAAATACACGGAATTACCTGATTATTACTTACTATGTCTATTTGAAAGTAGCCAGGAATTACGTTTCGAAAATCGGTCCATACAAACGTTGTTATTATTGATTTAAATATATGGGCCCCACCATGATATATATGAGTTATCCACACCATCCATCCTTTAAAAAAATACATTTTAAGACATGAGCCAAAAAATGAGGAAAAATCAAAAGCTCAAGTGGACCACACCTTAGGAAACAATGATCATTAAAACGTCAATGGTTGAAAGTCGTTTTCTCCCTAGGGCCCACAGTGATGTTTATTTGTCATCCAACCCGTTAATAAGGTCACACAGTCATGGATAAAGTGGAAACAAAAATATCAGTTTGATCCAAAACTTCTGGAGTCTTCAAGAAGCTTTCAATGGTATGAGTTCAATTCGCATTGTTTCCAGTAGTGTGGTCCACTTGATCTTTGGATCTGCCTCTTTTTTTTTGGCTCATGCCCTAAAATGAGTTGGCTAAAGGGATGGACAGTGTGGGTAATACACAAACATCAAGGTGGGCCCCACAATTTAACTTTTTTCCTCCTCGGGTGACATGAGGAGTGCTATAAATGAAAGGTGGCGGTCAAATCACCTTGGAAATCCAACCGGAAACACAGAGGTAAATAATTATTACCCATTTACCTTGAATTACATCTGTAATTAGAAAATCAAACAGGCCCTTGGGGCTCGTTTGGGAGCATGTAAATGGAAGTAAATGGGAAATGGATTTGGAGGAATTGGGAGTAAATGGCTTACACAGTTGTGTTTGGATGAGAGTAAATGAAATGCACTTGAAATCAAAAAATTCTGTTTGGATGGGGGTAAATGAGAGGAATTGGAATGCATTTGAATTTTTTAATATATTCACAAGAATATATGTGATATCCCAAATCAGCTTTAATATCCCAATGTAGTATACATTTGCGATATTCAATAGAATGATTGTAATGAGCCCATTGAAATATATAGCAAAAAATGAGGAAATTTTGAGCCTCGGGTAGGCCACAAACATAAGGATTACAAACAAGCGACTTGCCAACGTTTTAAACCCTCCTTTGGACGGTTTGGATAATTCTTTTGTTGTGATTTTAGTGATGTAGCCAATATTTGGATGATTTCGGCGTATCATTAGCGTGGCACGTGTATGGTGGACATGTGCGTAGTGGCATCTTTGTTTACACGTGCAATTCTCTAATAGAGCTCAAAAAGGCATTTCACCCCTTGTACTTCCAAATCCTTCTCGTAGAGAGGATTTCATTTGCATGCACATTTACTCGCAGTTCATTTCATTTACTTGCATTTACTCCTATCCAAACACACCTCAAATACCATTTACCTCCATTTACTCCCATCCAAACAACCCTGAACTATTTTGGATAGTTTTTGAATATGGCACATGGCTTCGATTAGGGGCCATTTGGATGGGAGTAAATGGAGATAAATGGGGAAAATTGGCAGTAAATGGAGGTAAATGGAGTTTGAGGTGTATTTGGATGAGAGTAAATGCATGGAAATGTAATGAAATGGGAGTAAATGGGCATGTAAATGAAATCTTATCTCCGAGAGAGGAGTTGGAAGTAAATGGGGCGATATGCCCCTTTTGAGTTGCCTCGGAGAGTCGCATGAGTAAACAAAGGTGCTATTACGCACATGTCCTCTATACATGTGGTACATTGATGATACTTCAAAACAATCCAATTATCGGCTGCATCACTAATATCACATGAATAGAATGATCCAAACTGTCCAAAGGTTGACTGCTTAAATGGATGGTTAAAAAATGTTGGCAAGTTGCTTGTTTGTGATCCTTACATTTGTGGCCCACATGAGGCTTGAAATTTCCCCATTTTTTTGCTAAAGTATATATTCTAATGGGCTTATTACAATCATTCTGTTAAATATCACTTACGTACACTAATTTGAGATATTAAAGCTTGGGACATCACATATGTTCTTGTGAATATATTGAAAAATTCCAATGCATTCCAATTCCTCCCATGTACTTCATCCAAGCAGAATATTTGGATTTGAAATGCATTTCATTTACTTCCATCCAAACACATATGAGCAAGCCATTTACTCCCAATTCATTTACCTCCAATTCCATTTCCCATTTACCTACATTTACAAGCTTCCAAACGAGTCCTTAGAGGAAATATGTAATGGTTGGCTAAGTGAAATGGCTTTTTTTCCTTTCTCTTTCTTTCTTTCTTCTTCTTCATCTTTATTATTTATTATTTTTGCTTGTCTTGCAACATTATAGGTGGAGCACACTGTTTTAAATTTTTTATTTTTTGGTTGTCTAGAATGTTTATCTGGGGGGCCTTTAATGAGCGTTGCATTACTCATTTGCGCAACATATATGGTACATGTTCCTACAAGCTTTTGGTACTAGTGGGCTGTACCTCAATCGGTTCGAATTGTTTTGGGCCTGGCATGGAAGCCCAATTGATGCAGAACACATGATTTAATGCTAGCATGTAACATGAAGATTATGAAAGAGTGCATAAAGTAATTCAATCAACAAAAGATGCTAACCCACCAAGTAATTAAGAGTAAACAATAGGAAATAAAATCGGATTTATGCTAAGAAATCACATAAATCAATTAAAACTAGGCCCTATGGAAGGATGAAGCTTCTAATTTAGCATAGGGTTGTCCATACGACTATGGAAATTGAAGATTTTGGAATTAGGGTTTTTAGAAATTGGGGAAAGTAGGAATTCGAGATCTATGGTTTAAGGTAGGGTTATGAATGGGGAATCAAGGGGTTTTGATGTGGGAAGCAAGGGGAAATCAAATGATTGAGTGGTTGTCCGTACGGTCAGCCTAGAGGGCTCGCACGTGTGGGTCATTGGCTAGTGTTTTTTGGATTCTCAGTGGTTGATTTCGGTTGGGGTTGAAGTTGAATGATAAAACGTTGAAGAAAAAGATGATTTGGATGGTCTTGGATAGGAAGGGAAGATGAGAGATGAAGTTTTTGGGAAAATACCTTTTTTGGATAAAAATGAAGAGAGAAGGAAGATGATAGATGGAAGCCTCGCACCTCCGTTGAATGGGGAATAGAATCACACTACACCCAAGCTCCTAATCACATGAAGTATTCTTCAAATCATATAAAGAAGAGAATGCAGTTTTTTTTTCCAAAATAATGGCATTAGGGCTTCACACACCCATCTTTTTCTTTTATAGTTTCAAAAAAGACCTCTTACAAAAAGATGCTCTTAGATAAGATTCTTAACATAAAGACGCTTAATAAATTAAAAGTTGTTCCTAACTCCCTAATGTCAATACAAATATCGGCTATACTAAAAATAATGAAGCATGTAAATAATCTAAATAACTAAACAATTTCGTGGCTCATGGGGTCTACGATCAAGATGTCCGATGATGATGATCTAACAGTCCGATCATTGTGTCCGCCAAGCTCCTATATGCAGCCCACGTGCATCTTCCCAGTGTAGGGTCTTAAAAGATGCATAAACTTGCATGTGGGGTCTTCAACGTGACTAGGAATGTGAATTGGGCCATGTGGGCCCCATATAATGGTTGTCTAGCCATAAGGAGATTGGCTTAGCCCTCCTTTGGTATGGTGCTCTGATGTCCTCATCACCAACTCCTTGGGCTACTGACATAACATCTCGTCTTGCTAACACTCCTATGGAATACTTGGAGAGTGCGAAAATCAATGCTTTCGCAATAAATGTTGATTGTGGGAAGAGATAGTGTGGTAGTCGTCCATGAGAGAGGTACTAGAATGGGTATCTAGGATGTCAGGGACCCTAATGTAAATGTTTATGAAATGTCTTCTATGTTCGGGTTGTGGTTCTAGGCTATAATCTGATTTGTTTTTTAGGATATATTCTTTGTTGCTTTGATATTTGTCATGGCAACTAATCAATAAAAACAATTACTATTATCCTTTAAAAAAGGATCTAGAAAATGATATTGTCAAGGTATTCCATTACGACAATGGAGGGCCACACAACTGTTACGTTATGGGTTGTAACGACCATTATGGCCCTTGTAATGGCCGTTGTGACCATGTAACGATCGATTTTTTTTTTATTTTTTTATTTTTTTATTTTTTTATTTTTTTAAGAAAAAAATTTGAAAAGATATCTGAAAAATTCTAAAAAAATGAGAGGTTTTCAAATGTATATTCTTTTATAGTTTTGAACATGTTTACGATGGCGTAGTGGACCATTCTTTGGTAAGAATGTTGTCTCAGGCTGCTTGATGTTTTATTAACTAGAGAGGCTTAAACAACCTTCGAAATTCATATTTCTAAAGATCTGATATCATATCAATGATTCAATATTAATAAGATTACATTTGACATGAATCTAATGATGAGATAATTATATAGTCATTTTACCACAAACAATCACAGCATAACTGATTTAGGACCACCTCCATAATGGCCCAAAATTCATGCAACCTATGGAACTTACCCGACTAATGCGTATCCTTGACCATTAGAACCATTTTCTTCAAGAAATTTGAGGTAAAAATTAAAAATTAAATTATGATGAATAGTGTCGGGCTTATTTAAGAACATTCGAATGCCCCAGTGGCCCGAAATTCATGTAGTATGTGGAACTCATCACACTAATGCTTATTCCTAACCATTTGACACCATTTCCTTCAAGAAATTGAAGGAAAAAAAAATTAAAAATTAAATTTGGATGAACGGTATCGGGTTGATTTAGGACCACTCGAATGCCCCCAAAATGACTTGAAATTCATGCAATATGTGAAAATCAGTCCACCAATGAATATCCCAACTATTCGACACTCTCTCTCATGAGATTTGAGATGAAAATACAATTAAATTTGGATGAATAGCGTCGGGCCGATTTGGGACTACCCCCAAACCAGGCCAAAATTAATGCAATCTATGGGATTCATCTCGCTAATGTGTATCTCTAAGCATTTGACATCATTCCCCCCAAGAAATTTGAGGAAAAAAAATTTGACCTTATATTCATTAAAAAAATGATCTAAAATTACAAAAAATGCCAAAAAAAAAAAGAAAAGAAAAGAAAGAAAAAGAGATGAAAAATGCAGATTTAGTGCATGAATGATCTAAACTCCATGCATGTATTTGAACGATCTACACTATGTATTTTACATAAAATAAAAATTGCTGGAAATTATATAAAAACCAACAAAAATAAAAAGTTGAAGAATTGTACAAACATGGTCAAATCGAACATGAATTTAGCAAAATTTGGTCCACTTAGTAGTCGAATTAATAATCCAGAGACACGAGTTCGATTCCCCTCCTCGTGCTTTAGCAAAATTTGGTCCACTTAGTAGTCGAATTAATAATCCAGAGACACGAGTTTGATTCCCCTCCTCGTGCTTTACTTGATGCATGTGGTTTGCGGGTGATTGCGTGCATCCACAAGCATTAGTCTTGCCTTACTAAGGGGTGGGGACATGTTGTCATCATAACAAAAATCTTTCAAAAAAAAGTTGAATTAATAAATTTATAGATTAAAATTTTTTTTTCCCCCAAATTTGGCCCCGGATCTTTAACATTGAAAACGGCTTAAATATTTAAGGATTGCACAAATCTACTTGAAAAAGGGTTAAAAATAGTCCCGAGAATCAAAGATATCAAAAAGTGGAGGAGAAATGACAAAAAAAATGGTGAAATAGCCCAAGGGGGCTTATATGGTGGGTCGTTTGGATCATAATGGACTATTACAGGGCTGTTACGGTCCGATTTTTTCAGAACGGGTTGTTACAACCCCATAATGCGTAACGGCTCGAATCATTATCATTATGTAACGGCTGTTATGTAACCATTTTGAATACCTTGGTTGTCAGTTGATTGAAGCTTTGTGCTCTTCACATTTTGTGAATACTATTTTTCAATACTTGATTGTTAGTTGATTAGGGCTTTTTGCTTTTCACAAAATGGAGATTGGTTGATATATCCATCTTAATTATGGAAATGATTGTCTTCCATTCTTCATATGCTTCTCCTTGCACAATTCAACTTTGAATTTTATCTAATCAAGTGTCTAGTCAATACTTGAACACATTATTCCCATGTACTTAGCTCTTAAACCCAATTCCACATTACTTTTTCTCTTTCTACAAGCATCACGTCTTTTTTTTGAGGTGACAACAAAATTTTATTGGAAAAATGTGAAAGAAATACAAAGAGGATGATAAGGCATCATCTTGACAATACGAAGGTGAAGAAACCAATAAGAACCTGAGAATAAGTCATTAGCCTTATTTGCAAAGAGCTTGAGCAATGTATCCTACTTTATTGCTAGCCTTCTTGCTGTCCAAAAGACGATCCTTGTTGAGTTGGACTTATCTTGAGACCTCCAATTGTTACGTTCAATCGTATTTTCCACAAATTGGTGAGGATTAGCTGGCTTAAGGAAGATCTCCTTCATGCCAATCATGTTGTGCCATAACTCTCCAAATGAGCACGGCATAACCCATTTTACTTGAACCTCCAATGCGAAGGGGCAGTGCATGAATAACTGGTCCTCCGACTTTGCTTCTCTATGACATAAGATACAGCCATTTAGAATGATCACGTTCCTTCTTCTCAGGTCATTGATTGTAAGTAGTGTTCCTGGTGTTGCCAATGTTATTAATAATATTGGTGATATTATTGGCATCATTGGGTCAATGATACATGTATTGGAGGTAAAATAAAATTTGTAAAATGTCATTCGATACTCCATACGATATATAGTGTGAGCATCTTTTGGAAAAATTTGCCCCCTCAATTAGTTTCATAGGGCAAAAAACTTTAAATTTTCAAAGGACATAGGAAGACATTTTATATGAAATCATGGGTATTTTGGGAATTGGAAAATGTGGTTCTTGTTCGGCGTAAATTCACATTTCACCCACAAAAAGCTTGCAGTGGTTAGAGTTTTTCTACATCTTTTCAATTCCCTAATGCAATTAGCCCGTAGAACTTCTCTTTGCGTGTAGCTTGCACGAAGCATAGTAGTAGGGAGACTGCAACAAAAGCTCTATGGGGGCCCATTGTGATATTTGTGTGAAATCGATGTCGTCTGTTGTGTTGGCTCATGTTAGGATATGAGCCCAAAATGGAGGCATATCTAAAGCTTGGTGCACCACAACATACGAAAAAGTGGAGATGGGTTGCCCATCGTTGAAACCATTAGTGCCTTCTCTCTTCTCTGTACATGTAGCTTGCACCTTTGCTACAATTTCTCCCTTTATTGTATCGTTGATATCATGTGATATTATTGACAATGTCAGTGTTAATATCTGTAGAATCCAACAAAAAGTACTTGTAAAATCCAATTTATTTGAACTTTTTTGTGGGATCTTTCCCAGGGATGTTTTAAATTAGTGCAATATGTGTGTTGAATTATTACATTATTTCTTAAAAATTAGTGCATTAGCATCATATTTCTACATTAAATATTTTTATCTGATAGTGCAATACAATGGAAACCTATTATGTGCAATTATTTTTGTATATTATGAGTTCTAAGTGTGTAATCATGGTTTTTAACATTTGTTGAGCTATCACTAGAAAATTCCACCATTTTCTAATGTTTCCATCAGACAATGATATTTTAGATGGTATTTGTGATATTATTGAAGATATCATTACATATTTCTATATCCCAAGTCATTGATACATGTAATGATACTGATACTCTGAACACTGATTGCAAGCACCTTGTTCTTACCAATTAACCAAGAAAAGGGAAGGACAAAGATGCTCGAAGGTACCACCTAATGTGAGGAATAGGACCCTGAATCCTAGAAGAGAGAGAACTGCTAATGGATAAATGGAATGATTTAACCAAAAACCGTCCTGAATTATCACAATTCCAAAGTCACTTGTCCTTTCTTATGAAAATCTTTTACATTAATAGTCATTCCTTCCTGCATCAAAACTCAAAACTAAAAACAAAACAAAAAATGATGCTTATTTCCTTTTTGTTTCACTCTCGTACCTTCTCTTGCCTCTATTTATTTATTTATTTTTTAGGTTTTGCTTTCACGTCTTCCCTTTATTTCTTGTCTTTGCTGCTCTTGTGGCTTGATAAGGGTTGACAGGAGAAGTTGTAAAATTTATCTTATTAACTGCCAATAGGTGGGATGAAGTCTCCTGGTGTATGTTCTTTGCAGATGAAGTGGTGCTGGTTGATGAGACCAGGGAGGGATAAACCACTAAGTCAGAGGTTTTGGTCTAAGGCTCTAGTGTTTTGTTAGAACCAAGACAGTATTTGACTGTAACTTTAGTAGGCTTAGAGGAAATAGTAATAGGGGTGAGGCTTTAGTTAACACTGATAGCTAGGTGGATCCGCAAAGTGATTTTTCCACCCCCATTAACTTGGCTCCACCATTCAAAAGCATGGAGAGATCAATGAGGATGTTTTCATTAAAAGTTATTAGTAGTGGAGGTACGTATGGATTGTTGAATGATTGTTGTGTGATAATGAAGCTCAGGCCGTGTTTGCAAACATTAAAATTATTGAAAATCAAGTCGGTTCCATGGATATGGGGTTTTCTGCTATTTGTTTTGTAATAAGTAGTTGTGAAAATTGATCTTCATTATTACGCTTTTCCTCGGAAAATGAGGAAATTAATTTCTTCTAAAAAAGCTAATCCATGGGCATTTCCATAACTATATGAGAAGCCTCTCGCTGTTGACCATTGACATTTTAACATTTTCATTGAAATAAACCAACAAAACAAACAATGTATATTGACAATTGACCTTTCAATATTTCTATTATTTTCCACGTTGACCAATTTCTAGGGGTAGTTTATATTTGTGTTTAGGATTCTTCTTGCCTGAATACCCCTTTAAATAAAACAATATTGATAAAAAAGATTGCCATGAATGCCATCTCGAGTCGTGTCCCACTTCCTCTAAGGTCGTGTTTGGTTTCCAATTTCCGGTGTAATTCAAAGTAAATGAGCCATAATTATCTTTTCAGGGTGTTTGTTTAAGAGAGAATTATGACACAAAATGAGTCAAATACAAATGTAAAGGAAATTGTAATCATTACATTTTTACATACCAAAAGGCCCATTTTTATAGTGATACCCCTGTAAAACAAACAATGGTATAATGTAATCATTGTAGTCAAATGTAAGTGATTACCCACTTCCAGCCAATTATCGTAGTAATGGGAAAACCAAACAAACCCTACAGGAAGCGAAATTGAATAAGATCCAGCATAACCTCTTTAGTTATGCTATTAACATCCCAAATCACTACAATGCCACATGACGCCCTCTCCACATAAAATGTAGAGAGGCCTAATTGCACTTCTTACCTCCCTTTTTGGTTTAAACTATACTTGTTTCGATCTTCTAAATTTTAATTTCCTAAAAAGATACCAGATTAGGTTTGCAACTTGAGCACATTATTTTAACTTGGGACCTTTGGTACATAAAGTGAAGAAAATGTTAAATGGTGGGAGATTTTTCACTGACAAACTGCTCAAGAAAATTTGTCCGTAGTTGGTAAAAAGAGATAAGAATGTTTAGCATCCACAAGTGGTAATTGCCAACTGTGGCACAAGGACGGTGATAAAGTGTGGCAAGGAGAGGCTAGTGATTTGGGGGATGTCATGGGGACAAAGCCACATAAATGGAAGTATTGCATCGACACTTCAGGAAGTGGATGTAGATGAGTCGGATTGAGTGTATAGGGGAAGGGTGCATGAGGTAAGGGGGAGTCAACAATGGGCTTTTGAGACTTCGATCTAGGTGGGTAAAGCAGTTGGAGCGTCTTTTGGGAAGAAAGAAGACAATCTCAAGCTCTCTTTTTTTTTTTTGGTTAGCCTGTTAGTACACCCCCACTGTCAGTTGACACTTCACTGTTAGCCACCCCCACTAGGGATCGATACCAAGACCTCAAGTGTTGAAACGAGGTATCTTTCACTCAGTCTACCACTCTTAAGCTCTATTTAATTTCCTCGAAGAAAGGGAGAAGTAGAATATTAATTTGGTGCAAAATCATACAAGAAGAAACTAAGGAGGTATTTCGATATGAAGAACCAAAACACGGATATGGAAAACTTGTTGGAAAGTGGGCAACGTGGAAAATTACGGAAATATTGAAGGTCAATAGTCAATATATATTGTTTATCTTGCACAGTTAATTTCAATGGAAATGTTGAAAAGTCAATGATCAACTACAAGAGGCGTTTCTCATTATTGTGGAAATGCCTATGGATTGGCTTTTTGGGAAGAAACCAATTCACTCATTTTTCGTGGAAAAGCATAATAATGATAGTCAATTTCCATAGCTGCTTTTTACAATGCAAACATAAAAAAACTCTACATCTGTTGAAATTGATTTTATTGCCAACTTTCCGAATAGCCCTTAGGAGGAAATTGTAAATTGATGAGTCTTAATTCATCAATCAACTACGATAATGGGGGAAGTTTAGTCATGCTCATCTCCTGGGAGTGAGTTTCGAAATTAAATAAGAAAATGAGGTAGGGGTAATCAGTCGGTTTCAAGAATGAATCTTCTCACATGGAATGTTAGGCGGATGGACTATCTAGTGAAGGATCACAAATATGCAAGATTTGTAAGGTTGAGGAGGTGCAAATAGGGGGTTGAATGAAAAATGAGGGAAAGGTAATTGGTAGGTTTCAAGAATAAATCTTCTCACGTCGAATGCTAAGTGGATGCACTATCTTGTGAAGAGAACACACATACGTGAGATTTGTACGGTTGAGAAGGAGGAGATGCAAATCGTTATTCCATTCTTGTAGACAAAATGCATTAGGTAAATATCTCAACCTGTTGATATGTTTCCTCCCATTTTTATTGTGGGCGCAATAGTTCGAACTGGTTTTACTGGATTCTATTTGGGCATTAGGAGGCATAGTAGTGGATTGGAGAGCAGATGCAGTCTGTAAATTGGATGAGCTTGTGGGGCAATTTATAGTTTCTGTTCTCTTATGAGAAATTAACATGAGCTTCAGGTGGAAATTTATAGTAGTTTATGGGCCGTGTATCCAAAGCCAACGTGGTTGACTTTCTATGGGAGTTGAATAGCTTTAGGAATAAATGGGGATGAACCTTGGCACATGAGTGTAGATTCCAATGTGATTAGATTTTCTCATGGGAGGAGAGGTGGATGTAGAACCTCCCTTGGTATGAGCGAGTTTTCAGACTGGGTGGATAGTCATAGGCTCGTTGCCCTTTGTGGGGTTTGCCATTTTAGCTGGACTAACAATGAAGACCATTTCTTGGGGGTGATCTAAGTGGCTATCTCGAGGCCTACCTTAGGCTATTTATCTTGTTATTTTAGAAACAAATTGTGTATTGTGGGGAGTGATACCATTTTGGTTCGACTTGATGTAGCTTGAAGAGGAAGTTTTTGTTGTAAAAGTGAAGGATTGGTGGGCCGCTCTATTCATGTGGAAGAGTGGGCTAGTCATAGATTGACTATGAAACCAAAGAAACCACGAGGTTTCATCAAGGAGTAGAAAAAGATCACTTTGGTACACCGAAACGGTTAAAGCCTTGATTCCATTGGAGATCCAATCCTTGATGTTAAGGAAGAAATCTCCGTGTCAAAAATGAAGGATAAATTCGAAAGAGTTGCATTAAAGCTAGAACGTAATAAGAAAATGAGAGAGGAGATCAAGTGGCAGTAGAGATCAATGGTAGTGTGGCTAAAGGAAGGGGATAAAAATATTTATTTTTTATTTTTATGACATGGCTAATGCGAGAAGGTGAATTCACCGCATGGTGTTGTTGGGAGAAGGATGGAGGAGAAGTAGTGGATATGATATATTGTCATGGACGTCTTATAATGCTCTTGTCTATCAATGGCTGGAATAGTCGGTTTTTTTTTTTTTTTTTTTGGGGGGGGGGGGGGGAGATCAATTTGGCTAAAAAATATGTTTATCACTCACGTACTAAACATATCGATGTGCATTACAATTTTATCCGACAGGTACTTAAAGAAGAAGGCGTGACTCTACATAAAATTCACACGAGCGTGAATTTGGCTGACATGCTCACTAAGGTGATTCTTATAAAGAAGTTCAAGTTTTATGCAACTTCTTTGGGCTTGGCAAAGGCGTAAAAAGGAAGACGGAGTATGCACGAGAAGTGATGGTGGAGCTATGATGTAAGGCGAAATTAGAGAGATGAGGAAAAAGGAGCTATGAAGAGTGAATATTAAAGACATGCTAAAGATTGTTGTTGATGTCTCAAATCTGTAAACAACATGGTCTGTCGACGCCATCAACAGACCACTCGATGCCATCGGGAAAATCCAAAAAATCCATGTTTTATTGCTGGAATGTTTTGGTGTTTTCTCAATGCCATCGAAGGTGTTCGATGCCATTGACAGATCGTCGATGCCATCTAAGTCCCATTGAAGGTGCCATCGAGCGAGTGCAGAAGATTGCGTAAGTGCGGGATTTGTTTTCTATTCCGATTGTGATATTCGATTTTATGTTATATATATCGGGTGTAATCGGAATTTGGGTAGAAAGAGTGGCGTTCTAGGTTTTCTAAATTCATTCCTAAGGGTTTCAAGGGCATAACTTGGCTTGTGAGGAAGATTCGAGTCTTGTTCGAATTGGTAATCTCTATCTCTTGTAATTTTCTGCTTTCATAGTGCGTTACTGTCACTCTGTGTTGTGGTTTTTTCCCGCAAGGTTTTTTCCACGTAAATTTCGGTTTGTTTGTGTTTGAACTTGGTTGTGCGATTGGAGTACTTTGCTTGATTCAACTGTGTGTGCCTCCGCGGTTTCCCAACAATATACCACTATAAAATCAAGGATAGCTTTCTCCATCTCATTTCTTCTCGCAAAATCATGTCCTCCATGTAACCTCTCATATCCTTTACTTTCTTTTCCTATATGATATTTTAAATCTCCTCCTACAAATATCCTTTCTCCATTCGGAATTTCTTGCATTAGTCCATTCATATCCTCTCAGAATTGTCTGTTGATTCTACCCTTTACCCTAGCTTGCGGTGCATGTGCACTAAATCTCCTCTCCGAACACAAGTTTTATTAATAAAATCCTATTACTTACTCTTTTAACTTCTATAGGTGCAATGTAATAGACTATTACATAGGTTGATTACGATCAAGTGTTATCTAATAATCTATTACATAGGTTGATTACAATCAATGAGTTGTGTATGGATTGTTGACCTTATTTATTTTTAGCCATTCATTTTAAGCCGGAAATCAGATGCCTACGATTCTTTGAAGACTGATCCTTCATGGTGGGGCCACCAGATGAAATGTTTGGATCACGGAAAGGCAGGCCTTGGCTGCTCAGAACGCTGTAAAAACTCTGCTAGTTCATGTTAAGTACTGTATGTTTCCTTGGGGACAGTCCATTTGAACTCTGTAGTCAAAGGTCTCATGGACATGAGGCATAAATCACACGCCACAATGAAGTCAAAGGTTGTACCCAGTGCAACTTTTTCTCAAGAATATCATTGGATAATACACCATGTAATTGATGAACAACATCCACGATAGTTTAGTCACACCAAGATAATTGTCCTACATTGTGTACACTCAAGAGGTTTATCATAATCAAATTTATCCTGTCCTGAATTGCAAACCCATTTTGATTGCCTAAGTAACCTTTTTGACCCACATCATGTCATGGTTTGTCTGATTTCGTTCTCACTTATTGCATGACTAAGGCAACTGTGTATTGGCGGGGTGACTTTCTCATTATGCTTTTGTAACATATTTTTGATCTATGTTTTGAACATGTTTTTATATCATTTACTATAAAATTTGGGTACGGATGAGCAACATCGGACATGGATCCCATACTGATGGCAATGTCGTCTCATACCTGACAAAGGTGCACCAAGGGATTCGAAGGATCCAAGCATCATAGGTACCATCTTATACATCTGTGCATAATGAACGACCATGACAATCATAATTAAGTATGCTACAGGAGGAGCCCATTCAATGATATATGGGATAAGGGCATTCAATGATATATGGGATAAGGGGGACCATTTATGTAAAATAGATCAAAGGCCATAAAAAAAAATAAAAAAATCTAGCAATCATGTCAGTGGGTCTAACCTTGTCTCGGTTCAGTAATTTCAAGCAAAACAAGGTTTTAGAACATTACGGCGCTTTGGCATGTTCTACAGAAAAGGATTGTCAATTTGTAAATACAGAGAAAGATATGAGTGTGGAGATGCACTGCATTAGGAATGTAGTAACTCCTTGTGTCACTGATGGATTATGCTGATGTTGCTCAGCCTCGACCATGAGTCATCATGGCTGAATATCTGTGGTTCTTTCCTGTGTTTTCCACGACATTTCAGGGAAGGGGAAGGGAAGCAGGCAGACATAAGGATTGCCTTTCTTTTCTTCTTCTTGTCCTTTGTTGCCCTTGTCCTGTTTCACTCTTTTCTTTCAAATATAGGGTGCTGAGTCATATAGGTGTGGATATCCTGGGGAGGAAACATGATTTCTTTATTAGTTGATATGGGGCAGTAAAGATCAAAGAAAGTGGAATCATATGATTCTTGACCCAAGATATGCATAGTTTCTGTGGGTTTGAGTCTCTAAAAGTGGTCATCTAGACTATTGATTTATTGTTCTCCTTTTTGCCTGGATGATGTCCCAAAAATCTCCTAGGGTGGAAGAGCCTAGCCATCATCCCATACTTCATGTTTTCGTATAGCTTTTTTAATTCCACAACTTTCTATTTGCAGTCCACCAAGGAAAGGGTTAGGATTATTCCATCGATGAGATATTTGAGACACGGGCTGTCTACTGTTGTTCCATCAGGTCAATGGTCTGGATCTCCAAACCATGGGCCCCAGTTGTATAAATCAAGGACCAGAGGGTTCTACACATCCCAGGTCGAGGATCATATAATTATGGCCAGTGTTCGAAATATCGGTATCGCGTTACATATCGCACCCTTGGGATATATATATATATATATATATATATATATATATATATATATATATATATATATATATCGGTTATCGCTTGGGATATATCGGTTGTATCACATAATGTATTGATATTGTTGGAAACATGGGGAAACATTGGAAATTGGTTGAAATTTTCAATGAAATTTCAGCGATTGTTAAAAAAGACATCATTAGAGGCTTACAAATCAAAACATTACAAAAAAAAAAAAAAAAAAAAAAAAACAAGTGCACATAATATGTTTTCTTTGTATGGGGTCCTAATCTGTGTTGTCTAACTAAAATGATGTAAGTGTATTCAAAGTTTATTCATATAATTTATAAATGTAAGAAAGATGTGTGGAAATACAAACAATACATTCAAAAGCAAAAGAAAAATCACTAGATCAGGTTACATACATGTTTGATTTTATGTTTGGACATAAAGATTGCAACCGATTTGCGATAAATTGAGAAATTTTTTAATTTTTTCAATTTTCCACAACTCGGTCCTTCTCCAAATCTAATCGAAGCTTCCAATCCATGATTTTTTATGTAAAACATGAAAATCATGGATTTGGAACAATTTGACACTAATTTAACATAATTTATTGGAAAAAAAATAATTGGAAAAAAAAAATGTTTATCGGATTGAACATGTGGGATATATCCCACTACTTATGTGTTTTGTATCGCACATGTGGGATATATCAGCCGATATTGTCGATATTTAAAACACTGATTATGGCAAAGGTTGATCCATGAACCTTTCTGTTAGAAGGAATTATTGGATCCTTGACCTGAGGCTTTGCATAGTGCACGGGTTCAATTCTGGCAAGTGTGGCCTATGGTTCAGTAGTCTAGACTGTTGGTCTACTGTGTCCAAGTATGGATGGATTGTGTCCCACTCCCACAAATATCATTGATAGGATGGTCCTAAGCTTTTGATTTGTGGCCTGCAGGTAGATGCTTAAGAAGAGATATGGAGCTACAGTCCACATTATACTGAAAATGTCCCAATATCAAAAGTCCATGATCTTCCAATCCATGAGTTTTTTTTTTTTTGTCACACGGTTGATCCACATCAGGATGCCACTGACCAGCAGTCTGGATTACTGAACCATTGGTGCCACTTGTCAGAACTGAAGACTCGAGTATACTCTGAAGCCTTTGGTAGAAGAACCTACTGTTCCTCTTCGAGGAGGCTTTTGGTTGTAGATTTTGTGGGAGAGAAAACATGGATGACTCATGTTACAGAGAACTAGGATTCACTACACGGGGTAAATATGATTGCTTTGTTTGATTATAGATGAACAGGCAAGGATCAAGAACAGAATGATATGTATAGGTTTCCCATAGGAGGGGCATTGCCTCATTGCCCACACATACTGGTGATTCACAGGTTCCATGACTTGGGTGTGAAGTTGAAAGCTTTTCGCAAAGATGCTGATCCGCATGCACTTGTAATGAGCAATTCAGTACAATTAAATCAAGAAAATGATGAAAGGAAAAATTGAATAAAAAGAGGAGAGAAGGGGTGTTTAGTCACTAATAAAAGACAACAAGACGAGAAAAAAGGAGTACATGGAAGAACAAAAGATCTATGGTGCCTTAAGTAGCAACTTCTGTCAGAAGTGTTTCTCCTAGTGTGTGTGGTGCATGTCTTGGCTACAAAAGATTATACCTTAGGCAAAGGGAAGTGTTGAATTTTTTTCTTTCAGCTTCAGTATTCTGCTTGGGCCCACCTTGCATACTGGTTCAGAATTTTGGTTTGTTCCTAATATGTTATATTTACCCTGCTTTGCTTTTTATGCCACCTTTCTAGATTTAAGTACTCAGCCAACTTTCCAATGGCTTGGCTGTGGATGTGGCAGCTTTGCTAAATTGGATGCTACTGTGAGATTGCATGTATGAAGATATCATAAACACTTCCTTTTCCCTTCAATATTAACATAGTTTTCTTCTCAGTTTGTGGAACTTATTTTATTTTATTTTTTTCTTTTTTCACGTAGTTTTCTTCCCAGTTTGCGAATCTTAAATTCTTTATTTATTTATTTATTTTTTCTTTTCTCTCTTGAAGTATGGATCATAAATCGTTTTTGGCATCCATTGCTTCTGCAATAACTATGAATTGCTTCACTACACTACAACTCTTGAGGCCATTTATTTCAGTAAGGCATATATATTGCTAGGTGAATTCAATTTGGATCTGGTCAGGCCACCGTCTTAAGTCCAGATATCCAACTTGTCCAGGCAAAACAGTAAGTGAAAACTGCAAAAGAAGATCCATTTTGAACTTTGCTTAACCTTCAGATGCAGGTGGTGTGCTCCCTCCTTTCTCTAAAATAAATAAATAATAATAATAATAATAAAGAAAAAAAAAGCTTCACATGAATGTCCTTAAAATACTTTTGCTCAAAACCTTTATTTGTGAAAAATCAGCCAACTTTACTGGCATTGTAATGTTTACCAGCAGCTAAAGGGAGAAGTCAGAAAATGAAGCATGCAAACACTTCCACCAAGGTTCTGTGCAAATATGCAAATCTTTAGGGCCTCTTGGGATGCTGACTCCAAAATGGGATTTATTATTATTATTATTATTTTTTTTTCCGGTGGAAACACATGTTTTTTCTGGGGGCTAGCTAGCTATATTCTCTCTGCTGCTGGGTCTCTGAAGCAATTATCTGTTGCTCTTCAAGGATGTGATTTCAGTGAATTACATAACATAGCTTATGATCTAAATTCGGTCTTGTCTAGGTGTTTGGCGACAAAGCATTTGAGAAGTACGGGAAGTGGTTCATTTCATTGCATTTCTCCGATCAACACTCTGGCTCTTACCGGAAGGTGCTGATGTTCAAGTTTGCTCTACCCGATGCAAACAACATGGCTGACCTGACGAGATTGGTGGCCCTTGTACCCTATTATATCGATCTAATTGGTCGATACAAGCTCAGCCCACAGGTGGGTCTTGGGCCTGTAAACACATAATCCAATTGCAGGCTGCTCGGTATCAGTTCGACTCATTTGTTGATTTGCTCTGATTCATATGTTGCAGGCCCGCTCCAAGACAGAAGCAGCTAGATCGAAGGCAGCCCAGGAGGCATATAAAGAACTACAGTTTGCTAGGCAAGAAGCATTGCAGAAGAAGAAGGCAGAGAGGAGGAAGACGATGGAAGAGGCCGAGGCGAAGCTCAGCGCTGAGGCTATTCGAAAGAAGGAAGAGAGAGAGCGCGCCAGGCAGATGAAGAAGGCCGGTCCCAAAGTGAAGATGACTCGTGCCCACTAGGTCTAGACCAGTTGCATTTTCCTGTAAGCTACTGACCTTTCTGTTTTAGAGCCCAGTTTCCTTGGGTCCTATATGTCATCTTCCTAGCCAAAGTTTGATTAACAGTGTTCCATTAGGCCCCACAAGCTGTACCTTATTCTTCTCTTTAAATAGTTGAATCTTTGACATCAGGACATATATCTACTGTTCTGAAATTCATTTTTGGGCGCCTGTTGTCAATCGTGGAAGATCCTTGCCCGCGAGTCGCAAATCACATTCATCCAGATTGTTTTGCTGCATGGGCAGCCTATGTGGCTACATGGTCAGATGATCTGAGTGGTCTGTCTGGTGGCAACCATGGTGGATGAGCTGTGGTCCAAAACTGCAACCATCAGATCCCATTTTTCCTGTTGAATATGGAGAGTCTGACTGTTTAATCGGAAGGCTCCACCAGCTGGATGGTCAGTATCACATGTTTTGGACCATAGAACATCCATGGTATACTGCCCGATGGATGTATGGTTGGGATCATCTGAGCAAGCACCCATGTGTGCCCCGTAAAGGGATGCTTGTTGGGTTAACCTGAGCCAATTCAGGTGTCAGGGTCATTAAGAAAATAATCTCTTTTGACTTTTTTAACCCTTGAGCTAACTTTAGCCACTATTGACTTACATAGGGTATTATGTTGCCTGCCGCTACTAGCGGCTAAAGGGCAAAAGGTAAAAATAGGATGACTTGGATACTTGGATGATGTCTCCACATATACTTCTACCAAGCCGGGGCTTTACACAAATATTCAATTTGTAAAGGACTTTTGGGTGCACAGCCGAACATATTATTTATTTATTTATTTTTAATTTTTTTTGGGTGAATTTCCCTATTTAACTTTCAAATTACTATATTTCTCCTGTGGCATGCTGGTTCTCCTCCTGTGAATGTTTGAATGTCTCAATTGGACTTTGGAGGTGGGGAAATGGTGCTGCAACCATCGATAAGTTCCCATGGGTGGTGGGACCCATGGCTACTTTTGTGAACAAAACAAAATGTGTGCAGGCACATGTAGGGTTGAGTGCAATGGATTTTAGGGGCACCTCATCAAATCCTCTTTAAGTCTTTTATTTATTTATTTATTATTATTATTATTATTATTATTATTATTATTATTATTCATCTTTCCAGAGCTAGAAAAGATATGTTAAGATTCCATGGGTTCAGGTCTTGAGTTCTCAGGTGACAACATTCTTAGAATCCCCATTCCCAATTAAAGGGCTGATGAAATTGTTGAAGAAAATCCTCAAATTCTCAGCCATTGAAAAAATAAAAATCTTATTCCCAGTACATTGATTGAAAGCTAGTCTTTTATGCCCTGTTTGGTATGTATCAAAGATCTTGATCTCTAATACATGATCACTGTTAAGATGAACTCCTCATGTATGATAGAACAGTATCTTTAACATAAATGATCTAGTGCCACTAGTCGCATTGGAAATCTTAATTCAACTATCTGAACTGGCCATTAAGTTGGGTGCACGTTTGATAGGATACCATCCAAAATCACTCATCAATGGATTGGTTTGTCTGTATTTTTACTATTGAAAATTAAAAAAAAAAAAAAAAAAAAAAAAACCAAAGGCAGCTGTCTCCCTTTCACAACTCTCTGGCTAATTCGGTTGTGACAATCCTCAGTCACAAGGCAACCCTTGTACACACCAATACGCGTGCTACTATCGGTGTCAAAGGTCCAACCCGTCCGTCAGTTGCATCCCACCTTGTAGATGGTCTTGACCCAAAGTTTAAGCTGGTCGGCTAATCAGGTGGCCTAAAATGCATGAAAATAGATGAATGCGTAATATGATTGGGAGAGATTATTTTCACCAGTCAAATATCCTTCACTTTGGCATACCTAAGTTTGAATTTTCAAACTGAAACATCTAGGGCTAGATCTTGTGATAGTGCACAACCATTTTCAAATGTTTGGTGACTCATCATCCTCACATGTGGTACTCATGTATGACCTTCTAGACCATTCAAATTGTGGGGCACATTGGATTGGTCATCTCTAAATTCACACTGATCAGAACTTCCTAGCCATCTAATTGATGACTATCAAACCCGTGCTTGAAACTAAGATAGTGAGCAATCTCAATTCCAAGGGCAAATTTAGATAGAAATTCTGTAGGTTATTTATTATTATTATTATTTTTTTTCTGTTGCTGGATTTAAGCGTGTACGTTGTTGTATCAGTGAGATAGTTACACCCCTTGGTGTGAACAAGTGCAAGAGGCTCTCGATGCATTATCCCAATGATATAATGCCTAGCAAATGGATCTCTATAGCGTGCATAGACCGTGTAAATTCAAGTGCTAATACCGCACTAACACTTCATTCCTTATGCCCAAAATGAAAAGAAAAACCGCGGGAAACAATGAGATCTCTAGAGAGAGGAGATTTTTTTGTTTCCATAATTCATATAGGTATTATCTTAAATTTAGTTATATGTACTCTCTTAAGAATGAACCATATAGAATAAAAGGCTTTCTCCATAATACTAGAAGACAAACAAAACTTAGCAACATTGCATTTACAAACAATCTAAGAATGTAACGTACAAAATAAAAGGGTTTTCTCATTTTGTTGAGTTGAATAGAGAATAATAATTTGAAAGATTAATTTGGAAAAAATATTAAAGTCGCTCAAAGTGTATTCACCACATTATTATTTTGAAGGATTTTGATTTTGATTTTTTTTTTTTATTTAATTGGTTTTTTACTTCAATTTTGAAAATTATGAATTAAAAGTGCTTCGTTCTTAGATTTTAATAGGTACATATATGCATATTTAGAATAATCATCAATGAAGGTAATAAAATATTTATTATATTCTCTTGTAAGAGTTTGAGATCACATGTCTACGTGGATTCATCCAAGTAATTTGGAATTCCTTTTGATACAATTTTTTTTTTTTTTTTTGGTTATTTGGATTGAAAACATTATTTACACTTTTTGAATTTGTTATTTTTTAAGTTTACAAGAATACCACAATCAACCATAATTGTAATCAATTTAGCATCACATGTCATAGTCTACCATGCCACAACGAGATAGTGCACACCATGTAAGAAAAGAAGACGATGCTTTATTTGATTTTACATTCAATTTGAATAAGCATAATCTTTACCAACAAATGAGACGTTCTTGATTATTATGACTTGATTTGCTTTAGACTTGCTTTGTTCAAAAGATAATTCGAAATAAGGTTCTTGTGCATGTCTGGAATGTGAAGGACATTTATTAAGATAATGGTTTTTGAATATTAATTCAACCATTTTAAGTGCAATTATCACTGCGTGAAAATGGGCGAAAAAAGACGAGAAAATTAGATGGCATTTACCATCGAATACGGTTTTAGTTATTCGATGGAAAATGCTATCGAATTTTTGAAACTAGGTATAAACAAATCATTGGGCCTTAGAGAATTTTAATGATGCCCAACCCTCTCCTATGGTACCCCCCCCCCCCCCCCTCTCTCTCTCTCTCTCTCTCTTTAAAATTGGATGAACGTCCATCTCTCTCCCCCATAAAGAAGTTTCATTTAAAAGTTGATTTTGTATTGAGCAAACAATTTAAAGGGCCATATTAACTTGAGACGAATTTTGACTCATCTAACTTGTTTAGACCCGACTCGATCTGAACTGAGTGGGTGATTTGATCCAAACCGAGTAGACTTCGTCCAATCTTAACTCAAACCAAGTCGAGTTTGGGTCACCCAGTAACTCGACTCGACTCAAAATCCAACTCGGTATTGACTCAACTCGATTTCAAACTCGAGTCGCACACATGTGTATAAAACTCGGATACGGCGTTTCTGATCTAAGATGCCATGAAAAGAAAAACGATGGAGATGAGATCTCTAAAGAGAAGTGCACCTAGGTTTTTGTTTCCAGTTCATGATTTCGGCTTTAGTGGATACTCTCTTAAGAATGAAACATGTAGACTCGGCTGTCTCCACTAATACTAGACCAACTTAGTACTTGTGATTGGCTCAAAATCGGTTTGGATTAAAGGGTTTTCTCAGGCCGTTGACCCGACTCGAGAATAATTTGGGTTAGGCATGGTGGACTCAAAGTGTATTCACGACATTATTATTTCGGATTTTGGATTTTTTTAAATTTATTTAATCGGTTTCTATTTCAAAATTATGATCAAGTCGGTCATTCTTAGATTTTAATAACATCGGTCCATATTTAGAATGACTCAATGATGGTAATAAAATATTTATTACCCTCCTCCCTTCCCCCTCTCTCCCTTCCTCCAAGTAATTTGCCTTTTGATACAATTTCTCTCTCTCTCTCTCTCTTATCTCTTTTTGATTGGGTATCTTTATCGGCAAGAATACTCGACCATATCTCTCAATTTAGCTCACTCTCTCTCTACTCCACAACTAGACTTGTACACAAATTGAGTTAAGACGATGCTTTACTTGATTTTAACTTGCTCAACTTGACTTTACCAACTTGAAATTGGGTTAGTTGACTTAATTTGCTTTAGATTTTTTGTTCAAAAGATTTGAAAAAAGGTTTTTCCGAGCCAAGTCTATTAAGATAAGCGAATATTAACCCGAAGTGCACTCGACTGGCTCGAACTTAACTCAGAACATTTACCATCGAATACGGTTTCGGTGGAAAATGCTATCGACTTGGATTGGTTTCACTTAGTATAAATATTTTGTATATATTTATATATTTAAATAAATTATATATTATATTATATATATATATATATGGGAAAAGGTACAATGCGACTCATCTAACTTGACAATAAGCTCAAACCGAGTGAGGTCTTCGTCCAATGTTAACCCCAAGTCCGTGAGTGTGTTTCCCAACCATCAACAACTCGTGCATTTGATGGGTCCCCTTTAAATTACGGGATGTCCCAAAAAACAGGATATACGTTTCGATCTCGGTGGGCCATACCATCTAAAATTATGTGAAGACACCGCAAAACATATAAAAGCACTTGGTGGGGCCACCTAGGTTTTCGAGTTGTGATTTCCACCCGGCCATGACGACTTCAGTTTTACGACTATGCACTTGAAACTTGTGTCAAACTCGATGGACCCTCATTCAAGTGGGACACACATAATGGATGGGTTTATTTTCAAACCACATCTCGGTGGGCCCTCAAAAATGGTTATGAATGTTTTCTCTCTCCCTCCCTCAGGTGCACGACCCTCTCTCTCTCTCTCTCTATCGTATCTGTCGCCCTCACAAGTCGGGATTGACTTGATTTTTGAGTTACCTAGGCTCCACGATGGAATGATGCATCGGCCGATGGGGTAGATGTTCCAAGTCTAAGCTAGCATCACGGTGGGGCCCACAACTCAAACTCGACCTCATGGGGTTTCGTATAAATATCGTATATATTTATATATTTAAATAAATGATATATTATTATGATATATATATATAAAATGCTCGTAGGTTTGAACTCGAACTTGACTCGAAAGATCGAGTTCAAGCTCGGCTCGAACTTGGCTCAAGCTGGCTTGACCTATTAACCGAGCCAAGCTGAGCTAGGCCTAGCTCGACTTGGTTTGACTCGTGTACAACTCTACTCTCGGCGCTGTCTCTATCTCTCTTGGTAAGCCTTAACACTAGCTCATTAGCTCTTTTGAACTATGAATTAGTGGTCCTAAAAGGACCAGCAAGTGGACCCACTAGATGGTGATGCTCCCCATTGGATACATATGTGACCCATTATTCAAAGATCTTGACTGTTGATTGTTAAGCCACACCATGGATGGGCTCCACTCCTGCCCTTTTAGATAGATGTTTACATTTCTTTTCCTTAATTGTCTATTTGTATACTACTAATAGAAAGGTGTGCATTTGATTTTGTCTTCATGTGTATGAAATTCTGAATATGAGTAAATAGTGCATATGATTCCTTTCTTAAGGAATCCAGAGAAATCACAACAATTGATTTTGTATGCATATTCCATGCAAGTCTATAATGTAAACATACTCTCTAGTCCACACTTTGATTGTAAATTTTAATAACTTAATTAATTTTTCTCACATCTAGATAGTTTATCTAAATCTTTGACACAATGGATGTGCTACATGGCAAGAATCCCACCAATCAAAGATATGTACGATCCACACAAAGGGTGTTTAGAAACAATGGTCCACATTGCAACACCATCGTTTAAGCGGTGTAAATATTCATTCAATGAGATTTGTTCAACATAGCTCATTAATGTTGGGGCCTACTTGATGAATGGTTTGGATCACCACATGGTGAGGCATAAAGAACAATGAGAGAATGCATATCACAAGATTTATTAATCAACTTTGATTTAGTGGGCCCCACCAATGTTTCAAAATATTTCAGAAAAATAGAGGTTTTGATCGTGGGGAAAAAAGATCAAGTTTATTTGATTTTGTGCAAAGTATTGAATTATGTATAAAGTTGTGTTTCGAATGAAATTTTCCTCTAGATGATTAGACATGTATTTCTTTCATTTCAATAACTTTATGACTAATTAGGATCCTTTTTGAACCACAAGATGGATCGGCAACAACCCACCTTTAAACTCATGAAGTGAGCTAGTTTTAGGCCCGCTTATTTATTCCGATCGCCTTTATCTTCAAATATATGATGAATGGATGGATTTGATTTCAATGTTCTAAAAATGGGCTATTGGATGACCCATTTTAAAGATAAGCAACTTATGCTTTAAGTAGCTAATATTGATTTTTTACTTATTAAACTGAAGTGATTAAGTAACTTTAAATAAACTGCTACTTATAATTGATCATAAACCAAAACTTACTACCACCGTAAGTAGAAAAAGTAACTTATTTTGGTGGTATAGTGTTTGAGGTTTAGGGTTATAATTTATATTTAAAGGATATAGAGTTTAGGTATAATTTTTGAGGTTTAGTGTTTAGTGTATATGGTTTGAGATTTAGGGAGGGTTTAGGATAAGGATTAGAGTTAATGATTAAGGATTATGTTTATGGTTTAAAGTTTAGGGGGGGTGAAGTTTAGGGTTTTGGTTTTGAGTTTAGGGTGGTTTAGTGTATAGGGTTTTAGATTTAGGGTTCAAGGTTTGAAATTTAGGAAAGATTTACGGTAATGCTTAGAGTTTATGATTAGAGATTAGTATTTAGGGTTTAAGGTATAGGTTTTAAATATTATATTTTACTTACATATTTATATTTTAAATGGTGATATACAAAGTAATCAACTACTTATATATATATGAACTCATCATGTAACTTACATTCTAATTAATTCTGTTTTCTTCCTGTTATAGTGTAGAGTTCAACTAATAGATTTCTGACTGCATGGTGTAGGTCTTTTGTTAATAAGTCACATAAGAAGTAACCCACTAATAGAAACTATACACCATGTGGTAGCTGGCTCTACACAAAAATAAGAAGAAAACATAATTAATAATGAATGCAAGTTATATGACGATGAAGTATAGTAGTCTCATATTATCACGATTATAAGTATATAAGAAACTTTTTCATTGGTTACGGAGAGTCCAAATATATATAGCATTCCAATGCCCATATATAGCATTCCAATGAATCTTACTCGGATTAATGGAATATCTACTTAGTTTACTGACTGCGAAGACAATGTCGGGCCCATAGGCCAGACTATTGATTACACTTGCATAATCAATCTGAGATATTTCTTAATTAGAATTGTGTTATAGTTTTACGCTAGGGTCAAAAGGAATACATGTAGGTTTACTATCAAAATGGTTATATTTCTTTAAAATATTCTCAATATAATGAAATTGTGTGAGAGTTATACCATTTTTACCCCTAATTATTTTAGTCCCAAAAATGACATTTGTCTCTCTAAGGTTTTTCATGTCAAAGTGAGAAGATAGAAAATATTTTATTTTATCAATCATTTCAATGTTTATTCCAAATGTTAAAAGATCATCTACATACAGACATACCATAGTTCCAAATTTATCAGACATCTTACAATAGAGACATATCTCACCTTCATTGAACATGAATTCATTATGCATCATCACATGGTTAAAATTTTCATGTTACTACCTATGAGCTTGTTTTAGTCCATATAAAGACTTTAAAAGTTTGCACACTTTATATTCTTGACTTGGTTCAATAAATTTTCTACGTTACTTCATATATGTTTTCTCTTTCAATTCCTCATTTAGGAATGCAGTTTTAACGTCCATTTGGTGAATTAAAAGATTATTCACTAATGTAATGATAATTAAAATTTGAATTGATGTCATTTTTGAAATAGGAGAATAAGTATCAAAATGGTCAACACCTTCCTTTTGTTTAAACCCCTTAGCTACTAATCTAGCCTTATATTTATCAATTGAACTATTGACCATTCTTTTCTTTTTGAATATCTATTTACAGCCTAAGGTTTTTATCATAAGAGGTAAGTCAATTAATTTTCAAGTGTTATTAGATTTGATAGAATCTATTATATCTTTGATTACTTCCTTCTAAAATGTAGTATCATGAGAGGACACTGCCTCTCTGAATGTTACTGGATCACCTTATATTTGAGTTTAAAACACTTGGAAATCAGGACCAAAGTCCTTAACAATTCTTGGCCATTTACTTTTTGTTATCTCATGTTTAGACTTAAGATTTTCTAAGTATTTAGTGTAAGAGTAAAAATGTTTATATATGTTTACAGAGGTGGAACCCTCATTGGTTTGACCCCCACTGTTCTGACCCCCATTGTTCTTTAGTTTATATGAAAATTACTTTCATGAAATTCTGTTTATCTAAATTCAATAATGATATTTTCACTAATATCTAAGAATTTATAGGCTTTACTATGAGATACATACCCAACAAGTACACACTTAAAAGTTCTAGGTCATAATTTAGGTCTTTTGAGATCAGTAAGCCTAACATACGCTAGGCAACCCCAAACTCTAGGATAATTCAGATCTGGTTTTCTGCCCTTCCATATATCATATAGTATTATTTTATATATAGTTGTGGGCACTCTGTTTAGTATATAATAGGCTAAACATAAGTTTTTTTTCCCAAAGACATAAAGGAAGACTTGAACTCAACAACATTCACCATATTAATAAGAGTCCTATTTTAACGTTCTGCTATCCCATTCTGTTGCAGAGAATAGGGACTAGTAATATAATGAATTATGCCATTAGATTTACAGAAATAATTAAAATCCCTTAAGGTGTATTTGCCACCTTTATCACTCCTAAGGGTTTTAATTTTCATGTTAAATTGATTCCCTATTTCAATTTTGAAAATAATAAATTTGAAAAATGCTTCATCCTTTGATCTTAACTGTAACGCCCTAAAAATCGGGGGTCAAATAGGAGCCCAACTCTCGAGTTCCAACACATCACTTATGCAACATAGATAATGATGATTAAATGTTGTCCGTATTAGTGCATTAAACATGAGTTAGATTATACCAAAACAACATATCATACTCCAGAGATAATTAAATTACGCAAGCGAAAGACTGTAATAGATGTATAAAGTATATAAGTGGATTTTGAGTCCCCAGAGTATGAATATGTCACCAGGTCAAATATTACATGTATAATTCCCAAAATAATAAAATGTGAATGTCCAACTAATCATATAACCCTGTAATTCCATTGATCAAAACGGTTTATATAAACTTGCCTGATAACTGTATGTATGAGAACTCCTCATCATCGTAGAAGTCTGGCCCGGGCTCATACGTCGTGCCAGTATCTGCATCTAAAACAGAGTCTGATCGGTGTTTTAAAATACCGTCCCAGAGTGGGAGTGAGTGATCAACTCAGTGAAGCTATAAGGCAAAGGTTAACTGTTATCAATTCAGTCAAGCAGTAATGATAAAGCAGTACAACACTCATATCCTAAGTATTCTTATTAATGCAGAAATGGTATGCTGTAATGATGCATGCCCTCGCCTACAATCCCTTTGCGACATCATCTCACGATCGCGGCATGTACCCCTTCCTCTGTACTCAACTTCAACATCAAAGGCACATGCAAATGTGGTGCATGGACGTGATTAGCCAAGTTCTTAATTAGACTTATTCATACAGCAGATTCGGGAAGCTAAGATACCTCCCTTTATATCATTTACCCAACGATGATCCGTCTATGATCGTCAATCCTAGTTTATCACATACGACAGGCAAGTTATAGGGCAACGTCACCTCTGAATATAAAGCAGTGGATAGGCAAGTTCAAGTCACTATGAAGAGGCTCGTCACCGTCCTCATAAGCCTTAGTTTATACTCGAGGTCACTACGGAAAGACTCGTCACCTTAGTGTAGGCCGATAGCTCGAATACAGTGTTTCATACCACCCTATTCGGCTCACGAGTTTGGTTTGCTCACTAGTCACAATGGGGAGGCTTGTCGCCCCAGCGTAGGCCGACAGCTCGATCATGGTATCTCATACCACCATGCTCAGCTCATGAGTCTTAACGGATTGTGGTACTAAGGTTAAACGAGTTTTCCTCTGGTAAGTTGGTACCTTAGATTCGAGCAGTAGTGTCCATACATGGTGAACATACATTGGGGCAATCGGGTTACTTAACGAGCTTGACTGATACGAGCGTATGTTGAATTGATCGACATGAAGCGCGTAAGCACTCCGTGTGGTCTAACCACTGTTGACAATCAGCGTACGACTCAGATTCCTCAAACATGTCTTATGTGGCGAAACGACCTCAGTCACTAACTCGGTAATTATTATTGATTGCCTGGACTACATCGTAGCCCCAATCACACTCCAAACGATAACATTCACATGTTATAGTCAAAGACAACATAGGATAACCAATCTAAATACAAATCTCATTCGAGCATTTCAACAAATATATAGTACACATGTTGTCATGCATAGGTATTTCATACATAAAGTATATAGTAGTAAGTTAGGTTACATAAAGGAAATTGTAATTATATATAAGGGAATTGAGAATCCTATCTCAACATCCTCATTAAGTATATTACATCAAGCATTTTCTCATTCAGGCATTTTATCATATACTTAGACTACACATATTACATACATGTAACAAATTTGTTAATACGCATATTATAGCAAATCCTTCCACATAGGTGTTGCCCCACGTACAACCCTCATGTGTTCCCAAACATCCATCATAACAAGCATAAATCATAATTCCATATTCATTTAGACATTTCAACAAACACATAGAATGCATTTAAAATCAACATAGTTTACATATATGTGAAACATACGAGAAACATCGTATCTAAGCATATGTGATAGTAATCAAGTTAGACATAAATTATTGCTGACATTGAAAGCCTTGAAAACCATAACCTAAACGTTTATAGTCTGCACCTTTCGCCGGTAAACTCGTAACGAATTCAGTTCGAACGCTATGTCTTTGTCTACGGCACAACGACAATCTATAGCATGAGATAGGTTAGCTATTCCACAATCTGCTCTATTTGAATCCCTAAAACAGGTTATGGTTAAGATTTCTTACTTATAATGCCCTGAAAATCGGGGGTCGAGTAGGAGCTCAACTCCTGAGTTTCAACGCATCACTTATGCAACATAGATAATGATGATTAAATGTTGTCTGTATTAGCACATTAAACATGAAAGAGATTAAACCAAAACAACATATCATACTCTAGAGACGATTAAGTTAAGCAAGCAGAAGACTGTGATAGATATATAAAATGTATAAGTAATCGTAGGTCTCCTGAGTATGATCATGTTACCAGGTTAATAATTTACATGTAAAGTATGATCATGTCATCTAATTAGCAACCCTGCAAGCCCTGTCGATCAAGACACGGCTCACATGAACCCACTTGATAACTGCATATATGAGATCGCCTCCTCATCGTCCTCAAAATCTGGCTCTGCCTCGTAGGCAGCGCCATCACTTGCAGCTAAGACAGAGTCTAGTTGGTGTTTAAAACACCGTCCCAGAATGTGAGAGTGAGTAATCAACTTAGTGGCACTATAAAGCAAAGGTTAAAATGTTATCAATTTAGTCACATAGTAATGATAAGGCAATACAATCAAGAATTCCTAAGTACTCTTGTTGATGCAAGGATTATATATATTAATGATGTATGCCCTCGCTTGCACTCCCTCTGCGAACTTCATCTCATGGTCGCGGCATGCAACCCTTCCACAGTGCTCAACTCCAATGCCAAAGGCACATGCAATGCGGTGGATGAACGTGATTACTGAGTTCTTATTAGACCTTTTCATACAGCAGGATTGGGAAGCTAAGGTACTTCCCTTATATCATTCCCCAAACAATGATCCATTCTAGGGTCGTCAGTCCTAGTAAATATTATACGATGTTGCGGTTTTAGGTCACTACAAAGGGCTCATCACCTGATCAGTATAGGCTTAGTTTATACTCTAGTCACTATAGAAAGGCTCGTCGTCACAACGCAGTCTCAGAGTATACTCCAGGTTACTACAAAGGGCTCGTCACCTGATCGGTGTAGGCTGACAGCTCGAATACAGTGTCCCATACCACCGTATTCGGCTCACGAGGTAGTGTTGCTCACTGGTCACTACGGGGAGGCTCGTCGCCCCAGCGTAGGCCGACAGCTAGACCACGGTGTCCCATACCACAATGTCTGGCTCATGAGTCTTAGCGGATCGGGGTACCAAGGTTAATGAGGTTTCCCTGGTGAGTTTAATGCCTTAGATTCAAGCAGTAGCGTCCATACATGGTGAACATACATTAGGCCAATCGGGTTGCTTGACGAGCTCGACTGATACGAGCGTACGTCGAGTTGATCGACATGAAGTATGTAAGCACTCTGTGTGGCCTAACCACTGTCGACAACCAAAGTACAACTTGAATTCATTGAACATGTCCTGTGTGGCGAAACAACCTTAGCCACCAAACTAGGATCTGTTACCGATTGCCTGGACTATACCATAGTCCCAAACACACTCCAAATCAATAGCATTCAAATGTAATAGCCAAGACAACATGTAACAATACAATTAAATAGAGATCCCATCTTAGCATTTCAATGAACACATAGAAGATATGTTAACATACATGAGTATTTAATACACAAATCACATAGTAGTAAAATAGATTACTTGAAGGAGACTGTAACCCTAAAGGAGGAGATTGAAAATCCTATCTCAATACCCTCATTATGCACATTACATTAAGTATTTTCTCACTCAGGCATTTTATCAAACACTTAGACTACACATATCAGCATACATAACATATGTTAATTATAACAGATACTTCGACATATCCTTCCAACAAAGAGCTGTCACATACACAGCAATTATGTATTTGCATTCCATAGACACGGCAGGCACAAATCATAATCCCATTTTCATTCAGTCATTTCAACAAACACTTAGACTACACACTATAATATACATGACGTATGTTGGCATAACATGTATCAGGGCGAACCCTTTCACCAAGGGGTTGTCACACATACAACAACCTTATATCCACGAAGGATAATCATGTCAAACATAAATCTAAATTCTATATGCATTCAATCATCTCAACTAACACAAGGAGTGCATTATACTCAACATAGTTCATATATATTTGTAAAGTGAAGGAATCTTCGCATTTACCATGTGAAATAGTACCCAAATCAGTTATAAATCATTAGTCGACATTGAAAGCCTTGAAAACCATAACCTAAACGTTTATAGTCCGCACCTTTTACCGGTAGACTCGTATCAAACTCAGTTTGTATGTCAGGCCTTTGTCTACGGCACGACGGCCACCTAAAGCATGAAATAGGTTAGCCATTTCATCACTTACACTATTTAAAACCCTAAAACAGATTAGGGTTAGGTTTTATTACCTAATAACGGAGTCAGAATCACCAGAATAGTGATACGATAATGGTGGTTAAGCACATGGAATAGCGGGATCGAATCCCAGGAACAAGCTCCAACTCTCTCTCTCTCTCTTTCTCTCTCTTTCCTTCTCTTTCTTCTCTCTTCTCTCACCTAGGTTAGAAATTTACATGTGAAGGGAGTGAGAGGGTTTAAGGCCCTTATATAGGCCCAAAATTGATGGGAATGGCCCCAGGGTCATGGTATGCTTAGGTTATAGCCAAATAGGGGCTGTTTCGATCCAACGGAGCACTTGTGGAGGCCCCTTTTCTGTGTGCGGTTGGACTTAAGCTTCCTGACATTGGATCTAAGTCGAGTTAGGTTTTCGGTCTGATCGAATTTACAGATCGACCGTGACAGACTAGTTTCTGTTCAACAGTCATCGATACTTGATCAGGACCACAAGTATATTGACACGTATATGAAATTTTCCCTGATCCGACGGTGTAATTGGGTTAGATTCTGACGGTCTGAAACCTTAGATTTGGGCAACAACCAAATGGCTCAATTCACATAAATCTGAGTACGTTTTCCAAAGATATTCGCGTTTCTCACACACTTTGCTCCGAGCTCAAGTTGTGCGTTTCTGGATACTATCTGGATTTGATTTTCGAGATGGTTGTCGAGCCCAGTAAATTGGTCATAAGCGTATAGTTTCGTGGTCAACAGACTTACGACGCGCGATCCAGGTCCGATATGAAGTTTCAATGTGCTCCCGAGAGTGGGTTTAGAGATTGATCCTAGATTTTAGGGTAATGTAGCGTTAATGATTTTGCCAGTTTTGGGTCTTGCAGTTCGTATGTAAAGTGATTAGTGCTAATTTTGCAGGTAATATAGTTTAACACTTAGTTAATTTCGTCTAATTTTTAAAGGATTTGGTCTTGAGTGATTTCTGCCTGAGGTGGTACTCGGGTCTTTGTATGGATTTTTTCGAGACATTACATTACCCAAGGATGGAATCGGAATCATCAGTATAGCGGCATAGATGAGGTGATTAAGCACGTGGAGTGGTGGGATCGAATCCCAGGAACGATCTCCCACTTTCTCTCTCTTCTCCTCTCTTTTTCCTTCTCTCTTTGCTCTCTTCTCTCTCTTAGGGTTTACAAATTCGTATGGAATGAGAGAGGGGTGGGTTTAGGTCTTTATATAGGCCCAGAACTAACCTCAATGGCCCCAGGGCCATGGTATACTTAGGTTATAGCCAAATAGCGGCCGTTTCGGTCCAACGAAGCACATATGGAGGCCCCTTTTCTGCATACGGTTCAGGAAAGTTCCCTAACATTAGATCTAGGTCAGGTTAAGTTTTCAGTCCGATCGGATTTAAGGATCGACCGTGGCGGACTAGTTTTAATTCAACGGTCACCATCACTCGATCAGGGCCACAAGTACACTGATCTGTGCAGGAAAATTTCCCTGATCCGAGGGTGTATTTGGGTCAGATTCTGATGGTCTAAATCCTTAACTTGGACCACAAGTGAACCGCCCAAATCACTTAAATCTGAGTTCATTTTCTAAAGGTATTCACGTTTCTTACTGTAATAACCCAAATAAATCTTGACCGTCGAATTTTAACCATCGATCGACATACCCAATTAGTCCTATGTGACCATCGATCTACATGATCAACTGGTTCAATCTCAACCATTAATTTGGACATATCAAATCCAACTGTTCCTTAACTAATGAATTCAACCATACATTTATCCATCCATCTACATCATCCATACACCATCAAATACATCACAACCACACACATGCACCAAACACATCATGCACATCCATCCATCTATTCATACATTTATCCGATCCATCCATCCATCTACATCATCACAACCATAGCTTACTACTTGACACCGTGTATAACAATTTCATTCATGCACATACATGTGGCACACATGAGATACATGGTGCACATGCACACTAGATTTCCCACCATGAACAACTATTTCATACACACCTCTTATACGTGTGGCACACATGCACCACATACATCATATGCACCTGATGTCCATACACGTGACACACATAGCACATGTGAAACGTACATCATGTGGTGCGTGCAAACCAGAGAATGTGCAACACATGTTTTAAACAGACCAATAAAGAAGAAGAAAGAGAAATGGTAAGAGAGTAGTAAGAGCCACTCTCCCTTACACGTGTTAAATATGGGAATGAAGAGATTATAAAAAGGGGAGGCATGAGAGAGATCATGCATCGTGAAGTCGTGAAATGTGGAAGTGGGACGTGAGGTGAGGTGAGAGAGAGAGAGAGATAAAAGGGGTTGCTGGACATTACGTTGGAAAGAGAGGGAGAGAGAGAAGAGAGAGAAAAAGGAAAGAAAAGAGGAGAGAGAAAAAGGAAGAGGTTGCTGGACATTACGTTGGAAAGAGAGGGAGAGAGAGATGAGAGAGAGAAAAAGGAAGAAAGAAAAGAGGAGAGAGAAAAAGGAAGAGAGAGGAAGAAAAAAAAAATATTTTTTAAAGAAAAAGTTGAGTTTTTCTCTCACTTAATATTTTTATTTATTTATTTATCTTACAATAAATTCCACTTTGTTTCCTTTTATTTTTATTATTATGCAAATAATTCAATAATGGTGCATTTTCTCTTATTGATTTATTCATTTGAATCATAGTTGTTGTGTTTATTTAACATGATTTTTCTTAAAGTTTTCTTTATTTTAATTAGCAAGCCTTGAATAAATTTTAAATTTAGATTATTATTTGCCCATGCATCAATAATTCTTTTATTATTATTATTTTTTATCAGAATTTAAAGCATTTTTTCAGAAACTTCAAGTTCAATATACTTTTCCAGACTATCAGATCGGATCTGATGGATTGCATTGGATAAATATATTTTTTACATAGAACTTTAGATCATGTACAAACAATCTACAATGATTAGAAACAATTTGTCCTTAGAAATATTTTGCTCATGAAATAGTAAAATTATATATACTTCAATGGTTTGTTTTTTTGGAACACCGTAAAAATAAGTGGGGCGATCAAATCCTCTGGGTTGAAAATCCCTAAAGCGTAAATAGGTGGGGCGATCAAGACCCTTGGGTTGAAAGTCCCAGAAACCCAACTGGTACCTTTTAAAACCTCTATCGTACCCTTTGAGTGGGTGAGCATGTCAGGATTGCAAAAGGTTCCCACTGCCAGGTTCGGTAGGGTAGTAGTTTGACCAGCTAACGTACAAATGTATCCCTCACCAAGTGCCCTTTGGATAGGTGAGCATGTCATGCAAAAGGTTCCCATTGCCAGGCTAGGTGTTGTATTGGCGCGGGTGTTGGCCAACCGGTGTAAACTGGCCCTGGTGTTAAAAAGAATAAACCGCACATGTTATTATGGAGTATAACATATGTTGATTTCATTCATTCATTTTTCTTTGAATTTACATTGAAATATTTTGTTTATTAAATCTCCTCATTTGTTGTTTTGCCTAAATAGGTGTTGTATCTTTTAATACTTTTATTCATGTTATATGAGGTTATTTTGAAACCTGTGTTGAGATTACTCACTAGGCTTCGCAGCTTACCCTATTGGGATTTTAAAATTTCAGGATCGGGATCACATGGAGGAGCTTAAAGAGATTTCTTTTATTTATTTTTGTTTCTTTATCATTTTTAAAATAAGTGTAATAAACATTTAGTATGACAACATTACGATGACATGTGTTTGATGATAATCTTGAATAGTCGGAACACGGACATTTTTCTTCTTTAAATAAATGTTTAATTATTCAAATTTTGGATTGTTATATTTTATGAATGAGATCATTTTGTCAATATGTAAATGTAAACATACAAAACATAAGTCATGCCTGCGGGTACGGAATCAGGGTCGGATATACCTAGGTGCCGAATTTCGGGGCGTGACAGATTGGTATCAAAGCTTAGGTTTAGAATCATTAAGGACCTAGGGTTTTACTTGAAAACTTAGTCACTTTGAAAATTAGGATATATCCCATGCGAGTGTTGTTGTGATCAAAACTTAACTTGTAGTATTGTCTTTTAGTGATCCATCCTTATGTGATATTTAAAGCTTATTGTTTGATTTAGAACATGTCTGGGAGCCGGCGTGGAGCTAGAGGTAGAGGTAGAGCCAGTCCTGTGGCGGCCACACCGGGGATCACCGAAAGTGGCCAATCACTTGATGGGGTCTTTCGTGCTTTAGGCGACATGGCAGCCATTCTTGGACAACAAATTCGTCACGATAATAGAGGAGCCACCCAAGTTGTGTAGGATGGCATTGGGGGCTTAATAGAGAAATTTAAGAGATTGAAGCCACTTACTTTTGAGGGTTTGTCAGACCCTATGGAGGCAGAAAAGTGAAAAAAAAGCAAATAGAGAAGATATTCACTGTTTTAGGATGTGATGAGGAGCAGAAGGTTACACTTGCGGTTTTTATGTTAGAGGGAGAGGCCGACCACTGGTGGGAGACAATTGCTAGAACAATTGAAGAAGATACCGCATGGACATGGGATATGTTCTATGAGAAGTTCAATGAGAAATACTTTCCTGAGTGTGTAAGGGAGCAGAAAGCAGAGGAATTCATAAGCTTAGAATAGGGGGAGATGACTGTAGGCCAATATGAGTCTAAATTTATTGAATTATCCCATTTTGCCCCATATATGATTCAAGATGAAATTCGTAAAGCTAAGAAGTTTGAGTGAGGTCTGAGAGGGTCAATTCATAACAAGCTAACTCCACTTAAAGTTAGATTGTATGCCAATGTAGTAGAACATGCTATAATGATAGAGCTAGACAATGAAGAATTCTGGAAAAGTCGTAACCAGAAGAGAGAAGTGAAGAGCAATGCTAGGGTTACACCGAATACATCTCAAGCACAAGGCGATGCTTCCAAGAAGCTGAAGATGACAGTAATAAACACCTCAACTCCTACTCAGCCAATGAACATATTTACAGGTAAATGTTATAATTGTGGAATGGAGGGTCACTCTACTCATTTTTATAGACGACCGCCTCAGCAACCACACTATCAAGCACCCTAGTAAATGCCTTAAGTCGTAAGCCACATGGAGTAATCACTCACCTAATGATTTAACGGTGGACGATGTTAGGTACGGTGAAGAATTTTAACATTCAATTGAATCTACAAACATCTGTAGCTAGTCTCTTTAACATAGCCGTTCAACCTTCATTAATTAGTGAGGTTATGGAAGCTCAACAACAAGACACATGGCTGTAAGCCAATGTAATAAAAGCTGAAAAAGGTGGTTAGTCAAAATGAAAAATTGGTACCGATGGTGGATTAAGGTTCCAAGGAAGATTATATATACCAAATATGGCTGAATTAAAGAAAAAAATTATGGACGAGGCACACCGCACTAAGTTCACAATTCTCCCTGGAGATACAAAGATGTATCGCGATATGCGTAGGCAATATTGGTGGAATAAAATGAAGAGGGAGATCGCTGAATTTGTGGCCAAATTTCTCACATGTCAACAGGTGAAAGCAAGCATCAGAAGGCGTCAGGGATGTTACAGCCACTGCCGATTGTCGAGTGGAAGTGGGAGCACATATCCATGGATTTCATTATGGGATTGCCACAAACACGTAATAATCATGATGCAATTTGGGTCATCGTCGACCGATTAACTAAGTCTGCACATTTTCTTCCTATATGTGCTACTATCCCCTAGAGGAATTATGTAAACTATATATTAAAGAAATAATTAGACTGCACGGAGTGCCAGTATCTAATGTATCCGATCAGGATTCCAGGTTTACGTCTCATTTTTGGAGAAGTTTACAAAAGGCACTGGGAACCACTCTTGATTTTAGCCCGCTTTTCACCCTCAGACTGATGGGCAGACTGAACGAGTGAATCAGATCCTTGAACTGAAAAAGTAAAGGCCGTGCCCTCAGGTGTACGGGCAGCCACTACTCTGGTATCGCAATCGATCTCGACCTTCATCTCCATGAGCCAATCCATACCGAGAATGATGTCGTAATGATGTAGTAGGGCAATGATCAGGTCGATGAGTATCGCCCTGCTTCCTAAGTCTATCGAGCATTCCTTACACATCTTGGTAACATCTGAAAAGGTCCCTGTGGCGGTAAGGATCCTCACTCCCTATGCAGGAGCTGTATCTAACAACAATCGCTTGATTGTTGCGCATGATATGAGCTAGATAGTGGACCCGGTGTCCACCAATAAGAAGACTGGTATACCTTGGATATGGGCTATAACTTCAAAGGCCAAGGGTGCTGCAACTGCTGCCTCGGACACCTTAGCTGCAAGTGAGTGCACCCGAGCCTATTGAGAGCGGTTCGGCTATGGTGCCATAGATTGCTGGGGCGGCCTAAATTGAGGTGCAGGTGGCCGAAAAGATGGATGTGCTGGTGTTGATGATAGAGGTGGGGCTGAAATAGCTTGTGGAAGCTGGCGGTTGATCCTTTGAGGCTGCGAGAAGCCATTTTCCCTCATCTTGGTGAAGCAGTAAGTGTCAGAATGACCCGAACTTTTACAGTAAGTGCACCACAAGTCTGATTGCCTTGTCGGGACTGGTGGAACTGTAAGTCTGGGAGGCGAGTCTGCATAGGGCTGCTTGCCGAGGAAAGGCCTGCTCGACAGATTTGGTCGAGGCCTCTGATCCTTGGGTGCACGCGTGTGGGATAGTCTATCCCCATCCTGCTCTGCCTATAGGGACATGCTCACTAGCTCAACATAGTGAGGTATGCTAGTGTAACACATCTTTGAGCGTATCTCAGGTCGCAGTCCCTCAGAAAACCACCGCATTCTCATCGGGTCATCAGCCACGATCAATGGAGCATACCTAGCCAACTCCATGAATCTGTTCTTATACTCTACCACTGTCATCCCTCCCTGATGGAGGCGAAGGAACTCTCCCTCCTTCTCATGGCAGTACGTGAGAGGGAAATACTTCTCGTGGAAGCACGTCTCAAAGGCCTCCCACGTCCACACGTGACCAATAGTAATGGTACACAGGATGTTGTCCCACCAAAGGCTAGCCTCCTTCTCGAACATGTAGGTGACTAACTCCACCGTTCTGCCTCAGTGCAGTGCAGCGGCTTCAGCATCTTAGAGATGCGGTTAATCCAATACTCGGCCTCCTCGAGTCTTTGAGTACTCGCAAAAGTGGGAAGTCGAAAGCGCTGGAATCGCTCAAACAAGCCGCTGACACTCATGCCCCCAACAAGATGCATAGGTGATGTAGGCGGAACTACACACATATTCTGGGCAAGGGCCCCGACAATGGTGGCAAAAAACTGCTGCTACTGCTGTTGTTGCTGCTGCATCAAGAGCATCATCGGCTCCAACCTATCTGTAAGAGGAGTCGACTGAGGCACATGTGGTGTCGAAGTAGACGCACGGTTCTACTCAGGAACCGATGGTGCAACAGGTATCGGCCCATTAGTGGGGCCAGTGACCGGATGAGAATCCGGCATAGTCTCGTGAGTCGTGCTCGAACTGGGGTCATATGGCTATCGCTGAGGGGAGGTGCCCCGTCAACCGAGTCGCCAAGTGTGAGACATGTCGTACTCCGTGTGGCCTTAGGTGGCATCCCCTACATACAACATAAGATGCAACCCGTGTCAGATTCAGCACAAGATCACACTCGTATACACACATCATTTGCATTTCAAATCCAAAGAAGCTTCATGCATTTCATTTGCCAAAATTGTCACAATACATGAGATGCAATATTACATGGACTATGACAGAAGTTGCATGTGAGCTAATCTAAGCAAGGTTCACACACACTAAAACCTAGAAACTACTCTACCACATTACTAAGCCTATCAAGGTTATTCATAGAAATAAGAAAATAAGAAATAAAGCAAACCAAAAGATGACTACATGTACGACTAGTCGTCAGAGTCTGGTGATGGTGGAGGTGCACCCTTATCCTGCAGACAACATAGGATAGACCTCAAGGTGCGAGATACTTTACCGAATTTCTGCTTCACGAAGGCCTGATGCTCTTCTAACTTGGCTCAGTCTGTTCAAGTTCGGCTCGGACCTGTCCAACCTCCTGTCGCAGGGCGGCTTGGCCCTCCTTGATTCAAGTCAAGCGGGCTTCTGAAGTAGCTTGATCACTGTCACGCCCCTGTGCGGTGGGAGGAGAGCCTTTCTCAGTGCCTTGGGCCTCCTCTTCATCACGGCCTTCCTCTTCGCTACCTTCCTCACTACTCCCTTCTGTTGACTCATCTTCCTCCTCTATCTCATTACTTTCTTCCTCATCACTTTCTGTCTCATCCCCATACTCGTCAAGTCGGGCTTGACGTTGTCGATGGCCAATCTTCATATTGTTGAGCATAGTCTCATTAATGAAGTGGATCGGCGCATTGTCATCCATATTAAGTCTGTAGGGAACTCTTGAGCAATCTTACATATGAGTCGGCCAAATGGAAGTGAGACATCATTTCTAACAGAATGCGCCATTTGGACTATCTGTAGCAAGGCCAACATAGGCAGACACAGCTTGTCTCCCTGCCCAGCTCTATATAGGAAATCCACCATCAATCAAGTGCATTCGGTACGGTTGCCCCACCTAGGGTACACGTTATATGTGAATATGTGGTGAAGCAAGCAGAAATCGTTTGTTAACTCCGTCAACGGGAGGCTTCTGCCTTCCTTCCAGTGAGCTAATTGGCCGCAGAAGTAACGCGTGCGGCGATCTCTTTCTTGTGCGTTCTTGAGATACTTATCGCTAGCGTGCACCTCTCCACACGGGATCCCCATGATTCGGGACACCAAATTTACATCGATTGTTGTTTTCCGCCTTCCCATGGGAATCTTGAACTGCAGGGGCTCTAACGATGATTCCCATATATGGGTGTAGAAGGCTCGGATAGTGTTCTAACATGCGTGAGACTTGCCCTAGAATATGGGACCCCACCCGGCATCCACCAGGTAATCCATCATTAGATACAGCCCAGATAGCCTCACATCTACATGAGCTTCAAGCACAACCCTACGGCCACCAAATTGACCGTGTTCGAAGCTTACCGGTAGAACTCTCTCGAGTGGGATTTGGGGATCGAGATCCCGCTTCGATCTTCGCTCTTGGGCAGCTCTTGTGTTAGTTTTGGCGCCCACCTTCTTCCTTGGATGGGTAGGGTGGCTAGGCCCGGCTTCATCTGTAGGAGCTCTTCTTTCCCATGAGGGAGAGAAGTGTGGATATGGAGAAAATCGCCACCACGAGCTCGAAAAGAGCCATTGGAGTGAAATAAAAAATGGAGGAATGGGATGGGGTGTTGGCTTTGAGATTTTGAAACACAAGGTAGTGTTTTGTGTGCTCAAATGAGAGGGGTTTAGAGAAATAAGAGATGGGTTTGAAAGGAATAGTGGAGAATGAGTTTTTAGTGAAGAAGATGATGAAGATGTGAGAATAGGGGAGAGATTTGAGAGAGAAAAATGGGGTTTTGAGAGATTTTGAGAGCTTGGAGGTGCGTAAGGGAGGAAAAGAGAGCAAATAGAAGGGTTAAAAGGGATCCCACATGATTTGGTCGGCCCCACAATAATGTATGGGTGTCGGCCCGACCGGCCCGACAGGCTCAGGGGAGCTCAGGTGCGCTGCACGGCGTTTGGGGTCGCGCCACCGCAGTCCGCTAGACCCGGGCGCGGTGCCGCTGCGGTGGGCGGGGAGCTGCCATGGTCCGCTGGACCAAGAGCGGTGCCGCCACTGTAGGGCGGTGTCCACCCCCCTCCCGGGGTGCCGTATGTGTGTGGGGTCCACTTTGGACCCCCTGTTTTACACCGTTTAAGCCCCCTAGTCCGTTTGAGTCGTTTCGGGTCCCATCTCGTGTATATTCATGATTTTCAGGTTTGTTTGAGTGTGTCATAGGCTGGATTCTTATCTAAACCTATCAATTGACAGTTTAGAAAAGATTTGGGGTCATCACGCATGGTCATAGATGCGTACGGGCCTCAATTTCAACAATTAGTTTCACCTGTCGGTGAAACTGAGAATCCTATGATCATTGCTACGTTTTAACGCCCTCTCCTAAGTCAAAGTTCTTCAGGGTGCATCGTGTTACCATAACCCAGGTCCAGTTTAGTCCAAATCATGCTCTGATACCAACTTGTAATGCCCTGAAAATTAGAGGTCGAGCAAGAGCCCAACTCCTGAGTTCCAACACATCACTTATGCAACATAGATAATAATGATTAAATGTTGTCCGTAGTAGTGCATTAAACATGAGTGAGATTATACCAAAACAGCATATCATACTCTAGAGATAATTAAATTACACAAGCGGAAGACTGTGATAGATGTATAAAGCATATAAGTGGATTTTGAGTCCCTAGAGTATGAACATGTCACCAGGTCAAATAATTACATGTATAATTCCCAAAATAACAAAATGTGAATGTCCAACTAATCATATAACCCTGTAATCCCGTTGATCAGAACGGTCTATATAAACTCGCCTAATAACTGCATGTATGAGAACTCCTCATCATCGTAGAAGTCTGGCTCGGCCTCATACGTCGTGCCAGTATCTGTATCTAAAACAGAGTCTGGTTGGTGTTTTAAAACACCATCCCAGAGTATGAGTGAGTGATTAACTCAGTGGTGCTATAAGGTAAAGGTTAACATGTTATCAATTCAGTCAGACAGTAATGATAAAGCAGTACAACACTCTATCCTAAGTACTTTTGTTAATATAGGAATGATATGCTATAATGATGCTTGTCCTCACCTACACTCCCTCTGTGACATCATCTCACGATTGCGGCATGCACCCCTTCCTCTGTGCTCAACTCCGACACTAAAGGTACATGCAAATGCGGTGCATGGACATGATTAGCCAAGTTCTTAATTAGACTTATTCATACAACAGATTTGGAAAGCTAAGGTACATCCCTTTATATCATTTACCCAACGATGATCCATCTAGGATCGTTAATCCTAGTTTATCACATACGATAGGCAAGTTATAGGGCAACATCACTCCTAAATATAAAGCAGTAGACAGGTAAGTTCAGGTCACTATGCAGAGGCTCATCACCGTCCTCATAGGACTTAGTCTATACTCGAAGTCACTACAGAAAGGCTCGTCACCTTAGCGTAGGCCGACAGCTCGAATACAGTGTCCCATACTACCATATTCGTCTCACGAGTTTAGTTTGCTCACTGGTCACTACGGGGAGGCTCGTCGCCCTAGCATAGGCCGACAACTCGACCACGGTGTCCCATACCACCATGCCTGGCTCATAAGTCTTAGCGGATTGTGGTACCAAGGTTAAACGGGTTTTTCTCTAGTAAGTTAATACCTTAGATTCAAGTAGTAGTGTCCATACATGGTGAACATACATTGGGCCAATCGGGTTACTTGACAAGCTTGACCGGTACGAGCATACGTTGAGTTGATCGACATGAAGCGTGTAAGTATTTCGCGTGGCCTAACCACTGTCGACAATCAGCGTATGACTCGAATTCCTCAAACATGTCTTATGTGGCGAAACGACCTCAGCCACTAACTCGGTAATCATTATCGATTACCTGGACTACATCGTAGCCCCAATCATACTCCAAATGATAGCATTCACATGTTATAGTCGAAGACAGCATGGGACAACTAATCTAAATACAAATCTCATCGAGCATTTCAACAAACACATAGTACGCATATTGTCATGCATAGGTATTTCATACATAAAACACATAGTAGTAAGTTAGGTTATATGAAGGAAATTGTAACTATATATAAGGGAATTGAGAATCCTATCTCAACACTCTTATTAAGTACATTACATCAAGCATTTTCTCATTCAGACATTTTATCAAACACTTAGACTACACATATTACATACATATAACAAATTTGTTAATACGCATATTATAGCAAATCCTTCCACATAGGTGTTGCCATACATACAACCCTCATGTATTCCCAAACATCCATCATAACAAGCACAAATCCTAATTCCATATTCATTTAGACATTTCAACAAACACATAGAATGCATTTAAAATCAACATATAGTTTACATATATGTTGATGAGGGTCGAATATTGCATATCAGACCCAGTAATTACCTGATTTTACATACATGATAATGTTTAATGTTAGATTTTACTCGTGTTTTTATTATAGGATGAAATCAGGAGTGTGTATTGAAAGATGATGTTAAAAACATGGATTTGGCACTCCAAAATTACCAGAGCACGGGATGGACTCTAGAAAACCAATAGTGAAGATTTTACACACCTGGGATTTGAGGAAAGCAAGCCAAAGGGGCCCGAAAAGGGTGCAAAATGCAAGATCACATGTTTCCCGCCATCCGATTGACTCGAAACTTCATACATGTGATGAGAGTCGCAAATTAACCGTACATATTAAATTTCAGCCATTGAGGATCTTAGGAAGTGGTCCAACGGACAGATCAGCCCATTAATCTTCAATTTGAGGCCCACCTGATATTTGGAACTGCCTCAAACTTGGTTTTGGCGGTTGAAAAAATATGAAGAAAAGGATGGACGGTGCAGATTTCTCATAAACATTACTGTGGGCAATGTACATGATGCATGTACATCATGTGCATTAACGCTACCACAGACCGCACAAATTGCCCTCCACGGCCGAATCCGCTGACCCGAGGCGTCTTCTCTTCGTCGAAAAGCCGTTCCACCGTCCGCGAAGCCGAACCGCTGGTTCGTGGTTGTGGACCCCACACATTGTCCAAATGGACAATCCAAACCGTCCATCTGCTTCCTGAGGCAGCCATAACCCTCGCCTAGGTGGCTTTACTTCAAATGATAGCATAGATCGGTTTTTAACTGTACAAACGCAGGTGGATGGCAAGACAGAAAGCCACGCGGGTTGCACCAAATCCACCCCAAAACCCGTCAATTCCTACTGATTTTTCGAGCTGAAACCAATGGACGGTGTGGATTCCTGTGAAAAGTCCAATAATGGACCCCACCATCATTGCAGCGTCGGTTTGCTTGTTGTCGGTATAGTCTGACGAGACGGGTCGATGATTTTTATGGTGCATTAGGACCCCACCCGTTAACCGTACGGAAGATCTGATCCGTTCATCGTGTAGAGTGGTTCAAGAAATAAAAAACCATGTTGATATTTCGTGTCCATGCGTGCACACGTGCATGATACAGAGGCCACAAACAGGCGGTCTTATGACGTTCAAAACTGATTTTGTTGAGATTTCTTCTCTGGGCTGCGTTAATGGACATTCAAAACCACCCATTCCTAACTGAAATTTCATCCTGAATCCAATGGACGGGGTGGATTTTCCAGAAAACACTTCTGTGGGGCCCACCGATCAAGGCTGCGAAAAATTACACTTCGTGTCCTTCTATGACTCTGCCGCCGACTCCAGCCCTCCAACAACTATAAAAGAGGAATTATGGACGTGAGAAATTAATTCAAAACCAGGGAATTCGAGATCTAGAGTAAGAGAGAGAAGAAAGAGAAGAAAGAGAAGAAAGAAGAGAGAGATCGATTGGTTTGGTGTTTTGATTTTATGAATTTTGTTTAATATTTTTGATGGATTTTATGGGTCACTAATCTCTCAGCTAGGGCTGAGATGAAGCCCCTAATTTGATTAGCTCTTGTATTGGTTGATTTACTTTGAATATTAATTAATTTGTTCTTTCTCTAAGTGGGTTTGATTGGTTTAAATTCCATACTTCTCCATCTATGAACTTGACCAAAGTATATATATGGATGTTGTTTGGATGCTTATTATAGGTGCTTGGGTCTGATCAAGAACAGGTTTCCTATAGAGAAAGAAACAGGGTACTTTAATGAACTGTACATTCCATATGCCCGACCAAGGACATGGGATGTGTTATTCATGGCATTGCTTAAAGGAATTAGACATTCTGTGTGCCTGATTAAGGACACAGATTGTGCTTTCTCTATATAAGTGGTATCAATCTAGATCAAGGTGAATCAACAGACAAAACAAGGGTTAGGATAATTAGGGGTGGATTCGAAAGTCCTAGTGCTCTTTTTCTAATTGAATTTTCTTCCCAGTTCTTAATTATTTTTTTTCTTAGAATTGTGCTTAGTAGTTTATTCTATTATTTGTTGGATTAGTTAAGGAGAATCATACATTTGAATTATGACAATTAGTCCTCGTGGGAACGATCTCGTAATACGTACCATATCTACATCTGATTCGTATACTTGCGAGTTTAAAAATCATTTAAATCGTGTTGGTTTAAATAAAACCTCATATGTGAAACATGCGGAAAACATCGTATCTAAGCATATGTGATGGCAATCAAGTCAGACATAAATCATCGCTGACATTGAAAGCCTTGAAAACCATAACCTAAACGTTTATAGTCTGCACTTTTCGCAGATAAACTCGTAACGAACTCAGTTCGAACGCTATGTCTTTGTCTACGACACAATGACAACCTATAGCATGAGATAGGTTAGCTATTCCACCATCTGCTTTATTTGAAGCCCTAAAATAGGTTAGGGTTAGGATTTCTTACCCAAGGACGGAATCGGAATCGCCGGTATAACGACACAGATGAGGTGATTAAGCACGTGGAGTGGTGAGATCGAATCCTAGGAACGATCTCCCACTTCTCTCTCTCTTCTCCTCTCTCCTTCTCTCTCCTAGGGTTTACAAATTCGTATGGAATGAGAGAGGGGTGAGTTTAGGTCTTTATATAGGCCCAGAACTGACCTCAATGGCCCTAGGGCCATGATATACTTAGGTTATAGCCAAATAGCGGCCGTTTCGGTCTAACGGAGCACATCTGAAGGCCCCTTTTCTGCATACGGTCCAGGGAAAGTTCCTTGACATTGGATGTAGGTCAGGTTAAGTTTTCAGTCCGATCGAATTTAAGGATTGACCGTGGTGGACTAGTTTCAATTTAACGATCACCGTCACTCGATCAGGGCCACAAGTACACTAACCTATGCAGGGAAATTTCCCTGATCCGAGTGTGTATTTTGGTTAGATTTTGATAGTCTAAATCCTTAAACTTGACCCACAAGTAAACGGCCTAAATCACTTAATCTGAGTTCATTTTCTAAAAGTATTCGCGTTTCTCACACACTTCGCTCCGAGTCGAAGTTGTGCATTTCTGGATACTATCTAGACTTTATTTCCGATATGGTTGTTAAGTCCAGTAAGGTGGTCATAAATGTATAGTTCCATGGTTATCATACTTTCGGCGCGCAGTCCATGTCCGAAATGGAGTTTCAAGCTGCTCCCGAGAGCAATTGGGTTTAGAGATTGATCGTAGGTTTTTAGGTAATGTAGCGTCAGCGATTCTACTAGTTTTGGATCTTACAGATCGTATAGAAAGCTGTTCAAGCTAATCTAGCGATTAATTCAGTTTAACACTTAATTAATTTTCGTCTAATTTTTAAAGGATTTGGTCCTGGGTGATTTCTACTTGAGGTGGTACTCGGGTCTTTGTACGGATTTTTTCGAGACATTACATTAACAGATATACATAAGCATATCTGGAATGATCATTTATAAAAGTAAGAAAGTATTTCTTACCTCCTCTAGTTAAATTCTCTTTAAGATCATAAATATTAGAGTGTATCAAACCTAATAACTCTGAATTTCTTTCAACACCATGGAATGGTTTCCTCATTACCTTTGACTGAGAACATGATTCACATATTTTAAATTTACTATTTTCTATATGAGGTATTATACAACTAGCAGATATATTTTTAATGGACTTAACATTCACATGACATAGTCTACCATGCCATAATGAAATGGTGCACAACATGTAAGTAGAAGTAGTGTTATACCCCAAACTCGGAGATCGGACTCACAAGAATCCAGATCATCGAATCCGGTGCTGACAGCCTCCGTAGTACCCCATTATTGGCTTCCAGCACTCATACACTAGATTTTCGATCCTGGAATCTTACAAGGAGGATTTTCCAACGTACATTTATCTCTTAAGAAGCATAACCACAAGTTTGCCCAAATCATAAAGGCAAGATCATCATCATCACATATCCACTAATATAAACTTTAAATACAATACTGAAAGGGAATACATATGTCAAATAAAATCAAATCTCCAGAAGACAGCTGCACGCTCCAAGCACGACGCTATTGCAACCTAATGCCACTTGCATAAGGTTATAGAAAACTTAGAGGGTGGTGTAAGTGTGCGAGCAGTATATGCGTGCTCAGAATATAATATCAGAGTAAATAGAGATACTGATATGTCCACAAACCATACAATATTAAAGTAAGCAGAAATACTGACAAGTCCACGAGTCATACAATATCAGAGTACGCAATACAAATCAGTTATGCAAATGAGGAGTCAAGAGAGCCAAATATCAGATGGCAAGGGTACAATGCAATATGTAATTTCTGCTAAGTTCGTCTAGTCCATATGAGTGCAGAAACATAGCAACCCAAAATGCCATATGCCGAGGATATAATGTAATATGCAATATGTGGTGCGAATGAAATGACTAAGCTGTAGTGTGAAGTCGAGATGATGGTACGTGATATTGCAGGCTATGGGGCTATCACAAAGGACTTCTATCCAAACTAGTCCCATACCTAATTTGAATAGTCAGACTCAATGTGATAAACTCCTGATCTCATGTTAGTCGTACGCTCCAACCGAAATCCTAGTCATTGCGAAGGCACACGTAACAAATAGTTGCGCACCACCAGCCCGAGTGGATAATGAATGAATGAATGAGTATGCAACGCATGCTCCACAAATTTGTACTGTACATCTCTGGGATCATCACCGGGGTCTAGTATACTCTACACGCAAATTGCCACCCACTGACACGCGACCATGCAAGTGGACGAGACCTCACTATCTGCCTAACCAGTAGTCAGCTAATATCTACCTGACACGTTGATAGCGGACCCATTCACGAGCTGGTCAAACTCATCCTAGTTATGCCCCCTACTTTTGGGTGGGTAAGGCCACACTCCCTCCCAACCGACTACGACACAGTGAGAGACGCGACCTCCTGGTATTCGGCACTCTGGCGCTCATGTATCCACTCGGTCTCGACATTGGGGCGTCTCCTGACCATGAAGGTTTAGGGACTTTCACCCATGAACATCCAAAGTGCTTAGATGCTCGAACTAAACATTTATGGTGTCCCATCTAGTTATCCACGACATGCCTGTGAAGGCTACGACCCCGATGTCGCTAGGGCATATAGTAATCATAACACATAATGCAAGATGCATGAGTTATACAATCCAATCATGCATCAATCCTGCACCATGATATATGTAATGGTTAACCACATCTCGTAACAATCATGCAGATGATGCGTATGTGCATGTATCATGATGTCATGCTGTCACATACTTATAATCGGTACCAATAACTAGCCTCGATAATCGGCATCGACAGTCGGCCTTGACAATGTGGACATTTAACAAACATTGTCCTCAAGGAGTGGCCCACATAGAGCATAACGTATAGTGGACCCATGGCCTCACACGAGGGTCGAATATACAACACCATGGGCCTCACTCAAGAACTTAATACACATCACGATGAGCTTAATATATATCACAATGGGCTCCATCGCTTGACCCTCAAATGCATCACAATGGGCCTCATCACATAGGCCTCATATACATCACATTGGGCCTCGTCAATCGGCTTCAATATCCGACCTCGACAATTGAAATCGATCGATAATTAGAATCAACAATCAGTCATGACAATCAGAATCGATCGATAATCAAAATCAGCAAATTGGTCACATCAATCGGAATCGGCAATTGGTCACGACAATCAGAATCGGCAAATCGGTCACGTCAATCGGTCATGATAATCGGCCTCGATTGCTAATCGACAATCAGCCACAACAATCGGAATCGATCGATAATCAGAATCGACAAATTGGTCACATCAATCGAAATCGGCAATTGGTCTCGACAATCAGAATCTATCGATAATCAGAATTGGTAAATCAGTCACATTAATCGTAATCGGCAATCGGTCACGACAATCAAAATTGATCGATAATCAGAATCGGTAAATCGGTCACATCAATCAGAATCAGCAATCAGTCTCGACAATTAGAATCGATCGATAATCAGAATCGGCAAATCGGTCACATCAATTGGAATCGGCAATCGGTCACGACAATCTGACTAGGCCTCGATAATTAGAATCGGCCTCGATAATCTGACTCAGCCTCGACAATCGGAATAGGCCTAACAAAAGACCTAAGGGAAGGTCACAATGTGGACATTTAACCATCATTGCCCGTCAATGTGGACATTCAACCAACATTGCTCCCAAGCAGTGGCCCACATAGATCCAAAGCTAAACATATAGTGGGCTTATGGCCTCACACAAAGGTCTGATATACATCACAATGGGCCTCATCATATGGACGAAATACATCACAATGAGCCTAATTGTATGGGCCGGAGATACATCACAATGGGCCACAACCCATGGGCCCCAACACATCATAATGGGCCGCAACCCATGGGCCTCATATACACGACAGGTGGGCCCTGCACATGGGTCTCATCTGCATCAAATGGGTCACACATCATGGGCCTCAGATTCAAGCCGGTGGGCCCAATCATATGAGCCCTAAATACAAGGCAGGTGGGCCCTATCACATGGGCCTCAAATTTACATTACAGGTGGGCCTCAAATGGGCTTGGACCACCCCAAAAAAATCATTTCACTAATTATAGGTGTAACATGTGTATCACTTTACACTGTTATTCCATGGGACACGTGGCCCACCAATGATGATTGGCACTGTCCAAGCATTGTCCAGGTAAATCAGCACCATCAAACATTATCTCTGTAAGTCAGCACCGTCCAAACATTGCTTATGTAAATCAGCACCTACCCAAACATTATCCATGTAAATCAGCACCATCCAAATACATTCCAAGTAAATCAACATTGTCCAGCCATTGTCCAACACCGTCCAGCCCCATCTGGACGGTATGGATGGAATAAATACGTTAGGGTGGATACGTGGGAACCACAGAACTTGCTGACGTCAGTCCAGCAGTGGGTCCCACCATCTGGACGGCTTGTATATACATTTGACCTCAGTCAGCAGATGGGTCCCACCATCAAAACGGATGGAAGGCAGGATGAAACATATGTCATGGTGGGGCGTTGGGCTGAGCATGGCAGATGGATGGACGGTTGTGATTAAGATGAATAAACGGCTTGGAATTAAGATGGATGAACGGCTTGGACGAGCGTGGGTCCACAGGGTCGTCAGATGAATGAACGGTTTGGATGGTTGGAGTCCATCGGCGTAGGGTCCACGGGAGTGAGGACGCCAGCCCATCTGCTCGTCAGGTGGGTCCCACGAACTTTGGATGGACGGCATGATATAAACATACCTGGTGGGGTCCACAGATGCTGCAGAGATATATATATATATATATATATATATATATATATATATATATATATATATGGAAAAGGTACAATGCGCTCGAGCTGATTTTAAGGCCCCATGAGGTTGAGCCGTGTGGGCCCCACCGTGATGCGTTTCGAACATCTACCCTATCAGTCAGATGCACCATTCCATCATGAGCATAGGAAGTCAATTTGTGACTTGTGTGGGCCACACCACATACAGAAGTGGGGAGGGGCCGTGCACCATTAAAACATTCATAACCATTTTTGAGGGCCCACCATGTAGTTTGCAAATCCAGCATCCATTATGTGTGTCCCACTTGAATGAGGGTTCAGCCAAGTTTCCCATATGCAAGACTCGGTGGGCCCGCCAAGTGCTTTTATATGTTCTAACGGTGTCTTCACATAATTTTAGATGGTATGGCCCACAAAGCTCTTGTATCGGCTGATTTTTGGGATATCCCATAATTTAAAGGGTACCCATCAAATGCACGGTGTTGATGGTCGAAACACATCACAGTGGGGCCCATACAGCTTGACCTCACGAGAGCTTATAGTCAACTCGAGCGCAATGTTCCTTTTCCATATATATATATATATATATATATATATATATATATATATATATATATATGGAAAAAGTACAATGTGCTCGACTGGCCCCATGAGGTTGAGCTCGGTCGAGCAGATGGGCCCCACCGTGATGCGTTTCAGATCTAAGTCGATGCACCATTCCATCGGAGCCTAGGTCTCAAAAATCAAGTCAATCCATGACTTGTGTGGGCCACACCACATACAGAAGTGGGGAGGGGCCATGCACCATTAAAACATTCATAACTATTTTTGAGGGCCCACCGAGATGTAGTTTGAAAATCCAGCTCATCCATTATGTGTGTCCCACTTGAATGAGGGTTCAGACCAAGTTTCAGTGCATGGGTCCCAAAATTTGGATGGGCCCCACCAAGTGATTTTATATGTTGTCCACAGATGCTGCAGACATAATTTTAGATGGTATATATATTCTATATATATATATATATATTTATATATATAATATATATATATATATATATATATATATATATATATATATATATATATATATATATATGCTGTAATCTATATATATATATATATATATATATTATATATATATATATATATAATATCATGTACATAATTAATAGATATTAAGATATACTTGTACCGTCATATGGATATTTGGATGCCCATACTCACCATCCAGATATCATGTTTAAAGGTGGGTCCCACGTAGGAGTGGCCCACTATAACATTTATTAATATAATATATTATAATATATAACATTATATATATTATATACAATACATATATGTATATATGTATGTGAGTGTGTGAAATGATGCAAGTGGCAGCGTCCAGGGACGCTGGACGGCCTGGATGAAGTGGGCATGCCCAACTAGTAGGCCCCACATGTATGGACGGTTTGGATGTCTCTACGCAACAACGTTGCCCCACGTCAGGTGGGCCACACTCTTAGATCAAACTGATATTTGTGTTTTCCTTCATTTGGGCCCATCCAAACGGACTGCTATGTGGGTCGCTCGTGGACGGCATGGATAAAATACATACTTCATGGTGGGCCACACACACATATCATCCATATAAGAGAGAGAGAGAGAGAGAAACAGTGAGATAGAGGGACCCGACCACTATGGGCCCCTCCCTACATTGCATACATCAATATGGGTCCTACAACAAGTGGGCCCTAAAATTAGAATCAATGGTGAATCATCCACCTATGGCCTCCTTTCTTAGCTCCTTGGACTCCTTGGCTCCTAAGCTCCTTCTTTAAGGTAGAGAGATGAATTTTGAAGGATTGGATGGTGAGATGAGGGGTTAGGAAAATAGGCCCTCTCTTGCATTTTTCTCTCCTTAGAAATTTTCTCTCATGGAAGCTTGGGATGGAATGAGATGGAGAGAGAGAGTGATGGGATGAAAATGGATGGGTGGAATGGGTGTTGTAAGAAAAGGATATGGAAGGTATGGGCTTGGTTGAATTTTGGATGAAAGAGGGATGGGTGGAGAGAGAGAGAGAGAGACTTAGAGAGAGAGGCTTGTGTAACGCTTGTGTAAGAGAGGGATGGGTGTTGATAGGATGTGCACTTGACTTTCATTGATGGATTGATGTGATATTTAGGGTAGAGATTCTCTCAGAATTCACAACGTGAGGCGTTTTCCTTAAAATATACGCGAGCCCACATTTCTTGGCCCAGGTATCGCATCAGCGTGCGAGATGTGGCGTTGGAACCGTGGCGATGGCGTGGTTGCTAGGGTAGAAGTTTCGGGTCGTGCCGACTCTGGTTTGCAAGACTCAGCTTAAGATCATATGCAAATGTCGGGAACAGGTCGAGGGTTGCCGGAATTCGACCGGAGGACCATGGAAAGCTACTTTAACGGTACAATTTAGGATACGGGCCTCACAAGTAATACCTTTATTGGATTCAATATTTAGTTTAAACATACCATGGACATGATTAGCATAGCCTTTACCTACAAAGGAGCCATTTTTTGTCATTATAATTTGGTTAGACTCAATAACCTGCCTCAGACCAGCTTTGTTCAAAAGGTAACCCGAAAAAAGATTTTTGCGCATATCTAGCACATGAAGAACATTAGCTAGATAATGGTTTTCCCAGAGGTGAACACTATTTCAACATTACGTTGTCCAATAATGTTTGCTTTGACAACATTCCCTATTTGAACTTCTCTATTAGAAGAAATCTCCTCATATTTCTTGAACAAAGTATGATTGTAACACACATGTGCAATAGTACCTGTGTCGATCCACCAACCATCAACGGTTCTAAGAGAATCATATTAACTTCTGTGATCATAGCCACAATTTTATGTTCCTCCATCACATTTGCTTGAGTTGTAGGAGTCTGCTTCCTTTTCTGCTTATAGAACTCTCTTATAAAGTAACCTGGTTTGCTACATACATAGCAGCCATATGATTTTTCCTGGTAATTATTTTTCTAGTTTTTATCTTTAGGATTGGGCTTCTTTTTTAACAGATTTTGGTTCGGTTTTAGGTTATTGGGTTTAGGCTTTCCTTTATGTTGATTCTGGTTATGCTTTTCATTAACTATCAAAACTTTGTATGCATTAGATTTCTTCTATTCTATAATCCCGGAGTCTTGATTCTTCCTCTATTCGAAGACGAACGATCAACTGTTTCATCAACAATTATTTGATTTTATGTCGAAGGGAATTTATGAAGTTTCTCTAAGTGAGTGGCAGCTTTTCAATGATAGCGGCCCCTTGCAATTGTTCATCTAACTTGTTCATTTTAGATATAATTTCATGAGTTATGAGGTTAAACTCATTTGCTTAATGCACCACAGATTTGTCATCACTCATCTGGAACTTAAAGTATCAACTGATGACATATTTTTTAACACCCACCTTTTCAGTCTTATAGTTTTTTTACCAAGGCCTTCTAGATCTCAACAGATGTATCATAATCGCAATACAGATCATATAACTGATTTGACAAGTACTAAGAATATAGTTTTTATATAAATAATCGACATCATCCCATTTCTGACGAAGTATAGATAGTTCAGGTTCAAGAAGATCTGATGGCCATGACTTATTGATAACGTATGCCACTTTAATGGTGGTTTGGTAAAAGAACATTTTTTTTTCCACCCATTGAAGTGTTGGCTGTCAAAATATTCAGGTCAGACAAATTTGTCATTGAATCTCCTGAAGCAATGGGACGTTATGTATCTCAAAATTGTTGGGAGTACTGCGAAAGTAAAGATGAAATATTTGACAGTAAGGAATCTGTGCTTATGAATCCCACACTTATTATGTAGATATCAGTAGGTAGTACGATTAGATGAATGCGGGATTGAGGCGTGTAGGTGTTGCTATCTTTCAGATAGTTCGTGCCCCTCCGTGTAGAGTACCAGTGCAAAAGTAACTGACACTGCTATCTCCTAGGATACAACTCTCCAACCTTTCTTTAATAGAGCGTGTACTCGATGGTAAAAAAACAACACTAGTAGGATACCATACAACACCGTACCGATTTTTTCCTTTTGCCCACAAAGATGTTGGTTTTGATTTAAGATGAAAACGGAGAAGAAGATTGGCAAGGGAGGAGGGTTTTTTCTTCTTTTTCGATCCAGAAACACTAGCTCTAATCTCTCTTTTAAAGCCTTGAAGCCACGTTTCGAAAAAGACTTATTATGGAGAAACGGCCGTGACATATTACATGCTCAAATAACGGAGGCATGTTTTGCACTATGGAAATGGCCTTATTAAGTGGGCCACATCCAATGGTCACAATTAAAACAGTAGATAAAAAATATTTTAGTTGGGAGATTAGGTTGACCTGACCGAAGTTATACCCCTAGTCACCAACCCATGTTCCTCTCATGCCCATGTGCAGTGGGTCACTGTAGGATGCAACACTCGTGGGCATGGGTTGCTCTTGTTTCACCTAGAAATTGTGTAGTTCTTGCACGACAGTGTGTCGTGTGTTGTCTTGCTAGTGGACCCAAATTGTTGTTCTGATGGGCCTTGTTGTGGACGGGGGACGCTCCAAAAATTTCCTAGATTGGAAGATCCCAGCCCTTTAATTTTCAGGTCGACTTAGTAATTAAGATGAACTATGGAGTCCACATTCATTCGATAGAAGAAGGTCAAAGGATGGATTTGATATCTGGCTCTTCTAGTACACCAGATTTTTGGGGCATGATCCAACCATGGCTAACCACATCTGATGAATGGTTTGCATCACTAAGCCATAGGTCCTACTTGTATAAATGTGGTGCAATGGCATGTGGGATGAGAGTGGATGGCCATTCTTGCAAGTGGTTCTATTGCTCGGCCCAAGGTTGTTTAAATGTGCCGATTTGGCACACGTGTGTGTGATTCAGGCCATCTATCCAATGGGGTGCCATCACGCAAATACTATTGGAATGTGAATTAAACTAAATTTGGACGTCTGTCTTATACATATTTTTATACTTGGAAAGTAGCATTTTCTGTATTTTGTTGGGCTTGGGCCGGAGCAGGCATTCTTCTTTTAAAATCATTTCTGTTCCTTGGTGGAAGGAAAGCTATACATGGACCACATACAGATTTTTAAATAATCAATTCTATTTTTTAAAAAGTGGTTGCTATCTATAAAAATGTTTGTTTGAAAAGGTGATTGTTGTCCATAAAAAGACGTTTGTAATCATTTGTTAAATTGTCTTATTAGACTATAGAACCTGTTTGGTAGTATACGATATAAAGAGAGATGCTTCTATCCATCTGATTAGATGAAAAGAAACCGTCCATCTAGTAGATAACGTTTCCCATTCAATAGATTGGCCTCGCCATGAGGATCACCTTGTGCGAAAATCAGCGCAATCCACGTGGGCCACATTATAGGAAGCAATGGATAACCATTGATATAACAAAAGGTGTAGGTGTGGTCAACATGAGGAGCTGGATGGTGAATAATTTGTGTAAGGTAATTTCATGGTGGGCCAACCTTTCAGATGGGTTGGATATCATGTGCACATGACAAAATGGAAACTATCTATTGGTTGGATAGTAATTTGCTGTCCAATCGGTTGGATGTGAGCATCTCTTTGGTACAAAATAAATACATTGTGGTATGAGCATTGTTAACGAATAAAAAAAAGTCCAGTTTTCACATTTAGATCATTAGTTGTTTTGCTTTAGCTAGATTGCTCATGACTCGTTTAGATCATTAGTTGTTTTGCTCATGACTCGTTTAGATTGCTCATGACTCGTTTAGATCATTAGTTGTAAATACATAAGCTAGATTGCTCATGACTCGTTTAGATCATTAGTTGTTTTGCTTTAGCTACTTATGCTCCAAGGAGCTTATCATAGTTTTTATTTATTCAACAAATAAGTATATTTAATAAACCACAAACTTATTAACAAAAAAATAGAAAAGTTTGTTTGGTTTCCAAATATCACATAATTTTTAAATTTCCTTCATTAAACTCTCTCAATTTTCTCTCCTTTTCCTTAAAAAAAAAAAAAATAATAATAAAAAAATAAAAAAATCTTTCATTAAAATCTCTTCCAACTTTTATTTGTTCATGCACCTTAAAATCCATTGTTAACCATGTGGGGCCAACCTTTGATCATGTAAACCATTCATTATGCTGGGCTAACCTTGGCCCCATCTTCAATGTAAACTGTCCATCATACGGGGCTTACTTTCAATATGGACCATCCACTTTCTAAGGTTTACCTTTGATCTAGGCTATCCATCATGGGGGCACCTTAGATATGTGTCCATCATGTTTGACATTGGATATTGATTGTCCAACATACAGGGCACACCTTTAATGTGGAGCATCCATCATACAAGGCCTAACTTCAAATTGTGGCCTTTTGTGGACTGCCGTCTCGCGATGGTGGGTGCACACCCGAATGTGTCCTATGATTTTTGTTGTTAATTTGTTTATGGATAGATATGGTGTGACTCAGAATATTGGATTTCAAATACTTGGAGTTGCGACTAGTCGAGGAAGGCCTAAAATCTATAGTCAGCTACACCCATAGAATCGCCTTGAGATTTCCTAACTAATATGACTCTTAGATAAGGTTTGCGATCGAAAATTCTAGGTAAGGATCTCGGTGATGGTAAGTGAAAGGGTTAGGTACCCTCGACCGCCTGTGCTTGCGTACGGTCTCTCCTTTACGAGATTTAAGATTTTTAAGGATTATTGAGGTTTCAAAAAGTCTATACTAATAAACTAGCTTGGTTACTGACGGTGTCAGAAATCAACTAATGAGCCGCCACTCACCCACATCACCATTAAGGATATCGCAATGTCTCAACCTAGAATATGTTTGGAGGAGATGATAACTAGTAAAGATTTTTTTTTTTTTTAAAAGGCAAATACAATATATGGATGATGCAACAAAATATAAACAATTACTTAGTTGTCGTCTCCTCAGTCACCATAAAGGAGATTGGGATGCCTCAACCTAGGGTGAATTTAAAGAGACAATGACTGCTGGAAAAGAAAAACAAATACAATATACAGATGATCAAAAGAAGATTTCTAGTAAGATTTGACTTGTGACGCACAATGATATGAATATTGGACAGTGTGCAGAGCATGCAATCAAGAACTGCTCAAACTATTAGCAAGGTGTATGCGAGGGGAGACATGCAAAATGTGAATAGAAAGAATTAAAATGGATGACCGGATTGCCACTGATGCATAGGGAGATGATCGCGTCCATACTATGTTAATCTTAGATTGTTTAGATGGCTTGGTTGCTAATATCGATGAGATTGGGTGGTTTGGATGGATGGAGTATACTCTATAATCTTACTACTTTATCACTCACTTTCTATACTCACTTTCACTCTCTCTACACTCACTACACTCACTCTCACTGATAACCCTCTCTTATATATCTTTCTGCTTCTCTTTAGAAATGAGAGGAGTGAGGCCTCTATTTATAGAGGTTTGGCCCGATAACCTTGTAATTTGTAGCAACTTGGAGGAAAAACATTGCTATGTGGTATGATCTGGACAGTTGGATGACATGTATCATGTGGATTCACTTTGAGGGCAAACACTACCAAGGAGGTTACTCTAGGGTTTGGTGGCTCTTTTACAACATTTGGGATCATAATCTTCTTAAAGGTACCCCTCTATGTTGTTACATTGGTTGCTTTTGATTTTGTTCACCATACATTGTACATTTTAAGGACCATGTGGATGAGTGGTGTTTATACCCATTTCGGCGCACCAACATGGACCAATAAGAATCGCCACGTGTTGACACTATGGGTTTGATGCTGGTAGAATTGTACTCGTTTGAAGATATTTTTCATTTCCTTTTCTTTGACAATATGACTTCTGTTATTAATGCGATGACATAAAACCATACGCATGCCTTTAGGAAATCGAAACATCCAATGACACGTGGTTGTGATTTGCGTGGCATTTAAATGAGGTAACATACCCAACACGTCTATAAAAGACCCACCGAGGCAAAAATCCTATCATGGATCTGGATATGATATACTCGGAAATACCATCTCTCGCGGTCCTTTTGAAATGAGAGATCTTCCCAGAGATGTTTAGAGCTCTTATTGCAACTACGAAGATCCCGGATATTCAAATATTGGACTAATATCTGAACAGACGGACATCAATCAAATGGGCCCACATTGGAGCGGGTCAGAATCAAAAGAACGAGAGAGCTTGATCGGGTGGATTTGATCCCACCAGCTCTATGATCAAAAGGGACGAAGGGTGGAGATGGCTCTGATTGAGCTATTTCTAAATTCAACAGTCTTTTGAAGATCCTATAAGAGAGAATCTACGTAAAAGTCAAGACATAAAAAATCAATGATTTTGGATTTACACAGATCTCCCTATTCAAAATGCAAGTCATAGATGCGAAGGATCTTGGACCATCAGGGAAACCTAGTGAGGTTTTTGCTGCCTTGATAACCTATAAAATGAGGACATGATGAAGAGCTTGGGGTCCATGTCAAACAAAATTTATATTCTTTACATTTATATTTATCTGGACATAGCTTAACTTTAACATAGGTCGCTATTGTTTGGTGCGCTCACTATAGTATCGTAGGATTGGCATAAATATCCACAATCCTAAGTTGTTGGATCCCAATCAATTGAGTCCGTGGGCGATCCGGTCACATCTTGTTGACTATCTACCTGGATTGTTTGTTCTTGCAGACGGATTATATGTATTTATCTTTTCCATCATGTCTAGTTTATTTTTAAACTGTCGATTGTAATGAGCTGATTCAATTTTTTTTTTTTTTTTTTTTTTTTAAAATTGGCATTACTTTAACCTTTTTAGCTTATTTGTTCATCTTCATTCTTTTCAGAAATACATTAGTTTTAAGTAGTGGGAAAAGAAAATTTCTTAACGTAAGGTAAAAAGAGTTCATCAGGAAGGACTCACCCTACCCTTTTGCAAATCAACTGCTCACCGATTACAACCAGTGATTGATTCAACAATTGAATTTTTGAATCCAATCTTACTTAGTTGTCTCAGCGCAAGGGTTAGCAGTGTTCAATCAAACATTAAGTCAAATACAACTCTGGCACGCTTGCACTTCTTAATCGGACACGTAAATCGAATACATGCCCTCGATCACACTTGTGGCCTTGTGTTTGATTGGATTGCACAAACAAGTGGGAGATGTTGAAAGTGGGCTATGGGGATGACCCACCTTTGGGAAGCACCATTGGATAACTGGGGGGCAGATTAGGTGCGGCCCCCAGCCTCACCCAAGAAGGTGTGGCCCTTGTCGTGGGGCCTACCTTGATGTGTATATTTATGTCCATGCTGTCCATCCATTTTTTCGGATAATTTTAGGGCATGAGCCCAAGAATGTAGCAAATCCAAAACTCAGGTGGACCATACCATAGGAAACACCGCTGATTGACCCTACCATTAAAAACATCCTAGGGCCCATTGTAATGTTTCTGTAATATTTATTAATTTGTCATCCAACCTGTTGATAAAGTCACATGAACATGGATGAAGAGAGAGAGAGTAAAAAAGAAGAAATATTAGCTTGATCCAAAACTTTTGTGGCCCATTAATGGACAATCACTACATTTTCCTAAGGCATGATCCACCCCAGAACCGGATCAGCTTCATTTTTAGGGTCATGCTCTAAAATAATCTTTAAAAAGTGGATGGATGGTACGCATATCCCCACAATAAGGGCTGCACCGAGTTCAGGGTCTTATCTAATCCACTTGGGATCACAAACCCACTTGGAAATTTTTTAGAATCATATTAATAAGATGCATTTATAAATTGTTATATGGGAAAATGCAACGTGCATTTAGGAATGAATAAGCCACCTAGTAAGTGGTAAAACCCATTGAAAATGAAATGGTATATTAGGAGAGTGCACTCATAATTAGTGCCCAAGGGAGAATGGGCTCCACCATTATTGGAATGAGTCTATATAGACCATCTCTCACAACCCATTTGGCAATCAAAATTGTCATTTCTCCATTACAATACTTTTGTGATCATTTCAACTCTCAAATTAGAAGGGCTGAACTAAGTCTTCTTTAATTAATGGTTGTGATTTCAGATCACCCTTTTGATTTTAGTGTTTTGGCTCTTGATGACCAATATCCACCGGTTGTAATAGTTATATAGATCCATTTTGACCATTGGTTGCTTTCGCACATATAACCCACTATGGCATGTGTATGAAACCAGGGAGTAGGCAAAGTGAATGAGGCTGACCATGAATGTTTAACGTGTCAAAAATCAGACTGTCGACACAAATTTAAATATTTTGAGTGGTTTTCAATTATTTTTTATGGTGTGGCCCACCTAATAATTAAAATGATCTGATTTTTATTATAACCCATCATCATGATGGGGTCATTTAATCCATAGGTTAGATGGAATTCATACAACATGATGGACCCCACAGATTTAAGTAGGTAAACGGGGGAACAGAGAAAGTGAATGAAGTGCTGAATATGGAAATGAATGGGCAGGTGAAGACCTTTACACGCAAGTGAATCACTTTTTAGAAAGCAGGTATTATTCTTTTTTGGAGTCTTGTTTGAGCAGCGTGAATTCAATCATCTTGATGCGAGCATTGCCGTCTTTCAGAATTCTGAATCACAGACACCCTTCAATGCCAATCTTCTTGCCTTCAATCCAACCCCTTTTATTCCAAAGCGTCCATGTTGACTCTCTCTCTCTCTCTCTCTCTCTCTCTCTCTCTCTCTCTCATATTCTACCATTGATTTTGGCGTATCAACACTGCCACAAAACAAATAGATTATGTTGTGAATTGAATACTGACCGTTGCTTCAAGCTTCCCCAAAAGACAGAGAAACGACCCAATTAGTAATATGCCTATTTGATCCTGAACATCTTTCCAGTTCATGTCGATGGACTGGTATTCGTTAGTTGTCAATCACCAGCAGTAGATGTGGTCATAGGTTGGTGAATCTGCCCGTCCGTTTAGTGGGCCTTAGCATGGATGGTTCATCGGGTATGAACCAATACAAAGTGAGCATTTGTAGTGACCCTTTTTTAGTTTGAGGAATGGTATATGTAGTGGCACCCATGCCAATTATGAGTGTTAATGGCCAAGTAGGCTATAGGGCGTTGTGAGTAGGTGTTTGATAAGTGGCCCAGTTGACCACAACAGTAACAATTGTTCGGCCTTAGCCTTCCATAAAGATTTGGAATCCTACTCGGACCCGCTGTTGTGGGTGCCGTACGTTGAGGCCTAGATGGACCGCTTCATGTGTCACAGTTTGTGGTTGTAAGAGGTTGAGGATGCCCTCCTACTGGTTCATTTCCTTTGGTCATTATTGAATCTTGTGTGAGACTTGTCACTGGGGACCAAGTCGAAGGATACGGTCGAATAGGAACTCTTACGAGCTGCGTTTTCGCCCTACCTGCCAATTGAATTGCTTCATCTACTGTCCTGACCGGGTGCATCTGAACTCAGTCATGAATTGTCGATCGTAAACCGTCTATAAACTATGCTACATTCTGTGATTCGATCTTCGACAAGTCATTCTACGTTGCCAACTGTTGAAATTCTTTGGTGTAATCTGTGACGGTTCGATTCCCCTATAAGCAATTTTGGTATTATTGGAATAATACCTGCTTGTAATCACTGGGGACGAATCATGATCGAATAAGGGGTCTCATCTGTGGCCATGATCGGATGAGTGCCTTATTTCTATTGGGCACGTTAGAGTTATAATTGCTCCCACCATGCAGAAGTACCAAATTTTAATTTGAACGCAATCAATTTCCTTTTTTTTTTTTTTTTTTTTTTTTTTTATGTTTTGGCATGTCTATGTAATCAAAATACCTCTCTACTTCGATTAACCAATCGATGAAGTCTTTTCTACACAATAAGCTATTAAAATTGGAAAGTTCGGCCTTACCTTGATAGTCTCTTTCAACACGATATGACCAATCGTCTCCATAGATCAGTTGTCGGGCAACGAAGCCATCGACGTCCTTGTCGCTTGAGCCCAACTCATCTGGGATAGCTCTACGATTCACCTTCAGTATCGCTTTATGAAAATTAAGATTGTGCCATACAACAATCACGGGCGGTTGAGCGTCGCCTTGGGCTTGGGGCAGAATTAGCACATCCACAATACGGTTGAAGGTTGTTTGTAGCCCTTGCATAGTTAACTGAATCTTCCGATGAAAAGTTTCCATTCTTCCCAATAGATAACAAATTTCTGGATCATCGTTCATAGGATTTTGGTCCATTCTATCATTATTTGTCATCGGCCTAAGGGGATTCATCGCTCTAATACCAATTGACGCATGGATGGATGTGATGAGGTCGATCACCATCTTCCTTAGGGATAACTACTCTGAATCCACGAAGCTCTCTGGACTCCTCACAGAATTTCCTCGAATCCTCGAGGAATAATATAGAAATAATTTCTAGAAATTCAAAAAATAAATAAATTGATGATAAAAATGAAATTACAACCCTTTAAATAATGAGCGAGCTTAAACTTAGGACAAATTTTTAGACCCAAACTCCAACTCAAACACCTAAAAAATGCAACTGATTATAAATAGTAAACTTACTATTTATAGATGGTCACCATTCTTATTGGACTTTATGATTTGGTCAAAAATATTAAGTGTCCAATGTCCAATTTGGCATAACCACGTTATTCTTCTAATTTTTCTAAGCCCTTTTCATGTTGGACACGGCTCCTAGACTTAAAGAATTAAAAGTTATGATCAAACTAAAACTTACTATTTATAGTAAAAATGAAAATAAAATGAACTTTCCACCATCGGTTTGATGAAATCTCACAAATTGGCATGGGCAACCCGGCATAGTGGATTGGTTGGCAAAAGTAGCTTCTCCTACCCGAAATTATGTACGATACGTCGACGACTATTTTAAGGTTCGGCGATTGTTTTAAGGTTCTGACGGTCTTAATCATTTTTGACTATGATCAGGCTTTCCTTGGTCCATCTTTGCCCTGAAAGTATCCGCGACCCGCTCTACATAAGTCCACCTGATGAATGGCCATGATCTCACAGATGCATGCGATGACACGTGGCTGGAAATAGAACGCCTCTTACAGTACTTTTCCTTCTGTTTGAAGGGCCCAGATTAGAGAGCTAGGATTGTCGGATGGCTACAATAGGCCATCTGATTCAGGACCCGTTGGATGGATGTGGTTTTTTACGGTGGGCCTCAGATTCAGGACCCAACGGATGGATGATTTGTAAAGATACTAAACCATACATAAACGCATATGATGGAGTGGCAAGGTATTCCCCGACGAACCATAGCCGGCCTCCTTTGGATTTTGTTGATTTATGCTCCTTGAACGAATCCAATATCATATATGAGCCAATGGCCAAAAAATCACCCGTTGGACAGCAAAAGTAACGTCCAACCAGCATACAATTTCCAATACGTGGTTTGGAGGGCCCACCACTAAATGCATAGGCTCCTCCATTCATCAGTTGGCAACGTTCATGTGTATACTTTGGATCAAAACAACGGATGCCCATTAATTTCTACAGTGGGACCCACATGATGAGTGGTCAGATTCTATACAAACTTGATGCATTGACACTTATCGGCTAGTCGACGTACGGTTAGTTATCATCCAACTAGTTTCTCTTGAGTGGACCACAAACAAAACGATCTGGACCCCACATGTATCTTGAAAAGATCCTGGACGTGATCAAGACGATGTAATCCAAGACCGAAAATCCAATTCAAGTAATTCATGTAAAGAAAAGAAAAAAATTCATGAATTCTTATATATATTTTTATATTTTTTTAGTAGTACGTGACAAAGAGAGAGACGACCCATTTTCATATTGTAATAATTCAATCTAACTCAAGATGACCTTGATTTTATAAATGGCTCTTTGGCTTCTTTCAATCCAAAGTAACAGTACTTCCAAATATTCTACTATAGCCGATCGCATCCCACGCCTTACGTGATGCTTCTTTCTCTGTGGCACGTGCCTACCTTGTACGTATGTGTGTGACGGATGCTTCTCAGTGATGAAGGCAACATCTGGACTAAATTAATCTCCACCGTAGATTTTTATAAAACCTGTAACCGTCTGGGTTTTCAAAGAATCATGCATGAATTGTCTATTTATATATATTTTATTTTGGAGGACTGTGATTGTGATCGTAAGAAAAATTGGCCATAGTTGTTGGCTTCATATGAAGATTCTCTGGGTGAGTGACTCTCAACTCATGCACGTTCCTATGGAAATTTGGGAGAGGGACGTCTTGTCTATTGTTTCTAATCATATGGTCCACGTTAATGGTAGATTCGGCTAATTTTTTGGCTCGAGTAATGCACTGGGTAATATGGGTGGATTTTACAAAAACATTAGTGGATTTCATGTAAATATTGCAGTGGGCCACATGTGAGAATTCATAGAATCCTTCTCATGTATGCATGAAGGGCCGAAATATAGAATTTTAATCCCTATAAAATCCATCTACATGGTGTTAAACACAATTGAAGATTCCAATTCACATGTATTTAATAACAATTGGGATTTGAATTCTAATAATCTATGCTGCCAAAGGACCTTTATATTTCTTGATAGTTATGGCCTGATTGCATCCCATGCCTACATTGTACTTACTGTTACGTGGCACCAGTGCTCGAAGTATCGGTATCGTCACATGTGTTGTTGGCTAGGGATACGGAAACAATATCGATATCGCTGATAATAAAAAAATGTGAGGAAGAATGAGAAAAACAATGAAATTTTTAGCGAAACTTCAGGAGATGTTAAAATGTACATATTTATATGTTTATATCGATACAAAAAAATGCAAAAAGAATACATATATAACAAGTTTCCATTTAATGAGGCCTTAAAAACATGTGCTGATGTAAGAAATCAATCCAACCATCCCATCTGACCTATTTAACCATCCAACCTTCCATTCAAACATCCATCGACAATGCAAAATATTAACAACAAATGATATTTCACTAGGAAATCATCAATGATTGGAAAAGAAACGATATTGGTATCAATATTGCGCGTGTTGCGATATCAATAAGATCGGTATATTATCAATATTATAAATTACAAATTGAACACTATATACAACCATGTGCCAATGAAATAAATTATTTTTTAATAAACAAAATTTTGATGATATCAATACATATTTCGTCAATATACTTATGATACGAGTATTCCTTTGAATTTATATAGTAAAAAATATTGGCTATACATTAGTGATATTGATCCATTGGTAATACAAGTGACACCTAAAATTTAAGTAGTCGAAAATATTGACGATTAGATTAGCGATATTAATACATTAGCGATACATTGCCAATACTTAAAATTTCTGATACTACCAACATTATCGGTATCGTTGAGCTAGAGATAAAGATAATATCATAGATATTTCGATAATAGTGGAGATGATTCGAACATTACGTGGCACACATATATATCGCATGCATGCATGCGTGACCTATGCACCTCTCATCAAGTGATCAGTTCCACATTTTACGATCCGTGGCCCGAAAAGAAAAACATTCCGTAGGTGGACTACATATATGATAAAGAGACAGCCAATCTGTAGGGGATAGGAAGCGGATTGCATCCGTACGTGTAAATCCATGTGGGGGGCCACTGTTGTGTATCTATTTATCCATGTTGTCCATCTCTTCTCTCAGTTCATCTTAAGGTATGATCCAAAAAATACAGCAGATCCGATGCTTAAGTGGACCACACTAAATAGTAAGCTCGGGCTACATTAAATGTACAAAGCATTAAATGCAAAAGTCATGTGTGATGTCGTCCACTTTAGTGTTGGATTTGCCTCATTTTTGGGCTCATACCTCCAAATAATCCAAGAAAAGAGATGGCCAGAATGAATAAACAGATACTTCATGGTGGGCCCCACATAGATTTGCCCATTCCTTCCTAGAGACAGCCGGTAGGGTCCGCCCCGCCCATCTCTAGTGAGGAGTGGGCAGATCCGTGCGAGAGCCCACCGTGATGTATCTGTTTATCTACGCCGTTCCTCTCGTTTCTCTTATCATTTGAAGGTATGAGTTAAAAAATTAAGGCAGATCACCGAGGGAAGGGATGAATAGCGTGGATATATAAACAGACACATTACGGCAGCCCCTCACAGATCTGCCCGTTGCAGGCTAGAGACGGGCGGGGTAGGACGCAATCTGCTTCCATCTGGGCATATCATTGGAGGGCGCGTCTGATGTACGGTAAACTCATACGTTTGAAAGTACGTGATCATTCGCCAAAAAGAAATGAAAATTGCTCACGTGAACGTGGCCTCACCAGGTGATGGAGTGGAGTCACCCGATGAACGGCCCAGATTTCAAAAGCAACATGCATGGGCCCATGAATATGCACTTTGATGCCGCATGGTAGACTGGAAACTGGAAACGCGTGCGCGTACATGGCACGGTTTATGTATTGGAAAAGCTATCACCATGCCTGGAGATCGATGCTAAAAGGTGGGCCCCACCTGAAGATCAGATCTGCCCACTGATATGGCAGCATACATGATCATATTGATACAGACCATCGTCAGGTCGGATTTAAACCGTCCATTCTTTTCATACAGGGTGGTCAGCCTAACTAGTGTACTCGCTTGAGTTTTTTCTCACGTGATCTACACGGTGTGTCCCTTCTTTTGCACGGCTCAGATGTCCTACACGAGTGACATGTTTGTACCTATTAGGGGCTGTATCCGAAGCTATCTTAAAGTTGTTGCAGGTGACTATCACTCCTCTGGTCTGGTCTGGAGACATGGAAACACAAAGGCCACGGAATGAATGATGCGTAGCCACAAATTACTTAGAATCAAGTTCGTTGAATACGAATATATAGTTCAAACTGTTGAAATTGTGAGTCCCAATTTAGATGAATCATCAACCAAAAATTACAAGCATTGTATTAACTGATTATCTGGTTAGTGGGCATTTATTGGACGGTTAAGAACGAAAACATCCAATGGTCCAGTTTCAACATCCACGAATCAGTGGCTTAGAGAAAGGACGTCCCACAATTTAGTAAGTGTGATGTATGTTGACTTATGCCTCGTATTCGATTTCTTAGTGCCTGCGAATCAAGCCCCATGAGCAGCCAGAGCATCAAATACTACCCTTTTGTTTTATCCAAAAAAGAGAAAATAAAAAATAAAAACACTCCGAGAGAATAAGGCTACGTGTAGCTTTTCTACAAAGTATTTTTATGTGATTTAATTTGATTCTGAAAATTATATTTTAAGCTTTAAGTATGTTTGATTAACTACTTAATTAATTAAATTTAAAAAATAAAACTTTAAATTTGTATATATATATATATATATATATATATATATATATATATATATATATATATATATATATATATATATAAAATTATGCAGCTGCCCCTAGACCATATTTCCTACGTCTGCTACGTCCCATAAAATCGACTCTCTTGTTGGAAGGTTTGTTAATTGCCCACGGGTATAGAATTCACCTCCACACATGTTACATTATGACATATAAATCTGAGATTGAATTTATTCACTGATTAGTCTGACTATATCTTACCAAAAATTAATTTAGCCTACTTAGAAAGTTAGAAAACTTCAGCATAGTATTTTAGAATCATATGTTTGTTTTGAAAGCTATGACCCACCTAACCAGTGGATCAACCTAATTTTTGAGCTAGGGTATCGGCATAGCGTGGTTACTCCTAATGAATCGATTTGGATTCCTAACCTATGTTCTATGATGAGAAATGTATGATGTGTACATGAGTTGTATTGTTGATCAGGTTGCTTGGCAAATCTCATATCGGGATAAGCCATACAGACATAAATTTCCTATAACCCCGGCTCGTAGCACTGTGGGGCCACTGATACATCATGGTTCAAATGATCATATTTTGTAATGGCATTGATGATCACCGATACATGAAACGGTAGACATCACCAATGTGATAGACTGATTTATAACCGTGTCAATGTGATATTTTGGAGTTGATTGGAACACCGCGGTTTAAATGGTATAGAATTGCATTAGATGGAATTAATTATTGGGGATTTTGACCCGTGGAATCACACAGATCTAGATCTAGGATAGCAATCCAATGACACCAAGCACACACAAGAGAACAAAGATTTAACGTGGAAAACCCTTGTAGGAAAAAATCACGGCACAAAGTGATAGATCTCCACTATGAAATTAGAAATTACAAAGAGAGAGGACTTACCTAATTCGAACAACCTCAAATCTCACCCTTGCTACACCTTTTAGAAATCCTAAAAATTCTTTTAGGAACTCTTGGAACTCTTTTAAAAAGCCTTAGCATACATCCCAATCCCGCATACACCCCTTTAAATAAGAATAGAAAGAGGTAGAATCCAAATAGGAAATAAAATCCATAAAATTTGCGTTTCCGCAATCGCATCTGCGGAACTTATCGATGTCATCGAGCCACTCTCGATGACAACCTCGATATCATCTGAAGGTCTCTCGATGATATCGGAACAGGACAAAAACTGTCCAACAACCAGGGGTGAAAAATACTGTGAATTATCGATGACATCGAGACCCTGTCGATATCATCGACAGACCAACAGACAGTTTTAAGATATCTGTCGATATCATCTAAAATCCTGTCGATATCATCGACAGACCACCAGATAGATTTAAGGTATCTGTCCATAACAATCTCCTCCATGTCTTCAATCTTCATCCGTGTAGCTTCTTGTCCTCTTCTCTTATTTCTACACCATATCATAGCTTCTCTTGCACACTCCGTCTTTCTTTTACCCCATCTCCAAGCTCAGAGAAGTTACACATAATTTGAACTTCTCTGCAGGAACGATCTAGGTGAGCATGTATGTCGGATCAAAATCCACGTGCTCAACCATCTTTGTTTCTTTCTTCTCAAAAGGAAAGACGTAGTCTTCTTACCATCTCACTGCTACCCAATATGCTTGCTGAGGTACTTGCTCACAACATTGATAGCCTATGAAATAATTGGTCTAATCCAGACATGACATACATTGCCAACCGCATTCAAATAAGGCTCATGAGATATCCTGCTTTTCCTCATCTGTTTTGGGACATGTCTTGAGGAAAACTTGAGGAGAGATGCGTAAGGAACGCTCTTCGACTTTACCTGGCCCATCATATCCTTGATCAATACCTACACATAAGGTATTTCTCCTGTGATTACCAAAGCTTACTCCTCATTCAGTCTCAATGCCGAGAACCATCTTTGCAGCCCTCGATCCTTCATCCTGAATGTCCCACTTAACCGAGTCTTCAGTACATTGATTTCAGATATGTCATAATTGACGATTTACATGTCATCAATTCTTGACTCACCATGAAGGAATCAAATCACTGCCTAGGCGACAGGTCGAACCACGACCTCCTGCAAAGTCTTTTTTCAGCCCCTTTAACTTCGAACTGCTTTAGTTGCTTTATGTAGATCTGCTCTTCACTTTTCCTTGCAGAAGTGCAGACTCCACATCCATCCTTCTAACTCAAGATCACATTGGCCAACCAGCGCCAATCACGGATCTAATAGACACTTGCTATACCGTCGGCGCGAATATCTCTGAGAAGTTGATCCCTTCTCTCTGAGCATAACCCTTTGCTACCAACCTCGCCCTGTATATATGTTGTATCCTCCTAAAGATCAACCTGCATCCAACTGATTTTCGGCCCACTGGAAGCTTCACCCGCTCCCATATGTCGGTCTGGTACAACGAATCCATCACATTGCCCATAGTCACCTTTTACTTCTCAGTGCTAGGCTCACTTAGAATTATCTGAATAGAAGATGAATTCCTTGCGATATTTGAGTCGTCCATGTACCTCGCCGATATCCTGCGATCATGCCTTGTGATTTTTCTCACAGGTGGCTGTTCTACCTGCTCTGTATCCCTGTTCGCATGTCTCAGCCTTCCTACCCTGCTCGCTCATGTGGTCATGCCCAACATTCCACACACGTGCAGAGGTGGAATCCGCTACATCCATTGCAGCTCCACCTTTTGAAGTGCTCCCGATCAACCTATACAATTTACCGAGTCTTGTGCTTTCATGATTACCCGTGCCCCCTTAGATACCTTAAGAGCACTATCAATACCCATGTACTTACATCCTTTTGCTTCAAGTACACCAAGAGAAATCAGATTCTACTTTAAATCAGGAACGTGTCTGACATCAGTTAAGGTACGCTCCACCCCATCAAACATCCTGATGCGCATCGTACCAATAGTCACAACATTATAGGCAAAGCCATTGCCCATAAACACCTGTCCACCATCGCATTTGCTATAACTGGTGAACCAACTTCGATGAGGAGTCATGTGAAAAGATGCCCCTGTGTCTAACATCTATTCGTCCTTACGATCATCATATGGCCGCTTGATAGTAGACACAGACAAAACATCACCATCACATCCACTCGATCCATTTGACGTGGCAACATTGGCCTCCCTGTACGAAGCCTTAGAATCTTCTCTCTTTGATTTAGGATTTCCACAATCCTTCTTCACATGTCATTCCTTCCCACAATTCCAGCACTTTACCTTTCCTTCACCCTTACCCTTGGACTTGGATCTATAACTTGAAGAACCCGTACCTTGTTCAGAATTCTTATCCATTGTAAACAGTGCATCAGAAGATGTCCCCATGTCACCATTTAGCTTTCTCATAGCTTTCCCTTGAAGGGCTGAGATAACGATGTCGACACTCAGGGTTTTATTCGTGCTGCACATGGTGTCCTTGAATGACTCATATGACGCCGGAAGAGAATTCAGCAACATACATGCTTGTTCTTCATCTTTCATTACTTCCTCCATATCCAGCAATTTGCAAAATAATTTATTAAAATTGCTGATGTGAGCCTCCAAATCTCCACCCTCTGCCATCTTGAAGTTATACCACTGCCGCTTCAAGTGTAGGCGATTTTTAGATGATTTTTTCGCATAAGCATCCTCTAACTTCGCCTATAACTTAGCCGCGGTTTCTTCCCTCATGACATTGTAGAGAACCTCATCCGTGAGATATAAACGGATCGATGATAAAGCCTTCTTATCAAGAGTATTCCATTCATCATCAGTCATATAAACGGATCGATGAACACCATCTTCGCTTTGCTTGATTAAGGAACTCATCATCTTGATCTTCCATAACTCAAAATTATTTTTTTCTGAGTACTTCTCAATCTCATATCTGGTGCTCGCCATTATTACTAATCCTGCAGATTTAGATCTGTGCCCCAATGATTGCTTTGATACCATTTGTTGGAGATTTTGACTTATGAAATCACACAGATCTAGATCTAGGATAGTAATCCAATGACACCAAGCACACACAAGAGAACACAGATTTAACATGGAAAACCCTTGCAGGAAAAAGTGACAGATCTCCACTATGAAATTAAAAATTACTAAGAGAGAGGACTTACCCGATTCGAACAACCTCAAATCTCACCCTTGCTACACCCTTTAGAAACCCTAAAAATTCTTTTAGGAACCCATGAAACTCTTTTAGAAAGCCTTAGCATACATTCCAATCCCGCATACACCCCTTTAAATAAGAATAGAAAGAGGTAGAATCCAAATAGGAAACAAAATCCGCAAAATTTGCGTTTCCGCAATCGTATCTATGGAACTTATCGATGTCATCGAGCCACTCTCGATGACAGCCTCGATATCATCTGAAGGTCTCTTGATAATATCGGAACAAGATAAAAAATATCCAGCAACTAAGGGTGAAAAATACTATGAATTATTAATGGCATCGAGACCCTGTTGATATCATCGACAGACTAACAGATAGTTTTAAGACATCTGTCGATATTATCTAAAACTCTGTCGATATCATCGACAGACCACCAGACAGATTTAAGACATCTGTCCATAACATCAATAATATTATTGTACAATGATTACATGTCTGAAAATACAATAGTACTTTTACCACATAATTTATGTTTGGGATCAAATTCTTCAATTAAGAAAAAGCTTATTAAGTATTGAAACCTACATTGGGTGGACCATGAAAGTGTAATCAACATAATAAAATTTATTATTGATGTTAGTCACCAATACGCACATGTAACTTAAATGTTATGTATAAAGGGTGGGCAACCGGTGTAAAACGCATGCATCAATGTGGGACCACCGATGCAGTGAATTTCAAAATTTGCCAGAAATCTTGCAGCCTCTTATTGGGACTATATGATATCCTACGGTATCTGCCGTTGGGACCAGATGATATAATACCTGGAGTAATTTAATATTTCCCATCATTTCCAAACGTAGATTGGAATTTGCATGAAACCAATTTCAATTCCATTTTACCTAATTCTATGTTCCAAATGGGCCGCTCGAGTGGCACTGGCCGGTTACGCCTACACAGGAGCCTACTTGAATTTCAAAAGCTTGATTTTCACCTGACCCGCCATTGAGAACAGATGAAGGGTCAATAAGGTGGGCTGTCTGAAAATCACGGGTGGTCATTCCTTCCCAACTTGTTCCTTGTCGTGTGACCCACCTGATTCAGGTGTCAGCTTGATTTTTTTGGCCCCGGGGTAACATGTGCTGAAGCATATGATGGATATGTTGGATTTTTTGCACGCATCACATGGGCCCGCATCACATGGGCCCAATGTTTGACTAATACCACTATAGCTTACGGTGTTACCAGAACCACCGGAGCGTGGCTCTTTTTAAAATGTGAAAAAAAAAACATTGAAAATTTTGTATTTGTACCAAAATCTGTATGGACTAGATAAATGGTGTATATTTAGACATATGGTATAAAAGATATTTGAGAAGCATGTGTTAGCAATAAAAAAATTGGCTCATCTTTTCATGTGTGTTTTTAGTATTTTTGTTTTTCTCCTGATAAAGATGAGCAGTTGTTCCAGCCACGTTAGCCCTAAAGCATATTCTAAGGGAACAACAAAGATATAAGGTCATGATGAATCATATGTAACCACTATTTTCTTAGTTAGTTGCACGCGAAGGCACCATGTGGGCAGATGGTTGTTCTTCCATCTCTCCTTGGAAAACTATAAATAACATAAGCAGATACAAAGAAACGGATCTCCTCCAAATTCAAAAACTCAACTACAAATCCAATATAACGCTATGTATATATCTAGGTTTACTTCTTCTCTGGTTAGTAGTAGCAGAGCCTTAGTGTAGATCTAGTCTTAGTCTGTCCCTGTGTATACGTCGAACCGACTTTAGGCTATAGCCACTAGCTATAATTTCCTTCCATTTATGTCTGCGTGTCAAATTTGAAGCAAGACCTTAGCTTAGGAATCCATCCGCGCCTACACTCATATGCTGGGCTGACCTTAATTGTAATTCCCAACATTATCTCTGCTTCACTCATCAACATGTTGCTCTCGAAAGTACCTTGCTGTTCTTAGTCAGGTTGACAATACCATTGTAGTGGTAAGACACACTTTTTTTCTTTTTGCGTCTATCTATCTTCAATCTTTTTCGTTTCAACCATATAATTGTCGCACCTTCGAAAGTCCTTGAAGGTTCAAAGCAAAAAAGAGTTCATTTGGAGGAAGAGCCCCAACCTCCGTTAATTGCTTGCGTAATGAGCACATGACAATTAGCTGAATAGACGAACGGTCAAGCCCACAACCGAACTTAGATCTATCTTGACATTAGGGGTCAGTGGTCACGGTTTGAATCGGACCCAATCAGTTCTTGCACGCTTACAACCCTCACACTTATTCCATGTGGGCGAATTTGAGACCAATACCGTTTTGGCATGCCCAGTGGGACAAGTATGCAATTGTTAATTTAAATTTATAATAACATGAGTAAGCGATCTACTCGAGTTAGTAAGAATATTAAAGAACAAGATCTTAATCAGGCTCCTGAGTCATTTTCAATGTAGGCCGAACCAGAGGTACCTAATCTTCCTATCCTAACTATTCTGAAAGTAGGATCATCATCCCAAAATAATTCCATAAATTCTAACAAAATATTGGGAAGTTTTAACGTTAGCCTACGGGAATTGATTGAACAAGTCAAAGTATAAGCCAAATACTCTTAGGCCCAAACTGAGGCTATAAACAGGCTTGTGACTTTCTTTAATAACATGTTACCTGATTACTGTTAGCTCAATTAGAAAATCTCCATATTCGACAATGCTTTACTAGAGGTGCCGATTATGCCTCCATGTAATATACGATTAGACCCAGACATGGGAGGCAAAAATATGCCACCTCAGGTAGGCATTAAGAGGAATGGATGAAATGGTCAATTCGACAGTTTAAATGAAAATGATTTAAATCATGACATGCTTGCTATAGGGCCATTTATGCCGAATAATGAAGCACTTAGGGGCAAGTTCCAGCTGTACAACCTGCCCAAGGATTACAGATACCTCCAGTAGTTAATCTCGGACTTTCACCAGTAGACTGGGAAAAATTAATTAATTTTATAAATAAAGTAACCGACCAAAGCCATAGTCGTTGGACTAATCATTTAGTTTATCATAAGCCTTACCTTGAATGGATCGATCAGCTCGCCGAGGTACTAAGGGGTACAAAAATATAAGAGTTTTCATTATTCTCTGGGGAGACAATCCAGTCTATAGTAAAACATATCGACTGTTTCACCGTACAATGAGGTAAAATTTTGTCCAATAAATATTTGAAATTAAAATGATTTACAAATTTGCTGACTAATACGACATTTACATGGTATATTAATCTTCCTGCAAATTCAGTGTAATCCTGGCAAGATATGGAAGAAATGTTTCATGGTTAGTTTTATCGGACTGGACCTAAATTTTCTTTTGCCAATTTATCTCCCCTCAGACAGTTACCTAGCTAACCAGCTAAAAAGTACATAACTTAGTTTTAAAAGGCGAAGCATAGATGGCAAGTGTTTATTTTAGATGCTTAGTTTGTGAAATTGGTTGTGGAAGGCTTAGACATTGAACTTTGTAAAAAGTTTGAGGGAATGGATTTCAAAGATTTAATTGATTGTCAGATTGAGCAACCAAATATGAATGGCTTCTTCAAGAAGAAAATTAAAAGAAAAAATCATGTTCAGGAACCTATTATCGCGATCCAAACTATAAGATTGCATTGACTGAAATAAGCCTCAACAAATCATTTGTTTGTGCGGCTCTAATAAAGGTAAATGATGAATCAGCTCATCAATGCTCTAGTATAGTCAAGAGAGTTACAGAAAAAACACGCGGTATTCTTTTGATATCACAAAGGCCGATGAGATATTTGATCTCTTGCTAACTGTCAAACTCATAAAACTTCCACCAAAGCAAAGGATCCCTTTGGCAGAAGAGTTGAAGAAAATCGAATATTGTAAATGGCATGATTCATGTTCTCATTCAAATAGGAATTGTATTGCTTTTTAGGAATGCGATTTAGGAAAACAGATTTAGGAATGCCCATTTTTTTTTTTAAAAAAAAAAAAGAAAACGAGGTTATGTTGGTCTATATTGACCTATTCCCACGAACTTTGGAAATCAACACAGTCACTACGAATCTACGAAACATGAATGTCCCAAAATAGAAAATAGATTTTTCATCAGTAAAAGAATGACACATTTATTAGTCAAATGATGTTGGTAAAAGAAACGAGCCCAGAAGAAACACTAGGGACCAATGTTTTTTCTGGTAATAAATTGGTGATTAGAGAATACAATTTATGTGAAAAATGTTACAAAGATATTCAGTGGTAGCGATTGGTGAAAGAATATCATCCACCGAAGGGACAAGAAAATATATATGAAAAATATAATAATATTTAAAAATACTAAGCTGTTCATCCAAAGAACGCTAATCCAGGTATGAAGCACCACAACTCTTCAGAAGGATATTAAAAATGACCAACGATGGTGAAACCAATTGTGAATACGAACAACCGATGGATGAGGGCCGTCCATCCTAAATTTCTACAATACTTGCTGGAAATGACAAGAACGCAAAAACTTTGTTGGCAGTTACAAAGGACAACAAGAAAGGGTATGAAAATACAAAATCGGACATATGATCAATCGAAGTGGCCCGTTGCATATGGTCGATAAAATTCTGGTTGAAATTGGACATGGGTAAATAATTTGAACAAGAAATAGAGGTCCAAGATGGTTACCCCAGGGTAAAACCTACAAATCATCCAAGGTGAACAAGAATTCACTGCTGGAATAAAGTAAGATGATCTCTTGAAGAAGGTTCGAATGAATATGACTCTCTGGAAGAAGATCTGCTAATTGAGAAAATATTGGCGACGCAAGTGTGCATCCACCATCATCATTGAATCTAGCATATATGTGGAGAAGGTAATCTTCGATCAACCTTCTTTCGCAATGTCACAACATCTTAAACCTCTTATTATATTAGCACATACGAATGGGTGTCCTATTTCTCGTATATGGGTAGACAATGGAGTGGTAGTAAATATTTTACCAATAAAAATATTGAGAAAGTTGGGAAAAACTTATTTTGATCCGATTGCCACAGAGGTAACCGTCACAGATTTCACTGATGGTGTAAAAAATGCCAAAGAAAATTTTCCTATTGAATTAATGGTTGGAAGTAAGATACCACTAATGACATTCTTTGTAGTGCCATTATCTTCAAAGTATAATGCTCTCCTTGGAGGGGATTGGGTTCATGCAAATTTTTGCATCCCTTCATCAGTTCGTAATCTTTTGGAATAGAGAAAAATCAAATAATTCTGGGGGATAGTAAGCTTTTTCAATCTGAATCTAATGCAACAAAGGCTTACTTATATGAAGATGATGTTGGTCCTGCAATCTTCACTGGATGAGATCAATTTGGCCAACTGACTAGGGCTTTAGTATAAAAAAAAAAAATGATTAAAGTGAGAGTTATAAGTTTATCTATTAAGAAAGAGATATATACATCGAAAATAATAGTTGTGTATCGGCCATGGCTTACATTGTCGAAGAGTCGTCATGAGTATGACCCTAAAGTGAAAGCAAGAAATGACCGAAATCACGACTGAGTTTGCTAGAATCAATCAAGCCTAGAATATAAATCAGTTAGGAAGTGAATATTGTATTAATATAGACGAGTGTTTGCTAGAAGATAATGAAATTGTGAAGAATGGTATAGTTTTGAAGAGTTAGAAGTGGCACAAAAAAAGTTTGATGATTTGCAAGAAAATGTCCAAGACCCATTGGTCAAGGTTAATTTAAGAGATGACCATCACCCCTAACCCATGTACATCAGTGGTTATTTATCTTCAAAAGAGTTTGTTGTAATGGTTGAACTCTTTCAGAGATATAAAGATTGTTTTATGTAGGTTTATCATGAAATGTTAGGTTTGAGCTGAAAGTTAGTCGAGCATCAGTTACTGATTAAAGAAGGATTTAGGCCAGTTAAGTAGCCCTTGAGAAGAATGACTATAGAAGTCATGATTAAAATCAAAGAAGAAGTAGAGAGACTTTTACGAGCTGGCTTTATCCAGCCAATCATATATGTTGAATGGATCTCTCATATAGTTCCAGTAGTAAAAAGCAATGAAAAATTCAAGTGCGCATTGATTTTAGAAACCTAAATCATGTTACACCAAAGGATGAATATCCAATGCATGTCGTCGATCAACTAATTGATCGAGTAGCAGGACATAAGCTAATACCATTCATGGATGGCCATTCTAATTATAACAAATTTTCATTGCAGAAAAAGATATTGCAAAAATGAATTTCAAATGTCCAGGAGCTATCGACATATTTTGCTGGAAGATGATGCCATTTAGGCTTAAGAATGCCTACCAGAGAGCCATAAATGCTATTTTTTATGATATAATCAACCATATATTAGAGATGTATATTGATGATGTGGTTATTAAATCTTCCGATTTCGTTGATCATCTGACTCATTTACAATAGGCATTTGAGCACATGAAATTACACAAATTGAAAATAAATTATCATTTGAAATTTACATTTGGTATTTCAACATTCATAGTGCATCAAAGAGGGATTAAGATAGACTGAAATAAAGCATAGGCTATCATCGAAGCACACCCTCTAAAGAATAAAAAAGAACTATAAAGATTTCTTGGTCAAGTTAATTATCTTCGTTGGTTCATTTTAAAATTGGTAGAAAAAACTAACATCCCCCCCCCCCCCCCACCCTGATTAAGTTGGAAACAGGAGAAACATTTGTCTGGGAAGAGTGTCATTAACAAGCTTTTGATAAAATAAAGGATTATTTAACAAAGTTGCCCGTTCTGATCCCGCCGTGAAAAGAGAGATCTCTTCGGCTTTATATATTTACAACCAAAGAATCTATCAGAGTAGTGATGGCTCAGGAGAATGATGATCAAAAAGAGCAAGCAGTCTATTATCTAAGTAGACAGTTGAATAATACTGAAACTTGATATTCTCAAGTAGAAGAATTATGTTTATCTTTGTATTTTGCAACCATAAAGTTACGATATTATTTAATGTTTAATACTATTCATGTAATTGCATTTATTGACATGTTTAAGTATATGTTAACTTGGCTTATTTTAAGAGGCCAAATTGGAAAATGAATTTTAGCTTTGTTGGATTTTAGTTTCAGTTATGTTTCTTAAAAAGCCATAAAAGAACAGGTTATAGCCAATCATCCAGTTAAAAATATATTAATGTCACAAGAGATGGTCGAGATATGTTATGTAGATATATAATCATGGACGTTCCCATTTGATAGTTCAAAAACTAATCAGTCAGCAACATGGATCGTTATTATCCCTCTTACTAGTGAAAGACAAGAATTCACTTTTCAATTAGAATTCGATTGCACTAATAATTAAGCTAGATATGAGGCTTTTATTATTGTCTTAGACATACTAAGAGATTTGAAGGCTAGAAAAATTGTTATCTTTGGAGATTCCCAACTAGTGGTTAACTAGGTTAATATGGGCTATAAGTGTAAAAGCGAAAGGTTAATCTCTTATCTGGTTATGGTTAGGAAAATGCTAAGATGTTTTGACGAAGCTATGATAGAATTTTATTTGGGGGAAGAAAATGTTGATGCTAACGAAATGACATAGTTAGCTTCAAGTCTTAGGCTACCGGAGGCAATTGTAGAAAGAACTGTAAAAGTTCAAGTACAATCGTTGACATCCATAAATGAGTGGAAACTGTGTTTAAGAGTCTGGAAGGTAAAGGTCAACCAAACCGATTAACGATTACCCATAATTAAATACCTAAAGAATCCTAGTATGAAAGTCGAGCAGAAGTTTAAAAGAATGGCACACAATTATGTCCTGATAAATGATGTGTAGTTCAGAAAGGGATATGAAAGTCTTAAAATGATTGAAAATCACAGAAGCATTAAGAGTTACAACTAAAGCTCATGAAGGTATCTGTGGGGCACATCAGGCTGGAAGAAATAAGGATGCTAGTTTTGCGATACAAGTATTATTAGCTGAATATGGCAGACTTTTGTATTAGGTATGTACATGGTAGCTGACCTTGTTAGCAACATGGTCCTATTCAACATGTACCGGCAACAAAATTACACTCGATTGTAAAACCATGGCCTTTTTGGGAATAGGAAATTCATTTGATTGGTATGATAAAGCCTCAATCTTTGAAAGGGCATAAGTTCATCATTGTAATAATAAACTACTTCGCAAAATGGGTAGAAGCTAAACTCATGAAGTAGGTCAAGCATACTAATGTGATTGACTTCATTCAAGAGAACATTATTCATAGGTTTGGTAACCCAGAGTCAATTACTTTTGATAACGCGACTACGTTCAATGATGCTCTGGTTAAAGATTTCTTCGAAGAATACAAGATTAAGATCTTGAACTCGTCACCGTATTATGTACAAGTGAATGACCAAGCAAAATCTACAAATAAGATCTTCAAGAACATTATTAGGAAGATGATAGGTGATAATCGAAGAGCATGGCATTTAAAATTATCCAAGGCACTCTGGACATGTCAGAATGCTCTAAAGACGGGCACTCATGTTACCCAATTTGCCTTGACTTACATCCATGATAAGATGCTACCAATGTAAATAACAGTTCCATATTTAAGAGTGGCTTATCAGAATTAGTTAACTCTATAAGAATTCACTGAGGCTATGCTTATTGAATTAAAAGAGTTGGATAAAATTTGGTTAAAGGTTTTAGATGTTTTGAAATGGCATAATGATCGTGTTGTCAGGGTTTATAACAAAAAAGGTAAAAGGGAAATCCTTAGGGAAATCCTTTGCCGAAGGATAATTAGTTTGTTAATCAAATTTGCCATTTGATGCCAAAGACATGCAATAGCGAATTGAGTAAATAGTCGCCAACTTGGGATGACATATGCGTTGTTCATAAAGTATTTAAAGGAGGAGCTTACATATTAAGAGATTTAGATGACAATGTTGAGAAATCGGCTATCAATGGCCATTATTTAAAGAATTTTACTCCTGACATGTGAGAAACTTTAATGAAAAACATAAGAGAATAAAGAACCAATTGGGCTATGATGTTTGGTTAAACCCAGAACTTGAAAATTAAATCAAAGATATAAAAATAGACTATATAGCCGAAAGCCAGATTCACATACATATATATAGCCGAAAGCCGGCCTAATTCTCAGACTTTAAGCTGATTAGCTTATGTAATTGCTTTTACAAGATTGTTTCTAAAATTATTGCTGACAGGTTAGGGGGGATTCTTCCTAGAATCATCTCTGCTGAGCAGGGAGCTTTTGTCTTGGGGAGAATGATAGCTGAAAGTTGCACGTTGGCCTAGGAGATCTTTAGAGAATTAACCGCAAAGTCAGAGGGAGCAACATCCTTATCAAGTTAGATATGGAAAAAGCATATGACAGACTTCAGTGGGATTTCCTTGAGTAGATTCTTCTCATATTCAGGTTCAGCAGAAATTGGATTGATATGGTCGCCATGTGTTGGTCCAATTCATGGTTCTCCATCCTGATAAACAAAGAAACTTGCGGTTTCTTCGAGTCCACTAGAGGGTTGCACCAGGGCGACCCTATCTCGCCGAGTCTCTTCATATTGGCTGCTGAAGTGCTTAGAAGAGGTTTTAACCGTCTTGTCGAGAGTGGTTCTTGCCAGCCCTTCTTTGCCTGTAGATGCTGCTCGGTGGCATTGCATTTTCTTTTTGCTGATGATACTGTCCTGTTTGAGAATGGGAGTGCAGCTTCTCTGAAGAAGATCTCTAATCCTAGAAGAATATGAGAGTTTGTTAGGCTAGAAGATCAATACGCACAAGTGCTTCTTTGTGCTCTCGGCAAGTCAATCAGAAGCGCGAGTCAGATAAACTCATGAAAGAATCTTAGGCTTCAGTAGGGGTAATTCACCTTTCACATACCCGGGGATCCCCATCTACAGGGGCAGGCTGAAGAAGACGTATTTCCAACCTTTGATGGAGAAAATTCAATTGTGTCTGGCAAGTTGGAGGAACAAAATTCTATCCCAAGCAGGTAGGTTGACCCTAATCAAGCACGTTTTTGGCTAGCATCCCCATACGCATGATCGCAGGTACAGACTTCCCCTCTAGCCTCTTAGGGGATCTCGAGAAAGCCTTTGCAGATTTTTTCTGGGGATGGGATGGAGTCAGAAAATTATGTCATTGGCTGAGTTGGAAGAAGATCTCGCTTCCAATAGCTGAGGGTGGACTGGGTCTCAGAAGTATTAAATATGTCATGATGGCCCTTCGTATGAAGATGGCCTGGACAACCCGCTTTAGAGGCTCATCCAGCTACTGGAGTAAATTCTTAGCTGCAAAATACCCGCTTGATTTGCGGTCTCTGAGCGGAGCCGGCCTGATCTCCTATGCTTTGCCAATCTGAAAGAGCATCTGCAAGTTGCTTCCAGGCGTTGCTTCCCATTCTCGCTGGTTAATCGGTCAAGGTGATTGTGACTTCTGGAGCATTGATTGGTTTGGACTGGGACCCCTTCGCTTGTGGAAGCTGCAGCAAGTTCCATCTCCCCTCCCACCCATCATGGTTAGAGACGTGCTCGGTCCAACTGGCTAGATTTCCCTGCCGTAGGTGGAGCCTCTCATCCCTTAGGTGGTAATCAATCATATTTCTGATGAGGGCATTCACACGTCCGACTCTGATGACAGGTGCATTTGGGCTAACTCCACCTCTAGCGAGCTCGCTGTTGTTCTTGCGTGGGACTGCTCCAGACCCCATGGGGAGGTGAGGTCCTAGTCCAAATGGGTCCGGCATGTGAACCCCCCCCCCCCCCCCAAGCTCTCCTTATTGGCCTGGAAAATCATCCATAATGCAGTCCCAGTCGATTACAATATTCAGCGCAAGAGCGTCAACATTACCTCTATGTGCACCTGTTGCATTCCAACGACCAGACCGCAAATTGAATCGGTTGATCATATTTTCTCTAGGGGCGTCATGGCCCAGCAAGTCTAGTCTCATTTTGGACCCCTGCTCAACGTCCATGGTCATACTTCCTCTTCAGCTCTTAGTAGGGCCAATTCTTGGTGGGCTACACCGCATTCTAGGGGTTGTCTTCCCGCCATTAGGGGTCTATTGCCTGCCTTCATTTTCTCGGAGTTATGGAAGGCCAGGAATGTGGCCTGCTTCGACGGGACAGTGACGAGTATCACTTTAGTTACTCAGAACATCACCTGCAGGATCCACCAAATTGGCCCCTTTCTTCCGCTGCCCATGACTCCTAATCTATCTAATAGGGTAACCCTCGGTACCTTAGGAATTACTGGGCCCACGCCCTCGCCGATCGGGATCCATATCGTCAAGTGGACTAGACCACTCCATGAGTGGATTAAAATCAACTTAGATGGTTCGACTTTGAGCAACCTGGGCCCTTCTAGGGGGGATCACATTGATAACTTTCTTTTTACCTTCTCCACTGCCTATGGGTTTGGTTCCAATACGAGGACTGAAATCAGAGCGATTTTAGATGGGCTCACTGAGTGTGAGAGGCGGGGTTTCTCGAGGGTAGAGGTGGAGAGTGACTCGAAGACTGTGGTCTCGACTCTCTCGAACCAAGCTCCTCCAGCGTGGTCCATGTGGTATTGGAAGACTAGAATCGATGATATCATGCACAAAATGGAGGTTCGCTTAGAGCACACTTTTAGAGAGGCCAATGCGGTGGCGGATGGTCTTGCCCATTTAGAAAGCGAGGGGCAACGTAGCCGGCTCTTCTAGTCTTCAGTAGAGCTCCCCTCCTCCATTCATGGCCTCCTCTTCCTCGATAGAGTGGGCCTCGAAAACCTGAGAAAAGCCTAATTTCTTTTCTCCAATGTCTTCTTTGCTTTTATGATAGGTGGGCCTGCCCGAAATAACTTACTGTATAGTTTTCTCCTTGAAATGAAGAGTTACAGATTTTTGAAAAAAAATATGTATTCACAAAATCTTTAAGTACAAAAGGAAATTCAAAATGGTTGGTAGTAAAGCCATTCATATTGATATACGCAATTGGCTATGATATCCACTTCTATGGTTCCCGAGTCTTCCCAAATATCAGACCCTAACGAGCGTGATTAAAAAAAGGTTGTCGCATTAATGAAATTGCTATTTGCGCTTTCAAAATGTGTCTATGTAAGAGCTAATGTTGCTCTAGTTATTGATTTTTAATGCCTGACATATTAGAGTTGAGTCTCTGTTGTCGCAATGTTTTCTTCCAACTTTACAAGAGGACCTCCGTCCCTTAGGTGTTTGAAAAGGAGAGCTTGCGATGTCCTCGAGGGGGGGTGAATAGGACAATGCCAAATAATCAAAACAATTACTGAATATGTAAATAATACAAATTTCTTGAGTATTGAAACCTTGATTCCAAATAATTCGTATGTCAACCTTCACCTAAAATTGTAGGCAAGACAACCTTATTTCACAAATGTTTTCAAAATCAAAACTTCAAACTAGTAAGAGTAAATTAAAGAATTACAACATTCAACACACAACAGAAATAATTAAATACGTTCAATCCACCAAAAATAAAAATAAGGCACTCACAACATGGCACAAAGAACTATAGTGGTTCAGTGCTTTAAAAACAGCCACACCTACTCCACTTTCAAAATTACTTCCCTCGTACTTTTGGCTTTCACTATAAAAATATTTTCACATGGTCACCTTAATAACTGATATAGTTCCTTGTGATTTTCACGGGCTATCACAATAAAAACCCAAACTGAGATTTTCACAGGCTATCTCAGACAAAACTTCAACTGAGATTTTCATAGAAGATCTCAGAAAAACCTAAACAGAATTTTAAAAGGTATACTTATCTTCAACCGTAAAAGACGTAGCAAAATCTTATAGAAGAAGGACCTATTTATTAATTGTAGATGTTGTCGTGTTTAGTTAGATAGAAAGGGTTTAGGGTTCTATCGATTTTAATTTTGTTAAACCTAAATGCTACTTAATTCAATTCTCTTAAAACTCAAAGAGGAGTATAGTTTACTCTCTTATATTAAACTTAAATGATCTGAGACTAAAGGGAATTGAAAAAGTTATTTAAATAAATTATAAATACCAACCAATAACTTGCTAATAACTTGAGCTTCTTTCTCTTTTGCCGAAGAATTCTGATAATTAATTTGTGTAATTCGGAATGAGAGAAGAACTCAATTTATAGGCAAAGAAGTTAGAACTTTGGCTAGCCCGAGATAGGATGCGGCTAGCCTAAGTTCAGCGGATTCTGTTCAACGGATTTCGAATTGCGCGGGATAAGAATTATACAAAATTCGGTTGGCCAGAGGTCAACTTCGGCTAGCTGAACAATATAATTTAGCTGAATGAATTCCTACGAATTCCAAAAATTGATGTTGATAAAATTTAACCCAAACTTTCTCGAGCTAGCTGAATTTCAAGCTCCGTGTCACACCCCAAACTCAGAAACCGGGCTCACAAAATTTTTGATCACCGAATCCAGCGCCGACAGCCTCCGCAGTACCCTATTCTCAGCTCTCGGCACCCATATACCGGGTTTCGATCCTGGGATCCTACAAGGAGGATTTTTCAGCATGAATTTATTTCGTAATAAGCATAACTATAAGAATAACCCACTAACAATAACCAAGACACCATCATAAAATCCATTATGACCAAAACTTTAAGGTACATTGCACATAAAGGGAAATACAATAATAGATTCAGAAGCTCCATAAGTCTGATGCACGCTCCATTCTTAATGCTGATGCAGTGGCTGTTGTGATGCTCTCAGCTGCTGTTGTAGAGGCTGTTGTGGTGCTCTCGGCTGCTGCTACTGCGGTTGGGGGCACTCCCACGTATGGTGTCCTATCCCACCACATCCATAACAGGCACTAGGAAACTGCTTCCGAGGCAGTGTCGGGAGTGTCACTGGTACTGCTCGTGGCTGCGTGGCCTGTGCGCATCTGCTACTGATGACGCTGCTGCTATTAGGAAACTGAAGGGGGCCTGCCTCTTCCGGTCACTCCTCTGATATTGATCGCCCTACGTGTCAGCCCACTCAGTCTCATAAATCTGAGCTCTCCGTATTACTGCCTGAAAAGTCAGGAGCTCATACCCAATAACACGGTCTCGAAGACCGTAACGCAAGCCGTTCTCGAAACGGCGGGCCTTCCGCTCATCATCAATCAAATACGGCGCGAGCCTCAATAGCACCATGAGACGAGCCGCATACTACACCACAGACACAGACATGTCTCCCTGCACTAAGGTCTCGAACTATAACGCTCGCTGTCGATGAATGTGGTCGGGGAAGTACTATTGGTCAATGAAATCCTCTCATGTCCAGATGAAATCAGGCCCTGCAACATAGGTAATGGAGGTCCACCAGTGCTTGGCCTCACCCTGGAGAAGAAATACAGCTAACTGGACCCGCTGCTAGGTCGTACATGTCGTTGTATACAAAAACTTCTCCACCTCAGAGCGCCATCTCTCGACTGTTGTCGGGTCTGGCTAGCCCTGGAAACGCAGGGGATCAAGCTGTCAGAACTTTCGAAAAAGGGCGCTCGCGGGCTCCTGCTCTGCCTGGGCTGGTGTAACAGCGGGGTGTCTGCCCTGCCCTTGGAGGGCGGCTGTCACAGCTGACAACATCTACTATAGTTGGGAGGCACTCACAGGTACGGTCGGATCCACCCTGGTCTTAGGTGAAGGAGCGGCATCCTCACGGTAGAGAGTGGGAGTCGTAGGTAGTAGAGTGGGAGTCGCAGGTGGTGGAGCGTTAGTCTCTCGGGTCGCTCTCCTGGGTGACATGTCCTATAGGGAAGAACAAAGGCGTCTATCAACCTTGAAAACTCATGAAGACATGCACGTTAAGGGTCTATAACGGAAGATTGCTAAGCTATCCGAACTCGAGACCTAATCATTCTAAACTCATAATAGACATATGATGTTGTTCTCAGTTATTCCCAGGTTATGCTCTGATACCAACTTCTCTCATATACTCATATTCGGTATCAATAATCCATAGCGATAATTGGCCTATATATACAAGGTGGGGTCCATAGATGAACAACCGATCTAAACCATAATATAAAGATCAGTCCTTGGCCGTGGATATATCAAATCTGGTAGGACGGAGCCATCCGTCTACAGCAAGGATGGACCATGCAACGTCAATGGGGCCCAATGATTTGGGCTAAGAGAATGATGAGAATGGGCCTAACAAGGCCTAATGGAAGGTTACAATGTAGACATTTGACCATCATTTTCCATCAATGTGGACATTTAACCAACATTGCTCCCAAGGAGTGGCCCACATGGAGCCACACGTATAATGGGCCCATGGGCTCATACAAGGGCCTAATATACATCACCATGGGCCTCACTCCAGGGCCTAATACACATCACAATGGGCTTCTCACTCATGGGCCATATATGCATCACATTGGGCTTCACTTATGGGCCTCATCATATGAGCCTCACATATATCAAATGGGCCGTAATACATGGGCCTCATATACATCAAATGGGTCACAATATATGGGCCTCATATACATCAAATGGGCCTCAAACACATCACAATGGACCTCCATATGGGCCCAATATACACACTATATTTCATTGTATTGTATCTCCACCACACATCTATTTTTAAAGATCATTTAGAGCATTACCCAAAAATATGAATCATTTCGAAAATCATCTAGACCATAGCATAAATAACAGTGGAGATAATGATTTTCACTGTTAAACAATCACAGGACCTACCATAACGTTTATTTTCCATCCAATCTGATCATAAGGTCACAAGGACCTGGATTAAGAAGAAAAACAAATTCCATATTGATCCAGAACTTCTGTGACCCCAAACGGGTTTCAATGAAAGACGATTATCCTCCACTGATTTTTGTAGTGTGGTCCACCTGATAGATGATGTGGACATAGAACAAATACATTAGTGAGGGGTCCCACCATCCAGCCATTTGGACGGTGTGGATAAGACCCATACATCAAGGTCGAACCCACAGAACTTGCTGGTGTCAATGCAGCAGCGTTATTGCTGGGGTGGCCCCCATCGTCCAAATGGATGGTTGGGATGAAACACATACCTAACGGTGGGGCCCATAGAACTAGTGATGTTAATACAACAGCTATATCTGATGTACGGTACATCAGCTAGTCCGGTTACCACAGCAGGTGGGTCCTACGATTTGGACAATCTGGATATACCATGCCTCATGGTGGGACCGCAGAACTTGCTGGAGTCATCACAGCAGCTACATGCAGCTGGGGCCTACATAGATGGATGGTCTAGATGAAATCCATACCTCAAGTGGGTCACGTCCTTAGATGGATGGCTGGAGATAACACGTACATCATGATGCGGGACCCACAGAAACTGCTGACGTGAAGACAATAGCTGAGAGGCTACATGGGACCCACTGTACAGAGGGACAATTTGGATATTACACATGCCACGGTGGGGGCCATGCTGACGCAATACAACAACTATATAGCTGGTTTGAGGTACTCCAGCCAATCCGCTTCCCTGGACGGTGGGGATACAACACATCCATCATGATAGGCCTCACATGTTCAGCTTCTGGACAGTGTGGCCATCACACGCACATCAAGGTGGCTCCCACACGTCCAGTTTCTGGAAGGTGTGGATAGGCCCATACATCACTGTTGGCCCCACAACATGGAAGAAACGCATGCTTCATTAGTGGGTCCACACGTGTGGCCCACCATAGCTTTAGGATAAAGCTAAAGCTGATATTTAAGTTTTCCCTTCAACCAGGCTTGTCCAAACGGACAGTCAGGTGGGCCGTCTGGATGGTCACTAAGGTGGGCTCCACGGGTGGCCGGTATAGATAAAATACATACATTATGGTGGGGTCCACAATACATGGGAAAGAGAGAGAGATAGAAAGAAAGAGAGAGATCGGTGGAGATGGGAGGAGCTCCGCCACTATGAGCTCCTCCATGTATATGCATACATCAAGATGGGTCCCAAATGGGATCCATACCATCAATCGGTGGGCCCCACTTGGTCCATCACAAAAATTACAATCTAATCCTATAAACGCCCACCTATGACCTTCTTCTTTAGCTCATTGGACTCCTTAGCTCCTAAGATAACTCTTTAAGGGTGGATGATGAAGTTTAAAGGGTTGGATGATGAGATGAGAGGGCAGGAAGTGGGCCTTTATCTTTTCTCTCCTTAGAGCTTTTCTCTCATGGAAGCTTGGGATGGAATGAGATGGAGAGAGAGAGAGAGAGAGGTGATGGGATGAAAAGGATGGAAGGAATGGATGTTGTAAGAAAATGACATGGAGGGTATGGGCTTGGTTAAATTTTGGATGAGAAAGGGATGGGTGGAGAGAGAGAGAGAGAGTTGACTTTGGGTAAGGCTTGTGTAAGAGAGGGATGGGTTGTGTACTTGACTTGTGATTGATTGATTGATGTGAAAGGTGGTAGAGATTCTCTTGGGGTTTGCAACGCTCAGCATTTTTCTTGAAATAAACGCAGGCCCACAACTCCTGGCTTGGCTATCGCATCGACATGTGAGACACGACGTTGGAACCGCAGCAACGATGCAGTCGTTAGGGTATAAGTTTCGAGTCAAACCAATTCGAGTTGATAGGGTGCGACTTAGGGTCGAGGGCAAATGCTATCTACGCATTACGGGTCACTGAAATTTAACCGGGGGGACCGTGGGAGTCTACGGAATAGTACGGTTTAGGATATGGGTCTTACACTCTATCTAGCCAAACCAAAACTCAGGCTAACTGAATTTGCAATAAAAGTTGTTATTTACTTTTCGGGTTTGAAGTTGGGCTAGTCGAAGAAGCTTAGGTTGGTTGAACCAGAAGTTAGGTTGGCCGAATGCCAGGCAAAAACAAATGAAAAAACCCATAATTAAACATTTTTTTTGAAAGCACCTAGTCCTTAGGTCTTTCTAGTGTTTATACCACCTGAGATATATCAAATATCTGATTCATGTTGGCTTAAACTTTGTTTCAAACTTTATCTTGAATTAGGGCTTGACTTCATCTTGAATTTAAGCTCAATCTTTTCTTGAACATAAGCCGATCTTGAGCTTGATCTTTTCTTGAACATAGACTGATCTTGTCACGCCCCAAACTCGAAAACCGGGCTCACAAAATTCCCGATCGCCGAATCCGGTGCTGACAGCCTCCGTAGTACCCCATTCTCGGCTCCCAGCGCCCATACGCCAGATTTCGATCCTGGGATCCTACAAGGAGGATTTTCAGTATGAATTTTTTTTTCTTTGTAATGGAGCATAATCATAAACATACCCAAATCATAAAGGCAACATCATCATCACATATCCACTAATATAATCGTTTGAATACACTGCTGAAAGGGAAATACATATATCGAAATCAAAACTCCAAAAGCTCCAGAGGACAGCTACATGCTCCAAGCTCAACGCTGCTGCAACCTAACGCCACCTGCACGCATCTATCGTGCATAAGCTTACAAAAGCTTAGAGGGTGGTGGAAGTGTGTGCACAAGATAAGTGCCAAGTATACCATAAAACACATAAATCATGCATCATCGGGATAAGCAGAAATACTAACAAGATCATGAATCATATGACATCAGAGTAAGCGGAAGTATACTGGTAAGTCCATGAATGTTATCAGCCGTACCAAGACAATGCGATGCAAAACATAATAAGACAATAACAGATGCTGAGAATGCAATGCAATATACAAATCCTGACGAGCCACGAATACCATCAGCCCCATCTAGGTCATATAAGTGCAAAAATATAGTAACCCAAAATGCTAAGTACTGCGGATGCAATGTAATATGCGGTGCTAATGAAACGACCATGCAGGAACGTGAAGTCGGGATGATAGTACGAAGTATCACAGGCTATGGGATCCACCACAAGGGACTTCTATCCAAACCAGTCTCATACCTAAATTTGGATAGTTAGACTCAATGTGGTAAACTCCTGATCTCAGGTTAGTCGCGCGCCCCAACCGAAATCCTTGTCATCGCGAAGGTACACGTAACAAATAGTTGCGCACCACCAGCCCGAGTGGATAATAAATGAATGAATGGATGAATATGCAACTCCTACTCAATAAGTACACATATCAGTACGGTTCATCTCTGGAATCATCACCGGGGTCTATTACACTCTACGCCAGCTTGCCGCCCCTATCAAAGCGCACAACTGGGTAAGTGAAAGAGACATCACTATCCGCCTGCCAATATCGGGCCCGGCTCGTCGATAGCGGACCTATTCCTCAAGCTAGTCAAACTCAACCTAGATATTGCTCCCTCACTCAGGCGGATAAGGTCACATCCCTTCCCAACCGACCACGACACAGTGGGAGACGCGGCCTCCTGGTATTCGGCCCTCGTGCGCTCATATATCCACTCGGTCTCGACGTTGGAGTCATCTCCTGGCCACGGAGGTTCAAGGATTTTCACCCAGGGACATCTATGACGCCTGTATGCTAGAACCAAACATTTCCGGTGTCCCGTCTAGCCATCCACGATATGCCTGTGGAGGCCACAGCCCTGATGTCGCTAGGGCGTACAATGATCAAGTAACATGTATGCGAGATGCATGAATCACACCGTACAAACATGCAGCAATCTCGCGCGTACCATGCGCTCATGTCAGGTACTCCGTCTCATATGGAGTCCCGTAAATGTCTCGCCCCAACGGATCATGTTATAACCAAGCATTCCTCATATCAAGCATACATATGATGCGTATGGGCATGAATTATGGAGTTACACTAAGCATGTTATAAAGTGATGAACTATTCTTACAACGCAGATGGGCCTAGACGGCCTACACATAACAAGTATGGGCCTACCAATAGCCCTAGGGAGAGTCGTAATGCGGACATTTAACCAACATTATACTTTCAATGTGGACGTCAAACCAACATTGCTCCCAAGTCATGGCCTGCCATAAAGGTCAACACATAAACCACGGTGGAATCACCTTCATTGGGCCTTATGTACATCCCATTGGGCCTTGACCCATGGGCCTCCAATATGTCAAATGGGTCTCATAACATGGGCCTTATGCACAACACAGTGGGTCTCAACCCACGGGCCTTTATACATCACAATGGGTCTCGACCCATGGGCCCTAAGATACACCCAAATGGGCCTTATAACATGGGCCTTGCATTCATATCAAGGTGGGCCTCAACAACGGCCACAAATACATTCAGATGGGCCCCATCGCATGGGCCTTAAATACATAACAGGTGGGCCTCAACAATGGCCACAAGTACTCATCTAGGTGGGCCTCAACAACGGCCATAAATACACATCCAGGTGGGCCTCAACAACGGCCACAATTACTCATCCAGGTGGGCCTCAGTAACGGCCACAAATACACATCCAGGTGGGCCTCAACAACGGCCACAAGTACACATCAAGTGGGCCTCAACAACGGCCATATGGTTGAACAACTTGGATGCAACACATGCATCATGGTGGGGCGCATAGAGGCCCACCATCATATATATATATATTATATAATATAATATATAATTTATATATATGTAAATATATACAATATTATATATAATAATAATATAATATTATATATATATAGACATACATATATATACATATATATATATATATATGTATATCCTCACACACTCACACACACACACACACGTGCACACACACCCACATGCATACACACGTGCACACACACATGCACACACGCGCACACTCACGTGCAGCAGGGAGGGGGGTCCCACCGTCCAGGGAGGACGGTGCGGACGAACACATACATCAAGTAGGCCCCACCGTGACGGACGATGGGCAAGTGACACATACGTCACTGTGGGTCCCATGTAGGCCCACCATAGCGTTTATCTTCCATCCGATCCGTTCATAAGGTCACACGGGCCAGGGTGAAGGGGAACAACAAATTTCAGCTTGATCTGAAACTTCTGTGGACCCAGAAAGGGTTTCAATGGTAGAGTTTAATTCACACTGTTTCTTGTGATGTGGGCCACCCGAGCATTGGATTGGCCTGATTTTTTTTTAGGGGCCCACATCAGGCAGTGGCCCACTAAATGGGCGGTGTGGATACAAAATATACTCATGGTGGGGTCCACGGCTGGAGCCGTGGGACCTTGCCCGTTTCACGCCTGGGCCCCTGCCGTCTCTCTCTCTCTGCCCAGCACAACGAAAGACGGCTGCTGCCGTCGAGTTGATTTATTATTATTATTTTTTGAAAATCCCTTTTTCCAAGGTTTTCATGCGTGGGGTCCACTTCATCATCGAATCCACCTCGGCCATTGGTTTTCATGGCCCATAACAAGTCCATCAAGACCAATATTGGGCACATTTTGGCGTGTAAAAAAATGGAGGACTTTAAACGGTGGAGATCATTGATTGCTAAGGTATGACCCACCAGAAGACTAGATCAGTCCCATTTTTCGGCTCAACGCCTAAAATAGTATGAGGAAAGGTATGGACGGCTTGGATTTGAAACATACATCAAGGTGGGGCCTGCATGGGCGGTCCACCCCAAAACTAAGGAAATCTTCTTTTTTTTTTTTTTTTTTTTTTTAACAACTCACGTCCAGCGTCTCCGTCATGACACGTATACGTGTAAGGTGGGCCCCACGTGGACCTGGCCCACCTGCATAAATATGATATTTGTGTTTTACTCATTATCAAGGGGTAGGGCCCACATGGCTTGGACGATCATGGGGTCTTCTTCATGGGCGGTTGGGACACCACATGCACTTATCATGTGGGCCACAAAATGATCAAAGAGAGGGAGAGAGGGAGAGAGAGAGAGAGAGAGAGAGAGAGAGAGAGAGAGAGAGAGAGAGAGAGAGAGAGAGTGGGACACGTGAGATGGAGGGCTCTGCCACTATGAGCCCTCCCTTGCAAGCAATCATACATCAAGTGGGTCCCAATACATGCGGGCCCATTAAATTAAAATCTAACGGTAGAGATCCCTTCTCCACAAAAATAGATGGTCTAGATGACCCTATGCATGCAAGGAAAAATGAACATCATGATGGGGTCCATGGAGAATGGCCCCATCATGGAATGATTATGAGCATCAAGGTGGGCCATTGGCCACATCTAGGGTCCCAAGTGAGATTCATACCATTGATCGGTAGGCCTCACTTGGCCCATCATAAAAACACAAAAGCTAGCCTATAGAAGCACCCACCGGTTGTTCTCTTCGGTCCGTTGGAATGCCACCCTCCTTATGCTCCTCTTTGATGGTGGAGATGGGAAATGGATGGCTAGGATGATGGGTTTGGAATGGGAAAGGTGGGCCACAAAATCACTTTTTTTCTCATGGAAACCATGGACGTGTGGGTTCTCTCTCTTGCTTGGAAATGGTGTGAGAAAAGAGGGAGAGAGAGAGAGTTGTAAGGAGAGAGGGATGGGAGATGTGAGGTGAGTGATGTGAGGAGATGGATGTGGTACTTGACTAGGTATGGGTGTGTAAGAGAGAGGGTGAGAAAGAGTTGACTTTGGAGAGAGAAAGCATGGGTTGCTTGTACTTGACATTGAAGTGATTGATTGATTGATGTGATTGATTGATTGATGGGATTGATTTGACATTGTGTAGAGATTCTCTTGGGATCGAGAAAGTGTGGCATTTCTTTGAAATAAACGCCGACTCACATCTTCTAGTAATGGTACCGGATCGATGCGTGAGTCGCGGCGTTGGAATCGCGGCGACGGTGCGGTCGCAATGATACAGGTCTCGGATTAAACCGACTCGAATCTAAAGGATGCGACTTACGATCAATCGCAACATCGATTATTAGTCACGGATTGCCGGACTTCGATGGAAATGATCGCAGGATTCATCGGAACAGTACGAACTAGGATACGGGTCTTACAGCTCTCCCCACTTAATAAAAATTTCGTCCTCGAAATTTAAACCATAACATAACCAATACAGGGCTTACCAAGGGAGGGAAACTACACCACTATATATAGATAATCAGAACACAACATACCAACATAATCAAACATCTAAAAGATGGGGATAACGCCCATAAATCTCAAGCTCTAACTCCCAAAATACCTCGTTCATGAACAGTCTAAGAAGACGGTGTAGGGGCCAAGTCACACGAATCGTCGACGACTCCTCCTGATGTCTGAGGATCCTGCTCCTACTGCTGCTGCCGCTGATGGGGTCCCGACGGCAAATACTGTCGTCGCTGCTGCTGCTGCTGAGGACGAGGACACTCGCTTCTACGATGCCCTATCCCACAGCACCCAAAGCAAGCACCAGAGAACGGTCTGGGTGACAGGGGCTGCCGAGGGTGGGGACACTCCCAGAAGTGGTGTCCCGCCTCAACACATCTAAAGCATACACTTGAGGACTAATGCTTGGGTGGTGCAAATGCTCGAAAGGACGGACGGTACCTATGCCTCTGTGGTCATCGACATCGCTGCAGCTGGGAGCTACCAGAGGGGGCCTTCCTATTCCGATTTCCTCTCTAAAGAATGACGGCCATTGCTTGCAACATCTGCTGTAGCAGGTCCACACTTACGGACACGGTCGGCGCTGCACTAGACTCAGATGGGGGTGCAGAAGTCTCGGGTAGGGGAACAGGAATCTCAGGCGAGGAAACGGAAGTCGCTCGGGTCACTCTCTTGGGTGTCATGTCCTATAGGAAGGAACAAGGGTCTATCATCCTTGGGCACTACGAAGGCACATATGATAGGGAGCTATATCAGGAAGTTTCTAAGTTATTCAAACTCGGGGGTCTAACCATTCTAAGTTCTCAACAATCACACAATGAAGTGTAGCTATCAGCAGATATGTGATGTTATCCTTAGGTATTTCCAAGTTATGCTATGATACCAACTTCTGTCACGCCCCAAACTCAGAAACCGGGCTCACAAAATTTCCGATCGCCGAATCCGGTGCTGACAGCCTCCGTAGTACCCCATTCTCGGCTCCCAGCGCCCATACACCAGATTTCGATCCTGGGATCCTACAAGGAGGATTTTCGGTATGATTTTTTTTTCTTTGTAATGGAGCATAATCATAAACATACCCAAATCATAAAGGAAACATCATCATCACATATCCACTAATATAATCGTTTGAATACACTGCTGAAAGGGAAATATATATATCGAAATCAAAACTCCAAAAGCTCCAGAGGACAGCTACACGCTCCAAGCTCAACGCTGCTGCAACCTAACGCCACCTGCACGCATCTATCGTGCATAAGCTTCCAAAAGCTTAGAGGGTGGTGGAAGTGTGTGCACAAGATAAGTGCCAAGTATACCATAAAACACATAAATCATGCATCATCGGGATAAGCAGAAATAATAACAAGATCATGAATCATATGACATCAGAGTAAGCGGAAGTGTACTGGTAAGTCCATGAATGTTATCTGCCGTACCAAGACAATGCGATGCAAAACATAATAAGACAATAACAGATGCTGAGAATGTAATGCAATATACAAATCCTGACGAGCCACGAATACCATCAGCCCCATCTAGGTCATATAAGTGCAAAAATATAGTAACCCAAAATGCTAAGTACTGCGGATGCAATGTAATATGCGGTGCGAATAAAATGACCATGCAGGAACGTGAAGTCGGGATGATAGTACGAAGTATCACAGGCTATGGGATCCACCACAAGGGACTTCTATCCAAACTAGTCCCATACCTAAATTTGGATAGTCAGACTCAATGTGGTAAACTCCTGATCTTAGGTTAGTCGCGCGCCCCAACCGAAATCCTTTGTCATCGCGAAGGTACACGTAACAAATAGTTGCGCACCACCAGCCCGAGTGGATAGTGAATGAATGAATGGATGAGTATGCAACTCCTACTCAATAAGTACACATATCAGTACGGTTCATCTCTGGGATCATCACCGGGGTCTATTACACTCTACGCCAGCTTGCCGCCCTATCAAAGAGCACAACTGGGTAAGTGAAAGAGACCTCACTATCCGCCTGCCAATATCGGGCCCGGCTCGTCGATAGTTGACCTATTCCTCAAGCTGGTCAAACTCAATCTAGATATTGCCCCCTCACTCAGGCGGATAAGGTCACATCCCTTCCCAACCGACCACGACACAGTGGGAGACGCGGCCTCCTGGTATTCGGCCCTCGTGCGCTCATATATCCACTCAGTCTCGACGTTGGAGTCATCTCCTGGCCATGGAGGTTCAGGGATTTTCACCCAGGGACATCTATGGCGCACGTATGCTAGAACCAAACATTTCTGGTGTCCCGTCTAGCCATCCACGATATGCCTGTAGAGGCCACAACCCTGATGTCGCTAGGGCGTATAATGATCAAGTAACATGTATGCGAGATGCATGAATCACACCGTACAAACATGCAGCAATCTCGCGCGTACCATGCGCTCATGTCAGGTACTCCGTCTCATATGGAGTCCCGTAAATGTCTCGGCCCAACGACTCATGTTATAACCAAACATTCCTCATATCAAGCATACATATGATGCATATGGGCATGAATTATGGAGCTACACTAAGCATGTTATAAAGTGATGAACTATTCTTACAACGCAGATGGGCCTAGACGGCCTACACATAACAAGTATGGGCCTACCAATAGCCCTAGGGAGAGTCGTAATGCGGACATTTAACCAACATTATACTTACAATGTGGACGTCAAACCAACATTGCTCCCAAGTCATGGCCTGCCATAAAGGTCAACACATAAACCACGGTGGAATCACCTTCATTGGGCCTTATGTACATCCCATTGGGCCTTGACCCATGGGCCTCCAATATGTCAAATGGGTCTCATAACATGGGCCTTATGCACAACACAGTGGGTCTCAACCCACGGGCCTTTATACATCACAATGGGTCTCGACCCATGGGCCCTAAGATACACCCAAATGGGCCTTATAACATGGGCCTTGCATTCATATCAAGGTGGGCCTCAACAACGGCCACAAATACATTCAGATGGGCCCCATCGCATGGGCCTTAAATACATAACAGGTGGGCCTCAACAATGGCCACAAGTACTCATCTAGGTGGGCCTCAACAACGGCCATAAATACACATCAAGGTGAGCTTCAACAACGGCCATAAATACACATCCAGGTGGGCCTCAACAACGGCCACAATTACTCATCCAGGTGGGCCTCAGTAACGGCCACAAATACACATCCAGGTGGGCCTCAACAACAGCCACAAGTACACATCAAGTGGGCCTCAACAACGGCCATATGGTTGAACAACTTGGATGCAACACATGCATCATGGTGGGGCCCATAGAGGCCCACCATCATATATATATATATATATATTATATAATATAATAATAATATAATATTATATATATATAGACATACATATATATACATATATATATATTTATGTATATCCTCACACACTCACACACACACGTGCACACACACCCACATGCATACACACGTGCACACACACATGCACACACGCGCACACTCACGTGCAGCAGGGAGGGGGGTCCCACCGTCCAGGGAGGACGGTGAGGACGAACACATACATCAAGTAGGCCCCACCGTGACGGACAGTCGGCATGTAACACATATGTCACTGTGGGTCCCATGTGGGGCCCACTATAGCGTTTATCTTCCATCCGATCCGTTCATAAGGTCACACGGGCCAGGGTGAAGGGGAACAACAAATTTCAGCTTGATCTGAAACTTCTGTGGACCCAGAGAGGGTTTCAATGGTAGAGTTTAATTCACACTGTTTCTTGTGATGTGGGCCACCCGAGCATTGGATTGGCCTAATTTTTTTTTGAGGGGCCCACGTCAGGCAGTGGCCCACTAAATGGGTGGTGTGGATACAAAATATACTCATGGTGGGGTCCACGGCTGGAGCCGTGGGACCCGGCCCTTTTCACGCTGGGCCCGTCCTCTCTCTCTCCTCGACGGCCGGCTTAGCGGCCTTCTTCTTTCTTTATTGAGTTATTATTATTATTATTTTTTTTGAAAATCCCTTTTTCCAAGGTTTTCATGCGTGGGGGTCCACTTCTGTTGAATCCACCTCGGCCATTGGTTTCCATGGCCCATAATAAGTCTATTAAGCCCAATATTGGGCCTGTTTCGGCGTGTAAAAAGAATCTGGATGACTTTAAACGGTGGAGATCATTGATTGCTAAGGTATGGCCCACCAGAAGACTAGATCAGTCCCATTTTTCGGTTCAACGCCTAAAATAGTATGAGGAAAGGTATGGACAGCTTGGATTTGAAACATACATCAAGGTGGGGCCTGCATGGGCGGTCCACCCCAAAACTAAGGAAATCTTCTTTTTTTTTTTTTTTTTTTTTTAACAACTCCCGTCCAGCGTCTCCGTCATGACACATATACGTGTAAGGTGGGCCCCACGTGGACTGCCCACCGCATAAATCTAATATTTGTGTTTTACCCATTATCAAGGGGTAGGGCCCACATGACTTGGACGATCATGGGGTCTTCTTCATGGGCGGTTGGGACACAACATGCACTTATCATGTGGGCCACAAAATGATCAAAGAGAGGGAGAGGGAGAGGGAGAGAGAGAGAGAGAGAGAGAGAGAGAGAGAGAGAGAGAGGAGACGGTGAGATGGAGGGCTCATTACTATGAGCCCTCCCTTGCAAGCAATCATACATCAAGTGGGTCCCAATACATGCGGGCCCATTAAATTAAAATCTAACGGTAGAGATCCCTTCTCCACAAAAATAGACGGTCTAGATGACCCTATGCATGCAAGGAAAAATGAACATCATGATGGGGTCCATGGAGAATGGCCCCATCATGGAATGATTATGAGCATCAAGGTGGGCCATTGGCCACATCTAGGGTCCCAAGTGAGATTCATACCATTGATCGGTAGGCCTCACTTGGCCCATCATAAAAACACAAAAGCTAGCCTATAGAAGCACCCACCGGTTGATCTCTTCGGTCCGTTGGAACGCCACCCTCCTTGTGCTCCTCTTTGATGGTGGAGATGGGAAATGGACAGCTAGGATAATGGGTTTGGAATGGGAAAGGTGGGCCACAAAATCACTTTTTTCTCATGGAAACCATGGACGTGTGGGTTATCTCTCTTGCTTGAAAATGGTGTGAGAAAAGAGGGAGAGAGAGAGAGTTGTAAGGAGAGAGGGATGGGAGATGTGAGGTGAGTGATGTGAGGTGATGGATGTGGTACTTGACTAGGTATGGGTGTGTAAGAGAGAGGGTGAGAAAGAGTTGACTTTAGAGAGAGAAAGCATGGGTTGCTTGTACTTGACATTGAAGTGATTGATTGATTGATGTGATTGATTGATTGATGGGATTGATTTGACATTGTGTAGAGATTCTCTTGGGATCGAGAAAGCGTGGCGTTTCTTCGAAATAAACGCCGACTCACATCTTCTGGTCAGGGTATCGGATCGATGCGTGAGTCGCGGCGTTGGAACCGCGGCGACGGTGCGGTCGCAATGATACAGGTCTCGGATTAAACCGACTCGAATCTAAAGGATACGACTTACGATCGATCGCAACGTCGATTATTAGTCGCGGATTGCCGGACTTCGACGAAAATGATCGTAGGATTCATCGGAACAGTCCGAACTAGGATACGGGTCTTACAGCTCTCCCCACCTAGTAAAAATTTTGTCCTCGAAATTTAAACCACAACATAACCAATACAGGGCTTACCAAGGGAGGGAAACTACACCACTATATATAGATAATCAGAACACAATATACCAACATAATCAAACATCTAAAAGATGGGGATAACGCCCATAAATCTCAAGCTCTAACTCCCAAAATGCCTCATTCATGAACAATCTAAGAAGACGGTGTAGGGGCCAAGTCACACGAATCGTCGACGACTCCTCCTGATGTCTGAGGATCCTGCTGCTGCTGCTGCTGCCGCTGATGGGGTTCCGACGGCAGATACTGTCGTCGCTGCTGCTGTTGAGGACGGGGACACTCTCTCCTACAATGCCCTATCCCACCGCACCCAAAGCAAGCACCAGAGAACGGTCTGGGTGGCAGGGGCTGCCGAGGGTGGGGACACTCCCAGAAGCGGTGTCCCGCCTTAACACATCTGAAGCATACACTTGAGGACTGATGCTTGGGTGGTGCAAATGCTCGAAAGGACGGACGGTCCTATGCCTCTGTGGTCGTCAACATCGCTGCAACTGGGAGCTACCAGAGGGGGCCTTCCTATTCCGATTTCCTCTCTGAAGAATGACGGTCATTGCTTGCAACATTTACTGTAGCAGGTCCGCACTTACGGACACGGTCAGCGCTGCACTAGACTCAGACAGGGGTGTAGAAGTCTCGGGTAGGGGAACAGGAATCTTAGGCGAGGAAACGGAAGTTGCTTGGTTCACTCTCTTGGGTGCCATGTCCTACAGGAAGGAACAAGGGTCTATCATCCTTGGGTACTACGAAGGCAAACATGATAGGGAGCTATATCAGGAAGTTTCTAAGTTATTCAAACTCGGGGGTCTAACCATTCTAAGTTCTCAACAATCATACAATGAAGTGTAGCTATCAGCAGATATGTGATGTTATCCTCAGGTATTCCTAAGTTTTGCTCTGATACCAACTTCTGTCACGCCCCAAACTTGAAAACCGGGCTCACAAAATTCCTGATCGCCAAATCCGGTGCTGACAGCCTCCGTAGTACCCCATTCTCGGCTCCCAGTGCCCATACGCCAGATTTCGATCCTGGGATCCTACAAGGAGGATTTTCAGTATGAATTTTTTTTTCTTTGTAATGGAGCATAATCATAAACATACCCAAATCATAAAGGCAACATCATCATCACATATCCACTAATATAATCGTTTGAATACACTGCTGGAAGGGAAATACATATATCGAAATCAAAACTCCAAAAGCTTCAGAGGACAACTACACGCTCCAAGCTAAACGCTGCTGCAACCTAACGCCACCTGCACGCATCTATCGTGCATAAGCTTATAAAAGCTTAGAGGGTGGTGGAAGTGTGTGCACAAGATAAGTGCCAAGTATACCATAAAACACATAAATCATGTATCATCGGGATAAGTAGAAATACTAACAAGATCATGAATCATATGACATCAGAGTAAGCGGAAGTATACTGGTAAGTCCATGAATGTTATCAGCCGTACCAAGACAATGCGATGCAAAACATAATAAAATAATAACAGATGCTGAGAATGCAATATAATATACAAATCCTGACGAGCCACGAATACCATCAGCCCCATCTAGGTCAAATAAGTACAAAAATATAGTAACCCAAAATGCTAAGTACTGCGGATGCAATGTAATATGCGGTACGAATGAAATGACCATGCAGGAACGTGAAGTCGGGATGATAGTTCGAAGTATCACAGGCTATGGGATCCACCACAAGGGACTTCTATACAAACCAGTCCCATACCTAAATTTGGATAGTCAGACTCAATGTGGTAAACTCCTGATCTCAGGTTAGTCGCGCGCCCCAACCGAAATCCTTGTCATCGCGAAGGTACACGTAACAAATAGTTACGCACCACCAGCCCGAGTGGATAGTGAATGAATGAATGGATGAGTATGCAACTCCTACTCAATAAGTCCACATATTAGTACGGTTCATCTCTGGGATCATCACCGGGGTCTATTACACTCTACACCAGCTTGTCGCCCCTATCCAAGCGCACAACTGGGTAAGTGAAAGAGACCTCACTATCCGCCTACCAATATCGGGCCCGGCTCGTCGATAGCGGACCTATTCCTCAAGCTGGTCAAACTCAACCTAGATATTGCTCCCTCACTCAGGCGGATAAGGTCACACCCCTTCCCAACCGACCATGACACAGTGGGAGACGCGGCCTCTTGGTATTCGGCCCTCGTGCGCTCATATATCCACTCGGTCTCGACATTGGAGTCATCTCCTGGCCACGGAGGTTCAGGGATTTTCACCCAGGTTCATCTATGGCCCCTGTATGCTAGAACCAAACATTTCCGGTGTCCCGTCTAACCATCCACGATATGCCTGTGGAGGCCACGGCCCTGATGTCGCTAGGGCGTACAATGATCAAGTAACATGTATGCGAGATGCATGAATCACACCGTACAAACATGCAGCAATCTTGCACGTACCATCTGCTGATGTCAGGTACTCCGTCTCATACGGAGTCCCGTAAATGTCTCGGCCCAACGGCTCATGTTATAACCAAACATTCCTCATATCAAGCATACATATGATGCGTATGGGCATGAATTATGGAGCTACACTAAGCATGTTATAAAGTGATGAACTATTCTTACAACGCAGATGGGCCTAGACGGCCTACACATAACAAGTATGGGCCTACCAATAGCCCCAGGGAGAGTCGTAATGCAGACATTTAACCAACATTATACTTACAATGTGGACGTCAAACCAACATTGCTCCCAAGTCATGGCCTGCCATAAAGGTCAACACATAAACCACGGTGGAATCACCTTCATTGGGCCTTATGTACATCCCATTGGGCCTTGACCCATGGGCCTCCAATATGTCAAATGGGTCTCATAACATGGGCCTTATGCACAACACAGTGGGTCTCAACCCACGGGCCTTTATACATCACAATGGGTCTCGACCCATGGGCCCTAAGATACACCCAAATGGGCCTTATAACATGGGCCTTGCATTCATATCAAGGTGGGCCGCAACAACGGCCACAAATACATTCAGATGGGCCCCATCACATGGGCCTTAAATACATAACAGGTGGGCCTCAACAATGGCCACAAGTACTCATCTAGGTGGGCCTCAACAACGGCCATAAATACACATCAAGGTGGGCCTCAACAACGGCCATAAATACACATCCAGGTGGGCCTCAACAACGGCCACAATTACTCATCCAGGTGGGCCTCAGTAACGGCCACAAATACACATCCAGGTGGGCCTCAACAACGGCCACAAGTACACATCAAGTGGGCCTCAACAACGGCCATATGGTTGAACAACTTGGATGCAACACATGCATCATGGTGGGGCCCATAGAGGCCCACCATCATATATATATATATATATATATATTATATAATATATAATTTATATATATGTAAATATATATAATATTATATATAATAATAATATAATATTATATATATATATATACACATACATATATATACATATGTATATATATATATGTATATCCTCACACACTCACACACACACACGTGCACACACACCCACATGCATACACACGTGCACACACACATGCACACACGCGCACACTCACGTGCAGCAGGGAGGGGGGTCCCACCGTCCAGGGAGGACGGTGCGGACGAACACATACATCAAGTAGGCCCCACCGTGACGGACAGTCGGCATGTAACACATATGTCACTGTGGGTCCCATGTGGGGCCCACCATAGCGTTTATCTTCCATCCGATCCGTTCATAAGGTCACACGGGCCAGGGTGAAGGGGAACAACAAATTTCAGCTTGATCTGAAACTTCTGTGGACCCAGAGAGGGTTTCAATGGTAGAGTTTAATTCACACTGTTTCTTGTGATGTGGGCCACCCGAGCATTGGATTGGCCTAATTTTTTTTGAGGGGCCCACGTCAGGCAGTGGCCCACTAAATGGGCGGTGTGGATACAAAATATACATCATGGTGGGGTCCACGGCTGGAGCCGTGGGACCCTACCCGTTTTACGCCTGGACGCCCAGCGTCCTCTCTCTGCCTCGACACGGCGTTAGCATGGCTGCCTGCTGCTTTCTTTGAGTTATTATTATTATTTTTTTTTGAAAATCCCTTTTTCCAAGGTTTTCATGGGTGGGGGTCCACTTCAGTCGAATCCACCTCAGCCATTGGTTTCCATGGCCCATAACAAGTCCATCAAGCCCAATATTGGGCCTGTTTCGGCGTGTAAAAAAGAATCGGAGGACTTTAAACGGTGGAGATCATTGATTGCTAAGGTATGGCCCACCAGAAGACTAGATCAGTCCCATTTTTCGGCTCAACGCCTAAAATAGTATAAGGAAAGGTATGGACTGCTTGGATTTGAAACATACATCAAGGTGGGGCCTACATGGGCGGTCCACCCCAAAACTAAGGAAATCTTCTTTTCTTTTTTTTTTTAACAACTCACGTCCAGCGTCTCCGTCATGACACATATACGTGTAAGGTGGGCCCCACGTGGACCTGGCCCACCTGCATAAATCTGATATTTGTGTTTTACCCATTATCAAGGGGTAGGGCCCACATGGCTTGGACGATCATGAGGTCTTCTTCATGGGCAGTTGGGACACCACATGCACTTATCATGTGGGCCACAAAATGATCAAAGAGAGGGAGAGAGAGAGAGAGAGACTGGGACACGTGAGATGGAGGGCTCCGCCACTATGAGCCCTCCCTTGCAAGCAATCATACATCAAGTGGGTCCCAATACATGCGGGCCCATTAAATTAAAATCTAACGGTAGAGATCCCTTCTCCACAAAAATAGACGGTCTAGATGACCCTATGCATGCAAGGAAAAATGAACATCATGATGGGGTCCATGGAGAATGACCCCATCATGGAATGATTATGAGCATCAAGGTAGGCCATTGGCCACATCTAGGGTCCCAAGTGAGATTCATACCATTGATCGGTAGGCCTCACTTGGCCCATCATAAAAACACAAAAGTTAGCGTATAGAAGCACCCACCGGTTGATCTCTTCGGTCCGTTGGAACGCCACCCTCCTTGTGCTCCTCTTTGATGGTGGAGATGGGAAATGTATGGCTAGGATGATGGGTTTGGAATGGGAAAGGTGGGCCACAAAATCACTTTTTTTCTCATGGAAACCATGGACGTGTGGGCTCTCTCTCTTGCTTGGAAATGGTGTGAGAAAAGAGGGAGAGAGAGAGAGTTGTAAGGAGAGAGGGATGGGAGATGTGAGGTGATGGATGTGGTACTTGACTAGGTATGGGTGTGTAAGAGAGAGGGTGAGAAAGAGTTGACTTTGGAGAGAGAAAGCATGGGTTGCTTGTACTTGACATTGAAGTGATTGATTGATTGATGTGATTGATTGATTGATGGAATTAATTTGACATTGTGTAGAGATTCTCTTGGGATCGAGAAAGCGCGCCGTTTCTTCGAAATAAACGCCGACTCACATCTTCTGGTCATGGTATCGGATTGATGCGTGAGTCGCGGCAACGGTGCGGTCGCAATGATACAGGTCTCGGATTAAATCGACTAAAATCTAAAGGATGCGACTTACGATCGATCGCAACGTCGATTATTAATCGCGGATTACAGGACTTCGACGGAAATGATCGCAGGATTCATCGGAATAGTACGAACTAGTATACGGGTCTTACAGATCTTGAGCTTGATCTTCTCTTAAACATAGACCAATATTTGAAGATCTACTTTGAAGTGGTTTTATCTTACGAAATTTGACAACCTATGTGTGCTTAGTACCCTAACACTTATAGTGTTGTTGTTGTTCAGAGAGCTATTTAGACAAGTCTTGAACAAGAGTCTTAGTTTCTAAAACTTCTATGTGAGGAGCTTCTATCGTAACAAGCTCAGAGCCATGTGTTAACCGAAGTTGGGAAAGTTGCTTTCTAGCATTCCATCGGGCTTTAAGAAATTGGTTTGCCAAATGATGAACACATCAAGAATCACTATAATTATGCAAGATGGTTTGCACTTTGCGCAGGATGTCTCCATACTCTTGTGCAGTTTGATTGTATGACTTAAGCGGATGGAGTGAATCAAGACGTAATGGAATGTCTTCGACCACATTTGCTCTGCATAGGTCTCGTAAGCTAACCTTGAAGATATCTTCTATGAGGTCGCTGGCTGAGGAAATTATATTGGAAGCCATTCGTAGAAGAATTTGAGAGTGCAAGGTTGGAGAGAAATCATTTATAAGTCAAACCCTAGAGAGAAATCCCGCATTTGGTGCGATTCGGTTAACAATTTATGATTACATAGCGACATTTTATGTTTTTACGAGAATGGTTTAGTTCCCAATAAGTAGATTTGGGGATTGAAAAGGCATGTAGTAAATGTTATTGAACACAACAATTCAATGAATAATCGTCGTTCGTATATGAATCTACAATTGAGATTGATTAATTCAATCATCTAGCTCATTGAAGGAATGGATCATAATTGAGTTCGACCAGTAAAATTGGTCATAGTTTTTTTTTTATTAAGATCACTGGAAGATGAATCAAAGGAATAAAAATTAACTCATTATGTTCAAAAATAATTCTTTATATAATCTTACAAAGATGAAGTCTCAATTAATGCAACCAATAGTGGAGTGCTTCATATTGAGCCACATAGTTAGCCATCAAGTCAGTCATTTGGCCTTGACAGACTAGCTGTTGAGGTCGATATGCTCTTTCCTTCCAAGGGAAGGCTCGCCTAATAGCTACACTTCCTTCTTCTTGGTTGGTGATAGCTTTAGCTTTATTCCATATAGTGGTTACACGATGTAGAATGACCGATGTTGCTTGAAGTTGAAGCTGAATTATACGGCCTTGGTTTTCTAGGTCGATGGAGCGATTTCCATGGCAGAATTCTCTTCTCAACCTCCACTTGAGTGGTTAAAGATTTTTGACTTGATGCTGGATTCATCGGTAGGCCGCGAAAATTCTAGCTGTAGAATCTCTAAGGCCATTGAGTTCTAGTTTTCTCTGTTCCAGTCCTATGAGTAAGGATTAATGAAGGGTTTGAAGCCATTTAGTCACTAGGACATGAAGGGTTTGAGCTCATTCGAATGTTTTGAGAATGGTTCAAAGTTTTTGCAATTGGTTCATATAGATTTGAGCCCAATTGTTAGTATCTAGTAAGGGTTAGATAGCTATCAAGTGGGTATCTATCTCCTCTCTTCTGCTTAACGGGCTTAGGGAGAGAAGATAAAATTTGAAGGTAGCAATTAGGAGAGCTCCGACAAAGAACAAAATTTAGCCTAGGAACTATTTATATATATAAAAAAAAAACCAGCAAGTCTGACTCCACATTCGTTGTATCATAACCACATAGAGTGGTTTCATGGTGATATTTAATATTTTAAGGAAAAATATTCGATTACGATGTTATCCCAAAATGTACAAAAAGACAAATAACAAATTTATATATCGAAGCAGAAGGAAATATAAACAAGTGAAAGGTCGAGATATATGGAAAGAAAATAAGACTATAAGTCATCTCATTATGAAGAGCTTCATATCGTGCAATACACTTAGCTATTGCATTTTCTACCTCTAGCTTGCAAGAAGTCCATTGAGACAGTTCGACATTCTCTAATTCAAGGAAGACCTACAATTCTCTTAGAGACATTTCTTCTTGGCTAAAGGTAGCCTCTGCCTAGGTCCATCTCATAAAGGCCAAGCTAAGTTCATGACGACCTGAGTGATGCTGGTTCTTTAATTCGCAAAGTCAATTTGCTGAATTAGCCGGGTGATTTCCATTTCAAATTTCTTACTTTAATTCTCTCATAAGTCGGTGAAGTTCTCTAGCATTATGCCTAGCATTCTAGTAAGATGCGTGAAATATAGGGAGAATGTTTTGAAGGTGATCATGTTCGGGTCGCTCCTTCATTGCATGCATCTCTTCGATCCATTGAGTTAATACTTTGTGGAAAAAGGTAGCCCGACCAAAATCTTCTAAGACGTGTTGAAGTTCATGAAGGATATCTGCATAAAGACAAGTCCAGGCGTTGTGCACCAGCATCGATTCCAGCGATAAAAGACAAGTCACAATCTATTATCCTCTTTCTGCTAAATGAAGGGATATTAAGTCAAATTCAAAAAAGGCGACTAGAAAAAGGCCTGCATGGCTAACCAATCTATTACCATGGTACAAGATTGTGACAAAATAGAATACAGATAGGTAAAAGTTGTGATTTAGTATTTATAAACATCAAGGGAGCTACACTTCTCATTAAGGAGAATGTGACCACAAATGGTGGAATGCACTTCTTGGTTAATTCCTTCAGAAAACAACTTTTTTGGATTTCGAGGAGCACACCCAAAACCTAAGAGTCTTCAACCTGTAAAACAATTAATCTAAGTAGTGGTGGCTTTGGCACATCATGATAAGTTCTTACATCATAAACAAACTAGCGTCATTTTAACATAAGGCCACATATCACGCGACCAACACAACAATTATCCACAAATAAAGTAAAGGAGAAAATATTGTTCGATCGATGTTCGACCAAATAAGTCTCAAGTTCGTAAAAGACAACTAACTTGACGATTATCAGTGTGCATGTGCTTAAAAAGTTTTAAATTTTATATAATGGCCTAAGAAGGCCAATTTCCATCTCCTTATTAGTTTGCCTAGGAATCATTGCCGGTAGCAATGTTGTAATGTGCGACCGTACATTTGCATATGCAAATAGTCAAGGAAAAATTACATATGCAACTTTGGCATATGTGATCCCTACACATATGAGATCATATATTATCGTGTGCGACAATATGCGATCGCATATGTGATGTATGCGATTGCATACATCATATGTGATCGCATATTGGCCCAACGATAAGAAATCTGACTGTCTGAAACTTTTTTTTTTCAAAATCCAACCTTTTTTCCTATAAAAAAGCATTGATACCCCTATTTGCATTCTACATGCACTCAAACTCTCTCTATACCCTCATACACTTTCAAAGTCTCAAATCTCACATTTTCTCTTACATAATTACATCGCCATCTTTCAACTCTCAAATTCGAAGTCTCTAAGGCTCTAGCTCCATATTCTTTAAAGTTTCAATCAAGATTTAAGAAAGTAGAAGAAAAAATACATCAAAATCGAATTCTAAGTCAAGTCTCACATTTCATTTTCTATATCTATCTCTTTCTAGTTTCTAAATATCATTTAATTTTCTACATCTCAAAATTCTCATTCATTTTATTTTCTATATTCTCTTATTTATTATATTCATTCATAATCATGCACACTCTCTCTTTCTCTATATTCTACATTTTATCTACATTCATTCTCATCTCATTTGTATATCTCCCTAGATTCTCATTCTACATAACTAATAAGTATTAACTATGTCTACATTCATTAATCATTCTCATTTCTACTCTTTCTTTTTAGTCTTTAGTCACTCATTATTCATTAATTTCTATTTTCGTTTCATTTCATTTCATTTCTATATCTCTTTAATCTCTATATTCTCATTATTTCTATTCTACTATCCACATTCATTCATCAATCATCATTCTCATTTCTATCTCTCTTTAGCCATTCATTACTGTAGTCATTATTCATTAATCTCTATTCTCATTTCTATATCTCTTTAATCATTCTCTACATTCTCATTTCTATTCTAACAATCTACATTCATTCATCATTCTCTAATCTCCACGGTTATCTATATATCTCTTTCAATCTCTCTTTCTTTACATTCAAGAGTCAAGAGACTCAAAACATTTTTTATTTTTAGTTTGTTACAAATTACAATTTATAAATTACAAGAAGATTCATAAGATCCAACTTTTAAGAATCAAGTAAGAGTTCAAAGAAGGCAAGAATTTACATTCTATAAGAGCAATAAGAGTACAAGACTATAACTACAAGTCTACAACATTCAATAGTCAAAACAAGAATATATTTATGAATTTTAAATTGTGTAATTTGTGTAATTGTGTGTGTGTGTGTGTATCCTCTTCTACTACAAGTGTAAGTCTGACTCCCGCTCTTTTTCTTTTATTTGCCATCTCCCTTTCTAGTACTAGTGTAAGTGTGTAAGTGTAGCTCTCTCTCTCTCTCTCTCTCTCTCTCTCTCTCTCTCTCTCTCTCTCTCTCTTCTCCCTCCTCTTTAATCTCTATTTCTCATTCTCTCCCTCCCTCTCCCATCGCTTTAGCCAATTACTTTAATTTTTATTAGTTTACAACTTACAAGTTATAACAAGAAGAATTAACACACACCCACACCCCACACCATATCTTCTTCCTGATCTCCCTCTTTTAAACCCAAGTCAAATGACCTGGGTTGAAAGTATGAGCACTATCGTAGTGTTATAGATAAGACTCACATAGTATGTGAGTTATGTTGGTACGTGGGTTCCAGTGGCATTGTGCTGCACAAGGAACACCTAACACATTTACTGGAATCAAATGCAAAAGCATGCAACAAAATTACTCTATAAATTCGAAGGGAGATCATAACGTATATAGATAAATAATCGAGAAAGAGATGTAATAATACCCTACATAAAGAGGAATATATGGAATAAGATACGTATGAAGATATAAACGTAGTTGATGTAATGAAGCTGGCCATACTTCCCCTACATCAACGGACTGGTTTAAATCGCCAACAATTTCGAAAAGAGATTGAGGGCATGGGCTCATGGATAGATGGTGTAAACCATACCTTGAGAATATGGTCGACCAAAGGGGTCGGTGCAAAGGGTTGGTTCAAAGAACTTTAAAAAACTAGTATAAACAAAAAGATAGGAAAACACTATTCAATATATTGCTAAGTGGTTTTGCCAAACCGGCATTGCCTTCAATGCAATTAAATCGAAAAGCTTCAAAGTTATGGTTAAGGCTAGAGGTCGATTTAAACATGGGCTTAAACCTCCGACATGTACCTCAAAGCAGAAGTTGATTATATATGATCCTTCATAACTGAATATAAGGAATTGTGGAAAGCATATAGGTGTTTACTCATGATCGATGGATGAACTGATAGATTTGGTCGGTCTCTCATTAACTTTCTGATGAATTGTCCTACTAAGAAAATGTTCTTCAAGTCTATGGATGCATCGGGCCATTCGCATACTGGAGATTACTTGTTTAAATTAGTAGATATATTGTAGTTGAGAAAATAAGTAAAGAATACGTTATCCAAGTAATTATAGACAATTCAGCCTCATATGTAGCCATCGGTTGTCTTCTTATGGAGAAGAGATGCTGCTTATTTTAGACAACCTATGCGCCCCATTGTGTTGATTTGATGTTAGAAGATATATGTATGTTATTTTTAAATGTGATTGTAAGGGCTACAAGAATCATGATCTTTATGTACAAAAATACCATTCTTCTTAGTCAAATGAGAAAATACATTGGGGGTAACTTACTACGTTCAACAGTCAACCGTTTCACTACACCCTTCTTAACACTACAAATATTAAATGCAAAAAAAATTAGAAATTAGAAGCTTTGTAGTGTCGGCCAATTTTACAAGTGGGCCTTGGTCAAGGAACGCTGAAGGGAAACAAGTTCAACAAAAATTCCTTTCCCAAAGTTTTGTACTAAAGTGGTAAAGGCGTTAAAAGCATCTAAGCCCTTAGTCACTATATTGTAATTGGTGGACGGGGACGAGAAGCCTCCAATAGGGGTGACATATATGATGCGATGGAGATAGTGAGAAATAAGATCATGAACTATTTTAACTATCGAGAGCTTGATTACAAGCTCATTATAGATATTATAGATAAAAGATGGGGCAACTAAATGTCATCTCCATTATATTCAGCTATTTACATCCTTAATCCAATCTATTTATTCGCTTCTTTTGATCTGTCAGAAGCACTTACTATACATATGGTTAAATTTATTAATATGTTGTAAAAAATGATTCCAGATAGAGAAAAATATGACAAGATCTCAACTCTACTAGATTTCTATATAAAAAGTGAGGGCATATATTCTCAAGGGATATTTTCATCAGGCATCAAATAATAAAATTTCTCAGTAAGTAGTATGAATGTCTTAAATCTTTATATATATATATATATATATATATATATATATATATATATATATATACAATCTAATTTACAAAGTCTAAATTAAATTATTTTTCTCAGCTGACTAGTGGGCTGCCTATGAAATGGATCCGAACAAGAAGGATCCAGGTCTAAAGAAGCTGGCCATGCGAATTCTTGGACTCATGTATTCTATTAGCGGTTGCGAGCGCAACTAGAGCATGTCTGAGGCATTAAGTTTGGAATGAAAATGTTAATATGTTAGTATGTTACAGACTTATAGTTTGGTAATTGTAACTTCAACTTATAAATGTAAGGTAATTAGCTAAATAGATAATGTTAAATGCACTTTCTTTCATGTAGATTCACACCAGGAAAAGGAACCACCTTGAGCAAAAGAAACTCAAAAACTTGGTCTTTGTCCAATAAATCAGAAATTGCAAGAACGATTCTAGATTATGAAAGAAAAGTCTGGTTTCTTTGACCCTATCTGCTTAGATGAGCTAGATGCAGATAACGATTGGCTCATACAAACGAATGACTCGATATTTGCTAGTGAGGACCTGACATGTGCACAACTTGAAGATGCCACATACAAATCAACAGCTGGAGAAGATACTTCTTCTTCCGCTCGAAGGGAAATAAGAAGAGGGAGAGGGGTGCGAGTAGTAGCAGTCAACCTGTGGAAGAGATTGATGAGATAGAAGAGCAAGATCAGGTTGAATCTCGCAGATTGATAGATGAATGCATTCGACGATGCCAATCTCTATCCATTAAATGAGAAATTAGAGAATTTTATCCGTCTCCCAGTACTTCTAATTAAAGGGCTCATGGAAAATAAAAAATCGTTCTCCCTTATCGGTTGGGAAGAAATTAGTAATTTTAGACAGATCGAGAGAAAAATCCATCACATTTCCACTATGATAAAAAACTTTACAAGTACAATGAGCATAAAGAGAAATATAATGAGAATGGACAAAAAGCTCCAAAATGATATGACACATGGAGATTTATGACAAAAAGAATAAAAGGATAGTGACTCCAGCATTTGCCATCCACTCTTTAGTGCATGACCACATTTGTCATCGACATCACCTACATTTCGTAATCCATTTGCCGATTCCGTGTATAAGCTTATAACCAAAGGCATAACCCACAAACAACAACCAAAAACTTCATCACATTTCCACTACGATAAAAAACTTTACAAGTACAATTAGCATAAAGGGAAATATAATGAGAATGGACAAAAAGCTCCAAAAGATCTTCTCTGCGTCATGCGATCATGCAATGTAGAAAGCGTGGTGAAAGTGTGTGCGCAAGGTAGTAATGCAATCATGCAGTATCAGAGTAATGCAGAATATGCTGATGAATCTATGAATGCCGTTAGCCGTACTAAGGCTATGCGATACAAGGCATGAATGATGTTGGTCATACCAAGGTCATGCAAGGTAAAGATGCAACTCAAGCATGCGATCCTCATCTAAGTCCACATATCAATACAGCTCATCTTTGGGATCATCACCAGGGTCTAGTATACTCTAAACCAGATTGTCGTCCCATCGCGCGTAATAAGGTAAGTAGAAGAAATCTCACTACCCGCCTGCCAATATCGGGCTCAGCTTGTCGATAGCGGACCCATTCTTCGAGCTGGTCAAACTTAGCCTAGCATTGCCCCTTCCTCTCGGGCGGGTAAGGTCGCACCCCCTTCCAACTGACCACGATATAGTGAAAAATGCTGTCGTCTGGTAATCGGTACTCGGCGCTCATGCACCCACTCGGTCTAGACGTTGGAATAACCTCTTGGTACCATAAGGGTTTAGGAACTTTAACCCAGAGATATCTATAGCACCCTATATAGAACAAGATTTTTGGTATCTAATCCTATCAACCACGATATACCTGTAGCGGCTACGACCCTAATGTCGCTAGGGCGTATAGTAACCATATCACACGATGCGAATGCATGAATCACACTATCCAGTCATGCACAATCCTGTGCGTCTTGTGCACTCATGTGGGGTAACACCGCCTAACCGGAGCCCCTAAATAATCTGCTCGAAGGCATATGCTATGATCGGTCACTTCTCATATCAAGCATACATATGATGTGTATGATCATGAATCATGGAACTATACTAAACATGTTATATGGTAATGGATGTTGTTTATAATGAAGATGGGCCTACAAGTATGGGCTTAACAATGGGCCCTAGGGGGAGTTATAATGCGGACATTTAACTAACATTATTCTTCAATGTGGATGTCAAACCAACATTGCTCCCAAGGCATGGCCCGCCTAATATCAACATACAAGCCATGGGGAAATCACACATTGCAATGGACCCTAAGGACACCCCATTGGGTCTCGACCCATGGGCCTTGGATACATCAAATGGGCCGCATCATATGGGCCTTATATAAATCAAGTGAGCCACATCAATGGGCCTTATGTACATTGCAATGGGTCATAACCCCTGGGCCTTATATATCAAAGTGGGCCTCAACTACAGGCCACAAATACATCGAATGGGCCTCATAACATGGGCCTTAAGTATATCAGGTGGGCCTCAATGGATGAGCCCTAACTACATCAAGATGGCTTAATCACATGGGCCTCATACATATCAAGGTGGGGCCCACTTGAACTTTGGGTCTCACACATGCACCTCATATCCTAAAACAATCTCGCCAATGGTTGGACGGTTCAGATACATCATACGCACCATGGTGGGCCCCATAGATAGGTGGTGTGGGTGAGACAATGGGACCCACAGTACTTGCTACTGGAATAGAGAGAGAGTTAGAGAGAGAGATGGAGTAGAGAGAGATAGAGAGAGTGAGAGAGAAAGCTAGAGAGAGATAGAGAGAGTGAGAGATGAAGAGGGTGCAGCACGTGGCTGCACCTTTTCTACTTTTTTCTTTCTTTCTTTTCTTTTTCTTTTCTTCCCTGTAGTGCAACAGGGGTGGGTCCCATGTAGGGCCCACCACAATAGCTATAGCTATTAGCTATAATATAATATATAGTATATAATATATATATATATAATATAATACATATATTAAATGCATGACGTCCAAGCTGTCCAGGGCCTGGACGGTCACACAAACCAGGGAGGGCCCCACAAGTGGGGTGTGGGTCCCACTGTTGATGTTTGCCAAACATCTAACCCCTCAGTCAGATGCACCCTTCCAGCGTGGGCCTAGGTCTCAAAAATCAAGTCACCACATTTCCAACCATTCTTTGTCGAATAACCAAAAATGTGAGGGGGCAATGTGTAACACCCCGAATTTTCACTATTTTGGATTGCCAATAATCTTTTAAAATTTTTTTATAACTAGCCACGTCGTCACTTACTGATCCTTGATGCTCAAAGTGAGCCTATACACGGTTGGTACCGATAAAGAACTGTATAAATAAGATTGATCAACTGTAGAAAACCAATGAATCTAATCGATCACTTAAACATTGAGTTAAGCCCCATGATTTGTTCATATGGGGCCCAAATCTGACCGATCTACCACTGACTAATCAAAACAACCATAATTAAATTAAAGATCTACCCAAACCCCGAGCCAACTATGGGTCGGACCTTCATTAATAAACCAAATTAACCCTGTTACTCTTTTAGCCTAAAATCGACGGTTTAGAGTGATCATGACCGAATCACCATTTTTACAAATTTCGAATAGGCTGAACTTAGTCAATCTAGACCTTAACAACTACGCCAAAGAAATTTCCCTACCCAATTTATTACAAAAATTCCCCGATTAGCCGAACAAGCTCTAGACCGCTCGTTAGTGGGCCAGTAGTTTCAAAATTATAGAGTAATGTCCATCTCACTGGGCTTGTGGTCCATCGTGGGCAATGGACTCAAACGTCACCTGAAAATGGATGATCTGCATTGTCCATCCAGCACTTGTAAAACGCAACTCTCCCAAGTAATAACCTGAAATCTAAATTTTTAAAATAATTAACCCTCCACTTATGACAATAAATTAGGAAGCTTTAGCCATTGGATTTCACCCAAACTTGCACTGCATGTTGAGAATATTTCCCTGCACTCGTCCACCGAATTTGGCCCTTGATTAAAGGCCGGTGACCGTTAATCACAAAATGGACCCTTACGATTAATCCGTACATTCATTTGCTACCGAACCTTAGACATCCCCTCATCAAATCATGAGACGTCCATCCCATAACTCAGATGAGCTAGGGGGCCACCAGGGTAGCCCTAAAAGCCATAAGTGGGCCCCAAAGGGTCGCTTGAGGAAGTAATTGGCACCTAGGGCCAATTAGATAAAAGTCCAAGCTATAAAAGCCTTCAAACCCCTCTCTCCCTCACTCCCACAGAAATTTCTAACAAAGGGAGAGAGAGAGAGAGAGAGAGAGAGAGAGCAAGGGGAGCTGGGAATTTGAAATTTCCACTCTACCTCCGTCATTTGCTGGAAATCGCGGCCCTACCGCCATAGAGGGAAGTATAACTGACCAAAGGTAACTATTCTATCTCCTCCACTTTCCTTAGCTTGGGCCGCTTGCATGTCCTGACATGCAATTCCTCTACCACAGGGCCCCAACACATCAAATTTATGGACCCGGTGCTGCTAGAGCAACTCCAAGGACCTCCAATCTATGATAGGTGTGGACCATTACCTCTACGTGGCCTGCTATCATGCCTAGAGTGAACCCTAGTGATTATGTGTGGAGATTTTGCTTTGCATATTACTGCTATAGTATGACATTGCTGAATTTGAACTTGTGCATGAAATTTCCCTAAATTGGGAAAGAAATTCTGATTTTAACTTTCTTAATGCATGTATTGTTTGAATTGTTTGGCAATTGTGAAATTGCATGTATGTTATCCCCAATGTTATTGATTTTACAAGTCGAATTCGGTCGCATGTCCCATGTATGTGTAGATTAGGTAAAATTGTTGGTTGTATTGTTGATTTATTGACCATTGTGGAATTCCTAGTTAGGTTGTCCTTAGAATTTTACTATGTTAGCAAGATGAAATCGTCTGCATGTCTCTCACATGTGTGGAGTGGGTGAATTAACTGCCTGCATTTCGCCATGTAGGCCCAATTCTTCCTATAGTTAGCTATAGTGCCCATTCCCATTTTATGTTCTCTCGAAACCTAGACCCACGTGCATGTCTAACTAGGAATGCCTTGAATTACACCAAACGATAACCTGTGTATTGATAGTGAGTGCAGATTATTATTATACATACCTGATTTCCCTCACAACTACAAGTAGATCGACTTCTACTTATTTATATTGCATTTATACATTGCGCCCTCTTTGGATCGTCCAACAATTTGGAATCTTCTTGGGTAGCCCTTTTGGTTAGGTCTGCCCACAGGTAAATCTAGCCCGACTAGTCAAACTGCGAGTTGTCGGCTGTAGTTGGACTACGCGAGATGCTGCTCTCAAGCCAAACAGCTCGTGGTTCATCTTGTGGGGACAATTTGGCCCCCTAGTTGGTCATCTTTATACGTTAACCATGTTTGTACACGCCTTGAACCTGAGGCACCTTGTACCCGTTTACGTCCACTGACAACCATTAGTTGTAGCCCACAAGACTCATGAGTCGAGGATGGTGGTATGAGACAATATGCCTGAACTGTCGACCTATGTTGGGGTGACAAGCCTCCCCGTAGTCACTCAAGCAAGATTTAATTGTCTTAAATGCCTTCGTATGATTCTAATTATGGGAATGGCGAACCCAAGCGGGCCAAGGATTGTGAGAGCCATACGACCACAAACGCTAGAACCGTGCGATCAAATTAAGGCATTGATCTGTCAAGGTATCTCGGTTTTCCCAAACTGTTGGATGAATGAATATAATTAATCAACCTGGCTAACATTCGCATTACATTGCATTGGTTACTTTGGTGATTCAGCAGTCGAAGTCGCACTTAGGGAGTGTTGGTCATTCGCAATCGTTAGATGTTTTTGCTCGAGGGAGTGTTGTGGTGAAGGCATGCATCATATCATTGAATCATGCATTTGTATTAACCAGAGTATATAAGATTCTTTGAATGCATGCCTTTCACTAAATTCGTTCCTGTGTATGATAACCTATATAACTTATTGCTAATGGTACCACTAAGTTAGCTACACACTCCCACTCTGGGACAATGTTTCAAAACACCAATCAAAACCTGTCATAGATGCAGGAATTATGGAGTTGAATGCGCTTGAGGGTGCCAGCATGGATGACGAGGAGGAGCTGACATAGTACCAGACCTTCAGAGGTTCCTTTTAGTTTGTGTATTGATGATCGCAGGGAATGGGCAAAGGCCCTAGTCATTTTGGGATATTGTATGGGTGGGACTAGTTCCTTGTCCTTACTTGTGTTTTGGTTATGGATATTCTATGTACTTAGCGGCACTTATTACTATTCTATGATTCACTTATGCTTCATGATTTGCTAAACTCCCCACTGCTTATGAAATAATCCAAATGCATTAAAATTTTGAAGCTCATTAGGGCACACGTGGCACCCGGGAATTCGGGAGCCGAGTTCCTACTTGGCCCCTGAAATCTGAGGCGTTACACTGTTTATACCAAAATTCGTACAAATCAGATAAATAATGTAGATTTAGTCACGTGGCACAAAAGATATTTGAGATGCATTCATTAGGGATTCAAGGATCGGCTCATCTTTCCAAGGGTGTTTTCGACATTTTTTTCTCCAGATAAAGGCGAGTAGTTGTTCCAGTCACGTCATCCCTAGAGCACATTTTAAGCATACAACAAAGATAAGGTTATGGTTAATGAAATGTAACTGCTCGTTTTCCAACTAGTTGCATGCGAAGGCACCATGTGGATGGGCGATTGTTCTTCCATCTCTCATTGAAAAACTATAAATAGAAGAAGCAAATCACTACACCAAAACAGTGAAAAAAGGACAGTCCAAAACCGTCTCAAATGACCAAAAAGGACGGTCGTGGACCGTCACATAGGCAGTCAAATTTTAACGTGTCCTATTACTTAAAGGACAGTTGAAAACCGTCATTCTTATTGACGAAAAAAAAGACGGTCATGGATCGTCCTTAAAATGGACTGTCATAGACCGTCTCTTATGAGACCAAAAAGGACGGCCATGGACCGTCCTTTAAAAGGACTGTCATGGACCGTCCTTAAAAAGACTAATCATGAACCGTCTCTTATAGGCCTTCAAAGGATGGCGATAGACCATCCTTTAAACGAACGGTCATGGACCGTCCTTTAAAAGGACTGTCATGGACCGTCTCGTATGAGCCTTCAAAGGACGATCATAGATCGTCCTTTAAAAGGACTGCTATGGGTCGTCTCTTATAACCCTTGAAGGACTTTTCAAATTTGACCTATTACAGTCTTCTTCCTGATATACACCCGTTATACAATATATTTCATCACATTCACATTCACATCCATCTAAACCCAAACTACGTAAATCCATCCAAACACAATCTTCCTGATATACACCTGTTATACGATATATTTCATCACATTCACATTCACATCCATCTAAACCCAAACTACATAAATCCATCCAAACACACAATCTTCCCCGATATACACATTATACAATATATTTCATCACATTCACATTCACATTCACATCCATCTAAACCTAAACTACGTAAATCCATCCAAACACAATCTTATCCACATTACATTCATCCACGCATAATACATATAAGTTTAACTTCATAAGTAAAAAAATAAAAAAACAATCTTATCCACATGTCATCACATTCACATCCATCTAAACTCAAACTACGTAAATCCATCCAAACATAAACTACATCCATCCAAACACAAACAATCTTATTCACATTATATTCATCCACGCATAATACATATAAATAAGTTTAGGTTTAGGTTAGGTTATAAGCTATAGGTTTAGGGAATTGAGAATAGGTTAAGGTTTAGGTTTATGAAATCGGGTTCGGGTTCAGGTTTGGGTTTTTAAGTTTAGGTTTAGGTTTAGGTTAGGGAGTTGAGACTAGGATTAGGTGTAGGTCTAAGTTTAGGGATTTGAGAATAGGTTAAGGTTTATGTTTAAGAATTCGGGTTCAGGTTCAGGATTGGGTTTAGGTTTGGGTTTTCAAGTTAAGGTTTAGGTTTAGGTTAGGGAGTTTAGATTAGGATTAGGTTTAGGTTTAGAGATTTGAGAATAGGTTAAGGTTTAGGTTTAGGAAATCGGGTTAGGGTTCTCTGGATCGGGTTTAGGTTTAGGTTTTCAAGTTTAGGTTTAGGTTTAGGTTAGGGAGTTGAGATTAGGATTAGGTGTAGGTGTAGGTTTAGGGATTTGAGAATATATTTAGGTTATAGGTTATAGGTTCGGTTTAGGTTAAGGTTAAGGTTAAGGTTTAGGTTTATGTTATAAGCTATAGGTTTAGGGAATTGAGAATAGGTTAAGGTTTAGGTTTAGGAAATCGGATTCGGGTTCGGGATTGGGTTTAGGTTTGACTTTCAAGTTTAGGTTTAAGTTTAGGTTAGGGAGTTGAGATTAGGATTAGGTGTAGGTCTAGGTTTAGGTTTAGGATTTGAAAATAGGTTAAGGTTTAGGTTTAAGAATCGGGTTTGGGTTCGGGATTGGGTTTAGGTTTGGGTTTTCAAGTTTAGGTTTAGGTTTAGGTTAGGGAGTTTAGATTAGGATTATGTGTAGGTTTAGGTTTAGGGATTTGAGAATAGGTTAAGGTTTAGGTTTAGGAAATCGGGTTCGAGTTCGGGATAGGGTTTTAGGTTTGGGTTTTCAAGTTTAGGTTTAGGTTTAGGTTAGGGAGTTAAGATTAGGATTAGGTGTAGGTTTAGGTTTAGAGATTTGAGAATACATTTAGGTTTTAGGTCATAGGTTTTGGTTTAGGTTAAGGTTATAGGTTTAGGTTAAGCTTAGGTTTAGGAATAAGCTATAAGGTTTAGGTTTAGAGAATCGAGTTCGGGTTCCCTGGATTAGGTTTAGGTTTGGGTTTTCAAGTTTAGGTTTAGGTTTAGGTTTAGGAAATGGGGTTCGGGTTCCCTGGATCGGGTTTAGGTTTGGGTTTTCAAGTTTAGGTTTAGGTTTAAGTTAGGGAGTTTAGATTAGGATTAGGTGTAGGTTTAGGTTTAGGGATTTGAGAATAGGTTAAGGTTTAGGTTTAGGAAATCGGGTTGGGTTTAGGTTTGGGTTTTCAAGTTTTAGGTTTAGGTTTAGGTTAGGAGTTGAGGTTAAGATTAAGTGTAGGTGTAGGTTTAGGGTTGAGAATAGGTTAAGGTATAGGTTTAGGTTTAGGTTTAGGTTTAGGTTATAAGCTATAGGTTTAGGGAATTGAGAATAGGTTAAGGTTTAGGTTTAAAAATCGAGTTCGAGTTTAGGTTTGGGTTTTCAAGTTTAGGTTTAGGTTTAGGTTAGGAGTTGAGATTAGGATTAGGTATAGGTGTAGGTTTAGGGATTTGAGAATATATTTAGGGTTTAGGTCATAGGTTTTGGTTTAGGTTAAGGTTATAGGTTTAGGTTTAGGTTAAGGTTATAAGATATAGGTTTAGGGAATTGAGAATAGGTTAAGGTATAGTTTTAGGAAATCGGGTTCTTCGGGATCGCGTTTAGGTTTAGGTTTTCAAGTTTAGGTTTAGGTTAGGGAGTTGAGATTAGGATTAGGTGTAGGTTTATGTTTAGGGATTTGAGAGTACATTTAGGTATTAGGTCATAGGATTTGGTTTAGGTTAAGGTTATAGTTTAGGTTTAGGTTATAAGCTATAGGTTTAGGAAATCGGGTTCGGGTTCGAGATCGGGTTTAGGTTTGGGTTTTCAAGTTTAGGTTTAGGTTTAGGTTAGGAAGTTGAGATTAGATTAGGTGTAGGTTTAGGTTTAGAGATTTGAGAATACATTTAGATTTTTGGTCATAGGATTTGGTTTAGGTTAAGGTTATAGGTTTAGGTTTAGATTTAGATTAAGGTTTAGGTTTAGGTTGTAAACTATAGGTTTAAGGAATTGAGAATAGGTTAAGGTTTAGGTTTAGGAAATCGGGTTCGGGTTCGGGATCGGGTTTAGGTTTGGGTTTTCAAGTTTAGGTTTAGGTTTAGGTTAGGGAGTTGAGATTAGGCTTAGGTGTAGGTTTAGGTTTAGGTTAGGGAGTTGAGATTAGGGTTAGGTGTAGGTTTAGGTTTAGGGATTTGAGAATACATTTAGGTTTTAGGTCATAGGTTTAGGTTTTGAGGCTTAGGTTTAGGTTATAGGTTTAGGTTTAGGTTATAAGTGTAGGTTATAGGTTTAGGTTTAGGTTTAGGTTAGTTATAGGTTAAGGTTTAGAAATTGAGAATAGGTTAAGGTTTAGGTTTAGAAATTGGGTTTGCTTTCGGGATCGGGTTTAGGTTTAGGTTTTCAAGTTTAGGTTTAGGTTTAGGTTAGGGAATTGAGATTAGGATTAGGTGTAGGTTTAGGTTTAGGGATTTGAGAATACATTTAGGTTTTAGGTTTAGGTTTAGGTTATAAGTTATAGGTTATAGGTTATAGGTTTAGGCTTAGGTTTAGGTTTAGGGATTTGAGAATACATTTAGGTTTTAGGTTTAGGTTTAGTTTATAAGTTATAGGTTATAGGTTATAGGTTTAGTCTTAGGTTTAGGTTTAGGTTATAAGCTATAGGTTTAGGGAATTGAGAATAGGTTAACGTTTAGGTTTAGAAAATCGGGTTCGGTCGGGTTCCCTGGATCGGAGTTTAGGTTAGGGTTTTCAAGTTTAGGTTTAGGTTTAGGTTAGGGAGTTGAGATTAGGATTAGGTGTAGGTTTAGATTTAGGGATTTGAGAATACATTTAGGTTTTAGGTCATAGGTTTAGGTTTTAGGCTTAGGTTTAGGTTTAAGTTATAAGTGTAGGTTATAGGTTTAGGTTTAGGTTTAGGTTAGGTTATAGGTTAAGGTTTAGAAATTGAGAATAGGTTAAGGCTCGAGTTTAGAAATTGGGTTCGGGTTCTAGGATCGGGTTTAGGTTTAGGTTTAGGTTAGGGAGTTGAGATTAGGATTAGGTGTAGGTTTAGGTTTAGAGATTTGAGAATACATTTAGGTTTTAGGTCATAGGATTTGGTTTAGGTTATGGTTATAGGTTTAGGTTAAGGTTTAGGTTTAGATTTAGGTTAAGGTTATAAGCTATAGGTTTAGGTTTAAGTTTAGGTTAGGTTATAGGTTAATGTTTAGGTTTAGGAAATCGGGTTCTGGTTAGGATCGAGTTTAGGTTTGGGTTTTTAAGTTTAGGTTTAGGTTTAGGTTAGGGAATTGAGTTTAGGATTAGGTGTAGGTTTAGGTTTAGGGATTTGAGAATACATTTAGGTTATAGGTTTAGGTTTAGGTTTAAGTTTAGGTTAAGGTTATAAGCTATAGGTTTAAGGAATTGAGAATAGGTTAAGGTATAGGTTTAGGAAATCGGGTTCGGGTTCGGGATCGGGTTTAGGTTTGGATTTTCAAGTTTAGGTTTAGGTTTAGGGATTTGAGTTTAGGTTATAGGTTTGGGATTAGGTTATAGGTTTAGCTTTAGGTTTAAGTTATGAAGGCTTAGGTTATAGGTTATAGGTTATATGTTTTGGTTAGGTTTAGGAATTCGGGTTCGGGTTCGGGTTTAGGTTATAGGTTTTAGGATTTGAGAATAGTTTTAGGTTATAAGTATAGGTTTAGGTTAGGTTATAGGTTAAGGTTTAAGGATTTGAGAATAGTTTTAGGTTATAAGTAAGGTTTTAGGTTTAGGTATAAAGCTTAAGTTATAGGTTATAAGTTATATGTTTAGGTTAGGTTTAGGAATTCGGCTTGTTCGGGTTTGGATTCGGGTTTAGGCTATAGGTTTTGGGATTTGAGAATCATTTTAGGTTATAAGTATAGGTTTAGGTTAGGTTATAGGTTAACGTTTAAGGATTTGAGAATAGTTTTAGGTTATAAGTAAGGTTTTAGGTTTAGGTATATGCTTAAGTTATAGGTTATAGGTTATAGGTTTAGGTTAAGGTTTAGGAATTCGGGTTCGGGTTTGGGTTTATTTTTCGAGTTTAGGTTATAGGTTTTGGTTTAGGTTTAGGTTTAGGTTTAGGTTATAGGATTTGGTTTAAGTTAAGGTTTAGGTTTAGGTTATAGGTTATAGGATTTGAGAATGGGTTCGGAGTTTAGGTTATAGGTTTTGGTTTTGGTTTAGGTTCTGAGTTTTGGAATTTGAGAATAGGTTTAGGTTAAGTCATAAGTTTAGGTTTAGGAAATCGGATCGTGTTCGGGTTCGTGTTAAGTCATAAGTTTAGGTTTAGGTTTAGGTTAGGGAGTTGAGATTAGGATTAGGTGTAGGTTTAGGTTTAGGGATTTGAGAAATACGTTAAGGTTTAGGTATAGAAATTGGGTTCGGGTTCGAATCGGGTTTACATTTGGGTTTTAGGTTTAGGCTAGCGTTAGGTGGATTGAATTCGGGTTCTGGATCGAGTTTAGGTTTGGGTTTTCAAGTTTAGGTCTAGGTTTAGGTTAGGGAGTTGAGATTAGGATTAGGTGTATGTTTAAGTTTAGGGATTTGAGGATACGTTAAGGTTTAGGTTTAAGATTTGGGTTCGGGTTCGGGATTGGGTTTAGGTTTAGGAATAGTTTAGGAATTGAGAATAGGGTTAAGGTTTAGGTTTAGGAAATCGGGTTCGGGTTCTGGGATCGGGTTTAGGTTTGGGTTTTTAAGTTTAGGTTTAGGTTTAGGTTAGGGAGTTAAGATTAGGATTAGGTGTAGGTTTAGGTTTAAGAATCGGGTTTGGGTTTAGGTTTGGGTTTTCAAGTTTAGGTTCGAGTTTAGGTTAGGGAGTTTAGATTAGATTAGGTGTAGGTTTAGGTTTAGGGATTTGAGAATAGGTTAAGGTTTAGGTTTAAGAAACCGGGTTCGGGTTGGGATCGGGTTTAGGTTTGGGTTTTCAAGTTTAGGTTTAGATTTAGGTTAGGGAGTTTAGATTAGGATTAGGTGTAGGTTTAGGTTTAGGGATTTGAGAATAGGTTAAGGTTTAGGTTTAGGAAATCGGGTTCGGGTTCTGGATCGGTTTTTAGGTTTGGGTTTTCAAGTTTAGGTTTAGGTTTAGGGAGGAGTTGAGATTAGGATTAGGTGTAGGTTTTGGTTTAGAGATTTGAGAATACATTTAGGTTTTAGGTCATAGGTTTTGGTTTAGGTTAAGGTTATAGGTTAAGGTTTAGGTTTAGGTTATAAGCTATAGGTTTAGGGAATTGAGAATAGGTTAAGTTTTAGGTTTAGGGAATGGGTTCGGGTTCGGATCGAGGTTTAGGTTTGGGTTTTCAAGTTTAGGTTTAGGTTTAGGTTTAGAAGCCGGGTTCGGGTTCGAGATCGGGTTTAGGTTTGGGTTTTCAAGTTTAGGTTTAGGTTTAGGTTAGGGAGTTTAGATTAGGATTAGGTGTAGGTTTAGGTTTAGGGATTTGAGAATAGGTTAAGGTTTAGGTTTAAGAAATCGGGTTCAAGTTCGGGATCGGGTTTAACTTTGGGTTTTCAAGTTTAGGTTTAGTTTTAGGTTAGGGAGTTAAGATTAGGATTAGGTGTAGGTTTTGGTTTAGGGATTTAAAAATAGGTTAATGTTTAGGTTTAGGAAATTGGGTTCGGGTTCGAGATCGGGTTTTAGGTTTGGGTTTTCAAGTTTAGGTTTAGGTTTAGGGAGGAGTTGAGATTACGATTAGGTGTAGGTGTAGGTTAAGGGATTTGAGAATATATTTAGGTTTTAGGTTTAGGTTATAAGTTCGGTTTAGGTTTAGGTTAAGGTTAAGGTTTAGGTTTAGGAAATTGAGTTCGGGTTCAGGATCGGGTTTAGGTTTAGGTTTTCAAGTTTAGGTTTAGGCTTAGGTTAAGGATTTGAGATTAGGATTAGGTGTAGGTTTAGGTTTAGGGATTTGAGAATACATTTAGGTTATGGTTTAGGTTTAGGTTTAGGTTATAGGTTATGGTTTAGGTTTAGGTTTAGGTTATAAGCTATAGGTTTAGGAATTGAGAATAGGTTAAGATATAGGTTTAGGAAATTGGGTTCAGGATCGCGTTTAGGTTTGGGTTTTCAAGTTTAGGTTTAGGTTTAGGTTAGGGAGTTGTGATTAGAATTAGGTGTAGGTTTAGGTTTAGGGATTTGAGTTTAGGTTATAGGTTTAGGATATAGGTTATAGGTTTAGTTTTAGGTTTAAGTTATAGGCTTAGGTTATAGGTTATAGGTTATATGTTTAGGTTGAGGTTTAGGAATTTGGGTTCGTTCTTCTTGCTTCGGGTTGGATTCGGAGTTTAGGTTATAGGTTTTGGGATTTGAGAATAGTTTTAGGTTATAAGTATAGGTTTAAGTTAGGTTATAGGTTAAGGTTTAAGGATTTGAGAATAGTTTTAGGTTATAAGTAAGGTTTTAGGTTTAGGTATAAGCTTAAGTTATAGGTTATAGGTTTAGGTTAAGGTCTAGAAATTCGTGTTCGGGTTCGGGTTTGGATTCGGGTTTAGGTTATAGGTTTTGGGATTTGAGAATAGTTTTAGGTTATAAGTATAGGTTTAGGTTGGGTTATAGGTTAAGGTTTAAGGATTTGAGAATAGTTTTAGGTTATAAGTAAGGTTTTAGGTTTAGGTATGAAGCTTAAGTTATAGGTTATAGGTTATATGTTTAAGTTAAGGTTTAGGAATCGGGTTCGGGTTTGGGTTTGGGTTTGGGTTTGGGTTCGGGTTTAGGTTATAGGTTTTGGTTTTGGTTATAGGTTTTAATTTAGGTTTAGGTTATAGGTTATGGGATTTGAGAATGGGTTCGAGTTTAGGTTATAGGTTTGATTTTGGTTATAGGTTTAGTTTAGGTTATAGGTTATAGGTTTAGGTTTAGGTTACAGTTTTGGGATTTGAGAATAGGTTTAGGTTAAGGTCATAAGTTTAGGTCCAGGGGAAATCGGGATCGGGTTCGAGTTCGGGTTTAGTTTTGGATTTTCAAGTTTAGGTTTAGGTTTAGGTTAGGGAGTTGAGATTAGGATTAGGTGTAGGTTTAGGTTTAGGTTTAGGTTAGGGAGTTGAGATTAGGATTAGGTGTAGGTTTAGGTTTAGGGATTTGAGAATACGTTAAGGTTTAGGTATAGGAAATTGGGTTCGGGTTCAAGATCGGGTTTACGTTTGGGTTTTAGGTTTAAAGGCTAAGCGTTTAGGGATTAAGATTCGGGTTCGGGATCGGGTTTAGGTTTGGGTTTTCAAGTTTAGGTCTAGGCTTAGGTTAGGGAGTTGAGATTAGGATTAGGTGTAGGTTTAAGTTTAGGGATTTGAGAATACGTTAAGGTTTAGGTATAGAAAATCAGGTTCGGGTTCGAGATCGGGTTTATGTTTGGGTTTTAGGTTAAGTGTTTAGGGATTCAGATTTGGGTTCGGGATTGGGTTTAGGTTTAGGTTTAGGTTTAGGTTTAGGTTTTACGTTTAGGCTAAGGTTACAGGTTTAGGTTATAGGTTTAGGTTTAGGTTATAAGTTATGATTTAGGGAATTGAGAATAGGTTAAGGTTTAGGTTTAGGAAATTGGGTTTGGGTTCGGGTTTGTGTACGGATTTAGGTTTGGGTTTTCAAGTTTAGGTTTAGGTTAAGGAGTAGATGAGGATTAGGTGTAAGTTTAGGTTTAGGGATTCTCTAGTATTATATATTATTAAACCTAGTATTATCTACTACATACTAGTAACATACAACCAATATTAGGGCACCATACCATAAGCTACAAGAATTTTATGTCCCCCTAAACAAGGTATCCTCCATTGATAACATATATATATATATATAGTATAAGTTTTTTATTTTCATTTACATTCCCAAATACATTCATCATCCATCCAAGAAAATTGAAACAAGTACTGTCAATCTATCTTATCTTACCGACCGCCTTATATTTCTTTTCATCTTTGTAGCTCTCATATTTATTGCAGCTGTTAGTTTACCATCAGTAGTCTCCCTAACCAAATCTTTGTGCAGTCCCTCCATTTGAAGCAGTGGTTGAAGTTACAAGAAGTAGGACTGCTTAGTCTTTCCATGTTTTGAAAAAAATCAAATTCTTTATTTTTGGCTTCAAGTCTACTTATAATTATCATTATCTCTTAATCTATTTATAATGAAAATCTTAAATATCACCTGATAGTGCTCCTTTGATAAATGTCCTGTTTGGAACAAATAATTTATTTTATCATAAATGTCCTATTTGGAACAAATAATTTTTTGGTGGCACATATTAGAAAACAATGTTACTATCAGCAATGTAACAAATATCATTCAGATTTTGAAATATTGCAAGAAATACATTTGTGGGCTGAATTTATTTGTGGGCTTGGGAGTTGGATTAGAGTGAATATACCTTTCAAAAAGAGGATCCAAAGGTTTATGCTGACTCAAATATGCTGACTCATATTCCCATTTTTCTATTTTTCAAAAGAATGAGTTTAGACTCCGAAAGCGTCGGCTCTAACACTCGTACTTTCAGCCCAAACCCTAATCAAGGACTCGAAAATTCATTCAAAATTATAAATGGCAGAAACAGTAAGGATGATAAAAGGAGGGCATCATCATTCAAAAGAAGAAATGACCCAATTCATCCAAGGCAGTTTGTATGAGTGAGGTCTATGGTTAGTGATCCAACAGTTGGATATGATTAGCCCCTCTTAACTCAACATGTCCCAAAAATCACCTAAGCTTTGATGGTCCTAACCATCACATATCTTGCCTTCTTTTACTCTTGAATGTTGAAAGCCATGTATTTCTTTCCTTAACCAACCATCTACCAATCAGTGGGTCACGACTATCCCACCAAGGAGATATTGTGGGGATAGTCTACCCACTTTGGTGTCCGTCAGATCAATTGTCTAGAGCACTGACCATGGACCCCACTTGTACAAATGAAAATTGATGGAAGGCTAGAGCACTGACCATGGACCCCACTTGTACAAAGATTACAAGGCACAACAAAGAACAAGAAAATCAAAATTGATGATTGTAGATTAGTGAACAAGAAAAAAATAAAAAAAGATAACCTTGGATTGTGAAAAAGACCCACTTTGTTTTGCATACAAAGGGTTTATACTTGTGATTTGATCCATCTGCTTCCACCTTTGTACTAGAAAAGATGAACAAAACCATCAAAGAAGCTCCCACCAATTTCACTAAAGGGCTAAAAGCTTTCCACCAAAGAACCAAATGGTTCTATGTCATTCAAATAGTATTAGAATTACATGATGTTAGGCTGGTCGAAAAATAAATTTATTAGACTTTCAACTGGAGCCAATTTAATGATGTTCTTACATTGTTTTACACCCCCAAAAGCATAGGGCTGACACCAGTTTCCCTCACAAAGATTTAATCTACTGAGCATGGATTGAAGTTAGGTTGACACTTCTCATTTACGAAAATAAAAACAAATGGAAGGAAAAGGAAACATATTTAACATCACTGCATCAATCAATACATGGTAAACAAGGATTTCAGGTGATTAATGTCAAACAGTAAGCATGCCATCAATAGAACTGTACCTATTACTTCCAATATTTTATATCTATTTAAGCTTTGATTGGATGCACAACCGAATCAAGTAGCAAAAGTACAAGCAAGAGACTTTTACAGAACCCAAAATAATGTTTGAAGCCCCATGGCCCTTTCTTCATAATACTGAGACTTAATGACTTCACCGACGGGCAAGACTCTCATTAGCCATACTAACTTCCAATTCAAAACCATTATTACAAAATATTTTCTTTCAATCTTACAATATTTCTCCACATGTTTAATGTTAAAGGGGAGGCATTTCTTTCTTGCTAGAGGACTGGAACCATACAACTCACCCTGTATCAGTTGGTTTTTATCCTGTTTTGGCATGGTGGCCCATTTCATTTTGGACCAAAACCAAAGGACTCAAGAAGATAGAGAATTGTATCAGATGATTTTCTAAATCATCCCTGGATCCCTCTCACATGCATTCCAGGGACATCACATGCTGCCGCAATAATGCAATGGAGTATTCAGTGCCAAATATCTACACTCCTGAGATAAAAAGCAATAAAAATAAAAGAAGAAACTCCATCAACATACCTACAACATACACATCGGCTTTCACGATTTTCTTGCTTGTAGCCTGGAAAACAAGGAATAATATTCAAAGAAATGTTACTCAACACTACACAACAAGGAATAATATTCAAAAAAATCAGAGCATGCCAAGCAGCCACTCAAAATGCAGAAAACTTCAGCTTCTATGCCTCCTTGCGAACCAACAGCAAGGAGATAATTCCTACTCACCCACTTCTCGGGCCCCATGCTCACCCTCTGCCAGCTACTATCCTTCACCCTGCATTATCCAGATACCCTAAACAAACAAACAAACAAAAAACCTGCAGCCTAAGTCTCTACAACAGATAGACCAGATCTGCCCCGCCCTCCCATACAAAGTCTTTGAACGTAGCCCAATCGCTACTGAGAAAATCATTTCCTTTGGCGATTGCATCTAATGACTGAGCAACAATGTAGACAACTAGTAAAATTTGCAGACAATGTATCTGATCATTTCTCCTCTCTGTCAGCAGCATTCACCAATTTACAACTGCAGACTCTACATAAACCCTCATGGGGAAATGGCGTGAGATCCTGGTCTTTCACTAGGTGGGCCATCATGGGAATGTTCCTTACCGCAATAAAATAAAATAAAATCTGGATGGTTAGTTCATCAGGTAGTCCAGTTGAATGTGGACATATGCACATTCACCACTTGACCACATACTAAATGAACGGCTGAGATCTTACACATGCGTGTGGAACTAGTGTTAGGCACAGGACCAATTGCAATTCCATCCCACCTAATCCCTTCTAATCCCATTGCCCAAACACGCCCTAAATCCCCAAATCCCGAAATCCTAAAATCCCCAAATCCCTAAATCGATATTGAGATTGAGAGAGATTGAGAGAGAGAGAGAGAGAGAGATACCTCACTGTCGTGAATGACCTTCAACCGCGCTTCAGAGAGAGAGAGAGAGAGGGAGTGCGTGGGTAGGGCGTTCGAATCGGACTGCAAGAGACAAAGAGGGAGGGACGGATTGGGGAACAGAGACAGAGAGAGAGAGAGAGAGAGAGAGAGAGAGAGAGAGAGAGAGAGAGAGAGAGAGAGAGAGAGATTGGGAACAAATAGAGAGAGGGAGGAAGATGAGAGAGCTGGAGAAGATCGGGAGAGAGATAGGGTTAGGGAACGGGGAGAGAGAGAGAGAGAGAGAGAGCGAAATGATAAAAAAATGGGCGCGACTCTTTTTTGAGCGCGCGCCCAATGTTGGAAACGGTGGTCGGTGCTCTGTGGGACCCACCATGATGTATGTGTTGCATCTATGCCATCCATCTTTTTTTACAGATCATTTTATGATATGAGACCAAAAATGGGGTATATCCCAATCTCAAGTGGACCACATTATAGGAAACAGTGTTGAATAAGCATGACCATTAAAAACATTTTGGGGGCCATAGAAGTTTTAGATCAAGCTGATTTTTGTTTTTTCCCTTAATCTAGGCCTGTATGACCTAATCAATAGATTGGATGTCAAATAAATAGTACAGTGCACCTTAGGAGGATTTTAATGGTGGATATCTAATCACTATTGTTTTCATGTGGTGTGGTCCACCTGAGATTTCTATCCCTCTAATTTTTTGGATCAAGCCCTAAATTATCAGTAAAAATGGATGAACGGAATGGATGGAATACATACATCATGGTGGGCCCCACAGATGGCTGGTGGTAGGGGGAGTAGCCAATCTGTTTTTTGTGCTGGTCCACTGGAACTTTGGGTTTAACTCATTCTTTGGACATTGCCGTAAAATGATCTCTCCAAATGGATGGAAGGTGTGGATACAAAACATACATCATGGTGGGGCCCAAAAATGAGAGGTATATAAATCTCAGGTGGACCACACCACATGAAAATAATAGTGATTGGATATCCATCATTAAAATCCTCCTAAGGCCCACTTTACTATTTATTTAACATCCAATCTGTTTATTAGGTCTTTGTTGCCCAGCTCCTTTGGCCTAACCTCAGTCAACCTGATGCCAGACTTGACCTTGGGCCTACTTTGATTTATATATTGTATATCCATATGGTCCATTTGTTTTGCCAACTCATTATAGGATATGAGCCCAAAAATGAATCATATTCAAATCTTAAGTAGACTACAACATAAAAAAACAATGCTAATTGAACACCCACCATTAAAAATTTTATGGCCCCACCTTAGTGCCCACTGTAATATTTATTTTTATTCGACCTGTTGATTAGGTCAGACATAAAGGAAAATATAAATTAAAAAAATAAAAAAAATACAAATATCAACTTCATCCAAAATGTGGTGTGGTCCTAAATTGAGAGGTATATAAAGATCATTTTATGACTTGATCTCAAAATTGAGAAGTATATAAATCGATATCTCAGGTGCACCACACCACATGAAAACAATAGTGATTGGATATCCTTCATTAAAATCATCCTAAGGCCCATTGTACTGTTTATTTGACATCCAATATGTTGATTAGGTCATACATGGCCAGATGAAGGGGGAAAACAAAAATCAGCTTGATCCAAAACTTTTATGTCCCCAAAATGTTTTTTAATGATTGGCGCTCATTCAACACTGTTTCCTGGAATGTGGTCCACTTCCAATTTGGATATATCTCATTTTTGGTCCTATACCATAAGATGATCTTTAAAAATAGATAGACGACATGGATTAAACACATACATCATGGTAGGGCTCACAGAGCACCAACCACCAGCCATTGGATGGTGTCAGTGGGAGTAGTCAATCCATTCCCCTTATTTGAAGTGTGGTCCATTTAATCTTTGGATATGATTCATTTTTTGGATAATTCTCTAAAATTATCTTGAAAAATGGATGAATGGTGTGGGTTGATCCCAAATTTTCGGTAAATCAAAAACTCAAGTGTACCATGCCACACCAAACAGTGTGGAATAATGATTTCCATCGTTGATACCTTCCTTGGGCCCACAGTAATGTTTATTTGACATCCAACATGTTCATAATATCAAAAAGATATAAATGAAGAGATATCTCATAACCTAAAGGGGACACATCAAATCCACAGTGTTGATGTTCGACACACATCATGATGGGGCCCACAAAACTTACTAACATCAATTCTTAGGTTTTCACGAGGTCAATAAGTTGGGTCACAATTTTGACCAGAATATTTGGCCCATTTTACATGTCAGGTCCATTCACTCTATTTTACTGATCATTACCCTCAATTTGACTAATTACTCACCCCGATCATGCTACACATGAGAAAGATATTGGGCAAACAAGATTGATCAACAATTTGAGTGAATTTTGATTTAAACATCTGAAGTTATTTACTCTTCAATCTGGACTGATCAGATTGTCCAAAAACGGTTAAAGGTTGTTCATAATATCAAAAATATATGAATGAATAGAAAACACAAACATCAACTTGATCCAAAACTTCTATGACCTCCAAGAAATTTTAAACGGTAGAGGTTCAATAACACTATTTCCTGTGGTGTGGTCCACCTGAGCTTTGGATATCCTTCCTTTTTGTTCTTTAGACGTCAAATTATCTATTAACATGGATGAATGGAGTGGATAAAATAAATAAATAACAGTGGACCCCATAGAGTTTAATTACTCTGGTAAGGGTAACGAGTAATTCACTTAAACGTAGTAGAGAAGGGTTTCCTTAAAACATTCATAATCATATATTGGGCCTGCCTAAATGTGATTCACATATCCTGTATTGAGGAAGGGTTTCCTTAAAACATTCTTTTTAACCAAGGTATTGAGGAACTTTGATTTGCACTCCTCTTTCTTAAACGTATATATTTTTTCTTAACCTTGAGTTGCACTCTTTTTCTTCTTCTTCTTCTTCTTCTTCTTCTTCTTCTTTTTCTTTTTTCTTTTCACGTTTACATGTTTTAATCCTACCTTGTGTATTGTAGGCCACATCCATTCAATTTGGTATAGATCCCTTTTTTTAAATTTTTTTGTCAAAATACAAAATCTAGTTTTCTTTTAAAAAATATATATTTTTACAATTTGTCAATTTTTTCACAATTTTGTTTAATTTTTTTAAAATTTTCTTTTTCAAAATATCATTTTTTAAATATCACTTTTGTTATATAACTTTTTAATTTTTCTTTTCAAAATACAAAATCTAGTTTTCTTTTTTAAAATATATATTTTTTTATAATTCGTCAATTTTTTCACAATTTTGTTTAATTTTTTAAATTTTCTTTTTCAAAATATCATTTTTTAAATATCACTTTTGTTATATAACTTTTTAATTTTTCTTTTTAAAATACAAAATCTAGTTTTCTTTTTTAAAATATATATCTTTTTACAATTTGTCAATTTTTTCACAATTTTGTTTAATTTTTTAAATTTTCTTTTTCAAAATATCATTTTTTAAATATCACTTTTGTTATATTACTTTTTAAATTTTATTTTCAAAATAGAAAATCCAGTTTTCTTTTTTAAAAAATATATTTTTTTTTACAATTTGTCAATTTTTTCACAATTTTGTTTATTTTTTTAAAATTTTCTATATCAAAATATCATTTTCTTATTGAATTTTCTCTTTTCAAAATTATCAACAATATTCAAAGTTCTTAATTTTTATTTCAAAATGCAATTTTTTATAAAATTACACTTTTTTTTCAAAATCTAAATTTTTTCTTAAACATTGTTAGTTATTTTTCTAAGCTTTTTAACTTTTTTTTTTTTTGAAATTCATAAATTTTTTTGTTCTTAATTTTTGACTTGAGCATTAGAGATGGTTTACGACCATCTCTAATACAGACGGTCTTTAACAGTCTCAAATGACCACTATAAAATGGCTAACGACCGTCTCTAATAGAGACGGTCTTTAACAGTCTCAAACGGGGCCTGCTTAGGCTTTACATGGTACTTATAAACCAGTAAAAGATGGATGATGACCGTCTATAATTAAGATGGTTATTGGCAGTCTCAAATTACCAATAAAAGATGGTCAAAGACCGTCTCTAATAGAGACGGTCCTTGACAGTCTCAAATGAAGACAGCTAAGAACCGTCTCTATTTCAGACAATTTTTAGCAGTCTCAAATTATAGGGAAAGACGGCTAATGACCGTCTCTAATTGAGATGGTCCTTGACAGATCTCGACATTAGAAGAGACGGCCAATGACCGTCTTCTAATACGGACGGTCTTTGACCGTCTCAAAATTTCGCATATAAGACGGTCAGAGACCATCTCTTATTCCAAACGGTCAATGGCCGTCTTTTATCCGCAATTAACAACGGTTTTTGACCGTCTTAAATGATTTGTAGATGTTAAAATTTTTAAGACAATATTAAGGACGGTCAAGGGCCGTCTAAAATTTTAGAGACGGTTTACGGCTGTCTCTAAAGTATCTTTAAACCAAGCAATTTTAGAGACGGTCCAGAACCGTCTCTAAATCCGTCATTTTTTTCCATTTTTCACGTAGTGAAATCTAGAGAAAAGAATTTCCTTCGAATATGAAAACTCAACTACAAATACAGTGCAGTACTGTGGATCTAAGTTTAGTTCTCCACTGCTTAGTAGTAACAGACCCTTAGTATAGATCTAGTCTCAGTCCATCTCTACATATATGGCGGACTGACTTTAGGCCATAGTCATTAGCTGTAATTCCCTTCCATCTATGCCTGAGTGCCAGATCTGAGAAAAAAAAAAAAAAAAAAAACATTAGCTTAAGAATCCATCCGCCTACACTCATGCGTTAGGCCGACCTTACTTGTAATTCCCGGCATTGTCTTGGACTCATTAACCACCACGTTGCTCTCGGAAGTACCTTGCTGCTCTCAACTAGGTTGGCGATCCCGTCATAATGGTAAGACACAAGCCTTTTTCCTGCTTCCATCTCTCTTTAATCTTTTCCATTTTGAGTAGACAACTATTACACCTTCGGAAGTCCTTGAAGGATCAACGTAAAAAAGAACTCATTTGGAGGAAGAGCCCCAACCTCTGCCAATCACCTGAGTAATGAGCATACGATAATTCGTTGAATAGATGAACGATTAAGCTTATGACCGAACTTCACTCTATTTCGATGCTAGGGGTCGGTGGCTAAAACTGGGCATGGGACGACTCGACTTGTTCCAATCATTCAGATTCGACTCAACCCGAACCAAATGGGTGAGTCAGTTCGAACTAAGTAGGCTTCGCCCAATCTGAACTCAAACTGAGTCGAGTTTGAGTTACCCAGTAACTAGACCCGAAACTCGATACGAAACCCGACTCGACTCGGATTCGGGTATATATATATATATATATATATATATATATATATATATATATATATATATATATATATATATATATATATATATATATATATAATATAATAGGGCCAAATAGATGGTCTCGGCTCGGCTAGGTAGCAAGACCCAGAGTAATAGGGTGTTCCACTCCATGAAGGATCTCCCCGTGAGATCTATGGCTTGGTGGTGTTAGATAAGGTATGGTTGGATGTCATCAGGGTGGTGGATCATATATAGTTTTCCTTTTTACGATAGGTTGCCCCGAGTTTATATTTTGGTGCCCTTGGGGCATCTCAAGTCTGATCCATGTAATTTCCCACGATGAAAATGAAGATATAAATATATATTCTATATATATATATATATATATATATATATATATATATATATATATATATATATATATATATATATATATATATATAACCCTAGTTTCTAAGAATCTCTAACCCTACCTACCACATCTGACCCCGATCCAAACCCAAACTCTCTCCCTCCCTCCCTCATCCTCCCCTTCCTCTCTTCCTCCCTCATCCTCCTCTTCTAAGTCCGGCAGCCACCCACCACCATCACCACCCTCCTCCTCCTCTCTCTCCCCTCTCCCTCCTCCCTCCCTCATCTCTCGATCCGACTCGGTACCAACTCATCTTGACTTAGTACTTTTGACCAGTTCGGACTCGGTTTGAATCAGTTTAGGGCATACTAGCCTTGGATCAAGTCAGGCATGTTGGACTCAGTACTGAGTGGGGTCGAGTTCGGGTCAGGCATATTTCAAAACCAGATCAAGTCGAGTCAGCCCTAACTCGATCCAACTCAACTTGATGCCCAGCTCGATCGATGACCACTGTTTGAATCAAACCCAATCGTTTTGGCATGCCAACAACCCTCACACATGTTCAGCGTTGCCAAATTCGAGACCTACACCCCGTCCAACTAAACATCACAAAATCTTTTTAGAATTTAACTTGGCGATCATGCTGAGAAAACTCTCAAATCTCTCTCTCTCTCTCTCTCTCTCTCTCTCTCTCTCTCTCTCTCTCTCTCTCTCTCTCTCTCTCTCTCTTCCATTCATTAAGAAAATCAAACATCCTTGCACAAAACAAGATACATAACACATAAAATGGGAAATCATGATGATAATTAATACAAAATTACAAGTTTTGGCACAGATTATTATAAATTAGTGTAACAATACATAAAGGAAATACTCTAATCCAAGTGTTAGTCTTAATACAATTACAATCAACACCAACATGCACTTAAGACATGAATCAATGCTAACCAAGTGATGTCGAGTGCAAGTTCGAGCTGAGACCTCCATCGACAATACAGAGCTGATGATGAATGTTATTATAGGCACATGGAGAAGAGGAGGAATGCGCCAATGCATGCAGTTCCATCATCCCAAGTCGCAATTAATGTTCCTCAGCCCAAAAATCCTATCCGTTGATGTCAGGCGGGCCACACCGTCTAATTTCGATGTGTATCATTGCTCCAAGGTGAGTGTGCTGACCTTTTTCGGGGATTGCATCTGATGGACGTCCCAGATCAGATACGAGATGTCCCCTTAGATACAATGCCATGCAGAGGCTGTTATCAGATTCCTATCTTGCCATCCTAGAGAGATGGCCCTACCTCCATCTCTCTCAAAAACCTTAAATCCTCCAACCCTTCCATCAACCTCCACAGGAGAGCAATGGCTCCTGATCTTCAAGAGAAGCTTTGCCTGGCTCACCGACCTCGAACTCAGCTTAACTCCTTTAAAACCAACACTCTCCATTCTTTCCTTCCATGCTTCCAATCTCTCATACCTCTGATAATTCTCGTGTCCCACCTCGCAGTTTATCATGCCCTTGATCTCTTTCCCAAGATGGTTCTTTTCGATGCTCAGCCTCACTGCACTCTCTGATGGAAGGCAATCGTCCAACGAATCGAACATGGCTGCAAAATAGTGCAAAGATTCCATGAATCTCGATAGGAAGCTTCGTGGGGTTCGGCTACCTTCTTGTTCTACCAAGATTACGATAGAAGGATTCAGTAAATAAACCGCCTTCAATGCATCAATAATCTGCAAAGAACTTCCCAATGTATGTAGATAGAAAACCAAATTCACTGCAACAGTTGCATTGTTCTTGATACTAATGCTAATGGATTTGGATCCTCTTAACAAGCCTTCAAATTCGAAATCCAAATTGTGGCAACCCTTTGCAAAATTCATTAATCTTGTCTCGGTTTCGACTAGTTCTTCAGAGCTTCTACCGAATCCAGTAATGCGGAGAGAGATATGGGTGTTGCTACTTAATGCCTTGTCCGAAAGAGATTGAATTAGAGAAGGCCATTGGAACCCATATGAGATATCGAAGTCTATTACATGCAGGCTTCGGTTATTGTGATCTTCCTCCTCTTCAAATGCCTCAATAATGGCCTGATTAGCAGTGAAATGTGCGAATTGGTAGTAAGGTGATGCACGGTAGAGCTCGGTGAAGGCTGAGAACTCTTCTTCGGGAGTGGGGTCCTTCATGATCATTTCATAGAAGGGAGATCTCCTTGTGAGGAGCCTTGCAGCCAGACCGTCTGCAAAATATGCGGCGACCCGCTGGATTGAATCTCCGTTCACGGAGACATTCTTGTACAACTCGGTCAGGTTTTCTGAAGCCACAGCGATCTTGCTCTCGTCAACTGAGGTAGCGGATACGAGCAACAAATGGATCAAATGGAGGCCCTTTCCATCTTCCACCCCGTCTCGCTTCGGATCTAGTTTCAACATGCGGTCCCTTGTTCGGAGGAAGCCAAGCACCTTCCCGTCATAGCCATTGAACTGGTTATAACAGTTTAAGTCTTGGATTCTCTTCCTCTTGCGGTCCATGTCGGCATAAGTGGCTATGGATAGGTGAAGATTCAAGAGCTGATCCTCTTCAGCCTCTTGCATTTTTAGAGAGAGAGAGAGAGAGAGAGAGAGAGAGAGAGAGAGAGAGAGAGAGAGAGTAGGTAGGGAAGAAAAGAGATGGTTTGGGTTGGAATATAAAGAGGGAGGGGAGTGGGAATGCAGGGATATGGATATTAGGTGGTGTCATGATTTGAGAGAAAAACCAAAAACAAGCTGGGGTGTTGTGGTTGTCCTCTTTCCCATTGGCAATTGAGAGAATACGAGAATTTTTGGGCATTGGGTCCTAGGATGTCTTCCTACTTTTATTTTATTTTTATTTTTTTAATTTAAATATTGGTTTGAGGCAGTTGGACTGCTTCCAAAGATGCTATTTGAAGTCGACAAAAACCAGCGGGAAAGTCGTGGAATCTACCACCGTCTCCTCACAGCGATTTGTCCTATGCTTTCTACTTCTAGAATACCGTTCTTCCTTTTATTCTCTTTTCTGGTCCCGCCAAAATCTTCTCTACTTTTTTTTTAATGTTTAGAAAGTAGGTATTTCAACGGTCATCTCCCATTTGCGGTCTTTGTGATCCATCTATGTTATAGTTTGCCACAAGCAAAAATGTCGGCAATTCAAGAAAGTACAAGAGAGGTGCGTACTGAGTAAACTCTGTGGGGCCCACCGTGATGTACATGATTATCCACACCGTACATCCGTTTTTTCATATCATTGTAGAGTATGGGCCAAAAATTGAAGCATACCCAAAGCTCAAGTGGACCACACCACAGAAAACACTGGGAATAAAAACGTGCACCGTTGAAATCTTCCTAGGCTCCACAGTGACGTTTATTTGTCATCCAATCTGTTCATTAAGTCACACAGACATAGATAAAGGGAAAACAGAAATATTAGCTTCATCCAAAACTTCTGTTTCTCTCAAGAAGTTTTCAACAGGAGGCGTTCAGTTCCCACTGTTTTCTGTGGTGTGGTCCACTTGAGCTTTGGATATTTCTAAATTTTGGGCTTATACTCTAAAATGATCTGGAAAACGGATGGACGGCGTGGATAAGAGACGTACATCAGGTTGAGTCCGGCAAAGTTTACTCAGTAGGCAATCCGGGTTCCCAAGAGAGGGACTTGGGTACTCCGGCTGAATGCGATGTTTGATACTCAGGAACTAAGGAGTTTTGGATGTCTACTTGAAATCTAGTAGACAGTTGAGATGAAAGATTGCCAGCGGTCGGATTCGTCTACCAAGATGATGAACAATCTATGGTAGGTCCACGTAGATACTCCAACCAGTAACAGAATAGTTGACCGCGACTGATCAGAAGGAGGCCCACCCCAGGAGCGAAACTGCTTCATCTATAAGCCAACATAACGGAAAGCTCGGATCTCTTACACGTGTGATGTATTGGCATGTGGATCTGCAGTGCTCCACGTGTGTATTGTCTTAGCCACCCTTCGGCAGGGCAAAGAGCACGCACACGTGGGGGAGTGGTGTCAGGTGTGCATACCTGTGCCCCGGACACAGGAAATTCCTGTAGTCGGCAGCTGTGTGGGGTCCATAGATACTCTCGTCACAGGTCCATTCCGTCCAAAACCGGACAAAAAAGGATAAGAAAATAAAAATCAGGCAGATTTAAAACTTAGGTGGGCCACACCAGAAACAAATAAAAATCAGGCAGATTTAAAACTCAGGTGGGCCACACCAGAAACAGCAGGAATTGAATGACCACCGTTGGAAACTACGTGGGAGCCACGTAAGTTTTGTGTCCGGATGATATTTATGCCTACAGCTTATCTAAGTGGTAATAACCCTATGAAGGGTTTGGATAGCATATATAAACATCAGGGTAAGCTCCAGGAAGGTATCAACGGCGGATGTTTCCGTTCCCACCTTTTCATTTGGTGTGGCCCACATGATTTTTGAATATCCCTGAAGTTTAGGGAACTGTCCTATCGTTGTATTGAAAAACTGATGGACGGAGTGGATTATTGACGGACATCTCTGTGGGCCCCACACAGCTCCGAGAACAGAAACTTTCCATTCCCGGGCACAGGCAATCCACGTTCGACCGGAACCAACTGTGAAGAAAGGAATCATACGATACGTGACCGTTATCTGAGTATGGTATACACGCATTTTCAGTTTCAGTAAGTGTATCACACTATTCTATAATCTAAACCATCCAAATTTTCTGTCCTAAGGTTGAAGAATAATGACTTAGAATTTTCCTCAATGGGGAAATCTTAACCGTTTGAATTACTGCCTATAGATAGACGGTTAGGACGAGAAATTCAACAACGGTCCACATTCAAATGAAAAGATCCAATATTTGTGGCTCGCAGTAGAACTCAAGAAACCAGTGGCCTTGGATTGCTGAACCATGGACCCAACTTGTAAGAGACAATCCGGTGTACCGTCCAAAGACACGTATCATATAATTCCTAACCCTGAATTATCACTGGCCCAAAAGTCAGGCGGTCCCACGTCAGGTGGCCCTAATCAAATCAGTGGTCTAGATCACAGTACTACATTTACAGAATGGTTCCATGGACATGTTTATATACACGCACAAGATCACCTAGACCACTAGCACAAAATCCAACCATTGGACAATACAACCATCCGTTCATATGCCTTTGAGTACTGAAAATGGGGCCCACATGTTACAACCAATCCTGACTTTTAATTTTCTATGGTTCACGATGTATGGACCATGCATCAAAATACCCATAGATTGGAAGACATGAGCCATCCAAACATCGGCACTTTTCAAATATTGTATGATGATCATCTCCGAGAGAGAGAGAGAGAGAGAGAGAGAGAGAGAGAGAGAGATATATATATATATATATATATATATATATATATATATATATATATATATATATATAGGGTCCATCCATGTTGTGGCCCACGAGATCAACGGTCTGGATCATATGTACAAAATGCTGTCTTGATTTTTCTAGTCAACGCTGGGACATGAACTTCCACAAGAAGAAGAAAATGGCAAAAGGGAATAATAAGTAGGTGAGTCTTGCTTTGAAATTGCCGCCCTTGAAATGAAGCCATGTAAAAACAAAGGGGCCGTTAATCACACGACATTGTGTTTGACCACTCTGCTAACGTACGCCTCATGCTTACTGAGAATATGGCTACCTAGACTAGTGCTCAGGAAAAGTTTGAAAAGTCTAGCTGGTCTCGATTGGGACCGTTCAAACCTACTTAGCTGTGACTCCGGATCCAGCCATGTGGGTGGGACCCTGACCATGGAGCCCACCTCGCTGTATGCGTTGTATATCTGTGCCGTCCATCTGTTTTTCCAACTCATTTTATGGCATGAGCCCAAAAACGAATAAAATCTAAATCTAAAGTGGACCACACCACAAGAAACAGGGCTCATTGAATGCCCACCATTAAAAACTTCCTAGGGTCCAAGTAATGTTTATTTGCCATCTAACTTGTTGATAAGGTCACACAGGCATGGATGAAGGGAAAACAAAAATATCAGCTTGATCTACAACTTGTGTGGCCCACAAAAAGATCTTAATGATTATTCATCACTGTTTTCTGGTGTGTGTTCAACCTGAGATTTGGATCTGCCTCATTTTTTAGCCCATGCCATAAAATGATCCAGGAAAACGGATAGACGGAATAGATATACAATTCCAACATCGAGACGGGCCCCACAGTCAGGGTCCCACCGACATCCCTTGATCCGGGGTCGCAGCTAAGTCGTGTCCACCTCAGATGGAGTCTAGTCCTACTCCAAAAAGTGCTTTGATCGGACGATCTTAACCACCCAATTGGTGACCATCAAATGGACGGTTATCTAAAGAAAATGGCATGGCCGATGGTCCCGAGTTGAACGGGCAGAATCAGATGGTAAGGATTGTCTCTGAAGTTTGATTTTCCGGCTAATTAAGATTCATCCAGGATGGGCCCACAATATTTGAAGATCAAACCAATCGATGGCGGTGGGGCCCACCATTCCTGGGCCAAGGTGCAGAACCAAAACAATCAGATAACATTGCCAACGTGTGGATGAATGGTTAAAATATTTGGACGGTGCAGATTTTGTACAAGGACCTGCTATGGTGGGGCCCACCCGATGAGTAGTTATGATCACGAAGCCGAGCCTTGTATACCACATAGATGCCACTTTAAAATATTTAGCAGGGATGATCACCACCAACCGAATCTAGATTAACCGCAACCCATTTTTTTTTTTTACTTTCTCGATGGCATGTGTTAGCACAAGCCAAAATTTTCAAAGAGGTCCGAACGACTACAAGCTTGATAGGTAAGCTTAAACAACAATGGGAGGGCCCCACAGTGATGTGTACCTGACATCCAACCCGTCCATGTGCGACCACTAATGTTGACCTTGGTACCCAAAATTCAATCCGATCAAAATTAAGGTGGGCCACACCACAAGGAAAATTTGAGACCAGGACGCCACTGTTAAAAGCCTTCCAGGGTTGTGTGGGGCCACAGTGTTCTGTTTACTCCATCCAAAACATCCAGAAGATGTTTCCCATCGGGATGAATGGACACCCACAAAATCAGGCAATTTCAGAACTGATATTGGTCATACCACATGATTTAACCGTTTTAGCCATGATTTTAAACAGTGTGGCCCACCTTATATTTGGATCTGTCTTATTTTTAGAACCCAAGGTAAACACAAGAGATCTCACATGATGGACGGATTGGATTTCATTCATACATCACAGTGGGCCCGACACATTCTCAAGCCTGTTAGGATTCCCAGCAAGATGACGGGGGAGATGGGCATACCGACTCTCACCGAACAGTGGGAACACAATCTTCCCCTATTTTTTCAAACGTAGGGTTGGAAAATATGTTTTAAGGGCAACAGAATGAGTTGTCGCTTACAAACGCGCGTAGGCATTCTTCATTGGGTTCAGACCACAAAAATAATGAAAATTCACTACCATAGGGATGATACTCGTGTGTACGTTATACAGTACATATCGTAATTTAAAAACAAGGAGCCTTGACCTGATCAGACTTCAAACCTTGTTGAGTAGACTCGACTCAAAAACTCATAAATGCTTGCACATGACTAATAGTTCATTCAACTAGTTTTCTCATAAATGCTTGCACATGACTAATTAATGGTTCGTTTTCATGTTGGTGAGGATGTGGAGGGCGGATTTTTTGAAGGTACAGGGAATCTAGTCTCTTCTTTCCACTTGAATGTCTCGCTCGAGAGTTTTCGTAAAACGGGTAAAATGGTGTAATATTTGACTAGAATCATCACTAATCAATTATTACTACATTTCTACAGTCGATTAGATGTAAAAACGCTTAAGATTAAGAACCTGAAGATCCTTAATATGACTCGTAAGTTTATGTTCCAGAGATTCCAAATAAGGGATCACGATTATAAAAAGAGACGGTATTAGGTACCCAATCTGCTCATACAGATATACAGTCTTTACTTCATAATATCTGACTAATTTCTAAAGAATAAGAGTAGTTCTCGCGTGCTGAAAATATAATGCGATGCAATAATATTAGTGATTGATCAATTCGAATTTCTAATGAGCATGATTCAACTATATCAATAAGCTGTATATATAGCATATGTTCGAAACAATCGAGTATGAGGTATATATATGGGATGCTTATGATGCAATATGGATGCTTATTATAAATGACAACCAGCTGGTTAAAATTTTTAGTGGACTTGCTGCGATTATATTGGCAGGTATTAGAGCATACACCCGCCAGTAAGATATGATGGAAAACGATAGAATGCGGTATATATGCTAAAACAACGACTAACTAGCTAAAGTTTTTTATAGGTAAGATCCGATTATATTGCAAGCCTCAAAGCATACGCCCGATCAGTCAGATGTGTGAAAATGATGAAAACGCACTATGATGCTGATGTATATGAGGAGCAAGAGAGTTGAGAATGAAATGAATATTGCATGATGCTAATGCACTGATATGATTGAGCCGATAGAGATTTAAACAATTGGATGAACGGTTCTGTTACAAGGCTAGAATAAGTAGCTCAGATTTGAACTCAGGTGGCTGAGGAAGCTTGAACTCCGACTAGGCTAGATTAGACTAGGCCGAGCTCTCACTCTCTCACTCTCACTCTTCTTAGTAGAAGGAATGGTTTACTAGTGGGTGTGCTCTTTGAAATGATAAGGGATGCTTCTGATGAGAGGGGATGCTTGAAATGAAAAAGGGAATGGGGCTATTTATAGTCTCTAATCCTACTTTTCTGATAATTCCTAATGATCATATGGGTAAAAAGTGGTTGAATGACTGAGATTAAAGATTACTTGCTACATGACATCATCTTATGGATTGGATGAGGTGGTAAAATGGTAATTTTGGGTAAGGAGATGGGCATCAGAGTAAATGCACCTCAAGCGCAAACTTGAGACTTGAAAAATGAGAGTTCCATATGCTTGAGGGAGGTTGCCCCAAAGAGAGGGAGTGCCACGTGGCTGGCGGCAACCTATTGGGTGCCTTGCACAAAACCTTAGGACCTAGCCCTCCAGAACAAACTAGAATTATGGAATAATAATACAATGAAATAAATCAAAGCATCAACCACACACTACACAAGAGATTTTTACATGGAAAACCCTCAAAAAGGTAAAAAACCACGGGACCTCGTCCAGATCAACAATCCACTATGAAGTAGAACGTTACAACCTTCTTCACTCACGCAGGAGTGGATAAACAATAAGAGAAACAAAGAAAACGGAGAGATCTCACCGATTACGAGGACATAGAAGCACTGAGATATAGATTGCGCAGTAGATAACCTCCACGAGCATAATCTCCCTTCTATAAGCTTCTTCTCTCTCTTTTCCTCTCTCTCTCACCTTTGATAGCCCTAAACCCTTTAGCAAATCCCTTGTAAAGCTTTAGGAAACCCTCTTGTCATCCTTAGAAAGCCCTATATACCTCCTATTTAAAGTTTTAGGAAACTCCTTTCCGCATCCCAGTTGTGAAAGGACTTGCGACACGAAATCCGCACAAAATCGCGGAACGAATCTGCATAACTACAACTGGTCGTGTCGAGTCCACGACCGGTTGAGCACACCCACAACCGGTCGAGCACCTCCTTCGATCGGTCGAACACCTCGGAGAAAAATAGTTCAATGTCGCTGGACTTTGAGTCGTGTCACGACTCGACTTCCACGATTGGTCGTGCACCATCTCTCGACCGGTCGAGCGAGGCTCACAACCAGTTGAGCACGGGACCAAAAAATCTCATCAAATCTCTCATTTTTTGTCCCACAGGGGATCCACCTTCTTCAAGTCAGCCAGGTTTCTACAAACCTCAAACTTGCCCTTGAGCAAACCTCAAACTTGCCCTTGAGCAAAGCCTTGGTCATCATGTCTGACCCATTATCGTCCGTGTGAACCTTCTCAAGCTGTAACACCTTCTATTCCAAAGTATCCCTGATCTAGTGATACCGAATCTCTATGTGCTTTGACTTGGAATGCTGACTTGGATTCTTGCTCAAGTGTATAGCACTCTGACTATCGCAATAGACCACGTGCTCCTCCTGCTTCAGGCTAAGTTCCTGTGGGAACCTCTTCATCCAAAGCATTTCTTTACATGCCTCTGTGACTGCAATGTACTCTGCCTCTGTCATTGACAATGCTACGACCTTCTGTAGCTTGCTCTGCTAAGAAACCGGTCTCCTGCAAACGTGAACATGAACCCCAATGTAGACTTCCTGGAGTCTATGTCACCTGCCATATCTGCATCTGTGTAGCCCTCTAACATAGGTTTACCGTCACCATAGCATAGGCTCAACCTGGATGAGCCTCTTAGATACCGCAATATCCACTTCACCGCTGCCCAATGTTCTTTGCTAGGATTGGTAAGATACCGGCTGACAACACCAACCGCATATGCTATGTCTGGGCGTGTACACACTATAGCATACATCAAACTTCCTACAGCTGACGTGTAGGGTATCTTCTGCATCTCTTCCACCGCTTCCTTCGTCTTGGGACATTGCCTGTCGCTCAATCTGAAGTGACCATCCAGTGGAGTATCGACGACTTCGCTGCATTCATATTGAACCGCTCTAAGACTTTCTCAATATACCGTTCTTGTAACAGCCAAAGCTTCCTACTGCTTCTGTCACGGGTTATCTCCATTCCTAGGATCTTTCTAGCCAGGCCTAAGTCTTTCATCGTAAAAGACTTGCCCAACTCCCGTTTCAGTTTGTCGATCTTCTTGACGTCTTTTCCCATGATGAGCATGTCATCAACGTATAACAACAGAACTAAGAAATCACCATCTAAGAACTTATGCGTGAACACACAATGGTCTGACTCCGTTCTGTCATACCCATGTTGTAACATGAACGAGTCGAACTTCTTATACCATTGTCGTGGAGCTTGTTTCAGTCCATACAAGCTCTTCCTCAGCCTACACACCATATGCTCTTTGCCCTTGACTTCGAAACCTTCTGGTTAGTGCATGTAGATCTCTTCTTCCAGGTCACCATGGAAGAAGGCAGTTTTGACATCTAACTGCTCAAATCTCCAGATCCATACTAGCTGCCAACCCAAGCAACACCCGTATGGATGTCATCTTCACCACTGGTGAGAATATCTCCTCAAAGTCTATGCTTTTCCTCTGACCAAACCCATTCACTACAAGTCTGGCCTTGAACCTCGGCTATGAATTCTTCTGCTCAACCTTCTTTCTGAACACCCACTTGTTGCTCAAAGCTTTCTTGCCCTTAGGTAATTTTACCATGTCATAGGTGTGGTTCTTATGTAAAGATTTCATCTCCTCTTGCATAGCTTTCAACCACTCCTCCTTATGCTCGTTGGCTAGGGCCTTAGAATAATCTTCTGGCTCTCCCCTATCAGTCAGCATAATGTACTCATGCAGCGGGTACCTCTTGGATGACTGTTTGTCCCTAAATGACCTCCTCACCTGTGGCTTAACAAGTGGATCAAGTGAGGGCTGCTCCCCTGGTCAATCTTCTGAAGGAACTCCCTCGTCCTCTGCACCTTGTTGTACTCCCCTATCATCAGACACCACGGGAGGAATAATAGGATCCATGTCCTCTAGCTCACCTGAACTAGGCTAATTTTTCTCTTGCTTACCAATGTCTTTTATACACTGATCTTCAAAGAAAACCACATCTCTGCTCCTGACGAGCTTCTTCTCGGTCGGATCTCACAATCTATAACCGAGCTTTTCATCACCGTACCCAAAGAACACACACTGTCTGATCTTCATATCAAGCTTGGACCTCTCGTCCTTTGGTACGTGAACTGATGCCCTGCATCCAAACACCTTGATATGACTGTACAATGGATCCTGTCCAATCCACACATTCTTAGGTACTTCTCCCTTCAACGGGGCTGATGAAGACCTGTTTATCAAATACACTACCATGTGCATTGCTTCTCCTAAGAACGTCTTGGGCAACTTTGTATGGGATAACATGCATCTGATTCTCTCTCATTCGCTCAACCACACCATTATGCTGAGGGTCTTGGAAATCGTCTGTTCATACCGTATACTCAGGGACTTACAATACTCATGGAAGTCGCCAATGTATTCACTACCATTGTCAATGCGGATGCACTTCAATGATTTACCTATCTCTCTCTCGACCATAGTATGAAACAATTTAAACACACCAAAGACCTCGTCTTTGGATTTCAAAGCATAAACTCAAACCCTCCTAGATGCATCATCTATAAAAGTAACAAAATATAATGCATCACCCAAGATTTTTGTCCTCATAAGACCACAAACATCAGAATAAACCAAATCTAATGCATGCACTTTATTAACATGAGAAGCAGTTTTAACGAATGAAACTCTATGCTGTTCCCTGATAAACAATCAAGACAGATTTTGAGAGGTATACTTGTCATATCTGGAAGGAGCCGCTTCCTCGCTAGTAGCTGTTGAGGGTCAAATGTTACATATTAGAGCCCAGTAATTGCCTGCATTTACAAACATGATACTGTTTAACAGACTATTTTAAACGTGTTTGTGTTGCAAGGTGTGTTTAGGAGCTTCGACCGAAACAAGGTGTTAAAAGTATAGATTTGACACTCAGAATGTACCAAGGCAAGGGACGGAGCACAGAGGACCAAGATCGATGAATTTACATGCCAAAGATCCAAGAAAATCGGGAAACTGAAGCTCAAGTGGCCCGAAATTGGTCCAGAATGCAAGATCACAGGATTTCCACCATCCGTTCAGCTCGAAACTTCATGCATGGCCTGAGGACCATAAATTAACCGTACACAGTGAATTTCAACCATTGAATCCCTGTGAAAATGGCTCAACGGACAGATCAGCCCATGAATCTCTGATTCAAGGCTCACTTGATCTCTGGATAAGCTTCAAACTTGGGCTCGACCCCTTAAATTCAGTAGAAGATCTGATGGATGGCGCGGATTGCATCTGAAACACTGCAGTGGACCCCATGAGAAATAGCAGAGCATAGTGCATGAGTGCACTCTCGTTGCACCGGATCAATTAAGCTGGTCAAGAGGGAAGTTGACCGACTTTCCTCCACTTTCCTTTTTAAAAGAGGATTTTTCAAACTTGCTTCCCGCTGCAACATAGCAGAGACTTGCGGGCGATTGTAGATGGCCCACTATATCAGTCCATATAACTGATCGGAACCATCCATCAGACCTAAAAGGGCCCACCTACTATGGCCTAGGTGTCAAAAATTCAAGAGATAACAGCGAGAACGATCTCCAACCATCTAACAGACATTGGACGGTATAACAGAAAATCTTGTGGGCCACACCGAAATCAACCTGGTCTTGGCCGGCCCGAATGGTTTTTCCTCCTCAAGCCGATGGACGGAGTGGATCCCTCAAAATAATAGCAAATTGGGGCCCACCAATATCCCAAATGAAAGATTAAACGAAGGCCCATGCTGTCATGCGAATGATCGAGAAAACCGGATATTCCACAGGCGTGATCACGACCAAATCGGCGACAAGAACCGATCCGGACCGTCTGGTGAATGCAAGACACGTCCATTACTACCGAAAACATAGGATTTCTCGATGTTGGAAGGAAGATTTGCATGGCGATGATGATCGAATGAAGAGCCACACGGGATTAACAACAGGAAAACTAAGCCAAAACAGATTAATCAGGCCAATCCAAGCCGTCCAAACCCTGCACATGGGGCAATCGACCATCACCAAGGACTCTGAATGGGATAGATCATCCAATCAGATCCTTCTCTTATGCAAAATCTCAGTCGTGTTTGTGCGTTTTTAGCTGTCCAAAACAGAATTTGCGCAAGAACCTGCGTAACTTGAGTCGGTTCTCCAACTCCAAAGATCGACTCCACTCCACTTCCTACAAGCATATAAAAAGAGAAAAGAGAGAATGTGGAGGGTATTCAGGAATCTCACGTTAGAGAGAGAGACGTGGATTAAGGAGTTCGGCTGGAACGTGGGTAAAGAGGGAGAGAGAAAGGGAGTAGAGTATATATTTTCTTTTTGTTTCTGATTTATTTTTTTTAGAGATTTGAGTCCACCATGTCTATGTGTGGCTAAACCTCTTAGCTAGGGCTAAGAGGTGAAGCTTGTAGCGTGATGGGAGGATTTATACTTGTGCATTTTATTTAGACTGAATGGATTTTTATTTAATTTTATTATGAGAATGTTTTTAGTCTTTAATGGTCTGTTGTGACTGAAATTACAATGGGTCTGCGATGGCCTTGAGCATGTTCTTTTCCTCTTTATGTTTATGATGTCAGGAAGCCTTGTTGTTCACTATCGTCTCCTGGGCATGGTCGGATGACAGTACCCTTCCTAACCTCTATGGCATATTGATTGGTTGGTAATTAGTTTAATTCCGTTGTTTACTTTGTCTCCTGGGCATGGTTTGGTAATAGAATCCATTCTAATTCATATACCTCTCATCTCTTGAAAACTATATCAATGACAGTTCAGTTAATTTCCCTGATTTTTAATCCAGGCATAAGATCTCTCTGATCTCTACAAGTGGATCCTCTGAATCTCTAGTTTCCCTCTTTTTGAATATTTCCTTGAGTTTTAGATTAGTATTTCACCATTATTCCACAATCTATTTGATTTAGAATTTATCTTAGTCTAGTTCTAATTTTATTTAATTTTAGGATACATACAAGTATCAGTCCCTTGGGATTCGACCTCGGTCTTACCGAGTTTATTACTACATCACAACCCTATACTTGGGGAGTGAACAAGTTTTTGGCACCGTTGCCGGGGACTGACAGCTACGATTTTCTGAAATTAATTGGTTTTAGAGTTAGTTAAGATTAGGATTTTACTAATTTTAATTTTTGATTTTATTTTCTATTTGATTCATAGAACTAACCTATTTCATATTCTGTAGGTTGTTAAGATGGAACTTCTAATTTGGTAAACTCTTTCTGATTTTCTAGATTTTCTAACTCTTTAGATTTGGTTTGCTTTAGGAACTTCTTCTATTTAGAAACTAATTTATTTTGTTTTGTTTTACAGGTCTTTAGCTTAGAGAATCCAATTTGGTAATTTCTTTCCAAACCTCTTTCTTTCTAGATTCTTATTTTTTCTTAGGATTAGGTTTAGGACTTGATTGAGGGCTGCGAGTGTTTCATGCCCAAGTGGGCCCGTGACGACACTCGACGTCTCTTGACTGAAGGAGGATTAGTTGAGGGGTTAACTGTCCATTGCAGGACTAGACACCACTCAAATTTTCATGAATTAATTGAGGATATGGCTGAAAATCAACCTTTTCTACCCCAACCTAGGGTAGAAGATGCCCAGGATGAGAATGAGGTGCATCAAGTACCCCCGCCTCGTACCTTGCAAGATTACTTACAACCGGCGGGGGTGAGTACGCCCTCATGTATGATTGTTCCTGAAAACACAGGACAGATGGACATCAAGCCAGGAGTTATCCAACTCCTTCCTAAATTCCATGGGCTTGAATCAGAAAGTCCATACTTACATTTGAAAGAGTTCGATGAGATTATAGCCACCTTATACTTTCCTAATGTATCCGAGGATACAATCAGGCTGAAACTCTTTCCTTTTTCCTTGAAAGAGAAGGCTAAGATGTGGTTACATTCATCGCGTCCTCAGATCCATTGGCACATGGAATGATATGCAGAGGAAATTCATAAAGAAATTTTTCCCACACCATAAAATGATTACCCTCAGAAAAGCAATCATGAACTTCACCCAAAAAGAAGATGAAACATTCTACCAATGTTGGGAAAGGTTCAAGGATCTTGTCAGTTCATGCCCACAACACGGTTTTGAAATGTGGCGCATTACAAATTTTTTCTATGATGGACTGACATCTTCTATGCGCCAATTGGTCGAGACAATGTGTAATGGAGAATTCATGAATAAAGAGGTCGATGAGGTTTGAGATTATCTCGATAGACTTGCCGAAAATGCACAATCATGGAACCATTACCCAAAATCAAACACCATGTCCAGGCCAACTCAATCTAAGGAGAAAGGCGGAGTATATCTCCTGAAAGAAGAAGATGATTTAAATTTTAAAGTGACTAATCTCATACGAAAAGTCGAGGCCATGGAAGGAAAGAAGGATAAGGTTAATGAAATTGTTTGCGGCATTTGTGATTGCAACATTCACACAACTGAAAATTGTCCTACAATATCTGCTTTTCGAGGAGTGTTGAATGAGCAAACTAATGCCATAAATAACTATCAAAGACCTTTCAATGGATCTACCTCTAATACATACAATCCTGGTTGGAAAAATCATCCAAATTTTAGTTAGAGGAATGAATAAACTGCTACCCCTCAAAGTTTCTTCAATCAAAATCCAAATCAGGGGAAACCTTAAGAAGAACCAGTTCAAAATTCCATACAAGAGCTGGCCCAGACAATGCGAGATTTTATGCAAAAAATGGATTCACGTATGACGGTTATAAAAAAGGGGATGCTTCCCGCACAACCTCCCCAACCCTAAACTGCAATACGAGATAAGTGATCCCAGCTCTTCAAATCAAATGGGGCACGCTAAATCCATCACCACTCTTAGAAGTGGGAAGATCATTGATAAAACCCTTCCGGTTAGGCCTGAAAAGCCTCAAGAACTAGAAGAGGGCAACAATGATGGATCTGGTGATGCCCCACAAAAATTAGAACTGGAACTTTTAGAAAAGCCAGTTGCTCCATTTTCCCAACGGTTGGTCACACCAAAACCTCTTTCTAACTCTCAGGATATTCTAGAGGTGTTGAAACAAGTGAAAGTCAACATTCCTCTACTTGATGCCGTAAAACAGATTCCCTCATATGCCAAATTTCTGAAAGACCTATGCACGAGTAAAAGACGACAGAGTATTCAAAAGAAGATCTTCTTGACGGAGAAAGTGAGTGTCATCCTGAAGCAAGACGTGCCGCAGAAATTCAAGGATCCCGGTAGCCCAACCATATCATGTGTAATCGGGAACCATCGAATTGATCATGTACTTCTTGACTTAGGAGCGAGCATTAATCTGATTCCCTATTCGGTATACAAACAGTTAGATTTAGGTGAATTAAAACCCACCCTAACCACACTGCAACTTGCTGAAAGCTCTATTTGTGTACCAAGAGGGATAATTGAGGATGTGTTAGTCCAGGTCGATAGATTTTACTACCCTATAGATTTTATAATCCTGGACACCGAACCCATCAATAACATGAGCACTCTGATTCTCGTCATTCTTGGTCGCCCATTCCTTGCCACGTCAATGCAGTTATAAATTGCAGGAATGGTGTCATGACTATGTCTTTTAGGAATTTGACATTAGAATCAAACATCTTTTTCAATAACGGCAGCAACTTAGAGGATGATGACGATGTCCACGACGTTAACATGATCGATACTTTCGTGGAAGATATGACACCCCTTACCTTATCCTCTGATCCTCTAGAGATGTGCCTGGCCTACTCCCATGAGTTTGATGATGATATGATTAGGGAGACGTGTGTCTTGCTGATATCGCATCTTGCAGATTGAAGTTAACCGGTGGAGGCCACAATTTGAAGAATTGCCACAAACTGATGTAGTGCCTCTACCGTCTAACCTCAAGCCACCGAAGCTTGACCTAAAACCTTTGCCCCTTGATTTGAAATATGCATATTTAGGTCAAGATGAGACATACCCGGTGGTGATCTCTGCCCACCTAGAGAAAGAACAGGAGAGTATGCTCATAGCTACTCTCATTAAGCATAAGAGAGCCCTTGGATGGATGATCGCGGACCTCAAGGGAATCGATCCCTCGATTTGTACTCACCACATATATCTTGAGGAGGATAATGCGAAGACCGCTCGGCAACCACAACGTAGACTAAATCCAAACATGAAGGAAGTGGTTAAGGCCGAGGTTCTTAAACTATTAGATGTGGGTATTATATACCCTATATCTAATAGTCAATGGGTGAGTCCAACTCAGGTGGTTCCTAAGAAGTCCGGAATCACCATCATAGCCAATGCTAATAATGAACTCGTGCAAACTAGAGTCACTACTGGTTGGAGAATGTGCATTGACTACAGAAAGTTGAATACCGTCACAAGGAAGGATCACTTTCCTTTGCCCTTCATTGATCAAATCTTGGAAAGGCTAGGCTGGTCATTCCTATTATTGTTTCCTTGACGGGTATTCGGGCTACAATCGATTGAAATTGCCCCGAGGACCGGAAAAAACCACATTTACATGTCCCTACGGCACCTTTGCTTACCGAAGGATGCCATTTGGACTATGTAATGCCCCTGCCACCTTTCAGCGATGTATGCTGAGTATCTTTTCTGATATGGTGGGGCAATATCTAGAGGTCTTCATGGACGATTTCTCTGTCTATGGTTCATCTTTCAGCAAGTGCTTGGAAAGTCTTAAATGTGTGCTGAAAAGATGTGAAGAAAAGAACTTGGTACTTAATTGGGAGAAGTGTCATTTCATGGTTCATAAGGGGATTGTCCTTGGACATATCATCTCGTCCAAGGGAATTGAGGTAGATAAGGCAAAAATCGATCTTATCTCTAACCTACCTCCACCCAAGAACATCAGGGACGTGCGATCCTTCTTAGGACATGCAGGATTTTACAGGCGATTCATAAAGGACTTTAGTCTCCTCTCTCGTCCTTTATATAATCTTCTTCAAAAGGATGCTCCATACGAGTGGACTGAGCAATGCCAGAAAGCTTTCACCAAGCTTAAAGGCACGTTAACCACTGCACCCATCACGCAGCCACCTGACTGGAGCCTTCCTTTTGAGCTTATGTGTGACGCTTCTGATTATGCTCTTGGAGCGGTTCTAGGCCAGAGAAAAGATAAGAGGCCCTGCGTCATCCATTACGCGAGTAGGACTTTAAATCCTGCCCAAGTGAACTACTCGACTACGGAAAAAGAACTCTTAGCCGTAGTGCTCGCCTTGGACAAATTTAGGTCCTATTTGATTAGATCCAAGGTCATTATCTATACAGATCATGCGGCACTTAAATATCTTCTTTCTAAGAATGATTCTAAGTCCCGCCTGATACGATGGATCCTTCTACTCCAAGAATTTGATTTGGAAATTAAAGATAAAAAGGGAGTAGAGAACGTAGTGGCCGATCACCTTTCCCGCCTTAATACCTCTGATTCCCTTGAGGCAACCCATATCAACGACATGTTCCCTGATGAACAACTATTCAGAGTCTCCCATTAACCTTGGTTCACTGATATTGCTAATTATCTTGCTAAAGGTTCTATACCGACACATTGGACCGCACAAGATAAGAATAAATTCTTTACCGAGGTATGCAAATTTTTCTGGGATGATCCATATCTGTTTAAATATTGCCCAGACCAAATCTTAAGGAGATGTGTGCCAGACGATGAGCATCAGAGTGTCATCTCCTTCTGTCACTCACAGGCCTGTAGTGGTCACTTTTCTGTAAAAAAGACCACGGCCAAGATTCTGCAGTGTGGCTTCTATTGGCCCACTATGTTCAGGGACACTCATGAGTTTTGCAAAGCTTGTGAGCGTTGTCAGAAATTGGGAGCATTGTCCCATAGAAATATGATGCCCTTGAATCCTATCCTTATCATAGAGGCATTTGATTGCTGGGGAATTTCATAGGGCCATTCCCCCAATCTTTTGAGAATTTATATATTTTGCTTGCCGTGGACTATGTCACTAAATGGGTCGAAGCGATTACGTGTCGAACTAATGACCATCGCACGGTCATTAAATTTCTAAAAGAAAACATCATTTTCCGATTTGGAACGCCTCGAGCCATCATTAGTGTGGGGGCTCACACTTTTGTAATAGGCCATTCGAGAGTTTAATGAAGAAATACGGTACTCTCATAAGGTGAGCACCCCATACCACCCACAGACAAGTGGGCAAGCTGAGATTTCTAATAGGGAGATCAAACACATTTTGGAAAAACTAGTTAACCCTGATCGTAAAGACTGGTCAATCCGATTGATCGATGCCTTATGGGCTTACCGTACTGCTTTTAAAACCCCTATTGGAATGTCTCCCTTTAGACTCGTCTATGGGAAGGCTTACCACTTACCTGTGGAGTTGGAACATAGAGCCTCTTGGGGCGATCAAAACATCAATTTCAATCGAGTAGCAAATACCGGCTCGCTACGCAAACTTCAATTGAATGAACTTGAAGAAATCCGGAATGACGCATACGAGAACTCAAGAATTTACAAGGACAAAATGAAGGCGTTTCATGACCAACATATTCTACGAAAATCATTCACGCCTGGTCAGAAGGTCCTTTTGTATAATTCTCGATTACATCTCTTTCCGGGTAAGCTTCGATCTCATTGGACAGGCCCTTATATTGTGGTTACTGCTTATCCTCATGAGGCCATTGAAATAAGAGATCCTGACAATGGCAAGGAATTTAAAGTAAATGGACATCGATTAAAACCATTTATCAAGAAATTTGATTCAGAGGACATGTCCACGCCTCTGAATGATCCTGTTTACCAGGACTGTTCTCCTAGTCTGATGGAGGTATATGTAGGTTTATCGCTTTCTTAGGATTAGGGTAGTTTGCCTTATTTGTCTGGCTGAAGACGTTAAACTTAGCGCTCCTGGGAGGCAACCCAGCTTTTCAATTCATTTCATTTTCCTAGTTCAATGTTTGTGGGTAACATTACTACAAACCCTCACGAGACTACAACTCGTCCTCTAGGGGCAACCTAGGGGTTTAAAGGCTTGTTGCATGCGCAAAATGCAATCGAGAGCACCTGCAAAAGTGGTATAGGTTGGATTTTATTTTTGTTAGTTTTGTGTTGCTCTCTCTCTTGTGCTGACTGGATTCCATGCTTCTATCTCTTGGAAAGTCTCTCTTGATTCATCATCCAGGTACTATCTTCCCATCACTTTGCATTTACTTCCGTTGTCCCATGTGTATTGCATACTCATATCTTTTATATTGAGGACAATGTAGATTTTAGGTTGGGGGTGGGAGATTAGGTTACCTAATCAATGTTTTCTTAGTCTTGAGCAAAATTTGTGAAAATTTAAAAAAAAAAAAATTTAGAATTTCTGGTGAATTCGAAGTGATTTTAATGGTCATCTTGGATTTAGAATTTTGAGATACGTAATGTTTGTACTCTATGACTTTTGGATTCAAGTAGCGGTTAGATTTCACAGTTAAGTTTAAATGGTTAATCCAAAATTAGAAGTTGTAAACATTGATAGAGTCATGATTTCACAAGACACATCTCGCTCACACATTAGGGTTTCAGTTCGATATTGAACGATTAAAATGGTAATCAGTAAGCATGAAAGGAACTAGCCTGAAAAATTTTAGCATCGTTATAAAGAAGAATTGAAAGGGTTGGGCGAATAATCTTCACCATAGGTGTGCTCCCTATAGGTGTAAGTTTAATTCTCCATGGATGATATGTGAAAAGGTTTAAGTGTACGGTCTTCGCCATAGGTTTGCTCCCTATAGGTGAGGATTGTATTCCCCTTCTTGGCGTTACTTTTAATGGAAAAATCAAAAGTTGGTAGAATGAAAAGTTGATCTGTGAGACAAGTTTAGTTTTGGGTATCCTGAATACTCTTGTTGGTTACCAATGATATCATTCAATAATGAATTGAATTGTAATGTCGATAAGCCAAGATTTCACTAAACACCTATGGAACTCAATGTTTAGAATTTTTTCTAATTGATGGATTAATACTTTGAACTTGATTATGAAGTTTACCGTGTGCTTGAGTCTAGGAGAGAGTAATTCCCAACATTTGTGAATCTTAAAATTCTAGCATCTGGTTTATTTTGTAAAAATCACTCGAGTTCATGGAAATTGTCTTGTAGTTCTTAACTTATTTTTTGCATACTTTGCTCGGGACTAGCAAGATGCAGGTTGGGGGTTGTGTTGAGGGTCAAATGTTACATATTAGACCCCAGTAATTGCCTGCATTTACAAACATGATACTGTTTAACAGACTATTTTAAACGTGTTTGTGTTGCAAGGTGTGTTTAGGAGCTTGGACCGAAACAAGGTGTTAAAAGTATAGATTTGACGCTCAGAATGTACCAAGGCAAGGGACGGAGCACAGAGGACTAAGATCGACGGATTTACATGCCAAAGATCCAAGAAAATCGGGAAACTGAAGCTCAAGTGGCCCGAAATTGGTCCAGAATGCAAGATCACAGGATTTCCACCATCCGTTCAACTCAAAACTTCATGCATGGCCTGAGGACCATAAATTAACCGTACACAGTGAATTTCAACCATTGGATCCCTGTGAAAATGGCTCAACGGACAGATCAACCCATGAATCTCTGATTCAGGGCTCACTTGATCTCTAGATAAGCTTCAAACTTGGGCTCGACCCCTTAAATTCGGTAGAAGATCGGATGGATGGCGCAGATTGCATCTGAAACACTACAGTGGACCCCATGGGAAATAGCAGAGCATAGTGCATAAGTGCACTCTCGTTACACCGGATCAGTTAAGCTGGTCAAAAGGGAAGTTGACCGACTTTCCTTTTTAAAAGAGGATTTTTCAAACTTGCTTCCCGCTGCAACACAGCAGAGACTTGCGGGCGATTGTAGATGGCCCACTATATCAGTCCAAATGACTGATCGGAACCATCCATCAGACCTAAAAGGGCCCACCTACTATGGCCTAGGTGTCAAAACTTCAAGAGATAACGGCAAGAACGATCTCCAACCATCTAACAGACATTGGACGGTATAACAGAAAATCTTGTGGGCCACACCGAAATCAACCTGGTCTTGGCCGGCCCGAACGGTTTTTCCTCCTTAAGCCGATGGATGGAGTGGATCCCTCAAAATAATAGCAAATTGGGGCCCACCAATATCCCAGCGAAAGATTGCGAAGGCCCTGTCTACGAATGATCGAGAAAACCGGATATTTCGGCGTGATCAGCGACCAAATCAGCGACCAAGAAACTGATCCGGACCGTCCAGTGAATGCAGCACACGTCCATTACCAGAAACATAGGATTTTTGATGTTAGAAGGAAGATTTGCATGGCAATGACGATTGAATGAAGAGCCACACGGGATTAACAGCAGGGAAAACGAAAGCCAAAACAGATTAATCAGGCCAATCCAAGCCGTCCAAACCCTGCACATGGGGCAATCAACCATCACCAAGGACTCTGAATGGGATAGATCATCCAATCAGATCCTTCTCTTATGCAAAATCTCAATCACGTTTGTGCGTTTTTAGCTGTCCAAAACAGAATTTGCGCAAGAACCTGCGTAACTTGGAGTCGGTTCTCCAACTCCAGCACTGACTCCACTCCGCCCGGCTGCATATAAAAAGAGAAAAGAGAGAATGTGGAGGCTATTCAGGAATCTCACGTTAGAGAGAGACGTGGATCAAGGAGTTCAGCTGGAACGTGGGTAAAGAGGGAGAGAGAAAGGGAGTAGAGTATATATTTTCTTTTTGTTTCTGATTTATTTTTTTTAGAGATTTGAGTCTACCATGTCTATGTGTAGCTAAACCTCTTAGCTAGGGCTAAGAGGTGAAGCTTGTAGCGTGATGGGAGGATTTATATTGTGCCTTTTTATTTAGACTGAATGAATTTTTATTTAATTTTATTAAGGGAATGTTTTTAGTCTTTAATGGTCTATTGTGACTGAAATTACAATGGGTCTGCGATGGCTTTGAGCATGTTCTTTTCCTCTTTATGTTTATGATGTCAGGAAGCCCTGTTGTTCACCATTATCTCCTGGGCATGGTCGGATGACGGTACCCTTCCTAACCTCTATGGCATGTTGATTGGTTGGTAATTAGTTTAATTCTGTTGTTTGCTTTATCTCCTGGGCATGGTTTGGTGATATAATTCATATACCTCTCATCTCTTGAATACTATATTAACGGCAGTTCAGTTAATTTCCCTGATTTTTAATCCACGCATAAGATCTCTCTGATCTCTACAAGTGGATCCTCTGAATCCCTAGTTTCCCTCTTTCTGAATCTTTCCTTGAGTTTTAGATTAGTATTTCACCATTATTCCACAATCTATTTGATTTAGAATTCATCTTAATCTAGTTCTAATTCTACTTAATTTTAGGATACGTACAAGTATCAGTCCATTGGGATTCGACCTCAGTCTTACCGAGTTTATACTTGGGGAGTGAACAGTAGCTGAAGCCCTTTTTCACTCATGTGGATTAAACGCCTATGTCACATGTCAATAGCTGAATCTTCCGCTGCGTTCAACCCACCCTTGCACATAATGTCACTTGCCTTGTAAAGGGTGCAACACTTCTTTTCTCTGGCCACGATTAATGAACCCTCGATAAGCTTCCATAGCCCACCAGCAAACTGGCTTCCATAGCCATCATCATCCAACATTCCCGTCGACATCAAGTTGAGACAAAGGTCTGCGATATGCCTTACATCCCTGAGAACCAATGTGCAGCCCACATCAGTCTTCACTCAAATATCACCGATTCCCACAATTTTTGATACACTTGAATTTCTCATCTTCACGGTCTCATAGTCACCTGACTTGTAGCTTGTGAAGAAGTCCCTATGTGGAGTCGCATGAAAAGAGGCTCCCGAGTCTATCACTCAGCCGGTGTCTTGACTCGTAGCCGTGAGACATACATCATGATTTGTAGAAAGAATAACTACAACGTCGCCATCTGAAGCGACCGCAGTGGAATCTGATTCATCTTCCTTCCCTTTTCCTTTCTAGTCGTTCTTCTTACCACGACATTCATGCTTGTAGTGGCCCTTCTTACCACAATTTTAGTAATCAACATCCTTTCTGTTACTCGACTTGCCTCTTAATTTATCTCGGGCCTTCCAGCCCTTCCTGTTCTTTCCTCTCCCTCATTCCTGTGTCACAAGGGCTTCTTGTTGAGTAGACCCCGGAGACTTCCTCATTGTCTCCTCATTGAAGAGACAACTGGTTACCTGTTCCATGGATATCTTTCCGTCTGGCATGGAGTTACTTAGAGACACCACCATTGTCTCCCAACTATCAGGCAATGAACTAAGCAATAGCAAAGCCTGCGCGCAATTCATCATCCAGGACCATCTTCATAGAGGAGAGTTGATTTACTATATTGCTGACCTCATTCATATGCTCGGCCACAGAACCACCATCTTTGAACTTAAGATTCACAAGTCGCCTTATCAGAAAAATCTTATTACCGGTTGTCTTCCTCTCATACGGCCCTTCTAATTTCAGCTATAGGCTAGCGGCTGAAGTTTCTGTAGACACATGGTGGAACACAGAATCATCCAACTATTGTCTAATAAACTCCGCCGCCTTTCAGTCCATCTTCTTCTAATCATCATCAGACATATCCTTGGATTTTGCTGATATGCCTAAAATTGGAGAATATAGGTCTTTGCAATAAAGCAAGTCCTCCATCTTAGCCTTCCATATGGTCTAGTTAGAACCATTGAGGCTGATCATCCTTGATGAGCCACCTTCCATAATTCAAAACTGATCTTACCCGTTCAATGAACTTAGCTTTGATACCACTTTGTTGGGGGCTTTGCACAAAACCTTAGGATTTAGCCCTCAAGAACAAACCAGAATTATGGAATAATAATGCAATGAAATAAATCAAAGCATCAACCGCACACCACACAAGAGATTTTTACGGGAAAACCCTCAAAGAGGTAAAAAACCACGAGACCTCGTCCAGATCAACAATCCACTATGAAGTAGAACGTTACAACCTTCTTCACTCACGCAGGAGTGGATAAATAATAAGAGAAATAAAGAAAACGGAGAAATCTCACTGATTACGAGGATATAGAAGCACTGAGATATAGATTGCGCAGTAAATAACCTCCATGAGCATAATCTCTCTTCTATAAGCTCTCTCTCTCTCTCTCTCTCTCTCTTTTCCTCTCTCTATCTCTCTCACCTTTGATAGCCCTAAACCCTTTAACAAATCCCTCATTAAGCTTTAGGAAACCCTCTTGTCATCCCTAGAAAGCCCTAGGTGCCTCCTATTTAAAGTTTTAGGAAACTCCTTTCCGCATCCCAGTTGTGAAAGGACTTGCGACACGAAATCTGCGCAAAATCGTGGAACGAATCTACGTAACTACGACTAGTCATGTCGAGTCCACGACCGGTCGAGCACACCCACAACCGGTCGAGCACCTCCTTCGATCGGTCGAGCACTCCGGAGAAAAATAGTCCAACGTCGCTAGACTTTGAGTCGTGTCACGACTGGACTTCCACAACTGGTCATGCACCAGCACTCGACCAGTCGAGTGAGGCTCACGACCAGTCGAGCATGGGACAAAAAAAATCTCATCACAACCTGGCTACCGTCGGTCCCCATTTAGACTCCCTGCTTTGGCAGGCAACATCTTCTAAACATGCGGAGGCTCTGCTATGAGGGTTGCTACTTTGAGGCTTTAACCATTTCTCCAATTAAACTTGGTTTTGGACTTAGGTTTAGACCTAGTTTCGGACATAAATAGGTGAGTTGATTGGGTTGAGGGGTTGGGTAGGCTGATCAGGTGAGTTGACTAGGTGAGTTGACCTACCGAGTTTATTAAGGCTTTAAGGTTTTAGGTTTCTAAGCTTCAGGGTTAGGCTGACTGGGTTGGGTAGGCTGAGTTTCGGGTTTATGACTGTGGTTCCTAGTGTTAGGGTTTAGACTGGTGTTCGGTTGTCCATCCATCCGTTCAAACTCAATCAGCTTATCAACCTAGGGTGGAGTGTCTACAATTGAGCCACTAAATTCTGTGATATTGCAAATGTTCAAATACAAATAATTGTACATCCAACCAATTTTCATGCCAAGTCCACTATAGTATTTGCATGCCATCTCACCCATTCAATGTTGTCATCCCACTACGAAACTGAAATAACTAGAAAATCAAGCTCATTATATAGTTTTTTTTTTTTTTTTTTGGTTTTTAATTTTATTTTTAATTTTTTTAATTTTAAGTTTCGTTGAGTTTGGAAGGTGGGTTTTTCCGGGTTTTGCTAGGTTTCCGCGAGTTATTACTGAGTGATGACTAGTTGTGTTGACTCAACGAGTCAGTCCAGTTATTTCGAGATTTTAAACTATGTTCCAGATTCAGCTACTATTCATCCACCACGCGACATAGATGTGCGAAAACCTAGCCCGTCCAGATTATGTTTCTATGTGGACTGATCGTGGGCTAAACATCACACGTATCGGATGATCCTAACCATCTGATTGGTGGCCACCAAATGGACTGTTGAGAAGAAATTGTCAGCGGTCCAGATTCAATGGGCCAAAAACAGAAGGTCCCAAAAGTGGGATGCATGAAAGTTACATATACAACGACGGAGGGAAAACATGAAGAGTGATGGCACACCAACTCCAACAATTTATTCCCCCTATCTTCTTTGGTGGAAAATGAATAATATATTCGCACTCCCACGTGCACGTATTGTTTATGCTCACATGAGAAGAACACTCTCCTTCTTCCACGTGGCAAAGCTAGATCAAAGGAGATGCTTCGGCTATTTGATTCCCTTAATCACCTAACATGCCTTTTGTCCCTAAAAAAAAAAAAAAATTATATATATATATATATATGGAACTGATATTTAACCCTACCCTGATTGATAGATACGGCCCTTTTCCCTTACGTTTTTTGTAATTGAATAGAACAGACTTGAACTACTGTTTTTGCCAAAAGTAGAAGGAATGGTGTATTGCCAATTAGTGTATGTGTAAATAGTGGGGTCCAATATTTAAATATTTTGATGGTCTAAGACCATATTTTTGGACCGGAATCATCTGCAACCATATTGTTGTGCCAAGCGCGTGCAACGCCTGCGCTCTGTGGGCCCCACCATGATGTTTGTGTGACATCCAATCTGTCCATCTACCGCCACACCTCATCTTCACTGTACATCACAAATATCAGCCCCATCGAGAACTTAGATAGGCCACACTAAGGGAACAATATAAAATCATGTCTAAACTCTACGGTGCGGCCCACCTTATCTTTTAAACTAGGCTGACTCTTGCGAGCGCGGATTAGGTGAGGAAGGGGTAACAGATTAGTGGGTGAGGCCCTGACAGTGGGCCCACCTCCATGTATGTGTTGTATATCCATGCCCTCTCCATCAATTTTTACAGCTCATTTTAAGGCATGGTCACAACAACGAGGCAGATCCAAATCGGACCGCACCACAGGAAAACGGTGGTGATTGAATGGCCACCATTAAAAACTTACTAAGGTCCACTCTAATATTTATTTTCCATCCACCCGTGATAAGGTCACACGGACCTGGATGAAAGAAAATACAAATAGCAGCTTATCCCCCCAAGTTTTTAACGGTGGGAATTCAATCCCTACCGTGTGATCCACCTGAGATTTGGATCTGCCTCATTTTTTTGGAACATGCCCTAAGATGAGCTGGAAAAATAGATGGACGGCGTGGATATACAACACATACATTGAGGTAGGCCCCACGGATACGGCCTCACCTACTAAACTATTACCCCGGCCTCACTTAATCCGCGCCCGACTCCCACAGGACATGACGAACAGTTTGGACGGCATACAAACAACGGACGCGGATTGCGTCCTAGCCCTGCCCGGACGGTAATCAGTCCGGGCAGAGCTCTGTGGGGCCCACCCTGATGTAAGTATTTTATCCACGCCGTTAAACGCTTTTCTCAGATATTTATAATATATAAACTAAAAAACAAGGCACGTCTAAGGCTTAAGTGGACCACAAAGTGGGGATTGAACGTCCACCATTACAAAATTCTTGGGAGCTGGAGAAGTTTCGGATCAAGCTGATATTTGTGTTTTCACTTCATCCACGTCTACGTGACATTATTAATAGGTTGGATGGTAAAAAACATCACGTTGGCCCTTAGAAAGGTTTCAACGGAGAGTGTCATTATCAATGCAGCTTCCTTTGGTGTGGTCCATTGGAATTGTGTAGATGCCTAATTTTTAGTTTATTACCTTAAAATGATATGCCAAAAGAGTTGAACGGTGTGGATAAAACACTTACATCACGGTGGGCCCCACAGAGCCCTGCCCAGACTGATTACCGTCCGGGCGGGTCTAGGACGCAATCCGCGACCATAAACAACACGGTGGCCCCATGAAGGTTTCTATGCTGGGCATCCCATCCCTACATTTTACCATGGCTCACCAAATTTTGGATTGGCCTAATTTCGGGGGTAAGATCTAAATGAGGTGCCAAAATAGACGGACGGAGTAGATTTCATTCAAATGCGATGATGGGCACAAAAAGCTAGGATGTTGCACGTACTTTTCATACGGCAGGCGTTGCAGATGACTTCGGTCGTTATTTTGAAGAATCTGATGAAAATGGGGTCAGGCACACCAAATGCTTTTCAAAAGTAAATATTTTCGGGCCTAGACTTGAATGTTTCCACGGCGACCGCATCATGCTTTCATCATATTCGATTACTTGTGCTGTTTAGGAGCGGCTCCATGCGGTGCCACCCCAACACTGTAAACCGTTGAATGGTGAACATAGCAATTTATCCACACTGTCCAATAAGTGGGCCATGTCTTAGATGAGCGATGCTCCAAAAATTCTCCAGCTAGCAGTTTAATACCGTCCCATCCTTCACCCATTTTTGAACAGTTGATTTTTTAAACAGAGCAACGGTCGAAAAAAAAAAAAGAGAAAGAAATAGGTCCAATGATTACAAAAACCAAATACTGAAATTTAGCAGCGAATCATCCATGAGATGGGCCATTGATTGGACGGTCCAGATATAAATGGAGACAAGGCAGTCGATATAAAATTTTAATTATTGGTTAGGATTTTGTTTTTTGTTTTTGTAAATGAAATGAATAAAAACAGATGGGCAAGGGAAGGAGGGGGACGCGGATTGCGTCCTACCCTCGCCCCGACGGTAATGTCTGGGCGGGCAGGGCTCTGTGGGGCCCACCGTGATGTAAGTGTTGAACAGTGTTGATAAAATACTTAGATTATGGTAGGCCCCACGTAACCCTGCACGGATGGATTACCGTTAGGACAGGGTAGGACGCAATCCGCGTCTGGAAGGAGGGAGGAGCTGACTCGGGTTTTGGTAAAGCAGATTGCGTCTTACACTTGCCGTCAGCTGGGAACGGGCAAAAGCTTTGAGTGGCTACTGTAATGTATGGGTCTTATCCACACTATCCATCCATTTTTTTCCTATCATTTTAGGGTATATGCCCCCAAATGAGGTAGATCCAAAGCTCAAGTGGACAATAAAATGGGGATCAAACTTACAGTTGAAAACTTCTTGAGGGCCACAAAAGTTTTAAATGGAGCTGATATTTGTATTTTCTCTTCATCCAGGTCTATGTAACTTTATGAATAGGTTGGATGGCAAATAACCATCACGTTGGGCTCTAGAAAAGTTTCAACGGTGAGAATCATTATCACTGCTGCTTCCTGTGGTGTGGTCCACTTGAGCCTGGGATCTGCCTCATTTTTGGGCTTACAAAAAAAAAAAAAGAAAAAAAAGATGGACGGTATGAATAAGACCCATACATCACGGTGGACACTCAAACCTCCTGCCCGTTCCCAACTGGAGACCGGCGGGGGTAGGACGCCGCGTCCGGTTTTCTAGATCCTCGGGTTGAGTTGAGGTTGGAAAACACCAACTCGGTTTGAAATCGGGTTTGGCGTTTCATGTTGACCACAGTCATGTGAATGTTGGTAACAATTATACGTATTTGGGTCAAGCACACAGGAATTTGGGTCGGTCTTGGGTTAGATTCTTGATCAGACCCAACTGCCCGAGTAGCACACCAGAGAAGGTTTTAAAGACTTTTTTTATTTTTTCTTCACTGAGTCTCGATGAAATCTGTTCATTTTGAATCGAGTTGGGCGAGTGGAGTCAAAACTTTTAAATTATGGTTAATAAGAGAAATGCTCTCATCCAACTGGTTGGATGACAAGTTACCATCCACACACCAGATAATTTCCAACCTATCATTTGCGTGCAACATCCATCCCCAACAATAGGTTAGTTCAGCCACGAGGATCATCTTGTGATAAAAATCAGGCTCATACACTCATCAGGTCAGCCACAACATACAAAATAATATACAGCTGCTGATAAATAACAAATACAAGTCTGGCCCACTCATGGAGCTGATCTTTACATAAGGTGATCTTTATGGTGGGGCCAATCAATTGTACAGGTTGGATGTCACTGCACATGACATGTTGAAAATTATACGCTTGGTGGACAACAACTTGTCATCCAATTGGTTGGATGTGAGAATCACTAGGTTTTTAGAAGGCATGTTGATGTAATAATTCATGTTATGTCCAACCTCAAGATTACATTTAAAAATAATAATAATAATAACAGCTTTAGCAGATGGACTAGGCTTGGGATGTAGTTCATGAGTTGGTTTTTGGGTTTGAGTTCGACCTCTTGGCTAAATTACAGAACAGGTTGGGCCCAAGCTGACTGCGAGTAGACCCAAACCTGGCTTCTGATTTTGGCCATTTGAATTTATAAGGTTGACCAATTTATCTCTATCCATTCATTTGATGTCCACAAATGATAGCCATCGAATTGTTCTACTAATGTAATTTTGAGGATATGATCAATCTACAATGGGGTCCATGGTTTTGAAGGTGAGAAGAGAGGGCATATGATAGGTAACTTCGTATATAAAAGGGGATTGTGACTAAGATGCAAAATATTATAAATATTAAGGTAACTCATATGAGCCAGAGTGAGAATTTGTTCTATGACAAATGGTTTGTGGATAAATATATAGTTTGTTATTGGAAAAATGGACCAACCAACTATCTGCAAGCCAGGTCAGCACTTCAAACGGCAGTAAGCACAACCCGATGAGTTGACCCTCATCTCATCAACTAAGTGTAGAGCTCGCGATCTAATCTGCCCTGACCTTTATCTAATCTGCCTGCGATCTCAGCCGATCTAACCTCTATCTAATCTACCCGTGATCACACCCGAAGATCCAAGAAACCGACTTCAATACGGCTATACCCGAGATTCTAGCCAAGGATATGGAAAGATCCTCCCATCAAGTAAGGAGTTTGAGTCCTACTATAATCCGTCCCTGCCAAAACAGGGAGAGGCCCTCTATGCCACCGCCTCTCTCCATCTATAAATAAAAAGTCCCCCAATGGTGAAAGGTATGCACAATCTTTAGCCCTAAACCCTTAATACTCAACTAGACTCAGATTCCTTTCTTGACTTAGGCATCGGAGGATTCCCTGCTCTAGCCAGGCTCTTTCTTGTCCTTTCCTTGTGCAGGTACACAGGTCAAAAGAGGGCTAACCAGATTTCTGCATCAACATAGTTGTAATTGGAGTATGGAATCAAATGGAAGCTACTTCATCAGTACAATGGTTATTCATAATGGGCTTTGATTCACATTCAGGTTTAGATTAGTGTTCAAATATCAATGTCCATCAAGGTTTAAAGTATAAACTGAAACCGGTATGTATTGGCCTATATGTACCAGTATCATCCATGAACACATTGGCTGGAAACAGCCCAACACTGGTATCAGAGGTGAACACAACCTTATGTAACAGTCTAGCGGATCCATTTCAAACCTTGATTTCCATTGATACTATGAACATGCCTTTTTGTACGGTTCTTAAATAATAAATATAATTCAATATACAGGAATTTTTTTAAAAAAAAAAAAATTATATATTCAAACTCCTTACCTGACATATTTGTAACTGATCTGAATCCAATACTAAAATATGCTCTAGTTTTGGGCATCAATTTGAAATCAAAATGGGGTTTGGTACACAAATTAGTTTAGAAATATGTTTGAATCTTGATTCGTATGCCCTTTGTATGGATTTTAAATTGAATTATAATAATAAAATGATAAGAAAGTAAAAAAGAAAAATCATATTTTCAAGCGACCTACCTGACCTGATTTTCAACTGACACAAATCTGTGTAACCAAAATCCCAACCAGATACTAATTAGGCAAGAAATCTGAAGCCATATCGAATAAAATATCGGTATCGTGTTACGTATCGCATCCTTGGGATACAGATACATATCGGTTATCGCATGGGATATATCGTTTGTATCGGGTAATTTATTGCACTTTTTGGGATACATGGGAAAACATTGGGAAAATTGTTGAAATTTTCAATGAAACTACAGGAATTGTTAAAAAATACTTTAATACATACTTTTAAATTATAACATCTCAAAAAAGAAGTGCACATAATAGGTTTCCTTTATATAGGGTTCTAAGTTATACGTTGTTTGATTGAACTAATGCAACTATATTCAAATTGAATATATAACATTTAGAGTGTATGTGATGACCATTTTATCAAATACTCCTAAATACTTCGAAATTAGTCTCAATTGGCAGCTGATTGAAGGTAAATTTTGAAAAAAAAAAAAAATAAATTTATTATTATTTTTTATTAATTTTTAATTAAAAACGATTTTTATTTTCTGAAAATTGAGGACTTAACAAATCAGTAGATCAGCCTTCATACATGCTTGATTTCATGTTTGGAGTGCAACATTGCTAGCAATTTAAGAGAAATTGGAGAAATTTTGAAAGTTTTCTAAATTTCTCCAAATTGGACCACCTACATTCAAATTTCAAAATTAGAATGTATGTGATGATCATTTCATCAAGTACTCCTAATTACTTTGAAATTAGTCTCAATTGACAGTTGGTTAAAGGAGATTTTTGGAAAAAAAAAAAATGGAGAACATGAAAAACTAATGGATATCAAAATCAAAGCTCCAACTCAATGCCCCATTCCACTAATGCATATCCCTAACCATTTGACATTATTTCCACCAATGAATTTTAAGAAAAATATGAAGTTAAAATCAGATGATTAATGTCGCTGATTTGGGGCACCACTCGATGCCCCAAATTCGCCTTGAATTCATGCAATCTATTGGCACTCATCCTACTAATGTAATTGGCCCCAGATCGGTGGACATTTATTGCATGATGAAGAATGAAAAATATTCAATGGTCCCAACTTATGCAATTGGCCTCAACTTATACTTATTTCATCATCCTATTAATAGATCGTTTGACATTTATTGGACGATGACGAATTAAAATTATCTAATGGTCCTATCAAGTGTCCATAAATGAATGGTTAACATCATTCACTAGTGTCCACATTTTAATGGATTTAGTTTAATTTAATACATGTCAATTGTAAGACCTGTAACCTCGCGAGACCTTCCATACACTTCTCCTTAAACAACAACATGTTCCCAACGGACCAGATCAACGAGTTTTGATCGTTACCCTACTTTTGTACCACAATACCTCAAGATTTATACCTTAGCGACCGCACGGGCACTACGATTTCAACGTCGCACGACATGCCCCCATTTCGACCCTTAGATTATAAGTTACAACTTTGGCACAATCTAAGATGGGCCACATAATACACGCGGGCCCCACTTGCACAAATCCACATGTTATCAAATCAATCAATCCATCAACCCATCCATTAGTCTTGTCACTCTCTCCGCATTAGTCAAACAAACTCATACCATAGATGCAACCCATACCCCTACCTATGCTAGTCATAATTCTTTTCTTCTTTTTCTCCCCATTTTATCCCTCTATCTTCCCCTTATTCCTTCCCTATCCTAAAATCTCTACCACAAAAATACTCAAGCTCCCTCTCATTTTTACCATTTCCTAACAAGAGTAGAGAGGGATTAAGAGAGAGAAAAATATTAGAAAGATAAGGGAGAAATTAAGAGAGAGGGAGAGAGAGAGAGAAAAGAAAAAAAAGATTAGGGAGAGATTAAGATAAAAGAAAGAGAGCTTGTGAAAATATTAGGATAGATCAAGAGAGTAAGAGTAAGAGAATAGAGAAAAAAAGTGATTAGAGAAGGTTAGGGGTGGAAAGGAGCTTGGTGGACCATTCGATCGCCGATTCAAGCCGATCCAATCGTGCATACTTCTAAGTGAGTGTAAGGGAGGGTCAAAACCCTCTCATTCTTTGTGATTTCTCTATTTTGGTGGACCCATAAGAGTGAGACCCACCTCGATCATGTATTGAGCATGTAGTGGACCCCATAGTGGCAGGGGAGGCCACCCCGATGGCCAGATATCTTTTCCTTTCTTTTCCATTTCTTTTCTTACTCTCATGGTGTTGTGTGACCCATAAGTGGGCCATGCTGTTGGAGAGCATATCCCGCACGCTATCATAGCGTGTACCATCTTGTGTGGCCCACCGTGATATTTATTTTCTATCCAACTTGCTTACAACTTCACATAGATATGGATGAAACACAGAATTTAGTTTGATCTTTAAAAAAACAAAAACACACAACCCTAGGACCACCATGGCTTGGACGGAACTGATGGACGGGGTAGATTGAGGAAGTGGACCCGATGCAGTCCTGTAAAATAAAAATAAAAATAAGAAGAAAAGAAAAGAAAAGGGAATGAAAAGAAGGCAACTGCGTCCAGACGCTGTCTGGTTCCAGAGCAGCGTTCAGACGTTGCTGGACTCAATTGGTCACTAGGTGTGACCCACTTCATGGGACCCAGCATGATGTATATATTTAATCCATACCGTCCATCCATCCCTTCAGGTCATGTTAGGCCTTTTGCCCGAGAATGAGATAGATCCAGATCTCAGGTGGACCACAATGCAGTACACAGTAGGTTAATGAAGTCCACCGTTGAACTATTTCTAGGCCCCACCCTGTTGTTTGTTTACCATCCTAGCCTCAAGTGAATCACATTCAGGAAATGGTGAGATTGAACGGCCACCATTGGAAACCTCCTGAGGCCTCTAGTACTGTTTATTTACCATCCTAACCTGTTGATTGGTCTCAGGGACCTTGATACAAATGCCAGCGTCATCCAATCAGTTTGTGGGCCCCACTGTGGAAAGCAGAGGAGATCACCGTTGAACTCCATGGGGCCTGCCTTGGTGACGAGTTGGCAAGGTCATCCAGACCTGGGAGATCTTGAAGGATGCCCACCGTTGAATACTAGTGGAGATTGTATGCTTACCAATGGAATCCTGGTGGGACCCAACGTGACGCTTATTGGTCCATCCATCCTATCCAGGAGGCCACTGCCCTAGACGTGTAGAGGGCCCCACATCTTGGGGATGATCTAAAGCCCAAGTGGGCCCTACCACCTTAAATAATGGAGATTGAACATCCACCGTTAAAAAATTCCTAGGATCCACCGTGCTGGATATTTGCCATCCGACTTGTCTATAAAGTTACATGGACCTGGATGCAAAGACATCACAAATGTCAGCTTGGTCCAAAAGCTCTTGTGGACCCCACCATGATGAATTTGTTTAATCCACTCTGTTCATCCATCTTATCATACCATGTTAGGTCATGAGCCCAAAACTCAGGTTGATCCAAATCTCAAGTGGGCCGCACCACAAGGTAATATGGGGGTAGAAATCTCTTCGACTAGGGAATCGTTAGTTTTAGAATCCCTTGGACTTGAGAATCCCTGGAATCGAGATCCCTTAGGTTTTTGGTTATGCTTGGCATCTTGGATTCAAATCATTAAATTAGTTGGTCTATGAATGTTGAAACTATGGTTCTATTAAATCTATTTAAGCATATACTTTGCCTAAATTGATGAAATCTCAAGACTTAGATGGGTCATGAGCATATGATCACATCCTAGTGACTAACCAATGATATGTAACCGTCGATTTACATTAATAATGATTAGACGATGCACATCACTACTAAAGTAATTATAGTGATGTCTTTGATAATCTGATTATTTTGGGACATCATTAGTGGGCCATATGCCCAAATGGATTGGTAGCCTAGTGACACACGTGTTGTACATGTGGGTGTCTATCCGTGTCACTCCCAGTGGACCTCGTCTTGTTATATATATATTCTATTCATTCCTTGCAGGCTACATGAGAAGCTGGTGTTAGTCTAACATGGGCCATACCACGTAGACTTCTATATTTTTAGTGAGCATATCGTTCAGTTCTCACTCTCTATATATGATGTGCCGATTAAGGCCGATTATTATCTGATATGTCTGATAACATGCTAGTGTACTTGGCCTGGTAGGACACACTAAGAACATGCTTAGTATAATGACATCGTGCCCAGATATATGCCCATACACATTATTTGTATGCATGTTGTTGGTAGTGATTGATCATAGCATATGTCACTGGGCTGAGATACTTAGGGGACTGCATATGAGATAGGATTGCCCCACATGGTCGCGTTGTATGCGTATATTTGATGCATGACTTGGATAGTATGACTTATACATTTCACATCTTGTATGTCACGATCACTTTACGCCCTAGTGACATCAGGGTTATGGCCTCCACGGGCATATCGTAGATGACCAGATTTGGATACTGAAAATATATATTCTATCATTAGGGCGCTACGGATGTCCTTGGGTGAAAGTCCATAAACCCTTTTGGTACCAATAGGATGTTTCAACGTCGAGACCGAGTGAATAACATGCGCGCCCGAGTGCCGAATATCAGTAAGCCGTGTCTCCCACTGTGTCGTGATCAGTTGAAAATGGGTATGACCTTATCCACCAAGGTTAGGGAGCTGTAAGTTAAGTTGAGTTTGACCAGCTCATAAATGGGTCCGCTATCAACGAGTCAGGTGGGCATTGGCATGCCACTGGCAAGGTAGATAGTGAGGTCTCTTCTACTCACTTGGTCAAGCGCACAATGGGGCAACAGCTAGTATTAGAATATACTAGACCCCGGTGATGTTTTTAGTGGCGAACTTTACTGATACGTGGACTAGTTGAGAATTGACATGCTTGCGTTGCATCTCTTACATATGACAGTCAGCCATGTAGGCCTTACATTACATAGCCTTGGTATGGCTAATAACATTCATGGGCTTGCCAGTTTAACCTTCCATCATTTCCACTTACTCTGATATTTGTATGCTTGACACATGCATCATGCACACATGCATACACTCTTGAAACTTCATAGTAAGATTATGCACGTTCATTACATGTAGGTTATGTTCGACCGCAACAGCATTGAGGCAGGAGCTTGTGCCTGACCTTTTGGAATTTTGTTATATAATGTATTTCTCTTTCAGCACTGTACTCAAAGATTATATTAGTGGATATGTGGTGATGATATTTTGTGACTTGGGTACACTTGTAGTTATGCTCATTTACCAAAAAAAAAAAATCACCCTAAAAATCTTTCTTGTAGGATCCCAGGATCGGAACCTGGCGCATGTGAACTGGGAGCCGAGAATGGGGTACTACGGAGGCTGTCGACAACGGATTCGACTGCCAAGAATTTTGTGAGCCCAGTTCCTGAGTTTGGGGCGTGACACCAATGGACAAATGTCATGTATCAAGCTTCAAGCTTCAAGCTTCACTAAGACTAGCGAGTGTGCCCCGACCGTGGGGCCCACCTTGATGTATGTGTTGCATATCCATGCCATTCATTAATTTTTCCAACTCATTTTAGGGCATGGACCCAAAATTGAAGCAGATCTAAATCTTAAGTGGACAACACGGTAGGGATTGAATACCCACCATTAGAAACTTCTTGGGGTCCATGTGACCTTATCAAAAGGTTGGATGGCAAATAAAGATTATAGTGGGCCTTAGAAAGTTTTTAATAGTGGGTGTACAATGACCACCTTTTCCTATGGTGTGGTCCATTTGAGAATTGGATCTGCTTCATTTTCGGGACCATGCCCTAAAATGAGCTGGAAAAAATGGTAGGAGTGGATATACAACACATAAACCAAGGTGGGCCCCACGGTCGGGGAAACATCCGCTAAATGCGCAAATGCACTTAGTGTCATACACCACTCTAGAATTTAAAAGAAAAACTTCTGAAACTTGGCTCTCCAAGGGCCACCATGTATGCAACTCTCTTTTAAAGATGAGAGAGAGAGAGAGAGAGAGAGAGAGAGAGAGAGAGAGAGAGAGAAGCATATTAGACGAGGTATGCATGTTTTTTACTCTTTTTTGTTCCTTCTATCACGGGGGTAATGGTCATTATGGTTTTGTTTCTCCCCCAGCCCGCTCCAGACCCATATCATGTAATGTCCGTGGCTGTTACCGCTAGTATCGGGCGATACGGTTGGTATGTAACAGATTTGGCACACCTTGGTCACCATGGATGCCCTGAATTGCAAAAATCTCCCTATTGGGACTATCTAACACATCCCCACTGTTGCATGTGACAGCAAAATAAAAGGCTAATGGTTAACAAAAGTCCATGGATAAGCATGCTTACAATTGTCTGATCTGAAGGAATCCCCTAATATGTTGGAGGTCCCAAAGAATGCAATTTGGAGCTGTATCTAGAGTAGTAAACCAGTCCTCTGACATATTGGTAACAATTTCTTTTCGCTTCGGGATAAAGACAGTCAATGTTGGTTGAATCAACCATAAAGCATTGGTGGATGGACACTAGTTTGTAAAGTGAGAATTGAGAGAGTAACAACTCTTGCGGCCATTTCTCCAAGAGCTAAATACATGAACTCACAGAAAACAGGACTGAACATGGTTGTTCTGGATTTTTACTTCTCAATTACATCTGTACTCATGAGTATTTTACATGGCACGTTATAGAGATAATCATTAATCAATAGCATTTTTTCAAGGAAAATATAAATCGACAAAACTTTGGGTTATAAAACTGATAAATACTGATAAATACTGGTTCAATCTGATAGGTAGGGTTAACCAAAAGAGAGAAATTTATAATGCTCAGCCTAGCCATAAAACAACAACAATTGCTTTACTGGCAAGGGCACCCTTCCCTAGCAGACCACTCCAGTGTGCCCAGCAGGTGGGTCTTGCATCACGATCTCCCCCATTGGGAATGCAATGATACAGCAGGGGGCTATTTTTTTTATTTTTTATTTTTTCCAACTTGAATTTTGACTGTAGGCTAAACTGCCCATTTAGAGGCCACAATCAGACATGTAAGATCATCCGATGGAGGAGATTGTTGATATTGCTCGTAGATGACAGGGCCAACCAGATGATTAGTCTGAATTGCTACAAGATGAGCCATATCGTTAAAAAAATTTACAACCATTCCGCAAGGGATAATCCATACCTCGCTGCTCGGAAGAAAAAAGAATTCACTTCAGTGGTTTGTCTTCCTCCAACAACAAATGAATGATGGATCTCACAATTTCGTTGTCAACAACAGTCACCATCTGAAAATAAGGCACACAATGCATTATTAATATTAATAATATTATTGTTATTATTATTATTATTATTATTTTTATTATTATTATTTTCAAAGGGATTGTCAGGTCCAAGACTCATCACAAGATCATGAAATATCAAAATATTGATATTTAAAGGGTGTCATGAGATATCAAAAGAAACTGAGAGAATGATATCAACTAATTACAGTTGGATTCATTAAACATTGCCTGAGCCCAACCCCCAAACACACCAAAGAAAAGTATCAAATATCAATACCACAAGCAAACTTTTCAGACTGACATTGCTGCATTTCCAGTAAGTGAACAAGGAAAAGACTTTTTTTTTTTTTTTCCTACAAACGGAACTTCAATAGGCATGGGGCATGTATTGAATCCTGAAACATTTTCTAAAAAATCAATATTAAAGCATGACGCATTGAATGGATAGATAGACAAATGAAAGTTGTTAATAGATTGGCATTCTTTGTTGTGAGATGATGACAGAATATTGTAGATAACCCAATACTTCCATACCAGTGACACTGAAAAAGAAAAAAGAATGCCAATGCTTGGTTATCTATGATTGCATTTGCAAGGAGGTTTCCATGAACTGCTGTTCTGAAGAACTATATTGACATCCTATTTGAGATTAGGACAATTGCTTTCTTTTTTCTTTTTTGTTTTTGTTTTTGTTTTTTTCAAAACACACACACACACACACACACACACACACACACACACACACACACACACCACAGTGGGATTTCACCACAATAGGTACTCAAACCCATGACCTCGTGTTGAAACTCTTGTGAGTCTACCACTGAGGCTGATCGCTTCCTTAGAACCAAGATAATCACAATAAATATCAATCCTTTGTTTTAAAGATAAAGACAACAGAAACAAATCACCTTAAAAAGATTATTTCTAGCACAATGATAAACGAGTTGAATAAAGCTGACCATACCTCTGGCTTCCGAATCAGCTCCTTTAGAACAGAATGAAGTGTTAAACGGAGTTCCTTGAAGAGTACAGCAGTTTGTGCTGGTGCAGTCAGTTTTAACCAACCATCTATTGTGACCAGTCCTGTCTGCATTACAAAACCATCATGTCATATGCTCTCTTGTTTCAGAAGAAATGGTCATCAGAAAATCAAAGGACTTTGCTAATGACAGCTGTTGCATGTATTTACTGTTACATGGGTATGGGTATTGGCGTGTTGCGCGGATGTATAGATTCAGGTTTTGGCCTTGCTTGATACACGTATATCTTTGGTCACTGCTTTACAGATTATATTTAATAGCTTTAATTTTTTTATTTAAACATTTCAATAATATTTTTTTATCGTAAAACATTTTAAATAATATTTTTACTATTTTTGAAAATGTTTCTTTATAAACTCCTAATCATTTTTAATTATAAAATATTTGGGAATGGACGAATCCTATTTGACATGGATGCCAGGCCCAACACATGCCATGTCATATCTGATCCAAGCACCACAATGTATTTGGAGGAAACGGGTATTATATTATGTATTGATCATAAAAACAAGAAGGGAATCATGGAAATAAATTGTATCAGAATATGTAACTAGTGGTTATGCATTGTGGATGAGCAGAAAAGTAAGCACATTTTGGAGATTACCTTGATACTCTAAAGGAAATAAAGGTACCTACAATTTTGATAAGATGTTATAATTTCAGGTAGCGTAATTAATTGTTTACCAACTAACTAAATAGAAACCGTCTCCTTCAGACTGAAATATGAGGAGTATATCCAGCTAGACAAAATTTTATATCTGCAGATCCCCGTCATAGTTTGTCCTTCTTTATTGATTTTCTTTCTCAATTAAATCAAATAGTAAACATGAATAAACCAAATATTGATGGAGTCAGTGAATTGTATTTATTTTAGCAATGTCCAAGTTGGAGCTGTCAACTGGTTGGGTTTGGGTCATGTCCTGGTGTATCCATACTGGACCCACCCAAGGGACTTTGATTCCAGCCTTGTCAGGTTTGGATCCGGGTATCACATCCGAGGTAGTAGTTTTAGGTGGCATCCAAGGGTCTTTGGGTCATAGCTCTAGGTGGCATCGGGTCCTTCGACGACCTGCAGGTCTGGGTACCCATTGACAGCCCTAGTCCAAGTTGGACATTGAAAGGGATACTTAAATCTTGTTCGCAACAGGTTTGACCACACTCACAGTTACTACACCGCACTGACCTTATTCATTTCCCTACCTATTCATTCGCCTAATAGCTGCATGAAAGAAAATATACACTTTTTATAATGAAAGAAAGAAAACACTGACTTTTTTGTTAATGAAAAATGGTTATATTGCTTAATTAATCAACAACCATCCTACAAACTATGATTTATAAAGTATCAACACAACAAAAAAAGAATATAGCATTTGAAAATTGCAAACAGCTGTCTTGACCGATGGACAAATGTCATGTATCCAAACTCGTGACTGTATTAAGACTAGTGATTCCAGTGCCTTGATGTCATGTGTTGTATATCCGTACGTCGTGGTACTGACTGAAGGATTCAAGAATCTGAAAACTTTCTTGAGCATTTTTTTGTAATTACATCTCTTGAACAGTACGTATTCTTCAAAAGTTAACCAACCAAACATCATGGATGGAAGTTGAAGTCAGATAAATCTATTGCCCAATAGACAATGTAAACTACCATGATATTTATTTTATAAGTAATCAACAAGAGAAGCAACTATAGGCTTTTGCAGTGTAATGAATAAAGAAGGCTGAGATAGGACACCTGGTGTTGAATGTTAATGGGACCACCAAATAACAAAATAGAGTATGGAGAGACGATGCTAGTATCTCGCAAAAATACTTTACTTGTTTCAACCTGAAAACATGAGAAAATATTGAAAATTTAGAAATCCATTCTCAATCACGGCATAAGAATTAAGAACTTACAGAAAATCTTAGAATGTATAATTCTTTATATATATATATATATAAGACGGGGGGAGAGTTAGGAATGTTTTTACAATGGAACCAAATTCTTGAACTTTTTACTGTTTTCAAAAGGAAGTTTCCATACTTTTTTCTTTTTTTCTTTTTTTAATTTTTATCGTACTTGTTTTGTAAGTAATGAGAATAGATTGTTCCCACTCTCAAGCAAGTAATAGTATAATTTCAGAAATATATTGTTTGACATGCTTGTAAGTTCTTAGAGGCATGATAGCGGAGTTGAGATCCATTCTTGATGATATGGATCTTTGTATTTGCCGAGGTTTTACGAATGTGGTAGTGGAATCGTTATCAACTAGTCCAATCAATTGGTCAGAAATTTGATTTGAATGGATAAGTTTCTTGGTTGTGAGATGATGACAGAATATTGTAGATTGTGACACTGAAAAAGAAAAAAGAATCTTGCTTGGTCATGATGCATGGAAATGGGGTATTGGATCCGGAGGATCGACTACCTTAGGAAATGTGGTAATTTCAGGTTCCAACATATTTTTAGAGAAGGGAACACCGTTGCTAACCAGATGGCTCAGACGGGAAGTTTGGCTCAGGGTTGTAGGGTCTTTTTGCAACAAGGAAACCTCCCAGATATGGCGCGAGGTATGCTTTTCCTAGACAAGGTTGGGCTTGGCTACATCAGGGAAGATACTTGTGTTGAGAGAAGCAGCAGATAAGTTTTTGTTTCCTCCTTCTTTATGTAGAGAGTCTGTTTCTTTTTCTTGTTCTTATGATAGGAGCAAAAGTGTTTTTAATTAAGATAAACTTACAAGTTTCGCTAGCTAGGGATACTAAACAATATCGATATCACAATGTATTTGATAATATATTATGAATGTGGGAAAAAATAGAAAAAACGGTGGAATTTTCAACCTTTATGAGATGTTAAAATGTACATATTTGCATGTGTAATATATATATATATATATATATATATATATATATTAAATTGCAAAAATTGAATGCATACATAACAAGTTTTTCATTTAATGGGGACCTTAAAAACATGTGTTGTTGTAGAGAAATTAGTCCAACCATTCTCTCCTCCTTGAGCACATTTAACCATCCAACCTTCCATCCAAACATACATCAATATTGCAAAAATCAACAACACGTGATCTTTCACCAAGAAATCATCAACAATTGGAAAGACAGAAAAGATTGTGGTTTGATATCTCACATGTTTCGATATCGATAATATTGAGATATTATCAATATTATCAATGACAAATTGAACACTACATACAACCATGTGCCCAAGAAATTCTAATAAACAAAATCAATACGTTGGCGATACTATTGAAATATCATCAATACACTTATGATACAAGCATTACCTAGAATTTACATAGTCAAATATTGGCGATTCATTGGCTATTGATGCATTACCAATACAAGCGACACCTAGAATTTACATAGTAAATATTGACAACTACATTAGCGATATTGATACGTTGGTGATACTTAGCGATACATTGCTAATACCTAGAATTTCTCGATACTACCAGTTTTTGATATCGCTACCAATTTATCTTAGTATCAACGAGCTAGAGATAAAGATAATATCTAATATCTTATATTGGATAGGAGTACCCTGGGTTATTTTTCTCCTGGGGGGCTCCCGAATGTAATTGGCCCCTCATATATGGAAAGCTCTTTTTGAAAAAGAAAAAGAAAAAGAGGGGTTACTTGCTACAAGATGTCAAAATAATATGTGAGGATTGAAAAATGGTTTTTTGGTGTGACTTTTCCAATTCAGGAATCGAGTCGTATTGCTTAAACCAGTTCGATTTGTCTGAAACCAGATGAGTCACCCCGTAGATACTCAAAAAAAAAAAAAAAAAAACACAGAAGAAAACAACTCTTGCTCCTCTTCTTCTCCTCGTTCTTTGGGCACACGCGCACATACAAAGGCTTTAGCGTAGCATGGGAAAAATAACACTGGGGGGGGGGGGGTTTTCTTTCCTTCTTGATTCTTTCTTATTCTTCTTCTTGATGCAGGACATGAAATTCAAGGATGATGTGCAAGATTTTCAAGCTTTAGATCATGCTAGTTCAGAAACAATTACACAAAATTCTACATCCTACACAAAAGTTCAAACACTCAATCAAGGGGAATCTTATGCGGATCCAGGCCTACACACGCTAGGGCCGGATCAATCAAAATTATAGACCAAACAAGAATCAAATGAGGGTAAATTCATCCACACATGCACAGAAATAATTCCCCAATCCAAGGAGTTCACAGATTTCAATTCGAGGAACCCTAAGGTTGAAGAAAGGGCATAAAATTGGGGATTTGAGTAATTGGGGTTTAGGTTTAGGGATTTTAGGTGAAAGAGGAATGAAAGAGAGGAGAGAGACGAACCAGAGAAGTACCGCACGTGTTGAGACTGTTTTTTTTTATAATTTTGAATAGTCCAGCTCTACGTGCGTGTAATTTACGAACAGCTCCCTGACGGTACAGCTCTGGCTTGATGCGGACCATCACAGAGTCCCTTACATTGAATTCCTTGAAACAATTATGTTGGTCTGTAGAAAGTGAGTAACATTCATTACTAGTTATGATATTCTGCCTGATTTCTTGATGCCATGAATGAATGTGATGCGCAAAAGACTCTGCAGACTCTGACAGCCTATGGGACAGTGACATAGGGATAAAATCAATAAGTTTCCTAGGTTTATAACCAGTAACAACTTCAAATGGACTTAGACCTGTGGGCCTATCGACAGAGCTATTAAACGCAAACTCGGCTATAGGTAGTACGGTGTCCTATGTCCTAGTGTGTTGTATATCCCTCATAGGGGGAAATTCATCTGGTAAATCATCAAGAAAGATATCACGAAACTCATCCACTACTAGAATGGCCTCAGTGGGTAACTCTACACTAGCCTCTGGTGCACTCTCTCTAGCCACAAGGTCGTACATGTTGTACCACTCAAAAAGGTGGTCCATGTCTGCTAACCAATCTTGAAAAACTTTAAGGTCCAAGTAGCCATCAAATGTGGGAGCATCTACTTTAACTCCTTTGAGAAGTTGCGCATCGGGGTCATAGTGGTCTTGATGTACCTCACGGGGTGGGTGCACGGGTGCGTACCCATAACTGATTCCTTGACCACCTCCATTCCTTAGTCTATCCTCCTGACCACCTGCTTGAAATTGGATATCTTCCTCAATGGTGGGGTCTGCCCCGATGAAGGCCTCTAGTTGGGTAACGCGATCATTAAATTGGTCAAGGCGTTGATCTATGCGTTGTTCCAAGCGCTTACTCAGAGAATCAACCTGTTGGGTTAACTTGTTCACTAATTCTTGCAGTTGCTCCATGTTTAGTATAGGGTGTAAACCAAAACCACGACCCGAACATGTGGGCATATAACTGCTAACTCTACCTAAGGACTTTCTACTACGACTATATGCAACTAAATAGGACTAAATGATCCTATGAAACTCTATATGAGGGAAACTACGCAGTGCTACTAAAATCCAACAATATAATTGTCAAAAAAAGAGAATAACAGAAAGTTATAGCAATGTGAATTACTATCTTCCTGATAATAGAAATTACAACAACTAATATCAGTAACTACGGACTTCTAAATAGCTATATATGATGAAACTGGATGCATGATGTACTTAAACAAACTACCCTAAACATGTAATGTATTCTCCCATAAGAACCCTAGGCTCTGATACCAAATTTGATGTAGGATCTGAAATTCAAGTATGATGTGCAAGATTTTCAGGCTTTAGATCACACTAGTTCAGAAACAATTATACAGAATTCCACATCCCACACAAAAGTTCAAACACTCAATCAAGGGGAATCTTATGCGGATCCAGGCCTACACATGCTAGGGCCGGATCAATCAAAATTATATACCAAACAAGAATCAAAGGAGGGTAAATTCATCCACACATGCATAGAAATAATTCTCCAATCCAAGGGATTCACAGATTTCAATTCGGGGAAACCTAAGGTTGAAGAAAGGGCATAAAATTGGAGATTTGAGTAATTTAGGGTTACGTTTAGGGATTTTGGGTGAAAGAGGAGTGAAAGAGAGGAGAGAGACAAAGTAGAGAAGTACCGTACGTATGGACAGCAGCAATGGCCCAGACGCACATACGTGTGATCCTGGCTGCACTTGTGTGGAGCCCACTATTCAGAAAAAGGCCACCTTGGCCCTGGTCGGCTAGGGATGGACTCCAAAACCTCCAAATATCAACTCGATAAAATGCACGGTTTGTGCGTGGTGCTCCATCGAAGTTTCAGCCCTCTCGCATGGCCAGATTCTGGAAATTTGTTGTAGAGAGAAAAACGCTTGCAAATATTAATGGATTTACAGATGGAATGCTTGTAGGAGGAGAGAAATATGGATGGAAGAAGGTGGAAGCGAATCGAGATAGGTGTGGCTTCTCACCACGGTGGTCAGCCCTTCAAGAAAGGGAGGGTTTCGCACCCAATTGAATCTCCACAACTCAGGAATTTAGAGTAGAAAAACACAACAATTTTATTAATCTTCATTGAATAAAAAAGACAAGGGGTGCCTATTTATAATAAAACCATATACCTCAAAACTCGTGCCATGTGCGCAACCTATTACTTGGCGACGAAGTAATAAAAAATAACAACTAATCAAAACAATCTAAACCGTCTATGATACTCCTAATAACAATAATAAGTAAAACCCAAAGTACTAAATTAATTAGAACTGCGGGCCACTATCATGAGAACCCATGGTGGGATTCACATGACTATCGAGTCCACTCCAACGAACCAAAACGCAACCCTCTAACTAGGAGGCCTTCCTTGGACGTCGTCATTGATCCAGATCGATGGTGGGGCCCTCCTCCTTGCGTACGTGCATAAGGGGGGCGTGCATGTGCGCGAGATGTCCCCATCACTTCTTCTTTCTTCTCTTCCTCTCTCCACTTCTCTCTCCCAAAACATATCATTGCCACTGTGACTTGTAGTGGTCCTAGATGGCTACATGTGAATCTTGTAAGGAAGAATGTAAAATCGAATTGCACCTTCTGTTAAAATGGTAAATATTAAAGCTCTTTAGCATAGTTGTCAGTTCCGTTTTAGCAAGCATGTTTGTTTTGCTATTAGAACAGAACCCTTCATGTTTATGTTGTTACGTAGTTTCATTTCAGGAAAGAAGCATGTTAAGTTTTTCTAAAGAACAAAAGTTGTTGTGAACATCTCTTTTAGGAAAGACAGCTATACACATTGTAATTGTCCCATTGGGAAGGGAGGGTCCTTTTCGAACTAATAGACCCCTAAAATCATAGAGAAATGCTGCATAAAATGGCCAAAAAAAAAAAACTAGCAAGAAATTACATCAAAGGCATTAGTGCTGAAATAGTATGAAATTTCAGCCCAATGAAATTGTAGACATTTGCATGTGGGCCTGTTAAGTCTTGGGGTTATGGGCCTTTGGTCCTTGGGTTATTTCTCTTTAAGTTATTTATGTTTTCTCTCTTTTGCCTTCTTTTTTATCTTTCAAGTGCTAAGGGCATTTTGGAATTATACATCCCCACATATTATAAATAAAGGTTGGATACCCAGCCCTATATGGCTTTTTTATTTTTCTCAAATTCTTTTCTTCTTTGACATAGTATCAGAGAAATGAAAGCTCTCTCTCTCTCTCTCTCTCTCTCTCTCTCTCTCTCTCTCTCTCTCTCTCTCTCTCTCTCTCTCTCTCAAGCGTTTAGCTTGAGAGTTGTTGCTGCCTATTTGACAATGTGATCTGATTTTTTGAGAAGGGATTTGCTTTGACAATCCTTGATCTGCCTATTTAAAAAGCTCCAAGCAGATGATTGGGAACTCCTTGATGATCCTCGTATGAACCGGAGCTTGGTTGGGTGGTTCATGTATTTGACTATTACTCATCCATATATCTCATGCAGTGAATTTAGTTAGTTAGTTCATGCATGCTCCCTGTTCTGATCACCGTGAAGCAGTTCGTTGCATTTACGGTACATCGAGTCTTCTTCAGGACATGGCATCCTATTTAGCTGTCATGATTATCTTGATATTGAAGGAAACTTTGATGCAAATTGTGTAAGATCGCCAAACGATCAATGCTCTACAACAGGCTACCGTACTTTTTTTCAGAGATAATTTAGTTATCTCAAAAGACTAAAAAGCAGACAGTTGGACCTGTCCAATGCTGAGACATAGTATCATCCTATTATGATGAATATGGTAGTCCGTATGTGAAATTATGTCGTTGGAAAGTTGTTACTAAATTGGGAATTCCTGAAAAGACACTTATGCCTATGTATTGTGACAATCAAGCTGATTTATATAGCTCCTAATTCTGTTTTTCACGAGCGGACAAAACATATTGAAGCTGATTGTCACTTTATTCGTGAGAGGGTTGTTGTTGGCATTATTTCTACTCCGTTTGTTTCATCTTTTGCTCAATTGGTGTATATCTCCACTAAGGCTCTTATTGTGGAAGTTGGACAATGTATTATTGACAAGTATGATTTAGGTCTATGCCTTAGCTTGAAGTGGATTGTAGACAATTTACGTGTGGATGTATTGGGCTTTTAGGTTGTGCCGTTGTGGGCCTTTGGTCCTTAGGCTATTTCACTTTAAGTTATTTATGTTTTTCTTCTTTTGCCGTCTTTTCTTTAAGTGCTATAGGCATATTTGTATCTCCACATATTATAAATAAGGGTTGGATGTCCAACCCTATGGCTTTTTCTCTTTTCTCAAATTCTTTTCTTCTTTGACAGAAACAAAGCAAAGTTGACATATGCTCTTTAGCAGACACATGGAATTTAGATATAGGAATTGCTTCATATTTATGATGGTCATGGAGTTATCCCTCAAATGGAAAAAATATATATAATAACTTTACATGAATGACCACTCGTCAATATTTGCATCATAGTTTCCTAATCATCTAACAATCTATCATCAAGGCGCACATGCTATTTCACATTTTCATTCACAAATTGTATCAGAAGCAAATCTCTCAAGAACTCAATGTTTAGCACTGACATTAGGATGGACAAAATGGTTACATCTAGTGTGACCAAGATGTGTGCCATGGGGGCCAAGTGTCTAAGTGTCCTAAAATGTCTGGAAGGAAAACTCCAAAAATCCATGCACGAGGAGACTTCCACACACACACACACACACAGAAGAAAAGGAATAAATGAATTTTAAAAAGATGATGAAAACATAAAAAAAAAAAGGAAACTAGAAGAGAGAGAGAGAGAGAGAGAGAGAGAGAGAGAGAGAGAGAGAGAGAGAGAGAGAGAGAGAGAGAGAGAGAGAGAGAGAGAGAGAGAGAGAGAGAGAGAGAGAGAGAGAGAGAGAGAGAGAGAGAGAGAGAGAGAGAGAGAGAGAGAGAGAGAGAGAGAGAGAGAGAGAGAGAGAGAGAGAGAGAGAGAGAGAGAGAGAGAGAGAGAGAGAGAGAGAGAGAGAGAGAGAGAGAGAGTCGTAAAACAATAACAGAACACCCTGTCTTTCTTTTTTCAGGGAGAGCATCATTGGTCAACTCACTTAAAGCATCCAACATTTGGCGATGGCACTTTTAGATGACATCAGCAGGATATTTTGTCCCACTGATTTTCAAGTGATATTTCATTTCCAGATCTCAAAAAGCAGAAGTGTCAGGTAACATTTATTACAACTAGTTGTAATTCGCAACTTAGCGTAAAAAGCGATGACCATAATTTAAATTCCTAAAGGCTGAAGTTGGGCAAACCTTTTCAAGAAACACCAGAAATGGGTACTGAAAGGCTTTTATGTTATTGTTTATAGACGATGGATGTATATGAACTTCTCTTCTTCCATCATACCAGAGGGGACGACCAGTAGGATTGGCAGACAATGTTCTGTTGCTGCTTTGAGATCCTGCAACAATTCCTTCTTCGGTAGCAGCAACATTAGGATAGAGACCTGCACATAAGACTGACTGCAGAGATATCTTGTGAGTTGTCTTCATGCAAATGAATGAAATGTCCTGAAACTTGATTTCTAATAACTCTATAGAGATTTGTCAGTCTACATGCACCCTCTGCTCACCATCACACTTGCACAAGTGCGAAACCTGGCACAGCTACCAAATATCTGAACTGCGGATAAGGTCCACAGCAATGTGCAGATTACCTGGCACAAAAGTCAGGCCAGTCAACTAATCAGGACCACACTTGTAGAAAGTCAATGGATGGTACAAAGAAATTGTGTACCTAACTCATACGTCATTCACTTCTTGATTGCCTGATTATTGAACCTGTTTTTTTTTTTTTTTTTTTTGGCCAGGTTATCTACATGATGTTGTCCACCTCATGACCACTCAGATGTCCTAAACAAGTGTTGGCTTGGTGGTGTGCCGAGCGTAAAGGTGCAAGGGAAGAGGGGTGCTAGTGGGGCTGGCAAACCTCTAACATTGTATGGACATGATTTCTACACATAAAGATAATATAAGATTGGCTATGATAGAAACTGCCAAGCATCAGCCAAGTAAAAAGATCTGAAGCTTCACTAAGCCCATGCGTGTGCAAGGCAGCTGATCTACATGCCACAACATTTTCCTGCATGGCAGATAAGTACAAGATCTGATCCATTCATCAGAAGGCTCCAATCATGTAGCTGCCATAGCCCTAGAATCATGTCTGTCCACTAGTCATGTGGGTCATGGTTTACGAGGAAAATGTACATTGCGAAAACCTTGGCCGAAAAATACCAACTTTTTCTCCAATTTCTTTGTTAGGATCTGTTCTGGAGTCGATTTAGACAACTCATTTCAAGTTGTTGTGGAAGAAATCATGCATTTATGTGGAAAATTCATTTGGTAAGAAATTTGTTTTTCGTAGGTTTCTGTTAAATTTCTTGCTCATAATTTATTGAAACATGCTTGTAATCCACGATTATGCATGATTTGGATGCAAAGTCAAGATTTTAAGCTCTGATTTTCGAATTTGATGACAATTGAAGAAATTGGGGAAATTCCCAAATCTTCCATTTTCAGCCATTTAAATTGAAACTATGGTTTAAAAAATCGCAATACTCTGGTTGTAAGCTGATCTACGGATTAGTGACAGTTTCCATAACTTCTGAAAAAAAAAAATTTAATTAATTAAAAACAGTGAAAATAATTTTTTTTTAAAAAAATTGAAAAAATAAACTAATTTATCATTATATAGGCTGATCTATATATAAGTTAAAGTGTGTAGGTTGATGAAAGTTTTTAGCCACATTTTTGTGGTTATTTATGAAAATAAAAATATATTTTAATTAAAAATATTAAAAAATAATTTTAACTTATTTTTAAAAAGACTCTTAATACATACTAAGTGTAGTTGATTTATTAGTGAGTGAGTGTCAGTGTGTAACATATATTAGTGTATTAAATAAAATATTGATGGAATATTTATTATGAAAAATTAAAAAATGGAAAAAAATATATTTCAAAAATTAACCGGATGATGTTAATTGCTTTCTCTAACACCTTATTTTTCTCTATTGCAGCCATGTGGGTAAAAAATGAGTGGGAAAGGGAGGCAACTAGGCATTGGTTGGTAACACTGGGATCCACTTCCTAATAATTGATTCGGGTCAAAATGCAGATGTTTCGGACATTATTTGGAGTATCCCCGATATTATCAAAAATACCCGATATTATCTGTATCTCCAGCTCAACGATATCGATAACACTGGTAGTCTAAAAAATTCCAGGTATCTGCGATGTATCACAACGTATCGCCAATGTATCGATATCATTAATGTATCGTCAATATTTTTTATTGTGTAAATTTCAGGTGTCACTTGTATCACTAATGTATCGATATCGCCAATATTTTCGATTGTGTAAATTCTAAGTGTTGCTTGTATCACCAATGTATCGATACCACCAATATTTTTTACTGTGTAAATTCTGTGTCGCTGGTATCGCCTACATTTTCGACTATGTAAATTCCAAGTGTCACTTTTGTCGCTAGTGTATCAACAATAATTCAATAATATCACCAATGTATCGATATCGCAAAAAATGTTTATTAAAAAAAACATTTCATTTTTTTATGGGCACATTGTTCTATGCATTGTTCAAATTATGATCATTATCACAACATGGGTGTGATATCAAAACCACAATCTTTCATTTCTTTTCCAATTGATGATTTCTCGATGAAATATCGTGTTGTCGATTTTCTAAAATATCAATGGATGTTTGGATGGAAGGTTGAATGGATGAGATGGGATCAATGAGATGGTTGGACTAGTATCTTACGACAACACATGCTTTTAGGTCCCCATTAAATGAAAACTTATTATGTATGCATTATTTTTGCAATTTCTTTTATTTCTAAATATGCAAATGTGTATTTTAGAATCTTGTGACGTTTCACTAAAAAATTCCACTGTTTTCCCCATGTTTCCCCACATTTCTGGTTACCGGTGATATTATTGGCGACATTGATATTGTTTCCGTATCTCCGAAAAGCGGAACTTGTAGCAATATCGATACTTCAAACACTGATTGCGGACACATGTCAAGGAGCGGTAGAACACCTGGCAAGCGTGCATAAGAACATTGTTGATTGCCCGATTGTTCTGAATGAGGTACGGGCGTTGATGAAGTACTAAAGAAAGGGGTGACGGTGAGCAAAGAGCAGGCTATTTGTGAGTGTAGGGAGGACATACACAAAGTTGTAGCAACTATCAGGGGATCAACAAGGAATTCAATAACGAAAACGGTGGCCATGAGGTTCAGCCTTATGGCCATCACGATAAGGGCCATAACAGTCCTATAATGGTCACTACAGGACTGTTATGGCCTTTTTAAGAATAAATGCATTGGCCCATTACAGCCTTTTTTTCTGTTCAGAATGGGCACTACTGCCCCATAATATCACATAATGTGTCCAATTGTTACCGTTACATAACTGTTTTTTAATACCATGGGGATCAAACTTATAAATCACTCTAGAACGTTGATGAAGCTCCATGTCATGATAATTATGAATCACACGAAGTTCTTAATCACACTATCAAGGGATCAAACTTATGAATCACACTCTAAAAATGGGTGGCTTGCCCCTTACTTTGTCTGACTCGTCCAAAAATGTACCAGGACAAGCTGCCTCGATGTTGGACAAGAAACATTGTGTGACTCTAATGCTTATAAAAGCATGGTGGGGTTTTTAAAACCTAGTTTCATCCATTTCTGCTTCACCTCAAAGGTTAGAAAAGAGAGAGATCACAATTTAGGAGACTTTGTTGCCATTTGTTCTAAATAAAATGTATTAGAATCTTTTGAGTCATGATCTAAAGCTTACATGGAAAAAACTTGGTTTGCGGTTTTCCTCAAGAAACAATCTACATTTCTTAAACATAGTTTCCATCTTTTTTAAAAACTAACAATATGAAAAAAAAAAAAAAAAAAAAAAAAAAAAAAAAAAAAAAAAGATTTATTTTCTTTTTCTTAAATAATTGATTCTCTAGTATGTTTTTTATTGTAAATGTATTAAGATTTCATTTTAATGATATTGTAACTAACACGTGAGAAGTTGGGAGAGTTGTTGGTAAGAAAAATGACATTACATGCCCGATAAAATTGATAACACTGGATGGCTGTATGTAGAGAAAGTGGGAGGCAAGGTATGCAAAAATGGTAATGTAATGGCCATAACGTAATGGATACGGTAACAGTTACACATTACAGGGCCATAATGACCGTTACAGAAAAATGGCCCGTAACGGTCTGTTACGGGGGCATAAAGGTCCGTTATGGTCAATATACATTTTTTTTTCAAAGAACGTAATGGCCCGTATATGTTACAACCTGTATTGTAATGGTAATGGCGGTTGGTGTGAGGTGAGAGATGGAAAGCTGGCGGAATTCCTATGGTAGCATAATCCTTGGAGAAGGGGGTTCATTTGAGAGAGATCATGCTTGAAAAGGAGTATAAAAAGAAGAAGAAGATGGATGATCATTTCACACGAGATGAAAGAAGGCAACTATTAAAAAACATGTGGGATTGATCAACCCACTGAACCTTATTTTCTAATAATAGAAAGGCGTTAGGGACATCAAACCCTAGCCGAGCCTTATTTTCTTCTTGGCATTAGAGCATTGATACCTACTCTTGGACCCTGTGCATTCATGATATACAATTAGGAATTCTAATTGTGCATTGAATTGTGGTAATCTGATCGGATAAGTGTTTCTTCATTCATTCCTCTTTTCTTTTCTTTTTTCTTCCTTCCAAAACCAATTGGGTTCTAAGAAGAGGGAATTTCGTGAAGATGTTGTGCATCGGTTGGTTGTTTAAAGGGGTGACGTTGTGCATCATGATATCGCCAGTTGGGCAACATGCTATGATCAATGTTTGGTTAATGACATTGTTGTATGTGTTGCCTCCTTCATTGAACATCTTCATGTGATTGTTGATCGGCATTTTGATCCATTTGGTAGTGATCGTCGTTTGATGTTTTAGTTGGATTTTTTTCTATTGAAACTGCTTGAATGCTAGGACAGTTAGGGTTGCCTGTCACATCTATTTATCGGTGATAAAATTGATGGTGTTAGTACTGGCCATCGATGTTTGATTTGCATGGTTGAATCGGCTAGTTGAAGTGATTGGTTTTATGGATCCCAAGGAAGATATCAAGTCTAACCCTCATCAAATAACCTCCATCAAACTGAGAGGCGTTGGAAACTATTTACCATGGGCACGATTTATCTAGATTTTTCTAACATCTAAACAAAGGCTTAAGCATCTAACTGATGTGGGACCTATTGAGGACTCGGACACATATTTACAGCAGAGAGAAGATGATTGTCAAGTGATGAGCTACTCGTTCTATACAATGGAAGGGTTTTTATCATAACGTGATGTATGGGGACAGTGTTAAAGAAGTTTGGGATACCCTACAACAACTCTATTTCAATGAGAGGAATATACAACGATTATATGACATTTTCAAAGAATTCTAGACATTGAAGCAAGGTGATAATCTACATGAACATTGTGCTCTGTTCAAAGGTTTATATGATGAATGGATGCTTTGTCACCAATTTACCACAGACGTTGTGCAATAATAACGACAAAGAGGAGAAATTGCAATTACTCTTTTCGTTGCCACGACTGGCCCATATCTGGACACTGTGAAGGCTCAACTTCTTGTAGGTGAACATGTACCATCTTTGTCTGATGTATTTGCTAGAGTGTTGTGTGTCTCAACTCATATATCTCCAACCGTGGCCTCCTCGCCTAGTGAAAATGCTACTCTTATTTACAAAGTTATTTACCAATAGCCCTTCAGAAAGGTAAACGTTCATGTAGCAACCATCCTCTAAGATGCCCATGCACTAACCACCCTCACTCAAATTCTATTTCATACCATCATTTACGCCCTTCACCCTATTGCCATACTTTAGCCCTACCAAAGGTTGCCCCAAAATCCTACCACGATGCCTTGGCACATCTGAGTTTTTTTTTTTTTCAAAGATAACGGGAATATATATATTAAAAGCGAAAGAGAAAAAATAACAGAGGGGCTACTGAGATATGTTGAGGGTCAAATATTGCATATTAGACCCCAGTTATTACATGGATTTACGAACATGACATTGAATGATATTTTAATCGCATGAAAAAGGAGTTTTGGAAAAAATGCTAAAAAACCTAGAAACAAGAGATCATAGTCATTATGACCATTTACATTAGCCACCCATTCAATGATCAGATTTTGGCTCTAGGACCATAAATTAACCGTACACGTCAATTTTCAACTATTGGATACTTCGAGTGGGCTAACGGACAAATCAGCCCATTTATCTTCAATTTGGGGCCCACTTGATAAAAAAAGAGATGGAGAACAAGATGGACGGTACGGATTTCTCACAAGCATCACAACCGAATGATGAACACGTGTACATGGTGTACACGCATGGCAAGGAGTCACCAAAGACGGGCTGACCCGTCTCTCTGCGTAAAACGTCCAGCGGACGGATTGAAGTCCGCCGGTTTTGCATTGTGGGCCCCACCCATCATGCGTTTTGAAGATCTAGACCGTCCATTCATCCCATGGGACGACAACAACCCATGCCTAGATAATTGCACTCGATATCAACCGTCAAACACAGAGGGTGAAATGGAAATCCATGGACCGCACCAAATCTAATCCAAAACCACCTTTCCTAAATGGTTTTTTGAGTGAATTTGGTGGACGGCATGATTCTAATGTCAAAGTGGGCCCCGCCACTTGAACGCACGCCCAAGAAAACTAACTGCGTTGGGCCGTTATGTGATCAAAGACAAGGTCGGATCGAAGATCCGACCATCCAAAAACGAAGGTGGAGAGAAGGGTTTGATTCTCCTTCTATGCGGTCGAAATCACGGAATGGATGACCATTCGTCTCGGATTCAAATTCAAACGCAAAAGTTTGTGTGTCTTTGTTTGCGTAAAACATAGGGTGTGCAAATCTTTTGGGCAAATTACAATGCGTAAAGAGGGTGCGAACTCATTCTTCACGATCCCGGCCTATAAGAAAGAGTAGAGAGAGAGAGAGAGAGAGAGAGAGAGAGAGAGAGAGAGAGAGAGAGCCACGGTTGGGACGTTTTGGGGGGCTGGACGTGGAGCGAGGAGAGCTAGGCTGGAGGCAGACGTGGGAGAAAGTCGTAAACATTCAGGATCTGTGGAAGGAGGGGCTTCAGAGTAAACATTCAGGATCTGGAAGGAGGGGCTTCAGAGTAAGGGTTCTCTCGGTCAATGATGACAGCAGAAAAAAGGAAAAGAAAACTAAAAACCTAGAAACATGAGATCATAGTCATTACGACCGTTTACATTAGCCACCCATTCAATGATCAGATTTTTGGCTCTAAAACACACCGATTGAACCGAGGACTGATTATCATTAAAACATCTGTTATTTCTTTCCTCCCAGACAGACCACCATATGGCAAGGATCACCAATCTCCAAATCCGAGTTCTCTTTTTACCCAGTTTGAACCCATGCCAAGACGCTAACAAGTCAGAGGAGGAATATGGGAGACACCAACTGATTCTGAAACGCTTGAAGAATTCCGATCAGATCTGGAAAATAAACGAAGAGTGGACCAAGAGATGATCGACTGATTCTCCTTCTTTCATGCAGCAGAGACAAATATTGACGAGCTGCATACCCCTCTTTCTCAGATTATCAACTGTAAGGATCCAATTTTTTCCAGCCAACCAGCCAAAGCATAAGAATTTGGGGGGAGCTAGATACTTCCATAAAAATGGGGAAGAGGGGCCCGATGGACTGAGGGGAGGAGATAGAAAGGAGTAGAAGGATTTAACCGAGAAGACGCTGGTTTTTTCCGGAGACCAGATAATCTTATCTGGAGTGGCTTGGTTGAGCAGCGTCTTGGAGATGCAATCCAGGAGCTCCACGAACTCATTAACCTCCCAATCATGTAGATTTCTGGAGCACTTCACGTCCCAAACGATGTTGGCGTTGGAAACGGCAAAGCAGCTTGCAACAGGAATATTCTTAACTGGTGCCAAACGGTATATGCTCGGGAATCTGACGAACAGAGGCTCCTCACCCACCCACTGATCTTCCCAGAACCGAATGGCAGAACCGTTGCCGATCTCGAATCTGGTATTGTTGATAACTGCTTGTTTAGATCTCAGGATCCCTTTCCAAATAAATGAAGCCCTGTAGGTAGATGAGTCTTTGGTCCACCATCCTCCTATCCTCCTGGAGCCATACCATATTTACCTTTGATGAGAGAGTTCCAGAGAGCACCTTCCTCCGTACCCAATTTCCAAGTCCATTTTCTGAGGAGAGCCTGATTCATCATCTTCATATTTTGATACTAGCGACCCCTTCCTGGAAGTGTTTGCAGACCTCTTGCCAATCTAAGAGGTGCAGCTTCTTCTGGTTATCCTTCCCACACCACAGAAAATCACTTCGGAGCTTATCGATACGTTGATGAACCGCCAAAGGGCATCTGAACAACAACATATGGTAAATGGGGAGGTTCAATAGGGCTGCCTTAATGAGAGTAAGCCTACCTCCCAGCGATAAATATCGGCAGTTCCACCTAGCGAGGAATTTCTAGAATTTGTCTACTATTTTGTCCCACATCCGTTTCGGGGGAGGGCCACAGACCAGGGGAAGCCCCACAAATGTGGTCAGGAAGGAAGCAGGAGAACAGCCGAGCGAGGCAGCAAAGGAGGAAAGATCTGACTCCGATAAACTGACGTCGAAGATTTTTGATTTTGTCATATTTGTTCTCAATCCAAACACTGCCTCAAAGCACCGTAAGGTCGTGCGCAAGTTATCAATTAGAATTGGGTCAGCTTCAGAGAAGATGAGGGTGTCATCTACGAATTGAATGTGGGAGATCGGGGGGACACTCCTGACATTGCAATACCTCTGAGGATACCTTCATTTTGACCCCTAAGCAGCATTTGCGAGAGGGCCTTGCCCACCAACAGGAAGAGGAGGGGGGATAGTGGGTCCCCTTGTCGAATTCCCCTCGAACCTTGGAAGAACCCCTTAGGGGTGCCGTTGAGAAGGATTGAGAAGTGGGCTGATTCCATGCACTCTTTTATCCATCCTCTCCATCTAACGCCAAATCCCATACGGAGCATCATGTATTGGAGAAATCCCCAATCCACATGGTCGTACGCCTTTTCGATATCCAGCTTGCAGAAGAAACTCTTCCTTCCAAGTTTGTGGCACGAATGGAGACATTCATTAGCTATAAGGGCGCAGTCGACTATCTGTCTCCCCCTAATGAACGCGTTCTGGTTCTTGGATATCAGCTTCCCCATCACGTTCGACAGTCTGGTCGACAGGAATTTTGCCGGGATCTTGTATGGGCCCCTGATCAAGTTGATGGGTTTGAACTCGAAAAAGGAACTCGCGCCAGCTACTTTAGGAATTAGAGAGATGAAGGAAGCACCGATTCCTTTAGATAACCTACCCCTGTTGTGAAATTCAAGCAGGAATTCCATCAGGTCTTGGCGGATAATACTCCAAAAAGATTGGAAGAAAATCGATGGAAAGCCATCAGGGCCAGGGGATTTGTCTCCCCCAGCGATGCAATGGCCAGTTTGGCTTCTTCTTCAGAAAACGGAGCCTCCAGGAGGTCCGCCTCAAATCCATCGATGGTGTTGAAAGGAATACCATCTAATCAGGGTCTGTTCCACTCTTCGAAAGATTTAAAATGGAGAACGGCTTGTTCTGCCACATATTGGCTATGCTATGGAAATATTTGGTGTTCTTATTACCCTCGGATATCCATCTGGCCCTCGATTTCAACTTCCAAGAGACCTCATCTTCCAGAGCCCTGGCCGAGATCAATTGAATAATTTGGATTCTCCTGCCTAGGACTTCTGGGGTCATGAAGGACCCTTCGGCTTCAGAGTCAATGCGTTGAAGCTCCCCAAATAATGCTTCCATATCGACCTCCCGTTTACGAAGCTCTCCTTCCTTCCATTCCTTGAGTTTCTCCATGAGCATTCTGAGCTTGCAAGTAAGCCTATGGCCAATGAAGCCTTCGACTTAGAACTGAGTTTTGAAGAAAGCCATGGAAGAAAAGACATCTACCATGCATCATATTGGGATGTGGACCCTAGTTCCATCGCCTCTTAGTAAACATATAGTTGGTTGTTGGTGGTTGGTGGGTATACATTGTTAAATACCTAGAAGATAGATCAATTAAATGCTTAAAAGAGAGGTTGGTAGCAAAGGGATATACAAAAACTACCGATCTAAACTATGAAGAGACCTTTTCACCAGTAGCGAAGCTAAATTCTATGCAAGTGTTGATTTTAGTGGTAGTAAATAGGTCATGGCTTCTATATCAACTCAATGTCAAAAATGCATTTCCTAATGGTGATATGACAGATGAAGTTTACATGGAGCAACCTCCTAGGTTTGTTGCTCGCGGGGGGGGGGCGGGGAGGAAAAATCTGCGAGCTTTGAAAGGCTATTGATGAGGACATCCGCACACCATCTGTCTGAGTGTATGTGAGGAGAGCACTAGTATCTTTATGGGTAGGCGAACCATGCATGGCACCCACTAGGCCCGGATCATCATGAGCCACATCTCGAGGAGTATTAGGCCATTGATCTTCATCGATACATCGCTTCGACCGTTAGATCGCAATCGAGGACCATTATCACCGTTAGATCGAGATCCGACCACCTATGGGGCCCAATGGATAATATATAGTCCATTTGATGGCATAGATTTGTTTTAGGGTTTATTTTACATTATAGATCATTTATGAGCTTTATGTTACGTTTGTTTTTTTTTTTTTTTAGAGAGTGATTTGGTACAATGACAATAAGTAAAGGGCATTATTGTAAATTTCCATTGTTTGAGAAAATTAAAAGGGGTGGGGGGTCGAACCTCTCTAATGCTTTTGTTTGATACAAAAAACCCTCAAGTTCTCTCTCCTTGTTCATGATATTTGAAGATGGCATCCAAGTGATTTGGATTTAGGTTTGGTGCGAAGCCATTCCTCTCCAACGGAGGTGCGAAGCTTCCTTTTCTCTTCCCATCTTCTCTTTTCCCATTACTCAAAAGGTATTCTTCTCAAACTTTCATTTCTTTCTTCTTCCCTTTGACCCATACCCATCCGAAACTGTTTTTATCTTCTTCCTTTCATCATCCACGTATACCTAACCAAACTCAAACCCTTAAAATCATCAAACCCTAGCTAAAACCCTCAACATGTGTGGCCGTACGGCCACACATGTGAGCCATCCTTCAGCCCTACACCCCTCCTTGTTCCGCTTTGTTTCCTCATCAAAACCCTCAATCCCTAACCCTAATCTAAAACCTAGAACCCCAAATTTCCCAAATCCACTAAAGCATATGTCCATAATTTCCCTAATTGCCCTTAAACCCCAAATATCTAACCCACCAATCCTACAATTCCCATCAATTAGGACTTGAAAAACCCAAATCCTTAACCAATCAATCAAATTAAGCCCTAATATCAGTTTTCCCTAAATCCCATGAACCCTAGATTAACCTAAACCCTAATTGAGCAAACCCTAGGTTGTATTAGCTTCCCCTTTGAATTTAAAATTAGTTCATATGCTAATTGGATGTTTCTACATGCATAAGATCCTATCAATTAGTATTCAATGGTCATGCATTGCGTAGTTATTACATATGTGGCTTGAACTTCTCATAGTTAAATGTAATGTTTGAAATATCGGTATCGCGTTACATATCACACCCTTGGGATATGGATACGTATCGGTTATCGCATCGGATATATCGGTTGTATCACGTATATCGCTGCTATTGGAAACATGGGAAAACATTGAGAAATTGGTCAAATTTTTCAATGAAACTTCAGTGATTGTTAAAAAAGACATCAATACACTTATAAATCAAAACATTACAAAAAACAAGTGCACATAATAGTTTTTCTTTGTATGGGGTCCTAATCTATATGTTGTCTAACGGAATTGATTTAAGTACATTCAAAATCTATTCATATAATTTATAAATGTAAGAAGACGTGTGGAAACACAAGCAATACATTCAAAAGCAAAAGAAGAATCACTAGATCAGGTCACATACATGTTTGATTAATGTTTGGACACAAAGATAGCAACCGATTTGCGAGAAAGAGGGAAATTTTGATTTTTTTTTTTTTTAAATTCCGTAATTCGGACAATCTCCTCCAAATCTAGAAATCGAAGCTCTCATTCCATGATTTTTCATGCAATTTGACACCGATTTAACATGATTTACAGAAAAAAAGGATCGAAAATGCTCACCGAATTGAACATGTGGGATCTATCCCGCTACTTGTGTATTTCGTATCGCACAGGTGGGATACAAGATACATCGTGGGTTATATCAGCCGATATCGTTGATACTTAAAAACACTGGTTAAATGCTCGATTCTTGATATATGTGATGATTTAGCATAGTTCGTGAATTTTAATTATTTAGATTAAATCATTGATTAATCTCACTTGTTTATTTAGTCAAGCGCATGCGTCCTACATCAAATTTGGTATCGGAGACAGGTTTAGCATAGGCTATTTAGCATGGGCTAATTGAATGTTTCTACATCCATAAGATCCTATCAATTAGTGTTCAATGGCCATGCATTGCGTAGTTATTACATATGTCGCTTGAATTTCGCATAGTTAAATGCTCGATTCGTTATATATGTGATGATTTAGCATAGTTTGTGAATTTTAATTATTTGCATTAAATCATTGATTAATCTCACTTGTTTATTTAGTCATGTCCATGCGTCTGTGAGGTGATTGATTTCAGTTTTTATCACTACAAAGTAGATCATTTTGTCTTTATAAAGAACAACTTAAGAGGAATGGTGGCATTGATTAATGTGTTGATGACATCATTATTACTGGTAATGATGAAGTTTGCATATAAGAAGTCAAGAGCATATCCAAGAGTAGTTTCAAATGAAAGATCTTGGGTTGCTGAGATGCTTTTTCGGATTGAGGTGGTCCAATCTGTCATGGGATCAATTGATCTCAAAGCATGCTATGGACTTATTGGGAGAGACCAGACTAATGGAGTGCAAACCTTATGATACTCTAATGGACCTAAATAGGAAACTGACAAGATGATCATGGAGAGTTTTTTGAAGATCCTGAGAGGTACATGAGACTTGTTAGAAAACTTATTTATTTGACTGTTTCTCGGCCAGACATCTCTTATGTGGTCAAGGTGGTTAGAAGGCTTATGCATAGACCATGAGTTTAGCACTAGAATGCAATTCGACATATTCTACACCATATAAAGCGAGCTCTAGGATATGGACTCATTTGTAGATCTCATGGACATCTCCGGGTTGAATTTTACGCAGATATTGACTGGGCCAAATTAGTGGTAGAGAAAATCTACCTCAGGATATTGCACATTTATTGGAGGGAACTTGGTGACTTGGAGAGGCAAGAAACAAACACTTGTTGCAAGGTCAAGCATTACGGCAGAATATAGAGCTCTTGTTCATGTTGTCAGTGAGCTCTTAATGGGGACATCATGCGCACACGCACACCCCCCTACGCACGTATGCAAGGAGGAGGAGGGCCCCACCATCAATCTAGATCGATGACGACGTCCAAGGAGGGCCTCCTAGTTAGAGGGCTGCGTTTTGGTTAGTTGGAGTGGACCCGATAGTCATATAAAGCCCACCATGGGTTCTCATGATCGTGGCCCACGATTCTAATTAGTTTAGTACTTTGGGTTTTGCTTATTATTGTTATTAGGAATATCATAGACGGTTTAGATTATTTTAATTAGTTGTTATTTTTTATTACTTCGTCTCCAAGTAATAGGATGCGCACATGACGCGAGTTTTGGGGTATAGGGTTTTATTATAAATAGGCACCCCGTGTAGTCTTTTTATTTATTGAAGATTAATAAAATTTCTGCATTTTTTCTGCTCCTCTAAATTTCTGAGTTATGGAGATTCAATTGGATGTGAAACCCTCCCTTCCTCGAAGGGTTGACTACCGTGGTGCGAAGCCACACCTATCCCGATTTGCCCCCACCTTCTACCATCCATATTTCTCTTTTTTTGCGATCATCCCATCTGCAAATCCATCAATATTTGCAGATATTTCCCATCTACAGCAAATTTCTGGAATCTGGCCCTGCAGGAGGGCTGGAACTTCGACAAAGCACCACGCACCGACCGTATATCGGATCGGCCCGAAAATCAAAGGTTTTGGAGCCCACCCCTGGCCGACCAGACCCAAGAAGTCGCCTTCCGAGTTCATGGCCCCCATGCACGTGCGGCCAGGCCCCTGCACACGTGCGTCAGGTCTGGCCTATTGTCCGCGCGCGTGGACTGTCGTCAAGTCCAGTTTTTTTCCTCTTTCATTCCTCTCTTGCTTACTTTCATAACCCAACCCTAGATTGCATTAATTCCAATTTATTTGCCCCTTTTTCCTAACCCTAGGATTCTTCGAATTGATACATGTGAATCCCTTGGATTGGGGACATATTTCTATGCATGTGTGGATGAATTTACTTCCCTTTGAGTATTGTTTGGTCCATAATTTTTATTGATCCAGCCCTAACATGTGTAGGCCTGGACCCGCATAGATTCCCTTTGATTGAATGCTTGAACTTTTGTGTGAGATATGGAATTTTGTATAATTGTTTCTGAACTAACGTGATCAAAAGCCTGAAAATCTTGCACATCATATTTGAATTTCATGTCTTACATCAGCTCTTGTGGATCAAGTCTCTTTTATAAGAATTACACATATTTAGTGGGGAAACAATAACTTTCTATCATAACAATGAAGCAACAAAACAGCTAGTAATCCAATTTTTCATAAAAGAAGAAGGCATATTAAGGTAGATTGTCATTTTATTCGGGAGAAGATAGCATCCGAGGAAGTTGTTGTTGAATATGTGCACTGCAAAGAGCAGTTGACAAACATCTTCACCAAACCACTACCATTCTCTCACAGTTCAGTTATAAGTCACACAATGAGCATGTTGGACATCTATGAGCCAGCTTAAGGGGGAGTGTTGAAAAACAAGTAGGCTTGGCCCATTGGGCTTTATTTTCTAATAATAAAAAAGGGGTTAGGGACATCAAACCCTAGACCTAATCTCTCTTTCCTCACACGTCTCTCTTAACTTCAGTTCTCCTCATCTCTCTTTATCTTCCTTCTCCCTCATGTTCTCCATTGTTGTCTCCATTGGCAACCATTAAACCCATTGGATTTCTTCAGCAACAATGTTAGAATTTGATTCTCTGATCACATTAACGATGATGACGAAAATGATGACAATGCTATGAAGATAAAATGAATTTGAGACAAGGAATGCAAGCTCGTGTGCACTCTTATGGAGGAGCACGATTTTCAAAATAGGTTATTATGGGGCATTGATGAAGAGCATGTCGGAAGGCAAAAGCATAAATAGTTGCCAAGGGGCCCTAATTGCTCCTAGTAGAGACAAGGTGGGTCTTATGGATCCATATTCAGTCAAGATGTAAGTGTGATGCATTTGACGATGCATTTAGCTAGAATTAAGAAGTTAATGAGAGAGTGGGGTGATGCATTTCGAGGTGGTTCCATTTTAATCATATTCCTCCAAATGTGGCTGCGTTTTATATCATCAACTCATTATTGATGTCACGACTAACACAGACCCAAGAGGTAACGGCTCAATGTCATATGAAATTCGCAAAAAACATGTAAATGTCTCAATGAATAACTTAAAACTTACATAAGTACTAACTGATAGATTTAGTAAAATATGGAGCATGCGTGGGTCAAACAACCAGTTTCTCTAGAAGCTCGAGTTGTCAAAGGATGGCATATCAATGTATATCAAGGGAACCTAACACTCTAACACTCCACACGTGTGGGGTAGAACTCCGCACGGGAACATACTGACGAGGGTGGAGGGACATTCACACCATAAATAGGCCGGGCTTGATTTCCCGGTCCCTGGGCTAGACCTAATTTTCCTAACCCTCGTGGGAGAATAATATATTACCGAGGCATATTTGCTGCTCTCGGGATTCGAACATAGGACCTTCCTCTTTGATCCCATGCAAACAACTAGTTTCTCTAAAAGCTTGAGCCGTTAGAGGATCATGTATCAATGTATATCAAGGGACCTTAACACTAACAATGTGATGGGTGGACTGAACCACAAAGAAATCAAGAATTAATTGTTTGGCATACTTGATGCAAGGATTTGGAAGTTGTTGCATTTAGTCATCCTAAAGATGTCAACTATATATTTGAGCTCCTCAATGAGATTATGGATGAGATAGGTGAACATTTGGTATACTACTTGTCACGGGTAATGTGGTCAGTTTCAGGGCAATTGGCAAAAATGCTGATGGAAAAGAGGAAATACCTCTTTTGAACTCCTAGCCTAGTACACTACATTGACCTTTTGATTGAGGCATTGGAAAGATGCATGGGTCCAAGAGATTGTTGAGACAATAAAGATGATCACCTACTTCATCTACAATCATAATTGGTTGGTAACTGCTTGAGGCATTGGAAAGATGAAGGAGGTCCAAGAGATTTTTGAGACAATAAAGATGACCACCAGCTTCATTTACAATCATAATAGGTTGGTAACCTTGAGTCATACCAAAAATCAGGAGTTGCTTCCACCGCATCACCAAATTCATGACAAACTTCATCTTCCTTGGAAAGCAGATGCATATAGTCGACCCTTATGTAAAAGTTCACTTCTAAAGAGTGGCTCAATTTGAAGCTAGCAAGGGCAAAAGGTGTGGGAAGCAGGCAGCCACAATGATAGAATAGATGGTTTATGGACAAAAGTCATGGAGATGTTATATTGATTGAACCCCTATTCAAAGTGCTAAAGTTGGTAAATGGGTATCTCAAATCAATAGTGGGGTACATGCATGATGCGATGGATCGTGCAAAGCTCGAAATGATAGTAAACAATATATATATGTGTGTGTGTGTGTGTGTGTGTGTGTGTGTGTGTGTGTGGGAAATGGTACTATGAGGTTGACCTCATGGGAACTTCCCATTAGGTTGAGCTGTGTGGGCCCCACCGTGATGTGTGTTGAATATCTACCCCATCAGGTAGATGCACCATTCCATGGTGGTCCACGGGCTTAAAAATCAAGTCAATCCATGACTTGAGTGGGCCACACCACATACAATTGTTGAGAGGGGTTACCTTCCCATTAAAACATTCATAATCATTTATTGGTCCCACTTGGATGAGGGGTCAGACAAAGTTTCAGCTGCATCCAAAGCGCAAGTGGGCCCCACCAAGTGCTTACATATGTTTTAGGAATGTCTGCACATGGTTTTAGATGGTCTGGCCCACCTAAGTTCCATATACGGCTTATTTTTGGGATATCCCATAACCTAAAGGGGACCCATCAAATGCACAATGTTGATGTTCGACACACATCATGGTGGAGCGTACAAAGCTCGACCTCATGGGAACTTCCCATGAGGTCAACCTCATAGTACCATTTCCCTTTATATATATATATATATATATATATATATATATATATATATAGATATAGATATATATATAGAGAGAGACATATAGAGAGAGAGAGAGAGAGAGAGAGAGAGAGAGGAATGCTCACCTACGCACCTTTGCACACGTGTCATGGGCACAGAATCTGAACCGTCATGCGTGATACGCACCCCTTAAAACCTCACAAGACCAACTTTCAGCCCGATACATAACTCTAGTGGGCCATGGCAAAAGGAAACAGTTTCCTCCCTTGATTTGCATCTCTCTTTGCTATGGCCCACTATTGGATCAGGCTGGAAATTGGGCTTGTGAGGTTTCATGGGGAGCCACATCATGTGGACCATTCAAATTTTGTGCCCATGACACATGCAAAGGTGTGTAGGTGAGCATTCCTCTCTCTCTCTCTCTCTCTCTCTCTCTCTCTCTCTCTCTCTCTCTCTCTCTATATATATATATATATATATATATATATATATCTTATCAACAAGAAAGGGAATGGACAATTTCATCAGGATATTCATGTTGCGAGTAATGATTATTACTTTGTTTTTTTGCTTTTGAGTTTTGGTTGTGCTTTAATGTATTTTTTTTATTCAATAAGACCATTTTGGCAGCGTACTTCGAAATTGTGCTTGTTACTATGAAATGAATTTCTCAACCCATATAGAAGTGTTGAGAGGCGTTCACAATGTGATTTGCAGATTAAAACAGAACCTTGGTGCACAGGCTATGGCCACAAATCAGGTATATATCAGCATCATGTTTGTAAAATAAAAGAGCACCCGTATATAAAGTTATATAGAGTACGTACATAATGCCACCTTAATCTTTAGTGACACGATTCATAGATTCAATAAGAATCTTTTTAATAGTAGTTTAAACTTAAGTGTTAACCTTCTTTTTTTTTGGTTTTTTAAATTTAATAAGAATCTTTTTTCAGCCGACTAATAGGGTGAACTATGGAGTAGATACTCTTTGAGTCAAAAAGATTGTCATGAGGATCTTGAGTTAGACTTCCTCTTCCTCGGGCTGTGAGAGAAACTGGAGCATGTTCTCTCCCATACACACAAGGCAAAGAAAGTAGCTGAGGTCTGTTAAGCTTGAGAAGTCAGCATATGCATAATAAAATCTCATATTATGGATAAAAATAGAACAAAAAACAAGTTTTATGATCCAATTAAATTTGGGTTATATGCTTCATCATGTGAATACCTCACTAAGAGGAAACAACCTATAGTGTCCAATCTTAAGTATAGTCGTGATTCTCGTGAAGCAGCAATAGCTACTGGTGTAAGAGTAGGAAGGTTCTGTTTCAAAATGCAAATAAGTAAGAATAGGTAGGAAATGGGAGTGGAAATGAGAGTCTGAAGCACGATTCAAAGTGGCAGGGTCACCTAGTTAGAAGTAGTGTTTTCAGTATCTTGTGATATCATTGATATATTCCACGATATATCTCTAAGTGCGATATCAAAGAGATAAAAGGAAACAGTCGTTGTTTTGTCTAGAAAATCATCAAATTTTCACAAAAAGCTACCTTTTGTTTTTTTGTTTGTTTGCAAAAAAGCAAAACAAAAAAACTTTTTCCTAGTTCAATGTGAGGTGATTTCAAATAGTCCACTCTAGTTTGTTAAAAGAAAATCTTTGAATTTTCTTTCCGAAATCGCGATCAAAAGCTTCTTAGGACCGGATTCTGAAATGTTATTTTTTTAGTATTGATTCGTTTTTTTTTTTTTCATTATTAGATGTTGTAAATAGTGTCAAATGGTAAGAACCATGATTCTTTATGTTTTGCATGAAATATTATGGATTTTGAGCTTCAATTTTAAGATTTGGGGAAGCTCGGCCAAGTTGCCGAAAATAAGGGTAAAACGGAAATTTCCCTATGTTTTTTTACAAAATCGGTTGCAATCTTAGTGTCCAAACATGAAACAAAACATGTATTTAATATAACTTGATCCACACGTTCTTGACAATTTGGGGATTTTTAGGAAAAAAAAAAAAAAACTAATTCAAAAATGTTAAAGTATTTTTCTCGAAATCCACAAGTATATTTCTAGTTTTCTACTTTTGAATGCAATGCTTGTGTTTCTAATTCTATACATGTCTTCTAACATTTATAAATCTTATGAAATGACTTTCAATATAGTTGTATCAGTTCAGTCAGACAACACAGATTAGGACCCTATAGAAAGGAAACCTATTATATGCACTTGTTTTTTGTGATTTTTTAATTTTTTTTTTTTTTTTTTTTTAAGTGTGTATTAGTCCTTTTTAACAATCCTTGAAGATTAGGACCCTATACAAAGGAAACCTATTATATGCTCTTGTTTTTTGTGATTTTTTTATTTCTAAGTGTGTATTAGTCTTTTTTTAACAATTCCTAAAGTTTCGTTGAAAAATTCAACCAATTTCCCAATGTATCCCCATGTTTTCCAACAAAAATAACAAATTACGTGATACAAGCAATAAATCATGTGTGATAACCGATATGAATTCATATCCCAATAATGCATGTTTTCCAACAAAAATAACAAATTACGTGATACATAATAATGAAACAGAAAAAATTGGTTGGAAGGATCTTGTAACTAACAGTGTAGGTTTTTTGAAGAATAAAAACTTAAATATGGATGACATAGATATACCAATTGTTGCAACCTGACAACGATGGCATAAGAATTGAGAATGGTCAAGTGTCGCAACTTGTACTTAAGAATCCTAGCCACAGTCAATCGATGATGGTGAAAACAATGAAGGGCATAGCCCTAATAGCAGTACTGGTGCTACTCCTGATTTTGGTGACAGTAGCAATGATGTCCCGTCTAGTAGTGATAATGTTGATGGCAAGAGCTCAGGAGATGCATGTGGTAGTGGAGGTGGCATCCACATATATGATACTGAACGGGTGACCATTGTGACTGGAGACTTCACAAGGATGTTGGATACCCTCCTTGCCTACCAGGTATTGGTTGTTGTAATCAGTGTTTAAATTATCGGCGATATTATCGAAATATCGCCAATAATATCGGTGTCGTTGCACCGGCGAAACCGAAACCCCAGTTTTTCGTTTCTCTACGGAATATCGACGAAATATCTGCGAAATTTTCAATATGGTCGATAATTTGGATTCTCGCCGAGAATATCGACTGTATCCTTGCATAAATACGTAAAAATCGGAAAAAAGTTTACAAAATAAAAATAAAAATCTTTGATTTTAATAATACCTGGTTATCGCCGATGAAAATCTCGAGATCTTCTCGGATGCCAGAGGTTTTTTTTTTAATTGGGGATGAGGGAGAGGGATTTTCGGGTTGAAAATCCAGAGATATGGGTGGAAAGGAGAGGAATTTTTGAAATTTTAGGTTGAGGGAGAGAGATTTTCGATGTTTAAGTGAAATTGGGGATCGGGCTCGGCTTTGACGGACGTGGATTAGATACTTGACAGGTTGAGTAGCGAGTCGTCTACGTCACCAAGTTCTAGTGGGGCCCACTATGATGTATGTGTCATATCCACACCGTCCATCCATTTTGAGATATCATTTTAATTCATGAGCCAAAGAACGAGGCGGGATAAAAATTATTATTTTGCAGTGGACCCCATCACGAAAAATAGTGGGAGAGTGATTCCCACCATTGAAACTATCTAAGGCCCACCGTAATGTTTATTTGAAAACCAACCTTTTTGAAAAGTTAAAAAAGACATGAAATAAGTGAAAACACAAATATCGGCTTGATCTAAAACTTTTGTGGCCTTTAGAAGTTTTTAACGGTGGGCGTCACTTTGTCCCCAACTGCTTTTACTATCTTTGAAAAATCCACTGAAACTTTAGGATTTAACTCAATCTTTGGATATTGCCCTAAAATGATCTCCCCAAATGGATGGAAGGTGTGGATACAATACATACATCATGATGTGGCCCACACGTAACTTGGTGACGTCACCACAATCCCGGTCTACATTTGCTCCATCCGTGCCAGGCTTTAACGGTGTAGGTCGGTGCTCCGTGGGCCCCACCATGATGCATCTGTTGTATCCATGCTTCACATTAATTTTAAAATATTATTTTAGATCTTGATGCAAAACATGAGGTAGATCTAAAACTCAGGTGGACCACACCACGGGAAAACAGTAGTGATTAAATGTCCACCATTTGTTTGTTTCCTGTGGTGTGGTCTACTTGAGTTTTTTATATTCTTCTGTTTCATAGTAAAGCCATAAAATTATGTGTTAAAATGGATGAACGGAGTGGATGAAATAAATAAATAATGGTGGACCCCACATGGACCTCAACATGAGGAAGCGGATTAGCTACGTAACAAGTTGAGCCGCGGCGGTTTAGATACGGACAAGGTTAGTAGCCAAATAGCTATTGAAGTGACGTCACCAAGCTCTGTGGACCCCACCATGATGCATGTGTTATATCCATACCGTCCATCCATTTGGAGTGATCTTTTTATGGCATTAGAAAAATAATGAGATAGATCTAAAGTTCAAGTGGATCCCACCATAGAAAACAGTGGGGACAATGACATCCACCGTTCATAACTTCTTAGGGCATTATCCAAAAAATGAATCATATCCAAGTTATATGAACGGTTCAAAGAAGATCAAAGTTACATGGGCCCCACAGTGATGTATTTATTATATCTACACGGTTAATCTATTGTTAGAGATCATTTTAGAGCATTATCCAAAAAATGAATCATATCCAAGGATGACATCACCGTAGGGCCTATGAAGGTTTCAATGGTGGAAATATCTACACAGTTAATCTATTAACAGCTTGGATGACAAATAGACATCACTGTAGGGCCTAGGAAGGTTTCAACGGTGGAAGTCATTATTCCCACTGTTTCCTGTGGTATGATCTACTTGAGATTTGGAAATGGTTCAACCTTGGGCTCAACTCCTTAAATGAGTTGAAAAAACGTATGGACGGTGTGGATAAACCACTTATTTTCATGGTGGGCCCCACTTATTATTTAATGCATTCTAATAATGATTTTTTCATTCCTAAATATGTAACTCTGTGTATTCAGGTATGTCCTGAAGTTTTGCTGAAAAATTTCATCATTTTCCCCATATTTTCCTCTTTTTTCCCGTATTTCCAGTTATCAGCGATATTATCGGCGATAACAATATTATATCTTTATCTCTGGCCAGCGAAACTTGTAGCGATACCAACAACTCGAACACTGGTTGTAATGCACCAACGAGACCAAGTCCGCCGATCAAGCAAATGTCATATCATACTGCTGGACAAGGGTATGGATGATCCTATGCCTATGGGCCTTATGGATATGGAGGATACCCCGAGATTGATGATGTCAATAAATAACAATATGGACCAAGCAAAGATATGGAAATGCTCCTTGCACCAAAGTAGTTACACCAACAAATGGGCCAATATGGATGGAGAACCCACTAAGCAGTAGCAGTTGGAGCACAATCTCAGTCTCAATCCCCAGGTGAGGCATTGACTCTATTGATTTGATCTTCAAGTATGGACAAGGACTCCGGTATCCTTACCCATATCTTAGAGATGAGATGGAGATAGAGATAGGTTTCAGCATGCACACAACTCCCTTTTTGTATTTATTGACACCATATACATTTCGTCTTGCTCCCAATTCCATGTGTTTGCTGGTTAATTTATTAATAAATCACTTCAGTTCTATGTTTAAATTTATCAATTATTTCATACGAATATGGTGAATGCATGTAAAGATATTTCGATTTGTTAGATTTGTCTAAATATAGGTTTTTAATTTTTCCTATATTTTGATTATTTTTTTTCAATATTTCCATTTTTTTTTTTTCTAATTTTATGATACAAAACAAGTCACACTTTGAAGACAACACCCCGAACGATGTTAGGAAAGGGATCCCAGGAAGATACAGGGAATATTAAAGACGTGTATGGATGTGTTGATACATGAGTGAGAATGACTTGAAGTGAGACAAATGCATTCCTAGTGGTGGCAGGTCACTGTCATGGGGTTCATTAAGTCTTTAACTGATCACACTCGCAATAAATGAATTAACCAGCAGTAACTAGAATGCAACTTTAGTTGGATAGAAATAGTCAAAGGCGCAAGGCTTTAGTAAGACTTGATGGGTAGGAGATTCCTTTCACTAGTATTATTATTATTTTGGGGGGGGGGGGGGGTGTTGTTACTGTGAAATATTGTGGAATAAGCAATCAACCAGTCCATTTGCACCTGCTCTTACTTGAAAAATGAAGCACTTTTTTAGGCTATATATATTATTTATAATATTTCCCTATTTTTAATTTAAAAAACAGAAGTATCGTGTAGGTTGCGCTACACACAACATAGCCTACACTATATGCAATAGACAGTTGAACGCTATGCAACATGCTAAATGCTATTTAAAACACTGGTTTATGTACATCTCTCTCTCTCTCTCTCTCTCTCCCCCCCCCCACCAAACAAACCACCTACATATACAGATCAAATGGTTTAAAAAATAAAAATAAAAAAAAAGAAAAGAATAAAAAAGAAGGAAATATTCTGAATTCAAAGAACAAATTGCCAACAATCTTAGGAAAGAAATGTCCAATCAATAATACAGTAGCTGTTAGCACAGGCATGGTACCAGGCAGGTTCTTCTAAGTTGAATAAGTTGTGTCATTTATATCCAATTTACACTTTGCATACATGTAGAACAGTCTAGCCAATCTGAATGTTCAATTTATAGGGTCCATTATGCATGAATCATGCCAGGAAATTACACATGTATATGTGACTGTACCGGGTTGTCTTTAAGAGTGCTGTTTCACCAATATCCAATGTGTTTGTACACGCATGCATGTGAAAATTGTATATTTGCATATCATAAATGTTTATTCATTTATTTAATATTTTCGCCAAAAACATTCATGGGAGTTTTACCTTAACAACCGAAGAATGGTGAGAATACTTATTGAATGGCTGAGACATATCAGCAAACCAGCTGTCCAGTTTGTCTTTCATTTTACCATCAGTCTGCTTCATAGAAGCATGCATCATTAAAACCACAAAACCAAATCCAGAAATAGCTCAATAACTTTAGAGTGATTTGTATGACTAAGAGACTTATTAACTAAACAGATCACAGATACATGAAAAAAATGGTTACCAAGTCAGAACAAACTAATTATTGAACGAATTACTGATTTTATCGCATATGAATTTTACAATCTGAAAAACAAGTGAAACACTAAAAGCTCAAACAACAAGAAATGCTCACTAGAATCCTATCTCATTACATTTTATTTTTCATTTTTGACAAATCCTTTCTCAGAATATTGACAGAAGAAATCATTAGCCATCTCATACATCAAAAAACGCAAACAATACAATGGATGACAATTTGTTCTGGGCATAGTCTATGCACATTCTCTATCCAACTAAGAAGCATCTCTTGAGGAATCTTGCCTAGACTTCTGTCTATGGCTACAGTTGAGAGTGTTAAGCACACTGTATAAGAAGTACAATGACATGTCTTCTATGAGAAAAATATGGTTAAGCGTAAGTGATTGGTACCAGTCACTTGTTACATACTAAGGAATGTTTGGACTCAAGGACCAAGGTGTTCAATAACAGTTAGGTAATGGCCATTGCGTAATAATAACAGTCCATACCAAATGTAGGACAATTAACCACTTGCTCTAAAAGCACAAACGGATAGAGAGTGGCGAATCAATCCCTTTATCTCATAGCTCAAGCTCCACATCGCATATGTTAGGACCTCGGCCGAACCCTCTCGTGGGCCCCACTTCACATGGGTTTCTGCTTCACACGGGCCACCCACCCTGAGTGTCCCCCCATCCCACAGGCTACCCCACTTGAGCCAGGTGTGAAAATGCCCCTACATTAATCGCCCCCCGTGAGGAGTCTCGAACACGAGACCTCCCGCTTTGATACCATTTTGATTAGGACAATTAACCACTTGCTCTAAAAGCTCGAACTGATAGAGTGGCGAATCGATCTCATTATCTCAAAGCCTAGGCTCCACATCGCATGGGTTAGGACCTCGGCCGAACCCCCTCGTGGGCCCCACTTCACATGGATTTCCACTTCACATGGGCCACCCACCCCGAGTGTGTCCCCGAATCCCATATGCTACCCCGCTCGAGCCTGGTGCGAAAATGTCACTGCATTAATACCATTACAGGATATGGGGCCGTAACACCCATTATAAACATTTTAGACCATAACGGCCATTGAGAGGGGGTAACAGTCCAACGTAAATGGGCATATAAAAACAGTTGCTGTTTTTTTTTTTTTTTTTTTTCCACTTTTTTCCTCCAGTTTTTGTGATTTTTGTTCATGGGTGTTTCTAAGCTAATTTCAACTAGCCTTATGCAATCTTTCGAGTAGCCATTTCCAAGAATTGAAGCTCCGGGGACCAAACTTATGAAATTTCAAAAAATAGGTTAAAAATATATATATATATATGTGTGTGTGTGTGTGTGTGTCGGGGGGGGGGGGGGGGGGGAAGGTTCTATGCGGTCAGGCTCATGGGGACTTCTCATGAGATCGAGCTATGTGGGCCCCACCGTGATGTCTGTCGAACATCAACACCGGATGGGTCCCCTTTAAATTATGGGATATCCCAAAAATCAGTCGTAAACGGAACTCAGGTGGGCCATACCATCTAAAATCATGTCAAGACATGCCTAAAACATATAAAAGCACTTGGTGGGGCCCACCTGAAATTTCGATGTGTCTGAAACTTGGTCTGACCCCTCATCCACGTGGGAAACCCATAATGGATGGGCTGGATTTGTGAACCACATTTCAGTGGGCCCAAAAATTGATTATGAATGTTTTAATGGAAGGGTACGTTGCGCAGCACGCCAACAACGCAGTGAACCGAGATCCAATCTCAAGTCTCACCCATAAACGATAAACAAGAAGAAATATAAACCAGAAAAAGAATCAAAGCATTCCAAACAAACCACAAGACAAGATATACGTGGAAAAACCCCAACAAGGGTAAAAAACCACGAATGCAAACTTCCACTATGAAGAAAAACGAAGATTACAAGGGAATATACTAACCTCTACCTTGGAAGTACATAGAAAACCCTTTGCCCACACTTTAAAACTATTTCTCATAGGGACACCTATTTATAGTTTAGGCAACTTCCCTTTCGCACCCTTACTAAAATCGACTCAAATTTCCACAATCCGCATCAAATTCAGAAACGAATCTGCGTAACCTCGACTGGTCGAGTCGAGCAGGCCCGCACCGATCGAGCGGACCTACAACCGGCGAGCATGGGCCATGGCCGAGCATCTCGGAACCCAAAATCTGATGCTTGCTAGACTTTGAGTCGACCAGTCCACGACTGGTTGAGTGGGGCACTCGACCGGTCGAGCAACCCCCAAATGTGGCTCCACATCTCAACAATATCCTACTTGGAGACACATCGCTGTAAACCTTCGTCTTCTACATCCAGAGTGCATCGCCTCCCCGTCTTCAAGCCTGAAGACCAATCAAAGCTGAACAAAGCTTCAGCTTCTCCTGTGTGACCGCCTTGGTCAGCATATCCGCAGGATTCTTACTTGTATGAATCTTCTCCAGAGCAATCAATCCATCTTCCAATAACGAACGTATGAAGTGATATCTGATGGCAATTTGCTTGGTCCTTGAATGAAAAGCTGAATTCTTAGACAAGTGTATTGCACTCTGACTGTCAATGTACAGCTTGTAATCTGCTTGCTTCTTACCCAACTCTTCCATAAAACCATGCATCCACACCATCTCTTTGCACGCTTCTGTAACCGCAACATATTCTGCTTGTCATACTAATAGATATTATCTTCTGTAACTGAGAGACCCAACTGATTGCAGCACTACTTAGAGAAAAAACATGACATGTAGTGCTTCTGCTGTCGATATCTCCTGCCAAATCTGAATCCACGTAGCCTTGTAACTTGATTTCCGATCCACCATAACACAGCCCTACATCCTTAGTACCGACAAGGTATCTAAGGATCCACTTCACAGCTTCCCAATGTTCCTTCCCGGGGTTGTTCATGAACCTGCTAACAACTCCTACTGCTTGAGCAATGTCTGGTCTCGTGCTCACCATAGCATACATGAGACTCCCTATAGCTGACGCGTATAGGACTTTAGTCATGTAGTCCCGTTCCTCCTGTGTCTTTGCACCTTGTTCCTTAGATAGCTTGAAGTGGTTGGCTAATGGAGTGCTAACTGGCTTAACACCTCCCATATTGAATCGATCAAGTACCTTGGCTATATATTCTACCTGTGTCAAAACCAGTTTCTTGTTTTCCCTGTCACGCTTTATCCTCATGCCTAGGATTTGTTTTGTTACTCCTAAATCCTTCATAGCAAATTCTCTAGACAATTGTCTTTTGAGATCTGAGATGTCCTTCATGCTTGAACCGGCTACAAACATATCATCAACATACAGAAGAATGATGATGTACGACGTATCAAACTTCTTCAAATAACAACAGTGGTCTGCATGACATCTCCTAAAACCGTTTCCCGACACGAAACTGTCGAACTTATTGTACCACTGCCTCGGGGCCTGCTTCAAGCCATATAGACCATTTTTCAATCTACACACCTTGTTCTCCTTTCCTGGTGTCACGTATCATGTCGGCAAATGCATATATCTCTTCTTCAAGGTCCCCATGAAGAAAGGTTGTCTTAACATCTAACTGCTCTAGATGTAAGCCCTCTGTAGCCACTATACTTAAGACCATACGAATCGTAGACATTTTCACCACAGGTGAAAATATTTCAGTGAAGTCGATACCTGCCTTTTGTTGAAACCCTTTCACAACCAATCTAGCCTTGTACCGTTTTAAACTATCGTGCTCCTCCTTCGGTCTGTAAACCCACTTGTTATGAAGAGCTTTCTTACCCTTGGGTAGAATGACTAGCTCCCATGTAAGATTAGACTCAAGAGAGTCCATCTCATCATCCATGGCCTGCTCCCACTTAACCCATGTATCCAACTGTAATGCCTCTTCAAAATACTTTGGTTCACCATTATCTGTCAGCAGTAGATAATGTAAAGAGGGTGAGTATCGGACTGTGGGTCTCCTCTCCTGAGTAGACCTCACAACCGGTGTATGCGGCTCTGCCTCATAATGCTCCTGTGCATGATCATCCTGTGGCAATGTAACACCCGTGTCTGGTAACTCTTCCAACTCTACGAATTCTTTTTTCTCGGCCTTATTTTCCTACACACTGTCCTTATGCATCACTTTTTCATTGAAGACAACATCCTTGCTTCTGATGATTTTCCTATTTTCTGCATCCCAAAACCTGTAGCCAAAATCATGTTGCTCGTATCCTATAGACGTGCCCCTCATGGACTTCACATCCAGCTTGTTTCTGTGCTCTGCATCAATGTGAACATATGAAGTGCAACCGAACACTCTGAGATGTACAAGGTTCACTTCTTTCCCAGTCCACATTTCTTCTAGTAGCCCACCATCCAATGGTGCTGAGGGACTTTTATTGATGAGATATACGGCAGTATTCACAGCATTTGCTCAAAAGGTCTTGGGCAACCCTGCAGGTAACCTCATGCTCCTGGCGCGCTCAAGGATGGTCCTGTTAATGTGCTTAGTCACACAATTTTGCTGTGGTGTCCCTGGAATCGTTTTCTTATGTTTGATTCCATTTGCTGCACAATACTCCTCAAATCTCTTATCACAGTACTCTCCCTCATTATCAGATCTGAGACATTTTACTGTTTTACCTGTCTCGTTTTCTACCATAACTTTCCACTTCTTAAATACATCAAATACATCAGATTTATGTTTTCAAAAACACACCCACAGTTTTCTACTATCATCCTCAATAAAGGAAACAAAATAACGTGAGCCACCAAAAGATAATACCTGTGCCGGTCCCCACACATCAGTGTGTACAAGCTCCAACAGATGCGTCTTTGGAGCATGTCCCGTCTTCTTGAAGCTTACCCTCTTCTGCTTGTCATACATGCAGTCCTCGCAGAATTCTAAGTCAATAGACTTCAGCCCTGGTAGTTTCCCTTTAGACAATATCACTTTTATCCATTTCTCACTCATATGTCTCAACCTCTGATGCCATAACTGCCCATTCATTCCAGTTGATGCGACTGCGAGGGAACTATATGATCTTGAAGTCACGTACAAAGTACGTTCCTTCTTTCCTTGAGATATCACCAAGGCACCTTTTGTGATCTTTCAGGAATCACTAGTGAAGGTCGTCACATAACCGGTATCGGCCAACTGCCCCACTGAGATCAAGTTACGTTTCAAACTCGGTACATGTTTGACATCCTTCAATTTCAAAGTCGTTCCGTCTTTCTGATTTATATAAACGTCCCCCTTTCCAACAATACTGCACGGCTCATCATCACCCAGGTAGACTCTCCCGAAGTCTCCGGATATATAATTATGCAGAACTTCCTTACATGAAGTGGCATGAAACGAAGCACCCGAGTCTATAACCCAAGACTCATTCCTTCCATCAAGAGACAAGATCAACGCCTCCGTGTCACTCTCCTCAGATAGATTCACTGAATCATTCCCGCCTTGAGAGCTTCCTTCTTATTTCTTAAGCACCCTGCAATCGCGTTTCATGTGCCCCTTCTTACCGCAATCCTAACACCCGTCTTTGTCTTTAGGTCTTTTGGACTTCTTCCTCAACTTAGAACGCCCGTATTTATTGCCTCCTTTGTTCAGCGATCTTCCTCTTCCTTCAACGTTTAAAACATTCCCTGAATCCCCTGTAACTCCTGATGCCTTTCTTCTAGATTCTTCGCTGAGAATTAGACTGGCCACATCATCAAATTTTAGCTTTGTCGACCCTGAAGAATTGCTTACAGCAATCACTAAACCATCCCAACTATCTGGCAAACTAGACAAGATCAATGACGCCCTAACCTCATCCTAAAAAATAATAACAACGGATTCCAACTGGCTCGTAACTGTATTGAACTCGTTTAGATGTTCAGCCACACTCCCACCATCTGGCATCTTCATATTAAATAGTTGTTTCATAAGATGAACCTTGTTGGACACTGAAGGTTTTTCATACATGGTGGCTAGGGCTTCCATTAATTCTTTTGTGCTTTTCATCTTAGATATATTGAAGGCGACGCTCTTAGACAAAGAGAGTCGGATCGTTCCTAAAGCCTTCCTATCCAGTAAAAACCATTCATCATCTGTCATCTTTTCTGGTTTCTTCTCTTTTCCTCCTAGAGAAATATAGAGGTCCTTCTAATACAGATAATCCTCCATCTGCATCTTTCAAAAGGCAAAGTTTGAACCATCAAACTTCTCAATTCTAGTTTTCCCTTCTTCCGTCATCGCTCCCAATAGAACAAAAAATCAATAGCTCTTATACCAGTTGTTGCGCAGCACGCCAACAACGCAGTGAACCGAAATCCAATCTCATGTCTCACCCACAAACGATAAACAAGAAGAAATATAAACTAGAAAAAGAATCAAAGCATTCCAAACAAACCACAAGACAAGATATACGTGGAAAAACCCCAACAAGGGTAAAAAACCACGGATGCAAACTTCCACTGTGAAGAAAAATGAAGATTACAAGGCAATATACTAACCTCTCCCTTGGAAGTACATAGAAAACCCTTTGCCTACCCATTAGAATTATTTCTCATACCCTAGAAAAGCCCTAGGGACACCTATTTATAGTTTAGGCAACTTTCCTTTTGCACCCTTGTGAAAACCGACTCAAATTTCCGCAATCCGCATCAAATCCGGAAATGAATCTGCGTAACCTTAACTGGTCGAGCAGACTGCATGACCGGTCGAACGGACCCCTCGACCGATCGAGCATAAGCCACGACTGGTCGAGCACCTCGGAACCCAAAACTGATGCTTGCTGGACTTTGAGTCTAGCCAGTCCACGACTGGTCGAGTGGGGCACTCGACCGGTCGAGCATGGGCCACGACCAGTCAAGCAGCCCCCAGATGTGGCTCCACATCTCAACAGGGTAACCCCTCTCAACTTTTGTATGTGGTGTGGCCCACACAAGTCACGGATTGACTTGAATTTTAAGCCAGAGGCCCACCATGGAATAATGCATCTGACTGATGGGGCAGTGATGCAGGACATGAATTTAAATATGATATGCAAGATTTCAGGCTTAGATCACGTTAGTTCAGAAACAGTAACACAAATTCCATATCCCACATGTAAGTCCAAACATTCAATTAAGGGCAATCTATGCGGGTCCAGGCCTACACATGATAGGGTTGGATCAATAAAAATTATGAACCAAACGATGCTCAAAGATAAGAAATAATCATCCACACATACATAGTAATCAGTCCCTAATCCAAGGGATTCAGAAATTCCAATTCGGGGAACCCTAGGGTAAGGAATTGGCAAATAAGTTAGGGAAAACGTAGTCTAGGGCTAGGATTCATGAAAAATGGCTATGAGAGGATAAAAAAGGATAAAAACCTGAGCCAAAAGACGATTCCACGTATGGACAACGGGCCTGGGGCGCTCGCACGTGTGCAGGTGCCCGACCGCACGTGCGAGGGAACGTCGTTTGCAGAAAAGCTCTCCTTGGCCCTGGTTGGCCAGGGGGAGGCTCCAAAACCCCGAAGTTTCGGGTCGATCCGAGCTACGGCTTGTGCGTGGTGCTCCGCCGAAGTTTCAGCTTGCCTGCGGGCCGAAATCTGGAAACCTGTTGTAATGAAAAAATCTGATGCAACAAAAGGACGAATTCGAAGTACGGATGGTGGGGGAAGATGGAAAAAAAATGGAGGATGGGGGTGAATCGGGATCGATGTGGCTTCGCACCATGGTAGTTAGCCCTTCGAAAAGGGAGGGCTTCGCACCCACTTTTGAATTCTTTCACAACTCACGAAGAGAGCAAAAAAAAATAAAGAAGGAATTTTTTTATTAACTTGAATGCCTAAAAGAACTACAAGGGGTGCCTATTTATAGGAAAACCCTATACCCCAAAACTCGCATCATGTGCGCAACCTATTACTTGGCGATGAAGTAAACTAAAATAAAAACCAAACACAGAAATCTAAAGCGTTCACAATGTTCTAAATAATAACAATAAGCAAAACCTAAAAAATGAAATCAATCCGACGAGTGAGACAGGATCATGAGATCCCATGATGGGCTTTTCTTGACTATTGGGCCCACTTTTCTGAACTAAAACTTGTCTTCTAGCTAAGAGGCCCTCCCTGGACGTCGTCATCGAGTCAAATCGATGATGGGATCCTCCTTCTACGTACGTACGTGCGTAGGGGTGGTGGTGTGCGGCCGTGCGTGTGCACGATGTCCTCATCAGGTAGATGTTCAACACACATCACGGTGGGGCCCACACAGCTCAACCTCATAGGAAGTCCTCATGAGCTATATATATATAATCTACAAATTTAATTTTATTTTTTCTTAAAATTTCTTAGGGGAAATGATGTCAAATGCTTAGGATATACATTAATGAGATAAGTGCCATAAATTGCATGAATTTGGGGCCGATTTGGGGGCATTCGAGTGGTCCCCCAAATTAGTGGCACTATTCATCCGGATTTAATTTCAATTTCATGCATAACATCTATGGTTGGATGTGGTAAAATGGTTATGTAACTCATGCCTTAGTGGTAGACTCACAAGAGTTTCCACATGAGGTCATGGGTTTGAATACCGATTGTGGTGAAATCCCACTATAGTGTGAGTGTGTGAGTGTGTGGGGTGTGCGTGTGTGTAAAAAAAAATTATCTCATAATTACATTCATGCTCATATATTCTTATTTATATTGAATCATTCATATTAGATATTTACAAAATTAAATATATAAGTTTTGCAGTCAATCTAAGCCCGTTGGGTCAATAAATTCATCAGACTGTAAGACAACATTCTTACCAAAGAATGGCCCAGTACACCAACATAAACATGTTCAAATTTATAATTTTTTTTTTTTTTTTTAAAAAAAAAAAAAAATATACAAATTTGGAATCCTCACAATTTTTTAGGATTCTTTCTGATATTTTTTCTAGAAAAAATTCAATCATTGTGGCCGTTACAGCCCGTAACGTAACAATTTCAATGGTGGTTGTTGTGGCCATCGTTTTTCTAGAAAAAAAAAAACCAACCATTGTGGCCATTACAGACCGCAATGTAACAATTTCATTGATGGTTGTCGCAGCCATCGTTACCTTTACCGAATACCTTGGCATGGACAATTTCCAACTGCTCATATTGGCAACTGTCCGATAAGCAGACAGGATGACAATAGGTCAAACCTACGTTCATCTAGCTTGAGAATTGGAATAAAAGGTCAAAATAAGAGAGGTTTTTTTTTTTCTTTTTTTTTCTATCTCAGTATATTTCTGTCAATACAAGAAAATTAGATAAGACTGCAGGTGTAAATTAAGGTAAAAAATGAAAGAAGAATACAAATTTGACAAATGTATGAGATAGATTAAGAGTTGTTGATGAGAAAGGAACAAAAATAGAACTAGGTTATGTAAAATATCAATGAATAACCAATCACTCAGCAGAATGTTATAATCGCTTCAATGTTGGTTTAATCTGCTTCTCTAACCCAACTAGTGTTTTAAATATCAACGATATCGACCGATATATCCCACGATATATCTTGTATCCCACCAGTGCGATACGAAACACACAAGTAGTGCGATATATCCCACATGTTCGATCTGGTGACCATTTTCAAATTTCGATCATTTTATTTTCTATAAATCATGTTAAATTAGTGTCGAATTGTTACAAATCCTTTCAATTTCGAAATTTGGAGGAGATGGGCCGAGTTGCAAAAAACTGAAAAAAAATCAAAATTTCCCAATTTCTCGCAAATCATTTGCAATCTTTGTGTCCAAACATCAAATCAAACATGTAACCTAATCTAGTGATTCTTCTTTTGTTTTTGAATGTATCGCTTGTGTTTCCACATGTCTTCTTACATTTATAAATTATTTGAATAGACAATGAATATACTTGCATCAATTCAGTTAGACAACGCATAGATTAGGACCCTATACAAAGAAAACCTATTATGTGTACTTGTTTTTTGCAATGTTTTGATTTATAAGTGTGCAATGATGTCTTTTTTAACAATCACCAAAGTTTCATTGAAAAATTCAACCGATTTCCCAATGTTTCCCCATGTTTCCAACAACAGCGACACATTACATGATACAACCGATATATCCCATGTGATAACCGATACGTATAAGTATCCCAAGAATGCGATACATAATGCGATACCGATATTTCGAACACTCATCTAGAGTCTAGACCAAAATTCTATATTAGAAATTGCTTGGATTTCAGGCAAGGGTGCAAAACAAGTGTACATAAGTATAGGCAATTTTTTGTCAATTCTTTGAAAACTTGAGCGCGTGGTTGGACAGGTGACGATTCAACTCCACCTTTGCCACATAGGGACTATCATATGGACCAATCACAAAGCCCTAACACTAGACCAACACTCAGAAGTGACAAAAGATACATCAGTAGTAGTTTAGTTCGCCAATGATTTTGGAAGCAAATTCCAACTTTTACTTCATTGCATTAAGGATCTTAAAACAGACTATGTTACAGAAATACATATACTATTGTTTAATTATTTCTTGACAAATAGCAAGGACTTTTGCACAAAGAATAGGGATGCGCTTTGCATAACACAAGACTGTAGGCAATCACTACAAGATCAGGGACATTAATCAGGTCGGGGGCACACCATGAATGTACAGTGTCCTAAAAATTAGGGCCATCCACTCATCAGTGGGCCATGCATTTTAGGTGAAAATGAAGAAAAAAGATCTCCACATGTCCATGTCCAGAGTACTGGATTCACCCACCTGATGAATGGAACAACCTGATTTTTGGACAGAACATCTTCAAGGTTGTGACAATAATGAATGTCCCACATCCTGACACGTGCCATGTTGGCTCATATACAGCAAGCTTTTGACCTCATTTTGCAGAAGTCCTTACCATTTATGTTGTTTATTTTGATTTTGGCATATACAATCATTTTGTCTTCTATGCCAGGAATATTGGTACAAAATTATCGATGTATTTTGAATGCATCTTTTCAAGAATGGAATGACATAAATTTTCAGTTTCTCAAAGCTACAAGCTTGAGAAGTAGATCAATGTCAAGAGCTCTTACAGGAGGAAAGCTAATTCCCAACTCAGATTATAAGTTTAACATCTACTATTCTACAGATGTAAAGAAACACAAAATTGTCATTGTATCATCATCATCATCACAATCATCATCTTCTTCTTCTTTTTCATCATAATCTTGTTCAAGCTATTTAGGGTCGGTTTTACAAATCCTGCTTCACCAATAATTCTAAAGCCTTATCCTCGTTAAGTAAACAAGAGTTTATGACCTTTCTGAGCACCTCACCAATGCGATCCATGTCACTTTTAGGTCTCCCTCTCATCCCCTTTTCAGCCCCTTCAACCTTGATCAGTGTTCCTTTCCTTAATGGAGTCATCCCATGTCTTCGTTGCACATGCATGAACCATCTCAATCTACTATCTGTCATTTTATCTCTCATTGTGATTACTATTAGAATACTTCATTTAATATATATATATATATATATATATCCTTCCTAATACTCCCACACATCCATCTTACCATCCTCATCTTTGCAACACAATCTCTATCGTGCAGCCTTCTAGCTGCCAAACACTTTGCCTCAAATTCATGCCAATCTAAATTATGTTATTTTGTGGTGGTTTGGTTTCTATCTACACAGAAATTTCATTAGAACTATTTCACTAGCAGCATCATATACAGTTATCTAATGCATGGTATTCTAACAGTTTCATTGCAAAACAATGTTGGTAAAGTGTATCATTCAATTGACGGAATTCCAACATGAGTCACCAATTATTCAAAGTTAAGCCTTAAGAAGTCATAACTAAAAGCTTGAGCTAAAAAAATGACACACCAGGGAACGCTTTGGGAGATTAATGATCCCAATATCTGCTAACAAACTCCCAAATTGTATGCGCATGTCCCTGTCAAGGCAGTATGGAAAACCAAGAAACTTTAACAAGCATGGAAGAATGAAATGCAGCAACTTGGTATCAATTCACGCTTTCATAATAGTTTCTTTGCAGGCTATCTATTTTTAAAATTTTCAAGTTCTACAGCTAGGCTGTTATTGGCTAAAAGTTTGTTGGAAATCTGTGAAGCATTTTTTATCTGTTTCTGCCATTAGGGCTTTAATAAAAGTATTCCATTCATCCAAAATAGTCTATGAAGCATTTTTCCAACTTGGTACAGGACTTAGCCAAGCCTTATAGCGAATACTGCTCATTTCCATTTATAGGGCAGATAGAATGGGTGAAAATAAGGTTTAAGGGTTGAAGAATCTGTAAGGGGCTTGAAGATTAACCTTATCATGTACATAACTGAACTGTTCAAAAAGTATGAATTGCAAAACTGATGTGCAGCTTTTGCTCCCTTCTGCAAGAATATTATTTCCGTAAGTATAGCAAATAAAATTGACAATATATGTGATATGTAATTCACCATGCAGTCAAGAAATTAATTATTTGTTATTTGAATTATTTTCAATTTAACAACACTCAAAATCAGTTTATGAAAGTAGAAGATTCCTAACCTCATGAAGAATCTTTACCCATTTGTTGTATGCAACCACCATTAAGAGGTGATCAGATTGTCGGTTTCCTTCATCAAACTCACTTACTTTATCCAGCTTCTCCATCAATAGGGATGATTTTGCTCTCTCCACATTTTGTTTCTGAAATATAGACATATTTGCTAATGGAAAATGTAATATGTTTCAAAATTTGGGAAACGGTCCAAGTATTGTGTAGCTTTCAGAAATTACCTCATCTTTAGGATAAACAAATGGCGACTTGTAGCTCAAAAATCCAGCAATTGAGAGAATTGGTGATAAGCAACCAAATATTCCACCATACAACATCATCTGCAATAGCAAGAGATGGGAAGTATTTAAATCTAGATCTGTAGCAACTGTATGTAACCGTCCATTTACAGATGAAAATAATGACCCAACCTAAATAATTTCTTCTCAAGTTTTTTCATAATAATCATTCACCACACCGCCAAAAAACAGAAGTCTTATAAAGCCTTCACAAGCAATTAAGCTAACATCTGATAAGTTAGAAGACTATTGCAAATAATGTTTTATAAATCAGGTGAGCCACCAAACTGAGAAAGGTGGCCAATCAGATGGAAAAGGCACAAACCAGACCAAGTCCCACAAGCACAACAAAACATTTAGGGCAAACTGAATAATTCAGGAGCTTTTCAAATTGCAGAAATAGTAGGAAAAACAAAAATACTTGAAAGGGAAGAAAAGAAAACCTGTCTAAATATAAAAACGAGAGTTCACAATAAACCACGGTTATAATATCATCCGGTTCTGAGCAAGGTGTTCCGTAACGGTAACGGTGGCCGTAACGGCCACCACCGTTACCGTTATGATACGGGCCGTAACGGCCGTTACAGCCCCCGTATCAGCCGTTACGACTATTTTTTATTTTTTGAAAAATGTACTTCCTAACTGAGGGAATTTTTCTGTAACGGCCGTTACGCCGTTTCGACCCGTAACAACGGTTATGAGTTACCATTACGTAACGGCTGTTACGGCCGTTACGTAACCAATTTGGAATACCATGGTTCTGAGATGAATTGTCCGATTTGAATTGGTAATGGCCTTATATGACAACTGAGAATCAACGCGATACAGTTAAGCTATATGATGCCACACAGTGAGCTCATCAATATCAATGCATATAAATAATCCTAGTTGTCGTATCAGAAATAGGCAGAGTGCAAGTTATCAGTATCAACAATATGCAGTGTGACTGATCCACACAGGAATCATATATATTACAGTTTCAAACCGACTATATTGTATTAAATATTCAAAATATTAAAAGAGCCAATAATTATGCTTAATAATAGAAAAAGGAATAATCAGAGAAAACAGACAATATTGGTACATCATACATACATATATGTCGATGCATAGACATATAAATATATATATATATGAGAAAAGGTACTATAAGGTTGAGCTGTGTGGGCCCTACTGTGATCTATGTCGGACATGCTCCCCATCAATCAGATGCACCCTCCCATCGTGTTCCATGTAGAGAATGTTCCGTATGTGTCTTTTTCTTGTTTGTGCATATTCAGTGTTACCCTGTTGTAACTTTAGTCGTATAATAAAGTGTTGTGTGTGGTGTGGGAGCCCTCTCTCTCTCTCTCTCTCTGACCTCTACTTGGTATCAGAACTCCAGGACCTCTCGTTGATTGAAGCTACAAGGGTTTGTTGATGTTAGCAACCATACGGCTGATGTTAGCAACCGTACGTACAATATGGACTGTTTTGCATTGGGAAGAACATGATCTGATAGAGCTTGATTTTAGAAGAATTATGGTGAATTTTTACAGGATTTTCGGTACTAATCTAAGATGTTTTTAGGCCATTTTTCAAATTCGGCGTAAAACCCCCAATTCGTCAATTGTTCGCAATCTCTCCCAAATCGGTAAGAGTTTTTTGGGGATTTCTCTCTAGGGTTGGTCAGTTTTGCTTGCTTAAGACATCCATGGAAGTTTTTTTTTTAAAAAAAATCTTGGAAAGGATTTTTGGTGTTTTCTGGCTCTTTTAGAGGTGCGGCTCCACCATTTGTGGCCTCCTAAGTCCCCTCAACATACACCACAGGTCTGGTGTATACCTTCTATGTTCTTCTTTCACTTTATGGCTATGGGTTGTGTCTATGCAAGTCTTTTGGTGATGCTTCTTGCTATTTTTTGAGTTTTTCCTTCCTTTTTAGACCTATGGCCCATTATTTAGACTCTCAGTTGTGTGGCAATCTGCCCTGCGTTGGCTTGTGACTGTCCTTATTTTCTACCATCCTCCATCATTGTCCTCTTGCTATAGATTTATAAATTAGTGTATGTGGACCATATGGATGACAAAATATCTTCTGGATCAGGTGAGGGGCCTTTAGATTCGCACCCCTTGTTGATTACCACTGTCAAGTTAGATGGTAATAATTATTTACAATGGGCTCAGTCTGTGAAATTATTTTGGGGAGGAAGAGATGGACTCACCTACATATTGGACGATGCTCCAGACCCTACAGATGGAAATTACAAAATGTGGACCAAGGAGAACTACCAAGTCATGGCTTGGTTACTTAACAATATGGATCCATCCGTCAGTAATTCTATTATGTTTTTATCGTCAACCAAAAAGACATGGGATACTCTACATGACATGTATTCAAAAATAAGGAATTTATCAAGGGTCTTTAAGTTGATTTCTAACATTAGCAGGTTCTAACAGGATTCTTGATCTCTAGAGTACTTTTCCACCCTTCGAGGTATGTGGGATGAGTTAGATCTGTATCATCCTCTTCTGTCTGAAAGCAAGAAAGATTATGATCTCGTTCTCAAACAACAGGAAGAGACCTAAAGCATGCAACCCTTTCTAACCTTAATTCTAAATTTAAAGGTGTTCGTGAAAAAATTATTGTGACGGATCCTCTTCCTCCTTTGACTGCAATTTATGCTATGGTGCAGTATTTTGCTACCTCAACCACATCAACCTTAGTATCATCTAATAACTCAGCATATGTAGTTGGTGGTCGGCCTTCCTTCAATCCTACATCTAGAGTACTTGGGTGTGGCCCTGATGTTGGTTACGGTAACCAAGGCTGAGGTCATGCTATCGATTGTGGTGGCTACCGTGGTCGAAGTGGACGTGGACATGGTCGTGATACATCTCGCAGTTGCACACATTATGGGGAAACAAACCATTTTGTTGATCGGTGTTGGAAACTTATGGGTCGTCCATCCTAGGCGAGTATATCGTTGGCTAGTGGGGCACCATTTGATACTGATCTAGCCTTGCAGCCTCCACTTGGAGAACCTTAAGGGAAGTCTCCTTCAAGTGATAGCATTCTCAACTCTCGAGAGAACTATGATGCCTTCATGAGATTCCATATTCGTGAAAATCCTGAGGTTTCCAAAGCCACTGTAGCCCGGTCAGGTACTGGTCTCCATGTGTCCTCTTCTCCTTCATCCTAGGTCATTAACTTTGGAGCCTCCTCTCACATGACCAGTAAGCTTCCCTTGTTTAATTCGTACCTTCTACTCAGTCACATTTTGTCATGATTGCGGATGGAAACCAAACCCTTGTATCTGGGACCAGTACCATTATGCTTTCTTCTTCCTTTCATTTGTCATCGGTTTACATGTTCCTAGTTTTCCTCTCAATCTATTATTCGTTAGTTCTCTTACAAAATCCTTGAATTCTTCAATAACATTTTTTTCCCTCTCATTGTGTGTTTCAGGACCTCCAGATGAAGCGGATGATTAGTGAGGGCCATGAACGTGATGGCATTTACTTCTTGAATGATGCACTTGTCATAGGAACTAGTGCTTTATCCTTAGATAGGGAGTCCATGTATAAGGCGGCATTGCCGCTTAGGGCACCCATCCTTGTCTAGATAAGCTCTTATTTCCTTCAATCATTGTATATAAACCCTTATGCTGTGAGACTTGTGCATTCGTCGAACATCACCGGAATGTCTTTCCTCATAGTTCATCTAACAAGAAACCTAGACCTTTTGAGCTTGTCCATTGATGTTTGGGACACTGTGATTGTTGCCTCTCCTTTTGGATATAACTATTTTGTCGCATTTATTGATAATTGTACTCGAATGACATGGGTGTATCTTCTAAAGTCTAAGCATGAAGTGTTCGATAATTTTAAAATATTTTAAAATGAGGTGGTTACCCAATTTCAATATTCTATCGAAGTTCTTCACTCTGACAATGGGGGCAAGAACCTGTCACATGCCTTTCTTTCTTGTAAAACCATGATATTTTGTCTCGCACTTCGTGTCCTTGGACTCCTCAACAAAATGGTGTAGCTGAGCGAAAGAATCGTCATCTTCTTGAAGTCACTCGTGCACTCGTGCTTGGTATGAGTATGCCTCAATGTTTTTGGGATGATGCTTTGCTTACTATGGCATTTCTAATTAATCGAATCCCATCATGAATCTTGTCTTACAAGTCTTCATTTGAAATTTTGCAACCACGATAAACCCTTTCCTTTACCCCCGTAAAGTTTTTTTAATGTACATGCTTTGTTAAAATTATTGATGGAACTAATGACAAGTTGAGTCCATGAGCCACAAAGGGGGTACAAATGTTATGACCCTCAGACCGGTAAGAGATATATCCGCCGATGTGACGTTCTTAGAAAACATTCCATACTTTTCCGATGAAGGGAGATCTTTACAGTCCTCTTCTGAGTCAGGAGGAGCACGTGCAATCTATCTCCATACCCCTTCCTGTCTCTTGTCTTAATGATGCTCCCACTCTGTCTGTCTCAAATCCAATTCTTGTGTATCATCGATGAACTAAATCCTCCACTGCTCAATCGCCACTCATCCTATCTGCTTCTGCTAGTGGTTCAAGTATGCACTCTTTGCCTCGTGATGATGATCGTCATATTGCCTTATGTAAGCCTACCTACTCATGCACTAAGCATCCCATTAGTAATTTTGTTTCATATCACCATCTTTCACCTTCATTCCAGTCCTTTGCAGCTTCCATATCTTCCACTATTACTTCGTGTAACTTGAAGGAAGCTATGAGTAGTCCAGACTAAACTAAGGCTATGATGGACGAAATGCTGGCATTGGAATTTGGAAAAGAACAAGATTTAGGAGTTAGTTCCCTTACCTGACAGCAAACAGACAGTTGGTTGTAAGTGGGTCTATACCATCAGGTACCTTCCCGATGGTTCTATCAATCGATATAAGGCCCAGCTAGTTGCAAAGGGGTATACTCAAACATATGGCATAGACTACTTTGAGGCATTCTCTCACATGGCCAAGCTTAACTCGGTTCGTGTGGTTTTCTCCTTGGCGGTCAATTTATCTTGGCCCCTATTTCAACTCGATGTAAAGAATGCCTTCGTGCATGGCAATCTCACCGAGGAGGTTTACATGGATCAACCCCCAGGCTTCTCAATGGCTTCTAACAAATGCCTTTTGTGCCGCCTGAAGAAGTCCATTTATGGCCTGAATCTGTCCCACGTGCCTGGTTCGATAAATTCAGTCATGCTCTCCTAGATTTTGGATTTATTTGTAGTCAAGCCGATCACTCCCTTTTCATCTGTCGTCGGCCTACTAGGATCATAGTGTAGATTGTTTAGATGACATCATCTCGTCTATTTATGACACTGAGGGGATGGTGCAACTTAAATCTTTTCTCAAGACTCGATTTGAGATAAAAGACCTAGGCACTCTTCAGTATTTTCTCAGCACATAATTTGCTCAATCTAAATATGGGATTGTGCTCTCCCAAAGGAAATATGCTATTGATCTTCTCTCCGAAACTGGGATGTTAGGATATAAACCTACTACCATGCCTATGGATCCTACTTACAAAATTAGTCTTGATGATGGTGAGCTCCTCTTTGATCCTGGGATATATAGGCGGTTGGTTCGCAAACTCATCTGTCTCAGTATTACTCAACCAGATCTCTCATTTGTTATGGGAGTTGTAAGCCAATTCATGCATTGTCCTCGGACCACACATCTGACTGCAATGTATCGTATTCTCCGGTATCTCAAGTCCTCCCCAGGCAAAGGTTTACTTTTTCATTCGCATGGTCATCTTCGTCTATCTACTTATTCTGATGTCAACAGTACTGGAAGCTCACATGATTGACATTCTACATCTGAGTATTGTACGTTCATAGCCATGGCGAGATCTTCTGCCGAAGTTGAGTATCGGGCAATGGCCCATGCGACATGTGAACTTATTTGGCTTCAGACCCTTTTACAGGAACGTGGTTATCCTTCTTCGACTCGTATTCCTTTGCATTGTGACAACCAGGTTGCCATTCATATTGCTAGCAATCCAGTGTTCCATGAGCACACGAAACACATTGAGATTGACTGTCATTTCATTCGGAAGAAAGATGTTGCGAAGGAAATTTCTACTCCTTTCTTTCGTTCCAAGGACTAGTTGGCCAATGTTCTTACCAAATCTCTTAGTGGGGATGTTATTCTCTGTATCGCTGGCAACTTGGGCATGATCAATATCTATGCTCTAACTTGAGAGGGAGCGTAGAGAATGTTCCTTATGTGTTTAATTATTGTTTGTGCTTGTTCAATGTTTGCTACTCCTACAGAGTACCCTTTTGTAACTTTGGTTGTATAATAAAGTGTTGTGTGTGGTGTGCGTGGCCCCCCCCCCCCCCTCTCTCTCTCTCTCTCTCTCTCTCTCTCTCTCTCTCTCTATTCCATTCCACGAAATCTTCTCACCTTTACTAGCCACAGGCCTAAAAATCAAGCCAATACATGACTTAGGAGGGCCGCACCACAGACAACAGTTGAAAGTGTTACCCACCCATTAAAACCTTCATGATCATTTGCAGGGCCCACTGAGATGAGGATCACACATCCAACCCATCCATAGTGTGCGTCCCATTTGAATGAAGGGTCACACCAAGTTTCAGCCGTATCCAAAACTCAGGTGGGCCCCATCAAGTGCTTTTATATGTTTTAGGCATGATTTAACACGGTTTTAGATGGTGTGACCCCTTGAGTTCTAGATACGGTTGATTTTTGTGATATGCCATAACCTAGAGGGGACCTGCCAAATGCACGTTCGACATAGATCACGGTGGGGCCCACAGAGCTCAACCTCATAGTACAATTTCCCTACACACACACTCGCGCGCGCGCAGGTCTCCCATGAATGGTATTGTAGGAGACCATTCAACCAAGCAAAGTGGTGTAGCCCATTGTGATGTGCATCTGAAATCCACTCCAACCATCGGATGTGTCATCCCGTGTGAGGCCAAGCCTACAAATCAGGTAGATCCGTGATTCAAGTGGTTCACACAAAGGGAAACAGTTGGGAGGGGGAACCCACCCTTAAATTTTTACGAGCCCACCATGCTACATGGAATATAGGAACATTGGTAGGTAAGAGTATGGAGTTAGTAGATACGATGAAATGAAGGGCAGTTAACATGTGCTCAGGAGACCAAGTTAGTAGATGCAATGATATGAAGGCCAAAACTAGAGAACTTGATGGATATAAGCTTTGGTATATAGGAAGAAATCAAGAAATGGGATAGGGATATTGGCATATAAAGATTTAAAAGATACATTTGTAGATGTTAAGAGAGTAAGTGATAGGGTATTATTAATAAATTTGTATTAGAAGAAAAGATAATCAATGTTGTTAGTGCATATGGGACACAGAAAGGGTTAGAGGATAAAATTAAGAGACAATTTTGGTAGGGTATGGATGGCCTGACGCAAGAAATTTTGAATTGAAAGAGGATATTTGTTAACGGAGACTTAAATGGTCATGTAAGAAGAGAAAATAGAAGATACATGGGGGTACACGGATGATATGGTTTTGGGAGAAGAAATAAGAAGGGGTAAGCTATCCTTAATTTATATGGTATACAATGTAGCTCTAGCAAACGCATACTTCAAAAAGAGAGATGGACATTTAATGCCTTTTAAAGTGGTTTAAATGAGGCTAAACTCTAAAATATGAGACAGAGAGAGATAGAGAGAGAGAGAGAGTAGGGACCTAGATTAAGTTAGATGCATTAAGAGTAATAACCAGAGGGTACTAATCAAGGATAGAGATCAATGAAAGGTGGAGAAGATATTTTCGGAACTTGCTGAATGATAATCACTCAAAGAACATAGGGATGGAAGGAACCATAAACTTGAATGCGTTAGAAACCATAGATATGATAATAGGATTAGGAAAACTAGATTGAAAGAAGCCTGCAAAAGATGAAAATAGGAAAGGCCCTTGGATCAAATGATATACCAATAGAAGTTCGAAAGTGTATGGGAAATACTAGGTTATTTTGGTTGACAAAGTTGTGTAACAAGATCGTAACATCGAAGTAAATACCGGACAATTGGATGTAAAGTACCATGGTACCTATTTAAATGAATAAAGGAGACATACAAAGCTGCACTAACTATCATGGGCATTATTGCCAAAATCCTATGACTTGCAATTTACAATATAAGTCAAATCTTAGGCAAAACAATTTAAATCCCTCTTTTGGATGAACCATACGATTTGAACCCTACAATTACATTTCAAATTACATTTATTCTTCTTTTTTATAAAAACTTTGTGGCACTTTAAGAATCTTCTAAAATGTGTCAATCGTTTTATTTTATTCTTATAAGAAATTAAACGATGGATCTCATGTTTAACCTTAAACTGTGGAGCTTTTTTATAATTTCTTACCTCTTAACTAGTCGAAACACGAAATTGATATATGACCTATCTGGAATCTTTTTAGGGACGATTGCAATCATATTTGCCTATATTTATCGTGGTAATGGTGTTTAGGATTTGACTTCAGCTTAAAGATGTATACTTATTTTATTTATTTTTTTCAACTTACCTTAAATTCAAAATTTTATTTTCTAGAATTCCATTTATGTGATTTAAAAATCAAAGCTTTATTTGATTCTTTGTATAATGATGAAAAACTTCCTAAAAGTTTTTCTTTTACTTTTCTCTCAAAGGCCTTGTTAGGAACTTGCACTTTTTTATGTTGACTTTAAAACATGACAATGTTTATGCTTTTGAGGGGAACATTAATTTGAAAACCATAGAGTTGGTTATTGGTTCTCAATTGATGATGTCATGGTATGTTACTTTTCTGATAAGAATTGATGGAAAATGTATAATTGATGTGTTTTCTTAGTTTTTTCCTGATTTATTTGTAATTTATTCATTTTTTTATTTTAAAAAATGGAAGAAAAAAAAAATCTTATGATTTTCAATACTATTTGGGGTACGATTAAATTTGGCCCCTACTACAATTTGTGATATGATAATGACTATGACAACAGAGTTACTGAATCTATGCCTATCCATTGCCTATCTATGGTAATATACCCAGTTCAACAGTGATGATGAGAGGGTTCATGGTTTCCTCCAACCAAGGGACCACATGTTAGAACTAGATCTGAAGTGACGGGATGGAAGATAGAAAGGGCCTACACTTGATCCATTTGTTCCTCGTATCTGCTACCACAGTCTAATCCTTCGTATAATGGTAGCCCACTTCATAATTAGATCAAATTAGAGGACACGTTTGGCCCATGCTTCTAATTTTAATCCATGCTCAGTTTAATCCATGTTTGGACACTTGATAATTCGTATCTATGCCCACTTGATGATTCTAATTTTAATCCACGCTTCCACAGCCCATTCCTTTCATAAAATAGTGACCCACTTGATGATTGGATCAGGCTAACAGACAAGACCAAGCCATTAATCATTGGCCCTGTCCCAGCCAAGCCTAGGGGCAGCCCTCGGGCCAAGTTTAGGGGCCCCAGCCCTGGCCCAAGAGGGTGGGGCAGGGCTGTCCGACCGATTGTCACCCTTCATGCAAGTGTAATCAGTTACAAGCTCCAGCCCAACTGCAATAATACCAGTTCATTTGAGCATAAGCTATAGACATTTTTAACAAGAAAAGTTCCAATATCTTGGACCAAACATCATTTGCAATCATAATTAAAGATAGCTAATAAATCATATTTCCAATTACATAATCTTTTACAGCCCAAAATTTCAAGTTTTTCGAAAAAAATAAATAAATAAATAAATAAAAATGATAAGACAATCCTAGCCATCTTATTGATGGCCAACGCACAGTTTTATTGAAAATGGTCGGTGGATCAAACTCCATCAGTGAAATCGGATGGTTAAGATCATCAAACCATTGGGAGTTTCTAGGTATGCCCCATCCATAGAAAGGCCAACAATTTTGACTTCTAGACATATAGATCAGCATGGGAAAAAAAAAAGAAAAAACTAAGAAACACCACAAATAAAATGCCGTTATGTAAACCTTTCCAATCAACACATCCACAGGAAGTTTTGCCAAATTATAACCAAGAGGTGTCAATTCTTCGTCCCCTTCAATAGCTCCAACCTAAATCAGTGCACACCAGCATAATGAATAAAAATAAGCAATATTTAAAATGCTATAATTTCACTAGTATTTGAAGCACCAAGTATAAGAGCATATACATAAAAATTTTGAAGTATATAATTAAATGGATCAATAAAAAGAAGAGAAATTAGAAACCAGATATTGTCCAACAGTACAAAAGAAAAGAAAAACAAAAGGTCCAACAATATGATGAGAATCTTTTCACAAAAGAAAGGGCTAACCAGCTAAATAACAAGGGCACAAAACTTCAATTAGAAAACTGATTAAAACCAAAGCAAGGAAACTAACTAAACGTAGAATATCAATCTACTAGGGTCCATGGGTCAACTAGTTGACCAAACCATTTAGGTCAATAGAGGGGGACTAATCCATGGGTCAACTAGTGGGTCAAACCATTTGGGTCAACAAAGTGAGCCTAGTAGCTCCATATTTAAGATTTACAAAAAATTGCAATCTTTAAATTTGAAATAATAGTCCAACAATCAATGGAATAGTTGGCCTTGATTGTAGGGAGTGAATTAGTATTGATTATAAGGAGTAAATTAGTCTTAAGAGTTTGAATTTGAAATAGTTTGTTATATTTATTGTGGAATGCCACAATTACTCATGTATCTCTCAACCATTGAGGAAAGGCAGAGGAGGAATTTCCTAAACAATCGTTTGTTTGATTGCAAGCAGGGTTGGTCGGTCCATCCTCGAATTTGGAATAGTTATCTTAATCATCCAAGTACAGTCGTATCACAATCTAAGCCTTTAAGGAGGCATCATAGGCATGGATGCATAAAATACCGACTAAGGCCTTGTGTTGCCTTTTGTGCCCTCAAAAGCCAATCAATGAAACTTCATTTCTAGACCAATTCATACTAAAAGAAACCCTTAGGAGGTATCACAGTGTGATTCACATTGCATTGATGCATACATAGCCTATCAGTCTTTATGCATCTTATGGGTATGTTTAATTATATAGCTTGGTTTAATCCAAGAGTCTATTCATAACATTGTAGCAAACCAAGTGCATTGGCTCAACAAGTGACATAGATGGATGTCACATTGGAGAAGGTGACCGCAAAAAATGATGGGCTTGGGCAGCACGTTAAGAAGGTTATCATGGTACTAGATGGCTACTACAGTAGTGATTGGTAATTGGAGTTGGCCACTCACATTAGTACATGAGTATGCACAATAGGTTCAGTTGGCACATCGAATTGGGCTCACCGTGAAGGAATGCACTTTGGTCTCAATAGGAGAGCATTCACTTCCACTACTGTCCATCCCCTATGGATGGCCTAGTGGGAACACTTTATATCCCAGGAAGTTTTAATGCAATAAAGTAAGCTCAAACATGGGGAAATACTTATGTATTATTGGGACTTCTGAAAGAAATTCTATAGGCCAACATTTTTGCAAATGAGATCCATAGGGTAGTCTTTTTACACAAACTGTATCACCAAGGAAAAGCATTATAAGTAATTGACCTAGTGAGCCATCTTTTGCATCCAAAGGATGTTTCAAAAGGTTTTTTTAAAAGGAAAACAAAGTGTCTAAATGTTTTTGTAAAGGAAAAACTTAAGCTTTGGAAGAAAGAGGATCTTGGAGTGAGGGAGGAAAAGTTTGACAGAATGGTGGAAGAAATTCATGAGCTTGACCTATTAGAAGAGGGAGGTAACTTATCAATGGAAGATAGAACAAAGTATCAATGGAAGATAGAACAAAGAGGGTTGATCTCTCTCTTAGACGTGAACTCAGGGCTAAAGAAGAGGAAATTAAATGGCGCCAAAGATCTAGAGTGTTGTGGCTCAAAGACAGAGACAAGAATACCCGCTTCCTCCATAGCATTGTTAGCGCCCATGCTCAAGGTAAAAGAATCTCCAGTTTCGAAGTTGGCAAGATTACAACTTCGGATAAAGGCAAGATCTACAATTCTATTGTCTACAAGTGTTTTTTGTCCAATGAGTTGTTGGAGGTTGAGGTTAGATAACCTCAAGTTTCACAAGATGTCTGATGAGGATGCCTCTTTTCACCAAGCACCTATTTTAGAGGAAGTAGTAGCAGCTTTACATTCGATGTGTGGGGATAAGGCCCTCAGCCCTGATGGATTTCCTATCCTTTTCTTCCAGAAGTTTTGGAACATCATTAAAAAGGATGTGATGGATTTTCTAGCAGAATTTTTCGAGCGGGCCATCTATCTAATGAGCTTGAAGCTTCTTTCATTGCCCTTATCCCTAAAGTGGAGGGGGCAAGCAAATTAAAGATTTCATGCCTCTCAGTCTTATAGGGAGTCCATACAAGCTTTAGGCAAAGATTCTTACTTTAACATTCAGGGGCTTATTATCTAAAGTTATCTTAAAAAATCAAGGTACTTTCCTAGAAGGGAGACAGAATCTTGGTAGCTCATTGATTACTAGTACAAGTAGAAGATGAGTGGGCTAGACTGTCAGCTAGATATAGAGAAGGCATACGATCACATGGACGGGGAATCCTTGGATTATATGCTCGATAGGGTGGGCTATGGTAAGAAATGGAGGCGATGGATTAGATCCTGTGTGTAATCTCCTTCCTTTTCTATTCTTGTAAATAGGTCTCCTAAACGGTACTTCAAAGCCTTTAGGGGGCTCAGGCAGGGTGACCCTCTATACCCTTGTTCGTTATTATCAGAGAGGCCCTTAGGATGATGCTATGTAATGTTGTGGGAAAACGGGTTGTTCAGTGGTTTCAAGGCATCGAGTGTCAAGAATTATATTAGCCACCTCTAGTATGCAGATGACACGTTGCTTTTTGTGAGGTGGATGCAGCTGTAGTTGATAACCTTTGGAAGTTAACGGTGTGTTTTGAAGCTGTTTCTAGGCTGAAGATAAACGTGGCAAAATCTAAAATGCTTAGTATCCATAGGGAAGAGGAACTTAATAGTTTTGCTAGAATATTCAGATGTAAGTTCGGATTTTTCGCTTCTACATATCTACGGTTGCCTCTTTGCATCAGGAAGCTGGCAAAACATCTATGAGATAGGGTCATCGAGAGGATTGAGAGGAAATTAGCTTCTTGGAAGTGTCAACATTTGTCATTGGGATGCCGCCTAACTCTCCCCAAGGGGTGGTTTTTTCCAATATGCCTGTCAATTTCATGTCTGTATTAAAATGCTCTAAATAGGTGTTGGCTAGAATTAAAATTTGCAGCAAGACTTCCTTTGGAAGGGTACTAGCAAAGGAAAGAAATTTCATCTTCTCATATGGGAAGAGGTTTGCAAGCCGATTTCGGTGATATGAATACAAGCTATGGAGGTAGATGCTAGCTACTAAGTATGACACTCAGGAGGGCAGTTGGTTCGTGATGGCTCATCATTGTAAAGGGCCTCAGCTATCTGGAAAGTGGCGGCGGCAACAGAATGTTTAATTTGAAGGGGAATTTCTTTTGCTCTTGGGAACGGGTCTCAAATCCGATTTTGGGTCGATGTGTGGTGCGGAGATCATGCGTTGCAAGACCTATTCCCTATAATTGCTCGTCTCGCTCCCAACCGATTTATTTTAGTGGAGGATTGTTTTTCTATAGTAGGGGGTTCGGTGGTGTGGGCTCCTTGCCACAAGAATTTGTCGGAGGTTGAAATCGAGTTCACAAGTCTTTTAGAAATCCTAAGTCAAGATTGTTGATTGAGAAGCATATTCGACTGTTTGGTTGAGAAACCCTTCCAGGAAGTTCTTGGTTAAGTCTTTGTTTAGATATATTTTTGAGCCGTGCGCCAACTCCCTCCTCATTTGTTCCATCATTGGTTCTATGGAGCGCACCCCCCAACCCCGTCCCTTGCATCATAGTTTTTTCGTGTGGTCAGTAGACCGAAAGAGGATTCTCACGTTATATAATCTTCAGAAAAGGCCCTTCATTCTTCCAAATATTTGTTTGATGTGTATGGATAATGAGGAAACGATCGACCACCTCTTCATTCATTAGCCTTTCATTGGAAGGTTTGAAGTCATTTCCTTACTTTATATCATACCGATTGGGTGATTCCGAAGTTCGGGGAGGACTACTTTGGGCCTGCAATGGAGGTGTTAGCAAAACGAGGAAAGCCACTTGGAGATTGATTATCATGGTTGTTTTACGGGTTAACCAGGGGGAGGGCGGGATAGAAATGGGCGTCGTTTCAAGAATGTTTGTGAGGGAGTCGAGGAGGTTAATATAAAAGATAAATATCTAGTCGCAGAATGGGCTTTTAAGGTAAAGGCCGCTTCGGCCGGCCAACCTTTTTTAGTCCTTTGTCTTCCGCTTTTTTATTGTATTCTTTTCTTGCTTCTCGTGAGCTTTTTACTAAAGTGGTTGTTATCTGTGAAAAGAGAGAGAGAGAGAGAGAGAGAGAGAGAGAGAGAGAGTAAAAGCTGGAAATAGAGATATCTCTTGGGCTTCCACTCTCTAGTTGTTCTATGGTTGTAATAGGGCGTCCTCACAGTATCTTGGCAGCCTATTTTGCAAATGATTCCTCATCATCTTAGTGCCTTATTTTCTTTTCTTTTCTTTTCTTTTTTAGCTTTGGGGGTTGGTGCTTCAACCTTTTTAATAACATTATCATTGCCATTCAAAATAAAGATATTTTTCAAAATTGATCTTTTCATGAGCAATCCACATTGGACCAAATGGATAAAGATGAAACTGGGTAGGGGCCTAGACTCATGACTTTAATAAGGTCCAATTTAATATGTGGACCCTATCATTATAGAGTCCCCTGAAGTGATCTCCAACTCCAACAGACGAAACTCAACAAATGGGTAGAGCTCTAGAAAAGGTGTACAAATAGCGGTCAAAAGTGATCTTTTCATGAGCAGTCCATACTAGACCAAATGGATAAAAACAAAACCAGGTGGGTGCATACACTCAAGACTTTAATAAGGTCCAATTTAATATGCGGACCCTATCATTATAGAGTCCCCAGAAGTGATCTCCGACTCCAACAGACTAAACTCAACACATGCATAGAGAGCTCCGGCAAAGGTGTACAAAGAGCGGCTCCTAAGCACTCATCAAAGCACTCTGGTCTACCGAAGACATAACAAGATAGCTCTGATGCCATATTTTCCAAGCCGGTTAGCTCAGCAATTTGGATATGCACAAGGGCAAATCAGCTCCCTTAATATCTACTTGAGGTATATTGCAATCTGAATGAGGCCATGGCTGCTTGGGACAACTTTTGCTTAAATGCTTTAGACACACATAAGATTCTGAAGGAAGAAGCTGACAGAAATAGGAAATGAGACACTAGGACTTTTCTTTTCTTTTCTTTTCTTCTTAAACACCAAAGAATGAAAACTAACCCCATGATATGATTGATTGATAGAGTCTTTGTTGCCTCAAAGCTGTTTTCCAAGCAAAACAACCGGCACACGATGATATGCACACCTCATGATAAGCAGAGTCACATGCATCTAGTACACATTGATTAACAAGAAATTGTGGATAACCAACCATATAAATTGATTTAGGCTATACTCCGTGGATTTTCTGCATACAATATTAAAAAAAAAACACATCACAGACAAAACTCAATAAAACTAACAGATGATACCTCGTACAACGTGGCAATTGCCGAGGTAATTGCTTCTTCACGTGGAGGTTCTATTGCCTGGAAACACCCATATTTAGTTAACTAATTAAACATGTCAGCCTGATGAAATTTCTATAGAAACTAAATACAAAAAGTAACATCAATTTATACATAATATTAAAGTAAAAACAGGGAAGATGGCATAATAATCTAAGTAATAGCTCTGGAGATGCATGTGGAGAGAGAGAGAGAGAGAGAGAGAGAGACCTTTAACAAAAATGATGTTATATCACCAAGAGAAAGTGACTTAATTTGTAGACACAATTCAACCAATGGCATTCGTAACATCTCAGGTACCTTGAACATTGAAACAACATATAAAATGAGATTTGTATATACAAATTTTAATAAAAACAATGTTGGATTGGAATATGAGATGACAAATTGAACATAATGGAAGCCTCGAACACAAAGAAAGAGTGAAAGTGATACCTGGTATGGGCGCATGAGTTTCTCAAACCTATGGCATGTGTACAAGCAAAAGCAGATTCCTGGTTTTACACGCCCGGCTCTTCCTCGCCGTTGCCTTGCATTTGCCTGTGAAATCCAGTCCTCCACCATACTTGACATTTTCTATCATTAACAAAAGATGTTAGGACCAGCGGCAGATAGGATGAATTCAAATTTGTGAAGAAGAACTAACTTGAAATCGTAAACAATTGAATTAAAAATACAATGCTATTTTCTTCTTCTTCTTTTTCGTTTTTATATTTCTGTTAGAAAGCAGTGAACTTTGACAGAATGATTGTTCTCTTATTTGGTACTCCAATGCTCTCAGCATGGATGGAAAAGATATGCTGAACATTGGAGAGAATTGACTAGACCTACCATTTAGGAGGTACTAATGAGAAGAAACTAGTAGTCCCTGAAGCCCGATAGTAATATATAGAAAACACATGCTAACAGAATGTACGCAATTCAACAAAGAGCACAATAGTTTGGAACATTCTGCAAATAGGCTCCCAATAAGATGATACCTAATTGATTTGACTACTTCAACTGCAAGTCACTGCAGACAAATTGGCCATCTCATTTAACAACAATAGCAAATGAGTTCAATGAGTTCAATAAGTGCAAGCTCATGAAAGATGAATACAAATCATACTCACTGGCTCCAGTAATTTGCAACGACATATTGTCAAACACATGAGTAAAGTTTGCAAACATGTGAGTTGTGACATCCCAGGAAAAAATACAATGAGATCCCCAAAAAAGAAGTGCAGAAGACATCATAAAAGTGAGCAAAAACTGGAATGCCATGAAAAACAAGTGCAGAATAAATTGCCTACTCATGAAGGAGATGAATACACCATGTGAAGAACCGTGAATAAACACCACTAGTTTTTGCCTCAAAGATTTATAAAAAAAAATTAAAAAAAAAAAACTGACCAAGAGGCAACAAGAATTCTGGAGATTCTAAGATTTATGTGGATTAATGTAAGCATCAACAGCTAGAAATGTGATGTGAATGGACATGCAGAATTATCCATTAAGAAAATATCGCAACTAGCAGGATAGGCTGGCCATAGCAACAATTGGTTTCCATGGGACCTGTAGAACAAGAATCAATAAGCCAGGGAAGATTAGTCAAAAACCACACTGAAGCACATCCAGCATGCACATGCAATGCAGGGAGAGACAGGCAGCAGGCACTAGTCAATGGAAACTACAAAAAGTAACTGGGGAGCGGAAGCTCACTAAGCTATGAGGACAAAAAATTTATACTAAGAAAGAGTTTATGAGCTCTACAAGAGTGGGTCTATTTGCACAAGATGCAACATCTCAACTGACCTGACATATTAAACCAGAGGACCTATGCCCCTTTAAGAAATAAGGATCTTAGATCTCCTACAAAAATCATACTGGACTAACCCCTCCCCCCAAATACAAATTAGACATGACATCAAACCAAGTAAATCATTTTTGCGTATTTAACCACGTACCAAAACCTATTTGTCAATTTACCAAACAATTAGAGAATGCAGAACAGAATTAACTATAGTTGCACGAAGCTGGAAGCGAAGCGGCAGCTGGGAAGCGCCTCTTTCGAAGAACGAGGGGAGCAAGAGTCTGAAGCAGCGATTGTAAGCAGGAGAGAGAGAGAGAGAGAGAGAGAGAGAGAGAGAGAGAGAGAGAGGTGATGACACCCCTAGCCACTCCCTCATTACCAATGTTCGAATTATCTCCGATATTATCTTTATCTCTAGCTCAGCGATACCGATAACACTGGTAGCGATATCAATAACGCTGGTAGTATCAGAAATTCTAGGTATTAGCAATGTATCGCTAAGTATCACCAACGTATCAATATCGCTAATGTAGTCGTCAATATTTTCAACTATGTAAATTCTAGGTGTCGCTTGTATTGGCAATGCATCAATATCGCCAATGAATCGTCAATATTTCTGACTATGTAAATTCTAGGTAATGCTTGTATCATAAATGTATTGATGATATTTCAATAGTATCGCCAACGTATTGATTTTGTTTATTAGAATTTCTTGGGCACATGGTTGTATGTAGTGTTCAATTTGTCATTGATAATATTGATAATATCTCAATATTATCGATATCGCAACATGTGAGATATTGAAACCACAATCTTTTGTTTCCTTTCCAATTGTTGATGATTTCTTGGTGAAAGATCACGTGTTGTTGATTTTTTGCAATATTGATGTATGTTTGGATAGAAGGTTGGATGGTTAAATGTGCCGGAGGGAATGGTTGGACTAATTTCTTACAACAACACATGTTTTTAAGGCCCCATTAAATGAAAACTTGTTATGTATGCATTCTTTTCGCAATTTTATATATATATATATATTTCTACACATACAAATATGTACATTTTAACATCTCATAAAGTTTCGCTGAAAATTCCACCGTTTTTTCTATTTTTTCCCCACATTCCCGGTTATCAGCGATATTATCGGCGAAATCGATATTGTTTCCGTATCCCTAGCTAGCGAAACTTGTAGCGATACCGATACTTCGAACACTGCTCATTATTGAGGCTTTCATAATATATGTGAATGTACACACATGACCCCCCACACTTAAACTTATACATAAACCAAAGCCTATTAACGTAAATTCTATTCTAACACATCAGCTTTAAGGACTAAAGAGGAAAATAATAATATGAAACAATAGCAACAATAATCTCCATGTGAAATGGGCCACACATGAGATAATTATGTCCATCTTGGTCCATCGAAACTCAGCCTTAAACTGGAACATATATATCATGAATACCCGTCTTGACAAAGAGAATCTAAATGCATGCAACCAAGAGCCTCAATGAACACATTTGCCAACTAATCCCGAGACTTTAGGGACAACGTGCAAATTTCCTTGAAACTTTTTCTCTAATAAAGAAGCAATCAATTTCGATATGCTTGGTTCTCTTTTGATAAACTAGATTATTGGCAATATGTGAAGCAAGTTGATTATCACAATATAGCCTCATGGGAACATCAACCATAAACCCTAATTCACTAATCAATGTCTTCAACCAAACAAGCTCACATGTAAAATGAGCCATTGACCTATACCCTGCCTCTACACTTGAACGGGCCACTACACTTTGCTTCTTACTTCTCCATGTAACCTGATCAGGTCCTACAAAGGTACAATAGCCTATAGTATAACTTTTGTCAGATGTGGAACTAACCCATTCCGCATCTGAATAACCTTCTACTTAAAGATGGTCAATGTGCCTACACGAAATACCATGACCAGAAGCTCCCTTCAAGTATTTGAGCATACGAGACATGGTTTCCATATGAGGAACACGGGGAACCTGCATAAATTAACTTACTACACTTACAAGAAAAGTGATATCGGGCTGAGTAATCATTAAGTAAATCAATTTTCCAGCGAGATGACGATGTCTTCCCAGCCATTGTGCCCATAAAAAATAGCACAGCCAAAAGCTTCCTACAAGTATTTGAGTATACAAGACACAGCTTCCATATGAGGGACACGAGGAACCTGCGTAAATTAACGGACTACACTTATAGGAAAAGTGATATTGGCTTGAGTTATCATCAAGCAAATCAATTTTCCAACGAGATGACAATGTCTTCCTAGATCATCATTCAGTTCTCCCTAATCCATACAAGCTTCTTATTTAGGTCCATAGGAGTTTCGACTAGTTTGGCTCCCAAAAGACCTGTCTCGGTCAATAAATCCATAACATATTTCTATTGCGAAAAATTAAATCCCACCTTAGATCTTGCTACCTCAACAACTAGGAGTATCGAAGACAACCCAACCCAAGTCCTTTATATAGAAGTGCAATTATGAAAATGTGTCAACTTGCCAATACCCATACTATCATTACCGGTGACAATGATATCATCCACATTCACTACCAAAACAATGACGCATGCTTCACCTTGCTTTATAAAGATTGAGTGGCCAGCCTAATTCTGTTTCATCCCATATCCAAATACCACTTTATTGAATTTGTCGAACGAAGCTCTTGGATATTGTTTTCAACCATTAATTGACCTCTTAAGATGGCAAACTTTCTCTAAATCCCGTTGAGCAACAACACCATGCGATTGCTCCATATAGAATTCTTCAGTAACCCATAATGAAACACAATCTTCACATCAAGCTGGTATTAGGGTCAATCCAAATTTACGGCAATCGAATTGATTACACGAACATAATTAAGCTTTGCCACAGGAGAAACTTTTTCGAAATAGCCACAGGAGAAACTTTTGCCTTCAAGTGTTCCATTGAGCCATCAGGATTTCACTTAACCATATACACCCATCGAACTCAACCGTGCATTTTCCAGCTGGTAAGTCAACTAGAATCTAAGTATGATGGTGATGGCGATCAATCATCTCATCTTCCATTGCTCATATCCATCCAACATAACTAAGAGCTTCCTGGAAAGAATAAGGAACAAACACAAACAAGTACAATAAATTTGAGAAAAGACGAGGGTAAATCATCAAAGGAAACAAAATGAGAAATAGGTTGTTGAGTGCAACAACATATACCCTTGCAAAGAGCGATAAGTATGTCACCTTCATTAGATGCTAAAGGAGATTCAGAAGGAAGATGATCTTCAAACGGAGCAGGATATTTGGTGGAAGCTCCAATTAGATGAACTTCATTACCACACTAGGAACATCTAGAGTAGACTTGCAGCAGTTGGAACTAAACATAGTACAAGCATTTCATCCGATGCAAGTACTATGTCGGGCACAAGGGGAAGAGTAATAAACAGCTCTCCAAACTGTAATGACTTATCATCTTTAGAAAAATAAGGAGTAATTTTAAAGAACGTGATATTAGCTGAGAGTCTGAGACATAATGTTTGAAAGAAACAGGATTGTGGCATTTGTATCCTCGTTGGGTACGTGAGTATCCAAGAAAGAGACACTTGATAACCTTTGGTTCTAACTTCTCAAGAAGATTATCTAATTGATTCACAAAACACGCATGCCCAAACACCTTGGAGAGGATAAAACATAGGAATACCAGGATGCAAATCAAAAAGGTGATACTACATTTCAAAAAAAGGTGATTTGTTATCCAAAACAAATGGAGGCATTCGATTTATTAAAGGGCATGCAATTAAAATTGCATCCCACTAAATTATTTGAGGAATCTTCATACAAATTGCAAAAGCCTGAGCAACCACTATTAAGTGCCGATCCTTACATTTAGTGACACCATTTTTTTGTGGTGTTTGTACACGAGGTTTGGTGAATAATGCCATGAGGTGAGAGGTATGAATTAAATTCATGAAAATACATATTCCCCAGCATTATCTGAAATTCTTTAAAGCAGGAAAGCATTTCACAACTACTTTCCATTAAATATAACCAGGTAATTTGGGAATAATTGTCCATGAAAATAATGAATTACCTGAGATCAAATAAGTAATACGACCAAGACCCGATACATCATTAATGTAGTAAAGAGAAATGGTTATCGCGCCCACACAAGGCGGAAAAAAGAGACTTTGTGATGCTTGTCTTTGCAAACTTCACATTCTAACTCAGACAGATAAGACAATGATGAAACAAGATACTTTAAATACTCAATGAAGGGTGACCAAGCATACAATGCCATTGATGAAGTGAAACATCTATCCATAACGCGGTGCCAATTACTCCATTGTCAAGATAATAAGGACAATTTGCTTCATGTACTCCACTGATCATCCACCACGTCCTCATATCCTGAAATTCACAATAAGAGGGAGAGAATGTAATAGAACAATTCATGTATCTAGTTAGCTTACTGACAACCATTGTTAGAAATATCCCCAATATTGTCTTTATCTCCAGCTCAACGATACCGATAACACTGGTGGTATCAGAAATTCCAGGTATTGGTAATGTATCGCCAATATTTTCGACTGTGTAAATTCCATGTGTCACTTGTATTGCCAATGTATCGATATCGCCAATGTATTGCCAATATTTTTGGCTGCGTAAATTCCAAGTGTCATTTGTATTACCAATGTATCGATATCGCCAATATTTTCGACTGTATAAATTCTAGGAGTCGCTAGTATCACCAGTGTATCAGAGATATTTCGATAATATCATCAATGTATCGATATTGCCAAAAATATGTTTATTAAAAAAAAAAAATCCCATTTCAAACTTTTTATGGGCGCATAGTTGTATGCAGTGTTCAATTTGTTGACGATAATATCGCGATATTGTTGTTATCGCAACATGGGCGATATTGAGACCACAATCTTACATTTCCTTTCGAGTTTTTGACAATTTCTCGGCGAAATATAGTGTGTTGTCAATATTTTGAAATATCAATAGATGTTTGGATGGAAGGTTGGATGGTTGGAGAGATGATTGGATGGATAGATGGGATGGATCGAATGGTTGGACTGATTTCTTACGATAGCACATGTGTAACGTCTCGGAAAAATCCATACACAGACCCGAGTTGCACCTTAGGGAGAAATCGCTCAGGCCTAAATCCTTTAGAAATTAGACGAAAATTAATCAAGTACTAAACTAAATTATCTGTGAAATTAGCTTGAATCACTTTAAATATGATCTGCAAGACCCAAAACTTGTAGAATCATTTCAACGCTACATTACCCTAAAATCTAGGATCCATCTCTAAACCCAGTTGCTCTTGGGAGCATCATGAAACTCCATATCGGACCTGGACCGCACGTCGAAAGTCCGATTTCCACGAAACTATACGGTTGTAACCGCCTTGCTGGACTTGACAACCATCTCGGAAATCAAGTCCTAATAGTACCCGGAAACGCACAACGGGAATTCTTTAAAAAATGAACTGAAACTTAAGTAAATTGAGTCGGTTCGCTTGCAGGACGAATCTAAGGATTCAGACCGTCATAATCTGACCCAATTACACCCTCGGATCAGAGAAAATTTCCAACACAGGTAAGTGTACTTGTGACCCTGATCGAGCACCGGTGACCGTTGAACTGAAACAGATCTCCCAAGGCCGATCCACTGATCCGATCAGGCCGAGTTCTTAGCCCAACCTAGATCCAATGTTAGGAAACTTAAGTCCGACAGCATGCAGAAAGGGGGCCTCCAAAACAGCTCCGTTGAGCCGAAATAGTCAGGTTTTGGCTATAACCTAAGTATACCATGGCCCTGGGGCCATTGAGGTCGATTTTGGGCCTATATAAGGACCTTAAACCCTCTCTCTCCCTTCACATACGAATTTCTAAACCCTAGAGAGATAAGAGAGAAGAAAGAGAAGGAAAGAGAGGGAAAGTGAAAGGTAGAGTTAGGGTTTGTTCTCGAGATTCAATCCCGCTGTTCCACGTGCTTAGCTACCACTACCATATCGATATTCCGGCGATTCTGATTTCGTTTTTGGGTAAGAAATCCCAACCCTAATCTGTTTTAGGGATTCAGATAATATATGTGATGAAATAGCTAACCTATTTCATACTATAGGTTGTCATTGTGCTGTAAACAAAGGCGGAGTGTTCAAACTGAATCCATTACGAGTTTACCGGCGAAATGTGCGGACTATAAACGTATAGGTTATGGTTTTCAAGGCTTTCAATGTCGGTTAATGATTTATAACCGACTAGGTTGCCGTTTTACATGTTAGATACGCTGTTTTCCTCGTTTTACAGTTATACATGAACTATGTTGAATATAGGCTATTCCATGTGTAGGTTTAAATGACTGGATATGTCGGGAATTTGGTTTTGTGCTTGCCATGATTATTCACCGTGAACATGTGATTGTTGAATACGTGACAACTCCTTATGAAAGGATTTGCCCTAATATAGCTTATAACTAAGTTGTATTGTGTAGGTGGAAATGTGTAGTCTAAGTGTTTGTGAAAATGATTGAATGAGTATGGCATTTGAATCCCTGCTTGCCATGATTATCCGTCGTGGATACATGTGTGTTGTATTCGTGACAACTCTTTAGTGAAAGGATTTGCCATAATACATGTTGTGATCAACATACGTCATTTATGTTGATGTGTGTAGTCTAAGTGTTTGTGAAAATGTCTAGATGAGTAAATATTTAGTAAAGTGTATGTTATATAGGTGTTGAGGTGAGATTCTCAACTACCTTAGCTATGTGTATATATCCTTCATGTAACTTAGATTAAATTTGCGTGATTTAGCATGAAATGCATTTGTGCAAATTATGTTTACCTTATATTTTGTGAAATGTTCAATTGGTTACGCTACTTGAATTAATTGTTTAACTTTGATATGCCTACCACGTGTTATCTTATTATATTTACATGCGTTTGGGACTACTATGTAGTCCAGGCTATCGGTAACGATTCCCGAACGAGTGGCCGAGTTAGCTTCGCCACAACAGATGTGTTTGAGGAATCCAAGTTGTATGGAGTTTGCTGACAGTGGTTAGGCCACACGGAGTGCTTACGCGATCTATGTCAATCCATTCAACGTACGCTCGTTACCAATCGGGTTTGTCAAGTAACCCGATTCGCCTATTGTGTATTTACCATGTGTGGACGCAACTACTTGAATCTAGGGTACCAAACTCACCAATGAAAAGCCCGTTTAACCTTGGTACCTCGATCTGCTAAGACTCATGAGTTGGACATGGTGGTATGGGACACCGTGGTCGAGCTGTCGGCCTACACCGGGGTGACGAGCCCACCCGTAGTGACCAATGAGCAACCTAAGCTCGTGAGCCGAATACTATGGTATGGGACACTGTATTCGAGCTGTCGGCCTACGACTAGGTGACGAGCCATTCATAGTGACCTCAAGCATACTCTAAGTCTGCGGTGAGGTGATAAGTCTTTCCGTAGCAACTAGAGTATAAGCAGGCTTGCACTAATGGTGACGAGCCTCTTTGTACCGACCTGGAACCGCAACATCGTATGAGACTAGCTAGGACTGACGACCCTAGAATGGATCATTGTTTAGGAAATGATACAAGGGAGGTACCTTAGCTTCCCAAAACTGATGTATGAATAATTAAGTATTGGCTAACATGAGCATGCACCGCATTGCATGTGCTTTGGCGAGGAAGAGCACTTTCGGGTGGTTGCCATGCGCGCCGTAAGATAAAGACGCTGAGGGAGTGCAGGCGAGGGCATGTATCATTATCGCATATCATTCTTGCATTAACAAGAGTATCTAGGACATGTTTGCTGTACTGCTTTATCATTACTGCTTGACTAAATTTATAACATGTTAACCTTTGCCTTATAGTTCCACTGAGTTGATCACTCACTCCCACATTCTGGGACGGTGCTTTAAACACCAACCAGACCCTATCTTAGCTGCAGGTGATGGCGATGCCTATAAGGCGGAGCCAGACTTTGAGGATGACGAGGAGGCGTTCTCCTACATGCAGTTGTCAGGCAGTTTCATGTGAACCGTGTCCTGATCGATGGGGATTACCGGGATTTCAGAAATACAACTAGTTGAACATTATACTGTATCATTTTGTGGATTTTGGAACTATACATGTAATCATTTAGCCTGGTAATCTGATCATACTCTGGGGACTTACTACCATTTATATGTTTTATATATGTATCACAGTCTTCCGCTTGCATAATTTAACTGTCTCTGGAGTATGATATAGTGTTTTGGTATAATCCCACTATTGTTCAGTGCACTAACACGGACAACATTTAATCATCATTATCTATGTTGCATAAGTGATGCGTTGGAACTCGGGAGTGGAGCTTATGCTTGACCCCCGATTTTCAGGGCGTTACAACATGCTTCTAGGCCCTCATTAAATGGAAACTTATTTTTTATGCATTATTTTTGCAAATTTTTATTCCTAAATATGCAAATATATGTATTTTCAATTGAATTGATTTCCCTAATACTTCCTAGCATTTTTTATTATCGATGATATTATTGGTGATATCAATATTGTCTTTGTATCCTCGGTCAAAGAAACTTGTAGTGATACCGATACTTCAAACATTGCTAACAACATACATAAAGAATATTTAGGAATATATATCACTGATGACGATGGAAATGATTTGAGTGGGATAAGTAGAATTCTCTAACTAAGACAAGACAATATGCTTACTAGTCATATATGGTCTGAAGCACTAAAACCAATAACCAACGAACAATTTCAAAGGCAGCGGCATACATGGTTGAGCAAGAGTAGCGGTGGAGGACACATAGTTGGAGTGATCTTGTAGCAATTTGGCATACTCATTCTTAGACAAGGTAATTGTATCACCTACCGTACTTGATTCAGAATGAGCTTGAGATGGGCTTGACTGCATAACCCTCGGAACCATCATCAGAAGATCAAAGTTAATTTCCCTAAAGCTAGTTTACTAATGAGGTTCTAACACACATGTATTATGTAGTGTTCAACCCCTATAGTGTATAGCATAAGCTACACAATACTTCTACTTTTTAATTAAAAAGTAGGGGAAATAAAATAGATAGTAAGAATAAATGTAAAACAAAAAATAAATAAATAAAAGACAGCCACAATACAGAAAAATGGATCACCCCTATTGGACAGGACAATAGGCCACACCATAAAAACAATGGCCAACTGTAAGCCACCTAAGAAAATCAAGCCTATCCAACCATTAAGTGTGCCATGCCGTAGAAAATAACGCACAGCCACCCAAACATCTCCATAGTCCATACAAAAAAAGACATTGCATAGCATGCTATACAAACGCATTGCATAACAGCCGACTAAAACACACCATAGCAGGCCCCTAAAACAAAAACAAAAAATTGCATCGAAACCCCTATCTATAACATAGCATGGCAACCAGCCTCCTAAAACGGATAAAGAAAATTTTGAAAAATTCCAAAATAAAGCATAAATCTTCATCCGAAATGAAAGAGAACCCATTAATAGATATTCAAGGGAAAGAACATACCTCTATCAAGCTCAAAAAGATATTCAATCAATTAAAAAACTGGATACGTTAGCTTTGTAGCCGTACAGATGCGAAAAGGGGGGAATCATTTTTTCCCGTTTCAACTCCACTACTCTTGTAAATACAACAAATGGACCTTCCTCCAGGATTGATTGATTGGCCAAAATCTTCTCTTCAATGGCTTTGTGGATCAAGATAATCAAAAGATTACGTTTCGAGGGTCAGAGGGTTACGTGCATTTCGTGTTAGGTTTCAAAACGTATGTTTTAAAGATTTTTTATGATGTGAGTTCTATACCATTTGCAAATAGTCACAAGTCAGCTATACACATGGAGGCCCGTTTATAGATGGTTAAGATTGTTTGGCATTAGTACAAATACAAATATTTTCCATCTACAGTAGGACCCACTATTTGTATGGCCTGGATAGCTCTACATCATTGTCACATGTGAGAAGGATCACCACCATTTTACAATGACAATTGAACTAACAGCATTAAACTTTGTTTCTTCTTAAAAAAATAAAAATAAAAAAGTATAGCATACGTTACACATTGCATAGCTTGTAGCGTATGTTGCAGCCACTGTAGAGTAGCATACGCAACAAGGGAAATACGGTTGCACTATGTAATGTCGTAGCATACGCTACAAGCACTATTTACAACATTGGGTGGCCCAAAATGAGAGCACTACCGATTGGCATGACCACGACCACAGCTACTATCTAAATTAATACTATGACCTCAATTATTTCCACCACCAAAAGTACCTCCCTGTGAATCTCCACCATCAAATCGTTCACAACAACTGCGGCCACTAAGACTTTCACTATCTCTCCTGCCAGAGGTAGAAATAAACTCCAATCAATCATGTGTAAATAAACTCGATGCGTTCACACTAATTGCATGATGAACACAAGCAAACGCCTCTATAATAGATGAAATTTCACTACCTCCAAGAATTTAAGCTAGAACGGGTTCAAATTTAGGGTGAAGATGGGAAAGGAATTTAGCGGCATGAAATTCCTTTTGTTGCCATCTCATTGTCTTATAATCAATCGACAAGGGCTGATATATGTTCAGTTCTTCCCACATACCACAATGCCAAATAATATTCACCTACACCCTTATCTCCTTATTGAAATGTAAAGAGGTTTTGAAGCAACTCATATATACAAGTTAAATTCTTCTCACCCAAATACATATCTTTCAAATTTTTCCAAAATTCCTTTTTCATTTTAATATTTGCACTAATATGTGGTTCTATGCTATTATTCCATAACAAATCTCTAACTTGAGCATCATCTACCACCTAATCTTCATAATCTGTTGTGCTTTTATCAGGCTTAAGAGATGTGAGATTTTTAATTTCCTTCTTCCTATAAGAAACACTTCTACCAGTGTAGCCCATTATAAATAATTCGCACCATTGAGTTTGTTTGATGTAATTTGAAGATACATTGACTCAGATGAAGTCAAAAGACTACTCCTAGCATCATTATTGGCATCCAAATTAAAAGAAGAGACGAGATCAAATACACAAGGGAGAACTTAAAACCCTCAACACTTACTTTAAGAGAGGATAGATCAATGATCACCACCACACACCATACCTGCCAGTTGATGACGAATGTGAAGAACCCTTCACTTTTATTCACAGTCTCTACATCCTCACTTGATCTTAAAATCAGGACATAGATGCACAATGGCCCACTTTGAACCATCATGATTATTTGTATGAGAAAGTGGGCCTCAAACACGTGGAACAATTACACGACCCACCATATGGTGGTTGAACAACAAATGAATGAGATTTGTGTAAATCAACCCCCAAACAATTTAGGCTTTCATCTTTTAGAGAGAGAGAGAGAGAGAGAGAGAGAGAGAGAATGAGAAAGCTCAAAAGAGGTAATGACACCCCTAGCCTCCCTTATCATTAACGCTTCCATAGTTTACGTGAAAGTACAAAAATACCCCTCATGCTTAAGTTACTACATAAACCAATGCTCATTAACTTAGACTCTAGTCTAACACATAACCTTTAAGAACTAAAGAGAACATAACAATATGAAACAATAGAAACTATAATCTCCATGTGAAGTAGACCACATGTGAATAGTGTTTGCAAAATCATTATCGACGGATGTATTGCACCCTTGGAATATGGAAACATATCAATATCACAAGGGAAATATCACATGTATCAAGGAATGTATCGTTATCCAAGGGAAACATTGGGGCAATCATAGAATTTTTCAATAAAACTTTAGGTGTTAATAGAGACATGATCGCACGCTTAGAACTCAAAACATTAAAAAAACAAAAAACAAGTATGCATAATTAGTTTCCATTACATATGGTTTAAAATATGCACTACAAAACAAAAGTGATGCACCTAATATTTAAAAAGTTCATGTAATTCAAAACACATACAATCCAAGCACCAAAAACAAACAATAAATCCAAAGACCAAAAAAAAAAAAAAGGCAAAAATACTTCAGCAAAGTTATAAAAATGAAAAGACATTTTAATTATTTTCACCACCTTAATTTTAAAAGGAAAAAAAAAATTAAAAATTCAAGAAACCGTCTCCAATCTATAGATCGGCCTACACGTAGTGCCCATTGACTTTTTAAGACCCTACTTGCAATTTAAATAGGTAATAACGGAAGAATTTTGGATTTTCTCCAAAATGTTCTGCTTTCCGCAAATTTGAGAATCCAAGCTTTAAATCCATGACCTTAAATGCAAAATATGCATAACCAAGATTTAGTAACTTTTTTCTACCAAAAACGAGCAAAAGAGTAATGTGAAAACAAAGAACACAAAAATCTTACAGAAAGGGTTCCAGCCCTTTTCCACTCTTCAATCGCAATTTCTCCACCCAAACCTTGATTTCTCTCCAAACAACTCAAAAGAAGTTGTCAAAATCCTACCACAGAGGATTCCACCAAAAAAGGAGGAGAAAATGGAGTTTTGGGAGATTTTTTCATATTTTTTAGTTTTTTGGAAGAGTGGTTTGTTGTCTCGATATTCTCCATACATATTGCATGTATCAATGATATCGAGGAATATTTGTAAACAGTCAGATATTTTCATTATTCAAAGTATCCCCGATATTATTGAAATATTCATGATATTATCCATATCTCCAGCTCGGCAATAGTGATAACACTGGTAGCGATACCAATAACATAGGTAGTATAAGAAATTCCAAGCATCAACGATGCATCGAGTATCACCAATGTATCTACATCGCTAATGTATCACCAATATTTTTGACTGTGTAAATTCCAGGTGTCGCTTGAATCGCCAATCTATCGCTAATATTTTCAACTGTGTAAATTCCAGATGTCGCCTGTATCGCTAGTGTATCGGCAATATTTTGATAATATCACTGATGTATCAATATCGCAAAAAATCCCTTTATTAAAAAAATCCATTTAAATTTTTTTCTAGGCGCATGGTTGTATGTAGTGTTCAAATTGTTGACGATAATATCGTTATATTATCATTATCGCAACATTGGCGATATCGACATCACAACCTTTCATTTCCTTTCCAATTGTCGACGATTTCTTAGCGAAATCTCATGAGTTGTTGATATTCTGAAATATCGATGGATGTTTGGATGGAAGGTTGGATGATTGGATGGATGGTTTGATGGATAAATGGGATTGATGGGATGGTTGGACTGATTTCTTACAACAAAACATGCTTTTAAGCCCCCAACAAATGGAAACTTATTATTTATGCATTCTTTTTGCAATTTTTTATTCCTAAATTTGGAAATATGTGTATTTTAGCATTTCCTGAAGTTTTACTTAAAAATTCCATTGTTTTACACATGCATTCCTAATGTTTCCTCACATTTCCGACTACCAGCGATATCAGTATTGTTTCCATATCCCCAGCCAGCAAAACTTGTAGCGGTACCGATGCTTCAAACACTGGATATTTTATGATATATGCGTTTATCGTTCATATATCGAATGGTACATACGATACTTTCATCAATATCACGATATTGATAGTATGAACCGACATATTAGCCGATACTATCGATACTACAAACACTGCAGATGAGATCATCATCGTCCATCATGGTCTCTTAACCAAAAAACATACCTAATGTACTCTTAAAAGTTTGAACAAAAAGCCCACAATGCATACAAACACATGCCTTACATTTAAAACCACTTGAAAGTTGAAACATACCTAGATCATACAGAAGATTGGCCAAATCCATTTAGAAAATGTCACATGTATTTAAGGATGTGACAAAAAGGTTTCAAGGAGGTAGGAAAAATTTTGCGACATATTAAAGACTAAATGAGAAAGAAACTTATGATATTTGGATCATGCAAAAAAAAAAAAAAAAAAAAAAAAACCAATAATACTATCTAGGATACTCATATACTTGTGGATATGGAGCTTACTTCCCCAAGATTTAAACTTGAATTCTACTTGAGTTTGAACTCTAGACACACTAGGCTATAGGCTCAATTAAAATAATATTAAGAAACATTTTTTTACAGGATTTCACTTGTGGATTGTTACAAAAACTGCAATATACTCTCAATGATGATGCCCATACTAGGTACGTATCAAGAAATCATAAACAAAACAATTTACACCTAACATAACTGACTAATAACCATGCGTAGACCTCTCAATATAGTGTTTAGCTTATTAACCCATCCATCCTTGAAGAAGGATCCTCATTTGTTTAAAGATGAGGGAGTTGTGAAATTTTTCCCAAGTACTTGACTCAGAGCCCAAGCTAATGTTCAAGCAAAAGCCCAAGCTCAACCATAAACCAAGCCCAAATCACAGCCCAAGCCTGACCTTGAACCAAAACCTCACGCAAAACCCCCAAAATCCTCTCAAGTTGAGCTCAAAGTCATCTAATAGGTTTCAAAACCAGCCCAGCCCAAGATTGGGCCCACAAGCCTTCTTTTTTTTTTTTACCAAAGTTTACCTTGGATGTGGAAAAAACCTTCCACATTCCAGAGGTGCACTAAAAAATGGCTCTGGAATGTGGAAAAGTTGTTTCCGCATTCTAGGCCAGATTCAAAACTTTCTCAAGGCCTTGAATTCAACCCCAATTTCTAAGGTGTCTTGTCTCCAAACCCAATGATTCATATATCCATCTTGTATCTCATAAAGTGCTCATTCCAATGAGCCTAATTTCATCTCAATCCGATCTACAGACACGAAGATATAATTGAAAACCAAGTAGTGTGCAGATATTGGTTGACTGTTGCAGAATAATAAATTTACCCAATTTGTGGACCCCATCTCCCAAATCTTAGGAATTTTCCTTCAAACCAAAACCATTAGTTAGCCCATTAAGTTAGCTTTCATCTCCCGATTCCAATGCCCAAGTTTCAAACCCGGTCAAGAAATAAGAGATGTGCATGCTAGATTGAGTAGGAAACAATTTCTGAAATTACCATCTTATCCTTGCATGGAATAAATATTTAAAAAAAAAAAAACCCAAAATTCAAATTTTTGTGACCTTATGACCCAATTATTGCTAAATAGCCCTAGGAGTCTTAGTTTGACCCCAATCTATCATTTTTTTTAAAGCTACCCTTCTAACTACCTCATTGGTGAAATCCTAAAACTACCTCCAAGAACCTTCCAAAAGTTAGTTGACCCTCAAATCCCTACAAATTACCATCCAACCTCCCAATCAACATCCAAGATCTTGCCATTCGTCAAACATCCACAACTTTCTATCCTTTAGAACGTCTCCAACTTTCCCTCAAATTACAACTCTACCACCCCTCTCCTCCATAAATAGGAGCCCTTGCTCCAAGAGAAGGGTCCTGCCTCTCCAAAAATCCCAAGTCCCCATTGTCAATCTCTAGGTTCGTAAAATCTCATTCTTAGAAAATTTTCTGCAAGTCTTATGGAGAAAAAAGAACATTAGCATGGAACTAAGAGCTTGGGATTCCTTATTCCCCAAGGCCATGGAATACAGCTATACTCCTAGAAGTAGTGAGCCAAGGCTCCAACAACCTTAGGGGAAAGAAGAATTCACCTCTTCTTTCTCCTTCCCCACTTCACCTTGAAGGCAACACAAGGTAAGACCCTCCTTCAACAAGCAATGGAATTTCAGCCCAAGGAGAACAAATTAAAGGTCCAAGCACAACATTTTGAAGATCAAGCTTCCTACAATTCAAGAGAAGACCTTCAGCAGGCCGAATTGCCACATTCCCAATCTCCTTCTTCATCCCAATTTTGACTTCTCTTCTGTTGTCTTTTTCTTACTTTTGGGAGCCAACCAACAGTTCACCAAATTCCATCCATTGGAATCCATTATCCTCCAGTAGAGACCATATTCTTATGGGTGGAGTAGGGTGCCTAACCCCTTCCAATTCTATAATCATGGTCCTTACCCAGAAATTTGATACCTAGGCCAAACATGAGTCAATTCTCCGAAAAACAAGGAAATTACCCTCGATTTTGGGAAATAAACAAAGATTCTAGCCATCCATGAAATACAGCTTAAAAAGGCTAGTGGGGACTCCTAATTTGACAAAACCGACTCTGCTATCTCAGCAGGGCTTTGTCGCTACGTCAACGCCATGTGCATACCCCATGCCAATTCATGGCAACTGTCATATAGACTGCTAGATGAGGGCTTCCCTAATATAGACTATACTCTTCAAACAAACCTGAAATTTAAAGGTTTATTAAGGAATTGTTACAAAATTAACCACCTTTACATAATTGGATGCATGGAACAATAAAATATCGTAACTTACTGGGTTCATCAAATGCCATACATACAGCATTCTAGAAACAAATGAAGGATATAATCTTGAAAGGAACTACTAGCATGAGCCTAATTTTGAATACCAACATTCCAAATTAGCTTGTACAAACGAAAAGGTTTTAAAATAATAATAATAATATATAATTAAAAAAAAAAAAAAAAAAAACCTTCTGGGGGTTATAGCGGTTCTCCTTGTGCTTTCCACAGTCAATTACATACACAACATCATCAATTGTGATGCTGGTTTCTGCAATATCTGTTGCAACAATAACCTGCAAAACAAGACAACCGGGGATTCCTCAATGTATATTTATTAACTCCATAGACATAGAAGTAAGAGAGTAAAAACTAAAGAGTGCATTATTCATACTTCCAAAGTGCCTTTTACCTTTCAAACAGAGAATTAGGCGGTATAATAAATTGAGCTTAAATTATGTCCAGAACATACATCTTCATACCAATACCTTGACAGAAGAAAAAAAAAAAAAAAAAGTCCCATATTTAGAAACAAATCAAATCCTACACCTGATCGCATGAGGTTATGCAAGTCTCGTATTAACCAAACTAAAGTGAGGACACCATATCCCTTTATTTTCCTCTCAACTTTCTCTTCTGGTTTCAGTTCTCTAGGGGGCTGTTGGTAGATGCCTGAAAATGAGTTCATCTCATTTCAGTTCATCATAATTATGTACTAGATATCATGATCTCTAATACATAATTCCATTTAGTTAATAAAAAATTTGTATTAGAGATCATGATCTCTAATGTGTAATTATGATTAACTAAAATGAGATGAATTCATTTGCAGGCATCTGCCAAACAGGCCCTAAATCACTCAAGGTTCGTTGGTATCAAAATTTTAAAGAGTATCTCATGGCCTTTCTCCCGGCCTCCTCTTCTTGTTTCGCATTCCTCGAACATAAAGCTATTCAAGTTTCAAAATGGTATGAAAGTACAAAAAGGGATGTATTCAGAAGTTTTTGAACTATTGTTCCCTCGCTGAAAGGAGGTCATTTATTTCCCAAATTGATGAGGTTCGAGAGAACTCCAGGATAGAATAGGTGATTAGATGAAATTTATCCTTCCCAGATGCTTCGAAAGCTGGTCCAGCAACCTGTGGGCTGAATCGTATTCCCTAAATCCGCTGGCTAGAAGAAGCCGCCCTCTTCTTGACAACTAGAGCCGTAGTCCCCAAGAAAGAGGGTGTGGAACATACTGCGGATTTCCAGCCCATCAGTTTGAATGGAAGCATATACAAGATTATCACAAAAGTCTTGGCAGCCAAGCTAAAGAAGGTGATTGATGCTGTGGAATCACTGAGGCAGGGTGCCTTTGTCCCAGGCAGATCAATTCTAGAAGGTCATTTATGGCGAATGAGGTAGTAGACACAAATAAGGTAACCAAGAGATCTGGTTTTTATTTGAAGGCTGATCTAGAACATGTATACGATTGTGTCAATTCGGAATTTCTATTGTTCCTCAACCGCATTGGCTTTGGAGTAAAATGACAGCAATGGATGAAAACTTGTATTTCCTCAGCTTGGCCTTCGGTGATGATAAATGGATATCCAAAAGGATTTTTTGAGGGGGAGAACACAGTCTACAGTAGGTGACCCTCTGTCCCCACTTTTATTTGCAATAGTGGGCAAAGTTCTTCCTCAAATGGTAAACAGAGCTCAGGTATTGGGACATATCCAGGGGACATGCTCAGTCAACAGAGAGGTGGTGCTTCATCATGTCTATAATGCTGACAACATGCTCCTTTTTAGTAACGGCTCTGTTGAAGATGCAGCCATGTTTAGGGACATTCTGGTGCACTTCAAGGTTTGCATGGGTTTGAGGGTTAAATCTTTCAAAGTGCATCATAGCAGGAATCAATCTGGACTCTGATTCAGTGGCGATGATTGCGAAAATATGTAGGGTGCAGTACGAAAAAGTTACCTTTGAACACCTAGGAATTCCTGTTGTTTTGGGTAGACTTTCACGGGGAATGTGGGAACCGATCATCAAAAATTTTCAATGCAGGTTGGTTGGATGGAAGGATGGCCTGATCTCTTTTGGGGGAAGAATTGTGTTGCTGAAATCAGTTCTCACAAGTCTTCTGATTTTCTGGTTGTCACTGATGTGATGCCCACGAAGATGGTCCATCAACTTGAAGGTATACAAAGAAGATTTCTATGGAATGATGAGCCAGATTCTCGAAAGTATCGCCTGGTTTCATGGGATAATATATGTCGTACCATCCAGATCGGAGGGTTAGGTATGAGATCAATAAGAGCTGTAAATATAACTCTTCTCTTTAAATGGTGGTGGAAGATTGGTTGTGGTGAAGCAGTGGAGTTGAAGAGATGGTTGCTAGATATGGGGAGGACTGAAAATGGGGGGATGTCAACACCGTAAGCCAATCTAAAGGGTCATGTATACGGAGGGCAAAATCATGGATGCAATGGTTCAGGCATATGTATTTCAAATTCAAGGTTGGAGAGTGGAGATGGAGCCAAAATCAGATTCTAGAAAGATTCATGGGACTCGGATCCCCCGGTGTGCAACATTTTTAGTGAGTTGTTTGAGATAGCCTCAAACAAAGATGGACTGGTGGCGTATGTTTCAGATAGTGGGGATAAAGAAGTTTGGTGCCCCCTGTTTCAGCAAAATCTCAAAGACTTGGAGCTAAATAGTTTCGTCAAATCAATAGGGTTACTAGGATCGATTCACATTCTTGGTGATGGGACAGAAAAGAATTTAGAGCCTTGAAGGCGAAGCTATGGACTTTTAAAGTCCCCCTGAAGATCAGTGACTCTCTGTAGTCGATTGGCCTGTCGTATCAGTGACTCTCTGTGTATGCCTCCTTTACAGGTGTGAAAGCTATGGACTTTTAAAGTCCCCCTGAAGATCAGGGCTTCCACATGGCTAGCATGTTTAGCGAAAATCCCAAGAATAGATCAGTTACAGCATAAGGGATGGGTTCTCTTAAACAGATGAATTATGTGCTGTGAGACCGAGGAATCGCCCCACCATCATTGCATGCATTGCAGAACTGTAAAAGAGATCTGGAGTCATCTGTAAGTTTGGGATGAATTGGGTATTTTTCCCGGAATCTGTCTCCAGATTATTTCAGAGCCAGAAAGTGGTAGCTTGGGGAAAAATTCAAAATTGGCTGTGTAGTGTGGAAGGCATCATTCTAAGCTGTGATTTGGAGGATTTCAAGCAAGAGAAACAGAAGATTATTTATTTTATTTTATTTATAAAAAAAAATGCAACCTACTACCCATGTAACGTGGAATAGAATCAGAAGTCTCCTCTTAGATTGAGCAAGAGCTTCTTCCAAACTAAGAGAAGTACCCAGGGCAATGATATTACAAATCTGGGAAGCAGTGCTGCAAGGAACAGTTAAAGGAGTTTGTGGTCTATTGTCATGGAAGGGTAGCTGTCCTTCCAAGGGTTATGCTCATTTAGGGTTATTCTATGTTCTTTATGGGGTCTGATTTTTGGGCCTGTTTATACAAAACAGGAAGCGTATTAGTGTTTCTTTTTAATTGAATAAAAGTTTGATTATCCGCCAAAGAAAAAAAAAAATTAGAGCCTTTGATCCTCCTTTTTCTGTTTTTTGAACAATTTGTAGGGTATGTACAAGGAAAGCTGAGGACTCCTAGAGAAGGGATTCTTTAACATAGGGATGGGAATTCAAGAACAACTCTTGTCAAAACGTATCGCTGTTTATCGAGTTAGCGATCAGTATCAGGTAACCCAAAAGGATTTCAAGGCATCTCTGAAGCATGGTATGGGTTCCAGATGGAGGACCAATGATCTGGATTGATAATTTGAAGGTTGGAGGGTAATTATGATAGTGCTAAAAGGATTTCTACCAAGGTTTTGAATATCGACCTTGGGAGGCATATTGGATGGACCCAAAAACATTACAATAAAGGGCATATCAGACCACATCAAACCTATACCGGACAATACAGGCCTATAACAGCCCTCCCTCCCCCCCCCCCCAAAACCAAAAAAAAAAAAAACTTACTAGGAAAAAATATAAGACACCGAAATCTATCATTTTTATGTGTTTAACATCCATTGGTGTATCGGACCATTCGCTGAAAAGAATGTCCATCAACTTGCCCTGCTGAAAGAAAACCAAATAGGCCCCTAAATAACACAAAACAAGCATGACTTGATAGACTACGGCCATAACCAGTGTTTTAAATATAGACGATATCAGCCGATATATCCCACAATATATCTTGTATCCCACCTGCGCAATACAAAACACACAGGTAGTGTCGATATATCCCACCTATTCAATCCAGTTTTTCGATTTTCAATCCATGTTTTTGTTGTAAATCACGTTAAACAAGTGACAAATGGCTACAAATTTATGATTCTTCATGTTTTCCATGAAAAATCACAGATTTGGAACTTCGATTTCAAGATTTGGGGAGATGGGTCAAGTAGTGGAAATTGAGAAAAATCAAAATTTCTCAATTTTTCGTAAATTAGTTGCAATCTTTGTATCCAAACCAAAGTGTTCAATATCCATTACGATACGCCCGTAAAGGCCGATACGTATAGGTAACAACCATGACTGTTACGCGATATGGGGGTTAAAGAGGCAGTTAGTTTTTTGAGACCGTATTAGCCGTTACGGTGGCCGTACAGACCGTTACAGGGCATAACGACCGTTACTCCCGTAACAGTCGAAAAATGATCACATTTTTTTTCTATTCAAATTCATTTTTCTCCTCTTTTTTCACTTTTCTCATTACAAAAACTCTCCTATATCATTTTACAACAGATTTCGACCATTCTTACTATAGCTTTTAAGATTAAAATTGTGGATTGAAGTGATTTGAGCGAATAGAATCTCTGAGGGCTTTTTTCTCAAAAAATTGAAAAAGCAATATTTATGCCTTTTTCTGATTTATAGTTCTAATGCTTGATTGTGATGTGTAAACGTTAGAGACATAATCATATTAAACAATTCACTAGACAGCCCGAGACAACACTCTCACCAAAGAGTGCACCGTTACACTACCATAAACATGTTCAAAATAAAAAATGAATATATATTTGAAATATTTACATTATTCTTAATTTTCTAGATATTTTTTCTGAATTTTTCAGGCAAAAGAAAATTTTCAACCGTCACAGGGGTCGTAACGGTCGTTACGCCCCCGTATCGGCCATTATGACCGATACCCGTATCGGTAATGGTGGTGACCATTACGGCCACCATTGCCGATACGGAATACCTTGATCCAAACACAAAATTAAACATGTATGTAACCTGATCTAGTGATTCTTCTTTTGCTTTTGAATGTATTACTTGTGCTTCCATACATGTCTTCTTACATTTATAAATTATATGAATAGACTTCGAATATACTTGCATCAGTTTAGTCGGAAAGCGTATATATTAGGACCCCATACAAAGGAAACCCCTATTATGTGCACTTTTTTTTGTAATGTTTTGATATCTAAGTGTGTATTGATGTCTTTTTCAACAATCCTTGAAGTTTCATTGAAAAAATAGACCAATTTCCCAATGTTCCCATGTTTCCCAACAATAACGATACATTACGCGATACAATTGATATATCCCATGCGATAACCGACATGTATCTGTATCCCAAGGCTGTGATACATCACACGATAATGATATTTAAAACATTGGCCATAACATTGAAATATAACAACAGGAAGTTGACAAGAACAAAAGTAAGTGATAGTCTTTTCCTTCTTCTAATTTCTCCCAAATTGGTCCATTCCACTTCAATTCATCAAGTCTTGCTCAGCTCTTGTCTTTTGATCCCAAAATAGGCCTAGATCTACCATAAAATGAGTTTTGAAGCTTCGTACATGCATTAAATGAAGAAACAAGTCAAAAACAGAGATGAGAAACTTTCAAAATTGGGCTGTTATGGCTGTATCAGATTGTAACAGCTGTATTGGCCCTGTATAGGCACCAGAACAGCACATGTTTTTGAAATGAACTGGCTCAGCCCCCTAGCACAAAACAAGGGTGGCTGACACAGCCAAATTGTAACCGTTTTTTAAATCATGATTTCTACAAAGTTTACTCTAGGTTTAAACTAAAGTTGATATTTTGCAAAGTGTAGAAACCTACGCTTTCTCAAGGTTATGAGTACAAATTGAAAGCCCAAGCTAAGTTGGGGACGTTTGGGGAAGTTTTGTACAATGAAAGGGAGATTGGGGTCTTATTAAGTTACATTGGGTCAATTTAGTCAAAGTTGGGTCCAAGGAGTCAAAAATAAATAGAAATCAGGTTTTCGATTTTCTTGAAAGAAATAGATGTCATTTTTAAATTTCTTTCTTCCATGAAAACTACCTGATTTTTAGATTCCTCACTTCCCAATATTTCATCCCAATATTTCAAAGGTATCCCAACATTTGGATGTCAGATAGGGTTGTTTTTAGTTTGAAAGCTACCTAACTGTAGTCAAAATCAAAGTAGTTAGAAATGGAGGTCGAAAGATGGCAATTTTTCTAAAATCGCAGTTTCAATTTTTTCTGCACACTTTCTGATTTCCCGATTGTATTCCAACACTCAGAGATTCTATTTGGCAGATTTCAGACCCATTTGAAATCTGATATGAAGGGCTAAAAGAATAAACAGGAGCTTTTCAAAACTGTTCATGGAAGTGGGAATATTTGAGACCGAAAATGGGGGTTCAGAAAATGGGGCCTCTCTTGGGTGAGAAATGGAATCTTAGCAGCCCAAAGATCTTAAACATAAAACTAAATAAATAAATAATATTTGAGCAGAGTGAATGGGTGCGGCAACACACATGTTGAAGTTAGTTTCAGGTTGAGTTCATGGTTATAGGTGGGCTTTAGAGCGTTTGGATGCTAACCCTACAGGTTCAGTTGCTTATGGCAGTAGTCATTGGGATTGAGGTTGCAAGGTGATTCATAAGATTTCAGATTGGAAAGGATGATCCCCTTCCAAGGAATCTTATGTAATTCAAAGAGTAAAGACAAGACCCCTGTCAAAAAGCCCTTGCCCACTTAGATCAATCAATCTAGATTCTAGCCACTTATCCAAGAAGAGGTGTCTACAAATAAATATTTGAAGGAGAAGTCTATGTGGTATTCACTAAAAAGTATCCAAAAAGGTCATCCATCTAAAGGTCTACTTGGATGTTAGGTGAGCAAAATCCTTTATTGGTTTGCTGATAATGGGGCCTCCATCAATTTGTAAAAAAGAACCTAGCAACAAAATGTAGCTAGATGGATTAATTCGGTGATTCCATTATCTCCGGTTTCATCTGGGCAGCAAGCTGGTCGTCAGCATTACGTCACAGATTGTGAGTGGATCTTCCCCCTCCTAACTAATACTATCTAATGCTTGGCATCAAATGGAAATCCCATCATCTAGAACCGGATGTTCAGTAATCAACAAGCCCGCTAGCTGCAGAAGATGCACCTCCTTGGCTTCCAACCTTCTGACTGTGCATGGCCAACCCTCTCCTTGGATCTCAGGATTGTGTTTGGAAATTGTTGTCCTTAAAGAATAATATTCTCTTGCCATTCAAGATGACCTCTTTCAACCACTGGTGTGGTCTTCATCTAGCTTTTGACCATGGAGAAAGTAAACTTTGGTGCACATGGCTAGGTAGTTGATTCCCTTTAATGGTTGATATCCATCTGTAAGCTATGACGAATCACTTCAAGGAGAGAACATCACTACATCTAGAGAAAAGCACACCAAGCTGCCGATAGGCTTACTAACAAAGAGAGCCAATCACAACAATTTTGTTACGAACCCTTCTAATTTTGATCCTAAGCTTGCAAAATATTGTCACCGAGGACAGGCAAGGTCTGCATTGTAGTTGTACAACATTTTTCAAGTCTGCCTAACCCCAAGTGGCCAAAAGAAATGAATGTCGAGTAAATTGACTATGCTAGGAAGAAATAGTTTACCTTACGAATATTTTCAGGTGGTGATTGAAACACCTTTCTCTGCTCAGCTGATGCAAGGGATGAATGTAGGGGAAGAAGCCATTCACTGGATGATCCACCAAACTGGTATGAAGCGGCCAATTTATCAACTAGCATATAAATTTCTGCAACTCCCTGTAGTGAGTTTTGAGTGGTAAACAACAGAAACCAGAACATATGAGTACTCGCTAATTAAAACCAAACTAAAGCAAATAAAGAAGCATGTCAGAAGGCTTACAGGCAAGAAAACAAGAATGGCACCTGCAGGGTAAGTTTCATCAACATAACACACCAAATCTTCCAGAAGATCATAATCAATCACATCTTCATTCAAATTTTTCTGCAAAAATAATTTATTTATACAAACCATCGTATCAGCAAAAGTTATTACCCAGAATATCTTGCAGGTTGTAACGTGCGAAAGATTATGCATGAAAAGCATTTACCAGATTCTGACGAGTCCTATCACTGTATGACTCATAAGAATTTGGCTCGTAATGTGGGTTGATATAACTTTCAGATAGTACAGATTCATCTCCCCAGCCAGACATAACAAGGTTCTTCTTTCCTCTATGGTTATCCACACGACTACTCCCAAGCTGTCACAAAGAAAGATAATAATTTCGAGCACATCAATGTCATGAATTATACTGTATTTGACAACATTGTTCCTGAAAAAGGAGAAGTTCCAGACTCAACTCACATCAGCTTAAAGTAACCAGATGCACCAAAAATCAACTCAACAATTCAAATTTTTGAGAAAAAGAAAGTTTCAAACCACTGTGTAAGAGATACAACCTCTGATCAGCTGAACCAAATTTGAATGAAGAAATTACGACAACTAATCAGTAAAAATTTCTTCTGTCTTCCACATTTTAAAGAGACATGCTTTAGTTTCTTCTTTAATTAACATTCAGTCACACAGATAAGTCTTTTTTTGTACTTCCAGATTCTCATGGAAGTTGTCAATATTAAAAGGAAAAGATGTAGTGGCATCCACACCTAGAGCTCCATATTGAAGTGCCCAGCCATGTATTACTCCAGTCTATCAAAATAATGTATTTATCAGAAAGTACCCAGTGCTGACTGTTAATATCCAAGTTAGTTATCAAGCATTCAATCTCCTTACATGCAGGTGCAGCACACATGTATGAAATCGAAACTGTTCATTTACTGTTCTGTCTACCGATAGGCCATACAACAAAACTCACGGCAGTCAGATGATCCTCATCATCAATTGCAAAAAAAAAAAAAAATTAATAAGCAATGATGCTAATTTTATGAACTCAAGAGAGAACAGAACACGAGTAGAGCCCATTATGGATACTAGTTTGAAATACATAAGATAGATATAGAATTTTTCCCTTGGCCAGCTCATTCACTATTGAACCTTCTTCCCTCAAGCCTTGAATAAAATCAGAAGGTTAGAAGAAACTTTGTCTCATCTTGCTAACAAGGATGAATGCTCCCATGGACGACAGATCCTGCCATGCCAGAAACACAAGCTATTGATTTCATTTTACTGAATCGTCTCCAATAAGCCAACCTTCAGAAGATTAGAGAAGAGCTTGATGCCACAAGTTCAGCATGTGATGAATTGCCTACACAAATTGGCCAAAAGACTAACCATACCTAAGAGGCCCAAATTGTCTAACGATCTACCATCACTATTTAGCATTCATTTCTGAAGAGGGGAATGATGCTAAACATCCCTCTTCTTGCTTTTACCTGATGAGACACTAATGATCAGTTCCAACAACAACTGAGATTCAAAGACGATATCCGTTGAAACCTGCCAAGATCATACCCTGACTGAAAAGGTGGGACCTGATCATCTGTTTGCCAAGCACAAAGCAATGCTGAAAATTTTTCTTTTATTCCACTCTTTTCACACACCAGTGTGACTAGATTTGAAAGGTCTTGCCAACCATCCATTCACGTGATCCACCAACGACACAAGAAGCAACAACCAAGGTATTATGTAATGGTATAGATAAGCATATTGAACCAGCTTGCTGACCGATACAATACAGGCTGCATCTCCCAATATGGCCCTGTAATGGCCAAAATTATTTTGGGGGAAATATCTCTAGAATTATTGGCAAAGATCTAAGAAAATGTGATCATCTCAAGTATGTACTGATTTTTATTTTTATTTTTTTGGACATGCATTTGATGTAACGAGCCATTTTTCGTAAATATGTTGTCTTTCGAGGAGCGTCAGCTTGACCTACTGAAAGTTGACCAAATACACCCTAGTTGAACACAAAGCAAGCATGATTCATGGATTAGGGCCTGTTAGATATAAACAAAAAATAATAACAACAACAATAATTAATAAATAAATAAATAAAAGAAGGAAAAATGAACCCAAAAAAAAGTGATGATTAAAGCTTCTTTTGATATTTCCCAAAATGGTCTGCTCTGCTTCAGATCATTGAATCCCACTCAAATTTGGTGTTTCGATCCACAAAATAGGCCTAGATCTAGTTTAATTAGTTTCTAAGCTTTCTTGTTGAAATGAATAAAAAGGTGAGAGAGAGAGAGAGAGAGAGAGAATTGGAAGGGAACAAAAAAAAAAAATCCATGGTAGGCCCTTTATGGCCAAATCAACCTGTACAGCAGTATTTGCCCTGTAATTGTGCCGATACAGGGCAAATCAGCCCGTATCAGATGATATGGACCTATACGGCCCATTTTCACCATAACGGACCAATTCACCATCGTATTGTGTAATGGAAGTGACTGTTTCCTTTACATAACAGCCAATACAGCTGTAATGTGTCTTTAAATCCCACAGCACCAACAAAATCTCAAAAAGATTGAAAAGCGGAACAAAATGTCCGAAGCCTCAACACTGAATAAACAGATAGTCAACCAATTCTGTAAATTTCCAACACAAAGTATAAGTTCCGAAGAGCCAAATTCTTTCTTTGAAAATGGTCTAAGGCAAAAGGATTTTAAATTGCTATCCAACAAAAGCCGTCAACACCAGCGAATCCCCAGACCTTCGCACATGGCAGTTTCCAGGTACCTACATTACAGAGCCTTGAGGAACTCTTGGATGAAAAATGATCCTTCAGGAGAAGGGGGCAAAAAAGAAACTCATCACAATAGGAAACACTCCATTTAACCACTTGAGAAGGTCTCCACCATTGTGATTCATACCCGCAAGCTTCTCTTAAAAGGTACACACCGACCTAGCAGCACCCCCAACATCTTCAACCAATCCTTCATGAACTTGTTCATAAGTGAAAGCGAGTACACATGCAGGAACCTTAGAGCTATAGGTGCTTCCCCAATCCAAAGGTCCTCACAGAAACAAATCTTTTCCCATAGTCCCAACTTTATACCTCATCCCTTAGGACCTGTTTGGGATTGGCAGATTCGGTAAATCCATGAACTTGTCAAATTCATGGATTTGCATTTAATTTGGATTTGGGTAAATCCTGAAGTAACATAGACATCTCAGCCATTAACTACTTGGATGGCCAGGATTGCACCACATGTTACCGAGCCCGTATAATGTGAAATGGTCGTGTGTTGGCATTTTGTAATTTTGGGTTTTGGGGGTATTCTTGTTTTTTATTCTTCTCTTTTTTAATGTGGGTGTTGGTTTGGCTGTTGAGGGTCGTTAGAGTGAGTTTGGGGTTTATTGGAGATAGTTGTCACTTGTCACTAGCAACTAATCCCCTAGGGTGAGTTAGTAATGATTTTTGGGATTACAAGAGGTAGTTAGGACTAGTTATACAAGGCCTACAAAGGGAATTCTAGAATTCTCTAGAATTTCATGCAGCTTTGGATTTGTAAGATAAATTGAAACAAATTGAGAGAATTTTCTCTTCGCCGTGTATACGGTGTTTGGATTTCCAAATCAAAATCCAATCAAATTTCCAAGTATTCCCTTCATTCCTGTCTTTCTCCTTGCAACACATAGCTCCTTCAAAATCCATCAATTCAAGCAACCAGAAGTTCTATTAGGTGGTATCAGAGCGGGAATTCGGTGGAAATTCTATGTTTGGCTCTCGACGATCTCCAAGAGACAAAAGCTCAAATCATTGCGAGATACAAGGGGGGCTACATCCAAAAATCCGAGATGAACTCATAATGTTCCCAACGTGGACTCTAGCAAATGCATCTCATCAGGCATCTATGGTAGAGGCACGCCAATGTTGAGACGGCATAAGGTTTGGCCAAAATGAGCAAGCCCAACGCTCAATGCCACGACCGTCTGTAGAAAAAGCCTGATGCAACACAAGAACATTCCCCGCCAACCTGGGTACTATGGGAGGAAAGGTGGGACATGTGTGGACACCTCTAGCACCTCACAACCAACCTGACGCTCAATCTTCTACATGTCACAAGTGCAACGATCCAATATTCAATTGTTGAAAGCAGCCGAACTACCAAGTGGAAGCGAGCCATGGCAATGGGTGTTAAGACGGATGGCAAGCTTGGAGTGGAGCATGGGCTATCGTACGTCTACTACAATGATGCTGATGATGGGATGGTAGAGTTCACCTACAATGATGACGGGGAGGCAATTGTTTCATGCAAGTGTCACTTAATGCCGTGGAGCACCAAGTCGAAGGATTGGCGCCACCAACACGACCCATGCACATTCCTGGGAAGGTGTGCATATTTGTTTGCAGTATCAATAGTATCATAATAGCCAGGAAGTTACCAAACTTTTGGGTGTCAATAAATATTCCAAAGTATCATGGAAATATCAATCACTGCGATATTTTCAAAATATCACCGTTATAAACTTCTCGGTATCAATGATACTAGCAATACATATCGTGAATACCGAGACAACGAACGCCCCTTCCGAAAAAATTTAAAAAAAAAAAAAATCTCAAATCTTTTGCTTCTAAACCCTTCCTAAAAAAATATCCACCACTCCTTTTCAATTTTTTGGAGAGAAAAAGTGGTTTTGGTGAGGAAATCAAGATCAGAGTGCAAGTGAACCAAATTCCAAACAGTGAGTTTATTTCAATTTTAATCAGTTAGTTTTAGTGCAAATCATTTGAAATCCCTACAACAAAGACGAAAATCCATAATTTTACATATTTTGCATGCTCAATATGGATTTTAACCTCCAATTTAAGAATTCGGGGAGATTTGTGAAATTCCAAAATCTCTCTTATTTCACCCATTTAACTTGGAATAAGTGTGTGGAAAAATCACATAAGAGTGGTTGGAGGCAGATCTACATATTGGCGGGAGTTTTTTGAATCTTTGAAAAAAATATTTTTAAAGTTAAAATATCAAACATAATTAAAAATATTTTTCTCAAAACTTCCATAATTAAAAATTTAGAACAATTAAATTTTCCCTATTTCGCCCATTTACTTTCCAATTAGTGTATGGAAAAATGGTGTTAGATTAGTTGGAGGCTAATCTACAGATTGATGAAAGCAACATTCAATGTAGATTTGGTGGCCCGGATCATGAGAATCCCACGTGGTGAGATACACGCTAGAGAAGAGAATCTCAAGAACGCGCGAGAAAGAGATCGCCGCATGCGTTACCTTTGCGGCCGATTAGCTCACTTGAAGCGAGGCACTTGCCTCCCGTCGACAGAGTTGACAGACGATTTCCGCCTGCTCCACCATATATTCACATATAATGTGTATCCAAGATGAGGCAACCGTATCGAATGCACTCACTTGATGGTGGATTTCCTGTATAGAGTTGGGCAGGGAGACAAGTTGTGTCTGCCTACGTTCGCCCTGCTACAGATAGTCCAAACTGCACGCTCTGTTAGGAATGATGTCTCACTTCCATTTGACCGACTTGTATGCAAGATTGCTCGAGAGTTTGCCTACAGACTTAACATGGATGACATTGCGCCGATCCACTTCATTAATGACACTACGCTCAACAACATGGGGATCGGCCCTCGACAACGTCAAGCCCAACTTGAGGAGTATGGGGATGAGATAGAAAGTGAAGAGGAAAAAAGTGATGAGATAGAGGAAGAAGGCGAGGAAGAGGAAGGGCAGGAAGAGGAAGAAGAGGAGGCCCAAGACACTGATGAAGGCTCTCCTCTTGCTACACAGGTGCGCCACAGTGATCGGGCTGCTATAAAAGCCCGCTTGGCTCAACTTGAGGAGGGCCAGGTTGCCCTGCGACAGGAAGTCATGGCGACCCGAGCCAAGCTTGAAGAGAAACAAGCCTTTATGAAGCGGAAATTCAGTAAAGTATCTCGCACCTTGAAGGCTATCCTGTGTTGTCTATAGGATAAGGGTGCACCTCCACCATCACCAGATTCGGACAACTAGTCGTACATGTAGTCGTCTTTTGGTTTGCTTTGTTTCTTGTTTTCTCGTTTCTATGTATAGCCTTGATAGGCTTAGCAATGTGGTAGAGTGGTTTGTAGGTTTTAGTGTGTGGAACCTTGCTTAGATTAGCTCACATGCATCTTCTGTCATGATCCATGTAATACTGCATCTCATGTATTGTAACAATTTTGGTAAATGAAATACATGAAGCTTCTTTGGATTTGAAATGCGAATGATGTATGGATGTGTGTATGATCTTATGCTAAATCTCACGGGTTGCGCCCTATGTTGTATATAGGGAATGCCACCTAAGAGCACGCGGAGTACGGCACGTCTCACACTTGGCTACTCGATTGACGGGGAACCTCCCCTCAACGATAACCATATGGACCCTAGTTCGGGCCCGACCCACGAGACTATGTCGGATTCTCAACCGGCCACTGGCCCCACTAATGGGCCGGCACCATTTGCACCACTTGTGGCACCACCAGTTCCTGAGCAGAACTGTGCGTCTACCTCGACACCTCATATGCCTCAAGCCGCTCCTCCTCTTGATAGGTTGGAGCAAATGAAGCTCTTGATGCAGCAGCAGCAACAGTTTTTGACCACCATCGCAGGGTCTTTGCCAAGAGTATGGGTATGGTTCCACCTGCACCACCCGTGCACCCTGCAGGAAACGTAGGTGCTAGCGGCCTATTTGAGCGATTCCAGCGCTTCCGACCTCCTACTTTTGCAGGTACTCACCAACCCGAGGAGGCCGAGTATTGGCATGGCTCCCTATAAGGCGCTGTATGAGCGTCCGTGTAGAGCACCGCATTGCTGAGTAGAGGTTGGCGAGAAGAGTTTGATTGGCTTAGAGTTAGTGCAGGCGACCTCAGAGAAGATCGACATTATCAGGTGTCGACTTCTTGCAGCACAGAGCAGACAAAAGAGTTACGCCGATACGAGGCGGCAACCGCTAGAGTTCGAGGTTGGGGACCATGTATTCTTGAAGGTTTCCCCCATGAAGGGAGTCCTTCAGTTTGGCAAGAAAGGGAAACTCACGCCGAAATTCATTGGCCCATTCCAGATACTAGATCGAGTAGGCCTAGTAGCGTACCCCCTTGCTTTGCCCACACCACTCGTAGGCGCACACAACGTATTTCATGTGTCGATGTTGAATAAATACGTTCCTGATCCTTCCCACATTATCAAGTGGGAGCAGGTGCAGTTGAGTGAGGACGCTACTTATGTACTGCGACCGACGCGTATCCTAGATAAGAAGGAACAGGTGCTGCGCAATAAAATGATTCCACTTGTGAAGGTTCTGTGGGCATACCACACTGAGGAAGAGGCTACTTGGGAAACAGAAGCCGAGGTCCGCAAGAACTACCCTCAGATTCTTGAGGAATACGAAAAGGTACTAATTTCGAGGACGAAAATTTTTTCTTAAGGGAGATAAATTGTAACATCTCGGAAAAATCCGTACTAAGACCCGAGTACCACCTCAGGCAGAAATCACTCAGGACCAAATCCTTTAGAAATTAGATGAAATTTAATTAAGTGTTAAACTGAATTAATCAGTAGATTAGCTTGAACAGCTTTTTATACGAACTGCAAGACCCAAAACCAGTAAAATCGCTAGCACTACATTACCTAAAAACCTAGGATCGATCTCTAAACTCAATTGCTCTCGGGAGCGCATAGAAACTCTGTATCGGACCTGGACCGCACGTCGAAAGTCCGATAACCGCGAAACTATACAGTTATGACCGCCTTGCTGGGCTTGACAACTATCTTGGAAATCAAGTCCAAACAATATCCCAAAACGCACAACTAGAGCCCTGAGCGAAGTGTGTGAGAAACACGAATATCTTTAGAAATGATCCCAGATTTAAGTGATTTGGGTCATTCACTTGCGGGCCAAATTTAGGGTTTCAGACCGTCAGAACCTGAGCCAAATACACCCTTGGATCAGGGAAATTTCCCTACACAGGTCAGTGTACTTGTGGCCCTGATCGAGTGGCGACGACCGTTGAACTGAAACTGGTCCTCCACGGTCGATCCATAAATCCGATCAGACCGAATACTTGACCTGGCATAAATCCATTGTCAAGAAACTTTCCCCGAACCGTATGCGGAAAGGGGGCCTCCAGATGAGCTCCGTTGGCCCGGAACAGCCGAGTTTTGGCTATAACCTAAGTATACCATGGCCCTGGGGCCATTGAGATCAGTTTTGGGCCTATATAAGAACCTAAACCCACCCCTCTCATTTCATACGAATTTCAAACCCTAGGAGAGAGGAGAGAGAAAAGAGAAGAAGAAAGTGAGGAGAAGAGAGAGAGAGTGAGAGATAGTTGCCGAGTTTCATTCCTGCCGCTCCACGTGCCGAATCACCCTACCCATATCACTACATCGGCGATTTTAACTCCGTTATTGGGTAAGAAATCATAACCCTAACTTGTTTTAAATACCCAAATAGGCAGATCGGTGAAATAGCTAACCTATTCCGTGATACAGGTAGCTGTTGTGTCGTAGACAAAGACTTAGTGTATTAAACTGAATTCGTTACGAGTTTACTGGCGAAAGGTGCGAACTATAAACGTTTAGGTTATAGTTTTCAAGGCTCTCAATGTCAGTAATGATTTATGACTGACTTGATTGTTGTCACATGTGCTTAGATACGACGTATTCCGTGTATTACACAGATATATGAACTATGTTGAATATAGTGTATTCCATGTGTTTGTCGAAATGTTTGAATGAATATGGAATTACGATTTGTGCTTGCCATGATTATTCATCGTAAATATATAATTGTTGAGTGTGTGACAACTCCTTATGAAAGGATTTGCCCTAATATAGGTTATAACTAAGTTGCATCATGTATGTTGAAATGTGTAGTCTAAGTGTTCGATAAAATGCCTAAATGAGAAAATGCTTGTTGAAATGTAATTGGTTAGGGTGTTGAGATATGATTCTCGATCCCCTTATCTATGGTTACAATTTCCTTCATATAACCTATTTTACTACTACGTGTTTTATGGATGAATGCCTATGTATGTTAACATGTACTCTATGTGTTCGTTAAAATGCTTATATGAGATTTATATTTAAATTGGTTGCTACATGCTGTATTTGATTAACACATGTAAATGTTATCATATTTGAAGTGTGATTGGGACTACTGCATAGTCCAGGCAATCGAAAAAGTTTCTCGAGTAGTGGCCGAGGTCGTTTTGCCACACAAGACATGTTTGAGGAATCCGAGTCATACGCTGATTGTCGACAGTGGTTAGGTCACGCGGAGTGCTTACGCGCTTCATGTCGATCAACTCAACGTATGCTCGTACCAGTCAAGCTTGTCATGTAACTTGATTGGCCCAATGTATGGACGCTATTGCTTGAATCTAAGGTATCAACTTACCAAAGGAAAACCCGTTTAACCTTGGTACCACGATCCGCTAAGACTCATGAGCCGGGCATGATGGTATGGGACACCATGGTCGAGTTGTCGGCCTACGCTGGAATGACAAGCCTCCCCGTAGTGACCACTGAACAATCCAAACTCGTGAGCCGAATACAGTGGTATGGGACATTGTATTCGAACTGTCGGCCTACACTAAGGTGACGAGCCTTTCCCGTAGTGACCTCGAGTATAACCTAAGGCTTACGCTGAGGTGATGAGCCTCTTCATAGTGACTTGAACTTGCATGTCCACTGCTTTTAAATCAGGGGTGACATTGCCCTATAACTTGCCTATCGTATGTGATTAACTAAGATTGACGACCCTAGATGGATCATCGTTGAGGTAAATGATATAAAGGGAGGTACCTTAGCTTCCCAAACATGTTGTATGAATAAGTCTAATTAAGAACTTGGCTAATCACGCACATGCACCGCATTTGCATGTGCCTTTGGCGTTGGAGTTGAGCACAGAGGAAGGGGTGCATGCCGCGATCGTGAGATGATGTCGCAGAGGGAGTGTAGGCGAGGGCATGCATCATTAACTCATATCATCCTTGCATTAACTAGAGTACCTACGAATGCTTGTTGTATTGCTTTATCATTACTGCTTGACTGAATTAATAACATGTTAACCTTTGCCTTATAGCTCCACTGAGTTGATCACTCACTCTCACTCTGAGATGGTGTTTTAAAACACCAACTAGACTCTGGTTTAGTTGCAGATGATGGCAATGCTTACGAGGCGGAGCCTGATTTTTATGATGACGAGGAATTCTCCTACATGCAACTCTCTAGCAGGTCTATGTAGACCTGGAGTTGCGCCATCGGGGTTACAGGTATCTAGACTAGATGACATCACACTTTATTATTTTGTAAATTTTTGGAGTTACACATATAAATGCTTAACCTGGTGACTTTCATACTCTGGGGATGTACATTCACTTATATGCTTTATATATCTATCACAGTCTTCCGCTTGCATAATTTAACTGTCTCTGGAGTATGATATGCTGATTTGGTATAATCTCATTCATGTTTAATGCACTAATACGGACAACATTTAATCATCATTATCTATGTTGCATAAGTGATGCGTTGGAACTCAGGAGTTCGGCTCCTGCTCGACCCCCGATTTTCAGGGCGTTACAATGACAAGCCCAAACCAGCTAAGGGGGAGAGTGAGAAGCAAATCTCCACGGCTATACTTGTATAGGCCACCCAAGAAAGTGGCAAAATCTACACATTAGTGGCATGAGGGAAGACCGTTGAGGGGACACATACACAAGGCAAAGTAGCCATGGTTGAAAGAATATGCCAATGTGATGCAGGATGAATTGTCTAAAGGCTTGCCACTGATGAGGAACATCCAACACATCAATCTAGTTATGGGTACTACCCTACCAAACAAGGACACCTACCGAATAAGCCCAAAGGAGCATGAGGAGGTCAATCAGCAAGTGCGAGAATTATTGGAACATAGTTACATTACATACAAGAGAGAATGAGTCCATGTGAAGACCTGGCACTTCTCAGCCCTAAAAAGGATGGGTCATGGCGCATGTGCATGGATAGTCACATCGATAACAACATCACCATCAAATATTTTTTCCCAATCTCCTGCTCAATGGCATGTTGAATCACAAGTCGGTGCTACATTTTTCTCAAAGATCGACCCCAACAATGGACACAATCAAATATGCATCTACCCGAGGGACAAATGAAAAATGGAATTCAAGACAAGTGAAGGTCTCTACAAGTGTCCCGTCATGCCATTTGGCCTATCTAATGCACCAAGCGCTTTCCTAAGGGCCACAAACCACCTCTTGAGGCCGTTTAGTGGAAAATTTGTCATTGTGTACTTCTACGTCATTCTAATCTATAGTCATTGAAATGAGGAACATTTGAAGCACCTTTAATTGGTATTTGAGGCCCTAACAAAAGGCAAATATTTTTTCCCAATCTCCTGCTCAATGGCATGTTGAATCACAAGTCGATGCTACATTTTTCTCAAAGATCGACCCCAACAATGGATACCATCAAATATGCATCTACCCAAGGGACAAATGAAAAACGGAATTCAAGACAAGTGAAGGTCTCTACAAGTGTCCCGTCATGCCATTTGGCCTATCTAATGCACCAAGCGCTTTCCTAAGGGCCACAAACCACCTCTTGAGGCCGTTTAGTGGAAAATTTGTCATTGTGTACTTCTACGTCATTCTAATCTATAGTCATTGAAATGAGGAACATTTGAAGCACCTTCAATTGGTATTTGAGGCCCTAACAAAAGGCTCCACGCTAATGTCAAGAAGTGCACCTACATGACCAATAACATCATCTTCACTGTCTATGTTGTTTCAATTGTGGGCGTAAACGTGACCGAAGTAAGGTACAAGCAATCATCGACTGCCCCACCCCATGCAATGTAAATGAAGTGCTTAGTTTCCACGGGCTATCTACCTTATAACGCCAGCCCATTCTATTGGAAATATGTTTCAAATATATACTATTGGCCATGTGATGAGGACATCACGTACACCCTTACGTACGTATCAGAGGAGGAAGCGGGCCGCTCCGATTTCCTTGTAGCTAGGCTAGTACCCATGATCGTGATCATGCTGAAGACCCCATGTGCTTGTGCGAGCATCTAGAAGACCCCACGCTGGGAAGATGCACATGGGCTGCTTTATGGAGTGATCCAGACCGTTGGATCAGAGGGACGCGACGATCAGGCCATTGGATCGCATGTATCACATGATCGGGTCATCGATCGTTGATCGTCCACATCAGTTTTAGACTTTATCATATTTTAGGATTTAGTTTTTGATTACTTTATATTTGGACACATTATGAGTGTTTTAGTTGATTTTATTTAGACTAGGGCTATTTTCATTAAAGTTCACAAGACGGGGATTTTTGTAATTTTTGAAACTTCTTGGATATATAAAAGGAGGAGGCGGTGTGACCTCACCCTCATTGAATTTCATGATTTTAAAAATAAAAAATAAAAAAAAAAGCTCTTGCTTTCTTTTCCCATCTTCATGAGATTTGAAGATACTTCCGTGCGATTTGGAAGGAAGATTGGCGCGAGGCTAATCCTCATGAACGGAGGTGCGAGGTCTCCATCTATCTCCACACCTTTTTTCTTCCACATCCAGGTATTTTCTTCAGATTCTTAATTCTCCCATCACAAATCTTCGTCTTCTCTCAAACCCAACTTTTCTATACCCATCCACAATCCAAACCCTAACCGACCTAAACCCATCCTCCCACGCCACATGTGTAACCGTACAGCCACACATGTGAAACCCGCCTACCCCTTTTGGTTTTCCGCCATCATTATATCAAAACCCCTTTCTTCCATCCTCGAAACCCTAACCCTAAACCTAAATTTCTTAAATTTCCTACTTTCTCAAATTACCAAAACCCTAAATTTCAGCCTAGGTTGTATTAGGTTTCCTATTTTGAAATAGACTATATCCTATGCTAATTGGATGTTCCTACATCCATTAGATCCTAGTTTCTTTTTATTTAATGATCTTGAGTTACGATGTTGGTAGCTTAGGCTAGGATTATGCATGGTTTTCTTTTGATTTTCATGATATTTGTGATGATTATAGCAATGTTTGTGTTCTTGTATTAAATATCTTCATTCAGCTATTTGATCTCACGTGTTACTCAGTTCATGCATCGGTCCTGCATCACCATGCATGTATCCTATTCCTATGTTCTTACTAATGGTCCATACATGTATTGTCCGAATATACAAGCATCTAAAATAAAGTAGCATACATGTATATTCCATAAAGCACATACACGTATCCACCATTAAAGATCAATAGATGTATGCACCACATTAATACCATCCATGTATATGCCATGATTATTTAATGCATGTGACCTTTCACCAAGAGTAACTAAAGGACTACATACACTAAACATTAGCCCATTTGAGACAAATGAAAATCTTCTCTACTCATTCTAAGAGTTTTGAGAGGCTTAGTTCTTTTTGTATCTTGAATAAGGTTTAGAGGCAACAAACTATCTTCCTAGTGGTGAAAACTAGTGATAGACACCATTTTGGTACTAAGACCAGATACAAACTTTGTGAGGGTTTGGGCTCAATTTAATCTCAGAAACAACACATAGAAGCTTTGTCACATCTAGGACGAAATTCTTCAAGTGAGCCATCCATTCATCACATAAACTAACAATTTGAAGATAGTTTAATATGCAAATGGCCACTCTAATGATTGCTAATATGGTTAATCTTGACCATGTAAGACTTGATCACTTTAATGGGAGGAATTAATTAATGAGCAATAGCCACAAAAATCGAGATAAGTACCATGTCTTTTTCATATGTCTATGTTGTCTACATACACATGTTTATGTGTTTGATGATCTTGTGAGGACCACCTTTGATCAATCTATAATTGGATGTATTCTAGGTTGGCCCTACATACTATTGGTTGTATAACAAAAGCCAGCCACAACGTGCACAAGTCATTGCTCATGAGGCATCAAGTTGCAATTGTGTAGTCCATATTGTATGATAAGCAAGTCATGTAATGGGTTATACATGTGTGCATGTGCTTATGTGTGACAAATGCACAACGATTGTCACATGTGTAGCACTGGTTTACAACTCAATGCATGTGAGCCCGTTGACAAGGGTTGTCACATGTGTGACATGTGTCCATAAGATGGCACACAATTAAGCCACATATATGGATTGGAACACGGATAACACATATTGAAGATGCAAGATAATATTGCATCACATGAATGCATGGCTACATGCATATGTAGTAGATATGTGATTGCATGATAGGTTGTGCACTAACGTTGTTGTATAACTAGCCATGTGCACTTGCATGGATGCATGATTGAACATGTGCTTGATATATGTGCACACACTATAATATGTATGCATGAGATGCATGCATGTATGAGTAATGTTGGTGGCATGGTAGGTGCACATGTTTATGAGTTAAACAAGTGTCATGTTATGATCTTCGTTGTGGGAAATATCGGACTATAATTGAAGATTACAATGATGCCACTTGAAATTTGAACCCTGATGGTTCAAACTCCACAAGTGATTGGATTTCCACCTTGAGAGGCGAAAGCGATTTCTCGGAAGACCAAGAAACAAACATGCATTACACAATAGATGATAAAGCATGAGTTCATCACCTTAGCATTAGCAAGAGAAGAGGCATAATGGCTTCAAAGCATATTGGTAGACGTACCTATATGGACCAAGCCAAATGCATGTTATTCCCATGTACATTGACAACAATGCTTCGTGTAAAGCATAGAATAAGTCATATAATGGGAAATTGAGATAATTGTGACTTAAACATAGAATAAGTCATATAATGGGAAATTGAGATAATTATGACTTAAACATAGCTACATAAGAGAGATTATAAAGAGATGAAAAATCTCAATCTAATTCGTGGGGTCAAATGGGAACTTGGCCAACCCATTGACCAAAGGCCCTAGCAAGAGATCTAATCTATCATACATAGAATGGGATGGGACTCAAACCCATAAATAACTAATCACCTGTAGTGGACTCCAACCAATTGATTGCAAATATAGGTTCAATTAAACAAATAAACTAGTGTTTCATACAATAGCACTATCCAAATAGGGAAGCATTTCACATACTTCTTTGCCCTTCTTAGGATGTATGAAGTGCTAAAAAATACCTTTATCAAATGGACATTGAGAATCTTCTCTTAATGAAACTATAGATAATAAGTCGAGGTGATTAGAGTTACAAGGTCAACTTTCATAGATTTATCTATCTGAGTGTAGAAGTGGGTTGCTTTTTAAGGGATAAGGGCTAAATCTTAAGAGCACTCAGCAAAAAGGAGATGGCACAGGACCGTAAAAGGTGTCAATCGGTTATTCTTCTTACAAACCTTGAAGGATTGTATGTGTGGCTTCATTAGATCCATCAACTAAAGCACGCAATTCAAGACACTCATCATTATAGGTCTTGATGAATTTTGACAAGTCTACACTAAGGGGTGTGGATTGCATACTGACACTCCTAGTAATGACTCACTACTAGATGGTGCTTTATAGGCCCCACCATGATTTATAATTATGTGTTATATCCACACAGTCCATCTATTTTTCTAGCTCGTTTTAGGGCATGAGCATAAAAATGAGGCAAATCCAAATCTCATGTGGAGCACACCACAGGAAATAGTGGTGATTGAACACCCACCATTAAAACCTTCTTGGGGGCCATAAAAGTTTTGGATCAAGCTAAAATTTGTGTTTTCCCTTCATCCAAGTCTGTGTGACCTAATCTAGACGTTGGATGGCAAATAAACGTTACAGTTGGCCATAGGAAGTTTTTAATTGTGGGCGTTCAATTACCACTGTTTCCTGGATGGGCGGCATGCATAAAGCACATACATCATGGTGAGGCCCATGGAGCACCCTTTGATAGCCGCGTCACTACTAGCAATGTCAGTATGCAATTTGCATCCTAAGTAAAGGTTCACGTCTAAAAAAACATCTTTATTTATGCACAAGAATTTTTCTAGTTAGAAAATGAACTCATTCTCTCATAGAATTCTGAAATAGTGGAGATTATACGAGACATGAATTTGAAACAAGTGAGGGATTGTTGGAACTACGTTTCGAATGTATACTATGAGACATATAGATATCATGTGTTCTTAATAATTGGCCTTACATGTATTGTTCAAGTATACATTGTATCTACAATAAAGTAGTATGCAACCAACTATGCATGTATCCAGCATAAAGCACATACATGTATCCACCTTTAAAGATGAAAGGATGTATCCACCATTCAATGCATGTGACCATTTACCAAGAGTCTCTCAAGGGCTATATATACACCAAACATTAGCCCATTTGAGACCAAAATCTTCTCCACTCATTCTAGGAGTTTTCAAAGGTTCGAGTTCTTCCTGTATCTCGAATAAGGTATAGAGACAATAGTCTATCTTCTAAGCCAAAATTCTTCAAGTGAGCTATCCCTTCATCACAGAAACTGACACATTCGTAATTTTAGTTCTATTGTTGCATTCATTACTAACCGCATGAAGACCAAACCACTTTATTGGAGCGACATTGTGGAGGCTAGTTTTTTACTCATCAAGACGAAGATGTCGAAGGCTTTAGTTCTAGACATATTGGATTTCAACAAGATCTCCAAGATTGTTTGTGATGCCTCCTGTGGGTGTTGAGGGAGGTCTTGAGCCAATAGGTTAGATCCATAGCATTTTTCTCCGATAAATTAAGTGGGACACAGCTCAACTATTCGACATAAGACAACGAGTACTACACCCATGTTAAAGCTCTGCAACAACGGCAAAATTACCTAATAGATTGAGAGTCTGGGTTGTTCTCTGATAATGAGGCACGCAAGCATACCAATGGGCAACATAATCACCAACACGCGGAGTGGGTTGCCTTCCTACAAGAGTACATAATGCGGGGGCATTTTCACACCGGGCTCGAGTGGGGTTGCCTGTGGGATGCAAGGGCACACTCAGGGTGAGCGGCCCATATGAGGCGGGTGGCTCGTGTGAGGCGGTACCCATGTGATTTGTGGCCCATGAGGGAGGTTCGGCCGAGGTCCTAACCCATGAGATGTGGGGCCTGGGCTATGAGATAGAGGGATTGATTCGCCATGCTCTAACAATTTGAGCTTTTAGAACAAGTGGTTAATTGTCCTACATCAGACATCAATACACCTTCTCAATCACACACACGGCTAGTGCATTGAACGACGTAGCAGTTTCCTTTGTATAGGGTCCTACTATATGCGTCGTCCAACTAAACTGATGTAACTATATTCAAAATCAATTCAGAAAATTTATAAAGGTAAGAGGACATGTATTGAAATACAAGCATTATATTCAAAAGCAAAAGTAGAAAACTAGAAATATACCTATGGACTTTGGACAAATTTTATTTTTTAACATTTTTAAATTATTTTTAATTTAAAAAAGTATTTTTCAACAAAATCTTCAAATTGCCAAGACTGCATAGATCATGTTATATAAAATTTGGATGTCATGTTTGGACACCAAGATTGCAAACAATTTGGGAAAAGGTGGGGAAATTTCGATTTTTACCCAATTTTCTGTAACTCAGCCCATCTCTCCCAAATCGCAAAATCGAAGCTCAAAATCCATAAACTTTCATGCAAAACACAGAGAATCATGGATATCTTTCCATTTGACACTATTTATGTAACATCTCGGAAAAATCCGTACAAAAACCCGAGTACCACCACAGGCAAAAATCACTCAGGACCAAATCCTTTAGAAATTAGATGAAATTAACTAAGTGCTAAACTAGATTACCAGTGAAATTAGCACTAATCACTTTAAATACAAACTGCCAGACCCAAAACTTGCAGAACCATTAACACTAGGATCAATCTCTAAACCCAGTTGCTCTCAGGAGCACATTGAAACTTCGTATCGGACCTGGACCGCGCGTCGAAAGTCCGATGACTACGAAACTATACGCTTATGACCGCCTTACTGGGCTTGATGACCATCTCGGAAATCCATTCCTAATGATACCCAGAAACGCACAACTTGAGCTCGGAGCAAAGTGTGTGAGAAACGCGAATACCTTTAGGAAATGAACTCGGATTTAAGTAAACTGGGCAATTCGCTTGCGAGCCAAATTTAAGGTTTCAGACCGTTGGAATCTGACCCAATTACACCCTCAAATCAGGGAAAATTTCATACACATGTCAGTGTACTTGTGGCCTTGATCAAGTGTCGGTGACCGTTGAACTGAAACTGGTCCGCCGCGGTCGATCTTTAAATCCAATCAGACCGAAAACTTAACTCGACCTAGATCCCATGCCAGGGAGCTTAAGTCCGACCACATGCAGAAAAGGGGCCTTCAGAAGTGCTCCATTGGATCGAAACAGCCAATATTTGGCTATAACCTAAGTATACCATGGCCCTAGGGCCATTCCCATCACTTCTGGGCCTATATAAGGACCTTAAACCCTCTCTCTCTCTCATGTCATATGAATTTGCAAACCCTAGAGAGATGAGAGAAGAAAGAGAAGGAAACAGAGAGAAAGTGAGGGAGAGAGTTGGAGTTTGTTTGTGGGATTCCATCCTACCACTCCACATGCTTAACTATCACCTCTGTATCTCTATTCCGGCGATTCTGATCCCGTTCTTAGGTAAGAAAACCTAACCCTAATCTGTTTTAGGGTTTCAAATAGTGTAAGGGATGAAATAGCTAACCTATTTCATGATATAGGTTGCCGTTGTGCCGTAGACAGACTCGGTATACAAACTGAGTTCGATACTTGTTTATCGGCGAAAGGTACGGATTATAAACGTATAGGTTATGGTTTTCAAAGCTTTCAATGTCGGTTAATGATTTATAACTGACTTGGGTGTCATTTCACATGCTAAATGCGATGTTTCCCTCGCTTTACAGATATATATGAACTATGTTGAGTATAGTGCATTCCATGTGTTTGTTGAAATGTTTGAATGAGTTTAGAATTTGGATTCGTGCTTGCCATGATTATCCATCATGGATACATGATGGTTGCACGTGTGACAACTCCTTGGTGAAAGGAATTGCCCTAATACATGTTATGGCTAACATACGTCATGTATGTTGAAATGTGTAGTCTAAATATTTGTGAAAATGTCTGAATGAGTATGGAACTGGGATTCGTGCTTGCCATGATTATCCGTCGTGGATACATGATGGTTGCACGTGTGACAACTCCTTGGTGAAAGGAATTGCCCTAATACATGTTATGGCCAACGTACGTCATGTATGTTGAAATGTGTAGTCTAAGTGTTTGTGAAAATGTCTGAATGAGTATGGAACTGGGATTCGTGCTTGCCATGATTATCCGTCGTGGATACATGATGGTTGCACGTGTGACAACTCCTTGGTGAAAGGAATTGCCCTAATACGTGTTATGGCCAATATACGCCATGTATGTTGAAGTGTGTAGTCTAAGTGTTTGTAAAAATGTCTGAACGAGTAAGTATTCGGAAACTTGTACTTTATGAAGGTGTTGAGGTGAGATTCTCAATTTCCTTAGCTATGTGTATAAATCCCTTCATGCAACTTTGATTTAAAACAGTGTGATTTAGTATGAAATGCATATGTGCGAAACATGCTTTGTATTTTGTGAAATACTCAAATGGTTACATTCTTCGAATCAATTGGTTAATGTTGAAATGCCTATCACACATGTTATCCTATTTTGTTTAAATGTGTTTGGGACTACTACATAGTCCAGGCTATCGGTAATAGCTCCTGAATGAGTGGTTGAGTTAGCCTCGCCACAACAGATATGTTCGAGGAATCCGAGTCATACGGAGATTGCCGACAATGGTTAAGCCACATGGAGTGCTTACGCACTCTATGTCGATCAATTCAACGTACGCTCGTACCAGTCGAGCTTGTCATGTAACTCGATTGGCCCAATGTATGTTCACCATGTATGGACGCTACTATTTGAATCTAAGATACTAACTTACCAATGAAAACCCTATTAACCTTGGTACATCGATCCGCTAAAACTCATGAGCCGGATATGGTGGTATGGGACACCATGGTCGAGCTGTCGGCCTACGCCGGTGCGACGAGCCCACCCGTAGTGACCAGTGAGTGACCTCAGCTCGTGAGCCGAATACGGTGGTATGGGACGCTGTATTCTAGCTGTCGGCCTACAACTAGGTGACAAGCCATTCATAGTGACCTCGAGCATACTCTGAGACTGCGCTGAGGCGATGAGCCTTTCCGTAGCAACTAGAGTATAAGTTAGGCCTGCATCGCGGTGACGAGCCCTTTGTAGCGACCTGTAACCGCAACATCGTATGAGACTAGCTAGGACTGACAACCCTAGAATGGATCATTGTTTGGGAAATGATATAAGGGAGGTACCTTAGCTTCCCAATCATGCTGTATGAAATGGTATAATAAGAACTCGGTAATTACGTTCATGCACCGCATTGCATGTGCCTTTGGCGTTGGTGTTGAGCACAGAGGAAGGGGTGCATGCCGCGACCGTAAGAGGAAGATCGCAGAAGGAGTACAGGTGAGGGCATGCATCATTAATACATATTATTTTTCCATTAACCAGAGTACTTAGGGATGATTAATCATATTGCTTTATCATTACTGCTTGACTGAATTGATAACATGTTAACCTTTGCTTTATAACTCCACTGAGTTGATCACTCACTCCCACATTTTGAGATGGTGTTTTAAACACCAACCAGACTCTGTCTTAGCTGCAGGTGATGGCGATGCTTATGAGGCAGAGCCGGACTATTATGATGATGAGGAGTTCTCCTATATACAACTCTCTGGCGGGTCTATGTAGACCTGGAGTTGCACTGATGGGGCTACAAGGTTTTGGACTAGATGACATTACACATTACCATTTAGTATATTTTGAGAATTTACATATAATTATTGACCTGGTAATATGATCATACTCAGGAGACCTACAATTACTTATATGCTTTATATATACTTATCACAGTCTTCTGCTTGCGAAATTCAACTATCTCTGGAGTATGATATGTTGTTTTGATATAATCTCATTCATGTTTAATGCACTAATACGGACAACATTCAATCATCATTATTTATGTTGCAAAAGTGATGTTTTAGAACTCGGGAGTTTGAGCTTATGCTCGACCCCCGATTTTCAATGCGTTACAATTTACAACATATAAAGATGAAAAAATGAATCAAAACTCAAAAATGGGCACCTTTTAGAATCCAGCCCTAAGAAGTTTCCAATCGCGATTTTGGTGAAATTTCAAAGATTTTCTTCCATCACATTACAGTGGACTTGTCGAAATCACCTTACAATGTACTACGAAGTTTTTTTTTTTTTTTTGCGAAAAAAAAAAAAAAATCAATCGTTGTGAACTTTTTAGGATTTTCCAGACAAAACATCATTGGTTTCCTTTTAGCTTTTTTGATATCACACTCGATATCGATATATCGCATGATACATTAAGAATTTATAAAAGGGGGATGAATATATTGCATAATATTGAGGTATCCACAATATATTGTGATATCATGCGATATATTGCACGATACCATGAAAAATGAATATTAAAGTTGGGTTTCATATCTCCCAATGTAATAACCTTGAATTTTAGTATGCATGCATACCTTCACACATATATGCATTTACCCACACGCGCATCCACTCACCGACACCTACTCTCACCCATGTGCCACACACACACCCTCCCATTACACAATACCACTCACATTTTAAACCTACACACACCGTTGTTGATCATTAACCGTTGACCATTGACCCTTGGTCATTGACCATTGACTTTGACCATGGGACCCACATGCCACATATATCTCCACATCCCCCCCCTTTTTACACCTCACCCCTTGACCTTGACCTTAACTTTGACCAAGCAAGGCCTAGGCCTCTCACACCCCCAACCACTCCAACCTACCCCCATGGCCCCCCTCCTCTTCCATCCGATCTCCTCTCCACTCCCATCCCTCTCCCATGCTCTCTCCATCCCTCCCCTCTCTCTTACCTCATCACACCTTACCTCTCTCCATCCATCCCCTTGCTCTTACCTTATCACACCTTACATCCCATCCCCCTCTCTCCAGTGTGTCTAACTTGACCACCGGTTAATAGCGCACGAACCAGCCCACTCAACCCTATGGGGTGGTGACTAAAACAAGTCACTATTTGAATGTGATGTGTGTGCAAGATAGACCAATGTTCAAGTGTATTAGTATGGCAAATTAGACCTATAAGGTGCACATTATGTGTCTACAAGTTAGACTTGCTCTGTAACGCCCTGAAAATTGGGGGTCGAGCATAAGCTCCACTCCCGAGTTCCAAAGCATCACTTATGCAACATAGATGATGATGATTGAATGTTGTCCATATTAGTGCAGTAAACATGAGTGGGATTATACCAAAACAGCATATCATACTCCAGAGACAGTTAAATAAGCAAGCGGAAGACTGTGTTAGATATTTAAAATATATAAACTGTTGTAAGTCTCTAGAGTGTGAACATGTTACCAGGTTAAATATATACATGTATACTCCAAAAATGAACAAAAAGAATATACATGGGTGCTCCAAAAGTGCAAAATAACAAGTGTAATGGCGTCTAATCAACATCCCTGTAACCCCATCGATCAGAACATGGTCTACATAGACCCGCCTGATAGTTGCATATAGGAGAAACCCTCCTCAACATCATAAAAGTCCGGCTCCGCTTCGCGAGCATCGCCATCATCTGAAACTAAAACAGGGTCTGGTTGGTGTTTAAAATACCGTCCCGTAACGCGAGAGTGAGTGATCAACTCAGTGGAACTATAAAGCAAAGGTTAACATATTATCAATTCAGTCAAGCAGTAATGATAAAGCAATACAATCACACATCCCTAAGTACTCTGATTAATGCAAAAATGGTATGTATAAATGATGCATGCCCTTGCCTGCACTCCCTCTGCGATCTTCATCTCACGGTCGCGCATGTCAGTCACTTCCTCAGTGCTCTACCCAATGCCAAACGGCACATGCAATGTGGTGCATGAGCGTGCTTACCAAGTTCTTGTTAGTCCTTTTCATACAGTAGGATTGGGAAGCTAAGGTACCGCCCTTTATATCATTAACCCAAACAATGATCCATCTAGGGTCGTCAATCCTAGTTAATCACATACGATAGGCAAGTTCAGGTCACTACCACCAATGCCCTACCAACTGGCAGTCTATTTTCGAAGGCTCGTCACCGACCCGACTAGGGACCACAACCAGGCTGCACCGGGGTAGGCCTATTTCATACTCGAGGTCACTCCACCAACGCCCTACCAACTGGCAGTCTAATTTCGAAGGCTCGTCACCGACCCGACTGGGGACCACAGCCAGGCTGCGCCAATAGAGGCCGACAGCTCGAATACAGTGTCTCATACCACCGTATTCGGCTCACGAGTCTGGGTTGCTCACTGGTCACTACGGGGAGGCTCGTCGCCCCAGCGTAGGCCGACAGCTCGACCACGGTGTCCCATACCACCATGTCCGGCTCATGAGTCTTAGCGGATCAACGTACCAAGGTTAACAGGGTTTCCACTGGTGAGTTAGGTACCTTAGGTTCAAGCAGTATCGTCCATACATAGTGAACATTGTAACGTCTCGGAAAAAATCCGTACAAAGACCCGAGTTTCACCTCAAGTAGAAATTACTCAGGACCAAATCCTTTAGAAATTAGGCGAGAATTAGCTAGTGCTAAACTAGAGTACTTGAGAAATTAGCACTAATCACTTTAAATATGATCTGCAAGACTCAAAACGTGCAGAATCATTACCACTACATTACCTTAAAACTTAGGATCAATCTCTAATCCCAGTTGCTCTCGGGAGCACACTGAAACTCTGTATCGGACCTGGACCGTGCATCGAAAGTCCGATTAATACGATACTATACGGTTATAACCGCCTTACTGGGCTTGACAACCATCTCGGAAATCAAGTCCCAACAGTATCCAGAAACGCACAACTTGAGCCCGTAGCAAAGTGTGTGAGAAACGCGAATATCTTTAGAAAATGAACTGAGACTTAAGTGATTGAGTCATCTCACTTGCGGACCGAATCTAAGGATTCAGACCGTCGAAATCTGACCCAATTATACCCTCGGATCAGGGAAAATTTCCAACACATGTCAGTACACTTGTGGCCCTGATTGAGCACCGGTGACCGTTGACCTGAAACTAGTCCGCCACGGCCGATCTGTAAATCCGATCGGACCGAAAACTTAACTGGACCTGGATCCAAGGTCAGGGAGCTTAAGTCCGACCGCACTCAGAAAAGGGGCTCCGGAAGTGCTCCGTTGAGCCGAAACAGACGGATTTTGGCTAAAATATACGTATACCATGGCTAAAATACCTGTTGAAATGCATGTAATGAGGGTGTTGAGATAGGATTCTCATTTCCCTTAACTATGGTTATAGTTTCCTTTATGTATCCTATATTATTACTACGTGCTTTATGGTTGAATGCCTATGTATGCTAATATGTACACTGTGTTTGTTGAAATGCTCAAATGAAACTTAGATTTAAGTTGGTTGCTACATGCTATTTTGGACTAGCACATATGTATTCGGTATTCCTATTTTATTTGAAGTGTGTTTGGGGCTACGATGTAGTCCAGGCAATCGGTAACGGATCCTGATTTGGTGGCTGAGTTTGCTTCGCCGCACAAGACGTGTCCGATGAATCCGAGCCGTACTTTGGTTGTCGACAGTGGTTAAGCCACACGGAGTGCTTACGCACTTCATGCCGATTAACTCGATGTGCGCTCGTACCAGTCGAGCTCGTCAAGTAAACCGATTGACCCGATGTATGTTCACCATGTATGAACGGTACTGCTTAAATCTAAGGTACCAAACTCACCAGTGAGAAGCCCCATTAACCCTGGTACCTCGATCCGCTAAGACTCATTAGCCAGGCATGGTGGTATGGGACACCGTGGTCGAGCGGTCGGCCTACGCTGGGGTGACGAGCCTCCCCATAGTGTCCAATGAGCAACACAGACTCGTAAGCCAGATACGGTGGTATGGGACATTGTATTCGAGCTGTCGGCCTACACTGATCAGGTGACGAGATCTTTGTAGTGACCTCGAGCATACTCTAAGACTGCGTTGAGGCGACGAGCCTTTCCGTAGCCACTAGAGTATAAACTAGGCTTACACTGATCAGGTGACGAGCCCTCTGTAGCGACCTAGAACCGCAACATCGTATGAGATTTACTATGACTGACAACCCTAAAATGGATCATTGTTTGAGCAAATGATACAAGGGAGGTACCTTGGCTTCCCAACACTACTGTATGAATCAATCTAATTAAGTATTGGCTAACATGAGCATGCACTGCAGTGCATGTGCTTTGGCGAGGAAGAGCACTTTCGGGAGTTTACCATGCGCGCCGTGAGATGAAGACGCTGAGGGAGTGTAGGCGAGGGCATGCATCATTATCGCATATCATTCTTGCATTAACAAGAGTATCTAGGACATGTTTGTTGTACTACTTTATCATTACTGCTTGATTGAATTGATAACATGTTAACCTTTGTTTTATTGTTCCAGTGAGTTGATCACTCACTCCCACATTCCGGGACGGTGTTTTAAACACCAACCAAACTGTCTTAGTTGCAGGTGGTGGCGATGCCTACGAGGCGGAGCCGGACTATGAGGATGACGAAGAGGCATTCTCTTTCATGCAGTTTTCAGGCGGATTCATGTGAGTCGTGGCCTGATCGACGGGGACTTCTGGGAAGTTGACTAGCTGCCATTACCCTTGCTATTTTGTCTTTTTGAAACACACATGTATATTCATTTTTGCTCCATTTTGAGAAGTATACATGTATATATTTAACCTGATAACATGTTCACACTCTGGAGACTTACAACAATTTATATACTTTATATATCTATCACAGTTCTTTCGCTTGCGTAATTTAACCGTCTCTGGAGTATGATATGTTGTTTTGGTGTAATCCCACTCATGTTTAATGTACCAACATGAACAACATTTAATCATCATTATCTATGTTGCATAAGTGATGCGTTGGAACTTGGGAGTGGAGCTTATGCTCGACCCCCGATTTTCAGGGCGTTACAAACATACATCGGGTCAATCGGGTTACTTGACGAGCTCGACTGGTACGAGCGTACCTCGAGTTAATCGACATGAAGTGCATAAGCACTTCGTGTGGCCTAACCACTGTCGACAACCAAAGTAGGGCTTGGATTCATCGAACACGTCCTGTGTGGCGAAACGACCTCGGCCACCAAATCAGGATCCGTTATCGATTGCCTAGACTACATCGTAGCCTCAAACACACTTCAAATAAGATAGGAATACATATGTGCTAGTCTAAAACAGCATGTAACAACCAACTTAAATATAAGTTTCATTTGAGCATTTCAACAAACACATGGTGTACATATTAGCATACATAGGCATTCAACCATAAAGCACGTATTAATAATATAGGGTACATAAAGAAAACTATAACCATAGTTAAGGGAAATGAGAATCCTATCTCAACACCCTCATTACATGTATTTCAACAGGTATTTCCTCATTGAGGCATTTTATCAAACACATAGGCTACACATTTCAACATACACAGATTAGACTAGATATAACATATATCCTGGCAAGCCCTTTTACAAAAGAGTTGCCACATATTCAACAAGCATATATTCATCGTTAATAATCATGGCAAGCACAAATCCAAATTCCATACTCATTTAGTCAGTTCAACAAACACTTAGACTACACACTATAACATACGTAACGTATGTTGGCGATAACAAGAATTAGGACAATTCCTTTCACCAAGGAGTTGTCACACGCATAACGGCCATATATTCACGACGAATAATCATGGCAACCACGAATTCAAAAACCATACGTATTCAATTATTTCAACAAATACATAGAATACGCTATACTTGACATAGTCATACGTATTCCTAAAGCGAAACAAACATCACGTTTTGCATGTGAAATGGCACCCACGTCAGTAATAAATCATTAACCGACATTAAAAGTCTTGAAAACCATAACTTAAACGTGTATAGTCTGCACCTTTCGCCGGTAGACTCGTAACGAACTTGGTTTAAACACAAGGCCTTTGTCTACGGCACAATGGTCACCCATAGCATGAAATAGGTTAGCTATTTCATCACTTACACTATTGGAAACCCTAAAACAGATTAGGATTAGGTTTTCTTACCTACGAACGGAGTCGAAATCGCCAGAATAGCGATACAGAAACGGTAGCTAAGCCCGTGGAGCGATGAGATCGAATCCCAGGAACTCTCCCACTCTCTCTCACTTTCTCTCTTTCCTTCTCTCTATGCTCTCTTTTCTCACCTAGGGTTGCAAATTCGTATGGAATGAGAGAGAGAGAGGGTTTAAGGCCCTTATATAGGCCCAGAACTGGTTGAAATAGCCCCAGGGCCATGGTATACTTACGTTATAGCCAAATGGGGGTTGTTTCGATCCAATAGAGCACTTATGGAGGCCCCCTTTCTGCGTGCGGGCATTGGATCTAGGTCGAGGTAAGTTTTCGGTCCAATCGGATTTACAAATCGACCGTGGCGGACCAGTTTCAATTCAACGGTCACCGGTACTCGATCAGGGCCACAAGTGTACTGACATGTGTGGGAAATTTCCCCTGATCTGAGGGTGTATTTGGGTCAGATTCTGACGGTCTGAATCCTTATATTTGGCCCGCAAGCGACACGTCTCAGTTTCATTAAGTTTGGATTTTATTTCCAAAAATATTCACGTTTCTCACACACTTCGCTCTGGGCTCAAGTTGTACATTTCTGGACACAGTCAGGACTTGATTTCCGAGATAGTTGTCAAGCCCAGCAAGGCGGTCATAATCGTTTAGTTTCGCGGTAATCGGACTTTCAACGTGCAGTCCAAGTCCAATATGAAATTTCAAGGTGCTCCCGAGAGCAACTGGGTTTTGAGATTGGTCCTAAGTTATAGGGTAATGTGGCATTAAGGATTCTGCACGTCTTGCAGTTCGTATTTAAAGTGATTAGTGCTAATTTCACAGCTAATCTAGTTTAGCACTTAGTTAATTTCGTCTAATTTCTAAAGGATTTGGTCCTGGGTGATTTCTGCCTGAGGTGGTACTCGGGTCTTTGTACGAATTTTTCCAGGACATTACATGCTCAAGTGTACAAGTGCAACAAGCTGGACAATAGTGTATGTAAAAGTGTGTGCAAATTAGACCTCCTTTTCAATGTGGAATCCTGTGTAGACTACCCTTTACTAAAGTAGCAAAACATGTGTAAATCTGCCATTTGATAACTTGAAACTTGAAAGAACTTCCTCTCGAATCATGCATGTGCACCATAGAATGGTTGGAAATTGTGGACTTATGTGAATAGTTACGACTTTGAGATGGTTCAAATTTGTGAGCTCATGTAGATAGAACCTTGAGATGGTTTGGATTTGTGAGCTCATGTGAATGGTTAGAACCTTGAGATGGTTCGGAATGGTGAACTTATGTACCCCATGCATGGGGATGGTTAGAACCACAAGAATGTTTTGGGAACACCAAAAAATTCGAGAGGGACAACTGAGTCTCCTTGGTTGAAAATCCCTAAAGCCAAATAGAAACAGAACATTGAGGGATTCTGATGCAGGACAACTAATCACTTGCTCTAAAAGCTCGTACTGATAGAGCGTGGCGAATCAATCCATTTATCTCATAGCACAGGCCCCACTTCCCATGGGTTAGGTCCTTGGTCGAACCCCCCTCATAGGCCCCACATCACATGGGTCTCGCCTCATATGGGCCGCCCACCCCGACTGTGCCCCTGCATCCCACAAGCCACCCCACTCGAGCCCAGTGTGAAAATGCCCCTGCATTAGGTTCCTTAGGTGAGAATCCCTAAACCCCACTTTGTACCAATTGAGACCTCCATTGTCAAGTCCAGTGGGTGAGCACATGTTGCAAGAGGTTCCCATTGTCGAGGTCAGATGGAGAAGAGGTTGTGATAAAAGGGGTTCCCACTATCAAGATTGGATGGTGGTTGGGAGAGTTTTAACCATCTGGTGTAAAATGGTCCTAGTTGTTTAATTAAGTTAACTGTACTGAGATGTTTTCACTATTGCATTCATAATTACCTCACATGTATAGTATTATACACATTTCCCCAAATCACCATGTTAATCGTGATTAATTGTAGTAAGACGTGTTTAATTATCTCATATGCATAGAGATGTACTCATTGGGCTTATTAAGCTCACCCAAGTTGTTTCTAAATTTTCAGGAAAAGTTAAACCCATAGCGATGGCTTTACATGGACCTAAGAATATTTCACTTAGCTTATATTGTAGCTTGGCATGGACCTAAGAATATTTAGCTTAGTTTATTTTTTGAAGCATTTATTGTAATATTTATATTGGGAACGAGAATTGTTTCACAAGCTCAAATGGTTATCAAATGAGGTTAATGCTGGTTACTATTAGTTGAGGTTGAATGTTGTAATGTTTGAATTAGTAATGTACTAGTGTAGAAATATATGTAATTTTGTGTGTACGTGTATGTCGGTAGTATACTCCTGTGGAGCATTTGTAACTTTCCTTCAGAATTTATATATATATATATATATATATGTGTGTGTGTGTGTGTGTGTGTGTGTGCGCGCGCGCGCATTTGTGTGTGTCATTAGATTAACCAGAACACAACTCTTGTTTCCGTAGCCATCTCTGTCTCTCCCTTTTTCTCTCTCCCTTCTACAGTTTTCTCCTGCATCAAATTCCTAATTGGTATCAGAGCGTGTGATTTGAGACCTAATCACAGCCTAGGTAGTGGGGCCCACTACTGACATCATTAGTACGTATGGGTGCTGTCAGCAGTGTACGGCCGAAACTTCTTTTTAAAGCAGAAAGTATGGGATCGAGTAGATCTAGATTTTAGAGGAATAGTGAGGATTTTTCTACATTTTTCGGAGAAGTTTTTCATTGTGTTTCAGCAAAAAAAAAAAGTCAGAAAAGTCCAAATTTCGTTCTATCTGTTGTGTTGTGGCTACAGTGTAAAATCATGTTGTTGGGATTGTGAAGTTGTTCGTGTTCCGTGCCCAAAAGTAAACTACACAGACAAGGTGTTCGACGAAATGCTTCACTCGACTTTGCATGGGGGATTTTTACAAGTGGTAAATCTTTTCTTCTCAGTTCATCATCTCTTCGTTTATCAGGCCCTTGTTGTTTATGTGAGGGTAGTTCACTCACTTTGTGTTGCAAGTAATGCACATAAGTCTCTACATGCTATTATGTGCAAGGTGTTCCGTAACAGTAACGGCCACCACCGTTACCTTTACGATACGGGGCATAACAGCCGTTACGGTCTCTCTTTTTTATTTTTTTTATTTATTGAGAAAACCCCCGAAAAACATGTATCTGCCCCATAATTTTGATTAAAAAGTATGAAAAACATGTCCTGCAATAGACCATTACAGGGCTATTATGGCCTTTATAGGGGATGTAACGTGCCGTCAACGGCAATTACGGGTCATTTTTTCCATAACGGCTGTTACGACCCCGTAATGTGTAACGGTTGCCACCGTTACCTTTACGTAACGGCCTTTACGGCACACCATGATTATGTGTGAGTTCTCTCAAGTGTGTGAGGGTAGTTCACTCATTTATTGTGCAAGTTGCACTTGTTTGTGAGAGAATTTACAAGTGGATGACAAGTTTGTGACTCGATGGTTGTCGAGTTTAGTTATGATTGTGTGCTTGAAGAGAAGATTCAACGAATGAAGGAAGTTCAAGCTACAATCTATATCCTGTCATGTTGTGTTTGAGGGGGAGCAATGATCCATGCTTATCATTACTATCTTCTTTATATGTATTCCAAGGTGGGCATGATCAATATACATGCTCCAGCCTGAGGGGGAGTGGAAATATATGTAATTTTGTGTGTACGTGTATGTCTGTAGTATACTCCTGTGGAGCATTGTAACTTTCCTTCAAAATTAGTATGTTTGTGTGTGTATTAATCATTAGACTAACCATAACACAACTCTTGTTGCCCTAGCCGTCTCTCCCTCTCTCTCATTTATGTCCCTTCTACAGTTTTCTCCAGCATCAGATTTCTACTCTTAGTATTGAACAACAAAAAATTCTTTCTCCCAAGTCACACCTTTGGGCTCAGTATCGGGGTCACGTGTGTATCTGGGTGCCGAATTCAAGGCGTGACACCCAGCTGGGAATGGGATAACAGATATATCCTTGGATATATCAATGATATCACAAGTTACTGTAAGTCTGTAACAATGGTCACAATAACCGTTACGGAAAAATTGACCCGTAACCAATGTTTCGAGCATTGGCAATATTATCGGTATTGCCAACTTGGTAATACCGATAACACGGGTAGTAGAAAAAATTAACGGCGATATAGCGTCGATATATCTTTAAGGGCTTGTTTGTTAAATCTAAAATCCGAAGTGGGCCACACTACAAGAATCGGTGGGAATTGGGTGCCTACCATTGAAAACTTCTTAGGGCCATAGAAGGCTCTGATCAAGCTGATTTTTGTGTTTTCCCTCCATCCAGGTCTATGTGAGCAAATGAAGAGGCTAGATGGCAAATAAAATTCACGATGGACCTCAGGAAGGTTTTAACGGTAGTTGTTCCATTCCCACTACCTTTTGTGGTGTGGTCGACTTGAGCTTTGGATGTGCCTATTTTTTCCAATCATGCTTTAGAATGATATAGAAAAGTTGATGGGCGGTGTGGATCTAACACATAAATCATGGTGGGCCTAGAGAAGTGTCACACATTAAAAGTTGGGTTGCGTATTACGTAAGGGAGAAAAACTTTGTGCCACAGGGCAATTTTGGATTTTTTTAAAAAAGTCTATGTAGCGCATTCTGGATTTGTCGTTAAGCTAGACCTCGGTCGCCGAAAAATTTCAACATAAAATGATGGAGCGCCTTCCTCATTTGGCATTAACAAACACCACTAAACATTGAGCGCTTTCCAGATTCCGCATTAAGTAAAAAATTTCAGTGTTAACAAACAGGCCCTAAGTATCGCGAATGGTTTCAATTGTGTAAATTCCAGGTGTCACTGATATCACCAACATATCAGCAGTATTTCAAAATTATCGCCAATGTATCGATATCGCCAAAAATTTGTTTATTCAAAAAATTCATTTAAAAAAATCATGCGTGCATGGTTGTATGATGAAATGCATGTTTGTATGTGTGTATATGTATGCATGGATGGATGGATAGATGAATCATGTGTGGATGAATCATGGATGTATAAATGTACATATGTACGTATGTATGTATGCCTGAATGGATGAATGGATCTATGTATCTCCGATCAGTGGCTAGGATCAACCTACTGGTTTAACTTAGGGTGTTCACCCAATCCATGATAAGCCTCAGCAGATTAAAGCCTAAATCTCCCCTCCCTATCTCTATCTGTGCTTTTATTCTGTCCTTCTAATTGCTTAATCATTTTAGTATGATTTTTTCACAGGGAAAGTTCGATACTTTCAATGAATGAATGAAAATGTCAAATGCATAACCAAAAACAAGTTGGGCTGGAAAGCATACAAAGACCAAGAATGCTATTCTCCACCATTAATAAAGATGAAATAGAAAGCAAAATACATGTGGTTTAATGGTCACCATAATTGTTTCAAAAATACCATGCCCAACATAGCTACCTGCATCAAAAATAAGAGCCAACAAATTACATCCATTGTAAACAAACCTTTTCCCTTGTGGGTGCCATGGTTGTTAGTGAAGCGGGTGAATCTGAAGCAAGGCAATATTTGATATTTTCATAAACATCCTCAAGGAAGTAAGTTGACACAGGATGTGTCCGCCCTATCGCAGTAATGACTGGACAATTTCCAAAGTATTTTGAGAACAGATTCGCATCAACGGTTGCAGACCTAAATAAGCAAGGCATGTATATTAGAACCAAGACAATATCGGCATATTTTGCCACAATGATTTTTGTATCATACCAAAAACATGTACTATAAAAAAATGAAATAAATTCACAGTACAAGCCATACATGAGAATAACTTTCAACTTCTGTGTTCCGTGGGCAGATTGCCTCTCAATAAGGTTCTTCAAAACAATGAGTAGAAAGTCCCCCTGTTACAATAGGAAACGAACAATTTTCATGTTGAAAACTGGCCCTGTTTACAATTTATTAAGAAAATCTTTACATTGTGTTTATATATCATTGCCATCATTGTCATCCATATGGCAGGAAAGGAACAATCATTGTTTCCAAAATGGTGGTAGGCAGTTCCTCGAGGTGGCTAGTAGGGTAAAATCTCTTGTAATTGAATGGGCTCTATCCTCTAAAATCATTAAGTCCTTTCCAGCTTTTTGGGGGGGAGCTCTATTCTCCCGGTCTTTGTACTTTTGTATATTTTGGCTTCGGCCCTTGAGTTATAATATTATCATCATTTCAAAAAAAAAAATGTCATCAGGAGCAGCAGCATTCAACCATAACCATACCCCAGTTATTTATGGCTGGCTTCATGAATCCTCTTGAAACCAGAAGTCCCATGATTGCATGCCAGAAATTTTGCCACTATCCACCTGCCATCAACCTTCTCCTTTCCCAGTACATGGGACTAGCTGGCACATTGCTTACAGTATAATAGAAACAATAATAAAAAATAAAAAATAAAAAATTCACATTGCATATCATTGGATTCTATTGATGATTAACAATGTCAAAATATATGACCAGGCTAAAGGTGGTCACCTTGTTGGACATTTCTTTTTCCTTGTTGCTCGAGGAATAACAACTAGAAATCTTCTTGTAATTCAATAGTTTTTGTGTGAATGCATAAGTTTGGGATATTAGTAACTGAGTTCCAGTTTTTATCTTTTGGCAAACACAAGATCTGATTGACATAGGAGAGTACAATTTGCTGTTGAACTAATGGAGAGCTGTCTTGGAGTTCAAACATTGTTTACTACAACTATGGCACGGAAGCCATTTGTTGTCATTCCAAAGAGGTCCACAATGAAACCATTTCACTCACTAAAACAGATCTTGCGCAATTAGCATTTTGAGGCGGTTGTGTTTTATGCACATATCCTTCTCTTATCTTTTGTCATTCAAAAAGGATGTGGGCAATAAAAAGAAGAAAATTGCCTTGATGCTCAATTTATTCAACTTATAAACCCAATATAGCCTCTTGCCTTGTATATAAGCAGTTAATCTATGGATCAGTTTCACAACTATACTTTAAGATCTCATCTTTATTTCACCCTCCCACAAAAGCTTAGAACAAACACCAACCAAAGAGCCAACACAGAGCTAATAGTCAAACAAAGTCGCGTATGTGTAAACCACTTTGGCAGTGGTGTTGTTTTGTGCTATTCAATGCTTCCATAAACCTAGTAGAAGGCCATACAGATCCATATGCTCCAAACATGTCCTCATTTTATGTTGTGTCAACCAATGTTTGAAATATCGGTATCGTGCAATGTATCACACCCTTGGGATACCAATACATATCAGTTATCATATGGAATATATTGTTTGTATTGGGTAATTTATTGCACTTTTTGGGAAACATGGGAAAACATTAGGAAAATGGTTGAATTTATCTCTTCTTCTCTCTCACTCCTTTCTTCTCCACACCCTAGCCATCAAATCATCTCCTACTATTTCGAAGTTGGGGAGTGAATTGATAAAGCCCCCAAGTTGGATGGCTATCCGATTGCATTTTATTAAAAGTTTTGGGAGCTATTAAAGGCAGATGTGAACGATTTTGTAAACAAATTCTTTATAAAAAGGATCTCTAGCAGTAGAATTAGGGGCCACTTTGGTTGCACTAATTCCAAAAAAAGGAGGGGCGGAAAGTATAAAGGATTTTAGACCAGTTAGCCTTTTGGGGAGCCCTTATAAGATATGGAGCTCCACATCTTGTCTCTAGAGGTATGGAGCTCCTCCAAAGGTGACCGCTTTAGCTTGGTTAGTGGGAAAGAACCCAAGTGCTTACAATTGATAATTTGAGCAAGATAAGAATGATTCTTCCAAATGGGTGCCTTATGTTTTATCAGGATGAGGAATCGGTGGATCAACTTTTCATTCATTATGTGTTTGCCAAGAAGTTTTAGGATAAAGGGAAGATAGGGAAGAACATATGGCGTCTCTATGTTCTGGCTAGGATATGATTCCTAGGATGGAAAGGTATACTCACTGTTTTAGGAATGGGAAAGGATCTTTTCTAGAGGATTGCAATATGGCAAAGGAGCTAGTCATGAAATGGGCAATTGAATCAAAGGTGCTTGTGGCATATCAATTTTCTGAAAATTGGGTAGATTTGCAGTTTTTCTTTTTTCTTTTTTTCCTGTCTTTTCGTGCAAATTCTTTAGGCCTTTGGCCTCTTTGCAATAAAAATCTCAAAGTTCAATATATATATATATATATATATATATATATATATATATATATATATATATATAAAATAAGCTTGAGAGAGAGAAGGGGGGCAGGACGTCCGGCCTTCCCTCTCTATTTCAATCACCACCATCTCCACACCACATTCCATAAATAAATACAAACTTTGCTACCTTTATTTCTTCCCGATACTGAGAACCTAAAACAATCGCCTTGGTTTGTCCACCTATCAAATCCCCTCTTCGGATCACTATAATGCTACTCATCATGAGCTATTTGTTAGTGTTCATCAACTGTGAGTTGAGAAATCTCTAAAGACTGCTCATCATGCTGCCCTTTCAACATCAATTAGTTCTGTGATTCAAATCGGCTCACAAGGTTTTTTTGAGGCATGAGGGATAATCACGTGATCAAGCTAAACATCTATCTATCCACAGAGTCTGTGAGACCCGTACCCTAAAAGACTATTCGAGCACCTAATTTTCAGTATCGGCACACTTTGGATAGACCAGATCAACGAGTTCCGATCAAACACTCTGTTTTAATACATTAATGATCCAAGACCTAAACCCAATTGACCACACTAACATTGTGATTCCAACGCCACGCGACACGTTCCATTTTGACGCTAGATCGAAAGATGTATGCCCCATTAGAATCAATGCATGGCATGCACCGTACATGTGTGCACACGTGACGTGGTGCCCACTTAGTGTAAAATATCTGGAATAGTAAAAAGTCACTTTCAAATATATAAAAAAAATATATCTAAGGCATTTACGCTTCACCCTTACCACGCCATGCCTATCCCACATCTCACCGCCTCTATATTCAACGATGACCATGCCTACCTCGAGTATAAAATCATCTCCCGTCCATCTCAACGACTGCGTGAAAGAAATTGAAAGGAAAAAAGAAACGATACAGAGAAGGAAAATATATAGTTAAACGAGAGATTAGAGGAGATTAGGAAGAAGGAAGGGCAATCTCAACCGTTCATATACATCCGGTGTCCAAATCAACCATTGAGGTGAGTGCATGGGTCATTTACCCATTGTCTTGATGTCGGGCCCATCAAATGGACTCCATCTTGACGTATATGTTGATATCTATGTCATTGTTTCTATTTTGCTAAAAGGTGGGACGCACCTGTCCATGCTACCTAGCGTGGCCAACGTGTGGTCCACCTAGATATGCATATGATTCATATATATGGGTTCCGTAATGGTAAAAGCTCATTCGATGCAGAAATTCCATGTTTTCTTTGCCCTGTATATTCCTCATTTATTGGGTTTTGATGGATATGCATAGCTCAGTAGACCCACCATGAGCTGGCCAATCTCATGGACGGAGAAGATCACTCACGTGGACCCTAAGTATGTATTTACAAAAAATAAACCAAAATAGGTGGTCACTTTTGAATACACTCCATGCAGAGAGACTGTCTACGTCAACAGACCGAGTGAAGTTTTTACTCGTAGACCCACCTTTAGGTTTGTGTTAAATCCAGACCGTCTATCCATTATGCTAGATCATTTTATGGCTATGGCCCAAATTTTAGGCGGAGTTTAATTATAGGTGGGCCACGCTATAGGGAATAGTGGTGACAGTAATGCTCACCATTGAAACCTTCCTAGAGATGTACCATGGCATTTATTTCCATGCTCATACGGTCCCTATGCGTGGAACCGATATAGGCGACCCCACTCATAAGACCCACTTGTTGTATGTGTGGCATTCGAGCCATCTATCGGTTTTGCTTGGCCATTTTATGCCTTGTTACCAATAATAGGCCTGACCCTGATCTCAAATGGGCCACACTACAGGATTTAGTTAGTACGAGGATGTAGACCATTGAAAACTAACTACTGTGGCATTTATTACCACACGCTATTTTCATGAGATGATGTAAGCTTGAAAGTGACATCCCAAACAATAGGTGGTCCACTCATGGGACCTATCTGGATATATATGTTTGATCCATACCATCCATACTTTTTTACCAGATAACTCTAATCTTAGGAACCGGACTCTTAGACAGATCCCTACAATAGGCGGACCACACTATAGAAAAATAGTGGTGAGACTAATGGCCACTGTCAAAACCTCCCTGGATGTCCAGCTATGTAGTGACTTGCATGTTTGACCCAAAATTTTCGTAGACTCCACATTTAGTGCCAACTTTGGTGTATCTACACCACCCATCTATTTCTCCATGTTATTTTAGAGTATAGGCCCTAAGCTGAGGCAAATCCAAATCTAAGGTGGGCTACACCACATAACCCAAATGGACACCCTCCTTGTCCTTTATGTATATATATAAATGCTAATATAAGATTATATGTAGTATATGTTACATAAAATAATATATTATTTTATATAAAATAAAGGGAGAGAGGGATGTCCAGTCCCTTATTTATGCAACGGGATGTAGGACCTAGTTTGGCCCCACCATGATATATATGTTCTATCCAAGCCGTTCATTCATTTTGGACTGGCCATCTTAGGCATTGGGATCAAGAATGGGATAGATCCAAGCCTCATATATAGGCCACACCAACAGGAACTGTAATATCTCATATAGGCCACACAAGCCGGAACGGTAATATTGAAAGTCCATAAGGGCCACCTTGTTCGCACAGCCCACACATATGAGGTCACACGTGACCTGTAGATGAAAGGAATACACAAATATCATCTTGATACCGTACTCCTATGAGCCCCATGCACCTTTACATCAGTGGCAATTAAATGGCTACGTTGAATATTCTCAAGGGTTGTAGTGTGGTCTGACATCCAACCTATTCAGCAGGTGACACCGATTTGTATGAGTGGAAATCACATATACTAGCACGTTTCAACTGGTGTATGTGTTTCTATCTACATTGATTTACCGTGGAACCCATGTAACATGTGTAATATCCACACCGTCCATCCCTTTTGCCCTTTCATTGTAAGATTGGAGCCTGAAATTAGAATAGAACCAGATCTTTGGTGGACAACATCAAAGAAAACAGTGGGGACAATGATGTTCACCGTTGAAATTTCCCAAGGGCTCTACCATGATGATTGATTGTCATTCAACCTGGTGACAAGGTCACCCAGGTATGGACATTACCAAACCCCGAATCCAGGGAAGATCTAAGGCTCTAGCAAAACCTACTCCATGTTGACAAGGTCAAAGGGACCTGCATAGAAGAAAATCACAAATGTTTGCTTGATTGAAAACATGACCATTGGTCACTGGAATCCACGGTGATGTATACGTTTTTTTTTTTTTTTTCCATCGTTTTATGCACACATACCCAAGTTGCCAATTCTTACCATGCCACATGAATATTTAAAATTCTATGTCACACATACCTTAAGTAGGGTGCCAATGCAAGTCTTAAGTGGGCTATGCCACATGAATATTTAAAATTCTACGTCCACGCTCTTTATCTTAAGCTATTTAATGTTGATTATCACATATACTGTGCAACATCCATGAATGAAAATGTGTTAACCAAAATTTGGTAACATGCTATTATACCTGGCCCTGATAAGGTCGACACCAATAATATGTTTAGTATAAGGCATATCACACTCATTCATATGCTACACGCGTCATCTGTATGTCTGTTATGAATTCCAATTAATAATAGCATACGCCTTTCAGATTGATATACTTAGGGGACCTGTATGAGACCGGGTCGCCCGCATGATCATCATATGACTTGATGCATGACTTGAAAGTGTGATTCATGCATAATGCATTATGTGTGGCACATTGCATCTACTCCCTAGCGACGCCAGGGAAGTAGTTCTGCAGTCGGGATATGGCTGGCATATATGAGTATGGACACCGGAAACTATTGAGGTTATAGGGCGTCACAGGTGTCCCTGGGTGAAAGTTCTTAAACCCTGTGGTACCAGTAGGATGCTCCAATGTCTAGACCGAGTGGAGTTATGAGCGCATGATGGCTGGATACCGGTAGGCCGCATCTCCCACTATGTCGAGGTCGACTGGAAGGGAGTTTGACCTTACCCGCCCAGGTGAAGAGGGCTTATATGCTAGGTTGATTTTGACCAGCTCGTGAAATGGGTTCACTATCGGCAAGCCAGGCGTATTTTCGTACACCACTGACAAGGCGGATAATGAGGTCTCTTGCACTCTCGTGCGCGATGGGTGGCAACTAGTGCCGGAAGTGTACTAGACCCCGGTGATGATCCAATTGTGAACTGTTACGAGATGTGGACTAGACATCAGGATTGGCAGGTGACATATGGTAACCATACATTCATGTAGCACTCGAGATTGTAGATGCGTAAATATAATTAAGTGTTATACAATCGTGGGCCCTATCCCAAATAGGTATGGGACTATTTGGGATTAGGAGTCTATCATCCAGGAATTACTTTACTTGTTAGGTATGGAACTAACATGTGTTGTAACCCTAGGTGTGAGGCCCCAACCGGCATAAGACACTACGCACTATGACTCGTTCCTTCATCATGCATTTTTTATATTGCATTACTGTATGTACCATTTGGCTCGATAGGCCTTTTACTTTGTATAACCTTGGTATGACCGTTAACATTTATGACTTGGCAGCATAACTCTCCATCATTTCCGCATACTCTGATATTGTTATACGTGTCATACCTATTGTGAACGCACACCAGCACTCTCTAAGCTTCATAATAAGCTTACGCACGTTCTTTACATGCAGGTTATGCTAGATAGCAACAGTAGTGAGGCAGGAGTACATGCCTAACCTTTTGAAGTTTTTATATATTTATTGTATTTCTCTTTCCAGCATTGTACTCAAATCCTTTTATAATGGATATATGTGATGATGTTTGGCTTATGGTACATTCATGGTTATGCTTCGCCTTGAAAAAAAAAAAAAAACCCTGAAAATCTCCCTTGTGGGATTCCGATTTCGGAACTTAGCGTAAGCTAGGAATCGAAATTGGGGTGTCATGGAGGCTGTTAGCAACGGATTCAGTTTACGGCGAATGAGCGCCGGAAATTGCATTTGGGGTGTGACAAAGTCATTAACAAAGAGTGTGGTGATCTAACCATCAAGTCATGTAAGGCCACAATCAGTCCATGATCCACTCAAACATCAGGCCATTCATTCATTTAATTGATGGCGTATCGAATCGATCTTTCATCAACCCGCCCAATGACACCATGGAAGTCCAGCACCGATCGTTCAGATCCCAATGGAAAAAAGTCAAAATGATCATCCTGAGCTAATGATCACCACCATCAAACTAGATGGGAAGAATTACTTAGAATGCTCTGTCTGCTAAAATGTTTTTGGAAGTGGGAAGAAACCTGGATATATTAAGCAAAAAGAAAGAGCCTACTATAGATTATCCATCCCATGATGACTGGGAAAGTGACAAGATGGGTCAAACAGGCACCATTTCGTTTTCTATTTATTTCATGCATACATAGATGATCTTGTTCTCAGTGTTTTGAAATTTGAAATGGGGGCATAAATCTCAGCAGGGAACAAATTGAATTGTGTTGCAAAATGAATCAGTAATTGTGATAGTTTCCAAGTTCTTTCATACAGTTTAAAAGAGAAAAAAAACTAAAACATGGCAAATCAAAAGAAAACAGAAAAACTAAGGTATTCATTAAACATCGGGCAATGGTTTCTTTTCTGTTTCTCTTTTTTTTTAAACTAACATTTTACTAACATAGAGAAAGAAAACAGAATGGCCAGAGCAGCCACTACATTCAACTAAGATGACAACAGATCATCATAGTGCACAAAGGCCGAGACCTCCATTGGGCCCCAACAAACATCCATTTGCTCCCTGATTAGAGCAGGTTGAGCCCTGACATACAACAAATAACTCTGCTCCAAGCCATTTGGAAAATAATATCCACCATTTCTGCTTTGTTACAAAAATTCAATAATTGGAATCTTATCTCTTTCATTGCTGATTTACACCAACACCCTGTAATGCAAATGAGTCTTGTTAAACAAATCCCCTAGCTGAACACCACATTTACTCCCTATTACTTTCTTCCACAGGTTTCCTTCTTCTATCACCAACTGATATATCCATTTTCCCGAGTGAAGCTATTCCTAGATTTTAATGACTTTATTCCCGCCCCACCGAGCACATTTGGCTTGCAAACTTCAGAACATGAGGCGGAATTTGTGCCCCTTCTACTCCTTGCAAAAGAAATTCACTATAAAACTTTTTTTCTGACCCTTAATTGACACTAGCTGGGCACTGAAAAAGGGACATAACATATCAGCCCGTTTTCTAATGCCAAAGTTTTGAAGGGTAAGATGACCCCCAACCGATATGCATCTTCTTTATAATCCAAGTGTATTTCCTCAATCGTTCCATAAAAGCATTCCAAAGTGAGACTGATGGGGACATCACGTCAAGTACACCCTTGCGTACGTATCAGAGGAGGAGGCGGGGCGCACTAATTTCTTTTTGGCTAGGCGAGTACCCGTGATCATGCTAAAGACCCCATGTGCATGTGCGAGCATCTGGAAGACCCCACACTGGGAAGATGCACATGGGCTTCTTTATAGAGTGATCCAAACCGCTGGATTGGAAGGACGTGACGATCGGGCCATTGGATCGCATGGATCATATAATCGGGCCATTGATTGTGGATCGTCCACATCAGTTTTTTAGATTTTATCATCTTTTAGGATTTAGTTTTGATTATTTTATGTTTGGACACCTTTGTGAGTGATTTAGTAGATTCTCTTTAGACTAGGGCCATTTTTATTAAAATTTCATAAGACGGTAGTTTTTGTAATTAGTGAAACTTGGTGAAGCTATAAAATGAGGGTGGGCGTGTGACTCTCTCCCTCATTAGGTTTTGAGATAATAATAAAAATAGAGAGAAAAGGCTCTTGCTTTCTTCTTCTTCCATCTTCATGCGATTTGAAGATACTTCCATGAGATTTGGAAGGGAGATTGGTGCGAGGCTAATCTTCATCAACGGAGGTGCGAGGTCTCCATTTATCCCCACACCACCATCTCTTTTCCCCTCCATCAAGGTATTGTCTTCAAGTTCTTCAATTCTCACAACCTAAGCCTTCGTCTTCTCCTAAACCCCTTTCTTCTATTCCCGAAACCCTAACCCTAAATCTAAAATCCCTAACTTTCCTACTTTCCCAAATTACCTAAACCCTAATTTTTACCCTAGGTTGTATTAGGTTTTCTACTTTGAAATAGACAATACCCTATGCTAATTGGATGTCCCGACATCCATTAGATCCCAGTTTCTTCTTATTTAATGATCTTGTGTGAAGATGCTGGTAACTTAGGTTAGGATTATGCATGATGTTCTTTTGATTTTCAGGGAATTCGTGATGGTTATGGCAATGCTTGTGTATTTTTTATTAATTGTCTTAATTATACTACTTGATTTCACATGTTCTTTGGTTCATGCATTGGTCCTGCATCAAAGACGATTTTCAATACACTGAAATTGTAGGACCATAGTTTCAAAACAATAATTCATAAAGAACAAAACAACTTGATGACAGAAGACAAACACCGTGAGCATCAAAATTGTTGTCTTTGGCATCAAAAGATTGGTATCTTGGTCAAATTGTTGTCTAAGTACGATGCTCAATGTTAAACCTTACCTCCCTCGGTACAAAAGCAAAATACGAGCTTTCTAAAGATTCAGAACCATTCTTAATGGCAACTCAAATTCTATTAGCATCAAACAAAATGGAGAAAAACACAACAAAGGAAGAGGGTTGATAAGGAATCAGTATCAGCCCTCTTCTCACACATAAGAGGGGAACTACCCTCTAAGACACCCATAACATCTTCCAATTTACAACTCTTACATTGGGTAGTCCCCCATAGCCCAAGAAAATCACCCTCCCTTTAGCCCTCTAAAACCACTTCTTTACCCTCCACCCTGGTGTTAAAAGTTCTATTGTTATCTCTCCATAAAGACCAGAAAACATATCGCAAGGACAGCTGCCATAAATGCACTTTCTTTTAGAATAGGGCCCATGTTTCCACACTTGAATAACCACTTCGATCATACCAGGCATAACGCATTGCGCGTCGAAGAGAGCCGATGTGCTCCCAAAAGACTACAATGCCACCTAACGCTGAAGAAGTGTTTCACTGATTCCACGCCTCTGAAGCACAATGAGCATATGATAAAAAGATTTTAATGAAAATAAGCCTGATTTACCACCCGTCCATCACAAACCATCCAAATAGAGGGAAGAAATGGTGGCATTTCCCAATTTATCTTGAAGTCTAATGAAGTCATCCTTAAGACTTCTATGGAATGTAGGTGACCGAACAACGACATCCGCACTGTATCGAAGCAACAGTAAATGGGATCTCCTTGTTTGGAGAAAATGCCCAGTCTAGCAAACTCAAGATAGATTGGGCTACCATTAATTTTCCCAGAATCTAATCCGAGAGCCCACTCCCATTTAAAAGAATATATCCTTCATGAATTTATGAGATCCCCCCCCATTTCAATCTACCATATACCCAAGGCACTATAAAATGAAGAACTAGAGGTGAACCCACCTTCTGAGTACCAGATCCAACGAAACAATTTGTTTCCAAAGATGATTATTCTCAGAACCAAACATCCACAAACACTTGCCTAGTAAAGAATGATTCATCATTTTTAGATTGTTCATTCCCATTCCCCAACTATCCATCGGCAAACAAATCTCATTCCACCCAACCAGATGAAATTTTTTCTAGTCTTCCATCCATTTCCAAAGGAAGTCTCTTTGTAATCTTTTAATTTGGTGAATAGCACACATAAGACACGGGAAAAGAGACATGCAACAAACCAACACGTTTGAAAGAGCTGCTTTGATTAGAGTAATTTTCCTAGCCAAGGACAGGTATTTCTCCAAGAGAAAGCTCACCTTCAATTCTCTCAATAACTGAATCCCACAACCATTTGGCAGGTTTGCCCACATACAAAGATAAGCTAAGATATGAAGAAGGAAATCCACTAGTTTTACAGCCAAATTCATTTGCCAACACCTTTACCCCCTATGAAACCAGGATACCCAACGTCTTGCTCTTCTGCATGTTAATTTCTTTTGTTCATGTACAATTTCAAAACATCCAATCACCTTTCTCAGCATGGCCATTTAATCCTTTTTTCACATCACAAAACATGTATCATCTACATACTAGAGATGGCAAACACGGATGATATTCCTGCTAATCGAAAAGCTGTTAACCAAGCCTTGATTGAATAGCAGCTAACCAAGCCTTGATTGAATAGCGGCTAACCAAGCCTCTCTGCCACTTTACCAATCAAATTGTTGAGAGCTTCCATAATCACAACAAATGAAAGGAGATAAAGAGGGTCCCCTCGTTGAATCCCTCGTCCCCCGAAAGAAGCCTTCATGGGACCCATTAACAATGATAGACTAATGAAAGGAACATCCATTGCCTCCACTTCACACCAAAACCTAATCAATGACGCATGTATTGAAGAAAATCCAAATCAAAAGTCTTATGCTTCCTCCAATCCAGCTTGCACAGTAATCTCAGCTTGCCCTCTCTATATCTAGAATTGATAAAATTGTGTAGAATTAGTGCTACATCAATAATATGCCTTTCGAATAGAAACAGCTTGCCGACTCTATATCTAGAATTGATAAATTTGTGTAGAATTAGTGCTCCATCAATAATATGCCTTTCGAATATAAATGCCCCTTAAAAACTGGAAAAAACCCATCTACTGCCTTTCTTATTATGGACATAAGAATCTTCATCTAAATCTTCTATGAGCTACTAACAGACTTACTGACCTGAAATCTTCAGACATGTAGCACCTATCTAGGGAATAAGAGCAGTGAAAGATGTGCCCATATCTTTGGAAATTCTTCCCCTATTATAAAGCTATGAACTACACCAAATCCCTTTTCACTACTTCCCAAAACACCTGGAAGAAAACAGTGGGAAAAAGACCAGCCCGGGAGCCTTATCGCCTTCCAGATTATCTATTGTCATTGTACCCTATCCGCATCCTCCTTGCTAATTCAGTTAAACTCCAAGTTAACAAGATTAGGGCGAGCCACCTTTCAGCTGAAAGAAGATTGGAACAAAATTCCCCACTTTGTTGCATATTTCATGCTTATAATCAACCCTCCCATTCACATCTAGGCTATGAATTTTATTGTCTCTTTCTGGCACTAGCAATACCATTGAATATTTACTACCTTTATCCAATGTTTTAAATATCGTCGATATCGGCTGATATATCCCATGATATATCTTATATCCCACGATATATCTTGTATCCCACATATGCGATACGAAACCCACAAGTAGTACCGATATATCCCTTTTTTTTGTTGAAATTATGCTGAGTGTCAAATGGTTACAAATACATTGGTTCTTCATGTTTTTCATGAAAAATCATGGAGTTGGAGCTTTGATTTCGATATCCATTGGTTCTTTATGTTCTCCATTGTTTTTCAAAATTTTCCTTCAACCAGCTGTCAATTGAGTGTTTTGAAGTATTTGATTAAATGATCATCACATATACTCTAATTGTGAAATTTGAGTATAGGTGGTCCAATTTGGGGAAAATTCAAAATTTCTCCAATTTCTCCCAAATTGTTGGCAATGTTGCACTCCAAACATGAAATCAAGCATGTATGAAGGCCGATCTACTGATTTGTCAAGTCCTTGTCAATTTTTGAAAAATAAAAATCATTTTTTGATTAAAAATTAATAAAAAAAAATTTATTAAAATATATTTTTTTTGCGAATTTTCCCTTCAACCAGCTGTCAATTAAGAATAATTCTGAAGTATTTAGGAGTGTTTGATGAAATGATCATCACATAAACTCTAAATGTTATGCATTTCATTTGAATATAGTTGCATTAGTTCAGTCAGACAACACATATCTTCGGACCTTATACAAAGGAAACCTATTATGTGCAGTTCTTTTTTGAGATTTTATTATTTAAAAGTGTGTATTAAGGTCTTTTTTAACAATCCCTAAAGTTTCATTAAAAAATTCAACCATTTTTCCAATATTTCCACATGTTTTCCAAAAAGTGCGATAAATTACCCAATACAAACAATATATCCTGTGCGATAACCGATATGTATCTGTGTTCCAAGGATGCGATACATAACGCGATAACAATATTTTGAACACTGCCTTTACCTCCCTCCTTGAGCTAGCTTGCACACAATCACCGCTTCCACAACACCTTGCACAGTTTTCTCTTGTATTCAAATTCGAGCCTTTCCCTTTTGCTCCTTTCCAACAAACCAAGAGATTTTTCCTTGCAGCCTAGAGCAAGGACTTCCTAAAGAATATTGAATTTGGCATTTTGCCACCAATCCAAAATTATCTATTTAGCTCCGTAATTTAGTATTTTTATCTCCTTCCATGAGCCAAATTGCATGCATTCAATAATTCCACAATTTTCCTACTGTCACACTTCTCTTGTATTCAAATTTGAGCATTCCCCTTTTGCTCTTGCCCTCCCCTAACAAACCAAGAGATTGTTGTGATTTAGAGCATGGGTTAGTGAAGAATATCATATTTGGCATTTCACACCAAATCAAACTTATTCCTTTAACCCCTTAATGAATTCTTTCATTATTCCAACTTCATCATAAGTCTGAATCCAGCCACCTTTCTATGGAATACAATTCCACCATCCACGCACTTTGTTGAAAACACCTTCCTCCATAAGCCACATCATCTAAAACGGTAACAATGTTGGATTCTAGGATTCGTTGTTAGAGTCGAGAATAACCGGGAAATAGTTGGATGTGGGCCATGGAATTCCTACATGCTAGGGTTGAATTTGTTTCTCCTCTTCTTTTAAACAAAAACCAAAACATTCAAGTCCCCACAGACTCACCTAGTGGAATTCCATCTTGCTATGACATTATTCAGCTCCTCCTAGAACTCTTCCCTTAAGCTTCACTCATATGGACCACTACAAATAGCACCAAGGAAAAAAAAAAAAAACCCAGACAATTGCTCAAGGAGAATAGACACAATGGACGTGTCAACAGGTATGTCCATTCTTTCAACAGACCATCTTCCATCCCTTAACAATTCTCACAAAAGGCTCCACGATGTTCAGCACCACTCATTCTGACCCATAACTAACCCCACATAGATTAAAGAAGCATCACATTCTATGACTGAAGCATTGCCTATTAAAAATCCACGATCTACACACTTTGTTAACAACATGTTTACTTGATCAGATTCTGCATGGCAGGGTAGACTAACCCCGCATATCACAAGAGAAGATCTTCACGTGAACACTCTTGTAAGCTTCCTCCCCAAAATACTCTCTTTGTTAGTCTGTAGGCCCATTGATGAAGGCCCTCTCTTCTTGTTGTAATTGAGAGAAGATTTCAGACTATTTAGTTCCTCTTTCCTTTGAATTTCCTGTTGTACACTTTCTAACACACATACATCTATTTTTCGTGCTCACTGTTTTTTCTAAAAATGACACTTGCACAATAATCATCCACATTGTCCGCTAGGGAGACACCAATGGGTTTAACAACATTGATGAATGCTTTGGAAGCTTATGTATCCATCTATAACTGCCTTTATATATAGGAAAGTTGGGTTCTGACCCAACACCTCCATGTTGCAACACACCCTGTCTACCATTGAGCAACGGGCTCAAACCCAATTCATTGGGATTTCCAATCAATTTGGCGATGACACCTCCAAGTGGCTTGCCACAACAATCTTCATACAATTTCTCTGAGAGATTGATTCCAGCAAAAGTAACTCATTAGTGTTGCCTACTAACTTTCTGACAGCCTAGCATCACTCTTTGCTATAACGGCTACTATAAGACTCGCACTCTGTTCAAACAATGATTTGCCCTCAGCCTCTTCATACTCAAAGAGACAGAAAAACACAATAAAAATAACATTTAATAATTACAATCAAAACTCCTGCAAAATATATCAAAATGGCCCTCCATTGACGTGGGAACACATAGAGAGCAACTAACTTAAACTTTGTTGAACTGCATAGGAGATTTAAAGATGCATTTCTTCTATTATTTAATGTTTTGGGAAATCAAAAAATCAAACTTGCAATCCTCCTCACAAGTGCTTAATGCAAGAGCAGGAGATGTTATTTGGGCTCAAAAGATCTCACATAACTTCAAAAGAAATCACAAATTAAAACAAAATATCCAGTGGTATACGTCACTGTTCAGCCCACAACTGTGATTCTCCTTTTTATTGAACTGTTAACACCTGAGTTATATCGTAAGATTCAAATTGTGAATCATAAGAATCACCCATAAATCATACGACTAAATTAGGCTTTCTGGAGAAAATAATTCACGAGTAAGACTCAAAGTTCCAATTAGATTTGACTTGAATGTAAGATTCAAATCATAAATTGTCAGATTATAACAACAATGCTTGTAATCGTTTTACTTGTTGGTCAATGTATAGGGTCTTGCAGGTCATATGGGAACCAATAGATATGGCTTGCATTCGTAAAATGAGGAATATGGAAGCGAAGGAATGCAAGAGTATAAATGTTAAATCCAGCATTCATAATATGCTTGAACAACTTATCAAGAATCCAACAATGTTTTATTTAACAGTAATGCACCCTTGGGATACATGATATCGGTATTGCATGGGAAATATCACATGTATCAGGAATGTATCACAATCTATAAACGTTGGGAAAATGATCGAATTATCCAACGAAACTTTAGAGATGTTAAAACACACACGATTACACACTTCGAACTCAAAACCATTACAAAAGATGTATAATAGATTTCTATTACATCAGGGCCCAAACTATAACATCAAACAAAAGTTGTGCAATTATATCATAACAGAATTCATATCATTCAAATCTCACAGAATACAAGTAAAAAAAAAAAAAAAACACAAATAATACATTCCAAAAACACAAAAGAGTGTGGCCAATCTATACATCGACATCTATATAATCAACAAATTTTAGTTGATCATCATGTTTTTAAAAATATATTTTAATCATTTTTCATTATTTCTAATTATATAATAATAAGTTTTTATCATTCAAAATAATAATAATTTTTCATATATATATATATATATATATATATATATATATATATATATATATATATATATATATATATATATATATATATATATATATATATATATATAGCATCGCTAGTTTGTAACTTGGTCCACATGTCGTCGTCGTCGTCATCGCCATCATCTAAGCCTTATCCCAATTAATTGGGGTCAGCTACATGAATCATATTCTGCTATTCCACTCTATCCCATGTCGGATCTTCAGTTAGAGCATAGGTCATCAACTCATTTCTTGCTATCTCCATCCATGTCCTTTTGGGCCTTCCCCTTACCCTTTTAGGGCCTTCAACTAGTACCAACTCACTCCTAAGTGGCAGAATTCTTGGTCTCCATTGCTCATGACCACACCATCCAAGTCTACTTTCCTCCATCTTATTACCTATTGCTGCAGCTCCTAAGTTCCCCCAAGTGCATTCATGTCTAATTCTATCCTTATCTTGCCACTCACCCATCTCAACATATCCTCATTTCAGCCACACTCATTCTCTAACCATGTTACTCCTTAACTACCCACATCCTGTCCCACAAAGCATGGTTGGTCATAGTCATCCTATAAAATTTCCCTTTCAGTTTGAATGATACACAACAACTCCAAAGGCACATCTCCATTTCTCCCACCTAGCTTCAATTCTATGGACAACATCCTTCTCAATCTCTCCATTCTCAATAATTATTGACCAAAGGTACCAAAAGTGGTTATTTTTGAAAACTTCTTAGCCAGCAATCTTAACTAACTCCTCGTTTTCACTCCTATTATTACTAAAATTGCACTCCATATACAATATTTTTAGTCCAACTAATTTTAAATCCTTGAGATTCTAAAACATCTATCCATAAATCTAGCATCATGTTTACACACTCCCTCATTTTGTCAATCAAAACTATGTCACTATAAACAACATACACTCAGTGTTCGAAATATCGGTATCGCGCAATGTATCGCACCCTTGGGATATAGATACATATCGGTTATCGCACGGGATATATCGTTTGTATCGCATAATTTATCGCGGTTTTTGGGAAACATGGGGAAACATTGGAAAAATGATTGAATTTTTCAATGAAACTTCAAGTATTCTTAAAAAAGATATTAATACACACTTTTAAATCATAACATCTTAAAAACAAGTGCACGCAATACGTTTCCCTTGTATAGGATCTTAAGTTTGCGTTGCCTGATTGAACTAAGACAACTATATTCAAATATAATGCATAACATTTATAAATGTATTAAGACATGTATATCCACACCATCCATCTATTTTGCCACCTTAATTTACGGTACCATCCCAAAAATGAAGGAGATCCAATTATCTAGTGGACCATGCCATAAGAAAGAGTATTGACTAAAGTTCCTACCATTAAAACCTTCTTACGGCTCACCTTAATGTTTTTGTAGTGTTATTTACCATCCAATATGTTGATAAGTTCACATAAGCCTAGATGAAAGGAAAAAACAAATATATGATCGATCCAAAACTTTTGTAGCCCATTAATAATCAATCACCACTTAACTTTTTCTTTTAGTATGGTTCACTCGATAATTGGATGTACTTCATTTTATTTTATTTTTGATAATACACTAAAATGATTTGAAAAAACGGATGAATAACGAGGATAAAGAATACATGCATTAAGGTGGGCCGCATTAAAGGTTGCACCATCTTGGGTGAGTCCGGATCTCACCTGCACATCTTTACTTTTTTATTGGTCTTGGCTCAAAAAAAAGAGGCAAATTGTGTGGGCCCCATCCATTGTATCCATGTCGTCCATTCATTTTTTCGGATAATTTTAAAGCATGAGCCAAAAAATGGGGCAAATCCAGAGATCAAGTGGACCACATCACGGCAAAACAGTGGGAATAATGACGCCACCATTGAAACCATTGTTTTCTTTGGTGTGGTCCATTTGAGCCTCATATCTGGCTACATTTTGGGATCATGACCTAAAATGACCTATAAAAATGGATGGACGGTGTAGATAAAACACATATATCATGGTGGGCCATATAGAACCCCTGACAAGACCGCCATTTGTCTCCAGCTCCCAATCTATGCCAGACGCGGATTTCCTGCCAACCCAAATGCTCAGTTGCGAACGAGTTATCATGAGAACTTTTTGATAATTCATCATACGTGATATTATTCCAAAATCTGAACGGTCCACGTGATTCAGCACCCCATGAAACCCCTATGTCCCAACTTTTACTTTGATCAAAAACTTTGGTTGGCCATGGAAAAAGAAAACAGTTTACTCCCTTGATTTGCTTCTTTCTTTGCTATGGCCCACTAGAGTTTTATATCAAGGTGAAAATTGGTTCTTGTGAGTTTCATGAGATGCCGCATCACATAGACCGTTCGTATTGGAGGCCCATGACATGTGTGCAAAGGTGCGCACGTGCATAGATGCGTAGGTGAGGATGCCTCTTCCTGCGAAAGGCTTTTGCAAGAAGTTCCTCCGCTGGGATACTAGATGGGGCCCACTGTGATGTTTTTCAGAAATCCACCCCGTCCATCCATTCTACAAGCTCATTTTAGGATATTTGACCGAAAATGAGGTGGATCCAAAAATCAAGTGGACCATACGAGAGGGAAACTGGGGAAAGAGTTTCCTATTGTTGAAACTTTCATGGGCTCCACCTTGATGTTTATATGCCATCCAAACCGTTTATAAGGTCATTCCCATTGGGATGAAGTGAAAAAACAAAAAAAAATTATCCTGATATAAAAATGCTTCAACGGTAGTCACCGTTGTGGCCATAAAAATGTTTCAACGGTAGTCACCGAATCCCTATTGTTTCCTCTCGTGCGGCCCACCTGAGCTTTTGATCAACCTCATTTTTGGTCACATGTCTTAAAATGAGCTCGCAAAACAGATGGACAAGGTGGATTTCTCACAAACAACACGGTGGGCCCCACCTATTATCCCAATGCAGAAACCTCATGCGCGCGCGTTTAGCCCAATAAAAAAGGGCTCGGAAGCCATTTTTTATTGCAGAGAGGGTTCCAGCCTTCCGAAACCCTAAAACCCCGAAATTCTCTCCCCAAATCTCCAGATTTCTCTGATTTTTTTTAGATTTTCTTCCAAAATCACTTCCATTTTCAAGTAAAAATCTATTTGAAGAAAGAAAAAAAAAAAAAAAGGGAATCGGAGATTTTCTTTACCCTAACCTACGAATGGCGAGCTTCGATTCAAATGGCCCACCAAATGCAGCTTCTAATCAGGGAAATCTCTTCTACAGGTACAGAAATCCACCCTGTTGAAAGTTTCCCTATTTTTTATTTTTTATTTTTGGAACATTTACGCACAATAAAAAATTTCTTAGTTTCTTCCGATGAGTTTCGTATCGTTGGACTGCGATACCAATAATATCGGCCGATAGTATCGATATTACGAACACTGCATACACTAAGGGATCTCCTTTTGTGATTGCCTCGTCAACTCATCCATAACCAACGTGAAAAGGTACGGTCTCAATGCCAACCCCAAGTGCAAACCAAATGTAATTGGAAACACAGTTGTCTCTCCACTAGTGGTTCTCACATTTATTACTACTCCCTCATACATATCCTTGATCACATTAATATAACATTTTAGAACTCATTTCTTTCCCAACACCCACCAAATTAACTCTCTAAGGAACCTATCATATGCTTTCTCCAAGTCATTAAAGACAATGCAAAGAACTTCCCTTCCTTATATTTTCTCATCGGCCTAGAAGTAGCAACATATAATTTCTTCCACAATCTCCTTAGATTTTAAACAGGTAAAAGCAGAAGATTTTCATATTTCCCCAATTTCTTCCATTTTCCATATTTAAATTCCAAAAAATTAAAAATTAACATTGTCCCAACCCTATGTCAATGCATGAAGAAAAAAATCATGCATAGATATGGATTTCTTCATAATCTATACAAAAAGAAATGAATTTAAACAAGAAAAACAAAGTCTTCTCACTGAATGGGTTCTAACCCATTTCCACTCTCCAAAGTCCAATCACAATTTCTCCACCACAAACAAGATTTGTTGCTAAACAATTCGAGCGAAGCTTCCTAAAAGCAACTACAAACAATTTTTCCCTGTAACTTGTATTAGTGACTTGCAAAAATGATATATTGGCCGATGGCCCGATACCATTGGTGTAGTGGATGTTAGATCAATCTAATAGATATAAAAACAACACCATGAATGTCATGACATAACCAATACTAATCAAAAAACATCATATAAGACCAAGACCAACCATGCCAGGAAAAGCATAAAATATATGAGAAAACTGTCACCATTTTGAGAAGGTTAATGAGAAAACTACTCTTTTTGACGAACAAATGCAGATTTTGAGACATTTTCTCAAAATATTATGTCATAACATGTGACATGAACCATTACGCATCACCAAAAGAAGTCGTGGTTGAATTTTATTTTATTTTTTAAAAAAAGAAAGAAAGAAATAATGCAATATGAAATGCATTCCAAGTGTGTAAATCTACAAGCAAATTCTGAGTAAAAGATAAGTGAAATTCTATTTGAGCCAAAAAGATTTGGTCATATAAAGTATTTCACACCTAAATGTACTCAAAAGTGTCAAATATCATATAATGGACACCACGATTGAGAGCTTGATGTTACACTCATGTAAACATATGCATATAAAATTAAGTTAAGAAAATGAAAATTGGAGGATGAAGCAACAACATAAGTTAATAATGATAGTACCGGATGGAGAATGAAGCAACATCATGAAATAAGAAGATGGCATATGCAGAATGAAAAGTTCTAACTTGTAAATGCATGCTTAGAAAGTCACATACTGCAAGATCATGATTCAGTTACAACCAAAGAGAATATAACCAACTTACCAAAAGAGACCTTTCGTGTACTTCATCAACTATGACATGTGTGATATCAGCTAGGTCTTTGTCCCCCTATAAAGTAGAGGATCTTAGAGATGGCAACAAAGTGAAGAAAAAATATGTGACTCTTACATAAGGAGGTGTGCAAATTCCACTACGAATTCAAAACACTGCAAATACATCAAGTAAAAAGGCCAAGACGAGATATTTTACAGGCTAATGTCTAGAAGAATTGACCATTTGAATTTGATAGATATTAAATGAAAATTGTCCAAAACTAACTAGAAATTTTACTTGATCCATCTAACATAGAGAGATTGCCATAAAGCAAGTGGTTAGTCATTCAAACTGTACCCATAGAGCAAATACGTATAAACACAAAACAGAGCAATCGGGAGTCAAATGCAAAAGTAGATGTAGAACGTTAGGTTTATAATGGTGGTAGATAACCCAGTTTGGCATCTCACTGAGCATTTTTGGATATCACTTAGAGCCTGTTTGGGGTTGCCTAATTAAATGTTTTTGGGTGATTGTGATTTTTTCCAAAATCAATCAATTAAATGGCCATCATGTTTGGTTAGCAACCGATATTAAGTGCTTATTGAAAAATTGTTTTTTTCCATAATCGACTAGTAGACATTTCCAACAGGGAGTTTTTGCACTAAACAGCATACGGTCGTTCGAGGGTTTGGAACAAGTGTCAAGAATCTGTGCATAAGTCACCTATGTCAAAGATCTGGTCCATTCATCATCTAGGCCACACTGTGAACATGTCATCCACCAAAAATCAGGGTAGCATACTTATCAAGTGAGCCACAAATGGACGTGCACGAAGTTCTCAAAATTGTTATCATATCAGAATTCGTACTAGGGGTTGAATCATATCAAATCATAAATCGTATTGTAAATCGTAAGATTTTCGATACTTTTTTTAAAATTTTGGAAAAAAAAAATATGAAAATATAAATAAATCAGGAAAAAAAAAAAAACTCATGGATCATCATTTTGCCATCAATACGCACGAAGTAATACCATGTCATGATAGTGTCAAAGAATTCTCATCTTTCCCTTATTTTTTGTCTTCCAAGAAATTTCCCTTTAAAAACTAGAAAGGATTCTTTACCGTTCTTGTTACCATTCTTGAATGTAGAATCACACTGGAAAAGCAGCATTCGATTCTATAGATCGACGAAAAAGGATATTTTGATTTCCAACCATCATTCCACAATATAAAGAAGTCAACATGATTGTAACCATCGATAAAAACATTCTAGATAAGTCATATATTAATCTGGTGTTTCAACAAGTTAAGAAGTAAGAAATCATAATAAAAAAATTAAAAATAAAAATAAAATCCATGATTTAACATTGAAGAGAATATATATCATTTAATTTCTTATAAAGAAAAAAATAAAATAATTGACCATTTCTAAACGATTCCTAAAGCCCCCATAAATTTAAAAACATAAAATGAAAGCCAAGTGAAGCTTAAGATAGAAGAGAACGAGTATCATTTGAATCGTAACTCGTAAGATTCAAATCATAGAATTGTAGGATTCATATAAAAAGGGATTCAAGGTAGGATTCAAATCGCTTTGCTTAATATTCAACTCAAATCATATATTGTAAATCGTAGGATTTTGACAACACTGGACATGCAATCTAGATCGTTGGACTTTTTCCTTTCCTGCCTATTTTTCTCATACAAGTTTGGCATGCCTTATTAACAAACCAACATTGTTTTTATATGTGGCATGTTCACGACGTACCCAAGTGATGAACAGCGCAGATCTCGGACATGTGGGCCATCCACCCAAATCTTTGAGGCATATTCCACCCTCTCAGGTGAGGGGCCCCTCATCGAATCACTACTCCCCTTGAAAACGTCATTTAAAATTGAGTTCATTTTACCTCTGCGGCAACTAAGAACCCAGAATCTACCACCGCCTACGGGGCCCACAAGCTATGTGGTATGATGATCGGAACTGCCCGTGTTATGAGCTCTACGCTACACGGGCCACCATAAGAAACTAACTCTAAACTGATGACTATGGCCATCGCTTTCAAGATATGACTTCAGAACGACTAAAAGAAGATTATCAATGGCTCTCATTCAACTCCAAATAAAAAATCAAAAGTTAGGATCATCAATGAAATGTGACTATGGGACAATAACTAATTTGTGGTAGTAGCGAGAATGTGGATGGTTCAAATCATGGGACCATCTCATCCTATGGGCACCTCTATGTCGCGAGACATGTTGCATCTTGAGTCGCCATGGGGAGGAAACAATAGTTCTGATTTGTGAACATTTTTTAATGCAAAGGGCCAATTGTTTAATTAAACGTATTTGACAATTCTAATCGCTGGTTTGGACACTTTTTTGCGGAAAATGCCTCAACCTCTAATTATTCCCCTTTTTCTTGAAATAAGACACCTCGTTGCAAATGGCTTAAACCTCTTTTTTTTTTTTTTTTTCCAAAAAGATTCTCAAATTTTCATTGACAAGGAGAATTGAGCTTACAAAAAACACTGAGTGGGGGCTGAGACGAAAAGTAGCCTAAGACCCCCTGCTGTACAGGAATTCACATTCGGGAGGTCAATCCCAAAGGCCCTCCTATCATATAACAGAGAAAAAAACAGGAAAAAGTTAGGAGATTCGGACCGTCCCTAATCCTGTCCTATCTAGGACCAGCTCCCCTTTGGCGAAGAGAGGGAGTTCGGATGCCGAATTGATGAACCTGGTCTGCTGAGTAGAGCTGCCCCATCTGGCTAGGCAGTCTGCAACGGTGTTAATTTCTCTGGGGATATGCTTGATTGAAATAGACAGCGATACTCTAAGAGCTTGAAACTGGTTTTTCCAATAGAAAGGCTTAAACCTCTTATTGTTTCTCACTATTTGTCGAAATGTAACAGTACTTTTTTGCTATTCAGGTTGTTTTTGCATAAGCAATCCCAAAGAATTGCTTATCAAGAATCAGTTTCACCTTGCCAGAAACAATGCGAGCATCACAATCATAAAGAGAAGATTTAGAAGAAATGGAAAGAGAAGTGGTGAGGGGTTGCAATCAGCCATGCTAGCAAAAGATAGAAGATCCCAGAGGCATATTTGGCCTAAAAGAGAACTAACCCTAAGGAAACAGTGATACCCTCTATAAAAAGAAAGTGCTCGAGAAAATGTAAGTATGTTATTCAAAAGTCCACTTCAGAAAAGACAAACAAGGGAAAGAAGAAATGACATACAGGAACCAGTAACCATAGTACCATCAACATACAAAAGAAAAATGACACAACCAAAGGTGTCCAAGCAAACAACATAGACAAATCGGTAAGGCTACACTTGAAGGCAAGCTCAAGTAAAGAACTGCTGAACCGCTCAAGTCAATATATGAGTCTGCATGGCTGCAATTGAAGCCAAGCTAAATTATAGCACTATTGAACCACTCAAATCATTCATATGACAAATAGATCTAAGCGAGAGTAATAATGAAAGCCTCAAGGTTGTTCCATAAAGGCCTTTTCAAATACCATGAAGAAATGCATTCTTGACATCAAGTTGTCAAATGGACTATCCTCAAGACAGCAACAGCAAGAAATGTGCAAACTGTTGCAGGTTATACCACAAGACGTAAGGTTTCATCAAAATCAAGAGCATGTTGCTGAATATAGCCCTTGACTTTAAGCAAGATTATGAAAATTGATTTCAACGGGCATACATACCAGGCCAAAAATCGATATAATGAGTGATATATCAACCTGTACTGGCGCATTCTTTATTTGCAAAAATGCACAAAATATCATAAACAAATGGTGTATGTTGACCTCACCTGACCTGTTGATAGTAGAGTTTTTTATTCTTTTGACCTCTAAATTTTGTGTTAAAACTTATGGAAATTAAAAACTCTTTGGTTGATCGTCAGTTTTTATTGTAATAGGATTGATTACATATCTTAATTGAACATCACAGGTCACCACAGATTATCCATAAATAAAATATTTGCAATTACAATAAAAAATACCATGAGTGCAATATAATGAAAAACATATTATTATAAGTATCATATGCTTGTTATCCCAAACAGAAGCTTCCGCCTACATATTTTTCCATGCGGGTTCCAAGGGGCAGCTAAAAGTTTGTGCTATTTTATTATGTAAAAACTGTAATTTATCTATTTAATAAGCATGGCAGTCTAGGGCAAGCACAACAGAGTTTAGGACGGTGTGTGCAAGCAGGATGACAGCTTAATACACTTAGGCTTGCATTAGAGACAACCTAGTCCCCGCTGGTCCCACTCTGCATATTCATTAGATGTGAGACTTATTCTTTGTCACTTGACAGCCCCTATAGGTTCGAGTGGGAGATGTTTGAAACTTGGATGTGAACCACCATGGAGCCTCCGGGCCCCAGCATGACTTGCTTGGCAAGGCTTTCAAAGGGAGCAATACACCTTTTCTTTTTGAGAAATTCATATGGGCCCCTCGGGATCACTTTCCTCTTTAGAAAAGTCTCCTCAGCCAACTCTCTGTCTCTCTTCCTTCCCTACATGTATATACACATACATGAGGGGGATTTTGGGACTTCGTGCAACCCTAAAAACCATTTCTACAGAGAGAAAAAACCATTTCTATAGAGAGAAATGTGAGAGAGAATAGAACAAAATAAGAGATGAATGGGAAAAAGGCGTGGCCCACTTCCTAGTGATCTTGTCCATTGATGAAGGCAACTCTTCATCCGATTATCATTTTATGTCATCGGATTAGAGGTGTGGAGATTATCTTCCCTTCCCGTGGTGATTGGAATGTGGATCATCGAATCACTCCACGTTTCAGCTACGCTCATGATCTGATTCTCAAATCGTCATTGTAGCCACACACAAATCAAAACATTTCCACTCTCACTCTGTGATTCACACCACGCATCCACACCCAGCATTAGAATCATCCATCAGTGTGATTCTTGCACCCTGGTTAAGCCCCAATGGCATGGCTGCAAGAACAAATTATCTAACTACTAGCAGTTGAAGGTGTCATATTTCAAAACAATATTCACAATGGGTAAAACAAACAACTTCGATTAGAAATTATGGAACTTACTGCAAGTTTCCTAAGAAGAATCCCCGTTGTACAAAAGAGAAGCTTCGTTTTCTCATTCCTAATAATCAGCAGCATAAAAATACAAATATTAGCTACTTTCCAGAAAAATTCACAAACGCATGCATGCATGTCCACATTCAACAATGAATGAATGGTATCATTATGAATCATTAAGTCAAATACTTCTGGAAGCAAGCAGATGAACTAGAAATGACATAACAGAAAATCGACAACCAACCCACCCCCGCCAGCAAACAAAAAAAAAAAATCGCACATCCATTAAACATCCTAATTCATAAAGCCCAAATTACCATTGTTGCAACGCCCTTTTCCTATATTATCTTTCTTCTATTTAATGTGTACTCTCTTTTTTTTTGGGAAAAAAGGCACAAGAGATTTGGATCAAATAATGTAGACCACCTATAGAAAATGTGGTGTCTGCAGCTCTTTTATGCTCTCCCTTCCACACTATATACTTAACGAACTCCAAATTTAAGCCAAAACTTGAAAGGACAACATTAAATTGAATAAAGAAGATGGCCAAAAAAGAGATGTACATATGTTGGGGGCTTGGAACCATTTCTTACAGGTCTCACCCACCAATTTTAGAGGGATATGATACAACAGTGCCTGCCAAAATGATGCTATGATGTAGGATTATCACCTGACTGATTCGTAATATCATCTATACCAGTTGCTTCCGTGCTGTTGAGGCTAGGAGTATCTGAAAGTTTATAAGAGGGTGGTACAATCTTACGTGTCTGCAATCCTGTTAATCATGCAAGATCGATCCATTGCTGAGTTCCCCAGTATGAGTTAATAGTGCGAACAATGAAAGATAACATATTCACAAGTAATGGTTGAGATGATAGCAAATGATCAGATATCCGATGTTCCACTATTCCAGCAATTATCTGATACCGCAAATTTGCGGATGTCTCAAGAAAAGATCCATACACAACTGCTGTCTTAAGTATAGGAGATCTTTTACATCTTTCATTCGCAATCAATGAAGGATTCAGTAATCTACGAACAGCAAACAAAACATTTGAGGCTGCCACAGCCCCAATGCTGGAAATAAATCCAACACCAGCAAGTTTCAGACCCCCAATGAGCACGGAAGCAAGCCTATGGATCAGATTCCAATCCTTCCCAACATTATTCCTTTGAAAAGCATGGTCTGGAACAGATCCTAAAAGGCCCTTTAATAACTCCAAGTTCTCAGGGACATTGATCTCATCAGCGTATGAAAGAAATGATAAAGTTGGGGCAGGAAGCCACACGATAAAAAAGTCAACAACTGAACCCCTGACAGTATCAGTAACAACATAGTCAAGCTCTTCAAAAAAAATTTCTTTACGCCTTTCATACTGAGCCAAGAGAGCTGTTGTCATTGATATAGCTTCTTCTATAGCTAGCCTATGTAGGAACTTGGGATCTGCCAGTAATCTATCCCAGAAACCCTGGAACCCGTGAGTAAGTTCTGCAATAAGAGGATACTGCTCCAGATCAAAGAAGTTCTGTAGTGCCTCAGGTGATACCAGACCGAGATCAAGTCCTTTTTGAAGGTCCTGGGGTAGAGCATCTCGCCTCCTACCAGCTGCATTCATGACTCGAGCAATTTCAGCACGATCAAAGCAATTCCTACTACAAGGTCTAGCAGCAGAGTACCACAAGAAATTGGCGACTGGGACTTCCCCCTCTCTACGTATGTCCTGCCTTTCAGGATTAAGTAATATAACAGCCTGATTTTTCTTCTGCAACTTCTTTGATATTCTTGCAGGCAAGCCAGTCCCTCTTGATCCATATATAACATGGCTTGCACCTGTTACCACTACTAGCATACCAGAAGAGTCCCTATCAACCATTTCTTTCGTGATAATCTGGGACACATTGAAATCTTCAACGACTCTTGCCTGAGCAGATAGATATGAACTTGGACCAAAAGAAACAGACTGATTTGAAGAAATCGTGTCTACTGATGACCTTTGAGAGATGGACTTGAATCCGGCAATAAATCCGGATCCAGCAGGAGTAATATATAGTTTACGTTGTGCCTTGGAAAGACCATGAATGCCTTCAGCTTGAACAGTCCATAAAACCTCAAGTAGAGTACCACAAGCAATAAGCCGGACTACAGTATCATGGCAATAACTTAAAAGAGGTTCGTACTCCTGCCAGCGTTGAGGTGGCCAATGTGTGGTATAAGACCTTAAGCTTTCACCACCAATACTTCCATCCACGAATTGATCTAGCTGCCCCCGCAGATTGCACGGAAAGGCTTCAATTGCAACAGAGGTGGACCGCTGCTGCCCCAAACACCTGCACCTCAAATTCCTCACAATCTCCAGCTCCAATTCCTTGTCTTCCCTAACCGGGACCTGCTCCGCCTCCCCAAGATATATGATCCGACCATTCATCAGCTTCTCCCAGACCCTCTTCTTATCCTTCCCCACTGCCAGAGGTACTCCAATCACAGTCGCGTCATAAATCCTAGAAATTATCTCATCCTCCACCTTCTCATCTGCAGCCACAGCTGCAGTGGATGTCGCCACTGCTGCAGCAACAGGCTCCGGAGGCTTGTCTTCAGCATGGGCGATGATAGAATGAACGAATGAAGATCCAATGACCAGAAAAGGGGTGATGAGGATATTCTGGCGGTTTGTGGCTAATGAACGATGGGATTTGGTCGGGGTATCGGAATTCTCGGCGGGATTACGGCAGTATCGGACGGTCAGGGGCTTCTGGAGGCGATTTTGAGATGGGATGGACTGGAAACTGAGTTGTTCCGAAGGGATTTGGCGGAGAGGAGGTGAAAGAGGGAGAGAGGCGGCTTTGAAGCCGCTTCTCTGAGACTGGGAATTCATTTCCTGCCGGTATTTAATGTGTACTCTAAAGACTCAAAACCTCCTCAGGATATCAGAGGCCAATTATTCATCCAAAAAAAAAAAAGATATCAAGGACCAATCACTGACTTACTTGGAGTTATCTGCTAAAGACACCAAAGATTCCATTGAAAGACATGACAAATCTTGCACCAATTAATTGGGTTACGCAACATGAATCCTGTTCACCCTAAATACTAATTGTATTCCTCGTTTCATAAAAAAGAAAACAGTCCTAAAACTTCGCCAAAGAAAAACCGTAAACCCCCTTTCATAAATAAACTATTAAAATCACACTAAAAAACTTCACCCTAAAGACTAATTGTAACCAGTGTTCGAGTTGTCGGTATCGCTACAAGTTTCGCTGGCCGGAGATAACGATATAATATCGTTATCGCCGATAATATCGCCGATAACCGGAAATGCATGGAAAAAGGGGGAAATATGGGAAAAATGGTGGAATTTTTCAGTGAAACTTCAGGACATGCCTAAATACACATATTTACATATTCAGGAATGAAAATTTTGCAAAAAGAATGCTTTAAATTAGAAGTTTCTATTTAATGGGGGCCAAAAAAGTATGCGTTGTCATAAGAAATCACTCAAATAGTAACCAAAATTAGTTTATATAATACAAATGCAAGCTTACAACAATTAAGACATGCAAAAGTAAATGAATTTTTAAAAAAATACACATTTTTGCCCATGTTTTATCCCCACATAGAGTGACGAGGTGGCTCGTAATCATTGTCCGGATCTCGTGGCAGTTGAGAGTAGTACTACTGCTCAACATATTGGCAATACTGTTCCCAGGTCATCCCTTGCTCCTCCTTTTCCCGATCCAGATGACATTTTGCTCCCTAGTAGTATACAAATTTACAATAATGGACAAATAAAAAAGTACAGCAGCTCGTATTCAGTGTAATAAGCCCAAATCATTTCAAGGGCTAAGATGCTAGATCAAATTAAATTTTCATATAAATTACAATTAAGGAAAGAGTCCATCAAATTGCATACTCTCACACTCTTCAAACTTTATGGGGCCTACTATGATTTATACATACAATTTGATGGGTCCATGTAAATAAAGGGTGGATATTTTCTCCCAACTTGTTCCCTCTGGTGTAGCCCATTTATTTAATTGATCATCCTGATTTTTGAGAATTTGATGCATTTATTCTATATCCACGCTGAGCACGTTCATCATCTTTTTTATTTAATTATAGAGTACTTGAAAAAAAACCTGAAACAGATATAGTCTTAGGTGGATAATGCAAAGTCTTAGGTGTTATGACTTGTGATTAGATGGTCCCACCGCTTTAACACTTATTAGGGAGCATAGTAGTTTCCAAAGAAGTCGATATTTTTGTTTTCTTCATCTATCTCTATGTTAACTTATGAATAGGATGGATCTCAAAAATACATCACTGTAGGCCCTATAAATGTTTCAACGGTGGGTGTGACGGCTCCCACAGTTTTTCTGTGGTGGGTCCACTTGAAATTTAGATCTATCTCATTTTCTTTGTAATGCCATAAAATGATGTCTACAAATGGTTGTACGGTATGGATACAACACATTCATCATGGTGAAAAATCTACAAAGCTTGGTGACGCAAATCACTTCAAGAGCCATCCGGCCACCGACCTTGTTAGTATCTAATCTGCGCCTAACTTTTAGGCCGATCTAGACAAAACCATGGTGCTATGTGGGCCCCCCATGATGTATATGTTTCATCCATTCCGTTCATCCATTTAAAAGGAATAAATGACCATTTTAGGGATTTATACCAAAAATGATAGGAATATAATCTGGAGCGGACCACACCACAAGAAAATAATAGTGATTGGATATCCACCATTAAAATCCTCCTAGGGGATCATTTGTGACTATTTATTTGACATCCAATCTGTTGATTAGGTGATCTAGATGAAGGAAAAAAGTTTCAAGGATAAGCTTGATCCAAAAGGGTTTATGGCCTCAAAAAAGTTTTTAATGGTTAAAGTTATTCAACAACTAGAAAAGAGAAAGATAATGTGGTTCACTTGAGACTCTTATAGACCTTAGTTCTAGTATCCTTAAATAAAATGATGTAGGAAAATAGATGGACGGCATGGATGAAAGGGTTTGCTTTTCATTCATCATGGTGGGGCCCAAATTCGTATCTAGGGCTTTAACCACACTTAAATTGGCAAATGGCATAAAAGTACTAAAATAACCCTAATCAAGTAAAGACATAACATTACTAATCCACCCCAAGACATAAAATTCCATGCGTGACCCTCTTTTATGCGCCGAGTTAACTCGGTTAAGTGCCCACTATGAATTTATATGGTTTATCCACACCTTCCATCTTTTCCCATCTCATTTTAGGCGTTGAGCCCAAAATTTAAGCTTATACAAATCCTCAATAGTCGCCTATCCACAAGGACGGCATTGTGGTTGACGCTTTCTTGATTTACCACCTTGAAACATTGGAAATGTCCACATTCAACAATGAATGAATGGTATCATTATGAATCATTAAGTCAAATACTTCGAAGCAAGCGGATGAACTAGAAATGACATAACAAAAATCGACAACCAACCCACCCCCACCACCAAACAAAAAAAAAAACCGCCATCCAATCCTTTATTCATAAAGCCCAAATTACCATTGTTGCAACGTGATGTTTATTTTTTCATTTAAACTGTTCATAAGATCAAACAAACATAGATGAAAATAAATAACAAATTAATATAATGGGGTGTGATCCAAAATGCTCTCCCTTCCACACTATATACCCCCAAAGTTTTTCAAGCCAATAACTTCAATTTACACTAAAGAAGATTTGTACATATGTTGTGGTCCATTTTTAGGTCTTGTAATCCTTAGAGGGATTTGATATAAGGCCCTAAAATTATCTTGCCAAAATGGATGGATGTAGATTATCACCTGACTGATAAAATACATAAATCACCAGTGGACCCCACTGAGTTTACAGGAGTATCGCTTTATAAGAGGGTCAGTACAATCTTACGTGTCGCAATCCCCTTCCATCCACGCAAGATTTCTGATCCATTGCTGAGTTTTCCCAGTAGAGCTCTTCTTAATAGGAACAATGAAAGACCCACTATGATGTTTGTGAGAAATCTTGAGATCCATCCATTTTGTGAGTTCATTTTAGGGCATCATGCCAAAAATGAACCCTTTCCGAGCTCAAGTGGGCCGAAAATCATGATAATTGAACGTCCACAGTTGAAATATTCGATCCATAAAACTGTTTTGAATCATGCTAATATTTGTGATTTCATTCGCAATCATCCCAAGGAATGAAGTTATTAAAACAAAACATTATGGATGGCATGTAAACATCCAACTTTTCGAACCCCAATGAGCAGGTTTCAAGGTAGGAATTTCCCTAACCACATTTTCCTTTAGTACGTCCCACTTGAGCTTTAATAACTCATTTTTCAGGCATCATGTCTCATCAAATGAACTCAAAAATGATGGAAGGGGGCAGGATTTCTCACAAACATCAACAACTGGGCCCCACAGGGTTCCCATCAGTAGGAACTTCTGCGAAATCCTTTCAAAAAATCATTTCCATCCACCCCTTCCATCCATACTGAGCTTTGGAAACGGATTGCTACTCCTATAGCCATGCTCTGGGGGATCCCCACCATGAGGTATGTGTTTCATCCATAAGTTCTGCAATAAGAGGATACTTCCCATCTCCATCTATTTTATAGATAATTTTATGTTATGAAAAAAAAAAGTCCTATATCCCAATCTCAAGTGGACCACATTACAAGAAAGCAGCATTTGAATGAACTTTGACCATTAAAAACTTTCTACCATAAAGGTTTTGGCAATAACCACGATCTTTGTTTTTCCCTTAATATGTCCTGCCTTTCAGGTTAAGACCTAATTAACAGCATTTTTATTCTGCATTGGATGTTCTTGAAATAAAGCAGTCCCTCTTGATCCATATATAACATGGGCCTTAGTAGGATTTAAATGATGGATATCCAATTACTATTATTTTCTGTGGTGTGGTCCACTTGAGATTTTTGTCCATCTCAATTTTGGGATGAAGCCCTACAATGATCTGTAAAAATGTATGAACGGAGTGGATAATATACATACATCATGGTGGGGCCCACATACATCATGGCCTGGACCGCAGACCATAACCAACAGCTGATTTCGTCTCAAGTAAGTACCACAAAAATTGCCGGACTCCAGTTTTTATATGCTTCAATTTTGGGCTCGTCCTTGAATTAGATGGAAAAACGGATGGACCTTAAGCTTTCAGATAGACCACATACAATCAAAGTGGGCCCAACACGGAAAGGCTTTAGTCAAGATGCGATAGGAGTGTACTCCTCGGCACCTCAAATTCCTCACATCCATCCCCTTTTCCTCCCTAACCGGGACGAGAGAAGCTCTCCAAGCATTACGATCCGACCATTTTCATCAGAGGGATTTTTATCCTTCCCCACTGCCAGAGGTTCTCCAACCACAGTCGCTGGCCAAAATCCTAGATTCATCCTCCATGTGAGAGCCATTTTCGCCACTTTGCAGCAACAGGCTCCGGAGGCTTGTCTTCAGCATGAGATGGATTTTCGAATGGAAGAATTAAAGAAACCCAGAAAGAGGGGAGATGATGCGGATATTCTGGCAGTTTGTGGCTAAAATCGATCGAAGCTCGTTTGGTCTCGGTTCGACTTCTCGATTAACCGGCAGTATCGGAATCAGGGGCTTTTTTTTGAGATGGGATGGACCGATATTGAGTTATTTATCGATTTGGAGAAAAGAGGAGGTGAAAGAGGGAGAGAGGCTCTTTGAAGCCGCTTTTCTCGTGAGGTTGGTGGCTACATTTCCGAGATTTAATGTGAAAATATCGGACTCAAAACCTCCTAATATCTCTGATATTTCATCCGAAAAAAAAAATATCAAGACCAATCACTGACTTACTCAAAAAAATCTAAAGACACCAAAGATTTTTCCATTGAAAGACATGACAAATCTTGAATTTAGGGTATCGGTGTCATGAATCCTGTTCACCTAAATACTAATTTATCGCCGATATTATCGACAATTAGTCCTAATATGAACAGAAAACCGTAAACCCTCATTTCATAATAAACTATTAAAATATATATATATAACCTCATATATATATATATATATATATATATATATATAAATATACCAAATATATATATATATATATATATATATATATATATATACACGGAAACGCTCACTGCAACCACAGTTAAATGCGTAATACGTACGAACTTTTTTGAGAACCCATCATACGTGATTTGGATCCAAAATCTGAACCGTTCATGTGAAGAAGCACCTCGTGAAACTCCCTGAGCCCAAGTTTTACATTGATCTAAAACTTTGATGGGCCATGAAAATGAAAACAATTTGCTCCCTTGATTTGCATTTCTCTTTGCTGTGGCCCACCAGAATTTTAGATCGGGGTGAAAATTTGTCATATAAGGTTTCATGGGATTCCGCATCACATGGACCGTTCAGATTACACACCCATGGCACGTGTGCAAAGGTGCGCACGTGCGTAGGTGCGCAGGGGAGCATGACTCTATATATATAAACCCCATTTCATAAATAAACTATTAAAATCACAAAAATAATAATAATAATAATAATAATAAAATGTACAACTCTCACAAAACATTCAAAATTCATAAAAGCATAAAAATCAGTGATATATTTTCTCAAATTAGTCAAATTTTCTAGGAATTGGACACATGTATCACATGTCAGGCCAATCGAACAGGCTGTGGAGACCACAACTTGGGTATTTGGGATCCAAATCTTCATCACATGCTCCTTGCAATTGTCCCAGCTTGCATCAGTACCCAACATCCTGAGACAAATTACCTTCTACGTTCTAAAGCTTCACTCCATGTGTCTAGGTATAGCAGATCATATCCAGGACCAAGCTCACCCTTTCAAGGTTTGATTCAAACGGCAACAAGAGCATCAAATATTCATTTATTGTATTTTTCCTAGTTGAGAGAACCTTCCACCTAGGTATCACTCCCACCCTCGCTTCCTAGCTGTTTAGACTAGCTAACATTTTCTGACAGGTGTTTACCACCCCTGCACCTGAATTGGCTGTTTATACTTCAAGGTCCAGATCTAATATCCATACCAAACCCCTTTAGAAAGCTTCACCTTTCTTGCCAGTGAATTTTCCACCGTCACACAATTTTGCCTTTCCTTGTTCAATCAAGAAAGGGAAAGGGAAAAGAGAGGAGGAACAGAGAAGGGTGTAATTTTGCATGCACCCGCTCTTCCTTAATCTTTTATTTATAGAAGATAAGTTTAATAAGAGGAGATGACTAATTACAATTGGAAACTGAAAAGGATAGAAAACAAAAGCATTAGGAAAAATAAGCATAATCCTATATATGGTACACTACAGATGCACGAGAATCTATGTACACCTCAGGTGTAATAACCCAAAAAATTTTGCGCCCGAGTAGGTACACGAGTGCTCATTCACACGTGTATTTTAGTAACCAGATATTTCTTTTTTGTAGAGATGTATAGATGAACGCATACATACATACCCTTAGACTCACATACATACTATTATGAACTTCAGGCCCTCACATGTCCTAGTATTCTCGATCGTTCATCAAACCAACTGTTGAAAGAACTACTCATCACTAAGTTAAGATATTTGATCGTCCACTTTGCCTTTGGACCACCCGATCATAGTAAACCAACTATCAAATCTTCATACCCGCTCGTACACGCATCCATTTGACGATCGAATCAATTCGTTTCGTTCGTCATGCAATTATATGCTTAACCTACCATTGAAATCATGATCTAAGGTCCCTGCGCACATGTACACATACATGTACATACTTCAACACATCTCGAGCCTATATATCATAACAGATCCGATCCTACACCAATCCAAACCATTGAGAAGACTCTTTATGGACAGATTAACTTATCCAACCATTCGATTTCAATTTGGATCCTTATATTAGCACTAAATAGATAAAGTGTCCATTTCAGGCATTTACATCTGATCATCTTCAAATCTGAACCTACCGTCTTGACCCTAGTACACTAATAAATGTTTTACACCGTTAAAATCTAAAACCAACGGCTACTTATGCGTCATTGGTTGTCTAAAGTTTCCCAAGGTGTACACATTCCTACCTGACACAATTCTCCAGAAAACCTGTTTTTGGGAACCCGATAACGATGAAAATTTAGACAACGCTTAGCCCAATTGAACCATACATCTTCAACCTTGGAGTCTAACTCACAAGATCAATCGTTCATCTCATCACTCATCATATCCATTGGATGACCCACCCGAAAATCAATCAAACAAGATCCTTGCAATCCACAAATGATCCTCGACAAACCTATCGGTCCACATCTCGCATTGGGACACATCTGGACAAATTTTTGGAACCCCAGTTCATCCAGAAGAATCTTACACAACTTGAAGTTTCCTAAACCAAAAAAAGGAGTTGATAGTTGCGAGTACACCCTACACCATACACACTCCCCCGATAAATCGCAAATATGGCCGTCGGTTTGGAGAACTGACCGTACATCTACACCCAAACACACCAAGGATCCCATGAACTTCCGATCTCTGATTCTAAAGACAACCAAGCTGTGTAAATTCAAGTCCAAATAATTATAGCAATTCAATCACGAATACTTTATTAGAATTGATCTTCGACAATCCAAACCGTAGGATGGATAGGACGCTAAAGGCCATGACCTGTGGCCAACTGCAGCCCGACCATCGACTATATCAAGGTGTGAATCAAAGCCAAAAAAAATCAGCACGTGTATGTGCATACCACTAGCAACCATGACTTGCATGCGAAACGTTTGAACCAGCCAATCCATCCCAGATTCTTCCTCACCCAACTGTGATCCATGCAAACCATCCCTAGCTAATCTGGATCGTCCAAACAAAGGATCCGGACCGTCCATGTAATGCATGATGAAACTGAAAACCCCTATAACCTCCATACGCAAAATCTCGTTTGAATGAGAAAATCCCTCCATGGATAAACAGCGACCCTCTATCCTACAGAGGTCATGTTAGAACAATCTTAACCATTCAACCCAGTGAATTCAGCCGTCCATCGGTTGATCTGGACCGTCCATGCACTAGCCATGCATTGGGCAGCAGTTTACGTTGTTAGAAGAATCACCACTCGTGTCTTCCCCTTCCTTCTATCCGTCACAAATTTTCTTCAAAACAAAAGAGTCTAATAGTAATGGTGGTGGCCATTATGGCCACCGTTACCGTTACCGTTACGGAATACCTTGCCTAGGATGAAACCTAATAGTTGTTACAGGCTTGAAATGGGTGTGTGAGACAACGCTCTCACAACGGACCTTTTCTCCACTAGTCTTCTGCCCTGCCCTTCTTTGGTCTTCTAACATATCACCCTTCATCTTTCATTTGGCACATATGTTGTTTTCTGAACCTCAATTATTCTTCCATCCACCCATCCTTTATGGCAGTAGCTCATCACATCTGCAGCTTCCCCCACTCTCTAAAGCGAACAAAACCAAAAACCAGGATTCCTTCAACTCCCCGCTCCTAGTAATTATTGCTTCAGCCGCATTCCATAAAAGCACATGATGGAATGCAAATTTTTAGAAGAATCCTAAGAAATGTTGCAGGGAGAAGAGGTTCTGAAAATACACAATGTCCAGCTTCATGTTCTTCTCTCTTGCTCTCACTATTGGCCATTAATGACCAGCAGTGTTCATTCCAGCATAGAGGGAATGATGATCTTTTCGTTACAATTTACAAGCAAAATATCATGTCATTTTTTTAACCCATGACATATGGATCCGCGTTAAGCTAGCCATTAAAATGTTGGATTTCTATTTTGCTGCTACAGGCTAAACAAAGAGTGATAGTGTTAGCAAGCAAAATTTTATATTACAAAAGAACTATAAGATATGAAACATTTCATAGGAATGCTTGCTTACGAAGTGCAAAGTCTTAGCAACAGCTCATGGATGAAGTTGTAATAGTCTTGACCTGCTAGTATTGGTTCCCCTTTTCAGAGTATCTAAGCATTGTTATCTTAACCATCGATTAAATCACATGAGAAAATATGTCGATAGTTTAATTTTCAGATGTACTCTACACATCTAAGAGCAGTGCTTCTTCTGTTGTTACATCACTCGTAATTAGAGAAGTGAAGTTCAAATCAAAAGGCCATGGTACTTTGCAATCTCTGTATTAATTGAGAAGCACAAAGGATATAGCATTGATGCAGGGAAAAAAAAAAAAAAGCAAATAACAGCAGCTTCAAATAAAGTTAAGAAGCCCAAAATACCTGGCACTATCAAGGCGAACTTGATAACCAACCAATGAACCGTCTAAACCAGGTGAGGGTTCACATCGCTCATCCGCTACTCTTTCTGCTACAGAAATGGCCTGTGAAAAAATGAAACAGGATGTCAAGCTGTAACTCCCATGTACATTGAAAAGCAGGTACCCATTTTCATAATCACACCACTAACTTTAAAAATTATCTGATCTAAGTTACAAGGTCATGGATATTTTAAGTTCTTGGCCATGTCAGCACCAACATACAAGTCGGCGTACATAAGATGGCTAAGAAAAGTATCTAAAAAGGCCCTTCTCCTAACCTCAAGTAGAATTCTAGAGTTAATAAAGATAATGCGAAGAGCAAGATAGAAAGCCTATATTAATTATGATAATGAAAATTGGATTTGTATCTAAATTTTACTCCATAAAACAAACAAGAATCACGATAATCAAATTGAATTTGTATTTAAATTTTACTTCGCAAATGATAAGGACGTGAACTACCTAATGCTGATGGATCAGGTTGATCTACTTGCCGAGGGGTTTTCGCATGGATTAAAGCGTGGAAAGGGGCCCAAATATCTTCCATAATGGACCAAACCCATAGACCCATCAATGAACCACACATTATGGCCCTCATGGTACACTTTTGGGTCCACAAAAGGGTCTTTTGGTTGCATTTTCCTTAAGATTTTTTATTTATTTTTGGATGAATTTTAGTTTATTTTGTTTTGCTTATGTCTCACTTCAGTAGATAGGGGTATTTTTGTCTTTTCCCTTTAAAATAAGATTATAGAGTTGAGTTTGTAACATCCAACCCATAATTTATGCTTGATGTAAGGCCTAGATTAGTGCTATGGCTTTTCTCTTGTTCCCTTTCATATAAAAACTGAATAACAAAATTTTTCCAATAGCTTTTGAGACATTTTTCTTGTCTTTTCTACAAGCCTTGGGCTAGGGTTTGTGCAATTGCATGTTTGCACACATGGGGCGTATGATCCAGGCCATCAAAACTAGTGAGAGCTTCGATTATTCACTGGTTTTCGCATTTTTTTCCTTTCGTTTCTAGTAGAAGAATCTCTATTGTAGGATTGGGTGTGTTTGGGCATGATTTGGAGCTAGGGTTTGATACAACTGCATGTGGTTGACGATTTTCATCCATTAGCTACACCAGTAAACAAGAACCCCAATAAATGCAATCAACTCTAGTTTTCTTTCTGTCAACTTGGCCAAATCAAAAACTAATTCGAAAGTCCAAGTTATGAGTCGAGTGACTCGAGTCTAAGTTTCAACATTGCTTAGAACACCTAGGAAATATGGAGACTAAGTCGAAGTCCAAGAAGGAAAAGCAGGATCCAGTTTGCAAGTTTTCACACAAATGCCAACCAGTAGTATGTAAAAGAGGTGTTCGCTGATATGATCGGTATCGCCAGCTCAGAGATACAGAAAACACAGTAAGTAGCAGAAACTCCAAGTATCGGCAATATACGGCTGATATATAGCCAATGTTTTTAATTGTGTAAATTCCAGGTGTCGCTTGTATTGCCAATGTATCAGCGATATCTCGATAATATCACCAATTTATAAATATCACCAAAAATCTGTTTATTAAAAAAAATATCCGTTTCACATTTTTTTATGGGTGCACGGTTGTATGATGAAATGCATGTTTGTACGTGCATATATGCATGCACGCATGGATGGATAGATGGATCATGAATGTAAGTATGTAAGTATGTAAGTATGTAAGTATGTATGTATATATGTATATATGTATGTATGTATGGCTGGTTGGTTGGTCGGATGGATGGATGGATCATGCATGTGTGTATGCATGCATGAATGGATAATTGGATGGATGGATGGATTATGCATGCGTTTGCATGTATGTATCTGCATGCATGGATGGATAGATGCATCCACCATTTTCCCCATGTTTCCTTGAATCAACGATACATGCTTTTAGGCCCCCATTAAAGGGAAGCTTATTATTTGATTTCGAAATATGCAAAATATGCGTTTTTTTGCTATTTTTTATTCTTAAATATGCAAATATGTGTATTTTAGCATCTCCTAGTATCATTGAAAACTTCCTCCATTTTCCTCAATTTCCCCAATATTTCCTCGAGTCAGTGATACCTTTCCACGTATCGATGATATCGATACATGTTTCCGTATCCCCACTTCCCCGGCCAATGATACATGTAATGATACCAATACTATGAACACTCTATGAAAGAACATTGAACCAACTACCATTTTCTAGGACTGCGAGAAACTTTTCAGTAATGAATCCAATCCATAACATGTATTAACTGTCATGGGTAGCAGGAATGCACTTTTCTAGTATCTAATAAAGAAAAATTAAAAGAATCAATATCAAAACTCCAGTGAGGGTCAAAAGGTCTCTCTCTCTTTTTTTTTATACAGAAGACAACACATTCCTTCTGTAAAACCTATCATACATAAGAAGTTAAGAACTGTAGACTTGGTATACAGCCCTAAGCTCACCGCACACTGATAATAAGGAGTTGTTTGGCACCATGGATTTGGGGGGAGGTGATTTGAGGGGATTTCAGATCCCCTGGTATGTTTGGCACCATAAAGTAACTGGGGTTTCAAATCCCCTCAAAGAGGGGGTTTGAAATCCACGGTGAAAGCTTGGATTACATCTGAAATCCTTCCAACAGTTGCATGTCTAACCTTTTTGTCACTAGACTATTAATCTATTGGGCACATGGCCCACTGATGATATCCCAAAACAATTAGATTATCAATTGCATCACTATAATTACTTAATACGATGATTGGCGCCGTCCAAACATTTTCCATGTAAATCAACAGTCAAAAATCGTTGGTTAGTCACTCGGATGTGATCTTGTGCTTGTGGCCCATCCAAGACTTGGAATTTCATCATTTTCAAGCAAAGTATATATATTTCAACAGGCTTATTACAACCATTGTGTCGAACATTACAAACATACACTAATTAGAGATATTAAAGTTGATTTAGTAATTAAATTCAAACCCTTGTAAATATACTATGCATAGCTACTTTCGGATTATAGGGGATTCCAAATCCAGGGTGCCAAACACAACAGGAGGATTTCAAATCCAGGGTGTTCCAAATCCACGCTCCCAAACAGGCCCTAAGATGAACACAGTGAGAACCACCACACAATTAAATCAATTCAACAGAAACAAAGAGAAAAAAAAAAAAAAAAAAAAACTTATGGTTGAAAGTAAGATCTAAGAAGTCATTGAAAAACAGTTCAATAGAAAATTTCATACTGCTATTCTCCTCGGCTGTGTGCACACAATGCTACAATACCCGCCCATACTTGATTCAACCATGTCATCCAATATAAATTGGGGCACCTACAGAGTTTTTCAATCAGAATACAGCTGATCATTATAATCAGAAGAGACCACAACCATTGCTCATTACTAAAATACACTTAAAACGGAAGATGGTAAAACTGGGAATAAGAGAAAGAGGACATAAATAACAGAGGCAATGTAAGAGTTAGAAAATAGAGAAAATAGTATGCACCTGAGTTGTCTTTCCACAACCTGTCTCACCACAAACAACAAGAACATCATTCTCCTTTAGCAATTTCAGTAAATGACTCTTCAGCTCAGCTATGGGAAGAGCAGCTCTAGCTTCTAGCATTTTCTAAAAAGAAGAAACATTCATCAGAATAAAATTGAAAACTCAACATCTCATCGAAGTTAAAAAGACGAGTAGGGAAGACATGCTTAAATTAGTTTATAGTAAATGGCAAGGAGAAATCCATCGCCTACTAACCAAAATTAAGCAAGAACATCAATATGGAAGAATGTAGGATACCAGCTCTATGTCAAACGTTGTACAAAGCACTGTCAAAAAGATTCCTCCCACAGCTATACTAAAATCCCATATTCCATTTTATATTCAAAACAGAGTATGCATGCTGCTTTAGTGTTTGAATGCTAAGGTGGTTCGCCTGCCTTGACCCTACATAAAAATTGGTCTCAAAGAAAAGGTTAGTTGAATAGTCAAGGCAAACAGCCACCCATTGAGTTGTGATAGAAAGCCATCTGCTTGCTTCCAAACCAACCTCACTTGCCTGTCTTTTAAATCAAATAGGTTGTGAGAGTCGTATTGTAATCATGAGGGGAAACTACTGCTTCTATTGCAACTTTACTTTCCAATATTTTGGATGGACTATTCTTTCTTTCTTTTTTCCTTTTTTTTTGTTTTGGCGAAGGTGGATGTTACTAAGAATGAATTGTCAGCATAGAGTTGTCGCTTGATCTACAAACCAAGGTCCAAGCAAGAAGTTGTGGGTGAAATAATCAGAGGGTTTGCACGAGTTCTCCACGAAGAATGAATTGTCTGCATAGAGTTGTCGCTTGATCTACAAACCAAGGTCCAAGCAAAAAGTTGTGGCTGAAATGATCGGAGGCTTTGCACTAGTTCTCCGCGGAGTTTTAGCAGAATTTACCAGATTGTCCGTGTGAGGAATCAAATATTTAAACTCCATTTCCCTTCAAATTTTGAGACTACCCCTACCCAATTACCATAAGGATTCCTAGTTGCCTGAAATTGCACTCTAATTATAAATTTTGCCCCTTGCTACCTACAAAAATCCCCAATTTACTCTCTAAAACTGAAACATTGGCATTTCGCTCCAAACTGAAATCACTTGGCAATCTTTCGTATAACTGAGTTTCCCTCCAAACCTTTCCAATTTACATCTTGTCCTCGAATCAATACCCCTTCTAATGCCACAAACCATCTATGCTTTCAACGCCCCTTAGAAAACCCATCCAGTCCCCTCAAATTATGACCTAACTAAACCAGATCCTTTAACCCTCAATTCTTTTTTTTAAAAAATTTAAAACAAAATCCTTACCTTTTTGGATTTTAAGCTTAAGCCTAATGAGATCACTTCCCATAATCCCTCACCAGTCCTTGGCCAAAATTCATGCAACTACAAGAATAATTCAGCATAACTAGACAATGAAGATGAAGAAATGAAGGGATTTGGATCTAGATCTAGAGACCTTAGAGACCCTCAAATGTCAATTCCCAAAATCCTCACCAGTCCTTGGCCAAAATTCATGCAGTTACAAGAATTCAGCATAATTAGATAAGGAAGATTAAGAAATGAAGGAACTTGGATCTAGATCTAAAGACCTTAGAGACCCTCAAATGTCAAAATGCTAAGGAATATACCTCAGCCTCCAGGCTTTGAGACACAGCTCCAGTAACCTTTCTCTAGAAAGGGGAACTCTTTGGTCTCTCAGTTTTCCCATACCTTTTGCAAATTCAAGTTCGACAGTCATCCAAACTCAAGCTGATCAAAATAGGAGCAGTTCAAGGATAATTCCGAAAATCAACAAGCCTTTTTCTCTTCCTTCTTTTCATTTTAATTGCAATTTGCTCTCATTTTCTTAGATATTACAAAAAAAAAAAAAAAAACACACACACACACAGAGAAACTGAACTTCCCAGAATTTCTCTTTCGACTGAGAAGAGACTGCAGTTTGTGGGTGGGGAAGGGTGCCTAACACCAAGGCACTTACTCAGAATCTCTAATATCTGATCTAATATTAGTGAATGGTTGTATTTCGAAAGTTAACATGTTTTATTTGCTTTCATTTTCTTAGATATTAGAAAAATCATGAAGAAATTCAACTTCCCAGAATTTTTCTTTCGACATAGTAGAGTCTGCAGTTTGTGGGTGGGGAAGGGTGCCTAACACCGAGGCACTTACTCAGAATCTCGAAGGGCTCATTTGGGAGCTTGTAATTGAAGGTAAATGGGAAATGGAATTGGACATAAATGAACTGGGAGAAAATGGCTTACATAGTTGTGTTTGAATGGGAGTAAATGAAATGCATTTGAAATCCAAATATTCTGCTTGGATGGGAGTAAATATGAGGAATATATGCGACATCCCAAATCAGCTTTAATATCCCAACTTAGTGTATATATGCGATATTTAATAGAATGATTGTAATAAGCCCATTGAAATATATACTTTTCCAAAAAAATAAGGAAATTTCAAGCCTTGGGTAAGCCACAAATGTAAGGATCACAAACAAGCAACTTACCAACTTTTTTAACCGTCCATTTATATGCCCATCCTTTGGACAGTTTGGATCATTCTTTTGCTGTGATTTTAGTGATGTAGCCGATTATTTGATTATTTTGAAGTATCATTAACATGAAACATGTGTGACGGACATGTGCGTAGCGGCACCTTTGTTTACACATGCAACTCTCCAAGGGAGCTCAAAAAAGCATTTCTTTAAAACCCATAAACCTGTGAGACTGACCGTACACTTCGATTTCAATGTTGGCGCGTCCCAAATAAACCAGATCTGCAAGCTTCAATCATGACCCTATTTTAGTACTGCAATGACCCGAGAAGTATACCTTGGTGACCGCACAGGCACTGTGATTCCAATGTCGCATGGCACACTCCATTGCGACGCCCAGATTAGAAGTTGCATTTTTTGGTGCAATCCGAGGTGGACCCCACTTTTACAAATCCCGAGGTAGTCCAATCAATCCATCAATCACACACCTCTCTCTCTCCCCATTAGTCAAACAAAGAAAGAGAGATTAGGAGATTGTTTGAAAGAAAATAGAGAGATTAAGAGAAACTAGAACTTGAAGGAGACTTAAAGGAGTTTAAGGGAGGAGCTTCACCATCCAAGCTATCCGATTGACGATCCGGCCCAATCCGACTATCCATCTGTCATTGTGAGAACAAGGGAGGACAAATTCTCCCTTTTTCCATGCTTTCTTTCATTTTGGTGGGCCCATGTAACGACCCACAAGGGCTGGTACCCACTGAAATCACTTAGGATTAAATCCTTTAGAAATTTAACAAAGTTAACTAAGTGCTAAATAGATTAGTCATGAAGTTTATGGTTGGAATCGCTTTAAATACGATCTCGCAAGACCCAAAACTTGTAGAATCATTATGCCACCCTAAAGTCTAGATCCCTCTTTCCTTCTCTTTTAGGTCCTTCCTTTCCGATTAACACGAAGTTATCCGCCTCACTGGCTTGACCACCATCTCGAAAATCAAGTCCAGACGATGTCCCAGACCATTCGCTTGAGTCGGAGCGAGGGAGTGTGAAAACCACTATTTTCTTTACAAAATAAATATCTTGAATAGTGATCATGCACCACTCGCTTGATGGATCGGTATTAAGCAAACTGAATCGAATCGACCAAATTACACCCTCGGATCGGGAAAAATTTCGGGAACATTTACATGTACTTAGAATTTCGGATCGTGGCCCACACCGTTGAATCTGAAAATGGTCCGCCACGTGTGATCGAAAATCCGACCAGAGACGAAAATGTAATCCCCGTAGATCCATGAGTTATGAGCTTAAGTTTGACGTTTGGCTCAGAGGGCCGCCAAACCCTCAAATGCTTATAATAGATACCCTTCAACAGACTATCTTTAGAACAGACCCCTCCCATGACCATACGAATTTGGGATAAAACCCTAAGGAGAGAGAGAAAAAGGAGAAAGCTTGGGATTTGTGGGAGTATCTTCCTCCTACTACTTTCGATCATCAAGACCCTCTTTCCAGGACACTTTCCTGGCGATCCACTGTTTTAAGGTGAGAAACCCTAACCCTAGATCTGTTTGGGTAAGTGGAGGTTATAGGATATGAAATAGCTAACCGATTTCACTCTCTAGGCGATATAACTGCCGAATACGGAAACCCTTCGAACCTTGCTGATTTCTGGTGATTCCAAGGTGCAAGGTGAGGACTTTAGGTGTATAGGTTACGGTTTTCAACGCTTTCAATGTCAAATAATGATAGATTCATGATTTGCATGCAATTGCACATGTACAAAGTGTTTTCCGTTTTCTGTTTCGATTAAAGTAGTAGAATATGGAATTTCACATACTCTAGGTATACGTAGAAATACCGTATACGTATTTTTTTTGGAAATGTGTTTGACATGTTTATTTGATGTATGGTTATATGATATATGAATAAAATACTTGTTTGGCAAAAGGAATCGTCGTAATACATGTTTGCTCATAAACCATGTATGTTGAAATTGTGTATTCTAGAAGATCCGTATATGTATAAATTTTGGCAATTGTCATGATTATTTCTTTGTATGATTATGATATACACGGATAAAATACTCGCTTGGCGAAAGGATAGCCCTAATACATATTTTACTAACATACGTCATGTATGTTGAAATAGTGTAAGTGTTTGTGTAAATGCTTGTGAGAGTAAATGCTTAGATGTTAGTACCGTAGGTAGGTGCTGAGATGGAATTCTCAACTACCTTAGAGACATGTATGATTCCCTCCATGTGGTTGTTTACTCTAGCCACTCACTTATGATGTATATGTATTTGTATCCCTATTTGTATAATGCTCTATAATATGCTTTACAACATGTTTTATATCATGCTTTATAACATGCCTTATGACATGCCTACTAGCATGCTTGTATTACTTTGTTTATCATGCTTTACTCCACATATGGATGAGAACGTTGAGTTTGGGGCTATGTCCATAGTCCAGACATTCGGTATGAGACTTGAGATTGTGGGCGAGATTCATGTCGTCACGAGGGATGTGTCTACGAACCCGAGTCGTACTTCGGTTGGCGATAGTGGTTGGCCACCACATGCATTCATATCACTCAACTTGTTGTGCGCTCGAGCTTGTCGGGCTCGTCAAGTAACCCGATATGTCAAATGTGTGTTCACCATGTTTGGTCGCTTGCTTTCGAACCTAGGATACTAAGCTTACACGGTGAAATCCCTTTAACCATGGTACCTCGATCCGCTAAGACTCATGAGCCGGACATGGTGGTATGGGACAAGTGGCCGAGAAAGCAACCCAAGCTCGTGAGCCGAATACGGTGGTATGGGACATATTGGATACTTACAAAGGGCCAGACACAGTACTCGTCTTGTGACGACGAGTCCTCTGTAGTATCTTGAGTATACTCCAAAGGTCCGTGATTGCGACAAGCCCTTCACGACAACTAGAGTATAAGTTGAGTCGAGTACGGTGAGACCTGATTGAGAAACGGACTCACTCTCTTTGAGCCGCATACGGTGAGATTTGTATCCGTCTAACGGGTGACGAGCCTTTGCGATGCCTTGCGATGCCTCTCGAACCATAATACCATACGAGAGAACTAGGATTAATGGCCCTAGAATGGATCAAGTTTGGGAATGATCTGAGGAGGTACCCTAGTTTTCCAATACTTGTTGTTTGAAATGGACTAATAATAACTTCGGTAATCATGCTCATCATCGCACCGCATGTGCCTAGTAGATGTGGAGCAGAGGGAGGTATGCATTCGCGAACGTAAGATGATGTCGCATGAGGTGGTTTGGCGAGGGCATACTACATCATGTCATTTCATATTTGCATTTAATAAGAGTAGTTAAACTTGTTTGATTGTCTTGCTTTATCATTCTTGCTTGATTGAATTGATAACATGTTAACCTAATTTATTGTTCCACCGAGTTAGCTACTCACTCCCACGTTACGGGACGGTGTTGGGCACACCGGAGGACTCTGTCACAAGTATAGGCAGGCACGTCGATTCAGAGGCGGGCCGATCTCGAGGACCGGGATGAGTTCCGTTCATGCGATACTCGACGGCTTTGCTTAAGGCCCACCTCGTGGGGATTTCGGGACTCATCTTTTAGATTGTATTTTGACTTTTGACTCGATGTATATGGTACTCGGTTAGTGTTCATACTCTGGTGTTCATGAAATTTTGTTTCCTTACATACCTTATATATACAATTTCAGTCTTCCGCTTGCCTTTATCCAATTGCACTGGAGTATGAATTACTGTGTTGGTATAATCTCATTCATGTTTATTGCTCTAACTCAGACAACATTTAACCATCGTTATGTATGTTGCATAAGTGATGCGTTGGAACTCCGAAAGTTGAGTTCATACTCGGCCGCCGAATTCCGTCGACCCACAAGGATGGGACCCACCTTATGCATGTATGAAGTTTATGGTGGACCCTATAATGGCAGCGGGGCCACCCCAATGGCCGGAATCCCCTCTTTCCTTCTCTTTTTCCTTCCTTTCCCTTTATCTTTGTGGACTGTTGTGGGGCCCACGAGTGAGCCACACTGTGAAACAGCGTGGACCACCTTGTGTGGCCCACCATGTTATTTATTTTATTTATATCCAACTCATTGATAAGATCACGTAGATCTGGATGAAGGAGAACTCAAATCAACTTGATCTAAGACTCTTTGGGCCCACCATGTGATGGTAAAAATGGATGGATTGGATTGTCCAAAGCGGACCCCACCTAGCCAAGTTTTCAAAAAAGTAATATCTACAGAAAAGGAAGCAACGGTGTCAAAGACACTAGTTGCAGACAACGTTAAAGACGTTGCTGCTTCCGATGTTAATAACGTTGTCACCTTACCAAGTTGGAAGGTGGGCCCACTCGTGGGACCCACAGTGATGTATGTGTTCAATCCATACCGTCCACCCATTTCGCTAGGTCATTTTAGGGTAGAGTCCTAAAAACGAGAGAGATCCAAATCGCGGGTGGGCCACACCATTGAAAACATTGGTGACAAGGACACCTACTGTTGAAACCTTCTAAGGCCCACCGTGATGTTTGTATGCTGTGAAACCAGCCCAAGTCTGGGCTCATTGAGCCCATCGTGAGCTGGCCAACCCGATGGACGGATTGGATTTCTCAAGTTGACCCCACCTAGATGGAAAACAACGGAAAAAAAAATATTAATAAAAAATAAATAATAATAATAACAATCAAATGCACCGGATGCTGGAACAGCGGACGCTGCTGCCCAGCGTCTGTGAGAGAACGGAAGCCCTCTTTGGGTGTTAACTGGGGTCCCACTCATGGGACCCACCTTGATGCATTTGTTTCATACACACCATCCATCCTTTTCGCGAGATCATGTTAGGTCCAGGGTCCAAAAAATCAGCTTGATCCAAACTTCAGGTGGGCTGCACCATAGGAAACGGTAGAGGCAATGACGTCCACCCTTGCACCTTTCTAAGGATGTCCAAAGGAGGCTAGCATTAAAAGGGGGCCCACCTCGTAGGGCCCACCTTGATGTATTTATTGAATCCACACCGCCTATCCATTTTGCCACACATTTTAGAGTATGGGCCCAAAGGGTGCCTCATGCGAGGTGGAACCCATGGATTTGGGGCCCATAAGGAGGGTTTGGCAGAGGACCTAACCCATGGATTTGGGGCCTGGCTATGAGATAAAGGGATTAATTCGCCATGCTCTATTAGTCTGAGCTTTTAGAGCAAGTGGTTAATTGTCCTGCATCAAACTGGTATCAGAGAGAGAAGTCCCGTGTTCGAGACTCCTCACTAGAAGTAATTAATGCAGGGGCATTTTCACACCAGGCTCAAGTGGAGTCCCCTGTGGGATGCGAGGGCACACTCGGGGTGGGCGGCCCACGGAACCCTTGTGATAGGGACATCAGAGGACCTACTCGGGTGTACCAGAGACAGAGACGACCATCCACATCAGCGCAACTTTATTTGTGGATGTGTAACGTCCCGGAAAAATCCGTTCAAAGACCCGAGTACCACCTCAAGTAGAAATCACCAAGGACCAAATCCTTTAGAAATTAGACGAAGATTAATTAACTGCTTAACTAAATCACCTGTCGAATTAGCTTGGACAGCTTTCAATACGAACCGCAAGACCCAAAATTAGTAGGATCGCTGATGCTACGTTACCCTGAAACCTAGGATCAATCTCTAAACCCAATTGCTCTTGGGAGTGCATTGAAACTCCGTATCGGACCTGGACCGCGCGTCGAAAATCCGATAACTACGAAACTATACCGTTACGACCACCTCACTGGACTTGACAACCACCTCGGAAATCAAGTACAGATAATATGCTGAAACACACAACTTGAGCCTGGAGCGAAGTATGTGAGAAACGCGAATATCTTTAGAAAATGAACTCAGACTTAAGTGAATTGAGTCGTTCGCTTGCAGGCCAAATTTAAGGATTCAGACCGTCAGAATCTGACCCAACTACACCCTCGAATCAGGGAAAATTTCCAACATGCATCAGTGTACTTGTGACCCTGATCGAGTACCGGTGACCGTTGAACTGAAACTGGTCCCCCGCGGTCGATCTGTAAATCCAATCAAATCAAAAACTTAGCTTGACCAAGATCCAATGTCAGGGGACTTACTCCCAACTGTATGCAGAAAATGGGCCCCCAGATGCGCTCCGTTAGGCCGAAACAGACGAGTTTTGGCTATAACTATACCATGGCCCTGGGGCCATTCCCATCAATTTTGGGCCTATATAAGGACTTAAAACCCTCTCTCTCCCATTCCATACGAATTTCAAACCCTAGGAGAGAGGAGAGAGAAAAGAGAACAAGAAAGTGAGGAGAAGAGAGAGAGAGTGAGAGTTTGTTCTTGGGATTCGATCCCAACCCTCCTCGTGCTTAATCATCGCTACTGTATCGCTATACCATCGATTCTGATTCCATTTTCGGGTAAGAAATCCTAACCCTAATATGTTTTAGGGATTCAAATAGAGTAAATAGTGAAATAGCTAACCCATTTCATGTTCTAGCTAACCCTAATCTGTTTAAACTGAGTTCGTTACGGGTCTACCGGCGGAAGGTGCTGACTATAAACGTTTAGGTTATGGTTTTCAAGGCTTTCAATATCAATTAATGATTTATGACTGACTTGATTGCTATCACATGCTTAGATACGATGTTTCCCGCGCTTTACACATATATATGAACTATGTTGAATATAGTGTATTCCATGTGTTTGTTGATATGATTGAATGAGTATGGAATTTGGATTCGTACTTGCCATGATTATTCGTCGTGAATATATGATTGTTATATGTGTGACAACTCCTTGGCGAAAGGACTTGCCCTAACACCTGTTATAACCAACATACGTCACGTATGTTGAAGTGTGTAGTTTAAGTGCTTGTAAAAATATCTGAATGAATATGGAATTTGGATCTGTGCTTGCCATGATTATTAACTATGAATATATGCTTGTTGTGTATGTGGCAACTCCTTTGTACAAGGGCTTGCCAGGATATATGTTATAACTAGTCTAATACATGTATGTTGAAATGTGTAGTCTAAGTGTTTGAGGAAATGCTTGTTGGAATGTATTTAATAAGGGTGTTGAGATAGAATTCTCAATCCCCTTATCTATAATTACAGTTCCATTTATGTAACCTATCTTACTACTATATGTTGTACGGATGAAATGCCTATGTAAGATAACATGTGTATTATGTGTTTGTTGAAATGCTCAACTAAGATTTATATTTAGATTTGGTTGTCACATGCTGTCAATGATTATCACTTGTGAATGCTATCGTTTGAAGTGTGATTGGGGCTACGATGTAGTCCAGGCAATCGGTAATGATTCTCGAGTAGTGGCTGAGGTCATTTCGCCACACAAGACACGTTCGATAAATCCGAAGCGTACGATGAATGTCGACAGTGGTACCATGTCGATTAATTCAGCGTACACTCGTACCAGTCAAAACTTGTCTAATAAACCGATTGGCCTACTGTGTGTTTACCATGTATGAACACTACTGCTTGAACCTAAGGTGCCCTTTACCAATGCAAAAACCCGTTTCAGCCATGGTACCATGATCCACTAAGACTCATGAGCTGGACATGGTAGTACGGGACACCGTGGTCGAGCTGTTGGCCTACGCTGGGGCGACGAGCCTCCCTGTAGTGACCAGTGAGCAACCCAGACTCGTGAGCCGAATATGGTGATATGGGATACTGTATTTGGGTTGTCGGCCTACACTAGCGCAGGCTGGCTGTGGTCCCCAGTCGGGTTGGTGACTAGCCTTCGAAAATAGACTGCCAGTTGGTAGGGCGTTAGTGTTGTGACCTCGAGTATGAAATAAGCCTACCCCGGCGCAGCCTGGCTGTGGTCCCCAGTCGAGTTGGTGACGAGCCTTCGAAAATAGACTGCCAGTTGGTAGGGCATTGGTGGGGTGACCTCGAGTGTGAAGTAAGCCTACGCTGACGGTGACGAGCCTCTTGTAGCAAACTATGGTATAAACTCGCGAACTTGCCTATCGTATGTGATTAGCTAGGATTGACGACCCTAAATGGATCATTGTTTGGGTTAATGATATAAAGGGATGTACTTTAGCTTCCCAAACCTGTTGTATGAAAAGGTCTAATAAGAACTCGGTAATCACGCCCATGCACCGCATTGCAGTGCCTTTGGCGTTAGTGTTGAGCACAGAAGAAGGGGTGCATGCCGCGACCGTAAGAGGAAGATCGCAGAGGGAGTGCAGGCGAGGGCATGCATCATTAATACATACCATGTTTGCATTAACCAGAGTACTTAGGGGTGTTTGATTGTATTGCTTTATCATTACTGCTTGATTGAATTGATAACATGTTAACCTTTGCCTTATAGCTCCACTGAGTTGATCACTTATTCCCACGTTCTGGAACGGTGTTTTAAACACCAACCATACCCTGTTATAGTTACAGATGATGGCGATGCTTACGAAGCGGAGCCGAACTTTTATGATGACAATGAGGAATTCTCCTACATGCAGTTATCGTGCGGGTCTATGTAGACCGTGTTCTGATCGACGGGGCTTACAGGGATGCTGATTAGATATCATTACACTCGTTATGATTGAATTTCGGAGCACACATGTATATTCGTTTTGTACATTTTGGGAGTATACATGTATATATTTAACCCGGTAACATGATCACACTTCGGAGACTTACTACAGTTCATGTATCTTATACATCTATTATAGTCTTCCGCTTGCAAAATTCACTTGTCTCTGGAGTATAATATGCTGATTTGGTATAATCCCATTCATGTTTAATGCACTAATACGGACAACATTTAATCATCATTATCTATGTTGCATAAGTGATGTGTTGAAACTCGGGAGTTGGACCTATGCTCGACCTCCGATTTTCAGGGCGTTACAGGATGGGAGACGAGTTCCAAATGGGGCCCGCCAGGCTATTTTGAAGACCCCACATGCACTAGACATGCTTCAAGAAGACCTCACTTTGGGATGATGCATGTGGGCTGCTTAAGAGACCATTTTAGTCATATGATTTCCATTTCGTGTTGATCCAAATGTTGGATCTTGTCGATCAGGCTGTCGGGCCACTAGATCTTCCTGATCTGGGCCCATTGGACTCTGATCTTGCTTTCTTTATATTTTTTGTTATTCTTAGGATTTATTTGATGGTTGAGATTTATAATAAATGTCTTAGTTTTCTTATTTTGGGTGATGGGCCACTTCGCTTAAGTGAGTGGCATAGTAGTAATTATACTGAATTTTTTATTCCAAATTTTTTATTATGGGTGGAGTTCCAACCCTAGTGGTGTTATTGAGAAGAAAGAAAGAGAAAAAAAAAGCTCTCTTGTATGAAGGAATTTTCCTCATGAGCTGCCTTCAAGAGAGTGGGACATGAGGACACCAACATGGAGACAGAACTATTTCACAGAAGTATTGTGTTGTTGTTACATGAGTTAGCCTTTCTATTGTTTTCTTGCTTTGTAATAAGCTTAATCAATGTTTTGTCATGAGGTTATTTTCTGTGTTAACCTTTTGGTGATCAAGCAGTTGCACAATTCTAAAAGTGCAAAATTTTCAAGAAAACAATCTAGCAAACATGAAAACAATTCAGATTCTCTAACAAGTGGCAATCATGACTTGGTAATAGCTCTTTAAGCACAAAGACTCATAGCATCGGTTAGGCAAATACACAATAAGAGGACACAGTGAATTCAACCAAGATGTAAAACGATACCTTGACCACAATAGAGACAAAATACGGCATGCAATCCATAGAATTCATGGCCTCCTTGGAGAACTAAGTAGCAGAACAAGAAAATACTGACCTTATATTTCTGCAGCTTCATTTTGTTTTCTAGATCTTGTTTCAAAAAATTGCTCTCTACTTCTTTACGATGTTTTGTTCCTATAAGATAAAATTGACAAAATTAGTGAACACATCGAACAATGATAACACACAAAACAAATAAGAAGATAGCATCACTGATTGTAATCAACCTATGTAATAGATTATTAGATTGTGCTCTATGTAATAGTCTATTAGATTGCGGCTGTAGGAGTTTTGTACTTTCATTGACGGTCCCCTGCCCGGATATAGGAGGGTCGTTAAGTCATGCTGGCAATCGGCATCAAACTTATGCCATAACTTTCATCATGAATCCGACCAATATGACATCCCAAAATAAATAGGAATTAAAAATAAAAATAAAAAACAAAACAAAACAAAAGGAGGCCATGTTTTACGAACTAAGCTTCAGCAGAAAAGCAGCATCTAATTTTTGAAGATTGATGTGAACAAGTAGAATATGATACACATCCACTCTTAAAGAGAAGCCTAATAAGACAAGCCACTCACTGAGAAGAGTTGAGAATAGTGAGTTTAAAATTCACTGCCCTAGGATCAACTATCAATGGCATTAGGAATTTGAAATTGTGTGGATTATCTAACACGATATCACGATACGCGAAAGCTTGTGGAGCTTAGAATTATGGTTGAGTCCTATAGAGAGGTAAATATGATCACATAAAATTATTTATCAATTAATTCAAATGAGTGACTCCAATATCATATACTACAAAGATACAACTATATGAACAACGTAGTCTAAGGGATGAGATATGAAATATCAATAGTGTGTGCTACAAATTAAGTGTCTAGCATACAATCTAATCATGCTTCCATATGAATTAAACAAATTCAATCACAAGCAAGAATAGAAATGCATCCACATAAACAATCGCAAACATAATGATGTATGCTGGTTCGGTTAAGTACCTACTCCACTCCTGGTGGACGCACTCAAACTCGAGTGTACCAAATTTCACTATCTCAATTGGTTTTCCATAGGTTCACCAAAAACCTTTATAATGGTTTTCAATAGGTTTACCACAAACCTACACGTACGCACCCGTGTTGGTGGCAGTCCTACACGAGGACCTACACATACACACCCGTGTCAATGGACACAAACCCATGTCAGTGGCTCTCTCGAAGACTTAAAAGGTTTTCTATAGGCTCACCAATAACCTACACATACGCACCTATGTCGGTGGCTCCCTCAGAGACTTACAAAGGTTTTCTATAGGCTAACCAATAACCTATGCGATCTTACCCAAGGACCTGTGTACACTCCCACCAGAGACGGTCCTACACAAGGACCTAATCGAGTCTGGGTTGCAAACTCTGTATTCAATCCTACACAAGGATCATATGAACTCAAATATAAACTCTTGCTAGTTGGATTAAGCACGGTTGATGCGCCTTCTTGATATGCTTTATCAATGCTTCTCCGCACTTGAATCAGCTTCTATTTTGCTCCCCCGAACATCGATGTCAATCTTCTTCAACTTCAAATGATTAGCTACCTTGAAGATGTACCTATGAAGTGCCAAGGTAATGGAAGAGATGGATTGATTGAATCTCCTACAACTAATGGCTTAGTTGGTTCTAATTTGGGGATTCAACTAGATAGGCATTCTAGATAATGATAGACAAGGGTTTACCTATAAGGTTAGTGTTTAATATCTAGAGAATGCAAGATACCATATTCTTCTTGAAATGGAGCTTGGAATGCTCATTGGAGTGATGAATTACTAAGAAGAAGACATGGATCTCTTTGGGTGATAGCCTAGGAGTAAAGGAAAAAGTGGGATGCACTAGGGCTTCTAAATCACCAAAAACCATTATATTTGTAAAGATGTAGATGCTAGCTATATAGAGAAAAAGCACTAACGGATCTATAACGGCTAGAAAACAGCTAGTATCAATCGAGCGAACAAACCTTCGATCGATCGAGTAAATTCATTTTTTAGGCAGAAAGTTTGTTGGACGTTTTTGAGCACTTTCAATCGAATCGAACAGGGTCCTTCGATCGATCAAATCCGATCAATGGACACTCAATTGGATCGAGGTCCTATTGAATTTGTGCATTTTTGTTTTCTTTTTTTGTCCAAGCATTTTGCACATTTTCTAGCCAACACTAACCTAATCAAATGGACTCTCAGGCTAGGGTATGATGACTTAGGGTTTTCCTATTTAGATCAAGTCATTTAAAGGTTGGTTGTTTTGGAACTAAAGGGTCTAAGGCTAGCATCACCGAGGCACCTCAATTTTACCCTTCTTCAAGCCTTGATGCTGCAAGTCTTCAAGTCTTCAGTCTTCAGTCTTCTAATGTCTTCCAATGGGGGCTAAACCGACTCAAGACTCCCTAGCATACATCATTGACAAATCGAGGCACTAACCGAGTTCATTTACCTTTGTGAGGGAGCATCTCTACCGATCCAGTCAATGATTCACCACTGAAGATGGTAACAGATGCACCCTTACAAAGCCTTTATAAAACTTATGTAGCAAAGGAGGGATGGAACCTTAGGTCCATATCCTGGAAATTGAAGTCTAACGAACTGACAACAGATGTGAAGTTTCCAAACCACGAAGTGTATAGCGACATAAACTCAGAACTGAAACAAAGTGTAGAGCAAAAGGCACAAAAACAGCAACAATCAGCCAAGCTGGCCCATCAAGCTTAAAATGCAACCCAAAAGCCATAAGTTTCCACAAATACAATGTAAGATAACTCCCAACTGAATGAAGCGGACAAGAATGAGAGGATTTTCTCTAATAGATCACCCAGAAGGAAATAGCATAAAAGAAAAAATGAATCATCAATAATGCTAAAAGTTTATAGGAACCAAATGTAGCCATTAGAAAAGTAAATGTGCTCCCCCACTTCCAAAATAACCTCCCAATAGACTTGACTAGCACGAGTAGGTGCGAGTGACACAATTAGGCAGAAATAACCAATAGAAGCTGGCACCTAGCAGTCAAGCACTGTTCGGAGTATCTCCGATATTATCGCAATATCCCTAATATTATCCGTATCTCTAGCTCGGCGATGCCAATAACACTCGTAGTGATACCAATAATACTGGCAATATCAAGAATTCCAAGTATCGGCAATGTATCGCTAAGTATCGCCAATATATCAATATCACTAATGTATCGCCAATATATCAATATCACTAATGTATCGCCAATATTTTTTACCATGTAAATTCTACGTGTCGATTGTATTGCCAATGTGTCACCAATATTTTCGACTGTGTAAATTCTAGATGTCACTTGTATCGCCGATGTATCGACTATAACACTATCACCAATTTATCGATATCGCCAAAAATTGTGTATTAAAAAAAAAAATCCATTTCAATTTTTTTATGGGCGCGGGATTGTATGCAGTGTTCAAATTGTCGATGATAATATCAATAAAATATCGCCAATGTATCGATATAGCCAAATTTTTGTTTATTTAAAAAATCCATTTCAAATTTTTTTATGGGCGCATAGTTGCAGTGTTCAAATTGTCAATGATAATATCGATAATACCGCGATATTATAATTAATGCCACATGGCCGATATCGAGACCATGGTCTTTCTTTTCATTTCCAATTGTCAACGATTTCTTAGCAAAATATTGTGTTGTCGATATTTTGAAATATCAATGGATGTTTGGATGGATGGTCGGAAGGATTGATGGGATTTATGGGATGGTTAGACTGATTTCTTTCGACGGCACATGCTTTTAGGCTCCCATTAAATAGAAACTTATTGATGAGGGCATCCAAGCTCCTACACAAGTTTATCGAACGAGGAGGAGAGTTGAGGCCCCAGCTTCATTATGGTTGGATGATCATTACATTGGGCCAAGTGGACTCAATTCAAATTCTTAGCCACGTTAAAGACCCCACATGCATGGTTGTGCATCTTTGAAGACCAAACACTAGGAAGATGCATATGGGTTGCTTATTTGGATCTGATTGATACATCTTTGGACTATTTGGACATCACCCAACCTGACCTAGACCACATCTGGATGTTTTAAACATTAGACCATGTCGTTGGATATCTTGGACACGTCAATTTGATGATCCAGGCAGTTGGATATGTTTGGAGACTCGAGTTTAGGTGTACAGATACTCTATTCTAAACATTCAAGCCATGGACACGTTGGACCACATTCATCCATGCCGGTGATCAAGTGTGGATGTGTGGACGTACCCATTGCATGTTGGAGATCATCCTTGTGTCGTGTGGCACATCTTTATTTCTGCTCTATTTTTCAGTTTTATTTTAGGTCGTTAGAGATTTATGTTTTGATCTTTACTGTTAATAGATTTGGATGGTCATGAATAGTTCTAGACTTAGGGTTTGCTTAGGTTTTCTTATATATTTGTTTAAGGCCTGAGACTTGGGATTATGAACATATTGAATGAAATTTCTCTACATTGCTTCTTTGAGCAAGAAAACTACCAGTGAATGGAATTTGGTGTGAAGCCATTGGAGTGATTCCAAGTTATCTTTCTTATTCATATCCAGGTATTTCTTTCTTCTCTCTTTCAAACCCACTTTTCTTATTGAATTTTCTCTCTTCTTTCTCAAGCCCTAACTCCACCATCAACAATCCAACCAATCATCAACCAAACCAACCTAGTCTCACCACAACGTCTATAAGAATGTACGGACGTTCCCATACACTACACGGATCTGCCAGAACAGCGTCCGTACAGCCAATTCACCTCCTTCTCATTGATCATTTTCTCTTCTTCTCTATTTTATAAAAACCTAACCCTAATCCTAGCCTTTTATAAAACCCTAAATTTTCATTTTTTTTATTTCCAAACCCAAATCCTAATCCCTTCAAATCCTAGCAAAGAGCAATTAAATCCTTGAATCTAGAACGAATCCTATGCTAGATGGAAGTTCTACCTTCCATTGGGCATTGAGCTTAATTGAATATTTGATTTCTCTATATTTGATGTAGATTGGCTTTATTTTATGCTTTGATTTACTCTGGTAATCCGTTAATTAATTTATATGCATCATCCTAGTTTAGGTCATCCGTCTTGCATGACTTATTATGTATGCATTCTTTTTCAATTTGTTAATTCCTAAATATGCAAATATGTATTTTAGCATCTCCTAAAGTTTCACTGAAAAATTCTACCATTTTCCCCATGTTTCCCTGCATTTTTGGTTATCAGCGATATCGATATTGTTTCCATATCCCTAGCCAACAAAACATACGGATACTTTGAACACAGCAGTCAAGCCCACAAGAAACAAAACTTTCAACTCATTTGTTGTGCATTATTGATATTTCTTCAACAACTATTTCATTTTTACGGTAAAAACTAACAAGATGAGAAAGAACCAATAATCTCAACATTGGGACGTACAACACAAGTTAAGCTACAGGCTCAATCCCATCTAATTAGAATTTAATTCATATTTTTCGCTGTTCTTTTGTACTGCTTCAACAGCTTCTAGAGATTTCTAAACAGATAAAACCAACAGATTCTGCATAAATAAGCCATATGTGTACACAAACTACGTACTTTCAGCTTTTGCAGTGGGAGCATTTTCACGAGGGTATGGTTTTGCATGCTCTTCAGGAAGAGAATCATTTGTGACAGTCGTGGAAGTAGACCCGTCATTGTCAACATTCAATAATGAGTCAACAAAACCTGCTCTTCGAATTTCTTCAGTGTCTTCTAGTTTGGTTAAGGATTCGGCTGCAAGCTCAAGAACATGTGTTAACTATTCAAGAAATCTTTTCCATAATGTATAGCTGAAGTAATACTAAGAGGTTCTGTAGAGGTGCTACTTTTCCTCGTGAAATTTATCCAACAAAAGGTAAAGAAAGTTACCTTCCTGCCATTTTCTAATAAGTGAAGAGTAGGGCTCCAAAATCAGTTGGTGAGTTGGAAGATCAGGAAAAAGACGATAAAGAGCAAAGGCAGCAACTCTATTTTGTGAATCCTGCAAGAGAGTATCAGCATTTAGATTTCACAGCTTATGGAGAATATTAACAATGTTATTATCAGATATCAATTGAACACTACAGGCAAAAGATGCTGCGTTTCATGCTTTTCTTTCATGATAGAGCAGAGTAGCAGACAATCATTGAAGACAAGGTAAATGTTCGTGAACTTCATATACATGTGTGAGAAGGAAAAATGGTGATCGCTCTCATAGATATCTAGTGTCTTTTTTTCTTCTTCTTCTTTTGCGAACGGGTGTTGTTCTCTCAGTTCGTCGATGCATATCGCGTGAATAACTGAAGTGCGATACCGTGATATATATTTAAATCACCAGTTGGGACCATGTTGCCATGGGAGTGTTGTCAATGTGAGCCTCTGCCAGAGCCCAGGTAAAAGTGAGAGGTCGATGTCCGATGGGCACCTTATTGTAAATATCATTTAAAAGTTGAACCCAAATTGTTGGAGAAAGGCTAAGATGATCATGGTTGGGTATCCAATATGCTGCATTGTCAAGGAAACTCAGTACATAGTCAAGTCTGCCACTCGATATTTTGACTTGTACGATTCAACTGGATGACTTGGCCAAGTCAGGATTTTCATATTTGATAAATGACAGCATATATGAGGAAAATTCAAAAAAAGAGCAGCATTTAGAAGCAAAGGTAGATAAGGTCTATTCATTTTTCCTCTTCCTTTTCCTTTCATAGAAAAATTTTAAACTGACCCCTAAGATTCCTTCTTTCTTTCCTTCATCCCTATAGAAGCCCAAAATTAATGGTGGACAAATCCAAAAACCTATAGATTCCCCAATTCAGAAACCCAAATATTTAGGGCTTTTTTCAGTTAAGATAAATCTGAATAATATTTCCAGAAACCACAAAAAAATTTTCCAGTGGTTGCAATGTTAAAAGTTCCAATGTCTTTGATCATTGTTGAAATTGGAAAAGTTGCTATGATATTCTTGATCATCACAAGAGTTTTCTCATACCCATACCCTTCATCAAAAGAGCCCTAACTTTATGAAACAACTCAAACTTGAAAAATAGCTTTATTGTAGAAAGATTTGAACCTCGAAAATTACCTGAGATTTTGGATGAAATTTAAAACACCATATGTAGTTGACTAGTGAGAATCTTTTGAACTAGTAAACTTGTTGGTCATAACTCAAGCATGGACATAATGAGAAAGAAAAGTTTACCAAACAAGTACTTGTAATGGATAATGTTATGAAAATGATCCATGTAATAAGCCAAGTACACTAATCGAACAACTGCAATCACAATGACCCCCAAGACATGATCTTACTAGTACTGGAAACGTATCATAATTGGATTGACTAGAGAAAAATATGACTTTAGTGATCTTTCCAATTTTAAATCAAGCATGAGTAATCAATCAAAATACAAAAAGCAAAATGCGGAAGCAAATACCTCGGCAGATTCAAAGGTTTCATCCTGATCAGGAAGCTGGAGTGTAATCAAGCCCCCAGCTTTTCGGCTCTTTCCCCTTCCAATAGCCGTACGCAAAACACTAACAGCATATGAGAACTTTTTTTCCTTTCCAAACACTTTACTATACTTGGGTGCTTCCCATCCTAATCTCTGGCACAGCTGCTGAAGAATGGCCTTAGGAATCTTCGCAGGGTCTCCCTGTCATTTTAGACCAAAATTCAAGACAAAAACAAACAATTGGCAAATTCTCACAACATATCCAGCATGACAGATCAAAAATATGCTACAAGGTGATATAATATAAAAAGGGAAAGAAGAAAGTAATGCCTAAATATATGAAGTTCGATCAAGCATTTCAGGAGCCCTACATACTGTAAATGTGAGCCCTACATACTGTACATGTGAGACCTCCATGTATATTCACTATAGGAATATCTAGTATTTCCAAACTCCTTTAATTAATATCAAAATCCCCTCCCTCACTCCATGTGCACTGTTGGGATATTTGGTCTTTTTGTACCCTACCTCCCATAGATAATAAAGCCCAAAATAATTGACTATTGAAGGATTTGGATATCCTTCAAGTTACTTGTTGAAGTCAAGAGTCTCAACTACCACAACTATGCTACCATACCACACAACTACAGCCCTATTTCTAGCTGTAGATGAATGGACCTGGGAATATCCCTTTTGCCAATTCCAGCAAGTGTAGCTTGGGCAGCTCGGGGGAGTAACATAAGCTGAATGCCTTCATTGTCCAGCAGCTAAGCAAGTAGGCCAGTTCCTCAGTTGTATGCATGCAATAGCTTGTCCCAACCCATCGGTTGAGGCAAATGTATTGGTGGCAAGTTGTTTTAATATGGAGGGTGAGGAAGTTATTTGGGCCCCGCCGTGTAGGAGGAATTTAGATGGTGTTGAGTTCGGGGAGCTAATCAACTTGCTAAAGCTGCTTTCCAAGGCTTGTCATGTGCTAAATGAGTCGGATTCAATCATTTGGTTAAATTAAAAGTGCGGGAAGCTCTCAGTAAGATCTTTCTTCAAGACACTCGGTGGTGAAGGGGCTAGTGATGCGGTCAATCAGTCAACTTATGCATGGCGTTATGGTTGTCCTCCAAAGCATGTTGCTTTCGCATGCCTTGTGGGATGTAACAAAGTGCTAACAATTGACAATCTTCACAAGAGGAAGATGATCCTTCCGAATGTTTGTTTAATGTGTTATCAAGATGAGGAATCATTAGATTATTTATTTATTCATTGTCCATTCGCAAGAAAGTTGTGGAAAGGTTTCTTCAAGTTGTTCAGAATAGTATGAGTTTGGTCGTGCTCCATTGCTCAGTTCTTTTTTATGTGGCATGGTGTTGATTTTGGAAAGAATGGGAAAAAAGTTTGGCGTCTCTATTTACTAGCGGGGATTTGGTTCTTATGGTTAGAAAGGAACAATCGCTTCTTCAGGAATCAGGATGCCGAGTTTCGGAGGTGTTCAGTAGAGCTAAAATGCATGTGATGGAATGGGTGATTGCATCGAAGGCCATTTTCCATTTTCCTGATAGTTGGCTGGAGCTGTAAGTAATTCTCTTTTTTAGTCTCTTTATGTATATTTGTAATCTTTGGCTGCGGCCATTGTTAATAAATGTTCCAATGTTCCAAAAAAAAAAAAAATTTGTCCCAAACAAAACCTGCTGCTTCTATTGATGAATACACTGCATAAATATGCTAGCTTGGCCAGACACTAATATGCTTGAACTAGAAAGAAACCACCTCTAAAAGATAACCCCAAGAAACTTTTCTCTCGATCAATATATTCATGTATCCTAAGAACGACCAATACATATATATATAGGTCTCAATGCACCTCTGGTAGCTTCTAGAAAAAAAAAAAATCTCCGTTATTGCAGTAAAGGAAAAGAAACCAAAGTCAAGTCAGTATACTGAAATATAATAAGAGCTCAAATTCAAACATAACTCCTCACCAATCGACCATATGGACTTGAGCATGGCCATATAGATTATGCTGCCTTTATACAAACTGCAACATGTGTGTTAAGAGGGGTCGCACATGAGTGATGTGTGGCTACGGCACATAAATGAGCAAATTAAGTGTATCAATGTTGGTGTCACTTGGTGGGTGAGAAGGTGGTGAACAAAGATATTGTTACTGTGTTCGAACTGTTGATCAGCTTGCAAATGTCTTCACTAGGTCTATGAATATTGATCAATCAAATAATATTATTTACAGTAGGCAATTGTCGATATATGTGCCCTAACTAGGGAGGGAGTATTCAAATGCCCCAGCCCTCCTTCCACCTATTTTTTTCTAGAGGAACCACATTCTGGGGATCCAAATCATTCAGATTGGAGCCATCAAGGATCAGCATTGACTTGATGGGGCACACCAGATCAAGAGCTTAGGTTACCTGATGGTTGACACCATCTTTGCCATTGTTGAGTCAAGTCTTGAACAAAAAAAAAAAATTTGTCAATTTCTTTTGCTTGAGCATCATATGATGCTGCAAAAGAAAACCATCATATAATATCTTGAAAGAAACATGCTCGAAACTGACCACTTGAATCATTCATACTTGAGCATCAGCATGGGCATCGGTCTACTTCCACTGGCAATCATTATGTACATAACAAATTTAAGAACTCCGGTTGGAGTTGAAGTTCCTTACCTTTTTCCAGAGTTCATCAAGTTTTCCTAGAATTTGCCCATGACCAGATTGTGCCATCTTCTCTTTCCTTTGCATCTTCAAAACTTCGGGAGGTAAGCTTCCACTTACTGAAGCATCATCAGAAAATAAATTGCTGAACTCTACTTCCTCTGGCTCATCTTCTACACTAACCCTCACCAGAACTGGGACATCAAAGGGATCAATAACACCCTCAAATACTTTTGAGCAGTCTTCCATTCCATTTCCATCAATTATGGGTTCACTCTTAAGTGTGAACTCTGATCTACTTCTAACAATGCATGGTGCTTCAAATTCAGGGTCTTTGCTAGCTGTTGAATCACAAATTATGGCCTCAGACATACAATTGAGAGTATTTTCATCTCCAAACCCTGACTCTAAGATGTCATCTGATAGTCCTGTTACAATAATTCTCACAGCATGTCAAAAGAGCGTGGAATAAAGATGGAAAAATATATATATCATAAGAATGCAGGGAATGAAACCTAGAGAAGACATCTCCTGTTTGAGTTTGCGAATGATATGACCAGCCCGTTCCTGATTTTTCTTGTCCCGCTTCTCTTTGGCCTCTACTGCCGCTAACCTTGCAGCATGATACTCTTTGGCAATGGAAACAGCACGAGAACATGGATCAGAAGCCTAGGAGGGTACACACAGTAAAATCAGTGACAACAGTAACCAGCTTTCCAAGTAAATGATAACTTAATAAACATATATAGCGGTTGTTACTGCAATTTCATCAAATATAAGCCCTAAGCATTCAGAAATTATCATCCTGCATGTTGAACATGAGAAGTAAAATGCTTACTACCAAATTTCATGCAACATCTACAAATAATAACAATAATAGTAATAAACAGAAAAAGAAACAAAGAGCTTATGCAAATATCAGAATACATTATCGTGGCCCAACCAATTTTTTCGGGTGGGCTTGAGCCTGCTAGAACAGGCCCACGCAGAGCTTGAGCCTTGGGTCTTAAGTGTTGGGTCGGGCCCAGCCCAAACCCAGCCCATTGCCATCCCTAAAGCTAAGATCAACGTGCATTAAATATTGGCACGGGTGCCTACTAGAGCTTTCAAGCATGCATGGAATTAGCAAAACCTCTTAGAAGCATTGTTAGTAATGAATCTCTTTCAAATGAAAATTCCAAATAAACCATAGTGCTAAACAGATGGACAAGGAAAAAAATTTGATCACTTCTACTACTAAGAATAGAACAGAAATAACTAAATTATCAAAATAGAAGAGGGAAGAGATACCTCCTTTGTAGACCCCTTGTCATTGGCATCGCTAGATAAAGCTTCCCACTCTTCCTGGAAAAGATTATGCAAAACATCAATAAAAAGGGAAAGAAGAAAAGATGGTTCAGAACAGATCTAAATGTCTTCAACAACACGTCAGCCTATTTATCCTTTCATGATTTCATGGGGTATGGAATGCCCTTCAAAGAAAATCTTTAGGGATAGGAAGCTTAAAAAACTTACCGAGAAGGACATTTAGTTGTTTAACAAGAAAACAGTACATAATAAATCTACTAACCTTTCTATCTTAGTGGTTAGAACCTAGAGTTTCAACACAAGGACAAGGGTTCAAGATTGGATCCTCTCAAGAACAGTAAACAATAAATGCTGTGCTTAGAGGATGAAGCAAATTAAGAATTATAACCAAATCATTCTGGTCATGGAAAATTAAACAGTAATCAGGCAAGAAATAGACAACGAAATTTGTGCTTGAAAAAGAATAATGAATATAGACAGGAAAAGGAAAGGTTGAATGGTTATTATAGAACTCCTTTTCAAAAAAATGGGTAACATAGAACTAGCAAACTGAATTAATGACAGAAGTAAAAGGGTCAAACAGTAAATTTCTATGAATCTATTAGGTAGAACAGTCAAATCGTGGTTGGCAAGACAACCCATGCACATATAATATGATTGGGGTTTGGGGCAGCATGGAAAATGGAAACGCATGAAGTAAATTTCAATTTTTGTGTTTTTCCCTGCCCAAATCAGAAGTTTGATAAGAATAGTAAGGCCCTGCTTATCTCAGCCCAGATTTGGAAGTAGCATGTCCCATCGGACTAGGGAAACACCAACTCGTTAATATAGGAAAAATGATACATGTGGGAAAAAGTAGTAGTTGTAAAGGTGTTGATTGTGATGTATGCTCCAACACAGCTCAGCGAAAGGTGCTGGTTGAAGAGGACATGCTTATCTCAACCAAGATTTGGAAGTAGCGTGCCCTATTGGAGTAGGGAACTGGGAACACCAACTCATTAACAGAGGAAAAATTATACATGTGGGGCACAGTTGTAGTTTTGAAGGTGTTGATTGTGATGCATGCTCCAACACAGCTAAGGGAAAGGTGCTGGTTGAAGAGTTCATCATGATCCCTATTGGAAATGACACATGGTCTAAATTGTCGCTGGTGCTGCTGCAAGCACCATAACTCTTTGTTCTTATTGTTTGTAACTAACCATTTTTGCTTGTTGAGCTTTATTACAAATAAAGGTAGAGCCCTTCAACTCTCTCTTTTCTCACATTCTCTCTTTCTTTTCTTCTCTTTTCACAAAATGAAGAAATTTTTTTCAAAAATTATATTAGAGTGGGACTGCTGGGGAAATCTAATGAACTCCTCCCTCTACCCTTCTTCTTCTTCCTTTCTCGCTCTTCTTTTTATTTTTTCCTTTTATTGATAGGCTATAGGGTCCACCCATAGGCAGCAACAAGCACATAACCAGTGGGCCCTACAGCATGCAACAGGCCAGTCACTAACCTGATCGGTAGGATTCGCAAGAGGACCAAAGACGATGCACAGCATGTGTCATTTCCAACACAATTTGTAAAATTGTTAAAAATAAATAAATAATCATTCACACACAAGTTGATGTGAAAATAGAGGTTTTCAGGTTTGACAATGCTTGAGAATATCTATGACATGATTTACAAAGTTACTTCGTAGAAATGGTATAGAATCTCAAAAATCTTGTTCATATACACAACAAAGAGGAGTGGCTGAAAGAAACAATCATCGTCTTTTAAAGGTTACTAGGTCATCATGGTGGTACGAAGTTTCCCCAAATATATTGCGACAAAGCAGTTCGAATTGCTGCCCGCATGATTGATAAGATGTCTCTCCAATTGTTGATAGCAGGTATGGAAGTACCCCTCAAAAGTATTAAAACGTGACTTGCCGCTATTTCTCTTCCTCCAAGGATCTTTGGATGTATCTGTTTTCTGCTGTGTTAGGACCTTCTCAGGACAAGACCCCAATCTATAAAATGCACTTTTCAAGGACAAGCAGATTCTCAAAAAGGGCACTTGTGTGTCCTGTGACAAGTAAATGGTACCTTTACAAAGATCTTACCTTCTTTGAAAATGTACTGTATTTCTTTATTCTTGACAAGATCTCTTCAAATGACCCTCTAAATGATTCTTTTCCTCTTCCTATGATTGCCGCATCTCTCCACAGCGTCTTATACACGAAAATTTCCATAGTTGAAAGGAGTTGAAGGTCTACAGACTACACCCAAAGAAAGAAAGGGGATGTGACATCTGGTACGTCCCACCCTTGATTTCTCCAAGTTCTACAATCCCTATTTCTTCTCCATTAGATCTTCCCATTGCTTTGCACAAAGAAAAAAGGTCATGCACTAATTCTCATCCTATTAGCAAGTATGCCACTTATTGGTCTGCTCCATATGCATATATTTAATTACTTTCGACCGTTCCTATTCCAACTAAGGTTGCAACTGTGCTTGCCAATCCTAGATAGAAAGACTACATGTTGAAGGAGAACATTGGAAAAATAGGAGACTTGCGATCTAAGATCCTGTTGGATTAATGGAAAGCATAGGAAAGGAGATAATGTTTCTCGGGAAACCTTATTTCTAGGAAAATGTGGAAAAGGAAACATTGTTTTCCTTGTTTGTTTTTCAACAAGATTTGTCCTAGAAATTTATGATCTATTTTCAAATTTATTATTTGGCAAAACAACAAATTCTTGGGCCAGATTAGCACACGTGGCACATGTGAGACGCTTGAAGATGAACAATTAACATGTGGCAAACGCAACATATGTGGGTTCTTGAAGCTGAATTGTAGCACATGTGGCACATGTGAGGTGCTTGAAGCTGTACAGTGGAACAATGCACTGGCACAAGATGCATTGGCACATTTGACACATGTGGGCACTTGAAACTAGATAGTAGAACTTGTGCAAATTGGCACCATTGGCACATGTGGCATATTTGGAGCAATTAAAGATGAATGATGGCACATGTGGCACATTGGTGCATGTTGGGCGCTTTGCACGTGTGGTGTGCCAAAGAAGATGAATGGTGGTACTTGTGGCACATTAGCATGTGGGGTGCAAGAGAAGATGGATGGGGACACATGTGGACCGCTTTACATGTGGGGTGCAAGAGACGATGGATGGTGGCACATGTGGCATAGTGGCGCGTGTGGAGCATAACGAAAGATGATCAAGCAATTAAAGATGGATGGTGGCACATTTGGGTTTAATTGTTGACAAACTCATTAATGCAAGGGCATCTTCACACTGGGCTCGAGTGGGATGGCTTGTGGTATGCAGGGGCACACTAGGGGTGGGTGGCTCGTGTGAGGCGAAACCGATGTGATGTGGAGCCCTCGAGGGGGATTTGGCCAAGGACCTAACCCATGGGATGTGGGGCATGGGCTATGAGATAAAGGGATTGATTCGCCATGCTCTATCAGTTCGAGCATTTAGAGCAAGTGGTTAGTTGTCTTGCATCACCCATTTTCCTTCCATTGTGAGAAAATGCCTTTCTCAAGGGTGGAAGTGGGAAAATAAATTCGCTTATTTTCAAACAAAGAAAGTGGGAAAACAAGTTTCTTACAAATTTCACAAAGAAAGGCTTGAGTAACAATGGGAAGTTAGTTTCATGGGAAACAATGCTTCCTTTCCATGAATTCAAACAAGCACTAATTGAATTGCCAAAAGGGAACATGTTGTGGGCTGCAAATGGATACTCTCAAACACAAGCCTGATAGTTCCATAGAGAGACGCAAGGCTCACTTGAGGGCTAAAGGGTTTTCCAAATAGTATTGGGTTGATTTTCAGGAGACATTTGCTATAATGGGTAAACTTGAAGTCAATGTGGGTTCTTTTCTTTGTTGCTGCCAATTTGAAATGGCCTCTTAATGAACTCTATGTAAAGACTGTGTTTCTCCATTGTGATCTTCAAGAGGAAATTATATGGCTGTAATAACCCATACTTTTCAGTACTTGAGTGTTACCATGATAATCTAATTTAGCATATTGGTGTAAAGGTACACGCCTAACCTACATTATTTACCATCATTTGATAATTCATAATCCGCCTATTTTAACTGTTGATTCTTAGGACAACCCGTTCGATGATTGCACAAACCTATTTGAGGAATCGACCATTATAAATGATAGCTAGATGCCTTTCGAAAGTCAAAGGATCCTAAATCAGAAATTTCAGACAAATCCTACCATTAGATTGTCTAGGATCAATGATTGATGGTCAAAATGTACGTTGTGTGGCCCTCTCAAGTATCAAATCCACCATTCAATAGACCCACAATTCTGATGGGATGAATTGTCACCAAATCGAATAATCCAACCATATGATTACATGATTGTTAATAATTCCTTTAGACTAGGTTAGGAATGCTTAAGACCACTAATGATCGATTTAGATGAAGTCCAACTATTAGGTTTTTAAGAATCAACCATTAATCCATAAAAATCAAGTAGTGTGGGACACCTGAGCTATGAACTAATCTCTCTCTCTCTCTTCTCCTTTTCTTTCTTTCCTCTCTCTCTCTCTCTCTCTCTCTCTCTCTCTCTCTCTCTCTCTCTCTTCTCCTTTTCTTTCTTTCCTACCATGAATAAAAACAATCGGCAAAGCCTGCACACAATCTGGGCATGTGCATTCCCAATTCAATGCTTTTGTGGAGTGATTGTGCCATTCTTTTCCTTCTTCCTGTTACCACATATTTTAAACCTTCCTTACCTCATTCATTATCTTAGAGAAACATAGTGAAGATATTTTAAAACAACAAAGAAACTACTAGCCCCCTCAACTACAAATAAGCCTCCATTGCAAAGAGGACAAGGTTCAAGGGTTCCAAGGGTTTCTAAATATCTTTGGTTCAAAGCCTTCAACTTGAACCAACTAACTTATCCTTTTAAAAAAAAATAAATAAATAAAAATAACCTTGAACCAACTCACTCCTTATAACCAGTTCACTTTTTGGTCTCTGTTGTACATGGCCAAACCATTAGTCTAGTTTACCTCGTCTTATTATCTATTGGTGCTACTCTCAAGTTTCCTCGAACACGTTCATTCGTAATTCTATCCTTCCTTTTCTTGCCACTCATCCATCTCAACATCCTCATTTCCACTGCACTCATCCTATGAACACGTTTTTCCTTGATTGCCGAACATTCTATCCCATAAAGCATGGCTGGTCTTACAGCTATCCTATAAAATTTCTACTTCAGTTTCATTAGTATGCAGTGATCACATAAAACTGAAGCACTGGAAGACTTGCAGCATGACAAATTGGTCAAACAACCCTGTAGTTGAGCTAGATCATCAAGGTTCTCTATGAGGTATTCTTGCTCACACTTTCAACATCATTATATCGAGGTCATTGGTGTTTCAAGTTACATAATTACTTTCGATAACTACTTAAACTGGTCATTTTTGCACCAAAAAAAAAAAAAAAAAACATTCGGACATTGCTAGTATCAAGAAGAAGAAGAAGAAAAAAAAAAAATCTGCCCATGGCCAGCTGAACATGGTGTGACTAATGGCCAACGACAAAAATCTTACCATCAATCACTGTTTTAAATATAGACGATATCGGCCAATATATCCAACGATATATCTTGTATCCCACCTGTGCGATACGAAACACAAGTAGTGTGAGATATCAAATATCCCACATGTTCAATCTAGTGAGCATTTTTTCATTTTCGATCCTTTTTTTTTCAATAAATCATGTTAAATCGGTGTCGAATTGTTACAAATCCATGATTTTTCATGTTTTGCATGAGAAATCATGGATTGGGAGCTTCAATTGCGAGATTTGGAAAATTGAATTATTTTTTTTCCCCAATTTCTCGCAAATCGGTTGCAATCTTTGTGTCCAAACATATAATCAAACATGTAACCTAATCTAGTGATTCTTCTTTTGCTTTTGAATGTATTGCTTGTGTTTCCACACGTCTTCATACATTTATAAATTATATGAATATACTTGCATCAATTTAGTTAGACTGCACGTAGATTAGGACCCCATACAAAAAAAAACCTATTATGTGCACTTGTTTTTTGTAATGTTTTGATTTGTAAGCGTGTATTAATGTCTTTTTTAACAATCACTGAAATTTCATTGAAAAATTCGACCAATTTCCAATGTTTCCCCATATTTTCAACAACAACGATACATTACGTGATACAACCGATATATCTCATGCGATAACCGATACGTATCCGTATCCCAAGGGTGCGATACATAACGCGATACCGATATTTCGAACACTGCCATTGATAACCTCCATGCAAGTAATATAGTGATTGTGAATATCTATATCATGTGTCATACGGATGCAAAATCCGTTCATCACATGTACATCCACTATAGTGCTGCATCTGAATTGTCGAGTAAGACACTTGGTTTTTTTGGTCTTAGCAGGTTTACGCCTGGCCCAATTATTTCCCTGTTTCATGCTTAGAGTGGGGGCAAGCAAGAAAAGGGGGAAAAAACTGTAGTATCTCTTTTTCCTGGAAGTGGCAAGGTCCTTATGGAACAAGCGAAACAATTGTACTTCTAGCAACAGAAGTGTCTCCAGCTGGATAGCGCAGCTGGTAACGATGTCTGCTCTCCTAGGATATGTCCTGGGTTTGAGTCTAAACAAGGGTCTCCTGCAGGAATGGCACAGCACTTTTTGTACCCCTACACCTGAGATCTAATGAATCAAAAGAAAATCATCACCAGTGAGGTCATGTTCCAAAGGGCCAAGGGTAGAATTATTTCCTGCTGTTTCAGGCTTGGAATCTTTGCAGGTTGTAAAAGGGAAGCTAGGGAATTAGGCATATGTTATGGAACTTTGTGAGGGGTTTCTGAGATGATCCTTCACCATCCTTCATCTCCCAGGCTCTTTTTCTTGTATGCTCTTTTGTTCAGTTTTAGTAAATCATTGTTACCATTCCAAAAAATATTATTAAAAAAAGAGGTGGAATAGGAGGTATTGGACTACGATCATCTTCCTAGATCCTCCCTAGCTTTTTGTTAAATTTATTAGTATAGATGGCTTAGATGATAGGTTAAGTTCATTTACTGTTCTAATTCTTCAAAACTTGACATTGACATCATAGCATTTTTCAGCCATTTGGGGTCGGCTTTCAAAAATAGCGTAGTACATGAAATGGAAAGAGTAAAGCATCCCATACAATCGAGATGGAATTTTAAAAAAAAAAACCCAGCTAAAACCAAGTCGACAGAGTTTCATTAGTCAGGGTTCCAAGTCAACCCCTCAAAAGCTGTGAATGGTCTGTGTAAGACGGAACAAGCGATACTGGTTTTGGTTACTAAGCAAGTCAGGCTCTGAAACCAAGTCTGGTCATTGATCAAGACTGCCATAAATAGATGGAGAATATTGTTAAGGAGAGAGAAAGGTCTCTGGAACTTTTTCCAATTTACCTCTTCCTGTTGTTGCACATATTGTCGTATCCAGTCCGCTTGTGATGGCTTCCCTAAATCCAGAGATTCATCATCTTGATGCCCTTTGATTCTAACAGACACTCCGGGCATTTGATCCTCAACTTCAGCTGATGGAATCTGCGAAGGAACCCAATCTTCTCGAGCAGCAGATATGATATTAATAGATCTTTCTGCCCCTGTGCAATAAGTAAAAAAACCGAATCAATTTAACAAATAGCACATAGGCATAGTTACATCATTGCACTCATGTGAATCTCAAGAAAGAATCGAATAAATAGGAAAATATCCACAAGCACCACAAACAAAAACCCTTCACAACACCTAAAGTTCGCATGCATTCATGAGGGCGTGGACAACCAAATGTTGACGGATCGGGCTGATGTACTTGCTCAAGAGTTTTGGGATAGATTAGAGCATGAAAAGGGGCCCAAATATCTTCCATAATCAGCCAAATCCGTAGACCCATCAATGGACCACACACTGTGGCACCCGTGGTACACTTTTGGGTCCACAAAAGGTTCATTTGGTGGCATTTACCTTAAGTTAAGAATTTTAATTTATTTTTAGACAAAATTTTGTTTATTTTTGCTTTGCTTATGTCTCACTCAAGTAGATAGGGGTATTTTCATCATTTTCTTTAAAATAAAGAGCGCAGGGCTGAGATTATAACTTTAAAAAAGTGTGCAAAGCTAAGATTATAACATCTAGCCCATAGCTTATGCTTGATGTAAAGCCTATGTTAGTGTTAGGGCTTCTCTTTTATTTTCCTTCATATGAAAACTCAATAAACAGAAAATGTCCAGTAGCTTTTGGGATATTTCTCCTCTTGGGCATCAACCCTTCTCTAGGGCTTGCACGGGTGCATGTTTTCACATGTAGGGTGTATGATCTAAGCAATCGAAACTCGTGAGAGCTTTGATTATTCATTGGTTATTGCATTATTTCTCATTTCTTGTCAAGTGAAAGAATCTCTATTCTTGGATTGGGTATGTTTGGATATAATTTGGTTAATATAACTGTGCGGTAGACAATTCTCATTCATTAGGTACAACAGATTTGGTACCAGAGCCTCTGCTTCCGTCAATTTTCATTCTTGCAAGAGGTTCTTATTCTACAATTATGCCGTGTAGAAATAAAGGCCGTGGTACACAAGGAATACACGAATCCAGTAAAGAGAGATTTGCCATGTTAGAGAGGCAAATGCAGACCATCTCCCAACAACTCACTATGCTATTAGCATTTAGCAAGGAATGAACCACCAACTCAGGAAGAGAATGACAACAAGAAGAGTGGGAGTGACATTAATCTGTTCCACCGTGAAGCTTCGCTTATTGAGCTGCAACAAGCAGGAAGGAAAACTATTATGACTGAAGTAAGGAGTTAGAAGTGAAGGGAAGCCCATGAATATCATGGTAGTATGTGCAGGGATGACTTCCTGAATTGGATTGATGCAATTGAAAGGATCTTTGATTATAAAAATGTGGATGAAGCAAAAAAAAAAAAAAAAAAAAAAAAAGTGAAAATAATTGCCATGAAGTTGAACGGTAGACCTTCAGCGTGATGAGAACAGGTTAAGGTCACCCGAGAAAGGCACAGAAAGTCAAAGGTGAAAACATGGGAAAAGATGAAGTCTTTCATTAAAAAAAGGCATTTTTACCTATCAACTATGTGTAGTTGTCTCTTTTCCGGCGATTACAGCATATCCAGCAAAGGGATGGGACCATAGAGGAGTATGCGAAAGAGTTCCATCATCTAGTGGCCCGGAATAATTTATCTGAGACCAAAGATCAACCGATTACTTATTTCGTGGATTGGTTGCAGCCCACTATTGAAAATTAGTTGGGGATTCAGCCAATGTTTACCATTGCAGAAGCATGCAGGCAAGCCACTTTGGTTGAAAAGAGGAACAAAGCCAGGTGTAGTCACATGGAAGCTTCTAATCAACCCACTAGTATTTGAGGTAGAAGTAGTAAGCCTGCAGGGAATTCTAGTACGGCCAAAAAATGACATTCAAGCATCGGGGTCACAAGTTCAAGGGAACTAGAAATATGGTGTGATGTTAACGTCGTTACGGGGCTGTAAAGGCCGTTACATAAAGGTAACATTGCCAACTGTTACACGTTACAAGGTCATAACGGCCATACCAGCCGTTATAGAAAAAAATGACCTGTAACCGCCATTAACGGCCCGTTATGTCTCTCGTAAAGGTTATAACAGCCGCATAATGGTTAGTTATGGGGTAAATATAGGTTTTTCGGATTATTTTTTCCAATGTTACAGGGTAGATACAAGTTCTTCAATTTTTCCCAATAAAAGAGAGAGAGAGAGAGAGAGAGAGAGAAAGAGAGACTGTAACGGCCGTCACGACCCGTATCATAAAGGTAATGATGGTGAGTCTGGTGACCAGTATGGCCACCATTACCGTTATGAAATACCTTGACTGGAAATAAAAAATGAAGTCAAGAAAAAATGGGTCAATTAGTTATAGGTGATCATTCCTCATTTAAATTTTATGTTTGACAAATGTTGGTGTCTAACACTTAAGCAACACATTAACAAGGTTGTTGGGACAATTCCTCAATTTATTTATTTATTTATTTGTTTTTTGCTGAAATTTGTATACTATCTAGAAGATATATGTATACTTATTTATCAAAATATGTTTTTTACGCTTCACAAATGAAATTTTGTATGTTGCACAAATGTGTCACCCTGTCAAACACCCTATGCTACCCATGTCCAATAACTTGTGTCCATGTCAGACAACAATGAACATGTATTAGTCATAGGTCCTGTTTGTTAATGCTGAATTTTTACACTTAACGCGGAATTTGGAAAATGTTCCATGTTTAGTGGTATTTGTTAACGCGGAAGAAGGAAAGCGGTCCACCATTTTATGCCGAAATTTTTCCGTGATAGGAGTGTAGCTTAATGGGGAATCAAGAATGCCCTCCATGATTTATTTTTTTTTAATCCAAAATTGTCCTTTGCGACAAAGATTTTCTCCCTTGCGTTATACACATCCCAACTTTTAACATGGGGCACTTCTCTAAGCCCACCATGATTTATGTATTAGATCCACACCGTCTATCAACTTTTTTATATCATTCTAAAGCATGATCCGAAAAAAGATGCACATCCGAAGCTCAAGTCAACCACACCACATAAAGTAGTGGGACAGGAATGACTACCGTTAAAACCTTCCTGATGTCCACCGTGAATCTTATTTGCCATCAAATCTCTTTATAAGGTCACACAGACCTGGATGAAGGAAAAACACAAAAATCAGCTTGATCAGAGCCTTATGTGGCCCCAAGAAGTTTTCAATGATAGGCACCCAATTCCCACAGTTTCTTGTAGTGTAGCCCACTTAAGCCTTATATTTGCCTTGTTTTTTGTCTTAATTTCTAAAATAATATGAAAAAATGAATGGACGGTATGGATAAAACATATATATCATGGTAGGCCCCACAAAACCCTTAATTGTCCATATTTAGGTAGATCTTGGTGAGGTAGTACGCAATCCCCTCCCAGATTTGGGATGCGAATTATGTGCAAATGCCTTTCACAGGAAGTTCCTGCGCTGGAATCTTAGGTGGAGCCCACCGTTATGTTTGTGATAAATCTAATCTGTCCATCTGTGTTTTAATATCATTTTAGAACTCGAGACAAAAAATGAAGAGGATACAAGTCTTAAGTGGGCCGCACTAAAAGAAAAGGTGGGTAGGAAAATTCCTATCGTTGAAACCTCCCCTAGGTCGACAGTGATGTTTACACGCCATCAATACAGTTCATAATGTCATTCCTAGTAAAATGAACTCAAACCACAAATATTAGCATGATTGAAAACTTTTACAGCCCCACAAATATTTTAATTATGGGTGTCCAATCCTCACATTTTTTGCCCATTTGAGTATCCGATACAGCTCGTTTTTAGCACTATATCCTAAAATGATCTCACAAAACGGATGGATGGGGTAGATTTCACACAAACATCACAATGGGCCCCACCTAGATTTCCAAAGATGGACTTCCTAGGAAAGGCTTTTCCATGAAATTTGGCTTACACCTAAGGCCTACTGTGATATATGTGACTACATCCATACCATCCACCTACACTGAAAGCTTATTTTAGGGCATGATCCAAAAAATAAATTAGCTTCAAATCTTAGATGGACCTTTGTATAGGAAACAGTGGTGATTGACCATTTAAAAATTCTTTTGGGCCACGAAAGCTTTAGATCATGTTGATATTTGTGTCATCTCTTCATCTAGTTGTTTGTTACCTTTTCAATAGGTTGGATGACAAATAAACATTTCAGTGAAATTCATGGAGTTTTTTAAGGTAGGGATTCAATAACAATTGCATCATATGGGTAAATGTGTCAAATTAATATATTTCATACGTTAGTTAACAAACAAGTTATTCTAGATTCACTATTAGTTTTCCGACTACAGATTCATATTTCAGATTCAAACTTTAGATTCAGACTTCGGATTTCAGATTTAACAAACAGGCCCATAATCTTGCTTTTCTGTGACAATGAACACACATCAGCTATCCTCGCAGCCCAAAGAGGTGCATTGAAATATTTTGCAGTTAATCAAAGGCCAAGTCGCGGACGACATTTATGATACCTTCTTGCATAAGCATATTTGTTCCGCTTGAAAACTTCAAGGGAAGCTCATTCCCTGGAACGTTCAAGCATAACCAATCAAGAGCCGCCTCAAATGTAGCTCCATCCTATTCAATAAAAAGATATAGTTCTGCATTAGGCGCATAGGGGGAAACGACAATGACAAGAGTTGGTCAGAAATGACCCAATGTTGGAAACCGGTGGCAGTACTTCTTTATTGGTAATGGAAAGCAGGCCCCATTTTCATTTGATTGTCTACGAGATGATCAGATTGAGGGGGTAGCAGAACTTCTTTAGTGGTGATGGGAGGTGGGACCTCAAGCTGCTTTTGTTGTTTAGAAATAGTTAGACCCACTTCCCAACACAAGTGTTGCAGTTCACTGTTAGCAATGTTTTCCTGTTGGTGCCTGACATCAGATCATTTCAAACAGCTAATTGAATGTGAATCAAAAATTATCAAAATTATCATTTCTGCCTATACAAATCGATATGAATGACAGTAAATAAAATTTAAAAAATAAAAATAAAAATTGAGAGCAGAAAATTAAGGAATCTGATGCACCGGATGAAGCGCAAGGCTTAAAATCGACAAATTCATTCGTGATGGATTCCGATTGCAATAACTACAGCGTAATTAACCAAAACTGAATTTTGCATCATTTTTACGACTATAAAAACAAGTTGTCTCTCAAAACGATTGCAATTGTTTTCTTTTGACAGCAACAAAAATATCATTAGAAAAAACAAATGAGGAGATTGCATAAAATGAATAGTGTCCCAATATGCTAGTTAGTGCAAGTGGGACCCAAGGTTGGGAGACCCAATATGTTGATCTGTTGGGTCCCATCATGAATATGGATGTTATAGAACTACCCCAACTTCCTAACCTTTAATCAGTGGCTCACAAAGACAATTAGGGCCTGTTTGGATGCCTGTAAGTTGGGTAAAATGCGACTTACAGGGAAGTCACTTACAGATGGTGTTTGGGGGAGGAAATTCACCTGTAAGTCACTTACAGGCAAATCTTCTAGGAAACTGCGGGGAGTTGGGGGTGACGAGTCACTTCCCTGTAAGTGACCTATAGACCCAACATTTGAATTTTTGAAAAGAGGATCGGATTTTTGAAAAGAGGGAAAGGTGGAGAAATGTACCAACAACCTACTTGCAATCATCTCTCTCTCTCTCTCTCTCTCTCTCTCTCTCTCTCTCTCTCTCTCTCTCTCTCTCTCTCTCTCTCTCTCCAATTGTCATGCGCCTCTCTCCAGTTGCTTGGGTTATAAGCTTCTTCTTCTTGCTTTTGAATCGGGCCTGATTCAATGAGGCCATGACAGTACGGCCCACCTTATGTATTGATATATCCACACTGTCCTTCAGTTCTGCAGTCTTGTTTTCGGGCTTAGGCCAAAAAAAAAAATGAGTCAAATCCAAATCTTAGGTGGGTCACATCATAGGAAACAGTGGTGATTGAACGTCCACCATTAAGGACATGGTGTAGCCGATCAGTTAACAGTTCTGATCACCTGACTAGAGGACCCATTTGTTCCAACTGCATACAACAGGACCTTATGATTTCTCTCCTGTATTGAGTCTAGCTAAAAATGAAAGTAAACGCTTCAAATAGAATGGCAACAAATTGAACCTCGAGCAGTTCATTTTTCTCGTCTCAATTATCGCAATCGGAACCAATCGTGTATCCAAACGCGCCCAGAACAAAATACTCTCGAATCATAGACAGCTGGAGCTCTTACTTACATTAAGTGCCGATAGCGACTGTTCTATCTGGTCGGCAGTGAACCCTTCGCAGGAGAGCTTCTCATAGATGTTGCGGAGCTTCTTCGCCTTCTGAGATTTGGAGATGGTGGCATCAACGGGGGCTGGAGAGGGAGCGGTAGGCCTGTCTGAGTTGAGTAAGAGCCGGCGGAGGCGGCGCTCATTCTCGGCAGATATTTGGAGTTTGGGAGTGGGTTTGGGATCTGCGGATTGAGATTTGGGCTTGGAAGAAGAAGAACCTTTCTGATTGGGATTCTGCTTCTTCTTCTGCGGCTGCTTCTTTGGGGCCATTGTTGCTGTTGTGGAAGAAGGTGGGACGTTCTCTCTCCCGCGTCTCTGAATGAAGGCCGCTGCCTTTTTGTAACGTGTGCTGATCGCTGCTCTCCTATGTCAGTTTTGAACCATTTGCATCGGACTCGGATTCGGTAGGGTCGGTACTGACCCCTCCAATACCGAGGTATACGTACTAGTCGGTGTTGTGGTCCCCATCATGATGTATGTGTTTTATCCATGCCATCCATCCATTTTTACAGCTCATTTTAGTGGACAAGCCCCAAAATGAGGCTTATCCAGATCTTAGGTGGACCACATCATAAGAAACACGGCGATTGAACGCTCACCATTAAAAACTTCCTGAGGCCCACTCATGATGTTTATTTGCCATCCAACCTGTTGGTTAGGTCACACAGACCTGAATAAAGGGAAAACAGTAACATCGGCTTGATCCAAAACTTCCGTGGCCTGCTAAGTTTTTAGTGTGGGCGTTCAATCAGCTATGTTTTTCTTGTGGTGTGGTCCACCAGATATTTGACTACGGCTCATTTTTGGGCTCTAGCTCAAAAATAAGTGGGCAAAATGGATGGACGGCATGGGCAAAACACATAAATCTTTGTGGGGCTAACAGCACTGACTAGTAGTGGGCAATACTAAATTTGGTCCATTTTTATTGGGCGCTTGGATGGGAAAAAACGAAGGTAGATGGGTGGAATTTGGAGTAAATAGAGATGAAAGGTTCGTGAGGTATGTTTAAATAAAGTAAATGTACGTAAATGAAATTGGACTAAAGGGACTTGTAAATGAAATCTATGCTAGTATAGTTGGACATGAACTAATCTAACTCGGTTAACTCAATTAGTTTGATTCTAAAAAGGTCGACTCAGCTCAACCCCAAATGGGTTCAAGCCTAGTCAAGCTGAATATTTGAACTCAAACAAATTTCAAGTTGGCCCGAGCTCAACTCGTATCGGATCAGTTCATAACTCGAACTCAGCTCACTGGGTCAATTGATATAAATATCAACATAAATAAATTTATAAAAAAAAAAAACTGCTCCCTTTTATCTTCTTAGCCCCAACGAGCGTACTTACTCCAACCCAAACCTAACCTTAACACACACACACACACACACACTCTCTCTCTCTCTCTCTCTCTCTCTCTCTCTCTCTCTCTCTCTCTCTCTCTCTCTCTCTCTCTCTCTCTCTCTCTCTCTCTCTCTCCCTCTTTTTGCCCGAGCCACTTGTCCACTTGTCTGGTTGTCAGCTCCAATCAGATTCCGACTCGACTTCCAAGCCCATGCAGGGGTGCCCGTCTATCATTGCCTTGCTCTCCTCCGTCCGGTCTTCCATCACAGCCCTGCTTACCTCCCATCCGTCAATATCCTGCCTGTCCGTTCGATAAACAATCGAACCCAAACCTCTTCTCGTATTTCATTTCATGTAATCGTGGGTTTTTAGTGTACGATCAGACGCTATCCATGGCTATTGCCCAATTATTAACAATATTTATATATAAATATTTATTTATATATGATATATAACATATTATATATATTTAAAAATTAGACTTGGTTGGTCACCCCGCTATTTATAGCAGCTCGATTGACCTGATGTATGTTCACCATGTATGGACGCTACTGCTTAAATCTAAGGTACCAAACTCACCAGTGGAAAGCCCGTTTAACCTTGGTACCTCGATCCGCTGAGACTCATGAGCCAGGCATGGTGGTATGGGACACCGTGGTCGAGCTGTCGACCTACGCCGTGACGACGAGCCCGCCCGTATTGTCCAGTGAGCAACCAAAGCTCATGAGCCGAATACGGTGGTATGGGACACTAATTCGAGTTGTCGGCCTACACTGATCAGGTGATGAGCCCTTTGTAGTGACCTCGAGCATACTTTGAGACTGCGTTGAGGTGACGAGCCTTTCCGTAGCAACTAGAGTATAAGCTAGGCCTGCACTGATCAGGTGATGAGCCCTTTGTAGTGACCTAGAACCACAACATCGTATGAGATTTACTAGGACTGACGACCCTAGAATGGATCATTGTTTGGAAATTGATATAAGGGAGGTGCCTTAGCTTCCCAACCCTGCTGTATGAATAAACCTAAGTAAGAATTTGGTTAACACAATCATAACATTGCATTGCACGGTGCTTTGGCGATGAAGTAGCATGTGTTTGGAGTGGTGCATGTCGCGACCGTGAGATGAAGTTCGCAGAGGGAGTGCAGGCGAGGGCATGCATCATATCATACCATCTTTGCATTAACAAGAGTATTTAGGGCTTGATTGTTGTACTGCTTAATCATTAGTGCTTGATTAAATTGATAACATGTTAACCTTTGCCTTATAGCTCCACTGAGTTGATCACTCATTCCCACGTTCTGGGACGGTGTTTTAAACACCAACCAGACTCTGTCTTAAATGCAGATTCTGGCGCGACATATGAGGTGGAGCTAGACTTCTACAACGATGAGGAGGAGTTCTCATAGGTGCAGTTATCAGGCGAGTTTACGTAGACTGCTCTGATCGACAGGTTTATAGGGATATATGATTAGTTGAACATTCACATTTTGTCATTTTGTATTTTTTGGAACAGATATGTATTTATTCAGCTCAGTAATGTCATCATACTCGAGATGTTGGGAAACACATCTATGTACTTTATATATCTATCACAGTCTTCTGCTTGCGAAATTTAACTGTCTCTAGAGTATGATATGTTGTTTGGTATAATCTCACTAATGTTTAAGGCACTAATATAAACAACATTTAATCATCATTATTTATGTTGCATAAGTGATGTGCTAGGACTCAGGAGTTGGGCTCCTGCTCGACACCCAAATTTCAGGGCGTTACATTGAGCCCGGAGCGAAGTGTGTGAGAAACACGAATACCTTTAGAAATTGAACTCAGATTTAAGTGATTTGGGTCGTTCACTTGCAGGCCAAATCTAAGCTTCCAGACCGTCGGAATCTGAACCAATTACACCCTCGGATCAGGGAAAATTTTCAACACATGTCAGTTTACTTGTGGCCCTGATCGAACACCGGTGACCGTTGAACTGAAACTGGTCTCTTGCGGTCGATGTGTAAATCTAATCGGACCGAAACCTTAACTCAACCTAGATCCAATGTTAGAGAGCTTAAATCCGACTGCACGTAGAAAATGGGCCACCGGAAGTGCTCCGTTGGACTAAAACAGCCAATATTTGGCTATAACCTAAGTATACCATGGCCCTAGGGCCATTCTCATCAGTTCTGGGCCTATATATGGGCCTTAAACCCTCTCTCTCCCTTCACATACGAACTTACAAACCCTGGAGAGAGAAGAGAGAAGAAAAATAAGGAAAGAGAGAAAGTGAGAGAGAGAGAGAGAGAGAGTTGGAGTTCGTTCCTGGGATTCAATCCCATCACTCCACGGGCTGAATCAGCCTTTCTGAATCGCTATCTCGATGATTTTGACTCCATTATTGGGTAAGAAATCCTAACCTTAATCTGTTTTAGAGTTTTAAATAGTGTAAGTGATAAAATAGCTAACCTATTTCATGTTATAGGTGGTCGTCGTGCCGTAGATGAAGACTTGACATACAAACTGAGTTCGATACTTATTTATCAGCGAAATGTGCGGACTATAAATGTTTAGGTTATGGTTTTCAAGGCTTTCAATGTCAGTAATGATTTATGATTGACTTGATTGCTATCACATATGCTTAGATATAACGTTTTGTAAGTGCTATTGTTTATAGCCCTTTTTGTTGTCAAATTTATGGTGTCAAAGACACTGTTAGGAAGCTTGCATATGTGAAGATCAAAGCTCTACTCGAGATCAACTTTGATGGACAAGCACTGCTCACAAGTCAAGACTCGAGGAAGTGAGTTTGTTCGACTTAATTCAAAGACAAGGATAATGCAAGAAGCTTTCAAGTTCAATTTCAAGATCTCAAGAAGCTTTCAAGTTTGAACTACATCAAGACTTCAAGCTTCACTACTTTCAAGGTCATGTGTCTTTAAGTTTCAATGTCCTTACTTCACTATTGAGGTATGACTGACCGTAGGTTGACCTTTAAAGTAGGCCATTTTGGATACATAATTCATATATTTTATATAAGAGAGTTTGGCCGGTTCTAAGACTAGTCCTGAACTTTGTTCGACTAGTTCTAGCATTGCTTCGACATGTCTAAAGATTTCTTAGATCAGTCGTAAGTTCATTGCAAAATTTAGAAATTTTCTGTTAGGCTTCGACTAGTCTTGGGGACTGTTCGACTAGTCGTAAGAACAGTGTCGACTGGTTCTTCGATCAGTCGTAGACCTTCGACTCAAACTACAACGATGATTTGCCTTTAGCTTCGACCGGTTGTGTGTGACCTTCGACCAGTCGAAGGTGTCTTACGACCAGTCGAAGGTGCCATACGACCAGTCGTGAAACCGTCTTATCTTATCGCGTTCGAATTTTCAAACTTCTATTCGACCTACGACCAGTCGTAGAGGTCTTTAGACCAGTCGAAGATGTGATTTATTTACCTATAAATAGAGCACGAATCTCATAATAAAATAAATCATTCAAGCAATTAAAATCCAGCCTTCTGAGAGATAAATCTATGCTCTGTTTAAGCTAAGTGTGCTTATTTAATATCTTATTTCTTTAGCTTTCTTAATTGATTTTGTTTCTTGTATTCCAATCAGATTTGAAAAAAGGAAGTGTTGTTTTTCCTTTTTCTGAAATCAAAATTAATTAAAGTTAGCCCATTTGTTTTAATTTAAAATCTATTAGAAATTAGAACCATTATATAGTGAGTATTGGACATTGAACTTTGACATTCAAATCTCTACTCCGACTTGGTTCTTCTAGGCTGCTACAACAAATAAGAAAAACATGTATTTTACAATTTGTGTAATTTACTTTATTGGTTTTATTTGAGGTTAAGCCAGAAAAATCTCATTGTATTGGTTATCTGAGGAAAGCCAGAAAAACTCAGAAAAGTGGATTTTTGAATTGTGTAAACCCTTTGAAAAAGACATAATTATGAAGGTTTTTGGTAAACCTGTGAAAACCTATTTGACAGTAAATGCTAATATCCCCTGTATGAGGATATTGGGAGTGTAGCAGCATTTTATGTGGCTGTTGTTAAACAGATGGTGTACACACAGGCGAACCACTATAACTCCTTGTGCTGTGTGGATGTATGCTTTATTTTCATATCATTAATTATTTAGTTGAGGAATGTATATGTGATTGTGAATGTTGTAATCATTTTATTTCAAGCTCAGTGGGAATGTTGTAATAGTTTAGATTTAAATTTCAGCAATTTATTTATAGCTATTCTTTTATTAAGTTTGAGCTTCAGTTTCTTTAATTATTCTTGTAAGGTTGCCCTGCCATTTTTATGGTGCATGGTTGTCCTAAGAACAATCAATATTTGAAATTACTTTCTATTCCTCCATACAGTTTGAATTTATTTATTTATCTACGGTTTAAGTTCTTAATACAAAGACTTTTCTAGAAATCAGGTTGTCCTACCATAAACTTTGGTTTTTGGTGTAAGGTTGTCCTTAGAACAACGTTTGTATCAATCTCTCAATACTTATTTATTGAGGTTGTTATTCATTTCAGTATTGTGAATTGATTTACTTTATTTGGCTATCTTGTTGTTTAAATTCCGTTGTAATTATCTTAAATTTGGCATAGCCCTATTCACCCCCCCTCTAGGACATATAGCTTGGCCATTTCACGTTTTCCGTATATTACACATACATATGAATTATGTTAAAATATATGCACTACATGTGTTTGTTGAAATGTTTATATGGGTATAGAATTGTGATTTGTGCTTGCCTTGATTTATGTTTGAGAAAATATGATGGTTGTACATGTGGCAACTCCTATGTGGAAGGATTTGCTACGATATGCGTTTTTAACTAATTTATTACATGTATGTAATATGTGTAGTCTAAGTGTTTGATAAATTGTCTGAATAAGAAAATGCCTGATGTGATGTACCTATTGAGGGTGTTGAGATAGGATTATCAATCCCCTTATACATAGTTAGAGTTTCCTGTATGTAACCTATCTTACTACTATGTGATTTACCGTTGAAATGCCTATGTATGCTAACATGTATAATATATGTTCGTTGAAATGGTCAAGTGAGATTTGTGTGTGATTTTAGTTGTTACATGCTATCTTTGGCTACTACATTCGTATACAATTGCTTAGAGTGTGTTTGGGACTATGGTATAGTCTAGGCAACCGGTAACAGGTTCTGATTTGATGGCCGAGGTGGTTTCGCCACACAGGATGTGTTTGATGAGTCTGAGCCGTACTGTAGTTGTCGACAGTGGTTAGGCCACATAGAGTGCCTACGCACTCATGTCGACCAACTCGATATACTCTCGTACCAGTCGAGCTTGTCAAGTAACCCGATTGACTCGATGTATGTTCACCGTGTATGAACGCTACTGTTTGAATCTAAGGTACCAACTTACCAGTGTAAAACCCGTTAACCTTGGTACCTCGATCCGCTAAGACTCATGAGTCGAACATGGTAGCATGGGACACTGTGGTCGAGCTGTTGGCCTATGCCGAGGCGACGAGCCCACCCGCAGTGACCAGTGAGCAACCTAAGCTCGTGAGCCGAATACGATGGTATGGGACACTGTATTCGAGCTGTCGGCCTACGATTAGGTGACGAGTCATTCGTAGTGACCTCGAGCATACCTTGAGACTGCGTCGAGGCGACGAGCCTTTCCGTAGTAACTAAAGTATAAGATAGGCCTGCATTGAGGTGACGAGCCCTTTGTAAGTACCTGAAACCGCAACATCGTATGTGACTAGCCAGGACTGATGACCCTAGAATGAATCATTGTTTGGGAAATGATATAAGGAAGGTACCTTAGCTTTCATATCCTGTTGTATGAAAAGGTTTAATAAGAACTCGGTAATCACGCTCATGCACCGCATTGCACGTGCCTTTGGTGTTGGTGTTGAGCACAGAGGAAGGGATGTATGTCGCGACCGTAAGTGGAAGATCGCAGAGGGAGTGCAAGTGAGGGCATGCATCATTAATACATATCATATTTGCATTAACTAGAGTACTTAGGGATGCTTAATTGTACTGCTTTATCATTACTGCTTGACTGAATTGATATCATGTTAACCTTTGCTTTATAGCTCCACTAAGTTGATCACTCACTCCCACATTCTGGGACGGTGCTTAAACACCAACAAGATTCTATCTTAGCTGCAGGTGATGGCGATACTTATGACGCAGAGTCAGACTATTACGATGACGAGGAGAGTTCTCCTATATGTAATTCTCTGGCGGGTCTATGTAGACCTGGAGTTGCGTTGTCGGGGTTACAGGGTTCTGGATAGAGAACATTACACTGCCTTATTTTGTACATTTTGGAACTAAACTTGTAATTATTTAACCTAGTGACATTCATACTATAAGGGCTTGCCATTACTTTTATATAGTTTATATACATATCACAGTCCTCCGCAAGCGTAATTCAATTGCCTCTGGAGTATGATATGCCGTTTTGGTATAATCTCATTCATGTTTAACGTGCTAATACTAACAACATTTAATCATCATTATCTATGTTACATAAGTGATGCGTTAGAACTCGAGAGTTGAGCTTCTGCTCGACCGCCGATTTTCAGGGCGTTACACTAGGCAGTAAGAATGGGATAGAAGACACAAAGTAAGTAGCTCGAAAACAAAGGCTAGATAAAGAACTAGGTCTAGATAGCTGAGCACGACTTCCATGATCAGTTCGAGCACCAACAATAAGCAGTGACCTCAACTCTGGCTAACATCTCATTATCACGACCAACAAACGATTATGAGTATTGACTTGGCCTCATGGATAGGCCTCGAACATAACCATCAGTTCGGCTCGTTCTGTAGGACATTGGCCAAACCAACTTAGAGGTTGAGATTAACAATTGACCATTTCGTCCTCGGAAGCCAACCACCAGGAAATCCACTTTATACACAAGGAAAGTTAACTTCCCAAGATCTTCACCGATAATCACGCCGAGGATAATGCCTTAGATCTCGATGACAAATCCATGTATGATACGTGACTGTATAGCAGATTCATTGTCATATGTGTAACAAGTAACAAAGGACTATAAATACAAACCCTATGTACAGTAGAAGGTATGCACAAAAAACCTAGTTCTACTAGACCTATAGTGCATGTTCAAACTTTGGGATTGGAGGGTCCCTTACAGTAGCCAGGGTCATTGTTGTAGTCTAGTTTTGCAGGTACATAACAGTCTAGAAGAGACGACTAGAAAATTGCATCAACGGTTTAACGCCGTCTATGGGAACGATACTAAAGCCATTCCTAACTCACCTATCATCTATAAGTTGGTGTATGGAAGAAAGAGGGCTTTGGCTACTATCGTTGCAACTGCTCTTGCACGAGCAATCTGTAGACCCTCATAATCCACCCTCACAACACCAAGCTGATTCTACTCCTACGACGCCCATGCAGAGGTCCAGCAATCGGGGAGTCCTGCTTGTTTCCTTGAAAAATCAAGTTGAAGCCTTAACCAGCAACATGAGCCATATAATGTAGATATTGGAAAGGCAAATTTCACCTCCTAACCACAGAGGAGAAGCACTTGCAGCAACCGAACTCTCTCGACCTCCTCAGGCACATGGTATAGGCATCGTATAGTTCGACTGCAGGATCTTTATATGTTCTAGTGACAATAACACCAACTGGACCTAAGAGCTACCCCATTAATTACTTTAAGTAATTGTGATTGGATGGTAAGGTGGGTCACACCATGATGTTTATGTGAAATGCATCGTGATCACCACCTGGTGTGTCACCCCACGTCTAGGGCCCAGAAATCAACTCCATCTATGATTCGGGTGGACCACATGATTGCAAACAATCTCCAAGGCAAAGCCCACCCTCTAAATTGTTCCCTTTGGTGTGGCCTATTTAATCATGTGTCAGTTTGACCTTTGGGACCTAGGCATAAATTTTGGTGTAAAATCTAATGGTTTGAGTGGACATCACATAATCATCACAGTGGGCCCCCTAAAAATCAAGGGTGGATCTCTCTCCCAATGATTTTATTTGGTGTGGCCCACTTGTATCACATGTCAAATTGATTTTTTTATCCCTAAGCCTTTTAAAAAATGGTGTATAGCTATTGATAAATAAAAAAATAGAAGTGTGGGCACTTGATGAGTGGATAGGGATGACTTCCATGAAAAATGCTACTCACTGTGGGAATGGCTTGGAGGTCCCATTCACTTAATAAATTAGAAAGTTACCAATTAGGTGGATCACAACCTGTGGTTCAACTAGTTAAATTTATACCTATAAAAAAAAAAAATTTTAAAAAACTTTATTGACAATGAACCATGATTTTTTATAGGGCCCACCATGATGTATATGTGGGATCCATTGTTGGACAATTTGGAAGCAGGGCATAAGTTGTATTGCAAAATTTCCTTTCCAATAGTCATAGGCAGGCCAGCCACATTCAGGCTGGGCCGTAAATAATCTAAGCCCGGCCCGATTGAAAAATCAGCCTGCATTTTAAGCCCGAGCCAACCGTCAGGCTTAATACAATAGCCCAAGTCTCGCCAGAGGCAAGCCAGGCCCAGAAGCCCAACAGGCGAGACACGTCCATACTATATACCACACAAACTTCAATTAGAAAAGGAAAGAGAATTTTACAAAATACCTCGTTAATAGGTACTTTAAAATAGAAAATAAATAAATAAGCCTTTCAATAAGCTACCCAGCCCAAAAACCCAACGGGTAGGGTTGCAAATGGTATGGGTTGCCATAATTAGCACATGGAAGCCCATGGTTCGGATGCTTTCAGGTATTAGAATAATTTTGCTTATCAAATGGCTACTTCGTTATCCATGAGGTATAGCAAACTACGTCTTGACATTTTAGAAATAAGTGGAAAAGTTAATAGATTGTTGATTTGGATTATGTAGTGAATGTGTATAATAGAAGGTCGACTTCCAATTACTCATTCGTACCAGTGGGTAGAGTGATCAGTTGGATGTTGAAGAATTTGAAATTTTCAAGAATGATCTATGTACTTAAGGATGGGATGATGTTATCTTTTTATAATACACAGTATATCTTAATAAAAATGATTGTAGTTTAATGTAGTCTTTGTCTTCTAGTATGGTAGTTTTGGAAAAAGTTAATTACATAGTTTGCAATAACATGTGGTACTGTTACTGTATACAATTTTAGGAGTTTATACAATTTAGGACTCTATTAATATTTGTTGTACAGATTATCTTACCATGTATAGATGCTGAATATTATGAATTAGTTAGACTCCTTGTATAGCATATACTTCCGTGTATAGATGGAATTTGATATATAATGAAAGTGGCTGAACTGACAGAGGCAGTTTTTTTCAAAATTTCTCTACGTATTCTCTATCTTGACATGGTATCAAGAACAAGGTTTGAAATTCTTGCCTATTTTTGAATTATTTTTTTCTTTCTCAGGGTGGTTCCGGTGTTGATTTTAGAGCTGTTGTTGATATTTTCTGGTTTTTGGGTTTCTGTCGACATCAAAAGTGGGTGTTTTTGGTTCGGTTCTTGCTGTTGGCACCATCGGTTACGTTTTCCAGTTCTGGGCTCTTGTTTTCGGTTGGTTGTGGCTTTCAGAGATCTCTGGTGCCGTGTGCTTCTTTTCGGTGTAATATATTTTCTGGTGCGTGTTTGTTTGTGTATTTTTTTCACGGTGCAAGTTACAATTTTCTGGTGGGATATTCTCTCTTTCTCTTGGCTGCATCATGTCATCGGATAAGTTATAATCGTTCCTATAATGTCTCAGAAAAATTCGTATAAAGACCCGAGTACCACCTCAGGCAAAAATCATTCAGGATCAAATCCTTTAGAAATTAGATGGAATTAACTAAGTGCTAAACTAGATTAACTATGAAATTCACTTGATCCACTTTAAATACGAACTGCAAGACCCAAAACTTGCATAATCCTTGATGTTACATTACCCTATAATCTAGGATCAATCTCAAAACCCAGTTGCTCTCGGGAGCATCATGAAACTCCGTATCGGACCTGGACCGCACTTCAGAAGTCTGATTACCACGAAACTAAACGATTATGACCGCCTTATTGGGCTTGACAACCATCTTGGAAATCAAGTCCTGATTGTGTCAAGAAACACACAATTTGAGCCCGGAACATAGTGTGTGAGAAACGTGAATATATTTAGAAATAAAATACAAACTTAAGTAAACTGAAACGCGTCGCTTGCGGGCCAAATATAAGGATTCAGACCGTCAGAATCTAACCCAATTGTATCCTCAGATCAAGAAAAATTTTCATCACATGTCAGTGTACTTGTGGCCCTGATCGCATGTCGGTGACCATTGAACTGAAACTGGTCCGCCACGGTCGATCTGTAAAGTCGATTGGACTGAAAACTTAACTCGACCTAGATCCAATGTCAGGGAGCTTAAGTCCAACCACACGCAGAAAAGGGGGCTCCAAAAGTGCTCTGTTGGATCGGAACAGCCGATCTTTTGACATAACCCAAGTATACCATGGCCCTGGGGCCATTCCCATCAATTCTAGGCCTATATAAGGACCTTAAACCCTGTCTCTCATATTCCATACGAATTTTAAACCCTAACAAAGAGAAGAGAGGAAAAGGAAAGGAAAGAGAGAGAAAGAGAGAGAGAGAGAGAGTTGGAGATTCATCCTGAGATTTGATCTCGTTTCTCAACACACTTAGCCACCCTATCTGTATCGCAAATCCGGCATTTCCGACAACATACTTGGGTAAGAAAACCTAACCCTAATCTGTTTTAGGGTTTCAGATAGTGTAAGTTATGAAATAGCTAACCTAATTCAGCTATAGTTTGTCACTCCACCATTGACAAAGACTAAGTGTATAAAATGAATCAGTTACACGTTTACCGGTGTAAGGTGTGGACTATGAATGCATAAGTTATGGTTTTCAAGGCTTTTAATGTCGGTTAATGATTTATTACTAACATGGGTGTTATTTCACATGCCAAATGCGATGTTTGTTTCACGTTTCAGATATATATGAACTATGTTGAGTTTAGTGTATTCCATGTATTTGTAGAAATGATCGTATACATATGAAATTTAAAAGTGTGTTTGCCATGATTAATTGCCGCGTGTTTATACTAGTTGTATGTGTAACAACTCCTTGGCGAAAGGATTTACCCTAATACATGTTATGGCCAACATACGTCGTGTATGTTAAAAAATGTAGTCTAAGTGTTCGTAAAAATGTTTGAATGAGTAAGTACTTGACATTAGGTACTTTATATGGGTGTTGAGATAAAAATTCTCAAATACCTTGTCTATGTGTATAAATCTCTCCATGTAACCTATACCATATTGTCTGCTTTACTTATGAAATGCGCATGTGTGAATTCCTATGTATGTGTACTTCATAACATGCTCAAATGGTTGTAGGATTGAAATCACGTGTTTATCACTGCTTTGACTATTTCATATGAATACTTATTGAAAGTGGATGTGTTTGGGACTACGGTATAGTCCAGGCAATCGGTAACAGATCCTGAATAGGTAGCTGATCTCGTTTCACCACACGAGACGTACCTGACGAATTTGAGTCGTACTTCTGTTATTAACAACAGTTAGGCCACGCGGAGTGCTCACGCACTTCATGTCAATCAACTCGATGTGTGCTCGTGCTAGTCGAGCTCGTCAAGTAACCCGACTGACCTTACGTATGTTCACCATGTATGGACGCTACTGCTTGAACCTAAGGTACCGAACTCACCAGTGAATCTCGTTAACCTTGGTACCTCGATCCACTAAGACTCATGAGCCAGACATGGTGGTATGGGATACCATAGTCGAGATGTCGGCTAACGCTGGGGCGACAAGCGTCCCCGTAGTGACCGGTGAGCAACACCGCCTCGTGAGCCGAATACGGTGGTATGGGACACTGTATTCGAGCTGTCAGCCTACACTGATCAGGTGACGAACCCCTTGTAGTAACCTCGAGTCTACTCTGAGACTGCATTGAGGCGATGAGCCTTTCCGTAGCAACTAGAGTATAAACTTGACCTACACTGATCAGGTTACGAGTCCTTTGTAGTAACCTAGAACCGCAACATCGTATGAGATTTACTATGACTGACGACCTTAGAATGGATCATTGTTTTGGAATTGATATAAGGGAGATACCTTAGTTTTCCAATTCTGCTGTATGAAAAGAACTAATAAGAACTTGAAAATCATGCTCATGCACCACATTGCATGTGCTTTGGTGAGGAATAGCACTTTCGGGAGTTTGCCATGCGCGCCATGAGATGAAGACGCTGAGGGAGTGTAGGCGAGGGCATGCATTATTACTACATACCATTCTTGCATTAATCAGAGTACTTAGGGATGTTTGATTGTATTGCTTTATCATTACTGCTTGACTGAATTGATAACATGTTAACCTTTGCTTTATAATTCCAATGAGTTGATCACTCACTCCCACGTTCTGAGACAGTATTGTACACACAAACCAGACTCTGTCTTAGCTGCAGGTGGTGGCGATGCCTACGAGGCAGAGTCGGACTTCGAGGACGACGAGGAGACATTCTCATGTATGCAATATTCAGGCGGGTTCATGTGAGCCGTGTCCTGATCGACGGAGATTTCTGGGATGTTGACTAGATGTCATTACACTTGTTATTTTGACTTTTTGAAATGCACATGTATATTCATTTTTGGACCATTTTCGGAAGTATACATGTATATATTTAACCTGGTAACATGTTCACACTCTGGAGACTTACAACAATTTTATATATTTTATATATTTATCACAGTTTTTTCGCTTGCGTAATTTAACTGTCTCTAGAGTATGATATGCTGTTTTGGTATAATCTCACTCATGTTTAATGCACTAACACAGACAACATTTAATCATCATTATCTATATTGCATAAGTGATGCGTTGGAACTCGGGAGTGGAGCTTATGCTCGACCCTTGATTTTCAGGGCATTATAGTTCCATATTAGGTTTACTAGCAAAAATTATCCTGCTTGGGAGTTTCAATTTAAATTATTTGCTAAAGGAAAAGAATTGTGGGGTCATATTGATGGGAGTGCTCCCGCACATCAAGGTGTCGAGGCTTTGTCTAAGTGAGAAATTAAGGATTCTCGGGTTATGACTTGGATTCTTAGCTCGATTGAGCCTCATCTTTGTCGGGGGCCTTGCACAAAACCTTAGGATCTAGCCTTCTGAAACAAACCAAAATTACAGAATAATAATGCAATGAAAAACAATTAAAGCATAAACCACACAGCACAAGAGATTTTTACGTCGAAAACCCTCAAAGAAGTAAAAACCATGGGACCTCATCCAGATCAACAATCCACTATGAAGTAGAACGTTACAACCTTCTTCACTCACGCAAGAGTGGATAAATGAAAAGGCCAAGCTATATGTCCTAGAGGGGGGAGGGGTTGAATAGGACTATGCCAAATTTAAAATAATTACAACGGAATTTTAAATAATCAGATAGCCAAATAAAGTAAATCAGTTCACAACTCTGAAATAAATAACAACCTCAATAAACAAGTATTGAGAGATTGATACAAAAGTTATTCTAAGGACAACCTTACACCAAAAACCAAAGTTTATGGTAGGACAACCTGATTTCTAGAAAAGTCTTTGTATCAAGAACTCAAACTTTAGAGGAATAAATAAATTGAAACTATACTGAGGAATAGAATGCAATCTCAAATATTAATTGTTTTAGGGACAACTATGCACCATAAAAATGGCAGGGCAACCTTACTAGAACAATTAGAGAATCTAAAGCTCAAACAAATAAATGAATAGATTACAGAAATATAAATTTAAATTATTATAACATTCCCCATACTTGCTTGAAATGTAAATATTTACAGCATTCACATCCACACATACATTCCACAGCTTTGAATGATAAAAGATAAAAGATTAAGCAAGCATTCAATCCATAAGATAAAGAATTATAATGGTTCGCCTGTGTGTTCACCAACTGTTAAACAACAACACAACACAGAATGCTACTCCACTCCTAATATCCTTACACAGGGGATATTAGCATTCACTATCAAAATAGGTTTCACAGGTTCACCTAAAACCTTCACAATTGTGTCTTTTTTAACTTGGGCTTACACAATCCAAAAATCCCTCTTTCTAAGTTTTCTGGCTTTTCTCAGATAACCACACAAATGGAATTTTTCTGGCAAATCCCAACCAAACACCAAAACAATAGAAATTTTACAGAAGTGTAAAATACCTGGATTTATCCTCTTGTAGCAGCCCGGAAGAACCAATCGGAGTAGAAGTACGAATATGGAAGTTCAAAGTCCAATACTCACTTTACAATGGTTCTAAGTTCTAATTGATTTTAAGTTAAATCAAAATAGGGCTAGCTGTATTTAATTTTGATTCCAAGAAGAAGGAATTAAGAATTTCCCCTTTTCTAATCAAATTGGAATGCAAATCAAAATCAAATAACAATAAGCTAACAAAAGGAAATAAAATTATACACAATATAGCTTAAAAACAAACACAAACTTATCTTAGAGTGGAGCCTTGTATTCACTTAATTTTTAATGAAAAACTCTGAAATTCGTGTGTTATTTATAGCTGCAAAAATTCGTCTTCGACTGGTCTTAGGTTCACCACAACTGGTCGAAGAAGAAACAAATTTTTGAATTTTTTAGCGTGATCGGAGCAAACTGTTGCACGACCAGTCGTAGGCAGTCCACGACTGGTCGAAGGCAGTCCACGACCGATCGAGACCCCTCTACGACTGGTCATACGACAATTGATTTAGTCACTGGAGTTTGAGTCGAAGCACTACGACTAGTCCAAGGTCGAGTCGAGACCATCCCACAACTGGTCGAGCAGACTCCATAACTGGTCATAGCCGAACCAGAAAATTCGATAAATTGTAATAATTCTAAGACTGGTTCTGGAACTTCTTAAACTGGTCGAACCAGTGCTAGGACTGGTCGAACAAGGTCTAGGGCTAGTCTTAGAATAGACTAAATTCATGTATTAATATTCAAATAAATTATGTAGCCAAAGTGCCCTACCCTAAGGTCAATCTAAGGTTTATCATACATGGGACATGAAGTATGGACATTGAAAACTTTATTTCCTTAGACTTTGATCATTATGAAGCTTGAGTTCTTCTTGATGTAACTTTGACTACTTCACAAGCTTTTGAAATCAATGTCATTTTAAGTTGCACTTGAGTCTCAAACTATGCTTAAGTCTTGAACTTGAATACACGTGATCTTGAGCTTGAGTCTTGAGCTTGAACTCTTCTTTGATATCTTCTATATTGTAGCTTGAACTAGCTTGAAGGATTCATCTTCTTGACTTTAATTGCAGACTTGGTGTCTCAAATAAATTTATCAAGATATAAACACAAGACACATACATAGGTTTTGACACACAAAATTTGACTACCAAAAAGGAATCAAACCATAACACTTACAATAAACAATAAAAGAAACAAAGAAAACGGAGAGATCTAACCGATTACGAGGACATAAAAGCGCTAAGATATAGATTGCATAGTAAATAACATCCACGAGCAGAACCTCCCTTCTAAAAGCTTCCTCTCTCTCTCTTTTCCTCTCTCTCTCACCTTTGAAAGCCCTAAACCCTTTAGCAAATCTCTTGTAAAGCTTTAGGAAACCCTCTTGTCATACCTAGAAAGCCCTAGGAACTCCTATTTAAAGTTTTGGAAAACTCCTTTCCGCATCCCAATTGCAAAAGGACTTGCGATACGAAATCTACGCAAAATCGAAGAATGAATCTGCGTAACCTCGACTAGCCGAGCGGAGTCTACGACCGGTTGAGGGCCACCTACAACCGGTCGAGCACCTCCTTCAACTGATCGAGCACCCCGGAGAAAAATAGTCCACAGTCGCTGGACTTTGAGTCGTGTCACGACTTGACTCCACGACTGGTCGACCACCAGCCTTCCATTGGTCGACAACGGGTCAAAAAATCCATCAAATCTCCCCTTTTTTGACCTAGGAGGGATCCACCTTCTTCAAGCCAGCTAGGTTTGTACAAACTTCAAACTTACCCTTGAGCAAAGCCTTGGTTATCATGTCTGACCCATTATCGTCCGTATGGACTTTCTCAAGCTGTAACACCTTCTGTTCAAAAGTATCCTTGATCCAGTGATACCGTATCTCTATATGCTTCGACTTGGAATGCTGACTTGGATTCTTGCTCAAGTTATAGCACTCTGACTATCGCAATAGACCACGTGCTCCTCCTGCTTCAGGCTAAGTTCCTGTAAGAACCTCTTCATCCAAATGCACTGCCGTGTGCATTGCTTCTCTCCAGAACGTCTTGGACAATTTCGCATGGGATAACATGCATCTGATTCTCTCCACAATGGTGCGATTCATTCGCTTAACTACACCATTATGCTGGGGGTCTTGGGAACCATCTGTTCATGCCGTATACCCTGGGACTTACAATACTCATGAAAGTTGCCAATGTATTTACCACCATTGTCAGTGCAGATGCACTTCAATGATCTACCTGTCTCTCTCTTGACCATAGCATGAAATAATTTAAACACACCAAAAACCTCGTCCTTGGATTTTAAAGCATAAACCCAAACCCTCCGAGATACATCATCTATAAAAATAACAAAATACAATGCCCCACCCAAGGTTTTTATCCTCATAGGACCACAAACATTAGAATAAACCAAATTTAATGCATGTATTTTATTAACATGATAAACAGTTTTAATAAATGAAACTCTATGATGTTTCCCTGATAAACCATCAAAACAAGTTTTGAGAGGTGTACCTTTCACGTCTGGAAGGAGTCGCTTCTTTGCTAGTACCTAAAGCCCTTTTTCACTTATGTGGCCTAGACGCCTGTGCCACATGTCAATAGTTGAATCTTCTGCTGCATTCAACCCACCCTTGGATATACTAACACTTGCCTTGTAAAGGGTGAAACACTTCTTTCCTCTGGCCACGATCAACAAGGCCTTGATGAGCTTCCATCGCCCACCAGCAAACCGGCTTTCATGACTATCATCATCCAACCTTCCCGTTGACATCAAGTTGAGGCGAAGGTCTGGGATATGTCTCACATCCCTGAGAACCAATGTGCAGCCTATATCGGTCTTCACACAAATATCACCGACTCCCACGATTTTTGATACGCCAGAATTTTTCATCTTCACAGTCTCATAATTACCTAACTTGTAGCTTGTGAATAAGTCTCTGCGTGGAGTCGCATGAAAAGAAGCTCCTAAGTCTATCACCCAGTCGGTGTCCTGACTCGTAGCTGTGAGACATACATCATGATCTGCTGAAAGAATAACTACAATGTCACCATCTGAAACGACCACAGTGGAATCTGATTCATCATCATTCCCTTTTCCTTTCTTGTCATTCTTCTTACCACGACATTTATGCTTATAGTGACCCTTCATGCCACAATTTCAGCCATCAATATCCTTTATGTTACTCGACTTACCTCTTGATTTATCTCAGGCCTTCCGGCCCTTCATGTTCTTTCATCTTCCCCGTTCCTGTGTCACAAGGGCCTCTTGCTGAGTAGACCCCTGAGACGTCCTCCTTATCTCTTCGTTGAAGAGACGGCTAGTTACTTGTTCCATGGATATCTTTCCGTTTGGCGCAGAGTTACTTAAAGACACCACTAATGTCTACCAACTATCAGGCAATGAACTAAGCAAAAGTAAAGCCTGCAATTCATCATCCAGCACCATCTTCATAGAGGAGAGTTGGTTCACTATATTGCTAACCTCATTCATGTGCTCGGCTACAGAACTACCATCCTTGAACTTGAGATTCATAAGTTGCCTTATCAGAAAAATTTTATTACCAGCGGTCTTCCTCTCATACTGCCCTTATAATTTCAGTCATAAGCTAGCGGTTGAAGTTTCCGTAGACACATGGTGGAACACAGAATCATCCACCCATTGTCTAATATACCCCACCGTCTTTCGGTCCATCTTCTTCCAATTAGCATCAAATATATCCTTGGATTTTACTGATATGCCTAAAATTGGAGAATATAGGTCCTTGCAATAATGCAAGTCCTCCATCTTAGCCTTCCATATGGTCCAGTTAGAACCATTGAGGCTGATCATCTTTGATGAGCCACCTTCCATAATTCAAAACCGATCCTACCCGTTCAATAAAATTAGCTCTGATACCACTTTGTTGGGGGCCTTGCACAAAACCTTAGGATCTAGCCTCACGAAATAAACCAAAATTACGGAATAATAATGCAATGAAAAACAATCAAAGCATAAACCACACAGCATAAGAGATTTTTATGTGGAAAACCCTCAAAGAGGTAAAAACCATAGGACCTCGTCCAGATCAACAATCCACTATAAAGTAGAACGTTACAGCCTTCTTCACTCACGCAGGAGTGGATAAATAATAAGAAAAATAAAGAAAACGGAGAGATCTAACCGATTACGAGGACATAGAAGCGCTGAGACAGATTGCACAGTAGATAACATCCATGAGCAGAACCTCCCTTCTATAAGCTTCCTCTCTCTCTCACCTTTGAAAGCCCTAAACCCTTTAGAAAATCCCTTGTAAAGCTTTAGGAAACCCTCTTGTCATACCTAAAAAGCCCTAAGAACTCCTATTTAAAGTCTTAGGAAACTCCTTTCCACATCCCAATTGTGAAAGGACTTGCGACACGAAATCCGCACAAAATCGAGGAATGAATCTGCGTAACCTCGACTAGTCGAGCGGAGTCTTTGACCGGTCGAGGGCCTCCTACTACCGGTCGAGCACCGCCTTCGACTAGTCAAGCACCCCGGAGAAAAATAGTCCACAGTTACTAGACTTTGAGTCGTACCACGACTCGACTCCACGACTGGTCGACCACCAGCCTTCGACTGGTCGAGCAGGGCTCACGACCGGTCAACGACGGGTCAAAAAATCCATCAATCTTGTTCTCAATTTGAAGTCTTATAAAACTGCTGCTGCTATGTGGAATTATCTCCACACGGTTTACAATCAAGACAACTTCGCTAGGCGATTTCAATTAGAGTATGAGATGGTTAATTTCACACAAGGAAGTCTCTCAATTGAGGAATATTTTTCCGGTTTTCAAACTCTTTGGGCTGATTATTCCGACATTATTTATGCTAATGTTCCCGTTGCAGCTCTCTCTGATGTCCAAGCAATGCATACAACCAGTAAGCGCAATTAATTCTTGATGAAGCTCCGACTTGACTTTGAAATTGCACGGTCTAATGTGATGAATCGTCATCCTATACTATCTCTGGATGCCTGTTTGAGTGAACTTCTTCGTGAGGAGCAGCGTATCGTAACTCAGGCTGCCATGGAACATCGGGCTAATGTTAGTGTACCTGTTTCTGTGGCTTATGCAGCACAGGGGAGGAATAAGGGTAGAGATATGCGTGTTGTCCAGTGCTTTTGTTGTAATGCTTTTGGTCATATTGTTCGGGATTGTCCCAAGAAGTTCTGTAACTACTGCAAGAAACATGGTCATATCATCTCTACTTGTCCCATTCGACCTGAAAGGAAGAAAGGTGCTACTTATCATGCCTCCACTGGTGCCTCTAGTTCTGCTGCATTGCCTGTTGCCTTGTCGGTTATTCCTATTCCTGCTCCTACAGCCTTAGCAAACCCGAACACACTCACTCCTGAAATGGTACAACAGATAATCATTTCTACTTTTTCTGCATTTGGGCTCTCAGGTAATCATAAAGTTTCTTCTAAGCCATGGTTTTTTTACTCCGGAGCCTCTAACCATATAACCAATACTGTTGTTCCTCTTTTCAATGTCAGAAATTATGATGGAAATCTGAAAATTAACACTGCTGATGGAAGTTCTCTACTTATTAGTGTTGTTGGTGATCTTTCCTCTTCCTTAACTGATGTTTTTGTGTCTCTTGACCTCTCCACAAATCTTATTTCTGTTGGTCAATTGGTTGATAATAATTGTAATGTCCATTTTTCCCGTTCTAGTTGTGTTGTGCAGGATCAAGTGTTAGGGAAGATGATCGCAAAGGGGCCTAAAGTGGGACGACTCTTTCCTCTTCGCGTTTCTCCTTCCGCTATTATTCCTAGTTTTTCTTTCCTTTCCTTTACATGTAATGTTGTTGGTTCTGGAAATAAGATGTGGCATAGACGTCTAGCCCACCTAAACTCTGATGTACTTCGTACTTTGTTTAATTCTAGATTACTGGGAAATAAAGCATGTTCTTCTCTTGATCTTTCTTTTGATTGTACATCATGCAAACTTGGCAAAAGTAAAGTTCTACCTTTTCTTCATCATGCATCTCGTGCCACACAATGTTTCGATATTTTTCATAGTAATATTTGGGGGATTGCACCAGTTGTTTTTCATGCGCATTACAAGTACTTTGTTACTTTCATTGATGGCTTTAGTCGCTTTACTTGGATTTACTTCCTCTGGGCTGAGGGTGAAGTTTTTTCAGTCTTTTAGTGCTTTCCTGTACTTCTTGAGACTCAATTCTCTGCCCGCATCAAGGTTTTGTGCTCTGATTCTTACGGCGAATACATGTCTAATGAGTTTCAAGATTTTCTTCAAATCAAAGGGATTATCTCTTGGCATTCTTGTCCTTCGACAACATAGCAAAACGGTGTTGCTGAGAGAAAAAATCGCCACATTCTTGATGTGGTAAGAATTCTTTTACTTGAATCATTTATTCCTTCTCGCTTTTGGTGTGAAGCCCTTTCTACTGCAGTTCATTTGATCAATCGCTTACCCTCTCCTACGTTAAATTATGTTTCTCATTTCTTTAAGTTGTTTGGTCATTCTCCTTTATATTATGATCTTCGTACATTTGGCTATGTTCGTTTTGTGCATCTCCCTACTCATGAACGACATAAACTTACTGCTCAGTCTGTTAAGTGTATTTTTCTTGGTTATGCTATCCCTAAAAAAGGTTATGTTTGTTATGATCCCCATGCTTGTCGTATACGGGTTTCGAGGAATGTGATTTTCTTTGAAAATCAATATTTCTTTCCATCTCATGTTGAGCTGCCATCTCCATCTTTATCTATTCTACCTAGTTTTTTCTGATTCCCCAACAATTGTGGAAAGGTTCAAACCTAGTTTTGTGTCTGAAAGACGTAGTCGACATGAGTCTGGTTCCACTTCCTCTGTGCCCCCTTCCGATCTTGACTCGGCGCCTAATCCTGCTCCTGCTTCCACCACTCTTTGTCAATCTATTCGTTCTTCTCAACCCCCTAATTAGTATCTTCTCTCTTATCTCTCTTGTCGCTACTTTATCCACTATTTCCATTTCCTCTTGCTACAAACAGGCCATGGAACGTAAGTGTTGGCAAAATGCAATGTAAGCAGAATTCAAGCACATTAGGAGAATCACACTTGGGATATTGTTCCTTGTCCTCCTACAGTCAAACCTATTGGGAGTAAATCGGTTTTTTTCTGTAAAACTTCGTTCTGATGGCTCTTTGAACTGGTACAAAGCTCGCCTCGTAGCTTTGGGTAACAAGCAGGAATATGTTGTTGATTATGAGGAGACATTTGTTCATGTTGCCAAAATGACCACGGTTAGAACCATCTTAGTTATTGCCGCTTCACAGTCATGGCACCTGCATCAGATGGATGTGAAGAATGCCTTTCTTCATGGTGATCTCCAGGAAGAGATTTACATGAAGCTTCCCTTTGGTATGACTACTTCTTCTCCTTATGATATCTATAAGTTAAGGTGTTCTCTGTATGGGCTCAAGCAGGCGCCCCGGGCTTGGTTTGAGAAGTTTCGCAACACACTTATTTCATTCGGTTTTACACAAAGTCAGTATGATTCTTCTCTCTTCTTCCACATGTTTGCGTCGGGTATAGTTCTTCTCTTGGTTTGTGTGGATGATATTATCCTTACTGGCACTAACTGTGGTTTGATTACTAAGCTTTAGCAGCTGTTACATGCAACTTTTCATATGAAAGATCTTGGTCAGCTCACATACTTCTTAGGATTGGAAGTTCATCATCGAGCCCATGGTATTTTCGTGAACCAACATAAGTATATTCAAAATCTTATCACTTTGGCTGGTTTGGAGGACACTTATTCTGCTGATACTCCTATGGAGGTAAATGTCAAATACAGGAAAGATGAAGGGGACCTTCTAGATGATCTTACTCTCTATCGGCACCTGGTTGGGAGTCTTATCTACTTGACCACTACTCGACCTGATATCTCCTATGTTGTTCATTAGGTCAGTCAGTTAATGTATTCTCCTCAGCATCTCCATCTTGCTGCAGTTCGCCGCATCATCCGCTATCTTCAAGGTTCACCTACTCGTGGGTTGTTCTTTCCTACTGGCTCCTCTCTTCAACTTGTTACCTATAGTGATGCTTATTGGACTGGGTGTCCGGATACACGTCGATCTACTACAGGTTGGTGTATATTTTTAGGTGATGCCTGAATTTCTTGGAAATGTAAGAAACAAGATCATGTTTCTAAATCCTCTGCTGAGGCCGAGTATCAGGCCACGTCTACTGCTTGTTCTGAAATTGTATGGCTATGCGGTCTTCTTGAGGAGCTTGGGTTTCCCCAAACCACTTCTACCCCTCTTCATGCTGATAACACTGATGCTATTCAGATTGCCACCAATCCCATTTTTCATGAATATACCAAGCACATTGAGGTTGATTGTCATTCTATTCGAGACACCTTGGAAAGTCAGGTGATATCTCTTCCTCACATCTCTTCTGATCTCCAAGTGGGTGATGTCTTCACCAAAGCTATGACTCGACAACGCCATCAATTTCTTATTTGCAAATTGTTACTAGTTGACTTACAGGCATCAAATTGAGGGGGGATGTTACCGTATACAATTTTAGAATGTTACCGTATACAATTTTAGGAGTTTATACAATTTAGGACTCTATTAATATTTGTTGTACATATATCTTACCATGTATAGATGCTGAATATTAGGAATCAGTTAGACTCCGTGTATAGCAGATACTTTCGTGTATAGATGGAATTTGATATATAATGAAAGTGGCTGAACTGACGGAGTTAGTTTTTCCCAAAATTTCTCTACGTATTCTCTATTTTGACAGGTACACATAAGATGACACTCAATACGATACTTCTTCCCTCACCAATAATTTCCTCAAGTTAGTGAGTATATATCAATCATATGCAACTTTTTTACGATGTGATAAGGTTGGGACTGTAATAGAAATGTAATTAATACATTAGTAAGTTGATATTTGATATTGGTATATGGAGCAATGATTTCTTTTGATGCAATATTTTTTCCAAATAAAATAACATTCACTTCAGTATCCAATTCTTCGTGGGAAATTACATATCACAAGTAGAGTTATACATGAGTCGAACCGAGTCGAGCTTGGCAGGAGTCAACTCAGCTCGGCCACTAGCTGACCCTAGCTCGAACTCCACTTGGCTTGGTCCTCGAGCCTGACTGGCCAGCTCGGCTCAATTCGGTTAGCAGCTTGGGCCAGTTTGAGCCAAGTTAAAGCCTGTGCGGTATTTTCACAAACACATGGAGCGCACCTTCAATTTCTCATGGTATATAAAATAACAACAGCGGTTTACATGTATTTCATCAAACACTCATTAGGCAACATCAAAATCAAGATACGAGGGTGTTTGTTTCATAGCCACACCTTCCTCGCCACCAACCGACACTTCGCTGAGTCATTTCATTTAAACACTTGGTGAGCAACATCAATATCAAAATAATAGAGTCACCGAACTAGTTCGATTTGAGTTTGATTCGAGCTGGGGTTCGATCCGAGTCGAGTCAAGATCGGGCAAGCTTGAACTCGGTTCAAAATTATTATTTTTTTCAAGCTAAAAAAATCAGCTTGACTCAGCTCCAACTCAGTTTTAAACCGAGTCAAATCGAGCTTTTTCGAGTTGAGTCGAACGAGCTAATTGAGCTAACTCAATTCGTATATAGCTCTAATCATGATATATGGATAGTTGTTTAACTACTGCAACCCATTTCAACATGCTCTTGAATTGGTCAGCTTAACTCTTCTATCAATTTCTTATATTAGAATAACTCACAAGTGACATAATCCATTATCCTGTATTTTGTTTCAATATTGGATTGAATAATCCTAAATTGCTTTCAATCATGTAAACGGATTGTCGCTCATGAATGTCCAATATCTAAAGATGAAATGAGGATTATTTGGATTTCGAACCCAATCAGAAAAAGTTTTCAATTTTCTAGCGTCCGTGAGTAAAATAGACAATTGTGCATCTGAACTAATTTAAATAATGTTGAATCCTTTTAGCATTTTTAAAAAGAATTATTTAAGGAGTATACATAAATTGATTGCATGGGCTTGTTTGGCCGAGTAATTATGAGCTAAATCATTTTACCAATGATCATCTAATATGTACTTGAATTTGGAAGAGGGGTCACCACTATAAAAAAAAAGAATCTTACAATTATTTTTTAGCAGTGTATCAATAGGTCTATAATCTAATGAATCTTTATTACAAGTAAATCAAAAAATATTTTCACCGTGAGAGTACAATTCCCTGTTTGGATGACGATACATTAATGTCAAGAAAGTAATTTAGAGTTCTCATTAATTTTTATTAAAAGTATCTCCACATATGATTTTTTATTTTTTATTTTTTGTGCTCTAATAGTATTGTGATAATCTTTGATGAAAATAATCTCATTAACATAAACTATAAAAATAAGAGTCGAAAAGGGATGTTACTAAATTTATTGAAACAATCCTACTAAAATTGCTTTGGTTGATATATTGCATTATGCAATTAATATGCTATATTCTCATTTATTTAAAAGTAAATTCAAGTGATTGCAACGTATAAACTTATTTGCGTAAGTTACCATGCAAGAAAGCATTTTCTCATATATATTTAACATAAATAATAGTTAAAGTGAGTGATAAGAAATGCAAGAACCTAAATAGAATTGAGTATGATAGTATGATTAAATGTCTCTAAATAATTGATGCGATAAGTTTTTGTGAATTCATTTATTATCAATCATGTTTTTGTATTAAGCGGTGCTGTTGTTGACACCTAAATTTATCGGTTCAAATTAGACGACCTAAAAGATGCCACGTGGAAATGTTATCTTAATGAGAATCTTTATGGCCATTAAAATGACAAAATCAACTGATGGTAAAATAATGGTCGAAACAGTCGATTTCTGGCTAACAGTGTTCATAATAGCTGATTTGCGGTTGATAACAACTGGTGATGTTTGATTAGTCGTGGTTATGGGTCATGTGTAACATGGTTGAAGTCGATGGACAATAACTATTACGTACACGTGATGAGATTTGAGAGGAATGACTATTTAGTGGCTCACTAGTCACTCTTTGACTAAGAAGATAGTGAAGCGGTTATGTAGTCACTTATAACTAAGAAAGCGATTGAATGGTTATATAATTGCCCATAAATAAGATAGTAATGGAGCGCTTACAGAACCATTCATAACTAAGAGAGTGATAGAGTATCTACATGATCATTCATAAGCAAGAAAGTGGGGAGTGGTTATATAATCATTTCGCATCATGTATAAAATAAAGCTGGAACGAAGTTCTCTAAGGAGGATGATGCTAAAATCAATAAGAGCTAGCATTGCATTATCGTTAAGCAGTATGCAACTATGTTGTTACACCATTACGCTACCATGCTGCTACACAACTATAATGCTACGTTGATGCACTAAATTTTAAATGACTACATTGCTGCATTGCGACACTGCATGTTAATATGTCATTAAGTTGTTATACAACTACGCTGCTATGTTGCCATGTCATTGTGCTACTATACCCCTATGCGACACGTTACCATGCTGGAGCGCTATCTCATGCCAGACGATCACCACTGTTCATCAAGATGATCTTCTTCCTTCGCTTGATGACCGTCTTGCTACAAAGCTTAGTCTCCACCGAGCAATGAAAATATTGTCATTTTTAATGGTTGATCGTAAGTTCGATGACTATAAATCATTACTAAAATTATCCTAAACTTTTGGCCTATTATCTTCTTCCTTTGTCATTTCATTATTAAACTATGGTCACAATCACGTGAATATCACAATCACAAGAATGTTGAAGTCCTTTTAGCCTAGGGGGACAACCTCCAATGCCTCTGGTTCCTCCATTAGTGAGTTCCATGGCTCAAGGGCCACAAGTTAAGTGATCGCGAGAAGCTACAATGGGACCACTAGAATGATTTTTCATAAAAAGAAATAACATCTTTTCACATTCTCTAAATGCGAATGGACATGGGGACATTGTTGACACTTAATCTAACTAGATCAAATCAGACGGTTAAAAAGGACGTAATGTGATAACTTTATCTCAGTAAATATCTTTATGGGTGTTAAAATGATCGATGACAAAATTGTTGGGGGCTTTGCACAAAACCTTGGGATCTAACCTCCCGAAATAAACCAAAATTATGAAATAATAATGTAATTAACTAAATCAAAACATAAACCACACCACATCAGAGAGTTTTACGTGGAAAACCCTCAAAGAGGTAAAAACCACGGGACCTCGTCCAGATCAACAATCCACTATTAAGCAGAACGTTACAACCGATCACAAGCAAACACCGCTTGGATCAAACCTTCTTCACTCATGCAGGAGTAGATAAACAATAAGAGAACAAGAGAAAACGAAGTGATCTCACCGATCACGAGGACGTAGAAGCGCTGAGACGTAGAGTGTGAAGTAGATCACATCTACGAGCAGAATCTCCCTTCTACAAGCTTCCTCTCTCTCTTTCTCTCTCTCTAAAACCTTTTGATAGCCCTAAGCCCTCCTAGAAAACCTTTAGGAAACTTAGAATACCCTGAAATACACCCCAATCCCGCATATACCTCTTTATATAAGAATATAAAGAGGTAGAATCCCAATAGGAAACAAAATTCGTAAAATTTACGTTTCCACAATTGCATCTGCGAAACTCGACGATGATATCGACAATCTCTCAATGACGGCGTCGATATCATCTGAAGGACTCTCAATAATATCAAGACAGGACAAAAGCTGTCCAGTGACCTGGGGTAGAAATTTCAACAATTATCGATGTCATCGAGCCACTATCGATGACAGCCTTAATATCATCTGAAAGTCTCTCGATGATATCGACAAGACAAAAAAACTGTCCAGCAACCAGCAGTGAAAAATCCAGTAATTATCAATGCTATCAAAACCTGTTCAATTTCATCAATCCCAACAATAAGATAAAAAATTCTCATCAAATCTCTCCCTTTTCGACTCAGGAGGAGTTCACCTTCTTCAAGCTAGTCTGGTTTCTACAAACCTCAAACTTGCCCTTGAGCAAAGTTTTGGTTATCATGTCTGACTCATTATTGTCCGTGTGGACCTTCTCAAGCTGTAACACATTCTGTTCTAAAATATCCCTGATCCAGTGATACCGAATCTCTATGTGCTTCGACTTGGAGTGCTGACTTGGATTCTTGCTCAAGTGTATAACATTCTGACTACCACAATAGACCACGTGTTGCTCCTGCTTCAGGCTAAGTTCCCGTAGGAACCTCTTTATCCAAAGCATCTCTTTACATACCTTTGTGACTGCAATGTACTCGGCCTCTTTTGTCGACAATGTTACGATCTTCTGTAGTTTGCTCTGCCAAGAAACCGCTCCCCCTGCAAACGTGAACATGAACCCCGATGTAGACTTCTTGGAGTCTATGTCACCTGCTATATCTGCATCTGTGTAACCCTCTAACATAGGTTTGCCGTCACCATAGCATAGGCTCAACCTAGATGAGCCTCTTAGATACCGCATTATCCATTTCACCACTGCCCAGTGCTCTTTGCCAGGATTGGCAAGATACCGGTTGACAACACCAACCGTATATGCTATGTCTGGGCGTGTACCCACCATAACATACATCAAACTTCCTACAGCTGACGCATAGTGTGTCTTCTGCATCTCTTCCACCTCTGCCTTCGTCTTGGGACACTACCTGTCGCTCAATCTGAAGTATCCATCCAGTGGAGTACTGACCGGCTTCGTTGCATTCATGTTGAATCGTTATTGGACTTTCTCAATATACCGCTCTTGTGACAGCTAAAGCTTCCAGTTGCTTCTGTCACGAGTTATCTCCATTCCTACGATCTGTCTAGCTGGGCCCAAGTCTTTTATCGCAAAAGATTTGCCCAACTCCTGTTTTAGCCTGTCGATATTCTTAATGTCTTTTTCCATGATGAGCATGTCATCAACGTATAATAGTAGAACTAAGAAATCACCATCTGAGAACTTGCGATGAACACACAGTGGTCCGACTCCGTTCTGTAATATCTATGCTTCAACATAAACGAGCCGAACTTCTTGTACCATTGTTGTTGAGCTTGTTTCAGCCCATACAAGTTCTTCCTCAGCCTACACACTATATGCTCCTTGCCATTAACTTCTAAATCTCTTTTTTTTGTGCATGTAAATCTCTTATTCCAGGTCACCATGGAAAAAGGCAGTTTTAACATCTAACTACTCTATCTCCAGATCTATGCTAGCCGCCAACCCAAGCAACACCCGTATGGATGTCATCTTCACCACTAGTGAGAGTATCTCCTCAAAGTCTATGCTTTTACTCTAACCAAACCCTTTCACCACAAGTCTGGTCTTAAACTTCATTTGTGAATTCTTCTTCTCAATCTTCTTTCTGAACACCCACTTGTTGTTCAAAGCTTTCTTTTCCTTAAGCAATTTCACGATATCAAAGGTGTAGTTCTTATGTAAGGATTCCATCTCCTCTTGCATAGCTTTCAACCACTCCCTCTTATGCTTGTTGTCTAGGGCCTCAGGATAATCTTCTGGCTCTCCCCCATCAATCAGCATAATGTACTCATGTGACGAGTACCTCTTGGACGACTGTCTATCCCTAGATGACCTCCTCACCTGTGGCTCAACAGGTGGATCAAGGGGGGGCTGCTCCCCTGATCCATCTTTTGAAGGAACTCCCTCATCCTCTGCACCTTGTTGTACTCCTCTATCATCAGGCACCATGGGAGGAGTAACCGGATCCGTGTCCTCTAACTCACCTGAACTAGGCTAGTTCTTCTCTGGCTTACCAATGTCTTCTATACACTGATCTTCAAAGAAAACCACATTTCTGCTCCTGACGAGCTTCCTCTCGGTTGGATCCCACAATCTGCAATCGAATTTTTTATCACCGTACCCCAAGAACACACACTGCATGATCTTCATATCGAGCTTGGACCTCTCATCCTTTGGTACGTGAACGGATGCCCTGCATCCAAACACCCTAAGATGACTGTACGATGGATCATGTCCGGTTCACAACTTCTCAGGTACTTCTTCATTCAATGGGGCTGATGGAGACCTGTTTATCAAATACATTGCAGTGTGCATTGCTTCTCCTCAGAACGTCTTGGGCAATTTCGCATGGGATAATATGCATCTGATTCTCTCTACAATGGTGTGATTCATTCGCTCAGCTACACCATTATGCTGGAGGGTCTTGGGAACCGTCTGTTCATGCCGTATACCCAGGGACTTACAATACTCATAAAAGACGCCAATGTATTCACCACCATTGTCAGTGCGGATGCACTTCAATGGTCTACATGTCTCTCTCTCGACCATATCATGAAACAATTTAAACACACCAAACACCTCGTCCTTAGATTTCAAAGCACAAACCCAAACCCTCCTAGATGCATCATCTATAAAAGTAACAAAATACAATGCCCCACCTAAGGTTTTTGTCCTCATGGGACCACAAACATTAGAATAAATCAAATCTAATGCATGCACTTTGTTAACATGAGAAGTAGTTTTAACAAATGAAACTCTATATTGTTTCCCCGATAAACAATCAAGACAGGTTTTGAGAGGTGTACCTGTCACATCTTGAAGGAGCCGCTTCCTCGCTAGTAGTTGAAGCCCTTTTTCACTCATGTGGCCTAGACGCCTGTGTCACATGTCAATAGTTGAATCTTTCGTTGCGTTTAACCCACCCTCGCACACACTGATACTTGCCTTGTAAAGGGTGCAACACTTCTTTCCTCTGACTGTGATTAACGAACCCTTGATGAGCTTACAGCGCCCACCAGCAAACCAGCTTTCATAACCATCATCATCCAACCTTTCCGTCGACATCAAGTTGAGGCGAAGGTCTGGGATATGCCTCACATCACCGAGAACCAATGTGCAGCCCACATCGGTTTTCACACAAATATCACCAGCCCCTACGATCTTCGATACACTAGAATTTCCCATCTTCACGGTCCCAAAGTCACATAACTTGTAGCTTGTGAATAAGTCCCTACGTGGAGTCCATGAAACGAGGCTCCTGAGTCTATCACCCAGTCGGTGTCCTGACCCGTAGCCGTGAGACATACATCGTGATCTGCTGAAAGAATAATTACAATATCACCATCTGAAGCGACCGCAGTGGAATCTGATTAATCTTCCTTTTCTTTTCTTGTCGTTCTTTTTACCATGATATTCACGCTTGTAGTGGCCCTTCTTGCTACAATTCCAGCAATCAACATCCTTTCTATTACTCGACTTACCTCTTGATTTATCTCGGGCTTTCCTGCCCTTCCTGTTCTTTCCTCTCCTCCGTTCCTGTGTCATATGGGTCTCTTGCTGAGTAGACTCCTGAGACTTTCTCCCTATCTCTTCATTGAAGAGGCAGCTAGTTACATTTTCTATGGATATCTTTCCGTCTGGCACAAAGTTACTTAGAGACACAACCAATGTCTCCTAACTGTCAGGCAATGAACTAAGCAAAGGTAAAGCATGTAATTCATTATCCAGGACCATCTTCATAGAGGAGAGTTGGTTCACTATATTGCTAACCTCATTTGTGTGCTCGGCCACAGAACCACCATCCTTGAACTTGAGATTCACAAGTCGCCTTATCAGAAATTTTTTATTACCGGCTGTCTTTCTCTCATATAGCCCTTGTAATTTCAGTCATAGGCTAGCGGCTGAGGTCTCTGTAGACACATGGTGAAACACGGAAACATCCAACCATTATCTAATAAACCCCACCGTCTTCCAGTCCATCTTCTTCCAATCATCATTAGTCATATCCTTAGATTTTGTTGATATGCCTAAAATTGGAGAATATAGGTCCTTGCAATAAAGCAAGTCCTCCATCTTAGCCTTCCATATGGTCCAGTTAGAACCATTGAGGTTCATCATCCTTGATGAGCCACATTCCATAATTCAAAACCGATTCTATGTCATGCCCCAAACCCAGAAATTGGATTCACAGGAATCTCGATTACCGAATCCAGTGTCGACAACCTCCATAGTATTCCATTCTCGGCTCCTAGCGTTCATACGCCGGATTCCGATCCTAAGATTCTACAAGGAGGATTTTTTTTTTTTTTTTGTACATTTAACTCGTAATAAGCATAACCACAAGTATATCCAAATCATAAAGGCAACATCATCATCACATATCCACTAATATAACCATTTGAATACAATACTGAAAGGGAAAATACATATGTCGAAATCAAAGCTCCATAAGGCAGTTGCACGCTTCATGCTCAACGCTGCTGCAACCTAACATCACTTGCATGCATCTATCGTGTATAAGCTTATAGAAAGCTTAGAGGGTGGTGTAAGTGTGTGCATAAAGTGAGTGTCAAGTATTCAATACAATGCCATTATCATACAATACCGAAATGACTGGCAATCCGTAAATCGTATATTATCGGAATAAGCAGAAATACTGACAAGATCATGAATTATCAGAGTGAGCAGGAATACTGACAAGATCATAAATCATACGATAATAGAGTAAGCGAAAGTATGGACAAGTCCATAAGTCAATTAATATCAGAATACGCAATATAGAACAGATATGCAATAAGGAGTCATAAAGAGCCAAATATCAGATGCCGAAGATGCAATGCAATATACAAATCCTGCTAAGTCTGTCTAGGCCATATAAGTCCGGAAACATGGCAACCCAAAATGTCATACGCCTGCGGATGTAATGCAATATGCGATGCGAATGAAATGACCATGCTGGAGTGTGAAGTTGGGATGATAGTACGTAGTATCGTAGGTTACGGAGTCCACCACAAGGGACTTCTATCCAAACCAGTCTCATACCTAAATTTGGATAGTCAGACTCAACATGGTAAACTCTTGATCTCAGGTTAGTCGCGCGCCCAACCGAAATCCTTACCATAACGAAGGTACACAACAAATAGCTGCGTACCACCAGCCCGAGTGGATAGTGAATGAATGAATGAATGAATGAGCATACAACTCTTTCTCAATAAGTCCACATATCAGTACTGTTCCTCTCTGGGAAATCACCGGAGTCTATTACACTCCAAACCAGATTGCCGCCCCATCGTGCACAACAAGGTGAGTGGAAGAGACCTCACTATCCGCCTGCCAATATCGAGCCCGACTCGTCGATAGCGGACCCATTCCTCGAGCTGGTCAGACTCAGCCTAGCATTGCCCCCTCCTCTCGGGCAGGTAAGGCCGTACCCCCTTCCAACCGACCACGATACAGTGGGAGACGCGGCCTAACGGTATACGGCCCTCATGCGCTCATGCATTCACTCGGTCTAGACGTTGGAGCAACCTCTAGAACCAAGAGGGTTTAGGGACTTTCAACTAGGGATATCTATATCACTCCATGTAGAAACATATTTTCGGTATCCCATCTGGCCATCCACGAAATACCTGTGGAGGCTACGACCTTGATGTCGTTAGGGCGTACAATAATCACAACACACAATGCAAGATGCATGAGTCACACAGTGCAATCATGCATAAATCCTGAGCATACCGTGCGCTCATGTGGGGCAACTCCGCCTATTAGGGAGCCCCATGAATAACCTGCCCTATGGCATATGCGATGGTCAATCACATCTCATAATAAACATGCAGATAATGCGTATGTATTATGATGCTATGCTGTCACATATTTATAATCGGTATTAATAACCGGTATCAACAATCGGCCTCGACAATATGGACATCTAACCAACATTGCCCCAAGGAATGACCCTCATAGGGCCAAACACATAATGGGCCCACGACCTCACACAAAGGTCTAATATACAACACAATGGGCCTTACTCAAGGGCCACATATACACAATAGGTGGGCCCTGCTTATGAGCCTCAAATACATGACATGTGGGCCCTACGCATGGGTCTCGAATACCTCAAATGGGTCATGTATCATGGGCCTAATACATATCACAATGGGCCTTGCCCATAGGCCACAAATACATCACAATGGGCCTTGAATACATCACAATAGGCCTTGCCCATGGGCCTCAAATACATTACAATGGGCCTTGCTCATTGGCCTCAAATACATCACAATGGGCCTCAACTACGAGTCGCATATACATCATATAGGTTTCGACAATCGGCCTTGGCAATCGAAATCGGCCTCGACAAATCGAAATCGGCCTTAACAAACAGAATCGACATTCGGAATCGGCCTATACAATCGGCCTCAACCATCGGAATCGGCCTCGATCACGATAATCTGGATCGATCGATAATCAGAATCGATACATCAGTCACATCAATCGGAATCGGCAATCGGCCACGACAATCGGGATCGATCGATAATCAGAATCGGTAAATTGGTCACATCAATTGGAATCGGCAATCGGCCACAACAATCGGGATCGATTGATAATCAGAATCGGCAAATCGATCACGTCAATCGAAATCGGTAATCGACCACGACAATCGGGATCAATCGATAATCAGAATCGGCAAATCGGTCACGTCAATCGGTAATCAGCAATCGGCCATGACAATCGAGATCGATCGATAATCAGAATCGGTAAATCGATCACGTCAATCGGAATCGGCAATCGGCTACGACAATCGTGATCGATTGATAATTAAAATCGACAAATCAGTCACATCAATCGGAATCGGCAATCGACCACGACAATCGGGATCGATTGATAATCAGAATTGGTAAATTGGTCACATCAAACGGAATCGGCAATCGACCATGACAATCGGGATCGATCGATAATCAGAATCGGCAAATCGATCACGTCAATCGAAATCGGTAATCGGCCACGACAATCGGGATCAATCGATAATCAGAATCGGCAAATCAGTCACGTCAATCGGTAATCGGCAATCGGCCACGACAATCGGGATCAATCGATAATCAGAATCGGTAAATCGATCACGTCAATCGGAATTAGCAATCGGCCACGACAATCGGGATCGGTAATCAGCCTCTATGCAAGATGGGATCCTTGTATGGACAGTCGATGATGGACCAAACAATATTAATGGGGCCCAATCATTTAGGGTAACCCACTAGAGAATGACGAGAATGGGCCTAACTAGGCCCAATAAAAGGTCACAATGTGGACATTCAACCATCATTGCCCACCAATATAGACATTTAACCAACATTGCTCTCAAGGAGTGGCCCACATAGGGCCAAACATATAATAGCCCAATGGCCTCACTTATGGGTAATATACGCATTACATTGGGCCTCACTCATGGGCCTCAAATACACAACATGTGGGCCCTACTCATATACATCAAATGGGCCATGTATCTGGGCCTAAAATATATCCAGGTGGGCCTATGGATGGGCCATAAATACATCAAGGTAGGGCCCACCATAACGTTCATTTTCTATTCAATTTATTCATACGGTCACAAATACCTAAATCAAGAAGAAAAACAATATCATATTGATCCAGAACTTCTTTAACCCAAAATGGGGTTTTCAATGATAGACGTTCAATCACCACTGTTTTCTACAGTGTGGTCCACTTGATACGAGATCTGTCTTATTTTTAATCTCAAGTCGTGAGACATGATCGCCAAATAGATGGACGGTTTGGACGTTGCACTTATATTAGGGGGTGGGGTCCACGTACGTGCCCTACCAGAGGATTGAGTCTGCGCCATTTTTGTGTTTCGAGCCGAAGACGAGCTCACCAGGTGAATGGACGGCGTGGATACGAATATACATCACGGTGGACTCCACCCGTCCAAATGGCAAATGGACGGCGTGGATACAAATATTCATCACGGTGGACTCGACGTTCCCGTGGACGGAGTGGATATACTGGGTCCCATCGTCCCATGGACGGTATAGATGAAACACATACATTGTGCGGACCCATAGAACTTGCTGACGTCCAACACAGCAGGTGGGCCCCACCTTTTGGACGGTATAGATGAAACACGTACAGCTTGTGTGACCACAAAGCTGCTGACGCCAGACAGCTGGCGGACCCACAGAACTTGTTGACGTCCGCCCAACAGCTCTATGCTGCTGGATGGACGGCTTGCACATGTGCATGGAATGTGGTCCCACCGTCCTGTAATCTGGACGGTGCAGACCTGGATTGCATATCAAGGTGGGTCCCACGTGGCCCACCACATATGGTATGTTACATATATGTATATAAATATATATAATATTATATTATAACTCTCCAGCTACTGATCGCTGCAAACGTCCAGGCCCTGGACGGCCTGGATTTTAAACACGTACACTACGTGTTGCTATCACGGGTGGACGACGTGGATTCACACGTACGGAAAGGGGGTTTTACGTCCATCACCTGGACGGCACGGATGAAACACATATTTCTGGTGGGTCCACAACTGGACGGTGTGGAGCAAATCCCACATCATGGTGGTTCATGTCCAAACGCTGGACGGTCTGGACGATCTGGATAAAACACCACGTCATGGTGGGCCCCATAGAGATGGACGGTGGGGATTAAAGTTGTCAGAGGTGGGGCAGCCCTGCACCGTCCAAGTCATCTGGACGGTGTGGATGAAACAAACCCATCACACGGTGTGGCCTTCAAGCCTTGCTGACGCTACCAGCAGCTACATAGCTGGGTGAAGTACCCCAGCCAATCAACCTCCAAGGTGGGTCCACGTGTCATCAAGGTGGCCCCACGTGCTATGCATGTGCGATGGGGGTATAAATCACATACAATTAAGGTGGGTTTCACCGTCCAGCTTGCTGGACGGTGCAGATAAAACTCATCAATCATGGTGGCCCCTGATGGATGGTATGATTACAACACATACCTCATGGCCAGCCTACAAAGCGTGCTGGCGTTCATGGACGGTCAGGATATTCATCAGGTGAGCTCCACCGTCCATTGCTGTACGGTGGACAGTATGGGTATAAGACTTACGTCCACGGGCTCCACATACTGGAGATGGATGAACGGTGTTGCAGGTACCTCGTGATCGGGCTCTAACCGATGTCATTCAGCTGAGAGCTGCGTGGCCCCACTGAAATTACTGACATCAATACCACAACAGCTATACGTTGTTGTGTAACCGTGGGACCTACAGAACTTGCTGGTTGTCAGTACAACAGCTACTACTGCATGGTGTGGCCTGCTCGCCCACCATCCAGATGAATGGTTGGGTTATAATGCATAAATCAAGGTGGCCGACGGCTGGACAACACCTATCCCAGGTGGGTACCACCGTCCAGTCCATTAGGACGGTGTGAAAATAACATATACATCACAGCGGACCACACATGAGGACGGTGTGGATCAACATCAAGGTGGGCCACAAAATGGAAAGAGAGAGAGAAGCACCCACCTTAAGATCTCCTCTTCCTTCTTCCGCCAATGCTAGAACTCCAAATGAGCAATTTCAACGGTCGGGATCAAACTTCGATGGTAGATATGGGAGATAGGAAGTGGGCCATACTATTTTCTCCCCCATGGAAGTCATGGACGTGGGTTGCTTGGAGAAAATGAGGGAGAGAGAGATGAGAGAGAAATTGTTGTAAGAGGGAGGATGGGACGTGAGTGACGGATAGGTGTACTTGATGGGTGGAGAGAGAGAGAGTGTGTGTTGACTTTAAAGGCTGCTTGGGGATGGGTGAAAGGTGATGTGTACTTGACATGAGGTGATTGATTGATTGATTGAAGTGACAAGTCATAAAGATTCCTTGGCCGCGTGGCGTTTCTCTTGAACTAAACGTGGGCCCACATCTCCTGGCCTGGGTATCGTCTCGGCGCGGGAGACGCGGCATCGGAACCGCGGCGACGGTGTGGTCGCTAGGGTACTAGTCTTGGGTTAAGTTCACTCGGGTTGACGGTGTGTGACTCAGGGTCGCGCGCAATTGCCGATTAAAGGTCGAAGGTTGCCGAAATTCATCAGGAAAGATCGCGGGACCCTACGGAACTGTACGATCTAGGATACGGGTCTTACATCCTACCCGTTCAATGAACTTAGCTTTGATACCACTTTGTTAGGGGCCTTGCACAAAACCTTGGGATCTAGCCTTCCGAAACAAACCAGAATTATGAAATAATAATGTAATGAACTAAATCAAAACATAAACCACACGACACCAGAGATTTTTACGTGGAAAACACTCAAAGAGGTAAAATCTACGGGACCTCGTCCAGATCAACAATCCACTATAAAGCAGAACGTTACAACCGATCACAAGCACACACCACTTGGATCAAACCTTCTTCACTCACGCAGGAGTGGATAAACAATAAGAGAATAAGAGAAAACGGAGAGATCTCACCGATCATGAGGACGTAGAAGTGCTAAGACGTGGACTGTGAATTAGATCACCTCTACGAGTAGAATCTCTCTTCTACAAGCTTCCTCTCTCTCTCTCTCTCTCTCTCACACACACCTTTTGATAGCCCTAAGCCCTCTTAGAAAACCTTTAGGAAACTTAGAATGCCCTGTAATACACCCCAATCCCGCATACACCCCTTTATATAAGAATAGAAATAGGTAGAATCCAAATAGGAAACAAAATTCGCAAAATCTGCGTTTTCGCAATCGCATTTGCGGAACTCGTCGATGATATCGACAGTCTCTCGATGACAGCATCGATATTATCTGAAGGTCTCTCAATGATATTGAGACAGGACAAAAACTGTCCAGCGACCAAGGGTGGAAATTCCAACAATTATTGATGCCATCGAGCCACTCTCGATGATAGCCTCGATATCATCTAAAAGTCTCTCGATGATATCGACAGGACAAAAACGATCCAGCAACCAGCAGTAAAAAATTATGCAATTATCGATGATATCGAAACCTGTTCGATTTCATCGATCCCAACAATGAGGAGAAAAATCCCCATAAAAAATAATAGTCATAATGACTAATTTTCGATCAACAACTTCCATAACAGTTGATTGCAGCCAATAACGACCGGTAATGGTCAATTAGTTATGGTCATGAGATGGGTGTCAATGGCCGAAGTTGATTGATAATAATTGTTACGTGTATTTGGTGTGATATGAGAGGTCATGTCACTTAATGGGCCACCTATAACTAAGAGAGTGGCAAAACAGTTACATAACTACCCGTAATTAATAGAGTGGTAAAGTGATTACATAACCACCCATAAGTGGGAAGGTGGGAGAGCGATTGCACAATCGCTTCACATCATCTATAAATAAAGCTAAACAGAGTTCTTATGTGGGATGATGCTAGAATTAGCAAGAGCTATTGTAATGTTCCTTATTCGTAAGGTTGCTAGGCAGCACGCGACTACTCTACTATGCCACCAAGGCAAATTATATGTGGTTATGCTGCCACACTGCTATGTCATTACGGTAAATTATATGCGACCATGTTGCAATGTCATTACGGTATACGTGGTTATGTCATTCAATTGATATACAACTATGCTATTACGCTCTATGTCATTGTGTTGTTGCATCGCTACGATGCCACACTGGATCACGATCTTACACCAGACAATCATCATTGTTTGTCGACATAATCATCATCCTCCACTTGATGACTTTGTTGCTATGAAGCTTAGTCTATATCGAGCAGTGAAAGAAATATCATTTTCAATAATTGATTGTAAGTTCGGTTACGGTAAATTATCAATAAAATTATTTTAAGCTTTAAGCCCATTATTTCTTATTTCTTCATTATTTTATCGTTGAACTACGGTTGCAATCACACGAATATCATAATTACACAAATATTGAAGTACTTTCAATCAAAAGAAAAAAACTCATTAGAAGTATGAATCCTCTCATTCATAAATCGCCCGATCTCTTTTATAGGTAGTTGAATAGGTGATCGAATTGCTAAGTTCTTGATTATATACCGCTAGCGGTCTCTTTGTCTGTTTCCATGCTTGGAATCATTGGCATTCAATTCGAAACCGAACCACATCCCGTTCTAGCACGCCTGTGCGTTAACGACCAAATTTTGAGCCAAACAGCTGTCATTTACAACCAATAGATCAATTTTCTAGTAATTCAATAATTAGCGGTATATAATTTGCTTCTTGTCATTTTTCTTGACCAGTATTTAAGATTGATTAACAAGGGCCACATAATTTTTTTGGTTTACGGAGGGGTGTGAATTGAATATGGGAATGCAAAAAAAGATCCACGCGGATTCAACCGGTAGTACAATTACCTATCTATTTGCCAAGAGCATCATGAAGTAATATACCTTAAAAAAAAAAAATAAAAAAAAAATCTTAGTCTTCACGAATTTGTTAGTGTGGTGCCAGGTTCCATGGGTGGGTGTGAACCCAGTCTTTTCCTGTCTTTATTATAAAAACCAGTCTCTCTTTCCCACGGGGATCGTCCATGGGTTATATCAGTCCAAACAGGCCGTAAGCAAGCAAACCTCGTTATTTAAATCAAACGCGAGGGAACAACGAAAAGACGAGGGGAAGGTGTAAGCCCGCCAACCAAGCCATGGACGCGGCACCACATATTCTAGACATCCCTCTCCCTACTGACCGTCGATCTCACCTCCATCTCCTCTCATCCGTCCGTTCCGTTGTCTTCCACACTTCGTCTCCTTCCGAAGCCACCATTCGCGGCGCCATCCACGCCCTCTCCCTCCATTTAAACCGCTGCGACGAACACGACCCCATCCATCTCCACCAAACCCTCAATCTCCTCACACACATCTCCCTCCTTCACCCTAACCTCTCTCCCCTCGTAATCGACACCGTCCATTCCTATCTCCGCCATCGATGGCCCACAGCCCGATCCGACCGTCTCATGATGGACGCCCTCGCGGCAATCATAACAGTATCAGGCCACGGCCGCAGCAGAAGTTCACTGTCCACGATGGAAGGGAGCATCATCATCTCGCTGCTGTCCAGTCCGATCGCAGCCGTCCGTTTACGGGTTCTTAATCTGATGGCGCAGATACTGAATGTGGATTCGGATACGAATTACGCGCGCGCGTTTTTGGGGTTTCTGAAGGATCCGTATCCGCTTGTGAGGAGAGCTGCTTTGGATGGATTGGCTGGTTTTGCCAAGTTGAACGGTGCTGGGATGTGCAGTTTGATGGGGGAGGGAATGTATGATCGTACAGTCAAGCTTCTACTGGACCTAGATGAGATCGTGAGACTGGGCGCGATTCGATTGGTTAGAGATTGATTTTTTAGTATCTTGCCGTATGAGTTCTTTTTGTTTCAGGAAAGATCACCTACCACCAGCTGTAGGTTAGCTTAAGCTACAGCCGTTGTCGGCCCACCATGAGGCCGTTCCAATTGTCATCTGGGACGCACATCAACTTTCCATTGTTTCTGTACATGGTGGCTGCATGGTGATCGGACCGACCTGATTTTGGACGATGATCTTCATGTCAGGCCCGACTCTTGCATGGACCTGATGCTGCACACAACTGACATGCTGGCACATGGGACTGGCTGTAGCTTAAGCTAATGTACGACTACTTGTAGGCAATCGCTACTCTCTCTCTCTCTCTCTCTCTCTCTCCTCATTGCACTTGGAATGGATCTATCATACAATTGTGCAAATTGGATGATCTTAGCCACTCATGTTGGTGGATTTTTCCCCCATGAACGATGGATGCTGCTGCATTTTCTCCTATTGGTCATTCATTTGCTGGACACTGATTGGATGTCCAAGATTATTTGATGAGATTTTTATATATCAGTACCTTAGGAATTGGGCATTTGCATTTGGGCACACAATGAAATCGTCTATGCCATAAGCTACTGGCTCATTCATATTTTTTGCATCCTGGTACTTTTGGTTAGATATATCTTACTTTTGTTTTTATTTTTATTTTTTAATTATTTTTGGAAGGTAATTACTTTTGTTAGTTTAAGTAGCTGATTTATTTATTATTATTATTTTTTTGTTGTAAATGATGAAAATCTGTGTGTTTTACAAGTTACTACAATAATGTAAAGGAAATGTGCAATGATTACAAATTACTTGTTTCTTGACAACAACTACATTTGATTGCCAATTCCTGTCTTTGGTTTATTGGTGGTAAAATCGTAATGATGATGACATTTTTACATTATGTTGATGTTAAATCATCACCAAAATACACTAATGTTACTGTTTGGATTTGAGGTTTTTCCTGTAATTACACGAAAAGGTGCAATTATTACAAGCTAGTATTGTCTTGTCTCCTGAATACAGTTTGGTTAGGCAGTGGTAAAATCGCAATGATGACACAATTCTTTTGCATTACCAGGAAAATGGGCAAAAGAAACAGGCCCTTAAATCAGCGTGGCTTGGCAGTTCAGTCTTCTTGTATACCACTTTTGACTTTAGGAAAAGAGAGGACTGGTTTCATAGTCTGCATGACTGGTCTAAAATATTATCTTATGGCAAACCATTGTGGGTCCATGCTTGGTGATTGTGATCACTTGATGTTGAGGGTCCCATTGCAAGTGGGCAGCAACACCAGATGAAATGATAACACTCTGTCTATAATGAACAAAGCCCTGATTAGCATTAGGTTATAATCAATTAAAATAGTTGATTAGTTAGTCCCACTGTAGATTGCTGTACCGTGAAGATTGCTCTACCGAATGACCTTAAACTCTTGTCAGTTATCAGCTGCAGGCTTGACTAATGCTTATGTGGGTGGGATCGAGTTATAACTCAATGAAAACATAATCTGACTTTAAATCAGGTTAGAGAAATCAAACTCAAACTGAGTTGACCCAACCCAAGTTAAAATTGGATCGGACCGGTTGGGATCTGATTGAGCCCAGCCTAAGTTGCAGCCCTAGGTTTTGTTCATGCCATGTCGGCGACGGGCTCCACATGATGTGGGATCTTGTACTTTCATGCCATGTTGGCAAGTGCTTTATGGGTGGGGTTTCCATTCTTCCTGTGTGGAATTGGAGTGTGGTAGAGCAATCGCTCCATAGTATATGTGACATAGCGAAGGGGCGTTACTTGATACTCTGACAAAGTGTCAAGCTTGATATGCAGGCATTGAGAAATTGCACAAGTGACATGATTAGCTCATTGTGGAATCCGCTCTCTAAGGCACATCCTAATATCATATTGGTTGAATAATCCTGGCCTCAGATTTATTGATACTTGTTGAAATAGGTCTGTTGGACATTTTTCATTTTAACTACCCAATAAATGCCCATCAAGCACCTTTGAAAGAAAAGAAGAAGCCCACCAGTCCATAGTAAGATAATTATATAAGTGTAATTTTAGTTCATGATAAATCTAAATTGGGGCCTGTGATTTAGACACTTCAATTAGAATTACCCGTATGACACATATGCAATTTCTAAGTGCCTGTGTCTCATCCATTACACTTTTTTAGAGTATCAAAGTTTTTCTCACATGCAAAAGGGTTTCGCTACATATACAAGATACCATCTACATGCTCGTGCATGTGCCGTCATGGACCGCATGTGCAATATCTAACCCGTCCATCAGATGATCTGTTTTGTAGATGTCTCCCCCAATTAAAGATCTCGTGAACCCATCAGGTGGGCCACTGTGCTAGAAACAGTTGCATGGGTGAGAAATTCCAGCCTGACTATTGGACCAACCTGATTTTTGGCCTAGAAGATAATGCAGGGGCATTTTCACACCAGACTCAGGTGGGGTAGCCTGTGGGATGCAGGGGCACACTTGGGGTGGGTGACCCGTGTGAGGCGGGCCCCACTTGTGTGAGGCGGGTGGCTTGTGTGAAGTGGAACCCATGTGAAGTGGGGCCCACGAGGGGGGTTTGGCTGAATTTCTAACCCATGGGATGTGGGGCCTGGGCTATGAGATAAATGGATTAATTCACCATGCTCTATCAGTTCGAGCTTTTAGAGCAAGTGGTTAATTGTCTTGCATCTGAAGATCTACAGTGGTACCCCTCTGATGAATGAATTGGATGTTGTACTTGTGTTACCACACACCAACACATGTGGCGTGTGTAGGAACTTCCTAATACACAGTGCGGACTTAGAAAAGTGACAATATCTTAGAGAAAACTTTTGATACACAGGCAGAGTGCGATGGATGATACACAGGCTCACAAACCATACAGGGGCAAAATATAATTCAAATTCTATCATTCAGGTATTGTACCCACTTCATATGTTTATAAAAACAACATACCTTTCTGGAACAATGCTCTAACCAGCTGATTGGTTGATATCTAATGGACAATCATGCTTGTTGCCATTTCATACATAAGGATGTTTTTGTGCTTTACTAAAGTGAAAAACAGCCACATAAATTAACAGCCCTTAGAGAAATCTAACAGAAGGTACCTGGATGCAAAAAACCTGAATTATGAAGGTACCTTAAAGCATTACAGCTATAATTATGTACCGGAATGCAAACATCCAATTACTAGGGCACTTTTATACAAAAATTGCTTATTTGATTGATGTGATTTTTGGGCTGTGGCCCATCATGGTGGGTTCCACATTTTTACACCAGAGAATGCTATTGTTGAACTTTTGGTTAATGCACAGTCAACTGGCTTGTACTACTATAAAATTGTGAAAATTGGACTGTGTTAACCGTTGCAATTCATAAGCAATGAATTTTGCTCGTTGATGTGTAGCTCTGCCATTTTTCATTTTATCAGTCCCCTTTCAGATGATGAGCGGACACTCATGCTTGTTTGATCAATGCATTTTTGTGGCCATTGCCCGATCCACGGAAAGGCCTCATTTTTTTTTAAAAAAATTTTTTTTTTTTTTAAATTAATTAATTATTTAATTTAATACCACTTGGTTTATCTTTACAGTTTGATAGAAACTCTTCGTTAGAAGCTATCTTTTCTATTGTATGCTTGTTGCTGCTTAGCATACGATGCTGCTCCAGCCTCCAATTACTTGATTGAGAATTCCATTCTCATGTATGGAGTTACTGTGATGTGCCGTAGTTCAACTTTATGAAATGAGTGAACTTGATTTCGAAATTCAGGTCAGCGAGTGGGGGCAAATTTTAGCTGATGCAAATTGTGAAGTGGATAACAAAGAGCAATTAGATGAAATATTTCTTCAGGTACTACCCCCCAATGACCATGCTTTGTTATGAAATTCTTTCATCTTCTCTTTATCTTCTCTAAAGCAAGTGGTTGCAGTACTTCTGCCAACCACTAATTATTATTTGGTGCGTTTGATCATTACAGAACTTTTTGAGTGCAATCTCATTGTTTTAATGATCGGAGAGGTTTTGATGCCCTGTACCATATATAGTAGAATCTTTGATGCTTGGTATGCTAAGCTGGGTTCTAAATCCATGCACCCAAATTCCAAAAGAAGTAACAAAATGTTATGCTAAAACACACCATATCATGTAAATTCAAATTGTAGCAAATACGAAAGCCATCTATTTATTGGCACATAGAGAGACCATATTTATATTCCATGCAAGCATAAAAGAAACATCACAGTAGAGTTCCAAGTTGAAAATGTAAAGCTCATAAAAGGCTCATAAACATCTCTTAATGCAACACATTTTGTGGATCCACGTGTAAAACCACTACTCTTCCCATCTGATTTTTTGAATGTGGTTGACAAATGACAATGGTTAATTTTTAATCCTTGAAGATATGCTTATTAATTGCATATGTCATGAGAAAGTTGTCATTCACAACAGAGGGGAGACTGTTTGGATTCTTTTGTTAGGCCAAGGTGACATGTCATTTTAAAACCAGGTCTCCAAAATTAAAAAAATATGATACTTCTTGAAAGATCCAGACAACTGCTATTTATCTACAGTCAGCACTGCATTGGATCCTATGGGACCAGTCAGGAGACACTGAATGCTGTCTCAACATTTGCTATCCAATAACTGCTCAAGTGTGGTCATCATTAACCCACTATGTGTAGTCTGCTCTACATGTTGCATGCAAGTGGAGAAAGATTCCTTGACCCATTAATCATGCTCCTAGTTGAAAGTGCCTACAGCTGACACATAAATGTACCTACCTTTCTTATTACAAAAGCCACTGGGGGTATCGGTACATAGTTTGCCACTACAACATGAAATAAATACGTGACAGTTACAAATGCACTTGATGACCTGAGTCATCAAGTCAAACGAATTGTGCTCGAAAGAATGAACACGCTTGTTAAACGAAGTCACTGAGACCAAACTCTGAATAATTACTCCAAAAAGAAGCACCTCTGGATGAGTCATTCCTTCTGACCTGAATGGACTCCAAATGAAGCAGCTTCGGATGAGTCAAATTCACAGCAACTGGTCCTCGCTAACAGATACCTCTAGCGCCAATTTACCACAAATACTTCATTTCATTAAAGTTTACATAGTTTTTAAGAATATTAACTGCTACGTTTCTTAGCCATATATTAGGATCTATTGTTTTTTGTAAAAATGAAGTCTTAACAATCTATTTGTGGTGTAAGAGTGTAGGTCATGCTAAAGTTTGAGAGTATTTATGACATACACTTGAAATGGGTTTCTTTCCCTAAAGAGGCAATCACAACTTTTATAGGTTAATTTATGGCTGTCTTATCTGGTAATTGGAGTTATAGGGTCTTGCTTATTAGCAAACAATTAGTTTGCTGCACATTTGGGGGCTGTGGTTCAGTGATCCAAATTGTTGACCCGATGGGCTACACAGCGGAACCTGAAAATATCCCAGATTGGACCATCCCAACCCTTTGATCAGTGGACAACAAATAGGCGATTTAGAGAAAAGTACAGCAGTGGTGCACGTTTACTGTGGAAAAGGCCAAATATTGAAGGGTCAGGGCCTTTCCTATCTGAGATATTTTTGTGTACCCAATTCATGGCGGTTTCTATCAGATTCAGATGAATGGCTGAGATCACTGAAGCATGGATCCGTCATATTCATAATCTTGCACGTTGAGAAACTGTGGATTACTTACTGGTGAGTAGGAACCTATAGATCCTCCTAATAATTTGTTTCTACTCAAATCTTTGAACTAGTTTTTTAAAAGTGTATAAAATCCGTTTTTCCACTATCTCTCATATCCTAACTGCTTCCAGCTTTGCTCAATGGTAAGAGACATGAGTATGAAGGTTAGAGTTGAAGCTTTTCTTGCCCTTGGGAAAACCAGGCTCGTATCTGAGGATGTACTGTTGCAGTCCCTATCGAAGAAAATATTAGGCAATCAAAAAGAAAGAAAAAGTATAGGTAAACCCATTGGAAAAGAATCTGCACTTTCCACATCAAGTGCTGCTGGTGCTTTTGTACATGGGCTCGAGGATGAATTCCATGAGGTAGTTTTGGCTGCAATTAGATTGTATTTCCTTGAGGAACCATGCAATCCTGAACCTGAGTGTATCCTAGATTCTTAGCATCCTTGGGTTTTCATGTGAGTGGTGCCAGTAATTCAATGATCCAGATCATTGATCTGACATACCCCACCATGGATGGGGGACACTGGAAATGTCTCCTTGATGAAAGTGATAGCTTTGATTTGTGGATGGGTAAAAAAAGCATTCAACTGCAAGGTTCCCATTCAACTGCAAACAAGCCAAAGATTGGTTGCTTAGGATTTCCAATCTGGGGACTTTTGAGTCTTGTCCATCCTAGTTTGGCCCATCGTATCAACGCTCTGAGTCTGGACCACTGAAACATGGGATCCACTTATACAAAATGGAAATAGAAGGATCTATGCATATTCTCGGGTTGAGGATCATATGGTTCATATTTTTTCATAGACTTACTATTCCAAATGCACCTTCTTAAAGGTACGGAGAGCTGCCTCTGCTTCCTTGGGATCACTTGCAATATTCTCTATCCAGTTTGCCGATGATGCCTTAAACTTATTGATGGACATATTAAATGATGATACCTCGGTTGTTCGGTTGCAAACTTTGAAAACAATGTTCCATATGGCATCATACGATCATCTGAAAGTGCAAGAGAAACACATGCACATGGTATGGTCCTTTTACTGTAACTTACAAGGTCCTATGTTTGAATGCAGATGTAGAATATTAGGGCAGTACTTTAACTGTGGATTTTAGTAACTAGTGCTAATGTTTCTGAATTGGATTCTATTTGTCCTCTCTAATTCAGAAGTTTTCCTTCATATGAATTCATGCATGTGAAACTCTGTTAGAAGTTTTCCTTCTTCCTTCATATGAAGTCACGATCCACATGCTATCTCTTTTCAGTACTTGTAGAAGTAGCACCACTGGCAACACCTAGGTGATGGAAAATGGTCTTTCTCCCATTTTATATCAGTTTAGTTCGAATTTCGATTGAAAGTTAATTGACATTGTGAGTTGATATGTTGCATAAGAAAGACAAGGTTTGAGAAAATCCAAAATACTCTTATTGTAAAATGGTAAAATTCATCTAATGCCACATCTATTTCTTTGATTGAATAGTGTCTCTTGAAAAGCTCTAATGTTAACTTCGATTTGTCTCCCGTGAATCAACTACAAATACTTATGTAATGCACCACAAAACAGACTAAACTGTTGTAACGAATAAAATCATCGTCATCATCATCTCTCTCTCTCTTTTTATATTAAAATTTTATTAATCATCTTGCTCATATTAATCTTCATCCTCATCATTATCATGAAGATATATGTTTTTTTGGTCTCTAGCCTTAGGGCTCGATTGGGAGCGCTTGTAAATAGAAGTAAATGGGAAATGGATTTGGAGGTAAATGAATTGGGAGTAAATAGCTTACAAAGTTGTGTTTGGATGGGAGTAAATGAAATGCATTTGAAATCAAAATATTCTATTTGGATGTGAGTAAATGGGAGGAATTGGAATGTATTTGAATTTTTCAATATATTCACAGGAATATATGTGATATCCCAAATCAGCTTGGATATCCCAAATCAGCTTGAATATCCCAACTTAGTGTACATGTGTGATATTTAATAGAAGGATTGTAATAAGCCCATTGAAATATATACTTTAGCCAAAAAATGAGAAAATTTTGAGTCTCAGGTAGGCCACAAACTTGTCAATGTTTTTTAACCATCCATTTAGATGGCCATCCTTTGGACAGTTTGGATCATTCTTTTGGTGTGATTTTAGTGATGTAGCCGATATTTGCTTTGTTTTGGAGTATCATTAGTGTGACATGTGTATGGCGGACATGCGCATAGCAACACCTTTGTTTACATGTGCGAATCTCCAAGGGGGCTCAAGGCATTTCACCCCATTTACTTCCAAGAGAGGATTTCATTTACAAGCACATTTACTCCCATTACATTTCATTTCATTTACATGCATTTACTTCCATCCAAACACACCTCAAGTACCAATTACCTTCATTTACTCCCAATTCCACCTATTTACCTCCATGTACTCCCATCCAAACGACCCCTTAATAAAATTCATCATCTTTCAAAAAAAATAAAATAAAAATCACAAGGACCTATGTGCAACTATTTGGTTTTATCAATCCTGTTTTGCCGATCTATCCTAGGCCCTACGGCTACCCTCAATAAGTGAACAAGCTTTCATAATCCTTTATGTTACTTGAATTGAATTTTGTTAGATATTCTTCTCAATGTCTTTTCATGCCCTTCAACCCTAAGCAATTTTCCCCTCCTCACGAGTGCTGTATCTAGACTTCATCGCACATGATTGAACATTCTCAGTATGCTTTTTAATGTTTTATTTCCTATTTGGAGTACTCCTTGGTTGCTTCAGATGACCTCATTTTTAATTTTATCCTTCCTGTAAAATAGTGGAAAGAGATGGATTAGAGAAGAAGAAAGAGATAGAGAAGGGAAGAGAATGTAGAAAGTGGATAATGGGTTGAAGTTAAGTGTTTACACCTCTCCTCTCCTTCTTATATACCATGAAAGTTTCACAATTACAGAAATGTCATTAATAACAAAAGCAAAAATCCCCTCTTATGTCCTAGACCAAAATAACCCATTTAAGTGGGCCCATGTAGGCCCATATCACATTCATTAACACTCCCCCTCAAGTCGGAGCATAAATATTATCTAGGCCAAGCTTGGAATATATGTGTAGCTTGAGTGGAATGAAGTGAAGACATCATCAAGTTAGTCCTGAGATTAAACATATGAAGTGGAGATTTTGCCTTCGGAAACATTCTTACGTTTGGAGTGACGATCAATTTTTATGTATTTAGTCCTTTCGTGATAGACTGGATTGTTTGCTATGTGTGAAGCAGCCTGATTGTCACAAAATAACTACACATGTATGTGTAATGTAAATCCCATTTCATGTAATAATTTCTTGATCCACATTAACTCACAGTCACAAGAAGAATGAGCCATTTCTTTGTACTTTGCTTCAGTACTCGATTGGGCCACTACATTCTGCTTCTTGCTCTTCCACATGACTAGACCTCCTCCCACAACTGTACAATATCCATAGTGGATTGTTTATTTGCTAAGGAACCTACCGGTCTGCATCTTAATATCCCGTGATCCAAAGATGACCATTCCATTTATAACAAAATTCCTTTACCTAGTGTTCCTTTCTGGTAACGCAAAATTCGAATAATTGCTTCCATGTGAGATACTTTTGGAGAACTCATGAATTGGCTTACCACACTTGCTACATATGATATGTCCGATTGAGTAATGGTTAAATAGATAAGTTTTTCAATTAATCTTTTGTGCCTCCTCCATTGTTGTCAAATCTGACCGCATATGCGCATACTGTGGATCAGAATCTGGCAAGTATGCCATGGCATGCTTTAATATGCTAGCGCATATGTGATCACATACCGCATATGTGATTGCGTATTTACCAACAGTCAACTTTTTTTTTTTTTTTTTGGTGCACTTTTGTTTATAAATAAGCATTTATATCCCATCCATTTTCACTATTCTTTACTCCAAAGCTCTAAATCTCTCGCTTTATCTCTCTTACTCTATTCTCTCTACAACTATTTCAAGTATGTTTATTTTTTCTATTTTGCAAGTTGTGCTTGTTTTTTTTATAAATTAAGTTGTAAGTTGTAACTTAAAGAGTAGTTTCGAGTTATCCATTTATTAATAAAATTTATATTTTGAAGTTTTTTAATAATTAATTCTCTCTTAATGTAGCTTGTTGATTGTTTTGTTAAAATTTATGTAAATCTAATATAAGTAATTAAATATATAACTTAATGAAACACTCAAAATATAACAAAATAAGTAAAATAACCCAATCCAATCATGTGTACTAATTAGGCAAGTTTTTCCTCCTTTTTTTTTTTATATTTTCAATTATTTTTTTCAAAAAATAAAAAAATATGCAATGGCACGTGCAATTATGCAATCCTCCTCATATCCTTCATTGCATCTCCTTGATCACTGATAACCTGGTGATTAGGATCGATTGGAGTGTCAATTGGGTTGGTCCTAAGAAGATCCGTTTCCATGAGTAAAATTCATAACAATTTTCCATTGAGATAGATTAACTCCTTCGGATCTGGCCACTTCTATACCAAGAAAGTATCAAAGACGACCCAAATCTTTTATAAGAAAATGTTGTTGGAGATGTTTTAGTTCTTCAATCCCCTTGTTGTGCTTCCAATGACAATAATATGATCCACATATACTACAAGCACAATGAGACTAAAGATACCCTTATGTACAAAAACTGAATAATCAGCAGGGCTTTGAACAAAGCCATAGTGTAACGCCCTGAAAATCGGGGTCGAGTAGAAGCTCAGCTCCCGAGTTCCAACGCATCACTTATGCAACATAGATAATGATGATTGAATGTTGTTCGTATTAGTGCATTAAACATGAGTGAGATTATACCAAATCAGCATATCATACTCCAGAGACAGTTAAATTACGCAAGCGGAAGACTGTGATAGATATATAAAATATATAAACTGTTGTAAGTCTCCAGAGTGTGAACATGTTACCAGGTTAAATATATACATGTATACTCCAAAAATGAACAAAATGAATATACATGGGTGTTCCAAAAGTGCAAAATAACAAGTGTAATGACATCTAATCAGCAACCCTGTAACCCCGTCGATCAACACATGGTCTACATAGACTCGCTTGATAGCTGCTTATAGGAGAAACCCTCCTCATCATCATAAAAGTTCGGCTCCCCTTCGTAAGCATCGCCATCATCTGAAACTAAAATAGGGTCTGGTTGGTGTTTAAAACACCGTCCCGTAACGTGGGAGTGAGTGATCAACTCAGTGGAACTATAAGGTAAAGGTTAACATGTTATCAATTTAATCAAGCAGTAATGATAAAGTAATACAATCAAGCCTCCCTAAGTGCTCTGATTAATGCAAATATGATATGTATCAATGATGCATGCCCTCGCCTACACTCCCTCAATGTCTTCATCTCACGGCACGCATGACAACCTCCCGAAAGTGCTCTTCCTCGCCAAAGCACATGCAGTGCGGTGCATGCTCATGTTAGCCAATACTTAATTAGATTGATTCATACAACAGTGTTGGGAAGCTCAGGTACCTCCCTTATATTAATTCCCAAATAATGATCCATTCTAGGGTCGTCAGTCCTAGCAAATCTCATACGATGTTGCGGTTCTAGGTCACTACAAAGGGCTCGTCACCTGATCAATGTAGGCCTAGTTTATACTCTAGTTGCTACGGAAAGACTCGTCGCCTCAACGCAGTCTCAGAGTATGCTCGAGGTCACTACAAAGGGCTCGTCATCTGATCAGTGTAGGCCGACAGCTCGAATACAGTGTCCCATACTACTGTATTCGGCTCACAAGGCGGTGTTGCTCACTAGTCACTACGAGGAGGCTCGTTGCCCCAGCGTAGGCCGACAGCTTGACCACAGTGTCCCATACCACCATGCCTGGCTCATAAGTCTTAGCGGATCGAGGTAATAAGGTTTAAACGGGATTTTCACTAGTGAGTTTGGTATCTTAGGTTCAAGTAATGGCGTCCATACATGGTGAACATACATCAGGTCAATCGGGTTACTCGACAAGTTCAATTGGTACGAGCGTAAGCTGAATTAATCGACCTGAAGCACTAACCACTGTCGACAATCATCGTACGACTCAGATTCACCGAACGCATCAACTGTGGTGAGACTAGCTCGGCCACTCAAACAGGAATTGTTACTGATTGCCTGGACTACGTCGTAGTCCCAAACACATTATGATGGAAGAAATTGTACATGTGGTAATCATACAACACTTAACCATTGCAACCATGGATAACATTTGAAAATACAATGAAACACATATAACATACCATGTTACGTATACATATTCTACTCGAACACACCATATAGATTTACAGCTACTTGAAGGAATTTATGTACATAGCTAAGGTGGTTGAGAATCCTATCTCAACTACCTTATTAACTACAATTCATCTAGCAATAACTCATTCAGGCATTTTGTCAAACACGTAGACTACACATAATCGACATACATGATGTATGTTGATTTCAACATATAATAAGGCAAATCCTTTCACCGAGGAGTTGTCTAATACACATCAATCACGTTCTTATATTCCATACACATGGCAGGCACAAATCATGAATCCATATTCATTCAGTCATTTTAACAAACACTTAGACTACACACTATAACATACATGACGTATGTTGGCCATAACATGTATTAGGGCAAGTCCTTTCGCCAATGAGTTGTCACGAATACAACAGGCATATATCCACGACGGATAATCATGGCAAGCAGGGATTCAAATTCCATACTCATTCAATCATTTCTACAAACACTTAGACTACACATTTCAACCTACACGATACAACTCAGTTATAAGCTATATTAGGGCAAATCCTTTCATAAGGAGTTGTCACGTATTTAACAATCACATGTTCACGGTGAATAATCATGGCAAGCACAAAACCAAATTCCTGACATATCCAGTCATTTCAACCTACACATGGATTAGCCTATATTCAACATAGTTCAATCTAACTGTAAAGCGAGGGAAACAACATATTTAACATGTGAAACGACAGCCCAGTCGGTTATAAATCATTAACCGACATTGAAAGCCTTGAAAACCATAACCTATACGTTTATAGTTCGCACCTTTCGCCGGTAAACTCGTAACGGATTCAGTTTGAACACTCCGCCTTCGTCTATGACATAACGACAACCTATAGTATGAAATAGGTTAGCTATTTCATCACATACCCTATCTGAATCCCTAAAACAGATTAGGGTTAAGATTTCTTACTTGAAAACGGAATTAGAATCGCCGGAATAGCGATACGGTAGTGGTAGCTAAGCACGTGGAATGGCGGGATTGAATCCCGAGAACAAACCTTAACTCTACCTCTCATTTTCCCTCTCTTTCCTTCTCTTTCTTCTCTCTTCTCTCTCTAGGGTTTAGAAATTCGTATGTGAAGGGAGAGAGAGGGTTTAAGGTCCTTATATAGGTCCAAAATCGACCTCAATGGCCCCAGGGCCATTGTATACTTAGGTTATAGCCAAAACCTGACTGTTTCGGCTCAACGGAGTGAGCCGTGCTCGAGGCCCCTTTTAACGCGGTCGGACTTAAGCTCCCTGACATTGGATCCAGGTCAAGTTAGGTTTTCGGTCCGATCGGATTTACAGATCGACCGTGGCGGACCAATTTCAGTTCAACGGTCACCGCTACTTGATCAGGGTTACAAGTACTCTGACACGTGTTGGAAATTTCCCCTGATCCGAGGGTGTAATTGGTTCAGATTCTGACGGTTAGAATCCTTAGATTTGGCCCGCAAGTGAACGACTCAATTCACTTAAGTTTCAGCTCGTTTTCTAAAGATATTCGCGTTTCTCACACACTTCGCTCCGGGCTCAAGTTGTGCAGTTCGGGATACTATTTGGACTTGATTTCCGGGATGGTAGTCAAGCCCAATAAGGCGGTCATATTCGTATAGTTTCGTAGCAATCGGACTTTCGACGCGCGGTCTAGGTCCTATACGAAGTTTCAATGTGCTCCCGAGAGCAACCGGGTTTTGAGATGGATCCTAAGTTTTTAGGAAATGTAGCATTAACGGTTCTACTCGTTTTGGGTCTTACAGATTGTATTTAAAGTGGTTCAAGCTAATTCTACTAATTATTCAGTTTAGTACTTAACTAAATTATGTCCTAATTACGACAGAATAAGGCCTTAGGGCAGGGGAGGCTGATCTTTCCAAATAACCTATTCGTTTTGTGAGATTCCATAAGGTTACTGGTAAAAAGTCCATTTTATTTATGTATTTACTATTTACAGTAAGTTTTAGTTTAAGTATTGTTCTTCATTATTTAAACTTTAGGATTTGTGTCTAATACGAAAGTACTTAGAAAAATCTGAAGAACAAGGTGGTGAAAGGTGAGATTTTAAAGGAAATGGGTTGAAAGGGAATTTGAGGCTTTAGGATTGAGTTCTGAGAAGTCAATTAAGGTATCATGATCGACTCATTGCCTAAGGACGTCTATCTCCAAGTTGGCAAAAATCCGGGGTGTTACACATAGTTTAATTCAATCTTGCTAAATTTGTCAAGTTGGAAGAGGGGTGATCCATGATTAACAACTGCAGACAGTATAATCATAATGGAATTAGATTTGGCCCTAAGAGAGAAGGTTTCACTATAATCAACACCAAGTGTCTGAGTATACCCTTTATCGACTAGGCGAGCCTTCAACCATTTAAACGTACCATTAGGATGAAACTTGATTGTGTAGACCCATTTGCAATCCACAACACTTTTACCAATCAGAAGAGTGGTAAGTTCCAAAGTGTCATTCTGATGATGCGCATCGATCTCTTCGACCATAGCTTGCTTCCTCTTATGAACAAAGCTTCCTCATATGACTTGGGAACAAAGTGAAAAGATGGGGATAAGGCAAAGTTGCGGAAATTTAGAGATAAATAATGAAACGAAACATATTTAGAGATGGAATGATCGATACATATATGCTTTCTCTTTCTTAGGGCAATATGAATATTAGATGTATTTGAAGAACTCACTGGACCATAAGTTTTTGAAGAAGATATGTTGGACGACACATTATGATCGGTTGTACCATTTGCTCGCTTTTGTCGTGAGTTGACTTTTAGTTGAGGAACAAAGTTGACTTTTAGTTGAGGAACAGTGGGAATGGTAGAGGCAATAGATGATTGAGGTTGGACGTCTTAATTGACCGTAATAGGTATGTGAACAATTTCCATATTAAAAGATTTGCTATCTTTTGATAAGAATGTGGTAGATTAAAAATAGGTAACATTTGCACATATATATTGCCTTCGAAGTGATGGACCATAACAAAGAGAACCCCTCCGTGTGCGAAAATATCCAAGAAAAATACATTTAATTGCTTAGGGATCAAATTTATCGTGACTAGACTCTAATTGATGGACAAAAGGAACATATCCAAAAACATTAGGAGGTAGAGGAAATAATGGAGTATCTGGGAACAAAACTTAGTGATGTAGGATGATGCAAAACCAACTATGTGACCGAGATTTAACTTAAAATCAAAGGACTAAATAAAATCATCAAACTAAAGTGTGATGCACATACAAACAACATGAAGCCCAAGAGATGACGGGTATGATTTGAGGCCAAATCACAGTCATAAGCCCTTTGACCAAACGAAACACTCATAAAATTGGGCCCAAGGAAGATAAAGATGTTCCGACTAGCATATGAATAATCCGGGTTCAATAGGTGAAAGTTTGATGTTTCCCGGGTTGGACCAAGGTAGTTCCAACACAAATATCTTGAGATCTAGGAATATTAAACGCAAACGGCTGAACCTGAGTTGCTTATCGTGGACAAAGGAACATATCCAACTCAAAATCAGAACAAGTGCGCCCCACACGTGTGTGTGGCAGCCACACGGGTGGCCGTACGGTCACACGTGTGGGTTGATCATGTGGTCCACGCACGAGTCGAGTCCGTTAATAACGGAAGATGGGTTTAGGTGGCCCGTAGGATCAAGTAAAATCATATCCAAGTGAAAACAATGAAAAGATCTTACCTTAGGATTGAAGATTCAAAGAGACCCACCACCTACGATTCATCAAGCATGAAGTGGAAGAGGAAGGATTTTAGGGACGAAGGATAGAGTGGATTCACACCCTCTAGGCTTCTATCCAAAGATATATCCTTCACAACAATGAAGGAAGAAGAAAATGATTCCCACAAAGCCTCCTTAAGATTTTCTCCAGACTCACATTAGGTTTAGACATCCCCACCGCACTTGCTTTACATTATTCCAAAAAATTGTTGAAATGACAATTTTGCCCATTTAGTAACAAAAGCAAAATACCTATTATGTCCTAAAAGGTAAAAAGTCTAATCTACCATCTCAAAAGCAAAAAATCTTATGTAACAACTATATGTCCATTGTCCAATCACAAACTAAAATGTCTAAATCATCAAATAACATAAAAGAATGAACAAACAAAAGGGTCCAACATAATCTAACCATCGGATGGCCCCATGATGGGACATAAAATGATCCAATGGATGGACGATCATGTAGACCATGATCAACAATGGGATGGTTTCCAAATATGGTCCATGCAATCCGTGCTTTTCTAATGCTCGCTGATGACCACTAGCGATCACCATCAATCACCTAGCCAAAGTGAAAGTGCCAATGTAGCCTGTCGACACCTAAGTCTCTGATATGTATGGAGTGATGGTAAGATGTCCGCATCACTTGGTGAGGCGATTGACCCTTTAAAACAAATGAGCGCATCTGACTTATCAGAAAATATACTATGAATACTGCACCACTCTAAAAATTCTTAGGTACGTTCATGTGAATTAAGAGAACATGAGTTATTTTAAGAAGGCGACAATTTTTTCATTTTGCAACGCCGTTTTGTTTTTGGGTGTGCGCGCATGATGTTTGATGTAGGATTCTTATTTTAGAAAAAAAAAACTGACTAAAAGCTTGGGACATGTACTCCTTGGCATTATCAAATTGAAACACATGCTTTCAAATTAAACCTATTTTGCATTTTCATGTGGAAAGTCTTCAAAATAGAAAATAATTCACATCTATCCTTCATTAAATAAAGTTATGTTGTTCCCGAATAATAATAAAAAAATGTAATAAAATACTTAAATCCAGACCTACTAGGTATTTTAACTGGACTCCAAATATTGAGTGAACAAAAGAGATATTTCTCAATACGTGGTGGAAAAGTAGCACGGTAATGCTTACTCAACTTATAAAATATTGAGTGAACAAAAGAGATATTTCTCAATACGTGGTGGAAAAGTAGCACGGTAATGCTTACTCAACTTATAAACGTCATACTCTAGACATGACATCCACGTTAAGGAAGGAATGATATTCTTAAGAATATTCACTGATGGATGACTGAGGCGACAATGCCTCAGTCATCCATCAAATTGAAACACATGCTTTCGAATTAAACCTATTTTGCATTTTCATGTGGAAAGTCTTCAAAATAGAAAATAATTCACATCTATCCTTCATTAAATAAAGTTATGTTGTTCCCGAATAATAATAAAAAAATGTAATAAAATACTTAAATCCAGACCTACTAGGTATTTTAACTGGACTCCAAATATTGAGTGAACAAAAGAGATATTTCTCAATACGTGGTAGAAAAGTAGCACGGTAATGCTTACTCAACTTATAAAAAATGAGTGAACAAAAGAGATATTTCTCAATACGTGGTGGAAAAGTAGCACGGTAATGCTTATTCAACTTATAAACGTCATACTCTAGACATGACATCTACGTTAAGGAAGGAATGATATTCTTAAGAATATTCACTGATGGATGACTGAGGCGACAATGCCATTGATAAGCTGAGATGTCTTTTTATGTTGTTGTGCTCACAACATCATGATCAATATAGGTCATCCCATCATGCTCATATCCTCCACCAAGCTCCCTCTTCGTGATTAAGTCTTGGAAAACACAATGAAGGATAGAAAGTGACACAACAATGAAGGAATTTTGTAAGTTTGCTAGTAGAGAGAAGGCTTAAGGATTTTGGAATAAGTAAAACAAAGGATAATGAAAGAAAGGGATTTTGTATGAATGGTATCCATTTCACATGCTTTGTATTGGATACCATCTCCCAAAGTGACAGAGGAGCTTGTTAATGAGCCATCAATATACAAAAACATGTTAGATTGACCTGTCATATGGTTGGATGCTCTAGAGTCAATTGATATGCCTCGTTTGCACCATGGATTCAGAATACTTGGATTGGAAATCCTCTTGATTTGGAATACCTTGGATTCCGAATTCTCCGGTTGTGTTTGGCAACCTAGAATCCCCTGTAATCTAAAATAGTTATGCACTTAATTTATATAGTATATTTACATGAGCTTGAATTTAATTACTAAATCAACTTTAATATTCCTAATTAGTGTACATATGTGATGTTTGACACAATGATTGTAATAAGCCAATTGAAATATATACTTTGGCATAAAATGATAAAAATTCCAAGCCTCGGATGAGCCACAAGCATAAGATCACAACTAAGAGACTAACCCTAGGTTTCTTAAGATTTATTTATTTATTTATTATTATTATTTTTTTAAAGCACAAGCAAGATAAGAGAGACTAATGGATAAAAGAGTACGAAATAAGAAGATTTGGAGGAGAAGAAAAAGGATCAGAAATGATAAAGCTTTCATGGCTACTGCTGTGGATTATCTGATTGATTTGGGATATCATTAGTGGACCACGTGTCCATAAAAAAAATTAGTGTTCCACACTGAAAAGGCCTAGGACTATGCCAAATTTAAAACTTTAACAGCGGAATATGGACAATAAGATAGCCTTATAAACAAATTAAAGAAAGATAGCACTATAATCAATTCACAATACTGAAATGTAAAGCAATACCAAATACTAGAACAGAGAGGTTGATACCAATGTTGTTCTAAGGACAACCTTGCACCATAAAAACCAAGGGTTTATGGCAGGACAACCTTACTAGAACAATTTAAATATCAAAAACTCAAATTGAAAGGAAATAAAGGAAATAGCAAGAGATAAATTCTAAACTATTACAACATTCCCCACAATGCTTGAAATGTAAATATTACAACATTCACATCCACACATACATCCCACAAACTTGAATGATAAAACATATAGAAATTAAACAAACATTCAAACCACAAGACACAAAGAATTATAGTGGTTCGCCTGTGTGTACACCAACTGTTAAACAACAGCCACACAACTTGCTACTCCACTCCTAATATCCTCACACAGGGGATATCAGCGTTCACTATGAAAATAGGTTTCTCAGGTTTACCTAAAACCTTCACAAATGTGTCTTTCAAATGGGCTTACACAATTCAAAAACCCCACTTTCTGAATTTTCTGGCTCTCCTTAGATAACCAACACAATGAGATTTTTCTGGCTCAATCTTAAAAGAAACCAAAAGTAATGGAAATTTACACAAATGTAAAATACCTGGATTTCTCCTTTTGTAGCAGCTCGGTAGAACCAATCGGAGTAGAAGTTCGAATATAGAAGTTCAATTGTCCAATACTCACTTTGAAATGGTTCTAGGTTCTAATTTTTTTTTTAAATTAAACCAGTTGGGCTAGCTCTATTTGAATTTGATTCCAAGAAGAAGGAATACAACAATTCTTCTTTTCAATTCAGATTGGAATACATAAACAAAATCAAATTAACAAAGCTAACAAAAAAGAATATTAAATATGCACAACGTAGCTTAAAAAATTAACACAAACTTATCTCAGAGTGAAGCCTAGAATTTTATTTGAATTGGGATGTGAAACTCTGAAATTCTTGTTCTATTTATAGATGCAGAAATCGCGTCTACGACTGGTCGTGTGGCCACCACGACTGGTCATAGGTCAACTGCATTTTGAAATTTTAAGCGCGATCGGATAAAACCGTTCCACGACTGGTCGTGACTAACCCACGACTGGTCGTGAGGAACCAGGAATGGTTGCTGGAGTTTGAGTCGTAGCTGCAGGACTGGTCGTGAATGAGTCGGCACTGTTCCTACGACCGGTCGAGCAGACTCCAGGACTGGTCGAAGCTCAACAAAAAAATTCCGAAAATTTGCAACAACTAAGGACTGGTTTTGGAATTTCTTGGACTGGTCGAGCCAGTTCTAGGACTAGTCGAACAGAGTCCAGGACTGGTCTTAGAACAGACCAAACACTTATAAAAAGATTCAATTTGAATTATGTATACAAAATGACCTACCCTAAGGTCAATCTAAGGTCATTCATACCTTGAATGTGAAGTAAGGACATTGAAACTTCATTTCTTCAGATGATGGTTGACCTTTGAAGATTATGAAACTTGAGATCTCTACAAGATGTAGCTTGAACTTGAGATCTTCAAAAGCTTGGATTTGTCGTTCTTGAGTTGTACTTCATCTTGAGTTGAACATTATCTCGAGCTGTACTTGAGTCTTGAACAAGCACTCGTCTTCTGATGCAGCTCTTGAAATATTCTGAATACTAAAGCGTACAGAAGTGGACAAAGAACTTGACCTTGCATTTCTTGAAGTAGATCACCGTTCTTAACTTGAAGCATTGATACAATGTCTTGAACATACAAATCAACATGCTACACAAGACATAGATTGTGTTTTTGGCACCACAAAATTTGACAACCAAAGGAGCAGGAAACCATGGCACTTGCACGTACAATAGTTTATTAGCCTAGTGACACATGTTACACATGTGACTCTCCTGCCTTTAAAAATGAGAAAAAAGGAGAGGATTGGTAATCCAATCAAAAGGGAGGGATTGCAAAACTCACCGAAAGTGAGGATTGGAAATCCCATGGACATGGAATACCTTCTAATCTACGCTGCCAAACAATTGATGGATTCGAAATACCTTCAAATACCCCTAAATCCATATGCCAAATGACTCCATAGAGTATGGGAATTAGATCCGAAACAAGCCATACCTGAGGTCACGAATGTAGCTATAGGGTTAGAAGTAACTGTAGAAGTAGTAGGAACTGACTGATTCTATAGATTGTTCAGTAACTTGGTATATTCTTCTTGAGTCAAAGTAGCCATCGTACCAGTAATGCAGGACAAATGATTTAACCTAGGATGGTGTAACAAAATTAAATAACAGATTAATTAGAGCAATGAAAACACAAAGTAAAGCTAATCTATCACAAAATTTAAAAATTCAATTATGTAACATGTTTGAGTTCAAGCTATACGACAGTCATTGTTTGAATTATCTCAATATTATCGAAATGTCTCCAATATTATCGTTATCTCCAGCTTGGCGATACCGATAACACCAGTAACACTGTCGGCGATACTGATAACACCGGTAGTATTAGAAATTCCAAGCATCAACAATGTATTGCTAAGTACTACCAACGAATCGATATCGCCAATATTTTCAATTATGTAAATTCCAAGCGTCGTTTGTATTTCTAATGTATCGATATCGCCAATGTATTGTCAATATTTTCGACTGTGTAAATTCTAGGTGACGCTTGTATCACAAGTGTATTAGTGATTTTTCAATAATATTGCCAATGTAGAGATATCACAGAAAGTTTGTTTATTAAAAAAAATTGTATTTGAAAATTTTTTATGAGTGCATTATTGTATGCGGTTTTCAATTTGTCGTTGCTAATATTGATAATATCTAAATATTATCATTATCACAACATGTGCCATACCAAGACCACAATCATTTGTTTCCTTTGTTGTCGTTGATGATTTCTTTGCAAAATATCGCGAGTTGTCAATATTTTGCAATATCGATGGATGTTTGGATGTAAGGTTGAATGGAGGATTGGATGGTTAAATGGGATGATTAAGATTGTTTCTTATGACGACATATGCTTTTAAGCCCCCATTAAATGGAAACTTATTGCGTACACATTCTTGTTGCAAATTTTTATTCATAAATATACAAATGTGTATTTTAGCATCTCCTGAAGTTTCATTGAAAATTCTACCGTTTTCCCCATGTTTTCCCGCATTTCTGGTTATCAGCAATATTATTGGCGATATCGATATTGTTTTCGTATCCCCGACCAGCGAAACTTGTAGTGATACTGATACTTCGAACATTAACGATAGTCCAACAATGTTGATCTAATAAAGTATCAATTAATCAGGATCTATGAAAGGTAGAACTTCCGTCTAAGCCTAGGTACTAATCATCATTCAAGGGAAGTACTTGACTTTGTTAGGAGTGGTAGGTTTGGGTTGATTTCGAGGTTTAAGGAATTGGGGAAACAGGTTTAGGTTTTCATATTTAGGAAAAATAATGTTTGGGGATTTGGTGTTTTGGATTTGGGAATTAGGGTTTGAGGATTTAGGGATTTAGGGTTGGAGTTTTAGGAAACTAGGGTTGGGATTTAGGGTTTGGGGATTAGGGTTTGTAGAGGGAAACAAAGGATAAGAGGGAAGGGAAGGCTGACAGTACGGACAACCATGCAAGTTTGTCTGCACGGTTGTACGAAAAGGAGGGTACAACCAAGGATGGTCGTACAGTTGTATTATAAGGGGGAGTGGATCGGGTGGAAGTTCAAGGCAGGTTAGGTTGAGGGTGTAAGGCTTGGAAGAAGGAAGAATAAAAACGAAGGTAGGGATTGTTTGTTCATGGAGAAAGAGAAAAAGAAAACTAGAAAGAAAGAAAACAAGAAAAGTGAAGAAATACCTTTTGATTGAATAGAATGAGAGAGAAGGATAACTTGGAATCACTCCATGGCATGACACCAATCAGTCATACGTGTTTATGTAGTAGATGTAGAATTAGCCAGAGGAGGCACGTTGCTTTTTTCAGTGTGGGAAGCTTGATTAGCCCCTGTAGGCTTCCCATGGAGGTCCCACTATTTTTCAACAGAATGATTGGAGAGCTCACAATGTGTGCATTTCCTAGGTCTGCGATCTTTGCTACGACCACCTCCCATATCCCCACCACTTCTTCCACCACGACCATCACTGCGGCCCTAGCCAGATAACGATGCTAGAGCCAAGCTATTAGTGGCTTGTAGAGCCCAAAGATACATGTTGGAGGCGTGCGTACACATTGTTTAGAGATGACACATATTTACCCCCCAAAATCTATGCACGAACCGGTTTATTTTCAAGTTTCTACCCACATAAGAATTTTGCCACTTGGAACTTTTCACTTTGTTGATGTAATCTCTCCAAATCGGTAGTTAGGGGCTGGTGTACGTTTAGCTCTTTCCACATTACTTTGATTTTGGAACAGTATTTACCCAACGATTTACCTCCTTGTTGAAGCTTGAATATTTCTTTATATAACTGATTAGTACGAAATATGTTTTTATCAGATGAATACTTTTCTTGTAGAGCATCTCAGATTTCCTTAGCTTCCAGAAATATGACATTTGCACATATGGAGGGTTCTATGCTACTCCATAACTGGGTCATGATTTGTTTTTTTTTTTTTTTTTGGATCCATTGGTCATAAGTACTAGATTCTTCATCAGGTTTCTTTGTGGTTAGATATCCTAATTTTCCCTTGACCATGAGAAAACCTTCGATTGATTTAGACCACTGTAAATAATTTGTCCAATTTAATTTTATAAAGGTTATCTAGACTCCTAAAAACTCAGATAGGTTTATATATATATATATATATATATATATATATATATATATATATATATATATATATATATATATATATATCAAGATTTCGGGTCGCTTTATCTCCATGACAAATAAAAGAAGAATACCTCACAAGCATAAACACAGGCTAATCTAGCACAATCGATAAGTATCACACTTGAATACTTCACACGATGCACACGTCACCCTAGACAAAAAGATTAACTCACATGTCTATTACTTTCAACCGGCCATGAAGAAATATAATCACGAACACTACATCTAATATGTGCAAACAGACCACATGTTTGTAATGATCACATGCGAGATGATATCATTCAAGAAGCCAATGTCTTCATTTCCCCATGCACACATGGACCATTACAAAAGGCCCAACACACAAAAGAAACCCTAGGTTTCTTGAATTTTTCAGCACAAGCAAGATAGGAGACACCAATGGATAAAAGAGAATGAGAAATAAGAAGATTTGGAGGAGAAGAAAAATGATCAGAAATGATGAAGCTTTAATACCATGTAAAATAGTGGAAAGAGGTGGATTAGAGAAGGAGAAAGAGGGGAGAAAAGAATGCAGAGAGAAGAGAATGGGCTGATGTTAGGGTTTACACCCCCCTTCTCATTCGTTTATATTTTGAAAGTTTCATAATTATAGAAATGTCATTCATAACAAAAGAAAAAATCTCCTCTATGTCCTAGACTAAAATAATCCATTTAAGTGGGCTCATGTAAGCTCATATCATATTCATTAGCGCTAGTCTTCTCACTTCAAATCCTCATCTACGTAAAACTCAATCTCTCCTCGTGTTGCTTCTAATAGCCCAACACTCCACTCCAACCCCATATGGCAGAGCCAGTTGAATAACGGTCTTATAAAAATTTCCCTTAAGTTTCATAGGCATACCATGATTCCACAACGCTCCAAAGGTGATATGGATTTTGGCCATTTGCAATCCACATCTCTATTTCTATTTTCTAGTGACCCAAACATATTCTTCTACAATGTTGTTGTTGATTAAGTTGTAATGCAAATTTGTATGTACAATTTAGAGATTTTATACTTTGGTTTATCTAGGAGCATGCATGTACTATAATACCATGTATGCTAGGTCTAAAGTATTACTATTTACATTCATCATTTTGTATATAAATTGCAATATGTGATTATAAATAAAACTGAATTGCATAAACTTTGTGTATTTATTGGAGGGACCCACATGATCATACCTCTAACGTACCACGTATTGGAGGAAGTAGCGTACTGTGTGCCCGTTCTAGTAGCTCATACCGAAGCGACCTGCGATCCAGGTAACCTTGGGAGGGACAGTATCTTAGAAGGCAACTCCACAATGAACCTACAGTATCAAACTCAATTCAAATCTCCAATTAGAAGGGATAATAATAACTGACATTTCAAAATAGACTAGGTTTCAGGATTTGGCCCTTGTCCTCTCATAAATGTTAGCAGATGTTGGTTGTAAGTCTATTTTTGATAGACAACGAGGATCCAGTTCGGTCTAATTCTCTACAATCTTGGATGGGTTTTGGTCTGATTGAGGTTCAGCACTCCACCCATTTATGTCTTAGCTTTGAGCATGTTCTAAAAATGAACCTACATTTAGTAGTCAAATGAATTTAATAGTATGAATATGAATGTTTGAGATGCTTTGTTTGAAGATTTTTTCTATTACGAGTACTTCTTTTCTGGTGTTCTTTCTTCTTGGACGAACTATCATTGGAATGCATATTCTGCTCTGATTATATATCCTTTTGATCTTTGCAGTTCCTCAATGTGCTAGTGGACTCAGATTCCCCAATCAGACATGCAGCAAGAGAACTACTTCGAGTTATGAAGTTGCCTAATCTTGAGATATTTAGATCATCAATTAATGGTCTTCTAACCAATTTGGAAACATATCCAGAGGTGCAGTGCTCCTTTACTTCTATTCCAGTGCACATTCTTACATTAGAAAAAAAGTTATGACTTTTGATATTTTATTAAGAAAGGAAAAAAGAAGCCCTTACCTAGGTTTAAATTTCAATTTTCAACAGATCTTAATAAATTTAGTCATTTTTAAAAAATAAAAAAGGACAACAGCTATTGTTTTTGTGAAGTGGAAGTCATACAAATTACCTGCCATTATGACCTTATCCATCGACTAGGTAGATCTCAACCATTGCCTTTAACCATTGAGGCACCTTCTTTCATTGTAATGTTCTGCATGCTGGGGGGTTATCAAATTCTTTCTTTTATAGGTAGGTTATCCAACTTACATTCATAGTGAATTTGAAATTAAAGTTTCACATTAAGATTATTATCCTACAAATGATCAAAAATGGAATCTTGCATCTGTAAAGCTACTATTGGTGATAACTATTCAAAGTTTCTCTTGAATATTCTATTGCGATATACCTTTCTGTTTCTATTGTGGAAAATATCATATGTGTTGATTTGAATAGCATTACTGAACTCATTACTTTCAATAGTACCTATTGCATTTACCTTATTGTTTATCATTTCCCTCCTTTCAGGATGAAGCCGGCATCTTCTTTGTTTTATTTTGTATTGGTAAAAGTCATTGGGACTTTGTTGTCAACTTTGTGAAGGAGTTTTCTTCAGAGACGGTAAACTTCCCATCTAAAACACCACAAAAAATGACAAAATATGCTTTTACTTTTGTTTATATACAAATTGTACACCTATTTGAATTGATCTTCAGGTACCATTAAGCTCTTAAGTTCCATTCTAGCACTGTACCTAGATGTTGGATGGGCGTTGACTACTTGTCTTTTCCATTTTGCATCATTAACATGGGGAACTTAATGCACGAATATCTCTTCAATGAGGTTTAGGCTATCTGCTTGCTTACTAAAAATCTTGTGTAATCACATGTTAGAAACGTGGCAAATGATATATCAGACTGTTAGCTAAAGATGTGGTTTCCAAGTTGGATCTTTTCATATGTAGTTTATTCTTGCTTCATGATTCATGTCCTTTAGGGAGTGTTTGGCGCATGGTATTAGATGGGATTAGGTGGGATGGAATTGCATTTGGTCCCGTGCCAATTCCACTCAATGTTTGGGAAGATTGTAAAAGCTTGGAATTAGATTAGATGGAATTGCATTGGGTCCCGTGCCAATTTCACTCAATGTTAGCAAGTTGTGTAGGTCCCACCATGATGTGTGGGCTATATCCACACTGTCCACCCATTTTTCGAGATCATTTTAGAGCATGGGCCAAAAATCAGGTAGATCTAAAGCTCAAGTGGACCCCACCATAGAAAGCAGCAGGGATTGAATACCTACCGTTAAAACTTCTTTGGGGCCACATAAGTTTTGGATCTGCCTCATTTTTAGGCCCATGCAATAAAACGAGGTTACAAAACAGATGAACGGTTTGGATATAATACGTGTTATTGTCAATAGTTTCAAATGATGGTGGGTATATCCATTCAATGTACCACCGTATTACAAACATAGCATGGAATTAAGCTTATCCCATGGCAACAGGGGACAGTCCCTGCTATGTGTAATAATTATGTTTTTTGAATCCCATCCCAGCTAATCCTTCCCAATGCCATGTGCCAAACACCCCCTTACCTTTTATTAATAAAACTTCATCTCTAAAGAAATGCTTAATGTGCACCTTTGGTAATAATTTGTGATTCCATGATAAACAACTTATATACTCTGCTTGGTAATGATTTGCTAGTTGGTCCCAAGTCCCCCGAGTGAAGGAGGAGAGTCATTGACAGATTGTGATGCAGGACACGATTTAATGCTAGCATGCAATGTGGAGATTATGAAAGAGTCCATAAAGTAATTCAATTAACAAAAGATGCTAACCTACTAAGTAATTAAGAGTAAACAATAAGAAATAAAATTTGATTTAACCTAAATCACATCCTTGCATGCTAAGAAATCACATAAATCAATTAAAACAAGGACCGATGGAAGGATAGAACTTCCAATTTAGCATAGGCACGTTCCACACTCAAGGGACAGATTTGTAGGTTTTATGATTAAAGTTAGGAAGGGGAAAATTTGAAAATTGGAAAATTAGGGTTTATGGGAATTGAGGATTTTGGAATTAAGGTTTTTAGAAATTGGGGGAAATAGAAAATTGAAGATCAAGGGTTTAGAAGGTTGTAATGAAAAGGAAAAGAGGAAGATAAGAGAAGAAGAATAATACATTTTCAAGAAGACAAAGGAAGGAGGTAAGAAGAAGCATACCTTTGGAAGAAGAGGAAGATAAAGGATATACCTTGGAGAATCCATCACCAAACAAGTTTCTACCCTTCCTTTCGAAGAAGAGGAAGAGGAAGGATATACCTTGGGGAATCCACTATCAAACAAGCTTCTACCCTTCCACAATTTAATTGGAAGGGATAGTTTTTTTTTTTTTTTTTTTAAAATCCCTAGAAAATAATGGGGAAAATTCCTTCATACAAGAGAGCTTCTCTCTCTCTCTCTCTCTCTCTCTCTCTCTCTCTCGTCAAACCTCCATATGGTTGGAACTCCACTCTCCTTGTGGTTTTATAATTAAAAAATTCGGAATTAAAATTTAGCATGATTACAACTATGCCACTCACTTAAGTAAAGTGGTCTATCATCCAAAATAAGAAAACTAAAACATTTATTATTAATCCTAACTATCAAATAAATCCTAAAAATAATAAAAAACATAAAGAAAGCAAGATTAAAGTCCAAGGGGCCCAAATCAGGAAGATCTGGTGGCCCGGTGGCCTGATTGACAAGATCCAATGGTCGGATTGACATGAAATAGAAATCGTATGACTAAAATGATCTCCTAAGCAGCTCACATGCATCATCCCAAGATGGGCTCTTCCTGATGCACGTCCAATGCATGCTGGGTCTTTAAAATGGACCGGTGGGGTCCATCTGGAACTCGTCTCTCATCCACAAAGAAAGTTGCTCTGATGTGGGTGTCGTCTTCATCTCTGGTACACCCGAGTAGGTCCTTTGATGTCCCCATCAGATTGGTAGCCAATTGTCAAACTGTTGCCAGGGAAACCACATTGCTAACCCCAAATATTTGGGACAAGGCTATAATGATGATGATGATGTATGACAAGAAATCTATTCCCAAAATAGAACTTGAATGACACCAAAATATGAAACTCATACTTTGTCTAGAATGCCTTCTTGTCACTTAGGATTTTAGATCAAGAAAAGGTGTTTTTGAGGTGCTAACAGTTGGGTATGGTCCCATGGCCCTCTTGGTTTTGGTTATGGGCCTATGGCCCACAAGTTTCTTAGTGTTTTTAAAGTTGGGATATGCTGGATAGTTTATTGTACAGGGGTATTATTGTCATATTTGTTTTTATTTTTTATTTTTTAAAAATATATTTATTACATTAATAAAAGAGAAAAGGGGGTGGGGACGTGTAACCCGAACCCATTTCTTTCTTCATTCATCTTTTCTTCTCTCCTTTCTTCTCTCTTTCCTTCTTCTCTTTTTTATTCTCTATACCAATCTACATGGTATCAGAGCCCTTGAATAGGATTATGCCAAATAATCAAATAAAATGCTGAATAAGTAAATAAATCAGAGATCTCAATTGCACTAGTATTGAAACGTTGATTCAAACTGATTCGTAGGACAACCTTCACCCAAACAAGTTTAGGCAGGACAACCTTATTTCACGAATTTGATAAAAATCAAAATTCCAAACCAAGCAAGAGTAAATAAAACTATCTATTACAAACATTCACCACTTTTGCATAAAAGAAATTACAATCATTCACCACAACACCAACAAGAATTATATTGGTTCGGTGTGTCAACAACTGTTCTTAAACAGCCACACTTACTCCACTCCCAAGATTACTAATCACGTAATCTTGGCTTTTACTATGAATAAGGTTTTCACGGGGTTACCTTAAAACCTTGTACAGTTGTGATTTTATCGGGTTATCACAAATAAAGAAACCCCTCACTGAGATTTTTTGGCTTATCTCAGAAAAACCAACTCTAAGATTTTTTGGCTATCTTAGAAAAAACCAAATACAAAATATAAATGTATACTTATCTTCACATCTTCACCGTAGAAGAAGTCGTAGCCGTAGAACCGCTTTTCTTGAATGGCGAATGTTCAATGTTTGGTCGGATAGAAAAGGTCTAGGGATCTATTGATTTTAATTACATTTAAAACAATGGCTACTTATATTAATTCCTTTAAATCTAAAAAAGAAGAGTATTCTCTCCTTTTAGAATCAGAATGATAAAATAAGAGATTAAGGAGTTAAACAAAAAACTATAAAATGATTTATAAATACCGCTTGATAGCTTGACAATAAGTGAGGCTTCTCTCTCTCTTGCAGAAGGATTTTGATGGACTTGAATTGTATTTTCGGATTGAGAAAGAATCTCAATTTATAGGCACAGAAGTTGTTGCTTCGACTCGTTTAAGATAGTCTTCGACTCGTCTAAGCACCGGATTCAGTTCCAACAAATTTTCAATTTTGAGCGGGATAAGATCTAACAAATCTTCGACTTGTCGAAGGCATTTCTCGACTGGTCGAAGGCCCTGCTCGACTAGTCGAGGGTCCTGCTCGACTGGTTGAAGGAGCCAAATTTGAATTGATTTTCATTGTTGGACTTCGAGTTGAGGAACGCTTGACTAGTCGAAGGAGGTCCTTTGGCTGGTTGAAGAAGTAACAAAAATTCTGTTATACTTCGGTTGGTGCTAGGACTGGTATAGAAATTCTTAGACTGATCGAGCTAAAACTTACACTGGTTGAAACTCAGTCAATTATAAGTATAAAAACCCAATTTTAAATATGTTTTGAAAATACCTAAACCTAAGGTTTTTCTAGGGTTTATAATACCTGTATGGACTGAACTTCATTGCCTCGAAGTATGTTAGAGACTTGAACTTCTCAAAGGAGCTTGATCTTCTACTAGAACTTTAGTAGATCGAGCTTAGTCTTCAAGTAGAGCTTGAGCTTGATTTTCAACTTGAGCCTGACTTGAACTTTAACTTGAGTTTGTCTTGAACTTCAACATGAACTTGACTTGAACTTCAACTTGAGTTTGTCTTGAACTTCAACATGAACTTGACTTGAACTTCAACTTGAGTTCGTCTTGAACTTCAATGTGAGTTAACTTGAACTTCAACATGAGCTTGACTTGAAGATCACTTTCTAAGATGTTTTGACAAGACAAAATTTGACAAGCAAGGTGTAGAATGTGCTTTAAACATAATAACATTTAAAAGCCCTGTTAGGAGTAGTTCGAGCTCCACAATCTTCTCCAATTTACCCCCCAGTTATTGGATTTAACTTTGGAGATCTTATAGAAACGTTGGGGACTGATTGGGCTTTAAGGGCAAGTAAGTTGCTATTTTTTGTGTGTAGAAAACATGTTTTTTTGCATCATTCTTCACATAGAAAGAAAACGTCCTGAAAAAAGGAGCATAGACACTTCGACGGATAATGAAGGCTCGTTGATTTTTCCTGAGGTGATATTTAAAGTTGTTTTATTTTTTTATTTTTTAATTTTTAATTTTTTTTTTTTTTTTTTTAAATATTGGTTTCAATGTGCAGATGCAGTTTTCGGTTGAGTATTCCTTCGCGGAAAGTCGTTTGCAATGTTGGAATCGTTTTGACATGAATTAGTTATTTTGGGCCAGAAATTTTTGTGTTACGTGATTTTGGACTAGTTGTGTGTGGATCTGGCATTTAAAATTAGGGTTCTTCATTGGTATTGAAGTTAGTTTATTGTGGAATGTATATGGAGTCCAAAAGTGTAGTTGGTGGTTCCTCGTTTCTTAGGGAAATGCAGGGTCCCTCCTTCAATTCCTTAATAACCTCTATCAAGTTGAACAAGAAGAATTATCTTCCATGTGCCAAGTTTGTCGAGGTTTTTCTCTTAGCCCGTGAAAAGGATCAATATCTCACAAATCCTAAATTGGAGGATTTTGACCCTTAATATAAACAATGGAAGCATGAGATGCCCAAATTTGATCTTGGTTATGGAATATCATGGAGTTTGAAGTGAGCTCTAATTTGGCGTGTTCTTAAACACAACAAAAGATGTTTGGTATACTATGAGGATGATGTACTCCTTTGAACAAAATATTTCTTATGTGTATCAATTATATGAGATCTTCTCTTTTCGAAGGGGGATAAATCCCTTGGTGAATACTTCGCAAAATTGATTGGGATGTGGGTGGGAGGAGCTTTCCATATATCATCTTATCACGCCTGACATCACCCTCATGAAGAAGCAGCGTGTAGATATGAAAGTAGTGAAACTTCTATTCGAATTGCCAACAAATTATCAAATTTTGGGAGGAGCTTCTATTCCTTTAGTGGTAGAGGTTTATGTAAAGCTTCAGAGAGTCTCCTTGGCACGCGAAGTTGATAATGTTAATGTTAATGCATATGATAAAACTACCTTGGCCTCTTCTTCCAGTTATTTTATTTCCCATGGAGGTCATGGTGGATGTGTTGGGCGTGGTGCTCTTCGTGGTGGGTTATAGATTCTCAAGGGGAGGTAGAGGTGGTTGTGGTGGTCAAGGAGACCGCACGTGTACTCCCTGTGGCTTGACCAATCATACTGTGGACTTTTGCTAGGATCTTCATGGAAAACCCATAAGGAATAATCAAGCCCTTATGGTAAAGGATGCTTCTTCCAATGGTAGATCCACTACTCTTGCTTTGTCTGATCCTAGTGGTGAACAAATTAGTGTTTCATTATCATGAGAGGAATATGCACATTTTCTATCTTCTAATGGCTCTACATCCAACAACAATGCCTCCACCTTTACAGCTGCTTTGGCTCAATTAGGTAAAACATGTCTTTTGTCATCTTCTGCCTCCTCTTGGATCATCAAATGTGGGGCATCCGACCATATTTTTGGTAATCAGTCTCTTTTCTTCTTTTGATTGTGTTTCGTCAAATGCGTCGGTTACTTTAGCTAATGGTATGTTGTTTACTGTTTTGGAGTTGGTAGTGCTCAACTTAGCCTTATTATTTGTTACTTTACCTATATGCATCCAATTTTCCATTTAGTCTTTTATTTGTAAGCAATGTTTTAAATATCGACGATATCAACCGATATTTCCCACGATATATCTTGTATCCCACCCGTGCGATACGAAACGCATGGGTAGTGCCGATATATCCCAGATGTTCGATTCAGTGAGCATTTTCAATTTCCGATACCTTTTTTTTGTTGAAATTATATTAAGTCAGTGTCAAATGGTTATAAATCCATTGGTTCTTCAATTTTTGCATGAAAAATCATGGAGTTGGAGCTTTGATTTCGATATCCATTGGTTTTTTATGTTCTCCAATTGAAACAAAATTTGAAATATTTTAGAGTATTTGATAAACTGATCATCACATACACTAAGTGTTTAAATTATTGACGATAATATCGAATTATTGCCGATATTTTTTTGTATCGCTAGCTCTTCAAAACCGAATACTCCATATTTCTTTCCTAGATATCGGCGATATTTCGCTGATTTTTTCAGATTTCGCTGATTTTTTTTCTCAAAATTTTGCCGACAAAATCAAGCCGTAAATACTGGAAAAAAAAATCAATTTAGAAATACCTCTTTCCGGAATATTGAGAAGTGATTGGACTGTGGATCGGTGGTGCTGGTCTTCAAAAGTATGAAATAACTTAAAAAATCTGGGATTTCGGCGGGCTTTATTCTAATATTATTGTGATTTTTGTTGAAAATTGAATCTACGTTGTGAGCTTGAAAATGCTTCCAAGATTCTAGGGTTATCATACCTGCGGTTACGATAGCGGCAGCGGCTGCAGAGAAGTAACTAGTGTCGACTTTAGGGTTTTGGAAGAAGGGTTTTCGAAACCCTCTTTTGAAGAACTTTCCTTTTAAGCTAACTTTTAAGTTTTTCTAAAATGTGTATTTGACACAATAAAAAAGCATGGGTCACCACCATTTTTGCCTTGAAACAAAATTAATAGGTTAAGTAACTTTTAAGCTATTTTATAGCGTGAGTTTCACATAACATAATAAGACTGGCTCACAACTATTTTACATTAAAAAATTAATAGTTAACATAAAACTTTAAAAAAAAGGTGTGATGGTTTGGGGAGTTGATTAGGTGCGGCCCGTGCCTCACCCAAGATGGTGCGGCTCACCATGACGTATTTGTCCATCCATTTCTCAGAACGTGTTAGGGCATGAGCCCAAAAATGAAGAAGATCCAAATCTCTGGTGGACCATACAACAATGGTGATTGAATGCCATATTATTAAAAACTTCCTAGGGCCCACCTTAATGTTTCCGTAATGTTTATTTGCCATCCAACCCATTGATAAGGTCACATAAACATGGATGGAGGAAAAAGCAAATATCAGCTTGATCCAAAACTTTTGTGGCCCATTAATGGTCAATCACCATTGTTTCCTATGATAAAGTCCTCTTGAGAATTGGATCTACTTCATTTTTAGACTCATGTCCTAAAAGGGTCTTATAAAACAGATGGATATGGAATGCATCCATCAAGGTGGGCCCCTATGGTTAGATGGTTGGTTGGATGGATGGATAGATGGGATGGATGGATAGGTGGGATAGATGGATGGATGTTTGGATGGGATGGATGGATGGATGTTTGGATCTTACTCCGCACCTAATCATCTCCCGATGGTTAGATGGTTAGATGCATGGATGGGGTGGGATGGTTGGTTAGTTGGATGGATGTTTGGATGATTGGATGGATAGATGGGATGGATGTTTGGATGATTGGATGGGATGGATGGATGTTTGGATGGATATATGGTTGGATGCATGGATGAGATGATGGATGGATAGGTGGGATGGATTGATGGATGATTGGATGGAATCGGTGTATGGATGGATAGGTGGGATGGATGAATGGATGTTTAGATGATTGAATTGGATGGATAGATGGATGGATGGGATGGATGTTTGGATTATTTGATGCAATGGTTGGATGGATAGATGGGATGGATGGATGGATGTTTGGATTATTTTGGATGTGATGGATGGATGGTTGGATGGATGGGATGGTTTGATGAATAGATGGGATGGATGGGTGGATGTTTGGATGAATAGATGGTTGATGGATGGATTGTTGGATGGATGGGATGGATGGTTTGATGGATAAATGGAATGGATGGATGCATGTTTGGATGACTTGATGGGTTGGATGGATGGATGGGATGGTTGGATTGATGGATGGATGGATGAATGTTTGAATGATTGGACAAGGTGATTGGATGAATGGGATAGTTGGATGGATGAGATGGATGGATGAATGTTTGAATGATTGGATGAACGTGATAGTTGGATGGATGGATGGGATGGGATGGGATGGTTGGGTGGTTAGTTGGATGGGATGGATGGACAACATGGATATACCATACATAAGGGGGCTCCAAAAATATGTGCTTTTTTTAGTTCATTTATTTTTACATGTATTAATTATTTTATGTGAATTGCATTTGTATTATATAAACTTATTTTAGTTACTATTAAAGTGATTTCTTACGACAACTCATGCATTTAGGCTTTCAATACATGAAAACTTATTATGTATGCATTCTTTTTTGCAAATTTTTTATTCCTAAATATGTAAATATGTGTATTTCGGCATGTCCTGAAGTTTCATTGAAAAATTTCACTTTTTTCCCCATGTTTCCCCTTTCCCTGCATTTCCGGTTATTGGCGATAACGATATTTATCTTTCCAGCTAGCGAAACTTGTAGCGATACCGACAACTCGAACACCGCATACACTCTAATTTCAAAAATTGAGTTAAGTGGTCTGATTTGGGGAAGATTGGGGAAAAATAAAAAATTTCCCAATTTCTCCCAAATTGCTTGCAATTTTGCACTCCAAACATGAAATTAAGCATGTATGAGGGCTGGTCTGCTGATTTGTTAAGTCCTTGTCAATTTTCGGAGAATAAAAATCATGTTTTAAGTAAAAATCATTAAAATATTATTTTTTTTCTCGAAATTACCCTTTAACCCGTTGTCAAATGAGACTAATTTTGAAGTATTTAGGAGTGTTTGATGAATTGATCACATACACTCTAAATGTTATGCATTGAATTTGAATATAGTGGCATTAGTTCAGTTAGACAACGCATAGCTTAGGACCCTATGCAAACAAAACCTATTATGTGCACTTCTTTTTTGAGATGTTATGATTTAAAAGTGTGTATTAAGGTCTTTTTTAACATTCCCTGAAGTTCCATTGAAAAATTCAACCATTTCCCCAATGTTTCCTCATGTTTACCAAAAAGTGCGATAAATTACCTGATACAAACGATATATCCCGAGCGATAAACGATATCTATCTGTATCCCAAGGATGTGATACATAACGTGATACCGATATTTCAAACACTGTCTGTAAGTAAGCTAACAAGGTCCTTGAATTGTTGCATTTCCTTCTTTCCTTCTTATTGTGTGTTTCAAGACCTCAAGACGGGCATGATGATTGGTGGAGGTCATTAGAGGAATTGTTTGTATAACTTGAAAAGAGAACTGGTAGTTGTGCCAGTGCTTTCTTCAGATTCATCAATTCAACAACATCGTCGTTTGGGACATTCATATCTTAATAATCTACACACTCTCATCCCATCTCTTCCCAAGATGTTAAAGTTGGAGTGTGAAACATGCGAGCTGAGTAAACCTCATAGAGTTCATTTTCTGTCTAGAATTGATTTAAGAAGCGATGTTCCATTTAAATTAGTTCATAGTGATTTGTGGGAACCGGCTCAAGTCCCAACTTTGTTAGGTTTTAGATACTTTGTTCTCTTTATTGATGATTACTCTAAGATGATGTGGTTATAGCTAATAAAGCATAGGTCAGAAGTCTATCATGTATTACAAAATTTTTATAATGAAATAAAGAATCAATTTGGTGCAAAATTGTACACGTTTAGTTTAGATAATGCCCTAGAATTTGTTTTTAAGGATTTTCAAACCCATTTACCAAGGGCATTATCCACCAAACCTCTTGTGCATATAGACCCCAACAAAATGGGGTGGCTGAATGCAAGAATAGACATATGGTGGAACTCAAGCCTTGTTGCTAGGAATGAATGCCCTACAAATCTTTTGGGGTGATGCAATTCTTACTACATGTCATTTGATTAATAGGATGCCTTCATCAGTTTTAGATGGCGAAACATCATTCTCTATTTTGTTTCCTAATCAACCAGCTTTTCCTATTCTTCCCAAAGTGTTTGGTTGTACTTGCTTTGCTCATATATTTGGGTTAAGTCAAGATAAAACTCTTGCGTCGTTCAGTTAAGTGTATTTTTCCGGGATATTCACGTACTCAAAAGGGTTATCGATGATATTTCCCAACTCTAAGAAGCATTTTGTGACTGCTGATGTAACTTGCTTTGAAGATGTTCTGTTCTACGTTAAAGATGATCATACTGTTAACACCAAATTTATGGAAACTCCATTGCCAAAGGTATTTCCTTCAGATTTTGTTGTTGAGATACCTCCGTCACCTCAGAAGGATTTCACACAAACTTATTATAGAAAGGAGAAAAGACGAAGCATTATAGACAATTCCCCTTCAATCTACGTAGTTGGGTACTACACCTACTAAGGTTTTTAGTTCTTTTGAGTAGGGGTGCACATCGAACCGGTAGAACCGTGGAACCGGACCGGAACCGTTGGATCGGTCCGGTTCTAGATAGCATCGGTTCTGGTTCCGGTTCCAAAATTTGGAGAACCGTTGGATAGAGATCGGTTCCGGTTTAAGGTTGTGTAGAACCGAACCGAACCGTTGATCCGAAGATACATACTCATTTATGCCAATTAATTTTCTTTTTGGCCTTCTTCTTTGTTGGATTGATGCTGAGACCTTTCTGTTTATTGGATCAGTACTCCTCTTGTGGCAGTGATATGTGAATGGGCGTAGTTGATTTTTTGGTGAATATTGTAAATTGCTGTCTGTAAGGTCGATTAAGCAACACAATTGTTTTTGGGCGATGTCAGTTTCTGACTGTCTATTGGTAAGGTTGATTAAGCAACACAATTGTTTTTGGGCTATGTCAGGAAATGATACAATGACCTGGTATTGCCATGTGCTTCAATTATGCCACATGACAATTTAGGTGGACAATTTTTTGAGGCTGAGCCCATGTTTTAAATCATCATTTTCATCTCTATTAGTGGGCCACACACGTGCAAAACTCTCTTAGACAATCTCTCTCTCTCTCTCTCTCTCTCTCTCTCTCTCTCTTTGAAGAAGGCATGGCAAATATTGAAATTCAAGGTGACTTCAAAAACCGTAGTGAGAGGGATTTGGCCAATTCCCCTCTTCCATGGTGTATTTGGTATTAGTAGGTTGAGTCCAGGAAAAAACCAAAAAAGTTCTTTGGGCTCAATCTTAGTTGTTAAAATGGATAGTGGGAGTGGATAAAATACATAAATCAGAGTGGACACCACAGATCGAGTTTACTCAGTCCACAATCTGCTTCCACAGGTAAGGATTTTCTTTTACAGAGAGGCGGACCAGCCTAGAGAGGCGAGGGCTCAATTTAGTTGATAAAATAAAGTCACGAAACACAACGTGTAGACGAGGGTTTTTTTTTTTGGATTTTCCCGGTAAGGCCAGAACCGTGGAACTGAACTGGTTTTCACGGTCCGGTTCTGATTCGGTTCTAGGGTACCAATGGTTCGGTTCCGGTTCTAAAAATGGTAGAACCGTTAGGAACGGTTCGGTTCCGGTTTCACCCCAGAACCGGACCGAACCGACCCGTGTGCACCCCTACTTTTGAGTCTTTTGAGGTTGCAGATGATCTTCCTATTGTAGTTTGGAAAGGTAAACCTTTTTTGTTACTTATCCTATTTCCAACTTTGTCATTTTTACCCATCTGTCCACAAATTATCATAAGTTTGTCCTCACCATGTCTGTTGTATCCATTCCCAAGTCAGTCCAGTAGGCATTGTCTAATGAAAATTGGAAACGAGCTATGGATGAAGAGATGAAAGCCATGTACTCCAATGATACTTGGAAGTAGATTGATTTTCCTTCAGGTAAGACTCCAGTCACGTGCAGATGGGTGTACATAGTTAAGTTCTTGCCAGATGGGTCAATTGATTGTTATAAAGCTAGGTTAGTTGCTAAGGGATATACTTAGATTTATAGGGTAAATTATATAGATACATTTTTGCTATTGATGAAGATTAATTCAGTTCGGGTTGTTATATCACTCGTTGTGAATCATGATTAGCCTCTCTTTCAGTTAGATGTGAAGAACGCATTCTTGCATGAAGACCTACACAAAGAAGTTTATATGGAGCAACCTCCGGGTATGTTGCTTAAAGGGAGTCGTCTAATGTATATAGGTTAAACTAGTCAACATATGGGTTGAAGCAATCATCACGTGCTTGGTTTGAGAAGTTCAATACTATAGTTGTATCCTTTGGATTAAAAAGGTGTAAAGTAGATCACTCAGTCTTCTCAAAGCACTTAACCTTTGGCTACATTCTGCTTGGTTGTGTATGTTGACAATATTATAGTGACTGGTGCTTTGAGGGTATTAAAAGGTTGAAAGCATATCAAAGATCTTGGTCTTCTTCGATATTTTCTAGGCATTGAAGTGGCAAGATCGAAAGTTGGAATAAATGATGTAGGACGGGATGATCTAACCTAATATGATGCATTGAAACTAGATAGCGGATTAACTAGAGCGACCAAAAGACAAAATAATGCTAAACTACTAAAGTAAAAGAAACTCAAATTTGTAACATGTTACGGTTCAAAAACACCTAACAGTCCCGCAATGTGATTCTTATAAAGTATCAAGCTATTAGGATTGTGTAGAAGATATGACTCCCACTTAGCATAGGTATTAAATCTGAATATTCATGGAATCACTTGAATTCTAAGAGTTTTGCATGTTTAGGGCTGTTTTAAGGGTTAGGTAATGTAGGGAATAAGTTTAGAGTATTTAGCAAACTAGGAATTTAGGGTTTCGATACAGGGATTTGAGGATTTAGGATTTTGGGGATAGGGATTTGAGGGTTTAGGGTTAATAGGTTAGGAAATTTGGGGAAATTAGGTTTAGGGTTATAAGATTTTGGGGGAATTCAGATGAAGGATTACATTTGGGGATTAAGGTTTGGAAAGATTGGGGATTTTGGGATTTGGGAATCTTAGGGTTAGGGTTTGGGATTTATGTGTCTGGGTTTTGTAAAGGGGATCAAAGGGAAGATGGAAGTTAAAGATTCGAAGCAAGGGGGCCACAGATTGGGGCGGTCCGTACAGACACTGTTCACGACTTGAGCTTGGGTTCAGCTGGATGTAGGTTATGTTTAGGTTGGTTTAGAATCATAAAAGAAAAAAGAAAGAGAAGTTGAAGAAAGAGAAGATGAAGATGAAGAAAGAGAGATGAGAAGAGAAGTACCTTGAGAGAGAGAAAAGGAAGAGGATAACTAGGGAAATCACTCCCCAAATGGCTTCACACCATCAATCCCATTGCGAGATGAATTGCTAAATCACATAGTAAAGGAGAGGAAACTCTTTTCATTCATGGTTCACAAAAATCAAAGCCTAAAGGGGTTCAAACCTTTTATAGTCTCAAAAAGAGACTTTTACAAAAAACCTCTCTCAGGAAAAATTGTCATAAAAAATCCTTATCTCAAGTAAAACATAAAATAGTCTAAAAATAATAAATTAAATGACAAAAACTATTCAAAACAAATAAATCTAAACTATCCTCAACTATTAATGGCCAATGGGGTGGTCCACGGTCAAGATGGGCCACGATCAAGAGTGGTCCAAAGGTTCATCGTGTACGATCCAACAGGCTAATCGATGCACCCATTCAATCTAATGGTCCAAATGCTCCATACAAGCAACCCACGCGAATCTACCCACTGTGTGGTCTTCAACGATGGCTAAGAATGCGACTCGGGCCTTGTAGGCCCCATGTGATGATTGCCTAGACATAAGTGCTCGGATGTCCTCATCAATAAATCTATGTTAGAGAAAATATACTTGTGAACTGCTAAAAGAGATAGGGATGTTGGGAGCTAAACTGGATGATGCTCCAATAGACCCTTATCTCAAATTAGAAGCTGAAGAAGGAGAATTGTTAGAAGACCCTATAATGTACTGGAGACTTGTTCCCAGACTCATCAATTTGCCTATCACCATGCATGATATTGTCTTTTCAGTTAGTGTAGTGAGTCAGTTCATGCAAAGTCTAAGGACACCACACCTAACAATAATTATGGGTATCCTTAGGTATTTGAAATGTTCCCTTTGGAAGGGTATATTATATAGAGCTCATGGTCATCTTCTGGTAGCCGGTTATTCAAAAGTAGATTATGCAGGGTTGACACATGATAGAAGGTTGACTACGAGTTATTGCACCTTCTTAGGTGGTAATGTGGTTACTTGGAAGAGTAAGAAACAAAATGTGGCTGCCAGATCAAGTGTTGAAGCTAAATATTGTTTAAATGGCACATGTGACTTGTGAACTTATGTGATTGAAATCTCTTATCAAAGAATTGGTTTTTGATGTTCAGGTTTCAATGTCTTTACCTTGCGACAATCAAGTTGCAATACATATTGCCAATAACCTTGTTTTTAATGAGAGAACAAAGCATAAAGAAGTTAATTGCCATTTCATTCGAGACAAGATATCTCTGGGACAGATCCACATACCTTATATCTTATCACATAATCAAATCGCAAATTTATTCACCAAGGCTCTTGGAAAATATCAGTTCCACAAACTTATATCCAAGTTGGACATGCAAGACATCTATGCTCTAGCTTGAGGGGGTGTGTTAACGGTTGGGTATGGGCCTATGGCCCTCTTGGTTTTGGTTATGGGCCCATGGTCCACAAGTTTCATAGTGTTTTTAGTCTTGGGATATGCTGGACATAAAGTTTATTGTACAGGGGTATTTTTGTCATATTTGCTTTTTTATTACTTTAATAAAAGAGAAAAGGGGGTGGGGACGTTTAACCCTTCCCCATTCCTTTCTTCCTTTATCTTTTCTTCTCTCTTCTCTCTCTCTTTTTTTTTTTTTTCTCTTTCCTTCCATCTTTTCAATCTCACCATCTCAATCCAAGTCTTTTAGGTCTTCCTCTGTTCTACTTTTCAAGCCCTTTAACTCTAATCGAACATTCCCATTTTGACCCAATCCGTCTTTGGTCTTTGTTGCACACGACTGGATCATCTCAATATGTTTTCCATAATTTTATCTTCCATTGGGACCTCTCCTTGGCTGCTTCAACATCATTTTTAATTCTTCCTACCTGCTCTTCCCAAACATCCATCTCAACATACTGATTTCCTCAAACTCAATATCTTCTCTTTTTTGCTTTCTAACTGTCCAACACTGCCCCACATAGCATATGCGGTTGAATAGTCGTCTTATTAATATCTCTTTAAGTTTCATTGGCTTGTGGCTATCACACAATACTTCAGAGACATCACCACTTCATCCACCTAGCTCTAATTCTATTGTAAACATCTTTATCAATCTCCCTTTTACATAATAGAGCCAAGGTGATGAAACACATGGCTTTTGAGGAAACATTTGTCAAGTATAATTATAACACATTAAACATCTCAAGTGGAATTCATTTTTCTACAAGTGCATTTGCTGCAATATTAGAGGCCATCTGGGTCAAGATACTCATAAATACCTATTTTATTTGTTCCTTTAACATGTCGGCCTGCTAAATGGCAATTCAACGATTGAATTCTTGTCTAGTGCGACTTAAATAGCAACAGAAGTTCCTTTTTCCTGCTTGTTTTTCTTTTGATAGAGGTGCTGCTAGAAGGCAACTCAAATGCTGAGCATCATCTATATGTTTTTGGCTTTGGAAAGAAGTCAACACCAAACAGCCGCTTAATGTGTGTTATGAGATAAGAACTCTAATCTTGAGAATACAAGGTTGCCATCATTTTTATGAAATATAGACTTGGTTATTGGCTCATTAGTGCTGCCATATCCTATTTCATTAGGATTCTTGAGTGTGTTTGCCTTTATGCACCAGCAAGGGCCTAAATTATGTCTCTTTAACTATGCTAGGAGCTTGTGCTATATATTCTTTCTTTTCATGTTTCTGGTTAATCATACCAGTGTTTCTCTACTAGATTTAAAAAAAGAAAAAGAAGATTGTCTCCATTAATTTTCTTTTAATTTTTATATTTGTTTCAGATAGAGCCTTCTTCTAAAGGAGAGTTGGGGCTTGATAGACCTCGGGTAGCAGCGCTATTGGTATTAATCATAGCAGCACCTTTTTCTAATGAACAGCTCGTCTATGGTATTCCAACACGGCTATTTTCTTATGCAGTCCCCTTCTTGGGAAGGATCTATTCCTCGCTGGAAGATGTTATAAACAGAGATTCCCTCTTGGCTTATTTGTTTAGTTGCAGTAAATCCAATGCAGCACCAAATTCTGAAGAGGGTGAAAACTTCTTGCATGGGGTTGAAAGATGTTACCTAAATCATAATAGTAAAAAGAAAACAAGCCAAATAGATGGCTCCTTGCAGCAAGTCAGTGATGGTGCCTCTGAAGTCCATTTTCAGGGCAGTTTGTCTGACCTGAGGCAGGTCTCAGGCCCCCCTGAAGAATTCCAACAGAAAGCAGCAATCCTTCATGAGGCCACACATGTCGTAAAGCTTATTCTGAAAACGGTGGCAGATGCCTGGCCTCTGATAAAATTGGGTTTTACAGAAGAAGTACTAAGGATATTGAGGTTCTAATCTCACAATATGCTTTCTCCCTTGCTTTTTCTCACTGTTATCCATGTGAAATGTAATTTGAGTGCAGCATGCTGATTTCCTGATTATGTGCACCACACTGGAAGTGGCCATGTGGCATAACCATACACTAGCCAGGTTGCTCATCTACAGTTTTAAAATCACGCTTACTAGACAATCTTGATTGTATGAGTAGCAACCTGCAAATGGACGGTACACACCACTGAACAAGAAACGGTCCACCAATTGGATGGGTAGAACCATCCGTAGTAACTAATAAACATTACATAAAAACAAAAAACGATCATTTAATCTTTGCAATTTGTGGACAGTCCAGATCAATGAACACTCCAGTAGGACAACAATGAACACTCCAGATCAATGGATTGCATGCAAAATATCCAGTTTGAGTGCAGTGCACAAGGCAATGAAATTTGTATGCTATGCTCAAGCTAGTTTTCCCCATTATTTATAACCTTTGGTAGAAAATCTAATTCGTCTTTTTGGGTGGCAAAAAAAGTTCTTTTGGTTTTGGAGGCATTATCTGCCTCTTAGATGTCTCTATGTTTGCTGAAATTTTCATTGCATTAGGGGCTGCAAAGAAGAGCTGTCGATGATAACTGTGCATTCACACAGATCTGTCGGTGTATTAGCCTTCGCCTCCCAGTATGTGAAGGCAATCAAATTTCTAGCGAAAGTATGGGAGCATTTACAGCTGAGAAAGCGCTGGGTTATGGGAAAGGGGGTCTTAGATCTGCTCCTGGACAAGTTAGACACCAGTCTTACAAGTATGAGGTATGCCTTTTCAGGGTGCAGTAAAGAAGAGGAATTCCATATCTTAAATCTGCTATTGCTTAGTTGTGTACTAAGGTCATCAAAGGTTGGAATTTGCTGTGGCCTCACATTGAAGAGATTACAGGCTATGGTTTCTCGTATACAAGTTCTTTGTGAACCCTGGCCCACTGAACTTCCTGCTTTCGTTAAGGAGTTAATAAAATGTTGTGAGGGGAAAATCAATGATGTCTCGTACCCACTTCCTGTTCATAAGTTAGTTGAAATCTTCTCCCTTGAGCAAATTGTTTTCAGTGGAAGATTCAAACACATCAAAGCAGAACTTCACGTCCCCGGTAATGATTCTGAAAATCCAATTCCATACATCTCGGGATTGCCTGTGGGCATTACATTTCATATCACGTTGTATAACATTTCAAGCAAGGACAGGCTGTGGCTACGAATGGCTTCGGGAAATTCGGTTCAGTATATTTTTCTGGATTTTTGCCAATTTGAAGGTGGCGAGGAAGTGAGGAAATGCACGGTTGAGGTACCCTTCTACAAAACTCCAAAAGCAGCTTCGTTCACACTGCGGGCATGTTGTGGTATGGAATGTCCATTTGAAGATGTCATTCCTCTGATGAAAGGTCAGGGTGGGCCAAAGTGCAGGCTCACGATTCTTTCCAAGGAAAAGGCTATTTATCTGGTCATTATTGACAAACACAGTTAAACTGCTCGAGCTTAGAGATTGGTCCAGAGATTATCTTTTACAATTTTGTTCGAGAGCTCAAAATATATGAGACATACAGATAAAGAAGCATGTTGTTGGAAGGGGACAGAAAGGAAAATATGCAGAATGGTTTCCAAATGGTGATAGAACAGCAGTATTCCAAGTTGTTACTGCACTGCTGAGTGGAGTGAGAACTGTGCCTCATGCTGTTTATGCTGAAGAGAATAAAAATTTGCAGTAACAGACATGGCTTTAAGGGGGACAGAAAGGAAAACACGCAGAATGGTTTTTGAATGGTGATAGAACAGCAGTATTCCAAGTCGCAACTGCACTGCTGAATGGAGGGAAAAAATTATTTTCTGATATTACTGCCTCTCATGTTGTTTATGCTGAAGAGAATCAAAATTTGCAGTAACAGACGGCTTTCTGAATCCCTAGCCCTGTTCAGCTCTCATGTGAATTGGGCCCAGTGCCATCTTTCACGCTGACTATGAAAAGAATATATGGTGAGGCCCTAACAAATTAAATAATTGAATACGAGTAGATATGTATGTGTGTGGCATGCACATAAGTCAACCCAGACTGGCCAATCTTGGGATCCCTTGTGGATGGAGCATATCCCGAATATCTCATTATTTGTTTGATCTTATCCATCTGATATTGGCTGTTACTAACAGCTTTTGTTTTATCTGCCACATTTGGGCACCAATTTGATGGATGGTCAGGCATCTGATAATTGTGATTTTTGGTCCATCCATAATGTGCCCATGTTTTGGGAAGTCTGGATTTTCTATGCATGCATGCCATGTAGTTGAGAAATTGCGCACACACAGTAATCTAGTCCTTGAATATACATGCAAACTAACATCTAGCTGACTTGTTCTTATTTTGGGGTATGGCAGCTGTAACATTTAGGGATTTGATCACTGCTTACTTTCTGGAATTGACTGCCAGCATCTCATTATGGAATCTTCAATTCATTGTGTGATTCAGTGCAAAATGAAGTTCCATCAGGTTGTAGGGCCTTGGAAGCTGAAAGAGAGGTGTGTTGTTCCTTTCTGTCACTTAGCCACTAAGTTTGTGCATTCAGAAGGAGCCTGCATTGATGATGTTCGGATGTGCACATGGGAGTAGTCAAGCGCAAACATTGTACCAGAGGATGAAGGGCTAGAAGGTAACAATCTCTTGTATCTCTTTATGTTGCTGTGGATTATGAGGCCAACTTTAACCAGTTGCTCAATGGACAAATCATGGTTGATTACCTGTCTACCGTATGCATGGTTGTACGGTTGGCAAATCTGGACCATCTGTCTGGTAGGTTGTACTATGGATGGCCCACTGTAGGAAAACCACGGTGGAGAAACAATACTTGCTGTTGATTCATAGCATTCAAATGGATAGTGAAAATCAAGAGGTGGGGATGGGTCCTGATTGCCTGTTAATCAAATGCTAGTTTTACATCAGGGTGGTTTTTATACCATGGGCCACCAAGGGCCCACCTGTTGGGTGGCTGCATTCACTGCTGCCCGCTTGTATTTTAACAATGAACTGGAAAGCTCGGATTATTTAGTCATAGTTGATGTGGCGTTAAGGGAAACTAGATTCTCTGCAATGGAGAACTGTGCCTGTCAGGAGTGAGCTGATTCAAATTGAAGGCTATAAAAGGGCAAGGGGAAGGCCCTAAAGGATTCGTGTAGCCGACCCCAAGTAATTGGGATAGAGTGGGATGTTGGGAAAGGTCTTCTCATCTCTGTTTACTGGAGGAATTATATGAATCTCCAGCCAAGGATATCCACTGCATCCTTGAGAGTTGAGTTTGGATAAGTGGGACCCAGGCTTGGGGATCTAGATCTGAATTTTGTTCCATCGGGCCCCATTGTGGATAGACCGTTCCTTTACTACCCTAGCTTGGGAGCTTACACCCATCCAGTGTTTGGGCTTTTCCCCATCAAATGTGGACCACTGCTGTATTTCTTCTTTACTGTTTCTGTCCACCAATAGAAAGATAGGTTTATTCAATAGGACTTCTGGGATTCCCCAATCCACAGAGTTGTCCAACAAAACAACAGTCTACATCACTAATCCATGGCCTCCACATGTCCAAACTGAGTCTTGAGGATATTCCTCAGATGGAGTTCTCATACTCATTTTTCTTTGGGGAGTCGCTTGGTGTGAAACACCTTCCTCAGAGGCAGATTCTTTGAGATGGCTAAAAGATAAATCTGGGAGCTTTTCAGTAAAATCGTTCTCCATGACCCTATGCGGAGCTGACCCTAGTGATGGGCCTTGTGCGACATCGTTCATATGGAGCTATGGCGCTCCTCCAAAGGTAGCGGCGCTTGTGTGGCTAGTGGGGAGGAAGAAGGTGCTTAAAATAGATAACCTTCGAAAGCGAAGCTTCATTCTTCCGAATGTTTGTTTGATCTGTATGCATGGCAAGGAATTGATGGATCACCTCTTTATTCATTGTCCTTTTGCAAAGAGGTTATGGGATCATTTCCTTGCTTTGTTCGAGGTTTATTGGGTAGCGCTAGGCTCCCTTGACATTTTTTTTTTCCTAATTTGGCACGCGCGCGCGTGCATGGGGGAGAGAAATCTGGCGACTATGTTTAGCCGCAGGCATATGGACCATTTGGCAGGAAGGAACAATAAATGCTTTAGAAATGGTGGTAGGCAGTTTCCTGAGGTGTTTAGCATAGCAAAATATTTTGTAATTTAATGGACTTTATCTTCAAAGATCATGAAGTCCTTTCTAGCTTCTTCTTCTTCTTCTTCTTCTTCTTCTTCTTTTTTAAAATTATTTTATTTTATTTTATTTGGGGTGGTTGTAATTTCCTGGTTTCTTGTATTTGTATAGTTTGGGCTTTGGCTCCTTTAGAAATAATATTGTCATCATTTCAAAAAAGAAAAGAAAAGAACAATCAATGCTTCAGAAATGGTGGTAGGCAGTTTCCTGAGGTGTTTAGCAGAGCAAAATCTTTTGTAATCTAATGGACTTTATCTTCAAAGATCATAAAGTCCTTTCTAGCGTCTTGAGGGGAGTTGTAATTTCCTGGTCTCTTGTATATTTGTAAAGTTTGGGCTTTGGCTCCTTTAGAAATAATATTATCATCGTTTCAGCAAAAAAGAAAAGAAGGGCAACTGCTATAATTGTAGCATCAAGGTAAGCTTGTGATGGGAAGTGGATCCCATCTGTGCTGACTTTTTTATGTAGTGTGATCTAGTCTCACCTCCATCCACAATCTCAATGAAAAAAAAATAGGATGCACCTATAGGTCGTTTCTTACTGAATTATTTTCCTTATAAGAATGTTGTACCTTGATAAAATATCTGATTGTACCACAGGTAATGTCTACTTGGATGGCAATGCTGATGCTGGTTGCGCCATTCTCCTTTTGCTCTCCTTAAAGGGAAGTGAATGGCTGACCATTCAATCTAATGAGATGGGATGCTTCTAGTCCATCTCAGAGGTTGGAGTGGATTTGGTATCATATCCTTATGCAGTATTGTTATCTTCTTGAAAGATTTTACACTGACAGTGATTTTAGTATTAATCCAATGTATTGTTTGGCAATTAGCTAACTATTAATATTTACAAATAATTGGTGTGAGATTCTTTATGACACAGGAGACTTCCGAAACTGCATGCGCTGTACCTTCTCGGCAAAGCCTTCTTTTCTAAAGCTTTAATAGGGGAAGGTTTTTGGCTGCCCTGAGAGACGGTTTTCCCTTGGACAGTGGAAGCGGACAAAATATTTTACATCAGCACTTTCTTCCTAGCTTGTTTTATGTCAGGCGAGGAGTCTGTCCATTAACCTTTGCAATCAATCAGCCATTGTTTTCTGGACCATTGATGATAAGATATATCAATCCTACACACACACACACACACACATGAAACTTCCTGTGCAATTGAAGAAATGCTTTGGGATGTATTGGAGCAAACCTTGGTTGGGGAAGTGATGAATAATCACATGCAACGAATGACCATTTCTTTTTTCCCAACACATCATTTATGTAGAATATCATCTGTACAAAGCACCACAATATCATGATAATTGCAGAAGATCAGGCGGATCCATTCAGCAAGTGGAACCCATTGTCAAAATCGGTTGACAGATGATACTATGAATCAGAGTAGTGGTGTAGCTCCGCTGGTTAGTGGATTAGCCTGATTTTCACACCAGATGATAATTGTCATGTGGCCTTCTTCATATATCAGATATTCTACATAAGATATTGTGAGGGAGAAAATGGTGGTTGTTATGTTGGAAGTTCACTTGGAGCCATTGTACCCGATCATTTCCTGCGGAATAAATATAAAGCTTGCAACTTCAATCCTTGAACACCCTAACGTTACATTTCCAGCCAAGCACACCTGAGAGATCCATTCTACCAACTGGCCAAAAATTAATCAGGAAGCCAAGCACAAGCCTAATCAAGAAGCCCTACCTCGTAGCCCAAATGAGTCCGAAAGTTGGGTGGGCTTGTTTGACGCATTCGAGAAATCTCACGAGAAGAAAGATAACAAAAAGAAGGGCAAAACAAGGACAGATTGGAGCACAAATAGACCTGATTCATACTACCACATGATCTGTCTTATTCACAATACTACATGATGTCTCCATTGCAACAAATAATTATAACGAGACTTTAAAGTACAAACACAAACAATGGTGGAATATTCAATAAGACTCCAAAATACAAACACAATAAATAATAGTGGAACATTCATTGAGTGTTGCCATCAGAACCGCTGGGTTGTACCACAATCCTACCACAAAAGCAGTCATCAACAGGCATGCAACGAGCTCAGCTGGTGTTTCTTCCTTCTGCTATGGGCAATCAGGAGAAAACCGTGCCACTGATGTCCATCGCCCTTATCTTGGCTGATTAAATCAATTTCATGGCTCAGCTGCTAGATGCCATTGAGCTGGCCCCTAGATGACCATAAATGTGTCTTTCAGTTTATTCCAATAATTTATATTAAATCCTAAAACACAAAAACAAATAAATACAGTGAATGATATGTAATAAAGCATATAACCATGGAGGGAATTCGAACAAAATAAATTGTTGTTATGTTAAAATTTAATGATATTTTATTTTAGACATGAGGGAAGGTGTAATAATAATTATGAATAACCAAATGACAAAAAAAAAAAAAAAAAAAAAAATCTAAAATAGCAAATTGGTAAGAGTATAAATCAATTACCTTACAGATTTCTCCTTCATTCTGTCTTCAAAATTTCATGAAGTCAAAAATATACTGAGGCTTGTAAATCAAGAATCAAGCAAAAAGTTTTGTCTATGCATTTAATACTCATTTTGTTACATTCATGCACTAGTTGCAGAATATATTAATGGGAAAAAATGTCATGAGCCTTTTATAACTTTTTATATGTTAAATAATTCACAACGCACATGGCACATAATTGATACACAAACTTTTGTTTATGCATTTAACATCCATTTGTTATAGTCATGCACTCTTTGTATAATATTTTAGTGGCAAAATTTTCATGAGTTTTCTCCATACTTTTAGGTGTTAAGTCATCCACAGTGTATATGATACAGATTAACTCATTTTTGCATGATGTTATAAACTTGAAATGGACATTCAGTTTATATGCCTGAAGAAGGGCTGGACAAGTTCTAATTTCCATGCTTAAATATTTCAGTATATGGACCATTATATTAAGTATTGAGAGAGAACTCATCTCGTGAATGAAATTTGATGATTTTTTAATTTGATTGTGACCTGCAACCTCCCCCATATGTCGCATTATCCAGCATATTTAAGGTCATGTATAGATACATGAAATCCATAGAAAAAAAAAATGAAAAGAGCAATGATGATCCAATGGTTGTTTCCATGAGTAATATTGAAAAATGGAGTTCAGTTTTTGAGGTGTTGTTTGGATAGCAGATGACAATCTAATATTTAATTAAACAATGGTCACCTTATTTCTTATGTTAATGAATCTTATCTATGGAAAGTCTGGTGATTGTTTTGTTGAATCTACATTTTTTATTTTTATTTTTGTTTTACTATCCAAACAATACAAAAGGTAAAATTAAAGAAAACAATCCTCTTTTTCCAAAAATTCCAACTATCTGAACATGCATTATCAATTCACAACGACTCTTTCATTTAATGACTCTTAGTCCTTTTGTGGAGTTTCTTCTGATCCTTGTTGGTAGCAATCAATGAAGAAGCTTGATGCTAAAATGGAAGCATGTGATCATGTCAACCTCCTCTTGGTCATCTGTTATGAGTTGTTAATGGGGTGCGTGATCTGGTTGTTCCATCTGTTAGAATATAGTGTGTGTGTGTGTCGAAAATAGTATTATGAGGTTGATATCATGGGAGATTCCCATGAGGTTGAGATTTGTGGACCCCACCGTGATGCATGGTGAGTAAAGAATGATTTGATGAGGATAATGTGAAGAAGAGATGAGAATATTGAGAGAGAGAGAAGAAGAAGAAGGAGAGTTTGGGAGAGATGATGTGTTAGGCTTACTTGTCCTAACACATAATATTTTATTATAATAAAGCATATGGTACACTGCAAGAGAAGAGGAAAGTGTGCACATGCACTTACATTAAAAGGGGCCACTAACCACATACACAATACACTAGCATTCTCTACTTCCCTCAAGTTGGATGATCCCCCAAACTCTACAGATGTTACCTACAAGTCCTAGACCAAGGAGAATTATCAAGTTATTGGATGGTTGTTGAATAATATGGATTCCTCGATTAGCCACTCAGTGATGTTTTTATCCTCGGCTAAAGGTTGTTGAATAACATGCACTTACACTAAAAGGGGCCACTAACCACATACACAATACACTAGCATTCTCTCTACTCCTTAAGTTGGAGCATAGATGTTGATCATGCCCAACTTGTCATAAACACGATGAAGAGCATCTCAACTCAAAGACTTTGTAAGAACATCAGCAAGTTGATCCCCAGATCGAACAAAAGGAGTGACGATTTCCTTAAAAGCGACTTTCTCCCGAATAAAGTAACAGTCGACCTCAATATGCTTGATTCGCTCGTGGAAAACTGGGTTACGAACAATATGGATGACAGCTTGGTTGTCCCAGTGAAGAGGAATAGGATCCGAAAGAGGATAGCCAAGTTCTTCAAGAAGGTTGCAAAGCCACACGAGATCACAAGTCGCATGAGCCATAACACGATATTCTGTTCAGCTGAGGACCGGGCAACAACTGGTTGCTTTTTGCTCTTTTAGGTTATAAGATTGCCACCTAGGAAGGTACAAAAATCGGATGTAGAGCGGCGATCAAAATTACTACCTGCACAATCATCATCGGAATAACCAGAAAGATGAAGATGAACATGCAACTGAAAGCGGAGGCCAAGACCCAAGGCTGATTTTAAATACCGAAGTACGCGGTAGATAGCTGTGAGATGGGAAGTACGGGGAGCTTGCATGAATTGGCTAACAACCCCCACTACAAATGAGAGATTTGGCCGTGTAATAGTTAGGTAAATAAGCCGGCCTACAAGTTGTTAATACATCTCGGGATTAGTAAGGAGAGCACTAACATCTGGTCGAAGCTTCTGTGAAGTATCCATGGGAGTGGTAGCAAGCTTGTACCCTAACATGCTGGTCTCCATGAGAAGATCAAGCGCATATTTTCGTTGTGACAAGACCAAACTGGATGATGAGCGAACAACTTCAATTCCGAGGAAGTAGCGAAGAGAACTAAGATTCCTGATCTCAAACTTGGTCTTTAAAAAATCTTTGACCTTCCTCATTCTAGCAGAATCACTACTGGACAGAACAATATTATCTACATAGACAATGAGAACCATGATGCCTATCGATCGACAACATATAAAGAGAGAATGATTGGCATGACTACGAACAAAGCCAAACTCCAAGAGAGCCTGACTAAATTTTTCGAACCATGCACGTGGGGATTGTTTGAGTCCATAAAGAGCCTTCTTCAATCGACATACAAGTGCAGGGTTGTGAGAAGCAACAAAGCCATGAGGTTGATGCATATAAACTTCCTCTGTAAGATCCCCATGGAGAATTGCATTCTTAACATCAAGCTGAAACAAGGGTCATGATAAATTAACAGCCAAGGAGAGCACAATGTGAGTCAAATTAAGCTTAGCCACTGGAGAGAATGTCTCGAAGTAATCCACACCATGAGTCTGTGTGTAACCTTTAGCAACAAGACGGGCTTTATAACGATCAATTGAGCCGTCTGGAAGAAACTTGATCGTATAAACCCATCGATAACTGACAGGTTTATGGCCTAAAAGAACTGTCACAAGGTCCCAAGTATGATTCTTCTTAAGAGCAGACGTTTCTTCTATCATTGCCTTTGTTCAATCAGGACTCTGAAGAGTATGTGAGAGAGATCTAGGAATAGTCTGTGATGAATGAGAAGCTGTAAACGACTGAAAAGACGGTGAAATATGATCATATGAAATTAAATTACTAATGGGGTGTTGAGTACAAGATTGTAACCCTTTGCACAAGGCAATGAGAAGATCTAAACTCGAGGTAGGAGAGTTACCTGAGCCAACATTCAAAATGAGCAGAAGGGTGGATGACTGAGCATGTGAAGATTTATCTCAATGATGATATACCTGCAGAGGCTTAGGCTCACCCATATCACCAATAAGATGCTGAATAGAGGGGAGAAGAGTTTTTCTATGATCACCAGTGGAAAGAGGAGAAGAGTTATACTCTCCCTGACTCGCAAGAGGATCATAGAGGGATCGGCTTAGAGTAAAGAAAAAAGAAATATCCTCAAAGAAGGTTACATTTCTTACGAGTCAATGGGTCAAACCATTTATACCATTTCTGACCCCGAGTATATCCTAGAAAGACACAAATTGCCTCGGGGCTAAGTTTATCATTACTCCCATCCAAAATTTGAACAAAATATGTACAATCAAAAACTTTAAGTGGGAGAGGAAATAGATTATCATGAGGATACAATGTAGTAAATGAAGATTTGTAAGACAAAATACGTGATGGTATACGATTAATAAGAAAAGTAGCAGTGAGAAGAGCATCACCCCAAAAATGTTTAGGTAGATGCATACCAAGAAGAAGGTTGCGAGCAACTTCAAGAAGATGACGATTCTTACCATTTTGTTAAGGGGTGTGAGCACATGATGTTTTAGACAAAATACTACATTCCTGTAAGTGTATGGGGGTTGGATTCAAGAGACCCTATGCTAAGAGATGAGGGCCCTTTGTCAGCTATAGAAGAGATCTCCTACGCCAAGAAAGATTGATTCAAACAACTCTATCTCACTCAATCCTTCAAGATAATAAGAGATAAACCTCAAACAAATATCAATTATCCAAAATATCATGAAACGTAATAAAAAAAGCCCTAACCGAGTGAAAAACGGCCCAACCGCATGTCCGTTTGAGGTTCAAAATCTCTTAAACATTGATCTTAAGTAAAAAATCCACCATGGGTAGCTTGGGAGGAAGATTTCGGTCCACCTTGAGGAAAGAAACCAAAGAAAAGCTTACTGATTTGAGGTAAATCAAAGAAAAATGGAAGATAGACCTGATTTTTGAAATTCTCTATTTTGCCCAAAATACCATAAAAGGAGGTCCAATAAATTTTGAAAAAATTATGACAAATCTTTTAAAATCAAGATCTATCAAACCCCTAAACTTTTAGCTTAAATGGAGTCCATGCGTCTGTACAATATTGACGTTAGCTGTACGACTGCTGACGTCAGCAAGGTGACGTGTAGCGTCTCGAAAAAATCTGTATAAAGACCCGAGTACCATCTCAGGCAGAAATCATTAAGGACCAAATCCTTTAGAAATTAGACGAAGATTAATTAGGTATTAAACTAAATCACCTGTCGAATTAGCTTGGACAACTTTCAATACGAACTGCAGGACCCAAAACTAGCAGAATCGCTAACGCAATATTTCCTAAAAACCTAGGATCAATCTATAAACCCAGTTGCTCTCGGGAGCACGTTGAAACTCTGTTTCGGACCTGAACCGCGCGTCGAAAGTCCGATGATCCCGAAACTATACGGTTATGACTACCTTACTGGACTTGACAACCATCTCGAAAATCAAGTCCTAATAGTATCTATAAACGCACAACTTGAGCCCGGAGCGAAGTGTGTGAAAACCGTGAATATCTTTGGAAAATGAACCCAGATTTAAGTGATTTGGGCCATTCACTTGCGGGCCAAAATTAAGGATTCAGACGTCAGAATCGGACCCAAATACACCCTCGGATCACTGAAATTTTCCAGCACAGGTCAATATACTTGTGGCCCTGATCGAGTGGCGACCACCGTTAAACTGAAATTGGTCCCCTGTGGCCGATCCACTAATCCGATCAGACCGAGACTTTTACCTGACATAGATCCAATGTCAGGGAATTTACTCCCGACCGTATGCAGAAAAGGGGCCTCCAGATGTGCTCGTTGGACTGAAACAACCACTATTTGGCTATAACCTAAGTATACCATGGCCCTGGGGCCATTCCTATCAGTTCTAGGCCTATATAAGTGCCTTAACCTACCCCTCTCTTATTCCATACGAATTTGAAAATCTAGTAGAGAGAAGAGAGCAAAGAGAGAAGGAGAGAGAGAAAGCGAGGGAGAGTTCCTGGGGTTCGATCCTATCGCTTCACGTGCTGAATCGGTTTGTCTGTGTCGCTATTCCAGCGATTTCGACCTTGTACTTGGGTAAGAAATCCTAACCCTAATCTGTTTTAGAGATCCAAATAGAGTATGCGATGAAATAGCTAACTTATTTCATGCAATAGGTAGCCGTTGTGCCGTAGGCGAAGACTTAGTGTACAAACTGAGTTCGATACGAATCTACCGGCGAAAGGTGCGGACTATAAACGTTTAGGTTGTGGTTTTCAAGGCTTTCAATGTCAGCAATGATTTATGTCTGACTTGATTGCCATTACATGTGCTTAGATACGATGTTTCTCCACGTATTATACATATATATGAACTATGTTGAAATATGTGCATTCCATGTGTTTTTTGAAATGTTTGTATGAGTATGGAATTATGATTGGTGCTTGCCATGATTTATGTTTGAGGTTACACGATGGTTGTACATGCGGCAACTCTTATATGCTTGAATGAGAAAATGCTTGTTTAAATGTATGTAATGAGGGTGTTGAGATAGGATTCTCAAATCCCTTACATATAGTTACAGTTTCTTTTGTGTAACCTATCTTACTACTATGTGATTTATTGATAAAATGCCTATGTACGGTAATATGTGTAGTATGTGTTTGTTGAAATGTTCGAATAAGATTTATGTTTAGATTTGTTTGTCACATACTGTCTTGAATTATCACATGTGAGTACTATTGCTTAGAGTGTGTTTGGGGGCTACGACGTAATCCAGGCAATCGGTAATGGTGTATGATGGGTGGTTGGACTGTTTTAGCCACGATGGATGTGTTCGACGAATCCGAGTTGTACGCTGTTTGTCGACAGAGGTTAGGCCACGTGGAATGCTTACGCACTCCATGTCAATTAAGTCAACGTACGCTCGTACCAGTCGAGCTTGTCAAGTAACCCGGTTGGCCCAATGTATGTTCACCATGTATAAACGGTACTGCATGAATCTAAGGTACCAACTTACCAGTGGAAAGCCCGTTTAACTTTGGTATCTCGATCAGTTAAGACTCATGAGCCGGACATGGTGGTATGGGACATCGTTTTCGAGTTGTCGGCCTACGCTGGGGCGATGAGCCTCCCCATAGTGTCTAGTGAGTAACCCAAACTCGTGCCAAATACGGTGATATGGGATACTGTATTCGAGCTGTCGGCCTACGATCAGGTGACGAGTTCGTAGTGACCTCAAGTATACACTAGGACTATGCTAAGGCGATGAGCTTTTCCGTAGTTACTTCGAGTATAAGCTAGGCCTGCGCTGATGGTGACGAGCCTCCCCATACCGACCTAGAACTTGCCTATCGTATGTGATTAACTAGGATTGACGACCCTAGATGGATCATTGTTTGGGAAATGATATAAGGGAGGTACCTTAACTTCCCAATCCCGCTGTATGAATACGCCTAATTAAGAACTTGGCTAATCACGCACATGCACCGGATTGCATGTGCCTTGGGCATTGGAGTTGAGCACAGTAGGAGTGTTGTATGCCGCGATCGTGAGATGATGTCGCAGAGGGAGTGCAGGTGAGGGCATACATCATTATTGCATATCATCCTTGCATTAACAAGAGTATTTAGGACATGAGCGTTGTACTACTTTATCATTTTTGCTTAACTGAGTTGATAACATGTTAACCTTTATTTTATAGCTCCACTGAGTTGATCACTCACTCTCACGTTCTAGGACGGTGCTTTAAACACCAACCAGACCCTGTTATAGTTGCAGATGATGGCGATGCTTACGAAGCAGAGCTGAACTTTTATGATGATGAGGAAGAGTTCTCCTATATGTAGCTCTCAGGCGGGTCTATGTAGACCATGTTCTGATTGATGGGGTTACAAGGATGCAAATTAGACGCCATTACACTTATCATTTTACACTTTTGGAACACCCATGTATATTCATTTTGTGCAGTTTTGGAGTATACGTGTATATATTTAACCTGGTGATATGTTCACAGTCTGGAGACGTACGACAATTTATATATTTTATATACTTTTCATAGTCTTCCGCTTGCGTAATTTAACTATCTCTGGAGTATGATATGCCGTTTGGTATAATCCCATACATGTTTAAGGCACTAATACAGACAACATTTTAAATCATCATTATCTATGTTGCATAAGTGATGTGTTGAAACTTGGGAGTTAAGCTCCTGCTCGACCCCCGATTTTCAGGGCGTTACATGACGTGTCGCCTCTTAAACTGTTGGATGCGGAATTCCTGAATCTAAACTCTGATACCAAGTAAAGAATGATTTGATGATGATAATGTGAAGAAGAGATGAGAATATTAAGAAAGAGAAGAAGAAGAGGGAGAGTTTGGAAGAGATGATGTGTTAAGCTTACTTGCCCTAACACATAATATTTTATTATAATAAAGCATATAGTATACTACAGGAGAAGAGGGAAGTGTGCACATGCACTTACACTAAAAGGGGCCACTAACCACAAACACAATACACTAGCATCTCTATATGGTGGACATCCACACCGTGCATTTGGTAGGTCCCATTTAGGTTGTGTGATGTATAAAAAATCAGCCGTAGGTGGGCCATATCATCTGAAACTATGAAAAATCATGCTTGAAAATCTAAAAGCACTTGGTGGGGCCCACTTGTGTTTTGGAATAGCCTGAAATCTGGTGTGACTCCTCATCCAAGTGGGACACACACAATGGATGGGCTGGATGTCTATACCACATTTCATTGGCTCTTATATACAATTAGGAAGGTTTCAGTGGGCAGACATTCACTCTAACCTTTGTTTGTGGTGTAGCCCACCTTAGTTATGAATTGGCCTGATTTTTAGGCTCATGGCTCACCGGCTCACCATGGAAGGGTGCATTTGATTAATGGGATGAATGCCCCTATCACATCATGGTGGCCCCACGGAACTCGACCACATGGAAAGCTTCCCATGAGGTTGACCTTATAGTACCTTTTCATATACCCCACGTGATGTGTGTTGAACATCAACACCATCAGCCAGATGCACCATTCCATGGTGGGCCACGGGCTTAAAAATCAAGACAATCTACGACTTGGGTGGGCCACACCACATACAATAGTTGAGAGGGGTTACCTCCCATTGAAATATTCATAATCATTTATTGGGTCCACTGAGATATTTTTCACAAATCCAGCCCATTCATTGTGTGTGTGTCACACTTAAATGTGGGATTAAACCAAGTTTCAGCTGCATCCAAAACTCAAGTGAGCCCTACCAGGTGCTTTTATATGTTTAAGGCATGTCTTCACATGGTTTTAGATGGTATGGCCCACCTAAGTGCCGTATATGATTGATTTTTGGGATATCCCATAACATGAAGGGGACCCATCTGGCTAATGGTGTCGATGTTATGAAGTCACCTCATAGTACCATTTCTACACACACACACACACACACACACACACACACACACGAAACACTCACCTTTGAACTAGTTCCTACCTACTACATGCGAACTTTTTTGAGAACTCATTATATCTGATGAGTCTTGCAAATCTGAATGGTCCACATGAAGCAGAACCTCATGAAATCCCTGGGCACGAATTTTTGCTTTGAAACAAAACTTCGGTGGGCCATGAAAAATGCAAATAGTTTATTCCCTTGATTTGAATTTCTCTTTGCTATGGCCCACCAAAATCTTAGATCAGGGCAAAACTTCACCCCATAAGGTTTCATGGGATTCCGCATCTTATGGACCGTTCGGATTCGACACCCATGACACGTGTGCAAAGGTACGCACGTGCATAGGTGCGTAGGTGAGCATGCCTCATATATATATATATATATATATATATAGAGAGAGAGAGAGAGAGAGAGAGAGAGAGAGAGAGAGAGAGAGAGAGAGAGAGAAATGGTCTCTTGCAAATCATACGCAAGGAATTTATGTGCGAGCCGGCTGGGATTCAACTGCATTGAGAGATGGAGAGTCTTAAAACAAAAAAGACTCTTTCCTACACCTACAGAGAGACTCTTGGAATTGTAAGTGGATTTCACACAATAGCATTTTGTTGGATGATCCTGTGTAATGATTATGTGTGGGGCCTACTATGATGTTTGTGATAAATCTAACCCGTCCATCCGTTTCTCGAAATCATTTTCGGACATGCGACAAAAAATGAGGAGGATCCAAAACTTAAATGGGCCACATGAGATGAAACAGTGGGGATTTAGTGACCACCGTTGAAACATTCACATGTGAACAAAAGTTTTGTATTGGGTTAAGTTCCCAGTGTTTTTATTTCATCTAAGTGAAAATGATCTTATAAATGGTTTGGATGGAACATAAACATCAAGGTGGAGCCTAGGAAGGTTTCATCGGTAAGCATTCCTTTTCCCCTTGTTTCATCTCGTATGGTCCACTTGAGTTTTGGATCCCCTTCATTTTCTATATAATGTCCTGAAATGATATCTAAAATCGAATGGATTGGTTGGATTTCACATAAACATCACATTCGTCTCAAACAGAATCCTTGCCCAGGATCTTAATGGGAAAGGATTTAACAGGAAATCCGCGTCCCCTGGAATTGGGAAACGGATTACTCCCCTGCCACCAGCCAATTGCGGGTGGTCGGTGCGATGTAGGCCCCACCATGATGTATGTGTTTCATGTATACCGTCCATCTGTTTTTCTAGATCATTTTATGGTATGAGACCAAAAATGGGGTATATCCCAATCTTAAGTGGACCACATTACAGGAAACAGTGTTGAATGGATGTTTACCATTAAATTTTTTTTGGGGGCCGCAAAAGTTTTGGATCAAGCTGATTTTTGTTTTTTCCCTTCATATGGGTTTGTATGACCTAATCAACAGATTGGATGTAAAATAAACAGTAGAGTGGGGCCTAGGATGATTTTAATGGTGGATATCCAATCAGTATTGGTTTCATGTCGTATGGCCCATCTGAGATTTATGTTTCTCTCACTTTTGAGATCAAGACCTAAAATGATATTTAAAAATGGATGAACGGAATGGATGAAATACATACATCATGGTGGGGCCCACAGAGCACCGACCGCCAGCCATTGTGCTAGTGGCAGGGGAGTAGCGAATCTGTTCGCATAATAAGAATAACACCGGACGCGGATTAGATATTTAGAATGATTGACGTCACTAAGCTCCATGGGCCACCCATGATGTATGTGTTGCATCCATACCGTCCATCCATTTGGAGAGATCATTACATGGCATTAAACAAAGAATGAGGTAGATCTAAAGCTCAAGTGGACCCCACCACAGAAAACAGTTGGGGCAGTGACACTCACCGTTGAAACATTTCTAGTGCCCACCATGATGTATTTTTGAGATCCAAACTGTTCATAAGTTAACATAGAGATAGAGGACGTGAAAACACAAACATAAGCTTGATTGGAAACTTTTATGGCCCCTATAAACGGTTTGAATGGAATATAAACAATAAAATGGAGTCTAGGAAAGTTTCAACGGTAGGCATTCCTTTCCCCTCTGTTTCATCTCGTATAGCCCATTTAAGCTTTGGATCCCCTTCATTTTTCGTCGCATGTCTTAAAATGAGCTCAAAAAAAGGATGATAGTGTTGGATTTATTACAAACATCACAGTAGGCCGCACCCAAAATCCTTGCAATCGAACTTCCTGCCAAAGGCTTTCGCAGGAAATCCGCCTCCTACGGTGAGCGGAGAAGAAATCGGATTGCCTGAGTTACTCGGTACGCTCTTATTTTTCTGAGTAAACTTTATTGGGCCCACCGTGAATGTATGTGGTTTATCCAAACCATTCATCCGTTTTCCCAGCTCATTTAAGTGGTTGAAACCAAAATTGAAGCACATACAAAGATCCAGTGTACCATAGCACAGGAAACAATAGGAATAATGATTTCCACTCTTGAAACCTTCTTAGGCCCCACAGTGATGTTTATTTATCATCCAACCTATTCATGAGATTAAAAAGACATGGATGAAGGGAAAAAACAAATATAATCTTAATCCAAAACTTGAGTGGCCCTAAAGAAATTTTCAAGATGTTCAATTCACATTGTTTTGGTGGTGTGGTCCATTTGATATTTTGATATGCTTCATTTTTGGGTTTATGCCATAAAATTATCTGATAATATGAATGGAAGGAGTGGATAAAATATATAAATCACAGTGGACCCCACAAAGTTTTTAGCGTTCCGAGTAACGATGCAATCTGCTACCCTTTTCAAATATATAAATCACGGTGGGCCCCACCATGATGTATGTGTTTCATCCATTCCATTCATCCATTTTTAAAGATCATTTTAGGGCTTGATCTAAAAAATGAGAGGAATATAAATCTTAGATGGACCACACCACATAAACCAATACTGATTGGATATCCACCATTAAAATCATCCTAGGCCCCACTGTACTGTTTATTTGATATCCAATCTGTTGATTAGGTCATACAAACCCATATGAAGGGAAAAAACAAAGATCAGCTTGATCCAAAGCTTTTATGGCCCCAAAATTTTTTTAATGGTCAATGTCCATTCAACAATGTTTCCTTTAATGTGGTCCACTTGAGATTGGGATAAAGCCCATTTTTGGTCTCATACCATAAAATGATCTAAAAAAATAGATGGAGGACATAGATGAAACACATACATCATGGTGGGCCCACATAGCACCGACCATCTGCCATTGGCCAGTAGTGGTAGAGGAGTAGCCAATCCGTTTCCCAATTCCAGGGGACGTGGATTTCCTGCTAAATCCTTTCCCATTAAGATCCTGGGCAACGATTCTGTGTGGGGCCCAATGTGATGTTTGTGTGAAATCCAACCAGTCCATTCGTTTTTACATATCATTTTAGGACATTATACCAAAAATGAAGAGGATCTAAAACTCAAGTGGGCCATACGAGATGAAACATTGGGGAAAACTGCTTACCGATGAAACCTTCCTAGGCTCTACCTTGATGTTTATATTCTAACCAAACTGTTTATAAGGTCATTTTCACTGAGATGAAATGAAAACACTGGGAACATAAACCGATACAAAACTTTTGTAGCCACATGAATGTTTCAATGGTGGTCACTAAATCCCTGCTCTTTCATCTCATGTGGCCCATTTAAGTTTTGGATACTCCTCATTTTTGGTCGCATATGTCCTAAAATGATTTCGAAAAATGGTGGATGTGTTGGATTTATCACAAACATCATAGTGGGTCTCACACATAATCCTTGCGCAGGATCTTCCAACGAAAGACTTTTGTGTGAAATCCACTTGCAATTCTAAGAGTTTCTTGACGAGTGTAGGAGAGTCTTTTTTTTTTTTTTTTTTTGAAGACTCTCCCTCTCTCAATACTGCTGAATCCCAACCGCTCTCCTCATCTTACGACTTACATGAAGGCTCGCACATAAATTCCTTGTGGTATGGTTCGTAGGAGACCATTATATATATATATATATATATATATATATATATATATATATATATATATATATATATATATATATAGTCGAATGCTTAGCCGTGCACCAGTTAGCACGGAACTCATGCGGACTTTTTGGAGAATTCGTCATATGTGATGGGACTCCAAAATCTGAACTGTCCACGTGAAGCAGCACCTTATGAAACCCCCCTGGCTCAATTTTTTTACTTTGATCCAAAACTTTGCTCGGCCATGAAAAATGAAAAGAGTTTCCTCCCTTGATTTGCATTTCTCTTTTCTATAGCTCATAAGAATTTTATATCAGGGTAAAAATTTGTCCCTTGAGGTTTCATGGGATTTCGCATCACATGGACCGTTCGAATTAGACGCCCATGACACGTGTGCATAGGTGCACGTGTGCATAGGTGCGCAGGTGAGCATGCATACGCGCACACACACACACACACTCTTATATCTTTACATGATAGTAGGATAGGATATCGTCCACATATAGAGGTGATCTTTTAAACCGTTTTATGTATACACAATGATTTTTCTGACTCATTATAAACTCGAAAGTGGTAATGGTTAAGTAAAACCTCATATACTACTGTCTTCAAGATTGCTTTGGCCCATAAATAGATTTAAACAGTTTATAAACTTTCTTTCTGTACTTTTTGTATATTACCCACAAACTGTCGTATATGTATCTCTTCATTCAAAAAACCATTTAAGAATGTGGTCTTTATATCCACTTGATATAACTCTAAGTATAAACTTGCGACAATAAACAAAATTATGCGGATTGAGCAGAATTTTACCACAGTTGATAAAGTTTTGTAACGACCTGAAAATTTCCGTACATTGGGTCGAGTACCACCTCGACCAGAAATCACGTAGGATTAAATCCTTTAGAAATTTAACAAAGTTAACTAAGTACTAAACTCAATTAGCCATGAAATCCGTTAGGATCACTTTAAATACGATCTGCAAGACCCAAAACTTGCAGAACAAGTGACGCTAGGTTACCCTAAAGTTTAGAATCAAACTCATTTCCCGTCTGCTCTCGGGAATGAAACGAAACTTCAGTATTAGGTCTAGATCGCACATCGAGTCCGATTAACCCGAAGCTAAGGAACTAGGACCGCCCCACTGGGCTTAACAATCATCTCAAAAATCAGCTCCATCCGATGTCCCATGGCCATTCGTTTCGATTCGGAGCGAGGGAGTGTGAAAAACACTATTCCCATGCCAAAATAAATATCTGGAATAGTGATCATCATTCGTTGACGCGTCAGTATTAAGCAACCTGACCGTCAGAATCAGACCAAATTACACCCTCGGATTAAGAAAAATTTCAGGAACATTTATATGTGCTTAGAATTTCCGATCGTGGCCCACCGACCGTCGGAATTGAAAGTGGTCCACCACGTGCGATCCGGGAATCCGATCGAGTCAAAAACGTAATCCCACGTAGATCCATAGATGGTGAGCTTAAGTCGACGTTTGGTTCAAGGAGGGCCACCGAACCTCCTTTTGAAATTTGGAAAAGCGGCGAATATCCTATATTAGCAGTACCCTAGAACCCGAGTCTAATTTCGAATGTTTTTGGCTATAAAAGGGGCTTAGAACAGCCCTTCTCACAGCCATACGAATTTTGGAGAGAAACCCTAGAGGGAGAGAGAGAAAAGAGAGAGAAGAGCTTGGGTTTTGTTGCCGATCTTCCTCCTATTGCTTTGGATTGTTACACGGCCTACACCGCTTCATTCCAGGTGTTTTTCCGGCGGTTTCCATCCCATTTAAAGGTAAGAAACCCTAACCCTAGGTCTGATTTGAGGTGGGATCGATGTGGGTTGTGTAACGACTAACCGATTCCGCTCTTTAGGCTAGAAATCTCCCGTATACGGAAGTTCTTCTACCCTTGCTGATTCGTTTCGTTTCCAAAGGCAAATGTGAGGACTTTAAGTGTATAAGTTACGGTTTTCAACGCTTTCAATGTCAGATAATGGTGGATTCATGATCTGCATGCAATTGCACATGTACAAAGTGCTTTCCGTTTCCTGTTTCGATTAACGTTGTGAAATATGGAATTTCACATATTCTAGGTATACGTAGAAATACCGTATACGTATTTTTTTTTGGATAAATGTTTGACATGTTTATTTAATGTATGATGATATAATATATGAATAAAATACTAGTTTGGTGAAAGGAATCGCCAAAATACATGTTCACTTGTAAATGCGACGTATGTTGAAATTGTGTATGTTAGAAATACCGTATACGTATTTCTTTTGGAATAGTGTTTGACATACTTATTTAATATATGATTATACAATATATGAATAAAATACTAGCTTGGCGAAAGGAATCGCCGTATTACAAGCTCCCTTGTAAACACTATGTATGTCGAAACTGGGTGCACTAGGAAGTACCCTATACGTATAAATTTTGCTGACATGATTGTCAGGTTTATTTGCTGTATGAATATGATGTATATGTATAAAATATTAGTTTGGCAAAGGGACAACCCTGGTACACATTTCTCTAGCATACTGATGAGGGTCGAATATTGCATCTCAGACCCCGAATATTATCTGATTTTACATACATGATAATGCTTAATACCATATTTTAATTGTGTTTTTATTACAGGATGAAATCAGGAGCATAGATTGAAAAATGATGTTAAAAGCATGGATTTGACTCTCCGGAATTACCAGAGCACGGGATGAACCTCAGAGGACCAATACTGAAGAATTTACATACCTGGGACCCGAGGAAATCAAGCCGTTCATGTTTAAAGAGGCCCGAAACTGGTCCAGAATGAAAGATCACATGGTTCCCTCCATCCAATTGGCTTGAAACTTTATACACGGGATTAGGGACATAAATTAACCGTACATTTTAAATTTCAGGCCCTCGGATCACTAGGAAGTGCCCCAACTGACAGATCAGTCCATAAATCGTTGATTCTGGGCCCACCTGATATTTGAAACTGCCTAAAGATTGGTTTCAATGGTTTAAATGATATAAGAAATAGGATGGATGGCTTGGATTTCTTGAAAACATTACAGCAGGCCCTGCATGAAAAGTAAAGTGCATATGTGCACTATATACAAGAGCCGCACCGAGCGCTGACCGCGCCTTCCAATTCTCAAAACGGCAGTTGCCGTTTCTACAGGCAGCGAGCGGACGTCGCTGTCCGTTTTTGCGGACGCTAGTGGGCCCCACTCATCACCTGTACGGAAAATCCGTACCGTCCACCGTGTAGACAGCTATGAATAATACAAAAACATGTTTCTACTTTACTCCCATGCGTACACATGTGTGCGGTACAGAGGCCACAAAAGGGCTGCTCTACAACGTCCAAAACTGATCTTTTTGTGTTTTCTTCCCTGGGCCGTATCATTGGACGTTCAAAACTACCTATTCTTGATTGAAATTTCGTCTGAATCCAATGGACGGGGTGGATTTTCCAAAGACACTTCTATGGGGCCCACCGATCACGACAGCGAGAGGGTGCGAAAGTTTTGCACAAATTTGGAAACCCGGTTTTCCAGGCGGTTGTGGGCCACCATCTTTGATCATATGGCGATCTGAACCGTCTATCATGTAGAGGACCCAAGAAAGTCCTAAGGGACGGTGTTTGTTGGAATTTGAACGAGGAAAGTATGGTGTTTTGAGGTCCCGAACTTGGTCTGCGAAAAGAAATTTTCTTCAACGCGTGCGATGACTTCCCAAATCAATTTCACCACTCCACCACTCCATCGGCTATAAAAAGAGTTGCAAAACATGAGGAATGGCATTCAGAGATTGGAATAAGTGGAGAATTCCGATCTAGAGCAAGGAGAGAAGAAAGAGAAGAAAGAAGAAAGAGAGAAATTGGTTTGATGTTTTTTTATGAATTTTATTTATCCATCTGTTTAATGGATTTCATGGGTAACTAATCTCTCAGCTAGGGCTGAGATGAAACCCCTAATTTGAACACCTCTTTTTCTATGTTGATTTCATTTTAATTAGATTGGTTTGTTTCTTTCTCTAGTGTGCTTGATTGTTTTAAATTCCATACTTCTCCATCTATCAACTTTGATCAGAGTCTATGCATGGATGTGGTCTGGATGCTTATGCTAGGTACTTGTGTCTGATTATGAACAGGTTCCTGTAGAGGAAGAAACAGGGTGCTTTACTGAACTGCATATTCCATATGCCCGATTTGGACATGGGATATGTTATTCATGGCATTGCTTGAAGGAATTAGACAATCTGTATGCCCGATTAAGGACACAGATTGTGCTTTCTCTAGATAAGTTAGATCAATCTATATTAAAGGGAATTAACAGACAAAACAAGGGTTAGGATAATTAGGGGTGGATTCGAAAGTCCTAGTGCTCTTTCTCTTATTGAATTTTCTTCCTATCCTCAATAGTTATTTTCCATAAATTTGTGTTAGTAATTTGCTCCATTATTTGTTGAAGTAGTTAAGGAGGATCACAGATTTGAATTGTGACGATCAGTCCTCGTGGGATTCGACCTCGATCTTACCGAGTTATTACTACATCACAACCCTATACTTGGGGAGTGAACAAGTTTTAGCGCGCCGGGATTCAAGTGTTGTTTTCGATCCAAATTGGATTTAAGATTCTCTCTTATCATAATTCATAGTCATAGGATTTTACTAACTTTAGATTAGAGTTTTTGTTAGAAATTAACCTATTTCCTATTTTGTAGGGTCCTGACATAAATTTCTAATTTGGTAATCCCTTTCTAAATTTCTTACTTTTTCTAATTTCTATTTTTAGAATTAGGATTTTATTTTTAGAAATTTTTTTAGTTTCTAATTTTAGATTTAGATTCTTCTTTTAAGTAACTTTCTATTTTCTACTTTTAGAAATTTTTTTTCCTTTTTAGAAACTAACTTAGCTTTTTAGTTTTAGTAACTTTCTAATTCTAGGATTTCTTTCCTTTTTAGAAACTATATATATATATATATATTTATAGAAAATTTCTAATTTTAGATTTTCTGTTTTAGAAACTAACTTGTTTTGTTTTGCAGGATTCTAACATAGATCTCCAAATTGGTAACATCTTTCTAAATTCTCCAATCTTTTCTACTTTCTATTTTGAGAATTAGGTTTTTATTTTTTAGGAATTTTCTATTTTCTAACTTAGGATTTAGAAACTTTCTATTTTCTAGTTTTAGAAACTTTCTTTTTTTTTAGAAATTAACTGTTGCTTAGGATTTTTCTATCATAGGAAACTTGATTTGTTTTTATTTACAGGAATTGAGGAAGGAAGCTACTAAGTGAAGGAGGAGCTTCTTGAATCTTCTGCCATCAATCATCTCCTTTTCCTGGTTCTTTCTTCCCATTCTTATTCACATAGTTTTAACTTTTTTTTTTTTTTTTTTTTTTTTTTTTTTTTTTTTTTTCTAATAGCATAATTTCTAGTTCTAGTTTTCTTTCTCTTAGGTTGTTACTTAGTTTATGCTAGGACGTAGATCTCTAGATAAAGAACTAGCACCTTTTGATCCTGAAATAGAAAGAACATTCCATAGAAGATTGAAAGACATCCCAGTTGAAATGACAGAGAGAATGGAACTAAAACTCTTAGAGATTATTCAGCTCTTGTCCAATTAAATGCGCCTTCATGCATAGTGTTGCCCACCACCACGGCACACACTTTGAACTCAAGACCGGGTCATACGGTTGTTGCCTTCCTTTTATGGGTTGGACAAGGAGGACCCATATCATCATGTGAAAGAATTCCTAGACATTTGCTCCACCTTTAAATTCCAAAACTTCTCGAGACGATTCGATCCGCTTACGCTTTTTTCCTTTTTCTTTGAAGGATAAGGCGAAAGCATGGTTGAATTCTTTAGAAGTTGGGTCTATCACTACATGGGACCAATTGTCTAGAAAGTTCTTAAACAAGTTCTTCCCCTTTCACAAAACTAATGCTCTCCGTAGAGAAATCACTAATTTCACACAAAAAGAGGGAGAGCACTTTCATGAATGTTGGGAAAGATGGAAGGACTTGCTTCTTAAATGTCCACACCACGGTTTTGAGAAGTGGCAACAAGTGCAATACTTTTATGATGGTCGACACCCCAAACAGTCGCATGGTTGATGCCACCAGGTGGAGGGTCCTTCATGACCAAAAGCGATACCGAAGCATGGAAATTCTTTGAAACCTTGTGTGAAAACTCCCAAAGAATGGGACTATTCAGATAGAGGTGAAAGAAGTTCCCAACCACAAAAGAGAGGTGGCATATATGAGATAGGAGTCACACCGGATCTCCATGCCAAGATTGATGGCTTTGTGACAAAGAAGGTTGATGCTCGATGTTACATAATGGACCTCCACAAACAACTCAAGCCGAGGCTTGTGCCATATGTTCTAGTTCTACCCATCCTACGCAATCTTGCCCATCTGGTACAAAGATTTCCAGAATTCATCTCTGAACAAGTTCATGCTTTGAACACCTTTCAGAAACCTGGGAATGATCCTTACTCAAACACGTACAACCCAGGGTGGGCTAGGCATCCAAATTTCTCTTGGGCGAAAGGACCACAACAAGGAGGACCATCTGGAAATCCTCCCATACAACCTTACCCTCAAGCTGGCAATCAACAACTCCAACAGTTTCCGCAATATCAACAAGTCCCTTCACAATCACGGAAACCATCTCTTGAGGATACACTCCATCTTTTTATGCAGAGTTCTCTCCAATTCCAAAAAGACACCCAACAAACCTTACTAGCCAACCAGCAAAGCTTACACGCAAATGCGCAATCCATTGCCAAGCTGGAAGTACAAATGGGTCAACTAGCTACCGCATTGAATGAGAGAGAAAAGGGTAAGTTCCCTAGTCAACCTGTGGCTAATCCAAAGGGACAGTATGAGATTGGCTCTAATTCCAACCAAGGGCAATACCACGAGCAAGCCAAATCAATCACTACCCTTAGGTCAGGCAAACAAATTGACAACAAAATAGAGATACCTAGGGATGAATCAAATCAAGGTGAAGCAGAGAGACACACCAATGCATCCAAAGTCCAAAAACTCTCTGACTCTCCAAGAGCCGCTGACGTGCCACCTTACGTGCCCAAAGCACCATTTCCTCAACGTCTGGCACCAATGAAGAAAAGAAATAACTTTGATGAAATCCTGGATGTGTTTAAAAAAGTGCAAGTCAACATTCCATTACTTGATGCCATCAAGCAAGTCCCTCCTTACGCTAAGTTTCTTAAAGATTTATGCACTCAAAAGCGTAAGCAGAATGTTCATAAGAAAGTCTTCCTGGCAGAGCAGATCAGCTCCATGATTCAACATAACACTCCTCCTAAATTTAGGGATCCAGGAGCTCCCACCATTTCTTGCGGCATAGGAGATCATAAGATTGGGAAGGCATTACTCGATTTAGGGGCGAGTGTTAATTTGTTACCTTATTCGGTTTATGAGCAACTAGGACTTGGTGAGTTGAAACCACTAAGGTAACATTACAACCGGGCGATAGATCTGTCAAGGTTCCCTGGGTGTTATTGAAGATGTGCTAATCCAGGTTGATAAATTCTATTTTCCAAGGGATTTCATAGTTATAGATACTCACCGCCCGAGAATCCTCATAGTCGGATCCCAGTCATCTTGGGTCGTCCATTTTTAGCTACATCTAATGCTATTATAAATTGCTTGGAATGGAGTTATGAAATTGTCCTTTGGTAACATGAATATTAAACTTAATGTTTTTAATGCGGGACAACAACCACGCGAGTTGGACGACATATTTGAAGTGGACATGATCGAGAGTCTTGTGCGGGACTCCTTCCGTACATCTTTTGAAGATCCTCTTGAGACACCTCTTGCACAATCGGGCATGGATTTTGACATTGATAGTCCCTTCCATGAAGTCAATGCATTGCTCGACTCTACTCTATCTTGGAGACGAAAAATGGAGAGCGAAAGTGGAACCTCTTCATCCCTCCGAGACTCTTCTGACGACCCTTCGACGGTTTCTTTCTAACTCGAGAAGGCAAAAGAGAACAGGTTGCTTAATGTTCTTCGAACATATAAGGCAGCAATTGAACGGAAGATAGCAGAAATACAAGGAGTGTGCCCCACTGTATGTAAGGATCATGCTGTGGAAATGTCATGTAAATTACAAAGGAAGCATGATCCTAACATGGAAGAAGTCGTTCGAGCAGAAGTCCTTAAATTGTTTGATGATAGTGTCAATTACCTCATTTCAGATAGCACAGTTTATGGGAACTCACATCACTTGTCTGGGATCGGTTAATTAGTGTTGAGGTAAGTTCTTTGGTGGACCCTGGTCTTAAAGATTAATGAATTCATGGTCCGTTCTTGTCTGGCTGAAGACGTTAAACTTAGCGCTCCTGGGAGGCAACCCAGCATTTCATTTGATTTCTTTTTCCTTGTTAGTAAGTTCAATGTTTGTGGGTAACATTACTGCAAACCCTCACGAGACTACAACTCGTCCACTAGGGGTAACCTAGGGGTTTAAAGGCTTGTTGCATATGCTAAATGCAATCGAGAGCACCTGCGAAAGTGGTATAGGTAGGATCTTTTATTTTACTGATTTCTCTCTTGTTCTGACTCGCTTTTACGCTGATATTTTTGAGAGCTTCTTGATTCTCCATCCAGGTACTATCTTTCCCTACTCCTCTTTTCTTTTCGTTGTCTCATGTGCATTGCACGCTTAATTCTTTTACATTGAGGACAATGTAGATTTTAGGTTGGGGGTGGGAGATTAGGTTACCTAATCAGTATTTTCTTGGTCTTGAGCGAAAAATTGTTGTGAAAATTTTTAAAATTTTTCTGGAATTTCTGTTGAATTCAAAGTGATTTTGAAGGATAGTTGTGATTTTGAAATTACAAGATTCAGAATGTGAGAAATTTATGACTCTTGGATTTGGTTGTCAGTGATTTCACACTTGAAGTTTGAATGGTTAATCCATGATTAGAAGTTGTAAACATTGATTGAACCATGATTTCACATATCAGATCTCGTTTACACATTAAGTTTTCAGTTCGATATTAATTGATAACATGGTAATCACTAAGCATGAAAGGAACCAGCCTGAAAAAAAAATTGTTAGCATCAGTTTATAAAGAAGAATTGAAAGGCTAAGTCACATAATCTTCATCATAGGTTTGCTCCCTATAGATGAAGATTCGATTCCTCATAGTTGACATGAGAAAAGATTTCGGCGACAAGTTTTCACCATAGGTTTGCTCCCTATAGGTGCAGATTTGATTCTCCTCATTGGCATACTATTCATAAAGAAAATCAAAAAAATGGTAGAATGAGAGGTTAATCTGTAAGGCAAGTGTGATTCAGTTTTGGGTGACATGAGCTCGTTGTTAATTACCAATGATATCATGAAATTGACAATTGAATCTCTTAATGGTTGTAAGCCGAGATTACACTATTCGCTCATGGAACTCAATGTTTACAATTGTTCTAATTAATGGATTAATATTTTAAACTTGATTATGAAGTTTACTGTAAGCTTGATTTCAGGAGAAAAATCTTTTCACCATTCATGAATTTTAGAATTTTCACATCTCAACTATCTGTTCACACATCATTTGAGTTTACAGGAATTGTCTTTTATTTATGAAATTATTTTTCGCATGTTTTGCTCGGGACTAGCAAAATCTGGTTGGGGGTTGTGATGAGGGTCGAATATTGCATCTCAGACCCCGAATATTATCTGATTTTACATACATGATAATGCTTAATACCATATTTTAATTGTGTTTTTATTACAGGATGAAATCAGGAGCATAGATTGAAAAATGATGTTAAAAGCATGGATTTGACTCTCCGGAATTACCAGAGCACGGGATGAACCTCAGAGGACCAATACTGAAGAATTTACATACCTGGGACCCGAGGAAATCAAGCCGTTCATGTTTAAAGAGGCCCGAAACTGGTCCAGAATGAAAGATCACATGGTTCCCTCCATCCAATTGGCTTGAAACTTTATACCTGGGATTAGGGACATAAATTAACCGTACATTTTAAATTTCAGCCCTCGGATCACTAGGGAAGTGCCCCAACTGACAGATCAGTCCATAAATCGTTGATTTGGGCCCACCTGATATTTGAAACTGCCTAAAGATTGGTTTCAATGGTTTAAATGATATAAGAAATAGGATGGATGGCTTGGATTTCTTGAAAACATTACAATGGACCCCCCTGCATGAAAAGTAAAGTGCATATGTGCACTATATACAAGAGCCATGCATGAAGTGACCGCGCCTTCAATTCTCAAAACGGCGATTGCCGTTTCTCTGACGGGCAATGAAGGGACGTCGGCCCGTCCGTTTTTTACGGACGCTAGTGGGGCCCCACTCATCACATCTGGAAAATCCGTACCGTCCACCGTGTAAACTGACTATGAATAATACAAAAACATGTTTCTACTTTACTCCCATGCGTACACATGTGTGCGTACGAGAGGCCACAAAAGGGCTGCTTCTCAACGTCCAAAAAGCCGATCTTTTTGTGTTTTCTTCCTGGGCGTATCATTGGACGTTCAAAACTACCTATTCTTGGTGAAATTTATCCGAATCCAATGGACGGGGTGGATTTTCCGAGAGACACTTCTATGGGGCCCACCGATCACGACAATAAAGGGTGCGAAAGTTTTGCACAAATTTGGAAACCCGGTTTTCCGGGCGGTGTGAGCCACCATCTTTGATCATATGGCGAGTCCGAACCGTCATCATGTAGAGGACCCAAGAAAGTCCTAGGGACGGTGTTTGTTGGAATTTGAACGAGGAAAGTATGGTGTTTGAGGTCCCAACTTAGGGCTGCGAAAAGGAATTTTGTTTGCACGTGCGGCATGACTTCCCAAATCCGAATTTCACCACTCCAGCCACTCCATCAGCTATAAAAAGAGTTGCAAAACATGAGGAATGGCATTCAGAGATTGGAATAAGTGGAGAATTCCAGATCTAGAGCAAATGAGAGAAGAAAGAGAAGAAAGAAAGAGAGAAATTGGTTTGATGTTTTTTTATGAATTTTATTTATCCATCTGTTTAATGGATTTCATGGGTAACTAATCTCTCAGCTAGGGTTGAGATGAAACCCCTAATTTGAACACCTCTTTTTCTATGTTGATTTCATTTTAATTAGATTGGTTTGTTTCTTTCTCTAGTGTGCTTGATTGTTTTAAATTCCATACTTCTCCATCTATCAACTTTGATCAGAGTCTATGCATGGATGTGGTCCGGATGCTTATGCTAGGTACTTGTGTCGATTATGAATTCAGGTTCCTGTAGAGGAAGAAACAGGGGTGCTTTCTTGAATCGCATATTCCATATGCCCGATTTGGACATGGGATATGTTATTCATGGCATTGCTTGAAGGAATTAGACAATCTGTATGCCCGATTAAGGACACGATTGTGCTTTCTCTAGATAAGTTAGATCAATCTATATTAAAGGGAATTAACAGACAAAACAAGGGTTAGGATAATTAGGGGTGGATTCGAAAGTCCTAGTGCTCTTTCTCTTATTGAATTTTCTTCCCTATCCTCAATAGTTATTTTCCATAAATTTGTGTTAGTAATTTGCTCCATTATTTGTTGAATTAGTTAAGGAGGATCACAGATTTGAATTGTGACGATCAGTCCTCGTGGGATTCGACCTCGATCTTACCGAGTTATTACTACATCACAACCCTATACTTGGGGAGTGAACACATACGTCATGTATGTTGAACTAGTGCATTCCAAGTGTTGGTGAAATCACTTGTGAGTGTAAGTGCCTAAGTGTTAGAACCTTAGGTAGGTGCTGAGATGGGATTCTCAGTTACCTTAGAGTCACATATGACATTCTCCATGTGGTTGTTCACTCTAACCACTCGCCTATGAAATATAAGTATTTGTATCCCTATTTGCATAATGCTTTATAACATGCTTTTGAACATGCTTTGTGACTTGTTTATTAACATGCTTCATGATCTGTTTTATATTATGATTGCTAGTGTTCTTGAATTACCATGTTATCATGCCGTATTTCATATGCTCATAGTCCAGGCATCCGGTATCAGACTTGAAGATGTGGTTGGGATTCGTTCCGCCACGCATGATGTGTTGGCGAACCCGTGTCGTACTTCGGTTGGCGATAGTGGTTGGCCACACGAGGTGCTTCTGCGCTTCATATCGCCCAACTTGTTGTGCGCTCGAGCTAGCCGAACACGTCAAGTAAACCGTGTGTCTTATGTATGTTCACCATGTTTGGTTGCTAATGCTTGAACCTAGGGTACCAAACTTACCAGTGAAAATCCCGTTAACCATGGTACCTCGATCCGCTAAGACTCATGAGCCGGGCATGGTGGTATGCGACACCGTGGTCGAGCCGGGCAATGTCGGCCTACGATGGGGCTACGTGCCTCCCGTAGTGACCGGTGAGCAACTTAACTCGTGAGCCGATTATGGTGGTATGGGACACTATATTCGCGGACGTCGGCCTACATTGATAAGGTGATGGGGAGTGGTGCAACCTTTGTGCGTAACTTGGCCACAGCGACCCTTTGTAGTGACCCAGCGAGCATATTCTCGAAGTTGCGGTGTGCCTTAGGGTTCGCCGCGATATATAGAGTATGAACTAGGCTGTTTACGTATAGTGATGAATCGTTTAAGGGGTGATGGGGGAGTGGTGCAACCTTTGTGCGTAACGACCACAAGCGACCTCTGCGATGACCTAGAAAACACACCATCGTCGATATTAACTAGGGTGACGACCCTAGATTGGATCATGTTTGAAAATGATATAAGGGAGGTACCTTAGTTTCCCAATCCTGCTTTTTTGAAATGGACTAATTAAAAACTCGGTAATCATACTCATCATGCATCGCATGTGCACAGGAAAGATGTGGAGCACTTGTGGGATGTAAGCATGCACGAACGTGAGATGGTGTCGCATGAGGGAGTATGTCGGCGAGGGCATCCATCACAACCGCATTCATACTTGCATTAATCGAGTAACTAGGAGTGTTTGATTCTTGCTTTATCATTCTTGCTTGATAGTATTGATAACATGATAACTTATGCCTTATCGTTCCCGAGTTAGCTACTCACTCCCACGTTACGGGACGATGTTGCGCACACCAACCGGACTCTGTCTCGGGTTTAGGCGATCCGACTACTCTGGAGGCGGAGCACGATTATGACGAGGACCAAGGAGTTCTCGTATATGCGATTCTCTGGCGGCTTCGACTAGGTTGCCGGATCGATGGGTTCCACGGGGATTGTACCTAGTTATTTTTTCTGACTTTTTGATTATAAACGAAATGTATATGGACTCGAGATGGATTCATACTGCGGGAATGAATCGTTTATTTTGTTTCTTTACATACTTATATATCTGATTCGATCTTAAAACTTGCTTTTATACAATTGATCTGGAGTATGAATTCTTGCTTTGGTATAATCTCATTCATGTTTACTTGCTCTTCTAACACGACAACATTCAAACATCATTAAACATGTTGCATAAGTGATGCGTTGGAACTCGGGAGTTGAGTTACACTCGACCCCCGATTTTCGGTGTTACAAGTTGGTATCGAGCATGATTTTGATTAAACCGGACCTGAGTTATGTCCCCACTATGTACGCTGACGCATTATACTTAGGAGGGTGCGCAAAACCTAGCAACAGTGTTAGGGTCTCCCGATTTCGCCGTTCGGCGAAGTTCATTGCAAATGGACAGTTTGATCGAGTGCGTACTCGATCCCAACCGCACTTATGGACCCCAAGTCACTCCTAGACCGTCTATTGACGTGTCCAGGTCACAATCTACCAAAAATTAGGCATTAAAAATCAGGAAAAATCAGATTAGATCGAAAATTTGCAGGAACTAACCGTTCGGCACTAAAATGAGTCGGTGGGCCCCTCCACGTAAATCCACTAACCTCCCAGACTGAACCAGGGTGCATTTGACACCACGGACATGTGGCAAACGGGGCCCACCGCGGCGGCGCGGTCCCGGCCAAGTCCGACCGCGGCGGCGCCCGCACCGGCCCGGCGGCGGACCGCGGTCGGACGGTTTTTTTTTCGTGGGTCCAAGGCCCAGGTTGGTCGGCCCAGCCTCCTACACCTCCTGGCACGTGCCATTTTGGCAATAGGTTGGGTTTTAAAGGGCTGAAGCACCCATCTTCCTCATTTCACCCCTTTTCAAGCACCTCCACTCCCATTTTCGATTTTCCTCAAAAACCCATCCCTCCAAACCTTCAAATCTTCCATTTTCTTCTATAACTCACACACCCCAACCTTCCACAACAGCCCTAGCTTCCTCCTTTCCCCATTTTCTCATGTTGGAGCTCTCATACCCCTCCTTGGAGCTCAAAAATTGGGTAATCTCCTAACCCATTCCATTTTCTTTTGTTCCTTCTTCATTTCCTACCTCTTGAGCTTCTTCCACACCTATTGGATTGTTGATTGTGGAAGATAAAAGAGATCAGCCCCTTGTTCCCCCATTTTAGAAATTTTCCATGGCCCTCCTTGGTGTGGTGGCTACCATTTTCTCCATTTCCTCCATCCTATCTTTCATAGAAAAGAGGAAAACCGTGGCCGATGACGCCGGCACAAGTAGGCCAGCCCATTCCCAGAAGAAGATCCGATGTTGGGGCCGGCACAACCGTGCGGGAGTTTAGGTCGAAGCGAGACCTGGATCCTGACCACCCCGCCAGAAATGCTTATCCGATAGGCATGGAATATGGGCGCTTCGCGGGCCGCAAGGTTGTGTTTGAAGCTCATGTGGATGAAAGGATGTTTGGCCTACACCCGATGATGGACCACTTGGTGGATATCGGATGGAATTCCATTTTTGAAGGCGAGTCTCCCACATGTGAGAACACGGTTCGCGCTTTCTACGCTCACATCGTGGACTCATCAGTAGAGCCTCTCCAGTTTACTGTCTTTATGAGGGGCATAAGGCGCACAATAACTGTGGATGAGGTGGTTCGAATCACGAAGATCCCGCTTGGTCAAGTGCATCCTAGTGATGACTTCTCTAGAAGTGCGCGGGAAAGGGATCGTCGCACGCGATTTCTCTGTGGTCGCCGGGTTACGTGGAAGCGAGGAAATTGTATTGCGGCGACAAAGATGACCGAAGACTTCCATTTACTCCATCACATTTTCATATACAATGTATACCCACGGTGGGGTAACCGCACGGAATGTACTAGGGTGATGGTGGACTTTCTGTACAAGATGGGACGCGGGGACAACATATGCCTGCCCACATTCATCCTATCCCAGATAGTTCATGTTGTTCGTTCTGCCAGGAACGACCTTTCGCTCCCATTTGGCCGCCTGATCTGCAGGATGGCTCGTGATGTAGGCTACAGATTGAATATGGAGGATCTTGCACCAGTCCGAGTCATAAGTGAAGCGACACTCAGGAATATGAAGATCGGCCCCCAACAGCGGCAAGCCCGACTCGACGAGTCTGGAGATGAGTCGGATAGCGCCGGTGAGGAGAGTGTTGACCTCCAGGCTGAGAGTGATGAGGAGCGCGGTGATGACATACGGAGGAAGAACTGAGGCTCGGGACACGGGGAGAGTTCACCCCCTACGGCTCAGGAGCAGGGTGTGGATCGAGATGCTTTTGATGCGCGATTGGCCCGTCTTGAGGAGGGGCAAGCCGCCCTGCAGCAAGAGGTTGGACAAGTTCGGGCTGAGATTGGTCAAGTTCGAACCAAGCTTGAAGAGAATGAAGCCTACATGAAGAAGAGTTTCAAGAAGATGTCCCGTACGTTGAAGGCCATCTGTGTTGTGCGCAGGATAAGAATCTCCTCCTCCACCGCCTACTTCGGATGTTAGTCATCCATGTTGTTGTATGTTGTGTTTGCTTTGGTTACTGCAATAGGCGTTTGTGTTTTCGTTCAGATGTTGTATTAGGTAGTAGCATGTTTAGGTGTTTGATGTAGTGGATGTATTGGCTATCATGTGATTTCCGTCATGATTCATGTAAACTCTGTAATCCATGTATTATGACTAATTTTGGGTAAAGGAAAGGCATGTAGCCCCTTTTATTTTGATTATGTGTAGAATGTTTAAAGTGCTTTATGATGTGTGTTATGCTGTATCTCACCAATGCTGTACCCTGTGTTGTATAGGGCATGCCGCGACAGTATACGCGGAGCACGGCACATCTCCGTCTGACTGGCTCTATGGACCAGACTCCTTCTGGTAGTAGCGGTCCTGCGGACCGTGGGTTAGGTTCTGATCAGCCCCCTGCTGGTCCTGCCGGTGGATTGCCACCTTACACGCCCCCGGTCCGTGAGCAGTTTCGGCCGTCATCTTCTGCGCAGCATGACTCCCAGGCTGCTCCGCCGACTGATAGATTTGAGCAGCTGATGTTGATGATGCATCAGCAGCAGATACAGCAGCAGCAGCAGCACCAGCAGCTTATGGCCACTATCGCTGAGGCCTTGTCCCATGGTGGTAGTGCGACTCCACCTACGACATCTGCTTGTCCTGCCGGGCACCCGGAGCCTCCTGCTCAGTGTGAGGATGTGCCTCTGCCCTCACCCGTGGTGCCTCCTATGGGAGATGTCAGTACACGCGGTCTTCTCGAGCGATTTCAGCGCTTGAGGCCTCCTTCATTTATGGGCACTCATAGACCCGAGGAGGCAGAGTTTTGGCTTGACCGCATCTCTAAGATGCTTCGGATGCTGCATTGCTCAGAGGCAGAGCAGGTAGAGCTGGACGCCTTCATGTTTGAGAGGGAGGCCAGTTTATGGTGGGATAGTGTGTTGCGGTCTGTCGCGGCAGATTATGTGTGGACCTGGGAGGCTTTCGAGTTCCGGTTCCATGAGAAATACTACCCGCAGACTTATCGGCATGAGCGGGAGGATGAGTTTCTGCGCCTCAGGCAGGGAGGCATGACGATTACGGAGTACGAGCACCGCTTCACGAGTTGGGCCGCTTTGTCCCGACTATACTTGTGGACGAGCAGATGCGGATGCGTCGTTTTCTTTGGGCTTGCGGCCAGGAGATACGGTCGAAGATATCTTTGCCTCGGTATACCTACCTATGCGGACCTTGGTTCACATGTTTATGACGGCAGGCAGGATGTGGACCGGTTGGCCCGATCTCGTGGTGCTATGGTTGCGAGGCCACGACGGGAGATACTGAGCGAGGCCTATCCTAGGCAAGAGGCCTCGTGTTGACTCGCCTCCCGGGATCGCGGCGCCGAGGGCTCGGTGAGGCGCCTGTTGTGACACACTGCACGTCTTTGTGGGAAGCGGGGTCATCTTATTGGGAGTTATTTCGCGCGGATGAAGGATAGTGGGTTCTCTCCGCCACGGATGTTGGGCCGTTCTCGCCCACAGGCCATATCGCCTCTACCGCTACTGACGTTCACGCACATCCTTCCTTCCGACCTCTGTGCCGCGCTTCGGGCCGCCACGGCGACCCTTGGCTCCTCGGCCGGCGCCGGACGGAGGCTCGCGTTCATACGCTTGTGGTGAGGCACACGAGACGTCGGTTTCGGCTCAGACGGCTTTCGAGGGTACGGCTTTATTCATGGCACTCCTGTTTCTTTATTGGTAGACACTTGGGTCCACCACTTCTATTGTTTCTTGTGGGGCGGTGAAATGCCTATCTTTGCATACGATTCCCACTAAGGGAATGAGACTCACTACGGCTACACGGGACACATTCGGATGTCACACGATTATGCGAGGGTTGCTCGGTAGTTTTGGGTAGCGACACGGTGCTCGTCGACCTCATTGTTGCTCCACTATGGCACTACGACGTTATCCTTGGTATGGATTGGCTCACCGGGATGAGGCGGAGATAGATGCGATACTCGGATCGTGACGGCCTATGACTGGACGGTGCGGCTTTCACGTTCCCGGTGCGGGTCGGTTGGCCTGTCGAGTTGATTGTTATCTTTGCTTTACTTGTGCCGATTGATGGTCCGACGGTAGATGGTACGCACGGTGGTTCGAGAATTTGCGGGCGTGTTTGAGACTATCCTGGGTTTACCCCTCGGCGTGAGATTGATTTCACGATTGACCTTACGCACAGTGCGACGCCCATCTCGTTGCCGACTTATCGTATGCCTCCATGTGAGATGGAGGAGGCTGCGGGAAAAAGCAGTTGACGGACTTGTAGAGAAAGGTTTTATTCGGCCTAGTGTGTCTCCTTGGGGAGCACTGTGTTGTTCGTGAAGAAGAAGGACGGGTCGCTACGGTTGTGTATTGATTACCGTAGGTTGAACCAGGTCACGGTGAAGAACAAGTATCCTTTGCCCAGGATTGATGATCTGTTCGATCAGTTGAGGGGGGCGAAGTATTTCTCAAAGATTGACCTTCAGTCAGGGTACCACCAGTTGCGCGTGAGAGAGGAGGACGTGCAGAAGACAGCCTTCAGGACGTGCTTTGGCCACTATGAGTTCTTGGTGATGTCGTTCGGTCTGACGAACGCACCGCCGTGTTCATGGATCGATGAACCGGGTATTTCGGCCCTTCCTCTACCGATTCGTCATTGTCTTTATCGATGACATCTTGATATACTCCACGAGTCGGGAGGAGCACGAGGAGCACTTGCGAGAGGTATTGGATACAACTTGAAGAAGAACCAGTTGTTCGCGCAATATAAAAGTGCGACTTACGCGGGAGGAAGTCAAGCTCTGGGACATGTAGTGTCCAAGGATGGGATAGCAATGGACCTTGCTAAGGTAGGCTGCAGTTCAGGATTGGCGGCAGCCTGAATCGGTTACTGAGGTGAGGAGTTTCCTTGGTCTGGCTGGGTACTACAGACGTTTCATTCGGGATTTCTCGAAGATCGCCGAGTGCCATTGTCTCAGTGACTCGGAAGGATGAAGTTCGCACTGGAATGAGAAGGCGGAGGCAGCTTTTAAGGAGCTGAAGGACAAGTTAAAGTCGCCCCTGTGCTAGTATTGCTAGAGCAAGGGGTGAAATACACGGTGTATACTGACGCGTCTCGCGTTGGTTTGGGTTGTGTGCTGATGCAGAAGGATAGGGTGATTTCGTATGCCTCGAGACAATTAAGGAAGCACGAGGAGAATTACCCTACACATGACCTGAGGTTAGCGGTATCATCTTTGCATTGAAGCTCGGAGACATTACCTCTACGGTGAGGAGTTCGAGCTTTTACTGCGACCACAAGAGCCTTAAATACATATTCACACAGCAGGGATTTGAATATGAGCAATACTGATGGATGGAGACCTTGAAGGACTTCAAGTTCGAGGTTTCCTACCATCCTGGCAAGGCGAACCTTGTGGCAGACGCGTTGAGCCGCAAGAAGGCGATTGCATTTGCGGCACCGCTGATGATAGCCGAGTGGGACATGATGGAGTTTGTGCGGGACTTCGAGCAGAGACTCACTGTCGAGGAACCATTTAAGTGTGTTGCGCACGTTCGGGTGCGACCACTTGTGGCGACGAGATTGTTGAGGCCCGGAGGGCGATATACGGTGTCTGAGCTTTGAGAGCAGGCTAGCGACGCCGTGGACTCCGAATGGAGAGTTGGTTCTGATGGGGGTTTACGATTCCGTGGCCGCCTATGTGTTCCAGATGTGCCTGACTTGAGACGCGAGCTTCTCGAGTCTGCCCATAACTCGAAGTTTGCGATGCATCCTGGTAGCACGAAGATGTACCAGGATATGAGACGGACGTATTGGTGGGATAACATGAAGGCCTACATTGCTGAGTATGTGTCTCAATGTCTGACTTGCCAGCAGGTCAAGGCAGAACATCGCCGACCTCCTGGACTACTTCAGCCCATGCCTATAGCGGAGTGGAAGTGGGATTTCATCTCCATGGATTTCATATCAGGGTTGCCGAAGACGAGGAAGGGGCATGATTCCATTTGGGTGATTGTGGACCGGTTGACCAAATCGGCTCATTTCCTCCCTATCAGAGTTACGAACTCTGTAGACCAGCTGGCTAGATTGTACATCAGGGAGATCGTCCGTCTGCACGGGGTTCCTTTGGAGATCGTGTCGGACAGAGACACGCGGTTCACATCTATCTTCTGGACTCGTATCCAGGAGGCGATGGGTGTGAAGTTGAAGTTCGGATACTGGCGTTTCATCCTCGGGCGATGGGCGGACGGAGCGGGTGAATCGGTTCTGGAGGATATGTTGCGAGCATGTGTGTTGGACTTCAAGGACAAGTGGGATGGCTTGTCTTCCGTACGCGAGTTCGCCTACAACAATAGCTTCCGGCGACTATTGGCATGGCCCCATATGAGGCTCTATATGGTCGACCTTGTAGGGCACCGCATTGTTAGGCGAGAGGTTGGAGAGCGTAGTCGATTGGCCGGAGTTGGTACGAGCGACTACTGAGAAGGTAGACATTATCGGGCGTCGATTACTCGGCGCGCAGAGCAGGCGCGAAGAGTTACGCCGATACGAGGCGGCGACCGTGGAGTTCGAGTCGGTGATCATGTGTTCCTTCGGGTTTCCCCTATGAAGGAGTCCTTCGGTTTGGGAAGAAGGGAAGCTCACACCGAGGTTTATCGGTCCATTTCGAGATATTGGATCGAGTGGGTGATGTGGCGTATCGTCTCGCCTTGCCTACACCACTTGCTTCCGTACATAACGTATTTCATGTATCTATCTTTGAAGAAGTACGTTCACGATCCTTCGCATATCATCGGATGGGAGCGAGTACGGTTGAGCGAGGATGCTACATATGAGTTACGCCGACGCGCATCCTTGACGGGAAGGAGCAGGTATTGCGTAGCAAGGTCATCCCACTTGTGAAGGTGCTTTGGACACATCATTCCGAGGAGGAAGCTACCTGGGAGACTGAGGCCGAGGTCAGGAAGAACTACCCTCAGATTCTCGAGGACTACGAAAAGGTATAAATTTCGAGGACAAAATTTTTTGTTTAAGGGGGGTAGATTGTAACGACCTGAAAATTTCCGTACATTGGGTCGAGTACCACCTCGACCAGAAATCACGTAGGATTAAATCCTTTAGAAATTTAACAAAGTTAACTAAGTACTAAACTCAATTAGCCATGAAATCCGTTAGGATCGCTTTAAATACGATCTGCAAGACCCAAAACTTGCAGAACAAGTGACGCTAGGTTACCCTAAAGTTTAGAATCAAACTCATTTCCCGTCTGCTCTCGGGAATGAAACGAAACTTCGTATTAGGTCTAGATCGCACATCGGAGTCCGATTAACCCGAAGTAAGGAACTAGGACCGCCCCACCGCTTAACAATCATCTCAAAAATCGCTCCATCCGATGTCCCATGGCCATTCGTTTCAATTCGGAGCGAGGAGTGTGAAAAAACACTATTCCCATGCCAAAATAAATATCTGGAATAGTGATCTGGCATCATTGTTGTTGGCGTCGGTATTAAGCAACCCGACCGTCGAATCGAGACCAAATTACACCCTCGGATTAAGAAAAATTTCAGAACATTTACATGTGCTTAGAATTTCGATCGTGGCCCACCGACCGTCGAGCCGAAAGTGGTCCGCCACGTGCGATCTGGGGGGAATCCGATCGAGTCAAAAACGTAATCCCACGTAGATCCATAGATGGTGAGCTTAAGTCGACGTTTGGTTCAAGGAGGGCCACCGAAACTCCCTTTTGAGGCTGGAAAAGCGACGAATATCCTATATTAAGCGGTACCCCTTGAACACGAGTCTAATTTCGAAATGTTTTTGGCTATAAAAGGGGCTTAGAACAGCCCCTCTCACAGACCATACGAATTTTGGAGAAAACCCTAGAGGAGAGAGAGAAAAGAGAGAGAAGAGCTTGGGTTTTGTTGCCGATCTTCCTCCTCTTGCTTTGGGATTGTTACCACGGCCTACACCGCTTCATTCCGTCAGTGTTTTCCGGCGGTTTCCATCCCATTTGAAGGTAAGAAACCCTAACCCTAGGTCTGATTTGAGGTGGGATCGATGTGGGTTGTGTAACGACTAACCGATTCCGCTCTTTAGGCTAGAAATCTCCCGTATACGAAAGTTCTTCTACCCTTGCTGATTCGTTTCGTTTCCAAAGGCAAATGTGAGGACTTTAAGTGTATAAGTTACGGTTTTCAACGCTTTCAATGTCAGATAATGGTAGATTCATGATCTGCATGCAATTGCACATGTACAAAGTGCTTTCCGTTTCCTGTTTCGATTAACGTTGTGAAATATGGAATTTCACATATTCTAGGTATACGTAGAAATACCGTATACGTATTTTTTTTTTTGGATAAATGTTTGACATGTTTATTTAATGTATGATGATATAATATATGAATAAAATACTAGTTTGGCGAAAGGAATCGCCAAAATACATGTTCACTTGTAAATGCGACGTATGTTGAAATTGTGTATGTTAGAAATACCGTATACGTATTTCTTTTGGAATAATGTTTGACATACTTATTTAATATATGATTATACAATATATGAATAAAATACTAGCTTGGCGAAAGGATCGCCGTATTACAAGCTCCCTTGTAAACACTATGTATGTCGAAACTGGGTGCACTAGGAAGTACCCTATACGTATAAATTTTGCTTGACATGATTGTATGATGTATATGTTTATTTCTTGTATGAATATGATGTATATGTATAAAATATTAGTTTGGCAAAGGGACAACCTGGTAGGTCTTTGACATTTCTCTAGCATACTTCCATGAGGGTCGAATATTGCATCTCGGACTCCCGAATATTATCTCGATTTTACATACATGATAATGCTTAATACCATATTTTAATTGTGTTTTATTACGGGATGAAATCGGGAGCATAGATTGAAAAATGATGTTAAAAGCATGGATTTGACTCTCCGAATTACTGAGCACGGGATGAACCTCGGAGGACCAATATTTTGAAGAATTTACATACACAGGACCCGAGGAAATCAAGCCGTTCATGTTTAAAGAGGCTGCGAACGTCCAGAATGAAAGATCACATGGTTCCCTCCATCCAATTGGCTTGAAACTTTATACACTCGGGGATTAGGGACATAAATTAACCGTACATTTTAAATTTCATTTGCCCTCGGATCACTAGGGAAGTGCCCCAATGATGAGGGTCGAATAACATTGCATCGGTCCATAAATCGTTGATTCATGATAATGCCCACGATATTTGAAACTTGCCTAAAGATTGGTTTCAATGGTTTAAATGATATAAGAAATAGGATGGATGGCTTGGATTTCTTGAAAACATTACAAAGAGGCCAACGGGTCAGAAAGATCACATGCATGAAAAGTAAAGTGCATATGTGCACTATATACAAGAAGTGCACCGAGCGCCGACCGCGCCATTCCCAATTCTCAAAATTGCCTAAAAATTGGTTCGCCGTTTCTACGAAGCGATGAACGGACGTATCTTGTCCGTTTTGCGGACGCTAGTGGGCCCCACTCATCACCATACGGAAATCTTCGAAAATCCGTGACCGTCCCACCGTGTTCGTCCACGGCTATGAATAATACAAAAACATGTTTCTACTTTACTCCCATGCGTACACATGTGTGCGGAATACTATGAGAGCCACAAAGCACATGGTCGCTCTACAACGTCCAAAACCGATCTTTTTGTGTTTTCTTCCCTGGGCCGTATCATTGGATGTTCAAAACTACCTATTCTTGACCGAAATTTCATCCTGAATCCAATGGACGGGGTGGATTTTCCAAGACACTTCTATGGGGCCCACCGATCACGACAAAAAGGGTGCGAAAGTTTTGCACAAATTTGGAAACCCGGTTTTCGGGCGGTTGTGGGCCACCATCTTTGATCATATGGCGGATCTGAACCGTCTATCATGTAGAGGACCCAAGAAAGTCCTAAGGGACGGTGTTTGTTGGAATTTGAACGAGGAAAGTATGGTGTTTTGAGGTCCCGAACTTGGTCTGCGAAAAGGAATTTTGTCACTGCGTGCGTGCAGCCTTCCCAAATCCGAATTTCACCACTCCAGCCACTCCATCGGCTATAAAAAGAGTTGCAAAACATGAGGAATGGCATTCGAGAGATTGGAATAAGTGGAGAATTCCAGGATCTAGAGCAAAGGAGAGAAGAAAGAGAAGAAAGAAGAAAGAGAGAAATTGGTTTGATGTTTTTTATGAATTTTATTTATCCATATGTTTAATGGATTTTATGGGTAACTAATCTCTCAGCTAGGGTGAGATGAAACCCCTAATTTGAACACCTCTTTTTCTATGTTGATTTTATTTTAATTAGATTGGTTTGTTTCTTTCTCTAGTGTGCTTGATTGTTTTAAATTCCATACTTCTCCATCTATCAACTTTGATCAGAGTCTATGCATGGATGTGGTCTGGATGCTTATGCTAGGTACTTGTGTCTGATTATGAACAGGTTCCTGTAGAGGAAGAAACAGGGCTTTACTGAACTGCATATTCCATATGCCCGATTTGGACATGGGATATGTTATTCATGGCATTGCTTGAAGGAATTAGACAATCTGTATGCCCGATTAAGGACACAGATTGTGCTTTCTCTAGATAAGTTAGATCAATCTATATTAAAGTGAATTAACAGACAAAACAAGGGTTAGGATAATTAGGGGTGGATTCGAAAGTCCTAGTGCTCTTTCTCTTATTGAATTTTCTTCCCTATCCTCAATAGTTATTTTCCATAAATTTGTGTTAGTAATTTGCTCCATTATTTGTTGAATTAGTTAAGGAGGATCACAGATTTGAATTGTGACGATCAGTCCTCGTGGGATTCGACCTCGATCTTACCGAGTTATTACTACATCACAACCCTATACTTGGGGAGTGAACAAGTTTTTGGCGCTGCCGGGGACTGTTTCGATCCAAATTGGATTTAAGATTCTCTCTTATCATAATTCATAGTCATAGGATTTTACTAACTTTAGATTAGAGTTTTTGTTAGAAATTAACCTATTTCCTATTTTGTAGGGTCCTGACATAAATTTCTAATTTGGTAATCCCTTTCTAAATTTCTTACTTTTTCTAATTTCTATTTTTAGAATTAGGATTTTATTTTTAGAAATTTTTTAGTTTCTAATTTTAGATTTAGATTCTTCTTTTAAGTAACTTTCTATTTTCTACTTTTAGAAATTTTTTTTCCTTTTTAGAAACTAACTTAGCTTTTTAGTTTTAGTAACTTTCTAATTCTAGGATTTCTTTCCTTTTATATATATATAATATATATATATATATATATATATATTTTTTTTTTTATAGAAAATTTCTAATTTTAGATTTTCTGTTTTAGAAACTAACTTGTTTTGTTTTGCAGGATTCTAACATAGATCTCCAAATTGGTAACATCTTTCTAAATTCTCCAATCTTTTCTACTTTCTATTTTGAGAATTAGGTTTTTATTTTTAGGAATTTTCTATTTTCTAACTTAGGATTTAGAAACTTTCTATTTTCTAGTTTTAGAAACTTTCTTTTTTTAGAAATTAACCGTTGCTTAGGATTTTTCTATCATTATTTTAGGAAACTTGATTTGTTTTTATTTTATTTACGAGGAATTGAGGAAGGAAGCTACTAAGTGAAGGAGGAGCTTCTTGAATCTTCGCCATCAATCATCTCCTTTTCCTGGTTCTTTCTTCCCATTCTTATTCACATAGTTTTAACTTTTTTTTTTTTTTTTTTTTTTTTTTTTTTTTTCTAATAGCATAATTTCTAGTTCTAGTTTTCTTTCTCTTAGGTTGTTACTTAGTTTATGCTAGGACGTAGATCTCTAGATAAAGAACTAGCACCTTTTGATCCTGAAATAGAAAGAACATTCCATAGAAGATTGAAAGACATCTCAGTTGAAATGGCAGAAGAGAATGGAACTAAAACTCTTAGAGATTATTCAGCTCCTGTCCAATTAAATGCGCCTTCATGCATAGTGTTGCCCACCACCACGGCAGCACACTTTGAACTCAAGACTGGGGTCATACAGTTGTTGCCTTCCTTTTATGGGTTGGACAAGGAGGACCCATATCATCATGTGAAAGAATTCCTAGACATTTGCTCCACCTTTAAATTCCAAAACTTCTCAGACGATTCGATCCGCCTACGTCTGTTTCCTTTTTCTTTGAAGGATAAGGCGAAAGCATGGTTGAATTCTCTAGAAGTTGGGTCTATCACTACATGGGACCAATTGTCTAGAAAGTTCTTAAACAAGTTCTTCCTGTTCACAAAACTAATGCTCTCCGTAGAGAAATCACTAATTTCACACAAAAAGAGGAGAGCACTTTCATGAATGTTGGGAAAGATGGAAGGACTTGCTTCTTAAATGTCCACACCACGGTTTTGAGAAGTGGCAACAAGTGCAATACTTTTATGATGGTCGACACCCCAGAACCGTCGCATGGTTGATGCCACCAGGTGGAGGGTCCTTCATGACCAAAGCGATACCGAAGCATGGAAATTCTTTGAAACCTTGTGTGAAAACTCCCAAGAATGGGACTATTCAGATAGAGGTGAAAGAAGTTCCCAACCACAAAAGAGAGGTGGCATATATGAGATAGGAGTCACACCAGATCTCCATGCCAAGATTGATGGCTTTGACAAAGAAGGTTGATGCTCTGATGTTACATAATGGACCTCCACAAACAACTCAAGCCGAGGCTTGTGCCATATGTTCTAGTTCTACCCATCCTACGCAATCTTGCCCATCTGGTAGTAAGACATTTCCATTCATCTCGAACAAGTTCATGCTTTGAACACCTTTCAGAAACCTAGGAATGATCCTTACTCAAACACGTACAACCCAGGGTGGGCTAGGCATCCAAATTTCTCTTGGGCGAAAGGACCACAACAAGGAGGACCATCTGGAAATCCTCCCATACAACCTTACCCTCAAGCTGGCAATCAACAACTCCAACAGTTTCCGCAATATCAACAAGTCCCTTCACAATCACGGAAACCATCTCTTGAGGATACACTCCATCTTTTTATGCGAGTTCTCTCCAATTCCAAAAAGACACCCAACAAACCTTACTAGCCAACCAAAGAAAGCTTACATGCAAATGCGCAATCCATTGCCAAGTGGAAGTACAAATGGGTCAACTAGCTACCGCATTGAATGAGAGAGAAAAGGGTAAGTTCCTAGTCAACCCATGGCTAATCCAAAGGGACAAGTATGAGATTGGCTCTAATTCCAACCAAGGGCAATACCACGAGCAAGCCAAATCAATCACTACCCTTAGGTCAGGCAAACAGATTGACAACAAAATAGAGATACCTAGGGATGAATCAAATCAAGGTGAAGCAGAGAGACACACCAATGCATCCAAAGTCCAAAAACTCTCTGACTCTCCAAGAGCCGCTGACGTGCCACCTTACGTGCCCAAAGCACCATTTCCTCAACGTCTGGCACCAATGAAGAAAAGAAATAACTTTGATGAAATCCTGGATGTGTTTAAAAAAGTGCAAGTCAACATTCCGTTACTTGATGCCATCAAGCAAGTCCCTCCTTACGCTAAGTTTCTTAAAGATTTATGCACTCAAAAGCGTAAGCAGAATGTTCATAAGAAAGTCTTCCTGGCAGAGCAGATCAGCTCCATGATTCAACATAACACTCCTCCTAAATTTAGGGATCCAGGAGCTCCCACCATTTCTTGCGGCATAGGAGATCATAAGATTGGGAAGGCATTACTCGATTTAGGGGCGAGTGTTAATTTGTTACCTTATTCGGTTTATGAGCAGCTAGGACTTGGTGAGTTGAAACCGACTAAGGTAACATTACAACTGGCTGATAGATCTGTCAAGGTTCCCCGGGGTGTTATTGAAGATGTGCTAATCCAGGTTGATAAATTCTATTTTCCAGTGGATTTCATAGTTATAGATACTCAGCCTGTCCAGAATCCTCATAGTCAGATCCCAGTCATCTTGGGTCGTCCATTTTTGGCTACATCTAATGCTATTATAAACTGCCGGAATGGAGTTATGAAATTGTCCTTTGGTAACATGAATATTAAACTTAATGTTTTTAATGCAGGACAACAACCCGCGGAGTTGGACGACATATTTGAAGTGGACATGATCGAGAGTCTTGTGCAGGACTCCTTCCGTACATCTTTTGAAGATCCTCTTGAGACCTGCTTAGCACAATCGGGCATGGATTTTGACATTGATAGTCCCTTCCATGAAGTCAATGCATTGCTCGACTCTACTCCTATCTTGGAGACTGAAAAATGGAGAGCGAAAGTGGAACCTCTTCATCCCTCTGAGACTCTTCCTGACAGCACAGTTTCTAACTCTGAGAAGGCAAAAGAGAACAGGTTGCTTAATGTTCTTCGAACATATAAGGCAGCAATTGAACGGAAGATAGCAGAAATACAAGGAGTGTGCCCCACTGTATGTAAGGATCATGCTGTGGAAATGTCATGTAAATTACAAAGGAAGCATGATCCTAACATGGAAGAAGTCGTTCGAGCAGAAGTCCTTAAATTGTTTGATGATAGTGTCAATTACCTCATTTCAGATAGCACAGTTTATGGGAACTCACATCACTTGTCTGGGATCGGTTAACCAGTGTTGAGGTAAGTTCTTTGGTGGACCCTGGTCTTAAAGATTAATGAATTCATGGTCCGTTCTTGTCTGGCTGAAGACGTTAAACTTAGCGCTCCTGGGAGGCAACCCAGCATTTCATTTGATTTCTTTTTCCTTGTTAGTTAGTTCAATGTTTGTGGGTAACATTACTGCAAACCCTCACGAGACTACAACTCGTCCACTAGGGGTAACCTAGGGGTTTAAAGGCTTGTTGCATATGCTAAATGCAATCGAGAGCACTGCAAAGTGGTATAGGTAGGATCTTTTATTTTACTTGATTTCTCTCTTGTTCTGACTCGCTTTTACGCTGATATTTTTGAGAGCTTCTTGATTCTCCATCCAGGTACTATCTTTCCCTACTCCTCTTTTCTTTTCGTTGTCTCATGTGCATTGCATGTTTATTTCTTTTACATTGAGGACAATGTAGATTTTAGGTTGGGGGTGGGAGATTAGGTTACCTAATCAATTATTTTCTTGGTCTTGAGCGAAAAATTTTGTGAAAATTTTTAAAATTTTTCTGGAATTTCTGTTGAATTCAAAGTGATTTTGAAGGATAGTTGTGATTTTGAAATTACAAGATTCAGAATGTGAGAAATTTATGACTCTTGGATTTGGTTGTCTGGCAGATTTCACACTGAAGTTTGAATGGTTAATCCATGATTAGAAGTTGTAAACATTGATTGAGCCATGATTTCACATATCAGATCTCGTTTACACATTAAATTTTCAGTTCGATATTAATTGATAACATGGTAATCACTAAGCATGAAAGGAACTAGCCTGAAAAAAAAAAAAAATTTTTAGCATCAGTCTATAAAGAAGAATTGAAAGGCTAAGTCACATAATCTTCATCATAGGTTTGCTCCCTATAGATGAAGATTCGATTCCTCATAGTTGACATGAGAAAAGATTTAGGCGACAAGTTTTCACCATAGGTTTGCTCCCTATAGGTGCAGATTTGATTCTCCTCCTTGGCATACTAGTCATAAAGAAAATTAAAAAAAAATGGTAGAATGAAAGGTTAATCTGTAAGGCAAGTGTGATTCCAGTTTTGGGTGACATGAGCTCCGTTGTTAATTACCAATGATATCATGAAATTGACAATTGAATCTCTTAATGGTTGTAAGCCGAGATTACACTATTCGCTCATGGAACTCAATGTTTACAATTGTTCTAATTAATGGATTAATATTTTAAACTTGATTATGAAGTTTACTGTAAGCTTGATTTCAGGAGAAAAATCTTTTCACCATTCATGAATTTTAGAATTTTCACATCTCAACTATCTGTTCACACATCATTTGAGTTTACAGGAATTGTCTTTTATTTCTGAAATTATTTTTCGCATGTTTTGCTCGGGACTAGCAAAATGCTGGTTGGGGGTTGTGATGAGGGTCGAATATTGCATCTCAGACCCCGAATATTATCTGATTTTACATACATGATAATGCTTAATACCATATTTTAATTGTGTTTTTATTACAGGATGAAATCAGGAGCATAGATTGAAAAATGATGTTAAAAGCATGGATTTGACTCTCCGGAATTACCAGAGCACGGGATGAACCTCAGAGGACCAATATTGAAGAATTTACATACACAGGGACCCGAGGAAATCAAGCCGTTCATGTTTAAAGAGGCCCGAAACTCGGTCCAGAATGAAAGATCACATGGTTCCCTCCATCCAATTGGCTTGAAACTTTATACCTGGGATTAGGGACATAAATTAACCGTACATTTTAAATTTCAGCCCTCGGATCACTAGGGAAGTGCCCCAACTGACAGATCAGTCCATAAATCGTTGATTCTGGGCCCACCTGATATTTGAAACTGCCTAAAGATTGGTTTCAATGGTTTAAATGATATAAGAAATAGGATGGATGGCTTGAATTTCTTGAAAACATTACAGCAGGCCCTGCATGAAAAGTAAAGTGCATATGTGCACTATATACAAGAGCCGCACCGAAGCGCCGACCGCGCTTCCAATTCTCAAAACGGCGCTGTTGCCGTTTCTTCCAAAGAAAATGGCGAAAAACGTGGACGAAGCGTGTCTGTCCGTTTTGCGGTACGCTAGTGGGCCCCACTCATCACCACCGTGACGGAAAATCTGGATGATCCAATTCGCCGTCCACCGTGTGAACTGATGGGCTATGAATAATACAAAAACATGTTTCTACTTTACTCCCATGCGTACACATGTGTGCGGTACAGAGGCCACAAAAGGGCTGCTCTACAACGTCCAAAACTGATCTTTTTGTGTTTTCTTCCCTGGGCCGTATCATTGGACGTTCAAAACTACCTATTCTTGACTGAAATTTCGTCCTGAATCCAATGGACGGGGTGGATTTTCCGAAAGACACTTCTATGGGGCCCACCGATCACGACAAATGAAAGGGTGCGAAAGTTTTGCACAAATTTGGAAACCCGGTTTTTCAGGCGGTTGTGGGCCACCATCTTTGATCATATGGCAGATCTGAACCGTCTATCATGTAGAGGACCCAAGAAAGTCCTAAGGGACGGTGTTTGTTGGAATTTGAACGAGGAAAGTATGGTGTTTTGAGGTCCTGAACTTGGCTGCGAAAAGGAATTTTCTTTGCGCGTGCGGCAGCTTCCCAAATCCGAATTTCACCACTCCAGCCACTCCATCAGCTATAAAAAGAGTTGCAAAACATGAGGAATGGCATTCAGAGATTGGAATAAGTGGAGAATTCCAGATCTAGAGCAAAGGAGAGAAGAAAGAGAAGAAAGAAGAAAGAGAGAAATTGGTTTGATGTTTTTTTATGAATTTTATTTATCCATCTGTTTAATGGATTTCATGGGTAACTAATCTCTCAGCTAGGGCTGAGATGAAACCCCTAATTTGAACACCTCTTTTTCTATGTTGATTTCATTTTAATTAGATTGGTTTGTTTCTTTCTCTAGTGTGCTTGATTGTTTTAAATTCCATACTTCTCCATCTATCAACTTTGATCAGAGTCTATGCATGGATGTGGTCTGGATGCTTATGCTAGGTACTTGTGTCTGATTATGAACAGGTTCCTGTAGAGGAAGAAACAGGGTGCTTTACTGAACTGCATATTCCATATGCCCGATTTGGACATGGGATATGTTATTCATGGCATTGCTTGAAGGAATTAGACAATCTGTATGCCCGATTAAGGACACAGATTGTGCTTTCTCTAGATAAGTTAGATCAATCTATATTAAAGGGAATTAACAGACAAAACAAGGGTTAGGATAATTAGGGGTGGATTCGAAAGTCCTAGTGCTCTTTCTCTTATTGAATTTTCTTCCCTATCCTCAATAGTTATTTTCCATAAATTTGTGTTAGTAATTTGCTCCATTATTTGTTGAATTAGTTAAGGAGGATCACAGATTTGAATTGTGACGATCAGTCCTCGTGGGATTCGACCTCGATCTTACCGAGTTATTACTACATCACAACCCTATACTTGGGGAGTGAACACATACGTCATGTATGTTGAACTAGTGCATTCCAAGTGTTGGTGAAATCACTTGTGAGTGTAAGTGCCTAAGTGTTAGAACCTTAGGTAGGTGCTGAGATGGGATTCTCAGTTACCTTAGAGTCACATATGACATTCTCCATGTGGTTGTTCACTCTAACCACTCGCCTATGAAATATAAGTATTTGTATCCCTATTTGCATAATGCTTTATAACATGCTTTTGAACATGCTTTGTGACTTGTTTATTAACATGCTTCATGATCTGTTTTATATTATGATTGCTAGTGTTCTTGAATTACCATGTTATCATGCCGTATTTCATATGCTATGGTTAGGATTTGACTGAGCTTGGGACTATGTTCATAGTCCAGGCATCCGGTATCAGACTTGAAGATGTGGTTGGGATTCGTTCCGCCACGCATGATGTGTTGGCGAACCCGTGTCGTACTTCGGTTGGCGATAGTGGTTGGCCACACGAGGTGCTTCTGCGCTTCATATCGCCCAACTTGTTGTGCGCTCGAGCTAGCCGAACACGTCAAGTAAACCGTGTGTCTTATGTATGTTCACCATGTTTGGTTGCTAATGCTTGAACCTAGGGTACCAAACTTACCAGTGAAAATCCCGTTAACCATGGTACCTCGATCCGCTAAGACTCATGAGCCGGGCATGGTGGTATGGGACACCGTGGTCGAGCTGTCGGCCTACGATGGGGCTACGTGCCTCCCCGTAGTGACCAGTGAGCAACTTAACTCGTGAGCCGATTATGGTGGTATGGGACACTATATTCGCGCTGTCGGCCTACATTGATAAGGTGATGGGGGAGTGGTGCAACCTTTGTGCGTAACGTACCCAGCGACCCTTTGTAGTGACCGCGAGCATATTCTCGAAGTTGCGGTGTGCCTTAGGGTTCGCCGCGATATATAGAGTATGAACTAGGCTGTTTACGTATAGTGATGAATCGTTTAAGGGGTGATGGGGAGTGGTGCAACCTTTGTGCGTAACACCACAGCGCAAAATCTCTCGGAGTGACCTAGAAAACACACCATCGTCTGATATTAACTAGGACTGACGACCCTAGATTGGATCATGTTTGGAAATGATATAAGGGAGGTACCTTAGTTTCCCAATCCTGCTGTTTGAAATGGACTAATTAAAAACTCGGTAATCATACTCATCATGCATCGCATGTGCCTGGAAGATGTGGAGCACTGTGGGATGTAAGCATGCCGCGAACGTGAGATGGTGTCGCATGAGGGAGTATGTCGGCGAGGGCATCCATCACAACCGCATTCATACTTGCATTAATCAGAGTAACTAGGAGTGTTTGATTTACTGCTTTATCATTACTGCTTGACTGTATTGATAACATGATAACTTATGCCTTATCGTTCCACTGAGTTAGCTACTCACTCCCACGTTACGGGACGGTGTTGCGCACACCAACCAGACTCTGTCTCAGGTTTAGGCGATCCGACTACTCTGGAGGCGAGCCCGATTATGACGAGGACGAAGGAGTTCTCGTATATGCAGTTCTCTGGCGGCTTCGACTAGGTTGCCAGGATCGATGGGTTCCACAGGGATTGTACCTAGTTATTTTTGACTTTTTGATTATAAACAGAAATGTATATGGACTCAGATGGATTCATACTCTGGGGAATGAATCGTTTATTTTGTTTCTTTACATACTTATATATACAGTTCAGTCTTCCGCTTGCTTTTATACAATTGATCTGGAGTATGAATTACTGCTTTGGTATAATCTCATTCATGTTTACTGCTCTAACACAGACAACATTCAAACATCATTAAACATGTTGCATAAGTGATGCGTTGGAACTCGGGAGTTGAGTTACACTCGACCCCCGATTTTCAGGGCGTTACAAGTTGGTATCAGAGCATGATTTTGATTAAACCGGACCTGAGTTATGTCCCCACTATGTACGCTGACGCATTATACTTAGGAGGGTGCGCAAAACCTAGCAACAGTGTTAGGGTCTCCCGATTTCGCCGTTCGGCGAAGTTCATTGCAAATGGACAGTTTGATCGAGTGCGTACTCGATCCCAACCGCACTTATGGACCCCAAGTCACTCCTAGACCGTCTATTGACGTGTCCAGGTCACAATCTACCAAAAATTAGGCGTTAAAAATCAGGAAAAATCAGATTAGATCAGAAATTTGCCGGAACTAACCGTTCTGGCACTAAACTGAGTCGGGGGCCCCTCCACGTAAATCCACTAACCTCCCAGACTGAACCAGGGTGCATTTGACACCCTGGACATGTGGCAAACAGGGCCCCACCGCGGCGGCGCGGTCCCGGCCAAGTCCGACCGCGGCGGCGCCGCGGCACCGGCGGCGGACCGCGGTCCGGACGGTTTTTCGGCGTGGGTCCAAGGCCCAGGTTGGTCGGCCCAGCCTCCTACACCTCCTGGCACGTGCCATTTTGGCAATAGGTTGGGTTTTAAAGGGCTGAAGCACCCATCTTCCTCATTTCACCCCTTTTCAAGCACCTCCACTCCCATTTTCGATTTTCCTCAAAAACCCATCCCTCCAAACCTTCAAATCTTCCATTTTCTTCTATAACTCACACACCCCAACCTTCCACAACAGCCCTAGCTTCCTCCTTTCCCCATTTTCTCATGTTGGAGCTCTCATACCCCTCCTTGGAGCTCAAAAATTGGGTAATCTCCTAACCCATTCCATTTTCTTTTGTTCCTTCTTCATTTCCTACCTCTTGAGCTTCTTCCACACCTATTGGATTGTTGATTGTGGAAGATAAAAGAGATCAGCCCCTTGTTCCCCCATTTTAGAAATTTTCCATGGCCCTCCTTGGTGTGGTGGCTACCATTTTCTCCATTTCCTCCATCCTATCTTTCATAGAAAAGAGGAAAACCGTGGCCGATGACGCCGGCACAAGTAGGCCAGCCCATTCCCGAAGAAGATCCGATGTTGGGGCCGGCACAAGCACCGTGCGGGAGTTTAGGTCGAAGCGAGACCTGGATCCTGACCACCCCGCCAGAAATGCTTATCCGATAGGCATGGAATATGGGCGCTTCGCGGGCCGCAAGGTTGTGTTTGAAGCTCATGTGGATGAAAGGATGTTTGGCCTACACCCGATGATGGACCACTTGGTGGATATCGGATGGAATTCCATTTTTGAAGGCGAGTCTCCCACATGTGAGAACACGGTTCGCGCTTTCTACGCTCACATCGTGGACTCATCAGTAGAGCCTCTCCAGTTTACTGTCTTTATGAGGGGCATAAGGCGCACAATAACTGTGGATGAGGTGGTTCGAATCACGAAGATCCCGCTTGGTCAAGTGCATCCTAGTGATGACTTCTCTAGAAGTGCGCGGGAAAGGGATCGTCGCACGCGATTTCTCTCGTGGTCGCCGGGTTACGTGGAAGCGAGGAAATTGTATTGCGGCGACAAAGATGACCGAAGACTTCCATTTACTCCATCACATTTTCATATACAATGTATACCCACGGTGGGGTAACATGCACGGAATGTACTAGGGTGATGGTGGACTTTCTGTACAAGATGGGACGCGGGGACAACATATGCCTGCCCACATTCATCCTATCCCAGATAGTTCATGTTGTTCGTTCTGCCAGGAACGACCTTTCGCTCCCATTTGGCCGCCTGATCTGCAGGATGGCTCGTGATGTAGGCTACAGATTGAATATGGAGGATCTTGCACCAGTCCGAGTCATAAGTGAAGCGACACTCAGGAATATGAAGATCGGCCCCCAACAGCGGCAAGCCCGACTCGACGAGTCTGGAGATGAGTCGGATAGCGCCGATGAGGAGAGTGTTGACCTCCAGGCTGAGAGTGACGAGGAGCGCAGTGATGACATACAGGAGGAAGAACCTGAGGCTCAGGACACCGAGGAGAGTTCACCCCCTACGGCTCAGGAGCAGGGTGTGGATCGAGATGCTTTTGATGCGCGATTGGCCCGTCTTGAGGAGGGGCAAGCCGCCCTGCAGCAAGAGGTTGGGCAAGTTCGGGCTGAGATTGGTCAAGTTCGAACTAAGCTTGAAGAGAATGAAGCCTACATGAAGAAGAGTTTCAAGAAGATGTCCCGTACGTTGAAGGCCATCCTGTGCTGTGCGCAGGATAAGAATGCTCCTCCTCCACCGCCTACTTCGGATGCTTAGTCATCCATGTTGTTGTATGTTGTGTTTGCTTTGGTTACTGCAATAGGCTGTTTGTGTTTTCGTTCAGATGTTGTATTAGGTAGTAGCATGTTTAGGTGTTTGATGTAGTGGATGTATTGGCTATCATGTGATTTCCGTCATGATTCATGTAAACTCTGTAATCCATGTATTATGACTAATTTTGGGTAAAGGAAAGGCATGTAGCCCCTTTTATTTTGATTATGTGTAGAATGTTTAAAGTGCTTTATGATATGTGTTATGCTGTATCTCACCAACGCTGTACCCTGTGTTGTATAGGGCATGCCGCGACAGTATACGCGGAGCACGGCACATCTCCGTCGACGGCTCTATGGACCAGACTCCTTCTGGTAGTAGCGGTCCTGCGGACCGTGGGTTAGGTTCTGATCAGCCCTCTGCTGGTCCTGCCGGTGGATTGCCACCTTACACGCCCCCGGTCCGTGAGCAGTATCGGCCGTCATCTTCTGCGCAGCATGACTCCCAGGCTACTCCGCCGACTGATAGATTTGAGCAGCTGATGTTGATGATGCATCAGCAGCAGATCTGACGGCAGCGACGGCCTGACCCGGCGCTTATGGCCACTATCGCCGAGGCCTTGTCCCATGGTGGTAGTGCGACTCCACCTACGACATCTGCTTGTCCTGCCGGGCGCCCGGAGCCTCCTGCTCAGTGTGAGGATGTGCCTCTGCCCCCACCCGTGGTGCCTCCTATGGGAGATGTCAGTACACGCGGTCTTCTCGAGCGATTTTAGCGCTTGAGGCCTCCTTCATTTATGGGCACTCATAGACCCGAGGAGGCAGAGTTTTGGCTTGACCGCATCTCTAAGATGCTTCGGATGCTGCATTGCTCAGAGGCAGAGCAGGTAGAGCTGGACGCCTTCATGTTTGAGAGGGAGGCCAGTTTATGGTGGGATAGTGTGTTGCGGTCTGTCGCGGCAGATTATGTGTGGACCTGGGAGGCTTTCGAGTTCCGGTTCCATGAGAAATACTACCCGCGGACTTATCGGCATGAGCGGGAGGATGAGTTTACGCGCCTCGGGCGGGGAGGCATGACGATTACGAGTACGAGCACCGCTTCACGAGTTGGGCCGCTTTGTCCCGACTATACTTTTGGTGGACGAGCGGATGCGGATGCGTCGTTTTCTTTGGGCTTGCGGCCGGAGATACGGTCGAAGATATCTTTGCCTCGGTATACCTACCTATGCGCAAAGACTTGGTTCACATGTTTATGACGGAAGCAGGGATGTGGACCGGTTGGCCCGATCTCGTGGTGCTATGGTTGCGAGGCCACGACAGGAGATACAGAGCAGGCCTATCCTAGGCAAGAGGCCTCGTGTTGACTCGCCTCCCAGGATCGCAGCGCCAGGGGCTCAGGTGAGGCGCCCTGTTGTGACCTGCACGTACTGTGGGAAGCAGGGTCATCTTATTGGGAGTTATTTCGGGCGGATGAAGGATAGTGGGTTCTCTCCGCCACAGATGTTGGGCCGTTCTCGCCCACAGGCCATATCAGCTCTACCGCTACAGACTGTTCCTGCACATCCTTCCTTCCGACCTCCTGTGCCGCGCTTCAGGCCGCCACAGCGACCCTTGGCTCCTCAGCCGAACCGCCAGCAGCAGGCTCGCGTTCATACTCTTGTGGCTGAGGCACCTGAGACGTCGGTTTCAGCTCCGACGGCTTTCGAGGGTACGGCTTTTATTCATGGCACTCCTGTTTCTTTATTGGTAGACACTGGGTCCACCACTTCTATTGTTTCTTGTGGGGCGGTGAAACGCCTATCTTTGCATACGATTCCCACTAAGGGAATGAGACTCACTACGGCTACCGGGACCTGTTCGGATGTCACACGATTATGCGAGGGTTGCTCGGTAGTTTTGGGTAGCAGCACAGTGCTCGTCGACCTCATTGTTGTTCCACTATGGCACTACGACGTTATCCTTGGTATGGATTGGCTCACCAGGATGAGGGCGGAGATAGATGCGATACTCGGATCGTGACGGCCTATGGACTGGACGGTGCGGCTTTCACGTTCCCAGTGCAGGTCAGTTGGCCCTGTCGAGTTGATTGTTATGCTGCTTTACTTGTGCCGATTGATGGTCCGACAGTAGATGGTACGCCTGTGGTTCGAGAATTTGCAGGCGTGTTTGAGACTATCCCTGGTTTACCCCCTCGGCGTGAGATTGATTTCACGATTGACCTTACGCCTGGTGCGACGCCCATCTCGTTGCCGACTTATCGTATGCCTCCATGTGAGATGGAGGAGCTGCGAAACAGTTGACGGACTTGTAGAGAAAGGTTTTATTCGGCCTAGTGTGTCTCCTTGGGGAGCACCTGTGTTGTTCGTGAAGAAGAAGGACGGGTCGCTACGGTTGTGTATTGATTACCGTAGGTTGAACCAGGTCACGGTGAAGAACAAGTATCCTTTGCCCAGGATTGATGATCTGTTCGATCAGTTGAGGGGGGCGAAGTATTTCTCAAAGATTGACCTTCAGTCAGGGTACCACCAGTTGCGCGTGAGAGAGGAGGACGTGCAGAAGACAGCCTTCAGGACGTGCTTTGGCCACTATGAGTTCTTGGTGATGTCGTTCGGTCTGACGAACGCACCAGTCGTGTTCATGGATCTGATGAACCGGGTATTTCGGCCCTTCCTCTACCGATTCGTCATTGTCTTTATCGATGACATCTTGATATACTCCACGAGTCGGGAGGAGCACGAGGAGCACTTGCGAGAGGTATTGGATACACTGAAGAAGAACCAGTTGTTCGCGCAATATAAGAAGTGCGACTTCTGGCAGGAGGAAGTCAAGCTCCTGGGACATGTAGTGTCCAAGGATGGGATAGCAGTGGACCTTGCTAAGGTAGCTGCGGTTCAGGATTAGCGGCGGCTGAATCGATTCTTGAGGTGAGGAGTTTCCTTGAGTCATTTGGGTACTACGGACGTTTCATTCGGGATTTCTCGAAGATCGCCGAGGCCATTGTCTCGGTGACTCGGAAGGACACAAGTTCGCCTGGAATGAGAAGGCGGAGGCGGCTTTAAGGAGCCGAAGGACAAGTTAAAGTCCGCCCCTGTGCTAGTATTGCCGAGCAGCAAGGGTGAAATACACGGTGTATACGGACGCGTCTCGCGTTGGTTTGGGTGTGTGTGCGATGCGAGAAGGATAGGGTGATTTCGTATGCCTCGAGACAATTAAGGAAGCACGAGGAGAATTACCCTACACATGACACAGGAGTTGGCGGTGTCATCTTTGCATTGAAGCTCTGGAGACATTACCTCTACGGTGAGGAGTTCGAGCTTTTTCGCGACCACAAGAGCCTTAAATACATATTCACACAGGATTTGAATATGAGCAAATACCGATGGATGGAGACCTTGAAGGACTTCAAGTTCGAGGTTTCCTACCATCTGGCAAGGCGAACCTTGTGGCGGACGCGTTGAGCCGCAAGAAGGCGGTGCATTTGCGGCACGGCCGATGATAGCCGAGTGGGACATGATGGAGTTTGTGCGGGACTTCGACGAGGAGACTCACTTGTCGAGGAACCATTTGAGTGTGTTGCGCACGTTCGGGTGCGACCACTTGTTGACGAGGGGATTGTTGAGGCCCGGGAGGGGCGATATACGGTGTCGAGCTTCGAGAGCGGGCTAGCGGCGCCGTGGACTCCGAGTGGAGAGTTGGTTCGATGGGGGTTTACGATTCCGTGGCCGCCTATGTGTTCCAGATGTGCCTGACTTGAGACGCGAGCTTCTCGAGTCTGCCCATAACTCGAAGTTTGCGATGCATCCTGGTAGCACGAAGATGTACCAGGATATGAGACGGACGTATTGGTGGGATAACATGAAGGCCTACATTGCTGAATATGTGTCTCAATGTCTGACTTGCCAGCAGGTCAAGGCAGAACATCGCCGACCTCCTGGACTACTTCAGCCCATGCCTATAGCGGAGTGGAAGTGGGATTTCATCTCCATGGATTTCATATCGGGGTTGCGAAGACGAGGAAGGGGCATGATTCCATTTGGGTGATTGTGGACCGGTTGACCAAATCGGCTCATTTCCTCCCTATCGAGTTACGAACTCGTAGACCAGCTGGCTAGATTGTACATCAGGGAGATCGTCCGTCCGCACGGGGTTCCTTTGGAGATCGTGTCGGACGAGAGACACGCGGTTCACATCTATCTTCCGGACTCGTATCCGGGAGGCGATGGGTGTGAAGTTGAAGTTCGATGGCGTTTCATCCTCGGTGATGGGCGGACAGAGCGGGTGAATCGGTTCTGGAGGATATGTTGCGAGCATGTGTGTTGGACTTCAAGGACAGTGGGATGACCGTCTTCCGTGCACGCGAGTTCGCCTACAACAATAGCTTCCAGGCGACTATTGGCATGGCCCCATATGAGGCTCTATATGGTCGACCTTGTAGGGCACCGCACTGTTAGGCAGAGGTTGGAGAGCGTAGTCTGATTGGCCCGGAGTTGGTACGGCGACTACAGAGAAGGTAGACATTATCAGGTGTCGATTACTCACGGCGCGAGCGAGCGAAGAGTTACGCCGATACGAGGCGGCGACACGGAGTTCGAGGTCGGTGATCATGTGTTCCTTCGGGTTTCCCCTATGAAGGGAGTCCTTCGGTTTGGGAAGAAGGGGAAGCTCACACCGAGGTTTATCGGTCCATTTCAGATACTGGATCGAGTGGGTGATGTGGCGTATCGTCTCGCCTTGCCTACACCACTTGCTTCCGTACATAACGTATTTCATGTATCTATGCTGAAGAAGTACGTTCCTGATCCTTCGCATATCATCAGATGGGAGCAGGTACAGTTGAGCGAGGATGCTACATATGAGTTACGCCCGACGCGCATCCTTGACAGGAAGGAGCAGGTACTGCGTAGCAAGGTCATCCCACTTGTGAAGGTGCTTTGGACACATCATTCCGAGGAGGAAGCTACACAGGGAGAGGCGAGGCCGAGGTCAGGAAGAACTACCCTCGATTCTCGAGGACTACGAAAAGGTATAAATTTCGAGGACAAAATTTTTTGTTTAAGGGGGTAGATGTAACGACCTGAAAATTTCCGTACATTGGGTCGAGTACCACCTCGACCAGAAATCACGTAGGATTAAATCCTTTAGAAATTTAACAAAGTTAACTAAGTACTAAACTCAATTAGCCATGAAATCCGTTAGGATCGCTTTAAATACGATCTGCAAGACCCAAAACTTGCAGAACAAGTGACGCTAGGTTACCCTAAAGTTTAGAATCAAACTCATTTCCCGTCTGCTCTCGGGAATGAAACGAAACTTCGTATTAGGTCTAGATCGCACATCGGGAGTCCGATTAACCCGAAGCTAAGGAACTAGGACCGCCCCACTGGGCTTAACAATCATCTCAAAAATCAGCTCCATCCGATGTCCCATGGCCATTCGTTTCGATTCGGAGCGAGGGAGTGTGAAAAACACTATTCCCATGCCAAAATAAATATCTGGAATAGTGATCGGCATCATTCGTTGACGCGTCGTGTTAAGCAACCGACCGTCGAAATCGGACCAAATTACACCCTCGGATTAAGAAAAATTTCGAACATTTACATGTGCTTAAATTTCGATCGTGGCCCATGACCGTCGGGCCGAAAGTGGTCCGCCACGTGCGATCTGGGAATCCGATCGAGTCAAAAACGTAATCCCACGTAGATCCATAGATGGTGAGCTTAAGTCGACGTTTGGTTCAGGAGGGCCACGGAACCTCCCTTTTTGGAAAAGCGACGAATATCCTATATTAGCGGTACCCCTTGAACTGAGTCTAATTTCGAAATGTTTTTGGCTATAAAAGGGCTTAGAACAGCCCCTCTCACAGACCATACAATTTTGGAGAGAAACCTAGAGGGAGAGAGAGAAAGAGAGAGAGAGCTTGGGTTTTGTTGCTTAGATCTTCCTCCTCTTGCTTTGGACTGTTACACGGCCTACACCGCTTCATTCAGTGTGTTTTCCGGCGGTTTCCATCCCATTTGAAGGTAAGAAACCTAACCCTAGGTCGATTTGAGGTGGGATCGATGTGGGTTGTGTAACGACTAACCGATTCCGCTCTTTAGGCTAGAAATCTCCCGTATACGAAAGTTCTTCTACCCTTGCTGATTCGTTTCGTTTCCAAAGGCAAATGTGAGGACTTTAAGTGTATAAGTTACGGTTTTCAACGCTTTCAATGTCAGATAATGGTAGATTCATGATCTGCATGCAATTGCACATGTACAAAGTGCTTTCCGTTTCCTGTTTCGATTAACGTTGTGAAATATGGAATTTCACATATTCTAGGTATACGTAGAAATACCGTATACGTATTTTTTTTTTTTGATAAATGTTTGACATGTTTATTTAATGTATGATGATATAATATATGAATAAAATACTAGTTTGTGAAAGGAATCGCCAAAATACATGTTCACTTGTAAATGCGACGTATGTTGAAATTGTGTATGTTAGAAATACCGTATACGTATTTCTTTTGGAATAATGTTTGACATACTTATTTAATATATGATTATACAATATATGAATAAAATACTAGCTTGGCGAAAGGAATCGCCGTATTACAAACTCCCTTGTAAACACTATGTATGTCGAAACTGGGTGCACTAGGAAGTACCTATACGTATAAATTTTGCTTGACATGATTGTCAGGTTTATTTCTTTGTATGAATATGATGTATATGTATAAAATATTAGTTTGGCAAAGGGACAACCCTAGTACACATTTCTCTAGCATACGTCATGTATGTTGAAATAGTGCATTCTAAGTGTTGGTGAAATCACTTGTGAGTGTAAGTGCCTAAGTGTTAGAACCTTAGGTTGGTGCTGAGATGGGATTCTCAGTTACCTTAGAGTCACATATGACATTCTCCATGTGGTTGTTCACTCTAACCACTCGCCTATGAAATATAAGTATTTGTATCCCTATTTGCATAATGCTTTATAACATGCTTTTGAACATGCTTTGTGACTTGTTTATTAACATGCTTCATGATCTGCTTTATATTATGATTGCTAGTGTTCTTGAATTACCATGTTATCATGCCGTATTTCACATGCTATGGTTAGGATTTGGCTGAGCTTGGGACTATGTTCATAGTCCAGGCATCCGGTATCAGACTTGAAGATGTGGTTGGGATTCGTTCCGCCACGCATGATGTGTTGGCGAACCCATGTCGTACTTCGATTGGCGATAGTGGTTGGCCACACGAGGTGCTTCTGCGCTTCATATCGCCCAACTTGTTGTGCGCTCGAGCTAGCCGAACACGTCAAGTAAACCGTGTGTCTTATGTATGTTCACCATGTTTGGTTGCTAATGCTTGAATCTAGGGTACCAAACTTACCAGTGAAAATTCCGTTAACCATGGTACCTCGATCCGCTAAGACTCATGAGCCGGGCATGGTGGTATGGGACACCGTGGTCGAGCCGTTGTCGGCCCTCTGGCCGGGGCTACGTGCCTCCCGTAGTGACCAGTGAGCAACTTAACTCGTGAGCCGATTATGGTGGTATGGGACACTATATTCGCGCTGTCGGCCTACATTGATAAGGTGATGGGGGAGTGGTGCAACCTTTGTGCGTAACAGCCACAGCGACCCTTTGTAGTGACCGCGAGCATATTCTCAAGTTGCGGTGTGCCTTAGGGTTCGCCGCGATATATAGAGTATGAACTAGGCTGTTTACGTATAGTGATGAATCGTTTAAGGGGTGATGGGGAGTGGTGCAACCTTTGTGCGTAATGACCACTGGCGCCCTCTGCAGGTGACCTAGAAAACACACCATCGTCTCGATATTAACTAGAACCGACGACCCTAGATTGGATCATGTTTGGAAATGATATAAGGGAGGTACCTTAGTTTCCCAATCTATTTGTTTGAAATGGACTAATTAAAAACTCGGTAATCATACTCATCATGCATCGCATGTGCACTGAAAGATGTGGAGCACTTGTGGGATGTAAGCATGCCGCGAACGTGAGATGGTGTCGCATGAGGGAGTATGTCGGCGAGGGCATCCATCACAACCGCATTCATACTTGCATTAATCGAGTAACTAGGAGTGTTTGATTTACTGCTTTATCATTACTGCTTGACTGTATTGATAACATGATAACTTATGCCTTATCGTTCCACTGAGTTAGCTACTCACTCCCACGTTACGGGACGGTGTTGCGCACACCAACCAGACTACTGTCTCAGGTTTAGGCGATCCGACTACTCTGGAGGTGGAGCCTGATTATGACGAGGACCAGGAGGAGTTCTCGTATATGCAGTTCTCTAGCGGCTTCGACTAGGTTGCCAGGATCGATGGGTTCCACAGGGATTGTACCTAGTTATTTTTGACTTTTTGATTATAAACAGAAATGTATATGGACTCAGATGGATTCATACTCTGGGGAATGAATCGTTTATTTTGTTTCTTTACATACTTATATATACAGTTCAGTCTTCCGCTTGCTTTTATACAATTGATCTGGAGTATGAATTACTGCTTTGGTATAATCTCATTCATGTTTACTGCTCTAACACAGACAACATTCAAACATCATTAAACATGTTGCATAAGTGATGCGTTGGAACTCGGGAGTTGAGTTACACTCGACCCCCGATTTTCAGGGTGTTACAAGTTTCCTCATAATCAATGCCTTCATTATAGGTGAAATATTTTGTAACCAATCATGCTTTATACTTGTTCACTATATAAAATTCCATTCTTTTGATATTAAGTACTTAACGTCCTGAATTTTTGCTATTTTGGATTGCCAAAGAAGATCATTAATTTTTTTTTATATAACTAGCCTACGCCGTCATTTATTGACTCTTAACACTTGATGTGAGACTATATGTAGGTGATACCAATAAAGAACCGTACGAATTCGATTAATCTACCATAAGAAGTCAACAAATCCGCCTAATCACTTAAACTTTAAGTTTAGCCTTGTGATTTGTTCATCTATGACCCAAATCTAGCCAACCTATCATTGACTAACCGAGACAATCATAACTAAATAAAGACCTATCTAAAGTCGAGATAATTATGGGTCAGATCTTAATTAATAAACCAAATCAACCCAGTTACTCGTTTAGCCTAAGAAGCAACAGTCTAAAGTGATCATGACTGAATTGCCATTTTTGCTAATTGCGAATAGTCTACACTATGAACATAATTAATCTAAACCCTAATAATTACGCACAAGAAATCTTGATACCTAATTCATTACAGAAATGTCCCGATTATCCGAATAAGCTCTAGACCGCTTGTTTGTGAGCCATTAGTTCCGAAACTATAGAATAATGTCCATCTCACTGGGTTTGACATCAATCATGGGTGGTGAATCACCTAGAACTGCATAACTTGGGCCAGAAGTTGAGTGCTTGAAATGCACAAATACCCTAGGCTGAAGCCTAAAACTTAAGTGAAATAGACCTTCCGCTCTTTCGCGAAGTTGTGACTTTCTGACCTTCGGATTGCGACTAAACTCGAGCTATGAGTTAGGGATATTTTCTTGCTCATATCCGTATAACTGTGGCCCTGATCGAACACCGATAGTCGCCGATCACAAGTAGGGTCCCCGTAGTTGATCAAGGCATCCGATCTCCACCAAAATTGGACTGATCGCTCATCCTACAATGGGGCACCTACCCTATGGTGCAGATGAGCCAATGATCCCCTGAAGGAGCCCTGTGGGTGAAAATCCAGCCCACTAGGGGCATGCATGTTAGGAAAAGGGCCCCCAAGGCCATTTAGACATAAAATCAAGATTATTTAATGTCAAAAATTTTACTCTCTCACTCCCATCCGAATTTCTAATTGCAAGGGAGTGAGGGAGAGGGGAGAAGAGAAGGTAAGAGCTCTTTAGGGGGTTTTCTTTGCTGCCGCTGCCCACGTCGGAGCCCTCAACTTCGTCCCACCATAGGGATGACCCACTAACAATAAAAAGGTAATACTTTGGCCCCTTTTAAAAATTGAGCCTTGCGGGTTGTCACATGCGCCCTTACGAGCTAACCTACTCGATGCAGGGTGTTGATCCGTTAATTGCTCAGTCAGTATCCTAAGGGTGATGCTTGAGAATTATTGGACCACCCCTAGGTGAGGACCATTACCTTTAGGTTGCCAATTATTGAACCTATGTCGCAATTAATAATTGTGTAGTGAAAATTATGAATCGCATGCTAATTATGACTAATCCTTAGGCCTATTGTCCTCCATGAAGTGCGAATTCTGTTTATAGCTGCCGATTATTGATTGCATGCTAGGATACATTGGATTTACTGAAATTCCATGCCCATATGCTTCATATTTTTCCCTTAATACATGCGCCTAATTAGTTGATTATTATAAATTGTACGATGCTTGAATAATGCACTTGCATGCCTATTTGTTTGCCCATATCAGCTAAAATATCCTAAAACACTAATGAGTTTGGTTGCCTATTCTCGAGTAGAATTATTTGTGGTATGTTATAGAATTTTAGTCTATTGGTAATTGCGTTGGCCATCAAATTGATAAAATTCACAAGGGCAGCCCTACTGAATCGGCTGCCTTGGGCCAATTCGATTGATTCAGGCCAAAGACGAACAACCCATAGTAGTCGGACTACACAGAATGCTAGCACCCAGTGCCGGTCGTGCTGCCTAAGTTAGCCGAATTAGTCCACTAGTTAGCCAATCACGTGTATTCACCGTGTAAGATCACGCTTGACACTCGCTCCTAGAACGCCCACTTACAACTGCTATGATACGATCCACAAGTCTTGTGAGCCAGGCATGGTGGTATGGGACACTATGCTCGAGCGTCGTCCTATGTTGGGGTGATGAGCCTCCCTGTAGTGACTGCGAGTAACCCAGTTTACAAACTCACATTTCGTATGAGTTTAATTGGGAGTGACGAACCCAGCCGGATTAAGGATTGTAGGCACGAGGCCGCTACTGCCGCCCTGAGCCTCGCGATCGGATTAGGGCCTTGATTTCGTTGGAGTGCCTCAGTTTTTCGAATCTTACTAGACGAACAAACATAACTAAACATTCAGCTAATATAATCATTGTCGCATTGTGTCAGTTAAGTTGGCGACTCGACAGTTGAGGTCACATTAAGGGAGTGTTGGTTATATGCGAACATGTAGATGGAGTTGCTTTGAGGGAGTGTTGGATGGCGAGGGCATGCATCCTATTATAATAGTATGCATGTGCATTAACAAAAGTATCTAGGGATTGTATGCTTAAATTTCTTTTCATTAATTGTGCATGTGAATTTGATAGCCTATGTAACTGATGTTAATGGAACCACTGAGTTGATCACTCACTCCCACTTTGGGACGATATTTTAAAACATTAACTAGATCCTTTTGTAGATGCAAATACTAAGTAGTTTGATGCTTTGGAGGAGGCGCACACAGACTCGAAGGAGTCCTCGTACTTCCAGTTGTTGGGTGGATTGATGTAGGACACTTTTAGGATGTCAATGAAAATTTAAAGTCGATACATTTTGTATTTTTGAAACTGTATATTTTTCTCAATTGTGGTCCTGTACTCTGGATAAACAAATTTTACTTGTTTGTTGATTTACTTGTGTTAAAATTTACGTTTATTTCAGAGTACATCGCATAGTCTATTTTAATTCCAGGAATTGCTCAAATGCCCGGTAAAATGAACTATAGAACTCCTCTTCCGCAAAGTATAAGTGACACCCGTGATATCGGGAGTCGAGTATCTACTCGGCCCCCAAAATGTGGGGCGTTACGGGTGGTACCAGAGCATGAGTTTAGAATTAAGCTGGACTATGGGCGGGGACTCACCATAATACATTCGCTGACATAGATGGGGGGCACTAAGACTTAGTGACATTAAACTCTAGGATTGAACCCTTAGTCATTTTGAGTAATCGGGCTTTAGCTTATGAACTTGAAATTGGAAAGGATTTAATTTGATAGAGAGTAACTGCGATAGTGTAGAGTAAGAGTCTTGGAACACTAGAATGTGTTTCGACCTTCAATCGAGTGGGAATTCGCAAATCCAGTGTACGCAACTCTGCGTAGCAAGGATGAGAGGCTAAAATAGCTCGCTCTACCCCAAAATCATATATGGCATGTCCAAGAACTCATTTCGGTTTGCGAGATATGTCCATCTTAAGTTCTCACGGTCCGTATCACCTCCATCCTTGATCGAGCTTTTTCTGGTCCATCCTGATCATAGAATGATAAAAAAAGGGTTGAAAATGGAAGATGGGAAGGAATAGAATAGGAAAAACCAAACTTCGCCACAAACTGGCACCCCGATGCTCAATTGGGCCACCGCTAACTTCGATTAGGTGTTTTCGGTCCATCAACATTTTTATGTCAAAACCTTTGTCCCAAAAAAATGAATATCAAAACCATTAACTAATAACTTAAAAATAAAAATTAAACTTCGATGTATGCCCAGTGTGAAAATAGTATCACGTAGGATTATTGTTTGCCCTACATGTGTACAAAGACGGTAAACGCCAATCCCTAGCTCGTCTTCAAAAATGTTATTACCAATATATATATATATATATATATATATATATATATATATATATTATATATATTTTAACTCCCTGTGGTCACAGGCTGGAATTCTTCAAGTCCTCAATGATCTCGTGTACGTGCTTTATTATGCCTGAATATAAAATCCACTCATTAGATAATATATCAACGAAAATTATTTCAGAACAAACACATATAAACAAAGTATTTAGTGACTTAGGAACTACCATATTTTTATGACGCACTGGCGGGCATAGTGGGTGGAGTTTCCATAGACATATTAAATAAAGTTGGGTTTTCTTGGCTTCTTCTTTCATTTTCCTTTCTTAGGATTTGGAGCGGGTGTTGTGGACTTCTATTTTTGGTTGTTATTCTTCACGTTTTTGCGAGCTTTGAATTATTTCTTGTTTGCTTTTCACCTATGAGTCTCTACTGTAAAGGCCTTCGCTGAACCTGACTGAATTACATTCATTTCAACTTGTCGTACCAAGTGACCATAAAAGTTTTTGAACATATTGATAGAATTAGTATGGTTTAGAATCCATTTAATTGGGCCCCAAGATTCAGGTAAAGAGTAGTGTATTGCGGTTATCTTTTGATTTTCAGTCAATTTGCACCACACGTTCTTAAGAGCGCATATCGTTTGCTCCATCTTGCGGATATGATCTTTAATGAAGCAGCTGACTGACATCTTGTTTTCACGAAAGTTTAGTTTCATTGTCCAAACATTTACATCTGACTTCTGCACATGGGCATTTGCCAGTGCATCCCAAATCCCTTTAGCAGTCACATATACTTTATATGTTAATATGAATTTTTTGTGCATGATGTTAATTAGGACAATACGACATAACAATTTTATTTATGCCACTTATTATAGTGGTTCATTGTAGATTTATATTCTCCTAGATTTTTATCATCAGTTATTATATGTTCCTCTTGAACCTTATGTAGAGTATGCGAAATGTCATCCTCGTTCAGAAGGCTTCGCACTCACAGGACCAGTTATTGCCATCAAATTATTGACCTTTGAGTTGTTCAATGATTAATGCCTTGGTGGTCATCTTTATATTGCATCAAGGATTATTACTTAGTTATGATCTAAGATATTGACACCAATCATTAACATTTTTATATGTTATTTAAAATTTAAAATTACAAAAGTGATCAATTCATCTTAGACGTGATCTAAAAGTTCACATATTTGAATGGGTGATACAGATCAATCAAGTTTTAAATTAAGATAAACATGACGTTTTTATGACAATCTATTTGTATAACTTGCAACCTTTCATTATAGGTTGCATGCACATTTGGTGGAGGAGACTAACTCCTACTCAGGTTATCCACAACCTTTATAGAAAGGTGTAACGTCTTGATTTTCATAACCCGAGTTTAGTACTCGTTTTCCAAAAACCCGAGTGTTAATATTTAAAGATAACCCAAATTTCACATATAGTTTTTTTTTCTTCTTCAAGAGTGTGCAGTTCAACGGAAGAGAACAAATCAAGCATAAAGAAAACTCTAAATACATATTTAAGATATACGAGCGGCTGCCCATAGGGCTTATACAAACCAATTTCTCAATATTAACAAATACGTGAAAGAAATAATTTAATTTATGAAACAAAATAAAATGCAGATAAACTTGAGTTGCAAGATCACGCATCTTCTCTTGGGTAGATACAACCATATATCCCTGATATTTGTACCACGCTCCTCATCAGTCTGAATATGAGTATCATTTAAACCACATACACCATCTATACGATTATATATTCAACACAAGATTGACCAGCTTAGTTAAAATTTTCCTTAAGAGTATACACCACCATATTATTTAAGTATATTTTAAATAAGAAAACATACAAAATAATCTACGATGCAGTCTTATTTAAATGTATGGATTCATGAATGCACATCAGCTAGGGATGCTTATTTAGCTAGCTTTTAGGTAAAACCCACAAGTGGGCAGAACTCACATGCAAGTGGCTAATCATCAATGAAAATACATCAAGCACATGCTAAAATGACTAGCTCATACAAATTGGATCGATTATTGATGGTATGAGAGCTAGCGAAATATTTCACGATAAAGGATACGTGTTACAACATCCAGAATTAGTCACTCATCATCGCCTGCATAACATGAATGCATGATTAGCCCGTCCTTTGTTATTCCAATTGTAAACATCCATTTTAAAAAAGGTCAAAGGTCACTATGTGAGGCTCACACTTAACATAGGCTGACAACTCAGGCATAGTGTTTCATACCACCATTCCCAGTTCATGAGACTCCAACACTAGGATGCTTAATGGTAACCTCTCCACTTAGTGACCAATCATCGTTCAACAAATAGAACTTATAATCGCGAGATTATATGAAAATAATCCATCAAGCCACATAGGGCAAATAGTCCATCAAAGCCACATAGGGTAAATATTTCATTAAAGAATGTGATAAAAATAGATTATCCTCGAAATTCACATAGACACAAATGATCCATAATATGATAAGTCCACAAAAAAATTCATTTAATCCATTAAACAAAAATGGCCACTAGTTCAAGGGTCCATTCTAATTACAATCAATCATTTACATCTTAATTCTAGATAGACATATATAAGTAGAGTTTTCTACTAATTAATGTGGTAATTTAAGCTTCATAAACTATCACTTAAACTAACATGAATGTTGAACATATGATTCGAGGATCTATTTTAATAACTAATTTAAGTAATCATGTAATAGTAGTCAAAATTAAAAGAAAAACTATCACTTAAACTAACATGAAAGTGGAAAGCCTAAGGAAAAAAGTCATCAACTTACAAGTCGAATCATCAACTAATGTTGATAGGAAGTGCGTGTGCCCTTAGAATTGAATCCTACTATGAATTGTGAAATTGTACAGTTAAATCCAACTTGTACACAATATTTGTGGTTAAGATTATAACCTAGGGTCTGGATTACTTAGATTTTGGATTTTGATGCAGAACTAGGGCAGTTGATCTATGGTCTAAACTAATGTTAATTGAATTTTAATAAAATGGGGTTTAGAGATTAACTCACCTCTTGAGATAGACTTGACTCGACTCGGGTTGGCTTGCTCAAGAATTTGATCGTGACTTTATATGAATTTAAACTCCTCGATCTGAATGCACATGCTTTCGCCTCACATTTATTATGACCACCGTCGAAGAATAATTGGACTCGAACCAGTCCGATATTCACTCAACTTAGTGGGAGCTGAGTTAACTCGGCTTGACTCAAATCTGACTTAGCAGCTCCCCCCTCTCACTTGCTTAATCTCCTTCTTCTCTTTCCTTCCTTTTCTTCCTTCTTTCTTTCCTGCTTTTCTTCTGATGCGACCAATAGAGTCTAGAGTCACCTAAACTTGGCTTAAAACTCAGATGAACTTGCCGACTTGACTCGGCAGTGAGTCATGCTCCCGAACTCGGCCGCACCATAGACCCCACTCGAAAGATTGTTGTGCCACACGACAATAACCACCATCTCATATTCTCTAACTTCTTGGACAAACATGCAGCCCTAATATCATCTTGACTCAACCAGATTTGAGCCTGTCAGAACCCTAACTTGTTGAATCATTAAGTTAACCCAATGAATCAAGATGCAACTTGCTTAGACTCAAATTCGAATCCAAGATTGACTTAGCCATCAAACTCACCTTCTGTATCTCTTCCTTTCATCTTCATAGACGTCCAACAAAGAGTTGAACTAGACCTGACTCAAACTCGACTCCTCTTGAACTGAGTCGACCTACTCGAGTTAACTCGACTCACAAATTTCCCTTCCTCCTCTAGTTCTTCTTCTTCTGCTCTCTTCCTTTTCTTCTTCTTCCCCTCTCTGCACACTCAACGAAACAACAACAACAACCCTCATGGTGCTGAAGTCATAACACTTGGATTGAGTCAGGTGAATCGACCCGAATCCTGACTTAGCAGCAAGCATGAGGAAACGATAGTTGTCTCCCTCACTGGTTTCTCCTTCTTCCTTCCTTCCTTTTGCTTTCTTTTCTCTCTTTCTTTTTCTCACGACTAGGCAGAGTTTGGACTCTACCAGACCTATAACCTAACTCGCAACTCATTTGGGTCAAGTCAGTGTGACACAATGATTCTTTCTCTCTTCCTCTCTTCTCTCACTCTCTTTCTTCCTCTGAAATGACCAACAAATCCTTCAACCGGGACTCAAAATTTAGCAAGATGACCTGGACTCGCTCGAACTCACCTAACATGACTCAACTCGGAGCAGTGCGATATGGAAGAATGCTCTCTCTCTTTCTCTATCTCAATTTTTTAAAGAAAGCGACCGCCCTAAAAGACAGCCTTTTATAGGTTTTTTTAAATCTTCCTCTAGATAATTCAAATGCTAACAAATTATTGGATTAGTTATACCGAGTCGATTATAAACTCGAATGCAACACAATGACATTATAATGATTTAGATCAAAATAATTTGCATGGCTTTGATAAACCACATTGGATCAATTTCTTGGTTACTGACCTACCAAACGTGAGGCTCTAATCAACAAATGGGCCGCTACACAAGTTAGCAGGTTTCTTGATCAAATGAAGAAGATGATAAGGCCATTAATGCTGGATCATCAACAATTAGGTATTCTTTTGATCTGATGCACATGGACAACATGGATATGTCCAATGATCATCGTGCGACCCACTTTTTGGAAAAATATCGTAATTTCTTAGTGATGCGCGAGCTTCGCTCATTCTGCACTTGATTTCTCGTGCTAACAAGATCTTGCACGAGATCTCCTAACCAAATATGAAAGGGGTTTCTAACGCCCTAATTTTGATGTCCCATATTTATTGGTGAGGCTTCTAAAGGCTTTTGGATGGCTGTGATCGTGCCAACCAATCCAAAATTGAAAGATTCCCTCCGCAAATGCTCTCTCTCTCTCTCTCCTATAAAAGTCTAGTTTCAAATGCTTGGTTAGAGGGCTAGGATTCTTTAGATTAACGATAAGGATTGAGAGAGATTCTCTTGATTTTGCTAGCTTATTGAGCTAGAATGAGATTTTTGTCTCAGAAAAATACCCGCATGTAGGTCCTGATCGGCCAAAAATTGTGTGCATGCACACATGTACTAGCACACGAAAAGGGTTAGAATTTGGTTAGATTTGAGGGCGGCATATGATGGACGATTCTAATCTCGGGGGAGAATTATGATGGTGGGCCATGAAAAAAGAAACAGACTCCATCCGTTCGAACGTTGTTCGGCGGGAAAAGCGGGAGAAAGAGAGAGAAATCTCTCTTTTTCGGGTGATTATCAGGTCAGCCTTGTTTGACCGAGTTGGCCAGTTCGGTGCACGCACGCCTTGTACATAAACACTAAGGTGGGGTCTACAATGATGTATTTGATGAATCTACAATGTCCATCGACTTCTACTGCTCTTGATATGATATTTATCCAGCGTTGAGGCAGATCCATAGCTTAGGTGGCCCACAATTCTTGGTTCTAGTATGTTTAATGATAGTTTCCGACAATCCACTGATCGAATCTTTCTCAAAGCTAATCATCAGTGTTTTTTAGTGCTCCGTGGTTAACATTGATAGAATTTATCCACCAATTTCACAATTTAACGACTTGTTGGTGTGATTAAATGATGGATTGCCATATTTAAGTGTTACAGACCTAATGGATGAGGAATCTGATGAATTGGGTCCCGATTTTAAGAGGATCTAAGATCAAGGTCTTTTATAGTCCACATTGGATGGTTTGATGGTCTATTTAAATGTCAAATAATCAAAATCTCACCCATTCAATGATCGTTATGGTCCGTCAAAGATCAATTCAAGTTTGCTATTCTTAATAGAGTGGTAATTAGGGATAGATTTTAGGTTAATTAGTCTAATTAATTTTAGAAACATAAATTGAGAGATTACATGGTTTTTAAATCACATCTCATATCGATTTCATGATGATATGATGGTCCAGGCCAAGAATCAGTGGTCAAATGGTTAACTTAAGGAAGACTATTTCTCTTTACGTTTAAATTTACATATGATTGGTTATACGGGTTGATCTTGACGTTTATTGTATGAATGATCTATATCCATGATTAGATTAAAATATTATTAATGACATTTTGGAGCAAAATTCAAGAGATTAATTCATCTTAGCAGTTGGACTGATTTGAAATGTGCAGGTGTGATACCACATGTCTCTACGGCCAATTTAGATTGTGGGTTTGAAGATCATTAGTGACATAAACCTACTAAATCAAGGGTCAATTCAAAGTGGATTGATTACAGACCTTACAAATATGTTATGGGTTGTCATAGTCCAAATGAAATGGTTAAGATAGATATATTGTGAATCACTGGATGATGATATGTAATGTAAGTTACGTGTGTTCTCACACACACGTAAACTAATTTAGATCTCCATGATAATACCCGAGTACTAAAAAGTATGGGATATTATAAATGGATACACCTAGCACTACTAAGTTTTCTATTTTCCAATGAAAAGGGGGTGTTTATCTAATTGCATGAAGCCTAATGATATTACATATATTAAACTTATTATCAGATATAATGAAAATAGTCCTGAGATAAATAAAGAGTTTTATCATCATCATTAATCTTTTTCCATTCGTGATGGATCTGATTACGCCTTTAATAATTACCACTGATAATGGATCCTTTTATCAATGTTGATCATCACAATTGATAATGGTTTCGATCACTAGCGGACCCAAGATCAATAGTGATTAGATAGATATGGAGAGGGATTTATATTCCTATGCACATGTGCATTAATGCACGCACGTACATTTTACAATCGAAGGACAAGTGGGTTGCACATTTTGGTTATTGTGTTCCAAAATGTGTGGCCCACCTAACATGATCATTAATATGTACACAGGCACAACATTAATATACTATAATATTTATTTACTATTTTTTAATCATTTTGTCTTTTTATTTTAATACATATATCTATCATCACGATTATAAAGAATCGTAACCGTTAATGTAAAAAATGAACCGCACCATTACTTAGATCATGCTGAAAATTCCCAAGTCACTTCCTATCACTTGGCATAAATCAACCCACAAATGGCTAATTAAAGACCCTTTAAATGATACACTTAATCTTGAAAGGAAGTGATTTGGGCTTCTAATCCGGTCCATTTTAATTTGTGCATGAATGTGAGGTCTATTTAGAACCGTCCAACCTCTCGTGGATAGCAGATGATGGTCCCCAAATTTTGGCTCAAGGAATGGAAGGAGATTATTTCACCAAGACCATCAAAAAATATCATATTAAAGTTTAATGGGCCCGGACCCACTTTTGGGTCCACTTAATAAACTAGATAGTAGGCACTATATATACATCTGCTACGGTTGTCCACAGGTTTAATTAATCCGTGGGACTAGTTTATACAGTAGCTCTAGACCCATCAAGATTGTAAAAACCTTCAATAAATGGGTTTTAGAATGGGTATGCCTAATTAACATTTAAACTATTCCTTTAAACCCATCCCTATCTACTTTCTTTTTCCATTTTCTCTTGTTGTTTACCCACTACACTTAGATTTTTTATTTTTTGAGCTTTTCAATGGGTTGAAAGCCCATTTGTTTAGGCAAAAAAAGAAAAAAAAAAAAAAAGAAAGAAAGAAAGAAAAAAAGACAGGCCCTCCATGATCACAATTGGGCCTGGGCTTGAAATCCAGCTCCATTAATACTCTCTGCCTGATCCTCTCTTTAGGGTCTGTTTGGGCAGTGGGGTGGGGTGGGATTCAAAAAAACATAATTATTACCCATGGCAGGGATTGTCCCCTGTTGCCATGGGATAAAATTAACGCCATGCTTTCGTGATAATACGGTGGTACATTGAATGGATCTATACCCACTATCATTTGAAATTACTTAGAATAACACACGTGTTATTTTTAAACCATTCATTTGTTTTGTAACCTCGTTTTATGGTATGAGCCTAAAAATGAGGTAGAACCAAAACTTATGTGGTCCCAAGGAAGTTTTCAATAGTAAGTATTCAATCCCCATTGCTTTCTATGGTGGGGTCCATGTGAGCTTTGGATTTACCTGATTTTTGGCCCCTGCTCTAAAATAATCTTGATAAATGGGTGGACGGTGTGGATATAGCCCACACATCATGGTGGGACCTACACAACTTCCCAAATATTGAGTAAAATTGACACGAGACCCAATGCAATTCCATTTAATGTAATTCCGAGCTTTTCCATTCATCCCAAACATGGAGTGGAATTGGCACACGACCAGATGAATCCCATCCCTCCTAATCCCAGAGAGTCCCTTAGGGCCTGTTTGGACAGTCAAGAGGGATGGAATTAGGTGGGCTTCGGAGGGTTATCCTGTGCCATCCCATCCCGTTTGCTGTTTGGGATGGCAGGGAAGTTTTTCATCCAAAGCTCCCTCGTAAACGCCGTCCGGATCCCGCCAATCCCAAGATGCATGGTTTCATCGCTATGTGGGGCCCACCGAGATATCAATGAGATATCCACTCCGTCCATCATTTTTACTAGCATACATTTAGCCATAAACCTATTTTGAATCAGATATCCATCTGAGTGGGGCACACCACGAGAAGCAAGGAGATGCAAACCCATCCGTCGAGACCAAACACTATGCGGTGTTATCCCAAACCCATGGGATCAGGGGACAAACACTGACACCACCATCATTACCTTAAAATCCATTCCATTCCACCTAAACCCATGGAATTGGTCCGGCCAAACAGGCCCTTAAGGCGTGTTTGGACGGGCCCATCTCATGGGATTGGATTGTATTAGGGTGGATGGCAAGTAATGGTGGTTGTGTCAGTGGATTGCTGGCAATCCCATGGCATCCTTATATTCAGGGAATTCACCACCAAGTATGTTTGGCTCACCTAGCCAATCTCAGGATTACGTCAGCCAATCCCAGAATTGCTCCATCTAACCAAACATGTCCCAAGCAAAATAGATGGGATTAAGAGGGATTGGGTGGATTTCAAGGTAATGATGGTGATGTCAGTGGATTGATGGCAATCCCATGGGATTGCTATATCCAACTTCTGCCTGCTTGGCATGCCGGCCAAATCCCGAGATTGCTCCTTCCAATCCATCCTAATACAACATAATCCCATCCACCCTGCCCAGCCAAACAGGCCAGGGTTTTTCAAGAAACTCTTCTCTAAAAACTAAGCAGCCATGGGCCAAATTTTATTTTATTTTTTATTTATTTTATTATTATTATTTTTTGTTTTTAAGTGCTACCACTCCCGCTGTCGTGGCTACTGGTTTCGAAAGCAACCATGGTCCCTGCTCAGTTAGGGTTTTAAAACCCCACTTCTTCCCCTTCATTTCTTTTCTTTGTAATCTTTATCAATCTCTTCAGTTTCAATAAAATCCATCTTAGGAATTTTGTATCTCTTTATTTTGCAAAATCTCAATCTCTTTTAATCAAAAGGATATTTTACAATATTAGTATTTCTTACATAGCCTAAACCCTCTCAAGTTTTCTTTCTAGATGTTTATCTAGATTTCGTAGCCTTTTATTAAGGTTTCAACACAATCCCCCTCTTATGTTCAAACTATCAATCTCTCTTTCTATGGGATTTGATTGAATATGTTAATATTATTCTCATTTTTATTAATTCCTCAACCACTAAATATTTGAATGAAATAAGTATGATCAATATATTTTAATAAAATAAAAGCTTGACAAATGATAAAATTTTATAATAAAGGCCTGCTTACCATGACACGAAACTTTCAACATTAAATTAGAGAACAGTCGTTGAGTTGAGTCGCTCTAATACCATTGAAAGTCGACACGGAAGAGTGGGCCCGTAGGATCTGATGGTCTAAATGATATGGGACCTTCACAAAAGCTGGTGATAGACGATGTAGGTCCAGCGATCCACGTAACCACTACAAGAGTAAATGTGTTTGATCACCAATCTGATTCTACGGTAAGGACAGTTCCATACTACGATCTGCGGTTGGATTGTTTAAGGGACGGGCTAGATGGACATATAAGGATATGACAATTATTTCCTTAGCCTCTCGATCGTGATTTTTAGATTATTTTCACGAGAGAACTCCTTCCCTTTTATATGAAAATCTCATAGAGTTTGAATGAAGTTGGAGGTTATCCGATTTCATTCGATCTCCTTATCTAATTTATATTCAAAGTTGAAGTTCAAATTCATCTCTTAACCATGGAGAGAAAACAAGTCCTACACAAGTGAGCCCCACATGCCCATGTCCAACCAATATACAGCTATATTTCAAAAATCTTAATAACATGGAGTTGACTTGCATGCATACTTCAATCAATGCGTACAACACTATATATATCTATCCTCGCACACAGGTGAAATATTCAAGCCATCTATCACGTGGATAGGCAAATGTGGTCTACTCAGTGGGAGTGTCACAGTATTAGAAATAAGTCGAAGAATTAGAAAACTTCATCCAATTTTTCATGACCACAGTTAATTATGGTCCATCTGACTAGTGTGCATTAGTTGACTTCTACACATGTATAGACTTATCAAGCTCTACACATTACGCAATGAATTCCTTTTCCGACAGTCGCGTGATTCATCGATGGAGTGTGTGCCACCACCCATTAGGTTCCCAGAGATACTCCAATGATTTGAACCCCTCATACTCTTGCTACATCCAATGACTTCCAATGAAAGCCATTGGAAGTCATCACTTTTATTGTCAGTGATGGTTGTAATCATATGTTAAATGTGAGCTTCTTGAGGTGGGCCTTAATCATAGCATAGATTCCACAACATGGACTGTTCCGATCATTGACCTACTTGGCATGCTGGCCCGGATCCAGTCACCAAAGGCCTACTACGGTCTAAATCCTTCCATCTAATCTTCCGGCTCTCCTCCTCTCTTGTTAACATCTTTCCTTCTCTCAGACCGAACCCAACCCAAGATGGTTTGGATGAGCTTATGATAACTAAGGTTTGTTCAGGTTGGATTGACCCATTTTGCAATTGGGTTGAGCTTGGGTTAGCCTACAACCCTAACCTGACCCACTCCTATGTGTATGTATGTGTAGAATAAGCACGTTTGTATTTTCTAGCTTTTATTATGAAATATTTTTTAAAATAATACTTAAATCTTATTTAGGAGACTAGCAATGGGCTGATGTAGAGCAGGTCGCGGACAATTTCATGGCCAAGATGAACTAGAGAAGGCTCGATCAGAGGCGAAAGTCTGAACCATCAAAAACTTAAAACAGGTATATCTTGCAAACCGGAATGAGTTATCTAACATGCCATATATATATATATATGATTTTGGGGTAGGAGAAACTACTTTAACTATCCAACCCTGCTATGTCGGGTTGCCCACACCGAATTTGCAAGATTCCATAAGATTGACCGTCAAATTCTCATTTTATTTTCATTTTTACTAGTTATAGTAAGTTTTAGTTTAATTATAACTTTTCATCCATTGGGCTTTAGGAGTTATGTCCAAAAGTGTTTAGAATAATATAATTGACCCAAATAGGACACTTACTATTTTTGGTTGAAAACCATAAGGTCTAAGTAGAAATCATGATCATCTATAAATAATAAGTTTACTATTTATAATAAGTCACTATTCTTAGGAGTTTTACTTATAGTTTGATTCCCAAATTTCTTTGGAGGTTTCATTTTACTATTTAAGGGGTTGTAAACTTATTTTTGGTCTTTAATCGATTTATTTCAAATCTTAAAAAATTATCTCTATTTTCTTATTTTCTTTGTGGATTTGAGATATCTTTGTGAGGAGTCCAGAGAGGCAGAGAAGCTCCATGAATTATCCGGGGTGAAACACGGTGCTCGACCTCAACACGTCCTTCATCCTTCTCTCCTTCATGGGGTCACCTTACCAGATTTAAGAAATGAGTAGGCCCTCACTAAGGTTGGACCCAATGTATATTTAGGCTACACCAAATCTAGAAAATAGGTGCATTTATTGTATAAGCCGGTGGAACAAAAATGTGGTAGAGCCATCTCCTCATGGTGGACATGGTGGGTCAGGTGTCTATTTGGACCTTTTAGTGCCTTCTAAGGACACGTGTTACTTATGCATAACTTTTTTTAAAAAAAGTGGTTATTCATGCTTCTCACATTTGGCATTAATGTACAACTCTCTGGACCGTCCAAATTGTGGGTCCCATTATGGGTAGAGCACATCATTAAAATCGCACTGACCATGCACTCCTAACCATCTAATTAATAGATAGCTATCAAATGAGTGGTTGAAATTAAAATACTGAGTGGTCCAAATTTGAAAAGAGAAATACGATCAGCTGGTTAATGTCAGCAATTTCTGTTATCCACCATCCATGGTGGGTTGGGTTAGCAATTTGGACCGTCCATTACTTTTTTTCACTTTCTTTAATTTGAGGGTTAGCAATTTCTGTTATCCACCATCCATTGTGGCCTAGATTATTATTGTATCAGGTTTATTTTTGGGACATGGGACCAGTAAATTGAGGATCGACTGATGAACGGATCTGATGTTACACGCGTGTTCCCCCAATTTAATATGTGCGGCAAGCGTACTTTCAAAGTGCACTCATGTTTGGGATTTTTCATTTTTTGGTGGTGCTGACCTGTCCCCGATTCCCGTGGTCTACCGGAAGCTGGGAACATCAGTCCAGTCTATCAAATCAATCAGTCTATCCAAATCACGTGGCCAACGTGGATGAAGATCTACCTAGAACCGTACAAATAGAACGATCGTAACCATCCAATATCTGGGTAACAGATGGATGGCTGAGATAAAATGGTCTATGGCCAAAACTCCATGCTCGAAATCAATTGGCTAAGGGCCCGTTTTGACGGGGGGATTGAATGGTATCGGATCGTATTCGGGTGGATTGCACAGAAACCAATGTCATCAATGTCAGTGGATTGTCTCCAATCCCACCGTTTTCCACGATCCAGCGTCAAATGGTGTTGTCCGTTTGGATGGGCAGGCGTATCCAGGATACCATTGAGGTGTCCTTTTTGGCCGGACATGGGACTGCATGCAATCTCATGTATTCCAACGGCTGTGGTGTTTGGAAAGCATGGCCGGAAATGGATTGACCCTTTCCCTGCCATGTCTTTGCATACAAAATGGTGGTCGGTGATCTGTGGGCCTCGCAATGATGTATGTGTTTTATTTATTCTGTTCATTTTTTTTTTTTTTTACGGATCATTTTAGGACTCCATACCAAAAATACATATTGAAATTTGAAAATCAGGTGGACCATACCACCGAAGAACAATAGAGATAGGATATCCACCATTAAAATCCTCCAAAGGCATTGTGTGCTGTTTATTTGACATCCAAGGAAGTGTTTAGGTCATACAGGCCCGGATGAAGGAAAAAACATATATCAACTTCATCCTAAACCTTTTTATGGCCCCCAAAAACGTTCTAATGGTTGACGCTCAATCAACACCTTTTTCCGTAATGTGGTCCACTTGAGATTTTTTCCTATCTCATTTTTTTTTTCTTCTACCATAAAATGATCTAGAAAAATAGATGGACGACATGGATGAAGCTAATGTATGTTACTGTATGCCCCACCATACCTACGGTGGTAGGGTAAGCTCTATGGGGCGCAATGTTATGTACTTATCTCATCCACGCCGTTCATTGCACCGATGGAATCCAAGTAAATATATATTCCATTCGATGAAGCACGTCCATATATCCACTTGACCACACCGAAGTTCTTTGCGGTGCTAATCAAACCATCATTGATAACATGCCATGGTTTGCTATTATTTGGTTTGTTGCCATCAAAATATGCAGCGGGGCACACCCTAAAATTTGGTTCCATCAATCAAAGTTGATCTCCCGTATGACATGTCCACGTATCTACTGGACCACACCATATGACAGTGGTGTGATACAGGACTAGACGAGAGTAACCGAAGCATACATAAATCCAAACGATCTACATGGCTCATAGGGCCGATGTCATCCAACGTCATACACCACACCAACCCTAAAATCCAAAATTAATATTCCCCAAGTTACAATACTAGTAAAATCTAAAATTTAAAAATTACAATTAAGACAAGAAAAATAACCAAGACAACAATCAGAATTGCTACGACTTTCTCGCTCACCAATGGGGCAAGATCATCAGTCGACGTGGCCTTGGTTACCATGTCCGTGCTCGTCTGGGTCGTCCGTCGGAAATGCGAAGTTGAAGAGTGATGGATGTCCACCTCATCAGATAAAGCGGCAACCTGAAGCTTTGGAGATTCAGTGAAAGGTCTGGATGGTGCATTGGCCTTACCGAAATAATTATCCCAACATGCAATGGCTTCCTTTCAATTCTTGAAGGCTCGGTGCCTCCCTCCGCTAAATCCCTCCACTTCCAATCGAGCATCGTCCCATGTCATATATACACCTGGCCGACGTTCTACCAAGACAACATAGTACTTCTTCTTTCCCATCTGCAATGACATGAAAGGATTAGGGATGACATTTCGGAGACGGATTAGAATCGCGAAATAGATTGACATGCATTATTCTACTACTGAACAGAAGAAATCCATTACAACACACTAATTATTTAAGAATATAAAAGTTATAAGTACGTACCCTTCCTAAAGTACATCAAGTGTGTGGTCCGTTTCAGCTTAACGTGCGTAATCCAAGAATGTGAGTACATATAGCGAAGATGTTAAAAAATAGATATAGTCATCATCACATAATGTAAGACCCGTATCGTAGGCCGTACCGTTCCGTAGACTTCTGCGGTCCTCCGGTCGAATTCCGGCAACCCGCGTTCTATTATCGGGATTGCGTGCAACCCTGAGTCATGTCCCGTATTTCAGAGTCAACTTGACCCGAGACTTGTACCCGTGCGACCTCGCCGTCGCCGCGGTTCTAATGCCGTAACTCGCGCACTAAACCGATACCCAGGCCAGAAGATGTGGGCCCGCGTTCAGTTTGAGGAAAACGCTGTGCATTTACATACTCAAGACAATCTTTCAAATCAATCACATCACATCACATCAATCAAGTACAATATCACCTCTCATGTCAAGTACATGCCCCATCCCCAAACAACCCCAAAGTCAATACTTTCTCTCTCCACCCATCACTCCCCATTACTCACCCATCACTCACCCATCTCTCTCTCTTACAACCCTCTCTCTCTCATCTCTCTCCCTCATTCTCCAAACAACCCACGTCCAACATTTCCATGGGAGAGAGGAAAAGCTAGTGTGGCCCACATCCCTACCACTCAATCCCACCATCCAAAGACCATCTCCACCGTTGAAATGCAACTCTTGGAGCTCTAGGATGTGTTGATGGAAAGAGCCCAAGAAGATTAAAGGTGGGTGTTCATTATCTCATTTTGGTTTTGATTTAGGGCCCACATGGTGGGACCCACATGATGTATGCATTGTATCTTGTATGGAGGAGCTCATAGTGGTGGAGCTCCTCCCACCTCATCTGATCTCCCTCTCTTTCTCTCTTTCTCTCTCTCTTGTGATGGGTGTGGCCCACTTGATCCATGTCGTGCAGCCGCGTGGACCCACCTGATGAATGTGATTCATCAAGCCATCCAGCTGGGACGGTGGAGCCCACCGTTATGCATGTGATTGACATCCAACCCATCCAACTGGACGCTGGACTCCAGCAATTTAATAATCATAATAAATATAATATAGGGTATTATATTATATTACATGGTGGGCCCCACGTGGGACCCACCTTGCTGGCGGAAGGGCTGGTGTATTTACACAGCTATATAGCTGCTGTACTACGTTAGCAAGTACTGCAGGTCTGATCTTGAGATATCCAAACCGTTCATCCGCTGGGGACCACCGTACATAGTAATTGTATGACGTCACCAAGTTCTGTGGACCCCACCGTAGGCAGGCGTTAGATCATGGCCGTCCAATCTTGGGACGTCCAGCAGCAATTGCTGCTGGACCGTTTCAAGGAGAGAATGGTGAGTCCCACACGTGTGGACTCACCTTTATAGTATGTATTTCATCCATGCCTTCAGTCGCGTGGATCCCACCTGCAGTGACGTCGCCAAGTTCTGTGGTGCCTGCGTGATGGTGTGGGCCATCTGATACCCATCAAGACCGTCCAGGTCACGTGGGACGTGGATCCCACATGAGGTAAGTATTTTATCAATGCCATCCATCTGCTAGTTGGCCAACAGCCCACCTAGTAGCTGTGGTTGCTGCTGATGTCAGAAGTTCTTTAGGCCCACATGATGTACGTGTTTCTCCACCATCCATCCATCTCCAGCATTGTATGCTGGAGAGCCCAACCACCCACGTGGCATGTGTTGCATCCGACCATCCATTTGTTGGACGAGCAGCAGCAGCAGCTACTGTGCAACGTCATCAAATTCCGTGGGTCCGTATGAGGTATGTGTTATATATCCTACGCCGTCCGTGTGGGACCCACTCCACACGTGCTGCACGTGTGGAGGTGGGGCCCACTAAATGTATGCGTTCCATCCATGCAGTCCACCGTCCATACCCATACAATGTGTGTTTTATCACACCGTCCACTGCTGTGTGGCACCCACTATGATGTATGGTCTTACCTACACCGTCCAGCAGGGCTGGAGGGTGGGTACCCACCATGACATATGTGTTTTATCCCAGCCGTCCACTGTTTGGACGGTGGTCCAGCAGGCCACATCAGTAGTAGTAGTTGTTGCATCGACGTCAGCCAGTTCCGTGGGTTCTGTATGATGTATGTGTTAATCCAAACCGCACATCTGCTTGGACAGCAGCTGTGTGGGCCTGATCATGCGGTAAGTGTTAATCCAAACCGTCTACCCACCTTGGATACATGTATTGTATAGCCACGTCATCCATCTGTTTTGTTGGGGCCCATCTTGATGAGAAGTTGTATAATCATACCATCCAGTCCAGCTCGCTGGACGTGGACTCCACCTTGATGCAAGTGTTGTATTCACACTGTCTGCCCATTTTGATGGACGTGTGGTTCACCTTGATGTATGATTTCATCCACGCCGTCTAGGGATGGGAGACCACCTTGATGTACGTTCCTATCCACATCGTCCATTGGACATGAACCCCACACAATGTATGTTTTATCCACATCGTCCATGGGACGTGTGACCCACCCCTGATGTATTTATTCTACATCCACATGGTCTATCAGGTGGACCACATTGCAACTAGTGAGGGATTGAACGTCTACCATTGAAACCCTTTTTGGGAGTGCAGAAGTTTTAGATCAATATGATATTTGTTTTATTTTTCAGGTCTTTGTGACCATACGAACAGGTTGGATAGAAAATAATGTTATGGTGGGCCCTACCTTGATGGCACATGTGGTCCGCCTTGTATGTTTGTATTGTATATCTACGCCGCCTATTGATGTGGCCCGCTTGGTGCATAAGGGGCCCATTGGTGCGGCCCATTGATGCGGCTCACTTGTTATGTATTTGAGGCCCATGTGTTACGGCCCATATGAGGTATTTGAGGCCCAAGTGCGAGGCCCACCTATTTTGTATTCAAGGCCCATGGGCGATGCTCAATGTGAGGTATTCAAGGCCCGTGGGTGAGGCCCATTGTGATGTATTCGTGGCCTATGGGCAAGGCCCATTGTGATATATTTGAGGTTCATGGTTGAGGCCCAATGCGATGTATGTATGGCCCATTACGTTGTGTATGAATCCCTTGTATGGGCCACTCCTTGGGAACAATGATAGTTTAACGTCCACATTGATGGGCAATGATGGTTAGATGTCCTCATTGTGACATCCCTTAGGCCTTGTTAGGCCCATTCTCTTCGTGGGTTAACCCAAATAAGTGGGCCCCATTCACCGCAGACGGATGGTTTTGTACTATCGGATTCGATATGACCACGATCGAGGACCGATCTTTATATTATGGTTTGATCGGCAGTTCATATATGGGCCCCGCCTTACTTATAGATCGATAATCGATTCCGATTTCTGATTCCGATTGACGTGACTGATTGCCAACTTCGATCGACGTGACTGATTTACCGATTCTGGTTATTGATCTATCCCGATGGTTGTGACCGATTTGCCGATTCTGATTATCGATCGATTCTGATCGACGTGACCGATTGCCGACTCCGATCGACATGACCTATTGTCGACTTCGATCGACGTGACCGATTTGCCGATTCTGATTATTGATCTATCCCGATGGTTGTGACCGATTTGTCGATTCTGATTATTGATTGATTTCGATTGTCGTGATCGATTGCCGACTTCGATCGACGTGACCGATTTGTCGACTCTGATTATTGATCTATCCCGATAGTTGTGACCGATTTGCCGATTCTGATTATCGATCGATTCCGATTGACGTGACCGATTGCCGACTCCGATCGACATGACCGATTGCTGACTTCGATCGACGTGACCGATTTGCCAATTCTGATTATTGATCTATCCTGATGGTTGTGACTGATTTGTCGATCTTGATTATCGATTGATTCCGATTGTCGTGACCGATTGCCGACTTCGATCGACGTGACCGATTTGCCGACTCTGATTATTGATCTATCCTGATGGTTGTGACCGATTTGCCGATTCTGATTATCGATCGATTCCGATTGTCGTGGCCAAATGCTGATTCGATTGTCGAGGCCGATTTTGATTGTCGAGGCCGATTGTCGTGACCTATATGATGTATATGCGACCCGTAGTTGAGCCCATTATGTAACGCCCTGGATTTTTGCCAACCTGGTATTAGACGTCCTTAGGCAATGGATCAATCCTAACACAGGTTTAACTTCTTAAACGCTCAATTAAAGCCTCAAATCGCTCCTTAAACCATTTTCTTCACAAATCCCACCCTTCACTACCTTGTGCTTTCAATTTTTCAAAGCACCTTCGCCCTCGACACTATCTTAAACTAGCTAAGTAGTATAACTTGATCACTTTATATACAAACTACAATGGACTAAGTTCCACCTCAGATGAAAATCACTTAGATTAAATTCTTTAGAAATTTAACAAAGTTAACTAAGTACTAAACTCGATTAGCCATGAAATCCGTTAGGATCGCTTTAAATACAATCTGCAAGACCCAAAAGTTGCATAATCATTGGCGCTAGTTACCCTAAAGTTTAGAACCAAACTCATTTCCCGTCTCGCTTCTCGAATGAAACGAAACTTCAGATTAGGTCTAGATCGCACATCGGGAGTCCGATTAACCCGAAGCTAAGGAACTAGGACCGCCCCACCTGGCTTAACAATCATCTCAAAAATCGCCTCCATCCGATGTTCCATGGCCATTCGTTTCGATTCGGAGCGAGGAGTGTGAAAACACTATTCCCATCCAAAATAAATATCTAGAATAGTGATCCGGCATCATTCGTTGACGCGTCAAGATAAGCAACCCGACCGTCGAATCGACCAAATTACACCCTCGGATTAAGAAAAATTTCAGAACATTTACATGTACTTGGAATTTCTGATCGTGGCCCACTGACCATTGAACTGAAAGTGGTCCGCCACGTGCGATCTGGGTATCCAATCGAGTCAAAAACGTAATCCCACGTAGATCCATCGATGGTGAGCTTAAGTCTGACGTTTGGTTCAAGGAGGGCCACCGAACTTCCCTTTGAAATGAAAAGCGACCCTATATTAGCGTACCCCTTGAACTGAGTCTAAATTCGTATGTTTGTGGCTATAAAAGGAGCTTAGAACAACCCCTCTCACAGCCATACGAATTTTGGAGAAAACCCTAGAGGAGAGAGAGAAAAAGAGAGAGAAAGACTTGGAGATTGTTGCCCCCTCCTCCCGCTTTGGCTTGTTACACGGCCTACACCTCCCTATTCTAGCGCTTTTCCTGGCGTTTTCCGTCTCATTTGAAGGTAAGAAACCCTAACCCTAGGTCCGATTTGAGGTGGGATCGATGTAGGATGTGCGACTAACCGATTCCGCTCTTTAGGCTAGAAATCTCCCGTGTTGGCCGATTCGTTTCGCTTTCCAAAGGCAAAGGTGAGGACTTTAAGTGTATAAGTTGCGGTTTTCAACGCTTTCAATGTCAGATAATGGTAGATTCATGATCTGCATGCAATTGCACATGTACAAAGTGCTTTCCGTTTCCTGTTTCGATTAACGTTGTGAAATATGGAATTTCACATATTTTAGGTATTTGTATAAAATACCGTATACGTATTTTTTATGAAAATGTGTTTGACATGTTTATTTGTCGTATGGATATATGACGTATGGATAAAATACTTATTTGGCGAAAGGATTCGCCTAAATACATGTTTACTAATAAACACTATGTATGCGTAAATACTGATATTGTAAGAAGTACCGTATACATGTATATTTAGCGATGTGTTTGTCATGATTAATTCTCGTATAAATATATTATGTGCGTATAAAATATTTACTTGGCGAAGGGAATCGCCGTAATACATGTTTGCTTGTATACACTATGTATGTTGAAAATGCGTATTCTAGAAAACACTGATACGTATAAATTTTGGAGATGTATTTATCATGATTATTTGTCGTAGTAATATATTATACATGGATAAAATACTCACTTGGCTAAAGGATAGCCCTAATACATGTTTTGCTAACATACACCATGTATGTTGTAATAGTGTATTCTAAGTGTTGTGAAAATGACCGAATGAGTATAAATTCTCATTCAGTGCTCGCCATGACTAATTGTCATGGATAATTGATTGTTGTATTGGCAATACCCTTTTTGACGAAAGGATTTGCCCTAAATCACGCCACGCCAATACACACTATATATGCTAAAATGTGTGGCCCAAGTGTTTGTGGAAATGACTGAATGAATATGGAATTTGGTTTCCCGCTTGCCATGACTATCCGTCATGGGTGTATGCGTGTTATGATTGGGGTAACTCCCTAGTGAAAGGATTTGGCCTTATACCTCTGTGACCAACATATGTCATGTATGTTGATTCCTCGTATTTTAAAGTGTTTGTTGAAATGTCTCAATGAGTAGTAGTTAGTAAATTGTAATGTTTAAGGGTGTTGAGGTATGATTCTCAACTCCTTTAACTATGTGTATGATTTCCTTGAATAGCTATGTGATTAGGAATTGAATATATACAAACTCATGCTTGTGTTGTTCTTTACAACATGCTTTATATCATGCTCTATAATATGCTTATAACATGCCTACTAGCATGTTTGAATTACTTTATTTATCATGCTTGAATTACTTTGTCTATCATGCTTTACTCCATATGCTAAGGATGACAAGTGATTGTGTTTGGGGCTATGATTATAGTCCAGGACAATCGGTACTAGAATTGAATTCGTGTGGTCATGATTCATTTGCCACGTGAGATGTGTTCGACGAACTCGAGTCGTACTTCGGTTGGCGATAGTGGTTGGCCACGCGAAGTGCTTATGCACTTCATGTCGTTTAACTTGTTGTGCGCTCGGGCTAGCTGAGCTCGTCAGCAACTCGACTGTCTTTGTATGTTCACCATGTTTGGTCACTAATGCTTGAACCTAGGGTACCAAACTTACCAAAGAAAACCCTTTTAACCATGGTACTCGATCCGCTAAGACTCATGAGCCGGCATGGTGGTATGGGACACCGTGGTCGAGCTGTCGGCCTACGCTGGGGCTACGTGCCTCCCCGTAATGACCAGTGAGCAACTTAACTCGTGAGCCGATTATGGTGGTATGGGACACTATATTCGCGATGTCGGCCTATATTGATAAGGTGATGGGGGAGTGGTGCAACCTTTGTGCGTAATGTGCCCAAGTAGCCTTTTTGTAGTGACCGCGAGCATATTCTCGAGTTGCGCGGCCTTAGGGTTCGCCGCGATATATAGAGTATGAACTAGGCCTGTTTAGTATAGTGATGAATCGTTTAAGGGGTGATGGGGAGTGGTGTAACCTTTGTGCGTAATGTTCTGACAGCGACCTCACAAAGCGGTGACCTAGAAAATACACCATCGTTCGGTATTAACTAGGATGACGACCCTAGAATGGATCATGTTTGGGAATGATACAAGGGAGGTACCTTAGTTTCCCAATCCGCTTGTTTGAAATGGACTAATTAAAAAACTCGGTAATCATGCTCATCATGCATCGCATGTGCCCGGAAAGATGTGGAGCACCGTGGGATGTAAGCATGCGCGAACGTGAGATGGTGTCGCATGAGGGAGTATGTCGGTGAGGGCATCCATCATACCCGCATTCATACTTGCATTAATCGAGTAACTAGGAGTGCTTGATTTATCGCTTTATCATTACCGCTTGACCGCATTGATAACATGTTAACTTATGCCTTATTGTTCCACCGAGTTAGCTACTCACTCCCATGTTACGGATCTGTGTTGTACACACCAAACAGATTTGTTGAGTTTCAGTGATGGCGATGCTTGTGAAGCAGAGCCGACTACTTCTATGGTGATGAGGAGGAGTTCTCCTATCTAGATCTTCTCTCGACAGGTCTATGAAGACCGGTATTGTACTGACGGGGCTATGGTATTTGGGATAGGAGACTTTACACGTCATCACATTAGGTATATTTTAGAATTGTCCTTGTAATTATTTAACCTGGAAATGTTATCACACTCTAGAGACTCATCATAGTTTATATAATTTGTCTATCTATTACAGTCTTCCGCTTGCAACTTTAACTGTCTCTTGAGTATGATATGTTGTTTTGGCTTAATCTCACTCATGTTCACTACTCTAATACAGTCAACATTCAATCATCATTCATTTTGTTGCATAAGTGATGTTTTGGAACTCGAGAGTTGAGTTACTACTCGACCCCCGATTTTCAGGGCGTTACACATTATGACACGTAGTAGGCCCATGATGCATGACCCATTTGATATATTCGAGACCCATGTGTAGGGCCTACATATTATATACTTGAGGCCCGTGGGTAAAGCCCATTGTGATGTGTTCATGGCCCATGGGTAAGGCTCATTATGACGTATTCATATATGGCCTATGGGGTAAGGCCCATTGTGATATGTATTAGGCCCATGAGCAGGGTCCGCCTGTTGTGTATATGTGGCCCTTGAGTAAGGCCTATCGTGTTGTATATTAGGCCTTTGTGTGAGGTCGTGGGCCCATCATATGTTTGGCTCTATGTGGCCATTCCTTGTGGGCAATGTTGGTTAAATGTCAACATTGTCGAGGTCAATGGTTGATGCTGGTTATTGATACCGATCATGAGTATGTGACAGCATAGCATCATAATACATGCCCATACGCATCATCTGCATGTTTTGTTATAAGATGTGATTGACCATTGCATATGCTATAGGGCAGGTTGTTCATAGGGTTCCCTGATAGGCGAAGTTGCCCCATATGGGAGCATTGCATGCACATGATTGATGCATGACTGAATTGTTTGACTCATGCTTCTTGCATTGTGTGTTATGATTATTGTACGCCCTAGCGACATCAGGGTCGTAGCCTCCACATGCATTTCGTGGATGGCCAAACGGGACACCGAAAATCTGTTCTACATGGGGTGCTATAGATATCACTGGGTGAAAGTCCCTAAACCCTCTTGGTTCTAGAGGTTGCTCTAACGTCTAGACCGAGTGGATGCATGAGCGCATGAGGGCGCATACCGTTAGGCCGCGTCTCCCACTGTGTCGAGGTCGGTTGGAAGGGGGTACGACCTTACCTGCCCGAGAGGGGGGGCAATGCTAGGCTGAGTCTGACCAGCTCGAGGAATGGGTCCGCTATCGACGAGCCGGGCCCGATATTAGCAGGCGGATAGTGAGGTCTCTTCCACTCACCTTGTTGCGCGTGATGGGGAGGCAATTTGGTTTGGAGTGTAATAGACCCCGGTGATGATCCCAGAGAGGAACCGTACTGATACGTGGACTTATTGAGCAGGATTTGCATACTCATACATTCATTTCATTCACTATCCACTCGGGCTGGTGGTGCGCAACTAATTGTTGTGTACCTTCGCATGGCAAGGATTTCAGTTGGGCAAGCGACTAACCTGAGATCAGGAATTTACCACATTGAGTCTGACTATCCAAATTTAGGTATGGGACTGGTTTGGATAGAAGTTCTTTGTGATAGACCCCGTAGCCTGCGATACTACGTACTATCATCCCGACTTCACACTCCAGTATGGTCATTTCATTCGTATCGCATATTGCATTACATCCGCAAGCATATGACATTTTGGGTTGCTATGTTTCTGTACTTATATGGCCTAGACAGACTTAACAGGATTTGTATATTGCATTGCATCTTTGGCATCTGGTATTTGGCTCTTTATGACTCCTTATTGCATAGCTGTTCTATATTGTGTATTCTGATATTGATTGACTTATGGACTTGTCCATACTTCCGCTTACTCTGTTATTGCATGAATTATGATCTTGTCAGTATTTCTGCTCATTCTGATAATTCATGATCTTGTCAGTGTTTCTGTTTATTCCGATAATGTATGATTTATGGATTACCAGTAATTTTGGTATTGTATAATGATGGCATTATATTGAATACTAGACACTTACTTTGTACACACACTTACACTACCCTCTAAGCTTTCTATAAGCTTATGCACGATAGATGCGTGCAGGTGGCGTTAGGTTGCAGCAGTGTTGAGCTTGGAGCGTGCAGCGGTCTTCTAGAGCTTGATTTTTTTTATTTATGTATTTCCCTTGTAGCATTGTACTCAAATGATTGTATTAGTGGATATGTGATGATGATGTTGCCTTTGTGAATTGGGTAATCTTGTGGTTATGCTTATTACAAGTTAAATGTAAAAAAAAAATTCTCCTTGTAGGATCCCACGATCGGAATCTGGCGTATGGATGCTAGGAGCCGAGAATGGGGTACTATGGAGGCTGTCGGCACTGGATTCGGCGATCGAAATTCTTGTGAATCCGATTTTCGAGTTTGGGGTGTGACACAAGTCATAATGGTATATAGTATGCATATATACCAGCATATATCAATCCAAAAATATGAAATCTAAAAAAACAAACATCATGTCAAACAAAGTTATTACATGCCCGGATAAGAAATCAGAATAACAAAACCATTGACCACACCCTGTCAAATAGATCCATCACCGAAGTGATCACGGAGTGTGTTCTTTAACCACTTCACTCGACGCTCGTGTCGAAGAATGACAAAGAATGATGTCAGCTTCTCGTCCCAACTCAAGATCTGACTAATTTCGATAAATTCTGAGTTGGTCAAGCCCTGCACCTCTTCCAGCACATCAAGTACTTTGCTAGTGCAATTGACCTCTTTGCCAAGGCCAAAATTCATCATAGCGTCGGCAACGGTCTGGAGAGAGGTCCTGAGTACATTACAAGGACGAGGAGGGCCCGATCATTTCCTTGTTGTGGTCCCACCTCGGCTACCATTGGATTCAGGAGTGCGAGCAGGAGTGCTACGGGAGCTGCGATGTCCCATTGAAGGACTGTCTGACGAAAATGGAATGGTCCCTGTGGAGTCTGTTATATGATCCTCTAAGAGGTCAATTGTATTGTCCATATCATCATTAATCTCTCTCCATGCATCATTAAGATCTTGCTGAAGACGAGAAGATGATGCTGATGCGGCCATACTCCCACTGTCTTGCACATAGCATCCCGTGGCCTGGTCAGATCCGACGATAACTGCAAGGTCATCCATTCTATCGATGCGTTTCCCGCGGAGTCTTTCGACATGCAGGTGAGACTGTCAGAGGAATAAGACAGTTGTAAGTCAGTAAGTATTACATAGGGATGTGAGATGAGAATTTCATAATTAGTAAATCTTACCCTAAGATATTCCTCCCAAACTTCATGAGGAGCTGTGACCACCATCCTCTCAGTGTACCAACCAAACCCACTGGCTGCCAGCATGTCCTTCATTGCATTATACTCTCTCTTGTAATACCTCAGCCGATTTGACACGTTCTGCCACTTGACGACTACGCCAATAAGATTCGTAACTTCTTTGGCAGTAATTTGGTACGCCTCCCGCTTGAAACAGTTATCAGCTTTACGTCCCAGTGCAACCTGTTCGAGAAATGTGTCGAATAGAACCTGATCCATAGCAGTAGTCCATTTAATTTTCGGGGCTCGGGATTGAGGCTTCGCTAGAGATTTCACTGTCTTCCCCCGTGGAGAACATCGAGTGGGCACCGACGGTGTTTTTACCAATGATTGCGTCAGTGTCGATGTATCATTGAACAAAGAGTCTGCCATTTCACCTGAATATCAAGTATGTAGGATTTTTGGCAAATGTTAACCAACATCGTGAAAATGGCAATGATGAAAAAAGAAGGAAATTTCAAAAATTCATTGGTCATTAGTTAACAAAAAATTAACCCAGTCAGGGCTTGGATGACCATAATTCTATTGTTTGGTATTAAATATTTCCTCAAACTAAATATCACAAACTAAGTAATGAAAATTAAACATATAAAATCGACTATCTACTCCTACCATTCTGCTGTGCATCTGCCCACATTCTGCTTGCAATATCATCGCGCACTCGAATCCAAGCATCCTTTTCACGCTGAGTTACTCGTAGTAACTATTGTCGGTCATCATTCGTTGATACCTCGTGAGGCGTTGGGATACCCTCCCCATCGGCAACAGAAATATCAGCATATTCGCGGTCCTGAGGAGACTCGTTTCCAGTGTGTATAAAATTGTGTAGGATATAACAAGCTATCACAATCTTAACCTACGTGTGGAATTCATACTGCAGAGCGCTCTTCAATATGGGAAATCTCCCTTTCAAAACACCGAAACAACGCTCGATTGTATTGCGCAATTGTGCATGTCGGTAATTAAACAACTCTTCATGTTGGCAATCACTCTTCGTGTTCGATACTCCTGTAAGTGGTATCGAACGCCTCAGAATGGAGCTATAAAACCAGGTGAATGAGCATATCCAGCATCGACAACATAATATTTTCCTATACATTCGAATCAATGTTCTATTAAGTGGAGAACTGGAAGAATTCATAATTATGAAATAGATCGACAATCTTTAAATATATAACCAGTACCGTTTGGGATAAGAAGGGGATCATCTGATCGGGTAATGCGTTGTGTAGAACCCTCGCATCCGAAGCAGAACCCTCCCAACCGGCCAATACATATGTAAAATTTATATCAAATGAACATGCCGCCATTATGTTTTGAGAGAGGACCCCTTTTCGATTGCGGAAGCTCGCCTGGTCAACTGCTGGCACATGTGCTGGAATGTGTGTACCATCAATTGCACCAATGCAATCCTAAATGATGAGAATCAAATGTTGTTTATGCAAAAGGCGTGAATGGAGGGAAGTGAAAACAACATATATATACAATAGACCCAATGGAAATAATACCTGAAAGTAAGCAGACCAATTTACATTTGTTTGGATCTTAGAGGGCATCTCTGATCCGGCCTGTTTAACGAAATCGAGGTACAGTGATACAAGTGCATTTAGAACACGGTGAAAGTGACGACTCACAGTTTCACGCGATCGAATAAATCTATGACCGATGACCCGATTCCGAACATTTTGCCCCAACGTGTGTAGGAAAATAACTACTTGTTCTTCAAGACTAACATTACGGGTATCATATAGCTGTGTCTTCTCGTATAGCTTCGTACATAGTTCAAAAAATGTATCTCGATTCATCCTGAGTTGATCGACACAATCTACGTCGCTGGCCCGAATGATAGAGTTGATGAACCTCGCTCGCTCATTGTCCCCATGACGAGCCAATTGTTTGAACACGTACACGCGACAACATTCCCTAACAGCTTGTACACAAGCTGCAATCGCGTGAATAACAATAGCCCTCTCCATCTCTTCCTCATCTTCATCATCCATCGCCAACTGATAACCTACAGTCACGTGCGGATTCCTTTTAAATATATATCACAAATCATTGGTATACACTGCATTAGAATTCCAAATACCTTTTTATGAAAGTGATAATAGTGTGTAAGTATATATACTAGCGTGTGTGTGTGTGTGTGTGTGTGTGTGTGTGTGTGTGTGTGTGTGTGTGTGTGTGTATATCAACATGCTCTATGATGCGATATCATATGATATATTCTCTGATACAGAGAAAATATTAGATACTATCTTGGGGTTTCATATCACCCACATGGAATACACAACATACTGTCGAATATATCAGTTGATATTGTTAATATTAAAAATACTAATTCTAGCTCACAAAGAGAAACCCATCTTGTAGCCTTCCAACATATGCTGAAACCCCATGACATGATCTTTGGATGATCCAATTGTTCCATTACATGATACAAGAAGGGGTTGGTGGGCGCTAGTTCCTCAAATGTCTCATATGCCATGGTTATGATCATGCAGGTAGCTCTAGTTCATGCACTATATGCATACATGACAGTTTTATATATGAATCGAAATGCATGATATTGTAAACATGCTTGTTTTGCATAAATCAAAGTATAAATCTCTACTTTTAAATATGGATTGACATGGTAAGTTAAATAAATAAAAAAAATGAGAAAGTTAATTTACACTAGAATCATAATTTTAGATCAGTAAAATTGGCCCATAATCTAGATTGCGGTATCACCCACATGGAAAACATATCGACGAAAAGGATAACCTAAGATGATCATATCATGAGTATGGAATCCAATCAAATCAATTGGTTCTATTTCTCTATTTAAGAGAAGGGATGTCAACCCCATCCAGTCCAACAATACAAGCTGGATGGGTGAGAGACATCTCGAGGAGGGACTTATTCAGCATTTTCAAGATTGGGTGCTAACCTCTTATTGATGAATTTCAATTAACTCCAACTCTCGCTCTAAGTTAGTCTGTGTCTCGATTTCTTTAGCCACCTCGCGTCTGTGTCTCGATTTCTTCATTCATCTCACTCTGTACAAAAGTTGACATTAAAACCATAAATCAAGATTGGGCCTAAATTAGAGAGGTAGATTAAAATCAAGAATATTTGCTGTAAAATCAAAGTCCACTTAAATCAAATTCTATTTACAATCAGAAACATGAATCACATCTTCATATGCTGCATCTCTTCATTTATATCAAGTATGTCATGTCTACATGTAGCTGTCAATATCTCCATCTATCATGCAATCAATACACAAACACTTTGAGATTAAACAAGTGGCATATTAACTGTAATAAACCAACTAGAGTAAACAGCTCATTCTGTGAGTTAGAATCCCAAAGGTAGATTAGTTTTATTTGTGGAAATAGGACTGTTGGATATGATATTGTTTGATCATAACTGTCTAATAAATGACCACTAGTATGGTACGTATATCATCTTGCAAGCATGATTTATTGTTCATTGCAGCATTAGCACACTGGCACTGAGTACAGAAATTTAGATGGTTTACTTTCACGGCGTGTATACCAGATGTGTAGTTTAAAATAAAAATTTGAAGGGCCTGTCTATCATCCATCACACAGGCAGAGTATCAATCGTTCCATGAATGACTAATCTATGCTATATAGGTTCAGAGCTGAAAAGATCGTAAGCTATATGTTGCATTTGGACATGGATCCAGAAATAAAACTTGCAGGAGTATAAAAAATAAAAAAGAAGAAATTTAAGTATATTGTTACATTTTTTTGTGCATTAGATCATTTCCTTATACAACTCTGTTAGATTCAACTAAAAGACATGTGTAGTACTTGTTTTTGGCTTGAGGCGATCATCTAGTAGTTGTTGTACTCATGAGAAATAATAAATGAACTTTTGCGTTTTTATCAGGAGCTTGAGAAATTCCAGGCAACTGGTATATCTTGTTTTTGGCTTGAAGCATCAGGTTGTTCAGACCATACAGGGCACAACTCAAATTTCTTATGACCAGACAGTCTGCTATTTACAAATTGGTATCGATGCACCAACAAAATTGAAACAAAATGTCCACTACAATAGGAGAAAGTGATTTGTTTAGATGAAGTATAGTAGATAAAAGGATTCCAATACCAATTACAAGTTTACAGTCTGCATATGATCCCAATACCAATTACTTTGGCCTACAACCTAAATGCTACCACTTGCCGTTCTGTCTGCATATGAAGAACCTCAATGATGCTCAGATCTTACCTACCAGACACTCTAAAAGATATAGGATCATATACATTAGCATGCCATGATTTAGCAAGCTTCATCCAAATAGTGTGTATGAATTATTAAAACAGTTTCTAATGGTCATAAATCAACAATACATATGAAAACAAGAGTTACCTTTTGAACCTTACATGTAGCTTGCACTAATGTAGATTGCACAAGGGTTATAAAATAGATATTTTAGATGTTCCTAGCTATTTGCCCATAAAAATGGTTACCAAAGCCATCTTTGGTGGTGGCTCATTGAGAAAAGAGATGTGATAGTTCAAGATCCATGACAACCTTGGTAGGTCCTGGTCAATGGTTAGACCTGATAATTACATCAGACTGTCACCTGTAAGGAAAGATATACGTTTATCCCAAAAATCCATATGACTTACCAAACATAGAGGTTACTAAACTTTGTGTATATAACCAATCACTTCTAGGTTCCATAAATGTGGACAAGACTTAACAATCTTAGATAACTAGCAAACTTTATATATATGACCATGAAAAGAGATTCCATTTGAAAATAACATATTTCATAATTGGCATCCAAGTAAAACCACTATAAGTAATGGATATTCCATTTGCAAAACTAAAGATTTCACAACTGGCATCCAAGTTGCACCAAGCCTTGTAAAGAGATTCCAGTAATAATCCAAAGATTTCAAAACTGGCATCCAACTAAGGAGATGACTAGTAAGGAGATTCCATTTGCAAAGCCAGAATTTCAGAACTGGCATCCAAGTATAACCAATACTATGCAACAGATTTCATTTACATAGACAAAGATTTCACAACTGGCATCCAAGTTACACCAAGCCTAGTAAAGAGATTCAATTTGCAAACCAAAGATCTTAAAACTGGCATCTAACTAAGGAGATTCCATTTGCAAAGCCACATTCATCACCCAAATAACTCACCAAGGTAGTAGAGAGAAATACACAAAGAAAAATCCAAGTAAGTTCTGAGAAAATCCTAGGTTATATGACATTCTAAGAAACAGTAAAGAAAAATAAATGATAGTGACCATACCAGAGATCTTTCTCAAATTCAAGAGATGAGATCAATGGCCTTCAATTCATTAAAACCATGCTACTAGTAACCAACAGATTTCCACAAAAAGCTTGTAGTATTAGGTATATATACTTAATATAGTTGAAGTATAAAGAAGGTTTCCAACTGCACATATGTATTTGGAAGCAAAAAGATACACGAAACCAACAAATTTAGATATATGTAACCATACCAGAGATCCATAGAGGCCAACAAACCAACAATTTCATGATGATAGCATGATTCATTAGCATTAATAATGGGCCATACTACAACCTAAAACGGTATAGGTTGAAGTCACATTGAAACCAAAAAATAATTGCTTTGGGTTCAAGTCCAAGGTAGATGCCCAACTAACATTGAGACATCTTAAAATTGGCTCATTGTTATAGTGCAATCAGATCATGGTAATCCTTTTAAATGGAGTCAATTTGTTGTAACCATCTATTATGCATGAAGCAATGAATTTATTAAACTCATTGTAAACCAAGTTGTTCATTTGAAAATCCATAACAATATATAAGGAATAAACAAATTTCATTTCTCCATTCATCTAGGTATCCACCATTTCCAAATGGTGGATACCTCTTGATAGGATGCAGATACTAACCATCATCCAGGCTACAGATGCATCAGGAATAAATCACAGAATTTACAATCTAGAGAATCGACAGATGCCTTCTAAGAAATTAACTCTCGTACAAGTAAATAAATTTCATGAACAACAATACACAGAAAACCCATATATCAATCAAGAAAAATTTTCAGATAACCCAAAACCCCTATTTTCATTGTATTGCATAGAATGAAGAAACCCCCTTTTCCAAAACCCCCAAATAATTGAAGACGTAATGCGAAATATCAGAAAACCCAAATGGCCATACTCCTACAACAATATTAAAGTAGATGGAGAGTACATATACCAAGAATATATGAAGTGTGATACTAAAATCCAACATGCACACTTAAAATACTAAAATCGAAATCCATAGCATCCAACTAGACAACACAGATGCATGTCGGAGGGCCATGGCCCTGTAATAATAGGGGTGTATCAGTGACATGATCAGAAACCCTATTTGGCCTCTTAGAAATCACAACAACTACATGTAAAAAGAACATGCATGAAGGATCTACAACATTTTCATGGTGTTTCAATGGGGGAGAGAGGAAGAAGATCTACCTTAGCCCTCAGACCATCCGTCAGATCGTGATGGGAACGGTGGTGGATGAATATGGCCAACGCGATCTATATGCTACTTACTTATATGAAGATTTCGCGTGAAAACCATCCTCCTGCCATGACTCCCGCCATGACCACTCCATCTCCAATCCCATCCCGCAGTCCGTACGATGGACTGGGGATGAGACTGGGATGGGCTCGAGAAGATTTCCAACGCAGGGAGAGAACGATCCCATGGGATTCGGGAATCCAGCATTCAATCCATCGAAATCCTCTCTCGTTCTTATCCACTCGCCGTCCAAACAGGCTGGCATACGGATGCGGTGGGATTTGACAGACGAATCCCGCTTAAATCGTTCGAGTCCCATTCAATCGGCCCGTCCAAATGGGCCCTAAGGGTGCATTTGGTCGCATAAGATATCATGAAATACGGACGCGGATAGGGTACGATCCCCGCCTGTCCCAACCTTGGCCCAGGCAGAGGCTTTGAGGGGCTACCGTGATGTATGAGTATTATCCACACTGTCCATTTATTAATATTATTTTTCCCAAAAAATGAGGCAGATCCAAAACTTAAATGGACCACATAGTTGAGATTAAACGCCTACCATTAAAAACTTCTTCGGGGTATAGTAACTTTTAATCAAGCTTTTTTTTTTTTAATAGCTTGTTAGTACACAACACTGTTAGTTTACGCATCACTGTTGGCCACCCCCACTGGGGAATGAAGCTTATATTCATGTTTTCCTTTCCAGTTCAAGGTGACGTACGCGGGCTGATATTATGTGGGGTTACCGTGATGTTTGGGATAAATCTATCATGTCCATCTGTTTTGTGATATTAATTAAGAACATGAGACCAAAAGTTAGGCAAATCTAAAATTTAAGTAAACCATAAGAGAAGAAATAGTGGGGATTCAATGGACATTATTGAACATTCACATAGCTACAAAAGCTTAGTATAAAATATTTTGTGATTTCACTTCATCCCAGTGAGAATGACCTTATAAAGGATTTATATGGCATATAAACATCTAGTTGGAACCCATGAAGGTTTTAAAGGCAGGAAGCTATTTCCTTAGTTTCTCCTCTCGTATGCTCCACTTTATATTCAAATTTACCTCATACCTCATTTTTGGTCTCATGTCATGTAATGGTCTCACAAAACAGATGGACGGGTAGATTTATCCCAAACATCATTGTCACATCCCAAACCCAGAAATCGGATTCACAGGAATCCCGATCGTCGAATCCAGTGCCAATAGCCTCCGTAGTACCCCATTATCGGCTCCCAACGCCCCTATGCCAGGTTTCAATCTTGGGATCGTACAAGGAGGATTTTCCAACGTACATTTATCTCGTAAGAAGCATAACCACAAGTTAACCCAAATCACAAAAGCAACATCATCATCACATATCCACTAATATAAACATTTGAATACAATGCTGAAATGGAAATACATATATATCGAAAATCAAAGCTCCAGAAGACTGTTGTACACTCCAAGCTCAATGCTGCTGTAACCTAACATCACCTGCATGCATCTATCGTGCATAAGCTTATAGAAAGCTTAGAGGGTGGTGTAAGTGTATGCACAAGATGAGTGTCAAGTATTCAATACAATGCTATAATCATACACTATCAGAAATAATGGCAAGATCATGAATCATATGATATCAGTGTAAGCAGAAATATTGGCAAGTCCATGAGTCATACAATAACAGAGTACGCAATACAGATCAGCTATGCAATTGAGGAGTTATAAAGAGCCATATATCAGATGCCAATGATTTAATGTAATATGCAATTCCTGATAAGTTCACGAATATCGTCAGCCGTATCTACGCCATGTAGAAACATAGTAACCCAAGATGCCATATGCCACGAATGTAATGCAATATGCGGTGCGAATGGAATGCCCATGCTGGAGTGTGAAGTCGGGATGATAGTACGTAGTATCACAGGCTACGGGATCTACCACAAGGGACTTCTATCCAAACCAGTCCCATACCTAAATTTGGATAGTCAGACTCAATGTGGTAAATTTCTAATCTCATGTTAGTCGCGTGCCCCAACCGAAATCCTGGCCATTGCGAAGGTACACGTAACAAATAGTTGCGTACCACTAGCTCAAGTGGATAGTGAGTGAATGAATGAGTGAGTATGCAACTCCTGCTCAATAAGTCCACATATCATTACTGTTCATCTCTGGGATCATCACCGGGGTCTATTACACTTTACACCAGCTTACTGCCTCTATCCGAGTGCACAACTGGGTAAGTGGAAGAGACCTCACTATTCGCCTACTAATATCGTGCCCGACTCGTCGATAGCGAACCCATTCCTCAAGCTGGTCAAACTCAACCTAGATATTGGCCCCTCACTCAGGCGGGTAAGGTCACACCCCCTCCCAACCGACCACGATATAGTGGGAGTCGTGGCCTACTGGTATATGGCCCTCATGCGCTCATATATATCCACTCGGTCTCAACGTTGGGGCGTCTTCTAGTACCAAGAGGATTTAAAAATTTTCACCCTGGGCCATCTATGGTAGCTTGATGCTAGTAACAGATTTTTGGTGTCCCATCTGGCCATCTACGATATGCCTGTGGAGGCTACGACCCTGATGTCGCTAGAGCGTACAGTAATCACAAGACATAATGCAAGATGCATGAGTCATATAATCCAGTCATGCATCAATCCTGCGCATACCGTATACTCATGTGAGATAATCTCTGCCTATCAGGGAGTCTCATAATAACCTGTCTAATGAAATATGCAATGGTCAATCACATCTCATAACAAATATGCAGATGATGCGTATGAGCATGTATCATGATGCTATGCTGTCACATACTCATAATCGGTACCAATAACCAGCATTGAGAATCAACCTCGACAATGTGGACATTTAACCAACATTGTCCCTAATGAATGACCCACATAGAGCCTAACATATGGTGGATCCATGACCTCACAAAGAGCCTAATATACAACACCATGGGCTCCACTCAAGGGCTTAATACACATCACAATGGGCCTCTCCCATGGGCCTAATATACATCACAATGGGCCTTCAACCCGGGTTGGATACGCATCACAATAGGCCTCGAATATGGGCCGCATATACATCACATTGGGCCTCAAACGTGGGCTGCATATACATCACACAGGCCGAATACACATCACAATGGCCCTCAACTACTGGTCGCATATATATCATATAGGTTTCGACAATCAGCCTCGGCAATCAAAATCGACTTCGACAATTGAAATTGGTCTCAACAATCGGAATCGACACTCGGAATTGGTCTCGATACTTGGCCTTGACAATTGGAATCAACCTATACAATTGGCCTCGACAAATCGAAATCGGCCTATACAATCAGAATCGACACTCAGAATCGGTTTCGATACTCGGCCTTGACAATTGGAATCGGCCTCGACAATCGAAATCGGCCTTGATACTTAGCCTCAACAATTGGAAATAGCCTATACAATCGGCCTCGACAAATTGGAATCGGCCTCAACAATTGGAATCAGCCTATACAATCAACCTCGACAAATCGGAATTGACCTCGATACTCGGCCTCGACAATCGAAATCGACCTATATAATCAGACTCAACAAATCGGAATCGACGTTGATGCTCAGCCTCGACAATCGGAATCGGCCTCAACAAATCAGAATCGGCCTCGACAAATCGGAATTGGCCTTGATACTCGGCCTCGACAATCGGAATCGGCTTTGATGCTCGGCTTCGACAATCGAAATCGACCTATACAATTGGCTTCGGCATTCGGAATCAGCCTTGATACTCGGCCTCGACAATTGGAATCGGCCTATACAATCAACCTCGACAAATCAGAATCGGCCTCAATACTCGGCCTCGACAACCGAAATCGGCCAATACAATCGGCTTCAACAAATCGGAATCGGCCTCGATACTCGGCCTCGACAATCGGAATCAACCTAAGGAAAGGTCACGATGTGGACATTTAACCATCATCGCCTATCAATGTGGACATTTAACCATCATTGCTCCTAAGGAGTCCCCCATATAGAGCCAAACGTATAGTGGGCCTATGACCTCACACAAGGATCTAATGCACATCACTATGGGCCTCACTCATAGGCCGGATATGCATCACATAGGGCTACGACCCATGGGCCTCATCATAAATCACAATGGGCCGCGACCCACGGGCCATAAATAAATCATATTGGACCTCATTCATGGGCTGCTCATACATCACAATGGGCCTAGAAAAGTGGATGAACCGTGTGCATGCAACACACATTTCATGGTAGGCTGCACAAATGAACGACATAGATATACAATACATGCATCAATGGTAGGCCCTTGGACGGTGTGAATATAGAATACGTACACTAAGGTGGACCCCAACAGATGGGCCTAATATATATAATAGGTGGGCCTCAAATATACATCACAGGTGGGCCTCAAATATATAACATAGGTGGGCCTTGCACATGGGCCAAAAATACAAACAGGTGGGCCTCACACATGGGCCAAAAATACATCATGATGGGCCGAATGGATGGGCCGCACCAATGGACCTCAAATGGGCTTGGACACACCAAAAAAATCATTTTAATGGTTGTAGGTGTAACATGTGTATCACTATACACTAGTATTCCATGGGGCACATGGCCAACTAATGATGATGAGCACTATCCAAACATTGTCCAGGTAAATCAGCACCATCCAAACATTATTTATGTAAATTAGCACCATCCAAACATTGTTCAGCACCATCCAGCACAATCTGGACGGTGTGGATATAACAAATACATCACGGTGGTGTCCACACGTCCACGTGGACGGTGGATAAAACACATACATCACGGCTAACCCCACCGTCCCAGGTCTGGATGGTGGGCAATATGGATGAAACGCATGCATCAAGGTGGTCCCCACCGTACAGACCATTAGATGGTGTGATATAAGGCACATATATCATGTATGAAGGTGTGGGTCCCATTGTCCCATCTTCTGGACAGAGTGGACACCATACGTGCCAAGGGGTCCAACGTCCCCAACAATACATATATTAAGGTGGCCCCACCGTGTAGCAGCTGCTGGACGGTGCTAGATAGGACCCTTCATCAAAGAAGGCCCCACATGGATTGCTGACGTTAACGACCAGATGATGGACGGCTAGATACAATGCATGCCTCATGTGAGGCCCACAGAACTTGAAGGCATTAACATGGTAGCTAAGCTGCGGCTGCTGGCCCACTATCCATCATACGGATGATGTGGATCACCAAAAGATGAACGGTAGGATGAAACATGTACTATGGTGGGACCCTCAGAGCTTGATGACGTCATGCACCAGCTATATAGGCACATATATATATATATATATATATATATATATATATATATATATATATATATATATATATATATATATATATTATATGATATAACATGTAATGATTCTTTTTATATATTATTATTATTATTATTATTATTATTAAAAAAAACACCACAGCAATGTGTTGCTGGACTGGTGGCCTGGAAAAAACACTTGTATCACATGGGCCCCACGTCCAGTCACGGTACGGTGTGGGCATTACACATAAATCATGGTGGGGCCCATGGATCAAGCTGATATACATGTTTTCCCTTCAAACAGGGCATGCCCAAATGGGCCGCAAGGTGGACAACAACGTGGGCCCTGGTTAGACAGTGGGTGCGTCTCCCTTGGTGGGCGGCATGGATAAAATGCACACATCATAGGTGGGCCATCATACAAGGAAAAAAAGAGAGAGAGAAAGAGGGACGGCGTGCGATGGAGGGACCCCGACACTATGGGCCCTCCCTAGGTAGGCCATGCAAGTACATACATCAAAATGGGTCCCAAAAATCATGTAGACCCTAAATAAAAAAATCTAACGCTATGAACACCCACCGTTAGATCTTGGACTCTTCCTTCCACCGATGCGATCTAGAGCTCTAAGGACGGCATATTTTCAACGGTTGAGATGATCTTTAGATGGTAGAGATGGGAGATAAGAAGGTGGGCCACACCAAGCTTTCTCTCATGGACGGGTTGAGATGTTGGAGTTGCTTCTATAAGAGTTACTTGGAATGAGATAGAAATGAGAGAGAGAGGAGGGGTGAGGTGGAGTGATGGGATGAGAGTGAGTGATGGAGTGATGGGAATTAATGGATGGCTGTACTTGTATAAGGGAGAGAGTTAACTTTAGGTAAGGTTGTGTAAGAGAGGGATGGGTTGGGTTGCTTGTAATTGATTGATGGATTGATGTGACATTTCGTAGAGATTCTCTCGGAATTACAACGCACGGTATTTTTCTTGAACTGAACGTGGGCCAACATCTCCTGGCCCGGGTATCGCCTCGACGCATGAGACGCGGCATTAGAACTGTGGCGATGGCGCGGTCGCGAGGATACAAGTCTCGAGTTGGGCCGACTCTAGAATACAGGATACGACTCAGGGTCGCGCGTAAACATCGATAATAGATCGCGGGTCGTCAGAATTCGACCGGGAGGACCGCGGATGCCTACAGAATGATACCGGCTAGGATACGAGTCTTACAATCATGGTAGGCCCCACCTATCATCCTAGCTCAGGAACTTTCTGGTGAATGATTTGGCAGGAAACCTACGTCCCGACATGACCTCATGAATAGGTTGGATAGAAAATATACATCGAGTGTGTCACGCCCCATAATTTATGTACTCGAGTAGGGCTACTCAATACCCAAATTCCAAGCACATGCGCTACAATTTATATATTATCATTAATGCACAAGTAAATACTAAATCCCACCAGGCTATGTATATATAAAATAAAGGAAGACAACTACTAATTTCCAAACTTAATTAAACAATATTATACCATACAATCTACAACTTAAGCAACTAATTAAATCAAATAACTTAACTTATTATATTAACACTGAAATTTCAAACTAAACCTAATGCAACTAATAATAAAGCCCCGCCTGCTCGAAATATTCCAACTCGGCACCTGTATGATTTAAATTTAACGCGAGTACAACAACTCAGTAGGATCGTCTCAGACATAAATATGAAGTTCTAGATTTCTTATGTTTTTAAGTAAATAATATATTTGAATAAATATAATAATATAACTTATGCTAATATTGAGTAAAAGGAATGTAAAAATGATATGCATGCGATACTATTGATGATTCACCATGAATAATTAAATAAACATATAAGATTAATTACAATACCATACTCAGTGTATGGCCACGTTGCATTAACGCCCATGCACCGGTACCTCGTGATGATCGGGGACCCATTTATATGCTAGCTGGTCAGACTACTGCTCCAGTTGTACTTCTGATGTATGTCCGTGTACACGATTGTACTCATACACCGTATACAAAAGAGACTCCGAAGGATCCAACGGGTTCTGCGATCTTTCACCTAAGGAATACGATTGCCCTACTTGTTGACTTTAGGGTCTATCACCTAAGAGACACGATCACCCTACTTGCTGATACAAACATACTTTATTTCTTTCCTTCTCTCTATTTTTTTAATTCAATAACAATAAAGAAGCACGAATGACATGAACAATTCTAAAATCAGCAATAAAATTATTTAATAAATTTAATTTCTACGTTACAATGCAAAATCTATATAAGGTGCACAAATTTAATGCTGATAAAAATTTAGCCCCTAAAATTGTCAGAAAAAAATTGTTTATTGTAACCGACAGTAATTTGAATTTTCTGAGGGTACAGGCCGTGTTTTGTAATAGTGTGGAAATTTATGCCAAAGCCCTTAACTTTTCTGGAAATTTTATTTGAGCTATGAATTTGTGATTTTCTTTTTATATTTTATATATTAATATAACTAATTAATTTTTAAAAATTTAAAATAATATAAAAAATTATAATATTAAAATTCTAACTTAAATAATTATTTAACCATATATATTAAATTTTATATTAATTGTTAAACACCAAAATTTATAATTCTCAAAAATTTCATAAATAATTGTAATCTCATTTAATTAATTTTAAATAGATTTAATTCTTAATATTTGAATTAAATTCGTATTCCAAGTGAGCGTAGTTACTATTAAGTTTATAAATGGTAATTATAATATAAATTTATAACTTAATTAAACATCTTAAGGTATTGATTTAGGTTAATAAATCAACTAATCTAAAGTCATGGATCTATATTTTGTATATGTTGAATTTATTAAATTAATTATTCTGAAATGCTAATCAATACATCAAATTAAAATTTTAAAATCTTTTAGAGGATTTATACTACTAATTTAATTTATATACATAAAATTTTTTTATAATTTGTATTTAAGTTAATTAATTTATAACATTAATTATTATTTTTTCTATAAATTTTTGGATTAATTTGAAGTTAAATACAAATGAATTTCAATTAATTAATAAATCCATAAATTTAAAGTGAGTTTTATATTATTGATGGTAAAGTAGTTCAATTCAAAGGAGTATATAAATTACAGCAAATTGAAACCATAAATTTACGTAAATATTTTTAGCAATAATTTAAAATTTATAATTTTTAAGAATTTTTATAACAAAAATTTAATAAAAAAATCATCTAAAAGTTTCATATATGAGTTAGAATCACACCAAGAATACAGAATAATTTATTTAAAAATTAAAGGATTAACTAACCTATTATATAAATTTTAATTAATTAATTATAAATAAAATTGCATAGAAATTTGAATTTAAAAACATGGAAATCTAAAATTTCAAATTCGTATAAGATCACTTACATTTTAAAGAATTTCTGTTGATCCAACTTGAAAGGGCCCAATTCAATATTGATCTCTCTTGATCTACAGAGTTCTCCTTATCTTCTCTCTCTCTCTCTCTCTCTCTCTCTCTCTCTCTTTCTTTCTCTCTCCTTTTGATTTGATTGTTTCTTTCATTTTTTTTAAGTGAGTGAGAAATGGAATGGAAGAGTGTGGAATATGGGATAGTTTCGTTTGGTAGGAGGGCCCAGTGCCCATTATCGTATGAAAAAGAAGGAAGAAGGGAGAAAGTCGAGAAGTAGGTTGGTTCAGGCGGTAACGTGCTTCTGCACGTCGCTGTAGATAATTTTTCTTTTTTTTAATAGATGTTGTGGGTCCCACTAATAATGCTATAAATCCACTCCCTCCATCATCTTGCTTAACCATAAGAGGACTTGAGGCAAAAAATGAGGCTGATCCAAAACTTAGGTGGGCCACACGAAAGAAGACAGTGGGGTTAGTTTTTTTTTTTTTTTTTTTTAAATGGGTTGTTACATTTTACCCCCCTTAGTAAAAATTTCATCTCCGAAATTTAACACACCTATCATGTGAAGAGATGAAGGCACTTCTCTCGGATTTCTTCCCTTCGCTCCTTCGAAACTTCATCATCGCCATGATGCCCCTTCACGAGTTGTATTGCTCTTATTCGAAGTACTTGCTTCTTTCTGTCGAGAATGCGAATCGGTTGCTCTATATAAGATAAGTCCTCCTGGATTTTCAGCGTCTCTCAATTAATGATATGCAATGCATCTCTTTCATAGTTTCGAAATATAGATACATGAAATACGTTGTAGACGCCAATAAGCTGAGGAGGTAAGGCTAGTCTGTAGGCTATAAGGCCTACTCTCTACAAGATTTTGAACGGTCCGATGTAGCGTTGTGCCAATTTTCCTTTCTTCCTGAATCACATAACTCCTTTCATCGGGGATACATTCAGGAACATATGGTCTCCTGTGGCGAACTCCAAGTTTCTTTGGCGATTGTCACCGTAGCTCTTCTGACAATTTTGAGCGGTATGTAAGTGTTCTTTGATGACGACAATATTCTCGGATGTCTCTTGCATTAGTTCTGGTCCCAACGGTCTAACAACTTGGTGATCTATAAGGACTTCTGTATAAAGCTTCAAATGATGCCATGCCAATACTAGACTGGAAACTATTATTGTAGGCGAATGCTACTAAATAGAGGTGGTCATCCCAATTTCTATTGAAGTCAAGAATGTAGCTGCGAAGTATGTCTTCTAGGATTTGATTTACCTGCTTTGTTTGTCCGTCAATCTGCGGATGAAAAGCCGTGCTGTAGTTTAGCGTCGTTCCCAAGGCCTTCTGATGACTTTTCTAAAAGCGAGATGTAAACCTGGGGTCTCGATCGGATACAATGGACACAAGAATGCCGTGAAGCCTAACGATCTCCTTAATATGTCGTTTGCTTAACTCGTCTAGGGATAAAGAAATACGTATAAGGAAGTGAGCTGAGTTTATTAGCCTATCAATGATCACCCATATTGCATCATGATGACGGCTTATTTTTGGTAGTCTAATAATAAAATCTATTGATATGTGCTCACACTTTCACTCTGTAACAGGTAACAGTTGTAAAAGTCCCGATAACTTTTGATGCTCCACTTTAACCTGCTGGCTGGTAAGGTACCTTGCAACGTAGTTGGCTATCTCCCTCTTTATATTACTCTGCCAATATTAACACCGCACATCATGGTATATCTTGATTCCTCCTAGGTGGATGGTGAATTTTGTATGATGCGCCTCATCTAAGACTTCTTGTTTCAATTTAGGTATGTTAGGATCACATAACCTCCCTCGAAATCTAAACCCATCATCAGAGCCTACTCGTCACTACGAGTTGTCCTTTCTCGCTTCCTCTGTTATTTTCTCTTGTAGCTATGCATCATTATTCTGCGCTTCTATTATTCGTCGCACGAAGAAAAGAAAATTCCGAATAACTACATCCTAATATAAGAATTAAAGGACTAATTTAAATAGATAATTAAGAGATTACTTACTAGAGTGGGCTGCACTACTAAGTTACCGATATAAGTCTAAGGTTCATCGATACGAAGTCTAACATCAAAATATTTAACTATAGCAAGCATTTCTCATTCTTCAATCATTAAACTTACCAACAGCTTACGCGTCTTCCTGCTTAACGAGTCGGCTATGACATTCGCCTTGCCTGGATGATAACAAATGTCGAAATAATAATCCTTCAAAAACTTTATCCATCTCTCTGCCGCATATTTAGATCATTTTAATCAAAAAGATACTTTAAACCTTGTAATCCAAATATATTTCAAACTGCTCATCATAAAGATAATGCCTCCAAAATTTAAGGTAAACACTATATCTGTAAGCTCTAAGTCGTGAGTGAGATAATTCTGCTCGTGAGGTTTTAACTGTCTTGATGTGAATGCTATTGCTTTACCACTTTGCATTAGCACGCATCCCAACTCTTAATAAGAATAAGATGTATCGGTATATGCCATAAATCTTTCTCTTTCGACTGGTAAAGAAAGTACTGGGGCTTCTGTTAATCGCTTCTTCAACTTAAAGAAAGCTTACTCGCAATTTTTATTCTATTTAAAAGAAGTACCCTTCTTAGTCAAGTTACTCATAGCTTTGCTATCTTAGAGAATCTCTCAATGAACCTTGTATAATAACCAGCTAATCCGAGAAAACTGCGTACTTCTGTCACATTGGTGGGTTGCTCCCAATTTAACACTGCTTCGACTTTCGATAGGTCTACCACACTCCTTTTTATGATACCATGTGTCCCAAAAACTTTACTTCATTCTTCCAAAAGTTATATTTTGAAGCTTTGGCATACAACTGATTGTCATTTAGAGTCAGAAGAGCTATTTGAAGGTGTTCAACATGATCCTCTTGTGTCTTAAAGTAAATTAAAATATCATTTATGAACATTATCACGAATCGATCTAAATACGATTTGAAGACCCTATCATGAGGTCCATGAATACTGCTAGAGCGTTCGTTAGTTTAAAGGATATCACTAGAAATTCATAATGGTCGTACAGAGTCCTAAAGGCAATCTTGGGTACATCTTCATCTCTAATATCTTCAACTGATGATATTCAAACCATAGGTCTATCTTTAAAAAGTATTTAGCTCCCTTCAATTGATCAAATAAATCATTTATCCTCGGCAGCGGGTACTTGTTCTTGATAGTTGCCTTATTAAGTTGACGGTAATCGATGCATAGCCTCAAAGACTCATCCGTCTTTCTTACAAATGATACTGGTGCACCCTACGGCGACGTACTAGCCCTAATGAAGCCTTGGTCTTGGAGCTGTTGAAGTTGCTCCCTTAATTCTCTCAATTCAATAGGTGTCATACGGTATGGTGCTCTAGAAATTAGTGCAGTCCCAGGTACCAGACCAATTGTGAAATCAACATCTCTCTTTGGAGGAAATCCAGAAATATCTTAAAATACTTCTGAAAATTCATTAACAATCAAAATTTGTTCTACTCCTTGGGGTTCAACTTCCAAGATGGCTGACAAACTAACTGGTGCTCCCTTCCTTCGCATTCTATAGAATTGTAACGGTGGTCGCCCATCGATATTCAATATGAGTATCTTCTCAAAACAATCGATTTTGGACCGATATAAAGATAACTAATCCATTCCCAATATAATATCATATTCTAGCATCAACATAACTATAAGATTAGCTGGTAAATTTACATTCTCGATCATGATTGGATAGGATTTACAAATCTAACTTAGGTCCATTGAATTACCAAAGGGGTTTGCTACTGTTAACTTTTTATCTAATAGAGTAAGGGATAACCCAAGCGAGCATAAGACGCAATAAGAAATACATGAATGTAATGCTCTAGAGTCAAATAACGCTCCAGCTAAGGATGAATAAATGACGATTGTACCTTCAACTACATCACTGGTACCCTCGATGTCAGGTTGAATAATGTCATCTGTTGGCGGTGCTGGATCCTCATATAAGGGTGCAACATCATCATAAGTCTGGGTCGCTTCATCCTCAAATCATGCTGGAACATCATAACTTTGAATTGAGCCATCGTATTGTTGTGCCAAGTTCTCATAAGGTTGCACTGTGTTGTTGTCTCCTGATTGTACTAGGGCGTTGACTCAGCCTTAGGCTTGTGGTTGTGGTGCTTGACCTCCCTGCCTCGACTGCTAGTATTATTCAAGTCTAACCTGTGGCTGCGGCTGGTGATGTGGTGTATGATATACCGATGAAGGTCCTTGTTATGGTGGCCTAAGGTATGACTGTAATGACATTGTGGATATGGTCGAGGTGGTCTCGAGGAAGGCTGTGATGTAGAAGGATGTAGTGGAGGTCACTGGGACATAGGCATCGACGCATGTTGCTAGAGAGGCCTGAAAGACTGATATGACAGTCCCAACCTTTGTGGATATTGAGTGCGTTGTGGTTTGGAGCAAAAACGAGAGGTGTGGCCCTCAACTCCACAATTATAGCAGAATCCAGAAAATCGTGGTGCAGGAAGTGCTGCCATCGGTCTGGCCGTTGATGTCAGTCTTATTCTGTCTGTTAGCTGCATCTTGCTGGGTTGGAGATATATGTGTAGCAGTTTTAGCACCACTCATTACGTCCTTCTTCTGATCATGATTCTTCCAATATTTGTTGATATCTTTATCCACTGCTAAGGCATGCTCTAATACTTCGGCATAAGTTTTCTATATGAAAGAAGTTAATCGACTATGAATAGAGGCTTTCAGACCTTCTTCATATTTCTTTGTTTTACGGGTTTCATCGGACACTAGAAAAATTGTAAAACGCGATAGCTTCATGAACTTAACATCATACTGACACACTGTCATATCATCCTTCTTTACTTTCATAAATTTTCCCGCCTTTTGATTTTCATATACAAAAAAAGTATTTATTGTCAAATTTATCGCAAAACTGGGTCCAGGTCCATGATTCAACTCTTGGGTTCATCCTAACGACTGAATCACACCACTGGTCTGCCTTTCCTTCTAGCATATAAATAGCCAATTTTACTTTTTGGTATTTATCACACCTCATAATCGTGAATATCTTATCAATATGTTTCTTCACACTTCGACCTCAGATAGGTCAGGCCCACCTTTAAATAAAGGTAGCCTCTATCTTTTGAACATTTTCAATAAAGTTCTTATCCCTTCGTTAGCTACGTAAACGGTTTGAGTTTGAACTTGCGCTTGAGTTTGTCTTATCTGATAGCCCACAAGAGCTGTACGATCTCCTATGGCTCTAATAATTTCACCTATAAGTGACCTGTTCTCAGTGGCATTGGGACCAGGAGTTCCTGATGAGGCTTCGACATCAATGTTGTGATCCGCCATAATCTACGATTGTTTAAACATGTAAGCTTAGTGTGTAACAACCAAAGTAGATTTTAATAACTAAATTGAATTCTAAGTATCATTAATGGAATGCATACTATTTAAGGTCTCTAGGAGCATGAAAAATTTATTGGATTGAAAGAAAAATTAGATGATATAAAAGACTTGCACATGAAGGTTAAGAGAATTCAAGTAGTTATATGTATCAAAGTTGTAGTGCAAAAAATTCAGATTATAAGGATATTATTCTCGCTAATGTTTCTGGTGCTTACAGGTGTTAGATTGATCTAAAACTTTTTATGAGGATACATCTATGAGTCTACTATAATTCTATGAAATTTCAGCCTAATAAAAAGTCTACAGAAAATCTAAAATTTGGATAATTAGGTCTGTCTAGAAACAAATAATTTCTTACTAGTATATACATAACTTAATATTGGTATAGGATAAACCTAGATTTACATTTTTTAATTATTTTAAACTAAAACTACACTTGCTAATCTACGACTAGAATTTTGAATCGACTTAAACGAAGTTGTTATTAATTAGTTATGATTTTTGTAAGTTAAGTATTTTCTACTTACTATTACTGTCTAACTCACCGTAGTGTGCTAAAAATTCTTAAAAATTCCTTAGGGTCCAGATTTGGGTTGTTAGTTTAATGTCAAGTCTAAATAAGATCATATTTGATGTCAACATAAATGCAAATGATCCCTGAGTTTATATTTCTATTTTTCCTATCATAAAAGCAAATGGATTTATGTTTGGGTCACTAATTTGAAAGACAAACATAGGTCCACAATTTTTAATCTCAAACCTGACTTTGATACCAAACTGTCATGCCCCAAAATTTGGGTACCCAAGTAGGGTTACTTAATACCCAAATTCCAAGCACGTGAGCTATAATTTATATATTATCATTAATGCACAAGTAAATACTCAATCCTACAAGGCTATTTATATATAAAATAAAGGAGGACAACTACTAATTTCTAAACTTAATTAAACAACATTTTACCATATAATCTACAACTTAACCAACTAATTAAATTAAATAACTTAACTTATTACATTAACATTGAAATTTTAAACTAAACCTAATGCAACTAATAATAAAGCCCCGCCTGTTGAAATATTCCAACTCGGTACCTATATGTTTTAAATTTAACGTGAGTACAATGACTCAGTAGGATCGTCTCAAACACAAATCTGAAGTTTTAAATTTCTTATGTCTTTAAGTAATATATTTGAATAAATATAGCAACAGAACTTATGCTAATATTGAGTAAAAGGAATGTAAAAATGATATGCAAGCAATACTATTGATGATTCAACATGAATAATTAAATAAACATACATGATTAATTACAACACCGTACTCAGTGTATGGTCACGTTGCATTAACGCCCATGCACTGGTACCTCATGGTGAGGGACCCATTTATACGTTAGCTAGTCAGACTACTGCTCCAGTTATACTTCTGACGTATGTCTACACACACAATTGTACTCATATGCCGTATACAAAGGAGACTTCGAAAGATCCAACGGGATCTAGGGTCTTTTACCCAAGGGACACGATTGTCTTACTTGTTGGCTTTAAGGTCTATCACCCAATGGACATGATCGCTCAACTTGCTGATACAAATATATTTTATTTCTTTCTTTTTCTCTGTTTTTTTTTATTTTTAAATTCAATAAACAATAGAGAATCATGAATGACATGAACAATTCTAAAATCAGCAATAAAATAATTTAATAAATCTAATTTCTATGTTACAATGCAGAATCGATATAAGGTGCATAAATTTAATGCTGATAAAAATTTAGCTCCTAAAATTGTTAAAAAAAGACTGTTTATTGTAACCGATAGTAATTTGAATTTTCTAAGGGTGCAGGCCGTGTTTCGTAATAGTGTGGAAATTTATGCCAAAGCTCTTGACTTTTTTGAAAATTTTATTTGAGCTCTAAATTTGTGATTTTCTTTTTATATTTTATATATTGATATAACTAATTAATTTTTAAAATTTTAAAATAATATAAAAAATTATAATATTAAAATTCTAACTTAAATAATTATTTAACCATATATACTAAAGTTTATATCAATCGTTAAACACCAAATTTTATAATTCTCAACAATTCCATAAATAATCTTAATTTCATTTAATTAATTTTATATAAATTTAGTTATTAATAATTGAATTGAATGTGTATTCCAACTGAGCATAATTACTATTAATTTTATAAATAGTAACTACAAATTAAATTATAATATAAACTTATAACTTAATTAAACATCTTAAGGTAATTCTTGATTTAGGTTAATAAATCAACTAATCTAAAGTTCTATATTTATATTTTGTATATGTTAAATTTATTGAATTAATTATTTCGAAATGCTAATCGATACATCAAATTAAGATTTTGAAATCTTCAAGACGATTTATGCTACTAATTTAATTTATATACATCAAATTTTCTTATAATTTATATTTAAGTTAATTAATTTATAACATTAATTATTTTTTCTAGAAATTTTTGGATTAATTTGAAGTTTAATATAAAGAAATTTTAATTAATTAATAAATCCATAAATTTAAAGTAGGTTTTTTATTATTGATGGTAAAGTAGTTCAATTCAAAAGAGTTTATAAATTACAGCAAATTGAAATCATAAATTTACGTAAACATTTTTAGCAATAATTTAAAATTAATATTTCTTAAGAATTTTATATTTTAAATTAATTATATATAAATTTTTTATAACAAAAATTTAATAAACAAAAGCATTTAAAAATTTCATATATGAGTGAGAATCACACCAAGAATACAGTATAATTTATTTAAAATTCAAAGGATTAACTAACCTATTATATGAATTTTAATTAATTAATTAAAAATAAAATTGCATAGAAATTTGAATTTAAAAACATGGAAATCTAAAATTCCAAATTCGTCTAAGATCACTTACATTTTAAAATTTTTTTGTTGATCCAACTTGAAAGGGCCCGATTCAATATCGATCTCTCTCCTGATCTATAGAGTTCTCATTATCTTCTCTCTCTCTCTCTATCTCTTTCCTTTTTTTTTTTTTTTAAAGCGGGTGAGAAACAGAATGGAAGAGTGAGAAATATGGGATAGTTTCATTTGGTGGGAGGGTCCGGTGCCCATTACTAAGGGTGTACATGGGTCGAGCCGAGTCGAACTGGCCTCAGCCCGTCCAGGCCCGTTCAACAGCCACACAAGGCCCGAACCCGACCGGGCCTGGTCACTAGGCCAACATCTCCAGCTCGAACCGGACTCGGTGCGAGTTCGGGCCAGTTTCGAACCTTCGAGTTCAGGCGAGTTTCGAACCTGAGTTCGGGCCAGTTTCGAACCTTACAACAAGTTCATGGGAAGGACTTTGGCAGGTAATCCGTGCTCATTACAAGGCCCTCAATCAATGGTTTAGATAGTTGAACTATAAACTCCACAAAAAATCTAACTAGTCAGGATATTTACATACATTTACATACATTTGACAAAGCATAAAATAAAACATTTTATAAAAATTAAATATAGTCAATCACGGGTCGGGCCGGGCCGGGTCGGGTCGGGCCGGGGCGAGTCGGATTTCGGACCGAGTCGGGCCGAACTGGGAGGTATCCGAATTCGGCCTGAACTTACTTTCGGGCCTAGAAAATTGGCTCGTCCTGACCGGAACTCAGTTCCGGGTCAGGCCGAGTCGGGCTTTTTCGGGCCGGGTCGAGCGAGCTAACCGGGCTAGCTCGGTTTGTGTACACCCCTACCCATTACCAAACAAAAAAGAAGGAAGAAGGGAGAGATTTGAGGAGTGGGTTGGTTCTCCCATTACCATACAAAAAAGAAGGAAGAAGGGAGAGAGTCGAGGAGTGGGTTGGTTTACAGATAATTCCCCCCCCCCCCAGATGTGGCAGTCCCACTAATGATGCTATAAATACACCCCATCCATCACCTTGGCCTGGCCATGAGAGGACATGAGGCAAAAAATGAGGCAGATCCAAAACTCAGGTGGGCCACACGAAAGAGGACAGTAGGATTGGTTCTTAAAAAAAAAACAGATTGTCACAGAGTGGGCCTTAGGAAGGTTTCAACTGTCATTATCAATGCGGCTTCATGTGGTGTGGTCAACTTAAGCCTTGGATCTGCCTAATTTTTGGGTTTATACCTTGAAATAATATGAAAAAAAAAATGAATGGTTGGTGTGGATAAAATCCATGCATCGCGGTGGGGCCCTCGGAGCCTCTTCCATGCCAGCTCGGGACCACGGCGTAGTACCCAATCAGACGCATCAGTCAGCACCATGTAGACATGCACCATGATATGAACAAAAAACTTAATATAACCGTTGTCTACGATCCAATAATTTCTTTTATGCCAAGCTTCTATTTTGTGGAATATCTTAATATCCGATCCATGCATAATGTGGATCACATCATGGTAAGTATTGAAAATAAAAATCAAACTGAATCACTGGTTGGGTGGGCCACATCAGTTCACCGGGTCATTCCCTTGGCTATCCAAAGATTTTCATATTTTAGCTCGCCCAATGATTTGATCAGCCTAATTTCCTTAGTTCGTGGATCATCATGGTGTGATCCACATTTTTAATGGATCAGATATTCTCCGCATGACACGTTGGCAGTGAATAAATGGGTGTATATGCACATACACCGGCTCTTGTCTGACCATTCTCTGGTATCAGATTCCCGCGAGAAGTGAGATTTGTATTTAATTACCATGTTGCATATGGATTTCAAAGTTGTTTTTGCTCTGCCATTAGGGCTGTGGCCAGGATTATGCTATCTATTGGGGCATGTTTGAGTAAGCTCTTTCTTTCTATGTGCCCTTTTTAAAGTAATAGATTTTAATGAAATCCTTAATTTGTTGCACCTACTTAGTTGATGATGGAATGACGTCAGGTAAATTACTTTCCAAGGTTTGTTGAGAGAGCCCACAGCTACATGTGCCAACTCAGCACGTGTGGGGGCAAAAAAAGCCATGCATCAGATGGCCTGGACCAACAATCAGGCTTCTCTATTCATCAGGTGGCCACATGAATGAAAACAATGGGGACAACTGTTGGGAAATACGGAAGGTGAGCCCTCAAGATCTGATAATCTACACGATGATTGGTACCCTCACAAGGCAAAATGACGGTGTTCCAACGGCCCGTCTATCTACTACTGGAGTAGGTGGAACTATTCACACCTCTGATCCTATGGTATATAGTAGCCTCGGATTGCGATCTATGAATCAGATCGTCCCAAGGACAAACCGAGATGGACAGACTATAGCGTATTCTATATCTCTCTGTATACTCTCGGTATTTTGTATGATGTCATGCGAGAGAGAGTGCATCCATTTTATAGGAAAGGAAGGAGATAGGATGAGAACGGATTATCCGATCTTCTCTCTATCTCCTATCCAAAATCAAATTCAATTTTGAATTTGATATCCCAATGGAAAGGAAAAACTCGGAAGAAGTCTAACCATATGGGACCCACCCACTAGTGATTGCTCACAAGTGGGCCCCACTGGTCTACATCCAACATCTCCCACTCAATCACATTGTGGGAAAGGCACATAAATCTGTCCAACAGACTTGCCTTATAACAATCAAATACCAAAAAATCACGATCAAAAGAATCAGAGGCGTGGGACCATCTGGATCACCATAATCTTCTCACAGGTGCTTAAGTACTAAGTGATCACCTAACTAGTACTCAATAACCCAAGCTTTGTAATGCTGTCCTAGTCCGCATGACCACACCGGATGGAGTTAACTCCCAATCTGGAGTACTCGGCCAACATACGCACTTATCCAACTTATCGAGTTATTCTGAAAACTTGATTTTTCACAAATTTCGACTAAAACCAATTCAAAGCAATACTTATATATATGCTTTTTAAGAAAAATATTGTTTGCAAAAAGTCAAATAAAAACAACTCGATACTGCCAACGGATAAGTCTTCAAGTGCGTATTAATAGTTCTAGAAACTTGGTGCAGTTGTCACGGGATCTTCCCACGCAGATGTGTAATTTGGAATTAATCAAGCCGCTTTCCTAGCGTAACCGAGTCTGGTCAATCAAGGACCTTTCGTCATTGTACACTAAAGTAGCGACACTCAATCTCATCCTCATATACACAAGAGGAGGGTAGCTAAGGACACAAGGAGTCACCTACGGGACTGGCTACTCGCACGTTGCAATGATTAGATCGAATCAAAGCAATCTGTAGGTAAAAGGTCATAACACGTGGCTATAATCCACGTCGTAAAGTAGACAATACTAAGTGTATGTCGGGTCTACAATACGCAGGTTATTCTACATGAGGTATGACCCATCTCATAACCTCATAACCTGGCTTTAATTTCAGGCCATAACATTGATCACATGTAAAAGAATGGTGCGATTATGCTATTCGACTTTATCAGTCTCATCTACAATCTTTATAAGATTGTAGGCGGATACGACTCACTCATATCCTCATCCTTTATTATTCATAATAAAGGGAAGTTCATACCTCAATGTATAAATATAGCCCCAAATGTACCTCTCTTGTACATTTAAGGTTGGCAAACCCATGCGAGTGGGTGACCGGCCTGCCGACAAAAATAAAAATCCTACATGATCTCAAGGTAAATGCTGATGATCTTCTTACCTAGCTTATATTAGTGTTCAATATTGAATAAACGGAATGTATTATTCATTAATGAAAGATTAAAGGTACTACAAAACAAGTGCATTAATCAAGTTTTCCTCAATCCCATCTGCCTGACGTGAACCTGAAATAGATCTCTAACTATAGGTTTTGTCATGGGATCAACCATCATCTCCTTGGTAGGAATGTAGCTAAGGGTGACCTTTTTATCTTTCACTTGATCACGGACGTAATGATACTTGATCTCAATGTTCTTAGATTTCTAGTGGTGTTTAGGGTCCTTTGCAAAGTCAATGGCAGAAGTATTGTCAATCTTCAACTATATAGGCTGACGAACACTCGGTACAACACCCAGACTCAATAGAAATCTGCGAACCCATACACACTTCTGAACTGCAACACAACATGCAATGTACTCGGCCTCCATAGATGAAAGAGCTGTGAATGTCTGTTTTTTACTCGACCATGAGATAGCTCATCCTCCGAGTAAGAATACATATCCTGAAGTAGACTTTCCCTCGTCGGCGTCATTACCCCAAGCAGCATCAGAATATCCTTTGAACTCGAGGCTTGTACCCTCATAACACAACATTAGGTCTTTTGTTCCTCTGAGATAGCGGAATATACGTTTGACGGCTTGCCAATGAGACTGTCCCGGGTTACTCTGATAACGGCTGACTATGCCAACTGCATACCTAATATCCGGTCTAGTGTAAAGCATAGCATACATTAAGCTCCCTACTGCATTTGCATAAGGTACTGAGGACATAACCAATTTCTCGGCTTCAGTTTGGAGACACGATTTCCTGTCTAACTTGGTAGCTTTATTCATAGGGGTTTCAACAACTTTTGAATTTTCTATCCTGAACCGCTCTAAGATCTTTTGTATATAGGTTGCTTAAGATAAGCCTAAAAATTTCTTAGGGCGATCCCTGATAATTTTTACCCCAAGGATAAAGTTGGCTTCACTGAGGTCTTTCATCTCAAAATTCGAGAATAGCCAATCTTTAGTCAATGTCAACAATCGCATGTCATTACCAGCTAACAGGATATCGTCTACATATAGAGATAGTATTAGAAAAGATCTTCTAGACTGTTTTAGGTATACACAATGATCTTCTTCACTCATCGTGAATCCAAAAGTAGTGATGGCCAAGTGGAACCTCATGTACCACTGTCTTGAAGATTGCTTCAGCCCATAGATAGATTTCAACAATTTGCAAACTTTCTTTGGGTACTTTTTGTCCACATAACCCATGGGCTGTTGCATGTATATCTCTTCATCCAAGTCACCATTTAAGAATGCGGTCTTTACATCCATCTGATATAACTCTAAGTCTAAACTTGCAACAATGGACAAGATCATGCGGATTGATGAGAACTTTACAACAGGTGAAAAGGTCTCCTCGTAATCAATGTAAAACCTTTAGCAACTAATCATGCTTTATACTTGTCCATTGTACCATCTGCCTTTCTTTTGATTTTTAGTACCCATTTATTACCTATCGCTTTGCGATTGGAAGGCAAATCAACAAGTTCCCTGACTTTATTCTTCTCCATGGAAGCGATCTCTTCGTCCATAGCATTCACCCAATCGGCCGAGTTAGATGATAATAATGCATCCTGATACGAATCAGGTTCATTATCATCAACTGCAATGCAAGAGAATGTTTGCCCTTCATATCGAAGTATCTTTGGGGAATCAATCATCTTTCGCTTCGACGTAACTCAGGAGCCTGCTGAGATGTCCTCCCATTGTCTTGACAACCTATAGGAGTATCATTGCCTTGTGAAGCAAAATTCCCACTCTCCTGAGATACATCGGGTATTTCAAAAAGTTGTATTGAAACCTTTTGCTTCATTCGGCTTGGGTATCTATCTTCAACGAAGGTCATGTCTCGGGATTCTATCTCAATCCATCGTCCATGGTCCTCATAAACTAGAATGTATCCCTTTGAATGCATAGGGTACCTTATAAACACGCATTCAATGGTTTTACTATCAAGTTTATCTCTATGCGGAGTAGGTAGCAAAACATATCCCAAAGATCCCTAAGGGTGTAAATTGGCTAGAGAAGGAATCCTCCCATACCACATCTCATATGGAGTCTTAGGAATTGATTTGGATGACTCTATTTAGGACGTAGACAGCTGTTAACAGTGCGTCTGCCCAGAATGTGGTAGAGAGATTGGCTTGAGCCATCATCAATCTAACCATATCCAATAATATCCTATTCCTTCTCTCTGCAACACCATTTTGTTGTGGTGTGTAAGCCATTGTGTACTGCCGAACAATGACAATATTTTCACAATATGATTTAAACATTTCAGACGTATACTCACTACCTTTATCAGATCGAAGGATTTTAATCTTTTTCTCAAGCTGATTTTCCACCTCAGCTTTATATTTAAGAAAACAATCAAAAACCTCATATTTGTGTGAGATGAGATACACATATCCATAGCGCGAGTAATCGTCAATGAAAGTGACAAAGTATTGACATCCATTTTTGGCATGTACATTAAAGGGTCCACAGATATCTGAATTTGACCTAGCCGCTTTGGGAAATGGTTTCTTCGAAGTCTTCTCGGACACACAATGTTTACAAAATAGTAAATCAACTTTAGATAAGGAGTCTAACAGACCAAAACGTACTAGTCTTATCATACGATCCTTTTCGATGTGACCTAACCTCGCGTGCCATTTTTGAGATTCAGATACTACAGTTTCATTCGACATAGCAGACAAAGCAAGAGGTGCATTATCACATTCTACGTCTAGAATAAATAAATTTGAAATTAAATTACCCCATGCAAAGATGAGGTTATTCTGTCTCAAAGAAACTCTTGTCCCAGAAAATCGAATATTAAAACTATCAGCTAATAACCTAGAAACAGAAATTAAATTTTAAAGCATCCTCGGTGCATATAGAATATCACGGAGTATTATTGTTAGCCCTATGCACGTACGAAGATGGAAAACGCCAATCTCTTGTACGTCTTCAACAGCGTTATTGCCCATGTACAGCTTGTAACTCCCCTTTGCTACAGGTCGGAATTCCTCGAGTCCTCGACAACTACTTGTCACGTGCTTTGTTGCGCCTTAATCCAAAATCCACTCGTTAGATATAGTATCAACGGAAAGGATTTCAGAACAAACGCCTACATACAAAGTATCTAGTGACTGAAAAATTATCATCTTTTTATGGGCGCACTGTCGAGCATAATGGCCGAAATTTCCACAGACAAAGCAGACTACATTTGTCTTTTTCTGCTTCTTCTTTCCGTTCCCGTTCTTGAGATTTGGAGTAGGTGTTGTGGTCTTCTGTTCTTGGTTATTCTTCTTCGCCTTCTTACGAGCTTTGGACTGTTTATTGTTAGCTTTCTGCTTATGTGTCTCTGCTACAAAGGCCCTGGCCGAACTTGGCTAAATTACATTCATTTCAACCTCACGTACCAAGTGGCCACAAAAATCTCTGAACGTAGTGATAGAATCAGTATGGTTTAGAATTCTTTTGATTTGGGCCCAAGAGTCAGGCAAGGAACGGTGCATGGATATAATCTTCTGATTTTCAGTCAATTTACACCTAACATTCCTAAAGGCACCTATCATTTGCTCCATCTTACGAATATGATCTTTGATGGGGCAGCCGACAGGCATCCTATACTCTTGGAATTCTAATTTCATTGCCCTAATTCTCGCATCTGACTTCTACGCATAGGTATCTTTCAGTGCTTTCCAGATTCCCTTAGCGGTTTCATACATTTCATACGTAGGTATGAGTTCTTTGTGCATAGTTCTAAGAAGGACATTACGGGCTGAACGATTTTATTTTCGCCACTTATTATAGTGAGTCATCGCAACCCTATTTTCTTGTAAATTCCTGTTTTCAGCCAATATGGATTCCTCTTCAGTTCCATCGAGTGTATGCGATATGTCGTCATCGTCCAAAAGGCATCACACCGCGCGGGACCAGTCTTCATAGTTATTGCCGTTGAAATGTTGTCCTTTCAGCTGTTCAGCGATTAACGCTTTGGTGGTTATCTCTACATTGCATGAGTATCACTACTTAGCTAAGATCTAAGGTATTGACACTAATCATTAGCATTTCTACGTGTTATACAAATTTTCATAATAGAAAAGTAGTCAACACATCTTAACGAGATCTGAAAGTCCACATACCCGAATGGGCGGTGTAGAACAATCAAGTTCTCAAATTAAGATGAAATTAGTACTTTTATAAAATTATAATTGTATAACATGCAACCTTCCATTATTTGGTTGTATGCATCATTTGGTGGAGGAGATTAAACTCCCACTCAAGTTATGCACAACCTTTAGTTTTAGGGAGGATTTTAGCACTAAGTTTTTCTATATGTTCAAATGAAAAATAAGGAGGGCTTAGATCTAAACATATAAGCCTAATTATTTCACTCATATAAACATCATCATCAGAAGAAAAATAAAGTGCTAAGATATCAGGAGAGTTCTATCTTCATCTGTGATCATGACCATTAGTGATAGATCCGATCATTACCGTTAATGATCATTGTTGATGATGGATCCTTTCATCAACATTAATCATCATGGTTGATGATCGTTTCGCTCACTAATGATCTCTAGATCAACAGTGAAGATAATATCATGAAGGAAACAATATCATATCATATATATGATCAAATCCAAAAATCAAAATAACATATTCAGGTTGCAACATTTCTGAACGTAGGTCACACCATCGATTTGTAGATTAAGCATGAATTCATTAGATCTACACGTGGAATTTGTGAAACTAAAACATAGTTGCTGCACATGTATATCAGCCAATACATAAACACTTGCACATTGACCAAATGCTCATGGTACTTCTCCAGCATAAATCTAAGCTTATCAACTGAATGGACGGTTTGGATTCTAGTGATGAGATCTGTGTAATACATGGATCAAATCCACATGTGCTGCTAATGTTTTGTACAGAACAATATGTATTTTTATATTTTTTTATATTTTTTATTTGTGAGATGTATGGCTACTGGACACATTTTCATTTCACACGTGTTTTCTATTTTCATATCACATGTGATGTACATTACATGTTTTCACATGGTATACATTACACGTGTACATCACACGGATTTAGTGCACATCTCATATGTACCTCACACATGTACAGTAACTAGATCTCAATACATGTTTTCTCACACATGTACCTCACACATGTATAGTAAAGCAGACTACATGTTTTCTCACACATGTACCTCATACATGTACAGTAACTATATCTCAATACATGTTTTCTCACACATGTACAGTAACTATATCTCAATCCGTGTTTTCTGTTTCTATATCACATGTGATGTACATTACATGTTATCACATGGTATACATTACACGTGTAAATCACACGGATTTAGTGCACATCTCATATGTACCTCACACATGTACAGTAACTATATCTCATCATGTGTTTATGTAAAGCAACGTGAACATGTGAACATATGTAACATGCAACGCTGCTGTACACGTGCAGAAATATGTAACGCTATATATATAGTTGTCCAAGCAGTTTGAATTGTGGGGCTTCTGTACATGTGCAGAGCATCGTTTCCATTAGATGTAACATGCAACGCATTCGAACACAATACATAGTTTATAACATCACGTTACATGTGATTTATTAGCAGATCACATGTTACATCATTACATGGACTGTACACGTGTAGTTGTTGAATACAACTACAATTGCTGGTGATGTGTTATTGTTGAATACAACAACATGGGAGCTTTGATAAGCACACATGCGTGTGCCATACAACTCATGTGTAAGCGAAACATGTACTAGGCCTCCTCTTCATGAAAGGCTGGATATTCCACAAATCATAGGTCGGACGCGAAGAACCGAATTTTGGACGGTGGATTACATCAAAACAAATCAAACCAATCAGACGATCCTAGCAATCCGATTCCCCTGATTGAATTTGAACGGTTGAACTTTTCCTTTCACTATTCATTTGACGTCCTCCAACTGGAAGGTAGACTAAGTTCAATGGAGAATATTGTGGGACCCGTTTGGGTTGATTCTAACCCTTCAATCTACCAAACGAATGATTCTAAAAGCTATAGCATCTGTTCGGTGGGTGAAAAATAAATGGTGAAGGGTGCGTTTGGTTGCACCGTATATCAAGGAATGATATTTTGTGCAACCAAAAGGTACCTAAAGACAACAGTCACGGTTGAAATGTAGAGAGAAATTGTGATAGTCCAATCACTCTGTGGGCCTCATGATTTGGATGGTTGGGATTGAACTTACATACTGCCAAATGGCGCGTGCGTTTGTTATGATGTGCCATACTCTGGCAAAGTATGATATGATTCTTCCGATGACTATTGACTAAGATTGACTATTCATGAGCTGGACTCCTGTGATAGATTCGCCACTATTTTGAAAATGGTGGTGACACGTCCTTTTCACCTGTGGCCCACATGTACAGCTATCCAGACCACACGAATTCTCTTTTAGATTGTAGATTGGTCACATCTATAAAAGTATGCTAATCAATGAATCCTAATCATCCAATTGATGGTTGATGTAAAACTTGAGCGGGATGGATTCAAAGGGAAATTTCATATGGTTTCTATTCGGACGGTTTCGATTGCTGTACAACCATGCTTTGTCCGACCCATATATAAATTGCCCTGTATTAAGGGTTCCTTTGGCACCATAGATTTAGAGGGTTCGAGGAACCCTAGTACGGTTGGCATCATAAAATAACTAGGATTTTAAATCCCTTAGAGAGAGAGAGTTTGAAATACAAAGTGAAAGCAGGGGCGGCTCTAAGGGGTAGGCAGGTGAGGCAATCGCCTAAGGCCCCCTATTTATGAAGGCCCTATACCATAGAACAGGCTTTTAATACTCTGACAACGTCTAGTAATCTATACATATGCACTGAGAAATTGCAACCTTTGAATATTTTTAAATTAAATTAAACAAATATAAAAGTGGGTCCTAGTTTAGATGGTTCATGAAAAACAAAAACAAAAGCACACAATGAATGGATCTCTTAATTGGTTGATTCTTGTACACTAAATAAATTATTTGAATTCAACATACAAATTCCCACTAATCGAAAGATAGAATAGTTAAATGAATGGATTTTTTGTAATTTAACCTATCTAGAATGGATCACCTAATTTAGACGGTTTGGATGGAGTCAAAATATGTTATATTAACAATCTAGGAATGCCTATTTATTAACTATAACTGCTAGAGTACTATACAATTCTAAATTCATTATTCTCAAAATAGAGGCGGATTGCATGCAGACCACTTTAAGGATTCTTGTAGCCCTGAGCTCTGTGGGTCCACATTATTATATGTGTTATATCTATTCCGTTGATCCGTTTCTTCATCACATTTTAGAATATTAGAAAAAACATGAAGCAGAACCGAAGCTCAAGTGGACCACAACACAGAAAAAAAGTGGATATTGAATGCTCACCATTAAAAACTTTTCTACAGGCAACAGAAATTTTGGATAAGCTAATATTTATGTTTTCCTTTCATCCATTTAGGATTCACTTTAATCTAATTCCTAAGTATACAAAACCTAACGACAAATGTAGTATTTGTGTACAATCTAAAATATCTAGAAAACCGTTTCCAAGGGTGGAATGCGTTTAACAATTTTAAGGCGATATTATGACCTCTTCTATAGGTCATCCTGACTTTGTTCGAATTACGCCATTTGACGGCTCAAATTTTCTTCGATGGCAATCGATGGTCCATCTCTTCCTCACATCACTCAAGTTGGATCATGTGCTCACTCAAGATCTTCCTTCACCACCATCTGATGATGATACGTTAGAATAAATTTAAAAGAGACAAAGTTGGGAGCGTAACGACTACCTATGCAAAGGTCATATCTTCAACGCTCTTTCTGATTCGTTATACGCTGTTTACCGTCAAAAGAAGACTGCTGAGGATTTGTAGCAGTGGCTGCTCACCAGATACACATCAGAGGATGAAGGCAACAAAAAATTTCTAGTAAGTCAGTTTTTAGAATTCAAAATGTTGGATGAAAAACCTGTCCTTGATCAAGTACATAAGTTACAGGTCATCATCCAACAACTTATTGTTGATGGCACTAATCTCGATGAATCTTTCCAAGTATCTACCATTATTGCTAAACTTCCACCTAAATGGAAGGATACTAGAAAATCATTGAAACAGAAAAAAAAAGACAAAATGTCCTTAGAGGACCTCTTAATGTTTCTTCGAATAGAAGAAGAATCTAGGGTCCGTGACAAAAATGAAGAACAACAAGAGGCCCTAAGTAATGCTAATACAGTCGAGAATAGTGTGAATCGGAAATTAGAGAAGCCACCTTTCAAGAAAGATGATAGGCTCAAAACTAATAACCAAGGGTTCAAAAAGAACACATCCAAGAAGGGTCGATGCTTCTTTTGCAAAATCCCTGGTCACTTTAAGAAAACCGTCGAAAATACAAAAAGAAAATGCAAGAAAAGAAACGACAAGTCAATATGACGGAAGACAGGAATCTGGCAGTAGTCGTTTTTGAAGTTAATATATTGAACGAGGATATTGAATGGTGGGTAGATTCTGGTGCTACTAGACATGTTTGTAAAAATTACAATATGTTCAATTCCTATGAATTAGTGGGGGATAATTAGGAACTATATATGGGGAATGCCTCCACATGCAAGGTTGTAGGAAAAGGGAAGGTACGTCTTAATCTAACTTCCGGAAAAGTCCTTACTCTGAATGATGTGCTGCATGTACCGGATATTAGGAGGAATCTTATTAGATGCTTGACTAAGTTTGGATTCAATTTTAAGGAATCGATAAATTGATCGTATCTAAAAATGAGGTATATGTAGGAAGGGCCTATGTTCTATGGGTTTAAATCCCCTTATAAATGAAAATTCTTCTTCTTCGTTTATATGATTCATAACGCCGTATTATGGCCTCTTCTATGGGTCATCAAATTTTCTTTTTCTTCGATGGCAATCGAGGGTCTATCTCTTCCTCACATCACTCAAGTTGGATCATGTGCTCACTCAAGATCCTCCTTCACCACCATCTGATGATGATACGTTAGAACAAATTCAAAAGAGACAAAGTTGGGAGCGTAACGACTACTTATGCAAAGGTCATATCTTCAACGCTCTTTCTGATTCGTTATACTGCCATTTTCACATTGTCAAAAGAAGAAACTCTAAGATTTGTGGCAGTCTTGCTCACCAAATACACATCAGAGGATGAAGGCAACAAAAAATTCCTAGTAAGTCAGTTTTTAGAATTCAAAATGTTGGATGAAAAACCTGTCCTTGATCAAGTACATAAGTTACAGGTCATCATCCAACAACTTATTGCTGATGGCACTAATCTCGATAAATCTTTCCAAGTATCCACCGTTATTGCTAAACTTCCACCTAAATGGAAGGATACTAGAAAATCATTGAAACAGAAAAAAAGACAAAATGTCCTTAGAGGACCTCTTAATGTTTATTCGAATAGAAGAAGAATCTAGGGTCCGTGACAAAAATGAAGAACAACAAGAGGCCCTAAGTAATGTTAATACAGTCGAGAATAGTGTGAATCGGGAATTAGAGAAGCCACCTTTCAAGAAAGATGATAGGCTCAAAACTAATAACCAATGGTTCAAAAAGAACACATCCAAGAAGGGTCCATGCTTCTTTTGCAAAATCCCTGGTCACTTTAAGAAAGACTGTCGAAAATACAAAAAGAAAATGCAAGAAAAGAAACGACAAGTCAATATGACGGAAGACATGAATCTGGCAGCTGTCGTTTATGAAGTTAATATGTTGAACGAGGATGTTGAATGGTGGGTAGATTCTACTACGGACATGTTTGTAGAAATTACAATATGTTCAATTCCTACGAATTAGTGGGGGATAATCAGGAACTATATATGGGGAATGCCTCCACATGCAAGGTTGTAGGAAAATGGAAGGTACGTCTTAATCTAACTTTGGAAAAAGTCCTTACACTAAATGATGTGCTGCATGTACCGGATATTAGGAGGAATCTTATTTCAACTAGTCTACTGACTAAGTTTGGATTTAGACTCCTATTTGAATCCGATAAATTGATTATGTTTAAAAATGGGGTATATGTAGGGAAGGGCTATGTATCCAATGGAATGTTCAAATTGAACCTCATAAATGAAAATTCTTCTTCTGTTGTGATTCTCGTTCCACCCTTGGAAACGGTTTTCTAGATATTTTAGATTGTACATAAATACTACATTTGTCGTTAGGTTTTATATACTTAGGAATTAGATTAAGATTAGACATATTATCCATTCTACAATAACTAATATGTCCTAATCTAGTATGCCAAACATCATGTGAATCAAGCATATAAACAGAAGAAGAAATTTCATTTATAAGGTTCAATTTGAACATTCCATTGGATACATAGCCCTTCCCTACATATACCCCATTTTTAGACACAATCAATTTATCGGATTCAAATAGAAGTCTAAATCCAAACTTAGTCAGTAGACTACTTGAAATAAGATTCCTCCTAATATCCGGTACTTGCAGCACATCGTTCAGAGTAAGGACTTTTCCGGAAGTTAGATTAAGACGTACCTTCCCTTTTCCTACAACCTTGCATGTGGAGGCATTCCCCATATATAGTTCCTGATTTTCCTTTCATTAGATAAAGGTCATTTTCGTCATTTCACAAGATTCCACCTTCCGGTATACTTCCTCATCTCCGAACCGGATTAGCTGTTTCCCGGATAACAGCTTAGTGATTGTTACCCTTACCATGTGGGGCCCACTTTGACGAATTTATTTCATATCCATGCAAGTCATCCGTTTTTTCAGATCATGTAAGTAAGTTATCCAAAAATGTAATTAAATTAAAATATCTATTGGACCACACCACTAGAAAAAGTGATAAATAACTGTTAAAAGTTTTTTTGTAAGCCTCAAAAGTTTTGGATCAAGATAATATTTATATTTTACCTTCATTTAGTTCTGCTTGACCTTATCAACGAGTTGTATGGAAAATAAATATTTCGAATCTGCTTACAGTGAGCCATGGGAAGTTTTTAATGGTGACCGTTCAGTCATCACTATTTCTTGTGGTGTGGTCCACCTGAGTTTTTGATATGTTTAATGTTCAAGATCATATTCTAAAATTGGATGGACGAAGTGGATATACAGCATATCGTCAGGGTGGGCCATATGGCAAGGGTAACACCCATAAGTTGTTGTCGGTAACACCTGATCCCGTTCAACCACACTTCACACTCCACATCCCTTCACCAAGTTCTGTGGACCCTATCATGATGTATATGTTGTATCCACACTGTTCATATGGAGATATCAGTTTAAGTCATGAAGCAAAGAATTAGGTAGATCAAAAGCAAGAGGGGACCCTACCACATAAAACAGTGGGGATTGAATGCCTACCATTAAAAACTTTATAGGGCAATGGAAATTTTTGATCAAGCTGACATTTGTGTCGTGATATCATATAAACATCACGATGAGCCCTGGGAAGGTTTGAAAGGTAGCATCACTGTCTCTACTATTTTCTGTGGTGGGGTCCACTCGAGCTCGGATCTACCTCATTATTTCGGTCATATCCTAAAATTCTCTATAAATGGATGATCGGTGTGATACAACACATACATCATGGTGAGGCCTACAGGAGTTCGTAACATCTTGCTACGGTTGGGTTCCTTCAGGTTAATTGCCTCAGTTCACATGGCCACATGCCAAGAGTTACTTGTACTATGTAAAAATAGTAGGGATTGAATGCGGATCATTGAAGACTTTCTGTGGTCACAAATTTTTTGAAAGTTTTAATGGTGGGCATTTAGTTACCACTATTTTCCAATGGCCTGATCAACCTTAAATTTGGATCTCTCTGTGTGTGTGTATATATATATATATATATATATATATATATATATATATATATATATATATATATATATATAAAAGGATGGAGTGGCACCTTGATCCATAGCTCAAGTGCGGCTAATTGTGAAGTGTCAACTGACAGTGGGTTGTACTAACAAGCCAATATATATATATATATATATATATATATATATATATATATATATATATATATATATATATATTCATGGTCGGACTTACAAAGCACCGACTAGTAGCCATGTCGCTGCAGACAGATTCATCGTGCAATCAGTATCTACTTCATGTCAATGGCTCTTTGAGGGACTAGAGTCTTCTACTGTGGTATGCTTCTAAAAAACTAGAAGGGCGGTCAACGGGCATACCTTGGGTTGGCTTCGTCTTCAACTATTTGGACTAGGACTATTCAGAATCTTAATTTTTCCTGGCGTGATGTGGATACGACAGCAGCCTCATCTATTGATGGGGATTTTTCTCCTCATTGTTGGGATCGATGAAATCGAATAGGTTTCGATTTCATTGATAATTGCAGAATTTTTCATTGTTGGTTACTGGACAGTTTTTTTGTCCTGTCGATATGATCGAGAGACTTTCAGATGATATCAAGGCTGTCATCGAGAGTGGCTCGATGGCATCGATAATTGTTGGAATTTTCACCCCTGGTTGCTGGATAGTTTTTGTCCAGGCTCAATATCATCGAGAGACCTTCAGATGATATCGAAGCTGTTATCGAGAGACCTTCGATATCATCGACGAGTTCCGCAATGCGATTGCGGAAACGCAGATTTTGTAGATTTTGTTTCCTATTTGGATTTTACCTCTTTCTAATCTTATATAAAGGGGTGTATGCGGGATTAGGGTGTATTCCAGGGCATTCTAAGTTTCCTAAAGGTTTTCTAGGAGGGCTTAGGGCTATCAAAAGGTGAGAGAGATAGAGAGAAAGAGAGAGAGAGAGAGGAAGCTTATGGAAGGGAGGCTATGCTCATAGAAGTGATCTGCCATATCTCAGCACTTCCACATCCTTGTAATCGGTGAGATCTCTCCGTTTTTCTCTTGTTCTCTTATTGTTTATCCACTCCCGCGTGAGTGAAGAAGGTTTGATCCAAGCGGTGTGTGCTTGTGATCGGTTGTAACGTTCTGCTTTATAGTGGATTGTTGATCTGGACGAAGTCCCGTGGTTTTTACCTCTTTGAGGGTTTTCCACCGAAAAATCCCTGGTGTGATGTGGTGTATGTTTTGATTTAGTTCACTGCATTATTATTCCATAATTCTAGTTTGTTTCGGGAGGCTAGATCTTAAGGTTTTGTGCAAGGCCCCCAATAAAGTGGTATCAAAGCTAAGTTCATTGAACGGGTATGATCGGTTTTGAATTATGGAAGGTGGCTCATCAAGGATGATCAACCTCAATGGTTCTAACTGGACCCTATTGAAGGCTAAGATGGAGGACTTGCTTTATTGCAAGGACCTATATTCTCCAATTTTAGGCATATCAGTAAAATCCAAGGATATGATTGATAATAATTGGAAGAATATGGACCGAAAGGCAGTGGGGTTTATTAGAAAATGGTTGGATGATTCTGTGTTCCACCATGTGTCTACAGAAACCTTAGCCGCTAGCCTATGGCTGAAATTAGAAGGGCTGTATGAGAGGAAGACAACTGGTAATAAGATTTTTCTAATAAGGCGATTTGTGAATCTCAAGTTCAAAGATGGTGGTTCTGTGGCTGAGCACATGAATGAGATCAGTAATATAGTGAACCAAGTCTCCTCTATGAAGATGGTTCTGGATGATGAATTGCAGGCTTTACTATTGCTTAGTTCATTGCCTGACAGTTGGGAGACATTGGTGGTGTCTCTAAGTAACTCCGCGCCAGACGGAAAGATATCCATGGAACAGGTAACCAGTTGTATCTTCAATGAGGAGACAAGGAGGAAGTCTCAGGGGTCTACTCAGCAAGAAGCTCTTGTGACATAGGAACGGGGGAGAGGAAAGAACAGGAAGGGCGTGAAGGCCCGAGATAGATCAAGAGGCAAGTCGAGTAACAGAAAAGATGTTGATTGCTAGAATTGTGGCAAGAAGGGCCACTACAAGCATGAATGTCGTGGTAAGAAAAACGACAAGAAAGGAAAAGGGAAGGAAGATAAATCAGATTCCACTGCGGTTGCTTCAGATGGCGACGTTGTAGTTATTCTTTTTGCAGATCATGATGTATGTCTCATGGCTACGAGTCAGGACACCGACTGGGTGATAGACTTGGGAGCTTCTTTTCATATGACTCCACGCAAGGACTTCTTGACAAGCTACAAGTCAGGTGACTATGGGACTGTGAAGATGAGAAATTCTGGTGTATTAAAAATCGTGGGAGTCGGTGATATTTGTGTGAAGACCGATGTGGGCTGCATATTGGTTCTCAGGGATGTGAGGTATATCTTAGACCTTCGCCTCAACTTGATGTCGACGGGAAGGTTAGATGATGATGGCTATGAAAGCTAGTTTGCTGGTGGGCGATGGAAGCTCATCAAAGGTTCATTGATAATGGCCAGAGGAAAAAAGTGTTGCACTCTTTACAAGGTAAGTGTCAGTATATGCAAGGGTGGGTTGAACGCAGCGGAAGATTTAGCTATTGACATGTGGCACAGGCGTTTAGGCCGCATGAGTGAAAAATGGCTTCATCTACTAGTGAGGAAGCGGCTCCTTCCAAACGTGACAGGTACACCTCTCAAAACTTGTCTCGATTGTTTATTAGGGAAACAGCATAAAGTTTCATTTGTTAAATCTGCTTCTCATGTTAATAAAGTACATGCATTAGATTTGGTTTATTCTGATGTTTGTGGTTCTATGAGGACAAAAACCTTAGGTGGGGCATTATATTTTGTTACTTTTATACATGATGCATCTAGGAGGGTTTGGGTTTATACTTTGAAATCCAAGGACGAGGTCTTTGGTGTGTTTAAATTATTTCATGTTATGGTCGAGAGAGAGACAAGTAGATCATTGAAGTGCATCCGCATTGATAATGGTGGTGAATACATTGGCGACTTTTATGAGTACTACAAGTCCCTAGGTATACGGCATCAACAGACGGTTCCCAAGACTCCTCAGCATAATGGTGTAGCTGAGCAAATGAATCGCACCATTGTCGAGAGAATCAGATGTATGTTATCCCATGCGAAATTGCCCAAGACGTTCTGGGGAGAAGCAATGCACATGGCAGTATATTTGATAAATAGGTCTCCATCAGTCCCGTTGAATAGAGAAGTACCTGAGAAGGTGTGAACTGGACATGATCCATCGTAGTCATCTCAGGGTGTTTAGATGAAGGACATCCGTTCACGTACCAAAGGACGAGAGGTCCAAGCTCGATATGAAGATCAGGCAGTGTGTGTTCTTAGGGTACGGTGATAAAAAATTTGGTTACAGATTGTGGGATCCGATTGAGAGGAAGCTCGTCAGGAGCAGAGATGTGGTTTTTTTTGAAGATCAGTGTATAGAAGACATTGGTAAGCCAGAGAAGAACCAACCTAATTCAGGTGAGCTAGAGGACATGGATCAGGTTACACCTCTCGTGGTGCCTGATGACGGAGGAGTACAACAAGGTGCAGAGGATGAGGGAGTTCCTTCAGAAGATGGACCAGGGGAGCAGCCCCCACTTGATTCACCTGTTGAGTCACAGGTGAGGAGGTCATCAAGGGACAGACATCCGTCTAAGAGGTACTCGCCACATGAGTACATTATGCTCACGGATGGGGGAGAGCCAGAAGATTATTCTGAGGCCCTAGTCGACGAGCATAAGGAGGAGTGGTTGAAAGCTATGCAAGAAGAGATAGAATCCTTACATAAGAACCACACCTATGATATGGTGAAATTGCCTAAGGGCAAGAAAGCTTTGAGTAATAAGTAGGTGTTCAGAAAGAAGATTGAGCAAAAGAATTCGCAAACGAGGTTTAAGGCCAGACTTGTGGTGAAAGAGTTTGGTCAGAGAAAAGGCATAGACTTCGAGGAGATATTCTTACCAGTGGTGCAGATTACATCCATATGGGTGTTGTTTGGGTTGGTGGCTAGCATGGATCTGGAGATAGAGCAGTTAAATGTTAAAACTGTCTTCCTCCATGGTGAAATAGAAGAAGAGATCTACATGCACCAACCAGAGGGGTTCGAAGTCAAAGGCAAAGAGCATATGGTGTGTAGGTTGAGGAAGAGCTTGTATGGGGTGAAACAAGCTCCACAGCAATGGTACAAGAAGTTCGACTCGTTTATATTAAAGCATGGATATGACAGAACGGAGTCGGACCACTGTGTGTTCACACGCAAGTTCTTAGATGATGATTTCTTAGTTCTGTTATTATACGTTGATGACATGCTCATCATGGGAAAAGACATCAAGAAGATCGACAGGCTGAAACAGGAGTTGGACAAGTCTTTTACAATGAAAGACTTGGGCCCGGCTAGACAGATGATAGGAATGGAGATAATCCGTGACAGAAGCAGCAGGAAGCTTTGGCTATCACAAGAGCGGTATATTGAGAAAGTTTTAGAGCGGTTCAATATGAATGCAGCGAAGCCGGTTATTACTCCACGGATGGTCGCTTCAGATTGAGCGACAGGCAGTGTCCCAAGACGAAGGCAGAGGTGGAAGAGATGCAAAAGATATCTTACGCATCAGCGGTAGGAAGTTTGATGTATGTTATGGTGTGTACATGCCCAGACATAACATATGTGGTTGGTATTGTAAGCCAGTATCTTGCCAATCCTGACAAAGAGCATTGGGCAGCGGTAAAGTGGATACTGCGGTATCTAAGAGGCTTATCCAGGTTGCGCTTATACTATGGTGATCAAAAACCTGTGTTAGAGGGCTACACAAATGCAGATATGGTAGGCGACATAGACTCCAGGAAGTCTACATCGGGGTTCATGTTCACATTTACAGGGGGAGCGGTTTCTTGGCAGAGCAAGCTACAGAAGGTCATAGCATTGTCAACGACATAGGCTGAGTACATTGCAGTCATAGAGGTATATAAAGCGATGCTTTAGATGAAGAGGTTCCTATAAGAACTTAGCCTGAAGCTGGAGCAGCACGTAGTCTATTGTGATAGTCAAAGTGCTATACACTTAGCAAGAATCCAAGTCAAAGCACATAGAGGTTTAGTATCACTGGATCAGGGATATTTTGGAACAGAAGGTGTTACAGCTTGAGAAGGTCCACACAGACAATAATGGGTCAGACATGATGACTAAGGCTTTGCTCAAGGGTAAGTTTGAGGTTTGTAGAAACCAGACTGGCTTGAAGAAGGCGAACTCCTCCGTAGTCAAAAAGGAAAAGATTTGATGGAGATTTTTATCCTCATTGTTGGTATCGATAAAATCGAACAGGTTTCGATTTCATCGATAATTGCAGAATTTTTCACTGCTGGTTGCTGGACAGTTTTTTTGCCCTGTTGATATGATTGAGAGACTTTCAGATGATATTGAGGTTGTCATCGAGAGTGGCTCGATGGCATCGATAATTGTTGGTTGCTGGACAGTTTTTGTTCTGTCTCGATATCATCGAGAGACCTTTAGATGATATCGAAGCTGTTATCGAGTGACCTTCGATATCATCGACGAGTTTCGCAGATGCGATTTCGAAGATACAGATTTTGCAGATTTTGTTTCCTTTTTAGATTCTACCTCTTTCTAATCTTATATAAAGGGGTATATGCAGGATTGGGGTGTATTCCAGGGCATTCTAAGTTTTCTAAAGGTTTTCTAGGAGGGCTTAGGGCTATCAAAAGGTGAGAGAGATAAAGAGAAAGAGAGAGAGAAAGCTTGTGGAAGGGAGGCTATGCTCGTAGAGGTGATCTACCATATTTCAGCACTTTTACGTCCTTGTAATCGGTGAGATCTCTTCGTTTTTCTCTTGTTCTCTTATTGTTTATCCACTCCTGCGTGAGTGAAGAAGGTTTGATCCAAGCGGTGTGTGCTTGTGATTGGTTGTAACGTTCTGCTTTATAGTGGATTGTTGATCTGGACGAGGTCCCATGGTTTTTATCTCTTTCAAGGTTTTCCACGTAAAAATCCCTGGTGTGGTATGGTTTATGTTTTGATTTAGTTCATTTCATTATTATTCCATAATTCTGGTTTGTTTCGGGAGGCTAGATCCTAAGGTTTTGTGCAAGGCCTCCAACATTTATCAGGTGTGTCCTTTGATGCCCGGACAAATTATCTCAGATCCATAACTTAGGTGGGCCAAGGAAATATTGGAGAGGAAGACTCCAACCATGGTTTTGTATGTGGGTCATAAATCCAATATACGACCCTCAATTGGCAGGTGGCTTTCACCTGATAAACATACTGTCCAAAGATTATGCAGTGGGACATGACTTGTTTATAACCAGGTTTTACAAGGATTCCATGTGGCCGCAAGCTCTATATGGCTCATTATGATGTTTGTGTGATATACACTACATCCATCATTTCACTAGCTTATTTAACATATGGGTGCAAACATGAGAGAAGTCCATAACTCAAATAAGCACATGATAAGAAATTGTAGGGATCGAATGGTGAATTTTGATTAGGGCTGATATTTGTGTTTTTCTTCTTATGTTTTCCTTCTATCTATTTGAGAATCTCCTTAGTAATGGGTTGGATGGCATATAAACATCACATGGGCCCACAGAGATTTCAATGGTGGGCATTTTCACCCCAATTGTCTTCTATAGTATGGCCCACTTAAGGTTTGGATCCATCTCAATGTTTGGGCTCATTTCTTAAAATGAGTTGGAAAATCAAAAGCAGAGTGAATATAAAATAAGCATTATAGCATGCCATGAAGCTTGGGGTTACAACGGATTGAGCTAGTTACAAGCTAGTTGTTAGAGCTAAACGCCAGTCGAGTTCGAGTCAAGTTAGGCCAAGCTCAGCTTAGCTCGATCGACCCCACCATGACTCAAGCTCAAGCTCAGCTCGACTTGATCTTTGAGCTCACCCCTGTAGTTCGCCTTGGCTCAGTAGTTCGAGCCGGGTCGAGAGAGCTATTCAAGCCAAGTTGAATCGAGTAGAGTTATATAATTTTTTAATATTATTTTAAAAATTATTATAAAATCATTAAAATGATAAAATCAAGATTATTAGAACTGAGATAGGTGCAATGATAGTGCATAACAAGTTATTACAAGCTAACAAGTAACAATATGAGAATATTTATTACTATAAAACTTTAAACTCACTCAACATTCATCATCATCTTGTTAATATGATCCATATGAGGAACGACTTCTCGGCCATCATATAAGAGAGTTATCACCTTCATCTAAACCCGATCCATTAACATCGTTTTTGTCATCCCATCTACTTGATGTGTTTTTAGTTTCGTCAACAATAGAAAATATGTTTGTAAATCCAGATGTGTTATCTTCTCCTAGGTAATTGTTTATTTCTTTTAAATCAGAAGATGGTGAAACTTTACCATCTTGTTCTTGTATAAATTTAATTAACTTTTTCAATCCTTCTTTATGAACCGATATATAAGGAGTTCCCAACATCTTATAGAATGAGGAGAGCTTGGAGAGAAACTTTGATAATTTATGGCTCTTTTTGATTTTCATGCTTGGCCTTGCTTCGGCGTCATGTTATTTTAGAGGACATCGATATCTAGATACCTCCGCCTCTTCCCTACTTATCTTCAAGACAAGTTTCACTTGTTCTTCTTTCAGATCCTTTAATATGACATTTTCCTCTTCTTCTTTCATACTAATTCGTTGCGCTCTCTCTATTTCTAAATCTTTACCTATTATAATAGGCTTGTCATTATATTTTTTATGGCCAGTTGAATTTGGTGTGGATGGGGTGAGCTTTTTCTTATTTAAGTCTAAGAGAGCCTGAAATAGAATTTGTACTTCCTGCGAGGTATTAGGACATAGTTTTGCGTCAGATAAGTGTGTTCTTAGCCAGGTTTTGTTCACAAATTTGTCTACACATAAACAATATTTAATCATCAATCTTTTAGATATTGGGGAGTAGGCTTGGGTTCCATAATCCAAAATGTTTGTGGATGGGTCATCAGACGACATTTTTGCACAAGAACTTTTGTTAATAGAGAATTACATTTTTAGGCAAGGTTATGAAACCAATATAACTTACAAGAAATAAATTATAGTATATTCAAAATTTAAATGTCAATGTCAAGTCACTCCAAAAATAACAGAAATTAAAATTTTACAGAACAAAATATGAATTATAACAAGAAACAAAATTTCGATGTGCTAAAAATTAAAAACAACATTTAAACTTTAAACAGATGAAGGTGCAGTGCCAATCTTGTCTAGATTCTCGGTCTATTCCTCTTCATCAAATAAATTACCACCCCAAACTGGTCGTAACCAATCTTGTGTACAAATGAGTGCTTCAATTGTTTTAGGTGTTAGAGAGCTTCTATACTTGTTCACCACCTTACTGCCGGTGCTAAATGCAAACTCTGATGCCATTGTTGTAATTGGAATTGATAAAATATCTTAAGCCATCAATGATAGTATATGGTATTTTCCTTTACAAGCTTTAGTCTTTCACCAATCTTAAACATCAAAGCCTTGGCTGGAGACCTTCACGACTGGCTCCTTAAGATATACATCTAATTTTGATTCGTTTGTTTGCTGACTCACTTCATCTTGTTTTAAGGCTGAGAAGTACTCATCGAAAAAATTGTCATCACCTACAAACGAACTACATCCACGTTCATGTATAAGTTGTGTGTCTTGTCTTGTGGTAGAATTACCCACATAAGAATAATACAATTCATCAAACCCTACACGAACACTAAATCGATGTTTTAACTATTGCATTGTCAAACAAATAATCTTCTTATAAATGTAACTAACTAGTCCTAATTGCAGTGATGATCAAGTACAACACCTAAAGCCATTAACAGGTGACATTCACTCCGGTACTTTTCAAATTCCACTTGCATGCTTAGTGCCATATTCTGAATATAAGGTACTTCTCTGAAGAGTATTCTTAATGTTCCAATTCTTTGGAAGAAACAGATTTGTTGTTAGATATTTATTTCCAGAAAATAACTTCGGGCAGTCATAGTAAACTCGAAGAAAATTACGAACATCTTCAACTCTTCTCCAATCATTTTCATTAGGTAATCAAACATATGTTTTATCACGAACTGCAAAATCTGGGAATGCAATTTTCAACTCGAATGCTGCATCCAACATTTCATATATTGAATTCTAACGGGTACACACATCTAACTTCAATATTTTTTGTGATCCAATATTTAAACGTTGGAGTATATCATTCTAGATACTAAGTTTTGATGGTGACCCCCCTTATATACTCCATGGTCTCTTATGTTTTCAATTGTTTCGTAAATTATTTTTAGCTCATCTTGTACAATCAGATTCAGAATGTGAGCACAACATCTAACTTGGAAAACTTTTCTCTCAAAATAAAGATTTTCTGTTCTCTTGAATTGGCCCTGCAAAAAAAAAGAAAAAAAAAAGACATCACAACATCGTTTGTAAATGCATTATCTAGCATGATTGAAGATATCCCACTTTAGATGCCCCACTCTTGAAGACAATTGTATATGCAGTTTGAAATAAACAAACCGATATGAGGGGCATGAATGTGACAAAAGTTTAAAATTGTCTTATCTAAATTCCAATTTACATTCACATAGTGTGCAATTAGTGACATGTTCATATGCATCTACATAATGTGCAGTTAGTGCATGTACCCCTTCATTTGGTTGGATGCCATATACAAGTCTGAAGTAAGACTTATATATGAGACTAATGACAAAAGGACTTTAATATTTTTCTTATCATTTATATACATTTTCATGCATTCTATTTTCACCATTACCCGCGAATACTTCTCAAATTTGGGATTCTAGTATTTGTTGTATTTGCTAAAAACAATGCTCTATATAAATCAAAATAGTTTCTCTTCAACAATAACTATTCTTGCAAATCATTCTTTCAGTTTGTCTTTTTCAAATTTATGAGTGATGAGAGCAGCTTAAATATCAGATTCGCTTCTTCTAGATGAGGCAAATAAGAGCAATTGTTGGTCTAAACGTGAGATTTTTTGTACTTTAAGTACAATTAATAATGTATCTGTGATAATGTGAAGTTGATGCCCCAGAATACTTTGCAAATGTTGATTTGCAATGCTTACATTTAACCTTGGTAATATGGTTCAAATCCTCTTTTACCTCAACCTATTCAAAATCGTCTCAAACTGTTGATCTTTTCTTTCCCTTATTAGACATATCTGAATTTAAGTTTTTATCATCTCATTTAATATCGACAATTAGAAAAGATGTGATAGATGCACAAACATTAAGGGTAATAAGGATTCTTTCTCTAGCCATCTTTAAATGTGAAAATAATAAAACACGTGTAACATATGTGAATTACAAAGTTGGAAGGTGTCACTATAATATGTGATTTGTACCCGACGCAACCCAACCCTGACCTAACCTGACATAACCAAACCATGACCCAACCCGACCCTGCCCAACCCTGACCCAACCAAACCCTAACCCATCCTGACCTCGACCCAACTCTGACCCAACACAACGCAAGGAGAAATAAATCAGATATGTTACCTGACTTAAAGAATTGAATGATAAACAAATTAGAGAGGGAGAGGTGGGGTCGCTGGTTAGTCGTCGCCACTGGGCTCGTCGGGTGGGGTCCCTACCGGCCTGCCGCTCACTCGCACTCGAGTAGGGTGAAACGAAAGAGTAAGAAGGAAAGTGGGGGGGTTTGGGGGGGTTGGGTCGGGTGGGGTAGATGTAGGGTTTTAATTTTTTACTTACACAACTCACAAACAAGCGAGTCAGGTTCGAATCAAGTTTGAGTCAATTTGAGTTTGGTCAAGCTCGAACTCAACTTGATTTTTTTCGAGATATATGTTTAGACGCTTGGCTTGACCCAAACCAGTTTGAGAGTCGAGTTGGATCAAGCTCAACCGAGTCAATTCAAGCGGGTTTGTCGAGATAGCTCGACTCGTGTTTAGCTCTACGAGTCGCATCCTATACCTAGCTTTCAAATACAAGTGATCTTTGAAATGCATGGTTAACATAATAAAGCTCACCAATGAAAGGTGTGGGTATCACATGCATAACCAGGTGGCCTCGCAGAGCTTAGCGGAGGTGTCATAGAGGATTTGGTAAGAGGTAGAAATATACTTGTGTGAGAAATACACTGAATGATATTATCATGATAACAGCATAAGGTTTTTTAAAAATATTGCTTGTTTTGATTTTTTGCTACATTTTCACTTATTTATCCCAAAAATATGGTAATAATTAATTAAAATATTAACAATTCATTGTACACTTATATATGTATGTATGTATATTTAATATTTTATAATATTTTTCTTTTTATTTTTAGCAAGATTTTCTAATAATGTTTCACTGAAATTTTTTAAAATTTAAAATTCTTGATAAAATCCCAAGCTGAAAATTTACCCATAAAATGAAATGTGGGCCACACCATGTTGATCACCTGAAATGAAATTTGGGCCAATCCACCCATTTATTGGACAACTCGGTACATGGAATTCATGCCGTTGCCTTTTTTATGGTGTAGTTAATGAGTGAATGGGAACCATGTAAAAATGCTCTGAAAACCCGTAAGTTCTTGGATTAGGCTAATTTTTGTATCTTCACTTCATATTTTAAGTTGTGCCTTATTAATGGGTACGATGAAAGATACACACCGTGATGGCTTCACACACAAACATGTGATTGGCATCACATCCCCATTGTTGTGGCCCACCTAAAGTGTGAGTGTGGCTGATTTTTTTCCCACAGCTGATTTGACGAGTTCTGCAAGGAAATTCGCTACAAGTGACATCACTAAGTTATGTGGGGCCCACCATGATGTATGTGTTGTATACACACCATGTATCCATTTGGGTCCACTTGAGCCTTGGATCTGCCTCATTCTTTGGCTCATGCCCTCTCCAATGGATTGACAACATGAATATAACACATGCATCACAGTGGGGCCCACATAACTTGGTGACGTCACTTCACTAGTGATCCTTGCTACTTACGGGTTAAGTGGCTAATCCGCATCCTGGTGGATCAGCCGCGGCGCGTGTTTTAGGCGGCCGAAGCCGATTGCGTCCGACTTGGGCTCCCACGATAAGTCGTCCAACTGGCACTCCTGTGTGGCTCACCGTCATGTATCTTTTAATCCACGCCGTCCGTCCATTTTCTTAGATCATTTTAAGGTATGATACAAAAAATGAGGCAAATTTAACATCCAAGTGGACCACACTAAATAGTGAGCTTGGTTGCATTAAATGTACAAAGCATTAAATGCAAGAGTCATATTTGGTGTGTTTCACTTGAGCGTTGGATCTGCTTAATTTTTGGGTTCATTTCTTAAACTGATCTGAGAAAATGGATGGACGGCGTAGATAAATAGATACATCACGGTGGCCCTCACAGGAACTCTGGTTAGATGCAATCCGCTTCCCTTTTAGGGCCCATTTGGCCGGGTGGATTGGAAGGGATTGAATGGTATTATGGCCTGTTTGGACGGGTGGATTGGAAGGGATTTAATGGTATTAGGGTGGATGGCATGGATTTCAAGGTAATGATGGTGTTGTCATTGGATTGTCTTAAGATCCATGGGATTGCTATATCGGGTCTGTTTGGCACACCCGGCCAATCCCGGGATTAAACCTTCCCATCTCTTCCAATCCCTCGAACCAAACACATCCCAGACAAATTTGAACGGATTACGGTAGATTGGATGGGATTTAAGGGCCTGTTTGGCCGGGCAAGGTGGATGGGATTAGGTTGTATTAGGATGGATTGAAAGGAGCAATCCTGGGGTTTAATGATGGTATTGCCAAATCAGGGATTTTGCCAGTTGGATATATGCTGTTTGGCACACATCCCATGGGATTGCCACATAATCCACCGACATCACCGTCATTACCTTGAAATCCACCCAATCCCTCTTAATCCCATCTATTTTGCTTTAGGGCTTGGTGTTTATAGGGACATGTGGATTGGTTAGATGGAGCAATCCCGGATTGGCCGAGTGCCAAATCCCGAGATTGGCTGGATTGCCGGCAATCCACGAATCCCCCAATCCCTCTTAATCCCATCTATTTTGATTGGCCTGGTTAGATGAGCCAAACATACTGATGGTGAATTGAGCCTCATACCAGCGGTGGTGAATTCTCTAGATATAGCAATCCCATGGGATTGCAAGCAATCCACTGGCACAGCCATCATTACTTGCCATCCACCCTAATAATGTCCAAGCCCATGGGATGCACATCCAAACACACCCTAAAGGTAATAATAGTGTTGTCAGTGGATTGTCTTAAAATTCATGGGATTGCCGTATCCCGGTATCAGATCAACCAGTCTGTTTGGCATGCCCAGCCAATCCTGGGATTTAACTTTCATTCCCTTCCAATACTATCCAATCCCTTCCAGTCCTCCGGGGCCCTTAGGACTAACCGTTGTAGGGCTGCAGAGGATTTCAGTCCACTGCCATCTCACGTTATCCGGACTGTATATAGGACACACGTGGCATGTTGGCAGGAGAAAATGGCCGTGTCATAACTTATGATGCAACTACTATATCTTATAATTTGTTTAAAAACCCTGGTATCTAATCCGTGGAAAAAGTACATCACATCATGAAGATTATATGTCATCAAAATCATTCTGATCCGTAGGTTGAGTGGGCCACAAAAGTTCACTGAGTCATACCATCACTTATCTATAGATTTTTCACCTTTTAGCCCACCCGATCAGTAGATCAGTCTGATTCTTATACGAGACGATCATCATGGTGGGTCCCACCTTTTGGATGAATCAGATAATTTTTGAATGACAAGTTGTAGGAAAGAAATGGGTGCGTATGAAAGTTTCATGGAGGCCGCTGTATACCATCCTACTCTCGTATCAATCCCCCACTATTCAATAAAAAGTGTAAAATATTCCACGATACATGTGCTATCCACGTACGTCAATCAATCATGTCCGACGTAATGAGCCCTATTTTCGGATGGTGCATCGCATCAAAACCAAACAAACTTTTCAGATGATCCTGGACATCTGATTCCTCTGACTGAATTTGAACCGTCCACCATTTTCTTTTAACTATTCATTTTATGTAGTCAATGTGGACGGTGAGGATCGGCATTCACAAACATTACTCTGATCTGCACACGCTGAAGTACATGTAATGTGCATACCCTTAGTCCAAATAGCAAAATTGTGGGACCCACTTTGGGTGGATCCTAACCCTTCTTGGGCTGAAAAATAAATGGTTAAAAGAAAATAATTACGGTTGAAATTCTTAGAGAATTTGTGATCGTCTGATCATTCCGTGGGCTCCAAAAATTGGACGGCTGGAATTGAGGTTACTTCCTGCAAAGGGTCATTCATTTGTACGATATTCCATGCTCTGGCAAAGTATGGTATCATTCCTCCGCTGCTTATTCCCGACGCTAAGAAGAAGTTCCCGAAGCTATGTATATGCCCATGATAAATCTACTCCATCCATCCGCAGTAAGACAAGAATCTTTATATGCTAGAACATATGGTTGGCCAACTGCATTAGGTGGATTTAAAGTTGATGTAACTGCAAAAGTGCATTTACAAAGTTAGTCTATGGATTGTTATCCATGTTTCATAATGCCTGGAATTGATAGATTTTTAATCCACCAATATTGACTTCAACCCGTGTTTAGATAAAGATTTGGGATTACAATATTACGTACCATTTCTTTCTATTCATGTTTGGGATATAACATGTGGCCACCTTGAGTCTTTTTATTATCAACTAATCTACGTTTGGAGACATCGTACTGAGTTTGGTCCTAAATTAGTTGTGACCGTTTTTTATGTGGTTACAATGATATACAAACCTTAAATCCACACCGTCCAACTCTTTTCAAAACTAATTACAGAACATCATCCCAAAAATGAAGCTCAATCAAATCTCAAGTGGACCAAACAACAGAGCCTTTACATGATTGAAACCCCACCATTAAAAACTTCATGGATTGCACTGGAATGTTAATTATCCATCCAACTTGTTGATAATTTCACAAGCACCTATATGAAGAGACCACATAAATATCATCTTCATCCAAAGTTGTTGTGCCCCACAAGAAGTGTAATGGTCAATCAATCATGCTTCCTGTACTATGGTCCATCTGTCTAGGGAACTACTACATTTTTTAGGTGGGGCTAAAAAGAGTTTTCAATATGACTGGATGGTGTGGATGTGATCGCATACATTATAGTCCATAGTCAGGCATCACACCCAACTCGGTGGATCTGGGGTGTTATGTAATCCCCTTGGTTGGGATAAGCATGCAACCTACCTCACAGGGAAAGTACATACCATATTCCTGCAGCGCTATGATGCTAGGTGGAGCCCGCCATGAAGTTTTTGAAAAATCCATACCATCCTTCTATTTGTATAGATCATTTTAGGACATGATACAAAAAAATAGGTTCTTCCAAAATTTAAGGTGCCCCAAAGATACGGAATACGTGATGGAAGATTTTTCTATCATTGAAACATTCCTTGACCCACCATGTTTTCGATCTACTAGATTTTCAAGCTATTATCATAAAATGATCAGAACGATTTGTTGGACGGGGTGAATTTTTCAAACATATTCCGGTGGGCCCCACCTATCATCCGTGCATATGAACATCCAATCCACATACTCGTAATGCATTTGACAGAGGGATATGGGGAAGTTGAATAGGTTTTGAGGAATGAGTAAAAGAGATTTGGCGAATCAAGTAAGGATTGTGAAATCCCACCTTGAGCACGCGATTTGGGCGGGAGACCCAAAATAATTTTGAGCACCCTTATACAGTCCTTCCAAATATGGCAAATGATGGATTAAATGAGATTACAAATACAATCACATCTAACCCCACCTAATGCAGCTAGCCAAACAGGCCCTAAAATTCAATCAGATCCAAAACTTAGGTGGGCTATCCCATATGAAACAACGAAAATGGAAACGTCCACCGTTGAATCCCTCAGGGAGCCCTCATGGAGCGGACCATGATGATAAACTGTAGGAGCAAATATCATCTTGATACAAAACTTATGTAGCCCCTTTTGCCTTTTCAATGGTGAGCGTTCAATCCCTACCGTTTTGTCTGGTGCAGGCCACTCGTGGGTTTTTTTTTTTTTTTTTTTTTTTTAATATATATATATATATATATATATTTAAAATCTTATTTTTAACTCCTCTTGTCCTATTATGGTCTTAAGAAACTGATGGGTGGGGTGGATGGACTTAAGAAACTGATGGGCCAGGTGGATTTATCACAACATCTCTATCAGCACCGCACAACTTTCGACTACAAGAACTTCTTCTAACAATCTGCATGTGCTTATTGCATTGGCAAGACTCATGTGATGGTAGAGTTGGGCATTGAGTTGAGTTGGACTGAGTTAGGGCTCACCCATCCTGACCTGGTTTTGAAATAAACTCGACGCGAACTTAACTGAACTTGGTATCGAGTCTAGTATGCTTGACCCGATCCATGTTCAAGTCTTGCCTGGACTAATCCGGACCGAGTCCGACCCGGTCACAGGGACCGAGTTGGGTGGGTTGGGTTGGGTTGGGTTGGGTTGGGTTGGGTCAGCACCGAGGTTGGGTCCAGTTGACCTTTTTTTAGAGTTTAAGATTTATGGTTTAAAAATGGCTTAGCCCGTGCTAGCCCGGACGCGCTATAGCCCGTCCGGACACACACGAGCCAATGCATATCAAATACAAGCACTCAGCTCACTTCATTTTGTCTATTTAACCCCACTAGACCCCAATTTCACAAAACTCCTAAATTAGAATACCCTATCATAATGTATTTTCACAAGATTAATATATGAAAATAATGAAATAGAAGTATTCCCTAACACAAAATTATTTTGATTAGTTGATTTGGAGAGTTGAATAGCTATTGAAAGTCGACAGCCAGTGGATGGGCTAGATGGGTGCTGACGAGCTGTTCAGTTAAAATAAGTGGCCAAGCTATTGAGCTGGTGACTGTTGGGTTGGGACCGTCGAGTGAGGAGATGAGGGATGGAGAGATGTCAGGATGGATATATATATATATATATATATATATATATATATATATATATATATATATATAAACACGCTCAACCACACAACGATTTGCACGTGATTACGTGCGGAAGTTAGTATCAATCGTCGGCTAAGGCAGACAGCTTGGATGAGGGTGCTCTTAATTTGAGTTTGGATTGAGTGAAGTTTATTCGGTTCAGATGGGGATGGACGAATAGAGTATGTCGAGTCTGACTTATCCCGTACCCGACTGTGTGATATAGTTCATCATTATCTTTGAAAATGGTAGTGAGATTTCACATGGCACTCGTGCACAACTATCCCACCATCCAAATTGTGGTTCACATTGCATATGGTGCATATCTATAAAATTTCATCAGTAAAGAAATCTTAGTATCCTTCCACAGTCTGGTTAATATTTCCGGTGGTTTGGATTGCTGAACAACGGTGCTATGTGTACTACCTATTTTTAAATGGTGCTTAACTCACAGGAGTCTAATACCAGCTCCACCGTTGTGCTGCTGAGTGCACTCCCGTCCAACGTTTTCACGGATGAGATCCAAGCCGCTCGTCAGGTGGGCCGCACCATACATATTCATCGCCCCCAAAATCAGGTGGGTGCACTCATCTTCATGACATAGGTGTACAAAAAAAAAACGGACGGTTGAACGAATCGACCAATGGTCCCAATTCAACCTAACTAACACGAAATAGTGGCGTCCCAGTAGACGGTCAACATCAACGGTCCACATTCAATTGAAAAATGCAGGCAACTATTAGACCTGTACGATGTTCCAAAGCTGCAAGATCTCCGGTTCATGGTCCATTTAAGGTGTCGCACCACCGTACAAATGGCCTAATCGTCCACATCACCCTATTTTCAGCAGCATGTAAAACACCCACTCTCTGTGAGACCCATCGCGTTGATACGTAAAATCCACTCCGTACATCATGTGAGAGGCATTATTCTCACCGTAAATACGAAAGATCAGCTCAATAGAAAATAAATGCGGCCCACACCAATGAGAATGTTATAAAACTGCTCCTAAACTTCTAAGCTTTAGATCGGGATGCTTTTTGTATTTCTCTTCATCATGGTGAGTCACACCTGATTAACGGGTTTTGATGAAAGACACCCACCATGGTGTCCCACTGAAAACCTATGGTTGGCATCTCATCCCAATTTTTTTCCTGTAGTGTGGCCCAACTAAATTGTAGATTTATATTAATTTTGGTACCATTAGCTAGAATCGATAATATCACATGATGGACGGAGTGGATTTTACGAATATCACATGTGTAAAACAGGTCACCGGTCCGAGAATTGAGTACACGTGCTAGGGTCCTTGGTCCTCAATGTCACTCTCTAATTCCTCCATAAGCAGGGTCACTTTCGTCATTTCATAAGATTCCCACCGTCTGATCTACCTCTTCCTCTCCGACACGTGTAAATCCCTCACTACCCGTCTCCGTCGTTCCACTTCACTTCACGTCGCTGACTCCGTTAAGCATAAAAACTGACGAAATGATTAAATACAGCGGGTGTATCATAAGTTATGATACATCCACCTTTTTACTGACAAATTTTCATACATGTAGAATATCTAATCCGTGTAAAATGTGGGAAAAATCAATTTTATCAAATTCCTGAAAAATAAGGCTGATCCACTAATTCAATGTGCCACCTTACCATTGGCTACCCATGGATTTCAAAATTGCATCAAATCGATGAGTTGATCGGTCAGATATTTATATCCGGTGATCATCACCGTGTGTCCCATCGTTTTCAAGGATTGGATTTTATTTTCATATGTTGGCTGGGAAAAAAATGGCTGCACCATATCTTATGATACACTTGTTATATCTTATCATTTCTCGCATGTGAAAACGATTTTTATGGACCCCACAGTGATATTTTCATGACATCCACTCCGGTCATAATGTACCAAGTTATTCATATAAATATAATCCCAAAAATAAGATAAAACGATGACTCATATGGACCATAAAATCAGGAAGAGTTGGGAGAGGGAGGTGCGTCCTCTCAAGATTTTCTTATGGTGTGGGAATCCTGAGCAATGGATTAGCATGATTTTTATAAGATTTTCCAAAGATGAGTGGTTGTGCATGATACTCGGAGTGGATTCATCATAGAGTCATGGTGGATCCCACATAAGTTATTTGCACCACAATTGTGGTGAATACGTTGCACTTGTCATTTTCGGTATATCTACATCTGCCGCCCACGTATATCTATACTCGTCTAACCTTTTATATATATATATATATATATATATATATATATATATATATATATATATAGGGAAAAGGTACTATGCGCTTGAAAGTAAAGCGGTCGTCCGTGAGGTCGAGCTGGGGTGGGCCCCACTGTAATTCCTTTTGAAGATTCACACCGTCCACCAGATGCACCGCTCCAAGTGGGACCCACACGGCTGGAAATCGACCGTCCACAGAACTCAGGTGGGCCATACCTTCTGAAAACATAAGTATACACATGAAAACATGTAAAATCACTTGGTGGGGTCCACCCGAGACTTGTATACCATCTGAAAAGTGGTATAAAATTACATCCAAGTGAGAAACACATGATGGACGGTGTTGATCATAAAAAAACGTCTCGAAAGGAGGCCATAAGTGGTTTTGAATGTTTGAATGGTGCACTGCCCCTCTACACTTCTGGACGTGGTGTGGCTCACACAAGTCTCGGATGGACATCATTTTTAGCCGTGTGGGTCTGTTCAGGGATGGTGCATCTGACTGAGGGGTAGATGTTCAAACAGCATCACGGTGGAGCCCACCCCAGCTCGACCTCACGGACTATCGCTTTACGCTCGAGCGCATAGTACCTCTTCCTATATATATATATATACATATATATATATATATATATATATATATATATATACACCCAGCTCGACGCTCGAGCGCATAATACCTTTTCCTATATATATATATATATATATATATATATATATATATATATATATATATATATATGAAAAAGTACTATGTGCTCCCGTGAGGTCGAGCTGGGGTGGGCCCCACCGTGATGCCGTTTGAAAATCCACACCGTCCATCAGATGCATAATTCCAGAGGGGGCCCACATGGATGAAAATCAAGTCAATCCGTGACTTTTGTGGGCCACACCACGTACAGAAGTTGAGAGGGGCCGTGCACCATTGAAACATTCAAAACCATTTTTGGGAACCTTTCGAGACGTTTTTTTATAATCAACACCGTCCATCATGTGTGTCCCACTTGAATATAATTTTAGACCAAGTTTCAGGTGGTATCCACAATTCAGGTAGGGCTCACCAAGTGCATTTACATGTTTTTGTATATATACTTATGTTTGCAGATGGTATAGCCCATCTGAATTACATGGACGGCTGATTTTGAGCCGTGTGGGCTCAACTTGGGCTCGCGCATCTGGTGGACGGTATGGATCTTGTGTATATATATATACACTGCCGCCCACCAAGTGCTTTTATATGTGTTTGGCATGTATTCGCATTATTTTAGATGGTATGGCCCACCTGAGTTCTGTATACGGCTGATTTTTGGGATATCCCATAATTTAGAAGGGACCATCAAATGCACGGTGTTGATGATCGACACGCATCCCGATGGGGCCCACACAGCTCGACCCAGCGACGTATAAATATAAGATTCTTAGCTTAAGATCCTTCTCTTTCTCCCTCCAACCCAAACCGTTTTCAGTGCAGAGAGAGAAATAAAAAGGTACGGTTTCTCTCTCTTCCTCTCTCTTTCTCTCTCTCCGGTGTTCTGATCTTCAAACGCCTTTCCGTTTTGTTTTCATTTCAGTTGAGAATTATATGATTTCTTCTGTTCTTGATTTCTGTCTTGTCTGATTCTTCTGAGATCTGTTGTGGATTTTCTTTTCCTAGTTTCCATCCTTCTAATCGCATTTATTTTGATTTTTTGGGATTCTGCTTTGATTTTGGTAGGGTTTAGATGCTGCAATGTTGTGAAGCGTATGGATGGGATTTTCTTTCCTTGTTTTTGTTTGTTTGTTTGTTTTTTTTTTTTTTTCTTTGGGTTTTTGGAGTTTTGAATTTTTGTGTTGTTGTTGATATTGGATTCTGGTTGTAGTTGTTGAGTTGTTTACAATTGTGGAGAGTGTTGAGGTGATAATTGTGAATTGTGTTTGTTTTGTGATGGATGTTGTATTGTTGATAGTTTGCAATTTCTTATGTTGGGTGATCTGTTTTAGCGGAATCGGGATGGATCGGATCATGATTTATGGGTATTTTTAGTAGTGTAACCAAATTGAAGTTGTTATTGTGATTGGAGACGTGGTAGGATGGTTCCTGTAGGGAGAAATTGAAGACGTGTATGTGGTGCGGGGCCCTTCATGGCACATGCGTGCAAGATCCAGACTGTTTATTATGTTTGTTGCACCTTGAACAGGCTCTGGCCCAAAATCAGGCGAGATGGATGGGTAGGAAAAGATGATCAACGGTCTATGTTCAATGCACATGTGGTCTGCTTGATAGATGGGTGTTGATTTTTGGGGTGTGAGCACACCTGATAATTGGTCTAGATCCCTTGGACATGTACCATGTTGGTACATGTGTTCCTAATTGCATTTTTGATCTCTGGTTCTGGTAGAGATGTACCTGTGTTGATTTCTCTTTTGATCTACAGAAATCATAGTTTTCAATTCTGATTTGATGGGCATTTTCATTTGTGACTGTGTCGGAATGTTTCAGCGTTTGGCCATCTCAACGTTCCTTAATGAAAAAAATGCTACAAAAACTATAAAATATAAACAACAGAACAAGTGCTCAAATGGAAACACCTAAAACAACTCAGAAGGATCAAGTCAAATGAAAGGGGATGCTGTTTTCATGATCACCCAACGGGTGCTCTCTGCTGGGAGACTTGATGGAAATAGGGTTCCAACTGGGGCAAGCAGTCTTTATGGCCAACAGATGAAACCGTTGCCTTTCTAATGGATGGGGTATTTTGTGTTGTGGTTTGAATGTTTCATTTTTGATGATTTGTTTGAAACAAAACGGGATTTACTATCATTCCACAAAGCTTTAAAGGGAAAAGTAGTACAAATGGGATCATCTATATACTTCACTGGTCATACACTTCCTTTCCTCTTCTTTTCTTCCTTATTCTTCTTTCTCTCTCTTGAATGAGATGGTATGTGGTCATATCAATGCTCCTCAACTGGGAGAAATTTGATCCTGTTGAATTTGTAGGCAAGTCTAGCTCCATAAGAACCTCGCACTACAACCCAATTTTGTTTGACACACTTCTTTCTCTCTGGTTCTATGAGTAAAGTTATTTTCTTTACTTGTTCGCTTGCAGCTACATAGGACTCAATTATACCACAGTGACTTGAACATATAGATCTTTGTTTGAGTCAAATGAACTCGGTCTTTGTTGTAAACCATGGTTTGCATGATATCTCATCTATCAAGTGCTTCACAATAAAAAAATAAAGGGAATCAATTATAATGAACTATCACCTGGTTGCCTTTTAAAATCCCTGCAATTCTGTAAAGGTTTAGGATGTTATTCCACCTTCAATTGTAATTTGTTAATATGGTTTTCTTGATATGTTTTTTTCCATGCTTTTGCTATCAGTCGCTAACAAACACCTTTGGGGTTTCTTGACTACATGCACAGAGTATGTTCTTCCACTGCCAATCTTCTTCTTCATCCTTGGAGGAAGTTAGTACTCATTGCTGAAGGCAGATTTCTCCTTCATCCATGTCTGATTCCTAGTGGGAAATCTTCTCTTCAATCGTTATCAAATTGATTTTTGTTTCTCATTATGAGATCCATTTACTGTTTTGGACACATCCTCATTTGAAGCATCTAGTGGTGTCACAATCTTTCTTCACCCATTCACTTCATTCCTGTAAGGCAGTTTGACATGCCTCTTTAACAGTCTATAATCTATAATCTTGTTAGAGCTAACCATCCCGGATCTTGGATATGGTTTAAGTTCTTTATAAGACACCGTTAGGACCTTCTGATTCAACACTTTGGTGTACTGGTTCGGGTTGCTAATTCTGAGAACGCATAGGTGCCACTTCAAATAATTCGTCCCTCTGTAGGAGTTGGTGGAATGTGATAAATAGATACCGTAGAATTATGTAGAAGTGAAAAGAAAGAGAAAGAGAGAGAAAGAAAAAGAGATGGAGGAAGGGGATAGAGAGAGAATGAATAAAGGCTGTATGCATCTACTTATCTTTTACATTAAGTAAAAAGAAGCAAATATCCCAGAACTATGCCTCATTGATGATATGACATTTTAATATGAAGCGTACCTAATTGACTAAATAAAGAAAAACATGGACTAAACTCAAGACTAGGTGGGTTGTACCACTGCACGATCCCTTATTTCATTCATCCAGGTGGGCCGTACAGTTATATGACCCACATCCACAATCCTTAACACTCTCCCCCAAGCTGGAGCATTTGTGTTGCTGATGCCTAGCTTGGAATAAATACGTGTACACTGATTGCACCTAAGAGCTTTGATGAACACATCAGTAATTTGACCTCTTGAGACCGAACATACGGCGTGAAAATTTCACCACTAGAACCTTCCTAAATATAAAACGATAGTCAACTTTAATATGTTTGTTTATCTCATCACAAATTGGATTGTTTGCAATTTTGGGAGGCTGCTTGATTATTGCAAAATAACTGTATTTTTAAGCTCCCTGCAAAACCCATTTCCTGCAACAATTTCTTGATCCACATGAGCCCACAAGTGATACGAGCCATTGCCCTATATTCTGCTTCAGCGCTTGATCGGGTTACAACACTTTTTTTTTTTTTTTTTCTCTTTTGAAACTGTGATGATATTCAATTAAAAAAGGCCACAACCTAAAAGTACATATATAGAGATATACACCAAAAAACAACTAAACACTCCCACCCGAAGGACGAGACAAAGAAGCACAAGAGAATCTATGCTTCCGCCCACTCCTATACATAAAGAAAAGCCCTCCTGAGAACATCTGGAACTCCTCTCTTCTTATCCCTGAAGCATTGCTCATTTCTTTCCCCCTAAATAGCCCAAGAAATGGCTAACAAACTTAGCCTCCACCTCCTCTTATCCATTTTTCCTATCCCCCCACCATGCCAAGAAGTAAGAAGAACTTTTATGTGATTGGGGAAAACCCATAGAACCCCAAAGGAGTGAAGAAGAAGACTCCACACCTCCCTCGTAAAGGAGCAATGGATAAACAAATGATCCACATATTCCGCATCTTTATAGCACAACAAACAAATGTTCAGAAGGACCATGTTTCTCTTGCAAGGATTATCAATAGTAAGCACTATTTTCCTCCCTACTAGCCAACCAAAAGCCACCACCTTCAAAGGAGCACCATAACGCCAAAGATGCGCAGTAGAATAACACTTTGCTTCTTACTCTTCCACATGACCAAATTTCCTCCTATAAATGTGTAGTACCCAGTAGTGGACTGCCAATTAATTGGGGAGTGTGTGTGTCCAATTTGTATCAGAATACCTTGTAACTTGAAGATGATTATTCATTTCATATAAAATTTTTTGGCCCGATGTCCTCTAGAATAAGATGCCCGATTTGCCAAAGTTGGCTTCCCATGGAGGTCCCAACGTTTCTCAACATTGTGATTTGTAAGCCATAGTGAGTACACTTTCTAGATCCATGACCTCCTCCTGCATCACTACAACTGCCTTGATCATCTTCATTACTTTTGCCTCCTCCTTGATTACCTTGACAATTGTCTTCACCACTTCCATCTCATCCAACGAATGAAGCCAAAGCAAAATTATCACTGACTTCACCCACAAAGCTAAGAGATACACGTTGAAGGTGAGCATAAACTTCATTTAGAGATGGAGCATTCTTGCCACCTAAGATCCGTGCATGCATTGGCTCATATTCTAGTTTTAAGCTAGATATGAATTTAGCCATACAGAACTCCTCACGTTGATTACTAGTGAGTGGCTGATACACATTTAGTTCTTCCCAGTTCCCACATTCCATTGAGCTTCAAATAATATTCACCAAGAGACTTATCTCCTTATTGGTATGCAAAAATCTCTTTAAATGACTGATATGTATGAGAGATGTTTTATCAGATCAGTACGCACATCTCTCATAACTTATCCTACATCTCCTTTGCAATATCTAGAAATATTACATTCCCACTAGCAAGTTTTTTCATATTGTTCCACTGCCAATCATGATATGAGCATTTTCTTGAATCTATTGGTTGTATATGTTATTACCTTCATCTGGTTTCTCCATATGGTCATATATGTTAATATACCTTCGTCTGTAAAAAACACTTGAATTGATTTAGACCACTAGAGGTAATTTGCTCAATTTAATTTTATAGAGGTTGTTTGAACCCGTAGAAAGTTAGATGGATTTAGGAACACAAATCTTTGATCACCCTTCATATCATTAGAAGGCGAAATTAAAGAGAAGTGCCAACATGAATGAGGGCTGACTCTTCTAAATCTAAAAATGCTCTAATTGCACTCTCCACATGATGTACACACCACAATTGATGAAACAATTAACCCACATGTTCCAATCGAACATGAGAGGAGTGATGATCACAAACACAACATTCACCCTCTCACACGTGGACCATTCTAAATCTAAAAATGCTCTAATTGCATGCTCCACATGATGTACACACCACACTTGATGAAACAATTAGCCCACATGTTCCAATTGAACATGAGAGGAGTGATGATCACAAACACAACATTCAACCTCTCACACGTGGACCATCACATAGGCCTGACACACAAAGAAAAAGAAGAAACCCTTGGTTTCTTCAAAAACTTTCAGCAGAAAGGAGATATGAAGAGCAAAGAGGAAAAGAAATAAAAAAGAATTTATGAGATAGAAGAGAAGAAAGTGGTGTAAATTAGACTAAAATATGCTCCATACCATGTAGAATTACAAGAAGTGAAAAGAAATAGAAAAGATTAAGAGAAAGCTAAAGAGAAACATGGATTAAACACAAGACTAGGTGGGCCATACCACTGTAACATTCCTTATTTCATTCATCCAAGTGGGTTGTACAATTGTGATTCATAGTCAGCAACGGAGACCATTCACAGTTGTATGGCCCAAATCCAGTCATTAACAGAGGCCATTTGTGGTTTCCTACAGTTTAACATTAATCTCATTCAATATTCATCTCCTTCCATGTATTGATTGCTCTTTGCCAGGTTTGAGGTTAAGCTTCCATCTGGTTACGCCAAATAATTCATCATCCTTCCAAAACTGGCTCCACCAAATAAGGGCAGATCCATTTGGCCGTTGAAGCTACACTTTGCTTTCTTTGTTACTTCTTTCCATCCAATGAAGCTATCAAGAGTTGCAACCCGATGAAGAAATAACTCCAGATTTTTTTTTTTTTTTTTTGGTAGAAGTCTTGAACCATAGGCTTTACTCCTTGAATCTGATTCTTTGTTCATGTGCAAACTATAATCCAACGGATTTGGCGAAAGTTCTTTCCCTCTTATCTCGGTGGTATGGTTGATATGGTGTATGATCCATCCAGTCTCTTACCAAGGGCTAGGGTAGGGGATGGGTCACGTGCAACACACATGTAGAGAGTGGGGGAGAGAGAGAGATGGAGGGGAAGGGTTGCGGTACAAATAGAAGCACATATATGCAAAGGAAAAAAAAAAGAAAAAAAAGAAGAGAAGGGTCAAAGGTGGACAACCCATTCCAACTATTCTGAATCTATGGCCCATTCAAGCTTTAAATCTCCATCATTTTGGTCTGATGTGCCAAAATGAGCCTGGGCAACAGATGCATGGGGTGGATTTCACACACCTTTCACTGCGGGCTACTTAGAGCCCTTCTCACATAGGCTCCTTAATGCTTTGTCTTCATGAGCTCTACATGCAAGAGAGGAAGCGGGTGCGAGCTACTCCTAGGAAGGAATTTGCCCTTGGTTGAAGGGCTACACTAGGAAAAAAGCAAAGCTTTTGTCCCTCCTGACAACTAATTAGAGGGGTAAAATTGTCCAAATTCTGCTCGAGTTATATATAATATAGATGAATGATCAACTGCTGGGTCTTGTTGGTTGGTCTTGTTGCAGTGTTTTCTAAACCATATAGTTGACTTTTGGATGTTTGATTGAAACTTCACTTCACCTTCATTATTGGCATTATGTCTTTCTGCTTTTGACTCGATGGACGTTGCCAATTGCATTATGTCTTTCTGCTTCTGACTCAATGGAAGTTGCCAATTGCTTGAGGTGATCTTCCAAACTCATGTCTCTTTGTTCTTTTACCTGATCAATCCTTTGTTCCAACCCATCAAATTGTGATTATGTCTATCTAACCATTCAGTCATATCATAGATGACTTCGTCTGTTGCTAATTGATCATCTTTTCTCAAAATTCTCTCCTATTTCTGGCCATCATGACAAGCCAAATCTTCCCCTTTGTGTTGAATTGATGAAATGCCTCATTTTATCTTGATGATCAATTGATATTGTATAAATCCTACTGTTAAATCGTGGTGATCCATCAACCTGGTGTAGATTTGTTTTTAGGATTAATTGATTAAGTTCATAATATGGAACTTGCTCTGATGCTAATTTGTTGTAAGCAGTGATTACTGGTTGGTCATGATCCTTCTTAGTTACTGCACAAGTTGGATAGTATCACATCAATCCCATTTTGAGAAATTACTTCTCAAGTTGTTAAGAATCATCCCAGTGCCCAAAGTTAAAAAATTGCTGGTTGGTTACAATCAGCCCCTAAACTTAGATTTTAATTTTTAGAACACAACTGGAGTAAATTGTAAAAAATAAAAAAATAACATCACAACTTCTGATCTTAGTTACTGCACTGTATCACATCAATCTCATATTGAGAAATTACTTCTCAAGTTGTAAAGAATCATCCCAGTGCCCAAAGTTTAAAAATAACTTTGAAAATTATATGCAAAACGTCCAATAGATGGATTTTATACCACTGCTCAACCCATAGTTTTATTCTTTGACATGCTCTAGTCCCTAACTAGCTCCTACTTCAGCTATCTAAAACAAAACGTAATTAATTAACCTACAGGACTTACTAAGTTAGTCTGCTATCATGACCAAGTTCTTTACTCAAAAGAGGCCCAGTAAGCTCCTGTGCTTCCTCTTCTTTCTATTTTTGTTTATTGCACAACACCCAGGTTCTCACTTTCTTGAGGTGACAATATGGTATAAAAATAATGGTTATGTTATGGCCGGAAACTCCATTATGTAAAGGAATGGTTACCCCCATTACGTGATAAGGTCCGAATCAGTCTGCCATGAAAAAAAAGGTCTGTAGCCAACATGCAGTTACAAGCCAATAAAAACATAAGGGCTCATTTTGAAAATTAATAGTTAAAAAAATTCTCTCGTTTTCCATTTCTTTATTCATTTCAACCATGAAAGAAGTTTAGAAACCAAGTTTAAACTAGAGATAGGACTATTTTGAGGATCAAAACACAAAAATTGAGTGGGATTTGATGAACTAAAGTGGAGTGGACCATTTGGGGAATTTCGGAAAGGGTAAACTATCACTTTTCTTCCCCCTTTACCAAGCTTTTTCCCTTGTGTTCAATAGGGCCTATTGGTTGACTTTCAGCAGGTCAAGTTGACACTTCTGGACAAACATTCATGCCAAAGAATGGCCTGCTACACCATCAAATACATGTCCAAAACCAAAAAAGAATTACACGTTTAGGATCTTGACATTTTTTTGAAAAGGACTTTACCAATAATTTTTCAGATTTTTTTCCCAAGGAAAAAGTTTCAGCTGTTACAGGGCTATATTGGCTGGTATGGGACTGTATTGTCTCAGCTAGCAAGCTGGCTGATACGTGGCCATTACCATTATGTGATACCTTGGGTGACATTATCACATATAATGACGGCATCATTTCAGGCAATAAAATCTTGCTTTTGGGATATATTCCCTCTTTCTTCTTTCCTTCTTTCTTCTTCATTTCTTCTTTCCTCCATTTTTCTTTCCTTTCGGTGAAGATGGTTTGCAGCTCTACTTCATCTCCTTGGTGGACCAACTTTGTGAAAAATTGGGGTATATCAATTTTTTTTTTTTTTTTTTTTTGAGAGGTGTATATCAAACATTTTTTCCTCTAAATTTCTACTCTTAGTATTTAATCTTTCGTCAAACCTATAAAAAGTTTCTAACCTAATAACTTTTTTGTCTTAACCACTAATGAAGTTTTGATGTCCAACATAACCTGAAAAGAAACCCAAAAAATTCCAAATTTGTCCCTTCAAGAGCAAGTCATATAGCATTTGGGGGAAAGGTCTTTCATCTGATGGAAGTGATGATATGTCATCATCTATCCCTTTAAACTCTTTGTTGTCAGCCTGTTTTGCTTTTCTTTCTATTCACCGTTCAAAAAAGAGAACAAAGGTTCATAGTAGTGATTACAACAATTTAGGGATCTTTCATCACAAAGCTCCTGTGGAATTTGTGTACGTGAGCACCATTGGAATTTTCTTGGTGATTTATTTTCGTTAGCGAAACTGAGGTGGATCATTTCGTTTGCATACTTCTTAGAGATTCAAACTTTTGTCCATAATAGAGGTTCTAGAAGTTGCTTGAGGTTGTATGAGGTTTTCTTTTCTTTATTTCTTTCTTTCTTTCTTTCTTTCTTCCTCTTCTTCTTTTTTGTGTTAAACTTTGGGAGAAACTGAAACTGATATATGCTACCGTCATTGATCAACGAGCACCGCTGGAATAAAGTCTTATTCATAGTTCTTTCATGCCCATCTAGCTGTTATGAATTAGTTTAGAATGCTTTCTATCATAGGAAGTTTCCTATGGTTTGTGTTAAAATGGGAAATTGGGGGAGTTGCAAATTAGGCAAGGCTAATAAGGATGTAAACTCTATTAGAATGGTAGTTGTGGATGGTAAAAGCTTAGAAGATGCATGGTTTAGAGATAAATGGATGAAGATGAAAAAGAAGAAAAGAAGGAATGCAGGCATGGTGAAACACATTGAAGGAGGAGAGAAGTGGAGAAAAATCCAAAAGAGAGAAGTCATTACGAAGGGAAAAGATTCTGTGCACAGAATGCACTAAGAATCCACGTACACATTTCTCCCACCATCAAGTAATGATGGGTGGGAACATTAAATGAAATTCAAAGTGGGTTTTGAAATTTCAAAATTTGTGCTTTTTCCCACCAATTGTCTTTTAGTGGTGGAATATATATGTGGATCCACTCTTGGTGATGTGTCATTCCTCTCAGTCAACTTATTCACTAACGTCCTATGCGGCCTTTGCTTCAGAGCCTCCTATATTGCCCTAAACTAAGTTACGAAAGGATCCGTGCGAGTAAATGAGGCAAAGAATCAATCAATTTGACCCAATTCCCTGGAGTCGACCACAACTTGGGGAGAGCCTTGTGATGGTTAGCCATCTAGCATGGTGTAGAGAGCACTTGTAACCTGCGCTTGTGAATTGAAGTCCACCAGCATCCCCTTTTGCCCTCCCTCAATTACTAGGGCTTCCTTTTTTCTGCCTATTGGTGTTTTTTGCTCAAAAAAAGAAAAAAGAAAAAAAGAAAAGTAAAGAATGTAGGGAAAAAGGCAGGTGCTGTTGCAAGTGGTGGTCCCCTTAAGAGGAAATCAAAAAAAAATTATTGAAGAGAATCTTATCCGAACTACAATATAACTCTTTGCAGCTTTATTAATCTTGATCTTTTGGAGTTTCCTTTTCTCATTTTTTTTCACCATTATCAAAATTGAAATTGACACAGAGCTTGGTCTCTGTTCGAGTACTTAGTCAAAAAATGCAACATAGGCTAACCCATAGTTGATGTTGCATTAACACGTAGAATATATATTTAAAGTAAAAAAGGCACTTTCGAAAATTGCTACCAAGCTCATACGGTTGACTTTATTTAAAAATGAGTTTTAAAGCCAAGATCTTTTCCCCACTAAAGGAAGGTGAGTTTGTATGTAATTGATATTCAGGAAAGCAAGTAACCAGCTGTGTATGAATCCAAGCATCAAAATTAAACCATGCTTTAACTTAACCATTCCATTAACCTTATCTGAAATAAAAACTTTGATTCAGGAGAGATGAATCAAAGAAACATACCTTACACATATTTGAAGTTTCAGATATGATTTTTTAAATGATTTTTTGCTTTAAAATAGCAAACGAAAAAAAGGAAGAAAAAAATCGTAAAATTGTCAGAAATCAGAAACAGCTAGGATTTTGAAAATCTTGTGATGCTATTGTGATTTTATCCTTTGGTTAATTATTTGCGAAAGTATTGCGAGATCTTTAAAATCTCAATGATATTTTTCACAATGCTTAGAACCCCATCCATCATCTTGGCCCATCTTTAGTTGTACCTCCTTGGCTTTAGCAACAATTGTTGAGGGTCCACCTGTCAGACAGTCCTGATCATCACTAGACTCCAAGGCAGGTTAGTAGTTTCTTATCTTTGTTTGGTCATGGTCCGCAGCTGTTGTTGTGGTCCCCATCTCACCTTTAGACCTCGAATGGTCAGTTCAGACTGTTGGAGCATGATCGACACATTCCATTAGTTAGGTCTATTATCAATTTGGTTGTCTATCAGTCTGTTGAATTGTTTTCTGATCTGTTCGTAGATCCCTTCATTGGTCCTTATCCGGTTGTTGATCCATCATAATGTCCGTTAAGCCATTGTTTTGGTCACTCTAGCTTTTGATGTATCAGTAGATCCATCTATAGATTCATCCATGGACGCTTTGATGCAGGACAATTAACCACTTGCTCTAAAAGCTCGAACTGATAGAGCTTGGCAAATTAATCCCTTTATCTCATAGCCCAGGCCCCAAATCCATGGGTTAGGTCTTTGGCCGAACCCTCCTCGTTGGCCTCAAATCCATGGGTTTCACCTCACACGAGCCACCCGCCTCACACCGGCCCTAAATCCATTGGTTCCACGGGCCACCCACCTTGAGTGTGCCCCTGCATCCCACAGGCCACCCCACTCGAGCCCGGTGTGAAAATACCCTCGCATTAATCACCTCTGGTGAGGAGTCTTGAACACGAGACCTCCTGCTCTGATGCCAATTTGATGCAGGACAATTAACCACTTGATTTAAAAACTCAAATTGATAGAGCATGACAAATTAATTCCTTTATCTCATAGCTCATGCCCCAAATCCATATGTTAGGTTATTGGCTGAACCCTCCTCGTGGGCCCCAAATCCATGGGTTCCACCTCACAAGAGCCACCCGCCTCACACGGGCTCCAAATCCATGGGTTCTGCGGGCCACCCACCTCGAGTGTGCCCCTGCATCCTACAGGCCACCCCACTCGAGCCCGATGTGAAAATGCCCCCGCATTATGCTTCCTTCGGTTCTATTGTTGATTTCTCTTGTATTTCTTCATCCTATGACTGGTATTTTTTTTTTTGGTGAATGACTTCCAGATGAGCTTCTTCCTGCATCATGAATGATGCTTTGACCGTTTATCCATGGTTTCCCAAGAAGCTGGTAATGGTCAATTGATCTGACACCGCTTCACAGCTTTGGAAGAGTTCTCCAAAGGAATGCATTAAAGGGTTTTGTTTAGTTGATGTTAATCAGACTTTGAATGATATCACAGTGTGCACAATTTCAGTACTGCTGCTTTGGGGTGAAGTTCTTACAACTGTTTCCGTTGATTACCACTCGGAGGCCTTCCCATATACAAGACATTTAGTCCTAAATAGATCACCCTGTGAACAGTTTTTCCTGTCATCAAATCCATTCGAAGGAGGCTAACTTACTCTAACATTGAAACTAATTTAGGATAGTTAATCTAAGCACTATGCCCAAGTGATGAAAATGAAGTTTCTAATAGACTGTTGCTTGCTTAATAGTTCCTTTTCCCCTACAAAAACTAAATAGATGAAATAATCTAGTAGGATGCAATACTGATTGGATATCTTTATCGTAGCCGCTCTTGGGCGACTCACAACTTCCTAGTCTCCTGGCATCTTATTTTAACACATACTTGACAAGAGACCTCCTAACAAGTAACAACATGGATGGAATTTTGATCCACTAGTTTCCAAGTAATCTTTCCTAACAATTTCCTCATCTTTGCTAAGCTAATGTTCGTGACATCTATTGTAAAGAACTTCTTTGGCCACCTTGCTTGACACACCACATGGTATAACTGTGTAGGCTCTTTAGGCAGATCTCCTTTTGTTGAAGAGTTATTGTTTATCCTCAGCAGTGCCACTTCCAAAGCAGGGGGTCTCCTCATTGGCACCCTTTATGCACTACAAAAAACTTTCTTTTTTTGCTTGCCCCACCATGGGCTTTCCAAAGCATATGGCTCCCTTGAGTCGCCTCTCTTGCACCCTGGATGTTGGCACTGGCTTCCACCTTAACTCATCCTTATGCCACGAGAGATGCAAAACACCCTACACCTCAAGCTTTGAGATATAAAATAACTCATCACCACTTTCGACCATATTATGATCAACAGTCTTCTTCTTCTATCTGTAAATGACCCCCAATCCACTAAAGCAAACAGATAACCAAAATCAATTGCCTCTTGCAATCGATCTCTAGCCCAAGACTGATAAAGGTTTAAACACCACTAACTTGGTACTTTTTTAATGAAAATATAGAAGCCCACAAAGGGTGAATGAAGCATGTAGAGAACACATGAGAACAAACTTGCATTGAAGAAGGGGAAACAATCACTAATGATAAAGAGAGATCCCTCTGTTACAACTTAGGGCCTGTTTTCTTTTGCTATCTTTACTCATTTCTAGGTCATTTTGATTCCTAAAACACTATTTCTCAACTTAAATGCTTTTACCTTGTTTAGTTAATTTTTTTTAAAGAAGCAATTATGGGAATGGCAATTTTTTTTTTTTTTTTGGAAGTAACCTTCAGACATTTTTCTAGATGCAAACGTGGTTAGAGGGGGCTGGAATACATGTTAGACCTACATGTATACAACAACACACATGTTAGAAATCTAGGTCATTCATTAGGTAGGGTGCACTTTGAACATGCCATACACAAAAAGCTAGGGTTGCACATTTATCAAGTGAGCCAAACATGTACTTTGAATATCGACTGTTGGAATTCTTTTGACGGGCCATTTTTCTTTACAAGTTTGATGTCTGATTAGTGAACAACATAATTTTTTGTCCATGGCATCACTTTGTACCCTGCATGTCAACATCTCTGTTGTTCACTTGATCTCTAACAGGTGTCCCTAGTGTTTTCAATATTGACGATATCAGCCGGTATATCCCACAATATATCATGTATCCCAGTTGGGCGATATGAAACCCAAGGTAGTATATGAAATTCTTCGTATCGCAGAAGATATCGTCTGATATCACAATGTATCACATAATATCGCGGATATCGCAAAACATCATGAGATATTGCGACCAATCCTTTCTATAAAATTCTCGATATCGGTTGATATTGCACAACTAATATCTCATGACTGATATCGCATAGAAATGTGGGAAGTCCCAGGCTTTCTTCAGAAAATTCAAAAAAACTCATTCTAAATCTCTTTTTCTTTATCTCTCCACTTCAAACTAGAAATGTGGATTTCGACCCTTTTTGAATCTCTTTGAAGGCAAACACAAATTTTGAGTCAGAATTAAGATCCAGTCTGATTTGGGGCCATTTCGATCCGGGGAGCATTTTTGAGTTTTCTTCTTCTGTTTTTTGTTTTTTTTTTTTTTTTTTTTTTTTTTTTTTTTTTTTTTTTTTGCTGTGAAATCATGTGAAATCAATGTCAGATGGTTAGAAATCCATGATTCTTCATGTTATGCATGAAAAATCATGGGTTTAGAATTTCGATTTCAAGATTTGGGGGAGATGAATCGATTTGTGGAAAATTGAGGAAAAATTGAAAAATTTCCAATTTCTTCTAAATCGGTTGCAATCTTTTTGTTCAAACATGAAATCAAACATGTATGTAACATAATTTACTGATTCTTGACACTTTCGAGGATTTTTTTTTTTTTTTTGTCAAAATTTTACTTCAATCATTGGTTAATTGCCCCCCATTTCAGAGATTTAGGAGTGTTTGATGAAATCATCATCACATACACTAATTTTTGGATTTTGGGGAAGATTGACCGATTTGCGGAAAATTAGTCAGAAAATTCGAAATTTTTCTATAAGTTCCCAAATCAGTTGCAATCTTAGTGTCCAAAAAGGAAATCAAACGTGTGTAACCTGATCTAATGATTCTTGATAATTTAGGGTTTTTTCAGATTTTTTTTTTTAATTGATTTTTTTTTTTCGAAATTCTACTTCGATCAGTGGTCAATTGGCCCTCATTTCAGAGTATTTTTTATATAAAAAATCCACTCCTAGTATATGCACAAGTCTATGTGGGTCTAAGCCACAGCCATGCACATCATTCAAATGCATATTTCTGATTTTATACTTCTTTTGCTTTTGAATGTATTGCTTGTGTTTCTATACATGTCTTCTTGCATTTGTAAATTATATGAATTCACTTTTGAATATACTTGCATCAGTTTAGTCAATTTACACAGATTAGGATCCTATACAGAGGAAACTTGTTACGTGCATTTTTTTTTTTGGGGGGGGGGGTGATGTTTTGATTTCTAAGTGTGTATTGATGTCTTTTTTAACAATTTCTGAAGTTTCATTGAAAAATACGACCAATTTCCCAATGTTTCCTTCCTTGTGTTTCCCAACAACAGCGATCATTATGCGACAAAAATGACATATCTCATGCGACAACTAATATGTATCTGTATCACGAGGGTGTGATACATTACACGATAACAATATGGAAAACATTGCAGGTTCTATCTTTACATGAAATGGCCTGTGCATACTACTATTTGAAAAGGTTCCTCTACCATTTGGTCAGCCAAAGGGCTGGAAATTACATTTTGATTTTCTGGCAGAGTATGATGCTTGATATCCATGCAATGCTTACCACCATAAGAAACTTATAATGGACTGCACATGGGGTCCACTTGGTTGCGTATGTTGTCCAACCTATCTTGGAGGATCGACCCATCGTGAAAGTTGGATCTGCTGACAAATCAAGCTTATCCAACAATATGACGTGAGCTACAATGTGAACTAGGAGGTGCATGGATGGATGCCCATTTTTTTTTCTATGGTGGGACCCACCAACGATTGTATAGGCCTGGTTTTTGGGGAATCCCATCATCATTGTGGTGCTTATGCAATGCATGGATTGGATGGCATATACCCAACATGGTGGGCCCCACCCAAGAAAAAAAGGACAAACCTCCAAAAACATCCAAATTCATGTGGTGGCTATACAATGGTTGGATTGGCCTGAATTTTTCTCATGTATGTTTTAACTAACATGTCTTTTGGGAATCAATTTTGAATGATCAAATTTTCAATAAACAATTCAAGGGGAATTATTTATTGTGAATAAATTCTGTTGGAGGTCTAAACAACAGAGATGCCAGATTGTAGATTTATCACTGAAGTGTGCTAGGAAACATTTCTACCTTAGAGAAGTAAATTCACGATTCTCTCTATGTTGTTAAGTAGTTTCTCATCAAGTTTGTGTTGAAGTAGATACTTTTGGATATTGAAGTTGCTATCAGATGTAGGATACTTTTGGATAATGAAGTAGGACACCATAACATTAGGCACAATGTTTCGTTTTGGGTTTCTACTCTCCTCTCTTCTGCGTATCTACTCGTGTGTTTTGCTATATCCATGTTGCTTCTTACTAGATTTCCACTGCTGTCTGATACTATTGGATAACCAATGCTAGCTTCTTCATGTTCCATCAAAACATGTCTTCCAATTCTGCTTACGTTATAAAAAAATCTTTTAGTTCTGTTTGTACTTGTGCAATCGCTTCAAGATATGAGAAACCCTTTCATTTTGTATCTTCTGTTCACTCAAGAGATTCTTGTGCCGACTTGGGATGCAAATGGGCCAGCTCTGGGTTGGTTTTGGGCCGGATTTAAAACTGATTGGGCCTGAGTGTAATGAGAATCTTGATTTTGCTAACACAGGCATGGGCTATTTGCAATCCTAGTGCTGACCGTTTACGAACTGATTGTTCAGTTCTCTACATATTGCTTGTGATTTCATACGTTGGCTCTGATTTCTTACGATGTGGTTGCTTTGCTTTGATGCAGCTACTGTTGTGGCTATTGAATCATGAGTCTAGCATGTATCGTTTGCCACAGCGTGGACAGTCCGTCACAGTCTTTCCGAAGCTACTCTGTCTCAAGTTCAGACAATGAGGGGCGATGCTCCACAATTGTCAACTGCTTGAGTAGGAAGGTATCCATTCCGTCAGATGCAGCAAACACCGCGATGACGTCCAAGGTGACCCCCATTATGGCAAATGGTCAAGGTATTGCAGGGCCCCCACGACTCGTTCGAAGCCGTGCTGTGAGAAGGGACATTGTAAGAGACTGGAACTTTGACGAAGTTCTGGTAGGCGGTTAGGAGATTTGGAATTCTCAGAAAGTGGAGGCTAGATAGGTCTTGGAATTGCATTGGGTTTAAAGAGTGTCAGAACTGTGCATATTTCTCTTTCTTTTCACTGCTACGCTTTTCAGGATAAGGTTTCGTTTGTAGTGTGCGTCTTTCAGTCTTTATTTTGTGTTATTATTATCATTCTTCTTTCTCCAGATTGGATAAAGGTTGATGGTGGAAGATTTTTTTTTATTCTTAGGAAGGCTATGACAGCTGCACGTCTGCAATTGTGTCAAAGCCAAGTGCCCCACATGTGCTGACGTTGCACACGTGTGAGATCCAAGACATTCATCCAGACTGGAGATGTGGTGAATGTGCCCTATGATGAAATAATCAGGCTAGCCCACTCATTAGGTGCAGCGCACATTTAACATCAACTGTGAATTGTTGGTTATCCTTCCAAGTCTTTCTTGTACATGTTTGTCCCACCTGATGATTGGACCAGCCCCGAATTTTTTCGGGCATAGGAACATTAACTCTGTAATCCAAGTGATGAATTACTCTGATCGTGCACACGTGTGCCATGTCAGCACGTCTGTGGCACTTGTGTTTGGAGAGTGCAGAAGCGTGGCTGTAAATAGCAGCATTCGGCTTTTTCTTAAGAATAGAAATTGTACAGGAGCTGCAGCGGGAAATTTTAACTCTTTTGTGATGCTCAATTGTTTTGTAGACTTGAATCCTTTCTAGATGAGAACTTATGTGCAGAATTTCTGGTTCCTAAGGCTGTTGATGGTTTATTGGAAAACAAGTGCAGAATGCGGTGGGTGGTTGTAGTTTGAGAATAGCTACAGTCCTGAATGTTCCGTGAAGCGTGTTCCCTCACCATAAATGTGGCAAATGTCTTTGCCAATCAGGGCCATTGATTTGGTGCAGCATCACATGGAAATGGTAGTGAGTAGATGATCCTTTATTACCTAATTGTTTGGTTATTGTGAGTTTTGGCTATTGAATGAAGTATGCATTTATGGGCCATTGGTAGTTCGGTTGCCTTGATGTATGGGTATGAGCCATCGACATTATGGTCCATCAAATCAATGGTCGTGATCAGTGCAGACAAGTGCCATCCTAAAGATGTTTCGTGTCCCTGATGTAACTCCAAATGTCATAAGCGGGCGTAAATGGCCAGTTCCATCATGAATCCCTCATAACCGCTCATCTTTTTGAGGAATATATACGGGACTTCTGGTTACATTATAGTGCCGGACGGACGAATAACCTGGATCTTGTGGATGTCTGCAACATCAGCAGGTGCCATGTGCTTGTTTTGTGTATGATGTGTGGCTGGAAATATCAAATTTCCTTTGGCATGTTTCAGTGCCAATGGTCGGCTCAAACAATCATCGGTGGAGTAGAGCCCAGGTCTCGAGCTGGAAGCAGCTGGAATATCATTTCCAAATAGGAATTAATCACTCTTGATTGTGTAACAAGACAGTCCACTTGCATTTCCTTTTGCTAATGTGTATCACATGGTTCCTTGATCCTGCATGTTGATTTTATGGGCCACACACTCTGGACGCTCCACAGACCAAGAGTTCAATTGATGTCGAAATAGAATGTTATTTGTCCAGCAGTACTGGTCCACATTGAACCAAGAAAAGGCCAGATATTGGATGGTTACCATCTTCCAATATGAGGGATTTTGGGTGCATGGACAGACCAGAATAGCATTAACTGAAAATCTGTAACTAAATAAACTGTCTGGGGACTGAATGATACCTTAGAAACACGAATTGCTAGTTGGGTGGAGTGGCTCGCTGTCCTTAAAAAAATGCGATGAGGGTCAGTCCTTTGCATCTAATGTCAATTAGTTAGAGACTAGGTCCGGTTTGTACTCACCCTTGGGATTGGAACATGATATTATCGCCCAATAAATGAGTATTATGATGGTCTAGCAGTGAATATGGGCCATGGGCGGCCTGTCCCCATAAATTTTAAAACTGTTTGATCAGAAAAAAAAAAAAAAAAAAGATTACTTATTATCATCTTGTTTTAGGGATTTTTACCACAACATTTCTGAGAAAATTATATTTTACGATGATTAGAAAGTACATATAGGCACTTTTCAAGCGACGAAATTATATATATAAAAAATACCCTCATTTATTTTCTTTCAAAAGTAGTAAAAGTCAAGACTTGTGCGGCCCACACGGTATATGTACCCGTCCAAATGTATGGACCCTACTATGGTGATGACATGGAACCAAATATCAGGCTGATCAGATCATCATGTGGGCTGCACTTGAATTTGGATATTTCGAATGATGTATATTATTTTGTTTATGAATTGGCCCATCTTATAATTGGATCTAACATAGTTTTAGTTCGTATAATAATAATGTTGGTGTGCATCCACTGAAATCGGATTGCGTACTGAGTTACTCAGTACGCTTTTATTGTACTAAGTAAACTCAGTTGGCCCCATTGTGAATGTGTATGGTTTATCCACACCGTACATCCATTTATACTAATAATTTTAGGGGTTGATCCCAAAATTTATGTAAATCCAAAGCTCAAATGGACCATTACACAGAAAACAGTGTGGAATTGATTGCTTCTCTAGGTGCAAAGTAATTTTTATTTGTCATCCAACCTGTTCATAAGATCACAAAGACATGGATGAAGAGAAATCACAAACATCAGCTTGATCCAAAACTTCTTTGGCCTTCAAAAAATTTTCAATGGTAGAGGTTCAATAAAACTGTTTCCTGTGGTGTGGTCCACGTGAGATTTTAATTTGCTTAAATTTTGGGATCAAGCACTAAAATTATCTGTTAACATGGATTAACGGAGTGGATAAAATAAATAAATAACAGTGGACCCCACACAGTTTACTCAGTATGCTAAGTGTACTGAGTTACTCAGTACGCAATCCGCTTCCGCATCCATTGGATGGTTAGATGATTTTGGGCCCAACAATTCTTGATTCTCCATTGTTGTAAATAAAATACAAAGGAGTGCAGCAGTGTAATTTCTCCTCTAAAAGTACCACCCACGAATATCAGTTCCTTGATGCTCTATTTGGTAAAATCCAACTCTTAGAGGAATTTTGTAGTAAAAGCTGCCAGTAAAAACTGCCTTACTTTATCTACAGGATGAATTAACCATTAGCGTACTGATTTGTTCATGTTATTTGTCAATCACGTGAGTCCAGGTGTTATGTAGTTGGTTAAACCTTTAGAAGCTGAAAACTAAAGACAAGAGATGACGTGGAGCATCAAGGAGCAAAGAATAGGTAAATGAGGTGCCTTGATGATCTTAACTTTGACCCAAAACAACCCTAAACCTCTAAATGATCACAACTTAATTGATAAACCTTGTTTAATCATCCCTTAGCATTAGGAACTTAATTGGAACATGATAAGTAATACTAGAAGATGTATTAAGTTGTTGTGAAATTATATGCCCAAAACAATAGTTTTCTAGTAGTTCTCGATTCCATCAATAGGCTATCGTTGAGACTTGGTGGAATCGAAGTACCACTCCATCCAATTGAAGAATTAGTCCATCAACTAAACAGAGATAATTCTAGATTTTCTCGATGGGATCGACAGAGGGTTCGATCCTATTGAAGGGCCTTCGATGCCATTGAAGGCCCTTTTGATTCTATCAACAGATCCATTAACTGGCCATTGCAAAATGATTTCTTATAAAATGACATTCGGTTTGTAGAAAAAATGATGAGTTTTTAGTGTAATAGAAGCCTAGGAGATTCCATGTTCATATCCCTCATCCCAAGCCTCAAAATCAAAGAATTTCAAGTCATTTTCCTTGAGATTACCACTCTAATGAGGATTCCAACCTCTACCTTGAAGATGTGCTTGAACTCCACTATTTTCTAAAGATTAGATTTAATTTCTATTGACATATCAATTTGTTAGTGCACTTATTTATGCACCTTGTTTATCAATCACGTGAGTCCATGTGCCATGTAGTCGGTTAAGCTTCTGAAAGTTGAAGACCGAAGATACAATAGGACATGAGCATTAAGGAGCAAATAACAGGTAAATGAAGTGCCTTAGGGCTTGTTTGATTTTTCATGTAAAAGGTAATTACCTGGTAAATGGGTAATAATTACTTACGCAAGTAATCACCGCGTCGGCTTAACTTTTCAGCACTAGAACCGAGGATGGTTGCCAAATGAATGTAGGGTCCATTGTAATGTATGTGGCATATTCACACTGTTCATCATATATGTTAGCCTTAGTTAGGGCATTAACCCAAAAATGAGGCAGATCCAAAGCTCCAGTGGACCACACCACATGAAACAGTGGAAATCGGATGCTTACCGTATAAAAATTTGTGTGGCCCTTGGAAGTTTTGGATGAAGCTGATATTTGTGTTTACCCCTTATCAATGTTTTTATGACTTCATGAATATGTTAGATGACAAATAAACATCAATGTGGGCCCAATGAACAAAATAACTTTTAATGGTGGACGTTTAAGGCCATTGTTTCCTGTGACATGGGCCACTTGAGCGTTGCATCTGTGTTAATTTTGGACTTAGGCCCTAAAATCTTCTGATAAAACAGATGGACGGTGTGGATATGTCATGCACATCACAATGGGGTCCACAAATTTAAGTCAGCTTTTTTGGACCAATTCTCGAGACAAAAATACACTTGAAATTTCAAACAGAGTAAAAAGGTAATAATGAACTTTTTCCCGGGTATTTCCTTGATACATGAAAAATCAAACAACCCCTTAGTGACCCTAACCCTCGACCCAAAACAACTAAACCTCTAGATGATCCTAGCTTAATAGGTAAACCTTGTTGATCATCCCTCGGCCTTAGAAACCTAACTAGAACATGATAAGTGAGATCTTCGCACCTGTTGTCAAGTAGGTATTTATCAGGTTTGTGTTGGCACTGGTTGCCTAATATAACCTTGAACTGGAACAAATGGATGTAAAGACTGCTTTCCTACATGGAAAATTGGAAGAGTAGATCTACAGGAAGCAATCAAGGGGTTCAAAATTCAAAGGGCAAAGAATAAGGTTTGCGGTTGAGAATGTCGTTGTATAGCCTGAAACAGTTGCCTACACAGTGGTACAAGAAGTTTGATACTTTCATGATGAGTTAACAGTTTACTAGGAGTGAATATGATCATTGTGTCTACTTCAAAACACCGAATGATGGAGATTTCATTTTACTGGTATTACATGCTGATGAAATGATCATCGCCAATCATAACATATTTGAAATCAACATATTGAAGACTCAATTATCTAAGACATTCGAAATGAAAGATCTAGGGCTACAAAGAGGATTCTCAGCATAGATATATACAAAGATAAGGAGAGGAAATGTAATACTTGTCTTAGGAAGAATATCTTGACTAGATATTGGTAAAGTTTAGAATGGACAGGGCTAAGTCAGTTAGCACGCCCCATGCTACTTACTTTAGACTTTCTTTAGAGCAATGTCTCATTATAGATGAATAAAAATAGGTTATGTCTCATATGCTCTATTCGAGCATGGTTGGTCCTTTTAATGTATGTCATATCTCTGCGAGATTGGATATTTCACATGCAGTTGGTGATGTAAGTACATACATATTAAACTCCGACAAGTAACATTGGGAGGTAGTGAAATGGCTACTTTGTTATTTACGAGGTACAATATATAGACTACGTCTTGACATTTCAAAAATTAGAGGAAAAATTTGTAGGTTATGTGGATTCAAATTATGTCGGAAACGAGGACAATAGAATGTCGGCTTCCGGTTACTCGTTTGTATTAACGGGTAGAGCGATAAGTTGGATGTCAAAGCTTAAGTCTTTGATTACTCTTTCCACGACGAAAGCTGAGTATATGGTAGTTACAAAGGCTTTTAAGGAAGGTGTTTGGTTGCGTCGAATGATAAATGAACTCAGGCTTCAATAGGAGGTTATGTTGATTAATCGTGACAGTGAAAGCATGATCAATTTGGCAAAGAATTTAGTTACCATTCTATAACTAAACATATTGATGTTCGTCATCATTTTATTCGACAAGTGTTTGAGGAAGGTGTTGTCACTCTTGAGAAGATCCACACGAGTATGAATCCGACGAACATGCTTACAAAGGTGGTTCCCACGGTGAAGTTCTGATTCTATTCGACTTCTCTGTGTTTGGTGAAATGTTGGTGAAGACAGAGTGTGCACAAAAGACGATGATGATGGTGAAGTTATGATGGAGGCGATTAGAGATGGAGCTTAGAGAAATGGTTTATGATGATTGAAGACATGGTAGAGATTGTTGTCAGATATCTTTAATTTTATGCAGTCTAAATACAGATTGTCTAGCTCGAATTCAAACAGGTTCAGATCTGGCGTTGGGTGCTCGCCGTTTTGGAATAATCTGGTGTATCTATTTCCCATTCTGGATAGGCATGGCCAGTGGCATATTGGCCACGATAGCTGTAATATGTGGTGTTGTAATTGGTCAGGCCTGGGTCCGTTGCAAGATATCCCGTCCATCAGCATCCCATCTGATCGTCAGGAACTTCTGGTGGCTAATTTTCTAACATACAACGACCTGAAGAAAGTCATGCCAGTTGCTCTCCCTGCCTCGATTCTGGCTCACATTGTCAACAGAGGATTCTGCATTTCAAACAGTGAAGACTCTTTCATCTGGCCCCATGGCCCAAGTGGTTCGTTTTTGGTTAAATTTGGTTGGGAGGTGGTGCGGACGCAGGGACAAAAATTGCCCTGGGCGAAGTGAGTGTGGCACCCACTTCTTCCCCCTAAGATCTCTGTTTTCTTGTGGAAGGTGTTAATGAATGCGCTCCCCATTGATGTTAATGTCCAGAAAAAGGGGATTTATCTTGTGTCGAAGTGCGAATGCTACGAATCGAGGAAAAATCTCCATTCATCCCTTGAATCTCTGTCCCATCTCTTCCTGCTCGGGTCCCTGGCACAGGGGATATGGAACCTCGCTGTCAACATGCTGGATGTGACGCCTGCCCCCCACTCCATTCTTGATCGACTCTTGTGGTGGTGGGCCTACCATGCCCGCGTACCTATCCTTCTTCTACCTTCTGTTTGGCGCTGGCATTTCTATTATGAGAGATTTGGAAGGCTAGAAACGAGTCCAGATTTGATGGCCACAAAATCTCGATCCAGAGGGTGTTCCGTAGAGCTTCTTGGTGGCTGTTGAATAAAGATGCATGACACAGACCTCCTCAGCCTTCTTCCTGTTGAGGGTCAAATATTGCATATCAGACCCTATTTATTGCCTGAATTTACGAACATAGTACTGATTAACGGTTTAAATTAATCGTGTTTTCGATGCAGGATGTATTTAGGAGCTTAAACTGAAATTTGGTACTAAAAGTATGGATTTGACGCTCAGAATTCACCAGAGCAAGGGACGGACCCCAGGGTACGAAGATCAACGGAATTACACGCCAAAGACCCAAGAAAATCGAGAAACTGAAGCTCAAGTGGCCTGAAAGTCAGACAAAATGTAAGATCACAGGGTTCCCACCATCCGTTCTGCTCGAAACTTTATACATGAGCTGAAGAGCATAAATGAACCGTACATGTCGAATTTCAGCTCCTGGATCCCTGTGGAAGTGGCTAAACTGACATATCAGCTCCCAAAATCTTGATTCGGGACCCGCCTGCTACCTAGATATGCTTCATTTTTGGTCCCAACGCTTAAAATGATATGATAGAGTGGATGGATGGACCGGATTTCTCACGAACATCATATTGAACTCCGCATGAACCCGCGCTGCACCGAACGGTCAGCCCGGTCAAACTCGGGCTGACCCGCGCCTTCTTCCTCATGGAGACAGTTGGCCGTGATTTGTCCGTCCGTTTTTCACCGTGGGCCCCACATCATCCGTTTCGATGATCCGAACAGTGCAAGCATCTCAAAGGGTGGTAAAAACCTTGGCCAAGCTTTCCTTTTTAGCCAACTCACGTGATCACGGGATTTCCACCGTCAAACGCAGAATGAACGGTGAGTTGGGTTAATATACTGGACCGTACCAAAACTTGATAAAAACCACTCATTCCCGACTGGTTTTTCGAGGGGAATACAATGAACGGAACTGATTCTCCAGATAATCAGAGGAATGGGCCCCACCATCATCGCAGCGCCGGTTTGGCGTCCGCGTAACGCACGGCCGCTGGCCGTTTTGCGAATTATTGTGGGCCCCGCTCGTCAACTTTCCGGAAGATCTGATCCGTCCATCGTGTAGAGGGCCACAAATACTATAAAACCATGTTAACATTCCTCTCCCATGCGTACACACATATGCGGTACAGAGGCTACAAAAGGGCTACCCGGCGACGTTCAAATCGGATCATTTTGAGATTTCTTCTGTGGGCCACGTTAATGGACCTTTAAAACCACTCATTCTTGACTGAAATTTTGTCCTGAATCCAATGGAGGGGGTGGATTTTTCAGAAAACACCTCTGTGGGGCCCACCGATCACGGTTGCGAAAATCTGTACTCTGAGTCCTTCTACGACTCTGCCACCGATTCCAGCCATCCAGCAGCTATAAAGGGAAGTTCTGGACGTGGGAAAGGCATTCAGATCCTGAGAGAGGCTGGAGCGTGGAGGTGGAGCAGAGAAAGAGACAGGGAAAGTTTACTCTAGTTGTTAATTTTTTTGTTTTTATTTTTATTTTCTTTCATGAGATCTAGTCCACTCATGTGTGGCTAAACCTCTTAGCTAGGGCTAAGAGGTGAAGCTTGTAGCGTGATGGGATGAGTCGATGCTTGTGCCTTTTGTTTAAACTGAATGGATTTTGATTTGATTTTATTAAGGGAATGTTTTCAGTCTTTAATGGTCTGTTGTGACTGAAATTACAATGGGTCTGCGATGGCTTTGAGCATGTTCTTTTTCTCTTATGTTTATGACGTCAGGAAGCCCTGTTGTTCACCATCGTCTCCTGGGCATGGTTGGATGTCGGTACCCTTCCTAACCTTCATGGCATGTTGATTGGTTGGTAATTAGATTAATTATGTTGTTTGCTTTGTCTCCGGGCATAGTTTGGTGATGGAATCCATTCTAATTCATACACCTTTCATCTCTTGAAATCTATATCAATGGCGATTCATTAATTTTCCCGATTTGTAATACGGGCATAAGATCTCCCGATCTCTACAAGTGGATCCTCCAATCCCTAGTTTTCATTCTCTCGATTTTTCCTAAGTTTTAGATTAATATTTCATCATTATTCTTCAAATTATAATTGATTTAGATTTCATCTCATTCTAGTTCTATTTCTACTTAGTTTCGGATAACGTACAAGTTCCAGGTCCTTGGGATTCGACCTCGGTCTTACCGAGTTTATTACTACATCACAACCCTATACTTGGGAGTGAACAAGTTTTTAGGCGATTCTTGGTGACCGACGACTACGATTTTTCAAATTAATTAGTTTTAGAGTTAGTTTAAGATTAGGATTTTACTAATTTTAAATTTTTAATTTTGTTTTCTATTTTTCATAGAACTAACATATTTCTTATTCTCAGAGTTGTTAAGATAGAACTTCTAATTTGGTAAACTCTTTCTGATTTGCTGATTTCCTAACTCTTTAGATTTGATTTGCTCTAGAAATTTCTTCTATTTTGAACTAACTTGTTTTGTTTTGTTTTGCAGGTTTTTTTTACTTAGGAATCTTTAACCTGGTAACTTCTTTCTAACTTCTTCCCCTCATACTTTCCATACTTGTTGTAGGATCTTTTTTTTTTTTTTCCTAGGATTAGATTCAATTTGGGTTTTACTATGCAAGAGTTGGAACGTATATATCTTTGAGATAGCTAAGGAATCTTGGGAAAATTTTTGATGTATGATGATAATGATGGAAAAACCTATGCCTCAAATATTTTCTTAAAATTACTTCAACCAATCGAAACATGATGCTCCACCGATTAAGAAGTCCTTCGGTGATTATCTACGGGAAAATAATTGCATTCCACGAGTTAAGGAAACAAGATGCGTGATTATTGGAATGATAACGCGTATCAACTCTCGACCGATGACCCGTATGACTATAACCATGGAACCATCAAAACTGGGAAGATGAACCAACCACATGTAATGATTATTCTCTTGGATACCCTACCGTTGAGAACCTACCAGAAACGATCCAAGAGGATGAAATTCAGTATACCATGGAATGCCTTACGGAAATAAGAAAAGCAATGGAAGCACTGATCGCGCCTTGAAAGGATAGAAGAAGCTCGTGCATCCCAACTACAATCCAATCCGAGAAATACAATGCCAGAAAGTGATCCTCACTCGCTTTTGACGAAATCTGAATTTGGAATGAGGAGTTGGATTCCATTAACGAGCACGTGGTTCAATTTCCCAATGAGCCGATCTCGATGACTGTTCAAAAGAATGGTGGAGATACATGGGTGTCTTTCAAATACAGTGATGATGACACACCTCCCTTACTTGACACACATGAATTCAATGATGAGGTAGAGGTTAGTTCATTCGAACCTCAACCGAATTTAGGAATAGATTGTGAGGAAAACGATCCCATCTCAAATGTGTACTTGCCGAATTGGAAGCCGAGAAGTATTGGGATGAGATTCATGAGAGCACAACCCAAATCCCCTGGAATCAATCTCAAGTATGGTCCAGGTCAATGCTCAAGAAGCACACGAAGTGATCGGTCATACTGAGCTACTCCACTCACCTAACATATCTGATTTAAAAGTGGAAGATGAGCTCATTAAAACCGACCCTTCCAACTTCTGTGAGACATGTTTGGACCACTCTCTTGAATTGAATGATAATGTGATTCGGGAGAAGGACGAGCTGCTCGCTACGACTCTAGAATTTGAAACCACTCAATTAAGACCACCATCCGAGTGCATACACGTCTCGACAGTTCAACGCCTCGATTGAGTAGTTTCAATGAACAAAGTGATCCCATCGATGCTTCCCCTATTGATCTTCAATATGTTTGTGCAGGGCTGGAGCAAGAGAACATATCTTCATATACTTTTAAGGGCGAGGGAGTCCTTGAGCATCTCATTACAGATTTCCATGAGGAAAATAAGTCACTCTCAGCTGAAATTTCCGACTCTTTTGATAATTGCTAAGTACACTTTTCAAAGTCAAACGATCCCATGTCAAAAGACAAAGTGGATGCCTTGCAAGACAACATCTCGGTAGTTATCACTGACCGAGAGAACCCTTATTTTGAAGCCCCTTCTTCCCCTGATCCTAACCGTCTACCATTAAAGGAGGAGGAGCTGAAAATTGAACCGAAGATTGACACTTCGAAATGTGTTGAGGCTACATCACTTTTTGCGAAGTTTTCTAAACTTTATCTACTTGTAGTCTCTGATTCACCATGGGATACTAACGTTGAAACTTCTTCTGTCACAGGTGAATCGTACATACTCTGGTTACCTCAAGCAATGCAATGGAAAATTTCTTATGAGGTACATAAGTCTATCTGGAAAGTCATGCTCCAGGGCACCCAAGCCTTTTGCAAAAAGGGCTTTTGGATGATCTTGTTGAGGAACTTACTGAGGAACTTATCAAGATACTGGCCAGAAGATGAACCTTGCAGCATGAGTAGATAGTTCAATGTTTGTGGGTAACATTACTGCAAACCCTCACGAGACTACAACTCGTCCACTAGGGGCAACCTAGGGGTTTAAAGGCTTGTTGCATGCGCTAAATGCAATCGAGAGCACCTGCGAAAGTGGTATAGGTAGGATTTTATTTTATTTTTGTTATTTTTGTTCTGCTTTCTCTCTCGTGCTGACTGGATTCCATGCTGCGATCTCTTGGAAAGTCTCTTACGATTCATCATCCAGGTACTATCTTCCCATCACTTCACATTTACTTTTGTTGTCCCATGTGCATTCCATGCTCATATCTTTTACATTGAGGACAATGTAGATTTTAAGTTGGGGGTGGGAGATTAGGTTACCTAATCAGTGTTTTCTTCGTCTTGAGCAAAAATTATGAAAATTTCCACAATTTTTTCTGGTCTTTCTTGTGAATTCAAAGTGATTTTGACAGATATCCTGGATTTAGAATTTCAAGATACGTGATGTTGGAAATTTATAACTCTTGGATTCAGTATTTGTTAGATTTCACAGTTAAGTTTGAATTATTAATCTATGATTAGAAGTTGTAAACATTGATTGAGTCATGATCTCACATGTCACATCTCACTTTCACATTAAGGTTTCAATTTGATATTGAAAGGTTGACTTGGTAATCACTAAGCATGGAAGGAACCAGCCTGAAAAATTGTCCGTCATGATCAATTAAAGAAAAAAGAAAATACAAATGCCCTTGGAAAGGGGTGGGCGAATAATCTTCACCATAGGTTTGCTCCCTATAGGTGTAGATTTAATTCCCCATGGATGATATGTGAAAAGGGTTGGGTGTACGATCTTCACCAGAGGTTTGCTCCCTATAGGTAAGGATTTGATTCCCCTCCAAAACATTACTTTTATTAAAAAAAAAAAAAAAAAAAACTAGAAAAATGAAAGAATGGTCTGTGAGGCAAGTATTTGGTTATCATGAATTCTCTTGTTGGTTACCAACGATATCCTGAAATAGAGAATTGAATATTAATGTTGAAAGTCGGGATTACACTCTACACCCATGGAACTCAATGTTTAAAATTATTCTAGTTTATGGATTGATATTTGAACTTGATTATGAAATTCACCGTGCATTGGAGGCCAGGAGAAATTGATATTCAACATCCATGAATCTTAAGATTTCTCATATCTGGATTGTTTTTCAAAATATCACTCGGCTTCACAAGAATTGTTTCGTAATTCTCAACTTAATTTTCGCATATTTTGCTCGGGACTAGCAAAATGCTGGTTGGGGGTTGTGTTGAGGGTCAAATATTGCATATCAGACCCTATTTATTGCCTGAATTTACGAACATAGTACTGATTAACGGTTTAAATTAATCGTGTTTTCGATGCAGGATGTATTTAGGAGCTTAAACTGAAATTTGGTACTAAAAGTGTGGATTTGACGCTCAGAATTCACCAGAGCAAGGGACGGACCCCAGGGTACGAAGATCAACGGAATTACACGCCAAAGACCCGAGAAAATCGAGAAACTGAAGCTCAAGTGGCCTGAAAGTCAGACAAAATGTAAGATCACAGGGTTCCCACCATCCGTTCTGCTCGAAACTTTATACATGAGCTGAAGAGCATAAATGAACCGTACACGTCGAATTTCAGCTCCTGGATCCCTGTGGAAGTGGCTAAACTGACATATCAGCTCCCAAAATCTTGATTCGGGACCCGCCTGCTACCTAGATATGCTTCATTTTTGGTCCCAACGCTTAAAATGATATGATAGAGTGGATGGATGGAGCGGATTTCTCACGAACATCACATTGAACTCCGCATGAACAGTGCGTGTACATGAGGTACACGCACCCGCGCTGCACCGAACGGTCAGCCCGGTCAAACCCGGGCTGACCCGCGCCTTCTTCCTCATGGAGACAGCGGCCAGCGCTGTCCGTCCGTTTTTCACCAGTGGGCCCCACCTGTCATCCGTTTCGATGATCCGAACAGTGCAAGCGTCTCAAAGGGTGGTAAAAACCTTGGCCAAGCTTTCCTTTTTAGCCAACTCACGTGATCACGGGATTTCCACCGTCAAACGCAGAATGAACGGTGAGTTGGGTTAATACACTGGACCGTACCAAAACTTGATAAAAACCACTCATTCCCGACTGGTTTTTCGAGGGGAATACAATGAACGGAACTGATTCTCCAGATAATCAGAGGAATGGGCCCCACCATCATCGCAGCGCCGGTTTGGCGTCCGCGTAACGCACGGTCGCTAGCCGTTTTGTGAATTATTGTGGGCCCCGCTCGTCAACTTTCCGGAAGATCTGATCCGTCCATCGTGTAGAGGGCCACGAATACTACAAAACCATGTTAACATTCCTCTCCCATGCGTACACACATGTGCGGTACAGAGCTACAAAAGGGCTACCCGCGACGTTCAAATCGGATCATTTTGAGATTTCTTCGTGGGCCACGTTAATGGACCTTCAAAACCACTCATTCTTAATCGAAATTTCGTCCTGAATCCAATGGACGGGATGAATTTTCCGAAAAATACCTCTCAATGGGGCCCACCGATCACGGTTGCGAAAATCAGTACTCGAGTCCTTCTACGACTCGCCACCGATTCCAGCCATCCAAATAGCCTATAAAAGGGAAGTTCGGACGTGGGAAAGGCATTCGATCCTGGGAGATCTTTGGAGCGTGGAGGTGGAGCAGAGAAAGAGACAGGGAAAGTTTACTCTAGTTGTTAATTTTTTTATTTTTATTTTTTATTTTCTTTCATGAGATCTAGTCCACTCATGTGTGGCTAAACCTCTTAGCTAGGGCTAAGAGGTGAAGCTTGTAGCGTGATGGGATGAGTCGATGCTTGTGCCTTTTGTTTAAACTGAATGGATTTTGATTTGATTTTATTAAGGGAATGTTTTCGGTCTTTAATGGTCTCATAGTGGAAAATTACAATGGGTCCACGATGGCTTTGAGCATGTTCTTTTTCTCTTATGTTTATGACGTCAGGAAGCCCCGTTTGTTCACCATCGTCTCCTCAGGCATGGTTGGATGTCGGTACCCTTCCTAACCTTCATGGCATGTTGATTGGTTGGTAATTAGATTAATTCTGTTGTTTGCTTTGTCTCCTGGGCATAGTTTGGTGATGGAATCCATTTTAATTCATACACCTTTCATCTCTTGAAATCTATATCAATGGCAGTTCAGTTAATTTTCCTGATTTGTAATACAGGCATAAGATCTCCCTGATCTCTACAAGTGGATCCTCTGAATCCCTAGTTTTCATTCTCTGATTTTTCCTAAGTTTTAGATTAATATTTCATCATTATTCTTCAAATTATAATTGATTTAGATTTCATCTCATTCTAGTTCTATTTCTACTTAGTTTCAGATAACGTATAAGTTCCAGTCCCTTGGGATTCGACCTCGGTCTTACCGAGTTTATTACTACATCACAACCCTATACTTGGGGAGTGAACACTTCCTCCATCCCAGCTGTTCCTGGCTCCAAGTTTTACTTTCCTACCACCTGTCTTGACATCGTGAGGTGGCAGAAACTACCGGCCCGTTGGTGCACGCTCAATGTCGATGGATCAGCCATCGAGAATCCGGGGCCTGCCGGGGGTGATGGCATTTGCAGAGATCATAATGGCACCATGATATTCGCTTTTTACAATGGCTACGGTGTAACATCCAACAACAGAGCAGAGATCAGGGCTCTCCATGATGGGTTAGAATTGTGCGTCCTTCACGGGCTGTAAAATGTTCACATCGAATCTGACTCAGGATGGGTGGTTGATTGCATTCTTGGGAAGTCCATAGTAAAGTGGAAATGGCAGTATTGGATTGATAGAATCAGGGAGTTCCTTACCAAAGGGTCCTTTACCCTCGCCCTCATCCCTAGAGAGGCCAACGGGCCGACGGACTGTTTAGCTAAACTAAGTAGCACGTCCCAAGAATCCAAGCACCTCTTGGTCCCCTCTGATCTCCGTCCACTTGCTAGAGGCTCCTTCGTTTTAGACAATACAGGGCTGGGTTCCATCAGGAAGAAAAAGATTAGGATGTATAAGATATGATAGGCGGGCCGGCAATTTTGTCGCTGGTCTTCGCCCGAATTGCCTCTTGTATATTTTGCATCATCAATGATATTTTCCTCTTTTTATTTTTTTATTTTTATTTTTATTTATTTTTATAAATCTTGAATCTGTACATGAAACATGTGTTCAAACAATCGATCACCCTGGTGATCGATTGAGTAAACATCGAATTATACACATTGATTTTTGGACAGTTATGGATAGTCTCGATCAATTAAACTATCGGATCGATCGATCGACAACATTCGAAAAATACGTGAAGACTCTCCAGGCACTCTTGAGCATGTTTGAGCGATTGAACATGTGTTGCTCAAGCTCGATCGATTGAGGACTACTCAATCGATGTTGATCGAGGACTACTCGATTGATGCTGAAATCGATGACACACATAATTTTACATAATTGCACGAATAGTTTCCCATTCTGAATATTATGCTATATATATAGATGTACTTGCGGGATTAGGGTATTCTAGTTGGGGCTTAAACATTTTTAGGATTTAGAGTGGAGAAAACAAGGTTTTTCTAATTGTAAGTTCATCAATCTCTTATACTTTTCGCTTTCGTAGTAATCGTTGTCGTTTTGTGTCGTATTTTATTATTATTATTATTATTATTAGTTTTTGTGAGGGTTTTTTTTTTCCATGTAAAATTCATGTGTAGTTGTGTATGTTTTACTTGCATTTGCTTATTGTCGTGTAATCCATAGTTCGAAATTTGCTTCCTCAGTCTCCCAACAATTCTCCTTCTAATTGTGAGATTTTTAATCTCTATTGCACATAACGATATCATCTCTATTTACTCTCGCTCATCTTATTACCTCTTGTTACTGTTAAATTCTGGCAAATGTAAAATTCTAATTGTATCCTTCCTTGTGTTGCCATTTATCCATTTCAGCATCCTCATTTTAGCTGTGCTTATTTCATTAATACGTGCTTTTAATTTTCAATGTTGTCCCATTAATGGTAACTATATTTTAAAAAAAAACCTCACCCACCTTCAAAAAAATGCTGCATCTACGGGTTACACTTGCATAGAAAATGGTCAATGTGCATGCGCATGTGGCTTGAGTGTAACTCAAAATAATCTGTCCAAAAATTATAAAGACCTAATTGACAAAAAATAACACCCTAAAGTCATATTGATTGGATGACTCGATTCTATGACCATTGGACGTATGTTCCACGAAACTGGACGACTTATTATTATTTTATTTGCACATTAAATGTCCACCAATCGGCCCATGATTTGTATTGTTAGATTGAGTTATTCTTTTTCCACAAGTGTTATTTCTGACTGCATGAGCATGAATCAGCGTATCCTGATATGGTATCAAGGTTTTCTCAAACATTTCAGGACGTTCAAACGCCGCCTAAAAAAGAGGTGATGGTAGACATTAGAAATATATGTAAGGACATTTTAGTCATTATGCAAAAGTGACGGTCAAAGACTCTTTTCACATGTTTTGGACATATTAGTAAAATGGGTAACGGTTTAATTGGGAGCCGTTTGCTCGTTTCACGTCTCCTACGTAACGTCCAAACTTCTATTTCAAGCTCGACCGTTACATTGACTTCTTTTCATGTGCGTATGATGAGAGTTGGCTACCATTTGTTAATTCGTGGTGATTCATCCACAATACACGTGGCATACCTTTCAACTAATCCATACCGCCCAATCAATACCCCACTGATGCTGGATTGTGAACCAAAAATGCACTGATCTTTTGATGTATACCATTTTCAGTTGAGCTGTTGAATTGGACCCCTTAACTGTTCTACTTTTTAACTTTGGATTTTATAGTCATCAGTTGGACAGCTTGGATTGTTCCATTAATGCAATGTTAGGTGTATGGTCCATTGGCAATGGGTAAATATTTTTGATTGATGTACTTGTATGACTTTTGCAGGGTGGATCGACACCACCATCTAAAACGTGATAGCAAACTATCACCATAGTCCCAATTATTCTTTTTGGGCCATGATTGGACCATATTTCACCACCATTTTAAAGACGGCCATGATTCACCCGCCGTGAACATAGCATATTATAATGAAATCCACACCATCCAAAACACAACGCCCTGTGTAGATGGAGCATAGCCCAAATATCACACTGATCGGAGGATCCTACCCATCCAATTGATCACCATCAAATTATAAGTTAAAATTAACCAGAGGTCAGGCTTTGACTCTAATAATCAGATTAATTTAAACCTTCTGATTAGTGGGCGCTGTTTGGACAATCTGAATCCACCATAGATATGTACAACGAATGTGAAAGATGAGTTACCGCCATTTTGAAAATAGTGGTGAACTATGACCATCGTCTAATCAATTTTCATATGTTCCCTCCCTTTCCACGCCACATTCGTCTCTACTCTCCTTTCCCCTCAAAGACGCCATAAATAGAAAACTGCAATCTTCACCATTATCTTTTATTCTCTGAAAATTTCGTTTTCTTCGTGGGTCAGTCACAAAGGCCATGTCTGTTGCCAAGGTGCAAGAATCAAAGAAGGATAAGAAGGTGAAAGGGGCTGTTGCCGAGGTGCTTTCGTGGCGGCAGAAGAAGGCGACCGCTGACGAAGAAGAAGAAGCGATAGCGAAAGATGTGGAAGATCTTATAACATGGGTAACTCTCATATCAACATAACACCTTCTCAGTCTAGTTCTCCATTTTGAAATGGTGGTGACTCATTCACTGCCGATATAGACATCCAAATTGTCATGATCCGAATGAATTACGATGACTGTATGACCCCAACAGTCCAATTGGTCTTGTGTTAGAATTCAATGGGCTAAGTCAGATTGTTCAGATTATCTGATTGGTGTAATTTTCAGTATTGATCCATCCAAGATGCACCTATTATTTGGATAGTCCTGATTTCCATACATACATTTGTCATCAGTGATTTCTAGGTTTGGTCCACCATCGTATGGCATAAAACAATCGGGTTCATGTAGGGTCCATGGTTTTACTATTTCGACCATTGATATGAAAGGAACTCATAAAGAATCAGTGATACCCGTGGAACTTCCCGGATAGACGTTTATAACCTTAGATCCGTGGCCTACTACTAAATGGTAATGGAGCAAATGCAACAGTGGTCCAAAATAATAGTCATATGTATCATATGAGATGGGTAGAATAACCCATCATCGAATGGTTTTGAGGCATACTCCCTCGATGATGGGTCCTTGTATACACTCCACCTGACGCTGATAAGCTGATAGAGTTTGAACAGATGGATGGACAACCACACCTTTTTTTTTTTTTTTTTTTCAACAAACCTTTTTTTCTTTACCGAACAGGAGCTGTATAGAGAGGAAAGGTGGGCCCCACAAAAGCACGGGCCTCACCACAAACCCACATTCGGGCAGCCATAACAGAACTAAACAGGCTGCCTATCATATTGAAAAACTACAAAAAAAAAACCACCTCAAAAGGCAGATGGAGAATCCCCGCAAAAACTGGGTTAGTCGCTGAGAAAACTTGAACCGCAACTAGCCTCACCACTTCTACTTCCTGAATTTTTTTCTGATGGACAACCACACCCTAATCCTAAACCCTAACCCTAAAAACCAAAACCCTACGAACCTCGGTCCTAAACTCCAAACTAAGCCCATTCAACCCAGTCAACCCGGTCAGCCTAACCCTAAACCCTAGGAATCCAAAACACTAGAGCCTTAAGTCAACTTGGCGAATCAACTCACCCGATCAACTCACTGAGTCAACTCACCCGGTTAGTCTATCCAAACCCATAAGCTAGTCAACTTACCTACTCAAGCCCAAAACCAAGCCTTTATCCAATTGAATAAATGATCGAAACTCCGATGCACCAACCCTCACAACAGAGCCTTCACACGCTTGGAGGATACTGCCTACCAAAATAGGGAGTCCAAGTGGTGACCAAGGGCAGCCAGGTTGCTGTCGGCCATGTGGCACTCCCCTTCTTTTAGGCAATGATTGCTTGCCTCCAAGTGCGGAAGTTCGTAAGTAATATCCTCTGAATACAGGGTCGATCTCACAGGGAGATGAATTGCGAGAAGGAAAAAATCAAATGCAAAACAAACTAAGTAATAAAAACTAAACTGATTATTTGATTTTGGGATTTTTGAATAGATGTAATTCAACTGAATTAAAATAACACCCAAGCTTCAAAGTTCCACATATAGGTTAATGTTCCAAACTCATGATGAATTGGATAACACAATTAGGATCTGAGCACTATGGTCAACCTAATTGAAAAATAAAACAGTTTAAATATGTTAATAAATGATATAAAAGATTAGAAATAATGGATTTGTATCATTGACATATATTCTCAAGTGCCAGTGATTTTAAGTATTCAATATCTATAGGATAATGAATATCAAAGAAATATAACAGGTTAAGAACCTCTCTTATCTAGGAAATCTAATTGATCTAGGGTAAGCCTATCCATCAATGTGGATCTCATATGATGGAAACATATGGATCTCATAAGATGATAAAAAATAAAACCTAAATAATAAATAATATGCATATACCATTCTTCTTAAAACCTAAATAATAGATAATATGCATATACCATTCTTCTCATCATTAAAAACAATCAATCATCAAAACTTAAAGAAATATTAAACCCATGTGCTTCCCTTCTAGCTTGGGCTAAAGGGAACTTAGAAAAACATAACTAGAATAGAGAAAGAAAGAAACAAGAAAGAATAAATGCAAATAGAAAAGATCTAAAAGAAATTTTTTTTTATAAAACTTAAATAAAATTAAAAACCCTCTAAAAATCCTAAATCTTGCTCTTGAATGCTTTGAATGATGTTTAGGAATGCCCTAGGAAGCTCTATTTATAAGTAGGGAATTCTAATTTTCGTACAAAGTTGAAAAACCTTAGAAACGCCTTATATATATATATATATATATATATATATATATATATATATATATATATATATATATATATATATATATATATTCTTAAAATAGACTTCTCGCTGCATAGTTCGTTTAAAATGAACTTCCTGCTGCGCAGTTTTTCAAAATAAACTTCACAGCTTCAGAATACACTTTTTCAGGACGATTTCAGGATTCTTCACTTCAAATCTTCGATTCTCTTCATTCTTCACTTGATTTTCTTGGATCTTTGATATGTGAATTCTTCAATCTTGGTCTCCTAAGATCCATCCCTTAACTTGGTGATTTTTGGGCATCAAATTCATGCTTTTAACACTCTTTTTCAATCCAAGCACTTAAATTCGCCTTGCAACACATACATGAGTAAAATAGAATATTAAGTGGATTCATGTTCATAAAATGAAGATATAAATGAGAAAAATTATGCAATATTTGAGTCTCAATAGGCAACATCCTTCAAGCATGTGATTAATCCTTCTTCGAACCTCAAGTGTGTGGTTGAGGTGCATTTACTTCGATGCCCATTTCCTTACCAACTCGTTCAACCCATGGGATGATGCCATGCGGTAATTTCTAATCCCAATCATTCAACCATTTTTACCCCCAGGATCACTAGGAATTACAAGAAAACTGGTTTGGGAGACTATAAATAGCCCTACTCCCCTTCTCATTTCACACACATCAAGCTTCACCAAGCATCCCTTCTCATTTCAAAGAGAGAGCCCTAGCTATTTCCTCCACCAAGGAGAGAGAGAGAGAGAGAGAGAGAGAGAGAGAGAGAGAGAGAGAGAGAGAGAGAGAGAGCCCGACTCTGGTTTAGCCTAACCAAACCCAGAGTCCAAGCCCCCTGAGCCACCCAAGTTTAAATCTGAACCACTCAATCTAGCCTTGCGACATAACTGTTCATTCAACAGTTCCATCCTTTATCACTTTCATTAAATTAATGCATTGGCATCGTGAAACATCTATTCCATTCTCAAACCCCCTGCTCCTTATATACATCAGCATCATAGTGCATCTCATTGTTTTCATCACATCTGACTGGCGGGCATATGCTTTATGGCTTGCTGATATAATCGGATCTAGCCCATCAGAAACCTTAGCTAGTTAGCCATCATTTTAGCATATATATTGCATCCCACCGTTTTCATCGTATTTGACTAGCGGATGTATGATCTGAGACCTATTGATATAATTGCAGTAGGTCCACCAAAAATCTTAACTAGTTGGCCATTGTTTTATCATAAGAATTCATACATCATTAAGCATCCTTTGCACCTTGCACTTAATTATTTTAAATATATGCTTTGTGGCTTGCTGATATATTTGGATCTTGCCCATCAGAAATTCAAATTAATCAAACACCTCTACTACAATATCGCATTGCATTTTTTGCATCGCATTACACTTACAGCACACGAGAGCTAGCCTTATTCTTTAAAAATTAGTCAGATCCTGTGGAGTAAAGACCGTACATTCGTATGGGCAGAGAGGGTGTCTAACACCTTTCCTCTCTATAATCGCGTCTCTTACTCAGAATCTCTGGAATGTAAACTTATGAGTCATCTTAGGGTTAAGGACCCTCGAGTCCTTAATCTTAAGTGTTTATACAGGCTCTAACTGAATGTAGAATTATAATTAATTGGTTAGTGACAAATATGGTTAAATATAACATCTTCACCCCTTTTTATAAAAGCCCTTGAGCAAGGCAACCAGTGGAAAGGAAGAGAGTAGTGAAATAGCGGTGAAGACCACTTGAGTTGAAGTCGGAATATGCCAATATCTCCTAGAGGGGGGTAAATAGGACTTTTTAAAGATTATGAGTTATATTAAAAATCCTATCACTCTAATCCTATCATATATGCAATTTTCAGGATTACTCAAATGTAACTCTACTAGCTTCCAAGCCAGGTAGAGTATCCAAGCACAAACTAATCAAGATATAGCAATATGCAACTTAGTCTATGTTGGATGTGACTGTGTATGTGTGTGAGATGTGATCAGATATATGAATATGAATACATTGTCATGAATCACACATATAGAAAAATAATCACAAACACAGTCATTTTATAGTGGTTCGACGATAAGTCTACTCCACTCCCGACTGCCACACTCAACCCTTGAGTGTACCGGATTTCACTAAGGAGGTTTCCCAGGGTTTACCTCAAACCTAAGGTTTTAAATCAGGTTCACCTTCAACCTTTACACGGAGGTTTCTACTTGGTTTACCTCTAACCCAGGAGTTTTACTGGTTCACTCATAACCAGATGTTTATGCTCTCCATAGAGCAAGGGTCCACGCAATGCACCCAGAGGTTTCTACTCGGTTCACCTCTAACCTTGAAGTTTTACTGGTTCACTCATAACCAGATGTTTATGCTCTCCATAGAGCAAGGGTCCACACAACGCACCCACAACGTACACTCCCGCCGGAGGCCTCCTACGGGGGCTTCAAAGGGTGAGAACCACTTAAGACTCAATCCTAGAAAGGAATGATCACAAGTGTCCTCTTGGACTCTAGATACTTAAAAATAAGTTGATGAGTACCGTTACGCACAATGCCGAAGATCTCCTCCTCCTTGTTGACGAAGAGTCTTCTACTTCCTTGATCCGCAACACAAAAGATGTAACAAGACAAGGCTTAGGGTTGGGTCAAGGTTAAGATGGAATCTTACTATCTAAAGGTTTACCTATAAGGAAGGTAGAGTAGTTCCAATCTTATGCATTCAAGGCATCCCAGCTCAATGATTTGCAATTAAGGTAGTAGCTGAAGGATCCTTGAATGCGAAAGTTCATTCCCCAATCCACTCTCTTAAATATCAATGGTGAGGGTGGATTGGAGGATGAACTCCCTCGAGAGAAAGGGCTTAGGGTATAAGATGTAAGTTGAAACACACAAAAGCTCTCTCTTTTCTCTCTTACAGCAACAAAAGACAAGTCCTCTATAAATAGGCAAAAAGCTCCACCGGATATAAAACGGTCACATTTATGACAGAGTTCGATATCATCGAGCAGGTTCGATATCATCGAGCGTATATTCTCGATAGCATCGATGGTCTGCTCGATGACTCGGACTCGATATCATACGCTTTTGAAACTTCTTGCTAATTGGTTGATGAATCGAATTTATTGTTGATGTCATCGGATTTTAAACTCCGATTCCATAGATGACAGGATCGATCCATCGACACTTGAAAAATGAGAGAGACTTGACTTTGAGATATTTCAGGTTTTCATGAATGATCGGGGGAACCGTCGAGATCATCGGAATTTGAATGTCTATGATAACGAGATCAGAGTCGATGCATTGATAAATCCAGCTGATTTATCTTTAAGCTTGTTGGACGATTTGTGTCCTTGTTCAATGCAATCGACCTGGTGCCAATATCATCGATATTTGAATATCGATTGTATCGAAGGGCCCCCGATCATAGTTAAAAACAACCTGAGATATCTGCTGTAAGAAATGTGCACCCACGATCGATATCATCGATGGACTTCCGATGTTATCGACATTTGAATTCAGATCATATCGGAAGAGCATCGATGCAATCGAAGACTTTTGAGATTTTTTTTTGAAAAACAGGGGCGCCGAAAAACTGTCTGTCAATCTTATCGAGTCACTCTCGATAGACTCGAGATTTGAATATCGATGATATCGATAGGTGTATCGATACATCGATAATTCATCCAGATATGTTATAAAGTTGCTGGACATATTTGTACTTATATCGATGATATCGATGTGTATCGATACATCGATAAATCTGTCTAGATGAATATTTAGTTGCTGGACACTTTTGGTCCTCTCATCGATAATATCATTAAGGTATCGAGGACATCGACAAAACAGGTCGATCATATTGAGGGTGTTTCGATAAGATCGACAAGGCGAGAAAAACATAGAGATTTTCCTATTTTGAAAAAGTTTTCTCACCATAAAAATCCTAAAATGTCTATCTTGTTTTAAGGGTTTTAATCACCTGGTGTTTTGGGATATGGGATGGGAGGCTATGATTTACCTATTGTGAGCTTCCACACATCCGGTTGAGGCAGATGCTTGAAATAATCTTCCTATCAAGTTCTGTAGCCAGTCTGACTTATCATTCACGTAACTTGACAAACCAAGGCACAAGTAGGTGTACTTTCAAGTAGATCTCCCGTACCCTCAGGAAATCATGCCCTCCTTCCTCGCAGTGTCCATAGAATGACGACTCTGTTGGGGAGTAACAAGCCACAATAGTTGTAACCCAACTTAAAAAACAAGATCTTATAAATTCCTGAAGAATACTTGTTCTCGCACATCCGCATCTACATATGCATCTGCATTCATATAAAAGAAACAAAAAATTACACCTCCACGAAGCAGGCGTCCTTGGAAAAGTCTCTCTTATTACAACATAATCCACACTAGATCTCAAAGAGCGATGGATCACCATACGGAAGATTTTTAACCCTTCTACACTCTCGATCTCGTAGAAACTCAGCTTGCTCAGCCACAATAGGAAGAAGCCATGCCAATGGCTTGCATCCAGGAATTGACATAAGGCATGAAAGCAATGTAAGACATGTTCTGACAATTCATGCAAGTGCAAGTTGCCATAGACAACAACCAAGTTGGTCTAGTTCAACAGCAGCAATAAACTCACAGATTTATTTTGGCCTCTGGTTTAAATCAAGCACAACCGTCGGACTCCACATGTACAAGACCACGACACAAGCCAAGGCAACCCTTGACCATGGGGCACTTTTTTCAATACCCTCCCCTAGCCAAGAGTCAATTTCAAAACAATCCTACAACTAGGATTCCCAGTCAATTTCAGAATAGCCTCGTAGTCGAGGCCTCTAATCAGTTTCCAACATGTCCCGCAGCTAGGATTTCCAATCACTTTCAAACCAATCCTACAAACAGGGTCTCCATTCAATTTTAGGACAGCTTCGCAGCCAAAGCGTCTCATCAATTTCTAGCTCAATTTCAAACTAATCCAGCAATTGGGACTTCCAATCAATTTTCATTTCAATTTTAAACCGATCCTATAAGCAGGATCTCTAGTCAATTTTTAGCACATCCCACGACAGGGGTCGATCTCCCCTTGACGAAATTCAAGGACTTATGTCCCTTTCCAGATGTACAGGTGCCTCAAAACTTTGAGGCACCCAAGTTCAAAAGATATGATGACAAGGACTGTCCTATAACACATCTTAAGGCATTCTGCGAAGAATTAAATGTAATGACAGGAAATGAAGGAGCACTTATCCATCTATTTCAGAAATCTCTAAAAGGCGACGTTTTAGATTGGTACACTTCCTTGGATTGTAAATGGATCAATACTTGGGAACAACTATCACATGCATTTATCAATAGGTTTGCCTACAACCTTAACATGTCTCCTAGAAGAGCAAATTTGGTAGCCTTAAGATAAAAGGGCAACGAGACATTATTAAAATATGTAGGGCGATGGTGAGCAATGGTTGCTAGAATGCCCACTCTAATCGATGATGAGGAGAAAATTTCCATGATTGTCCATTTAACAAGTCCGGGCATTTTTAAGCATCTGATCTCGCATCCCTATGCAAACTTCGCTTAACTCATCCGTGTTGAAGAACAAGTAGAAGTGGGAATAATCTCCTCATGGCTTCATCAGGCTGATCTAGCCAAACAGAACAAGGTCAAGGGAAGACCCATGTGAAACGAGAATGGAAATGGCAACGGCACGGGCCAAGCCAACATCATTGCTACAGTTTAGGGCACTCAACAGGCACCTCAATAAGGGTGACAACAACACCAACAGTACCATCCTTAGCATTAACAACAGAGGTATCAACCACCTCCACCGTGAAAAAATCCACATCCACAACCACAACATTAGCAACAATAACAATAACAACGGTTCAGGAGAAATGTCTAGTACCCCAATCAAATCGACAGGTGAACAGGGAATTCAGGAGATTCACTCCTCTCACACAAATATATAGCTAGATCCTGGCAACGTTAGTGTAGAAACAACTCCTCACTCCTTTGCAGCCAAGACCACCTCTAAATCCATTGCCGATGAACTACAATGAAAATGAGTACTGGAGACCACTCTAATGTACCACTAGTCTTGCAAGGGGGCACCCCAGGCCCCTCTCCCTACAGCTGAGCTGGTAGTTGTCTAAGAAAGGAATACTCCTTATCAGCCATACGAGCCAGTGGTATTGGAAGGCACACCCTCTACCTTCGAGCCAGTCGTATTGGAAGGAGCACTCTTAGCATATGAGCTAGTCATCCTATAAGGAGTAGCACGAGTAATCACTGACAGGCCGCTAAGGGCACCTTTCTACATGCCATATCAGCTAGCACATGACAAGAGGATCCCCTATCAAGCATCTGTAATTGAGAGAAGACCTTTCTTCATCCCATGCCAGCTTCTGACCACAAATGTAGTTAGGCCACGACCCAAGCCTCATGTCATTTATGAGGATTAACATCATCATATTCCATCCAGCATAGGTAACAGAGCTGTCCTACAAGCAAGGGCTCCATATGAGGAAGAGACAATAGTCATTCTAGCAGCACCGATTCAATTTCTAGCTCAACCAGTGATATTCGAGGAGAAGGAGCCTCCATGCTATAAGGTGGTTCCTTGACACTATCCGGAGTGCGACAAGGTGAAGAGTTTAAGTCTCAACAGATGTAATGACAACAGGGACTCCACATGAGCTTTATTGAAGATAAAATAGGCAATAACATCAGAGGTAGCTACGCAGCTCCAGTTGATCCCATCGCGAGTATTTGTATGGGAACTATTATGCACATCACGAATGCATTGGGAGCTATTCACCACGACGCTGAAAAATGCTCACATCACCTCGAACACTCCACCGGAGATGATCACATTGATGATCGGGTAACTCCTTGCATCCAGACCTATCACTTTAATGGACAATGAGCTTTCTCTTGACAGACAAGACCACCGAAGCAATATCGTTTTATGGTATAAGAACCTACGAGTTCCGCTGGTCCTCATCGATAATGTCTTAAGCCTAAATGTGTGCCCACTCCAGATATCACTCCACCTCGGGATCGAATCATCATCCTTCCGACCAAGTGACATGAGCATCAGGGCATTCGACAATGTTGAGACTTGAATATTACATATTTTCCCCCATTTATATCTTGGTTTTACAAACATGATAATGCTTAATGATATTTTTATACATGTTTGGGTTGCAAGTTGAATTTAAGAGATGCCAAGGCATAGAATGGATCCTTGGAGACCAAGATTGAAGATTTCAAGACCCCAAGATCCAAGAAAACTAAGTGGAGAAGGAAGGAAGTTGAAAGAATAAAATGCTAAAATTCACTTCATTACCTGTGTCATCGACCATAGTTCAATGACATCGAAGCCATGGTTTGATGACATCGATCAAAGCTCGATGACATTGAATTTTTACATGAAAATCGAGTTGGTCGCTAGACATATTGGGTGTCATTCTCGATTACTCGAAGACTCTCTCGATGACATCGAATTTTTTGAAGAATTATGAAGCAACTGGTTGGACTGTTTTGGACGCTTTTTTGATTGCTCAAAGATCTATTCGATGACTCGAAGCTTCGCTCGATGACATCGAAAAAAGGTTCGATGACACAGACACTTATGTAGTGCGAAAGGAAAAAAGGCGTGACTTTTGGATTCAAATCCCTTCGATAACATCGAAGGTTGTTCGATGACATCGAACCCGTTACGCGCACAGAGTTACGCAGACTGTGTAAATTTGATACGTTTTGCAATTTTGTGAAAATTAGCCTATAAATATGGGTTTCCTAAGTCTTTTAAAGATATCTAGGGTTTTGAGGAGTAGAGCAAAGGGGTGGAGTGGTCATCCAAGAGTTTCTTCTTCTCTTCTTCTTAGTTTTTAATGCTTTCTTTGGAGATTTTAGATCCAATCATATCTATGGTTGGTTGAATCCCTTAGCTAGGGTTAATGGGTGAAGTTTGTAGCATGATTGTGATGTTTTTCTTGTTTGATTCTTGTTCTTGATGAACTTCTTTGATTTTAATTTGATATTTAAGGAATACTTTTAGTTTTTAATGGTTTGTTGTGACTCAAATTACAATAAATCTGCAATAGCTTTGAGTATCTTCTTTTCTTGATTTGAGATTGTGAAGATAGTAAATCCTATTGTTCACTATCGTCCCTTGGGCATGGTTGGGTGATGAAATCTTTTCTAACCTTCACAATTCTTCTATGTATGGTTGTGGGATTGGTAGTTGTTTGCCATCGTCTCCTGGGCATGGTTAGATGATGGAATCACTTCTAATCCTCACAATTCTCATCCGTTGAGAATTAGGTCAATGAAAGTTCAGATTGATTCCATTGATATATCTTCCAATTGGATAGGATAGGACTCCAATTCCAATTGCGTTCCTTGAATCAAATAAGGAAACATCCTAATAGCTGCGATTGGATCCCTGGACACCCTAGTTCCCACCTTTGAATTTACAAGTTCTAGTGAAATAATTCACAATTACACTTTCTACAAATAGATTCACATCTTCTTCTAGTTGTTTTCAGAATGCACACAAGATTAGTCCTTGTGGATTCGACCTCGGTCTTACCAAGATTATTACTATATTAATATTGCGACTCTACACTTAGGGTTGTGAATAGATAACTCCCGCGTAATCGTCAAAGGAGAGGTAGACATTGAGGTGCAGATCGGTCCAACTATCTCATTCATCACTTTTCAAGTTTTGAAAATGCCCGCCATACTTCAACATACTGCTAGGAAGGCCATGGCTTTACAAAGTCGGAGCTATCCCTTTCACACTTCATCAATGGGTAAAATATATTCTTGACAACAAGGTAATCTCTATCCTAACTGAACCAGAGTTCGCAATTCCAAATGACTACGGTACCCAAGAGCCAGACATTCCATTCATTGACATCCAACACTCAGAAAAGGACATCCCTTAGCACTGGTTTGAAATTGAAATAGTAAATTCAATGGTTAATCCATCACCAATGATAGCTGAGCATGTCTTCTCGCTGGCTGAATTACAAAGTTTCAGATACCATGCGAAGAATCACTCTAGAGCAAGGATAGTAGAGACAACCTATAACAAGAGGAAATGAGGATTGGCGTACAAGCCTAATCCTAAGAAAAAGTAGAGGAAAAGGGAGTTTCGATGCATGCAGATCAACTTTGTCAAACCTAGGACTCCCTGCAAGGAGGAAATATCAGCCACGCTACTCGAAGGTACCTCTCTATGCCACGATGATGCCCTATGGCCCCCTATCTAGTGGGAAAGAATCCTTGGGCCATTAGGGAAGGAATTGCTTGCACAAGAGGAAGAAGAAGCATCAAACTAAGAGCAAAACCCATTGCAAGCCTTCGATGGATGTTGGGACTCCTTGGTACCTATCATCACTGTCTTAACTTCAACCTGTTAAGGGCACACCCTACTTGTCTCAACTTCAACCAGCCAGGGGCACACCCTGCTTGTCTCAGCTTCAACTAGCCTGGAGAACACCCCACCACTTCCAGCTTCAACTAACCAGGGACACACCCTGCCAATCTCAGCTTCAACAAACCACGAGCACTCCTTCCAATCTCATCTTCAACAAACCAAGGGCACACCATGCTAGCCTCAACTTCAACCAACTAGGGGCACAATCTGCAGTCTTCAACCAGCAAGGGGCACACCCTGCTAATCTCATCTTCAACCAGCAAGGGGCACACCTTGCCAGTCTCAGCTTCAACTAGCCAGGGGCACACCCTGCTTATATCAGCTTCAATAATCAACTAGGGGCATGCCATGCCCGTACCGTTTCCACCATCTAGTCACAACCATGATGGTCCAATCCATTGGACCAAGAAGGGGAAGTGGCCAGCCCTAAATTGGTCCAATGTACAAATTCCACAACAATACCAGATAACGAAGCAAGGGGAGCTCCAATATATGGTAAGTGACATGGGAGGGACTGAGTACAACTCAAATCTTGAACTCGACTAAGGAGAAATCATGGTCATTGGGCCAAACCATGATCCTCCATTCAACACATCAACCCCGCCTCTTTAGGGGAGGGAATGTGGGGTCTCAACTGGATAACTACTCTCCTAACTATTGAGTCAATTGGTGAGCTATCCAAGGTCACCAGTCACCAAAAAACACCAATTTAGACAACATTTGGCACCTTGAGCTAGGTCAGGATCAGTCATATTTTGCAATGCCTGCTCAGGGTCTCTTGGAGCCCAAAAATCCAAAAAATTTAAAAAATATTCAAAAACCATCTAGTAGTTCAATTCCGATATTATTATTATTATTATTATTATTATTATTATTATTATTATTATTATTATAACCAAAGAGCATTTCAATTTCGGCATGCATAAATGTGTCCAACTCATCTGAAGTACCGCATGAGTTCAAGGCTGACACATATGATTTTGACATCGAGTTAGACTTCAAACTCATGGGTCTGAATGAAGTTCGGGGTGGGGAAGAAGATGACCTGGCTCCCGAACTTGAGGATCTCCTCAAAAAGTTTGAAACTAAAGCTAATGTCCTAGCTGACGACTTCGAGGCAGTAAATCTAGGAACCCCCGAAGTCCCTAGGGAAGTACGCATTGGGAAATCCTTGCCAAAAAATGCTAGAATTCTTGACTCCGAGACTATCCAACTTCGCGTTCTCCTACAAAGACTTGCTAAGGCTCGATGAAGAACTCATTGTACACCATCTGCCAACAAAGGCAGAAATGAAGCCAGTAAAGTAGAAGCGTAGAAGAATGAAGCCAGAATGGGCCAAAAAGTTCATGATGAAGTCATCAAACAATATAACGCGAGATTCTTGGTAGTCTCAAACTACCCGGAATGGTTCGCTAACATCATACCAGTACTAAAGAAAGATGGTAGGGTTCGGATGTGCATCAACTTTTGATATCTCAATAAAGACAGCCCTAAAGATGACTTCCTCTTGCCACACATCGACACTCTGGTTGACAACACTATAGGGCATAAGATCTTCTCCTTTATGGACGGTTTCTCAGGCTACAATCGAATTAAGATGGCCGTCGAAGATCACGAGAAGACTTCGTTTATGATGCCATGGGGAACATTCTGCTACAGGGTCATGTCGTTCGGTTTGAAGAATGTAGGAGCTACATACCAATGAGCAATGACACTCTTGTTCAACGATATGATGAACAAGGAAATGGAAGTATATGTTGACGACATGATCGTCAAATATCGCACGATCGAAGGACACTTTGAAGACCTAAAGAAGCTCTTTGATAGGTCAGAAAAGTATAAGCTTCTACTTAACCCTCAGAAATGTGTCTTCGGTGCAACCGAAGGCAAACTTCTCGGCTTCTTAGTCAGTGAGGAAAGCATCAGAGAGATAAGAGCCATCATTGAGATGCCACCTTCAAAGACAAAAAGAAATCTGTGACTTTATCAATAAAATACAGTACATTAGCCATTTCATTGCATAAATAACTCCTATATATGAGCCTATATTCAAGCTCCTTTGGAAGAATTCGCCTAAGGAATGGAATGGTGATTGTCAAGATCATATCAAAAGATATCTCATGAATCCTCCAGTTCTAATGCCACGACTCCCGGACGACCTTTACTATTATACATCTCGGTAGCAGCAGATGCCATCGGCTGCGTCCTCAGCCAACACGACGAAATAAAAAGGAAGGAACAAGCAATATATTATCTAAGTCGCAAGTTCACAAACTACGAGACCAGATACTCAACACTTGAAAAGACATGCCCGACCCTAGTCTGGGCAACTCAGTGACTCCGGCAATACATGATCGCATATCCTATCCTGCTCCTCGCTCGTATGGACCTGCTCAAGTAACTGTTCGAGAAGCCGGTACTTACTGGAAGGATAGTTAAATGGTAGCTACTTCAGTTTGAGTTCGACATCACTTATGTCACTCAGAAGACAATCAAGGGACAAGCTCTCGCTGATCATCTTGTTGCCCACTCACTGCCCAATTATCATCTACTAAATACCTTCTTCCTCGATGAACATCTAATACTCATCGAGGGAGAAGAAAAAAAGGCAAACAAGTGGACATTATTCTTTGATGGCGCAACAAACTCCAAAGGAAGTGGAATTGGGGCTATCCTTTACTCTCCTGACGATGTCCCAATTCCTATCTCTAGACGCATAACATTCGAGTGCATTAACAACATGACAGAGTACGAAGCTTGCATAACTGGTCTGAAAGAAGCCATAATCTTGGGCGCAAAGAAGATGTGAGTATTCGAACACTCATAGCTTATCATTAACCAGACCAATGGGGACTGGAAAACTAAAAATTAGGATTTACACACGTGTAGGGGCAAGCAAGTACCATACACATGTGGTGTCCCTTGGCATGCCTATGTTAAAAATTATGGATTTTTACCTTAAAATTCCTCAAGGAATTAGATTTTACCAAATAGTGTCTCTAGTAACTGATATTCCCCACCAATACTTTTTAAGAGGAGAAATTATTTACCACGGCCTCTTCTTTTTCTCCCCCCCCCCCCCCCCCCCCGTGGTATGTATCTCACATCCAACTCACCCCACGTTTATTATTAGACAAACCAAAAATACAGTGGGATCCCCTTACGTGAAAGTGGAAAATTAAAAGCTTCGAGGCCCACATGGTATGTATCTCACATCCAACTCACCCCACAGATACACCAACTTTATTATTAGACAAACCAAAAATACAGTGGGATCCCCTTACGTGAAAGTGGAAAATTAAAAGCTTCGAGGCCCACATGGTATATATCTCACATCCAACTCACCCCACAGATACACCAATTTTATTATTAGACAAACCAAAAATACAGTGGATCCCATCATAAGGTGGGATAATCCATAAAAATATTAATGTACACCATTCTAAATATCCCCGATCTGATTAATATGATGTTTTGTTTGTGTTATCACCATGGTATGGTTAATAGGTTGGATGTTATACATATACCACGTGGGCCCCTAGGGTATTTTAGTAATTTCATCCCTCAAAAAGCAACTCCAACTAATTTCTCATTATGTAGGCATTATTTGGCAAAATATAGATTACTCGAGAATTTTGTCGTAAAAATTCCTAAAAATTCCATCCATGCAAGACCAACACATGCTTATATTTGCATACTCTTGAGAAGTTGCTCAAAGCCCAGACCCACAATCTCAATTTATAAGGTGTAGAAAGATTGTCCCCATTGAATTTTGGACAAAGATAAAACTCAACAATTCTCTATTTATTGGTATACTACTATGCCTTACCAGGGGTGATTAATAATATGATGTCCCTGGAACGGAACATACACTCATTGAATTGTTTTTTCCCCTAATTTATACAAGTTTGGCTAATGGGTCAGTGATCCGGACTGTCCATATGTGTGAGCCCAATTAGCATGATTTGAGCCTCAAAATGGTGTACAATTGATCTTCTGTCCTTTTAAAGTTGAACGTGAACTGTTACTGTGTCTCTCTTTCTAAATATCTGTTTGCATGCCATGGCTTGAAATGATAGCATTGTGATTTTGAGGAAAATTTTGGGTCAGGGTTCATCAATGTTGCTGCTATTTTTGGGTTATGGTACATCCATGTTGCTGTGGTACGGCAGCAGGAATGATATACATAACTAAACCATGGATCCATTTGTGGAAAAATTGGAAACCCAAGTATAATAACCATATCTTTTGGCTGAGGATGATATAATAACCATATCTTTGGGTAAGGAGATGGTGTTTCTTGAAAAAGCTTGTTTTCGAGATAGTGGGAAAGGAAAATATTGTTTGATTTTCAACAGATTTTCCTTAAAAGAATTGGAACCTGTTTCCAAATTTGTTGCTTAAGAAAACAAATTCATTGAAATGTTTTTTTCCTAGCAACTAATGACATGTGTAGAATAGCTCGTGTGGGGACATTGAGGACACTTGGAGATGGATATGGTGGCAAATGTGGCACATGAGGTATATGTGGGGCACTTGAAGATAGGTGGTGGGACATGACACAATGATATAAGAGACATGTGGGGCACTTGAAGATAGGTGGTGGGACATGACACAATGACATAAGAGACATTTGACATGTGAGTTGCTTGAAGCTAAATGGTGGCATATGTGCATTGTAGACGTTCCACTGGATAATCAAATAATTGATCGGCCTGATTAGGATTCACACAAAAATCTTAAACCTTACACCGATGTCCAAGTTTGTATAAGTCCATCCAAATCAGCTCCAATCCAATCCAAATCAAACCAGAGCTTAATATGAGCCATTCAAATTTCGAAACAGGGCCAAATGAGCCACTTGGTGGAAGTGGAAATCCAAAATCCACTTTCTCCTTTTTTTTTCTTTTTTTTCTTTTCTTCTTTTCTTTTCGAGACTGTTAGGTCTCCACAATCAATAAGCAATCAGTCAGATGTCAGGTTTTAATTAAAGATCATATATAAAATTGAATTTTCATTCTCAATGACAACCCAATTATGACATCATTTCATCAAATTTTGAATTTCCTATCATTTCCTTTATCACAAGCCTTTTTTTAACCTCATTTTCTTGGACGGGGTGGGAAGCCAAATCCAACAAAGCAAGGAAGTGGGGAAAAAGGTGTTTAACACAAAGAAATGCTTCAAACAGCAAAAAGTCATTTTCATGGGGAGTGGTGTTTCCTTTCTTTACCTCTTCATGAATCCAAATATGCCTAATATCTTATATTGAACCAGGGATAGCTGTCCTTGCCGGTCCAAAGAAGGCCCAATCGGAGGCGGAAGTCATCAAGACCATCGGAACCTTAAAACAGACATATCTCGCAAACCGGAATGAGTTACTCGATGTACCATATATGATTTTGGGGTAGGACGAGCTACTTTAGCCAACCAACCTGCTATGCCAGACTGCTCATGACGAATTTGCGAGATTCCATTAGATGGACGGCCGAATTCCATGTTTATTTCCATTTTTACTATTTTTAGTAAGTTTTAGTTTGATTATAACTCTTCATCCGTTAAGCTTTAAGAGTTGTGTCCAACATAAAAAGTGCTTAGAAAAATTAGTGGAGTAACGTGGTTAAGCCACATAGGACACTTACTATAAATAAAAATTTACTTTTTATAGTAAGTAGCGAATTTTAGGGAGTTTTAATTATAGTTTAATTCCTAAACTTCTTCGAAGTCTTGGAATTCCCATTTAAAGGGTTGTAGACTCGTTTATCAATGATCAACAAGTTTCTTTCATATATTTTAAAATTATTTCTATTTCTTTTCCTCATAGATTCGAGAAGTCTCTGTGAGGAGTCCAGAGAAGCTCCATGAATTCGGAGTAGTTATCCTTGAGGAAGACGGTGATTGACCTCATCACGTTCATCCCTGCATTAGATTGGATCTTTAGTACTAATAGAACCACAAGTTGTCTATTGGCCGGAACATGAAAAACAAAAGAATTTCTACTCATACAAGAAAGTCAAGTTTTGGATGAAGAAATATACATGATAGGAGGAAAATTATAACACTTGACTTGGCTTGATTTGTCATTAAGATAGAGAATCCGGCCAACCATGATCTACTCATGATTGTTGGTATACATATGAGATTGTGTACTTTCCTACAACTACGATTTTGTTCTTAAAAGCCATATCAAATGAATAACCGGTTGAGGGTTTGCATTCATCACGACTTCCATTTGCAAGACTCCCAAACTATAATAGAACCATTGAGAACAGTTTAGGCCAGTTGGTGATTTGGGCGATCTCATGGTAGGGCTTATTGATTCCTTGGTTGGAAATAGTAATGAAAACGGCTGAATAATTAATCCGATTGTTGGAATTTTGCATTTATATAACAAGGCTTGCATATCATAGCCGGTTAACATCCACTTTGTTGCTACCAATGTTTCATTTAGTATCAAAGCCAACGTTTCTAGTGAAAACTTGAAAAAAATAGTGATTTTTTCTCATTTGTAATTGATGTTCTGGTCCAAACGGGTCCAATCGGCCAATCTAGTTCAGTTTTTTTTATTTTTTTTTCAACTAGTTGAATTGCATATAGTTTCCTTGTAAGGGTGGACTCAACAAGGTTCAACTGAAAATTTCTTGCTAATACAGACTAGCCTGATAGAAGCCATGGACGAGCAACAACTAAAGGATTATGTATTGAACAGACCTGAAAACATGCAGAGTGTGAAAACGGGAAAGGGTGCACCTGGCAAAAGGGTAAGTTGAGAATGGATTTTATATATATATATATATATATATTATATATATATTATATATATATATATATATATATTATTTTAGTTTATGTATGCTAAATGTTTTGGGTTACAACCTATATTTGTCATGCCACCTACATTTTCTTTTTGGCCCGATGCCGATGTGCACATGGTGCATGAAGGTGTGAGATCAGTGTACACCAGCTTCTCCTGGTAGAGAAACTGTTCGGACTCTTTTTTTGGAGGTACTATATGATACTTGATTGAGAGAAACCATTTTTGGGTTTGGATTCTCAATAGTGATGGTTCATTTGATGGACCCATCATTGGATGGGTCATGTCCTAATACCCCTCATATCAGATGGCCATCTGATGAAATTTGAATCTTACTACTAATGGTCCACATTTAGGAGGGGCTAAATCAGGTGGTTAGGATCATCTGATGAGGAAGATTTAATAATATCCGTTCATTTACTGCGAGGCCCACCAATGAATAATTTGGTGTTAGAAAACACTTTAGGTAGTGTTCATGACCATGCACTTTTTATTTAAAGAAGCTTAAAGGCCTTGGATTTCATTGAGTGAGGAATGCAAAGGAGCCTTTGTGTTTTTATCTTCATTTAAACGTAAAAGTCTCTTATAGATAAGAGCTCCAGATTTCCTCTCCTCTCACACCGAAATGGATGGGAAGTCCATCAATTTCACACATTAGAAATATACAGGAGAGACAAGGTTAAGGTCTCTTACGATCACATCTGCAACGTGTATCAAAGAGCCTGATATGTTGAGAAAGAGATCGGATCCAATACAAACACTTCTGCATTAAGCTTAATGTACAAATCAATCCAAAACTTAGGCAGGCTATTTTAAAATCATGCTCAAAACCTCTAAAATAACTGTTGTGGACCACTTGAGTTTTGGAATGACCTGATTTTTTTCTGGGTTGATTCATCCTGTGGATGCATCTTCTGAATGGTTTAGATGGAATATACAAAACGTAGCAGGCCCATGTAATTTGGAAGATTTTTAGTGGTGGATGTCTCCATCCCAATGTTACTTGTGGTGCGGCCCACCTGAGTTTTTGATCAGCTAGACTTTTGGGTGCCAAGGAGAAAATATGAGGTGCAAAATGGATGGATTGGATGCCATTAAAACATCACCATGGCCCCACATGTCAATAGTACTTTAAGCTTAATGCAAAAACGATTTTATTGAATCCAATCTCATTGTGAAAATCTTCCAACTGTTCAATCTCATTTTGACTCCAATGATTCAATCAGATTTTCATATTTTGATCACTAGAGAGTCAGGCTCACTTGTATATTTTGTAAGACCAAACAAAACTTGGATAAAGCATTATATTTTGCCATCATTTTATAGAAGAAATGAAGATGTTAGTCTCCAAATGATGTTAGCATTTTTGTCTACTCCTAAAAAAGGTACACTTAAACTGCAGGTACAAAGGAGTGGGAAGCCCAAGTGTTCATCTGCTTCCCATGGGCTAATGGCTACCATTTGGAAGTTCCATAGAGAAGATGATTGATGAAGCTGTCCCAAGTAGTAATCCTTCATGAAATTTTATGAACATTGAAGAATAGAACATACGTACATTTAAATCCTTTGATTGAAAGATAGCTTTCTTCAGTTTGGATCTCCTTACTGGTTTTTGCTTCAATCTCTTAAGCCTAATGTCTACATGTTTGGGTACCTTGATAAGAGGGCTTATAAGAGTATCCACCCAAGGCCTGACAATATATCTAGGCTTTCAATATTATAAAATTGGGTCCATGGCTTAAAAATCGAGACTGTTTGCTCTATTGTATTAGGGTCCATGGTTAAACAAGTGGGCCAAACTATTCGGGTCGGTAGAGTGAGCCTAGTCCGTGAATTAACTGGTGGGCTTAATCATCTGAGTACGATCTTATTATATTGTGTCTTATCCTGAATAGATCATGTCCTAAAATCTTGTTAGTAGGGTGAGGATAACCTTTCAATTTATAGCCTAGAAATAGACGTCCAAGTCTCGATATTGGTGGGTAGGATTTTCCAATGCTAGAGATTTTTTGTGCATCTTCCATCAAATCTCTACTGAAACATAGCGCACTTATCAGATTCAATGAGGGCCTCTCATGTGAGGGGAACATGCATTAAAGCTCAAGGTGGATGGCACACATATTATAGATCCGGGCCATTCATTGGGTAGTGCAATTGTAACCATGGACCAAAATAGTATTGGTGGTTGATCCAGCGGATCAAACTTGCATGAGAAAAATGAGTGGATAGATGGAAAAAAATCCAACACTACAGATTCAATATATATATGCATGGCTCACACACACTTATAAGTGTAATATTTCATGTTCACGATGATACCTGTCTGACAATTAGCTTTAATTTGGACCGTCCAAATCATTTATACAAAATATGTACAATCAACAATTTTACCAATTTATTTGTTGGAGCTCATTAAGGATTGTTTATGATTTAAAGGATTATTTACCTCAGGAAATCATAACCCATCCCATCGATGGCTCAGAAAATGATATCTGCAAAACCAAGGATAAATTAAAGATGGATTGGATCATCCAATCTGAATGATTTTTTCATACTAACACATAAATGTATTTTGGAGTTAATAGACTAGTTCAGATCCATCGGTTGAACTGTCCAAGTGACAGATGCATTTAGGAGCACTTATAACTTATGGTGATCTAATAACATTGAAGCATGTCTCATTGATATTTTCCTCATTTTAACTAGCGCTTGTATTATAGAATTGTATAACAAAACTAAGAACTGACCTCTAATTTTGTTGTATGCCGAAGCTGGCCTATCATGAAAATAAGACGCTTCAAAAATTCAAGCATGACCACTTTACTAAAGAGACAAAACCAGTAGAAAATAATGAACAGCTTAAAAATATCTCTAGTCGTGTGGTGGCCGACATGACTGCTGATCAGCCTAATTTATTGACCTCCCTGTTCTCATCGTAAGATAATATGGGTTATATGACATTAACACGCATTAGGTGGGCTTAACACACAACGGTAAGTTAGAGGAGCCAGCGTCCGCCTGGCATGTGTAGCTTGGATGCAAATTAGCTAGGCAGCCAGGTCCACACCATTGGTCTAGTGATGTGATCAGATATGATTGATGGTGTTGTACACTGTGTGAACCTTTTCAAAGGTTTGTTTGACAAGCACCTAGTTGGCTCATCTCCGACAACATATATATGCCCCACCAATCAAATCTCACCACGGCACCACCCACATAGCTGATGTAGACCTGACTGTCTAATCCACATCAGTGCAGTGTAAGGAGCTATAAAGCTAAAGAGTACTTCGAAACTCACGATGCCGACAACTCACCCGTAAAATCTCAATGGCCATGGTTGTCCACACGGAGTGGTGTGGGGTCCGAGAACAGCAGTGGCTGTTTCTAATCGAGTTTTCCTTTTGTCGCGCAACACAGCCATGTTGAGCTATGTTTCCATATCTATCTCTGAACGAGGGGGTTCCACAAGCTTAATGAATGGATTATCTTGATTTGGCTAGATAATCACTGAGCATCTAGTGGATGAATATAAGAGTGAAAAATAGTCAAGGGTCCTAATCCAACCAATAAATGTCCCTTAATCAATGGCTATGATTATCCAATCCATCAAAATTTGTGGCTACACACATTGGCACCCTCTCAATAGTTCAGATTTAGGTACATGGCATGTGGCTAACTGCATGCGTATGACTTATCATACTTAGCCAACCTCAAGACGGTTTGGATCACTGAACATGGCCCACTTACAGGTGGTTTGGATAGAGGAATTATGGACCCCACGTGCTGCAACTATGTCAACTGTTCTGGAACACTAGACATGGCCATTATCGTGGCAACATGTAGACGGCTTGGATTGCTGAATATGGTCCCCATATGGTGTCTAGGCATTGGGGCCCAACCTACTGTAATCATGTTAATGATTTGGATTATTAAATATGACTAGTTTGGACCGTCGAACATGGCCCAACCTTGATCATTTGAACATGGCCCCACATATGCTATGGTCCACCACGCCGCGACCAGCAATCTATAGCATGTGGGTTGCTGACTTGTTGCTGCTTACTAGTTGTTCCCTCCTTTATTTGTTAAACACCTTGAATCACGAGTGGTTTATATTGTGACCAGGTTAGGGCTAGGCCCAGCTTTCTCCAAATCCGGCCCACATTGTTAAAAGTAGGTTGAGTCCCTGACGGGCCAAAGAGTGTAGCACGAGCCCAACTAGGACTGTACATACAGGGCCTGGCCTGACCCGAGCCCAAAAGTTGCCCACTAGACAGGGAGAGAGACCAGCAGTAAAAGATGAGTTTGTCCGACGGGATTTGCAGATTGAGATGAAGACGGATATTTTGTATTAAAAGGATTAAAAAGGAAATTAAAAAGAAAAACAAGAGGAAGAATAGGAAAATAAAGAATAGAGGAAGATTAGGAAAGATGATGGAAACTCTGAGAGTTCTCACCAGTTGCTTTGAAAGTTCAATCTCAGCTTTCAAAAGTGCAAAGTGACCTATATCGATTATGTCGCAGAAGATCCGACGGTTCGTGGAGCCTAAGCTTGGTGGGGCTCACCGTGTTGTTTATGACAAATCCACTTCGTCCATGCGTTTTTCCAGATTATTTCAGGACATGATACTAAAAATGAGGCAGATTCAAAACTCAAGTGGGCCGCACGACATGAAAAAAGTGGTTAAGGAAATGCCTACCGTTAAAACATCCCAAGTCCACCATGATATTTATATCCATCCATACTGTTCATAAGGTCATTCCTACTAAGATGAACCGAAAACACAAAAAATTAGCATGATCCAAAACTACTGTGGCCCTACGAATGTTTCAACATGAATGTTCAATCTCACTATTTCTGTTGTACCGGCCATGTGAGTTCTTGATTTAACTAAGTTTTGAACACACGATCATAACATGATTTGACGAAATAGATGGACGAAGTGGATTTCTCGCAAACATCATTGTGGCCCACCAAACTTCGTAGCACGGTAACTTCGGTTTCCAACGTCCAATGTTTTTTCATCCCTCTTTTCGAAGAGGAGAGTGAATTAGGTGTGGCCTTTACCGTGAGACGACCCACTTTAATGTATGCATTGGATATCTATGCTGTTCGTCTGTTTTTACGCTAGTTTTATACATGATCCCAAAATTGAAACATATCCTAAGTTTAAGTGGACTACATGAATAAAACAATATGAATGGAATACTTAATTTGAAACCTTCTTGGGCCACAAAAGTTTTTTTTTTTTTTTTTTTTATTAGCTTGTTAGTACACACACCCATGCATGTCAGTACACACACTTCATGTTAGCCACCCCCACTAGGGATCGATACCAAGATCTCAAGTGTTGAAACGAGGTATCTCCACTCAGTCTGCCAGTTGAGCAATGGATCTGGGTGTGGGCCACAAAAGTTTTGTAAAGTTGATATTTGCATTTTCTTGCATCCAGGTCTTCGTGATTTTATGAACAGGTTGGATTACAAATAAATATCAATAGGGCTCTAGTAAGGTTTCAACAGTGGTCACCATTATCCCCACAGTTTATTGTGGTGTAATATGTTGAGGCATGTTACTAGAGGTACTTTCGCGGGTGGTTACCCCCGAATAGCAGTTGGATGTGCATCCTTAGACTGAATTGCATTCATATATACACACATTGAAATAAGATTGCATTGTTGGGTTATTGTGTTGTATGTTTTAAAATTTGAAACTATACTTTATTAATATATCATTATGTAATCTTGGAAGGATTTATCACTGAGTTGGCTACTTATGTACGTGTAATTGCAGCCAGCCGTACAAGTAGCACAGTGTTAATCGTAGCGAGGTTTAGCTTGAAGCCGTCCCTCATGGGGAGTTGAGAGGAGATAGCGGTCGAGGAGCTCTATTGTAGCAGTTGAGCTATGGGAGCCCACCAGTAAATTATTTTACCTTGCCTTTCATTGTTTTTGTATCCGTACATTTGGTAGATTGTGGTTTTAAAGACCATAGCTGTGGGATCTTTTTGTATGACGGTATATTTTTTGGATATTGGCCTTGTTGACACTATTATAATTATCCTTACTTATCTTGATTATGTTGTTTAATAAATGTTACTATGATTATTGGCTGTGGGAATGAATATTAATCTAACTTTGTGGATTCGTGAGAGATTTTCCATTGTGCGGCATTTTTAGGTGACACTCAATCAGGGTTTGCACAGTTAGAGCATCATACTCAAGTAGCGAAAATCGAGACATTATCAGACTTGGTGCCAATACACATGACCGTCGTAGTATTAACACCCTAGGACACAGGATCAGAATCTCCGTACTCGGGTACCATGTTTTGGGGCATTACAATTTCAATGCCTTATGCACATTTAAATTATCAAGAATTTCAATACCCCATCATCCTCCAAATGTAGGAATTGGAGCATGATTGACATTAGAATACCCAAACATTGTAATTCCCCCATCCAAATAACCCTTAAGGACTTTATTAAATAAATATATTTATTTGGATTTTAAATTTATTTAATAGTTTCTAATAGGTTTTTTAGCATAAATTTATGAGGAATGTATATTTTACTAAATAATGTGTCGATGATTGGAAATTAATAGGTGTGCTTTTTGATGGATGAAATTACAAAATAATATCTTCACCCCAACAAAACATCATGTCAATTAGATCATCATCATGGGCTGCAATTGAATTGGGATATTTTGAACGGTGTATATTATTTTTTTATAGATTAGTCCAACTTCCAATTAGATCTGTAATATTTTTTATTCATTTAATAATAATATTGGTGTGCATTTGTTAGACTGGTTGAATGTTAGACACATACCTTATGGCCCACAACTATCAAATTTTCACTTTGTTGTAAAGAAAAAGCAGAGGGCAGTAATGCATTTTTTCTGAAATATCATTGAGGGGGCACTATTTAGTAAAATCTAATTCCTTGAGGAATGTTGCTGTCAAAATCTCTTTATAATAAATTTAAAATATTCTTATTTTTATCTTGATTTTTTGATATAATTTTTTTTTTTTTTTTTAAAACTTAAAATTTTGAAAATCCACCAAAGAAATTTGGGCAAAACAATTGCCGATCGGGGTCATCATGATGATCTAAACCTTTTATATGGTGGGAACAGATTGGATGGGGAATATGTTAAAATAAAAACTCTTATATTGTAATGTTTTTACACATTTAATCATTTAATACTCTTCATTTGAACATGGACGGTTTCCTGAACTTCTTTGAATAATTAAATGATTGAAGTATCTTAATACAGGGAGCGGATTAGGTGAGACCAGGCCTCACCCAAGACGGTGCGGTCCTTACCGTGGTGCCCACTTTGATGTGTCTATCCTGTATCCACCCCGTACATCCATTTTTCCAGATCATTTTAAGGAATGACACCAAAAATGAAGAAGATCCAATCATAAGGTGGACCGTACTCTAGGAAACAGTGGTGATTGAACACACTACCATTAAAATTTTCGTAGGGCGCAGCTTAATGTTTTCGTAGCTTTTTATTTGCCATCCAATCTGTTGATAAGGACACATAAGCTTGGATGAAGGGAGAAATCAGATATCACTTTGTTTCATATCTTTTGTGGCCCATTAATGGTCAATCACTACTCCTTTCTATAGTATGGTCCTCCTGATAATTGGATGTATTTCATTTTTTGAAAAATGCCCTAAAATAATCTAGAAAAAGGGACGGACGGAGTGGATACAGAATATATACATCAATGTGGGCCCCACAGGTCTTGGGTGAGGGCAGGGTCTCACCTAATCCGTTGCCCCCCTCTCTCTCTCTGCACGCACACCCCATCATGACAAGGAACATCCTATAGCTGGTTCGGGTCATTGAAAAGGATCCGATCCAACGGCTAAAATCCCACTGTATCCTATTGAAATTGTGGGGTCGGCATGGATTTTAGCAGACCTCTGTTTCAATATTTTGAAAAGGGAAACGATCACAGCAAGGTACCACAGTCAACCTGTGATAATGTAACTAACATCTTTCCCGTTAATATATGTATAGTGGAGAATATCAGTACCATGGAAACAGTAGGCCCCACCATAAAGATCACCTGTTCTAAAAATCAGGCTGGTTTGATCATCAGTGACCACACTGTTGGAATTGATGGGAAATCAATGGTCTAGATCAACATACAGCTGTGACCCACGCACCTAACGAGCAGATCAGCGTGATCTTCATGGTGGGGCCTGTCATTTTCATGGTATTGATTTCCTGATTAAATGGCATTTTGGAGGGAAATGAAGTACAGTAGCACAAGTTGTGGTACAGTTGCTTGTAGTTGATCAGTACTCCAAAATCATCCAATTGTCTGGTGATGTCCCGAACGGCTACAAGATATTTTACGTTTTGGGCCGTCAATTCGCTGTGATAATATCTTCTTGGACCGTCCTGGATAGACCATGGCCCAAAATTTCCTGGATGGGACAAGACGATGTTCGGCCTGTAAATTGACGGTTGAGAAAGACTGGGAAAGGTGGATATGATCGTATATGGTACGCAGTTCGCTTTGTCGTGCACCGCTCACACGTTTTCAATTCAGAATGGTGGGGCCCATGGTTCGTTCTGTAATCCAGGCCAACATTGATTACACTACCCCTAAAAAACATGCAAGAATGGAAGATCCAACAACCAACATTGATCAGGACCCGTTTCAGTTGAATGTGGACAGTTATATTTCTTAAGTGTTTATTTGTGGGCCACGAATTGAAATGTTACCTTTTGAAACTCCAATGATCTGAATTTCTGAACCATTGGACCCACTGCTAGAATTGAAGATTGGATGTTGAACCATTGTATCCATCCATTGTAGGCTCCAGGCTGCTAATCTAGATGTGGGCCCCACTATACAAAGTCAAGGCTTGTGGATACCGCCAGTATATATCCTTACAATATCTCTTGCTTGGTAGGTATTTTTGTTTAGTCTGAGTGGTTGTGGGCCAACCAGGGCGGGCCGGGGCAGGCCATCTCCCAGCCAGTCCTGGCCCCGACCTTGGCCCAGCCTTACCAAACAAGTTCAGGTCAAGGCCTTGATCAAAGGTTTTAAATAGTTGGAGTCTAAGCAACTTTTTGGAGTATACTCTCCATCCGTAATGAATCCTATCATAAGTAGTTTTCTCATAAAGGCAACATTGAATTGAAAAGTACTTATCATAAGTTGTTTTCTTAAGAAATGGACCACTCACAAATGTCTTTAAGTCATCAATGACCCATTTGATGGTTAGACAGGGCCATTTATAGTTGGCCTGGCTCCTCCGGGCTTGAATCCCTATCTCTCGTGACAAAAAATATTGTGTAACTGGTTGGTCATTGAAAAGGATCCAATCCAATAGCTACAATCCAACACGGTATCTTATTGAAATAAGTGGATGGGTATGTATTTTAGCAGACGTTTGTAACAATATTTTCAAAGGAAACCAATCACAACAAGGTACCACAACTTAGTGGTACCGTGACATCTTTCCCACAAATATGCCATTTGTGGAGGATATCAGTACCATGGAAACAGTAGGCCACGCCATGAAGACCACCTGTCCTAAAAATCAGACTGGTTTGATCATCAAGTGATCACACTGTCATAAGAGTAACCAATGGTCTGAATCAACATAATGTTCATCTCATCATTGCCATTTCTTGCGCGAACCAATCAGAGTGAGTTACATGTGATTGGACGGATCCGCGTGGTGTATTTGAACGTATGTAGATATTATACAAAGAGGATTTTATTATAATAAAGCTAGAGCACATCAAACAATACTATGTCATTATTTAAGTGGGCATCAGGAGAGCAATAGTATATAAGTGATTACATGACAGATGACAAGAATAAGAACAAAGAAGGCAAAGTAGTGCTGAACGGTTACAGTAACTATCGGAACATTGAAAGGACTTAGATGGTTATATTAAAGTTATAAATAGAAAAGGAATTCAGCAAAAAAGTAGAGTAAGTCTCACACTAACCCAATCAAACACAAACATTATCTTTTAATTATCATTTTAATTACCAGTTAATTATATTCCTTAGTGTAATTCTTTTACCTTACTACCAAGTAAATTGCATTTCTTAGTGTAATCCTTTACTTTTCGATTGTTGTTTACATTCCATGGTGTAATCCTTAGTGTTAATCGAGTAGCTGGTAATCTTAGTTGTAATTTGGATCCACGCTCATACGCTAGATTCAATTCTCCATTCAAAAAGGTACTTGGTAGCCGTTCTCCGCGACCCACTATAAGAATTCCTTTCTCGTTTCTCTTTTATCTAGACTAAAAAAGTCCTTTTGTACGGAAGGAAAAGGTGTAACCCATCATCAAAGAACGAACCTTACCCTTTGAATATCGCTTGATTCTATTTTATACGTTGAGCGAGTAGCTGAATAGGCGACCGATCTCATTTGATCTCAGTCATATACTACGTATCTACCTATCTCAATGCTTGGGGTCATTGTTGTTCGGTTTGAATTGAGCTGCAAATTCAATTCTGGCACGTTTGCATTTAAATTGCCAAAAACAAGTAGCAATAAGTTTTTGACATGCCCGGTGGGACCCTGTCTCTAACTTACCGACATAACTTTGCCAATAGAATTATGAATAGAATAAGTAATCAAATTGATGGGGTTGGACCGTTTACACTAACTGCACTACCTTCAACTAAGGATATGTTGGTTCAAGCGGCCCTTGAAGCATTTAATCTGGATAATAACCCGACACTCTGCATCGTGAACCAAGAAGGGGCGTTGACCTCTCGGACCGTTTCTCTAGAGGAGAGAATGGTCGCACTCTAAAACATACAGCTGAGTATCTAACATGTTTAGGAATACGGAAGGGCCCAAGTTGAGCAATTCCGTATTCAAACCGAGAACACCAATAGATATATGGCCTGCCAAACTGAGGCCATGCATTCATTGATGGCGATGACAGCTGAACGAATGCCAATGATAGTATAATATAATGTTGAGGGAAGTTTAATCAGCAATGTGGCTCAGCCACCATCTATACCTCCTTAGAGGAATCCACCACCAATTTTAGTTTAGGAGACATGGAATTCTTTGCCTCCTTCGGAGTTTAGACAACTAGAGTGGGATGCTAGGATTTTCATTCTTAAAATTTGGAATTAGGATTTACTGGGAGGATATAACCCCCAATAATTTCCTAGGAATCATTTGTTCCAAGAATGTCCAAACTGATTCGGTCCTGATCCTCCATCTTGAACCCCAACGAGTGGATCGCAACCAAATCATGCAAATGGTTTAAAAAGTTGCAAGGCAAGTACTTAGTCGTAATACTATTCTGGCTTACCATAAACCTTATCATAAATGGATCTATCGGCAACACCTATTGCCACAGAATTATCAGTCAGATTTTGCCTTATTTTCAGGTTATCCCGGTCAGTCAACCATTGAGCATGTTGGCCGATTTGCTATACAATGTGACGAGTTAGCGAATGATTATCACAAATTACAATTATTTGGTCATTCGCTAATGGTTGCGACCTTCACATGGTATTCCAATCTATTGCTAAATTCGATTCATAGTTGGCAAGAAATGGGGGGAAATTTTCATGCTTAATTTTTTCTCTAAGAATAGGAAAATAACTATGGCCGATCTTGCTCGTTTTCTGTAGCTATTAGGAGAAACCTGCGAAAGCTATATTACCCAATTCAAAAGGGTGAAAAGCCATTGTAAGGTTGTTATGACCAAAGTTGAATTTGTGAGCTTGCACAAGAAGAGCTCGAGTATAAACTTCTTACAAAGTTTATCAGGATGGAGTTCATGCACCTATACGACTTGACTAGGAAGGTCTCTAGGTACAAAGAACTCTTGCAAGAAGGTGCTAGGTGGAAGAATACGTCCATTGGGATATATTATCATGACCCAAATTATGAGGTCGTGATTGCCAAAGTGGTAACTAAGAAGCCACTCATATGTTCAGTGCTGGTTAAGGAAGAATTAACCATATTGACGGCATAAAAGGCGCAAAAAGTTTACACTTTTGATATTACATGGGCCGATGAGATTTTTGAAATTTTGTTGGCCAAAAAGTTTATCGAGATTCCCATAAGTCATAAATACCTTCGTCTGACGAATTACATAAAATGTAATACTGTAAATGGTACGAAACTTGTTCCCATTCAACTAATAAATGTGTCATATTCAGGAACATGGTCCAAGACAATATCGACCACGAGCTGCTGAAATTTCCTAAGAAGGGCGAGGAGGCGAGGTTGATTGATACAAATCTGTTCTCACCCAATCTTAAAGTCAACATGCGTACGACAAACTTGAGAAGGGCTAATCGACCATGACCAAGGGTTGATCTTGGCCCAACCAGTCGTGAAGGCACACCGCAATGACATGGGCAAGGGCAATGTCAACCTCCCCACCTGGTCACCATTCGGTCGAATGTAATTGGGCAAAATGATCGAGGCTCACAACGGTGGACCAATGTACTGGAAGGACTGTCCCGGTGTGGGGGGATCCTTCTCAACCAAGGTTGCAAGGTCGATACATGGCTTAACAAGCTGAAGGTAGCCATCAGCATTGGCCGTAGGGGGTGCCTTCACCCTTTGGTCGTTACTCTCAAAGTGAGATGTCAAAACAAAGAATGGTTAATTTTTCAGCAACTTATAAGGGAGTCTGGAAGCAGGTCATGCATCTTAAATTCCTGGCAGTACTAAAAGCATTGACTCGAACTCAAAAACACTGTTGGTAAAGCCATAGGATGGCCATGAGGAGGGATTTAGTAAAAGTTGAAGACGTACCCCAATTGAGAGTAGTATAACAGTGACTATTTTAGAGAATTCCTTTGCCTGAAGAACAGGTAGCCACTAACACGGTCGAAGTGGTTCTACCTCTTGTGTTGTATGAAAAGGACACCAACATTTTCGACCAATCCTGCGAATCGACATGACCAAAAGAAAAAGATGATTACAAAAATTTATCCGATTTTTTCAATGATGATTTTTTCCTAGGGGATGAGTAGTTGGTGAACGAACTAGTTGCGATCACCGAAGCATTGTGAGTAGTCTAAGAAATAACCACATCACCTGACATTCTGGCCTATAAGACCCATATACTAGTTCGTACTGTTCCATCGACTCTCGCGATCCTTTTCATCGAAGTCCGGCAATCCGCGACCTATAATCGATGTTTACGCGTGACCCTAAGTCGTATCTTGTAGATTTGAGTTGGCTTAATCCGAGACTTGTACTATTGCAACCGCACCATTGCTACGGTTCCAACGCCGCATCTTACGCATCGATTCGATACCCTGGCCAGGAGATGTGGGCTGTCGTTTATTTTGAAGAAAATGCAGCGCGTTTGCAATCTAAAGAGAATCTCTACAACGTGTCCCATCAATCAATCACTCAAATCAATCAATCAATCACCTCATGTTAAGTACAAGAGCAACCCATACTTCCTTTCTCCATAAGTCAAGCAAACCCTAAAACTCAACTAATCTCTCACCTCACCCATCACTCACCTCACATTCATCACTCACATCTCTCTTACAACCACCACACCTCTCTCTCTCTCTCTCTCTCTCTCTCTCTCTCTCTCTCTCTCTCTCTCTCTTTCTTAACACAAATTCTAAGCAACCAAAAGGTGCACATGTCCAAGTTTTTGTAAGGAGAGAAAAAGAGAAAGAGTGTTGTGTGGCCCACTTTCCACCCCAAAATCCTTCATCCTAACCCTTAATTTCTCATCATCCTCCATCAAAGTGAAGCACAAGGAGACCGGCATTCCATCGGACCAAGAAGATCGAATGGTGGGTGCTTCTATAGGCTAGTTTCCATATTTTTATGATGGGCCAAGTGAGGCCTACCAATCAATGGTATGGATCTCACTTTGGACCCTAAGATGTGGCCGATGGCCCACCTTGATTATCATGGTCATTCTATGATGGGGCCATTTACCATGGACCCCCATCATGATGTTTGCTTTCTAAGTTTGAAAAAGGGGTCATCTAGACCTTCCATTTCGGTGGAGAAAGGATCTCCACCGTTGATTTTGATCGGTGGGTTCATATGGAATGGGACCCACTTGATGTATATTATAGATCATGCAAGGGAGGGCCCATAGTGCCGGGGTCCCTCCATCATCATGCGTTCCTCTTCTCTCTCTCTCTTTTTCCTTTTTTTTGTGATGTAGTTGTGTGGCCCACTTGGATGGACCCCACTTTGATGTATGTATTTCCCATGCCATCCAACCCTTTCTTTTGGTGGCCCACGTCCATAGGTGGGGCCCACCTCAAATGTATGTACTATGCCAAAACTGTCCAGCGTCTAGGGACGCTGGACGTTGAAAGGAAAACATAAATATTAGCCTTGGTTCAAGGGTATTTGGGCGGGCCATTTGTGTAGGCCCCACCTTGATGTATAAATTCAATCCACGCCGTCCATCCCTTTCCTCATACCATTTTAGGCGTTGAGCTGAAAAATGAGGCCAATCCGACCTTCTGGTGGGCCATAACATAGAAAACAGTGGTTTTCACCGTTAAATTACACCCTGATGTTTCCACACCCCAAAATATATTGAATATTAGATTCATTTGGTTGGTCTTGAGCCGTAGAACCCAATGGCTAGGGTGGATTCCACCGATGCAGGCCCCACACATGAAAAACCATAAAGAAACAGGTTTTCAAAAAAAAAAAAAATGAAAACAAGTAATGCTAATCTTTGTTCTTGTCAGAGGTGCGGCGACACTAGTGTGCAGTGGGCGGATGACAGGGACCCACGGTCCCAGCTGTGGGCCCCACCATGATATTTGTTGTATATCCACTTCGTCCATTCTGTGGGCCCCTTAGGGTTGTGGGCCATCCCAAAAAATCAGCCCTATCTAAGGCTCAGGTGGCCCACATCATAGGAAATAGTGAGATTGAATGGTTACCTTTGAAACCCTTTTCTGGGCCACAGAAGTTTTGTAACAACCCACGCTCACACTGTATGATATTGTCCGCTTTAGGCACAGCTCGCACGATTTTGTTCTCGGGGTTTCCCCCAAAAGGCCTCATACAGTATAGGGTGGCAACTCCACATACAACCACCACAATTTCAGACGACACTTCCTATGTGGGATAAAGTTTCACTTTCAAAGTTTCACTTTCATTGTGTGCACAGTAGCCTGCCAGCCACACAGTAGCCTGCCAGCCACCTTGGGGCCCGCCCACATGTGCGCTCGTTCATGTGTGCCCGCCCACATGTTGCCACAGTGGCGGAGCGTCACAATATCCTCTGCCGAGGGCAGAGCCGTCCTCGGCTCTAATACCATTTGTAACAGCCCACGCCTACACTGTATGATATTGTCCGCTTTGGGCACAACCTGCATGGTTTTATTCTCGGAGTTTCCCCCAAAAGGCCTCATACAGTATAGGGTGGCAACTCCACATATAACCACCACAACTTCAGACGACACTTCCGATGTGGGATAAAATTTCACCTTCACTGTGTGCACAGTAGCCTGCCAGCTACCTTGGAGCCCGCCCACATGTGGACCCCCCCACGTGTGCCCACCCACATGTGGCCACAGCGACGGGGCGTCACAAGTTTTGGATTAAGATGAAATTTGTTTTTCCCTTTCATCCAGGGTTGTGTGACCTTACCAACGGGTTGGATTACAAATAAATGTTATGGTGGGCCCCACGTGGGACCCACAGTGATGTATGTGTTTATTTCCCATTGTCCACAGTTGTGGACGGTGGAACCCACCGTGCGATATGTGTTTTATCCATGCCTGGCCCCCTGACTCGGGTGCTACACCGGTCAGGCCCCAACGTGATGCGTTCTATCAGCATCGTCCACCCCTAGACGGTGGGACCCACCATGATACAAGTGTTGCACCCAAAGCCGTCCATCCATTTGAGAGTTCATTTTATGGCATGAGATAAAAATGAGTCAGATCTATCTACCTGGTGGAACCCACCATGATTTATGTGTTCTATCCACACCATCCACACTGGACGGTGGGACCTACCCCCCGTGTGGGACTGTGTGTGTGTATGTATGTGTGTATATCTATATATTTATATATATATATATATAAATATTACATTATATATAATATTGTGTGTGTGTATATATATATATATATATATATATATATATATATATATATATATATATACTATATATAGATTACATATTATATTATATATAATATACTAGGCCTTCATGTGGACCCCCATCATGATCCATGGGTTGTATCCAAACTGTCCAACCATTTTGAAAGCTCATTTTAGGGCTTGAGACTAAGAATGAGTCAGATCTAAGGTTTAAGTGGACCCCACCATCTATGTGGACAGTGACATCCATCATTCAAAACTTTTAAGGGCCACAGTAGTTTCCAGTAAGCTGATAATTGTTGTCATTTCATCTATCAATATGTTAACTTATGAATAGGTTGGATTTGTGAACCACAGCTTGGTGGGCCCAACTAATGCTTGTGAATGTTTTAATGGAGGCTAAACCTCTTAACTATGTACCTGGTGTGGCCCACACAAGTCATAGATTGACTTGATTTTTAAGTCTTAGGCCCCGCCATGATGTGTGTATTATACCCACACTTTTCAGCTATTTTATTGGGCAGTGAACCCCATTACGTTGTATAGCACACCATGTTGTACATGTTTAATCTATGTCATCCACTTATGCGGCCCACCTAGGTGTGTGTATAGTAAGCACATTGTCCATTTGATGAGGCTCATTTGGAATGTATAAGGGCCCGTGGGTTGAGGCCCATTGCGATGTATTTGGGGCCCATGGGTTAAGGCCCATTGTGATGTATTTGGAAGCCATGGGTAGAGGCCATTGTGGTATATTTGGGGCCCATGGGTTGAGGCCCATTGTGATGTATAGAGGCCCATGGGTTGACGCCCATTGTGATGTATAAAGGCCCATGGGTTGAGGCCCATTGTAATGTATAAAGGCTCGTGGGTTGAGGCCCGTTGTGATGTATGTAAGGCTCGTTATCGAGGCCCACCTTGATGTGTATAAGGCCGGTTATTGAGGCCCACCTTGATGTGTATAAGGCCCGTGGGTTGAGGCCTGTTGTGATGTATTCAAGGCCCGTTATTGAGGCCCACCTTGATGTGTATAAGGCATGTTATTGAGGCCCACCTCGATTTGTATAAGGCCCATTATTGAGGCCCACCGTGATGTGTATAAGGTCCATGTGATGCGGCCCATTTGATGTATCTGAGGCCCATGGGTTGAAGCCCAATGGGATGTATATAAGGCCCTTTGCAATGTGTGATTCCACCATGGTTTGTGTAATGATGTTTTATGGTGGGCCATGCCTTGGGAGCAATGTTGGATTGACATCCACATTGTAAGAATAATGTTGGTTAAATGTCCGCATTATAACTCTCCCTATGGCTAGATGGGACACTGAAAATATTTAGTTCTAGCATCATAGGCACTTAGGATGTCTTTGGGTGAAAATCTCAGAACCTCTGTGGCCAGGAGTAGCCCCAACATTTAGACCGAGTGGAACGTGAGCGCCTGAGTGCTGAATACTAGTAGGCCGCATCTCCCACTATGTCGTGGTCAGTTAGGAGGGGGTGTGGGCTTATCCGCCCGAGTGAGGGGGCTATAAGCTAGGCTGAGTATGACCAGGTCATAAATGGGTCCGCTATCGATGAGCCGAGTAGGTATTGGCAGACTGCTGGCTAGGCGGATAGTGAGGTCTCTTCCACTCGCTGGGCTGTGCAGCTAGGGAAGAGGCAGTCGGTGTCGAGTATAATAGACTCCGGTGATTTTCCCTAGAGAGCAACCGTACTAAAATGTGGACTTATTGAGCAGGAATTACATATCCATCCATTCATTCATTCATTATCCACTCGGGCTGGTGGCGCGTAGCTATTTGTTATGTCTACCATCGCATGGCCAGGATTTCGGTTAGGCGCATGACTAACCTGAAATCAGGAGTTTACCACATTGTGTCGGACTATCCAAATTTAGGTATGAGACTGGTTTGGATAAAAGTCCCTTGTGGTGGACCCCGTAGCTTGCGATACTACGTACTATCATCCTGACTTCACGTTCCTGCATGATCATTTCATTCGCACCACATACTACATTGCCTCCACAGTACTTAGCATTTTGGGTCACTGTGTTTTTGCACTTATATGGCCTAGATGAGGTTGATGGTATTTGTTGCTCGTCAGGATTTGCATATTACATTGCATCCTCAGCATATGTTTTTGTCTCATTATGTTTTGCATCGTATAGCCTTGGTATGACTGATAGCACTCATGGACTTACCAGTATATTTCCGCTTACTCTGATATCGTATGATTCATGATCTCGTCAGTATATTCGCTTATTTCGATGATGACTTTATGGTATACTTGGCATTTATCTTGTGCACACACTTTCACCACCCTCTAAGCTTTTGTAAGCTTATGCACGATAGATGCGTGCAGGTGATGTTAGGATGTAGCCGATCTGAGGGAGGAGCGTGCGGTGGAGCTTTTGGAGTTTTCTTTGATATCTTCATATGTATTTTCTCTTTCAGCATTGTATTCAAATGATTATATTAGTGGATATGTGATGATGATCTTGCTTTTGTGACTTGGTTATGCTTGTGGTTATGCTCCATTACAAAAAAAATCATACTAAAAATCCTCCTTGTAGGATCCAAGGATCGGAATCTTGCATATGGGTGCTAGGAGCCGAGAATGGGGTACTACGAGGCTGTCGGCACCAGATTCGAAAATCAAGAATTTTGTAAGCCCATTTTCTGAGTTTGGGGAGTGACAGAAGTTGGTATCAAAGTATAACTTGGGAATACCTGAGGATAACATCACATATCTGCTGATAGCTACCCTTCATTCTATGATTTTTGAGAACTTAGAATGATTAGATCCCCGAGTTTGAATAATTTAGAAACCTTTTGACTTAGCTCCCTACCGTTGAGATTATGACGCTGCATAGTATTCCCGTTTCGATTGTTTCTAATCCGAGAACTGAGGTTCTATAAGGGTCACCATTCTGTTGAGGAGACGCCTTAGGAGCGCAAGGCTGAGATTAGAGAATGCCATCTCCATTTGTTTATATGTTGATTATGCGTTGTATATGTTTATACCAATGCTTCCTCTTCCCTTCCCTTGTCCTTCGTGATAGTAAATTTTGAGGATGAAATTTGTTATTAGGTAGTGAGAGCTGTAAGACTCGTATCCTAGTTCGTACTGTTTCATCGACTCCCGCGATCCTTCCCGTCGAAGTTCGGCAATCTACGACCTATAATCAATGTTTGCGTGCGACCCTAAGTCGTATCCTATAGATTTGAGTTTGCTTAATCCAAGACTTGTACCATTGCGACCGCACCGTCGCCGCAGTTCCAACGCTGCGTCTTATACACCGATTCGATACCCTGGCCAGGAGATGTGGGCCGACGTTTATTTCGAAGAAAATGCTACGTGTTTGCCATCCCAAGAGAATCTCTACAACATGTCCCATCAATCAATCACTTAAATCAATCAATCAATCACCTCATGTCAAGTACAAGAGCAACCCATGCTTCCTTTCTCCACAAGTCAAGCAAACCCTAAAAGTCAAACGAATCTCTCACCTCCCCCATCACTGACCTTACATCCATCACTCACATCTCTCTTACAACCACCACACCTCTCTCTCTCTCTCTCTCTCTCTCTCTCTCTCTCTCTTCTCACAAATTCCAAGTAACCAAGAGGTGCACACATCCAAGTTTTTCTAAGGAGAGAAAAAGAGAAAGAGTGTTGTGTGGCCTACTTCCCACCCCAAAATCCTTCATCCTAACCCTTAATTTCTCATCATCCTCCATCAAAGTGAAGCACAAGGAGACCAACATTCCATCGGACCAAGAAGATCAGATGGTGGGTGCTTCTATAGGCTAGTTTCCATGTTTTTATGATGGGCTAAGTGAGACCTACCGATCAATGGTATGGATCTCATTTTGGACCCTAAGATGTGATCGATGGCCCACCTTGATTATCATGGTCATTCCATGATGGGGCCATTCTCCATGGACCCCCATCATGATGTTTACCTTCTAAGCTTAAAAAAGGGGTCATTTAGACCTTCCATTTCGATGGAGAAAGGATCTCCACCGTTGATTTTGATCGGTGGGCCCATATGGAATGAGACCCACTTGATGTATGTTATAGATCATGCAAGGGAGGGCCCATAGTGCCGAGGTCCCTCCATCATCACACGTCCCTCTTCTCTCTCTCTCTCTCTCTCTCTCTCTCTTTTTCCTTTTTTCTGTGATGATGTAGTTGTGTGGCTCACTTGGATGGACCCCACTTTGATGTATGTATTTCCCATGCCATCCAACCCTTTCTTTTGGTGGCCCACATCCATAGTATGTATTATGCCAAAACTTTCCAGCGTCCGTTGAAAGGAAAACACAAATATTAGCCTTGGTTCATGGGTATTTGGGCGGGCTGCTTGTGTAGGCCCCACGTTGATGTATAAATTCAATCCACGCCGTCCATCCCTTTCCTCATACCATTATAGGCGTTGAGCTGAAAAATGGGGCCAATCCGAGCTTCTGGTAGGCCATAACATAGAAAATAGTGGTTTTCACCGTTAAATTACACCCTGATGTTTCCACACCCCAAAATACATTGAATATTGGACTCATTTGGTTGGTCTCGAGCTGTAGAATCCAATGGCTAGGGTGGATTCCACCGATGCGGGCCCCACACGTGAAAAACCTCAAAGAAACAGGTTTTTTTTTTTAAAAAATGAAAACAAGCAGCCGTTGGCTACTGCTGACACTTCTTTTGTCGAGCGCTTGAGGGCCAAACGCCAGCAATGCAAGAGCGAAGCGGATGATAGGGACCGACGGTCCTCCGTGGGCCCCACCATGATGTTTGTTGTGTATCCACTCCGTCCATTTTATGGGCCCCTTAGGGCTGTGGGCCATCCCCAAAAATCAGCCCTATCAGAGGCTCAGTTGACCCACATCATAGGAAATAGTGAGATTGAATGGCTACCTTTGAAACCCTTTTCTTGGCCATAAAAGTTTTAGATCAAGATAAAATTTGTTTTTCCCTTTCATCCAGGGTCATGTGACCTTACCAACGGGTTGGATTGTAAATAAATGTTATGTGGGCCCCACGTGGGACCCACAGTGATGTATGTGTTTATTTCCCACCGTCCATGGCTGTGGATGGTGAAACCCACCGTGCGGTATGTGTTTTATCCATGCCTGGCCCCCCTGACTCGGATGCTTCACCGGTCAGGCCCCACCGTGATGTGTTCTATCCGCACCGTCCACCCTTGAGACGGTGGGACCCACCATGATGCAAGTGTTGCACCCAAAGCCGTCCATCCTTTTGAGAGTTCATTTTATGGCATGAGATAAAAATGAGTTAGATCCACCTACCTAGTGGAACCTACCATGATTTATGTGTTCTATTCGCACCGTCCACACTGGACAGTGGGACCTACCCCATGTGTGGGATTGTGTGTGTGTGTGTGTATATATATAGATTATATATTATATTATATATAAAATACATGATGGTAGGCCTTCATGTGGACCCCCACCATGATGCATGGGTTGTATCCAAACCGTCCAACCATTTTGAAAGCTCATTTTAGGGCTTGAGACTAAGAATGAGTCAGATCTAAGGTTCAAGTGGACCCCACCATCTATGTGGACAGTGTGACATCCATGATTCAAAACTTTTAAGGGCCACAGTAGTTTTCAGTAAGCTGATAATTGTCGTCATTTCATTTATCAATATGTTAACTTGTGAATGGGTTGGATTTGTGAACCACAGCTTGGTGGGCCCAACTAATGCTTGTCAATGTTTTAATGGAGGCTAAACCTCTTAACTGTGTACCTGGTGTGGCCCACACAAGTCATAGATTGACTTGATTTTTAAGTCATAGGCCCCACGATGATGTGTGTATTATACCCACACTTTTCAGCTATTTTATTGGGCCGTGGGCCCCATTGCGTTGTATGGCACACCATGTTGTACATGTTTAATCTATGTCATCCACTTATGTGGCCCACCTAGGTGTGTGTGTATAACAAGCACATTGTCCACTTGATGGGGCTCATTTAGAATGTATAAGGGCTCGTGGGTTGAGGCCCATTGCGATGTATTTGGGGCCCACGGGTTGAGGCCCATTGTGATGTATAAAGGCCCATGGTTTGAGGCCCATTGTGATGTATAAAAGCCCATGGATTGAGGCCCATTGTGATGTATAAAGGCCTATGGGTTGAGGCCAATTGTGATGTATTCAGGGCCCGTTATTGAGGCCCACCTTGATGTGTATAAGGCCCATTATTGAGGCCCACCTTGATGTGTATAAGGCCCGTGGGTTGTGGCCCGTTGTGATGTATTCAAGGCCCGTTATTGAGGCCCATCGTGATGTGTATAAGGTCCATGTGATGCGGTCCATTTAATGTATCTGAGGCCCATGAGTCGAAGCCCAATGGGATGTATTTGAGGCCTTTGCAATGTGTGATTCCACCATGGTTTGTGTAATGATGTTTTATGGTGGGCCATGCCTTGGGAGCAATGTTGGTTTGACGTCCACATTGTAAGAATAATGTTGGTTAAGTGTCCGCATTATAACTCTCCTTAGGGCGCATTGATAGGTCCATATTTGTTGTGTGTAGGCCATCAAGGCCCATCTGCATTGTAAGAATAGTTCATTACTTTATGACATGCTTAGTATAATTCCATGACTCTTGCCATATGCATCATATGTATGCTTGATATGAGTAGTGACTGATCATTGCATACGCCATTGGGCAAACTATTTACGGGGCTCCTTATGAGATGGAGTGCCCACATTATCACGACGTACGTGCAAGATTGCTACATGACTAGATAGTGTGACTCATGCATCTCGCATATACGTGACTTGATCATTGTGAGTCCTAGCGACATCAGGGCCGTGGCCTTCACAGGCACATCGTGGATGGCTAGATGAGACCCCTGAAATATTTGGTTTTAGCACTATGGGCACTTAGGATGTCCTTGGGTGAAAATCTCAGAACCTCCGTGGCCAGGAGTAGCCCCAACGTCTAGACCGAGTGGAACGTGAGCGCCCGAGTGCTGAATACTAGTAGGCCGCATCTCGCACTATGTCGTGGTCGGTTACGAGGGGGTGTGGGCTTATCCGCCCAAGTGAGGTGGCTATAAGCTAGGCTGAGTATGACCAGGTCATAAATGGGTCTGCTATCGATGAGCCGAGTAGGTATTGGCAGACTGCTGGCTAGGAGGTAGTGAGGTCTCTTCCACTCGCTGGGCTGTGTAGCTAGGGAGGAGGCAGTTGGTGTCTAGTGTAATAGACCTCAGTGATTTTTTCCAGAAAGCAACCGTACTGATATGTGGACTTGTTGAGCAGGAATTGCACATCCATTCATTTATTCATTCACTATCCGCTCGGGCTGGTGGTGACTAACTATTTGTTACGTGTACCATTGCATGGCCAGGATTTTGGTTGGGCGCACGACTAACCTGAGATCAGGAGTTTACCACATTGTGTCTGACTATCCAAATTTATGTATGGGACAGGTTTGGATAAAAGTCCCTTGTGGTGGACCCCGTAGCCGACGATACTACATACTATCATCCCGACTTCACATTCTTCTATGGTCATTTCATTCGCACCGCATATTACATTGCATTCGCAGTACTTGACATTTTGGGTTACTATATTTTTACACTTATATGGCCTAGATGAGGTTGATGGTATTCGCGGCTTGTCAGGATTTACATATTGCATTGCATCCTCAGCATATGTTATTGTCTCATTATGTTTTGCATCACATAGCCTTGGTACGACTGATAACACTCATGGACTTACCAGTATATTTTCGCTTACTCTGATATCGTATGATTCATGATCTTGTCAGTATTTCCACTTATTCCGATGATGTATGATTTATGGACTTTATGGTATACTTGGTACTTATCTTGTGCATACACTTTCACCACCCTCTAAACTTTTGTAAGCTTATGCACGATAGATGCATGCAGGTGATGTTAGGATGCAGCCGATCTGAGGGAGGAGAGTGCGGTGGTGCTTTTGGAGTTTTCTTTGATATCTTCATATGTATTTTCTCTTTCAGCATTGTATTTAAATGATTATATTAGTGGATATGTGATGATGATGTTGCTTTTGTGACTTGGTTATACTTGTGGTTATGCTCCATTACAAAAAAAAAAAATTCATACTGAAAATCCTCCTTGTAGGATCCCAGGATCGGAATATGGCGTATGGGCGCTGGGAGCCGAGAATGGGGTATTTGGAAATCGAAAATTTTGTGAGCCCGTATTCCGAGTTTGGGGCAGGACATGGTCGACGAGAGCATCAAGTACATTCAAAATCCAAAGAAAGGCTGATTTCACGGCTAGAATAAGAAAGCTCGAAGAAAGGCTGAAAGATGTCAATGACAGTTGTCTCGTGAACCTGGCCAATGTGGATGTCCCAATCAAGGAAGATGACATGGAACTTAGGGAGGCCCCTGATAAGCTGGGAAGATTTTCAGGCCCAAGTTTACGATCCCCTAGTGGGGGTGAACCCAGGGCCCTAGAAAGACCCAAAGCCTACATTTATCAACAATTTGCTAGGGCCCCAAGATAAAAGGCAACTGATCAATCTGCTTAAAGAATTTGCTAATTACTTCACATAGGATTACCACGAGATGCCAACACTTGACCAGATTTTGGTCGAATATAAACTACCTATAAAAGAAGGGTATCATCTGTATAAGTAACCACTTAGACGGATGATAGTAGAAGTTATTTAAAAAATAAAAGAAGAGATCGAATGACTGTTGATGGCCGATTTCATCAGGTGTATTAAGTATGCCGACTAGATCTCGAATACAGTCCCAGTCATAAAAAAGAATGGAAAATTGCTGGTTTGCATTAATTTATGAAATTTAAACCTAATAACGCCAAATGACAAATATCCAATGCCGGTTGTCGATCAACTAATCAATAGGAGTGCTGGACATCGAGTTGTGTCCTTTATGAATGGATATGCTCGGTACAATTAGAATTACATCATGCTAGATGATGTGCCAAAAATGGCATTTAAGTGCCTAGGCCCTCTAGAGATTTATTGCTGGGTGGTAATTGAAAGTGCCCTGGTTTGTCAATTGGCGTGAGTGTTGAGTCAACTAGATAGATAAGCTCCATAGGAAGATCAATCAGCTGTCTGCCTCAACTAGATGTTTGCCCGAACTCGCCACAAGTAAATCTAAGCCTCACATCCCATGTCCTAAAACACCAGGTAAAGAAAACCCTTAAAATTGGTTAAGATATTATAGGGTTTTTGGGTTAGAAAACTTTTTTTACAAATTCAGAAAATCTCTAAGTTTTCTACCCCTGTTGATTTATCGATATCAAGTTCGATAAAATTGATGTGTGCTGTCAATGTCCTCGATGCCTAAATGATATCATCGAAATGAGGACAGAATATGTTTAGCAACCACATACTCATTTAGACGGAATTATCGATGGATCGATATACCTATCGATTTCATCGATATTCAAATCTCGAATCTATCGAAGTTGACACGATAAAATCGATAGCGGAGAAAACAAGTCCCTGTTTTTACTAAGAAAAATCATAAGATCGTCGATATATCGAGGTCCTCCTCGATATCATCGGAATTCAAATCTCGATGATATCGGAAGGCCTTCAGTGATATCGGTCTTGGACTCATAAATATCCAACAAATATTTCAGGATAATTTATCTTTGATCGAGGGTCCCTCGAGAGAATTGATATTCAAATATCAATGATATCGATACAGTATCGATTGCATCGAATAAGGACATGAACTGTCTAGCAAGCTTAATAGAAAATCCATTGGATTTATCGATGCATCGACATGGCTATCGATATCATCGACATTCAAATTTCGATGATATCGAAGGTCCCTCGATCATTCCTTTGAACCTGAAATATTTCATAGTAAGTCTCCCTCATTTTCAAATGTCAAGGAATCGAACCTCTTATCAATTTTATCGGAGTTCGAAATCCGATGATATCAACACTGTCTCGATTCCCTTGACCAGTTGGCAAAAGGTTTCAATAGCTTATGACATTGAGTTTGTGTCATTGAGCGGCCAGTCGATGCAATCGAGAGTATACGCTTAATGATATCGAACCTACTCGATGATATCGAACTCTGTCATAAATGTGACCATTTTATATCCGTTGGAACCTTTTCCTTATATAAAGAAGACTTGTCTATTGTTGTTGGCAGAGAAAGAAGAGAGTGCTTTTGAGTGTTTAACCTTAGATCATATACCCAAAGCCCTTTCTCTCATGGAAGTTCATCCTTCAAGCCACCCTCACCATTGATATTCAATAGAGTGGATTGGGGAATAAACTTCCGCATTCAAGGATCCTCCAGCTACTACCTTAACTGCAAATCATTAAGCTGGGATGCCTTGAATGCATAGATGATTGGAATCACTCTATCTTCCTTATAGGAAAACATTTAAGAGAGTAGGATTCCATCATAACCTTGACCTAACTCGTCGCCATGTATTGGTACATCATCTGAGTTGCGGATCAAGGAAGTAGAAGATTCTTCATTAACAAAGGAGGAGATCTTCGACAACGTACTAAAAGGGACTCATCTACTTATTTGTAAGTTATCAGAGTCCAGAGGATCCTTGTGATCATTTCTTTGTAGGATTGGGTTTAAGGTGTTTCTCACCCCTTGCAAGTCCTCTAGGAGACCTTCGGCGGAAGTGTACATAGTGGGTGCGTTGTGTTAACCCTTGCTCTATGGAGAGGATAAACAATTAGGGTCTTGTGGAAGATCCTTGTCCAGTGTGCCTAAAAGTGGGTGCGTTGTGTTGACCCATGCTCGTGAGAGCATAAACAGTTAGGATCTTGTAGAAGATCCTTGGCCAGTGTGCCTAAAGGTGGGTGCTTTGTGTTGACCCTTGCTCGTGAAAGCATAAACAGTCAGCCTAGGTGTAGGTTGTAAAGGTTAAAGGTGAACCTGATTTAAAACCTTGGGTTTGGGGTGAACCGTGTGAAACCTCCTTAGTGAAATCCGGTACACTCAAGGGTTGAGTGCGGTTACCGGGAGTGGAGTAGACAAGTAGTCGAACCACTATAAAAATGACTGTGTTTGAGATTGTTATTATCTTTCATTTGTTTATGTGATTTCCTTAAATACTTTCATATCTGATTATCTAAGATCACACCTCACACACATGCACAGTCATATCCATCATAAACTAGTTTGCATATTGTTTATCTCTCAAATAGTTTGTGATTGGATCCTTTAATGGGCTTGGAAGCCAATAGAGTTACTCTTGAGTAATCCTAATATATGCTTGTTGTTAGGATTAGAGTGATAGGATTTTAAATTATTATAAAATTATTAAAAAGTCCTATTCACCCTCCTCTAGGACATATTAGCATATTCTTACTTCAACTAAAGCGGTCTTCACTGCAATTTCAGTAATGCCATTTAGGCTTTAAAATGCAGGGACCACATATCAGAGGACAATGAATGCTATATATGATCGGCTGGTTTGTGGAAGTTTATGTTGACGACATGGTAGTAAAGTCGGCTGATATAGAGAACCATGTTGCTTAGTAACATAAATCATTCGAACAGATGAAACTCCTTATGTTGAAAATTAATTCCCTTAATTGTGCTTTTGGAGTCTTGTTCACAACCTAAGTGTAGGGTCGTGATGTAGTAATAATCTCGGTAAGACCGAGGTCGAATCCACAGGGACTAACTTGTACGTTTCTGAAAGTAACTAGAACTAGAACTAGAAGAAGATATAAATCTAAATCTGAATAATTGGAAAGAGTGATTTGGAATAAGGTAATTGAAACTTGTGAATTTAAAGGTGGGAACTAGGGTGACAAGGATCCACTTGTAGTTTTTGGGATGCTACTTCACTTGATTCAAGAGATCCAATTGGAATCAGGGTCCTATCTTATTCAATTGGAAAGAGAAATGTTCAAATCTCTGAACTTCTCATTGATCTAGCCTCAATAGAAGAAGATTGTGAAGAGTCGGAAGGGATTCCATCACCAAACCATGCCTAAGGGACGATGACAAACAACAGGATTTACCAATCCCACAATCTCAAATAAGAAAATAATATACTCAAAGCTATCGCAGATCTACTGTAATTTGAGTCACAACAAACCATTGAAAACTGAAAGTATTCCTTAAAATCAACTAGAAATCAATGAAGTTCAACATAAAAACATGAATTAAAGAAAAATAAGCATCCCAATCACACTACAAGCTTCACCTCTTAGCCATAGCTAAGAGGTTTAGCCAATTATAGACATGATTGAAATAAAATCTCTTAAGAAAAGTATAAAAATAACTAAGGAAAAAGAAGGAAAACTTTTGGTGACAGCTCTCCACGCTTTTCCTCCACTCCTTAAAACTTAGAAGATGCCCGGGAACATCTTAGGAACTCCTATTTATAGTTGGGGAACTCTAACTTTCGTACCGAGTTAGAAAAATTCGAAAACCGCTTCAAATTTATGGAATCCATGCAAAATCTATGTAACCCTCGACTAGTCGAGGACAGTCTTCGATTGGTCAAGGGTCACCTTCGATTGGTCGAGGATAGCGTAAATTTAGAAAATAATGTTGTTGGAGTTCGAGCCAAAGTTTCCTAGGCTAGTTGAGCCAGAGCCAGGGCTAGTCGAAGCAAAGCTAAGTCTGGTCGAAGCACGCAAATTTTTAGGATTCCTTTTCTTCACTTCAAGTCTTCGATTCTCTTCATTCCTCATTTTGTTTTCTTGGATCTTTGGCATGTGAATTCTTCATTCTTGGTCTTCTAAAATGTAATTTTTGGCTTGGTAATTCTTGAGCATCAAATCCATATTTTTAACATTCTTTTCAATCTAAGCTCTCAGATTCACCTTGCAACACAGACATGTATAAAATATAACATTAAGTAGTATCATGTTCATAAAACCAAGATATAAGTAGGATAAAATATACAATATTTGGCACTCAACACACTCCCTAACCAGCATTTTGCTAGTCCAGACCAAAACATGCGTGAAGTAATCTTCAATTCTCAATGTTCGAGCCTTTTTCAAAAATCAATCCTTTGTGCAATCAAGTATGAATGAGTAGAATTAAGACGAGTAATAGAGATTTTGAAAATCTAGAGCCGAATCACATAAGCAATCAATCAAATAATTTCTTTAACAATTCTTCCAGAGCATATGTTCATATATCAAGTTTTTCAATGTGCTCAGTGTAAATCAACTTGCTTCTCATAAAAATACTATCTTTTCATAATGTTAGCCATGCTCATCACTTCAAGATTGGTTGAAAACTCAAGTACTGATTCCAAACTTATCCCATTTTCTTTCTTTTTCCAGTTTTTAATTTTATATCAATGATCATTTGTATTCATTTAGTCTTTTCATCTTTTCTCTTTTCTTTTAGATTTTTCATTCTTTTTCAAACTTTGTTAGTCTTTTCACCATACATAACCTTTTTGTCGATCTCCTATTTTTTTAACTGGTCCTCTTTGTCTTTTAGGGTGGATAAAATTCTCTAAACTCGATTCTCAATATCTTTCAGTGATCATCATACTAACAATCAGAAAATCTAGTACTATTCACAGAAAGCAAATTGAACGTATCTTGTGATTTAGATTAACATAATTTTCAAGCTTCCTCTTAATCAATTGAATATAAGAACCGTAAGTGATAGGCTACTCAGTTGATCAAACCCCAACAATTCAAAATTCGATTCCTATCTTATCATCATACTCAAAGTATTCTTAAATACACAGATTATCAATTTCCAAATAGGTTTTATTTAGAAAAGTTGAAAAACAATTCCACAATTTTTGCTCAAAACTAAGAGAACGCTGATTAGTTTACCTAATCCACACCCCCCAACCTAAAATCTACATTGTCCTCAATGTAAAAGTAGTCATGCAATGCAAAAAGAGTCAATAAAAATAAAGGAGAAGTGATGGAAAGGTAGTACCTGAAGAAGGAATTTTAAGGCTTTTTCCAAAGATCTCAATGTGAAGATGGATTAGCACAAAGACTAAACAAATAAAAAGTATACTATCGTAATTCTAAATTCTATGAAAGTAATAAACCTAACTATACCTCTATCAGACTAGGAGGTTAATCCTGGTAAACAGGACCAGTCAGAGGTATATACATGTCCTCTAAATTAAATTTCTCAAGAAATGGCTTTAAACGATGTCCATTCACTTTAAAAGCATTGCCATTGTTCGGATTCTTTATCTCAACAACCCCATGAGGATAGACATTAGTAACCGTGAAAGGGTCGGTCCAACGAGAAGTTTACCTGAAAAAAGATGTAACTGAGAGTTGTACAAAAGGACTTTTTGACGGGTTAAGAACGATTTTCAAAGGATGTTCCTGTCATGGAACACCTTCATCCTATCCTTGTAAATTCTCGAGTTCTCGTATGTGTCATTCCAAATTTCCTTGAGTTCATTTAACTGAAGTTTGCATAATGAGCCAGCGTTGTCTAGGTTAAAATTCAGGTTTTTGATAGCCCGGTAAGCTCTATGTTCAAATTCCATAGGTAAGTGGCAAGCTTTCCCATAGACGAGTCTAAAGGGAGACATTCTAATGAGGTTCTTGAAGGCAGTACGGTAGGCCTATAAAGCATCGATCAAGTAGATTGACCAATCCTTATGATCAGGGTTAACTGTTTTCCCTAGAATGTGTTTAATATCCCTATTGGAAATCTCAGCTTGCCCACTTATTTGCGGGTGGTATGGAATGCTCACCTTATGAGAGATGCCATATTTCTTCATTAAGCTTTCAAATGGCCTATTACAGAAGTGTGAACCTCCATCACTAATGATGGCCCGAGGTGTTCCGAACTGAGAAATGATGTTTTCTTTTAAGAATCTAATGACTGTTCGATGGTCATTGTTCCGGCACAGGATTGCTTCGATCTATTTAGTGACATAATCTACTGCTAGTAAAATCTATACATTTCTAAAGGATTGGGGGAATGGCCTCATGAAATTGATGCCTAACAGTCAAACGCTTCAATGATTAGTATGGGATTTAAAGGCATCGTATTTTGATGGGACAACACTCTCAATTTCTGACAATGCTCACAAGCTTTGTAGAACTCATGAGTGTCCTTGAACATAATGAGTCAATAGAAGCTGCACTGCAGGGTTTTGACCGTGGTCTTTTTAGCAGAAAAGTGACCACCATAGGCCTGAGAGTGACCGAGGAGATGACCTTTTGGTGTTCATTGTCTGGCACTCATCTCCTTAGAATATGGTTTGGGCATATTTAAATAAATATGGGTCATCCCGAAAAAACTTACGAACCTTGGCAAAGAATTTTTTTCTTATCTTGCGCAGTCTAATATGTTGGCATGAAACTTGTGACAAGATAATTAACAATATCGGCAAACCAAGTGGGAGAGTTTAAATAGTTGTTCATCAGGGAACATGTCATTTATAAGTGTCGTCTCAACGAAATCAGGGAGGTCAAGTCTTAAAAGATGGCTAGCCACTACGTTTTGTACTCCCTTTTTATCTTTTATTTCTAGATCAAATTCCTAGAGTAAGAGGATCCATATTATCAAGCCGGGCTTAATATCATTCTTAAAAAGAAGGTACTTCAATGCCGCATGATCTGTATAGATGATGATCTTGGATCCAATCAAATAGGACCTAAATTTATCCAAAGTGAACACTACGACTAAGAGTTCATTTTCTGTAGTAGAGTAGTTCATTTGGGCAGAATTTAGAGTTCCACTTGCGTAATGAATAACGTAGGGCATCTTCTCTTTTCTTTGGCCTAACACTACCCCAATAGCATAGTCGGATGCGTCGTATATGATCTTAAAATGAATATTCCAATCGGGTGAGTGCATGATGGGTGTGGTAGTTAACATGCCAATGATCTTAGTAAAAGCTTCCTGACATTGCTCAGTCCACTCGTATGGGACATCTTTTTAAAGTAGATTGCATAAAGGACGAGAGAAGTGACTAATGTCCTTTTTGAATCGTCTATAAAATCTCGCGTGTCCTAAGAAGGATCACACGTCACGTATGCTTTTGGGAGGTGGTAGGTTAGAGATAAGATCGATTTTGGCCTTATCCACCTCAATTTGCTTGGACAAAGTTATATGCCCAAGAACAATTCCCTTGTGAACCATGAAATGACATTTCTCCTAGTTCAGAACTAAATTCTTCTCTTCACATTGATTTAACACACATTTAAGATTTTTCAAGCACTCGTTGAAGGATGGACCAAAGACAGAGAAGTCATTCATGAAGACCTTTAAATATTCCCCTATTGTGTCAAAAAAAATACTCAACATACATTATTGAAATGTGGTATGAGCATTACATAGTCTGAATGGCATCTTTCGATTGGTGAAGGTTCCATAGGGACATGTGAACATTATTTTCTCTTGATCTTCAAGGGCTATCTATCTAATTATAGCCCGAATATCCATCGAGGAAGCAGCAATATGAATGACCAACTAACTTCTCTAAGATTTGGTCAATGAAGGGCGCGGGGAAGTGGTCCTTCCTTGTGACAGTATTCAATTTTTTATAGTCAATGCGCATTCTCCAACCAGTAGTAACTCTAGTTAGCACGAGTTCATTATCGGCATTGGCTACGATGGTGATTCCAAATTTCTTAGGGACCACCTGAGTTAGACTCACCCATTAACTGTCAGATATAGGGTATAGATACCCACATCTAATAATTTAAGTACCTCTCCTTTAACCACTTCTTTCATATTTGGATTGAGTTGACGTTGTGGTTGTCGAGAGGTTTTCACATTATCCTCAAGATGAATGCAGTGAGTACAAATCAAAGGACTGATTCCCTTGAGATACGCAATTGACTATCCAAGGGCTCCTTTATGTTCAATGAGAGTAGCTATTAACATACTCTCCTGTTCTTTCTCAAGGTGGGAAGAAATTACCACTGGATATGTCTCATCTTAACATAAATAGATATATTTAAGATTAGCAGGTAATGGTTTTAGGTCAAGGTCTAGTGCTTTGAGGTTATACGGTAGAGGCGTTGCGTCGTTTAGGGACAATTTCTCAAATTATAGCCTCCATCGGTTAACTTCAAGTACCAGCGCAGTATCAAGCATGACATCCAACTCCCTAATCATATCATCATCCAAAGTGGGCAAGTGTGCCAAACAAGTCTCTAAAGGGTCAAAGGATAAGGTCATTAGAGCTTTATTTTCTAAGAAAGAGTCTATCATATTAATGTCGTGGGCCTCGTCATCATCCTCTGCCTGTTTGCTCATGTTGAAAAATATATTGAGCTCCAACGTCATATTTCCAAAAGACAAATTAATGACCCTATTCCTATAATTGATAATAACATTGGATGTAGCAAGGAATGGGCAACCAAGTGTGACAAGGATTTGAGTGCTCATATCTATAATGGGTTGAGTATCGAAGACGATAAAATCTACTGGACAATAAAATTTGTCAACATGGACCAACACATCCTCAATCATCCCCCTCGGTAGATGAGCTGAGCGATCCGCAAGTTGTAATGTGGTCCGGGTGGGTTTTAATTCACCTAGACTAAGTTGTTCGTAGACCGAGTAAGGGATCGGATTTATGCTCGCCCCCAAGTCAAAAAGTGTGTTCTTAATTTGGTGATTCCCAATTATATAAGTAATAGTTGGGCTACCAGGATCTTTGTATTTTTGTGGCACACTTTGCTTGAGGATGACACTCACTTTTTATGTCAAGAAATTTTCTTTTATATACTTTTCTGCCTCTTGGTCGTGCATAAGTCTTTTAGAATTTTGGCATATGAAGGAATTTGTTTCACAACATCTAGAAGAGGGATGTTGACCTTCACTTGTATCAACACCTCTAGAATATCCCGAGAATTGGCTAGAGGTTTTGGTGCAATCAACTGATGGGGGAATAAAGCAATTGGTTTGCTTTGAGGTTCCAGTTCTAACCCATGTGGAGCAATGCTAGGTCCATCATTCTCATCTATTTCCGAGTCCTTAGGCTTTTCAGCCTTACCGGATTAGTTTTGTCAATTATTTTTCCACTCCTGAGAGTGGTGATAAACTTGGCTTACTCTATTTGATTTGAGGAGCTTGGGTCAGTAATTTCACATTGCGGCTTTGGATTGGGGAGAGGTTGGGCTAGAAGCATTCCTTTCTCCCTAATCGTTAAGTGTGCCTCAATCCTTTGAATGGATTTGTTAAGGTCTTAGAAAGCCTGTAATGTATTTTGATTGAAAAGCTCCTGATTTTGAATGTGTTTAAAAATGGATCCTCCTGAGGCTTCTTTTGATTTAAAAGTTGAGATAGAGCTCCCTTGAGGATTAGCTGTTTGCCCATTCCTCCAACTAAAATTGGGATGGTTCCCCCAGCTAGGATTGTATGTATTTGAGGTGAGTCTACTGAAAGGTCTTTGGTAATTGTTCACGGCATTCGATTACTCATTTAGTATCTCTTGAAAAGTAAGTATGGTTGGGAATTTTCAGTTGTATGTACATAACAAGCACAAATACGACAAATAGTTTCCTTAGCCTTATCTTTCTTAAGTTCCATGGCCTCTATCTTCCTTATGAGGTTAAACACTTTAGCGTTTACATCATCTTCCTCTTTCAGAATATATATTTCACCCTTCTCCTTTGATTGAGTAGGCTTGGAAGTGGTGTTAGGTCTTGGGGAGATGTCCCATGATTGTGCAGTTTTGGCGAGTTTGTCAAAGTAATCCCACACATCATTGACATCTTTATTCATGAATTCCCCATTGCACATCGTCTCAATGAATTAGCGTATGGAAGATGTCAGTCCTTCATGGAAGAAACTTGTTATACGCCACTTTTCAAAACCGTGTTGTGGACATGAACCGACAAGATCCTTGAACCGCTCCCAACATTGAAAGAATGTTTCATCTTCCTTTTGGATGAAGTTCATGATCGACTTTCTGATGGTGTTCATTTTATGGTATGGGAAGAATTTCTTTATGAACTTCCTTGTCATGTCATTACATCTGCCAATAGATTGTGGACATAGTGAATGCAAACACGTCTTAGCATTTTCTTTTAATGAGAAGGGAAAGAGTTTCAGCCTGACCGTGTCCTCAGACACGTTTGGAAAGTATAAAGTGACTATGATCTCATAAAACTCTTTCATGTGTATATATAGACTTTTAGATTCAAGTCCATGGAACTTTGGAAAGAGTTTATGAAAGTAACTAGAACTAGAACTAGAAGAAGATGTAAATCTAAATCTGAATAATTAGAAAGAGTAATTTTGAATAAGGTAATTAAAACTTGTATATTTAAAGGTAGGAACTAGGGTGCTAAGGATCCACTTGTAGCAATTAGGATGCTACTTCACTTGATTCAAGAGATCCAATTGGAATTAGAGCCCTATCTTATCCAATTGGAAAGAGAGATGATCAAATCTCTGAACTTCTCATTGATTTAGCCTCAATAGAAGAAGATTGTGAAGAGTCGGAAGGGATTCCATCACCAAACCATGCTCAAGGGACGATGGCAAACAACAGGATTTACCAATCTCATAATCTCAAATAAGAAAAGAAGATACTCAAAACTATCATAGATCTACTGTAATTTGAGTCACAACAAACCATTGAAAACTGAAAGTATTCCTTAAAATCAACTAGAAATCAATGAAGTTCAACATAAAAACATGAATCAAAGTAAAATAAACATCCCAATCACGCTACAAGCTTCACCTCTTAGCCCTAGCTAAGAGGTTTAGCCAACCATAGACATGATTGAACTAAAATCTCTTAAGAAAAACATAAAAATAACTAAGGAAGAAGAAGGAAAACTCTTAGTGGGTACACTCCATGCTTTTGTTCCACTCCTTAAACCCTAGAAGATGCCTATGAACATTCTATGAACTCCTATTTATAGTCGGGGAACTCCAACTTTCGCATCGAGTTGGAAAAATCCAGAAACCGCCTCAAATTTACGTAGTTCGTGCAAAATTTGCGTAACCCTTGACTAGTCGAGGACAGTCTTCGACTGGTCAAGGATCACGCAAATTTAGAAAATAATGTTGATGAAGTTTAAGCCAAAGTTTCCTAGGCTAGTCAACTCAGAGCCAGGGCTAGTTAAAGCAGAGATAGAGCTGGTCGAGCCCAGGGCTAATCGAAGCAGAGCAAGGTCTGGTCTAAGCACACGAATTTTTAGGATTCCTTTTCTTCACTTCAAGTATTCGATTCTCTTCATTCCTCACTTGGTTTTCTTGGATCTTCGGCATGCGAATTCTTCATTCTTGGTCTTTTAAGATCTAATCTTTGGCTTGATGATTCTTGAGCATCAAATCCATACTTTTAACATTCTTTTCAATCCAAGTTCTCAAATTCACCTTGCAACACAGACATGTATAAAATATAACATTATGTAGTCTCAAGTTCATAAAACCAAGATATAAGTAGGGGAAATATGTAATATTTGGCACTCAACAAGTCTTGAGTGATAATTTCTTGAGATTCTTGGTACACCAATGAGTGATCGAGGTTGATCAGAACATGGCTCAAGCGATCATAAATGCTCACTCGCCGAGGAACAAACCAAAGGTGCAGTGGTTCTTAGGGCAGGTTAACTTCAGGCGAAGGTTTATATCTAATTACACAAGGAAGATTAATATATTTTCTCCATTGGTAAGTTTAAAGTAATGGCTTGAATTTAAATGGGAGGTAGATCACTAGCAAGCTTTTGAGAAGATTAAGCAATTCTGATAAAGCCTCTAGTGTTGATGTCGGCAGTTGAAGGTCGACTGCTCAAGTTGTATGTTATAGCATCGACAGAATCGGTCACAGCCCTCCTAACATAGGACGATGATGACCGAAAAGAGCGTGGAATTTATTATTTAAGCCAAACAATGCTCTATATTGAGACATGTTATTCGTCCATAGAAAAGTTATGCTTATCATTATACTTCGTGGCCACTAAATAAAGACATTATTTGTTGGCCAAAAGAGTAAATGTAATAGCAATAACTGATTTAGTGAAATACATGTTGAATCGGCCAATTTTGAATGGTTGAATTGTAAATGGGTGTTAGCTTTATCTGAATTTGATCTTTGTTATGCCCTCTAAAAATATTAAAAGGTCAGGCCATAGCCAATTTCTTGGCTGATCATCCATCTAACTTAGAATATCAAATTTCTTTGGGTGTTTTACATTTACATTGCATGCAATTGACCCCATGGAAGTTGATCATCGTGGATCAAAGACCTATGAAGCATCAAGTGCCGAAATTATCCTAATTACACCGAATGGAAATCAACAGGAATTTGCATTCCAATTGGAGTTCGAGTACACCAATAATCATGCCGAGTATGAAGCCATGATAATTGTTGGAATTATTAGTGGAATTGGGTGCAAGAAGCGTGATAATTCTAGGTGACTCACAGTTAGTCATTTACCAAATGATAGTGCTTAAAATTGTGATTTTACCGTTACAAGAAAAGGTTGAAGATATGCTTAATGTCCTAGAAGGTGGTGAATATGACTTTTTAAAATTTAACTAAACAATTAGTATGTACTTACTTCTGAATACATATGTAAAGGAATACAAGCATGAAGAAGTGCAGGAACAAAAACTACTTAATGAAAAACATCAATTAAGAATTTTTTTCAAACATGTTTGCTGTAAAAAATAAACAAAGTATATCATTCAGCCAAACATAACAAATACATATTTAAATCATTCACCACAATGCACACGATGTGTATTGGTTCAGCTACATGACTACCCAACACGTTGACTCACTCTCTCCTAGAGTGTGCCAGATTTCACTATTCAAATGGTTTTAAATCAGGTTCACCAAAAATCTTGACAACCAACACAAGGTCTACGTTTTTCATCCATCGAAGACCTACACATGGTCTTACTAAGTTTTACATAAGAACTTAAGAAGTAACAAAAATGTACTCTCCCGTCGAGGCCTACACAAGGACTTGTCGAGTTTGGTAGTTTAAACTCTGAAATCCAAACCTACATAATGAATGATTTCCAGACATTATCGACTCAAAATACTTTCTTACCTAAAAGTGGATGATCCTGATTAAGAACTTTGATGAAGATCTTCTCGAATCATGAATGATCTTCAGCTCCCTTATACTGTAACTATATAATAATGTGTCATTGAAGATACCGAGGTTGTTGGGTCAAGGGTTGATGAGCCTTTATGAACTAGTTAATGATTCTTATGGCTAAGTATTCAATGCAAGCTAACATATAGATTTGGCAATAAGTGTGGTTGCTAGAGCATTAATGAATGCTGGAGTTCATTGTTCAATCTAAGATTTGAATGCTTTAATGAATGTCTTTAAGACATGAATTGAATGATGAACTCCATGAGAAAAGAGAGCTTTGGGAAGATGGGTGATAACTATGGGTATTTACTCACACAAGGCTCTCTCTATTACTCACCAAATTGCTAAGGAACCCTTCTTTTGTATATGTAGAGAAGATTTGCAACAACAAAAAATGGGTAGAAATTTGTCAGTTTTGATGTCATCGAATGGTTTTCGATGGCATCGAAGTGTCCCTTCGATGTCATCGAATGACCTTCGATGCCATTGAGAAATTAAATTTCAAATCTTATTGGATAGTTTATGCTTCTTAGTTCGATGTCATTGAGTGAACTTCGATGTCATCGAAGAGGTCCTTCGATGCCATCGAAGGCTTGCTCGATGCCATTGAGAAAATCAGAATTTTTGACCCGAAGTTACCGGACAATTTGGGGGTTCATGTTCGATGCTATCGAGTTGACCTTTGATGTCATCGAAGGTCCCTTCAATGTTATCGAAGGAATTTCAATGTCATCGTAAAATTCCAAGAATTTAACTTTAAGTTGCTGGACATTTTGATCATTTATTCGATTTCGTCGAAGACGGGTTCGGTGCCATCGAAATGCTTATGCTCTAAGCTCGATGTCATCAAAGGTGATTTGATGGACTTCGATACCATTGAAAATGTCATTTTTGTTAGATGTTTCTTTTACACAGACTTTTACTACTCAACTCACTAGCATACTTTAAGATAGTTTTTTTTCTAGAAGGTATGGGCTAGTTGGAGGGTTTTGTTTGGTGGGTTTTGGTATAGGCTTTAACGAGGTTTTTGCAATTTCCTTACCCTATTGTGAAGTGGATGCCTTCAATCATTGAGTCTTCATTCTTAATTCTTGTTTGGGGCTCTCCTAACTCTAAGACTCATAACTCATACTAATTAACAAACTAAGGTATTTACAATCTCCCCCTTTGTCAATTATATGACAAATCCTAACAAACAACTATATAACTCAATAAACAGAGACATTACATGTCTTGTAGAAAATTTTACATGATTTACAAGAAACACAAGACACTTTCATAATGACTTCTTCGATGCTCCCCCTAACTTCCCGCAACACCAATGTTTCAAAAAAGATAAATCAAAATATTTAGTGAGAGTATATTTCTCCCCCTTTTTGTTAGTGATTGGCAAAGGTTAGTAGTAAGGCATGATTTATCACTGAACTTGAGAATATGACAGTTATCCATTAATTAAGGGAAAGCAACATAGGCATATGAACATAATAATGTGAAGCATGAAGAAATAGATATCATATAACTCAAAAAAAGTATTCATTCACAAAATGATGATTTTCACAATATCAAAAAAATCTCATACTTGATATCATCCAATCTCGGATCAATAAAATAAGATACTTGACTGAGATGGTCAGACTATAAAAAAAATATAACCTAACAAACACACATCTAGCTATGTTCTCCTAGCCCCGGTGGAACCACATTATCGCGACGATATGATGGAAGAACGACGATGTCCTACGTTGTACACCGGCTGGACCATCTTCTTCAAGAGTGAAAGGCACTCCTCCTGCCTCATGAGAACTCCACTTGATGCGTCTATTCTGTCAGCAGTAAATCCAAGCGATTTTGCTGCCTCATGTAATGTATGGTGGCGACAGAATCTAGAGTGGCATGTAGAGAAGGATCCTGTGTGTGAGACGCACCAGTATTCGTTTGTCCAACTTCGGGGCAATGACAATTCGGGTAGGTGCATCTATCCTGAAAGGTGCTATGGGAGGTGGCAGTAACTACATTTTCTTGATGTTGTCGTGTGTGATGCGAGGTGCATGCATTGGTGCATCGGATGTTAGGGAGAAGCTGTTCTAAGAGACATATGAGGTGACCAAAGGGGAGGTGGGTGGGTCTGCTCCCCCGCACTAACATTGCTATCGGATACAAAATGATAATGGGAAGGCATAACCAGATTCCCGTCCTGAGACTATAGATGATATCAACCCCAAACGGGGTGAGGTCAACTCGATTCATGCCCTTAGGGTAGACATTTGTGGAGAAAATTAAGTAAAGAACTCTGAATTGACTCGATATGTGTGATGACTGCAATGCATTATCATGAACCCATGGCTCGTCCTTCCCATTACATAAAAAACTTGGTCATCATAGATTGAACTTCAAGGGAGGTGAGATCCTGGTTTGTCTAAGCTGCGTGGGACAATGGAAACCAATCAATGACGCGATGTGGCCTGGTGTGATCTTGATAACACTCTATCCTGCGTTGACATCTATAGATGGAGTGTAGAGTTTGGGACTCTGACACCGATATAAAAACTGATAGACCTGATTGGTGCGAGTCATACCACTAAACTTCAATACATTCTCCCACCCAATTGCAGCTAACATGAAATCAATGTCATATGGTTGTACACTGAAAATGTCCACATTTCTCTTAAGAATAGCTTTACAACCTCGATATTTCTTAAGTAGTTTGTTGTTTGGTTGAGGAGGAGAAATGGGCAGATCTTCACTATGAACGGATGGTGTACGTGATGGTGATGGAGATGGGGTTTGTCGTCTAGCCCTCTCACCTCACCGCGAAGCAAGCTTCTTAACCCTAGTAGGTTGAGAATTGATGTAGAGTGGGTCACAGACACTTTCATGTCCAAAATGGACCAGAGAAGACCCAATCGGAGGCGGAAGACATCAAGACCGTCAGGACATTAAAACAGGCATATCTCGCAAACTGGAATGAGTTACTCGACGTACCATATATGATTTTGGGATAAGACGAGCTACTTTACCCAACCAACCTGGTATGGCTGTGTTACCCATGCCGAATTTGTGAGATTCTATCATTTCGTTGGTCGAATTTCACGTTTATTTCCGTTTTTACTATTTTTAGTAAGTTTTCGTTTGATTATAACTCTTCATCCATTGGGATTTAGGATTTGTGTCCAACATGAAAAGTGTTTAGAAAAATTAGGAGGATAATGTGGTTAAGCCACATAGGACACTTACTATAAATAGAAAATTTACTATTTATAGTAAGTTGTAAATTCTAGGAGTTTTAGTTATAGTTTAATTCATAAACTTATTCCAAGTCTTGGTATCCCTATTTAAAGGGTTGTAGACTCATTTATTTCAGCTATCAATATTTAACAAATTTATTTTGACTTTTTAGAATTATTTCTAGTTTCTATTTTTCCTCATGGATTCAAGAAGTCTCTGTGAGGAGTCCAGAGAAGCTTCGTGGATTTGAAATAGTTATCCCCCTGAGGAAGACGGTGATCGACCTCATCACATTCATCCCTGCGTCAATTTGTATTAGAGCGAGGATTCCCCTTAGACCGATGGCAAACAACGATGGAATGAACCAAAATCATGTGTATGGTGATCTAAGGATTCATTATCTTTCGGAAAGAATAGAAGCTTTTCACCAGGTGGGTCAATTGACCATGCAAGGGTTGCAGGCAACCATTAAACGTATTGTAGATGTGCTAATTCTGTCTCGAGGTCAAAGTGATGCTCAATCGCTTGTGGTCGCTATACAACACAACCCCGATTTCTACAAAGCACCATCAGATGATGGTAAATCGTAGGCTACCACTTTAAACGTGAGGAATCCTTTATACATGCTAAAGGTAGAAATAGATTTACAACGAGACAACATCTTTCGAATGAGGTACACAGTAAGCCAAAAAGTCTGTATTGTGACCATCAATGTCAAGATCAGCGAGAATCTCATGATAAAAATAATAGTGGAAAAGTTGTAACTGAAAACAGAAAGTATCCATATCTGTACACGATTGGATGGATCAAGGAGGTCAAAAAAATAGAGTTAGCTAAACAATGCACTGTCTTATTTTTAATTGGTAAAAATTATAAGGATCAAGTACTTTATGATGTAGTTGACATGGAAGTTTGTCATATATTATTTGGTCAATTATAGGAAAATAATATGATGCTATTGCTACACATAGAGGTCGAGATAACGCATTTATATTTACTAAAGACGGTAGAAAGATTGGTACCGTCCCTATGGGAATGGAGAACCAACCCAAGACTTCTAAAGTGGAGGGATAGTTTCTCACAACTAAACAGGCTTTTATTAAACAATATGAGGAAACATGAGATATATATGAATTAGTTGAAAAGAAAGAATATATGAAGCCTATGAACATCCCAGGGGATTTGAAACCAGTGTTGTAGGAGTTCAAGGTGACTATGCTTGATGAACTCCCTAATAAATTACCTCCCATACGAGATATACAAAACTACATTGATCTTGTCTCAAGGGCAAATTTGCCTAGTTGCCCATATTATCAGAAAGAATGTAAGATATTGAAGGCAAAAGTGAAGGAACTAATCGATACTAGTCAAGTCAAGGAAAGCATGAGTACATGTATTGTGTCAGCTCAAGAGCCTAATATCAAATACAAGAAAAGGGCTAATAAACATTGACATTAGAAGTTATCTCTGTAACATCCCAGATTTTTTGCCAACTTAGAAATAGACGTCCTTAGGCAATGAGTCGATCATAACACCTTATTAACTTCTCAGAACTCAATCCCAAAGTCTAAAATCTTTTTTTAACCCATTTTCTTTAAAATCTCACCTTTTACCACCTTATTCTTCAAAATTTTCTAAGTACTTTCATATTAGACACAAATCCTGAATTTTAGGTGATGAAGAACAAAAAAAATTACTATAAATAGTAAATAAATAAATAAAATAGGTTTTTGACTATTAAAATTTTGTAATATCATGAAATAAGTAGGTTATTTGGATAGAGCAGCTTCTCCTACCCCAAAATCATATATTGCACGTTGAATAACTCGTTTAGGTTTGCAAAATACACGCATTTCAAATATCGGGTGGCGAAACCACCACCAGATAGGACAGCGTGTCGGCGATAGCATCGCCCCTGGGGTGAGCCCTCGCCCCGCTATCTAGCGAGCTGTCACGCCCCGAACTCGGAGACCTGGCTCACAAAATTCCCGATCACCGAATCCAGCACCGACAGCCTCCGTAGAACCCCATTCTCGGCTCCCAGCGCCCATACGCCAGGTTCCGATCCTGGGATGCTACAAGGAGGATTTCTAATAATCCATTTGATTCGTAATGAGCATAACCAAGCATAACCTACGAACAATAACCACAAGAACACCATCACAAAATCCACTATGAATAAAAACTTTGAATACAGTGCGTAGAAAGGGAAATACAAGGTAGTGCAAATAACGAAAACTCCAAAGCTCTGAAGACGCTCCAACGCGCGAGACTACAATGCGTCTGGCATCACCCGCACGCATCAATCGTGCATAAGCTTATAGAAAGCTTGAGGGCGATGTAAGTGTGTGCGAACGTGCTCGACAATGTCAAATGCGAAATCATGCGATGAGTACTGCAACTAATCGTACAAAGGCTATGCGACAAGATGTGAATCTTTATCGGCCATACCCATGCGATGCAATATGTAAGTCAAGCATGTCAATCCTTATACCAATGCAACTCTTCACTAGAGCATCAAATCGAAGTTCTCGGTATGGATAATCACCAGGGGTTCTCCAAATGGCACTTTGTCTCTCTCAAGCGACACGGTATGAGCATAAGAAACCTCACTATATCCGCACGGCCAATAGTCGGCCAATACCTATGCGGCACGTCGATAGCGAACCCATTTCCGAGCCGGTCAATCGGCCTAGTGCCCCCCGCTCTCGGGCGAGTAAATATCCTTTCCAACCGACCACGACATAGTGGGAGACGCGGCCTCATGGTATTCGGCCCTCATGCGCTCATATATCCACTCGGTCTCGACGTTGGAGTCATCCTCTCTGTACCATCGGGTTCGTGGGACTCTCACCCGTTCTATGGCGCTCCAATTGCTTGGAACAAGATTTTTCGGTAACCACCGACCACCCACGATATATCTTGGAGGCTATGGCCCCGATGTCGCTAGGGCATATCTCAATCATACGGATGCAAATGCATGAACCACACTACCAATCATGCAACCATCTGCGTGAAGCACACGCTCATGTAGGCACTCACTTTATCGGGGGGCCGTAAATGGATCACTGCCCAAGGCACATGCTTTATGATCGACACTCTCATCTCAAGCATACATATGATGCGTATGATCATGAATCATGAATCTTAAACATGTTATAAAGCAATAAACTATCCTCTCAAAAGATGGGCCACATGAAACAGAGATATGGGCCTATCGGTGGCCTCGTGAGAGTTATAATGTGGACATCGAACCAACATTACTCATACAATGTGGACGTCAAACCAACATTGTCCCCAAGGCTCGGCTCACCTCAAATACCATTAAGTAAATCTGGTGGAATCACACATTGCAATATGCCTTAGGTACATCCCACTTTGGGCCCTAAATACATCAAATGGGCCGTATCTCATGTGCCCTATAATCATCAAGTGGGCCACCTCAATGAACCTCACCAATGGGCCTTAGGTACATTCAATTGAATGGGCCATCATCCATGGGCCTGAGAATGCGTTAAAATGAGCCCAATCACATAAGCTCTATGTGTATCAAATGGGCCTAATCACATAGGCTTTATATATATATATCAAAATGGGCCTCAACATTGGGCCCATATACCTGCCAAGATGGGCCTAAATGCATGGCCCATATATACCAAAGTGGGCCTCAATAATAGGCCTATAAATATCCAAGTGGGCCTTAATAATGGGCCCAAAAAAATACATCTGGATGGGCCCAAGTACATGGGCCCATATGCATCCAAGTGGGCCACATGTGAAGCCCACCATAATGTTTACTTGAAATCCAACCCATTCATAAGGCCACGAGACTAGGGCCCACCGTGATATTCATTTGCCATCAAACCTGTTTATAAGGTCACACGTGACCTGGGCCCACGGCCAGGGAGCCAACCGAACAGGGGCCACCGAATGTTTATTTGCCAACCGACCTTTGATAAGGTCACATTAGCAGGGTCCCACCGTGAGGTGGTTCACAAATCCAGCCCATACATTATGTGTGTTTCCCCATATTGACCGTCCAGACCAAGTCTCATCCGCATCAGAAATTCAGGTAGGCCCCACCAAGTGTTTCTATATGGTTTAGGCATGTCTTCACATGATTTAGATGGTATGGGCCACCTGAGATACGTATACGGCTGATTTTTGGAACAGGCCCATTTTTAGAAGTGGGCCCCACAATGGACGGTGTTGATGATCGAAATGCATCACAGTGGGGGCCCACAACTGGAGCCGTGAGGCCCAGCGTCCGCCCGCTCCGTTACGCATGGAAAGTGACCAAGGCCATGGCAGCTTGAAACGAAGAAGCCAACGTATTTAAAATTTTATTTATTTATTTATTTATTTTTTGTTTTGGGGCCCACCCAAATGTGATTCACAATCCAGCCCATCCAATATGTGTGTCCCACTTTTTACTCGTCAATAATTTCATCTCGATCCAAACTTCGGTGGGTCCCACCGAGTATTTTTATACGTTCTGGCATGTCTTTACATGGTTTTAGATGTTATGGCCCACCTAATGATCAGATCGCCTTAAAATTTTGGCTCAACGCCTAAAGTATACTGGAGAATAGATTGAACGACGTGGATCACATACATACATCAAGGTGGGGCCTGCATGAGCAGCCCACTAAAAAGGTATCTTTAACCCCTTTTTTTTTTCTTTTTTTTTTTTGCATGTCAGCGCCCTTCACGTCCAGCGTCCAGAGACGCTGGATGGTATACACCACCTCATGGTGGGTCCCACGTACACGGACTTCATGGTGGGTCCCACGGACACAGACCTCATAGTGGGTCCCACCCACATTAGCCACCCCGATTAGGGAGAGATACCAAGGCCTCAGGTGTAGAAACGAGGTATATCCACACAGTCTACCAGTTGAGCTATGGATCAGGGTGTTTCATGGTGGGTCCCACCATTCATGACGAATGGTATGAATAGAACACAAAATGGTGGGGCCCACTACATCCAATGCATAAAAGAGAGAAGAAGAAGAAGAAGAAGAAGAAGAAGGAGAAAGAGAGAGACGGTGCATGAGGGAGGGACCCCGCCACTAATGGGCCCTCCCTAAAACAATGCATACATCATGTGGGTCCCACAACAAGTGGGCCCTTAAAATTGAAAACAAGGTATATCACCCACCTCTTGCACTCCACCTTGCTCCCAAAGCCTCCTTTGCTCCTTGACTATACTTTTGATGGTGGATGATAGACTTTTAATGGTGTGGATGAGAGATGAGAGGGTGGGGAAAGTGGGCCACACTAGTTGCTCTTGGAAGGGAGAGAAGAGCTTGGACGTGTGAGAGGGAGAAAATGGGAGAATGAGAGAGAGAGAAAAAAAGAAATAAAATAAAAGGAGAGGGAGGGATGGAGGGATGATGTCATGGGCATGGGTAGAGTTGAAAAAGAGAGAGAGAGAGAGTGGACTTGGGCTTGCTTGTGTAAGAGAGAGGCATGGGTTGTTGTACTTGGGTAGGTGTGACTTGACTTGAGTGATTGATTTGATTGATGGGACATCTCGTAGAGATTTCCTCGAGATTCGCAACGTGCGGCGTTTCTTCGAACTGAACGCTGACTAGCATCTTCCCACCTAGGTATCAGTTTGGTGCGCAAGTCGCGGCGTTGGAACTGCGGCGACGGCGCGATCGCCAAGGTATGAGTTTCAGATCGAGCCGCCTTCGGTAGGCAAGACTCGGCTTAAGATCGCACGCAACGTCGGATATGAGTCGAAGATTGCCGGAATTCAACCGGAAGGATCGCGAAAACCGACGGAACAGTACGGTCTACGATACGGGTCTTACACGAGCCGGCGATGGCATCGCTGAAACAGCGAGGCCTCGCCGTCCAGCGGGCCGGGCGGCCCATTTTCTGTAATTTTCAGCTCGACTTCAAAAAGTCATATCTCCCTCAATATAAATCCGATTTAAGTGATTTAAAATCCAGATTGAAGCTTAATAAGTCTAGTTTCATATAAAAATATGTAAAAAATATAATAAAAATTTTAATATAGTTAAATACAGGTCATTGTGACAAGAATTGTTAGAATTTTCTACAGCACGAAATCTAATGAAATTTAGTAGAGATGAAGTAGACTTGATAATGAACTTCTAGAAAAATAATTAAAATAATATACTAACTAAAAATGCCAGAAAGGGGCGTAGAACTGCCGTAGGACCTTATTCTATCGTAATTAGGGCATAATTTAGTTAAGTACTAAACAGAATAATTAGTAGAATTAGCTTGAACCACTTTCTATATAAACTATAAGACCCAAAACTAGTAGAATCACTAATGCTACATTACCTAAAAATCTAGGATCAATCTCTAAACCCAGTTGCTCTTGGGAGCACATTGAAACTCCGTATCGGACTTGGACCACACGTCGGAAGTTTGATTACTGTAAAACTATACAGTTATAACCGTCTTATTGGGCTTGACAACCATCTCGAAAATTAAGTCCTAATAGCATCCAGAAACGTACAACTTGGACTTGGAGCGAAGTGTGTGAAAAACGCGAATACCTTTAGAATATGAACTCAGATTTAAGTGATTTGGACCGTTTACCTATGGGCCAAATTTAAGGTTTCTGACTGTTAGAATCTGACTGAAATGCACCCTCAGATCAGAGAAATATCCCTGCACAGGTCAGCGTACTTGTGGCCCTGATCGAGTGACGACGACCGTTGAACTGAAACTGGTCCGCCATAGTCGATCCATAAACTCAATCGGACTGAAAACTTCACCTGGCATAGATCCATTATCAAGAAACTTTTCCTGGACCGTATGCAGAAAAGGGGCCTCCAGATGTGCTCCGTTGGACCGAAACGGTCATTATTCGGCTATAACCTAAGTATACCATAGCCCCTCGGCCATTTTCATCAGTTTAAGGCCTATATAAGGGCCTAAACCCACCCCATTTCTATTCCATACAATTTTCCTAACCTAGGAGAGAGAAGGGAGAAAAGAGGAGAGAAAGGTGAGGAGAAGTGAGTGAGAGTGAGGGATTGATGTCGGGATTCGTTCCTGCCACTCCACGGGCTAAATCCCTTCTCCTGTGTCGCTACACCAACGAATCCTAATCCATTTATGGGTAAGAAATCCTAACCCTAATTTTTTTTAGGTATCCAAGTAGATGAATCAATGAAATACCTAACCTATTTCGTGATTCAGGTAGCCGTTATGCCGTAGACAAAGACGTAGTATTCAAACTGAGCTCGGTATGGGTTTACCGGTAAAAGGTGTGGATTATAAACATTTAGGTTATGGTTTTCTAGGCTTTTAATGTCAGCTAATGATTTATGTCTGACTTAATTGCTGCCATATGATCCTAGTTACGATGCTTTGTATATATTATACATATGTGAACTATGTTGAATTCAAAGATGCATTCCAAGTGTTTGTTGAAATATTCTAATGAGTATGAAATTATGATTTGTATTCGTCATGACTATAAACGTAGGATTCATGGTTGTCATCGGTATTATGATTACTATGTGTGATGATTTGCTATAATATATGCCGTAACTAACCTAGTTCATATATTAAGTAAAGGGTAGCCTAAGTGTTTGATAAAATGTTTGAATGAGTATGAAATGTTGATTGGTGCTTGTCATGATTTCTAATCTAAGATCCATGTTTGTTATACGCTTTATAACCTACGTTGTGTAGGAAATTGCTATAGTTCATGTCGTAACTAATCTAGTCTATGTATTTAGTAATGTGGAGTCTAAGTATTTGATAAAATGCCTGATTGAGTAAATGCTTACTGAATTGTATTTAATGAGGCCATTGAGATGGGATTCTCAAGTACCTTGTCTATAGTTACAGTTTCCTTTATGTAATCTATCTTGCTACTACATGATTTACGAATGAATGCCTATGTATGATAACATGTACTCTATGTGTTTGTTAAAATGCTTATATGAGATTTATATTTGAATTGGTTGCTACATGCTATTTTGACTAGTACATATGAATGCCTATTGTATTTGAAGTGTAATTGGGGCTACGATGTAGTCCAGGCAATTGGTAATGGTTTACGATCAGTGGCCGAACTATTTTAGCCGCTATGGATACGTTCGAGGAATCCAAGTCATATGCTGATTATCGACAGTGGCTAGGCCACGAGGAGTGCATATGCGCTCCATATCGATTCATTCAATGTATGCTCGTACCAGTCGAGCTTGTCAAGTAATTCGATTGGCCCAATGTATGTTCATCATATATGGATGCTACTGCTTGAACCTAAGGTACCAAACTTACCAGTGAAAAGCCCGTTTGACCTTGGTATCTTGATCCGCTAAGACTCATGAGCCGGGTATGGTGATATGGGACACCGTGGTCGAGCTGTTGGCCTACGCTGGGGCGACGAGCCTCCCCGTAGTGACCAGTGAGCAACCCAAACTCGTGAGCTGAATACGGTGGTATGGGACACTGTATTCGAGCTGTCGGCCTATGCTAAGGTGACGAGCCTTTCCCGTAGTAACCTCGAGTATACACTAGGACTTCGCTAAGGTGACGAGCCTTGCCGTAGTGACCTTGAGTATAAAATGGGCCTACCCCGGCGTAGCCTGGTTGTGGTCCCTAGTCAGGTTGGTGACGAACCTTCGAAAATAGACTACTAGTTGGTAGGGCATTGGTGGTAGTGACCTGGAGATGAATTAAGCCTACGATGAGGTGACGAGCCTCCCGTAGCAACCTATGGTATCAACTCGTGAACTTATCTAACATATGTGATTAATTAGGATTGACGATCCTAAATGGATCATTATTTGGGTAAATGATATAAAGGGAGGTACCTTAGCTTCCTGAACCTGCTGTATGAATAGACCTAATTAAGAACTTGGTTAACACGATCATGCATCGCATTACATGGTGCTTTGGCCAAGAAGCGTACGTTTACTAGGAGTGTTGTATGCGCGGTCGTGAGATGATGTCGCTGAGAGAGTGCAGGCGAGGGCATACATTATTATCATATACCATTCTTGCATTAACAAGAGTAATTAGGACCTGATTGTTGTACTGCTTTATCATTACTGCTTGACTGAATTGATAACATGTTAACCTTTGCTTTATCGTTCTACTGAATTAGCTACTTATTCCCACCTGGGATGGTGTTTTAAAACACCACCCAGACTAGTTTAAATGCAGGTGATGGTGAGGTCTATACAAAAGAGTTTGACTTCGTAGGCGAGGAGGAAGGATTCTCCTATGTTCAGCTCTCAGACGGGTCTATGTAGACCCCGTGCTGATTTGACGGGATTACAGGGACTTATGGATTAGTTGGACATTTACACTTTGATAATTTGTAAATTTTGGAACTATATATGTATATATTCAGCCTGGTAACATACTTATACTCTGGAGGTTGTGAAACACTTATATACTTTATATATCTATCACAGTCTTCCGCTTACTCAATTTAGTTATCCCTGGAGTATGATATGCTGTTTTAGTATAATCCCACTCATGTTTAAATGCACTAATATGGACAACATTCAATCATCATTATCTATGTTGCATAAGTGATGCGTTGGAACTCGGGAGTAGAGCTTTGCTCGACCCCCGATTTTCAGTGCGTTACAATCTCAGAGTTATGAACCAAGTCCCTTGAGTAGCTTGAGGATAAGTTTTTTCCAAGCAGAGGGGTATAATGTAGAATGTGACACCAATACATTCCTAGCATGGTTGGACCAAAAGAAGGTGAATCGTAAATTGACCATAACTTTTGATTCGGGTATTGTTACGGTGCTCCTGACTGAGTATTAAGAACTAAAGCAACACGAGAACTCCAAGATGAGTTCTTTTGAAGTGGAGGAGACTGATGTAGAGTGGGTCACAGACACTTTCATGTCCAAGATGGACCAAAGAAGACCCAATCGGAGGCGAAAGTCATCAAGACCATCAGAACCTTAAAACATGCATATCTCTCAAATCGGAATGAGTTACTCGATGTACCATATACAATTTTAGGGTAGGATGAGCTACTTTAGCCAACCAACCTAGCATGGCCGGTTTACCCATACAAAATTTGCGAGATTCTATCATATCGACGGTCGAATTCCATGTATATTTTTGTTTTTACTATTTTTAGTAAGTTTTAGTTTGATTATAACTCTTCATCCATTGGGCTTTAAGATTTGTGTCCAACATGAAAAGTGTTTAGAAAAATTAGGAGAATAACGTGGTTAAGCCACATAGGACACTTACTATAAAAAGAAAATTTACTATTTATAGTAAGTTGCGAATTCTAGGAGTTTTAGTTATAGTTTAATTCCTAAACTTATTCCAAGTCTTGGTATCCCTATTTAAAGGGTTGTAGACTCATTTATTTCAATTATCAATATTCAACAAATATATTTCGACTTTCTAGAATTATTTCTAGTTTCTATTTTTCCTTGTGGATTTGAGGAGTCCAGATAAGCTTCATGGATTCGAAGTAGTTATCGCCCTAAGGAAGATGGTGATTGACCTCATCATGTTCATCCCCGCGTCAAAAAGTTTCGTCCGTTGCGGGAGCCTTGCCTTTATTCTTTAGCATGATTTGTAAATACGAAAATGGAAGAGCCGAAGGATAATATAGCTAGATGAGTAGATGAAAATCGATAAGACACTGATTTGAAGGATTGGATTGAAACAAGACGGTGAACCAAATGACGTACCCTATTAAAAACGATCAAAACTTGAGGAAAATGAAGTGATTCTTCAAGTGAATCTATGAAATGGAAGGCTTGGAGAGGTGGAAAAACCATCAAAACAGTGCAGGAGAAGCTTTAGATGGAAGAAAAAACAAAATGCATTGTTTAAAATGAAACAATGCACGCCCCTTTTGTTGATGTCATTGACGGTTCAATGACATCGAAGCTCCTTTAATGTCATTGAAGTGCCATCGAAAGTCTCATCGAAGCCAAATAGACAGATGCATTTTCAAATTTTGCATGATTTGACTCCGGATATGAGATGTACATAAAAATAGATCTGTAATATTTAAAATTGTACACTTAACCTTGGACACTCAAAAATAAATAAAAAACAAACAAATTAAAATAAATTTTCAAATTGATAATATAATTCCTCAGATATGCCAATGAAGTCTTTCAAGCCGATAATTAACTATGTAGTACGTGCCCAATGGACTTTTGGAGATCTCTAAATCTACTTACGTCTAAGGTTTTAGTCAATATATCAGCCAATTGTTTTTCAGTTGGCACATAGTCCAGTGATATGATATGTTCTTCAACAAGTTCACGAATGAAATGATGTTGTATATATATATATATATATATATATATATATATATTTGTGTGTGTGTGTGCGTGTGTGCGTGCTTTGTTCTCGAGTGTTGCACCGGATTCTTGGAGTTGTTTACGACACTAGTATTATCATAAAACAATATTGTTATATTTTATCCAATTCCATAATCCGTCAGCATTTATTTCATACACAGAAGCTGGGTGTAACAACTACCTGCTGCCATATATTCATCTTCAGTAGTGGATAATGAAATGGAATTCTGCTTTTTTACTATGCCAAGACACCAAGCAGTTCCCTATATAAAAACATCCGCCTCTAGTCGATTTTTTATCGTCCATATTTCCAGCCCAGTCAGTATCTGAGTACCTGACAATTGTGGTTGATGTGTCGAATGGGTACCAAAGGCCAAAATCTATTATCCCAGCCACATATCTAATAATTCTCTTCAAAGTGGTTATATGTGATTCTTTTAGGTCGGCCTAAACCTTAGCGTATACTCCCACCCTAAATGTTATATTCGGCCGGCTCACCGTGAGATAGAGTAGGCTCCCAATCATGCTGCGATACAAGTGTTGATCCACCCTTTTTCTAGATATATCCTTGGATAACTTAAGAGTGGTGCTCATGGGTGTGTGATGTGTTCGATCATACTCAAGACCAAATCATTTTACTAATTCTTTCGCATACTTGGCCTGGCTAATAAAAATCTCATTTTCGAGCTGCTTAACTTGAAATCCTATAAAGAAATTTAGTTCTCCCACCATACTCATATCAAATTCGGATTACATCAAATGAGCAAACTGATGAGCCATTTCCTCACATGTGGAACCAAATACTATATCGTCCACATAAATCTGAGCAATAAGCAAGGAATGCTCAATCTTTTAATTAAAAAGGGTTTTATCTACACCCTCCTAATGAATTTATGGTCAATTAAAAATTGTGTCAATTGTTCATACCATGCACGAGGAGCTTGTTTAAGACCTTAGAGTTCTTTTCTTAATCTGTACACTTGGTGATGATGTTTGGGATCAACAAATCCCTTTGGTTGTTCTACGTACTTCTTCCTCAAGTACACCATTCAAGAAGGCACTCTTTACATCCATTTGAAACAATCTAAACTTCAAAGCACAAGTTATGGACATAAGGATTCGAATAGACTCTAGTCACATTATGGGGGCAAATGTTTTATCAAAACGAATACCCTTAATCTGAGAGTAGTCCTACGCAACCAATCTAGCTTTGTTTCTTACAACATTGCCAAATTCATTGGATTTGTTCTTGTATAGCCATTTGGTTCCGATGATATTGGTGTTTTGTGGCCTAGGAACGAGTTGTCATGCCTTATTTCTTTCAAATTATTGTAGCTCTTCTCGCATAGTAGCTATCCAATATTTATCTTGAAGAGCTTCTACAATATTCTTTGGTTCAATTTTAGAGGTGAAGCAGAGATGACTATTTATGGTCTCAAGTTGTCATTTGGCTTTCACACCAGTACTCGGATCTCCAATTATTTTATTAAGAGGATGATCCTTGATAATTGGAAGGTCACCCAAAGGTTGAGACACTCGTGGAGAAGTAGGTCTATTATCAGATTTACCTATTATGTTTGGACCCAATTCTTCATCCACATCTATCTTAGGACCATATTTGTCATGCAGTTGGTCATCAACAACCACATTGATCGATTCTTGAATTGTAAGGGTCCTAAGATTATATACTCTATAAGAACGACCGTTTAAGGAATATCCTAGAAAGATCCCATTGTCGCTTTTGGGGTCAAATTTTCCTAAGTTTTCTTAGTCTCTAAGAATGTAAAATTTACTACCGAAGACCTTGAAATACTTAATGCTTGGTGGTTCCCATGCCACAACTCATATGTTGTTTTTTCAATCCCACTCTTAGGTAAAATCGATTAATAATGTAGCAAGTTGTATTTACAGCTTTGGCCCAGAAGGTTTTCGTTAAATCTTTGTTATTCAACATAACATAACTCATTTCTTGAAGCGCCCTATTTTTCCTTTTAACAACTTGATTTTGTTGTGGAGTTTTAGGTGCTGAGAATTCATGTCAAATGTCGGATTCATCACAAAATTTTTGGAATCGGTCATTCTTGAATTTGCTTCCATGATCACGCTGATCCTATCTATCATGTAACATTTCTCATTTTGGAGCCACTTCATGAGTTTTCTAAACTCATTAAATGTATCTAACTTTTCCTTTAAAAAGGTGACTCAGGTAAATTTGGAGTAATCATCCACTATGACAAAAAATATTTTCTTTCTGCCTTGGCTTAAGACTCTAGTGGGACCAACAAAATACAAGTGTAAGAGTTCGAGGAGCTTAAGAGTAACCACAATGGTTGTCTTTTTGTAAGCGACTTTGATTTTTATTTTTATTTTTCCTTTTTGGCAGTCGCTGTAGAGAATCTTAGTCTTTTTCCCAATTTTGGGAAGCCTACTCATCAGATTCTTTAAGCTTAGGCATGACAAATTTTTATAATGGACATGGTTGAGTCTTTGGTGCCAAAGCTCATAATCATTATTCCTAACCATGTCGCATATTGTTGGTGAGACAGTTTCTTCACTGCTTTCAATGACATAATAGTTATTGCTGGTGTGGAGACCTCTCATAATCAATTTACTTATCGGGTCTGAGATCTCACATACTTCTTTGAGGAATTTTACTGAATGTTCTTTGTCACAAATCTGTGATATACTTAAGAGGTTGTGTTTCAATCCCTCTACGCAGAGAATATTTTCTATTTTGGGCATTCCTGGCCCACAACTATCCCTCACCCTACTATCTTAATAGTGTAAGAATCTTATAAGGTGGGCCTTATTGATCAACGGTCTAGATTGTCCTAAGAGTTGGATAATGTGATCGGGTGTACCAATGGGCCCCACTAAGTTGTGATAAATCCAGAAATTCGTGTAAGGGGTGAAGTGCTACAACTGTGATATGCACACAATGTTTTAGAGGAACTAGGATTACTAATTCGTGTGGAGCCTTGGGGAGAGGAGTTTTAATGGGTTTCAAACTCCTTACCCCTCTAACATATAATAACAGAGTTGGGTCCCCAATCCAACACCACTGACAGAAGTTACAGCCCCATCACGACTTCTATGAAGGGTGTAAGGAGAGGAAGACCTCGACAATCCTATTTCACAGCAATGGCGACACGATAGGTACGCCCTATAGTTATTTAGATCTCCATATCTGATGCACAATATAATCTTTCGGCAATTCCTCATATAGACTAACAGTTGGTATCAGAGCCACTGTGTTTCAAGTATGAAGGATCTATTAGGGTCACTAGGAATTCCAATTCTAAAATTGGGACCTTGATTCCCATCAGGGATTTTTGAATCCCTGAATCCAGGATTGGGATCTCAAATGTCGAATCCCTAAATTCAGAAGATTAAGAAAATTTGATATTTTTGGATCCATTAATCAGATCGACTAGGGATTTGAATCCCAAATCCGAAAATTGGGAATTTCATCCCGAAATCACACATTGGGGATTTCATATTTGAATCCCAAATCCAGAATTAACAATTAGGGATTGGAATCCCAAATCCTGTAACGAATGGAGAATTTTGGATCCCAAAACCCCAATCGGCCATCAGAGACTTGAAAACCCCAAATACAGTATAAATTAGGGATTTTCAAATCCTTAAATTAGAGATCAAGTTTTAACGAGTCCCAATATTCTAAATCTAATTGGGGGATTTCATAACCCCATTTAAATTGAAAGAGAGTGGCATAATCCGCACCTCTTCTGACAACCATGGAGCCATCTTCGTGAGTCTTTCTCTTCCTCATATGGACTCCTATTGACTGTCATTAAATGACATATCACCACTGTCGTGTTATGATCTATCACCAGCAGTCATGGGATCTTCGTCACAAATGAGGAACCTGATGCATTGAAGCCGGATTCTTCTATTAAGGCATCGATTCGTATGGTGGCGTTGACATATAGCAGGCAAAAGCCTCTTGTGGGATTTTCCTCTTTTCCCAATTAGGCGAGGTCCCGCAATGATCAGATTTGAAGGTGAATGGTGAGTAAAGAGGATGGGTCTTCTGCCCTTTACGGTCGAGAGAGGAATTTTTTTAGGGTTTTTATTTAATTATTCCAATTATGTAGACAGACCCGATTGGCACCCGTTTCGGGTTTCCTTGCAGAACCATGACTAGACCCAATTTCCCTTTGTTTGGTTGATTTGGGCTGGCCCTCGTTATGGACCCATTAAGCATGGGCCATTAGGCCACATTCATCATCCCTCAAGTGGGTCACATTAGTGGGCCATATGTAAGGAGTCTGTATTAGGCCTATCCACTGGTATTGATTAAGTTTACATTCAATTGATATTTCATGGCCACAATTTGGCTATTTTGGGCCCAATTTAGGCCTAATAATTGACCAAATGAAGCTTCTTTCTTGGCCCATACCTATTTTAAATCAACCTAATTTTAGGGCACGTTGGATACCCAATTAGTGTTTGGGCCTTCCCTTAGGGGAAAAATTTAGGATTTGTTTCTTAGATTTGAACCATCATTTAGTTTAAAATGAGCATATATTCTGGATCATTCACTAGACGGATATGTACTTTTCATCATATGGATCTTCAATATTAGATTTGAACTATCCATCATATGAACACTAATGTAAGGATCTAACCATCCATCTAAATCATTCCATGCCAACTGTCTATCATGTGAATGTTAAAGGCTGGACTTGTGATGCTTATTGAAGATGACTAGATCATACAGAGTCTTGATTTGGCCCTATTGGGAGCCCATTACCCATCATTTGGTAATTGATATAGACTGTAGGAATGAGTAAGGTGAAACCTACCCATCAGTTTCTCTTTAAGGCTCCTCATTTTCCCAACCATCAATATAAACCGCCTTGTGGGCCAAGTCAGACTCATTTATATAGTTAATCCATTGAGGGCAGGATTAAAATCACAATCCTGAGTCCAAATTCATGGGATTGGATCTGATTGTGTTAGCCACCATAGTGACCTCAATCATTGAGAATTTTCATGAATTTAGACTTGTGACATTGGGATTAAATTAAAGGATTGCATGCAGTTGTGTTCACTGTTGAAGGTCAAATATTTCATATTATCCCACATTAATATCTTGGTTTTATGAATATGATAATGCTTAATGTTCTATTTTACTCATGTTTATGTTGCAAGGTGAATTTAAGAGCTTAGATTGAAAAGGGTGCTAAAAGTATGAATTTGATGCTCAAGAATCACTAAGGCAAGGGATGGATCTTAGGAGACCAAGATTAAAGAATTTAGATGCAAAAGATCCAAGAAAACTAAGTGAGGAATGAAGAGAATCAAAGATTTGAAGTGAAGAAAATGAATCTTGAAATTGTCCTAAAAAAGTATATTCTGAAACTCTCGGTCATTTTATGAAATTACGTAGAGTGAAGTCTATTTTGGAAAACTACTCAGAGTACAATTTATTTTAACAAACTGCGTAAATTTATGGCGGTTTCTAGAGTTTTCTAACTAGGTGTGAAAGTTGGAGTTCTACAACTATAAATAGGACTCCCTAGGATATTCCTAGGCATCTTCTAGGGTTTAAGGAGTGAAGCAAAAGGGTAGAGAAGCTGTCACTAAGGGTTTTTCTTTTTCTTTCTTAGTTGTTTTTATGTTTTTCTTAAGAGACTTTGGTCCAATCATGTCTATGGTTTGCTAAATCTCTTAGTTAGGGCTAAGAGGTGAAGCTTGTAACATGATGAGATGTTTCTATTTATTTGATTCATATTTATGTTGAACTTCATGGATTCTAATTTGATATTTAAGGAATACTTTCAATTTTTAATGGTTTATTGTGACTCAAATTACAGTAGATTGCAATAGCTTTGAGTATCTTCTTTTCCTGATTTGATATTGTGAAATTAGTAAATCCTGTTGTTCACCATCGTCCCTTGGGCATGGTTAGGTGATGGAATCCTTCCTAATTTCTACAATTCTCCTGCTTTGAGATTATAAGATTGGTAAATCCTATTATTTGCCATTGTCTCATGGGCATGATTTGGTAATGGAATCCCTGCCAATTATCATAGTTCTCCTTCATTGAGAATTAGGTCAATGGAAGTTCAGATTTGGTTTATTTTATATATCTTCCAATTGGATAGGATAGGACTCCAATTCCAATTGTGTTACTTGAATCAAGTAAGAGGGCTCCCTAATCACTACAAGTGGATCCTTGGCATCCTAATTTCCACCTTTAAATTCTTAGTTTTAATTACTCTATTCATAATTACTCTCTCAAATACTTTAGAATTAGTTTCACATCTTCTTCTAGTTTTACTTCTAATTAATTTCAGAAACATACAAGTTTCAGTCCCTGTGGATTCATCCTCGGTCTTACTGAGATTATTACTACATCACGATCCTACACTTGGGGTTGTGAACATTCACATTTCATGCGGACGATGACGAAAACATAAACGATTACCATTTGGCATGGGCATGAACGAGATGGAGTAAATGGTGCTGATAAAGTAAAGCTGAAAGACTCATCCTACCCGCAGGTATTGAGTGTCTTAGATTTATGTAATTGACATCACTTAGCTTCATGTTCAGGAGAGTCACTTACAGATTATGACTACTTCTCACTAGAAGACTAATGATGATGTAACAGACTCTTATCAGGATTAAATGTTTGGGCCCATCTTCATCCTGGATAGTTCAGTTGAAAGCCCCAATCAATTGAATTGATAAGTTTGTCTGATATTTTTATAATTCATGAATTGTTTTATGTAAACAATCTGCTAATGTGAGTATTTTTCGCAACCAGTTAAAAATTTCAACTCAAACGCATCTAGTTCCCATCCTAACCGGGTCCGATTATATTCAACTGATAGAATCCATAAAGATAGTCTTGGGATGGTTACATTTGGACGTTACTTCAGAAAAATTTAAACCTTCAAAATCCTTTGAAAACAGTCAGAATATTAATCTTGTAACCTCAAGGCATGTACCTAAACATAATGGAAATAGAAAAAGGAAAACATGGTCATAATGAGGGATCCTCACGTCCTCCAGGTTCTCCAGTTGACAATCAACTTGCGATTCGACTGATTCATAAATGGGCTATAAAGGAAAATTGCTTCTTTTGCATGAAGTCGGGCCATCTGAAAAAGACTGCATAAAGTGCAAGTAATGGCTCATAAGGAAGGACAATAATACAATTCTAGTCTGTTCTGAATCCAATCTAACTGACGTATCGGTAGATTCTTGGTGGATAAATTCGGGAACAAATATTCACATATGTATTTCTTTTCATGACATGCTATAGAATAGGCCTCCAACTGATGCAAAATGATTAGTATATGTAGGTAATGGTGTTAAAGTTGATGTGGAGACAGTTGGAGTCTGTAGGCTTAGGTTAAAGTCAGGTCATTTATTGGATCTAGTAGATACATTTTGCGTGCCTTCTATAAAGCGTAATTTGATCTCTATTTCTTGGTTGGATAAATCAGGTTATTCTTTTCAATTTGAGAATAAAAGATTAAGTATCTACTTTGATTCAATTAAAGTTGGCACTGGCTCTATGATGAACAACCTATACCAACTGAACTTGAATGCCTCGCACGTCTATAATATAAATAGCCTGCATGGAAATAAAGTAGGATCTAAGAGAAGACTAGACTATGAGAATTCCTCCATATTGTGGCACAGACGATTATGCAATATATCTCATGAGAGATTAGATAGGCTTGTGCGAGAAAAGATTCTTCATTCTCTAGACTTCTCCAACTATAAAGTATGTATTGATTGCATTAAAGGAAAATAGACTAGAACTAGAAAGAAAGGTGCAACAAGGAGTGTAGGACTCTTAGAGGTGATACATACAGACATTTGAGGACCATTCCCTATAGCATTCTGGAATGGATACAAATATTTTATCATGTATATAGATGACTAATCTCGTTTCGGGTACCTCTATCTTATCAGTGAAAAATCAGATGCCCTGGATACTTTTAACATCTATAAGACTAAAGTTGAAAATCAACTTGACCAAATGATTAAGGTTGATAGATCTGATCATGGTGGTGAATACTAAGGTAGATATGATGAATTAGGTAGCAATCTAAGGCCATTCGCTAGATACCTACAAGATTATGGCATTGTCGCCAAGTACACCATGCATGAGACTCCAGAACAAAACAGTGTAGCTGAAAGGCATAATCGCACCCTTTTGGACATGGTACGAAGCATGATAAGCAATTTTACATTGCCAAAATCTTTATGGGGTGACGCGATCAAAACTACAGTTTATATCTTTAACAGGGTTCCCAGCAAGGCTATAAGTAAAACCCCTTTTGAGTTGTAAAATAAGAGAAAGCCAAGTCTCCTATATTAGCATGTTTGGGGATGTCCTACTGAGGCCAAAGTTTATAACCCGCATGAAAGAAAGCTTGATCCCATAACCATAAGTTGTTTCTTTATATGATACCCAGAAAGGTCAAAAGGTTATCAATTCTACTGTACTTCCCACTCTATCAAGATCGTGGAGACTGAGAATGTTAGATTCATTGAGGATACTGAAAATAGTGGGAGCACGAATATTAGGAACTTTGTATGCAAGGAAGAAATAACTGTAACCCAGTCACAGTCACTCCAGATCATGTGGATATTAATACTACAACCAAGTCTGAAATCACTTTAGAACACCACCATGAACCTCCTGTACTCCCACTAATGAGATCATGTGGATATTAATCGACTACAACCAAGTCTGGAAAAGGATCACTTTAGAACAAACACCATGAACCTCTGAAAGATGAGTTGAAATCTATGATGGACAATAAAGTGTGGGATCTTATAGAGTTACCTTCAGAAATAAAGTCGATTGGTTGTGAATGGATATTTAAAACCAGGCAGGACTCCAAGAGTAATCTTGAAAGATATAAAACTAGACTTGTTGCCAAGGGTTTTAACAAGTGTGAAGGCATTGACTTTAAGAAGACTTTCTCACTAGCACCTAAAAAAGACTCATTTAGGATCATAATGACCCTTATAGCTCATATGAATTTGGAGCTATATTAGATGGATGTAAAGACTGTGTTTCTTAATGGGGATCTTAATGAGAATGTATATATGTTACAACCTAAAGGTTTTGTTGTCGATGACTCATAACATTTAGTTTGTAAAATATAAAAATCCATCTATGGGTTGAAACAGGCATCACAACAGTGGTATGTAAAGTTTCATGAAGGGATTTTCTCATATGGTTTTATAGAAAACACTGTGGATGAATGTATCTACATTAAAATTAGTGGGAGTAAATTCATTATGATGATTTTGTATGTTAATGACATTCTGCTAGCTAACAGTGACATCAGGATGTTGAGGGACACCAATAAATTTGTATCTCAAAGATTTGAAATGAAGGACCTTGGTGACGCCTCTTATGTCATTGGCATTGAGATTCACCATGACAGATCTCGTGGACTGCTTAGCCTCACACAGAGGGCCTATATTGCTAGGGTACTCGAAAGACATGACATGCAAAATTGTGCTCCTGGACAATCACTCATTATAAAGGGTGATAAATTCGGCCAATTCCAGTTTCCTAAGAATGATTTGGAAAATAATCGAATGAAGGAATTTTCGTACGCGTCAGTAGTAGAAAGCATCATGTATGCTCAAGTTTGCACGTGACTCGATATTGTCTTTGTTGTTGAAATGTTAGGCAAGTATCTATCTAATTCAGGGATGCAGCATTGGATAGCTGCAAAGAAAGTGTTACGCTACCTACAAAGAACAAAGGACTTCGAACTCACCTACAAAAGATCTGACCATTTGGAGTTGGTTGGATACTTAGACGTAGATTATGTTGGTTGCATTGATACTAAGAAGTCCACCTCGGGCTACATTTTCATGATGGTTGGTGGGGCTATGTCTTGGAAAAGCATGAAACAGTCAACTATTGCCTTATCCACTATAGAAGCTGAATTCATTGGTTGTCATGAGGCATCTAATCAGGCATTATAGTTATAACGTTTCTTCTCAGGTTTACGAGTACTGAAGCATATCCCGAAATTATTAAGAATATTTTACGATAATTCAGTTGTGATTTCTTTTTGTAGTAACAATAACATTCATCAAGGTCGAGGCACATCGACATCAAGTATCTTGTTGTAAATAAAAGAGTTCAGAATCATCAAGTGTATGTAGAGTTCATCGGCACTTAGCAGATAATTGCAATCCACTCACTAAAAGACTCCCTATCACGCCATTTCAGGAGCATGTAACATCCATGAGAGTTATTGATCCTACAGATGCTTTCAGTTAGTGGGAGTTGAGCGTGTTTTATTTTTCATATACATTTAAGAGATCTCATTTGATAAAGTTAATTGATGATTCTGATATAAAGTTAATTTTTGCTTCTCTCTAAGTATGCGCAATATATTTTGAGTAAGTAAAAATACAATCATGTCTCGTTGAAGACATTTGAAAGCTTCAAGACCTCTCAAGGATAGGCACACATCGTCACACTACGTGTGTAATCCTTATACCACACTTCCTAGATCCTAATCTATGTCATTGTGACTGACAGTTTTTTGTGACCGTGCTTAGTCTCTCGCTTAAATTCAATGTTGTGATGGTTGTCGTGATCCGATACTGGCGGTCTTGATGGACCAGATTGTAATAGCATTGCCTGAATTATTCAACAATTGCATTAATTAACCATTTAGATGTTTCTTCAAATCAAAACATGTTTTTCAAAGAAAAAATGTTTTTAAAAGATTAATCATTAACATTAATCAATGTGGCCCAAGTGGGAGAATGTAAGAATCCTATAAGGTGGGCCTTATTGATTAATGGTCTGAATTGTCCTAAGAGTTGGATAATGTGATTGGGTGTACTAGTGGGCCCCACTAAGTTGTGATGCATCCAGAAATTCATGTAAGGGGTGGAGTGCTACAATTGTGATACGCACACAGTGTTTTAGAGGAACTAGAATTACTAATTCGTGTGGAGCCTTGGGGAGAGGAGTTTTGATGGGTTTCAAACTCCTCACCACTCTAACATATATTAACATGCTGGGTCCCCAATCCAACACCATTGATAGAAGTTACAGCCCCATCACGGCTTCTCCGAAGGGTATAAGGAGAAGAAGACCTCGGCAATCCAATTTCAGAGCAATGGTGACACGACAAGGTACGCCCTATAGTTATTTAGATCTCCATATCTGATGCATGACACAATCTTTCGGCAATTCCACATATAGACTAACAAGCAGTGCTAATATATCCAAAAGTGACTGACCCACCATCAAAATCGATATAGTTGGAAAAGTGGGTCATATCACCGGTCACGTGTCTTGAGTACCTGCTATCCATATACCATTTTACATTATTGCTTGCTTTAAGAGAGGTATGTATCACTAAGCAGTTTAATTTGTTTTTCACAACCCATTTGGATATAACTTTCCTTGGGCCTGTATTGTTTGTATGAGAGGTAGGATTTTTCTTAGGCTCTCCTCTTAAGGGCATGTTTTTTTCTAAGAGACTTGGTTTTTGTGGCCAATTGATCATTGCCCTAGTTTACTTGATTCATCAATTCTTTTGTTCTTTGATTCAATTGGGCAACCTGTTTGAATAATTCTTCCATTCTCCTAGTCATCTTAGGGGGAGTGGGAAACTTCCTCATTTCATTTTCCTTTGGTGACTTATCAGGTGGACTCCTCACAAGTCGTAGCATTTTTTCGGTATGTTTATATTTACCTATGAAGTTCGTATCAGACATGGTTTGGGAGTGTCTAAAAGCTAGACATTCAAATTTAAGATGTCCCAAGTCTCCACATGCATGACAGACTGGAGATGATTTTGGTTGACTTCCTGAAGCCAATCCTAGAAGTCTTTCTTGTTTTTCTTCGCTTTGGGTGAACTTATGGCTAATGTCGGCATGTGTTTTGGATTTCATATATTCTAGTTTCAGACTTTGGTTCATAGTTCTCATTTTCTATCCCTAGCACTTTTACCCAATCCTATTCTATTGCTTTCATAGTTTCAGACTTTGGTTCAGACTTTGGTTCATAGTTTCAGACTTTGGTTCCTATTCTATTGCTTTCATATCCTAGTCATCTTCTATCCCTAGCACTTTTACCAATCCTAGAAGTCTTTCTTGTTTTTCTTTGCTTTGGGTGAACTTATGGCTAATCTCAGCATGTGTTTTGGATTTCTCCTATTCTAGTTTCAGGCTTTGGTTCATAGTTCTCATTTTGCTAAGTTTTGATTCTAGATATTCATTAATCTTAATTTGGTCAGCCAAGTCGCTTTCAATTAACAATTTTACCAGTTAGACTAGAATAGTCTCTAATGTATTCTTCCAATTCATCAGCCAACCGTTCATTTTCAACCTTGGCTTCTTCCAAATTCATGCTCAACTGTTTGTTCTCGGCCTTTGCCTGACCAAGCTACTTAAGAACTTTCAAGTTGTGAGTATATAGTTGGTCATAAGCTTTTTGTAGGCCGGTATTGTCGACTTGCTCTTCTTCCTCTTCAGAAGAGACCTTTTCTTCTCAAGGTCCATTTCTTTTGGGATGACTATGGTGGAGGCCATGAGTACTCTCAAGGAGCCTTGGTCTCCATTACTTTGAGACTTTTTGGAATATGAATTGAATTTTTGGAATCATCCCATGTGGTAGCCATTGCATTTCCTATCGGTTTGTTTTTCGAGAGACATTTAGTATAAAGATGACCATATCTTCTACGGTTGTAACATTGGCGATCTTTTGACCTCTTGGGTGATTTACCTACTTGGCGTTTTTGGTCATATTTCTTACAATTCTTGTAAAAGGTTTTCCCTTGGTTCTTGTTGAAGAAAATTTTGAACCTTTTGGCCAACAAGGCCATTTCTTCATCATCTTCATTGTCATCACACTGTCTTCTTCAGATTCATATTTTTTCTGTGAGGTTTTGAGGAATTTAGGGGTCTTGAAATGTAGTTTGTATGTTTATAGGAACCTATCGGTCTTATACTTTCATGTCATTAATGTTTCTTCATTCCTCAACTATAGTAACCTTCTAATTTAGGATCTTTCCCTTAAATTTTTTATTTACTAACAAACTATGTACACAGGGTTCTATTGGTAGTTTTTTCATGTTTGCTGAATGCAGAACCACATATAGGCTCGTTGTATTCTAGAAGCTATTTACCTACAACCTATCAGCAAGGGCAGCATAATCACATGTGATTCAACATCTCCTTAATATTTTTCAGTTTATTTTATTATTTTACAGAAATTACAAATATGTAATTTGAGTATATCAAATTTGATAACAATTCAAGACCAAATCAAGGATACTATGCATGTATTTAAGAGAAATTATATCATCCACGGCCCCAATTATTCACAAGTGGGCCAGTAGCTCATGGATCCAGACTGTCTATCCTACGACCTCACTATGTAACTTTCACGATTGGAAAATCCTAGCCATCAAATTTGGGCCTTTTATCTATATAACAAAGACCCTCATTGTTTCTTTACTGTCCATTAAGGCTACATATCCAAGTGCCACTATGTTAAGAAAGACTCTATACCAATCGTGCATAATTCCCGTAGGTATAATACAAGCACGAGATACATCCAACCTCACAGTCAGTGTATAATACAAAAATTGCGATTGATTGGATACTTACGTACGCCACAACACAGGGAACGGTTGGAATGGAGACACCCATCGATCGTTAGTTGTGTGGGGCTCACTGCAGTGTTTATCTGAAATCCGATCCATAAATCTGCTTCCACTCACCATAAAAGGACTAACCAAAATTTAAGTTAATCTCAACACTTAGGTGGGCCATACCACATGAATTTATACTATTCAATGGTATTTCCTTATCACGTAGCATAAGGGAGTTTTAGATCGTCAGGACTTTTGGGTCAATGTGGAAAGTGGAGTGGTGGCCTAGTGGATAGGATGAATCTCATTAACATAATGTCATTTTCCATGTCGGTATGTGCACCCATATATACCTACACTCTATGCTACCGTCTTGAAATTTATACATAGTGAATAGGGATGTGAATGAGTTGGATTGGTGGGGCCAGTCTGACCAATCGAGTTGGAATTTTGGACCGAGACGCCACCTAATTTAGGTCCTGTCACAGTTGCATCTGAGTTAAAAATAGCTAACTCATTTATTCAATGGATGGGGTTTGAGAAAGCTGGATATAGACCTGACCCATTTATCACATAAATTGAGTTGTCGAGTCTAAGTATAGAAATTACAACTGTATCTTTACACAGATAAGGTAATGGATTGCTGGTGACACCAGAGGAAGTTCCTGCCCTCATGTGCTGGTGGGGCCACCATGATATTTGTGAGAAATTGTGATGCAGGGAATGACCTGTTGAGGTTGAGCACCATCTTCCTTGGGGGGTAACTACTCCGAGTCCATGGAACTTCCCTGGACTCCTCACAGAGATGCCTAGAATCCACAAGCTGTAAATTGATTGATGAGCATATTAAACGAGCTTACAACCCTTTAAATAGGGATACTAAACCTTGAAAGAAGTTTCCGAATTTAACTACAATTAAAACTCTGGAAATCTTGACTTATTATAAATAGTAAACTTACTACTTATGAATTGATTCCTACTAGCCATCACCAAAAATAACAAGTGGCCTATTTGACTCAACCACATGACTCTCCCAATTATTCTAAGCATTTTTCATGTTAGACACAACTCCAAAAGCCCAATGGATGAAGAGTTGCAATTAAACCAAAATTTACTAAAAATATTAAAAACGAAAATAAACAGGGATTGGACTGAAGCTACGATGGAATCTTGCAAATTCGATGTGGGCAACCTGACATAGAAAGTTGGGTGGCTAAAGTGGCTTGTCTTACCCCAAAATCATATATGGCAAGTCTGGTAACTCATTCCAGCTTGTGAGATATGTCCGATCCGGATCACTTTTGTCCCATTGGGCTTTTTCTTATGCATCTTGGCATGAAATTGTCCATGGTCCGCTCTACATCAAATTCACCCATCCATCCATTTTGTCAGCTGATGTCAAGACATGAGCCCAAAAATAAGGCAAATCTAAAACTCTAGCAGGCCGTACAATAATAAATATTCGAGATTGAATGTCAACCGTTGAAACATTTGTAAGGCTACAAAAGTTTTGTATCAGGCTAGTATTTTTCTGGTTTTGGTTGATCCCAATAAGAACGGCTTTATGGTTTGGATGACATATAAACATTTACCATGGATCCCACGAAGGCTTCGACAATAGGCATTTCCTTACCCCAAGTATTCATGTGGTGCAGTCCACTTGACTCTTAGATCTAGCTCATTTTTTGCTATGCAAGAAGTACATGAGCTGGAAACATGGATGGACGGTGGATTTCTGTCAAACATCATTATGACTACAGCTAGACAATTCACATCCCATAAATAATATTTCAAATTATCCAATTGATGGTTGCTATTACTTATGATGGTAAAGAATAAAATGACAGCAGTCCATATTCAACAGGTAAAATTAGACTATCAGGTAGTTTAATTAGTATGATTTTTGGTAGAATCTAAGTTAGAAATGTCGATGAGCATGTAATATTAACCGTCTGATTTGTTTCCTTCAATTCTGAGCTACTCACCATTTTATTTTTAACCATTCATTTGATAGCTATCAATTAATTGGATGGTCAGGATTGCTGGATCAATGTAATTTTAGTAATCTGCTCCATCCAACATGGGACCCACAATTTGGATAGTGTGGATAGTTTGAAATCAGTGCCACATGTGACGATGATGAATCACCACCATTTTCAAAATGGCCCCTGAACTAACATAAAAGTCTGGAATGGGACATTGTCCATTCATGATAGCCCACAAGGCTCTGAATATTGTATATGTGGGCCCACTGTCCATAATCAAGGCTACAGTGGATGCACTCGCCTCGAGGTTCATTCAATTCCCGTTTCTTTCAAATCCCCTAGATCATAAGCATGGAACGCCCAACATCCGCTGCATGTTACTGTTTTGTCTTACTGTCTTCCGAGCCGTCCATTTTCATGACAGAGATGGTAGAGTAAGGGTTATTTCACCATGGACGGATGAGGAGGTCGCAGGACATAGATAGGCCTATCAGACCAACGGTCGAGATCACTGTTCGACAAGGTGAGCACTGATTTTTCACAAGTGGGGCCACTACTGATCGGATGGCCCCGCCATGTATGATCCAGACTGTTCGTCAGATGGCCCCACCATGGAGCATGAACCAAAAATAGCCATGAATGGAAGATCCTAGCCATCCAAGTTTGGTCTTTTATCCATTTAATATAAAACCTTGTTGGTTTGTTTTCTTAACCGTCTGTTTGAAGGCCATCGTTCTAAGGGTCAGTTTCGTCTAGATGGACCATTTCGATCACGTGACCATGGAACCCACATATACACACTCAAGACAAGGGATCAAGGGATCAGGTCTATGAAGGGTAAGCTGAGGCACTCTTTTTATATAAATAGCTGTCTTAGTCCTTCATCAATACACATAAGAACACTCTAGTTATAGAGTACAAGATCAAAATTTACACGGGATATATTAAGAAATTGAAAACGTCTTCCTAATTAGGTGCATCTTAAGATTATTGTGTTAAATCTTCATTATTGATGCATAAACGGTTCATTAATTTCATGATACAGATCTGACCGTCCCTTGAAATGGGATGAGGGTAATAAACACGGGGACAGAGGAGCCCATCCCTTAATGGGGGTATGGGACCACTAGATCAACGGCATAGATTACTAATAGGCGGATTCCACTTGTATATTGGGTCCAAAAAGGGTGCGGATTCCTGCAGCTAAAATCTCTGTGGGCCCACCTTTATGTATATGTTATATCCAAACTATTCATCCATTTTGTCAGTTCATTTTAGAGTATCAGCTAAAACACGTGGCAAATCCAAAGCCCACCGTGGGGATAAAGATTGCCACCATTGGATCCTCCTACAGCCCACGGTGATGTTTATTTGCCATCCAACACGTTTATAAGGCGAATCTAACGTATATAAAGGTAAAATCAAAATATCAGCTTGATCAAACTTCTGTACCTCTCGTGAAGTTTTTAACGGTGAGAATTTAATCGCCATTGTTTCCTATGGTGTGGTCCACCTGAGCTTGGATCTGCCTCATTTTTGTGGTCATGCCCACGATGATCCGACGATATAGATGAACGGAGTGGACATGACGCGTACATCACGGTGGGCCGACAGAGCCTAGGGCTGCATGAATCCCATAAGCCGGGGTAGAGGAAATCCGGACGCGGATTGCGTCCTACCCGTAATCCGTCCGGGCAGGGCTCTGTGGGGCCCACCGTGATGTAAGTGTTTTATTGAGGACGTTCATCATTCTCCGCAGGTCATTTTTAGGTATGATCTAAAAAATGAGGCAGGTGCAAAGCTTAAGTGAACCACAAAGTAGGGATTGAACGTCCACCATTAAAAACTTACTGGGAGCTGGAGAAGTTTCGGATCAAGATGATATTTGTTTTTTCACTTCATCCACGTCTACGTGACCTTATGAATATGTTGGACGGTAAAAAAACATCACGGTCGCCCTTAGAAAGTTTTCAACGGTGGGTGTCATTATCACTGCAGCTTCCTTATGTGGTCCACTGGAGCTCTGGATCTGTCCCTTTTTAGGTTCATGCATTAAAATGATCTGAGAAAAGCAATGACCGGCATGGATAAAACACTTACATCATGATGGGGCCTCACAGAGCCCGGGGTAGGACGCAATCCGCGTCCGAGGAAATCCGAGTCCCGACAAAAGAACGTTGTTCTCTCAATAGAAGAATCATATGATGCCCGGAGCTTGAATTGAAATTTGTTCTCTCGGCAGAAGAACGTGGGTCCCAATGGAATCTACGGTTTCCCATCTTTCACGAATGACACATGTTTTGAAACGTACACGCGACTTCTCAACTCCGACTGGTGGGCCCCACTCTTTCCAGGTAGTTATACCATTTCCTTTCCCACAAGGAATTTAACATGGCTTCGAAACTTTCCTAGATTTTAAGACAATTCACCAATTTTCCGGTGAATTAGGACCGTTGCTTTGTTCTCTTCTTTTCCGTCTATCGTTGGGCCACGATCCTATTTTAATCTTGGTCAATCTAAGTGATATTCAACAAACCAATGGTCTGGATTACCGGAACGTGGGTCCCACATGTCAGAACAGAACTCCCGTGCAAGGACCGTGTATACTGTACTCCCCAGTAGTGACTTGTACTTAGGGGTGTACACAAACTAGGCCAGCCCGATTAGCCCGCTCGACCCGGCCCGAAAAAGCTCGACTCGGCCTGACTCGGAACTGAGTTCCGGGTCAGGACGGGTCAATTTTCAAAGCCCGTTTTGAGTTGAAGCCGAGTTCTGATCGACCTGGATTCGCCACCGACTTACCGGCCCGACTCCACCGAAACGGCCACTTCGGCCCGAATCCACCTACCGAAAAAATTTGCATTATTGCATGCATTGAGTAGCTATTTTCCACACATAGAAGTTCTTAAAAATGCGACGTATAGTCATAATCAATTTAAAAAAAGTGGACAAGACTAGATGGGCACTAAAATTACCATATGAATTTTTTTTTTTTGAATATTTCCTCATTTAGGATATTCATGCATATCTTTTGGAAATAGATCCATCTAAGCTTAATTAAAATTTCAATGAAGAAGTAAAAAAGACTTTAGAAAAATTCAAGGAAGAAGACTTGATTGCAAGCACATCTATGTTGACCTTTATATAAGAAGATTTCATTAAGATCTTTGAAGGTTATAAAACCTCTAAGGAAATAATAGAGAATTACTTAGGCTAAGGATTTTATTAGTTAATGACAATGAAATTCTTGAGCACATGCAAGTGTCATTTATTTTGAATAGTTTACAACTTCATAAAAAATAGTTGTGATAGTCCTAGGTTGAAAGCAAAATTCTTAAACCTAACCAACTTTTCTCTTCAACTAGCTTTGACAAGGAGTTTATTATCGTGGAACATGTATGACATCCGAACTATCCAACAGGTGCATCCTACCACATGATTAGACGACTCAAAAGTGAGGTCTATCTAATTATATGGCACACACCTTAGAAATTTGTGTAGATCACTCAAAAGTAAGGTTCGAAATGGCCCGAACTCATGTTCGAATTGAACTTGAAGGTTCGAAATCGCGCCCGAACTCGGCCCGAACTCGCCTCGGGCCCGGTTCGACCAATGGAGAGATGTTGGCATGACCGGGCAGTCCGGCTCGGACTAGTGCGGTGTTGAACGGGCTGGACAGGCCGAGGCCGGGCGACTCGGCCCGACCCGTGTACACCCCTACTTGTACTCTCAGGGCAGAATTCGGAAAAACACTGTCCAACCGTTGAACGGACTACAGTAATGGACCGTTCTCTTGATGGACCCTACGGTGGATGGATCAAAAACCCCGAAAATCAAACTTGCTGGGTTTTCCTCACTGTGGATTAACACCAATGCATGGACACGGATAGACTGGTGGATATTCCTGGTGGCCCCACAAGGTGGGATTTGATTAGGTAATGTGCCAGTGTGAGAGATTGGTTCAAACCGAGGCGAATTGCATGCGGAAGCCTTTCGCAAGAATTCCAGTTAAGAAAGCTAGGTGGGCCGACCGTGATGTTTGTAATAAATCCATCCATTCATTTGTTTTGCCAGATCATGTAAAGACATGAGACCAAAAATGAGGTAGATTCAAAATTGAAGTTGGCCGCACGATATGAAACAATGAGGATTGAACATGCATCGTTGAAACATTCACCGAGCCACGGATGTTTTGGATCAGGGTAATGCTTTTATGTTTTCGGCTCATCCTAACGGAAAGGAACTAATGAACGGTATAGATGAGATATAAACATTGTGGTAGGCTTAAGGGGGTTTCAACTGTAAGCATTTCCCTGCCCTCTTTTTCCCATTATGCAGCTCACTTGAATTTTGGTGCTTTATTTTTTGGCCCAAATATATATTCTTCGTGCATTATATACTAACTATATTAGAAAATGTTTTAATTCATTTTATAGGGTAAGTTGGGATTATATGGGGTCATATACTTGCTATGGTTTATTGTGGGATGATGAGGCTATAATTGACGGGTTTAAGCTTCATAATGGCCTTCATCTTTTGTTGAGGCTTAGTTATGATGTTTTCTTCTAAGGACTCACTTGGACTGATAGACTCAACACACACGTATATTGACAAACAAGGGCACTTTCAATCTCCCCTCTTGTCAATTAAGTAACAAAAACAAACTAACAAACCTTAGATTGTTATAATCAATACAATACATAAAAAGTCTTCGACTAGTTCTATTCTTGAGTTGATTGTAGCTCTCCCATTGTTCATGCTCTCCTTTATGCTCCCCCTAAGTTCCTGCATTAAGAAATAAGAAACACAAGACATCAAAGAAACTTGGGAGCATAATATGTTTCTCCCCCTTTTTATCAATTATTGGCAAATGGTAAATGATAAAAAATGTAGACCAATACAACTGAAGTATGAATTTTGCAGATAAATCCAGGTAAGAGGGAGAATTAGAAAAGCTACATAAGTTCATAAGAAAGAAAAATAAAGCACAAGAACTAAATGTGAATTAAATATGCCTTTGAGAAATGTATCAGCATAGATCATAGAAGGCATTTTCAATCTTGCAAAAAGAAAGTGGATATCATCATTCATCCCAAAAGTTAACCAAAATAACTACCCCAAGCTTGGGTAGTATAATTATCATCCAAAAAGGAACAAACAAGCAAGCCCTTAAGGGCATATATATATATATATATATATATATATATATATATATATATATATATATATATATATATCATCCAGAGCAACATTTTTTCAACAAAGGGACACTATAATCTGATATGAATAGGAATTACGATTTAATTAGATTGGCTTGCTTATGCAAAAAGATAACTGATAAGCAAGCAAGCTAGTGACCCTACATCTCCATCTATGAATAAGGCTAGGTTGAAGGACTGGCACCGTGTGGCAAGGTGTCATCACGTCTGCATGTGACAGTTAATATCAGGTCCTGTAGCGCCTTCTCCACTTACTTGAGTCTTCTTTGCATCGCTCCTATGATCCGCTCGATTTGAGACAACCATTCATCTTGCTGGCGAAACTAATGTATGATCGAGGTGCGACACTCGCACTGGCCAACATGACGACAAGTGTGTGTGATTGGTGTGAACGGAGCGTCACTGGGCTATTGTCTCTCATCCTCTATTTCTCCTGCCTCTGCCTCCATTGCTTCAGTTTCAGCTCCTTCAGCTTCTGTTTCACCTATAGTATCATTATGATGGGGTGCGGAAGAAGGAGCTAGTATATCCAATCAACCCATTCTCTTAATATTTGACTAGTAAACTTACGAGGCTATCTAGGACATTCAGTGGTGGAAAGCAATCCCACATGACGGGACAAAAGACAGATGAGATACAAGAATGGAATGTATGTATCTCTAGTCCCTTGGATTGCGATGGCCAACTAATGTAAAATAAGAGTAGGTAGACACAGTTCCACTCGATGACTGACGACATAAAGAATTCCCAACATAAACGGTCTAAGATCAGATTTGTTAGTGCCCCGAGGATAGATGTTTGTAGTAAAAAATTCGTTAAGAACACAGAATTTGGGAGACATGTGGGTTCCATGTAGTGCATTACCCTCATGCCAAGGAATGTTTTTCCCATAACAAAGATGTTTAGTGATTTCTAAACGAACTTTGAGCGAGTTAAAGTCATACTCTGCAAAACCTTGAGTCTTTGTGGGAATTTCAATGTATTGACTGATAAGGGCTGGAGTGATATGAGTAGTGATTTGCCCAATGGTGACATCTATGGAGGGAGAGTCAGACACAGGTGAGTGGTAGTAGGCTAGGAACCTATATATTTGTTCATTTCAAGTTACTCCGCTAAAGTCAAGCACACGTGACCACCCAATAGCCTCAAGCATTGGTTCAATCCCAAATAGTGCTAGACAAGTTCTGTCAATTTGTCTCTCATATATCATTTTTCTTACTCTAAACTTTTCATATAGAGTTTCAAGAGGTGGCGGCTCACTAGGGATTTGAACTTCAGGGGCTGGATCATTTCTCCGTGAAGGAGAATATATTGGGTTGGTGGTTGAGCCAATTTTCTTCTGGCAACCGTTTTGCTTCGTTTTGCCTTGGAAGATTCTCCTTGATCAAAAGATTTGCTCATCTTTTCCCATTTGTAAGGAAAACTCGAAAATGAGTAGATATTATAGGGAAAAACTAGGGATTGGAACCAATGAGGCACAAAACAGATGGACCAAATAATTTTGAAGGATGAGATTTAGATTTGGATAAGAAGAAACGACTTACCAACCTCAGATGATCAAGAAAATGGATCGAATGCAAGTCCACCAACGTCTGGGAGTTAAGGAATCGCAAGACAAGGGAAGACAGGTGGGTGAAATGAAATTTCCCGCCCATGTCGCATATATAGAGCGCAATTCTTCGATTCTATTGAAGCAATTTCGATGATATAGAAGGTGAAACTTCGATTCTATAGAATCATGTTCGATGATATCGAAAGGAGTCCAGAAAGGTTAGGGTGTTTTTGCAATTCTTCAATTCTAACGAGTAGTGTTCGATGTTATCAAAGGTGGTTTGATTGATGTTGAACATCCCTCGATACTATTGAAACAACTCATTTTACATTTCAGATTAGCTAGTCTATTTCAAATGATATACACATTTTTTTTTATTAGAATGTATGTATTTTGTACATCCAAAACAAGGTCAAACAAAAGATGAAAAAGGAAAAAAGAAGAAAGAAAAAAAATTTACACATATCTAAAAAGATGGCGAGGCAATGTATCCTCAAATATTGTCATACATCTAACAATGTGTAGAGATGGTTGATCTTCTAAAGAGTATTGAATGATGTACGTAGATCAACCTTCTCTTATTCAAAATGAGTATCAGTGCATTTAGAAGTGTAAGTGATGTGATGTATAAAGCACCCTTAGTTGTCAAATTTCGATGAAACAAAACAGTTTAGAGTGTGACTTATTCATGTGATGGAAAGTTCACCTTCGAGTGAAACAAGATGGAAAGTTCACCTTCAAGATCATCATATGAAGTTTGAAAGTGCAAGACATGAGGATAGTACTACAAGTTTGAGATCTACTTATACTTCAAGTTCAAGATCAAGCTACTATTTCAAGTTCACTTCAAGTAGAAGATCTACTGAACGCTACTGAAGATTCAAATAGTAATTTCAAGGTATATACTTCAATGTCCAATAATTTCAGGTATAACTGACCCTAGAAAGACTTTAGACTTAGGTCCTTTCATATGTTAATCATACATGGGTTTTTATACTTTGGTTAGGCTTAAATTCGACTAATCCAAGCTTAAGTTCGACTAGTCCAGGCTCTGGTTCGACCAATCTAAGAAACGCTTCAACCAGTCCAAGTTCAAATTCAAATTCGGAGTTTTCTGGTAGTTTCTCGACCAATCAAGCACTGTGCTCGACCAGTCATGGGGAGCTCGACTCGAACTCCAACAACCTATTTTATGCTCCCTCGACCAGTCAAGCAAGTCACTCTACTAGTCTAGCAAGCCACTCGACCAGTCAAAGGTCAGTTTTATCCGATTGCGCTAAAAAAATTGAAATTTGGTTGATTCTTATACCAGTCGAAGGAGACCTTAGACCAGTTGAAGGAATCATTTTTCAGCCTATAAATAGAGGTCTTTTTTCATTCTAAATCATTCAGAAAAGCCTAAAAAAGCCTTCACTTTGAGAGAGAAAAGTCTCCGTCATTATCAAGCTATAATCCGGTAATTTTAGATCTTTTTATGGCTTATTTAATTTTGTAATTCCTTGATCTCTAGTTTATGAATCTGATATTTTAAAAGGGAGTTTTCACTCTACTTTGTGAGATCTAAGGAATTCAAATAAGTAGCCTAATGTTTGAGTTAATTTAAAATCTGTTTAGAACCTAGAACCCTTAATTATGTTTATTGGATATTGAACATCTACACATCAAGCGAAGCAGTTCGACGGGCTACATCAAACAGCGTCTTCAGAAGAAGATAAGTACTCTTTGTTTATTTATTTTTAGTTTTTGAGATATCCAGAAAATCTCTGTATTAGTTTTGACTAACATAAGCTAGAAAATGTCAGCGCGGGGTTTTGATTGTGATAGCCCATTTGAAAAGACAACTGTATAAGTTTTAAGGTGAACCTGAGAAAAACTTTATTATTAGTGAATGCTAATATCACATGAGTTGTGATTATTGGGGGTGGAGTAGGTGTGGCTGTTTGAGAACAGTTGGTGTACACACCGAACTATTATAACTCTTGGTGTTTTATAGCAGATGATGTATGTGATGTATATGTGTTAAATGATTGTAATCTTTTCATGTACATGTGGTGAATACTTGTAATAGATAGCTTCCTTCCTTTGCCTCTTATTTTAGTTTACGATCTTGGTCCTTACTGCGTTCAAGAAATCAGGTTGTCCTACATAAAACATTTTTTTTTTGGTGTAAGGTTGTCATTTGAACAAGGTTTGAATCAATTTCTCAATACTATTACAATTGAGATTCTGATTTGTTCTGTTTGGGTTAATTTAAAATCTATTTAGAACCTAGAACCCTTGATTATGTTTAACATCTACACATCAAGTGAAGTGGTTCTACGAGCTACATCAAACAGCTTCTTCAGAAGAAGATAAGTACTCTTTATTTATTTGTTTTTGGTTTCCGAGATATCCAGAAAATCTCTGTATTGGTTTTGACTGAGATAAGCCAGAAAATGTCAGCGTGGGGTTTTGATTGTGATAGCCCATTTGAACACAACTGTAGTTTTAAGGTGAACCTGAGAAAACCTTGATTATTAGTGAATGCCAATATCACGTTGGTTGTTATTATTCAGAGTGGAGTAAGTGTGGCTGTTTGAGAACAGTTGGTGTACACACCAAACTACTATAACTCTTGGTATTTTGTTGTGGATGATGTATGTATGTTGAATGATTGTAATATTTTCATATACATATGGTGAATGCTTGTAATAGATAGCTTCCTTCTTTTGCCTCTTATTTTAGTTTACGATCTTAATCCTTACTGCATTTAAGAAATCAGGTTGTCCTATCTAAAACATTTATTTTTAGTGTAAGGTTGTCCTTTGAACAAGGTTTGAATCAATTTTTTAATACTATTACAATTGAGATCTTTAATTTGTTCTATTTTTCACCCCCCCCCCCCCGGACTGAGAGCTCACCCTTTTCAAGCAGAATATGCATGATACTTAGTTTACATGGAAAAGCTGAGCTTATACGTTAATTTTTCTAAAATGTTTAAGTTTTAACAAACTTCATATATTATTAGTCAAACGATAGATTGTCAATTGATTTTAAAAAATATCATTATGTCTTTTAATGTTCTTTAATCAATTTTATAAGTCTGTGATTTACTTCTTTACCAATATCTTTTTATCAATCCTCAGGAATTTCTTTAGCTCACTTTTCTTCCTAATAGCCCCCTTTTAGAGTACTTGACCCATTATAAAAAGTATCAAACTATGAGTCAAGACAGTAAGTTGATTTACTTGGAGCGAAGGTTACAAAAGCCCGATTTGATTTCTTCATTTTTAGGGCACTTGTATTTGTTTTGTATTACCCATTTGGTAACAACTTTCTTTGAGCCAGAGGAATGTTCCCTAGAGTGACTTCTAGATGATTTAGATATATCTTTGAGATTTGTCAGGATTTTTGGATATAGGACATTCCCATTTGTAGTGTCTTATCTTTCCACAATGATGACATGATAATTCAACTTGTTTTTTCTGATTTGAAATAGCAGACTTTGTCATCTCTAATGAAGTAGAGGAAGAGTCTGATTCATATCCTAGACCTTTCATGTTTTTGGATTTTCTAACCATGCTTAGACGTTTTTCAAAGTTTTCATTGCTTTGCGTGAATTTTCGAGTTAGTTCTGCTGTACGATCAGAATTTTTTACTTATAGCTTCAAATTTTTATTTTCTCTTTTTAATTTCTCAACTTTTAATTCTAAAAGTTCAATTTTCTTGATTAGACTATCAAAGGTTATACTTCTAATAGTAGTTCCTCTCCCACTTTTAATTCTCTCAAAATTAAGTTGATCTTCCTCTTCGAGTTTCTTAGGAATGACCGTAGTGGTGGAGGCCATGAGTATCTTCAATGATTTTTTATCTCCACTTTCTGACTCACTTGAATTTGAATTAGAGTCATTAGTGTCATCCCAAGTGGCTGCCATAGCTTTTCCTTTAGACTTCTTTGTAGGGCATTCCGTGGAGATGTGACCATATTTTCTACATTGTAGCATTGAAGTTCTTTGGACTTATTGAAGGTTTTTCCGGTTTGGCGCTTGTGTTCCAGTTGAACTCCTTTGTTATTATTATATGGTTTCCCATGATTCCTATTAAAGAATCTTTTAAATTTCTTTGCTAGGAGGGCAATCTCCTTATCTCCATGATTGTTCTTACTATCTTCTTCCTCTATTGTATTCATATTTTTACAGGTTTTGAGAACATTATTTTTAGATTTTATGGGTGTTTTTAGATGTAGTTGAAATGTTTGTAGAGAATTAACTAGTTCTTCTACTTTCATCTCATCAATATTCCTACATTCTTCTATGGTGGTTACTTTAGAGTTAAACCGTTCCGGAAGTGATCTTAGGATTTTCCTACAAATTTTAGGTACAAGAACTGTTTCTGCAAGTCCACCCATGGACTTACATATGATATTTAGTTTTGTAAAGAACTCCATGAAGTTCTCGTCTTCCTCCATTTTCCATTGTTCAAATTAAGTTGTCGAGAACTGCAACCTTGATCTTTTTACTGTGCTGGTTCCTTCATGGGTGGTTTCCAATAGATTCCATGCTTCTTTTGAGGTTTTACTCATACTGATTTGATTGAATACCTCTTCAGAAACCATACAGTAAATAGCATTCATAGCTCTTGCTTCATTTATTTTATTCTCTTTATTAAAAGCTGTCCATTTTTCTTTAGGTTTGGGTTTGGTGATGGTTGTGCCATTTTCTAATATAATTTACTCGGTTGCTAGCACATATCTATTTTCAACTATTTTCTAAACATCATGATCTAAGGATTGCAAAAAGTAATTCATTCTTGCTTTCCAGTATGCATACTTTGAACCATTGAAAGTAGGAGGATGAGAGACTAATGTACCCTCTCCTTTGGCCATATTTCTTCCTTTAGTTTAAGGATCTCCCTTTAAGTTGTTAAACCCTTCAAGAGGAACCCACTCTAATACCATTTGAAATTGTGGTTGAACTGCTAGTACTGAAGTATAAAGTATGAGGAAATGTCATAAAGGGTGGTGAATATGACTTTTCAAAACTTGTTATCTATTAATAACAAACTATGCCTAACTTTTAAAACAAAGGAAGTGAGGTAAAGTAACTCTATGGCTTCCAAGCCAATAGAGAGTCCAATTCACATAGGCTTATATAAGATTTATATATATAAGCAAAGCCTATAAGGATAGTGTATATTGTGTGTGGGATGTGACTCCTATCAACACTTATACATTAACTAAATCAAGCATCATTGTAATTATATGATGAACATAAGTATAACTAGATAAATATACATAAAGCAATCCCAAACACAATCATGTATAGTGGTTCGGCTACTTGCTTACTCCACTCTTGGTGGATGCACTCTCTCGTAGAGTGTACCGAATTTCACTATCCAATGGTTTTAAATCAGGTTAACCATGAACCTTCACAACCTACACAAGGTTAACTAAGGGACCTACACGAGGTTCCCTTAAATGCCTACACAAGGTGACTCGTCCTACCTAAGGACACAACACTGGGAGCCTACACAAGGCACAACTTATATAAGGCTACACGTCCTCCACAAAGACATAACGTATTCTCCTGTCGGAGGCCTACAACTAAGACTTAGTGAGTTTGACACTCAAATTCTAAATCCTAATCTTACACAAGGAAAGGTCTTTAGATACAGTAAACTCTGAATACTTACAAATAAGTGGATGAGTCTCATTCTCGTACAATGTGAAGATCTTCAATGATGATGAAGAGTGTTCAGTTCCCTTTGAACCACAACCCACCAATGATGCTTTTGCGAATATTCCGAGGTTGTGAGGTTTAGGGTTTTTTTTTTTTTAATCTTCTCTATTTAAAAGATAAGATTTAAATCAATAGAGAAGGTTCCCATGAGCTATGCATTCAGGAGTTTCAAAGATAGGTATACTTAGTTGGAAGCTCCATGAATGTTAGAGTTCATAATTCAATCCAAGCATATAAGATGGTGGGTTGATGCTCAAGTAAGGGATTGAATGATGAACTCTAATGAAAAAGAGAGAGTGAGTAAGAGGGTATGTAGATCTTGGAATAACAGGCTAAACTCTCTTGGATTCTAGCTCATTTTTACTAAGAGCAATACTAGTGTATTTATAGAGTAAAATCCGAACGGTAAAAAAATGTGTAGAATTTTGAAATCGTCGATGTCATCGAAGGGTGTTTAATGTTATCGATTACATCACATCTCTACTCAATATATTCATTTGAGAGTAGAATTATAACACCTTGGATTTCGGGGGCCGTGTAGATACTCGACTCCCGATATCCCGGGTGCCACTTATGCTTTGTGGAAGTGAGGTTCTATAATTCATTTTACCTGGGCTTGAGAAATTCCTGGAATTAAAATAAACTATGTAAAGGTCGCCTCATTCAGTGCATCAGGCTCTGTGGTACCTGCATTCAAGATGAGGTCTGGTTGATGTTTTAAAACATTGTCCCAGACTGGGAGTGAGTGATCAACTCAGTAGGTTCCATTAACAATAAGTTACACATATTATCAATTCTATAAACACAATTAATGAAAAGCAAAGTGAACATACAGTTCCTAGACACTCTTGTAAATGTACATGCATGGTATTATGATATGATGCATGCCCTCGCCATACAACACTCCCTCAAGCGACTCCATCTTATGATCGTAAATGACAAACACTCCCTCAATGCGGCCTCGACTGCCAAGTCACCAACTTAACTAATGCAATGTGTGAATATTCATGTTAACCGAGTATTTAATTAAGTTCATTCATCGAGCAAGATTGAGGAAGCTAAAACACCTCCATTTAATCAATGACCTTACCCAGATCACTTGACCCAGGGCGACCGTAATGGCTCTGAGCCTACGATCCTATCCAAATTTAGGTATCATCCATTTGTCTCATAAATCAATAATTCCAAAGGTAAGGCATGATACCTAAAAGTTTGAGAATCAACTAGGTATGGGTCGCCACCCAAACACTGGGTATGATCACTCAGTTTCAAGGTGCGGGCTTACCACGTAACCAAATTACCACAAGGAAGGGCTCGTTACCCAATTTCATTCATGCCCAGGTCGTTCGAACAATACTCTGGCACGGAACCATCAGTTAAGTAGTTTGACGGGGGTCATTCGAATAAGGACTTGTCACCTCCTGTGCTTGTTGGTCATTACAGGGAGGCTCGTCACCCTAACGTAGGCCGACAACATGGACACAGTGTCCCATTCCACCATGCCTAACTCTCGAGACTTGGTTGCTCATTGGTCACTACGGGGAGACTCATCACCGTAGTGTAGGCCAATAGCTCAGACACAGTGTCCCATTCAACCATGCCTGGCTCATGAGTCTTGGGGATCGTATCATTAATGGGTAATAGTGGCCTCTCAAAGGTATGTGGTACTTCAAATTTATGCAAGCGTGACCATATATGGTGAACATACATGGTTGGCCAACTGGTGGACTAATTCGGCTGACTCAGGTGAAGTACGGCGTAACCGGCACTAGGTGCATGCATCCCGCGTAGTCCAACTACTGTCGGTTGTCCGTCTTTGGCCGGGATCGGTCGGATTGGCCTAGGGCAGCTGATCAAGTAGGGTTGCCCTTGCGAATCTTTCTGATTTTGCTGGCCAACCCAATTAAGTAAATAACCACAATCAATCAATAATACTAATAAATCAATTATGCATGTATAGGAACAGATATGAGCAACAAATCAAGAAATTATACTCTATTGGGCATTTTATCGAACTGTTGGTTGCGTTACAACTAACATAATAATTTATGTGAGGTAAGGCATATTGAGTGCATAAGAAGGTGAGTAATAAGAAGCATGCAAGAAACGTAATGTTGTAAGAGGATCGTGTACTATTCCTAATTTCAAAAAATTTGGACATGCATGCAGACAATTATGTAGTCAATTACCTTAATTCATGTGTATGGCAGGCATGTAGTACGTTTCTCCCAAATTTTCTCAGGTTTGGGGTTGGGTTACATTCAAACTTCTCATAATGGAAAGGAATTTCAGACAAGGCAAACATTAGATGGTTTGGAGCTAATTAATCCTCTCCTAAGCAAGTTTAAACATAAAAAGAACGAATGTCTACTATCATTTCCCTTGAAAGACAACATGCAAAGCAAAATTCTCATAAAAAATCATTAATTCTAGCCTAGGTTTGATAAAAGGCCACCTAGGGATAATGGTCTGCATCTAGAATGGTTTGACGGCTTGTAAATTTGCTCCCAAGGTGCTGGTCTAGTGAATTAGAGTGTTGGAGCCCTATGCTAATAGGATTTGCATGTTAGGATACATACAAGGGGCCTAATGCACTAAAAACTGAAATAAGGTTGGAATGATACCTTCCGGTTGCTAGCGGGGTGCTCCTGCGATGATGGGGTTGTAAGCTCCAGTGCGGGACTGAGGTAGAGGAGGAAATATCTCAACTTCCAGCCTCCTTGAACTCTTCCCCACCCTCCACTCCCTCTCTAATCTCTCCTCTCTCTCTCTCTCTCTCTCTCTCTCTCTCTCTCTCTCCCTACTTGCAGGAAATTCGTACGAAAGTGTGGGAGAAAGATTTAGGGCTTATATAGTTTGAAAATTGGACCAGTTGGCCCTAAGGAGACTTGTTCTAATGTATATACCCCTAGCGGGTGGGTTTTTGATCCCTAGGGCTATCCCAGTGGCCCCCTAGCCCATCTGCATCATGGAGCAGGTGTCCCATGGTTAGATGAAGGGTTGTTCCAAGTTTGGTGGCAAACAGATGAGTTGATTGGCCGCGAGGGCCTTATTTGCGATAAACGGTCACCGATGTTCGATTAGGGCTCCAGTTATACGGATATGAGAAAGGAAGTATTCCTGACTCATGGCCCGAGTTTGATTGCAATTCAACGGTTGGAAAGTCGCAGCTTCACCGTTTTAATGGCGGGACCAACTCACTTAAGTTTTAGGTTCGAGTTCCGGAGAATTGCACCTTTCAACCTCTACATTCACGGTCTAAGTTGTGCGGTTCAGGGCATCGTTTGGGCCCACCGTCCACAATGGATGTCAAGCCCAATGAGATGAATATTATTCTATAATTTTAGAATTAGTGAGCCACTAACGAGTGGTCTGGAGCTCGTTCGGGTAATCAGGGCATTTTTTGAATGAATTAGGTAGAAAGATTTCTTGGGCGTAGTTGTTAGGGTCTGGATTAACTAAGTTCATAGTGTGGCCTATTTAAAATTAGGAAAAATGGTGATTTGGTCATGATCACTTTAAATCATTGGTTCTTAGGCTAAATGAGTAAATATGTTGACTTGGTCTATTAGTTAAGATCCAAACCATAGCCGGCTTGGCTTTGGGTAGATATTTAATTTAGTTATGGTTGTCTTGATTAGTCAGTGATAGGTTAGTTAGATTTGAGCACTAGATGAACAATTCATGAGGCTAGACTTGAGGTTTAAGTGATCAGGTGGATTCGTTGGCTTCATACTGTTGGTTAATCGAATTTGTGCGGTTCTTTACTAGTATCACCTACGTATAAGCTCACCTCGAGCGTCAAGGGTCAGTAAGTGATAACGTAAGCTAGTTATATAATTTAAAAAAAAAAAGATTTTTGGCAATCCAAAATAACAAAAATTTAGGATGTTACAAGAATAGATTCTGACTATTTTTAATCAAGAATCTTTCGATGATATCGACATGCACTTTAATTCATTAAGGGACACTCAATTCCATCAAGATTTCTTTTTTAAACTATACAAAAGTTGCTAGACAGTTTTATCTCATGTTCAATTTATTGAAGAGCCCTTCGATCCATCGAAGTTTAAATTTTGATGATATCGAATAGTCTTCGATAAACTCGAAGAAAATGTTTTTTCTTTAAAAACTTGCTGGACAAAACTGAGTAAATTTTAATGCTATCGAATAGACTTCGATTCTATCGATAACTTACTCTCGATAATATTGAGGAGGCTCTGATGTCATCGAGGAACACTTGGAGTATATTCTGTTTCTTTGGAAGAATTTTAAGGTCGAAGTAATCGAGGGTCATTCAATGTTATCGAAGTATGGACTTCGATGATATCGAATAGCAATCGATGCTATTGAGATTTTCAACATTTCTTTCATTTTGTTGCTGGACAGAATAAGCTATCGTTCGATAATATCGAATGAGGGTCGATGTATCGAAGATTCCTTCGATTGCAGTTCAATGCACTCAACCAGGACTTGTGATTTTTCAGGTTTTGTTTCTTTATTCCATTTATACACTTAGTGCATTATATACCAACTATACCAAAAGATGTTTTAATTCATTTTATAGGGTAAGTTGGGATTATATGGGGTCATATACCTGCTAGGGTTTGTTGTGGGATGATGAGGTTATAGTTGACAGTTTTAAGCTTGATCATGACCCTCATCTTTTGTTGAGGCTTGATATCTTCTTTCAATGACTCACTTGGACTGACAAACTCAACACTCACGTATATTGACAAACAAGGTCACTTTCATAGGGCTGTAAAAGGTTAGAGGTGAACCTGATTAAAAACATCCAATAGTGAACTCCGGTACAATCTTAGGTTGAGTGTGTTCGCTGGGAGTGGAGTAGTAAAGTAGCCTAACCACTATATATGATTGTGTTTAAGATTGTCATTTGTGCACTTATTTAATTATGCTTATATATTTTGAATGATTAATTATATATACATGATTAGATAAATGGCTAGTGTTGATAGGTAGTACGTCTCACATACTCATACACACTATCTTGATATAGACTACTTACTTATTTGCAAATCATTTATAGTCTATGTGATTAGACCCTCTCTAGACTTGAAAGCCTTATAATTAAATTTCATAAGTAAATAGGCCACAGTAAAATGATATCTTGTGTAAATAGATAATAAGTAAATATGACATAAAACTATTGAGAAATTAGTGAAACTGAACAAGTACTCAGTGCATAGTTGATAATAGTTCCCAAGACATAATAATCCAAGGAAAATTCATAAAACACTTCAACTAACCAAGTACTCGATGAATTTTCATATATGTTTGACCGAGTAATTGATCAAAATTATAAAATACTCAGTGAATTTTTACCAAGCATAGATATGTTTGACCAAAGAACTCAGTTAAAATTGCAATGCACTCAGTGAATTTTCACCGAGTACAAATATGTTTGATCGAGTACTCAGTCGAAATTGCAAGGTACTTTGTGAATTTTTACCGAGTACAAAGATGTTTGATCGAGTACTCAATAAAAACTTCAACGTACTAGGTGAATTTTCACTGAGTACAACAATGTTTGACCGAGTACTTGATCAAAATTACAAGGTACTCAGTGAATTTTCACCAAGTATAAAGATGTTTAACCGAGTACTTGATCAAAATTTCAACATACGCGGTGAATTTTCATTGAGTATAGAGATGTTTGATTGAGTATTCGGTCAAAATTTCAATGTACTCGGTAAATTAATCGAGTTCACAAGACAATTCAAAAATCGACATTCACAATTCAAAGATTGAGTACTTTATGATTCTTAACCGAGTGAGGATCGAGCTCAACATTCTAAATCACCATTCCCATTCACCACCTGAAATCACCATTCCTATATTTACCATTTACCAAACCCTAATCACCATTTAACATTCGAAGTCACCATTCCCATTTGTTGGGAGCGTTGCACAAAAACCTTAGGATCTCGCCTCCCAAAACATCAGAACTATGGAATATAATAAAGCAATGAAATAAATCAAAGCGTAAAACACACGACATAAAAGATTTTACGTGGAAAACCCTCGAAGAGGTAAAAACCACGGGACCTACTCCAGAACAACATTCCACTATGACGTAGAACATTACAACCGATCATAAGCACACACTGCTTAGATCAAACCTTCTTCACTCATGTACGAGTGGATGAACAATAAGAGAATAAAGAAAAACGAAGAGATCTCACTGATCACGAGGACATAGAAGCGCTGAGACGTCGACTGCGAAGTAGATCACATCTACAAGAAGAACCTTCCCTTCCACAAGCTTCCTCTCTCTCTTTTCTCTCTCTCTCTCTCTCTCTCACATTGGCCATGAAAACACCTTAGCACAATAGCTTTAGAAAGCCTTCTCAATACCTTAGAAAAGCCCTAGGGACCCCTATATATAGTTTATGAAACTCCTTTTCACACCTCTGCTAAAACCGCCTTAAATATACACAATCCACACCAAATCTAGACTGAATTTGCATAACCCTCGACTAGTCGAGACAGGCCCTCGACTGGTCGAGTGGCCTACTCGACTGGTCGAGCCTGACCCTCGACTGGTCGAGCGGCCCACTCGACTGGTCGAGTAGTGCCCTCGACTGGTCGAGTAGCGCGATAATGCCAAGATTTGTGGCATCCGATCCGCACTACATCTCCTCTGAACTAAGGAGGAAAACTCCATCAAATCTCCCCCTTTTTGACTCAGAAGGAATTCGCCTTCTTCAAGCCAACCAGGTTTCTACAAACCTTAAACTTGCTCTTGAGCAAAGACTTGGTCATCATGTCTGACCCATTATCATCCGTGTGGATCTTCTCAAGCTGTAACACCTTCTGTTCCAAAGTATCCCTGATTCAGTGATACCGAATATCTATGTGCTTTGACTTGGAATGCTGACTTGGATTCTTGCTCAAGTGTATAGCACTTTGACTATCACAATAGACCACATGCTGCTCCTGCTTCAGGCTAAGTTTCCATAGGAACCTCTTCATCCAAAGCATCTCTTTACATACCTCTGTGACCGCAATGTACTCGGCTTCTGTTGTCGACAATGCTACGACCTTCTGTAGCTTGCTCTGCCAAGAGATAGCTCCCCCTACAAATGTGGACATGAACCCCGATATAGACTTCCTGGAGTCTATGTCATCTGTCATATCTGCATATGTGTAGCCTTCTAATATAGATTTTCTGTCACCATAGCATAGGTGTTGTTCTTATGCAAGGATTTCATCTCCTCTTGCATAGCTTTTAACCACTCCCCCTTATGCTCATTGGCTAGGCCCTCAGAATAATCTTCTAGTTCTCCCCCATTAGTCATCATAATGTACTCATGCGGCAAGTATTTCTTGGATGAATGTCTGTCCCTAGATGACCTCCTCACCTGTGGCACAATAGGTGGATCAAGTGGGGGCTGCTCCCTTGGTCCATCTTCTATACGAACTCCATTGTCCTCTGCACCTTGCTGTACTTCCTTGTTATCAGCCACCACAGGAGGAATAACCGGATCCATGTCCTCTAGCTCACCTAAACTAGGCTGGGTCTTCTCTGGCTTACAAATGTCTTCTATACATTGATCTTCAAAGAAAACCACATCTCTGCTCCTGACGAGCTTATTCTTGGTTGGATCTCACAATCTGTAGCTGAATTTTTCATTACCGTACCCTAAGAACACACATTGCCTGATCTTCATGTCGAGCTTAGACCTCTCGTCCTTTGATATGTGAACGAATGCCCTGCATCCAAACACCTTGAGATGACTGTATGATGGATCTTGTCCAGTCCACACCTTCTCAGGTACTTCTCCATTCAATGGGGCTGACGGAAACCTGTTTATCAAATACACTGCCGTATGCATTGCTTCTCCACAGAACGTCTTAGGCAACTTTGTATGGGATAACATGCATCTGATTCTCTCTACAATGATGTGATTCATTCGCTCAGCCATACCATTATGTTGGGAGGTCTTGGGAACCGTCTGTTCATGTCGTATACCCAGGGACTTACAATACTCATGAAAGTCACTAATGTATTTATCACCATTGTTAGTGCGGATGTACTTCAATGATCTACCTGTCTCTCTCTCGACCATAGCATGAAACATTTTAAACACACTAAAGACCTCATCCTTAGATTTTAAAGCATAAACCCAAACCCTCCTAGATGCATCATCTATAAAAGTGACAAAATACAATGCCATACCCAAGGTTTTTCTCCTCATAGGACATAAACATCAGAATAAACCAAATCTAATGCATGTATTTTATTAACATGAGAAGCAGATTTAACAAATGAAACTCTATGTTGTTTTCCTGATAAACAATCAATATAGGTTTTGAGAGGCATACCTGTCACATCTGGAAGGAGCCGTTTCTTTGCTAGTAATTAAGCCCTTTTTCACTCATGTGTCCTAGACGCCTGTGCCACATGTCAGTAGTTGAATCTTCCACTGCGTTCAACCTACCCTTACACACACTGACACTCACCTTGTAAATGGTGCAACACTTTTTTCCTTTGGCTTCGATCAACGAACCCTTGATGAGCTTTCAACGCCCTCTAACAAATCGGCTTTCATAGCCATCATCATCCAACCTTCCCGTTGACATCAAGTTGAGGCGAAGGTCTGGAATGTGCCTCACATCCCTAAGAACTAATGTGCAGCCCATATCGGTCTTTACACAAATATCACCGACTCCTATGATCTTCGATATGCCAAAATTTTCTATCTTCATGGTCCCATAGTCACCTGACTTGTAGCTTGCGAAGAAATCCCTACGTGGAGTCTCATAAAACGAGGCTCCCGAGTCTATCACCCAATCTGTGTCCTGACTCGTAGGCGTGAGACAAACATCATGATATGCTAAAAGAATAACTACAAATCGCCATTTGAAGCGACCATAGTAGAGTCTGATTCATCATCCTTCTCCTTTCCTTTTCCTTTCTAGTCATTCTTCTTCTTACGACATTTATGCTTGTAGTGGCCTTTCTTGCCACAACTCCAGCATTCAACATCCTTCCTGACACTTGACTTGCCTCTTGATTTATCTCGAGCCTTCCTACCCTTTCTGTTCTTTCCTTTCCCCCGATCTTGTGTCACAAGGGCCTCTCGTTAAGTAGACTCTTGAGACTTCCTCCTTGTCTCCTTATTGAAGAGACAACTAGGTACTTGTTCCATAAACACCTTTCCGTCTGGCGTGGAGTTACTCAGAGACACCACCAATGTCTCCCAACTGTCAGGTAATGAGCTAAACAATAACAAAGACTGTAGTTCATCGTCCAGGACCATCTTCATAGCGGAGAGCTGGTTCAATATATTGCTGACCTCATTCATGTGATCAGCCATAGAAACACCATCTTTGAACTTGAGATTCACAAGTCATCTTATCAGAAAAATCTTATTGCCAGTTGTTTCCTCTCATACAACCATTGCAATTTCAGCCATAGGCTGGCAGCTGAGGTCTCTGTAGACATACGGTGGAATACAGAATCATCCAGCCATTGTCTAATAAACCCTACCGCCTTCCGGTCCAATTTTTTTCAATCATCATCTGACATATCTTTTGTCTTTACTGATATGCCTAAAATTGGAGCATACAAGTCCTTGCAATAAAGTAAGTTCTCCATCTTAGCCTTCCATATGGTCTAGTTAGAACCATTAAGACTGATCATCCTTGATGAGCCACCTTCCATAATTCAGAACTGATCCCACTCCGTTTAACCAACCTGAACGCTCTGATACTACTTTGTTGGGGGCATTGCACAAAAACCTTAGGATCTCGCCTCCCAAAACATCAGAATTATAGAATATAATAAAGTAATGAAATAAATCACAGCATAAACCACACAACATGAGATTTTACGTGGAAAACCCTCGAAGAGGTAAAAACTACGAGACCTAGTCCAGAACAACAATCCACTATGAAGTAGAACGTTACAACCGATCACAAGCGCACGGTGCTTAGATCAAACCTTCTTCAATCATGCAGGAGTGGATGAACAATAAGAGAATAAAGAAAAATGGAGAGATCTCACCAATCACGAGGACGTGAAGAGTTAAGACATCGACTGTGAAGTAGATCACCTTTACGAGCAGAACCTTCCCTTCCACAAGCTTCCTCTCTCTCTTTTCTCTCTCACTCTCACCTTGGTCGTGAAAATAGCTTATTACACTAGCTTTAGAAAGCCTTCTCAATATCCTAAAAAAGCCCTAGGGACCCCTCTATATAGTTTTGGAAACTCCTTTTCGTACCTCTGCGAAAATCGCCTTAAATTTACGCATTCCGCACCAAATCCCGACCGAATTTGTGTAACCCTCGACTAGTTAAGTCGGGCCCTCGACTGGTCGAGCGGCCCACTCGACCTGTCGAGCTTGACCTTCGACTGGTCGAGCCCCACGGAATTCCAAAACAAATAGCTCGCTGGACTTTGAGTCGAGCACCGCTCAACTGGTCGAGCGGCCCACTCGACTGGTCAACCAGTGCCCTCGACTGGTCGATCAACGAGGTAATGCTAAGATTTATGACATCTGATCCGCACTACATCTCATCTGAACTGAGGAAAATCCCATCACCATTCACCATTTACCATTCAGAAATTAAAAAATAAAAAATAAAAAATCATACATGGGCGTATCTTCTTGGACGGAGGAGCCATCTTCTTCCTCTTCAAAACCTTACTCTTCAAAACTCTTCAAAACCATTCGTCAGAGTTGGAGATGAGACTGATGGAGTGAGGGCAATGTAGTTGGAGATCAGTGGAGTGGGGACTCCTAAGAGATTCGGGGTTTTTTTTGTACGAAATATATGATATGTATAGATGAAGTTTAACAATGGAAAGTCACTACGTGAAAAATGGAAAAAAATGACGGATTTAGAGATGGTTCTGGACCGTCTCTAAAATTGCTTGGTTTAAAGACGCTTTAGAGACATCCGTAAACCGTCTCTAAACTTTTAGACGGCCCTTAACTGTCCTTAATATTGTCTTAAAAATTTGAACGTCCATAAATCATTTAAGACAGTAAAAAACCGTTGGTTAATTGTTGATAAAAGACGGCCATTGAGCGTCTAGAATAAGAGACGGTCTCTGACCGTCTTATATGCGGCCATTTGAGACCGTCATTGGCCGTCTCTTACTGTTAATTTGAGACTGTCAAGGACCGTCTCAATTAGAGACTGTCATTGGCCATCTTTTCTTGTAATCTGAGACTCGAGAAAATAGTCTGTATTAGGGATGGTCCTTAGTTGTCTCCATTTGAGATTGCCAAAGACCCTCTATTAGAGACGGTCCTTGACCATCTTTTATTGGTAATCTGAGATTGTCAAGGACCGTCTCAATTAGAGACAGTCATCGGCCATCTTTTATTGGTTATCTGAGATCCTAAAAAATAGTCTGTATTAGGGATGGTCCTTAGCAGTCTCCATTTGAGACTGTCAAAGACTGTCTCTATTAGAGACGGTCTTTAGCCGTCTTATAATGGTCATTTGAAACTGTCAAAGACCGTCTTCATTAAAGACGGCCCTAAACCATCTCTAATGCTTAGGTCAAAAATTAAGAACAAAAAAATTTATGAATTTTGAAAAAAAAAAAAAGTTAAAAAGCTTAGAAAAATAATTAACAATGTTTAAGAAAAAAATTTAGATTTTGAAAAAAAAATGTAATTTTATAAAAATCTAGATTTTGAAAAAAAAAATTAAGAAGTTTGAATAATGTTGATAATTTTGAAAAAAAAATAAAGATTTCAATAAAAAAATGATATTTAGAAAAAGAAAATTTATAAAATTAAAAAAATTTGTGAAAAAATTGACAAATTGTAAAAATATATATATTTTTTAAAAAGAAAACTAGATTTTGTATTTTAACAAGAACAATTAAATGTTATATAACAAGATTTCGATAAAAAAATGATATTTTGAAAAAGAAAATTTAAAAAATTAAACAAAATTGTGAAAAAATTGATAAATTGTAAAAAAATAAAAAATTTTAAAAAAGAAAACTAGATTTTGTATTTTGACAAGAAAAATTGAAAAGTTATATAACAAAAGTGAGATTTTAAAAATGATATTTTGAAAAAAAAATTAATTAATAACAAAATTGTGAAAAAAATTGACAAATTGTGAAAAAAATTGACAAATTGTAAAAAAATATATTTTTTTAAAAAGAAAGCTAAATTTTGTATTTTGACAAGAAAATTGAAAAGTTAGATAACAAAAGTGAGATTTTGATGATGTGTTGTATATCCTTGCCACCCCTATGTTTCTCCAACCCATTTTTGGGCCGGATATAAAAAATTGTGTTGATTTAAATCTTAAGTGGACCACACCACTGGAAAGAATGATAATATAGTACCTCGTCATTAAAAATTATAAAGAGCCCATCATAAGGTTTTAGTAATGTTTATTTGTAATCCAACTTGTTGATAATGTAAAGATCTAGATGAAGGTAAACTACAAATATCAAATTGATCCAAAACTTTTGTGGCTTTCAAAAGGTTTTTAATAATTATTCATCATTGTTTTGATTGGTATGGCCCACCTGAGATTATTTTCTTATGATTTGAAATCACATCCTAAAATGCGATGGAAAAATATATGGACGGTGTCGATATACATAAAATATATCAAGGTGGGCCCTACACGGTTAGAGTAACACCCATGAAGGAGTTACCTAAATAGTGAAATGGTACTACAAGGTCACCTCATGGGAACTTCCCATGAGGTTAATCTGTGTGGACCCCACTATGATGTGTGTAGAACATCAACACCATGCATTTGATGTGTCCCCTTTAAGTCCAAAAATCAGTCGTATACGAAACTCAGGTGGGCCATAGCATCTAAAACTATGCGAAGACATCCCTAAAACATATAAAAGCATTTAATTGGTGGGGCCCACATGAGTTTTGGATGTGTATGAAACTTGGTCTGACTCCTCATCCAAGTGGGACACACATAATGAATGGGTTGGATCTATGAACCACATCTAGGTGGCCCCAATAAATGATTATGAATGTTTTAATGGGAGTCGACGATAGTATGTGGTGTGGCCCACCCGTGACAAGTCATGGATTGACTTTATTTTTTAAGGTCATGGCCCACCATGGAATGGTGCATCTGACTGACGAGGCAGATCCAAAGTTCAAGTGGACCCACCATAGAAAAGAGTGGGATAGTGACACCCACTATTGAAACCTTCTTAGGTCCCATATTTGAGATCCAACCTGTTTATAAGCTAATATAGACATGGAATAAGGTGGGACACACATAATTTTGATGTGTCCCCTTTAGCTTATGAGATATCTCAAAAATCATCCGTATACGAAACTCAGGTTGGCCATACCATTTAAAACTATGTGAAGACATCTAAAAAAATATAAAAGCACTTGATGGGGCCAACATGAATTTTTAATGTGGTTGAAACACATAATGAGCTTGATCCGAAACTTCTCCAGCTGCCAAGAAGTTTTTAATGGTGGAAGTGCAATGCCCAATTTGTAGTCTACCCAAGCCTTGTTCCTGCCTAATGTTTTGCGTGATACTTTATAATGATCTGAGAAAAAAGATTAGGTTATAGGGCTCTATAGGGCCTATAAAAATATATGTTTTATATCGAAACCGTACATCTATTTTGAAATATTATTATAGGGCTCTATAGGGGCTCTACAGGGCCTACAAAAATATATGTTTTATATCTAAGCCGTCCATCTATTTTGAAATATTATTATAGGTCATGAAACTAAAAATCAGGTATATTGAAGGCTAAAGTGGACCACACGGTAAGAAACATGGAGGTTAAATCACATATGCTTCCTATGGTGTGGTCCTCTTAGGCCTTCAATATGCTTTATTTTTGGATCATGTACTAAAATTATTTATTAAAATTAATTGATGGAATGGATAAACAAAATACATCATGGTGGGTCCCACAGAGCTCCAGACAGGACATCCATGTTCGTCGCACCCCATCCATGCCCAAAATTGGGAAATAGATTGGCTACTCCCCCAGCCACCAGCCCCGTGGCTGGTGGTCGATGCTGTGGGCACCACCATGATGTATGTGTTTCATCCATTATGTTCATCCATTTTTAAAGATCATTTTATCTCTTGATCCTAAAAATGAGAGGGATATAAGGGCCCGTTTGGTTTTCCATAATACAGGTAAATTGTTATAAATCACTGTAAAAAAGTAATTATTACATTCTTTCACCTATTTGGAAACGAGTGAGTAATTTCACCTGGGAAACCGATCCAAAAATGTTGACTTAAATTCGTGGGCCCCACCATAATGTATATAATATATCCGTGTCGTCCATCTATTTTATTAGAATATTTTGAGGCTTGATCCGAAAAAATTAGGAAGATCTAACGTTCAATTGGCCCACATGAAAGGAAACAATGGACTTAATTTGTCCACCGTTGAAAGTTAATTCTTTTACTGGGCCCACGTTGAGGTTTATTCACCATCTAACCCTTTCATAGGGTCACATGGACATGGATAAGTGAAAAATATAAATATAAGCCTGATCTAAAATTTCTAAGGGCCTCAACAAGTTATTAATAATAGGCATTTAATTCTCATAATTTCATGTGATGTGGTCCACTTGACCTTTGGATTTGCCTAATTTTTGGGCTCATGCCTTAAATTCATTTAGCATAATGAATGGGCGGTGTGGATAAGCCACACACATTATGGTGGGCCCCATATTTATTTTACAAATTCCTTAATTTAAGTGCTTAAAAAGTAACTGGTTAAATCAGCATTGGGAAAGATGAAGGTAATTACCTTGGTAAATAATGATTACTCATTTACAACGTAATTACACTTGAGCTAGAAAACCAAACAGGCCCTAAATCTCAGGTGGACCACACCATATGAAAACAATAGTGATTGGATATCCACCATTAAAATCCTCCTACGGCCCACTGTACTATTTATTTGACATCTAACATGTTGATTAGGTCATACAGGCCCAAATGAAGGGAAAAAACAAAAATCAGCTTGATCCAAAACTTTTATGGCCCCCAAAATATTTTTAATGGTCGACGCTTCTTCAACATTATTTCCTGTAATGTGGTCCATTTGAGATTGGGATATACCCCATTTTTGGTCTCATACCATAAAATGATTTGTAAAAATAGATGGATGACATGGATGCAACACATACATCATGGTGGGTCCCACAGAGCACCGACCACCGTTTCCTAAAATTGGGCGCGCGCTCAAAACAGAGCCGCGCCCAAATTTTATTTTTTTTCATTCTCTCTCTCTTCTCTCTCTCTCTCTCTCTCTCTCTCTCTCTCTCTCTCTCTCTCTCTCTCTCTCTCTCCCCCTCTCTCCCCGTTTTGCACCACCACAGCCACCGCCATCACCACCACCATCACAGCCATCGCCACCACCATCGTTATGACCACATCAAGAGCGGCAAAGAAAACGAACTTCCTCCGCTTACCGTGGACGCAATCCCCTCTGAGCCTCGGCCCTATGGCAACGATGACAAGGAAGAGGGCGAGATTCTCGATGAGGAAAAAGAGAAGCAACGAGGAACAGCGTATGATAGAGACCATCGTGACTTACTTAAGGAGAAACCGGAGTCCGATGTCGAATCTAGGGAGATCAAGCCTGACAAAGCTGCTGTCGTCCAATCGCCTAAGAATAATCCACAGCTATTGCCGTCCACTCGCCTGAGAACAGGTATCTCTCTCCCTCTCTCTCTCTCTCAATCTCTCTCAATCTCAATACCGATTGAAACAATTTGGGGATTTAGGGACTTAGGGATTTGGGGATTTGGGGATTTATGGATTAAGGTGGGCCCTACTGAGTTTCACTAAGTGAAAAATGAAAAAAATGACGGATTTAGATACGGTTCTGGACCGTCTCTAAAATTGCTTAGTTTAAAGACACTTTAGAGATGGCCATAAACCGTCTCTAAACTTTTAGATGGCCCTTGACCGTCCTTAATATTGTCTTAAAATTTTGAACGTCAACAAATCCTTTAAGACAGCCAAAAACCGTTGTTAACTGCGAATAAAAGACGGCCATTGACCGTCTGGAATAAGAGACGGTCTCTGACCGTCTTATATGCGGCCATTTGAGACGGTCAAAGACCGTCCGTATTAGAGATGGTCATTGGCCGTCTCTTACTGGTAATCTAAGACTGTCAAGGACCGTCTCAATTAGAGACAGTCATTGGCCGTCTTTTCTTGTAATATGAGACTGTCAAAAATAGTCTGTATTAGGGGTCTCAAGGACCGTCTCTATTAAAGATGGTCTTTGACCATCTCATATGCGGTCATTTGAGACGGTCAACAACCGTCCATATTAGAGACGGTCATTGGCCGTCTTTTATTGGTACTCTGAGACATACAAAAATAGTTTATATTAGGGAAGGTCCTTAGCAGTCTCAATTTGAGACTGTCAAAGACCGTCTCTAATGCTCAAGTCAAAAATTAAGAGAAAATTTTATGAATTTCAAAAAAAAAGTTAAAAAGCTTAGAAAAGTAACTAACAATGTTTAAGAAAAAATTTAGATTTTGAAAAAAAAAAAGTAATTTTATAGAAATCTAGATTCTTTAAAAAAAAAATTAAGAACTTTAAATAATGTTGATAATTTTGAAAATAAAAAAATTTCGATAAGAAAATGATATTTTGAAAAAGAAAATTTAAAAAATTAAACAAAATTGTGAAAAATTTGACAAATTGTAAAAAAAATATATATTTTAAAAAAGAAAACTATATTTTGTATTTTGAAAAGAAAAATTAAAAAGTTATATAACAAAAGTGATATTTAAAAAATGATATTTTGAAAAAGAAAATTTTAAAAATTAAACAAAATTGTGAAAAAATTGACAAATTGTAAAAAATATATATTTTTAAAAAAAGAAAACTAGATTTTGTATTTTGACAAGAAAAATTAAAAAGTTATATAACAAAAGTGATATTTAAAAAATGATATTTTGAAAAAGAAAATTTAAAAAATTAAACAAAATTGTGAAAAAATTGACAAATTGTAAATTGTAATATATATATATATATATATATATATATATATATATATATATATATATATATATATATTAGAAAAGAAAACTAGATTGACAAGAAAATTTGAAAAGTTAGATAACAAAAGTGAGATTTCGATAAAAAAAAAATAATATTTTGAAAAAGAAAATTTTAAAAATTAAACGAAATTGGGAAAAAATTGACAAATTGTAAAAAAATATATTAAAAAAAAAAAAACTAGATTTTGTATTTTGACAAGAAAAATTGAAAAGTTATATAACAAAAGTGAGATTAAAAAAAAATGATATTTTGAAAAAGAAAATTTAAAAATTAAACAAAATTGTGAAAAAATTGACAAGTTGTAAAAAAATATATATTAAAAAAAAAACTAAATTTTATATTTTGACAAGAAAAATTAAAAAGTTAGATAACAAAAGTGAGATTTTGATGATGTGTTGTATATCCTTGCTGCCCCTATGTTTCTCCAACCCATTTTTGGGGTGGGTATAAAAAATTATGTAGATTTAAATCTTAAGTGGACCACACCACTGAAAAGAATGATAATATAGTACATCACCATTAAAAATTATAAAGAGCCCATTGTAAGGTTTTAGTAATGTTTATTTGCAATCCAACTTGTTGATAATGTAAAGAAGATCTAGATGAAGGTAAACTACAATGATCAAATTGATCCAAAACTTTTGTGGCATTCAAAAGGTTTTTAATAGTTATTCATCATTGTTTTGATTGATATGACCCACCTGAGATTATTGAGTTCTTATGATTTGAAATCACATCTTAAAATATGATGGAAAAATATATGGACGGTGTCGATATACATAAAATATATCAAGGTGGGCCCTACACGGTTAGAGTAACACCCATGAAGGAGTTACCTAAATAGTAAAATGGTACTATAAGGTCACCTCATGGGAACTATAAGGTCACCTCATGGGAACTTCCCATGAGGTTAATCTGTGTGCAGCCCACCATGATGTGTGTAGAACATCAACACCATGCATTTGATGTGTCCCCTTTAAGTCCAAAAATCAGTCATATATGAAACTCAGGTGGGCCATAGCATCTAAAACTATGTGAAGACATCCCTAAAACATATAAAAGCATTTGGTGGGGCCCACATGAGTTTTGGATGTGTATGAAACTTGGTCTGACTCCTCATCCAAGTGGGACACACATAATGAATGGGCTGGATCTATGAACCACATCTAGGTGGGCCCAATAAATGAGGTTGAATCTACACCATCCAATGGCTTGTGGTTGGTGTTGTGTGGGCCCAACCATGATGTATGTGTTTAATCCATGTCGTCCATCTATTTTTAAAGATCATCTTATGGCATGAGACCAAAAATGAGGCATATCCCAATTTGAAATGGACCACATTACAAGAAATAGTGTTGAATGACCGTCAACCATTTAAAACATTCTGGGTGCCATAAAAGTTTTGAACTGATATGATTTTTGTTTTTCCCCTTCATCTAAGCCTATATGACCTAATAAATAGATTGGATGCCAAATAAAGAGTACAGTGGGCCTTACATAGGATTTTAATGATGGATATCCAATCACTATTGTTTTCATGTGGTGTGGTCCACCTGATATTTATATACCTCTCAATTTTGGGCCCCACCATGATGTATGTTTTATATCCACACCTTCCATCCATTGAAGAGAGATCATTTTAGGGCAACATCCAAAGATAAATCCAAAGCTCCCCACTGTTTCAACGGTGGGAATCACTCTCCCCACTGTTTTCTGTGGTGAGGTCCACTACATCTTTTTATCTGCCTCATTCTTTGGCTCATGCCCTAAAATAATATCTTTGGATCATTCTTTGGCTCATGCGCTAAAAATGGACCATATGGATATACAATATATAAATCAAAGTAGGCCCAAGGTGAAGTCTGACATCAGGTTGACTGAGGTCAGGCCAAAGGAGCTGGGCAACAAAGAGCTCTGTTGGGGCCTGTATGACCTAAAAAATAGATTGGATGTCAAATAAACAGTAAAGTGGGCCTTAGGAGAATTTTAATGATGGATATCCAATCACTATTGTTTTCATGTAGAGTGGTCCACCTGAGATTTATAAACCTCTCATTTTTGGGCCCCACCATGATGTATGTTTTGTATCCACACCTTCCATCCATTTGGAGAGATCATTTTAGTGCAATGTCCAAAGAACGAGTTAAATCCAAAGTTCCAGTGGACCCTAACACAGAAAACAGTGGGACAGTAATGCCCACCATTAAAAACTTCTAAAGGCGACAAAAGTTTTCGATCAAGCTGATATTTGTGTATTCCCTTATTTCATGTTTTTATTTATTTATTTATTTTTATTTTTATAACTTTTGAACCAGTTGGATTTCAAATAAACATTAGGATGGGCCTTAGGATAGTTTCAACGGTGGGAATCACCCTCCCCGTTGTTTTCTATGACGGGGTCCACTACAGATTTTTATCTATCTCATTCTTTGGCTAATGACTTAAAATGATACCTCAAAATGGATGGACGGTGTAGATATAACAAATACACAATAGGTTTTTATATTTTTTAAATATTATATATATATATATATATATATGGAAAATGTTCTATGCGTCGAGCTCATGGGAACTCCCCATGAGGTCGAGCTGTGTTGGTCCCACCATGATGTGTGTCAAACATCAACACCGTGTATTTGAGGGTCCCTTTAAATTATGAGATATCCCAAAACTCAGCCGCATACGGAACTTCAGTGGGCCATACCATCTAAAATCATGTGAAGACATGCCTAAAACATATAAAAGCACTTGGTGGGGCCTCACATGAAATTTGGATGCGTCTGAAACTTGGTATGACCACTCCTCTAAGTGGCACACACATAATGGATGGGCTGGATTTGTGAACCACATCTTTGTGGGCCTAAAAAATAATTATGAATGTTTTACCCATGGTGTGGTCCACTCGAGATTTATATAGATCTCTTTTTTTAGGATCGATCCTAAAATGATATTGAGAAATGGATGGACGGTGGGGATTAAAACATATACATCATTGTGGGGCCCATTGAGCCCTATCAGATCCAAAGAGCAAGTGACGTTATATATTGTACAGATGGAGTTTGTGAGTTTTGTGTTTGACGTAAAATAGTGGTAACTCATTTATAATAATAGTGGAAATGATATAGAGTTATCCAGACCATCTAAATAATGGGTTTAGTTGTTAATGGTTAATATTTATACTTCTTCATATATAAAACTATCTTAATCATTCAGCAAATGGTCCCTTAAATGTATGGTTATTGATGTAGTTGATGTGTGAAAACTCACAATTTGTGGATTTGAAAGTAATATCTCATTTCAGAAGAGGGATTTTCTTCTTCCAAACGATGCCCTCTGCCTTTACAAATCCCTCTTTCGAACGACGCCCTCTGCCTCTCCCTCTACCTGGTTTCTCATTTTCTTCTTCTGTCGGTGGGTGATCTCCGAATCTTTGAAGGATTTCAGGCATATCTCTCCTGCAGTGGGTGAGTTTCTCTCGAAATCCTTATTTTTATTCCAAAATCCATTCCATCTGTCATTGTTTTCTCTTTTCTTCTCTCTTTTCTTATTCCAAAATCCCTGATTATAACAATGTCGAGATTTGGCAATGTGGGAGGATGAAATGAATTCGAGACAAAGAGTAATAGGGTAAAGGTGCTGAGCTTCCACAGCAAGAGGCCATGGATCCTAGTGAGCCTCCACAGCAGTGTAATCCAGCTTTGGGATTACAAGATGGGGACCTTCATAGGCAGATTCGACGAGCACGATGGCCCTGTACATGGGGTCCACTTCCACAAATCTCAACCACTCTTCGTCTCCGGGGGTATATCAATCACCACTTGCGCTCTCTCTGTGCTTTGATCTAGACTTTCATTAGATCTAAAGCACCTTTCACATATCATGGGCTACCATGTAAACATCACATGACAATGTTAAACATCTTCAGTAGCCTTTAATATGGACAGTAAAGATTTTAATGCTTATGCATCAACCATTCCACTCAAGCAGAGTATCAATTTTTATTTTTTATTTTGTATACAAATAATGGCCTTAGTGCACTTGTGCAACGTTATCCAAAGCATGAATGGACCCCTCATGGTTGCCAACAACATTCTAGAAGTTTTCTATACAAATACCTTCATGGTTATCAACAACAAAATGGCCTTAGTGCACCTATGCATGCATGCTTGCGTGAGTATAGCTCACCTCCTATTAAAGAGGCATTTGTAGGATGACCTATCTAGGAATGCTTTCTATTCTTTAGGTTGTCATGGTAATGATTATCAGTTGTGCTGTTGACATATTTTATTAGTTTTCTATTTTATATCTCATCCAACTTGATTAAATGCTGATAATCATTTTTGTCCATGGTTCTTGGTTTGCAGGATTCCACTTAATGGAGTCATGAGTTCATACTCAGATATGTAACAGGTTTCTAATAGGGACATGAAAAGGTACAAATCATGAGATTTCAAATATCAAAATAGTAAGAATGGAGTAAGTACTCAATCTGGATTGTAAGCATGAATTATCCATCCAAACAACACATAAATCAGTCAAATAATATTCATGTTCTGATTTATTTTTTTATCAAATACACATGAACCTTTGCTTATGACACTCTAGTAGCAATTGGTAATCTGATGGAAAGGTTAAACTGGAGAGATGGGTTAGTGTCTCTGAAATATGGAACTGTTTTTGGATATCTCTAACATATTTATGTTAACTGTACCAAATTCTCGGCATTGCACATGGGCTCAATCTTCTTTTTGGACTGGACGTGTTCATATGTGTCTTTTTCTCTACAATTGATGTTGTGCCATTTCCACTATTTATCACCCTCTTAGTGAGATTGACTCTTTTATCTAGCACTGATGCCAACTAGTTATATATGCATATCATGGTGGTTGTAACTGGTGCTTGATTTTTAGGACAAATGCAAGATGGAAAAGTCACATTTGCGAGCATAGCAGGCCTTGCACTGCTTTTTTACGTGTTTGGAGTGCTTATCAGTCAACCAGAAATCCCCCTTAATATGAGTTGGAATCTTCCAAGTTTGAAGGGGGAGAATGAATACACACTCATAAGTCTACTCGGTGCGAATATCATGCCTCATGGTTTTTATCTCCACTCTTATATCGTGCAGGTAGATTTTATTTTCTTTTTCATATCCACTCTTTTATGTGTATCTTTCACCTGTCTCAATTTTCTTGGATGGATGATGAATGTATTTGCGAAAGTGGTCCACCAGATGGATGATCCAGATGCACCAATTGCTCTCTTTAACTACACTACAGGGTTTCATCATTGTCATGCTTTTATGTAGAGTTGTTATATTTTTTGGACTCGATGAAATCAATTGCCATGGCTTATTATGTCATTGGCTTTGATCCGAATGTTGGAAGGTGAGACCTCTAGATCATGTAACAACATATTTCAAGGCCATGTTCAATTGGCCGTCTTTCATTATCACCTGGAAATAATTGCGAAATCATTTTCTGCAAAATGGACTCTTTATGTCTTACGTCAATTAATTTCATGGCCTTTTGTTTGTAATCTATAGGATTATTTCTCAAGAAGATAGAAGATGGTGATAAATCTCAAATATATAGGTCTGTAGCAAAAAAAAAAAAAAATAGTTTCTTTCTCCTGGGATACTAGGTAGCCTATTAATGAAAACAATGTCTTCGTCCATAATACATCTGTTTATGATTTGACCAACTTTCAAATATGTATGTCCTTTTGAACCTTCCCTAATTGCACAAGTGGCTGAACCATCTCTATATGTTACACATAATTTGTCATCCACTAGTTTCTGTAAATGAAAATAAGAGGATTGATCTTAATAGTATGGTCGTCATGCACATAGACAGAAAATGCTTGCAATAAATGTTTATGAGTACTTGGTAATTTTGGAGTCCTTGGTTAGGGTTTGGGCTGAAAGTACGAGTGCTAGAGCCGACGCTTTCGGAGTCCGAACTCATTCTTTTGAAAAATAGAAAAATGGGAATATTAGTAAATATGGATTTTCTTGTTAAGAAGAAAACGGAAGGTAAAGAAGAGACATAACTGAAACTTTGTACTGTGAAAAGTAATATTAACATCTTACTTTCCCCATTGAATTTGACGTCCAGGAAATGGACCTTTTCCAGAAAACCATGGATTTTAAACCATTAAATCCTTCTTAGAAATCTGAGTTTATTGAACTAAATTGAATTATTACAATTCAATTTTGTTGAATATCCAAATGCAAGGTTTCCATGAATTAGGTAAATGAATTCATTCTAACCCATTTTGTTGAATATCCAAACGTAAGGATTTATTATTTATTATTTATTATTATTATTATTATTTTGTGATATGTAATAGCTTTTCAGAATTCATATGTAGGTGCATACAGATGTATAACACCTGATTAGCGGACCATCCTGGTTTGGGTTAGGGCATTCTCATGATTGGCCCCACCATATGAATATCCCAAATCTTTCGCTTGTCTATTGGAATGTGGGTCACAAATCTAGAGCAATTCCCTTTGAATCCCTACAAGAAAATAGGGAATACTACTTGTTTCATAAGGCTTAGTGAGGCAAAGGTATATTTTTTTAAAGCAGGAGTTAATTTTGATATACATGTGTATGAGAACATATATGTGCATGTATGTATATTTTATTTTGTTGCAACTTGGTCATAAGTTATGGAGAAAAGCATCTAATTGGCTTTCTCTATTGCAGTGACTATTTGTTTAAGCTCTTGCTTATTGGAGATTCTGGTGTTGACAAATCATGTCTTCTTTTGAGATTTGCGGTAAGGTCTCTAAGGATACTCTTCTTTGCTCCTACTCTTTTGATTCTAAAGAACAAAGGTTAATTGTTTTTATAATCTTTAGGCATTTGGTGTGTTATTCCATACATATACATACTCCAACATGCAACAATTTTAATCAGTGTCTTGTACAATAATTGGATACTAGTAGTAAGAGCTATGCTTATTCACAGATGCATTGGCAGCTTTACATTCATATGTGATAAAAGCTGTTCATTCTATTCCCTTAATAATCTGTTGTCTTTTTGGTGCTTTCCTATTCAAGCTTAATTTCAAAGTAAGAAGTTGTAACCTCGAGCTTCAGTTCTCAGAACATTAGGAACTCCACCTTGCTTGCTTTATATTTTTCTTCATGATGACACTATGCTGAACAATTCTTTAACTGAATAAAAAATTACATATTGTGGTGACACAAGATTGGATAATAAAACTGTATTTTTAGGAATAAATAGCACCATACACTTTGTTGCTATACATCATATACTACATCCGTGGGTTTTTTTTTATACCATTGGATCTGGTTATAGCAAATACTTGATACTTGATAGTTTAGTATGGTTTTGAACTCATTCCAAGATCCCCACCCTCGTGTGCGCTAGGTTGCTATTAATGCAAATGGGCAATTGTCTACAGATTTGGGGCCAAACCTTCAAGTTCAGTATCATCAACGGGTGTTGCACGCATTAGCCTTAGCTATGCATGATTTCCAAAATCCTCGAGTACAGGTAAGTGGGTTTCTGACATTGCGGTTCATACTTGATAGAACATTGTCTAGTCATTATCTATTTCTTTTTTAGGTGCATTGAAAACTATATATTGTCTGGTCATCATCTATTTCTTTTTTAGGTGGTTGTTAAGCCCAACCGAGTCATTGTCACACTGTCTAAAGCTTCAAAAGGGAATTAGCTTGGCTTACACTTCAACAAAGATGAGGTAAATGCCAATTTTTCATTTCCTCTTTCTTATTGTAATTACTATGAACAAGAAATAGGAGAAGTCAGCCCCTGTTTTAATTTTTCATTTCCTTATCTTGTGAACACAACACACAATCATGTGCTTGTGAACACCACACAATCTTTCTTATTGCTTGTAACAATAATAGTGGGCTGAAATTTTATAGGATAGCTATAAGACCATACATGTTTTATGGGATTAAATGTTGGGCAGCCAAGGAAGAATGCATTCATAGGATGAGTGTAGCTAAACTAAGGATATTCAGATGGATGAGTGGCAAGACAATGATAGAATTAGAAATGAATGAATTTGAGGTAACTTTGGAGTATCATCAATGATTAACCATGGGTCCCATTGGATAAATCAAATAGCCAGATGTCAATAAGATAGTGTTTAGTGTAGACATCGTTATATTGTTTCCCAGTTATAAATCATTGGATAACTTTGGTAAGTTCATTTTTTCTTATTCCTTATATTGTTTCCCAGTTATATTTGTGTTGGTCTCAGAGTACAGGTAGCGATAGAAATTGTTGGTCAATTGTGGCTTGGAGACAAAGGGATGAGTAACCAACAATATGAATAGGTTATATATATATATATATATATATATATATATATATATATATATATATATATATATAAGATAACGAGAATATATAAAGAAAATGAAAGAAAGTACAAGGAGGGGAACTACTGAGATAGCAGAAAAAAGAATTAAACTAAAAACCTAGGAAAACGAGGTCAAGATCCTTAAGATGGTATGGAGTAGTCAGGTAATTTATTAAGATGTGTGATTCACTTCTGGTGTTCTAGCTGACTTGATATGTTCTTGTTCATTGATGCTTACCGGTGTGTGTCTTGATCGGATTTTTCTTTTCTTTTCTTTTGAATGTGGATGGTTGGAATATATGTAAAAGCTTTAGTTTTACAAATGCATGCCTTAAATGAGATTTTCGCATCTCATTTTCTATTTATTTATAGTGATTGGGACTGTGCACCGGTTGTCACTACATTGGTGAGTAATGAGCCAAAAATGACAGAGATTGGACTGCTCTAGTCCACGTTCTAATTGAGAACTTGATTTCCATGTAAGAAAAGGTCAATGACAACTGCTGTATTTTCTGGCGATGGTTCTATTCTAGCTATATTGTTGCAGAGGATATTGTCACTTTATGGGACCTAGAAACAAATGTTCTTATAGCTGTAATTGGAGAGACTCTTACAGTGATCATCTAAATATCATTATCTAATTGTGTTGTGTGTGTAAAGAAGACATTTGCTAGCTGTAATTGGAGAGACCCTACAACTTTGCATGTCTTACACTTGTGTATGTTTATTCCTTCTCTTTCACCTTTGTATGTTGGTTCATTCTTTCTTATTCTCTTTCACCTCTGCAATTTGATTTCATAGTGCTTCCAATCATTTGATTATTGTCTATCCGTTTATTACATCGGTTGTTGTTATTTGTCCTCTTTCTATCCTTTAAAAAAAAGTCCTCTTTTTCTTTCTTTATATATTTCTTTTTTTCCTCAGTTCACATTGTTCTGTCTTCTGGCCTTTGTGCAAACTTATGTGGCTGATATGTTTTCATTCTGGGATGTAGCGAAGCAGATGAAATTTACAAAATATGCAGCGTGATAGGCAGTCCCAGTCAGGATTCTTGTGCTGAAGGCCTGCAATTTGCAAATGCAATCAAGTACCAATTCCCAGAGGTTGGACTTGCAATCAACTTGAAGTTCATTAAGACTACCATGTCAATGCAATACATGTGTATGTTATACATGTGCACTTGCATAATGTTTTGTACATGGTTAATTCTCTTTACACAGTAGGTTTACTTTGTGGTTTGTAACACTCGTATTTTCTGTTAACATCCAATGAAGTTCTTTTGAAGTCAAAGAATTAAATGTTGCTGATTTAATATTGCAGTGTGCAAGTGTCCAGCTTTTTGTGCTCATACCATCTGCCAGTAAAGAGGTAATCAACCTCACCTCAGTAAGTATACCAGTTGAAGTAGTTTTCTCTCTGCTGACAATGGCTTGGACTTTTAAGTAGGATTTGAATGCTTGATTTCCGAATGGATGCACCTTATCCACCAAAAAAAAAAGGACAAAAGATAACTAGTTGTGCATATTCCTACATGATCTGTGGATATGTCATATGTATAGTTACTTTGCTCATATGTATATGTCATACAAAAATATGTCTGTAATTTCTTTCTTAACTGTGCTAAAATTAGAACTCTTAATTGTGCTGAATAATTGGCGTTATTCAAGCAATTAAATTGGTGTGGAGTTCATATTGTCCCAATTATTGTAGCAAGTAATTTAAAGTAATGCTATTAATTAAGCTAGGACAGTAAATATCTGTGGAGGCTGGAGGGTAGCTAATTTTCTGGAGGTTCTGAGCTCTATGGTAATACTTTAGTGACCTTCTCTTGCATTCAACTAGAGGCTAATTCAGAAGTAGATAGACTTTGCTATAAGCAGCTCTCTTCTAGGTGTGGATATAAGATGGGCATGTGTAGGTGGGTGGTGGTGTGCGATCAGGGCTCTTTTTTGTCCATTTCTTTCACCTCTTTAGGCTATATTTTAGAGTGTGATTGTTGTTGTTGTTTTTATATTTCCTTTTCCATTTCTAATTACGCATTGTTTCCTTAAAGAAAAAAACCCAAAAAGAATCCAAAAGGTTGTGGGAGCTTTTAAGAATCCTGTTCTGCCATTGTTTCAATAAACAAGCATTTAACAAGAAAGGAAAAAAATTAATAATGTTTCTTAGCATGCATAATGAGGAAGGACAGAATTGTTATTTTGTACAAGTTGTGGGAGCTTTTAGCCATTTGTTGAACAAGTGTTGAAAAAAGTAATGCTGATGCTAATGTTTCTTTTACAGAATTAATTATCTATATAATTTTATATACATAATTTCTTGTATTACTATGACAGAATTATTATTGCCATTGCTGGATAAAGCAGAAAAAATGTAATTTCTATCTCAAATCTTCAAGCAAATTTCATTTATTTTTTTATATTAGTTTCATTTGATAGCATATGAAAGACACGTCTCTTCAATTTATACATTTTCTTTATCATTGGGGCTGCTTTCGCCGGGTTTGATGCAGAAATCGTCGCCAACTTCACAGAAAGACAAATAGTATTAGTGGCCAAAGATTGTAACCTGGATTTAAACAAGGTTCGAGGTGCCGTCAACAATACTAACAGAATCCTCCAGGTCAGATTGTTGATTGGACTTGATTTTATTTAAATGATCTTGATAATCCATTTTATTTAAACGAGCAGACCCAGATGTGCGTCGGATCTATCCGGATGTTGAGCGGGGGTCCCTGGAAGGTGGGAACTGCTGTTATGACCATGATAAAGCTGTCTATTTCCTATAGATAACATTGGAGGTGCCTGACCATTTAGACAGGCCGTGTTTATGTATTTGCTCGAAATTAATGGAGCAGACCCGGAAGTACGTCGGAGCTATCAAGATGAGCGGGGTCCTTGGGAGGTGGGAACCGCTGTTATGACCATGATGAAGCTATCCATTTTCTATGGACAGCATTGGATGGGCCTGGCCATTTGCGCTGGTGGCCGTGTTTATATCTGCAGGGACCACACCCTAAACCTATAATTTAAACCTATTCTCAATTACCTAAACTTATAACCTATAACCTAAACCTAAACCTATACTTATAACCTTAACCTAATCTTATAACCTTAACCTAAACCTATTCTTAAATCCCAAAATCTATACCTATAACTGAAAACCTAAACCTAAACTTAAAACCTAAATGTATTCTCAAATTCCTAAACCTAAACCTTAACCTAATCCTAATCTCAACTCCCTAACCTAAACCTAAACCTATAGCTTAAAACCTAAACCTTAACCTAAACCTATAAACTTAACCAAAACCAAAACCTATAACCTATAACCTTAACTTATAACCTATAACCTAACCATAACCTAAACCTAAAACCTAAACCTAAACCTTAAACCTTAACCTATAACCTAAAACATAAACCTAAATCTAAAACCTAAATGTATTCTCAAATCCCTAAACCTAAACCTACACCTAATCCTAATCTCAACTCCCTAATCTAAACCTAAACATAAACTTGAAAACCTAAACCTAAACCCGATTCGAACCCAAACCCGATTTCCTAAACCTAAACCTTAACCTATTTTCAATTCCCTAAACCTATAACTTATAACCTAAACGTAAACCTTAACCTAAACCAAAACCTAAACCTATAACCTTAACCTAAACCATAACCTATGACCTAAAACCTTCACATATAACCTATAACCTAAACCTAAAACCTAAACTTTAACCTATAACATAAAACCTAAACCTAAACCTAAAACCTAAATGTATTCTCAAATCCCTAAACCTAAACCTACACCTAATCCTAATCTCAACTTCCTAACCTAAATGTATTCTCAAATCCCTAAACCTAAACCTACACCTAATATTAATCTCAACTTTCTAACCTAAACCTAAACCTAAACTTGAAAATCGAAACCTAAACCCAATCCCAAACCCAAACCTGATTTCCTAAACGTAAACCTTAACCTATTCTCAATTCCCCAAACCTATAGCTTATAACCTAAACCTAATCCTAGACCTAAACCTAAACCTAAACCTATAACCTTAACCTTAACCAAAACCTATGACCTAAAACCTTAACCTATAACCTATAACCTAAACTTATAACCTATAACCTAACCTTAACCTAAACCTAAAACTTAAACCTTAACCTATAACCTATAACCTAAACTTAAACCTAAAACCTAAATGTATTCTCAAATCCCTAAACCTAAACCTACACCTAATCCTAATCTCAACTCCCTAACCTAAACCTAAACCTAAACTTGAAAACCCAAACCTAAACCCGATCCCGATTTCCTAAACGTAAACCTTAACCTATTCTCAATTCCCCAAACCTATAGCTTATAACCTAAACCTTAACCGAAACTTTAACCTAAACCTAAACCTAAATCTATAACCTTAACCTAAACTAAAACCTATGACCTAAAACCTTAACCTATAACATATAACCTAAACTTATAACATATAACCTAAACTTATAACCTATAACCTAACCGTAACCTAAACCTTAACATATAACCTATAACCTAAACTTAAACCTAAAACCTAAATGTATTCTCAAATCCCTAAACCTAAACCTAAACTTAATCCTAATCATAACTCCCTAACATAAACCTAAACCTAAACTTGAAAACCCAAACCTAAACCCGATCCCGAACCCGAACCCGATTTCCTAAACCTAAACCTTAATCTATTCTCAATTCCCTAAACCTATAGCTTATAACCTAAACATAAACCTTAACCTATAACCTAAAACCTAAACCTAAACCTAAGACCTAAATGTATTATCAAATCCCTAAACCTAAACCTACACCTAATCCTAATCTCAACTCCCTAACCTAAACATAAACCTAAGCTTGAAAACCCAAAGCTAAACCCGATCCCGAACCAGAACCCGACTTCCTAAACCTAAACCTTAACCTATTCACAATTCCCTAATCTTATAGCTTATAACCTAAACCTAAACCAAAACCTATGACCTAACTTATAACCTAACTTATAACCTAACATTAACCTAAACCTATAACCTATAACCTAAACCTAAACCTAAATGTATTCTCAAATCCCTATAAACCTAAACCTAAGATTGTTTGTGTTTGGATGGATGTATTTTATGTTTGGATGAATGTAGTATGTTTGGATGGATGTATTTTATGTTTGGATGAATGTAGTATGTTTGGATGGATGTGAATGTGAATATGATGAAATATATTATATAACAGGTGTATATCAGGAAGAATACAGGTGTATCATATTTGAAAATTTCTGACGGCTCTAAGCTGTTCATATTTTTCTAAATATTCAAATATGGGACGGTCCATGACCGTCTTTTAAGGCTCATAAGAGACGGTTCATAGCAGTCCTTTTTAAGGATGGTCCACGGCCATCCTTTTAAAGGACGGTCCATGACCGTCCTTTAAAGCCTCATAAGAGACGGCCCATAGCAGTCCTTTGTAAGGACGGTCCATGGCCGTCCTTTTAAAGGACGGTCCATGACCGTTCTTTGAAGGCTCATAAGAGACGGCTTATAGCAGTCCTTTTAAAGGACAGTTCGTGGCCGTCCTTTTAAGGCTCAAGGGACGTTTTTTAATAGTCCTTTTTAAGGACGGTCCATGACCATCCTTTTTACAGACGGTCCATGACCATCCTTTAAATGTCAATAAGAATGACGGTTGAGGACCGTCCTTTAAGTAATACGATGCCCCAAATTTTTACGACCGCTGGGACGGTTCAAAACCATCCTTTTTGGTCAGTTAAGACGATTTTTGACTATCCTTTTGTTGTTGTTTTGGCGTAGTGTTTACTCAGTACAATAACAGCGTACTGAGTAACTCAGTATGCAATCCGATTTCCTTTGTAGCACCACCATGATCTATGGCCTTGTATGATCTATGGCCCCACCATGATGTATATATTTTATTTATGCCATTCATCCATTTTTACAGATCATTTTAGGGCTTTATCCCAAAAATTAGAGGGATGTAAATCAGAGAAATGGAGAAAAATTAGAGAAATAGATGAATGGCATGGATAAAAATTTGAGAAATGGATGAAATGCATTCAACCTCCATTGGTGTTAATGTAGATGGGAATATGTCTCGGCATTATTTTCCTGAGAACAGTAACATGGCCGCAAAATATAACTAAGTAGGGAAATCCATCAACATAGCCCTGCAACACAACAGTTACAGAACCATGGATCAGGTTGATTGCTTCAACTTTCTTGGGAAAAGAGTCCTAATAGTAAACCAAACTCCAATTGGTATCACGAAATCCTCTATTGGCGGGACCATCGTAGGAAAGTTAGTATTTTAATTGTTCAATGCATAAACATATACAAAAACCAAACATTTATGATCTATGAATATAGATCTAATTTTTGTTGTATTTCTTTGTATAGTCGAAGCATTACTTGCTTTCAAGAGTGCCGTCAGTAATCCCCAACAGTTAAGTAGTTGGGTTGGTATAACTTTCATTTTTAAATTACTGAAATTGTCTGTTAAGTTGATATAGCTTTGATTTTTAAATTACTTCCCTGTGCATGTTTGGTATTTCAAGGAAGCCCAAATCTTATGAGATTTGAGATTCAACTAGTCTAGAATCAGCACCTGAAAGAGTTTCAGTGTTTAAAAGAGCTGAATTTTTTTTAAAAGAGTTTTTTAACTATTTCATTGTAAGTTTGGATTTTTAAGAACACTCAGAAACCTTTTGGGATATGAGATTCCATGATGCAAATACCTTATACTTTGGAGCTTGCATTTGGAACCAGTCAATTGGCTTATTTTGATTTGTATGCTTTATTCAGCTCTCACCATACAAACTAAATCTTTTATCATTCCTATTCCTCAATTTCACCAAAACTATGGATTTTTAAGGAAAACCCACAAATTATTTTGGATTTTGAGACTAAAATCTTGAGGAACTTGCTTATTTGTCATCTTGAAATTGTTTATGCATCACTCTTATTCATTTATGTTGGTATTCATTTTCTTATCCTAAAGGTCTATCACTCTTATTCATTTATGTTGGTTGCCAACATGTTGTCTATATCTAATTTAAATTTCTTAATGTTGTAGAAACCAGATCTTGTTACATTTGTTATGGTAGCAGTATTGGCCAAGCAGCATTTGACCAAGCTCAAGCTCCACTTTAACTAAGAGCTGAAGTTGTTTAATTCATTCATAGGACTTGAAAATCAGACAGCCGAAGATTTTTTTTGTAACTTTTAGCTTTTGAATTATTGACATGTTGGCAACTTTTGTTGTTTGACATGAATCATTTATGGCATGCTACTTTATATTCATCAGTTAGCACAAAAAGGTAAGCATCACCTTTTATTAGAGTGGAGCAGCTGTAATGAATACTATTATTTTTGTTCTACTTTACATTTCTGTCTAGCTGACAACCTCCTTTACATTCTTTTCAACAGCTTGGTGGAATGAATTCCTTACTTGCAGTTGAACACTCACTTTCCATTCCCTTGATTTCTAAAGTTCCCACAATCATCCTGGGGATGGATGTATCACATGGTTCCCCAGGCCAGTTTGACGTGCCGTCAATTGCGGCGGTAAGATAAGATGCATGATTTTTCTTTTCAACTATTAGTCATAGAGTGACAGTACTTGTTTCAATTTTCTTGGATGGATGATGAATGTATTTGCGAATGTAAATAAAAATAAAGAACTTATAATATATATATATATATATATATGTTATCAATGGAAGATACCTTGTTTAGGGGGACATGAAATTCTTGTAGCTTATGGTATGGTGCCCCAATAGTGGTTGTATGTTACTATTATATAGTAGATAATACTAGGTTCAATAGTAGATAATACTAGAGAATACCTAAACCCGATCCGAACCCAAAACCGAACCCGATTCCCTAAACCTAAACCTAAACCTATAACCTTAACCTAAACCTATGACCTAAACCTATAACCTAAACCTAAAACCTAAACCTTAAACTTATAACCTACACTTATAAGCTTAACCTAAACCTATTCTCAAATCCTTAAACCTATACTTATAACCTAAACCTGAACCTTAACCTATAACCCAAACCCATACTTATAACCAAAACTAAACCCGAACCCGAACCCGATTTTCTAAATCTAAACCTACACCTATTCTCAATTCCCTAACCCTTAACCTATAACCTAACCTAAACCTAAACCTATAACCTACACTTATAACCTAAACCTATAACCTTAACCTAAATCTAAAACCCTAACCTAAACCTTAACCTATAACCTATAACCTAAACGTAAACCTCTAGAACCTAGACCTAAACCTTAACCTATAACCTAAACTTATAACCTTAACCTAAACCTATTCTCAAATCCTAAAACCTATACTTTTAACCTAAACCTAAACCTTAACCTATAACCTAAACTTATAACCTTAACCTAAACCTATTCTCAAATCCTAAAACCTATACTTTTAACCTAAACCTAAACCTTAACCTATAACCTCAACCTATACTTATAACCTAAACCTAAACTTATAACCTTAACCTAAACCTATTCTCAAATCCCAAAACCTATACTTATAACTTAAACCTAAACCTTAACCTATAACCTAAACCTATACATATAACCTTAACCTAAACTTCTAATCTTAACCTAAACCAAAACCAATTCTCAAATCCCAAAACCTATAACCCAAACCAAAACTTAACCTATAACCTAACCTATAACCTAAACTCAATTCCCTAAACCTTAACCTACAACCTATAACCTATAACCTAATCCTAAACCTAAACCTAAACTTGAAAACCCAAATCTAAACCCGATCCTATCCGAACCCAATTTCCTAAACCTAAACCTTAACCTATTCTTAATTCCCTAAACCTATAGCTTATAACCTAAACCTAAACCTTAACCTTAACCTAAACCTAAACCTAAACCTATAACCTAAAAACTAAACCTAAACCTAAAACCTAAATGTATTCTCAAATCCCTAAATCTAAACCTACACCTAATCCTAATCTCAACTCCCTAACCTAAACCTAAACCTAAACTTGAAAACCCAAACCTAAACCCGAACCCGAACCCGATTTCCTAAACCTAAACCTTAACCTATTCTTAATTCCCTAAACCTAAACCTATAACCTTAACCTAAACCAAAACCTATGACCTAAAACCTTAACCTAACCTAAACTTATAACCTATAACCTAACCTTAACCTAAACCTAAAACCTAAACCTTAACTTATAACCTATAACCTAAAACTAAACCTAAAACCTAAATGTATTCTCAAATCGCTAAACCTAAACCTACACCTAATCCTAATCTCAACTCCTAACCTAAACCTAAACCTAAACTTGAAAACCCAAACCTAAACCCGATCTCGAACCCGAACCCGATTTCCTAAACCTAAACCTTAACCTATTCTCAATTCCCTAAACCTATAGCTTGTAACCTAAACCTAAACCTTCACCTAAACCTAAACCTAAACCTAAACCTATAACCTTAACCTAAACCAAAACCTATAACCCAAACCTAAACCCGATCCCGAACCCGAACCCGATTTCCTAAACCTAAACCTTAACCTATTCTCAATTCCCTAAAGCTATAGCTTATAACCTAAACCTAACCTAAACCTTAACCTAATCCTAAACCTAAACTTATAACCGTAACCTAAACCTAAATCTAAACCTATAACCTTAACCTAAACCAAAACCTATGACCTAAAACCTCAACCTATAGCATAAATTTATAACCTATAACCTAACCTTAACCTAAACCTTAACCTATAACCTAAAACGTAAACCTAAACCTAAAACCTAAATGTATTCCCAAATCCCTAAACCTAAACCTACACCTAATCTCAACTCAAGTAACCTAAACCTAAACCTAAACCTAAACTTGAAAACCCAAACCTAAACCCGATCCCGAACACCGAACCCGAACCCGATTTCCTAAACCTAAACCTTAACCTATTCTCAATTCCCTAAACCTAAGCCTATAACACACTTATAACCTAAACCTAAGCCTAAAACCTAAACCTACACCTAATCCTAATCTCAACTCCCAAACCTAAACTTAAACATAAACTTGAATACCCAAACCTAAACCCGATCCCAAACCCGATTTCCTAAACCTAAACTTTAACCTTAACCTATTCTTAATTTCCTAAAGCTATAACCTATAACATAAACCTAAACCTTAACCTTAACCTATTCTCAATTCCTAAAGCTATAACCTATAACCTAAACCTAAACCTTAACCAAAACCTATAACCTAAACCTAAACCTTAACCTAAACCTAAACCAAAACCTATAACCTAAACCTTAACCTATAACCTATAACCTAAACTTATAACCTATTACCTAACCTAAACCTAAACCTAAAAATAAACCTAAACCTAAACCTAAAACCTAAAACCTAAACCTAAACCTAAAACCTAAATGTATTCTCAAATCCCTAAACCTAGACCAACACCTAATCCTAATCTCAACTCCCTAACCAAAACCTAAACCTAAACTTGAAAACCCAAACCTAAACCCAATCCCGAACCCGAACCCGATTTCCTAAACCTAAACCTTAACCTATTCTCAATTCCCTAAACCTATAGCTTATAACCTAAACCTAAACCTTAACCTAAACTAAAACCTATGACCTAAAACCTAAATGTATTCTCAACTCTCTAAACTTAAACCTACACCTAGTCCTAATCTCAACTCCCTAACCTAAACCTGAACCTAAACTTCAAAACCCAAACATAAAACCCGATCCAGAACCCGAACCCGATTTCCTAAACCAAAACCTAAACTTACACCTAATCCTAATCTAAACTCCCTAACCTAAACCTAAACCTAAACTTGAAAACCCAAACCTAAACCCAATCCAGACACGAACCCGAATTCCTAAACGTAAACCTTAACCTATTTTCAAATCCCTAAACCAAAACCTACACCTATTCCTAATCTCAATTCCCTAGCCTAAACCTAAACCTAAACTTGAAAACCCAAACCTAAAGCCCGATCCCGAACCCGAACCCGATTTCCTAAACCTAAACCTTAACCTATTCTCAAATCCCTAAACCTAAACCTACACCTAATCCTAATCTAGACTCCCTAACCTAAACCTAAACCTAAACTTGAAAAGCCAAACCTAAACCCAATCCACGAACCCGAACCCGAACCCAAATTCCTAAACCTAAACCTTAACCTAATTTCAAATCCCTATACCTAAACCTACACCTAATCATAATCTCAACACCCTAACTTAAACCTAAACCTAAACTTGAAAACCCAAACCTAAAACGATGCTTGAACCCGAACCCGATTTCCTAAACCTAAACCTTTACCTATTCTCAAATCCCTAAACCTAAACCTACACCTAATCCTTATCTAAACTCCCTAACCTAAACCTAAACTTGAAAAACCAAACCTAAACCCAATCCCAATCCCAAACCCGAATCCGAATTCTTAAACCTAAACCTTTACCTATTTTCAAATCCCTAAACCTAAACCTACACCTAATCCTAATCTCAACTCCCTAACCTAAACCTAAACCTAACTTGAAAACCCAAACCTAAAACCGATCTCGAACCCGAACACGATTTCCTAAACCTAAACCTTTACCTATTCTCAATTCCCTAAACGTAAACCTACACCTAACCTAAACCTAAGCCTATAACCTACACTTATAACCTAAACCTAAACCTATAACCTAAACCTAAGCCTAAAACCTAAACCTATGACCTAAAACCTAAATGTATTCTCAAATCCCTAAACCTAAACCTACACCTAATCCTAATCTCAACTCCCTAACCTAAACCTAAACCTAAACTTGAAAACCCAAACCTAAACCCGATCCCAAACCCAAACCCGATTTCCTAAACCTAAACCTTAACCTATTCTTAATTCCCCTAAACCTATAGCTTATAACCTAAACCTAAACCTTAACCTAAACCTAAACCTAAACCTTAACCTAAACCTAAACCTTAACCTAAACCTAAACCTAAACCTTAACCTAAACCAAAACCTATGACCTAAAACCTAAATGTATTCTCAAATCTCTAAACCTAAACCTACACCTAATCCTAATCTCAACTCCCTAACCTAAACCTAAACCTAAACTTGAAAACTCAAACCTAAAACCCGATCCCGAACCCGAACCCGATTTCCTAAACCTAAACCTTAACCTATTCTAAAATCCCTAAACCTAAACCTACACCTAATCCTAATCTAAACTCCCTAACCTAAACCTAAACCTAAACTTGAAAACCTAAACCTAAACCCAATCCCGAACCCGAACCCGAATTCCTAAACCTAAACCTTAACCTATTTTCAAATCCTTAAACCTAAACCTACACATAATCCTAATCTCAACTCCCTAACCTAAACCTAAACCTAACTTGAAAACCCAAACCTAAAGCGATCCCGAACCCGAACCCGATTTCCTAAACTTAAACCTTAACCTATTCTCAATTCTCTAAACCTTAACCTATAACCTAACTTAAACCTAAACCTATAACCTACACTTATAACCTAAACCTAAACTTAAACCTATAACCTAAACCTAAGCCTAAAACCTAAACCTATGACCTAAAACCTAAATGTATTCTCAAATCCCTAAACCTAAACCTACACCTAATCCTAATCTCAACTCCCTAACCTAAACCTAAACCTAAACTTGAAAACCCAAACCTAAACCGGATCCCGAACCCGATTTCCTAAACCTAAACCTTAACGTATTCTCAATTCCCTAAACCTATAGCTTATAAGACCTAAAACCTTAACCTAAACCTATAACCTTAAAACCAAAACCTATGACCTAAAACCTTAACCCATAACCTATAACCTAAACGTATAACCTATAACCTAACCTTAACCTAAACCTAAAACCTAAACCTTAACCAATAACCTAAAACCTAAACCTAAACCTAAAACCTAAATGTATTCTCAAATCCCTAAGCCTAAACCTACACCTAATCCTGATCTTAACTCCCTAACCTAAACCTAAACCTAAACTTGAAAACCCAAACTTAAACCCGATCCCAAACCCGAACCCGATTTCCTAAACCTAAACCTTAACCTAATTTCAAATCCCTATACCTAAACCTACACCTAATCCTAATCTCAACACCCTAACTTAAACCTAAACCTAAACTTGAAAATCCAAACCTAAAACCTGATGCCGAACTCGAACCCGATTTTCTAAACCTAAACCTTAACCTATTCTCAAATCCCTAAACCTAAACCTACACCTAATCCTAATATAAACTCCCTAACCTAAACCTAAACTTGAAAACCCAAACCTAAACCCAATCCCAAACCCGAACCCGAATTCCTAAACCTAAACCTTAACCTATTTTCAAATCCCTAAACCTAAACCTACACCTAATCCTAATCTCAACTCCCTAACCTAAACCTAAACCTAAACCTAACTTGAAAACCCAAACATAAAACCGATCTCGAACCCGGAGCCCGATTTCCTAAACCTAAACCTTAACCTATTCTCAATTCCCTAAACCTAAACCTACACCTACCTAACCTAAGCCTAACCTACACTTATAATCTAAACCTAAACCTATAACCTAAACCTAAGCCTAAAACCTAAACCTATGACCTAAAACCTAAATGTATTCTCATATCCCTAAACCTAAACCTACACCTAATCCTAATCTCAACTCCCTAACCTAAACCTAAACCTAAACTTGAAACCCAAACCTAAACCCGATCCCAAACCCAAACCCGATTTCCTAAACCTAAACCTTAACCTATTCTCAATTCCCTAAACCTATAGCTTATAACCTAAACCTAAACCTTAACCTAAACCTAAACCTAAACCTTAACCTAAACCAAAACCTATGACCTAAAACCTAAAAGTATTCTCAAATCTCTAAACCTAAACCTACACCTAATCATAATCTCAACTCCCTAACCTAAACCTAAACCTAAACTTGAAAACTCAAACCTAAAACCCGATCCCGAACCTGAACCCAATTTCCTAAACCTAAACCTTAACCTATTCTCAAATCCCTAAACCTAAACCTACACCTAATCCTAATCTAAACTCCCTAACCTAAACCTTAACCTAACTTGAAAACCCAAACCTAAAACTCGATCCCGAACCCGAACCCGATTTCCTAAACTTAAACCTTAACCTATTCTCAATTCCCTAAACTTTAACCTATAACCTAACTTAAACCTAAACCTATAACCTACACTTATAACCTAAACCTAAACCTAAACCTATAACCTAAACCTAAGCCTAAAACCTAAACCTATGACCTAAAACCTAAATGTATTCTCAAATCCCTAAACCTAAACCTACACCTAATCCTAATCTCAACTCCCTAACCTAAACCTAAACCTAAACTTGAAAACCCAAACCTAAACCCGATCCCGAACCCGATTTCCTAAACCTAAACCTTAACGTATTCTCAATTCCTTAAACCTATAGCTTATAAGACCTAAAACCTTAACCTTAACCTAAACCTATAACCTTAAAACCAAAACCTATGACCTAAAACCTTAACCTATAACCTATAACCTAAACTTATAACCTATAACCTAACCTTAACCTAAACCTTAACCAATAACCTAAAACCTAAACCTAAACCTTAAACCTAAATGTATTCTCAAATCCCTAAGCCTAAACCTACACCTAATCCTAATCTTAACTCCCTAACCTAAACCTAAACCTAAACTTGAAAACCCAAACTTAAACCCGATCCCAAACCTGAACCCGATTTCCTAAACCTAAACCTTAACATATTCTCAATTCCCTAAACCTATAGCTTATAAGACCTAAAACCTTAACCTTAACCTAAACCTATAACCTTAAAACCAAAACCTATAACCTAACCTTAACCTAATCCTAAAACCTAAACCTTAACCAATAACCTAAAACCTGAACCTAAATGTATTCTCAAATCCCTAAACCTAAACCTACACCTAATCTTAATCTCAACTCCTAACCTAAACTTAAAGACCCAAACCTAAACCCGATCCTGAACCCGAACCCAATTTACTAAACCTAAATCTTAACATATTCTCAATTCCTTAAACTTATAGCTTATAAGACCTAAAACCTTAACCTATAATGTATAACTTATAACCTAAACTTATAACCTATAATCTAACCTTAACCTAAATCTAAAACCTAAACCTTAACCAATAACCTAAAACCTAAACCTAAACCTAAGACCTAAATGTATTCTCAAATCCCTAAACCTAAACCTACACCTAATCCTAATCTCAACGCCCTAACCTAAACCTAAACGATAATGGCTCGGAAAATTCCGTACAATGGCCCGAGTACCACTTCAGGCAGAAATCACTTAGGATCAAATCCTTTAGAAATTAGACAAAGTTAACTAAGTGCTAAACTAGATTAGCCATGAAATCTGCTTGAATCACTTTAAATACGATCTGCAAGACCCAAAACTTGTAGGATCATTAACGCTAGGTTACCCTAAAATCTAGGATCAAACTCATTACCCGACTGCTCTCGGGAGCACATTGAAACTCTGTATCAGATCTGGACCGCACATCGAAGGTCCGAATGATACGAGGTTATAGAATTAGGACCGCCTCGCTGAGCTTGACAACCATCTCGGAGATCAAATCCAGACAGTGTCCCACGGCTATTCGCTTGAGCTCGGAGCGAGGAGTGTGAGAAAATCGGGTTTTCTTTAGAAATTAAATCAAATTTAAGTAATCTGAGACTTGGTGTTTGCGAGCTAATTATAAGAAATCAGACCTAAATACACCCTCGGATCAGGGATATTTCCCAGCACATGTCCATGTACGGGTAACCCTGATCGAGATTCGATGACCGTTGAACTGAAACTGGTCCGCCACGCGTGATCTGAGAATCCGACTGGAACGAAAACTTAACTCCACCTAGATCCATAGTCTGTGAGCTTAAGTCAGACCTTTAGCTCAAGGGGGGGCTTCAGAAGTCCTCCGTTGAGCTGAAACAGACCCACTTGGGTTATAACCTAAGTATACCTTGACCTTAGGTCTATTTCGGTGATATTTTAGGCTATATAAGGACCTTAAACCCTCTCTCATCCAGCCCATACGAATTTGAGAAAAATCCTAGCAGAGAGAGAGAAAAGAGAGAGAAAGTGTGAGAGAAGTGGGAGAACCTCCCTGCTATTTTCCCCTGCCGCTCTACAAGCTTAACCACACCATTCTAATCGCTTTTTCGGTGATTCCGACTTCATTTCTAGGTAAGAAAACCTAACCCTAATCTCTTTTGGGGTTTCGATAGTTGTAAGTTATGAAATAACTAACCTAAAGCATGTTATAGGTTGCCACATCGCCATATACTAAAGCTTAATGAATCAATCGAATTCATTACGCTTCTACAGCGTAAGGTGCGGACTTTAGACGTATAGGTTATAGTTTTTAACGCTTTCAATGACAGATAATGATAGATTCATGATCTATATGTTATTGCACATGTACAAAGTGCTGTCCGTTTCATTTTTCGATTATACATTATCTATGTTGGATATATTGTATTCCTCGTATTTGTGGAAAGTACCGTATACGTATAAATTTTGAAAGTGGGTTTGCCATGATTATTTACTGTATGAACATGCTATATATGTGTATAATACTTATTGGGCAAAAAGGGTTCGCCCTAATACATGTTTTTGCTAATATACGCTATGTATGTTAAAATAGTGTATTCTAAGTGTTTGTGAAAATGCTTGTAAGAGTAAGTGCTTAGATGATTGTGCTTTAAATAGGTGTTGAGATGGGATTCTCAACTACCTTAGAGATGTATATGATTTCCTCCATGTTGGTTGTTTAATTTAACCGCTTACTTATGAAATATATATGTTTGTACTTCCTGTTTATATTGTGCTTTATAACATGCTTATAACATGTTTGAATTACATTGTTTATTCTGCTTTACATGCTTCTAAATAAGGATTGATTGTGTTTGGGACTATGATTATAGTCCAGGCAATCGGAAACGGAAATGAATGCGTGGCTGAGATTCATTTGCCATGTGAGATGTGTTCGACGAACCCGAGTCGTACTTCGGTTGACGATAGTAGCTGACCATATGAAGTGTTTATGCACTTCATATCGTTCAACTTGTTGTGCACTCGAGCTAGCCGAGCTCGTCAAGTAACCCGATCTGTCTAATGTATGTTCACCATGTTTGGACGCTACTGTTTGAACCTGAGGTACTAACCGTGGTACCTCGATCCGCTAAGACTGATGAACCGGACATGATGGTATGGGACACTGTGGTCGAGCTGTCGGCCTACGCTGGGGCCACAAGCCTCCCCGTAGTGACCATTGAGGAACCAGACTCGTGAGCCGATTATGGTGGTATGGGACACTATATTCGAGCTGTCGGCCTACACTGCTTTGATGGATGATGGGGGAGTGGTGCAACGATTCTATGTAACAGCTCTGACAGCCCTGACCATACCCGGTGTAGTGACCTCGATCATACTTTAAATCTGTGGTGAGGCGACGAGTCTTCCCGTAGTAACAGAGTATAAACTAGGCCTGTATTGATAAGGTGATGGGGGAGTGGTGTAACGATTCCGTGTAACAGCCCTGGCAGCCCTTGAAGCGACCTAGAAACACACTATCATATGAGATTGTCTAGGACTGACGACCCTAGAATGGATCATTGTTTGGGGAATGATATAAGGAAGGTACCTTAGTTTCTCAATACTGCTGTTTGAAATGAACTAATAACAACTCGGTAATCATGCTCATCAACGCATTGCATGTGCCTGGAAGATGTGGAGCACTGAGGGTGACAGCATGCCGCGGACGTAAGATGGTGCCGCACGAGGGAGTATGTTGGCGAGGGCATGCATCATAATCGCATCTCATCCTTGGATTAATTACAGTACTTAGGAATGTTGATTGTACTGCTTGACTGAATTGATAACATGTTAACCTATGCTTTATTGTTCCACTGAGTTAACTACTCACTCTTACGTTACGGGACGGTGTTCTGGACACCCGCCAGACTCTGTTTTAAACGTAGATACCGACGATTCACAGGAGGCTGACCCTGATTATTATGAAGATCAGGATCAGTTTTCCTTCATGCAGTTTTCTGGCGGCTTTGCTTAGGCAATCCGGATTTAAGGGACTACTGGGCTATCACGATAGTTGAACTATTATTTTGACATTTTGTTTTTCATTCAGTACATGTATATGATGACTCAGTGAAGTAATTATACTCTGGAGACATATCGAGATCGTTTTATTTTTATACACATTTATATATGTTTTTCAGTCTTCCGCTTGCGTTTTATACATTGATCTGGAGTATGGATTACTGTTTTGGTATAATCTCACTCATGATTATTGCACTAACACAAACAACATTCAATCATAAGCATATGTGTTGCATAAGTGATGTTTTGAAATTCGAGTGTTAAGTTGCTACTTGACCCCCGATTTTCAAGGCGTTACATAAACCTAAACTTGAAAACCCAAACTTAAACCCGATCCGGAACCCGAACCTGATTTCCTAAACCTAAACCTTAACATATTCTCAATTCCCTAAACCTATAGCTTATAAGACCTAAAACCTTAACCTATAACCTATAACCTATAACCTAAACTTATAGCCTATAACCTAACCTTAACCTAAACCTAAAACATAAACCTTAACCAATAACCTAAAACCTAAATGTATTCTCAAATCCCTAAACCTAAACCTACACCTAATCCTAATCTCAACTCCCTAACTAACCTAAACTTAAACCTAATCTTGAAAACCCAAACCTAAACCAAATCCCGAACCCTAACCCTTTCCTAAACCTAAACCTTAACCTATTCTCAATTCCCTAAACCTAAACCTTAACCTAAACCTAAACTTGAAAACCCAAACCTAAACCTTATCCTGAACCCGAACTCGATTGCTGTAATAATGTAGCCCAATTACATGCCAACAAACAAGAATGTATCCCTTTTAACACATGCCCCTTTTTACAAAGCTTTAATTTTTGTTGTTGTTTCTATTAATTGAAACATTTTTTTTTTCATTATTTGCTCGTATTAATTTTATTTTAATGATCAGTTTTATTTTAAAAAAGTGCCCACTTTTTTGGAAGAAGTTTTTGCAATTCTTCATGATTCTGAATTATATTACTTTGTTGGTTGAATATTTTTTTATTAGATGAAAGACACAAAAAGAAAATTGTTGCTGATTTTTTTCCATTTTTTTTTTTTTTACGTATGAAATTAAACTTATATGTATTATGCGTGGATGAATGTAATGTGGATAAGATTGTTTGTGTTTGGATGGATGTAGTTTATGTTTGGATGGATTTACGTAGTTTGGGTTTAGGTGGTTGTGAATGTGAATGTGATGAAATATATTGTATAACAGGTGTATATCAGAAAAAATACGATGAATGTAACAGGTAAAATTTGAAAATGTCCTTTAAGGGTAATAAGAGACGGCCCGTAGCAGTCCTTTTAAAGAATGGTCCATTACCGTCCTTTGAAGGCTCATAAGAGACGGTCTATGACAGTCCTTTTAAAGGACAATCCATGACCGTACTTTTAAGGGATGGATCATGGCCGTACTTTTAAAGGATGGTCCTTTGAAGGGTCATAAGAGACGGTCTATGACCGTCTTTTTAAAGGATGGTCCATAGTCATCCTTTTAAGGCTCATAAGAGACGGTTCATGACAGTCCTTTTTAAGGACGGTATATAACCATCTTTTTTTTTGTCAATAAGAATGACGGTTTTCAACCGTCCTTTAAGTAATAGGACATGTCAAAATTTGACGGCCTATGCAACGGTCCATGACCATCCTTTTTTATCATTTGAGATGGTTTTGGACCGTCCTTTTTTCGCTGTTTTGGCGTAGTGAGTAGGGGATTAGAGTTTTATTTTGACTAATAGAATAAATGTGAAGTCTATAGTAAAAAAATTTCCAATATCCAGTCGTCAGACGATCTTACATGGGATAGCCGCAAGTGGCCCAAAATAAATCCCCTCACGTGGGGGCATGCAATATGCATCCTCAAATAGATTTTGAAAAGAAAAAAAGACAAACGACCAAAGGTTACCTCGGAGTAATGTAGTGGGCCATGCGTTGAAACTTTTTTGCACGAATGGTTCATTTTTCTCTCCAGCGTCGGCATCAGTTGTCCGTTCCGTCCATTAACTCTAATGCAATTATAATAGCCTACTTTCTGAATATCACGAGGTACCATTCATTAACCGTAGTACGATATTAATAATCTATTTCTAGAATTTTACAAGTTCTGGGTGGAGCATGGATTCATAAGAAAGTCCTTTTTTAAATTTTCGATCTCGTCCCAAAATATGCCGAAACGGATGAATAGGATAAATTTCTCACTAACATCATGGTGGCCCCACGCTGTTCACTGATTTTCTCGGATCATTTTAGGGTCAGTTTGAGCGGTGGGATTAGGTGGGATGGGATTCAAAAAACATAAGGGATAGTCCCTATTGCCATGGGATAAAATTAATGCCATACTTTGTTAATAATACGGTGGTACATTGAATGGATATACCCACCATCATTTGAAATTATTGAGAATAACATACATGTGCTATATCTAAACCATTCATTTGTTTTGTAACTTCATTTTATGGCATGGGCCTAAAAATGAAGTAGATCCAAAACTTATGTAGCCCCGAAGAAATTTTCAACGGTAAGTATTCAATCCATATTGCTTTCTATGGTGGGGTCCACTTGAGCTTTATATTTACCTGATTTTTTGACCCATGCTCTAAAATAATCTCGATAAATGGGTGGACTGTGTGGATACAGCCACACATCATGGTGGGACCTGCACAACTTCTCAAACATTGAGTGATATTAGGACAGGACCAATGTGCAATTCCATTTAATGTAATTCCAAGCTTTTCCATTCTTCCCAAACATGGGGTGGAATTGGCACAGACGACCAGGTGAATCCCATCCCACCTAATCCCTTTTAATCCCACCGCCCAAACTGACAATTAATGTGTGATTCTAAAAATATGGCTGGTCCGCAGCTCGTGGACCACACCATAGGAATCTGCACTGATAATGACACTCACCGATGAAATCTTTCTAAGGGCTAACGTGATGTGTTTTGTTTTTTTTTAACCATCCAACCTACTCATAAGGTCATGTAGTCCTGGATGAAGTAAAAACTTAAATATTAGCTTGATCCGAAACTTCTCCAGCTCGCAATAAATTTTGAATGGTGGAAGCTCAATCTCTACTTTGTGGTCCACTTCAGTATGGGCCTTCTTCATTTTTTTGGTTTATATCTTAAAATGATATGAGAAAAGGATTGAACGGCATGGATAAAACACTTACATCACAGTGGGCCCCACAGAGCCTTAATCCGTCCGGGCAGGGATAGGACGCAATCTTCGTCCGCCTGTCGAAGCCTTTCGCAGGGAATCCGCATCCGTCTGGGTGATTTGTACCGTACGGTTTGGGAACGGATCAGGCGAGACCCAATCCACCCACGTGGGTGGGACCCCTGACTGTGGGACTCATAATGATTTATGTCTCCTGAATCCAAACTGTTCAACCACTTTGAAAGCTCATTATAGGGCATGAAAAGAAAATGAAGCTGACTCAAAATTTTGGTGAACCACACCATGGGAAATAATCGTGATTGAATCCCCACCATTAAAAACTATATGGATTCCACCAGAACATTTATTTGCCATCCAACCTGCTGATAAGGTCACAGACATCTGGACGAAGAGACCACACAAATATCGTCTTGATCCAAAGCTTTTTTTGCCCACAAGACGTTTTTAATGAACAATCACCATTATTTATTGTACTAATGCCCATTTTGGATTTGGAACTGCTTCATTTTTTTGGATCACGTGCTAAAATGAGCTTTCAATATGGATGGACAGCGCGGATGTAGTTACATACATCACAGTGGGCCCTACAGTCAAAGGTCCCCACACACCTTGGTGGACCCGAGGTCTCACCTAATCGACTCCCGTGCAATTAGCAGTTTTAAACTGAAATACCATTTCCAAAAAGGTTACAGGAGAAAATGGATTAGCTACTAGGGTGGCCTTATTTATGCAAAATCTACCGACTATAAGATGCGTCACCTTATGTTAAGAAAAATCACTCATTCATAGAGTTGGGCATGAACCGACTTGGCCTGACTAACTTGACTTGACCGACTCATTCAGACTCAACTCGACTCGAGCTGAATGGGTGAGTCGGTCCGAACTGAGTAGGCTCCACCCAATTTGAACTCAAGTTGATTCAAGTTCAAGTTACCTAATAACTCGACCCGACTCGATCCACCCGATCCGAAACTCGGGTATGATAAATATATATATATATATATATATATATATATATATATATATATATATATATATATATATATATATATAAAACTTAATTTTTAATCCATTCTACCCTATCTCGCCCCTCTCTCTCTCTCTCTCTCTCTCTCTCTCTCTCTCTCTCTCTCTCTCTCTCTCTCTCTCTCTCTCTCTCTCTCTTTTCTCCTCTTCTCTCCCATTCGACAAAAGCGGCAACCACGGTCCATCAGGTACATGTCAGGTGTTTTTTTTTTTTTTTTTTTTGTTAAAAGGATGGACCATATAGGAAATGGTGGAGATGGAAGGAAGCGGGTTGCGGACTGAGTAAACTTATGAGGTCCACCATGATTTATATATTGTATCCCCTCCGTCCAGCCCGATCCGAATCGTGCCAACTCTATCCAACTCAGTATTTTTGAGCGGGTCGACTTGGTTCGGATTAGCCCAGCCTAGACCCGGATTCGGATTGAGTCAGGCATGTTGGACTCGGTACCGAGTCGATCGAGTTCGGCTTTGGCATTTTTCAAAACCGGATCGAGTCAAGTTGGACCTAACTCGCTCCGACTCGACTCGATGCCCACCTCTACTCATTCATGTGGGCTGCATGATTGGAAAGTATATAAGGCAATGATCGCCCTCCAAACTAGTTTCCTTGGTATGACCCACTTGAATCACGAATGTACCTAATTTTTAGATTCATGCCTAAATTTTAGTATGTCATCTCGAGTAGATTTCATATAATCATCATGGCCGCTCCTATACAAAATGTCTCTCTGAACTATTTTCTTAGGTGTTGCCACCTAAATCACAAGTAAACTTAACTAAAATTTAATTACAAAGGGCCCAAAAATTAGGTACCACTTACATAGAAATTATATATATATATATATATATATATATATATATATATATATATATATATATATATATAAGCACTTAGTAGGGCCCACCTGAAATTATGGGATATCCAAAAAATCATGTGAAGACATGCCTAAAACATATAAAAGCACTTAGTGGGGCCACCTGAAATTTGGATGCATCTGAAACATGGTCTGACCCCTCATCCAAGTGGGACACACATAATGGATGTGATGGATTTGTGAACCACATTTCGGTGGGCCCAACAAATGATTATTAATGTTTTAATGGAGGGTAGCCCCTCTCAACTTTTGTATGTGGTGTGGCCCACACAAGTCATGAATTGACTTGATTTTTAAGCCCTACGCCCATCATGGAATGGTGCATTTGACTGATGGGGTAGATGCTCGACACGCATCACGGTGGGGCCCACAGAGCTCGACCACATAGAACATTTTCCTATATATATATATATATCAAGGAAATTGCATTGGATGCCCTCTTGATTTTGATGGGACCCACTGTGAGGTTTATGTAAGATCCACTTCTACCATTATATATTCACTCCCATAGTAGGCCCATGATAAACAAAATCATGCTGACACCCAATTTTGGTGGGCCACACTAAAGAGAACAACTGGGAGAGAGAAGTCCACCCTTATTTTAGAGAGCCCATTATGATATTTATATGAAATCCATAATTCGTGTGAGCCACAATAATGAAACCAGTTAAGAGGATGAGCATTGGCCTATTTAAAATTTCTATTCATGTGGTTCACTTGAGTCTCAAATGGAGGGTTTTTTTTTTTTTTTTTTTTTTTTTTTTTTTTTCCTTGGATTAACAATGGGGTAATGTTTCTATTTTTTGGGGTGGATTTTACATTAACATCACTATGAAGCCCACCTGAGTTACCAACCCATTTGTTCCCGTGGCAGCTTATAACAAAAGGCAATAAATGATACTTATATTGATTAATGAGGTAGCTTCTTAAAAAATGGCAGAATCCTTTTTGAAAAATGTTGAAGTCCTTAAGAGGGCATGGAATGTAAATTCCTTACTGATTAGGTAGTTTCTTTATGTTTTTTTAATTTTTTGTCAAAATTTCCTTTTATAAAATGATTGTAAGAGACTGTTAATAGGAGGTAGGCTCAGTTATTAGTGAGTGGGCCACACACTATTCCACTCAAAGTATCTTCAGTCCATATTCTCTTTCCCAATAAGAATTCTTTCCTCTGAAATTTGAAATTATTAAAAAGAAACAAAGATTGATTTAGACAATGATGATGTCATATCTTTATCTAATAGGTACTCTTAGTTATCTTTTTCAATTATAAAGAACTGAATTCTAGTGTTGAAACAAACTTCTCTACATGAAGCTTCCTTAATATGATCTAACCCTTGATCATGTTTGAAAGACATTTGAATCGTGAATTTAAAAAAGAAGAAGAAGAAGAAGAAGAAGAAGATAATCTACATTTTTTCGCATAGTAATTTAGTGGATTGCTGGACGTGGTCCATCCAAATTATATAAATATTGTTACCGCTAAAATCTAGTTGACCCCGTGGCTCTACTCGTGGGCCACTAAATACATGCACTAATAGGAAAACAATGGATAATGGAGGTGCTGTTGTGGTCGAGACCCTCTGTTGCCTAAGCAAGTTAACCAACCTAGAGTAGATGTGACAAGAGCTAGGATTCTTATGCATACTTTTTATCTAAGGCGAGATGGTATATTTATAGGTTTTTTAGGTACTATATGTTTCTTAGTAATTTGCTAGATACACTAGAGGACCCTGTATTAGAATAGGAATATGCTCTCGAGAATATCTTCGATTTCACCTCCATTAGAATGATTTTCGGCTAGGATCTCATTAGATTGATCATGCTCTTATGTGATACTAGATTCTCTCTAGATATCTTTGTTTCGAGGTTGACTTCGGTATCTGATGTTGAGGTCGGTATCTGAGGTCGAGATTAGTTAGACAGCTTGGTCGAGATGATCAGATCAGTTGATGAATCTTATTATCGAGTTCTAAGCTCGATGGGGCTTATCTCAGCAAACATGTCCTTTATCAGAGCCCAGCTTGGCTTCTTTGGTGGTAGACACATTTGTGGCTTGGGGAGGTTGCTCTATCGGTTCCTCACCACGTGTCTTATATCGCTGGTCTCTTCTATTTTACCCATAACAGTTGCCCCTACTTCTGAGCTCCATGTCGATGAGATAGGGAAGTAAGGATTTGAACTGATGTATGAGCGTGAGAATTTGAAATTTTGATTATGGGTGGCCAGCTCAGTTCGTCCATCTTCCTCAATTTTGCCGCCTAGTAATGAAGGTGGGAATCGAAAAGGACAACGCCTGTCATGAGAATAAAAAATGATATTATGGTAGTTTCTTCGTACAAGGAGTCGCGTGCTAAGTGGGGAGTGTGGTTTCATCTTCCAAATGACATACAAACAGACACCTATCTCTTCCCCATTTAATGCTTCTTCCGGGCAAACCCCGTGTCTCCACGTGGTAGAGGTCATGGGTCGAGGCGTCTCTTCATGCCCTCATGAGTGCTACTAGCATTAAAGGCATTCCCCCTTAGATTCTTATAAATAGAGGCTTCTCCCTCATTGTACACTCACTAGTCTAGCGAAGTCTGAGCTGTGCTGGCCTATTTCCTTCTTCCTCTGTCCTGATTATTCTCCATCCACTCTTTAGTTTGTCCGGAGACTTGAACTTTCCGATATGTCTCTTTTGTATCTCTTCCTCCTCTCCTTTCCTTTCCTTTTTCTGCTTTTCTTCTTATTGCTATGTCTTTTGAGGACATTTCGAGAGGTGCCTCTATCTCAATGGCTTTCCATGGGGAGTCCATACTTGATAGTACGGACTCTAGGTTAGTTGTATCTTCGAGGGAAACATCGTCGATGATGGTACCTCACGGTGAGGAAGGCTTCTCCACCTCAGGCAGATTTGGCATCCTCTTCTTCTTATAGGGGGCCTTATAAGCCAATATTTTTATTTCCTGCTATGACCGGAAGATTTTCAAGCCCTCTGGTTAGAGTTTGGGATCCCCGACTCAGTGGGGTTGCGGCTACCTTGAGTTAGGGAACTTCCGGGTCGTCCTCCCACAGGGGAGGTGGCCCTTTATCCAATTTTCTTTTCCTGCAGCATACGGCTGCTTTTTCATCTACTAGTGAAAGAGGTGTTGCACCGTTTCAGGCTCGCCTTGGGACAACTTTACCCTAATGTGTGACAAGTTGTCTTTAGAAGCTATATTTTATGGCACCAGATCGGCCACTTTGAGCTCTTTATGGACGATATCTTATACTTGTACCAGACCAAGAGCAGCCCAGGCTCTCACGGTTAGTATTATTTTTTTTCTCCTGGCTGAGTAAGGGAAAGATCATTACTACTATCTCTTCTAATAAGAGCTGGAAGGATAGGTGGTTATTCACTAAACGAGAGTAGGAGGCCCCTGCATCGGAGCTGGGTAGACTGTGGGCCCGAGTTCCTACCATGTTTGCCCTCTGAGGTTGGGTCCTAAGTTCCAGATTTTATGATTTTAAGCTATCTTTGATTTCTCTTTTTGTGGTTTTTAACTTATCTGATCACTCTTTTTTTAAAGATCTTCCTCGGTCTCGACCTAATCTCTTGGAGGCCCTCCTTCGTCAGGTCAGGATCGCTCGAGAGTGTCCCGCAACCTAGCAAGATTGCAGGAGGTTGATCACTTCGTCTGTCTTGGAGCAGGTTGGCTTGTCGGCGGTTGGGTCATTAGGTGTGTGTGTGTGTGTGTGTATATATATATATATATATATATATATATATATATATATATATATATATATATATATATATATATATATATATATATATATATATATATATAGATCATCCTCTGGCAAAGAGGTTGAGGCTCCCCTCTACAGCGAAGATAAAGTGACTAAAGGCTGCCGCTAGGAAGGTCGCTCCTTCAGCGCTTGCTCAGCGTGCGCCTAGGGTCGAGGCAAAGGAGATCTCGATAGAGAGGTCGGTGACAAGGCACGTCCCTGAGACTCTCTCCCCGGCTACACAGGCAAATGTAGATGTTGTAGCATGAGTTGCCATGAAGGCAGCTCTTGTGGTGCTCTAGGAAGTTGCCCCGGTTGCAGCTGCACATAGCTCTCCTCCCCAGAGCATGCCCTTAAGGGAGGTAGTAGACTTGGAGTCGTCTCTTACCTGTGCTGAGGAGGAATAGGTGGAGGCTACTACCGGGCACCAAAGCTTTGCCCCTGAGGGGGTTGCAAGTGTTGGGACATCGAGGACGACAGTCCATGTGCTTCTCCCGCGACATATAGCAGTGTTGGCTAATTGAGGCTGTGATCACGTGCCTACGCAGGAGGTTAATGCGATGATTTCTTTTCATCTATATCTCCTCCTTGGCTCCATGGCATCGATGTAGATGAAGGGAATGTCGTCGATGCCCTTTTATTTTTTATTTTATTTTTTACTTTTTCTTTTATTTGCATCTGTTGACCTCTATCCCTTTCCTGTGCGCAGACCATTGAGGTTCTCGCCACCCACCACCTTTTGACCGACCTGAGGGGTCACTTGGAAGAATCAACCCAAAGGCTGGAGCTTCGGGCCAAGGCTACGGAGCTGGAAGTAGTTATGGAGGCTCAGGTGGTGACCCCATGTCGAGGTCGAGGTCGAGGTCCTCCGTGAGGCCCTAAGGGTCTTTAGGGAGGACCAAGTCACCAATGCCTCTTTGTTGGACATGGAGTAGTGAAAGAAGGCCGACTTAGTAGCCCATATGATTGATGTGGAGGCGAGAGCCTTTGTTGTAGAATCCCACCTTACTGAGGTGGGATTTCGGGCATTCGAGGCGGAGGCCAAGCTGACATATGTCGAGGTCGCGATCTTTGGAGGGAAACAACTGCAATGGATGCCTTCAAGGCATCTGAGGATCATGTGGCTGAGATGGAGGAGACATTCAACATTGGCTTCCAGCGTTGCCAGGAAAATGTCTAACGCCAGTACTCTGATCTCGACCTAGGTTGTTCAATGACGATGTCGTTGAATTCTTCGAGGCTGCTACTACCAGGGCCAAGGAACTCCCCTAGGGATATATATATATATATATATATATATATATATATATATATTTAAATGTTTATCTTTTTGAACAATTATATAATACTCTCCCTCATAAATGAGAAGAATTCTTTTTGTCCAGCTTTACATTTTTATTTGTTGATGGTCGTGCATGGTTACTTAGTATATAATATAGTCAACTTAACTTAGTGACCTAATTGTCGAGCATGTGACCTTTAGTTAAGAAGTTAGTAAGAAAAGGACTTATTCCTTCATAAAGGGAATCTTTTACATGTAGCAATCATTCAATGGTTGGTAGCTTGCTTCTCAAGTGAGAAGTCGATGTGCTATAGTTTTTTCTAGGTTTGCTCTTATTGATAGTAAATTTTTAGGTGCTCGGCATTCCATAGATGGGGTAAAAGCTAACCCTGCATGTCTTGTAGTCAATAGTTCCCTGGGAGGACCATACTAGCTACCATGTATTGTCATTCCTACTTTGGTCTTAGGGCTCCTGAGCCAAGTTCCTTTGTGTTCTAGAAGATTATTTAGAGGGATCAAGTCCCTTGCTTGGAATCTGTGCACTTTGACCCTTGTGTTGTAGTGCCAAGCAACCTTGTGTTAATAAGCAACAACCCTTAACTGTGCATTTTCCCTTAGTTCTTCAATCAGATCTAGACTCAACGTCAGTTACGCATCGTTTTCTTCCATGTCGAACAACTTGGTTCGTCTCGAGGGCATCCCCATCACAATTGGTACAACCACTTTTGCGCCAAAGGCTAGGGAGAATGGAGTTTCCCCTGTCGTTATATGGGTCATGGTTCTGTATGCCCATAGATCATGCAATAGATCATCAGTGTAGGCTCCTTTAAACCTTTCAAGCTTAGTTTCTAAGTGGGTTTTTATGATTTTATTGACATCTTTCACTTGTCCGTTAGCTTGGGGGGTGCCAAGCTTTTCTCACAATCCTCAGAAATGAGCATTGTCGAATTGTCTGTTGTTGTTAGTAACAATGGTGTGGGGATACCGAACTTGTAAATGATATTCTTTCAGATGAAGTCGGTAGTCTTCTGCTCGGTAATCTTTACTAAGGGCTCGGCCTTGGCTTGCTTGGTGAAGTAGTCGACGATGGCTATGAAAAATTTAGTCTGTCCTTTGTCCATTGGTAACGGTCCTATTATGTCGACCCCCCACTGCGCGATGGGCTAAGGACCACTCATTGGGGTCATTTGCTTGGGTGGTTGTTGTGGCACCGCAGTGAACCATTGGCACTTGTCGCACTTCCTTGTGTACTACTTTATGTCTTCATGGATGGTCGGCCACTAGTATCCTTGTCAGATCACCTTGTGGGCTAGAGCCCTCCTGCTCAAGTGGTTTTCATAGATGCCTTCATGGACTTCCCTTGAAGCATATTTGGCTTTGTCAAATCGCAAATCTCAGATATGACAATGAGAACCCTCTTTTGTATAAGACATTCCCAGGATTGTGTACCAAGCATACCGGTTTTTTATTTTACGTGCCTCTAGCTTGTCTTCGGTAGCTTGCCCTATTGCAGATAGTGTACAATCGGGTCCATACAGCTCGGTGATTAGTTTATTGGGAGGTTTTCCTTTTGGTCAGGCTAGTTAATGCTAGGCTCTGGTAGGAATTCGATTAGCATGGTCCTATCAAGGTCGTCATTGACTGTCACAACTAACTTAGCTAGGGTGTCTCCTTTGGAATTTTCTAACCCAGGGAACAGAATGACCTCATGCTTGTTGAATTCTTTGAGCAAGTCTCGTGCCTTTTGCAGATAGGAGATCATTCTCTCTCCTCTTGCTTGATATTCTGTAGTGACCTGGTTGACTACAAGCTGGGAGTCACTATAGATTTTCAATGCATGGGCTCTAATTACCTTAGCTAGTATAAGCCTGTCAAGGAGTGCTTTGTAATCTGCTTCATTGTGGGAAACTAGGAATTTGAACCTTAGGGCTTACTCCATATTGGATTAGTCAGTCCTGCCCTGCTTTCCTAGGAGTTTGATGATCAATCCATGTGACGGGTCCATTCCTGTAGGCTAACATCCTACTCGTCTTTTTGTCTCCTGCCGAGGAACAGGGTAAGTAAATTCAGTGATGAAGTCAGCAATGGCTTGGCCCTTGGCCACTACCCTTGGTCGGTATATGATGTCAAACTCATTAATCTCGATTGCCCACTTCACCAGCCATTCTGATGCCTCTCGTTTATGTAAAACTTGATGGAGTGGTCGATCAGTTGGAACCACAATAGTGTGGGCTTGAAAGTATGGTCGAAGACATCAAAATGACATGATCAGTGCTAGTGCTAACTTCTCTATGTCCGGGTATCACGTCTTAGTTTGGACTATAGCTTTGCTCACATAAGAAACCGGTAGCTTCTTCTCTTTCACCTCATGTATTAGGGTTGAGATGACCGATGTGGTCGACACTACTAGGTACAATAATAGCGGCTCCCTTGGCTCTAGCATAGAGAGTAGTGGAGAGGACCCCAAATACTCCTTGAGTTGTTGAAATGCTTGCTTGCACTCATTCGTCTAGGTTGGCCTTGTGTTTCCCTTTAGTTGTTTGAAGAACGGAAAGCATCTGTCTGTGGCCCTAAAGACGAACTTGTTTAAAGCCGCTACTATTCCTGTAAGGTATTGAATCTCTTTTATCGTTCTTAGGGAGCTCATCTCTAGGAGTGCTTGGATCTTGTTAGGGTTCACTTCTATTCCTCTTAGGTTGACGAAGAAACCTATGAACTTTCTCGAGCAAATGCCAAAGGTGCACTTGTTTGGGTTCAACTTCATTCGATACTTCTTTAGAATCGCAAACATTTCCTTCAGATCTGCCACGTGGTCTCTTGCCTTAGCACTCTTGACGAGCATGTTGTTGACGTAGACTTCTGTCGTGTTGCCAATTTGCTTGGCGAACACTTTATTGACCAAGCGGTGGTAAGTTGCTTCAACATTTTTTAGCTCGAAGGACATTACTCGGGAATAGTACAGTCCTCTATCAGTGACAAAAGCTTCTTTTTTTTTTTGCTTATCGTGTTTGTGCATTGTGATTTGACTATATCCCGAGTATGCATCCATGAAGTTGAGGAATGAGTGCCCATGAAGTTGAGGAATGAGTGCCTGGCAGTACTGTCCACCAACTAGTCAATCCTCGGGAGGGAAAAATTATCTTTTGGACATACTTTATTTAGGTCGGTGTAATCTACATAGACCCACCATTTTTCGCTAGCCTTTTTTACCAGCCATTCACAATGGTAAATTTCCTCGATGAATCCGACCTTAAGTAGTTTGTTGACTTCCTTACCAATGGCTGCGTACCTCTCAGGATCGAACGCTTGTCCTTTTTGTCTCACTGGTTTCTGGTCGGGGTCCACATTCAGTCAATGGAACATAAACTCTGGGTCGGCATATCCTGGTAGGACCAGGTAAAGACACCGGTATGTTGTCTCAATAGGTTAGTTATCTCCGCTTGATGCCCTATCTTGAGTAGTGATCTTACCTAAATAGTGTGGGATGGGTTGGACTCTGAGAGTTGTATTGCAACGAGGTCTTCTTCTAGTGACCCTCTTTGTACAATCTCTCCTTGTGGGTCTAGGGAAGTGATTTGCATTGCCTGATATCATTGTTCTTTTGTTCATAGCGCCGTTGAGTAGCATTTTCAGACCTCATGTTGATCGTCCCCAACTTGGCCAGCCCCATGCTCGATTGGGAATTTCATGGCGAGGTGATTAGTGGAACTACAACTCTCGTGGCATTCAAAGATGTCCTGCCCATAATCATATTATAAACTGAGGGGCAATCTACAACAAGAAAATTGACTATGGTGGTGATTTGGTTAACACCCTCGCCAGCGGTTACAGGTACTAGAATGCTTCCTTCAAATGTCACCTTTCCCCGACGAAGTTGAGAAGGGTGTTGTAATGCCTTGTACTTTCCAGTACTCAGGTGTTACCGTATAACCAAACTTAGTATACATACAAGTCAGGCTTAAGTGGACATTCACGTTCATTCTAGTCTAAACCCAACCATTGAAAACAGTCCCAATCCATACATTAAGCTATCTATCTATCGATTCCCAAGATGGATTATCATACCACTAAAGAGACCTATTTTCTTAAGATCCCAACTTCACTGATGGACAAATCTAGCCGAATTACGAATATACAACCTTGAATCACAAAATCCACCGTTCACCAAGTTTACAACATCTCATAGGGTGATCCATCATTTAAAAGCATAGATCGAGTTATCTAGTTCCACATCTAACTCCCGGATCATACCTAAACATTGTTTAGGGTTGTTGATAATTAAATAATGGTCAATCCCATCATTGGAGTGTTGGAACACTCAAAAAATCATGATTTAGTAATTAGGGGTTCATGAGTTATAACTCACTTTAATGCAAGTAACCCTAACAATAGGGTGCGTAGTTAAATGATGCACAATGAGTAGCCCACATCTTACATATAGGTATGATAAATGACATATTCAAACGATTTAACATTTTATATAAAATTAAAACTTAAGATATATACAACTATACAAATAACACCCAAATAATACATATTAACCTTAGTTCTTTCTCACTGATATTCATATAAATTAAATATATTAACACACTTTGATAACGTAAATTATATATAACAAATTTCATATAACAAATTTCATTCTTACTTGTTACTTAATGTAATTTATATAATATAAAACAATGATAGTAATAAAATTAATATTAATATTAGTGATTGGTTAGTAATCTATTATGAAATGAGCCATTAGGATTTTTTAACCGTATATATTCGAATTCGGACTGATCCGACCAACAGATCAGCATGAAATCCATAAATAGGGCCCAAATCAAGTTGTGGGCCCCACCTAGGCATCTCATCTGGCTGATCCTTGTTCAAGGGCCCCTCTTAGGAACCCTCAAATGGAATGAACGGAGTGGATCTCACCAGAGCAACATGATGGACCCCACCTCAAGTCGTGAGTGCACAGGAGAGGTGTGCACTCGATGTGCACTGGCCAAGGTAGCTCGGTCAAAGCAGAGCTGACCCGATCCTTCCAAATAAAGAGATAATTTCACTCTCTTCGATCTTCACCAGCGTACAGACTAACGTCCAAGGTTTTCGTCAGTGGCCCACAAACCATGGCCCATCTTCATGATCGGGACCGTTCATCTGGTGCAGACGGTCCTTCTGACCAAAACTCGACTGCTACAATCGATTTTCTAGCACGTGTGGACACACAAGATCTGGTGCAAAACAGTCCTACAAACACATACTTTTCAAAAATGGAAAGCTTTCGTTTGACAACTTGGCGATCCGCGTGAGCCAACAAAGTCTCATCTAGACCATCCGTTCACTGTTCACATGAAGTAAGGGTTTATTGTGGAAAACCGACACCAAAAACTACCCTAGTATTGTTGTTTCAAGAGAAACAGATGCTGGAATTAAATCCCAACCTTCCATTCGTATCCAACGGACCTGAGAGTGCTGGAATCCCTATAAGAAGGGGAGAAAGCGCCCTATCCCTCCCATTCTTGTGGTAGCCATGAAAAATCAACTGTTCCTTCCCGAGCTCGAACCCACTATGAAAACTGTTATGAAGCTTCGATCCATCCATCCCCAAAGCTCCATACGGTCCGTACGGATTGTCTAGAAGAAAGAAAATGAAGAAATAAGCCTCCGGGGGAAAGTGCCATTAGCGGCCGTTTTTCTTCTTCGTTGCATCTGCTGAGTTTGGGGTGGGTTGAGTCTGCTCGAGTCCAGACTTTGTGAAGGTCTGAGAAGAAAGGGAAGAAGGGAGGAAAATAAAATGGGAAGGAAAGAATGAGAGAAAAAGATAGTTGGGGCGGTAGACTTGCACCATTGCTGATCAGTGAACGGAGTCGCTGACGGGTTCAAGTCTAGGATAGGCCTGATTTGTTCCAGTTCTTCTTAGGAAGAGACAAATGAAAATGAAGAGAGAAGAGGGAGAGAGAAGAGAGGGAGAGTAGGGCTTGAGTTATGGGCTGACTCGTTTCCAAGTCAGCTGGGTCGAGTTCGGCCCGAATGGGCCTGTTTCAGTTAGAACGGGTCTAGTTTACCCTAGTGGCTTGCGAGCATATAGTCTAAGTGAAGAAGAAAATGAGTAGAGAGAAGAAGAAGATGGAAGGATCTGAGTCAACCTGAGTCAGTGACTCGTCATAGACTCCGGTTCATCTCAAGGCCGAGTTAGAGTCTGATTTGAGTCCAGACATTGCTGGTTGAGTTGTGCTGATTCAACTCGGCCGGGACCGAGTTAAGGTCGGTATGGGCCAGCATTGTAGCAGTCCAGGCCTTCTCACTGGATCGGGCTGAGTCCGCCGAGCGGTCAACTGAGGTATGCCAACTTCCCATCTTCATACATGGGAATTGTTAAAAATCAAATTATCAATACTTTACTATTTTTAGGAACTATTAATGGATGTTACTAATTCTAATACTTGGTTGTTCATATTAGATAGTAACATTTATTATTATTAATATTATTCTTATGTTGTCATTAGTAGACTATTTATGATAAGTTAGAGTTAATAGTATTAATTGATAATTATTACTTATCGTTACTTCATTTCTAATATTGTTACAAATTAATTGTATGGATTAGATCTTAAACTCTAAAACCCTAAACCTAGGTAATTTAAATCCTATGTTAAGACCTTAACCATGATTAGCCATTAATAGGTTACTTGTGCTCAAATTAGTTAGGATAAACGTAATTATAATGATTAAATAGTAGTAGTTTAATTATCTCTCTCAAATATTATCCTTAATAGTAGGTCCTAGTTATTATTGTCATCATAACTATTATTATTACTATGGTATCTACTATTAATTATAACACTAATGTTAACAATTATTTTCTAATTATTAAATTAACTTTTCTATCATTATTAGGATTGCAAATATCAAGAATGCATAGCCATTAGTAAATTATCTATTCTAATAATAGTTATTATATACAAGAAATTAAAATAATATCATTATTAAATACTAATGTATCGTTTTATCATAAATAGTAGATCACAATATTAATTATCATCATGATGATTATTAACTAATATTAATTGTAACACTAACGTTAATAAATATTACTAAATTAACACAAAAATCAATTGCACACTAACTAGGGTTCAAACCCTAATTATCTAGCCTATACCTAAACTCTAGAATAAAATTCTAGACCTAAGTGGTCTAAACTCTAGGTTAAGACCCTAACCCTAAATAATGTATAAGCTTGGATCTAATTGTACAACTTTACAATTGATGGTAGGAATTGATTCCAAGGGAACACACATTTCGTAGCGATGGTGCAGGCAATTCAAGCATAAGGTGATGATTTCTTCCCTAGAGCTTTCCATTTTCCCATTAGCTTAAGTGATAGATTATTTTTGTTGGAGCATAAAATAATGAAGAAGGATTGAAAGGGTAGAAGATCAAAAGAGAATTGGAGAAATGAGAAAGAAAGAAGAAAATCAAATATCATAGTCAGTGGGCCGCGCAATTGACTTCCTCCATCGTGCGGGTCACGCAACCAAGATTAGAGGCAGTTTATTATGGATGGTCAGATCTGATGTAAGGTGGGTCCCATGGCACAAAGATCGAGGGTTCACACGTGTGGACCCCTATAAATACCCCACTCCCCTTCTCATTTGAGAGGAAGAAGAATTTTGAAAGAAGAACAGAGCTCTAGAGGAAGATCGAAGGTGAGAGAGAGTCATGGCAAGTTGGTTGTGCAGGCCGCGCAACCAAGCTATTATACAACCAGTAATGAAAGGAGCCAAGGTGCTACCGAAATTACTAAGTTCGATCTTCGTTGCTTCAAGCTCTCATTTTGCATAAGGGACAACCTTAAAATTAAAGGAAAGATTGAATGATCAAACCTACACAACATTCCTCTTAAGGAGATGACCGAAGCACAAGTCGAAATGCTGCCGAATTTGAGATTCAACATTTGAACTTTGTCAATTTATGTATTTCAAATGATCTATCTTAGAATAAAGGGATATTAGAGGATGTTATTATTAATACAATGATTGTTCTGTGTATTCTTTCTTCGTTATGTTCTAATAAGATAATTCCCCAAATCAAATACATTTGTTTCTTGTTCGAAACAAAATGGCAACTCTGCTGGGGACTTATTTATCTTATTTGATATTACATTGAGAGTATTATGGAACTTTTGTTGTAGTTTGGTGTCTTTCGACACCAAAATGGTGACTCTGTTGGGGACTTATTTATCTTATTTGATATTAACATTGAGAGTATTATGGAACTTTTGTTGTAGTTTGGCATCTTTCGACACTAAAATGATGACTCTCAGTGGGAACATCCTCCCCTTCATCTCTAAGATTATATGTAATTCTTCAAATACTAATTATAATTTAATTTTATGTTTTATATGCGAAGGGATCAAACTGCAAATTACGACCAATGACAATTTCTGCAAGGAAAGTGAACTTCTATTTCACTACGACTGGATTCATGATGTAATGTTTGCCTAACCAGCCTTCGAAGCGTAGGGCTCAGCCTCCTGCAAGCTAAAACGACTTAACCCAAGCAATGGTTGGAGTTGTGTCTGCTTTGCCTCAAGCACCGGAAGGTGACAAGGACTGGACTGTTATAATGTCTCGTAGGATGAGAACTCGGAATATGAGAAGCCCCAGAATGAATCTACCTTCGCTAAGAGTTAGAGGACCGATAACACGTAACGCTGCTAAGAAGAACCCTAAACTCGCCTCTCCTAAGATATATCTCGAGCGAACAATTCCATAGTTAACGTCACGCGACTTCCCAGCTTTGGTTACCCAAAGAGTCAGATGGACAAAAGATCAAAAAGGTAAGACATTACTAATAGGCTCACCGATGTTTGTATCGCCCCAATTAATCAGTGGTGATGGGAGCATAGAGAAGCTGAATGATACTTCATCTTCCCCTCTCTTCGTAAGTCATATTACGTCTACATATTCCCACCCCACTCCAATTATAGCTTCATCAGGGAGTGGAGAAACCATAGTACATATGGCCGGAACAAACCAGGAGAACATGCCGACTACAGAGGACCATATGAATGAAATGGCAGAAGCACAGAGAACACTAATGGAAGAGTGCAGAAATCTCAGAGAAGCCTTAGTGACCCTAGCACACAATGTAGCCCAGATAGCGGCTCCCCCGATGATGGGCACAATGAATGGGCAAGAGAACCACCCGAAGGCTTTCAACCAATCGGGGCAAGATCACTTGGGTCTGTCCCAACAACGAGAACTGTGACACAAGAGGAGGTGAGTCAAGTTGTCGAGGAAGCTGTTAGAGTAGAAAGGGAGTGTGAGAATGTTGGTCATTTCAGATATCGAACGTCGTACCCACGAGAGGAAGAAGACATCTCGTTCCCAGCCAACTTCAAGCATCTAGATTTTCAGAAGTTTAATAGAGAGGGGTCACTGAGGAACATTTAATGCACTTTATTACTAGCATGGGGAATTTCTCTACGATACCGCAGTATTGCCTACAATTGTTTAGATCATCTTGACAACAAAGCATTCCGATGGTATTTCAGTCTGGCTCCGGGATCGATACCCACTTAGGAGCAAATGCAGGACACCTTTATGTCAAACTTCTCTTCAGAACGCAATGTCAGTATTACGGAATTGGCTTCTGTACTATAGAGAGAGGGGGAACCGGTAGAGAAGTTTATAAGTAGATGGAAGACATTGGGAGCCTCGTGTAGACAGCTGTCAGAAGAAAAGGAACAGGTCAAGATGTGTCTGAACTCCATGGAAATTGGAATCACATTCAAACTCACCCGTGCCGATATCAGGACTTTCCATGACCTAACGACTAAGGCTCATGCTTTAAAGTCGATGACTTGAAAGATGCCAGATTTTCACTATGAGACAACCAGGAGGGGACCCAGCAGGATGGCCGTAAATACCCATGGATCATGAAAAGAAAAGTCAAGATGCAAGAGATTCACCCAAGAGATTTTTATCGCTATCATTGCCTAGTGTGACATCCGACGAAAAATTGTTATACGTTGAAGTGTATAATACAATGAATGATAGACGGGTGAAATAGTGATTGGAAAAGAAAAGGAAAGGGATGCAAAGGCAACAGTGAATGTGCTGACAATCTGGGAAAAGGCCCAAGAAAAGAAAGAGAAGAAGATTATAAGATAGCAAGAAAGGTAGCAGTGATTATGCTACGGTCCGAAAAAAGGACAGTAAGCCCTGTGAAGTAGAAAACAGGGGTTACAAGAAAAGAAATCGTCGAAGGTCAGCACGATGGTGATAAGAGAGAAGAGAAGAGTGAGGCGACGAAGGTAACTTACGATGTGGTAAGTCACTTGAAAGGCATATCGGCTTGGTTGAACGTTTATGATGCGCTTAAGTTGTCGGAGAAATTTTGGCAAAGTTTGATTTAAGTGCTATCCAATCACGATGTCAGAGAAACGTTGCTTGCTGAAATGGAAAGCGAAGAATGCAAAGAGCAAAAAGACTGAATGCCAGTACTCTCCTTCTCTGATGACGATTTAGTTTATGATACATGACACAACAGGCCACTGATGATAGAAGGCCACGTCCGTGGTAAGAAAGTTAAACAGATTATGCTTGACGCTGGGTCCGCGATGAATCTGCTACCACTGATAATGTTGAGTAAACTGGGTTATCATCACTCTGATCTATGCCCCACTGGAATGATGATACAGGACTTCAATCAGGACGGGCAACGTGCACTAGGTAAAATTACAGTAACATTGGAAATTGGAGAGCTAACTACTGATGTCATTTGCCATGTCATAAATGTCGTGACGATATAATATTCTCTTAGAAAGGCCATGGATACATCAGTACGGTATTGTGCCCTCTACGCTGCATCAATGTTTCAAGTACTATAAAGGCGAGATACAATATAAAGTAGTGGCCGACGCAAGGCCTTATATGGAAGCTGAAGCCTTATTTGCGGACGCCAGTTATTACAAAGGGTTCACTAAAGAAGAAGAGAGAAAGAATGATGAAACCAAAGCCCGAAGGAACATTCAAGTGAAGATGATGAAGGAAGAAACAAAAAAGGCAGAATCATCTAGAACTGCAGAAACAAAGAAGAAATTCTATTTTGTGTCGAAACATCTGAGACAACCAGGGCAGCCGCCGCTAACTCTGTTATCGCTTGAACAGTTGAAAATTTTACAATTCAGTTATACAGTGCCATTGCTGTATGCTGAAAGAAATAAGCCATTTTTGGCTATTCTGGAAAGGTTTCAGGTCAAGGCCAGCGCAAAGTACCCGGAACTAATAGAATTGTATGCCCCAATAGAAGTAAAGATAGGGGAAGAGGCCAAGAGTAATATGTATTGTGGTAAGCTGACACTGCAAGATCTTAAAAAATATAGCCTGATAAGTAAAAAAATCATGAAAAGCATGGGTTTCGATTACAAAGAACCCACCGGCCTAAATCATGGGAAAATAATTCAGATTCTTATTGGGGTTGGTCAGGAAAAGCGAGGAAAATTTCAAGGATTGGGGGCAGTTATCAGAGGAAGATCTTAAAATAGTCAAGCATCCTGAAATGGCCCTAAAGAAAATGGAAGACAGGGGGTAGCCAACGATAGACAGTTTACGAGAAGTAAACTTGGGTACAGAAGAAGAGCTAAGGAACACAGTCATCAGTACCGGTCTTTCTGAGCAAGAGGTCAAGAAATACCTTGAACTTCTCAAAGAATATAGAGACGTCTTTGCCTGGACATATGCAGAGATGCCAGGTCTAGAGCCGTTAGTAGCAATGCATCGGTTAAATATTTCTAAAGAGAAAAAGCTTGTTAAACAAGCGCAAAGGCGATTTCACCCGGACTTGGTTCCCCTGATAAAAGAAGAAGTGAGTAAGCTGATAAAAGTCAGGTTTTATCAGGGAGGTGAAATATCCCAAGTGGATATCAAACATCATCCTAGTAAAGAAGAAAAATGGGCAAGTCAGAGTGTGTGTCAATTTTAGAGATTTGAATGAAGCTTACCCAAAAGATGATTTTCCTCTCTCGATAACCGAATTGCTGATTGATAGTACGACTCAGTATGTTGTCATGTCCTTCATGGATGGTTACACCGGTTATAATTAAATTAGAATGGCATCAGAAGATGAAGAAGTAATAGCATTTAGAACCTCACTGGGAATTTATTGTTATAAAGTCATGCCATTTGGTCTCAAGAATGCTGGGGCAATGTATCAAAGGACGATGCAGAACATCTTTCAAGATATGATGCACAAACATATTGAGTGCTATGTGGACGATTTGGTAGTCAGGTCTGACAATCATCAAGAACATCGCGAACATCTTGTGACGCCCCATCACTGTGGGCACACGTTGGCGTGCACACATGTGGGGGGGCCCCAAGATGGTTGGCAGGCTACTGTGTGGCTGGCAAGCTACTGTATTGGTAGGCTACTGTGCACAAAGTGAAGGTGAAACTTTATCCCATATCGGAAGTGTCGTCTGAAGTTGTGGTGGTTATGTGTAGGAGTTGCCACCCTATACTGTATGAGGCCTTTTGGGGCGATCTCAAGAATAAAACCGTGCAAGTTGTGCCCAGAGCGGACAATATCATACAGTGTAAGCGTGGGCTGTTATAAATGGTATCAGAGCCAAGGACGGCTCTGCCCTCGGTGGGGGATATTGTGACGCCTCGTCACTATGGTCACATGTGGGTGGGCACACATGTGGGCGGGCCCCAAGATGGCTGGCAGGCAGGCTACTGTGTTGGCTAGCTACTGTGCACACGGTGAAGGTGAAACTTTATCCCATATCGGAAGTGTCGTCTGAAGTTGTGGTGGTTATGTGTAGGAGTTGCCACCCTATACTGTATTAGGTCTTTTGAGGCGATCCCAAGAACAAAACTGTGCGGGTTGTGCCCAGAGCGGACAATATCATACAGTGTGAGTGTGGGCTGTTACACATCTAACATTAGTTTTCCGTCGACTCAGAAAGAAGCAGTTAAAAATGAATCCAATTAAATGCGCTTTTGGTGTATCATTAGGAAAATTCCTCGGTTTCATCATTAGGCATGGGAGCATCGAAATCGATCCAGGGAAAGTTAAAGGCATTCAAGATATGTCACCTCCAAATACATTAAAGGAACTGAAAAGCTTGCAAGGGAAGTTGGCATATATTCGCCGTTTCATTTCAAGTCTAGCAGGAAGATGTCAGCCATTTTCTCATTTAATGAAAAAGGGACAGAGTTTGTATGGGACAAGGCCTGTCAGAATGCGTTTGATTTGATAAAGGAATTGCTGAAACAACCACCAGTACTAACAACCCCTATAAAAGGGAAACCGTTCATTTTGTATATATCTGCAGCTGAGAATTCGTTAGGAGCCTTGTTGGCACAGGTGAATGAATCTGCGAAAGAGACTGCTCTTTATTATCTGAGCCGAACTCTGATGGGCACAAAATATAATTATTCCTCAATTGAAAAGGAATGTTTAGCGCTGATATTCACGGTACAGAAGTGGAGGCATTATTGTTTCTCTCATGACATAACCTTGATCTCAAGAGCAAATCCGATAAAGTTTTAATGACAAGACCGATGCTATCGGGAAGGTTGGCCAAATGGATGTTGCTCCTCTCAGAATATACGATCACGTATGAGCCGGCGAGAGCGGTAAAAGGACAAGCAGTGGTAGATTTCCTGGTAGCGCATCCCGTAACAGAGAGCGAGACCATTAGTGACGATTTTCCCGATGAACAAGTTATGTTGGCCGAGTTGCAAAGCCCATGGCAGATGTATTTCGACGGCACTTCTCGAGCATCGGGGGTAGGTGCCGGGGTGATATTCATTACCCCTCAAGGTGACTTGTTACCTTACTCTATCATGTTGGGTGCCACGTGCATAAGTAACGAAGCCGAGTATAAAGCCCTCATCATCGAAATGGAAATTGCTCAAGAAATGAAGATAAAAATGCTGCAAATATTTAGGGATTCTAAATTAATCATAAATCAATTAACAACTGAATTTGAAATAAGTAAGCAAGAGCTCTTGCCATATTGTCGGAAAGCACAACAGTTATTGGAGCAATTCTACTATGTAGAAATCAAGCATGTACCGCGAGTTGAAAATGCAAAAGCAGATGCTTTGGCCAGCCTGGCAGCAGCTCTATCTTATCTAAACCGGAATCCTTTGCAGGTGACTATAGAAGAAAGAAGATTTTTACCCTCTTCAAAGGTTATTGATGAAATTATCGAGGCGCTCCCTATATCGTGTTTAGAGGTGACGACAGGCGATGGGTGTCAGCCTTTCGTAGATTACCTTAAATATGATATCTTTCTAGAAGACTCAGTGCAGAGATAGCAAATCAAGCAAAGGTCAGGCAGATTTATCATATGGAGTGAAGTGTTGTACAGAAAATCCTACAATGGGATGCTGCTATGTTGCCTAGATGAATAGGAAGCAGGCCAGATGTTATGAGAAGCGCACTCTGGAAAACGTGGTGTACATCAAGCTGGCCGAAATTTATTTCATCGAATACATCGAATGAGGTATTATTGGCCTACCATGTTTAAAGATGCGATAGATTATGCAAAGCGGTGTCATGAATGTTAGATTTACGGAGATGTTATACACATTCCTTCAGAAGACCTGCATCAGTCAGTCACCTCTTGGCCTTTCTCTACCTAGGGACTTGATATTATTGGTCCTATAAATCCACCTTCGTCCAAAGGAAAATAGTATATTTTAGCAGCAATATATTACTTCTCCAAATGGACAGAAGCGATTGCATTACGCAGTGTCAAGGAGAAAGATGTGGTTAATTTCGTCTGACACGCAATAATATACCGCCATGGTATCCCAAAGAAAATTGTTAAAGACAACAACACTCCTTTCAAGAACAAAGGTATAGAGAAGCTATGTCAGAAATTCAGTATTCACCATTCGTTTTCAACGCCTTACTATCTGCCGGCCAATGGATTAACAGAGGCGTTTAATAAAATGATAGTGAAAATACTAAAGAAGACAGTGACAGGAAACAAGCGTGACTGGGATGAAAAGTTACAGGAATTGTTATGGGCCTACAAAACTACCCACCAGACAGCAACAAGAGCAATGCCGTATTCATTGGTGTATGCCGTAGAAGAGGTCATCCTGATCGGAACACAAGTTGCATCACTCAGAGTGACAGTACATCAGTCAATTACAGATGATGAAAATGCAAAAATAAGGCTGAAAGAACTAGATTTGCTTGATGAAAAATGCTTGGCAGCTCAGCAGCGATTACAGTCGTATCAGGTAAGGATATCAGTTGCCTTTGATAAACGAGTCAAGTATCGCTCTTTTAAAAAAGGAGATATGGTGCTAATGTTGAAAAGACTGATAGTGGTCACCCACGGAACTGGGGGTAAATTTGAGCCCAAATTGAATGTGCCATATATAAGAGGTATATTCAAACGGAGTGTATAGAGTTGTAGACCAAGAAGGACAAGGTATCAACATACCGGTCAATGCTCGCTTCATCAAAAGATATCGTCCTTGAAGATATTTCTGATTTTAATCCAGAAGATTATCAGAATAATGCTTCTGCATCAAAAGGGGGCAAGAATAAACAAGACCATGGCCATGTACTCTCCTGTCAGACAAATGAATAAAGAAGAAATTTGAGAGCATAACAAGACTGTATAGCAACAATTGGTACAAAAGAAAAAAAATGATCATCTGCTTTAAAGAAATTGATATCATCGCCAAGCTAATATATTGTGAACACATACAAATATCGATGAAGATACCAACAGAAGCAGTGATGTATCAATCTCAATCAGAGATATCTATCATTCTCACGACAACAATTGATACTTACCATTACCTTTTAAGGTGGCCTAGCCAAGCCCTAAAAGTGGCCAACTACGAATGAGACCTATCATTTTCGCCATTCGAGCAGTAGTGAGAAGCCAGTGGCCCTAAAAAGCCCGTGAAGGCCATCATATGCACACCCATGCGGGCAACAGATGAAGCCAGTGACTTAAAGCCCTAAAAGGCCAAAAAGTCATCAATGACTAGTCATGTGTAACACCCATGCCGCTTGTATAGCTTTTCAATAGCGTCACGGGGAACGGATGAAAATGCCCTCCCGTGAATGGGTCCAACCTTGCGGACGAAGAAAATGCAGGCTGCAATACAAGCTCTTTGGCCTTGTCCATAGATAGGCCAACCATGCGTAAGACCCCCAGATCTTTGGCTTGATTTCAGTAGTAACCCATGAGAAAGGGCCTAATCCTACTCATTGACGAACTGACGGCCCTAGATTTAGTACCCCAAAGGTGGCCTTGTGTGCCCCGTGAACTCTAGGGAGTTACTGCGGCTAATCCTGTGCGTAAATCCAACCGAGTTCACGGCCCCGGTAGCTTCACTGGGCCCCTTTGATGGATCACGATTTTTAAACTCACCAGGCTGTGAGAAGTCCAGTGAACTCCTTAGAGTTATAGAGACTATCACGTGAGACCCGACTCCACTACTCAAGAGTCTAAAAAACTGCGTGGCTCCACTACTCAAGATGATAAACTATGTGTGATTATCTGACTAAACTAAAACTTAGCACCGCCAACTAAGACAAAATTCATATAGGAGATCCCTTACTAACAAGTCATAAGAGATGCTTTAAAAAAAGGGGTATAACACATCAATCAGAACATTGCAGAAACATACAAGAGAACCATTATCAAGAACATCACAAAATACTTGTATAACTTGTAATAACAAAAGAAAATATGTCAAAGTTTTATATCTCATAGTTCTCCTGCTATGCCTAATGCTGCTAAGTATTGTTACAAATTTTCTTAAAGTTTAACTTAAGCAGCTACGTGTTCCGGTATCTACCCCAGTATTGACAACGTGAACACCTGGAATAAAATATGTAAGTTAGGGAAGGAGAAAAGAATGAAAGCAAACAAAATAACAAGATTTTCTTACATGGTGAATAACCATCTTCCCCGTAGTCTAGAGGTTCATCTTCTCCTTCCCCCACTATGGGTGAAGTCTTTGCAAGAATAACCTCAGAAGTCGAAGAGATATGTTCTTCATCGGTAAGAACATCTTCTACAATGATGTCTTCTTCGCCGCTAATATCAACTTCCCTCTCCTCATAGTCATCGTCTTGATCCTCTCTTTCCACCTCATATTCATCAGAAATAGTATTTCCAGATGAGGAAATTAAACCTTCACTCTCCAAATCTCCTTTGCTGGCTTCTTCAATAACAACTTGTTTCCCTTTAGAAAGAAAAGACCGACTGCTCCCCTGTTGAGGATCTGCGCTAACTAAAGCTGGAGAGGCAGAAGCAACGGTCCTTTCTTGAGGAGAAGGGGGAGAAGCTCGGGCATAAGTTCGAGATCTTGTCATTGGTGAAGAAGGACTAGGGTAAACAGTCATGGGGGCAGGAGAAGAGATCTGCTAATTTTGAAGATGGGTAGAAGAGGTTGGTTGGTCTTGAAGATTGGCAACGTTCTCTGGCATAGGGGAAGCAGCCTCTGTGATTTCCTTCTTCTCGGAGTGGCCACGGGGAACTTTTTCAAACTCATGAATGGCACCATAAGCTATCCACCCTTCTAGGGTATTTTCAGGCTTCTTCTCAGGAATAGGTTCATCTACAGATATTTTGACGCAAAGATGACTAGCAAAAGGGGCATGATTGGTCTCCGCTATGAAGCCTACTTCCTCTTTAATTGTGCGACCCCTTGAAAAGGCCTAGCTATATGTCCTAGAGGGGGAGGGGGTGAATAGGACTATACCAAATTAAAACTTTAACAGCGGAATTTAAATGAATAAGATAGCCTTATAGACAAAAAAAAAAATGAAAAATAGAACTTTAAACAAATTACAGTACTGAAATGTAAAAGCAATCTTCAAATAATAAAATAGAGAGGTTGATACTAATGTTGTTCTAAGGACAACCTTGCACCATAAAAACCAAGGGTTTATGGCAGGACAATCTTACTAGAACAATTTGAATATCAAAAACTCAATCTGAAAGGAAATATCAAGAAATTAAATTCCAAACTATTACAACATTCCCCACAATGCTTGAAATGTAAAGGATTACAACATTTACATCCACATATACATTTCACAGCTTTGAATAATAAAAGATATAGAAATTCAAACAAACATTCAAATCACAAAATACAAAGAATTATAGTGGTTTATTTGTGTGTACACCAACTGTTAAACAACAACCACATAGATTGCTACTCCACTCCTAATATCCTCACACAGGGGATATCAGCGTTCACTATGAAAATAGGTTTCTCAGGTTCACCTAAAACCTTCACAATTGTGTCTTTTAAATGGGCTTACACAATTCAAAAAACCCCACTTCCAAGTTTTCTGGCTCTCCTCAGATAACCACTAGATTGAGATTTTTCTGGCTTAATCTCAAACAAAAACTAAAAATAAGGAAATTTACAATAAAGTAAAATACCTGGATTTCTCCTTTCGTTGTAGCCCGGAAGAACCAATCGGAGTAGAAGTTCGAATAAAGAAGTTCAATGTCCAATACTCACTTTGATATGGTTCTAATTTCTAATTAATTTTAAATTAAACCAGTTAGGCTAGCTCTATTTGATTTTGATTCCAAGAAGAAGGAATACAACAATTCCTCTTTTAAATTCAGATTAGAATGCAGAAACAAAATTAAATAAATAAAGCTAACGAAAGAGAATATTAAATATGCACAGCGTAGCTTTAAAATTAACACAAACTTATCTCAGAGTGATGCCTTGATTTTACTTGAATTGGATTCTTGAAAAACTCTGAAATTCGTGTTCTATTTATAGATGCAGAAATTGCGTCTTCGACTGGTCGAGTGGCCACCATGACTGGTCGTAGGTCGAACTGTATTTTGAAATTTTAAGCGTGATTGGATAAAACCGTTCCACGACTGGTCGTAAGGTGTCCACGACTAGTCGTGAGGCCCCCACGACTGGTTGTGACCATCCCACAACTAGTCGTGAGGAACCAAGAATGGTTGCTGGAGTTTGAATCGTAGCTGCAGGATTGGTTGTAAATGAGTCGGCATTGTTTCTACGACCGGTCGAGCAGACTCCAGGGCTGGTCGAAGCTCAACCAAAAAATTTTGAAAATTTGCAACAACTTAGGACTGGTCTTGAAATTTCTTAGACTGGTCGAGCCGGTTCCAGGACTAGTTGAACAATGTCCAGGACTAGTCTTAGAACAGACCAAACACTTATAAAAAGATTTAATTTGAATTATGTATACAAAATGACCTATCCTAAGGTTAAACTAAGGTCATTCATACCTTAAATGTGAAGTATGAACATTGAGTCTTCGTTTCTTAAGATGATGGTTGACCTTTGAAGATTGTGAAGCTTGAGATCTCTGATGTAGCTTGAAGATTGTGAAGCTTGAGATCTCTGATGTAGCTTGAACTTGAGATCTTCTAGAGCTTGGACTTTATCTTGTACTTTTATTCTTGAGTTGTACTTGATCTTGAGTTGTACTTGAGACTTGAACAAGAACTTGTCTTCTGATGTAGCTCTTGAAATATTCTGATTATTAAAGCTTGCAGAAGTAGACAAATAACTTGAACTTGAACTTCTTGAAGTAGATCACCGTTCTTAGCTTGTAGCATTGATGCAGTGACTTGAACATACAAATCAACATGCTACACAAGACAGATTATGTTTTTGGCACCACAAAATTTGACAACCAAAGGGGCAAATAACTATTGCACTTACACCCTTGAGCCTTGGTGGTGGAAGTCAGATGGGCTTAGCTACTGGTAGACCTTTCCTTACTAGATATGAATGGTGAATCGACCATCTCATGTGATTATATGAAGCCCGAGGAATACGGTCGCAACCCGGGATATTAAAAGAAGAGTTAACTCGGCAACCCAACAATTGTTTCCATACCATCACCTAATTAAATGGACCGGTACCATAACTCTGCATCCTTCGGGTCACTAGTCCACAATCTTCGGGAACTACCTGATCAAAGCCGAATTAGCTAGCAAAACAACTTGGATAGTACGGTTCTCTCTAGAATTCTGTTCCCTCCCTTAACGGGAGACTACACAATCTAATCGACAAAAAGAATGCCCTTTCTTCCGGAGTAAGTGGTCCTGTGTCTAACTTGTCTATGTCTATTGTGAAGCGGGGCAAGCAGAAATGAAAATAATTAATCTTGGCATCAGAGGAGATGACATCTTTCACCCAGTCATAGGACCTCTTCGCCATGGTTCTCTTTTGAAAGAACTAGAGGGGAATTTGAGAAGGATGAGCATAAGCTTTCTCTGGAACTTCAAAGGTCCAAGGGAAATATACGCCGAGCCAGCCGATGAAGTAGTGTCATGGCATATAGGCAGAAGTAGAGCCGACGGAGGGACTTTTTATGTGAGAAGTGATATCTCTAAAAGCTCTATAAATTGAACTTAGAGCAGGAGGAGCAAGGGAGTATTTGACCTCTTCGGCCATGGCATCGACTACTACAAATAGTGAGGGGTGGATGACATTTGCTGACTTGGAGCTCTAAAAAACTACTATACTTAGCTAGTAAGCGATAAATGTTGTGAGCTCCTCGTAAAGAGAATATTTGGCGCGCTCTTTTATGTTCTTATGAAGGCCTTCCAGCTCTCGCGAGTGATTACCATTAAACCTGGAAGAAAAGGAGAGGTAGGTGAAACCAAGATTAATAATGTGTATCAAGACATAATAAAAATGCTAATTTGAAAAGATGAAAGGTTACCGAAGAGCCCTGCTAAAATGGGCTAGTCATTGCATAGGATGGATCTTGTGGACATTTGGAAACTTGGACATCTCTTTAAAGAGTTCAGTGGTCGTTTCTGAAATAGATTCGATACGGTCAGGAGAAGAGACAAAGGCTAATTCATCGTTGGAGGGGACAAATTCATCGAAGAATTTTCCAGTTATCGGCAGACCGACAATCCTATGAATATCCTAGAGCCTAATGCTTATTTCACCTTCAGGTAGATGGAAAGAATTGGTGGAAGGGCACTAGTAGTTGAGAAAGGCCTTCAGAATGGAAGACTCCTTACAAAAAGGATGTGATGTCGCTTCAATCGCGGTGTAGATATCTATATTGGATAAGATCTTTGTGTGCTTCGCTAGAACTACTATGGCCCATTCAGAATAATAATTGTGAGGAGTCAAGAGGCCCCTTGTTCTGAATTCTTCAGGACTCCAGATGAGTCGATGTTCACTAAAACGCTATTAGAGTGTCTTATAAAAATGGGTTAGATACAGGCTGTGGGGATCATAAGATGGGTGAGAAAGATCATAGAATGAATATGTAACGCTCGTATCCTAGTCCGTACTATTCCGTCAACTCTCACGATCCTTCTCGGCGAATTCCGGTAACTTGCGACCAATAATCAACGTTTACGCGTGACCCTAAGACATGTCTTATAGATTTGAGTCTGCTTAATCCGAGACTTGTACCATTGTGATTCCCCCATTGCCGCAGTTCCAACGCCGTGACTTGCGCACCGATCCGATACCCAGATCAGGAGATGTGGGCCCGCGTTTATTTTAAAGAAATGCCGCGCATTTATGAAAAGAAGAGAATCTCTATAACCCATCCCACCAATCAATTAAAGTATACAACCCATGCTTTCTTTCTCCTCAAGTCAAGTAACCTACCAAGTTAACTCTCAAGTCAAGTACAACTATCACCTCACATCCATCACCTCTCTCTCTCAACCACCATTTCTCTCTCTTTCTCATCACAAAAAAATTTAAGCAAAAATGGTGGACGTCCAAGCATTTTTAAGGAGAGAAAGTGTGTTTTGTGTGGCCAACTTTCCACCCCAAGATCTATCACCTAGCCCTTCATTTCTCATCATCTTCCATCAAAGAGAGGCACAAGGAGATCGACGTTCCATCGGACCAAAAAGATCGAACGGTGGGTGTTTCTATTAGCCTAGATTTCATTATTTTGATGATGGGCCAAGTGAAGCCTACCGCTTGATGGTATGGATCTCACTTTGGACCCTAAATGTGGCCAATGGCTCACCTTGATTCTCATGATCATTCCATGATGGGGCCATTCTCCATGGACCCCAACATGATGTTTACTTTCTAATTTGAAAAGGGGTCCTCTAGACCTTCCATTTTGATGGAGAAGGAATCTCCACCATTGATTTTGATTTGGTGGACCCACATGTATTGGGACCCACTTGATGTATGATTGAATGCATGAAAAGGAAGGGCCCATAGTGTTGGGGTCCCTCCATCACTCGATCGCTCTCTCTTTCTCTCTCCTTTTTCTCTTGATTTTGGCCCCTTGATGTATGCAATTCATCCTTGTCATCCACCTTCGTGGGACACACTTGATGGATGTGTTGGATCTACATCGTCCAAGTCATGTGGGCCCTACCTTAATGGGGATGGGAAAAACACAAATATCAAATTGATCAAGTGGGCCACGTCCGTGTGGGACCCACTTTGATGGACATTCACACATACAACATCCCTGGACGCTGGACGTGGTCTTGTGAGGTGTGAACCGACAGTGGGTTGTACTCATAGCAGAAGAAAAGGAATAAAATAAAATAAAATATTAGCATGATTTAAGCTTTTGGGGTGGGCTGCTCATGCGGGCCCCATCTTAATGTATTGATCTAATCTACGCCATCCATACCATTCCCCTGCTCATTTTAGGCATTGAGCCAAAAAATGAAGCCAATCTGATTATCTGGTGAGCCATAGCATAGAAAATCGTGATTTCTACCGTTCAAATCTGTTAGGTCCCGTCTTGATGTTTTTACACGCCAAAACATTCCAAATATTGGGCTTATTTGGTTTGTCTTGAGTCCTAGGATGCAATGGATGGAGCGGATCTACCTGATGTGGGCCCCACCTAGGAAAAACCATAAATTTACAAAAAATAAAATAAAAAACAGCAACAATACAGAAGGCATTGTTGCGCTGCTCCAAGAGCCTAGGACGTGGGTCCCAGCCGTGGCCCACACTGTGATGTGTGTAGAACATCAACACCATGCATTTGGTGGCCCCCCTTCTGGCTGTGGGCCACCCCAAAAATCAGCCGTATGTGGAGTCAGGTGGACCACGCTGCAGGCAGTGGTGGGTTGAATGTCTACCATTGAAACCCTATGTGGGTTACAGAAGTTTTGGATCATTATGAAATTTGTTTTTCCTCTTTATCCGGGTCTGTGTGACCTTATTAACAGATTGGACGGAAGATAAATGTCATGGTGGGCCCCATGCACGAGGTATGTGCTATATCTTTACCGTCCACCCATGTGGACCCGACTATGATATATGTTTTGTGTAGCCACGCCGTCCAGACCTTGGACAGTGGGACCCAACATGTTGCATGTGTTGCATCCATACCGTCCAGCCATTTTGAAAGATAATTTTAAGGCTTGAGACTAAAAGAAAAATGAGACAGATCTAGGATCAGGTGGACCATATTATAGGAAACAGTGGGTTTGAACGTCCACCATTAAACCCTTAGGCTTCAAAGCTTGGACCAATATGATATTTGTTTTTCCTCTAAATCCAGGTCTTTGTGACCTTATGAATAGGCTAGATGGGAAATAAACCCTATGATGGGGCCTACTGGATTTTAACCGTAGAAATCATTATCACTACGATTAGATATGGTATGGTCCAGTTGATCTTTTGATATGGTTCATTTTTATACAATACTCTATATTGACCTCTAAAGAATAGATGAGTTGGGCTCGGCCCATTCAACTTAGCTCATTCAACTCGGCCCATTCGACTTAGCCTATTTGATTTAGTCCATCGATTCAGCCCATTTGGTAAGGCCCGATGTGATATATGAGGCCCATGGGTTGAGGCCCAATGAGATGTACAAAAGGCCTATTGTAATGTGTGATTCCACCATGGTTTGTGTAATGATATTTATTGGGGGCCGTGCCTTGGGAGCAATGATGGTTTGACATCTATATTGTAAGATTAATGTTAGTTAAATATCCGCATTGTAACTCTCCCTGGGGCCCATTGATAGGCCCATACTTGCTATGTGTAGGCCATCTAGGTCCATCTTCGTTTTAAGGGTAGTTCATCACCTTATAACATGTTTAGTATAATTTCATGACTCATGCCCATACGCATCATATGTATGCTTGATATGAGTGGTTATTGATCATAGCATATGCCATTGGGCAGACTATTTATGGGACTCACTGATAGGAGTTACCCATATGAGCACGTGGTACGCGCGAGGTTCTTGCATAACTAGACAGTGTGACTCATGCATCTCACATATGTGTGACATGATCATTGTATGCCCTAGTGACATCAGCGTTGTGGCTCCACAGACACATCGTGGATAGGCGTATCGGATACCGAAAATACTTGGTTCTAGCACTGTGGGCACTTAGCATGTCCTTGGATAAAATTTTCATAACCTTTTTGGTACCATGAGATGATCCAACGTCTAGACCGAGTGGATACACGAGCGCAGAACTGTTGAATACCAATAAGCCTCGTCTCTCACTGTGTCATGGTCGGTTGGAAGGGGGTGTGGCCTTATCCGCCCAAGTGAGGGGGTTATAAGCTAGGCTACATTTGGCCAACTCATAAATGAGTCCCTATCAATGAGCTGGGTAGGTATTGACAGACTATTGTCAGGTAGATAGTGTGGTCTCTTCCACTTACTAAGCGGTGTGGCTAGGGAGGCGGCAGTCAGTGTGAAGTGTATTAGACCCCGATGATATCCTAGAGAGAAACTGTACTGATATCTGTACTTGATGAGGACTGCTTGCTTTGCATCTCGAATATGACATTTGGCTACATAGGCCTCGCATTACATGGTCTTAGTATGGCGGATAGCATTCATGCCTTACATCATATTGCTTTAGTATAATTGATAGCATTCATGGACTTACCCGCATATTTCCGTATTACTCTGATATTGTATACTTGACACTCGCCTTGCACACACACTTACATCACCCTCTAAGCTTTTGTAAGCTTATGCGCGACCGTTACGTGTAGGTGTCGTTGGATCGTAGTAGCACTAAGGCAGGAGTCCATATCGGATTATTTTGGAGCGTTTTTATCATCTTGTATTTCCCTTTTCCAAATTGTACTTAAAGTTTTTGATATAATGGTATGTGGTGATGTTGTTTTGTGACTTGGCTATGCTTGTGGTTATACTCCATTATGAAAAAAAATCATCCTGAAAATCCTTCTTGTAGGATCCTCAGATCAGAATCTGGCATATGAGTGTCGGGATCAGAGAATGGGGTACTACAGAAGCTGTCGGCACTGGATTCAACGATCGAGAATTTTGTGAGCCCGTTTTTCGAGTTTGGAGCGTGACAAAAATTGGTATCAGAGTATAACTTGGGAATACCTGAGGATCACATCACATATCTACTATGAACTTAGAATGAATAGGTCCCGAGTCCGAATAACTTAGCGATTTTCCAACATAGACCCTTAACGTTTATGCCTTCGAGAATTCTCAAGGCCGATAGGCCCTTGTTCCTTCTCGTCGGACATGCCTCCTAGAAGAGCAACCCGACGAATCCCACTCCACCACCTGTGACTCCTGCTCTATCACCCGCTACTCCCACTCCACCACCGGATATTCCTGCTTTCCAGCCTGAGGATGCCACTCCTCTACTTAAGACTAGTGCGGATCCAACCGTACCTGTGAGTGCCGCTCAGCTGTAGTAAATGCTATAGGCAATGACTGCTATTCTTTAGGGGCAGAGCAGGCGTCCCACTGTTACGCCAGCTGAGGTAGAGCAGGATCGTGTGAGCTCCCTTCTCAAAGGCTTCCGACAGCATGATCTCCCGTGTTTTCAGGGGGAGTCAGACCCTACTGCAGCAGAGATATGGTGCTCCAAGTGGAGAACATATTCGACACCATGAGATGTACGACCTAACAGCGGGTCCCGTTAGCTGTATTTCTTCTCCAGGGTGAGGCTCAGCATTGGTGGGCATCTGTCGCCCGAGCGGTAGCGGCCGATTTCATGTGAACCTGGGAGGACTTTGTAGACCGGTTTGACCGAAAGTTCTTTCCCAATCATATGCAGCAGCAGCGTGCATTAGAGTTTGAGACTCTAGTCCAGGGGGACATGACTGTATCCCAGTATGAGGTACATTTTGTCTCACTATCGAGGTTCACAACGTACCTTGTTGACGATGAGTGTGGAAGGTCCGTCATTTTGAGAAGGGTTTGCGTCCTTCCCTCATGAGTTGTATGGTCGGATAAATGCTTCCGACATTTGTGCAGATTGTGCAGAGGGCCCAAATCTATGAGCAAATTGGGCGGGTTTACAGAGGGCCCGTGACCAAAGAAGAGACCAGAAGAGGAAGGCGCCCTCCAGTAGCTCCCCGCAGCAGTAGCATCATCTACAACAGTGACGTATGACCAGCCCAGCATTCCGAGCACTAATGACACCCCCAACACCACCTTCGGGACTGTTTTCAGGTACTTATTTTACGTGCGGTAGGACAGAATATCGTAGGCACGAGTGTCCCCATCGCAGCAGCCGAGCAACCGAGGGCACCGTATCAGCCTCCGCCACATCAGCAGCAGCGACCGTAGCACCAGCCTCCACAACCTCCCCTTCAGCAGCAAAGACAGTAGATCAGGCCACCAAAACAGTAGCAGTGACAGCCATAGAGACCTTAAAGGGGACCTACACCTCCCCAGCAGGCCCAGGGAAGATTTATGCCACCCAGCAGGACCCTCAGTCATCAGGAGGGGTCATCAAGGGTACTCTCCTTGTTTCTGCATGCATTGCATGTGTATTATTTGATTTTGGTGCATTGCATTCCTTTGTGGCTGATGATTTTTACCGATCGACCGGTTTGCCGATGGAGTCTGCCCTCGAGGGTTTGTAAGTATCGATGCCCTTGGGAAAGACTGTGGTATTAGACCAATTTTGCTTATCTTAACCAGTTCTGATTGGGGATATCTTTTTGCCTGCCGACCTATTCGTATTGCCGATGTCCGAGTTTGATGTCTCCTGGGTATGGATTGTCTCATCGAGTACCATGCTATATTGGACTACTCTGCAAGGACAGTCACATTCTGTATACCCGGCGTGCCAGAGTTCCAGTTTGTTGCCGAGCCCAGAGGAGTGCATCTTTCCTGTCTGTTGTCGTGTGCCGTTGAGGAGTCAGTTGCTTTGAGTATCGACTAGCTGCCGGTCGTTTGTGGTTTTCTTGATGTGTTCTAGGAGATTCCAGAGTTACCACCTTGTCGGCACACTGAGTTTCAGATTGATCTCGTGCCCGGTACCGCACCTATTTTGAAGGGCCTGTATCGTATGGCACCGTTAGAGTTACAGGAACTACAGAAGCAGTTGGACGAGTTGAGCGAGTTAGACTTTATCCATCCGAGTAGTTCACCGTGGGGAGCACTGGTACTCTTCGTGAAGAAGAATGATGGCTCGTTAAGGTTTTGTGTAGATTACTCTTCCGAGGATAGATGATTTGTTTGATCAGCTACAGGAGGCGCAGTTCTTTTTGAAAATAGACTTGCAGTCCGGTTATCATCAGGTTCAGGTCCGAGATGAGGATATCCCGAAAATAGCCTTCAGGACACGTTATGGTCATTTTGAGTTCCAGGTCATGTCCTTCGGACTGACCCATGCGCTCGCGGTATTCATGCAGTTGATGAACGAGGTCTTCCATCCGTATCTCGACCAGTTTGTTATGGTGTTCATCGACAATATTCTGATATATTCACAGACCCATGAGGAGCATGAGTGGCATCTAGAGATTACCTTGCAGACCCTCCGTGCACACCAGCTTTACGAGAAGTTAGAGAAGTGCGAGTTTTGGCAGGAAGAGGTAAAGTTCCTCGGTCATGTGGTGATGAGGCAGGGTGTCGTAGTGGACCCCTTAAAGATTGATGTCATGCATCTGTGAGACTAGGCCACGAATGCATCCGAGATCCGCAGTTTCCTTGGTTTGGCGGGCTACTACCAACGTTTTATTGAGGGATTCTTTTGTATTGCAACCCCTTTGACTAAGTTAACCCGAAAGGATACCGAGTTTGTTTAGAGTGACACTTGTGAGTAGGTATTTATGGAGCTGAAGGACCGCCTCACGTTCACTCCTGTCCTCACTCTTCCCTTTGGGAGTGATGAATTTGTTGTATTTACCGATGCCTCGCGAGTTGGCTTGGGTGCTGTCCTAATGCAGCACGGGAAGCTGGTGGCTTATAAGTCTCACCAGCTTAAGGTCCACGAGCTGAACTACCCCATGCATGATTTGGAGCTGGCAGCAGTTGTCTTCGCCTTAAAAGTGTGGAGGCACTAACTCTATGAGGTGAGGTTCGAGCTCTTCTCCGACCACAAGACCTTCAAGTATTTGTTCTCTTAGTCCGAGCTAAACATGAGGCAGAGGTGTTGAATGGAACTTCTGAAGGACTATGATTTTGATCTTCAATACCACCCCAGCAAAGCGAACATGGTGGCAGATGCCCTCAGCCGTCAGCCACGAGGCCTAGTGGCGCACACGATGATTCAGGAGTGGAAAATGCTTAAGGATGTGTTAGCATTTGACTTCGAGATCGGCTTGTAGTCTTCTATTCTGCAGTTATCGAGTCTGTCGATTCAACCCTCTCTTGTCACAAGGGTGATCGAGGCTCAGTAGACAGATGAGATTGTGCAGAGTTATCAGGCTGAGGCAGCATGTGAGAGTCAGTCAGATTAGTAGATTGGGTCTGATGGTGGACTTTACTTCAGAGGCCGATTATATGTCCCGGATAATCCTGAGTTGTGCCGAAATCTTATGACCGAGGTACATCGATCGTGGTTCTCTATCCACTCTAGCTCGACGAAGATATATCGCAATATGAGGCGTTAGTATTATTGGTCGGGGATGAAGCACTAGATAGCCAGTTTTGTAGCTGAGTGTGACACATGCCAGCGTGTCAAGGCTAATCATCAGAGACCCCCTGATCTATTGTAGTCGTTGAGCGTCCTGATGTGGAAATGGGAGCACATATCTACCGATTTTGTTATAGATTTACCGAGGACACAGCACGGTTATGACACCATCTGGGTTGTCGTGGACCGTCTGACGAAGTCGGTACATTTTTTTGCTATTCGTGAGACCTGACATGCGGAGCGGATCGCCAAGCTGTTTATTGATGAGATCGTGAGACTGTTCTGTGTTCCTGTCTTGATCATTTCAGATCGAGACCCAAAGTTTATGTCTCAGTTTTGGGGGAGCTTCCAGAGAGCGATGGGGATTAATTTATAGCTCAGCACCACGTATCATCCACAGACCGATGGCCAGACCGAGAGAGTCAACCAGATCCTTGAGGATATGCTTCGGGCCTACGCGATTGATTTCTCGGGTAGTTGGGACGAGAACCTAAGATTGGCTGAGTTCGCATACAACAATAACTATCAGACGACCATTGGCATGGCTCTTTTCGAAGCATTATATGACAGACCATGCAGATCTCTGAATTACTAGACCGAGGTTAGAGAGCGGCATCTCCTAGGTCCCGAGCTTATGCAGCAGACGTCAGAGGTTATCGATATCATCAGGTAAAGAATGCGCACAGCTCAGAGCCGGCAGAAGAGTTTTGCTGATCGTCAGCGTCGTCCTTTAGAGTTTGTCGTTGGAGACTATGTGTATCTTTAGGTCTCAGCTATGAAAGGTGTGGTTTGTTTTAAAGGACAAACTTACCCCGAGATTTATAGGAACTTTCAAGATCACCGGGAGTGTTGGCAATGTGGCCTATCGGCTTGTCTTGCCATCTCAGTTGTCTGGCATCCACAACATTTTTCATGTCTTTATATTGTGAAAGTGTGGGTCAAACATCGTTTCTGTTATTAATTGGCAGCCGTTGCAGGTTCGTGAGGACATTTCTTACATTGAGCAGCCAGTTCATATCCTCAATCGGAAGGAACAAGTCCTCCAGACTAAGGTCACCCTTTGGTGAAAGTCTAGTGGGGTCACCATTCTATTAATGAGGCATCTTTGAAGCATGAGGCTGAGATTCGAGAGCATTATCCCTATCTCTTTGATGATTGATTATATGTTGTATCTTGTAAGCTATCTCCGATTTTATATGGCGATGTTATGTTTCCTCCTTCCGTATGAGTTATGTCTAATTGCAATAATTGTGTAAATTTCGAGGACGAAATTTTTATTAGGTGGGGAGAGCTGTAAGGCCGGTATCCTAGTCCGTACTATTACGTCAACTCTCAAGATTCTTCCAAGAGAATTCTGACAACCTGCAACAAATAATCAACTTTTATGCGCAACCCTAAGTCGTATCGTGAAGGATTTAAGTCAGCTTAATCCGAGACTTATACCATTGTGACCGCCCCGCCACCGCGGTTCCAACGCCGTGACTCGTGCACCGATCCGATACCCAAGTCAGGAGATGTGGGCCCGCATTTATTTCGAAGAAAAGGCCCGCATTTACAAACCTAAGAGAATCTCTATAATTCATCCCATCAATCAATCAATCAATCAAAGTACACAACCCATGCTTTCTTTCTCCCCAAGTCAAGCAACCTAGCAAGTTAACTCCCAAATCAAGTACAACTATCACCTCACATCCATCACCTCTCTCTTACAACCACCATTTCTCTCTCTTTCTCAACACAAAAAAAAAAATTTCAAGCAAAAGTGGTGGATGTCCAAGCAATTCTAATGAGAGAAAGTGTGTTTTGTGTAACCCACTTCTCACCCCAAGATCTATCATCCTACCCCTTTATTTCTCATCATCTTCCATCAAAGAGAGACAGAAGGAGATTGATGTTCCATCGGACCAAGAAGATCGAACAGTGGGTGTTTCTATAGGCCTAGATTTCATTATTTTGATGATGGGCCAAGTGAGGTCTACCGATTGATGATATGGATCTCACTTTAGACCCGAGATGTGGCCGATGACCTACCCTGATTCTCATGATCATTCCATGATGGGGCCATTCTCCATAGACACCATCATGATGTTTACTTTCTAATTTGAAAAGGGGTCATCTAGGCCTTCCATTTTGATGGAGAAGGAATCTCCACCATTGATTTTGATTTGGTGGGCCCACATGTATTGGGACTCACTTGATGTATGATTGAATGAATGAAAAGGGAGGGCCTATAGTGCCAGGGTCCCTCCATCACTCGATCTCTCTCTTTCTCTCTCCCTTTTCTCTTGATTTTGGCCCCTTGATGTATGCAATTCATCCTTGTCATCCACCTTCGTGGGACCCACTTGATGGACGTGTTGGATCTACATCGTCCAAGTCATGTGGGCCCTACCTTAATGGGGATGGGAAAAACACAAATATCAGATTGATCAAGTGGGCCACGTCCGTGTGGGACCCACCTTGATGGACATTCACACATCCAACATCCTTGGATGCTGGACGTGGTCCGGTGAGGTGTGAACCGACAGTGGGTTGTACTCATAGCAGAAGAAAAAGAATAAAATAAAATAAAATATTAGCTTGATTTAAGCTTTTGAGGTGGGCTGCTCAAGTGGGCCCCGCCTTGATGTATTGATCTAATCCACATTATCCATACCATTCCCCTGCTCATTTTAGGCATTGAGCCAAAAAATGAAGCCAATCTGAATTTCTGGCAGGCCATAGCATTGAAAACCGTGATTTCTGCCGTTCAAATCTGTTAGGACCCATCTTGATGTTTCTACACGCCAAAACATGCCAAATATTGGGCTTGTTTGGTCCGTCTTGAGTCCTGGATGCAATGGATGGAGCAGATCTACCTGATGCGGGCCCCACCTACGAAAAACCACAGATTTATAAAAAATAAAATAAAAAATAAATAGCAGCAATGCAGCAGGCGTTGTGGCACTGCTCCAAGAGCCTGGGACGTGGGTCCCAGCTGTAGCCCACATTGTGATGTGTGTAAAACATTAACACCGTGCATTCAGTGGCCCCTCCTTCTGGCTGTGGGCCACCCCAAAAATCAGCCTATGTGGAGTCATGTGGACCACGCTGCAGGCAGTGGTGGGTTGAATGTCTACCATTGAAACATTATGTGGGTTACAGAAGTTTTGGATCATTATGAAATTTATTTTTCCTCTTTATCCGGGTCTGTGTGACCTTATTAACAGATTGTGTAACGTCTCGGAAAAATCTGTACGAAGACCCGAGTACCACCTCAGGCATAAATAACTCAGGACCAAATCCTTTAGAAATTAGATAAAATTAACTAAGTGTTAAACTAGATTAGCTGAGAAATTCGCTTGAATCACTTTAAATATGAACTGCAAGATCCAAAACTTGCAAAATAATCGACACTACATTACCCTATAATCTAGGATCAATCTCATTACCCAGTTGCTCTCGGGAGCATCACAAAACTCTATATCGGACCTGGACCGCACGTCGAAAGTTCGATTACCGCGATTATGACCGCCTTGCTGGGCTTGACAATCATCTTGGAAATCAAGTCCTGACTGTGTCCAGAAATGCACAACTTAAGCCCGGAATGAAGTGTGTGAGAAACGTGAATATTTTTGAAAATAAAATCCAAACTTAAGTAAACTGAGACGTGTCGCTTATGAGCAAAATATAAGGATTCAGACCGTCAGAATCTGACCCAAATACACCCTCGAATCAGGAGTAATTTTCCACACATGTCAGTACACTTATAGCCTTGATCGAGTACCGGTGACCGTTGAACTGAAATCGGTCTGCCATGGTCGATCTGTAAATCCGATCAGACCAAAAACTTATCTCGACTTAGATCCAATGCCATGCTTAAGTCCAACCGCAAGCAGAAAGGGGGCCTCCAGAAGTGCTCCGTTGAGCTGAAACAGATGGATTTTGGCTATAACCTAAGTATACCTTGGCCCTGGGGCCATTTTCATCAGTTTTGGGCCTATATAAGGGCCTTAAACCCTCACTATCTCATCCCATACGAATTTGGAAAACCCTAGGAGAGAAAAGAGAGAGAAAGTGAGAGAGTGAACTGGTGTTTGTACCTGGGATTTGATCTCGTAACTCCACGCACTTAGTCACCCTATCTGTATCACAATTCCGGCATTTCCGACAACTTACTTGGGTAAGAAAACCTAACCCTAATCTGTTTTAGGGTTCCAGATAGTGTAAGTTATGAAATAGCTAACCAACTTCATGCTATAGGTTGTCGATTCGCCGTTGACAAAGACTAAGTGTCTAAAACTAAGTCTGTTACTTGTTTACCAGTGAAAGATGCGGACTATATACGTTTAGGTTATGGTTTTTAAGACTTTCAATGTCGGTTAATGATTTATAACTAACGTGGGTGCCATTTCACATGCCAAATGCGAAGTTTGTTTCACTTTATGTATATACATGAACTATGTTAGTTATAGTGTATATCAAGTGTTTGTTGAAATGTCTGTATCGGTATGAAATTTGGATTTGTCCTTGCCATAATTATCAGTCGTAGATATATGCTTGTTGTATATATGACAACTCTTTGGCGAAAGGATTTGCCCTAATGCATATTATAACTAACCTACGTTATGTATGTTGGAATGTGTAGACTAAGTGTTTGTAAAAATATCTGAATGCACTAGTATTAAGTAAGTTGTACTTTATGTGCGTGTTGAGATATGATTCTCAACTATCTTTACTATTTGTATGATTTCCTCTATGTATTTTATATTTTAGAACCTATTTAGGTATGGAATGCATATGTGTGGATTCATGTTTAAGTTGTATTTCATAAAATGCTCAAATGATTGTATGATTTGAATTATTGATCCATTATTACTTTGATTATCTTATATGAATATTTGTCGTAATTGAATGTGGTTGGGGCTATTATATAGTCCAGGTAATCGGTAACAGGCCTCGACTTGGTGGTTGAAGTTGTTTCGCTACATAGGATGTCATCGACGAATCCGAGCCATACTTGGGTTGTCGATAGTAGTTAGGCCACACGGAGTGCTTACGCACTTCATGTCGATCAACTCAACGTGTGCTCATACTAGTTGAGCTCGTTAAGTAACCCGATTGGCCCGATGTATGTTCACCATGTTTGGACACTACTGCTTGAACCTAAGGTACCAAACTCACCAGTAAAAACTCTGTTAACCTTGGTACCTCGATCCGCTAAGACTCATAAGCCAGACATGGTGGTATGGGACACCATGGTCGAACTGTCGGCCTACGCTGGGGCGACGAGCCTCCCCGTAGTGACCAGTGAGCAATACTAACTCGTGAGCCGAATACGGTGGCATGGGACACTGTATTCGAGTCAATGCCAATCCGATCGGGTGATTTAGAGTGTCACAATTCGAAATCCGAGCTCACAAAATTTTCGATCGCTGAATCTGGCACCGACAGCCTCCGTAAAATCCCATTCTCGGCTTCTAGCGCCTATACTCCAGGTTCCGATCCTAGGATGCTACAAGGAGGATTTTCAACATCAGTTTAATTCATAATAAGTATAACCAAAGGCATAACCCACAACAACAACCAAGTACAATGAGCATAAGGGGAAATACAATGAAGTTTTTGGTTGTTGTTTGTGGGTTATGCCTTTGGTTATGCTTATTATGAATTAAAATGATATTGAAAATCCTTCTTGTAGCATCCCAGGATCGGAACCTGGCGTATGGGCGCTAGGAGCCGAGAATGGGGTTCTACGGAGGCTGTCGACACCGGATTCGGTGATCGAAAATTTTGTGAGCCCGGTTTCTGAATTTGGTGCGTGACAGAAGTTGGTATCAGAGCATAACTCGGGAATAACTAAGGACAACATTACATGTCTGCTATGAGTTTAAGATGATTAAGTCCCAAGTCTGGATAGCTTAATGATCTACTGTTACCGACCCTTAACGTGCGTGCATTTAAGAGTTTTCAAGTTGATAGGCGCCTTTGATCTTCCTGCAGGACATGACACACCAGAGAGTGACCCGATCGACCCCCGCACCACCACCTGAGACTCCCGCACTACCACCAACGATCCCTGCTCCACCACCAGAGATTCCTACTGCCCAACATATGAATGCAGCTCCTCTACTAGAGATTTCTACTACCTAGCCTAGGGATGTAGTTCCTCTACCAGAGACTGGTGCGGATCCAACCGTATCCGTGAGTACTTTCTAGTTACAGTAGATGTTGCACGCTGTGACCGCCGCACTACAGGGGCAGAGTAGGCACCCTGTTGTTTCACTAGAGCAGGCCGAACAGGATCGCGTGAGTGCCCTTCTTCATAAGTTCTGACGACTCGATCCCCCGCGTTTCCAGGATGAACCAAACCCGATGGCAGCCGAGAGATGGCACGCTGATGTGGAGAAGATATTCAATACGATGGGATGCACGACCTAGTGGCGAGTCCGATTAGCCATATTCCTTCTCTATGGTGAGGCTGAGCACTAGTGGACGTCAGTCTCCCGAGCAGTAGATGCCGATTTTGTATGGACTTGGGAGGATTTTGTCAATCGATTTGACCGATAGTATTTTCCTAATCACATCCGACGACAGCGAGCATTGGAGTTCGAGGCCTTGGTGCAGGGCGATATGACAGTGGCTCAGTACGCGGCTCGTTTTGTAGCGCTGTCCAGATTTACACCTTACTTAGTAGACGACGAGGAGTGGAGAGCCCGCCGATTCGAGGACAGTTTGTGTTATGGTCTTCGAGGCCGTGTTATTGGGCATGAGCTCCCGACTTTTGAGGAAGTGGTACAGAAGGCCCAGATTTTTTAGGCTGAGTGGGCCAGTTCTCAATCTGACCGTGGTTAGAGCAGAGACCGGAAGAGGCATGCTCCTTCCGATGACTCACACCATCGTCGACCGTAGCAGCAGAGGCGTACAAGTCGCCCAGCCTTCCGAGCGTCAGCACCACCTTCGAGGCAGTTCACCGACACGTGTTTTGGGTACGGTGCGACCGGGCACCGTATGTGGGAGTGTCCTTGCCCCCAGCAGCAACAGCAGCTGAGAGGTCCATAGCAGCCTTCACCGCAGCAGCAACAGAGACCTCCACCACAGCAATAGTAGAGGCCCCCATAGCAGCAGCGACGACAGCCCCCACCACCGAGACCACCTCAGCCACAGCATCAGCACCAGTCTCTGAGGCCGCAACAGCAGAGGCAACAGTTTCGACTGCCTCAGTGACCCCAGCAGCAGCAGCACGTTCAGAGGGGACAAACACCTCCCCAGTCAGCTCAGGCTAGGTTCTACGTGGCTCAGCAGGATCCGCAGTCATCTGGAGGAGTTATCGAGGGTATGCTTTTAGTCTCTGCATGCGCTGCACGTGTGTTGTTTGATTCTAGTGCATCGTATTTTTTTGTGGCCGAGAATGAGGTTCTATGGAGGCTGTCGATGCAGGATTCAGCGATCGGGAATTTTGTGAGCTCGGTTTTCGAATTTGGGGTGTGACATACCATTTGTAAGGCCCACCCCCACAACACATGATATTGTCCACTTTACCGAAGCTCATGACTTTAAAACGCGTCATGTGGGGTAAGGATACTAGTAGCTCGCCCAGACCCGGTGTTCCCATGGTCCCACCCACACAGCACTTACCCATTCATGATATTATCCAACCCAACTGCCATCAGAGTGCACAGCGGAGGTTTTGCTTAGCGCACAAGGCTAACACGTCATGTCTGTTAAGGGAGGAACCCAACATATAACCACCAAAACTCCAAACAACTCTTCCGATGTGGGACACGTTACGCTACAGTTAACTGCAATAGTAGCTCGCCTAGCACAGTAGCCTGCTAGCCACACAGTAGCTTGCCAGCCACACTTGGGGGCCCGCCCACATGTGTGCTCGTCCACGTGTGCCCGCCCACATGAAGCATAGATCGGGGCGACACAACGAGCCCTTTGTAGTGACCTCGAGCATACTCTGAGACTGTGTTGAGGTGACAAACCTTTTCGTAGCAACTAAAGTATAAACTAGGCATGCATTGATCAAGTGACGAGCCCTTTACAGTGACCTAGAACTGCAACTTTGTATAAGATTTATTAGGACTGACGACCCTAGAATGGATCATTATTTAGGTGTTGATATAAGGGAGGTTCCTTAGTTTTCCAATCCTGTTGTATGAAAAAGACTAATAAGAACTTAGTAATCATGCTCATGCACCGCACTGCATGTGCCGTTTGACGTTGAGTAGAGAGCACTGAGGAAGTGATTAACACGTGCGACCATTAGATGAAGATCACAGAGGGAGTGCAGGCGAGGGTATGCATCTTATATATATACCATTCCTGCATTAATCAGAGTACTTAGGGATGTTTGATTATATTGTTTTATCATTACTGCTTGACTAAATTTATAATATATTAATCTTTACTTTATTATTCCACTGAGTTGATCACTCACTCCCATGTTACGGGATGGTGTATTAAACACCAACCAGACTTTGTCTTAGTTGCAGATGGAGACCCGGCTGATGAGGCGGAACCAGACTTCATAGACGATGAGGGTACTTTCTCATATATGTAGTACTCAGGTGGGTTTATATAAACCGTTCTGATCGACGGGGCTTCAGGGTTATATTCGGAGTGGATTATCACATTTTTGGACATTTTGTATTTTGAAACAATACTTGTAATTATTGACCTGACAATGCATACATACTTTGGGGACCTATACTGGTTTAAAAAGCATATCCGTTTTAGTCTTCCACTTGCATATTACAATTGTCCCTGGATTATGTTTTGTTAATTTGGCTTAATCTCATTCATGTTTTATGCACTAATACAGACAACATACAATCATCATTAAATATGTTGCATAAGTGATGTATTGAAACTCAGGAGTTGAGTTTCTACTCGACCCCCAATTTTTAGGGCATTACAGATTGGATGGAAGATAAACATCATGGTGGGCCCCACGCACAAGGTATGTGCTATATCTTTACCGTCCACCCATGTGGACCCTACTATGATGTATGTTTTGTGTAGCTACGCCATCCAGACCTTGGACGGTGGGACCCATCATGATGCATGTGTTGCATCCATACCGTTCAACCATTTTGAAAGATAATTTTAAGGCTTGAGACTAAAAGAAAAATGAGACAGATCTAAGATCAGATGGACTTAAACCCTTGGGCTTCAAAGCTTGGACCAATATGATATTTGTTTTACCTCTAAATCTAGGTCTTTGTGACCTTAAATAGATTAGATGGGAAATAAACCCTATGATGGGGCCCACTGGAATTTAACCGTAGAAATCATTATCACTACGGTTAGATATGGTATGGTCTAGTTGATCTTTTGATATGGTTCATTTTTATACAATACTCTATATTGACCTCTAAAGAATAGATGAGTTGGGTTCGGCCCATTCAACTTGGCTCATTCAACTCGGCCCTTTCGACTTAGCCTATTTGATTTGGCCCATCGATTCGGCCCATTTGGTAAGGCCCGATGTGATATATGAGGCCCATGGGTTGAGGCCCAATGGGATGTACATAAGGCCCATTGCAATGCGTGATTCCACCATGGTTTGTGTAATGATATTTATTAGGGGTCATGCCTTGAGAGCAATGATGGTTTGACGTCCACATTGTAAGATTAATGTTGGTTAAATGTCCGCATTGTAACTCTCCCTAGGGCCCATTGATAGGCCCATACTTGCTGTGTGTAGGCCATTTAAGCCTATCTTCGTTGTGAGGATAGTTCATCACCTTATAACATGCTTAATATAATTCCATGACTCATGCCCATACGCATCATATGTATGCTTGATATGAGTGGTGACTGATCATAACATATGCCATTGGGCAAACTATTTATAGGACTCACTGATAGGAGTTACCCATATAGTGCGTGGAACGCGCAAGTTTGCTGCATGACTGGATAGTGTGACTCATGCATCTCGCATATGTGTGACATGATCGTTGTATGCCCTAGTGACATCAGGGTCATGGCTCCACAGGCACATCGTGGATGGAATATCGGATATCGAAAATACTTGGCTCTAGTACCGTGGGCACTTAGGATGTCCTTGGGTAAAAGTCTCAAAACCTTTTTGGTACCAGGAGATGCTCTAACGTCTAGACCGAGTTGATACACAAGCGCAGGAGTGCCAAATACCAGTAGGTCACGTCTCCCATTGTATCGTGGTGGGTTGGAAGGGGGTGTGGCCTTATTCGCTTGAGTGAGAGGGTTGTAAGCTAGGCTGAGTTTGACCAGCTCGCAAATGAGTCCATTATCGACGAGCCGGGTAGGTATTGGTAGAGTATTGTTAGGTTGATAGTGTGGTCTCTTCCACTTACTGGGCTGTGCGGTTAGGGAGGCGGCAGTCAGTGTATTAGACCCCAATGATATCCCAGAGAGAAACTGTACTGATATGTGTACTTGATGAGGACTGGCATGCTTGCTTTGCATCGCGCATATGACATTTGGCTACATAGGCCTCGCATCGCATGGTCTTAGTATGTCCGATAGCATTCATGCCTTGCATCACATAGCTTTGGTATAACTGATAACATTTGTGGACTTACCCACATATTTTTGCATTACTCTGATATTGTATACTTGGCACTCGCCTTATGCACACACTTACACCACCCTCTAAGATTTTGTAAGCTTATACACCACTGTTGTGTGTAGGCGTCATTGGATCACAACAGCACTGAGGCAAGAGTGTATATCGGATTATTTTGGAGCTTTTTGATCACCTTGTATTTCCCTTTTCCGCATTGTACTTAAAGTTTTTGATATAGTGGATATGTGGTGATGTTGTTTTGTGACTTAGTTATGCTTGTGGTTATGCTCTATTACAAAAAAAAAAAATTTCATCCTGAAAATCCTCCTTGTAAGATCTCATGATCGGAATCTGTCATATGAGTGCCATGTTCGGCAATCAGAAATTTTATGAACACATTTTTCGAGTTTGGGACATGACAGAATATCACCGATTTGCTGTCTTGGTTTTGTCGGCTGCAGAATGCCTTCTAGTAATCTTGGTTCTCTGAATGACCAAGACTCTGTATAAGCTAGCCTCTCTCCGTCCATCTGATCCTTAGGCTCGTAGTTCAAAATGGAATGGTGACGATGGAGGCTGATTGGAATCACCATGATACCTTGCTTATAAGGGTTGTCAAATTTTATGACACCCTTAATCGCGCGAATTGACTCCCAAGAGTTTTACAACTTCTTTCGGTTGTGCTCCTCAATTTTCTCTTGAAACTCTTGAGCCTTGTTCCAGCGAGTCTTCTTCGGTCAGGAAGGGGGTGGACTGTCTTCCCTGATAGGAGGTTTCTGGCTAATGGTTTGGTGATGCGCTATTAATTTTAGCCATTCCTCCCAGTCATATTCACGACCATGCTTAGGAGGTCTTTCAATATTGCCCATGACAATGGCTCTATGGATGGGAAATGGAAGCGTGTTGATGCGTTCGGTGAAGTCGAAAGTAGGAAGCACCGGCTCCTTGAAGTAGGTAGGGCGCTTATCAGTTTTCTTAAAGTGCTTGCGCTGGGACTGGATAGGGGATGATGGAGATTCTGTAACTTGAAAAGGTGCAGGGTTTGGTAATTCTTTGTGAGAAGGATGTTCAGTGGGAGGACTGATGGGAATAAAAGTTATTTTCATGCCGGCCATAGTGGAAAAGTGCAAGTTTTAGAGTTTCAAGTTCAGAAAATCGGCTAAGTCTAAAAAAATCGGCTAAGAGTCAGTTGAGCAGGTCATGTAACCAATATCTCGTTGCGTGGGCAGCGCAATGCAATTCTGACTTGCGCGAACAGAAAGTCGGTTGCGTGGGTCGCGCAACCAATGTTCGTTGTGCGAGGAGGAAAAGTGAAACAGAGCTTCACTGCAAAGAATGGAAATAAAGAAATGAGTTAGGACCAACTATTTATAGAAAATTGGGCCGAGTACGGTGCTCGGGTGGCCGTTGCGCTGGTAGCGCAACACGTTCAAGATTCAGAAATTGAACATGATTGATCCTAATTCTTTGATTCCAATAAACAAAGAAAGGATCAAGGGGGCATCTATTGGAGCATAAAAATAATGAAGAAAGATTGAAAGGGTAGAAGATCAAAAGAGAATTAGAGAAATGAGAAAGAAAGAAGAAAATTAAATATCATAGTCAGTGGTTGTGCGGGTCACGCAATCGACTTCTTCCATTGTGCGGGTCGCGCAACCAAGATCAGAGGCAACTTATTATGGATAGTCAGCTTTGATGCAAGGTGGGGCCCCATGGCACAAAGATCGAGGGTTCAAATGTGTGAAGGCCTATAAATTTCCCACTCCCACTCTCATTTGAGAGGAAGAAGAATTTCGGAAGAAGAGCAGAGCTCTAGAGGAAGATCGAAGGTGAGAGAGAGCTATGGCAAGTTGGTTACGTGGGCGGCGCAACCAGGCTGTTATACAGCCAGTAATGAAGGGGCTGAGGTGTTGTCGAAATCGCCAAGTTCGATCTTTATCGCTTCAAGCTCTCCTTTTGCATAAGGGACAAGCTCAAAATAAAAGGAAAGATCAAATGATCAAACCCGTACAACATTCCTCCAAGGAGATGACCGAAGCACAGGTTGAAATGCTGCCAAATTTGAGATTCGATATTCGAACTTTGTCAATTTATGTATTTCAAATGATCTGTCTTAGAATCAAGGGATATTAGAGGATGTAAATGAACTCAGTATTATTAATACAATGATTGTTCTATGTATTCTTTCTTTGTTATGTTCTAATAAGATAATTCCCTAAATCAAATGCATTTGTTACTTGTTCGAAATAATTTTAATTCCGATTTATAATTGCTATTTTGCCTTATGATTACATGTGTTAATTGTTGAAATTGATATGCAAGATACAATGCTTGATAATTATCCTGCGTACTTTCTCATACTTGTGGATCGCTTATGGAACTTAAACTAGTACATCAGTGGGAAACCACCACTTATAGATGTGCACCCATACTTGGGATGTAACTTGACTAATAGTGTTTATAATGTGCCTTCGATCTAGTGGTTACTTGAATGATGGACAATGATGCGGGCCTACCACCCATGGGTTGCTAGGTCTAAAACGGTTTTTAAGGATGATCCTTATCGCATGGTTTTGAAAATGGCCCTATGTAGCTTAGTTTTAATAATTGCCCTATGTGGCCTAGTTTTGATATTCGCCCTACGTGGTTTTGTTTTGGTATTTTTCCTATATGGATTCGATGTTTATTTTGTGCAACCATGCGATGGTTAACCCCATATACAGTAATATGATTGGCCACTAGTCGACGGGTTTCCATTAAACATCCTAAGGTGGTAGTCGCATGAGTCGGGGATGATGGTATAGGACCTATGCCCGAGCTGTCGGCCTACGCTGGTGACGATCCCTCGTAATGACTTTGAGCTTATTTAAATTGGCTGATTATAATTGAACTAATAATGGTTTGGCTAATCATGTATACATGGCACGAACCAGCGTCTATCACTATCGTATGTGATGTACATATTCTGTCCGACTAGATGATCATTCCTAGGTCGATGATTGCATGGGTGACGATTCCACTGTCCGCACGGATGAGCATCCTCGGGGCAATGATTGCATTTACGCATCCATGCATCTAATAAGACCTGCATTATGTATTGTTTTGTATACTTTATTTTATAACTATACTTATCTAATACGGCGTTGTATAATCTTGAGGGGAATTCACACTGAGTTAGCAACTCATCCATAAAAAATATAACCATACAGGTGTCCTAGACGACATTCATGTTCATGTTGATGAGAAGCAGGCTATGGTCGATAAGAGTGCATGATTGTATTTGTTAAGGGTTGTTACAGGATTTCACAACTCAAGATTATTATAAATTTACTTTGTTTCACATGTAATATGATTTCATTTTGTAACTGCCAGAATAGGGATATTGGTTTGTATAAGTCATTATGGGCAGCTCTTATATATTTAAATGATAATGCAAACTTTCCTTTATGTTCGATTTGTCCATACTATGCTAATCTGCTTACTCTGAAAGAAAAGAATATATATATATATATATATATATATATAGGGAAAAGGTACAATGAGCTCGAGCGCACGAGTCCGTCCCATGAGATCGATCTGTGTGGGCCCCACCGTGATGCGTTTCAAACATCTACCCCATTAGTTAGACGCACCATTCCATCGTGGGCCTAAGTCTCAAAAATCAAGTCAATCCGTGGCTTGTGTGGGCCACACCACATACAGAAGTGCAGAGGGGTCGTGCACCATTAAAACATTCATAACCATTTTTGCGGGCCCACCGAGATGTGGTTTGCAAATCCAGCCCATCCATTATGTGTGTCCCACTTGAATGAGGGTTCGATCAAGTTTCAATTTGGCATGAAAACTTAGGTGGGCCCCACCAAGTGCTTTTATATGTTTTAACGATGTTTCTTCACATAATTTTAGATGGTATGGCCACTTGAGTTCCGTATTATACTACTGATTTTTGGGATATCCCATAATTTAAAGGGGAGCCATCAAATGCACAATGTTGATGGTCAAAACACATCACGATGGGGCCCACACAAACTGCTTATCGTACGCTCGAGCTCATTGGAGCTTTTCGTACATATATAAAATATATATATATATATATATATATATATATATATATATATATATATATATATATATATAGCTCTTTATAAGTTAACACTCGAGTTTTTGGAAAACGGGTCATATACTTGGGTCCTGAAAACACGGGGCGTTACAGGTGTTTGGACGGGTCGTAGTCTAGACCTTTTGAACCCCATCTTATCGAACGTGGTAGTGAACAGGATGTCATCCGAGCTGCCACTATCAACCGGTATCCTATGTACCTTGTATTTGGCCACGGTCATAGTGACTACCAGGGCATCATCATACAAATGATGAATTCCTTGGGCATCTTCTTTGGTGAAGGTGAGGCTGCATGAGTTCAGCCATGGTTCCTTAATAGATCTACCATTAAGGTAAACATGATACTCTCTTTCACTTTTGGTCGTGTTTCATGCGCGGGCTCAGGGTGCCCGATTTGAGTCTCCACCTCTGGAGAGTTCGCCAAAAATGGTGCATATTTCGCTTGTCGCTTCGTTTTCAATTTTCTCATCACATTGATTTGGCTGCCTAGTCAGTCGATCTTCCCTTTCCTTGTCAACGAATTCACGTAAATGTCCCTTCTGAATAAGGGACTTGATTTCTTCATTAAGGTCAAAATACTCAGCCATGTTATGACCATGATCTTGATGAAAGTGACAATACTTCTTCTTATCTCTCTTTTTAGAGTCAGCCTTCATCATGCTTGGCAATCTCAAGATCCTTTTATCTCATACTTCTATAAGCACAAGTTCCGACATGGTATTTAAGGGAGTGTACCTATAGAAGCGGCTTTCCGAACGTAAGTCGGGTCGCTGGCTGTTGCTCTGGTCATTTTCATTTTTTCTCCTGTAGTTTGCAATAGGCAACTCTCTCTTTTCCTTTCTCTTCCGGTCTCTTGCTGAGCTACTTTCACCTCAAGCAGCCCTTCGTGCGCTGGACAACTCCTCTGCATTTAAATACTTATGAGCTCAGTTGAGTAGGTAATGCAAGAGTAGTTGGAAGATTCTTCCCAATTGAGAAAAGGAATTTCCCCTGTTTGAGGTCGACCGTCATGGTGGTAAGAGCTATCTGATTGAATCCATTTGAACAACTTCAATTATGAAGCGCATAATGTAGTCTCTTAAAAGCTCATCCTCTCTTTATGTTATCGTGAGAAGATGAGTCATAAGCTTCCTCGTGTCCTTTTCGCCAATGAACTGAGTAATGAAGGCCTTACTAATCTAGATGAATCAGCTGATGGATTTGGGCTTCTGGTGTTTATACCATTTCCATGTGACCCTTGTGAATGGAAAATGCCCTACACATTACAGGTTTGAAAGCATCGTGGAGTTTCATCCATGCTCAAAAGGACTCTAGATGGTTGAGCGGATCCCCTGACCCTAAGTATAGAGTTATCTAGGGCATTTGAAATCTGGATGGTAACTGGGACTTTATAATGTCATTCATGGATAGAGGCTCAGTTTACTCGAATAAGGCATCTTAATGCGGGGGGCCTTGGCACCCCCCCCAACTTGGATTTCTTTTATGGGGGACCTCATTATCTCCGTAACTTTTAGGGTTTTTCCTCAAGCTTGCCTTCTCTTCTCCAATGTATGTTGCAAATCTAACTCAGCGAGCTTAATAGTTCCCAAAGTTTACGTAAGGATGCACTTGCTTCTCGTTGGCCGATCTTTTGCTATGTATGATTTGGGAGGCACAAGCGGGGGATGAGATTGGCCAATCGCTGCTCACAACTCTATGTTTTGGTCATCGAGGAGAGGATGTTGTTTCTTCAGTATTCTCATAATACGGTCGATGTTGCTGGTCAGAACTTCGACTTGATTTTCCAAATAGACGAGCCGACTTCTCTTATTCCGGGATCTCTATGCCATCACCAGCGAAGGAGGGTCGGGCTGGGGGCCTCACCGTGAAGCCTGAGTGTTTTCAGGCAGTTCTGTCGATATTGGCTCGGTGACAGTGGCTAATATTCTTCTTCTTCCCTTACCCATTAAGATGGGAGAGGTATAAGGGTGGTCAAGCTCGCTTGGTGGTGTGTGTGTGGTGTGATTTAATGGCTTTGTAGAAGGGCAGTTAGGCTCGCCATTGTTGGGGAGAACTTTTAATGGTTTTTTTTTTTTTTTTTTTTTTTTTTTTTTTTTTGTCATTTCCACTGACAGTGCCAAATTGTTATCACTGGAATTTGATTAAACCCCCGTAGCTCCACCTGTAGGCCGCCGAATTCCTGTACAAATGGAAAAATGATGGACAATGCATGTTGCAATCTAGAGTAGATGTGGGGGCGCTGGTTATGGCCGGGGATCCTGCGATGCCCAAGTTAACCAATCTAGAGTAGATGTGGCTAGAGCAAAGATTTTTGTGTGTACCTTTTATCCATGGTGGGATGGTACATTTATAGGTTTTCTAGGTAGTCTGTGTATCTTAGTAGATCTGTTAGATCCACTGGAAGAGCTCGTATTATAATAGGAATTCGCTCTTGAGAATATCTCACATTCTGCCTCGATTAGTGTGATTTTTGGCTAGGATCTCATCGGATCAATCGTGCTATTATACGATGTGAAATTCTCTCTAAATATATCTATATCTGAAGTTGAGGTCAATTAAACAGCTTGGTCGAGAATATCATATTAGTTGATGAATCTTATTACCAAGTTTTGAGCTTGACCAAGCTTAGCTCGGTAAACAGGTCCTTTATCGGACCCCAGCTCAGCTTCTCCAATGGTGGACACATCGATGGCTCATAAAGATTTCTCCGCCAATTATTTGCCATGTGTCTGGTATAGTTGGTATGGTTGGTCAATACAATTTTCCCCGTAATAAATACCATTGTATCTTGTGGGCCCCTATTAAATTATATAAATATCATTGAATCTTGTGTGCCCACCTATTCAGTCCTTAGCGGACAGCTGGAATAAATTATGCTAATGCCAACAAATCCAAATACGACTATACGCATGAGAAGTTTTCATTGCTCATCACGATGAGTTCCACCGGGAAGACTTTGGTGCCAAGGACTCGAATTCGTTGGTAACCTCACCAGTAGGTCGGTACTGGTCGGGGCTGTCGGACCGACCATGATTTATGTGTTTTATCCTCGCCGTTCATTTATTTTTTCCGCATATTCAAATCTCAGGTCAGCCACATCATAAGAAATCAGACGCCCACCATTAAAAACTTCCAAACTCATTGTGATATTTATTAGCTGTCCAACCTGTTGATTAGGTCACACAAACCTGATTGAAGGGCAACCACAAATATCAGCTTGATCCAAAATTTGTGGCCCCAGGAAATTTTTAACGGTGGGCATACAATTACTGTTTCTATGGTGTGGTCGTACTGAGATTTGGATCTGCTTCGTTTTGGGCTCCTGACGTAAAATGAGTTGGCAAAATGGATGGACGGCGTGGATGAAACACATACATCATGGTGGGTCCCACAGAACACCAACCTCGATACTGGAGGACCACAATCGAATTCGAGTCCGATACCAAGGCCATCCAAAGCAGACCCCATCAAATGAACGGTTCAGATCTTGTACGCGCATTGGCGTGTACCCGAAAGTGGACGAACGATCTGACATAAAGATGACAAAACAACCGTGTACATGTGGACCGTTTACAGCGACCGGAATGGAAAAACAGACGAAGACCGTATTATTTCAACTTTCACGTTTTGGAAGTACGTGGCCCCCGTCTGACAACATGTTAAAAACACCGGCCCTGATTTTATTCAAGTGAAGTCTATGGCTTAATGATCCAGACGGTTGAAATGGTGGACCAGACCGTTCATGGACAGTCTCCCACAAGTCTCCTAGACTAGAAGATCTTAGTCCTCCAATCTTTGACCTTTCAGCGAATATGGGACCTAACGATATAAGTTCTAGTACTATCCATTGGGTATTTTTTCAAGGAATGGTCCATCCACAGTCATGTTCACCTGATCAACGTTCTAGATTGACAGAATTGGACCCCACATGTAGAATCTCAGACTCCAAAGTATCTTTTACACATACTCTATAGCAGTATCATACAATTTACGAGACACGGGGGATGTTACGGAATAGCTGGTATGGAAGACTGAATAGAAAATTCTTCATGGTACATGTGAAAGAGTAATTTACCACCGTCAATCTAGTTACTCCGAGGGTATGTTTGGCTTGGTGTAATTACATAAATTCACGTAATTTTTCTCGAATCAGAGTTAAATGCATACATCAAACAGTAGCACATGAGTTTGAAACTGAAGAGGAATTGCCCTTGATAGATCTCATGATAATTCGAAGCCAAAGCTTGGTGGGCCCACCATAATATATGTGTTATATCCACTCCATCCATTCATTAGTACAGGTCAATTTATGATATGGGCTCAAAGATCAAGTGGACTACACTACATAAAATAATGCTAAAAAATGAAGTAGATTCAAAGATCGAGTGGACCACACTACATAAAATAATGGAGACTGAACACTAACCATTTAAATGTTCTTCCTATAGTGTGGTACACTTGAGCTTTGGATCTGTCGCATTTTTGGATGCACACCTTAAAATGAACTGGCCAAATGAATGTACAGCATGGATAAAACATGTACATCAGGGTGGGATCCATAGAGTTCATCTCATTTCCGTACCTAAAAATTGCAGTCGTCAGTGTCATGTAGCATCCCTTCCGTCACAAATTCCTGTAGTATGCTTGAAAACCGTAAAATACACTACAATTCTGTTAGTAGATGATGGTTTAAAACAACAAATGAATTAGATGATCTCATCCATCTTATGAGTGGCCGTTAAATTGATACTATAACACAGAAAATGTACCACATAGTATTGGGGGAGGAAATTAATAGAAAGGTGTTGCACAGCATGCCAACAACGCAGTGAACTGAGATCCAATCTCAAGTCTCACCCACAAACGATAAACGAGAAGAAATATAAACTAGAAACATATCAAATTAATCCAAACAAACAATATGAGAAGATATACGTGGAAAAACCTCAAACTAGGGTAAAAAACCACGGATGCAAACTTCCACTATGAAGAATAACGAAGATTACAAGGCAATATACTAACCTCTCCCTTGAAAATATAGAGAAAATCCTTTGCCCACACCTTAGAATAACTCTCCAATATTCACCTTAACACTAGAATAACCCTAGAAACACCTATTATAGTTTAGGCAACTTCCTTTTCACACCCTTGTGAAAGGCGACTGAAAAATCCGCAGCCTATATCAAATTTTGAAACGAATCTGCGTAACCACGACCGGTCGAGCAGACTGCACGATCGGTCGAGAGGACCCAACGACCGGTCGTGCCAAGGCCACTACCGGTCGAGAACTTCGGAACCCAAAATTGATGCTCGATGGACTTTAAGTCGAGGCAGTCCACGACTGGTCATGACCGGTCGAGTGGGCTCCACGACCGGTCGAGCAGGGACCACGACTGGTCGTGCACGGCTCCAGATGTGGTTTCACTTCTCAACAATCTCCCACTTGGAGACACATTGCCATAAATCTTTGTTTACCCATCTTCAAGCTTGAAAATCAATCAAAGATGAATAGAGCTTCAGCTTCTCCCGTGTGACCGCCTTGGTCAGCATATCCGCAGGATTCTCACTTGTATGAATCTTCTCTAGAGCAATCGATCCATCTTCCAATAACGAACGTATGAAGTGATATCTGATGGCAATATGCTTGGTCTTTGAATGAAAGGCTAAATTCTTAGCCAAGTATATTGCACTCTGACTATCACTGTACAACTTACAATTTGTTTGCTTCTTCCCCAACTCTTCCATAAAACCTTGCATCCACACCATCTCCTTACACGCTTCTGTAGCCGCAACATATTCTCCGTCGTATTGATATATACTATCTTCTGTAACTGAGAAACCCAACCAACTGCAGCACTACTTAGAGTAAAAATATAACCTATAGTGCTTCTTCTGCTGTCGATATCTCCTACCAAATTTGAATCCACGTACCCTTGTAACTTGATTTCTGATCCACTATAACACAGCCTTACATCCTTAGTACCTACCAGGTATCTAAGGATCCACTTCACACCTTCCCAATGTTCCTTCTCAGAGTTGTTTATGAACCTGCTAACAACTCTCACTGCTTGAGCAATATTTGGCCTCGTGATCACCATAGCATACATGAGACTCCCAATAGCTGACGCATATGGGACTTTATCCATGTAATCTCATTCCTCCTGTATCTTTGCATCTTGCTCCTTAGATAGCTTGAAGTGGTTGGCTAATGGAGTGCTAACCGGCTTAGCACTTCTCATATTGAATCGATCAAGTACCTTGGCTATGTACTCTGCCTATGACAAAACCAGTTTCTTATTTTCCCTGTCACGCTTTATCCTCATACCTAGGATTTATTTTGCAGCTCCCAAATCCTTCATGGCAAATTCTCTAGACAGCTGTCTTTTGAGATCTGAAATGTCCTTCATGATTGAACCGACCACAAGCATGTCATCAACGTACAGAAGAAAGATGATGTATGACGTATCAAACTTCTTCAAATAGCGACAGTGGTCAGCGTGACATCTCCTGTAACCGTTTCCCGACATGAAACTGTCGAACTTGTACCTGCTTTGGGGTCTACTTCAGGCCATATAGACTCTTCTTCAGTCTACACACCTCGTTCTCCATTCCTGGTGCCACGTATCCTGTCGGTTGATGCATATATATCTCTTCTTCAAGATCCCCATGAAGAAAGGTTGTCTTAACATCTAGTTGCTCTAGGTGTAAGTCTTCTTTAGCCACTATACTCAAGACCATGCAAATCATAGACATTTTCACCACAAATGAAAATATTTCAGTGAAATTGATACCTGCCTTTTATTAAACCCTTTTACAACCAATCTAGCCTTGTACCGTTTCGAACCATCGTGCTCCTCCTTCAGTTTGTAAACTCACTTGTTATGAAGAGCTTTCTTACCCTTGGGTAGAGTGATTAGTTCCCATGTACGATTAGACTCAAGAGAGTCCATCTCATCATCATAGCTTGTTCCCACTTAACCCGTGTATCTGACTGTAATGCCTCTTCAAAACACTCTGGTTCACCATTATCTGTCAGCAGTAGATAATGTAAGGAGGGTGATTATCAGACCGTGGGTCTCCTCTCCCGAGTAGACCTCCTCACAACCGATGTCTGTGAATCTGCCTCATAATGCCCCTATGCATGATCATCCTGTGACGTTGTAACACCCGTGTCCGGTAACTCTTCCAACTCTACGAATTCTTTCTTTTGGCCTTATTTTCCTACACACTATCCTTATGCATACTTTTTCACTGAAGACTACGTCCTAGCTTCTGTTAATTTTTCTATTTTTTGTATCCCAAAACTTGTAGCTAAAATCATGCTGCCCATAGCCTATAAACGTGCACCTCCTGGACTTCACATCCTACTTGTTTTTGTGCTTTGTATTAATGTGAACATATAAAGTGCAACCGAACACTCTGAGATGTGCAAGGTTCACTTCTTGCTCAGTCTACGTTTCTTCTAGTAGCCCACCATCCAATGGTGCTGAGGGACTTCTATTGATGAGATATGCGGCGGTATTCACAGCGCCTGCCCAAAAGATCTTGGCAACCCTGCATGTAACCTCATGCTCTTGGCGTGCTCAAGGATGGTCCTGTTAATGCGCTCAACCAAACCATTCTGTTGCGTTGTCCCTGAAATCAATTTCTGATGTTTAATTCCATTTGCTGCACAATACTCCTCAAATTTCTTATCACAGTATTCTCTCCCATTAATCAGATCTGAGATATTTTACTGTTTTACCTGTCTCATTTCTACCATAACTTTTCACTTCTTAAATACATCAAATACATCAGATTTATATTTTAAGAAATAGACCCACAGTTTTCTACTAGCATCATCAATAAAGGAAACAAAATAACGTAAGCCACCAAGAAATAATATTTGTGCCAGTCCCCACACATCAGTGTGTACAAGCTCCAACAGATGTGTCTTTGGAGCACGTCCCATCTTCTTGAAGCTTACCCTCTTCTGCTCTCCATACATGCAGTCCTTGCAGAATTTCAAGTCAATAGACTTCAGCTTTGGTAGCTTCTCTTTTAACAATAGCACTTTCATCCATTTCTCACTCATATGTCCCAACCTCTAATGCCATAACTACCCATTCACTCTAGTTGATGTGATTGCGAGTGAATTATAAGATCCTGAAGTCACGTATAAAGTACCTTCCTTCTTGCCTCGAGATATCACCAAGGCACCTTTTATAAACTTCCGGGAATCACTGGTGAAGGTCATCATATAACTGGTATCGGCCAACTGCCCCACTGAGATCAAGTTACGTTTTAAACTCGATACATGTTGGTTCCGTATTTTTAATTTATATGAACGTCTCCCTTTCCAACAATACTGCGTGACTCATCTTCACCCAGGTAAACTCTCCCAAAGTCACCTGAAACATAATCACGTAAAACTTTCTTACATGAAGTGGTATGAAATGAAGCACCCGAGTTTATAACCCAAGACTCATTCCTTGCATCAAGAGACAAGATCAACGCCTTTGTGTCACTCTCCTCAGATAGATTCACTGAATCCTTCTTGTTTCTTGAGTGCCCTGCAATCACGTTTCATATGTCCTTTCTTGCCGCAATTCCAACACCTGTCTTTATCTTTCAGTCCCTTGGACTTCTTCCTTGACTTAGAACACCCGTGTTTATTGCCTCTTTTGTTCAGTGATCTTCCTCTTCCTTCAACGTTTAGAGCATTCCCTGAATCCCTTGAAACTCCTGATACCTTTCTTCTAGATTCTTCGCTGAGAATTAGACCGACCACATCATCAAGTTTTAGCTTTGTCGACCCTGAGAAATTGTTCACAGCAATCACCAAACCATCCCAACTGTCTGGCAAACTGGACAAGATCAATAACTCCCTGACCTCATCCTCAAAAATAATGCCAACGGATTCCAACTGGATCGTGATTGTATTGAACTCGTTTAGATGTTCAGCCACGCTCCCACCATTTGACATCTTCATGTTGAATAGTTGTTTCATAAGATGAACCTTGTTAGACACTAAAGGTTTTTCATACATGGTGGCTAGAGCTTCCATTAATTCTTTTCTAGTTTTCATCTTGGATATGTTGAAGGCGACGCTCTTAGACAAATAGAATCGATCGTTCCTAAAGCCTTCCTATTTAGTAAAAATCATTCATCATCTATCATCTTTTCTGGTTTCTTCTCTTTTCCTCCTAGAGGAATATAGAGGTCCTTTTGATACAGATAATCTTCCATCTGCATCTTCCAGAAGGCAAAGTTTAAACTATCAAACTTCTCAATTCTAGTTTTTCCTTCTTCCATCATCGCTTCCAATAGAACTAAACCAATAACTTTGATACCAGTTATTGCGCAGCACGCCAACAATGCAATGAATCGAGATCCAATCTCAAGTCTCACCCACAAATGATAAACAAGAAGAAATATAAACTAGAAACAGATCAAAGCAATCCAAACAAACCACAAGACAATATATACGTGGAAAAACTCCAAACCAGGGTAAAAAACCACAGATGCAAACTTCCGCTATGAAGAATAACGAAAATTACAAGGCAATATACTAACATCTCTCTTGGAAATACAGAAAAACCCTTTGCCCACTCCTTAGAATAACTCTCCAATATTCACATTAACACTAGAATAGCCCTAGGGACACCTATTTATAGTTTAGGCAACTTCCCTTTTACACCCTCGCGAAAGGCGACTCAAAAATCCGTAGTCCATATCAAATTCGGAAACGAATTTGCGTAACCACGACCAGTCGAGCAGACTGCACGATCGGTCGAGAGGACCCCACGACTGGTCGTGCCAGGGCCACAACCGGTCAAGTACTTCGGAACTCAAAATTGATGCTCGCTGGACTTTGTGTCGAACCAATCCTTGACTAGCCATGACCGGTCGAGTGGGCTCCACGACTGGTCGAGTAGGGGCTACTATCGGTCGTGCGCGGCCCCAGATGTGGCTCCACTTCTCAACAATAAGATTGCTTAAAAGACATGAATTTTAAAACATAGGATATCAGAGATTAGTCACATTAGACAGATGGATCGGATTGAAACTTCACCATTCCACGTGTACCATGGAAAGATGGATTTACCATGTTTCGGTTCTTCTAGCTCCACCTGCAAGAAGACAGACTGGATTTGATGTTGGGTGGGGCCCACTACAATGTATGTGAGAAATCCATTCTGTCCATCCATTCTGAGAGCTCAATTTAGGACGTGTGACTGAAAATGAGGTGGATACAAAACTTAAATGGGTCACACAAGAGGGAAAACTGGGGAAAAAAATTCCTACCAATGAAACCTTCCTAGGCTCCACCTTGATGTTTATATGCTATCCAAACCATTTATAAGGTCATTCTTAAAGGGATGACACCCAAAATATAGCCTGATACAAAAATTTTATGGCCATGCGAATTCTTCAATGGTTCTTACTGAATGCACACTTTTTTTCTCTAGTGTGGCCACTTGAGTGTTGGATACACCTAACTTTCGGTTGCATGTCCTAAATTGAGCTCTAAAAACAAATGGACGGGGTTGATTTCTCACAAATATTGAGGTGGCCCTATCTAGCATCCTTGCGCACAAAATTTCTGCAAAAGGCTTTGGCAGGACGCTATGTTGGGTACCCTACCAATGCCCAGCTCGGAACAGTGGCAGCTCTGAGGTGTCATGTTGATGTATGGGTTTTATCCACACCCTCCATCTAATTTTATATATCGTTTTAGTGTAAAATGCATGGGATAGAATGAAAGTATACTCGAATTCAATCACACACTCAAAATACAAAACACAGTCAAATCACGCACACGTACATATGAATTTGACATGGAAACCCGGTAAGGAAAAAAAGACGGCACAAGGCAATATCAAAATTCGCTATGAAATATGATTTATAAGAGATGAATGTACTTACACTAATGAGAATCCCTTCAAATCTCTCTGAAACCCTCACATTTTCTCTCTAGAACCCTTAATGATGCCCTTCTATACTATGATCGCGATTACATGCAATATATATAGTGTTATGACCAAAATAAGAAACAAAACGTGTAATTATGGAAAATCATGTGGGCCACTGGCTTGATCGATCGACATCGATTGATCAAGCAGGCATGTTAGATCAATTAAACACGTGTAAAATTGTCTAGATAATTAATTGGGTTTAAAAAAAATAAAAAAAAATTTGTTGATTGATGGACCTAACATTTTGATCGATTGAGCCTGTCCAAAATTGTCCAGAAATCAATTTGTATAAATTGGATTCATTTGATTCATCGATTAGGGTGGTTGGTCGATTGAACCCATGTTGCATGTACAGATCGAAGACATCTCACAAGAATGTCTACCATCGCTTCAATCATCTTGAGCCACAACTCCACGCTGCCATCACCATCTCTAATCGCCTCAATCATAGCTTCACCATCATCATCGCTTTTCATGCACAATTTGTCTTCATCAACGTTTCGTCGGACCCAGAGAAGTCGAACATAATAAAACTTCTCTGTGGAAACCACATTCGTAAGTATGTTGGTCGGATTCACGCTCGTGTGGATCTTCTTTAGATTAACATTGCCTTCCTCAAGTATTTTTTCAGATAAAATGATGACGAACATCAATATATTTAGTATGAGAATGGTAAACTGCATTCTTTGCTAAATTAATTACGTTTTCACTGTCATAATTAACGGGCACGACCTCTTATTGAAGTCCAAGCTGATTTATCATTCCTCTCAACTAAACACCTTCCTTGAAAGCCTCCATCACTAACATATACTTAGCTTCTATTGTGAAAAGAGTAACCACAAATGAAGCTTCAACATCCATTTGATTGCTCCACCCGCTAATACAAATGAGTAACAGAAGCTGACTTTCTATTATCCACATTCCATGCATAGTTCAAATCCACATAACCTATTAACTTTCTCTCTGATTTTTGAAATGTCAAGACATAGTCTGTTATTCATCGTAAATACTGAAATATCCATTCCATTACCTTCTAATGTTGTTTACCGCGGTTTGAGATGTATATACTCACAACACTGACTACATGTGAAATATCCAGTCATATAGAGACCATGTCATACATCAAAGTGCCAATTGCACTCGAATAGAACACATGAGACATAACCTATTTTTTTCATCTGTAATAAGACATTGCTTTTTAAGATAGCCTAAAGTGAACAATATGGAATGTGCTAACTAGTTTGGCCTTGTCCATCCCAAACTTCACCAATATCTTATTGAGGTATTCAGCTCAAGATAACTATAACCTACTCTTCTCCCTATCTCTTTATATGTATATGCTGAGAATCCTCTTTCTAGCCTCAAATCTTTCATTTCGAATGTCCCTGTTAATTGAGTCTTCAATACATTGATATCAGATATGATATGATATCTGATAAGTTGAACTAATAAGTCCCTGTTAATTGAGTCTTCAATACACAGGCGATAAGCATGTCATCAACATATAATACTAATAAGTTGAACTTTCTATCACTCAATGTCGTAAAGTAGATACAGTGATTATATTAACTCTTAATAAACCGCTGACTCAACATGACAGTATCAAACTTTTTGTACCACTGCATAGGTGACTGTTTTAGGCCATACAATAACCTCCTCAACCTATAAACCTTATTCTTTGAACCCTTTTCTTCAAACCCTTCTGGTTTCTTCTTGTAGATATGCTCTTCCAAATCCCCAAGTAGGAAAGCAGTCTTCACATCCATTTGTTTCAGTTCCAAGTTGTATTGGGTAACCAACGCCAACACAACTCTAATAAATACCTACTTGACAATAAGCTCAACGACCTCATTGAAGTTGACACATTTTTTTAGCATACCCCTTCACAATCAATCTTGCCTTGTACTTATAATATTTTTTCTTATAAATCTACTTAGACTAAATTACTTTATACCTAATGAAAACCTCTCACCGTGTCTCGTGTCTTATTATTGTACAAAGAATTCATCTTGTCTTGCATCGCCACCATCCACTTCTCAACATCTAAGTCATCCGGTGCTTTATGGAAGGTAGACGGACACCCTCATCTGTAATGAGCTTGAATGCAACATTTGAGTAGTCTCTATATTTAGCCAGTAATCTACCACCTCTTGGAGAATTTCTTCTAAGATATGGCTAGTTCGACTGCTCCTGTACATCTGTCTGTGTCTCAGGATCTACTTATGTATCAATTTTTTCAATCTCGATATTAACAACCATTGATTTCTTTGGTTCCTTGTATTCATCCTTGCAGAACAAATAATCTTCATCAAACCTAACGTCTCGACTAATTATGATTTTTTAAGTGACTTAGTTATACAACCTATATTCTTTCACTCTATTACCATAGCTTATAAAACTACATTTTTTCATCATTTGGTCTAACTTATCTTTCTCAACTGACAGTACATGAGAGTAAGTATTACAACCAAATACACGTAACTGTCTTGATGGCCACGCAAACATGTTAGGAGGTTTTTCAGTTCAGCTTGGAGTTAGGCCTGATCATCAATCCAATTTGAACTATCTGTGCTGCGTCAGTATCTGAGAGTTGTACTAGGATGAGATCTTCCACGGGAAATCCTCTTTCTACAACTTTCTCCTTAGGATCTAAGGAGGTAATCTGCATTGCCCGTTGTTCTCATGCTCTTCCTCGGAGAGCTGTCAAGTAACATTGTCGGGCTTTATGCTGGTCACCTCAGAATTTGCCGACCTATGCTCGGTCAGGAAGGTTATAGATGGATACTACAATCTGCATGACATCTAGGGATGGTCTTCCAAGATTGCATTGTATACTGAAGGACAATCGACCACGAAGAAGTCTACCATGGTGGGGACCTAATTGGAGCCCTCTCCCATTGTCATTAGCACTAGGATACTCTCAAGGTCACACTCTCTTCTACGAATCCAAGCAGAGTAGTTCGCATGGGTTGTAATCTCGACCTCCCTATCCTCATTTTGTTAAAGGAAGCTACAAACAGAATATTTGTAGAGCTCCCTTTGTCGACCAGCATCCGGTGCACTTTGTGGTTGGCCACAGTCATGGTGACCATAGTGCCAAATCCCCCTTGCATCCTCCTCAGTGAAGGCAATCATGCACGATTCTATCTTGGATTCCTTCCCAGGTCGGCTAGTAAGGTTCACCTGATGGACCTCGTCGGTGAGCCTTACACTCTAAGCATGAGCTCGTCATGCTCGATTCGAGTCGCCTCCATCGGCAGGTCATCCAAAGATTGTATGTATTTCCCCTACTATCTCATTATCATTGTGCTCCTCTCGCTATTCCTGTCGAGGAGATGGTCAATCTTCCGTGTGCCTAGCAACAAACTTATGTGGGTAGCCCCCTCTGAATGAGGGATTTGAAATCCTCTTTGAGATTGAAGTAATCAGCTATGTTGTGGCAGTATTTTAACTTGTCCTTTTCTCTAGATTGACCCTCATCTTGTTTGGCCACTTTAGGATTCTCTTCTCTCTGACCTCTATGAGCACTTCCTTTGGCATGGTGTTGATGGAGTGTACTGGTGAAATTGACTCTCTTAAATTCAAGGATCTCGGGGAGCGTCACTTTGGTCATTGTTTCTCTTTCTTTTAAGGTTAATGATAGGTCCCTCCTTGTTCTCCTTTCTCTTTCGTCCTTCATCGAGCTACTCTTGCCCTTAGCATCCTTGCGGGCGCCGATCAGTTCCTTGCTATTGGTGTATTTTTAGGCCCAGTTCATCAAGTCGGTCAGAGTCTTTAGGGGGTTCTTACTGAGTGTGAAGAGGAACCTCTCGCGTTTAAGTCTAGCCACATGGCCATGAGGCCTCATTGGAGTAATCCTCTACTTAAACGGCCTCGACGTTGAACTGGACGATGTAGTCTTTTAGTGCTCATCATCCATCTAAGTTACTATAAGGAGGTAAGTCGTTAGCTTCTGTATATTTTTGCCTCCGATGAATTACGTGGAAAAGGCCCTGTTGAGCTGGGAGAAAGAGCTGATAAACTTCGGCTTCAGAATTCTGTACCACTTTCGAGCTACCCTGACGAGAGTCAAGGAGACATGAATCTTCATCTATGCTCTGAATGACTCCAAGTACTCGGCCGAGTCGCCTGAACCCTAGTAGGGTTATATCTGAGGGACGTGAAATCTGGGTGGTAGCTGAGCCTGTATAATATCGTTGGTGAATGGTGGCTTAGTTTGCTCGAGGACGACGTCCACAGATACCAGGGCCTTTACTCGATAAGCCTGCTGGATGTTACCGAGTTAGTCCTAAATCACTCTGATTCCCCCCAAGGGACCTCTCTTTTTTGCCATGACTTTTGGGGCCTTTCGTCGAGCCTATTGTCTCTCATCTAGGGTATGGTGCAAGTTAGATTCAACAAGCTCGGTGGTCACACGCTTCCATATTGGAGCTATGAGGCTTCCCCCAGCTCGCACTTGCCCATGATGTTGCTCGAGGTGCGGTTGCGCTAGGCAAGACTACTCGGTCACTGCCTCCACCATTTCATTTTAGTTAGCTGGTGACACCTATTATTTCTCTTGCATCCTTATAATGCGGTCTACGTTACTGGCTAGGGTTCCAACCTAGTTCTCGAGGGAAACGAGTCGACTTCCTCGATTTCATGATTTTTATACCACCACCAGTGAGGGCGACTAGGACTAGGGCGGTGATTGTGAGGTCTGAGCCTCATTGAACGGGGACCGATGGGAGGACTCGATTGTGGCTAGAGCCTTCCCTTTTCTCTTCGTCATTAGAGTGGAGATTGGGAATTGTTTAAAATGAAGATGGTGAGAACATGACTTTGTTGAGTTTCCACAGACGACGCTAATCTATTGTCACTAGATTTTGGCTAACAGATGTAGAGGAATGTAGAACTATGCCCTTCGATGGACTTGCAAAGAACATGGAAGATATGGAATTTCCTCCTTCTTATGTGCATTGACGTCGCCGAGCCCGTATCTATCAGAGTAATCTTCAGACGAGATCAGGAAAGGTCCTCTTCTAGGTTCTGGGTGAGATCCCCTCCGGGTTCCTCATACTACCTCTGGCGGTAGTCGACCTAGTAAGCTTGGGGTACTAGGGAGCTCGGGGTTCAACCTCCTTCCCCACAGGTCCCTTATGCATTGTAGACATTCTTGGTGAGGCAAGTCCTCTCCCATCGAGTTTTGTCCCTGGATGCTTCAACTTGTGACTCATCTTTGAGTTGGAGGAACTACTCGTCCTATGTTGATGGCCCTTCTGCTTGGACTTCAGTCACCCCAACTCAAGGTCCACCTCAATTCGGAGGCATATCATCACTTGTAGATAACTGTGGCTCTTTCCATGTGATGGACCAGCTCAATTTCCCTACAACATTTACATATATTAAAATCAATACTCTTCAATACAGGAATCAAAGAACAATAAGAACATACATTCATATTGCGCTTGTTAATGTGGCCTAGACATGTATGCCACAAACGTGATGACGTGGACTCTTCTAAAGAAGCTTCAACTTTAGTACTTGATATTGTATTCCCGATCAACTTGTAAAAGTTACTACTCAGTTGCGCTTTTATCACAATGAGTACCCCCCTTAAAACTTTAAGAACACGATCAGAATCAGTGAGCTTAAACCCAAGTGCCTCTAATGCCTCAAGCGAGACCAGATTCTTCCTGAGGTCAAGAACACATCTCACCTCTATCGGTATATGCTCCACCCCATCAAACATCTTAATGTGCACTAATCTGACACTAACAACCTTACATGCAATGCCATTTCCCATAAACAACTATCCACCATCCACTTGATGTAACTGGTGAAACAATCTTACTTAAAAGTCATGTAGTATCATGCCCTCGTATCCAAAACTCACTCGTAGCTGAGATACCCAAATTTGAATGCGGTTAGAACACCACCACCATCAACTTCCTCACTAGATTCCACTATGTTGACTTCCTTTAGTGTATTATTAGATTTCTCTCCCTTTTAAGCTTTAGGATTTTAACAATCCTTCTTTATGTGTTGTGTCATCCCACCATCAACAACCTTACATGTAATGTCATTAACCATAAACACATATCCACCATCCACTCGCTATAACGAGTGAATCAATCTCATTGAAAAGTCATATGATATTAGGCCCCCGTATCCAAAACTCACTTGTTGTTGAGATACCCAAATTTAAATGTGGTTCGAACACCATCACCTCAAATTCCTTGCTGGATTCCACTATGTTGGATTTCTTTGGTGTATTATCATATTTCTCTCCATTTTTAGCTTTAGGATTTTAGCAATCCTTCTTTATGTGTCTTGTCATCCCACAATTCCAACACTTCATCTGGCCTTTCTCCTTTTAATTTGAATCTTGATCGAGAATTTTCATTCTTCCGTTTAGAATTCCTTCCCCTAGTGACCAAAACATCCGTAGAAGAACCCTTGCCACTGTCATTCTTTCTCAACTACTTCACATGAAAGGTTGAGATCCTAATTTGTCAAGCAATTCACTGAATATGCTAATGTGTTCATTGATATCATACTCTTCTATCATCTTAGGATTATAGAACTATTTCTTAATATATAAACAATTACCTATGAATTTCTTCATGTACAAACAATCAAGTTTCGTCCATACCATGTGGTGGTCTTTTGATCTAGGACATCATAGAAAATATTGTCCATAAAACATAATTGGATCGAGGTAGTATCCCTCTCATCAAATTCATCCCACTCGTCCTCACTCATAAATGCAGGATGATTCGCCTTACTAAGGAGAGCATATTGCAATCATTGTTGAACTAGAAGGCCTCTCATATTCACCTTCCATAGGTCAAAGTTATTTCTATCGGTGAACTTATATGTTTCATACTTCACGTTTGATCCCTTATGTGACATGTTTCATATTAGAGCTTGAAACCCATGTTAGCTCTGATACCCCTTATTGGAGATAGCGCGAAGCAAACCCGAATTCAATCAAACACATGAAAGATAAATGTAATCAAAGCATGCACAATTACACACGAATTTTATGTGGAAAAAGCTCGTGGAAAAAAATCACAGCACAAAGTGATAACAAATCCACTATAAAATATGATTTACAAGAGATGGATGCAATTACATTGATGAGAACCCCTATTAATCTCTCCAAAATCCTAGCTTTTCCTTTCTACAACGCTTAATGATACCTTCTATACCCTAGTCCTGATTACACCTGATACATATAGTGTTAAAATCAAAATAAGAAACAAAATGTTCAATTAAGCAAAATTGCGTACACCGTCGATCGAGCAATTCTCGATCAATCAAGCCAGCATGTTCGATCAATTGAAAATGCTCAAATTTGTTCAGAGAGTTAATTGAGTTTTTTGAAATTTTATTGATTAATCGACCCGATAGTTCAATTGATCGAGCCTGTCCAAAATTGTCCAAGGACCAATCTGTATAAATCGGAGTTCACTTAATCAGGGTGGTCAATCAATCAAACCCTTATTGCATGTATAGATTGAAGACAACTCATAGCATACAAGCCTAAAAATAAGGCAGATCCAAGCTTCAACTAAAGCACCCCGAGGAGATTAAACGCTTGTCCTGAAAACTTTTCAAGGGGCTATAGATGTTTTAGATCAAGCTAATATTTGTGTTCTCTTCATCCAGGTCTATTTTTTTCTCATGAAGAGGTTGGATGGAAAATACACATCACGGTGAGCCATTAGAAGATTTTAACAGTGTATGTCATTATCCCCATAGCTTCCCATGGTGGTGTGGTTCATACAATGTCTTTAGCAAATTGGATGACAAATAAACATCACGGTGGGCCCTAAAGAAGTTTCAACAGTGTTCGTCATTTTCCCTGCAGCTTCCTGTGGTGTGGTCCGCCTCAACATTGGATCTACCTCATTTTTGGACTCATACAGGAAAATGATATGGAAAAAAAAAAAAACATAGGTGGATAGTGTTGATAAAGCCAATACATCACAGCTGCACTTCAGATCCCTTGCTTCTTCCGAGCTCCAGACAGAGTATTACTCAATCCATCCGCATCATCTGCCGGTGCCCACCTTGAGATAGGGCACGGATTGTGTACTACCCCTGCCTCGATCAGTAACAGGCAAGGGTTCAAAGGTGCTATTCATGTATGGCTTTTATCCACACCGGCAATCAATTTTTCTATATCATTTGAGGATACAAGCTCAAAATTTGTGTTTTGCTTTGTTATAAGGGCCTGTTTGATTTTCCGCAATACCAGCAATTGGTGGTAAAGAAAGCATTAATTACAATTTACATGTAATAGCAATGATTGGGTAAATTTCAGTTGACTGCTATCTCACGCTTGATTTCCTGATATGTAACAGTGTAGTAGGTAGACTTTCTCTAATCCTGTGTTTGGGTGTGCGTTGTTATAATCCTGTCATCACAAATGAATGGTATGGTGTCCAGCACTTCAGCTCTACAATGACTGCATACTAATGTTTGATTTCCACAACAGTATGCACCATGGATGCGTACTGCATTTTACAGCCAATTATCAACTTTACATGGACAGCGATCACCGTGACATGCTGGTACCCACTATCTATGATGAATCCAAGTACCACGCAGTACCTGGGGTACATGTGGGGCCCATATGAAAGTATGTACTTTTGTGCCCACGCGAGATATACTTACGTACATACGTATTGATCAATTTTTTAATATAATTAAACAATTCTTCACGGACCGAGTATTGGTCAATCACGTAGGCGTGGATAAACGAATTATAACCAAATATCAGCTTCAATGCCAGTATGTTCTCTAACCGCGTATCGGTCAATTACCACATCATCATCTTCCTACCGTCCGATCCACCTATTATTTGAATCAACCTCATGTCAAAGATGAAACTGATCCAAAAAAAGACATGAACGTCAAAGATGCATATTATGACATATAGGTCACAGTCCCAGTAGCCCAGACAAGTCCATCGCCTCTCCTAATCCCTATAATGAATCGAAAATATGCAGGCACATCTACGTATCTAATTACCCCACTGTAGGTAAGGTCAAAAACCCATGCTATTCTAAACATTGCAAAACAGAAATGAAGAAGACATAACATACAGACAAACATTAGGACGTATTGTCAACGTCCTAGGCAACGTCCAAAGCAGTCGATCTTAAGCAGTTTCCCGACAAAAGAAAAAACAGAAACAAGAATTTAAAATATCCACATCAAACATGCCAGTTCAGTTAACGCCAGTACATGATCTGAATGGTGATAATGAAAACCAGGCAGCCAACAATAAGGTGTATCAGTGCCCGAAGTGACTCTGGTGTATCTTCCAGAGCTTCATGCTGTTTTCTGTATTCTTCGCTGAAAGGCCGAAAACTATATGATGATGGGGCAGTCGCCGGAGGGAACGGGTAACTACGTCCAGAATCTAGTCCATTGTTCGCTATATAATTGTACTGTTCCTGCTCGACAACTGGTTCAGGTGCATTTCTACGCTCCAAAGACTCGCAATACGATGTCCATTGAAGGAAAGCTTCAGACGTCGATTTGTATCCCTAAAAGTGGGCCATTGAATAGCCATCGACATTAGCCCAGCAATCTTCCCATGTGTAGTAGATGCCTGGTCGTTGTCCATTAAAAACAACATATATCTTTTTACCCATCTACACCTATAACAAAATTATCATAAACAACATCAAATAGATGGTTTTATTACTGTAACATAGTAATATGAACAATTGAAATTTCAATGTAACTATATAAGCAATTCCTTAATATATATCTTCTTACCCATCTGCACCTATAACAAAATTATCATAAACAGCATCAAACCGATGGTTTTAGTACTGTAACATAGTAATATGAACAATTAAAATTTCAATGTAACTATATAAGTAACTCTTCAATTTATGTAAAGATGACTCAATACATGAAAGACGCCGTGAAACTGAAATTGACATACCTGTGTCTGTATCTGTATCGTTATGTACATATAACCATCATAGTCAACAACATCAAACATGTCATTAATATGAGGGAGATGATAAGCAGGTTGACAGACATTCGTATGATTAAGCAGTGATCGAACATGAATATCCCAAAAGAAAAAAAAACAGAAAACACCCATATAATCCAAAAATTACAACATCTGAAGAGCTAGTATGCTTCACTAGCAGCAAAAAACCATAAACAATCATTCAAAAACTCATTGGTCACGTCCACCATATCAACCATGTTACGAATGTAAAAGGGCGGAAATCAGATCGGTCCAAGACTAATCTAGTGCAAGCAAAGACATCGACAAAGTCCACCTCTCCGGGCTCGGAAGAGAAAGGAATGAGGCAGATTGTTGTTCATCTTTCGATAGGATCCTTGTTGCCCATAGGATCTCGTTACTTATGAGGCCTTTAATCTGCTCTAGTATAGGTACAATCTGCTCCATACATATCATTCCTTCCCTTTGTGTATGGTTATATCTAGTGACTTCACAGCTTCTGCAACATCACTCATTCCTTTGCCAATGACGTCGCAAGGACGTTCCAATCTGGCTCTCTTCCTGGAACTATTTGTACTGCCTGTGTTCACGGATGTGTTGCCATTGAGATTTGGACTACGATTTGCAACATGAGTACCGTCATGACTTTAAAATGACCACTGGATGTTATGCGCACTGTCTCCCATCTCCTCACTGGATAACATAAGTGTATCATCATTCAGATCAACCGAACCCGTCGGTGTATCATCTTCATCATGAGACTTCCTCAAACGCATCTTAATTACATCCCATATTCCCCGTCGAAGCACGCAATCCAGTAGCTTGGTCATTTCCAAATAAGTACGTGAGGTCATCATACCTTTGCACAAGTTTACCACGAACATGTTACGCATAGGGATGTGACTATTGCAAAGGACAGAGAAAAATTGAAGAATTATTAGCACCATTCGAGAATAATGTGGACAATATAAATGAATAATTTACCAATCTCACTCATATGTAATCATCCCACACATCATCTGGCACGGTTACTACCTTCTTATCATCGTCCCAACCAAACCCACTGGCATTCAGGGTCTCTTGAACCTCAAAATACAATCTCTTTAATGTCCTCAGGGGATTATCAACATGCTTCTCCAGAACTGGCATCCCTAATGCACTCTTCGCTATTTCGACGACTGTTTTATACGTCTCCTTTTTAAATCCGTTCGCACTCTTCCGGCCATTTACAACCACATCCATCAACGTATCGATGAGACAATCATCCATTTCGTCTGTCCAGTGTATTACACCGCTAAACATAGCCTTTTCATCAAGTGATTTTGATTTGTATTTGCATGGTGTCCTTTGTGGTGTGATGCAACGGCCTTACATGGGTTGTTTCGTTGGTGTAGTCAGGTTGGCCTGCCTATTTAGATTCATTTCGTCATCACTATCAACTTCGATAATCTACAAATAATACAATGAACATATTTAGTACAGTTAACCCCAAACAAAACAATAAGAACGTCATGTGAATACAGTCCATCACCAAATCGCAAAATATCATACACAAATACGTAATATGGTATATACATGTGGGGATAATGATCATCTTTGTAAAAGTATCCAAAAACATTAGGTTCTCTAGCACAGGCCTTGTAGGGCATCTAAGTACATTCATGTGCTGGTATTATATACTACAAAATTATATCTTGCAATTTAAGTATCAAACAATACAACTCACAGGATGAGATTCATTCCACATCCTAGTTGCGATATTGTCTCGATAAATCACCCATTCGTCCTTCTCACGTTGTGTCACATTAGTATCGCATGGTAATAGATATACACTCTCTGTCACATCTCTAGATGCAAGTTCATCTTCTACCAAACTATCTCCTCCAGATATACGGATAAAGTTGTGTAAGACACAACATGCGATAACCATCTTCACCTATGTTTGAAAGTTGTAGGGTGGAGCAGATTTCAAGGAAAGCGGGCTTTCAATACTCAAAAAATTTTCTCTATAACGTTTCATAGTTGAGCATGCCGATAGTTGAATAATTCTTTCTTGTTGGAAGGATTGCGACCAGTGTGATATTCATTGAGGTGGTACCGTACACCACGGTAAGGAGCCATAAATCTAGGAGAATGAGCGTAACTAGCATCAACTACATAATACTTCCCTACAATTAATTATGAAGAACTATCAATCTAAATCCAAGAGAATAAGCATAATCAGCATGAAACATATAAACACACAGTACCTGTGGGGATAGTAAAGCGATCCTTGGAATGTGTTAAAGCACTTTGTAATACGCGTGCGTCAGAGGTAGATCCCTCCCATCCGGTGAGTACATATATGAACTTCATGTCAAATGTACATGCACCAATTATGTTATGAGAGAGTACCCCTTTCCTATTATGGTATGTTGCACTTTCTAATGCCGGTACGTAGGCGGGTATATGAGTCCCATCAATTGCACCAATGCAGTCCTAATTTCACCTTCAACAATCAGGATATCAAATATAGTATATGACATTTGCTAACATTGCATAATGTGTTTGAACATACCTGAAAGTAATCACACCAATTGAGATTGGCTAGGATCTCGACGAGTGTTTTCGATCCTGGGAGTTTCACAAACTCCGGATATAAGCTGACAATGGCATCAACCGCTTTACTAAAATATCGGCTCACCGTTTCACCAGATCTTATAAACCGATGCTCGATGACATGATTTCTAACATTATGCCCTACTGTGTGAAGGAAAATGACAAGTTGTTCCTCTATAGATATATGTTTGCCGTCTGGAAGGAGATTTCTATCTCTAATAAATGAGCATAGGTGGAAGAATGTAGCTTTGTTCATTCAGAGTTGTACTACACACTCATTATCACTCATTCTAATAATCCCATTTATTACCTTCTTTCTTTCAAAGTCCCCGAACCTCGAAGGTGAGTTAAATATTATACTATTGCAATATTCTCCGATTGTAATTGTTGTTGTTGCTGCAGCAAGTGTAGCTGCAAAGACAGCCATTTCCTCCTTCGTCCATCCATCCAAGTTATGTTGTTTTGTCGTATAATACACCGAGTGAAACTGATTCAGCAGCATCATCCACATCAATATTCAGCTACATTTCCATATTAATGGAAGAAAATTTTCAAATTTTGTCAAGAAATACGAAGTTCAATATTTCGATTAATAGTTGGAAAACTATGTCTTGTCAATGGGAAGTTGTTCGAAGCACATCAGCTATTGCTTGTATCATGTACATTATGTATATTTAATATTGAAAGTCTGGTTCAAACTGTATTGGCCATTTTCCATTTTTTCTTTTTAATGTTAGCTATTTTAAGGTGTTGTATCTTTTGTAAATTGAATGAGATAATTAGCAGTCATTTCTCTTTACATGAATCAGACAGAGGTGTATCAGCATTGATCTCAGCTGCTCACTCTACGTATCATTCACAACATACATAGGATGGATAAACAGGTGCATTTATAAAACACTCTATCCTGATAATAAGACACACAATGAATCTAATAGTAATTTGGATCATTGATAAGATATGGATAAACAGAAATGGAGAATTTAGTGGTTAAACATTTTCTATTGGTCAGTATCACATTCATAATCAAATAAGATGAAGAAGAAGAATAAGATGCCAGTTGGCTGTTAAGCAACAATACAGATGTAAGCATTTGAGCCACTGGAAATTAGCAACCAGGATGTTGCCATATCAACTGGGATGTGGTTATTCAATGATTAATCTCCATCCGAACCCATCGGATAGAGGCAGGATATTTTCCAACAGCACAGTAACAGTAAAAGTTATGGGAGAAGTGAACAGAAAAGGCCTGTTGGCTCCCTACAACGATATCGGATGACCCACAATTCTTTTGTAAAAGAATGAATGTCAAGCATGTGGGCCACCAGGGCTTAACCACATCTAGAACAGGACGATTCTTCTTTTCCACTAACCACATTAGGCATCATAACTGTGTGAAGACATTCAATCTAACAGATTACCTGTGCTGAAGTTGCCGTAGCTAGTGGATGAGGAGATGTCAGTCGTAGACGACAGAGAAGATCGTTGCATGATAGCGAAAAATAATTAATCAAATAAATGGTAAAGATCACAGAAAGTGGAATATGCGATTTTCAGTCGTAGACAGGTAGTTTTCATACCTGTTATGGACTCGCGGTTCTGGAGAAGGTGTCACTCCTAGACAGCAGAGAGAACCGCTGATAGAGAGAGATAACAGGTACAGTAAGGGGTAACAAAGATGGAAAAACTGGAATACAGGAGATTCCAACAACATGCAAGGCTGCTTACTTCATGCAGGATGTAATATCATGGATGGCAAAAATAATGGAGTAATATGCACGCCCGAATCTTTCGAATAACATACAAAGAAGAAAAAATGAAGAAGATGAAAGTAACACGCAGTGATTTATCTGAATCAAGCTGAAAACGTACCTGCAATCGGATAGAGGTGATGCGGAATCTGCCGATGAGAAAAGCTCCGAACCCCTCACCCTACGAAAATGGAAACGGAGTAGAGGAATGAGAAGAGAAGGAAAACTTTCCCTACAAGATAAGAAAAGATTAGATTCACTGGAGCTAAAGCCAGGAGAACGATCAGATTCGATCGCTGTGACTGGTATATCTTCTCGGCCTCGGACGATGGAAATGAGGAACGGGTTTCGTTTTTATGAAGTATATGATATCCTGGTGTCAATGTTGCAATCATGCTCCTACGGATCACGTTACCTAATGAGAGGCAAGTTATTACATCGACTACCGATCCCTGTAGTTGGTAGAGAGATATTACATCGGGCGCCACTTTTACATCGGATTACCGTCGTTTCGGACGAGTCGCATTTACGTCCGAATCCAGCCATTTTCAAACGTCTGAAAAAAAGTAATAATTACTTTTTTACCGCCAATTGCCGGTATTGCTGCGGAGAACCAAAAGGGCCATAAACATGATGGTGGGCCTTTAAGATTTCATCAGATTACATCATTATACGCACGTATCCGCACTGCTTCCCATGGTGTGGTGTACTTCAACCTTGGATTTACCTTACTTTCGGAGAAAAATGGGTGGATGGTGTCCAATCCGAACTTTTGCCTGTGCCGACCTACGGCCATGAGGCAGATTGGGGACTCCGAGTCTTGAGCTAGTAAGAGGGAGGGGCTCAAATGTGTCACCATGATGTATGAGTTTTATCCACACCGTTCATATCATTTCAGGGTAAGAGTTCAAAATTTGTGTTTTCTCTTCATCCAGATCTTTGTGATGTAATAAACAGGTTAGATGGGAAATAAACATCACAGGGACTAAGAAGGTTTCCACATTGTATATCATCATCCGTACAGTTTTCCATGGTGTGGTCCAACTCGTACTAAGATTTACCACTCATTTTCGAGATTATACAGTAAAATGATATGAAAATATGGATGGACGATGTGGATAAAACCCATACAGCAGGGTGGCCCTTCATAGCCTTGCATGTGCCGATCTCGGTACAGGCAGGGGTAGTACCGAATCCGCATCCCACCCTTTTCTGCGAAGGTGCAGGCGTTGAATTAGAAGTGCTCAGGACTTGCTTTAGCCATGTGCTGCACAGTACTTGCAACGATCCCCTCACCAAACTACAAGAACCATCCATGTGGCACAGATGGAATGTATCACGAAATCTACTTTGATGTACGATTCTAACAATCTATTAAATAATTATCAAATGGAAGAAAAAAAAAAAAAACAAAAAACAGTACCAACGTTCTAGAATCAATGGATGAGATCAGATGGATGAGAACATTAACGGATGAAATATTAAGATGGTCTTCCATCTAAAGAAGTCCCGACAATGCTGACGGTCCAGATCGCTGGGTATGGACCCCACATGCACAATGGACACGCCAAGACCATTTTATCTTGCACCCTTCGTAAATGGACCAAAGGTCAGAACAACCTTCTCTCTTCATTTTCTTTGGCTGTGAGGACATGGCAACTCCACGTTCCCTCTTCACACCCATTTCATTAATTACTACTCTTATCCTTCAGTCACGTACACCCACTCCTTATATATACCTCCCTTTCCCCCTCCTTGTCTTCATCCTTCTTCTTTTCAAAAATTTGAAAATACAGCCAGGAAAACATAAAAGAGGCCTTGCATACACCCAATCTCTATATACAACCTTCACTGGCTTTCTCTTTATTATTTGTTATTGAGATTGTCGAAAATACAAAAAGAAAATAACAGAAGAGCTCTATCAAATACGCCCAGCCGCTTGCATCATCTTAGTTCTTAGCTTTTCAGAATGCCGAGATTTCTAGAAGAAGATCGCCAAAGAACTCCGAAGGGACACTTCGCTGTTTACGTCGGGACCGATCAGAAGAGGTTCGTGGTACCAACGGCATACTTAAAGCATCCTATCTTCCAACAATTGCTAGATAAATCGGCAGATGAATTCGGATTCCATAATAGAAACCGCATTGTCCTACCGTGCGATGAGTCCTCCTTCGAACGGGTCAGATCTTTCCTGGACAAACGCTCGTAGATGAACATATGAGGGAAGTGTACAAAATGGTGTATTTCTTTCTTTTTCTGAAGTGTCATTTTCATGTGGTAGGTACTATCTTGTTTATTATGGGATTATCATGAAGTACTTGAGAGTATGTGAGCTTGTCGGTGAGAATCATGGTTTTGTAATGGCAACACAAGGTAGTACAATCCATGCAACTTGTACGGTTCAGATTGATTTGTGGTATCAAAGTATAGTAGGCATTACTTGGAATCTTTAGATGATGGTGAGTCATGCCTGTTCAGATTGATTTGTGGTATCAAAGTATAGCAGGCATTACTAGTAATCTTTAGATGATGGTGAGTCATCCACCACAGTGATGCAGGGCGGGTTGCAAACACTTTCATTTCCAAGATGGACCAGGGAAGCTGCAGAAGTGATTAGGATATTGGTAACCATAAAACATAAAAGAGGCACATCTTTAAAACCAGAATGAATTATTCAACCTACCATATATGATTTTAGGGTAAGAGAAGCTATTTTAATCAACTGCACAGTTGCCATGCTGAATTTATAAGATTCCATCATATCTACATTCAAAAATCCTCTTTAATTTCATTTTTACTATTTATAGTAAGTTTTAATTCGATTATAACTCTCGATCCTTTAAGCACCAGGAATTGTGCCCAATATGAAAATGGCTTAGAAAATTTAGGAAAATAACATGATTTGGCCAAATTGAACACTTACTATTTTTTGGTTGAAAACTATGAAGTCTAGTGGAAATTATGATAGTTTATAAATAGTAAGTTTACTGTATATATAGTAAGTCACGTGTTTAGGGAGTTTGAGTTGGAGTTTAATTCTAAAACTTCTTTATCTTTATCATTTAAGTTGTTAGAATTTATTTTTATTGTAACTATTTTTCCGTATGAATTCGGGGAATCTCCATGAGAAGTTCAGCGAAAGTACATGGATTCAGAGTAATTATCCCTTTGATGAAGATGGTGATTGACCTCGTCACATCCATCCAGAACATGACCGGCAATCGAGATGGCACAAATCATGGGTCTCGTGATGGATGGTCATAGCTAAAAATCACACTGATTTGGTGATCTGTCGTATTGAACTCGGGTGGCTATCCAATGACTGGTAATAAATAAAATGGTCAATGGACTGCATCAGATGGTTGAGATCATCTGATTGGTGTTCTTTTATCTGCTATGCTCTATGTGGCCCACTCTTTAGATCGTTCGAAGTGCTGCTTAGACGAGTCACCACCGTTTAAAAAAAAAAAAAAAAAAAACATTAGAAGGTGATGAACTATGAAGTTTGAACATCGAGTGTTGTTTTTGTTTTAAGAGAGAAACGTTACCGTTTAATTCGTTTCGATCCATGGCTACGAAAATAGATGATTGGTAATGATTATAGTACGGGAAGTCTCTTATTGAATCTTATTCGCCCATAACGTGGGCATCTCCAATTTCCAGCTAAGAGAGAGAGGGGGGAACATTTGTCTGACAGGCACTAGGGTCACAATAACCACTTGAGAGAGATACGTAGCATTAGTTGCATAGGCATTGGAGTCCCAACCAGACAAATGTTAGAAGCTCTCTGTCTCTATTTGTTAGAAGCTCTCTCTTTCTCTCTCAGCTGTAATCAAAGACGGCTCATGTTATCTACGGTGCAGGTCATGGATCATGTTATCCACAGTAGAAGCAGATGGGCTGATATACGACACACCACCGACATGTCTGGTGTGTGTGTGTCGTGAAAAGATTCAAAGGAGATCAAAGTTACATGGCCCCACAATGACGTATTTATTATACCCACAACATTCATCCATTTCACGATATCATTTTAGAGCATAAGCCAAAAATGAATTATATGCAAAGCTCAAGTGAACCATGTCATTAAAACATTCATAGGGCCACCATTAAATTTATTTTACATCTAATCTGTTCATAAAGTCACACAGACATAAATGAATGGAAATATATTATATTGATCCAAAACTTCTATAACTCCTAAAAAAGTTTCAATTGTTGACATTCAATCCCCCACTGTTTTTTGTGGTGTGGTTCACTTGATCTTTGGATGTCTTATATTTCATCTCAAACTATATGATGAACTTGCCAAATCGACGGATAATTTGGATATAACACGTACTTCGTGATGGGACCCACGGAACTTAGTGACGTCAACACACCAGCCAGGTTGGTGGTTTGTGGTACACCAGCCAATCGGCTTCCATCTGCGGTATACGTCAATAAGGGACCTTTTCACTGTTGATTTTTGTAGGTTTTGATCCAATAGTTTAAATATTATTGAAGTGACTTTTAAAGAGGGATGGGCAATAAAATGGTGCCGACTAGCCTATTCATGACTTTGACATGTCCGGAGTACGAGCACATGGACAGTACGTACATATATATTTTTCTTTTCTTCTTTACTAATAGAAATGAGACATAGTTTTATGACGCCTCTTTTGCCGACGGGATACTTACCTATATATATTTCTTTTCTGCTTTAGTAGTAGAAATGACACATAGTTTTATGACACCTCTTTTACTGATGCAGTGTATGGATCGATGTCCACTCACTCTTTATACATAGTTATTTAGGTATTTTAGCCTACTTAAATTTGAAATAGCTTGAATTTCTCCATGCTCCATGATCACGTGTGATCAATGGTTTGAATAAAATATACAGTTTATAACGGACCTCAAGATCCATTCAGAATTTTTTATGGTAGGTATTCCTCTCCCCAATGACCTCCATTGTTGCCTTTGATGTGGATTATTCGAGTTGTAAAGAAAGCTTGATTTTGTTGCCAAAAAACACCCTCACAAGTTTGATGCACGCAATGTAAATTCATAAAATATAAGAGCCAAATAAAAATTTTAAAGTTAAAGAAAAAATTTTAAAAAAACAGGAAGCAGGTGAATTTAAATGGTTCGAAGAAATGCCTATGACATGGGTTAGCAACATGACCTTTTCTTCTTCACTGAACAATTGACATAAGAGAATACGTAGTATATCTCTCTCTATGCTCTTCCGCTGCACAAGGTATTTCTCACCAAGGAATACTGTGAAAAATGCTCCCACTCTTTACATATGTTCCCCTCATATATACACTATACCTATAAAGAGCTCACTTAAAGGTTAAGAAACTAGCCTTCACGTTCCTACTCGTTACATATGTTCCCCTCATATAGACACTATACCTATAAAGAGCTTGCTTAAAGGTTAAGAAACTAGGCTTCACGTGTATAGACAAAATAAGAGGGGAGAGGAGATGTATCCTATTTGGAAACCTTACACCTGCCTTAATATAATTAAGAGCCACCGCTTCAACATTCTTCAACTTGAAAACTAGTCTTTTAGTATTGTGAAAAAACTTTTAATAACATTTGTCCAAACATCACTAATTGATATGTAAAAATAAATTCAATAGAAAGTCTTGCTTAAAAAAAAAAAATAACAAAAAAATCCTTTATAATAAACTTCATGAACTTATCATATATGTGATTGATGTAAATCTTCTACAATGAGATATTTCTATCTTCCACCATGTCATGAATAAAGTGATATTGATATTAATGTGCTCAGTTTGAATAGGACATACCAAATTCTTAGAAAAGTGTAATGCACTTTAATTAGAATAGTAAATCCCACCACTTTTTGCTCTTTTTTATTTTTATTTTTATTTTTATTTTTCTAGTAACCTTTTCAACCAAATACATTCATCGCATGCTTGTGTAACTAGCATATACTCTATTCTATAGTAGACAACACCAATGACTACTGTTGTTGATGGATTCTAGCCAACAGATGAAATTGATGTAGAACTGTGCCATCCGATAGACCTGTAAAAGCTAGAGAAGATATGAACAGCGGGGGTGCTAATGGCCGGCTATGGACCCCCCCATTTTCTAGTTTAGAGTGGTCGTATATATGGAGTCCCGGAAGAGGGTTCTGTACCTTTGTCTCTTATTGTGCTATGCTGGAGAGTCCCATTCTGACAGGAATCTTTTCCTGAATTTCTCAAAGTGATAATCAGCTGAGCTTGAATTTTTCGGAGTGATCTTCAGTCGAGCCTGAATGCATAGAAGTGATCTTCGACCGAGATCAGGCTAGATCTTTCTCTTCCAGATTCGAGGCGAAACTCGCTCCAGATTTCTCGTACCACCTCTCTGGTAGTAGTCGACCTATTCAGCTCGAGATGCTTGGGAGGTCAGGGCTTAGAACCTAAGTTATTTGCCCACGGATTCCTTACCCATGTTAGAGACATTCCTAGTGGGGCAAGTCCTCTCTTACCAATCTTCGTCCTCTAACGGCTAAGCTCAGCAGCTCATCAATGAGCTGTAGGAACTGCTCATATCATGTTGATGGTACTTCGGCTCGAACCTCGGTCACCCCAACTCAGAGGGATGTCACCTGCATATAATTTTTGCTTTCCCCATGTGAGGGACCAGTTTGATTTTTCCCATAACAATTGGCCCCCCACTTCTGAGCTTCGCCTGTACAAGCCCGGAAGTGGGATCTTAAACTGGTCTGGATACGTAGGAGTTTCATATATTAAACTCAGCTCAAATTTTTGTTAACTAGAAGGGCTAGAAGGGGTGAGATCTGAAAAGTCAGTGGCATGTACAAAAGTCGAAAAGGTGTCGTCATTATACAAAAACTGAAATGGCGTTCCATTTAATGCTCATACATTGCAATCATCGCTTTAGTTTCTGAGCGAATCGGGGTTTGATAGCTGTCAACCGAGCTATCATGTCTCTGATCAAGCATTCCCTGTGGTGACATGTGGAGAGACATGTTAATCGAGGCATTGCTTCAGAGCCCCGTGTGGACATGTGGTGTTGTACTAGAGTAGCAGTAACATCGGGGGAGTCTATAAATACACCAAGTTTGCCTCTACTTTACTCATTTATATCGTGAGTCGCCTGAGCTCTGCCGGCCAGCTATTTCTCATGCTCTCTTTTTTCCCAATTTTCTGCATCTCCTCACCCTTGGATTCCTCGTGCCATAGCATTCTTTTAGTATGGTTCTCTCCGTTGCTCCTCTTTTTCCTTCTCTCTTATTTTTTTCTTTTTTTTTTTACTCGTCCTCCCTGATGTCTTTCGAGGAGGATTCCGATGCGGCCACCATCTCTGATCGTCTTTTGGATGAGTTAAAGGGTGGTGCCTCTGATTCTAAATCTTTACCATCTATTAAGTCTAGTCATCATGGGCCTATCCTCCTGTCTAAGATGGAATCGTGAGCTGAGGAGCCAACCTCCTTATCTTCCAGTGAGCTAGCATTTTCTAGTAATGTAACACCCCAAACTTTTCAATACCCGAGTATTGAAAGTTCTCAAGTGTTATAATAAAGATTAACTTAGTATGTGCATGTATATAATACTAATTTAGCTATCCTAACCTTACATTTATTCTCCAACATGAATCTGATCATTGAGAATGATCTTTATCTATAGATCAATCAATCTGACCATTGATTTGAAGACAGGACCATCATATATCTAAGTATCCTCACTTATCCATCATAACCAACCACTCCGTCAAATATTCACTGCTAGATAGAGACATCTGACTATCTACTTTAATTTTGTTCCACCCGATCATAGTAAACTAGCTACTTGATCCCTACATTTATACATGCATCAGATTAAGATTCTAATCCGTTCATCTTGTTAACCACCTATGAATAGGCCTAACCCACCATCAAAAGTACAATGTTAGAAACTCACATATACGAATAAGTCACTTGAACCTAACAATACCCATGTTCTACCTTTAACCACTGTAGAAACCCACTTTGTGTTCTTCCGTTCACAAAACTGATCGTACAATCACCTAGATATATGACCAGAATGCTAACCATCAGGTTTTCTTATTTTTAACATGTCATCTGACCATTCATCATGTTTATATTCGTTAAATGGGCCGCTTAAACATCAGCATGAACTACTCAGTTCAAAAATTGTAAGGTATATGTCACAACTACAAGTTGACTTCTCTATTAGATATATGAAAGTGTTGATTTAGACCTTGAGGTGGTATAACCCATTAAAAAGGCATCTTGGTCATTTGTAAGCGATAAAGGCCCAAAATGGGGCAATGGAAAGAGAATGAAAAATAAAGAGTGTTTGTAAAATTTCAATGCATTTGATGGTTTAGTCCAATGTTACAGATGAAGAAATAAAAGATGGCAAAATCGTAAATACTTAATGTCATTAACATATACCCTTGAATTCTAGATCACATAGTTCTCATGATCTATTTCATTTGAAATTTTATACCATGCCTATTTATCATAAATTAATCATACACGTCAAATTTTAGCCTTTAGATCAGTGTAAAAGTGGCCCAACTAACAAACCAATCCCTTAACCATTGATTTTGGTGTCCATTAAGTGAAGAAAGGTCATGAGTAGTTGTAGTAGGATATTTCCCTTTGTATGAATGACTTGAATTTTTTATCCTATAGACCAAGTGTGAAATATGAGAACAATACCTTGGTAGGCTTTTCCTTAGGCGTGAAGTTATCATTTTAGGCTTACCAATTCTTTATAAATCTGGACATTCCGATCTAACTACTTCTTACCGTCCATCAAAACTCAAATTTGGACCACATGTTGGCTTCATATGACTACGATATCATACAAAATTTAGACCCTAATTTATGATCATACACCAGTGAATGATCACCACCTTCACTCTAATTCCTTCCTTTGGTGCAAAAGGTGAAATTTTAGATTTAGACTTTTTCCACCATCAATCAACCACCAAATTTTGCCTAAACATTTTCCTATCATGACTACACATTTCTCCTAAAATTGGGCCCTGATCATTAAGCACGGACCATTAATTGAGATCAAAACTGTTTCGACACTCATTAGGAGAACTTTCAAGATAAGCCTCCGATCAACTCCATCTTTTGGCCCATGGCCTAATGTGACTCTATGAAACTAATGAAGGGTGCAGATATCCTGAGAACTCACCATAGTGGACCCTCACATGAGCCATAAATAGCCTTATCAACAGAAAACGGAAAGTCATGCGCAAGGAGGATTCGAGGTAAAAACTTACACTCGCATCTCCTATTCAAACAGGGATCGAAAAACTTGGAAGATTCTCTAACGTAAGGATCATGGACGCACCATAAACGCTCCAACGCTGAATCCCATCTTAAGGAACTTACCAAAACTCAAACTGCTACCGTGTTTCACGGAAACAACTGGAAGTCGACGTTAACAATTCGTGGCCAAACCCATCATGGAAGTCGGCCCGAAACTATGATCTTAAACCACCTTAAGCTTTCATGGAACGATCTAAACCATCCATTCCACACCAAGAATGTTTTCGAATTCAACTCGAAATTCCAAAGGAACTGGGAGAATCCCACGAAACTTGGGATTACTCAGTTTTGTGGACTCAGTTGTAAGGATGTGTAGAAAATGCCTGCCACAAGGTTTCACTGAACACACTAAGTGAATGGCTCTAGAGATTCAATTGGAGGTATCTATGAGCTTCTTATAGTAAATCTAAACCATCCAACAAAATCAGATTGAAGGGAAACTGGCAGGAACGAAATTTGTCATTAAAGCAATAGTCATCTTCTACATTTAAACATTGATCGTCAATCACTAAGGCTACACTCTTCCATGATCAAAACCATTCATTTGATGGCCCACCTAAAACAGAAATACTGGAAGAGATAAAACAACAATTGAGGTCATAACAGTAATATCAAGCAACGTATAAATTTGCTGGCGCAAACCATTTTCTGCACGCTAGCTGCACATGGACCAGAACCGTGTCGAGCAACAAGTTTACTCCCAAGATGACTCTCCATAACCATTATAAAAACATTGCTTCATTAGTAAAACAAATCACAACAACAGAGAAAAAGAGAGAGAGAGAGAGAGAGAGAGAGAGAGAGAGAGGAAGGAAAGAGAAAGAAACAAGAGAGAAAAGGAGCTTGCAGGTCGACTCAGTGAAATCATTGAGTCCAACAACAAGTTGGGTCTGAGTTGGAGTGATTCCAGCTAGCCACCTTAGCAGGTAAGATCCACGTACCAATTTTCCTCCTACTTTATATTATGCATCAAGTGTTTCGATAGGATTTGAGTTCAAAATTACGTAGAGTCGACTCAGTATAAAAACACACTGAACCGCAAATTCGTTGAACTAAGAACGTTGGCGGATCAAGGTAGGTGAAGATCTACGATTTAATCAAATTGAAATTCTCAATTAGATTGGAAACTACTTCAAACCTAGCCCTAAATATATGCCTATGCTAAACCATAGTTTGAGATTGATCCTAACCGTACAATTTACGCAATGGGATGATATAACCATATGAATCATGTTTATTATGCTAGAGTTGGGTACGACAAGCATATATTCAAATATAGCAATGTCAGAGTGTGATCGAGTTTAAGAGGTGAGGGGGTTCCTTTAAATTTTGTAATTAAATTTATTTGATTACATCTTTCTTACCTGCTTCAAGTTTTGATGCCATTTATCTTCACTATGTAAATCATTGCTAAGTAATTTTAGTTATTGCACTTATATCATACAACATAAGTATTATGTTGGAAATCCCACTTCTAGTGATCAATATAATATCGTGGACGCAATGTGTTACGAGTAGTGGCCTTCTTGGTCGGCACGTAATCTCATGGGTTGGTGAGTGGTGCACAATCAATATAAGTAAATTGTTATGCATGTTACATCACTTCTCAGGATTGGATATTGCAAATAGTCACTCTATGAACATAACATGTCACATAAATCTCCCAATCGCATTATTATGTCACCTTGAGATGTTCACATAAATCCATGTTAACGTTGGACACGCCAATGAATCTCCGTAGTGTGAGAATGCGGGGCGAGCCGGATATCCTTAAACTACTTTCCACATTGTGATCATGATCATTAAGTGTGATGGATCGCACATACTTTGCTAGGCATGCATGTCATATAGAATGTTTGCGCATACCGATACCACTTGTATTTGTGGAGTACGAGATGTATCAAAACATTTCTATATTTCTTATGAATCACTTGAATCATTGTAAACTTTAAAGGACAACCACCGACAACCACCACTATGAGTAGGGCGTTGACCCTCTCCAACCGTACAGATGTTACAGGTGAATCATAACTTAAGGTAAAGGACGACGACCGTTCTATGGAAGACGGGTTTAAATAGAGAAGAAGAATAGTGCACAATTAGTTTTATTTATTTTTCGCTGCAACTTTGATAATGTAATAATCTCCCATTGAGAGGGCATTAAAGAGTTATTTATATGCTTTTTTACTCTAATGAAATAATAAATACAGTTGATTTTACTCTCGTGAATGGTTACTTTCATGGATGTAACTAGATGCTTTAAAAAAAAAAAAACAAGGTGCGATTTTAAAGCATCCAATTTTTATATTATTAACACCCGAAATTCTCAGGTACAAGTATACACTCGGGCCGCGAAAATTCGGGGCGTTACAAGTAATACCTTCGTGTCAAAGTTGACCATGGTCGACCTGCAAACTCTCAAGTCGGTCTATAGTTTTCCCAGCTAAATAGGTCTTCACCCTCCCTGAGCTAGCCTCCTAAGTGGGAGGTCACGTTGTATCCCACTTTCTTTACCTTAGGTCTTCCTCTATCTCTCTCTCCTTTGGTGAGAGAGGTTCTCTATTGTCTTGGAGTTGCCTTAGGGCAATTGAGCCCCAAGGTATGGTAAGCTATTTTCGGCTACTGCATCTTCTAACAGCTGGTCGGGAACTCTAATCTCAAAGTGGATGAGCTCTTTTACTTATACCAAACCAACAGTAGCCCATGATCTCATGACTGGGTATTATTTATTTTCTTGGTCAAGCAAGGGTCAAACCATTATTACCAATAATCCGTCTTCTAACAAGGGTTGGAAGGACAGGTGGTTTTTGCATATAGAGAATGGGAGGCTCTAGTGACTGAGCTGAAGGGCTTATCATCTTGGATCCTGACCTCCTACACCCTACTGGGTCAGAACACATACTAAGATATTATACTTACATCTCATTCACTTCCTTTTGGTACTGATGTCATATTGTTTTTGTCTGCAACTTTTCCCAACTTGTAGCCTAGCCTTCATGACTATCTTCTGTAATAGGTTGGGGTTGCCAAATCATGACCTACTGATCAGCGGGACTACAAGAGGTTAGTCACTTCGGAGCTTCTGCATCAATTTGGTCTTACTTCAAGTGGTAATTTTCTCAATTCGACAGCTCATTGTTATTGGTTGGTAGTTTTCTAACTGAATTTTCACTTTTCGCAGAGATGTCTGATCATCCTCAGCCGAAGAAGAGGAGGGCTGTAGTCGGGACTGAGTTGGATAGACTGAGAGCTACCATGAAGAAAGTAGCTCCTTTTCCTGCTCCTTATGCTCGTTCGGGCACAATTTCTCCTGCTCCCCATACTCCTTTAGGAGCTACTGCTGTGCCCACAGTTAATCCCATAATAGTGGAAGCCACTCTTACTACTAATGTTGCCTCTCCTACTCAGCCGTAGGAGGTGGTTGATTGTGATATGCCCTCCTAAAGGGTTGAGCAAGCTTGAGACGAGAAGGCTTCGGGTTCGTATGGTACTTCTGAGCATCAGAGCTCGTCTCCTGGGGGGTTGTTGTAGGTGGACCATCCTCGCCCATCTTAAGACACTTGATCATGCTCCTTAACTAGGTTCGAAGCTTAGTGCTCGAAGAAGAGGTGAACTCCCTACTATCGATGCGTCTAGATCACCTCCTTGGGAAGATGGCAACCCCAACTATCAAGGTATGTCAGTCATCGGAATGTCAAATAGTTCTCTTCTACTATTTTCCTACTAACTCGACTTCTTTTCTATTGCAGGAGGGCCTTGCCACCATCGCGATCTGGCAACTCGTGCTCGACCTAAAGGGCCAGATCAAAGAGGCTGACCACCAGGTGGACATTTCTATGGCCGACCTCGAAGCAAAAGCCCAGAAGTTGTTGGCAGCCGTGGAGGCTTAAAAGGCATCCCGGGTCGATGTTGAGGGTCAAATATTGCATATTATCCCCCATTTATTACTTGGTTTTATGAGCATGACAATGCTTAATGTTCTATTTTAATCATGTTTGTGTTGCAAGGTGAATTTAAGAGCTTTGATTGAAAATGATGCTAAAAGCATGGACTTAACGCTCAAGAATCACCAAGGCAAGGATAGGTCTTATCAGACCAAAAATAAAGAATTCACATGCCAAAGATCCAAGAAAACTAAGTGAAGAATGTAGAGAATTGAAGAATTGAAGTGAAGAAAAGGAATCCTAAAACTCTGCTTGCTTTGACTAATGTAAGCCCTCCTTCGACCAGTCTAAGGCTCCTGCTTGACTAATCGAAGATTTCTCGACTCGAACTCCAGTAACATGAACTTTTAATTTCACGCGATCCTCAACCAGTCGAAAGTTTTCCTCGACTCGTCTAAGGTTATGCAGACAACACACGAACTGTGTAAATTTGAGGCAGTTTTAGGATTTTTCCAATTTAGTGCAAAAGTTGGAGTTACAAAACTATAAATAGGAGTCCTTGAGTATCTTCTAGGGTTTTAGGAGTGAAGAAAAAGGGTGGAGAAGCCATGGCCAAGAGTTTTTCTTCATTTTCCTTAGTCGTTTTTATGCTTTTCTTAAGAGATTTTAGTTCAATCATGTCTATGGTTGGCTAAACCTCTTAGATAGGGCTAAGAGGTGAAGCTTGTAGTGTGATGAGATGTTTCTTTTACTTTGATTCATATTTATGTTGAACATTCTTTAATTCTAGTTTAATTTTAAAGGAATACTTTCAGTTCTTAATGGTTTATTGTAACTCAAATTACAGTAGATCTGCAATAGCTTTGAGTATATTCTTTTCCTAACTTTGAGATTGTGGGATTGGTAAATCCTGTTGTTAGCCAACGTCTCATGGGCATGGTTTGGTGATGGAATCTCTTCCAATTATCATAATTCTCCTCCATTGAGAATTAGGTCAAGGAAAGTTCAGATTGATCTTAATTATATATCTTCCAATTGGATAGGATAAGACTCCAATTCCAATGGTGTGACTTGAATTAAGTAAGAAGGCTCCCTGATCTCTACAAGTGGATCCGTGGAAACCCTAGGTACCACCTTTGAATTTTTTAGTTTTAATCACTTTAATCACAATTACTCTCTCAATTATTTCAAATTTAGATTCACATCTTCTTCTAGTTCTAGTTTTAGTTACTTTCAGAAACGTACAAGATTAGTTCCTGTGGATTCGACCTCAGTCTCATTGATATTATTATTACATCACGACCTTACACTTGGGGTTGTGAACAAGTTTTTGGCACCGTTGCAAGGGACTAACAGTTACGTTTTTCTGAGATTAACTAGTTTTACAATTAGGTTAAGATTAGGGTTTGTTTACTTTCTATTTTTGGGTTAGGGTTTTTCTGGTTTATTTTTAGAAACTGACTTACTTTTTATTTTTAGAATTAGAAACTTTCTTAATTTATTTTTATAAACTAGGTTGCTTTCTTGTTTCTTTTTTAGAAACTAATTTGTTTTCTTTTTTCTTCTGCAGGATCCCAATATAAAAACTTCTAATTTGGTAACTTCTTTTTAATTCTCTCTCTTTCTATTTCTAGATTTCTATTTCCCTATTTCCTTTTAAGTTTGGTTAGATTCTGAAATTGAGGGCTGAGAGTATTTCATGCCCAAGTAAGTCTGTGACAACACTCGACATCTCTTGAGTGAAGGAGGATTGGTTGAGGGGTTATCTATCTATCACAGGATTAGACACCACTCGAGATCCACAAAGTTAACTGAAGTTATTCCTGTCAATCAACCTCCAAATCCACCTTAACCTAGGGTTGAAGAAATTCGGGATGAGAATGAGGTGCACCAAGCACCCCCGCCTTGTACTTTATGAGATTATTTACAACCGGCGAGGGTGAGCATGACCTCATGCATGATTTTTCCAGAAAATACGTGACATATGGATATCAAGCCAAGGGTGATCCAACTTCTTCCAAAATTCCATGGACTTGAATCTAAAAATCCATATTTACACTTGAAAGAGTTTGATGAGATCATAGCCACTATATTTTCCTAACATGTTCGATGACATAGTCAGGCTGAAACTCTTTCCCTTTTCTTTAAAAGAGAAAGCTAAGACATGATTGCATTCGTTACGTCCTCGATCTATTGGTAGATGGAATGATATGACATGGGAGTTCATAAAGAGAAATTTCCCACACCATAAAACGAACACCCTCAGAAAGTCAATCATGAACTACACCCAAAAGGAAGATGAACCATTCTTCCAATGTTGGGAGCAGTTCAAGGATCTTGTCAATTCATGCCCACAACACGATTTTGAAACATGACACATTACACACTTTTTCTATGATGAACTGACATCCTCCATGCGCTAATTAGTCGAGACAATGTGCAATGGGAATTCATGAATAAAAATGTTGATGATGTATGAGATTATTTGGACAGACTTGCTGAAAACGCACAATCATGGGACGTCTCCCCAGAATCGAGCACCACCTCTAAGCCCGCTCAATCAAAGGAGAGGGGTGGAATATTATAACTCCGCGGTTTTCAAAACCCGAGTATATGACTCATTTTCCTGAAAACCCGGGTATTAACTGATAATCCTAAAAGGTAATCAAACCAAATCAAAGTGCAATTTATGGAATTAAGCATAATATAGATATGATCAAAATGTAAACAATATCCAGGGCCACTCTGAAAGTGCTCTGGTATGTCAATTAGCGTGAGTGTTGAGTCAGCAAGACAAGTGAGCCCCATAGGAAGATTGTTCAAGCGTTTGCCTTAATAGGATGTGTGCTCGAACTTGTCAAAGGTAAACCTTAGCCTCACTTCCCATGTCCCAAAACACCAGGTATATAAAAACTATTAAAAATGGATAGAACATCTTAGGGTTTAAGGTAAGAAAACTATTTTACAAAATCAGAAAAATTTCTAAGTTTTCTGCCTTTGTCGATTTATCGATACGTGGTTTGATGAAATCGAACCCTGTTATCGATGTCCTCAAAACTCACTCGATATTATTGCATTGAGGACTTCAGATGTTCAGCAACTACAAAGAATTCTGGACTGAATTATCGATGAATGGATGGAATGTTCGATATCATTGAATTTTGGATCTCGAGTTCATCAAGACGACTCGATAAAATCGACATCTGGTCAGATGTGTCCAATATGCTGTTAAGGCAAATCATGTGATTTCTGATATATCGAGGAGAGCCTCGATAGCATCAAAATTCAAACCTCGATGATATCGACAGACCTTTGATGATATCGGATTGGGACAAAAAACTATCCAACTAGCTTACAGGTAAAATATTTCAAGTATCGAGGATCACTCGATAAAATCGATTTTCAAATATTGATCATTTCGAGACCAGGTCAATGTCATCAAAATAAGACATAAACTGTCTAGCAAGCTTATAGGAAAATTCCTTGAAAATGTCGATGAATCGACACCATCATCGATATCATCGATATTCAAATTCTGATGATATCAAGGGATGCTCGATCATATCAAATACCTGTTAAGTTTCAAAGGCAACTGCTCTCACATTTTCAAATGTCGAGGAATCAAACCTTGTTTCGATGAAATCAGAGTTCGAAATCCGATGACATCGAAGAGTGTTCGATTTCCTCGACCTATTGGCAAAAAGGTTCAAAAGCATTTAACAGATTGAGTTTGTGTCATCGAGCGGCCATTCGATGCTATCGAGGGTATACACTCGATGATATCAAACCCTGTAAAAAATATGACTGTTTTATATCTGTCAGAACTTTTTGCCTATTTACTGAGAGCTTGATTTTGGTTGTTTGTAGAGAAAATAGATAGAGATTTTGAGTGTTTAAATCCAGATCATATACCCTAAGCCTTTTCCTCTCATGGGAGTTCATCCTTCAATCCACCCTCATCATTGATATTTAATAGAGTGGATTGAGGAATGAACTTTCGCATTCAAGGATCCTACAGCTACCATCTTAATGGCAAATCATTGAGCTGGGATACCTTGAATGCATAGATGGTTAGAATCACTCTGTTTTTAATATAAGAAAACATTTAATAGAGTAAGAATCCAACATAACCTTGACCTAACCCGTCGCTATACATTGGAGCATCTTTTGCATTGCGGTTCAAGGGAACTGAAGATTCTTCGTCATCAAAGGAGGAGATCTTCATCAATGTACTAAATGGGGCTCATCTACTTATCTATAAGTCATTAGAGTCTAGAGACCCTTTTGATAATTCCTTTTGTAGGATTGGGTTAAAGGTGCTTCTCACCGCTTTCAAGTCCTCATACGAGGCCTCCGACGGGAGTGTACGTGGGGGTGCTGTGTGTTGACCCTTACTCTATGGAGAGCATAAACTTAGGTCCTTGTATAGGTCCTTGACCTATATGGTCTAAAACCTAGGTCTTGTGTGTTGACCCTTGCTCGTGATAACATAAACTGTTAGGTTCCTTGTGTGGATCCTTGGCCTGTGTGGCCTAAAATCTGGGTACTGTTTGTTGACCCTTGCTCCTGTGTGAGGCATAAACTTGTGTTGTGAAGACACATTAGAGTCAGCCTAGTGTAAGTTGTACTAGTTTGAGGTGGATCTGATTTGAAACCTCCGTTAGTGAGATCCAGCACACTCAAGGGTTAAGTGCGTTCACCGGAAGTGGAGTAGACACGGAGTCGAACCACTATAAAAATAACTGTGTTTGAGATTGCTATTTACTTCTACTGCTTGTGTGATTTCTCTGAATGTTCTCACATTGCATATGTGCATGATTATCTTGAACTAAGTAGAATCACACCTCACACAGAGTCACATCCATCATGAACTATGTTGCACATCTTGTTTACCATTTGAATAGTCTTATTATTGGATCCTCTACTTGGCTTGGAAGCCAGTAGAGTTACTTTGAAGAAATCCTACTATTTGCATATTGGGCAAGGATAGGGTTGATAGGTTTTAAATCATCATAAAATTTTAAAAGTTCTATACCCCCCCTCCCCTCTCTAGAACATCTTGACATATTCTTACTTCAACTAAAGCGGTTATTACCACAATTTCAATTGGTATCAGAGCGGATTTCTCTTAAGGGCTTCACCGCCTAGAGAGTGATCTTGACTGAAATTGGTAATATGGCCAAAGGAGAAGGCTCATCTGCAACTAGACCTCCAGTATTTGATGGATCAAATTATGCGTACTGGAAGGCTAGGATACATTACTTTCTGGGATCTTTGGACCATGATTTTTGGGATATTATGGAAAAAGGAATATATCCATCTCCACCCAGAATGATCAAGAGAATGAAGGAGCTGTTAGATCAGGTGGCTGAATTAAATAAAAAAATAAATGAATTTATGAAATAAGGAAACATGATTCAGTTACCCAACTTGATTAATGAAGTAAAAACTACCATAGTAAGAAATCCTGTCACAAAATGGGTAGTGAAAGAGAAGAAAAATTACCTTATTACTCACTCAAATCATATAACAGGTAATAATGTTAAGCGGTACCTGGATAGCGGATGCTCTAGACATGTCACGGGTGACAAATCTCTCCTCACAAATTTTTCAAATCTTGATGATGGGATAGTCACTTATGAGATGGAAGCACTGCTAAGGTAATAGGACAGGGAACTATCAAAGAAATGAATATGCTCAAAAAATGAGAATGCCTTTTGCGTAAAAGGATTGACACATAATCTTCTAAGCATTTCTCAAATATGTGACAATGAGTATATGGTTACATTCAATAAGCAAGAATGAGAGAACCTAGACCTATTAGGTAAACCAATGATGAAGGGTTGTCGCACAAGTGACCACTACTATGTCATTAAAGGTAGCGGGAAGGACGATTCATATGCTTAGTAACAATTGAGCATGGAAAACATGTCCATGTCATGCATCTAGATCTAGATGGTTGTTGAAATGATGCAATTTTGATGAATTTCATAATATATCTGAGGTCTCTACACCTCAATTTTTTTTTTTTTTGTGCATAAACATTACTGTTGTTTATAATTTTGGATGGTACAATGTTTGTATAAATTTTGATATGTATACTGACTGATATGAAAATGTACTAAGTTATACATATATGAAAGAACATCGGAATGCTGAAATGAATGATATACACCTTCTCTTCGATGAGTCTGTCGATGAATCGTATGGATCCTCGATTAAATCAAACAAATATCGATATCATCGATGCCCCTTTGGAATCAGAAGCGTCACCTGTTCTAGAATGTTGTCGAGGACATCTTTGATAACATTGAATGGGGTATATCGATATCATCGAAACAAATGTCGATGATATCGAAGTTCACCGCCCAATAAATAGCTGGCGAGTGGGAAAAATGCACTTTTTGCTTCCCTATTCAATTTCTCTGGAAAGTTCTTTCGTGGTTCTCATCGTTTCTCAACCTTATGCCATTTAGGGTGTCTTGAATCGGGAAATCTCTTGCACATACTCTTGATTCCTCAATGTATACTTCATTGTGCTAGGGCCATTCTAGTTGGAAATTTCGGGTTTGTTCTCATAGTCCTTAGATTCCTTTTCTTTGACACTTCCTTTGAGTTATTTTAATGAGTAAGGAGAAAGGAAAGTCTCCTGCCATCGGTGAGTCATTTAGGCTCACCAGAAAAAAATCCGTGGCCTCAAGAGAAAGAGGAAGGTCTCAGTCTCAACGATCCCCTACATGCCCATGGAGCTCCTCTACTCGGCAATCGTCTCGTAAAGAAGATCTGACTGCAGCGCCTGCACTGCCATATACTGTTGTGGGTCCTCCTCCACACATTCTCGAAAAGTACTTAGGGAGGCGCTTAGTGTATGAGCGTAGGATTGACAGGGAATGCATAAAACCCTACAATATGGAAACTCTGTTAGAGGCAATCAACTGGCTGCCTCTTCATGATTTCAGGGGTCCATGTCATGATGAACGGACCTACTACTTCCTTGCATACTGTCATTCTCCAACACTAGATCCACCATCCATTGTTGTCACAGTCGCGTATGATAGTGTTGACATTATTGCAGAATCCATCGCTATCATTTTTTAGTCTAACTTTATCTCCAGTTGGTTTGTCTGACCTTGATCTTGAAAATCCCATCACTTGGTCTACAATTATAAAATTCCTGTGTCAGGATCGAGATATCCCATGGTACTAAGGGAATGCATTAAAGGAAAAATATATGCACCCTCGATACCGAGTCTTGCACGGGATATTCTGCTTTAATGCTTATCCTCGTGGACCCAATCGCGCTGATCTTACTGGGTTCATGGCCATGATTATGTATTATGTTGCCAATAGAGTCAAACCTTGTTTGCCTACCTTGATCCTTCACCAAATAGCAAGTGTCATCCGCCAGTCCGGAGCAGTACATTTGCCCTTTCCTCACATCATTCATATGATATGCGATACAATCGGTATTCCTCAGATAGACGATCCTGAGCGTCCTCTCCAACAATTTAACAAGGTCAATAGTCGAAAACTAGACCTTAAATTCCATGCCTATGTAGAAGAACAATCTGAGGAAGCTATGAAGGTGGTAAAACAGGAGAAGACATAGCACCAAGTGGTGGAGATCCTCTAGAGTCACAATAAGTTCTAGATCCGAGTGGTTCGGCTCAGACCCAACGCTTCAAGTTTCACCAAGATAGGGTCGGGGCAACACAGCGGGGATTGGCTCGAATAGAGGATAAGCTGGGGAGACATAATGCGCGGTTCTCAGCATTGGAGAAGATGATGTCTAGTGTACAGCAGTCGGTGCAGCAATTGGTCGATCTGATAACTTGCCGACGAGATGATACAACACTGTCTTCATCAGCCCCTCCACCATAGTATCCATAGTCTTTGTGCCATCACATACACTAGATACTCATCTCAGCGTATGGGCATGGATATCTTTTTGAATGCCTTACGATCTTATGAGTATATGTGATGGCTACCTGACATGAAAGGTCTAACAATTTTTTTTGGAATGGTTTATGGATATCCTCTAAATGAGGAAAGTATTTTTGGTATGCTGATGGTAGGGCTAGATATTTTGTTGGAATGGTTTGGGATGGATGATGAAATACTGCCATGCTTGGGCAATTTTTATTTTGGATATTTTTATGGCTGATTGATTTATATATATATATATATATATATATATATATATATATATTTGTTGCCATGATTATCTGATCTCCTTAGAATGCTGATCTCAACTGTGATTGCTTTCTCCTGTATATTCCTTAACAATTGAGAATTGGTTTGTGATTTATATCTCTATGCTGCTATTTTCTATTAAAATCATAGCTCTCCTTTTGACCTAATATGCATAAATGGTTTCCATTGCAAATAGAGATGTCGTTATCTGTTATACATCTATCTCTTACTGATTATGCATTTTAAAGATGTATCTGCTATGCATTGAACTATTTGGATCTCAATTGGTTCTCCCATATCTTTATGCTTCAACTTCAGTCAACTAGTTTTGCTATATTGCCCTTTGCCAATGACTGACAAAAAGGGGGAAAACAAATCCACCACGGAGAAAAATTGTGTCTATCTATTTGTTAATAGTGGTACAGGTGTTAGGGGGAGTAGCAGCAGGAAGACAGGGGGAGCAGCTACTACTGAATGATACAGTCATTTGTGTGAACTCAATAGCATTGTAAAATTGTGTAAAGTTCATGTACACACAATTTAGGGTGTTGGTCTAGATGTTGTTCTAGGACTTCAAGTGTTTTGCTACGTAATTGACAAAGGGGGAGATTGAAAGTGCCATGGTTTATCAATTAGCGTGAGTGTTGAGTCAACAAGACAAGCGAGCCCCATAGGAAGATTGTTCAAGCGTCTGCCTCAACAGGATGTGTGCTCGAACTTGTCAAAGGTAAACCTTAGCCTCACATCCAATGTCCCAAAACACCAGGTATATAAAAACCCTTAAAAATGGATAGAACGTCTTAGGGTTTAAGGTAAGAAAAATATTTTGTAAAATCAGGAAAATGTCTAAGTTTTCTGCCTTTGTCGATTTATTGATTCGTGGTTCGATAAAATCGAATCCTGTTATCGATGTCCTCGAAACTCACTCGATATTATCGAATTGAGGACTTTAGATGTCCAACAACTACAAAGAATTCTATACTGAATTATCGACGAATGGATGGAATGTTCAATATCATCAAATTTTGAATCTCGAGTTCATCAACACGACTTGATAAAATCGACATCTGGTCAGATGTGTCCAATATGCCATTAAGGCAAATCATGTGATTTTTGATATATCGAAGAGAGCCTCGATACCCTAGAAATTCAAACATCGATGATATTAACAGACCTTCAATGATATTGGATTAGGACACAAAATGATCCAGCTAGCTTACAGGTAAAATATTTCAAGTATCGAGGATCACTCGATAAAATCGATATTCAAATATCGATCATATCAAGACTAGGTTGATGTCATCGAAATAGGACACAAACTGTCCAACAAGCTTATAGGAAAATTCCTTGAAAATATCGATGAATCGACACCGTCATAAATATCATCGATATTCAAATTTCGATGATATCGAGGGATGCTCGATCATATCAAATACTTATTAAGTTTCAAAGGCAACTGCTCTCACATTTTCAAATGTCGAGGAATCGAACCTTATTTCGATGAAATCGGAGTTCGAAATCCGATGACATTGAAGAGTGTTCGATTTCTTCAACCTGTTGGCAAAAAGGTTCAAAAATGTTTGACAGATTGAGTTCGTGTCATCGAGTGGCTATTCGATGCTATCGAGAGTATACGCTCGATGATATTGAACTCTGTAAAAAATATGACTGTTTTATATCCGTTAGAACTTTTTGCCTATTTAATGAGAGCTTGCCTTTGGTTGTTTGTAGAGAAATAGATAGAGCTTTTGAGTGTTTAAATCCAGATCATATACCCTAAGACTTTTTCTCTCATGGGAGTTCATCCTCTAATCCACCCTCATCATTGATATTCAATAGAGTGGATTGGGGAATAAACTTCTGCATTCAAGGATCCTTCAACTACCATCTTAATGGCAAATCATTGAGTTGGGATACCTTGAATACATAGATGGTTGGAATCACTCTATTTCTAATATAGGAAAACATTTAATAGAGTAGGATTCTAACATAACCTTGACCCAACCCGTCGCTATACATTGGAGCATCTTTTGTGTTGCGGTACAAGGGAACTGAAGATTCTTCGTCATCAAAGGAGGAGATCTTCATCAACATGCTAAATGGGGCTCATCTACTTATCTGTAAGTCATTAGAGTCTAGAGACCCTTTTAATCATTCCTTTTGTAGGATTGGGTCAAAGGTACTTCTCACCCCTTTCAAGTCCTCATAGGAGGCCTCCGACGGGAATGTACGTGGGGGTGCTGTGTGTTGACCCTTACTCTATGGAGAGCATAAACTTAGGTCCTTGTGTAGATCCTTGACCTGTGTGGTTTAAAACCTGGGTGTTGTGTGTTGACCCTTGCTCATGGGAGCATAAACTGTCAGGTTCCTTGTGTGGATCCTTGGCCTGTGTGGCCTAAAATCTAGGTGTTGTGTGTTAACCCTTGCTCCTGTGTGGTGCATAAACTTGTGTTGTGGAGACACGTTAGAGTCAGCCTAGTGTAGGTTGTGCTGGTTTAAGGTGAACCTGATTTGAAACCTCCATTGGTGAGATAGGTACACTCAAGGTTTGAGTGCATCCATTGGAAGTTGAGTAGACACGTAGTCGAACCACTATAAAAACAACTGTGTTTGAGATTGCTATTTACTTCTACTGCTTATGTGATTTCACTGAATGTTCTCCTATTGCATGTGTACATGATTATTTGGAACTAAGTAGAATCACACCTCACACACAATCACATCCATCATGAACTATGTTGCACATCTTGTTTATCATTTGAATAGTCTTATGATTGGATCCTCTACTTGGCTTAGAAGCCAGTAGAGTTACTTTGAAGAAATCCTGCTGTTTGCATAATAGGCAAGGATAGGGTTAATAGGTTTTAAATCATCATAAAATTTTAAAAGTCCTATTCACCCCCCTCTAGGACATCTTGGCATATTCCTACTTTAACTAAAGCGGTCATTACCGCAATTTCACACTCAGTTGGGGCCCATATACAAAACCTCAAATCTCTAAATGTACTGAAATGGTAATAAGTAAATGGTCTACAGATTTAATCCAAAATAAGCAGCCGCCTCCTGATACTGCTCCTTATTGTAAGACTCCTCCTCGACGGCAGCCCCCTTCGGATCCGCCGCGAGTCCATCAGCCCTTGTATCCTTTGTACGGTTGAATATTGATGAATGAGTGACCAGCTCAGTGTGATCTCCCCTCAAGATTACACGCCACCGTCCTAGATAAAAATAACATAAAACGTACAGGAAGTCTGAAACATAACAAATGCAATCTTATTCTGTGCATTGATGCATGAATGCAATCATCACCCCGGGATGCTCATCCGTGTGGACATTGGGCTCATCACCCATACAATCATTATCCTGGGTAAAACATCTAGAAGGACATTAGGCTTGTCACCCATGAAATCATTGTCCCGGGAAAAAACATCTAGATAGAAAAATATGTACATCACGTACGATAACAATAGATGCGGGTCTGTGCCATGTATACATGATTAACCAACCCATTATTAGTCTAATTACAACCAGCCAATTTGCATATGCTCAAAGGTCACTACGGGGGCTAGTTACCATCGTAGGCCGACAGCTCGGGCATAGGTCCCATACCACCATCCCCGTCTCATGAGGCTACCGCCTTAGGGTGTGCAAAAAACCTATTAACATGTGGCCGATCAATTCTCCAGAGAAGGGGACCACCACCATACGCTGACTAGGAATGAAGTGTTGAAATCATTTAAATACAATGACTAAATGAGGCGGTTTGTGTAATTCAATACGAGTAAACATCGATGATGGCAAATGTCGCAAGGTTCATTCCTTAGTTAGGTAAACAGAATCACTCTATAGATGGTGAACCCCATGAATCACATGTCACGATTCATAACCTCTATGTTAAGGGTTAAGTCTTATCATAATCAGTTCGGTTGCACCCTAAGCATGGACTTTCTTTAAATAGGAATCTTCATAGAGAGATTTCAAGTAATGAATGTTTTACAACCAGTACAACCTTATAGAGATTCAGACATGCTTTAATAATTGAAGTAAACCTCATGTATACAATCAGTTCAAGCATCCTATAATCCTAACTTATCAAGTTCTAAAGTGTGTATCTCAATTTAACAATCAAGTATTCTAGTAAATCCATGTCATGCTTCCAAGTTAAGCTAATTAGTGGTTTAACAGGTTCGAGGAACATGTGATAGATTGGTCCTATAACATATGACAACATAGATCAAGGGTTTAACCCATCCTAAAAATATGCATACGACCGTTAACCAGTGATAATTCAACTATGAGGCATATAGCTAATTAAATAGGTTTAATTATCACCCACCCCTGAGGGATCATTAGCAACTATAACAAAGACTATTCTTGATCTAGTTTAGAGATGGAAAGCTCAAGCGGAAGAAAATCATCACTAAACAAGTTGTAGGGCGTCCTTTGATACGAATTTCCTTGAGAAGCTAGCGGTCCCACTCTACTCAAATAGTTCCCTAGAGAAGTTTGTTCACATTAGATAGTAAGTTCTTAGAGCTTCTAGTATATGGACAATTGGTGAGATGTGGAAGGTTTCATGTATAAGGCTATTTGGGCCCGACTTAAGGTAGCTAGGCCCATTAGACTCATGTTAAAACTAGAGACCCAGCTTTGGGTCCAAACCCATTATTCATTGAGAGCCAAACTGGGCTTAAGCTAGGTCCATCCACTGGCGTGTAGTAGTGACCCTACAAAATGGGTCTTTACTAGGCTAGATTTGGCCCGTCAACTAATAACGTGCGGCCCACCTACTGTTAGTGTGTGGCCCACCTATCATTAGTGTGCATCCCACCTATCCTTAATGTGGTGCGGCCCACCTACTGTTAGTGTGTGGCCGACCGTTATTTATGATGTGGCCCACCTGTTTCAAATAGGGTGCGGCCCATTGTTACATATGGTGTGGCCCACCTGTTTTAAACAGGGTGCGGCCCATTGTTATATATGGTGTGGCCCACCTGTTTCAAATAGGGTGCAGCCCACTGTTATATATGGTGTGGCCCACCTGTTTCAAACAGGGTGTGGCCCACTGTTATACATGGTGTGGCCCACCTATTTCAAACAGGGTGCGGCCCACTATTATACATGGTGTGGCCCACCTGTTTCAAACAGGGTGCGACCCACTGTTATTTATGGTGTGGGCCACATGTTTCAAACAGTTTGTGACCCATTGTTATTTATGGTGTGGCCCACCCATTTTCTTGCTGTTATCGGCCCAGCTCTGGGCTAATTTTTGGCCCAGTTCTGGGCTGGTTTCCAACTTGGTTTAAGGCCCACTTTAAGAGCCCTACACCGGTTCTCAGCATAGCCCAACTAATGGCTGCTTTCAGCATATACACGGCCCGCAGCAAGGTTTGCTTGAGGCTTGGTTTTTAGGTCCACTTACGCAACTGAAAAGGCAGGTTTTCAGCCCGTTGCATAGCCATGGTGAAGACTGGAACAGGGCCCTGATTTTTGGTTCAAACCATGGCCTACTTGCTGGCCATTTCAGCTTGATATAGAGCTCGTATAAGAGCCTGCTTTTAGCCACAATCCTGGCCCAAAATTTGGTCATTATTTGGCCTGATCCTGGCCCAACACAGAGCTGTATCTGGGTTTGTTTTCATCTCACAATACTGCCCCTGTTCGGCCTGATTTTGAGCCCTATACACAGTTATTTCTTGGCTGGTTTGAGCTTCAAAACCCAACACTAAACAGGACCCGTTTCTACCACAGTTTCGAACTAGAACTCGGCCATTGTTTGGCCTGCTCTTGACCCGAAATAGAGCTGTAATTTTGGCCTTGTTTCAGCACAAAACGTAGCCATGGATTGGCATGGTTTCAACCCAAACTATGGCCAATGTTTGGCCCAATTTTTAAATCGCATACTACCCATCGTGCTATGAAAGAAAAACGGGGATGATAGCCTGATACCTGGTCTGGAACTCGATGGGGCAGCCACCAACTCGACCAAGTCGAGCTAAGAGTAAGGCGAGTCAGGCTGACCCATACTTAGCTCACTCCTCTCCTCTCTCCTTCTCTCTCTCTCTCTCTCTCTCTCTCTCTCTCTCTCTCCTTTTCCCTTAGTGGTACAAATTCTGAGGCCACAGTGCCCCTTTTTATAGCAAAAGGGAGAGGTGGCTTCAACGGTTGGGAAAGGGCGGTCCACTTTGCAATGGTTGAGATCAAGAGGTGGCCTTGCATGGGGCCCATCTGCGTGTTAGGATGGATAGCTGACCCCCAGGCCCACCAGAAAAGCAACTTTTCTGATCTTGTGGGGCCCATCTCGTGGTTGGGTTTATATGTTTTAACGGAGAAGATGAGGGAGCCAATAATGGCAACTCCCCAGATGTAGTCTATTCCAAAGATTTGGTCCGTTTGAATGGACCAGATGAGATCTTTGATCAATGTGGGGTCCACTTTTTGGGCCCCAAACATTAGTTTGGGAATATCTCATAAGATATTCAGATTCTCACCATTCTTTCGTGAGATGGAGCAACTTCTCTCCAAAGTCTCTTTTTAATTTACAGAGGACGGTTGAGATTCCTCCACGTGGCTAGGGGATGACTGAGATCATGCCAGCATCTGCTTTCCTAGAGAGGAAAGTCTCCTCTTTGCTTCCCATATGCAGGTCTTACCCAACCATTTTTAAAAAAGAGAGAGCATAGTTCTCCCAAGGCGATGAATGGTTGGGATGGACTGATCAGGACGATATGGGCCACCCATACTGTCCCGGATGGGTCCCACCTAGCGGATATCTGCCACGTACAGCCCATTGGACAGTTGCAACCTATCTCCTTCGTCCCTTTACATGGGTTTAAAAGCCTATACCATTATGTTAAGGTGGGCCCCACAAGCAAAGTCAACGGTTTGGAACACCGGGAAAGTGTCTAGGGTGGGCCACTTTGGGAGGTGAAATCCATTAGTTTTGAAATGCACGTTGGCGGGAGAATTTCGCCATTTCTCTCTTTTTTGCAAGGACCTCGGTCAAAGTTTGTTTGACTGAGTCCATTATCCCAATGCACGTCGTGCATGAGTGCATAGGATGCACATGCACTCCGTGTGGGGTCCACCATGATGTTTGCGACAAATCTACTCTGTCCATTCATCTTGGGATCCCCATGTAGGGGTCCAGGCCCAGTTTTGGGCTGATGGTGAGACCCAGGTGGGCTATATAATGCCCTTCGGGCTCCACTTGGCCCATATGTCGCAACCCAATGGTCGGATGGGTCTGAGACTTTGTTTTGATAGCTAAATGGGGATTTAAGGGGCCTTGAGTGCCTCTTTGGTCACTATCTAATCCCCAAGTGTTCATAACAAGTGTGTTGTATCAATATCCTTTAATATAGTGGTTTTAATTTGGAGTGTTCGAATAACCTCACCTTCTTGATTGATGTAGGGTGTGTTTTGGCTCCTAGAGACCCTGATGGATGGCCGTAATGTCAACCGGAAGTCCCATCCTGCATCGATTTGATTTATTAGTCGAGTGTTGGTACCCTTAGTTACAACTTCAAATAGTAACACCCACGTACCAAGAGTGTGGGGTGTTACAAATATACCTTTTGAAAGTGGATGATGATATCAATGCTAAAGTGGCTAATCTTATAAGGAAATTCAAGGCTATGGAACTAAAGAAGGATAAGGCTAAGTAAACTGTTTGCAATATTTGTGCTTACAATATTCACACAACTGAAAATTTCCCAACAACACCTGCTTTTTAAGAGGTACTGAATGAGCAATCTAATGCCGTGAATAATTACCAAAGGCCTTTCATTGGACCCATCTCCAATACATACAATCCTAGTTGGAGAAATCATCCAAATTTTAGTTGGAGGAATGGATAAACTGCTACTCAAGGATTTCCTAATCAAATTCCTAATCAAGGGAAACCTCAAGAGGAACCGGTTCAAAATTCCACACAAACTTAGGAGCTTACCCAAGCATTACGAGAACTTACAAAATTTATACAAAAGATGGATTCACGTGTTATAGTTATAAAGAAGGGGATGCTTTCTACTCAACCTTTCCCCAATCTTAAACCGCAATATGAAATAAGTGATTCAAACTCTTCAAATCAAATGGAGCAAGTTAAGTCTATCACCACCCCTAAGAGTGGGAAAACAATTGAAAAATCTATTCCGGTAAGCGCTAAAAAGTCTAAGGACCTATAAATACATGAAATTGATAGACCTAGCACTACTCCATAAGAATTGGAACTGGAACTTTAAGGCAAGTCGATTGCACTATTCCCCCAACGGTTGATTGCACTAAAACCTCTCTTTAACTCTCAGGACATTCAAGAGGTACTAAAATAAGTGAAGGTCAATATTCCTCTACTGGATGCCGTTAAATAAATACCTTCATATGCCAAATTTCTAAAAGACTTATGTACGACCAAAAAACGGTAAAATATTCAAAAGAAAATCATTTTAACAGAAAAAGTGAGCATCATCATGGAGCAAGATGTGCCACAGAAATACAAAGATCCTGGTAGCCCAACCATTGCTCGTGTAATTGGGAATTACCGGATTGAGTCTGTTGAGGGTCAAATATTGCATATTATCCCCCATTTATATCTTGGTTTTATGAACATGATAATGTTTAATATTTTATTTTACTCATGTTTGTGTTGCAAGGTGAATTTTAGAGCTTTGATTGAAAAGGGTACTAAAAGTATGGATTTGATGCTCAAGAATCACCAAGGAAAGGGATGGATCTTAACAGACCAAGATTGAAGAATTTACATGCCAAAGATCTAAGAAAACTAAGTGAGGAATAAACAGAATCAATGTTTTGAAGTGAAAAAAATGAATCCTGAAATCGTCCTAAAAAAGTATATTCTGAAACTCTGAGTCATTTTGTGAAATTGCTCAGAGTGAAGTCTATTTTGAGAAACTGTACAGAGTGAAGTCTATTTTAGTAAACTGCATAAATTTGAGGCAATTTATGGAGTTTTTCAACTAGGTGCGAAAGTTGGAGTTTCACAACTATAAATAGGACTCCCTATGATGTTCCTAAGCATCTTCTAGGGTTTAAGGAGTGGAGCAAAAGGGTAGAGAAGTTGTCGCCATGAGTTTTTTTTCTTTTTTCTTAGTTGTTTTCATATTTTTCTTAAGAGACTTTGGCCCAATCATGTCTATGGTTGGCTAAACCTCTTAGCTAAGGCTAAGAGGTGAAGCTTGTAGCATGATAGGATGTTTTTATTGCTTTGATTCATGTTTATCTTGAACTCCATGAATTCTATTTTGATATTTAAGGAATACTTTCAGTTTTTAATGATTTATTGTGACTCAAAGTATAGTAGATCTACAATAGCTTTGAGTATCTTCTTTTCCTGATTTGAGATTGTGAAATTAGTAAGTCCTGTTATTCACCATCGTCCCTTAGGCATGGTAGGGTGATGGAATCCTTCCTAATCTTTGCAATTCTTCTGCTTTGAGATTATGGGATTGGTAAATCCTATTGTTTGTCATCATCTCCTGAGCATGGTTTGGTGATGGAATCCCTGCCAATTATCATAGTTCTCCTTCATTTAGAATTAGGTCAATGGAATTTCAGATTTGGTTTTATTGATATATTTTTCAATTGGATAGGATAGGACTCCAAGTTAGCCTCCCTGATTCCTTGATTTGTGATCACGGCCTACGAGGACGGTTGGAACTAGGGAGGAGACCATGAAGCCTAGTCTTCCCCAGATAGGGCCTAGTGGGAGGACTCAGCTGTGGCTGGGGCCTTCCCTATTCTCTTTGCCAATAGAGGGAACATTGGAAATAGTTATAGGTAAAGATGGTGAGAACACGACTTTAACAAATTCTTATAGTTGACACCAATCTATTATTGTCAATTTCTAGCCAACAAATGAGATCGATGTAGAACTGCGCACTCCAATGGACCTGTAAAAGCTAGAGAAGATATGAGCAGTGGGGGTGCCAGTGGCCGGCTGTGGACCCTTCGATGCCTAAGTCAGGATTATAGATAATGATCTCAAATGTGTAGATTATGGTTTAGATGTCACCTTTTTCTCCCACTTTTCCTGTTTAGAGTGGTCGTATATATAGTGTCCTGGAGGAGGTTTTGTACCTCCATCTCTTAACGTTATATGCTAGAGAGTGCTATTCTAATGGGATTCCTATCCTAGATTTCCCGAAGTAATATTTGGTTGAGCACGAATCTTTTGAAATGATCTTTAGTTGAGCCCGAATCTTTCGGAGTGATCTTCGACCGAGCCCAAATATGTCCGAGTTATCTTTAGCTAAGATAAGGCCGAATCTTTCTCTTTCAGATTCGGGGCGAGACTTGCTTCTGATTTCTCATACTGCCTCTTTAGTAGTGATCAACCTAGTCAACTTGGAATGCTGGGGATGGGGCTCAGAACCTGAGTTTCTTCCTCATAGGTTCCTTGCTTGTATTGTAGACATTCCCGGTAGTGCGAGTCCTCTTTTATCGAGCTCCACCCTCTAACGGCTTAGCTCTATAGCTCGTCTCTGAGCTGAAGGAACTACTCGTTCCCTGTTGATGGTCCTTCAACTCAGACCTTGGTCACCCCAACTCGGAGGGATGTCACTATAGATAATGATCACTCTTCCTGTGTGAGGGACTAATTCGATTTTCCCCACAACAACTATAATCCCAATATCCAATTAATTGCATTGGCATTAAAGAGAGAATATAAAGTGTAATAGATCTTCTTTTAGCATGATCGATCTCTTATATAATTTATATCCACAAACCCAACCAACTCCAAAATTTGGCCACTATAGCAAATAGCTAACCCAAAAGTACCCTTCAAGTAATGAAGGATTCACTTCATAGCAGTTTAATCATCTCTCCTTGAGTTCACAATGTATTTATTAACTTCTCACGTTACTTGTGCAATGTTTAGTCAAATGCACAGTACGACAAATAGATCGTTTCCTACAGCCAATTAATATGGTACTTGAGACATATTTGCATTCGAATTTTTTGTTAGGACACTGATTTAAAGATAACTTATAAGGGTGGGAAATAAAATACTAACTAAATTAAAATTATGTATATTGAAGTGGTCAAAACTTTTCAACATAACCATTCTAAGTTATCTAGAATTTCTTATTCCTTCTAGTTTTAAATTTAGTCATCCTAAGAATCTGTTTAATGGCACTAAAATCATTTATATCGAATTTCCTAGTTAAACAAGCTTTTAATGTTATAATAATATCTTACTAGTATTTACAACTAGCATATTATCCACATATGGTAACAAGATAATGAAGCCACCATTACTATATATTGGGATTTATATTGCAGAATCACACAAATCTAGATCTAGGATGGCAATCCAAGAGCACCAAACAATCACAAGAGAACATATAGATTTAACATGAAAAACCCTTTCGGGAAAAAACGACAGCATAAAGCGACAAAATTCCACTATGAAAGCACAAATTACAAAGAGAAAGGACTTACTCGATTAAAACAACCTCAAATCTCACCCTTTCTACACCCTTTAATAACCCTAGAACTCTTTTAGAAACCCTTTAGAATACTTTAGAGAGCCTTAGCATACCTAAGAATGGCCTTAGGGACTCCTATTTATAGATGGAGAAACCCCACTTACACACTTCCCTAGAAATTGCCTCAAATTTACGCAATCTGCGCATAAACCGCGCACCGTCTGTGTAACCCTCGACTAGTCGAAGGGACCTTTGACTAGTTGAGGTAGTCTCTCGACTGGTCGAAGACCTTAGACAACAAGATTTAAGACATCCTTTTTAACAACAATCTCCACTATGTCTTCAATGTTCAACCGTATAGTTTTTTGACCTCTTCTCTTATCTCTGCATCACATCATAGCTTCTAGTGCACACTCCGTCCTTCTTTTACGCCATCGCCAAGCCCAGAGAAGTTACACAGAACTTGAACTTCTCTGTACGAATGACCTTGGTAAGCATGTCTTTTGGATCTGAATCCACATGCCCAACCACCTTTGCTCATGTCTTCTCAAAAGTAAGACGTACTCTTCTGTACCTTGAATGTATCAAAGTAACCATCTCACCACCATCCAATGTTGCTAGCCGAGGTATTTTTTTTACAACATTGATAGCCTGTGAAACAATCAGTTTAATACAGACCATGGCATGCACTGCCAGCCGCATTCGAATAAAGCTCATGAGACATATCCTACTTTTCCTCATTTGTTTTGGGACATGTCCTGAGAAAAACTTAAAGTGAGCCGTATAGAGAACACTCACCGTCTTTGTCTGGTCCATCACATACCTACTCAAGATATTCTACCTGTGATTACCAAAACCTGCTCCTCTTCCACTCTCTATAAATATCACCGCCGAGAACCTTCTTTGCAAGCCCCTGATCCTTCATCCTGAATGTCCTACTTAACTGAGTCTTTAGTAAATTAATTTCAAACAAATCATGATTGACGATCTACATGTCATTAACATACAATACCTGACTCACCATAAAGGAATCAAATTATAAACCACTGCCTAGGCGACAGGTCGTGCAACGACCTCTTACAAACTTTTTTCTCAGCCCCTTTAAACTTCGAAGCCCTCTTGTTGCTTCATGTAGATATGCTCTTCCAATTTTTCTTGCAGAAGTTCAGACTCCGCATCCATCCTTTCCAGCTTGAGATCGCATTGAATAACCAGTGGCAATACGAATCTAATAGACACCTATTATACCGCCGGCACAAATATTTCTGAGAAGTCGATCACTTCTCTCTGAGCATAACCCTTTACTACCAACCTCGCTCTATATCTATGTTATATCCCCTTGGAGATCTACTTGCATCTAACCTCTTTTCAGCCCATTAGAAGCTCCACCAGCTTCCATGTGTCGATCTAGTACAACGAGTCCATCACATCGTCCATAGTTACCTTTTTACTTCTCAGCACCAGGCTCACCTAGAGTCATCTGAATAGTAAACGGATCTCCTCGTTGTAACGAGAGCATATGCGATATTAGAGTCATCCATGTATCTCACCAATATCCTGTGATTATACTGTGTGATTCTTCTCACAGGTGGCTGCTTCACCTACTCCGTATCTCTGTCCGCGCATCACATCCTTCCTGCCCCATCCGCTCATGTGGCCATGACCAGCATGCCACAGACGTGCAGAGGTGGAATCCGCTACAGCCACTGTATCTCCAACTTTTGAAGTGCTCCTGATCAACCTGTACATGTAATCGAGTCGTTGCACTTTCATGATTACCTATGCCCCCTTGGATACTTTAAGAGTACCATCAATACTTGTAAACTTGCAGCCCATTGCCTCAAGTACACCAAGAGAAATCAAATTCTTCTTTATGTTAGGAACATGCCGTACATCAGTCATCAATCAAGGTACGCTCTGTCCCATCAAACATCTTGATACGCATCGTACCAACAGCCATAACATTGCAGGCAATGTCTTGCCCATAAACACATGTCCACCATCGTACTCTCTTTAGCTAGCGAACCAATTCTGATGAGGAGTCATATGAAAGGATGCCTCTGTGTCTAGAATCCACTCGCCCTTACGATCATTGTATGGGCATCTGATCATAAACACAAACAAGACATCACCATCACATCCACTTGATCCATCTAACGTGGTAGCGTTGGCCTACTTGTATGAAGCCTCAGATTATTCTCTCTTCGATTTAGGATTTTCACAATCCTTCTTCATGTGTCCTTCCATCCACAGTTCCAACACTTACCTTTTCTTTGCTCTTACCCTTGGATTTAGATCTAGTGCTTGAAGATCTTGTACCTTGTTCAGAATTCTTGCCCCTCGTAAACAGTGCATCAGAAGATGTCCCCATGTTGTCGTTTAACTTTCTCATGGCCTTTCCTTGAAGGGCTGAGATAACGATGTCGACACTCAGGGTTTTATTTGTGGTACACATAGTGTCCTTGAATGATTCATACGATGCCAGAAGAGAATTCATCAACATACATGCTTGTTCCTCATCTTTCATCACTTCCTCCATATCCAATAATTTGCAAACCAATTTATTAAAATTACTGATGTAAGCCTACAGATCTCCACCCTCTGCCATCTTGAAGTTATACCACTGAAGCTTCAAGTGTAGGCGATTTTCAGAGAATTTTTTCGCATAGACATCCTCTAACTTCGTCTATAACTTAACTGCAGTTTTTTCTCTCATGACATTGTAGAGAACCTCATCTGTGAGACATAAACGGATTAAGATAAGGTCTTCTTATCAAGAGTATTCCAATCATCATCAGTCATAGTAGACTTTCGCTCCTTAAGAGCACCAGCTTTGTCTTGCTTGATTAAGGAACTGATTATCTTGATCTTCCATAACTCAAAGTTATTTTTCCTCGAGTACTTCTCAATATCATACCTAGTGCTTATCATTATTCTTTATCCTTCAGATTCAGATTTGTGCCGCAACAATTGCTCTGATACCACTTGTTGAGATTTGTGTTGCGAAATCACACAGATCTAGATCTAGGATGGCAATTCAAGAGCATTAAACAATCAGAAGAGAACACAAATTTAACATGAAAAACCCTTTTCGGGAAAAAACTACGGTATGAAGCGACAGAATTTCACTATGAAAGTATAAATTACAAAGAGAAAGGACTTACCAGATTTGAATAACCTCGAATCTCACCCTTGCTACACCCTTTAATAACCCTATAACCCTTTTAAAAACCCTTTAGAATACTTTAGAAAGCCTTAGCATACCTAAGAATAGCCATAGGGACTCTTATTTATAGATGGAGAAACCCCACTTACGCACCTCCCTAGAAACCACATCAAATTTATGTAGTCCGCGCATAAACTGCGCACTGTTTGCGTAACCCTCGACTAGTTAAAGGAGGGCTTCAACTAGTCGAAGGGACCTTCAACTAGTCGAGGTAATCTCTCAACTAGTCGAGGACCTCGGACAGCAAGATTTAAGACATCCTTTTTAACAACACTATAGCTATGAATATAGGTATAATTAGTTATCTCACATATCTTCTCAAACTAAAAAATCAAACTTCATGTAACAACACCTTAGAGCCTTCTTTAAACTATAAAGTAAATTTAACTGACAAGAGGTTATTCTTGTTTTCTTCAATAAAATATTTGGTTTGAATCATATAAATTTATTTATCAAGATTCTCATGCAAAATGGTAATTTTTACATCAAACTGCTCAAGATCTAAGTCAAGGACTGCTGCCATACTCAACACAGTAAATATAATACATAATTAGATAATTGAAAAGAAGATCTGATTAAAATCAATAACTAATTTTTTACTATACGCTTTTACCACTAATTGGGCTTTCCATATTTCAACATTTGCAGTAGTATCTTTCTTGACCTTGTAAATCCATCTACGACTAATAACCTTCTACTGTTTATGCAATTAAAAAAAAAAAAAAAGTCATGTTTTAATGTAGATCTTCTATCTCTTCTTCCATGGATGCTTTCCAATTACTAGCATTCATAAATTCAGATGCCTCTCTGTATGAATTAACAAGACTTAACTCTTTTGTTATATAATCATTTAGCCAAACAGAAAGGTTTTGTAGTTTTTTAAGTTGATTATAATCACTCTAAGTTTTAACATCTGGCATCTGATCATCTACTCGCTCTTTATCAACTTCATCTTCAACGATATCATCAATTTGTGGATCTTCTAAGTCAATGGGTTGATTTCGAATACCATTCGAAGATTCTAATTTAATTATCTCTCGCAAGTCTAAGCTTGATAGTTCCTTGTCAGTTTAGATTAAATCTTTATTAAAAATGATATTTAAGCTAATCAATAACTTATGGGTAGTAGGATCTCACAATATATATATATATATATATATATATATATATATATATATATATATATATATATATATATATATATATATATATATATATATATTTGTTCCATCTGCATAACTAAGAAAAAAAAAAAACACTTATAAACCTTGCTTCATCGAGCTTAGTCTTTTGCTCTTTACCATCCATATATGAGCATTACAATCAAAACTATGAAGGGATGAATAGTTTATAAGTTTTCCAACTAATTAATTTTTATTTTCAAAATTCTCATATTTAATCTCTACAAGCTTATTTTCTTTTCTTTTGATTGCAATTGCATAGCTTTCCTTCGCCAATCCATGTTCGTCTTCAATTTCTACAACAAGTAATTATATCCCTCGAACATCAAAAGCTCGAATATAGTAAAATTCAATATAATCATATGAAACACATAAAAGACAAAAGTTAACATCAATTTTGTGCTAAGAGGCTTTTCAACCTTTGGCTTTGATATTAATTATTCTATAAAAACACCGTACAGTCAATGCAAATTATTGTGCACACATAGAGAGATAGACAAGGATTTACCATATTCGGCAATATAACCATGCACACGGGACAACAAAGAAAGTTTTTCTTTTCTAAACAAGAGATATTAGAGAAGGCAAAGCATGCTTCTCTCTCTTCCACTGCAGAAGGAATCCATCACTAAAAAAAACTCTAGAAGATGCCTTCACTTTCTACATATGTTCCATTAAACTCATGAAAAGCTTGCTTAAAACTTAAGAAATTAGACTTCACGTGTACACATGATAATAGACGAGAGAAGAGACGTTTCATATTTGAAAATGGTCCTAATGCACCGCACCACACCAGCCTTAGTACCATGAATAGCCTCCACTTCAACAGATCTCGGAATCTAAGCCTACAATTTGGTAGATCATCTAAATGACTTGTTGGACCACCTTCAAACATTTACATCACAGGCAATTATCTCACGTGTCAATTCTCCTTGTTTTTCTCCTTCTGCGGCGATTTCTTCGCCGACTAATTATCCCTTGTCGCTTGACAAATTTTCAACTTTTGACTTACTTTTCACGTGTCATTCAGCTACATTAGTGTGTGTGTGTGTATATATATATATATATATATATATATATATATATATATATATATATATATATATATATATATATATATATATATAAAAAAATCTTTTCGGAAAATTAATAATATTTCATGAGAAAAATGTGGGCATATATATTCAATGATAAAAATGGGTGGTACAGATGTCCAGTACTCCCATCTGCTGAAAGTCGTACCATGGCCCATCTCTGATAGCATCCATGTGATGGACGGATCTGAACATCCGAACATGCATCCTTGTGGCCCACACAGCAGCACGTGGATATACGTAACTCTCTTATTCAATCTTTGTCTTCACATGGTTCGAATGGGAACGCTATCCATGAGTTGAAATGTCTTGCATACGAGCACATGGGCAATGCATATCTTTTTTGTTCTTTTCTGCTTTATTAGTAGAAATGACACACGTGGTTTTATGACGCGTCGTTTGCTGACCTTGGAATGCATGGCACATCTCCTGACTTGGGAGGGGGTGGTTGAGTTGTGTGGCATTAAAATTGGGACCCACCTCATCTCCAAATCACCTAGTTTGAAAAGTGGGCCCCACGGTTGGACGATTAATGCGTCTGTGTGAAAAATAGGCAACTGATCTCATGTCTAGGATCAGTGGGTGTGATTTTTTTTTGGTAGTGTGCCCCGTCTGACTAGTGGCCCACTTGCTGAAGTAGCCCGACATGCAAGATTCAACCGTTCATCAGGTGGGCCCCACTTTGTCGAATCCTTCTATCAAAACGCAGGCAGATTGGATCAGATGGTGCGCCACAAAAGTATGTTGAATGTCGATCATTAGTCAGCTTCTCTTAAGATTTTAATTCAGCAGTTGGGCTTAGCTAACGATCAGACAACCATATATTATATATGGCCCAGAAATCTACTGATGGGCCCACCTAGCGAGCGGCTTGATTCTCACAATTTGGTAGGTGTTGCAACGAGTACTGGACTAGCAGGTGCACCAGTATCCAGCGGTAGCTCGAGTACACAGACTCGACTCTATTCCATACGAGCCGGATTGGGTTCACTCGGTGATGATGGGATTGGGTTCACTCGGTGATGAAATATTGGAGTCATCACGGCTTCTTTGGATACCAGCCAGTAAGTAGTTTTTTTTAAAACTTATATAGTTAATAAGTTACTATTTTAAGTTAATTTGATTATTAAATGTAATGAGGTAACCTAATTATAACACAAAGTAACCTAATTTCTTTTCTTTTTCTTTTCTTCTCTTTTCTTATTCTTTTGATTTTCAACTTACAAAAAGTAACTTAAAATACAGTCACTTGAGCATGTAAACAACTTGATACCGAATGGAATCAACACGTGGCTTCCATGGGTTGCCTCTTGCAAGAGCCTTTTGTGCTTGTACATTTAATTAAAATGATGATATATTTGGCCAAAGTCACTACTACCCAATTACTTTGTCTCTAGAGTCGGTCAGACCCCATAGAAACACTAAGGAAGAGGATTCGAAGATACCCAACCCTTATGATGAATTCTTGATCTGCGGTCAGAGATTTGAGTTCAGGGACCATTTACAGAGATAGAAGGTGTTAGAGCACCCACTCTGCTGGTACAAATTAATGTATAGTCTCTACCTCATAAGATCTAACTTACCTCTGAACGTTGGATTTATTTCTCATGCACACGACATGGGCATCTAGGGTTTAGACAGCTTACCTAATTAAGACACCATATATGCCAGATTAGAATACCAGAAAACCTATGCTGTAATCTTCCTCTCCTTCACACCAATATACAGAATAATATATGGGACTTAGGGTTCTGTCGTTGTGTAGGATTGGGGACCCAACTCTCTCTTATATAGAATATTTGGAGATGAAAATTTGAATCCCATTATAACTCTCTCACTCACTGCTCCACATTGTTGTATCCAAGTTCTACTCAAACAGCCTTGTGTAAGGCTATAGCACTCCACCCCTAATGCAGAGTATCTGCGTAAATTACATAGAAGCGAGGTCCACTAGTTTAGATAATCATACAGTCCAACATTCAGATCAATCTAAACCATTGATCAATAAGGCCCACATTATAGATTTCTTACATTCTCCCACCCACTTAGGACACGTTGAGCAACGTCAATGATTAATCATATAGAAATACTTTTGAAAAATAAGTTTTGATTTAAGAAAATATCTAAATGGTTAACCAATGAAATTGTTGAACAATATATGTAGTGCTATTCAATCTGGTCCATCAAGGCTGTTAGTATTAAACCGCGGTAGTCGTTACAACATTTAATTTAGACGAAGAGAGGCTAAGCGTGATCACAAGTACTTTCAATCTTAATGACATAAATTAGGAACTAGGAAATGTGGTATAAGGATTACACTCTTAGTGTGATAATATGTGTCTATCCTTAAGAGGTCCTAAAGCTTTTACATGTCTCCAACGAGACGTAATTGTACTTCTTACTCAAATTTTGTGCATACATATAGAGAAACAAAAATAAATCTTTATATGAAAATCAACAAAACTGTATAAAATAAGATCTCTAAATATCTATGAAAATTAAAGTACGCTCAACTCCCACTATCTGAAAACATCTGTGGGATCAATGACTCCCATAGATGTCATATGCTCCTGAAATGATGTGATCAGGAGCCCTTTGGTGAGTGGATCTGCAATCATCTGCTTAGTGCCGATGAATTCCATGAACACTTGATGATTATAAACTCTTTCCTTTACAACAAGATATTTGATGTCAATATGTCTCAACCTTAATGAATGCTTGTTGTTCTTAGAGAAGGAAATGGTAGTTGAATTATCGTAAAATATTCTCAATGGTTTCGGGATATGATCCAGTACCCGCAAATGTGAGAAGAAACTCTAAAACCATAGTCTCTGATTAGATGCCTCGTGGCAGGCAATAAATTCAGCTTCTATGGTGGATGAGGCTGTGGTAAACAGTTTTACGCTTTTCCAAGACATAGCTGCTCCAATCATCATGAAGATATATCCTAAGGTGGACTTCTTAATATCAACGTAGCCAGCAAAATCTACGTCTGAGTATCCAATCAACTCCAATTAATCAAATCTTCTGTATGTGAGTCCGAAGTCCTTCGTTCTCTATAGATGCCATAATACTTTTTTTACAACTATCAAATGTTGCATTCCTGAATTAGCTACAAATAATATCCATAGCTGTTTGAAGTTTTCACTACAGATAAAATTGCTACGGATTATATACGTAGTTGTTGGAACCTATAGCTACGGGTTAAATCCGTAGCCATAGGTTCCAGACCTATTATTACGACACCTACGACTACGGTCGTGCTACGGACTAAAATCGTAGCCATAAGTCTATGGCTACGGATTTTATCCATAGCCTTTGCCTATTTTCTGGTAGTTATTGCTACGGATTATATCCGTAGCTGTTAGAACCGATAGCTACGGATTAGATCCGTAGCCATAGGTTCCAGACCTATTGTTATGGCACTTATGACTACGGTCGTGCTACGGATTAAAACCGTAGCCATAGGTCTATGGCTACAGATTTTATCTGTAGCCTTTATCCATTTTTCTGGTAGTGCTTCCCAATATTCCAATAACAAATACAATGTTCGGTCGCGTTCAAACTTGAGCATATATGATGCTCCCTACTACTAATGCATATGAAATTCTTTCATTCGATTCTTTTCTAAATCATTCTTTAGACATTGAAATAGACTAAATCTATCACCCTTCATAATGGGCGACTATCCGGAAGCACAATTTTGCATGTCATATCTTTCGAGTACCCTAGTAATATAGGCCCTCTATGACAGGCTGAGCAGTCCAAGTGATCTATCACGGCGAATCTCAATGACGATAACATAAGAAGCTTTACGAAGATCTTTCATTTCAAATCTTTGATATAAGAATTTCTTGGTGTTGCTCAACATCCTGGTATCACTATTAGCCAACAAAATGTCATCAACATACAAAATCATAATAACGAACTTACTCCCATTGATTTTAATGTAGATGTATTCATCTGCAGTATTTTCTACAAAGCCATATGAGGAAATTACTTCATGAAACTTTAAGTACCACTGTCATTATGCCTGTTTTAACCTATAGATAGATTTCTTTAGTTTGCAAAACCAAATATTCTGAGCCATTAGCTATAAAACCTTCGGGCTGCAATATGTATATATTCTCATTCAGATCCCCATTGAGAAATGCAATCTTTACATCCATCTGATGTAACTCTAAGTCCATATGAGATACAAGAGCCATTATAATTCTAAATGAGTCTTTATTAGATACTGGTGAAAAAGTCTCCTTAAAGTCATGCCCTCACGCTGGTTAAAACCCTTGGTAATAAGTATGGCTTTATATCTTTCGACGTTATCCTTTGAGTCCCTCTTGGTTTTAAATATTCATTTACAACAAATTGGCCTTATTTGAGTAAGTAACTCCATAAGATCCCATACTTTACTGTCCCGCATGGATTTCAACTCATCTTTCATGGCATCAAACCAACGAGAAGGATCAACACTTTATTTTACTTATGTAAAGGATTCAGGATCCTTTTCCACCCCTATGTCAAAGTTGTGCTCCTATAAGTATAAGATGTAATCGTTTCAATTTATAGGTCTTCTCTGTCTTTCAGATCTTCTCAATGGTTCTTCTTGTTGAGTGTGATTTTGATATTTATTTTTCTCATCAGTGGTTGGTATATGAGGTTCTACGTTGTGTTCTATAGTGACCGCAGAATTGACTGCATTATTAATATCCACGTGATTTTGATTGACTATGACTGAAGTCACAGTCCTTTGTTCCTCAAATACAAAATTTCTAATGTTCGTGCTCCCACTGTTTTCAGTGTCCTCAATGAATCTGGCATTCTTAGTCTCAACAATCCTGATAGAGTGGGAAGGACAGTAGAATCAATAGCCCTTTGATCTTTTTGGATATCTTATGAAGAAATAACTTACGGTTCTATGATCAAGCTTCTTTTCATGCGGGTTATAAATTTTAGCCTCAATAAGACAACCCCAAACATGTAGATATTGAAGACTTAATTTTCTCCCATTCCACAACTCAAAAGGAGTTTTGCTGATTGCTTTGCTGGGGACCCTGTTTAGTATATGAACTGCGGTTTTGATTGCATCACCCCACAGTGATTCTGACAATATCGAATTACTAATCATGCTTCACACCATATCTATAAGGGTGCGATTATGCCTCTCAACCACACCATTCTGCTCTGGAGTACCAGGCATAGTGTACTGGACGACAATGCCACAATCCTGCATGTATCTAGCGAATGGCCCTGGTTGCATCCTAATTCGTCATATTACCATAGTATTCACCATCACGGTTAGATCTAACAACTTTAATCCTTTTATCGAATTAATTTTCAACTTCGGCTTTATAGATTTTAAAAGCATTCAGGGCATCTGATTTCTCATTGATAAGGTAAAGGTACCTGAAATGAGAGTAGTCATCTATAAAGGTAATAAAATATTTGTGTCCACTCCATGAAGTTGTAGAGAATGGTCCACAAATATCTGTATGTATCACTTCTAATAGACCTACACTCCTGGCTGCACATTTCTTTCTAGTTCTAGATATTTTCCTTTTATGCAATCAATGTATACTTTATAGTCATAGAAGTCTAAAGAATGCAGAATTCCTTATTACACAAGCCTGTCTAATCTCTCACGAGATATATGGCATAGTCGCCTGTGCCACAACATAGAAGAACTATCATAGTCTAGTCTTCGCTTGGATCCTACTTTATTTCTATGCAAGGTATTGATATTATAGACGTGAGAGGCAATCAAGTTTAATTGGTATAAGTTATTCACTATAGAGTCGGTCTCAACTTTAATCGAATTAAAGTAAATACTACAGCTTTTATTTCCAAATTGAAATGAATATCCCAATTTATCTAAAAAGGAAATTGAAACTAAATTGTGTCTTGTAGACGGCACACAAAATGTATCTATTAAATCCAAAAAATAATTAACCAGACTTTAACTTAAGCCTATAGACTCCTATTGCCTCCACATTTACCTTGACACTAATGCCTACATATACTAAGCGCTCTACATCAATTAGTGGCCTGGCCTATAGTAATTTCTGCATAGAATTGCATATGTAAATAGTAGTTCTCAAATTTATCCACCAGGAATACAACGATACATCAGTAAGATTAGTTTCAAAACAGATAAGATCAAAATGATTACCTTTTTTATGAGCTAATTCTGAAACCCTTCACAGTCTTTCTTTAGATGACCCGTCTTTTTGCAAAAGAAGCATAGTTTGCCTTTAACCCGTTTGCGTTTTGATCCATTTTTAGATTGATTCTCATGGTTTCCAAATGAAGGACTAGAGGATCCATTATTAGAACCTTATTTCCATTTTCTTTTACCTTTACTCCCTTGCCCATGCCCATGACCTGAGGTCACCATATTAACATTTTGAACTTTGACCATCGGCCTGATCCTGTCTTCTTCTTGGATACATTGAGTGATAAGTTCATCCAATGTCCACATGTCCTTTAGAGTGCTATATTTTACCAGGAACGTGCCAAATTGGGGAGGTAGGTTGTTCATGATCAAATGAACCAGTTGATTATCAATGAGTATAAGCCCTAGAGAACGGATCTTAGAAACAACCTCAATCTGGTCTACAATGTATTCACGGATATTTCCTTTTCCATCGTAAGATGAGCAAGTCAATTTATTCAAAGAATGCCCACTTCAAACTTATTAAATTTCTTAAATCGTTTTCCCATTTCAGTCAAGAAAGCTTTGGCCTTATCTTAAGCATGACACCCTTCATAGATTTAGAAATCGAATACTTTATGACTTTCAGGCATGTATTATTTGATCTAAAACATGCCTCTCATCGATTATGGTCTACTTCAGTAGCATCATCAGATGGATTTGATAGTTTTGGTGTTATCAGCGTAACATCTAATTGTAGATAGCCCAGGACAACTTCAATGAAGTCCTTCCATTGAGCATATATAATTAGATCCATTTAGGGAAGGGACTTGATGTATATTAGTTGGAATTGAGACTGAAATAGAAGAGATATATATATATATACTCAAATTAGTTTATTATTTTATAAAACAATTCATGAATGTAAACAAATATCAGACAAATATAATCAATTCAGTTGCTAAGAGAGATATCAACTGAATCATCTAAGATGAAGATGGGCCCAACCATCACATCTTGGTGAGAATCTATTATATCATCATCATTCCTCCTGTGGGCGTAATAATAATATGTTAGTGATCCTCCTAAACATGAAGTTAAGTTGTGTCAGTCATGTAAATTTGAGACACTCAACACCTATGGGTGAGATGAGTCTTTCAGCTTTACATTACTACCACCATTTACTTTACCCATTCACATGACTGCTAAACGGTAATCGTCTGCATTTTCGTTATCGTACGCATGAAAATGTAAACGTAACTATATGCAATCCTCTTAATCCCAATGTTACAAGTCTGTACTTGTAAAATTTTAATCGATTGAGGTCACTATGGTGTCTAACACAACCGAATCCAACACTACAAAGACAAACTCAGGATCTCGATTATAATCCTGCCTATCATTGGATTATATCTAAATTAGTCTGATGTGGCCCACAAGATGGTCAGTTTTGATCATTGGGAAATAGATGAACTACAGAGAGAAACTGTGAGATATGTTTTGCTCTCTATGATCCAATGGTCTACGTAAGACTATTAAGGATGGGTAATGGGCCTAAATTAGGGCTTCATCAGAATTTAATCCATATGATTTATACTTCATCTGTAAGGCACTCGTAATCTGATTAGAATTATCATAAGATGGATGGTAATAATAAACAATCTATTTAGTTCAAATTTATGGTCAAATCTTACATATATGACTTGAATTATAGTGTATACACACCCTTGATCGCCCACCTAGTGAATATTCTATATGAGATGCCTACGTAATATATCATTGATGGTTTAGATCTATCAATCAATGTTCATAATGTAAACATAACATTTACATTGTCAACCATATATGGGTTTTGGCCTATCAATGGTTATGAAAAAAAATGGGTCCATTAATCCAATAGAAGACTGGGCCCATCAATGTCTATAGTAGGCTAATGGCCCAAAGGTGTTGTGGAATAGGCCCAGTTTTCATGAGTGGGCCCATGTATCTCAACAGGCCAAGCAAAACAATTCATGCCGGTTGCGGGTACAGAGACTGACCTGAAATTATGAAATTAGGTCCGAGGACCTGACCTCATATAAGGTCGTTCTTCAACCTAATTCCAGCCGTAAGAAAAAATAGGTCTTTTTTTACCTAATGCCTACGGCGAGGAAAAACCATGTCATTTTTTACCTACTGCAAGAAGCGTCTGAAAAGAGGGAGAGAGAGGAACAAAATCTCAGTTGTTCTCCCTGTTCGCCTCATGCAACGAGAAGAGATTGAGTTTCTCTCATCTCTGTAAACATCATCAGAAGCAGCGGCTACGGTTGGGGATCAGCTGCAATTGACAAATGCGAAAGCTTGAGACGCTGGTAATGGCTCTGGATAGAGGAAGAAAAAGAGGTTGAGAACCATCACCATCGTCTCAACGAATGAGGTTCGATAATGGCTACCGGTCTAACAGATCAACGTGTGGATTTGGGGTTTTAAATCCCTGACAATGATGGGATCTGAAGCCTAACAATGGTTTAGCTAGATTTAGGGATTTGAAAATCCCTAATTACCCGATTTCTGAATTCAAGGATTCAAAAATCCCTAATTAACTAGATTTAGGGTTTCAAATAATCCCTAATTACTAATTTGGGGATTGCAAAATGAAAATCCCTAATTAGCATCTGGATTTGGGGATTTGAATTCGAAATCCCTAATACTGGATGTGAGAATTAAAATCCCTAATTTTATTCAAAATTCAAAATCCTAATTTGCCTAATTTGGGAATTCGAAGATCTGATTTTGAATATGAATCTCTAATGGATAAATCTGAATCTGATCATTCATGCCTTTGCACAGTGTCTCTGATACCAACTGTAAGATTATTTAGATGTAAAAATCCCAAAGATCTGCCTGTGCACAGGACATAGAGATCTAGGGTTTAGACAGCTTACCTAATTGAGACGCCATAGATGTCAGATTAGAATACCAGAAAACCTATGTTGTAATCTTCCTCTCCTTCACACCAATATACAGAATAATAGATGGGACTTAGGGTTCTGTCGTTGTATAGGATTGGGGACTCAGCTCTCTCTTATATAAAATCTATGGAGATGAGAGTTTAAATCCCATCATAACTCTCTCCCATTGCTCCACATTGTTGTATCTAAGTTCTACTCAAATAGCCCTGCGTAAGGCTATAACTCTCCACCCCTAACGCAGAGTATCTGCGTAAATCACATAGAAGTGGGGTCCACTAGTTTAGATAATCATACAGTCCAACATTCAGATCAATCTAGATCATTAATCAATAAGGCCCACCTTATAGACTTCTTACACACTTATCATGTGTGAAGCTAATTGTCTAAATTTCTAATGGGCGGGATCCGACTATGTCAACAAGCTGCAGAGCATACGTTTGGACCGACGGGGTGCTTAGTGCTATGTAATATAATGTTAATGAATGAGATACGCATGTGGGATTGAGAATGGAGTATATGTTGCACATTGCTAAGATGTGACTTGATGAAGCTATTTCATAAATTGTATGGTTGAGCAAACGGAAATGTCGCAAGGATTGGGTAAGTAACTTGGATCAGGACTTAGATTGCTCAAGAGGCTAAGGGTCTGACTAGGTTAGGGTAGAATAGGGCTAGTCTCTCTATCCTATGACTCTTTTCTCTCCTTGGTGGAGGGATGGGATGGCTAGGCTAAGAAGCTTAAGGGATTTCTTATGATCTTCTCAATGGTTAGTTGACGTTTAAATGAGAAGGGGAGGGGGCTATTCATAACCTCCAAACTCAGTTTTTTTTGTAATTCTAGAAAGGTTCAGGGTTGCAAAGAAGTTGGATGGCTTGGATTTGAGATTGCCATGTGGCAACATCTCAGGGTTTGGTTTGGTTGGTAAAGTGGTAAATATGGGAAAAGGGGAAGGGCACTAGAGTCAGTCCAGAGGGCCACACGAACAGAGGTGGAAAGCGGGAGGACAACACATGGATAAGGAGCTCTTGCCAAGGTAGGAGCCCTACCACATCGTATTGAGACTCAAATATTGCATTCGATTACATTCAAGTGTCAAATTGATTTAATTAATATGTTTTTTTCATACAAGGTGATTTTGGATCTAAAGTTAAATACGTACTTAAATGGATGATTTAAAGCTCATAAAGAGATCAAGCTCAAAGACAATGATGAGTTGGAGACTTAGAGACCTAAAGTAGAAGATTTCAAGTGCCAAAAATCAAAGAAAACTAAGTATTAAATATGGAAAATTACATAGTCAAGTAACAAAAATAACAGACTATTCGGTCTCACCTGTGGTATTTTTGGTGCCACGAAAAATTCCAAAGATACTCTAATAACAAATAGTGATTTCCAGAGTAAATTCGTCTTGACTGTTAAGTGCGACGGAAGTGATGTTCAATGCGACCTAAAGGAAACAGAGAGTTCAGAAATTTGGCTATAAAAGAAAGAAGCTTCGACTAGATTTGGTGTGACTTTGGTGTGATCGAAGTGTAATAAAATTGTATAAATTTGAAGTCGGTCTAAAGTCTATGTAGAATTTTCTTATTTAAATGGGTGTTTTAGACTATTCTATATATGAATTAGGGCTTGGGAGAGAGACCAAGAAGCTATGGAGCTTCCATGGAACCATCATTCTTCTTCAATCATTCGGTTTTAGTTTCTTTTTCATGTTTTTTTTTTTAAATTTTTGCTTAAGATGTTAGTCATGCTTGGATAATTTCTTAGCCAAGGCTAAGGGATAAACCTTTTGATAAATATTTGATATTTAATTCATTTTCAATGAAAGTTTTTGGGTTCTTATGTTGAATTGTAATTGGATGTAAATGAATTCCAAGATTGAAAATGGAATCAATCTGTATAATTGATTGATCTATTATTACATTCGAGTACATTTGATGTTTTTGATTCCCTGCGATTAATTACCTAGATCTTCATGAGAGATCAAACATATCTTACTTATAATCTATGTTAGATGTTGTAATTGATAATTTTATCGCTTTATCTTCCGACTGGAACGGATTGGAATCCAGTTCTATATGAGTTATTAACTTGAGAAGACAAATTGAGTTCAAGTTCCATTGATTGAGGATTTTTGGATCCTTAGTTGTTTTTATTAATTATTTAAAATCATTTATTTAACTCTTCGTTGTATTAAAAACCTAGAAAATTGTTTAACTTTCACTGTGTTCTCACCAATTCCCTATGGATAGGCCTCAGTCTTACCAAGTTTATTACTATAGCACAATCCTACACATGGGATTGCTTAATAAATTTCTAGTGCCGTTGTTGGGGAGTTACACTTAGAATACTGGTTTAGATTAACTTGTTGTTTTCTAGTTCTAACCTAAGATCTTATTTTTAGGGTTTAATTTTAGAAGTTCTATTTAGGTTGTTTTTACATTTATTTATTTTTTGGAATACTAACATTATTTCTATTTTTATTTTGTAGTATATTCTAATCTTAGTTCTTTTAAACTAGTAACTCTGTGCCTCTCTTCTTCCAATGGCTTCTAGTTTCTTCTGTATGCTTTCGAATTATATTTTCTTTCGCTCTAAGATTTTATTTTCTAAAGTTGGGTCTAAAACTTAGTTTTCTATGCGTAGTTCGTGCCCAATTGGGCAAGGGAACATACACGATGACTTCTAAGCGAAGGAAGTTTAGTCAATAGGCTCTCCATCCATCATCAAGTTAGAAAATATCTGAGTACTCCTGAACCATCCCAAACCATGGCTGCGAATGCTCCAACCATGGATGATTAAGAGCCACACTTTGATGAGAATGTTGATGCTGAACTTGATACACCATCGGCTAGGACAATGTGTGATGAGAACAAGGCACACTACATTTTCTCGGTCAAAACTTTGAGAGACTACCTACAACTGACAAGAACAACCATATCATCTTGCATGATTTTTTTAGTTAATATACGTGATCTAAATTTCAAATTGGGAGTTATCCAACTCCTTCCTAAATTCAATGGACTTGATTTAGAAAGTTCATATTTGCATCTTAAGGAATTCGATGAGATTATAGCAACCCCGTATTACAATAACGTCTCCCAAGATGTAATTCAACTTAACTTATTTCCCTTCTCTCTAAAAGAGAGATCCAAGTCATGGCTCCACTCATTGAGACCATGCTTGATAAGCACATGGGCTTAGATGACTTGAGAGTTCCTTAAAAAGTTCTTCACAGTTCATAAAACCAACACTTTAAGGTGTGTCGTCATCAATTTCTCTCAAAAGAAAGATGAGACATTTTTCAATGTTGGAAGATATTTAAGGAACTCTTACTCACATGTCCAAACCAAGATTATGAAATTTGGTGAGTAATTAGTTTCTTCTACGATGGATTGAACTTGAATATATACTAATTTGTCGAGATGATGTGTAACGGCGAGTTCATAAATAAAGTCCAGAAGAGGCATATGATTACTTTGATTTGTTGGTAGAAAACACAGTCATGGGATACTACCAATCGATCAAGTAATTCCAAACCTACATCAAAAGAGAAAAGGAGGAATATATATCTTAAAGGAGGACAATGTTAATGTTAAGATTGTGAGTCTCATTCGAAAAGTTGAGGCCAAGGAACTAAGGAAGGTGGACGTGATCCAACCCACTAATGTGGTTGTTGAGAGTGCTTGTGGTATATGCAAGAGTGATGCATACCTTACAAAGGATTGTCCCATAACCCCAATTTTTCAGGACATGTTGCAAGCTCAGGTAAATGACATGAATTCTTATCAACACCCGTTTAGTGCACCGAATTCTAACACATACAATTCTAATTGGTAAAATCATCCCCAACTTTGGTTGGAAAAAAAAAAAGACCAACCACTAATGCGAGCACTCCTCCCTAAGGGCCTCCCCCTGTACCTCAAAGCACACCACAAGTGTAACAACAAAGACGACCCTTAAGGACATGTTACAAGCATTTATGCAATGGCAAATGTAATTCAATCAAACTATAATGCAGGCAATAAACTGTAATGCCCTGAAAATCAGGGGTCGAGTAGAAATCCAACTCCCGAGTTCCAACACATCGCTTATGCAACATATTTAATGATGATTGTATGTTGTCTGTATTAGTGCATAAAACATGAATGAGATTAAGCCAAATCAGCAAAACATAACCCAGGGATAGTTGTAATTCGCAAGTGGAAGATTGAAATGAATATGTATAACTTTATAAACCAGTATAGGTCCCTAAAGTATGTATGCGTTGCCAGGTCAATAATTACAAGTATTGTTTCAAAATACAAAATGTCTAAAAAAATGTGATAGTCCACTACAAGTATAACCCTGAAACCCCATCGATCAGAACGGTCTATATAAACCCGCCTAAATACTGCATATATGAGAAAGCATCCTCATCGTCTATGAAGTTTGGCTCCACCTCATCAGTCGGGTCTCCATCTGTAACTAAGATAGAGTCTAGTTGGTGTTGAAAACACCGTCCCAGAACATGGGAGTGAGTGATCAACTCAGTGGAATAATGAAGCAAAGGTTGACATGTTATCAATTCAGTCAAGTAGTAATGATAAAATAATACAATCAAACATCCTTGAGTACTCTGATTAATACAGGAATGGTATGTATAAATGATGCATACCCTCGCCTGCACTCCCTCTGCGATCTTCATCTAATGGTCACGTATGTCAGTCACTTCCTTAGTGCTCTCTACTCAACGCCAAATGGCGTATGCAGTGCGGTGCATGAGCGTGATTACCAAGTTCTTATTAGTCCTTTCATATAGCAGGATTGGAAAAACTAAGGTACCTTTCTTATATCAATACCCAAACAATGATCCATTCTAGGGTCATCAATCTTAGTAAATCTCATATGAAGTTACGGTTCTAAGTCACTACAAAGGGCTCGTCACCTGATCAGTGCAGGCCTAGTTTATACTCTAGTTGCTACGAAAAAGCTCGCCGCCTCATCGCAGTCTCAGAGTATGCTCAAGGTCACTACAAAGGGCTCGTCACTTGATCAGTGTAGGCCGACAGCTCAAACATAGCATCCCATACCACCATACTCGGCCCACAAGCTTATGTTGCTCACTGGTCACTACAGGTGGACTCGTCGCCCCGATGTAGGCCGACATCTCGACCACGGTGTCCCATACCACCATGTCCGGCTCATGAGTCTTAGTGAATCGAGGTACCCAGGTTAACGAGGTTTCCACTTGTGAGTTTAGTACCCTAGGTGTAAGCCCCATGCCCTAGTCCGTACCGTTCCATAGGCTTACGCAATCATACCGGTCAAATTTCGGTGACTCTCGACCTGTATCCAATGTTTGCGCGCGATCTTAGGCCGAGTCCCGCTTACTGAACTCGGCTCGACCCGAAACTTATACATTAGTGATCATACCGTCGCCGCGTTTCTAACGCCGCGACTCGCGCACCAAACCAATACCTAGGCTAGAAGTTGTGGACCTGCGTTCAGTCTGAAGAAATGCCGCACGTTGCGAATATTGAGGAAATCTCTACGAGATGTCCCATGAAATCATGTCAAGTACAAACCATGTCATGTGTACATGCAACTCATCCCTTCGTTTTTAAAAGTCAACTCTCTCTCCTCTCACCATCCCTCTTTCACCCATTTTCAAACCAAACCTTACCTCATTAAATACAACCACCCAAATCAACCCATCCATATTATTCCATTCTCTCTCTCTCATTTCGCAAACCTCCCAAGTAACACACATGTCCAAGCTTTCTCCCTCCCAAACACCAAGTGTGGCCCACTTTCCCTACCCTCTAATCTCTCATCCACACCATCAAAACCCCATCAACCTCCATCAAAAGTGTAGGCAAGGAGCTAAGGAGGCTAAGGGAGCAAGGAGAAGGCCTAGAGGTGGGTGATCTTTGAGTTTCTACCGTTGATTTCATGATTTGAGGGCCCACTTGTTGGTGGGACCCATTTGATGTATGTATTGTATCCATGAGGGGCCCATAGTGGTGGGGTCCCTCTATCACCGTATCTCTCTCACTCTTTCCCCTCCCTAGAATGAAGTGGGCCCCACCAAATCATGTTAAATTCACTTCATTCATCAAATGGTGTGGCCCACCACATTTTAGGCAAAATCCACTGTCCGGTGGAAAGACCACATGCCATATAATACATGATATTTATTTTATATTAATATATATATATATATGCACACGCAAGGTGGGCCACGATCATGTGGGACCCACCTTGGTGAACGTGGGCCGCCTACGTGTGGGACCCCATCCATGATGCATGTGTTATATCCATGTCGTCCAGCATCCCTGGACGCTGGACGTGCGGCTAACATAGAGTGTGTGTAGTGACAGGGATGTGTACTGACAGAAAAAAAAAAAAAAAAAAAAAAGGTAAGGAAATGGTGGGCCACTCATGCAGGCCCCACCTTGATGTAAGTACTCAATCCACGCCATCTATTCTTTTCCTCAGATCTTTTTAGGTGTTAAAACGAAATTTCAGGCTAATCTGACTTTCTGGCAGTTCGTAGTATGGATAATAAAATCTCCACCATTTAAATAACCCCTGATGTTTCAGTACGCCAAAACCCACCCAATATTGGGCTTGATGGGTTTGTATAGAGCCTGGGAGACCAATGGCTAGGTAAGATTCCCCTAATGTGGGCCCCACCCATGAGAATCTATAAAAAAACTATAATTTTTAAATATATATATATATATATATATGTTAATATATATACATGCCCCTGACACATCGAGAGGACGTCCTCTGGACGTCCTTGGGTTGTAACGAGCAGGGACTGATGGGTCCCAACCATGGGCCCCACCATGATGTGTGCATCACATCCACCCCATTCATGTGGTAGGTACCCTTTGGGACAGTGGGTCCCCCAAAAATCAGCCGTATACGGAGCTCTGGTGGGCCATACCATCTAAAATCATGTGAAGACATGCCAAAATCATATAAAATCACTTGGTGGGGCCTACCTGAAATTTGGGTGCGGCTGAAACTTGGCCTGAACCCTCAGCCAAGTGGGACACACATAATGTGTGGGCTGGATTTGTGAACCACATTGCAGTGGGCCCCTGACCGTGTGACCCAATGAATGGTTGGGTGAAAAATAAACATCACGGTGGACTCCCTGGTCCACGTGACCTTGTAAACAGGTTGGGTGGCTAATAAATATTACGGTGGGCCCCAGTCCCACCTCTGGTACGTGTGACCCCACCAATAGGTTGGATGTCAAATAAATATTAGGGTGGGCCCCCATGACCCAATCAAGGGGCTGGATGAAAAATAAACATTATGGTGGGCCCCATGACTGTGTGACCTTATCAACAGTTTAGGTGGCAAATAAACATTATGGTGGGCCTGGTTGGGTGGAAAATAAACTTTATGGTGGGCCCAGGTCTGTGTGACCTCATCCACCCGTTGGTTAGAAAATAAACATTGTGGTGGGCCCCACATGGGACCCACTGATGTATGCATTGTAATCCACACCCTCCATTAGTGTGGGCCTCACCATGAGGTATGTACTTCATCTATGCCATCCATCCCTTCCATCCCTATGGGACCCACCATGATGCACGTATTATATTCGATCTGTCCAACCAATTTTGAAGATATTTTTAAGGCTTGAGACTAAAAATAAGTCAGATCTAAGATCAGGTGGACCACATTGTAAGAACCAGTGGGTTTGAATGTCTACTATTAAAATTCTTAGGGCCACCAGAGTTGGACCAAAATGATATGTGTTTTTCCTTTAGATCCAGGTCTGTGTGACCTTATGAGCAGATTGGATGGGGAATATATGTTGGGAAAGGGGGGGGGGGGCTTGGGAATTTTGATGGTGGGAATCATTATCATCACTTATAATTGGGTGTGGCCCATTTCATATACTTAGGGGCCCATTGGTGTAGCCCACTTGATGTACTTATGAGGCCCATGTGACTAGGCCGTCTTGATGTATTTGTAGTCGTTGTTGAGGCCCACCTTGATATATATGAAACCCATGTTATGAGGCCCATTATGATGTATTCAAGGCCCATGGGTCGAGGCCCAATAAGACGTACATAAGGCTCATTTAGTGTGATTCCACCATGGTATATTGGTTGATCTTTATAGCGGGCTATACCTTGGGAGCAATGTTGGTTTGACGTCCACATTGTAAGGATAATGTTGGTTAAATATTCGCATTGTCACTCCCTAAGGCCCACTGATAGGCCCATTCTTATAGTGAGTAGGCCCACCTGATGCGTATTTATGGCCCACTGGTGCGGTCCATTGATGCGGCCCACTTGATATGTAAGGCCCATGGGCGAGGCCCAATGTGATGTATTCGAGGTCCATAGGTAAGGCCCATTTGATGAATTTGAGGTCCATGTGATGCAGCCCATTGTGATGTGTATTAGGCCTTTGTGTAAGGCCATGAGCCCACTATATGTTTAACCCTACATGGGTCACCCCTTGGGAGCAATGTTAGTTGAATGTCAACATTGATGGGCAAGGATGGTTGAATGTTCACATTGTGACCTTCCCTTAGGCCTTGTTAGGCCCATTCTCATCAATACCAATTATCGAGGCCAATCATTGATCGATTCCTATTGACGTGACCGATTTGTCAACTCCGACTATCGATCGATCTGATTATCATGACCGATTTGCCTATTCCGATTACCGATCGAGGCCGATTATCGTGACCGATTACCGATCGTGGTCGATTATCGATTGACGTGGCCGATTGCTGATTCTGCTTGACGTGGCAGTTGACCGATTACTGATCGAGGTTGATTAACGTGACTGATTACCGATCGTGGCTGATTATCGATTGACGTGGCCGATTGTCGATTCTTCTTGTCATGGCCGATTGACTGATTACCGATTGAGGCCGATTGTCGTGACCGATTACCTATCGAGGCCGATTATCGTGACCGATTACCGATCGTGGCTGATTATCGATTGACGTGGTCGATTGTCGATTCTGCTTGTCGTAGCCGATTGACCGAATACCGATCGTGGCCGATTATCGATTGACTTAATGATTGATCCATTACGATCGAGGGCGATTATCGTGGACCGACATGCGATCATGGCCGATTATCGTGACACGATGCTAGATCGTGGCGATTATCGATTAGGATTACGCTTGTCATGGCCGATTGACCGATTACCAATCGAGGCCGATTATCGTGACCGATTACCAATTGTGGCTGATTATCGATTGACGTGGCTGATTGTCGACTCTGCTTGTCGTGGCCGATTGACGGATTGCCGATCGAAGCCAATTATCGTGACCGATTACCGATCATGGCCGATTATCGATTGACATGGCCGATTGTTGATTCTGCTTGTCGTGGCCAATTGACCGATTACCGATCGAGGTAGATTGTTGATGCCAGTTATTGATACCAATTATGAGTATGTGATAGCATAGCATCATGATATATGCCCATACACATCATTTGCATGTTTGTTATGAGATGTGGTTGACCATTGCATATGTCATTGAGCATGTTGATATGAGACTCCCTGATAGGCGGAGGTTATCTCACATGAGCGCATGGCATGCGCAGGATTGATGCATGACTGGATTATGTGACTCATGCATCTTGCATTATGTGTTATACGCCCTAGCGACATCAGGGTCGTAGCCTCTACAGGCATATCGTGGATGGCCAGATGGGACACTGAAAATGTTTGGTTATAGCATACGGGCGCCATACATGTCCCTGGATGAAAATCCCTAAACCTCCGTGGCCAGGAGATGACTCCAACGTCGAGACCGAGTGGATATATGAGTGCACGAGGGCCAAATACCAAGAGGCTGCATCTCCCACTGTGTCGTGGTCGGTTAAAAAGGGGTGTGGCCTTACTCGCCCAAGGGTAGGGGGTAATACTAGGCTGAGTTTGACCAGCTCGTGAATGGGTCCGCTATCGACGTGCCGGATAGGTATTGGCAAATTATTGGCCAGGCGGATAGTGAGGTTTCTTACGGTCACTTGGACTGTACTGCTGGGAGAGAGACAGTGCCATTTGGAGTATACTAAACCACGGTGATGATCCCAGAGATAAACTGTACTGATATGTGAACTTATTGAGTAAGAATTGCATGCTCATTCATTCATTCATTCACTATCCACTCAGGCTGGTGGTGCGCAACTAATTATTGTGTGCCTTCGTTATGGCAAGGATTTCGGTTGGGGCGCGCGACTAACCTGAAATCAGGAGTTTACAACATTGAGTCTGACTATCCAAATTTAGGTATGGGACTGGTTTGGATAGAAGTCCCTTATGGTGGATCCCGTAGCCTGCGATACTACGTACTATCATCCCGACTTCACACTCCAGCATGGTCATTCCATTGACACCACATATTGCATATTGCATTACACCCTCGGCATATGGCATTTTGGGTTGCTATGTTTTTGTATTCATGTGACTTAGATGAGAGTGATGGTATTCGTTAGCTCTTCCGAATTGAATATTACATTATATTTTTGGCATCCGATATTTGATTATTTATGACTCCTCATTTGCATAGCTGTCCTACATTACGTATTCTGATATTGATTGACTCATGGACTTGTCCATATTTCCACTTACTCTGTTATCGTATGATTTATGATCTTGTCAGTATTTCTGTTTACTCTGATAAATTCCTACTCTTGTCAGTGTTTCTGCTGATTCCAACATTGAACGATTTATGGATTACCAGTGTTTCCATCATTGTATGATTAAGGCATTGCATTGTATACTTGACACTTACCTTGTGCACACACTTACACCACCCTCTAAGCTTTCTATAAGCTTATGCACGATAGATACGTGTAGGTAATGTTAGGTTGCTGCAGCGTCGAGCTTGGAGTACGCAGCCGTCTTCTGGAGCTTTGATTTTTGATATATGTATTTCCCTTTCAGCACTGTACTCAAATGATTATATTAGTGGATATGTGATGATGATATTGCCTTTGTGAATTGGGTAATCTTGTGGTTATGCTTATTACGAGTTAAATGTACATCAAATGAAAAAAAAATCCTCCTTGTAGGATCCCAGGATCGAAAATCTGGCGTATGATGCTAGGAGTTGAGAATGGGGTACTACGGAGGCATTCGGCACCGGATTCGGCGATCGGGATTCTTGTGAATCCGATTTCCGGATTTAGGGCGTGACACTAGGTTCAAGCAGTAGCGTCCAAACATGGTGAACATACATTGGGCCAATCGGGTTACTTGACGAGTTCGACTAGCACGAGTGTACATTGAGTTGATCGACATGAAGTGCGTAAGCACTCCGTATGGCCTAACCACTGTCGACATCCCAAGTACGGCTCGAATTCATCGACCATGTCCTGTGTGGTGAGACAACCTCAGCCACCAATTCGAGGTTCGTTACCGATTGCCTGGACTATATAATAGCCCTAACCACCACTACAAGAAATCCCACTTTTAGCGACAAAAATTTTTGTCGCTAAATTCATTATTAAAAACCAGACGCAAAATAGTTTTTATCGGCAAAAAATTCAAATCATTGCTAAAGGCAAGCTTTTTAGCGACGAAAATTTTCATCGCTAAAAAAACTGTATAAGACTTTTAACAGCAAAAATTTTCGCTGTCAAAAATAATCATTCCACTTTTAGCGACGAAAATATTCATCGCTAAAAAAACTGTATAAGACTATTAGCAGCGAAAATTTTCGTTGCTAAAAATAATCGTTCCACTTTTAGCGACGAAACTTTTCGTTGCTAAAAACATTCACAAGACTTTTTAGCAACGAAAAATTTTGCTGCTGAAAATATTCATTCCACTTTTAGCGACAAAAATATTCGTCACTAAAAAACTTTACAAGACTTTTTAGCAGCGAAAATGTTGGCTGCTAAAAATATTCATTCCACATTTAGTGACGAAAAGTTTCGTTGCTAACAAACTTTACAATACTTTTAGCGGTGAAAGTTTTCATCGCAAAAAACAAGTTGTTAGACTTTTAGCAACGAAAGTTTTCGTCGCTAAAAATATTTACAAAACTTTTACCTACGAAAATTTTCGTAGCTAAAAGTCTCTTTTTTATATAAAAAAATATTCCAGCACAAAATTGCTGGAATATTTTTCCTGATATACACCTGTTACATATACACCTGTTATAATATATTTCATCATATTCTTCCTGATATACACCTATTATATAATATATTTCATCACATTCACATCCATATAAACCCAAACTAGTAAATCCATCTAAACATAAAAGTACATTCATCCAAACACAAACAATTTTATCCACATCACATTCATTCACGCATAAATGCATTTAGGTTTGGGTTCGGGATCGAGTTTAGGTTTGGGTTTTCAAGTTTAGGTTTAGGTTAAGTAGTTGAGATCAGGATTAGGTGTAGGTTTAGGTTTAAGGATTTGAGAATACATTTAGGTTTTAGGTTTAGGTTTAAGTTTTAGGTTTAGGTTAAGGTTATAGGTTTAGGTTTAAGTTATAGGTTGTATAGCATATGGAATTGAGAATAGGTTAAGGTTTAGGTTTAGGAAATCGAGTTCGGGTTCGGGTTCGGTTTAGGCTTTCAAGTTTAGGGTTTTGGTATAGGTTAAGGTTATATGTTTTGGTTTAGGTTTAGGTTTAGGTTATAGGTTAAGGTTTAGGTTTAAGTTATAAGTTATAGCTTTAGGAATTTAGAATAGGTTAAGGTTTAGGTTTAGGAAATCGGGTTCGGATTCAGGATCGGGTTTAGGTTTGGGTTTTCAAGTTTAGGTTTAGGTTAGGGAGTTGAGATTAGGATTAGGTGTAGGTTAATGTTTAGGGAATTGAGAATATATTTAGGTTAAGGTTATAAGTTTAGGTTTAGGAAATCGGGTTCGGGTTCGAGTTTAGGGTTGGGTTTTCAAGTTTAGTTTTAGGTTAACGAGTTAAGATTAGGATTAGGTGTAGGTTTAAGGATTTGAGAATACATTTAGGTTTTAGGTTTAGGTTAAGGTTATAGGTTTAGATTATAGGTTTAGGTTTAGGTTATAGGTTATAGCTTTAGAGAATTGAGAATAGGTTATAGGTTTAGAGAATTGATAATAGGTTAAGGTTTAGGTTTAGGAAATCGGGTTCGAGTTCGGGATCGGGTTTAGGTTTGGGTTTTCAAGTTTAGGTTTAGGTTAAGGAGTTGAGATTAGGATTAGGTTATAAGTATAGGTTTTGGGATTTGAGAATAGGTTTAAGTTAAGGTTATAAGTTTAGGTTTAGGTTATAAGTATAGGTTTAGGTTTAGGTTATAAGTATAAGTTTTAGGATTTGAGAATAGGTTTAGGTTAAGGTTTAGGGAATTGAGAATATGTGTAGGTTTATGTTTAGGAAATCGAGTTTGGGTTCGGTTTTAGGTTTGGGTTGTAAGTATAGGTTTAGGTTATAGGTTAAGGTTCAGGTTTAGGTTATAAGTATAGGTTTTGGGATTTGAGAATAGGTTTAGGTTTTAGGTTTAGGTTAAGGTTATAGGTTTAGGTTATAGGTTTAGGTTTAGGTTATAGGTTATAGCTTTAGGGAATTGAGAATAAGTTAAGGTTTAGGTTTAGAAAATCGGGTTCGACTTCGGGATCGAGTTTAGGTTTGGGTTTTCAAGTTTAGGTTTAGGTTAAGGAGTTGAGATTAGATTAGGTTATAAGTATAGGTTTTGGGATTTGAGAATAGGTTTAGGTTAAGGTTATAAGTATAGGTTTAGGTTTAGGTTATAAGTATAGGTTTTGGGATTTGAAAATAGGTTTAGGTTAAGGTTATAAGGTTAGGTTATAGGTTAAGGTTTAGGTTAGGTTTAGGTTATAGGTTAGGTAATAGGTTTTAGGTTTAGGTTAAGGTTATAGGTTTAGGTTTAGGTTTAGGTTTAGGTTATGGGTGTTATAGTTTTAAAGAATTGAGAATAGGTTAAGGTTTAGGTTTAGGAAATCGGGTTCGGGTTCGGGATCAGGCACTACAAGAAAAATGGGCAAAGGCTACGGACTATATCCGTAGCAAAACACCTTTTGCTACGGATCTGGTCCGTGGCACGTCCGTCTCAATTGGTGGGGTAGCTAAAGATCTTGCTACGGATAATATCCGTAGCTATAGATGCCTTTAGCTACGGATAATATCCGTAGCAGTAGATACATTTAGCTACAGATAATATCCGTAGCAATAGATACCATTAGCTACGGATATTATCCGTAGCAATATACACATTTCACTACAGATATTTCCGAGCTATAGAGAGTAATAGCTACGGCTATACAGAAATAGCTACGGATATAATCCGAAGCAATAGATACCAATCTTTAAGATATTTGCGGCACTAGATACCAATAGCTACGGATATCATCCGTAGCTATTTGCCAATAGCTACGGATTATATCCGTAGCTATTGGTAGTAATTGCTACCACTGCAGATTATATTTCATAGCTATTTTCCCTGTTTTCATTACAATAACCTGCTATGATTGATGATATTTTCCCTGTTTTCATTGCAAGAACCTGCTATGATTGATAACTCATCTAAGCTTAATGCAATCAAAGAAAAAAAAAATGATGCATTTGTTACAATAGCAATCAAATCTATAATGCATCCTACATTCACATTTCTAAATAAATAATACTTCACTTTATTCAACCTATCATAAGAATTACAACTAAGGCGTGCCCTCATGCATTAAACAATGCTCGCTTTTACAAAATTTTCTTTCTTCAGATCATTGATTCCAAGTTAAAGAAACATAGAAGATACAGCTTCTTCTTTCCTTGAAACTGCATAAGTAACTTCTGTAGACTTCGACACAATATCACTTTCAAGTTTCAAAACCCTTCCCTTGAGAAAATGAATTTCATCATCCACTAACTTCTTTAGCTTGTCAGCCTGTATAAAACAAGGCATTAAAGACACAATCAAACAAGCATGCCTTTGTACACATCTCAAAAGGAAGAAAGACAAAAAAAAAAAAAAGAGCTGGAAAAAAACAATTATATATAAAGAAATCAAAAATGTACCTACAAATCTTCTAAACTATAGCAAAATCCATAGGTTAGGTTATCGGTTATAAGTTTAGGTTATAAGTTATAGGTTAAGGTTTAGTTTATAGGTTTAGGAAATCGGGTTTAGGTTTAGGTTTTCAAGTTTAGGATTAAGTTTAGGTTAGGGAGTTGAGATTAGGATTAGGTGTAGGTTTAGGTTTAGGAATTTGAGAATACATTTAGATTAAGGTTTAGGGAATTGAGAATAGGTTAAGGTATAGGTTTAGGAAATCGGGTTCGTGTTCAAGATCGGGTTTAGGTTTGGGTTTTCAAGTTTAGGTTTAGGTTTAGGTTAGAGAGTTGAGATTAGGATTAGGTGTAGGTTTAGATTTAGGGATTTGAGAATACATTTAGGTTAAGGTTTAGGGAATTGAGAATAGGTTAAGGTTTAGGTTTAGAAATCGGATTCGGGTTCGGGATCGGGTTTAGGTTTGGGTTTTCAAGTTTAGGTTTAGGTTTAGGTTAGGGAGTTGAGATTAGGATTAGGTGTAGATTTATGTTTAGGGATTTGAGAATACATTTAGGTTAAGGTTTAGGTTAAAGGTTTTGGTTTAGGTTAAGGTTATATGTTTTGGTCTAGGTCTAGGTTTAGGTTTAAGTTTTAGGTTTAGGTTATAGATTTAGGGGTTGAGAATAGTTTAAGGTTTAGGTTTAGGAAATCGGCTTTGGGTTCGGGATCGGCTTTAGGTTTGGGTTTTTAAGTTTAGGATCCGGTTTAGGTTAGGGAGTTGAGATTAGGATTAGGTGTAGGTTTAGGTTTAGGGATTTAAGAATACATTTAGGTTAAGGTTTAGGTTATAGGTTTTGGTTTAAGTTAAGGTTATAGGTTTTGGTTTAGTTTTAGGTTATAGATTTAGGGAATTGAGAATAGTTTAAGGTTTAGGTTTAGGAAATCGGGTTCGGGTTCGGGATCGGCTTTAGGTTTGGGTTTTCAAGTTTAGGATCCGGTTTAGGTTAGGGAGTTGAGATTAGGATTAGGTGTAGGTTTAGGTTTAGGGATTTGATAATACATTTAGGTTAAGGTTTCGGTTATAGGTTTTGGTTTAAGTTAAGGTTATAGGTTTTGGTTTAGGTTTAGGTTATAGGTTTAGGGAATGAGAATAGTTTAAGGTTTAGGTTTAGGAAATCGGGTTCGGGTTCGGGATCGGCTTTAGGTTTGGGTTTTCAAGTTTAGGATCCGGTTTAGGTTAGGGAGTTGAGATTAGGATTAGGTGTAGGTTTAGGTTTAGAGATTTGAGAATACATTTAGGTTAAGGTTTAGGTTATAGGTTTTGGTTTAAGTTAAGGTTATAGGTTTTGGTTTAGGTTTAGGTTATAGATTTAGGGAATTGAGAATAGTTTAAGGTTTAGGTTTAGGAAATCGGGTTTAGGTTCGGGATCGGCTTTAGGTTTGTATTTTCAAGTTTAGGATCCGGTTTAAGTTAGGGAGTTGAGATTAGGATTAGGTGTAGGTTTAGGTTTAGGGATTTGAGAATACATTTAGGTTAAGGTTTAGGTTATAGGTTTTGGTTTAAGTTAAGGTTATAGGTTTTGGTTTAGGTTTAGGTTATAGATTTAGGGAATTGAGAATAGTTTAAGGTTTAGGTTTAGGAAATCGGGTTCGGGTTCGATATCGGCTTTAGGTTTGGGTTTTCAAGTTTAGGATCCGGTTTAGGTTAGGAGTTGAGATTAGGATTAGGTGTAGGTTTAGATTTAGGATTTGATAATACATTTAGGTTAAGGTTTAGGTTATAGGTTTTGGTTTAAGTTAAGGTTATAGGTTTTGGTTTAGGTTTAAGTTATAGGTTTAGGGAATTGAGAATAGTTTAAGGTTTAGGTTTAGGAAATCGGGTTCGGGTTCGGGATCGGCTTTAGGTTTGGGTTTTCAAGTTTAGGATCCGGTTTAGGTTAGGGAGTTGAGATTAGGATTAGGTGTAGGCTTAGGTTTTGAAATCCTTATTTTTCTTATATAATAAATGCCATCCAAACAACTTTACGGTGCCAAGCATTCCAGGGGATTTGAAATCCTCATTTTTCTTATATAATAAATGCCATCCAAACAACTTTCCACAAAAAAACTATTTCATAAAAACAGTTGGATAACAAAGTGCGGCATAGACTGCATCCTTTGTCTTGAGGTGAATGCATAAAAATGGTTCTGAGAGAGAGAGAGAGAGACTAACTGTTCTTCTCCTTCGTCTCCTTCTTCTGCGCAAGAAAAGGGGTTTTGAAAACCCTAACGAGAGAGACAGAGAGGTTGGGAAACAGAGATCGGGAAATGAGGCCGAGAGATAGAGAGAGAGTGAGGCGGCGCACAAGAGAGATCAAGAGAGGGTCGAGTGCGAGGGAGAGAGAGAGAGAGAATGCGAGGGAGGGGAGTCGCGGCGGCGAGAGAGAGAGAGAGAGAGAGAGAGAGAGAGAGAGGGGGATTTCCTTTTGTGAAATGGGGTGCGCGGGAGAGGTGCGCGGACGGGATTTTATAAAAGATTATATTACGACTTGTGGGGCCCACCATTGTGTATGTTGATTATCCACTCCGTCCATTCATTTTAACGGCTCGTTTTTAGGATAAATCCAAAAAATGAGTTATATCAAAGATTTAGGTGGACCACACCACATATTAACGATATAAATTTATGTTTTCCTTCTTTCTCATGGTGTGGTCCACCTAAACTTTTGATCTTTCTAATTATTTGGCTCATGTACTTAAATAATATTTCAAAATTTATAAACCGATTAGATAAAAAAAATATATTGCAATGGGCCCCATGGAGCCCCTTAAGCATCATCATTCTCTAATAAAGCCCTATTGGGAGGTATGTATTAGCTACAGATTAAGTAAGTTTTAGCTACGGATTATATCCGTAGCTAATTAGCTACGGACTAAATCTGTAGCTGTAAACCTCTATAGTCCGTGCCCTTTGGTCATTTTTTTGGTAGTGAGGTTTAGGTTAGGGTTTTTAAGTTTAGGTTTAGGTTTAGGTTAGGGAGTTGAGATTAGGATTAGGTGTAGGTTTAGATTTAGGAATTTGAGATTAGAATTAGGTGTAGGTTTAGGTTTAGGGATTTGAGAATATGTTAAGGTTTAGGTTTAGGAAATCGGGTTTGGGTTTACGTTAAGGTGTAGGTTTAGGTTTTAGGTTTAGGTCATAGGTTTAGGTTTAGGCTATAGGTTTAGGTTATAGGTTTAGGGTTTAGGGTTAGTCTTAGGTTATAGGTTATAGGTTTAGGTTTAGGTTTAGGTTTAGGTTATAGGTTTAGGTTTAGGTCACAGGTTTAGGTTTAGGTTTAGGGAATCAGGTTCGGTTTCGGGTTCGGATCGCGTTTAGGTATTCTCTAGTATTATCTACTATTGAACCTAGTATTATCTACTACATACTAGTAACATACAACCAATATTGGGGCACCATACCATAAGCTACAAGAATTTCATGTCCCCCGAAACAAGGTATCCTCCATTGATAACATATATATATATATATTATAAGTTCTTTGCTTTCATTTACATTCGCAAATACATTCATCATCCATCCAAGAAAATTTATATCATCCATTGATATAAATGAACCTTGTCCTTTGACCAAGCTTCATCAATGTCTCCCATTCAAATAAAAAATCTATGTATCTAGGTGACAGGGAACAAACATTTCACATACCTGTGCTCCAAGAAACTCGCACCATAATTTTCCCACTCGCTGATATCTCCTAATGCTGATACATGCAAAAAACAGGAATTGGGAACCTTGTAGATTAATAAGGCTAAAAAGAGAAAGGAAACAGGGGAAAGAGAGTTTGCTAAAGGCTCCATTTCATGCATCACAAGTCTTCTTTCCCAAAGCACTCAATACTTTCTTTTTAACTTTAGCATAGTAAACAAAGCAACAATGTTAAATATAACAATATGAAAACCATTTCTCACTTGTTCCACTTTACTACCATTTTCACATCCACCTCCAGCCATCACTATTTTAATTGCTGCTCATCAACATTTGCCTTTCATGGGATCAAGAATAGAAATTATATTGGGTTTTGTTCAAGCTCATACTTGTACACTTGGAGCATCTTACAAATTGAATATGATAACAAATCTTTAATGTATAAAATCAAGCAAGAGATGCCTTGATAACAATGTAGTTGGCTTAAACCTTGAGACTCAAAACTCCTTTTCAATTGGTTAGTAAATATAATTGAATTAAAGAGGAGAAAATCAACATTTGTGTTATGAAAGAATCAAGCGTATGTTTACACTCAAGAAGCCTGCAAAACAATGCAGTTGGCTTTTGCTTTGCAAAGTGGCTCTTGAGAAACCAAGTAAGTTTTTGAGGAATGCCTGAGGATGGCAAATTTCTCCAAGACTTCATCAATTATATATCACTTCAACTCAATAAACAAAAACACAAACAGGAAAAGCTAGAGAAAAAACTAGAATCAACGTTACAAGTAATAACTGGACTGACTATTGCAATTGAATTAGGTTTTATCAACATCATGTAAATGCAATTTTTTGGTGCTCATTTTGTTGGTTCATTTCGATTCACAAGCCAAATAGGAAATTACCCATTTTTTAAATAAATCAACTGGTAACTTTGTGACTTGGATCATATAGAAGCAAACAAGGTATCCTACTTTTATTCACACAACCAATTCCAAGACAGAGAACCCCAACTTCTCATTAAGAACCCTAATAAAATTTCAAATATGCCAACAAGGATGGAATTTACTCATAGAAGGATTGAAATTCTAAGCCATACCTTTCGACTGCGACTTTAAGTTCTACAACACCTACCTGAAAGCACCAATACCCACATTCATTGAGAACTACTAAATATAATTTTTGTTCTTTGAAAGTATAATAAACATTCAAAAGGAATATTTCCAAAAAAAAAAACGTCAAATAGGAGTATATCATGTACAGATATAGATGCACAAATTCAACTAAGAGGTGCATTTAAAAAAATTAAAAAAAAAAAAAAAAAAAAAAAAAAAAAAAAACAGCTTGGGTATTTCTTGGGTATTTCCTTGGATTTCCTTACTTAGAACTTATAATATTACAAAGCTCACTTGCATCTAGTCAACTATTAGTGAAAGAGAAAGCATCAAATTCAGCCACCTTAATAACTAATGAATAGCCAACTGTTGTTGAAGAGAAACACTCAGTAAATCTCCACTTGAAGATGAGCCCCAGCTAACAACTTTTGGCCAAAACAGAACTACTGAGCATACATACTCATTTCTCTTTAGTTTCATATGAAAAAAACTGACCTTTCTCAGGAAATCTGTATCTCTCCCTTGCGTTGATGGAGAAAATAACCTTGAAATACATAATTTAGTTAATAGGAAAGATCAAATTGTAGACCGGCAATGATCAAATTGTAATTACATTCCCAGTATTTATGATGCAAAAAAATTTGTAAACATCAAATTGTAGATGAAATGATGCAGCAACTAGAGATATACATATGCAACTCGAGGAAGTCCACCGATCAGATAGCTGTGATTGTTCAATAGAGTAGATTTCTGATCTGTTGAACATTAACATAACAAGAAAGGGATTAGACCACAAAGCATAACAAGAAAGGGATGCCCCTTCTTGAAATTAATAAACAACACAACTTGACCCCAATCTAGGAATTGAAAGTTAACAAGAAAATACAACGGCAGACCACATTTAGTTGAAAAGCATCCAAAGTGCTAGTTAGGATCCTCCAATCTCAGAGGATCTCTGAATTTGTGCTAGCTAACTATTTGTTTGTTGGATTCCAAATGGCAATTATGCCAAAACAGATCTTTTTTTTTCTTTCCTTTTATTTATTTATTTATTTTTATTGGCAGTATAAGCATCTCATTAGCACCAAACAAAAAGGAATTAAAAGGTAAAGCGACTGTACCATAAAGGCCTATTTGGATTGAATGTAAACTAGAGGAATGCAAGGAAAGAAAACTTCATTGAGCAATACAACATTATTTAAACAAACACAGGGAATTCAAGTTCACAAAAACTTCCCACCATCCAAATCTTTTTAGTAAAAGACGTCTTTACTACAACTGAATATCAGATAAATGAAATGATGAACGTAGAGAAAGTTTCTTCTTCTTCTTTTCTTTTGCATTGAAGGAATTTTAGTTTAAGCCATGCTTGAATCCAAGGTTACTTCAAACATGAGGAATTTGAATTCACAAAAATATTGTTGCTTTGTGATTTTCTAAGCTGTGAATCAAATTTTTCTTAGTACAAGACTTCTTTAATACAATGGAATATCAGAGAAGTGAAGAGAAGAATGTATCCAATCAAGTTTCAAGCCAACTAGGAGCAGTCCCCTTATCAGGTTTAAATTGGGGTTTAACCATAATCCTTCGCGAACTAAATGAACGTAGTTAGGAAAATGGTATGAAGATTACTGAAATAGTAAAACTTTTTACTTTTTTTAATCCTGTAAATATGCCCACTGAAATACATACCCAGCACTTACCCAACTATCTGCAAAACCACTACGATAACAAGATGGATGGACTAAATAAATGCAGCTAAAATCCCATGAATGGTGCAATCACTGCATGAAAAAAATGCAATGATTGTACTCAATACTCACCTTGTTGGAATAGATTATACTCAATACTCAATACCACTTTGTTCCACTCAAGGGCTCCTAACTTCTATAATATGCAATGAAGTTAAATCAGAACATCAATTTCCATCTCAAAACATGAAAGTTATAAGCACTTTGGTGTTGCTAGAATTCAAGTACGCTGGTTCATTGTAAGTGGTTCTCTAAAATGCATGAATGATTTTTGGGATATCCCACCTGAGTTTCGTATATGACCCATCAAATGCACAGTGTTGATGTTCAACACACATCACGGTGGGGCCCACACAGCTCGACCTCATGGGAAGTTCCCATGAGGTCGACCTCATGGTACCATTTCCCATATATACATATACATATACATATACATATATATAAGTACAATTTTGAAATGCTATCACTGTTGAAATTCATCCATATCCAGTGCAATATACTCTTTCTCCATTTACAGTAAGGATAAATTGAGGTACATTGAAGTGAAAGTTTAATAAGGTACGTACCTTGCAAATAGCATCAATTTCATCAAAAATGATAACATGCAGATCACTTTGATCACCTAAAACAACTAAAGAAAGGAATATAAATTAGACTATCAAAACAAGCATGCATGGCATAGCCATCACTATAAAACATGACATTTCTCTAAGCAAAGTTGCTCACCCGTTGTCCATTGGTCATTCTCAGCATCAGCAAACAGGTCCCTTACATTCTTTTCAGTTTCTCCAACATATTTACTTAGGACTTAAGGCCCATTAAACAAAAGGCTAATGGTTTGTTGAAAAAGTCCCATAGGATATTTTTCATTTTTAACTGTCTAAAAATATTCATACCCCTCTAGCGCTAGTAGCCTTTTCTGGAACAATCAGAACTTTAGCCTTCCTCAGAACATCAATTGCTTGTGGCGTACAGGGCATATTTGAACCTGGCACCCAAACAAGTATGTATTATTGGCAGAAAAGACAATTAAAAAAAACACACACACCGTGAGGCATTGATGGGTTTTAATGGAAAAGCCATGTACGTTTATAGATATCTATTTTCAATCTCATTTGGAGTTTTGATGAGTTTTAGAATTTTATGATATTTAATAAAATCTGGTGCAACCAAACACACCGTAAGGCATTGAAAGGGGCATAAATATGTGTGTGCATAAAAAACAGGGAGTAAATATCATTCCCACTATGTTGACAAAAGAGACACCCAAAGTGAAAAACAGTGTGTGTGCATAAAAAACAGGGTGTAAATATCATTCCCACTATAATCCTATGAAAATCAAGAAAACTACAATGAATCGAAGAATAAAGGCAACACATCTCAAGCCCTAAACGGTACAACTACCAAATACTGAAATTTCTCTCCAATCTTCTGAAATCCAAACCCTAGCTCTAGATCTAGTAAATCCCCACCATAACCAGAAAAAAAAAAACTCACAAAGTGTAAAGATTGAGATACCTGATGGGTTATCGAGCTGCTGTCACTGGAGAGAGCTGAAGGAAGCCGTGAGAGAGAGAGAGAGAAAGAGAGAGAGAGAGAGAAAGAGAGAGAGAGAGAGAGAGAGAGTGGAGGGTGAGAGATCGAGATAAAGAGAGAGGGGAGAGGGATGAGCTGCGGCGACAAAGAGACAGGAGAGGGATTTGGGAGAGAGAGCGCGCGCCCAATTTGTGGATTTTTTGGGCGCCCAATTTTAAGAGCGCGCACCTAATTTTTTAGGTTTAGGTCTAATATGGTTTTATGGGCCCCACCATGATGCGTGTCAAACATCTACCCCATTAGTCAGATGCACCATCCCATGGTGGGCCTAGGAATTAAAAATCAAATCAATCTATGACTTGTGTGGGCCACACCACATACAAAAGTTGAGAGGGGTTACCCTCCATTAAAACATTCATAATTATTTTTTAGGCCCACATAGATGTGGTTCACAAATCCAGCTCATCCATTATGTGTGTGCCACTTGGATGAGGGGTCATACCAAGTTTCAGACGCATCCAAATTTCAAGTGGGGCCGCACCAAGTGCACAATTGATTTTTAGGATATCCCATAATTTAAAGGGGACCCCTTAAATGCACGGTGTTAATGTTTGACACACATCATGGTAGAGCCAACACAGCTAGACCTCATGGGGAGTTCCCATGAGCTCCTCAAATAAGGTTGAACCAGACCCGCTAATCATTCCACGAGTATACTCGTCAACTTTTGCAGCTGGTTCATGCATCATCCCGCCAATCTGTTTTGTAACGCCCTGTAGAAGTTCCAGACACATCAAATTGTTAGCTAAGATGGAACACTGAATATTGGTAAGAAATAGAAAAGGTATAGAGGTAGTTTTGGTTTTGGCTATTTAAAATGCATGTTATAGTTTCATTTTGTCAATTAGTCAAGGGCGCATATGGATGCTCAATTGAAATGAATTGAATCCTTGGTTAGGTATTGAAGCAACATTACTCATTGATAAATCTCTAACTTTAGGTCCTTTTCATGTTGATTTAACTGTAAAATACCACGCCATATGTATCCTCATGTTGAAGGAATTACACTACTACAAACCTACACTAGCAAGCTACAACAACAATTTCTGTAATTAAATGAGAAAAAAACAAAATGGATCTTTTGGAGCTGAACCTGATCGGTCATTATCATTAGATGACCATATCGCAAAGACTTGACGTGATGGCTTCATGATTGTCTCAAACAATCTGAGAACCACAGTAGGGTCCACTAGATGAACCGTATTGATTAATACATCACCTTGTAAGGGGCGACTCATGATGTTGACCCACACCAGTCCCGACTAAGTCCGAGTCAACTTAGACAAGTCAGATACAACTCAAGCAAGTCAGCAATCCATGATTAGGGGTATCCTTTGGCAACCTAGAAAAGTACACTGTTGGAAATTGAATCCATTGGAAGGGAAATTTCTTGCAACTTGCAAGCTGGAATGTAAGAAATAAATTGTGGTTGGAATTCTAATTCCAGTACAAGGCCAGTTTCTTAACTTCTGGCCAAATGGTAGCTTGCAAATTCTAAAGGGAATGAGTTCCTTCCCACTGGTCTTTTTTTTTTTTTAAGTTTATTTTATTGATGGAGATTTCTAGGAATGAATTTCAAGTACTCTAACATGATTTCCAGATTACACAGAATTACATTCCTAGTTGCCACGCATGACCGACAGAACCAGTTTCTGAATCCTTAACAATTCCCATTGTACATCAAAGCTCCATGGTCCATCATGGTTTTATGTTGCACCAGTGTCCATCAAGAACACCACATCTAAGTTGTTCATCAGGTATGCCTCGTCGAGACCTGAATTTTGGATCGTACTAGTTTTTGGGGGTGGTGAACATGAGGACTTGATGATCGAAGTGGATAGCACATGCTTTGTGGGCCTTACAGAGTTGGGGTGTTTTACTGGCTGCAAACAACATTTCTTGATGGTATCCGATTTGATCAGGTATGCGTAACACGTACTTCCATTAGGCCATAGCTTGGGGCCATCTTGATGCATCTGTTGTATATTGAAGCCTGTTAATCTATTTTTCCAGCTTATATTAAGTTATGGGTCCATAAATGAAATAGATCCAAAAATCTGAAGTGAATTGCATCACATGAACAATGATGATTGACCATTAAAAATTATTTCACGTGGACCACAAAAGTTTTGCATTAAGTTTAGGTTATATTTTTATTTTTCCATTATTTACGCTCGTATAAACTTATCAATATGTTAAGTGGCAAATAAACATTTCAGTGAACCTTATAAAGTTTTAATAGTATGGTATGGTCTACTTAAGATTTGAATCTGCTTTATTTTTTAGCTCATACACTTAAAATAAGTTGGCAAAACGTATAGACAACACATACATACATCAAGGTGGGCCCCACAATCTCCAAATGGATGGACGGTGTGGATACAACACATACATCGTAGTGGGCCCCACAGAACTTGGTGACGTCACTTCAGTAGCTGTCTCACTACATAACCTGTAAGTAACTAATTCGCATCCCCCAATACTCTCTCTCTTGCCCTAATCCTCTCCCTCTCTCTCTCTCTCAACCTGTCAGTAGCGGAAGCGGATTGCGTACTGAGTAACTCGGTATGCTCAGCATACTGAGTAAACTCCATGAGGTAGACCATGATTTATGTATTTGATCCACTCCGTCCATCCATTTTATCGGATAAGTTTAGGACTTTAACTAAAAAATTAGGCATATATATCCAACACTAAAATGGACCACATAATAGAAAATAGTGTGAATTGAACATCTACTGTTGAAACATTCTTGGGGGCCACATAAGTTTTGGATCAAGCTTATTTTTATGTTTTCCATTCATCCATGTCTATACGATCTTATGAACAGGTTGGATGACAAATAAACATCACTGTGGGGCCTAGTAAGGTTTCAACGGTGGAAATCATTATTCCCACTATTTTATGTGGTATGATATATGCTTCAATTTTGGGTTCAACCCCTTAAATTATTTGGAAAAACCGATGAACGGCGTGGATAGACTACATACATTTATGGTGGGCCCAACTAAGTTTACTCAGTACGATAATAGCGTACCGAGTAACTCAGTATGAATTAGGGATTTCGTTCTGCGTCCCCCTCTCCTGGAAGCAAATTGCATTGAGTAACTCAGTACGGTAAGCCTGTGTGATTCATGCATTGTATCCACTCCGTCCATCTCTTTTAACACATAATTTTAGGCTCTATCCCAAAAATGGAGTATATCAAAACCTCAAATGGACCACACCACCGGAAACTGTGTGAATTGAACATCTACCATTAAAAAATTCTTGGGGACAACAGAGGTTTTACATCAAGCTGATATTTGTGTTTTCCTTTCATCCATGTCCTTTTGATCTTATGAACAAGTTGGATGACAAATAAACATCACTGGGGGCCTTAGAAAATTTTCAATGGTTGAAATCAATAGTTCCACTTTTTCCAGTGGTATGGCTCACTTGAGGTTTGTATATGCATCAATTTTAAGTTGAACCCATAAAATGATTTGAAAAAATGAATGGATGGCGTGGATAAACCACATGCATTCGCGGTGGGCCTAACTGAGTTTACTCAGTACGATAAGAGCGTACTAAGTAACTCAGTACACAAACCGATTTCCCCTCTCATCTCTCTCTCGCCCTAATCCTCTCCCTCCCTCTCTCCCTCTCTCCCTCTATTCCAAAAACATCGTCCGAGAATCCCAGCCACAACGCCTCTTCCTTTCATAGTTCCGACAGCGGCGCCACCAACGCAGCGAAAGACCAGCCGCCGCACAAATCTAATTGGGGAAGAAGGGAGGAAGTGATAGCAGCGATGGGTTGGATGCCACCATTAAAGGTGGTTGGCGGTGCTAATTGGGAAGATGAAGATGGGCAGCGATTTCACTGCTATTAGCCATTTATGCCAACAGTTATTAAGGTATTTCCCCTCTTTAGACATCTGAAATTCCTCATTGCTGGTTTTAGGGATCGAAAGACCCTAATATCTCTGATTTGGGGATCGTAATTTGAGATCCGTAATTGCTAGATTTAGGGATTTGAAAATCCCCAGATCTCTAGGATTGAAATCCCTAATTTTCCTGAAATGTTGTAGTTGGGGATTAAAATCCCTAATTAAGAAAATTAAAATTTCTGATATCTGAAATTGGGAATTTGGAATCCATGACAGGAAAGAAAGAAAGGGGTTTTCTAACCTTGCTAAAGCTAACTAAGTGGCGTTGCCAACACACCTGCAGTGGTGGTGTGTTGATTTGTTGTGCATTGTGGGGCCCAAATCCGATGAAATGCATGAAAGGAACTTAGTTTCTTGGAACACCATTATATGAGGGATGGTTTGAGTTATTTCATCTGATTTATGTCATTTTCTTTGGTTCTGAGTAGTTGTAATTTTGTCAGCCACAAATCCGAGATGACATTAGCACACAGAAATATTAAAACAAGTTCCAGCCATATGGAACCATTAATCATGCATTATGATACATTTCAATTGATTTCTTCTTAGATGGTTAAGAAGAGAAATGCGACAATCATCCAATTCAAACTGAAAAAAGACAAAAAAAAAAAAAAAAAAAAGGAAGAAGAAGAAGAAAAGGTCTCATGATTGGTCACTGGGATCTTCTAATCTAGAAGTCTTTTGGGTCATGATCCATTCACAATGGCATGCAACAGAGCAAGGTTTGGGCCATACAAAACCATAGGCCCTACTTGTCAGAACTGAAAGTCCATGTATGTTGTGTAAAGATGCAGATTCTACATTGTATTATGTATCTGTTTATTTTTCTAAGTAGTTACATTTTTAAAAAATAAAAATAAAATAAACAACTTAAGAGAGAGAGAGAGAGAGAGAGAGATAAAGAGAGAGAGAGAGAGGAACTTAGCCCAGGTCACAACTAAAGATTGTGAGTTTGGAGGAATTATATGCTTGTCAAAACTGAAAATCCTTGTATATTGTGCAAGGATGTGGGCTGTGCATCGTATCATTCCTCTATTTATTTTGCCAAGGTATCAATTTTCTATTTACCAACTTTGAATGAAGAGGCTGCCATACTTCCTTATGAATTTTCTATTTACCAACTTTGAATGAAGAGGCTACCATACTTCCTTATGAATTTTTTATTTACCAACTTTGAATGAAGGGGCTGCCATACTTCCTTTGATCCCTACAATTGTTAGAGAAAAACTCGGTTCAATTCCTTACCCAAAAACATATCAGTATGTATTCAATTATCTTTCGTTGTGCTTCAGGGTTATAATCAGGACAATTTACGTTGGATCATTGATGATGGTTTTGTACGTCACATGTCTAGTCACCAAAACATTGTACATTAGCATGTCTGCCATTAGGGCCCGTTTGGCCAAGTGGATTGGAAGGGATTGAATGGTACTCAGGTGGATGGCATGGATTTCTAAGTAATGATGGTGTTGTCAGTGGATTGTCTTGAGACCCATGGGATTGCTCTATCCCTGGATTGCTATATCCAGTTTGTTTGGCACGCCTAGCCAATTTCGGGATTAAACCTTCCCATCCCTTCCAATCCCTCGAACCAAACACGTCCCAGGCAAATTTGAATGGATTAGGGTGGATTGGATGAGATTTAAAGGAAATGATGGTGTTGTCAGTGGATTGTCTGAAGATCCATGGGATTAGGATCGGATCACCGACTTTGTTTGGCACGCCCGGCCAATCCCATGATTTAACTTCCAATCCCTTCCAATACCATCCAATCCCTTCCAATCCGACTGGCCAAACAGGCCCTTAGAGTTCTTTTTTCCCTGGAATTTGTTGTAAAGATGCTATCTTTTCATGTTTTTCTTTGATTTGTCTGTGGTGATGATTTTCCACATCTGAACTTTATGGCCCAGTTTGTCAGAACATCTCCATGTTTAAAAGGTGATACTATCAAAAAGTTCATGGTTAAGAAGGGCCTGTTCATGATAAGTGGGTCTTTGGCCAGTTTATTTTTATGTCCAATCTTGCATTTAAGCATGTAGTAAGCTAGTTGTGTGCATGTGTATGCAAAATCATCATGCCATTATTTTTAGTCTGAATGCATAAACTAAGTTGAATGTGATTAATCCTCAAGGTGGTATGTTACACTTCAGCTTTGTTGAATGTAGGATGTTCATATAAGAGTTTTCAAGTGGCTAGTATGGAAGTCCAATGGGCAGTTAAGAAACTTTCCGTTGTCCAACTTACATGCACAAAGTTGGACGGTTTGGATCAACCAATCCATGTGATTTCTGGGCAATGCTCCATCCACAGCGGGACCCATGATCTAGATGATTCGGTTGGCATGTACTTCAACCTGTTTGGTAGATAAGTTGCTGCGGTTTAGTAAGTTATGTTGCTAGTAGCTTTTCTGGAGGTGTCAGCTTTACATTGGCTTTTGTATGGTGATACTTGGAGACAACGTGTCTTTTGTCTCAAGAAGTTTGTTCTGAAATTTCCATTTCTTTCTTTCACATAATGTTCAGTCTTAAAATCACAATGTTTCTAGGAAAAAACTCCTTTGTTAACTACACCATTTATTTTTATAAGCTAGCTTATTGTCATTTGGTCATGTTTCTATTCTTAATAACTTCTCTAAACTCTGATTAGGTACATGAATCCTTGACTTCAGGTCCTTCTCATGCTATTGACATAACAAGGGAGGTACACATTTTCTTTGAAAGTATGATACATGAGCCTAGTTCATTTTTGTCAAATTCCATGTATGATAGTGATGTTAATTTTTTATTTTCGTGTTACTATTTTACATTTGAACCATGACCATATGCAATCTGAGGTGTGGGGAGGCTCATGAGGTTCCTTAGAGATATTTCTCAGTTGTCTCTAGCATCCCTGGATTAAGCTGAGAAAATGACCTTTGTATGCAAGGTTGGTCATCTTGTGCACAATGTATGAGGATGGAGATGACATTTGTATACAAGGTTGGTCATCTTGTGCACAATGTGTATCAATCATTTACTTTGTGCTTCCACAAAAATTGGACACATGCCATGATGGTTTGTGATCTGAATTTTTGGTGAGGAAACTTGTTCGACAATCATGTTGAAGGTGATACTTTTGTCCTTCTGTATCATATGTATGTAACTGATGCTTGATGTGGAAATCTAACCCTTTTGAACCTTCCCTAATTGCATAAGTGGCTGAACTAGCTCTGTATGTTGCACATAATTTGTCATCCATTAGTTTCTGTAAATGAAAATAAGAGGATTGATCTTAACAGTATGGTCGTCATTCACATAGACAGAAAATGCTTGCAATGAATGTTTATGAGTACTTGGTAATTTTGGAGTCATTGGTTAGGGTTTGGACTGAAAGTACAAGTGCTAGAGCCGACGCTTTTGAAGTCCAAACTCATTCTTTTGAAAAATAGAAAAATGGGAATATTAGTAAATATGGATTTTCTTGTTAAGAAGAAAATGGAAGATGGATTGAAAAAACATAAAAGAGATTTGTTAGTGGAGGATGTGTTAGTCCAAGTTGATAAGTTCTACTACTCAGTATACGTTGTCGTCATAGACACATAGCCGATTATGAACTCTAGCACTTAAATTGCGGTCATTCTAGGATGTCCATTCCTAGCTACTTCAAATGCAATAATCAATTGCCATAATAGAGTGATGAAGTTCTCCTTCAGAGACATGATATTGGAAATGAATGCGTTTAACCTTTGCAAACAACCAGGGGATGTAGATGAGATCCATGAGGTAAACATGATCAACATACTCGTTGATGATGAGATTATATTGACTATAATCTCCGACTCCTTAGAAGCATGTCCCGCTCATTTTATGGATTCCAATTATCACATGATATTGGACATAGTGAGCACATTGTTAGACTCTGAGTTAGTACTCAAAACTAACCGGTGGAGGCCATGCTTTGAAAAATTGCCCCTCATAGACTCAAAGCCTCTACCATCTAGCATCGAGGCACCCAGGCTTAACCTAAAACCTTTGCCATTTGAATTAAAATATGTTTATTTAGGTCAAGAAGATACATATATAGTGGTGATTTCTTCCCACTTGGATGATGAGAAAGAAAGCAAGCTAATTGCTGCTCTTAAGAATCACAAGAGTGTCATGGATGGACTATTAGGGATCTCAAGGAAATTGACCTCCTAATTTGCACTCACCAAAAACAGGTAGAGAAAAATGCCAAAATATCAAGGCAACCACAACACCGATTAAATCCAAATACGAGTGATGTGGTTAAGGCAGAGGTGTGAAAGCTGTTGGATGTGGGTATCATTTACCCTATATCTGAAAGTCAATAGTGAGTCCAACTCAGGTAGTATCCAAGAAGTCTGGAATCACCATCTTAGCTAATACCAACAATGAACTCATGTCAACTAGAATTACTACTAGTTGGAAAATGTGCATTGACTACAGAAAGTTAAATATTGTCACGAGGAAATACCACTTTTTCTTACCATTTGTTGATGAAATTTTAGAAAAGTTAGCTGGTCATTCCTACTATTATTTCTTAGATAGATACTCAGGCTACAATCAAATTGAGATAGCCCTAGAAGATCAAGAGAAGACCACAGTTACATGACACTTTGGCACCTTTACTTATCGAAGGATGCCATGCTGGCTATATAATGCTTCTGCAACATTTCAGAGATGCGTGCACAATATTTTTGCAAATATGGTTGGGCATTTTCTGGAAGTGTTCATGGAGACTTCTCTATTTTTTGTAATACATTTGATGAGTGCCTTGAGCACTTGATTTTAGTTTTGACAAGGTGTGAAGAGAAAAACATTGTTTTGAATTGGGAAAAGTGTTATTGCAGGGTCCAAAAGGAAATTGTCATTGGACATGTGATCTCATCCAATGGAATTAAGGTAGACAAGGCCAAAATAGACTTGATTGTTAATTTGTCGGCTCCCAAAAGGATACGTGACATTTGCTCTTTTCCTGGTCACACAGAATTTTATAGGAGGTTTATTAAGGTTTTCAATCAAAATTTCAGACCAATGAGTAACCTCTCTTAAATGGATGTCCCATTTGAGTGGACTGACTCATCCCAAGAGGCTTTTACAAAGTTAAAGGGTGTGTTGACAACTGTACCAATCATGCAAGCACCCGATTGAAGCGTTCCTCTTGAAATCATGTGTGACGCTATTGACAATGTGGTTGGAGCTATGTTAGGCCAAATGATAGATAAGAAACCATGGGTTATCTACTAGGTAAGCAGAACGTTGAATGGTGCCCAGATAAAATACTCCACACGAAAAAGGAACACCTTGTCGTAGTCTTTGTTCTGGACAAATTCAACTTTTACTTGATTGGATCCAAAATTATAATTTTTAATGATCATATGACGCTCAAGTTTCTTCTCTCAAAGAATGATACTAAGTCCTGTCTCTTTTGAGATGAATCCTCCTACTCGAAGAGTTAAACTTAGAAATACATGATAAGAAAGAAATATAGAATGGAATGGCAGAGCATTTGTGTTCCGACTTGTCTTCTCAGATTCCATTGAGATCTCGCCAATCAAAGACATTTTCCTGGATGAATAGTTATTTTTTGTTTCTCAATTTCCTTGGTATGCTGACATAGCTAATTATTTTGTGACAGGTAAATTATCAATCCATTAGATGTCACAAGATAAGAATAAATTTTTATCCGAGGTATGCAGTTTTTTCGAAGATGACCCATATTTGTTTAAACATTGCACAAATCAAATCATTAGGAGATGTGTCCCAAATAATGAATAAACGATTATCATATTCTTTTGTCACTCACAAGCTTGTGGAGGTCACTTTTCATCAAAGTGAATCATTGTCAAAATTTTACAATGTGGTTTCTATTGGTCGACAATGTTTAGGGATACTCATGAGTTTTATAAACTATGTGTGCGATATCAGAAATTAAGAAGGTTATCCTATGAGAAGCAATGCCCTTAAACCCAATTTTAGTTGTAGATTTTTTATTTTTTTTACTATTGGGGTATTAATTTTATGGGATCATTCCCTTCATCTTTTGGACACCTCCGTATCCTCCTAGTTGTGGATTATGTTTCAATATGGGTAGAGGTGATTCCATGCTGGACTAATGACAACAAAATAGTTCTATGATTTCTGATGGAAAATATTTTATCAAGATTCGTTTCGCTTAAAGCCATCATAAGCGATGGTGGCTCCTACAACAGGCCATGTGCTAACCTTATAGGTAAGGACTCTATAAGTCCTTTTTGAGCCATAAATCCCCTGGCCACCATGGATGGCTAGTAGAATATCCTTCTAGTTGTATCTGGACCATTGCTGTATTTTTCAACTAACCATTCTCCGTCTGCAAATGGAAGGGTTACGATTGTCCCATCTGGGACATTTCTGGTTTATATAAAGTGGGCCCACTAGTCGACTGTCTGGATTTCTGAACCATGGGCCCCATTTGTACAGATTGGAAACCCTGGAATTATCTGATCCAACATCTCCCCCATGGAATAATCTTAACCCTTCAATTGCTGCCTTGCCATTTAGTAGAAGGTTCAGAGTAAGAAGAATACAGACAAGCTCCAAATTCAACGGAGAAACAGGTAAAAGAAAAAAATTGGATGGTTGGGATCTCTTATTTTGGATGAATCTAGCGACATGTTCCATCCACAGCGGGTCCATCAAATCAACGGTTCGGATCCACAAACCAGGGGTCCAAGAACTCTGTAATTCCTTTTGGATTACTGAACTTTGAATTATCTGATCCTGGTGGCTTGAGTTAGGACGAGTTGGCCCAACGCTCAGCTATCCAGGCCGTTGATCCGATGGGCTCCAACGTCAACAGATCATGCGTTCCGAATCTCTCGTTATAGAAGCTTCACTCCATGCAATCTTCGGTTCTCTTTTGATAAATGTGAATCATGCCCGTGCGATCTCTTTTCAATTCGCACCTCGACGGAGGGTTCATCTATTCAACGGTCTGGATTGCGTGGACCCACATTTATTAGATAATGTTGAAATTTTACCATCAAGAGGGGGCATTTGGTCTAGTGGTATGATTCTCGCTTCACTCCATGCAATCTTCGGTTCTCTTTTGATAAATGTGAATCATGCCCGTGCGATCTCTTTTCAATTCGCACCTCGACGGAGGGTTCATCTATTCAACGGTCTGGATTGCGTGGACCCACATTTTGGTAATGTCCTGTATTTCAGCGCGGGGTTGATCTGAACCGTTCAGCATGTTTCGGTTCTCTTTTGATAAATGTGAATCATGCCCGTGCGATTTTTTCAATTCGCACCTCGACGGAGGGTTCATCTATTCAACCTGGATTGCACCCACATTTTGGATAATGTTGAATTTTAGCATCAAGAGGGGCATTGATCTGTGGTAATTCTCGTTCAGCATGCAATCTTCGGTTCTCGTTTGTTGTGAATCATGCCCGTTCTTTTTCAATTCGCACCTCCTTTCTATTCAACGGCCTGGATTGCGTGGACCCACATTTATTAGATAATGTTGAAATTTTACCATGGGACCTAGTGGTATGATTCTCGCTTAGGGTGCAACACTAAGATTCATTGTGGAATTATCACCTTGCATTTTGTGTCTGTATTTCATCTAACCCATGTTATGAACGTTTGGTGTGTTTTTTTCTCTTACGACCATGGGATAACACTAAGATTAGTCCAGAGCGGCCTATGGGACACTAAGATCATGGTGGAGTTATCACGTGTTTCATTTAACCCGTTCATTTGGTGTGTCTCTTACCACCACGGGGCCGACCTTGATGCAGATGCGGTATATCCGCACTTTCCATCCGTTTTTCCATATAAGCCAAAAAATGAAGCAGATCCAAATCTAAGGTGGACCATACAACGGGAATAATTGGTGCTTGAACGGCTACCATTATTTGCCATGTTGATCAGGTCACACGGACCTGGATGAAGGGACAACACAAATATCAGCTTGATCCAAGACTTTTTATGACCCACAGGAAGATTTTAATAGTCAATCACCACTTTTTCCAGTGGTGTGATCCACAGGAGATTTGTATCTACTACGTTTTTGGACCATAGCTTACAAGGAGCTGGAAAAACTAATGTACAGCGTGGATATACATGTAACATTCTGAATACCAGGGTCGAGCATGAACTCCTTTCAACACTGAGGTCTTAGTATGCTGACAGTGGGGGTGGCTAACAGTGGAGTGTGTGCTGAACTCAATTCTTAATATTTTGGGTGTCACTTATGCTTTGCAGAAGCATTTATTTATTGTACTATTAACCTGAGATTTGAACAATCATAGAACTAAGCTAAATTGTGAAATATACTTTAAAATGAATGTGTCTAAAGCAAGTACAATCCCAAAATATATAATATACATTCATTCAAAGCATAGGGTCCACAGCTGTTGTAACGCCCTGTGTTTTCAGGACACGAGTATATGACTCGTTTCCCAAAAACCTAAGTGTTAACCTTAAAGGATGGTCAAATTCGAGTATATTTTTCTTTTCCTTTATCAAAGTAAGCAGATGAGCATAGAGTGAACAAACCAACATAAGGGAAATTTCATTATCATTCAAATATACAAGCAGCCCATAATGATTTATACAAACCAATGTCCCAACATTAACGATTACAAGATTTGCATACATATGAAATGACAAAAAGCATATAAATGTAAACCGCATGACCACGCAACTCCTCTTAGCAATACGGTCGTGCATCCATGGCACCTTCACAGCTCCTCATCAAGTCTAAACACATACATCATCTAGGCCACTTGTTCTACCTGTATGGTTGTATATTTGATGGATGAGTGGTCAGCTCGGTGTGAATTTCCCTCAAGATTACACATCTCCGCTTTAACAGACATAGTTAAAAGAAAAACAAGCAGTAATCCAAAACAGGCAATATACAGTCTTATTAGATGCATGGATGCATGAATGCACATCGGCCTAGGGATGCACATCCAGCCGGACTTGGGCTCGTCGCCCATGCAAATGATCGACATGGAAAAATTATCCAGTCGGACAGGGGTCGATAGTCGATGATCTGGGAGCTAGCGAAACGATACCCAACAACTCTGGGGCACGTGCTACAGCATCCAGAATTAGTCATCCGTCATTGCCAATATGCTATGAATGCATGATTAGCCAGCCATTATTAATCCAATTATAATCAGCCAATTTAAGCAACTCAATGGTCACTATGGGGAGCTCAGAGCCCAGCGTAGGCCGACAGCTCGGGCATAGTGTCCCATTACCACCATCCTCGGCTCATGAGGTCCTCCACCTTGGGATGTTCTAATAGGATACCTTCATCAAAATAACACCAGTTCAAGGTCTCTATTTCACACACATTTTGTCTAAGTGCATCCAAAGTGTGGCTTGCCTACAATCATGGAATATTCTTCCATGTGTGGCATTATGAGATTATGTACAGAGGTAATCAAATAACATGTGATGGCATATAACTTCAAATAAGAACATGAAAGGAGGCATCGACATTTAAAATAATGATCTTCGACAATGTATCAACAAAACAGGTGAATAGTAATCATTTTTCATGGGTTAGCTAGCATGTGAGCCTATCATGTGGTGGAAGCAAGTATCACAATAGTGGTAATCTGGTGTAAACTATGTTTAACTAATTTATAAATGGAAAGCCCAATGAGAAAGTCATCACCTGTATGAAAGTGTTCTTGAACTTGGCCTGAGTCTTCCTGTGATCCGGGGTTACTCAGGAATTTTTCCTAAAATTATAATTTACATTTGTCAGGTATTGCCAGGGCTTCGTTTAGAAGTATGTAACACAAGGCCCATTAGGCCACCATGTATTTATTCACTCAAGGTGGCCTGAAGGGATTAGTGGATGTTTAACCCACCATTCGTTCATGGCAGAGTGGTCCATTTGACAAGGGTCCCCTCTATCTTTCTCCTCAACCCTTAGGACAAGTTCATCAAATGGATGGATTGTTTGGATGAAGCACATATGTCAGGGTGGGGCCCACCACATGTGCCTATTATACATACAATTATCATATTAATGCCACATGCATTACATATATTTGAATATCATATATTACATGCATCTGGTATATATTCCAGCATTATATACGTTACATGCATCTGATGCCTATCTAAAAGTCATACCACATATGTATCTGATATAAATCTGAATATTATATTAATGTGGGTTCCACATGGGTGTGGGCTCCACATATAATACTTTATGAAATGGAGGAGACTCCATGCTATTACAACAGGTGGGACGAAGAATGGACGGTTTGGATAAACTCCTCATGCATTACATTGCATGGAAGGACGCCCCCATCAGAGGTGCTCATGTAATATAATATATATATATATATATATATATATATATATATATATATATATATATATATATATATATATATATATGTATTTTTTTCCTTTAAAGCATGACGTCTAGAGCTTGGGAAAATGGATGGACGGCCTGGACGAGCTGCCTCATCAAGGTGGCGCCACATGCATGGCCCACCAACTATGGTCGGGTAGAGGGTTCACGTCCCACCATTTGGACGGTGCGGATACCATACACGTACAGCACGTGGGTCCCCTGTGGCGTGGCCCACCCACGATATACATACACGCATGTATTATATATAATATTATTTTATCATGTCTCTTTTTTTTTGTCTTGTTTCTGCAGGTTAGCAGCGCCCAGTGATGGATGGCTTGGATAAAGTATGTACATCGAGTGGCCCATGGATGCCACATGTGTACAGGGTCCACGTGTTGGGCGGCATGGATGGGATACCATCATCACTGGGGTCCACGTTGTGGCAGCCCACCTGCTAGCGTGGTGCGGCTCACTAATGTGCATTATTCCGCCAGATTTTTGGTGAGGCCCACCTGCAGTTTGGTGAGGCCTGATCGAAATGTGGTGAGGCCCATGGCCTGCTTTCACTTCCTGCCAACGTTCTCAGTCCGTTTTTAACTCTCCTTTTGGCTGAGTTTTCAGCTGGTTCCATGCTACATGATCAGCCGTTTCAACTCCATATTAGGCCTGGTTTTTAAGCCATCCCAAGGCCTGTTTTTCGGCCAAACTTTTAGCCGTCGCAAGGCCTGTTTATGGGCTGGTTCTCAGCTCATCCCACAACCCAAAGCATGGCTGGTTCTGGCCCTGTTTCAGCCTGATGAACAGCCCTAATGGAGGTTTGATTTCAGTCCAGACGTTGCCCGTCCCAGGAGCATTTTCAGCTCGACTTTAGGGTCCATCAAAGGCTCCGCTTTCAGCCTATCATCATGCCGGGAAACGACTGTTTTCAGGTTGGGTTTTCAGCCACAAGCAAAGCCTGTTTTAGAAGGCTGGTCGCGGTGTGAGCAAGGTGTGGTGGAGCTTCGTTTTGGGCTCATTTTAGAGTTTCCAAAAGGGTGGGGGAAAGGTTTTTACCTGGTTTCGTCGGGCCTGACCCGAGTTAGATCCGACACGCCACAACCCCCACTTTCTCTCTCGCTCTCTCCCTCTCTTCACTTCTTTCTCTCTTTTTCTTGCTTAAGTGGTGCCGTTATGGCCCCACACTGACTCAGCTCGGTCCAGTTTTCATGGACAGAGTTGAGGCAGTGTGCTCCAAGCTCACCAAGGATGCACACGCTCTCTCTCTATTTTCTCCCTCTCTCGTTTTTCTCTCTCTACTTCCTTCCTTTCTCACTTTTCTGTTGTGTGGAGTCTGGGAGGGTTGAACCTCACCTTATATAGGCAGAGAGGGAGAAGGCTGATGGTAGGTGTTATTGCAGCCTCGGGAGACAGCGGCTACGTCGCCGCCCTCCCCATCCTAAAAAAAAAAGAGAGAGAAGTTTCAGACCTTCTGCCTAGCCTCATGATGAGGGAATGGACGGTCCATCCTCATCACACTTGTTCCTATGAGCGGGTCTAAACCCTTATACGGTTTTGATTAGGGGACCCATGTGACTGAAATGGATGGTGTGGATCGTCCGGAAAATGGCCAGGGTGGGCCACCTAGAAGCTCAAAGGTTGATTCTTTTAAACAGGGCGTTGGCGGGAACATTCCTGAGAATTTTGTTTGTAATATGGTTCGGTCAACCATAGTTTGATCTTAAGTAATGGTCCAATGCACCTCGTGCATTAGTATTTGAGGTCTACGTGCACCTAGCTTTAGCGCCCACCGTGACTCAGGTGCTTGATCTCCACCGTTCAACTATCTCAGGGACCCGCTACAAGGGGCCTGGCCTGGTTTGAGGCGGGGCCAAGGTCCAGGTGGGCCGTATCGTACCCTTCAAGGTTGAAATTGGGCTCGAATGGCGTGATCTGACGATCAGGAGAGTTCGATACTTGTTTTCAACAGTCAAGTACTGGTCTACAATGCGGAGATACCGTTGACTTTCGTGGATTAAGCTTTGAAATAATGCCAACACCAGTTGTCTTAAAAATTGATCAGGCTTAAGTCATTCAATCATGTTTACCTTTTTGATTGGTGTGAAGTGCAAGCTGAGCCTTCTGGCGGATTGTCTCAATGCTGCTTAGGAGATCCCGTGTAACATCCCGGATTTTTGCCACTTAGAATTAGACGTCCTTCGGCAATGGGTCAATACTAACACCTGATTAACTTCTCAAACACTCAATTTAAAGGTCTCAAATTTCTTCTTCAAACCATTTTCCTGAAAACCTCATTTTTCCTTCACAAATCTCATCTCTCACAATCTTATCCTTCAAACTTGTTTAAGTGCTTTCATGTTAGACACAAATCTTGAAGTTTAGGTGAATATAATGACTCGAAAAAATCCCGTGCAAAGACTCGAGTACCATCTCGACCAGAAATCACTTAGGATTAAATCCTTTAGAAATTTGACAAAGTTAACTAAGTGCTAAACTAGATTAGCCATGAAATCCATTTGAATCACTTTAAATACGATCTGCAAGACCCAAAACTTGTAAAATCATTGACGCTAGGCTACCCTAAAATCTAGGATCAAACTCATTACCCGACTGATCTCGGGAGCACATTGAAACTCCGTATCAGGTCTATACCGCACATCGGGAATCTGAATAATACGAAGTTAGGGACTTAGGACTGCCTCGCTGGGCTTGACAACCATCTCGAAAATCAAATCCAGACAGTGTCCTATGGCTGTTCGCTTGAGTCTAGAGCGAGGAGTGTGAAAATACTTGATTTTCTTTAAAAATAAATATCTCAAATTAAAATCTGAGACTTGTTACTTGCAGTTATTTTGTAAGCAACCAGACCGTCAGAATCAGGCCAAATCACACCCTCGGATCAGGGATATTTCCCCAGACATATCCATGTACTCGGAATCTCCGATCGAGACCCGCTGACCGTTGAATTGAAACTGATCCGCCATGCGTAATCTGGGACTCCGACTGAAACAAAAGCTTAACTCCACCTGGATCTAAGGTCTGTGAGCTTAAGTCCAACTTTTGGCTCAAGGAGGCTTGCTAGAAGTCCTCCGTTGAGCTGAAACAAACTCGCTTTGGTTATAACCTAAGTATACCTTGATCACAAGTCTATTTTAGAATGTTTTTAGGCTATATAAGGACCTTAGAACCCTCTCTCACAGCCATATGAATTTGAGATAAACCTTAGGAGAGAGAAGAGAGAAAAGAGAGAGAAAGTGTGAGAGTTGTGGGAGATCCTTCCTACCCTTTTTCCTACCGTTCTACAAGCCTATGAAGTCGCTTTCCCGGCGAATCCGACTTCGTTTCTAGGTAAGAAACCTTAACCCTAATTTGTTTTGGAGTTGTAAGGGTTGTAGGTTATGAAATAGCTAACCTATTTCATTCTATAGGTAACCAAACTACCAAATACGGAAGTTTGGCAAACCTATCGTATTCGTTACGATTATACAGAAAGAGGTGAGGACTTTAGGTGTATAGGTTATGGTTTTCAACACTTTCAATGTCAGATAATGATAGATTCATGATCTGCATGCAATTGCATATGTACAAAGTGCTGTCTGTTTTCCGTTTCGATTAAAGACGAAGAATATGGAATTTTACATATTCTAGGTATTTGTAGAAAGTACTGTATACGTATAAATTTTGGAAATATGTTTGCCATGATTATTTGCTGTATGAATAATTATGTATGGATAAAATACTTATTTGGCAAAAGGGCTCACCCTAATACATGTTTTACTAATATATACTATATATGTTAAAATAGTGTATTCTAGAAAGTACCGTATACGTATAAATTTTGGAGATGTGTTTACCATGATTATTTGCTGTATGAATATATTATATATGGATAAAATACTTGTTTGGTGAAAGGACTCGCCCTAATACATGTTTTGCTAATATACACTATGTATGTTGAAATAATGTATTCTAAGTGTTTGTGAAAATGATTGAATGAGTATAGAATTCTCATTCGTGCTCGCCATGACTAATTGTCATGGATATATGATCGTTGTATTGGCGATACCCCTTTGACAAAAGGACTTGCCCTAAATCACGCCACGGCCAATATACACTATATATGTTACATGTGTGGCCCAAGTATTCGTGGAAATGACTGAATGAATATGGAACTTGGATTCATGCTTGCCATGATTATCCGTTGTGGGTGCACGCGTGTTATAATTGGGGCAACTCCCTAGTGAAAGGATTTGGCCTAATGCCTATGTGATTAACATATGTCATGTATGTTAATGTATGTAGTTTAAAGTGTTTGTTGAAATGTCTGAATGAGTAGTAGTTAGTAAATTGTAATATATAAGGGTGTTGAGATATGATTCTTAACTTCTTTAACTATGTGCATGATTTCTTTAGATATTTGTGTGATTAAGAATTGAATATGTACAAACTCATGCTTATGTTGTACTTCATAACATGCTCAACTGATTGTATGATTTTATCTGTGTAATGCATATGTTTAAATTCATGTTTATGTTGTATTCCATAAGTGCCGTGAAGGGTGATGGGGGAGTGGTGTAACGAGTGCGTGCAATAGCCCTGGCAGCCCTAAGCGGATGTTATCAGACTTTGATTGTCTGATTTGAATCTTGATCCATTACTGCTTTACCTATCTGCAATTGAATGTGATTGGGGCTATTGTATAGTCTAGGTAGTCGGTAATGGGATTGAATTCGTGGCTGAGATTCATTCGCCACGTAGGACGTGTTTGACGAACCCGAGTCGTGCGTTGCTTGTCGGCAGTGGTTAGGCCACACGAAGTGCTTATGCACTTCATGTCGTACAACTCAACAGGCGCTCGTGCTAGTCGAGCTCGTCAAGTAACCCTATCTGTCTTATGTATGTTCACCATGTTTGGACACTACTGCTTGAACCTAGGGTACCAACTTACCAGTGAAAATTCCGTTAACCATGGTACCTCGATCCGCTAAGACTCATGAGTCGGCATGGTGGTATGGGACACCTGTCGGCCTATGCTGGGGCCACGTGCCTCCCCGTAGTGACCAGTGAGCAACTAGATTCGTGAGCCGATTATGGTGGTATGGGACACTATATTCGTGCTGTCGGCCTACATTGATAAGGTGATGGGGGAGTGGTGTAACTATTGTGTGTAACAGCCCTGATAGCCCTTTGTAGTGACCTCGAGCATACTCTTAATTTGCAGTAAGGCGACGAGTTTTGCCGCGGTGTATAGAGTATGAACTAGGCTTATATCTGTATAGTGATGAATCGTTAAAGAGGTGATGGGAGAGTGGTGTAACCATTGTGCGTAACAGCCCTAGCAGCCTCTGCAGTGACCTAGAAACACATTATCGTTTGAGATTAACTAGGACTGACGACCCTAGAATGGATCATGTTTGGGAATGATATAAGGAAAGTACCCTAGTTTCTCAATCCTGCTGTTTGAAAGGACTAATAACTACTTGGTAATCATGCTCATCATCGCACTGCATGTGCCTGTAGATGTGGAGCACTGAGGGATGAATGCATATCACGAACGTAAGATGGTTTCACGTGAGGGTGGTTTGGCAAGGGCATTCATCATGTCATTTCATACTTGCATTAAATAAGAGTAGTTAGGATTGTTTGATTGTACTACTTTATCATTACTGCTTGACTGAATTGATAACATGTTAACTTATTCTTTATTGTTCCACTGAGTTAGCTACTCACTCCCACGTTACGGGGCGGTGTTGTACACACCAACCAGACTTGTTTGAGTTTCAGATGATGGCGATGCTGCGAAGCGGAGCTGAACTTTTATGAGAATGAGGAGGATTCCTCCTTTATGGAGTTTCAGGCGGGTTCCGGTGAGTCGTGTCCTAATTGACGGGACTTTCTAGGATATTGACTAGATGACCTTACACAACTTGGTATAATTTGAAATTGTACTTGTAATTAATTAACCTAGTAACCTTATCACACTCTGAAGACTCACCACAGTATATATATTTTTCTATCTACCACAGTCTTCCGCTTATAATTTTAACTGTCTCCGGAGTATGATATGCTGTTTTGGCTTAATCTCACTCATGTTCAATGCACTAATACAGACAACATTCAATCATCATTCATTTTGTTGCATAAGTGATGCGTTGGAACTCGGGAGTTAAGTTTATGCTCGACCCCCGATTTTCAGGGCGTTACATACCACCCTGGGCATGTTAAGTTAAATCATTAGGTCGATGGTCTCGAGTTTTAATAATTGTGGGTTTTAAAAGGTGACACCTGAGTATCAAAGGTACGGGGTGTTACAGTTGTGTCCCAATATACCGTTTCGAAATCAACAAAAAATGTGTCATGGACATAATCTATCCAACAAAAGAATATCCAACAAGTCCAACAACAAGGCGAGTCAAATACAACCACCCATCAGATAACTTGAAGTAAGAGAACTTCTCCTCTAGACGTGTTCTCCAATGCATCTGCCACAGTAACCCCTGCAGTTATAATAATGTCTGGTTGGTATTTTAAAACGTCATCCCAGAATGAGAGTGAGTGATAAACTCAGTGGTTCTATTTATTATAAGTTCCACATATTATCAACTCAATCAACACAAGTAATGATAGCACAGATAAGCAAACACTTCCTACCTAATCTTGTTAGGTAAATGAATGTTAAAATGAAATATGCATAGCCTTACAATCCAACACTCCCTCAATAAGTGACTTCAACGCCTATTTGCAAATACCAACACTCCCTCATCACACGACTCTGACTCTATTCGTAAACTACCTATCCTAGTGTAATGTGGCTCGTCACTAGAATTACCAATAAATATAAACGATATGCATGATTAGCCAAGTAGTTATTAGGTCTTATTCATTCAGCATATTAGGGAAGTTGGGTACCATCATTATATCACGGGTCTCATTCGGATCATGAGGCTTGTAGCGGCCGTAGCAACTTGTAACGCCCTGAATTTCGGGAGTCGAGCAAGTTGGATACCACCATTATATCACGGGTCTCATTCAGATCACGAGGCTCGTAGCGGCCGTAGCAACTTGTAACGCCTTGAATTTCAGGAGTCGAGTAATACTTGACTCTCGATGTCCCGATGTCACTTATGCTTTGCAGAAGTGGATGGTTTTGGTTTTTACTTACTCGATGTTTGAGCATTCAAGAAATTAAATGGATCGTACAAGTACACTAAAATAAACGTAAATTAACTTAAGATATGACTAACAAAATGATGAGTTTACGTTCAGTGCACGGGACCACGTCCCAGCAAAATACATAGTCCATAAAAAAATGAAAATAAAAAAACAAAAAAAATAAAAATGAAAATAAAATATCCCTGTCCTAAGGCCCCATCGCTGGCCCTAGGATAGCCTATGGCGACCCACCCAGCAGTTGTAAGTACGAGAACTCCTCCTCGGTGTCTATGGTCACCTCATCCAGCGCATCGGGATCTGTGATACCTGCATCTAAGATAGTGTCTGGTTGATGTTTTAAAACACCATCCCAGAGTAGGAGTGAGTGATCAACTCAGTGACTCCATTAGCATCAAGTTACACAAGTTATCAATTCCACGACCATAATTAATGAAAATAAACTAAGCATATGATCCCTAGATACTATTGTTCATTCACATGCATGATGTTATGATATGATGCATGCCCTTACAATCCAACACTGCCTCATTGCGACTCCATCTTACGTTCGCAAATAACCAACACTCCCTCATCATGCGACCTTAAATGCCGAGTCGTCACCTATCTAATGAAATGTAACAATGATCATGTTAGCCGAGTGTTTAGTTAAGTCCATTCGTCTAGAAATATTAGGGAAACTAAGGCACTCCCATGAAATCAAAGGCCCTAACCCGATCGCGAGGCCCAGGGCAGCCATAGCAGCCCTACGCCTACGACCCTTAATCCGTATGGGTTCGTCACTCCCAGCTGAGGTCATACGATAGGCAAAATTTAAATTAGATTGCTCACAGTCACTACTGAGAGGCTCGTCACCCCAACGTAGGCCGAAAACTCGAACACAGTATCTCATACTACCATGCCCGACTCTTGAGACTTATGGATTGTATCACTAATGGTTGTAAGTGGGCGTTTCAGGGGCGTGGGGGGTCCCAAGTTCAGGTGGGAGTGATAATACATGGAAAACACACACGGTTGGCTAGCTAGTGGGCTAATTCGGTTGATTCAAGCGAACTACGGCACAACCGACACTAGGCGCAAGCATCCCGTGTAGTCCAACTACTACTAGTTATTGTCGTATTCAACTTTGAATCGGTCGGATCGTCCTGGCGACCAACCGATAGAGTGTCTTTATATGGCTTTTGCAATTTACTGGCCGACCCAATTGGCCAGTCAAGTAACATTTCATAAAAGGTCACGTACATTACTTATTTCAGAAAATTTCAGGCTTGCATGGCAATAAATCAGGACATTCTATTCAAATTGAACATTATGTCGGACATGCGGATACATTGCCCCAAATCATCGTAGACTTCACAATTATCAAGTAATTAGTTGCATGTTTCAGAGAATATAGAGTAAATCACGGATAGCAGTTCAATAATTCTGGTCGATTTTAGCATGAAATCAAAGTTCGGCTACACTAAGCATGATTTGCAAATTCATCGAAGACGAACAATCAAAGGTTACTCGCTGATTAACATGCGCATCATAATTTTCACAACGCAATTATTATTTGTAACATAAGTTGGATAATTGGTCACCTAAGGATAATGGTCCGCACCTAGAAGTAGTCCGTTGAATTCCTAGTGTCGTCTCTAGGATTCGGGTCCGTGGATGGGTGTATTGAAGCCCTATGCTGATGGGATTAGCTTGTAAGGGTGCATGCAAACGGCGTACAATGCTAAAATTTTAAGAGGGCTAAAGGATTACCTCTTCCTTGCCGCCGGGATGCCCCCTATGGCTGGGCGTGGTGACGATTTCTGACGTGGGTCAGCGGCAGTGTGGAAATCCTCTAAAACAGCTCCCCAAGGAGCTCCTTCTTCCACTTCTCCCTACTCCCTCTCTCCCTTATAGTTGGAATTCATATGGGAGTGAGAGAGTGAATTTTTAGGCCTTATATAGCCCAGATTTTATGTCTAAATAGCCATGGGGGCCCTTTTTTAGCATGTATGCCCCTAGTGGGCTGAATTTTGGCCCATAAGGCTATTTCAAGGGCCCATTGGCTCACCCGTGCAATGGGGCAGGTGCCCCATCATGGGATCTATAATTAGTCCAAATCGGGTGGAGATCAAATGCCTTGATCGATTACAAGGACCCTACTTGCGATCGACAACAATCGGTGCTCAATCAGGGCCACAGTTATACGGATATGAGCAGGAAAATATCTTTGACTCATGGCATGAGTTTGGTCGCAATCTGATGGTCGAAAAGTCATAATTTCACAAATGAGTGGCAGGGCCTATTTCACTTAAGTTTCAGATTAAGGTTTAGGAGAGTTGCTTATTTCAAGTACTTTCTTCCCAACCCAAGTTGTGTAGTTTAGGGCACCATCTGGGTTTGCCGTACGTGATGGACCTCAAGCCCAGTGAGGCCAACATTTTCCCATAGTTTCGGACTTAACGGGATTTTGACGAGCGGCCCACGGTCATTTTTGTTTGTCGCATTGGATTGTTAGGAGGGTTGGCCCTGTAGCCCAGTTTTGATTCAGGTCATATTTAGGTTTAACTACGTTTGTGACGTCATCTTTTCGTAGCTTGGTAATAGTTGAGAGTGCCCTGGTTTGTCAATTAGCGTGAGTGTCGAGTCAGTTAGTCTACAAAGCCAGATAGGAAGATCAATTCAAGCATCTGCCTCAACCGAATGTGTGCAAGCTCGTCATAGGTAAATCTAAAGCCTCACATCCTATGTCCCAAAACACCAGGTGAAGAAAACCCTTAAAAACAAGTTAGAAAATCATAGGGTTTTAAGGTGAGTAAACTTTTTTCAAAACAGAAAAATTTCTAAGTTCTTCTTGCCTTGTCGATTTTATCTAAACACCTTCGATATAATCGACCTGCACTGTCGATGTCCTTGATACCTTAACGATATCATCGATATGAGGACTAAAAGTGTCCAGCAACCACATACTCATCTGGACGGATTTATAGATATATTGATGCACCTATCGATATCATCGATATACAAATCTCGAGCCCATCGAAAGTGGCTCGATAAGATCGACAGAAAGATTTCTGGTGCCCCTATTTATTTAAAGAAAATTTCAAATTCCTTCGATATATCGATGCTCTTCCTGATATGATCTTAAATCAAATATCGATAATATCGGAAGTCCTTCGATGATATCGATCGTGGGCGCACATATCTTCCAGCAGATATTTCAGGTTGTTTTTAACTTTGATCAGGGGCCGCTTGAGGAAATCGATATTCATATGTCAATGATATCGAGGCCGAGTCGATTGCATTGAGACTGGACATAAACTGTCAGCGAGCTTACTGGTAAATCTATAGGATTTATCGATGCATTGACACTGCCTTCGATATCATCAATATGAAAATTTTGATGACATCGGTTGACCCCGATCATATCCTAAAAACCTGAAATATTTCAAAGCTAGTCTCCCTCATGCTTTAAATGTCGATAGATCGATCCCAGTTTCGATTGGCTCGGAGTTCGAAATTCGATGTCATCGACACCTATTTCGATCCCATCTACCAACTGGCAAAAGGTTTCAAAAGCGTATGACATTTGAGTTTGTGTCATCGAGCAGACCGTCGATGTTATCGAGAGTATACGCTCGATGATATCGAACTCTGTCATAAATGTGACCGTTTTATATCCGTTGGAACCTTTTGCCTATTTAAAGAGAGACTCACCTTTATTGCTGGAGAAAAAAGAAGAGAGTGCTTTTGTGTTTTTCAACTTATGTCTTATATCCAAAGCCCTTTCTCTCAAGGGAGTTCATCCTCCAATCCACCCTCATCATTGATATTCAATAGAGTGGATTGGGGAATGAACTTCCGCATTCAAGGATCCTCCAGCTATTAACTTAATGGCAAATCATTAAGCTAGGATGCCTTGAATGCATAAGATTGGAATCGCTTTATCTTCCTGATAGGAAAATATTTTGAGAGTAGGATTTCATCTTGACCTTGACCCAACCCGAAGCCGAGTATTGGTATATTATTTTGTGTTGCAGATCAAGGGAGCAGAAATCTCTTCGTCAATAAGGATGAGGAGATTTTCGGCATTGTGCTAAACGGGACTCATTAACTTATTTGTAAGTATCTAGAATCCAAGAAGACACTTGTGATCATTCCTTTGTAAGATTGGGTCTTAAGTGGTTCTCACCGTTTGAAGTCCTCAAGGAGGCCTCCGGCGAGAGTGTAAGTGGTGGGTGCGTTGTGTGGACCCTTACTCTGTGGAGAGCATAAACATCTGGTTAAAGGTGAACCAGTCAAAACCTTAGGTTTGAGGTCAACAACTATGAAACCTCAGATTTGTGGTGAACCATGTAGAAACCTCCAGTAGGGTCTTATGGAAGATCCTTGGCCAGTGTGCCTAAAAGTGGGTGTGTTGTGTTGACCCTTGCTCGTGAGAGCATAAACAGTCAGCCTCGGTGTAGGTTGTAAAGGTTGAAGGTGAACCTGATTTAAAACCTTAGGTTTGAAGTGAACCCTTGTTAAAACCACCTTAGTGAAATCCGGTACACTTAAGGGTTGAGTGCGGTTACCGGGAGTGGAGTAGACAAGTAGTCGAACCATTATAAAAATGACTATGTTTGCGATTGCTATTCTTTTATGTGTGTGATTTATGTCAATACATTCATATCTAAATATCTGATCACACCTCACACACATGCACAGTCATATCCACCATAAACTAAGTTGTACATTGCTATCTCTTTCATAGTTTGTGATTGGATCCTCTACCAGGCTTGGAAGCCTGTAGAGTTACATTTTAGTAATCCTAATATGTGTCTGTTGTTAGGATTAGTGTAATAAGATTTTAAATAAATCATAAAAACTTTTAAAAGTTCAATTCACCCCCCCTCTAGGACATATTGGCATATTCCGACTTCTACTAGAGCAGTCTTCACCGCCATTTCAATTGGTATCAGAGCGGGTCTCTCTTTAAGGGCTTCACTGCCTAGAGAGTGATCTTGACTGAAGTTGGGAATATGGCCAAAAGAGAGGGCTCATCGGTCACTAGACCTCTAGTATTTAATGGCTCAAATTATGCATACTGGAAGGTAAGGATGCACTACTTTCTGATATCTTTGGATCATGATATTTGAGATATAGTTGAAAGTGGATACGTGCCAATGACTGAACAAATTGTACTTGATAGTGGCATAACCATCACAAAACCCAAATCCAAAGAAAAGTGGATGGCGTTTAACAAAGAAAAACAGACTGCTGAAGCTAATGCAATGAACGCCATCTACTGTGCCGTGTCCCAGGATATATTCAATTAGATAAGTATGTGTGGGACATCCAGGGAAGCATGGGATCTATTGGAAACAACCCATAAAGGCACAAGCACTATGAAGAGGTCCAAACTACAACTTCTGACTTCACAGTTCGAAAGTCTCAGAATGGAGGAGCATGAGACATTTATGGAGTTTTTCACAAAATTGAATATCATCTGTAACTTCATGGGTGGATTGGGTGAGAAAGTTCCGGTACCGAAAATTTGTAGGAAAATTCTAAGATCCCTACCGGAACGATTTAATCCCAAGGTTACAACAATTGAGAAGTGTAGGAACATAGATGAGATAAAAGTAGAAGAACTGGTAGGTTCCCTACAAACTATCGAACTACACTTCAAACAAATCCCTAAATCCAATACAACTGTCCTAAAAACTTCAAAGAAAACATAAAAAGAGGACAGTGAAAGTGAAAAAGAGGATGAAGATGAGGAAGTGGCCTTGCTGGCACAAAAATTCAGAAGAATCACACCCGTCCCTCTAGAGGTAGAAAGGTGGATTACAAACCTTCTGCGGGAAAATTTGGTAAAAGAATCAAAGAACCATAATGTTATGCCTGTCAGAAGTATGAACACCTATCTACTGAATGCCCAAACAGAAAAACTAAGGGCAAGGTGATGGCTGCCACATGGGATGATACAGAAGAGTCAAACTCAGAATCCAGTGACTCGGAAAGCAATGGTGACCAGAAATCCTTGAAAATTCTTATGGTCACCACTACTCCAATCATTCCCACAGAATCTGAAAACAAGAAAGAACAGCAAACCATTGAATCATTTCGATCTGATAATGAGGAAACTGAAAAGGAAGAAGTAGAAGAACAAAACAAGCTACAAGATGCTTATAATCAACTTTATATCCATAGCATCAAAGTGATTAAAAGACTGGGAATATCTGAGAACCAAAAACAATTGCTGGAAAAAGATTTGGACAAAACTGTAGAAATCAAAACACATCTGATCAATGATTTACTGCAACATCACTCAGATAATGATAGACTTGAGAGAATTAACACCTTCCTTAAATCTGAGATCGAAAAACTAAACAAACAGGTTGAGTAATTAAAAGACAAGAATATACTCCTTCAAAATGAGAATCATACACTCCTGTTCAATCTAGAAGAGTCCAAAAAAATTGCCAAACAAAACTGTATGTTTTCCCAGAGTGGTGAGAAGTTAGAAAAACTTTTAGGTATGGAAAAATATAGAAATAACAAAAATGGCTTAGGATATGAGAAAGTTAGAGCTAAAACTGGGTATGGAATACAAATACCTGAAAAATCTAATGCCTCCAGTAGCAACACAAAGACTAATCAAGTAGTTGAATCAGATAAGAAAATTAAATCTACTACAAATAAGAACCCTGTCACAAAGTGGATAATTAAAGAAAAGAAAAATTGTCTTGTTACTCACTCAAATCACTTAACGGGCAATGACACTAAGTGGTACCTTGACAGTGGTTGCTCAAAACATGTTACAGGTGACATGTCCCTTCTTTCAAACTATAAGAATCTTTATAATGGGATAGTCACCTACGGAGATGGAACCACTGCTAAAGTAATTGGACAGGGAATCATAAAAAGGGATTCAGTTGCTTGAAAATGAGAATATTTTCTGCATAAAAGGTTTAACACATAATCTCCTAAGCACATCTCAAATCTTTGATAATGGGCATGTGGTTATAAACAAGAATGCAAATCCTAGACCAATCAGGAAAATCAGTAATGAAGGGTGATCGTACAAGCAACCACTACTACACTATCAGAGGCATAGAGAGAACTGATGCCTAGAAGTACTGAGCATAAAAGGACAAGTTCAGGTCATGCATGTAGATCTGGATATTTGCTGAAATGGTGCAATTTTTCTTGATGATTTTCAAATGATATATTTGAGGTCTCTTACCTCCATCTTTTGTATATAAACATTCAGTCATTGTACATAATTTTTCTAAGTATACTATTGCTTCATAAAAATACGAAAAGTATACTTGAAGGGTCGTTTGTATGCTAAAAATGAAAATTATTCATCTTTGATATGCCTCGATATGTCATTCCCGATTAATCGATCATGGGTCCATATCATCGACATCTCTTCAGAATGTGAAAAGTCACATGATCGGGACTACTATCGAAGCTATTGTCGATAACATCGAGTGAGGATAATCGATATAATCGAAAGCAAGTTCGATAAAATCGAAGACTATCGCTCGATAAAAGGCGGTCGAGCGGTGAAATCTTACTTTTCTGAAAAATTCTCTGTTTTGTTTTTCGCTCAAATCCTCGGCCAGAAGACCATCGGTGGGTCCTAAAAGCCTCTCAAAGAACGGGTACTTTTTGTTTTCCCTTTCCTAAAGATTTCAAAACCCTCTTGTTGCCCATCCTTACCTTTACCTGTCTCTTACACTGAAAAATCATGAACAAAGGGAAAGGTAAGTCTCTTTCACAATCTTTAAGAGGAAAGGCCAAGCAACCTAGCATGCATCAACTCATTCCAACAGTAAGACATCTTGCCACTGTTGGTGAACGTCTGGTTCTTAACAGCACCATTGAGTCTTTTGGAGTGGACCTCCTTCTAGGAGTGATTGGATGACAAAACATTCTAAATCTTGGTGGTACTTATCAAATAGGGGTGATCCATGAATTTCTCAGTAAATGTCATGTTATTCGTGATGATCCACCATGCATTCAAATTGAATTCCTGCATTACTCAAAGCACATCACTCCCATCACCTTTAGTAATCTTCTAGATCTCAAGGTCACTTGCATTCCAGTCACCAGCCGGAATCTAAATGGTTTGAGCGTTTGGGGAGAGATAACTCGCTCATTGTGTTAGGGAACCACTATTCCTCAAAACGATGATAATTCCCTTCATATTAATAATCTTGGTCCTACTTTTAAAATCCTTCATGACATTTTTGGGTCCAATGTATATCCGTGTGATGTGAATGGTAATCATTTGTCTATCACAAATCGCCAAACTCATCACCTCGAACATCACCTACTGAACGGTATGGCGAGCATGGAGGAGCGACTTCACAATTGTGAGAGTCGTCTCACCGTGATTGAAGAAAAAGTCAATTCCTTCCAGCAAGTGGTAGACTTACTCACACATGGTGATTCTCGGAGTTGGTAGAAGCTGACTGTGCAAGTTCTATATCACTATTTTTCTTCTGTTCTTGCGAGTGGGCTTGGTGATTTTTGTTTGGATAACTGTTAATTTGCTACCAATCTTGGGCAGTTTATTTTGGATATTTGGATATTTTGGCTTCACTTTGGTAATGGCTGAGTATAATTCTTATTTTTATTTTTTTTAATTATGATCTCCTAGTTTATCATATGACTGCTATGGAATACATGTGATGCTTTAAATGAATATTCTATCTATAACACTGCATATATATTCACTGCAAATGATGTCTGTTTCAGCAACAGTTTGACCATTATACATCTATCTCTATATGCATATACTTCTGTTTGGATGATTCTCCCACATATCTCAATCTTCAGTCAATATCACCTGATATATCTTTGTCAATGACTGACAAAAAGGGGGAGAACATTTGCAAACACTCCGAACGAAAAATTGTGTATCTGCTTGAATTGATTGTGCAAGTGTTAGGGGGATCAGCTGCATCAAGTAAGGAGGAGTTTGCAGGGAGCAGCTACTAGTTGTGTACATGGCCTAAAATTGTAAAACTGTGTAAAAAGTATGTACACACAATTTAGGATGTGTTTGTCTAGAGAATTCTAGGGTGTTTTGGTATTTTGTCACGTAATTGACAAAGGAGGAGATTGAAAGGGCCCTGGTTTGTCAATTAGCATGAGTGTTGAGTCGGTTAGTCTACAGAGCCTGATAGAAAGATCAATTCAAGTGTCTGCCTCAACTGGATGTGTGCAAGCTCGCCACAGGTAAATTAAAAGCCTCACATCCCATGTTCCAAAACACCAAGTGAAGAAAACCCTTAAAAACAAGTTAGAAAATCATAGGGTTTTAAGGTAAGAAATATTTTTTCAAAACAGAAAAATTTGTAAGTTCTTCTTTCCTTGTCGATTTTATCGAAACACCTTCGATATAATCGACCTGCACTGTCGATGTCGTCGATACCTTAACGATATCATCGATATGAGGACTAAAAGTGTCCAGCAAACACATACTCATCTGGACGAATTTATCGATATATCGATGCATCTATCGATATCATCAATATACAAATCTCGAGCCCATCGAAGGTGTCTCGATAAGATCGACAGGAAGATTTTTGGCGCCCCTGTTTATTTAAAGAAAATTTTAAATTCCTTCAATATATCGATGCTCTTCCCGATATGATCTTAAATCAAATATCAATAATACCGGAAGTCCATCGATGATATCGATCGTGGGTGCGCATATCTTCCAACAGATATTTCAGGTTGTTTTTAACTTTGATCAGGGGCCACTTAAGGAAATCGATATTCATATGTCGATGATATCGAGGCCGAGTCGATTGCATCTAGACTGGACACAAACTGTCCAGCGAGCTTAATAGTAAATCTATAAGATTTATCGATGCATCGACACTGCCTTCGATATCATCGATATGAAAATTCTGATGACATCGGTTGACCCCGATCATATCCTAAAAACCTAAAATATTTCAAAGCCAGTCTCTCTCATGCTTCAAATGTCGATAAATCGATCCCAGTTTCGATTGGATCGGAGTTCGAAATCCGATATCATCGACACCTGTTTCGATCCAATCGACCAGCTGGCAAAAGGTTTCAAAAGCGTATGACATTTGAGTTTGTGTCATCGAGTAGACCGTCGATGTTATCGAGAGTATATGCTCGATGATATCGAACTCTGTCATAAATGTGACCATTTTATATTCGTTGGAACCTTTTGCCTATTTAAAGAGAGACTCGCCTTTATTGCTGGAAGAGAAAGAAGAAAGTGCTTTTATATGTTTCAACTTATATCTTATATCTAAAGCCCTTTCTCTCAAGGGAGTTCATCCTCCAATCCATCCTCATCATTGATATTCAATAAAGTGGATTGGGGATTGAACTTCTGCATTCAAGGATCCTCCAGCTACTAACTTAATGGCAAATCATTAAGCTAGGATGCCTTGAATGCATAAGATTGGAATCGCTCTATCTTCTTGATAGGAAAATATTTTGAGAGTAGGATTCCATCTTGACCTTGACCTAACCCGAAGCCGAGTATTGGTATATCATTTTGTGTTGCGGATCAATGGAGTAGAAATCTCTACGTCAACAAGGAGGAGGAGATCTTCGGCATTGTGCTAAATGGGACTTATTAACTTATTTGTAAGTATCTAGAGTCTAAGAGGACACTTGTGATCATTCCTTTGTAGGATTGGGTCTTAAGTGGTTCTCACCCTTTGAAGTCCTCAAGGAGGCCTCTGGCGGGAGTGTGCGTGGTGGATGCGTTGTGTGGACCCTTGCTCTGTGGAGAGCATAAACATCTGGTTGAAGGTGAACCAGTCAAAACCTTAGGTTTGAGGTCAACCGCTGTGACACCTCGGGTTTGAGGTGAACCGTGTAGAAACCATCAGTAGGGTCTTATGGAAGATCCTTGGCCAGTGTGCCTAAAAGTGGGTGCGTTTTGTTGACCCTTACTCGTGAGAGCATAAACAGTCAGCCTCAGTATAGGTTGTAAAGGTTGAAGGTGAACTTGATTTAAAACCTTAGGTTTGAGGTGATCCGATGTGAAACCTCCTTAATAAAATCTAGTACACTCAAGGGTTTGAGTGTGACTACCGGGAGTGGAGTAGACAAGTAGTCGAACCATTATAAAAATGACTATGTTTGCGATTGCTATTCTTCTATGTGTGTGATTTATGTCAATACATTCATATCTATATATCTGATCACACCTCACACACATACATAGTCATATCCACCATAAACTAAGTAGTACATTGTTATCTCTTGAATAGTTTCTGATTGGATCCTCCACCAGGCTTGGAAGCCTGTAGAGTTACATTTGAGTAATCCTAATATGTGCCTGTTATTAGGATTAGTGTAATAAGATGTTAAATAAATCATAAAAACTTTGAAAAGTCCTATTCACCCCCCTCTAGGACATATTGGCATATTCCAACTTCTACTAGAGTGGTCTTCACCGCCATTTCAATTAGTATCAAAGCGGGTCTCTCTTTAAGGGCTCCACTGCCTAGAGAGTGATCTTGACTGAAGTTGGGAATATGGCCAAAGGAGAGGGCTCATCGGTCACTAGACCTCCAGTATTTGATGGTTCAAATTATGCATACTGGAAGACTAGGATACACTACTTTCTGATATCTTTGGATCATGATGTTTAAGATATAGTTAAAAGTGGATATGTGCCACCGACTGAACAAATTGTACTTAATAGTGGCACAACCATCACAAAACCCAAATCTAAAGAAAAGTGGACGGCGTTTGACAAAGAAAAATAGACTGCTGAAGCTAAAGCAATGAACGCCATCTATTGTGCCATGTCTCAGGATATATTCAATCAGATAAGTATGTGTGGGACATCCAAGGAAGCATGAGATCTATTGGAAACAACCCATGAAGGCGCACTATGAAGAGGTCCAAACTATAACTTCTGACTTCACAGTTCGAAAGTCTCAGAATGGAGGAGCATGAGACATTTATGGAGTTTTTCACAAAATTGAATATCATCTGTAACTCCATGGGTGGATTGGGTGAGAAAGTTCCAGTACCGAAAATTTATAAAAAAATTCCAAGATCCCTATCAGAACGATTTAATCCCAAGGTTACAACAATTGAGAAGTGTAGGAACATAGATGAGATGAAAGTAGAAGAACTGGTAGGTTCCCTACAAACTTTCATACTACACTTCAAACAAATCCCTAAATCCAAAACAACTGTCTTTAAAACTTTTAAAAAAAACATTAAAAGAGGACTGTGAAAGTGAAAAAGAGGATGAAGATGACGAAGTGGCCTTACTGGCACAAAAATTCAGAAGAATCGCGGTCGTCCCTCTAGAGGTAGAAAGGTGGATGACAAACCTTCTGCGGGAAAATTTGGTAAAAGAACCAAAGAACCACAATGCTATGCCTGTCAGAAGTATGGACACCTATCTACTGAATGCCCAAATAGAAAAACTAAGGGCAAGGCGATGGCTGCCACATGGGATGATTTAGAAGAGTCAAACTCAGAATCCAGTGACTCAGAAAGCAATGGTGACCAGAAATCCTTGAAAATTCTTCTGGTCACCACTACTCCAATCATTCCCACAGAATCTGAAAACAAGAAAGAACAGCAAGCCATTTAATCATTTCGATCTGATAATGAGAAAACTGAAAAGGAAGAAGAAGAATAATAAAACAAGCTACAAGATGCTTACAATTAACTTTATATCCACAACATCAAAGTGATTAAAAGACTGGGAATATCTAAGAACAAAAAACAATTGCTGCAAAAAGATTTGGACAAAACTGTAGAAATCAATACACATCTGATCAATGATTTACTGCAACATCACTCAGATAATGATAGACTAGAGAGAATTAACACCTTCCTTAAATATGAGACTGAAAAACTAAACAAACAGGTTGAGTAATTAAAAGACAAGAATAGACTCATTCAAAATGAGAATCATACACTCCTGTTCAATCTAGAAGAGTTCAGAAAGATTACCAAGCAAAACCGTATGTTTTCCCAAAGTGGTGAGAAGTTAGAAAAACTTTTAGGTATAGGAAAATCTAGAAATAACAAAATTGGCTTAGGATATGAGAAAGTCAGAGCTAAAACTGGGTATGGAACATAGATACTTGAAAAATCTAATGCCTCTAGTAGCAACATAAAGACTAATCAAGTAGTTGAATCAGATAAGAAAATTAAATCTACTACAAGTAAGAACCCTGTTACAAAGTAGATAATTAAAGAAAAGAAAAATTGCCTTGCTACTCACTCAAATCACTTAATGGGCAATGACACTAAGTGGTACCTTGACAGTGGTTGCTCAAAACATGTTACAGGTGACATGTCCCTTCTTTCAAACTATAAGAATCTTTATAATGGGATAGTCACCTACGAAGATGGAACCACTGCTAAAGTAATTGGACAGGGAATCATAAAAGGGATTCAGTTGCTTGAAAATGAGAATGTTTTTTGCATAAAAGGTTTTTTGCATAAAAGGTCTGACACATAATCTCCTAAGTATATCTTAAATCTGTGATAATGGGCATGTGGTTAAATTTAACAAACAAGAATGCGAAATCCTAGACTAATCAGGAAAATCAGTAATGAAGGGTGATTGCACAAGCAACCACTGCTACACTATCAGAGGCATAGAGAGAACTGATGCCTAGAAGTACTGAGCATAAAAGGACAAGTTTAGGACATGCATCTAGGTCTGGATATTTGCTGAAATGGTGCAATTTTTATTACTGAGTTTCAAATGATATATCTGAGGTCTCTTACCTCCATCTTTTGTATATAAACATTTAAATATTTATAATTTTGATGAGTACAGTAATTGTACATAATTTTTCTAAGTATACTATTGCTTCATAGAAATACTAAAAGTATACTTGAAGGGTCGTCTGTATGCTGAAAATGAAAATTATTCATCTTTGATATGCCTCGATACGCCATTCCCGATTAATTGATCATGGGTCCATATGATCGACATCTCTTCAGAATGTGGAAAGTCACATGATCGGGACTACTATCAAAACTATTGTCGATGACATCGAGTGAGGATAATCGATATAATCGAAAGTATGTTTGATAAAATCGAAGACTGCCACTCGATAAAAGGCGGTCAAGCAGTGAAATCTTACTTTTTTTTAAAATTCTCTATTTTGTTTCCCACTCGAATCCTCGGCCAGAAGACCATTGGTGGGTCCCAGAAGCCTCTCAAAGAACGGGTACTTTCCGTTTTCCCTTTCCTAAAGATTTCAAAACCCTCTTACTTCCCATCCTTACCTTTACCTGTCTCTTACACTGAAAAATCATGAACAAAGGGAAAGGTAAGTCTCTTTTATAATCTTCAAGAGGAAAGGCCAAGCAACTTAGCATGCATCAACTCATTCCAACAGTAAGACATCCTGCCACTGTTTACTTGAAGTACATCACTCCCATCACCTTAAGTAATCTTCTAGATCTCGAGGTCACTTGCATTCCAGTCACCACCCGAAATCTAAATGGTCTGGGTGTCTGGAGAGAGATAACTTGCGCACTGTGTCAAGGAACCACTGTTCCTTGGAACGATGATAATTCCCTTCATATTAATCATCTTGGACCCACTTTTAAAATCCTTCATGACATTTTTAGGTCCAATGTCTATCCGTGTGATGTGAATGGTAATCATTTGTCTCCCTTTGTGTTAAATGTACTGTATGATGTGTATCAAGAAGTTCATGAGTGCCTCCCAACGCTTCTTCTTAAGCAATTAATTCATGTCATTCAAAGCAACCATCAGGATACACTAGCTTCTCCTGTGCTCATCTGTAAATTAGCTCATCATGTTGGTATCCCTGCCACATCTGATGCAGTCTATCCAGAGACATGGTTTAATAGTGATTCAGCTCAGGTGGCTCAACAGCTATGTCTTCCTTCAGCTCTTCCCGAGAACAGTGCTTCCCTACAGTCGGCTGCTCCATATGCTCATCCGTCATGTCCGTGGGGATCCAACCGAACGTCACTGCTAAGCTTGGAGTCTATCACAAATCGCCAAACTCATCACCTCGAACGTTACCTACTGAATGGCATGGCGAGCATGGAGGAGCAACTTCACAATTGTGAGAGACGTCTCACCGTGATTGAAGAAAAAGTCGATTCACTCCAGCAAACAAATCAGCAAGTGGTAGACTTACTCACACATGGTGATTCTCGGAGTCGGTAGAAGCTGACTGTGCAAGTTCTATATCACTATTTTTTTTGGGTACATGCGCGTGGGTTTGGTGATTTTTGTTTGGATAACTGTTAATTTGCTGCCAATCTTGGGCAGTTTATTTTGGATAGTTGGATATTTTGGTTTCACTTTGGTAATGGCTGAGTATAATTATTATTTTTATTTTTTGATTATGATCCCTTGGTTTATCATATGACTGCTATGGAATGCATGTGATGCTTTAAATGAATATTCTGTCTATAACACTGCATATATTTGATCTTCTATACATATATATTCACTGCAAATGATGTCTGATTCAACAACGGTTTGACCATTATACATCTATCTCTATATGCATATACTTTTGTCTGGATGGATCTCCCACATATCTCAATCTTTAGTCAATATCACCGGATATATCTTTGTTAATGACTGACAAAAAGGGGGAGAACATTTACAAACACTCCGAATGAAAAATTATGTATCTGCTTGAATTGATTGTGCAGGTGTTAGGGGGATCAGCTGCATCAAGTAAGGGAGAGTTTGCAGGGAGCAGCTACTGGTTGTGTACATGGGCTAGAAATTGTAAAATTGTGTAAAAAACATGTACACACAATTTAGGATGTGTTTGTCTAGAGAATTCTAGGGTGTTTTGGTATTTTTTTCATGTAATTGATAAAGGGGGAGATTGAAAGTGCCCTGGTTTGTCACTTAGCATGAGTGTTGAGTCAGTTAGTCTACAGAGCCTGATAGAAAGATCAATTCAAGTGTCTGCCTCAACTGGATGTGTACAAGCTCACCATAGGTAAATCTAAAGCCTCACATCCCATGTCCCAAAACACCAGGTGAAGAAAACCCTTAAAAACAAGTTAGAAAATCATAGGTTTTTAAGGTGAGAAAATTTTTTTCAAAACATAAAAATTTCTAAGTTCTTCTTGCCTTGTCGATTTTTTTGAAACACCTTCGATATAATCGACCTGCGCTGTCGATGTCCTCGATACCTTATCGATATGAGGACTAAAAGTGTCCAGCAACCACATACTCATCGGGACGGATTTATCGATATATCGATGCACCTATCGATATCATCGATATACAAATCTTGAGCCCATCGAAGGTGGCTCGATAAGATCGACAGGTAGATTTTCGATCCCCTGTTTTTTTAAAGAAAATATCAAATTCCTTCAATATATCGATGCTCTTCCCGATATAATCTTAAATTAAATATCGATAATATCGGAAGTCTATCGATGATATCGATCGTAGGCGCGCATATCTTCCAGCAGATATTTCAGGTTGTTTTTAACTTTGATCGGGGGCCACTCGAGGAAATTGATATTCATATGTCGATGATATCGAGGCCGAGTCAATTGCATCAAGACTGGACACAATCTGTCCAGCGAGCTTACTGGTAAATCTATAGGATTTATCAATGCACCGACATTGCCTTTGATATCATCGATATGCAAATTCTGATGACATCAGTTGACCCCGATCATATCCTAAAAACCTGAAATATTTCAAAGTCAGTCTCTCTTATGCTTCAAATGTCGATAGATCGATCCCAGTTTCGATTGGCTCGAAGTTCGAAATCCAATGTCATCGACACCTATTTCGATCCCATCAACCACCTGGCAAAAGGTTTCAAAAGCGTATGACATTTGAGTTTGTGTCATCGAGCAGACCGTCAATGTTATCGAGAGTATTCACTCGATGATATCGACACTGCTCAATGATATCGAACTCTATCATAAATGTGACCGTTTTATATCCGTTGGAACCTTTTGCCTATTTAAAGAGAGACTTGCCTTTATTGTTGGGAGAGAGAAGAGAGTGCTTTTGTGTTTTTCAACTTATATTTTATATCCAAAGCCCTTTCTCTCAAGGGAGTTCATCCTCCAATCCACCCTCATCATTGATATTCAATAGAGTGGATTGGGGAATGAACTTCTGCATTCAAGGATCCTCCAACTACTAACTTAATGGCAAATCATTAAGCTGGGATGCCTTGAATGCATAAGATTGGAATCGCTCTATCTTCCTAATAGAAAAATATTTTGAGAGTAGGATTCCATCTTGACCTTGACCTAACCCGAAGCCGAGTATTGGTATATCATTTTGTGTTGCGGATCAAGGGAGCAGAAATCTCTTCATCAACAAGGAGGAGGAGATCTTCGGCATTGTGCTAAACGGGACTTATCAACTTATTTGTAAGTATCAAGAGTCCAAGAGGACACTTGTGATCATTCTTTTGTAGGATTGGCTCTTAAGTGGTTCTCACCCTTTGAAGTCCTCAAGGAGGCCTCCGGCGGGAGTGTACGTGATGGGTGTGTTGTGTGGACCCTTGCTCTGTGGAGAGCATAAACATCTGGTTGACGGTGAACCAATCAAAACCTTAAGTTTGAGGTCAACCGCTGTGAAACCTCGGGTTTAAGGTGAGCCGTGTAGAAACCTCCAGTAGGGTCTTATGGAAGATCCTTGGGCAATGTGCCTAAAAGTGGGTACGTTGTATTGACTCTTGCTCGTGAGAGCATAAACAGTCAGCCTCAATGTAGGTTGTAAAGGTTGAAGGTGAACCTAATTTAAAACCTTAAGTTCGAGGTGAACCGCTGTGAAACCTCCTTAGTGAAATTCGGTATACTCAAGGGTTGAGTGCGATTACCAGGAGTGGAGTAGACAAGTAGTCGAACCATTATAAAAATGACTATGTTTGCGATTGCTATTCTTCTATGTGTGTGATTTATATCAATACATTCATATCTATATATCTGATCACACCTCACACACATAAACAGTCATATCCATCATAAATTAAGTTGTACATTGTTATCTCTTGAATAGTTTCTGATTGGATCCTCTACCGGGCTTGGAGCCTGTAGAGTTACATTTTAGTAATCCTAATATGTGCCTGTTGTTAGGATTAGTGTAATAGGATTTTAAATAAATCATAAAAACTTTTAAAAGTCCTATTCACCCCCCTCTAGGATATATTGGCATATTCTGACTTCTAATAGATCACTCTTCACCGTCATTTCAATAGTGACACCTGACGTCATTTATCCCTAATTTTTAGGGGCTCACATATGTACTCCATGCAGGCTACTTAACGCGGTCCTGTGGCAGTTCCACTAATGGATGCTTTAGGACGCAGTGACAGTTTGGCCCAGGTGTTACACAACTACTCACTCGTGTCCCTTGACTCGTTTTTAGGTTCATCACCCCATTCAATCACACAAGATAGGAAGGTTACTTTCAAGCTCAATAATCATTGCAACAAGGCTCCTCACCTTAGCTTAGGCCGACAACTCAAACATGGTGTCCTATGCCACCATGTTTGGCTCATGAGTCGTGTAGGATCGTAGCATTAACAGTTATAAGTAGACTCATTTAAGGGGAATGATGGTATCCTAGATTCAATTGAGTGTTATCACATATTATGAATACAATATGATCAGCCATGCATTAGAATGATCTGATTGACATGGGAGAACTCCAACCCAACTGGCATATGTGCAAAGAATTCCACGTAGTCTAGCCATTTTTGGTCATCCGTGTTCAACTCAGGTCAATCGAACACAGTTAGAGTGGCTGACCCAATGCAGGTCACCCCTTGAATTATACATTTTACAAAGTAGATTTCACAAGAAACGCAATTCTAATCATTAAGCGGTATTTAGCAATTCGTATAATAACAAGGCGAGTTAAGCATAAATATCTGTTAACCAAAGTATTCTAGGTAAACCTTAAGCTAGCTATCAATATAATGTACAAGCCTTCAATTCAAGCATTTCAGTCATTTAGACCTTTCATCAAACATGTTGACCAACAAAAGCAAGTAACAACAATATTTACAATAACGAAGCAAAGTTAGTAATGTGGGCACACAAAATTCAAATTACAACATATATTCATTAATTGGGGTCATCAATGGTTGATTAAATGAAACCTAAAAGGAAATGGTTTGCACCTTATAATGGTTTGTCCCACTTAAAGCACTTCTAGGGTTAGGGTTTAGGGAAAGATCACCAAAACTAAGCAACACATATGGTATTGTAAGATTTAGGAAACTCAATTTAAAAGGCTTAGATTGAGAAGTGTGGTTTAATCCTTACCTCTAATCATCGATGGAAGAGATTTGAAGAAGGATCGAGTTGTGGCTAGGGCTTCAATTGAAAGGGAAGAAGGACTAAAGGAACACCAATCCTCAAGAACTAATCCACCTTCTCCCCCTCCTCTCTCTTTATCTTCTTTATTTCTTCTCTCTCTCAACAATTTAGGGCATAAATTCATATGGGAAAGAGGCTTGCCTAATTTGGGCCCTCTCTCACCAAATGTGGTAAGTATGCTAACCCTATGGGAGGTTATTTCTCATCATTGGGGCCACCCGAATGTGTACGGATAAATTTACGCCATGGGATAAGTTACCCACTTGGAGATCTATGTTTGGATACAACCATCCAATAATCGGACATGTCGATCAATGGGGAATGTCCTAATTTAGTTCAATGGTTACCGAGCATCGATTGGGGTTACAACTATATGGATGTATATAGGGTAACAATCTAGATTAGTGTGCTGAGTTTGATCACCATATAACAACCCAAAAGTCACAACTTCGACAAAGTGTGAAGGGTGAACATTTTACTTAAGTTTAGGTTATCACTTTAGGCACTAGTACATTCCATGGACTCAATTTGCAGGCTAAAGGTTAGTTATCCTAGATGCAATCTTAACCCATTATCCGCGATGAACATCAAGCCTGACAAGACACATGTTTTCCTATAGTTTCGAGATTGCGAACATGGGGTCTAATGATATTTCAGTTAATAGGGGCATTTCTGAGATAAGTTGAACCTCGGGATTTCTTGTGAGTGATAGTTAGCATTAGGATTAGCTAAGTTCATGACGCCACCTATTTACGACTAGTGGAAACTGGTATTCGACTCTAATTATCATTAATTCACCAATTTTAGTATAACTAGGGCATTTAGTTAGCATAGTACAACCCCCTGACAGTTCTGCTCGCGTATGTACTAGGGTTTCCCATATAGAATTTTACAGGATGCTAGAATATACCCTCTTAAAAGAAAATTCATCTTCGAAATTTGTACTAGCTCGTACTCCTCGAGTATATGCAAGTAGTTCTTCCAAACTTAGGCGTCAGTCTCTCACATGGCTTCCTCTTTTATGTGGTGCGTCCATAACACTTTAACCAGTGGGATAACCTTGCTACGATGCACCTGATCCTTCCTATCTAGGATGCATGTAGGTCGTAGGACGTAGGTAGCATCTTCTCGCAGTTCCACTTGTTCCCATCAAATGACATGTATTGGCTCAGAAACATACTTCTTTAACATGGAAATATGGAACACATTGTGCACGTTGACTAGCAGCGTGGGTAGAGCAAGGTGATACACTACAACGTCCACGTGATCCAATATCTGGAACGATCTAATGAAGCGCGGGTTCAACTTCCCTTTTCTTGCCAAAATGTAAGACTCCTTTCATTGGGGAGACATTAAGGAACAGTAAGTCTCTGACTGCGAACTTCTAAGTGCCTCCTTCTCGTGTCCTCATAGCTCTTTTGTCTACTTTAAGCCAACAAAAGGAGACGTCATATTATGTCGATCTTTTCGGATGCTGCTTGCACCAACTCTAGCCTAATAAGAATTCCTTCACCAACCTCTGTCCAACAATGTGAAGCCCGACATGGACGCCCATATAACGCTTCGTAAGGCGCTATGTCGATACTCGTTTGGAAGCTATTGTTTTATGCGAACTCCAAGTAGGGGAAGCAATTGTCCATAGGACTGTACATGAACCGAGTTACTCGGTTAGCTCGCTCAACTCGATTCAAAAAAGTTTGATTTGACTCGGTTTGAAACTAAGTTCAAGCCGAGTTGAGCTTATTTTTTTAGCTCAAAAAAATTTCAAACCGAGTTTGAGCTTGCCCAAGCTCGACTCGATTCGACTCGAATTGAACCCAACTCGAATCGAACTCGGATCGAACTAGTTTGGTGACTCGGTTACTTTGATATTGATGTTGCTCACCAAGTGTTTTATGAAATGACTCAACGAAGTGTAGCTGGTGGCAAGGAAGGTATGTATATGAAACAAATACCCTTTTTTATGTTACTTAGAAGGTGTTTGATGAAATACCTATAAAACCACTGATGTTGTTATACATACAATGAGATTTTAAAGGTGCAGTCCATGTGTTTTTGAAAATGTTGCACAGGTGAACTTGGCTCGATCTTGGCTTGAACTCAGCTCGAAATGACCTAAGCTACTGACCGAATCGAACCGAGCTGGCCAATCAGCCTCAAGGACTGAGTCGAGCCGAGTTCGAGCTAGGGTCAGCAAGTCGATAAGCCGAGTTGAGCTATGCCGAGATCGATTGGTTCGACTTGTGTACACCTCTAATCCTCCCAACTGTCTTTAAAATTGAGTGCACACGCTCGCAACATGTCTTCCAAAACTTTATTCACTCCTTTTGTTTTCCCGTCAGTCTGAGGTGGAAAGCAATGTTATACTTCACTTCCACACCCGTTGCTTCTTGAATTCAGGTTCAGAAGATGGATGCGAACTGAGAATCTTTATCTAACATTATCTCCAATGGAATGCCATGTAATCGCACTATTTCCTTGATATATATCTTGGCCAAGTCATCCGTAGAATTCGACATATGGATCGGTAGGAAATGAGATGACTTCATTGGCCTATCCACAATTACTCAGATCGAGTCATGTCATTTCTTCGTCTTTGACAACCTAGAGATGAAATCCATTGATATGTAATCTCATTTCCACTCATCTATGGGCATAAGTTGTAAGAGACCCAGGGATCTACGATGCTCAACCTTAACTTACTGACAGGTGAAACACCAAGACACGTAATTCGTGATTTGGTTCTTCATGTTATCCAACTAATAGGTGCGCTTCACATCCTGGTACATTTTGGTGCTTATCAGGTGCATTGCCAACTTGGAGTTGTGAGCGGCATCAAGAACTTCCTTTCTCAACTCATGAAGGTTCGGAACACACAAGTGACCGTGAAACCGTAAGCTACCATCAATGCCAATCCTCCACTTTGAATCCTCATCCTTGCCTTCTCTTTCCCTCATTCTCATCAATAGCCCATCCATACCTTTAGCTTCAATAATCTGACCATCTATGGCAGGCTAGAGGCAAAGATGTGTTATGCTCTTGAACGATTCTTCAACACTTAGTTTCAAATCAAAAGTCTCGCACAAATATCACCATGTTTCACTGTTCCACCAATAACAAAGCTATAAATTCATGTGTTTTCTTGTGGCTCAAGGCGACGGCTACTAAGTTGGCCTTGCCAGGGTGGTAAGACACGTTGAACTTAAAGTCTTTTAATGTTTCCAACCAATGACGCTACCTCGTGTTCAGGTCCCACTAAGTAAAGACATACCTGAGGCTCTTGTGATCACAAAAGAGCTCAAACTCTTTGCCAAAAAGATAATGCCTCCACGGTTTTAACGCAAAGATTGCCGACACCAACTCTAAATCATGAGTAGGATAGTTCTCATCATGCTTCCTCAATTGTCGTGAGGCATACACAATTGCTCGGTCTTCCCACATGAGGAAACATCCCAACCCAACATGAGACATATCAGTGTATATGATGTGCTTGACCCCTAGTTCAGGCAGTACAAGTACAGGTGCGAACGTCAGTTTTCCCTTTTGCTCTTGAAACTTTACCATCGTTTTCTCATTCTAAGTGAACCTGACATCTTTACGAGTTAGGATATCGGTCGGGCTATCTTTGAAAAATCCTTAATGAATTGTCGATAGTAGCCAGCTAGTCCGAGAAAACTCCTCACTTTTATAACTAGCTTGGGCTCATCCCTATCTCGCACTGCTGCTACTTTAGTGAGGTCTACAGTTATGCCCTACTTTAAAACTACATGCCATATGAATTTCACTTATCCATTCTAGAAGTCGCACTTTTCAAGCTGTGTGAACAACTAATTCTGCTTAAGCGTATCAAAGACCGCTCGCAGATGCACTCCATAGTCTTCTTAGCTCTTCGAATATACTAAGATGGAACTTGGTCTTATTCCACTAATAAATGTGTTGTTTTCAGGAACATTATCCAAGACAACATTGACCAAGTATTGCTAAAATTCCTTAAAAAGGAAAAAGAGGCTCTGCTACTTAGTACCGATCCATTTCCATCTAATATGAAGATTGACTGGGCCACGGTTAATCCTTAAAAATTGGTTCAACCATGATAAAAAGTAATTATAGGTCTAGTAATAACCAAAATACGGTACGAGAATCTAAAAGGGAATCAAAGATGACGTGGCAAACTGTTACAAGCCTATAAATAGAGCCAAAAGAACGACTTACCATGAGCCACATAAATGTGACCAATGTACAAGGCCAGTTCGGATAACCAGGCAATTTCCTCGGCAAAAGACCCAAGCAAATGACTATGACTGAAATAAACAATGGCTTAAGAAGAAGAAGAAAAAAAAAAAAATCAAAAACAAAATGAAAGAGAAAGATTCCTATCAGCAACAGAGAATACTGCGACACCCTACTAACCGCCATCGACTAAGACAAAGGATGGTTAAACCTCCTCTTATTTCGTAAAGGATATAAAGAAGGGTTAGCCGCCCAAAATTTTTAGTGATACTGGAAGGGATGACTGGTACTAAGAAATGTAGTTGGAAAAGGCAACAGTCTTGAATGAAGGGAAAACACAAATATCAGCTTGATCCAAACTAAGTATCTGGCTATTGTGCCCCATCTGGTCATGTCCAGTTGATGGACTGATGGATTGCAATGGACCCTTGGTACATGAAATGGGCCTGATCATGGCTTGTTACGACCTCTCCTAGTTGCCACCCTACGTACATGTATAGATCCGTTTTAATAGGCAGGTCATTCCATGGTTTTACCCGGATATTTATGCTGGTCCATTCATCGGCTTCATCCATATGCCTATCTGAAAGGAGATTGTTTGCAAAATTGACAAACGGTCCATATTCATGAATAGCCCATCAAAAATGTTTTCCCAGATATTCACCATGCTCTCTCTTTTCGTCGGCACAATCAGCCCAAGGATGGGCCCAGACCCATTTTAAGCCCAAAAACTAAATGAGATGGGCCTAAGGTTATTCTAATATAATGTATTTAACACTATCTGGATTATCCAATGACTCGACCCTAGTCTATGAGTTAGTGGGCTGAGCCAGGGCCAGGTCCTGATCAACCTTAACCTTTTCAAACCAAAACCGCCCCAGCTCACATGGGTCAAATCCAATTGTGGAACTGTACATGCACCCCACATGTGCTAACCATGGTACATGTGTGGTCATTCTGAGCCACACATCAAGTTGGCCCACGACAAGCCCAGAAAATTAGATGAATGGTGGGTCAGTTTTAAAGGTTATGTACTAATGTACGGAAAAATGATACGCTTGTAATGTCCACCATGTGTGAATTTTTAAACATAGGCAATCGATGATAGGACCTACTTGATGAGTGGTCCTGATTTATAAATAGACCAACCACTTGTTTGTAGTGTAAGGAAATGCTAAACCATGTTCCTATTCTTCTAGTTTTACTGTACCATGTTCACAAATAGGCCTGGCAATAGCCGGCCCTGGACCTGGATTTTGACCGGTGGGCCGCCGGGCTGACCCCATTCAAAAAATAAAATTTCCAAGGCCCATGATGGGGCCCATTGCCAGTCCTACCCATGAACATAAACACTAAGATGCCCGAGATGGCGGCAAAAGGTAGGACGATTCAACCGTAGGAATGTCAATGGATCAGATTGTCGCATGGATCAATTGGTCCACCCACTTCTAATTTGGGTTCGGGCCAAGTTAGTACAGGCTCAGGCCAAATTAGCCCATTTAGATAAATGGGTCGGGCACGGATCTAGCCCAACCTGACCCGCTCGTATTGTGTGTCAATGGGCCAAGCAAAATGACCCGAAACCAAAAAAACATAAAAAAATAAAAACACCCATACTATAGTTTTGATCCCTTCTAAATCAATAGAATTTAATCCCTAATGCATACCATCAAGGCAAGATGAACGGCCACTAATGAAGGACTAGAAATAGCAGCTGAGCGCAGTAATATCCTGGGTTGGGTTGGTCAAGCACATCTCAATTACAGTTAAATGGGTCCTATTGAACTCCGGCTCCACAAATATTAAGTGGTGCATTCCGGTCATGGTTTTCGAGTGGAGTTAGGGTCAGATTTGTTGGCCATTTATTAAATGGGCTTGGTCTTGGGCTTGGGCTTGGGCTGATGATGATGGGATCCAACCCAACCCATCGCTAGGCCTAATAAGCAGAGTCACGGAATTTGGCCACACTAGTTGTATGTATTTGTACCGTACATTTGGCACCTATGTATGATGATCTGAACCACGAAACTAATGTGTCGTCTACTGATAAAAGATTTCTTTCATCGGACAATCTTAACCATTCCAGAACTATATATTGAGTGGGGGCCGTTGCAGATTTTTCTAGTGTTCATTTGAACCCCACCAATTTAACGGATGGGATATTTCGAACATATTTTTCACTGTAATTTCCACTTCCACATGAATGGTTTCGATCCTGACAATGTATGGCACGTGTGCATATATAGCATGGAGTGCACCGTCCAAAATCCTGCACCACACCTATTTTACCCAGCACGAGAAACAACAAGTTTTGTGGGCGCCCTTCATGTTATATACAGAGAAAATCCACTCCGTACATCAGGGTTTTCTTCTCGATTCTGAGCCATGGGGACAAAATCCAGCCACGTACCAAACTCAGATGGGCCACACCACAGGCAACGCTGGGATGAGATGTATGTTAACCCACGTAAACTACATTGTGTAATTATTATTATTTTTTTTAATGTTTATAAAAAATGATATGAATACATAAAGAAGATATGTAAAGATCAAGAGAGAGATCTTAATAGAATACCTTAATTTAAAAATATTATCAAAACCTACTACCATAAGTTTGTATGTGGGGCCAACATAGTCTGTATCTTTCATCACACCCGTTAATCAGGTTAATCCCCACGATGAAGAGAGCATACGAAACATGTAAGCAAACTGCTGTACATAAAGGTTTTAGGAGAAATTTTACATTATCTTCCGTGATGGTTCTTTACTAGATTGATGAACGGACTAGATTTCACATATATAAAACTTGGGCATTTTAGGCGCTTCAAGAAATAGATGTCTTTAAGTATCCAATCCGCATGGCAACAAATCTTGTTTTGGTTAATTTATCGGATCTAAAATTTATCAGGAGATTTTCAAATTTTATGTGTTTTCTTGAGATATTAGAATATTTAAAATATTTATTATAAATAATTAAATAAATTTTAAATCTAAATAATATATTTATATAACAATCTCACAACACTTTGACTGTTTCTCCATCATGATGTGTGTTTTATTCACGCTGTCCATCCATTTTTTTTCAAATTATTTTAGAGCATGAACCTAACAATCTGCATGTACCTGTTTTTTAGCTTATGTCCTAATATGATCTTTAAAAAAAATAATAAAAATGATGGACGGTATAAATTTCTCAAAAACATCACGGTGGCCCCACCCAGGTTTCCTTCGCTGGAACTCAGCTATGCAAAAAATCGGCGTCGGCGTTGGACGGTGCGGCTCGCGGCGATTTGGAGAGCGGATTAGGTGGGAAGTCCTTGTAAGGAACGGGAAGGTCTGTGTGAAGGGGACTACCGTGATGTATCTTTTACGCCGTCCATCCCTTCCCTTAGACCATTTGAATGTATAATTCAAAAAATGAGGCAGATCTAACGCTCAAGTGGACCACACCAGATATTACTTGCATTTAATGCTTTGTGTATCCAAAGATTACTATTTGGTGTGGTGCACTTGATTATTGCATTTGTCTTAATTTTTTGCTTATACCTTAAAATGATTTGAATGAACGGCGTGGATAAACAGATACATCATGGTGGTCCTCCACACTAGTACGACCGTTCCTTGTTACAGACGGGCAGCCCGACACAATTTGCTTCCGATTTGGTGAGAACCCAGACTCACCCAAGACAGTGCGGCCCTTACCGTGAGGCCCACCTTGATGTATGTGCTCTGTATCCACGCCATCTATGTGTTTTTTCATATCATTTTAGGGCCTGTTTGGATTCGTGTATAGTATTGTATTGTATTGTATTTTGGGTATTGTTCATGTATACATTGGCCGGCTTTTAGAACACACCCAAATCAAGCATATACTAATCAATGTTTGGATTGGAGGTATTGGTTGGCATAGTATACAATACCTTATACGTTTGGATATATTAAAGATACATATAAAATATCATATTGACGGTTCCAGAAAACAAAATACACCTTCCAATCATCCACACCGTCCAATTCGATCATGTCCCTTATCATCTTCCCGCATCCCTTCGCTTCATGCCAACCCTTCTGCGTCAGCCATATCTTCGGGTCCGGCACCATTGTATATACACTCTCATCCACGTTACCCTCGCTCTGCCCGTGACGTACCAGGATGATCCGTCGCAGCTGAGGATAGGACCCTACCCTCGCGACGGACAGCTTCTCTGGAAAACGATCCATGCCTTTACCGTTAGACGCGTCTATCAGCTTGAGATTAGGGTTCCCGAGAGTGTCCTCGTAGCAGCGGATGCGAGATGAGATGGTGGGGTTCATTTTCTCGCGAGAAATTGGGATGGAGAGAGTTGAGAAGAGGATGGAGGTGGATGCCATTGTTTGATTTTGATTTTCGCTGAAGGACAATGCCCACAATGGCGGTGAACGTGTTTGGCGTTGGGGTAGAAGAAGCTTTGAAAAACTCGAGTTTGAAAAACTGCCCATTGCCGAATCAAATGAAGAGTCGATCTTGACGGACTATGAACATCCTGACAATACTCTACCGCCTTTTGAAAATTTTAGCTCGCGGTTGTATTCGCGTGCATGGGATTCAATTCCTATTCACTCTAATCCAAACACGGTAAACGTCACATCATACCATCTAATACGATACAATACAACCAAAATTGCGTATCTAAACAGGCCCTTAGGGCATTATCTAAGCAATGAAACAGATCCAATCATCACGTGGACCAAATTATAGGAAACAGCGGTGATTGAAAGCCTATCATTAGAAACTTCTTTGGGCACACCTTAATGCTTAAGGAGTGTCCATTTGTCATCCAATCAAATATCAGCTTGATCCAAAACTTTTGTGGCCCATTAATGGTCAATCCACTTTTGTGGCCCATTGTGGCCCAAAACTTTTGTGGCCCATTAAGGCCTAATAATAAAAATGTTTTTTAAGGTATAATCCACTTAATAATTAGATCTTCTTCATCTTTCGAATAATGCCCTAAAATGATAGGTAAAAAAGGATGAAGAGCACTATTCATCAAGGTGGGCCCCACGGTTAGGGCGGCACTGTCTTTGGATTGTCCGGGGTCTCACGTAATCCGCTCAGGACGATTTTTCGACCCTTCTCGTTGGAGGTGGCAGACTACTCGGCACGTGACCTTGCGAGGCCGGCTAGTCAATTACTTATGACCGGACATTGTAATCTGCTTTAACTTTTTTAAAGTGATGGAGACCCTCTGGTGCGAGGTACGTACTGGTCGGTGCTGGAAAAGCTTAGTGACCTCACCATGATTGATGTGTTTATCCATGCCGTTTCCTATATTTTTCTAATTTATTTTAGGGTATGAACTCAAAAGTAAGGTATATGTAAATCTCAAGTGGACTACACCATGTGAAACAATGGTGATTGAACACCCACCATTAAAAACTTCTCGAGTTCATAAAAGGTTTTAAATTAAGCTTATATTTGTACATCTTTTTATTTAAGTCTGTGTAACTTAATCAATAAGTTGGATGTCAAATAAATATCAAAGTGGCCCTAAAAAGTAACTTATTAACTTAGCTAAGTTAAAATGTAACTTTTCTTTTACACACGCACTCACACCCCAAGCACACCTGCCTAAATAGGTACTCGAACCCATGAACTTGGGGTGAAACTCTTTTGGGTCTACCATAGCAACTGTGAATCCTAAAACATGGACTTTACTTGATGCCACAACTGTGTCAGGCCGAGGTGACCTAAAATGTAGACCGATGAGCATATACCATTACTGTTTTTCAGTATCTCTTCCCAAAGATTATATAGGACACAGATTAGCTACTGGCAGGTAGGGGTGTACATGAGTCGAACCGAGTGGCCTCAGCTCGACTCGGCCACTAGCCAACCTCAACTCGAACTCGGCTCAGCTCAGTCTTTGAGCTGATTGGCTAGCTCGGCTCGGTTTGGTCAACAGCTCGGGCTGAGTTCGAGCCAAGATCAAGTCGAGTTCGCCATTGAGGCATTTTCAGAAACACCTGGACTGCAACTTCAAAATCCCACCGTATGTAAAACAGAAGCAATTGTTTTACAGGTATTTTATCAAACACCTTCTAAGCAACATACAAACCAAGAAAAAAAAGGTATTTATTTCATGTACATACCTTCCTTGCCACCGGCCACACTTCATTGAGTCATTTCATCAAATACTTGGTGAGGAACATCAATAGCAAAGTAACCGAGTCACCGAATTGGTTCGATCCAAGTTCAATTCGAGCTAGATTCGATCCGAGTCGAGTCAAGCTGGGGCCAGCTCGAAATCGACTCGAACTCATTTTCGAGCTCAAAAAATCAGCTTGACTCGGCTCGAACTTAGCTTCGAACCAAGTCAAATCAAGCTTTTTTCGAGTCAAGTCGAGCGAGCTAACCGAGCTAGCTCGGTTCGTGTACACCCATACTGGCAGGTTCAATAGCGAGACTCCTTCTGAAGTGACGTCAACAAGTTTTATGGGTCCCACCATGATGTATGTGTTGTATCCACACTGTCCATACATTTGGAGATATCATTTTATGGCATGAGCAAAAAATGAGGCAGATCGAAACCTGTACTGGACCCCACCACAGAAACAGTGGAGAGAGTGATAGACATTGTTGAAACCTTCGTAAGGTCCACCATGATGTTTATTTGAAATCCAACCTGTTCATGAGTTAAAAAGACATTAAAGAAGGGAAAACACAATTATTAGATTGATCGAAAACTTTTGTGGCCCTTAGAAGTTTTTAATGGTGGGCGTCACTCTCTCCACTGTCTTTTGTAGTGAGGTCCACCAGAGATTTGGATCTGACTCATTATTTGGCTCATGCCCTAAAATGGTCTCTCCAAATGCATGGACAGTGTGGATACAAAACACACATCATGGTGGGACCCATAGAACTTGGTGACATCACTTCAGTAACGAGTCTTGCTACTCAGCCAGTCAGTAGCTAATCCGCGTCTGATTATATGATAGTGACCCCTTCTCTTTTTTTTTTCTTTTTTTTGCAGAATCATTGGAACTTGCTCTGTCCTAATGGGAAATCAATAACCAAGGCCGCATCTGTTAGCATTGGAAATAGAGGCTACTCAGCTTGGCTAAACCAAGTCACCCTAACTCATTCAACACCACTCTCCTCCCGAAACAAGTCGATCTGGATTACTAAGAACCACACGCATCTCTCTCCTGATGGATGGAAATTAAAGGTCTCATTTCCCTCTGAGAGTGATGCAGATTGTGTCCTACCCCCCACATCTCTAGCCATGGACTGGATTTGTGTGGGGGCCCGTCGTGATGCATCTGTTTATCCACACGATTCATTCCCTTTCTTAGATCATTTTAAGGTATGAGCCCAAAAATGAAACTGATCCAATGCTCTAGTGGACCACACCAAATAGTAAGTTTGGGTTGCATTAACTGCAAGTTGCATTAAATGTAAGAGTTGTTATCGCTGAAATCAGGTCAAGCATATGTCATCAATCGCGGTAGTGCACTTATCGATGGACCTACACAGAAATAAAAAGATGTAGACAACGGGAGAGGCAATGTCAATTGTAGACCCCTTGATGCCTAAGTCATATTGGTAGATTTGGATTAAAGGCTTGAACTTATGTTTATTTGCCTACATCCCTTCAATTACAGTGGGTATACTTATAAGGTCCTTATACAGTGTCAAGACCTACGTATTCTCGTGGGATTTGCTGGTTTCGTTGGAGTGTCCTTATTTGGATGGGAATCTACCCTTGAAAATATCATTGAGCCTACCTCGATCGGCGTGATCTTTAGGTAGGATCATTCCAAATATTTTTTTCTTGGTTTTAGGAGGGATTCTCTCCGGATTTCCCGTCCCGCCTCTGGCCATGGTCGATTTGATCAGCTCGGGAAATGATTCCCGCCCCCTCCCCCCTGTGAGGTGTCCTCAAACAGCTTAACTTGAGGTCGACTCAGGACTCATCTCTTTGTAGGGAGAGTCACTTGTCATATCTCCCGAACCATGCGCTCTATTAGCTCAAGACAAAAGCCCGTCCTGGTCCTCTATCCACAACCCAAAGTGCAGGATCGCGATGTAGTAATAACTTAAGAATCCACAGGGAATGGGGAACACGACCTAGAATTAATCTAAGTCTAAAGGTTAATTTTTTTGGCTTTTTAATCCAATAATTTATAAAAATAAATAAATAATAAAGATAAAAAAATTAAGGATCCAGGAATCCACCTATAGAAATCTCAATATTTAATTTACTTGATTTAACGATAACTCGATTTGAATCGAAGTCATATTCTATCCAACTGGATGATGGAGCAGTTAAAATAAATCTAAACTTTTCATTAGTTTTAGTTTTCAAATATCCATCTAATTGCAATGATCGCATGAAATTCAATAATTCACCATGCCCATAGGCGATGATGAACAACAAATTTTATAGATCACACAATTCCAAAGCCAATAAGAACATATTAAAAGCTTTAACGGCATCTACTATAATTTCAATCACAATAAATTATAGAAAACTGGAAATATATCTTTATTCAAACTATAAACTTAATGGAAGTTCATCATATACTTGAATCAAAGTAAACTAAATATTAAAATAAACTACACGCTTCATCCCTTAGCCTTAACTAAGAAATTAGCCTAACAAGACTAACATCCTCAAAGAAAACTAAAAAAATCAACCAAAACCCATAAAGAAATCGAAGTGGAAGAATGTTGTCGGTGCTTCACCTAGGTCTTCTCTCCATTTTCAAGCCTTAGAAGATACTTTGGAACGTCCTAGGGACTCTTATTTATAGTTGTCGAACTCTAACTTTTGCACTGACTTTGAGATTTCAATCGCATTTAAAAGGCTGTGCGGAATCTGTCAAATTTAGGAGGGACTGAAGTTGGCTTCAGTGGGACCAAAGTTGGCTTCGGTGGGACCGAATTAAGGCTGAAAATCCTAATTTATTGTTGGACTGTTTTGTGCGATTTCGGTCGGATCGAACTGAACTTTGGTAGGACCGAAGTATGTTTTTTGAATTATTTCAGGACTTTCTCTTTTTAAACTCGAAATTTCAGAATTTGATTTTTCTGACTAATTTTCAGGATTCATTTTCTTCACTTCAAATTTTTGATTTTCTTTATTCCTCACTTGGTTTCCTTAAATCTTTAGCATGTGAATTCTTCATTAATGACTTCCCAAACTCCAATTCTTCATTATCTTCTTTTGAGCTCTAAATTCATCCTTTTAAGCGCATATTTATCTTTAGGTATAAAACCACATCGCATGACAAAAATAGATATAATTAAATCAAATTAATACTTGAATGTTAGGAAAAATAATTTGATTGAAAGGTTAAATATGAAATATTTGAGTCTCAACACACACCACAACCAGCATTTTACTAGTTCTGAGCAAAACATGAGAAAGATATTTCGAAACTAAATAAACAAATTTCCATAAACTTAAGCAATTCTCAAAACAATACCGATTTTAGAAATCCAATGTATGTCAATGTAAAGAATACTTTATACATAAACTTTAGCACTTTGTAAATATCCTAATTAAATTCAAAGCATTAATTTATAATTAGATAGTTTTTAAATACTGAGTTCCATGTGCATTATAAAGTCTAGACTTATCACAACCAAAGGTTTAGCTCTCTACTTTCATGATAACATTGATGATTGAAAGAACATTCAGGATAACCAAACTTGCCTTATAGTTCAATACTCGTTCTTCCAGCATTTGATTTTTTCCATCGACAACTTTCACACTATTTTCACTTTTTTTTTTCTTTACAGTCCTTTCAAGGAACTTCAATAGGTAGCCCTTTTCGATGACAATTGTTTTTTTAACTGGGTATTTTCTTTTCTCTCTTTCTTAATTTTCAATTATTTTCATTGAATATGATGAACAAATTCCCTAGGTTTAGTTTCTATCATTCTTAATAATCATCAAGTTAACAATTTAATATCAAACTTAAACTTTAATAAGTAAGCTGGATGTGATATGTGAAATCATGACTCAGTCAATACTTAAAAACTTCTAATTAAAATATTAAAAACTTCAAACTTAATTTTAAAAATCTATTAAGTAACTAAAATTCAGATTTCAAAAATCCTCAACAATAAATATCTTATCATTCTAGTATCTAGTTTATCTTTGAAAATCACTCAACTTCATAGAAAATTTCAAACTTTTCGAAAATTTTCATAGCTTAAAAATTTAACAAATTTGCTCAAATTCAAAGAATTTCTAAAGAAAACCTACCCCTAAACTAAAATCTACCTTGTCCTTAATGTATAAAAATATGCAATAAGAGAAAAATTAATAGCAATGAAAATAAATGCGAGTAGATGAAGAGTACCTGGATGAGCTAGTGTGATCTTCCTATCAAAAGATGTTTTATCAACTATACTGAACCTAATAAAACATACTAATCATAGAAAATAAATCATAATCCTAAACTAGGAAAGCAAGGGAAAATTACTCATTCATGTCAGCAGGGTTCCTCCTCCAACTAGTATCTCGATAAATTTTTCAGTAGGTTTCTCAACACGATCATCCAAAAGCCATTTTAATAGTAAGCTTGGATGCCTTAAAGCATGGATGTCCAGAGAAATTTATGAACCTTAGCCAAAATTTTTCTTTTAATCCCCTAAGGTATCTACAATAGATAATATTCACATATGTGGATAAAATTCACATGTGACAGAAAAAATTTCAATGTTAATACACTGAGGTGAACAAGAGACTACAATTAGGTGAAGTTCAAAAAAATTCTTATTACGTAGTGTAGTCTCAACACATTCCGAAGTTTCAGACTTCAATTCAAATTTCAACTCCTCCTTTAATGGTAAACATTCTAGTCTGTGGAAGGAGGTGCTTCAGAATAATGATTCTCTCGGTCAGTAAAAACTGCCGAGGTACTGTCTTGCAAGGCATTCACTATGTCTTGTATCATATAATCATTAAAATCCTCCAAATATGCCAAGTAAACTTTTAAAGAATCGAAACATTCAGTTGAAAGGAACTCATTCTCCACATTGGAATCAAGCTTGTCATGTAGGTGGAGTTGATCACTATGTTTAAAATGTATTTGTGCCTCTCAATCATTAACTTGGACTGTCATTGAGATCGACTCTTCAGAAAACTGAATCGTATACTCATGAACATAATCCAACTCCTCATTCTCAAAGTCAGTGTACTCCACAAGCGATTAGAATCACTTTCCTCGCATTGTGTTTTTAAATTAGGTTGGGGGTGGGATAAACTAGCCCATTCCTCATCAATAAGGCGCGACTGACGTTCTTGAATGGATGATTCAATAAACTCTAATGATTTTCTAATGTCTACGGATGATTGCATGACATATTGATTGAATTGTTCTTGAGCATCCGTGTATTTCTGAAGTGAATCTTCTTGGATTGTTTCTGATTGGATCTCATAAGTAGGGGATCCAAGGGGATACTCACTGGAATCCATGGTTGGTACACCTCTCCAATTTAAACTCTGATGTTTCCACTAATTGTAGTCATACGAGTCATATGTAGGAGTATTTTATGGTTGTTGGTATGCGTTAACACCCATAATATAATTGCACATTGTTTTCTTAACAGGTGGATGATATTCTCCTTCAGATGATCATGTATTGATTTCTTAACCAGTGGAGCATCATATCATGGTCGATTCTTGATCATGGTTTTGGTAAATTTTTGAGATATAAGTTGTTTCCTAACATAATTATTTGACAACCCTTCAACGTATCTCTTGTCTTCAAGAAGTAGATTAAAGTATTCACGTGTCTACCCTTGCATGAACATGATGAAACCCTAATTTTGAATCTAATATGACCACTCTTGTATGAATATGATGAAATCTTAATTCTGAATCTAATCCTACCATAAATTCCTATAAAAAAAATCTTACGGCAATATGGAAAGCAAGTAGGGAGAGTAAGGGAAGGTGTTACCAAAAGAGAGGAACTAAAATGAAGATCCTATAAAACAAAAATAATAAACAATCTTAGTAATGTTAAAAAGAAAAAAAAATTAAGCCCTAAAAAAAATTCTAAAATTTAAAAAACTCTATAAACCCTACGTTAGATAAATTCAGAAAATAAGAAAAATCTAATCTAAAAAACCTAAACCTAATTATATTCGATCTCACTCCCTAGCAACGGCGTCAAAAACTTTTTCACAACCCCATGTGCAGGGTCGCGATGTAGTTATAACTCGGTGAGGCTGAGGTCGATTCCATAGGGAATGGGAAGCACAACCTAGAACTAATTTAAGTCTAACGGTTTATTTGACCAGGTTTCTAATCCATTGATTTAGAAAAAAGGTTTTAAATAATAAAGACAAAAGACTAAGGATCCAAGAATCCACTTATAACAATCTCAATATTTAATATAATTGATTCAACGATAACTTGATTGGAATCGAAGTCCTATCCTATCCAATCAGATGATGAAGCAGTTAAAACAAATCTGAACTTTTCTTTAGTTTAGTTCCCAAATATCCGTCTAATTGCAATGATCGTAGGGAATTCAATCATCCACTATGCCCAAGACGATGGTGAACAATGAATTTTATAGATCACATAATTTCAAAGCCAATAAGATCATATCAAATGCTTTCACAGCATCTACTATAATTTCAGTCATAATAAATCATAGAAAACTAGAAATATATCTTTATTCAAACTATAAACTTAATGGAAGTTCAACATATACTTAAATCAAAGTAAACTAAACATTAAAATAAACTACAAGCTTCATCTATTAACCTTAGCTAAGAGATTAGTCTAATAAGACTAACATCCTAGAAGAATACTAAAAAGATCAACTAAAACCCGTGAAGAAATCGAAGTGGAAAAATATTATCGGTGCTTTACCTAGGTCTTCTCTCCCTTTCGAAGCCTTAGAAGATACTTTAGAACGTCCTAAGGACTCCTATTTATAGTTGTGGAAATCTAACTTTCGCAATGACTTGGAGATTTCGCAAATTGACCTTGAATTTATGCAGTTCTGTTACACTTTGGTCGCATCGAAGTTACACATGAAAATATTGTGCAGAATCTGTTAAATTTATGCGGGATTGAAGTTGGCTTTGGTGGTACCAAAGTAAGGCTGAAAATCTCGCTTTCTTGCTGGACTATTTTGTACGATTTCAGTTAGACTGAACCAAACTTCGGTGGGACCGAAGTCTATTTTTGGAATTATTTCAAGACTTTCTCTTTTTAGGCTCAGAATTTAAGAATATGATTTTTCTGACCAATTTTCAGGATTTATTTTCTTCACTTCAAATCTTCGATTCTCTTCATTCCTTACTTAGTTTCCTTGGATATTTGCATGTAAGTTCTTCATTAATGACTTCCAAGTCTCCAATTCTTCATTATATTCTTTTAAGATCTAAATCTATCTGTTTAAGTGCATATTCATCTTAGGTCCAGAACTACCTCGCATAACAAAAACATATATAATTAAATCAAATTAACACTTAAATGCTAGAAAAAAAAACGTATTTGAAGAATTAAATATACAATATTTGAGTCTCAATGTCCTCTAGTCGCTTTAGCTTTAAGACATCTCTCTCGTGGTTAGTTATACTTTCCATATAGTCGACCAGTTTGATTTTTCCCACAACAAGAGTCATCTATCAAGTGGTCTAATTGAGTGTTGGATTTGTCTCACTTTTTAGCTTATACCTTAAAATGTTCTGAAAAAAATGGATAGATGACATGGATAAACAAATACATCATGGTGGGTCCCCACATAGATTTGCCCGTTCATGGTTAGAGATAGGTGGAGGTAAGATGCAATCTATGTCCCTTTAAGAGGGCCCGTTTAGTAGCCATATATTTTAAATACCTCTAAACTTCCATTTAAGGTGATTCGGTGAGCAACTTGTAATAAGAATAAACTGGATTCCAAAAATAAAATTGCATTGAAATTCTTCTACAAGAGTTTGAATTTGATTACTAAAACAACTTTAATGTCTCTAATTAGTGTGTGTGTGTGTGTGTGTGTGTGTGTGTATGTATATGTGTGTGTGTGTGTGTGTGTGTGATGTTTGATAAAATGATTGTAATAAGCCCACTGAAATATATACTCTATAATTTAGTAAAAAATATGCCTGGAGTGGACTACAAGCATAGGAACGCAAACAAACAACTAACCAATGTATTTAACCATTAATTTACATGACTGATATTTGGATTGTTTACACCATTCTATTGATGTAATTTTAGTGATGCAATCAATAATTTAATTGTTCTATGATATCATCAACATGCCGTGTACATAATGGATTACTAGACCAACAATACCTTTGCCACTCATACCACTCCCTCTTCCTAAGTTTTCCTAAGCCTACACGCAAGTATAAGGTTGTTAACGGAAATGGTACTACATTTACCAGCATAGCAGATAGGCAGATTAGCAAAGTAAACCATAAAGTGTCTCTAACCATGTAGATGTTCTCTCTCGTATCATGTGGGCTACAATATTCAAAAATAGTTAGACGGTTAAGAAAGTTTTAGCCAAGTATTTTTTAGTCTTAAGTTTGTTTTTTAAATTGGCACACCTGATGATTGGACTACCCTGCTAATTCTTGGGCAAGAGCATCAAAATAGTGCTACACCATGATGAATTTTTCCAGTTGAGGTATGGCCTAGATCTCACTTCCATGTGCAGCGCATGGACATGTGTCGATGTGTAGGCATGATGTCTAAAATGCACGTGTTATTATCAAATCTCCTGAGAAGTTTAAAGCCTATTTGATAGCTAGAAATCCATGAAAAATATAATTATTAATATTTTCTCCTTTTTAAACTGTGAGAAATTTTATTATATTTTTTAAATAAATTTCAAGCATAAAATTCAAATTAATTATTTAAAATAAATGAGAGATTTTCACATACAAGTTATGCATATGGCTTAAAATAAAATTTAATTAAAAAAATCATTTCTCAATAATACATTAAAAAATAACTATTACACATTAGTTGATTTCTCATGACTTATTAAATGAGCCCTTACTGTCCTAGGGCCAAACATGCCCTCATGCCCTGCTATGAGCCAAGAGGATTCGAAATGTTTGCTTTTAGCCGCATGTGTGAACCAAGTGTATTTGTGAAAGTTTCCAAGCTATTGCTAAAATGATGTGAAACATGAACATGGCCTTACCCAAGAATCATCATGTTCATTCATCAATTGGGCCACATATCTACAATTAATATGCAACCTTAACCATATTTCTAATTGTTGGAAATAATATATTGAAAAAATGCAGTAAACAATATTTAAAAAATTAAATAATAAAATAAAGTAAGAAAAAATGGTTTTTTTTTTTTTTTGTTTGAGTCGGGGCGTGATTGGGTCACTCGGCTTGAAACCAAATTTTCCTTTCTTTGACTGCATGCCAAGTGTAACAGGAATCTTGGACAATTAGCCTGTAGATTACAATGACTATGACCCAGTTCCAACGGTGCGCTCGTTGTACATAAGCTTATGTTAATGTGTATAACTTAAACCTAAATTGAGTTGATTCGGCGGCGAACTCAGTTGGAAAAACACCGAACTAAAGACTTATTTTAAAGAATCAGAGAGAAATTGTTAGTTTTTAATAATTTTTTTCAAAAAAAGAAGTAGGTCTTTATATAGATCATGATTAGGTGCTTAAAGCACCATTTCAAACAGGTTAGGTTCATTGGGTTTGAAACTAGTGCGACCACTCGAATAGACGCGTCCTTGATTTGACATTCATGCAAAATCGATAGGTGCGAGTATACTCATGAAGTGCGGAACAAAAACCGTTAACGTGAGTGTATTCTCAGTCCACACATATACCCAGACTTAAACTTGGACCTAGACCCGACCTACTCTGGTGCGGCGCACACCCACACGGCCACAACCACAGCTTGGCTCGACTCGACTCGTCACGGCTCAACTCATTATGGCTTAACTCGACTCGTGCATGCGTGTTGTAAAGAGATGGTCCAACCCAAATAGCTATTCCTCCTTGGCAGCTTAAGCCTTATACAAACCACATCTCTTGTATACATGAGATTTCTTTGGTTCTTTCTGATGTGGGACAAGAGAGCTATACTTAAAACAAAAGCACTTTTAAAAAAGAAGCATGGAGAGAAAACTTTGAATTTTGAAACAAAACTATATATATATATATATATATTTTTTTTTTAATATAACAATCTTTCACATGTTTCAAATTTGAAGCATTTCGGCATAAGATAGAAGAGTTGTGTAATAGTGTCGATGTCTATTCAACTTTAATCGATATTTGGAGTAAACAAGACATGTTTACAAGAATTAGGTGACTATCAGTCCTTAAACTGATTCTTTAAGAGTAAACAGTTATACATGCCACTTACATAACTTTTCCACTACAACCGGTTCTACGGTTTGGTGCCTTTTATCCATGCATCATTACCTGAATTTTCTTGAGTGCTTTGGAGAAACGACTTATATGTTTCATAAGAAGCGGCCTCACTTCCACACTCATATAGATGAATTCCATCAAATGTACACAACAACTAGATACACCACCACATTTGGTAAATTCATTAAGAGTTTAAAAAAAAAAACTTATAATCTCACACGTTGTTGCTTTGCACTGCCTAAACCATAGAAAGGGGCAAGTTTTCTGAAGTGCTTTCCAGTCTACTAGTATCATGTTATTTACCTCATTGAATCTATCGCATGGGATCTCCACTTGTATAGGTTAGGTTGTTGTAACGCCCCAGATTTTTGCCAACCTAGAGTTAGATGTCCTTAGGCAAGGGGTTGATCCTAATCCCTAATTAACTTCTCAAACCTCAAATCCTTTAGAAATTAGACAAGTTTAACTAAGTGCTAAAGTAGATTAGTTGTGAAACCTGCTTAAATCACTTTAAATACGATCTGCAAGACCCAAAACTTGTAGAATCATCGACGCTAAGTTAAGTTACCCTAAAATCTAGGATCAATCTCATTACCTAGTTGCTCTCGGAAGCACATTGAAACTCCGTATCGGATCTGGACTGTACATCGAAAGTCCGATTATTACGAAATTATATAATCAAGACCGCCTTGTTGGACTTGGCAACCACCTCAGAAATCAAGTCCAGATAGTGTCCCAAAGTAATTCGCTTGAGCCCAGAGTGAAGTGTGTGAGAAAACGTGGTTTCCTTTAAAAATTAATTCAAATCTGAGACTTGTCATTTGCAAGCCGAATATAAGTAATCTGACCCAAATACACCCTCGGATCAGGAGAAATTTCATACATAGGTCAGTGTACTTGTGGCCCTGATCGAGTTTCGGTGACCGTTGAACTGAAACTGGTCTGCCACATGTGATCTGGGAACCTGACTGGAACGAAACCTTAATTCAACCTAGATTTAAGGTCAGTGAGCTTAAGTCCGACCTTTGGCTCAAGGGGGGGCTCCGTAAATGCTCCGTTGAGTCGAAACAGACTGGTTTTGAACATAACCCAAGTATACCTTGGCCCTGGGGCCATTCCCATCAATTTTGGGCGTATATAAGGGCCTTAAGCCCTCTCTCTCATCCCATACGAATTTGGAAAACCCTAGGAGAGAGAAGAAAGAAAAGAGAGAGAAAGAGAGAGAGAAGTGGGGATTCTTCCTGGGATTCTTCCCTGCTAATCCACCTGCTGAAACACCACTCCCGTGTAGTTCTTCTGGTATTTTCAACGCCATATTTGGATAAGAAAGCCTAACCCTAACCTATTTTAGAGATTCAAATAGAATAGTTGATAGAATAGCTCACATATTCCCTGTTATAAGTTATTCTGGTGCTGTAGACAAAGGCTCAATGTTTAAACTGATTTCGTTATGCTTCTACAACGTAAGGTGTGGACTATAGATGCTTAGGTTATGGTTTTCAATGCTTTCAATGTTAGATAATGATAGATTCATGATCTGGATGCTATTGCACATGTACAAAGTGCTGTCCGTTTCATTTTTCAGTTATACGTTAATTATGTTGAATATATTGTATTCCATGTATTTATAGAAAATACCGTATATGTAAAAAATTTAAAATTGTGTTTGCCATGATTAACTGTTGTATATGTATGCTAGACTTACTGGTATTAACTTCTGAGTGAACGGATTTTCCCTAAGGCATGTTATATCAACATACGTTGTGTATGTTATATTGTGTAGCCTATGTGTTTGTGAAAATGACTGAATGAGTATAGAATTCACATTCGTGCTCGCCATAACCAACAGTCATGGATATATGATGGTTATATAGGTGATAACCCTTAGTGAAAGGATTTGCCCTAAATCATGCCACGACTAATGCACGTATATATGTCTAAGTGTGTAGCCCATGTGTTTGTGGAAATGATTAAATGAGTAAGTGGTTAGTAAATTAACATTTATATAGGTGTTGAGCTATGATTCTCAACTCCCTTAACTATGTGTATGATTTCCTCCATGTACCATATATTATAGCGTCTATTTTATCTATGGAATACATATGTGTAGATTTATGTTTAAGTTGTAGTCCATAAAATGTAAAAATAAATCCGTGACGGGTGATGGGGGAGCGGTGTAACGATTTCCGTGCAATAGCTCTGGTAGCCCTAAAGCGGACATTATTGGACCTTTGATTATATGATTTGCAATCTTGATTCATAACTGCTTTAACTATCTTCTAGAATATTTTGTTGTAATTGAATGTGATTGGGGCTATTATATAGTCCAGGCAATTGGTAACAGGCCTTGATGTTGTGGCTGAGGTCATTTCGCCACAAAAGGCACGTTCGATGAATCCGAGTCGTGCGATAGTTATCGACAGTGGTGCCTTATCGGTTACTTCAGCGTATGCTCATACCAGTCGAACTTGTCTAATAAATCAATGGGCCTATTGTATGTTCACCATGTTTGGACGCTACTGCTTGAACCTAAGGTACCAAACTTACCAGTGAAACCCCGTTAACCTTGATACCTCGATCCGCTAAGACTCATGAGCCGGACATGGTGGTATGGGACATTATGGTCGAGCTGTCGGCCTACGTTAGGGCGACGAGCTTCCCCGTAGTGACCAGTGAGCAACCAGACTCGTGAGCCAAATACGGTGGTATGGGACACTGTATTCGAGCTGTCGGCCTACACTGATCAGAAGACGCGTTGTGCGTGAGCCTCGTATGGGCCATTGCCAAACAAAACTACCACTGCGCACTCTGATACCTGTTGGTTGGACAATATCTGAAGGGGTGTTATGATTGCGTCAGCCCCGGATGACGCATTGGTGTAGTGACCTTGAGCATACTTTAAACCTGCGTTGAGGCGACGAGCCTCTCCGTAGTAACTAGAGTATAACTAGGCCTACATTGATAAGGCGACGAGCCCTTTACAGCGACCTAGAATCGTATCATCGTATGAGATTTACTAAGACTGACGACCCTAGAATAGATCCTTGTTTGGAAAGTGATATAAGGGAGGTACCTTTGTTTCCCAATCCTGTTGTATGAAAATGACTAATAAAGAACTTGGTAATCACGTTCATGTACCGCATACATGTGCGTTTGACGTTGATGGTCAAGCACTGAGGGAGTGTGGCATGCCGCGAACGTAAGAAGGAGTCGCTGAGGGAGCGGAGGCGAGGGCATGCATCATACATACATACCATTCTTGCATTAATAAGAGTACTAAGGGATGTGTGATTTCTTGCTTTATCATTACTGCTTGATTGAATTGATAACATGTTTATCTGTACTTTATTGTTCCACTGAGTTAGCTACTCACTCTCACGTTACGGGACAGTGTTGTACACACCAACCAGACCCTGTTGTAGTTTCAGATGATGGCGATGCTCGTGAAGCGGAGCCTGACTTTTATGATGGTGAGGAGGAGTTCTCCTACATGCAATGATCTGGCGGGTCTATGTGTACCTGAAGTTGCATACCGAGGCCACAGGGATATGGATCGTTGAACATTACACTTTATCATTTGGTAAATTTTAAAATTTTACATGGAATTATTGACCTGACAATGCATACATGCTTTGGGGACTTGTACTGATTTAGAAGGATTTATATACTCATCTTGTGTATCACAACTGCCCCTGAATTATGTTTGCAGTTTTGGCTTAATCTCATTCATGTTTCATGCACCAATACAGACAACATACAAACATCATTTGTTGCATAAGTGATGCATTAAAACTCGAGAGTTGAGTTTCTACTCGACCCCCGATTTTCAGGGCATTACAGTTATCGACACTGGTAGCTCATTCGGTGAAGCTCAGCCATATTCCCTTCGATGTTTCCATGACTAATCATTTAGATAGTTCTTTGGTCAAAGGATCTTTCAGATTTTTTTTTTTCTGATAATACGAAATCAATAGTTATGACTCCATCATTCAACAGTTATATTGTGTCGGAGTCTAATGTATCTACTTTTACCATTATATATTTTATTCATGGCCCTTGCAATAGCTGCTTGACAATCACAATGAATAAATATAACAGACACAGATCTTGACCACAGAGGTATATCCATTAATAGATTTCTAAGCCATTCAGCTTCTGATCTTGCCTTTTCTAAGGTGACAAACTTGGATTCCATAGTCAACCAAGTAATGCAAGTCTATTTAGTAGTCTTTCAAGATACTGTACCTCCACCAAAGGTGAAAACATATTCACTTGTGGATTTTGTTTTATCTGAATCAATGATCTAATTAGCATCACTATATCTTTATAACACAGGAGGATAACCTTTATAACGAATACCATATGCAACAGTACCTTTCAAATATTTCAATATTCTATTCAATACATTTCAATGATCATATCAAGGAGTATGTGTATATTTACGTAGCCTACCTATTACAAATACAATATAATGCATATTGTAGTTCATCAGATATATACATTAAGTTACAATTACTTAAGAATATTCAAGTTGAGAGATACTTCTTCTTATATTCTTCTTAAGATGCACAATATGATCATAAGGTACACTAACAATTAAGAAATTAAAGTTATCAAACATTTTAAGTATTTTTTCAACATAGCGAGATTGAGACAGAGTAATGCTATCATTTTTTTAAATTACTTGAATACCTAATATCATACTTACTTTTTCTAAGTCTTTCATATAAAAATTAGAAGACATGAGTTTCTTAGTCAAATTGACTAACTTAAATTGGTTCCAAAGATAGGCATATCATCTACATATAATCATATTAAGACACTATCATTATCAAAAAAATTACTATATATAAATCTATCTACATCATTTACTAGATATCCATTTGACTTTAAGATATTGTCAAATTTCTCATTCCATTGTTCAGGAACTTATTTGATATCATACAAGAACTTGATCAACCTACACATTTTATTGTCCTTTCCTATAATTATATAATCTTCAATTTGCTCCATGTAGATTTATTCTTCTAACTCTTTATTTTGAAATGTTGTTTCAACATCCATTTGATATAGTACTAGCTTGTATGTGGATGTTATTGCAAATAATACCTTGATTATTATAATTTTAGTTATAGGTAAATAGATATCAAAGTAATCATATCATTCTTTTTGTCTAAAACCTTTTACGACTAATTTAACTTTAAACTTATTTATAGACCCATTTAATTTAAGTTTCTTTTTAAACACCTACTTATACCCTATAGGCTTATTCCCAAGAGGAAGGTCTAAGAGTTTCCAAGTGTTGTTCAATATGAACAATTTTTATTCATCGTTTATACAATTTCTCCAAAAAGAAGCATCGAGAGAGTTAATGACTTCTGAATAGGTCTTAGGATAATCTTCCAATAAGAATGCGAAAAACTCATCCTCTAGATTGGTTTCCTTTCATGCTCTCATGCTCTTTTTATGTTCTAGTTCTACTTCAATAATAATATCTACGCTTCTACTCGTTGCAGCAACATCAAACCTATTATTCCTTTTATTTTTATGAATCTAGTCTTCATAGGAAATACATTTTCTAAAAATTCTACATCTCTAGTTTTTATAATAGTGTTTGAATATAGAAAGTTATCCTTTGATTTTAAAACTAGGAACTAATATGTTCTATCGTTTTCTACATATCTTATGAATACATAATTAGTTGCCTTAAAACCTAGTTTTCTTTTCTTAATTTTGGATAACTCTACTTCATCCAGACACCCACACACTTTAAGGTATTTATAACTTGGAGTATGATTTTTCTGCAATTCATATAGTGTCTTACTAGTTTTCTTATGATGTCTTATTTTGTATATACCATGTAGATAGTATAGCTTCTCTCAGCATATTAGAAGGTAAATAGGAACTATTTAATATGATGTTTATAATTTCTTTCAATGTACTATTTTTGTATTCAATTATTATAATGGATTGTTCATTGTAAATGTTTCTTATGATAATAATAAGATATCATGTTAAATAGTTCACCCGATTTTTAATGGTAGGACAGTCGATCGCCATTGTTTCTTATGGTATGGTCCACCCGATAATTGGATCTTCCTAATTTTTGGTACAATATACTGAAATGACATGTAAAAACGGATGGACAGCATGGATAGATAATACATACATCAAGTGGCCCTACGGTAACCCCTCGAGAATGGCCTCATCGTCTTGGGTAAGGCCGGGGTCTCACCTAATCCGCGCCCATTAAATTCCATCGGATCATTCCATTGGATCTAAATGGCTTTTCTTAGTTCTCACGCGTGAACGAGATAGCTCATGTACATGCTTCACATGTGTGCCAATGTAGGGCATAGGTACAAGATCTAGTTAATTCATCAAACAGGTATATCTGTGTAGATGCTCTAGCTCAACATCAGATCAATCCACTCATTAGGTGGGCCATTATTTTTTCCAAAGTGTTCTAATCCATCCACCCATTTATTTCTAATACCGTAGCCATCTCAGTGGCCAAGATTTACCTTTGGGCATAAACACCTTCACTGGACCCACCTGATGGAGGGCTTATGTAGCGCACCTATCTGCCACACTGGCACATCCATTGTTGTGTAGGAGGAGGATTGGCTGGTCACCCTTGCACCAGCCAGCTAGCTGGTGGAAAAATCTCTGTTGGCCCACCATATTGTATGTGTTTTACCCAGACCATCCATTTATTTTTCCAGCTCATTTTAGGGCATGAGCTCAAAATTAAGGAAGATCAAAAGCTCAAGTGAACCACACCACAGGAAACAGTGGGGATTGAACGCTTGTGGTTGAAACTTCTTGAGGACCCACCTCAATGTTTATTTACCATCCAAACTTTTTATAAAGCCACGTGACCCTAGATGGGGGTAAAACACAAATATCAGCTTGATCCAAAACTTTTATGGCCTCAGGAAGTTTTTAAGGGTAGGCATTCAATCCCCACTTGTTTCTTGTGGAATGGTGCAGTTAAGCTTTTGATCTGCCTTGTTTTATGGCTCAGGATCTAAAATGAACTAGAAAAATGTATGGACAGTATGGATTTTATACATGCATCATGGTGGGGCCCACATAACTTTTTCCACCAGCAAGTTGGCTGATACACGGGTCACGGGCAAATCCGCGTCCACAGGGGTGTCAATGGGCCAAGGGCCTGTGTGGTTGAGTCTGTTGGGCCAGGGCTTGGCCCTAAACTTGGCCCGGGGGTCCACATGAGCTTGAAATCAAAATCTAGGCATGGTTCTTGGGCTAGGTTGAACCCCGACCAATGATGATTGACCTGGCCTGGCCTAATCCAGCCATCGGGTAGCCCCATGTGCAATAAAATAATTATGGAAGATGGTAAGACTTTTTAATATATATATATATATATATATATATATATATTTAAATGATACTTTAATTTGTGCTATTTTAAACCATTGATCATTTTAATGGCTTGACTCGGTCGGTGGGGCTACGGCCCAATTAGAGCCTTTTCACCTCAACTAGGCTACGGATTAGGTGTGCCCCGGCTCGGACCTCACCCAAGACACTATGTACCGTGGGCCCTGCCTTGATGTATGTATTCCATATCCACGCTGACTGTCCATTGTCAAGGGCATTTTAAGGCATGAGCCTCAAAATGGAGCATCTCCAAATCTCACAATAAGGGCCACCTAAGGTTTCCTTAATATTTATTTACCATCCAATTACTTGATAATTGTTATGGGGAAAATGGACCGACCTATAAAAGCAGGTCAGGTCGAGACCTGACACATTTTGATGGCTAAAAGAGGCGAGAAACTTGACGCCTGTCTAAGGAGAAAGGTCGAGAAGACCAAGGTCATCCCAAAGGTCGGCACGACTCAGAATGGATTCTCCAGCAAAAATAATGAAGAAGTTAAAGGCAACAGAAACTGGAGATCATAAGGACATCACAAGGACATTTGATCAATTTACTTAGGGGATGATGTCAACCTTCTTATAGCTCAGTCGGCACGTCCTTTGACATTGTGACTTCCACCAGCTAACCTTAATCGAAGCTCGGACGACTATGCCTCGGTGTTCAGACGAAGACGGACTTAATATGAAGGAAGACTTGTCCGATCTTTCCTCTAAGGATTGCGGAAACTAACTCGCAATCAGTTCGGGATTCTGAGATCCTCGCCGAGGATCTTGGGAGATTTCATATGCGTTAAGAGCTCTAATCCAACTACAATACACACCTACTAAACAAGGTGGATTCATTTACTATACGATCTCCCCTCTACTATAAATAGGGAGACCCCTAATGGTGAAAGGTACAAAGACCCAGATTCCCGACTTTAGCATTGGAGGGTCCCCTGCGATAGCTAGGGTCTTCCTTGTTTGCTCTTTGTGTAGGGATTAAAGGGTCCAAGAAGGGTTAATCAGAAATTAATATCAACGGTTTGGCGTTGTCTGTGGGAATGACATCGAAAGCCATCAGCATCACATCGCAAAATCAATAATAGCCAAAGGGAAGAAGAAGGCTCAAGCATCCTTCGTTGCGGTCGACCATGCACCAGCAGAGCAGTCGGGTAGCCATCGGGACTCCACCTCCCAACTACAAGCTGACTTCACACGTACGAGATAGGTGCAACAGTCCCGTAATAGGGGAGGATGACTGAACTCCCTTGAACAATAGGTCGAGGCATTAAACAGTAACATGAACTCTATGAGACAATTACCGGAATAGTTACAACCCCGGCACGGATAAGGGACCGGGTGGGAAGTTGACCAACCGGTCCAGGATCTCCCTCAGCCCTCTAACACACTTGTCGCTTCCTATAGGAGTAGGCAACTTGGATCGGCAAGACCAACACCTTCTTATATCTTCGATATGACAGCTTTGCCTGCTTCTGACATTCATCGTGAATTGGACAGAAGAAGCCAAGGCTCCGAGGTAGTAAGAGGAGAGCCCCGAGCTTCTCCCGTAAACCGGGCTCATAAAATTTCCGATAGTCAACTGGCCGATCCCAGTACCCCATTCTCAGCTCCCAGCGCGTATACGCAAGATTTCAATCCCAGGATCCTACAAGGAGGATTTTCCAACATACATTTAACTCGTAATAAGCAAAACCGCAAGTTTACCCAAATCACAAAGGCAACATCATCATCACATATCCACTAATATAAACATTTAAATACAATACTGAAATGGAAATACATATATCAAAATCAAAGCTCCAGAAGACAGCTGCACGCTCCAAGCTCAACACTGCTGCGACCTAATGCCACTTGCACACATTAATCATGCATAAGCTTATAGAAAGCTTAGAGGGTGGTGGAAGTGTGTGTGCAAGATAAGTGTCAAGCACATAAATACAACGCCATAATCATACAATGTCAGAAATACTGGTAATATCATGAATCATACGATATCAGAGTAAGCAGGAACATACTGGTAAGTCCATGAGTCATACAATATCAGACTACGGAATGCAGATCAAAATGAGCCAAATATCAGATGCCAAATATGTAATACAATATGCAAATCTTGACGAGCCACGAATACCATCAACCTCATCTAAGCCATATAAATACAGAAACATAGTAACCTAGAATGCTAAATGTTGCTAATGCAATGCAATATGCGGTGCAAATGAAATGACTAAATTGGAGTGAAGTCGGGATGATAGTATGTAGTATTGCAGGCTTGGGGTCCATCATAAGGGATTTCTATCCAAACCAGTCCCATACCTAAATTTGGATAGCCAGACTCAATGTGGTAAACCCCTGACCTCAGGTTAGTTGCGTGCCCCAAAAGAAATCCTTACCATTGCGAAGGTACATAACAATTAGTTGCGCACCACCAATCCGAGTGGATAGTGAATGAATGAATAAGTATGCAACTCCTGCTCAATAAGTCCATGTATCACTACTATACATCTCTGGGATCATTACCAGGGTCTATTACACTCCAAGCTCGTACCGCCCTTGCCGGCCGTGCAGCCCAGTGAGTAGAAAAGACCTCACTACCCACCTGCTAGTAGTTTACTAATGCATACCCCTGGCTCTTCAATAGCGGACTCATTTGAGAGCTGGTCAAACTCAACCTAGCTTACAGCCCCCTCACTTAGGAGGATAAGGCCACACCCCCTCCCAACTAACCACGATACAGTGGGAGACACGACTTACCGGTATTCGGTACTTGGGCGCTCATGTATCTACTCGGTCTAGACGTTAGGGCATCTCCTAGCCATAGAGGTTTAGGGACTTTCACCATGGACATCCAAAGTACTCAGATGCTTGAACCAAATATTTTCAGTGTCCCATCTAGCCACCTACGACATGCATGTGGAGGCTACAACCCTGATATCGCTAAGGCGTACAGTAATCATAACACATAATGCAAAATGCATGAGTCATACAATCCAGTCATGCATCAATCCTGCGCACTCCGTGCGCTCATATGAGATAATCTCTGCCTATCAGGGAGTCTCATAACAACCTACCCAATGGCATATACAATGGTCAATGACATCTCATAATATGAAGATGATACGTATAAGTGTGTATCATGATGCAATGCTGTCACATACTCAAAATGGTATCAATAGTCGGCCTATACACACGACTCGACAATCGGAATCAGCCGATAATCGGCAGACCTCACTGACACCAATATACAATCGGAATGGCCTCGACGATAGAATCGGCCTCGATAATCGGCCTTGACAATCAGAATCGGCTATCGACCTCAATAATTGGAATCGGCCTTGACAATTTGAATCAGCCTTGACAATCGGAATCGGCCTTAATAATCAGAATCGGCCTCGATAATCAGAATCAGCCTTAAAAATCAGAGTTGGCCTCGACAATCAGAATTAGCCTCGACAATCAGAATCGGCCTCAATAATGGGAATCGGCCACGGACATCTAACGCCCGAGTCGACCAACAATCGAGAATCGATGTCGGCCTCTATGCGAGGCGGGATCTATGGATGGACAGTGCATGATGGACCAACAATATCAATGGGGCAAGGGATTACCCATAGAATGATAGAATGGGCTAATCACAATGTGCACATTTAACCATCATTATCCATCAATGTGGACCTTTAACCAACATTTCTCCTAAGGAGTGGCCCACATAGGGTTAAACGTACAGTGGGCCCACGACCTCACACAAGGGCCTAATATGCATCACTATGGGCCTCGCTCAAGGGCCTAATATACATCACAACGGGTCGCGTCACATGGGCCTTATACACATTACAATGGGCCATGACATATGGGTTGGAAATACATCTCATTGGGCCTTATCAACTGGGCCGGATATATATCTCATTGAGCCTTATCAAATGGGCCGGAAATACATCTCATTGGGCCTTATCAAATGAGCTGGAAATACATCACAATAGGCCTTGCCTATAGGCCATGAATATGTCACAATGGGCCTCGCCCATGGGCCTCGAATACATCACATTAGGCCTCGCCCATGGGCCTCAGATTCAAGCAAGTGGGCCCAATCATATGGACCTTAAATACGAGGCAGGTGGGCCCTGGGCCTCATCATTGTCACATGGATGGGCGGTTCATGGGCTACATCATGATGGGCCTCAAATGGGCTTGGACCATACCAAAAATCATTTCAATAGTTGTAGGTGTAACATGTGTATGTACATTGTCATTCCATGGGGCACATGGCCCACTAATGATGATCAGCACTGTCCAAACATTGTCTATGTAAATCATCACCATCCAAATATTGTCTATGTAAATCAACACCATCCAAACATTGTCCAGCACCATCCAGCATTGTCTGGACGGTGTGGAGGAAATAAATACTTCACGTGGGCCCTATGGTGGATGGACAGTTGAGATCTAACACACCTCACGTGTGGGTCCCACATACAACAGTTGTATAGCTGGTGAGACACCCAGCCAATCCGTTTCCACGGTAAGTTGGTCCCATGTGGGGCCCACCATAACGTTTATTCTCCATCCCATCTGTTCATAGGGTCACAAAGACCTGAATAAAGAAGAAAAAAAACAAATTTCATATCGATCCAAAACTTCTATGACCCAAAGAGGGCTCAATGGTAGACGTTCAATCTCCCACTGATTTTTGGTGTTGTGGACCACCTGAGTTCCGTGTATGTCTAATTTTTGGGGTGACCCGCTGATAAAAGGGGACCCGTCAAATGTACAATGTTGATGTTCAACACACATCATGGTGAAGCCTGAGGTGGGGCCCACCGATCCTGCCATTGCAAGTAGCAGGACGCTTCTTGCTGCAGCGTCCTCTAGACGCTGACAGCAAGTGGCATCCAGCCTCTATATGTATTTTTTTAAAAGTTTTTGTTTTCTTGAGGTTTCTCATAGGCGGGGCCTACATCAGGAAGATCCAGTTCGTCAGCAGGTTTCTCCGGATAGTGACGGGTCAAATGAGCCCAATATTCTACATATTTTGACGTGCAGAAACATTACAGTGGGCCCTAACAGGTTTTAACAGAAAATACCTTTGTTTTCTATGATGTGGCCCGCCAGAGATACGGATTGGCTTCATTTTTTTGGTTCAACGCCTAAAATGAGCTAAGAAATTGGGTGGACAGTGTGGATCAAATACATACATCAAGATAGGGTCCACATCAAATGGACTGGACAACATGGATGAATTGCTTACATCAGCAGGTTCCATTGTCCATGACTAGATGGTGGATGGTGTGGACATTCAAATACATTACATGGGCTCCACCGTCCTTTGCTGGACGGTGGACGACATGGACAAAATGCATACAATAGGTGGGGTCTGCGTAACACGTGGCCAACTTATTATAAATTAAGCTGATATTTGTATTTCCCTTCATCAGGGTCTATCCAAAATGGACGGCCAGGGTGGGCCATCCGCTGGACGTCAGCAAGGTGGGCCTAACATTTGGATGGCATGGATATAATACACATACACTTCATGGTGGGGTGTATCAGGGTGGGTCACACACATCAAGAGAGAGAGAGAGAAGACGAGCAGTGATGGAGGGACCCCGCCACTATGGGTCCCTCTTGATACAAAGCATACATCAAGATGGGTCCCACCATGTGGGCCCTTAAATCACAAAAAAATCAAATCATAAAATCACCCACCTTTGATCTCCTCTTCCTTCTTCCACCTATAGCCTTTAGAGCTCCAAGGGAACAATTTTAACGGTTGAGATGATCTTTGGATGGTGGGATTGGGTGGTAGGGAGTGGGCCACACTAGTTTCTCATCTCCTTAGAAAACCATGGACGTTGGGTGCTTGGGGTTGCTTGGGAGAATGAGAGAGATGAGAGAGAGAGGTTGTAAGAGAGGGAGAGGGATGGGTGAGTGGTGGGTGTACTTGAAAAGGGATGGGTGGAGAGAGAGAGAGAGAGCGAGAGAGAGAGTTGACTTTGGGTAGTTTAGGGATGGGACATGTACTTGACATGTGAGGTGATTGATTTGACATGGTTCTCTTGGGTTTTGCAGCGCGTGGTATTTTCCTCAAACTGAATGCGGGCCCACATCTCCTGGCCTAGGTATCGCCTTAGCACACGAGACGGGGCATCGGAACCGCGACGACGCCGCAATCGCTAGAGTACAAGTCTCGAGTTGAGCCAACTCTGAAATACGGGATATGACTCAGGGTTGCAGCAACTACCAATTACAGATCGCGAGTTGCCAGAATTCGACCGGGAGGACCGCCGAAGCCTATGGAACAGTACAGGCTAGGATATAGGTCTTACAGATCTCCCCTCCTAATAAAAATTTTGTCCTCGAAATTTACAAAATAAACAAGGGAAGAGGAAGCATCATCATATATATGTTAAGGCACAATCAGTTTACATAATGATGGGGATAGCTCTCTCTAATCTCAACCTTGCGCTCACAAAACGCGTAATTAATACTATGGTGACCCCTACTGAACCTCACATCCTGGATCAGAAATGATCGAAAGTAGGATGCCTTGTAACCTCACCATCTTACCAATGACTAATCTAATAAGATGGTCCTAATGCTTGGTTGCGCGAATCATCGGCGACTCCTCCTGACGACTGAGGGTCCTGCTGATCTGCGTAAAACCTACCCTAGGCCTGCTGGAGAGGTGTATGTCTGCCCCAAAGAGGTCGTTGTTGTTAGAAATGGGGGCACTCATTCTTACGATGCCCCGTCTCACCACATCTGAAGCAAACGCCCGTAAATGGTCTCTTTGGTGGTGTTGAAGGTGCTACTGGCGCTCGAAAGGATGGATGGTTCTTGTACCTTTGCGGACGTCGACGCTACTGCTGCTGGAAAATACTAGAGGGAGTCTTCCTCTTCCAGTCTCCTCTGTGGTCACGGACCCTCTGCGAATCATTCCATTCTGCCTCGTAAATTTGGGCCCTTTGAACTACCTGCTCAAAGGTTGGGAGCATGTGTCCGATGACACGACTCCTGAGGCCAAAACATAAGCCATTCTCAAAATGAAAAGCCTTTCCCTCCTCATCATCATCTAAATACATCACGAAACTCGATAGCGCTACGAAACAAGCTGCATACTATGCCACAAACATGTCTCCATGTACCAAGGTCTTGAACTCTAATGCTCGCTGCCGACGAATGTAGTCAGGGAAGTACTGCTAGTCGAATCAGTCTATGAAATCCTCCCATGTCTAGAAAAAATCAGGCTCTGCAACATGGGTGATGGAGGTCCACCAGTGCTCGGCCTCACCCTAGAGAAGAAATACGGCTAATCGGACCTGCTGTTGGGTCATACATCCCATTGTATCAAAAATCTCCTCCACCTCGGAGTGTCATCTCTCAGCTGTTTCAGTGGCTCGACCTGGAAATGTAGGGGATAGAACTATTGAAACTCTTGAAGAAGGGCACTCGCGTGCTCCTGCTATACCTGGCTTAGTGAAACAATGGGGTGCCTGCCCTGCCCTTGAAGGGCGATCATAAGATCCTGCAACATCTGCTGTAACTGGGAGGCACTCACAGATACAGTTGGATCCACACCGACCTCATGTAGAGGAGTGGCATCCTCAGGTTGAGGAGCAAGGATCTCTGGTGGTGGAGCAGAAGTCGCTCGAATCGCTCTCCTGGGCTACATGTCTTATAGGGAAGAACAAAGGTACCTATCAACCTTAAGAACTCTTGAAGGCACGCACGTTATGGGTTTATAACAGAAGCTCACTAAGTTATTCGAACTCGGGACCTAATCATTCTAAGTTCTCAACAATCATAGAGTGTACAGTAGCTATCAGTAGATATATGATGTTATTCTTAGGTATTCCCAAGTTATGCTCTGATACTAACTTCTACTATGCCCCAAACTTGAAAACTGGGCTCACAAAATTCTCGATCGGCGAATCCGGTGCCGACAGCCTCCATAGTACCCTATTCTCAGCTCCTAGCGCGTATACGTAAGATTTCGATCCTAGGATCCTACAAGGAGGATTTTCCAACGTACATTTAACTCATAATAAGCATAACCACAAGTTTACCCAAATTACAAAGGCAACATCATCATCACATATCCACTAATATAAACATTTAAATACAATGTTGAAAGGGAAATACATATATCGAAATCAAAGCTCCAAAAGACAGCTGCACACTCCAACCTCAACGCTGCTGCGACCTAACGCCACCTGCATGCATCTATCGTGCATAAGTTTATAGAAAGCTTAGAGGGTGGTGGAAGTGTGTGCACAAGATAAGTGCTAAGCACACAAATATAACGACATAATCATACAATATTAGAAATACTAGAAAGATCATAAATCATACGATATCAGAGTAAATGGGAACATACTGGTAAGTCCATGAGTCATACAATATCAGAGTATGGAATGCAGATCAAAATGAGCCAAATATCAGATGCCGAATATGTAATACAATATGCAAATCCTGACGAACCACGAATACCATGAACCTCATATAAGCCATATAAATGGAAAAACATAGTAACCTAGAATGTTAAATGTTGCTAATATATTGCAATATGCGGTGCGAATGAAATGATTAAGCTGGAGTGAAGTCGAGATGATAGTACATAGTATCGCAGGCTATGGGGTTCATCACAAGAGACTTCTATCTAAACCAGTCCCATACCTAAATTTGGATAGCCAGACTCAATGTGATAAACCTCTGACCTCAGGTTAGTCACGCACCCCAACCGAAATCCTTGTCATTGCAAAGGTACACAACAATTAGTTATGCACCAACAGCCCGAGTGGATAGTGAATGAATAAATGAATGAGTATGCAACTCATACTCAATAAGTCCACGTATCAGTACTGTACATCTTTGGGATCATTACCGGGGTTTAGTACACTCTAAGTCAAGCACTTGTGCCGACACAAGAACGTAGCCCAACTATGTGGAAAGACCTCACTACTCGCCTGCTAGTAGTATACCAATGCCTACCCAGTTCGTCGATAGTGGACCCATTTGGGAGTTAGTCAAGCTCAGCCTAGCTTACAGCCCCCTCACTCAGGCAAATAAGGCCACACCCCTTCCCAACTGACCATGATAGAGTGGGAGACGTGGCCTACTGGTATTTGGTACTCGGGCACTCATGTATCCACTTGGTCTAGACGTTGGGGTGTCTCCTAGCCATGGAGGTTTAAAGACTTTTACCACGGACATCTAAAGTGCCTAGATGCTCAAACCAAACATTTTCGGTGTCCCATCTAGCCATCCACGACATGCCTGTGGAGGCTACGGCCCTGATGTCGCTAGGGCGTACAGTAATCACAACACACAATGCAAGATGCATGAGTCATACAATCCAGTCATGCATCAATCCTGCACATACTGTCCGCTCATGTGAGATAATCTCCGCCTATCAGGGAGTCTCATAACAACCAATAGTCAACCATATCTCATAACATGCAGATGATGCGTATGGGTGTGTATCATAATGCTAGGCTGTCACATACTCATTTGGTATCGACAATCAGCATCAATAATTGGCCTATACAATTAGCCTCGACAATCGGAATCATCTTCGATAATCAGAATCAGCCTCGACAATCGAAATCGACCTCGATAATCATAATCGGCCTCGACAATCAGAATCAGCCTCAATAATCAGCCTTGACAATTAGAATCGGCCTCGATAATCAGAATCGGACTCGACAATTGGAATCGGCCTCAGTAATCAGAATCGGCCTCAATAATCGGAATCGGCCTTAATAATCAGAATTGACCTCGACAATCAGAATTGGCCTTGATAATTGGAATCGGCCTCGACAATTAGAATCACCCTCGACAATCAGAATCGGCCTCAATAATCAGAATCGGCCTTGACAATCGGAGTTAGCCTCAACAATTGGAATCGGTAATCGGCTTCTATGCAAGGTGGGATCCATGGATGGACAGCTGATGATGGACCAAGCAATATCAATGGGGCCTAATTGTTTGGGGTAATCCACTAGAGAATGACAAAAATGGGCCTAATCAGGCCTAAAGGAAGGTCATAATGTGGACGTTTAACCATCATTGCCCATCAATGTGGACCTTTAACAACATTGCTCCCAAGGAGTGGCCCACATAGGGCCAAACGTATAGTGGGCCCGCGACCTCACTCAAGGGCCTAATATGCATCACCATGGGCCTCGCTCAAGGGCCTAATATACGTCACAACGGGTCGCATCACATGAGCCTTATACACATTACAATGGGCCACAACATATGGGCTAGAAATACATCTCATTGGGCTTTATTAAATAGGCCAGAAATACATCTCATCGGGCCTTATCAAATGGGCCGAAAATACATCTCATTAGGCCTTATCAAATGGGCAAGAAATACATCTCATTGGGCCTTATCAAATGGGCCAAAAATACATCACAATAGGCCTTGCTCATAGGCTACCAATATGTCACAATGGGCCTCAAATACATCACAATGGGCATCGCCCATTGTCCTCGAATAGATCACATTGGGCCTCGCCCATGGGCCTCAGATTCAAGTAGGTGGGCCCCATCATATGGACCTTAAATACGAGACAGGTGGGCCTTATCACATGGACCTCAAATGCAAGGCAGGTGGGCCCTGTCACATGGGCCAAAATACAAACAGGTGGGCCCTATTCATGGGCTAAAAGTACATCATGATGGGCCTCATGGATGGGCTGCACCAATGGGCCTCAAATGGGCTCGGACCATACCAAAAATCATTTAAATAGTTGTAGGTGTAACATGTGTGTCACTGTACACTGTCATTCCATGGGGCACATGGCCCACTAATGATGATCAACACTATCCAAACATTATCTATGTAAATCGGCACCATCCAAATATTGTTTATGTAAATCAACACCATCCAAACATTGTCCAGCACCATCCAGCACTGTCTGGATGAAGTGGAGGAAACAAATACTTCTCATGGGCCCTATGGTGGATGGACAATTGGGATCCAACACACCTCACGTGTGGGTCCCACATACAACAGCTGTATAGCTGGTGAGACACCTGGCCAATCCGTTTCCACGGTAAGTGGGTCCCACTATAACATTTATTCTCCATCCCATCTGTTCATAAGGTCACAAAGACCTGAATAAAGAAGCAAAAAACAAATTTCATATCGATCCAAAACTTCTGTGACCTAAAAAGGGCTCAATGGTAAATGTTCAATCTCTCACTGATTTTTGGTGGTGTGGACCACCTGAGTTCCGTGTATGGCTCATTTTTGGGGTGACTAGCTGATAAAAGGGGACCCATCAAATGCACGGTGTTGATGTTCAACACACATCATGGTGGAGCTTGAGGTGGGGCCCACTGATCTTGTCGTTGCAAGCACCAGGACGCTGCTTGCTGTAGCGTCCTCTGGACGCTGATAGCAAGTGGCGTCCACCCTCTATATGTGTTTTTTTAAATTTTCTTAAGGTTTCTCATAGGCGGGCCCCACATCAGGAAGATCCAGTCTATCAGCTGGTTTCTCCGGATAGTGACGGATCAAATAAGCCCAATATTCAACATATTTTGACGTGCAGAAACATTACAGTGGGTTCTAACAGGTTTTAACAGTAAATACCTCTATTTTCTATGATGTGGCCTACCAGAGATACGGATTGGCTTCATTTTTTTGGCTCAACACCTAAAATGAGCTGAGAAATTGGGTGGACGGTGTGGATCAGATACATACATCAAGGTAGGGTCCACATCCAATGGACTGGATGGCATGGATGAATCGCTTACATCAGCAGGTTCCACCGTCCATGACTGGACGGTTGACGGTGTGGACATTCAAATACATTACGTGGGCTCCACCGTCCTTTGCTGGACGGTAGACGACATGGATAAAACACAAACAGCAGGTGGGGTCTGCGTAACACGTGGCTAACTTGTTATAAATCAAGCTGATATTTGTATTTCCCTTCATCAGGGTCTGTCCAAAACGGACGGCCACGGTGGGCCATCCGCTGGACATCAACAAGGTGGGCCTAACATTTGGATGGCATGGATATAATACACGTACACTTCATGGTGGGGTGTATCAGGGTGGGCCACACACATCAAGAGAGAGAGAGAGAGAGAAGACGAGCGGTGATGGAGAGACCCCGCCACTATGGGTGCCTCTTGATACAAAGCATACATCAAGATGGGTCCCACCATGTGGGCCCTCAAATCATAAAATCAACCACCTTTGATCTCCTCTTCCTTCTTCCACCTATAACCTCTAGAGCTCCAAGGGAACGATTTTAACGATTGAGATGATCTTTGGATGGTGGGATTGTGTAGTAGAAAGTGGGCCACACTAATTTCTCATCTCCTTAGAAAACCATGGACGTTGGGTGCTTGGGGTTGCTTGGGAGAATGAGAGAGAGATGAGAGAGAGAGGTTGTAAGAGAGAGAGAGGGATGGGTGAGTGATGGGTGAAGAGAGAGAGAGAGAGAGAGAGAGAGTTGACTTTTGGTTGCTTGGGGATGAGACATCTACTTGACATGTGAGGTGATTGATTTGACATGTTTCTCTTGGGTTTTGCAACGCGCGGTGTTTTCCTCGAACTGAACGCGGGCCCACATCTCCTGGCTTAGGTATCTCCTTAGCACGCGAGACACGGCATCGGTACCGTGATGACGGGGCGGTCGCTAGAGTACAAGTCTTGGGTTAAGCCGACTCTGAAATACAGGATATGACTCAGGGTCGCATGCAACTACCAATTATAAATCGTATGTTGCCGAAATTCAACTGGAATGACTGCGAAAGCCTATGGAATAGTATATGCTAGGATACGGGTCTTACAGGGCATATACAACAAGCCTAGCAGACAAATGCTCCAACCCCAATGGAAGCAATACTGGAGAAAACCAATCCTCTATTTACCGTCGACATCTTACAAGCACAGCTGCCGGATAGATTTTGCATGCCTCAAATAGCTCAATTTTTCGGAACCACTGATCCTTTCGAGCATTTAGAATCGTTCAGGGTTTGGATGGAGCTCCACAATGCATCTACTACAGTCATAAGCCGTGCATTTCCACTAACCCTGAAAGGAGCAGCTCAGAAGTGGTTCAGGCAGTTGAAACCACAGTCGATCAGTTCCTTCTCCCAGCTCAACAAATTTTTTATCACCAACTTTATTGGAAGGATGGAAAGATTTAAAATGGCTTCTCTTCTCCTTGATTTTGTTCAGAAAGAAGGAGAACTGCTAAAGGACTATATCAAGCATTTCAATCTTGAAGCAATGCAAGTGCAGGCTTACTTTGAAGAGATTGCTCTGACTACAATCATAGGAGGCTTGAGAGACCCCAAGTTCCTCTTCTCACTCGACAAGAATCCTCCAATGATAATGGCCGACCTTCTGAATAGATCGTAGAAGTATTCCAATGTCGAGGAAGCTTCCAGCCTACAAAAGGCCGTCCAGAATTGTAACACCCCAGATTTTTACCAACTTGGAGATAGACGTCCTTCAGCAATGGGTCGATCCTAACACCTTATTAACCTGTCAGAACTCAATCCCAAAGTCTAAAATCATTTTTTAACCCATTTCATTCAAAATCTCACCTTTCACCACCTTGTTCTTTAAATTTTTCTAAGTACTTTTACATTAGACACTAATCCTAATGTTTAAATGATGAAGAAAAATACTTAAACAAAAACATACTATAAATGGTAAATACATAGATAAAATGGGCTTTTGACCATCAACATTTTTAGAATCTCGTGATATAAATAGGTTATTTGGATATATAAGTTTCTCCTACCCCAAAATCATATATTGCATGTCACATAACCCATTCCAGATTAAAAGATGCCCCTGTTTCAAGTATCGGGTGGCGAAATCACATCAAACGGACTCGGAGGGCCAAACGACACAAATCGAGGGGACCCGCGGTGGGTCCTACACTTTTTCGATACCCCGGGGGGTGGATGCCATCACCCCCAAGATGAGCCATCACCCCAGGGTCCAGCGGGCAGCGATGGCGTCGCTGGGTCGGCGAGGCCTCGCCGGCCAACGAGCTGGGCAGCCCATTTTTCTACACTATTCATCCAACTTCAAAAAATCATACCTCCCTCGTTATAACTCTGATTTAAGTGATTCAAAATCTAGATTGAATATTTATAAGTCCAGTTTAATATAAAAATAAGTAAAAAATATAAAAAAAATTTAGTATAGTTAAATTAGGTCATTGTGACAACTGTCCAAAAATTATCAGTTTATATAGCTGCTGCTTCGAGAATTTTTAGAATTTTTCTACAGCACAAATTTAATGAAATTTGGTAGAGATGCAGTAAACTTAATAAAAAACTACTAAAAAATAATTAAAATAATATACTACTTAAAAGTACCAGAAATGGGCATATAACTGCCTTAGGACCTTATTCTGTCGTAATTAGGGCATAATTTAGTTAAGTACTAAACTGAATAATCAGTAGAATTAGCTTGAATCACTTTAAATATGATTTGTGAGACCTAAAATGAGTAAAGCTATTAATGCTACGTTACCTAAAAACCTAGAACCAATATTTAAACCCAGTTGCTCTCGGGAACACTTTGAAACTCCGTATTGGACCTGGACCACACGTTAAAAGTCCGATGACCGCAAAGCTATACGCTTATGACCGCTTTACTGGGCTTGACAACCATCTCAGGAATCAAATCCAGATAGTATTTAGAAATGCACAACTTGAGCCCGGAGTGAAGTGTGTGAAAAACGCGAATACCTTTAGAAATTGAACTCAGATTTAAGTAAACTAGGTCGTTCGCTTGTAGGCTAATTTTAAGGTTCCAGACCATCAGAATCTGACCCAAATATACCCTCGGATCAGAAAAAATTTCATACACATGTCAGTGTACTTGTGGCCCTGATCGAGAGGCGGTGACCATTGAACTGAAACTGGTCCGCCACAGTCGATCTGTAAATCCAATCGGACCGAAAACTTAACTCAACCTAGATCCAATGTCAGGCAGCTTAAGTCTGACCGCATGTAAAAAAGGGGCCTCCAGAAGTGCTCTGTTGGATCGGAACAGTCACTATTTAGTTATAACTTAAGTATACCATGGCCCTGGGGCCATTTTCCTCAGTTATGGGCCTATATAAGGACCTTAAACCTTCCCTCTCTCATTCCATACGAATTTGCAAACCCTAGGGAGAGAAGAGAGAGAAAAGAGAAGGAAAGAGAGAGAAAGAGAGTGTGTGGGGGATTGTTCCTGGGATCTTTCTCCGACTCTCCACGTGCCTAACCACCACATCTGTATCGCTATTTCGACGATTCCGACTCCATACTTGGGTAAGAAATCCTAACCCTAAGCTGTTTTAGGGATTTAAATAGATTAGATGGTGAAATGGCTAACTTATTTCATGTTGTAGATTGTTGTTGTGCCGTAGACAAAGACTTAGTATTTAAACTGAGTTCGATACGAGTCTACTAGTGAAAGGTGCAGACTATAGACGTTTAGGTTATAGTTTTCAAGGCTTTCAATGTCAGCTAATGATTTATGTCTGACTTGATTGCTGCCATATGATCTTAGATACGATATTTACCACATACTACACATATATGAACTATGTTGTAAATATAATGCATTCCATGTGTTTGTGGAAATGTTTGAATGAAAGTGAAATCATGATTTATGCTTCCCATGATTATTAAACTAGAATACAGGATTGTTATATGTATGACAATCCTCTTGTGAAAGGATTTGTCATAATATATGCCATAACTAATTTAGTCTATATATGTAGTAAAGTGTAGTCTAAGTGTTTGTTGAAATGTTTGAATGGACTTAAAATTATGATTTGTGCTTAACATGATTATTGATAGGGAATACATGATTATTGTATGTGTGGCAACTCCTTTGTGAAAGGGTTGGCTATAATATATGTTATAACTAATTTATTACATGTATGTTAATATGTGTAGTCTAAGTGTTTGATAAAATGTCTGAATGAGTAACTGTTTGATGTATTGTACTTTCTAAGGGTGTTAAGATAAGATTCTCCACCACCTTAACTATATGTATAGATTCCTTCATGTAACTGAAATCTAACTACGTGATTTATGTATGAAATGTATATGTGTGATGATATGTTCATTCTGTATTTCATAAAATGCTCAAATGATTATAGTGTTTAAATTTTTTGTTCAATACTGATATAACTATCACGTGTGATTACCTGTTGCAATTGAGTATGATTGGGACTACTACGTAGTCCAGGCAATCGATAATGGTTTACGATCGGTGTCCGAACTGTTTTAGTCATGACGGATACGTTCGATGAATCCGAGTCGTACGCTGTTTGTCGACAGTAGTTAGGCCACGAGGAGTGCATATGCACTCCATGTCGATCAATTCAACGTACGCTCGTACCAGTAGAGCTTGTCAAGTAACCCGTTTGACCCAATGTATGTTCACCATGTATGGACGCTACTGCTTAAATCTAAGGTACCAAACTCACCAGTGAAGCCCGTTTAACCTTGGTACCTTGATCTGCTAAGACTCATGAGCCGGGCATGGTGGTATGGGACACCATGGTCGTGCTGTCGACCTATGCTGGGGCGACGAGCCTCCCCGTAGTGTCCAGTGAACAACCTAGACTCGTGAGCTGAATACGGTGGTATGGGACACTGTATTCGAGCTATCGGCGTATACTGATTAGGTGGCGAGCCCTTTATAGTGACCTTGAGCATACTCCGAGACTGCGTTGAGGCAATGAGTCTTTCCGTAGCAACTAGAGTATAAACTAGGCCTACACTGATCAGGTGACGAGCTCTTTGTAGTGACCTAAAACCACAATATCGTATGATATTTGTTAGGACTGACGACTCTAGAATGGATTTTTTTGGGCATTGATATAAGGGAGGTACATTAGCTTCCCAATCCTGCTGTATGAATAAACCTAAGTAAGAACCTGGTTAATCACGAACATACACCGCATTACGTGTGCCTTTGGCATAGCAGGTCAAGCACTAAGGAAATGTTGCATGCCGTGATCATGAGATGAAGTCGCTGAGGGAGCATAGGCGAGGGCATGCATCATTATTTCATATCATTCTTGCATTAACAAGAGTACTTAGGACCTGATTGTTGTATTGCATTATCATTACTGCTTTACTGAATTGATAACATGTCAACCTTTGCTTTATAGCTCCATTGAGTTGATCACTCACTCCCATGTTGTGGGACATTGTTTTAAATACCAACTAGACCCTGTTTTAGTTTCAGATGATGGCGATGCTTACGAAGCGGAACCAGACTTTTATGATGATGAGGAGGGTTTCTCTTATATGCAGCTATTAGGCGGGTCTATGTAAACCATGTTCTGATCGATGGGGTTACAGGATTTTGAAACTTTACATATAAATTATTAACCTGGTACCATGATCATATTCAGGAGACTTACGATTACTATTACGTTTTATATATCTATCACAGTCTTCCACTTGCTTAACTTAATCGTCTCTGGAGTATGATATGTTGTTTGGTTTAATCTCATTCATGTTTAATGTGCTAGTATAGAAAACATTTAATCATTATTATCTATGTTACATAAGTGATGCGTTGGAACTCGGGAGTTGAGCTCCTGCTCGACCCCCGATTTTCAGGACATTACAAGAATAAAGGAACAACGGCCAAAGAGAGACAACTGAAGGAAGAGATTAGCTCAACCATCGGAAGCTAGAAGAGGAAGGACGATCAATCGCAAGGGAGTCAACGTCCAAACAAGTAACTCGACAGTAGGTTCAGTACCTACGCCTCTCAATAAAACACCCGAGCAGGTCCTTATGGAAATCCAAGACAAGTGCATTCTTAAATGGCCGACCAAAATAAAGTCCAGTCTAGACATGCGAAATAAATGAAAATACTGCCATTTTCATCGAAACCAGGGTCATTTGACAAGTGATTGTTTCGACCTCAAGGAGGAAATCGAAGTGCTCATCCACAACGGGCATCTCCGAGAGTACGTCAGCAGAAGACGAGATCGAGTCGAGTCAAAGAATGAACAACCCATCAACAACAAACCAACCGGAAAAATCCGCACCATCTTTGGTAGGCCTGCAAGTGGAGGAGACTCAAACTGAGCTCGAAGAGCTCACACCAGGAGCATCAGTCATCCCAACTCAGAGAAACAGATCCTCACCACTAGCAGGCCTCTGAAAGAATAAAAGGTGATATCTTGCGATCTAACCTTCACCGAAGAAGACGCTCGAGGAATCCATCATCCTCATGATGATGCACTTGTAGTTACGCTGACCATAGCTAACCGCAAGGTATTTCAAATCCTTGTGGACACAGGAAGCTCGACCGACATCCTCTTCGCTGGTGCATTCAATAAGATAGGAGTTGGGCGGTCTCAACTTCGAGCTGTTAAGACTCCCTTGCTAGGATTTTCAGGAGTAGAGTCATATTGGAAGAGTCGATACAACTCCCACTCACCATCGGGGATGGGCAGAACCAAGTAACTATAATAATCGACTTCTTAGTGGTGGACTGCTCATTCGTCTACAACGCGATTCTCGGCCAACCTTCTTTCAATGCTCTGCGAGTGGTAGTATCAACTTATCACCTTGCGATGAAGTTTATGACCGAGCTTGGTGCCAGATTAGTTAGAGGAGACCAACATGAAGCTCGGCAATGCTACACGATGGCATTAAGAGCTCAGCATCAAACGATGAACATCACCTCTTTGGACCCCCAAGAAGATTTAAATGAGAGGGGATGTCTCATGGAGGATATCGTTCTCATCCTACTTGACAGCTCTTATCCTACCTAAATAGTACAAATCGGGTCATCTCTAGCATCTCCACTACGGGATGAGATTGTAAACCTTCTTCAGCGGTAAGCTGATGTTTTCGCATGGTCCCACCAAGATATGCCTAGCATCGCCCCGAAGGTCATTTGCCACCGATTAAACGTCAATCCCGACCACAGACCGATTAGATAGAAGCGCAGACCACTCGGTCCAGAGCGTTATGCCATAATCGGGGAAGAAGTAGAAAAGCTCCTCAAAGTTGGGTTCATAGAGGAGGTCTACTATCTGGACTGGATGGCCAACGTAGTTCTGGTTAAAAAGTCCAATGAGAAGTGACGGGTCTGTGTTGATTACACCAACCTTAATAAAGCTTATCCCAAGGATAGTTTTTCTCTCCCGAGGATTGACCAACTCGTTGACAGCACAACAGAGCACAAATTACTAAGCTTCATGGATGCCTGTTCGAGCTACAATCAAATCGCGATGCATCCATGCGACAAGAAGAAGACGACATTCATCATTGACAAAGGTCTTTACTGCTACAAAGTCATGTCGTTCGGCTTAAAAAATGCCAGAGCCACGTATTAAAGGCTCGTCACACAAAATGTTCGCTCGCCAAATCGGGCGATCAATGGAAGTTTATGTGGATGATATACTCGTCAAGAGCATTAAAGCTATAAATCATGTGTCGGATCTCGAAGAGATGTTCTTAATCCTTTGAGAATACCAGATGAAATTGAATTCGAGCAAATGCATCTTTGGTGTTAGCTCGGGAAAGTTCCTCAGGTTCCTAGTCAGTCAAAGAGGAATCGAGGTAAACCCCAACAAAATTCAGGCTCTGCTTGATATGAACTCACTGAAGACAACAAAAGATGTCCAACACTTAAAAGGAAGGATCGCTGCACTGAACCGCTTTGTGTCTCGAGCAACCGATAAATGCATTCCCTTCTTTAAGCACTTAAGAGGGAAGCAGACGGTGGATTGGTTAAAGAAATGTGAGCTTGCTTTTTAGTAACTCAAACAGTATATGGGATCGCCACTGCTACTTTCAAAGCCTGAGCAAGGAGAACAACTACTACTGTACTTGGCAGTCTTTACTGCAGCAGTCAGTTCGGCCTTGATCAAAGAGCATGAAGGGAAATAATTCCCAGTATATTATGTCATCAAGGCCTTGGTCTCTGCTGAAACTAGACACCTGGACATGGAGAATTGGTGCTAGCCCTAGTAATATTATCTCAACATTTTCGGCCATATTTTCAAGCCCATACCATCATCGTTCCAACTGATCAACCCATTCGCCAAGTACTACAGAAGCCTAAAGCATTAAGGAGGTTAACAAAATGGGCAATCAAACTTAATGAGTTTGACATTAAATTCTTCCCGAACAACGATCAAGGGCCAAGTAGTGGCCTACTTTATTACTGAGCTCACCCCCAAGCATGATCAAGATTTGAGCAATCAGCTTGCACTAAACCCCGATCCGAGCATCTAGCCCAAGCTGACCATAGTTGATCCCCACCACCCAATGTAGACATTATATGTTGACGGTTCTTCTAAATCTAAAGACAGTGGGGCCGGTATAGTCCTGGAGACTCCAAGCCACACATGAATGCAATATGCCTTAAGATTTCGATTCTGAGCCTCCAATAATGCCGTAGAATACAAAGCGCTGCTAGCCGGACTTAGGTTGGCCGCCGCCATGGGAGACCAACATCATAAAGTGTACAGCGACTCTCATCTCGTTGTCAACTAGATAGCCGACAAATATCAGGCTAAAAAAAGCGTATGAAAGCCTACCCACTAAAAGACAAAGAACTCATCGGCAAGTTTCAGAAGTGTGATATTGGCCTCATTCCTCATGCAGAAAACTCCAAAGCTGGCATGTTGGCAAAACTGGCTACTGCCGCTAAAGACGATATCCCAAGGTCAATCCCAATTGAGTTTCTCACTAAGCCAAGTGTGAACGAATCCGACTCAGCTGTAGTCCTTCCTATAAATTCAGAGCCGACCTGGATGGATCCGATCATTAGCTTCCTTAAAGAAAATGAGCTACCCAAGGTCACTCAGAGGCGCGCAGACTTCCCACTAGAGCGGTTCGCTACACCATGATTGGGGACATCTTGTACAAAAAGGGATTCTTCCTTCCCTACCTCAAATGCCTTCGACCCGAGGAAGCCGAATACGTCCTGAAAGAAATCCATGAAGGTATCTGTGAAAATCACTCTAGTGGCCGAGTTTTAGCTCACAAAGTCATTTGACAGGGGTACTACTGGCCGACCATTCAAGCAGATGCTCGGCAACACACCTAAAAGTGCAACAAATGCCAACGCTTCACAGTTATACCTCGGCAACCACCCGAAGAACTAACCCCTATGACCAGGCCATGGCTGTTTTCCCAATGGGGAATTGACATCATTAGCCCTCTGTTGACTGGCAAAGGGCAAACCAAGTTCGTAGTGGTCGCGGTCGATTACTTCACCAAGTGGGCCAAGGTTGAACCCTTGGCGAAGATCATCGATCAAAAAATTACGGACTTTGTGTGGAAAAAATATCATGTATAGGTATGGGATCCCTCGCACGATCATCTCAGATAACGGGAAATAATTCGACAATAAACAGTTCCGAGGAATGTGTGAAAACCTTGGAATTCAGAATGTTTATTTGTCGTCACATCATCCACAAGCCAATGGGCAAGTCAAGGCGATCAATATGATCATAAAAAACCATCTCCAGACGAAGCTCTAGAAAGGCAAATGATCATGGGGGGAAGATCTCCCCCACGTTCTTTGGGCATACCGAACTACTGCTCGAACGGCCACTGGAGAGACCCCCTTTTCCTTGGCCATTGGCATTGAAGTCATTACCACGGTCGAGATTGGACTTCCAACTACTCGGATTTGCTCCTATGATGAGCAACAAAATACTGAGCTAATGGCACTAGACCTCGACCTTATCGAAGAATCAAGAGAACAAGCTCGGGTCAGGATTGTGATCTGCCAATAGCTATTCACCCATTTCTACAACTCCAAGCTAAAGACAAGGAGGTTCCGAGCTGAGGACTTAGTTCTTCCCAGGACTTTTCAAAATACTAAGGAACCCAGCTCGGGAACCTTAGGACCAAATTGGCAGGGGCCTTGATATATGAATGAAAGCAAACCCCCCCCCCCGCGTTAAAAAAAAAGGGAGGGACCCTACGTAGTAACCAGCATGAGCCGACCTGGATCATATCGACTTGAAGACTTGGAAGGCTGGCTCCTGCCACATTTATGGAATGTCGAGCACCTCAAAATCTACTACGCCTAAGGGCCTGACTTGCCCTGAATATGAAATCGACTATGTACAGTCCACATTGGAACTAGTGCAATAAAACCTTCAAGTCTACTTTCTACCTCTGTATCTACTAATGGTCGTCTACCGAATACCTACTAAAGGGTTTCCCATGATGTGTGGGAAGAACAACCCTTGTTAGTGAGCCGACCCTCTAAGAAGAGGCTCGACCATACACTACTCACGTGTCCGACCTACGGAGGACTACCCAGGACTCCCCTTGGTACAAGGAGGAGAAAAGCCTTAACCAATTGATCGGTCCTTAATGAAAGGGATGGATCTTCGATGACTGCAACAATTGAAGTGTTGAAGATTGACCTTCTTACTTAGAAAATTTTTCATACAAACACTGTGCTAAATGAAAACTTGGACTATATTGATGAAGCTCCGAGGAGCACAGTACATTGAATCCGAGATACAAAAAAGGAGAGCAAAAAATAGAAAAATTCGGCACTTAGGCCTCGGGGGGCTGCTCCGCAGGTGCATCCTCAAGGGAGGCCTCAGAGTTAGAGCTAGCTTCCTCAAAGGCCGAGAGGTCCAGCTTGGGATAAACTCCCTCAACCTCTTCAAGACACTTCTCGAACGCAGCACAGTACAAAGCGTCCCTATCTTCTAAGTACTCCTCAAAAGACTTGAGCTCTTCAACAGCAACTACTCGAGTTGAGGAAATAACTTCCTGGGTCTCTTCTTGGGCCTCTTTTACCTTCACCTCCATGGAGCACTGCAGCCCCGCATTATCGACCTTCCATCGAGCCGCCCTTTCAGAAGCATTGGCAAGAAACTTCTTCGTCGCCTCCAGCGCTTGAGTCTCCATGGTAGAGCGAAGTTGTTCAGCCATGGCTTAAGCTTGCTCAGCCTCGAGGTGGAATTGGTCAACCACGACTCCTTTCCGCAGCAACCCTGCCTCTGCATCCTTTGTCTCCTCCCACAAACACTAGAATTCACAGTGTACGCTCAGTAGGCAGGGGGCAAACTGCCAAGGAATAAAGAAGAACATCAGAGTAAGTCGAAAGAAAAACAACAAGCATCTCAAAAGACTAATTTACCCCAAGGAAGGTCTTAGTTAGCGACCCAAGGATCACATCTGGTAGTAAGTCTAATACATAGGTGAATTGGCATTAGAAAAATGTTGATCCACCCAAGGTAGGAGTCCCTCTAAAGCCTTTTGTACCATTTTGGGTGGACATTGGCCCTCCTCCACTTAAGGCGCAGAAGGCTCGATTGAAGGCCCAATAGTTTCTTGGGCCTCAAGAGGACGAGCCTTCTCAGGCGAGGTCATCCCAGTCAGACGAACCTCCTCGACCGAGGTCGTCTTAACCATAACTTCGGCGGCGAAGGGATAGGTTCTGCGGCCGATGCCTCATCCTTGAACTTAGTGGGAGCTGAGGAACCAACCTTCCATTTGCTTTTGGAGGTCGTCGTCTTCTTCTTCTTCTTCTTCCTCTTCTTCTTCTTCTTCTTTGGAGCTAACTCCTTAGGAAGGGAGGGCTTGCATTTCAAAATAGGCTTAGGGGTAAGCCAAGTGTAACACCCCGATTCTGAGAACCTGAGTACACTGCTCATTTTCCAAAAAACCTGAGTATTAACCTTTAATGGTGGCTCAAATTTCATGTACATTTTTTTAATCAAAGATAGTAAACTAGCGGAATATAAACAAATCAAGTATAATAGGGAGTCCAAATATACATAACTAAGATTTCAAGTGGTTACCCAAAAACTTATATAAACTAATGCCTTAAGTTTTAATAATATACAATAGTATAACTTAAATGCAAATGAAATCAATAATAAGGAGTCACAAAATCATCTAGTTCCTCCTATTCCACCTGGACACCAGCATGCGCACCCTCTACGTCTCCTGCACATTGATTATGGTTTAATAGTGTCCATGGCTATATCTTAGTGAGGTATAATCCCCAAGATTTATCGTATCATCAAGATAATTAAGCATAGTTATCAGAGACAATGTATAACAAATATTTCACAATGATTATCATAGTAATCAAATAAGGTTCATTAGATACGTATTCATTAAATAAATTTCACAAAGATAATCTTGTTAAAATGCATGGATGCATGCACATGCTCATAGACCTGGGGATGTACATCCAGTTGGTAAAAAGGTCACCCAAGGAGAACTAGCCACCCGAAAAAATACTCAAAGGTACGTCTAAGGAGAACTAACCACCCGAAAAAGACCATGTAATGAGGACACCCAAGGTGGCCTAGCTTCCTGAAAGAGTACTCTGTGTACCTCCAATGAAAACTAGACACCCGGAAAAGTCTATGCGAAAAGGATGACCCATGGTAGTCAAATGCACGCAACGAAAACTTAAGATCATTGGGTAAAATACTCTACGGTACAGCCCGTGGTGACCCAAGAAAACTCCATGTCTTGTATCGACTACCCGGTAAATTCTGTATGCTATGAAGATGCATGATTAGCCCAACCATTATTATTCCAATTTCAAACAACCATTTTAAGAAAGCTCAAAGGTCACTATATGGGGTATGTCATCTAGCATAGGCCAACAGCTCAGGCATAGTATCCCATTTCACCATCCCTGGCTCATAAGACTAACAAATGGGATGTTTAAAGGTAACCTACTCAACTAGTGGCCAATTGTAGTCCAACAAGTGGAACTTACCATCACGAAGTTGTACAAAGACAATCCATTAAAGCCACATGAGGCAATTGTTTCATAAAAGCCACAAGGGCTAAATATTCCATTTAATGGTGCAATAAGAATAGATTATTTTCCAAAAGCCACATAGGCACAAATGATCCACCAGATAATAAGTCCACAATGTAAATTTATTTAATCCATAACATAGGTGGCCACTAGTTCAAGGATTTTCTAAAAACAACATTAAGCAAGCACAGGTGGTAGAACAAGCCACATACAATGTCATTAGCACCTACACATATAAAAGTACATATCTTAAATCAAAATAAGGATACTAGAGATCCATAACATGTTAAATTACTTGAATTTAAATCTAAACATGTTGAATTTATAAAGGATTACTCAAATGAAATTAACATTCATCATTATTTTCATATTGCGCTATATTAAGAAATCAACAAATTAAATGAACTAAGTTAACTATCATGACGTAGAAAAGCTTAAAGGGTGATCCTCATCTTAAATCGAGATTCTCCTTAAGTAATTGAGGGAAGGAAGATTTGGGAAAGACTCAATTTCCTATAGTAAGTGAGTAATTTAATTAAAAGACTAATATGCCTTCTTTGATACCCAAATAGGGAATATGGAGTTAACTCACCTCAAATTTGAGTCAATTAGGGTGCAATCCAACTCAAGGTGATCTAACCCAATAAAATGGCAAGGTCTACCATAATAATATTCTTAAATTAAAAATGATTAAATATACAATGTAATAAAAATAGGATTTCTACTTAACTAAATTGAGTTGTTTCACCTTGTCGCAGACTCAGCTCTAGGTGTGAGTCACCTAGTTAGAAGGATAGTGACTCAACAACCTAACAATGGAAGTTCATTAATGTACTAAGTAGACGCTACTCAATTTGAAGTCGAGCTGATACCATAAGAAATAAAGCTACCTCATTAATGGAAGAGGATTCAATGGTCGAGGATGAGAATCCCCTAGAACAGGGTCCCAACTGGGTTGAACTAGTCGACGACTGAGTGAAACCGATCCTATTACAATCTCTTCTTTCCTCCTCCTCTTTCCTTCCTTTCTTCTCTTCCTTCCTCTCTAACTTTCTCTTTCTTTCTCCCATGTTTCTTTGAGATGTTTAATAATAGCCGATTATCAAACCAGACTTGCAAGACAGTTTGACTCAGTGAGTTGATCCATCAAAACTCGACAATGAGTTAAGCCCTCAATACGTTTGTATTACAACTCCCTTCTTGATCCCTTCCATTTCCTTTTCCTTTCCTTCTTCCTCCTTTGCTTCTCTACTGCCAGTGCCCAACAACTGGACTCGATACGACACGACTCGAAACTCAACCAAGTCACGTCTTGACTCAATGCCGCAATGGAGGATGGCGCATGACCTCTCTCTCTCTCTTATAATTTTTTGTTGTTCTTTCCTTCCTTCTCCTTCCCTTCTTCCTCTCTTCTTCCTCTCACTTTTCAACCAGAAAGAAACTAGTTGTTCTGCAATCACCGCGACTCGAATCAAGTCGACTCATCCTAATGCGACACCAAAATGACACTCTTTCTCTCTTACTTCTTTCCTTTTCATTTTCGAAAAGGGTTGCCCTAAAAGGCAGCCTTTAATAGGCTCTACTATTCTCATTCTAGATAGTTCGAATGTAACTAATCGGGGATTAGTTGCCGAGATGCGCAAAACCAGTGCACCAAAGTTGATTTTTATTAGTGTTCTTCTTAGTTGATCACGTTCGGATTTGGATGTGTTGACCCGATCAGTTTACATATGTGTTTCTGTTTATATGGCCCACATGATGCACGTTCTGGATCAGAGACCGAAGTTTAAATTTTGATGGTGCGGTTTTTCAGGCAATTGGAGAAGATGACTCCTCCAATGGCCACTTGGGTATGGATGGATCATCTCTCGATCCAACAATTGATGATGGCCTAGATGGGACCATTGGTCATTGTGGGACCCATATTTTGGATGAGCGACTATCATTCCTTGGTGAGTTCCAAGTTTACGGCGGCTCTTGCGAGGTGATAGAACCCTAACAAAACGGAGAGAATGGAGGGCTGAGATGTTCCTGCAAGAAGGGCAGAGATTGAGAGAATCCCGCATGCGGTTAGCCAGCCTGACAGCAAAAAGGCAGAACGGCTTCCATTTTTAGAAATTTCCTCCGTATACAATAGCCCTTTTACATCTGGATTTGTGCCCACATGCATGCACAACTTTGTGTGAAACGACCTCAGTTTTGGTTGAGGACGCGCCCTAAACATGATGGATGGTCCAGATCATCCTAGATGGCCATGATGGTGGACCACAACGGTCACACACGTACGTTGTCCGTTTAAATCGAGAGAGAAATCTCTCTTTTTTATAGGTCTTTTGGGTCAAACCCGGTTTGACCCGAGGTGGTGATCCACTACACTGCGGGTGTGTTCTAATCGTGCACACGCACTCTTGTGTGGGGTCCACCGTGATGAATCTAACAAATTTAATTCGTCCATTCATCTCGTCAGCTCGTATTATGGCCCAGTCAAAAGAATGAAGCAGATTCATGACTTAAGTGAGCCATATCATCTAAATTATGGCCATTAAGTGCCAACCACCATTGATTCGTGATGATCGGTAGTCCACTCCCACGATCAGGACTGCTCATTTAACTAGTGAGCCAACTAGGGCCATTATTTACTTTAAGTTTATGTTATCTTGCATGGATAAGCCACACAATGTTTACCTTTTTGGGTTTTATTACTGATTTCTATTGATTGGATGTTCAAGTCGCCTCTAGATCTGAAATAAAGGTTTCCTATAGATTCCTAATCAACTTTAGAGAGAATTTAATGGTTGATTAAGCGTTGATTAGTTAGTTTGTATGGTTTGATAACTAAGGGGTTGAGAACAAAATAGACAGAAGATCTTATGATCTAGAGCTTTAATGTTTACAATGAGTGGTTTGATTTATTTATCAAGAAGATTAAAACTCCAAAAGTAGGTCCATCTAGTGGTGTGATGGTCCATCTCAAAAACCGACGGATGTATGCACTAATTTATGGTTGCAATCACTTCCAACTGTTAGATTTAGGCCACAATGTGTGAATGTTCACACAAAATAGGTTTGCGGTTACACTAAATTAGGTTCTCATAGTAACACCTGAGTACTGAAAAGTACGGGGTGCTACACCGAGCTTTTGGCATGTCTACATCAGCAAGAACGGGGAGGAAGTTAGCGACAAATTTACAAACTTCCTAAGTCCCAAGGTCGTCCAGAATTCATACCTGTGAGCTGGAATCAATGCCCGACTTAAGCAGAAGCTCGAGCTAGAGCAGATTTCTCCAAGATCTCTCCTCGGCCTCTATCGACCTTGCTCCTTTGATTCAAGTAAGAGATTCAACCCCAAGTGCAGAAGGAAACTTGGGAATGACTGCGAAAAAGAGGCACGCGCAAACGACTTAGAATGTTGAAGCCAACCAAGTTAAAAACAAAGAAAAAGAACTAAGTTCAGACAAAACTGACCTAAATTAGAGAAAGCAGTGGGGACCCAACTACGGGGTATGGTCATTCCCAGCACTTCCCAACTCCCCAAAGCCCAGAACCATTTGTCCTTCCAATTTTTGTTGGAGGTCGGGACGTCCGTGACCATACCTCTCTTAGTCCCCCTCCAAGAAGAGAAGTAGTATCAGCCATCATGGGGAGGGCTGGACTTCACTTTGTATAAGTGGAGAAACTCACTTATGGTATGGTCAGGCTGTTCAAGCTTGGACTAAAGGACGTAGCAGTCGACCAATGCTCTCCACGCATTGGAAATCAGCTGCCTCGGAACCAATTCCAGATGCGCGAGCACTTACCTTACTATCTTTTGCAGAGGGAGACTCATGCTGCACTAAAGGGCGACCTAAAAAATGGCTACTACTCCCTCAGGAGGATTGTTGGGAAGCTCACTTGGTGAGGGATCGCAGAGTACCACGGAGTCAGGTATGTAGTATTCCAACCTAATCCTAACTAAGTCAGCCTCCCTAAGAATGGATCCCACGGGACCTTTCTCCACGTCCTTGCCCTCCTTGTCAGAGGATCCGCCCAATCCTTTATCTTTGGGTAAGTCATCCTGTGTCCCAACGGCCATTCTACCAAGGACCTCTCTAGCACCAGTGACGATTGTGACACCCTAAATTCGGTGTCGTACATCATCATCAACGACGATGGCGGATTCGACATGGGGCAGAGATCACTCGCCCCACTATCAACGCTGGAGGCCTCTTCCAGGGAACTTGGTGTTTCTGGTATGGTAGATAGTCAAAAAACATCAGAAATTGATAAAAAAGAAGAAAGGAAAGGAGGGAGGGGGTGAGATGAGGAGCAGAGCTCACCGGAGGGGGAATGTTGTTGGTAGTTTCAACAGAAGTGGATCGCCGAAAATCGCCTCTGCACACCGGAAGCAAGAGAGAAGTGAAGGAGAATAGAAGTAAATAAGTCGGCTCGAGGCATTAGGGTTTCCCTTATATAGGGAACCAAAGTGGATGAGCATTCAATGCCTTCATTAATGTGCAATCGTACGACGCCGCCTCAACTACCACGTTTCGACTTGTGGCACATCCCCGCTTGCCGCCCGACTCCACTATTGAGGAACGGCCACACATCACCCCCTCATTCGTCCGGCATAAAAAGGCAGCCTAACAGGTCATGTGGCCTTGAGCCACGGTATGCCACCTCGACTGTGCCTACCATGATTGCTGATATGCCTTAATTCTCATGCTTGCTGCCTTACTCAACATTAATGGCAGAACAGTTTGACCTGATTGCATCTGACCTACTTTTCAGTTCTATTTTACCAACTTGAAAGTAGGGGGGGCTTACTGTTATGGAAAAAATGGACCGACCTATAAAAGCAGGTCATGTTGAGACCTGACATGTCTCGATAGCTAAAAGAGGCAAGAAACCCAACGCCTATCTAAGGAGACAGGTTAAGAAGACAAAGGTCATCCTAAAGGTCGGCACGAGCAAGGTTGTCCCAAAGGTCGACACGACCCAGAATGGATTCTCCAGGGAAGACAATGAAGAAGTTAAAGGCTACAGAAATTGGAGATCATAAGGACATCACAAGGACCTTTGACCGGTTTAGTCAGTGGATGATGCCGACCATCTTATAGCTCAGTCGAGATATCCTTCAGCATTGTGATTTCCACCAACCAACCTTAATTGAAGCTCAGACGACAATGCCCCAGTCTTCAAATGAAGACCGACCTAATATGAAGGAAGACCTATTCAATCTTTCCTCCAAGGATCGCGGAAACCAACTCGCGATCAGTTTAGGATTTTAAGATCCCCACCGAGGATCTCGAGAGATTTCCTATACGTTAGGAGTTCTAATCAAACTACAATATGCACCTACTAAACAGGGCGGATCCCTTTACGATATGATCTCCCCTCTACTATAAATAGGGAGACCCTTAATGGTGAAAGGTACACGCACACCATCTCTACCCTTATACAACTTCTACAAAGACCCGGATTCCTGACTTTAGCATCGGAGGGTCCCCTGTGTCAGCCAGGGTCTTCCTTGTTTGCTCTCTATGCAAGTATCCAAGGGTCCAAGAAGGGTTAACCAGAAATCAGCATCAACAACAATGTCACGTAAACTTGAATGAAAGGATAAAATAAATATCATCTTGATCCAAAACTTTTATGGCTCATTAATGTTCAATCACTAATGTTTCCTACGGTATGTGGTCCACCTGAGATTTGGATCTGTTTCATTTCTAGGCTTATACCCTAAGATTATTTGGAAAAACATATGGACAACATAGATATAGAACACATACATCAAGGTGTGCCTCATGGTAAAGGCCACACCGTCTTGGGTGAGGTGGAGGCGCACCTAATCCATTCACAGGATTTACGGGATTTGCTTGTCCCACTGCCACCCATAGCTAGTGCACCGATGGTGGTGGTGTGTAATACATGTTAGATCTTTTGCGGAATACTAATAGGATCCCCTGTGCATTGGATATGGAGATCAGAAGAGGGAGACACTTAGCTATTTACGTCACCATTACTGTGAAATCAGAATGTCGATGTCTTCCTTTCCTTACACCCTTTAGAGAAGTTATGATGGGACTGAGCTTCTATCGGTAGTGTAGGATTGGGGACCCAACTCTATTTTATACTAGTGAGGGCAGAGGAGTTTAAAACCTATTAAAACTCCTCTCCCTGAAAGGCTCCACACGAAATTGGCAATCCCAGTCCCTTTACAATACTATGTGCATATCACAGTGGTACCATACCACCCCTTACACGAATTCTGGATGTATCACAACTTAATGGGGCCCGCTGGTACACTCGATCACATTATCCAACCTTTAGAAAAATCTAGACCGTTGATCAATAAGGCCCACCTTATAGGCTTCTTATAATACATTAATACTAAGGGTGACAATGGGCTGAATTGCCCCAGAACTCTAACCCTAGCTTAGACCTTTGCCATGCGTTAGAAGTTTGGAGTGGGTGTGTGCTAACATGTTAACCAATAAAAAAGAAGAAGAAAAGGTTGGAGTGAGTTAAACTAAGGCTAGCTCCGAAAGAAAATAATGACGTGGCCTTATCTTACAAGGTCAGAGTGGGTTAGGGTAGGGTTAGCCATGTAAAAATAATAATGAGATGACCAAAGGTATAAATAGTTTGCCGAGCATGCTCATCAGTTCGTACGGAACTCATGTAAACTTTTTGATAACTCATCATACATCATGTGAGTCCAAAATATGAATGGTCCACGTGATGCAGCACCACATGAAACCCCTAGGGCCTAACTTTTACTTTGATCCAAAACTTTGGTCGGTCATGGAAAAAGAAAACAGTTTCCTCCCTTAATTTGCATCTCTATTTGCTATGGCCCACCAGAGTTTTCCACCAAGTGAAAATTGGTTTGTTGAGGTTTCATGGAATGCCACATCACATGGACCGTTCGGATTAGATGCTCATGACACGTGTGCAAAAGTGCACACATGCGAAAGTGTGCAAGTGAGCATTCCTCTAAATAGTCTAAATCTTCCTACTACAAGTTGTATGATAATGAACCACTTGATTATTAGACCAGACAAACAGGCTGAGCTAGGCATTTATCATTGGCCTTAGTTTGACCCAGCTCAAACATTGGCCCTAAATTTCTAGCTTACCATGTTTAGGGCCTCAAAATCTAGCTGTGTAGGCTGTACCTCTAATGCCTATGGGCACAAGGATGATACAGGGACGGGTCTAGGCCCTGCAATTCTTAGTGAGACTGAGGCTGACCCGGCCCTGGTCTGGGGCATGCTAATTTTGTCCGACCTTATGGCTCCGGACTCGGTTTCAGTACTGATCCCTCTAGCAGGGAGATTGGTATTAGTTCGAGTTGATGCAGAAATCTGGTTAGCCCCTTCTGGACCTGCTTACGACACAAGGAATGGACGAGGAAGACCTTGGTTAGAGTAGGGGACCATCTGATGCCCAAGTCAAGAAGGGATCTGGATTTAGTCGAGTATTGAAAGTGTAGGGCTAAAGATAGTGCGTACATTTCACCATTAAAGGTACCTCTATTTATAGCTTTAGGAGAGGTGGTGACGTAGAGGAGATCTCCCTATTTAGTAGGTACGTATTAGAGAGGGATTCGAATCTCGAACTAGTAGGAGGATCTTCCGACATCCTTAACAAAGATCTCAGGGTCCCGAGTGTATCGTAGATATCCTCTGAGATCTTTGGAGAAGACCTTGTTCAGATCTCTCTTAGACAAGATATGATTACCTGAGACTAACGGAGGCGTGCAATGGAAGGCCAAGGTGGCCTTGGCCGACCTGACCTGGGAGTGGTATGCCACTTTGAGTCAAACCGACTTGGGTTATACCGACCTGAGTCACATAGACTTGGGTTGCGTCGACCTGAACCATTAGGACCCGAGTCATGCCGACCTTGGTCATACCGACCTATACTATGCCGACCTGTCTCCTTAGTCGAGCGGAGGGACGGAATACTGCTGATGAACTCTGGAGATCTTTGAATAGTCAGAGGTAGTGCTCTTGTGGACATGTTCCTTGGTCACGAGCTCTGAGTATGAAGCGGGCTCTCGATGGGGCTTCTTGTCGTCACTTGCTTGGTTAAGCTAATAAGGTTCCGACCAGACCTTCTATGGGTCGATTCTTTTTTTCCCATAACAGTCCTACTTAGGAAAATCTCTATTGGCCCTACCATGATGTATGTGTTTCGTTCATTCATTTTACAAGCTCATTTTAAGGAATAATACAAATAACCAGGCAGAACCTCAAGTATACCACACCACAGGAAGTGGTGGGGACGGTGATGCTCACTGTTGAAACCTCCCTACGGCCTACCATGATGTTAATTTTCCATCAAACCGTTCACAGAGTCTCAAAAAACCTGGATGAAGGGAAAACAAAAACAAAATTCGGTTTGATCAAAAACTCCCGAGGCCCACAAGAAGATTTCAACTGTAGGCATTTAATCTCAACTGTTTTTTGTTGTGTGGTCTAATTGAGTTTTCTATCTGCATCGTTTTTGGAATGATACCCTAAAATGAGCTGGAAAAATGTATAGACGGCATGGATAAAGCATATACATCAGGCTGTGGGGCCCACAAAGCTCCCATCAGTACCGACCAATACCGAACTGGGTAGCTGCGGAGAGTCACTACCGAAACCGAATCCCATGGGCACCTACTTCAACGAATTTTTGAAAAAGACAAAATCTAAAAAAAAAAAAAAAACTAATCGTAAACCAGAATCGATTCTGTTCATACAAAGCTTAAACCGTACGATTGTTAGAATACATCGTGGGATATGCTGTATGATATGCTTGGGCTTTATTATTTCGATTTTAGGGACATATTTCAATGATCCAGACCTTTTATACGATGGGCCACACCTCAGATAGTGGATAAACAGAAACACTGCACTTGGACTCGAGAATCTATCTTTGATCTTTCTTTCTTTTTTTGAATATGTATAGCTTTATTAAACTATTTGAGTCATAAAAGGGTTCAATATTTATAACATGATATTTCTATTGTCCAACTCTCATCCACGATGAGGCCCACCATATAAACGGTTCAGATCATTGATAAGGGCGCTCATCCAACGGTCCTACGTGAATAACTTGGGATGGATTGTACCAAAACTCATGCAGGATATGAAAAATCCAATACCTGTCATTTTTCAGATCAGAAGTAAAGCTAGGTTCTGTTATTTTGTTCACGTCGGCAACCGTAAAACCCCAACTGGCTATTCCCGGTTACTATTGAACTGATAGATATCAGAGATTCAGAGGGAAACTGCCATTTGGAACCGCCGCATCCGTCAAACACAAGCGCACCACCCCTGCTGAAGAAGCACATGTGTGTGAGATCCGAGACGCTCATCAGCCAGGCCCATCTATTGAAATTCCCTGTTGTAAAAAGAAACTGGTTCTACTAATCCAGTAGGCGACACATAGATTCAATGTGGACCATCATTTCCTAATCCAGTTTCCTGTAACCTCCTTGATGGACGTCCCAGATTTTGCTCGGTTATGCCATACTAGCAGATATAGAGCACTTGTTCGTAGGTAGATCTGCGACTGTATGGAGCATATCACTCGAAGGTTGGATGGAATGTAGGGAACAGATTAGGTGACGCCGGCCCTGACCGTGGGGCCAACCGTCGTCTGTGGATTCGGGGTAGTTATCCTCTTGAGGAAGACGGTAATCGACCTCATCACGTTCATCCCTGCGTCAAAGTGCGATCGTAAATGGCTAATCGAAGGACATAAAATGGACGGTCAAGATAGACAATACTCCATGGCCGCATTAACAGGATCAGAATTATCTAATGAATCTGATGTCCGGTATACTTCTCATATATAGTGAGTCCCAAGATTTTGATGATTTAAGATTAGGTAGACATATGTTCCTCATAGTGTACGATATCAGTGTGGATGTGTATGGATTATCATGCTCCACCAGAGCATCAAATAATAACTCCTCGAGTATTAACGAAAACCTGCAAATCTTTCATCTTTTCCTACAGGGAAATTGACCGTACTTGCCTCGAAGTTTGGGTCAATTACCTCGGTCGCTACGACACTCCATATATATATATATATATATATATATATATATATATATATATATATTCCCTAAAGGGCCTTCTGACAGCTTTTGGAGTTTGTTTCGGACGAAAATGCCCTAACCTTGGTTCAGTAGTTGCACGGTTTTTTAGGCACTAAGAAGTTACGTAGTATTTAATGTCAGTAAAGTGATGTGTATGGAACTCTTTTTATGCGTAGGCAAGGACTAAACTTATAGGGCTCATATTGATGTATGTGTATAATCCATGTCGTCCATCCTTATTATTGTGTCATTTTAAGGCTAGGGCCCAAACATCAGCCTGATCCAGAGCTCGTGTGGGTCACATAATAGAAAATAATGGTGATAATGGAACCTGCTGTTGAAACTTTCCACGATCACTATGATGTTTGTTAGAAGTGGACATTGCCCAAGTTAGGACTTTTTGGGCTTACGCCTAGCTAACCGACAAGGTGGACGGAATGGATCTCCCCATTATTAGCCTCAGGCGGCATGGATTATTCACATACATCAATGTAGGCCCCACTAGATGGTTATTGCCAAGGCCTATCAAAATGAAGACTTTGGCCTGTATAGGAAGTGAACACGTTGCAAATTACAACTCATACAACATGACAACCACGACCCGTATAACATGGCAACTACGACCCATGCAAACCACGACTTAAATGGCCCCACATTGATGTATGTGAATAATCCATGCCGCCCATCCTTTTTGTTGTGTCATTTTAGGGGTAGGGTCAAATATTAACCACGACCATTTGTGGATGAAAACCATGAACTTGCAAACCACGAACCATGCAACATGACAACCACAAGGTGGATGGATCGGATCACTCCATTGTGGGCCTTAAGCTGTAGTACCAATGGTTTGGTAGAAAAGGAAGTGAACACGTTGCAAACTACGAACCATGCAACATGACAACCACAACCAATGTAACATGGCAATTATGACCCATGCAAACCACGACTCAAATGGGCGCACATCGATGTATGTGAATAATTCATGCTCCTTTTTGTTGTGTCATTTTAGGGGTAGGGTCAAATATCAACCACGACCCTTTGTGGATGAAAACCACGATCCATCGTACATGTGAACTACAACGCTTTGAATGGATCGTGGTTGTCATGTAGCAAGGGTTGTGGTTGTGAAGTTATATGGGTCGTGGTTGTCATGGGTTGTAGTTGCCAAGTTATATGGGTCATGGTTGCCATATTATATGAGTCATGATTGTCATGGGCCATAGTTGTTATGTTATATGGGTCATGCTTGTCATGTTTTATGGGTCGTGGTTATCATGGGTCGTAGTTACCATGTTATATGGGTTGTAGTTGTCATGTGGTGTGGGTCATGGTTGTCATGCCCTAAAACGTTTTCAATGGTAGGTTTTCAATTTCACTGCTTTCTATGGTGTGGTCCACATGAGCCCTTGATATGCCTCATTTTTGGCTCATTCCTTAAAATGATCTTTCGAAATGAATGGACGGCATGGATAAAACATATACATCAAAATGGGCCCAATAAGACCATTCATCTCTACATATATCAGGATGCGTAAGTCAAGTAACGTGACTTACTAAAATAGCCTTCCCAAGGTCTTGAGAATGTGGACTCCTTGAAGATTTGTACAGCTACTCGTAAGTCGAGTAAGCAGAAGCAGATTGGTTGGTGTACCACCGTGAATGTATGTGGTCTATCCACACTGTCCATCCATTTTTTCATCTTAGTTTAGCGATTGAACCCAAAATTTAATTATACCCAAAGATCAAGTGGACCTTACCATATGAAACAGTTGGAAAAATGATTTCCACCGTTGAAACCTTTTTAAGGCCTACAGTTATGTTTATTTCTCATCAATCTTGTTAATATGATCACAATGACATGGATGAAGGGAAAAGAAAATAAATATAAGCTTGATCCAACACTTTTGTGGAGAAAAACTACAATTCATTGTGCATGTGAACCATGACCCTTTAAATGGATCATGGTTGTCATGTAGTAAGGGTCATGGTTGTCATATTATATGGGTCGTGGTTGTCATCCGGGTCATTGTCACGGGTCATGGTTATCATGTTATATGGGTCGTGGTTGTCATATTATATATGTCATGTTGATATAGGTCGTGGTTATCATGTTATATAGGTCGTGGTTGTCATGTTATAAGGGTCGCAGTTGTCCTATTATATGGTTCGCATTTGTGTGGATTGCAATTGTCCTGTTATATTGGTTGCCATTATCTTGTTATATGGGTCGTGGTTGTCATGGGTCGTAGTTATTACGTTATATTGGTCGTGGTTATCATGTTATATGGGTAGCCGACAAGGTGGATGGATCGGATCACCCAATTGTGGGCCTTAAGCTATGGTACCAATGGTTTGGTAGAAAAGAAAGTGAACACGTTGCAAACCACGAACCATACAACATGACAACTACGACCCATATAACATGGCAACTACGACTGATGCAAACCACGACCCAAATGGGCCCACATTGATGTATGTGAATAATCCATGCTGCCCATCCATTTTGTTATGTCATTTTAGGGGTGGAGTCAATTATTAACCACGACCCTTTGTGGATGAAAAGCACGATCTATTGTGCATGTGAACCACGGCCCTTCAAATTGATCATGGTTGTCATGTAGCAAGGGTCGAGGTTGTCATGTTATATGGGTTGTAGTAGTCATGTTATATAGGTCGTTGTTGTCATGTTATATGGGTCATGGTCGAGTTGTAGTTGCCATGCTATATGGGTCGTAGTTGTCATGTTATATGGTCGTCATGGGTCATAGTTATGTGGGACCCACCATGATATATGTGTTGTATCCACACCGTCCAGCCATTTGGTGATATAAATTTAGGGTATGAACCAAATAACAAGTTAGATCCAAAGCTCGAGTGGACCCCACAACGGAAAACAATGGAGAGAGTGTCATCCACCATTCAAAATTTCCAAGGGCCACAAAAGTTTTCTATCAATCTGAAATTTGTGTTTTACCTTATTTCATGTCTGTCTTAACTTATGAATACGTTAGATCTCAGATAAACATCATAGTAGACCTTAGGAAGGTTTCAACAGTGGGCGTCACTCTTCCCATTGTTTTCTGTGGTGGGATCCACTACAGATTTGGATCTGACTCATTCTTTTTCTCGTGCCCTAAAATGATATCTCTAAATGGATGGATAGTGTGGACACAACACATACATTATGGTGGGTCCCACAGAACTTGGTGACGTGCAAGTGTCGTTGTTCAACCTTTTAGTATCTAATCCGACTCCATCTGGACTCCTCCAGCTATACATGAGTCCAAGGGACGCGGATTGCGTCCTACCCTCACCCGTCTCTAGCAACGAACGGGCAGTGTTGTGGGCGGGCCCACTGTGATATATCGGTTTATCGAAGCCGTCAATTCCTCCTTTCGGATCAATTTAAGGCATAAGCTAAAAAATGAGACAGATCCAACGCTCAACTGTACCATAGATGACTCTAGCATTTAATGCAATTGTTATTTAATGCTTTGTCATTTCATGCAACCAAGCTTATTATTTGGTGTGGTCCAATGCATATACCTTATAATAATTCGAGAGGAGGGATGGATGGCGTGGATAAACCAATACATCACAATGGGCCTGCTCATTGAACTGCCTGTTCGGGCTAGAGACGGGTGGGGGTGGGACGCAATCCATGTCCCTCCGACTCACGTCGGACACGGAAGTGGATTGGCTAGTGTACCACAAGCCAGCTCTTGCTAAATGCGGATTTTCCTGAAGTTCTTGCGCTGGGAAAGCAGGTGGGGCCCACTGGGATGTTTGTGAGAAATCCTCACTGTCCATCCGTTTTATGAGTTCATTTTAGGACATGAGACTTAGAATTAACTATATATAATGCTCAAGGAGGGGAAAAACGTGACAATTGAACGTCCACAGTTGAAATATTCGTGGGGCCACAGAAGTTTTGAATCATGCTAATACTTTTGTTTTCAGTTAATCCCAGTAGGAATGATGTTATTAATGGTATGGATGGCATGTAAACATCACTGTCAAATGCGGGGAAGTTTCAATGGTAAGAATTTTCCTAACTACCTTTTCCTTTAGTACGACCCACTCGAGTCTTGGATCCTGTTTAAGTTTGGTCTAATCGCCTAAAATTATCTCACAAAACGGATGGACGGAGTGGATTCCTAAAAATCATCACGGTGGGACCCACCTGCATTGCCAGTGCCGGAACTTCCCGCGAAAGGCTTCTGCATGAAATCCGCGTCACCCGCCCAGACGGTGGAAGCGGATTGCGTACTGAGTAACTCGGTACGGTAAGCATACTGAGTAAACTCTGTGGGCCCTTGTGTCATTCATACATTGTATCCACTCCGTCCATATCCTTTAACACATAATTTTATGGCTTTATCCCAAAAATGGAGTATATCCAATCCTCAAATGGACCACACCACCGAAAACTGTGTGAATTGAACATCTACCGTTGAAAAATTCTTGGGGACAACAGAGGTTTTAGATCAAGTTGATATTTGTGTTTTCTCTTCATCCATGTCCTTTTGATCTTATTAACAGGTTGGATGACAAATAAACATCACTAGGGGCCTTAGAAAATTTTCAACTGTTGAAATCAATACTTCCACTTTTTCCAGTGGTATGGCCCACTTGAGCTTTGTATATGTATCAAGTTTGGGTTGAACCCATAAAATGATCTGGAAAAATGAATGGACGGCGTGGATGAACCACATGCATTCGCGGTGGGCCCAATTGAGTTTACTCAGTACGATAAGAGCGTACTGAGTAACTCAGTACGCAATTCGATTTCCCGGACGGTTGGATCTGTGATACGTGTCGTGCTGGTTGAGGGTTCGAGTACCCATAGGTGGTGAAATCCCACCATGGCATGAGTGTGTGTGTAAAAAAAAAAAGATACGTGTCTTTCCAGGACGAGCACTAACGCTCTAGGTACATGTCTTGCTAGGACAAGCATTGACGCTCCTCGAGCTGCGAGTTGTACAAACCGTTCAAAGTAGATCAAAGTTACATGGCCCCACTGATGTATTTATTATATCTACACCGTTCATCTATTTTTGGAGATGATTTTAGACCACTATCCAAAAAATTAATAATATCCAAAGATCATCTGAACCACACCACAAATAGCAGCAGAGATAATGATTTTCACCGTTAAACAATTCGTAGGGCACACTATATCGTTTATTTTGCATCCAATCTGTTCATAAGGTCATAGAGACCTGAATGAAGTGGAAAAATAAATTTCATATTAATCCAAAACTTATGTGACCCCAAAAAGGGTTTCAATGGTAGACGCTCAATCCCCCATTATTTTTTGCAGTGTGGTCCACTTGATAGTTATATCTGTCTTATTTTTCATCTCACGCCTTAAGACGAGCTCGCCAAATGGATGGACGGTTTGGATATAACACAAACCTCATGATCAGACCCACAAAACTTACTAACATCAATATAACTACCATATAACTGTGACGTACAACAACAATCCGCTTCCATCAGACACAGGTTTCCTGCAAAAGAAGTTGGTGGGGCGAGATGTTTATGAAAAATCCACCACGTTCCTACGACCGCGACCCATATAACACAACTGCGACCCAAATAACAGGATAACTGCGACCGCGACCCATATAACAAGATAACTGCAACCTGCGATCAATACAACCGCGAACCATATAACAGGATAACTAAGACCCATATAACAGGACAACTGCGACCCATATAACAAAACAACTGCAATCCATACAACTACGACCCATATAGCATGACAACAACGACCTATGACGACCACGACCCGAGTGACATCCACGACCCATATAACATGACAAAAATGACTTATATAACATGACAACTACGACCCATATAACATGATAACCTCGACCCTTACTACATGATAACCACGATCCAGTTGAAGGGTCGTGGTTCACATACACAATAGATCGTGGTTTTCATCCACAAAGGGTCGTGGTTAATAATTGACTCCACCCTTAAAATGACACAACAAAATGAATGAGTGGCATGGATTATTCACATACATCAATGTGGACCCATTTGGGTCGTGGTTTGCATGAGTCGTAGTTGCCATGTTATATGGTTCGTGGTTGTCATGTTGTATGGTTCGTGGTTTGCAACGTGTTCACTTCCTTTTCTACTAAACCATTGGTACCATAGCTTAAGGCCCACAATGGGGTGATCCGATCCATCCACCTTGTCGGCCATATAATAAGATGACGGCGACCCATATAACATGATAACCATGACCCATGACAATGACCCCGATAACAACCACGACCCATATAATATGACAACCACGACCCTTACTATATGACAACCACGATCCATTTGAAGGGTCGTGGTTCACATGCATAATGAATCGTGCTTTTAACATAATTGATGAGAAATAAACATAACTGTGGGCCCTAAAAAGGTTTCAACGGTGGAAATCATTATTCCAACTGTTTCATATGGTAAGGTCCACTTGATCTTTAGGTATGATTAAATTTGGGTTCAACCGCTAAACTAAGATGGAAAAATGGATGGACGGCGTGGATAGACCACATACATTCATGGTGGTAGCCAATCCGCTTCCATTTCCAACGTAGATTAGAAGTAACTCGACGTACTGTAAGTGCTATAATTTATATCCCTATCGGTTGTCAAATTTATGGTGCCAAAATCACTGTTATATAACTTGCATAAGTGAAGCTCTCTCAAAGATCAACATTCATGAACAAGCAAAGCTCACAACAAGCAAAGCTCACAAGTACAAAGATTCACTCAAAGATCAACCTTGACTGCAAGTATTGCTCACAAGACATGACTCAAGAATGCAAGACTTCAAGAAGAGTACAAGGCAGTTCGTAAAGAACTCAAGACACTTTCAAGGTTGAGCTACATCAAGATTTCAAGATTGAACTACATCAAGACTTCAAGGCTTAAACTTCAAGGTCACTTGTTCCTAATGTTTCAATGTCCTTACTTCATGTTGAGGTTTGATTGACCTTAGGTTGACCTTAGAAGTAGGCCATTTTGGATACATAAGTCATATGTTTATGTTACAGGAGTTTGGGCAGTTCGTGGACTTGTCCTAGGCTTTCTTTGACTAGTCTTAGCTTTGCTTCGACCAGTCCAAGAAATTCCTCGATCAGTCGTGAGTTTGTTACAAAAGTCGGATATTTTCTGTTAGGCTTCGACTTGTCCAGGAATCTGTTCAACCAGTCGAATGAACAGTGTCGACTGCATCTTCGACCAGTCGAAAGTCTTCGACTCAAAGTCCAGCGATTAATTATAGGGTCTTCGACCAGTCAAAGGAGAACTTTGACCAGTCGAAGGAGACCTTCGACCAGCCGTAGAATGGTCAAACTTATCGCACCCGATTTTTTTCAAATCTGTTACTTCTTTGACTGGTCGAAGAGCTCCCTAGACCAGTCGAAGACGCGATCTGCTCACCTATAAATAGAGCACGAATCTCAGAAGAATTCAAGAAATTAATTAAGCTATTCAAGTCAATCTTTGTCAAACTTCTGAGAGATAATTATGTACTCCATCTAAGCTAAGTGTGCTTATTTAATACTCTCTTTCTTTAGCTTTATTTAATTGATTTTGTTTCTGCTATTCCAATCTAATTTGATAAGAGGAATTGTTATTCCCTTTCTTTGGAATCAAAATCAATTAAGGCAAGCCCTATTTGGTTTAATTTAAAATCTATTAGAACTAGAACCATTGTAATTGAGTACTGGACATTGAACTTGGACATTCAAGCATTTACTCTGACTTGGTTCTATTGGGCTGCTACTATGAAGGAGATAATCAGGTATTTTACATTTAATTGTAAATTCCTTTCTGTTTTGGTTTCTTTCAAGATTTGCTAGAAAAATCTTGTTGTATTGGTTATATGAGGAGAGCTAGGAAAACTCAGAAGTAGGGTTTTTTAATTGTATAAGCCCACAGACAAAGACACAATTGTAAAGGTTTTGGGTGAACCTCTGAAAACCTATTTTGTTAGTGAACACTAATATCCCCTGTGTGAGGATATTAGGAGTGGAGTAGCATTCTGTGTGGTTGTTGTTTAACAGTTGGTGAACACACAAGCGAACCACTATAATCCCTTGTGTTGTGGTTGAATGATTTATATTTCTAATCTTTAATTATTTATTTGTGGGATGTATATATGGTGGTGAATGTTGTAATCATTTAATTCAAGCATTGTGGGAATTTTGTAATAGTTTAGAATTTATTTTCTGTTATTCCTTTATCAGCTTGAAATTCAATTTCCTTTAAAGTTGTTCCAGCAAGGTTGCCCTGCCATTTTTATGGTGTATGGCTGTCCCTAGAACAATACATTTGTGATTATAATTTATTTCAGTACAGTTTGTGTTTATTTCTGTATTCCTCTTCGGTTTGAGATTTGATACAAAGATCTTTCTAGAAATAAGGTTGTCCTATCATAAACTCTGGTTTTTGGTGTAAGGTTGTCCTTAGAACAACATTTGTATCAACCTCTCAAGATCTAAATTTTAAGGTTATTTTACTTTCCTGCATTGTAATTTATTTTGGCTATCATATTCCTTTTAATTCCGCTGTTATAAGTTTTATTTGGCATTGTCCTATTCACCCCCCTCCCCCCTCTTTAGGACATATAGCTAGGCCTTTTCAAGTGGTATCAGAGCGTAATAGCTCGTTCTTATTGCTTTTCATTTGGATTATTTCCTGAGCTAACGATCTAAGCTATATAAAAAGATGTCAAATTTTGATAGCCTTTCAGTCACTAGGCCTCCACCATTTGATGGCTCCAACTATTCCTATTGGAAACCCAGAATGAGGATCTTCCTAAAATCAATGGATGACAGTGTGTGACGAGCCACAGTGACCGAATGGAACCCTCCTACACTTGAAGTAACTGAATCCGACGGTTCAAAAACTATGTCTGTACCTGCTTATTATTTATGGACCACCCTTCAGAAAAGTGAGTATAGTGCCAATGTTAAAGCACTAAATGCAATCACTTGCGCACGATCACCGGATGAGTTTAAAAGAATCATTTCATGTGATAATGCAAACACTACAAGAAAAAGGGGCTTTAGCCTCAGTTCAAAACTGTGGCTAAAAAGGTTAAAAACTGAAGCTAAAGCCTTTAGCCTCAGTTATCCAAACCGAGGTTGAAACCCCCGTGGCTAAAGGCTTTAGCCTAAGTTTTAGCAACCAAGGCTAAAATGACTTTTATAGCCTCGGTTCTTCAAGTGAGGCTAAAAGAACCTTTTTAGCTTCGGTTTTCTCGAAATAAGGCTAAATCAAAATTTTAGCCTCCATTGTTTCCAACTGAGACTAAATCTAAATTTTAGCCTCAGTTGCCTCCAATTGAAGCTAAATCCATTTTTAACCTCGGTTCTCAAAAACTGAGGCTAAAGCCTTTAACCACGGGAATTGTAGTCTCAGTTTAGGTAATTGAGGCAAAACTGAGACTAAAGATAGATTTAGCCTTTATTGGCATCAATTGAGGCTAAATTCAATTTTTAACATCATTTATCAATAACCGAGGCTAAATCTAGTTTCTATCAACAAAAGCTAACAATATTATAATCAACCAATGATTGAACTGTACATGTTTCACCCATTTAACATCCATCAAGACAACAATCAGCACAACACCAACAAAACAATCAATCGTATATTTAAAGTTTTTAAAACAAACACACTGCCGATTGCTGTTGCTACTGTACATCCGGATTTTTGTCATTCTTCTTCTTCTTACTGGCTTCATTGAGAGAATTTTTCCTTGGTTGTGTTTTTTTTTTTGGGAATTGCACATATATACGGAGTGTTGCCCGAGACTCGTGGTCGTCTTCTCCTTAGTCGTATGCTTAGAAAGCTTGGAAACTCTCCATATCAAATTCTCGATAGTTTGGAGGCGGTGTTTCGAGGGGTAGCAAAGATTCACTCCAACGACTACGTACAGTGTGTCTGTGGGAGCTACCTAAGCTGGAGAGTATTTGTGGTGAGGTGTGCTTGGCATTGGAGAAACTGAGAGTGAGTGGATGTCCGAAGCTAAATAATCTTCCTCTTCAAGTTCCCTATGACAATGCTGCTGCTTCTACCACCACTGTTGATGGGGGTTCTCTAAAGGTGGAAGGCGATTGGGTGTGGTGGACTAGCCTCAAGTTGGAAGGAGATAACATCAAGGACCATGTCCACTTCAAAGAACGGCGCCCTTTCATTAGGCGTTGATGATTCTTCTTTACACTAGAATGGGTCCTCTCTCTCATTTGTGTGTAGACGTGTTTGTTAGCTTTTGACCATAAAGCTGCTGATGTGAAAGTCCATCTTTCTATATTGAAGAGCATTCAACTGTCATAGAAGAAAGGAGTATTGGTAAAAAGTTATAAAACATACAGAACCATTTGAAATTGAAGAATAACTACAGAGTCAACAGTAAAATAGATACCGAAGCAAGAAAATCATGAATGTGGGATTCCTTCATAGCATCTGTTGCATTTTAATATTCAATAGTAATTATCAACAGAAGTAACTGAGCATTGTAGCTTAACAACCGACAGTAAACATGCCCAGTAAGAAATCTAGATATTACAGAAAGAAACTAACCATTCTTATGTTTCCTGGTGAGATGCACCCATTCTTATTTGGCTCCAATAGTGCAAATTGCTCTTTCATATAAAAAAGCAGACTTGGTTTAAATGTGTATAAAAAATTTGTATAACGAAATGAAATCTAAGTATGTAACAAAATCAGTGAACTAAGACAGTTTCTTTGTAGTCATCAGATTCGGTTTAAATGTGTATAAAAAATTTAAAAAGAAGAATAAGAAGGAGAAGAAGGTGATGCAGTAATGCAAACTTGAAGAACCAGAAACGAGAACAAGGCCTCAAATTTGAAAGAAGGATTATGCTTCAAAAGAACCTAATTACAATTTTACGTACTAAATGTTTCCCCCACCCACCTCCAATCTATGTATAAAGAACTTTGTTTTTTTCAAACAATACCCATCCCGGGCATAAGCTGCACATCTGTGCTAAACACATTGAAATAGCTGGTAGGGTAAAATCTAAGTTCATGGTCTTGTTCATTTACAAGCACCATCCACATTCTAACTACGTAGTTCTAGGCAAATTCCTATTTAACAAGAAACATTTTTTTCTATATGTACGCATGTATAATCTCACATCACGCAACAAATGGCTAGGACAAGGTTATGGAGATGATGATTGTATCTTCGAGTTTTGACAATAACATATAACCCATACAGATATGTTTGCATTTGGATTCTCAAGGTTTGTAGTGTCTAACACAGAGTCTCCATGTCAGCCACCTACAAGTAGAACATTCAGTAACTACCTGGATGCGAGTTTGTACATGAATTGAGATTCAGGTCGTTAAGCTCTGGGCAATTCAGATAAAGGGCCTGCAATGCACAAATCAATAGTGCCAATCCCTGAAAGAAATCAATGCTGAATGGAAAACAAACTACATCAAGAATTTACCAAAACAACAAAAAGAGAGAGAGAAAGAGAGAGAGAGAGAGAGAGAGAGAGAGAGAGAGAGAGAGAGAGAGAGAGCAGGGAAGGATGAGCAGAGATAGTTTCTAACAGGAGATCAGAGTCCATTGTACTACTAATAGCTAAGAAGCAATTGCGCCAAATAAGAAAAATGGCCAACTCACACCACCTGTTTATAAGAAGTGCTCTCCTAAGGATTCCAATTGCAGAACAAGAAATAGTAGCATTTCAGCTTGATCCATGTAGCAGAACTGGCTACTTAAGAAAACAACATGGATTTTCTCCCCTGTTCCCTATTTTTATATGTTAGGCATTTCATGTCCAGTCCATTTAAATCAAATGCAATTGTTACCCTGACCTAATTTTGCAGCTATATTATTAAAGGCCGTGTATGTTATTTAACCATGTGTGATCGTTCTTATCCGAAGAAACTTGCTTTTCAATACCTAGAAGACCTCAAAAACGAATTTGAGAAAGTCAATGGGAGACAAATAGAAACTGCTGCCAGGCCCTATGCTTTTATTAAATTTAGTATGTCTTCTACACCTATTGTTCTATTTGTCTTCTATACATCTTGTCCTATTTCATACATGCATTACTTAATATTAGATCAATCTTTGTTCTAATTCCTTGTTGTTTCTTTTGCTGGATTGCTGATTTTTCTTTTTCTTTTTTCTTTTTGTTTTAAAGATACATTCATACTGAAAACTTGGTTGTACCATAGCTTGTGATACTGATTGACTATCTTGCCATTTCTCCGAGTAGTGTTTGAAAGTAAATCTTTGCAAAGACATCAAGAAATACAATGTCGAAGCTTTGCATTTGGATTTTACAATCATGCCAAATTTCAATCATCATCTTGATGTAGATGAAATCAATAAAAACTAGGATGAATTAAGCAAGTTTGAGGTCTTGATGTTTTTAATGATAGTTCTCAGCATTCAGCGAGAAATACATACCCACAATAGTCACACATATTGTGACAATTATGAGAATAAGGCTAGCCCTCTCAATTTTGAACAGGAGTCAGCCTGGCCAGACAGAGTAAAAATTTTGAATAGATCCATTGACCCACTCAAAATCCAAGCCAAAGACAACCCTAGGCCTGGCCTGTTGACAGCCCTATCAGTATAATTCACTAAGACTTTTTTCCAACTTCCAACACAGTCCGGTTTTGGAACATGAATTACTCAGCGACTTGTTTCTTTGACCACTAAAACACTTTCTTTTACCATCGCCCACCAAAACCAACTTTCAATTGAAAAAAATGTCAGAGGTTGGTGGCTAGGATCTTTCATCTAGAAGATTTTTAGGGATGGACTATCCACTGTAGGGTTAATTAGATCAGTGGCACAAAACCTTGGGCAGGCCTCAAGGTTTTGTTCCCTTGGTGTGTCCCATGAGAGTTTCTAATCATTTAGATCGTTTGTATGTGCGGTTAGAATAATGTTTCTCACCTTATGGATGGAGTGGATTTACACAAAAAAAAAAAATAATAATACGGTGATCCCCACAGAGATTGGATGTTTTACGGAGCTGCGTAAAACAGGTGTGGTGGACGATTCTGGTACTTTCTTTCCCACCGTCCTCCATCCATTTTCTTCAATATCAGCCGCCCATCTCCACTTACCCTCTCATCTCTGCCACGTGTCGAGTACATCTGGCTTTCCACTTCCTTTCCAGCAAAAGGCAGAAGCCTCTCTGTCTCTCGTTCTTAGCTGCTTCTGCAGGCCTCCGAATGAAAGATGTTGTTTTTTACCCGGATTGTCCTACTCTACCCACGTTTTTTCTCATGAATCAAAAGTACCCATTCTCCAAAATTTTCAAAAGGCACTTGCCAGAGTGCCTCAATAGGGCCTTTCCTTTGCCTTTCAATACAGTGGAGATGGTTGAAATGAAAAAGAAAGAAAAAAAATAAATAAAATCAAAACTCCAAACAATGAGATCTGAAAGGAAAATAGATCTATAATTTTCCATTGCATCATCAGAAAAGCTACTGATATGCTAGATCGCCTTCCATACTAACCAAACAGTACATCTCCTCTACTCCATTTCAGTAAAAAGACAATAGAACAAAATTGATAACCATAATATGACAGGAAGCAAATCATGTATAGAGGTGGGAAAGCATCTATTTCAAAATTATAGCAAGTACAAGCAGCTAGGAAGCAGATCTGCTAGAAAGATGGGTGATGATTTTTTAAGGAGAGGTCTTAGCAAAAAAATTTCAAAAAAATCAGTTCATGTGTGAAGTAAGCCTAGTAATATTATATTTCCTATAAATTGAATAAAGAGAAACCGAAAGTAGTCTAATGTGAACTGAGAAGAAGCACATGACATTTGAGACTAACATGAATACTAGTGCCTCAAATAATGCATTAGGCACATGATAATCCAAAATAAGATGGAAACTAGTACATCAAACAACAAACCTTCTATCTGTGAGTTTATTGCAACCTATGAGAGAGCACCCTAATCTAGTTATGAAGCAGTTTGATAGAATGACTTTTGAACAGAAAGTTGGTGAGATGGACTCCTTGAGAAATGCCACCAGAAAGAAAAATAATAATTCAGCAGGGTGGGTGGCATTCGACGATAACAATGACGAGAACTTCCATCCAAATCTCTTCTAGTTATTTGGGTAGTTGGGAAGAAGTCCAACAAAAAAATCAGACTTTCTTCTTCTTAATGGCTAGGATCTGGACACAGTGATTTTCCAGCTAGGTGGGTCAGGTGATCCAGCTATGAATTGAGCACTTGGGAACAAGTCCAACAAAAAATCAAACTTCTTCATAACTAGATTAGGGTGTGTTTGGTTGCAACTTTTTGTTCAAAAGTAATTCTATCACAGTTATGTGTTAAAAAAAAAAAAAAAACACTGTTAAATGTTATGGCCCATTCAAAATTCACAAATGAAAACCCATAAACATTAGAAATGAATCTCAATAGACAAAGAACATATCAAGCTTAACCTTCTCCACTACTACAGTTTAGAACAAGAGAAAAATAGGACATGGTAATATGTAACAGTTGAATGTTATGGCCCTGTCATGCCCCAAACAGATGTTGATTTATGACTGTATCGAAATTATCAATGCATAGTAATGTATTACAAATGCCTGATATTACATAAATCAATGATAAATCTCTAATTTCTAAATATATAAACCTAAATTACAACTTAAATCAATAGGAATCGGATCAAAATTCAACAAAATCTATCAAATCAAGAGACATAAGTTGGATTCAATCGAAAACAGCAGATTAAGCACTAAAAATCGACAAAAAAAAAAAAGAAAAATCAAACCCTTAAGTGGAAAAAAATTGGAGAAAAGGGGGGGAAGCTCACCTGATTGAAAGTTAAAACCCTTCCTCTGTCCTCAAATAATGCAAACTGCAAATCAGAGTACCTGCTCCAAACGAATAACCAAATTGAGACAAAATCGAAACAGAAGGCACCATGTATCATCATCTCAAAATAAAAATAAAAAAAGCAAAGCTTCAGACAATTGGATCCGAAAGCAAAACAGATCCATAAAAAATAATCGGATCAAAATCCATCGAAATCTATCAAAATCGAGAGACAAGAGCTGGATTCAAATCAAAACAGATCAAGCACCAAAAATCGAGAAATAAAATAAAATAAACCCTAAGTGGAAAAAATTGGAAAAAAGCTCATCATCTTTTAAGGATCTAATGATTGGAGAGAGAGAGAGAGAGAGAGAGAGAGAGAGAGAGAGAGAGAGAGATCGTAGATCTAATGATCCGACGATTGCAAGGGTTCGAAGGATATGGTAGAGCCTGGACGTGGATTTTGCAGGCTTCCTTTAGAGATCGAAAGCTCATGGAAGAGATGGAGAGGCGTTTCCTTTGGAGATGGAAATCTCGAAGAAGAGAAGATGGAGAGGCGATGAAAGCGGATTGCGTCCCATCTTGCTTTCCTGAGTGCCACCACTATTCGGCGAGAGAGATTAATCGATTGAAATCTCAAACCAGAAACAGAAGGGATTTCAAGGCATAGATAGTGAAATCAAATTCGATTCTGATTTTGAATTTCAGTTTTTTGTAAAATCGTTAAAGAGAAAAGAATCGAGCTTAACTGATTTGGATCTGGATCTAAATGATAAGGAGATCTTCGAGCAGCTCTCCTTCTTCCAATCGAGAGAGAGAGAGAGAGAGAGTATGGATCGAAAAGGTTCTACCCGATCAAGATGAAAGAGATTCGACCTTCTTCAACAAACATCTTCTCCCCAACCCAGAGAGACAGAGAGCGCGAGTGCATGGATCGGAGCAGAGAATAGGAAATGACGTTTTAGGGTTTTTTTTATAGGTAGGCGAAGGTAGCTTGAGATGGAAGTCGATTACGTGGTGAGGCCCACCGTGATTTATGTATCTGATCCGCTCCGTCCAGCAGGTTGGACAAACCATGATGATCACTTGATATGAAAAACAGGTTGATCCACATATATATCTGGCTACTGGCACCAACGGACAGCAACCGATGGAATAACTTAATGTAATGTCCTGGCCCACCTAATGATGGGATGGGCTTGATTTTCCTACCAGGTTATTTTCATTGTATGGATCACATTTTCCACGGATATGATATTCTACATATGTGAGATAGTTGGGTAAAAGAACAGGCATGTCATAATAGCCATTGTATCTTATAAATGTCTGGTTGGACCATTGATTGGATGGTTAGGATCATCCCATCATTGTTATTTTTTATCAATAGATCTTAAATAGTTGGTTGAACATACTGGACGGTCCAGATTGAGATTAAATTTATAACATTTACAATAAAAATTATTTACATTGTAATACACTGCAAATTAGTTGCATGGTTTCACTCTCCGTGGTCAAGTGTTATCGGGTAACACCTAAGTAGGTGTTTCCCCTACTGCAGGATCTACCTTGATATTTTTTTTTGTATATCCATACTGTCCATCCATTTTTCCCACCCATTTTATTGTTTATTTATAAAAATTAAGCATATACAAATCTTATGTGGACCACAAAATAGGAAGCAGTGTTGATTGAACGTTCACCGTTAAAAACTTTCCAAGGCCCACGATAAGTATATCCATAATTTTTTCCAAAATAGCCTCGGTTCCTATGCAACGGAGGCTAAAAAGTAGACTTTTGGCCTTAGTTCCTATGCAACTGAGGCTAAAAGGTAGACTTTTGGTCTCAGTTCCTCTGCAACTGAGGCTAAAAAGTAGATTTTTGGCCTCGGTTCTATCCAACTGAGGCTAAAAGGGAGACTTTTGGCCTCGGTTCCTATGCAACTGAGGCTAAAAGGTAGACTTTTGGCCTCGTTTCCTATGCAACTGAGGTTAAAAGGTAGACTTTTGGCCTCAGTTCCTCTGCAACTGAGGCTAAAAAGTAGATTTTTAGCCTCGGTTCCTATGTAATTGAGGCTAAAAGGTAGATTTTTTACCTCGGTTCCTATGCAACTGAGGTTAAAAAGTAGACTTTTCGCCTCGGTTCCTATGCAACTGAGGCTAAAAGGTAGACTTTTCGCCTCGGTTCCGGTGCAACTGAGGCTAAAAGGTAGACTTTTCGCCTCGGTTCCTGTGCAATTGAGGTTAAAATATATATTTTTTGCCTCGGTTCCTGTGCAACTGAGGCTAAAAGGTAGACTTTTCGCCTCGGTTCCTGTGCAACTGAGGCTAAAAGGTAGACTTTTCGCCTCGGTTCTTGGCAACTGAGGCTAAAAGGTAGACTTTTCGCCTCGGTTCCTATGCAACTGAGGCTAAAAGATAGACTTTTTGCCTCGGTTCCTGTGCAACTGAGGCTAAAAGGTAAACTTTTTACCTCGGTTCCTGTGCAACTGAGGCTAAAAGGTAGACTTTTCGCCTCGGTTCCTGTGCAACTGAGGCTAAAAGGTAGACATGTTGCCTCGGTTCCTGACAACTGAGGCTAAAAGGTAGACTTTTCGCCTCGGTTCCTATGCAACTGAGGCTAAAAGGTAGACTTTTCGCCTCAGTTCCTATGCAACTGAGGCTAAAAGGTAGATTTTTAGCCTCAATTCCTATGCAACTGAGGCTAAAAGGTAGACTTTTCGCCTCGGTTCCTATGCAACTGAGGCTAAAAGGTAGACTTTTCACCTCGGTTCCTATGCAACTGAGGCGAAAGATGAACTTTTAGCCTCAGTTCCTTAGCAACCAAGGCTAAAAGACACATTTAGCCTCCATTTTTTCAACTGTGGCTAAAAAATTGTGGCTAAAGGCCTATTTTCTTGTAGTGAAAGCAAGGTTGGGATATACTAGAAATGACATACGAGGGTATATCAATTGTCAAAAAGTCTAAAGTCTAACTCATCACAACCAAATTTGAAGAAATTCATATGGAGGAAAATGAAATGTTTATGGTTACACTAGACTAAATGACATTGTAAACTCAATGTGAGGTCTTGGTGATAAAATCCCAGAAAGTAAAGTGTGTGCAAAGATACTACGCTCACTTCCTGAACAGTTCAATTCTAAAGTAACCGCGATCCAGGAACTTCGTGATACGAATAATATGAGGGTAGAAGAACTAGTTGGTTCCTTACAAACCTACGAGTTAAACTTTAAATCTCCTAAAGGTAAATCGATCGCTCTAAAATCTTCTAAATGTAATTCAGAAGAAAATTCTGATTCAGAAGATGATATGGCTCTTTTAGCTAAGAAATTTTACAAGATTTTCAAAAGCAAGAAAAGGGTTGATTTTAAAAAATCAAATGATAAAAAGAAGTTTAGACCTAAACCTCAAAAATCTTTGAAAGATAGTCAATGTTACAATTGTCAAGAATATAGGCACTTAGTGAATAGATGTCCTAAAAAGGACAAACCCAAGAAGAAGGGTATGTTGGCTACATGGGATGAATCATCTGATTCTGAAGCTTCTTCTGAATCAGAAGATTCTGAAACTGAGTTAAGCAATGAAGTTAAAGCTCTTATGACTCTAGCCAAATTCACATTTTCAGATAATGACTCAACAAGTGAAGAAAATCTGAGTAGTGAATGTGAAAATGAAGATGATCTTCAAGACGCTTATAATGCCCTATATAAAGAAAGTTGTAAAATTACTATCAAACTTAAACTTCAAAAAGAAAAGTTTTCTAAACTCAAAGAATGTTTTGAATCACTTGTCTTAGAAAAATCACAAATTTCAGATTGTTTTGAAAAATCAAAATGCGATTTGGAATTCAAAAACTCCCTAATTGTTTATTTGAAATCTGAAATTGATAAATTCAAAAATGAAGTATCTTCGCTTCTAAGTTAAAAGGACACATGGAAATATGCCCAAGGTGATCCAAAGTTAGAAAAAGTTTTATCTGGATCAAGAAAATGTGGCGATCTATCCGGGTTGGGCTATGATAAAAATTTATCTCCTAAACAAAAGTATACTCCTCCTATGTTTGTGAAAGGAGAGTCCTCAAACTCAAAAGGGAAAAGTACTTATCAAGGTTTCTTTAGAAATTCAAAAACTTTTTAAAAACCTAGAAGCACCCATGTCAACATTAATCAGAAACGAAATCCACTAGCTGAAAAGATAGTAGATTTACTCAAGGAGCTCTTAAAATCTAACTCTATAGGTTATTCCTATAACTATAAACAAAAGAAGACCAACTGCTTGGTTATGAAATAGGTTCCTAAAGTTATGAAATAGGTTCCTAAAGTTGCCTGCTTGGTTGCTCACACTGCTTTCAAAGCAACAAGTCATTCAAAGTGGTACCTAGACAGTGGATGCTCCAGGCATATGACAGGTGACAAAGCTTTATTCACGGATCTAAAAGATATGAATGACGGTTCAGTCACATTTGGTGATGGTAGCAACTGCAAGATTATAGGCCAAGGTACGGTTCAACTTTTTAATCTTCCTATATTTAAAAACATTTTATATGTTGAAGGTTTAAAACATAACTTGCTTAGCATATCACAAATATGTGATAATAACCATAGTGTTAGGTTCTCTAATCAAAGTTGTGAGATAGTAAACAATAAGGGTTCTGTAATATTAATTGGACGTAGAACGTCTGAAAATTGCTATATTATTAGCGAATCCAGCTCATTTAATCAAACATGTTACATGGTCCATACAGACGAGACTGATTTATGGCACAAACGTCTTGGACATGTACATTATCAAAATTTATATAGATTGAGCAAACAAGAACTTATAAGAGGTTTATCCAAACTTCAGAAATTAGATAAAATATGTGGTGAGTGCCAGATAGGCAAACAAACAAGGAACTCACACAAAAAGGTGAATTCAAATACCACATCAAGACCACTCGAACTCCTCCACATGGATCTAATAGGACCTACCAGAACGGAAAGTCGTGGTGGAAAAAAGTATATCCTGGTAATAGTTGATGACTTTACCAGATTCACATGAGTAGTCTTCTTAAGGGATAAATCTGAAACCCTTAAAGAAGTAAAAAAAAAGTTCTCAAAAGGATTCAAACTGAAAAATCTTCTCAAATTAGTAAGATTCATAGTGATCATGGATCTGAATTTGAGAATAGCAATTTTAAGAAGTTCTGTACCGACCAAGGAATATTACATGAATTCTCAGCTCCCAAAACTCCACAACAAAATGGAATTGTGGAAAGAAAGAATAGGGTACTTCAAGAAATGGCTAATGTCATGTTGAATAGCATGAAGCTTTCTAAAAATCTTTGGGCTGAAGTAGTCAACACAGCTTGCTATATTATTAACCGAGTCTACACTAGCAAAGATAATAACAAAACGGCTTACGAATTGTGGTTCAATAAAAAGCCTACTGTCAAATACTTTCGAATTTTTGGCAGCAAGTGCTATATTTTACGAGATCGTGAAAATTTAGAAAAATTCGATACAAAGAGTGATGAAGGGATTTTTCTAGGATATTCCTTAAACAGTCGAGCTTATAGGATTCTGAACAAAAGAACTGGTGTGATTCAAGAGTCCATCAATGTTGTCATTGATGATCACTTAAACACGTCAATCCCTAATTCAGATAATGATGAAGTTCTAATCATTGATAAACCCGATACTTCATCGAATCAGACTGACTCTGAGTTGAGGACTGTTAAAGATCATCCAACCACTCAAATTCTTAGAAACCCTTTCACCGTTGTTTGCACCCGTAGATAACTTGAGGATATATGTAATTATGTATGTTTTACATCCCAAATAGAACCATCTAATGTAAAAGAAGCTCTTGCTGATGAGAACTAGATTGTTGCGATGCAAGAAGAACTTAACCAATTCGTAAGAAATGATGTTTGGTATCTCGTACCAAGACCTAAAGATAAACACATCATTGGAACAAAATGGATTTTCAAAAATAAGTCTGACGAGCGTGGAAATATAATTAGAAACAAGGCTAGACTAGTGGTACAAGGTTATACTCAAATTGAAGGAATTGACTTTGATGAAACTTTTGCACCAGTAGCACGTCTTGAATCTATCAGACTATTTATATCCATTGCATGTTTTAGAAAAATAAAGATCTATCAAATGGATGTGAAAAGTGCTTTTCTAAATGGCGATTTACTTGAAGAAGTCTATGTTGAACAGCCAATGGGTTTTAAAGATCCCAAAAATACTGATCATGTGTATCGACTTAAAAAGGCACTTTATGGATTAAAACAAGCACCTAGGGCATGGTATGAGAAATTAACAAAATTTCTTTTAAGTCATAATTTTCAAATGGGATCTGTTGATAAAACTCTGTTTGTTAAAAAACATAATGATCATATCTTAATGGTACAAATTTATGTTGATGATATCATTTATGGATCAACTTGTACTGACTTGACTACTGAGTTTGCAGATTTGATGAAATCACAGTTCGAAATGAGCATGGGTGGGGAATTGACTTATTTGCTTGGATTGCAAGTAAAACAACAACCTAAAGGAATATTCATTTCTCAATCTAAGTATGTTTTGAATCTAATCAAGAGATTTGGATTTGAGAATGACAAAAATTTCGATACTCCCATGAGTACTACCCTGAAACTCTCAAAAGACTCTAATGGTAAAAATATTGATTCAAAAATTTATCAGAGTATGATTGGTAGTTTGTTATATTTAATTGCTAGTAGACCTGATATTTCTCTAAGTGTTGGTGTTTGCGCAAGATTTCAATCTGATCCAAAAGAATCTCACTTGATTCCTGTCAAGCGGATTATTAGATATGTCGCAAGTATTGTAAATCTCGATCTCTGGTATCCTCATGAGACTAGTATCCAATTAGCTGAGTACTCGGATGCTGACTGGGCTAGTAACCTAGATGATAGAAAATCAACCAGTGGTGGTTGCTTTTACATTGGAAATTGTCTAGTTTCTTGGTTTAGTAAGAAACAAAATTCTATATCACTTTCAACAGCTGAAGCTGAGTATATCGCAGCTGGTAATGCATGTACACAACTTGTTTGGATGCAACGAATGCTAAGTGATTATGGAATTAAACAGGATTTTATATTATTACGTTGTGATAATTCCAGTGCAATAAATATTTCAAAAAATCCTATTCAGCATTCTCGTACTAAGCACATTGACATTAGATTTCATTATATTCGGGAATTGGTAGAAAAAAAAGTTATATCTCTGTCATTTATTCCTACCGAAGATCAACGAGCTGATATTTTTACAAAACCTTTTGATAAAAGCAGGTTTAAAAATATGAAATTTGATCTTGGCATGTGCATTTTAAATGATAATTTATGCCTACTTGTATCATAGTGTATATATTGGCTAGGTTGAATTCCAATTTTTGTATAATTTGTAAGAAAAATGAATTTTTGGACATTCTTCGACCAGTCGTGAGTATACTCGACTAGTCGACCTTCGACCAGTCGTAGATACCCACGACCAGTCGTAGATCTCGGGAATCACTAAAATTTGGGGATTTTGCTTTCTTCTTCATTCCGTTTTTCTTTTCTTAGGAGCCGAGCTTCGACTTGTCGAACCCACTGTTCTTGTTCTTCAAGATTAGTATTTCATATGCATTTTTCTTGCAGATCTGTGTCTAGATTATTTTCTTTTCTAGCTTGAAGCTTTCTATTTTGGATTTCATTGAGATTTGAGGTTTGGATCAAGAAAAATCTGTTTTGAGTAAACCCACTTCTCAATCCTTTGCAACTTCTTATTTTCTTGTTATTATTGTTGCAAATGGCTACTAGAGGTAGAAAAACTATTTCCCGTGGTCCTTCTTCTTCCTCCAGATCGACCAAGCGTCATCTTCTTGTTCCCAATGATGATCCATCTTATGTTATGGACATTAGATCTCGTAATGTTATTGTTGAACATCCTGTTGATATTAATCATATTGCACCTTTTGACATCCTTCCTATGCTTGAAGCTGTAGGTTGAGTTAACTTATTACATTGGAGTGGGCCTGCATACTGGTCCATTGCCCAATCCATGTTTACATGTATTAGTGACTTCTCACAGGACAATTTAACTTTTAAAATATCTACTAGTGAAGGGCCATTTGACATTGATCGTCATTTAATATCAGCCCTTATGGACATTCCTGTGAATGATAAGGGTATTCCTATTCATAATTTGACTGATAAACCCTCAGTTTCTGAAAAACATATGCTCACTAGAGACTTGTGTAACATGGATGTTTACTGGATAAAAAAAGGGAATGCGCTTCCCGCAAGGTATTTGTTACCCAAATACAGAGTTCTTCACAAAATCTGTGTCTAATCTGTATCCTCATTCGGGTAATAAAACTGACTTGACCTCATTTATGGTTCGTGTTATCCATGCTATTACCAGTGGTACTCAGATTTGTTTACCATCTTTAATCTGTTATTTCATTCTTCAGTTTAGACTCCATCCTGGTCATAGTGACATTCCTTTTGGCTATTTAATGACTGTATTGGCTACACATATGTTAGTCGATATGTCAGTTGATGAGGCACCTATCCATCATCTGATTTTCAACAATTCTAATCTCAATAAGATGAAGCTAGATTTACTTCCTGAACAAGGTGGTGGTGGTGGTGGTGGTCATGAAGAAGCTGGTGATGACATTAATATGGATGACATCTTTGAGGAATTAGATTCTGATTCAACAAATGATCCAGATTTTGAACCATCTGATGTTGATGCACGTCTAAGTGCATTGGAGGATAAAGTTGAGAATATAAATGTAAAGATGGAAAATATGTCGGTTGCTCATGATTTATAATTCAAGTACATGTGCAAATATCTTAGGCGATTGAACAAAGGCATGCACCAACCTGATCCCTCTATTCCTGCTCCGTCATCTGGTTCTAGTTCTGATTAGTTTATATGGGATTATTGGTCTGTAATAACTTTATAACTTAGCACTAGGTTGACTGATTTTGAGTTGGATACTATCTTTGTTTTATGCTGGGTATTTGTTCTATGTGAAACTATGCTGATTTTGAGTTGGATATTATCTGTTCTTCTGCTATAATCTCGTAACTCCTCATATTTACTCTCATATATCCCTTTATTTAGTTCTCCTTCCTTGTTGTTTCCTTTATCATATTGTGACAAAAAGGGAGAGAATGGTTTGTTCTTAACGATGTGATTGTGAGAGGAGTAGCATTGATTATGTTACTCAGGGGGAGTATGTATGTTTGAACTAGTTGAATGAACTGGTTGAAATGTTGAATGTTGCATATTGAATATTGATTTGCAGGTAAGCCAGTTGATATTAATTGGTTCATGATTCTTTAACCAATTGTTTTACTTTATGTTTATCTTGGTTATGTGTTTTGTCACTAATTTGACAAAGGGGGAGATTGTAAGTGCTATAATTTATATCCCTGCCGGTTGTCAAATTTATGGTACCAAAATCACTGTTATATAACTTGCATAAGTGAAGCTCTCTCAAAAGTCAACATTCATGAACAAGCAAAGCTCACAACAAGCAAAGTTCACAAGTACAAAGATTCACTCAAAGATCAACCTTGACTGCAAGTATTGCTCACAAGACATGACTCAAGAATGCAAGACTTCAAGAAGAGTACAAGGCAGTTCGTAAAGAACTTAAGACACTTTTAAGGTTGAGATACATTAAAATTTCAAGATTGAACTACATCAAGACTTCAAGGCTTAAACTTCAAGGTCACTTGTTCCTAATGTTTCAATGTCCTTACTTCATGTTGAGGTTTGATTGACCTTAGGTTGACCTTAGAAGTAGGCCATTTTGAATACATAAGTCATATGTTTATATTACATGAGTTTAGGCATTTCGTGGATTTGTCCTAGGCTTTCTTCGACTAGCCTTAGCTTTGCTTCGACCAGTCCAAGAAATTCCTCGATCAGTCGTGAGTTTGTTACAAAAGTCGGATATTTTCTGTTAGGCTTCGACTTGTCCAGGAATCTGTTCGACCAGTCGAAGGAACAGTGTCGACTGCTTCTTCGACCAATCGAAAGTCTTTGACTCAAAGTCCAGCGATTAATTATAGGGTCTTCCACCAGTCGAAGGTGACTTACGACCAGTCGAAGGAGACCTTCGACAAGTCGTAGAACGGTCAAAGCTTATCACGCCCAGTTTTTTTCAAATATATTACTTCTTCGACTAGTCGAAGAGCTCCCTAGACTAGTCGAAGACGCGATCTGCTCACCTATAAATAGATCACGAATCTCAGAAGAATTCAAAAAATTAATTAAGCTATTCAAGCCAATCTTCATCAAACTTCTGAGAGATAATTCTGTGCTCCATTTAAGCTAAGCGTGCTTATTTAATACTCTCTTTCTTTAGCTTTATTTAATTGATTTTGTTTCTGCTATTCCAATCTAATTTGATAAGAGGAATTGTTATTCCCTTTCTTTGGAATCAAAATCAATTAAGGCAAGCCCTATTTGGTTTAATTTAAAATCTATTAGAACTAGAACCATTGTAATTGAGTACTGGACATTGAACTTGGACATTCAAGCATTTACTCTGACTTGGTTCTATTGGGCTGCTACTACGAAGGAGATAATCAGGTATTTTACATTTAATTGTAAATTCCTTTCTGTTTTGGTTTCTTTCAAGATTTGCTAGAAAAATCTTGTTGTATTGGTTATCTGAGGAGAGCCAGGAAAACTCAGAAGTGGAGTTTTTTAATTATGTAAGCCCACAGACAAGGACACAATTGTAAAGGTTTTGGGTGAACCTGTGAAAACCTATTTTGTTAGTGAACGCTAATATCCCCTGTGTGAGGATATTAGGAGTGGAGTAGCATTAACATGTGTGGTCAAGTTGTTTAACAGTTAGTGAACACACAGGCGAACCACTATAATCCCTTGTGTTGTGGTTGAATGATTTATATTTATAATTTTTAATTATTTATTTGTGGGATGTATATATGGTGGTGAATGTTGTAATCATTTAATTCAAGCATTGTGAGAATTTTGTAATAGTTTAGAATTTATTTTCTGCTATTCCTTTATCAGCTTGAAATTCAATTTCCTTTAAAGTTGTTCCAGCAAGGTTGCCCTGCCATTTTTATGGTGTATGGCTGTCCCTAGAATAATACATTTGTGATTATAATTTATTTCATTACAGTTTGTGTTTATTTCTGTATTCCTCTTCGGTTTGAGATTTGATACAAAGATCTTTCCAGAAATAGGTTGTCCTACCATAAACTCTGGTTTTTGGTGTAAGGTTGTCCTTAGAACAACATTTGTATCAACCTCTCAAGATCTGAATTTTGAGGTTGTTTTACTTTCTTACATTGTGATTTATTTTGGCTATCATATTCCTTTTAATTCTGTTGTTATAAGTTTTATTTGGCATTGTCCTATTCACCCCCCCTCTAGGACATATAGCTAGGCCTTTTCACGTACGTGTTGCTGTATAAGTCTTCGAGGAGTCAAGATTCTCGAGACCTTGGGAAGGCTATTTTAGTCAGTCACGTTACTCGACTTATGCATTCCGATATATGTAGAGATGAATGGTCTTATTGGGCCCATTGTGATGTATATATTTTATCGATGCTGTTCATTCATTTCGAAAGATCATTTTAAGGAATGAGCCAAAAAATGAGGCATATCAGAATGGGCCCAATAAGACCATTCATCTCTACATATATATACATCTCTACATATAATTAGATGATCATGAATAGGAAACACCCTTACCCTATTCATCTTCGACTTCATGCATCTTATTGACAAATTTTCTCTGAGGTTGTTTCAACGTAGTCAAAATGAGAAGAGAAAGAATAGGGGACCTACATTTTTCGAATTCCATTTGGAAAATGATCAAATGCTTATCATATGTTAATAACAGTGTGAAACAAACATATAAAGAAGAGATTGATAGAATAAACCAGCATATACGAACTTGATTTCCATGAACAGATACGTGGTAAAATGATGAATGAAGTACTGTGGTTTAATGGAGTTTGGTGAGAGATTGGGATAATCAATGACTGCCTAAGGAGAGAAGGTCACCAAGGACTTTAAAGGCTCTCAGATGGATCCGAAAAAAATTACTGCTAACAAAATTACGAAAAAGGAAACGGTTTCCATTACAACTAGCCTCATGTGGATCATGCTCTTTAGTGAATTCCAAAATTTCCAATAAAAAGAGTTTCCAATACAAATACTTATGTATGATCACCAGCTGATTTGAAACCAGAGAAACATGAGATGATATCGCCATTCCAACTTTGAAGGATTCCAATTCCTGATAATGTCACCTCTATGGCCCCAAAACCTTCAAATTTAAGCTTCCAAAAGCCATTCTGGGGGGTGCATATGCGGCGCAAAGGTATAAGCACGGCCGGAGTGGGGACCTTTCACCTCAAATCAAATGTTTGTGAGGTTCAATGGAGAGGTTCCTTCAAACTCTTTACATGATAAGGCAAACCCTTTAATCATCATGACAACATATATTGTTAACGTCACTGTGAGAGATCCATTCACATCACTCTTTCTAGATTCCCCAGAAAAAATAGAAAAAAGGCCACTCTTCTTCCATATTTAAACATTGTATCTCATCTGCATCTATGAACTTGGGAGGCAACCTTGCTTTCTAATGAGAATTAATCATTCTCTTATCTCCTTGCATTTTCAGTCCACATCATGTGCCAATTTGTGAAGAACTTTTAATATTACGGACGATTTCTATATAACTCTAGCTGGGATTATGGTTGTCAGTCTACTATCCAATCACGATGACCTGATGTTTATCTTAAGACTTATGTGTCTTTCCACAGCTTGTTTATGTGGAAGATTCTTGTATGCAAGCCCTCTTTCTATTGCTCCTATCATTTTTGTGAGTTTTCGGGAGAGTCCAGGACTGTTGGATATAGGGGCAAGGTCCAATATGGCTCAGACTAAGGCCTGCAATAAAAGCTTGATTTGAAGCCTGATTAATAAATGGGTCAGACCCAAACCTAGGTTTTGGAATTTTCTAGTAAGGCTTTACCCAAGCCTGCGAACAGGCCTGTTTCTCATGTTAATGGGTGGGTTGGCTTGCGCCTGACTAGTAATTAAGGCTCAGAATGTCTCTCCAAGCCTTCCCCTAGGCTGGAATTTCAGTTTTTTTTTTTTTTGAAAAAAAAAGAAGCCTTCCCCTAGGCGATTTCTATCTTTAATTGGATAAGTATCCCAAGACTAAAAATATCAGACAACCCATCAAAAGTACTCACATGATCTAAGCACACCACCTCATCGTATGCTTGTTTCCCAGCATCTAATTCTCTTAGTGTGCTTCTCATTGTGCTAGTGCCCCTTCAACTAGTTGGTGTTGGTGCAGGGTTGTAGGTGTACTGTCACCACGCCTGAGTAAAATGTAGCATTGAAGTGCCCCACTAGTGTAGAATGGGTCTGAGATGAAAGTTTTTTTAACGTTCGATAACAGGCTTGTAAACTGGTGCTGGGGCTGCCATTTGTGATAATTGTTCTGTTTGAAAAAATGAAACTTTTTTTCTCCAAATCTATATGATCCATGTAGCAAGGATACACCGTCATCAAACGTCGTCTCCTTAACTCTCATAATGATATGTGGATCTTTAAGTTGTCTAACCACTCTGAGTTTTGGAATCCATTTCTTATTTTTGTGATGATGTGTTTTGCTGATTTCTTTCAATTGTTGGTGTTGATGTAGAAATCTGGTTAGCCATCTTCGGACCTGCTTACCTGCACAAGAAACGGACAAGGAAGACCCTTGCTAGAGCAGGGGACCCTCCAATGCCTAAGTCAGGAAAAGAATTTGGGTCTAGCTGAATGTTGACAATTTAGGACTACAGATTACACGTACCTTTCACCATTAGAGGCATCTCTATTTATAGTTTAGGAGAGGCGGTGACATAGAGGAGATCTCCCTATTTAGTATGTGCATGTATTGTATAGGGATTTGGGTCCCGAGCACGTGGTGAATCTCCCAAGATCCTTGGCGAAGATCTTGAGATCCCGAACGTGTCACGGATATCCTCCGAAGATCTCGAATGGATCTCTATCGCGATAGGCTTCATAGATCTTTGGCTAAGATCTCAGGTGGATGCGGTCGTAGCTTGATAGGAAGCAGGCTGAGCCGACCTGAAGTGTGCTGACCTGGGCCATGCTGGCCTGTGTCATACTGACCTGTCTCCTTAGTCGAGCAAAGGAACAGAGCGCTCCTGACAAACTCTAGAGACCTTGGAATTGACAAAGGTAGTGCTCTTGCGGGCATGTTCTTCGGCCATGAACTCTGAGTAGGAAACGGATTCCCATGGCGACTGTGCTTCTTCTTACTTCTTACTCTCCTTCCTTCTCTATCTCTTTGCTGTGGAAAGAGGAGAACAGAGGGGCTTAATATTTGCTTGCTTGAGCGTGTAGGGTTCCAACCTGACCTTTTTCCATAGGTCGATCCGTTTTTCCCTATAACAGTAAGCCCCCTACTTCCAAGTTTGTGAAGCGAGCTTGAGAAGTAGGTTGGACCTGGTCAGGTCGGATAGTTGTTACCGGAGGTGCTGAGTCGATTCTACATTAATGTTGACTTTAGGCGGCGTGCACAGGATTCAGAGCGTATTTGCAATCATGACATGTGGTACTTAAGACAGTATGCTCGTGGCTTGAGTCACATGCGTTGTTAGAGAGCCTTTTCGGCGTTTGACCAGTGGGGCGATGACGCGTGATGCACTCTTTGGTCGTGGAGTCGTACTGCGAATGATAGAGCTCCACATGTCTGGGTGCAGGTGTTGAGGAGTCGTTTTGACGGCCGTAATGAATGCGGCATTCAATGTTACACGATTATCTTCTCTATAAAAGGGGGGAAACCCTAATCGAGTAGGGCTCATTTCATGTTGTCACTCTGCCTGTTCACCCATCTTCCTACACTTAGACAATTCTCGACATGAACTTTAGAAATCTCCCAGAGGCCTTCCTTCCCAGTGAGCTCCGTTCTCGTACTCTTGCCCTTCTCCCATTTTTTCTTCTTTTCTCATGGGTTTTTCGGTGTTATTTGGGCCTATAGCCATGCCGAAAACCTCAAGTCCACGAGAGGGAACCCTCGGTCGTGATGGTGGGGCAGACAATCTTCGCCCCATGTCGAACCCACCATCACCATTGATAATGATGAGAGACAGGGACTTCCATGCGTCCCATGTGTCGCGGGTGACTGAACAGTCCTTGGTAGAGCAGCCGAAGGGGGTGGAGGGGGCTTTCTCGATGGCGGAGGAGCTTAGCGAATCCTCATCAGAGGTAAAAGAAAAAGGGTCAGTTGAATCTATGCTGACGAAGGCAGACTTAGTGAGGATAGGGTCGGGATACCACATTCCAGATAGAGGTGTACACGAACCGAACTAGCTCTGTTAGCTCGATCAACTCGACTCGACTCGAAAAAGCTCGATTCAACTCGGTTCAAAGTTGATTTCGAGCTGAGTCGAGCTGATTTTTTAAGCTCGAAAATGAGTTCGAGCCAAATTCGAGCTGGCCCCAGCTCGACTCAACTCGGATCAAACCCAGCTCGAATCGAACTAGGATCGAACTAGTTCGGTGACTCTGTTACTTTAATATTGATGTTTCTCGCCAAGTGTTTGATGAAATGACTCAATGAAGTGTGGCTGGTGGCAAGGAAGGTATGCATATGAAACCAATACCCTTTTTTTTTCTCTATTTTTATGTTGCTTAGAAGGTGTTTGATAAAATACCTGTAAAACCATTGTTGTTGTCTTAAATACAGTGAGATTTTAAAGGTGTAGTCCAGGTGTTTGTGAAAATGCTGCACAAGTGAACTCGGCTTGACTTGACTCAAACTCAGCTCGAACTAGCCCGAGCTACTGACCGAATCGAGCTAAGCTGGCCAGTCAGGCTCGAGGACCGAGCCGAGCCGAGTTCGAGTTGAGGTCAGCTAGTGGCCGATCCGAGTCAAGCTAAGGCCAGCTTGACTCGGTTCGACTTGATGTACACCCCTAATTCCAGACTCTATGGTACTCCGAGTTCCCTCACTGGGCGAGCTTCCTAACGAGCCCCCTGAGGACAAGGTAGCCATCTTCCAAGTTTCCTTCCAGTGCGGCCTTAGGCTTCCCCTCTAGAGGATAGTGAGGTGGTTGCTTGCGCACTTGGGGTTAGCCCCCGAGCAGTTGTCCCAAACACTTGGAGGGCATTGGTGGGGACGTTCATCCTCTGATTCGAGCTTGACTAGCCTAAGCTGATCGTGGATGAGTTTCTCAACCTATATCAGGTGAAATCTAACCATCTTCATGAGAGTTGGTGTTATTTCTCTTGGCGAGGATCTGGCAAGGCCATAATCACGGACGTCCCGACCTCGATTAAGAACTGGAAGAACAAGTAATTCTAGGCGTTGGGGGAGTGGGAGACGCCAGGGATATACAGGCTAAATTCGTGGGTCTCGACCTCCTTTACCATGCCAGGTCGGTACATCTGGACTTAGATCTTCCCTCTCTCTCTCTCTCTCTCTCTCTCTCTTTTTTTGCTTAATCGTCATCTCCATTCTGATTTGTGTTCTTCTCTTATAGTTTCCCCAAGTACCCCACTATGTTGGGTGTGGAAGCTCTTGCTCGGATTGTTAGAGCTAGGTCAGTAGATGCCGACTTGAGATTTTAGAGGGAGCTCATCACGCCCGAGCTTCTATTCAAATCAAGTCTCGATCTAGTCTTGATAGGTATAGTTTTTCAGTAGGTTGCTTGGGATATAGCGTACTTCGTAAATTTTTTATGACTCTTTTTGTTGTGCAGACATGCTAGAGGTGATGCCTTCAAAGCGCATGACACCCCCTCTAGTCGAGCTTGTTCAAAAGAAGAAGAAACCAACCTCTAAAAGCAAGGGGAATGTTGGAGCTTCATCTTTTGCTGACCTCGACTCCTGCTGCCACTGTGGCCAAGGAGGTCATTGGGTTGGCTTTACTTGTAGAAGTTAGTCCTGTTATGGCCCAGGTGGTTGCGAAGGCGTCTGTTGAGCTCCCCATGCCCCAGGTGGGGGGCTCGTCCAGTGGTCACGGGGGAGAGGGTTAGAGGCATCTTAAGTCGGCTTGGGCTATACTACAGAGCCGCCTGCCTTGGGTGGATCGGCATATCCCTGAGGTTGATTTCACATGCATAATGGATATGCCGTCGGATGGAGTTATTGACCAGCTCTCGAAGGTCTTCTTCAGGGTAGGTTTACCTTACTTGAGATAGTTGTTACCTTCTTTTTGATTTGGTCTAACATTACTATTTTTTGCAATACGCCCCTTCCCTACTTAATGTGCATCATGTGATGTTGCGCCTCCAGGTAGAGGTTAAAGAAGCGGAGGCGACATTGCTGCAGAAGGGGGTCAAAGCTGAGCCACTCTGCATCGAGGCGGGGCAGTCTTGCACTGAAGTGGGGCGACTTTATGAGGAGGTCGACCAGCTTCGTCCTGCCTTGAAAACTCAGGTGGAGGGTTTGGTGACCGAGTCAGAGGCATTAAAGAAGATACTTGTCGAAGCCTTGGAGGGAGGGGCTCGGTGGAAGTTAGACCTGGCTAGGCTGAAGCGCTCTTTTGATGTGAAGATCAAGGAGGCCCAGGCAACTATCTCTTCTACCCAAACAGCCGCTATAGATGAGTGTAAGTCCTCCAAGGAGTATACATACGGAGGATAGAGACGTCCTATATGTCATCAGGTATAAGAAGTGCCTCTAGGACATAAAAGGGGCGCTTCCCGAGCTTGACCTCTCTTCTTTTGAGGAGGTCGACTCCGATTCCGAGGTGCCTCTGGAGGACTCTCCCTCCGAGCAGCCCCCATGGCACTGTGACTTCTTCCTTTCCCCTTTTCATTGTAATTTTTAACTTTTTGCAATGTACTCCTCCAAGTTACTTTAATGAAAAGATACTTTTGGTTCATTACATTGGTCGTTTTAAGTATATTGGTAGATTTTGCAATGGGACGTCGACATTTTATGCCAAGATTGAACCCTTAGTAGTTTTTACCTTATGAATCTATGATTCTTAGTTGAGCACTTCTGTAGGTCGGATACTTCTGTATTTTTAGAATATCTTCTTTACAACAAATTGTGTGGCCCGAGTAGTGTAGCGATAGTTCATGGCCCGATCTCTTCTTGAAAGCTCGACCCATTAGTAAGTTGTTCTTCCCTTATATTGTAAGAAGCCCTTAGTAGATTTTTAGTAAATGGATCTTTTGTAGACATAGAAGTAGGAAGCAAACTTGTCCCAACTTTGGAATTTTTATTGTAATAGTTCCAATGTTGTAGATTAGAAATAACAAGAAAGTATATTTTGGGCTTAGGCCAAGTCGGCCTTATGCATAGTAGATTTTGAGATGCTCGACATTCCACTGATGTGGTAGGAGTCGTTCTTCCAAGTCTTCGAGTTGATATGATCCTGGTCGGCTTGTGCTTGTTACTTGTAATGCCCTGAAAATCGGGGGTTGAGCAGGAGCCTAACTCCTAAGTTCCAAAACATCACTTATGCAACATATATGATGATGATTGAATGTCGTCTATATTAGTGCATTAAACATGAGTGGGATTATACGAAATCAGTATATCATACTCCAGAGGCAGTTAAATAAGGCAAGCAGAAGACTAAGGGATGTATATAAGCATATATGAAAAGTATAGACCATAACCGGTCTCCAGAGTATGAATACATTGCCAGGTCAAATAATTACATGTATTAGTTCAAAATACAAAATATCAAAGATAGTCCAACTACAAATGATAAGCCATGTAGCCCCCGTCGATCAGGATGGTCTAAGTAAACCCGCCTGATAACAGCATGTAGGAGAACTCCTCCTCATTATTGTAGAAGTCAGGCTCTGCCTCATACGTCGTGTTTCCATCTGCAACTAAGATAGAGTCTGGTTAGTGTTTAAAGTACCGTCCTAGAATGTGGGAGTGATTGATCAACTCAGTGGAACTATAAGGCAAAGGTTAACATGTTATCAATTCAATCACACAGTAATGATAAAGCAGTACAACAATCAAGCTCTAAATACTCTTGTTAATGTAAAGATGGTATGATATGATGCATGCCCTCGCCTGCACTCCCTCTACGAACTTCATCTCACGGTTGCGGCATGCACCACTCTAGACACATGCTCCTTCCTCACCAAAGCATCGTGCAATGCAATGTTATGATCGTGTTAACTAAGTTCTTATTTAGGTTTATTCATACGGCAGGGTTGGAAAGCTAAGGTACCTCTCTTATATCAATTCCCAAACAATGATCTCTTCTAGGGTCGTCAGTCCTAGTAAATCTTATACGATGTTGCAGTCTAGGTCACTACAGAGGGCTCATCGCCTGATCAATGTAGGCTAGTTTATACTTTAGTCATTACGGAAAGGCTCGTCACCTCAACGTAGTCTTAAAGTATGCTCGAAGTCACTACAAAGGGCTCGTCACCTGATCAGTGTAGGCCAACAACTCGAATATAGTGTCTCATACCACTGTATTTGGCTCACGAGCTTGGTTGCTCACAAGTCACTACGGGTGGGCTCGTCACCTCGGCGTAGGGTGACAGCTCAACCACAGTGTCCCATACCACCATGTCTGGCTCATGAGTCTTAGCGGATCGAGGTACCAAGGTTAACGGGCTTTCCACTGGTGAGTTTGGTACCTTAGATTCAAGCAGTAGTGTCCATACATGGTGAATATACATCGGACCAACCGGGTTACTTGACAAGCCCGACTAGTACGAGCGCACATTAATTTGATCGACATGGAGTGCATAAGCATTCCGTGTGGCCTAACCACTGTCGCCAAATGACGTACGACTCGAATTCGTTGAACACATCCATCGGTAAATATAAATCTCATAGGCTAAAACACACAGTTCATACATAAGCATTTCATTCATAAGTTACATAGTAGTAAGGTAGTTTACATGAAGTAAACTATAACCATCGGGGCTAAAAGAGTTCAGCCACCGACCGTAGACCGTTACCGACCGCCTGGACTACGACATAGCCCCAAATACATTTCAGAACAATAACATTCACATGTGACAGTCAAGAGCGCATGCAACCATCAATGTAAATATAAATCTCATAGCAGTGTTTTAATGAACACACAGAGTACATGTACATACATAAGCATTTCATTCATAAGTTACATAGTAGTAAGGTAGATTACATGAAGTAAACTGTAACCCCAGATAAGGGGATTGAGAATCATATCTTAACGCCCTCATTACATGTATTTAAACAAGCATTTTCACACTCAGGCATTTTATGCTACACATATTACACACATGTAATCGACTTGTTAAAACACATATTATAGCAAATCCTTCCATATAAGAATTGCCACACGTACAACAATCAGGTATTCTCGATCAATAATTATGTTAAGCACAAATCATAATTCCATACTCAATCAGACATTTCAACAAACACATGGAATGCACTATATGCAACGTAGTTCATCTATATATGTAAAGCGTGGGAAACGTCGTATCTAAACATGTGATAGCATTCAAGTCAGTCATAAATCATTAACTGACATTGAAAGCTTTGAAAACCATAACCTAAACATTTATAGTCCACACCTTTCGCCGGCAAACAAGTATCGAACTCAATTTGTATACCAAGTCTTTGCCTACGGCACAATGGCAACCTACAATATGAAATAGGTTAGCTATTTCATCACTTACACTAGTTGAAACCCTAAAACAGATTAGGGTTAGGTTTTTCTTACCTAAGAGCAGTGTCGAAATCACAGGAATAGTGATACAAAAGTGGCAGTTAGGTACATGGAACGGCGGGATTGAATCCCAAGAATGAACTCTCACTCTCTCTCTCTCTTTCCTTCTCTTTCTTTTCTTTTCTCTTTAGGGTTTGAAAATTCATATGTGAAGGAAGTAAGAGGGTTTAAGGCCCTTATATAGGCCTAAAACTGATGGGAATGGCCTCAGGGTCATGGTATACTTAGGTTATAGCCAAATAGGAGCTGTTTCAGTCTAACGGGGCACATCTGGAGGCCCCTTTTCTGCGTGCGGTCGGACTTAAGCTCCCTAACATTGGATCTAGGTCGAGTTAAGTTTTCAATTCGATCGGATTTGCAGATCGACCGTGGCGAACCAGTTTCAGTTCAACGGTCATCGTCGCTCGATCAGGGCCACAAGTACACTGACCTGTATTGAGAAATTTCCCTGATCCGAGGGTGTATTTGGGTCAGATTCTGACAATCTAGAAGCTTAGATTTATCTTACAAGTGAACGACTCAATTCACTTAAATCTGAGAACGTTTCCTAAAGATATTTGCGTTTCTCACACACTTTGCTCCAGGCTTAAGTTGTGCGTTGCTGGACATTGTTATGACTTGATTTTTGAGATGGTTGTCAAGCCTAGCAAGGCAATCATATTCGTATAGTTTCGCGGTAATCAAACTTTCGACGCGTGGTCCAGATCCAATACAGAGTTTCGGTGTGCTCCTGAGAGCAACTGGGTTTAGAGATTGATCCTAGGTTTCAGGGTAATGTAGCATTAATGATTCTTCTAGTTTTGGGTCTTACAGTTCATATTTATAGTGGTTCAAGCTAATTTTATAGCTAATCTAGTTTAACACTTAGTTAATTTCATCTAATTTTTAAAGGATTTGGTCCTGAGTGATTTCTGCCTAAGGTGGTACTCAGGTCTTTGCACGGATTTTTTCGAGACATTATAATCTATCCTCCTTAAAGAAAAATTTTATCCTCGAAATTAGTACCTTTTCATACTCCTCGAGAATCTGAGGGTAGTTCTTGCGAACCTCAACTTCTGTTTCCCGAGTAGCCTCTTGTTCAGTGTGGTGTGTCCACGACACTTTCACAAGTGGGATAACCTTGTTACGCAGCACCTGTTCCTTCTTGTGTAGGGCACGCATCGGTCGCAGTATATAAGTAGCATCTTCGCTCAATTGTACCTGCTCCCATCTGATAATGTGGGAAGGATCGAGAACGTATTTCTTTAGCATAAATATATGAAATATGTTGTACACGCCCGTGAGTGGTGCGGATAAAGTGAGGCGGTACGCTACCGCACCCACACGATCTAGTATCTGGAATGGGCCAATGAATCTCAGCGTGAGTTTCCCCTTCTTCCCAAACCGAAGGACTCCCTTCATGGGGAAAACTTTCAGAAACACATGGTCCCCGACCTCAAACTCTGGCTGTCACCGCCTCGTATCGGCATAGCTCTTCTGTCTGCTCTACGCTGCAAGAAGTTGACGCCTAATAATGTCGATCTTCTCTGAGGTTGTCTATACTAACTCTAGGCCTATCAAGCTTTTCTCGCCAACCTCTGCCCAGCAATATGATGCTCTACACGAACTCCCATACAGTGCCTCGTAGGGAGCCATGCCAATACTCGCCTGAAAGCTCTTGTTATAGGAGAACTCGGCATAAGGAAGACAGTCATCCCAACTGTCCTTGAAATCAAGCACACAAGCTCGCAGCATATCTTCTAACACCTGGTTTACCCGTTCCGTCTGCCCGTCAGTATGTGGGTAGAACGCGATACTGAACTTCAACTTCACACCCATTACCTCTTGGATACGAGTTCAGAAGATAGATGTGAATTGCATGTCTCAGTCCGACACAATCTCCATAGGGACTCCATGTAGACGTACTATCTCATTGATGTATAGCCTGGCCAAATCGTTTACCGAGTTCAAAACTCGAATAGGGAGAAAATGGGCCGATTTCGTCAATTGGTCCACTATCACCCAAATGGAATCATGTCCATTCCTTGTCTTTCGTAGCCCTGAGATGAAATCCATAGAGATGAAGTCCCACTTTCATTCAGCTATGGGCATGGGCTGAAGCAGTCCAAGAGGTCAGCGATGCTCTGCCTTGACCTACTGGCATGTGAGACAACGAGACTCATAATCTGCTATGTGGGCCTTTATGTTGTCCCACTAGTACGAGCACTTATCTCGATACATCTTCGTACTGCCAGGATGCATTATCATCCTCGAATTGTGAGTGGCTTCGAGAACCTCCTTTCTCAAATCATGAAGATTTGACACATATAGGCGGCCACGATAACGTAAGCCCCCATCCATACCAACTCTTCACTCAGAGTCTGCATCATCACTAGCCCGTTTCCTCAACTCTAACAACCCTTCGTCTTCTCACTGAGCCACTATGATTCAGTCATTAATCAGTGGCTACACACGCATATGTGCGATGCTCTCAAATGGCTCCTCCACCATAAGTCTCTATTGAAAATCCCGCACAAATTCTACCATATCCCACTCTACTATCATTAGCGGAGCCTTCTTGCGACTCAACGCATCTGCCATAAGGTTGACCTTGCCAGGATGGTAGGAGACCTCGAACTTGAAGTCTTTTAAGGTTTCCATCCATCGCCGCTGCCTCATATTCAAGTCCCGCCGAGTGAATATGTATCTAAGGCTCTTGTGGTCGCAAAAGAGCTCAAACTCCTCTCTGTAGAGGTAATGTCTCTAGAGCTTCAGTGCAAAGATGACGGCTGTTAACTCCAGGTCATGCGTAGGGTAGTTTTTCTCGTGTTTTCTCAACTGCCTTGAGGCGTAGGCAATCACCCTGTCCTTTTGCATAAGGATGCAACCCAAACCAACACGAGATGCGTCGGTATAAATCGTGTACTTGATCCCTTGCCCCGGCAATACTAGCACAAGGGCGGATGTTAACTTGTCCTTTAGCTCATAAAAAGCTACCTCTACCTTCTCATTCCAGTCGAACTTGAGATCTTTCCAAGTTAGTTGAGACAACGGTCTGGCTATTTTGGAAAAATCTCGAATGAATCGTCGATAGTAACCTGTCAGGCCAAGAAAACTCCTTACTTCGGTAACCGAAACAGGTTGCTCCCAGTCTTGAACTGCGGTTATCTTAGCAAGGTCCACAGCTATCCCTTCCTTGGACACCACGTGTCCCAGGAACTTGATTTCTTCTTTCCAGAAGTTGCACTTCTTGTATTGTGCAAACAACTGGTTCTTCTTCAAAATATCAAAGACTGCTCGTAGGTGTTCCTCGTGCTCTTCCCGACTTTTAGAGTATATCAGAATGTCATCAATAAACATGATGAAGAATCAGAACAGAAACGGCCGAAACACCCTGTTCATCAGATCTATGAACACGACCGGTTCGTTCGTAAGGCTGAATGACATCACGAGAAACTCAGTGTCCAAAACTGGTCCTGAAAGCTGTCTTCTGCACATCCTCGTCCCTGACGCGCAACCGATGATACCCTGATTGCAGATTGATCTTCGAAAAGTATTGTGCCCCCTTTAATTGATCAAACAGATTGTCTATCCTGGGCAAAGGATACTTGTTCTTCACCGTCACCTGGTTCAACCTGCGATAATCAATACATAATCACAGTGAGCCGTTTTTCTTCTTCACAAACAACACGGGCACTCCCCAAGGAGACACACTCGGTCGTATGAACCCTACCTCCAACAAATCATCTATCTGCTTCCTCAGTTCCTCCATCTCACATAGAGGCATGCAATAGGTCGGTAATGAAATAGACGTCATATTCGGCACTAGATCAATAGTAAAATTGATCTCGTACTGATTAGGTAATCCAAGAATCGTCCTGAACACATCCTGAAAATCTTGAGCTACTGGCGTGTTCCCCAATGTTGGACCATCACATGCTCTAACAAGGTAGCGTAACAACTGATGCGGTAGTACCAACTGACCTGCACTGAGAATGTAAAGTCATGCCCTCAGGTCCATGGGCTGTCACCACCTTAGTGTCGTAATCGATCTCTGCCTTCATCTTCGTGAGCCAATCCATACCAAAAATCACATCGTAATGATGTAGCAGTGCGACCATCAGGTCAACGAGCACTACCCTGCTCCCTAGGTCTATGGAACAACCCATACACATCTTGGTAGAGTCTGAGAAGGTCCGTGTGGTGGTAAGGAGTCTCAACCCAACCATAGGACTAGTTTCCAACCCTAGTCGCTTGACTTTAGCGCATGACACTATAGAGATAGTGGATCCATTGTCCACCAATAAAAAGACCGGAGTACCTTGGACGTGTGTTGTGACCTCGAAGGTCTTGGATGCCTTAGCTGCAAGTGAGTGCACACGTGCCTGCTGTGAATGATTTTACTGTGGCGCCATAGGCCATTGAGGCGGCCTAAAGCAAGGTGCCAACGACCGAAAGGAGGGGTGTGCAGGTGTTATCCGTAGAGGTGGAGTAGAAATAGCCTAAGGCATCGGGCGGTTGATCCTCTGAGGAGGTCAGAACCCGTTATCCCTCATCCTAGTGAAATAATTCACCTTTGTGTGGACCGACCTCTTGTAATAGCTACACCACAAACCTGCCCATCACAGCTGAACCAGCGAAGCCACAAACCCAGGAGGTGAATTTGTATGCGGCCTCTTACCGAGGAATGGCCTACTCGGCATGTCTGGTCGCAGCCTAGGAACCATAGGCACATGGGTACGGGATAGCCTATCCTCGTCCTTCTCCGCTCGCAAGGACATGTGTACTAGCTTAACATAAGTGGGTATGCTCGCACAATACATCTTCGAGCGAATCTCAGGTCACAAACCCTCAAAAAACCGTCGCATCCTCATCGGCTCATCGGCAAGTATCAGAAGAGCATACTTAGCCAGCTCCGTGAACCGGTTCTCATACTCTGCCACTGTCATCCCTCCCTATCGAAGGCAAAGGAACTCACTCTCCTTCTCGTGGCGATAAGTGAGGGGATAGTACTTCTCGTGGAAGCGGGTCTTAAAAGCTGCCCACATTCATATATATCCGACCATAATAATCCTCAGGACACTGTCCCACCAGAGGCTAGCCTCCTTCTCGAACATGAAGGTGACCAACTCCACCTGCTCTGCCTCAGTGCAGTGCAACGGCTTTATCATCTTAGAGATGCTGTCAAGCCAATACTCAACCTCCTCAGGTCTGGGAGTACCCGCGAAAGTAGGAGGCTGCAAGCGCTGGAATCGTTCAAATGTGTCGTTGGCACTCGTGTTCCCAACAGGGCGCATAGGTGATGTAGGTGGAGTCACACCCATGCTCTGGGCAAAGACCCCTGCTATGGTAGTTCGAAACTGATGCTGTTGTATCTTCTGCTACTGCATCAAAAGCATCATTTGCTCCAGCTTATCAGGAGGTGAAGCGGACTGTGGTATGTGGGGCGTCGAGGTAGACACACGATTCTGCTTGGGAACCGATGGTGTAACAGGTGATGCCATAGGTGGTGTCATAGGCGTCAGCCCAGTAGTGGGGCTAGTGGCCGGCTGAGAATCCGGCATAGTCTCGTGAATCAGACCCAAGCTGGGGTCCGTGTGGCATCGCTTAGGGAAGGTGCCCTATCAAACGATTCGCCCAGTGAGAGACGTACCGAGCTCCACGTGCTCTTAGGTGGCATTCCCTATATACAACATAGGGTGCGACCTGTGAGATTTAACATATAACACTCAATTCTTCAAGCATTCAACACAGTTCACAACAAAGGAGTCGCATGCATTTCATTAAACAAAATTTGTCACTATACATGAGATATAGTTTTACATGAATCATGATAGGAAATGCATGTGAACTAATCTAATAAAGCCTTAAACACAACACATCATCAACCTACCCTACTGTTAAGACCGTCAAGGCTATAACATAGAAACGAGGAAACAAACAACAAAGCAAACTAAAAGATGACTACGAGCATGACTAGTCGACTGAATCAAGAGATGGTAGTGGCGCACCCTTGTCCTACAGACAACACAGGATGGCCCTCAAGGTGCGAGATACCTTATTGAATTTGCGCTTCATGAAGGCCTGGGTCTCGCCAACCTCTTGTCGCAAGGCAGTCTAGCCCTCCTCGAGTTGAGCCAAGCAGGCTTATGTAGCAACCCGATCACTGTCACACTCCTGTGTAGCAGGAGGAGAGCCCTCATCAGTGTCCTGGGCCTCTTCTTCCTTTTCTTGTTCTCCTTCTTCTCTTGTCTCATTTCCTTCTTCATCACCCACCTCTTCTTCGCTTTCCGTCTCATCCTCACTCTCGTCGAGTCAAGCTTAACGCTGTCATGGCCCAATCTCCATGTTGTTGAGAGTGGTGTCATTGATGTAATGGATCGGCACAGGAAGTTCTGCATCAATCCTATAGCCGAACTTGCGTGCAAGCTTGCATATAAGTCAGCCGAATGGGAGTGAAATAGATGTCCTAGAAGAGTGCACAGTCTACACTATCTGTAGTAGTACATATGTAGGCATGCACAACTTCTCTCCCTACCCAGCTCGGTACAGAAAGTCTACCATCAGGCGCATGCACTCGCTGCGATTGCTCCACCTGGGATACACTTATATGTGAACATGTGGTGGAGTAGGCGAAAGTCGTCAGTCATATTAGTCGCTAGGAGGCTATTGTTTGGATTTCAGTAGGCTAGTTGGCCATAAAGGAATCGCGTACGGCAATCTCTTTCACGTGCACTCTTAAGACTCTTCTCACTAGCATGGACTTCGCCAATCGACATCCCCATGAGTCAGGCTATCAAGCCAGCATTGACTGTGAGGTCATGAATTCCCACAGGAAATTTAAACTGTAAAGGCTCCAGCATTGGCTCCCATATATGCACGTAGAAGGGTCGAACAGTATTCACATTCGCACGAGACTTGCCCTTAAATATGGGACCCCACCCGGCCTCCACTAGGCGGTCCATCACTAGATATTCCTCAAAGAGCTTCTCGTCCACGTGCACTTCAAAAAGGACCTTACGGCCCTCAAATCTTCCATGAGATAGATCCGCTAGTAGAGCTCTCTCAAGGGGAGCCTGGGGATCGAGGTCCCGCTTTGTCCTTATCTCTCAATCGATGCATGTACCTGCGCAGCGCCCCTCGGCCTCCTTAAACGAGTAGGGCGGCTAGGCTCGGCCTCATCCATAGGAGCCCTCTTCTTCCCCATGAGAGAAAGAAGTGTGAAGATGGATAAAATGACCATTACAAGCTCGAAAAGAGCCATGGGAGTGAAATAAGGTGGAGAAATCGAATAGGTTGTTGAACTTTGAGATTTTTGAGACACAAAGGAAGGTTTATGCACTCAAATGAAAGGAAATGGGGAGATAGGAGAGGAGTTTTGATAAAAACGATGGAGGGGTGTAAGTCTTGAAGGAAAATGAGAAAAATGAGAGAATGGAGGGGAGATTTGAGAGAGGAAAAAGGGTTTTTGGAGCGAAAGGAAAGCTTGGAGGAGTGAAAAATGAAGTGGGGGAGCAAATGAAATAAATAGAAAGGGTCCCACGTGATTCTGTGGGCCCCACAGCATACCACCAGCATTGGCCCGCCTGGCCTGTGCAGGCCCAACAAGCCCGGTGCACCCGACCGGCGAGGCCTCGCCGATCCGGTGATGACATCAGCGGTCCCTAGAGGTTCTGGCGATGGCTTGCCCCCTGGGCGATGCCAACGCCCCCCCCCCCCCCACTGGGGTGCCGAAAACATGTATACTGATTTGGCCCCGACTCTGTTTTGAGTCGTTCTGGGCCCTATCTCATGTATATTCGTTTGAGGTGGGAATGGATTAAATATTCATCTAAACTCGTCGATTGACGGTCTAGAAGTTATCCGGGATTGCCTCAAGTGATCACGGGTGTGTAGGGACCCGATCTCGGCAGTTGATTTCGGTTATTTTCACCGATTGGTGAAACTAGGAATCCTATGCCTGTTCCTAAAATTTATCACACCCTCCTAGGTCAAAGTGCATCAGTGTGCATCGTGTGATGTAACACAAGTCCAGTTTAATCCAAATCATACTCTGATACCAACTTATAACGCCTTGAAAATTGGGGGTCGAGCAAGAGCCCAACCCCCGAGTTCCAAAACATCACTTATGTAACATATATGATGATGATTGAATGTCGTCTATATTAGTGCATTAAACATGAGTGGGATTATACCAAATCAGTATATCATACTCCAGAGGCAGTTAAATAAGGCAAGCGGAAGATTGAGGGATGTATAAGCATATATGGAACGTATAGACCATAACCGGTCTCCAAAGTATGAATACATTGTCAGGTCAAATAATTACTTGTATTAGTTCAAAATACAAAATATGAAAGATAGTCCAACTACAAATGATAAGCCCTGTAGCCCCCATCGATCAGCACGGTCTAAGTAAACCCGCCTGATAACTGCATGTAAGAGAACTCCTCCTCGTTGTCATAGAAGTCAGGCTCTGCCTCATAGTCGTGTCACCATATGCAACTAAGATAGAGTCTGGTTGGTGTTTAAAGCACCGTCCTAGAATGTGGGAGTGACTGATCAACTCAGTGGAATTATAAGGCAAAGGTTAACATAGTATCAATTCAATCACGCAGTAATGATAAAGCAGTATAACAATCAAGCTCTAAATATTCTTGTTAATGCAAAGATGGTATGATATAATGCATGCCCTCGCCTGCACTTCCTCTGCAAACTTCATCTCATGGTCGCGGCATGCACCACTCCAGACACATGCTACTTCCTCGCCAAAGCACTGTGCAATGTGATGTTATAATCATGTTAACCAAGTTCTTACTTAGGTTTATTCATACAGCAAGGTTGGGAAGCTATGGTACCCCCTTATATCAATTACCAAACAATGATCCATTCTAGGGTCATCAGTCCTAGTAAATCTCATATGATGTTGTGGTTTTAGGTCACTATAGAGGGCTTGTCGCCTGATCAGTGTAGACCTAATTTATACTTTAGTCACTACAGAAAGGATCGTCACCTTAACATAGTCTCAAAGTATGCTCGAAGTCATTACAGAGGGCTCGTCACCTGATCAGTGTAAGCCAACAGCTCGAATACAGTGTCCCATACCACCGTATTCGGCTCACGAGTTTTAGTTGCTCACTGGTCACTACAGGTGGGCTCGTCACCCTGACGTAGGCCGACAACTCGACCACGGTGTCCCATACCACCATGTCCAGCTCATGAGTCTTAGCGGATTGAGGTACCAAGGTTAACCTTAGATTCAAGCAATAGTGTCCATATATGGTGAACACACATCGGACCAATCGGTTTACTTGACAAGCCTGACTAGTGCAAGTGCACGTTGATTTGATCAACGTGGAGCGCATAAGCATTCCGCATGGCCTAACCACTATCGTTAAATGACGTGCGACTCGGATTCGTCGAACGCATCCGTCAGGACTAAAACAGTTCAGCCACCGACCGTAGACTGTTACCGACCGCCTGGACTACGACGTAGCCCCAAATACATTCCAGAACAATAACATTCACATGTGACCGTCAAGAGCGCATGCAACCATCAATGTAAATATAAATCTCATAGCAGCGTTTTAACGAACACACAGAGTACATGTACATACATAAGCATTTCATTCATAAGTTACATAGTAGTAAGATAGATTACATGAAGTAAACTGTAACCCTAGATAAGGGGATTGAGAATCCTATCTCAACACCCTCATTACATACATTTAAACAAGCATTTTCACACTCAGGCATTTTATCAAACACTTAGGCTACACATATTACACATATGTAATCGACTTGTTAAAACACATATTATAACAAATCCTTCCACATAGGAATTGCCACACGTACAACAATTAGGTATTCTCGATCAATAATCATGTTAAGCACAAATCATAATTCCATACTCAATCAGACATTTCAACAAACACATGGAATGCACTATATGCAACATAGTTCATCTATATGTGTAAAGTGTGGGAAACATCGTATCTAAACATGTGATAGCATTCAAGTCAGTAATAAATCATTAATTGACATTGAAAGCCTTGAAAACTATAACCTAAACATTTATAGTCTGCACCTTTCGCCAGTAAACAAGTATCGAACTCAGTTTGTATACTGAGTCTTTGTCTACGGCACGATGACAACCTACAGTATGAAATAGGTTAGCTATTTCATCACTTACATTAGTTGAAACCCTAAAATAGAATAGGGTTAGGTTTCTCTTACCTAATAACAGTGTCGAAATTGCTGGAATAGTGATACAGAAGTGGCAATTAGGTACGTGGAACGGCGGGATTGAATCCCAAGAATGAACTCTCACTCTTCTCTCTCACTTTCTCTCTTTCCTTCTCTTTCTTTTCTTTTCTCTCTCTAGGGTTTGTAAACTCATATGTGAAGGGAGTGAGAGGGTTTAAGGCCCTTATATAGGCCCAGAACTGATGGGAATGGCCCCACGGTCATGGTAACTTCGGTTATAGCCAAATAGGAGTCGTTTCGGTCCAACGGGGCATATTTGGAGGCCCCTTTTCTGCGTGCCATCGGACTTAAGCTCCCTGACATTAGATCTAGGTCAAGTTATGTTTTAAGTCTGATAAGATTTGCAGATCGACCGTGGCGGACCAGTTTCAGTTCAACGGTCATTGTCACTCGATCAGGGCCACAAGTACACTGGCCTGTGCTGGGAAATTTCCCTGATTTGAGGGTGTATTTGGGTCAGATTTTGACGGTTTGGAAGATTAGATTTGTCCTATAAATGAACGGCTCAATTCACCTAAATCTGAGTACGTTTCCTAAAGATATTCACGTTTCTCACACACTTTGCTCCATGCTCAAGTTGTGCATTGCTGAACATTGTTAGGACTTGATTTTTGAGATGGTTGTCAAGCCCAGCAAGGCAGTCATATTCGTATAGTTTCGCGATAATTGGACTTTCGACACGCAGTCCAGGTCCTATACGGAGTTTCAGTGTGCTCCCGAGAGCAACTGGGTTTAGAGATTGATCCTAGGTTTCGGGTTAATGTAGCGTTAATGATTCTGCTAGTTTCGGGTCTTACAGTTCATATTTAAAGTGGTTCAAGCTAATTTCATAGCTAATCTAGTTTAGCACTTTGTTAATTTCATCTAATTTCTAAAGGATTTGGTCCTGAGTGATTTCTGCCTGAGGTGGTACTCGGGTCTTTGCACGGATTTTTCTGAGACGTTACTTTACTATGTAGGGTCCTTCCCAGTTCAGTCCCAATGTTCCTGAGCCGGGTTCCTTAGTGTTCTGGAAGGTTTTACGGAGGAATAGGTCTCCAGTTCAGAACCTTCTTGTCTTCACCCTAGAATTATAAAAACGGGTGACCTGTTGTTGTCGAACCGCAACCTTGACCCGGGCTTGTTCCCTTCTCTCTTTGGTAAGGTCAAGATCAAGTGCCATCTGTTCAGCATTCTGTCATTCATCGTAGGAGTGGGTCCAAGCAATCCATAGCCCAATCTCAACTAGGATAACGGCCTCGGTGCTAAAGGCCAGGGAGAAAGGGGTTTCTCCTGTGGCCATTCGATCAATAGTTTAATATGCCCAAAGGACATTGGGAAACTCTTCTACCCATGCTCCTTTGGCCTTCTCGAGTTTTGTTCAGAGGTGGTTCTTGATGATCTTATTGATTACTTCGATCTGTCCGTTACTTTGTGGGTGCCGGGGTCCTAAGATTTTCGTACATACCTCGGAATTGCTTGTTGTCGAACTATTTTTCATTATCCGAAATGATTGTGTGAGGGATTCCATACCGACACATGATATTTTTCCAGATGAAGTCCGTAATTTTTTGCTCGGTGATCTTAGCTAATGGTTCGGCCTCAACTCATTTGGTGAAATAGTCGACTACGACGACCGCAAACTTAGTCTACCCTTTGCCAGTTGGTAAGGAGCCAACGATATCGATTCTCCATTGGACGAATGGCCATGGTCCGGTCATAGGAGTTAGTTGCTCAGGAGGTTGTTGGGGTATTGTCGCCAATCACTGACATTTGTCACATTTTCGAGTATGTTCTCGCGTGTCTATTTGGATGGTTAGCTAGAAGTATCCTTGTCGAATGACTTTGTGGGCGAGGGCTCGGCCGCCAGAGTGGTTGTCGCAAATGCCTTCATAGATTTCTTTTAGAACATATTTTACTTTATTAGATCAGAGGCATCTGAGATACAGGAGCGAGATTCCTTTTTTGTTTGGATTAGATTTCAGCTCGGCACGGCCCAGGTTGGTGATAAGACTGGGTCCCAACTCGGTAGGACCTAGGTCGCTCTCGGGTATGAGCTCGACAATGAAGTCAGCCACTACATGGCCCTTAATGGCTGCCCGGGGCTGATACCTGATGTTGAACTCAATTAGTTCGATTGCCCATTTCATAAGTCTCCCTGATGTCTCAGGTTTTTTGAGCACTTGGAGGAGAGGTTGATTAGTCGAGGTGATGATTTTATGGGCTTAGAAGTATGGTCGTAAGTGACACGATGAGGTGACAAGGGCTAGGACCAGCTTTTCTATGTCTGGATACCTGGTTTAGCAGAGACTAGAGCTTTGCTGACGTAGTATACCAGAAGTTGTTTCCCTTCTTGCTCTCTATTGAGGGCTGAGATAACTGTTGTTATTGAAACTGCCAGGTATAGCAGTAACGGTTCTCCTTGCTTGGGTTTAAAGAGCAATGGTGGCGATCCTAAGTATTGCTTGAGTTACTAAAAGGCGAGCTCGCACTCTTCCATCTACTATCTTTTTCTTTTCTTTCAATTGCTTGAAAAGGGGAAGGCATTTGTCAGTAGCTCGAGATACGAAATGGCTTAGGGCGGTTATTCTTCTTCTAAGGCATTAGACTTCTTTCGTCGTCCTGAGTGAGTTTATGTCGAGCAGAGCTTGAATTTTCTCGGGGTTGGCCTCGATTCCTCTATGGCTAACCAAGAATCTGAGGAATTTCTCTGAGTTAACACTAAAAGCGCACTTGCTCGGATTCAATTTTATCTGATATTCTCGCAGGATTATAAATGTTTCTTCGAGGTTAGAAATATGGTCTGCAGCTTTAATGCTCTTGATGAGCATGTGTTGATGTAAACCGTCATAGAGCGCCCAATTTGGCAGGCAAACTGAAAAGGGCGAGCTCTAAGTCCTAAGGAGGCGGGGGGAATAGGACTATGTCAAATAAAAATAAAATGCAAAAAATAAAGTCAAATAATAGAAATAAATAGCAACCTCAAATGCAGTAGTCTTGAGAGGTTGATACAAAAGTTGTTCTATGGACAACCTTACACCAAAAACCAAGGTTTATGGTAGGACAACCTGATTTCTAGAACTTCGGTAAGTATCAAAAACTTAAACCAATACGGAGGCAAAAGAAATAAATCTGACTATTACAATAATCACCACAGATGCATAAAATAGATATAAGCATTCACACACATAAACCAGATACAACATCCACCACAACACCAAGAATTATAGTGATTTGGTGTGTACACCAACTATTTGCAAACAGCCACACTTACTCTACTCCCAATATCAACAACCCACGTGATATTGGCTTTCACTAAGAAAGAAGGTTTTCCAAGGTTCACCTTAAAACCTTTACAGATGTGTTTTTCAATTGGGCTTACACAATTAAAAAAAACCCCACGCTGAGATTTTCCTGGCTTATCTCAGTCAAAACCACAAATGGAGATTTTTTGTCACGCCCCAAACTCGAAAATCGAATTCACAGAAATTCCGATCACCGAATCTGGTGCTGACAGCCTCCATAGTATCCCATTCTCAGCTCCTAGCGTCCATACGCCAGATTCCGATCCTGGAATCCTATGATAAGGATTTTTTTTTTGTACATTTAACTCGCAATAAGTATAACCACAAGATTACCCAATTTACAAAGGCAACATTATCATCACATATCCACTAATATAATCATTCGAGTACAATGCTGAAAGGGAAATACATAAATCAAAAATTAAGATCCAGAAGACCGCTATACGCTCCAAGCTCAATATTGCTGCAACCTAACATCACCTACACTCATCTATCGTGCATAAGCTTATAGAAGCTTAGAGGGTGGTATAAGTGTGTGCACAAGGTAAGTGTCAAGTAAGCAATATAAGAGTAATTAGAGTAAGCGGAAATACTGATAAGCCTATAAATTATACAATATCAGAAATACTAGCAAGATCATAAATCATACGATATTGGGGTAATGCGAAAACATGCTAATAGGCCCATAAATACCATCAGCCTTATCCAGGCTATGCGATGCAGAAATATAATAAAAAATATCATATACTGGTGAAGCAATGTAGATCAGATATGCAACGTGGAGACAACAAGCCAAATATCAGATGTCGATGATACAATGCAATATACAAATCCTGATGAGTCCATGAATATCGTCAGTCGTATCTAGGCCATATAAATGCATAAACGTAGAACCCAAAATGTTAAATGTCGTGGATGCAATGCAATATGCGGTGCGAATGGAATGACCATGATGAAGTGTGAAGTCGGGATGATAGTACGTAGTATCGCAGGCTATGGGGTCCATCACAAGGGACTTCTATCTAAACCAGTCCCATACCTAAATTTGGATAGTCAAACTCAATGTGGTAAACTCCTGATCTCAGGTTACGCCCCCAACCGAAATCCTATCATTACGAGCGCACACCACCAAGTGGATAGTGAATGAATGAATATGACCTCATTAAGTCTACACGGTACGCCTCCCAATCATCACCGGGTCTATTACACTCTACGCCACTTGCCGACCCCTATCCGAGCGCACAACCGGGTAAGTAGAAGAGACCTCATTATCCTCGGGCCCGGCTCGTCGATAGCAGACCCATTCCTCAAGCTGGTCAAATTTATCCTAGACATTGCCCCTTCACTCAGGTGGGTAAGGTCACACCCCCTCCCAACCGACCATGACAAAGTGGGAGATGCGGTCTACTGGTATACGGCCCTCGTGCGATCATATATATCCACTTGGTATCGACATTAGGGCATCTCCTGGCCACGAAGGGTTAAGAATTTTCACCCAGGGGCATCTATGGTGCCCGTATGCTAGAACCAAATATTTTCGGTATCCCATCTGGCCATCCATGATATGCTTGTGGAGGCCACGGCCCTGATGTCGCTAGGGTGTACAGTAGTCACAATATATAATGCAAGATGCATGAGTCATACAATCTAGTCATGCATCAATCCTGTGCATACCACGCTCATGTGAGATAACCTCTGCCTATCAGGGAGTCTCATAATAACTTGTCTAATGGCATATGCAATGGTCAACCACATCTCATAACAAACATGCCGATGATGTGTATGGGCATGTATCATGATGCTATACTGTCACATACTCCTAATTGGTATTAACAATCGACCTCAACAATGTAGACATTTAACCAACACTGCCCCCAAGGAATGACCCACATAGAGCCTAACATATAGTAAACTCATGGCCTCGCACAAGGGCCTAATATACAACACCATGGGTCTTACTCAAGAGCTTAATACACATCACGATGGGCCTCTCACATGGGCCTCGATACTCGGCCTCGACAATCAGAATCGTCCTATACAATCGGCCTCAACAAATTGGAATCGACCTCGATACTTGGCCTCGACAATCGGAATCGTTCGATAATCGAAATCGGCAAATCGGTCACGTCAATTGGCAATCGGTCACGACAATCAAAATCGATCGATAATCAGAATCGGCAAATCGGTCTCGTCAATAGGAATTGGCAATCGGCCATGACAATCGGGATCGATCGATAGTCAGAATCAGCAAATTGGTCTCGTCAATCGGCAATCGGTCATGACAATTGAAATCGATCGATAATCAGAATCAACAAATCGGTCTCGTCAATTGGAATCAGCAATCGGCCACGACAATTGGGATCGATCGATAGTCAGAATCGACAAATCGGTCTTGCCAATCGACAATCTGTCACAACAATTGAAATCGATAGATAATCAGAATCGACAAATCGGTCTTGTCAATCAGAATCGACAATCAGTCATGACAATCAGAATCGACCTCGATAGTCAGAATCGACAAATCGGTCTCATCAATCGGCAATCGGTCATGACAATCGAAATTGATCGATAATCAGAATCGGCAAATCGGTCTCGTCAATCGGAATCGACAATCGGCCATGACAATCAGAATCGACCTCGATGATCGATCGGTTAAGGCTTAAGGGAAGGTCATAATGTGGACATTAAACCATCATTGCCCATCAATGTGGACATTCAACCAACATTGCTCCCAAGGAGTGGCCGACATAGGGTCGAACATATAGTGAGCCCATGGCCTCATACAAAGGACTAATATACATTACAATGGGCCTCATGCAAGGGCTACATGTGCATCACATTGGGCCACTTCTTAGGGCCTCATATACATAATAGGTGGGCCCTGCTCATGGGCCTCAAATACATCACAATGGGCCATGACATATGGGCCGTAACACATGGACCTCACATACATCAGATGGACGGCACTATATGGACCTAGAATACAACTCAATGGGTCACGTCAAAAGGCCGCAAATACATAACATGCAGGCCTTACACATAGACCTAATATACGTAATAGGTGGGCTCTACACCTGGGCCTCATCATATCAAGTTGGGCCGTGTTAATGGGCTGCACCAATGGGCCTCATGTACAACAAGTGGGCCGCATCATTGGGCCATACTAATGAGCCCCATAAATATATCAAGGTAGGCCACACAGGTGGATCACAAGTATATCAAGGTGGGCAGCTCGAATGGACCACAAAATACATCAAAGTGGGCTTGACGAATGGGCTACAAAGTATACCAAAGTGGGCCTGACAAATGGACCACAAAATACATTAAAGTGGGTTCGACAAATGGGCCACAAAATACATCAAAGTGGGCCACAAAATACATCAATATGGGCTCGACAAATGGGCCACAAAATACATCAAGGTGAGACCGATAAATGGGCCACAAAATACATCAAAGTGGGCCCAACAAATGGGCCACAAAATACATCAAGGTGGGCCTCATCATATGGGCCACACCAGAATCATTTCAATAGTTGTAGGTGTAACATGTGTATCATTACACACTATCATTCCATGGGGCACATGGCCCACTAACGATGATCGGCACTGTCCAAACTTTACTCATGTAAATCAGCACCATCCAAACATTATTCATGTAAATCGGCCCTGCCCAAACGTTCTCCATGCAAATCAGCACATCCAAATATTGGACAGCACCATCCAAACATTGTCCAGTACCGTCCAGATATGTGGACGGTGTGGATTACAAAACATACATCACGGTGGGTCTTTCAACAGATGGACGACGTGGGTGGCGTAGACAAAACACTTTCATCATGGTGGATTTCCACGTGGTCCCGCTGGTGCATGTGCTGAAGTGTGGATGAAATAGAGCTCACATGAGTCCCACTATCACACGTGTCACATGTGTGTACAACACATAACACAAGTGGGGGTCTACTTGAACTATAGATCTGTCTTATTTTTAGTCTCAAGCCTTGAGACGTGCTTTCAAAATGGTTGAACGGCTTGGATGCAACACATGCATCATGGTGGATCCCATAGGGATGGGAAGGATGGACGGCATAGATGAGGTACATACCTCATGGTGGGGCCCACACTAATGGAATGTGTGGATCATAATACATACATCAGTGGGTCCCATGTGGGGCCCACCATAACGTTTATTTTCCCATCCAGCCCGTTGACAAGGTCACAGAAACATGGGGCCCACCATAATGTTTGTTTTCCACCCAATCTATTGATAAGGTCACATGTACCTGGGGCCCACCATAATGTTTATTTGCACCCCAACCTGGTGATAAGGTCACATGGACCTGGGGCCCACCGTTATGTTTATTTTCCTCCAATCTGTTGATAAGGTCACGTGGACTTGGATTGAGGAAAAATAAATTTCATATTGATCCAAAACTTCTGACTCCAAAAAGGGTCTCAATGGTAGACGTTCGATCCTCACTATTTCCTGCGACATGGGCCACCTGAGATCTAAATACGGCAGATTTTTGGGTGGCCCGTAGCTCGGAGGGAGGCCCACCCAATGCACGGTGTGGATGGTAACACACATCATGGTGGGACCTAGGGCTGGGACCATGGGTCCCTGCCTTCTCGTTCGTGCACAGAGGACGCCGTCCTCAGGATGGCAGCAGCAGACACTACTGCTGCTACTTTATTTATTTTATTATTATTATTTTATTTCTTGTAGTTTTTCATAGATGGGGCCTGCCACTGAAAAATCTAACCTGGCCATTGGATTCTACGGCCCCTGATTGACCAAATGAGACCAATATGTGGCGTTTTTTTGGCAAATAGAAGGATCAAGGTGGGTTTTAACAGTAATACCACTATTTCGTTTGGAATGTCCCACCTGATTATCAGATTGGTCTCAAATTTCGGCTCAATGCCTAAAATGGGCTAAGCAACGAAATTGACAGTGTGGATTATCTACATACATCAAGGTGGGGCCTACATGAGTAGCCCACCCCAAAAGCAATTTTTTTTGTTAGATTTGTTAGTACACACCCATGTTAGTACACGCCTCCAGGTTAGCCGCTCCCTGTTGCACATCCAGCATCCAGGGATGCTAGACGGCGTGGATGTAACACGTGCGTCATGGTGGGTCCCACATGGATGTGGCCAACCAGCATACACATACATGTATGTATATATGTATATATTTATAATTATATTATATATATTTTGGTCTAACAGGTGGGATTTCCCATCGTCCCATCAGTGGATGGTGGATCTCCTTGAATGTGGTGGGCCACATCATCTGATGGATGGAGTAGATTTTGTAAGTGCTATAGTTTATATCCCTTTCTGTTGTCAAATTTGTGGTGCCAAAGACACTGGTATGCAACTTGCTATGTGAAGCTCCACTCAAGATCAACCTTGATGAACAAGCAATGCTTACAAGTGTAAAGTACAAAGATCCACTCAAGATCAACTTTGATGAACAAGCAATGCTCACAAGTGTAAAGAAGAAAGTTCTACTCAAGTTCAACTATGATTGACAAGTATTGCTCTCAAGTCAAGACATTGCAAGATATCAAGAAGCTTACAAGTTCGATCGTAAAGAACTCAAGATACTTTCAAGGATTAGCTACAACAAGACTTCAAGGTTTACTACTTTCAAAGGTCACTTGTCCTTAAGTTTCAATGTCCTTACTTCACGATTGAGGTTTGACTGACCTTAGGTTGACCTTTAAAGTAGGCCATTTTGGATACATAAGTCATATGTTTGATTTACGTGAGTTTGGTCAGTTCTAAGACTAGTCCTAGACTTTGTTCGACTAGTCCTAGCACTGCTTCGGCCTATCTAAGAAATTCTTGAATTAGTTGTAAGTTTGTTACAAAATTCAGATATTTTCTGTTAGGCTTCGACTAGTCCTGGGGTCTGTTCGACTAGTCGAAGGAATAGTGTCGACTGCATCTAAGACCAGTTGTAAACCTACGACTCAAAGTCCAGCGTTAAAATTCAGATCCTACGACCAGTTGAAGGAGACCTACGACCAGTCGAAGGATACCTTCGACCAGTCATGAAACGGTCAAATCTTATCGCACACGAATTTTCAAATATTTGTCGGTTCTACGACAAGTCGAAGAGCTCCTTAGACCACTCGAAGATGTGATCTGCTCATCTCTAAATAGAGCATGAATCTCAGAAGAATTCAATTAATTTAAGTTAATCTAATTCGGCCTTCTGAGAGATAATTCTGTGCTCCATCAAAGCTAAGTGTGTTTATTTAATATTCTCTTTCTTTAGCTTTATTTGATTGATTTTGTTTCTAGCATTCCAATCTTATATGAAAAGAGGAATTGTTGTTTTCCTTCTTTTGGAATCAAAATCAATTAAAGCTAGCCCGTTGTTTTTAATTTAAAATCTATTAGAACCTAGAACCATTATAAAGTGAGTATTGGACATTGATCTTGGACATTCAAATCTATACTCCAATTTGGTTCTTCCAGGCTACTACAACGAAGGAGATTATCAGGTATTTTACATTTATTGTAAATTCTGTTTAGTTTTCTTTTAAGATTTGCCATAAAAATCTCATTGTATTAGTTATCTGAGGAGAGCCAGAAAACTTAGAAGTGAGGTTTTTTTTTTTTAATTGTGTAAGCCCACAAATAAAGACACAATTGTGAAGGTTTTTAGGTGAACCTGGGAAAACCTGTTTTTGTTAGTGAACGCTAATATCCCCTGTGTGAGGATATTAAGAGTGGAGTAGTTGTGTGGCTGTTGTTGAATAGTTGGTGTACACACAGGCGAACCACTATAATCCCTTGTGTTTTGTGGTTGTTTGATTTTCACTTCATATCTTTAATTATTCAGTGTGGGATGTATATGTGAATGTGAATGTTGTAATCATTTCATTTCAAGCTCAGTGGTGAATATTGTAATAGTTAGATTTATATTTCTGCAATTTATCACTTACTATTACTTTATTGGTTTGAGCTTCTGTTTCTATATTTGTTCTAGAAATAATGTTGTCCTACCATAAACTTTGGTTTTTGGTGTAAGGTTGTCCTTAGAACAATTTTTTATTGCTTTCCATTCCTATACTGCAATTCAAGTTTAGTGATTTAAATTCTTATTCTTTATTCCGCTGTATCTTTTATTTAAATTTGGCATAGTCCTATTCACCCTCCAACCCCCTAGGACATATAGCTTGGCCATTTCAAGTGGTATCAAAGGATAATAGCTCACTCTTATTACTTTATATTTGGATTTATTTCCTGAGCTAACGATCTAAGCTATATATATATATATATATATATATATATATATATATATATATATATATATATATAATATGTCAAATTTTGATGGCCTATCAGTCACTAGGCCTCCACCTTTCGATGGCTCCAATTATGCCTATTAGAAAGCCAGGATGAGGATCTTCCTCAAATCCATGGATGAAAGTGTGTGGCTAGCCATAGTGAATGGTTGGACCCCTCCTACCACTGAAGTAACTGGAGTTGATGGTTCAAAAACAACAAAAATAACGGCTTATTTTTCTTGGACCATACTTCAGAAAAGTGAGAGTAGTGCAAATGCTAAAGCACTAAATGCAATTACATGTGCACTATCACTGGATGAATTCAAAAGAATTAGATCCTTTGATTCTGTAAAACAAGCTTGGGATATATTGGAAATGACACACGAGGGTACATCAATTGTCAAGAAATATAAGATACAAATCCTCACAACTAAATTTGAAGAAATACCTATGGAAGAAAATGAAATATTCATGGACTTCTATACCAAATTGAATGACATTGTGAACTCTATGTGGGGTCTAGGCGATAAAATCCCGAAAAGCAAGATATGAGTTAAAATACTACGCTCACTTCCTGAACGGTTTAATTCTAAAGTAACCGCAATCTAGAAACTTCGTGATACGGATAATATGAAGGTTGAGGAATTAGTTAGATCTTTACAGACCTATGAGTTAAACTTTAAAGCTCCTAAAAATAAATCCATTGCGCTTAAATCTACTAAAGGTATTTCTCAAGAAAACTCGGATTCAGAAAATTCTAAAGACGATATGGCTCTTTTAGCAAAGAAATTTTACAAGATTTTCAAAAGCAAGAAAAGGGTAGATCTTCAAAAATCAAACGATAAGAAAAGATCTAAACCTAGATCCAAAAATTGGAAGTCTTTGAAAGATAGTCAATGTTACAACTGCCAAGAGTATGGACACTTAGCAAACAAATGTCCTAAAAAGGACAAACCAAAAAGAAAGGGTATGTTGGCTACATGGGATGAATCATCTGATTCTGAAGCTTCTTCTGAATCAGAAGATTCTGAAACTGAGTCGGGCAATGAAGTTAAAGCCCTTATGACTCTAGCCAAATTCACATTCTCAGATAATGATTCAACAAGTGAAGAAAATTTGAACAGTGAATGTGAAAATGAAGAAGATCTTCAAGATGCTTATAACGCCCTATACAAGGAAAGTTGTAAAATTGCTGTCAAACTTAAACTTCAAAAGGAAAAAAATTTTAAACTCAAAGAATGTTTTGAATCACTTGTTTTAGAAAAATCCCAAATTTCAGATTGTTTTGAAAAATCAAAATGCGATTTAGAATTCAAAACCTCCCTGATTGAAAATCTGAAATCTGAAAATGAGAAACTTAAAAATGAAGTATCTTCTCTTCTGAGTTTAAAGGACACATGGAGATATGCCCAAGGTGATCCAAAGTTAGAAAAATTATTATTCGGATCAAAAAAATGTGGCGATCGATCCGGGTTGAGCTATAATAAGAATGTATCTTCTAAGCAAAAGTATACTTCTCCCAAGTTTGTGAAAGGAGAGTCCTCAAACTCAAAAGGGAAAAGTACTTACCAAGGTTTTTCTAAAACTTTTCAAAAACCTAAAAGCAGCCATGTTAACTTTAAAAATCAGAACTGAAACCCTCTTGCTGAAAAGATAGTTGATTTACTCAAGGAGCTCTTAAAATCTAACTTAGTAGGTCATTCTTACAACAATAGATAGAAGAAGACCAACTAAACCCAAAACAGTTCTGAAATGGGTTCCTAAAGTTGCCTACTTGGTTACTCACTCTGCTTTCAAAGCAACAAGCCATTCAAAGTGGTACCTAGATAGTGGATACTCCAGGCATATGACTGGTGATAAAGGTTTGCTCACCGATCTCAAAGACATGACTAATGGTTCAGTCACATTTGGTGATGGCAGCAACTGCAAGATTATGGGCCAAGGTACGATTCATCTCTATAACCTTTCTTTGTTCAAAAATGTTTTATATGTAGAAGTTTTGAAACATAACTTGCTTAGCATATCTCAAATATGCGATAATAACCATAGTGTACGATTTACTAATCAGATCTGTGAGATTCTAAACAACAAGGGTTCAATAATACTAACTGGACGTAGAACCTCTGAAAACTGCTATATTGTTAGTGAATCCAGCTCATCTAATCAATCATGTTACATGGTCCATACAGATGAGACTGATTTATGGCACAAACGTCTTGGACATGTACACTACCGAAATCTATATAGATTGAGCAAACGGGAACTTATAAGAGGTTTACCCAAATTATAAAAATTAGATAAAATATGTGGTGAATGCCAGATTGGCAAACAAACAAGGAACTCACACAAAAAGGTGAATTCCATTACCACATCAAGACCACTCGAGCTTCTCCATATGGATCTAGTAGGACCTACCAGGACGGAAAGTCGAGGTGGCAAAAAATATATCTTGGTAATTGTAGATGACTTTACCAGATATACTTGGGTAATCTTCTTAAGGGACAAATCTGAAACCCTTGAAGAAGTAAGAAAAGTTCTCAAAAGGATTCAAATTGAAAAAGGTTCTCAAATCAGTAAGATTCGTAGTGATCATGGATCTGAATTTGAGAATAGCGGTTTTGAGAAGTTCTGTAACGACCAGGGAATATTACATGAATTCTCAGCACCCAAAACTCCACAACAAAATGGTATAGTGGAAAGGAAAAATAGAGTACTTTAAGAAATGGCTAATGTCATGTTGAATAGCATGAAGCTCTCTAAGAATCTTTGGGTTGAAGCAGTCAATACAGCTTGCTATATTATTAATCGGGTTTACACTAGTAAAGGTAATAATAAAACGGCTTATGAAATGTGGTTCGATAGAAAGCGTACTGTCAAATACTTTCGAATTTTTGGCAGCAAGTACTATATTTTACAAGATCGTGAAAATCTGGGAAAGTTTGATACAAAAAGTGGTGAAGGGATATTTTTAGGATATTCTTTAAACAGTCGTACTTATAGGGTATTGAACAAAAGGACCGGTGTGATTCAAGAGTCCATCAATGTGGTCATTGATGATCACTTAAACACACCAGTCTCAAGTTCAGATAATGATGAAATTCTTGTAATTGATAAACCTGATACTTCATCTAATCAGACTGATTCTAAACTAAGGACTGTTAAAGATCATCCAACTACACAGATTTTTAGAAACCCTCTCACTGGTGTTCGTACTCGTAGACAACTTGAGGATATATGTAATTACGTATGTTTTACATCCCAGATAGAACCATCTAATGTAAAAGAAGCTCTTGCTGATGAAAACTAGATTGTTGCAATGTAAGAAGAGCTTAACCAATTTGAGAGAAATGATGTTTGGTATCTCGTACCTAGACCTAAAGATAAACACATCATTGGAACCAAATGGATTTTCAAAAATAAGTCTGATGAGCTTGGTAATATAATTAGAAATAAGGCTAGGTTAGTGGTACAAGGTTACATTCAAATTGAAGGTATTGACTATGATGAAACCTTTGCACCAGTAACCCGTCTTGAATCAATTAGACTCTTTATATTCATTTCATGTTTTAGAAAGTTCAAGATTTATCAAATGGATGTAAAAAGTGCATTTTTAAATGGCTATTTGCATGAGGAAGTCTATGTTGAACAACCAATGGGTTTTGAAGACCCCAAGAATGTCGATCATGTTTATCGACTTAAAAAGGCACTTTACGGTTTAAAACAAGCTCCTAGGGCATGGTACGAGAAACTAACAAAGTTTCTATTAAGCCATAATTTTCAAATGGGTTGTGTTGATAAAACTCTGTTTATTAGAAAACATAATGAGCACATCTTATTAGTACAAATCTATGTTGATGATATCATTTATGGATCTACCTGTACTGACATGACTATTGAGTTTGCAGATTTGATGAAATCTCGGTTTGAAATGAGCATGGTTGGGGAATTGAATTATTTTCTTGGGTTGCAAGTAAAGCAACAACCTGATGGAATGTTCATATCTCAATCTAAGTATGCTATGAATCTAATTAAGAGATTTGGATTTGAGAATGGTAAGAATTTCGATACTCCTATGAGTACAACTTTGAAACTCTCAAAAGATTCTGCAGGTAAAAATGTAGATCCGAAATTATATCGAAGTATGATTGGTAGTTTACTATATTTAACTGCTAGCAGACCTGATATTTCTCTAAGTGTTGGTATTTGCGCTAGATATCAATCTGATCCAAAAGAATCGCACTTGACTGCTGTCAAGCGGATTATTAGATATGTCGCAAGTACTGTTAATCTCGGTCTCTGGTATCCTCATGAGACTAATGTTCAATTAGCTGGATACTCGGATGTTGACTGGGTTGGTAATCTAAATGATAGAAAATCAACCAATGGTGGTTGCTTTTATATCGAAAATTGTTTAGTTTCCTGGTTTAGCAAGAAACAAAATTCTATATCACTTTCAACAGCTGAAGTTAATATATCGCAGCTAGTAATGCATGTACGCAGCTTGTTTGGATGCAACGAATGCTATGTGATTATGAAATTAAACAGGATTCTATGTTATTACATTGTGATAATTCCAATGCCATAAATATTTTGAAAAATCCTATTCAGCATTCTCGTACTAAGCATATTGACATTAGATTTCATTATATCGGGGAATTAGTAAAAGAAAAAGTTATATCTCTAGAATATATCCCTACCGAGGATCAACGAGCTGACATTTTCACTAAACCGCTCGACAAAAGCAGGTTTAACAAGATGAAATTTGATCTTGGCATGTGCATTTTAAAATGATTATTTATGCCTACTTGTATCATAGTGTATATATTTGCTAGTTTGAATTTCAATTTTTTGGTTTTTATACAAGAAATCTGAATTTTTGGCCAGTACTTGACCAGTCGTAAGTATACACGACCAGTCGTACTTCGACCGGTCGTGCATATCCACGACCAGTCGTAGATCGTGGTAAATCACTTAAAAATTGGGGATTTCGCTTTCTTTCTCATTCCGTTTTCACTCTCTAAGGAGCCGAGCCTTGACTAGTCGAACTCGTTGTTACATTTCTTCAAGGTTAGGGCTCCATTTACGTTTTTCTTGCAGATCTGTGTCTAGATTGCTTTATTTTGTCTCTTGGAGCTTTCTATTTTGGATTTCGTTGTGATTTGAGGTTTTTCTTTTGCAAAATCTGATTTGAGCAAACCCTCTTCTCAAACCTTTGCAACCTCTTTTTTTTTTCTTGAAATCTTTGTTGCAAATGGCTTCTAGAGGAAAGAAAACAATAACCTGTGATCCGTCTTCTTCTTCTAAATCAGCCCTGATTTCTAAACGGCATCTTCGGCCTCCCAATGATGATCCATCTTATGTTCGAGAAATCAGATTATGCAATGTTATTGTTGAACTCCCTGTTTTCATTGATCATGTTGCACCTTTTGACATCCTTCCTATGCTTCAATCTGTAGGTTGGGATAACTTATTACATTGGGGTGGGCCAGCATACCGGTCCATTGCCCAATCCATGTTTGCATGTATTAGTGCTTTTTCATTGGATGAGTTAACATTTAAAATATCTACTAGAGAAGGGCCTTTTGACGTTGATCGTCATTTGATTTCTGCTCTTATGGACATTCCAGTGAATGATGAGGGTATTCCTATCCATAATTTGACTGATAAACCCTCAGTTTCTGAAAAACGTATGCTCACTAGAGACTTGTGCAACATGGATGTTCAATGGACACATAAAGGGAATGCGCTTCCCGCAAGGTATTTGTTACCTAAATACAGAGTTCTCCACAAAATCTTTGTGTCTAATCTGTATCCTCGTTCGGGTAATAAAACCGATTTGACATCATATATGGTTCGTGTTATTCATGCTGTTGTCAGTGGTACTCAGATTTGTTTACCATCCTTAATCTGTCATTTCATTCTTCAGTTTAAACTCCATCCGGTCACAGTGACATTCATTTTGCCTATTTGATGACTGTGTTGGCTAAACATATGTCAGTCGATATGCCTGGTTGGAGAGGCACCTATCCATCATCTGATTTTCAACAATTCTAATATCAATAAGATGAAGCTGGATTTTCATCCTGACCAAGGTGGTGGTGGTGGTCATGCTGAACATGAAGGAGAAGCTGGTGATCTTCCTCCTGATGACATAAATATGGATGACATCTTTGAAGAACTTGAATCTGATTTTACGAATGATTCAGATTTTGTACCATCTGATGTTGATGCCCGTCTGAGTGCATTGGAGGATAAAGTTGATAATATAAATGTTAAGATGGAAAACATGTCTGTTGCTCATGATTTACAATTCAAGTACATGCGTAAATATCTTAGACGCTTGAACAAGGGGATGCATAAACTTGATCCATCTATTCCTGCTCCTTCTTCTGGTTCAGATTAGTATTTAAGTTGTTCAAGTTGTAATAACTTTACTACTAAGGTGTTAGCTTTGCTTAAACTCAGTATTTGATTTCTGTGAGTTAATTATGCTTTTATCTCATATCTTGTCTATCTATTCCTTGTTTTCTTTTGTCCTCTTATGATAAAAAGGGGGAGAATGGATATGTTTCACTTATTTGGATATATTTTATTTAGGGGGAGTTTTATATGTCTTATAAAGACATGTATGGGGAATGGGTATGTTGAATATTTACATATTTATAGGTTCATATTAACTGTGCCAGTTGATGACAACAGGTGCATGATTCGTTACTCAGATATTCTGTATTCTATGCTTGATTTGTTACTTAGATATTCTGTGTTCTGTAAACATATCTTGGTAGTGTGTTTTGTCACTAATTCGACAAAGGGGGAGATTGTAAGTGCTATAGTTTATATCCCTTTCTGTTGTCAAATTTGTGGTGCCAAAGACACTAGTATGTAACTTGCTATGTGAAGCTCCACTCAAGATCAACCTTGATGAACAAGCAATGCTTACAAGTGTAAAGTACAAAGATCCACTTAAGATCAACTTTGATGAACAAGCAATGCTCACAAGTGTAAAGAAGAAAGTTCTACTCAAGTTCAACTATGATTGACAAGTATTGCTCTCAAGTTAAGACATTGCAAGATATCAAGAAGCTTACAAGTTTGATCGTAAAGAACTCAAGATACTTTCAAGGATTAGCTACAACAAGACTTCAAGGTTTACTACTGTCAAAGGTCACTTGTCCTTAAGTTTCAATGTCCTTACTTCACGATTGAGGTTTGACTGACCTTAGGTTGACCTTTAGAGTAGGCCATTTTGGATACATAAGTCATATGTTTGATTTACGTGAGTTTGGTCAGTTCTAAGACTAGTCCTAGACTTTGTTCGACTAGTCCTAGCACTGCTTCGACCTGTCTAAGAAATTCCTGGATCAGTCGTAAGTTTGTTACAAAATTTAGATATTTTCTATTAGGCTTCGACTAGTCCTGGGGTCTGTTCGACTAGTCGAAGGAACAGTGTCGACTGCATCTAAAACCAGTCGTAAACCTACGACTCAAAGTTCAACGCTAAAATTTGGATCCTACGACCAGTTGAAGGAAACCTACGACCAGTCGAAGGAGACCTACGACCAGTCAAAGGAAACCTTCGACCAGTCATGAAATGGTCAAATCTTATCGCGCCCAAATTTTCAAATATTTGTTGGTTCTACGACCAGTCGAAGAGCTCCTTAGACCAGTCGAAGACGTGATTTGCTCATCTATAAATAGAGCATGAATCTCAGAAGAATTCAATTAATTCAAGCTAATCTAATTCGGCCTTCTAAGAGATAATTCTGTGCTCCATCAAAGCTAAGTGTGTTTATTTAATATTCTCTTTCTTTAGCTTTATTTGATTGATTTTGTTTCTAGCATTCCAATCTTATATGAAAAAAGGAATTGTTGTTTTCCTTCTTTTGGAATCAAAATTAATTAAAGCTAGCCCATTATTTTTAATTTAAAATCTACTAGAACCTAGAACTATTATAAAGTGAGTATTGGACATTGATCTTGGACATTCAAATCTCTACTTCAATTTGGTTCTTCTGGGTTGCTACAACGAAGGAGATAATTAAGTATTTTACATTTGTTGTAAATTCTATTTGGTTTTCTTTTGAGATTTGTCATAAAAATATCATTGTATTAGTTATCTGAGAAGAGCCAGAAAACTCAGAAGTGGTTTTTTTTTTTTTTAATTGTGTAAGCCCACAGATAAAGACACAATTGTGAAGGTTTTTAGGTGAACCTAGGAAAACCTATTTTTGTTAGTGAACGTTAATATCCCCTGTGTGAGGATATTAGGAGTGGAGTAGCTGTGTGGCTGTTGTTGAACAGTTGGTGTACACACAAGCAAACCACTATAATCCTTTGTGTTTTGTGGTTGTTTGATTTTCACTTCATATCTTTAATTATTAAGTGTGAGATGTATATGTGGATGTGAATGTTGTAATCATTTCATTTCAAGCTCAGTGGTAAATGCTATAATAGTTAGATTTATATTTCTGCAATTTATTACTTACTATTACTTTATTGGTTTGAGCTTCTGTTTCTATATTTGTTCTAGAAATAAGGTTGTCCTACCATAAACTTTGGTTTTTGGTGTAAGGTTGTCCTTAGAACAATTTTTGGTTGCTTTCTATTCCTAACTGCAATTCAAGTTTAGTGATTTAAATTCTTATTCTTTATTCCGTTGTATCTTTTATTTAAATTTGGCATAGTCCTATTCACCCCCCCTCCCCTCCCCCCCCCCCCCTTTAGGACATATTAGGAGAGAAATGAGAGATGAGAGAGAGAGGTGATGTGAGTGATGGAGTGATGGGGAGAGATGGGTGAAGTGATGGAAAGTTGACTTTTGGAGATGGGTAGTTGTACTTAGGAATGGGTGTGAGTGATAGGAGTGATGTGATATGGTACATGATTGATTGATGAGATTGATTTGACATGTTGTAAAGATTCCCTCGATATTTGCAACACGCGACGTTTTCTCTAACCGAACGCAGGTCCACATCTCCCAGCCTGGGTATCGCCTAGGCGCGTGAGACACAGCGTCGAAATCGCGGTGACGGCACAGTCGCAAAGGTACAGGTCTTGGGTCAAGCCGACTCTGAAAAATGGGATACGACTCAGGGTCACGTGCAACTACTGATTACAGATCGCAAGTGCCCGGAATTCGAGCGGGAGGACCGTGGAAGCCTACAGAACAGTACGGGCTAGGATACGGGCCTTACATTTTTTTGACTGAATCTCTCAAACCAAATACAAAAAATTAAAAATAATATTTATCTGAAGAATGTTTTTCAATGTAGCCGGTAGAACTGCTTCTTTGTAGATGTAGATGTTCAATGTTCAATCTCACAAATGAAGGGGTTCAAGGTCTAGATGTATTTTAAATTAAATCCAACCTTTGGCTACTTGGATTCAATTTCTTAGATCTCAAAACTATATAAAATAATTTTAAATACCTTACAATAGCTACATAATAGTGAGGACTAATCTCTCAGAGTGGTTGCTTGAATTGGCTAGGAATTGATGATAAAATCTGAGAAATGTCCTCTATTTATAGGCTACAATTTAGTTCCCTCGACTAGTCTAAGGTTTAGCTCGACTAGTTCTGGTAGAACCAATTTTCAAAATTTCTGGCGCGATTAGATAAAACAGACTCTCGATTGGTCGAGTGGCGACTGGTCGAGTGGGTAAAAATCTCCTTGCTGGAGTTCGAGTCGAGCCCTACTCGACCGGTTGAGCCAGTCTTCATGACCGGTCAAGTAGGGTACTCGACTGGTCGAAGATCTACCAGACTTATCAAAAATTTTGAGTTAAACTTTGAACTGGTCAAGAAAAACCTTAGACTAGTCGAATCAGTGCCTGGACTAGTCGAACAATGACCAGGACTAGTTGAGCAAAGCCTAAAATAAGTACATCGACCCAATTTAAATATGCAACATTAATGACATAAGCCTAAGGTCTTTCTAGGGTCACATATACCTTAAATGTGAGCATAAAACTTATAACATTGATCACTTCGGTAGATTGTTAACTTTAAAGAACATAAAGCTTGACCTCATATACTTGAGCCTTAAGCTTGTGTACTTAAACTTGAGCTTGTGTACTTGAGACTTGAGTACTTGGGCATTTGGACTTGAAGTTATAATTGTACTAGGTGAACTTGAACTTGTTCTAGTAGTTGAACATGCACACTAACTTGAAGTTGTCATAACTCTTGATGTTGATGTAGATGACATGAAATGCATCTTCGAATGAAGGTGAACTTTCCATCTATCAAAACAAGTCAATCACTCCAAAGTGGTTTGGTACTACAAAATTTGACAATGCAGGGTGCTAGATCTACAACATAGCACTTACAATCTCCCCCTTTGTCAAATCTTTCTAACAAAACCAACTTAGAAGATAACCTATTATAATACACAAATTCACAAAGTTCAAAAACTTCTTCATGACAAATCCAACATTCACAAACTCCCCCTCAATCTACTCCCCCTCAAGTTGAGCAGAGAGACATGTAGAGACCTGTATTAACATATACATATCCAAAAAATTCCGCATGACACATATCCAAAGTTTCCAATTCTCTACATCCACCAATCATACATAAATTAAGCATATACACAAATTCTCCCCCTTTTTGTCATAAAATGACAAAGGAAGAAATGGTTGAAATATATGATTGTGGTTATAAAAATTTGTGAAGAGTATGAGAAAGAGAGTGAATGTTAGTAGTTTAAAACATACAAATGAAGAGTATCAACATCACACAAATATTCATGTCCAAATGTTAAAGTAGTCACCAAGTGACAGTAAAATTAAGCATTAATACAAGTCCAACATTAGACATAAAGAAATCTAATCAGAACTAGATGAAGAAGAAGGTGGAATGGATGTATCAATCTGATAAAATCCCATAGTTATGTGTATAAAATACTTACGCATATACTTCATTTGACAATCTTAGGATATTTTCAATCCATCCACCTTCTCCCCTAGGGCGCGAAGGCACTCATCAAAATCAGAAGGCTGAAAATCAAGATCAGCCTCAGGATCATCTTCTTCTAATTCATCAAAAATGTCATCCATCAGTGTCAATAGTCAGCATATCTTCCTCTCCAACTTCCTTTGCTTCCCCATCCTTTTAACTAGGAGCAGGCTTTAAATTCATCTTATTAATGTTTGAATTGTTGAATGGGAGAAGCGTAATAGGAGCTTCACCAGGTGGCATGACCACATTGCAGTGCAAAGCAAGTGCGGCCATCAAATAAGCAAAAGGAATATAACTATGACACGAATGAAGTCTAAATTGGATGATGATATGACAAATTATAGATGGAAGACACACAGGATTACTAGACATTGCGGAATGAAGAATACGAACCATAAAAGATGTCAACTTGGCTTTGTTTCTGGATCAGGGATAAACATTAGAAATAAAGATCCAATGTAAAACTCTGTATTTAGACAACATTTGGTTGGCTCGGAGCGCATTCCCCGAATTCCATTCTGAGTCTATGTTGCACAGTTTGTAAGTCAAAAGACATTTTTCCAATTCAGTTATTTTCTTAGCTAAAACTGGTATAGGTATACTGCCGTCATTAATATTAACATCAAGTTGGTCAATAATAACGAATCGATCAGCTTTATATAAACATTCTCTAAATGTGATTACGAAGGTTAATTACTCAATTAAGACATCATTTATATAAGCAAACATGGCCTGCACAATGGAACAGTATGCCGGTCTGCCCCAATTTAGAATGTTTTTTCATCCTACAGCAACAAGGAGAGGAATAATCTAAAATTGAGTAAAAGGGTTTGTATTTATGGGCTGCTGAACAATGACCTCTCGTTGACAGAAATCTCACACATATTCAAGGTCATCTCCAGGAGGCCATAGGGTTCTCACCATAACATGAGTTGTCCGAGAAGATAAAGCTCTAGTTTTCTTTGGACGGCCTTCCATAGTAAGATTAAATAAGAAAATTCAACAAAGAAAGCAAGGATTTTAAACCCAACAGATTTTTCTCAAAAAGACCCAATAAACCACACGGAAGGATGAAATAAAAGGGAGATTCTAGCAAAGTAAGACTCAAAGAACCTAAATCCAAAAGGAAATTGAAAATGGAGCACTTGCACGAATCGAAGATGGGTTTGAAGGGTCGAAGAAGGGGCAAGTGAGGAAGATGAGAAATTTGAAGAAAAATGACTTTTTTCCTACTAAAAAGGGATTTCTGCCCACGCACCACGACTGATCGAGTACATGCTCGACCGGTCGTGCCACGACTGGTCGAGTATGTGCTCGACTGGTCGTACAAGCACAAAAATTACATATTTTATTAATTTTAATTCAAAAAATAAATTATAGAAAAAATATACAAAAATACAAGCATGTTAACATGATAATCTCAGTTAGAATTACATATACCAATATCCACTTTTAATTTAGAAAACCTATTTTTGTCAAGTGGTTTAGTAAATATGTCCGTAAGTTGATTTTTAGTCTGCACATAATTTAATGAAATAATTTTTCTTCTACTAATTCCTGAATATAATGATACCGAATGTCAATATGTTTGGTACGAGAATGCTGGATGGGATTTTTAGAAATATTAATTGCGCTAGAGTTATCATAATATAGAATCATTGTATCTTGCACAATATTGTAGTCGTTTAGCATTCATTTCATCCACACTACTGAGTACAAGCATTTTCGGCTGCAATATATTCAGCCTCAGCTGTGGATAAAGACACGAAACTTTGTTTCTTGCTATGCCAGGAAACCAAATAGTTCCCAACATAAAAGCAACCACCGCTAGTGGATTTTCTATGATCTATATTCCCAGCCCAGTCAGCATCTAAGCAACTATGTAACATCCCGGATTTTTGCCAACCTGGGATTAGACGTCCTTAGGCAATGGCTCGATCCTAAGACCTTATTAACTTGTCAGAACTAAATCCTACAGTCTAAAAATCGCTCCTTAACTATTTTCTTCACAAATTCCACCCTTCACCGCCTTTTTCTTTAAAATTTTCAAAGTACTTTCATCCTAGACACTATCCTAAACTAGCTAAGTAATATAACTTGGATCACTTTATATACAAACTACAAAGGCCCAGGTACCACCTCAGACAGAAATCTTACAGGACTAAACCCTTTAGAAATTAAGTGAGATTTAGCTAGTGTTAAACTAGAGTGCCTATGAAATTAGCACCAATCGCTTTAAATACGATCTGCAAGACTCAAAACTTGTAGAATCATTGACGCTAGGTTACCCTAAAACTTAGGATCAATCTCATTACTCGGCTGCTCACGAGAGCATCTCAAAACTTCGTATTAGGTCTAGACCGCACATCGGAAGTCCGATTAACACGAAGTTAAGGAACTAGGACTGCCTCACTGGGCTTGACAACCACCTCAAAAATCAGGTCCAGTCGATGTCCCACGGCCATTCGCTTGAGTCCGGAGCGAGGGAGTGTGAAAATCACTCTTTCCTTTACAAAATAAATATCTGGAATAGTGATCTGGCACCATTCGCTTGCGGATCAGTATTAAGCAACCAGACCGTCAGAATCAGACCAGATTACACCCTCGGATCAGGAAAAATTTCAGGAACATTTACATGTACTTGGAATTTCGGATCGTGGCCCACCGACCGTCGAACTGAAAATGGTCCGCCACGTGCGATCTGGGAATCCGATCGAGTCGAAAGCGTAATCCCACGTAGATCCATGTGTTGAGAGCTTAAGCCTGACGTTTGGCTCGAGGAGGGCCACCAGAAACCCTCTTTTGAGCTGGAAAAGTGCCGAAATACCTATAATAGTCGTACCCCTTGAACAGGAGTCTATTTCGGTGAGTTTTGAGACTATATAAGGACCTTAAACCCTCTCTCATGGCAGCCATACGAATTTGGGATTTGAGAGAGGGAAAAGAAGGAGAATGTGTGGGAGTTGTGGGAAGATCTCCCCGCCGCTCTACCCTGCTGCTATCGGTGCTTAACCACCTCATTCTTGCCGCTTTTCCGGCGATTCCGGTGTCATTTTTAGGTAATAAACCCTAACCCTAACCTGTTTGGGGGATTTGATTGTTGTAGGTTATGAAATAGCTAACCTATTACCTTCTCTAGGTTGCCTAGTTGCCGTATACGGAAGCTAGACAAACCTATCGATTCCGTTGCGATTCTACGACAAAAGGTGCGGACTTTAGGTGTATAGGTTATGGTTTTCAACGCTTTCAATGTCAGATAATGATAGATTCATGATCTGCATGCAATTGCACATATACAAAGTGCTTTCCGTTTTTTGTTTCGATTAGAATTGAAGAATATGGAATTTCACATACTCTAGGTATTCGTATAAAATACCGTATACATATTTTTTTTAGAAATGTATTTGACATGTTTATTTGTTGTATGGATATACGATATATGGATAAAATACTTATATGGCGAAAGGATTCGCCGAAATACATGTTTTACCAATATACACTATGTATGTAGAAATACTGTATTGTAAGGAGTGCCGTATACATGTATATTTTGGAAATGTGTTTGCCATGATTATTTGTCGTATGATTATATAATATATGGATAAATTACTTATTTGGCGAAAGGAATCGCCGTAATACATGTTTGCTTGTATACTCTATGTATGTTGAAAATGCGTATTTTAGAAAATACTGTATACGTATAAATTTTGGAGATGTATTTATCATGATTATTTGCTGTAGTAATATATTATACATGGATAAAATACTCACTTGGCTAAAGGATAGCCCTAATACATGTTTTGCTAACATACACCATGTATGTTGTAATAGTGTATTCTAAGTGTTTGTGAAAATGACTGAATGAGTATAGAATTCTCATTCGTGCTCGCCATGACTAATTGTCATCGATTCATGATTGTTGTATTGGCAATACCCTTTTGACAAAAGGATTTTCCCTAAATCACGCCATGGCCAATATACACTATATATGCTAAAATATGTGGCCCAAGTGTCTGCGGAAATGACTGAATGAATATGGAACTTGGATTCCTGCTTGCCATGACTATCCGTCGTAGGTGTACGCGTGTTATGATTGGGGCAACTCCCTAGTGAAAGGATTTGGCCTAATGCCTATGTGATCGACATATGTCATGTATGTTGATGTATGTTTGTTTAAGTGTTTCTGGAAATGTCTGAATGGGTAGTAGTTAGCAAATTGTAATGTATAAGGGTGTTGAGATATGATTCTCAACCTCTTTTAACTATGTGTATGTCTCCTTGGATTGTTGTGTGATTAGGAATTGAACATGTATAAACTCATGCTTGTGTTGTGATTCATAACATGCTCAACTGCTTTATGATTATAACTATGTAATGCATATGTTTAAATTTATATTTACGTTGTATGATCCGTCATGGGTGATGGGGGAGCGGAGCAACGAGTGCGTACAACAGCCCTGGAAGCCCTAAACGGATAATACCATACCTTGATTGTATGAGTTGAATCTTGATCCATTACTACTTTATCTATCTGCAAGTTATCATGTTTGGGGCTATAATTGTAGTCTAGACAATCGGTACCAGAATTGAATTCGTGGCTGTGATTCATTTGCCACGTGAGATGTGTTCGACGAACCCGAGTCGTACTTTGGTTGGCAATAGTGGTTGGCCACGCGAAGTGCTTATGCATTTCACGTCCTTCAACTTGTTGTGCGCTCGAGCTAGCCGAGCTCGTCAAGTAACCCGATCTGTCTAATGTATGTTCACCATGTTTGGACACTACTGCTTGAACCTAGGGTACCAAACTTACCAGTGACAATCCCGTTAACCATGGTACCTCGATCCGTTAAGACTCATGAGCCGAACATGATGGTATGGGACACCGTGGCCGAGCTGTCAGCCTATGCTGGGGCCATGTGCCTCCCCGTAGTGACCATTGAGCAACCCAAACTTGTGAGCCGAATACGGTGGTATGGGACACTGTATTCGAGTTTATCGATACTTACTGCGCGAGAGTCGAGTACGGTGAGACCCGTACTGCGTCTTTGACGGCGACGAGTCCTCTGTAGTATCTTCGAGTATATTCCAAGGTCTGTGATTGGTGACGAGTCTTTCACAGCAACTAGAGTATGAGTTGAGCCGAGTACGGTGAGACCTGTATTCGAGCTGACGGCTAGTGATTGAGCCGAGTACGGTGAGACCAGTACTCGAGCTGACGGTCGCAATTGAGCCGCATACGGTGAGATCTATATCCGTCTTTGACGGGTGACGAGCCCTTTGTGATGCATTCGCTACGCCTCTCAAACCATAATATCGTATGAGATTAACTAGGACTGACGACCCTAGAATGGATCATGTTTGGGAATGATACAAGGGAGGTACCTTAGTTTCCCAACACTGCTGTTTGAATTGGACTAATAACAACTCGGTAATCATGCTCATCATCGCACCGCATGTGCCTAGTAGATGTGGAGCACTGAGGGAGGTACGCATTCTCGAACGTAAGATGATGTCGCATGAGGGTGGTTTGGCAAGGGCATACATCATGTCATTTCATACTTGCATTAAATAAGAGTAGTTAAAATTGTTTGATTATACTGCTTTATCATTACTACTTGACTGAATTGATAACATGTTAACCTATGCTTTACTGTTCCACTGAGTTGATCACTCACTCCCACGTTACGGGACGATGTTGTACACACCAACCAGATTTGTTGAGTTTCAGGTGATGGCAATGCTTATGAAGCAAAACCGAACTACTTCTATGGTGATGAGGAGGAGTTCTCCTATCTGTATCTCTCTGGCAGGTCTATGAAGACCTGATATTGTATTGACGGGGCTATGGTACTTGGTATAGAAGACATTACATATCCTCACATTAGGTATATTTTAGAATTGTACTTGTAATTAATTAACCTGGTAACATCATCACACTCTGGAGACTCATCATAGTTTATATATTTTATATGTCTATCACAGTCTTCCGCTTGCAATTTAACTGTCTCTGGAGTATGATATGTTGTTTTGGCTTAATCTCACTCATGTTCAATGCACGAATACAGTCAACATTCAATCATCATTTATTTTGTTGCATAAGTGATGTTCTGGAACTCGAGAGTTGAGTTTATGCTCGACCCCCAATTTTCAGGGCATTACAAGATGGTATCAGAGCATGATTTGGATTAAATCGGACCTGAGTTATGGTCACATGACGCACACTGACGCACTCTGACTTAGGAGGGAGCGACGGAACATAGAAACAGTCATAGGTATTCCGATTTCGCCAATCGGCGAAATTCACTAAAGTCGAACGCCGAAATCGAGTCCGTATTCAACCATGGTCACACGGGTCGACCTTAAAACATTCCTAGACCGTCTATAGATGCTTCTAGATTACAATCCACCTCACCCCAACCGTTAAAAATTGGTAGAATACGGGATAAGCGTGATGATGATAACTACTTCGAATCCTCGGAGCTTCTCTGGACTCCTCACAGAGACTTCTCGAATCCACGAGGAAAGGAAAGTAGACAATATAAATAAATTCTAATACATTCAAAAGTGATTAATGAATGCTAAAAAAAAAAAAGGGATGAGTTCACAACCCTTTAAATAGGGATACCAAGTAATGGGAAGGAAATCAGAGACAAACTACGATTAAACCCCTAGAATTCACGACTTACTATAAGGTCGTGATGTCTACTAGTGCGCAAGGTTCTCAGCCAAAAATACTAGGTGTCCTATTTGGCTTCACCAAACCGTCCTCCTAATTATTCTAAAGTCCTTTACATGATGGGCGTAACTCCTAAAGCTCAACCGATGAAGAGTAATTAAACTAAAACTACCATTTTTAGCAAAACGAAATTGAAACGGGGAAATGACCGTCAATCGGAGGGTTTTCTCACAATTCGGGCTCCGCAACCCGACATAGTGGGTTAGTTGGCTTCATTAGCTCGTTCTACCCCAAATTCATATATTTTACGTCAGATAACTCATTCCGGATTGCAAGATATGTCTGATTGTCCCGAAAATACCCAAAATGGAGCAATCAGGATCGGGGGGGCCAAACGGAGCACTTCCGGAAGGATCTAAGGTGGGACCCAGTACTTTTTGGAGCCTAGGGGGCTGGGGAACACACCCATGGGGCCCCCCTTCAAAAATCTAAAAGTTGGTCGGCGAGGCCTCGCCACTTTTTGGCTTGGGTTGGGTCTGGCGCTTGGGCCGATTCACTTTGGGGGTTTTATAAACCCCCTGGTACCACTCTCGACCTATTTTCATTACCCAAAATCGCACCTCCTTCACAAACGCCCTCCCCAAGCCGTTTTTTCCTCTTGCATTGCTGCCCTCTCTCGCAAATCGCCTTTCCAATCCTCTTCTCTACTGTTTTCGACCACAGTGTACTCACTTCCATCGTGCATTGCAACCCTCCTCTCCTTTCCCTCTTCATTTCTCTCATTTGGACCCCCCACACGCCCATTGGAACTCAAAACTTGTGGGAGCTTCCTCACCCACCTGTTCTCTCCATTCTCCTTCGTAAACCCCTCTCTTTTGGGCCCCTGCAATACCTGTTGAGCTTCCAATCTGTGGAGACCCAATGATCCCAGCCCTTTTCTCCCTTTCCTTCATTTTTCCATGGCTTTATTCGAGGACGTTTAGGGCCCGTTCAATCAACTACATTAAGTGGGATTAGGTGGATGGAATTGTAAAAGTAATAATAAATCTATGTGTAGGTATGGTCCCTAGATTGGGTGTATCCCATGTTTTCCGAATACCATGTTTAGAATGTACTGCAATTAAAGTAAATTCCGAGATTTCCTTTCCAATAACACTTAGAAGTTCATTATCCTGGGATTTGGAAATCCCATCTCACACTTTCCGACACAAGGCTCATTTTCCAAAGCCTATACCATTAATTTTAATCCCCTCCCACCCTCCTGCCAAATATGTCATTCCCAATTCCAAAGTGGGATTAGCAATACAGTCCCATTTTAATACAACTTAAGACCATTGGCCAAGTAGTGATGCAGTGATAAAGTCCCTTGATATACATTAACCCACCACACTCTGACAGCTTAAGCTTTTTGAGTAAATGGTTGTTTGACAAATAGACCCTTGGAGTTTTGGACCTAGAGCGGTGCTCCTAGATGTCGACAGACCTGACCGTATAGGAAATCCAATAAATCGATAATGCGAACCTTAGGACCCTCTTTGTTGGTTTGAGCATATGTGAAATGCTCGAGCGTCAAGTATAGACAACTCAATTCCACAAGATAGATTTAGTTAGTCAGCTTGATTAGTCTGGAGCAAGACTCCATTCCTTCGTTGAATCCCCTTAATACTTTAGGCTTCCTTAGTAACTCTTAGGGAGCTTGTTTGACGTAGAAATTATTCACGATTAGAGAAAACCTATATATCCCTTGGATTCAATGTTAGGTCCAATCAATACATCCCTTAGAATTTCCTTCTCAAGGACTTAGTACAATCGGGAACACGGAGTAGAGAAACTACATATAAGCGAGGTATTCGCGGTTTGAATCGAATTCTCAATCCTGGTAGTGACCAATGAACCCCATGCTCTGATCAAGCAGAAGGTCGATATCAACTAGGATTAAGAACTGATACGATACATTTTCTGTCCTCATGAGGCAGAAGGTCCATATATCCAACTCAGACCTACTGCACAACTTTCTTCCGTGTTGGCCGAACCACTTGCAACGAAAAGTTTATAACTTCGTTTTTGAAAAGTATTAGGAGTATATAGCCGATAGCGACTTTATCTTTTAGGCCCAGGGAATTACCCAAATGGGCAACAAATAGTTAGGAATTAGGTCCCAAATCACATGCCATGTCGGCATACATTTTGTCCATATGAATAAAGAAAGATAACCTGCCTGTTAAGCTAGGCATGAATAAATAGGATCAATCTGGACCGTGACAAAGCTCCTTGGTAGAATTAGGCATCTTGCCTCAAACTCACACCCATTCGTGATAGCCCCTTTCTATAATCCTAGTACCAAAATTGATGTAGTGGGAGACCGCATCTCATTTCATGTCAAGGATAGGTTATAAATTGCACCTTGTTCCGATGTACGGAGCAGGACATAAATCTTAAGCCTTAAGGGTGAAAATAAAATTTTTAAGGGGGGTAGAACATTATGAGCCCAATCTGGTTAGGTCACCTATTGCATCTCTTTGATCTGGGTGACACAGCGAAAGCGTGGTGGACCCTACCCCACTAGCCCAGGATCGAAACTGTGCTCGTTGAATGCGAACATTATAGAAGCCCTAGCAAGTTCTACTATGAGAAACCATTTTAGAATCATCTAGTAAGATTTGATTCACCATTTCCTTGGACGTAGATAATAATAAAGACTCTCTTAGACTAAGACTTAAAGGGCAACCTTAGACATAGACCATTTGAGCATTTCAATGATGGACACTCCCTACGTTTCTAGAGTGATCGAACTACGGAGTTATTGAAATATACAATTGCGAAACATTCGCGGCTCGACCCAATTCTCAATCATGGGTGACTATCAATGGACTCACTGCTTGGCCGAGCAGAAGACCAGGATCCACCAGGATTCGAAAGGGATACGATGAGCTTTTTACCCTGGCCTGGTAGATGATCGATGTATCGGGATTAAGCCCACCATAAACGTCTCTCCGTGTTGGTCAAACAATGAAAACAGCTATCTTACTCTACATTGGTGGGAATTATCGTCAAGACTCCAAACAGGTAAAGAAATAAATTGTAGCAAACCATCAGGGTATGAGAAATGGATAAAGAAATAAGTTTTAAGAGGGGTAGACTAAAATGAACCAGCTAGTACATACCCTACCACACGTAGAAACTTGGAACCAATAAGTCTTAGGCAAATAAAATAATAGAAATATTTCCTAATTACCCTTAGCCAATTTCGGGGACGAAATTTTGTTTTAAGGGGGGTAGATTGTAACATCCCGGATTTTTGCCAACCTGGGATTAGACGTCCTTAGGCAATGGGTCGATCCTAAGACCTTATTAACTTGTCAGAACTAAATCCCACAGTCTAAAAATCGCTCCTTAACCATTTTCTTCACAAATTCCACCCTTCACCACCTTTTTCTTTAAAATTTTCAAAGTACTTTCATCCTAGACACTATCCTAAACTAGCTAAGTAGTATAACTTGGATCACTTTATATACAAACTACAAAGGCCCAGGTACCACCTCAGACAGAAATCTTACAGGACTAAACCCTTTAGAAATTAAGTGAGATTTAGCTAGTGTTAAACTAGAGTGCTGTGAAATTAGCACCAATCACTTTAAATATAATCGATCTCAAGACTCAAAACTTGTAGAATCATTGACGCTAGGTTACCCTAAAACTTAGGATCAATCTCATTACCCTACACTCACGGGAGCATCTCGAAACTTCGTATTAGGTCTAGACCGCACATCGGAAGTCCGATTAACACGAAGTTAAGGAACTAGGACCGCCTCACTGGCTTGACAACCACCTCGAAAATCAAGTCCAGTCGATGTCCCACGGCCATTCGCTTGAGTCCGGAGAGGGAGTGTGAAAATCACTCTTTCCTTTACAAAATAAATATCGGAATAGTGATCTGCACCATTCGCTTGTGGATCAGTATTAAGCAACCAGGTACGTCAGAATCAGACCGGATTACACCCTCGGATCAGGAAAAATTTCAGAACATTTACATGTACTTGGAATTTCGGATCGTGGCCCACCGACCGTCGAACTGAAAATGGTCCGCCACGTGCGATCTGGGAATCTGATCGAGTCGAAAGCGTAATCCCACGTAGATCCATGTGTTGAGAGCTTAAGCCTGACGTTTGGCTCGAGGAGGGCCACCGGAAACCCTCTTTTGAGCTGGAAAAGTGCCGAAATACCTATAATAGTCGTACCCCTTGAACAGGAGTCTATTTCGGTGAGTTTTGAGACTATATAAGGACCTTAAACCCTCTCTCATGGCACCTATACGAATTTGGAATTTGAGAGAGGGAAAAAGAAGGAGAATGTGTGGGAGTTGTGAGAAGATCTCCCCGCCGCTCTACCCTGCTGCTATCGGTGCTTAACCACCTCATTCTTGCCACTTTTCCGGGGATTCCGGTGTCATTTTTAGGTAATAAACCCTAACCCTAACCTGTTTGGGGGATTTGATTGTTGTAGGTTATGAAATAGCTAACCTATTACCTTCTCTAGGTTGCCTAGTTGCCGTATACGGAAGCTAGACAAACCTATCGATTCCGTTGCGATTCTACGACAAAAGGTGTGGACTTTAGGTGTATAGGTTATGGTTTTCAACGCTTTCAATGTCAGATAATGATAGATTCATGATCTGCATGCAATTGCACATGTACAAAGTGCTTTCCGTTTTCTGTTTCGATTAGAATTGAAGAATATGGAATTTCACATACTCTAGGTATTCGTATAAAATACCATATACGTATTTTTTTTAGAAATGTGTTTGACATGTTTATTTGTTGTATGGATATACGATATATGGATAAAATACTTATATGGCGAAAGGATTCGCCGAAATACATGTTTTACCAATATACACTATGTATGTAGAAATACTGTATTGTAAGGAGTGTCGTATACATGTATATTTTGGAAATGTGTTTGCCATGATTATTTGTCCTATGATTATATAATATATGGATAAATTACTTATTTGGCGAAAGGAATCGCCGTAATACATGTTTGCTTGTATACTCTATGTATGATGAAAATGCGTATTTTAGAAAATACTGTATACGTATAAATTTTGGAGATGTATTTATCATGATTATTTGCTGTAGTAATATATTATACATGGATAAAATACTCACTTGGCTAAAGATAGCCCTAATACATGTTTTGCTAACATACACCATGTATGTTGTAATAGTGTATTCTAAGTGTTTGTGAAAATGACTGAATGAGTATAGAATTCTCATTCGTGCTCGCCATGACTAATTGTCATGGATTCATGATTGTTATATTGGCGATACCCTTTTGACGAAAGGATTTTCCATAAATCACGCCACGGCCAATATACACTATATATGCTAAAATGTGTGGCCCAAGTGTTTACGGAAATGACTGAATGAATATGGAACTTGGATTCCTGCTTGCCATGACTATCCGTCGTGGGTGTACGCGTGTTGTGATTGGGGCAACTCCCTAGTGAAAGGATTTGGCCTAATGCCTATGTGATCGACATATGTTATGTATGTTGATGTATGTTTGTTTAAGTGTTTCTGGAAATGTCTGAATGAGTAGTAGTTAGCAAATTGTAATGTATAAGGGTGTTGAGATATGATTCTCAACCTCTTTTAACTATGTGTATGATCTCCTTGGATTGTTGTGTGATTAGGAATTGAACATATATAAACTCATGCGTGTGTTGTGATTCATAACATGCTCAACTGTTTTATGATTATAACTATGTAATGTATATGTTTAAATTTATATTTACGTTGTATGATCCGTCATGGGTGATGGGGGAGCGGAGCAACGAGTGCGTGAAACAGTCCTGGCAGCCTTAAACGGATAATACCATACCTTGATTGTATGAGTTGAATCTTGATCCATTACTGCTTTATCTATCTGCAAGTTATCATGTTTGGGGCTATAATTGTAGTCCAGACAATCGGTACCAGAATTGAATTCGTGGCTGTGATTCATTTGCCACGTGAGATGTGTTCGACGAACCCGAGTCGTACTTCGGTTGGTGATAGTGGTTGGCCACGCGAAGTGCTTATGCATTTCATGTCGTTCAACTTGTTGTGCGCTCGAGCTAGCCGAGCTCGTCAAGTAACCCGATCTGTCTAATGTATGTTCACCATGTTTGGACGCTACTGCTTGAACCTAGGGTACCAACTTACCAGTGGCAATCCCGTTAACCATGGTACCTCGATCTGTTAAAACTCATGAGCCGGACATGGTGGTATGGGACATCGTGGCCGAGCTGTCGGCCTATGCTGGGGCCTCCCCGTAGTGACCATTGAGCAACCCAAACTCGTGAGCCGAATACGGTGGTATGGGACACTGTATTCGAACTGTCGATACTTATGGCGAGAGCCGAGTACGGTGAGACCTGTACTCATGCTGACGGGCGACGAGTCCTCTGTAGTATCTTCGAGTATACTCCAAGGTCTATGATTGGCGACGAGTCTTTCACAGCAACTAGAGTATGAGTTGAGCCGAGTACGGTGAGACCTGTATTCGAGCTGACGGCTAGTGATTGAGCCGAGTATGGTGAAACCTGTACTCGAGCTAACGGTCAGCAATTGAGCCGCATACGGTGAGATCTATATCCGTGCTGACGGGTGACGACCCCTTTGTGATGCCTTCGCTACGCCTCTCAAACCATAATATCGTATGAGATTAACTATGACTGACGACCCTAGAATGGATCATGTTTGGGAATGATACAAGGGAGGTACCTTAGTTTCCCAACACTGCTGTTTGAATTGGACTAATAACAACTCGGTAATCATGCTCATCATCGCACCGCATGTGCCTAGTAGATGTGGAGCACTGAGGGAGGTACGCATTCTCGAACGTAAGATGATGTCGCATGAGGGTGGTTTGGCAAGGGCATACATCATGTCATTTCATACTTGCATTAAATAAGAGTAGTTAAAATTGTTTGATTATACTGCTTTATCATTACTACTTGACTGAATTGATAACATGTTAACCTATGCTTTACTGTTCCACTGAGTTGATCACTCACTCCCACGTTACGGGACGATGTTGTACACACCAACCAGATTTGTTGAGTTTCAGGTGATGGCAATGCTTATGAAGCAAAACCGAACTACTTCTATGGTGATGAGGAGGAGTTCTCCTATCTGTATCTCTCTCTCTGGTGTCTATGAAGACCTGATATTGTATTGACGGGGCTATGGTACTTGGTATAGAAGACATTACATATCCTCACATTAGGTATATTTTAGAATTGTACTTGTAATTAATTAACCTGGTAACATCATCACACTCTGGAGACTCATCATAGTTTATATATTTTATATGTCTATCACAGTCTTCCGCTTGCAATTTAACTGTCTCTGGAGTATGATATGTTGTTTTGGCTTAATCTCACTCATGTTCAATGCACGAATACAGTCAACATTCAATCATCATTTATTTTGTTGCATAAGTGATGTTCTGGAACTCGAGAGTTGAGTTTATGCTCGACCCCCGATTTTCAGGGCGTTACAAACCGGCTAATTGAACATTAGTATCATGATGATACCATGGGCCTAAATTAACCGAACTTGGGACATACTTAATAATTCTCTTGACAGCAATCTGGTGAGATTCCTTAGGATTAGAGCTGTCCATGAGTAGCAAAAGCTCGGTAACTCACTCGACTTGGCTCGAAAAAGCTCGACTCGACTCAAATCGAAACTCTGTTCGAACCAAGTTGAGCCATTTTTTTTGAAAGCTCGGAACATTTCGAGTCGAGTCCGAGCTGGACCTAGCTCGACTCGGCTTGATTTGAATACTTCTCAAACTCAGCTCAACTCGATTCAACTCATCTCGACTTGGTATAGGTTATAGATACCCTTCAAAAAAAACCCTACCCCCTTTTTCAAAATACATCTCACCTGCATGACCCTAATCCTACCCCACCTCTTCCTCCCTCTTTATCAGTCCGGTCGGCGAAGCTCCTCCCTCTCTCTCTCTCTCTCTACTCTCTGACTCTCCCTCATCCTCCCTTACTCGCACGGCTACACCGACGCACGGCCGTCTTCCTCTCTTTCTGTCAGTCCATCCAGTGAAGCTCCTCCCTCTCTCTCTACATCTCCCTCATCCTCTCTTACCCGCACTGCCGCACCGATGCATGGCTGACAGCCTGTCTTTCTACCTCTCTTCCTCCTTTATCAATTCAAAAACTCGGCTCAAACTCAGCTCAAACTCGGCTGAGCCGAGCACGAGCTGTTGTTCTGAGCTTGAAGGCCGAGCACGAGCTGTTGTTCCGAGCTTAAAGGCCGAGCCAAGCAGAGTCGAGCACGAGCTGGGACTCGAGCAGTCTGAGTCGAGCACGAGCTGGGAAAAGCTCGGCTCTGCTCGACTCGTGTACACCTCTACTTAGGATCTAATTGATATCTAGCACAGATACCTACGCTGAATGCTATATCAGGTCGGCTCGTAGTTAAATATAATAAACTTCCAATCATACTGCAATACAACATAGGATCTACACTCTTACCTGATGCATCTTTAGAAAACTTAAGAGTTGTACTATAACGCCCTGAAAATTGGGGGTCGAGTAACAACTCAACTCCCGAGTTCCAAAACATCACTTATGCAACATATATGCGTATGATTCAATGTTGTCTATATTAGTGCATTCATCATGAGTGGGATTATACCAAAATAATAATTCATACTCCAGATCAAGTTGTAAAACGCAAGTGGAAGACTGAAAGACATAAAGACACATATATAAGTCAAAGATCACGATCAGTCTCCAGAGTATGAATACATCACTGAGTCACCACATACATGTAAAAGTCTCAAAAATTAAAATGTCAAAATAGTACAGCTACAATGATAATCCCTATAGCCTCGTCAATCCAGATGGCCTAAGCGAAGCCACCGGAGAACCGCATATAAGAGAACTCGTCCTGATCATTGTAGTAGTCAGGCTCCGCCTCAGGAGTCATGTCATCATCTAAAATCAAGACAGAGTCTAGTTGGTGTTTAAAACATCGTCCCATAACGTGGGAGTAAGTGATCAACTCAGTGGAACAATAAAGCAAAGGTAAACGTGCTATCAATTCAATCAAGCAGTAATGATAAAGCAGTAAATCACACATCCCTAAGTACTCTTGCTAATGTAAGAATGGTATGAATGTATGATGTATGCCCTCGCCTACGCTCCCTCAGTAACTTCATCTCACATTCGCGTATGAACAACACTACCTCAGTGCTTGACCTACTACGCCTGAACGCATGTGTAATGCAGTGCATGTATATGATTACCAAGTTCTTATTAGTCCTTTTCATATAGCAGTATTGGGAAACTAAGGTACCTTCCTTATATCATTCCCAAACAATGATCCATTCTAGGGTCGTCAGTCCTAGTAAATCTCATACGATGTTACGGTTCTAGGTCACTGCAAAGGGCTCGTCACCAAATTAGTACAGGCCTAGTGTATACTCTGATTTCTATAGAAAGGCTTGTCGCCTCTACGCAGGTTCAGAGTATGCTCGAGGTAACTACAAAGGGCTCGTCACCAAATCAGTGTAGGCCGACATCTCGAATATAGTGTCCCATACCACCGTATTCGGTTCACGAGCTCTGGTTGATCACTAGTCACTACGGGTAGACTTGTCGCCCTAGCGTAGGCCGACAGCTCGACCACAGTGTCCCATACCACCATGTTCAGCTCATGAGTCTTAGTGGATCAAGGTACCAAGGTTAATGGGATTCCACTGGTGAGTTTGGTACCTTAGGTTCAAGCAGTAGCGTTCATATATAGTGAACATACATCAGCACATCGGGTTACCTGACAGGCTCGACTAGCACGAGCGCACCCAAAGTTGATTGACATGAAGTGCATAAGCTCTCTGTGTGGCCTAACCACTGCTGACAACTTTAGTACGACTCGGGTTCGTCAAACACATCCTACGTGGCGAATGAATCTCAGCCATGACTTCAAGCCTGTTACCGATTGCCTGGACTATAACATAGCCCCAATCACATTCAATCCTTAACCAATAAGCTAGAGCAGAATTAAACAAGTAATGCAAATATATTAATGAGCATATTATAAAACACAAGGCAAACAGGAAATCCAAACACATACATTTCATAAGTAAATGATTAAACTAAACAACTTGCATGAAGGAAATCATACACATTACTAAGGTAGTTGAGAATCCTATCTCAACACCTACTCAAGGCACTACTATACTAAGTACATACTTATACAAGCATTTTCACAAACACTTAGAATACACTTATTAACATATATAACACATGTTGTCCAAAACATGTATTAGGGTGAATCCTATCGCCGAATAATTATTACACATATATCTAACATATACACAGAGTAATTAATCATGACAAACATACTTTCATATTTTGTACGTATACAGTATTTTCTACAAATATATAGAATACACTAAACTCCATAATTTGCATATGTAACTGAATTGTAAAACGAATATCCCATTTTGCATGTGAAATAACACCCATATCATGAACCTATCATTATCTGATATTGAAAGCTTTGAAAACCATAACCTATACGTCTATAGTCCGCACCTTATGCCGTAGAAGTGAGTAACAGACTCAGTTTAAACACCAAGTCTTTATCAATGGTAGAACGACAACCTATGGCATGAAATAGGTTAGCTATTTCATCACTTACACTAGTTGAATCTTTAGAACTAATTAGGGTTAGGTTTTCTTACGTGAAAACAGAATCAGAATCGCGGGAAAAGTGATACGATAGTGATGGATCGGCACGTAGAATAGCAGGGATCGATTCCCACAAGTGATTCCAACTTCACTCTCACTTTCTCTCTCTTTACTCTCTTCTCTCTCCTAGGTTTTTTTCCAAATTCGTATGGAGTGAATGAGAGAGGGCTTAAGGTCCTTATATAGGCCTAAAACTGCTAGAAATGGCCCCAGGGCCAAGGTATACTTAGGTTATAGCCAAAGTGCATCTGTTTCAGTTCAACGGAGCACTTTCGGAGCCCCCCCTTGAGCCAAAGGTCGGACTTAAGCTCCCTGACCATGGATCTAGGTCGAGTTAAGTTTTCATTCTAGTCGGGTTCCCAGATCACACATGGCGGACCAGTTTCAGTTCAACGGTCACCGGAACTCGATCAGGATTACAAGTACACTGCCATGTGTATGAAATTTCTCCTGATCTGAGGGTGTATTTGGGTCAGATTCTGACAGTCTGATTGCTTATATCAGGCCCACAAGCGACAAGTCTCAGATTACTTAAATTAGATTTTATTTCTAAAGAAAATCACGTTTTCTCACACACTTCACTCCGGGCTCAAGCGAATAGCCCCGGGACACTATCTGGATTTGATTTCCGAGAAGGTCATCAAGCCTAGTAAGGCGGTCCTAATTATATAACTTCATATTATTCGGACTTTCGACGTGCGGTCCAGATTCGATACGGAGTTTCAATGCGCTCCTAAGAGCAACTGGGTAATGAGAGTGATCCTAGATTTCAGGTAACCTAGCATCAATGATTCTACAATTTTTGGGTCTTGCAGTTCGTATTTAAAGTGGATCAAGCAGATTTCATAACTAATCTAGTTTAGCACTTAGTTACCTTTGTCTAATTCCTAAAGGATTTGATCCTGAGTGATTTCTGCCTGAGGTGGTACTCGGGTCTTTGTACAGAATTTTTCGAGACGTTACAATCTACCCCCCTTAAAGAAAAATTTTGTCCTCGAAATTAGTACCTTTCGTACTCCTCGAGAATCTGAGGGTAGTTCTTTCTGACCTCAGCTTCAGTTTCCCAAGTAGCCTCTTCCTCAGTATGATGTGTCCACAGTACCTTCACAAGTGGGATGACCTTGCTACACAACACCTACTTGTATCGCCCTGAAAATCGAGGGTCGAGCATAAACTTAACTCCCGAGTTCCAACGCATCACTTATGCAACAAAATGAATGATGATTGAATGTTGTCTATATTTGTGTAGTGAACATGAGTGAGATTAAGCTAAAACAGCATATCATACTCCAGAGACAGTTAAATTTGCAAGCAGAAGACTATAATAGATATATAAAATATAAAAGCTATGGTGAGTCTCCAGAGTGTGATAATGTTACCAGGTTAAATAATTACAAGTACAATTTCAAATTATACCAAGTTGTGTAAGGTCATCTAGTCAATATCCCAGAAAGCTTCGTCGATCAGGACACGGCTCACAGGAACCCGCCTGAAATTGCATAAAGGAGGAATCCTCCTCATCCTCATAAAAGTCCGGCTCCGCTTCTCAGCATCATCATCATCTGAAACTCAAACAAGTTTGGTTGGTGTGTACAACACCGTCCCGTAACGTGGGAGTGAGTGATCAACTCAGTGGAACAATAAAGCATAGGTTAACATGTTATCAAAACAGTCAAGCAGTAATGATAAAGCAGTAAAGTCAAACACTCCTAACTACTCTTATTAATGCAAGTATGAATGCAGTCATGATGGATGCCCTCACCACACACTCCCTCGTGCGACACCATCTTACGTTCGCGGCATGCTTGCATTCCTCAGTGCTCCACATCTTCCAGGCACATGCAATGCATGATGAGCATGATTACCGAGTTGTTATTAGTCCATTTCAAACAGCAGTATTGGGAAACTAAGGTACCTCCCTTGTATCATTCCCAAACATGATCCATTCTAGGGTCGTCAAACCTAGATAATCTCATACAATATTATGGTTCAAGAGGCATCGCGAAGGCATCGCAAAGGGCTTATCACCCGTCAGCACGGATACAGATCTCACCATATGCGGCTCAATTGCGGGCCATCAGCTCGAATACAGGTCTCACCGTACTCGGCTCAATCGCTGGCCGTCAGCTCGAATACAGGTCTCACCGTACTCGGCTCAACTCATGCTCTAGTTGCTACAAAGGGCTCATCGCTAATCACAGACAGTAGAGTATACTCGAAGACACTACGAATGGCTCATCGCCCGTCAGCACGAATACAGGTCTCACCATATTCAGCTCTCGCCGCAGGTGTCGACAGCTCAAATACAATGTCCCATACCACCGTATTCGGCTCACGAGTCTGGTTGCTCAATGGTCACTAAGGGAAGGCACGTGGCCCCAACGTAGGCCGACAGATCGACCACGGTGTCCCATACCACCATGTCCGGCTCATGAGTCTTAGCGAATCGAGGTACAATAGTTAACGGAGTTTCCACTGGTAAGTTTAGTACCTTAGGTTCAAGCAGTAGCGTCTAAACATGGTGAACATACATAAGACAGATCGGGTTACTTGACGAGCTCGACTAGCACGAGTGCCCGTTGAGTTGTAAGACATGAAGTGCATAAGCACTTCGAGTGGCCTAACTATTGCCGACAAGCAATGCACGACTTGGGTTCGTCAAACAAGTCCTACGTGGCGAATGAATCTCAGTCACGAATTCAATCCCATTACCGACTGCCTAGACTATAAAATAGCCTCAATCACATTTAATTGTAGATAGGTAAAGCAGTAATGGATCAAGATTCAAATCATACAATCAAAGTCTGATAACATCCACTTAGGGCTACCAGGGCTGTTGCACACACTCATTACACCACTCCCCCATCACCCTTCACGGCACTTATGGAATACAACATAAACATGAATTTAAACATATGCATTACATAGATAAAATCATACAATCCGTTGAGCATGTTATGAAGTACAACATAAGCATGAGTTTGTACATATTCAATTCCTAATCACACAAATATCAAAAGAAATCATACTCATAGTTAAAGAAGTTGAGAATTATATCTCAACACCCTTATACATTACAATTTACTAACTACTACTCATTCAGACATTTCAACAAACACTTTAAACTATATACATCAACATACATGACATATGTTGATCACAGAGGCATTAGGCTAAATCCTTTCACTAGGGAGTTGCCCCAATTATAACACGCGTGCACCCACAACGGATAATCATGACAAGCATAAATCCAAGTTCCATATTCATTCAGTCATTTCCACAAATACTTAGGCCACACATTGTAATATATATAGTGTATATTGGTCGTGGCGTGATATAGGGCAAATCCTTTCGTCAAAGGGGGGTATCGCCAATACAACAATCATATATCCATGACAATTAGTCATGGCGAGCACGAATGAGAATTCTATACTCATTCAGTCATTTTCACAAACACTTAGAATACACTATTTTCACATACATAGTGTATATTAACAAAACATATATTAGGGTGAGTCCTTTCGCCAAACAAGTATTTTACGCATATATAATATGTTCATACAGCAAATAATCATAGCAAACACATTTTTAAAATTTATACGTATACGGTACTTTCTAGAATACACTATTTCAACATACATAGTGTATATTAGCAAACATGTATTAGGGCGAGTCCTTTCTCTAAATATGTATTTTATCCATATATAATATATTTATACAACAAATAATCATGGCAAACACATTTCTAAAATTTATACGTATACGGTACTTTCTAGAAATACCTAGAGTATGTAAAATTCCATATTCTTCATCTTTAATCGAAACGGAAAACAGACAGCACTTTGTACATGTGCAATTGTATGCAGATCATGAATCTATCATTATCTGACATTGAAAGCATTGAAAACCATAACCTATGCACCTAAAGTCTACACCTTTTGTCGTAGAATGGTAACGGAGTCGATGGATTCGCTAAGCTTTCATATACGGCAGTTTGGTAACCTATAGCATGCTTTCGGTTAGTTATTTCATAACCTACAACTATCAAAACCCCAAAACAGGTTAGAGTTAGGGTTTCTTACCTAGGAACGGAGCCGGAATCGCTGGAAAAGCGACTAGAAGGAAGCGGTGGAGCTTGTAGAGTGGCAGGGTAAAGTAGCAGGAAGATTCTCCTACATCTCTCACTCTTTCTCTCTCTTTTCTCTCTTCTCTCTCTAGGGTTTCTCTCAAATGCGTATGGCTGGAAGAGAGAGGGTTCTAAGGTCCTTATATAGCCTAAAACTTCACCGAAATAGACCTAAGGTCAAGGTATACTTAGGTTATAACCAAAGTGGGTTAGTTTCAGCTCAACGGAGGACTTCTGGCGGCCCCCCTTGAGCCAAAGGTTGGACTTAAGCTCACAGACATTGGATCTAGGTTCAACTGAGGTTTCGTTCCAGTCGGGTTTCTAGATCGCACGTGGCGGACCAGTTTCAGTTCAACGGTCAGCGGATCTCGATCGGAGATCCCAATTATATGGATATGTTTGGGGAAATATCCATGATCCGAGGGTGTAATTTGGTCTGATTCTGACGGTCTGGTTGCTTAATACTGATCCGCAAGTGACAAGTCTCAGATTTCATTATTTTGAATTTAATTTAGAATTATTTTCACATTTCTCACACTCCCCACTCCGAGCTCAAGCGAATAGCGCTGGGACACTATCTGGATTTCATTTCCGAGATGGTTGTCAAGCCCAGCAAGGCAGTCCTAATTCCTTAACTTCATGTTAATTGGACTTCCGACGTGTAGTCCAGATCTGATACGGAGTTTCGAGATGCTCCCGAGAGCAACTGGGTAATGAGATTGATCCGAGATTTTAGGGTAACCTAGTGTCAATGATTCCACAAGTTATGGGTCTTGCAGATCATATTTAAAGTGGATCAAGCGGATTTCATGGCTAATCTAATTTAGCATTTTGTTAACTTTGTCAAATTTCTAAAGGATTTAGTCCTGTAATATTTCTGTCTAAGGTGGTACGTGGGCCTTTGTAGTTGGCACATACAGTGATTCAAGTTATCAATACTTACTAAAGCACGCCCTAATTACAACAGAAGGAAATCCTAGGGCAGGAGAAGCGGATGTTCTAAATAATCTATTCGTTTTGTGAAATTCCATAAGGGTATTAGTTAAAAGCCCATTTTATTTCTGTGTTTACTAATTACAGCAATTTATAGTTTAAGTATTGTTCTTCATCACCTAAACCTTAAGATTAATGTCTAATATAAAAGTACTTTAAAAAAATTGAAAGAACAAGGTGGTGAAGGGTGGGATTTGTGAAGTAAATGGGTTTAAAAGCGATTTTAGACTTTGGGATTGAGTTCTGACGGGTTAATAAGGTGTTAAGATCGACCCATTGCCTAAGGACGTCTAATTCCAAGTTGGCAAAAATCCGAGATGTTACAATCTACCCCCCTTAAAATAAAATTTCGTCCCCGAAATTGCCTAAGGGTAATAAGGAAAGAATTTTATTATTTCATTTGCCTAAGACTTATTGATTTCAAGTTTTTACGCATGGTAGGGTATACACTAGCCTGGTTCATTTTAGTCTACCCCTCTTAAAACTTATTTCTTTATCCCTTGCTTATCCTGATGGTTTTCTATAATTTATTTCTTTATCTATTTGGAGTCTTGACGACAATCCCTAATTATTTAGAGTAAGATAGCTGTTTTCATTGTTTGACCAACACGGAGAGACGGTTATAGTGGGCTTGATCCCGATACATCGATCATCTACCTGACCAGGGTAGAAGGCTCATCGTATCCCTTCCTAGTCCTGTTAGATCCTGGTCTTCTGCTCGGTCAAGCAGTGAGTCCATTGGTAGTCGCCCAGGATTGAGAATTGGGTCAAGCCGCGAATACTTCGCAGTTGTATATGTCAGTAACTTCGTAGTTCGATCACTCTAAAAACTTAGGGAATGTCCATTAATGAAAAGCTCAAATTGTCTATTTCTAAGGTTGCCCTTTAGGTCTTAGTCTAAGAGAGTCCTCGTTATTATCTATGTCCAAGGAAATGGTGAATCAAATCTTACTAGATTATCCTAAAACGGTTTCTCATCGTAGAACAGGCTTCTATTATGTTTGTATTTAAAGAGCACAGTTGTACGTTGACTTTGGCTATTGTAATTCAGTTCGTACCCATTGTTAGGCCTATTCTGTAATATAAAATTTGTTTAATACTTGAACCCTAATTGATTTCCTTCCATGACTTCATTATTGGCATTCTAAGGAAGATTCAGATCATATTTAATGACCTAACCTTGCGTATAACTGGGAGTAATTTCTTTCGATCCTGGGCTAGTGGGGCAAGGGTCCACCACGCTTCCGCTGCGCCACCCAGATTAAAGAATGTATAGACTGACTTAACTAGATTAGGCTCTTAACATTTTACCCCCCTTAAAAATTTATTTCTACCCTAGGGTTCAAGATTTATGTCCTGATCTGTATGTCGGAACAAGGTGTTATTTAGGACCTATTCTTGACATGAAATGGGATATGGTTTCCCAATACATGTCTTCTTTTTATCGATGATGCGTATTTTGGCATTGGTACCTATGATTATAGAAAGAGGTAAAGATGATGGATATTGTGGTTGATTTCAAGGATAGGTGTGAGTTTGTGGCAAGATGCCTAATTCTACTAAGGAGTTTTGTCACGGTCCAGACTTATCCTATTTAATCATGTCTAGCTTAACGGGCAGGCTATCTTTCGAAGTTCATATGCACAATATGTATGCCGACATGGCATGTGATTTGGGACCTAATTCATAACTGTCTGTTGCCCATTTGGAAAATTCCTTGGGCCTAAAAAAAAGTCTCTATTGACTATATGTTCTTAACACTTCTCAAAGATGAAATAAGAAACTTTTACTTGTAAGTGGTAGGGCCAACACGGAAGGAAAGTTGTGTAGTGGGTCTGAGCCAGATACACAAACCTTCTGCCTAGCTATGACAGAAAAGTTATCGTATCAGTTCTTAATCCTAATTGATCCCGACCTTCTTCTTGATCAGAGCATAGAGTTCATTGGTCACTACCAGGATTAAGAATTCAATTCAAACCGCGAATACCTCGCTTATATATATAGTTCCTCTACTCCATGTTCCCGATTATAATAAGTCTTTGGGAAAGCAATTTTAAGGGTTGTATTGATTTGACGTAACATTAAATCCAAGGGATATATAAGTTTTCTATGAGCGTGAATAGTTTCTACGTCAAACAACCTTCCTAAGAGTTATTAAAGGAGTCTATGAGTATTAAGGGGTCCGACGAAGGAGTGAGGTCTCACTCCAACCTAATCCAGCCTATTAACTAAGTCTATCTTTCAACTATCTTTCAATTATCTTAGCATAATCAATCTTTTACATTCCTTAGTAGAACTAGTAGTCTAGTCTTAATTTATGAGTAGTGGTAATCTAATAGTTGAAATCCAAAGTCTATGCTCATACGCTAGATGATGTCGTACCATTCCTAATACAAGAAGTTGTTTTATCGCTTAAGGTCAAAAGTGGTATGATTGGAATTGAATTGACCGAACTACGCTCGAGCACTACACAGATGCTCATACCAACTAAGGAAGTCCTAGGGTTCACGTTATCAATTTATTGGATTTCCTATACTGTCAAGTCTTTCGAAATCTAGAAACACTGCTCTAGGTCCAAAACTCTAAGGGACTGTTTAGCCAGAGGTAGGAAGTTGTATTAAATGGAACTGCATTGCTAATCCCACTTCGAGATTGGGAATGACACGTTTGGTAGAAGGGTGGGGTGGGATAAAAAATTTAATCTTATAGGCTTTGGAACTTGTGTCGAAAAGTGTGAGATGGGATTTCCCAATCCCATGATAATGAATTTCTAAGTGTAATTTGAAAGGAAAATACGGTATTTATGTTTAACTGCATACATTTCAAACATGGCATTAGAAAACATGGGATACATCCAATCTAGGGAACATACCTTACACATACATTTATTATTACATTTACAATCCTATCCACCCTAAACTCACCTAATGCAGTTTGGCCAAACGGGCCCTAAACGTCCTTAAACATCTAAAACATTCTACCAACTACTACACCCATCAACATGAAAACAAAAAACATCGAAAGACGGTAACCCATGCAAACTACAAGACAACAGTATGGATGATTAGGCCTCCAAGAAAATGGCCATATAAGCTCGGATAAAGCCACGAAAAATGAGGATATATAAGGGGAAACGGGGGCTGGAGTTTTTGGTTCTCCACGAGTTTGAACCTCAATAGGGATTGTGAAGGCCCAAAAGACAGTGATTGAAGATGAAAAATGGGAAAGTAAGATGAGTTAGGGAGCTTACACGTTTTTGAGCTCCAAATGGGGCATGTAAGAGCCCAAATGAACGAGAATGGAGAGGGTAGGGGAGTAGGTGTTGCTGTGAACATTAAAGGGGTGCGAGATTTAACAGAAAACAGCGAAAGGGGCGATTGAAAGGGAGGTTTGAGAGAGAAACTCAGATTTTGGAAGGAAATGGAGCGCTTGGAGGAGTATTCGAGAGAGAGGGGGCCAAACGGACAAGAATGAGGGGCCCCCATGTAATTTCGCGGGCCCCACATGTAACTAAGGGTCAGGCCGACCTTGACCAGCACCGGCCCGACCAGCCCGGCCCAACCTGACCGCGGTCAACCGCCGTGACCGCGGTTCCACCGCGGTCCACCAGACCAACCACGGTGCCGTCGAGGTAGGGCAGTGTTCACCACCCTCCCAAGGTGCCAATGGCACCCCAGGTCCACCGTGAGTCCCCTCCCCCCTGGATTTTATAGTGTGGCCCCCGACTCCATTTGAGGCATTTTTGGGGCTAATTTGTAAACCGGAATGATTTTATGTGACATGTGGCATATAATTTTGGGGTAGGAGGAGCTAATCTATCCAACTAACACATTTATGTGGTTATATTCCAAAGTTTGAATGGTCAAAAGTCCAACTTATACATATATTTACTATTTATAGTAAATTTTTGTTCAAGTATTATTCTTCATCATTTATATGTTAGGATTTATGTCTAGTATAAAAGGACTTAGAAAAAATTGAAGAATGAAGTGGTGCAAGGAGAGGTTTTGAAGGAATTGGATAAAAAGGGGTTCTAGGCTTTAAAATGAAGTGTAAGGTGTTGTGGTTGACCCATAACCTAAGGGAATTCCTTTCTAAGGAATGACTTAAACCCGTCAATTGACGGCCGACTTAGGTTGTTTCACGCGACCAAAGATACGTTGTGGACTAAATTACTGCATAGTCTCACCTGTCGGCAAAACTTGGAATTGAATATGGTTTTTAGGTTTTATCGCCCCCTTCCTAATTCAAAGCGCATCAGAGTGCGTCGTGTTACCATAACCAAGGCTCAGTTTAGTCCAAATCATGCTCTGATATCATCTTGTAATGCCCTGAAAATCAGGGGTCGAGCATAAACTCAAATCTCGAGTTCCAACGCATCACTTATGCAACAAAATGAATGATGATTGAATGTTGTCTATATTTATATAGTGAACATGAGTGAGATTAAGACAAAATAGCATATCATACTCCAGAGACAGTTAAATTTGCAAGCGGAAGACTATGATAGATATATAAAATATAAAAACTGTGGTGAGTCTCTAGAGTGTGATAATGTTACCAGGTTAAATAATTACAAGTACAATTTCAAATTATACCAAGTTGTGTAAGGTCATCTAGTCAATATCCCAGAAAGCTCCGTCGATCAGGACACGGCTCACAGGAACCCACCTGAAATTGCATAAAGGAGGAATCCTCCTCATCCTCACAAAAGTCCGGCTCCGCTTCGCAGCATCGCCATCATCTGAAACTCAAACAAGTCTAGTTGGTGTGCACAACATCGTCCTGTAACGTGGGAGTGAGTGATCAACTCAGTGGAACAGTAAAGCATAGGTTAACATGTTATCAAAACAGTCAAGCAATAATGATAAAGCAATAAAGTCAAATACTCCTAAATACTCTTATTAATGCAAGTATGAAAGCAGTCATGATGGATGCCCTCACCACACACTCCCTCGTGCGACACCATCTTACGTTCGCGGCATGCTTACATTCCTCAGTGCTCCACATCTTCTAGGCACATGCAATGCATGATGAGCATGATTACCGAGTTGTTATTAGTACATTTCAAATAGCAGTATTGGGAAACTAAGGTACCTCCCTTGTATCATTCCCAAACATGATCCATTCTAGGGTCGTCAAACCTAGATAATCTCATACGATATTGTGGTTCGAGAGGCATCGCGAAGGCATCGCAAATGGCTCGTCACCCGTCAGCATGGATACAAATCTCACCATATGTGGCTCAATTACTGGCCGTCAGCTCGAATACAGGTCTCACCGTACTCGGCTCAACTCATGCTCTAGTTGCTATGAAGGGCTCATCGCCAATCACAGATAGTAGAGTATACTCGAAGACACTATGAAGGGCTCGTCGCCCGTCAGCACGAATACAGGTCTCACCGTATTCGGCTCTCGCCGTAGGTGTCGACAGATCAAATACAGTGTCCCATACCACCGTATTCGGCTCACGAGTCTGATTGCTCAATGGTTACTACGGGGAGGCACGTGGCCCCAGCGTAGGCCGCAGCTCGACCACGGTGTCCCATACCACTATGTCTGACTCATGAGTCTTAGCGGATTAAGGTACCATAGTTAACAGAGTTTCCACTGGTAAGTTTGGTACCTTAGGTTCAAGCAGTAGTGTCCAAACATGGTGAACATACATAAGACAGATCGGGTTACTTGATGAGCTCGACTAGCACGAGTGCCCGTTGAGTTGTACGACATGAAGTGCACAAGCACTTCGTGTGGCCTAGCCACTGCCGACAAGCAACGCACGACTCGGGTTCGTCAAACGCGTCCTACGTGGCGAATGAATCTCAGCGATGAATTCAATCCCATTACCGACTGCCTGGACTATACAATAGCCCCAATCACATTCAATTGCAGATAGGTAAAGCAGTAATGGATCAAGATTCAAATCATACAATCAAAGTCTGATAACATCCACTTAGGGCTGCCAGGGCTGTTGCACGCACTCGTTACACCACTCCCCCATCACCCTTCACGGCACTTATGGAATACAACATAAACATGAATTTAAACATATGCATTACACAGATAAAATCATACAATCAGTTGAGCATGTTATGAAGTACAACATAAGCATGAGTTTGTACATATTCAATTCTTAATCACACAGATATCTAAAGAAATCATACACATAGTTAAAGAAGTTGAGAATCATATCTCAACACCCTTATACATTACAATTTACTAACTACTACTCATTCAGACATTTCAACAAACACTTTAAACTACATACATCAACATACATGACATATGTTGATCATATAGGCATTAGGCCAAATCCTTTCACTAGGGAGTTGCCCCAATTATAACATGCGTGCTCCCACAACGGATAATCATGGCAAGCATGAATCCAAGTTCCATATTCATTCAATTATTTCCACGAATACTTGGACCACACATTGTAACATATATAGTGTATATTGGTCGTGGCGTGATTTAGTGCAAATACTTTCGTCAAAGGGGGTATCGCCAATATAATAATCATATATCCATGACAAATTAGTCATGGCGAGCACAAATGAGAATTCTATACTCATTCAGTCATTTTCACAAACACTTAGAATACACTATTTTCACATACATAGTGTATATTAACAAAACATATATTAGGGCGAGTCCTTTCGCCAAACAAGTATTTTACGCATATATAATATGTTCATACAGCAAATAATCATGGCAAACATATTTTCAAAATTTATACGTATACGGTACTTTCTAGAATACACTATTTTAACATACAAGTGTATATTAGCAAAGCATGTATTAGGGTGAGTCCTTCCGCCAAATAAGTATTTTATCCATATATAATATATTCATACAACAAATAATCATGGCAAACACATTTACAAAATTTATACGTATACGGTACTTTCTAGAAATACCTAGAGTATGTAAAATTCCATATTCTTTATCTTTAATCGAAACGGAAAACAGACAGCACTTTGTACATGTGCAATTGCATGCAGATCATGAATCTATCATTATCTGACATTGAAAGCGTTGAAAACCACAACCTATACACCTAAAGTCCGCACCTTTTCTCGTAGAATCGTAACGGAGTCGATGGATTCGCTAAGCTTTCATATACGGCAGTTTGGTAACCTATAGCATGCTTTCAGTTAGTTATTTCATAACCTACAACTATCAAAACCCCAAAACAGGTTAGGGTTAGGGTTTCTTACCTAGGAACGGAGCCGGAATCGTTGGAAAAATGATTAGAAGGAAGCGGTGGAGCTTGTAGAGTGGCAGAGTAAAGTAGCAGGAAGATTCTCCCACATCTCTCACTCTTTCTCTCTTTTCTCTCTAGGGTTTCTCTCAAATTCGTATGGCTGAAAGAGAGAGGGTTCTAAGGTCCTTATATAGCCTAAAACTTCACCAAAATAGACCTAAGGTCAAGGTATACTTAGGTTATAACCAAAGTGGGTTAGTTTCAGCTCAACGAAGGACTTCTGGCAGCCCCCCTTGAGCCAAAGGTCGGACTTAAGCTCACAGACATTGGATCTAGGTTCAGTTGAGGTTTCGTTCCAGTCAGGTTTTCAGATCGTACATGGCGGACCGGTTTCAATTCAATGGTCAGCGGATCTCAATCGGAGATCCCGAGTATATAGATATGTTTGGAGAAATATCCCTGATCTGAGGGTGTAATTTGGTCTAATTCTGACGGTCTGGTTGCTTAATACTGATCCGCAAGTGACAAGTCTCAAATTTCATTATTTTGAATTTAATTTAAAATTATTTTCACATTTCTCACACTCCCCGCTCCGAGCTCAAGCGAATAGCGCTGGGACACTATCTGGATTTGATTTCGGAGATGGTTGTCAAGCCCAGCAAGGCGGTCCTAATTCCTTAACTTCATGTTAATTGGACTTCCGATGTGTGGTCCAGATCTGATACGGAGTTTCGAGATGCTCCCGAAGCAACTGGGTAATGAGATTGATCCGAGATTTTAGGGTAACCTAGCGTCAATGATTCTACAAGTTTTGGGTCTTGTAGATCGTATTTAAAGTGGATCAAGCAGATTTTATGGCTAATCTAGTTTAACACTTTGTTAACTTTGTCAAATTTCTAAAAGATTTAGTCCTGTAATATTTCTATCTAAGGTGGTACGTGGGCCTTTGTAGTTGGCACATACAGTGATTCAAGTTATCAATACTTACTAAAGCACGCCCTAATTATAACAGAAGGAAATCCTAGGGCAGGAGAGGCAGATGTTCTAAATAACCTATTCGTTTTGTGAAATTTCATAAGGGTATTGGTTAAAAGCCCATTTTATTTTTGTGTTTACTAATTACAGCAATTTATAGTTTAAGTATTGTTCTTCATCACCTAAATCTTAAGATTAGTATCTAATGTAAAAGTACTTAGAAAAATTGAAAGAACAAGGTGGTGAAGGGTGAGATTTGTGAAGGAAATGGGTTCAAAAGCAATTTTAGACTTTGGGATTGAGTTCTGACAGGTTAATAAGGTATTAAGATCGACCCATTGCATAAGGACATCTAATTCCAGGTTGGCAAAAATCCGGGATGTTACACTGCTCCTTCCTGTCTAGAATATGTGTCGGACGAAGTACATATGTAGCGTCCTCACTCAACTGTACCTACTCCCATCTGATAATGTGGGAAGGATCAGGGACGTATTTCTTTAGCATAGATACATGAAATACATTATACATACCCGCAAGTGGAGTGGGCAAAGCCAGGCGATATGCCACTGCACCCACTTGGTCTAATATCTAGAACGGGACAATGAACCGTGGCATGATCTTCCCTTTTTTGCCAAAATGAAGGACTCCCTTAATGGGGGAAACTCGGAGGAATACATGATCCCTAACTTCGAACTCTAGCGGTCGCCGCCTCGTATTGGCATAGCTCTTCTGTCTGCTCTGTGCTGTAAGAAGTTGACGCCTGATAATATCGATCTTCTCTGAGGTCACCTGTACTAAATCTGGGCCAATCAAACTGCACTCGCCAACCTCTGCCCAGCAATGTGGTGCTTGGCAAGGGCGCTCGTACAAGGCCTCATAAGGAGTCATGCCAATACTCGCCTGAAAACTGTTATTGTAGGCGAACTCTGCATACGGGAGACAGTCATCCCAACTGTCCTTGAAGTCCAAAACACAGGCCCGCAGCATATCCTCCAAAATCTGATTTACCCGCTCCGTCTGCCCATCTGTCTGTGGATGGAACGTGGTACTGAACTTCAACTTCACACCCATCGCTTCCTGGAGTGAGTCCAGAAGATGGATGTGAGTCGCGTGTCTCAGTCTAACACGATCTCTAGAGGAACTCCATGTAAACGTACAATCTCCCTGATATACAGCCTGGCCAAGTCATCTGCAGAATGTGTGACTTTAATTAGGAGGAAGTGAGCCAATTTCGTTAACCGGTCCACGATCACCCAAATAGAGTCATACCCCTTCCTCGTCTTCGGTAGCCCTGAGATGAAATCCATGGAAATGAAATCTCATTTCCATTCTGCTATAGGCATGGGCTGAAGCAGTCTAGGAGGTCGGCGATGCTCTGCCTTGACCTGCTGGCAGGTGAGACAATGTGACACATAATCTACTATGTGAGCTTTCATATTGTCCCACCAATATGACCTCTTCATGTCCTGATACATCTTCGTGCTATCAGGATGCATCGCAAGCTTCGATTTGTGGGCAGCCTCGAGAATCTCCTGCCTCAAGTCATGAATGTCTGGGACGCATAGGTGGCCACGGCAACGTAGGCCCCCATCTGTGCCAACTCTCCGCTCGGAGTTCTCATCATTGCTAGCTTGCTCTCGAAGCTTAGACAATCGTGCATCGCTCTTCTGGGCCTCGATAATCATGTCATCAATAAGTGACCACACCCGAATATGCGCGACACACTCAAATGGCTCCTCCATGGTGAATTTCTGCTTGAAGTCTCGCACGAACTCTACCATATCCCACTCGACTATCATTAGCGGAGCCGCAAATGCTATAGCTTTCTTGTGGCTCAACGCATCTGCCACAAGGTTGGCCTTGCCAGGATGGTAGGATATCTCGAACTTGAAGTCTTTCAAGGTTTTCATCCAGCGACGCTGCCTCATATTCAAGTCCCTCTGAGTGAATATATAGAGAAGGCTCTTGTGGTAGTAGAAAAGCTCGAACTCCTCTCCGTAGAGGTAATGTCTCCAGAGCTTTAATGCAAATATGACAGCTGCTAACTCTAGGTCGTGCGTAAGGTAATTCTCCTCGTGTTTCCTTAACTGTCTCGAGGCATATGTGATCACCTTGTCCTTCTGCATAAGGACACATCCCAAACCAACTCGAGACGCGTCAGTGTAAATCGTATACTTGACCCCTTGTTCTGACAATACTAGCACAGGGGCGGACGTCAGTCTGTCCTTCAGCTCCTGAAAAGCTACTTTCGCCTTTTCATTCCAGGCGAACTTCAGATCCTTCCGTGTTAATTGAGACAGCGGTCTGGCTATCTTCGAGAAATCCCGGATGAATCGTTGGTAGTACCCCACCAAACCAGAAAACTCCTCACCTCAGTAACTGAACCAGGCTGCTTCCAGTCCTGAACCCCGGCTACCTTAACAAGGTCTATAGCTATCCCTTCCTTGGACACCACATGTCCTAGGAACTTGACTTTCTCCTGTCAGAAGTCGCACTTCTTATACTGTGTGAACAACTGGTTCTTCATCAGAGTATCTAAGATTGCTTGTAAGTGTTCCTCGTGCTCTTCCTGATTCTTAGAGTATATCAGGATGTCATCGATAAACACGATAACAAATCGGTATAGAAATGGCCGAAATACCCGGTTCATTAAATCCATGAACACGGCCGGCACGTTCGTAAGACCGAACGACATCACGAGGAACTCGTAATGCCCAAAACTGGTCCTGAAGGCCGTCTTCTGCACGTCCTCATCCCTGACGTGTAACTGATGATATCCTAACTGTAGATCAATCTTTGAGAAGTATCACGCCCCTTTCAACTAATCAAACAGATCATCTATCCTGGGCAAAGGATACTTGTTCTTCACGGTCAATTAGTTCAACCTACGGTAATCAATACATAATCATAGCGACCCATCTTTCTTCTTGACAAACAACACAGGTGCTCCCCAAGGAGACACACTAGGTCGTATGAAGCCCTTCTCTACCAGCTCATCAATCTGCTTCCTCAGTTCCTCCATCTCATATGGAGGCATCCGATACATAGGTAATGAAATGGGGGTCGCACCAGGTACAAGATCAATAGTAAAATCGATTTCACGCCGAGGAGGTAATCTAGGGATCTTCCTGAACACATCCTCAAATTCCCAAACTACTGGCATGTTCCCTAATGTCGGCCCATCAACATGCTCTAATAAAGCAGCGTAGCATCTAACACGATATGGCCAACTAACCTGCACTGGAAAAGTGAAGACCGTACCATCAGGTCCGTTGGCTGTCACGACCCGATTATCGCAATCAATCTCTGCCTTCATCTCGGTGAGCCAGTCCATACTGAGGATAATGTCGTAGTGCCATAGTGGGGCGACAATGAGGTTAACGAATACTGTCTTGCTACCCAAGTCTACTGAACAACCCTCACACGTCTATGTGACATCCGAAAAAGTCCTAGTAGCAGTAGTAAGTCTCACTCCGTTCATGGGAGTAGTATATAAAGCTAGACGCTTAAATACTGCACATGAAATGATGGAGGTAGTAGACCCAATGTCCACTAATAAGAAGACAAGAGTACCTTAGACATGTGCAGTAATCTCGAAGGCCATAGGTGCTGAAGGTGTTATTTTTGGCTCTTCTGCTGTAAGCGCATGAACGCGTGCCTGCTGAGGTTGGTTGGGCTGAGGCACCATAGGTTGGTGAGGCAGCCTAAATCAAGGTATAGGAGGTCAAAATGATGGATGTGTAGGGACAGTATGTAGGGGCAGAGATGATATAGCCTGAGGGCGAGTCAGGTCGATCCTCTACGGCGGTGAGAACCCACTGTCTCTCACACGTGCGAAACAACTCTCCGTTGGGTGGCCTGGCCTTCCACAGTAGGTACAGGTCACGCCCGGTCATAGCATCAGAACTAGTGGCACCGAAATCCTGAGAGGAGAGTCTGTGCGAGGCCTCTTACCGAGGAATGGCCTGCTCGGCATATCTGGTCGGGGCCTAAGGATCATAGGCCCACGAGAGCGTGATAATCGATCCCCGTCCTGTTCTGCTCGCATAGACATGTGTACTAGCTCAGCATAGGAGGGTATGCTAGCACAGCACATCTTCAAGCGAATATCAAGGCGTAGTGTAAGACCTGTATCCTAGTCTGTACTATTCCGAACGCTTCCGTGATCCTTCCGGTCGAATTCTGGCAATCCTCGACCTGATGCCAACGTTGCGCACGATCTTAAGACGATACCTGCATGCCAAAGTCAGCTCGACCCGAAACCTGTACCTTGGCGACCGTGCCATCGCAGCGGTTCCAACGCCGTGACTCGCGCACCGATCCGATACCCAGGGTAGAAGATGTAAGCCCACGTTCATTTCGAGGAAAACACCGCACGTTGCGAACTCTAAGAGAATCTCTACAAAATATCTCATCAATCAATGTCAAGTACACACCTACTCAAGTACAACAACCCATATCTTTCTCTTACACAAGCAAGCCTAAAGTCAACCCTCACATCAAGTCACCTCTCTCTCCACCCATCCCTTCTTACAACACATCACTCCACCCATCATCCCATCCATATCAATCCATCCCCTCACTCTTTCTCTCTCATTTCCTCAAGCAACTCCCAAGCCCCATACGTCCCAACATTTCAAGCAAATCTCAAAGGCCAAGTGTGGCCCACTCTCTCATCTCTCATCCTCACCATCAAGATCTCATCATCAACCATTAAACCCAAAGGTAAGGAGCTAAGGAAGCTAGGGGAGCAAGAAGAAGGAAGAAAGGTGGGTGATCCACTGTTAAATTCTGATTTTTTTGGGTCCACTTGTTGTGGGACCCACTTGATGTATGTGTTGTATCAATGGAGGGCCCATAGTGGCGGGGTCCCTCCTCTCTATCTCACCGTATCTCTCTCTCTCTCTCTCTCTCTCTCTCTCTCTCTCTCTCTCTCTCTCTCTCTCTCTCTCTCTCTCCCTCCCTCCCTCTCCTCTCCCTAGAATGAAGTGGGCCCCACCAAATCATGTTAAATTCACTCCATTCATCAAATGGTGTGGCCCACCACATTTTAGGCAAAATCCACCGTCCGGTGGAAAGTCCACATGCAATATAATATATGATATTTATTTTATATTAATATATATATATACACACATGCATGGTGGGCCACGATCACGTGGGCGTGGGCCACCTACGTGTGGGACCCCAGCCATGATGCATGTGTTATATCCATGCTGTCAAGCGTCCCTGGACGCTGGACATGCTGCTAACATGGGGTGCGTGTACTGACATGGGTGTGTACTAACAGCTAACCACAAAAAAAAAATGTTTTTTTTAAAGGTTTGGGGTGGGCCCCTCACATAGACACCACCTTGATGTATGTTTTTAATCCAGGCCGTCCACCCCTTTCCCTAGATCATTTTAGGCATTGAGCCGAAAATGAACCCTATCTGATTATCTGGCAGGCCATAGCATAGAAAACTATGGTTTTGATCGTTGAAAAAATACCTGATATTTTTATACACCAAAACAACTCGAATATTGGGCTCGATGGGTTTGTACCGAGCCATGGAAACCAATGGCTGGAGTGGATTCATCTGATGCAGGCCCCACATATAAAAATCCCCAAAAATATAGTTTTTTTTTAAAAATAAAAATAAATAAAATCACAACAAGAACGTCTCGTTGTCGCCATTGATTGGGACGCAGTGGCCAATCCTCGCTGCCGCTGCATACGAACGCTGGCCAGGGACCGTGGGTCCCAGCCATGGGCCCACTGTGATGTGTTTTGGACATCAATACCGTCCATTTGATAGGCTCCCTTCTGAGACCGTGGGCCATCCCAAAATTTGCCGTATGTGGTGCACAGTTGGCCCACATCTCAGGGAACAATGGATTGAATGTCAGCCATTGAAACCCCCTTTTCTGGGTCACGGAAGTTTTGTATCAGTATGAAATTTGTTTTTCCACTTCACCTGAGCCCGTGTGACCTTACCAATGGGTTGGATCGTAAATAAGCATTATGGTGGGCCCCATGTGGGACCCACAGTGATGTATTGTTTTATTCACACCGTCCACTGACCGTGGACGGTGGAACCCCAAATGATGTATGTGTTTCACCACTGCCGTCCAGCCATTTGGCTAGGCTGTTGGACGGTTAGTGGACCCCACCATGATGCTTGTGTTGCATCCAAACTGTCCAACCATTTTTTTTATATAATAAATTTAAGGCTTGAGACTAAAAATAGGATAGATCTATTTAACATGTGGACCACAATGCATAGTGAGGATTAAACGTCTACCATTGAAATCCCTTGGGTCCTTATGATTAGATTGGATGGGAAATAAATGTTGTGGCGGGCCTTGGAAATTTTAATGGTAGAAATTATTATCACCACTTATATTTGGGTGTGGCCCATTTGACATACATGTGGCCCATGTGGTGTGGCCCACTTACCATATTTATAGCTCAGTATTGAGGCCCACCATGATTTGTATGAGGCCTATTGTTGAGGCCGCCTTGATATGTATGAGGCCCATTGTGGCGTATGCAAGGCCCATGTGACTAGGCCCATCTTGATGTAATAGTGGCCCGTTGTTGAGGCCCACTTTGATATATATGAGGCCCATGGGTCGAGGCCCAAAGGGATGAACATGAGGCCCTTTGTAATGTGATTCCACCATGGTTTATATGTTGACTCTTATGGTGGGCTATGCCTTGGGAGCAATGATGGTTTGACGTCCACATTGAAGGATGATGTTAGTTGGATGTCCGCATTATCACTCTCCCCAAGGCCCATTGATAGGCCCATACTTATAGTGGGTAGGCCGTCTAAGCCCATCTTCGCCTTGCTCAGATCCCATCACTATATAACATGTTTAGTATAGATACATGATTCATGTCATACGCATCATATATATGCTTGGTATGAGGAGTGACTGATCATAGCATATGCCTTTGGGCGAATTGTTTATGGGCTCCCTGATAGATGGAGTTGCCCTACATGAGCACGCAGTACGCGCAGGATTGTTGCATGTTTGGTAGGGTGACTATGCACTTGCATTTGTATGATCATCATATGCCCTAGCGAATCAGGGCCATAGCCTCCACAGACACATCGTGGGTGGCTAGATTGGATACCAGAAATGTTTGGTTCTAGCATACAGGCACTATAGATGTCCTTGGGTGAAAATTCCTAGACCCGATAGTACCAGAGGATGACTCCAACGCTGAGACCGAGTGGATATATGAGCGCACGATGGCCGAATACCGGAGGCCGCGTCTCCCACTGTGTCGTGGTAGGTTGGAAAGGGGTGTGGCCTTACTCGCCCGAGGGTAGGGGGCAATACTAGGCTAAGTTTGACCAGCTCATGAATGGATCCACTATTGACGTGCCGGATAGGTATTGGCAGACTATTGGCCAGGCAGATAGTGAGGTTTCTTACGCTCACTTGGACTGTGCGGCTAGGAGAGCGGCAGTGCCGTTTGGAGTGTACTAAACCCCGGTGATTATCCTGAATGAGAACTGTACTGATATATGATGATGATTGGCATACTTAAGTCATATCTTACATTGCATGGTCTTGACATGACCGATAGCATCCATATCTTGCACCACATAGCCTTGGTATAGCTGGTTGCATTCATGCACTCATCAGCACAATTTCGCATTACTCTGACCTTGTATTATGAGCACACACATATTGCACACACACTTACACCACCCTCTAAGCTTTCTATAAGCTTTTCAACAATTGATGCGTGCAGGTGATGCCAGGATGCAGCCGTAGTCTCGCCGCAGTTGGAGCGTGCAGCTGAGCTTTTGAAGTTTTTGTCATTTTCAGTATATTGTATTTCCCTTCATACGCCTTGTACTCAAAAGTTTTTTATCATAGTGGATTTTGTGATGATGTTCTTGTGGTTATTGTTCATGGGTTATGCTTGTGGTTATGCTCATTACGAATCAAATTGATTATTAGAAATCCTCCTTATAGCATCCCAGGATCGGAACCTGATATATGGGTACCGGGAGCCGAGAATGGGGTACTACAGAGGCTGTTGGCCCCAGATTAGGCGATCAGAAATTTTATGAGTCCGGTCTCCGAGTTTGGGGCGTGACACGCAGGCCCTCGAAAAAACGTCATATCTGCATCTGTGCGTCGGCAAGTATCGTAGGAACATATCAACCCAACTCCGTGAACCAATGCTCATACTCTGTCACTGTCATGCCTCCCTGTCTGAGGTGCAAGAATTCATTCTCCTTCTCGTGCCAGTACATCTGGGGATAGTACTTCTCATGAAAGCGGAACTCAAAATCTGCCCATGTCCATATATAGCCAACTGCAACTATCCTCAGAACACTATCCCACCACAGGCTAGCCTCCTTTTTAAAAATAAAGGTGGCCAACTCAACCTGTTCCTGCTCGGTACAATGTAGCATCCTTAGCATCTTGGAGATGCGGTCGAGCCAATATTCGGCCTCCTCGGGTTTGTGAGAACCCGTAAAGGTAGGAGGCCTTAAGCGCTGGAATCGTTCGAGGAGACCACTCATACCCAGATTTCCCGTAGGGTATGCAGCAGGTGCAGGGGGAGGCACACCCTCATCCTGAGCAGAAGGCCCTATAGGCTCAGCAGGGTGCACAGATGGTAAAGGTGGAGTCGCGCTCCTACCCTGAGCTAGGGCCCCTACAATAGTGGCCAAAAGCTGCTATTGCTACTGATGCTGCACCTGATGCTGCTGGTGCATCATCATCAATACTGCTCTAACCTATCCATAGGTAGTGCTGCCTGAGGCACATGCTACATCAAAGAAGATGCACGGTTTTGCTTATGAACCAGTGGTGTGTAAGGTAGCGGCCCGACTGCAGGACCAGTAGATGACTGAGACTCAGGCACAGTCTCACGAACAAGGCCCACACTGGGGTCCGTATGACCATCACATCGGGGAGGTGCCTGATCCATCGAATCAGTAAGTATGAGGCGTGTCGTGTGAGGCATGACCTTTCGTGGCATGCCTTATATAACATAGGTGAAAGTGCCCTTATAAGTGCCCTTGTTTGTCAATTACTGTGAATGGGTGGTCAGACAGTTTGCAGGACATCAAAAGAAGATCAAGCCAAGTGTATGCCCCAATCAGATGTGTGGAAGCTCGTCATAGGTAAATCATAGCCTCACATCCCATAACCCAATACATTAGGTGAATTATACCCTTAAAACAAGATAAACATCTTAGGGTTTTAATGGTGAGAAAACTTTTTCAAAATAGGAAAATTTCTAAGTTTTTCTCGCCTTGTCGATTTTATCGAAGCACCCTCGATATGATCGACCTGTTTTGTCGATGTCCTCGATACCTTAACGATATTATCGAAAAGAGGACCAAAAGTGTCTAGCAACTAAATATTCATCTGGACAGATTTATCGATGTATCGATACACTTATCGATATCATCGATAAAAGCACTAAACATGTCCAGTAACTTCATAACATATCTAGACGAATTATCGATGTGTCGATACGCATATCGATACCATCGATATTCAAATCTCGAGACCATCAGGAGTGGCTCGATAAGATCGACAGGCAGATTTTCGGCGCCCCTATTTTTTAATGAAAATCTCAAAATTCATCGATATATCGATGACCGTCCGATATGATCTGAAATCAAATATCGATAAGATCGGAGGTCCATCGATGATAGCGATGGTGGGTGCGCATTTCTTACAGCATTTATTTCAGGATGTTTTTAACTATGATCGGGGGCCCTTCGATTTAATCGATATTCAAATATCGATGATATCGACACCTGATCGATTGCATTGAACTAAGTGATAATCTATCCAGTAAGTTCAAAGATAAATCTGCTAGAATTATTGATGCCTCAACTCAGATCTCGATATCATCGACATTCAAATTCTGATGACCTCAACGGTTCCCCCGATCATTCATGAAAATCTGAAATATTTTCAAAGTCAAGTCTCTCTTATTTTTCATGTGTCGAGGGATCGACCCAGTCATCGATGGAATCGGAGTTCGAAATTCGATGACATTGACAACTGTTTCGATTCATCGACCAATTGGCAAAGAGTTTCAAAAGCGTATGACATCGAGTCCGAGTCATCGAGCGGACCATCGATGCCATCGAGAGTATACGCTCGATGATATCAAACCTGCTCGATGATATCGAACTCTGTCATAAATGTAACCGTTTTATATTCGTTGGAACTTTTTGCCTATTTATAGAGGACTTGTCTTTTGTTGCTGTGAGAGAAAGTAGAGAGAGCTTTTGAGTGTTTCAACTTATATCCTATATCTAAAGCCCTTTCTCTCAAGGGAGTTCATCCTCCAATCCACCCTCACCATTGATATTTAATAGAGTGGATTGGGGAATGAACTTCCGCATTCAAGGATCCTCCAGCTACTACCTTAATGGCAAATCATTATGCTGGGATGCTTTGAATGCATAAGAGAGGAACCAATTTATCTTCCTTATAGGAAAATCTTTAGAGAGTAGGATTCCATCTCACCCTTGACCTAACCCGAAGCTAAGCATTGGTATATCATCTTGTGTGACGGATCAAGGGAGCTAAAGACTCTTCGTCAACAAGGAGGAGAAGATCTTTGGCGTTGTGCTTAACGGGACTCATCAACTTATCTGTAAGTATCCAGAGTCCAGAGGACACTTGTGATCATTCCTTCCTAGGTCTTGGTCCTAAGTGATTCTCACCCTTTGAAGTCCTCAAGGAGGCCTCCGGCGAGAGTGTACGTAGTGGGTGCATAGGGTGGACCCTTACTCTTGTGTAGGGCATAAACTGTTAAGTCCTTATGTAGGTCCTTGACCTGTGTGGTCTAAAATTCGGGTGCGTTGTATGGACCCTTGCTCTATGGAGAGCATAAATATCTGGTTAAGAGTGAACCAAAAACTCTGGGTTTGAGGTGAACAAGCGTAAAACCTCTCAGTAAAGGTTGAAGGTGAACCTGATTTAAAACCTTAGGTTTGAGGTGAACCCTGGGAAACCTCCTTAGTGAATTCCGTTACACTCAAGGGTTGAGTGCGACAGCCGGGAGTGGAGTAGACAAGTAGTCGAACCACTATAAAAAATTACTGTGTTTGAGATGATTATTGTCTTTCATTTATGTGATTTCCTTACATGCTTTTATATCTGATTATCTGAGAGCTCAAATGGGGGATTCAAGAGCTCAAATGAGAGAGAATAGAGAGGGTAGGCAGCAATGGAGACGAGTTTACAGCAGGGTGGTGGAGAGGGTGCACGAAAATGGAAGAGAGATCGTTTAGTGGGGCTATTTGAGAGAGAAATCTGACCTTTTTGGAAGAAAAGAAAATGTGGAGGGTGGTTTGTGAAGGAGGGGTGAGTTTGGAAGGGTTTAAATCAAAACCCCTTACATCCATGGGCCACACAACACCCAGCAACCGTCGGCCCGCGTCGGCTCGCCCGGCCAAGCCCATTTGGCGGTGAGGCCTCGCCGACCTCTTGAGGTTCTGGCGAGGGCTTGCCATTTGGGCGAGGTCCTCCTACCCCCCTTGGTCCAAAAATGTGTGGGTCCCACCCTAGGTCCCCTTGGAAGTGCCCCGTTTGGCCCCCGACTCCGTTTCGAGTTGTTTCGGGGCCTTTCGGGTATGTTGCTGATGTACAGCTATACCTATGAATTTTTAAAGGCTAAGATGGAGTAATTTGTGGTCTAGACCCGTCGTTTCACAATCTAGGAGTGATCCGGGGTCACCTCATGCGATCACGGAGGTGTACGGACTCGATCTCGGCGATCATTTTCGGTGAACTTCGCCAATTGGCGAAACTGGGACTCCTATGAATGTTTCTAAATTTTCTCGCACCCACCTAGGTTGAATTTGCATCAGCATACATTGTGTGACCATAACCCAAGTTCCAGTTTAATCCAAATCATGCTCTGATACCAACTTATAACACCCTAAAAATCGGGGGTCGAGTAACAACTCAACTCTCGACTTCTAAAACATAACTTATGCAACATATATGCGTATAATTCAATGTTGTCTGTGTTAGTGCATTTATCATGAGTGGGATTATACCAAAATAGTAATTCATACTCCAAATCAAGTTGTAAAATGCAAGCGGAAGACTGAAAGACATAAAGACACGTATATAAGTTAAAGATCACGATCAGTCTCCAGAGTATGAATACATCACTGAGTCACCATATACATGTAAAAGTCTCAAAAATCAAAACGTCAAAATAGTATAACTACAATGATAATCCATGTAGCCCCGTCAATCCGGATTGCCTAAGCGAAGCCACCGGAGAACTGCATATAAGAGAACTCGTCATGATCATCGTAGTAGTCAGGCTCCGCCTCAGGGGTCATGTCGTCATTTGAAATCAAGACAGAATCTGATTGGTGTTTAAAACACCATCCCGTAACGTGGGAGTGAGTGATCAATTCAGTAGAATAATAAAGCAAAGGTTAATATGTTATCAATTCAATCAAGAAGTAAATCACACATCCCTAAGTACTCTTGTTAATGCAAGAATGGTATGAATGTATGATGCATGCCCTTGCCTACGCTCCCTCAGCGACTTCATCTCACGTTCGCGCATGAACAACACTGCCTCAATGCTTGACCTGCTACGCCTGAACACATGCATAATGTAGTGCATGCATATGATTACCAAGTTCTTATTAGTCCTTTTCATACAGCAGTATTGGGAAACTAAGGTACCTCTCTTATATCATTCCCAAACAATGATCCATTCTAGGGTCGCCAGTCCTAGTAAATCTCATACGATGTTGCGGTTTTAGGTCATTACAAAGTGCTCATTACCAAATCAGTACAGGCCAAGTGTATACTCTGATTTCTATGGAAAGGCTCGTCGCCTCTACGCAAGTTCAGAGTATGCTCGAGGTCACTACAAAGGGCTCGTCACCAAATTAGTGTAGGCCGACAGCTCGAATACATTGTCCCATACCATCGTATTCGGCTCACAAGCTCTGATTGCTCACTGGTCACTACGGGTGGACTCGTTGCCACGGCGTAGGCGGATAGCTCGACCACAGTATCCCATACTACCATCTCCAGTTCATGAGTCTTAGTGGATCGAGGTACCAAGGTTAACAGGATTCCACTGGTGAGTTTAGTACCTTAGGTTCAAGCAGTAGCGTCCATACATAGTGAACATACATCAGCACATCGAGTTACTTGACGGGCTCGACTAGCACGAGCGCACCCAAAGTTGATTGACATGAAGTGCATAAGCTCTCCGTGTGGCCTAACCACTGCCGACAACTTTAGTACGACTCGGGTTCGTCAAACACGTCCTACGTGGCGAATGAATCTCAGCCACGACTTCAAGCCTGTTACCGATTGCCTGGACTATAACATAGCCCCAATCACATTCAATCCTTAACCAATAAGCATGTGGAGTAGTTAGAGCAGAATTAAACAAGTAATATAAATATATTAACGAGCATGTTATAAAACACAAGGAAAACAGGAAATCCAAACACATACATTTCATAAGTAAATGATTAAACTAAACAACTTGCATGAAGGAAATCATACACATCACTAAGGTAGTTGAGAATCCTATCTCAACACCTACTCAAGGCACTACTATACTAAGTACATACTTATACAAGCATTTTCACAAACACTTAGAATACACTTATTAACATACATAACACATGTTGGCCAAAACATGTATTAGGGCGAATCCTTTCGCCAAATAGTTATTACACATATATCTAACATATACACACAGTAATTAATCATGAAAAACATACTTTCATATTTTATACGTATACAGTATTTTCTACAAATATACAAAATACACTAAACTCCATAATTTGCATATGTAACTGAATTGTAAAACGAATATCCCATTTTGCATGTGAAATAACATCCATATCATGAATCTATCATTATCTGATATTGAAAGCTTTAAAAACCATAACCTATACGTCTATAGTCAGTACCTTATGCTGTAGAAGTGAGTAACGGACTCAGTTTAAACACCAAGTCTTTATCAGCGGTAGAACGACAACCTATGGCATGAAATAGGTTAGTTATTTCATCACTTACACTAGTTGAATCTCTAGAACTAATTAGGGTTAGGTTTTCTTACCCGAAAGCGAAATCAGAATCGCCAAAAAAGTGATACGGTAGTGATGGATTGGCACGTAAAACAGCAGGGATTGATTCCCACGAGTGATTCCAACTTCACTCTCACTTTCTCTCTCTTTACTCTCTTCTCTCTCCTAGAGTTTTTCCCAAATTCATATGGAGTGAATGAGAGAGGGCTTAAGGTCTTTATATAGGCCTAAAACTGATGGAAATGGCCCTAGGGCCAAGGTATACTTAGGTTATAACCAAAGTGCATCTGTTTCAGCTCAACGGAGCACTTTCGGAGCCCCCTCTTGAGCCAAAGGTCAGACTTAAACTCCCTGACCATGGATCTAGATTGAGTTAAGTTTTCATTCCAGTCGGGTTCCCAGATCACACATGGCGGACCAGTTTCAGTTCAACGGTCACCGGAACTCGATCAGGATTATAAGTACACTGCCATGTGTATGAAATTTCTCCTGATCAGAGGGTGTATTTGGGTCAGATTCTGATGGTCTGATTGCTTATATTAGGCCTACAAGCAACAAGTCTCAGATTACTTAAATTAGATTTTATTTCTGAAGAAAACCATGTTTTCTCACACACTTCACTTCGGGCTCAAGCGAATAGCCCCGGGACACTATCTGGATTTGATTTTCGAGATGGTTGTCAAGCCTAGTAAGGCGGTCCTAATTATATAACTTCGTATTATTCAAACTTTTGACGTGCGGTCCAGATCCAATACGGAGTTTCAATGTGCTCCCGAGAGCAACTGGGTAATGAGACTGATCCTAGATTTCAAGGTAACCTAGCGTCCATGATTCTACAAGTTTTGGGTCTTGCAGATCATATTTAAAGTGGATCAAGCAGATTTCGTAGCTAATCTAGTTTAGCACTTAGTTACCTTTGTCTAATTCCTACAAGATTTGATCCTGAGTGATTTCTGCCTGAGGTGGTACTCAGGTCTTTGTACGGAATTTTCTGTGACGTTACATGTACTCATAGGAGTATCAAAGATTTTACCACTCTCAAATCCAAACTTCTTCATCAAGTTTAGGGCATACTTGGTTTGAGAAATGAAAATACCATCTTTAAGTTATTTCACTTGTAGACCTAGGAAGTAATTCAGTTTTCCCACCATAATCATTTCGAACTTGGATTTCATTAATTCTGCAAACTCAGTAGACAGGTTAGAACATGTAGAGCCATAGATAATATCATCAACATATATCTGTAGTATAAATATGTGTTCATTATTTTTCTTAACAAATAGTGTTTTTTCAACACTCCCCATAACGAAGTCATGACTTAGTAAAAACTTAGTTAGTTTCTCATACTATGCCTTGGAAACTTGTTTCAAACCATAAAGTGCCTTTTTTAGGTGATACACATGATCAAAGTGTTTAGGGTCTTCAAAACCCTTAGGTTGTTCAACATAAACCTCTTCATGTAAATCACTGTTCAAAAATGCACTTTTGACATCCATTTGATAAATTTTAAACTTTTTGAAACATGCAATGGATATAAATAATCTGATGGATTCAAGAAGAGCTAATGGGGCAAAGATTTCATCATAATTCATTCCTTCTATCTGAGTGTACCCTTATACAACTAGTCTTGCCTGGTTTCTTATTATATTCCCTAACTCATCAGATTTATTTTTAAAGATCCACTTGGTTCCAATGATATGTTATCAAATGGTCTTGGATCCAAATACATATACATCATTCCAAATGAATTGATTCAGTTCATCTTGTATGGGAACTATCCAGTTTTCATCAGTAAGTGCTTTTACATTACCCGACTCAATTTGGGAAGTAAAATACACATAATTACATATATTTTCTAATTGTTTTCGAGTATGAACACTAGTGAGAGGGTTACCTAAAGTTTGATCAGTAGGATGGTCTTTAACTGATCGAAGTTCAGTGTTGATTTAACTAGATGAGGAGTCAGGTTTTTCTATTATATTGACTTCATCATCTTCTGAACTGGTAGTTGGTGTATTCAGGTGATCATCAATAACCACATTTATAGATTCCTATATGACACTAGTTCTCTTGTTGAGAACTCGATACGCTCGACTATTTAGAGCATACCCTAGGAAGATCTCTTCGTCACTTTTACTGTCGAACTTCCTTAAATTTTCGTAGTCACACAAAATATAACACTTACTTCCAAAAACTTGAAAGTATTTGACTGTGGGCTTCTTGTTAAACATAGTTCATAAGTTGTTTTATCTTTTGATTTTCTTATATAAACTCGGTTTATTATATAGCATGTAGTGTTAACAGCTTCAGCCCATAGATTTTTAGGTAACTTCATGCTATTCAACATAACATTAGTCATTTCTTGAAGCACATGGTTTTTCCTTTCAACAACCCCATTTTATTGAGGTGTCTTAGGTGAAGAAAACTCATGCGATATTCTGTGATCGCTACAGAACTTCTCAAATTTGCTATTTTCAAACTCCGATCCATGGTCACTTTGGATCTTAGAAATATTCATTTCTTTTTTAGTTTGGATACTCTTAAGTATCTTTTTCACTTTATCGAGAGTTTCAGACTTTTCTCTCATGAAAGCTACCCATGTAAATCTTGTAAAATCATTCACAATTACCAGAAAGTATTTTTTTCCACCTCGACTCTTCGTTCTCGTTGGTCCTATAAGATCCATGTGGAGGAGTTCAAGGGGTTTAGATGTGGTAAAGGAGTTCACTTTCTTGTGACTATTCCTTGTTTGTTTCTCGATTTGACATTCGCCATAAATTTTATCCACTTTCTTCAATTTGGGTAGGCCTCTTATTAGATCGGTCTTGCTTAGTCTATATAAATTCTGGTAGTTTACATGTCCAAGGCGTTTGTGTCATAACTCAGTCTCATTGGTTTGGACCATGTAACAAGATAATTTAGATGAGTTAGAATTACTTACAATATAGCAATTCTCAGATGTTCTTCAACCATTCAATATCACACAACCTTTCTCATTTAAGATCTCACATCCTTAATTAGTGAATTTAACACTATGCTTATTATCACAAATTTGAGAAATACTCAAAAGATTGTGCTTAAGACCTTCTACGAATAAAACATTTTTAAAAGAATGAAGATTGAAAAGTTGAACCATACCTTGGCCAATTATTTTGCAATTGCTTTCGTCACCAAATGTGACTGAACCGTCAGTCATTTCTTTGAAGTTGGTGAATAAATCTCGATCACCTGTCATGTGTCTAGAGCAGCCACTATCTATGTACCACTTTGATTGACTCGAAGCCTTGAAGGCAGTGTGGGCTACCAGACATATAACCTTAGGGACCCATTTCATTATCATTTTGGGTTTTGGAGCAGTGTTGGTTTTCTTCAGTTATAATTATTATTAACTCTCACTTTCGAGTTACATTTCAGAAGCTCCTTGAGTAAGTCCGCAATCTTTTCAGCTAAAGGGTTACAATTTTGATTTCTAAAGCTGATATTGTTAGTATTAACTTTTGGCGCTTGAAAATTTTTTGGATTTTTAAAGCTATTTTGATTCAAGCCCTTTCCTTTTGAGTTAAAGGATTCTCCTTTAACAAACCTAAGAGATACACTCTTAATTTTCAAAGGCATGTTTTTATCATAGCCTAGACCCGATCTATCTCCACATTTTCTAGATGTGGTTAGTAACTTTTCAAGTTTAGGGTCTCCCTGGGCATACCCCCATGTATCCTTTGAACTCAAGAGGGAAGAAACTTCAAATTTTAGTTTCTCATTCTCTGATCTTAATTTTTCAAGTTTAGATGTTTTGAAATTTAAGTCACATTTAGCTTTTTCAAAACAATCAGAAATATGTGACTTTTCTAAAACTAAGTTTTCATAATCCTCTTTTAATTTTAGGAATTTTCCTTTTTGAAGTTTAAGCTTGACAACAATCTTACAACTCTCCCTGTATAGGGCACTGTAGGCATCCTGAAGATCATCTTCATTTTCAGGGTCACTCCTCAGATTTTCATATTCATGTGTAACAACTATTTGTGGAAGTGACTCTGGCTAGAGTCATTAAGGCCTTGACTTCACTTGTAGATTCGGGTTCTAAATCATTCGACTCAAAAGAGACTTGGCTAACATACCTTTTCTCTTTGACTTGTCCCTTTTTGAACACTTATTTGCCAGATGCCCATATTCATGGCAATTGAAGCACTGACTATCTTTTAGAGATTTTCAGTTTTTAGTTTTACCCTTTTTCTTCTCAGAGGATTTTTGAAAATTAATTCTCTTTTTACTTTTAAAAATCTTATAAAACTTTTTAGCTAATAAGGCCATATCATCCTTTGAGTTTTCACAATCAGAATTATTACTTTCTTGATAAATACATTTGGATGATTTAAGGGCTATAGACTTACCTTTTGGAGCTTTGAAATTCAACTCGTGGATTTGAAGAGAACCAACAAGTTCTTCCACCCTCATATTATCAATGTCTCTTAGTTCCTGAATGGCTGTCACCTTGGAATTGAATATCTCAGGAAGTGATCGTAGTATTTTTGCACAAATTTTGCTTTCTAGGATGCTATCTCCAAGACCCCACGTTAAATTGACTATGTCATTCAGTATTGTATAGAAGTCCATGAATGGTTCATTTTCTTCCATACGTATTTCCTCAAACCTAGTGGTGAGGATCTACACTTATGACTTTTTTACAATGGTTGTACCCTCATGTGTCATTTCTAGGATATCTCAGGCTTGTTTTGCAGTATCACAATATATAATTCTTTTAAACTCATTTGGTGATAGTGCACAAGTGATTACATTTAAAGCTTTGGCATTCACACTGCTCTCATTTTTTTAAAGAGTAGTCAACATATAATACGGTGTTTCTTTAAGAGACTTTGGTTCCATGAGTGCCTAGAACTTCAGACGTAAGTGGGTTCCATCTACTTAATGTGCCTTGCCACACACTTTCATCAATGAACCTCAAAAAGACCGTCATCCTAGCTTTCTAATAAGCATAATGGGAGCCATCAAATGCTAGTGGCCTAGTGATAGAAAGGCTATCAAATTTTGACATATTGAGAGCTCGAGATCGCTTAGCTTAGGAAATAAATCCAATGGAATGAGCTATTAGGCTCTGATACCACTTGAAAAGGGCAAGCTCTAAGTCCTAGAGGGGGGAGGGGGGTGAATAGGATTATGCCAAATAAAAATAAAATGCGGAAAATAAACTCAAATAGCATAAATAAATAGCAACCTCAAATGCACTAGTCTTGAGAGGTTGATACAAATGTTGTTCTAAGGACAACCTTACACCAAAAACCAGGTTTATGGTAGGACAACCTGATTTCTAGAACTTCGGTAAGTATCAAAAACTCAAACCGATATAGAGGCAAAAGAAATAAATCTGGCTATTACAACAATCACCATAAATGCATAAAATAGATACAAGCATTTACACACATAAACCAGATACAACATCCACCACAACACCAAGAATTATAGTGGTTCGGTGTGTACACCAACTGTTTGCAAACAGCCACACCTACTCCACTCCTAATATCCACAACCCACGTGATATTGGCTTTCACTAAGAAAGAAGGTTTTTCAAGATTCACCTTAAAACCTTCTACAAATGTATTTTTCAATTGGACTTACACAATAAAAAACCCCATGCTGAGATTTTCCTAGTTGATCTCAGTCAAAACCATAAGTGGAGATTTTTCTGGCTGAATCTCTCAAACTAAATACAGAAAACTGAAAACAATACTTATCCAAAGAATGTTCTTCGATGTAACCGGTAGAACTGCTTCTCCGTAGATGTAAATGTTCAGTGTTCAATCTCACAAATGAAGGGGTTCTAGGTCTAGATGTATTTTAAATTAAATCTAAGCTTTGGCTTCTTGATTTAATTTCTTGGATCTCAAAAAAGGGTTAAAGCAAAATCCCCTTTATATCAAGTAGAATGGAATAACAAGAGATCAAGAAATTAAGAAACCAAAAGGCTATATAAAATAATTTTAAATACTTTACAATAGCTTCACAATAGTGGAGACTAATCTCTCAGAGTGATGGCTTGAATTGGCTTAGAATTGATGATAAAATCTAAGAAATGTCCTCTATTTATAGGTTGTAATTCGGTTCCCACGACTGGTCTAAGGTTCAGCTCGACTGGTCCTGGCATAACTAATTTTCAAATTTTCTGGTGCAATTGGATAAAACAAACTCTCGACTGATCGAGTGGCATTCTCGACTGGTCGAGCATAGCACTCGACTAGTCGAGTGGGTAAAAATCTCCTTGCTGGAGTTCAAGTCAAGCCAGTCTACATGACCAGTCAAGTAGGGTGATTGACTGGTCGAAGATCTACCAGACTTATCTGAAGTTTTGAGTTAAACTCTGGACTGGTCGAGAAAAACCCTGGACTAGTCGAGCCAGTGCCTGGACTAGTCGAACAATGACTAGGACTAGTCAAAGCAAAGCCTAAAATAAGTACATTAACTCAATTTAAATATACAACATTAATGACCTACGCTTAATGTCTTTCTAGGGTCACGTATACCTTAAATGTGAGCATAGAACTTGTAACATCGGTCACTTCGGTAGATTATTAACTTTGAAGAACAAGAAGCTTGACCTCGTATACTTGAACTTGAGCTTGTGTACTTGAGCCTTGAGCTTATTTACTTGAACTTGAGCTTGTGTACTTGAGACTTGAGTACTTAGGCATTTGGACTTGAAGTCATACTTGTACTAAGTGAACTTGAACTTGTTCTAGTAGTTGAACATGCACATTGACTTGAAGTTGTCATAGCTCTTGATGTTGATGTCGATGACTTGAAATGCATCTTTGAATGAAGGTGAACTTTCCATCTATCAAAACAAGTCAATCACTCCAAAGTAGTTTGGTACTACAAAATTTGACAATACAGGGTGTTAGATCTATAACATAACACTTACACAAACATCTTATTGACGAGCCTTTGATATGTATCCCTGGCATTCTTCAGTCCAAAAGGCATGACCTTGTAGCAGTAAAGTCCCTTGTTTATGATGAAAGTCATCTTCTGCTTGTCATATGGGTACATAGCGATTTAGTTGTAGCCTGAGTAAGCATCAACGAAGCTCAGGAGTTCGTGTCCAGCCGTGCTGTCGATGAGTTGGTCGATCCTGAGGAGAGGAAAGTTGTCCTTAGGCCAGGCTTTGTTCAGGTCGGTGTAATCAACATAGACCCGCTACTTCCCATTGGACTTCTTAACCAAGATGACATTGTCTATCCAGTCTGAATAGTAAATTTCCTCGATGAAGTTGGCCTTGAGGTGTTTTTTGACTTCGTCTCCAATTATGGCATACCGTTCGAGCTCGAACACTCTTCGCTTCTATTGGATTGATTGATAGTCGGGGACAACATTTAACCTATGGACCATAACCTTTGGGTTGATGTCAGGCATGTCCTGATGAGACCATGCGAACACGTCGGTATATCATCGAAGGAGGCTCATGACTTCATCTCATAATGGTGGTGTCAGGGATGACCCAATCTACACCTCCAGGTCTATTCGGAGTCATTGAGTGGGACAAGTAAGAGGTCTTCCATAGGGCACCCTCTTTCATTTGAGTCTTCTCGCGGATCGAGAGAGGTGATGATCATTGCCTGGTGCTGGGTCCTTAGTGCCATCAAATAGCACTGTTGAGCTTCTTGTTGGTCTCCCTTGACTAGTCCGATACCAGTTTGGTAGGGAAATTCATCACGAGATGGTACGTCAACACGACAGCTCAAAGAGCATTGAGTGAAGGTCATCCAAGAATGACATTGTAGACAGAGGGGTAGTCTACCACCAAGAAGTCAATCATGGTTGTTATCTGGTTCTTCCCTTCTCTAGTCGTGACTAGGAGTTGAATTGATCCTTCTGATGTGACCTTGAGTTTCGACAGCTCGAAGTCGAGGTCGCCCAACTCCCATTTTGTCAAATGCTTTGGCAAAGAGGATGTTTGCCGAGCTACCAGTATCCAACAGGATACGAAACACTCTGTGGTTAGCTATAGTTATAGTTACCATGAGTGCATTGTCATGGAGGTGGTGAACACCTTGGGAGTCCTCTTCAGTGAAGGTCAGATCACAAGGCATTATCTTCTAATCTTTCAGGGGTCTGTTAGTGACGAGGACTTAATGCTCCGAGCTGGAGTGATGATACTTCTGGCGTGGGCTTTCCAAGCTCGATTCAAGTCACCTCCCCCAACAAGCCCACTAAAGATTGTGCGAATTTTTCCAGTTGGTTCATTATTGATGGGTTGCTCATTCTTTAGGTCAGATCGTTCTTTCTTTCTATTGACAAACTCATGTAGGTGCCCGTTGCAAATGAGAGCTTCGATTTTCACTTTTTGGTCAAAATAGTCACTAGTTGAGTGGCTATGGTCTTAGTGGAAGTGACAATATTTTCGCTTGTCTTATCTATCTGCATCGGATTTCATTTTGTTTGGTCATTTAAGGATTCATTTATCTCGGACCTCCATGAGGACCTGCTCGGGCGTCTCATAAAGAGGGGTATATGAACTAAACCTGTTGTCTGGTCACCTGCTCGGGCGATGGCTCCTTGGGGGCTCATTGTCTTTCCTTCTTTTATTGTCGTTAACCGAAGCGGATTCTTCTTTAGGTCATTTTTCTCTGGCTGAGCTCCCTTTGTTTCAAACATCTTTCCACAGAGTAGTGATTTCCTTAGTGTTAGAGTATTTTTTTTGGCTCTGTTGAGGAGGTCGACTATCGTCATGGGAGGATTTTTGTTAAGAAAAAAGAGAAATCTTCCTTCCCTGAGGCCTCCCACCATGGCAGTTAAAGAAATTTCTTCTGAGTGCGCGTGCACTTGCATAGTTTCCAGGTTGAAATGCTTGATGTAATCCCTCAGTAGCTAGCCTTCTTTTTTAATTATATTAAGATGGTGGGAAGCGGGTTTAAGGCTCTCCTTCCCTCCAATGAAATTGGTTATGAAGGCTTTGCTAAGCTGCGCAAAAGAGCTTATCGATTGCAGCTTCAATTGCCATAACCACTTCCGAGATGCTCCAGTCAAGGTTAGCGAAGATGCGCGACACATGATTGTGGTTAATGTGCTGTGCAATTCATCCAAGCCCTAAAGGATTTCAAGTGCTCGGCTGGGTCAGTGGTTCCGGAGTATGGGGTGATCTGAGGCATATAAAACCTTGGTGGGAGCTATGCGTGCATAATGTCGGTGGTGAATAGAGGCTCGGTTTCCTCCAGTACTACTTCCACTGAGGTCGAATGTTCGAGTTGTAGGCCCGATGTATGTTACTGATCTGACCTTGCATGTCATTGAGCTCGACTTCCCAAGAGTCACCACTGCCATAACCTCAGTTGCGACTTTAGGTGCTTCGTCGTGCTTCTTTATATCCATCTCATGGCGTAGGTCGGAAGTAGCCAATTCGGTGGTTCCCGAGACGTGAGAAAGTGCTAGCCTTGATGTTCTGAGTTGCTGGATCCTGTGGGAAACAGCGGGCACGTCAGATGGCTCAGGGAGCTCTTAAATCGTTGGACCTGCCACTGGCCTGTCCCTTGTGTGGGGCGGGGTTGTAGCTGTTCCAACAGCTGCTTCATGGAGTACGTGTTGTTGTTTAACATCTCAACTTATTGCTCAAGAGAGACAAGTCATCCTCCTCAATTGCGGGATCGTTACATTGGCCCCGTGGGTGCAGAGTCAGCCTGCAGTTGAGAAGAGGAATCCTGGTGGCTGGCGGACTGCTTCGATGGTGCGAAGTCGAGTACAACAGAGGAGGTCAGAGCTTTCTTCTTCCCTTTCGCCATTGTTAAACTATGGTGAGATGAGAATGGCTTTCGACGTCGTTACCACAGACGGTGTTAAACTGTTGATGTAGAAATTTGGTTAGCCCTCTTTGGACCTGCTTACCAGTGCAAGGAACGAACAAGGAAGACCTTAGCTAGAGCAGGGGATCCTATAAGTTAGGAAAGAAATCTGGGTCTGGTTGAGTGTTGAAATTTAGGACTAAAGATTACGCATACCTTTTACCATTAGAGGCATCTCTATTTATAATTTGGGAGAGGCGGTGACGTGGAGGATATCTCCTTATTTAGTACGTGCATATTGTAGAGGGATTTGGATCCCGAGCATGTGGTGAATCTCCTGAGATCCTCAACGAAGATCTCGGGATCCCGAGCGTGTCACGGATATCTTCCGAAGATCTCAAACAAATCTCTATCGTGATAGGCTTCCTAGATCTTCGGCTAAGATCTCGGGTGGATGCGATCGGAGCTTGATGGGAGGCAAGCTGAGCTGACCTGAAGTGTACTGTAATGCCCTGAATTTTGAGGGTCGAGTGCCCAACTCCCGATTTTTCGGGAGCCACTTGTGCTTTACAGATTTAACTGATTTGGATTTCATTTAATTGGTATATGAGCATTTGAAAAATTAAATGGATCATGCGGCGTAAACTAAAATCAACTAACTAAATTAGAGTACGACAATCAAAATGATGTGTATACGCGTAGTGTACGGGACTGCATCCCAGCAAAATACATATAGTTGAAAAGATGTACAAAATATCCCTACCCTATGGCTCTATCGCTGGCCCTAGGGCAACTATAGTGGCTTGCCCAGGAGCTAGAAATATGAGAGCTCCTCCTCCGAGTCTATGGATGCCTCATCCAGCGCGTCAGACTCTGTAATACTTATATATAAGATAGGGTCTGGATGATGTTTTAAAAAACAGTCCTAGAGTGGGAGTGAGTGATCAACTCAGTGGTTCCATTAACATTAAGCTACACAAGTTATCAAATCCACATGCACAATTAATGAAAAGTAATTTAAGCATACTGTCCCTAAATACTTTTGTTAATGCACGTGCATGCTATTATGATATGATGCATACCCTCGCCATCCAACACTCCCTTAAGCAACTCCATCACACGTTCGCATATGACCAACACTCCCTCAATGCAACCACTACTGCCGAGTCGTCAACCTAATCAATGCAATGCAACAATAATCATGTTAGCCGAATATTTAGTTATGTCCATTTGTCCAGCAAGATTGGAGAATCTCAGGCACTCCCACGAAATCAGGGCCCTAATCCGATTGCGAGGCCCAAGGTGGCCTCGTGCCTGTGATCCTTGATCTGTTTGGTTTCATCACTCCCAATTGCACTCGTATGAAAGGCGAGTTTGTAAACTAGATTACTCGTGGTTACTACGAGGAGGCTCGTCACCCCAGCGTAGGTTGATAACTTAAGCATAGTGTCCCATACCACCATGTCCAGCTCTCGAGACTTGTAGATCATGTTGCTAATGGTTGTAAGTGGGCATTTCAAGGTCATGGAGTGTCCCAAGTTCAAACAGGCATAATCATACATGGTGAACATACATGGTTGGCTAACTAGTGGACTAGTTTGGCTGACTCAGGCAAACTACAGCGCAACCACCATTGGATGCAAGGATCCCGTGTAGTCCAACTATTATTGGTTGTCCGTCTTCGACCTGAATCTGTCGGATTGGCCCAGGGCAACCAATCCAGTAGGGCTGCCCTTGTGAATTTTTTTCAGTTTACTGGCCAACCTAATTACCAATAGACTAAAATTCTACAGCATGTCACAAACAATTCTATTCAGGAATAGGCATCCAACTCAATAGTATTTCAGGATATTTTGACTAATATGAGCAAACAAATAGGCATACAAGTGCATTATTCAATCATTGCAAAATTTACAACAATCAGCAAATCAGGCGCATGTGTCAGGGGGGAAAATATGGATCATGTGGGCATGAAATTTCAATGAATCTAGTCTATTCTAGCATGCAATCAATAATCGACAGCCATCAACAAAAATTTGCACTTCATGGATGACAATAGGCCTAAGGATTAGTCACTAGTTATCATACAATTCACAAATTTCACTACACAATCATTATTCACAACATAGGTTCAATAATTGTCAACATAAATAAGTTAATGGTCGCACCTAGGGGTAGACTACCAATTTACTTAGCACCGCTCCTAGGATTCCGACCAAGTATTTGACGGATTGATGCCCTGCGTCACATAGGTTAGCTTATAGGGGCGCATGCAATAGCTCACAAGGCTCAAATTTCAAAAGGAGCTAGAGGATTACCTCTCTATCATCGTCGGGCCACTCACTAATGTGGGGTGTGGTTGCGGGCTCCGACGTGGGCTGCGGCAAGAGGGAAATTCCCCAAATCAGCTCCCCAAGGAACTCCTTCCACTTCTCCCCACTCCCTCTCTCCCTTGAAGCTGGAATTCATATTAGAGTGAGAGAGTGAATTTTTGGGCTTATATAGCCCAGATTTTATGTCTAAATGGCCCTGGGGGCCCTTTTTCTAGCATGCATGCCCCTAGTAGGTTAAATTTTAGCCCATAGAGCTATTTCAGGGGTCCGTTGGCTCATTCACGCCATGAGGCAGGTGCCCCATCATATGATGAGCGATCGGCCCAAATTTAGTGGAGATCAGATGTCTCGATCGACCACAGGAACCTTACTTGCAATCGACGACTATCAATGTTCGATCAGGGCCATAGTTATACGGATATGAGTAGGGAAATATCCGTAAGTCATATCTCGAGTTTGGTTGCGATATAATGTCTTTGGGAAAGAGTGGAATGTCTATTTCACTTAAGTTTCACACTTCAGCTTAGGGTATTTGTGCATTTCAAGCACTCAGCCTCTGGCCGAAGCTGCACAGTTTTGGGTACTATCTTGATTTGTCATCAACGATTGACATCAAGCCCAGTGAGACGGACATTATTCTATAGTTTTAAACTAGTGGCTCACTAATGAGCGATCTAGAGCTTGTTTGAATAATCAGAGTATTTCTGAAATGAATTAGGTATTAAGATTTCTTGTGCGCAATTATTGGGGTTTAGATTAACTATGTTCATAGTGTGGCCTATTTACAATTAGTGAAAATGATGACTCGGTCATAATCACTCTAAATCATTGGATTCGTTAGCTTTCTATGGTTGATTAATCTTATTTATGCGGTTCTTTATTGGTACCACCCGCGTATAGGCTAACATCAAGTGTTAATGGTCAGTAAATGACAACATAAGTTAATTATATTAAAAATTTTCAAGGGTTTTAGAAAAATCCAAAATAGTGAAAATTTGGAATGTTACATGTGCTGACTAGGGATATGCCAACTTAGGCCATGCTGGCTTGGGTCATACCAACCTGGGTAATGCCGAACTGGGTAATGTTAACCTGTCTCCTTAGTCGAGCAAAGGAACAGAGCGCTCTTGACGAACTCCGGAGACCTTGTAATCGACGAAGGTAGTGCTCTTGCGGGCATGTTCTTTAGCCACGGATTCTAAGTAGGAAGTGAATTCCCATGGCAACTATGCTTCTTCTTCCTCTCCTTCCTTCTCTATCTCTTTGCCGTGGAGAGGAGAACAAAGGGGCTTAACATTTTCTTGGTTGAGCGTGTAGGGTTCCGACCTGACGTTTTTCCATAGGTCGGTCTATTTTTCCCTATAACAGTTGGTATTCTATTACTTTTTCTGTAGCCAAACACCTATAGGGCACTAATTTGAGTTTGAGTCAAACTGACTCTGTTGAGTCATGAGTCCATTTCTGATTTAAATTGGTCTAGACCCAGCTAAACCTAGTTTTTTATTTTTTATTTTTTATTTTTTTCATTCAATAGAACTAGTAATGTCGTAAATCAGACTTGAGTTCGAGATTGCCTCAGATGAGTCCTCGACGGAGGACGAGATACAATTTTATTTGCTAATTGATTTGATCAAGTGACATGTATATGAACACTGGGAAGGATGTAGGGAACAATCAAGTAGATTGCTTGGATTTAAGGAGTCATGACATAAACTAAGTTATTAGGTCTTTGTAGGACTGCTACCAGCAAATAAAAGATCTAAAGGACTCATCCTCTTGCCTCAACATACATGGGCCATGGCCTAAAAATAGTTTGGCTGGACGATATTAACTCCACTTGAGGGGAAATGGCGCTATCACCGCAATCTATTAGGCCTCATTTTGATCAAGCAATTAGGATTGTCCGACAGGGTTGACTTTTGGATCTTGACCTGTGCATGGTGGGGCAAACCCCTAATGGCAGCAAAATGCCATATAGGAAATGTTGTTTCGATACTTAAAAAACAGGTAAAAGTTCAGCCAGGGCACAAATATGTATGTACAAGACTTCACTTGAATTAGTTAAAATTTTCTATGTGCATGAGTAATCAAATAGGCACATATATGCCTTATACATTAGTGTCATTCTTTGCCTCTCTCAATTCCTTTCCAAGTAATCTCTTTATGAATTGATACCTCTCCACTACATTTTCCAACCTCTCACTACTCATTGTTGTATTTAATGTCTTAAATCCAGTAGGATATAAGGCATGTTGATGGCATTGAATAGTGCTCGATCCCATCAAGATTTTTCAAATTTTCTCCAATTGGTCAATGGACTATCAAGGCATTTTTTTAAAAATGTCATCAAAGTGTGTTCAATGACATCGAACATAGCTCGATATAATCGAGGATTTTTGAAAAATCATGTTTTGTCTCTGGATAGTTGATGTGTTTTTTGATGCCATCGAAGGATTAGTTTCAATGACATCGACATTTTTCGTTCAATTTTATGGGATTTGTTTCCAATTTTGTGTGGGATCCTTCTATAGGCTATATATACGGGTGTAAGCAAGATTGGGAGGTAGTTCTAGGGTTCCTAATTCGTCCAAGTGTTTCAAAGGGTGTAGCAAGGGTAAGATTCAAGGTTGTTTGAATCGGGTAAGCTTTTTCTCCTTCTAATTTCTACTTTTATAGTGATCATCTATTGCTTTATGTCACGTTTTTTTTCCCGTAAAGGTTTTTCCACGTTAAATTGTTGTGTTCTTATTGTACTTGGTTTGTGCAATTGGATTACTCCTCTTGATTATACTCTATGTGCTTTTGTAGTCCCCCAGCAAGTGGTATCAGAGATAATGTTGGGGCGCAGACTTAAATCTGTAAGGAGATATCAATGGCTGGAAATCTGAAGTATGACATTAAGAAGTACTTAGACAAAAATAACTTTGAGTTATGGAAGATTAAGATGATTAGTCTATTAACTTAGCAAGGGCTAGATGAGGCTCTTGAGAAGTGATGTGAGTCTATGAATGATGACGATTGAAAGACTTTGGATAAGAAAGCTAAATCCTCAATCCAATTGTGTTTAACGGATGAGGTTCTCTACAACATCATAAGGGAGAAAACCGCAATGGAGTTGTGGGCAAAATTAGAGGACGTTCATTCTAAAAAGTCCCCAAAAAATTGCCTACACTTCAAGTTGCAGTTGTTCAACTTTAAGATGACAGAGGGTGGAGATGTGGAGGCCGACATAAGTAATTTTAACAAGTTGATTTGCAAATTACTAGACATGGAGGAAGTGGTCAAAGATGAAGATCAAGCATGTATTTTGCTAAATTTTCTACCGGCATTGTATGAGTCTTTCAGGGAATCTTTGTGTAACGGTAATACATCCCTAAGTGTGGACACTGTTATCTCAGCTCTTCAAGAAAAGGCCAGGAGAAAGAAAAAAGGTAGCATGGGGCTTCTTCTGATGCACTGCTTATAAGGGGTAGGAATACTAAACGAGATACAGGATCTTCTCGATCGAGATCCAAATTCAAAGGCAAGGGCAAGGGCAAGTTAAAATGCTAGAACTATGGGATGGCTAGGCACATGAAGAAAGATTATACAAATCCTAAAGCAAAGAAAGAAAACTCAGTGGCTTCTTCCAGGGAGGCCGACACTACCATGTCTGATGAAGAGATAAGTGGAGGTGATGTATTGTCAGTGTCTATGATTGGACACTTGTATGATGATCATAGAGACAAGTGGATCCTTAACACATGAGCTTCATATCACATGACTCCTCATCAGAGTTGGTTTACTAATGACAGGGAGTGTGATTGTGGGCAGGTGTTTATGGGCAATGATAATGCCTGTAATGTTGTGATTGTTGTTATGGTGCGCATCAAAATATTTGATGGGATGGAGCGTACCTTCAGTGAGGTTAGGCATATTCCTGGCATGAAGAAGAACTTGGTTTCTCTCGGTGCACTTGATGCAATAGGGTGTAAGTTCATCGGTGTTAAATAACGTCCTTAAAGTATCAAAGGGGGCACTCGTGGTTATAAGAGCGCAGAGGCATGGTAACATTTACAAGTTGATCGGGAGCATAGATAGACTAACAACAGCTATTATGGACTCTACATCTGTACATATGTGGCATGCTCGTCTGGGCCACATGAGCGAGCCGGGCATGAAGGTACTTTCTGATCGTTGTTTAATTCTAGTTTTTAAGAATTCTAATTTAAATATATGCAAGCATTATATATATGGTAAACAATCTAGGTTATCCTTTAAAACTTGTAAACATGCATGTAAGGGAGTGCTTGATTATGTGCAATTTGATGTATGGGGGCCATTGCTCATAGTTTCTGTTAGAGGGTTATTATGATTTGTTGCATTCATTGACGACTATTGTCGGAAAGTTTTTATTTAATGAAATATAAATCCGAAGGTTTTACCAAATTCAAACAATGAAAGGTTATGGTGGAAAAACAGTCAGGGTGAAAAATAAAAGCTTTAAGGACTGATAATGGTGGTGAATTTACTTCCACTGAGTTTAATGAATATTGCAAAAATGAAGGGATCGTTACGCACAACACAATGCGCCACACGCCCGAACAAAATAGCCTGTCTAAGGAGATGAATTAGACACACTTAGAGAGGGCACGAAATATGTTAAGTAAAGTTACGTTGGGTAAGGACCTATAGACTGGGGCTATTAACACGACTTGCTATTTGGTGAACTGGTCCCCTTTTACAACAATTGATTGTAAGATCCCAGAGGAAGTTTGGAGTGGTCATATGGCTGACTACTCATATTTGCGTATATTTGGTTGTGAGGCATACTCTCATGTATCGTCAATTGAGAGAGATAAGCTTAACTAAAGAGTTAAAAAGTACATCTTTGATGGCTATGGTTTTGGTGTGAAGGACTATGAGTTATACGACAAGGTCACACGCAAGGTCATCACTAACCACGACGTCAAATTTGATGAAGGCTTCCTATTCCGCAAGAATGATCAGGATGAGCAAAAGGAACCTGAACAGTTAGTTGTAGACATTCAGATTGATATAGATGATACATAGGCAGAGACAGATGCACAAATAGAGGTACACGAGCAGGTGGAGCAACCACTTGTGAGGAGAAATCCACCACGAGATCGTAGATTACCGGCAGGATACAGGGACGACTCAAATATCACATATGCTCTCTTTACGGATGAGAGGGACCTGTCTAATATTTAGGAGGCTCTTGATAAGCTAGATGAAAAAGGTGGAAGGCAACAATAGACGATGAAATAGACTCCTTGTACAGGAACAACACATAAAAGTTAGTGGAACTTTCAGTGGGTCGAAAAGTGATCGGATGCAAGTGGTTATTCAAAAGAAAATATAATAGATACAAAGTAAGGTTGGTAGCAAAAGGTTACGCTCAGAGAGGATGAATCGACTTCACAGAGATATTCACGCTTGTAGTTAAGCAGGTGTCTATCAGATTCGTATTAACACTAGTTGCCCAATACAATTTTGAGCTGGAACAGATGGACGTGAAGACTACATTCCTGCATGGGGAATTGAAGAGCATATTTACATGAAGCAACTAGAGGACTACGAAGTTAAAGGGGCAGAGAGAAAAGTTTGCAGGTTAAAAAGATCGTTGTACGACCTGAAACAGTTGGCTAAGTAGTAGTATAAAAAAATTAACTCTTTCATGTTGAGTCAAAAATTTACTAGGAGTGAATACAATCACTGTGTCTATTACAAGGCACTGAGTGATGACAAGTTCATCATCTTGATATTGCATGTTGATGATATATTGATCGCTAGTCATAACATATCTAATATTGATATACTGAAGACTCAGTTATCGGACATTCAAGATGAAAGATCCAGGGACTGCAAAGAGGGTTCTCAGCATAGACATTCACAGAGACAGGAATATAAGCAGGCTTTAGTTATCTCAGACAGAATATTTTAAAAATGTGTTGATAAAGTATGGGATGGACAAGGCAAAGCCGGTGAGCGTTTCTGTAATGCCCTGAAAATTGAGGGTCGAGCAGGAGCCCAACTCCCGAGTTTTAACGCATCACTTATGCAACATAGATAATGATAATTAAATGTTGTCTATATTAGAGCATTAAACATAAATGAGATTATACCAAATCAGCGTATCATACTCCGGAGACAATTAGATTACGCATGCGGAAGACTGTGATAAATATATAAAACATATAAGTTGTTGTAGACCTCTAGAGTGTGAAAATGTTACCAGGTTAACTATGTACAGGTATACTCCCAAAATAGACAAAATGAATATACAGGGGTGTTCCAAAATATAAAATAACAAGTGTAATGGCATCTAGCCAGCATCCCAGTAATCCCCGTTGATCAGAACATGGCCTACATAAACTAGCCTGATAACTGTATTTAGGAGAACTCCTCCTCGTCATCATAGAAGTCAGACTCTGGCACATAAGCCTCGACATCATCTGCAACTACAATAGAGTCTAGTTGGTGTTTTAAAATATCGTCCCAGAGTGAGAGTGAGTGATCAACTCAGTGGTACTATAAGGCAAAGGTTAACATGTTATCAATTCAGTCAAGCAGTAATGATAAAGTAGTACAACATGCATTCCTAAGTACTCTGGTTAATGTAAGGATGATATGATTTAATGATGCATGCCCTCGCCTACACTCCCTCTGCGACATCATCTCACGATCGTGGCATGCACCCCTTCCTTTGTGCTCAACTCCAACGCCAAAGGCACATGCAAATGCAGTGCATGTGCGTGATTAGCTAAGTTCTTAATTAGACCCATTCATGCAGTAGGTTTGGAAAGCTAAGGTACCTCCCTTTATATCATTAACCCAAACGATGATCCATCTAGGGTCGTCAATCCTAGTTAATCACATATGATAGGCAAGTTATAGGGCAACGTCAACCCTAATTTAAAAGCAGTGGACAGGAAAGTTTAGGTCACTACGAAGAGGCTCGTCACCTCAGCATAGACCTTAGTTTATACTCGAGGTCACTAAGGGGAAGGCACGTCACCTTAGCGTAGGCCGACAGCTCAAATACATTGTCCCATACTACCGTATTCAGCTCACGAGTTTTGATTTGCTCACTGGACACTACGGGGAGGCTCATCACCCCGGCGTAGGTCGGCAACTCGACCACGGTGTCCCATACCACCATGCTCGACTCATGAGTCTTAGTGGATCGTGGTACCAAGGTTAAACGGGCTTTTCACTAGTAAGTTGGTACCTTAGATTCAAGTAGTAGCGTCCATACATGGTAAACATATATTAGGCCAATCGGGTTGCTTGACAAGCTCAACTGGTACGAGCGTACATCGAATTAATTGATATGGAGCGCATACACACTCCTCGTGGTCTAACCACTATCGATAACCACCATACGACTCGAATTCATCGAACGTATCCGTCGTGGCTAAAATAATTTGGCCACCGATCATAAACCATTACCAATTGCCTAGACTACATCGTAGTCCCAATCGCACTCCAAAATAATAGCATTCACATGTGATAGTCAAAGACAACATGTGACAACCAATCCAAATATAAATCTCATTTGAGCATTTTAACAAACACATGGTGTACATGTTAACATACATAGCCATTTCATCCATAAATCATATAGTAGTAAGATAGGTTACATAAAGGAAACTGTAACTATAGATAAGAGAATTGAGAATCCTACCTCAATGCCCTCATTAAATCCATTTCAACTAGCATTTTCTTATTCAGGCATTTTATGAAACACTTAGACTACACATATCACATACATGTAATAAATTAGTTAAAACACATATTATAGCAAATCCTTTCACAAGGGAGTTGCCACACGTACAACAATCATGTATTCTCAAACATCAATTATAACAAGCATAAATTATAATTCCATATCCATTCAAACATTTCAACAAACACATAGAATACATTAACAATCAACATAGTTTATATGTATATGTAATATACAGAAGACATTGTATCTAAGCACATGTGATAGCAATCAAGTTAGTCATAAATCATTAACTGGCATTGAAAGCCTTGAAAATCATAACCTAAACATTTATAGTCCGCACCTTTCGCTGGTAAACTCGTATTGAACTCAATTTGAACACTAAGTCTTCGACTATGACACAACGGCAACTTATAGCATGAAATAGGTCAGCTATTTCATCACTTACTCTGTTTGGATCTCTAAAACAGATTAGGGTTAGGATTTCTTGCCCAAGAACGGAATTAAAATCGTCGGAATAGCGATACGGGTAGGCTGATTCGGCACGTGGAGCAATGAGATCAGATCCCAGTAACTATCTCCCACTCTCTCTCACTTCTCCTCACCTTTTTCTCCTCTTTTTCTCTCTTCTCTCTCTTAGGGTTTAGAAATTCGTATAGAATGAGAGAGAGAGAGAGGGTTTAAGGCCCTTATATAGGCCCAGAACTGACCTCAATGACCCCAGGGCCATGGTATACTTAAGTTATAGCCAAGGAGTGGCTGTTTTAGGCCAACGAAGCTCATCTGGAGGCCCCTTTTCTGCATACGGTCTAGAGAAAACTCCCTAACAATGGATCTATGTCAGGTTAAGTTTTCAGTCCGATCAGATTTGTAGATCGACCATGGCGGACCAGTTTCAATTCAATGGTCATCGTCACTCGATCAGGGCCACAAGTACGTTAACCTGTGTAGGGAAATCTAATCCGAGGGCGTATTTGGGTCAGATTCTGACGGTCTAAAACCTGAAACTTAGCCTGCAAGTGAATGGCTCAAATCAGTTAAATCTGAGTTCATTTTTAAAGGTATTCGCGTTTCTCACACATTTCGCTCTGGGCTCAAGTTGTGCATTTCTAGATATAATTTAGATTTGATTCTCGAGATGGTTGTTAAGCCCAGTAAGGCGGTCATAACCGTATAGTTTCGCGGTAATCGGACTTTCGATGCGCGGTCCAGGTCCGATACGGAGTTTCAAGGTGCTCTCGAGAGCAACTGGTTTCTAGGTAATGTAGCGTTAGCGATTCTACTTATTTTGGGTCTTGCAGTGCATATTAAAAGTGATTCAAGCTAATTCCACAGATGATTTAGTTTAACACTTAGTTAATTTTTATCTAATTTCTAAAGGATTCGGTCCTTAGTGATTTCTGTCTGAGGTGGTACTCGGGTCTTTGTATGGATTTTTTTGAGACGTTACAGTTTTCCACATGACTCACTTCAAGCTTTCCTTAGAACAATGTCCTAAATCAAATGAGGAAAAGCAAGATATCTCATGTGCCTTATTCGAATGCGGTTGGCAGTTTAATGTATGTCATAGTTTGTACGAGATTAGATATTTCACAGGCAATCAATGTTGTGAGCAGATATATGTCAAACCTCAGCAAGAAACATCGAGAATCAGTAGAATAGCTACTTCAATACAAGACGGAGTATGCACGAGAAGCATTGATGGAGCTATGTTACAAGATAGAGATAAGAGAAGAGAACAAGAAGTTATACGTTTGATTATTGAAAACATGGTAGAGATTGTTGTATTTGATGTCTTAAATCCAGTCAAATACAGGGACTGTTGATGTCATCGATAGATAGTTCGATATCACCTTCGATAGCATCGAACAATGCTCAATTCCATCGAGATTTTTCAAATTTTCTCTAGTTGGTCACTTAACTATCAGGGCATTTTTTCAATGCTAACAGAGGGTGGTCGATGACATTGAAGGTAAGGTTCAATGCCATCGAACATATCTCGATCCAACCGAGGATTTTTCGAAAAATCATGTTTTGTCTCTAGACAGTTGATATGTTTTTTCAATGCCATCGATGTGGCTTCGATGTCATCGAATGATTAGTTTTGATGACATCGAAGACTCTTTGATGCCATCGACAGTTTCCATGCAATTTTGCGCAAAGTTGTGATTTTGTGGGATTTGTTTCCGATTGTGCTTGTAATCCTTCTATAGGCTATATATATGGGTGTAAACGGGATTGAGAGTTAGTTCTAGGGTTCCTAATTCGTCCGAGGGTTTCAAAGGGTGTAACGATGGTGAGATTTGAGGTTGTTCGAATTGGGTAAGCTTTTTCTCTTTGTAATTTCTGCTTTCATAGTGATCTTATGTAGCTTTCTGCCGTAGTTTTTCCCCGCAAGGGTTTTTTCATGTTAAATCAATGTGTTCTTGTTGTGCTTGGTTTGTGCGATTAGATTACTCCTCTTGATTATACTCTATGCTTTCGTGGTCCCCCAACATTCTATCAATGGTTTACCACAGCCAATCTTTGTCCATAAATCACATGCAAAAGGCCTACTTTTTAATAAAATGTGTTTTTTTTTTGTTTTTTTTCAATAAAAAAATAAAAAATAAATAAAAAAACATGAGCTTACTTCTCTTTCTCTAAAGGACTTTTTCTTTGTTGATCTTCTGAGATTTATGGAACTTTAAACGTTAACCATGGAATTCAAAATGATGTTCTGCTCACAATAGGCCACTGAAATGAGCAGTCGGAATCATATACAGCGCTGCCATGTGTACCCATGGGAACTGATTTGCAAAATAGTCCAGCGCAATAGCTTTCCTTACTCATGGAATCTCCAACATGCTTGTGTTTTACAACTTTTATAGTGATCATTTGTCGTTTTGTCTGATATTTTTACCCAATCAATAAATATACTAAGTTTTTTTACGGTGCATACTCATTTGATAGGGTGTTTATGGCTATCTCATCGAAATCCAAGCACTTTTCTTTATGGCATTAAGGTGCACTTTGCAACTGCTTAAACATGATGAGGAAGGGAAAAAGTTTGTGGAGCGAATTGTGAAATGCTTGCACGCCTTAATCTTTCACATGTGGAGTTATTTTTGGCTCGATTTCCAACAGCTAAATGTGATGGGTTTTTTTTACCCGTTGTCCTTTCGCAACTGGGATGCGCAAAGTCCTTTCGCAACTGGGATGCGTAAGTCCTTTCGCAACTAGGATGCGCAAGTCCTTTCGCAACTAGGATGCGGAAGGAGTTTCCTAAAACTATAAAAAAGGGTCCTTAGGATTTTTCTACGTATGTTGTGTTGATGAGACAAACATAAGAGGGCTATCAAAGGTGAGAGAGAGAGAGAGAGGCTCGTCAGAGAGAGAGCTTGTAGAAGGGAGGTTATGCTTATGGAGGTGATCTACGCAGTCATATCTCTCGGCGCTCCTACGTCCTCAAATCGGTGAGATCTCTCTGGTTTTCTTTATTCTTTCATTATTCATCCACTCCTTTGCGTGAGTGAAGAAGGATTGTAACGTTCTACTTCATAGTGGATTGTTGATCTGGATGAGGTCCCGTGGTTTTACCTCTTTGAGGGTTTTCCACGTAAAAATCTTTGTGTGGTGTGTGATTGATGCTTTGATTTATTTCATTGCTTTATTATCCATAATTGGTTTGTTTCGGGAGGCTAGATCCTAAGGTTTGTTCAGCATCCCAACAAAGTGGTATCGAGCTAAGTTCATTGAACGGGTAGGATCGGTTTTGAATTATGGAAGGTGGCTCAGGATGATCGGCCTCAATGGTTCTAATGGACCATATGGAAGGCTAAGATGGAGGACTTGCTTTATCGCAAGGACCTATATTCTCCAATCTTAGGCATATTAGCAAAATCTAAGGATATGATGATGATGATTGGAAGAAGACGGACCGAAAGGCGGTGGGGTTTATTAGACAATGGTTGGATGATTACTGTGTTCCACCATGTGTCTACAAACCTCGTACCCAATCCTATGGCTAAAATTATAAGGGTTCATGAGAGGAAGTCAAAGGTAATAAGATATTTCGATAAGGCGACTTGTGAATCTCAAGTTCAAGGATGGTGGTTACTGTAACCGAGCACATGAATGAGGTCGAAATATAGTGAACCAACTCACCTCATAAAGATGGTCTGGATGATGAATTGCGGGCTTTACTATTGCTTAGTTCATTGCTGACGGTTATAGACATTGGTGGTGTCTTTAAGTAACTCCGCGCAATGACGGAAAGATATCCATGGAACAGTAACCGAGTTATCTCTTCAATGAGGAGACAAGGAGGAAGTCTCGACTACTCGTAGAAGAGGCCCTGTGACACGGGAACGGGGGAGAGGAAAGAACAGGAAGGGCGGGAAGGCCTGAGATAAATCAAGAGGCAAGTCGAGTAACAGAAAAGATGTTGAATGCTGGAATTGTGCCAAGAAGGGCCACTACAAGCATGAATGTCGTGGTAAGAAAAACGATAAGAAAGGAAAAGGGAAGGAAGATGAATCGATTTCATTCAAACATTTCAACATGGCGACATGGTAGTTATTCTTTCTACATAATTATGACGTATGTCTCACGGCTTACAGTCGAGACACCGATATCTGATAGACTCGGGAGCTTCTTTTCATGCGACTCCTTCACAAGCTACAAGTCGGTCATAAACTATAGGACATTGAAAGATGGGAAATTATAACCTATCAAAGATCGTGGGAGTCGGTGATATTTGTGTGAAAACCGATGTGGGCTGCACACTTGGTTCTCGGGGATGTGAGGCATATCCCGGATCTTCGCCTCAACTTGATGTCGACGGGAAGGTGGATGATGGTGGCTATGAAAGCCGGTTTTTCGATGGGCGATGGAAAACTCATCAAGGTTCGTTGATCATGGCTAGAGGAAAGAAGTGTTGCACCCTTTACAAGGCAAGTGTCGGTATGTGCAAGGGTGGATTGAAATCGCGGCGGAAGATTCGATATTGACATGTGGCACGTAGGTCTTCAGGCCACATGAGTGAAAAGATCGGATCCTACAAGAAGAAGCGGCTCCTTCCAAACGTGATCTCTACCTCTCAAAACCTTTTCTCGATTGTTTATCGTGAAACAACTCTAGAGTTTCATTTGTTAAAATTCGTTTCTCATGTTAATAAAGTGCATGCATTAGATTTGGTTTATTCGATGTTTGTGGTCCTATGAGGACAAAAACCTTAATGGGGCATTGTATTTTGTTACTTTTATAGATGATGCATCTAGGAGGGTTTTATTCTTTGAAATCCAAGGACGAGGTCTTTGGTGTATTTAAATTGTTTCATGCTATGGTCGAGAGAGAGACTCTCATTGAAGTGCATCCGCACCGACAATGGTGGTGAATACATTGGTGACTTTCACGAGTCTGCAAGTCCACAGGTATACGGCATGAACAGTTGCCTCCATGACCTCCCGTCATAATGGTGTAGTTGAGCGAATGAATCGCACTATTATTGAGAGAATCGGATGCATGTTATCCCATGCGAAATTGCCCAAGACGTTACGGGAGAAGCAATGCACAAACCTAAAACTGTGTTTTGATAAATGTTCTCCATCAAATCACTTGAATGGAGAAGTACCTAGAAGGTGTGGACTAGACATGATCCATCGCATACGGTCATCTCGGGGTGTTTGGATGCGGGGCATCCATTCACGATTCTCAAAGGATGAGAGGTCAAGCTCGATATAAAGATCGGCGGTGTGTTCTTAGGGTACGGTGATGAAAAGTTCGGTTATAAATTGTGGGATCCGACCGAGAGGAAGCTCGTCGGGAGTAGAGATGTGGTTTTCTTTGAAGATCGGTGTATAGAAGACATTGGTAAGCCGAGAAGAATCGGCCTAGTTCGGTGAGCTGGGGACATGGATCCGATTATTCCTCTGTGGTGCGATGACGGGGAGTACTTAAGGTGCGAGAGGTATTAGAGAGTTCCTTCGCTAAAGATGGACCAGGAGAGATTTGATCCACTTTGAGCCACGGTTAGGAGGTCATATAGGGATAATTTCCAAGAGGTACTCGCCACATGAGTACATTATCTTGCCGATGGGGAGAGCAGAAGATTATTCTGAGGCCCTAACCGACAAGCATAAGGGGAGTGGTTGAAAGCTATGCAAGAGGAGATGGAATCCTTGCATAAGAACCACACTATGATATGGTGAAATCTTAGCCAATGTCAAGAAATCTTTGAAAACAAGTGGGTATTCGAAAGAAGGTTGAGCGAGGAATTCATGACGAGGTTGAATGGACTTGTGGTGAAAGGGTTTGGTCGAGAGGAGGAATAGACTTCGAAGAGATATTCTCACCGGTGGTGAAGATGACATCCATACGGATGTTGCTTGGGTTGGCGGCTAGCATGGATCTGGAGATAGAGCAGTTAGATGTTAAAAATGTCTTTCTCCATGGTGACCTTGAAGAAGAGATCTATATGCACCAACCAGAGGGGTTCGAAGTCAAGGGCAAGGAACATATGATGTGTAGGCTGAGGAAGAGCTTGTATGGGTACAAAACAAGCTCCACGACAATGGTACAAGAAGTTTGACTCGTTTATGTTGAAACATGGTAGTATTGACAGTACTTGAGTCTTACCAATCGTGTGTTCAAAGTTCTCGGATGGTGATTTCTTAGTTCTGCTATTATACGTTGATGACATGCTCATCATGGGAAAAGACATCAAGAAAATCGACATTCCATCGAGAGTTGGGCAAGTTTTCTGAAAGACTTGGGCCTAGTTAGTCAGGACTCCTCAGGAATGGAGATAACTTGATGTATGCCATGAAGCTTTGTCATCACAAGAGCGGTATATTGAGAAAGTCCTAGAGCGGTTCAATATGAATCAAACATATCTTGATTCCAACTGATGGTCACTTTTGAAAAATCATGTTTTGTCTCAGACGAAGGCGATAGGTGGATGAAATGCGATCGATACCCTACGCTTCGATGTCATCGAGGAAGTTTGATGTATGCTATGGTGTGTACACGCCAGACATAACATATGCGCAATGTTATTAGCCGATTTTTGCCAATCTGGTAAAGAGCATTGGCGGCGGTGAAATGGATCTTCTATAGGTATCTAAGAGGCTCATCCGAGATTGAGCCTAGTGCTATGGTGAATTCGGTAAACCAAGAGGGCTACACGGATGCGAGATATGGCGAGGTGACATAGACTCGGAAGTCTCATCGGGGTTCATGTTCACGTTTGCGGGGAAGCGGTTTCTTAGCGAGCAATCACGAAGGTCGTAGCATTGTCAACTACAAAGCCAAGTACATTACATGTCAAGAGGCATGTAAAGAGATGCTTTGGATGAAGAGGTTCTACTGAACTTAGCTGAAGCGGAGGAGCACGTGGTCTATTACGATAGTCAAAGTACTATACACTTGAGCAAGAATCCAAGTCGGCATTCCAAGTCAAAGCACATGGTTTACCTTGGATCGGCCATACTTTGTCCATAAATCACATGCAAGAAGGTCCTACGGATGATAATGGGTCGTGATGACCAAGGCCTTACTTTTCAAGGGCAAGTTTGAGGTTTGTAAAACCTGGGCGGCAAGAAGGTGAATCCTCTTTCTAAAAAGGAGAGATTTGATGGATTTTTTGATCCTTCTGAGCAACCGGGATGGGTAAAGTTCTTTAAACGGGATGCTATGGAGTCGTTTCGCAAAGGATGAAGTTCTTTCGCAATAGGCCATGTGGAAAGGAGTTTCGGAACTATAAAAAAGGGTCCCAGTGTATTTTTCTACGTATGTTGTGTTGATGAAAAAACACAAGAGGGCTATCGAAGGTGAGAGAGAGAGGGAGAAAGAGAGAGAGCTTGTAGATTGGGAGGTTATACTCGTAGAGGTGATCTACGGTGCGGTCTATATCTTTTACCCAATCAATATGTACTAATTTTTTTTGTGAGATCTCATTTGACAGGGTTTTATTTATTCTTTCATTATTCATCCAAGCACTTTTCTTTATGGCATTAAGAAGCACTTTGCAACGCTTAAACTACTTGATAAGTGGATTGTTGATGCTGGACGAATCCCGTGGTTTTTACCTTTTGAGGCCTTTTCACGCCTTAATCTTTCACATGCGGAGATTATTTTTTCATTGCTTTATTATCGATTTCCAGCAGCTAAAAAATGACATATACCGTTACAAAACGGAAGAATATTCTCACACAGCAGTCAATAAGTTTAATGTTATTCCCGATTCGATCCCATTTTGGGTGTTCGACTTCATGCCGATCCGTGGTGGCTACTTCATTGGAAACATCAGTCCTGCAAGGATGGACTTCCGATGGTTTTGTCTGGGCAACTGTGTTGCAATCCTATCTTCCCTAGCAACCCCCGAACAATCAGTGGCTATCATGGATCTTATCGAATCCCGATGGGAAGAATTAGTTGGAGAAATGGCTTTGAAGATATGTTATCCTGCGTTAGAGAGCCATGAATGGCGGATCGTAACAGGTTGGGACCCCAAAATTACTAGATGGAGCTACCATAATGGAGGATCTTGGCCAGGTTAATCTTGTCTGAGCTACTGCTGTTTTGTTGTTATAATGCTGTCATTTTTCCCACCATGATCATGATACAAGTGAGGCTCACTGATCAATCTCCTACATATCTGAAGGTCACCATTGAAATGAGTGTTGGGTGTAATTATAGTCCTGTGGGACCTGATTCTCTCACTTCATGAGCTGGTGGATTTGTCGGGTCGTGCAACAAAGAGCCCTGCAGTGAAGAAGTTCATTGGGTCAAGGCGTCTGTGAGATCCCAGCCACTCAAATGGTCCCACTGTTCAGATGGCCCTGGTTCAAAGATGAGGCTACAAAAGAAATGGGTGGTTTAAATAAATTTGGTGAACTGTTTCTTGTTCGACATAGCTGGGTTGGGTGTGACCCACAATATGAGTTGGCTAGCTTGATTTCTTTTGTCCATGACATGTACATGGTGGGGCCACCAGATGAGCAGCTTGGATCTTGGCACCTCTGACCTTAAGTGCCAAACTTCCATGAATCAAATATAAAGGTCGCATGCCATACTTAGAATTCATGTAGAAATCCCCATGTTAGGAACCAAATGCTGTTTGATTCAGACAAGTTCAACCATGCAGAGCAGCTGCCCCTTCAAGTCATCAACATTGCGTTTGGGCGCTTGGGAGGAATTTATTGAAATAATACTCAAATCAATGGAATGGAAGCGATTGTAATGGTGTTAGCCTCTGTCCATTCTTAACGAGTGCCAAAAGTTGAATTTCAATTAAGGTTTTGGCCATCGTTATTAAATGATGTTGCTCCACTTTGGTCATTGCTTCTTGTCACTGGATTATCTATTGCAATCCAATTCAATTGACCATCCAAACGCACCCTTTTAACAATTTACATTATTTTGTAGTTTACTCCTTTTAAGATCACGCAAAGCAGTGCAAAAAATACTCATGAAATGCATGTTTTTTCACTTGATGAATGCAGACATACCTTTCCATATCACAGCACTGCTCTCATTTTCTCTAATCCCAGCTGATTCGCTGTTGTGGGTTGGGCCTAAAAACAATGCATTCTCACGATCAATGTTAGAAAATGGTGGAATGATTACACTAGCTTGTCTTCTTGCCCTTATTATACTCGTATGTCTGGCGAAAACAGTCATCCATGTCATACCAGCCAGCATATGGCTAATGATCCATACAGTCGTACATGTGGCCCACCTGAAGAGTGGGCCAGGCTATCTTCAGTTTAGGGCATGTCTTGGACCCCAACCAATGAGGGATCCAATCTTGCATGTGTGCCACATCCGCCCATCGCCCCTTGAATGTTTCCATGCACTATTTAGTGGACCAATCCCTTTTTCCTAGCATTTGTGATATTTTTTCTTTCTTTTTTATTTGTTTCCTACAGTGCTCTTGTGGCTGCTGACTGCCGCCTGCATCAAGACGGGCCGCCCACAGATTGCCATGCGAGCAATCGAGCTCGCCGAGACCCGGCTCTTGAAAGACAATTGGCCGGAATACTATGATGGAAAGCTGGGGCGGTACATAGGTAAACAGGCAAGGAAGGTTCAGACATGGTCCATCGCGGGGTATCTGGTGGCCAACATGATGCTGGAAGATCCGTCCCATCTTGGAATGATCTCATTAGAAGAAGACAAGCAAATGAAGCCGTCATCAAGAGATCAAGCTCATGGAATTGTTGAGAGAGAGAGAGAGAGAGAGAGAGAGAGAGAGAGAGAGAGAGAGAGAGAGAGAGAGATTGTTTTTTACAGTTACTATACATTATTTTGGCAGTTTTTTTTTTCTTCCATTTTGTAAGGTTGTTTGGATGGCAAAGAAAAAAACAAAGAGAGAATAGGAGAATATGAAAAAAAAGAAGAAAAGGAATAGGGGCATTGTATATGTACAATACCATGCAAGTTGAAGAGGCTTCTTACTGTTCAAATAAAAAGAGAGACATTTTTTACATTGCTGTGGACCAGATCTAATTCATTTTCCTCAACGAAAAAGGACAATTGGGACTTGATCTGCTGGTCCACCCAGCAGGATACAGGCCAAAAACTTGATTGGGCAACTCTCACCATGCAGTTTTGAGTTCTGGGCATTGGACCAATTCATTGCTCTGTTTTTAGTTAACTTTACCTTTTCCAAGCCACTGATCTTGAAGCTACCTGTCCAATCAACATTTATCTACTGGATTATGGCCCATCTATATGCGGCCACACCAAATCAGCGGTCCTCACCACCATAATTCAATAAGGGTTCATTTGGATGCTTGTAATTGGAATAGACTGGAATTCAAATCACATGGTAAATGGAATCAATGTAAATTGGAATCCTCGAGAGTTGTGTTTTTGCCTGTAATTAGAATACACTAAAATCCAAAATTTGTGTTTGGATGCTATTAATTGGAATGCATTAAGTAAATCAATTTTAATACCCCAAATTAGTATATGTGACATTTAACATAATAATTATAATAAGCTCATTGAAATATATACAAAAAATAAAGAACTTATAATTATGCCTCAAGTGGGCCATAAAAGTGTGCTCATTTTCGAGAATTTACTGTTTCTAGCATTAACATCCTATTCTCAACCTTTGTGAGGTCCAATTCACATGATTTTGGCTGCATTCCATTTTACATTGATTCAAATTAACACTGTTTACCATCAACCAAACAACCTTTTTCGCCTATGTGCGTCCGTTTACCACCAATTACAACTGTTTACCATCTCTCTCTCTAGATAGAGAATGCTTGGGTGCATCACAGTAGTTTGCATATTCTCTAGTACAATTACTAGGGCACATGACACTACGCAAGTGTCTGGAAATCACACATCTTAAACCGCTAAATTGTGGAAACTACTGGCTAAGTCACAGTCCAAATATCACATTGGTCGAACAATCCTAGCCTCTGATTAACAGAAAATAGTTGAAATAGGATCATGGGATTTTTTATTTTTTATTTTTTTTTTCCAGTTTTAACCATCCAATAGTCAGAAAAACAACTAAAGGAATTTTTATTTATTTTTTATTTATTTTTTTTTTTTAATTCACGATACAGCTAGACTGGGATCCAAATTTTGTAGAGTCTAGTTTGAATCACTTGTGTGCCACATGCAATTTCTAAGTTTCAAGTGCCTTTGTATTGACCATCACACTCTGCATGAGTATCAAGGTTTCTCTCAATAATTGATGGGAGAAAAGTGTAAGAAGGATGGGGCCATGGGTTCAGATAAGTTCCCATGGTTTGAAGACGTTGTAGCTATAGCAGGGAGAGAAGTGAAATAGCATGCTAACTACAGCAGGTAAGAGCACACCCTTGGGTAGTACAGTTACCCATTCCTCACTCAATTTTCTGAAATTTACTAAAATGAATCGGATTTATCGCATTTGCTGAGAAAGGCATAGCTGGACCGATTCAAATCTCTGAAAATCTCAAACTCTATGTAATGACGGCTGAAGGCTGATTCAGCTGGTTGGAAAAAGGTGGCCCATGACATAACAATGACAGGATGATGACAGATGACTCCAGATGGTTCTCCATTCTGTGTTTACAATAATATTCCTTTTCCACCAAGGGTTCAAATTTCATAAAAATCATGCTTGATGATTTCATAAAAACCCAAGTATGCAATCCATGGTTATGTATCTATAAACCTATTTTGTCACCAAATTGTGACCAACCGATCATGTAGTCCCCAAAAACTCATCTACTTACAATTCTGCCATTATGTTTTAACACTGAACTGCTCATATCATGTGCACCGTGTGTAAAACTAGGCGTTCTAATATGTTTATGAAGTAGAAGTATGAGACCTCTATAAGTACCACTCTTCCAGTAGAGAGATCGCACCAAACCAATTAAGGAGCAGCATTCCAAGGCCTATGTCTTACAAAAATAAAGCAATATTAGGTGTACTGTAATCCTACACAAGCTTTGATTCAAAGTCCATAGGTCATCTATCTAACACCCTTATCCACTCGTCCATCTTGACCATCCATTCATCCCTACCACTAAGTGCAAGTCATGGGGAGAAATAAAAATAAAAAACAAGCTGATCAATGTGGTCTAATGCAATTTCTATGGTCTGGAAATATTGCAAAGTTTTCTAATGAAAGACCATTTTGAAAAAAAAAAAGTAAAAAATCTTTGATTAAATTAGGTTTGACACTATTGACGCCATTGGTACCATGTATAATTGCTTATATGCAAACAACCAGGTTTCAAAGCAGCAAAATGAGGTATGTTTGGAAGGGAGATATTTGAAGATCTTGATTACGAAATCAGGGTTTTCACAGGCACCATGTCTGCCATATGGCATTTGGCTTGTCATTTCACAGGGAATTACTAAAAGACACCAAGGATCCTGAATTTACCTCTTAAAGAGGACTTCCAAATGTCACAGTTTTGCTTTGCATTCCCCAAAAAATGGCAAGCCAAACAAAGCCCTGATTTTGCAGCATCAGGATCCTTCAGATGTATCCTGTCAAAAACATACCCTTCGACACCAGACCCTCAAATATTATCCTTTCAAATAAAAAGTGTCACAATATATTTTAAAACCCTTAAACAGTTTCATGAGATAAAATAGAAAGACTATAGGCCACAGAATTCTGAGGTTCTGTTTAAAAAAGAAAAAAAATAAATTATGTACCAGGATTGCCTCTCGTTGGGCGACACACATGGTTTCTTTTCTGAGCATGTTCATAATTGTGATGCTGCGTCCGACATGCATAACCGTACCAGCAGTCTACCCTTTTAGATGCATCAGGTGGAAGAAGCTACAAACAAACAACAACAGAAGAAACAACAGTTAGTCATTGGATAAATACACGTACCGATGCTTCTGATAATTACACCAGTTTTTCTCTGATATAAGAATAGTAAATTTTTAATACTACTATCATACTGGAAGTAGAAAATTAGGGTGTATTTATAAATGCATCTTTTGCAATCTATTTAGGGCCTGTTTGGCTGCCTGTAATTACATGTTTTTTGGGGTAATATCAGTCCAATCTGTAATTATGAATTTCCTTGGGTGTTTGAATGTACAACAATGTAGATAATAAATGCACAAGAAGTCCACTGTCATGCAGTCAGTGTATTCTGTACAGTGAAATGTGGATAGGAGATTGTTGAAGGCGCTTCCAAACGTGGTACCTCTTACCCAATTGCAACTTCAAACTAAAGTAGTTTTTAGAGTACGCATTTATTGCTTGATTTGATGCATATTACATGGAAATGCATGTAATTACATGCAACCAAACAGGCCCTTAACCTTTAAGAGAAAACAATCCCCATGAAGATAATTCAGGTATTAAAAAATGGTGGAACAATTACACATTACCGGCCTGTAACAGTCATTACAGAAAAGAGGCCTGTGAGGACCCATTACAGGGCTGATGTGGTTTTTTTTTTTGCAGCCTTTTGAGAAAAAGGCTGTAATAGCCATTACAGCCCATATCATAACGGTGACGGTGGTGGCTGTTACAGCCACCGTTACTGTTATTGAATACCTTTGAATTCATATCAACAAGCATGTGCGGTCTGCAGAGTGAAAACTCGATTTCCATCAATATGAAACTAACACTAGAAAAATGAGAAAGGATTTAAGAACAAAGAGAAAGCATCTTAGTTAAGACAGGTGAATAATACTAACCATCATCATCTAAGCCTCATTCCAACTAATCGGGCTTACTAATATGAAGGAAATACATAAATAAGAAAAGCAGTAGAAAATTAACTTGTGATGGAATCATTTATGCAAATGTGCAACTTGCATGAGAAAATTCATGAGTCCAGGACCGATTTGTCTAACTTGGAAACAAGTATGCGTGACCAATGTTTTAAATATCAATGATATCGGCCGATATATCCCACGATATATCTTGTATCTCACCTGTGCGATACGAAATGCATTTGTAGTGTTGATATATCCCACCTATTCGATCTGGTGAGCATTTTTAATCTTCGATACATTTTATTTATTTATTTATTGTTGTAAATCACGTTAAATCAACGTCAAATGGTTGAAAAATCTATGGTTCTTCATGTTTTCCATGAAAATCATGGATTTGGAGCTTCAATTTCAAGATTTGGGGGAGATGGGGCAAGTTGCTGAAAATTGGAAAAAATCAAAAATTCTCAATTTCTCGCACATCGGTTGCAATCTTTGTATCCAAACACAAAACCAAACATGTAACCTGATCTAGTGATTCTTCTTTTGCTTTTGAATGTATTGCTTGTGTTTCCATACATGTCTTCTTATGTTTATAAATTATGTGAATAGACTTTAAATATACTTGCATCAGTTCAATTGGACAATGCATGTAAGGACCCCATACAAAGGAAACCCCTATTATGTGCACTTTTTTTTTTTGAAATGTTTTGATTTCTAAGTGTGTATTGATGTCTTTTTCAACAATCCTTGAAGTTTCCTTGAAAAATTCGACCAATTTCTCAATGCTCCCATGTTTCCCAACAACGACGATACATTATGCAATACAACCGATATATCCCATTCGATAACCGATGTGTATCCGTAGCCCAAGGGTGCAATGCATTACGCGATAACAATATTTAAAACATTGTGTGATACTGTTAGAGATGGACATTGGCCTATTCAATGTGGTGAAGAATATGCCAAACACATCCACAATTTAGTTTTATTTTTTTAAGACACAGGGTGTCCCGACCCCTTTTAAGGCGAGACTATTCCCTACGGATACACGCAATCACCCACAACCACGTGAATTGGGTAATGCCGAGGAGGGGAGTCGAACCCACACCTGTAGGGAGCAAACCAATGGTGATGGCTGCTCGCCCAAGCGTTGTTGGGTAAACACATCCACAGAGTTATTTCATGAATCTGTATAAATAGTATTCATAACAAGTATTGGGATTCATTATCATAGTCTTGTCCCAACTATTTATAAATTGGGTTTTGGGTTTTGCTAATGGTGCCACATTCAAGGGGACGTTAGCAGCATTTCCAAAGCTTTTAAAGGCGTGGGATTCCTAATACTCAATTTGAATCGTCCATTCTTTCATACAACTAGGGACAAGCCATGGTGAAAAAATCATGTGAAGTGGATGTCATAGGCTTCCGATCAATAGCATGGAAAATGGACAATCAAGATCGAGCAGAGAAACAAAATAGGTCCAATCAATCTTGAACCATCTATCCAATAGATCCCACTTTGTATTGCCTATGATTCCAAAGTAGCAGTTTGGTTTGATGATTCTAACCATGTCGTCTATCTTGTAAAAAACAAATGGTTGAGCAAATTGGCCCAATTCATATGGTTAGAATCATCTAATCAGCGTGATTCTTACACCATGCTCGCTCTCAATGGTCTATTGAATAAACCACCCCGATTGATGATTGGGCTTCCCACATGTCAATTAAAAGCTTCAGGGATGTTGGGATGTTAGTAAAACCCTTATAATATGATAAAAGACGTACCAAATCTATTTTATCAGAGTACAAGGAAAGAGATTGAGCATGGAAGGAGATCAATATGAGGTGAACACTTTTTAAATCTATGGAAAATCCTTCTTTTGGAATCCTTTGGAGTGGGGGGCATTTACAAGATGAAATAATCACATTTTCGTAATGGGTGAACGCTTTTGATCCCTCGATAACAATAAGAGATCCATTTTTAGTTGGGCTAATTATTGTAAGGACTTATAGATTATACGTCTTTTCTGGACTTCCAACAACATTGAGAAGATTAAAAACAACCATGCTGACAGCATGAACTATGTGACTTCTCTTTTGGTCTCAGCCCCTTCTTGGTACATGGAAGCTTAACTTCGGAAGTTTCTTCGCTGGGGATTCGGCCAGTTTGGGTGTTGGAAGAACTATTAAAGGCTAGCCTACCTGCATTACTACAGCTTAGTTACTCTTGCAAGTAGAGGTCAAGTCTATTAACTTTGGACTTCCCTTAACTCCTGATCAATTAGTTGGCTCCATCATTGTGGAAGGCTCACTAGGGGCTGTTCTTGGCTGGAGTAGAAAAATGAAATGACGGCATGTAAGATGCAAATTACCTATGGTTTTAGCCTACTCTGTGTGTGGAAGCTTAACTTTGGAGGCTTCTTTGCCAACAAGCCGGTGAGTTTAGGTGTTGGCAGAATCATTTGAATTGGCATCATGGTTAAATCCTATCATGGCCCACTGGTGAAAATAAACTCTTGGAAGCAGAGACGAACAGGCTTCGCCTGATTGCTGACCAATTCACCCACCCCATCATTGTCAAAGGCTCATTGTGGGGCCATGGCTCCACATCCGCATCATCCAAGTCTCCTACAAAAGCTCTACCTCCTTCAGCAGCTGAAGACAAGGTATTCTGTATTGATAACGGTGGCCGTAATTGTCACCACCATTACCGATACGGGTATCGGCTATAACGGCCGATACGGGGGTGTAACAACTGTTATGACCACCATAACGTTGAAAATTTTCTTTTGCCCAAAAAATTATGAAAAAAAAAATTTAGAAAATCAAGAATAATGTAAATATTCCAAATATGTATTCATTTTTTTTTTTAAACATGTTTATGGTAGTGTAACGGTCCACTCTTTGGCGAGAGTGTTTTAATGGACTGTCTAGTGAATTTGTGAACATGATTATATGTATCTAATGTTTACACGTCATAATCAAGTATTGAAACTAGAAATAAGAAAAAAAAAAAAAAAAAAAGGAATAAATACTAATTTTTTCATTTTAAAAAAAAAAAGGCCATTGGAGCTTCTATTTGCTCAAATCACCTCAATTTACGATTTTAATATTAAAAACTATAATAAGAGTGGTCGAAATCTATTGTAGAATGATCTAGGAGAGTTTTTCAAATGAGAGAAGTAAAAAAAAAAAAAAAAAAAAGCGCGGGGGGGGGGTAATTAAAATGGATTTAAATATAAAAAAGTGGCCCTTTAACGGCCTTTACGGCTACCATAACGGCCGATACGGTCCCAAAAAACCAACTGCCCCGTATCAAGTAACGGTCATAGTCATTACCTGTATGTATCGTAATGGATACAGAACACCTTGGCTGAAGAAGCATATAAAGGTTGTCATTGACGGCACGCCATAAACCATCAAATATACCATGACTCTCATTCCCACCCAGTGTTCAAATTATCTCCGATATTATCTTTATCTCCAACTCAGCGATACTAATAACACTAGTAGTGATACCGATAACGCTGGTATTATCAGAAATTTCAGGTATTAGCAATGTATCACTAATGTAATCGCCAATATTTTCAATCATGTAAATTCTAGGTGTCGCTTATATTGCCAATGCATTAATATCACCAATGTATCACCAATATTTTCCAACTATGTAAATTCTAGGTAATGCTTGTATCATAAGTGTAGCGACGATATTTCAATAATATCGCCAACGTATTTATATCATCAAATTTTTGTTTATTAGAAGAAACATTATTTCACTTTTTTTTCCATAGACACATGGATGTATTTAGTGTTCAATTTGACATTGATAATACTGATAATATCTTGGCAAATATCATGTGTTGTTGATATTTTGCAATATTGATGGATGTTTGAATGGAATGTTGGATGGTTAAATAGGTCGGATGGGATGATTAGACTGATTTCTAACAACAACACATGCTTTTAAGGCCCCATTAAATGGAAACTTGTTATATATGCATTATTTTTGCAATTTTTTTTTATTTCTAAATATGCAAATATGTACATTTTAGCATCTCCTGAAGTTTCGCTGAAAATTCCATCATTTTTCCCATATTTCCCCGCATTTCCAGTTATCAATGATATCGATATTGTTTCCGTACCCCTGACCAGCGAAACTTATAGCAATACTGATACTTTGAACACTATTCCCACCCTACTCTCAATTAAAACTCCTAGTCCCCCTCCCTGTTGTTACAAATTGGCCCCCTTCCTCCAAACATTTGTCAACATTCTTCATCTTCACGAATGGTGCACGGGCTCTCTCCTCGCCATTATCACACTTCCCTATGACAATCCTCATTAGACTCAACATTATCATTATCACTCACACCCATATAATCAAGGCCAAAAAACCTTTGCTGGGGTTGCATTGACAGCATCCTTCTTCATTTATACAATAATGTTTTTCCTCATTAATTTCTAAATTCTTCCACATCATCTCCCTTACCTCGTTTGAACGCTTGGGCACCCGACAACTTGCCCTTTTAATGTGTAAAAGGTCATTTTATACATGTAATTCCTCCAATTATTAATCCACCACAATAATTGCATTTATGGCATGCCTATTTCCACCTACTTTCTTACAAAGCTACCATCCAATATCTTCATTTCTTATAATCCCCACTATTTTTTCTACTCACAAGTTACAACTCCAACTAACCAAGTATCAGCAAACTCTCCATGTATCAAACCAACCCATGGGCCATGGCCATCAAGTGACTCAAGTTGTCAACCCCAAACCAGTCCCGAAGCCTCAAGCTTCTGCTAAAATATAAACATGTAATTTTAAAACAACATTATCTTAAGCAAATATAAACCAAAAATTGAAATTTAAAATTCGGATGAATAGTGTTGGGCTGAATTGGAACCCCTCCAATGTCCCCTAAAATGGGTCGTAATTCTTGCAATCCATGAGATTCATCCCACTAATGCATCTCTCTAACCAAAAATTTGAGGAAACAATTAAAAACTCGATTTAATTGAATAGTGTTGGACCAATTAGGTACACTAGAATGGCCCCAAAACGGCTCGAAATTCATGTAATTTGTGGCATTCATTCCACTGATGCATATCCCTAACCCTTTGATACCATTTTCCCCAAGAAATTTAAGAAAAATAAAATTAAAATTAAATTAAGATTAATAGGGTTGGACTAATTTGAATACACCCAAATGCCCCCAAAACAGCCCGAAAATCATGCAATCAGTGGAACTCATCCCACTAATGCATGTCCTTGACCATTTAACACCATTTCCCTCAAGAAATTGAGGAAATTTTTTTTCTAACTTAAAAATTAAATTCAGATGAATAGTGTCGGGCCAATTAGGGTACGATCAAATGGGGTCCTAAAATGGCAAGAAATTCATGCAATCTGTGGGGATTCAATTCACTAATGCATATCTCAAAGAATTTGACACCATTCCTTTCAAGAAATTTAAGGAAACATAAAAATAAAAAAAAAATTTAAAAAAATTAAAAAAATATGTGACTATTCATTCCAAAAAATGACCTGAAATTACCAAAAAATAGAAAAAGAGATTAAAAATAAAACACTGATATAGTGCATGAATGTGTAGATCTAAACTCCATACATGTACTTGAATAATATACACTCCAAATAGAAGAATTTAAAAATGTCACTATTCATCCCAAAAAATGACACGAAATTACGAAAAATACCAAAAAAAATAGGAAAAGAGATGAAAAACACTGATATAGTGCCTGAATGTGTAGATCTAAACTCCATATATGTACTTCAATAATATACACTCCAAATATCTTATAGAAAATAAAAAATTTGAAAATTATATACATACGAGCAAAAATGGAAAAATCGAACACAAATCTTGCAAAATTTGATCGATTTGGTAATATAATGTTGAATCAATACATTTGCAGCTGGAAAAAAAAAAAAAAAGAAGAAGAACTTTTACCTGTTTTTTCAATTTTCCCCAAATTCAGCCTCGGATCTTTCATTCTTCGAAAATGGCATAAATGTTGTGTTTTAATTGTAAAAAATTGCACAAATCTAGTCAAAATGGGTTTAAAACAGTATCAAGAAGCAAAAATGTCAAAAAGAGGAGGAAAATGGGTAAAAATGAAAAGCAGACCCCAAAAGGGGAACTTATATATGCATAACAGCTCAGGGACATCACACATCGTCATAACAGACCGTTATGGGCCGAAAGTTTCGACATGGGCAGTTACAACCTTGTATTGTGTAATGGCCCATGCCATTACGGAACTGTTTTTGTATACCTAGGTTAAGGTGTAATCCACTAAGCACTAAGACTATCACCCAAAAGAAATTAAAAAATAGTAACTAGCAGTACAAATATTTCCAATGTTATCTTCCATGCACATATGCCCACCACATCTTTAGACTCAGATACATAACGAGTTCATGCATAATTACTTCTACTTTTAGAGTTTGAAAATACATACATGTTTAGGTATGGAAATCCGAAACCAGTACAAGAGAAAACCAACTAACTTTTCATAGCAACCCCTGCCATTAAAAGCGTGAAGACACATTCAGTAATATGATCCAATACAATTCAATTTTCATGTTCAAACACAAACCAGCAGAACATTGAGAACTAATTTCCTACCAAGAAATATTTGACAGACTAGTTGATAACAGAACGGAAGTAAAATAATAAAAATAATATGAGAAACATACTGGTGAGCTTGCACACTTTCATAGCATCAAATTAAATGTAAATTTGGAAGTATTCAAATAGAAAGATAATCTAGACATTGATTTGAAATTTCAAAAACGAATAAAAGGAAATCTCGATCAAAATTTCATGGCAGTATCTCATGAAAAAAATGCTCAACCTACATTACCCCAAGATCACCACAACAATAACAGCAGTTAGGAAGGAAATAAAATTAGATCTTTTATTCAAAACAGCATAGACGGTAGAACAGGACTTAATTGGAACAAGATTTAGGCCCCCAAAACCGTAATCCTTTGCATGCATATGTATCTTCTGCCAGCACGAAGCAGATGGGATGTAGCAACAAAGGCTACAAGGAACACAATGGCATGAATGAGAGATGTAAAATTTATATAATCAACATCATCCAAGTATTATCCCAATTAATTGGGGTCGGTGACATGAATCCTATTCTATCATTCAACACTATCAAGGGCCAGAACTTCAGTTAGACCATTGGTCATCAAGTCTTCTCTTACTACCTCCATTCATGTCCTTTCGGGCCATCTTGCTACCTCCATCATCAAGTCTTCTCTTACTACCTCCATTCACATCCTTTTGGACCTTCCCTTTACCCCTTTAGACTCTTCAACTTCTACTCACTCCTAAATGACACAATTCTTGGCCTCATCTAAGTCTACTCGTCTTCATTTTATTACCTATTAGTGCTACTCGAAGTTCCCTCAAATGCATTCATTTCTAATTCTATCCTTCCTCATCTTGCCAGATCCTTCCTCATCTTGCCAGTCATCCATCTTGACATACTCATTTTGGCAACACTCATCCTAGGAACCTATTCCTTACGTGTCTAACATTCTGTACCATATAACATGGCTGGTCTTGTAGCTATCTTATAGAGTTTCCCTTTTAGTTTGAGTGGTACATGACGATCATATAAAACTCTAGAGGCACATCTCCATTTCTTCCACCCATATTGAATTCTATGGGGAACATCCTTCTCAATCTCTCCACTCTTATGAGTAATTGTTAAAATAATATGAGAACGAAAAATATGTAGAATAAAGATGAGAAGCCCAAGAGGAAGTAGGCTACCATATCTAGATGGAGTCTTCTAATGGCAATCCCAACCAAAAAGATAGCAAAACACTGAGAAATAAAGCTGCGAGAGATAAAAATGGTGCATTTGTACTTTCTATGTTGTTACTTATTTTTTGATGTATTATTGCAAACCCAAGCTTTTTTCCCCCCTTCTTAACTGTATCTAAATCTTACATTTAACACAAAGGAGAATTTTTGTGGGAGAAACCCTTGAAAAGGTAAAGCTTCGCACCCACTTAAATTTTTCCACAACTCAGAAACTCAGAGAGCAGAAAAAACACGCAGGAATTTTTATTCAACTTCAATGACTCGAAAGAACTACAAGGGGTGCCTATTTATAGGGAAAACCCTATACTCCAAAACTCGTGCCATGTGCGCAACCTATTACTTGGCGGTGAAGTAAACCAAAATAAAAACCAATCAAAGAAATCTAAAGCGTTCATGATGTTCTGAATAACATAAATAAGCAAAATCTAAAATATGAACTTAATCCGACTAGCGGGCCTGATCATGAGATCCTATGATGGGCTTTACTTGACTATCGGGCCCACTTCAATGAACCAAACTCCTTCTTCTAACTAGGAGGCCCTCCCTGGACGTCGTCATCGATCTAGATCGACGGTGGGGCCCTCCTTCTGGCGTACGTGTATAGGGGGCAGCGTGCGTGCACGTGTGCATGTGATATCCTCATCAATTCTCCCCGACTGCGAAGATTTCGCCACTAGAGAAATAAATCTCCTAAACCGCTTCAGGATGTCAGGATCAAGTCTCTAAAGCTCCTCCTCAGTGAGCCACGTACTATCTGAAGCTGGGCGTGACTTCCATTTAACCAGGTACTTCTGAAACCCGCCGTCCGACGTTGAAACTATCTGCTGATCTTGGATATCCTCTATTTCCTCTCTGGGTGTGTGAAGGTTAGGTATGGGACGTAGAGTCTGAGAAGAAAGGTCAGGAAGAGTAGGTATGGGAGGCAGAGGCAGAGAAAATGGGTGAGGACGGGTAGGTATGGGACGTAAAGGATGGAAAAATGGGTCGAGAAGGGTAAGTATGGGAGGTAAGAGGTTGGGAAAATGGGTTGGAAAGGGTAGGTATGGGAGGTAGAGGCTAGGAAGATAGGTTGGAAGAGGGCCATGGATCAAAGGAAAGGTCTGGGGAATCAGGACGGTTATGCGAAAGGCTGGACAATGCATCAATGGCCCCTTTAAATGCAACTAGATCCTCCACATTGAATGTAGAACTAATTCCCATGGAGGGTGGAAGATTTGCCACATACGCATTGAGACCGTTTCGTTTTATAATTTTGAAGGGTCCAACATTACGTGCATGTAACTTACGAACGACCCCCGGAGGATACCGCTCGGGCTTGATGTGGACCATCACAGAGTCTCTTACATTGAATTCCTTGAAACATTTATGTTGGTCTACAGAAATTTTGTAATGTTCATTACTAGTAGTGATCTTCTGCCTGATTTTTTGATGCCGTGAATGAATGTGATGCATAAAAGACTCTGCAAGCTCTAACGGCCTATGGGAGAGTGACATAGGGACAAGATCAATAGGTTTCTCAAGTTTATAACCAGTAAGGACTTCATAAGGACTGAGACCTGTAGACTTATCAACAAAACTATTAAACGCAAACTCTGTTGTAGGTATTATGGTGTCCCATGTCCTGGTGTGCTCTATATCCCTCCTAGGGGGAGACTTATCCGGTAGATCATCAGGACAGACATCACGAAACTCATCCACTACCAGAATGGCCTTAGTGGGTAACTCTACACTAGCCTCTGGTGCACTCTCTCTAGCCACAAGGCCGTGCATGTTGTACCACTCAAAATGGTGGTCTTAATGTCCCTCACGGGGTGGGTGCACCAGTGCACGCCCATAACTGATTCCTTGGCTACCTCCATTCATTGGTCTATCCTCCTGGCCACCTGCTTGAGATTGGGCATCTTCCCCAATGGTGGGGTTTGTCATGGCGGAGGTCCCAAGTTGGATAATGCGTACATCAAGTTGTTCAAAACACTGGTCCATATCTAAGCGCTTACCTAAAGACTCCAACTTCTAGGATAGCTTATTTAGTGACTCTTGCAACTGCTCTATGTTTAGTGTTGGCTGCAAACCAAAACCACAACCCGTACGCGTGGGGATGCAACTACTAACTCAACCTAAGGACCCTCTACTGCGACTACATGCGTCTAAAAGAAACTAAATGACCCTATGAGACTCTATATGAGGGAAACTACGCAGTGCTATCAAAATCCAGCAATATAGTTGTCGAAATAAGGGAATAACAGAAAGTTAAAATGATGTAAATTGCCAACTTCCTGCTACCAGAAATTTCAGCAACTAATATTAGGGACTATGGCCTTCTAAACAGCTATATGTGACGAACTGGATGCATGAAGGACTTAAACAAACTAAACCCTAAATACGTGATGAATTCTCATACAAAAACCCTAGGCTCTGATACCAAATTTGATGCAGGACATGAAATTCAAATATGATATGCAAGATCTCAAGCTTAAGATCACGTTAGTTCAAAAACAATTACACAAATTCCATATCCCACACAAAAGTCCAAACATTCAATTAAGGGGAATCTATGCGGGTCCGGGCCTACACAGGCTAGGGCTGGATCAATAAAAATTATAAGTCAAACAATATTCAAAGGGAAATAGAAATCAACCACACATGCATAGTAATCAGCCCCTAATCCAAGGGATTCACCAATTTCAATTCAAGGAGCCCTAGGGTGAGAAAAGGGGTATAAATTAGGAATTTAGGACAATCTAGGTCTAGGGTTAGGAAATCAAATGAGAGAGGACTGAAAGAGAAGAGAAAGGAACCTGGAACCAACACGCCTACATGGACAACAGGGGGGCCTGATGCATGTGCGTTGATGGCCGGCCGCACGTGCATGGGGCCCATGAACCCAAAAAGGGCTTTGTTGGGTCTGGTCGGCCAGACCTGGGCTTCAAAACCCCAAAATCTCACGTCGATCTGATGAACGGCCTGGGCGTGGTGCTCCGCCGAAGTTTCGGCCCTCCTGCAAGGCCAAATTCCGAAAACTAGCTGGGGAAAGAAGAACAGCTGCAAAACAAGCGGATTTGAAGTGAAGATGATCATAGGATGGATGAAATAAGATGGAGAGGCGGATTAGGATAAACACCCACTTGAATTTAGCTATTCGAAAAGGGAGGGCTTTGCACCCACTTGAATTTTTCCACAACTCAGAAACTCAGAGAGTAGAAAAAGCACGCAGAAATTTTTATTCAACTTCAATGACTCAAAAGAACTACAAGGGGTGCCTATTTATAGGAAAAACCCTACACCCCAAAACTCGTGCCATGTGCGTAACCTATTACTTGGTAATGAAGTAAACCAAAATAAAAACCAATCAAAGAAATCTAAAGCATTCATGATGTTCTAAATAACATAAATACAAAACCTAAAATATGAACTTAATCCGACCAGCAGCCCCTATCATGAGATCCCATGATGGGCTGTACTTGACTATCATGCCCACTTCAATGAACCAAACTCCGTCTTTTAACTAGGAGGCCCTCCCTGGATATCGTCATCGATCTAGATCGACGGTGGGGCCCTCCTTCTAGCATACGTGCGTAGGGGGCGGCATGCGTGCGCGTGTGCGCGTGATGTCCCCATCATGGGGCCTCTAATGCACACATGACCCCCTTCATAAGATGCATGACTTGGATGAATCATCCCTTCACCACCATGTTGATACATCATACATCTGTAAAAACCACCCATGTAGTGTTCTATGGGTATTTTCTGTATATATTCATCTAGGCATGCTATTTTCAGCATACAAATCAATTTTGGAGATCTCGGTCACATAAGCAATGCACACACAACCCCTTTGATGCAAGACGTGTGATTTAACTATTTGGATTAGGAAATTATTAACAAATCAATCGAGGTAAATCAAATAAGATAACATGCTATCCTACAGTGATTAAAAGAGTACCAAAGTGGCAATAAAATTTAGATTTATCACACCCAGATCCATAGCTCAAGTTGTAACTGAGGGAAAGATACCTCGTTTCAACACTGAGGTCTTGGTATCGATTCCCTAGTGGGGGTGGCTAATAGTGAAATGTGAACTGACAGTGGGTGTACTAACAAGCTAACCAAAAAAAAAAAAAAAATCAGATTTATGTTAAAATCACAATCCCATACAAGCATGAATCATGTAAGCATGGAAACCTTAGGGCCTGTTTGGTCGGGCAGATTAAGAGGGATTAGGAGGGATGGGATGGTAAAATCCCGGAATATGCCAAACAAGCCAAACAAACCCAATGAACTTGTCCCGGGATATAGCAAACCCATGGATCTTAAACCAATCCACTGACATCACCATCATTACCTTAAAATTGATCCCATCCCTCCTAATCCCGTTTAATCATGTTTGGGGCGTGTTTGGTTGGACGGATTTGAAGCTAAAATCCCGGGATATGTCGGGCATGCCAAACAGACACGATGAACTTGTCCCGGGATATAGCAATCCCATGAATCTTAAACCAATCCACTAACACCACCGTCATTACCTTAAAATCCATCCCATCCCTCCTAATCCCATGGGATCCGTCCAGCCAAACAGGCCCTTAGGTCCCATAAGAGATTGGAACTCTCACACTTAGCATAGGCATAGTTCAAGTTCAATGGGAAAATTTGGTGCAATTCAAAGGTTAGGAAATAAGTTTAGGTTTTCAGATTTGGGAAAATAAGGTTTAGGGATTTAGGGTTAGAGATTTGAGGATTTAGGATTATGGATTTGGGGATTTAGGGTTATGGCTTTAAAGGGGAAGCAAAGGCAAAAGGGATTGGGAATGCAGACCGGATGGACAGCCGTACAAGTGAGTCCGTATGGTTGTACAAACAGAGAGGTACGGTCCAGTATGGCCGTACGGTTGTACAGTCAAAGGGAGAGTGTAAACGGGATATTTTGGAATGGGTTAGGTAGCCAGTATACAATTCGAAAGAAAGAAAAACAAAGATGGGAATGGAGATTGTCTATTGTTAGTGAAGGAGGAAGAGAGCTAGAGAAAATGAAAAGGAGAGAAAATAAACAGATACCATTGATGGAAGAAAATGAGGAGAAAGACAGTTTGGATTCACTCCTTCACTTCACACCAAATCAATCGACCCATTCACAAGATGTTTTTACTTCATCAAAAAGTAAGAAAAGTGAAAAAAAAAAAAAAAAAAAAAAAAGGTTATTTCATATGCTTGCAATGAGGGTAGGGCTGAACGTCTAGGCCTAAAATAATGTCAAAAAAATTTTTTTACAAAAAGACGCTCTCACGAAGGATTTCTTTAAAAAATAAAATTTTAAAAAAAAAACCCTAATATCTAAAATATGTCCTATGACGTCATAAAACATAAACCTGCTAATCCTAAGCTATGAATAATCGAAAAAAAAAAAAAAAAAAAAAAAAAAAACATAAAATAAGTTAATCCAACATTCATAATCAAACTGATGAAGGATCACAATGATCCAACCGTATGATCAAAGGATCCACACGATCCAACGGTCCAATCGTCGAGTCCTCGCAATCCAACGGTCAATACTCCTCAACTAAGTAGCCCATATGCATTTTCCTAGTACAGGGTCTTCGAAGATACATGATCATACATGTGCGGTCTCAGCCTACCCAGGCCCATGTACAAGTCATCGAGCCAAAGTGAAGGCTGGGCTGATCTCCTCCTCTGGTACACTCTAAATGGTCAGATGTCCTCATCACCCTTGCACAAGATGCATGACTTGGATGAATCATCCCTCCACTACCACTTTTCTTTCTGTAGTGATTGGCCTTAAGATTATCCAATCACTTCTTTTAAACTCTTTTTACATAATCAGCCTTTTTTTTTTTCCTTACTGTCTTCACAGCTCCAAAATATACTTGCCTTCTCATATCACTCACCCCAAACAGTACCAATCTTTCCCCCTTTAGGTTTCTTCTTTTGTAAAAAAGATGTCTTAAATCTAGGGATCTTCGACTAGCCCTGAGAAAGTTCGGCACGAAGTCCAGCAACAATGTATTTCGAATCCCCGATATCTTTGACCAGTCGAAGGACAGGCTCAACCAGTCGAAGCTCTGGCACGACTAGTCGAAGGTTACGCAGATTGTGCGTGGATTGTGTGCGGACTGTGTAAATTTGAGGCAGTTTCTAGGGAGGTGTGCAAGTGGGAATTTTCCAACTATAAATAGGAGTCCCTAGGGCCATTCTAAGGCATCCTAAGGCTTTCTAAAGTATTCAAAAGGGTTTCTAGAGGGGATTCTAGGGTTGCAAAGGGTGTAGCAAGGGTGAGATTCAAGCTTGTTTGAATCGGGTAAGTCTTTTCTCGTTGTAATTTATGCTTTTATAGTGAATTTCTGTCGCTTTGTGCCGTGGTTTTTTCCCGAAAGGGTTTTCCACGTTAAATCTTTGTGTTCTCTTGTGTTTGCTTGGTGCTCTTAGATTGTTATCCTAGATCCATCTCTGTGTGATTCCGTAGCCCAATCCCCAACAAGTGGTATCAGAGCTATTGTTGGGACACAAATTTGAATCTGCAGGATTAACATCAATGAGAAGCACTAGGTATGATATTGAGAAGTACTCAGGAAAAAAAAACTTTAGTTATGGAAGATTAAGATGATCGGTTCCTTAACCAAGCAAGGTGAGGATGGTGCTCTTGAGGAGAAAAAGTCTACCATGACTAATGAAGAATGGAACTCTTGATAAGAAGGCCTTATCCTCGATCCGTTTATGTCTCACGGATGAGGTCCTCTATAATGTTTTGAGGAAGAAAACTGTAGCTAGTTTATGGGAGAAGTTGGAGGATATCTATGCGAAAAAATCCTCTAAAAATCGCCTACACTTGAAGCTACAGTGGTTTGCCTTCAAGATGGCAGAGGGCGGAGACCTGGAGGCCCACATCAGCAACTTTAATAAATTGGTTGACACCATTATCTCGTATGAGTCATTCAGGGACTCAATGTGCACCGCAAATAAAACCCTGAGTATCGACACCATTATCTCAGCCCTTCAAGGGAAGGCCATGAGAAAGCTAAACGGCGGCATGGGGACATCTTTCGATGCACTGATTACGAGAAGCAGGAATACTAATCAAGATACAGGATCTTCAAGATCTAGATCCAAATCGAAGGGCAATGGCAAAGGAAAACTAAAGTGTTGGAACTGTGCGATGACTGGACACATAAAGAAAGATTGTACCAATCCTAAAGCAAGGAAAGAAATTCAGCGGCTTCTTCCAAGGAGGCCAATGTTGTCACATCTGATGAAGAAACAAGTGGAGGTGACATTCTGTCTGTGTCTATGGTCGTACACTTGCATAACAATCTTAGAGATGAGTGGAACCTTAACACAGGAGCATTATATCACATGACTCCTCATCGGAGTTGGTTCACCAATTACAAGGAATGCGATGGAGGACAAGTTTTTATGGGGCAATAACAATGCCTGTAATGTTGTGGCTATTGGTACTGTAAGCATCGAGATGTTTGATGGGATGGAGCATACCTCGACTGATGTCAGGCACGTTCCTGATATGAAGAAAAGTCTAATTTCTCTGGTGCACTCGAGGCTATAGAGTGCAAGTTCACCGGCCTTAATGGTGTCCTTAAAGTTTCAAAGGGGGCACTCATGGTTATGAGAACGCAAAGGAATGAAAACCTTTACAAGCTGATTGGAAGCACTTCAGCAGGTGCAGTAGCAGCTGTTGTAGATTCTACTTTTGCACGTATGTAACATGCTCGTCTAGGCCACATAAGTGCGGCATGAAAGTACTATCTGATCATTGTTTGATTCCAGCATTTAAGAATTCTGATTTAGATATATGCGAACATTATATATATGGTAAACAATCTAGATTATCTTTCAAATCTGGAAAACATGTATGTAAGGAAGTGCTTGATTATATGCACTCTGATGTATGGGGCCCATTGCCAGAAGTTTCCATTGGGGGGTCGTCATAGTTTGTTTCATTCGTTGACGATTACTCCAGGAAAGTTTGAGTTTACTTCATGAAACGTAAATCCGAAGTTTTCACTATATTCAAACAATGGAAGGAAATAGTGGAAAACAGTTATGGCGAAAAATAAAGGTTTTAAGGACTGACAATAATGGAGAATTCACTTCTACTGAGTTTAATGAATATTGCAAGGATAAAGGAATCATTAGGCATAACACAGTGCGCCACACGCCCGAATAAAATAGTGTGTCAGAACGGATGAGTTGAACTCTCTTGTAGAGGGCCCAATGCATGTTAAGTAATGTTGCGTTGGGCAAGGACTTATAGACTAAGGCCGTTAACATGACCTGCTATTTGGTGAACCGGTCTCCTTCTACAACAATTGAATGTACAATCTCAGAAGAAGTATGGACTGTTCATAAGCTGGACTACTCAGATTTACGCATATTTGGTTGTGAGGCTTACTCTCATGTACTGTCAATTGAGAGAGATAAGTTACACCATAGAGCAAAAAAATACATCTTTGTTGGCTATTGTGTAAGTGTGAAAGGTTACAATTTATTCGACAAGGTCACACGCAAGGTCATCACTAGCCGTGACATCAAGTTCGATGAAAGCTTCATATTCCACAAGAATAATCAGGAGGAGCAAGAGGAACCAGAAAGGTTGATCATAGACATCTAGATTGACACAGATGATACTCAGGGAGAGACAGATGCGTAGACAGAGGTACATGAGTAGGTGGAGCAGTCACCTGTGAGAAGGAACCCACCATGTGATCACAGGTTACTAGCAAGATACAGGGACGACGCTAATATCGCATATGCCCTCATTACAGATGAGGGGGACCCGTCTACTATTCAGGAGGCTCTTAATGAGCCAGATACAAAAAACGTGAAAGGCCGCTATAGACGATGAGATGGACTCGTTGCACAAAAGCCACATATGGCAGCTAGTGGAGCTTCTAGTGGGCCGAAAAGCGATCGGATGCAAATGGTTATTCAAAAGGAAACAAGATAGATACAAAGCCAGGCTGGTAGCGAAGGGGTATGCTCAGAGAGAAGGAATCGACTTCACAGAGATATTTGCGCCGGTGGTTAAGCAAGTATCTATCAGATTCGTGTTGGTGCTGGTTGCGCAATACAATCTCGAGCTGGAACAAATGGATATCAATACTGCATTCCTATACGAGGAGTTGGAAGAGCAGATCTACATGAAGCAACCAGAGGGCTACGAAGTTAAAGGTGTAGAGAAAAAAAGTTTGCAAGTTAATGAGGTCGTTGTATGGCCTGAAACAGTTGCCTAGGCAATGGTTAAAAAAATTGATTCTTTCATGTTGAGTCAGAAATTTACTCGGAGTGAATACGATAATTGTGTTTATTACAAGACACTAAGTGATGACAAATTCATCATCCTAGTATTGTATGTTGATGATATGTTGATCGCTTGTCATGATATATCTGAAATCAACGTACTGAAGACTCAGTTATCAGTAGGGGTGTACACGAACCGGGCCAGCCTGGTTAGCTCACTCGACTCGGCCCGACCCGGAACTGAGTTCAGGTCGGGACGAGCCATTTTTCTTAGCCCGAAACTAAGTTCGGGCCGAGTTCGGCCCGACTCGACCCGACCCTACCCGACCCGACAATTGGAAGAGTGAAAATGGTAACTTCTGGGGAAAAGAAACAAACAACCACGACAAATGCAAAGGGGTCAACGACAAACAGAACTACTGGAACCATGCTTAAATTGCTGACCAAGATCAACCAAGATCTTGGGACAAAGGGAAAGGTGTAATGTGTGAAGAAGAAGATTCTTGGGGCAAAGCATTTGAGTGGAAAGGAAATGAAAATATTGGTAGCGGAAAGCAGCTTGATCCCTTGGGCATAGCTATTGGTAGTTGGAAAGAAGCAGAAGGTTTTTGGTGGAAGTCAGGTGGATTCTTGGAAAAACACAGCAGCTGCAAGAAGGAATGAGAAAGGGGGGTGGGCCCCACCATACGTTAGACATGGAGAAGAAGAAGGCAGCTGGAACAAAGCCAAGGGTGAGGGTGGCAGTCAGTTTCAAAACTGGGGCAAGCCAAATGATAGAAATTGGCCCGAACTCGAAGGTTCGAAACTGGCCCGAACTCGCCTGATTCCTACCGGGCCGGGTTCGGGCTGGACATGTTGGCCCGGCGACCAGGCTAGGCCAGGTTGAGCCCAGTTTGACCCGGATTGACCCGTGTACACCCCTACTTATCAAGGACATTTGAGATAAAAGATCTGGGGGCTGCAAAGAGGGTTCTCGACATAGATATTCATAGAGACAGGAAGAGAAGCAAGCTTTGGTTATCACATGCAGAATACTTTGAAAAGGTGCTGATCAAGTATGGGATGGACCAGGCAAAGCCGGTGAGCGTTCCCTACGCGGCTCACTTTAAGTCTTCCTCAGAACAATGTCCTAAATCAATTGAGGAAAAGCGGGTTATGTCTCATGTGCCTTATTCGAATGCGATTGGCAATTTAATGTATGTCATGGTCTGAATGATACCAAATATTTCACAGGCAGACGGTGTTGTGAGCAAATACATGTCAAACCCCGGCATGCAACATTGGGAAGCGGTGAAATGGCTACTTCGATACATTCGAGGTACAAAAAACTACATCTTAACTTTTGAGAAGACGAGCAAAGTTGGTAGGGAATGTGGATTCGGACTACGCAGGCAGTGTGGATTCTGAAAAGTCGACTTCTGGTTACTCGTTTGACTAGCGGGTAGAGCAATTAGTTGGATATCGAAGCTTTAGTCTGTGGTAGTACTTTTCACGACCGAAGCAGAATATATAGCAGTGATGGAAGTGTTTAAGGAATGTGTTTAGTTAAGAGGCATGATAAATCAGTTGGAACTTCAACAGGAGGCTGTGCCAGTTAATTGTGATAGCGAGAGCGCTATCAATTTGGCTAAAAATTCTATTTATTACTCGCGTACTAAACATATTGATGTTTGTCACCATTTTATCCAACAGGTACTTAAGGAAAGAGGCGTAACGGTGGAGAAGATTCACACCAGCGTGAATCCGGCAGACATGCTCACCAAGGTCGTTCCTACAGAGAAGTTCAAGTTTTGTGCAACTTCTCTGGGCTTGGCGATGGTGTAAAAGAAGGACGGAGTGTGCACGAGAAGCATTGATTGAAGCTATGATGCAAGACAGAGATAAGAGAAGATGGCAAGAAGCTACAAGTTTGAAGATTGAAGACATGATGGAGATTATTGTTAAAAAGATGTCTTAAATCTGGAGATCTTCGACTAGCCCTGAGAAAGTTCGGCTCGAAGTCCAGCAACAATGTATTTGGAATCCCCGAGATCTTCGACCAGTCGAAGGACAGGCTCGACTAGTCGAAGGGTCCTTCGACCAGTCGAAGCTCTGGTTTGACTAATTGAGGGTTACGCAGATTGTGTGCGGACTGCATAAATTTGAGGCAGTTTCCAGGGAGGTGCGCAAGTGGGAGTTTCCAACTATAAATAGGAGTCCCTATGGCCATTTTAAGGCATCCTAAGGCTTTCTAAAGTATTCGAAAGGGTTTCTCGAAGGGGTTCTACGGTTGCAAAGGGTGTAGCAAAGGTGAGATTCAAGCTTGTTTGAATTGGGTAAGTCTTTTCTCTTTGTAATTTATGCTTTCATAGTGGATTTCTGTTGCTTTGTGCCGTGGTTTTTTCCCGAAAGGGTTTTCCACATTAAACCTTTGTGTTCTCTTGTGTTTGTTTGGTGCTCTTGGATTGCTATCTTAGATCCATCTTTGTGTGATTCCGCAGCCCAACCCCAACATCATCAACTTATCCTAGGCTGATTTCTACGCTCATCTCCTTTCTTCCAGCCCTTAATACCTACATTGAAGATTGCCAGCTATGTTGTGCAGTCAAAGGCTCACCTGGTATAACTTTACAGTCCTTGAAAGATTTTGACTGTTCTGTCCTATGAAGAAAAAAGTTTGCTTGTGATTAGTCCACTCTATGAGTAAGTATTCACCATACCATATTGATTTCATAATGTAACAAAAGAAGATAATTTGCAAAATAATTCACACTAAGAATATCTAATTGATTTCCACCGATGTGAATGCATAATAGCCAGTTAACTAGAAACAAATGCCAATACAAGGTAAGCCAGCTGAGAATGCACACAGTTATATTTAGCCTATTCCAATAAGAATAGTGTAGAAGGTTCCTTTTCCTCTGGTACAAGAAAAATGAGACAGTGGACACAGTGACCAGAGTTATTGAATTACGCTATCTTTTAGCAAATTATTCAGTAAAGAAGTATGTTGAACTGCCAATCAGCAAGTAAAAGTGTAAAACTTACATGCAAAGGTGTGTCCCAGCATTTATCATATCTGCATGATTAATTGGCATCCTTGTACGGTCTGCAAAGACAAAGAAATAGCATAGTCTCAGGAAAAGCTGTTTTAAAGGCTTCAATACATACAAATAGCAATAGTAAACAATTTAGATGCCCTATGCAGATACTTGTCTGTGCATACTGCTTTTCTTTCTTTCTTTCTTTTTATCGAAACAAACATTTTATTGGAAATTGCCTGCTGGGCAAAAGCTAGAAGACGACAGAAAGAAAAACAAAAGAATCCATTAATGAAATTGATAAAAGAAAGAACAACCACACTCAAACAGCCAGCAAAAACCAACCCAAAAGACCAGTTGCCTACATGACCTACTCAACACCATCATCCATTCCCTAAGGAGATCAGATATGAAGACCCCTTTGAAAGCATCAGAAGCAAGACTGCAATTAGTCAAAGATCATTTCTCTTTGGCCACCACCTGCAGATGCATGAAGGATTGTCTTTTCCTTCTAGATCCCCCATGTAACAGCATCAGAAAGCATTCTACACAGCCTTTTGCCTCAAGAAGAGAATAGCCCACCACTCACAACTCACTTCTTCGGGAGATCAACAAAGTTGCCTGGGAGGACAGAAAGACTGAGTGGCCATACCCCATACTTCTATCCATGGCTTAGGGTGGACCCAACAAATGTCGAACATACCCAAGAAACTCTGCCAAAATGAGGACGAATTGTACAATGAAAGAAAAGGCATTTGACTGATTCTACATTCTATTGGTGCAACCACCCCAAGGTGCATCTCCACAACCCAGACTTCTATCCAGGTGGCTTGGGATCAATTGGCAGCACAAGCATTTTTCTGGAAGCTTTTAACTGGGACGGGCCCCAGGGCCAAATCCGGTTGTACACTCTTGAAATGCAGAGAAAACTGCCTCATTACAATAACCAAAAGGTCCACAACCATGGAAATCTCATTATCCCAAAGGCTCTCTCTCTAAAATCGAGCAACCAAATAACTTGTCCCTCCACCAACTTGTGTGAATCCTTGATGTGAATGATCTTAGCGGCCAAAGAGAAGAGTCTAGGAAATATTATCCCAAAGGCTTAGGATTTTTTTTTTCCAACTTTTAATATAAACTCTTCATAAAGGATTTTTCCCACCCCTTTTGAGGCGTCACTGAATTTCAAAATAGCTTTCCGACTAGAAGACCAATTGCTTCTCACCACCAAACCCAGGGTCCAATCCCTATTAAGATCACCAGATTTGGATGCAATTAACTTTCTCCAAAGAGATTCTTGCTCTTTCCCAAACCTCCTCCACCATTTAGCAAGAACGCATAATTTTTATCAATTAAACTAGCAATTCCAAGGCCCTATTCTTCCTTTTGAAGACTTTCCAAATGATGGGATAATGTTTGTATGATACAAGAATATACAATGATAGCTAGGATATCTGATTTTCGAACAAGGTTAGCAATATCGACAGAATACAATATCGATATCTGAACCAGAGACCTCATAAATACATTTAGGATACTATTAAACGTACTCTGTCCTCCCACCTCCCCTCATGCTTTTTGCAACTACAGACCTTACCATTAAATCATCAACACTCATGCAAGCACCTTAACATCCAGAGAGAATCTAGTAAGTGAGCTTAGGATTTTACAGGGGACTTGAGCTTTCTTGGTACATAAATACAGTGTTTTAAATATTGACGATATCAGCCGATACATCAATTTATTCACATGTGATACAAAATATAGTTGGATTCAATACTTTGAAATATATCAACGATAAAATCATTGATATTTACCGCATCTATGATATTTCCCAATATGTCTGTGATATTTCTTGAAATTTGCCAACATCTCCGATGTTTCTAGATAATATCACCTGATATCTGCATCGTGCGAAATAGCTAGCATGCGATGAGGAGGCTATTGCATGGACCCTTAGGTCCGAGCACCACTTCCATGCCGCCTTATGGATATGGCTCATATAGCTATGAATGATATTGACTCATTTTGGACATAACTGCATCATTTATGGCCAACAATGCATAGTTGGTCCCTAAACAATGGAAACCTATTATGCGAAGGTTTTTCAATGCTTTGAGCTCTAAGTGTTTAATCATGTGTTTTTAACTTCTCCTGAAGTTTCACTGAAAATTTCTGCCATTTTCATTAAGTTTCCCCATAGTTTCCATGAAACTGCAAAACTTTACACGATATCTATGATATTGCCAGTATATCCTGCAATATTCCCATTCCTGAGGGTGCAATATCATGTGCAATATCGATACTTAAAACATTGCATAAATGCTCTCTGAACAAGGAACATTTGAAGTTCTACAATTGTAAAATTAGGTTGTTAGAGCTTATGAGATGACATAGAAAAGGAGTGATTAAAGGGTTTAGGGTCTCTTTTTTGCTTTTTTTGATAGAACAAAATTTTTATTAAACACACGTGAAAGCAAAGAAAAAATACAGGGAGCCCAAACAGAAAAACATAAACAAGACAGCCTAGGAGGCTATGACGTGAACATCCCAACTAGAAATAAACCATAGAATTTTCCTTATAGTGATATCTACGTCCACCCTTTCGTTCTGAAAACAACATCCACTCCTAACTCCCCAAAGAGCCCATAGCACTGCCATTAAAGTCAGCCACCACTTTGCTTTACCAGATTTTCCCACTCCACCCCCATGCCAAGCCCACAACGCTTCTTCCATGGACTTCGGCATGACCCAATCCACATAAAGCTCATTCAAGAAATTATCCCAAACCTTTCTAGCGAACAGGCAATGGAGGAAGAGGTGATTGATGGACTCTGTGTAAGCCATACACATGACACAAATGTTAGGGAGGACTAGTGATCTCCTCTGAAGGTTATCAATGGTAAGAACCCTTTTTTTTCCGGCCCACCAACCAAACAAAGGCTGCCACACGAGGAGGGCCTCAATAGAACCATGATTGAAAGGATGTGACGGCCCGTAGAAGCGAAACAATGAAGTAATCAACCCATGAAACGACCGGGCTGAAAATTTACCAGAAGGGTGAGTCGATCAAATCATCAAATCTAAATCAAGAACTGAATGGCTAAAGTCCTTGAGAAGGTCCAACAACCTTGTAAGTTCAATTATCTCATCATTTGTCCTATTCCTTTGGCAAGGCACCGAGAGAAGAATAACATTCCGCCACCGAGATGAAGCGATCCGAAGCAAGCCACGCAACCGAAGGAAATAGATCCTGAAGCACGTTGCTCCCACACCAAGAGTCCACCCAAAATCGGAGATGTCTCCCATCACCAGGCAAAAAAAGTTATATCCCTATGAACCAATTATTCCGTTGTTACGATTGCCTTCCAATTGCTTGAGGCCTTATAAAGGGAGGATCTCTTCATAAACCAATTTCCCACTTGCAATCCATACTTACCGGCTATGACCTCTCTCCACATTCTTACAGGCTCTGTACCGAATCTCCAAATCCACTTCCCGATAAGAGAAATATTCATATCGCCTAACCTTCTAAGGCCAACCCCTCCCACCTCCAGTGGTTTGCAGACCTATGGGTCCCATCGGTTTGCATACCTATGGGTCCCATCGTAATGTATGTGCTCATCCACGCCACCCATCGGCTTTGCCAAAGCATTTCAGGCCATAAGCCCAAAAAGATGAGGCAAATATATGGGCCGCACCAAAGGAAACACTGGGAAATGATGCCTACCGTTGAAACCTTCCTTAGACTCACCGTAATATTTACTTTCTAGGCCAATCAGGTGGCCGTGGGGCCCACTGTATCATCCCGCCATGATGTGCATGCTCCACCCCAAGCGGCCCACCATTTTGGCCACTCGAAAGGCCGATGGGCCTTGTGGGCCGAATATGTACATGGTTAACCCATTTGTTCAAAGAAGATGCATGTAGGGGCTGGGCCTGCTTCCATTTTCATTTCCAGACAGCTCTAGGGGCCGTGGGGCCCACCATGGACTCCCGCCACCGTGTAGGAGAGACCTCCAGGTGGACCCTGCATTTGGGCAACCACAAAATGGCAATGGGCCCTTGTGGGCCTCCCTAAAAGCCAATGTTGTCAAATCGCATATGCGATCATGTGCGATCGCATATGCGCAGATCGCATATGCCTATGCGCATATGCGATCGCACAATCGCATATGCGATTGCATATTTTATTTTATTTTTTTGAAAAATTAAAAAATATATATGTATTAGGGAAAAATTCAAAAAATTGTAAAAAAAATTATAAGAAACTGAGGAGAACTTTTCTAAGTTAATAGATAACTAATTTTACATATTTAAAATACATTTGAAAGGGATAAAATCAATTAAACAATAAATTAAACATCAAGTCATCCACATTTAACAATATAGTTGACAGGAAGTAACAACAAAATCAACAAGCTATTTATTTATTATGGTAGAAAATCAACAAGCTTTCTTCCTTGAAACTTAAAAGTGCTTGAATCTTGATCTTCCAACTTCCAAGAGAGAGGGAATGTAAGAGAGAGGAAGAGAGAGATTAAGATCACTTGGAAGTAGGAAATACAAGAGAGAGGGAGATTAAGACCACTTGTAATTAAGAAATGTAAGAGAATATTGCAAATGGAGGAGATTTGGAAGCTTTTTTATAGACAAAATGTTATTTTTTTGCAAAAAAAAATAAAAATAAAAATTCAATGTGTCATGGCCAATATGCGATCGCATATGCTGTATGCGATCGCATACATCGCATATGCGATCACATATTTTCGCATATGCAATATATGCGATCGCATATGTGCCAGATCGCATATGCCATGATCGCATATGCGATCTGCATATGGATATGCGCATATGCGATCGCATATGCGCATATGCGATCGCACATGACAACAATGCTAAAAGCTTGTTGTCCAGCATGTTCATCCACACTGTGGGGCCCACTGTAAGGGTCCCACCATCATGTAAATGCTTTATCCACGCTATCCATACTTATGACAAGCCCTTTTGGAGTGTGGGGCTCAGTATAGGTGGACCACGCCAAAGGAAACAATGGCGATTGAATGCCAATCATCCAACTTCTTGAAAATTTTCTGTGATGTTTATTTGTCATCCAATTAGTGTGTGGGTCACGCGGTGGGATCCCACCTTGATGTATGTGTTGTGTCCTTGCTTTCCATCCCTTGGACAGATCATTTAACTATGTGGCCTGGTTTTGGGGTGGGCCCCACCAAGGAATAGGGGTGTTTGAATGCTTACTATGATGTTTATTTGTCATCCAACCTACCTGTGGGGCCTGCTGTGGACCTTGCCATGGTCCATGTGTTTATTCAGTTTGTCCCAAGTGGGTCCCACCATGATGTATGTGTCTTATCCACGTCATCCAACAGGTGGGCCAGCACTAGATCCCACCTTGAAATATGTGTTGTATATTCATGTTGCCCATCTATTCGACAGCTCATTTTAGAGCATGGACCCGATGTGTGGCAGATCCTTGGCCCAAGTGGACCCCACGCTGGACAATGAGGCCGACCGATGTTGTCCAACGTGTGGGCACCACCTTGGGGAGTGCGTTAGGGCCCATGGTGGCTCGCCACCTTGATGTATGTGAAATCCATGTCGATCACCTATTTTGCCACCCAAATTGAGGGCGTGGGCCGACTATGGACCCAGCTTGATGTATGTATTGTATATTTGCATTGTCCAACAGCTTTTACAAACCATTGTAAGCGGGGCCCACAGTAGTCCCCACCTTGATGAATGTATGATACATCCACCCCGTTCTTTCATTAATAGCCCATCTATGGGGCATGTTTGAGATCTAAATGGGCTGCCTTGCAGGCCCGGCTTTAGGGCATTATAGGACCCACCTTGATGTCCTTTATAGGACCTACCGCGATCATTTGTGGACCCCACTTATCGCTCCTTTCTAGGCTGTTAGGAACATGTTTAGGTTGTGATTAGAGGCTAAGCTTGGAACCCATCTAGGACCCTTGATGTGTCCACATGGCTCGCTACGAGTGGGCATTTGGACTATAGGCTCACCTATGTAGGAGCATGTGGGGCCGATTAGGGATGGATCCAAGTGGGCTCCACCTAGGCCCAAGTCTTCCAAAGTTGTAGTGGCATGTATACAGATGATATGGATGATAACGTGTTAGAGTACTTAGCATCGTAGCTCCACACTGATAATATGCTTAGTATAATGAATTACATGCCCCTTTCACATGATCATACTCAATGTTTTAAATATCGACGATATCAACCGATATATCCCACAATATATCTTGTATTCCACTTGTGCGATACGAAACGTATAGGTAGTGCCGATGATTTCAAAATCCACAAAAATCCCCCATGGGAACAAATGGGATTCCATCCCACCTAATTCCAATCTTTCTCATCCTTCCTAAATGCTGGATGAAATTTGCATGGGACCAAATGCAATTCTATCCCATCTAACACCATGTGCCAAACGCCCCCTAACATACCTTTCTCAATCGACTACAGCTTGGATTATTGAATCGCTATAATATCAGCCTTCACTTTGTTGAGACTTTTCCTAATCTAGGCCGTTTTGAACTAGCACCCTAAACTTTGGACATTCCATGACAGAACAATCATTGAAGAGAAGCTTTACCCGATCTTGCCCTCTTTCCTAGACTGACCTTGCTTGTCGAGTCGTAGTTGATAGAGCATTCGGGGACAAGAAGTTCTATAGCCCTTGGAGGATTCCTTCAGTTTTAGCGTGTGGAGTTCCTGCTACCACCGAACCCCTCTGGAGTTGACGTACTAGAAGAAATCATACACATCCTTGTTCATAGCTCCAAATCGCATGCCCATGTGCCTCCCACCCTTTGTAAGGGGTCCTTGGCTATCATATTAGAGCAAGGCTCTAAGGTAGCAAGGTCAGGACCTTCATTTTCTCGGCGCATAACAAAGTCACAACCAAAGCCTCTTCCAGAAGTCTAGAAGCTCGTGCTCGGATCGCACTCTATCAATCTCGATATCCCCTGTGTCTGATTCTGCCGCAACCCGTTACTCCGCAACCAACATTGTACTTGAATCTCTGACAATAACCTCTCACAGGTCTTCTAGATGTGAGGTAACCAAAGGCCCTAGAACCACCTAGGGACTTAGCAAGATCCTGTGAGAATCCTCCGAGAGGAACCTTGGGTCGACTTCCCCATTGTTGCCTTCAAAGCCCGTGAAGACATCGTTGCGAGAAGCCCTGCAATTTCACCCTTCTTCAAAAGGTTGAGTGTCGAAGTGAGAGATAAAACAGTGGTTTTGGTTCTCGCATGTGCGTACTTGAGGAGGACATGCCGAGTTAATGAAACTCTTCACACATGCCGGACATTGTAACATTAATTCGCATTGGATTGGAGACATGTGCAACCCATCCTCAACGTAGTCGACACGTGATTTCATACCACCCTTTGCATCTCCTCTTTTGGCATGCCACGCGTCATCATCCGACGACACCTCTCTGTGACTATCAACATCCAAGGCATCCTCATCGTTGGCTTCATCCTCTATTCCATCTACACTATCCACGTAATCGTCCACGTTAATATCCAAGGAGACATCACCATCTACCTAAGGATCATCTCCACCATCCACGTTCAGGCAAGATGAAGATTGAGGCCTCACAACAGGCCGTGTGTCGACGACCTGACTCTGATCCTACGAATATAACCAGTCCAGAGAAATCGAAAGACCAGAACCACCACCCAAACACATTTTAAAGTACGAGAAATCCTCCCATTTATGGAGTAGCTTAACCGGAGCATCATCACACTTCGCACTAGCGGTTATAACTTCATCCAGATCGACCTCCAGCCAGAAAGGGATCCAAACCTCATAGAGCCCTATCGGGTGTGTCAAGAAATCCTCTGGAGCTTGGTTGTAGAACTTCTCAAGCCACAACCTAATCAAAGGAAGAGAAACATTCTCTTTTATCTCTGTGACCAAGGAGTGCTGGAGATTATCCCATGCTTGAATCAAAACCTCCAAAATTACTTGAACCACAACCATCCCATTGGAGTTGTCTAGGGACACCCATTTCATTTTATCTACCAAATTCCTGATAAAGAAAGCTTTTGCCTCTACTAACCCCTCACCTTTTCCACTTGAAAATCCCTTCTCAACGCCACCTCCGACGACCACGTCTCTAAAGGACTTAGTGTCGTTACCTCTGACCCTTCCTGAAACCCCCTGGGGTAACTGTGTCTCCCTGATTTGCTGAGAATATCTATGGGATCGGGCTTCTATTATTGTTTTCCTACCTTCCTTCTACAACACCTTGTTCTTCGGCTCCAGCCCAAAACGAGCTCGCTGAACTAGCAATTTCTTCACACCAAAGCTTTCCCCATGTAACAATCTAACTACCCGAGTTAGCTCGTCTTCCGAACTCATGCGAATGAATGTGAAGCCTCGATGAGTCGCTGAGAGTATGTCTCTAGGGATGACAACCTCCATCACTGCTCCCGCCCTACCAAGAATCCATTTGAAGTTAATCAGCATCCATTCTTCCGAAAAGCCGGCGACATACAGGGTTGGATATTCAACTATATTGGGTTTCGACCTTGTTTTCCTTGCAAGCTTCAAAGGTCATCTCTCCATCATTATCCAAGAACCCTCCCACTCCTCCATCTACTTCGTCCTTCCCTTCTACTGCAGCCGATGGTTCCTTCGTTGTGCTTGATTCAAACAAAATTTCTCTTTGGGGAGCCCTTTTTGGATTCGTTGGAGCTGGCTTATCTAGAACTTCGTCGTCTCCTCCAACTAGTCCTTTCCATCACCACGGACCAGATAGAAACATTGAATCTCCTCTTGGAAAGAAGAATTAAATTTCAAACAACTGAAACAAATGGTAAGATCTGGACAAGCAAATTTAAGCAGCTTTGCTTACGACTTTACATGTTGGAAGTTATCTTTGAAGGTCAAGCTTCCTTAGTCCCGGAATAATCAGTTTGTAGCATAATTGTTCAAATCTATAATTGTTAGATGTTCAACAACACCAGTACTTGGGAAGGAATTACCGTCAATTAATTCATTGTCTAAAGGAGGTAATTATTAGCGCATATAAATGGAACTTTCATTTCTCCATAATATCTATAGTACTCACTTGATTCACTTTTTATTTGCATTATTGGAATGCACATTTTCACTCATACAAATAAAGTACACATATAACTACTTCATGTGATTCTTAGTTGGTCAGACATAATTTCTTCATCAATAAATATCCAAATGAAGTGTTTTAAATTTTCTATATGGAACTAGATTATCATCACCATCTAAGCCTTATCCCAATTAATTGGGGTCAGCTACATGAATAATGATCCACCACACCACTCTATCAAGGGCAATAACTTCAGTTAGACCAGGTCATCGAGTCTTTTCTTACTACCACCACCAACGTCCTTTTGGGCCTTCCCCTTGCCCTTTTAGAGCCTTCGACTTGTACCTACTCACTCTTAATTGGCATAGTTTTTGGTCTCCATTGCACATGACCAAACCATCCAAGTCCACTTTCCTCATCATACTACCAATTGGTGCTACTTCTAAATTCCCTCGAACACATTCATTTATAATTCTATTTTTATCCTTCCTTGTCTTGCCACTCATCCATCTCAACATCCTTCCTTATCTAGCACTAGATGTCATCTAATAATAACAGTATGTCAACCACACAGATGACTTGAAAAATGTAACATTCCCTATTCTCTAGAATGAATAAAAACTTGTCAGTCCAACTCCTTACAATGATTCCATCTTTAAGGTTAAAGGATTGAGACATGGCATGGGTGTGTGGAGGGTGAATTGTAAACTTAATTTTATGACCATTACAACATCTTGCAAAATCCAATCCAAAATTTTTTTACGTGATTCTCATACATAGGTGAATCAATTATTCTGTTTGGCATTGCTAATCTTACTGTACGTTATATAGCACAAACATGCACATAAGCGCATTGCACAAATAACAGTCCAATGTCACGAGGTTAAAGTTCTCAACCAATATACACCCATTTAGTGCTGAACACATCCTCATGCAATACCAGCCTTTATAAATCCACAACACATTTGCCCTTGTATATACATATCATCCCTTGCCTAACCTCTTTGCTAAACACCGTTCCAACACAAACACTCCTAGTGCAATGCCTACAATGCACACAACATATATAAAAGGACCCTTCAAGTGACAAGGTTAAGTTTTTCCCTATCTACACGTAGTGTTCAAAGTATCGATATTGTTACATGTATCGATGACCGCAGATACAGAAACATGTATTAATATTGCCGATATTCATAAAAAATATCGATGACAAAGGGACACATTGGGAAAATGGTGGAATTTTTCAGTGAAATTTTAGAAGATGTTAAAAAACATGTGCTTACACATTTAGGAATCAAATTATTGCAAAAAACAACTATGCATATAAGTTTCCATTCAGTAGGGGCCTAAACCATGTGTTGTTGAAAAAAAGCAGTCCAAGTATAACCAAAATGCGTTCATATCATTCAAATACCATACAATGCAAGTACACAACTTATTAAGGAATTAAAAATTTGCAAAAAAGATGCATTTATAAGAAGTTTCCATTTAATGGGGGCTTAGAATCATGTACTACCATAAGAAATTAGTGCAATAGTAACCAAAATGAGTTCATTTCATACCAATAATATTATTAAAAACATAATAATACTTAAAGTTATTTCTAAATCAAAGAAAAGTCATACATCCATCCATCCATGCAGGCATACATACATCCATAGATGTCTATCCATCCACCATATATACATACATCCATCCATACATATATACATGTCTATCCATGCATACATAAATTAATACATTCATCCATCCATCCATGCATACATACACTAATACATCCATGCATACATATATACATCTATGCATTTCTATCCATCCTTCCATCAATACATCCATACATACATACATTAATATATCCATCCATCCATCAATGCATATATACATACACGCATACATGATTAATCCATACATCCAACCATCCATCCATGCATATATACATACACATATACATGATCCATCCATCCAACCATGCATGCATGCATACATACCCTAATACATCAATTCATCCATGCATACATACATACAACCATGCATGTGTATCCATCCATACATACAGTAATGCATCCATCCATCCATGCATACAAACATGCATCCATGATCCATACATGCACAACACATCCATCCATGCCTCCATCCATCAACACACCTATCCATACATACGTATATCATACATCCATCCATACATGCATAATTATGAGATAAAATAATTATTTTTTAATAGTAAACAGATTTTTTTTCATAATTTTTAAAACTCCAAAAAAAAAAAAAAAAAAAAAAAAAAAAAAAAAAAAAAAATTCACTAAAAAATGCAACAAATCACTCTTCAACATTCATCCATAAAAAGAAAACATTAATAAGGTTTTTCATGAAACAGTATCATTATTTTTCTAAATAAAACAGATTTATTTTTTGCATTTTAATAAATTTTAAATAATTAAAAAATCCAAAACTTGAAGAGGAGTGGTCGAAATCCACACCCCAATCAGATCTCTAAAAAAATAAAAAAATAAAAATAAAAAACGAATTTTCTATTTTTTTTTCTGATTTTTTCAGATTTACGCAAGTTTTCCACCACTTCCAAATTTTCCCTTCCATTAAAATGGAAGATGATGAGTGGATAAAATCCACTCCCTAACTAGATCCCCACAATAAATAAAATAAAAATAAATAAATAAATTCTATTTATTTATTTTTTTTTCTGATTTTGGCAAATTTATACATGTTTTCCACATTTCCCAAATTTTCCCTTGAAATCCATTCCCCAACCTGATCTCCAAAAAGAGAGAGAGAGAGAGAGAGAGAGAGAGAGAGAGAGAGAGATTTTCTTTTTGCTTCCTTTATTTCTTTATTCCTGCCCACCAAGCTTTTGGTCAGCAAATTTTCCCCCAAATGGGAGGTTCAATCTACCAAGAAGGAAGATGAGGTCGAAATCGGCATCAATGTTCCTACTAATGAATGAAATGTGTTGATGTATCTCAGTATGTGTACACATTGAATTTAATATTTGTACTGGGAACAGAACCAAATTAAATAGTTGCCATTTCAAAGACAAAAGGTAACCAATATACTTGAGATTATTACCAATTTCTCTGTTGTTCAACTTTACAATCCAATCTGTGATAACATCTTGCAATGATTTTCCCATTTGTTGTATGCATCTTTCAGTGATCTGGAAACCCAAGATATGAGAAAAGGAATCATCTTTCAAGGAGTTACAGCTAAAGTTGTTCCACATAGAAGTTTAGAGTCCCTACATCTTGCTCATGCCGATTATTTTCGTGAGTACAACTAGGAATTATTGAGATAGTACGATCAGAGATCTGCAAAACCATGTCAAATTTAACATTTCGAATTGCAGCAGAATTGTAAAAAATAGAACACAAAAGAAATATATTTCCATAAGCGAAATGTGCTAACATATTAAAAATATGTCATGCTCAACCAATCTGACCACATTTTGTCCTATTCAAACTATTTGGAATAGTGATCAGCTGGTAATAATTTGTAGAGACAAGAAACAAATATAGGTGGCATAGACTTTTTACTTGATAATAACCATATATTTAGAAAAGCTACACTTTGAAACGTTCAAACCATAGGCAAACCTCTCTAGCATTTAAACCAAGCACAAGTGGACTGCATTGGGTGGTCTGTTTAGCTTATGATTTTGGGTTTTCTAATTGAAAAGGTAGATAAAACTTACAGGAAAAAAAAATAAATAAATAGAAAGGGAAATAAATGAACAGTTCTACTAACATTCACACCTTTATGGGGATGTTAGCAATGTCCCCAAACCTTTTGAATGATACATGGGGTGCCCAATAATCAAACAGGACAGTACATTCAATAGCACCATTGGGAGCAATCCATGGTGCAAGAATCACACCGATCAGATGAACCTAACCCTTTGTATTAGGCCAGTTTGTTACAAATGTCCGTTGTTTATGAGCCATAGATCACATGGTTAGAAACATCTTTATGGGGATTGTTAGCAATGTCCCCAAACCTTTTGAATGATACATGGGATGCCCAATAATCAAACAGGACAGTTCATTCAATAGCACCATTGGGAGCAATCTTTTTCTTTTTCTTTTTCTTTTTTTTTTTTTTTCTTTTTCAAAAGGAGGGGCCCTACCCCAATATCATTGATAATATGAACAAAGGATGTACAACCAAACTTTCAGGTGGGCCTGACAAAAATAACAGGCCTCACCTATCATATCGTCTAAACAGCATCTACTAGGAAAGGAAAGAACGAAGGCACCAAACCAGCCACTCCAAGAAGCAAGAAGACACCCTACAGGACTCTAGGGTGCCTTCTAATGGCCCCCAGACCTGCTTTATCCAGCAGGATTAATCCCCTAATCTCAATCGGGAGGTCAGAGAGAACCTGGTAGGAGGAATACTACTGTGAGCTACTCCAAATTCGCGCCAAAGCATCGGCTGGGCTGTTTTCCTCCCTCGGGATGTGGCGAAAGGAGAGGGTCGCCTGAGCCTTGAGAAATTCAATTCTCTAGAGCCAATGTTTCCAAGCCCAGTTTGGGAGAGAATTCCCACAAATGAGATCAATGACCAATTTAGAATCCGATTCCACTTCAATCTTGGAGAGGCCCCTGCTGAGACACATAAACAACCCGTTCCACACCGAGCGGAGCTCCGCTCTATTGTTGGACCCAACATCGAATCCCATGGAGAAGGCGAAGAGAAGATTACCCTCTGCATTCCTACAGATCCCGCTACCACCCGATGGACCGGGATTACCTCGAGCCGAGCCTTCCAAGTTCAATTTAACCCAACCCTCCCTTGGTTTCGCCCACCTGAACACTGCGCCGCTACGAGCAGAGGGTCCATCCGGGGCAAAGAGCGTCCAGCCACCATTGCATCCTGGCTATAGTGGCAGCATTGGAGATCCTCTTACCCCCCATTCTAGCGGTGTTTCTAGCCCTCCGAACATCCCAAAGAATCACGCTCAGCGTGATCTTCCTTTGAGCCACATTGGTGCCACCCAGAGCCTCCATCCACCACTGGTTCAGCCTTGCCATGATTGTGTGGGCCTGCAGCGCCGGTAGACCAAACTTGACCCCGAAGTGGGACCAAACTGAGGTCACAAGTATAAAGAATGCTAGTGTATTGTGAGCATGTGCACACTTCCCTCTTCTCCTGCAGTGTACTATATGCTTTATTATAATAAAATATTATGTGTTAGGACAAGTAAGCCTAACACATCATCTCTTCCAAACTCTCCTTCTTCTTCTTCTCTCTCTCAATATTCTCATCTCTTCTTCACATTATCATCATCAAATCATTCTCTACTTGGTATCAAAGCTTAGATCTAGGCATTCCGCATTCAACAGATTGAGAGGCGACACGTCACTTTGCTGACGTCAGTAGCCGTACGGTTGACGTCAGCGTTGTACGGACGCATGGACTCCGTTTGAGCTAAAAGTTTAGGGGTTTGATAGATCTTGATTTTAGAAGATTTGTCATGTTTTTTTTCAGAATTTATTGGACCTCCTTTCATAGTATTTTGGGCGAAATAGAGAAATTCAAAAATCGGGCCCATCCTCCGTTTTTCTTCGATCTACCTCAAATAAGTAAGCTTTTCTTTGGTTTCTTTCCCCAAGGTGGACCAAAATCTTCCTTCCAAGCTACCCATGGTGGATTTTTTACTTAAGATCAATGTTTGAGAGGTTTTGAACCTTAAACGGACGTGAGGCTGGGCCGTTTTTCACTCGGTTAGGGCTTTTTTACTTAAGATCAATGCTGGCGATCAGTCCTCTCTTGGTCTTTGGGCACCATCCTTGAGTTCGGGGCGCATTTCTAGCTTTGGTGGCTGTGGTAGAGGCCGCGAGGGAGATTGCAGTCGTGGTGGCCGTAGTCTTCGTGGTCGTGGTGAACGTGGACGAGGACGTGATGGTTTCCGCATTTGTTCACATTGCGGTGGAACTAATCAAACAGTTGATTATTGTTGGCAGCTACATGGTCGTCATACGTATACCGCTGCTTCTGTTGCATCCACGGTTGCTTCTGAGAAACAGTCTTCTACCCCGACAGCTGAGCAGTCTACTTCAAGGGAGTCTCTTATCATTTCTCAGGCTGCATATGATGCCCTTATGCGGCTTCACATTCGTGATATTCCTAAGTCATCTCATGCAGCTTCGGCCCAGTCAGGTACTGCCCTTCTTGCGTCATCCTCTCCTACCTCCTGGGTCATCAACTCTGGAGCTTCCTCCCATATGACTGGTAAGTGTCAATTCTTTTCTTCTTATTCTCCTTCTCCTCACACTCAGTATGTCACAGTCGCAGATGGAACCCAATCTCCCATCTCTGGGATTGGTTCCATCCCTCTCTCTTCTTCCTTCTCTTTGTCCTCAGTCTTGCATGTGCCTCGTTTTCCATTAAACTTATTGTCTGTTAGCTCTCTTACTAAATCATTCAATTGTTCCATTACCTTCTTCCATTCTTATTGTTTGTTTCAGGACCTACAAACGAAGAGAGTGATTGGTGGGGGCATGAGCGAGGAGGCGTTTATCTTCTCGATGATACACCCATTGCCGCTTCTAGTACCCTTTCTCTAAATCGAGAGTCCATGACTCGGTGGCATTGCCGCTTAAGCCACCCATCCATTGCTAGATTGAGACTTTTGTTTCCCACTTTACCTGTCACTAAAACATTATGTTGTAATATTTGTGAATTGTCTAAACATCATCGTGTTACATTTCCTCCTAGCTCTTCTAGGAGGAAATCTCAACCTTTTCTTATGGTTCACTCGGATGTCTGGGGACCTGCTCCAGTTACCTCAACTTTTGGATTTAGATATTTTGTTACACATGACTTGGATTTATCTTTTGAAATCTAAAAGTAAAGTGTTTGATGCGTTTAAAGTGTTTTATCATGAAGTGTGCACTCAATTTCATTGTTCCATCAAATTCCTCCATTCTGATAATGGGGGGGGAATACATGTCTACTGCCTTTCTGTCCTTTTTGCAGGAACATGGTATTTTGTCTAGAACATCATGTGCTCACACCCCTCAACAAAATGGTATTGCAAAATGAAAGAATCGTCATCTTCTTGAAGTTGCTCGCACCCTTTTGCTTGGTATGCATCTACCTAAACATTTTTGGGGTGATGCTCTTCTCACTGCTAGTTTTCTTATTAATCGTATACCCTCACATATTATGTCTTACAAATCTTCATTTACTACATTGTATCATCATGATAATCCATTTCCCCTCCCACCTAAAGTTTTTGGTTGTACATGCTTTATTCAAATTTTGGATGGGAGTAATGATAAACTTAGCCTCAAGGCAATTAAATGTGTCTTTCTAGGGTATACTCGAGATCAGAAAGGGTATAAATGCTTTGACCCATTGACTCGCAAGAAATATGTCTCTGCCGATGTAACCTTCTTTGAGGATATTTCTTTTCTCCACTCCAAGCCGATCCCTCTGTGATCCTCTTGTGAGTCAGGGGGAGTATAACTCCTCTTTCCACTAGTGATCATGGGACAACTCCTCTCCCCTCTATTCAGCATCCTGTTGGTGATATAGGTGAGCCTAAGCCTCTGCGGGTGTATCATCATCGAGATAAATCCTCACACGCTCAGCCATCCACCCTTCCGCTCACTTTTGACGTTGGCTCAGGTGACTCTGCTACCTCAAGTTTAGATCTTCTCATTGCCTTGCGTAAAGGGTCACGATCTTGTACTCAACACCCCATTAGTAATTTCATTTCATATGATCATCTTTCACCGTCTTTTCAGTCGTTTGCAGCTTCCCTTTCATCATAGACTATTCCAACATCTCTCTCACATGCTCTTCAGAGTCCTGATTGGACAAAGGTGATGATAGAAGAAATGTCTGCTCTTGAGAAGAATCATACTTAGGACCTTATGCCACTTCCTTTAGGCCATAAACCTGTCGATTGTCAATGGGTTTATACGATCAAGTTTCTTACAGACGGCTCAATTGATCGCTATAAAGCCCATTTTGTTGCTAAAGGTTACACACAAACTCATGGTGTGGATTACTTCAAGACATTCTCTCCGATGGCTAAGCTTAATTCGATTCGCATTGTGCTCTCCTTGACCGTTAATTTATCATGACCTGTGTTTCAGCTTGATGTTAAGAATGCATTTCTCCATGAGGATCTTACAAAGGAAGTTTACATGCATCAACCTCCTGGCTTTGTTGTTTCTCACAACCCTGCACTTGTATGTCGGTTGAAGAATGCTCTTTATGGACTCAAACAATCCCCACGTGCATGGTTTGAAAATTTTAGTCAGGCTCTCTTGGAGTTTAGCTTTGTTCGTAGTCATGCCGATCATTCTCTCTTTATATGTCGTTGATCGACAGCATCATGGTTCTCATTGTCTATGTGGATGATATTGTTCTGTCCGGTAGTGATTCTGCTGGAATGAGGGAGGTCAAAGATTTTTTGAAGACCAAGTTTGAGATCAAGGATCTTGGTCCTCTTCGTTATTTCCTCAAAATTGAAGTTGCTCACTCATCATCCAGATTGGTCTTGTCACAACGAAAATATGCGCTTGATCTTCTCATGGAAACCGGCATGTTAGGGTGCAAGCTTGCTACCACTCCCATGGATACTTCATAGAAGCTTCGACCAGATGATGGTGCTCTCCTTACTGATCCCGAGATATATTAACGACTTGTAGGCCAGCTTATTTACCTGACTATTACTCGCCCAGATCTCTCATTTGCGGTGGGGGTTGTTAGCCAATTCATGCAAGCTCCCCGTAGTTCCTATCTCACGGCTGTCTACCGCATACTTCGGTATTTAAAATCAGCCCCGGGTCTTGGCCTCCACTTTCAGTTGCATGGTCATCTTCATTTTTCTAGCTATTCCGATGTTGATTGTGCAGGTAGTACTTTTGATCGCCGCTCTATATCCGGCTTCTGTACCTTTCTAGGTGGCAATCTTATAACCTGGAAGAGCAAAAAGCAACCAGTTGTTGCCCGGTCCTCGGCTGAAGCAGAATATCATGTTATGTCTCATGCGACGTGTGAACTCGTGTGGCTTCGCAACCTTCTTGAAGAACTTGACTATCCTCCTTTGGATCCTGTTCCTCTTCACTGTGACATCCAAGCGGCCATCCATATTGCTCATAACCCAATTTTCCACAAGCGAACCAAGCATATTGAGGTCGACTGTCACTTTATTCGGGAGAAAGTTGCTTCTAAGGAAATCGTCACTCCTTTTGTTCGATCTGGGGATCAACTTGCTGATGTTCTTACAAAGTCTTTGAGTCAAGATGCTCTTCATCATGTTCGTGACAAGTTGGGCATGATCAACATCTATGCTCCAACTTGAGGGGGAGTATAGAGAATGCTAGTGCATTGTGTGCATGTGAACACTTCCCTCTTCTCCTGCAGTGTACTATATGCTATTATAAAAAAATATTATGTGTTAGGGCAAGTAAGCCTAACACATCATCTCTCCCAAACTCTCCTTCTTCTTCTTCTCTCTCTCAATATTCTCATCTCTTCTTTACATTATCATCATCAAATCATTCTCTACTGCAAGCTCCCCTTCGATGAAGAGGTGAAGAAGGGACTCAATCGCAGGGAGATAAGGCAAATCAACCCCACAGCAAACGCACATCGATGCTAAATAAACACCCTTGGATTGGATTCTCTCATCCACAGCTAGCGCCCCTTGCAGCAACCTCCACACGAACGTGGCAATTTTTGGCGAGAGTTTACCATGCCAAACCTCCTTGGCCCAACTTCTCTATTGCGATCTGGATCTACAGAGGCCCCTCTCCGACTTTAACTGAAAATAGACCAGAAGAGTAATGGGGCCAGAAGCAATGGTCAGGCTCATCCGAAGACGCAAAACCACCTGCAAAAATGTCGTCAATGACCTGCTGCGGCAAAAACGAGAACACCGAGGGGGGAAGCGGCCCATTCCGCCCCACAAAATCTCCGACTTTTAGCTGCAGCAGGGGCGAAGGAATGGCTGGCTCAGCGAGAGCAGCTAGAGGTCCCTGGCCCTTCCAATTTGATGCCCACAGACATATATCCCCACTGCCCACTTGCCACTGGAGGTTCTCCTCAAGGAGGGAAAAAAATCTGCTAATAATGACCTAGAGAGGGGAGGTGAGCCGACACACTCTGGCTCCTGCGTCTGGACAGAAATCCTGGGGGTGTTTAGCCCTCATCAGCGCAGCCGACTGGCTGTCCACCTTCCCGATTTAGACGTCCCAGGCGAGCTTCAACCTAAGGGCATTAAGGGAATCCCTTAAAGGACTGATCCCCAGCCCTCCTTCACTAACAGGCCTGCACACTTTCTTTCAGCTAATCCAGTGATATTTTGGCTTACCTTCAGCCCATCCCCAAAGGAAGTTGGAAAACCGCCTTTCCAGATCTTGGAGGATGCCCACTGGAACCGAGGAAGTAGTGAGAACATGCATTGGGATGCTGTTTAAAACATGCTTAATCAAAACCACCCTCCCAACTTGGGACAAAAACCTGGCCTTCCACCCATTGATTCTGTTGTTAATTTTGTCTAGGAGGAATCGGAAATCAGACTTTTTTAATCTGCCCACTTTGAATGGAACTCCCAGGTATTTCATACTAGCAGAAGCTTTAGGAAAGCCCAACAGCCTTTCCATATGCCTGATTTTTCTGTCAGTCCATTTGCTGGAGCATACGAAGGAGCTCTTGGAGAAGTTGATCTTTTGCCCCGAAGTAGATTGGAAAGTGGAGAGGAAACTTAGAGCAACCTGAATGGACGCTCCTCCCATTAAGAAACAACAGGGTATCATCAGCAAAGAGTAAGTAAGTTGAGACCTGGCAGCCCTGCTTGAGTTTGAAGGGATGGCAAACACCTCTTTCGATGGTAGCTTTGAATCATCTACTTAACACTTCAACCGCGATGATGAACAGGCCAGGCAACAGCGGGTCGCCCTGGCGAAGGCATCTGAAAGACTTAAAATAGCCGGTTGCTTCGCCATTTAGGACTGAAAACCAACTGTTATTCCAGCATTTTTCCACCAACGAGATCCACCTGTTACTGAACCCAAACCTTCAAAGCACTGCCTTCAAGAAACCCCAATCTACTCTGTCATAGGCCTTCTCCATATCAAGTTTCAAAACGATGTTACCACCCCTTACCTTCCTGCTTATATCCTTAAGGAGCTCCGGAGCCAGGACTACATTTTCGACAATGGAACGGCCCCGAATGAAAGCACACTGCTCAGCTGAGATGATGTTGGGCAGCACTTGACTGAGCCTAGAAGCCAATATTTTGGAGAAAACCTTATAGATGCAATTGCAAAGGCTTATCGACCGGAAGTCAGTGAAGGAAGAAGCCGCGGGGTTCTTCGTGATGAGGCAGATTAGAGAAGATGTAAAAGCTTTAGGGATATCTCCACCATGAAGAAAGAATTCAGCAGCTTTGAGGACGTTCTGCCCAATAGTAGGCCAGCAGGCTGAAAAGAATCCTCCTGAAAAGCCATCCGGGCCAGGGGCCCCGTCTTTAGGGAGGGCCGAAACCGCTTGGAGCACCTCTTGGGGAGATGGGGGGGCTGTCAGCATATCGTTTTCCTCTGCAGAAACCAGGTGGGGGATGGACGAAAGGATGGAAGGATTGGCTGGGGTATTCTCACCTGAGAAAGCTTTTGCAAAAAATCTGACCGCTGCCTCTTTAAGATCTTGCTGGCCCGTGATAACGTTGCCCTCTTCGGTCATGATGGTGCAAGAATCACACCAATCAGATAACCTAACCCTTTGTATGGGGCCAGTTTGTTACAACCGTCCGTTGTCTATGAGCCATAGATCACATGGTTAGAAACATTGAACCAAAGTATTACTTTGGAATCATAAGCAATACAAAATGGTATCTATTGAATTGATGTTTCAACTTTCAAGATTGTTTCTTTGCTCAACCTTGACAGACCATTTTCCATGCTATTGATCTTATGCTCAGGATCATCCAAGTGGCGTGATTTTTGCACCATGGGTTGGCCCTATTTGTACAAATGGATGAATGATTCAAATCGATGATGGATCATCCCATATGTCATTGAAAAGCTTTGGGGATGTTGCTAACATTCCCATGATCCGATACTTAGGATCATCAGATTGGCACGATTGTCGCACCATGGGTTGCCCCTATTTTTAGGAATGAATGAACACTTGAAATCAACAATGGACATCTGATATGTCATTTAAAATCTTTGGGGATGTTGCTAACATCCCCATGAAGGTGGGAGCAGTAGCAAAACCCATAAACGAAAAATTGGCCAATCCTAGAAAGACTTGGAGATCAAGAGAGCTAAGCATGTAAGACTCAAGAGCTCAATTTCAGAAAGGAGACTTATGGAGATCTAGTTAAATAAATAAATTTAAAAATAAATCAATAAATAAAACCCTCCTGAAATGCATTGGGTCCTGTATAACAGCTTAGCGCAAGCTTTTCACTTTACATGCACGAACCCACAGAATGACCAGATCAAGCTGAGATCTTGTGTGAGACAGACTCCATTTCTAGATTATTTTTTTTCCCAGGACATCCAAAAATCCTAATATCAACCAAAAGGATATCACAAGGGGGATAAGATCATAAGATACTTCACTTAATGGTGACACAAAAAGACAACTCACAACTGAAAACTGTGTGATAGTGTCAACTTGTCCAGCTCTAAACCATCGAGCAGTTTTGATGCGATACCGGACAAAGGAAACCTGATACCCAAGATGAGGCAAGGGTTTTGAGCCGGAAGGGACTGATTGCTCCTTTTTGGTTTACCAATCCACTCAGCATACATATACAAGTGATGGTGGTGGTATCATCAAGGAAGTCATTTTGGTCAAAGCTGCATCCTATCATATGTTAGCGTAGAGGTAACGCTTTCGTTGTTTGCACAATTACATCATTTTTCGAGGTGGTAGATGGCACCACTAAATCATTATGAATAACAAGAAATTGGAACATCAGGCGGAGGGGGAAATTAAGACCTTATCTCCAAACAAAAGAATAGCCAATAAACAAACTACCAAACTAAACAAAAAAAAATTACCTTTATCTACTTTTAAAATTTTTTTTTTTTAAAAAAAATGTCATCTGAAACATCTTGGATAGGAACATTGGCTGGATGCAAATATTTGTCATGGAAAAACTAAAGATTTATGAATGACACCCCCAATTAGCTAGCCTCAGCTACCTTGTTGCCTTCACGGAATATATGAACAAACGACATCTTCATAATCGATTGAAGCTTCTAAAACTCAATCCACCAATGCCAAAAGGTCAGGTGTGTGTTTATGGTCTAGGGTAAACCTGCAGTGCTATTTCTATTTAGGGTTAAGTGAATAAAGATATGAAGAGAGGAGTATGACCCCCTCCCACTCTCTCTAGCATGAATCTCACTAGGATATCAATGCTTGAAATGAGAGAGGGATCTATATTTCCCTCTTTCCTTCTTCCATTGTTTCCTTTTTTTTCTCTCTTCTTTCCTTCTTGTTCTTTTTTTTTGTTCTTCAGTACGAAGGCCTAAACGGTGCCACTAGTGAACATTGACGACCCAACCGGTGCCATCAAAGACGACCAACGACCTTGCCGAATCCGACAACCAGTGGAAATTGACATCCAGATGAGTATTTCCAGGAGGCTCATCTGTCCAAATTTGGTGGTTTGATATTCTTCAGTAATCTTCAATGGTGGTTAACAGGACCTCATGATATTATTTCCTTGCTTCTACAATTGTTTTTAATGAAATCTAAGGTACTTTTTACATCACTATTTTAAGTTTTCTACATCTAAATATAGTTGAAGGAATCACAAGTGGTGATTTAAAAGTTCAAATTTGAAAGGGAAGCAGTCAACATGACCACCCAGCATTGAAGATCACCACTAATACTTGAGAATGATCTAGGGGCACTTCCAATGGCTGGGATTTCAACCATTGCCCACTCACTTCTGGTGGTTGGTATTCAAACATTGCTCTACGGTGGCTCTAGAACATTCTGACAACAAACTCGTGATGGTACTGGTTCTGATTAAAAGTGCATCAAAGAACAATTCCAGTCATAAAGGCCGGCACAATAATGTGGTCTGGTACGAAATCCCGACACAATAATAAGTCTAGTAAAAGAAAAGAGGCACGATAGAGATCAGGTCCCGTCAGAAGGTCTGCCACAATACACAATAACAAGTCTGGTCGAAATGCACGAACAAATTAACAGAGATGACAGATGGTCACACCAAAATTGAAAGGCATGCACACAAAGTGCACTAATAGGTAAGAAAGAGAGAACAAGTAGGAACAACACGCAGAAATTGAAAGTGGGCAATTTGGTAATAATAATCTCATGGGGCTCGAGCTCCCCTTTCTATTAACAATCTACAGGATGTGGATGTTGCATATGGGGTTTCCAAATCCAACAAGAATGGCTGGTAAGTTCAATTGTAGTGGAATTCAGCGACAAAGATGTGGTGGCATCTAGTATTCAAAGTATCAGTATCGCTAAGGGTTTTGTTGGTTAAGGATACAGAAACAATATCGATATTGTCAATAACATCATTGACAACCGGAAATGCAGGGAAATATGGGGAAAATGGCAGAATTTTTCAGTGAAACTTCAGGAGAGGCTAAAATATACATATTTGCATATTTAGGAACCAAAAAATTATAAAAAGAAAGCATACATAATAAGTTTCCATTTAATAAGGGCCTAAAAAAGCGTGTTGTCATAGGAAATCAATCCAACCATCCCATCCATCCCATCTAACCATCCCATCTATCCATCCAACCATCCATTGATATTTCAGAATATCGACAACACGTGATATTTCTCCAAGAAATAGTCGACAACTGGAAAGGAAATGAAAGATTGTGGTCTCAATATCGCCCATGTTCCAATAACAAAAATATCACGATATTATCGTCAACAAATTGCACATTGCATATAACCACGCGCACATAAAAATACTTTGAAATGAAAAAAAAAAAAATTTAATAAATAGATTTATGGCAATATCGATACATTGGTGATATTATGGAAATATCGTTGATACACTGGCAATACAAGCGACACTTGGAATTTACATTGTTGAAAATATTGGCGAAACATTGGCGATATTGATACTTTGGCAATACAAGCGACACCTGGAATTTATATAGTCGAAAATATTAGTCATAAATCGGCGATATCGATGCATTGATGATACTACCCGTGTTATCAATATCAGTATCAGGGCGTTATCGGTATTGTTGAGCTAGAGATATAAATAATATTGGGGATACTTTGACCAATGGTGGCATCAAACGGAGACTGGTTGGAGCAAGTTGCGATTTGGATCCAGTGGCTTCCTAGTAGAGATAATGTATGGACAGAGGTCTAACGCATATTTGATACAACTTCGATGGATGGCCACAAAGGTAGGGAGCGGCAATGGTCGATGGTCCCGTCGGAAATGATGCTGAGTTTACAAATTCAAATCCCCTATGAGGGATGACGTTCAAACAACTGATGTGTTATGCAGGGGAAGATGGGTTGACTGACTGCAAACAATGGAAAACAATACCAAAAAGATCATAGGACACTAGGACGAGGGAGAAGAAAGTGTCATAAATGGGTTGTTGAAAAGATCTGATAGTGTTTATGGTGGTCATGGTAGTGGTGGTGCTAGTAGTGGAGGGTGAGCGGTAGACTAGGGGCAAAGGAAGATATAAGATGAGGATCAGGGCCAGATCATGGCATTGATGGAGACCAATTGCAGGATTGCCCATCTGCGGCAGGTTCAAACTAATAAAGAAGATTTTGTTAGCACGGGTTTGATCGAAGATGTGACAGAGGTGTTAATGGAGGACACATGATTTAATGCTAGCATGCAACATGGAGATTATGAAAGAGTCCATAAAGTAATTCAATTAACAAAAGATGTTAATCTACCAATTAATTAAGAGTAAATAATAGGAAATAAAATCCGATTTAACCTAAATCACATGTGCGCATGCTAAGAAATCACATAAATCAATTAAAACTATGACCAATGGGAATGATAGAATTTCCAATTTAACATATGCAATGCTCAAATTGTCGACGAAATGTCGATATTATCGCCGATAATATCGGTGTCGCTAGTCTAGTGATACCGAAACCCCAATTTTTCGTCTCTCCCTATTATCAACGAAAAATCGGAGATATTGTCGATAATTTTGGATTATCGCCGAGAATATCAACCGTAGCCACCAACCACGTAGCCAACAACCTATTTTTTCGATAAATAGGTAAAAATAAGGGGAAAAAAATCAAAAAATTGCTTTGATTTCACTGTTTTTGTAAATACGTGAGAGTGATCGCGTACCTAGTTAATCGAAACCCACATCTCGGAAGAATGCCTCCTGTCGATCTCTAAACATTGCAAAGCGGTAAGTAAAACCTCAAAATCCCATTTCCCTTTTCGATTGGAAGCTTGAAATTTCGGCGAAAAATTAGCGATTTTGGGAATTTCCTCGCGATTTGGGAATGTAGGGTTTCGAAACCCTCCCTCAAAAACCCCTTTCTTCGGCAAGAATCCCTCGCGAACGACATTTCAAGGTTTTCTTCTTCTTTTTTTCTTTTATTTTTTTCTTTATTTCGAGGCTCGATATAAGGACGCGGATTGGCTGGTGTACCTTGCACCAGTTGTATACCTGTTGTATTGACGTCAGCAAGTTCAGTGGGTCTGACCATGAGCTATGTGTTGTATCCAGACCGTCAATCCATTTGGCGAGCTTGTCTTAAGGCTTTAGAAGAAAAATAAGATAGATCTAACTATCAAGTGGACCACACTGCAAAAAGCAGTGGGAAATTGAACGTCTACCATTGAAACACTTTTTGGGGTCACAGAAGTTTTGGATCAATTCCTCTTCATTCAGGTCTTTGTGACCTTATGAACAGATTGGATGGAAAATAAACGTTATGGTGGTCCTTAGAACGGTTTCAATGGTGTACATCAATCTTCCCGCTGTTTTGTGTGGTGGGGTCCACTAAAGCTTTGGATTTTCCTCATTCTTTGGGTAATGCCTTAAAATAATATCTCCAAATGAATGGACGTTGTGGGTACAACACATACATCATAGTGGGGTCCACAGAACTTGGTGACGTGTAGCGAGCCTCGCTACTCAACCTGTCAGTATCTAATCCGCGTCCGATTTTTACGCGGAAAGCAGATTGCGTACTAAGTTATACGCTCTTATTGTATTGAGTAAACTCTATTAGGCACACCATGAATGTATCTGGTCCATCCACGCCGTCCATCCGTTTTTCCATATTATTTTAGGGGTTGAGACCAAAATTTAAGCATACCCAAAGATCAAGTGGACCATACCATTGGAAACAGTTGGAATAATAACTTTCACCGTTGAAACATTTCTTGGGCCCACAGTGATGTCTATTTGTCTTCCAACCTATGTTCAATTCACAATGTTTCTCATCGTGTGTTCCACTTGAGGTTTGGATATATTTCATTTTTAGGCTCAAGCCCAAAAATTATCTATTACATAAATCACGGTGGACCCCACAGAGTTTACTCAGTACCCTTAACCTATTGAGTTACTAGGTACACAATCCGCTTCCTTTTAGCGTGGTGTGCGGATACGAATGTAAGTGGCGTGTGGATGTCACCAAGTTCTGTGGACCCCACCATGATGTATGTGTTATATCCACATGGTCCATCCAATTAGCAAGATCATTTTAGGTAGTGAACCCAAAAATGAGGCAGATCCAAAGCTAGGGTGGACCACACCGCCAAGGCAGTGGGGACAATGATTCCTACCGTTGAAACCTTCCTAGACGCTATGGCCCACAGTGGTGTTTATTTGTAATCCAAGTCGTTCATAAGATCACACAGGGATGGATGAAGGTAAAATACAAAAATGACATGGATTTAAAACTTTTGTGGCCCCTAATAATTTTTCAATGGTAGGCATGTTCAATTCACGTTGTTTCCTATGGTGTGGTCCATTTGAGCATTGGATATGCTTCATCTTTGGGATCAAGCCTTAAAATTATCTTGTAAAATGGATGGATGGGGTGGATAAAATGCATAAATCACAATGGGCCCCACATAGTTGACTCAGTACGATAAGCGTACTGATTAATAGGGTGCGCACGTGTCACTTGTTTGTATCCGTGGATTGATGGGTCGATGTTATGTGGGGCCATCATAATGATAAATAATTTATCAATGTAGTCCATTTATTTTGATAGATAATTTTAAGGCATGAGTCCAAAATGAGACAGATCTGCATGACTGCATCTCAGGTTGACCACACTAAAGGAAACAGTGGTGATTAAATGCCCACCATTAAAAACTTCATAGGGCCATTGTAATGGTTTTTTTATGCCATCCAACCTCTTGATTAGGTTACACAGATCTTGATGAAGCGAAAACACAGTTTAGATTATGTTAGAATTTGCCACATGTATCATTTTCAAATGCTAGGTATCAAGTGTCATACGCAGCCAAAGTATCAAATACCACACTGATTGGATAATCTAATCCATCCTTGATTTGGCATATTTGAGTTCATTTACTTTTACATGTCTTAATTATTGTATGCCAGCTGCATTTGTATTATATGAACTCATTTTGGTTACTATTTGAGTTATTTTTTACGACAACGCATGCTTTTTGGCCCCCATTAAATAGAAACTTCTAATTTAATGTATTCTTTTTGCAATTTTTCATTCTTGAATTTGTAAATATGTGTATTTAGGCATGTCTTGAAGTTTCACTAAAAAATTCCTCCATTTTCTCCATGTTTCCCCCTTTTTCCCTGCATTTTCCGATTATCGACGATATTATCAGCGATAACGATATTATATCTTTATCTCCGGCCAGCGAAACTTGTAGCGATACCGACAACTCGAACACTGAGCATAGGCACGTTCCACGCTCAATGGATAGATTTGTAAGTTTTATGATTAGGGTTAGGAAATGGGAAATCTGAAATTAGGAAAATTAGGATTTATGAGAATTAAGGATTTTGGAATTAGGGTTTTTAGAAATTACAGAAAATAGGAAATTGAAGATCTAGGGTTTAGAAGGTTGTAATGGGAAGGAAAAGAAAAAGACAAGAGAAAAAGAAGAAGAATACCTTGGGAAATCCACCACCAAACAAGTTTGTACCCTTCCACAATTCAATTAGAATGGCTGGTTTAAAAATAATAATAATAAATAAATAAATAAAATAATAATAATAATAATAATAATAATAATAATAATAATAATAATAATAACCTATAAAACAATGAGGAAAATTCCTTCACACAAGAGAGCTTTCTCTCTTCTTTTTTCTTCTCAAATCTCCGCTAGGGTTGGAACTCTACTCCCCTTGTGGTTTTATAATTAAAAAATTCGAAATTAAAATTTAGCAAAATTACAACTATGCCACTCACTTAAGTAAAGTAGCCCAACATCTAAAATAAGAAAACTAAAACATTTATTATCAATCCTAACCATCAAATAAATCCTAAAAATAACAAAAAAAAACAAAAAAAAAAAACATAAAGAAAGTAAAATCAAAGTCCAAGGGGCTTAGATCAGGAAAAGCCGGTGGCCCGATGGCCTGATTGACAAGATCTAACGGTCAGATCGACACGAAATAGAAATATTATGACTAAAATAATCTCCTAAGCAACCCACATACATCATCCCAAAGTGGGGTCTTCCTGATGCATGTCCAATGGATGTGAGGTCTTCAAAATGGCCCGGCGGGCCCCATCTGGAACTCGTCTCCCATCTACAAAGAAAGTTGCACTGATGTGAGTGGTTGTCTCCGTCTCTGGTAAACCCGAGTAGGTCCTCTGATGTCCCTATCAGGTGTGTTACGATGGGTGCAAGAAACGAATTCCATCGAGGATAGTGTCGACAATAATAATGGGTCATAGGGTTTAGGTTCTATACAGGGTTCAAAAAAGGGTTCAGTGTAGATCAACAAATTAGGACAACAACGTGTTAGGGCTGCAATGCAATGGTCACAACAGCAGTGGATCTATCGTTCATCCATGTGGCGATGGGCAACAGTAGACAATGGATCACTGGAAACGATGACCGAATTTATAACAACTACAAGAGTCGCCGATTTGAAGAGGATTTCAAGTTGTCGCAGATCTGAGGGATTTGGGATGGTGAAGAAGATACTGGTGGCAGGTGGGGTTCAAATTCCAAATGCATCGGGTCCATGGCAATCAACTTGGGCAGCTAATAATGACAAATGGGCAGATAATGGTGTTGTTTAACATAGGCGAGGACTATAAGACCAGAGATGGTGCCAATAGCAGCAATTTGATGGTGGGTTTAGGCTAACAATAGAATCAACGGTGGTGATGGTGGGTTGTAATGACGAATGTTAAGGATGATTGGTTGTCAAAACAATCGCAGATGATAACAATTGAAGATATTGAAGAACAGGAGAGCAACAACACCAGTGATGGGAGCTAATGATAAATCGTCTGATTCAATGACCCAGATTAGATGGTTTTGATGCCGTGTTATTTCACAAAAGAGTACACGATGAAAATATTGTTGTCATAATGAAGAGAATAAATAGAAGTGAAAATATTGTCGTGTCTTAACGAAGAAAATATTTCACAACAAAGAAAATATATAGAAGCGAGAGACTTGTAGAAGATCTTAATATACATCTTAATAAGGGATTATCCTGATATATATTCCAATCTACTCTAACAGAATTGACAAAGATGTTCATTGGCAGGAAATAATAAAAAAAAAGAGTTATATAACCCTCAGTTGCACAATTCTTCTAAGTGTCACTCCCGCTTTGGATCACGATTAGGACTCACGCTCGCACTCCCTGTTCCTAGTTGTTTATACCTACTAACATTTTGAAACAAGCTCTTTCCCACTCTCGCACCCTAATAAATTGCTACTTCATGATTCGTGCAACTATAATATAACCAGGAATAAAGAAAAACAAACTGTAATCGGTTGATGATCCATCCCATTACAATTGGGAAAGTAAACATCTAACAGTACTATTTGGCTTCTTCATTCCATGCGATCCATCATCAGTTGTGGGCTATCGTTCTTAAACACTACAAAGTAAAATTCACAGAATGATTATTTGGATAATATTTATCAACAACATTGTGAATCACAAATATGAAACATGACGGCATATTTGTGGATGAGTACCTCCCAGCTATGAGACAAAAAATGGGAGTATTATACTAGATTCATGACGGTATATTTGTGGATGAGTACCTTCTAGGTATGAGACAAAAAATGGGAGTACTCTCTCTCTCTCTCTCTCTCTCTCTCTCTCTCTCTCTCTCTCTCTCTCTCTCTCTCTCTCTCTCTCTCTCTCTCTACACACACACACACACACATCAATGACTATAACGGTGGGGTCCACTGCTGACGCCACCAATCTATATAGCTGCCATCAACAATGTGCAGGCATATGGACATTTAAAGGAGGAAAAAGTGTGGTATGATAGAGGATGATTTAGAAGAATTATGTGATTTTTTCAAATTTTTTTTTTTTTGGGTAAGTTTTTTAGGTGTTTTCTTAGAACTAGAGGAAAGTTCCAGAAGAAAAAAAAAAAAAAAAAAAAAATTGTGTCGTATGCACCTTTTTGATCTGCAACTCTCAGAAATAAGGATCAATTAACTCTATGAAGGATTCAGAGATTTGTTTTGTTCTTTATACAAGGGTCTTGTAGCATAACCTTTTCATTTGAAATTTTTTGAATTGTTTTCATTCAATCTCAACTGGGCTGTGTTTATATGCTCATTTTTGTGATATTATGTGCATCGTTGGTCATATTTAGGCTGCTTGATGTGGCTGAGGTGTTTGAATGACCCCACATTATTCTTTAGAAAGAAAACATACAAGACTATTCTTAACCCTCTCACCTATTCCAATCCGTACTAAAACTCTTTTTATTCCTTGAAATCCAAAATCTCTTCAATGCTTTCCCCCCACCTATACCATTTGTAGTTAACTTCCCCGCTCTCTCCTCTCCTCTCCAATTTATTTTAAACTGCTATATCTTTACTTTTCATTTTCCTTTTTCAAGAATTTTCCTTCGACTCAAGAAAGTGGCCAATTTCAGATCGAGCTGGCCAAGTCTATGGTGAACCAAAACACAAATTTAACAGTGTTCAAGATGATGATCCAAACCCAAATTTATTTTTGACAGGTCAGTTTGGACCAGGACCCCTTTAAATCAGGTCAGGTACCATGAGTAACCACAGATCATGTACCCATAGATAGCCCAACCTAGGTGGAAGCTCATGCAACTAAGTCACACCTGTAAAAGGTGGCTTCTCGAGCAATCGGTGAGTTTTGGAACCAAAAATTGATTAGTTAACTGCAGCCCTAAAAAAGGTGCAAAACAAAACAAAGAAGGTTCCATGTGTATTTTGATAGCTCAAAAATGGTACTTGGATGGTTTTTAGCAAAGCAAGAGGAAGAACAAGGCAGCTTCCAAGGTCATATAAAACGAAAGGCTTGAGGATTGAAATTTTTCCACCAAACTAGCTAATTTTAGGGTTTATACATGAAATTTGATGATCATGATGATGAAGGATATCGTCTTCATTGCCCGTTTGGAGACTTCAATCACAGGACACGACACAATACATGAACCTTACGTAGAACTCAATCATTTGTGAGTGTTTTAGATAGCAAATAGCATGTAGCAAAGCGTTCACGCATGAGGCATAAGCTAATGAAATTGTAGCATAAGTTACATGCTGCTACTAGATTGTCTATTAAGATTGCGTTTGGTTGCACTTGCACCAATTATCATAAAATTTCATGATATTTTCCCCCAAAATTAGACTGACTAACGATGAAATTCACGATATCTGGTTCAAACAAACATAACCTAAAATAACAGGAAAACAGGGCAAAGGTTATCCATAAAGATAATTAAAAAGCAACAAAACTAGTTTAATACAATTACAATTTTTATTTTACTATAATTGCTGAAAAGATTAGCTAATTCTTATTGAAAATATAAAATTGTAACAAATCATTGAAAACATTAATTGACTTTTGTTTTAGTGAAAAATAACTTAATAGTGTAAGCTACCAAGCGTATAGTGTATGTAAATTAGCATGTACTATAGGTTACATGCAACTTAAGCAATTTTAATGAGCTACGTAGTGTTAAGGCTAAGCCACATGCTACATAGCGTAAACTACATGCAACATAGTGTAAGCTATTTAAAATATTGACCATCACAATTGTGAGTTTGTGGTATCCAAGCTATATTGCCAATTATACACAATATTCCTTGTGTCATTCATTTTATCAATGGCCAATATTATCTATATCGCAGATCAGCAATACAGATATAGGGTAAAATATTTTGAAAAAAAAAAAACACATTGTATCGGTCAATACTATCGATAATATCACACAATATTTTCGATATTGTGAGATATCAAAGAGTCCTTTGAAATAAATACACTATCGTAGATAAACATGACAATACGCTGATATTATCAATAATATTGACGATACTAGCTTTTATAGCTGCAAAATTCCATAAAATTAAAGAATAACGAAAAAAAAAAAAAAAAACGTCTCTTCAAAATTTTTTGGGGGATCTCTGCCTAGGATTGTGTTAAATTGGTGGATTATATGTGCTGAATTATTGCACAGTTTCTTAAAAATTATTGCATTAAAATCTTTTTTCTAATTAAATATTTTTCAATTTTGGGCCTTATACAATGAAAACCTATTAATTGATAACTGTTTTATGTAATATTTAGAGTCTTATAATCATGTGTCATTTAACATCTCCCGAAGGTTCACTGAAAAATTTTCACCTTTTCCTAATGTTCCCTCAAACAGAAATACATTCCCCATATCTATGTTATTATCGATGATATCCATAAATGATTCTGTATCCCAGATCTCCAATACATGTATGACAATGATATTTTGAACACTTATTATACTTATCCACAAAACCGAAACTGCAAGGAAATGACTAGTGAGAAGGTGAGGGTTTACAAGTTTGATTAAGTTCATTACGTGGTCATGTATGGACTCATGTTTCCAGTAAGAAATGCATAAAGAATATAAGACCTTTTGTTTCTTAACAATAGAAATGCATCAAAATCTGAAACCACTTTCAATACAGAACATAAAGAGCAGCTGGAGCAACAACAATGCATACTGGTTGGAATGTCTCGCGATTGCAAATGATGTTAAAATCATTAGCAACCACACCTTGAGCCTGCCAATAAGCCCCACAAAATACTCTATCACATCCTAAACCTGCAAGATCAGAAAAAGGGAAAAATTATATACATAGAATGATTCTAAGGTTAAAGTTTCATGGGAGGAAAAAAAAATGTAATTCCAATCAGGCCACAACCAAAAGGACATGAGGAAAAATAGGGTTCCTAATAGTTCCAAACAGGAGCTTCAAGCTTATAGAAACACTTCAGTTACATCAACAATTAAATAGATAATCAGCGTGTAAATGTGATGAAGTATATATGTAGTGGTTTCTAATGAAGTACGTATGCCACAAATCTACTTTTTTATCCATTGCTGATGATGACTCCAACCTGCACCCTGAAGTGGCATGAAGGGGTGCACACAAGTGCAGGTAGAAAAGTTTGGCGGCTTGTGTTGTTGGCAGGTCTTTGGTTCCTATGGAAGGAAAGGAATAATAGATGTTTCAGGAACCAGGCAGGGCGGGTGGAGGAGGTTTTTCTAATCGCGAAAATGCATGTAAAAGAATGGGTTGTGGCCTCGAAGGGTGTTGCTCGGCTCCTAGAAAGCTGGGCTGAGTTGTAAGCCTCTCTCGGCTGTCATATAGTTTTCTATTGTTTTTTTATGGCTCCGGCCGTTTGTAACAAAATTTTCATTGTCTCGAAAAAAAAAAAAAAAAAACTAATCTAAGCAGGATTGGCAAATCTACATCTGGAATGTGTACTTTCCCCTCAGTTTGATTTTAATCCCTCGGCCTTAAAAAGATTTTAAAGAGAGAGAAGCTTCAATCCACCTCTTTGCTATGTCGCAAGGGCGACAATGCGATTGGTTTAGAAGGAATATAGTTCCTCGACACAATCCCATATTTTGTCAAACATAATAGACGAAGCTCCATGGCTGGGTGATTCCATGTGAATCTGTTACCAAGGTATAATTTTGTCCCTTTTTTTACTTTTGTGAGCTAATGTTTGTGTTTTATTGCTTCTAGTGTATGACATTTGAATGATATACACTCATTTTGGATATAATTGCATCACTTATTTCCGAAAGTGCATAGTTTTGTCACCTAAACAATGAAAAATTATTATGCATTTTCTTTTGTAGTGTTCAAGTTCCAAGTGTGTAATCATGTGTCTTTTAACATCTCCTTAAGTTTCACTCCTAAAGTTTACCCTATGTTTCCTTCAGATTGCTATACATGTGATAATTCCCAATGTTTCCCATGATATTTATGTATCCCAAGGGTGCATACATGGTGAGATACTAGTACAAAAACATTTCTCTGACCTATCAATCCTACATAAAAATGAAATATTAGGGCTCACGTGATTCGAATGAGACTCATAAACCTCAAACTCCTACTTTATCAGTAGGTTGACAAAGTAAAAAAGGTATGGTCTATCAACTAGAACTTAAATAGGATGTTAAATGGCAGAGTAGGAGATTGAAGAGGAGGTGGAGATGAATAGCCCGAGACTCTTAAAGACAAAAATAGGGGTCATGTGAGGCATCTTAGCTACCGGTTGGGGCATTAAAAGACTCCAACATGGTTTTTCCCAAATAAAAGACAGACAAAACACAAAGTCATAATGGATAGAAATACAAGACTTGCTTCTACTATTGTTGGGAAGAAAAAAGCATGACGAGCATAAACGCATGAGATGCTATTATTTTAGTTTCAGCTTTATGCTTGTCTATCGCTTCTGAATATTGGTTAACGAGGTACGTGTGTGAAAAAGATGATCACAGTTCAAA